>OX016541.1:148742236-153742236 GCA_943590905.1 Sphaerophoria taeniata
TTTTGGTTCAGTGTTGACCTTGGAACCAATAACAACATGATGTATATCAATTGAAAGGTTTTCTTGTGTACTTTAACTTTTGTTTTGGTAAGAACTCCCAAATCACTGTGGAGAAAAAGTTATTGCACAATTAAATCATTCGCAATAAAATAAGTGTTTTCTTGCTTTCATCATAATAGAAAAGCATTTCAAAAGAAATCAAAACAAAACTCTATTTTTTGTGAATGAATTAATTGTGCAATAACTTTTTCCCCACAGTGATTTGGAACTTCCTACCAAAACAAAAGTTAAAGTACACAAGAAAACCTTTCAATTGATATACATCATGTTGTTATTGGTTCCAAGGTCAAGATGAAAACAAGAAAACACTTATTACTTGTGAATGGCTTAATTGTGCAATAACTTTTTCCACACAGTGTTTTGGGACTAACTGCCATAGAAAAAGTTAAAGTAGACAAAAAGACCTTTCCATTGATATATATCATGTCGGTATTGGTTCCTAGGCCAAAATGCCGGTTCTCCTTTGTCTATCATTTCGTACTTTTTTCTAAATGTTTAAATGAATATTTTTTTTAGAAAAATCATATATGAATGTTACGAAAAACAATGACTTACTCAGAGATTCTGTTTTCTAGGTCCGCATATGTCTGAATGTATGAGTTCCAAACAAGATGATGTCGATTTTCATATTTTTTATCAAATGGTAGACGTAGGTATTTGTTTACCTCTGATACATGTGTCACAGTCCTGTTCGTTAGCTCTGGAAGTCCTCTTACAAGATTTTCATATGTTGCATACGCTTCAAGGATGCTGCATTTAAATGTCCCATCCTGTTGTTACAGATTTTGCAATCTGCTGCTGCCTTTACATCGTCGTTCCCAGTTTTCGAGCTTAAACAGGTTTCTTCTTTGGATGTTTGAAAGTTGACAAGAGCTATACTACTCGTAAATAGTTACTCGAGTAATATACTTGAGTTGACAAGTTCGAGCTCATCTTTATCAAGAAACTGAGTTTTTGTATAGGTACATGAAATTGGAGTTTGCTGTATTCTTTTTGAGAAAACATATTCTCGATTCCCTTACGACAAAAGTAAAGCGGGCACTCCTTTTGCCCGAAAGTCATTCGACCGCAAGAAATCCTATCTTTTTCAGAGAATCTACTCCTTTTCATCACTCAAAGTTATGAGAATTAAGGAGGTCGAAATCTGGTACCTTTTTCGAATTTTCTAAAAGCCCTGAGTAAGGCCACACCCTTTTTCAAAAACAGAAATTTTTGGAGACACCAAATGCTGAGAATCATGGAGAACGAAGCATTATAGTTCTTCGTTCAAATAATTATTAAGTTGTTTATAAGCAACTTTTTTATCTTACCAAAAAGAACGCACGGCTTCCATTACATTTTCGTTGTTGTTCAATCGAGATATTAGGAGATGATTAAAAGTTGATTAAGAACAAAATAAAACACTTCTTAGAATGAAAAGGTAAATGCCAAATGAATTTTCAATGTTGCATTTTTGAAAACAGACGGAAAATACTTGCACAATATTCGAAGATCCATACTCCGATTACCATCCCTATAAAACTGAACACAATAAAAACCTCATAAAATTTTGAGTCATTTGGAAACTATTTTATTTTGTCCTTGCTTTCTTGCTTCTCTCGTTCACTCCACACTCTCACTTCAACAGCAAACAGAAAAATTATGGTTAATTATTAAATAGATTGTATGTATTCGCAAAAAAAAAAACATTTTAAATTAATTGCAAAACAAAACAAGCAAATATTAAATAATTAAAAAAGAATTAAATATTATTTACAAAACAACATAATTGCAAAAAAAAGAAATTAACAAAATTGTCAGTTTGGATCACACAACCCTCATTGCACTCCGTTCACTGAATTTTGGGATTTTCGTTTTTTTTTTAACATTTTTTTCGACGTTTTTTTTATTCTCCTTGTTTTCTGGCAAATGAGTATTTTTTTTATTTCTTAGTTTGATGGGCCTAGAACTGGGTGATGCACTTAATGGTGTCCGTATCCGTGTCCGTAGGAGATGGCGGAGAGTCCTCCGTAACCGTGTCCGTAGCCGTGTCCGTATCCTAGACTGATGGCTGGGGCAGCAGCGTATGAGACAGCTGGGGCAGCAGCGTATGAGACAGCTGGAGCAGCGTATGAGACAGCTGGAGCGGCGTAGGAGACAGCTGGAGCTGCGGCATAAGAGACAGCTGGAGCGGCATATGAGACAGCTGGAGCAGCGTAGGACACAGCTGGAGCGTATGAAACAGCTGGAGCAGCGATTGCCTTAACAACTGGAGCAGCTGATAGGGAGACCTTATAGGTGTTGGCGTACGATGTGGCAACAGCTGGAGCAGCGATGGCCTTGACAACTGGAGCAGCTGCAACAGCTACTGCTGGGGCAGCATGGTAGGCAACAGCTGGAGCGGCAGCAGCGTAACTGATTCCATATCCACCTCCTAGTCCGTATCCACCTCCTAGTCCGTATCCATGTCCTGCCAAACCGATTCCATGGCCTCCCAATGCGTATCCACCTCCAATGTATCCAGCTGAGGCAGCGGCGAAGATGGCTGACAATACAACGAACTGCAAAATACAAACCGAAAATTAATCCTTATTATCCTTTTGCTCTCGAATGTCCAGCCAGAATGGTCGAACTTACCAATTTGAACATTTTTGCTGAGAGTGGTTCTTGGTTAATTGGTTAACTAGTCGGAGATCTAGAGTTGAAGTTGGAATGATTCCGATTCGGTAACCGATGCACGTATTTATACAACTTGCGAATTATTCGTCATGGGTACATTGAGTGGCGGCGTCGATGCTAACGCATGAAGAACGAGAAGGCGGTGGGTTGACTGCAGCAATCATCGAATCGTTTTTTTTCTTTCTTGACAAAAGGAAAGAAACGTCGGAAAATCGACATCGGCCAGTCACAAATAGTTCAAGCCAAATTGGCGGGAA
Organism: Sphaerophoria taeniata; assembly: GCA_943590905.1. Classification (NCBI taxonomy): domain Eukaryota; kingdom Metazoa; phylum Arthropoda; class Insecta; order Diptera; family Syrphidae; genus Sphaerophoria; species Sphaerophoria taeniata. Next base: position 148,745,212 of record OX016541.1, read on the forward strand.
AATCGTTCTTCACATCATAGAAAACCCCCTACCCCTCTGACTTCTTATGATTTGTTGGCAAGTTGACTCACATTCAACGCATGCACTGAATTATTGTGTGAGCTTGTGAGCTTTGTTCGACATCGATCGGTAGCAATACAAGACCGGAAGGGAAAAAGCTTCCAAGAAGTTGTTCAATGGTAGGCGATTGTCGGCACTGGATGCAGCAATTCTGTTGATCAATTGACTTCACATGCGATGGTCGACTTGGTTACTTGCATAGTTTGCAATTTTAATAGTTGTTTGGCATTTTGTTAAGTGATCGCTTTATTTTGACGATTTCGATTCCAGTTGCTGGGTTGGACTTTTTTTTTAGAGCGCACGGTCCGGTCGTTTGGTTTGATGGTTTGATGATGACGCCCTTGTGCGATTAGTTTTAGTTGCGTGATTTGTGATGCAAGCAGAATATGGAAGAAGAATTTATAAAAATCGTTTATGGTTAATTTATGGTTGGCAAAAATTAAGACTTGAAAGTGAATTGACGAATAATTTTTTTTTTTTTTGGATCGGAGATTATGGATCAGGCTACTTTTGTGACTGTGGAAAAGTATTTTAAGGATTTTTTTTACAAGCATGCATTTTAGAGTGCCTTAAAAGTTACAAATTAAGAGACAATGCCATTTAAGGGCATTGGGACCTTCAATAAATTTTGAGGCTTTTGTTCAATTGGATCAGTTTTGATAAAATTAAAAAATAAATTATTAGAGCAAATTGTGATTTATGGAACTTTGTTCTCCTTTTTAGGAATGAATATGTCAAAACCTGTAGAGTTCTAGAAAAAGACTTAACATTTTTTTTTAAATTAATAAAAGTTATAGACATTTAAAGACATTAACGACGCGACGTCAAATGCGGTGCTACTCAAATTTTCTTGCAAGTTAACACCATTTTTTGTCTTGGTTCAAATCTTTCATTTACATAAAACTCAAGTTTAAGGAAGTAAGGAGTAGGTCGCCTTTAAATGCTGATGGGTACAGTGCCAATGCAAAATATTTTAGAACTTCTGAACATTGTAATGTGGTGAAAATCAAAAACGTACCTGCTCATTCGTGCAAGTATAGGTAGGTTAGAATGGCTGTTCTGGTCCGCCTCTGCCCAGGAACACAATTAGGGCTTATTTGCGCTCTTTTTGTAAATTGTTAAAATACACACATGTAATGTACATAGTAGAGATTTGGAGTGTTTAAGTAGAATTGGTTTTATTAAGATAGAGAATCAAGTTCTTAATCTGAATATTTGAAGGTTCGGTAAGCTCGCGTAGGAAAGGAGCACCCAAAGCTATATATCTGGCATTTAGAAGGGCGGGACAAATAAAATGCTGGAGTGTTCCCCTTTGCGCCGTATCTATGCGTTGTGCGGAATACCAAGTTTCATGGCATGTTCTCTGACTGACCAGTGGCCTGTGCAATTGGCAACTACACTAGTCAAAACAATTAAAGGAACACTTGAAAAAACTCAAAAATTGAGTGGATTTTTATAAGGCTGTATCTCAGTAGAAAAAAGTCGGATTGAAGTGAAATAAAAAGTTTTTCAAAGGTTATTATTTTTTCTTTTCAAATTATTTTAAGTTAAAAAAGTACCGTTAGTCGTTTTTGCTTGAGCGAAAAAAATGTTCACTCAATTTCAAAATTGAAAAAAAAAAATAAACTTTGAGGTTTCATAAAATGAACGGAAATTTTATTTTCAATCCAACCAATCTAAGATTCAATTTTAGAATTTTGTTGGCTATAATTCACTGTTTAGTTCAGATCGCTACGATTTTTTTTCTAATCAAAAAATGGGTTTACATGCAAAAACACAATTTTAACTTTGGACCCTAATAACTCTGCTAGATATTGACTTACAAAAAAACTAAAGACAGATTTGAAAAATTCATTAAATTTTCTACACAAAAACATTTTGAAAAAATAAAAATATTGTTTTTTTTCAATCTTTTCTATCACTTTAAAAAAAGGTCAAAAATACGCATTTTTCAACTTTTTCATAAAAACTACCGTTATTTTGTGCTCTTCAGTGATACAACTAATCTGAGGCTTAATTATTAAAGCTCATAAAATTTCCTTGATTTTGGTGAAAATTTCACATCAATACGATTAACCGTTTCTCTGTTTCGATCAATCAAACTTACGAAACACTTTTTTTTCAATTTCAAGGAAAGCTTTGTTTTTTCTTATTTTTCTGTTCTTTTGAATTTGTTTATTTTTTATTTATTTTTTTATGACTTTGTGAAATTCGGACAAATTTTCATCAAAATCAACGAAATTTAACAAATTTTTTAAATCTGCCTTTATTTTTTTTGTAAGTCAATATTTAGCAGAGTTATTAGGGTCCAAAGTCAAAATTGTGTTTTTGCATGTAAACCCATTTTTTGATTAGAAAAAAAAGGTAGCGATCTGAACCAAACAGTGAATTATAGCCAACAAAATTTTAAAATTGAATCTTAGATTGGTTGGATTGAAAAAAAATTTCCGTTCATTTTACGAAACCTCAAAGTTTATTTTTTTTTTTCAATTTTGAAATTGAGTGAACATTTTTTTCGCTCAAGCAAAAACGACTAACGGTACTTTTTTAACTCAAAATAATTTGAAAAGAAAAAATAATAACCTTTGAAAAACTTTTTATTTCACTTCAATGCGACTTTTTTCTACTGAGATAAAGCCTTTTAAAAAACCACTCCATTTTTGAGTTTTTTCAAGTGTTCCTTTAATAGTTTTGACTAGTGTATAATCCTGCCAATGTCTGACTTAGATTTATTCAGAAGTTCGTTGGTACGTTTCTGGTCGTAAGTGGACCATATATAAGTCTCGCGATAATGCAGTTTGTAAATTTTTCCATCTTACGTTGGATTTTTTTAGAAAATGGTTGTCATGACTCCTAAGAAAATCCCAACTTCCTCAGCTATTGATCCTCTCCAGGCCAGTTCATCAGCAATTTAATTACCTTGAAGGTCAATGTGCCCTGGCCCCAGAGTAGATTATTTTGCATATTGTCGCTAAGACTTGCGAGCTCCTACTTGCAATCTCTAACGATTCTGGATTTATTCAGGTTGCTGTTTATAGCCTTGATATCTGCTTGGCTATCAAACAAGATTGTTACCTTTTTTGTATTTTTCTCAGATTTGACTGCTTGTTTTAGAATCCTACAAGCTTGTCTAATCGCTAGAATTTCAGCTTGAAATACGCTACATCTATCGAGCAGTCTAAAGGAATTTTTAATACCCAGTTCTTCGGATAAGAAACCAGCCCCAACACCGCGTTCCATCTTGGAACCATCAGTGGATACTGTGATGTCGAAATCCTTTGTAGGGCTATTAATTTTCCAATTTTGCCTAGTTGGCGATTCAACCTTAAATTGCTTACCAATGCTTAAGGTTGGTAACGTGTAGTCAGAGGGTCGTAATTTTATTTCTCTAGGTAATAGATTTAGAATTTTACTACGACCTCTAACTTGATAATTCTAAGGAATTTGAGAATTTGGAGTATCTACTAATACAGATGGAAGATCTTTCTCCTGAATCTGGCAATGCTCTAAATGTTTTAACCTTTGGTGGATAAGTGCATCACAACTATACCTAGAATATAGTCCAATGTTTCATCTGCTTCGTTGCAGAATCTGCATTTTGGACTTTCTACTAGTTTGAGGATGCTAAGATGTCAGAAGCATCTTCACCTGTCTCAGTCCGGGCAGTTGTCTTGAAATGGCCAATTTAGTATTTTTATTGCTGGATTTTTGGTCAAGTAAAATATGGTTCGTCGAATATGCCAAATGCAGTCCTTTCGAAGTCCTTGACTGAGATTGCGATGAATTCTCTTGTTAACACAAGTCACTGTCACTGTGCTATCAAAATTTAAAAAAAAAAAGAAACAATTTGCGACTGTCTTTCTAAATAAGTAGATCCATATGAACAAATAAAACCTTGCCCCTCTTCTCCCTCCAGCAAACAAAAAAATGATTATTAGAACTCCAAATGCGTTCGGTTTAAGTGCACCATTGTCACGTTTTGGATCACATTTGTTTCTGTCTCTCAAAGAACACGCATTAAACTGTCTGCTCGAGCATTCAAAGTGTTTTAATTTCAAAAGAACATAATAATGGTTCTTGTCATTGCTGATCCAATATTATACACAAAATGCCTTTCAAACACCAAATACAAAACTTTGCCTACACTAGACTACTTCCAGCTATCATATCGTAAAAAGAGCAGATACAAGAGTAATCAACTTTTAATAGCTTCTCACAACCTACCATCTGGTCCGATGTCGTCGTCATCTATATTCATCGTCCACAAGTCCATGCAGCACATTAAACCAAAGTAGGTACATACAATGAATTTACAAAACGCATTACATCAGATCAACGATCAGTCACAGCGCGGCCTATATGCCAACTGCCAAACCAAAAACGCAAACCAACAACAAACAATTATCGAAAGTGGTTACGTTTATATTAATTTTCGCACGCCACAACTAAACGCTGCAGAGGCACAAACAAAAAAACTAAACACAGATGCCGAGTGAAGATATTTAAGATGTAAGACTATTGTGTGTACAACTTGCAAGCTACTTAGAGCAAGAGTAAGTAGGTTGTAGCTAAGTCCATATTGTGTTTGATGGAAAATAAAAAGGCGGTCACTAGACCTTCGGTAGAACATTTTTAATGTTTCTTGAGGCAAATTGGTAGTTTTTGACTTCGAGTCCGGGTTGTCGATGCAGTGGCGAGTGTATTTTTTGTGAAAGGATTACTGGTAGCTTAGGATCTTGATATGATGCATAAAACACTTCTTGAAGCGGGCTGGCTGCTGTCTTGGGGGCAGTTTTATTCAGAAATGAAACATAAATATTAACTTTAATTCGTCTATGTGATCCAGACTGACAGATTGTTGTTTGGGTAGTTCATAGAATTTTATTAAAATTAAGTTCTGGTTTTTGTAATGAAATTGAGCATGGAATGGGAGAAATATTGACTAGAAGAAGCTATATTCATATCTGGAATTGATCCTTTTTTTAACTATATTCTTGTGTTATTTTTAAAAAAAAAATCCCACAAAAATATCACAGGAAAGAAGAATGAGGAATCAAAAAAGGCAATTCAAAGTTGTGAAACCATTCAATTTCCTTCTAAGTTTTCGACGAGCCGAGTTAAACGAAAATAAAAGTTCGAACCTCAACTCTTTTGTTTCGTTACTAACGCTAACTATTTTACTTCTATACATGGCTTTTACTGTCAATGTTTTTCTGCAGAAGTTAGGCTACATGCTGTTCTTTTCGTGAAATGACCATCATTGTCTTTAAGGGCATTCCGCAATTGTGAAAATCAGAAAAACTTGTGTCAAGACGATTGGACTTTTCGTACTAAGTATTGCGAAATGCACGTTATCATTGAAAATCAAAATGTTTGTTGATTTTTATTGAAACAAGTCATGTGTGCATTTGTCCAAATGAAAAAAAAGTATAAACTATAAAATAAAGAAGTAAACAACTCTATTATCGCGTAATTAACAATCCAAGAAGTAAGTCAAGCAATGAAAGACTGTCGGTCAAGGCGGCATAAGGAATGGTTTTTAATTGAGCGATACCTGCTTTAATTAGATTAAAAAAAAGAAACAGTTTAATTAGTCACGGAAAACATAAACTTTTCTTACCCCTTGACTAATAATCTACAAAATGGTGTCTTAAGCAGCAACTAATCGACAAGACCAAACATTCAGTTAACGAATTTGTCATTTTAAGCAAAAGTAACAACATCGTCCACGGGACGGTAAAATTTAACATAGCGAATATTGTACAAGAAATAATGAATAAAACGTCACAGACTCATGCATGGTTAATAACGTGTGATTATTCAGTAGCTGCGACTGCTACCTTCCAAGATTTGCATCATGTCAAAAATGGTTGCCAGCAGTGTTACTTCTTCAAAAACCAACTACTTGAGACCGAGTTTAAGTTTATTTTCCACCAACAAATCCATCCTAGCTGGCAACAAACTCGGTTTCAAATTTCTTGTAAAATAAAAAAAAATGCACAAAAGAAAGATACATCGATGTCGTTTGCATGCTTCCACGGTTTACTGAGCTTTCGATTCGCATGAATTCACGCCGAGGCGTCACAGTTACCATATCGAAATGGAAATCAACCTTTTGAAGGTCGTTCACAAAAAGTAGAAAAAACCATGTCCGCTGATATTTTGCTATAAGGTTAAAGTTGCAGTAGTCGCAACAGTAATTGCAGAGTAGCGCACTAGTTTCTTGCATAATTTGTGTTGAAGTTGAAGGAACTTTATCATTTTTCCGTTAGTTTTATGGCACTAGGAGAGGAGGTTGTGAGACTTGATGAATATGTATTGTGAGACATACCCTAATGTCTGAGAAACTGTCGAGAATAAGACAGAAAAAAAAGTGGAGGTGTGTTTTATGTGAGTAGGTTAGTTGCAAGGGTAAGACGTTTAACAGATTCGAGATCTGATTGTCTTATGGTGAGGATTTTGACGTTTAGAGATTTGCTCAAACAAAGTTGCAGACCATGACTACTTTTGTTCATTACTCTACTTACTTCTAGAAAAGAGTGGAAAACGTTTAAAATGCCATTTTGAATTTCGGTTTGCATTTGTTTGACCTAATTAAAGCATTCAAGTATCGTTTGCTAATTGATTGGGTATGCTGCCATTTTTGGGTGTTGTCTGAGTTGTGAATATTTAAGTTACAAGTTTCTTAATAGTGGCTAGACGCAATGCACATTTGAGTGATTATTTGTACATTGTAGTTGAATAACTAAACAACTTCAACTTTGTTTGACCATTCGCTTAATCAAAACAAGATTCAAAAAATAAAATATATTTGACTAACGACACCTCGCAACTGTTCATGAAACTAAAATCGATCGGAAATTAATTTGATTTTTACTTCGCATTCACATAAGCCGCCCTAGGGCTAAGATTGTTTTTGAAAGAAAAAAATGTTAACCAAGTCAAAAGTCAAAAATTATAATCGCTTAGGAAGCTGATTGATAAGCTTGACCAAAACAGAAGGTGCAAAATCTATCCACCGAGCGCGTTCACGACTTATTAAAAATTTGACTATCACATTTAGGCAATTTCAAATTGCCTTGATCAAAATGTTTATTCATTTGTGTCAAAAAAGTCATAGTTAATTGCCAGTGACAGCTGTTTAATAAATGCCAATCGAAATTCAAATTCAATTCCAGTTCGTAGTCGTTTTTCAACACGTGGTGCATAAATTAAAAAGGCCAACAAATAAAAACCAAACTGCCAATTTTTGTCGAAGCAAATGAATCATTTTCGTTGCGTTTTTAGGCTATACCACCTCCGGATTTGCATAAATCAACAGCCTTTCGCGGCTTATCTCGTAAGCATAATCTCGATTAAAGCTATAAGCTCGCACTTATCTGGCTATAAAGCTCACGCTGAGGCCAAAGGCACATTTTTGGCTAACTAAGGAGAATGCATTCCATCAAAATCGTGTGCAAATTCCCTGTGCCATATCCAGAGGGAGGTAGTAATTTTCCTCTACTGGCGAGCTGGTTTAAAGGTTGTCAAAAAATGTCAACCAACAACATAAGATTGCCCCGATTTGGTTTTCGACAGCATTTTTTGTTTTTGTTGTCTAAGGTTGTTGCGATAAATACGTGAGATATAATTTTTTGAGGTTCTCTCATTAGAAATAGCCTATCGTCTGTATACCCAAAGATAGAAATCCACTTGTTGACGAGGTATTTTCTTACAATAGCAAGTGAACAACAAATCTTGACACTTTGCTGTTAAGGAATTAAACTGTTTCGATTTTTTTGGGTTGCGAAAGATTTCTCAAGTCGAGAGATTTCAATCAAAGTCACAACATGACATGAACGCCGCATAGCTGGTACCGATAAAGGTGATTATTATCGCCAAATCTTGTGATAATTATGGTTGTCAATTGTGATATCAAGAGATCGGTTTGAGAGACTTGAGGTATTGACAGAACATAATCACTTGGGAGGGAATACAAGTTCGTGTTTTTCTTTACAAAAGAACACGTACACCTAGTCGCCGACGCCACCGGTAATGTAGTCGTGATTTTTATAACCTTAAAGAGAGCTCCATCTGCACTCGAGTTGGCAGTATAGGGCACACCTTCTTTTTGTATTAATGAACGATCGAAACGCCAGATTCATTTGTAAGACTAACCAGGAAAAATGTTGCAAGATTGAAGGTATCGACTGTTGCCGATTCGATTTGGAAAATTATAGCCCGATTGTAAAACGGTACTATTGTTGCATGTTAGTTTGCATTTTGAACACAATTTAGCTGGGCTCTAATTAAATTAGAGTGGATGGAGATAATTGGCGGTTTGATGGTTATATTAACGTCTTTGGTTGTATTACACCAGGTGAGGGTGGTATGGTATGTCTAATGCCTTAAGTGAAGCATGATTCATAGGTCTACGAATATGGTAGTCAGTGCTTTTATTTTAACTTTGGGATTGTCTTCAAACCTACGTAAAATGAAAAAAACTGTGATATCTGCTACGGCGAGTGCTAGTGGGAACAAAATCAGCGTCTATTTGGATGTGGAATTGTAGTTGGGACTCGACTCAGGAAGAAGGTCTTGAGTTTGAACTCAGTGAATGAGCGCATCATACGACAATCCGCATCAAGGCTAAATTGACCAACATAAGCCTCATCTGCGCTCACGCCCCACTGAGGAAAATTATTAAGACACCAAAGAGAGGTTCTACGAGCTCCTCGACAACACCTACGATGAGCAATGCCCTAGCTATGATATTAAAATTGTCCTTGGAGATTTTAATTCTAAGCTGGGAAGAGAAGAAATCTTTGGTGGAATAATCGAACGGCATAGCCTACACGACACCTCCTCCGATAATGGATTTAGGCTAATCGACTTCGTTGCGGGGAGTGACGTAATGGTAGCAAGTACGCGATTCCCACACATCTCGATATCCACAGCAGGAAACCTGCTGATCAATCAACCGTTAGCCAGATTGATCACATAGCGATCGACGCAGGACACTCCTTTGGGCTGCTTCGAGAGAAAAAATCTTCGAGTGATTTTTGGTCATGTCTGCATGAATGGAAATTGGACACGAAGATTCAATCAAGAACTGTACGAGCTGTTCAGCGAAACTGACCTAGCCAGAAAAGTTGAGGTCCAGCGATGGTTGGGTCATGTAGAGCGAATGGAAAATAATACTGCGGCTCTAAGAGTCTTCGAATCCAAGCCAGAACGACCGACGTCGCAGAAGAGGAAGACCGTGACTCAGGTGTAGCACGCAGGTTGTAGAGGACCTGAAACAACTTGGCGTGCGAAAGTTAGTAAGTAAGTAAGATTGTCTTCAAACTTTTTATTTATTTCTATTACTACTGGAGTTGAGCAGGTCACACCAAAGCCCAATCAATCTCAAAAACATATTGTTACAATATTTATGGCATGTTGTCAACAGCGAATAGATATTAGGTGCCAACATAGTGTCAAAGAACAACACTTTTACAATCATGTCCTCGACGATACGTCAAATAATAGCTACAATTATTTTCAATCTTCACAAACTAATCGAAGGTATCACATTTTGGGAGAACTTATTCACCAAGGCGATGTAGATTTAACCTCGACTTGTGTTTTTGAATGCGAAGGCATTTAAATTACTTGACAGGTGTTTTGCTTGACTGAATGAATTAGTCCAATCTTGTTAAAGACACAGCGGTTTAATTGAACCTTCATTATCTAGTTAGTTGATCTCATTTCCTTGTCTGTTCCGACATTGTTTCTCAAATCCACCGCCCATTGGCGTGTTGCCTTATATCAAACCAAATAATTATTGAGAACAAAAAGACAAGAAATCCGACCTTAGATTTTTTCTCAATCAGAGATTATTTCAATTAATTGATCGCTCTGGTCTGAGTTTTTTCTTGATAAGAAGGAAACATAAATTTGGTCACCACTACCAACTCTTCGACATGAATGAAGTCATTTTGCAGCTTTAACGTTGGTTGAATTAAAACATCCGGTCAGGAATAGGCTTGAATTCAACAATATCAGAGACCGCTTAATAATGTCATATTAAATATATTTTGCTTCTCGACCGATTGACCAATTTCCTGCAGACACTTATTATTGGCACAACCTTCTTTTTCACGCAATTGGAATGTTTTGAATGCACCTGCCGCACGGTGGTGTAGGTTCAATCAAAATCAATTATGTTAAATGTCCGAGTTTTTGTGATACGATTTTGATCCGACATACAAATGCATTTATTTTGTTATAAACAGCGACAGTTTATAGCTGCAATCAATCTGTCAACGATGATTGGTCATAAATCATTTGTGCGGTATCAATCCGCTTCACTCGTCTCATTAGATATATCATAAAGTGTCGGTGATGAGCTCCTCTTTGTGAACAAAATTTTGACGAAGTAGCCATTTCTAAAGGTATAAGACTTAATGAAAAATCCAATGCAATATTTTTGTGAGTCATTCGTGTTATTTTTCAACAATTAAAATGCACGAAATGCTCTTACATTCATCATGCAATAACAAATGCTGTACTTTCGCGTATTTCTTCAATTTTTAGTAAAAGCAACATTCACTTTTCCAACTCGATCTAAACTAGGGGCTTAGAGTAACAATATATCGCTCCCTACCTAAAAATAAAAGGCAAAAATAAGGAACGCACAAAGATCGGACAGACAGACGTTGCCAATAGCAATAAAATAAAAGTCGAACAAGTTTTCTCAAACAAACTCGTTCTGATTGCGTACGAATGATTACCTTTGAGCGATTATCCCTCACCATTTTGCTCCTGCAGAGCAATTAGCTTGTACTTTTTTTTCTAATCAAAATTCATTCGTGTATAGTCGAGGAGCAAGAGATGTTGAATCAATCAAGGCTCCTAAGTGCGTGACTGAACTGCTCGGACTGTTTTACGCACTTTTAATTTTATGATTTAACATAAAATAATCGCAATTAATATTCTGATTGCAGTTCCCCAGATTCGGAGCAAAAACACATGTTTCTTCATTTCACTGACGACAAGAAGTGACATGAGTCACAGTCGCACTGTTCACCGATTAAACGATAAAAATTTATTAATACCAAGCGATCGTGAGAAATAAATGAGTTTTGCTCGGGGGCAAGTTTGCCGGTGATAATTACACCGACTACACGACGCTGTGTATTCAATATCCACCCATTGTTGCCGCTAGTGATTTATGGTGAGGCGTTCAAACTCGTTCGAATCAAACAGTTAATCAATCTGCACCTTCACCACTACATTACAACACCTGTCTCTGAATTATCATATGCATATGGGGATGGGGATCTTAGCAATTTTGGTAAGCAAAAGGAGGTTGGACTAACAAATGTGTTTTTATGTAAATGAATGCTTTTGGCAGCACTTTTAGTGTTTTCGGTGGACTAAATTTTATTAATTTGCAGGCTTGGACAGTAAAATTAACAGCATTTCGCAATGTATTGCGAACAAATTGGTGTAATTATGAGAACAAGAAGAAAAATGATTAAAGGATTAAAGGATTAAGTTTAGTCTATAAAAATGTTTAATGACTGAAAAATAAGCACACATTAGGTGATAAACGTAGGTACCTTAATTTTTAATTTTTTTTACTCGACCTACTTATTATTCGTTCTTAAAAATTACTTGGTTAATTAAATGTTTGGAGAATGTAGCAGCCGTTCGAAACTCTGTTCGACTAATTCGGTTATGGTAATGGTGCTGATGTGAGTTGGTACGTTATCATGGGGGAAGAGCAGAAGCAATCTTCACAAAGTGGTCGGTTTGTGCCTTCAATTTTGCGTCGAGTTGGCCCAATAATTCGGCATTGTAAAAAATTAGGCTGTTTACTTCTTCAAGTACTACTACTTTCCTACAGTACTTTTTCCGGAATTTGAACGCAAAATAACCCTACCTTTTTCACGAAAATCTACTCCTTTTTGTCAATTAAAGTTATGAAAAATAAGAAGATTGAAAACTGGTACCTGAATTAGGCCACATCCTTTTTCAAAAACAGAAATTTCCGGGGACACAAAATGCTGAGAATCATGGAGAACAAAGCATTTAAATTCTTCTTTCAAATATTTCCATATCGTCGGCTTAAAAACAAAACCTCGTAACTCCAAATTTGAAGATTTTTTTTTTTGCAGAAATAGGTAATTTAGTTAGGTACGCATGTCCTAAAACCGTAATTTCTTGGTAATTACGGTAAAAAACGGGTAAAATTGGTTTTGAAAAAACATTTGCACATTGGTTTATCATGGGCACACACCACGATTTTTCCTCCTCCTGTAAAATTTACCTTTTTGGAGTTACGAGGTTTTGTTTTTAAGCCGACGATATAATTGCTGTTTTGTGAAATCAGTCAGTTCCAGATTGTTCATGATACAAAATACAAAATTCGTGCGAATTTTAAACTACATATTGCTTCGTATTCTCTTAGTGTGGTCATAAAAGCTGTCTTCCCTTCCGGTTAAAAAACGCCCGTTTCAGGACGAAAAATAATTTAAAAAGAGATAACGCCTTAAAGGAGAACGGGCAAAAATGTATGGAAGCTGGCCTACGAACAAATAACAACATGCTATACTATAATAAATACGCACCGGTATTTATATAATTCAATTTATTAAAACTCAAAAATATTATTTAATTATAAGTTACAAACAATAGAGGAACTGGCTGCTACGATGTCTATGAAAACAAGTGATGTAAAAACCAGTACATCATATATAAGTCGAAGGTAGCGGAAGATTATAATGACTACAGTCTGTACGGCAAGTGATGGTACATAACACCCCTTAACGCCTATTTGATCCAATATCTTCTTCTGTTCCGTATAATCTGACTTGTTTCCGTTCTCGACCAGATCTTCGAACAACTGCGGCTGGTGACACAGGAACTTGTTGCGATGATGCTGCTGCTGCTGACAGAGGACTCTGAAGCGATGGGTGTTCTTTTGGAGAACTCGACTGCGGTTGTTGATCAGCTGATGGGAAATCTTCATGGGTGTAGCTTTCGCGTCGTCTTAGTTGGTCAACATGCCTCTTAACGATTTGTCCGCTTTCAAGTACAATTTTATATGATAGTGGGCCTGTCTTAGAATTGATTACACCAGCGATCCATTTGGGGCCTTTGGAGTAGTTTCTGGCCCATATCAGATCATTTAGTTGAAACTGCTTCTTCACCATATCTTCTGTTCCTTTCTCTGATGCTGCTGTTTTCGTTGTTAAAGTGATAGCATTTGGGTGAATTTTGTCAAAGTAGGTTTTGATTTGACGATTGTACATGAGATCAGATGGGGAACGTCCCGTAGTTGCTGATGGAGTGATGTGTTGGCTCAGGAGGAATTGTGAGAGGTTCAGCTGGATGTTGGAACCATCCGGCATCTTCTTTAGGAAATTCTTCGCCGTTTGAACCATCCGCTCGGCTTGCCCATTTGAAGAAGGATGGAAGGGGGCAACGCGTATATGCCGAATAAGGTTGTTGTTGCAAAATAGCTTAAAGTCTTCTGACGTAAACGCTGTTCCATTGTCTGAGACAATGCTGTCTGGAAGTCCATGTGTTGCAAATAGCATTCGTAGAACCTGTATAGCACATTTAGATGAGGTTGTACTGACAAGATGTACCTCGACTACAAGGAAAAAGATCTTTCCCTGAAATGGTCCAGCGAAGTCTACGTGAAGTCTTGACCAAGGATGCTCCGTTACTTCCCACGGCATTGTATTTTCGGCTCGTTCTTCAGGTCGAGATGTTTGGCAGGCTTCACACATCTTTACTGTCCGCTCACAATCATCTCCAATGTTGGGCCACCATACGTAGCTGCGCGCTAATGCCTTCATCCGAACGATGCCAGGATGTCCAGCGTGGAGGGCTGTAAGTATGGCCTCTTGACCGGCTTTCGGAATAATGGTTCTGTTTCCCCATAACAAACATCCTTTCAACGTCGATATTTCATTCCGTATGTGAAAAAATTGTCGAAATTTCTCTCGGGCGGTTGTTTCTCGGGCCATCCCCTTAACGCCCAGCTCAGAACCTGCGAATAGATTGAATCTTTAGAAATCATTTTGGATATATCTTGTGGAGTCAGAATAGGGTTAACCAATGTTTCTATCATCAGAATTCCTTCACATTCATCCGTCTCTGGTTTTTGGTTCTGTAGCGGAAAACGGCTGAGAAAATCAGCAGTACCCATTTTGGATCCACTGCGGTGAATGATGTCGTAATCGTATGCATTAAGAAAGATCCGCCTTCTTAACATCTGTGCTGATAAAACGTTTGGAATTTGCTTATTTGGGTTGAATATCCCTAATAAGGGTCGATGATCCGTGATTATTGTGAATCGTCGGCCGTATAAAAATTCATGGAATTTTTTTACTCCTGCTATTATTCCGACGCTTTCTCTGTCGATTTGGGAGTAGTTCCTTTCGGCTTTTGTTAGTGTTCTTGAATAGAATGAAATAGGTTTCTCCGACCCGTCGTCGTATACATGGCACAAAACAACGCCTACTCCATAGGGTGAGGCATCGCAAATGATGTGGACTGGAAGTTTGTGATTGTAGTGCACAAGAACTCGGTCTGATGAAATGAGATTTTTTAGATTGTTGAATGAAGTCTCGTGGAGTTTTGTCCACTCCCACTTTTGGTTTTTATCCAGTAGGCGGTGGAGTGGTTCCGCGACTGTTGCTTTCTGTGGAAGAAACGAGTGATAAAAATTCAAAATTCCAAGAAAAGCCTGAAGTTGTTTCTTGTCATTTGGTGCTGAGGCTTCCTTGATTGCCTTAACCTTGTCCGTTTTGGGACGAATGCCAAGTGAATCGATTTTAAAACCCAAAAAATCGATTGATTCCAATCCGAATTGGCATTTTGAAGGACGCAATCGTAGTCCTAGTTTCCTGAACCTGGAGAAAATTTCACTAAGACGGTTTGCTAATTGACGCTCATCACGACCTGTGACAACGATGTCATCAAAATACGGAAGTACTCCCTCGATGCCACGGAGGGTATTTTCTATGAATGATTGGAAAATTCCGGGAGCTGAACTTACCCCGAACTGCAATCTTTTAACGCGATATGCACCCTTTTGGGTGACAATTGTCTGGTAGTTTGATGATTGTTCATCAACATCAACAGTGAGTTGCGTATATGCTTGGTTCAAATCAAGCTTGGCAAAAAATTTTCCATCATCAATTGACGCAAGGAGTGTCGCTATGGGTGGAATCTGCAAACAGTGTGGTTTAACTGCCTTGTTCAGAGTCGACTTATAGTCTCCGCAGATTCGTATGGAACCGTCGCTCTTCACTACAGGAACGATGGGTGTAGCCCAGTCGGAATATTCCACAGGCACCAATACTCCTTCCTTTTCAAGTCGATCGAGCTCGGCTTCCACCTTGGCTTTAAGGGCTAGAGGTACGCGGCGTGGAGGTAACCTCATTGGAGTCATGTCCGGATTGATTTCCAACGATATTGGAGGACCCGTATAGCATCCTAATTCGTTAGAGAACAAGTCTTTGTATCTACTGACAAGGTCTTCGACAAGACTTTCTTCCGAAACCATGTTGACGCCCTGCAAACTGATTCCTAGTGGTGCAAACCAATTGCAACCCAAAACGCTAGATTTGTTGCCATTAACGATAACGACAGGAAGATCTGGTATCGACTTGCCATTGTATATAATGTCGATGTCGATTAAACCAACGACTGGAATGGAGTGTGTGAAGTTAGCCCCCCTTTTTTCGAAATTCCAATTTTTGAAAGTTGTTCCAGGTTGTTCCCGGTTTGTTCCGGATTGTTCCAAATTTTTTTCGAAAAATATTCAAAAATGGGGGTTTTAGACCCCAAAAACCGTTTTTGACCTAGCCCCCCTTTTTTCGAAATTTGAAATTTTGAAAATTGTTCCGGGTTGTAAAAGTTGTTCCTAACATTGTTCCAAATTTTTGGACCTCTAACTTCGATATATCGTAAGTTATAGCCAAATTTTGAAAAAAAAGCTAGCCCCCCTTTTTTCGAATTTTCAAGTTTTTAAATTTTTTTTCGATAGTAAAAGTTGTTCCAACCATTGTTCCAAAGAATTGGAATCATAGCACTTTTGGATTTTGAGTTATTAATTTTCGAAAAAAATTTCAAAAACTGAAATAATTTTTTTTTGGAAATTTTTATCTCAGTTTTGATTCTTGCAATCGTTAATATCATTCAATGCGCAACTTTGAACAAAATTTGGAAGGTCACGAAAAAGTACTCCACTAAGAAAATATTTTTTGAAAATGTTTTTGTCCTTTTTCGAAATTTCAAAAATTTCCAGAATTTCGTGGGTCGAACAAAATCAAAAAATTTGAAGTTGTTCCCGGTCAACCTATTCTATATCTCTTATTCAAAAAATAAAAATAATCTAAATTTTCATATTTTAGAGACTTAACCAACGAAAAACCATTTAAACACATTTTAATACGCCCACACCTTCCCTTTCGAAAAATCAAAAAACTAAAAATTGGTTATAATTGGTATCAAACTTTAACAAAAAATGCACTTATGATGCTTTTTTTCAAAATAATTCCGAAAGTTTAATTTCACAAAAAACGCTCCCAGCCCCCCAAAAGTTTTTTTTTCAAAAATCCAAAAACGTCATTCTGAGAAGTCTGAACTACTTACAATTGTTCCAAATTTTCAATCAAAAATATTCAAAACAAAGGATTTTAGGCCCAAAAGTATTTTTTACGATATAAGCAAAAAACCATTTTTACGATATAAGTTGATGGAAAAATTATTTTAATAAATGAAACTGACTAAAAAACAGTATTTTCAGACAAAAAAAAAACTAATTAGAAGAAAAAATTTCAAAATTTAAAATGCATATGTAAATTTTGGTTCCCCGACCCATTTCTTATATTCCAGGTATCTCAGCTTTTCTTCCTTTTCATAGTAAAATGAATTTGAACAGTCACAAACTTATATCTATTCAACAGAAATAATAAAGTAAAGAAACAACAAAATTATTTTTTACGATATTAGAAATATAACCCAGAAGCAGCTCCCCTTTTACCACACAAACAACTTTCGCATGTTCAAGGTTGCTCCAGGACTCCTTTAAATTGTTCCAGGCTTTCGTTCCTTAATATTGATTTTTAGTATGAGAAATTTCAAAAAAATGCTCCCCGGGCCCCCCTTTTCGAAAATCAAAAATCCAAAAGTTGTTCCAAGTTCAAAATCACTCAAATCCAATTGTTCCAAGGTTTCATGCAAAAATATTCAAAATTAAACATTTTAAGCCCAAAAAACACTTTACATACAAAATTCATGTTAATCTTGTACTGGCCCCCCTTTTCGAATTTCAAAAATCAAAAACTTGTTCCAGGTTGTTCTAGGGCTCCTCTAAATTGTTCCAGGCTTTCGTTCCTTAATATTGATTTTTAGTATGAGAAATTTCAAAAAAATGCTCCCTGGGCCCCTCTTTTCGAAAATCAAAAATCCAAAAGTTGTTCCAAGTTCAAAATCACTCAAATCCAATTGTTCCAAGGTTTCATGCAAAAATATTCAAAATTAAACATTTTAAGCCCAAAAAACACTTTACATACAAAATTCATGTTAATCTTGTACTGGGCCCCCCCCCTTTTCGAATTTCAAAAATCAAAAACTTGTTCCAAATTGTTCTAGGGCTCCTTTAAATTGTTCCAGGCTTTCGTTCCTTAATATTGATTTTTAGTATGAGAAATTTCAAAAAAATGCTCCCCGGGCCCCCCTTTTCGAAAATCAAAAATCCAAAAGTTGTTCCAAGTTCAAAATCACTCAAATCCAATTGTTCCAAGGTTTCATGCAAAAATATTCAAAATTAAACATTTTAAGGCCAAAAAACACTTTACATACAAAATTCATGTTAATCTTGCACTGGCCCCCCCTTTTCGAATTTCAAAAATCAAAAACTTGTTCCAGGTTGTTCTAGGGCTCCTTTAAATTGTTCCAGGCTTTCGTTCCTTAATATTGATTTTTAGTATGAGAAATTTCAAAAAAATGCTCCCCGGGCCCCCCTTTTCGAAAATCAAAATTCCAAAAGTTGTTCCAAGTTCAAAATCACTCAAATCCAATTGTTCCAAGGTTTCATGCAAACATATTCAAAATTAAACATTTTTAGCCCAAAAAACACTTTACATACAAAATTCATGTTAATCTTGTACTGGCCCCCCCTTTTCGAATTTCAAAAATCAAAAACTTGTTCCAGGTTGTTCTAGGGCTCCTTTAAATTGTTCCAGGCTTTCGTTCCTTAATATTGATTTTTAGTATGAGAAATTTCAAAAAAATGCTCCCCGGGCCCCCCTTTTCTAAAATCAAAAATCCAAAAGTTGTTCCAAGTTCAAAATCACTCAAATCCAATTGTTCCAAGGTTTCATGCAAAAATATTCAAAATTAAACATTTTAAGGCCAAAAAACACTTTACATACAAAATTCATGTTAATCTTGCACTGGCCCCCCCTTTTCGAATTTCAAAAATCAAAAACTTGTTCCAGGTTGTTCTAGGGCTCCTTTAAATTGTTCCAGGCTTTCGTTCCTTAATATTGATTTTTAGTATGAGAAATTTCAAAAAAATGCTCCCCGGGCCCCCCTTTTCGAAAATCAAAAATCCAAAAGTTGTTCCAAGTTCAAAATCACTCAAATCCAATTGTTCCAAGGTTTCATGCAAAAATATTCAAAATTAAACATTTTAAGGCCAAAAAACACTTTACATACAAAATTCATGTTAATCTTGCACTGGCCCCCCCTTTTCGAATTTCAAAAATCAAAAACTTGTTCCAGGTTGTTCTAGGGCTCCTTTAAATTGTTCCAGGCTTTCGTTCCTTAATATTGATTTTTAGTATGAGAAATTTCAAAAAAATGCTCCCCGGGCCCCCCTTTTCGAAAATCAAAATTCCAAAAGTTGTTCCAAGTTCAAAATCACTCAAATCCAATTGTTCCAAGGTTTCATGCAAACATATTCAAAATTAAACATTTTTAGCCCAAAAAACACTTTACATACAAAATTCATGTTAATCTTGTACTGGCCCCCCCTTTTCGAATTTCAAAAATCAAAAACTTGTTCCAGGTTGTTCTAGGGCTCCTTTAAATTGTTCCAGGCTTTCGTTCCTTAATATTGATTTTTAGTATGAGAAATTTCAAAAAAATGCTCCCCGGGCCCCCCTTTTCGAAAATCAAAAATCCAAAAGTTGTTCCAAGTTCAAAATCACTCAAATCCAATTGTTCCAAGGTTTCATGCAAAAATATTCAAAATTAAACATTTTAAGCCCAAAAAACACTTTACATACAAAATTCATGTTAATCTTGTACTGCCCCCCCCCTTTTTAGAACAACCTGGAACAAGTTTTTGATTTTTGAAATTCGAAAAGGGGGGGCCAGTACAAGATTAACATGGATTTTGTATGTAAAGTGTTTTTTGGGCTTAAAATGTTTAATTTTGAATATTTTTGCATGAAACCTTGGAACAATTAGATTTGAGTGATTTTGAACTTGGAACAACTTTTGGATTTTTGATTTTCGAAAAGGGGGGCCCGGGGAGCATTTTTTTGAAATTTCTCATACCAAAAATCAATATTAAGGAACGAAAGCCTGGAACAAGATTAACATGAATTTTGTATGTAAAGTGTTTTTTGGGCTTAAAATGTTTAATTTTGAATATTTTTGCATGAAACCTTGGAACAATTGGATTTGAGTGATTTTGAACTTGGAACAACTTTTGGATTTTTGATTTTCGAAAAGGGGGGCCCGGGGAGCATTTTTTTGAAATTTCTCATACTAAAAATCAATATTAAGGAACGAAAGCCTGGAACAATTTAAAGGAGTCCTGGAGCAACCTTGAACATGCGAAAGTTGTTTGTGTGGTAAAAGGGGAGCTGCTTCTGGGTTATATTTCTAATATCGTAAAAAATAATTTTGTTGTTTCTTTACTTTATTATTTCTGTTGAATAGATATAAGTTTGTGACTGTTCAAATTCATTTTACTATGAAAAGGAAGAAAAGCTGAGATACCTGGAATATAAGAAATGGGTCGGGGAACCAAAATTTACATATGCATTTTAAATTTTGAAATTTTTTCTTCTAATTAGTTTTTTTTTTGTCTGAAAATACTGTTTTTTAGTCAGTTTCATTTATTAAAATAATTTTTCCATCAACTTATATCGTAAAAATGGTTTTTTGCTTATATCGTAAAAAATACTTTTGGGCCTAAAATCCTTTGTTTTGAATATTTTTGATTGAAAATTTGGAACAATTGTAAGTAGTTCAGACTTCTCAGAATGACGTTTTTGGATTTTTGAAAAAAAAACTTTTGGGGGGCTGGGAGCGTTTTTTGTGAAATTAAACTTTCGGAATTATTTTGAAAAAAAGCATCATAAGTGCATTTTTTGTTAAAGTTTGATACCAATTATAACCAATTTTTAGTTTTTTGATTTTTCGAAAGGGAAGGTGTGGGCGTATTAAAATGTGTTTAAATGGTTTTTCGTTGGTTAAGTCTCTAAAATATGAAAATTTAGATTATTTTTATTTTTTGAATAAGAGATATAGAATAGGTTGACCGGGAACAACTTCAAAATTTTTGATTTTGTTCGACCCACGAAATTCTGGAAATTTTTGAAATTTCGAAAAAGGACAAAAACATTTTCAAAAAATATTTTCTTAGTGGAGTACTTTTTCGTGACCTTCCAAATTTTGTTCAAAGTTGCGCATTGAATGATATTAACGATTGCAAGAATCAAAACTGAGATAAAAATTTCCAAAATAAAATTATTTCAGTTTTTGAATTTTTTTTCGAAAATTAATAACTCAAAATCCAAAAGTGCTATGATTCCAATTCTTTGGAACAATGGTTGGAACAACTTTTACTATCGAAAAAAAATATAAAAACTTGAAAATTCGAAAAAAGGGGGGCTAGCTTTTTTTCAAAATTTGGCTATAACTTACGATATATCGAAGTTAGAGGTCCAAAAATTTGGAACAATGTTAGGAACAACTTTTACAACCCGGAACAATTTTCAAAATTTCAAATTTCGAAAAAAGGGGGGCTAGGTCAAAAACGGTTTTTGGGGTCTAAAACCCCCATTTTTGAATATTTTTCGAAAAAAATTTGGAACAATCCGGAACAAACCGGGAACAACCTGGAACAACTTTCAAAAATTGGAATTTCGAAAAAAGGGGGGCTAACTTCACACACTCACTGGAATGTGGTTTTTTTGAAAATCAACCAATTGTAAATCACAATTATTCATTGATGGTTTTTTATCTGGAAACATCGTTTCGTACGTGGACGACGAAATAATAGTAAAACTCGAACCTGAGTCTACCTCGAAACTGCAATCCCGGTTGTTAATGGTAATTAACACGTGTTTCTTCAAATCAGTCAAGGGATGAATGTGGTTAACGGCTGATTTCTTTTTGGATCGGTGACCTTTTTTATGTGCCTTGTTAGAGCTTGTGGCTTTTGTGGAATGGCAAACGCGTTGTAAGTGTCCGGTTTTTCCGCAATTAGAACATACGGCATCAATATACGGACAGGCAGTTCTCATGTGTGAAGCACCGCAACCATAGCATTGTAGAGACGATGTTGAGCTTCGCTGGGGCTTTTGCTTTCCGATGAAATGTACTGAGTCGTCGGGATGACGAATTTCATGCAGATTTTTGGTAGCAGTCTCCGCTGTGGACGCCTTGGTAATAACTTTCTCTAATGTAAGATTGTCTTCGGAAAGAAAACTTCGTTGTAACGCTTCGTCTCGCAGACCGCAAACGATTCTGTCACGAAGCATGCGGTCTAGAGAATGTCCGAAATAACAGGTACTTGCAAGTCTTCGCATTTCGGCTACATATGACGCAAAACACTCATCCGGTTGTTGATCCCGTTTGAAGAATTTGTAGAATGCGCCAGTAATAAATACGCACCGGTATTTATATAATTCAATTTATTAAAACTCAAAAATATTATTTAATTATAAGTTACAAACAATAGAGGAACTGGCTGCTACGATGTCTATGAAAACAAGTGATGTAAAAACCAGTACATCATATATAAGTCGAAGGTAGCGGAAGATTATAATGACTACAGTCTGCACGGCAAGTGATGGTACATAACACTTTATATCAATGGAAAGGTTTTTTTGTCTACTTTAACTAATAACGACATGATGTATATCAATTGAAAGGTTTTTTTGTGGACTTTAACTTTTGTTTTGGCAAGAAGTCCCAAATCACTGTGGGGAAAAAGATATTGCACAATTAAGTCATACAAAAAAAAGTGTTTTCTTGCTTTCATCATAATAGAAAAGCTTTACAAAAGAAAACAAAACATAACTTATTTTTATCCTTGAATCTCTTAATTGTGCAATAACTTTTTTCCCACAGTGATTTCTGACTTCTTGCCAGAACAAAAGTTAAAGTCCACAAAAAAACCTTTCAATTGATATACATCATGTCGTTATCAAAGGTCAAGGTGAAAACAAGAAATCACTTATTGCTTGTGAATGACTTTATTGTGCAATAACTTTTTCCACACAGCGATTTGGGACTTACTGCCATATAAAAAGCTAAAGTAGATAGAAAAACCTTTCCATTGATATATAGCATGTTGTTATTGGTTCGTAGGCCAGAATGCCCATTCTCCTTTATATTAGAAAAAATATTTGTGGTTTTATGACATGCGGACATTTGTTTAGACTGCTCTCCAGATGCACCGGCTATAGTTCTTTTGATGGTTATACTTTTATGTCAAACTAATTCTTTCAAGGTATCGATCTGCTTACAGTGCACTCACCCTGAGGGACAATAAATTTAAAATCTACGAAGAAAAACTGACATTTAACAACAACTTTGTGCTGTAGATATATAGCTAAGACAGCAACCATTGAAGTTGAAGCAATCTGCAGTCTGATCCAAATAGTATGCATTACATTTCACGAACTAGATGTCTTTGAGCGCCTGAAAATATATTATCACTCATTAAGATGCTGTTCAAATAGAAAGCTCTCTGCTCGAATCAGTGTTGTCGAGCGAGACGAAGACGAATATTTCCAATACGATAATACATGCTTTTGATTCGTAAAAAACTTCGATCTCGGGATTCTTATCAGATATGTCATTTCATAAGATAACGATGATAGGCAAGTCTAATAAAGTGCATCATTAATTCAATTCGTCTGCTTCTGAGATTCACAGCAGCACGACTGTTCGTCAAACAACAGCTGCACACACACAACCAAAATCAGACACACTCAATCGTTTCTTATAATCAGCCAACAACCAAGTATGCTGTGTATAAGAGGGTTACAAAATGTATGGAATCATTTCGTTTGCCAAGTGTTATTCACATTCATGTTTTGGCACGAAATTAACTAATAGAGGTGAAATCCGAAGGCAAAAGCAGATAACAATGTCCCAGCGGTTTAGTACCAGACTTGTTGTACTATGGAAGGTAATCTCGTAAATTTTGATAGACTGTGAAATTCATTCACTGGGTCTTAAACAGTGGCGTCTGCTTTCAGACTGTAATTAATTATCAGTGGCGTCTGCTTTCAGACTGTAATAATCAAGTGGCATCTACTTGCTCAGATTATAATAACTAGTTCCGCCTGCTATTTCAGATTGTAATTAGTAGTAGACTCTGTTATCTTAGAGTGAATCATATTTATAAGAACATAGCTATAAGAAATTGTGTAATGTACTTGTAAAATGTTAAACTCATAATAATAAATATTATAATCATTAATCTATTTGAAATAAAATAAAGGAATTGTATGAACTCTCAAAAAAGTAAAAGTTTTATTATTTATTTAGTCAGACCCTGGGAAGTCGCTGAGTTCAACCTCAGCCCTTGTAAAAAAATTAACCCGTCTTACAAGTAGGTACTACTTGGAGAATTGCAAAACTGTCACAGGGTTGTACCATGCCAAATTATAGGATCAATCGACGCCGAATTGAAGAAAAAAAAAGGATCACTTGACGAAGAAATCAATGCTTTTCGGTTGGAATTGGAACATTGCTTTATCAAGTGTATTTTATTCTAATATTTTTGTTACCAACATTTTGAAAAGATTGTCTCAAAAAACTCAGTTGAAATAAAAAAAAATTCGCACCCTCTTGAAATCAAAAAAGGTGATGGAAAGTTTACCAATAATTAAACTTGATGTTTACAAATGTCAAACCGAAATCTTTCAAATATAATTTGTCACAATGAACCCATCAAATTTTATGCAAATACCTCCTAAGCATGGAAAATCTCAGGAGATTAATTTTTGTTCTGCTTTTGAATGCAAGCAAACATTATTTTATAATCTGACCTGAATGCCTTGAACAATAATTTTGTTTATCATTCTTCTTATGACGACCAGGCCTACTAATTTTTTTGTGATTTGTGGCACTCAACCGGAAATATTTTTCTTGACACCAAACAAAACACTTTTTGCTTTTGGACTCCAAGATTAAGTCATTAAATTCTTTAATAAAAAACAGCAAAACTAGTAAAACGTCTCAAATCACTTAAGACAAATGCATCATGAGACGAACTTAGATTTTATGCTTTGTCCAGTCGTCGTCATAAGGTAATAATAAAACAATAACTCAATAATCTCTTTTTAGAATCTTCAAAATTAACATAATCCGCGTCCATTCCGACCTACACGGATAGACGTTAGCCTATTGTTCTACTCAGCAAGTGATCAAATCTCCAATTAGCAGCTTTTTGGCTTATAAGAACGCAATCACCACCAATAATAGTCGAATGCTATTGTTTTTTCCAAGAAAAAACAAATCAAACATTTTTTCTGTCCATTTGTCCAACTGCACTCGTGCGGCTATTCTATATTTTTTCACTTCGACACTGCATTAAATATGCGCGAACAAAAAATCAATCGTGAATATTGTGCTCCAATCAAAGGTCACAGCAGCAATTCAAGCTAAATACCACGATTATCGGACTATTCAATTCAGATAATGATTTTTCAATTATTTTTATTCGTTTGTTCTTTATTTGTTTGTCACTGGCTGAATTCACCACAAAGCGATACTTCTAGTGGGGGGCATGGGGTTGTTGTGTCTGTCAAACTACCGATCTCGGAACAAGACACCTCCTTAAGTAGCATTATAAAATACTAACGTCACTGTCAGACCACCTACTTGAAAATAAAAAGGAAACATTTCTCGTAGAGTTATAAAGCTCATTTGAGCTTAAACACATCCTTATTGATGCCTTCGGGATATCATTTGAATTTGAAGACATCGAGCTTAAAATAAAAAGACAAGGAATTGGATTTGACATCATAATAGTAAATTATCCTCATATGCGTCAGAAGTGGGCGATGAAAAGCTTGTATCGGAGGAAGAACAATGAAGACAAAATATTTTCGTCATTGTTTTATGAAATTATGTTTTTTTTTTTCTATTTATAACTTGTCTAAGCAAAAACGTAAATGTTAGTTCGACAGAATGTATTGTGATGACCAGAAGACTTTTACAAAAATGAATAAAGGGAAATATGGGCGTTTTTCTTGTGAAAAATGCAATTTTTGAAACAAAAACAGCTGATTTTATTTGCGTTGCAGGTATTCTATGTAGGTATAGATTCTTGGAAAATTGCAAATAAATCTTCCATGTCGAAAATTCGACGTCATCACAGATTCAAGGAAAGAATAATCTCTTAAAGACAGAGAGCGTAACAGTTTTGTAAACGTATATGGAAATTCAACGTGTTGGACTATTTTGTTTCAATGGGGATCAGGGTGGTTGAATTGCTCACGAGTTAACTGAAGGAGGACACTCATCGGGCATGGAAAAAGAGCCTGGTATTCCTACACAATGACGTAGGAGTAAAAATGCTATCTTAAAGCAGTCGTCAATCCACATCACTTCACCGACTCAACCACAGTGACAGCATTTCAAATCATCAACAGAATCTTTGTCTCCCAACCTTCAGTTTACAGACGAGAAACTAGACTGAACATCCGCTAGAAATAATACAAAACAACGAAGCTATGTTTTCACGGACGGTATCTGGTTTAAGATAACAGAGACTCAAGCTGAGATTAATCTTTTGGTACAGCAAGTTAAAAACTTCTTTGAACAAAAATAAAAAAGTTTTAATATCTTAATCAGTTTTAATTTTTTAATAGCTCCTAGGCCGGTCGCCTACGTTTGTTGAGTATTGGTCCTTCAATTGAACACCAGCCGGAGATGTTTTAATTATTTCTCCAGACTCTGGTATGCGTCCTATTTTAGGATGATTTGCTCCTTTAGCATCGTCGGCATTGTCTGTCATAGCAGGAACTTTTTCCCCGGCATCGATGCTACGGTGAACTTCTTGAGCGATTTCTTCAGCAGAACGGTCTACAGAATGTTCTTCATTTAAATTGAAAATATTACCACTTTCCATACTGATTTCTTCACATGAGCTTAAATTTAAAGTGGATAAGACCAAAAGTAAAACTAATAACGCTGTATTCATGGTTTCACAAAGTCTTCCGAAGAAATAGGAAATAACAAAACAGTCAATAACGAGAAACTAAAACCATTTTGATGATTGGTTGACCGTGTTATATATAGCTCTTTAGGTTGTGAAAAACTCTGTCCCGATACCTAAACCATGACCCAAATATCAGAACGAGTTTCTCCCAATCGTCTGATTTTCCAGTTCTTCTAATTGCCAATCAAGTAACCTTACTGTTCTACTAACTATAAAACCAATCTAGGTCATCTAAAAATCATCAATCATTCAGTGCTTCTCTAACAATACAGTCTTCTAACGCTCAAAAAGTTTCAATAATGAACACTTTCTCTACATTTCTTCTGTTCGCAGCGATAGCTACTTGCTCAGCAGACATTTCCCTCAAACTTCGGGAGAATGATTTTTCCAACACCAACAAGGACGGTGGCTATCATTTTGGTTTCAATGACGGTCGTCTGGCAAGACAGGAAGAACGCACTCCTGAAGGCATAGTTCGTGGAGCCTACCGATACATCGACGCCAATGGTGAAGTTCAAACAGTAACTTATACTGCTGACAAGCACAATGGATTCCTGGCTTCCGGAACAAATCTACCCAAAATTGGCCGCATTCCAATTCCCGGACAGAACGGAGATGTCATTGAAGAAACTCCTGCAGGTATTGTCGTTGAAGACACTCCCGAAGTCAAGGCGGCTAGAGCCACCCATTTGGAAGCTCACAAAGTTGCTTTGAGGACCAGCAACATTGTTCCCCTTCCTGTTCCAGTGCAGTACACTCCTGAAGTCGCTGCAGCTCGTGCTCGACATTTCAACGAACTCAACCAGGAACGCTTACGCAGTTTGAGGTACTACCCACTCACTTATGCCAGTCAAGGTTTCCAGTACATAATTCCTGGTGCCCAGTATCACCCTGACTACTTGCCATATGCAGCTTTGTAAGACTCGTCGGTATTGCTGATGTTATCAATAAAAAGTAATTTTTCGTAAATAGTTGTTTTACATATCGACCATGAATTTTCTGTAACTTGAAACCGCAATGAAAAAGTTTCATCCATTAGCAGTTTCAACAAAAAGTATTGGTTAATAGTTTTTTAAGTGCGAATTAGATGATTGTGGAGCAGTTGATGAAATGATAAGATCATTAAACTTAGACTCACGGCTCTTAATGACTGTGCCTTCCTCTGGGGGAAACCGCAGTTTCTCATTGAATTGTGTTCAACATAATGTTGGTTGTGGTTTGAGTAAACAACAATAAACAAGAAAATAAAACCTAGCCGCACTTAAGGTATGTTTATTATAATTCGCACTTGTTGGTAATGAATGCGAGTACTTTAATGGCCGAATAATTTGGTAATTAGTGCACAGAAATTTGTCTGAAACGAAGTTATTATTGTTGTGGAACCGCAGTTTTGGGATCCGGAAAGAAGAAATCCATTAGCATTAGCAGTTTGCCGGAAATAAATTAAAAACAAAGTGGAAATGAACAAACTTGTTTTCCCATGTTTTATCGAGCAAAAAAGTGACATACTTTTGATGTGCAAAATCTCTAACTGAGATCAGACCTCTTTTTAGTATTTTTGACGTTTAAATTCGCGCGAATTAAAAAAATATAACTTGGCAGAAATACCCCCCATTTCTCCTCATTACCACATTCAATCAAAAAATTTAAGGAAATAAGTGCTGATACAGGGACGATTGAACGAAGAATTAATTTGCTTCGTTCTCCATGATTCTCATCATTTCGAGTATCATACAATTTTTGTTTTGGAACAAGTGAGTGGCTTAATTCACAATTGGAATATTGGAGTAAGTTAAAAGGATTAAACTGTCATCAAAAAAGGCATTGTTCTTTGTGGCCAATAGTGATTTAAGCAATCGTGCTGTTATTAACTGTTTTGTTGTCAAATCATTCCACGGTAACGTCAGCAGTCAACGTACAAAGAAAGCGCCCCACGTTATTTTAAGTTTGTAATCTGAAAATTACAGTTACAAAATACTTATACCAATATAACTACACCTCGTTTTCCAAATAATAATATTGAGGGTCACTTGATGCCATCTCAATAAATTTACCATAATTAAGGCCAGCAATGCTTAGCATTCCTCTTAATCAAATCTTAATAACTGATTTTCCTCTTAAAGAGTTCAAATTCGACATAACTTAGGGTTAATCGTCAATTTTTCAGCTAAGTTAATTCGCTTGGCACTAATAGCTGACCAAAGCGGAATTAAATGCTAAGCACTTCTCTCAAATATTCAGCTAGTTGAGAGGGTAAATTATTACTAACTAAGCTACGTCACTTTATGCAATACGAGTTCATAGATTCAGTTAAGCAGATACAAACTCCTCATGACGTAATTCTTCGTTTATCAATCATTTCGTTTGTTTAGTTTTTCGCTTGTTGGTCGTTGTCACGGTCCGATACCACAAGCTAAACGAGTCTAACTCCCAGAAACACGCATTTTTATGCTAATTTTTCGTCAAATTTTTAGATGGAAGCGTTTAGGTCGATAGAGTCCAAAGAACCATGTCTGTTTCTTGTGTTGGGGTATAAGAACAACGCAAGGCTGCGGGAAAATCGCAAAACCTTTTGCGAATCACTTATGAACGTTTTCTCTGTTTTTTTGTTTGTTTTGGTTTTTTTCCTCTCTGGTTAGTTATTGTCCAATTGTTTAGAAGAACTCATGAGGAAAAATCTGAAAATTAAAAATTTGAATTCTTGAGACTGAGGCTAAGACTGAGACTGTTGCTTATAAAAGAGGTTAGTGGCGATGGGTTTTGGCACAGTTTCGAATTGTGGATTACCAAAGAAACAGTGAAAATGTTAAGAATTATTGTGAGTGACAAGAAAAATTTTAATTAAAAAAAAACAACCTGTGAATACAAAACGAAAATATTTTTAGATTCTCGTCCTTGCTTTTGTGACCTTGGCGTTTGGTCATCCTAGTTACTTGCATACTTCTAGCGTGGTTCCGTATGCTTACGAAGTGGAACCGACTATAATTGGACATACGTATCATTCCATTCCGACGGCAGTGTCTCATCAGAGTCAGACGATTGTGCATGAGAAACGACCGTATTTGCGGCCGATCATTGAGGTTCCCGTATTGAAGACGTATGCTGTTCCGGAAATAGTCGCTTCGCCGTATTACAGTGGATATAGTGGATGGAGCGGTGGATGGGGCAGTGGGTATGATGGAATAAAGACGGCTTCGTATGGCGGTGGTGGTTGGAATCAGTGGTAGATTTTTAGTTTTTATTAAGTGAAAAATATTTGAAAAAGTTTAAAAATTTGAAGTTAAAATAAAATTTGTGGAGAATTTTAAGTTAAAATGATTCTTCTTAGAAAAATATATAAAGTGACTTTTTACTTTTGGACATGAAATTAAATAACTTAAGCGGAAGCCAAATATAAATGCTTGGCTGGAGCACTTATACGAGCTTTTATTGTCGAGTTTTTTGACCAAACATGACACAACGATCAATTGCGAAAAAGTAAGGAAAAGCTTAGACAACCGGTATAGATAGACTTCAATGGCTTTAAAGAATTCAGATTAGTTGGTTTTTGCGGAACCCCAATTAGAACCGTATCTTTAGTTATTTGATTTCATCAAACATTGTCTCTTTGGGATACTGTTTAAATTCAGACATGACTCCATAAAGTGCCGATCAATCCAGTCCTCATGCATGGATCTTGACAGCATCTGATGAAATTCTTCGCGTAAGTTTTGGTCCCGTCAGCATGAATTGTGAAGGAGACAAGGATTCAAACAAGAAATGTATACTGATTATACAGCGACAAAGATCCATCCGAAAAAGTAAAGGTCAAACGAAGGTGAACAATTACTTTTGCTGAGACCAGACCGCATTTTCATTTTTTGTTGACGTTTAAATTCGCGTGATTTTAAAACTAAAATACACCTCCATTTACACAATCAATCTTAAACTCAACAAAGAAAGTGCTGACACAGAAACGATTGAACGAAGAATTAATTTGCTTCGTTCTCCATGATTCTCATCCTTTCGAGTGCCATCAAATTTTTGTTTTGGAATAAGGGAGTGCCTTGATCCAAAGTTGGTAGAAGGATATAACAATCTTTGACATGTCGAACTTTGGAAACTTTAAAGGAGTAAACTGTCATGTAAGAATTATTTTTTTTTCTGCGGCCAATAGTGATTCGAGTAATCTTGCTCTGGCAAACTGTCTTGCGGTAATGGGTCAGATTCTTTTTTCTTAAATGATTTCAGTACTCAATTGTTAAAGTCACTTATATTATTAAGAAAAAAATCCAACAATTCAGTTTCTCAGCTGACAAATTTGTGACAGTTGGATAAATACCAATGAGCTTTTATTGTCTATTTTAATATGCGTAACAAATCTGCCTTCCCCACCGTTGACACTTCTAATTATTTAAATTCCGATTTTTGTTTTCAAATTGTTATTCGTTCTTCACAAAAAAATATTCACCCGGAAACAATTTTAACAATAAAACAAAAGAATCAATTATGATCGCAATTCCTTTCAAAAAAAGTACAAAAGACACTTTTGTATGGATTTCCATAAATTTTTTCTTAGAAAAAAAAGTTTAATCCAAATCAATATTTATGATTCTCCATAAACAAAAGATTACACCTATCTACAATGTTAGACTTCTACCAACCAGTTATGGCGGTGTGACCAAGCAGCAAAGTGCATTGGAGCAGGTTGAACACCTGTCAAGAGCACCGTCGCACAGTGGCCCGTTTTCACTTTTCACCTTGCAAAAATCATAGCTCCTAAACGAAAAAAGATATCGCTTCAATTTTTTTTATTTAGCAGGAAATTTTTAAAGCTATGTTTCGTGAAAATTTTAACAAAATTTGTTCACAGGGTGTTTCAGAATTAAGTCCCAAAGTTGGAAGTTTTTTCAATGTCATAAAAATTGTTAAAAATATATCCATAATGGCGAAAAATTTGTTTTTGTGAATGATTAGAGAACAATTAGTTTTAGTATAGCAGGAAAAAGAAGAAAAAAAAATACACTTGAATAGTCATAAAAGCAAAAAAAGTTAAAGTTTTTAAGTTTTATAATTTTTGATATGCAACCAATCAAACCATCAATATTTACATTAAAAATCAAACAGGGTGTTTCAATTTAACAGAAAATTACCATAATTTCTATATTACAATGAAAAAAACAACCCTCAAATTAGAAAAAAGTGTTTTAAAAGTACAAATATGGAAAAAAATAAAGCATAAACGTTAGATTTTTATCTTGTTTTATTCTTAATAATTTACTTATATTATTTCTTGAAAACTATCATCTAAATTCAATGTTGAATCTAATAGATCTAACATTTCTGGGGAGTAGTGTGCTTTCAGTTCTTTTTGATTTCTAGCATGCCTTTTGGAAGAAATAAGTGGATCTGATGAGATTGCTAGCATAGTAAACAGGTCGTTGGTTGGTTGCCGAATTCTTGAAACCTTGCATGTATTTTGATACCTGTATCTTTTGTAGTCCTTATTTTTGCATTCCTGAGCTTCTTCTGATAATTCCCCAAGTGGAAGTGACTGATACTCCATAATATTTTGACTATGAACCAAAATTTTATGAAGAGTAGGGGTGAGTTGTTTTTCTGGATAAAGTTGTCTTAATAACACTTTTGTTTCTCTTGTATACTCCCCAAATTTTACTGTATTAACTTTTTCTCGACAGTTTAAGACATTAAGTATTATTTGAAGCCTTTTAATAATTTCTTCATTGACTCCAGTTATTTGGGCAGCTGCATCCGGTTGTTCAAAGAATCGCCTGGAAGTATTGCCATCATTGGTATTTCCAAACCCAGGCTTAGGTTTATCCACATCAAGTCCAAGTTCTTCATGGAAACGCTTTTGAATATCCTGCTTCCTCTTTTTTTCTAACTCTTTGATTCCAATAGAGCTATCCTCTCCTTCCTTAGCAATCGTATAGCTAAGTTTCAAAATGAATTCCATGAACCAAATTCTAGCATGCAATGGAGAAATCCCATACTCGTAGTTATGTTCGTCCGTAATATCTCCTTCATCCTGTGCATTAAACTTCTTTTGAGTTTTTTTGCAAATAGGACATGACCGTGTTGATCTATTTTCCGTTAGTTCATTTAAAACTTTCCCATCAACACTTTAAACAATAGTTAAAAAGAACTCGTGTTTAACTATTAATGTTACTTCTTCATTCACTTTATAAGCTGTTGGTTGAATATTTAATATTTAATTCCGGATACCGTTGACTGTCATATTTATAAGATCGCCAGTTTCCTTAGAATATTGAAATTGAATAGGTCGATAGAAATGAACTGATGATGGGCGAGGGTTTCTCCAAATTGCACCATTTGGGCAATTTAACCTCAGTGGAACAACTGATGCCATAAACATGTTTTCGTCCGATTCATTTCCTGTTGAGTTAATTTTTTGCTTGTACGCACTTTGGTAAGATGATCCATCGCAACCCCATTTGCTCCTTAATGTAAGATCTGTGGGTAGTTCAAGAAGCTGATTCCCGGTTTTGGTTTGTAACAACCTCTTTGCTGTATGATCCATGATGTCCTGAAGCTTAACTTTTGACGATACTTCCGTGATTTCCACATTTTTTTTAGCTTTCCACTCATTGCACTTATTTAAATACCTAAATTAAGTCATGCAAATCCAAAATAAAGGTTGCGACAAAAAGATTGATTATATTCTTTTCATATGAAAAAAACTAAAAAAAATGAATAATCACTGACTTGAACCAATTAAATTGCCATAACTCGGCTTTATGCAACTTTACGCAGCTGAGTTTTTGAGGACATGTTAAGGAATATGTGGGCATTCATCCCTCACTTAGTTTGGTTTGACGGGTTTTGACGTTTTTTATATGAGCCAAGTTAAAATTCAAAAATAGGTGCAAAAAGTGATTTTTTTTCATTAAAAAAAAGATATGCATTTTTGTTTTTTTTTTCCAAAATTTGATTAAAATAATGTCAAACTTTTCAACAAAAAAAATAAATGGATTTACTTGCACCGTTTTTCTAATATTCAAGTTCAAAGTGCAACAAAAAACAAAAAAAATATATTTTTTTTTAATATTTTCTGACTTTGATCGGCTCCTCAAGCCAAACCGTTCATCTAATATTTTTTTGTTTTTGGATTCTTACACTTTAAACTATTCTAAACATAATGTGTTTTTTTACTTTTTCAAAATAAAATCACGTGAAAAATGATTATTGCCACGTTCCCCGCCTAAACGGGCCACTGTGCGTCGCGTAAGATTTAGCTGCAATAACTGGACCAGCTCAATAAGAACCAACTTTTTAGGGAGCGCCCGCAAAAGTTATCTTAACTAAGGGCAACAATCGGTTGCATAATTTGACCTTGGCCGTGAACGATAGTCTTACTTTGGTTTGAGACAACTATGAAAAAAGTCTTGACCAGTGAACCCACATTGGCTAGAACCAGTTGTATTGTAAGACGATGTCAATGACTGGAGTTGGTAATACAGGTTGAGTTGAAATTGTGCAGAATGCATCAAACCGATTGTCACATGTATTTCGCCACAAGAATGAATGAATGAAAACTACGAAAATTTCAAAAATTGTCATAAACATGATGCAGCATTTAACTTTGAAAAAACAAACTTTACCCACCCTAATACTTATTACGAGCCAAACCCAAAGAAAAAGAATACCAACTTTATAAACACTGTTTTCTTGCCACAAGCTTCGTCGCACCGCACCACAAACTTTTCATGGTCACAAAATCACAGTCACAATTCTTCACACAAAAATTAACTGACTTTTGATGATATTGAATTAAAGTAATTTTGTGGGCTTATAACAATTATTAATTTTAATTGGACGGACAGAGAGAAAAAGAGACTTGTTGGCTACTCATGCGAATCGCTTTCGAGTTTCGACCACAGCTAGTTCCGATAGCACTCATAGGCCTGCAGAGAACGGAACAAGATACCAATCCAAACTCTTCACTCTTCATTTTTAATGCATTAAGCCCTGATGAAGAGACTAGGCTTATTTTGTAGACTTGTTCAGTTGAATTAATTTGGTTTTGATTAGTTTGATTATTTTTTTTGTTCGTTTTTGGTATAAAAAGCACTAGTGTTCCTAAGCTAAGACAATCAGTTTGTTTATTCTTCAAACAATACAGACCTTTGAGGAAATCAAAATGTTCAAATTGGTAAGCCGAATGTTTGTTTTCGACTCCTTTGCAATTGTTTTAAATGTGTTTTTTTTTAACAGGTGGTACTAAGTGTCCTTCTCGCCGTTGTTGCTGCACGTCCAGGTTACCTCCATTCATCACCAGTGGTGTATTCATCGCCTCTTGTGCACGAGCATGGTCTCGCGAGTGTCGGAACTATTGTCAAGACAATTCCAACTGCTGTGTCCCACCAGAGCACTTCGATTGTTCATGGTCCGTCCCACGTTGTTCATGTTGCTCCGGTTTTGAAGTCGTATTCAGCACCTGTTCTGCACACATCGTACTCGTCACCTATAATCAGCTCTCCACATTTGTCCTATGCTTCTTCGCCATTGCACTATGCGTCTCCTTATGGTTACAGCTCAGGATGGTCAGGATGGTGATCGATTAATGGATTTATGTAAATAGTTTTTGAATAAATTGGAAATGTATTATTTATGGAAAAAGTGTACGTCTATATTTTGGCAAAGAACATTTAAGCTCTTCCTGAGCAGTAGTAGATCATATTTCTAACGAGCCAGGGCGGTATGCACTCTCAGTCTTCAATTTTAGGGTACTGAACGTTGAGTTTTAACAGCTTGAAGCATCGTTATTGTCCTGGCATCAGAAACAGTGTCCAAATGGCGTTGGTTCCTTGCATTTTACACTTTAAAGATGAATGAAGTGGTCGTACGTCGTTTTTTTATAAGCCACCTCTATAGGCGCCGCCAATGCTAGGTGCGCAAGGTAACAGAAACAGTACGCATTTCCAAAGAGCGCCTGTGTCAGCTGAGCTGTTAACGCAATACGCGCCGTTTGACACTTTTAAATGCAATCAGAAGGAGTTTCTGCGTCGTTTTGTGATGGAGAGATAGTCGAAACAATAGAATTCAGTCGGTATCCGTGCTCCGAAATCTGTCCAATCGGCCGGGAATTTGAGCCGCGAAGGCTCACACCACACCTCCGCCATCGCGACGGCCAAGTTACTTACTTATTCTTTTTTGCCATTGGCAATGGAAACACTTATCAATATCAATTAGCATCAGGGCGTTTCTGTATAGGCTGTGACGTGCCCAGAAAAGAATTTACATCCGCAATCACCAGAATATGTGCCAACTCCATCAATTCAAATCATACCGATTCTTCTAAGAATTCAATACAACAATTTACCTTTGTTCTTGTCAACAAAAACAATTACGTACCAAGTACCGTACCGAAGGCCAACACGTGTTGGCTCCAGTTGTCTTTCCAAATTAAAAAGCCAAAGCCATATTCAAAGCCTTAGCCGAAGCCGGAAACAATTCGACAAAATGAAAACAACAAGCTTTTCAATATATGGATACAGTTCTGGTTTTTATTCAAATTATTGCAGTTTTTATGTACATGAAGTCAATCAAGAGGTAAATAGAATTATTTTTCTGTCCAACTACCCGACGCACGACAATTGATTAGGAACTTCATTGGATCATTACCATGCACTAGCGTACGCAACTGGGGAGGCAGCAGCATAGCTGATGTGAGCTGGCGATGCATAGCTGATGTGAGCTGGAGCAGCGGCATAAGTGCTGACAAGTGGAGAAGCAGCGGCATAGGTGTGCACCAATGGAGCATGGACTGGAGCAGCGGCATAGGTCTTCACAACTGGAGCGACAATTGGTTCAACAACATTGGCTGAGTTGTGGACAACTGTGGAGCTCTGGTGGGAGACAGCAGTTGGGACGCTCTTGACCAAGGAACCAACATGGGCAACACCGTGTTCTTGGACAATGGGCGATGAGTAGACCAATGGAGATCCAACGAGTCCTGGTCCTGGACGGGCAGCAGCTACAGCGAGGAGAACAGACAACACCACCTAAGCAAGGTGATAAATTATATTGTTAAAAATGTCAAAATTAGATCAACTGGAAGTGAGTGACTTACCAACTTGAACATTTTGATTTGATTTTTTTAGGGGTTTTGAAAAAGGAGGTCTGTGTTGACTTGAGATTCAAAGAATGAACTGATGCTGATTCCTTGCGAAATCTTGCTATTTATACAGAAAGGCTTGACAGTTTTTGTTGTTGCATGAATCAATCATAATACCCGGTTAGGTACTTACGTTTGCGTACTTTACACAAATACCTAATCTCATTACTGTCTACAAGTGCGAGTCTAGTCTGTCCGCAATTGCTTTTGTGCTGACAGACAAAAAAAAACTAGATTTGGTGTTTCTGGTTTTGGGGCGGAGAACTCTTGAAGTCAATCTATTGACCATGATTTATTATTTTTTGTTTGTCAGCGTGTGTGATACACATTATTTGTGATACATGAAGTTCGCCGCCCTCCAGATTGGTTTGAATATGTAGCTTCTAATATTTGAGTAGATTTTGGTGAATTAGATTTTATCTTGCTTTTTCATTCATACATTTTTAAATTCGTGTTTCCGTTTGTGTGGTGAAGACAATAATCCCTCAAAAATTGAATTGTTGATCTTAATCAGACTTTGCTACTATACCGGAACTTAGTTCAAAAGCATGTTTCTTTAACAAATCTGCTTTTTGTTAATGATATAAAAATATAAATTATAACCATTTATTCGTTCTTCACAAGTTACTGCATTCCCTGGGGAAATTAAAAAGAAACTTTAACCAATTTTCAAAGCAGCTGAAGAAGCTGCAGTAGGTACATGTTCGTAAAATCATTGTGAGATAATAAAGGGTCATTTCTTCTTCCGTTTTGAAAGAAAAGCTATATGTAAGTAAAACACAAACTACGACAAATTTTCGATGAAAATTTTATTTTATTAAGAGGTTTGGACTTTGCCACTAAGGGTGCCGAGGTGGCCTGATCGGGAGTTTTCGCAGCATGCGATTCATTTCAGGTATAATGTTTAACAACTTTTTCGCACATGTCGGGCGGTATCTCGGCCAAAACTTGAGTAATGTTGGTTTTTAATGCTTTCAGAGTTCGGGAACTATTGGCGTTAAAACGGTCTTCTGCGTAGCTCCACAGAAAATAATCTAATGGTGTCACATCGTATGATCATGCTGGCCAATTGACGTAACCAAAACATGAAATTACGCGATCAGGAAACTTCTCAAGCAATAAAGCAATAATTGGTCAAGTTGTGTGGCTTGTTGTTCCATTTTGTTGTTACCACATATCGTCCAAGTCATGATATTCAGTCGCCAGCCAAGAAAGATCGGTTATCATTCGACCATATTATTCCGAATTGACTGTAACCGTCCACCTATTGGATACGGACGGACCAATGACACTTTTCCACCATAGTACGGTGACCATATTTCTGGGAGCAAAACCCGGGACAAAAAATAACCAAATTGAAAACGTAGAAAAAACAACGTATTTTTGGAGTTTACTCCTTTAGAATCGATTCATATAGGTATAGAACTAGAGCCCGGTATGAAAAATGTACAAATGAGTAAAATAAAATAGAGTAAGATCCCAGAGCAATCAGACATAACTTATTTTCACACGGATGAAACCTGAAGTTTTCAGTAGCGTCTCGTGTGCCTTGAATACCTACCCGCTTTTTGGAACTTGCCGAGTGACACCCGGGCAGGTACCAGGTGAGAAAGGTAGCTAAAAATAAGTTTTATTTTACTTATTTTCACATGGCTGATTTTTATATATGTCACGAAGAATATTATTTTAAAGTAATATCCTAAGTGTCAGACACTTTTGATGGACCAGAGCTTTTGTCAGACGCTTTAAAGTTACCCAAATAGTGGAGGTGCATCGCGCGACACCCCGTTTTTAACGAAATTTGAAAAAAAATATTGCTAATTATAGTGCTTTGTATGTGCTTTTTGTGTACCGAAAAATAAAATTTTGTGCTCCATTGCAACATTTTTTATTTTTTAACAAAAAACCGGGGTGTAGCACGATATCGCTTCAAACCCCGCATGGTGAAGGCATTGAAAAAATTCATCAATAATACTATCAAAATTATGTGCTATTTATGTGCTTGCGATAACTGCAAAAATTAATCATGCACTACGTATATACATTTAAATAAATAATTTTTTTATTCTTAAGCGGTGGGGTGTGGCTCCAAAACGCTTAGAAATAAATAAGGACTCTGGGAATACATAAAATTTTGGCACTAGAGTTGTGTGCTAATTATGTGCTGGCAATAATCGCAAAGAAAACCGAGCGCTGACAATGTTCAATTTCAAATTTCAAAATTAGTAAAAAACTTCATACGTTGCTCACATTGATGAAAAAAAATGAGAGAGAAAAATAACAGAAAATAAAAAAGCTTAAGACATGGAAGGAACTGATCGCCAGATCTATGTTGTAAAGTCCGTATTTGAATTTTTGAATATTACCTCAAAGTACGCAAGGAACTAACTGGCGATTTCTGTTGAAAATTTTGAATTTGAATTTTTTTGAACCATACTCCTACAATCCTCGTGTTAAAACGTTATTCTCACAGGTGAAAAATATTGTTTTCAACCCCTGGTGGCATAATAGTCCAAGAGGCGACCGTCAAATTACTTAATCTGGATATGGATTTTGTACCCATTATTAGATAGAGTTTTTGGATACAAAGACAGCGCACCAGGGTTGCCAGTCAAAGTCCGGGGCAAAGGGGGTAAAACGGGACACTGATAGTGCGTTCTTTGGCCAAAAATTAATTTATCAAAGATATGGATAACATTAGTGTCCAATTATAGACCTCAACGAGACGAAACCCATAATATTAATGGGTTGCATAGTTCAAACCATTGCGAAGCGGTCGGCAACCGCCTCAGAAGCCACTGATTTTTAACCATAAACAAACCCATCAGGGGAATGGCTTGATTTGGTTCCAATTCAAGGCCTGAATGTACTCAACGAGTATATTATAGGGTTACCTTGTCTAAACCGGAGCAAACCACTCGCCAACCCTACTACAGTGATAAAAGTGCACGATACAAGTTTTCACTTAAACATTCATAACTTGATTATTTTTTTATCATTTTTTTCTTATATAGCAATTAAAAGCTTTACGTATGTAAAAAATTAATAAAATATCAAAACTAGTATAAAAATGTAATTTTGAATATTTAAAATTATTATTTGGATTTAGCGGCATCTTTCATTAAAATGAGGTTTGACCACATTACTCAGTAACCAAACGTTTAAAATTAATTTGGTTTTCAGTGACTTTTAGAAACATTGAATTGACGTTAATCGTCCTCAGAATTTTTTGTTTTAATAATTTCCAACATGGTGGCAACATGCAGGAATCAAAATTGTTTACCTTTTTAAGTAAGATTTTCTCCCTTCCCCGTTATTTTTCTCTCTCATTTTTCAGGTGCCGTGAACGAAGGCCATATGAACTAACACCATAATGACCTTAGTTCTCAATCAAATGTGAACGAACGCCATAATCCGATTATGGCCTTAATTCACAGTCGAATGAGAACTAAAGCCATCACTTGAATGAGAACTTACGCCATATGGGGTAAGTTCACATTCAAATGAGAACTGATGCCATAACATGCTTTGAGCTTTGAAGCAAAGTTAGCATAGCAAGTAATTACCTCAGGGACCTCAGATATTTCTTAAATGGAACAAGAGATCTCACTCTCAGCGAGTGCTGATATTTTCTTTTTAAATTTCTGAAAGAAAAAAATGTGTTGATCCGTTTTCTTGGTCAGCCATTTGAACGTAATCATGAGTTAACAATATTACTTTCAAGGAATCTCACTGAAATTTGAAAATTAATAATAATAATAATAAGTTGATCGTAGGTGCTTCGTTTCGGAAAACTAGTTTTCTAGACTCTGAAGTAATAAAAAAAATCGCGTTCTAAGAGCCGAAATTTTTTTTGGCAAACAGAGAAACAATTTGGGGTGTGAAAATAAAAAAATTCGCGCGAATTCGCGCGAAGGTATAACACGGCATTGTGGACAAAGTCGTTGGTTTTTAATATTTTTTTGAAAAATAGGGTTTTTTTGTTATAAGATCGCCCCTCCCGGCTAAACGGGGGACAATAGACCCCCCCCCCTTCTGTATGATTTTTTTCTTTTCTTAATGCAACCTATAAACTCCAATTACCAAAAACATCGTTCGTGGATCACACTTTATAAACAATATAAAAATTGTTTAAAGAATATTTAAGCAATTATTTCCCCCAAATGAAATGTTCCTGATTTTAAACAATATAAAAAACAAAAAATTTGGGCATTTTTTTTCCAAATCCGAGCTGTTTCTGAGAACTTTCTGAAAACGCCCTTTTATGAGCTTCATTGACTCCACTATTTGGGTAACTTTAAAGCGTCTGACAAAAGCTCTGGTCCATCAAAAGTGTCTGACACTTAGGATATTACTTTAAAATAATATTCTTCGTGACATATATAAAAATCAGCCATGTGAAAATAAGTAAAATAAAACTTATTTTTAGCTACCTTTCTCACCTGGTACCTGCCCAGGTGCCACTCGGCAAGTTCCAAAAAGCGGGTAGGTATTCAAGGCACACGAGACGCTACTGAAAACTTCAGATTTCATCCGTGTGAAAATAAGTTATGTCAGATTGCTCTGGGATCTTGGACTAAAATGTTGAGAAAAAGCGTTACCAAAAAAGTAAGGGTTTAGGGTTAGGCATATTTTAACTCTTTATAATTTTATTTTGAATTTTTAAAAAGATAGTCTGCAGGCTTAGAAAGGTTATTTTTTAACGCAGTAAAAGCGGTTGAGAGGATTGCAAGGAGTTGAAATACTAGGTCAAAGTTTGTATAATTCTTGGTAAGGCTAGAAGTTTGAAAGTTATGGTAATGGATTTTGATAAAACATAAAAAATACAACATTCAAAGTTTTACAAAATTTTACGCTGAAGGGGGTTAAAATAGAGGATGAAAGTTTTTGTGCGATATCGTCACTATTTTATAAACAGCAAATCGCACAAAGATTTCAACCTAGAACTGTGAAATATTCGCACATGGTAAAGAATTTCATGCTCTTCAATTTATGTTACATTTATTTTAATGGTTACTAATACTTGTAATATTTGTATGTTCAAATACTGGACCAATTACTTAACTCGGGACACTTGTAGGTCCCGGGTTTCCTTAAAAAGAAACCGGGACGGGCTATTGAAATACGGGACAGTAACGGGAAAAACGGGACGGATGGTCAGCGTAACCATAGAGCACACCAAACAGTTACATTTTCTGTGGGTTTTCTGAGCTCCATTTACGGCAGTTTTCTTTGTTTGCATAATTTGATGCATCGCTAAAGAGAAAGTTGTTCGAAAAATCGGTGTTTATTGAACCTCTCGCCACACTTCAAATCAACTTTAGAATTTGATTAGCTTGAATCCAATTGAAAAAGAAAACAACATATCAGAATTTTTCCAAGCTTTACAACTAATTTTCTACTTTCATTAAGGCCTGCATGTAAAATGCAAATTTGAAAAATTCAACAAATTCAAATCTATTTCGTTCGAAAAGTAATTTCTGAACAATCGTACCGAGAATTCCATACAGCAATTGTCCTCCTGCCCTTATTTGCTGACTTTGCCGAAAGATTGTCCCAAAAATTTGTTTTTACTAAGGCTAAATCTACAGTCAAAATTTTATAAAAATACATCGAGGATTGAGCGTATTAAGAATTCTTACCGGACATACAAACAAAGCAATGCACCTTAAATTCATTGCAAAAACTTGTTATCAGGTCTTAAAGTTCTTAGTGCTCTCGCAAAGTTTTCCAAGTTCCAATCAAAATAATGTTTCCATTATTCCATATTGAAATCAATGCACCTAAAATTTCATGAAGTTTTTCCATTAAAACCAATGACTTTTCCGAGTTGTTCATCAAGAACTTTCTGTTTTTCTATTCTGGAACAAAAAATCCATAAGCAAAATAATCCAATTTTCGATCTACATATTTTTGATTTTTCCAGTTCTCCCACTTTTTCATGAGATTTTTGCATTTTTTTTTTCTCAAAAACCATAATTTTCATTTTAACTCTTCAAAACGAATGCATTTCATTTGAAAAAGTGTTTTTTTGAAATTTTTGTTTGCATTTCAAATATCAAATTTTCAATTTTTTCTATTGCACCTACAATTCCATGCAATTTTCCATTTGAAAACCAATGAGATTGCCGAGTTTTTCGTCAAGAACTTTCTATTCCAAGCAAAAAGAATCAAATTCCCGACCTTTGTTTGGGTTTTTTCAGTTTTCCCACTCTTCCGTGAGGTTTCTTCAATACAACAGTATTACACTGAAAAAAAAGCCGTCATCATATTGATGAATGGCGTTCATCAACTGTAATTCATCAATAAGATGTACTTTTCTTGCATATTATGTATAAATTCATGAAAACTTTTTGATGACGGATGAACCAATCATTAATAAGATGAAAGTGCATTCATCAACTTTTTTTGGGAGAATTTCGGCAGAATTTGATAAAAATTTAGTTCATCAGTTCATCAAAAGTTTTCGTCAATAGGATGAAAGCATCTATTTGACGAAAAAAAATGTTTTTACATCCCATTGATGATTTCTTCTTCAACATGATGAATTGATTCATCATATTTAAATGACAATTTTATTTCATCATATTGATGAAGACTATCATCAAAAAATCGACTTCAATTTGAATTTGGAAGAAAATTAGGTGATGTAAATGATTATCATATTGATGAACAAAACAGACTTGTGTTTTTATCATGTCCATTATATACCTCAATATTGATGAAGTCGATCATCAGTACGAAGAAGAATATAAACGCTTTTTATTTATGAATAGTATCATTGCATGAATGAATCCTATTATTCATATTGATGAAAATATTCACTGAATTGATGAAAAATGTTCATCATATTGATGTATACGATCTTTAATATGATGAAAATGTGAATCTTATTGATGAAAATATTCACTGAATTGATGAAAAATGTTCATCATATTGATGTATACGATCTTCAATATGATGAAAATGTGAATCTTATTGATGAAAATATTCACTGAATTGATGAAAAATGTTCATCATATTCACGGAAAGAAATGAAAAATCAGTAATCACGAATTTCTATGTCGTAAATTATGAAAAATCTTTTTTTTGTAAATCATCCCCCTTTTTTCGTAAAATGAGAGTTAATATTGTAAATCAATCTTTATTCCGTCTAAATTTAAAAAACTGTATAATTTGAGAATTACGAAAAAATGTCATGATTTTAGATTTCCATTGTAAGAGCAATTTACAAATTTTGTATTCGTAATTTTAAACATTAAGAGCATGATATAATTTGTACGACTAAATAATTCTGATTTACAAAATCAAAGATCGAGATTTATGATCTCAATATTCTAAAAACAAAGCTCTTGAAGCTAAATGAACGAATCGATCTTAGACAATCGTATTTTACAAAAATATTTCCTGAATTAAAAAATAGGTGTTTATTAAATCATGAATTCTTATCGCATTTTACTACTTTTGAATCCAAACTGTTTTTTTTTTTTGTTACGATTCTTGAATCGTAAATTACGACAATATTTCCTGAAAAAGAAAAACGTTTTGTGTTGTTTATTTATTCCCTAGTTTTCATGCGGTCGAAAATCAATTCCAATTTTATAAAGCGTCAAGTAGCTCAGTGGGTAGAGGTGCCGATCAAGAGACCGTCGTGCATTCTCATGCCTGGGTTCGAATCCCAGCAGTGCGGAGTGACGGATTTGTAAAAAAAAAATAGTCGCCACTAAGCAGTGCAGAATGAGAAGGAAGTACGGAGATTGATCGGTGAGGTTGAGAGAGAGGAAGGGAGAATATAGTACCGGGGGAAGGGCGAGGAAGGGAGAGAGGCAAGATCCCTCCGAAACGGGGATGGTGTGGGGGGGGGGGAGGGAAACAAAAAGGATAATTTACGTAGTTGATAACTGGCTGATCGTAAATTACGCTCCTGAATCCATATTCATGAATACGATAATCAGATCGATGAAATAATTCATCATTTTGATGTA
The DNA here is from genome assembly GCA_943590905.1 of Sphaerophoria taeniata. Taxonomy (NCBI): domain Eukaryota; kingdom Metazoa; phylum Arthropoda; class Insecta; order Diptera; family Syrphidae; genus Sphaerophoria; species Sphaerophoria taeniata. Next base: position 148,789,865 of record OX016541.1, read on the forward strand.
CAAATAAATCAAAATTTGGTTCATCATTTTTCATAATATTGATGAACAAAGTTGATGAATGATGATCGAAATTTGTCGCTGAAAAGGTTCACTGGACTAAAATTGATGAATTCTACATCATATAGATGACCTTTTTTATCAATATGGTGTACCTTTTTGGTTCAGTGTAACCATGAAACAACCATGGACAAACAAACAAACAAATATACATAAATAAATGCTCCACACTTTTTCCCACAAACTATTCTCTACAATCGCCAAGAACAATTAATAATGCTCTTTAACTTTCTAAATCAATAAAAGAAAAACCCACACCAATTCTAATTCCCAGAACACCTTTCAAATCAACTTAGCTAAGGTACCCAGCTACCCATAACAATAATTAAATAACAACTCAATTCATCCAGAAGCTAGAAGTAGGTATAAATTACTAATTGATTGGTCAATGATCATCGTTCAAAAAATAAAAAAGAAATAAAAACAATTGAGTGCGCCTCTACCCAACTTTGTGAGTGGTGCAACAGCAGCAATAACCAGTAAGTCGCGAGCCCACCACTTCATAAAGATAAAAAACAAAAACAAAAATTTAAATTGTAATTAATGCCAATTGAAGAGATAATAGACCCATCAACACGTTTCAGCCACTCTCAATGTCCAACAGAAGCGCTTTAAACCCAAAGTTCATAGATAATCATATTTTTAGATCGAAAAGTATTTCTGTCCATTTATAAGCAACTTAAAGTAATTTCAATTTTTTTCACGGTCACACAAATTTTTGAACTTGATTTATTTGGTTCATTTGCTAATGATTACCTACTCTCCTTTTTGTTGGTTCTTTTGGAGCTTGTAAACGAGTTCAATTATGATTTCATTTAAACTGGATCTTGTGTTTATATGGATTTTTGCGACTTGTGGAGTCGGTGTCGGGGGATTAAATACTGGAAAACCTTTCGTCAGTAATGATTTTGAACCCAAAAATTTATTTTCACTCAATTCTGTATTTCAAAGTGCCATTCAAAAATTCATCACAAATTCTGACAATATTGGTATTCAACAAATTCCTCAAGGATGGCGCCCAAATGAAATCAAAATGATTGAATTTATCCGTCGATATCCCATAAACCCCAATTGTCGTTGGTAAGCTCTGATAAAGTAGATGAACGGCCTTTGGAGTAGCCAAAGCGTCCGTTCGTCCATAATGCAGAACAATCGGCATGGTAAGCCTCGAAAAATTGTAGCCATCCGGTTCAACTTTCTTGTAAAATTCAAGATTCCCCTCCAATCCGCGATCATATGAAACAAAGTCTCCAGACTTAAGAATCTGAAGGAAATGTTCGATTTCCTGAACTGATCCTCCAGCGATCACCGTTCCTAGAGCTATGAGATCCATTGACTATAATGAAGCAAAAGGAATCATGATTTTCTGTTTGCTCAGTGAGTTTTTTCTACCTGATTGTATTTGCCAGCACCGAAAATTTCCGACACAATCTCCAAACACCTTTCGTTGCCTTCTGAATTTATTGAACATTTTTCCAGCAGCTGACCTTGAGTAAAGGCTTCTAATGTCTTTGCTTTGATTTTTTCCTTAAACAAAACAACGTAAGCCCATTTTTCATCAAAGATCATTGGATCTACCTTTAAGAACCGTTTCACCAATGTCACAGTCTCCCCTGAATGTTTCGTCAAATTCCTTAGAAAAACAATGGGAGCCAAAGCTTGAAAGAGTAAAATCCGATCATCGTACTCAGGACGAGTAGTACAGAGCGCCAGAAGGGCAGTAGCCCCTTGAGAATGTCCAATGTAAACGAGTTGATGAAACGATGTAACGTCACGAATTTTATCCATTGTCGCCGAAATGTCGTATATTCCAATCTCATGAAAACTAAATTTCCAGTACTGTGGATCCTTTGCTGTTAACGATGTGTGGTTGCGACTTTGAATTGTGCCGCGGGTGTTGATCATCCAAACGTCATAATCACTAGATGCCAGCTGAAACGCTATACAAGTCTTAAGAGTTGTTTAAGTCATTTGAGGCTTACCTAAGCTATTCTCAGGCCCTAGGATCACAAAACTAAGTGAAGACGTGAAGAGACCGTGAACGAGAAGAACTGGTTGGTGTCCAGGCTTTGGAATTCGATACAAAACCAAAATGTACCCATCATCAGTTTGAACCTCGAATGTTTCACAGGGAAGATTGGCTTTCTTGATCCATTCGTCCTATTTCAAAAATCACATAAGCAGAAGATTTTAAACAAATAGCTTGCAGTCACTTACAGTCCTCAGTTTGGCTTTATTTTCGATTTCTCTGTCGTAGCGATCAACTTTCTTGCGGAACAAATTCCATGGCCAGACGAAGCCATTCCCTGCCTTCACATTATTTGGAAATTGAATCAGCATCAAGGAAATGTGAAAAATTAGTTTAAAATGAATTTGCAAAAGCATCGGACATGGAAAATGTGTAAGCTCTGTTTGGTGGGAATTATCGCAAATCTGTTTGCTTGTTTCTAAAAATTTTAATCGACATGTCAGTAATGAGTTCGTCATGCAACAATAATTTCAAGTTTAAACTTCCGGGAGTAGATTTTTCGCTACCAAAATGCCTTTTTGATTTAGCAGTCTTCGAAACAATCAAATAGGACAAACACAAGATTTAAGTTAGCAATTTTTTGATTTATTAATTTCAGTCAAAGAAAAACCTAATCGATCTGCCCAACAGCCCGTCAGGAATGTTACCACGCGGAAGCATAGCTCAATGGAGCGCCATAAGAGTAATGAGCTGGCACAGCAGCAGCATAGGTCTTGTACACTGGAGCAGCATGATAGGTCTGAACCAGAGGAGCAGCATAGGTCTTGATCACAGGTGCAACAATTGGCTGCACATAGTGGGCCTGGTTATGCACTACAGTTGAGCTTTGATGCGAAACAGCGGTCGGTACACTCTTGACAATCGATCCAATTTTGGCCAAACTGTGCTCCTGAATGATGGGAGCAGAGTAGACAACTGGAGAGACGCCATGGAGTATTCCTGGACGGGCAGCAGCTACAGCAAGGAGAACAGACAACACCACCTGCAAGAAAATTAAGTATCAGTAAAATTCGGTTATGTAATTCAACTGGTGGGCGGTTGTTCGACATACCAATTTGAACATTTTGGAATAGTTTAATTTTTTGTTGTGTCAAAGGAGGTCTGTGTTGAATGAGGTTGGAATTCAATTGATATCATGTTGCAGCTGCACACAGGCTTTTATACTTATTTTAACATTAATGGCTCGGCAAGTATGTTAGGTACTCTACTTGTTGGCAAAGAAAACTTGTTGAGTCATAAAAAGCCGAAATAATGTCCAAAGCAAAGTATAAAAATACATTTTCTATATAGCCAACGAGAAATGTCTATGACTGTGCGGTGCGTAGTTGTGTTGAAATAGCACATGCAGCCTGTTACTTTCGTTACAGCATAGATGGCCGTGAATTTTCTTGCGGACATTGCACGCATGATCTCGGCTGGCTAGCGTCTAAACATGTGCGTGGCTTTGATTTAAAATTGAGAGGGAAGTGTTGAGAGTTAAGGTTAATGTTGGATTTTCATTATCACACGCACTTTGGTTTGAAGCGAGTTGCTTTGGAAAAGAGTTCAACTAAAATGTGTGCGGTGGGTTCAATCTTGTTATCTTGTTTTGTTTATTTTTTTTTTGCTGAATAGTGTTAGGTATACCTACATGTAGGTTTCTGCTCATGCTTATGAAAATGATGGCTGAGTGGATAACATTTCTTTGAATGTTCAGACATCATTGCCACAGGATTCTGCGTCTATAGTAATGTGATCAATCAATCAAGAGATTGATGTTGTTGAGGGGCTGGAACTGCATGCTGCAAGCTTAAAACATTTTACGAGAAGTTTTTTTTCATATTAAGGACAGATTGGTTGTATATTTTGAAGATACGGAACCTGTGTTCAGCATTTCTTTGACCGCTTATTCGCAGAGCACGCAATACTATAGGTATAGATAGTGGTTAAGTGTTTGTTGCCTTTTCATATAAAATACTTTTCCATACAGAATTGAACATCGTTATTCAATTCACACTTACTCCCTTCGGAAAATATTATAAAGAGACTAGTACGAAAGTGCTAGAATTACCTTTGCTACTACTACCGAATGATACTCTCGTATCAGCTAGTAATATTGGTCAAAGATTTAGTCTGAAAAGGTCCGACCATTTCATAATTGGAAGATTGGAACTCCCCCCACCGACGGTAAGGGGTTTCAATATTGAAGTCCTAGTCCGTTTTTGATTGCCACCCGGGGCTTTGGTACCATGCTGATCCACGGTTAGCGCTACGACAGCCATCCGTATTAATTGCCACCAGGGGATTCGTACCTGCCGATCATGGACACCATGGGAATTATACCTGCTGATCCGTGCCACCAGGGGCATTGTAACTGCCAGCCCGCAGCCGCTCGGCTGGAAACTAAACAAAAAAAACTAAACTGTGTTGCGACAGTTCTTGAAGAGCCAAGGCTAAGTGGCTTACTCTCATCAACAATTCTCTGGGTGCGTATGAAGAATTGAGGGGACCCGATTCCGAACGGCAAAGTTAAGGAGCACATTTTCATGACAGATTGATACTCTTGGAAGTTTTGTCAATTCTTCGCAAGAGGCAGTACCCGTGAAAGATGAAATAAAAACTGTGGGAACTAGTAGGAGTCGAACCCACGACGTTCTTCTTAGCAGCCAACGTACCTAACCACTAAGCCACGGACACTACGGAAACTAAAAAGCACATCTCAAAACCCGAATATGTCTAATCCATTTGGATGAATCGGTAAAAAAACACTGCTGCATAGACCTGGGTGCAACCCTTTTAAAAAAATAAACAGTTTTCCTTTTATTGATCATTTAAATATTGCAACATCAAATTGGCTTCCATTAAAAAGGTTAAGACACATTCCTTCGCCAATATTGCTCTACTTTAATCGCCATCAATTAATCCGAGACACACGCATAAAGATCAAAAACGATAAAAACCCAAAGCAATAACTTCTCTAACCTCTAACCTATGAAATAACATTCGAACATAAATGATTATCTTTCGATCAATTGTGCGTTTAACAAGAAAATACCAGCAAAATAACTGAACTTTTCACGGTCACATATGCTGTAATGCTGGTGTTAGGCCACACGCCCGATGATTGGTAACTTTTCCTCAAACATTCAAACCGGGTTGACTAAAAGACTTTTTTGTGTCTCGTTTCCTCAATTATAAGGTTTTATCGGTGTTCATGACTAGGTGCATGAATGAATTTCATCGTCGCACACAAGAAGTGTAATAGTTGTTCATGCGCTATTTAGGTCAAATTTGTATAAAAGCCGTTGGGCAGCTGCAACATGGTATCAATTGAATTCCAACCTCATTCAACACAGACCTCCTTTGACAAAACAAAAAATTTAACTATTCCAAAATGTTCAAATTGGTATGTCGAACAACCGCCCAGCAGTTGAATTACATAACCGAATTTTACTGACACTTAACTTTCTTGTTGCAGGTGGTGTTGTCTGTTCTCCTCGCTGTAGCTGCTGCCCGTCCAGGACTCCTCCATGACGTCTCTCCAGTAGTCTACTCTGCTCCCATCGTTCAGGAGCACAGTTTGGCTAAAATTGGATCGATCGTCAAGAGTGTACCGACCGCTGTTTCGCATCAAAGCTCGACCATAGTGCACGACCAGGCCCACTATGTACAACCTATTGTCGCACCTGTGATTAAGACCTATGCTGCTCCTCTGGTTCAGACCTATCACGCTGCTCCAGTGTACAAGACCTATGCTGCTGCTGTGCCATCTCATTACTCTTATGCCGCTCCATTGAGTTATGCTTCCGCGTGGTAACATTCCTGACGGGCTGTTGGACTGAACAATATTTTTGTTAATTTTTTTTTTTTTTCAATTGACTGAAACGATTAAAATAAAATAAAAGAATTTCGATCTTAAGTATTACTGTTTCTTGCATTCATCTAAATTCTAAACTATATTTGTTGTACTTTCTGCACATTTAATCTATCCTAGTGCTTGTGGCTTCAGAAGAAGGAAGTTCACCATCAATCGATTTTCATCGTACGGTAGATCTTGGAAAAGGCTGAGGAACTTCAAAACCGACCCTACAAGCAACGTTTTCAGTTACTGACACTGTTCAAAATAGATTTTAGGCAAGGCGATGCGCTGTTTTGCGCTTTCTGGAATATAATTCTGGAAAAGATTGTGCAAAATCACGCGTCAACACCTGAGGCACAATCTTGAAGAAGTGTGTCCAATTAAGAGGGCACGCCAACAGCACTGTTTGTAAATATTGAGACGGGAGCTTTAAAAATGGGTTTAGCGACGCTCGTTATGGAATTGGCAATGGAGTAGTATAGTCCAAGTCCTAAAATGACCCGATCCTTATGTATGGCTGAGTCGGCGAAGGGCTTTGCAATAGAGGAAGGCTAAATTTCCGATGAAACATGCTGAAGACTTCAATCTATTATCGATCTATCGATCAATCTATCTATATATCGAAATTGGAGAAAGCTATAGCTAGGGACCCAACTGGATGGATACGGTTGTTGGATGAGGTCCTGGCCCATCCTGAATTGACCTTGACATTGACTTCCCAGTACCTACTTCGCACATGAATGTAACGAACTAAAGACACATAGCAGTACTGGCGACTGAGGCCATCGGCTGGGACAGAACAAAACATTAATACAACAGAGAGAGACAGATAGATAAAAAGAAAGAAAGCACACATAACAGAAACCTACGTCGCTCAGAGGAGGAGACTTAGATTTGTATTGTCTCATTTTATCGCACAGGTGGCCTCAGATTAGCTGGCAATTTATGTAATAAAATAATGCTGCCGAAGCTGGGGCTTGAACCCGTAGTGTTCGGATTGGCAATCAACTATCCTATCCTCTGAGCCATAGCCAACTGCCCGTCCTGGATTTAAGTTCCATATAGGCCAGGAAGCAGGCATTTATCTTCATCGTTTATCCACTTATCACCTGTCATATATCGTTAAAAAAAGGACTGTGCGAACATTATTCAAACACAATCTGACTCGAAAAACGTTGCTTTCACATATTTGATAAAACTGCTTAAATTCCATAAAATCGAATAGCCATTTAGATGATAGAATAGAATGAATCATTTCATGACTTTTATAAGACGGTATTTTGTGTTACAAATGCAAAGAGAAAATGCAAAATCAAATGAACTGAATTCTTTTCATTTACAATTCAATTGAATAAAAAAAGTAATCCGTCGAACAATTACAAATTAAACACTAATTTCGAGTATTTCTTTTTTTATTAATCAGTCAATTGAACAAATAATAACAAAGTTCGGTCCAACAGCCCGTCAGGTATGTTACCACGCGGAAGCATAACTCAATGGAGCAGCATAAGAGTAATGAGCTGGCACAGCAGCAGCATAGGTCTTGTACACTGGAGCAGCGTGATAGGTCTGCACCAGAGGAGCAGCATAGGTCTTAATCACAGGTGCGACAATAGGTTGTACATAGTGGGCCTGGTCGTGCACTATGGTTGAGCTTTGATGCGAAACAGCGGTCGGTACACTCTTGACGATCGATCCAATTTTAGCCAAACTGTGCTCCTGAATGATGGGAGCAGAGTAGACGACTGAAGAGACGCCATGGAGGTTTCCTGGACGAGCAGCAGCTACAGCGAGGAGAACAGACAACACCACCTGCAAGAAAATTAAGTGTCAGTAAAATTTAGTTATGTAGTTCAAGTAGTGGGCAGTAGATTGACATACCAATTTGAACATTTTAGAATAGTTTGATTTTTTGTTGTGTCAAAGGAGGTCTGTGTTGAATGAGGTCGAAATTCAATTGATACCGTTTCTTAGCTGCACTCAATCTTTTATACTTATTTCGGTTCAATTCATGTACACCACTAATTTTCTTGTTTGCTTAGTCATCTGCGTCTGAACTGGCTGGTTTACGCTCAATAAAAAAATTGTTGTCGCAACGCGTGGTTACAGCATTTCTGGCCGTGAAAATGTCTACACATTCTGATACATTCTGTGCGGACATTGCACGCATGATGCAAGAAAGTGACCGACAATTAATGTTGGTTGGCCGCTGAAGAGATGAATGAAATGAGTAGAAGGTTAATGTGTTGTTTACATTATCATGTTAACACTTACATTAATGCCCTGAAGTAAAACAAATTTGTTTTTCATTTAAGGTTTTAGTTGATTTTGAGATTTGATAAGAAAAATGGATAGGTCAGGCATTCACTTAATTAAAAGAGCAAAATAACGTTTGTAACTTTATGTGCTTATAATCAACAGTTTTGACAACAATTGTGAGCTTTAAGTTGTACTTTCCTCTTTTTTTAGTACAAATATCAATACTTCTTATAATCAAAGCCCATAGAACACAAGAAGCGATTTTTGCTATTCAAGCGCGCTTGTTTTAATTTTTTCCAAGTCAACTTTCCTAAAATAACTCAATTTTTGGGACTTTCAATTTGGAATTTCATTACTGATGGACATAGTTTCCATAAATCATGTTTGAATGTTGCTTTCTTCAATACTTGTTGAAGTGTCTTTTGAAAACGAAAGAGCTGAGTGACGAACCTGATTTTAGCAAAAATGGGAAATTCAGCACTTATTCTATGTGCAAAATGTTGGAAAAAAGGTCACTTAAACTGCTACAATCTGTTTTACAAATAAATATTTTCACTTAATGACAAACATGTCCAATCAGTTGTGAAATAAAATGAAACAAACACAACTCTCCGCAGTTTATACAAAAACAGACATCATTTGCCCTAGTTTTGTGTTAATTATTCAATCTCACTTGTTTATGTATTTTTTTTATCTTGAGGTCAAAAGTACGATTTTAATTGTATTTTTATAACATTATTACCGAAATTAAGAAAATAAATACCGCCTAGCCCACTCATTAATCGCAACAAAAGATCACATTACTTTGCCATTAAATTGGCGAGCAACCCACCAAATTTATCAAATCAACTGACTATGAGGTTGATATATGTATGTAGGTTTGAAAAATTGAAAGACAAAAAAGAGTTTAATCAATTTAAAAAAGATTAATAACACTAACAAAAGAAAAATCGCAGTCAGCGTTAGCTATAACCGAAAAACCATGAACTTGAAGAAGTTGCGTGCCACCATTTCAGTCACAAAACATAAACAAAAGAAAAAATGCAAACAAACCTCCCGAAAACAATGGACCTTAATTCAGGGTCACTTCGATCTACATCCGATGGAAGACGAGATCGTGAAAAGAAGCAGCAGAAGAAGCTTTTCAGATGAAATTGAAATTCAATGACTTGAAAATTCAAAAGAAACAAAGTATAAAAGATCTTCACGACACTAGAAAAGACATCAAACAAAATATTATTATCATTCAGTCAGCACAGAGCTACTAGAGAGATCCAAATCAAATCAAAATGTTCAAGTTTGTAAGTTTACTCAAAATTATCAATTTTTAGGAAGTCAATTGATGCAACTCTTTTTTCAAACAGGTGGTGTTGTCCTTTCTAATTGCTGCTGCTGTCGCCCGTCCAGGATATCTCGAGTCATCTCCTGTAATAATCTCATCGCCGATTATCCACGACCATCACTCCTATTCGTCGCCACTGGCTCATCATGACCATCATCATGGCTACGGATCGATTTCACACCACAGCTCAAGTGTCATCCACGATTCGTCCCATTATGTTGAACCAATCGTCGCCCCAGTGATTAAGACCTATTCCGCTCCAATTGTCAAGTCATACTCGTCGCCAATTGTGAAGTCAGTCTACAGTCCTTACAGCTCGTATGGTCATCATGATCATCATCACAGCTACTCGGCCCCAGCTCATTACGAAATCCTCGAGTCTGCTCCACACTACTCGCTCCATGACTTGAGTCCATCTCATCACTCCTATGGACATTCCTATGGACATGCTTCTTCGTGGTAGGGAATAAGTGGGATTGTTGTTTGTGAAACGTTGAATTAAATTAAATATAAAAAATATGAAAATAGACTCTGCATTCGTTTGAACTAATTTGAACACCTGTTGAACAATGGCACCATGAATTTGGTTCTCTTCGAAGAATTAATCAAAGATGAAGGCGAAATAGTTCTTTCAAATTTCTTACACAAACAAACCCATCAGCTGACAGTGAGCGTAATTGCTACCACAGCCAATTATTTAAAAATTAAATCGCTTCACTTGGTCCGAAATTTTTGAATAAAATGGAAATCTATTAATCTTGAGACCAAAGACCAATTGAAAGTCTTTGATGCGGATTTTGTAATATTGAGAAGGAATTTTCTGAAGCATATCCATGTGGAACGAATAGCTCACGTTTTGGTTGGTTTTGTGATTTATACGGTCAAAATACATTGTATGAAGAGAAGACAATTGCAAACACCTCAGAAATTCTATGAATCATAATCTGCAAGGACATCTGTGCCAATTTCAACATTTTTATTGTGGTTAGGTTAGGTTAGAGTGGCTGTCTAGATGTTGTTGACTCACTTAGACCTCAACGGTCCATTGTGATACCACTAAAGAAGTTACTCATGGGAGAGTAATGAACTTAAACAAACCATTTTGTACTTTTAATGAAAATAGAGAGACATCCTGTGGCTATCGTTTGCCAGTTCACTGGCATTATCGAAGTAGGGATTACCGAGATAGTTATTGTTTCTATTGGAGAGTGCCGGACATGTACATAGAAGGTGTTGGACTGTTTCCTCTTCCTCCTCGTCCAAGCTGCTTCCACAGAAGTCATTAGTGTAGACCCCCAGCCTCAAAGCATGTCTACCTATGAGGAAATTCCTGTTATGACTCCAATTGTGGAGCTTATATTTTGTCTGCTCAGGGAATTCAAGCCTTTTGACCGCTACAGGTCTATGCTTGGCCATATTTGTTTAGTTGCTAGGCAGGTGGTACCCTGTGACCATCTTGCATTTGTTGATTCTTGATCATGTTGTTTGAGAAGATGTTTGAATGTAGCAAGCGATGTTCCTATGTTGTGTCTTTGTCTAACAGAAGTGGCGAAAGTGTTCCGGTTTTGGCGAGCTCATCAGCTTTGCAATTTCCCGGAATGTCTCTGTGGCCTGGCACCCAAATGAGGTGAATGTTTAACTGTTCTGTCATCTCATTCAGAGATGATCGACAGTCGTGGACTATAAGACAGTTTGTGCAGACAAACACGAGAGATTCGAGAGCGGCTTGGCTGTCCTTGTACCTTGTCCTAAAGAGTACTAGTTTCGTTCTATGTGGATTGACGTCCAAGCCACAATGCTTTGCCCAATTGGTTAGCCTCTTTAAGGCATTTTGTAGGAGTTCCGAGAGAACTTGAGGGTGTTTCCCAGATACAGATATTGCAACGTCGTCGGCATAGGCAATCACCTTCAAATCCTCAATGATGTTAGGAGGTCGTTTACTACCATGTTCCATATAAAAGAGGCGAAAGGATACACTCGATACACCGATCTGGTGGTAGTAAAACTCCTTATGCTGGAAGTGATTGTTCTGCTATTAAGCATGAGACTTATTACATCAATGAGTGATTCCACTATTTGCAGCTTGTCCATTGCTGTTGTGATCGCCTGGTAGCTGACATTATTGAATGCTCCTTCGACATCTAGGAAAGCTACTTATTTATCAAAAACGACTAAGTAGTTTGATAGGAGTCATTCATGGTCCATCAAAATAATCCTATCGAACCTAGATTTCAATTTTCAAAGCTTGGAACTGTCCTCTCGTCAATCATTTAACTATTTTAGCAACCCAAATAATTTTAAATATGTTGTTAGAAGGAAGTTTTAATTGGATTCTGTAAAATTTGTTTACTACTTTGCTGAACATTCAGCTAGATACTTTGAAGTCCTCTTTCAGTTCTTTGCTTTTAAAATATTACATAACCTGGCTCTAAAAATTCCTCCGGAGTGTTCATTTTTTCAATTGTAATACAGCCAGAGGAAAATCCAATAAAAATTCACTTAAGGAACACTTGGGCTTCAACACTTCATGATCCAATAATGTCTTGTCTACGCCCTGCAACGCCGCACGTTCACGATCGTGTTCCTCAACAACCAAAACAGAAATGAAAAAATAAAATAAAAATACTTTTCACGGTCACCGCAAAGAAAAACCACCAATTCCCCTTTCCATCATCGACAAACAAAAAAGTAGTGTTACCATAAAGCCGTTTGTTGCCGGTAGCAACACCAAGCATTAAGTCATTATAAAGTTGGTATTACAATTACCCATAATAGAGCTAAAGTTTGCTGGTGTGTCTGTCTTCGTTTTACGAGCACTGTGTTGCAAGAAATTGGACCACATGTGTGTATGCCACTGTGCAATTGGACATTATCAATTGAGAGCGAACGAGCCCCTTCTACCCCGTTTGCAGAGATAATAACATTATTTCCTCGAGTCGAAAGCAAAAGTAAATTTTTTGACACTGAAAGATTTGGGTATAAAAGCTAAGCGCCTCGATGGCAAAAACCATAAGCAATTCATTTGTTCTTCTGTCAACACAGACCTCCTAAAAAACCAAACTCTTCAAAATGTTCAAGTTGGTAAGATTGACGAGGATTTGAGCATAAAAAAAAACCGACAGACAATTTATTTCTTCAATTTCCCAACCCAACAGGTGGTGTTGTTTGCTTTTCTCGCTGTAGCTGCTGCCCGTCCAGGACTCCTTCATGGAGGTGCCTCAGTTGTTTACTCAACTCCAATTGTGCAAGAGCACTCATTGGCCAAGGTTGGCGCCATCGTCAAGAGTGTACCAACATCGGTGTCCCATCAGAGTTCCACTGTGGTCCATGATTCAGCTCACATTGTCCAGCCAATTGTTGCTCCAGTTGTGAAGACTTATGCAGCTGCTCCAGTCATTCACAGCGCTCCATTGGTTCAGACATACTCGTCTTATGCTGCCCCAGCTCATTATAGCTATGCTCATGCATCTCCAGCAATTTCACTGCACTCGGCTCCAATTGCTTTGCATTCTGCTCCAAGTGCTTACGCTTATGGCCATGGATGGTAATTTTTGATGACGGATTGAGACGGGAAGTTGGACAGTTAAATTATAACTTTTATTTATTTGTTAAACGAATGAAAAACGAAAATTAGAAAAAAATATACAATTATCGATATTCTCAAACGAAATTTTGGATTTTTGTTGTTTCGATATTTGATGGAAAATATTTGACGTTCCTTGAGAGGCCTAGCTAGAGGGTTATGAAGTTGTTGACTCTAGAGAACGTGTTCCAAATGTTGGCATGTATGAATGTAAAATAAGCTTATGAGTTTGAATTTTCGGAACAAAGTTTGATCGAACATATTGAAGAGTCCTTCACAATGATCTTTTAAGCATGTAGGATCGAAAAAGTTATATTTTGTTTTAAACTTTGACTGATTGTTACTACGTTTGATTTGAAAAATTGATGGGATGTGTTGGAACAGTCATCAAACATGTTTGATCATTCATCAGTCATCAATCAAGGAGATATATGCGTCCGGAAAAATAATCAGCATGATTATTTATATGTGTGGTAACCAATCAGGTTTGATAGCCAATAATGTACGAAAAATCGAAGCAGTGGTTTTTAACATGTACACTAGCGCTACTAAAGATACAATGCATATAACTCTGCTCAGAAGATCGACATTTAAAGATATGGTAACTGAGCTCATCGGCTGAGACTCCTTAACATTTGGTCAGTTCCATCTGAAAAAATCTGACTGATATATTCGAGTGTTCACAGATTTCTAAGGTCAAATAAAAACTCTGCAATTTCTGAGACGACTTAATTGAAAATTCATGTTCCTCCAACAAAATTTTCCTCAGTCAAATTGATACTGAGAGTTTCTTGCGATAAAAAGAAGTCACACAGTAAGCAAGGATGCAAAAAGTTAATGATCAAAACTAAAAGTGTCATTATTTGGCACTTTAGCACTCTAGAAGCCCACAGAATAAATAGAGTGGCGCGACAGCTCTTGAAGAGCCAAGGCTTACTCTTATCAACAATTATCTGAGTTGGTGTGAAGAATTGAGGGGACCTACAATTTAAAGCCGATTCCGAACGGCAAAGCTGAGAAGCACCTATTTCATGACCGATGAAACTCTTGGAAGTGTTGTCAGTTCTTCGCAAGAGGCAGTGCCCGTGAAAGATGAAACAAAAACTTTATGGGAACGAGTAGGATTCGATACCACAACGTTCTGCTTAGCAGCCAACGCACATAACCATTAAGCCACGGAAGGTAGACAGAAGCATCGTGACTATTTTCGTATGTCTGTTTTTAATGTTCAATCCAATTCTTAATTACTACGTCACGGATCTTGAAGAAAGATTTGCTAATCATGAGAATATTCTCAAGCGTTCAAATGCATAGGTGATGTTTGCCCGATGAAAGTTTTCCGAACATCCATATGCTACCTCCTCTCAGAGAGAACGCTTTCCTGTTTGAAACGGTTGAAGACCATTCAAAGTAATGGTTTTCCAATGAATGTTTTACTAACAATTATTTCTTCTCATTCGTCACACAAGGATCGCTTGAAAGGATTGTCTATTTATGTATTTGAATAACGATAGCAACTTAGAGGTGCTTCCACCTTTTCCGTCAATTCCTTTGTTTGGCTGGAGTTATAGCTATTTCACGGGTGCCAAGCTGATCATCAGACTCCTTTATTAGTGGTCCTGTCTAGTTATTTTTCTTTTTAATCGAAAAACTTTTTGAGTTCACTCTGGGATTTGAACCTGGACCAGCTAGTTGAGAAGCTAATGCACTACGCATTGCTCTAACAATCCATTGACTTTTTATTGTTTATCAATTGCTATGAATAGACATGCATTTTTACAAGCTCCTCAAAGTATGCTATCTTGTTCCGCTTTCATTTTTCCTTATTTCCTATCTTTGTGTCACAACAGTTCGTTGTGTACACCAAGGGTTAGATTATTATTGAAAGTTTTGACACTTGTCAGTTCATTTGTTATAATTTGTTTTTGTGTTATTTTAACACCGCAGTTAGGCTGCGTCCGTCAATTCCATTTATGTATTTGAACAACGATAGCAACTACCCCCTTTTTGATCGCTCGAATTCAAAACTATAAAAAATATGCAATCGAACGTCTTCTATATAGGATTTGCAATCTGGAAAAATTACTTATTTCATAAAAAAACAATTGCTTGAATTATTTGAACGAAGAACTATAATGCTTCGTTCTCCATGATTCTCAGCATTTGGTCTCCTAAAATTTCTAAAAAGGATTTGCACTAATTTAGGGCTGTTAAAAGAATCGAAAACGGTAGTAGACTTCGATCTCAATTCTCATAACTTTGAGTGACGGAAAGGAGTAGATTTTCATGAAAAAAAGGTAAGATTTTTTGCGTGGTCAAAGGACCTTCAGACAAAAGCGATGTGGGAAAGTAGCGTGCCTTGCGGTCCCTCGGCTTGCGAGATTTTGATTTTCGGTCCGGAAACAGATTCATTTCAGACACAATCAGTTGCCCTTTGTAACCGTGACATTCTATCAAGCACCCAACAATATCAATTACTTTCAAGTGTTCAAAAATAAACTAAGATCCGGAAAAGAATTAAATCCAAAAATAAGAAACAATTAGGAACCACCTACCATACCAAATTAACAACAAAAATTCAATCAAAACGTCAACCAAAAATTACAAAAAATATAAATCAAATCTCCATCTCATAATCCGCTTAACATTTTTTAACTCCGGCTCAAGTACCACTGGAACGGTAGACAATTTTTGGAATAAGCAATTAAGCCAAAGCGTGTCGTTGGCGGCGGCGGTGGTGGTAACGTTGAACTGTCTAAACTGGTTTTTGGAGATCAAGTTCAATTGCTCGCGTTTGCTAATTAGAACTGTACCTGCAGTGTCTATTCAAAAATCTCAGTTTAGTGACTAAGCAAGAAATTAGTGTTTTTTTCTCATTTCTCCTGTTTGGATTGTTTTCTTAACAACAACATAACTACGACAACTTTACGTCAGACATCAGACCAATCAGTATAAACAAACGAAACACGCACGAGTTGTACGAAGGTCGTGGTCGTAGCTCAGTGCGTCCGTCCGTCCGTACGAGTGTGTTCAGTAATTGCTTTCTGTGTTTTCCATGACATTCTAAACCACAAAAGATACTCAAGCAAGTATCAGCCAGATACCTACTTGAAAGTGGGGGTAAAGAGAAATACAACAAAAAAGAAAAGAACACAGGTGGGTATTGCACGTCGTCATCGTCATCGTCCACCCTGTGGGTTGATCCAATTTTTGTTTTAATTGTATTTTCTTCGTCTTGCAACATTTTCTGGTATAAAACGAACGAAGGCTCTCCAAATTCAATCATACGCTCCAAGTTCCTTGTTCAAGTAACACAGACTCACTAGAACGACAACAACAATAAAACTTATCAAAATGTTCAAGTTTGTAAGTACCTATCCTCGATCTTGTTCATTTTTTTTCTTTCATAAGAAAAAAGGTCTAGAATTAATGTGTTCTTTAAATTTCCCTTCAAGGTGGTGTTTTTTGCTCTTCTCGCCATTGCTGCCGCCGGTCATTTGGAATTGGGCTCCCCATTGGTCTATTCTGCTGAAATTCCATCAAGTGGCTACGAGTACACTCATACCATTCAAGCTCCAGACTATACCAATCATGTGTCTGTAAGTGCTCCATTGAATGGATTTGCCAGGGCCCATCTATCGCCTTTGGTAAGGACCCTTTACAATGCTCCTCTTACTTATGCTGCTTGGTAAGATCGATGTGGATCTGACTGAAACTGGACCGGCTGCTAGAGATTGGACTGAGAACTGTTTATTCAGGGATACTTAGCGTTGTGATAAAATGAAGTGAATAAAAGATATTGAGAACAAAATTTTGGTTTATTTGGCTTTCGGTCTAGGTCTGGATTTCAATTCTGTTTCTATTTAATTCTTGGAATCATGAAACGCGCAGGCTTAAGTTGACGGTTTGAAAGGGAGTTTAAGGCTGTGGTGTCACTTGAGTCACGTTAGACCATCGTTCTTCAAGTATGTGGTCTGAATTGTCTGAAGTGAAAAATGAACGATTTTTGCTGAAAATATTTGTTTCTATTTGGTTTGGTCTAAAAATCTCATTTGCCTCCATTGACCCAGTTATGCAACTGCAACCTACAACAATAGGCGATCACACAAAATGTTTGTTCGGGATCATAAAATATTGCACGCACTGCGCTGCAGCCGATTGCTCAACTGAAGCTTAATGTTACTCCGTTCTGCCTCTTCAAGTCGAAATCTCGCCGTCAAGGAAATCTGACATCACTAATGAGATTTACGATATCGGCCCTTTATGCATGGACGTCGCCATCAAACGACGTTGCCTCAGCCACACCAACTGCCAGTTTCAGATAATTGACGACCGATAGCGATAGTGTCATTATTACCATAGTGCTGTTTCTGGCCAAAGAAAAAAATCAAACAGAAATAATTTTATTGCGACGTGGGCAGTCAACAGTCATTGTTTTTGCCTCCTTCTGCTGCAGGCTACATCGATTGTGCTGCCCCAGGTCCATTCCAAAGTGTTTTTGACGATTATATCGCCGCACATGGAACACAGTCAAATAAATTTGTATTGTTTGTGCGGTTCCACATCTGTGGTTACAAGGAATTTGAGTCTACCTAAATGTGACGTCTGGTTTGAAACTAGGTGAGACAGTACTTCCGGGATCAAAACAAGCGAAGTGGTGTGTGCCTAGTGACCAAACAAAGTTATTTCAAACAACCACACTAAAAATATCAAAAAAACCTAAACTCGCACGCGTCTGTCAGGTCCACGCCGAAAAAATTAACCGACCCTTTCGACCCACTATATTGTTTACTGCGTGTCAAAGGTCAATCTAGTAACAAATTTGAATTTCAAATCAGTAGCATGTCGTCGGTCAGATTCTTCGATGAGAAATTTCATAATAATTTGATTCGAACAGCGTGTTGGCGCACATGCTGCAACATAATGCACCGCAGGGGGCTTTACTGCGCGGCACCACTCTTACACTTTATGTATGGAGGGGGAGGCGCGTTTGAGACTTTAGGCAGTTACAATTTTGTTGGTTCGGACGACCGACAGACGACATGAATAGCTTGTTGTTTTGTCGACAGCTGGGATTTCTCAATTTCAATGTAGCAGGTGGGGCCTTTGTAGAGCCTGCTGAGTCAACAATTCAACATATCGCCGCCGTGTACATTCTTGGGTGACTGGTTAATAACAATAATATTTCCAGCAGAAATAGCAATTCATTTGGTGTAATAAGAGGCTAAAATATATGCATTGAATTGAATTGAATGCGGTATGCAACATGATTAGCATGAGATCTAGCTAAGGCGCACGGAACTCCAAGAGGTGCTGCTTATACTGCTGCTGCTGGATGATGCTAATATAGATAAGGTAGCTCGGGGTGTCTGGCTTTATGGTAAATTAAATGCGAGTGATTGGCTGATAGCGAGTGAGGTTTATGGTGTGGGGCAATTTGCACGGTAAATTTGTTTGTCATGGAGGCATATGGGGGCTACAACAGAAGGTATGTTGTCTGATCTGTTGGAAATCTGTTAGTTGGGTTTTTAGGTTAACTAGAGTTTGAGAAAAACGATTTTTCAGATTTGAACATTTCCTGTTTCAGATATAAATGACGTTCATACAGAAATTGTTGTATCTATGATGGTGTGTTGTGTTAGAAGTTTTTTTTGTGTTTTAAAGGTTTTTTTTCTTTGCTCAGGAAGTACTTAAGAGGTTTTTGTAAACAATGGCGCCACAAAGTGTAATTCTCGTTATTCTTGTTCGTGGTTGACGAATATTTTCTTGCGGATTTTGTTGTTTTGTGATACCGTAAACCAAAATAATGTGTGAAGGTTCTCGTCGTATTTGGATCATATAATATTAAACCCTTCAAGTCAGAATCAGAATTTGACTGAGTCAAATGAATAAACAAAGAATAGCGAAGGATCAATCCTCATTCTTTGGGCTAAGGGCAAAGTTCTATTGATAAAGACAATTTTATTTATTGACGTTTTTTCACTTATTCCACCGTAGAGGGTTAAGCGAAGGAATATGTAAAATGTGGAAAAAAACTGTTTCTTTGTAAGTTCATTAGATCGCTCCACAATTGATTGCAAGGGCAACAACGAATCGGTTGTCTATTATCAATAACAAAAATTTTAATAATCCAGGAACAAATATTGTTTTTATTAATCAGAAATAATAATAAATTAAAAACCGATGTAGAAATCGTAGTAAGGTGATTAAATCACCAGTAAATTGTCCATGCCGACAAATGTCGACTAACGAGTAATAAACCTTTCCACTTGATGGCGCCAGAATCACAAAAGAGATTTACTATCGTGTAATAAGAAAGCGTTGAAACAGCACTGCATAGTGTTGTCATCGTCATTGGAAAATCACTGAATGACAAGGAATACACCCTTGCAAGGTTCTTGGATATTGAAGGAGCCTTCAACAATGTGAAGAAGTTAAACAAGGGTCATAAAACTACGACAAACCATAAAATACCCGAACTTGATTTTCACAAACCATTCCAGGCGGCCATCCTAAGCAGTGAAGAATGGAGAGATAACAACGTCTGTAAAAAGTAAATGAAACACTACTTTTTAAGATAAATTTTAATTGTTTGATTTAATTATAAGTTTCTTTATTATGTCTTGACGTTGATTCACATCAGTGCTTTTTAATAAAAATTAGTTTATAATTCAGAGAAACCTAGATTCAAAGTATAATGTATGCTAAAACTAATTGACAGTATAATTTGGCTGACAGTACTAACACAATATCATTACACGCTTTTTTCTTTAATGATTAAAATGAATTTTAATTTACATTAATAAGTTATAAATAATGACTATTCCTTGGACCATGCAGTACATTGAAGTTTCAGTTAAATCCATACCTTTGTGGGGCCCTAATTGTACGACCGCTACGAGTTCTATACTGATTATCTAAAATTGGGACCGGTTCGGCTCCTGTACCCTCGCTACCAGCAGTGTCATATTCATCCGATGATTCGGACTCATCTGATTCATTTTCAGTCGGTAGCTCAGGTTCATTCACCTCACAGTTGTTTTCAACATCAGCATGTTTTTCGCCCACCGGCGGCGGCGGCGGTACAATTTGAATTTCCCCAAAATTGTTTGGAATATAACAACCACGTCTGACATTTTCTTCAAATAATAATTCGGATGCGTTAAAGTCAGATTTTTTTGTTTTTGCAATAAACTTGCGATTCCTTCTAAAGTAATCATCAAGACTATCACGAATAATGTACGAGCTTGCGTTTATATTTGCCACAATTTTTCCATAATTCCACTCTTTACTATTCTTCTTGAAAATGACCAAATCTCCCTCATTCAATATCGGCAATGATTTCGCGCTTCGATCATAGTAATACCTTTGACGTTCTTTCTTTTTTTCAATAGTCTTCTTAATTTCGGATTCCACAATGTTGTTTCTGACCAATAATGAACCAGAAACTGGCAGTTTTGTTTTAATCAACCTTCCAAAGAATAGTTCTGATGGAGTCAGACCCAAGCTTGCAACAGGTGTGGTGTTGTATTCAAGTATTCGGTACTGAAATTGATCGACTTCGTTTGCTTCATAACATCGTTTGAGTATATTTTTCGCAATTCCAACGGCCTTTTCTGCCAAGCCATTACTCTGTGGATATCTTGGACTGGAAAATTTAAATTGGATGTTGAATTCAGCCGCAAATCGATCAAATTCAGCCGAGCTGAATGGCATGTTATCACTTCTAATAATTGTTGGATAACCAATCCTGTCAAACACTCCTTTAACACCCTCAATAATATGGCCCGACGTTTTGATATTGAGTCCAAAAGCAACCAAATAATTTGAATATGAATCAATGAGTGCAAGAAAATCACGCCCCGCGTATTCAAACAAATCCATTGCCACCACTTCGAACGGATACTTAGGCACGGAACCCTGTTTTAACGGTTCTTTCTGATTATTTCTTCTGAATTTTTCACAGATATTGCATGATACAACCAGGTCCCTAATTTGTTCATTCATTCCCGGCCAATAATAGAGCATTCGCGCACGAGCAAGTGTCTTCTCTATACCGAGATGAGCACCATGTAACCAGCCGGCAATTTTTTTCTGCAATTCCGTTGGAATTACCAATCGGTGATTTAGAAAAAGCAACCCGTTCTCAACATGTAATTCCGATTTCATTTTATGAAACCTTTGACTTAAATCATCAAGCTGATGAAAATTTGGCCACCCATTTTCAACGTAATTGCATATTCGGGAATATTTTTCATCTCCGTTTAGGATTTTGCGATAAAAGTTATAATTTTCTTCTGTGGCACAGACGGTTTTAGTTACCGAATGAATTACTCCGGATAACCCATTCATCTCCTCCACCTCCGGAAGCTGTGCTCGTGAAAGGCAATCAGCAATCAACATTTCCTTACCCGGTCTATAAACAACAGTCAAATTAGGATATTTCAATAAAAACATGAACATCCGTTGTAGCCGCATTGTTACATCATCGATGTCGCGTTTAATCAATGTTTCAAGTGGCTTATGGTCACTTTCAACCGTAAAACTTCGTCCGTAAAGGAAAAAATGAAAACGCTGACAAGCGAAGACAATGGCCAACAATTCCTTCTCAATTTGGGCCCATTTTTGTTCACTTTTGCTTAGTGTTCTTGATGCAAATGCAATCGGACGCCCATCTTGTATAACTACACAACCCAAACCATCCTTAGATGCATCCGTTTGAACCGTAACCGCTTTGCTAGGATCATAATATTGCCAACACCTGTTCTGATGAAACAATCTCTAACAAATTTTTAAATTCTAGCTCATGTTCTTCATGCCACTCAAATGCAACATCATTCCTAGTCAGATTTCGTAATTTGGCTGTTTGTTTTGAAAGATTCGGAAGAAAACGAGCAATGTATTTTAACAAACCCAAAAAACGTAACACAGTCGCTTTGTCATTTGGCCTTTTCATTCCAAGAATGGCCTCGCTATATTTTGGATTAGGCTTTATTTGTCCAGCAGAGATTACGTTACCCATGAAATTAATCTCGGACCGACGAAATTGGATTTTTTCCGAATTGAATTTTATTCCGTTCTTCCTAGCCCTATCAATGACCAATGCCATTATTTTATCATGCTCATTTTCATCATTTGCATAGATACCCACATCATCAAAATATACCATGACACCCGGAATATCTCCAAAAATTTCGATCATTTTCCTTTGAAACATCTCAGGTGCACAATTTAAACCAAATGGGACGCGATTGAATTTAAAACGCCCAAATGGTGTCATAAACGTTGTTAGGTTCGAACTTTCTTCACTCAATTCCATGTGCCAAAAGCCAGAAGTGAGATCAAGGACCGAGAAACATTTTTTATTTGCTAGTTTGGACGTTAAGTCCTCGATGGTCGGGATTAGGAAATGCTCACGCTTGATACACGCATTAAGAGGTTTTGGATCTAAACAAATACGAAGTTTACCATTTGGCTTCTCTACAATTTGTAGGTTATTTACCCAATCCGTTGGGTAGTGCACAGGTGAGAGATGTTGTCTTGGACCAATTTATCAAGTTCAATCTTCAATTTGTCTACCAGTGACAGTGGGATTCGTTTTTTGTAGTGCAAGACAGGTTGAGAATTTTCTTTTAAAATTATTGAAAACTTTCCAGGAAATTTGCCAAGTCCGCTAAAAAGGTCACTATTACATTTCAAAAATGTTTCCTTTGTATCAAAAGTAATAGCATTTACATCCATTCGCTTAATGATATTTAATCTAATACAAGTTTCAAGCCCAAGAATTGGTTCAAAATTGTCATCAACAACAATAAAATCCGCCCCATGTTTAGTTTTCAGATCCAAATCAATCAATTCTAACTCAACAATTCCGTGAATACTAATTTTATTATTACTATAGTCAAAAACAGAGAAATCATTTTTCCGATTTTTAAATTTAATGTTCAATTTTTTGATCAATTTCGCAGGAACGCAATTGACATCAGCCCCGGTATCGATTTTGAATACTACTGTTTTACCCATTATTTCATATGCCTTAGACCACTTTCTATTTTCATTTGAATTTATTCTATAAATGAATTTCATACAACTAAGCGTGTTTTCAACAACATTACTACTGTCAACCAAATTACCTGTGAGATCACTCCAATTTAAACCAGCAACGCTTTTATTTTCTGACCTTTGCTTGTCCGTAGAACCCACCGGCTTTCCCTTTGATTTGCGACACATGGTCTGAAAATGCCCTTTTTTGGAGCATCCACGGCAAATAGCATCCTTTGCCTTGCATACAGCATTGTGCTTTGGATCCCATGGCTTGGCACAGTTGAAACAAAAACGTTTTGTTGTATTAATTGCATCCACTTCATTTGATGATAATACCGATGCCACTAATAGCTTTTTGGAGTCCAAAATTCCCTTGTTGACGTTGGCTGATTCGAATGTTTTTGCAATATCAATGACTCGTTCGACTTTTTCATCTCGACCATCTAACAATTTCAACTGCAGTTTTTTGTCAAAAACACCAGTTATGATTTGGTCACGCAACATTCTGTCTTCATACGAAATACCACATGTGCATCGGTATTCACAGTGCTCCAATTGAGTGCGCAATTCCGTTAAAAATTCATTGAATGTTTGCTTTTCTTTTTGGACCAAATTGTTAAAACGATACGATTCCATAGCAACATTCTTTTGTGGCAAACAATGCTCATCGAACTTCTTTAACACTTCACATAATGTGCGTTGTTGAACTTCTTGCACAACGCGTTCTGGTTAACCATCAGCTGCCGGAATTATGCGATCGACCGTGTTTGAACCCAACAGCGAGTTTTCTGAACCATCATTCGGGTACAAGGTATTGTAAATATTTGCACCCTTTGTACCAATCAACCACAGAAATATGGCAATTTTTGTTGCTTCTGGTTGAGTATTCTTATTGTTGGCGATCATGTAAACCGAAAAATCACGTTTCCAATTCTTCCAGTCCGATGACAAGTTAGAACAATCCAGTTCTTTCAATTCTTTTCGTGCCTCTGCCATTTTCGAAAATTCTGAAGATAAAATTCATCCAATTCGTGAAATGTTTATTGAATTGAAATTTTGACGTCCGCTTTACACCAATGAATAATTTTCCCAATGCGAATCTCAAACCGATTTCACAATGCTGTTCACGATTGCATAAGAGGTAAGAGGTTATGTTCAATCTACTACGAGCACAATTTCTTTTCTATCTTTCCGTGCAAATAACCAAATTAATGTTTTTCGTTTCTTTTTCCAAGTGAATTTTCAGATTTTCTTCTGACACCATGTAAAAAGTAAATGAAACACTACTTTTTAAGATAAATTTTAATTGTTTGATTTAATTATAAGTTTCTTTATTATGTCTTGACGTTGATTCACATCAGTGCTTTTTAATAAAAATTAGTTTATAATTCAGAGAAACCTAGATTCAAAGTATAATGTATGCTAAAACTAATTGACAGTATAATTTGGCTGACAGTACTAACACAATATCATTACAACGTCCAGAATGATGGCTCTAAGATGGATACTGGTGTAGGTCCAGGCTTCTCTTCTGAATCTCTCAAGTTAACTGATTCGCTTAGGCTTCCAGACTACAGTTGTGTCTTCCAAGAGAAGGCCCTGGCAGTGACAACAGCTGCTAAACAGGTATTAATGATGCGATTAAACTGATGCAACTGAGGTAAAATCAAAGTTTGTTTCATGCTGCTGCGAAAAGCTTGGCGTGGCCCACAACATAAAATTAGACTCTGCTGGATCGCAGGCCACAGCGATATACCAGGCAACGAGAAAGCCGATGAATTAGTAAGATTAGGATCACCGCTTGTCGTAAGCCAAGCTCAGCTAGTCAGCACCCCAACCTATTATTTAAAGCAGGAAATCTCAAAAAAAGTAACTGTTAAGGCCGATGAGAGGTGGAACCTTCTGGACACCTGCACCACTACAAGAAATATCTGGAACTGTTTTAAAACAGATCACTTCGATCTATTGTAAGCATAATTACCGGACATAATCTGTTAGGATATCACAAGAAAAAAATGAGAATCAGTTCAGATGATCTATGTAGAGTATGCGGTGACAAGGAGGTGCATCACTTCACACTTTCTAAGTCCCGCACTTTCCCACCAAAGGAAGAAATTGCTCGGCAATTATTTCTTCGAGGCTAGAAGAACTCTCTAGTACTCCAATTACCTACATTTTGAACTCCATCAATGCCTCCAAATGGCTTGATTAACTGAACACATAGGTTTTTATTAGCCTGAGTAGCAATACTTACGGGTATCACAATGGATCTGTACTGATCTAAGTGTGACGGTAACGTCGTCAACTATCAGCCCCTAAACCTAACCTAACCTATCGTGTAATACATCCCCGTGAAGACTGCTGGGAATGAAGAAGAGTAGGCTTCGGTCGCGCGTTGGCGACCGGCGCTTCCAAGGATGCATATCAGATTACCCTCGAGCCCAACTTCGATCGAACTGTCAAGTATAGAGAATCGTTCTTTAGCCATACAACACGAATGTGGAATTGTTAATCTCGCTCTGTATTTGCAGTTCATTTTTTATTGCAATATTCAGGAATTTAAATCCAATTTTAACCGAAAACTCCTTTTAAAACGTATTTCACATCTTTCCTAATGCTCGCGCTGCTCTATGGCGGTATCAAAACCCTTTTAAAGGGTATCATAATCCCCTGAGAGCGTCTTTACAGTAAAAACGCTTGCAAAAGAATTGAATTCACTTCTTAAAAGTTATAAGACAATTTAAACAACAAATAATGCAACTTTGGAAGGGTACAACGCAAAACAAATAAAAAATCAATTACTCCATCCGGTTTAAAAATCTGTGACCAACCAACAAACGACCACAACACGATACCTTTAATTCACAGTTGAGCAGGAGCAGCGCTTTCAGCCAACTGATCCAATGCTCTATGTCCAGATCGCACAAGTAATTGCATTTTATAGACCAACCACCTTCTATCAACAAAACAATCGTGGAATTCATAAAAAACAGGCAAATCGATTGTGTGCATGAATTAAGCACACGAACAGGTGGAGAAACTAATTCTATCTTAAACGGATCTGTTTATGCAACATAAGTGAACAGAGTTCAAGTCATTAAGTCTTATGATCCAGAGGAAGACAGAAAATCTCATGAACATTCTTTGGCACTTTGCATCAATATATTTATTGCCTTTTTCCATATGCACTTGGGGCCGAACGAGCCGAGGGACCAGGGTGGAAGGAGCATCGACTAGACTAGCACCTCCTGGAGTTCTGGCCGTGTCGCATTGGAGAGCACGACTTCTGAGTAGCTTTGGGGGTCTCAGATCAAAACAAACTCACAAAAGTTCACACAATTGACTGGTCTGGTGCAAGCTTACTTCCACCATTCTTGATGTGTGTCGTTATTACTCGGTCTTTGGCGATGTTAGGCTGATTATGTGGAAAATCTTTGCATGTGGTGTTTGCGTTTTTTCTAACTCATTGGGTTTGGGAAAACTTCAGCATGGATATCGCAGCTTGTTTGTTTTATATTTTTTACTGCAAGGTCGTGCCAAAGAAGTCACCTACACGACCGACGCGGCGCTACCACTTCGTGCAGTGCCGCCGCATTGCCCTCCATTCCACCTCTTGTCAACGTTTGTCATCGAACAAAGGAGCAACGGAACTCGCTGCCTATAGGCCAGCTTCTCATATCGCCATTAGTGGCTCAAAGTTTTGCAACATTGAATCTAAGTCACCAGGTCTTTGGACAGACAAAAAATAGACTCACACAACAACGAACAGAGATGCTGGTGTGCAATTCTGGAGGAAGCTGTAACCCAGCATCTGATTGTGGAGCAATGATTAATGAGTCGCATTGCATTGTAATTTGTGCGAATCTGGAAAAATATATAAAAGAGCTGCATTCGATATGCAACGACATCAGTTGGCTTTTGTCTTAAACCAAGTTCGTTCTTTCGTTTATCTTACAAACAAAAAAATACAACAAAAATGTTCAAGTTGGTAAGGATCAACACACTTCTTGTGGAAAAGCAAATTTCCTGAACTTCAGTTTTCCCTTCAGATCATTGCCTTGTCAGCTCTCTGCGCTTTGGCTGCTGCTCGTCCTGGATACCTGCACGCTCCTCTACATCATGCTCCGCTTTTGAGTTATGCACCAGTGGTGCATCCAGCTCCGATCATCAAGGTTCTTCCCCCAGCCATTTCACATTCGAGCTCGACAATTGTCCATGGTCATTCACATGTTGTTGCTGCACCAATCCTTGCTCCAGCAGTGAAGACCATTATTGCTCCAGCTTATCATCCAGCTCCGTTGTTGAGCCCGTACCATGGTCTGCATTTGGGACCACATTACCATTAAAGATTGGCGCTGAAATCTGAGAGTAAGGGAGTGTGAGATTTGATGGAGTAAGGAGGGTTGAACCGGAGTTCGGACGATCAATTGAGAAGTGAGAAATCGAGCTTGGCAGAAAAGGAAGGGATCATTAAATTTTTTGTACAGTTTTTTTTATATTGTGAAAATTTTGTTTTTATCATTTTTTGTTGCGCTATTAAAAAGTATTTTCCGAAGCGGAAATTTGTAAAAGTTTGTTTGAAGCTTATCGAGGCTGCATAATTTGTTGTTTTTCTTCTATAAAGCGACTAAGACATGACACAGGCTAAAAGTCGCAGGGACCTAAGGAAAAAAGTTATTTCTCAAGATGTTCTGCTAGTTAACTTGTAAGAAACCTTTTGTAAACAAGTTTGTGAACACACAATGCAAGCTATAGTTTTTTTAAGAAGCTGCCTCGTAAGATCATCTAACAGAGTTCCTAAAACTGACCTAAGGTATAACAACAACAGATGTCCAAAGTTTATCTTTTTCAAATTAAATCTAAAAGAGATGTTTGTATTGACTTGCATATGAAAGTCTTATGCAAGCTAGAAAATCGGTCGTTTTAACAAACTTGCAGTTTTTATCTTTATGAGAATTCGGAAAATTAAGGTTATTAGGAATGCTCCTTACAACTTGCATAAGCAAGTCTTAAATGAGATTTATTTTACATTTCCAGTATGGCTATACAAGCTTCATAAGGTTCCTATACAGGCCTTACAACAGCTGTTTTAAAGAAGTGAGACTTTGTCACAAGAAATTTTAATAAGTCATTTGAGCAGTTGCTTTAATGAAGTAACAGCTTCTATCAAGAAATAAGTAAAAGGTTTTATGACAACTTCATTATGGAAGCTTAAGCTTCTTTAAGCCAATATCAAAGCAGTGCACCACATCAATGGTGGCTGCTCAGGTGAGAGTATTGATAGATGATAGATGAGGCTGATGATGGAAAGCTTAGCACTTCTTCCCACAGCCCATATATGTGAACATTGTAAACTAATATGTACAAGCATGTGGAATTAAATCGTGCCAAACAATTTTTCCCACGCACGACTTTTTCATAAATTCTAGCCAATTACCTACCAGAAGTCGCTTATTGTTTATGGAAATCAATTACATGACAAATCGATCAAGATAATGTAAATGAGCTAGTCTGAGTGTAAGGTCAATGCTTACCAGTTTGCAACCAGAAGTCACTCCGAAAGTAGAAACTAATTCTAGTTTCCTTCTGGAAAGTCAACAAGAAATTCTCCATCAACTTGGTTCAAATTCTATTGCATGTCGACTTTATTTGTTTTTTTTTTTCTCAAGAACACACACTCTCACAATAGCTGCGAATCTAATGCAATTTCAAGCCCAAACCAAGACCCAAACCCAAGTCGCTGCCTAAGAGAGGAGATCCAGCCGAAATGATTTGTCCACCAACTGGCAAAATAGATGCCGAACTGATGATTGGCGAACTCTTAATGATGGTTGGTGCAGTCAGGATTGGTGCACTTCGGATGATGGTTGGAGCAGCAATGGTCTTCACAACTGGCGACAAAATTGATGTGACAATTGGACTGCTATGAACTTGCGTTTGACTAGAGTGGGAGATGGCTGTTGGAATTTGGCGGACAATTGAACCGACTTGAATCGGTTCGATGATGGATGTTGCTCCAAGGAGTCCTGGACGGGCAGCGGCTACAGCGAGAACAGCGGACAGTACAATCTAGAAAGATACCATCTTTAGAATGGCTTTGTTTTAATGAAGGATGAAGTCCTTACCAATTTGAACATTTTTGCAAAGCTTGATTTCTTGACTTGTTGAATTGTCAAAGGGTGCAGATTGTTTGATGTCTAATATGACATTTGAGCTTGCTTTTATACAATTCAAGAGTGCGTCTTGCACCCTTCCTTTTGTCGTCTCAAACTTGTCGAAGTTGTCTTTCTTTTTTTTCTCTTCCGCCATATGGCGCATATGAAAATTTGATATCTAGTTCGCTAGACACTTGCGAGAAGGTCACTGTACCACTTCGTAATACTTTGACTCCAGACTACTCCAGTTTGAGTTTTGTGGTGCAGTGTGTCTATGTTGATGCAATTTGAAACCGCAATTGCGTATGACAGTTCTCAAGTGTTGTCGAGTTGAAGTGGAGTTGGCTTAAAGTTTCAGAAAGAAACCACTTTTGCAATTTAACAGAAGACATTTTATATTGCGAACATTATGAGGGCGGCAACGCAACATCAAGACCATAACCACTGGCCTAATGAGTTTAATATAGATCATACAAATTACAGTTTATGGCAACAGGGGTTTGGGATCGATTTGAAAAGTTGAAAAAATCATTAAAACAATTCTTTCATGGATACTCAATCCTGTGCAAGTATAGGTACTGACAAAGCTTCCAAGAGTATTATTTGTCACTCAAAAGTATTTTGCAGCTCAGCCGTTCAGAATAGGCATAAAATTGTATAGGCCCCTCAATTCCTTAAACGCCGCGCTGTACTCATTTAATTTATTGTTGAATGTAAAATCAAGTAATAAGGACCGTTTTTCAAAAAATCACAACATTTTAAACATCTATCCCTAAACAAACGAAAGAAATAGAAACTAGACAACATTTTGTTTGCCTTTTTCATGGTACGAGTAAAACACTAATCCGCAGGAAATTTCCAAACGAGATCAATAATAATTTCTGCCACACCCTTTCTAAAAACTTGAAAATTTGGAGACTCGAAACGATGAGAATCAT
Organism: Sphaerophoria taeniata; assembly: GCA_943590905.1. Taxonomy (NCBI): domain Eukaryota; kingdom Metazoa; phylum Arthropoda; class Insecta; order Diptera; family Syrphidae; genus Sphaerophoria; species Sphaerophoria taeniata. Next base: position 148,820,110 of record OX016541.1, read on the forward strand.
GGAGAACGAAGCAAAACAATTCGTTGCTCAATCTTCAATTTGATCTCCTTCAGGAGTTGCTTTTTTGTGATAGTAAATAGTAGGTACTCACAAAAAAGAACCCGTGGTATGATGATGAATGAGCTTTATTGAAAAGAGAGACGGAAAATGCAATTTTTCATTTGCAGATGCTGCGACAGGAAACAAGAACAGCAAGAGAAGAGTACCGAACAAAAAGGAGAAATGAGAAAAAGACCCTGCGAAGGAAGAAAAGAGCATCCGCAGTTTCTCAGCTCAAAGATCTAGAAGAGTCACGGGCCAAGAATAACTCCCGACGTTACTTTAAAAGGTTGAAGCAATTAGCTTCTGGATTCAGAACCGGGACACAGGCTCTTCGAAAAATTGAAGGAAGTCACAGAGGCACCGGGAATTGTAGATGATTTTAAGCAGCACTTCCAACAGCTGATGCTGAATGCGTATAATGTCGAGCGAGCCAGTGACGAAAAAGAAGCAAGACCAGTCAATGAAGACCCAGTCCCTGCCCCCAGCACAGAAGAGGTAGAAAGAGCCATCCAAAAGCGCTAAAAAATATTATGTAAGCCGGGTACTGTAGAGCTTCTTAAACCGTTCTGCAACACAATAATCGGCACGTACCAAGGTGGCTTCAGGCCAGGCAGAACAGCGATAGACCAAATAATCACACTGAGGCAAATCGTGGCAAGGACCAACGAATTTCAAGTCAAGTCTTTTCATCGACTTCAAAGCTTCTTATGATAGCATCCACCGCCAAGAACTTATGATGGCGATGATCCAGCTGTACCGCATGACACTAAGCAAATACGCAGTGCAGTGTGCAAATGGGTAACAGCTCATCCGAGTTGTTTCAAACATCCGCAGGGTTTAAACAAGGAGATGCGCTGTCATGTGATTTCTTCAACATAGGTAGTCATTGAGATGATAGTGTGCAAGGCAGGTGTGAGCACGGAAAACACTATCTTCAACAAATACACACAGCTCCTACGCTATGCGGAACACATAGACATCATCGGTCGATCCAAGGGACCTATGCTTGAGACCTTCACAGCGAGTGAAGAACGGGCAATACTCGTTGGTCTTGAAATGAATGAGCACAAAACAAAGTACATGCTGTCAACAAACAAAACAACATCTGTCCACCGCCTGGACAGACGCTACTTTTGGTAGCAGCAATTTCGAGGTAGTTAAAAAGTTCACCTAGCTTGGAACAAGCATCAATTACACAAACCACACCTTAGTGGAGATGCGACGAAGAATTACCCTAGTGAATCGCTGCTACTTCGGTTTGGCGAAACAACTGGGTTCAAGACTCCTCACTCAATCCAGATCCTTCATGGATTGGGAGCCGGTTAAAAATGTTTCAGTTGATCTCTTAAGCGCGTCATAAGTTCCTCAAATTGCAAGAAAAAAAGGTTTGAAATGAGCTTATTTACACTATAGCTGATTAATTTTTGAGACGCTGGCTGTTGATGTCTCTTATTGATAACTAACTCAACGATACCGAACGAAAATAACAAACGCAAATTTAAAATCAAACCTCACAATGGATCACCCATTATATGATTTCAGTTTATTAGACAGGAAAAGTCAAACTAAACGAGAACTACATTACATATTTTTCTTTGGAAGCTTATCTACAAATGTTCCGTCTGCCAATATTCTGGAAATGTGACCTCTCTTACCTCACCCAAATCACACACATAAACGACGCCATTTTTGTCATTTGTTTCGATTACTTTCATCATACTTTGAGCACACTCTTCCGCTGACTGTTTCCTTATTCCACTAAACGTTCTCTCTATAATTCTCGCAAACGAACTATTCGCCTCCGAAGTAAACTGATCCAAAAGTCCAGTTTTCGTCATTCCGGGACAGATCGTTATCATTGATATGCCAGTTTGTTTCAAAAGTGATTGTTCCTGAACAAAATCGATTTAAAATTAAGAAAAATTAACAATCATTCAATACCTACCGCCATTGATCGAGTGAACATAATGATTCCAGCTTTCGAAGCGCTATAAATTGGCGAAGTGCATATGGGAGACAGTCCGGCAACTGATGCGATATTCACAATCAAGCCTGTGTGCATCAAATCCATTGCTATAATTGTTGAATTGATTAGTCCGAGCTTAAAGAATACCATCAGTCAAAACAAATTCGCAGTTATTTGTGGGTGTCTATTGAATAGTACCAAATTAACTCCAATAGTAAGTTCGGCATCATTATCATTGAACAGACCGCTTCCGTTGATCAAAATATCAATTTGTCCAATTCTTGCAACAACCTCATTTAAACATTCCCCAATCTCGGCCTTGCAACGAAGATCGATCTTGATGAAAAATACATTCGTTTGTGGGTTAAGGGCTTTGACCTCTTCAATCAGATTTTCGCATTCAACCAAGTCGAGTATTGCGAGGTTCTAGAAATGAATAATTCAATTTGTATACAGACCAAAACAGTATACGTACAGCAACTTTCTTCTGAGCAAATAGCTTACACATCGCTGAACCGATGCCGCCACTACCGCCAATGTAAACAACGTTTTTGTCTGGGATATGCATAGTCAATTGATAGTTTATTTCTTTGGTATGCAATGTTCGATCAGGGAGCAATTAAGTTGACAAAACGATGATGAAAATTAGACTGATCTAAGTGGGTTGGATGAAGAATGAGACAAGCTTGTTGACAGGTTTTTTAATTATCATAGGGTATGTACTACAAATTAAGGTTGTAAACAAATGATCACTTGCGGTTTTTGAAACGTATACGGTTCAAACGGTTATTTAATAGCATGCGGTATTAACATGTTGTTTACAAATGGTTGACATCATATGCATCAACCCGCCGATAACCACTATCACCAGATGAAGATTGAGATAAAATTCGTTCATTTTCTTTATTAAAATTACTAGCCGACCCTGCGAACTTCGTCTCGCCACCCTTCAGAGCAACTCATAAATAATTGTTACAAACACAGGTATTGTAAAAATGCAATTTACTTGAATCCAATTAACATAGAAAATTACATATCTGAGTTTTTCCAAGCTTTAAAACTAACTTTCTACTCTCATTTAAGTAAGTAACGAAATACATTAAATCCCAATAACACTTCTATTGTATGCATCTTAAGGAATGTAGATTTGTTTGTACCCTTAACCGGACATCTTCCATAACCGGACAAATTTTTCGGTACCGTCAGCGTCCGGTTATGAGAGAGTTCACTGTACTTACCTATGTATAAATCCCCGTTAGCATTGCAAAGCGACCCTGTCATGTGCAATTGAATGACAAAAAAATGTCAAGTATAAATTTTTTGTTTGTACAAATGAATAACAAAAATGTCAATCATAATTTTTTTTTTCGATAAAAAAAAATATTTGACGAAAATATTTGAAATAATTTTCATAAAAAATTGAGTATTCGTATATTGATATTGTTTGAGAATATCTATAGATTCAAACTACTGTACACAGAAAAACACTGTATTGTTTTTTAATCACTAAATCGTTGCTATAGCTATTTATTTTTTCTTCAATTTTTGATTGTTTGTAATTTTATTCCTGTTTCATCATTCATTTAAGTTGTTTCCCTTGTTATAAATAAAATTTGATTTTGTATAAAAACTTGAGAGACTGGTCCTTCGAATTTTTCTTAAACATATTTTTTGTTGATGTTGCGTGTTGCTTGAAAAACTTGCTTAGACAAATTAAAGATGAACGATTTTTTTTGTTGAATGTTGAGGAATGTTCCAGAATCCTACGATATGATGCGATGAAATACGATATGATGCGATGAAATACGATATGATGCGATGAAATGCGATGAGCAACGATGAGCGAAAAGGATTCCAAAATTATCCCAAAACAGCACGAAATGAATCAATGTCCAATAATGAAAAATCCAAAATCCAGGATCCAGAATCCAAAATCCGGCTCGAATTAAGGACCAAAAAATATGTTTAAGAAAAATTCGAAGGACCAGTCTTCGGTACACATCATATTAAGCAATTTAGTATTTATGTAATGTTCACAATTGATTCCAATATGATTTTTCGATTTATGTTTTAATAATTTATAAATAAAGAATTAAATACATACATATGTCCATGAACGTTTACCAATACCTCCTTCGTATTCGGGGTAATCTGAAAGGTTCGCTTACTAAAGCAGCTACATTCACAAAAAGTATTTCTGAAAACGATAGTAAGGAATCACTTGAAATCCGTATTGAAAAATTAGATTCTCTTTGGAGAAGATTTAATGACTCGCAAGAAAAAATTTATGAATTCGCAAATCTTCAAGGGTATGTCGACCCTGAGGAAGATTTTGAAGACTTTGAAACTAAATATACATCGGTGAAGACAATACTTCTTTCGCACATTCGTAAGCGTCAAAATATCGCGAGTGATTCGGTCTCCACTTCGGAAAAAAAAGACAATTCGTTCGTTTCTCAAAACATTTCGTTTGATCGTCTTCCGCAAATATATATTGAACCATTCACGGGTGCTAACTATCGCGATTGGCCTGCATTTAAAGATATGTTTTCAAGTACAATTCATCAGAAACAATCATTAACGCCAATTGAAAAATTTCATTTGCTTCGTTCTCATCTGCGAGGTCAGGCTTTAAATCTTATATCTCAGATTCCTATGTCAGATGCCACGTATGAAAAGGCTTGGGAAAGATTAGAAACAAGATACAACCGTCCCAGATTCATAATTAACAGTTTGATAGAGACTTTTATGAATCAACCATGTGTTCAAACTCAAAACGTTAAAATACTTCGAAATATATCTGATGTGTCTGATGAGATAGTTCGAAGTCTTGACTCGTTTGAGTCCTTTAGTAGAGATCCTTGGATGATCCATGTTCTTCTCAACAAGGTTGATCAGAATACTCGCCAAGCGTGGTCTACTCATAGTCTAGACAAGAAATCTCCGACAATAACTGAATTTTTGAAGTTCTTGGAAAATAGGTGTGAAGCTTTTGAATCATGCAAAGGGAACATTCGTGAATCAAGAGAAAAGCCGTCTGCGTTTAAAACTTTGCATGCTACCTCTCCAAACCAATGTCCAAAATGTAAAATGTCTCACTTATTATATCAATGTCAAGATTTTTTATCTCTGAGTGCTGACAACAAACGTGAATTCGTAAAATCTAATCGTCTTTGTTTTAACTGCCTACATGGTGGCCACATTTCTACAAATTGTCTTTCAAAGTCTAGATGCAAAACATGCAATTCAAAACATCATAGTCTCGTTCATAACACCACATCGAAACCTGCATTGCCCTCATTGCAGCAACCTTCACCTTCATTTATACCTAGAGCTCATTGTTCGACTTCGAATTCAGTTGAAAATTCAAGTCCCGTTATTTCACACCATACCTACAACGCAAATCAATATATTTCACAAACCCTACTACCCACTGCTGTTGGGAGGATTCTCGATAATAATGGAATCAGAGTTGGGCAAAATTTATTCGAATAATCATTCGAATAATAAATAATCATTTTATTCGTTATTCACGAATAATGAATAATTTCATTTATTCGAAGAAAATTTATTCGAATGACGAATAAATTATTTTATTCGTTATTCGAATAACGAATAAACGAATAACGAATAAAATGAACATAAGAAATTTTGTAGAACAATTAAACAGTTTGTTTGCTTTTGGCAAGTTTATCATGGTAGGTTATGAAAAAACTCGTTCGACTGATGCAGATGAAGGCAATGGTGTATTATATTTTTTAAAATATCCTTTTTACTTCTGGATAGCAAACCAGACTTTCGGCGTACGGTCTTCTTCAGCAAAACACTGGGATACTATGTCATCAGCTCTGGTTCTTGGTGTTGTTTGTGTATGCTGCTATTGTACTTCTATGTCATTTTCGCTTCCTGAATCGGTTTTGAAGTCCGAATATGGGTTTTCAGGATAAGCATTCACGAGCAGCAGACGTCGAGTTTGGGAATCCTTTTATTTTTTACAACTTTAGGCTCACACTTTGTACATGTCATCACGATACTTAAACAAATTTGCATTAAACAAAGTCAATGTCGTTTTTGCACAGATTTGATTCATATACACATTCATTAGAACCTGTTGAGATGTTCAAAATGTTTTGATTTGATTGAGATTTCATTTCATTTTCATTTCTTAATCCTTAACTTCATTTACTTCATCCGTCTAATTCCAAAGGAAACGTACATAAATAAAAAAATTGAAGGTAAACAGACAAATGAAAAAAGGTACATAGTCGATTTTATTCGTCATTCAGAATAACGAATGAAATCACGAATAAATTACGAATAACGAATAAAATCACGAATAATTTATTCGCGAATAAATTATTCGTGAATAAATTAGTGGCGAATAATTTTTTATTCGAATAATTATTCGAATAACAATTTATTCGAATAATGCCCAACTCTGAATGGAATTTATCAACAAGTCAAAATACTAATTGATTCAGGCTCACAAGTCTCCTTCATAAGTGAAGCTTGTGCTCAAAGACTAGGCCTTAAAAGAGTAAATGCTCGCATTCCTATTTCGGGTATTGGTGGCTCAAACACAGGACAATCTAGAGGATTAATATCGTTGAATATCGTTTCGTGTCATTGCCATACAAGCATCGCTGTAGAAACGTTTGTTTTATCTACAATTACAACTCGATTACCAGCTATTCCTTTCAACACCGAAGAATGGGATCATATTTCAAACCTTAAGCTAGCTGACCCACTGTTCAATCAAACTGCCAATATAGATATTTTACTTGGAGCAGATAAGGTTTGGGATATCTTGGAAAATGAAAGCATTCGAAGTCAAAAAGGCTTTCCCATTGCTCAAAAAACGATTTTTGGTTGGGTGTTAGCGGGGAAACTACTTTCAGAATCAAAAATGCATATCCAATCTAATCATTCAACTGTCGACATTGATTCAATTTTGCAATCGTTTTGGTCCATAGAGGAAGTTGGTGTAAGGGTAAATACTTCAGACGATGTTGAAGGTATAGAAAAACATTTTGTTTCAACACATCGAAGAGCCACTGATGGAAAGTATATTTTGAAACTTCCTTTCAAGAAGCCGCCAGCGTTTGGTGATACTCTAAGAGGTGCAACTTCAAGATTATTGGCGATGGAAAGGAAATTTTCAAATAATGTCTCCCTCTTTTCTCAATACACTAAATTTATGGATGAATATTTATCGCTTAAACACATGACCAAAATTCCCAAAGATGAGATATCAAAACCGAATGTTTTTTATTTACCTCATCATGCAGTTTTAAAGTTAGACAGTCCAACAACAAAACTCCGCGTCGTATTTGATGGTTCGTATAAAGACGTTCATGGTAACTCATTAAACGATTCGCTTATGATAGGGCCTCCTATTCAACGTGACCTCTTTTCTGTGTCGTTAAGATTTCGTCGACATGCATTCGTTTTTACTGCAGATATTGTAAAAATGTTCCGACAAATTTGGATAGCGCCTGAAGACACTGATTTTCTTAGAATCGTTTGGAGAAAATCATCGAGAGACCCTATTGAACATTTTCGGTTATCCACAGTGACATACGGTACCGCGTGTGCTCCATATCAATCGGTTCGTGTTTTGGAACAGCTCGCGAATGATTACAAAGAAAACTTTCCGGTAGCTGCGGAGATTTTATTAAACGATTTTTATGTCGATGATGTGGCATCAGGTGGCGACTCACTCCCTGATGCAGCTTTCAAAATTAAAAGCTTAATAGAACTTCTTCGCAAAGGTGGATTAGAGTTAAGCAAATGGCAAAGTAATTGTAAAGAACTGCTCCCAGCCAATGAACTCAATAAAAGTTTAGACGTTTCTCTCGGTTGTGATTCTGATTCCGTCGTTAAAGTGCTCGGTTTGAACTGGAACTCTCACCTTGATACTTTTTCTTTTCGCCTTAACATAGTCCGTGATGGTCCTATGACAAAACGCCAAATTCTCAGAGACATAGCAAGAATTTTCGATCCCCTCGGGTTTTTAGCACCGTCTGTCGTTAGTCTAAAAATCATTTTTCAAGAACTATGGCTTCTCAAACTCGAATGGGATGATCCGCTCCCAAACTCGGTTGCATCGAAATGGTGTAAATATCGTGACGAACTCCCATTGTTAACAGACATTCGTATACCTCGGTTTATAGGAACTACCAACCCTTCGTTTCAATTACATGGCTTTTGTGATGCATCGTCGTCGGCTTATTCTGCAGTTATTTATGCGCGCTTCATATCATTAAATGGTCAAGTCCAAACAAACATAGTTTCAGCGAAAACAAGAGTTGCTCCTTTAAAACAACTCACAATTCCTCGGCTAGAGTTATGTGGAGCTCTTTTACTTGCTCGATTGTTGCAGTCATTTCAAAAGTCCTTAAGAACAGAATTTACTAATGTTTTTGCTTGGTGTGATTCTAAGGTAGTTCTATCTTGGCTATCATCCCCACCACGACGATGGCAAATATTTGTAGGAAACCGATGTTCTGAGATTCTCGATACAATTCCCAGAAACAGATGGTTTCACGTACAATCAGCTCAAAACCCAGCTGATTGTGCTTCGAGAGGTATATCACCATCGAATTTAATTGAACACCCCATTTGGTGGACAGGTCCCCAATGGTTGAAAGAACCTCAAGATCAATGGCCAATTATAACCGATTTCAAAGAACTTACTGAAAGCTTAAAAGAAGAAAAACAACAACCTTTATGTTCTCACCTCGAAATAATTAACAATAATGTCCACCCCATTGACAATATTTCATCTCGCGTCTCGTCATGGTATCGTCTTATTCGTGTCGTCGCTTTCGTTTATCGTGTTCGTTCCCGGTTAAGAAAAGAACTTAATGAACAATCAGTGCATCTTAGTCCATATGAAATATTGAACTCCAAACGCGAAATTATTAAATGGTTACAAAATTTCTATTTTAAAGACGATATAATTTTTTTTAACAATCATGGTTATTTTCCGAAAAATAGTAAAATCATTAACCTTACGCCTTTTGTTGACTGCAATGGAATCCTCAGAGTAGGTGGGAGGATTGATCAAGCCAATCTCTCGTTCAATGTTAAACACCCAATCATAATACCCAAAGGACATACCATTACAAATCTTTTACTAAAGGATTTTCATGAACGGCATTTACATACTGGAGTGTCAACTTTATTCACATTGATTCGTCAAGAATACTGGATTCTGGGATGCAGAAATCTTCTGCGCAGATTGAGTCATCAATGCGTCAAATGCTTCAAACAAAGAAAAACTCAGTCCACTCAGATGATGGGGAATCTTCCTGGCCCACGTATTCAACAAAGCAGACCTTTCCTTCATTGTGGCGTGGACTATGCTGGTCCCATCATGTTAAAAACAAAGATCGGTCGTAAAACAACTAAAACCAAAGGTTATATATCCCTTTTGTGTGTCTCGCATCTAAAGCTATACATTTGGAGCTTGTCAGTGACTTGACTACAGACGCTTTTTTGGCAGCTCTTCGTCGTTTTGTCGCGCGCCGCGGAAGACCGTCTCATGTATACTCCGATAACGGTACAAATTTTCACGGTTCGGCAAAAAAACTCTCAGAAATGCACCAATTGATACTCAGTGAACAACATAATTCTATCATAGCAGAATCACTCGCCCGCGAATCCATTACTTGGCATTTTATACCACCGTCAGCTCCACACTTTGGTGGTCTTTGGGAGGCGGGAGTCAAATCTGTTAAGCAACATCTGCATCGTGTTATTGGAACAGATATTCTTTCATTCGAAGATTTTTATACCCTATTAACACAAATTGAAGCCTTATTAAATTCACGACCTTTATGTCAAAAATCTGACAATGATCTCGACCCTTTAACACCGTCTCATTTCATTATAGGTGAATCCTACTCTGCAATCCCGGAACCATCTCTATTGCATATACCCCAAAACCGTCTGTCCAATTGGCAGTCCCTTCAATCAAAAATACAGGGTTACTGGAAACGTTGGAGCATGGAATATATAACATCTCTACAACAAAGACCTCGGTGGACGCAACTTCAACGTGATTTCAAGATAAACGACCTTGTACTCATTAAGGAGCCAAACCTACCACCAGGAAAATGGGCCTTGGGGCTCATACTCAAAGTTCATCCCGGAGAAGATGGCCTTGTAAGGGTTGTTACTCTTCGCACCGCCAATGGAAACTTAACTCGACCAATTCATAAGTTGGCTTTATTACCCGTTAGCTGAAACAGTGTTTCAGGGGCGGCGGAATGTTTGAGAATATCTATAGATTCAAACTACTGTACACAGAAAAACACTGTATTGTTTTTTAATCACTAAATCGTTGCTATAGCTATTTATTTTTTCTTCAATTTTTGATTGTTTGTAATTTTATTCCTGTTTCATCATTCATTTAAGTTGTTTCCCTTGTTATAAATAAAATTTGATTTTGTATAAAAACTTGAGAGACTGGTCCTTCGAATTTTTCTTAAACAGATATATTTTACTAAAGTGAGAAAAGCATTATTTCTTAACATTTGAACCATTTGTGATTTGAACAACATAGTTTTTTTTTTGTTATTAACCTTCTTAAGTTATTTCTCTTTAGTTTAAACCAAAAATTTAGAAAATCGGTCAACCGGTTGTCAATTTGAAAAGATAACATAAATTTAACGAATTAGTCTTTTATATATATAGATAAGCAAATTCACTACTTTTGTACATCCCACAACATTGGGAATTCGACTTCGGTCATTCTGCCGAGGTCACACAAATACGATGCTCCATTCTTGCAGATTTCAATGGCCTCGACGATACTCTTGGCACAGTCCTGTGGTGTCTGGTTTTTGGCTTCAGTGAACTCTTTTTCTGTAACCTTTGAATTCGGAGTGTTCTTGTCAGTGGTAAACTGGTTCATGAAGGTTGTTGTGGTGATTCCGGGGCATATGCAAATAAAGGAGATTCCATGGCGAGCAAAGTTGACTTCGTCCTTAAAAAAAAAAATATAACAATTTCCTTAATTGAACAATATTAAAGACTTACAGCCATTGCTCGTGTGAAGGAGACCACTCCCGCTTTGGTTGCACCATAAACTGGAGCCAAAGCGAATGGATCCAAACCAGCTGTCGAAGCGATATTTACAATCAGGGCTCCTTGTTTGTTTTGTGACTTTCCCATTAAATCCTGTGCAACATGGGTGGTGTTGATCAGTCCCAACTAAATCGACAAAATTAGTTGACAAATTTTTAAAAAATGGTTTAATTAATTATCAAAACTGACCAAATTGACCCCGATAGGAAGTTCCGGCCGAAACTCATTGCATATTCCACTTCCGTTGACCAGAATGTCGATGGTTTTCAGTTTTGAAGCAACCTCCCCCAGAACCTTGACGATGTCGTCCCGATTTAGGAGATCAATTTTCATGAAAAACACCTTAGCCGAGGGGTTGATTGAGGCAAGTCGCTTGATAAGTGTGACATTGTCTGCAATATCCAAAACGGCTAGATTCTTTTTGGATAAGAAGAAATTGTTTAAGTTTCTTTCTTGTTCCTTTGCTTGAACTTTTTTACCGCAATTTTCTTTTGAAGAAGAATTTCGCAGGTTGCAGAACCTATTCCGCCAGTGCCTCCAATATAAACAACGTTTTTTCCACTTAAATCCATTTCAAGCTTTGAGATGATAATAAACTTGAACTAGGTCGTATGATACTCAAAAACGAACTGAACAGAGCGTCTTTAATTCAACAATGCACTCCACAGTCATGACGAAACCTATTTATACACTTAAACCTAATAAGATCTTATCAGTTTATTTTTACACTCAAGTGGTGCTTAGAACTAAGATGTTTTTTTCAGGAAAGTAGAATAAAAAACAGAAATTCATATTGCTCAGTCAAATTAATCAATTTGTAAGTGTTGGATTGTATTCACTCGTTGCTCATTAATCGTTGCTCTGTTATCAGTCCAGAGCGACAAGTTCAATAGTAGGTAATTCAATAAAATAATTTTATGTTTGTAGCAAAGCAAACAGAAATGTGCACAACTGGGTCTTATGAATTTGTTCCTTACTCCCAGAACCTTTTAATCATAACAAAATCGATCAAATAAACAATTATTTTCTGTGGAATAGTATTATTCAGGGTTAATTTGGTGAACACCTAGTACATTCGAACTTCAGAAGAATCGCGACCTATAACAAAAAAAAAAATATTTAAAAAATTAGCTTCCAAACTTGAAGGCTGTGATTGAGGGTGTGCGACCGATAGACAGAGTTACTGCATTGCCGAACTGACTTTGAAATTTCAAGTTTGATAAAATTCTCTAGATGGATTTTTTCACAAATGCAAAACTTGCCACATAGTAACAAAACGCCGTTAGTCAAAAATGGGTGTGTTGTATTCTAAAAAAAAAAATCGACGATTTTCTCATTCGACTGAAGTTTCCTTAAACAAAAAGAATTCGATCATTGCCAAATCTGGAGAACATCATGGATGGGGAAGAATTTCGTAGCTCAATTCGACCAATTTTGCCGTAGTCATGGCGAAGTTGTGATTCGGTACGTTATCATAGTAGAAGACTACTTTTTTATCAGTCAGTGCAATCGTGTTTTCTTCATAATAATTCTATAATTCTAAATTATACAGCCATGTGACTATCTGCAAATATCTCATGTCAAACTAATCCAGTAAGCAAAAGCGCTCCGAAGGAAGAGAACCGCGTGGCAATACGAGAAAGCTGGGACTGGGACGGTCTCAACAACTTCTTCCGAATCTTTAACTGGTCACTATGCTTCCTCGATAGTGACGTAGACTCCAGCGCAGATATATGATGACTAATATAAATGCTGGTGTGCCCCAGGGCTCCGTTTTGTCTCCAACCCTCTTTCTCATTTTTACAAATGATCTCTTGTCTGTAGCATATAATCCAATCAATTTTTTCGCTGACGGTAGTAGCTTCTCTTATTGTTTCCAGACTTACATTCCTCCTCTTCGGATGTGGAACTGCAACGGCTAATTAAACTCTAACTTAAACAGCATTGTACAATATAGAATACAAAATTGCGTAGAATTTAATGAGAGATATTCTCGGTATGTGCATCACTGACCACCCCTTGTGGGACGAGCACATATGCGATGTCGTCAAAAATGCCGCAAGATGTTTAGGTTTGTTAGGACGGTGCAAGACATTTTCTCCCCCTTCTAAGCTGTCTATCATCTACCAAACTTACATAGACGTCCTAAGCTTAAATACTACTCTCACGTCTGGGCTGGTACTCCAATGACGTCTTCTGGACAGTATCCAAAAAAGAGCATTCAAAATGATTGGTGACAATACCATCGTTGAGTCATTAACATCTCTAGAACAGCGGCGTAATGTCTCATACCTCACCCTATTTTACCGATACTTCAACGGTATATGCTCTAGTGAAATAGTCAGTTGCATTCCAGCCCTTAAGATATTCAACTGTAATACCCGCGCCTCCAGGAATGCCCATCAGTTCACCTAACTTCAGACGTACTGTCATATACAGAGAATCGTTCTTTAGCCGTACTACGCGAATGTGGAACTCTCTTCCACACTCTGTCTTCCCCAGTCATTGTAATATTCAAGAATTCAAAACCAATGTTCACCGTCACCTCCTTTTACATCCGTCCTCTATCCTTTTCCTAATACTCGCACTGTGTTCTTGGCATATAAAGGGTAATGAAAAAAGCCCTTGAGTGCGTATTTATTTAAAACAAAAAAAATGTGATTGTTTGTCCTCCTCGAAATAGGTTATGTGAATCATAATTGGTAAATTCCAGATAAAGGAAGCCATCATCTTCCTTCCATCTTTGCGGCCATTGAGACAGACTTCGCCTTTTTCGGAGCACGTTTTTCGGCTGAGATCTATTGTTTCGACAGCTTTATAATGCCAAAAACTTCATGCAATATATGATCTACAAGATCTTTTAAAATGATTACTGTTTCAGCGTTCTCATGCACTTTCAAACGGTGCGTGGTGTTCCAATCCTCCGTAGTACCTATAGCCGTTTTCGGGGCTAGGACACACGACCACGTTTTTTTCCATTTTTCTAAAATCAACGCAGTTGCCCGTAGCTAAGCTGGTAAGTGCGTTGGCTGCTAAGCAGAACGCCGTTGGTTCGAGTCCTACTCAGGCCAAGTTTTTTATTTCATCTTTCACGGACACTGCCTCTTGCGTAGACCTGACAAATCTTCCAAGAGTATCAATCTGTCATGAAAAAGTGCTTCTCAACTCTGCCGTTCGGAATCGGCGTTAAATTGTAGGTCCCCTCAATTCTTCACACGCACTCAGAGAATTGTTGATGAGAGTAAGCCACTTAGGCCTTGGCTCTTCAAGAGCTGTCGCGCCACTCTATTTATTTTTTTTTTTTTTTAAATCTACGCACATTCCCACATCCCAAACCGAATCCGATTCGAGTGCAGCCGTTTACGTACATTAGTGTAAGTAGTACATGATGGTAAATTGTTCTTGTTCTTGTGACACAGGCGCCATCTGGCGGTGAACCGAATACAATTCAGAAAGTATTGCGTCTTATTAAAATTTTCAAGAAGATGCTTTCTTGCAAACATTTTAAATTGAAACTTTTTCGAACTTTTAAAGTTGGTAAGCAAAAATTGAAGAAGTTCTATTCAACAAATTTTGATGGAAGCTACTGTTGTTTACGGTCTTAAAACAAACCAAACATGTTTGTTGCGCGAGCTCCCTAGATAACAACTGCTATCAGTTCGAGATCTTTTTCTTTGATAAGAACACACAAGGATTTCACAACATTGCAAAACGAAGTTTTCGCAAATCATGCATACAAGTTGGGTACATAAATATACTAATATCCTAAGAGAGGCGTTAATGCAAGTTGTAGATAATAATAGAGATAAAACCACCTTATCATCGATGTTGTGAAATTTTTTTAAACAAATTTTCTAATCAGTGTTTACATTTTGATATTTGAACTTATGATCGATGATGGTCCAAAAAGGGCATGTACAGGATTCCTTAATTTTAACATGATATATCTATAATAAAACAGCGTTTTGTTCTCTTCTTGAACTGTTCATTTTAGATTGAATTTCGATTAGTCCCGTGTGTAAAACAAACCCGAGGGCTCTACAACAGAACTAAGCAAGTGGTTTCTGATTCTAAAAACACTATAGCCTTGGTCTTGATAGGTTCTGGTTTTTCAACAACATCCTGAACACGAACAGCTAAGTTCTTAAAAATTAAAGGAAATCTATTCACTGAAGCATTGCTATTATTGGTGTAGAAGTGATGAGGATATCAAGCCACATCCTAACGATACCAGAATCACTCAATTGTCCACCATCCAGCACAAAAGGTCAATTTTTAAAGTGGAAATTTCGAGGAACAAATTCACTCGTATTAACCTAACAAATGACACTTATGTATCCGGAAATCCTGACAACAATTACTCAAGCTAACTCCTTATTTTTTCGATTTCGTAAAACAAATGGGTTTTGATCTCCTAACTGGGAATTAAACGACGAAGTGAGGACTGTACAAGAACTTATTTTTCTTAATCCTATAATACTACGGCGGGGACGGTAAGGCTAAGAGTAATATTTTTAAGGGGAGAAAAAATTATTGGGCAAAATAAAATTCATTGGCGCAAAATTATAGTCCACTAATTAATAACTTTAAGAGAACTTAGTGTGATACTAGCTTAATATAACGTTTCAGTCATGACTCAAACGTCATTTTAAGCTAGTATCATCCTAAATTCTCTCAAAATTGTTCATTAAATTGTTTGTTCGGATTCATTGCTTTTAAGTTCCCAGAAAATTGCAAGAACATGCAGCACATGGCACCCTTAACATGCAAGCGTGTATACTTGGTTAATATACGACACTTAATTATCTCTAAGCCAAAAACTGCATGCGGCCAACCTCCTTAACTATTTCGCAATATTAAAAGATTAGAAATTTCTGATTGCCGACTGTCCACTGTTTACCTACTATCAGGTAACAACAAAGGTCGTAGCATTATATGTATATTGCACAATATAAACATCGTCAAGCTTTGTATACAGACTTATCTTTAGAAGATCTTATGAACACTTGAGTGTGAGTGCTTTCGAAATAAACAAACTATACTTGTAGTCCATTTATCCAGTTTATCAGTTCTGTCACACTCAAAATCCATCAAAGAAGTAGCCTTTAGGAGTTGAGTGGTTGATCTTATCGATTGTTTTGGAGTAGTCAAATTTCTCATCACAAAGAAGCACTAATTTCTAGAAATAACACAAACTTTCTTATAACTATGTTAAACCTTTATTAATTATGTACTCTATGTACAAGAACTTGAGCATTGATTTGAGTTCTTAATCTACTCTGGCTTCTGGAAAACTGAATAAAGTTCAGCTCCCGGAAACGAGACCTCATTAATTTTTGCATAGCGAGCCAGATAGACAGCGCCATTCTTGTTCTTCTCAACGACATCGATTACATTTGCTGCCAATTCATCGCAGGTCTGGGCAGTTGTCTCGACGAAATTCTTCTTAATCGCCGCCGAATTCGGTGTCCTATCGTCCGAGGTGAATTGATGGATGAGTCCCGTTGGAGTCATGCCTGGGCAAATGCAGATGAAGGAAATGCCATGGCGAGAGAAGTTAACATCATCCTGAGAAAGTCATAAGAACTTCAAAAATAATCCTTGGAAAATGAAATAAGAAAACTTACAGCCAGGGCTCTTGAGTATGAAACCAATCCTGCTTTGGTTGCACTATAAATCGGAGTCGGTGGGTATGGTTCCAGGCCGCCAGTGGAAGCAATGTTCACAACCATTCCTCCTTTCTTGCCTTTGAGGTTATCCATAAATGCCATGGTGCAGAACATAACGCCCAACTTTTGGAAGAAACAAACAATGATAACCTCAAAAATTGAACATACATAAGTATTTGAAAAAGAGAGTGCCACTCACCAAATTCACACCAACAGTAATTTCAGGCTGGAATTCATTGCACAAGCCACTTCCGTTGAACAAAATATCGATGTGCTTCAGCTTGGCGAACAGATCATCAAAACACTTGACAACCTTTTCCTTGTTGCTAATGTCAAGCTGGACGAAGAACACATTTGTCGAAGGGTTAAGTACAGCCATGGCCTTGATGAGTTCTGGTTTCTCAACAACATCGAGAACAGCTAAGTTCTACAGAACAAAAAATCGAATTCCAAGGTTCACCAATTTATCAAAACGATTGTTTTTCTTTTGAAAACTTACAGCAATTTTCTTCTGTACCAGATGCCGGCAAATAGCTTCACCGATTCCACCACAACCGCCAACGTAAACAACATTTTTATTTGTTAAATCCATTTTGTTCTTAATTATAGTCTCTGTTGTTGTTCAATTGTGATGTCAATTGAAACTGCTGTACACGCCTGCTTTATTGTCGAATTTATATAAGGTTCTTATCTCATCGAGTATTTTTTTAACAGACTTTGAGAGTTAATCAAAATTTAGTTTGAAGATAACAAACTCAAAGCGCATGTGCTGTATACTTAAATATGAAGCTTTCTCATGCTTGACTTGTTATCTCATTTACCTTTTCACCGGCTAGCCGGCTTGTTTGCTTTGTAGCTTGATTGTATTCAAAAATAAATAAAAAAAAAACACGAGCCTACATTTGCTGAGAGAGGTATGAAGTCATCTTCAGAAAATAGTCTAAGAGAGTAGGTTGGAAATTTTGTTATCTTTTCGTTTGAATACATAATATGTAGCCTAAGAGTATGCAATGTGCCACATTTTACTAAATGACAGTTGTATTTAAAAAGCAAAAATAATCTTTTCGTTCATGGTGTAAAATTTATTAAACCTTGCTCCCTCGCATTGCCTTAAAATTCATTCAAGAGACGGTAGCTTGGCCGGCAACCATTATTCTATCCTCTTTCATTTTTACAGCTTAATGACGGTGGTGAAGATGATGAGCAAGAACAGGAACAGGATGTGCAACAGGACCGGAATGATAAGCCTGAGCAGTGTGTACGATTTGAACTGGATGAACACTGGTGTGGAGAACTGACTTGGTATGAACTACAGGTGCCTGGACAATTGGCGCAGCATGAATTACAGGTGCGGCATGAACAACAGGCTCGGCATGATAAGTGTGAACAGTTGGAGCTACAAGCGGATGCACTTGAGCTGCATTGTGCACACTTGTGAATGACTGATGGGATACAGCTGATGGCACTGCATGAACCACGGATCCAACATGAGCTGGTTCAACCACACTGTGAGTGGTCAAATGACCGGGCTTAGCAAGTCCCACAGCAACCAAGGTAAGGAACGTTATCTGGTGAGTAAAAATTTAGGAAGTTTAATGGTTGTTTTTACTTTTTCAAATAAACTTACAATTTTGAACATTTTTAGTCTGTCTGAGCAATGGACCTAAACTGATGAGATTTCAGAGTCCATTCATCAGTTTTATATGAGCTGAAGAGTTTGTTCAATTGCCATCCTTCAAATGTCTTAGTTTTCAAGTTCAGAAGAATCTCAAAGAGAAGAAAAAATAAACATCAATCAATAACTTTTTGCTTTTTTTCGTGTGCAGAGATTATGGGCCTGACATAATGAATTAATAATTTGAATATGTTCCTACTGTAGATTGATGACAAGCGGTGTTAGAAAAAAAAAAAAACCATCGATTGATCATTATGAACGGAGCCACCCAGAGTTTGACCTTCAATTTAACACTTTTAATTTTGTTTGAGATTATGGAGGAGGATTGGGTGTGATAGAGAGGAAATATTTAAATAAAACAGAAAGAAAATCGGTCTTCCTCTTCCTCTACTTTTCCATGTCTACTACTTGTCCATGTCGTTGTACAACCCGTAAAGTTCGCTGTTGAATCGTCTTCTCCATTCTCCATCAATGCACCCGGGGCCAAAGATGACCCGAAGAACTTTCCCCGCGAAACAGCCCAAGGCACATTCATCCGATATTGTCAAGGTCCATGCTTCTGCACCATATAGCAGGACTTGGATGATGAGGGTGTTATACAGTTTTACCTTAGTTGCTCGAGAGCGGGCTTTCCCACTCAATTACTTTCTTAGCCTAAGGAAACAGCGATTCGCAAGAATTATTCTTCGTCTGAGCTCGGCGCGCGCTGGTGTTATTGCCCGTTTGAATAGCGTCAAGTAACCTCTTAAGAAGTCATATGCCGCCAACATCAAGTATCGAAGACCAGTGGCACAATTGCCAGAAAGCAGTTAGAGATGCTTCACACAGCCACCAAAATGAAACCCCTGGTTTGACGAAGAATGCAGGTAGGCCCATGCAGCCAAGGAGGAGGTATACAAAGCCGCGCTGCATAGAAGGACAAGAGCTGCTCGTGAGCTCTACGAGCAAAAGAGGAGAGAGGAACGCCTGCTTCTGAGGAGAAAAAAGAGGGAGCATGAGAAGCGTCAGCTCGAGGATGTTGAGAGAGCCAACAGGAGGTCTTATCAAAAGGTAAAACAGCTGGCTCAAGGTCATAGAGCAGGAACCGATGCATGCAGAGATAAACGAGGTAACATCATAGTAGAATCGCAGTCAATGCTGGGAATTTGGAAAGACCACTTCTGTTGACTGTATAACGGCGAAGACGAACAAAATACCGCCGTCAGGCAGGAGTCTTGACGATGATAGCCAACAATTCCGTGAACCCGACCTAGAGTGTGAAAACGGCAATATCACTGCTGAAATCCAACAAAGCCGCTGGAGCAGATTGTCTAAATGCCGAGCAGCAGGCGATGATCTAGATAGGAGCATGCACCAAATCTTCTGTAAGATATGGTCGGAGGAGTGCATGCCTGATGAATGGAACCTCAGCATTGTTTGCCCGATCCTAAAATAGGGAGATCCTCTAAACTGCGCTAACTACAGAGGAATCAGTCAACTTAACATCGCCTACAAGATCTTCTCTGCCGTAATATGTTAACGTCTGAAGCTTTTCGTCAACAATTTGATTGGTCCTTATCAATGTGGCTTCAAACAATTAAAGTCAACCATCGACCGAATTTTCACTTTGTTGCAAATCCTGGTAAAAACCTATGAATTAAAAATTAAATACCCACCATCTTTTCATCGATTTTAAGGGACGAACTGTATCTAGTTTTGGCATCCCTGCCAAGCTGGTTCGCCTGTGCAAAATGACGATGGAGAACTCACGCTGCCCCATCAAGGTGAGCAACGAGCTTATGGAATCTTTCGATGTCGAAAAAGGATTCAGGATTCCTAAAGTCTGTTTAACTTCTCGCGTGCGCCGCCGATGATATTGATATAATGATAAGAACAGAGCGTGATGGCAATGGCACCTTTGTCAGAATTGAGATAGAAGCGCCAAAAATGGGTTTGGCGATAAATGAGGGAAAAACGAAGTATATGCTGTCTTCAAGGAAGACGGCTCGAACAGAACGACTCAATAGACACATACAACTTCGAGGTAATAGAGTAGTTTTTCTACCTAACCTCCGCTATTAACACGGGAGCAACATCTCCAATATGAAAATATTGTATATGACTATTGCCTGTAAAGTGAGACAACAGGTTGATCGAAGTGTGGAAAATATCCCTCTCGTTCTTAGATCCACATCAGCCAATTCCACGGCGGGCTTGGTGTTCTCAGGAATCGCGCTCAGACCACATTATATTGACATTGACTTCACAGTATTTCGCACATAAATGTAACGAACTACAGACACATAGCAGCACTGGCGACTGAGCCCATCGGCTGGGTAGACCACATTATATTTGGCTCGAATTTGAAGTAATGGACTTGGACAACATGTGGTATTCACTGGATGGTATGACAAACCACACAGCACACCTTACAATCGATTAATTGAGGAGTAAGTTTTATGAGCACTTTATCTCAAGAAAATTGGCCAAAGGATTGAATCCTGAGGTACTCTTATTAGATCATTCGCGACAGTTTATTTCATAAAAATTCAACGATTTGAATAAAATGTATTCCTTTTAGTGTGTCTAAGCCTAGGGCATCTTATTGCTCTCGCTATCAATCTTTAAATTTGTCCAAGAGTGCCACTGTTTTAAAAAGACCCAAAATTAGTTAATTAAATAAAAGAAAAACTTTTTCTTTTAATTTTATCACATGCCAAGAATTTTGTTTATTTCACTTCGAATGCTGTTACAAGGTTTTTGTTTTTTAATGATGGATGGTGTAAGCATGAGGAGCAGCGTGAACAACTGGACCAGAATGAACTGAGTGAACCAATGGGGCTGAGTGAACAGCATGAACCACTGGAGCAGAGTGGACGGCAGCGTGGACAACTGGAGCAGAGTGGACAGCGTGGACAGCTGGAGCAGAGTGAACAGCATGAACGACTGGTGCAGCGTGATGAACTGAGTGGACAAGTGGAGCAGAGTGAACTACAGCCGGGGCAGCATGGACAACTGGAACTGAGTGTACCACTGGAGCAGCAACATACGACTTGACAACTGGTGCGACAATTGGCTCAACGACAGCCGAATTGTGGACCCTTGTGAATGACTGAGACGATACTGCTGATGGTACTGAATGAACAACTGATCCCACATGAGCCGCTTCAACTGTGCTGTGTGTGGCCAAATGTCCTGGTTTGGCAGCAACAACAGCGATCAAGGCAAAAAGTGCGATCTAGAATTTTATTTTAAATTTTATTGAGTTCAGTTTTGGGTATCGGTTAAGGTAACTTACGAATTTGAACATTTTGAAATTGATTAGAATTTTGTTTGGCAGCCCGATGAGCGATGACAAGAATTGACTGAGTTCAACTGATGCCCGATTCAAATGCCAACCGTCCTATTTATACCCGCCTCCATAATTAACCAAAAATCAACACTTCAAATTTAAATCCTATTCATGACACTACCTCGAGACACACCCATCATCATCGAACATAAGTACCCGACAAAAAAGAGAAAAGAAAACAATTGACTTCCACATGAAGTGCCAAGTCGTGGTACCTACAAACGTTTTCAAGACCATAACTAAAATTTCATTGACATTTAATTCCTTGTTAGAAATAAGACAGATCTTGATGAGGTTGGGTTATGTAATTTTTTTACGATCCTACATCTGATTTTGACACTGACGCTTAATCCGTCCTTCATGTGAGCAAACAAAACATAAAAATCATTTTTGTTGCTTGGAAGTAATGCCGATGGAACATATTGAAGCAGCAATTCAAGGTAATCCAATGTTATGTGCCACAATTGCTTGACTGACACTTAATGATTTCGGTGATGGCGAATGCGTTGGATGCCGTTGTTGCATGAGTGATATGGTCAAACGGTGTGATAATAATAATTGAGCGGAAAAAATCGTTTATGCAGACAAATGTTGTATAAAAGAAACTGTTTTTATTGGAACCAGCATCAGTCATCTGTCAATTCGCTTTCAAGCAACTTTGTACGTTCAACAAAAATTTCAAACAACTTCAAAATGTTCAAATTCGTAAGTTTACTGCCTGGAAAGTCGGTGATTCATAAATGATAAATTTTTCTTTTCTTAAAATTCAGATTGCCATCATTGCTCTTGCCGCTGTTGCCGCTGCAGCTCCTGGACATCTCAGCACCCACTCGGTCGTCGAGAATGTTGTTGTCGGAGCATCAGTTCATTCGGCTCCAAGTGCAGTCTCTCACCAGAGCCAAACTCAGTACCATAGCAAATCGGTGGTTACTCCAGTCCTTGCTCCAGTCGTCAAATCTTATGTAGCTGCACCGGTTGTCCACTCTGCTCCAGTTGTTCACTCGGTTCATCACTCTGCTCCAGTCGTTCACGCTGTCCACTCTGCTCCAGTCGTTCACTCAGTCCACCATGCTTCTCCAGTTGTGCACTCCGTTCACTCTGCTCCATTGGTACACTCTGCTCATGTTTTGTCAGCTGCTCCAGTAGTTCACTCAGTTCACCATGCTTCTCCAGTTGTACACTCTGTTCATGCTCTTCCTCACTCCATCAGTGTCCATCATTAAGTTGGCAGATGAAATTGTTGATTTTGAAAAAATATTATTTGTTTAATAAAGTTTAATGCTTAAATGTTATTTCTTTTTTTTTTATTTACCTCAAATCTAAACAAATGGGCCATATTCATTCAAATGTTACTGAAAACAAAAGAGCTGATGCACGAACTTGATTTAATTTTAACTCTTGAATTTCGCTGTTGCTTTTACCTTAATGGACTCAAAACTTAATAACTTAAGTATTTAAGTTCACTTTCTAAAATTTTGATGGAAGCTACTGTTGCTTATGATCTTATAATAAACTGAACATGTTTTTCGAGCGAGCTTTCTAGATAAGTGGTATCAGTTAGAGATCTTGATAATAACACAAGGATTTCACAACTTTGCAAAATGAAGTTTTCGCAAAACATACCTACACGTAAGGGGAAGTTGGGCAAGTTAAGGGTTAAAGGGGAATAATTATACAATAATTATTATGGAGCCAATTTCTCGCCTATGCGGAGGAACAACATCATCAATCGCGACCAAGGAACTGTGCAAAGGGCCTTAGTAGTTAAACTCGTTATCGAGTCTCTACTGTAAATTGAAAGCAAGAAAGAACACCATTTTCTTTTACTTCTTAATAACTTTACTGTTAGGTTACTTTACAAAATGGATTTGCGTGTTTTTATCTACTCTGGCTTCTGGAAAACTGAGTAAAGTTCAGCTCCCGGGAACGAGACCTCATTAATTTTTCCATACCAACAAAGATAAACAGCGCCATTCTTGTTCTTCTCAACGGCTCCAATTACATTTGCTGACAATTCATCGCAGGTTTGGGCAGTTTGCCCAGCGAAATTCTTCTTAATTTCCTCCGAATTTGGTGTCCTATCGTCAGAGGTGAATTGTTGGATGAGTCCAGTTGGAGTCATGCCTGGGCAAATGCAGATGAAGGAAATACCATGGCGCGAGAAATTAATATCGTCCTGAGAGAGTCATCAGAACTTCAAAAATCATCCACGCAATATGAAATAAAAAAAACTTACAGCCAGCGCTCGTGAGTATGAAACCAATGCTGCTTTGGTTGCACTGTAAATCGGAGTCGGCGGGTATGGTTCCAGGCCGCCCGCCGAAGCAATGTTCACAATCATTCCACCTTTCTTGTCTTTTAGCTTATCCATAAATGCCATGGTGCAGAACATAACGCCCAGCTTTTGGAGGAAACAAATAGTGAAAACCTCATAAATTGAACATAAGCATTTGATAAAGAGAGTGTCACTCACCAAATTAACACCAACAGTAATTTCAGGCTGGAATTCATTGCACAAGCCACTTCCATTGAACAAAATATCGATGTGCTTTAACTTGGCGAACAGATCATCAAAACACTTTACAACCTTTTCCTTGTTGCTAATGTCAAGCTGGACGAAGAACACATTTGTCGAAGGGTTAAGTACAGCAATGGCCTTGATGAGTTCGGGTTTCTCAACAACATCGAGAACAGCTAGGTTCTAAAACAGAACAAAATCGAATTCCAAGGTTCACAAATTTATCGAAAAGATATTTTTCCTTCTAGAAACTTACAGCAATTTTCTTCTGTACCAGATGCCGGCAAATAGCTTCACCGATTCCACCACAACCGCCAACGTAAACAACATTTTTATTTGTCAAATCCATTTTGTTCTTAATCGCTTAAGGTCTCTGTTGTTGTTCAATTGTGATATAACTTGGAACTGCTGCATACGCCCGCTTAATTGTCGAATTTATATAAGGTTCTTATCTCATCGAGCTTATTCTAACAGACTTTGAGAGTTAATCAAAAATTAGTTTGAAGATAACAAACTAGAAGCGCATGTGCTGTGCGTTTATGGTGTGTTATCTTGTTTACTTTTTCACCGGCTATAGTCAGCTTGGGAGCTTGCCTAATTTTTGTGAAAGAGATATGAATGTTGAGTTTTCAAAATTGTTTAGGAAAGTATAGGTTGGATTTTTTTTTTTTTTTTTGGTTAAGCTTTGTTTCGCGAAGTGATCAAACTACTTGAATGCTTTTTCATGCCCAACATTTCATGCGATCTTTTGGCTACTGACTACGAGATCGAAGATTTTCAGCACGTTATCTTCAGTCGCGGTGTTGTTTTCGGTGCATATGGATGTGGCTCATTAATAACCGACGAACTTGTGACCACGTTAAGACTCCTTCGCCATACAAAGAGAAGAGTCACCATACACAACACCCAAATCGTGTTTGACATCGCTGCACAATTTCCCTTCCAAAAACAAAAATCGAAATACCGACCGATATTGCTCTTCTTTCATTTTTCTTAAATCCGTGGACACTTCCACCTCGACACTCGGTTAAAATAATACTACGAGTCCGGCAATAGTCATCTACCGGGATGTACTACGCAAAAGTGAATTTCTTACATGCAGTGGATTCTCTCTCTCTTACCCGAACATTCTATCTCCTTAGCACAAACAAATCTTGATATCCCTACTTTAACCTAGGAAGTGTCGACTTTATCACATTTTTACCCTTTTTCGAACTAAAAGAGTATAAACTGCCTTCTGACGCAAAAAACCTTCATATATGCATTAAGCTCAAGCCCCTCTGCTTTGTTGCGTTTTCTTATATTTAGATTCATAAGCCCACAGTTAACAAATCAAAACACACCAATCGATTGAAATTCGATCGAATGGGGCTCGCCACCACTGATTGTTTTTTTTTTCGTATACATCCTGTTGCCAATGTCTAGCAAAGTCACTCAACTGAATGACTCACCGGTTTATAAATTTGCTTTTTTTCTTTTTTTCTTCAATTTTCTTATTGTTAATTATTAAGTTAAAAAAAAAGTACCAACCAACTACCATGACCAGCAGGCACAACCCCACCGTCCTTCACTCACAATTCGAATGTGCGATACGAACTGCTGCGACAACAACACGCCACCTTCAAGCAAGTGCCAGCTTCGCACCGGTCCACAGTCGAGATTGTGGAGCGTTTCTGGTTTGGTTGCTCGAAGTCACAATTGCTGCTTGTTTTTGCATAAAATTCAATCCCATCGTGTACCTCATCTGAGGAGACAAAGTTGACCTATATTCCAGAAGAAACATGGTAAACAAGTTGGTGAGAGACTCTGTTCAAAATTCTTATGAATTTCCTTTAAATTTGTACTAAAACTGTTTCAGATTTTGTCGGTGATACTTTTGCTGTTGGCAACTTCGGTGCAGTCAAGGTACTTGGGGAATCTCAAGGTCATTGAGCCATTAGATGCCAAAGCTGGTGTGGTGATAGATTCAGCGCCATCTGTTGTCTACCATCAGAGTTATTCACAATTGAATGGAAAAGTTGTGGTCACACCATCAAGGGGAACTGGACGGTCGTATAATGCCCCCGCAGAGATACCGGCTGTTAGAGATTTCCATACTGTGGCCATTGGACGTGAATATGCTGCACCGTCTTATGGGCCAGTTTACCGGCCGGGATTATAGTATTTTAACTGTTCAAGTGCGAAAGTGAAAACAACAAGTGGAGAGTGTAAAAAGTCTACAATAAACGAGTGAATTAAATTTGTCGTTGTGTGTCACTAAAGTTATTCAAAATCTCCTTAAATGTCACTGCTTCCCAAGAATTGTCGTCAACAGCTCATCGGATTTTGATGAAATTTTCCATAATTTAATTGTTCATTGATACTCCCATAAAACCTTACCATCAGCCTTAAATTCTGTCTTCAAGAAGGTATTTGAGAAAAAAGTACTTAGTCGCGAATTGTTTACACAGCACTGTCACCAGTCTTAAGGAGTAAGGACGAGAAAGAAAACGCAAACATGGAGGAATTATTTAATTCTAAAAGTTTATTAAGGTACTTGTACTTTTATTTGTCTTCTCATTGATGCATTTGAAAACGGTCCTCAAATATTTCTTGACGATCCCTGAGAAAGCGATGGAATGAGCCCGATTGCATTCCTCTTAGCCAGAATCGACCCGCGGAAGAAATTTCGTAGTTTCCTCAGCGGCTTCAAGAACAAATGTCTCTTAATCTCATTTTGCAATGGAGAACTACCTGAAATCGCAATAACTGCTGGCTGTTGTCTCCGCACTTGTCCGTCTTCATAAGCCTCCTGCTCGCTCGAGGAGCCTTGATATGGTTCGACAACTGGTGGAGAATGAGTTTCCTCGGTGGTGGTTGTCGATGATGGTGATTTGTCGGTTGGGGCAGGTGTTGGTGAATGAGCGTGAACTGGAATAAATCCATCAGGGATAAGGGGGCTGTAGTAAACTGGAACACGATATTCCGGACGGCGAGCCCCGTAATACGCATCATATCGAGGATAGTAGGGCTCCCTTTGGGCGTAGTTGGAGTTGTAACGTCGTGGTGGAGGTGGTGGTGGACCAGGTTGGGCGTATAGAATGTCACCATCATAATCCTCGTAGATACCAGCTGCGGCAGCGACTCGAGCTCGTGATGGCGGTGGACCGTAGATAGGAGCGGGAGGCTGGACATAAGTGGCACGCGGATTGGTTTCTCCTTCGGATATATCCTGGGGATAGTTCCGGCGAGGTAGTGGCGGTCGCACTGGACCATCAGGTGGACCGTATGATGTTTGTGGAGTGTAGTCTGCTGCTGAATCATAGGGCGAGGGGCGTTGGTAGATATCCTGTGCTGATGTCGACGATCCACGATTGTGATCGCAATCCCTAATGTCATTTCGTTGGGCCAATGCCACTCCGAGGATCATTACAAAAATAATCTGGAATATGAGAAAGTAAGTTCGTGGTTTTGTGGATTTCATTCCTCGACTTACAAAAAGCTTCATGCTACTCAATTTGATTCAAACCAACGACTGATGTAAGTGAAGATGCTTGGAGCCCTCTTTATACCTAATTAAAATTTTCAATTGCTTTTATAACAAACAATTGGAACACTAACTTACTTTATAGTTCTTGAACCCTAAGTTCAAGCTGAAACATCATTTTTAACATCGCTCTGAATTCTCTGTGGCAACTGGCACGCGTGTGGACCACAGAAGTTGGGGACAACTTTAATTTGAAATGTGTTCGTATGACCTTGACCAACAAATGACAAAGTTTAAAAAATTTGGAAACTGATTTTACGCACTTTTTATTGAGAGAGTAGAATGTGTCATCTCTGTGTCGAAGAAAAATATAACACAAAACGTTTCAATGTTGCTACACTTTAAAGTTTGTTTATTGAGCTTTCAAAGAATTACAAAAGTCATTTAGTAACAAATTGGACAAAGGATTCTGTCCATATCGGCTTGGGAAAGATTATAAATTTGGGACGGATTTTCTGTTGCTTTCTGATTTCCATTGGTTTGGGTAGAAGGAGCAGAAGTGTCTTGAGTGTTAATTGGGATGATCCTTGAAATGACTGCTGGAGTGACGATGTCTCGAATAATGTTGGCATGATCATGGACAACGGTTTGGCTTTGGTGAGAAACTGCAGTTGGAACACGTTGGATCAAGTGGCCAACTCTGACAAGGCCAATGGATGGTCGAAGTTGAGTTTGGCTTCCTTGCTGTCGAAGCATAGGCTGTGATGCAACTGTTGCAAGGACAGCAGTGATTAAAACTGCCTGAATGTAAAAGAAAAAAATTGTTGGAATTTTTCAAAGTGATATGAATTTGTCTTACTAACAATTTTGAACATTTTTGTTTTCTTAAATTTCTTGGTTGATGGCAATGGTGTTCTGAGTTCTGAGGGTTGACTGATGTCTAATTGGCTTTAGTGTTCGTCTTTTATACAAAATTGTCTTAAAATCACAATTACATAATGCAGTTCAGAAAGATTAAGCTCCTTTCATTACAAAAATATTGGGTTTCCCAACTTATAGTCCCAAACCCCAGAAAGATTTAAAAAGAGGTGCAAATTTTGTTTGAGATCACATTTCACGCACTGTCCAATTACCGTCAGCCACATCGTTTATGCGTTTGTATAAGATGGTCGGTGCGTAGAGGGTGTGTCAAATTGGCTAACTAAAGTTCTTCACTTTTAAACTCTTTTTGAATGCACACCACGCCCTAATCGACACTCAACTATCCAAAAGAACAACTCACAATGGTTCAGTCTATCTTTGTCTATTGACTATTTTGACTATTTTTTCATAGGAAAACGTTACAATATTACGGCAATCTCGGCAATCTAATCTTTTCGAATGAAAAAAGAAACAACCATCTACCTAATTCCTTTAAAATCCCAACAAGATTCTGAAGGAATAAGTAGAAAATGACGTTCAAAAAAAGAAGAAGATTGACACTTAAGTCGGTCATGTGAGTCGTAGTTAATCAGTATTTCGAGTCACATACGACGGGCTGGGGTCCAAAAATCGATAAACAAAATCTTGCAAACCAAAAGACCGCAAGCCAAAATACTTTCCCGCAGCACTTTTCCGAGATTGTCATATTTCCGCAAAAATCCAACTTTTTCCATGACAATTCACTCCTTTTCGTCACTCAAAGTTATGAGAATTAAGGGGATCGAAATATTGTATCTCTTACGTTTTTTATAGGTAGTCCTGTATTAGGCCACACCCTTTATCAAAAACAGAAATTTTAGGAGACACCAAATGCTGAGAATCATGGAGAACAGTGTATTAAAATTCTTCGTTCAAATAATTCCTTATGACTAATTGGAAGTAACATTGGAAGGAAGATGAACGGTGAACGATCCTAACATTTAGCAAATGTCAAAATCTCTTAAATTTGTTTTTTTTTTATAATTTGCACCCCCTCAATTGATTTTTTTTTAACCCTTTTTAAGCCAAAGACACAGTGAGTGTATTAGGAAGAAAGGACTATACTATATATTGAACTTTACACCAGCCCCGTAGGAACCCAGGAGCTAGGGGGGGCTTTGCCCCCCCACGCATTTCTCCATTTATAAGATCAATACTAGAAAATAAAACAAAAACAGTATAATAAATATCATTTTTTATTTTTTTTTATTTTTAACCGCAAAAGAACCGTATCTAGGTTAAGTTCATAGAGCCTTTTTTTCTCGAAAGCGATAAAAGATAAATTGTTTAGTCTGTCAGTAGACATATTGATGCGCTGGGGCCGCATGACTTGCGTTAATATTGAAAACGACGATTCACATACAGCTGTTCCAGATGGAAACGTTTTCCATACCTTGTCGCTTTTTATAAAATTCTGCTAAAATGTCGGTTTTAATTTTTTTATGTTCTTTTCCTTGTCTTGCTCTTAAAATATTTAGCTTTTCCTGGTGAGCTCGAATTTTATTTATAGGTATACTAGCCGACCCTGCGAACTTCGCCTCGCCACCCTTCGATTAAAATAGAGAACTTCATATCTGAATTTTTTCAAGCTCTACAACTAACATTCTTCTTTCATTACAGCATGAAATAAAATGCAAATTTCTTTGAAAAATTCAAAAACTTCTCTGTTTTGACTATTTCACAAAAATCAGAATTCCAAACAGCTTATCCACCTTATTTGCTGACTTTCCCGTAAGATTTTTTCAAAAAATTATTTTTATACAATGAAAATTTTATAAAATTGCATTGAGGATTGAGCGGATTAAGAGTCCAAACCAGACATACAAACTAACCAATGCACCTTAAATTCAATGTTGAAGTTCTTCGTGTTCTCGTAGAGTTTTCCGAGTTCCCAATCAAAAAATTTCCATTTTTCTTTTTAAGAATCAATGCATTTTCAATTTGCCATTGGAAAACCCATTCCGAAATTTTCCAAATTTCCATTTGAAAACCAATACACCTGCAATAATATGCAATTTCCCCTTTGAAAACCAAAGAGTTTTCGGAGTTTTTCATCAGAACTTTCAATTTTCCATTGGAAAACCCATTTTGAAATTTTCCAATTTTCCATTTGAAAACTAATGCACCTGCAATAATATGCAATTTTCCCAATGAGTTTTCCGAGTTTTTCATCAAGAACTTTCTGTTTTTCCATTCGAAAACCCATTTTGAAACAAAAAATTCCAAGCAAAAACAATCAAATTTCCGACCTTTGTTTGGTTTTTCCAGTTTTCCCACTCTTCCATGAGGTTTTTCCAATTTCTTTTTTCACAGAAATCATCACTGAATGCAACAGTATGAACCATGAAAATTTCACAAATATCTGTTGGGCCATTTCGGAGTCTATAAGAGACATACAAACAAACAAACAAACACACATCCATTTTTATATACATATATAGAGATTCCTTACCTTACGATCTCGAGTTCGATTTTACTTGGCATTGTGATGCCTAACTCAGTCAATGGATGCAATTTTTCAAGATCCATTTCGTCTCCTGTTTCGTTGGCCATGAATGTTATCATCTTTAACGAAACGGTTTGACATTTCCGTTATAACTATGTCGATTGTTTCAAGGGTCTACCACGAAATGCCGAATACAAATATCGCGAAAACAAAAAACTCGAATGCAAATATCTCGAAAAACAAAATCTCGAATATAATTGCCAAAATCTCGAAAAAAATAAATATATTATTATTTATTTTTTCGAGACTAGTTAGTTTGTTTAGATAAAAATAAAGGTTGTTTTTTTTTTTTTGTTCATTTGGGATAAATTCATGGAAAAATAGAAAAGGAAAGTTTTGTTAAATAGTAAGATGAAAACTTTAGTCTACAAATGCGAATGCTCAAATGCTTACCTTTCTTACCTCAGTGAAATTCGTGACTATTTCTATTCATTGAGTAATCAATTTTCCGAAAGTAGAAAGCAAATCGGGAAGTGGTTTGACAGAAACTAAATAGGTACAAAAAACCAAAAATCTAAGTATTTTCAGTCTTTGGTGTTGTGCAGACCAAACAAGAGAGATCTTACCAAGAACTCAAAACAAAGTTGAGACTTACCATAGAAGACTTAAGGTTGTAGTTGGTAAGCCGCACGTTGGCCTGTACAAGCTGATTCATGTTTTAGTGTAGGAGTCGGTTCAGGAAAAATGTAAGGTAGAAAAACTTGAAATGATGGAAGAATTTAATATGAGTCGGGAATATGCCACGAATTTTGACTATAATGGAAGAAAAATAGGAAGAACCTATATAGGTTTCTTAAAAAGCTTAGCTCAAAACCCTTTTTGTTAATTGAATATTTTATTGATTTGTTATAAATAAGAAAAAACAAAATTATGAATTAAATTACAAAAACATGTTTTCTTTCAGATACAATAAAAAAATAAATCTCGAAAAATCTGGAATTACCATTTTTTTCGAGATTTTTTCGAAATATTGTTCTTCGAGATTCTTGAACGTTCGAGATTTTTGTACGTTTGAAATTTTTGCATTCGAGATTGTTTACATTCGAGATTTTTGTATTCGAGATAACGTCATGATCCCTTCAAAATACGCTGATTTATTGATTTAAGGTTGACTTTTGGTTCAGATGGATTTCCAAGTGTGGAGTACACACTCGAAGCGTTGAGCATTTTCGACTGCTGTCGATGTCGATTTGGGCGGCTTGAAGCAAAATCTCCGTCTTCAGAACGTATTTTTTTAAAAGGTTTTTCGTCTCAAATTCATATTTTTCAAAATTGTTCTATGATCTTAAATTTTGTATTGTTTGGTAAACCGCTTTTACAAGTGCTATCGAATCTTTGTACCCAATTTCACGGCCTTGTATCGTGTAATATTTTTGTGACCGGTTCAACAATTTCCAACAAGTCCTTCGCAAACGTTAAGGCAAATACAAATTGTATTGAAGACATAACATGGAACAATCCTGCACCTAATGCAACGTCATCACCGTCGAATCCTGCTGCACCAGTGATTTGCGGCAAAGTCTCCATGATATGTTCATAGTTGCAAAGAATGGATTTAGACGCACGTAAGTGGCCAGCCCAGCGAGTCTCTATAAGATTAAATATGGAATGGCCTTCGTAATGTTTCTTAACTTTTTGCCGACATTATAACAATTAATACAAACATTTTCTGCATGGATTGACATTTTGTGTTTATGCCCGCAATCCGTTGAATTGGTGACACTTTAATCCTATAAGATTTTAACGATAAATACTTTATTTGTGTATGCAATAATATAGATGGCACCACTTCCGCGGAGAACCATGCAGTTAATATATGAAATTGGTATACCAAATTACTATGGATTACTTTTGTATTCACTCAATACGACATAAATATAATATATATGGTTATTTTTCGTACTATTTTGAACTTTCTGTATATAAGAATTTTATTTCTTTAGTGTAAATTTCTTTTTACCTCTATTTCCTTTTAGTTTAAAAATAAAAAAAAATTATTATATTTATTAGATATTTAATAGGTATGTGTTTAATAAAACTAATGAATCTTTTGATTTTTTTATTGTTATTCGTTAATTTAAACAACTAAGACAATCGTTATGTTTGAGTAAATTTTTCTTTTTGCGTTCGGGTTCGTTACGATACAAAAAATCGAAAAAAAACAAACTATAGGTGTTTTGAAAGGTCATCTGGAGTTTACCAATAGACTTGTATCTTTTTGTTGACATAAATGTTGTGTTTCTAACGCATGATTTGATTTCTAAAAAAAGGCTATCGTTAAAAATATGTTTGCCCCCCCCCCCACGCAAAACAGGGTTGCTACGGCACTGCTTTACACGGTTTTTCGTTCCCCATTGTATAATGCTGTTTAAGTCAGAGTTAAATAAGCTTATCATATTTTGCCGTTGCAGTTCCACATCCGAAGAGGAGGTATGTTAGTCTGGAAAGCTAAGGGTACCTTAATCAGCGAAACAATTTATAATATTATAGAAGTTACAGACAAGGGATCATTTATAAAAATGAGAAAGAGGGTCGTAGACAAAACGGAGCCCTGGGGCACACCAGCATTTATATTGTGGGTTTCAGTACAACTTGTATTGAATGGTTCAAAAGAAAGTTTCTAATCCAACGAAGGAGGGATTCATCGATAAGGAAAGCACGCATTTTCGATAAAAGAGCAAGAAGCCAGACTTTATCAAATGCATTTGTTGTGGAAATTCATCTCAAAAAGAGTATGTTCGGAATACACTCCTTAACGACCCAACGGATTTTGATGACATTTTCTGGGAAGATAAAGTTGTGTCTAGAAATTGTTTTTGTGAAATACTTTTTTTTAAGCAAGGTAAAGCCGAGAAATTGATAAATTCAAAAATTATCGTTTTCACTTCTACATTTCCCTCTACCTGGAAAGCAGCCAGGATAACTCCTGTCCCGAAAAAGTCCACATCTTCGGAACCCTCCTACTACCACCTGGTAAGTATTTCAACACACATGTCCAAAATTCCTCACAAGGCAAATGATTGACAATCTTACGTCCAAGAGATTGTTGTCCCCATATCAATCTGGACTTAGAGGTAAACATTCCTGCTCTACAGCAATAGTAAAGATATTAGGGGCCATAAGACTCGAAAAAGATAAAACCAATATCTCAATACTGTACATATTGGACTTCCCCAAAGCTTTTGACAAAGTCGATCATTGAGTCCCTTGTCAAATACTTGAGCATTACTTTATTTTCTCAAATTCAACTCTTTGTCTCATCAGTAGTTTTGCTGCAGCTGTTGGAAACTATTTTCAACACATACGTACCTACTTGAAGATGGGCGTGCCTCAAGGCTCTATTCTGGATCCAATTCTGCCGATTTGTTCAAAAGATTGGTCTTTATCACACAGTCAATCTTATTTTTATTTGTTCAGGTTCAAATCAATTACAAGGACATGAGCTTAAAAATATTCCAGAAACATAATTTCCCCTTAAACAAATTGGAAGCCATTTTATCTAAAAACGTTGTTGATATCGAGTCAATGGATACAAGAAGTCTTTGAAAAAGTTTACAAATGTATAAAAGTCTAGGCCTTTGGCATATCAAAATCGTTCTCAAAATCAATGCTGAAGGAGTTTAATAACCGGTGCATGTGCAGCATAAACCAACGGAGTGTGATAGGCCCGCACCACCTGCGAGGTGATTGTCCGAACAGCTGGAGCAACAATTGGCGTGATAATTTCGGCATGCTTATGAACAACGGTCTGGCTTTGGTGTGACACGGCTGTGGGAATTTTCTGTACCAATTCACCGACTTTGGTTACAGTCGGCTGATGGATGCGAATTGTTTCGGGCGCGAGGACTGTTCGCAGGCCGGGACTTGTGGTTATTCGAATTGGGAGTTCAATTGTCTCGGGAGGCAGTATTTGATGTTGGATTGACGCAGATCCGAGTGAGGATGTGCCCAGAGTTGCAGACGATAGCAGATCGAGCTCGTCTGCTGTGAGGCTCGAGAGCGATGGAGGTTCTGGATCGGTGTTGGAGTTTGTGCTGCTGGAAGAAGTGGCTGTTTCACTTGGTGTCGGCGGGGATTGTGTTGGAAGTGGTGTTTCGCCGGTTGACGCCGGAGGTTCAGCTGATTCCTCGGATGACGACGATGATGATGTAGCAGTTGATGGCTGTTCTGGCTGATTCAACGAAGGGAGTGAAATTGTCTCCTCTGGTGGCAGTGACGATAGCAGCTGGAACGAGGGAACTGCAGCAACTACCATCAAAACGGTTGAGATGATGAGCTGTGAATAAAACCAACCCAATTGTATATATCCACCAAAGTTAATCCATCAAGATCGACGAGTTTACCAATTTGAACATTTTCCAGTGGTTTTTGATTCTCGAGAGCCTTTCAATATATCCCTTTGACAGCTACTTATTTGTGCGAGATTCAGTGCGTTACTGATGCCTAACTTCTATCGATATCTTGTTTTTATACGATTGTATTAGCCATGAAATAAAAATCTAGTTCTAGAAATCATCCAGATGCAAAATCAACCTTAATACAACCCAGCATCCACCAAAAACAGCAGCAGCAGTCGACTTCTCTGATTTGAGATCTGAGTGCATTTATTGTGAAATTTGATTCTCACAATTTCCCTGACGTCTCCGAACGAGCTTATGTTCTAAGTCAGGAGATTGAATTGACAGCTGCTTTAAAGGTTGACGTATTAGATGTATTGCGTTGTGTTTATTAGCAAAATGACAACCCCAAAGGTAGTGGTGGTGATGATGATGATGATGTTGCTTGCTTGCTCTTCGATTACTACCGTGCCACAAAGGTTACCCTCACGTCAGCCTTATTGCTCAAATCTCAAATCTACTAAGCTGACTGGGTGCAGTTGAAAGACTTGAAATGGGAAATTCGAGATGTGTGGCAGGCGCCCACATTGAGGGCACTGTGTTGGATTTTTGTTTGTTTGTGTTTATTGAATTTATTAGTTAATGAAGAATCGATCATGAAATATGGAAGTCCGTGGTTGATGATGAAATTGGTGCACACTTTAATGGAAGTATCATTTTGCTTGAGCTTGTAGATTGGTTTTGGTTCCTTCCGGATAGAAGACAGATTTGGCTGGAAAAAATAAACGTGTTCAAGTTTTTAGTATATGAGAAGAACAGATATGCTTGACAAGAACTGACTAAGCTCTTGATTAATTTCTGCTGAGGGAACTTGTTGGGGCATAATTCTCAGTAATGTGTGGTCAGTGGCAATTGAGGTTTAACGCACAAGGGTGGTCCGATTACTACTTGGCCTCACAGCCTGATTACAACAGTATCACAATAGCAACTTCGACGTGGTCGCATGTCGGTTTTTGATGAGTAATGTCCAGGTGATCCGAAAATGGCTTATAAGGAGGACGTGACAAAAAACGCCGGTTTCGTATTGACAAACCACCGACTGAAAGTGCGAGCGATAACTGGGACAGAAGACATTTCAAAAGATCGCGTGGATCATGAAATGTTGTCAAAGAGAAAGTTGGAACCGTATAACACGTCTCTTAATATATTAAGTTTATATTACGGCGTTTGGGAGTAAGCTAAATAAACATAGAACTGATGTCATTATCCTAAAAAAACAAAAACGCGAATTCTTGATTTCTCTAATTGACAATGTAAAACAGTTGAAAAGCAGGCAGTTATTGCAGGTACTTGTACTTTTTCGAAAGGTAATTCCTAGTAATGACAAAACTGGATTCTGCTTGGCAAATCGCGGAGTGTAACTTTGGAACATTTCTTGGATCGAACATCAAAGAATTTGCGACTGTATAAAACCCTGCAGAAAAAACAGATTACCCGTCATTTTGCTTACGAGCTCTTTTGTTTTCAGTTGTCATTTTAACATTTGAGTTTTGACATGTCGAAGATAGTAAGTTGATTATCATTTTGAAAAACAATTAAAGAAACAAACCCAAATCTCCTATCGTTTACAGGTGATTTTACTGGCATTTATTCTCATCATTCCATCAGATGCTTTTTTGACGTCGTTTTTGTTCAATCAGGCTCTCAAAAGTCTCGATCTGCCAACTGAGCTTTCAAGAATTACATCAAAGAATGGACCTCCTGCTGAACCGGAAGTTACCACACCCACACCAATAACATCAACTACAACTACAGAAGCACCAACTGAAAAACCAAATGGAGACTCATTTCGACCGATTTTTCAATCAGCAATTCCATACTACCTAGTGCCAATTACTTCAAACGTAGATGACATATCTGCATACAGTTATCCTTACAGTTCGAATTTCGAAACGACTTATTCGAACACGGAATCAACTTATTACTATCCTTCCACCTTGTTCTAACGTATCGTCTTTACCAAATAAAAAGTGCTGTTACCATTTGAATAAAAGTTAGTCAAGGAACAACAACAACAACAAAAAGTCAAAGTTATTGCTATTATTTTTGCAGCCTCCTGTCAGTTTGAACCGTCTTAAACGTTCCAAAACCCGATTATCGGACAAGCCTTGCGTTATCTCTCATGCCAGGTTAACCGGCTAAGAATCAAGAGCTCTAACACAACGCATCAAATAAAAACAGGCATTTTGGAGGCTGAACGCGACAAAAAATCTCAATGCCTCATTTTGGAGGCTGGTAGCGTTTAAATAATTAATTTCTTTCGTTGACTGATCAAGCGAATCACTTTGACAAGCACAATCCACTCATGTGTGGAACACAATAATTTTGTGTGAAACAAGTTTTTATTTGTAGTTTTCCATTGCACTGATTTCTTAATTCCTCCAGTCTAGTACAAAACACATCCAACTCAAGTTGCGTTATTTGTAGGCGTCTTATCGACTTCCATCAATGAAAAGGTACCTTCAATTGACGTCACACCAAAAAGCTCTTAATCAACAAGACCGATTGCTCTGGAGATGCAATTTATAGGCATGGAAACTACCGCTACCGTTGGCTGGCATAGTGTAAATGAAGTAATAATGAAGATTGCAAAAGTTATTTATCTCAACTCGTCGACCGACAAACGACGCACGACCACTGCCAAGACTATAAAAATGCATTCAAGGTTAACCCTTAAAAAATAATTAAGATTGACAGGTAAACCAACAAGTGACGTTGCGGCATAATAATTTAAGTGTCAGAGAGTATTTGACCGGGTTTCAGAGATGCTGGTATCTACGAGAAAAAGCCATTTACGATTTACCTATGACAGTATTTTTTTTATGGAGATGGAGAGTTAAGGTAATTGTGAACCAGACCAGCAGCAGCAAGGTCGTTGCTGTGCGATGAAAAATATATTAAATAAAACAAAACATTAAGATTGACCAACTCGTAAAATTTTTAATAGATGCGGCGACCGACTAGTGAAGTGAAAACTCTGATACAGCGTTTTATTGAAAAGAAAATGTGAATGTCACCGTCTCTCTTAAAAAGAGGGTATTTGATTGATGCTTGCTCCGGTGACTTTAATCCACATATAAAATGAAAGTGGAAAATAAACAAACCCCAGACTTAGAAATTGAAAACAGTGTTTGAAGTATCGAGTATAAGTACTCAAGTTCCGAAATATTAGATTAAAAATGTCTGGAAGCAGAGTATTGAGGTACAGGTACCAGTTGGAATATGAAACTGATAAATTAAGTATAAGATACTTGCTTCATTTCAAATGCTTTCAGAAGAACTTGCTACTTACTACTTGTTACTTGTTACTTCACACTTCATAGTTCTTAATTCTTGCTTCTTACTTCTTACTTCTTACTTGTTACTTCTTACTTGTAACTGATACAGAAGCGTGCTTTTCAAGATTGTTTCGGAACACCAAAATTTAACGAAACTATTTCCAAGTACTTTGAGCAAGCAGTTTTTTCAGGTACTTAAAAGTACTTCTACTTATTAAGGGAACCAAAAAGTAGTTGATTTTTTAGTAGTATAGAAACTAAACTAAATACTTGCAGTACAAAGGTACTTGAGTTTTCTTAAGCACCCAATCAGATATTCATCTGCATAAGTAGTTAAGTTAACTGGAACTTTTCAATATTGACGTTTCAAGTTAAGTTCCAGTTATTTCAAATTGCGAATGGTACTTGAAAGTGCTAGAAGTGGTACTAAAAAGTTGCTGTCTTCGACTTTAAGAAAAAGCGTCTGCAT
This sequence comes from Sphaerophoria taeniata, assembly GCA_943590905.1. Taxonomy (NCBI): domain Eukaryota; kingdom Metazoa; phylum Arthropoda; class Insecta; order Diptera; family Syrphidae; genus Sphaerophoria; species Sphaerophoria taeniata. The sequence goes on from OX016541.1 coordinate 148,859,480, forward strand.
TTTTAAAAATAAATGTTCAAAAAGAAATGCATTCCAGTACCCTAAATACCATCAAACAGAGTACACAAAACTTTTCATAAAATAATCAAATTTATTTTTCCAATGAATCATCAAACGGTTCTAATCTTTCCAAATCTCCTCAGGAAATCATTAGGAACAATAGATACCATCTCCCGTCAGTCAATTTATCGTTGCCAATGTTTATGCCACTCCGCGTTAGTTCCCCGCTTAATAGCTCCTGTAGGCAGCACCATAAGCCGAATACAAGAATGGTGATCCATTACCATAAGCATAGCCATAGCTGGCCAAACTACCATCCAAATTGCGCAACAATGGTCCTTGTACAGCGCCATAGGTCTTGTAAAGAGGAGCACTTTCGACAATTGGAGCAGCAGCATGATAGGTCCTCAATAATGGAGCACTTTCGACAATCGGAGCAGTATAGGTCTTCACAACTGGAGTTGAGTAAGTGCGGACAGCTGGAGCCACAATTGGAGTGATCTGGTTAGCCCGACTGTGGACAATTGTGGAACTCTGATGAGACACAGCAGTTGGAACACTCTCGACTACATCACCAACTTTGGCAATTGTGGGTTCGTGCACCTCAATCGAAGCTGGTTCATGGACAATGGCTGTTTTGAGAACTGGAGCCGATATGGCTTCGATGTATGCACCTGGTTTAGCAGCGGCAACGACGAGGAGAGCAGACAACACCACCTACATCGAGTAAAAGTACAAATAAATTTGAGATGTTCCATCAATGACATGCAACTTCATCTTACCAACTTGAACATTTTGAAATTGAATTTAAGGGTTTCTCGGAAGGTCTGTGCTGAACTTGCTGATAGAACTATCAATTCTGACTGATGTCTTTCATTGGTTTTGCATCGATTCTTATATACTCCAGTTTGTGGCTAGCTCTCCAGGCACAAGAACCCTTCTCTTTTGCCTCTTTTGTTGTTATTCCTTTTTTTCTAAATCCTCTTCGTAGGCAAAGGAATATACTTGTTGCACGCATCATGGTGGCCATGAACAAGGTTTTACTTTCGCCTGATGGAGAATCAGCTCCGGATTCAAGATTTTGCAGTGTGTGTTGGCCGGTCCCTTCAAGCTCACAACGCACACATGCAATATACCTTAAGTGTCATTAACGAGTGCGTAAATCTAGTTTAAATGAGTTCCCTTTCCACTAAGGAGCTGTTGATAGTCGTGTCCAATTAGAATATGGTCTCGTTCGTCTGCGTCGTCAGTCGTCGACAAGAATGTGACAATTAATGTGTCGAAAGGGCTTCGAGACAGAACACTCTTTGAGGCGATCGAAGGTGGTTATTATCGCTGCAGCGGACGTCTAGAATAGTTTTTCTGAGTGAACTTCTAGGGTTGTTAAGGTTCTCGATCTTGTTGCTGTTACAAGAAAAGAACACACTTCACTCGTACCAAAGATGTCGTTATAGGGTCGATGGCAGGAATTTATATTCTATTCATAGTCTTGGGTTTCCATTCGCGGTGTAATCGGATACATATTTTGTTGTCTCGAAAACCTCAGCCTACACAGAAAATTCATTTTGTGCGGCTGCTTGGACATTAAAATGTTGCATGTTGGCGAGGACTAGAAGACAATCGAACATGAACTTAAAAGCATCTCCTCCGACTATAAGTCCAGCGGGTTCTTTATTTGAATAAGACGACGACGACGAACGTGCGTTGAAATGGCTTCGTCATGGTTTTACAGAGTTGTTAATGGTGGCGTTGATTGAGGTCCTGATTGGCATCTTGTTTGGTTTTAATGCATGTGGTTGGGGTCGGTGTTGTTTATTTAGTGCGACGGATGGCAACAATGGCGGTGATAGGTAGATGTTGATGATGACAATAGGAAACATTGCAACTTGTGGGCAAAGAAGTAAATTCTTGTTGTTCGAATTCTGTCCACGTTGATACTGTAATAAGAAGTTTCGCAATCGTAAATTTTGTACCTAGAACTTGGAATTATGTTAGTATGAAAAAGAATAGATGTAGGCGACATTATTTTGCCTTCCTGTCTCTCAAACTGTTCGGTTGTTTGGAAACTCATTTCTGTTAGAAAAAATTGGCTAATGCTTTTTCAAGAGGAAACAGTTTAGTGTTGAAGCAACAGAACTCATCAATCATCAACTCTTCCCAAATTAAATTGATATACCAATGTTGTAACGTAACGAAAAAATACTTACTTACAGTCCGTTGTGGACTTGGGTCTCAACCAACAGTCTCCGCCAGCCAGCTCGGTCCTAGCTAGCTGTCTCCAGTTTTTCACTCCAAGTTGATTGAAGTCCTCTTCCACTTGTGTGCGCCACCTGAGTCGCGGTCTTTCTCTCCTTCTACGTCCCTCGGGAATAGTGACGACGGCTATCCGGGCCGGAGCATTGGTGTCCATCCGCTCTAAATGACCGAGCCATCTGAGTCTCTTCTGGCTAGATCCATGTCGTTGTACAACCCGTAAAGTTCGCTGTTATATCTTCTTCTCCATTCCCCATCAATGCACACGGGGCCAAAGATGACCCGAAGAACTTTCTTCTTGAAACAGTCTATAGGCCGACTATGTCAGGGTCCATGCTTCTGCCATACAGAGGACTGGGAAGATGAGGGTATTACACAGTCTTACCTTTATTGGTCGAGAGAGCTGGGTTCGAGTCCTACTCGTGGCCATAGTTTTTATTTCACCCTTCGCGGGCACTGCCTCTTGCGAAGAACTGACAAAACTTCCAAGAGTATCAATCTGTCATGAAAAAGTGCTTCTCAACTTTCACGTTATCGGTGTCTTCGCACGCACCCAGAGAATTGTTTTTGAGAGTAAGTCACTTACGCCTTGGCTCTTCAAGAGCTGTCGCGCCACTATAGGTAGACAAACTCCTCTACTACCTCGAATTTGTATGCATCTATTGCGACGTTCTGTCCGAGCCGTCGGTGTTCTTGCATATGCATCCTTTTTCCTCATTTACCGCTAAACCCATTTTTGCCGCTTCTGTCTCAATTCGCACGTGCCATTGACATCACGCTATGTTCTTCTCATTATATCAATATCATCAGCGTACGTGAGAAGTTGAACAGACTTTTGGAAGATAGTGCCTCTGGTGTTGAGGCCTCTTCTTAAGAACGCTGTTAAAGAAATCGCGTGACAGTGCATCACCTTGTCTGCATCCTTTTTTGACATCGAAAGATTCCGTAAGCTCGTTGCCTTGATGGCGAAGTGTGAGTTCTACATCGTTATTTTGCACAGGCGAACGAGCTTGGTAGGGATGCCAAAACTAGACATAGCTTCATACAGTTCGTCTCTGTAGAGATGCGGCCTTAAAATCGATGAAAAGGTGGTGGGTATCGATTTGGTGTTCATAGGTTTTCAAGTGAAAATTTGGTCGATGGTTGACGATTTTCCTGGTCTGAAGCCACATTGATAAGGACCAATGAGATTGATGACTTAAGGCTTCAGACGTTCACAGTTGGCGCAGTTTAGGGATTTCCCTTCTTCAGCATCGGACAAACAATGCTGAGGTTCCATTCATCAGCAATGCATTCTTCGGACCATTTTTTTTACAGATGATTTGGTGCATGCTCCTATCTAAACCGTCGCCTGCTGCTTTGACCAGCTCGGTAGCTAGAACATCTGCTCCAGCGGCTTTGTTGGATTTCGGCCGTGATATTGCCGTTTTCACTTCTTCTAAGAAATTCGTGTTCACGGAATTGTTGGCTATCATCACGTCCGATGATATTTTGTGTAAACCGTTGGAAAGCACGTAACTAAAAAACGATTATTCCTTAAAGTTCTTTCTATATCCTTGTATCAATAATTGATACAAGTAACGAGTTTGATAGGAATGTCAAGTTTCGGAACTTGGTACAAAGGTTACATCCATCAAGGTAACGAACACGATCAGATCGTTACAAAACGAAGTATCACAGAACTTGTAACGCAATAAGGGTAGCGTTACACGTTCAACGAGGATAAGACGTGCCTCAACTCAGCATATTTCGACAAATACAAGCTTACGTTACAGTGAGTTGTTACGTGTAAAATGTCATCAATTTGACTTGGAAATCTGTAGGCAATTAGGCTCAGAGCCCTCCATGGAAACAATCTGCCTGTAATCGATAAACATAAACTACTAAGGAATACGATAAGCAGCAATTTCGTAAGGACATCAAAGCTGATATAGTTGGAATTTTTAAAAACCAATTCGAGGAGAACTGTCAACGTTGACATCTTGTTGCAGTTAGTTCAGTATCCTAATACGCAAATTGATGAGACTTTCTCCGGAGATGATATCTCAAGCAAGAGTTTTAATTTAGTTGAATCCAAAGAAAAAAGCTATAAAATGTTGAGTTGACCTTAACATTGAAATACTCCTTTAACCACCTTCCGGAAATTATCAACAGCACGTTTTGAAGGGTTACTGCCGATACCTTTCGTTTTAAATTTCGAAGAAAATAGGCTCTGGAAGTTTAATTCTCGTGACAAGAAAAAATAAAAGAAAAAACCATTGTCCCATTTTATTTCCTGCGGATATCAACAATCAAATCATCCATTTCCCAATCTATATCCGTTTCTTAGTTTCTTACTTCTTTGTTTGTTATGAGTGGAAACACGTGTTGTCACAAGAATCAATAAATACCAAAAATGACTGTTTGACTTTTGCATATAGACTCTCTGGTATTTATTGACATTGACATTGACTTTGACACAGAAACAGACACAGACACAATCCAAAAAAAGGATACTCTCAACGCACTCAAAAATCAAGATTTCTTTTGATATTTGATATTTCAGTTACGATTGTCCTTTTCCAACAATTGCTGACGGGACTTGAGTAGAAGACGCCATTTTAAAATTCTTGTAAAATTTAATGTTTAAGTTCATCAAAGAGAACTTCAGGCTAAACTGGCCACTTAAATCCAATCGATTCTTCGACATAACAAAATCCATCCAACTGGGACACATAGGTATTGTCTCTACGAGATAATTGAACATTGTCTAACAACAACAAAAGACTAGTCGTAATAATTTTCAATAAGCCATTTTCAAATATTCAGTATGGTTCCTCGTCCTCGTCTCTATCCAAGAGTAACTCGCCTCCACTCAAAGTTCCAAGGACAAACCCAATAGAACGATAAATTCTTCACAGATAAATTAAATCAAATATTTTCTAACCTTTGTGGTGGAATGAGAGGATTGGTCAACCTTTATGCCCCGATTCCAGTTGTCAAGTGCACTTTTGACGAGTCTCGAAGAACTTGAATGGTTCTTTTTTGTTTTGTTTATGGCTCAAGCTTAATACCTCTTCTTCAAGCATCTCGACGAGATGAGCTGCTGAAGCAATTGTGAAGAGATTTTGCTGTAATAATTATTATTCAATAGAAGGGAACATCTGTTTCTTTACCTTTTGTCTTAAAGGAGGTTGGGATAGGTAGAGGTACCATCTTGAAATCTGGTATATAGGTAGGTAAATATATTTTGAAATGCGTAATTCGTTTTAAATTATTGGAATTCATTGGTTCGAGTTGTGAATTGTGAGCAAATGAAATGGGCCAAGACATTTGTTGAATATGGGGTGGAGTCTTCGGTGCAGACTTTGATGAGGCAAAATCTGTTTTATGAATTATTTTAATTGTTTTGAAATTGCCCTGTTCTTAGAAATTGTTGAATTATTGCTGACATTTTTGCATAATTTTTGAAATGCTACAATTCTGGGGAATTAAATTTAGCCCGGTGGATGAATTAAATCAAAACAAAACGTTTGTGTCCTCATTCTGGTTCAACGAATTCCGCTAAGTCTTTTGAAAGTTCCTGTTTTGTCTATATCTTCTTTTTCCAGCATTTTTATAATTTAAAAATGAAATTATGTGAATTAAATGTCCAAACAAAAATCGGTATTGATTTGACTGGCAATGAAACTCATTGATATACAATGGTTGCTACGCCGCCGGCAGTAAACGTTGGCAGAAGAAGAATAACTACCATTGTAGGTTACGAGTGCGAAGTATTATCTTGGGTCAGTAGCTGTATCCGGTAACAATTTGAAAGAAGAAATACCCGGGTGGCGTGGCTGCCCTGAATTAAGCTACATCCTTTCTCAAAAACAGAAATTTTATGAGACACCAAATGCTGAGAATCATGGAGAACGAAGCAAAATTCTTCGTCCAAATAATTTTATATAAGTGGTTTCTTATTTTGTTTAAACAAATTAAATTAAGATTTAAAGTGCAAAATTGGTGCTCATTTTTGATCTCAAAAACTTCAAAAATTCAAACAACCTTGCGTCAGTTTAGCGGCCTACGCGGCTATGCTCTCCAATAATTGGTGTTTTACTCTCTAATCTCTTCCTATAGCCATCCCGTCATTTGAGAAGAGTTTGATGTTCTGTGAAGTCGCTCGAAATATTCATCTTCGTCAAGAATGGAAGTCTCAAAAAGTACAACACTATTTTTCGATCAGTTGGTTTGACATTTTGAAGTGAAGCACTACGCGACGTACAATCTCGGATACCGTGTTTCGTTGATTTTAAGCATGATCACCTTGTAAAGCAATTGGAAAGCATTGGCTCTTGGATAACCAAGAGTCTTAAGAAATATGGGCCCAACTAAACGATTTTTTTCATCAACACAACATTACTCCTTTCGTTTCAAAGAACTGTTCCAAGCGTGGCAAACATTTTGACAGCATTCATTAAACTCTACCCGATAAGGCATGCAATGTTCATTATTTAATTAATTAATGAGATCTACAAAACACTCCCAAGGCATTTAAGATCCTCAATTTCGATTTCACTTCCTTGCAAAACGCCTATCCACTTATAATTACCCACATACGTCACACGAACCCGCCATGTAACAGAAAGACGGCCTTGCACCGCTTCACACCGATAAGATCATTAAACTCAAAAATCACCGTTCGTCGTTGGTTCTTGTTTTATGTCGATTGTCGATTCTCGATTAAATTTTTATATTTATTTTTCTGGTCAACCAAAGAAGACCAATAAACCAGTAGAGGAATCCAGAATCATAATTGCCCAAGCCATTGAACGTGATTATCAAAAAAAATTAAACAAAGTGAAAGGGAAGAATCTTTAATGGGCAGCGATTCCTTCATTTGGAGTGCAAGGTCAAAATAGAGCTCCGAAGCTTTGGTTATGATGAAGCCTGTTTTGTCTGCAAGCAATATGGTGAAGGTGATGATAGAATCAGCCTTGATGCGCTCTTTGTCTTCCGCCAAACCATATATGCCAGCTGCAATTCTGTTATCTTGTTTTTTACATCTATTGGCCCTGCAGTTAGGAGGAACTTGATATTGTTGTGAATCTTCTTTGCTAGCTCGCCCTTGAACCTGTCCTGACTTAGCAAATCGAATGGTATAAATAGTTTGGTAGTCTCAAGAACTGATATCAAATTTGTTCCGTTCGTTTACAGCTCAAGAAGTCGTAGTCATCATCCAATATGTTGAAATTCGTAAGTCTGCTGAATATCACATCATTTCTGAAGAGTCCTTAAGAAACGTCTCTCATTAGGTGATTCTGTTTGCTGTCATTGCTGCCGCTGCTGCCGGATTAGTACCAGCTATTTCGACTCCACTCCTTGCCAAATTGGAACCTCAGCCATCGTTGGCACCTGCCAATACTGAACATGCTGGCTATGTCAGCGGATTGACACCAATTGCCCGTTATGTCTCGCTGCCAGCTGCTGCATACTCCGTTCCAGCTTTGTACTCAGCCGGGCATATTCCATTGGCCTATGCTAGGAATTATGTGAGTAAAGAAAAGCTTTTAAGCAGCTTTGATCTTTTCTTACTTTTGTTTGTCTTTTGTCCCATAGGTGGCGTACACAGCTCCCTTGGAAGCTTCACACTATCAGATCGCCTACTAACCGCCTAAGAGTCGGCAAAGTTTTTCTTTTTCAAAATGGCTGCTAACGCTTTGAAGTTTACTACATTCTTAAATTAACGGAAATACAAAAAATCGATTGGTGAATTAATTCAAATGTTTTTTGATTTGGAATTTGAATTGCAGAATTTGTTCATATAACTGAACTTTAATCAGACTTTGCTGCTTTCCATAAAAATCGCGTTCATGGGATTTTCTCTTTTTTCTAATTCCAATTTTCACAGTTGGACATTTTCTATAGAAGTTGATTTGTTTTGACAAAAATATGTAAATGGAAAGGTCTAGGAATTATTTGTGTATGTCCTTTTGTCGAAGCAGATATTATACCATTACGCAGGATTTCATATGACGATGGGTGTTTAAGTGGGTTTAATCTATCCTTGTCAACAATTGTATGCATTCTGATTACTGATGTAGAAACAGGGAAGGATTTTAAAAGCTCAAATGTTAAATTCAAAAAAATGTAGCTTTTTTCAAAATTCCTAAAACTGCTACAGAATAACGGAGGATTAACTCTTATTCTGTGGACTAAATGGAAAGTGCTTTTAATAAAATAAAATTTCTCTTAACTGACGATTACTGACTTATACCACCATGGAGGTTGGCTTGGTGAAGGAATAAAGAATGTAAAAAAACGGCTTCGCTGTCAGTTCATTACACTAACTCTTATTCTATGGGTTAGTTAACCTGTGGAATAAGAGTGGAATAGGTGTTTTTTATTCATATCGCTGCTATATTTCAAGTACAATTATCAGTACAATGCGAGTACATACTAGTATGAAGGAACTTAAGCTATTTCCTCCCTTTCAATATTTGCAAGTACCACTTGTGTTACTTAAAATTTCAAGTACTTTGTCTTATATTCCGCTCATATTACCACTTCAGTAGTACTGTTGCCGGTTTTTAGAAGTATTTGAATCTTAAAGTACTAGTAATAATACATGGAAGATGGAAAGATTTTAAGGTAGGATTTGTAAGGTATTGGTGCTTTAGAGTACTAGTTATAATACTTGAAATTATTTGGCAGATTATTGTACATGTAGTTGCCTTTTTTTCTAACCAGTGGCAGGAGATTAAAGTACCAGTTCCACTACTTACTAAGTAAGTTCTTACTTACTTACTTACTTACTTACTTACTTCCTGCTGTTGGCTCTCACAACATCCTCGATCTGACACTCCTCATGCTCCCTCTTTTCTCTCCTAGCTGCTTTCTGGCAATGTTGCCACTGGTCTTCGATACTTGTAGTTGGCGGCATTAGAGGTTACTTTGATACTCGATCAGAGAAGGATCTGGCAATCTCTTGCGATTGTAGCCGTCCGACGTCGAATTTTCTTGTAGCATTTCCTTGTTTTGGCCGTTGTCGGGATATTCGTAGAACTACCTTGGCAACGACGAGGTAGTGGTCAGAGTCGATGTTGGATCCTCGTTGAGTTCGAGCACCTAGAATGCTGGACAAGTGCCTTCCGTCGATTGCAATGAGATCAATCTGGTTGACGGTTGACTGATCAGGAGATCTCCATGTTCCTTTATGGATGTTGATATGTGGGAACCATGTGCTTGCTACCACAACATTTTGCCCCGCAGCAAAATCGATCTACCTGAAAACGCTGTCAGTAGTGGTGTCATGCAGGCTGTGCCTTCCGACTGTTCCACCAAAAATTTCCTCTTTTCCCAGCTTTGCGTTAAAATCGCCGAGGACAATTTTAATGTCATAGCTAGGACTTTGCTCATATGTTTTGTCGAGGAGCCCGTAGAACTCGTCTTTGGTGTTGTCCTTTTTCTTTTCTGTGGGGGCATGCGTGCGTATTAGGCTAATATTGCCAAATTTAGCCTTGATTCGGATCGTTGTGATGCGTTCGCTTACTTATTTGAAGCTCAAGACTTTTTGCCTGCTCCCCACGATGAATCCATCCCATCACATTTCCTGGATAGCGGTAATGTCTGCTTTGTAGCAGTTGAGGGTCTCCGCTAATTGTTCGGCAGAACGCGGTCTATTAAAGGGCCTAACATTCCACGTGCATATCCGAATTCCGAAATTCGTTGTCCTCAGTGTATCCGTCCGTTTCCGAGCCTGTTGTTGCTTCGCAACTAAATGTTTTCCTACGTAGTTGGAAAGTCACCCCGACGACGTACAACCTCCAACCTGGAGTACCAGGCACTTGATGTGGCTTCAAGTGCAAGAGCCAGAAAAACCGCTCCTTTTACCGCCTGTGCTTCAAATAAGTCGAAGTAGCCCGTAAAGCTGTTCACCAAGTAGTTCGGCCTAACTGGAACTGAAGACGCCACTGAAAAATCATTCGCTGCCGTCGCTCGTTGGGAGTGCCTTGTTGGGAACCCACCTTCGTTGGAGGGTTATTAGTAACAACAGCCTACTCGACCTGTCAACCGTGGGAGGCCCTTTTGCGAAAACAAGTGTTGCGATCGCATAGCTCTAAGCTTCATAGTAGTAGTCACCGTAAGCCGCTCCGCCACATCAAGGCTTACCCCATGGAGGGAGAGACAACAATCCGCCCCTGGTTTTTAAATCATCCATCTCCTGTGGTCACTTTATTCTCTTCCCTGAGTCTGATTTAATTCAAATAACTATCTAATCACTTCAATCAATTGGTAATCCCCAAACAGTGGAGGCGATATAGATGCATTTTCATCTCTCAACTAGGATTGACCTTCCTGGATTGAGATGAATGTGATTTTCTATTTTAAATGACATGACCTAGGATCACAAAACAGCATGCAGGCTGAATATTCTGGATTTGCGAGGGATTCCAGAAAATTCATCTGGTGTCTCATCTCAGTATGAATATGGAGCAATTACTGGGTAGGCATTTTTTTCTGTTATTTTTTAGAGGCATACAAAATTTGTTTTGGGCTCCAAATGGGGAGAATACAAAAATATCCAGACGTACAATTGTCGGACTGATTTAAATGGAAATTGCCAAGTTTTGTTTGTTTATTTGTTGATGAAAAAGTGACGTCTAAACTTTCTCTCTTTTGGGTACAAGTGCACCGAGAACACATATCCCCATATGATGGTGAGAAGTGTACTTTTATAGATTGGACTTGTTAGTTTTATATATCAGGCAATTAAGGCAATTAAGGCGTCACAGTTGGATGCAATTATACGAGATTTAAAACAAATGTTTTAATTTATTCTCACGCTGTCTTCTTTGGTATTTTTTTTTTCGTAGAGCAGGCGGTTTTCGATGGAATAAAAAACCTTATGCTAATGAGTGGACTTACGAGTATGTACATTATATTTGTTGGAGTCTGTGAACCTTCAGTACACTTGCACTCTTTGTTTAATACTTTGTTTCTTTCGTTAGAAAACATTTTTGAGTGTGAAACAAACATAAAAAAAAAATAATATTCGGCGTTAAGTCAATGCTATATAAATGTCAATTTAAACAAATAATTCATCATAACTAAATATTAAAAAAAAACACGTGAGAACGCAACTCTACTCTCATTCTATTAAACATAGAACAAAAAAAGTCAGGATTCCCTTATTAAATTATTTACTATTTGTTTTACATTTTTAAATTAACAAAAAGAAAATACAGAACGGACACTTTGTGATTCGATTTTGTTAATTTTTGAATGACATTGAATATTGTTTATATTTTTTGTTATGTTTCAATTATTATTTTGATATTTTTTTTCTTTCTAAATAAATATTCCAATAATGTAGGTACATTGCGTGATGTATTTTTTGCACGTGTGTGACATTATTTATTAATAACATAAATTCAGGTGTTTCATATTTTATATTAACCTCGATTTGGTAATGTTTGTTTTTTGTTTCATTTCAAGGACAACAAACCAAAAACATGCAGAAACATAATAATTGGATGTGAATCAACACCTACTCTATGTGGTGTAAGTATTCATAACGAATGTTAACCTTTTGAACAATTTGCATGGCTCTGGTGTAAGAAGCCAAATATGACTTACAGAGGTGCCATATTTAGTAGGCTATTGATGTCACATAATAGCTATCGGGAGTTGAGTGAAATTGGAGCTTTATTTTTGGAGATCGAAGAGTGATGTTGGAGACGGTGACGTGAAATAACGCCCAACGAAATAAGGCCCCACCTTAAATGCGGCTTTATTTCCATGAAGAAATGGAAATAACACCCTACAGGCTTTATTTCAATTGCATTGTGGAAATAAGGCCACATTTTACATGGAAATAAGGCCGCATTTCCAGAAGATAAAAATAATGGCCGACTATTGTAGGTGATAAGTGTCGAATTTCATTTTGCGACTACTGACCCACTATGATGGTTCATTTTTCCAGAAATCTAATTGAGGGTTTCCGACCTTCGCGATTACAATAAGTTTATTACATTTCCAAGGTTTTTTCTGTGCATAAAACTGAAACATGCCGCATGCTTTAAGTCTATGTGACGTCAAGAAAACATTATCCAATGCAAACGTTCTTCTGCATTCTGGGATGTCAAATTTCTGTGAGGGTACGGCATTCTACAAGTACACTATACCTGAAGTCAATTTCATCTTATTGCAACTATCTATCACCGTAAGTAACCAAGCTGTTTCAATTACATTAAAAGCTGCATCAGAAAGATGGATGGACACAAGCGGAAAAAAATTTGCCCAAAAGAGAATCAATTTGGGGTGTGAAAATAAAAAAATTCGCGCGAATTTTTTTATTTTCACACCCCAAATTGATTCTCTTTTGGGCAAATTTTTTTCCGCTCGCTTCGCTCGCAATTAAATCAAATCAATCTTGAATTTTTCATATCAGCCTCATCTTCAGTCGAAATTCAAAAAGATGCTGAAAATGAATAGCTAATTGAAATTCTTGCAAAAATCTTTCTTTGCATTGTAGGATGTGTAGTGGTTGCTTTTCCAAATAAAAGGAAACCTCAACAGCTTTGAAAAATGAATTGCTCTGACCATTTTGTCGACGGCTAATGAAGAAACGTGGTCCTAATTATTTTTGTAAGATTTTTTTGTAGTGTAGTATACATACAGGAATTTACGGTTTTTATTTATTTTTTTAGCATGAACATTCGTTGTTTCACTTTCTTTTTTATTTGGACTTTTGTCCCATTAAAAGTAAAACCTAATTGGGACTATTGACCCACCATAGTGGATTAATAATCCCTAAATCAAAGTCGGCACTAATGACCCTCCATTGTAGATCAGAAGTTCCGAAAACAATTTTCGTGAATTCTGATCTCGGAACAAGTTTCCCTGCGCCAACTTTCTAATCAAAACAGAAAAACCGAAATAAGGCCCCACGGGCATTATTTCTAAGTTGCAATGGAAATAAGACCGCAACCCTTGCAGGGGTCTTATTTGCATAAGAGAAGGAAATAAAGCCCTATGGGGCCTTATTTCGTCGGGCGTTATTTCACGTCACCGTTGGAGACTGAATTCGTCCTTACGAAATAAATTAAGAAATTTCGTCTGAAATGCTTGTAGAAAATGTTAAGACTCTCGACTTACTTTTGCTTCGATGGTGTTTGTTTAAAATACTATATCACATATTCTTATAATTGGTCGAATAGAGCTTATAGCAAGCACAGCCTTACGACCAATGGTTTGCCAACATAGTAGACTATGTTATACCACCGGCCCATCACTTAGTGCAGTGTTAGTTGTTAGTAAGAAAACATAACATAACAAACACTTACATGGATGAAACAAAAACAAGACAGTTAACAAAACAAGATTAATACATAACAAATAGGTAATTACAAACATTAATTAAACAAAAAAACATTTAAAAGTGTAGAACTCTGGTCTTGAGCAAAGATTTTAATTTATTTTTGCTTAGATTTAAATCAAATAAGTCTGAGTTGCAGTTAGAAAGCCTACTCGTACGTGTCAAGGGCTCATAGTTGGTACGATGTTTTGGTTCTTGTATTATGTCCTTCCTGCGAAGATTAAAACCGCCACCCCGATGGTTGAAAGTGCATCTGTTACACCAATAAAAACTTGAAGGAAGAATACTAAGTCGTTGTTGTTTCGTCTATTTGATAAAGTTTCCATCTGGAGAGTTAATAAACGGTTTTCATAAGAGATAAGAGGGGACATTCAAGGGATCACTCCATAGCCTCTCAATATGAATATCGTAATGAGGTGACCAGATCTGGGAAGCGTATTCTAAGTGAGGATGAACATAGCGAACGTTATGTTTGGATCACGGAACTCCTTTGAACAGCATTTTATAAATACAAGCATTGAATTATGTAGCTTTATTCACAATGTTGTTAGTGTGCATAGAAAAATTTAGCTTAGGAGTAAAAAAAAAACTCCAAGATCTCTTAAGAAAGTTACGCGGGTTAGAATGTGCTGTGAGATAGCGTAGTCATATGAACATGAAGATGGTGCACGCTTCCTTAAAAAGGTCATTGCTTGACATTTTATTGGACTTAAATTTAAGCTATTTTTCTTAAACCACAATGCAAAACTATTAATGTCATCTTGTAGCTGAATATGATCATTACTAGGAGAGATGTTTTTGTAAATCATCACATCATCTGCGAAGATGAGAATTTTGCTATTACGTACCTACACATAACGGAGCATCGTTCATAGCAAAGTTAAAAAGTAGAGGTCCCAGATGGCTACCCTGAGGAACTCCCGAATTAGCAAAAAAATGACTTAGTGATAAAATTCCTAAAGTTTACTTGATAGGACCTATTCTCGAGATATGAGGATATCCAAGTGATGAAAAATGGAGGGAAGCCACATGCATTTAGTTTGAATTTTATGATGGCGTGAGAGAGTTGGTTGAAATGTGCTGTAACATTGATTTATAAAAACAAGAAGATTTGTGACAGTAGAACGTTTCTGCATGAAACCATGCTGTTGGTGACAGATGATGTTCCTGCAATGAAATGCAAAACTGTCACATACCTTGTTCAAACACCTTAGGAGTGCAGGAAAGGTTAGATATTGGTCTATATTTGGCCATATTGCCCTTATATCCCTTTTTATAGACTGGGCCCTCATCACGTAATTTCACTGTCGACTGTCGCCGATACGATTGTATTGAGCGATGTCGAACAAAATTTGCTTCATGGAAAACACCTACTCTCGTATCGTGTATCGCTATCGCAGCCTCAAGTTTGAAAGGCACTGAACAAAACATCAAAACATAAAGTGTCACAAAACTAGCAGAGAAAATCTATTTTGAACAAAAGGATATCTTTGGATTGGCTTGGGTTTGGAAGGCGTGCTTTGCCAGTGAATGGTTTCCGTATCAAAAACCCGCCGCCCATCTGTTCGAAGAGTATGAAGAGTTGCATGGACTTATTGGAAGGCGGTTAGTATTGGAGTCTTCTTATTTGTATCTTTTGCAAATGTGATATTTTGTTTTATATTTCATAGCCCTATCATTGTGCTCTTCATTTCTGAGACAGAAAAACGTTGATGCTGGTGCATCATTTAATAGAACTATTTTTGCAATATATGGCCAACAAGTTCCAATACAAATTTCAAAGTACCTTAACTAGAAAACTAATGAATTCTAGCTTGATCTATTGTACTTGTTGTTTGCTAATGTGAAATACGTATTCACTGTTATGTATGTATGTATTAGGTTTACATTTCAACGCACCGTGTATTAAATTTAAACTGATGCATCCCTATAAGCTCTATTCTTGCACTTGTTTCCTTTTTTTAATTTATTTTGTATCCGCTACAGCAGCAGTTGCCCGTAGCTTATTAGTTAGGTGCGTTCGCTGCTAGGCGAACCCACGACGCGTACGGGTTCGAGTCCTACTCGTGCCCATAAAAGTTTTTATTTCATCTTTCACGGGTACATGCCTCTTGCGAAGAATTGACAAAACTTGCAAGAGTATCAACTTGTCATGAAAGAGTGCTTCTCAACTTTGCCGTTCGGAATCGGCGTTAAATTGTAAGCCACTTAGGCCTTGGCTCTTCAGAGCTGTCGCGCCACTCTATTTTCATCCGCTACAGCAATTAAAAAATTGCTGCGAAACATTTTTCTTCCAAGAACATTATATATTTTTTCAACAAATGGGTATTTTAAATGAGCAGCGATAGACAAATAGCTATCGTGGAATCGATATCGATTAAACGATATCGCTTGACGTTATGTGAAGCAATAATCAAACTGTGAAGTCGATATCGTTTGATCGATAGATATTTTTACTGCTTACGTGAAACACAGCTATCGAAGGCGATATCGAAAACGATATCGACTAGCTTACGTGATGAGGGCCCTGGATAATATAGATAAGAATCAAATCTTTATCCACAACAGCCGGAGAATCAATAAAAGATTTGCTGAAAGTTTTTGCGAATGCTTCACAAATTTAAGAAGTTATGTTGAGGGCTACATTATTGCTAGTAAAGGTCATTAATGTATTTCCAAAAACTTTTCAAGTCAGACGTCAGCGAGTATCCTTTAGTCAGTAAATACTCACTATAAAGTTCATAGTTCTTAAAAGAGCTCGACGAATTAACTTTTTAAAGAATGCTTCATCCCTGAACTAAATTTTTAGAATGAAATTAATCCAATTTTATTTTCAAAAATCAATGAATTTATTTGTGTAGTTTTTGTTTAAAATAAAACCACTGAACCTTTTCCATGCACAGTCTTAAAGTTCAAGTATAAGAATTTGTTTGCATAAATAAATCAAAACAAAAACCAAATCAATCTTATTTAGCATTCATAAAATGTTACCTACACCAAATCGATTGACCTCATTAATCGGCTTCTTCGAAGTCGTGCGATAGTTTTAAATTTTATTAACACTTAGGGCTGGCTGTGGCTAACTACTGGCCGGTCTGTCCGAGTCTGAGTCACTAAAGCTTGATTGCAATAATGGCCTGCCAAAACACACACAGCAAAGAGTTTGTGTAGTTGGTTAGCATGTCTTCAAGAAAAAAATTGCCATATCATTATGTAACACTTCGAAAAAACCAGGGAATCCCCAAGGCTGAGCAACGTACACATTAAAACAGCTGCGATCAGACCGCACATGAAATGCAATGGAGAAAAATTAATTTTGTTTTTGTCGTTTTGTGGCTTTTGCAGTTCGTTTCCTTCGGGTTTTTCTTCAATGTTTGTCCGAAGATGGATGAAAATTTAGATTCACTTTTTTTTCACTCCAATTATTGCATCTTTGGGTTTTTCCAGATTTTCTTCACAACACAATTATACGATACTTGTTGTGAAAATTATGAGATCCAAACACGCAAAAACAAAAAGGAGCTAATAAACTACTCCTATCGTCTGAGAGGAGATTCCAGAGTGGGTTGAGAGTATTGCACAATATTTATATATTTTTTTATGAGACTTTAACACAATTCCACTCGACTGACACCTCCCAGACAAGACATAAAAAGCGTGGATTTTCCAAGAACCGATTTTGTAACAACTTCCAACATGAGACTTTTAAGTTATAGAGTGTGTGGAGGATGGACGTCTTTGGTAATAGCGCAGTTTGGTTTGACTTGCATGATTTTGTTGGTTTTTGTTTTTTTTTTCAAGCGAATGAAAATGATTTTATTCATGGAGAATGAGTGATCCATGCGTGTCGCGTGTTTGGCCTATGAGCTGCAAAAATGTGTTTGACTTTTTCAATAGCCTCTGGATATAACCGGAACTTTGAAAAGATAGATCTGAAATGCGATGTAGAGAAGCAGGAAGTTGAAAAAAAAATATTTGAAAAATAAATGTACTAAAAGTAATCATCCCAAGGGATTTAGAGTTTATGCGTGCCTATAAGAAGCAGGAGAATGAGAGGAGTTAAACGTTATTACGCAGTTTTTGGAACTTTGTTCTTGAAATGAAGAAAAGTTGTCTAGGTTTATTAAGTAGAATTAAAAATGTATGAGATGGTCGCATGGCGTTTAATCAAAATTATGAGGAAAAGTCTTATCAAAATGATGTTTTATTATTTCTCAGCAATAAACATTTTTTGGCGCTGTTAACGCGAAATCCAAATCATTTATCCACTGGTACACACTTGAGACCAATGAGAACAGTCTATACAGATAACTTCACCCGTGAAGTGTGCTCCCAATAAGGTGCAGACTTGTCCATCGGCCAAAAAAGTCATGGCCACCGTTTTGTGATTAAGAAGATATGATACAAATCGATAGCTTGGAAAAGGACAAAACAGTAACAGGCCTAACGGTGACGAATTATTGGGCCGACAAGTTTGTTATGTTAAAGTCTGCAGACTTAGGGTGAATATATGAAAATGAATGCTGTAGATAGTAGATTTGCATCTAAAATGCACAAAGAAAAAAGTACGTATACGCCACAGTGCACATTGGAAAATTTAACGGAATTAGTAATCATTTTGTCTTCAAACAAACTCAAGGCATTAGCTTCGTGAAAATGGATATGGCAATTTAGATAGACAAAATATTTGATGCCATAGGCTAGCAGTCTCTTTAAAACGGAAGAAAATCGAGGTATTCATTTCAACAAAAGTTTAACAGTTTCTAGCGATTTAATTACTTTTCTATCAATTCAAGTTCCGATTCCGTAAAAATTTCTCAAGAAATTTGATTGAAAAAAAAACTTTTCTATGAATCTTTTTTCATATTTAAAGCACACGCGACAACAAGGTCAGCCTCCAATTTTAGTGCTCTTCGGTTATTCCGAAATCAAAACCCAAAACAAAACAACAATCGAACTGACATTGGGGGTAAAACGTTGGGCATGAACGAACGACATCAAGCATGCTAGTTAGTAATTTCTTTAAATCACAGTTTTTTGTTTCTTCAAATCCGGTATGTTGCAACATAAGTTGACATGGCGCTGACGAAGTTTGTATGAGTAATTTTGTGACGTCAGTTTGGACATAATTATGAGAGACAATGACCGCGAGGTAGATTTTCATTCAAGAAGACAAGATATTATGGTTAGTGGGCTTGAGTAATACACATAAAAGGTACTTTGTACAAGGTGTCTTCGAAGAAAGTTAAATTAAGTTTTTTGGGGATTTAGGAAAACCATGAGGTAAACCAAAAAGGTGGAAAAGTATTGTTCAACTATAAAAATGTTCGAATAATAATTGAAATATCATTTTTCAATACCCACTGAAGCTTTTCTTAATCGTCTAAGATTCATTGTCTCTAAGTTTGTTTAGAAACACCTTGTTAAGCAAGATTGAATTGCATAAAAGTTGGTTGTTGTCATGATAATTGGCTAAGGTAAAATCTTGTCCATCTTTGTCACAAAGCTCTGCTTTGCTTGTAATGAAATGGTGAAATTATCGGATACAAGAGACAAAACATTACCTTAATGGGAAAAGACTGTGAAAGAAAAATTATGTATTCTTGGTTTTCATGGATCTCGCAATTTGTTTACTGTTTATTTCGATAAAGTTTGACGCCAACTCAGTGTTACATTTATATGCAAATGGAAAAAGCCTAGTTAATGAAACGGATCCGTTTGGGGATGCTGGAATGATTTTCCTATGCTCAAAATGCTTATTCGTGGGTATACCTATACATGTACACCTAAGGAATAATAGCTTATAGTAACTTGACTCTGTAAAAAATTAAAAACATCATTGTCTTCCTGACTGATTTAGATTTTGAGTTCATCTGCGCTAAAACCGAAATGCGGTCACTCAACAAGTTCGCCCACATATCCCAATCGTTGGTCGACACCATACAATTTCACACCAAAACGCGCAAAATCGGTTTGGCACGCTGCTGTCTCCTACCATGAATTTTATCGCAAGGGACTTGCCGGGCTCGTTCCTCTTCATTCATACGAGCTGGTTGTCAAGCCCTTCGGAATCTACCTACCTTGATTTTTTTCATTATTTTTCTTAAAAATGCGTTTGGCTATGCACCCCATCCGTGAGTACTGTTAAGACTTTCATCTTGTACAGCAGCACGGTTTTTTGATATGAGCAGCCACCCGCGTATTTCTTCTTCCTGCTGATTGCTAATTTGAAGGATCGCACTTCTTCGAACGCAAGCTATTCTACCATGAAAGCAACTCCTTCTGCCAACGCTTTCTGCAGACGTAACCTCTGGCCCATCTGGATAAATGAAGCTTGTACAGCCTATTGGTCCTTCGAAAAATGTTGATACTATCTGAAAAAGGCTATTAGATTAGCTGTGGAGTTGGTGGCGATGTTTCAGAGTCATGGATTGATGGATTGCCGTTCTGAAACGTTCGTCATAGTCAGGCTGCTAGACTTATCATTAAATATAGGATGCCGAGTTTTCTCATATGGCTTTATAAAGTTCTACCCTTGTCAGAGGCGGTTTCTGAAAATATTAACACAAGTCCTAAAAGTATCCAGAGGTACCTGACCTATCCTTCTCATTGGATAAATAATTCTGATATAAATATCCTGGAGGTTTGCACTCGTTGCTTGAATCAAAATGCGGCTTTGATAAACAAAAAATGGAAATCCAACCAGCGTACGAATAGAAAACCGTGATGCAGTTCATGCATAGTTAAGAGAAGCTATCCATTTATTGATGTTGACGTTGGAGGTCGGCACCATCTTTTCATGAATGATGTTGAAGAAATCGCATGACAGCGCATCGCCTTGTCTAAAACTTTTGCCATCAAATGGATCCGTTAGATTTTTCCGAACAGCGTGAGTTTTCCATTTTCATCTTACACAGACGGACGAGTTTTTCTGGGATGCCAAAACTAGGCATTGCTCTTTATAGTTGGTCTCTATAGATGCTGTCATACGTGGCCTTGAAATCGATGAAATGGTGGTAGGTATCGATTTGATGTTCTCAGGTCTTCTCCAAGATCTACCGTAGAGGGAATATTTGATCGATAGTGGACTTTCCGGGTCTGAAACATATCAGGTTGTTGACGAAAGCAATGTTAAGTAGACTTATACCTCTGCAGTTGGTGCTGTTCAGGGGATCTCCTTTCTTGAGGATCGGGCATACAATTCTGAGGTTCCATTCGTAGGGCATGCTGTCTTCCGACTAAATTTTGCAGATTAGCTGATGCATACTCCTATCCAAATCATCTCCAGCTGCTTTGTATAGTTCAACTAGGCTGTCTGCCCCAGCGGCTTTGTTCGACTTAAGTTTACATTTGTTTATGTTTTAGGATGGACAAAAAATCATAAAGAGACCTACAAATAAATCAGAAAAATTTCCATAAAAATGACAACGATTGTCAGGTCAGCTAGTTTTTCAAACAAGGAATGTTAGTATTACTTTGGTTTGCAATAGATTCAAATTTCAGTTAGTTTTTCTTAATTTCTTAAGTGCTCCCCGTAACGTAATTTTCTCTAAAACTGCTCTACTATTTTATTTGCAAAATCCTTTTTTTGTTCAACGAATCAGAGTGATACAACTTTTTTCGGGTACTCATTGAAAATATCTCGAACATGTTCCAAACAATCTCAAAATTATGCCTAAAACACATGCTTCTTAATTCTACAAGAACTCTGCATCTTCAGCTTGCCTTTAATTTACTCTTTCGAGTACGCTCTCGACTTAATCCCATTTTGGTTTGAATGAGGACATGTGTAATGTATTTAAAAAATCAGCTAATTAATGGCCATTATGTTCCTTAAAAACCATAACAACTGAAACAAAAACTTATTTGCATCTCATAACATCATTAAAACCGAGGCAATTAAAACAAAAGCAAATTAACAAAGAGGCCCCATAAACACAGCGACGCGATATTTCTTAGGTAAACCAACACAAAGATCCCTCTGAAGCTGCCCCTTCCCATTATACTCTTCCAGACTCTAACGAATCGGAACACCAATCCGTAGAAAGAGAAAGTTCCCACAACTGAAGTTTTAATGTTTCCATTATTATCTTTTTTTTCTCCCAATTTCTTACTGTATCTCTCATAAAGTTCTTCATAATATACCCTTTCTTGCAGCACGCCACCGCACATTTCCTTCCATTTCTTCAGACTCAAAAAAGTCAACAACAGTAGCCGGCTCACTATACAAAATTTTACTCAAATGGAATACCGATACCCCCAATATTCAAATAATTCATACAAAAAACCCGAAGGTAGTCCACAACACAAAAAAAGTCAAAATCAAAACAAAACACAAAAAAAGCTGAGGTATTACTCACCTCCATCGCTTAACCATACAAATCATAAGCAGCGTCTGCACTGCACTAAGCTCAAGCTGGACTTACACACTCGTGTGACGTAGTGTCTCAAGACACCGTTGCCTATGAAGTCAAAATTTTTGTGGCTTTGGGGTGGGATCCTATATAACACGAGATTCAACCAAAATCCAAGCCAGTTCAAGACTTCCATTCGAATCGCAACATTACGTTTGTTTTGTTCGAACCCTATTCAACAATTTTTTGTACAAATTTGAATTTTATTTTGTGGATTACGTAAGGATATCGCAACAAAACGGATAGCTAAGACTTATTGAGCACGAACATCTTGTGGATAAACATTTATTTTATAAACACGAAAGGTAAGTGTGAAGAGTGGAACGGATGGCCTAAAGTGTGTAGTGTTGTGCGAAATTTATAATCAAAAGTAAAAACGAAAGTGTACAATAAGACATTGACTCTTATAGAAAAAGTTTAAAAAATAACAACTAACAAGGCAAAATACCAAGTGTTTCAAGTTGAGAAACAGATTTTTGTGTATTTGAATGAAGTGACGGTTAGTTTGAATTTTATGCTCTATGATTTATTCATTTGCCTAACGAGTGGAACCGATAAGGGAATATAATAAACCGAAGAAATTTTTCTTGAGATAAAGAATTCAAATGTCTTGGAATTAACGAGGTGGATAGAAAGAAAAGCTGAACCCAAAAACGAAAAAAAAGTTCATTACAAGAAGTCGTAAACGGTTGCCAACACTTAAAAGAAATCTAGTACATTTTAGGAATCTTCTTCGGTAATCAAGAAGTTGGAAGCTTCACTCATTTAGCAATTACAGCCGAACATTTCAAATGACATACATCAACAAGAAAGTAGACATTATGCTTGACAATATATTTGGTTTTCAAAATGTACTAGAATTGTGTTAATATTATTTGTGGTGTTAAATGAAATAAAGCTGTGCATAGTCTATGGATGTTTCTACTTAAACTTATTCGCAATGCATGAATTCTGCGACATTTACAATCAAAAACTTTTTAATAATGTACTAGATTATCCTTTAAAACAGAAAATGAAATATTTTTGGATAAGCATTTACTATCAATATTATGCAAAAAGAAGGCACAGAATTTAATAGAATATCAGAGAGTTTGACTAATGTACTAGATTATTTCTATGGTATTCAGTACTATTCAAAGATTGGAGGAGTCTGGTAGCGAATTCTTATTGAGAAAGGGGAGAATAATGAGATAGATTAATCATTAGAACAGTGGACTAGATTTTTCCTCGCATTGAATATAATAGCTCATTCGAAGAAAGCACATTTCAGATCTTTGATTCTAGACTACAGCTTCAAAATTTGATGACATTTAAATAAATGTGATTATTGTACAAGATTTGGTTCTTGAAACGAAATAATGAAGTTTAAAGTTACTACTGCTTTTTAGGATTAAAGTCCAATATTTTATGACAGATTTTTGAGTTTCAATAACGTACTTGAATTATGTCAAGCAATTGACAACAAAGGTGTAATTAAAGTTGTCAGGATGTGAGAATTTACTACCAAACTACCAAAAAAGCAATAAATTTAAGGATTGCTGAATCATTCTGAAAAACGTACTAGATTTGTTCTCAAATTGCCAGTACTTTTTTTGGACGTAATTTCTGTGAATTTCTCTAAACTGCAACTTTGCTATTTCTTAAAATAACGGAGAAATTAATGTATCCATTGAGTTTTCATATTGTACAAGATTTTTTCTTGCTGCGTTTCCTTTGAAAACCGTGAAATGGCGGTTAAGATCTCTGGAAATGACTACTTAAGCTCTTGGTATGTCTTTTAGACGAGGTAAGTACATTATTTGGTAACTTACAAAAGAGATCTAATAAAGTACTAGATTATTTGATTTTGTTTGGTCTATAAAAATTACTTCTTAAGAAGAAGGTAAGGGAAATAATCCATTAAAACTCCAATTATGTTTCGCTTGGGAATAAAACACTCCCACGACACAACTACCACACCTCACTTTTCCAAGCTCCAAAGATGCAATCATTATGCAAATCTACACTCCCTCTTCTGTCTGCTCTTCCTGTAGCTTTCTTACTTAACGAAGCGCAACAGACAATAAAACACTCACAAATTGCAAAATCAATGCATGTAACAAGAAACTTTACACTCTTACCAATTTTCGGTAAACCGTAAATGCTGGAAAGTTTAACAGATAAATAATTTCCCAACAAGCTCATAATGGCTTTACTCCAATTTCAGCAAAAAAAAAAAAAAAAAACTCCAAAAATTAATAAAAGTCATTCAAAAAAAGAGAAACAAAATTTATGTGGCGTCAGTTAGCGGCAAGATATAATCACCGCTATTTCATAACACTGCAAACATTTTTCGTTGTGCGTAAACTTAACCCCATTGAGCGGAACATACAATGCCAAAACTACAAGATCAAGCCCAGGCACCAGACCGCATCGCATAACCCCAACAACCGATACCAACTTGGCGCGTCATCTTTTCGATACTTTGTATCTTTGATTAGATAACACCGTCTTCGTCACTCTTCATAATCTGTCTTGTTCTCTTTTTCACTCCATCTTCTTTTTTTGCTGGTTGCCGGCTTGGCGCATCTTACGGCAGGCAATAATGTGGTAACGACCTTAAAGTGGTTTCTGTTGTGTATCGCCTCTCCACATACGAACGAAAATGAAAGTAAAAGTGATCTTTCTTCTTTCGAGATAAATTTTTTGTTTACCTTTTTTGTTTGATGTTGCTACAGCAGATTACGATACAAAAACAAAGAGATGGAGAGGGGACATTTGTAAACGGGCACAATGACCGTTTTAAGTTTTTGAAGCTTTGTAGGTTAGTTTAAGTAATCTATTACGTCATAGCTCTGCAGCTGACCTTAAAAGATTGTATTTAATTTCGTTTTCTTTCATTTCAGGAGAACAACCGAAGATGAGAACCTTTCAATTGGCTGTTTTAACAGCCGCACTTCTGACAGTTGCAACAGCAAGTGAGTTGTCTTGGTCATGGAGTGGCGCAAAGGCTACAGATGATACCAAAGCACCAATCACAAGAAGATCATCCGAAACAGACACAAAAGAATCAGACAAAGAAGAAGCGATTGAGGGTCGGTATCTTGTACAAGAACCCGTCTTCAGCAATGAAACCGAAGTAAATGACATCATCGAACATATTCTGACAAGTCGTAGAGAAGGTCGCAACCTGGGTGATTATGATAAGGTTTATGACGATGGCAACGTAGAGATGGCGCTGCAACAGGGTGATGACATGCAAGCTCGTAACTTGATCAAAGAGAAACTCTGTGGGTTGGGCCTGATGAGCTGTGATCCAGAGGAGAAACGTCCCTTCTATTCAACGATCTACGCTCAAGGACCCCCACCACCGAACAGTTTGGGAGGACCATACGGACCACCACGCCCTATGCCAAATCCCGGAAATCGTTTTGGACCACCTGGCAGCAAATTCGGACCTCCACCACCAAATTCATTCGGACCACCACCATCGAACTCATTTGGACCGATGAATGTCAACAAGTTCGGACCCCCAAGAAAGGTCGGCTATGAAGGACCAATTTCAAAACCATTCTACGGACGTCCACCAGGCATCGGACCAGTCTACAATGGACCCTATCTCGAAACACCACCACCATCTGCCATGGATTCATCCATTTCGTTCAACAAACCCCCACCAGGTGCCATAATCTATGGTTCCAAGCCTCCTGGTCCAGTTTTTGAAGGTGTTGATGCTCCCTACAATTTCGAATCGACTGTTGGTGAGAAAATCCAAGTTGCCGGCTCACACCAGAACAACTTCTATGCCCATCAATCTGGAGGTTCTATCAAGGAGGAAGGAATTGCTTCTTCTGCATCAACCCTGCAGCAGCATGTCCACCATCACTACCATCACGTCGAAGGAGAGGGCTCAACTGCCAAAGCTCCTTCCGTAACGATCCCAATTGGTGGAGGAAGCACGATCAACACTGGATTTTCTGCCTTGGCTCAGTCGTCAGCTGCTTTTGCACCTGTCACTAGTGGAGGCTTCTCAGAATCTTCTGCTTTCAATGCTGGCTTCAATGAAGCATCCCAAGGTGGTTTGAATGGTTTCAGTGCAAATGGTTTCGGTGCAAACGGATTCAATTCGGCTCAAAAGCCCAACACTGGAGAATTCTATAAGCCCCCAAGTGGTCTGGGAAGCTTTGGCTCACCTGGAAATGGAGGATTTGGAGCAAATGCTGGTGGAACTGGATTCGGATCAAACGGACTCTCCGGAAGCTATCACTCTCAGAACCCTGACTACTTCAAGAAGGAACTTCACTCCGGTTCGGCATCTCAGTTCGGAAGCAATAGCTTCAATGGCGGCTACAATGACAACAAATATGCAGCTTCCCAGTTCGGAGGCAATTATGAAACCGCAAGACAGCAAGATATCGACTGTATCTGTGTGCCATTCAACCAATGTCCCGCTGCTGACAGAATTGGACGCAAGGACGATCTTATCCTGCCCATTGACCCACGAAATCTTGGCAAGAACATCGAAGCCCTCAGTGATGAAGCAGCGAAAAATATCACAACACCTGCTGACGCCAGTGAAAGCGCTACTCCAAAATCAGAAGAATCCAAGAGGAGCAAACGTGAAGCCACTGCTGAGGACAAGCAATCTGAAGATGACATCGACTCTCAAGCTTCCGATGCCGAAGGGGTAAGACAAAAAATTGAGCACTGTTAACCCCTCCCTAATAAATTCTTGGTAATCCCTTGTTCTAACCTCTAAAATGTAAGTCTAGCTTTCACATAAATCTGTCGGTCACTCTATCTCTCTCTCTCCCCCACGGCTTAAAAATTGAAACAGCTTCGTCGACATAAAAAATAATAGGATGAGGTGGGGTCCAGCTGTTTGGTTAGTTTATGTGAAGGCTGCTCTAAACCGTAACTAACATAAAAACTAACCCAACAGCACCCTACGGGATATTTTTGAGGTATCACGCACACGCACACGTATGCATGCTCGCTTAACCAGTAGTCTTTATAAGAATGCCGGTCTCTAATTTGAAAATTTGTTTCCAATTACCCCCCTCATCCTAGCGACAGTTTGATTTCCTAAATCGTCCTTTACCAGCTATTGGTCTTACCCAGAGAAAGGTCCTTCCGACATTTGGAGTCTCATTTGGTCTACCACAACCAGCTGGAGCATATCCAGTCAACGTGATCGGGCAGAACGGGCTAGTGCCGGCTCAAAATCCATATTTCGGCTCGATAAGTCCGAACGGTTTAAATTTGGGCTTGATCAATGTGAACCCATTGGTGTCGTTGCAAGTAAGCAAAAACGAATTCGGTGATAAGCTTGTGAAGCCTTTGGTGAATCTTCACGTTACACCGAATGAGAATATCATACAAAAAGTTGGGGACCTCTTCAAGCCCAAACACCCAAAAATTCAGCACAACCATCATTATCATCATCATGACCATTTTGAAGGTGTGGGGCATCATCCCCATGGGCCTGTAATACTCCAGGACCATCCGGAGCACTATGTCGATCATCACCATCATCCAACAGGCCCTAGTGGACCATTCTACCCGTCAGGACCCCATCACAGTGGTCATTACCATGCCTCAGGTAATGGCGGTTATCCCCTAACCGGGCCCTACGCACCTTCTGGGCCATCATATCCCCCTTCCGGACCATCATACCCCTCTTCCGGACCATCATACCCTCCTCTCGGATCATCTTATCCAACTTATCCCTCCACAGGACCATCGCACTTCAATTCAAGACCTTCGTTTACAAATCCAGGAGCGTCCTATCACC
Organism: Sphaerophoria taeniata; assembly: GCA_943590905.1. Taxonomy (NCBI): domain Eukaryota; kingdom Metazoa; phylum Arthropoda; class Insecta; order Diptera; family Syrphidae; genus Sphaerophoria; species Sphaerophoria taeniata. The sequence continues at coordinate 148,887,264 of OX016541.1, forward strand.
CGATACCAAGTGGAAGTGGCCACCATGATGTTTATAGTTCGGGCTTCGGAGCCTACGAGAGAAGCTCAAACACTAGCCGACCCATCACGTTCGATGGTGATCAGTCCCCTAATGGGTTTGATTCTGTAAATAACCGATTTGGCAAACAGCTTAACTATGCCGATTTGTCAAGGCCAATACCAACGCAAGCTCCAGGAGCTGCCGAGGGTAGTTCTAAGATTTCATTTCCTCGCGATAGAAGGCGACGAAGTACCGACGACGCCGTCGTCGATGAAGGTAGAGAGAGTAGTGTGCAGGCAGAAGAGGTAACAAGAAGGACCCGATGTGTCCCCAAGTCTCCCTTTCAAATTTTGTAGCCCCTCTGTCGACTTTACTCTAACTTTTTGTTTTTTATTTCTCTCCTTAGCGCGCTTATTACGGCCGTCCAGGAGCTCAACACCAGCAATGTCGTGCCAACGATGTCTGCTGCCGTCGTCCAATCCGCCCACCACAACAACAGCAATTGGGACGTTGTGGAACACGCAACGCTGCCGGTATCACTGGTCGTATCAAGAATCCCGTTTACGTTGATGGAGACAGTGAGTTCGGTGAATATCCATGGCATGTGGCCATTTTGAAGAAGGACCCCAAGGAATCGGTCTACGTTTGTGGAGGAACCCTGATCGATGCTCAGCACGTCATTACAGCAGCTCATTGCATTAAGACGTAAGTTTGATGAACCTGTTCGATCCCCTGACAGCTTGACTAACAAGTCCCTTTTTGATTTTTCCAGATATCAAGGTTTCGACTTGCGAGTGCGCATGGGCGAATGGGATGTCAACCACGATGTCGAATTCTTCCCCTACATTGAACGCGATGTTGTCTCTGTCCACGTTCATCCTGAATACTACGCCGGCACTCTTGACAACGATCTGGCTGTTCTCAAATTTGACCAACCCATCGATTTCACCAAAAATCCACACATCAGTCCGGCATGTCTGCCTGAGAAATTCTCCGACTTCACTGGCGCCCGGTGCTGGACCACCGGTTGGGGTAAAGACGCCTTCGGCGATCATGGCAAATACCAAAACATTCTCAAGGAAGTCGATGTGCCAATCCTCGGCCAACAACAATGCCAAAACCAGCTTAGACAAACTCGTCTCGGCTACAGTTACAAACTGAATCCTGGATTTGTGTGTGCTGGCGGAGAAGAAGGCAAAGATGCCTGCAAGGGTGACGGAGGTGGTCCACTCGTTTGTGATCGCAATGGTTATTGGCATGTTGTAGGTGTGGTCTCGTGGGGTATCGGCTGTGGCGAGGTTAATGTACCCGGAGTCTATGTGAGAGTTTCGCACTACTTGGACTGGATCAGACAGATTACTCAATATTATAAATGAGTTTGCGTGCCGATGGATGTTTTGACTTTCGATTTTGAAGTTTGAAGAAAAATACTCGTCTCAATTATTAAGTGTGCGTTCAAACGTGTCATTGTCTTAAATTATTATTTATTTATCTATAATTTGTGTAAAATTTAAGCTTTTAAGGGAATCTGTACTGGCATTTAAGGGTCTTATGACACTGAGCCTTGAAGTATGAAGAGATTTTCGCTTGTGTTATTTTTTGTATTGTAATTTATTTGTGAACTTAGTAAGGATAAGCAAAACCCTTAATTTATTTCACTTAATAAAATTTATTATTTAAAAAAAATCTCATTTTTATTACCACGAATGTGCACGGAGCCTTAAGAAACGGCTTTTCAACTCTTTGCTTTGAGTCTTCTGTCAAAATCGCTAAAATAGCCTTCTGTCAAATATTTCACGTGCACGGAGCCTAGTAGTAGTAGTAGTAGTCTTTATTGAGATTTTTTTTCACAGCACAGTTACATTCTTAAGTTCTAGGAGGTACATATCCATATATATATATTTACAAATTTCAATTTGCCGACTTTGAATTGGTCTGGCTAAACAAACTTATTATTTTTTGTATTTTTAGTTTTTTATAAATGCACATTAAATTTTAAGACAGCGGTCTAAGTTTTTATTTTTAATACGTCCACTCAAAAAGACGATGTCATTGAAACTAGAATAGCTTAACCTAAAGAAAAAGAAAAAAGAACAGAACGTCTTAACCTAAGAGAGAGATAATATATAAGAGATGAGAAAAAGTTGCATTTGTCTCTATCTTTAGAGATAGAGATATTTTATGTGTGAGTGTAATTGTATTTTTTTTTTTTTTGAGAATCAAGTTTAGATTGTGAGGTTTTATAGTTCGGGAGCGAGATGTAAGTTATACCAAGAATTTTTTTTTATTTGTTTGTATGTTTTTTTGTTTTTTTTCTCAATATATAAAATCTAAATGTTAAAACCTAGGTGTAAAATACTTAAGTTTTTTATTTTTTTAGCGCTATTTAATAAAGTCAGTCCATTTACAATCTGGAATTTGGATTTTTCTCTTTTTTATTTGTTTAAATAGTGATATGGTCATAGTTGGGAGTTGTCGATTTTCCTATCCCCTATACGTGTTTGGGGATTGTTTTTTATAAAATGGTGAAGTAGTTTCATTATCATCTTCGATATCAAAGGCTGGGTTGGACCCTTCGTTGAGGATACTGATTGGGGACATATAGTATCTATCATTTATTGACCAGTTGATATTGGTTTCATAAATACTTTGAAGAATGGAGTTTTCATGATATCGTAATTCTGATATTCTTTTTTTTGAAAGACAGGTTAAGTAGTGAAGCAGTGGACAAATTTTTGAGTCCTTGTAGATTGTTTTATTGGAGAACCATTTGCCATTCGGTCTACGATGTTTATTGATACATTTACGAATTACGTAACGTTCAAATCTTTGAAGTTCAAGTACCATACTGGGAGTGATTTGGAACCAAATGAGGAATCCATAAGACATTAAGGGACGTATAAGCGTTTTATACATTAAAAGTTTTGTTTTTGATTCTACATAGGTAGAATTGAGTAAAAGTTTTAGTTTAGCTGCAGCCGCTTTGCTGTTGTTTAAGGCTTTTTTTGCATGGATGTTCATTTTTAACCTTTCATGCAAGTTCACTCCTAAGTATTTGATGGATTTTTTAAGTGGAATTGAGTTTCCTTCTATTGACAGTTTAAGTTGTCGGCTTTCACGAACAGCGAGATAGTGTCCTTTTCCTGCCGCATTGCGGAAACAGATTAATTCGCATTTACTAAGATTTAGGTCAATCCCCCATTTCCTATAATAAAGTATTGCTATTTCGAGGTGTTCTTTTACTGAATTTAAAGCTTCAAGAGGTCTTTCATCAGGGCTGAATAAAATGGTGTCATCGGCATAAAGTATGGCTTCAGATCTTAGGTGTTGTGTAGGAAAGTCAAACAGGTATAAATTGAAAAGGAGAGGTCCAAGAATTGATCCTTGGGGGACTCCAGAAAGTATGTTAATGTAAGAGGAATTTGAACCTTCAAAGTTAACTGATAAGCTTCTGTTTGACAAGAAACTGATCAAAATTTTAATGAGTGTTGGGGGGATGCGAAGAAGATTAAGTTTAAAAATTAATCCAGCGTGCCAGACTGAATCAAATGCTTTCTTTAAGTCAATTGCACAGGCTACAGTGCATTTCTTGGACCTAAGATTGTTTAAAATTTGGTTATGAAAGTGTAGTAGTGCATGTTCTGTGGAATGTTTTCTTTTGAAGCCAAACTGTACTAATTGTGTAGGTTCTACGTTGTTAAAGAAATTGAATAGTTTTTGGTGAATGATTTTTTCAAGAATTTTCCCAAGATTTGAAAGAAGAGAAATTGGACGGAAGTTTTCAACACTGTTTTGGGAATTGCTTTTTTTATAGGAATTAATTTTGCTTTTTTCCAAGCATTCGGAAAATAACAATTATTAAGACAATTATTGAAAATTGGTGTGAGAAATGTAGCTAGAGTATTTTTAACTTTTCGAAGGACGAAATTTGGAATCTGGTCAGGACCAGTTGATTTTTTGTTGTTTAATGACGAAATTAGATCTTCAACAGAACCCGATTGAATAAGGAATTCATTATTGAGATTAACGGAGCGATTTGATGTAGAAAAGTTTGTGATTTGTAGGTTTTCATTCCAAACTGGAAATGAGGCGTTAAAAGTGTTAACTTCTAGTGTTAAAGAAGGATCAAAACAAGGAATTTTTAAGGCGTATAACTCGGAGTAAAAGGAGGCGAATGCCTCAACTTTTTCTTGAGGTGTGAAGTAGTTATTGTTTTGGAACGATAGAATTTGATTGCTTGGAAGAGCATTGTTAGCTTTACGACCTGTAATCCGATCTATAGCTTTAAAGACATTAGAGCTGGGTTTGAGACTAGTTAGTTTTTTCCGAAATTGTTCATTAAGCTCAAGCTTTACTCTTTCGCTAATTAGCTTAGAGAGGCATCTTATTTGAGCTGATAGCTCAGTGTATTGTGAGTTATTGCGGTCCCCAAAGTGATGAAAAATTCTTTTTAATCTTTGTTTCCATATTTTTCGAATTTTGAAAAGATTTAATGTAGAGGAAGAAACGTTAAGATGGTTATTTCTTAAGCAGATCTGCTGACTGTGTTGGTTGATACTTGATACTGTTGTTTAGAATTATTGTAGTTAAAGAATTAATGAAGGAGTCAATCTCTTCATTTGAGAGGTTTCTATCTGTTGGTATGTTGAGATTTGTAAGGTTAGTATTAAGTGTTCTGTTAAAGGAGGGCCAATTGGTGTTCTTGAAACTAGTGATTTTTTTGGGTAATTCCGGGAAAAATGAATTGTGTCCTAATTGAATAGAAGTGAATACTGAGTAGTGGTCTGAAATTAGATCGAGTGTAGTGCAAGCTATGTTGTTATTTGTTCTGAGGTTAGCAGAGGTAATAAAAAAATCAATATGTGAGTCTGAGGCAGGGCGGGTCGGACCCGGGGGTGCAACAATATCAAAGTCCAGGAAGTGGCTCTGGAGGAACCAGTTGACCAGGTTAACACCATTCTGATTAATTTTTGAGTCTCCCCATAAGGGGTGCCTGGAATTGAAATCACCTCCAATCACTATGTAGTCATAAGAAGTTAATGAAGATATAAGATTATCGAGAGCTGTTAAAAGAGACGCACCTGTGTTACATGGTATGTAAATGGAGACAAGAGCTAGTGTTTTAGTGTGTTGAGGGGTATCTAAGGGTAGTATAGCAATTGTTGCTGAAATTGTATTATTTGAAAAAAAGTGTTTGAAAGGACCTAATTGAGTTTCTTAGGAGGATTCCAGTGCCTCTACCTTCATTGTTTGATATTAAATCATACTCTCGGCTTTGAGTCTTCTGTTAAAATCGCAAAAACAGCCTTCTGTCAAACACGTAAAATATTTTGAGTATTTTTTCGAACAATTTTTCGAACAAACACAAAAAAATGGGGGACGTTAATGACCTAAAATGGCTGAAATACAAGCAAGTCAAGGAAGAATTGAAATTAATCTGCCCTAGACCCAAAACATTTACTCCGAAACTCAAGCCTCCGAAGAAAAAACGTCCGCTAATTTGCAAGCCAACAATTTGGGATGATATCGTTCAAGAAGAAAAAGAACTTGAAAAGGCTGTGGAGAAGGAACGACAAAAATCTATACCAGTTTTCGAATGTCATTCGAACTACTTGGAACGTGAATTATATCCACAACTGATCCCGGCTTTTGAAAAGATTTGTGCGGTGGCCATGAAAAAAATGGCCTATTCGAAAGAAATTGTATTTTTTGACCCCTTGGACATTCTGGCAGAATTCTTGTACAATACCAATCGACGGTATGCGGAGCGAAGGGCGAATTGGACCTCAATTCATCGAGTCTATGAAGATAAGTAAGATAATTCAACGGTGTTGACATAAAAGTGACAGGTGACAGTGGAATTTTCCGTTATTTTTTAGGAATAGACCTTTCTATCCGTACCATTTGTTTCTAAGTGATGATGAGGCGGCAACTAAGATTCAATCTGTAATTAGGGGGTTTTTGGTGCGTGTACGTGCAAAAATGTCTCGTGCACAAATGTCTCGTGCACCAACTCCATTGCCGAGTAAGGGTCCAGAGAAAAAGCACGCAATTAAAAAAAAGAAGATCCATCAATTCATCAATTCCGATATAACACATGACTGACTTTTTTTAATATTTCACTAGCTGACCCGGAAAACTTTGCTTTGCTAAAATAAATAGTTTGTGAATTTGTTTGTTGAATAAAATGTTTTTGTTTTTTACTTAAGAAAATTTCAACGTTCGAGCATTCTTTTTTTAGCTTTCGATTTTCAACTTCCGGTTCCAAGGTTCTGATTTGATTTTCTGGTTTTCGATTGCCAAATTCTGCGTGTCCTGTTTTTCGAAAACACTAGACCCTTCTCGGCCATCTTTTCAAGTGCCTCTATAATATCACTGTATTTAACAATTAGGACTTTTGAAATGTTGTGCCTTTGATGTTGACGTGTGAATTTTGCTAAAGAAACTCACAAGTTTTTCTAGGATGCCAAAACTAGACATTGATATAGCTGGTCTCTTCAAACGCTAACATATACGCAGCTTTGAAATCGATGAAAAGGTTTAAAGTTCATGGGTCTTTTCTAACATCTTACTTACGCTACAGTCCATTGTGGACTTGGGCCTTAATCAACAGTCTCCACCAGCCAGCCGTTTTGGACTTGGGCCTCAATCAACAGTCTCCGCCAGCCAGCTCGGTCCAGTCCAGTTTTGCACTCCAAGTTGATTGAGGTCCTCTTCCACTTTTGTGCGTCACCTGAGCCGCGGTCTTCCTCTTCTTCTACGTCCCTCAGGATTAGTGGGCTTTGTTAGATTTGTGATATTGCCGTTTTCACTTCTTTTAGGTCGGATTCACGGAATTGTTGGCTATTATCGTGTCCGATGAAAGGCTCCTGCCTAACGGCAGGATTTTGTTCGTCGTCGCCGTTATACAGTCTACAGAAGTGGTCTTTCAAAATCCCCAGCATTGACTGCGATTCTACTATGATGTTCCCTTGTTTACCTCTGCAGGTATCGGTTCTTCGATGACCTTGAGTCAGCTGTTTTACCTTCCGAACTTCATTCCTGCTGTTGGTTCTCTCAACATCCTCTATTTGACGCTTTTCGTGCTCCTTTTTCTCCTGAGAAGCCAGCGTTCCTCACTTCTGTTTTTCTCGTAGAACTCACGAGCGGCTCTTGTCCTTTTATGCAGCGCAGCTCTGTATGCCTCCTGCTTGGCTGCATGAACCTGCCTGGATTCTTCGTCAAACCAGGGGTTTCGTTTTGGTAACTGTGGGAAACCTAGCACATTAGAGGCGTCATCTCTAACTGCTTTCTGGCACTGTTGCCACTGGTCTTCGATACTTGATGTTGGCGGCATAGGACTTCTTAAGAGGTTACTTGATACTCGATCAGAGAAGGATCTGGCGATCTCTTGCGATTTTAGCTCTCCGAAGTCTAATTTTTTGCATCATTTCCTTGATTTGGCTATTGTCGAGGAGCTCGTAGAACTCGTCTTTGGTGTCGTCCTTTTCCTCTTCTGTGGGGGCATAGCCTCATATTAGGCTAATGTTACCGAATTTAGCGTTGATTCAGAGCGTCGTGATGCGTTCGCTTGCACCATTTGAGGCTCAAGACTTTTTGCCTGAGTCTGCTTCCCACGACGAATCCGCATCCAAAGAGCCGCTGTTGTTGCTCTCGGTAACAATTACCATAGTAAATTTCGTAGTTTTTCATCCTCCTTTTGCCCGGTCCATCCCATCGCTTTTCCTGAATAGCAGCAATGTCTGCTTTGAAGTAGTTGATGGTCTCCGCTCTCCGCTTATTGTTCGGCATATTCCACGTGCATATCCGAAATTCGTTTATCCTTAAAACATTTGCTTGGAGCTTGGGTCGTCATCAGTGTATCCGTCTGTTTCCGAGGCCTGTTGTTGCTTCGCAACTAAATGTTTTTCTACGTAGTGAGGAAGTCACCCCGACGTACAACCTCCAACCGGGAGTACCAAGGACTTGATGTGACTCCAAGTCGAAGTAGCCAGTAAAGGTGTTCACCAAGTAGTTCGGCCTCCTTCGTTGGCGGGTAATTAGTAGCAACTGCCTACTTCACCTCGACCTGTCGACCATGAGAGGCCCTCGCACCGTAAGCCGCTCCGCCACGTCAAGGCCTACCCCATGGAGGGTTTTCTCACATCTGCCATAGAGTTATAGTGAAATTGATGTTACTTCCGTCCGGAAAATGTGAGTTTCTATTTTTACCGCGCCTTAAGAGGATTTAGCCGAAATATCAAAGCTTTTTTTGTTTGGCAAATGGAAATTGATTTCGATTTCAAGAGGGAAATTCATGAACTGTCACTTTTGCCGAAATGAACACGTTCAGAAAAAAACAACGCAGGACGGTGACTGAGCTTCGAGCGTCCTCCGTCCGTTCATAAATTTGAACGTTCAAGAGCAACTATGTTTACAACTTTTCTTCCTTTCTTCGAAACAAAAATTATCTTGATCCCAGAAAAGGACAACAAACGTTGGTTAGCTAAATACTTTATTGGTATTCAAAAAACGTATAAATAAACATAAATCTTAGGAAAGCGCTGTTGTTGGACTCTTACTATGATGCCATCGGTATCAATAAATTAATGACTGCCACTGTAGCCACTTGGAACCTCAATAGCCTCATGTTCATGTTCATTCTGTTGAGGATGTATTTCCTCGTACGAGTCTCCGCCACCCTGATCGGTATTACTTACACTTTCATGCAATTCTATGGTCGCTCTGGCTCCAGCCTGAGATGCATTCGCTTGAGCTTCTGACGCCGACGACGATGCTTTCAAGGCTGCCTCCTTTGTGGCTTCATAATCGATGCGTGCATCTTTGAGTTGTTCCTGCAGAGCGTCAAGTCGAGCCTTTGCCTGTCCCACCATCGACGACTGTGATGCCAGCTGGTTGGCCACCTCTGACGATGCCTTTTCGGCATATTCAGCCACAGTCTTGGCATCGTTGACAGCCGATACCAAGATTGAAACATGATTGTTGGCCACTTGTGCGGTGTGTTGGGACAATTTGGCAGCAACTTTCGCTGATTGCAGCTGTTCCAACTCTCGGGCCAAAGACCTGTGTGCCTCCGATGATTGCTGCTCCAGTTCCTGTAAGATAACTTGTTTGCCTGCCAATGCTGCTTGAGCTGTAGCTGCTGCTTGGACTGCAGCTTGAGCTAAAGTGTTTTTGGCAATGAAGGCTGCTTGCTTGGCTGCGGCATGCTGATTGGCCACCGCCGAGTGGGCCTGATTTGCAGATCCTTGAGCTATTGACCTTAACCCACTGCCAATGCTGTAACCACTGGGCTTACTCGAACCACCTGATGACGACGATGAAGAACCCGAAGGGGGCTGGCTGTATTCATAGTAGGCCTGTGATGCTTCCGCTTTGGGAGCTTCGAAATGCACCGATGGTGACTGTTTGTATTCGAATCCGTTGCGTTTTTTTAATCCTGCATCAGCGAATGTCACACCGAAAACTAGGAGTGATAGAAAAAATCCAAAAAATGTCAAACTCCAAGCCAGGAACAGGTTCAAGATCACTTCGCGAGAGCAGAAATACTCACCAATAAGGCTCAATGCTAATGTCAATGCTTGCATCTTTGAGTAGTCCATTTGGATGCGGTTGGTTTTGGGTAAATATGCGCGATGGAGTAACTTTTACTAATGCTGCCAATCCTGCATCTAAACCGCAATTTATAGGTAACAAGCACATATAACCAAAAAGACGGAACCTGATTCCAGTCGTCGTCGTCGTTGTCGATGTAGTCTCTCGTATGGGAGAAGAAACTAGTAGACCATGCTTTTGTTGGACGCGATGGCTTTGTGTCCAGCTCTTCAACGAAAGTGCAAACAGTTGCTTTTAAAGAAAAAACCACACTCACTCGCATGGCTGGAAAATAGCTTCTGCACAGCAATTTGCCAGGGTAAAGTGAATTCGTGCAATGAAACTATTTGTAGAGGTTCATAGGCGACGGCAATTGACTGCTCATAACAGCTAAGTCAACAGTTGGATCCAGTTTTTGGCTCTATAGCTGATTGCTGACAACAGAAGGAAGTACTCATCTATTTTGGTAAAGTAGGTATCCACTACAACAACTGGCGGTGGCTATTGTGGGGATTTTCGGTTTGGATTCATTGCAAGTTAAATGGGCATGGAACGTGTTGTGTTTTGCTGTTTATGGATTTTGGAGTGGAGGAAGCTCTTATTCCATGCATTTGGTTGGCTTGAGGTAATCATTTTTGAAATTTGTTAGATTTATTGATTCGCATGGACATTGGACATGCAATTATTGCGCTTCATGACCGGTTTAAGAGAGTAATTGCCTTTTGTTTGAGCATTTAAATATTTGTTGAAGGAGCTAAACACGACGTAGATGATGTTAAATAGAAGCAGGTTGTGGAAAGAAATAATTTTTCGAGAAATTTCAAAGAGGATTTGTGGGTTTGGAGTTAAATGTTGCCTTGAAATGTAAAACAGTTGGAGGTGTGCTATACCGCTGAATTGCACATGTTACATCGAATTCTATTAAATAATTTTTGCGGCATAAGCCATTTTTTTTTAAGGTTCGCTTTACCTTTCGCACAACACTTCTCTAGCATGAAAGATGTCCGCACATTCCGAGATGCCAACATCGACTCGGACCACTACCTTGTTGTAGCCAAGCCAAGGTACCAATGCGGATACCCCGAACAAGGCCAACACGTGAAAATGCTAGGAGAAAATTCGACGTCAAACGACGACAATCGCAAGAGATTGCTAGATCCTTTTCCGATCGTGTCTCCAAAAATCTCCTCAGAAGTCCTTTGCTGCCAGCACAAAATGTAGAGAACCAGTGGCAACACTGCCAAGCAGCCAGCAGAGATGCTGCCTCTGAAGTGTTAGGGTTTACACGGTCACCACAACGAAACCCTTGGTTTGACGATGAGTGCCGGCGAGCACATGCAGCTTAGCAAGAGGCATACAAAGCGGCGCTGCAAAGAAGGACACGAGCAGCTCGTGAGCTCTACGAGCAGAAAAGGAGAGAGGAGCACAAACTTCTCAGAAAGAAAGTCTTACAAAAAGGTAAAACAAACCACCAGGGCTTATACACCCCGAACCGAAGCCTGTAGTGACCATCATGGGAACATCGTAGTGGAACCACAGTCAGAGCTGAGGATATGGAAAGACCACTTTTCCAAGCTGTATAATGGCGATGGCGAGCGAAATTCCGCCAGCAATACAAATAAATAAATAAGTGAAGGTAGCAATATCTAAACTTAAGTCGAACAAAGCCGCTGAAGCAGACCGGCTAGCCGCCAAACTGTACAGAGCCACTAGAGATTATTTAGTTAGGAGCATGCACCTAACTAAACAGTGGAGTTTTCGTGAGTCTTGAGACGGAGGCCAGGGAGATGCGTCTAGCGGTTAACGAGATCAAGACCAAGTTAATGCTGTCAACAAGAAAGGACACGGACACCCTAAACCGACGTCTTGGAGCCATCGTCAATATAGACACATTTAACTTCGGGGTAGTTATGGACTTTGTCTACCGCTTTAAGCTCAGACAAGAATACCAGCGCTGAAATCAAACGAAGAATCACTCTTGCCAATCGCTGCTTCTTTGGACTTAGAAAGCAACTGAGTAGTAAAGTCCTCTCCCGAGTAACTAGTGACCACAAAGCCCTCATCATCTCGGTCCTAATGTATGGTGCAGAGACATGGACCATGACAACATCCGATGAAAACGCTTTGGGCTGCTTCGACAGAAAAATTCTTCGAGTGATTTTTAGTCCTGTCTGCATAAATGGAGAATGGAGACGAAGATTCAATCAAGAACTGTACGAGCTGTTCAGTGACACTGACCTAGCCAGAAAAGTTAAGGTCCATGGCTGGGTCATGTAGAGCAAATGGAAAATAATGTTCCGGCTTGTAGAGTCTTCCAATCCAACCCGGAAGGACGTCGCAGAGAGAAGACCGCGACTCAGGTGGAGCACACAGATGGTAGAGGACCTAAACCAACTTGGCATGCAAAACTGGAGACAGCTAGCTAGGGACCGAACTGGCTGGAGACGTTTGTTGGATGAGGCCCTGGTCCGACTGACTGTAGCGCAACCATAGATAATTAATCTATAATTTTCATTAAAAAAAAAAAAAGAAAATTAGATTATTTACTTCATGTTTCATGAGGTTCTATGTCCAACTTGAACTAGGTCAAACGCCTAACGGTATTGTAAATTTGACGTTTCATTTTCTTGAAAAACGTTTGACCCGTTTTTGAAATATCGCGTTTTATATCGAGTCTTATAACTCTTTCAGAATTCAAACACAATACAAATTGTATAACAAACAGTTAAGAAATCGCACAAACATCTTTAAATGTGTGTGCTAGACAAAGAAAGAACAGAGATGATCAAAGAGAGAGAGAGAGAGATGCTGCAACTCATCCCCTCCTCTGCAACCATCACAATTATGTATTACTATAGGATTTGGGTTCGATTCGGGTGTATAATGGCTGAAACACAAAACGCTTACGCTTAATATTCGTTTGCGTTACGCTTACGATGCATCAGCAAACTTTGAGTGACATATATCCCTCTATAACCATCATCCTTCTTAAAACAAATTCATTTTGATTGTTGACTTCGGTTTTTACATCTGTTAGGGCCAGTTGTACAAACGTAGTTCATCCTCGGATCAACGTTTGAACTCGGTTCAACTTAAAATGACTGTTGTACAATCGAGGTTCAGGTCTTAACCCACTGTTGAACCATGATCAGAAGTTACCCACCGATTTTGGGGGGTTAGCTGTGGTTCAGCCATGGATCAGGTAATTTTTAGTGCGAAAAATGTTGCTATCTCACTTTAATCTGAAAATTTTTGACAGTTCAGCTAAAAGCTGGTGGAAATTAAAATTAAAAAAATAACTGGGACCCTATTCTTGAACAAAAAAATAAAATATCGCATACATTATCGTATGCGAGATCAAAAATAGTATTCTTGAACGCTTTTCGAATGCTGTCAAACGTCTCGTATACGAAAATTATCGAATGCTTCATCTCGAGTGGTCAGATCCACTCGAGATGGAATTTCGTATACGAGAATTTTGTGGTGATATTGAATTTGAATATTTTTGCCTATTTTGTGACTGATTTTTTTTTAGCAAAACATCAAAATGTCCTCGTGGAAAAAGGCCTCAGCAAGCAATCAACAAATTCACAGAGAACGTCACCAACCGGAATGAAGATAACATCTTGGAACCCCTCTTCTTCCCCCCTTCTACAGAGGAAAAAAAATCAGTATTCATGTTTTTAAACGAAATTTGTATTGTAGGGTAAACTAACAGCCCGATTCTCCCCATCATCACTGATACCTCACAAGTCATAAGAAGAGGTGAAATTGATTTTGTGACTTTTTCGTATTCTCCCCCAAAATCACAACTTGTTAGAGTCACAAAAACAATCGATATTGTGATCTCCTTCAGAGCAGGTCATAACTAGAAAATTATTTGAGATTTGACATTTTGATTATGAGTATGAATGAATATAGTGAAAAAAAGAAAGGAAAGAGAAAAGACATACGCTCTTTTTCTGTTTTCTTTATTCTTTTGCTTTGTTCTTTGAAATTACACAACAAAATAAAAGCAACCCCCATACACAATCTCTGTTTGCGTTGCCAATATTGACGAAATCGCATCATATGTTGCGTTGAAACACATATTGCAGTTATAAAGAGTCCATTGTGGCAACACATTTCCATATTCACATTGGCTGTGATGAGTTTCCTTGTGACTTTATTTGTGAGGATTAGGGGAGAATCCGACAAATGTTATCGAGTCACAACAATCCTCACAAGAAAAAGTCACAAGGGCTTATGACTTGTGATTCTCGCACATAGTATTTAGGATTTTCTGGCTTCCATTTGAATTTTGCCCCACGAAAAAGTCAAGCATTTGATTGCAGTTCGTTTCGTGTTGGGCGAATGTCTCTTTCAAGGTTTCAGCTAGGATCTCAAGTTCTCAAGACTTCCACAGAAATTAAACGATATTCCACATTCACAAGTGACGAGTCCATTCTCTTTGGTCAGCTCTGCCTTTTCACAAACTGGACAGAAAACAATGCCATCGGCTTCACCGACATTGATCAGGTACTGCTCCTTGGCTTCCATTTGCTGAACAAACCATTCGTCGTCCTCGGCGATGAGTTCACGGAATATGATTTCTTGCAGGTTGATGTCGGTCTCAAGATCGGCCAATTCCTGGCGGAGGATGAGCTCAACAAGTGTCTGAAGTTATTTTAAACAGTCAGATATCTTGTCAAGTGCATTGAGGAGATGCTTGTTCTTACATTCTCTCCAGATTTGCCTACATAGCGATTGCCATCGAACTTAGATTGGCGGGCTTCTCTGACTCAGGACCGACATTTCTGTTGATTAGAGAATGCATTGTTTGATGGAACTGTTTTCAAAGATAACATTTACCTCTCGCAGTAATTCCTTGAGCTGTGGCTTCGCTTGAGAAACCACAAAAATCTTTAGCAACTGAAGCTCCAAATCCCGTTCTGTGCAGGAATCCGGGCAGACCCTTGTCGTGCTGACAAATTCGACCAAGTATATTGAATTTTTCTTTATTGACATGCGCCTCGAAAGGGTTGGATAGCGCTTTTTCTCCAGGATTTGAACTCTTTTGATTGAACTTGGGGTTTTTCATGTTTCTTTTCTTGTTACTTTTGGACTTCATTTTATTTGTAATTAGTTAATTTCTTTTAATTTTCGTAAGCAGATACTAAACCGCAGAAAAACAATTTGATTTGACAACTGACGGTGATATTAGGTATATATATACTTAAATATTCATGTAAATAGATCTGAACTGCGGTTCAGCTGACTCTCTTTTGATCCACAATTGTACAACCCATTCAAAGTTGAACCCGGTTCAAGAGTTAACTCGAGTTCAGCTGATCCGTGGGTTAACCCTCAATTTGTACAACTGGCCCTAAGGTGCCTGGCTACACAGGGATTTTTCAGTGCCCTAACGAGTGAGTTTGTAGGCAAAAGGGATGAGGAGTGAAGGGGGCAGATGCTCACGAAGGGAACTGAATTTTCTGTGTGAGCAATACAGTTTCATTCCTAAATTGTTCCTCTTTTTGAAGTTTGTTTGTTTTTTTTTCAGGCAGGCGTTGTCAAAACTTTCATTTGAAATTTGAAAATATTATATTTATTGAACATTCATGATTTTTTTTTAAAGGATTTGGGAAGTTTAAAAGTAAATTTTGAAATTTAATATAAATAGCTGTTGTCAACACACTCGTCTTGCTGAAAAAGTGTCAGAACAAAATCCAGACATGTATTAAAATCGGTTTGAACTCGTTTCCCACCTGTAGAGTTTTATACGCTCAAAGAGTTGGGTGGTCTCGGAATGTTGAGCATGGGTCTCGATCTTATCCCGCAGTCAGACTTAGATGGTCTAAACAAACCGATGTCGGAATTACACATTTCCGATCAGGTAAGTTGACAATGTTTGTTTAACATTAAAATTGCCTGGTTTATATGGTGAAAATAATTCTAGGTATGTCGCACGACGAGAATCAATTGATTCCCAATCTTGACCGATACATCCAGCCGTCATTTGACCTTGGAAGATTTGGAAGACAGTTGGAATTGTGGTATCAATACACTCTTCCAAAAAGATCGACACACTGGCATACGACAAGAGATGGCGCATTCGAACTGAATTCAAGCAATTCCAAGTTCTCAAGCAAAACCCTTTCTGGTGGACGCATCAGCGTCACGACACGGAAAGCTCTGGAATCTAAACAACTATCGAACCGATGTGATTCAGGCTCTCGGAGGTGTGGAGGGCATTCTAGAGCATACCATTTTTAAGGGCACATACTTCCCCACATGGAAAGGTTTTTCTGGGAGATAGCATCAGGTTTTGAAGAGTCGATGAAATACAAAAAATCAACAAACGCTCAGCGTTCCGGTTCAAATAAGATTCCGAATCGGCGTTTTACATTATGGTGGTCAACAATCATATAGTGCCAATTTGTATGTTGGTTTCCAGGTGCAACTTGACTTGACTGGTATTTTTATGCAAACCCCTAAATGGAAAAATGTCAGAAATGTTAACAAAGAACATACATTATATATATAACCCAAAGTTGATTCTAAAAAAGTGTTTAAATTAGTCAAATAAATTTGTATTCTTACATACAAAATCATCAATCAATATCACAGATGTGTGGGCGTTGATTCGTAATGTATTTGTTTAAATCAAAATTCGATAGGCAATAAAGTGTTAAACCGCTCATTTCAACGGTGATTTGAGGTTTTAATCGCTCTTGATTTTCATTGTCGCGAATCGAGATAAAATGGTTCTTTGAGGTTGTATGGTACTCGATTGTCATTGTTGAGTGTAAAACAAGCCCGGATATTCTTGAATTCTCGTCGATTTCGAATTTTGATTCGATTTTTATATACCTACCATTTGTCTTCTTCCAACAAACTGCACAATGCTATGAATTTCCTAGGCGAGGTTTCCGTATAGGTTCAAGATGTGAACTTGGTACTGGGCAAAACCCCGCCGCGGAAAATCAACGAAAAAATGATGATGACCTCCTTGACGCTGCAAGCGAAATTCCTTTAACTTGAAGGGAAATCCGTGCGGTACTTATAGCCAATAATGGACTAATGAACCTAAGTCCATTGTCTTCATGCTCCAAACCAGAGTCATTCAAGGATCGATGTTGCTGATGTCCTCGGCGGTACTCAGTGAAAACATGGAAACAGCTCTTAAGAAAGTTAGCAAATGGGCCACTAGATGTGGACTTGGAGCTAACGAAAACAAGACTGAACTGATGTTATTCACTACCAGATATGAAATACCCTCCTTGCCTCTACCAAGATTAAATGGACAACAACTTTCTTGCTAGGAGTTATCCTAAACTCCAATTTAAATTGGAAAGTAACATAGAAGAAGGAGTAAAGAAAGCTAGTATGGCATTCTACTCTTGTAATAAAACCTATAGTAGAAAATGGGGACAATAAGACCTAATATTAATATGATACTTCGGATCTATTGGCACAATCTCGAGACAGATATGGCTCACTTACGACCAGAAACGTAACAAGAAACTTCTGAATAAACTTAGGTCAGGACAGTTGCCATTTGCACAGGCCACTGGCCAGTCGGACAACATGCCTTGAAACTTGGTATTCCCCACAATGTACTTTGTGTTATTTAAGGTAACACAAGTTTCTGGTATCAAAACGGCGTAATTAAAGCGCTAATTATGTTCCTGGACAGAGGCTGTAAAGAACTTATACATACCTACCTATGCCCAAAAAAAGGTTAAAATAAATAATTTTTTTTGCGTCGTCAAAATTTATTGTGATTGTCATAATTTAAAACAAATGTCAAACAAAAAAGAGACATTTCACGTTCCCCGCAACGAAATGGAAAAGAGGAACGTGAGTAAGCACAACAGTGTGTAGCCACCGCACGTGATTTTTCAGTAGCTTGAAAAATCCCTGTGTAGCCAGGCACAAGGGAATGTGGACAAAATTGAGAACGAATTTTTATACTACTAAAATATTTTAAAACCAGCTTTCCTTTGAAGTATCACCCTGTGACCATTATACAACCAATTTCGAATTTATTCAAACCTGTCATCAACAGCTGACTTTTTCGAAAATCTACTGTCACCTGTCAACTTAACCTTGTTTTGGAAATTTTTCTTCGCTGCTGAAAAACGCAAAACCAATTTGCTATTTTATAACAATTTTCCAATAATTTAAAAGAAACCATGGCACAAGTCATAAAATACATCGGTCGCAAAACAGATTTCCGTGGCAAGCCATTGTGGGAAATTCTGGGCAATCTGAAAAATCATGGTGTCGGTCGAATCGTTGTTCGCAGCATGTTCGAACGCTATCCGGAACCCTCTTATTTGAAAATTCTTAAAGTTGAAGCTGTTCCAAATGAAGTGAGTTCTTTCTTGCTATTTTATCATCATTTTGGACATTAAAGAGTTCTTCTTCCTATTTAAGGAAACCCGCAAAGTGCGCGTAACTATCGAACGCACCTTCCGCGGTGTCACACAACCCAAACCCGTTGTGATCTACAGCACGACCTACAAAGCTGACTATCGGTTGATACCCAAAGACGAAGAAGCCGAATACTGCAAAAGCACCAAAACCAAAGTCGAATCGATTGTTCCTTCCGAAATCGAGTTTCCACCTCTGCTAAGAGAATTCATCAGTGAAGAAACTAAAAACCCCAATCCAATGATGAAAGTGCATTTGAAACACAACGTTAACAAACTTGCGCGTTTGGCAAAGCCCGGCGAGAAGCCAACAATTGACATAAGCATGGGCTTAGGCCAGCCGGCCAGTCCCAAACTGTACGAAAATTGTTTGTAAAATCGGAAATAAACGAGGATGAAAGTTCAACTGTTTTTTTTTACTTCTTTTTTAGAATTGTTTACATTTAGGTTCTTAAGACAAATAGAATAAATATCCGCGGGGGAATGTATACGATAAATATTTTATTTACAATGGCACCAATTGGCTATGACTTGATTTGAGCAAGTTTTCTCGTTAGTTTGTCCACTTCCAGACCCAAAACGTCAAGGTTTTCCTGGAATATCAAACATACAATCAAAAAGGGATTCTCGAACTGCATGAATCTCTCCTTACCTTCAGGGTTATGTTCTTAAGAAGCGTGTCTTCCAAGACAGCCTGAAGTTTCTTATTGATTTCCAGAGACAGTTCGAGTGTCATACTCTGATTCGGACCCTTGATGCCGGAATAAATCGCCGACATGACTCCGCCGTACTTTGCCAACTCCGTTTTGTTCTGGTCACTTTTGGACGATGTCAGAGCTCCAGCCTGGTCTCGCATCATGTAATACTGAACCACTTTCGATTTCTTTTGCAACTCAGCCACCAGGGAAAGAGTGTGATTCTCCAGGAAATCAATCTTTTCGGTTTGTCTGGCTGAAGCCTGCTGGAGACGGAGAATCCGCTCCACTAGATGTTGCTTGGAAGGGCCCTTTAAATGCAATCAATTGAAATAGACATGAAGGATCCTAGAGATTCAATGTTACCTGAACTTCGCGATTCATTGCCGAGGTGTTACTCTGCACATCGGACTCGCTATCACTCCTACTATTGTTGCTGCCTCGAGAATGATTCGATTCCAACTGTTCCTGACTGGAACTCTTCAGTTGGCAATTCCTACATTGAGCCGACGACGACCTGGAAGTTTTCGGAGAGGTTGAGTTTTCTTCAGAGATTTTCTTGAACTTCTGGAGCTCTCTTTGAAGTTCCTGAAACAAGAGATCCTTAAGAGTTAGAACTGAGTGTTTTTTAGATTCACACGGGAACTACCTTAACCACTTGGGAATGTTTCTTTTTGGTCGCCTCCAAGTCCCCTTGAGCGTTCTCCAGCTTCACCTTCACCAGTTCGTACATTTTTGTCTTCTCCGAAAGGTGTTTGGTTAGCAGCAGCCGATCGTCGTTCTTTTGTTGTTGTTCCTGCTTCAGTTGTGACTCGAGTTCCTGGTATTTTGTGTCAAAATCGAGCTTTTCTTTTCTGAGAATCTCGTTCTCAGCTTCGATTCCTTTCACCTTAAATCGGATACGGGAAAAGAATCAAATAAGAACTTTTGCCTGCAATTAACATAGCCTCGGTGGCGCAGTAGGCAGCGCGTAAGTCTCATAATCTTAAGGTCGTGAGTTCGAGCCTCACCCGGGGCATAATTTTTTTTTTTTTTGCTTACCTTTGATGTCTGCAAGCAAATCTCATTCTGTAGGCCAACAATCATCTCGCTCATCTCCTTGTTAATGCTTAGCAACTCCTGCTCCTTGACTTGTAGCTGTTCCCTGTCTTGGGTGGAGTCGAGAAGTTTCTCCTCAACTTGCCGCAAGGTTTCAGTGAGAGTATTGATTTTGTCTTCATTCCTAAAAGAGAAACGTTTCAATAACCGTTAGGAAGCTATAGTAAGGGGAACCTACAAAGTGTTTTGGGTTTTCAGAACTTGGAGTTCCTCAAGCTGGCCACGGAGCTTAGCTGAGTTCAGCATCTCTTCGCTGTAAGAGCTTTGAACCGCAACGTGTTCTTGCCGGAGACATTCAAGCTCACGCGTCAGATTCGTGTTCTAAAGAAAAAAAGTTTTAAAAATGATTATCTGAGACTTTCTAGTTGCATCTAACCTCAAAGGTCTTCTTGTCCAGATTCTCTTGAAGCTGGTTGATTTTCTCTGTCGCCAGTTTCTGTTCTTTGGTTAAACTCTCGATTGTCTTGTCTTTGCTCTCAATTTCGTGTTTGAGGAGAATAGCTGTCGCTTCGTATTCCATTTTGAGTTTTTCTTTGGCCAGTTCCTCGTGAGGTTTGGGGGCATTTCGTTCTTCCTCGAGTCTCTTTTCAGCAGCCTGAAGGAGAGAATGAAAAGCGCTTTAGGAGGGTTTCTATAAGAATGGGTCTATGTTACCAGTTTAGCTTCAGTTTCCTGTGCCAGCTTGACCGAATTCCACTTCAGTTTCATTTCGAGATTGTTGTGGTCGGCTTTGTGTTTCTCGACCTCTTTTTGGAGTCGTTTTATTTCGTTGCACTGAAAGGACAGAATTTATAAGCAAATCAGAGGATAATGAAAATTTGGAACCTTTTCATCCAGCATATACGTAATCCTTGACTTCTCCTCGTTCAAGGCAAGGAATTTCGTTGAGATATTCTTGACTTCTTTGCGAGAGTCGGCGAGCTGTTTCTCGACCATTTCCTTTTGCTTCTTAGCGTCAATCAGAGATTTCTCTTTCGTGGCGAAGGTTATCACGATGCTTTCTTTCTCCTTCATGGCGACTTCCTTTTCTTTTCGGAACTAAAAAGAAACAATTTCCCAATTTTAGGGCAATTGAAAGGATGAAAGAACAACTTACAGCTTGTTTTTCTTTTTCGAGGAGGGTGTTTTCTCGCTGGAATAACGTAATGGTGTTGTCCTTTTGCGATAGGGCTTTGCGGAGCTGTTCAATTTCATTTTGATAGTTTTGCACTTGGTTTTGCAGCTGTTTGTACTTTTCGGAATCTTCCGGAGGCGTTGGTGGAGGTGTAGGAGTTGGTGTGAGTGTAAGTGGTCTTTGCGTTCTGGGTGATGCAGTATTTGATGGTTCAGACTGGAGATTTTGATTTGAATTGGGTCTTGAAACCTCCTCAGCGGCAACTAGAGATACATCAACTGTTTCTGAAGACAGGGATTTCGAGGGAGATCCATTATTGGAGGACGGACTGTTGGAAACCTGCTGAGACGTACTTTCTGGAGTCTTGTTTTGAATTAAGGTCACTGTTGCATCATCTGGATTAAGTGACACTGAAAGAAGAGTGCTTTCTGAGTGATGCAGTGTTGAAGTTTCTTTCTTTGGTTGTGCACTCTGTTCATTGCTCGGCGGTTGTAATTCTTCAGCTACACTATTGAGCTCACTTGGTGCACCTTCCGATTCCTCGGAATTCAAACCTTTGTTTACATTTCCATCAGCTGAAATTGGCTCCTTTTCATTCTGGGTCAAATCTTCGACTTGGGCAATATGTGGACTTTCAACCGGATTTAATTGCTCTACAACGTCGCTATTTGAAACTTTTTCTTCTTGATTTATAATTTCCACTGAATTTGGAACTTTATTTTCAATTTCTTCCATTTCGTGGCCTTCTTCTTTGTATTTAGTTAAAAGAGAAGAAATAATTAAAAAATATTTTCACGTCTACATGTTTACACGTCAAATGAAAAATTGTGACAACTGGTAGGAGTAGGTGTGTTTGATTTGATGAAGTTTCGAAGTTGTTAGACGTGTTCAATGTCAAACAAAATAATTCAATTTTACGTTAACTTTTGACAGCGACTTTTTTTTCTTATTATTGAGAATTAAATGGTATGAATCTTTGTATATGGATTTACCAAGTACTATCAAGAATGGTTTTTGACAGTAGCAAGCAGAGAACACACATTACAAACTTATGTAAAAGACTGTCAAAAAACTGTCAAACCAAGCAGAAAACCATTCTTGATATTACCTGGTAAATCCATATACAAAGGTATGAATTGAATATTTTTAATTGCTTTTTAACTGCTTTACAAAAACTGCCAACTTATTTAATCGTTCTGTTATTTAATTTTTTTGTTTGTTTTTTTCTGTGTTCAACAAGTTGTGAGAACCTGAACGCTAGCAACTGTTCGATGTCAAACGTCACATGCGAGTTCGAATTTCGAATCCTTCCTTCGTGTTGCATTTTTAATTATTTACTTTTGTTAAATTTTATAACAAATAATTTATTAAAAACATTAATTTAACAGAATGGTGTGCTCCCTAGGAATTGAGAGCAGTGCGAACAAAGTGGGTGTTGGCATAATTCGCGATGGTGAAGTACTGGCAAACGTCCGAAAGACGTACATAACACCACCCGGCGAAGGTTTGTTTTGACTTTCCTTTACCATTCCCCAGAATCATTTGTATTCTTTATCATCATCACTTTCAGGATTCCAGCCCCGAGAAACAGCTTCCCACCACCGGCAAAATATCACCGGTCTAGTCAAAGCCGCTCTGGCCGAAGCCAAAATAGATCCCTCCCAAATCGATGTAATTTGCTACACAAAAGGTCCCGGCATGGGAGCCTGTTTACATGTTGGAGCTCTTGCCGCCCGGACACTCTCCCTACTATGGAAGAAACCAATTCTTGGAGTCAATCACTGTATCGGACACATCGAAATGGGTCGACTCATCACGAAAGCAGAGAATCCAATTGTATTGTATGTCAGTGGCGGAAATACCCAAGTCATAGCCTATTCGAATAAGAGATACCGGATTTTCGGGGAAACAATTGATATTGCTGTCGGCAATTGTTTGGATAAATTTGCGCGAATTATAAAGCTGTCGAATGATCCAAGTCCGGGATACAATATTGAACAGTTGGCTAAGAAGGGCAAGAAGTTCATAAAGTTGCCGTACGTCGTAAAAGGTAAGAAATCTTGCCAACCGGTTGGCACAAAATGTTCACTTGTTTGTTTTGATTAAAGGAATGGACGTGAGTTTCTCTGGGATTCTGTCAAACATCGAAGACATAGCCGATCCCAGTAGAAAAAAGAACAAACGAAAGAAGGAGGACCCCGACGAGGAGTACACCAAAGAAGATCTTTGCTTCTCCCTGCAGGAAACAATCTTCGCCATGTTGGTTGAGATTACAGAAAGAGCAATGGCTCACTGCGGCTCCAATGAAGTATGTTGACAACGTCTTACAGAATCAGAATTCAACTAAACATACGATTTTTTCAGGTTCTCATTGTCGGTGGAGTTGGTTGCAATTTGAGGCTTCAGGAGATGATGGGAATCATGTGTGAGGAACGCAATGGAAAGCTCTTCGCAATTGATGAACGTTACTGCATAGATAATGGTTTGATGATTGCCCATGCTGGTGCTGAGGAATTCGGTGCTGGATCACGAATGGACTTCAAGGATTCCTCGGTTACGCAAAGGTTTCGCACCGATGAGGTTGAAGTCACTTGGAGAAATGATTGATTCTTAAGAAGTTTAAAGTTTTATTAAATAAACAAAAACTTAAAAATGAACAAAACACTTATTCAGAATCCGAGGAAACTTCATAGACGACTTTTGGAGCGGCTCTAGTTCGAGACGATGCTTTTTGGTTCATGGCATCTAGGAGTGTCGGCTGCCTGGAGGACGTATTTGTTTTCTGGAAGAAGATAACGTTCATTTTTTCTGGTCGTTTTTAAAAGGTGAAATGCTTACCGATCCCATAGAGATATCCAACTGAGGCATAGCTCTTCCCGATGCAGCCGCTCCACGTCCTCTACCACCGCGCGATCCTCTCCCTCGTCCCCTACCACGAGCGGCCGGCTTTGTCGCTGTTGACACTATGCTTATATCCTCGTCATCGGGATCTTCGATATTTACAACTTTTTTGGAACGAGAAGCAGCTGTTTTCTTTTCTGCGGCTTTTTCGGTTAAACCAAAAAGCAAATCGACTTCTTCGCTTTTAACCTTCTTTGAAGTTCCACGTTCTTCGAGGAGTTTGACGACTTGTTCATGATTCTCGGCGCCTTTGTCACGGAATGCTTTGAGTTCATCATCAATTTCGTCTTCATTGGGAAGTTTGGTCATTAAATGATCAACAGCCATCGACTGGTATAACCTAAAAATTTTAATCGAAATGGGATAAGCGGTTTTCAATATTTTCGTGTGGAGAAAAATGTATAACGATGGAAACGCAGTATTTTAATATTGCGCTTAGCCTTTATAACATCCCTGTCTTTTTTTAGCTGTCACCACCGGTTGCAGTTGAATTTGACAACTGACAGTGACAACTCAACAGATTTCTTGTACGAACACGACAGCGACAACGATTTGTAAATAGAAGCTGCAAAAAAATTCGATAAATTAATAAAAATAATCGTGAAAATCACCCAAAGGACGATTGCGAAGATCACAAAAAATGGACACAAAAGTTGAAATGAGTGGCGACATGAACATCCCACAGGATTCCAAATCAAGTATAGACTTTTCAAGGTAAGCACCTGAACTACAAAACACTTGTGCCAAATTAGTCATCGAAAAAACAACAAACAATAAATAAATTGCATCGCCACTAATTGAGCTTTTGTTTCTCTTCTAGCTTCACACAATTTAGCAAAATTCCCAGTGTTGGAGATCTAATACAAACAGTTCGCAAATCGATTCGGCCATGGTCGGAATTCTTGCATACACAGAACTTCAAGACGGTGGCGAGTATGCCACGTCTGTCGACACGTTTCGTCCGTAATCTTTCCTACTTCCAAAGCAATTACATTCTTATTTTTATCATTTTGATGATATACTGCTTGTAAGGTCATTGACATACATTATCGATAGGGAGATGACATTTTATGCTTTCAGAGTCACCTCGCCGTTGGTTCTAATTGTTCTTGCTGGATCTGTCTACCTTTGCCATCGGGTTCGGAAGGCGGCCACACAATTTACATTGTTCGACAGAACCTTGACGACCAAACAACAATACATAATCATTAGCTTGGCGTCGATGCCTGTCTTGTATCTGGCCGGAGCCGGGGAACTCATGTTTTGGACTTTAGGTGGGTGACTTTGTGCCTGTTACTTTGTGACAAATTCAAATGTTTTGCTCTTTCGTTTCTAGGCGCTTCGTGTTTTGTCATTTCCCTGCATGCAATCTTCTACAATATTGATGCGATTGTAACCGAAGAATCGGAGGGATTCTTGTCCGAAGTTGTTTGAATCATTTTGTACCTTTTTCTATTCTCAATCTACTAAGCACTCGCTTTTTATACGAGTAACTTATTAATCTCTTAATATTCTTGGAAGCTTTATTCTGTATAAATTATTTACACCACCCGCAAAACTTATTCTTAACCTAAGAAAATAAACGCAAAAAACACATAAAACGGACTCGCATGTATGGAATGAGGAAACCCTTATCAAGAGATAAAAATGTTTCCTGTTGCTGCGGAACAAACACTTGAAGTGGAATTAGGTGTCGACCACCAAGATTTGTTCATTTTCTTGTGATAAGGTTGTTATCTGAAGTGCTGTTAAAAGCTTTTGCCGCAGTCACTGCACAAACAACGTAAGCCAGCCGCTTTGTCAAGACTTACTTAAGGTGGCGATACAGTCCGTTGTGGACTTGGGTCTCAACCAATAGCCTCCGCCATTCATTTCGGTCCCTAGCTGTCTCCAAGTTTGCACTTCAAGTTGATTGAGGTCCTCTTCCATTTCCTCTACTTCTACGTCCCTCGGGAAAAGTGTCGAAGGCTTTCCGGTCCGGAGCATTGGTGTCCATCCGCTCTAAATGGACCTTGACTCTTCTGGCTAGGTCCATGTCACAACCCGTAAAGTTCGCTGTTGTATCTTCATCTCCATTCCCCATCAATGCATACGCGACCACATTCACAGGCACATTCATCCGATTTTGTCAAGGTCCATGCTTCTGCACCATATAGCAGGACTGGGATGATGAGGGTATTATACAATTTTACCTTAGTTGCTCGAGAGTGGAAAACCCTAAATTTCTTTCTTAGGCCGTGTGCGAATTCAGTTAAAAATGGGTTAAAAATTGACGTTTGGTTAAATTTTGACACTTCGCATAATTTGACTAGCTGCTGAGCAGGTTAAAAAATGACAGTAGTGGTTAAAAATTCATCCATTTTTAATTTTTAACCACAATTCATCCAATTCGCACACGGCCTTAGGCCAAAGAAACAGAGATTAGCAAGTTATTCTTAGTCTGATCTCGGCGCTGGTGTTATTGCCCGTGTTAATAGCGGAGCCTAGATAGACAAACTCCTCTACTACCTCGAAGTTGTATGCGTCTATTGTGACGTTCTGTCCAAGCCGTCGGTGTTGGATTTCCTTCCTCGAAGACAGCATATACTTCGTTTTGCCCTCATTTACCGCTAAACCCATTGTTGCCGCTTCTGTCTCAATTCTTACAAAGGCGCCATAGACATCACGCTGTGTCTTCCCATTATATCAATATCATCGGCGCGTATGCGAGAAGTTGAACAGACTTTTGGAAGATAGTGCCTCTGGCGTTGACGGTGGAGTTTTGCACTTCTCAAGAACTATGTTAAAGAAATCGCATGAAAGTGCATCGCCTTGTCTGAATACTTTTTTGACATCGAAAGATTCCGTAAGCTCGTTGCCAACCTTGATGGCGCAACGTGAGTTCTCCATCGTCATTTTGCACAAGCGAACGAGCTTGGCAGGGATGCCAAAACTAGCCGTAAAGCGAAAATTTGGTCGATGGTTGACTTTCTTGGTCTGAAGCCACATTGTTAAGGACTAATCAGATTGTTGACGATTGATGTTGGCTTCAGGCGTTAACATGTTAGTGTAAAGAGGATCTTGTAAGCGATGTTCAGCAGGTTGACTTCTTTGTTCGTCGTTCCAGTTATAGAGTCTACAGAAGTGATCTTTCCAAATCCCTAGCATCGACTGCGATTCTACTATGATGTTCCCTTGTGCCAGCTGCTTTACCTTCCGATTGAACTTCCGAACTTCATTCCTGCTGTTGGCTCTCTCAACATCCTCGATCTGACGCTTCTCATGCTCCCTCTTTTTTCTCCTCCTCCTGATTGGCTGCATGGGCCTGCCTGCATTCTTCGTCAAACCAGGGGTTTCGTTTTGGTGGCTGTGTGAAACCTAGCACACTAGAGGCAGCATCTCTAACTGCTTTCTGGCAATTTTGCCATTGGTCTTCGCAACTTGATGTTGGCAGTCCTACGACTTCTTAAGAGGTTACTTGACACTCGATCAGAGAAGGATCTGGCAATCTCTTGCGATTGTAGCCGTACAACGTGGAATTTTCGTGCAGCATTTCTTTATTTTGACCTTGGCTACGACGGATAGTGGTCTGAGTCGATGTTGGCTCCTCGGAAAGTTCGAACATCTAGAATGCTGGACAAATGCCTTTCGTCGATCGCAATGTGATCAATCTGGTTGACGGTTGATGGATCAGGAGATCTCCATGTTCCCTTATGGATTTTGAGATGTGGGAACCATTTGCTTGCTTCCACAACATTTCGCCCCGCAGCAAAATCGATCAGCCTGAATCCGTTATCGGACGTGAACGTTAAACTTGAAGCAGACCCACCTAAGCTTACATAAAATATTTTGATCCGTTTGGGAAGGACGACAAGGCTCGGTTGGAGCATAATAATGACCTGGACAAGCGACCCTCTGTCCTATTTATAATTTCCTAAGCTACGGTATTTTTTTTTCCTAGAAAAAGTTAATACTTACTGAAGAATAGTATCCGCAGCGGTGATATCATTTTTCTCCACCATCCTGAAGCACATCTCGGATAGAACTTTTGAGCTAATGACTTGCAGTTTCTTGTCTTCATCGATCTCGTCAAAGTAACGATCAACAACATCCTCGACTTTGGTCTCGTTTTCTGCTTTCTAGAAGAAGTAAGAAAACGAAGTCTATCACTCTTTTGGAGAGTTTATTTGCTATCAACTTACCTCTTTCTGAAAAGCACTAAACATCGTGTCCTTGTCGAGATCCTGAGGCTCAAACTTTGTCCGTTTGATAAGTTTTTTTAAGACTACCGCGTCGGCCGGATTGGCAATCTACATGAGGTTAAACATAAAAATCATTTGAAGCATGTGTTTGGGGATGTGGAAACTCACCCTTTCATTGTACTGTTGCCCGAAACGAATCGCATTGAACATTTGGCTCTCGTCGTTGTATATGATCCTCAACCGAATCAGAGGCAGCTTCGGTTGTTTTGGATGACCTGTCAAACGTTCTTCAGCCCGTTTGATCATCTCCTCCATTTTCTCTTTTGCAAGATTCTGGACCTTTTCGGCGGCATCCGCTTGATCAAAACCATACTCTTCGGAATATTCACTCAGAGTAATCGACTCGAAAATAAACGGCCGGACAGTTTGCAGAGGCAATGGTTTGATTTGGAATTGTTTGTTGAGGATTTGAAGAATGGCAACATTCTTCTGGAGCGACTCACCCTCGGCGAGTGATGTTGCTACAGAGGAACCCGGTTGAGTAACGAAGAAATTCTTTTTACGATTCGACTCGGCCTCGATTCGGCAATCGTGTTCATGGCCCCAGAGGACTAAATCGAGAAACTCGGGAAGAATTTCTTCGGGAATGTAGTTCTTTGTTCCTCGAACTGCACGGTTCTGATGGATTACCATGAGATTGAACCACTCTCCGGTGGATTCGTCAGGCTGTTCCATGATCACTTTGCCGCCTTGGAAGAGCCGACACAACCGAGCATCAGATATGTGAGAAAGGCCATAGAGAGCGATTTGGGTTTCACCTTTTTTCAACAAAATCGGATTGATATCAACTTGAGTGAGATCTGTCCAGCGACCGAAGTAGTTAATGAGGCCCGTCGTGGCTAGAATGTTGAGGGCGCTCAAGTTTCCCAAACCAATTGGGTCATCATGATTGCCATGTATTGAGAATACTGGAATGGATACGTTTATGTTGGGATCTTCGTAGTTAACTGTTTGGTTTAGTGCATCATGGAATGCTAGCGACTGGTCGGAGAGGAATTCAACTGATATCGGGCGGTCTCCGAGGGTATATTGCCTTAGAAGCTTGAGGCATCTTTGAGAGAATTAAAAGTGGTTTCTATAAGCAAGATGAGATATTGTGGGTACTTACTTATGCAATGAATTTTGACTGGGAGTAGCGTCGTGAAACAAGTCTCCACCCAACAGAATGAAATCAACATCTTTCTCAACAGCAAGTTCAAGAATTTCCTCGAATGCTATGAAGCTATCATTTCCTGGAAATTAATCGCAAACGAAGTTGGAATAATTTCATCACAAGGTCAGCCGGTGTTTTTGGTTTACCTCTTATTGGATCTTTTTCACAGTAACCTAAATGATTGTCCGTCGCAATCATAATATTGACAATATTTTCTTTTTCATATTCTTCTGTTGAAGTGGTCATTTTAAATGGTTTGCTTATTATTAAACAAATAAATAGAAAACGCTTAGACGACGGAATTAAAATACAAGAATCAACTTCAACACAACAGGATTTTGATCAGTTCATTGCTATGAGGACTTTGCAGGCGAACTCAAAGGACTGTCAATCTTTGAAAGGATATTACCAAGAGGTCTTTAAGATTTCTGTATCCTGTAAGTTTTGGTAGCTTGAAACTCGTCTTTCCTATTTGTTCTGATTTTGTAGTTTATTCGAATTCATAAAAACCATTTTAACTCTATAATTCCAATATCATATCCCGACATTCCGAATAAAATAAAATTTCGGGACATATTTCAATAGCATGAATGTGAACAGATCTAATTTGGACAAATCAACTGTGATTCAAAAATTCTGTTCGACTCGCAAATGTGTGTGCGACATCAATACTCGTGCTCGTCAACAGGTGGCGTAGTGGAATTTTAAAAATTCAAATCAAATCCCGAATGCGAACGTTTTTTTGACGTTAAATAGAACCCAAATGATGACAAAAAGAAGTGATTCCTATTTCCTTACAATACTTTTGAAGAGTTCGGTGGTGTGAAGTGTACCTTAAAGTAGGACCTTTTCTAGCGTCTAGGTAAAAATTGGGGAGAGTTTTGAGCAAAGCTTACCTATATTTTAATTTTGCCTTGGATTCAAAGAGGAAGGAATAGTAGCTACGAGTAAAGGCTGAATCACAAACACGTTTCAGCTTCGGCTTCGTCTGCGTTATGATGCACCCGCTTCGAGTTTGCTTTGAATGGCAGTTCTCCCTTAATCATCATCATCCTTCCAAAAACAAATGAATTTTGTTTGTGTACTTTTTTAACAGCTGTCAGACAGAGCAAATGTTCAGCATATTTGAACTAGGGCTTCCATTTGGAGTCACGTTACGTTATATTGCGTACGAAACGTGAGGTCGAAGCTTCATTGTGAGATCATGCATTGAATTCCTATGGCTGAACTCGCAAACGTCAGGGGAAGCCGAAGCTGAAGCATGTTTGTGATGCAATCTTTAAAGCAGAAACACAATGACGCTTTAGGCAGACGCGTCGTTGCGTTACGATGCACCCGCTTCACGTGTGCTTTGAATGACAGTTCTCCCTCCATCATCATCAAACAGATTTGCCACTTTACTCCTTTCGAAGTAGTCTACTTTGATTTTTGAAAAACTTTGAATATCTATTCCAACTTCGCACCATCAAGAATGTTTTGAAATCTACTTCACTCGATTTTACTTGATATTTCCAAAATCTGCTTCGATTAACTCATTGAGTAATTTTATGCCTACAGTTCTCTTATTTTCATCAGGAAAATATATAATCGATAAGTTTCTATCCTTATCCCTCTGCGACTGACGTGGTAGTCTGACAGACACCACCAAACATAAAATCTGGTATTTTGTGGTTATTTTTTTAAATTTGACCTGTACGTTCTCAGTACCTTCCTGTCGCATGGTAAAGCACGTGTTAGTATATATTGTGAGCTGTCGTGGCATGCGCATCATTTGTTTTGTGAAGGAAAGTGTCTACGAGACCACCACGTCAGGATTAAGGTATGTGTCTGTGAGACCACCACCTCAGTGTTATTGTTTCATTTTCATAGTCCCAATGTTCGTAGTGTCTCCTAGACCACACGTCAGTAAAATTGTTTGGTTGAGGTTAGGTTGTTGTTTGTTTTTAGATGGCTCACTCAAATAACAACAAAGAGTCCTCATAAAACTAAAAGGAACACTGTATATTGTTGCTGTGCTTGCTTGAAAGCAGTCTTTCTGCAATGCTCAAGGTTAAACTGTGAAGACTGCCAAAAAAGTTTATTATTTTTCTTTTCAATATAATTTTTTTTTAAATCGATGAATTGATCTCTTTTTTTCATTTTTAAGTACCGTAACTTTTAATTTTGATAAATTAATAATTTTAATGAAGAAAATATTTATGTGGATTTTTTATTTATTTTTTCTAATCGTTAGTTTTTGAAGAGCTATTTATGCTGTGTCAATAAAACTTGTTAAGCCTTACATAATGTATTTGTATTTAACATATATGAGTAATTAAAAATAGTTATGGATATTCTGAGCTGTAAAATAGAATTGTTAAGGATATCAATATGAGACAAGTTTTTGAGATACAAGCTGTCCAAATGGTGTCTGGTGGACTACCACGTCAGTGGAATTGAGACAAAAAAGTCACGTCAGTCGCAGAGGGTTATACACGAACAATAACCGGACACACTTTACAAACACGAAATGTCAACCCATATATGTATTAAAGTGTTTAATATTTTACGCCGTGCGCAACTTGGGTTGGAATGTTGGTTAAATTTAAGCACTAGTGTCATATTTTAGCTTGCTAGTTAAATTTTAACACATCATATCCGCCATGTAGTGTCAAAATTAAATCGAAAGTCAAGTTTGTATACACATTTTAACACAATTCACACACGGCTCTAATTGTAGATCTGTGTATGTAGGTATTCATGGTCAATATAAAATACACTATTTTAAAATCTTTTTCGCTTTTTCTCAATCTACTTCGCTTTATTCCCAAATTTACTTCGCTTCCATTTTTTTAAAGTGGTAACGCTGCTCCAAACAACAAATGAACAAACAGCTGTTGAGCTGTCAGACAAAGCAAAAGTTCAACCAAGTTGAACTTTTTTTTGACAGATGGTGGCTTCTTTACGTTTTCTTACGTTTGTCAAAAAAAGCGTACGTAGGAAAAGCGTCATTGTGTGAGGTTACACAGATTTCCTATAGCTGAACTTTTCGCAGTTGTCAAAATCGACGGCAAAGCGTCATTGTGTTTCTGCTTTTACTCCTTTTGGGAACAGTAAGGAGCTGTACGTGGCTTTGTGGTAAGGTGCGTTCTAAGCAGAACGTCATGTGTTCGAGTCCTACTAGTGTCCATAGTTTTTATTTTATCTTTCACGGGCACTGCCTCTTGCGAAAAACTGACAAAACTCCCAAGAGTATCAATCTGTAATGAAAAAGTATTTCTCAACTTTGCCATTCGGAATCGGCGTTGAATTGAAGGTCCCCTCAATTCTTCACACGCACCCAGAGAATGGTTGATGAGAGTAAGCCTCTTAGGCCTTGGCTCTTCAAGAGCTGTCACGCCACTCTAAGTATTTAAAGAGCCGAAAAGAATGCGTCGCCAGTCGACGACGAAAATGACAGCTAGAATTATAATGGAAATGTCAAACTCGTCGCGCAATAAAAGTCAACTTCGTCGCTTGAGTCCATACAAATTTCAGCTGTCATTTCCGTCGTTGAGCGACTGACACATCTAATTCAGCTCTTAATTCATTATAAAATTATAATGTTCATCCAGGTTTATACACGATCGAAATTCTGACAATTAAGAGTACAGCCAAGATTTAATTTTTTTCCATTTATTGTTTCCATGACAAATAAAAACAAAAAACAAACGCTGACAAAAAGTCATAACTTTTATTTACTACCTACAATCCAAACATTTACATAACACTTCATGCATCCATCATCTGTCATCTGTCATCTCTCACAGTTGATCTTCTATGCCCGCCCAATAGCGTGTCATCTCAACTGGAAACACCTTTTTACCTTCAATAATGTAAACCTTGCCGTTTTCGTCTCTTTCAAAAGCTTCAATAATACAACGCGACACATCGGCAGCACTATGAAAAACAATAAGTTATTTCAAAACAAATAAATAACGGTCTATGAAGAACTTACCTTTGCTTATTGAGTCTGTCAAGAATAACATAAGACTCATCAGCCATATCACTAAAAAGAATTTTCTCGGTGAAATTTGTGAACATGTCCGTTATTGTTGCACCTGGACAGAGTGTTATGAATTTAATGCCAGTCTTATTGAAGTAATAATCGTTCTAAAATTGTTAAACAAATAAAAATGAGGAATCAAAATTGTTATCAAAAATCACATCTAACCCCTAGACATCGGGTGAATCCAATGATGGCGTGTTTTGTTGATGAATACACCGGCAGCAGGAACATGGGGTCAAGGCCAACTACTGAAGACATATTGGCTATCAGACCACCCTGTCCGCCATTCGCCTTGCTCATATGTTTCATGGCAGCTAATGTCGAATTTATAATGCCACCCTTTAAGGGTGTCAGTCAAAAAATGAATTTCTGCCACACTTGTCTAAAAGTGCTTACCAAGTTAACCTGTAACGTCCGTGCAACGTCAAGATCATTGAATATTCCAGCCACATTGACTACCAAATGAATGTTTCCAAAATTCTTGACAATTTCTTCATAAGCAGCGTCGATTCCCTGTTTATTGGCCACATCCATTTTGATAAGGAGAATCGTTTGCGACGGATGAGCAGCTCGAAGTTTGGCTATTCTTTCAAGGTTCTCTTGCACATCGATAAGGGCAACATTCTTATAAGGAATCCATAGAATTTTAATAATAAAAATTGAGGTATGCTTATTTTAAGGAAAAAAATATACCGATATTCCACATTTCAAAAGCTGCACACAAACCTGGAGGCCAATGCCTCCAGCTCCTCCGGTGATAACAGCGTTCTTTCCAGCAAAAGACATTCTTTTCTGAGATCCTGAAGGGTAGTTTATTAAATTAAAGAAAAAAACGATTTGAAATCTTATTTACGAGCTCCGATGGCACGCGCTACACACTCCCTTTGTAAATAGACTAGCTTGAGTCTAACGAATTCAACCTGGTTTTATATGCCTTCAGACGGATGGGAGGCGTTACATTAGTAGACGGAAATTGATATCACCAAAGACAACAAGTGTGGTGTACACAATCAATAATGATTTCTCCATTGTATTACGATGGTTTTTTGTGTAGTTTAATATGGGATTACGATACATATAGCAGGTGTCGGATTTCATCAATGATAGGTTCCAAAGTGTCAGTGAGTACAAACTACCAACAGTTGGTTTTTGAAATTAGACTGACTGGAATGTGCGAGTTTTGTAGGGGGTTGCTTTGGGGCACATAGTAAAACATCCATCTATTAGATTTGACAGATGACAACCTACAACTACATAATTCAAATCGAAAAGGCATACGAGATCCGCACATTTCTTTTTCAATTTATTTTGAAAACAAAACGCACACTTCTATTGAAACACTTTAGAGGGCGCTTAAAGTCGACATAAGTTAAATAAAGTGTCATAGGTGATCCGGGTTGAAGCATGTATGAGCTGCACTTTCCAACATTCCTAAATGACAAATTTTAAACTCTATCGGATGTCATGTCATGTGTCATCAACCAAATAAGTTATTGTGTCGTTTTCCATTGGACGTCCAGAAGAATTCGGAAGAGTCGAAAAGTATTCTGAAACCATTCTCCATTGGACTAATTTTGACAGACGGAATGCTGAGAAGAGCAGGACTATTACGTTTTGAGAACAGAATCATCCGAAAAATGACACATATGTATGTACATCAAAACGCGTTCCATTGAAGGTAGAAGAAGAAACGTCAAAAAAGACCAATGGAAAACGATATTAGTCGTCATCTTCAATATTGAAAAGTTCTGAAAATGTTCTTTTATCTGATTTTATTTTCATTGTAAGTATAACATGAATATTGATTTTCCAAACCAAAAAGCTAACAACTTTCATTTCATAATAATGCTCACTCAGTCATGATCACTATAATGACAACTTGATAGAGAATACAAAATTGTAATCAAGTATTATTACAAAATACTTTGGGGTAGGTTAAGAGCAGATAAGAATAATCTTGACTAGGTGCTTTTCTCGCGAGCAAAAGTAAACCTGGTGTTTTTTGGGATGAAATTTATTTAACGTTGAAAAAAATCATAACTCAAAATAGATCAGTTGAACTTACTCTAACCAAATATTTCGGTTTAGAAATAAATTCTTCACGAAGCGAAGGTGTGAGAGACATTGACATTGTGATAACCTCATAACTGTCAATTTTCTTACCATATAGGCTGAAAGACAAACACGCTTCAACTTTGGCTTCGCCTGACGTTTACGAGTTAAGTCATAGAAATTCAATGCATGCGATCACAAAGAAGCTTCTACCTCACTTTTCGTACGCAATGTTACCACACTACGTAACAGTGCGTACGAAAAGTGAAAAGAAAAGTTTCCAACTGAAAACTCTAGTTCAAATGAGCTGAGGATTTGCTCTGGATTGACGCTTGACAGATCAACAGCCGTAAAAAAATGTCAACAAACAAAATTCATTTGTTTTTTGAGGGATGACGATAATGGGGGGAAAAATGTCATTCAAAGCAAACTTGAAGCGGGTGGATCGTAACGGAGACAAAGGCGAAGCTAAAGCGTGTTTGTGTTTCAGCCATAATTATACTGGAATATTGTTGTGTTTTATCTTCTTCTTTTTTAAACAGCACTTGGTTTTGGTTCTTCCGTTCAAATTGTTTAGAGCATATCTAATCTGCTTATCCACATCTCAAAAACTTGACAATTGTGTGTTCATTTGATTCAGAACCCTCGATTCTTTTTCCCCATTTAAGTCACACTCTGATCGGAGGTTAAAAGAGATAGGAAACCAAGCTGTCAAAATAAATTTGCCTACAAGCATTGGTCACTTAAACAAAAATGAGATGAAAAAAAAAGATTTTATCTAATTTTTTTCTTATATATTCACATACACGAATTAACGGAAAATTAAAATTTGCGGTATGTGGAGGGTAAAATGTAATTCAGTTTCCTAACTCCCTTTACCTGATCTGGGGCCTTGAATTTCTTGATCACTAACGTAAAAAGAAATGCAACTTTAAAGGGTTAACTATAATAGACGGAAGCAAACGGAAGCTAGTGTCAGAACCGAACGAAACGCTCCCTTCCGAACTGTCAAGTCAGCAATTTGCCCATAATGGACGGATGTGTACGGAAGTAACCTTCAAAATAAAACATCTTTTTTTCGTTTTTAATAGTTTGCAACAAAAAATCGAATTTTTTCAGAAAAATCCAGTCAGCTGTCAAATTTTCATCCGTACAAACCGAAAGAGAGCGCAGTTTACGTCCGTAATCAAAACTGATCGAAAATTGACGAAACGGAGCAACCCGCCATTTAGGGCAAAATATATGAATTTCATGTTCTCGCTCGGTTACGGAGGGCTCCGTACGCGTCGTTCCGTTCATTAGGGGAGTTCTGCTCAAGATGACATACTTTTACTATAAAGCAGAAAATAAAAAAATCTAGAACACATAGCAATGAATTCCAAAATTATTTATTTTATTTATTTATTAAGAAACAACAAAAACATAGATATATAGAATTTAAACAATATTTAGTACTTAAAAAAAATTATTTTAAAATTGCCCAAAGCCCTGTCTAAGACGACATACCTTCGGGTAAGAAGACATATTGTCTTCGGGTAAGGTGACATACCCCTTTTTACTATTCATTATTGCAAAGTTCGCAAATAAATTGTTTTATTTTGTGGTGAACACCGGCACACAATGAGTGGCACCATTTATTGCATGCTTGGCAACATAGCCAATGCTCTCCTGGACGTGAAATGTTAAATAGCTCATTGCAGTAGGTAAATGCAAGTCACATCGCCATCATTGTCTGATAAGTCCCTGCTGCTGACCATCATTGTCCTGTAGTATGGAAAGTTTTATTGCTTTTTGAGCTCTAAGATTTCTTTGATTTTCTTTTTTAATTTTTCATATGATGACATGTGTCAACTTGGACAGACGAGCACTATGTCATCTTACCCGTTACGATCAAAATTGGTTTAAATGTGTAAGGCATCAAAATTACACCATCTGGCACTTATATCACACAAAAACTTAATAAAACAAAAATTACTGTATTCATAAAACACTTTAGGCATAACATTCTACTTACCTTAATTGAAATATATTTAATAACATTTTTTCGTAAAAAAAAAATTTGTGCAGCAAATTTCGTTCGTTCGCTTTTCATAAAATACTATTTCCAACTGAGGAAAGAGACAATAACTGAGGAACTAACAATCTAAAACTGAACATTCGGGCATATTTAAAAAAACCATTAAACCTATGGTTGCTGAGAAAATGCGACTATGTCATCTTGTCGACTATGTCATCTTAAGCAGATCTCCCCTATAGTTCTGTAATGATCTGAACAAGAAAAGAAAAACAATTTTGACAGTTCAGGATCTGTTCAGATGCTAAAAAAAAGCCTAATGACAGTCAAAAGTAGATCGCATATCAACTAACAATTGCTCGCCAGTGAATCAGTGCTGCCAACCTCTAAAAAAACACTTTAATTTTTTATGTTCTCCTATGCAATTAAAATACATATACAGTTCCTTTAATATTT
This sequence comes from Sphaerophoria taeniata, assembly GCA_943590905.1. NCBI lineage: Eukaryota > Metazoa > Arthropoda > Insecta > Diptera > Syrphidae > Sphaerophoria > Sphaerophoria taeniata. The sequence goes on from OX016541.1 coordinate 148,925,026, forward strand.
TGTTATATTTTTATATTTTCTTATCATAATGAAAGACAAAAATATCTTTTATATAATTAGGATTGGAAATTTGTTCAGTAAATAAGCATTTAAGATACAATTTATGTATTTTGCATTATATTGCATTAAATTTTTAAAAATTATGATTTTGTTTTTTTCATTTTGTTTATAAATATATTTCGTTTGTGTTTTACTGATTCTTATAAGGTTGTCGAAAATTCGTCTCTGGCGGGATGAACACTTTTTAACATTGTTTTCATTTTTTGTTAATAAAACACACCTATATGAATATTTGTTTTTGTATACGTCTAATTGTTGGTCGAACTGCTGGAAAAATATGGATTCAGAGTTGATTGATATGAAAACATGCATTTTAAAAGGGAAGACATAAAAAATGTTATTACTATGTTTTTTGGGTCTTAAAAAATTGATATACTCAGGAGAAGAGAAGAAGCAATAGAACTTATACTTACACCGAAGAGTAACAAACTTAAATTAAACTCAAGCAACTTAAACATTCATACGAGTAGTATTGCTTTTGTTGTACTTAAATTTAAGCAAATGAAAGAAAAAGTGTAAAGAAAGAAAGAGGAGAAATTAATATCACAAATTTATGTATTTTTTTGTTATATAAATAATTAATTATTTTACAAGAGAATTATATTGGTGAAAAGCTTTGAACCATTTCCGTTTGGAAACAATAAACAGAAAGTGTAAATATTTTAAAGGCCGATGAGAGTGATGAAACTCTTTTTAAGTAAGCGAAAAATTATAAAATAATAAAGAACAAGTAACAGAAAGAAGGTAGGACTTTGTTTTAATGGCTTTTATCGTACGTGTCCTTGTGTTGGTATCCAGAGACATATCCCGAATCATCTACTAGATTCTTACGTCCAGCAATGCCCTTGCCCTTGCCAGAATCATCAAAGCGTTCTTTGTGCGAGCCGGTGTACTTCGAAGTGTCAGTCAGACGGTCAACTGTGGCAGCTGCCTTTCCAGCCTTCAAAAAAAAAGGAACAACAAACAATTTGAAAAATGTTGAAATTCAAAAGAGTATGGTGGGTGTATTTACTGAAACTTGTGATACTCCTGGTGCGCCACATTCAGCCAGTTTCTTCTTGATTTCTTCGATATCGACCTTCCTGGCTTTGGCCAAATCTTCTAAAAATTTATTGTAATCGTCAAAGGTTATTTTCATTGCTTTGAATTTTTTGAAATGAATGCCAGTGTCGGTGGTGGTGATTTTCTTGTCAATGACCTTGGCTTGTTTCATCCACTTGTCAGATTGAGAAAGTGTTATTAGTTTGCCATCGGATTTGGTATCACCGAACTTCGAGAAAGCCTTAAAACTATCTCGCAGGGAAGCGGCAGGTTTTGGATCTTCAATTGCCATTTTGGCGACTTCTTCAACGGGTGGTTGGGCGCCATTTGTTTCACTGCTTTCAGCCATTCTTGATCTGTAAATAAAGCAACTAATTTAATTATAGTTTTTTCTGAGAGGTTATTGTTTAAAACATTTTTTGCAGTCCAAGTCCTATAAGTCCTACAATAACTTTCAATCTCACCTGCATAAAACAGCGTGTGCAGGCATTTTGTTTTAAGTAAAATAATTGTTATTGTGCTCTGCTTGTAAATCAAACTATTTTAGTTTTTTTTTTTGTAATATTAAGAAGATTTTCAGTTTGTACTTGAAATCCAAAAATAAATTGTTAACATTGTTGATAGGATTGATTGATTGGAAGGGCTCAAATGTGGACACCGGTAAAATAAATATGGAAAATCGATAAGAAATCAGATCGGATATTGACTTTAAGGCAAACTATGGCGAAATTATAGAATTCAACATCCCACATAGCAGACGATACGATACACGTAGCTCTCAGTTGTTTGGGTATCCAAACTTGGATAGACCTTCCGTTTTGACCACCTCAGACGGAGACAAGGCAAATATTTATGTACATGATATCATTTTCAAAAAGCAAATGTCAAACTCCTACATTATTCTTTTACCCGGAAGTAAACATTTTAAGAGCCGATTTTTCAATCATCGAACAAAAATAAAAATAACAAACTGGCAAATAAACTTATCTGAGTATTCATCGGTCGAATAAATAAGAGCGTTTTTCATCAGATAGAGTCTATCTGACGATTGAAAAATCCAATATTTTGTTATTTGTCGAATAAACACTATCTGCTTGTTTATCTGACGATTGAAAAATCGGCTTTAAGTACAGTCAGCTTCGCCTGACATTTACGAGTTCCGCCATAGAAATTCAATGCATGCTATCACAATGAAGCTTCGACCTTACGTTTCGTACATAATGTAACGTTATGTGAATATTTGCTTTGTCTGATAGCTCAACATCTGTAAAAAAAAGTACACAAATAAAATTCATTTATTTTTTGAAGCATGATAATGATGGAGGGAGAGATGTCATTCAAAGTAAATTCGAAGCGGGTGCATCGTAACGCAGACGAAGACGAATCTAAAGCGTGTTTGTGTTTCAGCCATAATAAGTAGGTACCTATAATTCTTTTGAAATTCTCATTTGACAGACATTAGTGCAAAACTTTAACAATACGTTTAGATGGCGCTGAGGATATGGAAAGACCACTTTTCCAAGCTGTATCATGGAGATGACGAGCAAAATTACGCCAGCTATACAGAACCATTTAATTTGGGTGAAGCAGGCCAACAATTTCACCCACCCGACATTGACGAAGTGAAGATAGCGATATCTTAACTTAAGCCGAACAAAGCCGTTGGAGCAGACGGGCTAGCCGCCGAACTGTACAAAGCAGCTGGAGATGATATGGTTAGGAGCATGTACCAGCCCATCTGCAACATTTGGCCGAAGGAAAGCATGCCCGACGAATGGAATCTCAGCATCGTAGGCCCCCGATCCTCAAGAAAGGAGATCATCTGAACTGCATCAACTACAGAGGTGCGTGAACGTGAACGTTTGAAGCCTTTCGTCAACAACCTGATACGTACTTATCAGTGTGGTTTCAGACCCGGAAAGTCCACCATCGATCAAATATTCACTTTACGGCAGATCTTGGAGAAGACCCAGGAACTTCAAATCAATAACTAACACCTTTTCATCGATTTCAAGGCCGCGTATGACAACGCCTATAGAAACCAACTATTTACAGCAATGTCTAGTTTTGGCATCCCAGAAAAACTCGTCCGTCTGTGTAACTCACGCTGTTCCATCATGGTCGGAAAAAAACCTAACGGATTTTTTTTTACGTCAACACTGGTCCTGTCTGCATAAATGAAGAATAAAGACGAAGATTCAATCAAGAACTGTACGAGCTGTTCAGCGACAGCCAGAAAAGTTAAGGTCTAACGACTAAGATGGTTGGGTCATGTAGAGCGAATGGAAAATAATGCTCCGGCTCGTAGAATCTTCGAATCTAACCCCGAAGGACGTCGCAGAAGAGGAAGACCGCGACTCAGATGGAGCACACAGGTGGTAGAGGACCTGAACCAACTTAGCGTCCGAAACTGGAGACAGCTAGCTAGGGACCGAGCTGGTTATAGACGTTTGTTGGATGAGGGCCTGGTCCTACCTGGACTGTAGCGCCACCACAAGAAAGTAAGTAAGTAAGTTTAGATGGCGCTATTCTATTACTATAAACATTTAGTTTTTTTTTTTTTACAATCATTTATGTTTGCTTATGCACAGAAATGATTGCAAATCTTTTGTTAATCTTAAATCCTTATTATGATTGGAACGTTTTCTTTTTTACGATGTTCTAGTGCTTTGATACAATTCCATTTTCGTATTCTTTCCTAAATCGATAACTCACAACATGTTAGCACACTTTTTCTTTGTTCAAGCCAACATGTCTGCAAAAATACTACAAAAGCTCATTTTCCGCATCCTACCTTTGAACGTTGTCATTGAACATGTAGTTCGATGTCATTTAGATGTTAACCTCCTTCCTTATAGCTTATACATATTTATTGAGGGGGCATTTTAGGACGACACAATATGGTACATTGGAATTCTGATTGGGTTTCTTTTTTTTTCTAAGACGATGAAAAACTGTGCCGATAAATTTTTACATTGAACTGAACTTGACTCAATCTTGGGATGGAACGATGGAAGCAAAAAATATGTTGATTTATGTTTTTCACAAAGAAAAAAAGAACAGAGAAATGAGAAAGCACTCCGACCCAAAGAACACACATCCATATTGAAAATATTCAATGTTATTGGAAAAAATAAGATTAAAAATGTTCGGTGTTAAAAATAACACATGTTATCTAATTCATAATAGGTACTTGATTATAATAATTCATAAATGCACTTTCAAGCAAAATAGTTTCATTCATTGAATCAAGCATGATTATTATCGAAGGAAACAAAACATTTGCAATAAAACTCCCCCTACTCATTATCTCTTGACCGTTAATTATTATAGTAGTAAAAACGATTTAACACTCAAGCACTAATTTATTTTATCGATTTCAAGTCAAACAACATTGCTTGCAAAGGGATTTAAACAAACTTTAATTTGTGACAGGAAATATTGTTTTGTTCGAAGACCACCTTACCACAAGACCGGGTGGAATTAACTGACGCGACGGTTACATGAAAAAGTCATCAGTCAATTCATAAAAATATGCGATAAGGAAACTCAATGAAACAAAAAATGGAAATTAACATGCATATTTGTATATTGTTTACACATGAATTGTGAGTAATTATGGTTTCAGTTTCAGTATTGTGATAACGTAATAACTGGACCTCTCTCAAGTGCCATTTCATTCGCGTGATTAATCATTTTTGCATATTCTTCGCACGTACATACGTCATACATACATCCAATCAATCTCAAATAAACAGAAAAATTTAAAGAGAGGCGTTGGCGTTACGTTGTGGTCACTTACGTTACTAAAATTCAATTCGTTAAATATGTTATCAACAAACAGTGGGTCACCCCTTATAAAATAAGAGAACCCAAATAATTTGGATACTCCTTCTATGTACAAACTATTGAAAAAGTTTACGATTAGTATATTAAACAAATACAATAAGTGTTAACGTTGAGTACTTTTTTATGTTTAATACACTCAAAGTGTATTAAAGTGCAAATTAAATGCATATTTATTTTATTCTGTTGTTCTTTTGTTGTTGCAACAGAAATCCATCAGTCATTATCATGAGATATAGAATTCATGAGATATGCACAGACTGACGGACAGACAGCGGAACCAAAGAAATAGAGTCCAATTTTTGCCTTTTTGGTACGGAACTGTATACGTAAACAAGAAGTTATCAGCTCCGGAATATGCAAGATGTGTTCCAATAAGTGGCAAGAAAGCAATACAGTTATAAAAAAAAACAACAATGATTCAAGGTCACATGTGAATATGAAGCTAAGGTTATAGTAAAACGAAATATAAAATTGCTGCAAAAACAAATAAATATGAAATGTGTTGTTGATCTTTGAACATGTGCCAATTTAAAAACTCTTTTTGTATTTTGATTGAGTTTTATTCTAAACCCATTTTTAGAAAAAAATTCAAGTCCGTTAGGGAAAAGAAAAAAAATTAAAAAAACTTAGGCCCATTTGCTGAAACTCGTCATAAATCTATTTTTTAAGTATTCTGAACTTAGCTCTAAGTAAAACTTAGTTCTTAAGATTCACTTAGTTTATTCTACGTTGCTAGGAAAAATAATATTTCGTCTCAGCTATGAATCGGTTTGACAAATAATTGAAATAAAATTTTATTTTACTGGCAAACTCCACAGGGGTGTTATTTAATATCACAGGGGGAAAATATGTTAAGTCAAGTGTTTTCTTTGACGAGACAAGTCATTTTGTTTTAAGTGGACTTAAAACAAGACCGCATTCATTCGACCATTTCAAAATCACATTCATATCGTCGTTGATGTTGCTCACGCAATTCTTAATCAGACCCAACGGAGTACTTTGAAAGTACTGGACATCGTCTGCGAACATACGCACATCTCCATATCTAATGAGTGGAGGTATATCGTTCACATAAGCTGAAAATAAAAGCGGACCCCGAATGGATCTTTGAGGCACACCACGCTGTATAGTTGGAAACATTAGTATCAGATACAACGGCTTGATTCCTTTCAGTTAAATATGAAAAAATTAGGTTAACTGCTTCGGGAGCGAGTTGAAAACGACGGAAAAGTTTATCGTTTATGGATAAAGGTCCTATGGTCAATTGTATCGAATGCGTTGGAATAGTCAAGAAGAACCAAGAACGTGACTTTATCATCATCCATAGCCTTCCTTACCTGTTCTACAACATCCAAGAGCGCGGTTGTACTACTATGGTGAGATCGAAATCCAGATTGCTTGATTGACAGGGGACTGTGAGTTTTGAAGAAGCGATTGATTTGGTTATGCATTAATCACTCAGCAACTTTGGACAAAAATGGGAGAATTGAAATTGGGCGATATTCTGTTCCACTGCGATTCTTAGATATCGGTATAATTTTTGAAGATTTCCATGAAGATGGAAATGTGCTCTTAGAAAACATCGAATTGATGGCAAAGGTCAAATAAGGCAAAATAAGTGGCAATGCTGCTTTAACAAATGTTGGATTTAATTGATCAAATCCAATGGAATTTGATTTTATTGAGATAAAACTCTCCACAACGTCTTGAGGGGTAACAGCTACGCAGTTAAAAGAATCTCGGAGGTTGGGTCCCAAGGGCTCAACTTGTACTATAGATGGATTTGTGGGTTGGGGAACAGATGATATAAAAAATTGGTTCAATTCATTTCAATCCACTTCTATACTTGGTGACATTTGTTTGCCAATTCCAACTTCACGGAGGTTTTTAAAGATCTTGCGACCATTCTGTGAAATGTTCAAATGATTAGAAAACCACCTTGTTTTTGCAGAATTAATAAGACCAACAAACTTGTTCCGAAGCAGTCGATATTGTTGACGATCCTCGGCTATCCTGAAGCGTTTCCATTTTAAGTTCGATCGATTCTATCTGCTCTAAAAAGTGTATGTCCTCTCATGGAATATATTTTGTCAATTACATCGCTTTTAAACCATGTTTCAGAAACCGCAATTAAATCAACCTCCGAACCCTCAAACAAATCCCGAAACTCGTCAATTTTTCCAAAGAAAACTTTGTGCAATCAAGTGGTAAACTTAAAAGCCTTGGTTTTGGGAATTAAAAATATTTATCAATGCCTTTGTAGTATTGACTTTTTGCTCGCTGTTGGAAAATTTATCCCTCCATCATAATAATTTAAAAGGTGAAATAAAACACGCGAACCAAGAAGAACCGAAAAGTAAAAAAGAAAGAACCCCATGAAGTATCTACTTAAAATACCTTCCATGAGAATGTCGTCAGAACTTAAGGGTTGTGTTAAGAGTAAAGCACTAAAATTGCTATAAACATTTCTGCTCCAAACTATGAATTGTCATATTCTTCGTTAAACGAAATCTTTTATAGAATGAAAGTTCATCAAAAGAATAAAAATATTCCTTTCTCTCATACTTATTAATTTTTATTCACAGCAAAATTATTTGTCAAAACAAACTTCAGTCACTATGTTTTACTTTAAGAGACTTAGGTTGTACATATTCTTCCCCCTAATTTATGCCCTACTTAGCAACATTTATGATTAAGAATATTTTTGGTGCAAACTAATAAGTGAAACTTAAGAGTATATGTTATACTTAAATATTTATGACTCGTTTCAGCAAACGGCCCTAAATGTTTAATTTCTTGATTGTTTCATGAACAGTTTTCAGTCTAGACCCTATCAAACAAGCTGTGAGCCACTGCACAAACATAAAAGACAAAATTAAATGAAAGTGGCATAAACATTAATTTTATGAATAAATGTCAATGTCAATGTAAAAATAAATAAATTGAATCAACAACCCATTTGTTACACTTTCAGTTAGCTATGTTCAGTAGCAGACATAATAATAATTGAATTTCTCAGTGAAATTAACTAGTGAGATCTCTTTAGAATTTGTTTCGAAGCAGTTGTTCAAAAATCGATGAAGATAAATCTAGCAACCTCTTTGGTCAATTTAAACAATGCATTTATTTATTTATATTAATCTACAAGCAATATTTCAGCTAACAGATTACAGCACTCCAAGTATTGAATTAAAATTTGACTATAATAATACAAGTTCAAGTTTAAATTTATTTCCTCTAAGGTTAAATAAATCAATTTTTGAAGCAACTTCATTAAAACTAACAACGAATCTCGATATCGTTTATGTTGCATCCATAAACAGTTTTATGAGTTCTTTCAAATAAGAGAAATCTTGCTCTCATTGGTCTAGCGGTAACATAGATTTGAACTAATGCAAGTAATGGCTGGCATTTTATATGGTAACATAGTAGGTCTCTAATAAGCATTACTTTTTGGATTTTCCGCTGCGATTCTAAGGACTTAATCCCGAGTAATTGGCATCTAGCCTCATTTTATGGACAAAAATCCCAACGCATTTGCTTGAATATACAATTTAGTAAGCCATCTTTGAATTTTTTCAATGCGGTCGATATGAACATTATATGCGGGACTCCAAACAAAATTTCCGTATTCCAAGAATGATCTCACTAGAGATGTGAACAACGATAAAAGTGCATATGGATCTCGAAAATCTTTTCCATTACATTTTATGAAGCGAAAGAATCAAGAATAACACCTAAATCTTTAATACTTGAAACACGAGCTAAAGTCTGAGATTCAATTGAGTAATCAAATAGCAAAGAATTTGACAATCTGGAATATTCAGTTACCCTTTTTTATATATAAAATGAGGCAGTTGACCTGGCACCATGTTGGAAGAGAATAAGGTGGCAATCAGCCGAACTCACTTTCAGAAATAGTTTCAGATCATCAGCATATAAAAGGCAATTACTATGTTTAACTACCGAAGTAACATCTAGTAAAAATAAAGGAAAACGAGCGGTCCAAGGTGACTTTCCTTGTGGGACGCCAGGCGTGCAATCAATTTTTCTTGAACATGAATTACCAATTTTAACTTGCTGTGTTCTATCGGATAGATATGAACATATCCAAGAATGAATATTAGAGTGAAAGCCAAACATATCAAGTTTCTTTAGAAGTGTTTGGTGGTTCACAGAGTCGAAAGCTTTACTAAAGTCTGTATATCAACTTGAAATTTTTGCTGCATATGACGTAAAAAACGATAGATTGGTAACGGTAGATTGACCTGAGACAAAACTGTGTTGTGATTCAGACAAGTGCTCACTCGCAAGAAAGTCCATCTTGTTTTTTACAATGCTTTCAAACAATTTTGGAATTGCTGACAGTTTGCAAATACCCCTATAGTTCTCAATACTATTTTTTGAACCTGACTTGTGAATGGGATCCAAAAACGAAACTTTCCATTCTTCTGAAAATTCACCTTCCGAAAGAGATGTATTGAACATTTTGAGTAAAGGATTTTCTTTTCGAATTGACAAAGGACCAAAATGTTAGCTCTATATATAAAATCTTAATTTTTTTTATTTATTCCAAAAACATCTTTATATTGACAGCGATACATTAAGATAGAAATCTTTTAAAGTATCAAGAATACCAAATTAATGAACAATTATAATTACAATAATGCAAAACAAACAAAAAAGAACATAGATTAATTAATTAATTTTGCAAAAACATTATAATTATTAATTATTAGTGAAGTGTAAAAACAATTTTCTCTTGAAGGTTATAGGTGAGGCTGTTCTTTGCAGTTCGTTAGGAATAAGGTTCCACAAGCGAACTGCAGATATATAATAGGAACGTTCAGATATGGTGAGTGAAAGACGTGATTTACGTTTCTTTCGTTTTAAGGTTCGAAGCTGATAGTTATTCATCCACGGCAAATCATAGTTTCGCAAATTTATCAGCGTACATTGATGATTTAACAGAAGCATCAAAATGCATTTTTAGAGAAGGTTCATATAATAGTCCTTGAATTAACAGCCCGATTATGCTGTAGTGATGGGTCACAAGTAACAAGCTCTAGTTACTCGATTTCTTGATTTTTAGGAATTCTAGAATAACGGTCACAAGAAAAAAGCAACAAAATTAACCTTATCATGGACCATTTTCTGATTCGTACCGTCATTTCCGCGTTCAGGTGTATGTTTCAATTTTCAAAAGCTTTTTGTACTTTACATTTAAATTCATAGATTACCTCGGATTACAAATAATGTAAAAGAAAATGTTATGAAACAAAGGAAAATAAAATTCACTCTTCCGACTTTCTTGATCTACTTATCTATACTAATTTTAATCGTAAGTTATTTTTTAAACACACATGTATTATATCAAAGGCCGAAATTCAAAATATCTAAGCCTTGACTTGCTCTTTTTAAAATCACAGTTTCAATCTCTGTTTTAATCGTCCTTGAAGTGAATCACACAAGTGCTACAGTTTACAGCTCAAAAAAATAAATCAAATTCTCATAAAACATAACTCAATTACTAAATTAATTACTCAAAATCTCGCCTTTATTTCAATCCCCACTGAGATCGACAGAGTTAACAAGCAAATACATTTTTAATGCGATTGAAGTAAAAAAAATTAAAAACATCTCTTAACCACGGCATGCAACACATAATCCAATAAATCAACCGACAAAAACAAAAATAAGAACCAGTTCGCTTCCAGATATCCCAAAATAACGAAGAAATAAAATAAAAAAAAACAACGTCCTTGATCGCATTAATAACAAAATAACATAACCCGATCTGATTTAACTTTAGCCAAGCTAACAACTATTAAAACGATAAGAAATATTATAAAGATCCAATAAGAGATACTAGAGCACATGAAAACCTTAACCTTTAGTATAGGTCCTGGCATGAATTCCATAAAACTGAACCTTCTAAATCGATTGGATTCGAACAATTTTTGCTTATCTCCGGTCATAAAAAAGGGTGATGTACGTAAATTGAGAAGAAAAAATCATAAAAACTCATACAAATGAATGAAAATTTAAGTAGTTGAAGAATTTATCCATTCACAATTTTTCGAAACCTCAGAAATAGGAACATAAAATTGTCTACTCAAACTACCATCAGAAAAAAAGAATTCATTCCAACTAAACCATCCAACCTGCAACCGTCATTAGTTCAAAATCCAAGGAGTGGTGGTGATGCGCTCGAACTTGTGGATATTTCTTTTTTAGTTGCTTCTGAATTCCAAGAAAATAACTTATTTGACCTGTAGGGAGGCCTGCCTGCCTCTGCCTGCCTATAACGATGCCCCTTGCTGATTTTATAGCCGTTTCATCTCTGCCATTTACAGCCAACGAAAATACATGTAAGTAGGTGAGTTTAACTGCCCAGCTCGTTAGGAATCACTGTGTTTTGTGCGAATTTAATTTATTTACACGAAATTTTAGTTCTTTTATTATAAAGGAACAGTCGGTATAGTAATGACTGAATTAATAGCCACTGACAGCATTTATGACTTTTAATGGAACGGAACGAATATGCAAAAAACATTTATATTGTGATTATTTTTGAAAAGATCTGTTCGATTTTTGCAATAAAAATAAACAAGATCGTAAATCATTTCAAAATTGATAGTTTGACAATTATATTGTTAAGACAATTTAACTAAACTTTCGTATTGAATTTCTTGTTTTGTTTTTCTGCTTCATTAAATAATTGTTTTCAAGGTTAACATTTCATTCATTCAATTTTAGACCGGATCATTGCCTCTCCTTGTTCTCTATGAAACAAAAAACACATTTAAACTATAAAATTTAAACAAATGAGATAATTATCTCAAATGATGTCATATTTTGCTAATCTATTTACTTATTTCATTTGCAATCAAAATTAAAAAAAAAAAGTTTCCTTATCAATAATTTTCTGTGAATTTGCTAGAAAAATTAAATAAGTTTTTCAACAGGTGATTTCTATTTTTGCAAACGTTTGCTATCAGCACTCAATCCATCAAATGCATTTGCTTGATAAACCAACAAGAAAAATTATATTTATCCACGACAACAACAAATCAAATAACAATTAGCTTCAATTGTCAAAAATGTCACGTCGCAGTTAAAACTTATTCCCAATGACACATTTATTCTTAATTAACTCCATTCCAACTGGCTTTTCGAGTATCGAATCAATTTCAAAACAAATTTACGTTATTAACAAATTAAATCAATAACCTCAACAAAACAAAGTTTTAGAAACAAAAAACCCGTTCCCTTCCTCATAACAACAAAACATTCAAGACATGACATCATAATAGTGATGTGAGACTTCTAAGTATCCATCCACTCCCCATCGACCTGCGTTGAATCTTCTCATCGTTCACCTTTGTTCTTTTTTGTTGAATTTTAAAATAAATAATGACAGCATACAAAACAAAATTAATAACAAAAATAATAATTGATGTGTGTTATCGGGCCAGCCAAAAGGGAAAAAAAAACTTGGAATTAGAACCACTATCGACGACGTCTTCAAGTGGAAGGTATTTGCTCGGAACGAAATGACTGAAGCTAATCGAGAATACCAGGCCTGTGCGCTTGGCAAAGCTGCTGAAACGCTCTGGGGGCACGACTCGACTATTATGCAATGTTAATTTTAATTTTGTTTAAAACCTTTGAAAACATTGTCTAATTTAATGCTAATCAGGTTTAAAGTTAATTTATTGCTGGTCATCACACAAGCAGCACTGCGTGTGTCTTTTTTCTATGTGCTCTCAGGGTGTGGTAGCAAATAAAATATTCTGTTGAAAAATAAATAATTACAATTGTTGAATCACAAGGTTTTTCATTCCCTTAAAATAAAACAAAAACACCGAATGAGTCCTGGAAGCACAAAACAAAGCAAATCATGACCCAAAACAGGACGTCCTACTTTTCGTTAACTCCGGAGGCATTGTTGTCGTTCCCATTCAGGTTTGTGGAGGCAAATACACTGAGGAGGAAGCAGGAAGAGGAGAAATCCTTGTGGGAAATGATTTCCCTTTCCCTTTCACAAACTTTTATATTCCGTACAACTTTCACTTCACAGTAAAAAATATTCCTATCAGGCATGCATAGAATAAAATGCGTCTTCCCAGGAAGCTCAAACAAAGTTTTTGTTGGTTCTCACATATTTTCACCTCATACCACCCGCACAGCGTCTAGCTGTCTGGTGCGCATGTTCTCAAAAAATTATTCATTAATCATCCCGCCATCCATATCGTCATCATCCGGAAGAAGATGCCCTCGGACTCAAATAAACTACGACGACGACGACTATAGATGATGCCATGACATGGAAAACTTATTTATAACACATCAAGTCGAAAAAAAAACACAAAAATTAAAAAAGGGGTTGTGAAATTGCATTTGGGTTAGCATAAGAGATAAATTTTCATCCGATATACCGAAGCCGATGTGAGCAAACAGAACACAGAAAAAATAGTACGTATACGCCCCAGTGGCTGGATTTAGTAAAATTTACCCTTGTTTTGTTTGTAAACAAATCTGTGTGTACCTAGTGCAAGATTAACCGCTTTTCTGCTTCTTTTATTGATGGGGTTGAACAATTTTACAATTGTTCTTAATTTTTCTTCAGTTTTTTTTACCTTTTTTACTGTTAGAGATATGTTAATCCAAAGTAACGATGTATCCAAAAAGTTTTTTTTATGTTTTTTTGGTTATTATTTAAATTTTGATAGACGCACTACGACCACTGGACCAAAACGAACTTAACAGTTGACGAAATCCAACTGAGGAACCGAAAAGTTTTACTCAGGCAAAGTTTACGAGTGATGTGTGTTTTTTTTTTACTGCCAACAAACTATACACTTTTGCTATCATTGAAAATGAGAAAGCATTTGAATATTATTTGGGTTGTCTGTGTGTTGGTTAAATGGTTTTAAACTTGAGCAAAATTGAGTTGAGTGAGAATGAAATTGAATGGGGTTCATGAGAGATAGATGTAGTCAAGCTAGCACCCTTTGGAAGAATGTCTGCTTGTAAGAAGCTTTTTCTCAGAAGGAGTGAAGTGAGGACGTATATTGAATGACAGTAGACGTTGGGAGTGCTTTATCACTTATACTAAAAAAAAACACATTTTGCCTATGAAAAAGTACTTCAGCGTAAGGTTTTGACATTTTCATCGACAACTTTAGGGCTTTAAAACTCCATTTTCTCCAGGTGTTATGTTTTTGAGTTAAGACATCTTTCGACAAAAGACTTTTCTATTGGTTTGGTTGAGTATAAATGCTTTTAAACTGTTTATCAAGCTTCTTGCTTGATTTCAATTTCTTGGAAATGCTTATCTTGTCATCTAGAAGTTAACAAGTCTTATCAAAAGAGTTCAGTTATCGGCTAAATGATTTATACTCTCTTCACTCTACTGTAAGTATCCAATGGTCAACCTAAAAGAAGGGATGACATCAACTCCCAATGCTGGTCTTTCATTTAGTATTTGAACTATGAAGCTTTTTGAGTCACGAAAAATTGATAGAAAAAAAACTCAAAAAACCATGAGTGCGAACAATTATCTCAAAAGCTAAAAACATAGTTTTGACTTTTGCAGTAGTAGACGAAGTGGCTCTTGTGTTTCCCTTACGCTAAAGAGGATGAGAACTCAACGTCAGACAACAAAGAAACGAGACTGCTTCCGCTTTTTGGTGCGAGACCAAATCATTTTTACGGCCTATTTTTGTCACCCTAAATAAGAAGCGCTTTCAAAATATTGTGATAAAAGACAATTAATATTAATGAAGAGCGGAACCATTGCGTGCGAGATTGAGATTTGATATTTTTGTTTTCATTTCAGAATTGTATGTGGCTGCTAGTTTCTGGGGCTATAAATTAAGCTTTGCGTTAAATTCATTCTTGGAAAATTTGTCGAAAAGATTTCTAAGACATAAGTTCTGTGTTAACAAGGTTAATTATGATATCATGGTTAGTGGTTTTGAACGTTTAAAAATGGTTAAGGGGTGTTTCTTTCTCAAAAAAATATTGAAATAAAAAGAAAAAAGCAAAGAAAATGAAATGTAACTTTCCAAAACTTGCTGAAATGATGAAACCTGTTTTAGCCAAATGCAAACATGTTCCTTGCAAAATTAAATTTAAAAACTTAAATTGATGAATTTAACTAGATGCGGTCATTCAGAAACACCTTCATCACAACGTAGCATTATGTAAATTAAAAATCTTTTGTTACAATGAGTAAAGGAGTCAAAAGGATAATTACATACACAAGTCCGTAATTATCTTCTTTCTTACAGTAGTTGGGTTGAAGGCCAAGTGCAGACTATATCAATTATGTTATTAACAAGCCCTTTTTTAGTCTCTTTTATATCTTCCTCTCGTATAAAAAAAAGTTTCTTACTTTAAATAAACATGGAAAAGTCTCAAGTTACCGGTGACCATACATAATCTTATATGTATTGGTATATGGTGTAATGCATTAGTTTAAATTTTTAGGGTACAACCGACAGAAGCTTTAAGTTGTTTTGTTGTTTCTTATATGGGTATAAGGCGTCTTTCTGTTTAGTAATCTGAAGAATGCGGTAGATGGGGCAAAAATTCAACCAATTTTTCCGGCAAGATTGATTTAAAACCTTATAAATCGGAATGTACAGCCATGTGACCGTTTGCCGTTCTCTAGGTCTAAATGATCGATGTGTATCACACATGATTCCCAGAAAAGATTTCCGACCGTTGCATGCATGGGGCATTCGAGGTCTTCTTTGGAGCACGTTCGCAGACTGAAATCCACTGTTTTGACTGCTCCTTGATCTCTGATGTGTAACAGTGGATCCATCTTGTGTCGACTTGGACGAAACGAGAGTCAAACATTGCTCTGAAGCAACGTTACCACTTTATTGCCTTCAAAGTAGATCTATTTCGATTTTTTAATATCTATTTCCAACTTCAAACCATTCCTACTATCTGAAATCTGCTTCTTACTTACTTACTTAAGGTGGCGCTAAAGTCAACAGTCTCCACTAGCCAGCTCAGTCCCAAAAGCTAGCTAGTTTTGAACTTCAAGTTCGCCACCTGAGTCACGATCTTCTTCTACTTCTTCCCTCAGGAATAGTGTCAAAGGTTTTCCGGGCCGGAGCATTGGTGTCCATCCGCTCTAAATGACCGAGCCATCTGATTCTCTGGACCTAGACCCTTCTGGCTAGGTCCACATCGTTCTACAACCCGTCAAGTTCACTGTTGTACCTTCTTCTCCATTCCCCATCAATGCACACGGGGCCAAAGATGACCCGAAGAACTTTCCTTTCGAAACAGCCTAAGGCACATTCATCCGATTTTGTCAAGGTCCATGCTGCTGCACCATACAGTAGGACAGGGATGAAGAGGGTGTTCTACAGTTTACCCTTAGTTCCTCGAGAGAAGGCTTTTCCACTCAATTGCTTTCTTAGCATACGTCGTATCTCGTATCTCGTATGCTGTCATACGCGGCCTTAAAATCGATGAGAAGGTGGTGGTTATCGACTTGAAGTTCATAGGTTTTTTCCAGGATCTGCAGCAACGTGAAAATTTGATCGATGGTTGACTTTCCTGGTCTGAAGCCACATTGACAAGGACCAATCAGATCGTTGGCCAAAGGCTTCAGACGTTTACATATTACGGCAGAGAGGATCCTGTAGGCTGATTCCTCTGTAGTTGGTGCAGTTTAGAGGTTCTCCCTTCTTCAGGATCGGACAAACAATGCTGAGGTTCCATTCATCGGGCATGCGTTCTTCCGACCATATCTTACAGATAATTTGGTGCATGCTCCTATCTAGATCATTGCCTGCTGATTTGAACAGCTCGGCAGCTATAGATAATCTGTTCCCTCGGCTTTGATGGATTTCAACCTTGATATTGCCGTTTTCACTTCTTCTAGGTCGAGTTCACGGAAATGAAATGAAATGAAATGCGTACTGTCTCAGCTTTCTTAGGCACCTTCAATTAACGGTCTAACAATACGAGATCGTGGATTTCTGTCACGTTATCTTTCGTCGTTGCCGTCTTCGTGGCATTTGGACGGTACTCATCAAAAACCAATTTTCGACGGTCGGCATGGAATAGAAAGAGTCGCCGTATACCAGCAAATACACGGTCTTTGATATCGCAGTGCGATTTCAATTTCAAAGACAAAAATTGAATCACCAATCGATATGGTCTTCTTCTATTTTTCTTAATCATTCAAGATAAAAATACATGTCCGAACCGTAGTTCTTCCCATGGGTGAGGCTAAGTAGATACTTGTACCCACCTTAAAACTTGGACTTACTTCTTAACTCGAAAGTATGCGATTCATGATGCATAGTCCTTGAACTTATGAATGGACAGATAGATACATTGGACTACAGTTCCATTTTCAAAACTTAGACATTATGACTTCGCTTTTCATTTTCTCTCATCTAAAGCAACTTTTTGTATATGATTGAACCATAAAATTACACCAATTCTATTTATCGCACATTGTTGAATAAACATAAATAGAACTTCTGATTGCGAACCTGTTTTATGGCTTAAATTGTTTCAACTTCGTTCTATTTTAGCTCCAATATCTGTAAACAAGTAATAATAAATCTAAACGCATTCAATCTTAATGACAACGTTAATTTATTTTTATCAGCTCACCTCTTTTCCCAACAAATAGTCCCTCATCACGACACCAGCACTTAGAATATTCAAAACATCATTACTCCTAGCCTAATCCTAAGATTAATGATCCTGCAACTGCAAACAAAAGATCATCTTCTACTTACTTCTAGCGAAGTAGCAAAAGATCAGTAAAAGAAATCCACGACAAATTCTTCCAAGTATTAAGTTGTTTATCGTGTACTCTGGAGTCTCCCTTTACAAGGCCCAAACAAAACAATTGCAAAATAAAGATATTGCCACACTCCACATTTGGAATTCCACTTTTGGAATTGTTAAGTAAGGCAAAAATGCAAAATACCCAAACCATCCGATCGAACTTCTGTAACAAAATAATGATAATGCAATTCCAAAGGCTTCACTATCGCCGGTAATAAAGTTACAAGTAATCGAATGCCCTGATAGCCGAAGACACTAAATGTTGCCATCGTGTCGTCGTGTCGTTGTTTGCTCCACAATACAAAGCAGCCATCACCATCGAAGGTGACGACAAACAAAACAAAAGCAACACACAAAAAAGAAGACGAGTTTTGCTTGTGCCTCAAATGGACTGGAATCGACGACGACAACGACTGGATTGGACACGGACGCTTTGGACTTCGGCCACTTTGAGAATTCACCTCAAGGTTGCGAATAACAAAAACAATAACCACAATAAAAGTGCGAACTAGTTTGCCGACGATACCCCCAAGCAGCCGGCCCTTGGCCTTCGGTTACCTTGCATTGACCTGAGCCAGAGAGCATCGTTGTGCACAATTGTCAATTAGTGAAAGGGATTTCCGCATACTCCCAACGACATACCATTGAATTCCAATGCGAAATTGCGATGAGAGGACGAATAATGCGCAAAATACGAAATTGAAAGTATCGAACTTGGTGGACAGGTCTGGTTGCTGCTGGTCGTGGTAACACTCGTTCCCACCAAGGTCTTTTGCGTTTGCGAATTGAATTGTTTTGATGACTGTTGCCGCCTTTTGTGGCATCCCATGTTGGTGATATGACGGGGACAACTTGATCCTAGTTCGTATTTCTCTCGAGTATAAAAGGACCACATCGAATCAGAAACAGACAGAGTTCTCAGAAACGAGTACTAGTACACATCACTAGCAGCGTTTTTAAGCTTCACATTCAATTACACAAATTGTTTATTTACCACAAACCATCAACCCAATCTCAATCAATATGAAATTCTTTGTTGCATTCTCCGCTTTGATTGCAGTCGCTTCGGCCGGCCAATTGTTTTATGCACCAGGTCCGCTCCTTGCTCGTGCTGCCTTCCAGCCAGCCGTGCAACAGCAATACCATGCCCAGGACGAATTCGGTCAATACTCCTATGGATACAGCGAACCCCGGTCGGCCAAGCAGGAAGTCAAGACTTTGGATGGAGTGACTCGTGGATCGTACAGCTATGTGGATGCTGAGGGAAAATTGCAAACTGTTGACTATATCGCTGATGATGGTGGTTTCCGTGTGTCTGCAACAAATTTGCCCAAACCAGTTGAAGCCCCAGAAATCAAGCCAGCCGAAGCACCTATGCCAGTTGCTGAAACCCCAGAAGTAGCCGCTGCACGATCGGCCCATTTAGCCGCCATTGAAGAAGCCAAGGCTCGTGAGGTTAATGCCGCAGCTCCAACTCCAGTCCCAGTTCCAGCTCAAGCTTCAGCCCCAGCTCCAACTCCAGCTCCAGCTCAACCCGAATTCAATCCCCGTGATTTGCCCAAGCAAGTGGAAGACACCCCCGAAGTTGCCCTCGCCAAGAAGGAACACTTCAACGCCGTTGAAAATGCCAAATTGAGAAACGCCATCATCAAGGAAGCCAATGAAGTATCAGCTGCCCCAGTTTTTGCTGCCCCTGCTATTGCTGCACCTTTGATCGCTGCTCCAGCTCCATTGCGTTACATTAGCAGTGCGCCAGCTCCCCTTGCCATTCCATTTAGCCAAGCTATTTTGCCTTCTGGCTTCGCATACTCATACGGACTTAACAATGGTGCCATCTTCCCAGCCAGCCGGTTTTTGAGCTCGCAAATCATCCACCAATGAACTTGTTCTAGTTAACTCCAAAATGGTTTGAATCAAAATTATTGTTATCACGCATTTTACGATCGATTAAATAAAAAAAAAACTTTTGTGTATAAAAAAAGCATTTTTAGCATTTTTCTTACCCCAACTTGTTGCGCAACATTGTTTTGTTTGATTATAAAAGGCCTTCCTAGAAATTTTGTTTCTATCACTTAAATTTGTTGCCAGCAACATTCTAAAATATGAATGTTGAATAACCATACTACTACCATTGCAACATTTCAGCAACATTCTATAAATTAATAAGATTAACATGTTGCTGCAACAAAAAAAAACTGATCTGTTAACTGCAATTAAATTAAGAATTTGTCTGCAATATTTAAATCTTTGATAAAGCTTAAATGTTGCTGCAACGTTTTGACGACATTATCAGGCAATCATATTCACTTACTCAAAAATGTATTAGCACACACACGATAGAACACACGATAAAAAAAAAATATGTTGAATTGTATGTAAGTAGCTCAAAGTGTTGCTATACAACTTAAGGCAGCATTGCAACATTTAAAAAAAAATCTCATGAAAACAAAATCCAAACTATGCTATAGAAAACGCTTGGGTATAAAAGGCATTCATGGGAATGATCGAAATGTTGCTGAAATATTTCTTCTAGCAACATTAAAAAAAAAAAGGAAAACAGAAGAAAAAAGC
Source organism: Sphaerophoria taeniata (assembly GCA_943590905.1). NCBI lineage: Eukaryota > Metazoa > Arthropoda > Insecta > Diptera > Syrphidae > Sphaerophoria > Sphaerophoria taeniata. The sequence continues at coordinate 148,945,384 of OX016541.1, forward strand.
TACAAGTCCAAACTACCCTGTGAGGAACCTACATTCTTTGGAACAATAAAAATGTTAGCTGCAACATTTTAAAAGCAAAATCAAATATCTAAAATTGCAGTTATCACATAAAACTTTTATTAATTCACAAATATACAAAGTTATCATTGTTTTTTTGGTTTACAAATTACAAATACAAATAAGGATTCAAGGACTTCAAAGGCTTAGCAGCTCCATAGTACTCCCGGAAAATTGGTGGATAGTCCAAAATTTGTGGCTGACTAAGCAGAAGTTGTTGGTTGGCCTGAGCCTGGGCTAAAGCTTGAGCTTGAGCTTCGGCCTGAGCTTCGAGACGTTCTTGGTTCTTGGCAATCTTCTGCAACAGAATAGCTTGGTCCCTTGCAGCAAAGTGTGCAGCACGAGCAGCGGCTACCTCTGGTGTATACGAAACAGGTTGAGGAAGAGCTGGCTGGGCTGCATCTCCGGTGCTGTTGTCCTCTGCACTTGATGGTTTGTTTTGGTTATCCTCAGCTGAAGATTCATTGCGATTTTCCTCTTTCTTCTCTTCAGTCTTCTCGCTCGAGTTGTTTTCACGTTGTTCTTCAGCTTCGCCGTTTTGTGCTTCATCTCGTCTTTCTTCTTCGGCGTTCGTTGGAGCCTCAGTCGATGTGCCCTTAAGGAGTTCAGCATCATTATCGCCTCCGTAGGATATCGACTTGATAGTTCCATCCCCATCGATGTAAGTCAGTGTTCCACGGATGATTCCATCTGGGGAACGAATCTCCTGCCGTGACAAACTACCATCCAGCAATCCATATGTTCCTAAGCCACCCAAGGAATAAAGCCCAGCGGCATTGGCAAACACAATGACTGCAAAAAAGACTGTAAATCTCATCATCTTTATGACTTGGGGAGCTGTATGCTGCTGTCTGACAAAGTGTTGAATTACCTACTGATGGTTCAAATGCAAGTAACTCAGGTATTTATAATCCATCAAGTCACAAAGTCAACGCAATAGTCTGGGCTGAACAGAAAAGCTACCCCATAAGCATTAAGTCGACTGTGGCTTGAACACGAAAGTGATGGGCTCTTTTTTGATGCCGCAATAGTAGTTGGCTTACTTGAAGTTTTCTTATGCTGCTGGTGTTCTGGTGCATGGGGGAGCATTCACCCCTGAGTGCTGGGTTGTATGGAATCTTGATTCAGGTACTAGTTGGAGACCTTGATGGGTCGCAGGAAACTGTGGCAATAGTCATAATACGTGATCTAGTTGCGGTTTATGCCTCAGACAACCCAGGAATTTTATCTGGTGCTATTGAATTACAAGAGTGTGAAAATGTAAAGAAGAATATTGTTCTACTCTGTAAATCAGGTTATGTGTTGACATTTTTGTGACATTTCCCAGCTTGATAAATATTCAACCAGTCTTGAATATTTAGGTATTTAGTACATTTACTTGTTCATTCAATGAGTGATGAAATGTAAAATGTAAGTAATTTCAGGACTTACAATATGAGATTTAGTGAAAGAACAACGGTATATCATAAACAAAATAATATGAAGATGGAGATTTCGAAAAAAAAGTGGGTGCGATGATTCCACCCTGTTATACAGGGTGATTCACGAGCGTTGTGCCAAAAAGCTAGAGCGTGTAGGTTGAGTTGAGACAAGAAAAAAATCGTATGGGAGGGGGGGTCTATTCCCCCCCGTTTAGCCGGGAGGGGCAATTTTCTGAAAAATTGACTTATTTTGTAAAAAAAAATATTAAAAATCAACGGCTTAGTTTACAACACCGTGCTATACCTTTCTGAAAAGCTAAAAACTTCTTCTTTCACTTTGTTCTTAAAATAAATTGTTTTAACGAATAGTTTAAAAAAAAAAATTTTCAAACTCAAAATTTTCAAAAAAAAAGCAAAAAAAATTTTTTTGAACTAATTTATTTCAAAATTTTATGTAATTAAGTACTAATTTTGTTTTAAAATTTCAATGTCTTTGTTAATTTTTAGTCGAAAACAGAAAACCGGATGCAAAAATGTCTTTTCGTTTTTGAGAAATTAAAAAAAAACCAAAACCACTTTTTTCTAAGAAAATCTCTGTTTTTATTTTTACCTATCTGGACTTTTAGTATAATTTACTAGTTTAATTTATAAATTTAATTTTTTGTAATTGGAGTTTTATGAGGACTCAATAAAGTAGAAAAGTATTGGATTTTCCCTGGATTAATCATTTTGTTCATTGAAAACGTGTGCCATTGACCTTTCACTTCTAGCTCTCCGTGCTCTCGTCGGCGGATTCTTGAAAACATGCTACGACTTGGGCGCCATCTATTGGGATATCTTTCAGCGTAGAGTCTTTCGGCTTCCCGATCTCGACAACAAGTTAAACCGTAGCAGAAGTTCCTGTCCGCTAACTCTTCTCGAACATATGAGTTTGTTATTGTTATGTGTTGATGAATTAATATTTTAATTGTAAATGGTTGTTAAGTAAATATGCGATGCCTTTTATCAACCTTTAGGTTGTTAATTGTTTTTTCATTCAAGAAAAATTGCGGTTTGATTATCTTAAGCCCCCAGCAGGTAGAACCCTTCGCCGGCGAGTGGCCGCGGCCCCAGGTATAGTAAGAAAAAATTGCAGGTCAGTTTTCAGACGTTATCAATGAATAAAATGGTTAATCCATTGAAAATCCAATACTTTTCTACTTTATTAAGTCGTCATAAAACTCCAATTACAAAAAATTAAATTTGTAAATTAAACTAATAAATTAAACTAAAAGTCCAGATAGGTAAAAATAAAAACAAAGATTTTCTTAGAAAAAAGTGGTTTTGGTTTTTTTTTAATTTCTCAAAAACGAAAAGACATTTTTGCATCCGGTTTTCTGTTTTCGACTAAAAATTAACAAAGACATAGAAATTTTAAAACAAAATTAGTACTTAATTACATAAAATTTTGAAAAAAATTAGTTCAAAAATTGTTTTTTGGCTTTTTTTTGAAAATTTTGAGTTTGAAAATTTATTTTTTTAAAACTATTCGTTAAAACAATTTATTTTAAAAACAAAATGAAAGAAGAAGTTTTTAGCTTTTCAGAAAGGTATAGCACGGTGTTGTAAACTAAGCCGTTGTAAGTCAATTTTTCAGAAAATTGCCCCTCCCGGCTAAACGGGGGGGAATAGACCCCCCCCTCCCATACGATTTTTTTCTTGTCTCAACTCAACCTACACGCTCTAGCTTTTTGGCACAACGCTCGTGAATCACCCTGTATACCAGTCTTCTCGTCTAATACTAATCCGTTGAGGACTCACTACTTTTGTACCAGTTGCACTCTGTTCGGGTAGTGGTATGGATGATTTTAAAAGTTTGTACCAAATTCACATTCATGAATTATGGCCAAATATATGGACAGCCCATTTTCCCCATGTAAATGCCCAGAATAAAATTGTACAAAAGAATGTTCAAATTTCGTACCAACCAAATAAAAAAAAAAACATCCAACCTCATATACACATACACTAGCTGACCCAGCAAACGCTTCCTTACCATAGGTATTAATAAAATGACTCAAAATGAATTAAAATATTTGTGCCACGGTTTTCCTTCAAAGCTAGTTCATTGTACTTTCTTGTGAGGAACGAATATTTCTCAGTTTTTCCTGTTTCCAACATCTCTTATGTAAATCTGTGTCATCCTACAATGGAATAGGTTCTGATATATGTATATTCATTTCTCGGGGTCTTTTAAAAAAGGTTCACAGGACAACGTTTTTCAGGTCTGCTAGTAAGCTGAATTTTGGATTGAAGCTATTTTCGGGAACACTTGAAAAAAAAAACAACAAATTTCATAAAAATCAGAGTTGTCACTGGGTCCCTTAATTATTTATGTTTCTCACTGTTTAAGCCCTCCCAAAAAAAAAAAAGACAAACCTGTCCAGTCATTGTCGAATTAAAGCAAGAAAAACAACCAGCAATGTTTTTTTATATACAATGTTCCACAAAAGTCATGGTGCACTTGACAGCTCCTATAGGCTTTTTTTGTTTTCTAATAAATAAATTCAAATTATATATAATTTTACTACTTTTTGACTTTAAAGAATAGTAGATATTTTATGCATTTTATGTGTTCAAGTCAGTTTCCAATAAAGCTATCTGTATCTAATCTGGATTTATGGACACCCTTTAATCCACAACTTTCTTTTTATTCAATTTTAATGTTTCACTCTTCACGAATTTAGTAACATTATACATTTTGTGCCATAAAGTTTGAGAGAAATGAGTTGCAACAACTATTTTCAAGTTTGCTACCCATAAGATAGAAGTCGCAATAGCGCAGTGGATGAATGGTCGACTGATAAGCGGAGGGTCTCGAGTTCAAATCCCATAGGTAAACTCTAATATTTATTCTCAGTGTACAAACAAATATAATCTATATATATAAAAATGAATGTTTGTTTGTATATTACCTATAGACTCTTATTAAGGTCCCGTCACACACTGAAAGGAAAGTACTTTCAGAAAGCAAAAAGCTTTCTGAAAGCAAACATTTCATAGTGTGACGACCCGAAAAGTACTTTCCTGAAAGCGTTTCTGAAAATGATTTGCTTTCTTGAAAACACTTTCAGAAAAAAAACTTTCACGGTGTGACTAGCTCCTGAAATCGGTTTGAAGAAAGCAAATCACTTTCAGAAAACGCTTTCTACTTTCAGAAACTGTTTGTGAAAGTTTTTTGCTTTCTTGAAAGCGAACGTATGTTTTACATAGAACCTACTCTGGTGGGCCAAAAATAAAGGAAGTAGGTCATAAGTTCACAATTGTTTTTGTGGTAAGGGTGCAATTGTGGCAACATTTGCTAGGCAGATATCAAGGTCAACAGATTTCTTGGACACTGCAAACCTCTGGAACAATTTTGGTGAATCAGTGTCACAGCTACTCTTTCTCTACGCTGATGGGCACACGCCATGGTGTATTTTGTTTTTTAACAAACGGACGTTCTTTGTCACACAGGAAATTAAACTGCTCCTCCGAAACGTGAGCAAAGTTACGGAAAAACTCGTCTCCTTCTGCGCACAAATCCCTCATGCCTCATGAGTCATGAGCTTTAAGTGGTACTGATTTTCAGCACCACGTTCCCAAAATGGTCACATATCTAAATTGACCTACGATTACTCGCCTTGTTCTCACTAACGTGCAGTGAAATCCGTAGGATAATTTCCAATATAGTTAATTGCCTATATTCCAAAACTTCTTCAGCGGACTGCATTTTGTTGCTATTCTGGATAAACAATTAACGAAACTAGCTCAAATATCGCAACCAGTTACATAAAATACTTTCAGAAAACGTTTTCTGCTTTCAGAAACTGTTTGTGAAAGTTTTTTGCTTTTTTGAAAGCAACGCTTTCGCTTTTATAGTGTGACGACCCGAAAAATGTTTTCAGAAAATTTAGTTTTTTGAAATTAAAATGTTTTCAGAAAGCACTTTCAGAAAGCCCTTTCCTTTCATAGTGTGACTGCTCTCTGAAAACACTTTCAGAAAAATAACAAACTCTAAAATTTGGAAACGCTTTCTGAAAGTATTTTCCTTTCAGTGTGTGACGGCTCCAATAAACTACACATTTGATCATGTAATAATCTTTGGAAAAGTTGTTGTGCATAAACCCGGGATGGTTCCTGAGTTGGAAAAACTAATTTTTATTGAATTACGTGCGAGAAAGACGCAAATAAAAATTGGGTAGGTACCTGTAAGTTGTTATCGATAATTTCGTTGATTTATCGATATTTTCGCAAATAAAAATTGGGACTAGAAAATTTCAAAATGGGTTTTCGAATGGAAAATATAAAGTTCTTGATGAAAAACTCGGACAACTCATTGGTTTTCAAAGGGAAAATTGCATATTATTGCAGGTGCATTGGTTTTCAAATGGAAAACTGGAAATTTTCAAAATGGGGTTTCGAATGTAAAACAGAAAGTTCTTGATGAAAAACTCGGAAAACTCATTGGTTTTCAAAGGGAAAATTGCATATTATTGCAGGTGCATTGGTTTTCAAATGGAAAACTGGAAAATTTCAAAATGGGGTTTCGAATGTAAAACAGAAAGTTCTTGATGAAAAACTCGGAAAACTCATTGGTTTTCAAAGGGAAAATTGCATATTATTGCAGGTGCATTGGTTTTCAAATGGAAAACTGGAAAATTTCAAAATGGGGTTTCGAATGTAAAACAGAAAGTTCTTGATGAAAAACTCGGAAAACTCATTGGTTTTCAAAGGGAAAATTGCATATTATTGCCATAGCTGGGCATTAACGGGCATTTTTTCGTTAATCCGTTAATCGTTAATTAACGAAGTTAACATTCCCATTAACGGATTAACTTTTCAGTTAACTTCAAAAAAATGTTAACGATCGTTAAATTTTCCAAAGTCCGTTAATCGTTAATCGAACACAAATACCATACAGATACACATTCAAATTAGATTATTGGTAATTATTTTTATAACTTATAAAAAATTAGTCAACATCCTTCAGGAAACACAACGGCACGCGACTTGTCTATTTCGCTGCCTGTCCTATGTGTTTTTTTTTTTTTTTTTGTTGGTGCTATAGCCATAGGTATACAGAATATAATATCGCAAATTCAAATCATTGCCGAGCGTTTTTTACTGGCTTCTTTATTGCCAGCAAAAAAACTGTTGTTGGTTGCCAAAGCCCATAGAAAAATTTGTTTGGGGGAGATTTTTTTTTTTTTGGGTTGTTGGTGAAAAGGTTCACCGTGCGCACCGCGCGCCGCGGCTGCTTCGCCTTACCGGCGAAGTTCGGTCCCAAGTAAAATTTCAAATGTCACTATTATTCCGGGTGCCGTTATTATTGCCGTTATTGAAATACCACTTTTTTCCAGGGGCTGTAAGTGGGAAAACTGCCATACTAATCGTATATAATACGACGATACGACAATGTTTGTTTTATTCCTTAGCGCGTGCTCAGAGAGTGACGAGTGTTTTTTTTGTCAATTGTGCGTAGTCAGTGATAGATTCAGTTTTAAATCAGTACATTGTGTGTTTTTTTAGAAACAATAAGCAAAGCGTATTCTGTTTCTGTGAACTGTACTAAATAAAATCGTAAAATTATCATGGAATCGAACTCGAGTTCCGCAATAGACCAAAATTCGTGATTACATGAACTTTATATCTAGAACGGGAGATCAAATAATTTTTTAGTGTAAACAATGTTTGCCTAAAAAAATAATAATCAAGGCTCATATATCGAGCCTCAACAACATTAAACAACACGTAAAAAGAGTGCATGAGTGCCAGTATACAAAATTTGAAGTGACTGCCAAGGCAGCGTTGAACCGCGGTAAACAGAAAAAGAGAACTGCTAATTTCGACCAAGCTGATGATAGCGCCAGCACCAGCTTGAGAGTTCGGCAAAAAGGGTCCGACAAATGAGAACAAATGATAAACGAGTGGCTAGATTTGAAGTCAAAAGACTCGTTAAATGAAGCGGTATTCCTCGGGGAACAAGTATTGGCAAATCTGTTTATCCAATACAATACTGCCATACCCTCAAGCGCTGCTGTTGAACGTCTCTTCTCCACGGGCAAGGATATACTTCAGCCGAAAAGGGCCTCGCTTTCCGTTGAGAATTTCAACATGCTGATGTTCATGAAGGGGAACAATCACATTCATACAGATGACTGAGTAAATTGTTGTTTTAACACTTAAACTCTTACAGCCTTATTTATAAACGAGTATTAGAAGCAGAATAAAGTTATTCCGACCTTAATACTCCTTTAATACTGAAAAGCTTATTTATAAAAAAAATAAACAAGTTTTAGAGTCGGAATAAGCTAAACTGATTTATAGTAGGTTTAAAGCTGGAATAAATCGGTATAAATATCAAAATGTGTCAAACAATTGTTTTGTCAAATTTGCTATTATGTTGCAGGAGAATTTGCGTCCAAAAAGGCTATTTAATTTAAATCTTCGGACCGTACATGGTTCTTAAAATTATTTTGAACCGTTCCTCTTCTTCATACCTACTTTTGCTGGTACTTTTGCATACCCAAAAATCAATATTTTGCTCTTCAATTAATTATTTTCTGAAAAAATGAAAGGCATTGTCAGGTTTGTATATTTATTTGACGAATAAATATACAAAGGTGTCAAATTTGTTTACAGGAGTTTTAAATTGGTCAATTTTTAATAGCAAAATTTGACATAAGCCAGGCATAACTAAAACGAGTAATAAAATATTTTATAAATAAGGAATAGGAATAGGTTGATGTACGTGCTTAAACTCGTTATAACTATTCCGGGTATCAAACGAGTATTAGTGAAATCTAATAAATAAGGCTGTTATAAAATATAATTTACTAAATAAAAAAAAAATTACTTGTCTTTTCTTGTTTCCAACTTCCAATTTATTAGAAAATAAAATTTTTATGGCGTATTAACGGATTAACGATTAACGTTAACTTGCGTTAATTTTTCTAAAATTTAACGTTTTAACTGTTAACGAAGTTAAATATTTAATTAACGGATTAGCGATTAACGAAGTTAACTTTTTGATTAACGGTGCCCAGCTATGATTATTGCAGGTGCATTGGTTTTCAAATGGAAGACTGGAAATTTTCAAAATGGGGTTTCGAAAGTAAAACAGAAATTTCTTGATGAAAAACTCGGAAAACTCATTGGTTTTCAAAGGGAAAATTGCATATTATTGCAAGTGCATTGGTTTTCAAATGGAAAACTGGAAAATTTCAAAATGGGGTTTCGAATGTAAAACAGAAAGTTCTTGATGAAAAACTCGGAAAACTCATTGGTTTTCAAAGGGAAAATTATTATTGGAAAAGTTGTTGTGCATAAACCCGGGATGATTCCTGCCTTTTTTTCGTGGCGAAATATGTTTTTCAGGGAGGTTTCCGCTCTGTATATACTCTGTGCTTTAGAACTTATAACAACGGCACAACGTGGCGAGTTAACAATCTTCACCTTATGTTTCATGTAATTTTTCATGACCCGGCAGACGTCGCCGTCGTCCTGCCTTGATTTGAAGAATTAAATGAAACTCCCGAAGGTTTCTGGGATGGTACAATGAATTTTCAGCTGTTGGCTCCATAGTCTTTCCAATGAATTTCAAAAACTCCTTGACCGAGTTTCATTTAATTCTTCAAATCAAGGCAGGACGACGTCTGCCGGGTCAGCTAGTTATTAATAAATGATAAAAATAACCGAATGTCCATGTCACCTCAGAAATAAAAGCAGCAAACAACAGACAAAGCAGCAAAAGAAAAACAATTTCATGTTGAAAATAAATTTTTCTCTACTTTTGCAATAACTTGCATAAGGCCTTATCTTTACCGTTTCAGACAAACTATTGCTTCCTGTATCAAGCTGTTGTAAGGCCTTATTCGCAATTCTTGAGAGAAGCTATTGCTTCTTTAAATTAACTGTTATAAGACCTTGTAGAGATTTGTTCCGAGAAGCTATTACTTCTTTAAATCAATTGATATAATTGTCATAATTGATTTAAAGAATCAATGGCTTGCATAACTTACGCCAAACGTATTTGTATAAGGTTTCATACAAGCAAGATACAAATCAAGAAATAGCTTCGCTTAAGCCTTATAGAAGTTAAATTGTTACTTGGGAATCAACCCTTTTTATCATGATGTCTGTGTGTGTATGTAGGTATGTGCGTATGTGCGTTACGTTTGTTCTGCTCGATTATCTCGGGAACCACTCTTAGCATTGACATGAAATTAGTCTCATTCGACGCTTAATTGCTTTTTTAAGAACTGATTAAGTTTTTAGCGATAACGGTAAAGGAGTTTTTTAATAGGAATGAAAAATGTGAATGAAGTAAAAGTTTGTCATTTGACCAAGAAAATTATGATTATCTCGCGAACCACTCATGGCATTGTCATGAAATTGGTTTCATTCGACCCGTCATTGTCTTGTTAAGATCTGATTAGGTTTTGAACGAAATTGGCTTATCGGTTTTTTAATAGCAGTCAAAAAACTTAGACAAACGTAATATAATGAAAATTATGATAATTTCTCAATTTTTATTTTTTCAAAATGTTTTTGTGTAGAAAATTTAATGAAATTTTCAAATCTGCCTTTATTTTTTTTTTGTAAGTCAATATTTAGCAGAGTTATTAGGATCCAAATTCAAAATTGTGTTTTTGCATGTAAACCCATTTTGTGATTAGAAAAAAAATCGTAGCGATCTAAACCAAACAGTGAATTATAGCCAACAAAATTTTCAAATTGAATCTTAGATTGGTTGGATTGAAAAAAAAATTTCGCTCATTTTATGACAAATCAAAGTTTATTTTTTTCGATTTTGAAATTGAGTGAACATTTTTTACGCTCAAGCAAAAACGACTAACGGTACTTTCTTAACTCAAAATAATTTGAAAAGAAAAAATGATAACCTTTGAAAAACTTTTTATTTCACTTCAATCCGACTTTTTTGTACTGAGATACAGCCTTATAAGAAACCACTCAATTTTTGAGTTTTTTCAAGTGTTCCTTTAATTGTTTTGACAAGTGTATTTCTAACTATTTCAATTATGACACATCAACCATTTTTTTTTTTGACATTAAAACTATAGTCAACTATCGTCAGCGCAAAAACGCACTTATGGCGTCGTCGTTGAACCTGGGTATAAGTCTCGTTAACCTAGAAGGAAACTGTTAATCATGTGCGGTCAATAGAAAAAGGAAGATTGTGTTCGTGAAAAAGCACGTAAATGAGACTCCTGACTTCTGGCGCAAGGTAATTTTTTCAGACGAATCGAAGTACAATGTGTTTGCCTTAGATGGTCGCGTTAAAGTATGGCGAAAGTAAAGTGAGCAGATGCCTTAAATCCGAAAAATACGATAAAGACAATAAAACACGGTGGTAGATGTGTATGAGGCCTTAAGGCTGCACCTGGGGTCGGAAATCTTGTTTTAATAGAAAATACCATGGACAAACAATTGTACCTTAATATTCTCAAAGAGAATTAAAAGGAAAGTGCGACAAAACTGGATTTTTCAAATAATTAGTACTTTCAGCAAGATAACGATCCCAAACATACTGCCCAAAATTTTCGTATGGAGCTACTTTACTAGTGACCCCTCCCCAAAGCTCGGACTTAAACCCATTGAGAATTTGTGCAATGTTCTCGAAAAAAAAAATCGAGCCAGTGTCATTCGCAACAAGACGCAAACAATCATAGAATGGCTGAATATTACGCAAACTTGCACTGAAAACTTAGTCAATTCAATGAAAAACAGACTGTGTGGCAAATAAATTTTAAGAATTCTTCAATGTTTTTGGTTTGATTTATTTTTTCCCAATGAAAGAAATAAAAATAATGAAAAATATTATACAAGTTCAATGAAAACAATATTTAAAGAAAAACTAAAAATTAAAGTGTTTTTGCCAGGTATTTTGTTCAAGCTCATTTTGGTATTGATTTTGGTAGCAATAAGCAACATTCAACATTCCCGCTCCCGTGATTCGACTGCTTCTTGCTGTTGAGTCACTGCTGAGTCTGTGTTGTTTGTTTTTAAAATATCGATAACAGCTAATTTTGCCACTGGTCTTTCAAACAATCCTGACGCTGTTCTTACTGTTGCTCTTCTTACTGCTCCGTCTTTCGCCATCGTCGTTTTGATTATTATGCCTTTGGGCCAAGAAGATCTTGGAAGATTTTCATCTACAATAACTACCAGGTCACCTTCTTCGACATTTTTCACATTCTCGAACCATTTCGTTCTCCTTGTAAGAGTCGGAAGGTACTCACGTACCCAACGTTTCCAAAACAAGTCAGCTACTCGTTGACATTTTCGCCACTGCTTATGGAGAAAAAGATCTTTGTCGGAAAATCTTCCTGCTGGCTTTGATCCACTTGAGGAACCAAGTAAGAAATGATTTGGCGTTAGAGCTTCTGAGTTATTTGATTCTACTGGAACGTATGTTAGGGGTCTTGTGTTTATAATCATTTCGACTTCAATCAGCATTGACAATAAGGACTCGTCAGTAAGTCGTTGGCTCTTCATTACATGATGCAATACACGCTTAACTGAGCCAACAAGTCGTTCCCATGCACCACCCATATGTGGAGCAGCTGGTGGGTTGAAGAACCATTTCATGTCAACAGTGGTGAATTTTTCTTGAATTTTATCGGTGTCTAGAACTGAGAATGCATCACGAAGTTCTTTTTCTGCACCTCTCAAATTTGTGCCGTTGTCTGAGTAAAATTCTCTTGGTAAACCACGTCTGCATATGAAATTTCTGATGCACATGATGCATGAGTCCGCCGATAAGCTATGGGCCACTTCCAAGTGCACTGCTCGAATTGTAAGGCATGTAAAAAGAACTCCCCAACGTTTTTCTGAACGCCTTCCAACTCTGACAACAATTGGTCCGAAATAATCTACGCCGACATACGAAAAAGGACGAGAAAATGCTGCCAATCTCGCTTGTGGAAGTGGTGCCATCTCTGGAATATAGGGCTTAGCTTGCTTCAAGTGGCATTCGTTGCATTTCATTCGAGCTTTTCGAACTAACTGACGAATTTTGGGAATCCAAAACTTTTGTTTCATTTCGTTTACCACAGTTTCTTGACATTGGTGTTGAAAATGCTCATGAAAGTGCTTAGCAAGCAAAAATGTCACATGGTGTTCTTTCGGTAAAATTAAGGGTCGTTTGGTATCTAATTCAGCGTACCAAGCCTTGTCGATTCTTCCTCGTAAACGTAGAAGTCTATCATCGTCAATATAGGGTGAAAGTTTGTATAACGGACTTGTTTTCGGAATTGATTTTTTGTCTTCTAAAAGCATGATTTCATCACTGAAACTATCTTTCTGAACCATTCGAAAGAGTAGCTTTTCGGCCTTCTGTAGATCTTCAGAGGATAGGATTTTTATAGCAGACGACTCTTTATTTACCTTGCTCCTTAGATTACTTGTGTATCGGAAAATCCACGCCATTGCACGTTTCATTCGAGTCCATGATGAAAATCGTTCGAAATCAACTGCAAAACTTTCATTTTCAAGTTTTGACATCACCAGCATGTATTTTGGACGAAGTTCTTCTGTTTGTTTGTCAGTTGCTATTGGAATTGTTGGCCACTTGTCCTCGCCTTCGTACAAGAAATCGGGCCCTCGGAACCAGCGAGCGTTCTTACTAAACGAAGGAGATTTTGACCACTTAGTTGCTTCGTCAGCAACATTATTATTAGACGGAAGCCATCTCCATTCTTCAAGTCTGGTTTTCTGCAAGATTTCAGAAATACGAAACATTACAAATTGTTTATACCTTTTAGCGTCGGAATTCAGCCAGTGAATAACATTTCTGGAATCGGACCACAGGAAACGTTTCTCAATTTTAATCTTTAGCATCTTCGAAACCATTTTTGCTAGTCTTGAACCCATCACTGCAGCTTGAAGTTCAAGCCTAGGAATCGATAAAGGTTTGAGTGGTGCAACCTTGTTTTTCGAACAAACTAGGGAGCATCTGATTGAATCCCCTTCTTGATACCGAAGATATCCAACAGCTGCCATTGCATCCTCGCTAGCATCAACAAATATATGCAACTGGACGTTGTCACATCTGGTAATTTTCTTTGAGAAATAACATCTTGGAATTTCTACTTCCCGGACATCATTCAACAAACACCGCCAGTCGTTCCACTTCGATACCTGTGCCTCAGGTATTTGGTCGTCCCATCCTATTCCAGTTCTCCAAACGTCTTGCATCAATATTTTAAGTTTAACCATATAGAATGAAAGAAACCCAAGCGGATCAAAAATTGACATCAGAACTTTCAACATCTCTCTCTTTGTCGGTATCTTCATTCCAAGAATTATTTCAGTTTGAATTTTGGGAAATTGAATTGAAAAACTGAAGCAATCTTTGTCAACATCCCACCAGAGACCCAGGACCTTTGTGGTTAAAGTGTTTGAACTTAAGTTGTCAAGAATTGTTGTTTGGTCAGTATCCTTGGATTCACCAATAGCTTTTAAGACTTCACCTGAGTTGGAAAGCCATTTTCGAATATTGAAACCGCCCTTTGAGTGAACGTACTTTACTTCTTTTACAAGTTGAACAGCTTCTTCAACGGTGTCAACACTATCCAGGTAATCATCGACATAATGACGGTTGATGATGGCATCTGCAGCTTCCGGGAAATCTTCAGCATAATCACAAGCATTCCTATTCTTAACATGCTGGGCAATGCTTGGGGAGCATGTAGCTCCAAAGGTCAACACCTTCATTATGTAGACATCAGGGGGTACATCATATCTTCCATCACGCCATAAAAATCTTTGACAATGCTGATCATCTTCGCAAACTTCAACTTGATGAAACATTTCTTGAATGTCTCCTGCAACAGCAATCCTTTTCATTCTGAAACCTGAGAGAACATCGGTCAAAACTCTTAATTCGTCAGGTCCTTTTAATAACGCATCATTCAAAGAAGTTCCGTGTGTTTTTGCCGCTGCATCCCAAACCATTCGAATTTTTCCTGGTTTGTTAGGGTTTCTTACTAAAAAAGTGGGCAAATACCAGATTCGTGTTCTTTTCTTAGATAGTTCCGACGCTGTTAGCTTCCGTGCATAGTTTTTGTCTAGCAAATTCTTCACTTGATTGTTCACCGTCTCTAGAAGTGAAACATCAGTACGGATTTTTTTCTCCAAACACCAAAGCCTCTTCAACGCCATCGCATAGCTATCTGGTAGAACTACATCGTCTTGTTTCCAGAGAAGACCACTGACAAATTTGTTTCCAACTCGACGTACTGTTTGTTCAAGGATTTTCTTGGCTCGAACTTCTTCAAGCGTTTCGTAATGACTCTTTTCGTCTTCATTATTTTCGAGAGCATATTGCATTTTCATCATTTTTTCAATCTCATTATCACACTCACAGGCCTTATAGATGTGATACAGACCACTACTTCGCATACCATTCGTCTCTCCACCACTTAAGCACCAACCAAGTCTTGTCTTAATGGCGATAGGATCGTTCCATCCTCCTTCCTTCGTCTTCAGAGCTAGCGTCAGCTTTTGATTGTTAAGCCCGATAAGTATTCCACATGAAGAGTTTCGGAATGACGGTATTGGAATTCCACGTAAATACGGATATCGCTTCTTAATCACATCAGCTAGAATAGTTTGTTTGGGTAGCGCTAAAGACTGGACAGTCCGAACATCGTGAAGAAGAAACTTTTCAGAAGACACTTCAGTACCAGATATTTCCATTGTCACAACTTGAGAATCATCTTCATTTCTTACTGTCTCTGCGGTCCACTTGAGACAAAGTGGTTTAGGGACGCCTTCAATACCTAAAGAGTCAACAATCTTCTGCTCAACCAAAGTCAATGATGAACCACTGTCTAAAAAGGCAAACGTCTTCAGAGATTTCCCATTTCCAAACAAGACAACTGGAACAATACGGAATATAGCATTTCTTTCTTCTGGTTGCTGATGGGCGTAACATGATCTTGAATTAGCTTGATGGTTCTCTTCTCTCATAGACTGGAGAGAAACGTGGCAACTTCCTTGGAATCGACTTCGACACCTAAAACGTTTTAAATGTGATAAGCAAATTTCGCATACCTCTTTCTTCTTGACCAGCTCTCTACGTTTTTCGATTGAAAGGTCCTTGAATTTACTGCAGTCGACCAAACGATGAGCACCATTACACAGGAAACAACCGCTTAACTTATTTGCCGTCTTGCTTGACGAAGTTGATTCTGTATGTGCATGAATTCCCGAGTGCCTTTTGTCTCCTCTTGTTTCAACAAAGCTCGTCACAGAAGAAGCAGCATTTGATAAGCTATCAAGCCAATTGCTAAAGACTAGTAAGCTCAAATCATCAGAATCGTGACTCCTTGCCCAATCCATCTTGTAAGAAGCAGGTAGCTTATCCACTAGTTCATCTAAGAGAACAGGATTGTTCAGATGGTTCTGCATGCTACATGCCTCCATTGTGCCACACAAGTTGCGTACTGAATTCGCAAACGACATCAAC
Organism: Sphaerophoria taeniata; assembly: GCA_943590905.1. Classification (NCBI taxonomy): domain Eukaryota; kingdom Metazoa; phylum Arthropoda; class Insecta; order Diptera; family Syrphidae; genus Sphaerophoria; species Sphaerophoria taeniata. The sequence continues at coordinate 148,961,377 of OX016541.1, forward strand.
GTCTCTAAACGTTCCGCTTTAGGTGGCGGTTCATTCTTGATCTTATCTATAAGCATCTTGATTAGAGGCCCAGGTCTTCCAAATTGAGTTCGAAGAATAGAAATAACCTTCGGTACCATTGATGGCATAACAAGAATTGAACGAACACACTCCAGAGCTTGTCCCTTAAGAGATCTCTGTAATCGCCACATGTTTTCACTATCAGTAAAACCGCATATCTTCGAAGAGCTTTCAAATGTGCTTATGAAAATGGGCCAATCTTCTGGTTTTCCCGAAAAAATTGGAAGTTCTTTTGGCATCACTTGACGTGCAGCAATATTTTGACTGGATAAACAAATGTCCTTATCTAAATCCAGATTAACAGGAAAATTATCCATTTGCTTAACTGGTTTTGTTTCCATGTTCTTCTCAGGTTTGGAATTCACATTCTTAACCCATTCAGCTGTTCTATTCTTCCCGTAGCTACTGACTGAAGATAATTCATCGACTTCCGATAATATCTCGTATCGTTTAGAAAGAAATTCTTTTTCTTTTTGTTCTCGTTCTTTCTGAAACCGTAGTTCAATTTCTTTTTCTTCCTCAAGTCGTCTTAACTCCAACTCAATTCTTTTCTTGCTTCTGGATGATGAAGCTGCAATACTTCGATTCGTTGAACGCGCTACTTCCCCGTTAACTTCCCCATTTTTAAGCTGATCATTCTGATCCTTCTTTGCCTGCTCCATGTTGTTTTTAGATCCTACAACACGTACTACCACGCAGTTCATGCATTCAAAGCTTTCTAACGCCGTAACAGCATCAACATTTGCGCAATCATAATGATACCATTTATCACAATGATCGCATTGCACCATGTCTTGAAAAGAATTAGGTCGACTACATTTTCCACAATCAAAGATTTCATCTTGATTCATCTTCTAGATATTTCTTGTAGCCTTATGAACAAATACCAATAGTTTCCAAAATTTAATTTTTAGAAATGTGGCAAATAAATTTTAAGAATTCTTCAATGTTTTTGGTTTGATTTATTTTTTCCCAATGAAAGAAATAAAAATAATGAAAAATATTATACAAGTTCAATGAAAACAATATTTAAAGAAAAACTAAAAATTAAAGTGTTTTTGCCAGGTATTTTGTTCAAGCTCATTTTGGTATTGATTTTGGTAGCAATAAGCAACATTCAACAGACTGAAAGCCTTATAAAATTATTGAATGGTTATCCAGCTTAATCAGGGCCGTCGATAGGAATTCCGGGCCTGGGACGAAAAAATCTCGGGCCCCCAATAGCATGGAATTGGTTAGAATGGGTTAGAATGGATTAATGGTCCGGAAACACGATATTGTGATGAGCAGGAACGATGAAATTTTTTTGTTCTGGAAAAGATGCTAAATGAACGTTCTACACTAGCTACGGTTACAGGTATGGTGCAAAACACACCTTAGAGCAGCACAAATGTTAGGGAAAATCGTCTCCAAGTTCTGGGAATAAGAAATAGAAATAGCGTCGAGCAAACTCAAGGGCGGGTTTCAAAAGTGGCTTCATAAATGTTTTTTCAGATGAATTAATTCTTCTTTCAACTCTTGAGACACATCTGAATTGTACTTTCAACTCTTGAGACACATGTGAATTGTACTTTTGGATGAACCTTGTAGTGGAATTTTTAAACTCAGTTTCGTTCAGTATTGACAACTGAAATTAAAATGACGCATTCAAATTTTTCATGGTATCGAACCGATGAGAAATAACAGAAATAATTGAGTCAACTATGACGTTAAAGGTGTTTCTCTTGAAATTTGTTTCTTCGACTGTTTCAGTTTGCTCTACGGCTTCTCGATTTTATTCACAATTTCAATAGGCAAATAGCCTTTTTCGGTTCGATGAGAACGATTTCGGAATATCCCCCAATCCAGTATTTTTATATTCAGATAAAATGTGATCCCATCCATTACGAATAATGTTCAAATTGGAGATCAAATTGTCGAGAATTCGAATTTTAACATGTTTCTGACCTGACTTGAAAAATAACATTATAGCACTCAGAAGCTTGCACCTAATCGGAGACATCAGGACACTTGCATATATTTTAAAATGCGAGCTTCAGTAGTTAAAGTTATATCACTTAAGACTTCGAATGATGTTCTTAGTTTTTTAAGATGATTTGCCCCAATTCTAGTGACCATCTTGTGTCGGAAGTTTTGTGGAAGGATTCGGCAACATTTTTTTAAAGAATTTCCCAACGTAAAGCACTGCTGCTAAACAAGTTGAAAAACGGCGCGGCGTAGCTCATTTAAAGATGTAAAAAAAGTCGGAGTAATATGTACCTACATTAAAAGTATGTATATGTCCTTATCTATATGTTCTTCGTAAAATGCTTAACAAACTCTTCAAAGTTGTTCAATGAACTTGATTATCGTTCCAATTAGGTACCTAATCGATCATCAGATTAGACATTTCATTTCAACAAGATTCAACGGCGACGATGCTCTCATGAAATTGAGTCTTCTCTGATTTTTTTACAAAATTTACTGTCCCCATTCCGAGTTCCAAAAGCTTCATTTCAATAAACCACTGTAACTCTTCTTAGCTTACAGGTTTACCACAAAACACTTAACAAAATACGAGTACACCAACAGCGGAGCCACTCAAAATCCACGATGTAATCTTTTGAAAGTAAAAAAATCAACAAACTCAACTTACGATGATCTACACGTTACCTTTGTCAAGGTCGGTTTTCGCTTTTTTGCTGCACTCTCACAACGAGATGATTTTAATCTTGTGGTAGATGCACCTCCCATATGCGCTAAAGGGTGGATTTCGCTATGTCATATCGGTCGTCTTGAGTCTGAGCACAACTTTGATGACATTCTACCGTTTTTTTCCAAGTGCACTATAAAACACAGTGCCCATCAATTTTTCAATCAGAATTCTGAGAAGCGAGTACTAGTTCACATCACTAGCAGCGCGTCTTCTGTATACCCTATTCTGTGTCAATCCATCAGAAGCTCATTTAACGCACAAGCAAAAAAAAAAACTCATGATGATGAAAATAATTGTTGCATTTGCCGCACTGTTGGCAGTTGCCTCAGCCAGCTTATCATATTACGCTCCACATGGACTGGTTATACCAGCAACAAAGCACCAATACCATGCTCAGGATGAATTCGGCCAGTATGCTTTTGGATACAGCGAACCATTGTCAGCCAAACAGGAAGTGAAGACCTTGGATGGCGTCACACGAGGATCGTACAGCTACAAAGATTCCGATGGAATTATTCAGACAGTCGACTATACAGCCGATGCTGGTGGTTTCAGAGTTGCAGCAACAAATCTACCAAAACCAGTTGAAGCTCTGGAAGTACCAGATCAGGAGATACCCAAACAGGTCGAAGACACTCCTGAAGTTGCTGCTGCGAAATCAGCTCATTTGGCTGCTGTTGAAGAAGCTAGACAGCGCAGTCGGGAACAGGAATCAGCACCACCCACAGTGGCTGCTCCAGTTGAATTGCCTCGTCAAGTTGAGGATACTCCTGAAGTGGCTCAAGCCAAAGCTGAACATTTGAATGCTGTTGAACAGGCTAAACTTCGAAACGCTGCCATTGAGAAGATCGACAAGTTGTCAATTCTTCGTAGTGCTCCCCTATTGGCTCCATTGCAGTTGTCCTATCGTTCCTTGTTGCCAAATCAATTCTCGTACACTTACGGTCTGAGTGGTGCTCTTCCTCTGCTATCGAATACCCATTTTGTGACCTCACATGTTATTCATTAAAAATGTTGTTCTTGGAAGTGGTTTGGCTATGCTGCAATTGTTTATAAATAAATGTTTATTCATGCAAAAAATTGTTGTTGTTTTCATCAAAATATTTATTGAACAAAAAAGTTACAAAGTTAATAGTTCACTTGGCCGTATTGCCTTGTTGGATTCCTGAAGTACTCATTGCGCTTGGCTGGGTACTCTTCGCTCTCTTCAGCTGCAGCAGTGGCGGCGTATGCTTGAGCTTGTCGGAAAGCCTCGAAATGAGCCTTTCTAGCTTCAGCAACTTCTGGGGTATCAACAACATTCACACCGAGTTTGTGTTGATTGGTTTGTGGCACAGCTACAACTGGAACCATTCGAACCAGTTGTGGTCCAGCATATTCGATGTTCTGGTTGTAAGTTTCCGGTACGTACATAACTTGATGAGCTCTCTGGCCATATTGTCCAGTTTCTTCAATGAAACGGGGACCAGCTTGAACATGCCCGCGACCAACTGGTTCAGCTGCAACAATTGGAGCACTTCGTTGGTAGCTGGGAACCATCATGACATAGGTGTCCTCATACTCAATTGGTCCGGATACAGCGGCTGCTGCTTCAGCACGACGGAGTGCCTCGAAATGAGCTGCTCGGGCTGCTGCAACTTCGGGGGTCTCATGAACATTGACTCCAAGCTTGTGTTGTGTGGTTTGTGGGACAGGAGCTCTTTGAACTGGGGTCGAATGGTATTCCACAGATGCTGGACGGCGGGTTGGCGATGGTGTTGGTGGAGCATAAGTTGGAGGACTGCGTACAGCTGGAACATGGTATTGTGGTTGAGCAGCACCCACAAACGAATCAGGATGCTTGGCTGTTGAATTTGCAATAGCTGTTGCTTCTTCGGCGTCACGCCATGCCTTGTAGTGGGAAGCCTTGGCGGCAGCAACTTCGGGAGTATCATGGACGTTCAAACCCAACTTGTGCTGATTGGTCTCTTCAACTGGTCGGCGGGTTTGATTTCTAATTAAAGGCGATGGTGTTGGATTATTGGCGATAATATTTTCGACACGACGAACAGCTTCGAAATGAGCCTTTTTTGCGGCTGCTACGGCTGGAGAGTCTTCGAACTGGCCATGGGATAGGCCAAGAAGGGCACACAATACCAAACAAGAAGCGAATAGTTTCATTTTCAAAGTGTATCTAATGACGAGAAGATTGCAACTGATAGTAGGAAAGTGTTCTCAAAAGGTTTTTATAGGAGAGTTCGAAGTGAATTGGTTTTTGGGTAGTTTTGCGATCTGATGGATTCCTAATTAGGTCGCTTTTACTTTGTTTGGAACTCGTTTGAAAGGTCAAAGAGAAAACACAAATTAAATGGCGCCCAACTAACTTCAGTTAAAAAGCATTTTATTCAATAAAACAAAAGTTGTCAGTGAGATTCATTGGGATTTTTTTTCAGGCAAAGGTCAACAAGATTGAAATTGAGTTGTAGTCTTACAGCTGCCAGTGTGTATTCAATGAGACTTCCTTGAGATCGCCCAAATTCAGAATGTACAAGGCGCCATTTTTGTTCATCTCCATAGCCTTCAATAGGTTGTTGGCGACATCTTCAGGTTTCTGTTGCTTGGCAGCCAGCATTTGGTCAACCAACTCATGGGTGGTGTCCATAACTGATTTATCACGTAAATTCTGCATAAGCTCGGATTGAGTCATACCTGGAAGAGCAGCAATCATTGACACACCAGTGCGACGTTGAATGGTTTGGTCCCTAAGATAAATAAAAGTTAAGCATCGCAAAGAATTAGCATTGAGGATGACAAACTTACGCTCATCGAACGAGTGAATCCGATGACTCCATGTTTGGCAGCTGAGAAAACAGGCAGTGCACCACTTGGTTCCAATCCATAAACCGAAGCCATATTGACAATAAGTCCACCACGTCCCATTTGGGTTTTGTCCATCAGAGGCCAGGCCAAAAGACACATATTGATCAATCCGGTCTTGATAAGAGATGGCACCAAAAAAATCAGACAATCCAACCATTTTGTATCAAATTCTTACCAAGTTAACAGCAATAGTTGCCTCGACATCACTCTCCATCAAATATCCAGCTAAATTGATGAGAACATCGATTTGCTTGATCTGTTGAGCGATCTCCTTCATGCCCTTCTCGATGAACTGACGCTTGCAAATGTCCATCTGAATTGCAATGACATTTGTGTTGGTAGCCTCTGCTTGGAGCTTGCGAAGGTATTCCATGTTCTCCATGCGACTGACAATGACTAGGTTCTAAAAATCAAAAAAGTTATCCCTGAAGAGAGTTTACTCAAAATCAAGAGTGTCCAAATACTAACGGCGATCTTCTTCTTCAAGAGAAGGCGGGCAGTGGCCATGCCAATGCCACCATATCCTCCAACGAGAACAACATTCTTTCCGGTAAGGTCCATCATGATAAATATTTGTTGAAGAGGTTTAAAGAAGAGGATTCACTTGACAGTGCGAAAATACAACTGATTTTTGGAACTTGAAGACCGTTGTATTTATACTTTGGATTTTTTGAAAAATTCTCAAGACTCTTAGGAGGATCCATTTGGCTGATAAAAATTATAAATTGTCTCTGAGCGCTGATAAGAGCAAATTGCATCAAAATATTATTGAAATTTTGAGATGGTGGCGTGGCCCCTGAGTAACGATTTATCTGAGAACCCTGCAATGTTGTGGATGCTAATATTTTTGTTTTTCTTTCGTGATTTTACTAATACGAGATAACAGACCTGTTTTGGGGAACGCGAATAACCTTAGTTTACAAATTTGTTTGGGGTCTCTTTACTATTGACAATTAATCAGGAGATAATTCAAATACACATTTGAGGTTGAATAGGGGACACTTAATGTCTGCAAGAGCTTAGTCAACAAATTGCTAGAGTTCTGCATCACGAACGAAATGTATGTACGTACGTACATATTAGAACTCTCCGATTGCAGATACCAAACGAAAACGATGTTATTTTGCAACACACTTTTTTGCTTCTATAATTGTTACATGTCTATGTATTTGTGGGCCATTTGAGTCCATACCAGACATCGTTTACATTCATCATCAATACCATTCACTGCTTCATAAAACACATGATATAAGCATAATCACAGGAAAGTTTAACATTCGCATTCCTATAATTCACACTCACTTTTAGTTGTAAAATTCATATGAGGGTCAGTACTTTCGTAGTAAAATCACGGCTACCACTACCTTTCGCTGCTACTTTGGTTGTCATTTAAACTTTTGGGTTCGAATCGAGTGTTTTTAGTACTTTCCGCCGCCGACCGCCATTTCTTTATTAAAGCTTCCCCCCACCACCAGAGGCAAGGGGTTTTAATATTAAAGGAAATTTGTCAAGAGTGCCACCAGGGGCCGAAAATAAACCTGCTGATCCACCAGAGCTATTGCCTGCCGTGTAGTGTCACCAGGGTCCGTAAATAAACCTGTTGATCCACCAGAGCTATTGCCTGCCGTGTAGTGCCACCAGGGGCCGTAAATAAACCTGCTGATTGACCAGAGCTATTGCCTGCCATGCCGAGTGCCACAAGGCCTTAAACTTGCCTGCTGATCAGACGGAAATAAACCAGTCGAGTAAAGAACTACCGATAAAGGCAGCAAACAACCGGACAAACGGAAACAGGAACTGAAGCTTAGTAGCGGGAGCCTTACCACCTGTGACCATTTTCCTCCTCTCTAAATAGTCAGTTTTCATCACACCTTGTGTATTCTTAAAAACTTTCAAGATCAGCTTTCCGATCCGACAGACTTCGCTATCTTCGGACCACGTTCGCTATCTTAGTGTACCAGTGGATCTATGTTTCGTCGACTACCGCGGAACGAATCAGAAATTCCGGACTGCGCTTAAAGAGCGTCAAACCCTGCTCTGAAGTGGTATCACGGTTTTTTTTCAAGAGCCGCCATTAACGGAGAACCATCACCGAACACGCTCATTGATTTTACCGCACGATTTCCTTACCCAAAATAAGAATCGAATCACCCAAATGTATCTGTAACGCGACTTAACATCTGTCATAACTTACTTACTAAGGGCGGCCAGCGCCTAAGAGCGGCTACAATCCATTGTGGATTTGGGCCTCAACTAACAAGCTTCTCCAGTTTCACACCCCCCGTTGGTTGATTTCACCTTCCACTTGTATGCGCCATTTAAGACGAAGTCTTCCTCCACTGTGCCATCCCTCTGGGTTGGAGTTGTACACTTTGTGGGCTGGAGCATAGTTACCCATGCACTCCACTTGACCAAGCCATCTCAAGCGCTGCAATTTAACTCTCTTGACTTGGTTTGTGTCCTTGTACAACTCGTACAGTTCTGTGTTGTATACCTTCTTGTCCAATCACCTTCAATGCATACATCCAGATCCGAAATTTAGTGTTCTTATTCCGTTTGCAGGGTTCGTCATCAGTAGATCCGTCCGTATCCGAGGCTTATCGTCGTTCCTTAACTACATCCTACTTCTGGCCGGGCAGTTACCCCGACGGCAGGAGCCTCCAACTTGGAGGGCTAAGCCCTTAAATGACTACAAGGGCGAGAGGTGGACTAAGCCGCTCCTTATAGACCTGTGCTCTGAATACGTCTGAGTAGCCCATATAAGGTGTTCACTAAATAGTTCGGCCCAACTGGAACTGGGAACACCACCGTTGATTCTAAGAAAAGAATTCTTCCGCCACCGTCGGTGTTCGTTGGAAGTACATTGGTGGGAAAACACTCCTTTATTGGGGGTAATTAGTAGCAACAGCCTGCGCCGCCGCTTCGACCTGTCGACCATGGGGGCCCTTCTGCGATTACAAGTTTCGCGATCACATAGTTCAAAGTTTCATAGCAATAGTCATCGTAAGCCCCTCCGCCACAACATATAACATATATATGCCGCAATGTACCCCTAAAATTTGTGAGTGAAGCGGAAAACACAAAAGTGCTTTTGTGGTAGCGCTGACTCCATTACGCTTCTATACTTCGGATTGAACTATGACTGACATCTGTCATTTAAGTAACCAATAATAATAAACTTGGAAGTCAAATTCATATCAAATCTCCATACTAACAAACAAGTATAAATGTCGCTGTGCACATCCATATCAAAAAGTAGAAAACATTTCAATTTTTGCTATAGTTTGAGCCACGTTACGTTTATATTACGAAGTTCTCGCAATATGTCAAATTGGCGATTGAGCAACAATGCTGCTGCTTTGTGTTAGGTTTGCAATTCCTGTACTTCAACTTTGTGTTTTCGCTTGATTCTGTTTTTGGTTCGGATTTCAATTTCTTTTCAGAATCATCACTTTTGTCGAACTGTTAGCAATGTCAAAAATGATTCAAAATTGACAACTGAAAACACCACTACAGTGTTCCGACCCCAGCTCCAACCCGGGTTACACCAAAATCCTTTTAGAAATGTTAGATTACTTGTGAACTTACAGACAGCCTAAGGATTGTATTACGGTCTTAAAGGATAATTCAAAAATTGGTTCAACTGACTTTTAGCTGCTTCTTTGAAAGAATTAACTATTGCCTTATACAATTTTGTATCATTCGAAAAATCCTTAAAGAAAAGTCAAATCCTTTTAAAGATAAGCGAGAATCAAGAGTTCCTGATTCTGTTTATCTTCCATGGTAACATCATACGACAAAAAAAAAAAACATTTAAATTTAATGGCATGATGCAATACTGCATTTTATTGCATTGCAGAGCGCCAATATCACAATTTTTGGTAGGGTCACACGTACTTGAACCTTTCTTGAATAAAATTCAGTTTTACTTTTCAACCAGACCAACTTTAAAAAAAGATTTTGATTGGGAGGAAATATTATAAAAATAAGTTTAATACCTCTAAATCAAATAGGGCACTAGTATACCTGACAGGTGTTGCGTTGCCGTCACTTACAAAATTTAAATTAGCGAACTTAAAACTGTGTACCGAACAACGTCTGTCGGGTTTGCTAGTGGTGGACGAAATTCGGAATCGATAAAATACACAATTTCATCAAAGTCGGTTCTGCCGTTTCGAAAGAATACTGTTTTATGTACAAATTTTTCGTATTTATTAATTTGTTCTCTCGTTAATCCGTGGTTCAAAGTTGATCCTCGATTGTACAACTCGCTCTAAAATGGTTAACCAAGATAAATTTTTATATTTTATTAAATTTTGAAACTTTTTGATATTGTTTAAAGTTCACAAAATACAAATTGCATAAACTTGTATCTTCGATCATGTTTAACAACAAATCATTTTACCATAATTATTGTTCATTCGATATTTTAATGACAACCGCAAAAGGTGTCAGCAGTGTCAATGCATACATTCATGTTTTGCTACATGAATATGATGGATGACAACAACCTTCCAACTGGTCATTGGATGGAAATTACTCTTCACCAGAAATACAAGTTAACAAGAAAAAAATAAGTAACTAGAGCGAATCTTGTAAGATAATTAAATATTTCAAAAGCATTCCATTCCGCTGGAAGAACAAGAACACTGTCTCAACATGTTGACACAACCTGATATTCATATGAATCAAGTTGCTAGCTGTTAGCTGTAGGCCCATCAGCTTGTCAATTTAAGAAGGTATTATGAAACACAAGGTGCAGTTGGTACTTAATTAACAGACTCAGGTCATTTTTGAACGAATCCGTATTGAATTACCTTTTAATCGGCTTTAGTGGAAAGGTTTGAAGCGCAGGAAGTGAATGTGGGCTTGAGACGTTTGTTGTCTTGAATGATTTAGGGGTCAGTTAGAAATAATTCGAATTATGACAACATCAAATGCTAGGGTAGGTAGATGAAACGATTGCACCACACAAGTTCAGACTCCAGACAAAAATATTGCATAGTGCGTGAGCCGTCCAGCAACATGGTATTTCATCAAATACAAACCCCTTGCCATTCGATACGGTCTTGCCTCTTGCACAGTAGTTGTTGCAGGCCGGGGTGATACATATTTCGCATTGCAGATGAAATTCAATATGTCTCCATAATCTAATGCAGGCTTCAAGCATTAGCTGGACACGATTTCGAGGTCATTTGGTTGCTCTTTGTGCAGTAAAAAAAACATTGCCATACCAATATGCCACAAGAGTCTTGAATATAAAAAGTCGGATGCTATGGGAAAGAAGGCATCAGTTCTCTGTGTGATCTCATCTCATCACAATCAGTTCAGAGTCTTATTGAATCACTAGGACATCCAGATTTTGAAGATGAAGACATTCTTGGTTCTTGCTGCTGTCTTGACTGTGGGCAGTGCGTCGCTCGTCCAGTTCTCCCCAGCTTTGTACACAGCCGCTATACCAATTACCACACAATACCATGCACAGGATGGCTTGGGACAGTACTCGTATGGATACAGTGGAGGTCCCTCGGCTAAAGCTGAATACAAATCGCTTGATGGCGTGACTCGCGGTTCATACAGCTATGTCGATGCTGATGGAGAACTTCAGACTGTTGAATACACAGCGGACAGTGCAAATGGATTCCAAGCTTCAGCCACAAATTTGCCAAAGGCCCCCGTTGATGATAAAACTGCTCCTCAACCAGTTGAAGACACACCTGAAGTTGCTATGGCCAAGGCCGAACATTTGGCCGCATTTAAAGAAGCAGAATTGAGAGCAGCCGAACAACCCGATGAAGAACCTCAACCTGAACAATCGTCGAACGGATCTCAGGAATCCTCCCGCGAAGGAGCTGCATCTGCTGAAACTGAAAGCCCATCAAATGGAGCTGAAAGTTCAAGTGAAAGAACAAGTGAAGCTGCTGAATCAAGTCGACAATCGTCAGCTGAGAATGCAAATGGAAATGCTGAAATCAGCCGAATCTCATCAAATGGCTTGACATCGATTGGCAGTGGACTGAGCAATCTAAATGGACTGAGTAGTGGCCTCTCGCAGTTATCAATTTCAGATTTGAACTCCCTGAGAAGCATCCAACTGAATGGAGATCTTTCAAGTGGCCTTGATAGAAATGGCGACATTTTGCGTTTCTCTGAAATCACCCCGGCTACCACCACTCAGTTACGTCCACTGCCATTAGCTCCCCTTGCTTTGCCATCGTCATCATACCTTCAAGTGTCGACACCGACTCATGGCTATAGCATCATCTCACCTTCGATCTTAACTGCTGTTCCCACCCTCCGAGCTACATCCAGACAAACAATTAGCCGTACCCTGCCCATTTCTCTGAGTTCGTCATTCTTGACTTCAAAACTGCATTGAAGAGCAAACGAATTCAGAAAACAAAACGACCAGTGATCCTGCTTAATCTTAATTTTCTGTCAATCTCTTAAAATTAAGTTCCAGTTATGCCTTTCAAAAGCTGTAAACACAAAAAAAAAATACTCTCGTGCATGTCACAAAAACTAACGCTTTTTTCTATGTTCTTTATTTTTAAACTTTAATTATTATTGTTTTTCAGTGTTAATGGTTTATGGTTATTATGTTTATCATTATATTTATTGTTTTCTACAAACTCACAAAATATTACACTAAAAATAAATGTTGAATGAAATTTAAATGTTGCTATAATTTTGCAGCTTTGTGTCTAGAGCTCTGAATTAACACCGACCAAGTGGTGCGAAAACTTTGTTTCCGAAAATGAATCCAGGTTATCATCGTCGTTTTCCATTCGCCTTTTTTGACGTTTCTTCTTCTACCGCCAATTTAACGGGTTGTGATGTGTGTCATTCTTCGGACGATTCTGTTTTTAAAACGGAAGATTTCTGCTTTTCTCAGAAGCATTCCGTCTGTCAAACTCACAACAATGGAATGGTTTCAGAAGACTTCTGGACTCGTCCGAATGCTTCTGCACGTCCAATGAAAAACGACAATAATGAGTCAGTCATCTTTATCGTGACTCTTATCAATCAGCTATGTCATTTTTATTCAATATCCGGTGTCGTTATGTAGATCACTTTATATTTGTTTTGAATTCTTGCATGAGATAGAAAGTTAGGTTAGTGTTTCAACATTCGCGTCGTGCGGCTGAAGAACGAATCTTTGAATTTTTTTAACGAAATTTTGCTTTTTATCACATGATTTTCAATTGGATTCAAGTTGATCACATTGCATTTTGACAAAAACATGTGTATAATTATTATTCTGGACTTGATCTGACAGCTGGCGGGACAAGGTTCGCGGGGTCGGCTAGTCCCATATGAGGAATATGTTCAAATGCAAATATCTCGGCAACCAGGGGCCTGATTATGGGATTCGCGGCGGATCGTTTTCAATTCGACCTTTCAAATTCGACTCGCGTCGTATTTCCTTATTAACGAACTCGCGGCGAAGCGAGAAAATGTCTTCCAATATTCCAGTGATTTGACACTTAATATTCCAGTTAATAATGGTAACAGTGTTGCCGCATGTTCAAATTTAAATGAGTCCCCGCAGCTGAAAAAATTTGTCATTTTGAAAATAAATGTTATTATTTTTCAAACAAAGGTTCTTCTAATAGAAGATTCTGAACTTTTGCAGTTGATACCGCCCTTTTTTGAAGCTACATCTGGTGGTTTTCATTAATTCAGTCTGTTTTGCAAGAGTATTGCTTACATGTTATAATTTGCATGAGAAGAAGAATGTTAATAAACATGCAGAAATGAAAATAAACTCTTTTTTCATGCACTAACTGTAGAATACTTAAAAAGATGAGTCAAATTTAATAATATGAGTCTCTGAGCCAGCTTATCAAAAATCACACTATCGGAAAATGCCGAAGAGAGCTTATAGCAAGCTCAATCTTACGACAAATGTCTAAATAAAACAAATACATACGCAATAACAAACATAACAAACATAAACAAAAATGAATCCCTTTTGACTCAAATGAGTCCCAGTAGTAACTGAGTAAACACTCTTTCGCCTGTGAATCCGCCAATAAAAAGCTGTCGGATTTCAACTTGCCAGCAAACATTTGGGGTTATCGGGAACTTCTTTTCCCATGGATATTTTTCCATATTCGAAAAATTGGTATCGGGAACTTTTCGAAATTGGGACAAAAATTCCTATGGAAAAATACCTATCGGCAACTTTTTTTCATGGGAAACCTTTTGTTTTTTTCTGTCTGAATATTTCCCTCTTATTTAGTTGTCGGAATTGAAAGCGGAGCAAGCAATGTAAGCAAAAACCGAGATATTGCTAATAGTTTCACATCAAATCGGTCTAAGCAAAATGTAGCAAAATTTTGGAAAGAAGTAGAAAAAGAACTTAACAGTTTGGGCCCACCAATAAAATCTATTCTTGAATGGAAAAAAGTAGGTGATAAGTTGATAAAATAATAACCATGATTTTTTTCATTAAAAAACAATTTTAGGTATGGCTTGATAAAAAAAAATTACGTGAGGAAGAAAATGTCTGAAAACAAGAGACAAAAAAAAGCAACCGGCGGAGGCTCAAACAAGGAGTATAAATTCAGTGCAGTGGAGGAAACGATAGAATAGAAGAATCGGTGGAAGGATGCCCAGATGCTTTAACATTTGGTCTCCCTTCATGTAGCAAAAAGAAAAGACAGACGGTAATCAAAATGAAATCATTGATAGTGAAAATTGTCCAAATTCATCATCAGTTAGCCGTTCTGTTGAAGTGTTAAAGGACAAATCCTTCGACGAGAATGTAATGTTTGCTATGATCATGAATGCAACTGAACCGTAGGCAGAACGTTGAAACGAATGATTCCCAGATGAACATTGAAAACAGAACTTCAACTACTCGTCCTAAAAAAAAGCCACAAAAAAGCATAACTTGTGACGTCGCTATGGAACGAGAAATTGAAATCCAAAAGGAACTCTGCAATAAGGTTGAAGAGGCAGTTGAGGCTATGAAGCGATACCTAAATGAAATGCAATACCATTTCAAGAAGGTCCATTGACAAAATTACTGAGTTTCAGAAGAAGACGTTGGATGAAACCTCAAGGCACAACCTTGAAATGGAAGCAATGAGAACGCGTTTACTTGAAATCGAGGAAGAAAAACTAGAAAAGTTATAATTTGAAAATTTCTCGTTGTATTTCATCGATTATTAATAAAAAGGATATTCTTTGGATTTTTAATTGAGGATTACGACGAAAACAAAAAAAAAAATTTCATTAAGAACCAACTGTCAAATCATTCCAATATCAGGTCCGTTCGTTTACTCCCTAAAACTGCCGAAAACTGCCATATTCTCCCACTTTTTCGTTCTTTTACTCCCAGTTTTTGTAAGATCTGTCACTTTTGAAGGAGAAATATATTTCCCCTATCTGCCGATTTTAGCCACAAATATTTCTTGTGGCAGTTTGTGCAAGTTCTGTCAAACCATAAGAAGTACATTGAATTTTGTTGACGTTTGACATAATTTTGTGCATTTGGCAGATTTTTGCTACGAAGCGTTCTTTTACTTTTTGGGAGAATCACAAAATTTCATCCCCACTCCTCGACTTTTGACAGTTTTTACAAAAACTGCCGAAAAAGTAAAAGAACGGACCTATTATATTCGAAAATTCCAAAGGAATTCCCAATAGTAGGAACTTGTTCCCGGGAAGGGAAAAATTCCTAGGGAAAAATATTTCCCAAGAAATTCCCGATAAGGCTGATTATGACATTTCAAATACGCCTCCGAATTCGTTAACTGGGGCCTGATTATGGGGTTCGCGGCGGATCGTTTTCAATTCGACCTTTCAAATTCGACTCGCTTCGTATTTCCTTATTAACGAACTCGCGGCGAAGCGAGAAAAAGCCTTCCAATATTCCAGTGATTTGACACTTAATATTCCAGTTAATAATGTGAACAGTGTTGCCGCATGTTAAAATTTAAATGAGTCTCCGCTGCTGAAAAAAATAGTCATATAATAAAAATAAATTTTATTTTTCACACAAAAGTTCTTCTAATGGAAGATTCTAAACTTTGGCAGTTGATAGCGGCCTTTTTTGAAGCTACATCTTTTGGTTATCATTAATCCAGTCTGTTTTGCAAGAGTATTGATTACATTTTCAGCGCTATTCTGCTATCCACGTGAATCGTAGATTCGATTCACCCATTCGATTCACTTTCGATTCCCGCGAACACTGCCTTTACATTCTGCTATCCATCGGGTGAACTACGTTATCCAAACCAATTTGACACTACAAGTTTACAGCTGTTCATGTTAAAATCACAAACAAATCTTCCACACACTCAAATCTTTCAATGGTAGACCCAAGAACTTTACGTTATCTTTAAGATTATTGCAAAAATCTCCAAGGTCCTGAGGTTGTCTTTTAGCACTATTTTTGAGAATGTTTGGATATAATTTCATTCCGGAAATTATTGCCATAAATACTCTATATTCGTTGTTCTGCCTCTGAAAATGTTAATAATCTTTATTTATACAAATAATCAATCAATAAATTACATTTTATTGACCACCAACCAGATAGAAATGAAAAACCCGCAACATTTAATGTGCGGATTTGAATTGTATAGAATGAACTGGTTCGCATGAATAACAGAATACCGCGAAGTATTACCGACGCTACCGACGTTCACGAGGTAGTCCAGATTCGATTCGAATGGATAGTAGAATAGTGTGAAGTGAAAATTGAAGAAAAATTCCCCCCGATGAATAGCAGAATAGGGCTGTTTATAATTTGCATGAGAAGAAGAATGTTAATAAACATGCAGAAATGAAAATAAACTCTTTTTTCATGCACTAACTGTAGAATACTGAAAAAGATAAGTCAAATTTAATAACATGAGACCCTGAGCCAGCTTATCAAAAATCACTCTATCAGAAAATGCCGAGTGGTGGTAACTCTGAATAAACACTCTTTCGTCTGTGAATCCGCCAATGAAAAGCTGTCGTATTTCAACTCGCCAGCAAACATTATGACATTTCAAATACGCCTTCGAATTCGTTAATTGGTCGAATTCAAAACGAAGAAGACGAAAGCGAACGCAATAATTGAAAAATATCAAACTCGCTAGCAAAACGATTCGCCGCGAATCCCATAATCAGGCCCCTGGTCGAATTCAAAACGAAGAAGACAAAAGCGAACGCAATAATTGAAAAATTTCAAACTCCATAGCAAAACGAATTGCCGCGCATCGCATTATCAGGCCCCTGGTTGCAACCAATACTTGGCATATCTGTAATCCTTCCATTGAAAAAATAAAAAAAAATAAAAACAACTTGAACTTCATTTATATGCATAATGTTTTATATAAAACTTACTCTTCATTCTGCTCGACTTTTGTTAGAAATCGAAACAAAAAAATACAATATCATTATTTTTTATATAATCTTGTTTTTTTTTTCTTTTGTTTTTGTTAAATTAAATTTTTGAATTAATTCGATTTTTATATGTACTTTCATGTTGCAATGATTTCTATAC
Organism: Sphaerophoria taeniata; assembly: GCA_943590905.1. NCBI lineage: Eukaryota > Metazoa > Arthropoda > Insecta > Diptera > Syrphidae > Sphaerophoria > Sphaerophoria taeniata. The sequence goes on from OX016541.1 coordinate 148,978,497, forward strand.
ACAATTTCTTTATTTTTTGTTTTGTTTTGTATTTCTACATAAATAATGTTTTCTGTTCATGTATTGTTCATAGAATTATAAATTTTTAAACTCTAAATTACAAACAAAAAAAAAATAGAAAACAAACTGATCTTCTAAAAATGAAGCAATGTTTAGAAGAATGCAAACAAAAATCATGATTGAATATTTTATAGTTTTTCGTTATTAATACAGCTTTTTAACGGAGTTATGAAATTTAGAACAAAACGTATTTTAATGCTCACAATAATTTTAATTTGAACTTGGTTTTCACATGGAAATTTAAATATGTTTGTTTATTTATGTATTTTGTTGCTAATTTAATATTATTTTTGTTGCTTTAAATACATGTGTGCGCGCAATTCTCTGATATATTTATGAACAAGCTAAGCTTATAGGATTGCAATTGGAAGTTAAAGTCAACTAATTTTAAAAAATTACGCATTCAGTTAAATAGAGGAATATAAAATTGAGTCTTGTTATACATGCTAGAAAAAGAAAACTATATGAATTGGATTCGTTTGTATTAGAAACTAGTCTGATTAAACTAAAGCGAGAAACAAATTGAACCAGCAACAGCAACAGTGGCGTCCATTGTTTTAGAGCCCACGTTCGACACAGAATAAACCAGCAACGTTTTTGACAACTTTCCATGTACGAAATTCAGAGGCACCAAACAAAAAAAAAAAAACACGTGACAGTGAATTGTCAATACAGATGAAATGACGTTGCTGGTGGCAATGGGTGGGTTCAATCAAGTAACCAAAAGGTATCGGATAGCTTTTTGTTATTGTAAACCATAGTAAAAAAAATAGCAAATACATGAACCATTCCCTGTCAAAAAAAAAAAAATCCGAAGGTATCTGAGAACTTTTGGTAAACTTCGGTTATCCGAGTGCTCAGCTGATCAACACATGACTTTTTGTTTTGGATTGTTTGACGCGCTATTTTATCAGCTTCCAAATTAAAATAAAATTCAAAGAAATATAAACAAAATGACTACCGATGTGATTTTTAATAATACAGCCTTGGCCAAAAGTATTGAGCACCCTATAAAAATCGTGTTTTTATGCATTTCAGATAAAAATAACAAAAAAAATTGTCCATAGAATTACTTGCCCGTTATTTGACGTTAATTTTGTTTTTTTCTTACAAATACGAAATTGCGTTTTTACTAAGAATTTTAGTAGTTTGCTTTTAAGAGTCTAGCTTTTTCGACCGTTGCATTTTTGTGTGTGTCAATTTTGAGTTTTGATAAAACCTTTGCAAAAAAACCGATCCAAGTGTTGAAAAACGTGCCCAAATACAGATTTGAAATAAGCAAGCAGAGATTTCTAAAACATTGAACTGTTCCCGCCGGTCAGTACAATATTGTATCAGACGTTTTGTTCAAACTGGTTCCCATAAGAATAGGCCAAGATCGGGTCGAAAACGATTGACAACAAAGCGCGATGATAGAAATTTGATACGAAACTCACTAAAAAATCGGAAGGAAAACTCATCAAAGCTGGCTAGTGAGTTTTCAGTGGCGTTAATTAAGTCTATTTCTGTTCGAACAACCAGACGAAGACCTTTTGAAGGTTGTAGGGCCAGGAAAAAGCCATTGCTCTCACCAAAAAACCAAAAAGCCAGACTTGAATGGGCAAAAAAGTACCAAAATTGGACAGAGGAAGATTGGTCAAATATTGTTTGGTCAGACGAATTGAACTTTGAGGTAAATTATTGAGGTAACTATTAGCATCATTCACTTCGTAAAAAAAAACTTATTGACCACAAAAAAGCACTTTTAAAAACCGCTAATTTTTGTTCTACGTTCTGAGTTTTGGTACCCCTGGAGTGACTTTGTTCGGCGACGAGTCGGTGAAGAATTTAGTCCGGAGTGTGTAGTCTCCACAGTTAAGCATGGCGGTGGCAGCGTTATGATTTAAGGATACATGAGTTCCTTAGGAGTGGGGGAAATGTTCGTGTGTGAGGATCGTATGGACTCTACAATGTACTGGAAACTGCACTTCTTCCCTCATTTTTCAAACTTTTTGGTGAAACAAATCTTGACGAAGTAAAATTTCAGCAAGTTAACACACCTTGTCACACAGCTGCTTGGTTAAGCGAAGCGAGCTTCTTGATTGGCCTTCCCAGTCCCCATATTTAAACCCAATTGAACATCTTTGGCATTTATTAAAGCGCAAGATAAGGCAGCATAAAATTTTAAGCAATGAAGATCTAAAGCACCATCTACGGAACGAATGGAATTCTTTATCTGCAGAGAAGTGTAATTATCTTGTATGTTCTTTACCGAAAAGAATTGCTGTCGTCATTAAGGCGAAAGGCGGCCCAACAAAATATTGAGCTTAATTTAATAAAAACCATTATCCTTCCATACAAAATACTAAAAGTTGTTTTAATCAAGTGGTTAAAAAAATATAAGAAGACTTCAAAGGGTGCTCAATACTTTTGGCCAAGGCTGTATTTGCTTTTGTTTGTTTGTTTGTTGAGTTTGCTATCACATAGATGACTCGGAAGAAAATTGCCGACGGATTCACAACAATTTCCTGTTCTCAAGCGTTTGGCTTGTTGGTATTTTTTTCATAGATGTTTTGACAGCTATCTGGATACATGCATCTGTCTCGTCCAAAAAGATATCCCAGATACGGGTATCTCAGATAGCCTGATAGGTAATTGAACGCAGCCAATGTGTTTGGAAAATATTTGCTGTTGACGTCCCTGGCGCTGTTGCTGGTTTAATCTGTTTCACGCATAGCTCGAATGTTTATATATGTGCGTTGCATTTATGATTTTTAAATTGGTGGTTCGGTAATAAATTCGAATCTTTTTATATTTCAAACGAGAACAACTTAACAATAAAAAGTGAAATAATATAAAATGTTGCATTTTATTGTTCCCTAAAAGCGCGCACAATTTCTTTTTAAATTTAATGTTCTTTAAGCTAATGGATGAAACGTTTTTTTTTGTTTTTATGCTTAAGTTTTTTATTTGTTTTGTGATTTGTTTTCGAGGCATGGACAAAAGTATTCTTCTTGAGAAAAACAAATTAAAGTGTTTTCTTCAAATTTACATATTTATATTTGATTTTAAACCTTCTTTCTAGTTTCCTTTTAAATAAGTAGTTAATTTCTCTTACGTGTATCGGTTTATGTGTGTTAAGATCATCCTTTTCCTTGCTGCAGCATTTTTAATATTTTTTTATTTAAATATATAATTCGTGGTAAAAAGTTTTTATATATATAATATTTTGTTTTTCCTTGATTTCTAGTTTTCTATTTAAACGTTTCCTTTGATAACTTTTTATGTTTTTAAATTTAATTTCTCTTCTCGCAAATATATTTCAATTTATTTATAGATCAATAGTATTCATGACTAAAAAATCGCGTGCGTGATTCACATTCAAGTTGAAATTGGTTTCACATCACCAAGTCTTGTTTATTGTGTTCCCCCCTCGATTTATTAAAAAATATATTTTTATTTAATTCTCCTTCTTGGCGATTGAATTTCTTTTTTTTTTCATCTTTATTCAAATTTCTTTTTCATACAAGATAGAATCTGCTGCTTATGAATTTCAATAATTATATAAATGTTTTGTTTTTTAATTCCTAAATTTTAGTTTTACATTTTATGAATCGCATTTTGTTTTTTGTTTTTTATCCACATGAAAGGTTATGTTTAATTTTTTTTTTGTTTCATTTTTAAATTGAGAAAAGTATATTTTCTAAGCAAAAAAAAATCATAACATTTTGTTAATTCTTACAATCTTCTTTTTATCGTTTACACGCGCGTATTTCTACTTTATTGTTTTTTATTCTTTTTTTATCAAATATTTTTTTTCTATTTTGTATCTTCAGTTCTTATGTGTGTGTGTGAGGAGGAGGAGGAGGGAAGGACAACGTCAGCAGATAAAAAAAAACTGTTATTTTGTTTTTATTGTTTGTTATGTTATCCACTTTTATTATTGGCCTGAAATGAAATAGAGGTTAAGGTTATTTTGAGTTTTAGAAAATTTTATAAAAGAAGAAAACTAAAAACACAAAATTTTTCATATTTACTTTGTGTATTTTCTATCTTTAATGAGTTTTCTTAAGTTATTTTATTGTTAATGGTCAAAGAAGGTGTCCGATAGCTTCCGCCTATCACCATCGGCCTTTTTAGCTGCATTTGAAAGAAGTTGACAACTTTTTAGAGTTTTGACAAGCGAAATCGGTGATTTTAAGTTTTTGACAAAGAAGCAAATAAAAGTTTAAGCAAATATGCAAGAACATATGAAGGTGCAAATGAACAAACATAATAACGACTTGCTTGAAATAATTTAAAAAAACACAATAATTAACGATGAGTGGGGATGATTGTAATTTTGTATTTCTTGTTTGGATTCGGATTTGTGTTGCTTTGTTTTAAGACCGTCATGTATTAAATCAATTGTTTCCAGAAATTTGATCAATAAAGAGTAAAAAGCTACTACTACAGAGGAATCACCCTTCTTAACATAGGCTGAGTTCGTAATTGCAGGCTTTGTTGCCCATGCCCTGCCTTAAATATGCTCAAAGGCTTTTATGAACTCAATTACAACTGCATGTGTGCTGTCATCATACTTTATTCAAAATGAGTTCATAAAAGCAAACGTTGACAAAACGGGAAACAAAGTTTATTTGTTTTTGATTTGATTTGTAGTTCATTCATTTAAAAAATGGATTTCAACATAAATATTTTAAAACGCATTGTTCTAAGCTTTGTGGAAGAAACCGTTTTCGAAAACATGATACAAAACTTGTGGAAATAAGAAAACAGAAAAGTTAAGACTGACCCAACTTCCATACAAACTCTGGTCAACTATTTCAACCACTTGCAAACTTTTTATCCCTTTTAATTGTGTTCAAAATTCCTATATGTCCTTTCTTAAGCTCAAAACTCTCTCTGTAGCCTTTGTCATTTTCTGACACCTTAACCACCACTACAGAAAATTATGTCCCTCACATATGCTCTTTTGTAACTTAAAACACATGTTTCCCACGGGCCCATAAATTTTCCCGGGATATAAAGTAGCCTATGTGATATTCTAGACTATAATCTGTCTGTATGCCAAGTTTCATCCAGATCCGTTAAGTACTTCTGGAGTTATTGAGCAACAAACATCACATTTGCTCCCTGCCATTTTCCTGCAAATTCAGCAACAAAATAAAAACAAATGCCGACTTGACCGCAAAATTACAGTCGTTTTACTTTTATGAACACAATTGTTGCCATGCTCATGCAGAAGTATTGCTGTTTGTTTACATTTATGAACACAATTTTGGCAGTACTGCGGAAGTTTTACAATTACGAACTCAGCCATAGTCTACAAGATCCTCTCTGCCGTATTATATGATTGTCTGAAGCCTTTCGTCAACAATCTGATTGGTCCTTATCAATGTGGTTTCAGACCAGGAAAGTCAACCATCGATCAAATTTTCAGTTTGCGGCAGATCCTGGAAAAAACCTATGAAATCGATACCCACCACCTTTTCATCGATTTTAAGGTCGCGTATGACAGCATCTACAGTGACGAACTCTATAAAGCTATGTCTAGTTTTGGCATCCCTGCCAAGCTCGTCCGGCAGTGCAGGATGACGATGGAGAATGCACGCTGCTATGTCAGGGTCGGGTGGTGTAGGATCTGGGAGCGTATGCTGTAACTTTTCCCACACACCAAGTGCTTACTTTACCTCCTCGTGGTAACCACCGGGTACTGGTTATATCTCTAGATATAACTTGCGAAACTTGTAAGCGCGGGTGCAAAACGGAGAAACAGAAGCACCTAATCAACGGCCCAACAAATTTGGAGGTTAGTTCGTGAGGCTAACAACCCCTTCACAGTAAAAAAAAACTTGAATGTTATGATAGAGATAGTAGCCTCGGATAATAACCATCTCTTATGGTAAAACCAGACCCGGAACGACAACGGACTATGCATGGAGAGTTTGTACCTGGAATGTAAGAACACTCCACACTCCAGGTGCAACTCAGAAACTTGAATCTGTCCACTCGCAGTATAAGGCAGACATTACTGCGATTCAGGAAATACGATGGATAGGATCAGGGACAATGAAAAGGAAAAATTGCGACATTTATTACAGCTGACCTTAAAGAATGCATATATTTGGATGCGGAATCGTCGTGTGAAATCGGCTTAGATCGAAAGTCAAGGCATTAAGGCCAAACTACAAAACATTTTTTTTTTATGTGCCCACGCCCCTACCGATGATGCTGAGTCTAGCAAGGAGGATTTGTACGACCTCCTGGATAGAGCCTACGGAGCCTGTCCAGAGTACGTCAAAATCTTACTCGGAGATTTCAATACAAAAATCGGGTAGGAAGACATCTTTGGCAGATTAGTTGGAAAGCACAGCCTCCACGAAGTTTCAACAGATAACGGCTTCCGACTAATCGACTTTGCTGCAGCTCGTAATATAGTGATAAGTAGCACTTGGTTTCTAAGATGAAAGATGTACACAGCAACCTGGCGATCTCCGGATGGTCGAACCACCAACCAAATCGACCATGTGCTAATCGGCGCAAGGCACGCATCCAACATCTTGAACGAGCGCACTTTCCGAGGAGCAAATGTCTCTGACCACGTTCTGGTAGTGGCTCAGCTTAGAGCTCGATTATGAAATGACAAAAAAGCCCAAAGAAAGAAGTTCAACATCGGTTGTCTTAGCACCCCGCAGAATGCTAGAGACTACAGTGAGCGCCTGAGTAAGTCAATCTCCGCCGGAAAAGACAGACGGAAAACAAGAGTAGCAAGAGAAGAGTACCGAACATAAAGAAGAAATGAGAACAAGGAAAAGTGCATCCGCAATTTCTCAGCTCAAAGATCCAGAAGAGTCACGGGTTAAGAACAATATCCGACAGTTCTTTAAAAAGTCGAAGCAATAAGCTTCTGGACACAGGCTCTTCGAAACAGTGAAGAAAACCTAGTCACCGAAGCACAGGGAATTGTAGATGTTCTTAAGCAGCACTTTCAACAGCTGCTGAATGCTCATAATGGCGAAGGAGCCAATGACGAAAGGGAAGCGAGACCAGTCAATGGAGACCCAGTCCCAGCCCCCAGCACAGAAGATGTAGAAAGACCCCTTCAAAAGTTAAAAAAAATAACAATCCCGCCAGGTCGGATGGCATACCTGCGGAACTCTTTAAATATGGAGGTGTTTTGATGAACCGCATACACCATGTGGCTTTAGGCCTGGCAGAACAACGATAGACCAAATATTCACAGTGAGGCAAATCCTGGAAAAGACCCACGAATTTTAAGTCGAAACCCACCATCTTTTCATCGACTTCAAAGCTGCTTATGATGGCGATGTCTGAATTCGGGATCCCAAACAAACTGATCCAGCTGTGCCGCATGACGCAACAATACGCAGTGCAGTGTGCAAATGCGTAACAGCTCATCCGAGTTGTTTCAAACATGTGCACTTGTGCAGGGTTTAGACAAGGAAATGCGCTGTCATGTGATTTCTTCAACATAGTCCTGGAGCAGATAGTGCGCCAGGTAGGTGTGAGCACGGAAAACACTATCAACAAATTACATGATATCAACAAACAAAGCAACATCTGTCCACCGGCTAGGACAAAACGTCACTGTTGGCAGCAGCAATTTCGAGGTAGTTAAGGAGTTCACTTGCCTTGAAACAAACATCAATCCAACAAACGACACCTTAGTATGGAGATTCGACGAAGAATTACCCTAGCGAACCGCTGCTACTTCGGGCAAAACAACTGGGTTCAAAACTCCTCACTCGAAAGACAAACTGTCTGCTATGTAAAACTTTGATTTTACCAGTCCTACTCTATGAAGAGCCGTGTTGGACGATAAGTAAAAACGGGGAAAGAAAAATTCTTCGACGGATTTTCGGTCCCGTATGCGACGATGGCGAATGGAGAAGAAAGTTCAACCGCTAACTGTAAGAGCTGTATCAAGATGTGGATGTAGTCCAGAAAGCCAAGAAAAGACGACTACATTGTCTCGGCAACATCGAGCGAACGGACGACAACGCTCCAGCCAAGAAAATCTTCTCATCACAGCCCCCAGGTTCGAGACGTCAAGGAAGACAATCACCAAGTGACTGCGGATACCAGAGTTTTGGTGACTGCATGGCAATGGGTGTAAAAACACATATCAATGGGCTGAGAATAAACGCCGACAAATCAAAGATGATTTGAAGGACCTTGTAATTTTCCCCTGCAACCAATACGAACGTTTGGAACCTTTGTTATAGCTTTTTACGAGCGACCTTAATGATTTCAACCTGTGGACTTTCCGCATGTCACGTATTTTTATGTTCTTGTCAGATGCATGGTTTTGAAACCAAGTGTTTCCCCTTTTTATACAAAAACAAACAAAAACAAGCTTGAACGAATCAAGCAAAGTCAATTGAGAGCAAATGTTTTCAGAACAAACTTAATGAAAAATGTGCAAACAAATTCAATCAAGAACTTAAGCAGCTACTAGAACATCGAAAAATAATCGAAATAAAATTTTACCTGCTACAACAGCCGCTGCTGGAGCTTGTTGTGTGTTGTTAGTCTCTTGTGAATTCTTGTTTTGTGGCTGACTTTGTGGCTGTTGCATGTTTTGGTTCTTTTGTGGATTATTTTGGATGTTCTGTTGTCCAATTCGATTGTTATTGTTGTTGTTGCGGTTTCGGTTGTTGTAATTGCCTCCCCTATAACCTCGATTGTAACCGCCATAGTTGTTAATATTGCGATTATAGTAGTTGCCTCGTCCGCGATAGCTACAAATTACAAGCATCAGCAGATGAACATTGATATTTCGTAAAAAAATAGAAACTCACCTTCCGTGTCTTGTATACGCAATACCAAAAGTTTCATTATTCAATTTGCGCTCCTGACGCCAATCGTTCTTCTTATTCTTTGAACGATCTTGTGCAGCCTCACATGAGATATTATCAAAGAATGATTTTGTCTTATCATAGCCAACGGTAATCTCTTCATCTTCGGGCTCGTGTTCGCCGGCACCAGTCTCATTGCCAGAATCATCTTTTTTGTCTGTTTCACCGTTGATCTGAGAAGTTGGAGAAGAACACTTGAATCAAGTAACAAGTGATCAACAAGGCATGGAACGATTCGATATATTCAATTATTGGATATATTTTTTGTTTAATAAAAATGTTTTGAAATCAAAAAAAGACTAAAAGCAAATAAAAGTCCAAGGAGAGGAGAGAGAGAAGAAGGATGAAATCAAAAGAGAAAAAGCAACAAAACAAAATACCTGCTCAGCTTTGGGTTCGTCGCCCACCTTAAGTTTAGCCAGCTGCGAACGGAGCTCTTCAAACTTATTATTAGCTTGTTCAAAGTCGAAGTCTTGTTCGAACTTGATTGTATTCTTGGGACGATTATTTTTGCTTGGATTGCCGCTGCTCATCTGTCTATATCCCTGTGCAAAGCAAACAAAGAAGAATTGACAACTGTTTTTCTTTTGGTAGGTTGGTAGGTTTACCTGATTTGGCATACGTCCACGACCACGATTCCTCATGTTGTTGTTATTGTTATTGGTGTTGTTGTTTCCACGGTTCATTGTCCAGCCGCGACTATTTTGATTCTGATTATTTTGATTTCGTTGATTGTTGTAGTGGTTGCGGTTGTCGTGATTATTGTAGTTGTTGTGTTGATTTTCCAATCGACCCGAATCGCGACGATCCCTCTGGAAGTAGCCACCACCGCCACCGCCGCCGCCGCCGCCGCCTCCACCACCACCGTCATTTCTGTTACCACCAGAGCCGCCGCCACCGCCACCATTGTTGGCATTGTTGTTATGGTTGGCGTTATTGCCACCTCTTTGTTGGTGGTTTTGTCGCTTATGACCAGCATCACGATTATTACCAGAGTTGTTATTGTTGTGTTGTTGCTGTTGTTGGTTTACCTGGACGGCCATATCGGCGGATGGACTCTTTCTCGATATTAGACTTATTGGCGTTGTTGATCGCGATCCACCAGCAAGCAAATCTAAGACGGAAACTATTTAACATTCAATTTTGTGCTCTTTGTTGTTTCTTCTTTTCTATAACTTAGGTATTAAGGATATGGGAATGTTTTGAGTACTGAGCTCAGACAAAATGACACAACAGAACGCAACGAACACAAAAAACACAAATTATTTTCAATAAACGTAAGTGAATTTGTTAATAACAAACATACATTAAAGCGAATATAAAGTGTTTAGCTACATATTTGTCAAGCTTGTTAAAATGAAACTAAAATAAATGTGTTAAATGTGATGGGTTAAGTTTAGAAGAACGTCACGAGCAATGATTCACTGAAAATGTCAATTATGTGGCACAGTGTCCCAACACAGCTGTTCATTAAATTTATGTCCCTAAACAATTGTTCCAATCTCGAAAAACAGCAAGCAGAAAACGAATTATAAACCAGCTTGTCGTAATGGTTGAATGCATTAGCTGATTCAGCAACCTGGCGATCTCCGGATGGTCGAACCACAAATCAAATCGACCAGAGTTCGATTATCAAACGACAAAAAAACACGTGCGGCCCAAAAAAAGAAGTTCAACATCGGTTGCTGTAGCACTCCGGATAATGCCAGAGACTACAATGAGCGCCTGAGTGAACGACTCTCCGCCGTCCTCCCAAGTACCACAGACGTCAACACCTTGTGGAACCAATATCGCGAAATAATTGAAAATGTAGCCGAGACCACCATAGGTTACCAGCCACCACCGAAGAAGAACCCGTGGTATGATGATGAATGCGCGTAATTGAAAAAGAGAGACGGAAAATGCACGTTTGCAAATGCTGCCACGGAAAACAAGAGCTGCTCGTACCGAACAAAAAGGAGGAATGAGAAAAAAGACCCTGTGAAGGAAGAAAAGAGCATCCACAGTTTCCCTCTCTCGGCCCAAGAGCAACACCCGACGTTTATTTAAAAGGTCGAAGCAATCAGCTTCTGGTTTCAGAACCGGGATACAGGCTCTTCGAAACAGTGAAGGAAACCTAGTCACCGAATCACAGAGAATTGTTGATGTTTTCAAGCAACACTTCCAAAAGCTGCTGAATGCGCATAATGGTGAACGAGCCAATGACGAAAGAGAAGCGAGACCAGTCAATGGAGACCCAGTCCCAGCCCCCAGCACAGAAGATGTAGAAAGATAGCACTACTTCGAATAACAATATCGAAGAAGAAATACGCTGGCAGCTGCTCAAAGTCAACAGAACCTACTATAGTCTTGCAAGGCTCTATAAATCAAATATTTTACCATTTCTTCGAAATGGCTGCTGTATAAGATGAGGCACCCACTCGAGGCTTGGGTGCTTAGCCAAAGGCATTCTGAACACTTAGCCTCGTTCGAGAGAATAGTCTTTGGAGAATAGCCACCAACCCTGTTTGTGAAAAGGACGATTCCGGAAACGATATAACCACGAGTTTTATCAAATCTACAGTGAAGCAGACTTGAAGGAAGCCCAGACCGGATCCTGGTTGTGGCGCAGATGAAGGGAGAAATTTCATTGGCCAGGCCGACGATGATATTGAGATGATGATGTCTTTCCTTACTTGTTTTGGGAGTTCACTAATGCTTATCTTGATTAAAGCTCTAATTTTGCTCTCCAGTCATCACTCTAGAACTGACATCAAATTAGAAGTTATCTTGGACTGAGCAAATCACGAATCAGCACGATCAAAAATAAATAAGCCATTTTCTTCAAGCTCAGCGATCAGAAGCTTCAAACAAACTATCGTCCGGTTCCTTTATGTGTTTGCCTTATTAGAAACGACCTCTCACTAACTGATCAGTCTTTAAATGTCTCCAGGTCTTTTCGGCTTCCTGACTTTGTTAGTGTCTTTCGAGCTAAACTACTCGCGATTAGGGAAGAATACTAAAACTCTAAATGAAAACCCTAAAACAGCCGAACCGAACACGTAGCTAAGCTGGGCATTCCCCACAACAGTTTCTATCGTAGTTTTGAGGATCAGCGAGGAAACTGTTCTTCACTTCCTGTGTAACTGTGCTGCGCTGGCCAAAATTAGAGCAAAATCATGTGGAAAAATCTTCTTCAATGGCCTAATTGGGCTTTCAGAACTGAAGATCTAAGATCTCTTTTCTTAACGCAATTGAGTGGACTTTGTAACATTTCCTTTCCGAACTTGAGATCGCTAGCCAGCAAAAATATCTCTTTTAATTTCACAGGTCAATCAAGTTTTTATGGTATCAAAATGGGCGCAATCCAGCGCTTATTGTGTCTCCGAGATAGGCTGCTCGTGGCCGCCATTTTTACTACTTCTACTAATTGATCTCATTTTAATGGAACGGGCCTACTCTATTTGGGCTTTGATCACACTGTTTGTGTTCATGAATATTTATATGAAATTCGGATGAATGTGCCTTATGCTGTTTCCAGAGGAAAGTTCTTCGGGTCATCTTTGGCCCCGTGTGCATTGATGGGGATGGGGAAGATTCAACAGCGAACTTTACGGGTTGTATTACGACACGGAACTAGCCAGAAGGGTCAAGGTCCAGAGACTCAGATGGCTCGGTCATTTAGAGCGGATGAACACCGATGCTCCGGCCCGGAAAGCCTTCGACACTATTCCCGAGGGAAATAACTGGTGTTTTTTTTCGAGGTATAGAACTTTAAGTTGGCATTACTTTTCAAGACGGCGACAGATTTAACAGCTGTCAAGTGATTTATTCTCAGTTTGGTTTGGCAATTCATCATGAATAGACTCACGCCTGAACAACGTTTGCAAATTGTGCAATTTTGTTTCGAAAATAATGGTTCTATGCGGAATACGTATCGCGCACTACGTCCATTTTATCGTCGACAAAATCGTCCATCAGAGCAGTTAATTCGATTAACCATGGAACGTTTTCTCACCACGTTTACTCTAATTGATAATTCGCATCCCCAGATACGCCGTACGGTGCGAACAGAAGAAGCTATTGCTAGTGTAGAGCGTAGCATTGAGGAAGACCCGAATGAGTCCATCCGCCATCGAGCACAGGAATTGGATCTGTGTCCATCCACTTTATAGAAGATTTTGCGGAAGGATCTTGGTTTGCGTGCTTACAAAATCCAACTCGTGCAAGAATTGAAGCCAAACGATCATCAAGCAAGGCGCAGATTCGTCGGATGGGCCCAAAACGAGATTCCCGATTTTCATAAGCGAATTTTGTTTAGCGATGAAGCGCACTTCTGGTTGAATGGCTACGTCAACAAACAAAACTGCCGCATTTGGAGTGAAGCTAATCCTCAAGTGTATGTCGAAACACCGTTACATTCAGAAAAACTGACTGTTTGATGCGCTTTATGGGCTGGTGGAATCATTGGTCCGTACTTCTTCAAAAACGATGATGGCCACAACGTTACAGTCAATGGTGATCGGTGTAGAGCCATGATTACTAGCTTCTTCATTCCTGAACTGAACAATCATGATGTCCATGAGCTGTGGTTCCAACAAGACGGCGCAACATGTCACAGAGCTCGTGCCACAATCGATTTATTGAAAGACACGTTTGTTGACCGCCTAATTTCACATTTGGGACCTGTGAATTGGCCTCCAAGATCTTGTGATTTAACACCGCTAGACTATTTTCTGTTGGGTTATGTAGTCATTGGTCCATGCGGATAAGCCACAAACGCTTGACCATTTGGAAGACAATATTCGCCGTGTTATTGCCGATATACGGCCACAAATGTTTGAAAAAGTCATTGAAAATTGGACGTCCAGATTGGACAACATCCGAGCCAGCCGTGGCAGTCATATAAATCATATTTAAAATGTAATGCTACAAGATTATCTTTCGAATAAATAAAAAATCATATCAATCGAATACTCCATCGTTGTTTTATTGCAATTTACAGTTCTATACCTCTAAAGAAAACACCCTTTAGAAGTAGAGGAAGACCGCGGCTCAGGTGGCGCAAGACTGGCCGAGCTGGCGGATGAAGACTGTTGGTTGAGACACATGTCCACAACGGACTTCGGACTGTAGCGCCACCTTAAGTAAGAACATTCGCTTAAATTTGAATCAAAGTTCTGAAGCACAAGAGTTTTGTGAGGACTCCCAAGTTTTTCCCAAGAAATTGTTCTGTTTAAAAGTTGTGAGGTAGAGGAAATATTTTTCTTGAACATTTGGGCTAAATTTGTGTTAATTTTATGATTGAAGGCAATTCTGTTTCCTTCCGAAAAACAAGCCTTAAAAGTTCTCCCGCTAATACAACAAAAAATATTTAAAACCAAAGTTTTCATCAACCACAAAACACTGATTATTTTTTAACGGGTTAATGACATTTACATTCACACGAACAGGACGAAACCATTTCACAGTAAGAAAATCTATGAAAACATGAAAAATATTTGTTTGTAAAGCAGACACTGCAGACCAAGGATTTAGCATGTTTGGCGAAATCGTTATTAAATTATTCTCTTCTTTCAAGGTGGTTAGAGCTCTAATTATTTGGTTTTCAATAAAGTCCCTTTTGATTGATTTGATTGTGATTATGGAAATGCCATGCGGAATATTAAGCCGAAAAACTGTAATTCTATTGATCATGATATTGCGTTAATGTTTTGTGTATGTTTTTGTTCAACAAAAGAAAAATAATTGTACTGAAAAAGCAAATGAATTAGAAAAAAAAAGTAAAAAATGAGGAAGAGTTTTTGAGTTTTTTGAATGCTAAATTACGCCAAAGAATTACCATCACACCTTGGTCTTTGTGTTCAGCCGCAGAGGTCGAGGGGGCATTAGGAGGAGCAGCCGTTGATGAATTGTTTATCGCCATTAAATTAAATTCTTGAGGAAGGGCGTCGTTTAACTCACTTGGTTGTTGTTTCGGCTGTTTGTTTAGCATAAACGAACCGGGCGCTAATCCAGTCGCTGTTGCTGATGCTGCACCAATACCACCAAGGCCGCCCATTGCTCCAAATGGATTGCCATAATTACCCATTGGCGGATTCATTGCTTGCATTGGGAAATGCGGCATCAAATGCTGACCATTTGGCAATTGAACTTGCATAATTGCTGGATCATTGGGATGTGGCATGCCATTGTTGACAACACGAATGTCTTTGATATCGGATCCACGGAATAGAATGTAGTCGTAAATTTGACTTTGCGGTGCTATTTGGAATTGAGTTTCACGATCTTCCGTGCCAAATGAACGTACTGCAAATAGAAAAAAGAAATTAAATGTTAGAAAATGAATAGAATAAAAGGACTATCGAGATCGACACTACAATAAATTGCATCCCTCTTTTGAAAAGCAAAACAAAATCGCTGTCCACTGAAAACAAATAATGTGCGCCGCTTGCGATTAAGAAGATTGTGTTGTTGACACTTTCGACAGTGAAGCAAGCTGGCATCATGGATGTTATTCCTCTCTCCTCAAATGAATTATACAAAATAACACTTCATCTCGAGATTGACTACATAGGGAGAGCACCGAGACATGCGTGTACTTGTCATAACCTTTATTATCATGTTTTTAGAGCTCGTCCATTGTATACAGAATTTGTTTTGCATTTCTGTCTCCTAATCGAATGGGGAATTGATGAAAAAATAAAATTCAAACAACAAAACACGATCAAACCAGTATCACGAGGTTCATCCTCCTCCAACTGCATTTAGAAAGAACAAAAACTGGGGCTGCGGTGATTTACTAGTTGTTGTTTTGTTTCTCCCCAGTTTTTGCCATTTTGTTTTTGTAATTCTGTGCAAGAATCATCATAACGGGATTGCAAAACAGACAAAAAAAAAAGAGAAACCGCTTTATTTTACAGCACAGCAAATCTGCTGATTGGTAGTTAGGCCACCACCATCTCTCCCTATTCCACCCACTCAATCTGGAACTTGTAACCACGTTGTATAAAAATCCTGCAATCGAGGTTACAAAAATATGGTCTTTAGCCTGTGCCAAGTGTGTCGGAAAAATCAGGACCACTTGTTGTAAAATTGTAACATATCGACCCTCTGGAGCGCCACGAGACCATCAATTCAATATTTTCATTTGTCCATCATTTGCAAATGTGATGGAAAAAAAGAACCAAGGCACCAGCAGAGGAGACAACCAGGCATATATGTATGCATACATACATACATGCGTACATATACATGGCACATATAGAATAATCAAGTACATACATATATATGGACGTATAACGAAACTTACCGCTCGATAATGCAATTGTACATTCATTTGGATCCACGGTGTACAATCGGCCCTCGTATCTAATGTCCGCCTTCGAAATGAGGCTTATTTTCGAGCCCAACTCGGGCATTCCGCCTCCACTGGTCATGTTGGCCAAAATGTTCCCGTTCTTATTCTCTTCTCTTCGATCTCACCCAATTCAATTCCCCTTGATACAACTGGTCTCTGCTGGAGCTGCTACAGCCGCTTTTACCACTTTACACAATTTTTCAAGAAGAAAAAAAATCATTAAAAAAATTGAACAAAATGGAAACTTTTCTTCGTTTTCTTCTTTAAAAAAAATCACCGAAACAAAAAATAATAAAACTTGAAAGAAAATAGCAAAAAAAAAGAGACCAACTCCGAAACTCGATTTTTTTTTTCTTACTGAAATTAAATTAATTTTTTTTGTTCGCTTTTCGTTTCTCTGTTTAAAGGCTAACTTTGGAAAATCACCATTTAGAATTGGAAGTTTCTTATTTTGTATGAATTTCGGTTATTTGGAGAACATTAATTAAATTTTGGAGTATTTTTTAATTCGAGAAAAAAACGAAATTAAAAAAATCTTCTTTGTTCCGCACACAGCAAAAATAATGGCGTACCTTTTTTTAGGATTTTTTTTTTGCTTTTACTTGTCGTCGTCTCGTTTTCGACAGTTTTTCGGTACGATCCAACAGCGAAGAAAAAAAACGAAGAATGATGATGGCGTTTCATGAAATCGTACTTTCGCCAGAAGGGATATTTTCTATTGAAAGAGGTAAACAGCTGACAAGTAGAGTGAGAAGAATATAGTTGAGAATGCATTGGGTATTTTGTGGGAGATTGAAAAAAAAGATGGCCGAGGGATATTTGAGGGGCGCGAAATTTGAATTTTAGAATTAAACATGGGAAAAATTACTGTCTGTATTTATTTAATTGGATAAAAAACATTTATTTGATGGGTCCTTGCGGTTTTTAAAATTAATAAAGAGAATCTCATGCAAATGTACCAGCGAATTGCTAAAAACAGTAAACGGCTGGTACATGTAAAATTCCCTGTTGGATTTATATTTTCCCCATTAAGGTGGCAACACATTTTTGAAGGGAAATTTTAAAGATTTGAACACTCACTCAAAGTTATTTCTATTGGCCTTGTTCACTCGTGAAGAAAATCGAAATTTTCCTTTGATTAAGCGTGGTTTCTTGCAGAAGATGTAAGGGGAAGGAAAAAATCGAATTTAAAAAGATTGAGAGTTGAAATTTGACGTATTTCTTTGTGTTTTCCTCTCATCGTCTTTCGTCTTTCTTTCTTTTTCTGATACCAACCGTTCCTTTGCAAGTAGATAGATCCAAACACAAAGTTTTGTTTTCCGTCGTTCTTCACGTGTGAACTTTACCTACTTATGGTAGCGCTACAGTCCAGTTCGGACCAAGGCCTGATCCAACAATCGTCTCCAGCAAGCTCGGTCCCTAGCTAGCTGTTGTCTCCAGTTTCGCATGTCAAGTTGGTTCAGGTCCTTTTCCACCTGTGTGCTCCACCTCATTCGCGGTCTTCTTCTTCTGCGACGTCCTTCCGTTAGATTGGAAAACTCGACGAGCCGGAGCATTATTTTTCATTCGCTCTACATGACCCAACCATCTAATAAGCTGTTTCCACTGAACGATAATCTGAGATTATCTCAAATCTACATGAAATCTATTCGAAATCACTAGATTTACCATACAAAAGTTAATCATCTCGATTCAAGATTTCAAATTAATCTACTTGATTTGGACTGTGCTGAACGGACTCATTTTCCAATTTCCAAGGAATCGGTGGAAGAAGGTGAGAAGAAAAGACAAAAAAAAGAAGAGACAAAAAGAGATCGGAAACTGACTTACGTTTTACCTTCCTGTAATTTCGTGTCTGTGAATAAATGAGAAAAAACAGCAACAAAAATGAGGTGGTAGGACCATATTTACTGTGATAGTATTGGTAAAAACACTCATACAATCGCAGTTACTATGGTCCACAGCTTGTAGGCATTGTAATTTTGACAGCTCTAATCTAACAAAATCCAGTGGAAACACTACTAGATTATTTAAAATCAAACTGGAAGATAATCTAGATTATCGTTCAGTGGAAACGTAATATAAGACGTTGGACTTTAACTTTTCTGGCTAGGTCAGTGTCACTGAACAGCTCGTACAGTTCTTGATTAAATCTTCGTCTCCATTCTCCATTTATGCAGACAAGACCAACAATCACTCGAAGAATTTTTCTCTCAAAGCAGCCCAAAGCGTTTCATCGGATGTTGTTATGGTCCATCAGCCGTATTCATAATGATTTCTTAAGCAGGCTCTTAAAGGTTAATTAGTTAAGCAGGCTTCAATATTTAAGCGACCTTTAAGCAGCTGTACTAAAAATTCTTATTCATAAGTGATTTGTGACCTTTACTTAACTAAGTAACGTCCCTGTTAAAAATGTAATAGAAACTGAAAATCTATTACTGAATGCTATTACGTTTTAATTGTCAAACTGAAATTAATAAAAAAAAATCATCCCGCATCCCGGTGGTTTGGCTTAAAAAATAAAATAAATAAACAAATAGAAGTTGGTAAAAGATTTCGAAGTGTGATGTTCTGGTGAGTTTGTTACGATTTGTGGCTCACAAGAATTTGCTTATCAACACTTCCGATGATATGAAAATCAGGATATTCAACTTTAACTCACTGGAGAGTGGAGAAAGTGCATTCGTTTGAAACACATGCGGATTATATTCGATGCATTGCCGTGCATCCAACTCAGCCTTTGGTTGTGACCAGTAGTGGTAAGCATTGCTGATGAAATTCTGCTAATTCTTGAATTGAATTTGAATTGTTTTTGTTTGTCTAGATGACATGTTGATAAAACTCTGGAATTGGGAAAAGTTGTGGGCTTGCAAATAACACATTCGCTTCGGTGTTATTGGATCGAACAGTCAAGGCACAGTAAAGCTGTGCAAACTTTCGAGGG
This sequence comes from Sphaerophoria taeniata, assembly GCA_943590905.1. Classification (NCBI taxonomy): domain Eukaryota; kingdom Metazoa; phylum Arthropoda; class Insecta; order Diptera; family Syrphidae; genus Sphaerophoria; species Sphaerophoria taeniata. The sequence continues at coordinate 148,997,698 of OX016541.1, forward strand.
TGACGCTCAAAACGTTTCCGCTGTCTGTTTCTACCCTGAATTGCCTATTGTGTTGACCGGATCCGAGGACGGAACCGTGAGGATCTGGCATTCGAAAACCTACCGCCATTGCGATTGCCTGCATGCGAGGAACCAACAAGGTTGCCCAGAGCTATGACAAAGGTTCGATCATTATCAGAGTTGGAAGGGAGAAACCAGCCAAGTCGATGAAAAAAAAGAAAGAAAATAAGTGCAGACTGAACACTCCCACAGAAAAGTCAAAACATCTTCGCCGCTTCTTGTTCTTTAAAGATTATTTTATTTAAACAACGTTGAAAATAAAATGACAAAATGAAATAAAATATTTTATTTATTGATTTTGATACACTTCTCCACGATACACTTCTCCGCGGATATTTATTATTTCATTGCTGGATCATTGGTCCAGCCAGATCTAAAAATTTCATCTGGATTTAATCAGCCTTTAAACGCAAAAATTTGCGTTTAACTTAAGCGACCTTTAGTCAACCTTGCTTAAATCAGAAAATTGATTATGAATAAGGATTGTCTGCTTAAGTACTAATTAGAGCCCGCTTAAATTTAAGCGGCCTTTAAGTTTTGGTTATGAATACGGCTGCATGTCTCTGCACCATAAATTAGGACCGGGATGATAAGGGTTTTGTAGAGTGTCAATTTAGTTGCTCGGGAGAGGACTTTACTACTCAATTGCCTTGAAGCAGAGTTTGATTTCAGCGCTGGTGTTGTTATCTGATTTTATAGCGGATCCTAAGTACTTGGATATCGCTATCTTCCCTTCGTCAATGTTTCGAGTATATGCCGATTTCTAATTTCGAACGACTGCTTTCGTGTTACTTTATTTTGAAGAACAAAATCCTTAGAGCACTGTAAACGCTAAAACTACCTACATTATTTGAAGTCGTCGAATTATCTTCCTTATAACAATACGTGTAGACGCCACACAATTTCTCATTTTAAATCAGTAGTCTCCAAACTGTAACAAACATCGCTGACTGATTTCATTACGCCTGTCATCCGAAAACTGACGGCCCCAAAAAACTTCCACCTGTCAACTTAGCAGCGAAAAAAAAATTCCATCCCTCTCTCTTCGACGACGAATGAAAAAAATTGCCTGAAAAATTCGAAAAGTCAAAAAAAAAATTGCAGCCAGCCAGTTTCGAATTTTCTTTCATCCTTCAAAAAGTCGTGTACCTTCTACAGCCACCATGGCGGCAACAATAGGCAGAATTTGTGGCTCTAATTTATTAAAAACTAATTCCTGTTTATCCCGGCAGCAGGTATTAACAATAAAATAAACAAATAATTCCATTAACATATGAAAAACGTGCAAATGTAGACCAACTTGGTCTTGTCATTGAGTGCATAACATTTTCGAAAATCGAATTGAACCATTATAAAACAAAATTTCCATCAAATTCTTGAATAAAATAACTAACTCAATTTATTGAGACATTTGTTTATAAAAAACGCTGTCTAAAAATGCTCCTGACAAAGATTTTCAACTAGCCTTTGTGCAAAAATTTTACTTAAAATGTTTTGTTATGTAATCCTATGGGTTTTTTTTCGAACATGGGACACGGAAAATTACACCCTTGATTACTATTGAAGAAACAAAAAATGTATTTTTCTAAATTCTGACAATAAATCGATGATTTTTTTAATTTTATAGGTGAATAAATTTGCCACTAGCAAAGCGTGGACCAGCGGCCAAAAGAAGGTATAACTTGTAATACGTCATCTTGTGTAATGCCTTTTCGATGAAAAGAGTTGCCTTAACCTCAAAAAAAAAAAAAGTTGCCAATTTCATAAATATTTTATTTTTTCTTGTCAAAGTTACTTGCAACTGCTGGAGCTGTAACTGGAGGTATTGGAGCCCTAATTTTTGCTCTGGAGCAATCGGTACAGGCATCCGGTACTGAGGTGCATCCACCATCAATGCCATGGTCCCATAAGGGTGCCATTGCCTCCCTGGATCACGCCAGGTATTATTCCTCAGATTTTGTCTGTGCACAACCACCTCTTTTGATTGTTAAACTGAACTTTGATCGGAAATAATTAATTTTTCCATTTCCGCAGTATTCGCCGTGGTTATGAAGTATACAAACAAGTGTGCGCTGCATGTCATTCGTTGCGCTTCATCGCCTACCGTAGTTTGATTGGCGTTAGCCACACCGAAGCTGAAGCCAAGGCAGAAGCTGAAAGTGTTATGGTAAATACTTCAAACTCTTTGTCTATAAACGTGTTTTAACTATTCCAATTTAATAATTAGGTCAAGGATGGCCCAGATGATAACGGCAATTACTACGAAAGGCCTGGTAAACTTTCTGACTACATCCCCGGTCCATATCCTAATGAAGAGGCTGCTCGTGCTGCCAACAACGGTGCTTATCCACCAGATCTAAGTTATATTGTATCTGCTCGCCATGGCGGAGAAGATTACATCTTCTCTTTGCTTACTGGCTACACTGATCCACCAGCAGGAGTAGTGCTCCGCGACGGACAATATTTCAACCCTTACTTTGCAGGCGGAGCTATTGGTATGGCTCAAGTTTTATACAATGAGGTAAGGAACATTGCAAGAAATGAAGAACCATAAAACTGACGCATTTAACTTTAAAGGTTATTGAGTACACCGATGGTACACCAGCAACTGCCAGTCAATTGGCCAAGGATGTTGCTACATTCTTGAAATGGACATCGGAACCAGAGCACGACGATCGCAAGCGCATGGTGATCAAGGCTTTCGGTATATTCACTTTCTTAATTGCGATCTCTTACTACATCAAGAGGCATCAATGGTCGTCAGTTAAAACCAGAAAGATAGTATTCGTTCCAAAGAAGAAGTAAACTAAGCCCCCATCTTGTAAAACCAACAATGACCGCCAGCTAATCAAAAACAATAGCAGCAGCAACAAATAGCAAAACCACTCTTTAAGAACTCAAAACAAACTTTGTTACAGTTTAACAAAATCTACAACCAAATAATGATAAGATGAATATTAATAAAGGCTTTTTTCGTCTTAAACAGAATGTTGTGTGATTGTTCAATGGACACCGCAAGAAGAACTTCCATTCATTTTTGTATAATTTAAAAAAAGAAGTATGCCTGCCTCCTTTAATGTATTTATTCAGTCCTTTGCCACTTCCTTAATGGAGATTTAGTTAAAATTAATTATTTAAATTGATAGAAAAATACTTTTAGTGGTTGATAAACGAACGATCTTAATGTGCTATGATGTAAATTTAAATCAATTAAACCAATAAACATGTTAAATAGTTGAGTTAATGGTGAGATTTCTTAACAAGTTGGACTTAACAACCAGCGCAATAAAGAGAACAAAAATATTCGTGGTCTGATCATTTCTATTGTGCTCCTTGGTGTAATGCTTTTGTATTCAAAGACCTTTCCGTTGATTGATTGATTCTAAAAATGCACCACGAAGCCCTAGCCAAACTTTTAAAAGGCTCTACGTATTTCTTTCTATTCGATTAGCTTCTTCAAGTCTAATCTATTCATTTGCCGTTCAAGAATTTCAACCCTTCGTCATCACCAGCGGTTTCGATTTCTTTTAATCTTAAACTCTCCATTTCTCGATTATGTCTCTTCTTTTCTTTCAAGCGTTCCTTTTGTTGATGGTGAATGCTGTCTATGCCTCGATAATTTTTTTTAAAACTGCTTTCCATCTGAGCGTTGTGCTCTTTCATCACTCCGATCGCCTCTTCAACTTTATTGCAAAGTGCATTTTGGATCTCAATTTCATCCATAAGTACTTGATGGGTGTTTATTCTCCCTTTCCCTTTTCTATTTAAAGTCCTGTTGCGGTACTGTTGTTAACTGTTTCACCAGGAATAGGCGTTGGATCTTCAACAGTTTCGATGTCGTCGAGGGCTGCCATAACCATTGCTTCATACACATTTTCTTCAGACTGGTTCGTCTCCATATTTTCTTTCCTACTTGCTTGAAGTCCATAAGAAGTGGAGGCGATGACACCTTCAACTGCCGTCTTCATTCCGACAAGTTGAAAAATTGTCTCTTCAGAGGGAGAGAACTTCTTCGTTTTGTTAGTTCCACCACCTGTTCCTTTTTCATAAATTTTATTTGAAGATGCTTTGTTCCTCACATAGCGTTTTTGATCGCTCCACACCCCTGGAAATGATATACTTTGTAGGAAGCTCTTAACACAACATTAATTGCTTACCTTTTTCTACTCAAATTCATTTTTTATTGGAGGCCCGGCACTCTTGAGTTGTAAAGTTAGCTGCTTCCAAAACGCATTTACCTTACTTTTGTTTTCTTTGGTAAAACCTCTTGCGATATATGGATTTTCTTGCATTTTAAGTAAATCATATAACTCTGGTGGCTGTTTACTGTAAAATTTATAAATTTTCAGAAAATAACTTACATTTTAATTTTGTACCTTTCCTCTTCGCCTCTAAAATAAATGTGAACATTCTAGTTCCGAAAACGTGTGACATTTCGCTTCGGTTAACTGTTCATGATTAAGCGAAATTTTTCGAACATGAGTTTTTTTCCCTGAGTGAAACTCAAAATAAGGGAAAAGAAAAAGGGATTTTTTTTTCGGGTGGAATGGCGTTCAGGGGAAACTCCTGATAAGGTTGATTGTGTAGGCTGAAATCAAATTTAAGCTAAGTTCATGTTGGTTGGTGGCCCCTGTCTGTTGAAAATGTTGGCAATAGTAGAAGAACGACTATTAAGGTGGATGAGCACGACTTGAAGTAGTGCGATCCTTCAATTTCCTTGGTCACTAGTAGCAGTCGATAACAATGTGGAGGAAGAAATACACAGGCGGCTGCCCAAAGCCAACAGAACCTACTCTAGTCTTTCAAGGCTATTTGAATCCGAACATTTAGCATTACTTTGAAACTGCTGCTGTATAAGAGCACTCACTTAGAATAGAATAGTTGGGCTCGTTTGTAAGGAGGGACGATATAACCACGAGCTATATCCAACCTACCGCGAAGCGGAATTGATGACAAAAATTAAGCTTGTTAAACTCCGGTGGGCCGGACCACTTAGCTCGTATAAGTGAATAGGAACAGTTCGAAAAGTCCTTTGCAGCACAAACCATGGTTGGAGACAGTACGGCAGACCAAATTTGTTGTGGAAGGACGGCGTAGACCGCGATGCCCAAAGCTATGTGGTGCGGGGCTGGATGGTGTCGGCCATTAATCGGGATACATGGAAGAACTTGCTGAAGGAGGCCCAGATCGGATCCTGGTTGTGGCGCAGATGAAGGTAGACACTTTATTGGCCATGCCGACGATGATGATGATGATGAGATAAATCTAACCAGACTGAGAGTGAAAAACGTCCTTTATTCCCCATTCGCTTTACTGGCAATATTTCTGAACCAGGTATACTCATCTTCATTCAAACTTTTGGTCTTTCATGACGTTTTTATTTCGCAATCTTGAAGCATTCTGGACCCTGGTACTCTGTCATGTTAAACGAGTTTCTTAAAAACTCCATCGTTATCATCAAAACGTGATTTCGTAAAACAACGATTTTAAACAAATTAGCGATGATTTTTTTAACGAGTGATATTTGGTTGTTGTAGTGTTCGTGACGTTCGTGACGTTCTTGCGAAGAACTGACAAAACTTCCCAGGGTATCAATCTGTCATGAGAAAAGAGCTCAGCCGTTCGGAATCGACATAAAACTGTAGACCCTCGTTTCCTTAGACGCACTCGTGGAAATTGTATAAGCCATTTAGGCCTTGGAGCCTAGCCTTTTTAGTTAGCTGTTTGTAAAACTGTTCAATCTTTACCGTGACTTACTTACTTATCCGGCTCACAATCCATGAAGGTTCGCAGCCTTCCATCGGGAACGGTTCCTCGCATGCACTCTCCAAACGTCGAAACCAAACGGTCTGGCATCCTCAGTCACTTGGTCTTATACCATAGGTTCGGTCTTCCTTGTCGTCTAGAACCTGGGGGCTGTGATGAGAAGACTCTCTTGGCTGGAGCGTTATCGTTCATTCGCTCGATGTGGCCGAGCCAATGTAGTCGTCTTTCTTGGCTTTCTGGACTACGTCCACATCTTGGTACAGATCGTACAGTTAGCGGTTGAACTTTCTTCTCCATTCGCTATCACCGCATACGGGACCGAAAATCCGTCGAAGAATTTTTCTTTCGAAAGTGCCTAGTATTTACTTATCGTCCAATACTCAGCGCCGTGGTAAAATCGAAGTCTTCTATAGCAGACACTTTCGTCTTTCGATTGAGGAGTTTTGAACTACGTTGTTTTGCAAAACCGAAGTAGTAGCATTCGCTGGGTAATTCTTCGTCGGATCTCCACAAGGTTTCGTTTGTGGGACTGATGTTTGTTCCAAGATAAGTGGACAGATGTTGCTTTGTTTGTTGATAACATTTACTTTGTTTTGTTCTCATTCACTTCAAGACGAATGAGTTTCGCCTGTTCTTCAATCGCTGTGAAGGCCTCAAGCACAGCTCTCTTGGATCTACCGATGATATCTATGTCGTCCGCCTATGAGCTAGGTGGATTTGTGGAAGATGGTGTTTTCCGTGCTCACATCTGCCTTGCGCCATGCGGCACAGCTGGATAAGTGCTTGGATGAAATAGGATGGCATATTAGAGAGCTTATCGACCAGTCAGTAGGCATGCACACTTTCCCACACTTTGTTGATGACCTGGTGCATGCGGTTCATCAAAACACCTCCTCCATATTTAAAGACCGTGACTATCGGTGTGCAATTCAACGCCTTCAACATGTTTTTTTTTTTAACTTCAAAACTGCCAATTAAAAACGCCATTGGATCTCTTTTTTGTATACTATCCAAGAGGCTGAAATATGTGACCGGAGCACCAGCCATGAGATAGGAGTCTCAAGCTTTGGACGGATATGTTTTATAGATAGTAGTCCGATCAGATTGGGAGGCAAACTTCTTGCACCGTCTTAAGAAACCCAAACATCTTGCGCCTATGTGATCGTTCCACAAGGGATGGATATTCGGTCTCATTGACACAAGTGCCACTAGTGGATTGTGGCAGTGGGTGGATCTCGCGTTAACGATACAAGATAGCATTGCGTTTTCGAAGCATTTAACTCAAAACCCCCATTGTACAAAACTGCACACATTCTCGAGAATCAAAAAACCAAAAAATAGTTCAATAAAGATTCGGAATCCGACACTTCAGAACAGCCACCAACAGCGACCCCAAACAGTTTCACACAGTCTCCAATCCCCAATAAGTTATAATTTGAAAAAAGAAAAAACCATTTATTTACACCAAGTTTTTTTTTTTTTTTTTGTTTTTTTAGGTTAAATTTGGATTTTATTTTTCGTTTTCAAGCGCTTTATCACTTTAATTTTTATTTTTTGTTTCTTTTATTCTTTAATCTCATCGTCATTTAGAAAAAGAACAAAACAAAAAAATGCAAAGAAAAAACAAAATAATTTCTAATCTTTAAAAAAACAAACAAAAATTTATAAGAAATAATTATTTTTGTTTACGACATTTACGACAAATAACTACAAACGCAAATAGAAAAAAAGAGAGAGAAATGCATTAAAATCTCTTATCAGTATCAGGACTCAAGAGGAAAGAAATTATTTGTGTAAATGTGTTTTCGTGAGAGAGATAGAGGATTATGTGTATGTGTGGATTAAATAAGTCAATTAAATATACGAAACAAGGAGCATTCCCTGTCCCCATACATATTCATATATTAAACAAAAGAAGAATAATAATAATAATTATCAAAAAAGAAGCTTACACAAAATAAAAACTATAAAAAAAATACACAAATCAATTTATACAATTTTCTTCTTTTCATTTGTTTAGTTTGTTTGTTATAATAGTTTACCGTTAAATAAACGTATAATTATAATTGTTTTTAATCATTTAAAATGATGTAATGCTATTCATTTGTTTTTATTTTATTTCAATAAATATAATTTTATTATGCTTAACCATTTGTTTAACTGTTGCTGTTGTTGTTTGCTTTTTCTTTGCTTATTAATTGAAGAATTTAATATAATTATAATAATAGTAGTAATAATAATAATAAAGAAATTAAATCGGCTGCTTGCCTTTGCGGCTACCCTTTCAATGTGTGTTGTTTGCAGGATTTGCTTTAAATAATTGAATTTTACTTTGCATAGGTGTAGGCGCAAGTTATTACTTTGCATATGTGTAGGCGCAAGTTAAAATGGTTTTCTTTATGTTTGTTTTACGGTTGGTTCTTATTAAAGAAGACAAAGAAGAATAGAATAGTATGTTGTAGGTTGGTTGTTTTTCTCTTTTCTGTTTGTTTGAAATTAATAATTTCTTTTGTTTACTTTATAATTGGTAATTTAATGTGTTTTTATTGTTTTTTTTGTTTTTTTTTTTGTGTTACAGGGTGTAACTGTTCCTCCTACATTTTTTTACATACTCAATTTTTTTGTTTGTTGATTTTTTACTCTTTTAAATGTTGTTGTTGGGGGATAAGTGATTTTTTTTATTTTATTTTGTTTAATATTATTTTTTAAGAAGAGAAAACGTTCAACTAAAAACAGCTGCCTTCTGGTGGTTGCGCCAATTTTAAATTTTCTTTGCAAGTCATAATCCTACGAATTTCCTGAAGCATTGATTTTATAGTGTATTCGCGATTCCATCTGGCTAGCATCGGAACTAATCTGTGGTCGACCTGCACATTTGAAAATGGTTTTAATACAAATTGAAGCAGCAAGTACTTGATTTAGTTACTTACCACACCATTACTTTGATTAATACAGTTTATATTGATTTTTGATAGAAATCTAAGAGTTGGAGGATCATCTGGGTAGCGATCGCCGCATTCAATTTTCAATGAATATATCCGATTTTCGTAGGGTGTCTACAATGGTTTGATTAGTGTTAGTGTCTGTTTGGTTTAGAAATAATTAGAACTTACTCTGGGAGGCCCGATTATCATGCCTGTCCAGTGTGTTAGTGTCATATCATCATCGTTTTCTAGACCCCAGGAAATTGTTCCATCGCCCACGCCCTTTTGTCCTTGTTCTAGTTCTTCGAGTAAACGAAAATTTCTTGGAACCACTACAAAGAAAAGATGTGTATTCCATTAACATAGATCTGTCTGCCTATTTATTGAATTCTGATTTCATGCACAGGAAAAAATTCTCCGAAGAGAAAGTAGCAGGAAGGAGGGTGGCTGAAATGGCAGTAGAAAGAACCCTAATTAGTCAGGAACGGATTTGAAAACGTCGAATTTGAGGAAATAAACAACATGAATTTATGAATCTGGTCCTCCCAAAAAGGTCTAACAACTAACTCTTGCTAATCGTTGTTTCTTTGGGCTAAGAAAGCAATTGAGTGGAAAATCACTCACTCGATCAACTAAGGTAAAACTATATCATCCCAGTCCTGCTCTATGGTACAAAAGCATGCCCCTGACAGAATCAGATGAATCTGCCTTAGGCTGTTTCGAGAGGAAAGTTCTTCGGGTCGTCTATGGCCACATGTGTATTGATGGGAATGGAGAAGAAGATTCAACAGCGAACTTTATCGATTTTACAACGACACGGACCTAGCAAAGAGAGAGAGGGGGACGCTATGCGATTTCTTCAACATCATTCTTGAAAAGATTGTGCAAAACTCCAACGTCATCGTCAACACCAGAGGCACAATCTTTCAAAAGTCCGTCCAACTACTAGGATACGCAGATGACATTGACATAATTGGAAGAACACTGTGATGTCAGTGGAGCGTTCGTGAGTCTAGGAGGACGGAGGCTAGGAAGATGAATCTAGCCTCTAGCGGTTAACGAGAGAAAGACCAAGTTAATGCTGTCAACAAGAAAGCACACCCAATATCGACGTCTTGGAGCCAACGTCAACATATAGACAGATTTAAATTCGAGGTAGTTAAGGACTTCGTCTACCTAGGATCCGCTATCAATTCAGACAACAACACCAGCGCAGAAATCAAACGAAGAATCACTCTTGCCAATCGCTGCTTCTTTGGACTTAGAAGGCAATTGAGTAGTAAAGTCATCTCCCGAACAACTAAAGTGACACTCTACAAAACCCTTATCATCCCGGTCCTAATGTATTGTCCAGAGACATGGACCATGACCATGAGAGAAAAATTCTTCGGCGGAGACTGTTGGTTGAGGCCCAAGTTCACAACGGACTGTAGCGACACCTTAAGTAAGTAAGAAAGGAGAGTGGCGTTGGTGCGACAGCACTAGAAGAGCCAAGGCCAAGGCGTGTGAAGATTTGAGGGGACCAATAATTTACCGCCGATTCCAAACGGCTAAGTTGAGAAGCACTTTTTTCATAACAGATTGATACTCTTGGAAGTGTTGTCAGTGCTTCGCAAGAGGCAGTACCCTTCAAAGATGAAATTAAACTTTATGGGGGGGAGTTTGATCTGACTATGAATTACCCTAGCGAACCGCTGTTACTTCGGTTTGGCAAAACAATTTGGTTCAAAACTCCTCACTCGAAAGACAAAGTGTCAGTAAACAGAACTTTGATTTTACCATTCCCACTCTACGACGCCGAGTGTTGGACGATAAGTAAAAAAGGGGAATTGATACTGGGACCTTTCGAAAGAAAAATTCTTCGACGGTTTTCGGTCCTGTATGCGACGATGGCGAATGGAGAAGTAGGTTCAACCGCGAACTGTACGAGCTGTAACAAAATGTGGATGAAGTTTAGAAAGCCAAGAAAAGACGACTACATTGGCTCGGCCACATCGAACGAATGGACGACAACGCTCCAGCCAAGAAAGTCTCCTCATCGCAGCCCCCAGGTTCGAGACGAAAAGGAAGATCGAACCTACGGTACAAGGACCAAGTGAATGCGAATGGCAGAGCGCTTGGTTTCGGCGACTGGAGAGCGCACGCGAGGGAGCGTTCCCGATGGAAAGCTGCAGTATCTCAGGCTCAGATCCTTCATGGGAGCCGGTTATGTAAGTAAATAAGAGCTCGAGTTGATTCGAGCCCATGCGTTCTGCGCAACATATGAGGAAAATAAATATATGTAAAGTATCTACACAAGATTATCAGTTCAGTAATCTTGGGAGACGTCGTAGCAAAAAAAAAAAAACGAGGCTTAGGTGGGGCGTATCAGAAGCTAGCTTAAGATACAGCTCGCAAGAGATCCTGATATACTAGTTCAAATCTTTTGCTTTGAAACATAGGTTCGGTGTATGACTGTTTTGTTGTTCGGGATTAACTATTTATAGCGATAGCAAACAGACTCCAGTTGTAGTTTCAAGCATATCAAAGGTGGTAGAGATGTTAAGGCTATAAATGAGCAATGTCTTAATATTCCAACGTTCCCAGGAGTCTGATTAGTTCAGGCAAGTACTTATTCATTAGTACCGAAGGCAATCATATCAAATTCCATTGAAATACATTACAAGCAATCCAAAAAGCAAAGGTCTTAGTGTCAACTCTTCACAATTTTCTAGGAACGACTGTATATTAGGCTAGTGTTGGTCTAGTACCAGTTGGTGCGTAAAGTATTGTTTTCGCTGAGTCTGCGGACTAGCGTGCTTGTCGTTGCTCGGCTCGAGCTCGCCGGATGTCGTGGGATCTTGTCCGGAAACCCAGGAAACCAACCTATTACATTTATTCATGCCAATAGACTGATGCATTTTACATAAAAGAAGAAAACACTTGATTACTTGAAAAACGCTCGGACGGACGTTGCCGCGAGAGGGTGCCGAGATGTTGTTCGGCGTGGCCATATCCCACCCAACCTTTGAAGTCTAGTGGCCTTACGAAATCTAGACTTCCCCTAACACTCAAATGATTCACCGTTTCAACCATTCTCCTGTCGCCACCAAATCATGTTGTCACCTTCCGCATCTTTTCAAGGCCAGCGTGCTTTCAAAAATGGCTTGCCTATTTTCGCCATAATATGTGTGCATTGCGAAGATATGCTAATGAAGGCCTTCAAACGAGCGCTATTGGCTACAAAGGTGCCTCATTCTACGACTATCCTGAAACCGTGGAGAAAACCTTCGAATTGGGTCCGAAGACATTCCGCTTCGCATCCCAATTTATGCGATTCGTTGTAGAGATGTTTCTGTGTGTGTCGCAATTCGGATTTTGTTCGATTTATTTTGTGTTCATTGCCGAGAATCTTATGCAAGTTTGCCAACAGAATAATTTAAATTTGAATTATACCGTTTCAATGACATTAAAAAACCAGATGGGTTTAATAGTTGATTTTTGATTTGGGTCACCGAAGTACAGCCGCTCAACATCACATCGGATGATTCCAATTGTCGCCTTTCATAGAAACGCGAGAGCAAAACCTAAGCGACAGAGTGTCAGTGCGTATTTTATTTGGCTTGCAGCCCAACGAGGATGACGAAGTCAGACAAACTGTCGCCTTGAACTTGGTTTGTCCGAATTCTAGAGATGGTCGTCGGGGAACTTCCATAATTCGATGGAAAAACAGAGGAAGGGAAAGTAAAGCTAAATGAATCCTTCTTGAAGTTTTATATGTATTTATTTTTCTTTTGTTGCAGGATTGCGACAACATACTAATGGCAGAGCTAAAGCCTAAACATCGCTGATGTCCACTACAACTGGATAAGTTGAAAAGCAGTTTGGGACAGTCAGTACTTATAAAAGATGAAGACCCATTCGAAACGAGATGTAACAGCCAACACACTACCCTACGAGTACCGTGCGATTGGAGCCCTTGTTTGAACTGTTTTTTTTTTTGGTCAGTCTCATGTTGGTTGGCTCTGAATCAACGCAAGTTTAAAACATTTTTGAAAACCTGATTGCAGCTCTAATCAATACGATCCTTATGGTACCTGATACTTTTAACCTGAAAACGTTATTTGAGTCTTAAGGAATAGTAGACTGGAAGCTGTTGAAATACATACGCTATTCTCCAACCATGACGCAACTTATAGAACTTACAAGCTGATTGATGTTCTTATTCTCTAAAATATGACAACTATAAGCAATTAAAAACGTGTGCACAAGAAACCCGCAAGCACAAGTGAATAACCACGTTTTCAAATTCATCAAAAAAATTCTTTCTAGTCCGTAGGATCTTCGACGTCCTCTTTCACCGCATTCCTAAATTATTGTCGTGCCATGTTATGACATAAGCCTCAGGTCACGATAAACAAAGCAATGACGAAAAGTCCATTGATTACTAATCTCTTCGTCGTCTTCGTTGACTGCGAACCAAAAACCGAGCCATACTTTTGGACCAACCATTTACTTCAACTCAATTTTTCTCTAAACAAAATAACTACAAATTTTCCATCATGCTATCAGATTGCTATTCTTCGATTTGTAATGCTAATCTAATTAAAAAAAATTATATACCTATCCTCAATTATTGTTTGGTCATAAAAGTGCAAAAAGAAAATCATTCCATCTTCAGAAAAAACAACAATTAAAACATGCAAACTTCTTTCGAGGAAGTTAATTAACAATTTCATCTAAAAAATTCCTAAAAACCGAACCAAAATAATCGTACACTCAAAAAATATGAAATCAATTTGGAAATTAAAAAAAAAAAAAACTCATCTTCCCCAAAAAACGAAAAACTGACATTTGCACTTTGAGGCAGGGTTTTTTTTCTGTTCGAACAAGAGCCTACACGACCAAGACGATGGAAGACTAGGTTTTTTGAAAACCAATTTGCCAAAGCCTGTTTCGATTTTTCGAGGATTTCAGAATTTCAATCAAATTTTCACACTTTAAAGCAAACATTTTCAATTAAATAAACCATAAAATTGAATGAAAAACATTAAAAAATTAAATTTTAATTCTTACCAACACCGGTGAAAGGTTGGTTCGCCATTGTGGTTTTGCTATTTTTGTTCCGTTCGCCGATGTGACGGTTCTCTTTCTAACATGCAGTGTGCTCTACGAGGCAGAGAAATAAAATAAATTCCTTTTTTTTCGTATTCGCCGTGTACACCTTCGATTTTCTATAAGGGAAATTTTGTATAAGCTTTGGATAAATTCAATGCGAAAACACAATCAAATTCTTGTCAAATGCACAATTGTTTGATTGGAATGTTTCAAGCGTTAATTATACTTAATTTAATTTGAGTAATTTACTTTGTAGTGGCGTAATTTTTGTACGCTTTCAACGCGAAAGAAAAAAAAGATTTCAGAACGGCAAACGCACTGGACTTGGGTTAAGTTGGTGCGAGCGATGATGATGTGAATGTGTGTGCGTTTTTTTTTCATCGCACTCTCGTCAACTGGTTTCGAATTTTCGCAATTGGAAAGTTGTGTGAATTCGCCTTATTTGTTTGCAAAAATTCTTCTCATGTCGAGTGAAGTTGGTTGGAGTTGGGTTTTTTTCCCATTGGAAGGGGCTTTGACAGTCGGATGTTGTTGGAGACTTATGGTTAAGCGGCTGTTACCGGAAGTTGAAAGAAAAACCTTGTTTTTTAATATTATTTATTTATTCATTTTTTTCAATAAGACTACAATAGATTTCAATGCTTTGGAATTTCATCTTCCATCTTGGTCAACTTTAAATTTTGGTCGGTTTGAGTGGACTCGCCTCCTCTCAAACGTTCTCTCATATCCAAAGCCTTTTTATCTGTCATGAGTGAATGCTCCTTATTTTTGGTATCTGCATCAATTTTACGTTCATGTTCTTCCAACAGATTATAGCTTGTTTTAACACTGACAATCTGATCCTTTAGATTTCTACGTATTATTCGTAGCTTAGTGACTTCCTCGCAAAGCTTATCATAAGCCTCATCTAGGCATTTCTCCAATCCAAGTCGTTCCGCTCTGTTTGCAAGCCTAGTTTCCGCTAGCTTAAGAGAATTTGTTTTTTCCCGAAGTGCTTGCTCCAGCATTTTACCTTCTTCGCAAACTTTTTTCATTTCATCGTTCATCTTTGAACAAATCAAATTTAATACAAACAGGCACACTATCTAGATCTACAAACCGTAAGCTTCTGCCATGCAAGCTCGTTGCGGGCCCGTTGAGTTTCGAAAAGCCTTTTCCTAAGTGCATGCTCTGTTCTGTCCTGTTGAGCGTTCAGAATATTCCGAGTGTTGTCACGACACACACACAAAGATTCTCGAACAGCGAACGTGTCGAACAACTGATTCTGGGCCATTTGCTCTATATCTTTGATCGATTCAAGCCAGACTTCGTACGAAACGGAACTAGAAAAGCATATAGAATAGTAGAACTTCCTAAAAATACAAATAATTTACTTTTTTGGATGCCTTGTTGCATCAATCTTGAACGTTATATTCGGCGAGTTTTTATTCAATTCCAGCTGCGCGTCATCGATCTTCATCGCACCTTCTATTGAATCAATCGCAGTGAGGACTTTCTGTTCGACTTCCTCGAGACGAATAATCTTCTCCCATGCAGCATTACACTGATCCTTCAAAAGTCTACTATTATTATTGATAAGTGCAAGTTCCTTCTTCAGTTCGGTATCGGCTTCGTCATATGTCAGTTCAGAGCCAAGTCGAGTGTCGCGCATCGCCAAGCAATCGTTAACCACAAGCAATGGTGTTGAATTAGCTTCTAGTTCATTCTCCGTCAAAGCGTGTTCCTTTTTCAAAATACCCACCTCCTCAGTCAGTTTATTATAAAGTTTTCGAATTGCTGTTTGCCATCGTCTAACTTCAGCAATTCGTGCAGCAAGTGCTTCATTGCTCTCGTAGACACTCCAATCCGTTTGGATTAGAGTTTCATTGCGGAGTGTTCGAGAGAAATATCTCAAGTCAAAAGCATCGTTGCAACGAGAATTGGCCACATGTCTCAATTGATTAACACGAGAATGCCAATCGGGTAATCCAATATGGCTAATAGGTTTCTCCAGGGTTTTAGCCGAATGCGATGCCATAATTTGAATAAAGTTGATTTGAATTTGTATTCGCTTTAAGGAAAACACAAAACCCACTATGAGCTTCCTAGCAAACAGTTTTAATTTACAGAAATCTATCGATTTAACTGAAAAATGGCCACACATCCAGTTGCCATAGAGGGCAGCCACACCTGCCTACAGCTGGACTGGTTCTATGGAAACCATTTTCAGATGTAGGTCATCGCCATGCTGGTCATTGTTTGACGCACAAAAAGAGAACTGAAAGCAGTTTGTAACATTTTTACTGAACGTTCTTAAAACTAAATATAATCTCTCCCGAAGCCGGCCGGAAGGTTACATTCCACTCAATTTGACTCCTTTGCTTCTCCACGAATTTAATTTCGGGAAGCAGATGAACTCCTTGTCGAACAAACATGTCCCATTGCACATACTTTCCGACTGTTATCGGCTGACTTGGTCCTGTTGTCACAATCGACTTCGGACTGTCACGGCCGTCGATATTCCAATCGGCCCACAGAGCGATTCCATTGCAAGAACCATTCCTAAAAAGAGAGAGATGAGAAGATTATGTCAAGAAGTTGAAGCAAAACTCACTCTTCGATTGAGATGACCCCAGAAGTCTCTTTGTCTTCGCTGAACTGCTCAAAAGACACACACAGGATCTCAACCTCCTTGGCCAATGCTCGGCATGGATATTCCCAAAGCGGTTGAGCTTCAACAACTGCGTCGGCAAGTTGCGAGGAAGCCTGGAATGATACATTTTACTAGAAATTGGTCAACTGCTTGTCTCTCACTTACGTTGACCATCTGATCGAAAATACTCAAATCGAAACCCTCACAGATTCCAAGTGGTGCACGAATCTTCTGAAGATCTATAAACTCCACTGGAACCGCAAAGATCTTCGCTGAATGTGGGCATATTTTAACATTCTCAGCCAAATTGTTTCGGATCTTTGACAGTAAAGTCCCGAAATAGAAGCCATCCCAAGGGAGAATCGATGTTATAAAATAGGGTTCGGCAAAGACATGTGTAACCTGCTTGAGGTTTTGTACTTCGTCCAAATTCCCGACAATTGAAACATTCTCGAGTTTGTTCTCTTTGATGTACGAGTCGATGAGGGCTTTCGAGAAGCGATGTGGTTCGAAACAGGTCACAGATTTGGCGCCTAACTTTGCCGATGCCAGTCCCAACAGCGATCCATCTGAGATCGATAGGACGATAGAATCTTCCTTGACGATGGTTTCTTCAAGGTACTTGATGAACTTCTTGCTTCGAATGCTTTGGTTCATCTGGCCGATTCGACTGCGAGAGTAGGTCATGTGAAGGCTGCACGAACAGGCGTGTCTCTTAATTTTGCGTTCTTCTTCTAGCCCAGCTGGCAAGGCATCGAACCAGAACGAATACTCATCGTGATTTGCGCTGAGTATGTAGTCCTGCTGCGATTGAAGGCTGAATGGCTTGGGAATGTAGTAGACAGCTTGCATCCAGTGATCTCGCCATGGGACAACATTCTGAATTGGCATCTTTGGTTGTTTTTTCTTTGAGAGCTCCTCAAATTCTGGATGAGCCCAATAAGGAGCACAGCTCAGGACAATTTCTTTATCTTGATCCATATCAATGGACCACCAGAAGAGGACCATATCAGCAGATCCCTGACAATCGGCCTTCAGCTTCAAATTCGAGCTTCGGTCGGTGGGCATTCCTTTGGGGTTACTAAAGTCAAAGTCGAAAATTGCCACTGGTTTGGACAGAGGACGAATTTGCTCCAATGGCAACTGACTCAACTGCATGTCATGGACACCGGCTTCGCCCTTGCAAGCGTTTATCGACTCTGGCGTTGTTAGGAGTACTTCACCATCAAGATTTGCAATTAATTTTATTCGATTCCAGGCAACAGCAAGAGGACTTTGAACGACTTGCGCGAAGACGGTCGCCCTCGAAGGAATCAGAATACAATCCTCGGTAAGCAGGTGCTTATGTGCATGATTGTATATCCCGATGGCTCCTTCACCAATCAATTCAGTGTCAAGAACTTCCGTCACCAGGACATTAGCTCTTCGACTCATGTCCTTGCCTTCGCCAACTTCAATTTCTGTAGAACGTTTTTTAATCAATTTGATTTTCTCACCCATACCATTGGCCGACATGATTTTTTCAGCACACAGTGCCATTGGCATGAAGGCTTCACATGCGGTTACAGTGTCAGCTCCCGATTTAACTGCCATCATCGAAAGGATACCTGTTCCGGTGCCGATGTCAAGGACATGCGCTTCTCTGCCCAATTCGTGAAGGTGTTTGATGGTTTTCTTCAAGGCAGCGTAGTATTTTTGGTTACGTTCGGTATCGTGGAGCATGTCAGCGAAGGCTGCTCGGGCTACTTCCTGGTGGTAATCGTAGTCATCAGTCTGGGATTCCCATTCTGATTTGCCAGTTATTGGATTGAGGATTTGGGTAAATAAACTCATTGCACGGGGACAAGGATAAGTGAAATTGGATAGAACTTTGAGAAGTTGCCGCATTCGAGTGATTCGTGTGTTTATGCGAGAAACGTCAAAGTCGGAAATTGACAGATGAGCAAGATAATGGGATGAAAAGAGACAACAGAATCATTTTTAGTTGGTGGTTGGGAAATTTTCAGCTGAATGGAATACGGCGAAAAGGACTTTCAATTGTAATTCCCATTGACTTACTATATATGGACTGCTAGTCGCCTGAATCGTCCATATAAAATTCGAAAAAAAATGGTTCCACTTGAAATTGGCTACACTAGCATGGCCAGCCAGAGTGGCAAAAAAAGTAAGTAAAAATTTTAGCGACATCTGTTTTCTTTTAGTTTTGATAAGCTTTGATGGCATTTGATCGCGTAGAAAGTACTGACATCTAGTTTAATTTGTTGAAGATAAACGATGCCATCTTTATTTTTTTCAAATGTAATTATACAAATTTTGACAGTTCGTGAAAAGCAAGGGTCATCAAAAAATTCACAAAAGTATTAATAAATTCTCATAATTCTAATCACTTTTAAAATCTTACCTTTAATTATAATTAAGAAAGAAAGTGCACAGTATACACAGCTAAAGAATACTTAAGCTTGGATTGTTCAAATGTTTTTTGTTTGAAATCCATAATCATCCGCGCACTATCTCCGCAGAGGTCAGAGCTCATTAACCCATCGCCCATTCCCTGCATTGAATTCCGGTGATAGGAATCATGTTTTTTCCAAAAATAGTTTTTACAATTGTTACATTGCTATTGGTTGTGCAAGCAAATGGCGATAGTAAAAAACAAAGCCGGAAGTATTCCAAAGAAGCAAATGCTCCATACATAACCACCGAAAGCTATGGTCCGGAATTTAGAAATCTCCAGAGGCCATTTCGTATGTCCAAATTGAATTTAGTTTGGACCAAAGCACAACATGTAGCCCAAAGCATTTGATTCGTACCGAAGGGTATCTTATTTGCTAATTCTACCTTCCCAATTTCAGAGGCTTACTGAGCCGAAACTTAAATCCTTATATATGGAGTTGAAGATTCAAGACAAAGAGGAAATCCAATGGAAGCAACTCAATTCACAACACAAGGATAAGGAAGGCCTCAAGGCAGCTGAACTGAGACAAAAACTAATCGGCATCATGAGCAGCTATGATTTGTTGGACCACTTTGAGGAAACCCAAGATCCAGTCAAGACCAAGCCTTTCACTCTTTCAGAGTGAGTTATCTTTGTATTCCAAGACTTCAATGGCATGACTATTTTAGAAATTCCATGAATCCGATGAATACATAAACAAAAGCATGTTCAAGGACAAAAAGCTGAACAAACTATGGGAAAAGGCAGAAATTTCTGGTTTCACGCCTGAAGAATTGAAATCTCTCAAGGAAGAGTTCATGCACCACCAAGACAAAGTAGACGTGTACTACAGTTTATTGGAAAACGTCGGATCTCTGCCATCAAACGCCGATAAACACGAAAGTATCACAATCTATTCAATTTGTCTTGATCAACTTTGTACTAACTCACTCACTTACAGATGCCATCGATGAGGAACTTGAAGCGTTCAATATCATCCCCGGAGACAATGATAACGAAATCCGAACACCTGCCATGGAAACAAATGTCTTCCACGATAATATCAACCAATTGCGTGATCGTCATCGTGGCATTAAGGACCATTATGACCGATTGAAGCGTTTGGTGTCGAAAGGACCACACAGTCAAGATTTTATTGAGCCAAAAGTTCAAGGACTCTGGCGAGTCGCAATGGCTAGTAATTTCTCCGAAAAGGAACTGACATCCATCAAAAGCAAGTAGCAGTAAGTTTTTTGAAAATAATTTTTTTTTAATCATTTCTTTCTTTTTTCAGCCTGGGACTGGAAACTGGAAAATAACGTAAAAACCCTCCCATCATGCGATGAAATATTCCGCTACGATTCCGAAAAACAACGTCAAGTATTGGACGCAAAACCCTGGGAAAAGGATTCCCATTACTTCAAGGATATTAAAATCTCTGCACTATCTCTGCTACAGATGGTTATGCATGCTACATCTGGTTTCGGGTGGCGCATTAGAAGTTATGGGTTTGCTCTTGGGCAAACTTGAAGATAACACGTTGGTTTGTAGTCGAAACTTTCAGTTTTACTTTTAATTTGCTTGTCATTCTCTTGTGTTTGTTAAGATTGTCATGGATGCATTTTCTTTACCAGTCGAAGGACGAACTCGATGCGTCACTAGGATTTAAGAACATCTCAATTGTAGCTAGTTACATAAAGGTAGGTCGTTATTTGTGTTTTCTTCATATTCAAATTTATTACTTATTTGCTTATAGAGCACATCGTTACCGCATTGTTGATTGCAATTTGATTGAAACCTCGGGAACAATGTCCATAGGTGGTCGCTATCAAATCCGCGGCAAGATGGGAACTAAGGTCCAAACCCAAACCAAGCCCTCAGATAATACATCGCTCATCTCACAAAAAGCTCTCGAAGAGATGCGAGTGCAGACCGAGCGAATCAATTGAATCTGTCAGGAAGAAAAAGTCCGTCTAGAACGTGAACTCTATCAGCTTAACTCCAAAAAACAGTCTCTAGAAGCCGAAATAAACAAACTCAACATAACCATCAACAGTTTACAAAAACACCTGCCCCGAATCAGAGATTTATTGCAAGCGCAGAAAACGCGCATAGAAAAGACCACATCTGATGCGGCGAAAGTAAACCAAATCGAAAAATAGATTGAAGTTGGGTGGAAGTCGTTTGAGAAGTCCAAGAAAGAAGCCAATAATATATCAAAACAAATAGACAATATTCTTTAGAATCAACAAATGCTAGATGGTCACAGGAAACCACCTGCCTAGCAATTGAATAAATATGGTCACGCATAGACCTGAAACGGCAAAAGGCTTGATTTCCCTGAGCAGACAAAATATAAGCTCTACAGTTGGCGTCATAACAGGACACTGTCTCATAGGTAGACATGCTTTGAGGCTTGGGGTCTACGCAAACGACTTCTGTAGAAGCTGCATGGACGAGGAGGAAGAGGAAACAGTCCAACACCTTCTGTGTACATGTCCGGCACTATCCAATAGAAGGAATAACTATCTCGGTAATCCCTTCTTCTATAATACCAGTGAACTGGCAATGATCGATTCAAAACGTCTCTAACTTCATTAAAAGTACAAAATGGTTCGTTTAAGTTCATTACTCCCCCATAAATAACTTCTTCAGAGGTATCACAATGGACCCTTGCGGTCTAAGTGAGTCAATAACATCTCGACAGCCACTCCAACCTAACCTTGGTGTGTATGGTTTTGTTTCGCTTTCGCGGAATGTGTTAATTTCTTCGATGCACTTATTCACTTGTGAGTTGTAGACATTCACATAATCTCACACGTTCATTTGCAAGGAACCAGTCCGGGAAATAATCTGCGTATCAGGGTTAATACTACAAAGGAGGTGATGGCCTAGCCCTCGGTCCTGGATGCTTCTTCAAAGGACTGGAATGCACACCTGCAGTTAATGAAATCCTCATTGGCGAACCAAATTATTTTTGGATAGAAGAAAACACAAACCAATAAAATTAGAATATAAAAAGAAAAAGCCTAATGATCTTTATTCATTGCAGCTTGCTCTAAGCCCGATAATGTACACATTTTGAGAAAAATAAAATGCCACAAAAATTGTAATTTCTTATATGAATTAAGCGCCCTATTTAGCTTTGGCGATACCGATGCCAATTGGAACACTCCATCGACTCTGTCGTGTTTCGGTCCAGAAGCTTGAGCAGATTCAGCTTTGCCACCTCTTTTGTCACCCAGAGTCAAAAATATATTCTAGGCCCACTCGTTGGAATTCAGCGCGTTTCTCGTCATCCAGGGTCTTCAAGAGATTCCGCATAACATGCTTCATTACGTGACCGAGTATTGGTATTTGAAGGAATCATTTGTTGGTGGAATTGATTTGCCTTGTAGCTCTGAGATTCCATGGACGTCGATGTTGATTTCATCAAATTTGCCGGTTCCCTTGCCTTGCGACAGAATGTTAGGAGTTCTTTATCGCTGGTGGGCAGTCCGAAGAGCTCACTACATAGATACTCCTGATAGACTTCAGAAACATCTTCTATGGAAGTGATTACGATGGGGAGTTGATAACAAAACTATACTGGTAGTCTCAATATCGCCTTCGAGAAAGTCAACTC
The DNA here is from genome assembly GCA_943590905.1 of Sphaerophoria taeniata. NCBI lineage: Eukaryota > Metazoa > Arthropoda > Insecta > Diptera > Syrphidae > Sphaerophoria > Sphaerophoria taeniata. The sequence goes on from OX016541.1 coordinate 149,020,236, forward strand.
TGGCCAATCCAGCGAGGAATAATGTCATTCCTTTTTTCAGATTTTCGGCTGTCAGGAGGTTATGAATCTGAAAAAAGGACGATGAGTGGTTATCATATGAAGACGAAAGCTTTCTCAACCTGATCGGGCTATATGACTCCAGGTGTATGGCACGTTCTGAATCCTTTGCTTTTTTCGTTGAGCGTTTCAATTGGCTGGGAGCCTGCTGGGATTGAAAATGAATCGACATGATCTTTCCTTTCGATTACCGTCCGTCCTGAAAATTTGAAATGACTTAAAATTATTTTCATCATTCATTTAAAAAGCTAACCTATCTGGCCGATGAGTTGTGGCTACTTTGATGCTTCCAATTTCGTTTGCTTGGTCCCGTCGTCGGAGTTTGTCTTCGGCAGCACGTTGAGCGCGCTCGGAGAAGAGTCTGCAAAATCTATGATAGACTCTGAAGTCCGAGGGACGTTGTATTGAGCATTTGAGCTTTTGCAATGTCTTTCCGGCCATGGTCATATTGTTGCTTCCTTAACAAGGTCTATAGCATCAAGCTTAGGGAGAAAATATAAATGAAAACGTGTTCTCGAAGTAGTCAGAGGCTTACCTTGCAATAATCAGAATTCAATAGAATGTTTGATTATTTTTTGCAACCAACAAGACACGCATCTCCTTCATGGGCCAAAATCTTTTGTAGCGAGCTCTTGACGATTTCCTCTTTAAGACAACGTTTTATATGATTCAAATATCCAGCTGAATCTCTTGGCAAGAGGTGGAAAGTGGCGTCCTAACAGGTGTAGATTTAGAGTTCATTTAATGGAACATTCAAGTACATGTACTCGGAAATCGAATGATGCCGGAGTAATGGGCAGGTCTGAAAAGAAGAAATAGGTTTACTTAGAAAGTTGTTTATTCGCGGCGTTTGTTTACCTTTTCTCTGTCGACTTGTTTGGCAGGAAGGGACTTCTCTTCTACATTCATTGATTCAACGTTGGCCATTTTCATTTGGATCTAATATTTTTGATTGCTTTTACTGAAATTATTTATAGAAATTATAAGTTAATTAAAATTTCAAGCAGGCACGGAAAGAATGAAATTTTTTTTTCGAGAGATATGACAAGCTGGCATAATTATAAAGTGTCAAAAATGTTACACGATTTTTCCGCTTCAGGCTCGCAGCGTCTGTTAAAAAGTGGAATCATCGTGAAGTTGGCCACTGGCAGTCCATGTATAATAAGTCAATGGTAATTCCCTATTCTTGGAACAGTAAACGGTTGGAAGCAGTGAAGTTTTCCAGTAAATTTTCCACAGAACAATTTTGGGAGAGAAAAAGATAACCACCCTGCAGCGAAAAGCGACGTAAATCACTTTGGCCTTTGTATATGGAATTTATAGTAGTTGCAGCCTCGTGAATCGCGACAGCGACGTCCGGAACGCGATACAGAACTAAAATCTTGTATATAGAAAAACTGACAGCGCCAAGACGGGACTACTCTCCAACCAAAAATTCTCGAGGCTGAAAATACTATAAATTCCATATACAAAGCTTTCACTATGAAAATTTAGAAGAAGATAAACTGCTTTTGCTTATGTGAAATGTCATCTTCATCTATCGGTCAACAAAACTGATGTCGTTTTCCATTGGACGTCCAGAAGCATTCGGAAGAGTCCAGAAGGACTGACTTTGACAGATGGAATGCTTCTGAGTAGAGCAAAACTCTTCTGCTTTGAAAACAGAATCGTGAGAAGAATGACACATACATCATAACCCGTTCAGTTGGCGGTAGAAGAAAAAACGTCACAAAAGGACCAATGGAAAACGACATGACGTTGCAATCGCCCGACGACGAAAATGATAATTGAGTTTGTATGGATTCGCTCGACGAATTGAACTTTTATAAACTATGTCGCTCGACGAATTGAACTTTTTTAAACTATGTCGCGCGACGAGTTTGACTTTTCCATACAAATTTCAGCTGTCATTTTCGTCGTCGGGCGACTGGTGACTGCATTCTGTTCAGCTCTTAAAAGTTGAAATATTAGCCCATTTTCATTTAAGAACAAAAACAACAACACATTTCTTCTTCCAAACCAATCCAACAAAAAGCACAAAAGTTTGCAGAAATAAGCAATCGCCGAATGTAGTGAATACGGGGTGTAAGTCAAATTCAGCGCAAAATTTCCCTTCGAAATAAAAATCTTGCCGCGCTCTTTTCGCATGATGCAAAACTACGCCATATTGTTATTTACGGCGCAACGGATTCTCGATAGGACAAAAATCCATTGCTTTAATTTCTATTTAAATCGTTTTTTATAAACTACTGTGCGAAGGAATTTCTATTCTATTTCCCACAATCCGCCGGTTGTTTTATATGTTTTATTAAAATTCAATTTTAAATCAAACTATTATCATCTTTGGCAAAGATGTCAGGCATCACGCTAGACAGAGATTCATTTTTCCGCCGAATAAAGCGATTATACGCCGAATGGAAGGTAAAAAAAAGTAGAACCAATTGACGCCATGGACAAAATGTGACTGGTGCTTTTCTGGACAATGTGCTTTTCTTTACCTTATTGATTTACTAAATTTTTGAATTGCAATGGAATGCCATTAATTTGAGACCTTTATTCCGAACCAGGCGCAAACATTCGACCACGATGATTCGTTGAAGAAAGTTGATTGCATGATGTCCTGTGTTGGCGTGGACGATGATGTCGCTTACAGCAAATCAACAGCTCTACAGGTTAGAAAGAATCTACTTTATCTTTTACTTTAGAAATTTTAAAATCACAATTTTCTTGCTAGTCGTGGCTTTTGGGTTATGAGCTTCCCGACTCGATTTGTATTTTGGCCGAAGATGCAGTCTACTTTTTGACCAGCAAAAAGAAAATTGAGTTTTTAAAACAAATTGAGAACAGCAAGGAAGAAGGTGTACCCGCCGTAAAGTTATTGGTCCGCGACAGGGTAAGTTTCTTCTGCTCTATTGTTGCCAAATGTCACAATATCGTCGCTTTCAGAACGACAAGGATAAGGCTAACTTTGAGAAACTTATAAGCGCCATCAAGGGCTCTAAATCGGGCAAGACATTGGGTGTTTTCAGTAAAGATGGGTTTCCTGGTGAGTTCTGCGAATTATGGAAAGCAGCGTTGAAGCAGGAGAAATTTGAAAATGTCGACGTTGGAGCAGCGGTTGCTTATATTATGTGTCCGAAGGACGAACCGGAAATCAATAGTATTCGTAAGGCGTCCTTGGTATCTGTTGATTTGTTCAATAAATATTTAAAGGACCAGATAATGGACATCATTGATTCAGATAAGGTAAGGTATTGCTTCTGGATTTTGCAAAATAAAGGCTATCGCCAAGGTCAATTACTAACGATAGAGTCGCCCCCTTTATGTGAAAATGCAAAAAGCTCAAACTTGTTTATTTACAGAAAGTAAAACACTCCAAACTTGCCGAAGGCGTTGAGAGCGCTCTAACCGACAAGAAATACGTCACCGGCGTCGATACTTCCCAATTGGACATGTGTTTCCCGCCCATCATTCAATCTGGAGGAGTTTACTCCTTGAAATTCTCCGCCATCAGCGACAAGAACTACCTTCACTTTGGTGCGATAGTTTGTTCGCTAGGTGTGCGCTACAAATCGTATTGTTCCAACATCTCCCGAACATTGCTGGTCAATCCCACAGAAAAGACACAGGAACATTATAATTTCCTTGTCAACGTACAGGAGGAAATCCTCAAGAACCTCAAGCCCGGAGCCAAATTGAACAAAATTTTCGATACAACAATTGAATTTGTCAAAAAGGAAAAACCCAAACTGCTGGATAACCTCACGAAGAACTTTGGTTTCGCCATGGGAATTGAATTCCGTGAGAATTCGATAATAATCGGTCCGAAATGTCAGGCAGAGGTCAAGAAGGGAATGATTTTCAATGTTAATGTTGGTTTGGCCAATTTGACCAACAGTGAGGCGTCCGATAAGGAAGGCAAAACATATTCGCTCTTCATTGGCGACACTGTTCTGGTGACCGACACTCCGCCAGCAAACATCATGACTCCATCGAAGAAAAAGATCAAGAATATTGGAATCTTCATCAAGGAGGACGACGACGATGACGATGAAGAGGAAGAAGACAAGAAAGAAAAAGCCGAAGAGAATGGCACACAAATCTTGGGTGGTCGAAGCAAGCGCAATGCCGTCCTCGAGAACAAACTCCGCAACGAACACAGTACGGAAGAGAAGCGTAAGCAACATCAAAAAGAGCTGGCTCAGTTGCTGAATGAGAAGGCCAAAGAGCGTCTAGCTAAGCAGGGTGAGTCCAAAGAAATCGAGAAGGTCCGTAAGAACACGGTTTCGTACAAAAGTGTCAGTCAAATTCCACGAGAACCCGAAGTCAAGGAACTAAAATTGTATGTCGACAAAAAATACGAGACAGTCATAATGCCGATATTTGGTTTGCCAGTGCCGTTCCATATTTCGACGATCAAAAACATCTCACAATCGGTTGAGGGTGAGTACACATATTTGCGTATTAACTTCTTCCATCCGGGTGCGACCATGGGTAGGAATGAAGGTGGAATCTATCCACAACCTGAAGCCACATTCGTCAAGGAAGTGTAAGTATTACTCTTGCGTTTGTTTTTGGGAAAGTATTGAACATGCTTTGATTTTCTTTGTAGAACCTATCGCAGTGCCAACACAAAAGAACCCGGAGAATTGTCGGCGCCTTCGTCAAACCTCAACAACGCGTTCCGTCTGATCAAAGAAGTCCAGAAGCGCTTCAAAACCCGCGAAGCCGAAGAACGTGAAAAGGAGGATCTTGTCAAACAAGACACCCTCGTCTTGTCACAAAACAAAGGTAACCCCAAACTCAAGGATCTGTACATTCGTCCAAATATTGTGACTAAACGCATGACTGGCAGCTTGGAAGCTCACACAAACGGTTTTCGCTATGTCTCAGTGCGAGGTGACAAAGTCGACATTCTCTACAACAACATTAAGAGCGCCTTCTTCCAACCCTGTGACGGTGAAATGATTATTCTGCTGCATTTCCATCTCAAGCATGCGATTATGTTTGGCAAGAAGAAGCACGTCGATGTGCAATTCTACACCGAGGTCGGCGAGATCACCACCGATTTGGGCAAACACCAGCACATGCACGATCGCGATGATTTGGCTGCAGAACAAGCCGAACGAGAGTTGCGACACAAATTGAAGACGGCATTTAAGAGTTTCTGCGAGAAAGTAGAGGCAATGACCAAACAGCAAGTCGAATATGACACACCATTCCGAGAGTTGGGCTTCCCGGGAGCTCCATATCGTAGTACGGTTTTGTTGCAGCCAACTTCGGGAAGTTTGGTTAATTTGACCGAATGGCCACCATTTGTTATTAGTTTGGAGGACGTCGAACTGGTGCACTTTGAGAGAGTACAGTTCCATTTGAGGAATTTCGATATGATTTTTGTGTTTAAGGATTACAATAAGAAGGTGGCGATGGTGAATGCCATTCCAATGAATATGCTCGATCACGTCAAGGAGTGGTTGAAGTAAGTCTTGCGATAGTCTTAGAGGTTCTGATTGAATTAAATTTGCTCTTAGCTCGTGTGACATCCGTTATTCGGAGGGTATTCAATCGCTGAACTGGACGAAAATCATGAAGACCATCACTGACGATCCGGATGGCTTCTTCGAGAGCGGTGGATGGACTTTCCTTGATCCCGAATCGGATGGCGAGGAAAATAATGAGAGTGCCGAGTCCGAGGAGGATGACGCCTACGAACCCACAGATGTCGACGATGACGAAGAGTCTGATGATGACTCTGAGTATTCGGAAGCATCTGAAGATGACAGTTACGAGAGTGATGGTAAATTGAATGTGTTCTCTTGGTGGGTGTTTTCAATGTTAAATTTGATTTCAATTTTGCAGAGGAACTCGGTACTGATGAGGAATCAGGAAAGGATTGGTCAGATTTGGAGCGTGAAGCTGCCGAAGAGGATCGCAACCAACAGGACCAACATTACAGCGGCAAAGAGAATGGCAAGGGTCGTGACTTCAACAAAAAACAATCATCGAAAAGCTCAAAGCACAGGTAATGTCTCCAGCTGCTGCTGACTTAGGTTCTATCTAAAGCTTTCTAATAATTATGCTTCTACTTGTTGAATTTATTTCAAGAAGGGAACGTGATATCCCTCAACAAAAAAAGAGCAAATCCTCAAAAGACAAGCACATGTCATCGCATAGGTTTGTAAATGTTGTTTGGCACTCGATTCTTTTGATTGGATTTTGTTTACTTTTTCAAAATTTATTTGACTTTCAATTCAACGAGAGCATTTGAGACTCAATTTGATTTTTTCTTTATTTAGCAGCAGCAGCCATTCGAAATCATCGAAAGACAGACATCACGACAGGAGCAAGGATAAGTCACACGACAAAAGTCGAGACAAGAACCGAAGCAGCAGTAGTCATCACAGTGACAAGAAACGGTCTCGCGACGACAGCAATGATCATGGCCACAAATCGAAAAAATCACGGCGCTGAAGTGAATTCTGTTGAGACTACAAAAGAGCGAGGGGCCGAGTCTAGTGGCGCAAAGTTTTATCACTTTTTAAAATCATTCATTATTCTAATTGTTTTTTCCTTAAGACCTCTTCCATATTTTGTGTTTAATTGTCTTCTTATTTTGTTCCAAATTCAATTGCAGTTTTTTTTTTCTTTTTTTACAATTTAAACTGTTTTTTTGTTAATTACTCCACAAGGAATTTTTGCATTGACTGTTTTCAAGTACCAAACAATACGAGGTTCTGTTTTCATTTCAATAAACATTTGTCAAAAAGGAGTAAACAAAAATACAATATTAAGAAAAAGTCGATTCCAATGTTACGTGAGATGATAGAATAAAAATATGTGAGAGCGAAATTGTTCTTTGATAAAACGAAGAAAAAAAAAACAATAAAAAAGAATATCCTTTTGTAAAACTTTGATTTATTACCTAGCTAACACAGGACATCAAAAAACCCTACAAGCTTGCCTAGCCAGCTGTCGGCCTACTTACACCAAGTTGGTTGAGGTACCTCATATGTGTTCCAGTTCCATCTTAGTCCAAGTCTTCCTCCTCTATTCTATTGTAATACAGTTCCGAAATCTTTAAAGGTACTAGATTTCGAATCAAAGCTCCTGTAAGTTTTCCTTGATCTATCGTATAGTGGAATCGGCTAAAATCAAAAATGATTATCACATTTGTGATAGTCACATGTGATGAAATGAAATTTTCCGTCTGCGTAAAATTATCACAAATTTTTTTTTTAGTTTTGGAATCACTTGGCCAAACTGACGTTTGTAATTGTTGACAGTTGATTTTTATTTCAACTTGTCAGTTTGGAAAATTAAAACAAACGTAAGGAATTCTAATTTAGAACCAAATTATCTGCTGAGCAGAACTTGGTAATTAATACGCAAATTTAAACATTATTAGAAAAATATCAAAATTTCCTTTAGTATTTTTAGATGAACGCCGAAAAAATGAACGTTTTCAAGCGGAATGGCCGCAAAGAAGAAATCCATCTTTGAAAAATCACGTCTCGCATCCAAAAGCTTTGCTACAACTTGAACATGGATTTCGTTGATCCTGTAGCAATTACCTTCAATGTAGCTCTATCTCTATGCTGGAATAACAACCCAGGAGGTGGATAATCTGGCAAGCGACCTGGAGCATTCGCCATCTATCTAGAACCCTGGCATTCGGACGTTTTTGAGTTCCTTGACTTGAAGAAGAACACCGGAAAGGAGGAAACTCGCGCACGTGATCTCTTCTATGCTCCGTGGATTCCTGATTTGTTTGTGAAACGTATCGTGGCCGACGGAGATTGGTCGCTCATGTGTCCTCCAAGAAGGAGGGTCGCGCCAATCGACCAATCAAAGCTCAAGCCCTCTGGTTTGCCGTTATCGAATATCAGGTCGAGACCGGAACACACTACATGCTCTACAAGGACGCCTGCAATCGCAAATCAAATCAACAAAATAACGGAACAATCAAATGCAGTAATCTGTGCACAGAAATTGTCGAGTTTTCAGCCCCAGATGAAATAGCTGTCTGCAATTTGGCGTCGATCGCTTTGAATGCAAGGGAATCCTGCAATAAGAAATGTAGAATACAACTCCAACCGACCTCTGCGATTGGGCCGCTCTGAAGAAGAACATTTCGAACGTGGGTGTTGACCTACCGAAACTAGCAATTCAATGCAAATCTAAACATTGTGGTGGAATGTACCTATGCTTTTTATTAAATAAAGAGAATATTATTTTATAAAGTTGATAGGTCTTGTTTTTTTTCCTTTCGGTACCTAAATTAATAACAATTTGGTTTGTAATGTGTTTTATTGAATAGTTTTTATTGTAATAAGCAATGCTTTTGATAAGATAAACAATATTTTAGTGTCGGATGATTAACCAACACGTTATATGGCTAGCAAAGAGCCCTGGAAGCACTACGAGATTCTTGAAAACGGAATCAATCAATTTAGCCAACAGTTGGGAAAGCGACCGCGAAAAATTGTTGCAAATAAGGTCGACGAGCAGGAAGCCGAACTCAATGTTATGGAACTCGAACAGCGACTTAACCATTTTATGGCCAAGAGAATCACTAAACGAATAGAATTGAAATTAAACCCACCATCAGTCGTGGATATCCATGTTCATCATCTATTTGCAAAGATTAACCAACACGTTATATGGCTAGCGTTGCAGCAGAAACTGTTGATAGGAATGATTAAATCGCTTTGCATCAAATGTAAGTTGTTTCTAATGCTAGGGTAGTCATTTAACGTGTTGGTTAACCATCCGACCTTATACCACGAAAAATATCGTTTATCAAAAACGCATTGCTTATTGCAATAAAAACTATTCAATAAAATACGTAAAACAAAAACATTTGAATGGACACAAAAATGTTCACTTTATTTTTGATTTCATAAAAAACATTGAAACAAATTTTGTATGAAAGTGACTACTAAAAGCCTGTCACAGAAAAATATCACAAAAATGTGATTGTCACAAGTGATAATCACCTTACACAGACCAAATTTGTGATATGTGATTATCATTTATCACAAATCACCTTAGCCGATTCCACCCAGAACAAAAACATAAAATGTAAAAAAAGAACCAAGTTATCTTATGTGCGAATAACAATGTGTAAAAAGTTAGCCACCAAAAGTAATGAGATCTAAAAGATGAAGAACGCCAAGTTCTTACATGTAAAAGTGTTATATTGAATATTTTAAATCATAGAAGATAATACAACAATATTGAAAGAAAATAGAAAATAGTTTGGATGAAAATTTACAAGTGTGGCTGTCTAGATGTCAAGGGTCCATTGTGAAACCACTAAGGAAAGATACTCATGGAGTTTTTTGAAGTTAAACAAACCAAAATTCTAAGTTTCAACATCCTATGACCATTTAAAGAAAGTGGGTGGCAGCCACGCCCCTGTAATGAAACTGCAATTTTGTACTTATATTTTCTCTTATACTCAACCGAAACCCTATCAGAATTTCGAATTTAAACGTTTTCGACCATTTTAACAAAGTAGGCGGATACCACGCCCCTAAATGGAAATAGATTTTTTTCATGTTATTCAACCAAAACCTTACCAGAATTCTAAATTTCAAGATCCTACGACCAGTTTTAGAAACTGGGCGGATACCACGCCCTCTGAATCGGCAAATTGAAATTTTCGATTTTTTTCTTTGTATACAGCCGAAAACCTACCATTGTACCAAATTTAAAGATTCTGCTATTGTTAAGAAGTGCTTCATAATTTTGATGATCAGTCCCTGCACACACGGATGATTTATTTCTGTACTGAAACAGCTTTTAGTCCTCAGTCCAAGCACACACGAGATGATTTCAGACTGGGGGATGATGTATAGGTACATGAACCGCTTTTAAATGTGTGAATATTTATGTATATCGTATCAAATGTATATGTTTTAGTTTTAGTCTTTGTTCATCCACCAAATTTCGGGTTTAAAATTTCAGTCCGTTTCATACTGCACACTCCGCTTCCCTTGCCCACTAAACTGATTTTACTCCGGATGAATTAGTCTCGTGTGTGCAGGTTCTATGGGTTCAAAAGTTATGGGGTGTTAAAAATGTGCTTGAGTTCGATCCTGTAAAAAGGGAGTAGTGCTAGAACTTGGCTGGGCACTACCGTGCCCTTTGATCTGGCTCTTATTGACAGCACAGTAGAACAGAGACGATTGTTTAGGAGACTGTTCAGAGGGACCTTTTTGAGCGTCACGACAGCCATCGTAGTGTAAGGCCCTATTATGTAAGACAACTAAGAAGAAAGTTGAGTTGTAATCCGACAATCGGTATTACCGATCACAACTAGTTGACTCTCACAAGTCAACCACCAGTCAACTAAAAAATTGTTGACTTTTTAGTTGTGTTCGGTTCGGGGTATTATGTAAGCCAGTTGAGTTGTCTCTCAGTTGTGATTGTTGGCAAAATTAGACAAGCTATTAACCAGTTGTGTAGTGTATTTTTGTGTTCAAAAAAATTTTTTTTTTGTTTTTATTGAGAAAATGGAGGAAAAAATGCAAGTTTAAGAAAAAATAATCAAAACATTTGCAAGCAAATAATTTTTTTAATCTAAGGCCGTGTGCGAATTCAGTTAAAAATGGGTTAAAACTTGACGTTTGGTTAAATTTTGACATTTCGCATTGAATAAAATTTGACTAGCTGCGGAGCAAGTTAAAATATGACAGTAGTGGTTAAAAATTCATCCATTTTTAAACACAGTTCATCCAATTCGCACACGGCCTAAAAATCACAAAACCTGCCAAATTCGAGAGGTTGATTGAAATTCTACAGCAGAAACCAAACCAAAAGCAGATAGAAGGCACGTGAAACTTTTGATCACGCCAATCGTTCTTTCAATAATGTTTCTTGTTTGTGCATGTATGGTATTGAGACAACATTCTGGACTCCCACTTTCAGCCAATCGAAATTGAGTAATTAAATGTTACTCTAAAGGATATCCAGCATCTCCCATCGGTTGGCTGAGCAAGGCCTAGATTAAAATCATTACCGCTGCACTTTTGGTAACTTCCTTCTGCCATGAAACGTTGGGCAGGGCTGAGTTTGAGATTTGATGGGACTGCGGAGGAACGCTGTGGTTGTTTCAAATTATTATCTTTGATTTCATTTAACACATAAACAAATGCGTCTTTGTTGAGTCAAAAATCTTATAAATCTGCAACAAAACGGAGACATTAGGCGTGTTTTTTTGCACGCGTATATACGCTTAAAAAAATATTTACATGCAAAATCCAACAAAAACAAATCCTATATCCGCTTAGCTAGCGGCGATAATTATCGACGCTTATGAAATAAGCGGATATAAAAACAGTGCTTCCATATATATTTTTCACTGTTTGCGATGAATTTTCAACATTATGTCAAAACTTCATTTCGAAATTCATTCCATTTGACAGTTATAAAACTACAAAATCCAAGCCGAAATTGCTTTGATATTTCAATAAAATAAATAAAATTCTATGAATTCATAATATTGTAATATTCGGCTTGGTCCGACAATTAAAACTTATTCACTTTTTAAATAAAACACAAATTCACTTTATTCAAATCACTCACAAACTTATTTATTCAACACTTTCAATTATAACTTTGCAAACACAGAGTACTTTTCTTTATCGCAGTTCACAATTCATTAATTCGCCTCGCCACCAAACGGCTATTTATATCAAAAATGATGGGTTCTAGAAACTACTATTGGTTCTTGGGGAAGCTGAAAGTTCGAGAAGCTCTCTATTTACAAATAAAAAATACTGGGATTTTCTGTAGGGGCTAACGTTCTTAATGCTAAACAAAAAGTTTCTCTTAGTCACTAGATATTGCCCCTCACAAGTGTTTACTACTACAATTAACGATATTAAGTAAAGAGAGTATGTACATTAAATAAACAAGAGATACAGAGTAAGTAAAGAGAGTAATGAAAAGTGTGTACATTAAATATAGAAAGAGATACAGAGTAAGTAAAGAGAGTAAGAAAAGTGTGTACATTAAATACAGAAAAGAGGTACAGAGCGTAAGAGGTAATAACGTATACACATTAGTATTAGACATTACAATAGAAGGAGATACAGAGTGTATGAGATAAATAAAGTGTATACACATTACAGTATTTTATCAAATTATAACGGATTTCACGTTTCCCTCCTCCTCGTAAACCACACTAACAATTCATACCTACAGCCGTATCAGGCTGGTCCGGGCAGCAGGAGATAAATGGATGTCCAGACTCCAGCCCCTGTTTAGCTCCTGAGTAGGGAGCCGAAGGCTGGAAGGCCGCTACATTTTCAATGCCAATTCAATAGCAAAAACAAAAAATGTCGCGAAACTGCTTTTCAGAAAACAAGGTTAGCACACGCCACAGTTCCACCAGCCCGTCCGTCCGTCGTAGTGCCATCTCTCAACTGACATCGACTGACATCACGCTGAAATAGAAAAGGACACTCTCAAATTAAACTTGATGGACTTGCAAAGGAAGGGGACATCGGCAGAGAATCCTCTTACGTGGAAAAACACAACCCCTCCCCTAAATCCTCGATACTTGGCAAACGTGTCGAAGAGCATCTCACGGTTCCGAAGGAATTGCTTTTTCGAGAAAAAAACAGGAGAAGCAAATCAACTTTCTCCCCAGTCAACAACACCACCAGCCTGTTTCAGTCTTTGAAGACAAACTATATCTCCCGCCGTCCGCATTTATGAAGAATATACCACGTCCAGAACACAGAAAAACCCTGACCTTAATAAAACCGTAGCGCTGCAGCTCTTGCACGAACGTCTTTGTCCCTGCTAGGAGGCCAGGAAGCGGATTTTTGTGAATCAAATCAGAATTGATGTGGAAAAGCTCATGAAACTGAGAAACAGTTCCAAGAGAAGAAGAAATCCTACAAAATTGAAAATTATTTTGAAAACAAATGACATTTGAATTTAAAATTATATTTTATAGCGTTTTTCATTGTAACCTGAAAGAATTGCCCTTAAAACACTTCTCAAACATGTTTTTAGGTTATGTAATAGAATTTGTTGAGCAAGGACTTAAACCCATTTTTTATTTCAATTTTCTTTCTTATTGTTTTCAATTTGCTTTCAAAATAAAAAAAACTTTGCACTTTTGTCGGTCGGTAGAGCAATATAAACAAATAAATTCTTTAATTTGAGGTTTGACAAGCTAGAATGTTTTCATGTGTATTTTAAAAAGAGCAATTCTCTCAAATTTGGGAGATCAATTCTTTCCTCTTCAGAATTGATCTAGAAGTATTCTTTTTGACAATGAAACATAAAAAAAATAAAAAAGGGCAATTCTTTTGTACAATAAAAAACGCTATAAGTCATAATATGTCATATGTTTTTGTAATATTCGGCTTGGTCCGACAATTAAAACTTATTCACTTTTTAAATAAAACACAAATTCACTTTATTCAAATCACTCACAAATTTATTTATTCAACACTTTCAATTATAACTTTGCAAACACAGAGTACTTTTCTTTATCGCAGTTCACAATTAATTAAATTCGCCTCGCCACCAAACGGCTATTTATATCAAAAATGATGGGTTCTAGAAACTACTATTGGTTCCTATTGGTTCTGAAAGTTCGAGAAGCTCTCTATTTACAAATAAAAAAATACTGGGATTTTTTTTTTTTTTAGGGGCTAACGTTCTTAATGCTAAACAAAAAGTTTCTCTTAATCTTAATTAATTATTGCCCCTCACGAGTGTTTACTACTACAATTAAACGATATTAAGTAAAGAGAGTATGTACATTAAATAAACAAGAGATACAGAGTAAGTAAAGAGAGTAATGAAAAGTGTGTACATTAAATATAGAAAGAGATACAGAGTAAGTAAAGAGAGTAAGAAAAGTGTGTACATTAAATATAGAAAGAGATACAGAGAGTAAGAGATAATAAAGTATACACATTAGTATTAGACATTACAATAGAAGGAGATACAGAGCGTATGAGATAAATAAAGTGTATACACATTACATTGCCCCCTCCTTAGGATTGATCGTCCCGAACAAATCCATCATCTTCATCACCACTGTAGCGATGTAGTCGGTCGCGATGTACGACTTTAAGTTTACCTCTGACTCCTTTTTGTATCCGGTACACGACGTCGTTGATTTTGCTAATCACTGTATATGGACCTTCCCAGTCCCGTTGAAGTTTCGGTGACAACCCTTTTTGTCGATGGGGATTGTAAAGCCACACTCGATCTCCTGCTTGGAACTCTGTTGTTGTCGCTCGTATATCGTAGCGTGTCTTCATTCGGTCACTGAACATCTTTATTTTTGACCTAGTATCGTCGTGGATCTGAAGGAGTCTTTCTCTGAGGTCATCCAAGTAGTCATCCTCGGCTTGCGGTTCCGACGTGGGACATCCAAATTTAATTTCACTCGGCAATCTGATGTTCCATCCCATCAAAATCTCAGACGGTGTATGGCCAGTTGAGCTATGTCTTGCACTTCGATACGCCATCAAAAACAGTGGAATGTGTCGGTCCCAATCTCACTGGTTGTCGTCCACAACTTTGCAAAGATGTTCCTTAAGGGTTCGGTTGAACCGTTCGACCATGCCATCAGATTGTGGGTGGAGTGGTGTTGTTCTTGTCTTCTTGATGTGAAGAAGACCACAAACTTCCTGGAATATGTTTGATTCAAAATTCCTTCCCTGGTCGGAATGCAGTTCTAATGGAACACCGAATCTGCTCACCCAGTTGAACACAATTTGGTCTGCGACTGTTTTGGCTTCTTGATTCGGTATGGCGTATGCTTCAGGCCACTTGCTGAAGTAATCCATGACGACCAGAATATAACGATTTCCATTATTTGTTTCCGGAAATGGACCCGCAATCCTTTCAAAGGGTGATCCGACATTATACTGCTGCATTTGGCTGTGATTCTTTTTTGTTCGGGCCTTTGGTGGCAGCACAGGTATCACATTTTCGGCACCACTTCTCGACATCCTCCCTTGTATGTAGCCAATAGAATCGTTGTCGAACCTTTTCTAGCGTCTTGTTTACTCCTAGATGGCCTCCCGAAACTCCATCATGCATCTCTCGTAGAACGTCCATAATCTTCGATCTCGGTAAGACTAGCTGCATTACATAGGACTTTCCATCTGCTGATTCCCACTTACGTCGAAGGACACCTTCTTGGACATGCAACGAGTCCCACTGTGCCCAATAGGCCTTCAGAGCCGGACTTCTGTCGGAGATATCAGCCCATTCTGGTTTTTCCTGGTGTTCCTTGCATGCGAGGATGGGTTCAATATCTGGGTCCTCTTGTTGAGCCTCCCTCATCTCGTCGTTGCTCCAGCCATAAATGGGATCGGTTCTGGTTCGTTGGACAGTAACCACTTCTTTTTCTTCTTGGCGTCTGCAATGCTTACAGTCTTGCTTACATGGTCTCCGAGACAGTGCATCAGCATTTGAGTGAAGCTTCCCCTTCCGATGTTGAATTTCATAATCGTACGTCTGCAGCCTCTCAATCCATCTCGCCACTTGACCCTCTGGATTCTTGAAATTCAAAAGCCAGTTTAGTGCTCCATGGTCGGTTCGGAGAAGAAACTTCTGTCCATAGAGATACTTATGGAAGTGCTTTGTTGCCAAAATCAGTGCAAGAAGTTCTCTTCTGGTCACACAATAGTTTCTTTCCGACTTTGAGAGTACCTTGCTGTAATAGGCAACAACCTTTTCTTCGCCATCATGTACCTGTGACAATACAGCACCAATCCCGACATTGCAGGCATCAGCATCAATGATGAACGGTTTTCCTGGAGTCGGGTAGGTCAGCACTGGTGCATTACACAAGCGTTGCTTGAGCTCTTGAAAGCTGCGCTCGCACTCACCTGACCATTTAAACTGCTTTCCCTTTTCCGTTAGCTGATGTAGACTCTTGGCGATCTCAGCAAAATTCTTGACGAAGCGCCTATAGTAGGTGGCTAGACCCAGAAAGCTTCGGAGTTGATGTTTGTCCTGTGGTGTTGGCCAATTCTTCACGGTGTCAACCTTATCAGGATCCGTCTTAACTCCTTGGGATGAGATGATATGTCCCAGGTATTTCACTTCGGTTTTGAAGAGTGAACACTTTTCTGGATTGAGCTTGAGGTGGGCTTCTCGAAGTCTTTGAAACACGGCTCTCAGATTTGTACAATGTTCGTCAAATGTTTTCCCGTATACGATGACGTCATCCAAATAGACCAGGCAAGATTTCCAAGTGAGTCCTTGCAGGACGCATTCCATAAGGCGCTCAAAAGTCGCTGGAGCATTGCACAGTCCAAAAGGCATCACTTTGAACTGCCACAATCTGTTTCCTGTCGAGAACGCTGTCTTCTTTTTGTCTTCAGGATGGATTTCTACTTGCCAGTATCCACTTTTCAGGTCCAAAGTTGAGAACCATTGTGCTCCTTCCATTGCGTCCAGAGTATCGCTGATCCTAGGCAGAGGGTAGCTATCTTTCTTGGTCACATCGTTCAACCTTCGATAGTCCACGCAAAAGCGGGTTGATCCGTCTTTCTTCTTTACCAGGACCACTGGAGACGCCCAAGGGCTTTTAGAGTTTTCGATCAGACCCTCTTCTTTCATGGTGGTTATCAGTTCTTCAACCTCACCTTGTTTGGCTAGTGGAAGGCGTCTTGCAGGTTGACGAATCGGCTTTGCATCCCCGGTGTTGATTCGATGTTGAACCAGTTGTGTTCTGCCATATTTCCCTTGCGATGACGAAAAGATGTCTGCAAATTCTTCGAGGAGACCTTCTGCAGTTCTTCGTTGTTGGTGGCCAAGATAAGAGGACTTGAGAATGTTCGTCTTTATGGAGTTCAGCTCTTTGGACTTCAATGTTTGCCTTGGGTCTTCTTCGCTGATCCTTGTTATCGCTGATACAGATTCGCATTGTCCGACAATCTCACCTTTTCTAAGCTTAACTTCGTACGGCTTGATGTTGAGTATTCGTACGGGAACCATGTTCTTTACAGGTCTAACAAGAGTCTTCCCAATGGTGACGTTTTGGAAGGACTTTACAGATGCTGGTTCGACCATGAGGTATCGATGGCTGCCAGGCTTACCTTTCAATTTCGTCCACACGAATACTTCTGAAGAAGCAGGCAAAGTCAGATCTTCTTTGATGACGGTTTTCACAGATAACGAGGTCTCGTACGAGTGGATCCCATAGATCATCGGAATCTCGATGTTTCGATATTTCAGGACTTGGTTCCCGATGTCCAATATCACTCCGTGATCTTTCATGAAATCGACGCCGACAATGCACTCGTCGCATATATCTGCTACCAGGAACAGGTGAGAGAATTCCAGCTCTGCCATCCGGATCTTAAGACGTACCTCACCATAAACTTTTGCGGCTTCTCCAGTTGCAGTCCTTAGACGATAGCTGTTGGTGTTGTGGAGCCATGTCTTCTTAACGAGGTCCTGCCGTACAATGGACGCCGTGGCACCGGTGTCGATGGTAGCCACACATTTGTTGCCGTTTATACTTGCTTCCACGGTCAGGCTCTTGTTGTCACGTTTCGTTTGAGAAACCTGGATGGTGTTTCTGTAGCTATCGGTACTAGAAGCCAGCTTCTGTCCCTCGAAGTTGGTGGGGTGGGTAACAACTTGGGAAGCGACATTATTGTAGGTGTAACTTTGACCAGTTGACATATTTCTGTGTTCACAGTGTTGGCATGCGGTTCCTCTTCGCGGTAATCTGCACTGTCGTTGAAGATGCCCGGTCTTGTTGCAGTTCCAGCATCGTGCTGGTCCGTCTCGCTGACTCCTTTCTAGAGTAGCCTTCTGACAAGAGCATTCTTGGACTTCCAATTCTCTCACGCGATGCACGTTTTGGGAAGCTTGTTCTGCGGCTTCCATTGTTAGAGCGAAAGCCAATGCTTCTGGTAGTGTTTGCTTTCCGGCAGTGCGAATAGCCCTTTGGAGATTTATATCGCCCACAGCTCTCACAAAGGCTTCAACAGCAAGTTGATTTATTATCTCGTTGCCAGCTGTTGGGTATGCCAGGTGGACTAATCGCTCGATATCTGCCTGAAGCTGCTGCAGAGTTTCACCTCTTTTCTGTGCCCTGTTGTTTAGTTGTACTCGGAAGACTTCTGTCATGTGGCTATCCCCAAACCGCTGTTCGATTGCGTTTACCAGAACTTTGAAGTCACCGTTCTTCTCTGCTGGGATGGTTTGTAGCAGTTCAGCAGCTGCTCCTCTCAAGGCAAGCGTAAGAGCAATGTATTTTTCGTCATCGTCCCAGCCGTTTGTTAACGCTGCTGCTTCAAACTGTTTCTTGTAGATTGACCACGGTATCTGACCATCAAAGCTTGGGGGATTCACTTCTCTCTTTCTTGAGCACTCACCAGAAGGTTCTCGAGCTTTCATCTTTCGCACTTTTTCTAGTTCGCTTGTAATGGTTTCGATCTGGTCGTCTATTTTCTTGAAACGTGCATTAGTCGTTGAATTTTGTTTTTCGACACGCTCATCGAGAGTATTGATTTTGTCTTCGAAGTCCGCAAACCTGCCTTCTAGCAGATTTTTCTGTTCATCAAACCGATCTCGAACGTCATCCCTTTGAGCTTGTAGTTGTTCCAGAACATCATTCTTTTGAGTTTCTAGTTGCTTGAGGACATTTCCTTCCAGTTGTTTGAGGACATTCTCTTGCTCGGTCTTCTGCTCGTTTCTTTGAGTTTCTAGTTGCTCCAGAACATTCTTGTTTTGAGTTTCTTGCTTCTTTTGATTCTCTTCAAATTTGGCTAGAAGAAGTGTCATCATGGTAGATAAGTCGGCAGTTGCATTTACCTCTTCCGATTTTGCTTCCACTTCGAAAGCAAACGCATCTGGGTCTTCATTTTGTTCTTCCAGATATTCCTGTAGCCGTTTTACGAGTTCGATTTTATATCCTGCCGCACTTAAGCCACGTTTGCTTAATTCGGCCTTTAGCTCAGCGACAGTTAAGTCTTTCAAAACTTTACTTATCATTTTTTTTTTAACTTCACTATTTCACACAAAATAGTTTAATCACTGTTCACTGTTTTATTCTCAATAAGTTTTAATCCCACTTCTGACACCAATGTAATATTCGGCTTGGTCCGACAATTAAAACTTATTCACTTTTTAAATAAAACACAAATTCACTTTATTCAAATCACTCACAAACTTATTTATTCAACACTTTCAATTATAACTTTGCAAACACAGAGTACTTTTCTTTATCGCAGTTCACAATTCATTAATTCGCCTCGCCACCAACCGGCTATTTATATCAAAAATGATGGGTTCTAGAAACTACTATTGGTTCCTATTGTTTCTTGGGGAAGCTGAAAGTTCGAGAGAAAATACTGGGATTTTTGTAGGGGCTAACGTTCTTAATGCTAAACAAAAAGTTTCTCTTAATCTTAATTAATTATTGCCCCTCACGAGTGTTTACTACTACAATTAAACGATATTAAGTAAAGAGAGTATGTTGTCGACTAGCTAGTTTTTAAACTAGTAGAAAGCTCAGTTAATAAATTAAATGAAAAACGTAGTTTCGATTTCTATTACAAATTCAGGTTTTAATTTTTCTATAATGTGAGTTGTACACTCGTTTTATCCAATAATTCCATTAACTCGTAAAGTTAATTTGACATTGTATAGTTCTTAAGGTTAAATCCTAAAATATGACGTTTTGTGGAACGTATTGCAAAAATTAACTAAATGTCATTTAAAATGAATTCAGAATGACTTATGAGCTAAGGCTGCGTTTAAATCCACGCGAATTCTTCACATTCGTACATTCTCCCCCGCCATCTGTTGAGAGGTAGCACGCAACATTATTTGGGTGATCTGGTATGACCATTCGCACTGCCTTGGGAAGTTGGTATAACTTTTCTCTGCCTTACCGACTTAATTATCTTGTCATCGATAAATTGACATGAAAAGAGAAGAACGATTATAGTAATGCTGATAAGAACAACAACAAATACACAACAATATTAACAGCAATACAAAACATAACAATAACAGTGAAAGTAGTTCGTAGTATGCAAAATAGAAAACCGCAATGTTGATCTTTGCATTTTCATTCAGCTGAGCTGATGCTGATTGTAATTTTGCATTTCGGTTACGGTTTTACGAGTTGTGTTTTGTGTCGTTTCGTTTCATATTTCTTAATTTGGCCGGTCGTGTGCGATTTTTTTAGTGTTTTATTTATTCTAGTTAATCGTATAATTTCGCGTGTGCGTTTAAAAATGTGAATTAAATTCGGTTTTAATTTTAACAAGTGTGTATCGTAGTGTTTTATTTGATGCGTAACATCAAGTTTGGTTGATTAATTCAAGTGCGGTTGAATTAACTTTACTATAAAAATATGATTGCGATCGTGGGTGCATTTTTTTTTGTTTGTTTTTCCATTTGAAGTGGGTATGCTGCAGCTGTGTTGATTGTACCAGGTGAGTTTTTATTAAATCTTTATTTCAATTTAGTTTTGAGTTTATTAATTTTATTTAGTTTTAAGTTTTCATTTTTTATGTATACAATGCATTTGCATTGATAAGTATATAGGTATATAATATGTGCATTTCGATTGTCGCAACGTATGTACGGAGTACGAATTACGGAATCGTCTACCGTTGTTTTATATGTGATTACATAGTGTTATTTAATTATGATTTTGATTTCGAATGAAGAAATGTGTCCATAATTTATAAACGTAAGGTAACGCGTCGGTCGTATGTTTACGCGCACAAAATATTTTTTTATTTTGTCGAGTCGAGTGACTGTGTTTATGTTTGGTGTTTGGACGACGACGACGGTGTCGCGCATCGGTTGTATGCTTTCGCGCACAAAACATTTTTTTTTTTTAATGTTCTAATTTATTATGTTTGGACGACGACGACGGTGTCGCGCATCGGTCGCATGCTTTCGCGCATAAGTTTATTAATTTGAGTCGAGTGACCGTGTTTATATTTTAAATCGTGGAATTTATTGTGATGACTGATGAGTGAAATTGTGTTAAATTGAATGTATTATTTTGTAACTTTGTGCAAGTGTAGTGTGCGACTATTACTTAATTGATGGATTCGTGGAATCGTTTGTTATTGATTTTCTTTTTATTTTCTGTGTTTTGCGTAGCAAATGAACATTTTTTTATGTTTTAATTCGGTGAATTAAATAATTATATTTGTTTGTAAATATGATTTGTGAATTTGTTTTGACGTTTTGCTGTGCTGAAGATGAACTGTGGGTTCGATTTTGAAGTTTTAGCTGTGGATTCTTTGACACGACGATGATGGTGATTCAAAATGGAAGTGATTTGTTTACGTTTTTGTGAATTGTGTTAATTCGAATTTGTTAGTGATTTGTTTAATTTAAAATTTGTAAATTAATGTGATTTGCGAAGCATTATTATATGTGTTTATATTATAATTAATTTTAAATATTGTACACTTTCATAATAAATTATGGAAATAAATTTAATTCTGTGGAACAGAAGTTGTTGTTTTATTGTAATGTGTAGCGTTGGCTCGTTTTGTTATCTTTGATTGCCGGTTTTGGTTGATGATGCGACAATTTTGAAAATGAATAAAATATGTATTTCATTATATTAAGCTTGTTTGCTCCATAGATTTAATTGGACGAAAGCAGACAACTTTTTGTAATCGGTCGTTTGAACCGACCAGCCCTGGTGCGAAGCGTGACAATGCGTACAAGTCCGTTGGACCCACTATGCATGTCTTCAATCCGGGCCATATTCTGTGGAACAGAAGTTGTTGCATTTCGGATGCCTTTCGCCGGTAGCAAGAAGCGCATTTATGTAGCTGATGTTTTACGTTTCGTCTTATCTGTCCTATGCAGCTTATCAATTGTTGTATGCCGCCATGGAGGGTTTGTTTGTGAGCATCTGTTACAACCAGACTCGTAAAGTGGTGGTTGTTCTGCAGTAATGCAGGATGTTGGGCGTCGTAGGAGAGGAGGAAGTTCTCTAAACGTCGCAAAATTCCATTGGCATCAGTGAATGCATTCAAAGAGCGTAAACTCTTTGGGGTTTTTGCGTTTTCTAGAATTTGCTGGATCAGATCATCAACGTACATGTCCTCACGGACAGCCCTCGCCCCTTCGGGAAAATTCTGGCTTTCGTGGTCGGCCAGCTTCTTCAAAACCTCGAGATGTAGAAATCGTCGAGTAACTACTTGGCGGCTGGTTCCCATCGCTGGGCGACCTTTTTCTTTAAATAGCAACTTTTCATGATATCGCCCGTCTAGTAAACGGGTTGTATTTCTTGCAAAATGTTCTTCGCAAGCAATGTTGTCTAGGGTTTCATGTGTCTGGAACGGCGGTTCTTCCATCTCCCAAAACTTCGGTAGCTGCGCTTTGAGGTCGGTAACCTGCACGAAGCTTCGAATTTGCCGGGGAATTTCCTCTGGAACTTTCCCTAACACGATCCACCCTAATTGCGTATTTTGCGCTATAGGTCCGTTGTCATCTGGAGACCTTCTGATTTCCGGTAGAAGTATCTGTGCGTAAACATCAGTTCCGAGCAATAAGTCGATGGGAGCAGGTTCGTAGAGATGGGGATCTGCTAACGAAAGACCCTTGAGATGACTCCAATTGTGAGGTATCACTCGTTGGGCCGGAAGATGCCCAGTCAGCGACTTAAAGACCAATGCCTGTGTGGCAGTTTCAAACGTCGAATGACGCGAGGCAAACTGAACTTCGACAGTATGCTGCGATGTGCCGCTGCTGACCAACCCCAACCCAGATACCTCAACAATGGCAGGCCGCTTTTCCAGCTTCAACAAATGGGCAGCAGATTCCGTAATAAAGGATGTCTCTGATCCGGTGTCAATCAAGGCACGTAATAAATGGATTCTTCCATCCGTGGCTCTCGCTTTGACAACTGCTGTTGCTAAAAGCACTTGGTGTCTTTGGACACCAGAACCATGCGACGCGTGGTAGTTAAAAGTTTGTTGCTGAACAGCTGGCTGGAACTCAGGAGCATTCGGGTTCACTGAAGCCTGAAATGCTTTAGAACCGGTAGTTCTCGGTTGAGATGACATACCTTGGCCTGATGTTCCGGCTTGTGGGTGATGTTGAAACGGTTGTTGTTGGACTGGATGTCGTTGAAACGCTTGTTGTTGAAACGGTTGTTGTTGGACTGGTTGTCGTTGAAACGCTTGTTGTTGAAACGGTTGTTGTTGATTATGTGTGTGTGTGTTTGTGGTGTTATGCTGATGCAAATGTAGAGCAAATTTGGGCAAATCAACCCTCGGCAGTCTAATCGCCGAATCTGATGATGATGTAGACGAAGATGGGGGCGTAGCACCCGTTAATAAACTAGACGGAACCATTGGCTTGGATTTCTCCATTGCCTCGACCAATTCTGCCCTATACTCCAGGTAAATCTCATATATTTGCTCATACACAACAAGCAATTCGTCTTTTTTTAAATAATCTTCCAGCAGACCACCGCCGATGATTGCTTCATGATATGACTTTGACGTCGTCATATCTTCTTCGAGCTTTGCTAGTCGCCCTGAAGCGTACGCTGCAGTCCTCCGCTCTTTCGGGGCTTTTTGAAAATTGGTTAAGTCCTTTATGACTCTGGTAAGTAACCCTTTTTGGAGTTCCCCATATTTATATTCCATGTTATTAACAAATGTTTCTTTCAATTTACAGAAAGCACGGCAAATGAAATATGGACAGGTTTTACAACAAAAAGGCAACGACTTACTGCTTGTCCGTGTGTTCTATTGCTGCGGCTGCGGAGGCTGACTTCGGCGTCGTCGTTAAAGTTGCTGCTGGAGTTTTGATGAACGAAGGAATCGTTGTTTTTGTTCTGTTTTGTGTATAATTGTTCTTAATTTAAGTTAAACTTTGTTAAAATGAATGTTAATGTTCACTTATTTTTGTTAATCAAACGTTTTGTTTGTTGTTGCACACACTGCACACACTGTATTTTAATGTTTATGGTTTATAAGTTCGTAAAACTTGAAATGTATAATTTAAATGCTCGAAGGACCAAATGTTGTCGACTAGCTAGTTTTTAAACTAGTAGAAAGCTCAGTTAATAAATTAAATGAAAAACGTAGTTTCGATTTCTATTACAAATTCAGGTTTTAATTTTTCTATAATGTGAGTTGTACACTCGTTTTATCCAATAATTCCATTAACTCGTAAAGTTAATTTGACATTGTATAGTTCTTAAGGTTAAATCCTAAAATATGACGTTTTGTGGAACGTATTGCAAAAATTAACTAAATGTCATTTAAAATGAATTCAGAATGACTTATGAGCTAAGGCTGCGTTTAAATCCACGCGAATTCTTCACATTCGTACAGAGTATGTACATTAAATAAACAAGAGATACAGAGTAAGTAAAGAGAGTAATGAAAAGTGTGTACATTAAATATAGAAAGAGATACAGAGTAAGTAAAGAGAGTAAGAAAAGTGTGTACATTAAATATAGAAAGAGATACAGAGAGTAAGAGATAATAAAGTATACACATTAGTATTAGACATTACAATAGAAGGAGATACAGAGCGTATGAGATAAATAAAGTGTATACACATTACAATATTTTCAAATCGAAAAACGAAATTATTGTTTTTTCTTTTGAGAATTATAACAGATGTCAGCTGTGAAAACATGTTTTGCAGTGTTACCAGATGGAAGGAACCAATCATCCAAAAAGGGAAATTTTCGTTTGAAGATATTTTACTGTTGACTCAAATTATCAAATTACCACTGCAAAATCGAGAAAAATGAATATAGCAGAGTTTGTTTGTTATCTTAAGTGGCTTTTCATGAAATTTATTGGTTAAATTTTGGTTTTATACACAAAATTATTTTACCTAGGTGGATAAAAACATTTTTTGTTGAGGGAAATTTCCTAGTTCTACGCAGAAATGTTGGTTAAAAATATCCCTTTTAACGCAATTAACACAGCAAATGGCTAAATTTGATCCCATTTTCAACCAAACGTCAAATTTTAACCAAACTTCAAGTTTTAATACACATTTTAACGCAATTCACACACGGCCTTAACCTGCTCCACAGCAGGATAAATTTTAACCCATTTTATTCACCACGCTAGTGTCAAGTTTTAACCAAACGTCAAGTTTTAATACACATTTTAACGCAATTCACACACGGCCTTATTTTACTTTACACAGCTGTTTTTGACACAAAACAAGCACAGAAAAGTATGCAACGTATTTGGTATACTCAACTGAAAAAAGTTGTCTATCATAATACGAATTTTTTTGCAGTTGTCTTCAAATTGAGTTGTCTAGGGCCTGTAAGCTGTTTCTGCTATTGGTTAAATTATCAAACTTCATTCCTAATTTTGGCGTATCTGTAAGGCAGTGGTCAACTCTCCTTATCGGTTCATAGACTCCGCTACTGCCACTTTTGTGTATCTGTTGGCAAGCTTCATTTACACCGGCACTCTTCATAAGAATGAACTTTGAAGTTTTTCCTTGCTAGGGCATTGCGCGTATACACATACCTTTATGTCATTTTATTTTACTTTCGGAGAAATACTTTACGCACCATAAGAAAGTAACCATACTTCCCCGAGTGCCGGGCTAAAACTCCAAAAGTGTCTCGTTGATCCTTCCTCGGGACCACTTGCGTATTTCTTCAAAGGGGGTCCATGTCTGGGTTGTGGGCTTTGTATCCTCAACTAGTTCCTCTAGTTTCTTTGTTTTCAGGATCTGCGTCAGATGCGTGCTTATCGTATCCAATTTTGTTCTTCTTCGCTGCTTCCAGGCCGATTTCTGCTTTCCTACTTACTTACTTAACCGGCTCACAATCCATGAAGGATCTCAGCCTGAGATACTGCAGCCTTCAATCAGGAACGGTCCCTCGCATGCAGTCAGCAAAACCAAGCGTTCTGGCATCCGCAGTCACTTGGAATCTGGAGGCTATGATGAGAAGACTTTCTTGGCTGGAGCGTTGTCGTCCATTCGCTCGATGTGGCCGAGCCAATGTAGTCGTCTTCTCTTGGTTTTCTGGACTACATCCACATCTTGGTACAGCTCGTACAGTTAATGGTTGAACCTTCTTCTCCATTCACCTTCGCGCATACGGGACCGAAAATCCGTCGAAGAATTTTTCTTTCGAAAGTGCACAGTATCTGTCAATTCCCCTTTTTTACTTATCGTCCAACACTTGGCGCCGGCTGTAGAGTAGGACTGGTAAAATCAAAGTGTCTTGCATTCTTCTTCCCACACTTTGTTGATGACCTGGTGAACTGGTATGACTCCTGCGACACCGTACAAAAGAATGTACTGTGTTTTGTCGCCATTAGAAGTTTCCGTTTGCTCGCGATCGCGATGGGTCCACCAACTTTCGCTATCAGCCGGGACAGATGGGCTGTGACTTTGACTACCCTTATCTGTGGTTGAAGCTGCAAGAACAAGATCAGAGAATTCTTGTATCAACTAAAGGTTTATACCTTAAGCTCCAAACGTGCGAGATAATTCAAAACAAGTTTGGAATGTTCACATTAAAAGAATTTTGTATCAAAAATGATTCATGAACACAGTAATCACCACTCTAAATCAAGTTTCATGAATAGAATATGATTCATAGCTCCGTCTCCGTTGAAAATCAAGACATGACAACAAATTGGCGTTAACAGTTTCGTTCTAAATGCCATTTTAGGAGAAAATAAAACACATAACAAATAACACATAACAATTATTTTTTTTCTGTTTTTTATAAGTGCAAGCAATCTACGAATAATTTTACTTACAAAACTGCGCCATTCTTATTGCTACTACAAAACTTCGGCCTAAAAACCCCACCCCTACCATTGCCACTATTGCCAGCACTATTCTTCTTCACATCAAACATATTCTTCGTTCTATTTATTGGAAACCGCATTTTGTTCTTCAGCCATGTTGTGAAAGCTCTTTCATTGTCCTGCATCTTCTGGACCTCTGATTCTGTAGCTTTTAGACTTTTCTCCACAATGATCTTATGCTTGGTCTGCAACGATTGCTCTCTTTTCTCCAATTGCTCTCGACTGAGTCCGTATTCTGACATATATCCGGTGTACTTGGGCAGCTTTGTGCAGTCGGAATTGCGATACTCACAGCAAGTTTTGTAGCTCAATTTCAAATTGGTAATCTCTGGCGAACGGCATTTGTTCCTTCGGGCTGAATTCTTGCGGCGAAATGAAAAATTCCTTTTGAAAGAGTGGGCTTTGGTTATTGACGGACTATCTGGTTCGTCGCTGGCTGGGAGGCTATCTGATTGCAGATATGACGCGACAATTATCGATAGGTTATCGTTTCCATCGTCTTCTTCGGGCACTTCTTGGTCGCTATCGATGTCCTTGGGCAGAGAATCTTCCTCCAGTTTAATTGGTCCTGGTCCCTCTTTGATGGAGTTTATCTGCTTAGTGTCCTCTTCTAGTTTACGTCCAGTTTCCATGTCCATAATCACGATTTCTTCATCAATTTCATCAACTTCGTCTTCGGACTCCGCCATCTTGATTTCGATAGCTTCGATTTTCTTTTGAACCTCGAGAGCCAACATTTCAGCACATTCTTCGATAGTTGTAATTTTTCTCGGACTTGTTTCGACTTCATTTGCTAGACTTTCGTCCTCTTCACTTAGCGTAACCATATTCAGACACTGATGTGAGTCAGTCTCTGTTGATTGACCATCCTCTGCGTCAGCAGCAATCGGTGCGAATTCCTCCAGATTCGGATGGAATTTCACTTTTCTCTTCTGTTCATCTGGTTCTTCAATGGAGTTCCCTCTGCTGTCGAAGAGCTCCTTATTGGCTTCTTTGATTTTATCCACAATGTTGTATTCGTTCACTGGCTTAAGGACTGCAAGAAATTTTGATTTACAAAAGAAAATTCAGTCCAAATCGAGAAGAGACCAACTTACAGTACACTTCACAGTCCTCGTCTGTATCGCAATCGTGTTCGAGCATTTTTGTAGTTTTTGTTTAACGATTTCTTGGATGGTAGTTCGGTATAGCTATGCGAGTACAAAAGACAAAATATCCTTAGCTATTTTTAGACTTCAGGAGCTCAACCCTCAGTACCGAACAATGGCACATTGCGCTGCCATGAAACCAACGAGATACATATTTTTATACGTCGACAATAAATTCCAAAGTTTTGACAAAGTTGTTCGTTTTTCTATTTTTCTGATACATCGACGAGCTGCCAAAAATTTTGGATGCATCGACTAGGAGGCAAAACAAAAAACTTGGAGCTTCATTTTTACAACATCACGGAGGCATAGGCATTCAGTGTTGGCTGTTGGGTTTAACCAACGCACCTCCAAGGCAACTAAGTGGATTAAGGGAAAAGTTGGATCGATTAATAGGTCGGTTGGCTGGGTGACTGACTGAAGAATGGTTTCCCTTAACAAAAAGAAACACAGAAAGAGTTAAGGATTAATGTCGTCTCTTAATATTCAAGCACGAAAAGCGACTGACTGATATGCTGACAATGTGGCCAATGACGAGACCCGCCTTCAGAAACACCATCGCCCCGCACCATTCGTTGATGAATAGACCCGATTTTAGAGATATAACCAAAGGGATTTCTAAAAGCTTAGGCTTAAGAATAATTTCAGTTGTCGAAAAAAGTAGCACCCAAAGTTTGGTTGGAAGTGGTCGTACCCACATAACTCTTTTGTTAATCCATTGCTTTGGGATTAAATTGTTGGCGACATGCAAATTTGTTTTTTGCTGATGGATTAATTAATCAGAAAAAGAAAAGGAAACAGTTTACTGCTTCGGAATTGGTAGACAATTCTTGAAGGAAGAGGTCTTCTCTAGGTCATTTATTGTTCGTTGACATGCATATTGGATGTTGAGCTATTGCTTTCAAAGGTGTTCAGGAGGTGGTGGTACGGATTTATTTTGTTTTTGGAGACGGTAATCGAACAAAGGGGGTTTGGGGTTCAAGGTCACAAGTTAAACCAATAAAACAAAAAACGCGAATACATTTTCCCTATGGAAGGCTGTTGGCGACAGCTAACGAGAGAGGGCGGGGAGAGTGTTTTCCACTGAGGCACTACCTACTCGTTTTTCCAGGCGACAGCGAAAGAATTCCCAGGATGGAGTAAACGGTGGCGTCTACAGTTCCAGTTAGGTTGTCCTACTCAGTGAACACCTCATACGGGCTACTTCGACATATTTGGAGCTCAGGCCGATAAAGAGCGGTTTATCCGGCTCTTTGCCCTTGGAGTTTATATAAGTACCTGGCCCTCCAGGTTGGGGGTCGTGTTTTGGGGTGACTTCCCAAACATAAAGAAGAACTAGTTGCCAAGTAAAAAGAGAACAATTTTACATGACAACTATGAAAGCGTCCCAAAGGTGTAACGATTTCAGTTTAAAATATTTTAATTAATGATGTGCCGATTCGTAAATTTTGCAAGCCAAGTTAACTCGAGTTGATTTTTATGCAAAGCAATTTGCAACTCGGTTCGCCAAATCGGATTCCCCGGGTGTCCGCCGGGAAGGTATACTACATTGCTTTGCCGCCATTTTGCTTAAAATTAACATGCCAGTTCATATTTGGTAGTCGTGAAGTAGACACAAAGTGGCAAAGTTATTATGGAAAAATATTCGATAAACCAACGTGTTTTAATCGTTAAAACGTTTTATCAAAATCAATCATCGATTAGGTACTGTGAAAAATGAGTGACGAGGCACATTTTCATTTGAATGGATATGTGAATAAACAGAATAGTCGGTTCTAGGCAATGGAAAACCGTCAAATTATTCATCATTCACCTTTGCATCCATTAAAATTAACCGTCTAGTATGCAATTTGGTCAGAAGGAATCATTGGACCTTACCTCCTTGAAAATTAAAACGATGTAACGGTAACTGTGGATTGGGGAGCGATATTGTGATAACTCCATGCTTTGGACTTGATTTACATTTGGTATCAACAAGACGGTGCCACATCCCATACAACCAGGATAGGAATGGAATTACTGCGAGACCTCTTTCCACAACATGTTATTTCAAGAAATAGTGATGTTGATTGGCCTCCACGGACGCCTGATTTTACTGCTCCGAACGTCTTTTTGAGGGGATATCTGAAAAGCAAGGTTTATGCAAACATACCAAAAACGCCTGACCAACTATAACAAAATATTCGTGGTGAGATTAATGCAATAAAGCGTTAACTGTGTGAGAATGTAATGAAAAGTGTGCTCAAAGGACTCGCATTTTCGAGACTAACAGAGGCGGGCATTTACCTGATATTGTATTCCATACATAATTGCTAACATTGAATAAAACATTTATCGATATAACATCCATTCTCTTTTATTTAATCAAAAATTATAAACAAATCTTCCCGGCGGACTCCCTGTAGGTACTTAAAGAGCAGAAAAATTAAGTTTTAAATCCGTCAAAATTTTTGCCATCCGTTGATGAAATTCGATCATCAAATTCAAAAACACTCTAAAAAAAATTAGAAGAATCGATTATCGAGTTGCCAAATCGAATATTCAAACCGAGTAAACAGTGTTATAGCCCAGGAGCCCCCATACAAGAAATTCCCGTCATCGCGCCCACTAAAATTTTGAATGAGGAATTAAAGTTAAAGCCAAGACGAATAAGATTCGCTTGGTCGGCGTGAATTGAGTTAGCCGGAATGTTGTTGCAATGTGGTGAAATGTCTCCATTATGATGGATTATATTTTTTTGTTTCTTTCATTGCATGCGTCCTAGTGTTAGATGTAGGAATACTTTGGTTTGTTTGCTTTCAAGCTGCCGAAAGATTTTTTATAAATGAAACTACTGTAGTTTGTAATAAAAACACAGTTTTTTAGGTCATAATAAAACCTTGTTTGCGCAGAACTTTCGGCAGCTTGAAAGCAAGCAAACCAAGGTATTTCTACATCTTACATAAGGACGCGTGTAATGAAAGAAACAGAAATGGAATCCGTGATGATGGAGACATTTCACTTTCATTCACCAAATTGCAACAGGTATGCGTGGCATTTCCGGCTAACTAAATTTACGCCGACCAAGCGAATCTTATTCGTCTTGGCTTTACCTTTTATTCCTCATTTAAAATTTTAGTGGGCGCGATGACGGGAATTTCTTGTATGGGGGCTCCCCACCTATTAGTAGAATTGATCAGGACCGATTTTTATTTTAAGATCAGTGGCTACTGAGGTTCGAGTTCATAAGTTCGCTTCTTTAACAACCAAATATGTATGAACTCGCTTTATTGGTCACTTATAAGAATCACTGCACCCGTGCGCCCTTTGTTGCTTCGCACCCCTAGACACATGCCTAGTTTGCCTTTAGGATAATACCAATACGCCACTGATTGCTTACATCAATAATATCGTCTTCGTGTAAATAGTCTTCGTGTAAATAGCGAAGTTATGCAAAATAAAACAAGAAGCTATTAAATGTTGAATGGTTTCTTGCTTCACTCGAACTTTGTATTGCAAAATAGGAAATCTTTGTTTTATTTGTCCAAAGCATCTCTCTATAATAACTCTTTCTTTTGTCAAAACAGCATTATTAAAATTGCGTTCGCTGTCATTACTCGTTTCCTTAAACGGTGTCATTAACCATGGAGTGCCATAACCTTTATCACCGAGAAGTATTCCCGATGAGTTATTATTATTCATGTGACTATATAGGAAAGAGATTTTCAAAATACCCGAGTCATGTACGGATCCTGGCCAGCCAACTTCATACTTCAACACTTGTAAACTTTTCTTCCGCATTGCATGAAGCTTGAACCACAGATAATAAATTTATACAGATGTCTCACCCTTATGGAGAGAAATGATATATGAAACTGAAAGCTACCAAAAAAAAAGCTTTTTCCAAAAGCTTTAACGCATTCACTTAATGCATTAAAAATCTATTTTCGCTCGCCTCATTGTCCATAAATGAATACTTAGGCAAGGAAAAAAGCTTCAAAAAGCTCCTTGTCTGTTAAGGCGTTGTCTGTTAAGAGCAAAATATGTTTCATTTTTTTCTGCAGGGATGAGACATCTGTATAAATTTATTATCTGTGCTTGAACATTAATGGAGTAGGTCAAAGGTTTCCTTATACGGACATGAGTGCAATCTAAAGTACCAATTGCATAAGGAATCTAGTACTTCCCGCTCCATAACCTTTGCGCTTCTTGACTTACTTCCACAGTATGTTTAAATATAATCCAATTCTGTGCATGGTTTGATGTTTCTGCAGAAACTTGCTGTACCACTCTTGACACTGTTGATTGATGAACTCCAACGTCTTCACCAACTCCAATTTGAAACCCGGGGTCTCCTATGTATCGCAGAAAGATTCTTATTTTTTCTTGGCACCACTAGCACCACTACGTGTTTCTGAGCTCGACCCCAAAAATTCTTCCGTCAACAATCGCTCACCTTCTTCACTAAACCGATACAAACGACGAAAATCTTCCCCAATTGGACACCTCCTATCTTTATAAATTCTTTGCCCGCCGTATTTAACAATAAATTCGTCCATCTTTACGGTTTTATGTGAACTGAGTCCGAGAAATCCCATGCCTAACAGTTTGTGAGATCGATCTCATCCCTCTGAGATTGAACTCACAAATTGAGATCTAACTCGGTCCGTAGTTTTTCTTTTGCATGCCACCTTAAGAAAGTTCTCAAAAAAGTGAGTAAAGAGTTTGATCTCATCTCTTTGCATACGATCCAATGTAGCAATATTCATCAGCCACCCTGTATTTTTCCAAATAAAAGCAGATAGTCCTACCGAGCGGTAGTCCAATGGTTCAATGCACAGTCTATCTTCTACCACACCGGATCGTCGACGAAACGCATGCTATGCCGAAATTATCGCCATTCGCTGTGCATCGTCCGTTGAGTTCAGAGATTCCTTTATGAGCCATACTACACTAATATTGAGGGAAAGAACGTTTCTGAGCGCAATAAAAAAATCCAAGTGACATTTTTCTATCGACAAATCAAAATGGCTTTATTGCATTATTATTTTGAGCATTTTATTCGACATTTCATTTAAGGGTTTAAATTTATTACTTTACTTTTCCAAATATTGCGAAGTTTGTTTTGTGAAAATATTTTTTTTTTATTTTCTGCAATTTTTCTTGGGGTTTTATTTTTTATTTAATTATTTTTATTTTGTTTTTACACTTAGCCTTAAAGTTCTACAAGACACAAATTAAAGTGCATAACAGGTAATCATTTGCAAAGTATTGTTCGGGTTTTTTTGCTAATTTGTTTTTGTTTAATAAATTTTTGGTTGCAATTAAGAAGCTTAAATTTGGCACTTGAACATTATTTTTTTTCTTTTTCTTTTACATTTAAACTAATAAATTACAATGATTGATTTTTTTTCGAATAGGATTTTGTTTTCAAAAATTCTCTAAAATTTTAGTTGAGTTGAGCACATTTAAATCCAAAATTTCAAAATTAAAAAAGTCCTGTTTTGTTATAAATTTATTTCATTAAAAATTGTTTGTATAAAAATCGAATTGTTTGTCATATTGCGAAGTAGACTTAATTTACTTTAATGTTTTTTTTTTATGATTTAAAGTTTGTGTTGTGTAAAAATTGTGAATTAATGTGATTTATAAAAGTTAAAATTACCCGCTTAAAATTTAATTAGAGTGTCCAGTGTTTATTATTCAAAAAAGTGTTTTGTGTTCAATTAGTGCTAAAAAGGTGGTGAAAAATATGAAAAAAAAAATACTTACTCTTATATTTAAAATCTTTGGTTTTTAACTCATAACCTGAAAAATAAAATAAAAACAAATCAAACCTTTTTTCAAGATCAAAATAAAACCAAGATTTCCAATTGAAACTAAAGGGTCCACCATTTAACGTTTTTACTTGCGACATATAGAATTTTTTGAATTCGTAAAAAAATAATTTGAGATAATGATGAGATATGACATTACGATCATAGGGAATTCGAAAAAAGTGGGTCCGGCGATTCCGTCCGTCTGTCTGTAAACGCACCTACAGCCTTAACCACTGGTCCGATTGAATTCAAACTTGAAAATTAGAGGTTTGAGCGAATTCGCGTGGGTCGTTTTTTTTATTTTATTTTTTTAAGATCAAAATTTAGGGTAGCCACCATACGATTTTTTTGGCCAAAAAAAAAAAGTTTCAATTTTCTCAAAAACGGCTTCTACGATTTTTTTTAAACTTCCTCGAATTTTTTTTTTAAACATTGATGTATTTTATGTAAAAAAAATATTTTTGTATTGCTCCAAAACGGTACCTCCCATAGAACCATTTTTTTACTATCAGATTTTCTCGAAAAATAAAAGTCTGATCAGGGTAATTTTTTTTTTGAAAGTAAGCATATATTGTCCAAATAATATTTTGTTTTCGAAACAATTTCAAAAATTTCAAAATTTTTTTTGGATTTTTAAAAAATATTTTAAATTTTTTTTTTCAAAATTCTGTATCTCAAAAACGAATCAATAATAAAAATCGAAATTTACTTATAAAATGTATAGTTACACATTCTTGAATACTGCATATCCAAATTAATTTTAGAACATTTTCGAAAAATTTTATATATAAAAAATAATTAAAAAAAACCGCTCCGACGATTTTTTTAAAAAAAAATTTGAAAAATCTACAATTTCTCAAGAAATCATATGACATTAATTTTTTTCAGATAGAATCTTTTTTTGAGGTGCATATTTCAATTTAAATTTTTATTTATGAATTTTGTTTTTTTTTTTAATGTTTTGTATGAGTTATAATTTGGAATTCAGGAGCAAGTTCGTACGACCGAGTCGTGCACATTTTTTTTTTCAAGTAGTGCTTATTTCGTGGCTGGTAACACTTAGCTCATGCCTGATTTGACAGATAATGATTAGTTTTATCCTTCCGCTGAACGAATATGGTTGTGTATACGTTTGAAAAACGCTGGGGCCTGATTATGGGACTCCCGGCGGATCGTTTTCAATTCGACCTTTCAAATTCGACTCCCTTCGTATTTTCATTATAACGAATTCGCGGCGGAGCGAAAATATTTCTTTCAATATTCCAGTGATTTCACACTTTTGGTTTGACCATTTCTTCCAAAATTCCACTGATTTGAATAAAAACTCCTTCGCCTGTGAATCCGCCAAAAAAAACTGTCGGATTTCAACTCGCCTGCAAACATTATGACATTTCAAATTCGCCTTCGAATTCGTTAATTGGTCGAATTCAAGTCGAAGAAGGCGAAAGCGAAAGCAATAATTGAAAAAATGTCAAACTCGCTAGCAAAACGATCCGAAATATTGCGACATTACTTTGAAAATTATGGTAATGTAATGTTGCAGAATGTGAATTGGAAGAAGAGAAGCACCGTCAGCTCCGTATGTTCGTTATCTTGTGAAAAAAGTGAAAGAAACTGTCATCCTCATCGATAAACCAAAGCGTGAAAAGCCAAAAACAGTGCGAACACCCGACAATATTGCTGCTGTGGCAGAGGGTGTGCGTGAAGCGCCATCAACATCAATTCACCGTCGTTCTTAACAATTGAACATTTCGGAGACATCATTGAGACGAATTTTGCATAAAGACCCTGGTATGACGCCATACAGAGTCCAATTGGTTCATGAGTTGAAGCCAACTGACCATTTTGCTTCGCTGAATGGCCTGCGATCGACTTAGAGAAGATGCCGATTTAGCCAAAAAAAAAAAAAAATCATCTTTTCAGATGAAGCTCATTTTTATCTTGGCGGGTATGTAAACAAGCAAAATTGTCGCATTTGGGGCACAGAAAACCCGCACGCATACATTGAAAAGCCGATACACCCAAAACGAGTCACTATTTGCCATTTGGTGAGGATTTTGGTCATTTGGGCCATTTTTCTTCGAAAATGAGCAAGGAGTGGACGTTAGTCAATGGCGATCGTTATCGGGCCATGTTCACAAAAATTGCAGAGGAGGATATTGGCAACATTTGGTTTCAACAGAACGGTGCTACGTGCCACACAGCTGATGCTACACTCGATGTTTTGTGCCCTGTTTTTGAAGATCGCATCATCAGCCGCAGAGCTGACGTAAAAGATAAGTGTTACGCCGACAATCCAGAGACAATTGACGCTTTAAAGAACAATATTCGTGAAGCCAATGCTTTAATACAGCTGCACACAATCGATAATGTGCTTAAAAATTGGACCGATCGTTTAGGCTACTGCATGGACAGCCGAGGCAGCCATTTGAATGAAATTATTAACCGGAAAGATTGTACTTTCAAATAAAAAAAAGAAATTTGAGAAAATATTCAGTAGTTTTTTTTTATAGCATTTTCAAAAAAAAAAAAGTTATTTGGCGGACCCTTTATAAAGTTGAATAAAAAAATAAAAACAAAATATTTTTTTTTTAAAGTTAATTTTAATTAAATCAATTAATATATTTTACAACCATTAATTTACTGTCTCTCTTTCTCAATCTCCAAAATATTTCAAAACCTCAAATTTTCTTTTTGTTTAAAAATGAAATTGAAATTATGAATAAAATGTTTTTTTTTTCTTTTATTTTTATGTTTTAATCCTATAAGTTACATACATTTATATATAAAATAATTTACACACTAAAAAGTACAATTTAGTATCTAAAAACTCTTAAATCTGTATCTTATGTTCATAAACAAAGAGTTACAATTTTTCATTTGTTAATTTTTGTTTTTCTCACCTCTTTTCTAATCAGTTTCAACTTAAGTCTTTTCAAGTTAAGTTATCAGGTTTACGAAAATTATACGAATTTTCCAATCACTTTTATTCATTCCTAAATTTAATGTTGTAAATAAAATAAAACAAAGTCTTTAATTTTGGGATAAATTAAAATTTCTAAAGCTCTAAATATAAACAAATTAAAAAAAAAAAACATCGCGACGGATTGTTCGGAGTTTGAAAAAAAAAATAAAAATATTTAAAACAAAATGTTGTTGTTGTCTCGCTTTAAATATCTTCATTTTGATAAAATTTAAGTCTTAATTTGTTTTTGTTTATCAATTTTCGAGAAAAGTTTTGTTTTTATTACAAAAATTAA
The DNA here is from genome assembly GCA_943590905.1 of Sphaerophoria taeniata. Lineage (NCBI taxonomy): Eukaryota > Metazoa > Arthropoda > Insecta > Diptera > Syrphidae > Sphaerophoria > Sphaerophoria taeniata. The sequence continues at coordinate 149,057,309 of OX016541.1, forward strand.
AAGACATTTTGTTTTCGTACACGATGATGGATCCAGCACCATCTACGTAGCTGCTTAATTTCGAATTAATACAAAATTTTATGTAAACAACGGTAAGTGGTAGAAATCGAACCCCCGATAGCCCTTTGCCGCTAACCAAATATAAACAACATGATAAGCTCCCGGAATAAAACATATCAGACCCGCTACGAAGAACACGACACCTTGAGAGGTTTTCGTTGGATCGAGTACGGCAAATATTCCCATCACAAAGAGACCAGTACCGACTAGAAGTAGTGTGACGGCTGCTAGGACTGTTCGCCAATTTTCACGAACTTTCGGATGTCGCCAGCAGTATGTGTTCGTTTCGTCTGTTGGGAGATTGCCGTATTCTTGGATGAGTGAATCACTGTCTCGGGATGTTGTGTCGTCGGCATATTTGTAGTTTCTGAAAGAAATACAAATTGGAAAATTAAAGAAATTACCTTCAATTCTACAGTAAAACTCAATAAATATCGACGGATTTCCGCTGACATAATAACATCAAGCATAAATCTTGCGGGACAGCAAAAAGAGGAATCGTGGCCTACACCTACAATCATATTCCGCTTGGTAATAGGATTACCATTTATAACCGTCAAGCAAAATAGAAGACAATTACATTAGCGTCATAGTTTTCTAAAGACCCTTGACTGACTTCGCTTACCTATCTATATAGCTATAGCAGTTATTGGAATTTAGTTGGAAAGGTTATCGTGAAGAGGCCTGCTAGACAAGCTCTTGGTTTTGATATAATTTATGCCCAAACTATCGATTTTCGTTGCAGGTCGCTATACACAATGCATTGTTGGGGAGAATAATGCAATTAAGAAAAATAAAGGCCTTGCAAAACCAATTTGTTGAATGCACTTTATAACAAGTTGGTTAGGTTAGGATAAAATAATTGATTTTGACAAGGTGTGAATTTGACATTGGATGAATGTTATGTGATGTCAGCAGATTTGTTGATGTTGTTCCAGTATTTGTTTTGATTAAATTTAAAGAGTAAGGCGAGCGGAGGATTACAATTGACTTCTTACGTGTCAAAAGACACCGAAAAAGAAGCAAAAATCGTAAGGTTGAAAATCAATATCGGATAAAAATAGAGATGGTCCGCAACCGGTGCAGCAAGCAGAGACTAAAGAAGTCATTAAAGTTGTAATAGCTTTAAAACAAGGCTATGACATCCCTGATTTGTTTGCTGATGTTTTGATTGCAGCACTTGAGGAGTTATTACGCCTTGGACTTTGAAGCTAAACGCGATTTATTCGCAACAAAGGTGGGCGCTTTTACATGAAACACGACAGTCAAGGAACAAGAGTCTCTAGGAGAAAGGAGGGGGGAGGGGGGGATGGCGTTGCATCTTACTTATAACTTTATCTATACAATATAAAAATCTCATGCAAATCCGTTGAGGACTCACTTCTTTTGTACCAGTGGAGTGTTCGGCACTAAATTTGGAGGGATTATTCAAGTAGTTGTGCAATGGGTTTTAAGTATTTTATACAAAATCGACCAAGCCGTTCATGAGATATGGCCAAAAAAGTGGAAACCCATTTGGCCTATAGAACGTAAACTATGAACTTGACCATGTGATGGATGTTGTATATAAGCCCGCAAAGGTTCTTGAGTTGGTACGTCCTTACAAGCGGACCCAACAAACTTTGGAGGACTCACTGCTTTTGTACTTTTGGAATCGGGGAAGCACTCAGGGAGAAGCGGGTAGAGGGGTAGCGTGTGGAGGGTAGCGGCTAGTGTGGTAGCGGGTTATAAAAGCATAGATCGTTTTTTTATCGATTGAGGTGGTGTGAAGTCTGCCCGGTCAGCTAGTTTCTTGATATAGAGGGTCATTCGTTTTTCGGTTTCAAAAGTAAAGCTAAATAAAACACACACAAAGATACATTTTCAATAAAAAATTTATTTCATTATAAAGTTAAGACTGTCATTTAAGTGTGTAAAAAAATATAATTCCAATGACCGCCTCGAGAGTTTCGGCAGCATGCGATTCTTTTGACGTAATTTTTAACCACTTTTTCGCAGGTAAAGTAATATTGGTTTTTAATGCGTCCAGAGTTTGGGGAATATATTCGCATAAAAAAGCTCTTTTGAGTAGCCCTACGGAAAAAAATTTAACGGTGTCAAATCGCATTATAGCATGAAACTTCTCACGCAATAAAGCTTTAATTGGTCGTGTTGTGTGGCTTGTTGCCCCGTTTTATTGGAAAAACATATCGTTCAAGTTACGATGATCTCCAATCGCCGGCCAACAAAAAAATCGGTCATCATTCGACCATATTGACTGTAACCGTCCGCTGGACCAATGACACCTTTCGACCATAGAGCACACGATACAGTAATGTTTTTTTTTTGGATGCAATGGCACCTCTTCGATCACTTGTGGGTTTTCTGAGCCCCACATACCGTAATTTTCTTCGCTTACATACCCAACAAGTGAAAAATGTGCCTCATCGTCATCACTAAAGAAAATTTTGTTCGAAAAATCGATGTACCTACACTGCCGATCAATCAAATAAGCTCAACATGCTTTGTCTTTTACACTTTGATTTTCTCTTTATTGCAAAAAGCTACAGCCCGTCAGCCCCAACTTTTGTTGTTACAACACGCGTTCGATTGCTGAGCGATCCATTTTCGTAAACGGCGATCATTGAACTAATTTTAGGTCTGTTCTTTTACTTTTCCGGCAATTTTTGCAAAAACTGTCAAAAATCGAGGAGTGGGGATGAAATTTTGTGATTCTCCTACAAAAGTAAAAGAACGCTTCGCAGCAAAAATCTGCCAAATGCACAAAATTATATCAAACGTCAGCAAAATTCAATGTACTTCTTATGGTTTGACAGAACTCACAAAAACTGCCACAAGACATTTTTGTGGCTAAAATCGGCAGATAGGGGAAATATTTTTCTCCTTCAAAAGTAGATCTGTCACACAAAAATTGGGAGTAAAAGAACAAATAAGTGGGAGAATATGGCAGTTTTAGGGAGTAAAAGAACGGACCTTTTATGTTATGAGATTATGACACTTCAGATGACAGTTAAGTTTGACACGTATCAAATGTCAGTGCTACCAACTTGAAAAAATCTTGAATTGGTGACTATAGTCCATCTTGAAGATTTTCCAGAGTCACAGATGTCTTTCTCCAATGCAGGTTGAAGAGAGAGTAAACTAGAGAAAATAAACCATTCCCTTGTCGGAATCCCTTGAAATTGTTGATAAATCTAGACACTAGATGGCAATCCGAATATCACTATCTCTGATACCACAGAATTGCTTGATTATTTAATAAATGTTTGTTCCTTCTCAATTTAAAATTCAACCTTTCTCAATTTGACTTAACGCCCGTCAATCAAACTTCTTTCTTTATTCAAAAAAAAAGAACACTTAATTTTGCTCAATTAAATAGTCATAATATTTTTCCATCGAGCGAGGTTGTTGTTCTTTATAGCCTCAAGAGTTAAATGGCTTGAACTTTGGAACACACAAAATTCTGATTGTTGTCTGACATCTCATCTTTTTTTTATTATTAAAAGCCATAATCATCATGATGCGAACATTTTTGGCACAAAGGATTTGATGATTAAAGATCAACAGTGATGTCATTTCATTCCTATATGGATTTAGCACGCAGTCATTCATTTGTTTGCAATAGTCACGCTGCCGTAATCAGCCACACAATAAAACAAGTGTAGGAATGAAAAAAATTAGCAAGTAATACAGCAACAAAAACATGACTAATAACAATAACCGCGAACACCAAACACTCTCTTGGAGAGACACTTGATCTAAAAATAACATTTGTCCGCATCGATAAAAGTGGGCGCAAGAAAAACAATAAACTTAATTATTTAATATCCCACAGGAAGGGTCATTAAAACGATACCGTTTTCACTCAATTGAGTCGACAATGCTGTTGATTTAATTAGACGCGCTTCTATTTCGCTTTCAATTGAATTAAGTGCCCCCAAAACCAAAACAAAAATTGATACACAAAAATTTAGTTTTTCGTGTGCAACTAGTCAAGTGGACCGAGCCGGCTTTTCTTCCAATTGAAGTTGGCCTTGGTAATGAAATTAAGCCCCAACAGGCTGATAATTGATTATTTTGTTTGTCTGTTTTTGTTACTTGTAGCTGTTGACTGTTGATAGGTTGGTCTGGTTGTATCCAGAACAATTATTTTCTCACGCGATATGTATGATGAAATATTGATTGGCGATACACGACGATGGCAAAGCGTTAATAACGCCGGATATCTAACTTGTTTAATGACAACTTAACTTGATTTTGTGAGTTGGTCAAATATTGGTATTAATTTTTTGCGCTAGCTCCAAAAATTGTTTTTGTCTACAAAAGAAGAAAACTCCTGGCAGCAAGCGGTGCTTTCAGATTTGACAAGGTTGAGTAAATATTTTGATACTTGTTGATCCAAAAGGTGAAATTCAAGAACTAATTAAGGACTTTTTGTTCAAATGAAAAGTTCTCGTATTTCGGACACATGTTTAAGAAAAGCCGCTTATTGGCGCCACAAACAATTAAGAATTGTTGAAAGAGACGTTCTTATATTAAATTAAATAGTCACGTAAACTTTATTAGATTTTTTTCTATTAAAATGCTTTTTCTTCAAAGACGAAAACGTGCGATAAGCTTGACAGATTGTTTGAATGCTGTTCATAATTTATATTAGTTTGTTGACTGCTGGAAGATAAATTGGCTTATTGATATTGTCAATAGATTTCAAATTTGTTTTCGAATTTTGTTTATTCTTTCCACGTCGAAATTCGCATTCTCTGTAACATCGACGACGACGAATCGAAAATATTCAACTAATAACTGAAATAAACAAAAACACTCAGCCTTCGGTATGACTTGGTGTTAATGAGTTTGCTATTTCTCATGATTTTTTGTTTTTAATGAAATATTAAGATCTTGGGGAAAAAACTGCCTTATAAATATATGGCTGTCAAAATGTTACTATCAAATCGTACCTTTGTATTTTCCTAGCTAATTTTCTTTGTTGGAACACCAACACTGAAGAAAATTAGAACAAACTATTTCAGAAATTAGCACAGCTTCATGTGAAATGTCAGAACAGTTTTGAACAAGTTAGAACACTCAGTTTTTTAACAGATGACATTTTTGTTGTAACTTGATTTATTCTGTTGTACAGAACTGAACTTTTCTGTTCCAAACTGTGCAGAACAGTGTCACTGAACATACCTACTAGGTCTGTTTTAAGATTTTTTTCTCTTTTAGATAAGAACAATGCTGAACAGGACAAGTAAGTGAAGACTGTCAGAACAAGTTAGAACAAAAAAAAATCAGCTACCTGTTGTCTTATCTTTTTGACAACTTTCAATCAGCAGTCTTAAATAATAGTACAAGTCCTATCAGACTGAATAATACTTTTTGTTGCGAAAAATGTTTACTTGAAGATATTTTGACAGCAGTTATATTTTCACGTCCTCGGAAATAATTCGTCAGTCGTCACCGAGACAATACAAAAAATTTATTTGATTGCAAAAAATAACAATAAATTGGTATTTTAAATTTTGACATTTGACAGTTTCCACAAAGCTTCACCACAAACAAAAAAATTGATTAAACATAAAAAAAACTTAAAAAATCAAATCTTAAGCCCCATTTAGACTATTACTTCACTCTTAGATTCAGTTTAGCAATCAGTTAAGCTTTTAGCACAGATAATAAATTTATACAGATGTCTCACACTTATGGCGAGAAATTATATATGAAACTGAAAGCTACCAAAAAAAAGCTTTTTCCAAAAGCTTTAACACATTCACTTAATGCATTAAAAATCTAATTTTGGCTCGCCTCATTGCCCATAAATGATAAATGAATACTTAGGCAAGGAAAAAAGCTTCAAAAAGCTTCTTGTTAGCTAAGGCGTTGTCAGTTAAGAGCAAAATATGTTTCATTTTTTTCTGCAGGGATGAGACATCTGTATAAATTTATTATCTGTGCTTTTAGCTAAACTGATGTGTAAATGCTCGTTTAACTGAAACTGAACCTGGTGAAATTCCAGTCAGTTTTCAGTTCAGTTCTCAGTTTTTCTAATATAGTTTTTTTCACAAGTAAAATGAAAACTCAACTTAGAAATTAACTGATAACTGATCGTCTACAGGGCTTTACAACCTGAAGAATATATATTTTAAGCTAGCTGATAGCTGACCCGACAATCGTCGTTCAATAATAAATACCGATTTTTCGAACAACATTTTCGTTGGTGATGAGGCACATTTCTCACTCGGTGGGTTTCTAAACAAACAAAATCGCCGTATATTAGGCTCAGAAAACCCACAAAGTGATCGATGGGGAACCATTGCATAGGTACAGAAAAAGTGACTGTTTGGTGGTGTGTTCTATGATCGAAAGGTGTCATTGGTTCGGCGGACGGTAACAGTCAATCCGGAGCGATATGGGCGAATGATAATCGATTTTTTTGTTGGCCGGCGATTGAAGATCATGACTTGAACGATATGTGGTTCCAACGAGACATGGCAAAAAGCCACACAACATGACCAATTTTTGCTATGTTGCGTGGGAAGTTTCCTGGCCGCGTATTTTCACGTTTTGGCAACGTCAATTTTCAGCCAAGATCATGCGATTTGACACCATAAGATTTTTTTCTGTGAGGCTACGTAAACGACCGTGTTTTCGCGAATAGTCCCCGAACTCCACATGCATTAAAAACAAACATTACTGAAGTTTTGGCCGAGATACCACTCGATACGTGCGACAAAGTACTACCTCAAAAGAATCGCCCGGAAAGCCTTTTGATGTACAATTCTTGGTAGGAAACCAAATTTGCACTGGAAGAATAGGGTCGACCATGAAGACCGAAGCCTTGAGATGTGAAATTGAGAGTCGTGAGCCAACAATCGAAAAAAGTAGACGAACGCTTTGAAAAGGACCCGGAACAGAGCAGTCGTGAGCACATTGGTCAAGCCAAGGCTACGATATGTGACGAATTTAAATTTCTATATCTCACAATCTAATTTTTGTATATGAAATGCAACTTTCCCACAACTATAATTCTTGCTTCTCCGAACGCCTTCCATGCACGCGTTCTAGATAAACTGTAATTTGTGTAGATTGAAGCACCATCAACACCAATTCATAGTCTGCAAGCTGCTCTAGTCGTTTTGATAGTAAATTATTTCAAATGACATAAACGACGACGGCTACAACAACGGTTGGGCAGTCGTAAGGAAAATAATCCGGAAACAGTCCATAATTATTATTGTAATAATATTTAAGCCCCAAGTGCTAGGTACTCTGCTAGAATACGAGAGCATGGCGAGAACCTTAATTGGAAACGAGAAACAAAAAACGCAAATCCGAGTAATCCCTTCCTGGCTAAATAGTAAAAGTACTCGCTCATAGCTGTCATTATTGTGTGATTAGAATAACTTAATCTACGTTACACAGAGCTTGGCGCGCTATCAGACGACCGACCAATCGAGTCCGGCGAGATAGTTTGAAATTTCCATAATATGAAAGTCGGCTTTTGTCCGTTATAATTATACAGCGTTAAGACGCACATTGCACATTTCAAACACTTAGAATTCCTTACTGAAAGATGACGAAGTTAAGGTGATGATTGACACTTCCAAATAGTGAATACGAATCACGAGTAGGAGGCGAGATTAACCCTAAAATGACCTAAAAGGTATACAGTTTTTGCGCAATTAATTTATTTTCCCATTTAATAATCTCCTATTACATGAACTATTTTTTCTATAACTTCAAGTCATGCAATTACGCAAAAATCTTTTAAAGTCAAACCGCACTAACCTTAATTGACGCATTCATGCAAAAAAAAAAAGCAAAAAAAACAAAACATGTGACGCTGGAAGCCATAGACAGTGGATAAAATATTTCATCAACAAGTGAACAGGTCTATGAATAAAATGATTCAACAATTAGCACCATCTTTTCTTCAGTATTTCTGTATTGTTTTCATTTTTATTTATATCCCATCGCATGGCGATGGCATGCATGCGAGGCGATTCTATTTTAATCGTCGACAATTGCATTGTTTTCTGACTATTTGTGGCTGAGGCACAGGCACAGACGTATACAAAAGAAAAGACCTTGCTTTGCGGGGATCACTGATAAAAAGCTAGACTCCAAAAACCGGAAATACATTTTTAGAAAAATACGCAGTTTTTGTATTGATTTCTTGTTTGTGTTTAATAGACCGGAAAAGCAGAGATAACGTTAATGCGGGCCTAGTCGAAATATACGCTGTTGTTGCATTAACAACGGGTGATGTACGGAGTTTTTGGTTCTCATGTTTAATGGAGTGTCAGAAGGCAATGTAAAGTACTTATTTCTAATGAACTGAAACATCTGGATTAATGACATTTTTTTACATAAAAAAAAAACTCAAGTCAATTGGGTATGACGAAAGCTTTAAAAAATTGATGTTCTTTTATTGACATCTGTCTATCGATAGCCGAACATAAGGCCCGTCTGTTTACTTCCCCAAACTCTCAAATTTACACAAATGCTGTTCGTTGACTCAAGGCTTTTGTAGTTTCTGACTGTCCCATACCAATTTTTAACAAAAAATGATATGGGATGTCTGTCGAAATTGACAAATAGGTACATTGAATTTAATTGACGACTTAACGTTCCGAAAATTGTGTGCAACTGTTTGATGTTTGCTGTCAAAGCGTTCTTTGACTTTTTAGGCGATTCACTAGATTTCATTCCCACTTCTCGAAATTTGACAGTTTTCGCAAAAAAGCTTAAAAACTTAGAACCGTAGAACCGTAGTCGATGCTGTGGATTTGGAGAGACCACTTCTGTAGACTGTGCAATGGCGATGAGCCGATGACGAACCCGTCAGGCAGGAGCCATTCATCGAACACGAAGATAGCCAACAATTCCGTGAACCCGGTTTAGAAGAAGTGGAAACGGCTGCAGCAGATGGCCTAGCTGCCGAGCTGTTTAAAGCAGCAGGCGAAGATCTAGATAGCAGCAAGCACCAAATCATCTGTAAGATATGGTCAGAGGAATGCATGCCCGATGAATGGAACCTCAGCATTGCTTGTCCGATCCTGAAAACGAGAGATCCTCTAAACTGCGCCAACTACAGAAGAATCAGCCTACTTTACATCGCTTACAAGATCCTCTCTGCCGTAATATGTGAACGCCTAAACCCTTTCGTCAACAATCTGATTGGTTTTGATCAATGTTGCTTCAAACCAAGAAAATCAACCATCGACCAAATTTTCACTTTGCGGTAGATCCTGAAAACCTATGAACTCCAAATCGATACCCACCACCTTTTCATCGATTTTAAGGCTGCGTATGACAGCATCTACAGAGACGAACTGTATAAAGCTATACGACATCCCTGCCAAGCTCGTTCGCTTGTGGAAAATGACGATGGAGAACTCACGCTGCGCCATCAAGGTTGGCAACGAGCTAACGGAATCTTTCGATGTCAAAAAAGGATTCAGACAAGGCGATGCACTGTCGTGCGATTTCCTTAACATAGTTTTTGAGAAGAAAACTCCACCGTCAACACCAGGGGCACAATCTTCCAAAAGTCTGTTCAACTTCTCGTGTACGCCCATGATATTGATATAATGGGAAGAACACAGCGTGATGTTAATGGCGCCTTTGTGAGAATTGAGACGGAAGCGGAAAAAATGGGTTTTGCGGTAAATGAGGGCAAAACGAAGTATATGCTGTCTTCGAGGAAGTACACCCAACAACGACACGGCTCGGATAGAACTTCACAGTAGACGCATATAACTTAGAGGTAGAAGAGGAGTTTGTCTACCTAGGCTGACATCAGACCAAGAATAACTCTTGCTAATCGCTGTTTATTTGGGATAAGAAAGCAATTGAGGGGAAAAGCCCTCTCCCGAGCAACTAAGGTAAAAAAGTATTACACCTCATCATCCAGTTCTGCTGTACGGTGCTGAAGCATGGACCTTGACAAAATCGGATGAATGTGCCTTAGGTTGCTTCGAGAGGAAAGTTCTTCGGGTCATCTTTGGCCCTGTGTGCATTGATGGGGAATGGAGAAGAAGATAAGACAGCGAACTTTACGGGTTGTAGAACGACTCGGACCTAGCCAGAAGGGTCAAGAACCAGAGACTCAGATGGCTCGGTCATTTAGATGGATGGCCCGGAAAACCTTCGACACTATACCCGAGGGAAGAAGTAGAAGAAGATCGCGACTCAGGTGGCGAGGAGTGCAAAACTGGAGACAGCTAGGGACCGAGTTGGCTGGCGGAGACTCTTGGTTGAGGCCCAAGTCCACAACGGACTGTAGCCCCACCTTAAGTAAGTAAGTAATCTTAAAAACTTAACCCCACTTCCGAACGAATGCACGCATTCCAAAAAATTGTAAATGTTTCTGCATAAGAACAGTGCTTCTCGGGTCCGCTAGTAAATACGTACATGCGTACAATTGAATAAAGTTTAAATATGTCCGTATGTATGACTGAGATTTTCTTGGCTGGCCCCATGTTGATAAATGTTTGTGTTTATGTACCTTCAAATGTATTCCAGAATGGTTAAAACTTGGTCGGGTGCACTAACAGCAGACCCGACAGACGTTGCCCTGAAAAGGTACCCTTAAAACTTTGAATTTTATTCCGCTAGAAGTACTCCTGTTTTGATGAAATTTTTTTCATGAAATATGGAGTTTGTCGCTTCTTTTTACAATCGACCGAAAAGTCTTTCATGCGAGGTTAAGATTTACAGTCAAAGATGACTAGGCTATTCGGTCTATCAGTCGGGTCTCTGAATGAATTTTTTTTTATTTTTTTTCGAAGAGCCTTAATTAAAACTGTTCATATCATGCGCTAAAATCTTCACGTCCATAAAAACAAACATGCCTCTAAAATAAAAACACATTTTTGTTTTAGATTTCATTACCGAATACGAGAGCAAAAACAACGACGACATTGTCTTGTCTACATGACAATAGATCTAATTTCTCTCTGATACATAATGCAATTCTCGCTCTCATCAGTTTGGTTGGATCATCGAAACGTCATCGTGCGTCTCGTCTGTTTGTTTTTTCCTAACATCTTGTTCGTATGGTTTCTCGTATGTCGGTTTGCATTGTGCTATTTTAATTGGTGACAATATCTGTTTAGTGTTTTGCTCTGCACCTTGTCGTATTTACGTTTTGCTGATGCTCATGTGTTTGGAAACACGATTCTATTGAGCGCAACAAGTTGATTTCTTCTAGCAAATTGATTTGTAGATTGATGTCGAGGTGTTTTTTATTTCGGTTGGACATGAGTAAGATTACGGCGAATCAATTGATCGATATAGCTTCTCAAACAACGATGTGGTCTTGTTTTTCGTGATAACTGATGTGAATGTCGCAGGAATTGTGTGTTAGTCACGTGTTTTGGTCGATTTTTCACTTCTTTTCTATCAAGACGATGAAGCTTCAACACATCCAATTTTAAAGCAAGCCATCAACCTCGTTAAACTGTTATGAGTCATCACGATAAGGTTTCCTTTTTCTTTCCGTTTCATCGAAAATAAGGAAACAACGCAACAACGCAAACGCTTGCATACATCATCAACAGTCAAAGTTAAACATGTTGATAAAAATACACCACAGATAATAGCATGGTCACGTGCTGGCCTCATTTGTTTGCCGGTCGATCGGGGCTCGCAGACTAAAACTATAATCTCGTTGTTCTCATTTAATTGTGATAATTTATTTATGTTTTGCATAAAAACTAACAAGTGCGCTGTAAAGATTTTTTATTCATAAAAATTAATATTTTTTTTGTTGTGGTTTCTATTTTGCTTTCTCGTTTGTGGTTAGCGAAAAGAAAAAAAAAAAAATTATCGCAAAGTAGGGTGCTAGCTGAATGGGAAATAAATGTTGAGGTTAAAGCGAACAAGTTTGTGATTGATAACTTGTTTGCAGTTGGAGTGTTGGTTGTTGAGAGTTCGCTGCTCGCTGGATTGCTGATTCTTTGAGATAAATGCAGTCATTTAGTGATTGATATTATTATGAATGTAGACTTGTTAACGTTTATTCGGAGAAGTCATTTATTAATGAATGTGGTCAATTGAACGTTCGAACTTCGAATACAGGTTTTTAAGATTTAGTTGTCCATAAAAAATGAAATTGGATTTCTTGCTTTTTAAAATATTCTTAGAGAACTACAACTGAGCATGTCACAGAACTAATTCTGGAAGCATTTCAATTTAAAATGCATTTTGAAAGTCTTAACCGTTTTCTCAGTCTTAAAATGGTGTTCTTTCGCTTGAAGAGCACTTTTGGTACATTTTTTGGAAATTATTCTTCAATATAGTCTCTGTCTCACTTGATACACTTTACCCAGCGATGCTCTTACCTCTTCAACACGTCAGAAAAATTCCTACTTTTTCCCGAGTTCTCCAAAGTACGCCTCCGTTGTGGACATGACCTCTTCATTTGAATGAAATTTTTACCCGGCGGCGAGAGACTGTTTCAAGTTTGGAAACAAAAAAGTTGCAAGGGGTCAAATCTAGAAATTACAGGGGATGGGGCAGCAGTTCGAAGCCTAATACGACCAATTTGGCCGTGGTAATGACGGAATTTTGAGGTGGTGCGTTATCATGGTGAAAGAGTACTATTTATTCGCCTAATGGGAGCGCTTTTTCTTGAATTCGGGGACGAGTCGGCACAGTACAGTTCCGTGAGCCGTTTTCCCTTCTCCAAGTAGTCAATGCGACCACGTTGAAACTCGTTAAACTCATTTTTGACGGTCGCCATCGAGAGTGTTACCGTACACACTATCCAAACACTTTTTGATTTCGCTGAGGGATTTCCATTCCATATTCCAAAACAAGAAGCGAGCCACTATTTGTTCTAAAATCCGAGTCCCATGCGGCTTGAATTTTAATAAAATCCGTCTACGGGAATGTAGTTCATAATAATAAAATGCTCTTGTGCTCGGTGAGGCTTACTACTTCTCCGACCACCTTCGTACAATTTACTTACATATTTACTTAAGGTGGCGCTACAGTCTGTTGTGAACTTCCAATTGGGTGCGCCACCTGAGTCGCGGTCTTCTTCTACTTCTTTTTCCCTCGGGAATAGTCGAAGGCTTTCCGGGCCGGAGCATTGGTGTCCATCCGCTCTAAATGACCAAGCCATCTGAGTCTCTGGACCCTTACCCTTCTTGGCTAGGTCCGTGTCGCTGTACAACCCGCAAAGCTCGCTGTTGAATCTTCTCCATTCCCGAGAAGAACTTTCTTCTCGAAACAGCCTAAGGAACATTCATCCGATTTGGTCGGGATCCATGCTTCTGCCATACAGCAAGACTGGAATGATGAGGGTGTTACAAAGTTTTACCTTAGTTGATCGAGTGCACTCATTTGCTTTGTTAGTCCAAAGAATCAGCAAGAGTGATTTATCGTCTGATCTCGGCATTGGTTTTATTGCCCGTGCTAATAGCGGAGCCTGAGAAGACAAACTCCTCTACTAACTCGAAACTATATGCATCTATTGTGATGTTCTATCCGAGCCTCGAAGACAGCATATACTTCGTTTTGCCCTCATTTACCGCTAAACCATTTTTGCCGCTTCTGCCTCAATTCTCACAAAGGCGTCATTGACATCACGCTGTGTTCTTCCCATCATTATATCAATATCATCGGAGTACGCGAGAAGATGAGCAGACTTTTGGAAGATAGTGCATCTAGTATTGACGGTGGAGTTTTGCACTCACCTTCTCAAAAACGATGTTAAAGAAATCGCATGAAAGTGCATCGCCTTATCTGAAGTCTGAGTTCTCCATCGTCGTTTCGCACAAGCGAACGAACTTGGCAGGGATGCCAAAACTAGACATAGCTTCATACAGTTTGTCTCTGTAGGTGATGTCATACGCTGCATTAAAATCGATGGAAAGGTGATGGGTATCGATTTGGAGTTCATAGGTTTTTTCCAGGATCTGGCGCAAATTGAAAATTTGGTTGAGGGTTAACTTTCCTGGTCTGAAGCCACATTGATAAGAACCAATCAGATTGTTGACGAAAGGCTTCAGACGTTCACATATTACGGCAGAGGGGATCTTGTAGGCGATGTTAAGTAGGCTGATTCCTCTGTAGTTGGCGCAGTTTAGAGTATCTCCCTTCTTCAGTATAGGACAAACAATGCTGAGGTTCCATTCATCGGGCATGCAGTCTTCCGACCCTATCTTACAGATGATTTGGTGCATGCTTCTATCTAGATCGTTGCCTGCTGCTTTGAACAGCTCGGCAGCTAGACCATCTACTCCAGTGGCTTTGTTCGATTTCAGCCTTGATATTGCCGTTTTCCCTTCATCTAGGTCGCGGGTTCACGATTTTTCGGCTATCATCGTGTCCGATGAATGGCTCCTTTCTGACGGCGGTATTTTGTTCGTCGTCGCCGTTATACAGTCCACAGAAGTGGTCTTTCCTAGTCCCCAGCATTGACTGCGATTCTGCTATGAAGTTCCCTTGTTTATCTATTCAGGCATTGGTTTGATGTTGGCGACATAGGACTTCTTAAGAGGTTACTTGATACCCGATCAGAGAAGAATCTGGCCATCTCTTGCGATTGTTGTCGGGATAATCGTAGCAACCTTCGGACTTAGAAATGTCAATATCGCAAGTAAGAAATCAAGTTCGATTGACAAAACTCAGTTCGAAGAACCTCAAGGCAGATTACTCCATTATAACTACATCGATATGACATGACGTTTAAGATTGAAAAAGTAGCACTAAATTCTCGCATACATTATCGCATTTCAATTTCCATTGAAGATTTCGCTTCAACTCAAATGGATTCCGAAAAATACAAAATTACCGCTTTTATTTACATTTTCATTAGCGATGTTTAAACTGGTTCTTGTCAATTATTTTGATTTTCATTTTAACAACTTTTTTACGGCTTCCAATGAATTTACTCTGAAAAAAACACAAACATCGAATATTGTTTGTTTATTTCTTTCCATCTTCAAACGAACGCCTCTGATCATGGTTATGACACATTTCGAAATCCAAATCAAGACCCAAAGCCAAACAGAAGAACTGGGATTTCTAAAAATAGCCTCCTTATGTTTCCAACGAAAACCAGAAGAAGCCTCCAGTCCTTAGGGGAGCAAAATACAAACAGGCATTGAAATTTATTCACCCCATCTCCAGTTGCATTTCACATCAGATTTGAATTCCTTTACAAAACTTCTTCGACTTGCCCTTTACCACCGGGCAAACTCGCGGTTCATTTTATTGTTTATCTTAAATCAAAATTTCAAGACAATGCAAGGAGGAACATGCAGACTCGCGTTTACATAATAATTCAAGTCTTAAAAGTGAAAAATTAATTGTGCTCCACAGACGAAAATGTGCAGTGCACGAATTACAAGGGCAACAACAACAACCAAAACTTGCTACTGGCGGGCTTTTAAAATGAGGGTTCTTGTTGCAATAAAAATTAAGCCTTGTGGTTATTTTTTCTTCTTCAGGGGCTTCTTCTTCCTCATTTTTTGGTTTCTCGATTGCATTTTTAGGACTTAACCATTTTTGTGGGGGGGCAATCTGTTTTTGATTTCCTTTGTTTTCGCCATTTTTAATGTCTTGTTGTTGTTGGTTTCTTCTTCGTACGAAACGAACAATTGACCTTAAATTTTAAATGGGAATTTTATTCGGAAATATTTTTCGAAATCAAAACTTTAAGGAGAACTTCTGCTGCTCTGCCATGTTCGTATGGCAAATCTGTCTGGCTGATGATGGTGAGACTGAGAACAGTTGATTTTCTTGTTTAAATGTAAATTTAACAGGAGACGTACACAAAAAACGGAGCGAATTCATTATCGGGTTAAGTGGAGTGGATTTCTATGCTTGGCTGAGTTGGTGTGATTGTTTATGTGATTTGTTATGGAAACAGCAAGGCAGCGAGCTCCTTTTCATTTCACATACACCGAGATACCAATCTAGGCCCAGACTGAGAGGTTTTTCTCACTTATATGGTTCTGCATAAAAAGGGACTTCTACACAAGAGGGAATGTACTGGAATTTTCACGTTCACTTAGAAGAGGTTCGAGTTTGTAGGTGTATCTATGTAAACTCTTGCCAGGGAAGGCATTAATATTATTGTTTAATTAATGAACGCAAAATCTTCTGTTCAGAGAGTTGAGTACCTTTGACTAGGTACAACAAGGTATGTAGATGCCTTTGGATATAGATGAACCCCAGGAAAAACCTATGTGGTGTTTTTAAGTCCTACCTACTTTCAAGTGGAACTAAGTTGATTAAAAAAGTTTTGCGGCGGCAATGGGGATCAGCTTTTTTTTAGGTCTAGAGGCTGTTGTGGTTAACCGAATTTGCGAAAGGTGTTCTCGATGGAATATCGAATAATGTGTCTATATATATGAACAGGCGCAAAATTGGGTTTCTTCAGTAGGTCTTCAGAGCTTCACTTTTGGAATGCGTGTAACTCTTAAAGTTGCAAAAATCCAGAAAATAAAGCTCAATGAAGGTTACGTTCTGTATCATGCATGGGACTGGATTTATTAGCTGTCAGCATTTTATCAGGTATTACAGTAGCCGTGTTTTTATTCACTACTCAGTAGCCAACACAGCGAAATTTCCCTTGGCAAACAACAACAATTTGGATTATAAATAAAAATAGAGTGTCGCGACAGCTCTTGAAGAGCCAAGGCCTAAGTGGCTTACTCTCATCAACAATTCTCTGGGTGCGTGTGAAGAATTGAGGGGACCTACAATTTAACGCCGATTCCGAACGGCAAAGTTGAGAAGCACTTTTTCATGACAGATTGATACTCTTGGAAGTTTTGTCAGTTCTTCACAAGAGGCAGTGCTCATGAAAGATGAAATAAAAACTATTGGCACGAGTAGGACTCGAACCCACGACGTTCTGCTTAGCAGCCAACGCACTTATAACCACTAGGCCACGGACACTACAACAACTTAAATTGCAGTCGATAAAAATGACAGATGCGCCGGCTATAGAACATGGCATGAAGACAGCGCTGATGGCGTTAAGAAGTTTGCGAATCTTTGGTATATGGAATGACCAGTATTATCAAGATTGGTATTTTCAATTCTCTCTGCTACATCAGAAATGACAGAAGCTAGCAGGTACAATGCAAACTTATGTAAGAAAAACTGCTTCTGTTCAACTGCAATCTGATGGCACTGCAATCAATATCCATCTCGCTACTATCCAAAATTGTAGGTCCGTTCCTTTACTTTTTCAAATAACTTCAAGTAAACTGTCAAATTAGGCAGGAGTGGGTAAAAGTTAATGAACACTTTTGTAGTAAGTTTTAGTAAAATAACTACATGACAGAAACATCAAACGCAAAACCAAAATAAGTTTGCATTCGTTGGAACGTTTTCAGTGAGCCTTCAATGCTTTTAATGTACCTTTGGTGAGTTTTTCCATCTTCAAAATAATTTCAAAACAACCGTAAGAAAACGCTTTTCCCATTTTTAATTTTCCAATTCGATTTGATGATTTGAAATTGAATTCAAAAAGCTAATGACAGCTGTTTTTGACAGTTAAATTTAAGCTGCTAAAAAGTGGCCGAAGAAATTTCTTGGGGGCAGATTTTAGTAACTCTCTCATTTGAGGGGAAATGTTTTACTCTCTCATCGTGTCTATTTTACGAAATTTTTGTGTTAGGGAACAGGATTAAGCAGTTTTTAGTTACTTTCGGCAGCTTGAAGACACGAATCTAATGATCTGAGTTATGAACTCTCTAAGGTTGTAGTATTTGCTTTTTTTTTATCCGAGACGCAACCCTAAGGTGCATTTTTCGAAGTTTGTGTAACAATTGCCATATCAATTGAATTTGACAGTTAGAGTGAGTTGGAGCGTTTTATTCACACATACTGTGCTGGCACTGAGTAGTGAAAAAAAACAGGACTAATCTCAGCTGTATAAAGCGTGATCCTTTTCGAGGTTCCTTACTTTTTTAAAGAAAAAAAACACTGAAAATTCAAATTTAATGGGTAATGTTTATTATCATTTGAAAGAACATTCTTTGGCATTTATTTTTTGGAGATTATGTCTATCAAATGTTGGCCGTTGCTACGTCGCAGTCGCATCCGCTTCATCCGCTGAGTCCAATTTTTGATGACTCGTTCGAGCAGTTCGACTGGTAACTGGCGAATGACACGCTTGATGTTTTCCTTCAAGGACTGAATAAAAGCTGATTTGTCCGCATAAACTTTCGACTTAACATATTCCCTTCCCACATGAAAAAGTCTAAAGGGCTTACTATAATGAAACTGAGCGAATACAAGGAATTCGTATATTGTGCCCTAAATAGCGGGTTGCTCCGTTTCGTCAATTTTCGTTCAGTTTTGCTTACGGAATACGGACGTAAACTGCGCTCCCCTTCGCTTTTTACGGACGAAAATTTGACAGCCGACTGGTTTTATTGATTTTTCTGAAGAGGAATTCGATTTGTTGTTGATTTCAGGTAATTAATTTCTTGAAATTGCTTGTTTGTTGCATGGCAACCGAAATTCACAAATTATTGGAAATAAAAAACATATATTTTATTTTGAAAGATACTTCCATACACATCCGTTCATTATGGGCAAAGTGTTCACATGGCAGTTCGGAATGGAGCGTTTCGTTCGGTTCTGACACTAGCTTCCGCTTGTTTCCGTTCATTATAGTTAGCCCTTAACGGAGCGCGCCAGTTATAGCTATCATTGGTTTTCATCATTGAAACACATCATTGGAATTTTTCTGATAGGTTATAGCAATCATTGAAAATTTCTGTCAGGAATTTTTTTTCTGCCGTAATTCTATCATTGGAACTGTGAGAAGTTGAAACAGATCATTGGAATTGTACAAAATTGAAACTCAAATCATTGGAACGATTTGTTTCATTTTTGACACAATACAATCAGCTGTTCAGGAAAATGAATTTACAACCGGAAAATGGAAAAACACATTTTAATGAAAAAATAAGCGTGTAATTGAACTTTTTTATGTCAATAAGAATTCTTGGAGTGATTTCCGATCGATTGGTATATAATTTGCATTTCTATTCAAAAGAAAACATAGTTAAATATAAATATCCATTCAAAGATTTTTCCGGATCCATTTCAATGATAGCTATAACTGGCCCCTTAGTCGGTTATCATGGCACGAAAATTGTCGCCATTGCAGTTACGTTTGCACCGGCATCATTTTTAAAGAAATATCGACTGATGATTCCACCCGCCCACAAACCACACCGAACCGTTGTTTTTTCTGGATGAAGAGGCAGTTCTTCCTAAACGCGGCAATTTTGTTTGTTTGCATACCCATTGAGCCAGAAATGGGCGTCATCGCCGAACAAAATTTGCCTCGAAAACGTCGGATCTTGTAGGAACTTTTCAAAAGCCCATGGAGCGAAGCGATGTCGCTTGGATATAAACGCTGTCCAAAACGGCTTAACCGATTTGTCTCAAAATTCGTGCAGAGGTAGCTAGAAGGAAACGCCTATATGATACTTTTTTTTATCTAACTAGCTGACTCGGTAAACGCTGTTTTGCCATATGAGTAGGTACTTTCTAAGAACGGTTGAACCGATTTTGTTGGGAGGTAGCTTGGAACAAGGGGATGGCTGTACTTTTGATTTTACTTGCTGACCCGGTAAACGTTGTTTTGTCTTATGAATACTTTCCAAAAACGGCTTAACCGATTTGGCTCAAAATTGGTGGTAGAATCGAGAGACAGCTATAGAATACCTTTTATTCTACTAGCTGACCCAGCATCCGTTCCTTTGTCATATAAGTGATTTCTAAGAACAGCTGAATGTCACTGAACGACTGACCCAATTTAAATGATTTTTTTGTAGTCTTTTAGGCGGCGCCCTGGATGGTTTAGATTCACAAATCAACAATTTTAGTTGCCTCGCTAGACGTTGTTTTGACACAAAAGTAGTTTCTAAGAACGGCAGAACCGAAATGGCTCAAATTTTGTGGGAAGATAGCTTAGAATCAGGAGACGGCTATAGAATGTTTTTTTCTCCTACTAGCTGACCCAGTAAACGTTGTTTAGACAAATACGTAATATCAAAGAACAACTGAACCGATTTGATTTAAATTGATGGGGAAGTAGTTTGACACCAGAGGATGGCTATCCTACTTCCCTGATAATTGTTATCGTACTAGCTGACCCGTTAAACGTAGTTTTGGTACATATTAAAAAGAAAGTACGTATACGCCACAGTGTATCATAATCACATCAATTGGATTAAAATACTTCACATTGCATTTTGAAAAAATCTGTGTTATATTATTATTCTGGAGTTGATCTAAATGGAGTCCAGATAAGGTTCACGGGGTCAGCTTTTATATATCTGCGTTTTGATTTAACCGGAATCAACGTTCCTCACAAAAGGAACCAACTATTCTCCGTAGGATTTCCTTTCGAAAGTACGTTCACAGTTCAGATCAGAGTGCGAAGTCTCGGATTCAAAAGTGAGTACTGGTAAGACTCATACAGAACAGCATCGAAGTAAATGCAAATGAGGTTTGTACAACTTGATCGTTCCTTCCAAGAATGTGAATTTCGGCTGCATACGCTAATTCTTGGGTGGAATTGGTGACGATAGCGATAAGCTATCCTATCCCTAGAAAGTAATATTGTTCCAGCGTCACGGTATGCTTTCAACGAACCCAGAAGAATTGCTCTGAATATTCAAAGTTGGCTTGAAATGTTCTTCATGACCAGCGTAGCCTGGTTCTGCTGTTGTAGGCAGTTTCAAAGTGTATAACAGATGCTATGTTGGGATGGGTGTATATCTATTCAATTGTTGCCAGTTCTGGTCTCCACGTTTAGGTACGCCGAACACGGGATTAAGAGTTTAAACATCTAAACAAAAATGATTTTTTCTAATCTACAGAGCATGAACTCGTTAAAATCTTAACCAAAATCGATTCAGAAACAACAAAAGACTCGTTTTAACCTCATCGCAACCGAGGAATTAATCTTCATGAATAGAGTAAAGGCGCTTCCCACTGTTGAGGTTAAAAACCTTTGAATTCCTATCAAAATTCGTTGATTTATTTTCAAAAGGCCAATAAATCAACACCATGTTGAAATTGTTGTCTTCATTATCTTATCTGTTTCGTGCTATTGCGTGCTTAAACACGACGACATATCAACTCAAAACTGACATGCATGTTTACGAAATTGTGTTCTTAAAATAAAATTGTTTACATTCAAAAATAAAATGTTTGGTATTTCATTTGCTTACAACCGTTAAGACTTCAAGGCTGTAAAATTCAAGAAAAAACGATGCCCATCTGCTTGATAGTTAGACTTCAACAGAAACCAGTTTATATTGATTCCAAAACTCAGCATGAATATCAAATTGAGCTGTTCAAGGACTCTGGGGCTTCATTTTCATTTTCTGAAACAACTCAAGAATCTACGTCCGCCAAGTGTTTCTTCCGTCGTCATCGACTTGAGTTCTGACTAATTTCGTTGTTTCTTGTTTACATTTGAATATAATTCTTGGATGACAAAGTTATTCCGATTCGATTGACGAATCACCTGCGAAACTGCAGTAAAAAAGAACAAAACTTACTTGGGATCTTGAATCCGAATGGTTACATCATCTATAGATCGGGTTTTGGCTCTCATCGGGGTCGAGATCACTGTTGATCCATAAACTCGAATAGCTTCGTCGGTTTCCTCTTCGAAGGCATCATGAATCGAGAAGCGTTTCTCCTTAGTGCGACCCGAATTGCTGTTGCCATTTACTAGATTTCGCGACATATTCACGGCCGCCAATTAGGTTGGGTACAACAGAAAAATCAAAACAAGAACTTGCTCTCTACCGAAGGCAATTTCAAGAATTTTTTTTTTTTGTCGATATCGTGAGAAGGGCGAGATTTATATAAAGGGGTTTGGAAGGTACAACAATCTGTCCTACTTTGCCTATTTTTTTCGATAGTTTTCCGTATGTCAATAGATTTTCAAGATTTTTCAACACATTGCAGGGATTATTTTGTTTCTTTTCCGACCGTAAAATCAATTTAATTTTTATTTTTTTCCGATTTTCTATAAAACACGAATAAATAAAGAGTTTGCCTTCCTAAGCTGAAGACACACGAACGATAGTCTGAGACAAATCGATTTGGCAGAGAACACGAAAAATTTTGACGACGACACAGTCACAACGTCGACGACGATGTGGTGCGGGAAAGGCGTTATTGCTTTTTTTCACTACGAAGATGTATTCACTAAAGTTTCACACTCAAAATAAAAACTTTTCACAAAGAAAATGAATGAAAATCTTGTCTCGTTGTTTAATTGGTTTCACTTGTTATTGAAATTAATTGTCGCATCGCTCGTAGCTACTTGAATTTGGAATCAACAAAACGAGAAAACGACGACACATACGTTCGAGGAGAATCTCGAAATTAATTTTAGTTTTACAATTTTTTTTATGTAGAACAAGAAGGTGGAGTTTTTCTTTTTGTTTTTATTTTTGGCCTACGTTCGTTTTATATTTTTTTTTTGTAGTAGATGAAAACCAAATGTCAAAATAGAAGAGGGGTGTATATTTCTGCCTCTGTTTTTCTCACGTGAAAAAAACTTAGAAGAAAGAGGAAGGAAGATGAATGCATAAAGTGTTCCATTCACAGTAGAATTTTATTCTGACTTGGATGCTTAGGGCAGAAGCACACTTTAAAAGAAACTCATTTCTTTCGATTTCCTAATTATCTAGTAATATTTTAATCAATCATGTTCAGCCAATTTGGAGTTACGGCTTCTCAGGAAGACAAAGCATGAGAAGTGTCAGAGCGAGGATATTGAGAGAGCCAACAGCAGGAATGAAGTTCGGAGGTTTAATCGGACGGTGGCTCACGGTCATCGAGCAAGAACCGATGCCTGCAGAAATAAACAAGGGAACATCATAGTAGAATCGCAGTCAATGCTGGGCATTTGGAAAGACCCCTTCTGTAGACTGTATAACGGTGACGACGAACAAAACCCCGTCAGACAGGAGCCTTTCATCGGACACGATGATAGCCAATAATCCCTTGAATCCGACCTAGAAGAAGTGAAAACGGCAATATCACGGCTGAAATCCAACAAAGCCACTGGAGCAGATGGTCTAGCTGCCGAGCTATTCAAAGCAGCAGGCAATGATCTAGATAAGAGAATGCACCAAATCAACTGTAAGATATGGTTGGAAGAATGCATGGAACCTCAGCATTGTTTGTCCGATCCTGAGAAGAAGCGCGATATTCTAAACTGCACCAACTCGGAGGAATCAGCCAACTTAGCATCGCAAGATACTCTCTCCGTAATATTTGAACGTCTGAAGCCTTTCGTCAACAATGTAATGGGTCCTCATCAATGTGGCTTCAGACCAGGAAAGTCAACCATCGACCAAATTTTCACTTTACGGCAGATCAATGGACAACATTCTTCATTATTTCTTAAAAGTTAAAAGTGTAGATCAACCTTCAGCACTAAATACATTTTCCATTGTGAACGCAACTCAATGCACAAGAAATTGTTCCGAAAACGTTTTTTTTTTCTTCCAAAATTACCAGCTGGCAGTGCTTTTCTCAACAAAAGAACATCATTTGAATTTCAAACGTTACCGAAAATGGCGCGTTTCAAATAATCTCCCATTTTTTCTGATTAATTTTTGTTAATTTCCACATTTTCCACTCAATTTTTCTTGTTAATTGTACTTTTTTCGAACTCTATTAAACTCCTTGCACAAAATGACCGAATTTCGCGAACCAATAAGCGTCCGAACAACGCGTTTAAACAATTTAATCCTCGGCAACTGGAAGGCATCAACAAAAACGAGTCGCGCTGTTGCAGATGCAATTTCACGAGAAGGACTCTTGGATGCTTTTTGTTTGCTATACAATGAATGTGATAAAGATGCTCTCAAGAAGAGGGACAAGAATATTTCTGAATTTATTGCTAAATGTAAGTTGAATCATTTCAAAGGACAAAAATCTCCTGAGCTCAAATATTTTCTTTAGACCGCCCGATAATCGAGGAAACAAACGCCCTTCGAGTGAGTGCAAATGATTTCACACTGAAAACCATCATCGGGAAGGGCTATTTTGGCAATGTCCATCTTGCCGTGGAGAAAACATCCGGCGATGTCTATGCCATGAAGAAAATAAAAAAGTCTGTTGTGACGACATCCCAAGTGAAGGAAGAAAGGGACATCATGTCCCGACGCAGTTCCGAATGGATCACAAACCTTCAATACGCTTTCCAGGTAAGTCTTTTGAAGTTAGAGACCAAATCGCATCATTTTCAATTGCTTAAACCTCAATCAGGACAATGAATACCTCTACCTGGTGATGGAGTACCTACCAGGAGGGGATTTGCTCAGTCTGATGAGTCGCAATGGGCCTTTCGACGAAGACCTTGCTCGGTTCTATCTGGCCGAGCTGACTCTTGCCATTCATGCTCTCCATTGTATGGGCTATGTCCATCGCGACATAAAACCGGAAAATATTCTGATCGATCGCTTTGGCCATATCAAATTGGCAGATTTTGGAAATGCCGCTGCCTTGAATCGTGACGGGCATGTGTACAGTTCGTCGCCAGTTGGAACTCCGGATTACATTGCGCCAGAGCTGCTCGAGACAATTTCCACTTGCAGATTGACAAAGTCCCAGCACAGCGTAAGTTCTTACAAACCTCAAATTTTAAACATTGAAGCTAAAAACTGTTTACAGGTCAGTTGTGACTTCTGGTCGATGGGAATCATCGGATATGAACTCATCTGCGAAGTCACACCATTCCACGAGGACAATGTCCACGAGACATACTCGAAAATCCTCAGTCACTGTGAGGAGAGTCACACCAAGGAAATTATCGCTTTTCCAAGTGACCTTAAAGTCAGCGCCAACTTCAAAAATCTCATTTTCTCCCTGGTCACAAACCCTTCCAATCGCATTGACTATACTGCCATCCGCAAGCATCCCTACTTCGAGAACATTAAATGGGATTCGCTGCGCCACCAGGTTCCACCGCATATTCCCAATGTCAATGGCGACGATGACACTTCCAATTTCGACGACATTGACCGTTTTCACGATCGCCGGAGTACCTACTCCAAGCGGCCATCCACAACGAACGTGAAGACAAACGACTTTTCGGGCAAGGACCTCCCGTTCCTCGGCTACAGTTTCATCCACATGGAACGCCATGACGAAGTCGACAGTCTCTCCAAGGTCAACGATGACGCTCGCATCACTAAACTCAATCTGAAACTCAAAGAACTCCAAGTAAAGATCAAAGATCAAATGGAAGAGATGAACTTCCTGAAGCAGGGACTCCTCGAAGCCGAACACATTGCCAAACACTCGGACTCCACCGGAAAACTTCTCTCCGAGGCTAAAGACGAAATCTTAAAGATGAAGAATCGTCTCAAGGAGAAGACCATGGAACTGGCATCCTGCAAGACCCAAATCAAGACACTCCAAAGCTCGGTGAAGATTGAAGAGGAGATGTGGCAGAAGAAGGAAGCAACCGTAACCGAACTGCTCCGTCTGAACCGTCAAAAGTATGAAGAGGCAAAGATTCAGTCCGAGCAGCGATATGAGAAGAAAATAGCCGAGAAAAGAAATGAACTCGCCGCGATTATTCAGAAGTTGGAAGCCAGAGACAATGAGCTGGCTGCCAAGGTCGAGGAGTGTCAACATTTGCAGGAGAAAATGGAGAACTACAAGAAAATGCTAGACTCGTTCAAGGAGCAAGCTCAGACAGACGTTGTCGAATTCGAAAAGAACAAGAAGCAACTCCAGGAAACCTACGAGAAGAAGTTGAACGAGTTTAAGCACATGCTTCGTCTGGAGAAGGACAACAAGTCGCGTTTGACCATGGAACTGAGGGATGTTCGCACGGAGCTAAATGACAGCATTTGCTCATCGCGAAGTAGTCAGGAGGTCAAGATAGCCACAGACAAGAATATCGACGAAATGAAACGTCGACTGAATCGGGAGATCGAAGCCAATAACAATCTCCGTTCGGAGAATGCCCGCTTGCAGAAGGAAAGTGCGGAGAAGGAGAAAGCCGCCTTGGATCTTAAGCAAGTTGTCGAGAAACTGGAGAGGGAATTGCAAGTCTCCGAGTGTAGTCGAAGTTTGGCCCAAGCTCAGAGTGATTCTGAGAGCAAAATCTCCTCACCATACCAAACAGCTCACGGCAGTCTGACGGAACTCCATGCTATCGAAGAGCAACTGCGCGCCGACTTACAGGCCGCCAAAGATGGCGAAGACAGTCAGCGTCAGCGGGCGGACAATTTACAAAAAGTCATTGACAAACTCGAGGACATGGTCGAGAAGTTCAGTGAACAACCGAAGAGCGTCGGCGATATGCTCGAGAAACAGAACGAGAAATTGGAAGATAAGTTGGCCGCTGCCCGTGAGCAGATGATTGTCGAACGTCAGTCGGCACGAACGGCCAACTTAAATCTCTGGAAAGTCGAGAAACAACTGGAAGATGCTCTGCACGAGAAAAAGTTGACGCAGCGGCGAATGGAGCTGACAGAGGAGAAGATCAAGAAGATCACCGGAGAGAAGGACAATTCGGAGAGGAAGCTTAATGACGCTCTGGCAGAAGTCAAGCACAAGGAAACCCGAATCAACGAATTGAAGGACGAAATTGCCGGTTTGAAGCGCGAGATCCAAAAGGAACACAAAATGTGGGAGAAGGCCGAGCAGGAGAGGATGAAGGAGAAATCCGAGGTAAGACTTTCAGCTCCAAACAGATTCCATGTAACGTTTATTGTATTCCTTAGGTCGTCGAACAAATTTCAAATGTTCATCGTTTGGAAGAGCGCGTCTCTGAACTCCGCCAAAAACTCACCCAGACCCAACAGAAACACGACGTTCTCAGTTTGGAGAACAAGAAACTCCTTCGTGAACTCAACGAGGAGCGCGAGAAGTCCACAAACGCCATCGATGCGGCTTCAGCTATCGAAATCAAGCTGAAGAACCTCGAAGACAACTATGAACGCCTCAAGTACGCATGCACCATAACCGACAACCAGCTGACCGAAGTGGAGGCAATGCTGGAAGCCGAGCAGAAGCGCAATCAGTCGTCACAGGAAAAGATCGATGCGCTGTACAAGAGTGTCCGGGAGAAGGACGAGGCCATCAGCAAGCTGAGGAAGACCATCAACGAGGAACATGCGAACAAACTCGGCGCCGAAGGACGCATCAAAAATTTACTCGGCGAATCTGACGATCTGAGATTGAATCTGGAGCAAGTGCAATTGAAAATGATTGCACAGCAGAACCAGCTGATCGAACAGACAAATCAGTTGTTTGAGACACAAGAGAAAGTCGAAGTCCTGACCACGGAATCGAACAATCTACAGACCCTGAATGAGAACTATGACAAGGAGATCCAGATTTTGAAGGAAGAGAACACCAGGATTCTCACTGATCTCTTCAGATCGAAGGAAGACTGCAATCGACTGCAGAACGAGTTGACTGAAGCCCAGAATCAAGTGTCTGATCTGCGCCAGGAGATCGAGGAGCTCAATGGAACACTGGCCGAGAGGCAGAACTACTACGTCCAGCGAGATATCAAGAGCGAAGCGACTCTGGGACAGCACAAGAAACTCATTGACTATCTCCAGCTGAAGGTTGAGGATCTCCTGCAAAAGAAGAAGAAGACTTTTGCCGATAAGATCTTTGGAACGAGCAACACATCGGGAAAGAAAGAGAATATCTCCCCGAATGCCGTTGAGAACTCGATTCTCTATAGAACCTTGCAAGAGGAACTCAAGCGGGAGAAGCAGAAATCAAAGTCCCTGCAGGAGCAGATCAACAAAATGACCAATGGAGGAGGATCGCCCATCAAAAACAAATCCCCACAGAAGGCAGAAAACGACAAGTCAGTCAAACGAATGAGCAACGGAAAGCGCCGCACCTATCAAACCCATCGATTCGAATTGAATCTCCAGGAGAAGGACAACGCCAACGGCCAGTGTATTGCTTGCAAAGATCCCATCATGCCTGGTTCGCCCTTCTGGAAGTGCAAGGAATGCAAGGG
Source organism: Sphaerophoria taeniata (assembly GCA_943590905.1). Classification (NCBI taxonomy): domain Eukaryota; kingdom Metazoa; phylum Arthropoda; class Insecta; order Diptera; family Syrphidae; genus Sphaerophoria; species Sphaerophoria taeniata. The sequence continues at coordinate 149,085,396 of OX016541.1, forward strand.
AGCCACTCATCGGAAGTGCCGAAGTGATGTCACAACTTCGTGTGATGGAGTCGAAGCCATTGTTTCAGACAAGGACAGCGAGAGAATTGAAACAGCTGACACGATCTCTTTGGCCAGCAAATTCTCCTATGAACCCACGGCTCCCGAACAAAGTGAATCGAATTACTCAGCAGGCTATGGAGGAACTCTTGTTCTCAATGGAACATTCCACACTCCATCGCTGGAAGTCAATTGTGCCTTTGAATTGACTGACAATGTTTTGCTCCTTGGATGCAGCAGTGGTCTGTTTGCCTACCATCTCGATACGAAGAGCTTGGTCCATATCGTTGGAATCGACAGTGTCAATTGCATTGCCATCACCACTAGTCTGGCCAAAGCAATACTTGTTGGTTCTGGTGGGGAATACTTGTACCAGTGTGATTTGCGTCACTTGCAAACCCGATCTCAGTCGAATGCTTGCATGAAACCAGTTCTCGAATCGTCTGTTCTCGACTTGCCATTCGCCAATCGAGCTGCAAACGAGAAATGGCAGCTGGTCAAGATCTCCGGAGAAGCTGAAAATCCTGTGGAGACTGTGGCAGTTGCTGCTACCTCCACGCGCATTGTAATCCTCAAATACGACCTGAAAATGCAGAAGTTCAAACCGGTGCGAGCTCTGGACACCGCAACTTCGGTATCGTCGATTCTATTCACCCGACACACTGCCATTGTAAGCTCGGACAAGTTCTTTGAAATCGACTTTGGCACCTACACCGCCGAGGAATTTGTCGATCTCTCCGATCAGACGCTCAGCCATACGCGCTCCTGCCAGCCCGTTGTTGCCATTCGCGTCAGCCAACAGGAGTTTCTTCTGTGCTTCATGGAATGCGGCATCTTTGTCGATGAATATGGCTGCCGATCGCGGCCGTACGACGTCAATTGGGAGTATACTCCAACTGGTTTCATGTACCGTGCTCCGTTCTTGTATATTTCACATTTCCAGACAGTTCAAATTATGCGTTTGCATCGATCTTACACTAAAGAGATTACTGATCGTGAGGAGGAGATCGTAAATGACGAGGAGACAGGACCACCATTCCAAAGGGCTTATCTCTCGATGTATATGCCAACTTTGGTGGCGGAGAGTGAGAAGTACAATGCATTTGTTGTTGCAATTGACAAACAATCAGGACACCAGGAAGTGCATCATTTGGATGCGGTCAAGGCGTTCAAGGAGAATCTGAATGTCTCAATGGAGACTATATCGTCTTTGGCTACTTGTGTGACGCTTGAATCGATGCCGGCAACATTGGACTCGTTCTGAATAATTTGTCTCGTCTTTCGTTTTCTTGTACTTATATTCTTTTTAATTGATTTTACTTTTTTTTCATTATTTTTAACCGTTAGAATAGTAATTTAATTTATCTTGATGTCTCCTGGAGGTTCCGGGATTTGTGACAATCTCAATTCATGTATTTCATGTATTCACACACATGTGTGTGTGCTATTGTAATTCGTTTATTTTATTGTATAAATAAAGAGATTATTTTATGTAAAAACCTTACTTGCTTACGGTCCGTTGTGAACTTGGGCCTCAATCAACAGTCTCCGCCAGCCAGCTCGGTAGCCTGAGGTCCTGTTCCACTTGTGTGCGCCACCTGAGTCGCAGTCTTCCTTTACGTTCCTCGGGAATAGTGTCGAAGGCTTTGCGGGCTGGAGCATAGTGTCCATCCGCTCTAAATGACCGAGCCATCTGAGTCTCTGGACCTTGATCCTTCTGGCTAGGTCCGTGTCGTTGTACAACCCGTAAAGTTCGCTGTTGAATCTTCTTCTCTATTTCCCATCAATGCTCGCCGGCCAATAGATGACCTGAAGAACTTTCCTCTCGAAACAACCTAAGGCATAATTTTGTCAGGGTCCATGCTTCTGCACTATACAGCAGGACTGGGATGATGAAGGCGTTGTATAGTTTTACCTTAGTTGATCGAGAGAGGGCTTTCCCGCTCAATTTCATTCTTAGCCCAAAGAAACAGTCATTATATTCGTCTGATCTCGGCGCTGGTGTTATTGCCCGTGTTAATTGCGGAGCCTAGGTAGACAAAAGACCTCTACTACCTCGAAGTTAAATGCGCTGAAAGGCTCCTGGCTGACAGCGGGATTTTGATCATCGTCGCCGTTGTACAGTCTACAGAAGTGGTTTTTCCAAGTCCTCAGATTTGACTGCGATTCTACTTGTTTATCTCTGCAGGCAACGGCTTTTGCTCGATGACCTCGAGCCAGCTGTTTTACCTTCCAATAAAACCTCCGGACTTCATTCCTGCTGTTGGCTCTCTCAACATCCTCGATCTGACGCTTCTCGTACTCTTTTTTCTCGTGAGAAGCCGGCGTTCCTCTCTCCTCTTTTTTTCGTAGAGCTCACGAGCGGCTCTTGTCCTTTTATGCAGCGCAGCTGTGTATGCCTGGATTCTTCGTCAAACCAGGGGTTTTGTTTTGGTAATTGTGGGAAACCTAGCACATTAGAAGCGGCATCTCTAAATGTTTTCTGGCAATGTTGCCACTGGTCTTCGACACTTGATGTTGGCGGCATAGGACTTCTTACTTGACACTCGATCAGAGAAGGATCTGGCGATCTCTCGTGATTGTAGCCGTCCGCGTCCGATGTGGAATTTTCTTGCAGCATTTCCTTGTTTTGGCCGATGTCGAGATATTCGTAGCACTACCTTGGCTACGACGAGGTAGTGTTCCGAATCGATGTTGGCTCCTCGGAAGGTTCGAACATCTTAAACGCTGGACCGGTGCCTTCCGTCGATCGTAATGTGATCAATTTGGTTGGCGGTTGATCGATTGGGAGATCTCCACGTTACTAAATGGATGTTGAAATGTGGGAACCATGTGCTCGCTACCACAACGTTACGCCCGCAGCAAAATCGATCAGCCTGAATCCGTTGTCGGAAGTGGTATCGTGCAGGCTGCGCTTTCCGGCTGTTTCACCAAAGATGTCCTCTTTTCCCAGCTTTGTGTTAACATCGCCGAGGACAATTTTAATGTCATAGCTAGGACATTGCTCATATGTTTTGTCGAGGAGCTCGTAGAACTCGCCTTTGGTGTCGTCTTTTTTCTCTTCTTTCGGGGCATGCACGCATATTAGGCGAATGTTGCCGAATTTAGCTTCGATTCGGATCGTCGTGATGCTCGCTTACACTTTTGAAGCTCAAGACTTTTTGCCTGAGTCTGCTTTCGACGACGAATCCGCTTCCAAAGCGCCGCTGTTGTTGCTCTCGTTAACAATTACCATAGTAGATGTAATATCTCCTGGATAGCGGTAATATCTGCTTTGTAGCAGTTGACGTTGAGGGTCTCCGCTAATTGTTCGGCAGCACGCAGTCTATTAAGGGACCTAACCTAACATTCCACGTGCATATCCGAAATTCGTTGTCCTTAAAACATTTGCTTGGGTCGTCATCAGTGTATCCATTCGTTTCCGAGCGCTGTTGTTTCTTCGCAACTATATGTTTTTCTGCGTAGTCGGGAAGTCACCCCGACGTACAACCTCCAACCTGGAGTACCAGGCACTTGTTGTGACTCTAAGTTCAAGAGCCAGAAAAACCGCTCCTTTTACGGCCTAGGCTTCAAATAAGTCGAAGTAGTCCGTAAAGGTAAGGTGTTCACCAAGTAGTTCGGCCTAACTCGAACTGAAGACGCCACCGTTAATTAATAAAAAAAAAAATTCATTCGTTGCCGTCGATTGTTGGGAAAACAACTGCATCACCCTGTATTTATTTTTGAGATTCCAGTGCTTCTTAAACCATTCAAAGCTTTCAATCTCAATTTGCATGTGTCATTTGTTGTTGCGAAAAAAGCTCATTCAACCAAAAACCGCTTTCTTTCCGCTTCAATACAAAAAAAGACAAGTCAGTCGCTTGCCTGTCAAACAAAATTGCAAATTTCTTTCAAGTCATCTATCTTTTTAATTTTAATTAAAATACCTTCTCTCTTGTCCTTAATTTCATAATAATTAACCCCCAAAAAATGTCGCGGTTTAGTGATTTCGATTCGCGATAGAAAAACCTCAATTTCGGCCGCGTAATAAGAGTTCGGTGGTCATAAAATTTGCATATCAGTTTGCTGCATAAAAATAATCTCGCAAGGCTTGAAATTCCTTTGCATGAGTCGTTCTCTCATCTCTCCAGTCCGGTCTTCGCTCTGTGTCCCTGATTTCTGTTCCGTTTAAAGTCAAACTACCCAATCAAGTGTCCCTAGTTTTAATTATTCAAAGTGCATTAATCATAAATTTGGTGATTAATTTGTTTTTTCTTTCAATTTGTTTCGAGTGTTCAATGATAAAAATTTAAAGTAAGTGAAATTCGTCAAAATTTTGTGTCTTAAAAAATAAAAAAAATTAAAAAAAAATAAAATTCGGCCAACATCATGGACATGGATTCTTCGCCATCTTCCACTGGAACGGCAAAACGCTCTCGTAAACTGCCTGATTCTGAAGAACCTGTAACAGCTGAAGGTACGTTTAGGTGGTTCGGTCTTCTTTTCTTCAAATTCTGGGTATAGTTTTGCTAAAAAAGTTGATATAAAAATAAAGTAAGCAAAAAATTGCAAATTTCAAACCACAACAAAAAATCAACAGATAAGCGTTGTTGTTTTTTTTTATTGCGATTTGTGCTTTTTCGAGGAACTGTCATTTTTCTTGTGTCAACTGGTACAGCATTGCCATTTATTACCTTTAAATTAATAAACAGGGTGACTATCCTGGTAATAAAGTTAAAAAATAATTTCTTTATGTTGTACTACTGCAATAGAATATAAAACGATTATAATGCAATTTCTAGCAGCTGTAGCTGTTGAGAGCTTCACGTAAATAGACAGATTTTGATATTTTTCCAGCTGGATCTTGTTTAAGGAATAAAATCCATGCAAGTCTGTTACGACTTTTCTGTCATTATTGACACTTAACATTTTTCTCCAACTCCATAATTTATCTTTGCTTTTGGTAGAGATACAAAGTTAGTTTAGCGCAGCCTGCATATCGGGCTTAATCCATGATCCTTTTAACCTCAAAGGCCGGTACGCAGATCGCGCTAAAATTTATCTTCCACACAAATTTCCGCCAAAGATAAATTTAAGCTAGGTGGTACGGAGCTCACACGCTTAATTCAAACTTTCTGCTAGTACCTACTGTACAAAACAAAGTCTCCACTCAATTTAGAAAGCTAAATAATCTGAAGTACATTTTTTGCAGCTCAATTTTGAAATTTGGCTTACGTTCGACTTTGTAGTATGTAGACGCAAGATGACAATCGATTTTGGCGCCATCTTGAGACCTAGCAACGAAGCCCTTTTTTGTACCTAAGTTGACACTTGTATATATTTAGTTTTCCAACATCAAAAATTATCTCTTCTATTAGAACTGGACTTTTTATGTTTTTATTTTCATTTATTAAAATACAACTTTAGATTTTACTGCTTGGCGGTTCTTTTCGCGCTCAAAGATTAAATAAGAATGAGAGAAGTTAAAACTCTCTGTCTCCAAACGTCAAACAGCATCGATGACGTTTCGCAATTCGAACATTAGTCGATGATGTTTGACGTTTCGAATATTGAGGGGTTGCTTACATTTTAGAACAAAAAAAAATTATAATACTTCAAAGAGTAGAGATAAAAATTGTCGAGATAAAATTTAGTTTAGCGCAATCTGTGTACTGGCCTTAAATCTAGTCCCTATTTGTAAACCACACAAATTTTCTTTTTTAATCACCCGTAAAAGTGCTCTTCAAGTCAAGTGGAGACAAAAATTGGAGAGTTTGTCTTCACGACCGGTGAACCAATTACCGTGCCAAATGTACGAGAACCCTTTCATAGCCTTTTCACACCAGACGCAAAATCGTGTTTTCGACATAAAGTTTCAAAACACCCGAAATTTGTGTAAACCCAACAATTCAAGCATTAGGAAGTGTGAACTAGTCTTAAAACAAGTTCCGGCGTGTAGGGACAAAGAACCATCAAAAACCAACTAGGTACATACTCAGAACTGATCGATCTAGCTCACAGTCCTTGTATGGTTGCTGACTGTAATTTATTACTGGTTAGGATGAAAGTTGAACTCGTCTAATGTTAGCTAGGGTTGTAAACGCGCCGAGTTTAGCTATACTTTAGAGCTTTGTATGTGGATTTACCAGGTACTATCAAGAACCAAGAAAGCTTGGTTTGACAGTTCTTTGACATCAGCAAGCAGAGAACACACATTACAAACTTATGTAAAAAAAACTGTTTCTGCGAAAATTCTTAGGATGGCACCACCATCGTTTTCCATCTTGAAAGTACCTATCAATACAAAGCTTCAGAGTTAAACACGTCATGACAAAATGTCAAAATAATTGTCAAGCTGATAACGTTATTGGTTCTTGGTAACAAAAACACTTTCGAAATACTTTTTAAATTATTTATGTAAATTTTTTCTAAACACTGTTTTGACACTTAGTTATACATAAACAGTTGAGGCTGAAACACAAACATGCTTTAGCTTCTACTCGCCTGACGTTTAGGAGTTCAGCTATAGAAATTCAATACATGCTATCACAATGAAGCTTCGACCTCACGTTTCGTACGTAATGTTACGTAACGTGACTCCAAACGGAAGCCTTAGTTCAAAAATGCTTTACATTTGCTTTGTTTGACAGCTCAACAGCTGTTAAATAAAGTACACAAACAACATCATCTGATCATCTGCTTTTGGAGGGATGATGATGATGAAGGAAGAAATGTAATTCAAAGCAAACTCAAAGCAGGTGCATCGTAACGTAGACGAAGACGAAGCTGAAGCGTGTTTGTGTTTCAGCCAGTATTCCCCCAATAGAATTTCAATTCTAATAAGATCAAGATAAGCAAGTGTCAAAGAACTGCCCCTGTCAGACAGTTGTACAAAAGAGGGTTAACTCTAAACCCCAGATGTTGATATGAATTAGCTGATAAAATCGTATATTCCTTCACTTCTATGTCAAAAAACCTTATTTTTATAGTTGAACCGTGGTTCAGAATTAACCTTCTATTGTACAACTAGCCCTTAAAGTTTATGTTTCAACTTAAAATTTCGGTTAACAGTAATATTTGAATGTTTGTTTCAGTTCCATTACACGTTGCATGTTTATTTATTATTAATTTGTGTGTTTAACAAAAAAAAAAAAGAACAATTGTGTTAACATAAAACTCCAACACCCATTTTATACACACTCCAAGGTTTGTTTTTAACACTTTTATTTTTTTATGTTCAAACTCTACACGTTGTGGTGACATTTTTCACTTCTTTTATTTGAAAAAATACACGAAGTGAAAAATCCCCTCATCTTTTATTTTATTTCTTTCCTTCCAGAATCCCAGTTAATTGAGATAAGCGATGCCTTGGACAGTATCACCAACATCGATGACCTCAACATGCTCGCAATTGAAGATTCAACACTTGAAAAAGTTCCAATTCACCTTGATAACCTTTTCCGTTCGCTGGACGTTGAGAAATCACCATCATCCGATGTGCTCGTTGCGATCATTTATGGCATTGCCCTAGAAAATTCCTTCGCTACATCTGACGAAGTCGACAAATTTTTTGGTCTCGACAAAATCGGAGGTCAATCTGCTTCATTATTCCACAGCAAATTCGTGAGATTATTCTGTAATATGCCGGCTGACATCTACGATGCCAATAATATGTCATACACCCTACGATTGAGCATTTACTTTGACACATCAACGGAATGTCTAATGACTTGCATTCTGAGTGGAGAGTTTCTAATTGTCACTTTGACGCCAGTCACTGAAAATAGCGCGGGAAAGAGTATTTGCCTATCGGTTGGGCGGTACGTCCTCAGTATAAAGGGGAGACCCTTCCCGGGACGCTTGAGAAAAATCCCCGAACTTGTGTGCAAACTTCGCGAGCAGGTGTTTGCTCCAGTTCGAAAACAATTAATACATCCGCATATGCCACAGTATCCATGTTTGGAAGGGTTGCCAGAGGAATTGTATCCACATTTATATGTTTATTTGAATGATAATAATTTAAATAAGTTAAGTATTGTTTGTAAAAGGATTTATTGGACTGCTTCGCGCTACAAAGCGTATCGAGAAAACAAAAAGCTAGCAGCGAAGAAACCTAAGACTGTTTTAATTGAAAACAAAAATTAATGAATAAATAAAAAATGATATATTTTTGGTACATAGAACTGGTTTACGTTTTTTTTAAATTAATTTTCTTCTTGATTATTTTTTTGTTTACTTCGTTTTTTGGTTTACTTATTTTTGTTTGTTGTAAAACGTTTCAGATGGAAAGGAGAAACAGGATACAGTGCCCGAACTAGAAGATTCATTAGGTAAGTTTTAAGACTTCAAAAGTTTGAGACCACCTTCAAAGGGTTGCTTAATTTTTACCTAGCGCTTCAGTTTATTAATGAATATTGGGATTTTAACCCACAAAGCAGAAGATATTCAAGGAAGTTGTTGTTAGGAACATCCAGCGATACGCTAGGACCGGCGGTTTTAATGATAAACCGAGGTAAGTACGACCTAGAATTACGACGAAAACCGAAGATAAGCGTATTATCACCACAAGCACGCGTTCTAGAAATATAACAGCACCAGAAATACGCGTGGAGATAAATAAGAGGGGTACAAACCACTATGTATTTGTTTCAACTATACAAAGGAGATTGTTGAGCGAAAAGTATGAAGCGACAATATAAGAGGGAAGAAAATGATCCTTCCCTCTGTCAACACAGAATAAATTAGTGAAACAAAGGGGATAAAGAACTTTCCCAGTGCTTTGTATGTATACTACCAGTGTTTACATACAAAGCCCAGTGGGTGGAAACAAAGGCCAGCGATCGAGTGGTAGGAAGGGGAAGGATGATGAGTCATTCTACTCCTAGCCACGAAAAGGTTCAGTCGTTGCTTTAATTAAATAAAATTAATATAGTTCGCGTATAACTATTAAGATTAAGACATGCTCGAATTTTTGGCCGCATTGCAGTCCGGAAACCAAGTATATAACTAGGATTAAGTTTAGCCCAACTGGAGCTTTAATGCATCTGGTAGCCAAGAAATTTTACCACTTTTTTCTAGCGGCGTGGTTGATTCTATCATATTTCTGTCGCCAGCCATTTTAAATTCTCTTCTCTGTATACCATGAAAAAGCTTAATCAAGCTACTAAGGCATGCGCCAAGAGATGGGAATTATACACAACTTTGAACAAGTAGATTATAGCCCGATCAGAAGAGGAGAACAATACCTTTCACCGTCACAACATACCAAACATCTTAACCCTGCAGTGCACACGTGGGGCCTGACAGGCCCAAGTGAAAATTAAAATACGTATAAAATTGGAACCGTCTTTGGAAATAAAATAATCTTTCATCTACCGTCCTACAACGTCGATATGTACCCTCGAACACAAAAATAACTGTAATAAGTTCAGTAGATTTTCACTAAATAGAGCTTCGGACCTATTAGGCCCAAGGTATACATTCACGTTACTGTTTTTTTTTCTCAGATACAAAACGGCATATCTTTATTCCGTTTTCGGATTATTTTCGTGGATTTTCTTTATTATTTTATGGATATAAGTGAGAGAAGGTTGTTTTCTTTTTGGGTTCGTTTCGTTTATCTCGTAAACTTGTAAAAGACCATTTGAAGGATCGTGCTTCAAACAATCATTTGCCACTAGAAACTCGTTCAAATGCGAGAAAATTTGCTGGATTGCTGCCTGTTGAAGAAATAGTATTTTCCAATAATGTAAGTACCAGAAAAGATTGTGCATTCCGTACAAAACGAAGGAAGAGTCGATACTTCTGCGACAAATGCGGCAAATGCATTTGCCTCCAACATGCGCACTATTGTTGCCCAACTTGCTCTATTTGATATTACTGTACAAAATATTTATGTTTTATTCTCTGTTTTTATTAGTTTTAAGATTGATTTTGAATAAATATTATAAACGAATGTATAAAATTTCAGTTTCCTCAATTATTTCTACATTTGCTCATAAAATTGTATTTACGGGCCTCTCAGGCCCCACGTGTGCAATGGTGTGATTTTTTTTGAGGTGTGCACTGAAGGGTTAACCATGCTTTCGAGGTCTTTAGTTTCTTCAATGCAATGCCACTCATTGTAAGTTGCAAAAAAGGTATTTCTCTCTTCAACAAACGAATATGAGTTGCTTTTGAGACTATCGTTAGCGAAACAACTTATAGGATTAGGATTAACGATCAGGAGATCATTTGTTAAAATAGGAAACAGTGTCGGTGCGAGAACGGAGCCCTGGGGCACCCCATCATTTCTTGTCTTGTCCCATGAAATCATTGAAACGCTCAAAAACAAGGGGAGCCATGACACACTCTGGCAGTATAGAATTGGCTTGCAGAAACCTTAGCTTTCTCGATAGAGCTAGTGTCTTATCATCGAGCGTAGGGTTCGAGTAACAAAAGGAAGCTGAGGTATAATACTTGCTATCTGTCAATATTCCGGACGGAACTGTCAACAAAAAATTTGATTTAAAAAGAAGCCATGGGTAGGTAGGAAGGTAGAAATGGCTGTCCCACTTCCGTGTAGGCTACAATTAACGCTGAGTGCGCCGTTTTGATACCATACCTCATGAGATTCTAAAAAAGATTTAAGGATGGGTTAGGAAGGATGTATATGTCGCACGTACAATCCTCTATATAATGAAGTGTTGATCTCCCTACACTACGGCCTATTATCTCATAGTGCCATCTAGCTTAGGAGTGATAAGGGGGGGCGTTAAAGCCAGGTTGTGTTATTAAGGTATGAGATCATGTCTTTGATCTTGAATTCTGTGGGTTCTTCAATACCATTGAAAAATTCTTTACCTAAGTGGAGTGCTCTTTTCCTAGCCAAGGCCGGCCAATGGCAGAGAAAGTGTGGGACCGTTTCCTTTTCGTCCTGGTCCTCACAGCTACGGCAGAAGGAGTTATATGGTATACCCAATTTAGCCGCATGCCTCCCTATGGGCCAATGCCCTGTGCAGGTAGCAACAATCCTGGCTATGTCATGCCTTGGTTTGGAAATTAAATTGATTGATTTTGGTTTGTTATAGGCGGGCCAGATTTTCCTGGATATAACTGAACTCGTTAAACTATTCCACCTATGATTTGCTTATGATGTATATTTGGTCATGATATAGCCCCTCACAACTCCAAGAAGAGCATATACTCTCACTGCCAGTGAGTTGTGAAGGGCTGATCTTTGCCTAGCTAGCTCATCAGCCTTCTCATTTCCCTCATAGCCCCTATGGCCCGGTATCCAGATTAGAGTGACGCTAAAAAAAAAGAAGCCATACTATATAAATATTTCCTGCCAGAAGTTGTAATGATATCGGGAAGAAGTGCTGAGTGTAGACTTTGTCCTCCTAGATCTTTTTTCAACTAGAAAGTTATGTAGTGTCAATGTTCTATCGTTGGTGGATTTTCCGTAAGCAAAACTCATATCGATAATATTAAGGCTGTTGACGAAACGCTTTAGGAGTCCCACCATTACAACAGTATTGAGCTACTGGAGCAGTTCTATTTACTTACTTACTCGAACGGCTCCCAATCCAGCCTGAGATACTGCGGTCTTCCATCGGAAACGGTCCCTTGCATGCACTCTCCAGTCGTCAAAGCGCTCTGACAATCCGCAGTCACTTGGTCCTTGTACCGTAGGTTAGGTCTTCCTTGTCGTCTCGAACCTGGGGGCTGGGATGAGAAGACTTTCTTGGCTGGAGCGTTGTCGTCCATTCGCTCGATGTGGCCTGGTAAAATCAAAGTTTTCTACAGCAGACACTTTGTCTTTCGAGTGAGGAGTTTTGTTGGTTAGCCAAACCGAAGTAGCAGCGGTTCGCTAGGGTAATTCTTTTTCGGATCTCCACTAAGGTGTCGTTTGTGCGATTGATTTTTGTTCCAAGGTAGATGAACTCCTTAACTACCTCGAAATTGCTGCTACAAACACTGACGTTTTGTCCTAGGCGGTAGACAGATGTTGCTCTGTTTGTTGATAGCATGTACTTTGTTTTGTCCTCATTCACTTCAAGACCAACTAGTTTCGCCTGTTCTTCAATCGCTGTGAAGGCCTCAAGCACAGCTCTCTTGGATCGACCGATGATGTCTATGTCGTCCGCATAGCTTAGGAGCTGGGTGGGTTTGTTGAAGATTTTCCGTGCTCACACCTGCCTTGCACACGATCTGCTAAAGCCACACTGGTACGTGCCGATTATTGTGTTGCAGAACGGTTTAAGACGCTCACACAGTACCTTGGATAGGATTTTGTATATGCAACATTAAGCAGGGATACGCCTCGGTAGTTTTTGCTTGACATAGGATTGCCTCCTCCATATTTAAAAAGTTCCGCAGGTATGCCATCCGACCCGACGGACTTGTTATTTTTTACCTTTTGGATGGCTCTTTCTCTCCTTCAAAGGGTAAAAATCATAACATATGCTAGACTACACTGAAAACAAGTTAATCTTCCCTCTTTTGTTCACTGAAAGCAAAAGCTCTCGCCCGTTAATAATACATCTTCAACTCCCTTTAAATCCTCTTTGTACCTAGACTGATATAGAACCCCAAATTCACTTGACCTTGTCTTTGTCACAATCATTACATACGCCCGGGTTAACATTTAGCGAGTTGCGTAGGCCACCCATCCATCCCACTTCTGAACCTTACCATCACAACAAACTGAAAGAAAACACCTTTTCCCAATTCGCAGAATTTGTCTTCCTTCCATCTCAAAAGAGACATTGAAAAGCAAAAAAAAACACCTTAGATTGATTCCATCCCACGAAATCGTTTAACAACAACAACAGCGCCACCAAGCTGCTTATTTGAGCGTTAAACCAATAAAATTCTCCTTTTTTTCTATTCATATTTTATATTTGATCCCACGCGCGCGAATTTTTTATAATTCAATTCTCAAGAAAACAAATAAAACAGAAAACAAATTCCCCAGTCAAAAAAAAATTCAAGAACTCCAAAAGGTAAACGAGCGTAGAATCTAATACATCTTCTGGATAACTCATTGTGAAAGCTGAAAGAGTACCTCAAAACGCACTTTTTCTTATCTCCTTCGCAGCGCGCTCGCCTGTGAAAAAAAGTATATCCTTGCTGAAATTTCTGCAAGCCTTGTAGTCGCATGAATTTCGATATCGAGTTATCACAGTTTTCTTGTTGTATTTCTTTTTTTTCAGGAGCTATTTCTTCTATTGCTCTCTTTTACTCTCTCTTTTAATGGGAATAGTCCTTTTTTGTTTTTGTTGAGTGTCCTTGTTATTGTGCCAGAGTGTAGAGTATGGACCACCTATAATCCTCCTTGAGGATGGTTAGTTGAAGTTCATTCACTGTATGCCATTTGCTTTTTTTTTTTTCGTTCCTTTCGAAAGTATTCTCGCGAGTAGGTCCTCGTCCTGTGAGCTTGTGTATCTTTTTGTGTGTATTGACGACATCAACAGTGACACCCTAACCTAAACGCTTTTGTAGGTCGACTTTTGACAGTGTGTAGCTCAGTTCGAGTCAAGTGGGTTGTGAAAGTGGATTTTGGATGTGATTCTTGGGTTCTCTCACTGGTAGAGTGTTTGTTTGGAAATAAATATTTTATGTATGTGGATACAGAAGGTCCTTACCCTCACCGCCCGCCGTGGCTGCTGTCACACCATTGTGGGTGTGTTTTGTTTGTTCTTTTAAATATTAAGCTCGATTTTTTGGCCAAAATGAGAGGTGCCTCAAGCATGGTTGTCTTTAGAGAGATAAAGAGATGCCGCTCTCTGTTGGTATCTGTTAGAGTTATTGGTGTGACCAGTTAAGCTTATGAAGTATTTTTCTTGGGGCAAACAGTTATAAAAATAGTAAGTCAAAAAATGGACGCTAACCACACCTCCTAATGAAACACCTCAAATTCGAGATAATTTTCTTTAAAAAGACACTCAAAACCTCATAATGTATCCTTCCTTACGTGCCGAAATGTTATGATTAATGACGATTCCGAAGGGTGGACACCACGCCCCCTAAAAGGAATTTTTGTACCCAAGTTCAATTCCTTATAGAAATTAAAAAATCTGTCAGTGGATAAATCTTGAAACCCCTGACCCTTAAAGTTTACAATAACTACTCTATGAAAGAGGGCGGATGCCACGCCTTCGGACTGCCAAACCACAAATTTTGGATTCGTTCCTTTGAATACATCAGAAGGTCCATCAGTGTATACAAAAAAAAGATCCTATGACCGAAAATATTACCAACAATTCTGCAGAGATAGGCGGATACCACGCCCCCTAAAAGGAATTTTTTCCCTAAGTTCAATCTTCTTATATATAAAAATGGAACGCTAAATGTGTTGCTAAGCGATAAACTCGAGAATGATTGGACCATTTGGCACCAAATATTGACGGAAAGTTTGGGTAGTAGTGTAGATGAGTTTTAAGAAGCTTGTACAATATCGGCCAAGCCGCTCATGAGATATTGCCAAAAATTTAGACACCCCATTTGACCGGGTTATGATCTTAAACAAATTAGCTGTGCATGAACATGCGAAGGTTTCCGATTTGAAACGACCTTACTAGCTGACCTAGCAAACTTTGTTTTTTTCTGTATACATAAAAATCTCATGCAAATCATTTGAGGACTCACTACTTTTTTTACAAGTGTAGTGTTTGGCACCAAATTTGGAGAGAATGTTCGGGTACTGGCGTAAATGGGTTTTAAGTATTTTGTACAAAACCGTTCATGAGATATGGCCTTGTTAGAGGGTAGTGGGGTAGCGAGGTAGTGGGGTAGCGGGTAGCGGGTAGTGTGTGGGGGGAAGCGATTACCGGGTAAGTATTGGGTAGCGGGTACAGGCTGCAAAAGTGTAGGTCTTTTTTATATCGATTGAGCCAGTTCGAAGTCTGTCGGGTCAGCTAGTTTCTTATAGAAATTAAAAATCTTTAGGTTTACAGATCCTTTAGGTTTACAATAATTGCTCCATGGTAGTGGGCGGATGCCACGCCTTCTGACTGCAAAATCTCAAATTATGGATCAATTCCCTTGAATATATTAGAAAGTCCATCAGTGTATACAAAAATAAGATTCTATAGCCGAAAATATTACCAACAATTCTGTGGAGAAGGGCGGATACCACGCCTCCTTAAACGATTTTTTTGCCCAAGTTCAACCTCTTATAAACATATGAAATCCCATCATTGTACCGAAATTCAAAACAAAGTTCCAAGGTGTGAAGGTTTTTTTTATAATAACTGCTCTAAGGAAGAAGGCGTATGCCACACCCCCAACGTGCAAAAGCTCATATTTTTAAGATCTCTTTTGAATAAATAAGAAACCCCAATAATGCACAAAGTTTCGACATTCTAAAAGGTCATTAAAACAATAAGAAATATAAACAATATTTCTAAAAAATGGGCGGATTCCACGCCCTCTAAATAGACAAATTTTGGTTAAATAAGAACTAGAAAGACTAACGGTGTACAAAATGTCAGGATAATATAATTTTTGTAAGAGCGCCATTTAAATGATAAATTACCTTCAAAAGTAGGCTCAAACCACGCCTCCTAAGAGAAAGTACTTCAAATTTAAAAATTAAACGAGAAAGGTCACACCACTTTTGTTTTTCAACTTTGTGATAAACCATGAGAAAACAAATTGATAAGGAATGACTCTTCTCCCAAAAGGCTCATCACCATCATCATCACAATCACAGCATCCTTGCTCTCGCTCTCTTCATTTTACTCTTTTTCTCACTCATTTTTACTCTCGCCAGGAGCTTCTTCAACATCTGGAAGGATTTTCCTTTGTTCTTATTCACAGAAAAAACGGGGTTACTATACTATACCGTGAAATGCTCTTCGGTGTATGATTAGGAGTGTCCTCCTATGTCGTCGTAGCTGGGATGTTGTGTTTGCGATGTAGAAAAATCAAAAGGGCGCTTCCAGATATACACACCGCAGAAAGCAAAGGATATTCCTCCGCAAAAGCAAAAGAAAAAAAGAAAACAACAACAAGTATTGGCCCACATTTCCGAACATCTCTCGGCCAGCAGAAAAGAATTTCAGTTTCATTCCGAGATTCCTTCGGTTCAGACGCGTTGCGTTCCGAGTGTCTCTGTGTACAGTGTCCCAAATGTATCCTCTCCGTGGCGACAACGGTTAACAAAAGTGTGTGTTGTATTTGATCCTTTTTATCCTATCTGCGCTGCGGGAGGATTCGAATTCGCATTATTTTTGGCCCGCAGTCATATACCTATTGTCGTTGCTGTGGTCTTAGTCGGGGCTGTATAGCGCGCTGGAAAAGTCTTATCACAAAAGTGATCAGGAGTCGAGAGATTCCTCCCAGATTCTTTGGAAAAAGCTGAATGCGAGTAAAGAAAGGAAAATATTGTTTTTTGTTTCCCAAAAATCCTTGTGCTTGGTGAAAGTGTTTTTTAAAGTGGATGCCACTCCTAACGGCGACGATGGCCAATAATACCAAAAAAATCTAGAAAAATAAAATCTCTTGTTCTGGTGCTGGTTATATAACGAGCTGTGTATAACGGTCTAGTTTGTTGGTTCAGTTAAAATGGTTTATATCCAATTGAAGAAAGCCTTTGTCGTCTCCAACAAACCTGAGCGCACATCAGGTTTGTCCTTGTAAAAGTTCCACGCGTCCTGTCTGGTGGCCCCTGTGACTGGGTGTGCTGCCATCAAGTGTGTGCATTTTTCAAATTTCGATTTCAATTTTTGTGTGGATTTCTTTGTCGCGTCGTAATCGCCGGTCGGTCGGTCGTCCCGCCAGCCGTCATCCTGGAATACCGATGTGGGTCTCGGAGAATGGCGTCATCGATGCGGAATGCCCAGCATCCTCCAGCATCATCAGGAGGAGGAGGAGGCGGAGGTGGTGGCTCAGGAGCATCATCATCATCGGCAACGACATCGATGTCGATGTCGATGGCGATGTCTCAGCCCACTGCGACTATCCATCATAGCCACCATCAGCATCATCATCGGGTGCAATTGCAACATGTGCAATTCCAACAGCAACTTGTGGCTCCGCCAACAACACCGACAACCAAAAATGTTGGGGGCAGTTCTTCTTCGTCATCATCGATGGCTGGTCCCACGACAACGATGCGAAGAACCCTGACTGTTGTCGCACCAAGGTCAAGATGTCGCAGTCCGATGATATTGTGCCACAGTCATAGTGATGGGGAGTTTCCAATGTACAAAGGTACGTTTACTCTCAATTCTACATTTTGGGATGCTTTAGAATGTCTCTTGGGTCGGGTTTAAATATGTTTGTCCAAACGTCTCGTACCGAAAGGATTTATGCTTTATCGCTTCTTTTTTTAAGTGCAGGAGACTATGAGAACTGAAGAGGGAGAGCATTAAATTTTGAGTAGGTGAAAATTTGTTCTGTCATGGGGGTTTGATTTATGTTCTTGTTTGTGTTGTCTACTTGTGTGAGTTGGAATTTCTCGATTAATCCTTTGTTTTTTTTTTCTTCGGGGTTTTATTATACAGACTTTAAGCCCTAAGGGGGATGACGAAGCAATTTTGAAAGTTCTACCAAGTGGATCAGCTAGCTCTGCTCTTGAGTCTAAACTAAGGGATTTAAAGGATTCTTATCGTGTTGAATAAGAGGATGTGGTTGCGGGCCAGTGGGGGTATACAGAATTTTAATTTGGAATTTATAGTGAAAGTCTAGAGAATTGTAAAAAGTTTAAAAAGTACTGAACAGTGGTTTGTTACGAGGTTTTTGTCTTGTAATTAAAACTCTAATTTTATTCACTTCAAATATCAAAACGGCGCACTCAGCGCTAATTGTGTCCTGCGCGAAGCAGGACAGCCATTTCTACCTATTCACTTCAAATGGTGGCAATGGTGTGGCTGGGTTGAGACAGGAATTTTTTTAGTTTGATTGTCTCTTGGAGTAATGACGGAACAGCTCAATTTCTACTTTCCATTCCTGTCGGAAAGCGGCCAACGCCGTGAAGGCTGAAATGCAGTTGAGTTACCATGGCTGAAGATCAATTTTTTCTCCAAGTGGGGTTTTTGTTTTTTTAACTTGGAATCGCCCAAATAATTCGGCATAGTACAGCCCCGTGACCATTATGCCTTTCGAATCTTAACACCTTACGAATCTTAGAAAACGGTGGCATTACTTTTTCGGCCAATATGGGACCATTTTTGCCTTTTTCAGACCACGTTATGATTGCGCTTAAACAGCGTAAAGTGGTGTCACTGTTGCGTTTCTTGTCCGAAGTTGCATGTCATAAATTTCATGCAGCAGGAAATGACTCAGGCGTTTTTTTTGAAATTCTCTCGTACCTTCCATCAACGCTCTGCCAATACGAGATCATTGATTTTTGTCATGTTATCCTGCGTGGTAGCAAGTATTCGGTCCACCTGGACGCGGCTCATCAAAAATCGACATTGAAACTTGTTAAATAAATTGTTGGCGGTCGCTATCGAAGGAGAAGAGTCACCAAACACAGCATCCAAATGCACTTTGATATCACTGATCGATTTCCCTTCCAAAAACAAGAATCTTGCTTCTAGCAATTTTCGAAAATCAGCACCCTTACTATTCCACACGAAGTCAAAACAAACCTACAAGTCCCATCCGGCTAACTATTTATTGGACCACCCTTCTTTCTTTTTCTTAAGTCATCAAAAAATACTACCTGAAGCATGGTATTTTCTTCTTACATTTCTGCAGAAGCTGCATCGACGAAGAAAAAGGAATAAAAGAAATTTTGTGTAGAGAAAATCTCCCTTTTAAGACGTTTCTAGACTGTTTCTAAAAAAGTACGTATACGCCAAAGTGAACCTAATAATAGTGTCGTCTACTACATCTACCTATATTTTTCGAACTCCCAAGAATGGTAATGTCGTTTTCGATAAAAAAAAATTAAGCAGTTCTGGGACTGCCGACAAAAGTGAAACCCTGAACATTAAAATTTGAAATTTCATATATGAATGCTTAAAGCTTGATTAAAATCGTTCTAACGTGTTTTTGATTGAATCTATGTAATTAAAACCGCAGACATTTTTATAAAGAACAAGCTGACCCGGCAGACTTCGTACTACCTCAATGGATGAATGAAAGACACAAAAGAGCGTAAGGGATCTGGCGGTGTGACCAACTGTGGCAATTTTACTTTGCCTCCAGCACAACATAATCCAGTAAATGAAATTTTTTTATAAATAAATATGAGATATAAATAGATTCACCACAGTATTTCAATGCCTTGCAATTTGAACAAACTACTGTAATTTCTCCAATATTTACCGATTTGTCGGCACAGCAATCTAATGCTGGATAATAATGGAATGCAGCTCGTTCCAGAATCACAGCAGCACTGCGTCTGCGGAATCGCTCAATTACATTATATCGTGCTCGCTGTTGTTGAGATTGACGTGCACGAACTCGTTGCATTCTAAGCCTATCTACTGCATTGCTACTTACTACAGAACGCAACTGTGACATAGTAATACGACTGTTTTGTTGGTCAGTCTCTCTTTGGTCATCAGTGCGGTTAACCCATGAGCTAGTTCTTCGCACATTTGACTGATTGCGACGGCCTACATCAGGTCGTCTTCTCCTCGTCATCGTTAATTGGAATAATTAATTTAAGTAAGAAAAGCTCTAATACACTTAGCAGTCACTATCACAGAAGAACAACAACAAAAATAAATATGAGTGCGACCCATGTTGTCCACAAGACTAACTTCCCAGCGCGAAATTTCCAGCCCATGCGTTCCGTTGTAGTTGTACACGCACGTTGTTTTCAAAGTTAAATTCCATAAAATCATTTGAATAATAGTGGCGCCTATATTACTCCTGAATATTGTAGTTTTAAGTTAGTCAAAGCATTTTTCTAATCGGATTAATATTTCCGAAGAATAATATTTATATGGCAAAACAACGTTTGGTGGGTCAGCTAGTAATCAAATATAGTCTATGATACTCCTGAATTTTGTTTTTTTTCACTATTTTTGCACTATTGTTGAAATTATTGCAGAAATTATCATAATTTTCATTACCTATATTAGGTTGGCTTAGATTTTTAATTACCATTAAAAAACCGCAAAGCGGATTGTGCTCAAAACCTAATCAGCTCTTAACACCACAATACCGCGTCGAATGACAATACGATGAGTGGTTTGCAAGATAATCGAGCTGAAAAAACGTTACGCACATACGCACATACGAACACACATACACACACAGACATCATCATAAAAACGCTTGATTTGGATTCTAGTGACCTCGAAACATGAGATTCACAAAATCGGCCCCATTACAATAACTTCCTCTGGGAAGTTAACAAAGGAAGTTAACGGAAGTTATGAAATATGTACCTGCATATCCTTTATTTGACGTTTTTTGGGGACGGTTAAGCTGGCCTAATAAACTGTCGATTATCAATTTCTCCAATTTCAATTTTCAATTTCTTCGATTTGAAGATTATTTATACAAAGTATATGGGAAAATGATTTTTTCTTTGCAAATTATGGGAAAAAGAATTTTGCTTATAACTTGGGTGTTTGTGCATTTTTTAAAAATTTCTAATCGTTTACACCTTACCTGAACTTCCACCATTATTATTTCAAGACCACAATTAACCAAATCGGTTGAGCCGTTGCCGAGTTTAAGCGAGACTAACTAACTAACTAACTAACTAATATAGATGAAAAAACTACAAAACTGCATCATTAAATTTTCATAGATAGAATTTTTGGCGGTAGCGGGATTCTCCCACTGGTGAGGTGTCATTTCAAAGGAACCAAGCAGGTCGTTTGTGCAATTATCTTTATTTTGAAATCGACGCATCCTTACCAATGCGGTATCGAAACCACCGTTATTTCATGTAGATTAGACAAATAGAAATTTCAACAATCCGTCTATAGGATTAAAGCATATAAATAAATTTATGTAAAAATGTCTACCGTTATACAAAAATTTATATGACTGGGTCGTACTAACTTGCTCCAGTATGTTAGAGGTATATTATACTTTAACAATAACTACTGTATAAAATATAAAATGTATATATACAATGAGTGATTTGAAAATAAGTGACCATGAATCCATTTTAGTAAAAATTCCTGTAAATAAGCCTAATGTTACTGAAACAATAAAAACAGTTCAAGTGTTCAAATATGAGAAAAATGCATTTAAATTATCCTTACAAAGTCAAATCGATTGCATTGTTAATAACCCCAATTCAAACGATCTATCAAGTGATTTAAAAGAAATTCTAGAAAACAGTGTTAACGAGCAGACAATATCTAAGCGTGTATACCTTCGTAAAAATAATTGGTTTTCAGAAGAATTAAATAATCTAAAAAGTGAGAAAATCCGCTGCTATCAAAAAGCATCAATTTTAAATCTTCCCACGTATTGGGATAAATACCGAAGGGTAAGAAACTTATATAAGTATAAGCTCCAATTAGCTAAAAAAAATTATACGTGCAATAAAATAGAACAGTGTTCAAATCAAAAAGACATGTGGAGAGTTTTGAAAACTTTAGTTTTAAAAGAAGAAAAGACTGAAATATGTGAAGTGCAATTTGAAGATGGTAAAGAAACTGATGATTTAGTGATTGCAAACAAATTTAACAAGTATTTTATAAATAGCATAAATGACATAAGTAATTCCATACCTTTAAGGAGTTTAGACATGAGTTACCTACCAGATCTAAATACAACATTTATGTTTAAACAAATAACCCTTCCTGAGCTTCACAACACATGCAAAAAAATGAACAAGAAAGTGGACTCTTTAAAACTTTATTAAAATAATATTAGATTGCTTTGATGTAATTGGACCCATATTGTTAAAAGTAATAAATGACTCATTCCAACAAGGTGTTTTCCCAATATGTTTAAAAGAATCTGTGATAATTCCCATACCCAAGGAACAAAACAACAATAACTGTGATAAATTTAGACCTATTAATATGTTACCTGTAATTGAGAAAATCGTTGAGAAAGTGGCTTATGAACAATTATTTAAATACGTGTCGGATAATAACATTCTCATTCAAAATCAGTCGGGATTTCGTTCAGAACATTCGTGTGAAACAGCTCTAAACTGGTTAATTATGACCCTAAAAACCCTAAGACATGACAAAAATAAAATAATTTCTGTTTTCATTGATTTTCAAAGAGCTTTCGAAACAATAGATCGATTTTTACTCCTAAAAAAATTAAAAAATACGGTGTGATTAACAAAGAACTTAATTGGTTTCAAACTTACTTGACTGATAGAACTCAACGAACCAGAATAAATGAGTGCTTTTCCGACAGTGAAAATACTTCTTTCGGTGTACCACAAGGAACAATTTTAGGTCCACTCTTATTTCTCCTTTACATTAATGACATTAACAAAATAATAAACTACTGCACAATCTCATTGTTCGCGGATGATGCGCTTTTATTTGTTTCCGGAAAAGATTTGGAGGTGATAAACGAAAATTTAAACTCTGATTTAATTAAAGTTTGTGAGTGCTCAAAATAAATGTTAATAAAACAAAATGCATGGTTATAAATGCGGATTATTCTCCAAACATACTTATAAATAATAATGAAATTGAACAAGTGCAATGCATTAAATATTTGGGTGTTATGATAGACAATGACTTGAATTTTAATTACCACTTTGAATATATAGTGAAAAAGATATCCAAAAAAATCGGATTTTTAAAAAGAATACGGAAACAAATCACAATATTATGTGCAATAAACATTTATAACACCATTATAAAGCCGCACTTTGAATTCTGCTCAACAATTTTATATAACTTATCGGAAATCAACAGGCTTCAAAGACTTCAAAATAAGGCGATGAGAATTATCCTGAAATGCAGCTTTTATACTCCAATCAACTTTATGCTCTCATGCTTAAAATGGCTAAACATCAAACAGAGAATTACTTACAATGCAGCAATTTTTGTATTTAAAATTAAAAATAAAATGGTCCCTGATTATCTATGCTTAAATTTAAACATAATTCATGATGTACAACCTTACAACTTAAGAACAAATAATAATTTTAGATTGCCACTCTACAGAGATAACAGAACTCAAAACATGATCATGTATAAAGGAGTTAAACTTTTTAACGAATTGCCAAATGAAATCAAAAACGAATCAAATTTTAATGTTTTTAAACGATTGCTTATATCTTTTATTAAATCTAATGTGTAATTTTACAATTTTATATAATGTCCTTACATTTCAAAAATGCATATAAAAAATATCGCTTACTTAGTATCTTAAATCTTAAGTTTAACATATTTTTGTAGTAGTAAAATAGTAATATCATACTAAATAAATGAATACATACATACATACATACATATAGTTTGTTTTCATTGACTTTAAAATGTTTTCAATATTTTTCATTATTATTCTTCAGAAGAACAAATAAACAACTTCA
Organism: Sphaerophoria taeniata; assembly: GCA_943590905.1. Lineage (NCBI taxonomy): Eukaryota > Metazoa > Arthropoda > Insecta > Diptera > Syrphidae > Sphaerophoria > Sphaerophoria taeniata. The sequence goes on from OX016541.1 coordinate 149,108,833, forward strand.
AATTTTATAAGAGAACTTAAAGAACTTGTGTTTCTTATACCTTATACAGTCTATTCCAAAACTTAACCCAAAAAAAAAACATTAAAAATCATTAATAAAGATTAAAATTGAAACATATACCTACCCCACAAAAAAACACATTTTATCTGAAAAAAATTGATTCCATAACATTTCTTAAGAAATTATTGATTTTTCAAATTTTTATATATAAATATTTTGCAAAAATGTCTTAAAATTAATATGCGTATGTAGTTTTAAAGAGTATGTTAATAAAGGTACGTCTTACAGTTGAATATCAATTTTAAATATTGATCCGTTTTTGAGATACAGAATTTTGAAAAAAAAAAGAAATTTAAATATTTTTTTTTTAAATCCAAAAAGAATTTTGAAATGTTTTTGAAAACAAAATATTATTTGGGCAATATAAACGTAACCCCCAAAAAATAAGTACGCTGATCGGACTACTATTTTTCGAGAAAATCTTATAACAAGAAAACGGTTCTATGAGAGTTAGGTACCGTTTTGGAGCAATACAAACATAATTTTTTTTACATTAAAAAGACATGTGTACCATAAAAAAATTTACTTGGATGTTTAAAAAAAAATGTAGGAGCCGTTTTTGAGAAAATTGAAACTTTTGGTTTTTGTCCCAAAAAAATTATATGGTGGCTACCAGAGATTAAAATGAGTCAAGTATTTATGGCGCTTGTAAGTAAATCGAAAAATAATGTTTGGTTTGTTTGAGATTTGTGTGCTGTGTGGAAATGTAGGTAATCTATGGCAAGGAGGTTTATTTTTATCGTTGATTTGTTTCATTCTCAAATTTTTGTATCAGTGTAAAATTTGTCGAATAAAATAGACAGATACGAATAGAAACAAAAAAAATCCACATATTTTGATTATTTTGATTTTTTGTGATCAAAACACCATTGTAAAATGTCAACAGGACCTTGTGTATGGGTTTCAATATACATTAGAATTTCATGAGCAAATTAATCCGCGTTGTCAGTTGAATTTTCTCCAGCAAAAAAATGAATAATTATGGACTTGTAATCTCTTCAAACAAGTTTACTGATTGAAAGTAAAATCGCTCACAATCACCATTCCATTATTCATAGCGCTTGTAAGTAAATCGAAAAATAATGTTTGGTTTCATAGCTTAACCTTAAAATGTTCATTCATACCTCAATTTTTGTTTTATTACTCTAATTACAAAAAGCCAACATCCCACGCTAGAAAAGGATTACATATTATCCAGAAAGTAGTAGGTAGCTTGGTTATAGGATAGATAGATATGTTATAAAAAGATTAACAATATTTAAAATATCTTTACAAAACGGTGCCATGCCATTTGGCCATATGCCATATGGCCATATTTCAAAATATGGCCATATGACACTTTTGAATTGTGTCATATGGCCATTTGGCTATTTGTCGCTTTGGTAATGTTCAATTTGACCATATCTTCTTGTGTCATTCAGCCATATGGCCAAATGACGCTTTCTTAAAGCGACAAATGGCCATATATTCTAATATTGTCATTTGACAGATTTTCAAAGCGTCATTTGACACAAAATATGCAAAATGGTTCGAGCAGGAACTATCTTTTAGATGGTACTTTTAGTGTTGTAAGAGCTTGCGGCTACAAATAATTGTGAATTGTGCGCTTCGCTCATGATAACCACGTTAGTAAAGATATATTAATTTACATTTTGTTCCAATTTAGGTTGAGAAATTATAAATAAGAATCATTGATGATGTTTATAATTTTGAAAACATATGCAAAGTTGTTAAGTTAAAATTGTTTTTTGTTGAGATTTTCTTAAACATTATCAGTTTTCGTCAAGGAAACTCTTCTCAATGCAAGCGTTCTTCTGAACTTTGGTGTTCGGTCAGAGTAGGGCATTCTACAAGCACACTGTACTTGAACCCAGTTTCATCTTATTTTATCTTTTTGTCACCTCAATCCTCAAATAACTGAGCTGTTTCAATTACATTAACAGCTCCATCAGAAAGACATTTTTGTATTGAAGGTATGTTCAGTTTTCTTGTATCATGTGGATGCAGACGTAAGTACTATTTTTGCAATACTAAACCTTAACTCAGTCTCACGTGTTTTAAAATATTATTTCAATAAAAGATTTGAAGCTTGAACCAAAAAATGAAGCAGGTACAATAATTGCTAGCGAGCGAAGCGAGCGGAAAATTTTTTTGCCCAAAAGAGAATGAATTTGGGGTGTGAAAATAAAAAAATTCGCGCGAATTTTTTTATTTTCACACCCCAAATTCATTCTCTTTTTGGCAAAATTTTTTCCGCTCATTTCGCTCACAATCAAACCAAATCAATTTTGAATGTTCCAGATCGACATCATCCTCAGACAAAAGTGAAAAAAGATGCTTAAAATGAATTAATGCAATGCAGCACCTGCTTTCCAGACACAAGCGTGCATTACAAGGGTGCGTGGTGGTTCCTTTTCCAAATTAAAGAATCGGCAGCAGCTTTGAAAAATTAATTGCCCTGTCTGTTTCTTTCTGTTTGATTATTTTTTTTTTTATTTATTAAAACGTTGCAATAAACTTTTTGAGATCAGTTACTTACCATATTTTCATAAATAAATTGTATATTCGTTTTTGTTTTTTGCAGTAAACTGCAAGCTTGAAAGTTTCATTTGGCCATAATGGTCAAATGAAACATTACCAAAGCGACAAACAGCCATATATTAAAATATGGCCATGTGACACAATTCAAAAGTGTCATATGGCCATATTTTGAAATATGGCCTTATGGCATATGGCCAAATGTCATGGCACCTTACAAAACTGCATTCCCTACCAACCGGAAGCAGGTATTCCCACGGCATAATCTTCGTCAATCACTATTTTCTATTTAGGTATACAAACATACCTAACCTATTTTAATGTAGGTACAGTATTCTCCGCTTAATTACACTGACCATTTTGTCAGATTTTTCGGTCAATTATCCGGGTGGTTCAATTAACGAAACCCCGCTTAATTGACATATCTGTTCAATTAAGCGAAACCCGTATAATTGCACGAGTAGGTCAACTAAAAATTAAAATATTCATCCTAGAAATTCACTCTATAAACATTTCAGTGTCAACTTACGAAAACCTGGAAAAAAATTAAAAAGAATACACGAGCAAATATGTTAATATATCTAATATGACAAAAAACCATTGAATAAGAAGAACAGAAAGGGGTCTTATGAAAAAGAAGTGAAGCTTTTTTCAAAGTAGTGTGAGTTTCACAAACACAAATGCATTTCAACAGGGCTGGCCTGCAGTTGAATCAAGATTATATCGATTGTGCTTAAATTTTTTTTTCCAATTCCAATTCTTTTTTTGGATTACATGGTGTTATAAAGCTCAAGGTGAACACGCACGATTTGTATTGTTTTTTTTTTTAATTCCTCAGTACATTTTCTTAATTTTTCATCCGTAATTCATCACATTTATTGCACCTTTTTGGGTGGTATTTGAAAGCGCATTCTATGAACAACAATCAAGTGTTAAAAAGCACAAGAAATTGTACAGCGCCTTACGATCACCAACATAAATAAATGCGCCCCTGAACTCGTGTTTTTGTTTTTGTGACAGATAAGACTAAAGATCAAGACCAAATAAATTCTATGGACAAAGGATTTTTATTTTTGAGAAATTTATTATTTGGGTTGCTAAATAGTTATTATGACAAATACATTTTATAAGTTCTACGATATTTAAATTAACTAAATAACTTCATTTCACACACATTTATAATCAAAACTAGCTGACCCCGTGAACTTCGTCCCACCGCCCTTCAGAGCTACTCCAATAACAATTTTCCCTTGGAAAACCAATAAGTTGTCCGAGTTTTTCATCAAGAACTTTTTATTTTCCCTTCGAAAACCCACTTTGAAATTTTCCTGTTTTCCATTTGAAAACCAATGCACCTGCAATAATATGCAATTTTCCCTTTGAAAACCAATGAGTTGTCCGAGTTTTTCATCAGAACTTTCTATTTTCCATTCGAAAATCCATTTTGAAATTTTCAAGTTTTTCATTTGAAAACCAATGCACCTGCAATAATCTAAAAAAAAAACAAAAGAACCATCTACAGACTAACACGAAAAAAATAAAAAAAAAATAGCCAAATTCGTCCAGCCGTTTGTGAGTTATTCGATTATAAACGAACAGGATTTCATTTTTATATATATAGATAAGACATTTTTTACTTGTGATAAGAAATTTTTCTTGACTCCGTAGTAGAATCGTTTCTACACAATTTCACACAGCACTTCATTATATCTTATGGTGTTTTTATAAAGAATGGTAAATATTCTATCGAAACTAGCAAAAACTTCACTATTTAAATTTGTTTTACGGATTTGTGCAATAAATTTGACAACGAAAATTTCAAAAGCACTTTTTTACAGCTCGGCAAAATGACAGCACAGGAGAAAGGTTGACAGCACAGGAAAAAAATTTGACATCATCAGAAATGGTTGTTGCTTCACTCACGTACACTGTACATGTAGCTAACACCGCTTCCTGTACTTCTTATTCAATGCAAAAAACAAAAACAAACAATAGCCAGCTGTCATTTGTTATACAGCGAACAGTGCTGACAATTTAGCGCTTCCACTAAGAGAATTTATTTTTAGGTTTGTTTCATTATAAATTTTTTATCCGTCCAATTATCCGAAAAATGTCCATGTATTTAGTTTTTCTGCTGCATATTTTTAAGATCAATTAAGCGAGTAATATAACTAAGCGGGGTTCAATTAACCGTCTAAAAAGCCTTGCTACTAATACGAGAAATTTTCGAAGCCAATTTTTTCGATCAATTAAGCGGGATGTTCAATTAAGCGAGGTGCAACTAAGCGGGGATTACTGCATTCATTAATAAATCCTTTCTTTAATTAATGTGAAAGATAATCTTTCCAGTGCGGATTATTCTATTTATGATTGCAAATCCGGCCACCTAACTCATTTATAAATATTTCTATTCATTAAATTACAACCCATACAAAGTCTGCATCTTTCATTTTTTTCTTCGTAGAGAAAAAAAAATTGAAACGTCCAATCAATTTTACCCGAAAACTCGAACATGTTTGAGTAAGTACAAGCAAGTAAATTGCTTGTGAATCAATTTGACTTGAAATGATCGAAAACGAAAAATATTTACGAGTTCCTTCTGCTTGCTTGGTTTGACTTACAAGCCTTTTTATTTATGAGTCAAATTATTCATAAGTAAGGGTTGCAATCGAACGAGTATGAACAAGCAGACAAGAAAAAGTTGGATGTGTTCGAACTGTTCAAACATACTCATTTTAATCTCTGGCGGCTACCCTAAATTTTAATCTTAAAAAAAAAAAAAATCAAAAAAATGACCTACGCAAATTCTCTTAAACTTCTAATTTTCAAGTTTGAAGTCAATCGGACCAGTGGTTAAGGCTGTAGGTGCGTTTACAGACAGAGACGGACGGAATCGCCGGACCCTCTTTTTTTCAAAATCTCTATCATCGCATCGTACGAAGTCAATACTTGCCATATATTTTTAAGTCGCAAGTTAAAAGTAACATAAATTGATGAGCATAAATTTCTCTATCAATTTTTTGTTCATAAAATAACGACAACACGACAACGACAACGAGCTTGTATGGACAATTTTTGGTAACCCGAAATCATTATATTAACCCCCATGCAAAAGTGCCAAATGCGCCTAAAAAAGTTTTCACTTTAAAAACGTTTTGTGTAATGAAAATCTCCCTTTTAAGAGTGTTAACTATAAATTTTTGTTTGACTCACAAAAAGGTACGTATACGCGATAATAAATCAAACAAAATATATAGATGTAGTAGATGAATAACTATTTTGAGTGTTTTGGTTTTGCAAGTTTATTTATAACCAGCCGAGCCCGCGAACTTCGTCTCGGCACCACAGGCATTGTTAAAATGAAATGTGATTTGCTTGAATCCAAATGAAATAGAGAATTACATATCTGAATTTTTCCAAACTTTGCAACTAACATTCTACTTTCATAAAAGCATGAAGTAAAATGCAAAAAAAAAAACGGTTGTCCCCCTTGTTTGCTGACTTTTCCATAAGATTGTTCCAAAAATTTATGTTGTACTGAGGCTATATTATCTACAATGAAAATTTTATAAAAATGCATTGAGGATTGAGCGGATTAAGAGCCCAAAACGGATATACTTGATTGAAGTTCTTCGTGCTCTCGCAGAGTTTTCCGTGTTGACAATCAAAAAATTTTCATTTTTCTATATGAGAATCAGGGGACTTTCTATTCTCCATTGGAAAACCCGCCATTCTGAAATTTTCTAGTTTTCCATTTAAAAACCAATGCACCTGCAATAATATGCAATTTTCCCTTTGAAACCCAAAGAGTTTTCCCAGTTTTTCATCAGAACTTTCTATTTTCCATTGGAAAACACATTTTAAAATTTTCCACTTTTCCATTTGAAAACCAATAATATGCAATTTTCCCAATGAGTTTTCCGAGTTTCTCATCGAGATCTTTCTATTTATCCATTCGAAAACCCATTTTGAAACAAAAAATTCCAAGCAAAAAAAATCAAATTTTCGACCTTTGTTTGGTTTTTCCAGTTTTCCAAATTTTCCATGAGGTTTTTCCAATTTTTTTTTCACAGAAATCATCACTGAATACAACAGTATTAACCATGAAAATTTCACAAATATCTGTCGGGCCATTTCGGAGTCTATAAGAGACATACAAACAAACACACATCCATTTTTATATATAAACTAGCTGGCCCGGCAAACGTTGTTTTGCCATATGAATTATTTCTAGAGTATGGAAATAACGGGTGATTTTTTAAGAGGTTTAGAACTTAAAAAAAAAACACAAAAAAATCGAAAAAAATGAATGAAATATTTATTTGAATCGATAGTTTGAACCTTGCAATTTAATGTTTAAAGATAATTTCATGCAAATGTTGACCGCGGCTGCGTCTCAGGTAGCCCATCCGCTGAGTCCAATTTTGGCCTCAGCGGATGGGCTACCTGAGGCCAAAATTGGACAAGCGGGCTTGTCCCTATAGACATTAGCCTTGACATACCCCCACAAAAAATAGTCTAATGGTGTCAAATCGCACGATCTAGGCGGCCAATTGACCGGCCCGAAACGTGAAATTAACTGTTCACCAAACTCGCCTCGCAATTGCGCCATTGTTTCGCGTGCTGTGTGGCATGTGGCACCGTCTTGTTGAAACCACATATCATGCAAGTCAAGAACTTCCATTTCGGGCAAAAAAAAGTTTGTTATCATCGCTCGGTAGCGTTCACCATTGACAGTAACGCTGCGATTCGCATCATCTTTGAAGAAATATGGCCCAATAATGCCGCCGGCCCATAAACCGCACTAAACAGTGGCTTTTTCGGGATGCATTGGTAGCTGTTGCAATGCTTCTGGCTGATCTTCACTCCAAATGCGGCAATTTTGCTTATTTACGTACCCATTCAACCAAAAATGAGCCTCATCGCTGAACACAATTTTTCGATAAAAAAGCGGATCCTCGGCCAGCTTTCCAAGAGCTCATTCACCAAAAATTCGGCGTTGTGGTAGGTCGGCTGGCTTTAGTTCTTGCACCAGCTGTATCTTAAAAGGCTTTACGCCCAAATCCTTCCGCAAAATTTTCCACGTAGTGCTGTAACAAAGGCCTAACTGCTGGGAACGGCGCCGAATCGACATTTCGCGGTCTTCTGTCACACTAGCTGATACGGCCGCAATATTTTCTTCACTACGCACAGTACGTAAACGTGTTGGTGGTTTAATGTCCAACAAAGTAAATTTGGTGCGAAATTTGGTCACAATCTTCCGAATAGACTGCTCAGAAGGTCGAGAATGCCGACCATAAAATGGAAGCAGCGCGCGATGAACATTTCGAACCGAGCACGAATATTGATAGTAAAATTCAATAATTTGCAAGCGTTGTTCATTTGTAAGACGATCCATGGTTAAAGTGCAAACCAAACTGAAGCTGTTTGACAGTGACACAAGGTACTAAACACACGTCAGCTGTCAAAACCAGTGTTGCCAAAACCAAACCAGCTAAAAAATCACCCGTTATTAACCCACATGCAAAAGTGCCAAATGCACCTACAAAAGTTTTCACTTTAAAAACGTTTTGTGTAATGAAAATCTCCCTTTTAAGACTGTTAACTATGAGTTTTTGTTTGACTCACAAAAAGGTACGTATACGCCAGAGTGAACATAATAAATCAAATAAAATATAGATGCAGTAGATGAATAACTATTTTGAGTGTTTTGGTATTACAAGTTTATTTATAATGAACATAAAGAATGGCGAAAACCGGAACGACACTTTTCAAATTCTCAACAATGGCAATGTCATTTACTATAAATAAAACTCTATTCTTATTTTTTTTTTTAATTTTAGTTAATGTCATATCATAACTTAAAAGACTTTATGAGCATTAAATCAACATCAGTTGTCTTCACTTTAAAATTATTGATGGCTTCGAACAAATTCAAATTACTGCTACATCAGCATCAAAAATTTGCATGAAATTACCATAGTTTGAAATACAAAGTTTAAACGGTAAATTTTCAGTTGGTTCCATAGTGTAGCGGTTATCACGTCTGCTTTACACGCAGAAGGTCTCCAGTTCGATCCTGGATGGAACCATGTTGATTCTTTTTTTTTCTCTGGTAGAAATTTGAGTTGCAAAAAAAAAATCTCGCTCTTGAGACCTTTCATGTTAAACAGGAGAATACAAACACCGTGTATATCAATTTGATTGCCCTGCATTTTTTGCTGATTTAATTCTTACAACTTATTGATCTATTCTTCAAATTTCAACACAATGTTTACGTTCCTCTGAAACCCTCTCGTTTTACATTTCGTTTGAGATTTTATTGCAAATTAAATTGTTTCATTTAACAGTACTTGAGAGTAAAACAGCCGAACGTCACACAGACAACAAAGAAACAATAAAACAGACACTTGTTACAATAAAAATTTACTGCTCCGTCATTAAACGTGGAATAACAAATATAAGCTCTCCTGGAGTGAATTTATAAATATTCTTTCTTGGTGAAATGTTGTCTACGATTTTGAAAATATCACCACTTACTTTTCTCTCTGTCATTCATAAATGTTAAAATCTAACCTCAAATCATCATTCTACCCAAAACAAACACAAAAAAAAAGCTTTTTAAATATCAAAGTCAAGAGTAAATGGCGTAATGGATACCGAATCGTAAAACGGATATACATGTATACAAGGATATCACAAGAAGTGTTATTTTACATTTAATTGCCACTTCAAATAGCTAAAGAATTTAATTAAGTTCAGTCTTGTGTCTGGAGACAAATTACAGATAAATATTCCAAGAGCAATAGTTTAATGATGCTCTTTGATGTTTTATACTTTTTTTCTTCCTATTTTTTTGAAGACGAATAAAGGGAATAATTTTGCCAGAAGATAAATATCGAATTGAAAAGCTTTTCAGGCATTCAGTCGAGGATTACCTAATTAATTTTTATGATTGCTTGTGATTTTCGTTTTGGATTTTGAAATTTTGATGGCAATCAGAAAGTTGGTCCTTAAAATAAATAAACAAAAGGAGAGAGAGGCTTTTCTCATGAATATTGATCTCAGCTTCAAAGGAAATGTTTTTTGCTGAATCCATTAGGAAATCCGTAGAGCATAGTTAAAGTTGTTCAGATTAAAGATTTAAAGATAAACAGAGGGTTTAAAGGATGCTAAGATTTTTTTTTAAGTGTGTTTCCCAGTAGATCGTAAACTTAAAAACTGATTAAACTACGTAGGCTGAGTAACAAGCCAAATATACATTCCGACAAGGAGATGGACTGCATCCGCCTCAATCTGGTGTTGAAGAAGGGAATCCGTGACTCTGGAACATCGACAAGAGGGACTTTCGTAACCATTAACCCAATTATTGGCTAATGCAGACGACATCGACATCTATACAAGGAATACAATCTGTACAAACCACATTTATCCATATCACGCAGGCGGAGGAAAATCTGGGGCTGAGAAGAAAGCCAAGTATATGGTGTCTCCGTCTGCAAAAAACCGTACAAAGTCTTATCAGTACTCACTAACGGACCCGAGACTTGGGTGCCTAGCCAAACGCACTGTGACCTCTAAAACGAGTTCGAGAGCAAATTCCAATCTACTGCTTAACGGATGTGATAAAAAATTTGAAGCTTGGAAGACAGATCGACTAGGCGCCTTACTCGTATGAGCGAAGAGAAATCCGGCATGGTAGGTACCTTGCGGTGTTATAATTAATCATAGGAGCATGGCGTTCCATTCAATAACGCCCACCGTTGATCAAACAGCTGTTCCCTACTCATTTTATATTTTTAATCTTTGCAAAAACTTACCTACTTTTGTTGTTTTTACTGTCAAAAAATAATAAAAAAGTAAGGCGTTTGCAAAATTTACCAAAATTCTGAAAGTCATTACCGAAAAATGACTACTTCATCTAATCTTAAGTAAAATCTAATAATAACCACTTCATACATCCAAATTGCTTTTCTGTCAGCGGTGCCTTCAAGTGGTAGCGTGGCCGAGCGGTCTAAGGCGCTGGTTTAAGGCACCAGTCTCCTCGGAGGCGTGGGTTCGAATCCCACCGCTGCCAAGAAAGTTTTTTTTTTCTATTTTCGTTTCACAAACTGTGTCGTTTGAAAAGGTATGAAGGCGAAAAAGGTTACGCATACGCCCGAGTGCATTTTTGTTTATTTTGTTTGCTACTCGGTATTTTCTACTACCACCACGTCGGCGAATGGACGACAACGCTCCAGCCAAGAAAGTCTTCTCATAGGAGCCCCCAGGTTCGAGACAACAAGGAAGACCGAACCTACAGTAAAAGGACCAAGTGACTGCGGATGCCAGAGCGCTTTGGTTTTGTTGACTCGAGAGTGAATGCGAGAGACCGTACCCGATGATGGAAGGCTCCAGTATCTCAGGCTGAGATCCTTCATGGATTGGAAGGCGGTTAAGTAAGTAAGTAAATAGGTTGAAGACGAATATTCCGAACACACCGGCTTTATGTCACAACAACTGAACCTATGATAACAATTGTGTTAATTTAAGGATTAAAATCAAAACGTATAGTGCATGAACGTCACCATATTTGCATAACAATAATCACAAGCCACAACACACAAAGCGTCAAGTGTTGTCCTGTCTGTAGGCAATTATTACGAATCTGGTCAACTCCCACCCGTTGTCGAACTTGAATCGTCAAATCAATGCAATTACTTAACAATCTCATTCAAGGCGCCACCACCACCGACGACGCGACGACGTTCGCCATAAGTCGTCGTCGTAGCCATAACCACCGAAGGAGCCAATCAAAAGGATTGCTTAATAATTTCCATACATTATGAGAATACTGTGGATAATGGCAATGGGTAAACAGAGAAACACAATTTCTCGCGCCAATTATCTCTGTCCAGGATCGCCACAGCCAACAGTCCAACCGAACAGAAAATAAAGAAACACAACTTGGCAGTCGGCACCATGCTGTCTGACCTAGAAAAACCCTAAAAAAGTCCTTTTCAGCCCCATGTCTCCTTTCACATCCGCTGCTCTCGGAAAGAGGATTTCTTTTGCCTTCAACTCTTCTGTGCAACGATACTGTTGTGACTCACAATAACGTTGTTTTCAAAACAAACACAACAGCACTTACAGCCTTACAGGTCGTTTCCTTTAATCCTTTTTTGCTCTTCCCTGGATAACACTTGACAGTTGGTTTTGTTGTGATGTGAGCTTATAGACCCAATCGAGCCACTTTAATCAAGATGGTGGCAAGTCTGGGAGTTAAAGTTGCATCCTGAAGAGTTTTCATGGCATTCTGCACTCAAAATGGGTCGTTTAGTTTATTTTTTAGGTCTTCATAGTTTTTTATGGAAATTCCTTTGAGTGCATCGGATTTGTGCATTTGTTTGTCTTTCTCGAATTTGAATTTTCTGTTTGTTTGGTTTTGCACTTTCTATAAAGGAGATTGGAACTTGTCTGATATGTTCTCGGATCGATTGGAGTTGTTGGGTATGAAAAGTCGTTTTATTTCTTTGACATAATGTTATTGGTATCGGTCCAAAAAATTCTACCAAAACTTTCTTTAGTTTTTTAAACAACTTCTCTTTTGAGACGACAAAGGATGACGACAACGACTAAAGTTTGTTTTTTCCTTTTTCTAATCTTTTTGCATTTTGTGCATGCAGTCACCGTTTGGAAGAACCTTGACTTTTATATACTTTTAAGTGGTTGCCAAAAGTTGTTCGTTTTGTTTTGTTGCCAAGAATTTCGTGGTTGTTCTGGAAGGCTTAAAGGTAAGGTAAAGTTGTCTTGTGCTTGGGTTACTTAAAAGTTAATTTAGATTTTTCGGCGGTTTTGTTGGAGTAGACGTAAAGAAATTGCAGTCAATTTCACTCTGTTGATGAATAATGGGGTTTCGTGAGGGTTTGTTTATTGTTTTTTACGAGAAATTATCGAACTTAAGTTCTTGGCAAAGCTTGCAAATTAAATGTTGCAGAAATTTGTAAAGAACTCGATTACAGATGTTGGTTGGGAAGAGATGAGGGGTTCAGGTGCTCTTTAATGTTGCAAGATTTATTTGGTTGAGAAGTACTTTTTTCATGATAGATTGATACTCTTGGAAATTTTGTCTATTCTTCGCAAGAGGGAGTACCTGTGAAAGATGAAACGTGAGTAGTATTCGAACCCACACGTTCTGCGTAAAAGCCAACGCACATAGGGTAAGTTCGGGCATTATGGCGCACCGGGCATTATGGCGCACCACTCAAATGTCATAGTTCCAAAACTCTAATTTAAATAAAAACAATGCAAACATATCAGTCTTTCCTTAACACGTGTCCAGTGAACATCGGTCGTCGATGCGACGAGATTCACAGAAGAAAAAAAACTTTAAAAAAAAAATTGTTGCGTTTTTTGTGTGTTTTTTAATTTCGCTGTATTTTCAGATTCGTGTTTCTCGGTAAGTAGACAACGCAGGTGTTCGATGTATAGAGCAAAATATAGAACATAGTTTCAGTTTTATTGTGTAACGTGAGATATTTGAAATGAAAAGAGATCTTAGGTTTTTTTGTTGACGTGTTTTGAATATGTGTTTTCGGGTAATATGGCGCATATGATATGAGGGCATTATGGCGTGAGTGCGTCATAATGCCCTTATGAAGTTTTTATATAAAGGCAGGAAACTACTGCCTTGATCTCTTCGTCTCTTCTAATTTTTTTTTTTTTATTTCTGTACGTATTGCATAGCTAAGCTATGTAATGATAGATACAAAGTGCATGTTTCAACTTTAAGTAATCAACAATTATTTCAGAAATGCCAAATATCCGGTCAACAAATAAAGCGGTTCGAGGCAAATGGGAAGAAGACCATTTACTTGCTGCTATTGAGGAAAAAGGACGATTGGATGCAGTGTGTCTTTTGTGGACAGTGGTCCCACGACTCCTGCACTGGATTTAAGAACACATGTGATCAATGTGGGTGTTCAAATCAGAAATAAAATTTCTGCGCCATATTGCCCTTAAGGGTGCGCCATATTGCCCGCATGTAGGGCAATATGGTTTTTTTTAAGCCTTTTTTGAATTAATTTTAATTTTTTTATTTTGTTCAATAACTATTTTAATTTTATTTATTTATGTTCCTATTTTGTCTTATTAAATAAAAAAAAATACTGAATTAAAAAATATGGTTCATTATAAAGTTATTTCAGATTTCCGTTAGGTGCGCCATAATGCCCGAACTTACCCTAACCATAACGCCATGATCACTTTAAAAAACTTGCAATTTAGAAAATTGCAAAAAGGTAAATTTTCGGGAGTCAACAATTTGTGACGTTGCAGACAGAAACTGAGCTGGATGAAGACGCTTGTTGGCTAAGGCTCTGGTTTGACCTAGATTGTAGCGCCACCTAAAGTAAGTTAATAAACTGTCATGACATAAACCAAAAAACAAAACTACAACCCCTTAAAAATGACTCCAACTTTTTTAACCCGTCTAAAGACTACGTTTTCTGGAGATCCGCAAAGTATGTACATACTATATGCTTTCATGGCGACTATGACCTTCTCATTTGAATTAAATTTCTGCCCGGCGGCGCACAGTGGTTTCAAAGTGGAAAAAAACCCCAAAAGTGAAATATTTCTTTCAGCAATTTTGATCCTATATTTCGATAGTATAAATATACAAATGCGAAATAAAAAGAAAATTATGTTCTTTTCTCACTCTGGTTCTCCATACCATCAATTCAATGTTGAGTCTATTATAATTTTCAGAATTCGGAAAAAAATGGAAGCGGTTTTTATGTGTAATTTTTTTGAATGAGAATCAATTTTAGACAAACAAAAAGTGATTTTTATGTTGAATATAACATTTTGCATTCATAATCCGTTCAATATTTCTTAATTTGATTTTCAATAAAAAATATTAATAGCTTCTAATCAAGGTACTTCGAGAATTAGGCTTAAAAGTTGTTTATTGGACATATTTTTATAGAGCTAAGCGTTGCTAACTTTTGACACTTACATTTTTTGTTTCCTTGTTTAATAACGAAACAACCCTGTTAAAACTAACGGTCACTTTTAGTCACTTTGATCGTGAGAACGTTTTGAGTGCAAAATCACGAGGTCTAATTTCCTTCTGAAAAAATCAGAGAAATTAAAACATTTATGAAATTTTTTTGTATGCAACATTATTAAGACATTGCATATAAACGTGTTGAAGAAATTTCCCAAAAATTGGTTCAGCCGTTTTTGAGAAATCTAGAAAAGAGTGTTATAAACCCAAAAGGTACTACACAAATGGATCTCTTTTCCGATTTTTTTGTTATTGTAGAATATATTTTAAATAATATCTTGGAATGAAATATCACTAAGGATAATCTTAAGTATAACTGTGCAAAATTTGAACAAAATCGGTAAAGCCGAAATGGAGATATACGGGAATAATCCAAAAACAGCCTTAAAGTCCCTGGTTTTAGAATTTCACTTCGATACAGGGCCAGTAAGGGCTATAGATAAGAATCTGAAAAAAATTAGAGGATTTTTTCTTATGTATTTGGAGACGATTGAGCGGATGTCTGCATTAGTTTTATCTTAAGGACCATCCTAATGTATATATATATAAATATAACGTTCGTTTTTATTATCTTTTTTTGAATTAAAATTACAAAAAAAATTTTTTTTAAGTTCAATAATTAAAATTCACAATATTTATTGAACATTTAAAATTTCAACAAAATCGGTCCATCCATTAAGTTTTTCTAGGTTTTTTCCATAATGTCCATAGAATGGAACCACTGTGCGGCGGCTAATAACTTTTACAAATTTGCGATAAAAAAAAAGTTGCACGTGGCCAAATTTGGAGACTAAGTATAGATATGGTAGCAGTTCGTAGCCTAATTCAGCCTGGGCGAAATTGAAGGTGTGAACCGGTGCGTTATCAGGGTGGAAGAACACGTTTTTCGTCACCAAGTGTCCGTCTTGCCCTTCTTTGAGTCGTCGATTGAGTTCATACCTTGCTAATCTCAAAAAACCTCAATGTCCCAAGACATAGGACCAATTATGGAATGCACGAACCCTTGACAAGGATGAGTAGGCTTTTGAATTGTAATTCAGATCTCATTGACCTGCACTTTAATAAAAATAAACTTAAGTGTGGTACGCCAATAAATGTTTTTTGTTTGTCTAATTTTGTATTAGTTTCATTTATTTGTATCAGTATATGTAATGTTTTTTGCGAACATGACAAGTGTCTTCCACACACTTATTTACTTTTTTACTTTGTTTTTTATGTTTTTTTTTTTTCTCAAATTTTTGACTCTAATATTTTTGTTTTCTAAAAATTTTGTACTTTTTTCTGTTCGTACTTTTTGTTAAAATTTTAATTTGCAATTTTATATTTTTGTTTTTTGTTTTGTTTTTCCTTTTTGACCCTGCTTGCATTAAGCAGTCCCTAACTCTTTTCATCCTATTATTCGTATCGCCATAACTTTATTTATTTTTTTAGTAATATTAAAAAAATTCTAATTAAGTGCCGATACGGCTAGCAACCGTAATTGCCGCCGTACTCGGTGAAAATGGACCCCAGCGCGTGCGGTATCTGGGGGGGAAAGAGGCGTGGGAATTATTATAAAAAAAAGGTGGCCATCAATGATCAGTCTTCATCATCCTCAGAGCATGTTTTGAAATGAGCGTTTTGCTTTCCAGCCGAGGTTTATGCTCTTCGGATCGCCAAGGTTCCGTCTGAAGGAAAACAGTAAACTTTAGTAAAAACTGGTTTGGCGGGTTTACACTTCTCGGACATCGTGGGATACTTTTCAGGTCGGCTGTCTTGTATAACTCTGGGGATATAATATAAAAGCGTAATTAGCAAAAAGGTATTTGGTTATACTGGTGGAACAACAGGTAGTAGTACGGCACCTGGTGGCACGCAAAACAACAGGATTTATCTGCACGTACTAGTACTGACCATGGTGGCACCCGAAACAGCAGGATTTACGGTGCCTGGTAGCCCTGAAACAGCAGGCAATAGCTCTGGTCGATCTGCAGGTACTAGTAGGGCCCCTGGTCGATCTGCAGGCACTATTATTAATACGGCACCTAGTGGCACTCGAAACAGCAGGATTAATGGCCCCTAGTAGCACTGAAACAGCAGCTCTGGTGGATCTGCAGGTACTAATACGGCCCCTGTTGGCACGTAAAACAGCTGGGCTTACGACCCCTGGTGGCAGGTAAACCCGAAGGGTTTATGGCTCCTGGTAGCATTGAAACAGCAGGAAATAGGAAATAGCTCTGATCGATCTGCTAGTACGGCCCTTGGTGGCACGCAAAACAGCTAGGTTTATGGCTCCTATGGTAGCACGACGTGCTACTCTTGGGGGAAGTCCCAATAATAATATCCAACCCATTACCTCTGGGAGACGAACTATTCCATACTGATTCTGACCACCGACCGACTCGCAAATATTACTATTCACGGTGTGGTCTACTTTTCTATCACTGATCGAATTATTTACCTCGCAAGTTCTTCCACGACTATGTAATTTCTTTCACCATGGAGGACTGTGTATTACTGCAACAGTGAACTTTTACACCACGGCAGGCATGGCTTATTGCAGGCTGCATTGTGCTTCTTCGTGTGATGAATTGTATTTCACAAACAGTAAAATTGTGTGCAAATAAGCTAAATTATTATGTCGCCCGCTGTTGTTGATGGCAAACGTGGGTGACGACTCTATTGGCCATATATTTGTTTAAAAAAAATAGATTAGCATATGTAACGCTTCGTTACAGTTTGTCGGATCCATATTTCGTCGACTGTCACAAAACAGGTTATTCAAGTGGGGGGAGGAGGAGGGCGGCTTCAGTTTTGGAAATACAATTAAAAAAAAGAAGCCAAAAAACTACCCGAATTCTATGAACTAATTTTAAAATTTGCAGCCAAATTAATGAAAAAAATCTTATTCCATGCACTCATATTCCACAGGTTAACTAACCCACAGAATAAGAGTTAATCCATTGGTTAAAATTTCTTATTAATACAAGTAATTTGTAAAGTGACGTTTACCATAAATTGTCTTTAAGAATTTTGTTGTTGTTGATACTTGACAACCGATTTGTTGTTGGCTTTGCTATTATATACTCGTTTGGCAACCTAATGAACTGACTGTAAAACAGTTTTCTTTTAATGTTTGTTTATTCTTAAACCACCCTCCATAGTGGAATAAGTCAGTAAACGTCAGTTTAGAGACCTTTTATTTAAATAATAGCATTTTCCGCTTGATCAATAGAATAAGGCTTAATATTTCGGTATTCTGTCCTTATAATTTGGCTGTTGAAGTCGTTTGCCCGTTTGTAGGCGCTGCGCTGTTGGCTCCAAGACCGAATTTTTAAGATTTTAAAATTCCTGTGTTATTTTTTGAATGTGGGCAATAAGACACAAATAACTTTTAAGGGGACTAATATCATGTCCATACCTTTTTTTTCTGACCTTTATACTTTCAACAATATCTCCATGTGCGGAGGATTGAACAACGTCGCTTAGGTAATCCTAACAAAAACATATTTCTTGTCCTTGAAGGACACGAACAAAATTTGATTGATAAACCATTAAAACTCCTCTCAAAAGGTCACATCTTTATTTGATGTTTTTTCAGCTTAATATTTCCCATCAAAGTCCATTCAGCATTTTCCAATAAAAACACTCAAAACACCCATCAACCTTGAAGTTAAAATTAAATTTATCAAAAACACTCCCTTTAACAGCTCATATAAAACCCTCCATTTATAACACATTTTATCTAATAGACGTCATTTCTTAAGCTTCATTTTTCTTCTTCTTCTTCTAAGAGATAGAAAGAGATAGACTGCAGTTTAGTGTCCGTGTTCAAGTCAAGTGGCCATTAAAGCGTTTTGTTTTAAACTTTCCCACTCGCACTTATGACTGTTGGTTTTGTTGTTAATAAAAATTCTTCAAATGTCACGTTCCCGACTATCCAGATAAACTACTTCCACTTTGGCAATCATTTTTACTGCTGCTATTAATTACGACGATATCTCTTAACTTCCATGCTCTGTTGTAGTTGTTCTGTTGGTATAGTGTCAATGTCAGTGTTTGTCCTGTTTAACTTGCACACGACCCATGACAATCCCCAGTAAATGTACGAAAACGTGTGTGAAGCCATTATCCTAACTCTGGAGATAAGAAACAGCAAAAAAAAATGTTTAATTACTTCTTCCCACGTTAAAGGTGAGTGAGCATAAACTTCATCCTAAATGTCAAATCTAATGTCAATAGCTTTTGTCGATGAGGAAAAGACACGAACTCAAGACCACTTGATACTAAACTTGAGTTTGAGGACAATCATGTGACGTTTATCTGTTTTCTTTGTGAGTCAGTCAACGCATCGATAGGGTGACACAAAGTATGCCAAATCGCAATAAAAACTTCATTAAAACTCGCCCACAGAAAAAAAGGCTCAACAAATACATATGGAGTGAGGTATAGGTATGTTTGTTCACCAAACCGCCCGCAAACTTCCAACCTGCAGAAAATATTTGGGTTGTCTGATATGCCAGGTTGGGGGCTGAATTCCATTTGCTGCAAAGATTGAGGGTGATTAAGTAAGCCAAAACTCATCAGACCGAGTTGGGTTTTTGCGTAGTGATGTGTACACTGGGAACCTTCCCCAACAAACCACCAGTAAGTCCCTTCGGTAGAATCACTTTGCGGTACAAGTAGTTGTGGGACTTCTTTCGGAACCTTTTGGGGTTCGCATTCGTATTTGACTTGACAGGTGAGTGTATATTGACAGACAGTTCGACTTATATCCATGTCACTGGGTACTTTCTTTGATTGTTTTTTGTTTATTCGTTAGTTTGTCGCATCTTTTGCTTTATCGCTTGTTCACTGTCGCTGAATGACGTGAAGAATGTATGGCAGGCGGCGGATTATAATTAATTTTTTGTTGTTGTGCCTGTTCCTTCCTCTCTGTCGTAGCGTTGTTTATTTTTTTTGTCGTTGATTACTGTGCTGAATGGTGTTTTCGTCAGAAGTTAACAATTATTATCGGATGGCTGGAAATTGCGAACGACAGTGACAAGCAAGAGAGTGACGTTTCTCAGTTTAATATCAACTTTGATTGATGAATATTGGATATGGTATGCTCAGTGAGGATGGTATACACCACCCAGACTATAAGTTTGTCAATTCGACAAACAAAAACCATGAAAGTTCAAACTCTTATAAGGGCACGAGAATTAGTTTGTTATAATTGAATTTTCGACTCGTAAAGTAGACCGAGGGGGTTCATAAAAATGAAATGACGAAAGGCAAAATGCAAAAAATAAAAAGCTCAAACTTAAGAGCTTTAGGAAATGTTTTTGTTTTGATTTTTGTTGTCAGACACTCCCTTATCCAATTAAAAATGTAATTTTTAGTTACAGAAATTGATTCGAAAGACATTTGGTGACCTTTGGTAACTCCGAAATACGATTCGACGCGACGGTTATTTTTTTTTCAAAAGGGATATAAGAAGTCTGAGGTTACGATTTGAAGTGTTCTTATTATTGTCTTTAAATTACCCCCTAATCAGTAGATAATATCCCAGATTAAAGGTTTTCTCGAATTAAGGATTGCAAAGAATAAGAGAGTTCTCACCTTCAAAATATTCACTCAAAGAAGAAAACGCTTCTTGTCAGAAAATTTTCTCTAAAAATCACGAGGCCAAATTCTTGTGAAAGCCAATATTGCGATGGACTTTTAAGTAAAGAATTTCCAAGGATATGTTTTCCAATAGTTTGACCTTAATCAAGCAGAATATCCGATTTTACAGATGAATAATTTGGTCAGCTGGCTAAATACTCCAAACAGGGAAATATTGTTGGGCCAGACGAAATGCCCCCAGAGTTTTGAGATACCTCATGGTACTTGCTTCCAATATTTTAAGACGTGATACTAGTCAATGGAGGGATAATTTCCTTTTTCCAATCTGCAAAGGGTGATTCGCAAAGCTTTGATAATAATTACTGTTCGATTAGACTGATGCTACGCACCATAAAGATCGTTAAATGAGCCTTGCCTTGAGTAGCAGATTTCTAGGCTGTCTGATGACCAGGGCGGGTCTGTAGTGCGTAAGTCAACCAGTAGTATTACGATCATTTGGGCAAACATTAAGATTCCTTGAAGGATTTAATTACCGTATTGATTGAAGTATTCGAAATCAAAATTGGTGTACCTCAGGAAAGTATTTTGGGTCCTCTGCTCTGCAGTCAAGGACTGTAATAAGTCCTTGACTGCCTACTTGAAGATAATGGAATTACGGAATCAAAAAAGCATCAGTTATCTGTTACTAACGTTGAAGCTATCGTTATTGCAAAATCAACGCAATTAGCATGAATGCTGCATGAGCGCAATATACCTTTGCTTCTAAATATCTAATCCACATTAGCGGTACTTCCCAAGTGGTAACATTTTGTGATTACGATATCAATCATCCCGTTAGCGGAAGATAGATGAAGTAGGGGGAAAATGCTGCTATCTCTAAGACCGAAAAATGCCCAGTCTTAGGATAAAAATACACCAAATCAGACAAGACGTCTTTTTGTCTATCGACAAAAAATCGTGTCGGATTCCAACCCACACCGAGGACGACAAAGACAAAATTTCTTTGTCCGCTTCGGTGTGTGTTCCTCCTATACAACCTATATAACTGATACGTTTTTTTGTCGATTTCTATTTGTTTGTCTTGTTCACTTTGGTGTGTGTTACTTCATAAGACGGTGTATAGTTTTAGGCGTTGACATATTGTCCCGGACTTTTTGTCTTCTTCGGTGTGTTTTGCTCCTATACAACCCCATGTATTTACTGCAACCGACACGAGCGGACAAGACTTTTTATCGTGTCGTTGCCTCGTAAGAGCAATGGACTTGTGTCCACGATTTTTTGTCGAAAGACAAAAAGACGTCTTGTCTGATTTGGTGTGTTTATAGCCTTAGCTGTAAGGAAGGCTGCACCCTGCGGTTGCCCTTCCAACACTCAAATACGGTCCACAGTATTCGACATCGTACAGAAAGTATAAGAGTTAGTTAACGGCAGCTTAGTTTAAGGTGCTTTATATGACAATAGGAGTAACAATAACAAGCTTGAACGAATCATAAGTACGAAGGTCCGAATAGGGAAAGAACCTCGTCAAAAAGTCTATGCCATAAAGCATTGCGATACGACCGCGAACTTAGAGCAATGTAGCAAAACAAAACAGGGAGATTTGCCGAATAGCAACTCTTGTAAGTCTTCCAAACACACTAAAACGGATTAAAACCTGGTCAAAGTAGCCTGCCGAATCTAAGAAGCCGATAAAGAGACGTTGAAAAGCCAACAGCTTTCGAAAAATCACGTAAATATCGTGTACAATAACCTCCAAAAAGCAGGAGTTCCCAAGAAGGCCAAAGTCACCCTCATAAGAGGAACATACCAGACAATCTGAAACTTCGACCATCGACCGCCGCGCCGCTATTAACAAGTGGTGATTGTAAATACGTGAGAAATATGAACGTTGATTTTTTGCACAAAAAATATTAATAAAGATCTTGTCGTTGACTTAAACCAAGGTTTTAATTGTACCTCTCTTGAAAGACCCTGGAAGCCTTACACAACAATACATCACGACCCTTAAAAGCATTGAACTTGATATTCGGTCTTTTTTTCAACTTAAAGAAATGGTTTTATAAGCGACATTAGACCGAGTTTTGATTTATATTTCCAAGTTGCGAACGCTTTTGAGAGCGAAATTTAACTGATTAACGGCGTTTTGTCGCTTTTTAAATCGATGATAAACCAATCTATGTCGACTTTAGGTCTCAATTTAAAACTCGACGAGATGGGGTCTTTAAAAATGAGATCAGAAGGTTGGGATTTATGTTTCCACTTGCAATTCTTACAATACAAGTAGTGTCAGTGGTGAGGTGCGTTGGTTGCTAAGCAGAACGTCGTGGGTTCGAGTCCTACTCGTGCCCATAGTTTTTATTTCATCTTTCCCGGCACTGCCTCTTGTGAAGAATTGACAAAACTTCCAAGAGTATCAATCTGTCAAGAAAAAAGTGCTTCTCAACTTTGCCGTTCGAAATCTATGTTAAATTGTAGGTTCCCTCAATTCTTCACACGCATCCAGGGAATTGTTGATGAGAGTAAGCCACTTAGCCTTCAGCTCTTCAAGAGCTGTCACGCCACTCTATTTATTTTGTACTTACAATTCGGCATTGTAAACGGAAGTATGACGCTTAAAAGCGACTTTATGAATCTTTGGAAACAGAGTCGGCTCTAAGTATAAATTAATTATTCCGTTTGATGACGTTTTGGAAAGCGGCATTAGACCGAGTCGGACTTACCTCGATTTCAATTTCGAAGTTGTTGACGTTTTTGAAAGCGGCATTTAACGGATTCGGCGTTTTGTCTCTTTGTAAAATTCGATCTTATGTCGCTTTAAAAAAGTCTCAATTTATAACTCCACGTGATGAAGACTTGGAATTCGGAGTTAGAATGTTTTCAAAACAGAAATGATGTTTTAAAGCCTCTTTCTGAAGCTTTAAAGATAGAATCGGCTACATATGATTTTATAATTCATAACGATAAGGCATTATAATGTTTTTAAAATAGAAATATGACGCCTTAAAGCGGCTTTTTGACGCTTTGGAAATAGAGTAGGCTATAAGTATGAATTTATAATTCCTGATGACGGTTTTGAAAGTGAAATTAGACCGACTTGGACCTTTGTATGTCTCCAATTAAATTTGAGTTTATGATGTTCTTATATAGCGAAATATGACGCTTCAAAGCGGCTTTTAAGTGCCTGTTGAAATTCTTTTTGACGCTTTTGAGAGAGACATAATACCGACTGTTGAGATTCGACGTTATGACGCCCTGTAAAGCTACACGCCACCAACTGCTTACATTCGATGTGTTGAAGCTTTTGAAAGTGATAAAAAACCGACTGTTGAGATTAAGAGTTATGCCTTAAGATATCCCTAATGAAACACCTTGTTAATACCCTGAAGAAGAGAATATAAATATCAATTTCTCAGCCCCAAGGACAGTCTTCGAAAAGCAAAAAGTGTCCTTGTTTTAAAAGGTTGTCCTAGCCATTTAATTTAATGTAAGAAATACACAATTTTCCAACCCTCAGAACTTTACTAAAAGAATCTCAAGCTAAGCTGGTTGAAAATATAATTTAAAAATAAAAACACTGTTCTGTGTTTTCCTTCCACGAAGACCACCTTTAACAGCTTTTCTTTTAAAACTTGTTTTTCTTTTTTCTTTGAGCACCTCACCTCATCGCCCATAAGCGCAGCCTAATAGAATTATGTATATTTTAATTTTTCAGTTTTCTCTTGTGGCCTTTATGTTCTTATTACTTTTTGCTTCCTTTAAAATATTATTCTCGTGTTCTTCGACTTTAAATAGTTTTTTTCTTTTTATTGGATTAAAATTTTTTCCACTTTCCCCTTTTTTCGTTTCACCTACATTTTTCATTTCGTAACGAGGAAGGCGGACGTGCATAATTTTTGATTGAAGTTCGGTTCGGTTTGGTTTGGCTGATTTTTTGTTGTTGTATTTTTCGGTAAGCTCGCGTGGGCTTTCAAAGAAACAAAAATTCAAAAATATAAAACTCAATAAATAAAAAGGAGATAAAAGCCAATTAATTTAAAAACTCATCTCGGAAGAAAAAAATTTGTAAATCCATTAAACTTGTATGTGTGTGTGTGTGTGTATCCGTAACGGGCGCGGTCGAGGACTATAAAAGCTTTAAGGAAATTCGATTCTTGAGGTTCCTCACGTGAACAACCGGATATGAGGTTTTTGCTATCAGAATAATTAATTTCCAGAAAACGCACACAAGCAGTTAATTAAATAAAGGACGAAACTTTTTCCCTAGGATAAGAACAAAGGCAACACGCTGTTGTTGTAAAATAGTCTCAATTTAAGGAAGAATGCTAAATTTACGCCATCACCAGCACAAGCAGCATTATCACCACAAGCATCATCATCTAAAAGAAGGTAGGTATATGCCGGCACTTCTCTAGGAGGAGCCTTAACATATATGGAGACTTGGAGGAGTGTATAAATATCCTTGCTCGAACAACAACCGCACTTAGTTAATTTGATTTTATGTACTTAAAATACTTTATATCCGTTTTTGTTGGTTTCGGTTTATGTGTGTTTTGAGGGTCTTACGTGAATGTTTTATTTTATTTATTTTGCTCTCCAGTGTGTCATGTTGTTGCTCTCAATCCCTGGAAATCCTTGTTGATTTTTGTGCAATCGTGTTATTATTCCGAACGTCTGATTCTTCTTTCCAAAACGAGCTTCAAAGGATGTGGATAATTAAGAAACATTCTGTTTCGGATGTAATCAGGGAGATTTTTTTTCTAGCCTCCCAAAAGTGTGAATGTGTTCCTTCTTCGTTGGTCCTTCTTATGGTAGTCGGTTCCTGGAAGTGAAAGGATGGACATGTGGGAATAAAGCGGTTTGGAACATGAAAGAAAAAAGAATTAAATAAATTCCCTAAAAACACAAAAACTATACATGAATAAATGCAAGGGAAAATATCCTCTTAAGTCCCTACACAAACATACACGAAAAACTTTATCCGATGAAAACTCGAATGAAATGTAAAAAGTTTTTGGGTTAAAGTGTATCAGAGTAGTCGTTGTGTGTTGGGTGAGCGCGGGCGGGTGTTGGCAGTAGGTTGTTGGACTTGATGAAAGTACAAAGTCCTGGGATGTGTGGTGCAACCATATGTATGTAGATGTACGTATGACCATTTAAGATACTTGTGGGGGCTCTTTTGTAGGGAAATATAATAAGATGAGGTTTTTTTGTCGGTCTTACTTTGAAAATGTTTTGAACGACGACGACGGGAGATGGAAGTGCATTCTAAATGGAGAGAGAATTTTTTTATCTGTTATTGAAAAAGAAAATTTAAGCTTTAAAAGTGCCTTAAAGACTTGTGGGAAAAGAACAAATATACAAAAGTCTTAAGGATGGCTATTGAAGAAACGTTATCTAGTTTTCTTCTTTAAATTTCGATCTCTGATTGGTTTGGATAGCAGTGCATTGATGAAACTAATCTTCGTGTAGAATAGGGAGGTTATCCTTTCGAGAACTCCTACTTTCCTTGATGTAATTCCAGGTTAGACATCTTTGGTGGAAAATAGGACGACACAACCTGCACAACATCTTCTCCTTGAAGGGATTTATGCTGATCGATTTCACAAAGAGTCGCATTTCGGAAACTTATTCGCGGTTCTCAAGTATCGAAATCCATAAGAGTCATAGAAACCTCTTGTGGACATCGATCAACTCACGAAACTCCCCGGTGTTCCAAGAGATCACCTAATAATTGTTCTAGAAAACCCTTCGTGCAAGAATCCAGTGCAAAAGACCCGTGTCATTGAGGAATAAAGAATGGTTTCTCTCAAGGAAAAAGATTGATCGTGATAAATTGGTGACGGTGGACTAAGAAAGGTCTGTCACTCAGTCTTGTAACAAAGTCGCTTTTTTATGTACCATATTTTCCCATCCGGAAGTGAACTTTATTTTGTACAATTCACACTCACTCCCTTCGGGAAATATTATAAGAAGACTAGAATGATACAATAGTATCAATTAGTAACATTGGTCAAAGTAAAGCCTGAAATAGTCCGACCAATTAATTGCTACCAAGGGCATTGTATCTACTGATCCGTGCCATCAGGAGCATCGTATCTGCTGATCCGTGCCACAAGGGGCATGGCACGCACAGCAATCAATGTCCAATGACAAGTGTGAATTTACATTAGTGCTCCTGAAGGACATTGCAGTAGGTAGAGGAACACGTCTGTGTCTCAAAACAAGAAATAGAGTTTTAATAATATTAGTTTAGGTAAGGTTAGCTTTAGTAGGCTGACAGTTGATCCATTGTGATACCCTGAAGTAATGTAACTTGCCTGGCAGTTTGGATAGTTCCTCTAGTTCGTTAAAGAAGCAGTTGCTAGTTTTATTCCTAGTAAGACAGAGTGAAGCGGAAAACACAAAGCTACTTTGCTGTTAGCGCTGGCTCCGTTACGCTTCTATACTTTGGATTGAACTTTGATTGACATCAGTCATTTTACTTATTTTTTTTACGTTCGTCAAACATATTTTCTCCAAAATTTCATTTTTTTCTGTTTTTTGAAAACAAAACCGACAGCTGAAGCGAAAAGGAAGTAAAAATTCAATAAAATTTTCACACAAACAAACAAGAAAACATATCGGTGAGCAAATTTATATGAAAAAGTAGAAAACATTTCTACTTTTGCTACAGCTTTTGCGACGTTACGTTTATGTTACGGGGTTCTCACAGTATGTCAAATCAAAGGCTGAGCAACAAAGCTGCTTTGTGATAGGTTGTTAGCAATTCCTATGCTTGAACTTTATACGTCACTCAACGCTAACAGCAAAGCAGCTTTGTGTTTTCCGCTTGAAGGACAGTGTCAGAGAAAATGAGCAGTATCTTCATGCTCGTCTTCAATACCACAGCCTCTACAAAGGACATCGGTACTAAGCCCCATCTTCAGTATTCATTTTTGAGCCATCAGTGCTAAAGTGAGTTAAAGTCGAATCATTAGTGTGGAGCACATTATTTTCCCAATCTAGTCTATTCTGGAAGCTACTACTAAACGATTTGTTGAAATCTAAGTAAGGGGTTCTATAATCCGTACAGATATTGCTACCTACGTATTTCGTAAGAATAGCAGCGTGGCCACTCTGGCTAGTTTCCCAGATACTGGTTTGACTGAGCCTAAGGGTGCTATTTTCTGCTGATTCTTGAACAAATAGATCTATGGAGGGGGGGGGATATTGAGGATTGCTTCTAAACCTGCAATTGGGGTAGTCCTCATCACACCATTAGTACTGATGCAAGTCATTGTTTGTACTTTGGTAAGGGTTTTTAAATTCTTAGATTAGAATCGGTCTGACAATGGCAGTGTACATCCACATGAATATTTTGGGGTTTTGTCCCCAATTTCTGCCCAGAATCTTGTTGTATGAGTAGAGCGCAATCATGGCTTTCCTGGATATTTGGACCCCAATTAAGTTTTTTGTCCAATATAACTCCGCGGTATCTCGCTCGGTCGGAAATTTTAAGTGCGGTGTCATCAATTTTTGGTATTTCAAATGGAGGTATTTTCATTCTGTTTGTGAAAAGAACCAGTTTTGTTTTAAGGCGGTTTATCTTAAGGCCGCGCCCTTTCTTGGTCCAGTTGCTGACTTTCCAAGATTGATGCAAGAGTGTATTCTTTAACGTCAAGTGACTTTTCCATCGTTCTAACTACGCAGTGTAGTGCCGTTTCTACAGTTCTACCCATTGTGTGGGCATATTGGAAGGGTGATATGACCTGCGGTTTTAAATTACTGCGGATGTACATATCAATTAGTCTTTCAAGTGTCTTAAGTACAAAAGAGGTGAGACTAATAAGTCTGAAATCTTTGTGTTCCGTGTGACTAGGTCTGCCGGCTTTTGGTATAAAGGCGATTTTTACCTCACGCCATGTTTAGGAACATTACCCCATTTAAGGCTACTTTGAAATATGTTTATCAGGTGGAGAGTGATAAATTCACTGCTTTTTGGCAGCATCAGAGGAGAGAAGATGCCGTCCAGGCCTGGAGATTTATAAGGGGACAAAAAGTTAATAGCCCAGTTTAACTTTGCTTCCGTTTTAAAATCCGTAAGGATTTCGTACTCGAAGGATAAAGAGTTATCTGATTCGTGTGCAGGTCTATAGGTTTGCTTCCTGGAAAGTGTGTTCCAACCTGGAGTTCTAGACTTTCGCGACCTGATTCAGTCGAGCCGTTGTCAGGTTTCCTTAGTGAACCTACAGAAGTAGTTTTCGTTAGGATTTTCCTGGGCCTAGCTGATTCTTTGATGCACTCACTATTACTGCAGAAATTTTTCCACGGGCTCCGTTTAGCTTGTTGAGTTTCTGTTTTGATTTTTTTTTGACTGATCTTATAACAGTCCAATACTATTAAGGTAATTCGGGGGAAAATCGACTTAACGTTGTACGGTAGGTTATGGGCAACTGACGACGGACGGACAAATCTGGGATATCAAGAGATGAATCCGAGACACAACTATAATGTTTTTCTAGACGGCTCGGCAGCTTATTGCCGGCAAATGATAGTTCGGGTAAATTTGTATTTGCTTCAGCCGGATAATGGCAGGTCGATGTTAACTAAGCTTTTTTGATAAACAAATGATAATCGACTTTCCGCTCTGTCTATTCATAGTGTCGTTGGAAGACACCAGAAGGTTGCATTTTGCGAATTGCAAAGAATTGGGGAAATTCACTTTTTTCGGCTCCTATATGCTAGGTTATGTTTGGTCATATCTATCATATGAAAAAAACTCCCCTTGAAATTTCCTTCTTCTTAAAAAATTGTATGAATCTAATTGTGTTTTCTTTTCTTTTTTTCAGGTGAGTCCAAAGAATTTCATCTTTAACAACAACTTATTGGTAAGCTATACGCATTTGTATTCTAATCAACCAAAAAAAAGGTCAAGAGCTCCTTTAAATTATTATTGAAGATGCAAAATTAACTCAAATACCTTCTGGATTAATTTCATTACTCTAGAAAAAAATTCCCAACTCAATTTGGTGTTCCTTGTTTTTTTTCCCCCATTTTTTTAAGAATAGGATCTTTTGTGCCAACAAATTAGCGGTTTCCATGTCTGTCCCGAAACAAGCCCCGAACAACCCACACAATTAACTTCGCATATACTTTTCGTCCTTCTTTTGTTCTTGTCGAAAAAAAGTTCCAACGAACCCAAATTTTGCCACAAACAAAAACCAACACACAGACATACAAATTCATAAAAATTCTCAATTCGGAAATTTTTTGCTTGTAACAAAAGATATTCAAACCGAACAAAAGTAATTTCGTATCCATTCAACCATTACTCGAACCTCTATTATTATTATTGTTTTTGTATGTGTGGTAGGATAAATGATAAAAAAATAAAGATCCCAAAAACATATACATAGAATCTGAACTCTAATGAAAATGAGAAAAAAAAAAACAGAAGAGAAAAGTGCTATCACACGCCCAAAACTTTATCTCGGCCATTCACCTCACATCCTCCGGAAATGTTGACAAAGCTATAGGCAACATGGGCCTGGGATATGGTGTGCCGTTGTCGGGTTGAAATTTCCTTCCGTTTATTTTTCGTGATAATTTCATCGTCCCCATTACATGACAGCCGAAAGGCTATGACGTGTAAAACTACGTCAGTTCCATCAGATAACAGCGACTGAATGATGACACAAAAGCAAAAACATCCTAATTAGCAATTGAATTAGTTGTTTCTTCCTTTTTGAAGGCGAATCTTTTGGATGTAAGCGATGTCATACTTACACAATGAGATTCGTGAGAAAAGGTGCCCCTAGATTGTAATCTCGCTGTGCTTACAAAGGATACACACATAAATCAGCATAAATAATTAACGACCTTTTGGTGTAAGAGATATAGGTACCTTGAAAAGGATAAAGCTGTTTTGTGCTTTAACAAAAGATTCATGGCGAATTCTAATCTATCTCTTTGAGCCTCTATACACATATAGCATCCTTGGAGTGTGACTTCATCTTTGGGTGTGTATTTGAAGGATTTCTCTGCGAGCGAGCACGTGTCAGCAGCTGACACTCCTTGTAAGTAACATAAATTTGTTACACCCTCGGAAGAAGTAAGACATTTTGAACATCTCAAAATTTTTCAAGTAACAAAAAAGAACCTTAGGGAAATGCCAACACGTCAAGTATCTCTTGTAATGTTAATTCCAATAAAGAATGCAATTCGATTTCATTCCCGAATGCCAATCACGAGTCCTGGCAATCGACAGCACGAAATATTCAAAGCACGTCCTGACAAAAGTTGAAAGCACACAAAAAAACCAATAAAATGCAGAAAAAGCACACGGAAGAGTAGGTATCCTTTAAAAAAAACTCATTCGCTCTCTATCTATCATCCTCTTTCAACTGCAATGACTCTCCTAAGAAATCGAGTAACATTTTCCTTATTATTCATAGAATGTAACTTTTGTTGGGCGGTAATATCCCATTCTCTGGTTTTTTTTCCCACGCCCAAGTGCCTCGAACATCATAATTTCAAACAAAAAGCCTCATCATCCTTATTATTGCGGCAAGTGGATGAAAGGATGATGGTCTCATGATACAATTTTAATTTTTAAGTTTCATGTAATTAGATCTCTTTCTTGCTTAACGATAAATTAAAAAGCAAAGAAAAGGAGCAGAAAAAAAAAACAAAAGAGATACGAAAAGAACATCCATTTGCCAGAGCTTATTATGCAAATGAAGACAAATTACATCACGCAAATATAAACAAGTAGCAAGGATCCACTTTAAGACAGAAAAAACGAAAACGTCCTTTTTGCCTGCTTTTTTACTATCCATCTTTCTTTTTATTTGTGCAGGTATGTAAGTGTGTGTGCGTTTTGATAATTTTTTGTTTGTGTTTACTTTTTGCTTCTCTTGTTGTTGTGTGTTTTGTTATTTGACGTTGATTGAGATACTATGTTTGACATTATGGTACTTCTCTTTCGAGATGATATTTTTTTTGTAGTTGAAAACGAAAGCATTAGATAGTTTATCTAGGTCGTTTGACTTTCAATTTCAGGCAAAAAAAAAAGAAAAAATCAAACTTTCCCTTACTTGTCCTTATTTTTGAGTGAGTGGATGTCAATTGGAAAAAAAATTATGTGATTATGCAAATTGAAGTTTAAGTAAATAATGAACGGCCTACTGTTGGAAATTTGTAATTCAGAAATCAAATTATCACCGTTCTTCTTTTTCATCAAATTATGGTTGTTTGGGGGATGAACTGTGCTCATTAGAAGCCTTTGAAATTTCTTCGTAGGAATTTTGTCTTGGTGTGCTTTTGAGTAAGGACGTTAAGGACACTTGAGTTTGAAATTAAATCTGAACGCTTGATTGAAGTTTTTTTTATACACTTTGCCTTTTATTTCGTTTTCGTTGTTTTTAAGGGGTTGAACTTCAAACTTAAGAAGGATTCTCCAGCCATGTTGATCTATAGCTAATTGTGTTTCTCGTGCGATGTCCTTCGAGGTTTAAGGACAGGCCAAAACCTTTTGCACGGTACAGTTCTTGGTTAAATCTTTTTCTCTAGTCTCCATTTATGTAGGTTGGGCTGAAAGGCACCAGAGATTAGAGCCGAGAACATGAGTTTCTCAACACTATCGAGTGTCCTTGTCGTTGTTGAACAACGTTAAGCTTCAGTGGGAACCAAGACGTTAGCTTGGATTTTCCTATCTTGTTTACCGTACTAACTTGGTGTTGCTGACACTTCCGTTTCAAGGCTCTCAAAGGCAACGTGTGGTATTTTCCTGGATTTGCTAACTTACTTAGTTGCTTACATAAGGTGGCGCTACAGTCCGTTGTAGACTCGGGCCTCAACCAACAGCCTCCGCCAGCCAGCTCGGTCCCTAGCTAGCTGTCTCCAGTTTTGTATTCCAAGTTGATTGAGGTCCTCGTCCACTTGTGTGCGCCACCTGAGTCGTGATCCTCTCTAAATAGCCTAAGGCACATTCATCCGATTTTGTCGGGGTCCATGCTTCTGCCGTACAGCAGGACTGGGATGATGAGGGTGTTATACAGTTTTACCTTATTTGCTCGAGAAAGGGCTTTTCTACTCAAGCTTTTCTACTCAAGAGTTAAGCTTCTTCTGATCTAGGTGCTAGTGTTATTGCCCGTATTAATAGCGGAGCCCACTACCTCGAAGTTGTATGCGTCTATTGTGACGTTCTGTCCGAGCCATCGGTGTTGGCTTCCTTCCTGACATCACGCTGTGTTCTTCTCATTATATCAATATCATCGGCGTACGCGAGAAGTTGAACAGACTTTTGGAAGATAGTGCCTCTGGTGTTGACGGTGGAGTTTTGCACCATCTTCTCAAGATCGATATTAAAGAAATCGCACGACAGTGCATCGCCTTGTCTGAATCCTTTTTTTGACATCGAAAGATTCCGTAAGCTCGTTGCCAACCTTGATGGCGCAGCGTTAGTTCTCCATCGTCATTTTGCACAAGCTTGGCAGGGATGCCAAAACTAGACATAGCTTCATACAGTTCATCTCTGTAGATGCTGTAATACGCGGCCTTAAAATCGATGAAAAGGTGGTGGGTATCGATTAGGAGTTCATCAGTTTATCCGTCCGTTTCCGAGGTCTGTTGCTTCGCAACTAATTGCTTTTCTACGTAATCGGGATAAGTCACCCTGACGTACAACCCGCAGTCTGGAGTACCTGGCACTTGATGTGACTCCAAGTGAGAGAGTCGGGAAAAACCGCTCCTTTTACGGCCTCGGCTTCAAATAAGTCAAAGTAGCCTAACTGGGACTGAAGAGGCCACCGTTGATTCCAAAAAAAAGAAATTATTTCGCTGCCCTTGTTCGTTGGACGTGCCTTGGTGGGAATTTTCCTTCGTTGGCAACATTGGTATCAGAAAATTGAAGTCTTGCACTTAAATTCAAATAATTTTCATGCCGGCTATGACGTCATAATGTGGTAGGTACTTTCCAAATGCATGGAAACACATACTTTTTTGAGATTTTCGTCTTTCGTCAATAAAACTCTTACTTTTTGAACTGTCGAAAACGGCGATAAGAACGAAAAACTTGAAAAAAAGGACACAAGTACCACTAAGTCGCGTTTTTGTTCATAATTGAGTGAAACATTAACTAAAAAGTATCTCTTAGAATTCACCGGGATGGCAAACTGTCTGCATATAGCATATCCTAGTTGTTGTCTTCTAACATTATTCTGAAGCATCACTTCATTACAACTGTTGTATCTCCTCCAATACCTACCAGAGGAAATCGTCGTGCGTTAAACACAGCACACTTCAATTGTGTTGTACCCTTTGATTGTCAAT
Source organism: Sphaerophoria taeniata (assembly GCA_943590905.1). Lineage (NCBI taxonomy): Eukaryota > Metazoa > Arthropoda > Insecta > Diptera > Syrphidae > Sphaerophoria > Sphaerophoria taeniata. Next base: position 149,142,380 of record OX016541.1, read on the forward strand.
TCGATATCATATTACGGATATTGTTTTGGGTCAATCAAAGTGCAATCATACAATAGTTGAATTGTGCTGACTCTTTAAACGTGCCGAGGCCGACGATTATCCACAGCGAATGTTTGGGCTTGCGATCACCTAAATGACACGACAAGATAAGTCTTTTAAAAACATCCAAAGAAGTCGGTCGTTTCTTCTTTAACACAACATGGCTCAACTTGATATTCCTTGAGATTTTATTCTAGCTGCCTCGAAAGACAGAAACCAACTTCCTTGAATCAAACATATCCTCCAGGACAACTCTCAATAGTAATGAATTGAATAGCATCAATTCAACCAACTCTTGTTGAAAGAGAAAACATTCAATCATCCTGTATTAGTCCACCATTGGCTGTTTTCTTATTTTTTCATCAAATTAATTCTTCACAACCATCTATCCCCCCTCTGCCCCTTACAAAACGTTCACTCACACATGAAATCATCCATTTCGAATCCTATCAATACGCAATAGTCCCAATGAGACCCGAAATATTTTCATGGCCAACCAAACACACATGCCAATGTTTGCCTCAGTGCCAAAGAAGCAGAAGGAGGAAGAAGGAAAGAAAACAAAAAAATTAAAGTAAAAAAGAAAAGCCCACATTTTAATGAAAATCACATTCATTGCAGTTATTTGTGTCAGCTCCATTCATTCGTGTCCTCTTCGGCTCCTACCCACCCAACAAAAAGAAGAAGAATAATCATTTTGTTTGGGCTTTCTCTGAGGCTACTTTTCTCTTCTTCGTCGTCATAGAGGCTTCCCCGATCTGGTTTCGTTTACCAACAAGAGTATTTTCGGGGAAAGTCTACAATATACACATTGTGTTATTGTAACTACCTACATACGTTTTGCTTTTTTTTCTTCATACGTCCTACGGGTGGGGTGTGGTGTGTGGTGGTTGGTGTGCTGACCTCCCTCTACCTCATTATAATTTTGGTTCCAGTATTGCCGTAAGGGACAAAAATTCGAACTTCAATCTAACGAAATGAAAACTTCTTTATTCAGATTCAACCTTAACTGCTATATCAGCGTTTCAGACTATAAAAAAACAGAGTGGCAACACTGACTGATACCCCCTACTTATTTTCAGGGCCTTCCTGTTTTATTCGCTGTGCTTAAGTTTTTCGCGTGAACTGGCTTCCTTTGAAGAACATTTTTCAAGGATACAAGTGAAATAGACATTTTTGTAGTTCGCCATTTCTGAGGAACTGAATTTGAAGCCGGAATATTTAACAGTCTATTTGGAAATGTCTCTATTTACATGCGGGAGAGGCCATCATGTGCACGAAAAAAAAATAATCATCCAGGGATTCATATTCAGATTCAGATTCGAAATATGTAGTCTTGACTTGGACACACTCTTGGCTCTGTATCTATTGTCGCTCAGGACGAATGTCTACAGTTCCATGAGGATTTGAAAATGTAAAAAACACACTCTATGCCTGGCTTGACTCGATGAAGAAGAACTTCACTCTCAGCTGGTGTTGTTCTCATGTCAGCTTCTGTAGGGATAATGTGTTGGTGATGTTTCTGTTCCAAAAAAAAAAAAAAAAAATACAAATAAGACAGAAAGGACCCCAGGAGGAATCCACAAGCTGGAGTGTGTATTGTTGGTATTTTTTTCCTGTATCATTGTCCTTGGCCACCATTTTATGTGTTTTGTGTTTCGGTCTTGTTCTGAATCTCGCCAGTAACAGTCATAGAGGTTAGTGCTTGTCTTGAACACTTGCTCGCCCCTGTGCGCTGTAGAGATGTACATATGTCGAGATGTCCTTTTACCATATATTATAATGTATGAACCTCTTCAACATGGGGTTAACATGTCAGGGTTACATTTCGGTGTGATTCTGACTAACTAACTGCTTGGGTTGTGAATAGTTGTGTGTAATTGTTTTTTGTTGCTAATGTGGTCGTCCGGGTTTTTTGTTTATAAAATAATAATTAATTGTCGCCAGAAGTGTGTTAATGGGGGGAGGGAAATGTTTAGGACAAGTATTTTAATGTAACATTGTTGTTTTGCGGTTAAACTGTCTCCTTATATGAATTATTTAAATACTGCAAATGAGCCGAAAGAGTATGCAATTAAAAATGAAAAATCACTTTCGGAAGACGACAAGGACGACAGTAATTTATAAAGCTTTTTGAAGGTTAATCGCTCAAGTTCATTAAATCATTCAACAACAGGCACTTTATGCCTTAATTTTTTTTAAAGAGGGCAGGTTCTTAGCCGCACCGCCAGATGGCGCCAGTATCGAAAGAGCTGTTTACTATCGTTGAATGTCGACCGCGTGGGTCATACTCATACATAAAAATTTGGGCATGACAGCATGAGAAAGCTGTTACTCCGAGTTTTGACGCGTTTGCTCACTCCGGATAACAAGCGCAACCGTGACAGGCGTGTCGTTTCGTGACAGTCGACGAAACATGGATCCACTGGTAAACGCCAGAGAACAAGGAACAGTCTGGACTTCAGCCGTCTAACGTACTCCGAAGATGCTGAAGGTCGGAAAAGTCATGGCCACAGTTGTCAGTGATCCACATCGACTACTTGGAAAAAGGCAAAACGGTCGATTAGACGTCGATGTGAAGCGGCCACACTCGGCGAAGAAAAAAGTGCCATCCACCATGATAACGCTTTTGGGACATTTTTAATTTTTGGTCATGTAAAAATTTAGTCTGACCAATATGGGCACATCTGCTCACATCTCCGCCAACGCTACGGTCAAAATGGTCGAATCCGGCTACAAACTGTGGCCCCATCCACCGAAATTTCCAGATCTGGTCCCGTACGACTTCTGATTATTTCCAAACTTGAAAAAGACAATCGCCAGTCAAAAATCCAGTTGATGACGAGGCTATCACAAGACGAACGCTGGCGAAGCTTGGGATGAGGCTAGAACCCACATGAACGTTATTTTTGCAATCTTCTGAGCACAAGGAAACCAACGACAAACAAAAAGCAAGTACTTTGATGGTATTTTAGGTTTATAGCTGAGGTATGCTCAGGGAAGTCCAGGGTTGGTTAAATAAAATACCGAAATGTAACTTAAGGTCTATTTATTTTATTCAGTCGTCAATAATTACTGCCCAACTTGTATAGTACTCGCTTATATTTAAATCATCGGGGTACCGGTGCGTGTTTCTATCCTGCTTCTGCTGGGCCGTCAATTATGTGTTGTCTCGCTAAGATACTGGTTAGTTATGCTTGCTTCCTAGCATCGGGTATTCCCTACTGCAAATGGCACGGGTAAATCTCCACTTGACGTATGTTATCGCCGTCGAAACCGGTAATCGCCACATAAACGGGTGTTTTATTCGATATGGAATGGACTGTATGTAGTTAATTGTTTTTGTGTAAATTGTGTATTTTGTTTAAATAAATAATTTGTTATTAAAAAGAGGTGTTTTTCGTTATAAATGTTAAGTGTTCAATTCAAAGTGTAGTTCGTGTAGATATAATATATATATGTATGTTTGATAAGGTTATACTTATGTTGTTAATGCTGCTGCTGATTGCTTCTGCTTCTCGTGCTGGATGTCGTCAAAGTGAACGAGTTAAAGTAAAGTTCTTTTTTGTAAAGCAGAAGCAACGGCAGAATTAGAAAAAAAATGAATAGCTGTAACAACAGTTGCTTTTAAAGAAATTAAGAGAGAGAGTGTTATAGGGTATTACATGATATGTTTGTAAGTTGCAAATAAATTAAAACTGTTATACATGATATAAAAGTCAAATTTTGTTGTAACTAAACAATAAGGAATTTAAAGAAGATATTTATGGTGCAGTTTCAAAACATTCAGCCCCCCCTGGAAGACTCCGGTCTTTCAGTAGAAGGTAAGGGGGCAAGTTTCACAATTGGTCGCATATAACTGCCGTTGTTAGTCTTGACGGTAACGACTCTGCATTTATCATCATTTCCGGGATGGGTTTCCGTCACCCGGCCAAGTATCCATTTCGATGGAGGGAGATTAGGCTCTTTCAATAGTACTACATCATCGATTTGGAGATTTCGTTGCGCTTTTTGCCATTTTGGTCGAGTCTGGAGTGACGTCAAATATTCTTGGTGCCAGCGCTTCCAGAACCTTTGCATAAGTGCCTGTAAAAGAAACCAGTTTTTTTGGGTTGAAACATTTTCTATGGTAACATCAGGTGTAGGGACTGAAGAATAAGATTCTCCAATCATGAAGTGGGATGGAGTTAGAGAAGTGGGCTCAAAATCAGACGTTTTCCACATGGGACGCGAATTTAAAAGGCTTTCAATCTTGGTCAGTACGGTGTACATTTCTTCGTAGGTCAGCTTGTGTTCGCCAATAACTCGTTTCAAATGGGTTTTCACTGATTTCACCCCAGCTTCCCATAATCCTCCAAAGTGAGGTGCGGAAGGTGGGATAAATTTCCAGGCGATTTGGTCCTTGGACAGATGATCGATGATAATGTTGTTTCGTTGCTGAGTCATAAGAAGATCGTATAGTTCACCAAGTTTTCTTTGTGCACCATGAAAATTAGTTGCGTTGTCGCTCCATATTTCCGATGGCTTACCGCGACGCGCCACGAACCGGTCCAGAGCTAACAGAAACGTATCTGTTGATAGGTCACTAACCAATTCAATATGGATTCCTTTAGTGACAAAGCAAACAAATAACGCGATGTATGCCTTCACGAATTTAGGGTTTCGACCGCGAGCAAGGCGGAGACTTATAGGGCCTGCATAATCGACACCCACCTTACTGAAAGGACGTGAAAATCGGACTCGCTCTACTGGTAGATCGCCCATGAGTTGATGTGTCGAAGTTTGACGTTGCCGAAAGCACTCAATACAATTAAAAACAATATTGCGTAACAGGTTTCTGCAGCCAAGAACATAATAGTTTTGTTTAAGTAATGCGATCATTAAAGTTACGCCAGCGTGAAGATATTGGATGTGAATTGAATTAGCTATAAGTTTAGTAATAGGATGCGATTTACACAGAATTATCGGATGTTTTTCATTGTACGTCAAATCCGAAAACCGTATACGTCCACCGACACGAAGAACTTCAGATTTGTCAAGAAACGGGCTTAGAGTCAATAATTTACTTTTCGACGGTAGTTCTTTAGTTTTGTTTAAAGCATTTATTTCGGAACCGAAAATCGAGGCTTGAGCACTTTTAATGAGGAGAGTTTTGGCTTCATACATTTCTTGGGCACACAAATAAGTCAAGGAATTACGATTGTTCTTAAAACGTGAATTTATAATAAACCGATACATATAGCTGACAACACGAACCAACTTGAACCAGTTGGAATATTTTGAGGTTAAAATTTCAAGCAGGTTTTTATCTCTCAAATTTGAAACGAATACCTGGAATTTAGTGCTTTTCCGTTCTTCTAAATCTTCACTCGGTATATCTTGAATACTATAGTCTGAGATAGGCCAGTCTGAAGGTTCGCTTTTCAACCATGACGGTCCGTTCCACCAAATATCCGTTGATGAAAGCAGTGACGGTGAAATACCTCGTGACGCGACATCGGCTGGATTTTGCGGAGATCTTACGTGATTCCAACGTTTGAATGGCAATGAGGCTTGGATTTCCGACGTCCGATTGGCAACAAAGACCGACCATTTTTTCGGAGAAGTAGCTAGCCAATGTAGAACAATAGACGAATCGGTCCAGGCAAACACTGAAATATCTTTCTCCTGTAACGAAACTTTAATTTTATTTACAAGTCGGGTTAGTAAGAGAGCCCCACAGAGTTCAAGTTTTGGCAATGATATAACTTTTATCGGAGCGACTCTGGTCTTTGCTGCAACAATCGATACCATTATGTTCCCGTTCGGATCAACACTCCGACAGTAGACGACGGCAGCGTACGCATCCAAAGATGCATCACAAAATGCGTGTAGCTCCTTATGGGTTCTTCCAGACCACATTATCCTCGGAATTGAAATAGATTCAACCAACGGCAGCTCATCACGGATTGTTGTCCATCGATGAACGAGTTCTTCAGGAACATAGCCATCCCAGCTTACTTTTTCTCGCCACAAATCCTGAAAGAAGATTTTGACTGAAACGACAATTGGAGCGAGAAAGCCTAATGGGTCGAAAACACGCGAAGCATCGGATAATATACGCCGTTTTGTGCACGTTGTTGGTTGCGGAAGTGACACCTTGTAGGAGAAGCAATCTTTAGAGGGACACCATCGAAGACCAAGAACCTTGATCACTCCTGATTCTTCAAATTCTACTGGGGACATCTCACGTTGGTCCTCTGGCAAGGAGAGTAAGAGCGGCCAACAATTCGTTGTCCATTTGCGCAAATTGAATCCACCTAGCTGCAAAAGTTCCACCAGTTCAGATCGAAGAGACATGACTTCATCTATTGAATCAGCTCCCGTGAATACGTCGTCGACGTAGAAGTCATTCAAGATTACATTTGCGGCTCTAGGATGCGTTTTCGTGTAATCAATCGCCAGTTGTTTCAAAGTTCTTACTGATAAGAATGGAGCAGCTGAAGTACCGTAGGTTACCGTTAGTAGCTTATAATGCTTTATTGGTTCCTTTGGTGAAGAACGCCAAATTATACGCTGATAGTCGGTGTGGTTTGGAGCAACTAAAATCTGCCGAAACATTTTCTCTATGTCCCCGGATATAACAAAACCATGACGACGACTTCGAAGACAAATAGTAAAAATATCGTGCTGTATAGTAGGGCCAACAAGAAGAAGCTCGTTGAGAGAAGATTTTCCAGAATTGTGAGGCTTCGCTGAACCATCAAAGACCACTCTTAATTTGGTAGTAGAACTATCGGATTTTAGTACGGCATGATGCGGGAAATAGTAACTTCCCGAAGACGATGTCATAACCTCGTGCTGTGGTATATCCACCATGTGTCCTAACGCGACATACTCATTTATAAAGTTAGTGTACTGAGTTTTCAAATCAGGATTGGTTAAAAAACGACGCTCCATAGAGCGCAATCTATTAAGAGCGATGTCAAAAGAGTTGCATAGTTTTGAATTAAAATTCGGTTTGAAAGGCAATTCAACTATGTAACGTCCATCAGTGGCACGCTTATGCGTTGTTACGAAATGTTCTTCGGCTTTTTCTTCCTCAATTGAAAGAATTGGCTGCCAGTTGACCTCTTCTAAACGCCAAAATCGTTCCAAGTCAAACTCTTGGGAGAAGTCGACTTGAGTGCAAAAAGTCTTAACTTCAAGATTGTTGAACGCACGTTGCTGTTCAATGCTGCCTGCTATCACCCATCCAAACATTGTAAAAATGCAGTTACGAATATCAGGTTTAAGTGTCGTTGACGGTTCTTTGATGATATCGAATACCCTATCAGCCCCTATCAAGACATCAATTGGACCTGGCTTATTGAAGCTAGGATCGGCCAATTCGAGCGACAGGTAGGATTCCATATTTCGAACAGCTATTGGGGTAGGTGGTAGCAATTTAGTAAGTTTCGAGATGACGTAGCAGCTAACTTCAATATTGGAAGTATCGAAACGAGAAAATAAGTTAAGAGTTACCACACCATTCGTAACACCGGCACAAGTAGACCCAACTCCCATTATAGGAATTCGCGACGGTTTTCGTAATAATCCCAAATGTTGGACGACCTGCTCTGTAATGAAAGAGACTTGCGATCCTGTATCCAATAACACGCGAATTTGATGAGGAGTGCCATATCTATCTTGGACAATGACAACAGCAGTTGGAAGTAGAGTAGAAAATTGACGAGATGGTTCCAATGTATGACAATTAACATTAAAAGGTTCAGAGTTGATATTTGACGATGAAGAACCATTGGAACTAGTTGGAGCTACGTTTTCAGTAGGATGAACCAACGTATTATGTCGCTTGTTGCACAATTTGCAGCGTAAGTATAAACGACATCTGTTTGAAGGATGTCCCGGACGAAGGCAGTTAAAACAAAGCTTATTTTCTTTAGCAAAATCCCGACGAGATTCAATAGATAGCGAAGAAAAGGATTTGCAAGAAGAAAGAAGATGATCGTCCTTACACTTGGGACAACCTGCCTTAGCTTCCACCATATGTGACCGAACACTTTTTTGAATAACTGTACGTTTAGAAACCGAAATATCTGACGATACTGTTCCGCAAGCTTCAAGGCAATTACACCTATTTTGTAAGAAGTTTAGAAACTCTTCGATCTTGCAGTCAGTTCTAGAACCTACTTCACGAGCCCATTCTTGTTTCGTTTCATAATCAAGTTTTTGTAGTAAGATATAAATTATCCACGGATCTCTGGATGTAGCTTCTAATGAATTAAGACCGCGTATAACCTCATCAGCTTGATCGAAAACTTTACGAAGAAGCGCAGCACTAGGAGATTTAACCGACGGTAGCGATAAGAACGTTTGAATAAATGATTGAATAATCAAGTGAGCTTTATCGTAGCGTTCCTCTAGCTTATCCCAAGCTTCAATATAGTTCTTATCCGTACACGGAGTATTTTTAAATAATTCAGCAGGTTGCTTACCGAGAAACGATTTCAAATACTGAAATTTTTGAGTACCAGTCAATGATCTATTAGTGTCTATTGTCCCTAGGAATATATCTTTAAAACCTGGCCACTCTTTGTAATCGCCATTAAATGTAGGTACGATTAGCTTTGGCAATTGAACCGATTTCGTAGATTTTTCATTTTCGATTGTCTTAAGAAATTGTTCTTGTTGAGGTTGGGGAGCAGGAGTTTTTTCGCGAATAGCTGTGGTTATTGCAGCGTGGGCAGTAAGGTATTTCCTTTCGTACTCCTCGTACTCTGGCTCAGGGTCAACGAAAGCATCATCGTCAACAAAATCATACATTTTGTCTGAGAGATCATTAAAATCACTCCAGGCTTCCTTAAGCCTTATTAAATGAACTTCCAGAGTAGAAAGCAAAGTAGATTGATTGATGTTTTCGGAAAAGCCCAATTGCATGGAGAGCGAAGCCTTTGCGCGACCGCGTTTGCCCTTAACCAAATGTAGATTCATTTTACTTTGATTGTACCAAATTATTTGCAATAACGTCAATAAGAATTTATGCAACACCACCGAATTGATTTACAGGCTCACGAATGATAAGTTCAATGTCAAAATTTCAAATTCAACACGTGTTCGAGTTCGATATATATAAAATATATATACATATATAGCATAATATGTAAAATTCAAGCAATCTAATGTTGATTTATATCAGTTTTCATCAAAAAAAAAAGCATAGCATCAAAAAAAAAGCATAGCATAAAAAAAACATAGCATTAAAAAAAAGCATAGCATATATTGGAGAATTTTCTCAACAATTTTTATCACTTTGATCGACCGCACTGCACTGTTCAATTTTTATTAATCCGGCTCGAAGGACCAATGTTTTATTCGATATGGAATGGACTGTATGTAGTTAATTGTTTTTGTGTAAATTGTGTATTTTGTTTAAATAAATAATTTGTTATTAAAAAGAGGTGTTTTTCGTTATAAATGTTAAGTGTTCAATTCAAAGTGTAGTTCGTGTAGATATAATATATATATGTATGTTTGATAAGGTTATACTTATGTTGTTAATGCTGCTGCTGATTGCTTCTGCTTCTCGTGCTGGATGTCGTCAAAGTGAACGAGTTAAAGTAAAGTTCTTTTTTGTAAAGCAGAAGCAACGGCAGAATTAGAAAAAAAATGAATAGCTGTAACAACAGTTGCTTTTAAAGAAATTAAGAGAGAGAGTGTTATAGGGTATTACATGATATGTTTGTAAGTTGCAAATAAATTAAAACTGTTATACATGATATAAAAGTCAAATTTTGTTGTAACTAAACAATAAGGAATTTAAAGAAGATATTTATGGTGCAGTTTCAAAACAACGGGTAAATCCCCACTTAACGTGGGTAATCACGGTCGAAACCGGTACAATCGTCGCCAAAACGGGCTATCGCTGTATAAGCAGGTTAATCGCCACTCAACGTGGGTAATCGCGGTCGAAACCGGTACAAACGCAATCGAGACTGGCATTACACTTACCTTGTTCCATCGATTGGCTAGCGACGAACTTAATATTTCACAAGAAGCCCGTTACCACTGGTGGAAGGAAGCCTTTGTTATTCAGTAACTTTCCTATGGTCTTTTCTCCTCGGTGGTCGACGTCAGACTGATTCGTACTCAACTCGTTCACTCGTATTTATTCGTATACTTTTGTTATCGGTTTTCCAACTTGCTTTTCACTTCTCTACTACTCAAATTTTTGGGAAACACCAAATGTGAACTATACGTAGTGCGAAGTTGAAAATTACACTGCCAATGAAGTTTTCTTTCATCTCCATATGATTTGCATAGGTCTCGGCCTCGTTTGGTACCAGTACCAAAAAGTCAGACTCCTATTTTGCTGAACAACGTTGTCTCCCGCTTAATCGCATTTAACATTAGACTTTTCCTTAATCCGTCCTGAATGAGAACAGCACGTGTTCGGCATTAAATTCATTCAAATTCTAATGAACAACACACCCCTTGAATCCAAACACCTATTTATGGCATTAGGTTGCCTCTAAGCTTCTATGTATCGAGCATCGCAAAACCCCTCTGAGAGGATCTTCCTCTATGTTCACTGTCGACGCTCATTAATTGATGTATTGCTTTTTTTGCAATAAATAACTTTCACTCTTCGAGATCATAATAAACAACGATAATAGTTTTTATGATAGACAAAATAGCAAACAGTTCGCTCCCCCTTTCTGCCTGTCCTGGCTGTGATAACGATTTTATTCATCAATATTTTCTTTAACAAGCACATTATACAAACGTCGAACCAAAGTGTCTTCGATTAGCGGTCATACTCTCTCGATTGCTTGAGCGCGAACACAAACCCATCAAAGAGTCGAATGAACCAACATGAACACGCCGCGTGGCACCATTACCATTAGATAAAGAAGAAAAACCAATTTAATATCAAAATAGAAGAAAAACATCAAGCCGGGGGATGCACAGTGTGCAATTTTCGCAATCTAGCTGTACTTTATTCATTGCGCGTTTAAATGGAATGTTGTTGATTCAAAAGTGTTTAATTATGTAATTATATGTTATTTATATGTTATTTAGAAGTTAACCTGTGTCTTAAAAATTTATTTTTCATATATTTAGGAAAGTAAAACATTTTAAAAATGTCTTTTTTTGACCTATCTTAAAACATAAAAAATTCCTGTTTTTTTTGTTATTTCGTTTTGTTTTCAATTATACATTATTCATACATACAAATATTAATGTTGATAGTTGAAAATTTAATTCAAACTACTTTATTTTTCCAAAAATGGCCTAGAAAGAAAAGAAAAATAAAAGCATATGTTTATTCCTGATTAATCAATTTATTAACTATTACTCTTCCTCTTCAGAACTTGAGGTTTCTGAATCGGTAGATTTTAACAATGCAATGCATTCTGGAGCAAGTGGACTTCTTTTTCTTCGAAGTTTAGAGCTGCGGCTCGAAAGATATGGATCAGAAGAAAGTAAAAATCTATTTAAAACATCTCGATTCGAGTTCTCTCGAGAAGATTTTCGACTAAAATGCTCTCGAAAGCGCCTATATTCCTTGTTGCTTGCTTCTTGAGCTTCCTCGGACAACTGACCCAGTGGTAAAATGCAAGCCTCAATAATTTGCTTCGAGTGGATGAGCAATTTGTGAATACTTGGAGGCATATAATACCAAGAATAATGCCGAAGATATATATCCCTGGTTTCGCTAGCGTAAATTCCAAACTTTTCGGAATCAATTTCACATTCGCTTGATATTACTTCAAGTAAAACTCGAAAATGATTGATCAAGTCAATATTGAGGCCTGTTATTTCAGCTGTTACTACTGGATTTCGAAAAAACTTTCTGGCAGTGTTGCCGTCATTGGTGTTTCCAGCAATTTGCTTTGGCATGTCAATCAAAAGCCCCATTCGTTCCCGAAATTGGGATTGAAGACTTCTTTTTCTTTCAGCCACGGATTCTTTTTCAGTAGGAGTCTTTGCTTGCCACTTTTTTATTTCCAACTTATAGGATATGTGCAAGAGACACTCCAAAGACCGAATCCAAGAATGCAATGGGGAAATGCCAAAGCTGAACATTTTTTCTTCTGGCTCTGTCGATACATTATTTCTGGTGTTCATTTCTTTCGGAGTGGCTCCACAAATAAAGCATTTTTGGGAAGAGCTATATTGCGATAACGCGCTACAAACTTTGCCATCAACCATTGTGAAAAGAAGCTCATGTTTGCAATTTGCTACTACACCATTTACAAGGAGGCTCGTTGGCTGTAGATTATTTATTTGTACTTGCATTTCCTGCTCTTCTGTATTTATCAGTTGAGTGTTTTCTTTCAAAAATACAAATTTTATCAGCCTGCAGTACCTTGTTGAGTTCGGTCTCGGGTTTTGCCATAAAATTTTTTTTGAAAAATCGTCGATCAATCGAAGAGGAACTAAAGTAACCGAAAATAGATTTTCGTCACTATATTCGGCATCATTCATACTCATTTTATATTTGCTTTGCGCAGAACTTCCATCGCATCCCCATTTTGATATGAGTCGTAGAGAAACAATCTGGGTATTTAGAGATTGGAAGGTTTCAAGATCGTTTTCGGCTTTAATGATGCGCTTTACTGTTAAATCCAACAAGGCTTGCAATTTAATTTGTGCAGATACATCAGTTATCGTTAATGCTTCTTCTTCAGGGTAGCAGTCTTTTTTGGCTTCTTGAACTAGGTAGTATGGCGGGTAAACATTTGCATTAAGCTCTTTCAGCTGCTGTCGCATAGCTTTATATTGAAACGTGCTCATTTTCGTATTTACTATGAGCACAAGGGCTTCTTCAGCTGATATTATTTTGTTCTTCTTTTCTTGGTTTAATCTTGCCTTTTTTATTTCTGTGGCTCTTTGAGGAGAACAATTGGACAGTTCTTTTATTAAAGTTGCTGCATCTCTCTTGCCAGCTAACCACAAGTTCATTTCAGCCGCAAGTGCAATTTCATTTGGAGTTTTAGAGCCAACCAAATCCTTGACTTTACGTTTTTGCACTCTAAGTGTGCATTCTTCGAATGGTTTGGAGGGTCTCCCCTTATTTGCACCTGAGCTGGTTGATGGCACAATATTTATAAAACTTTCTGGTAGCTTTGCTTCCTTTTGCAACCAAACTTCGTTAGCTTTTTCAAAATGGTCCAGTTTTCGCCCGCTTTGTTCCCACCTTTTCTGTATTTTGCTACTTAAAGAACTAACATACGTTTTCAGCACTCTAGGGACATTGTCTGTATCTGCGAAACCGAATTCTTGCATGATGAATGCCGAAATTTTTTGGTTGCAATCCTCTTTTGATGAGGTTATCCATATTCCAAAAATTGCTGAATTTTCCATTTCGCTACATGGTTCAACAAAAAAAAAAATTTAATGGTTTCGCACTCCAGACGCAAGAAAAGTCAACGGATTCTAACACAGAATACATCAACGGAGATTTTAAGCCCAAAAACAGGACGGATACACGAGGATACATTTTTAAAACGCTTCACAAAGTTAAAGAACACAAAAAAAACAACACTCTTTAGGTCTTCACACAAATAATTTTTTATTTTTTTATTTTTTAGTGCACACAAAAATTAACTTACCTTAAATATTTCTTAAATGTTACTTAAAATAAAAAAAATAAATTTAATTTGCACAACTTTTATTTTACTTCACCACGCTGTTATGAAAGTGACACAAGAAAAACAATGAGCTTTAATTTTTTTTTCTCTTGAACCAAGCTGATGTTTGTGATTCTGTGGAACGGTAAATACAGTTGTTTTCTTGTTGTTTTTTTTGCCATTCTATTGTCTGAGGTTTTACCTTTCCATTGATACCAATTTTGTTGGATTTGGGAGACATATATTTTTCATTAAAGTACAGCTAGATTGCGAAAATTGCACACTGTGGGATGAGGAGATGAGATTCTTCTGTGCCATCACAGATGCTGCTGATGCTCCAGCTGTTTCTCATCCTTCCAGGATGACACTTCTTCAGAGGGTCATCAACACAAGCAAAAAAAAAAAAAGCAAAAGGACGTGGCGCCTGATTCCCCCTTTTGCACACAACTCAGTCACTTTGTCGTTTAACCATCATCGTTTGCCTCCAAATGAGCCACCACCACACACATTCTAACCTTGGTGTTTTGAGGTTATGATGGCTTCGCAAAGAGGTAGGAATATTCACCAAATGTTACCCATCAATGGCGTACTTATAACGTTATAGTTCCTTGTATATAGTTCCGTTGTCAAAGCTGTTAGCTTATGTTTGTCGTGTTTTATAGATGTTCATGTCAATGTGTATACATCGAATTTTATACACCCGTTAATGTAGGCCAAAAGGAGGAAATCAAAAGGCAATATAGGATTGTTAAAGGATAATGAGAAAAATGTTCGCCTCGATGTCATTGGCAATCGTAATGGCGCATTCGAAATGGGAATTTCTAGTTTACGCTTGACATAATCTGTGTCTTCGTTGTCCTTGGATATACGATTTCTTCGTTCTACAGGGACGACTCTTTGTAGTCGTGTCGTCGTCGTCGTCAAATGGGTTAAGACACAGTTAAGGAATCGCATCTGGCATCATCAGTGAATTGAGAATCTAGAATCTTGCAAAATTGAGAAAATTAGCAGCAAGCATGTTCGTTCGATTCGGGAATTAAATGTCGATATCGGGGATGTGGCAGGACACAAGATTTATTGTTCGACGATGTTAAGGGAATTCGTTGAAGTTGAATTGGTTGTTTTCTCTTTTGGAAGGGGGCGGGAGAAAGTCATAAGAAATCGATATGAACATGAACGGAATTGTTCTTCTTCGTGCCATGTCGAGCCACAATTCACAAACATCTGAAAATCAGTTTCATTTAAATTTCCCCCCAACCACTTCCTGTTTTTATCAAAAACTCGCATATCCAACTTCTGCCAGAAATCTCGTAAGTCGTTTTCAAATCTTCTTCTTCATCGAGTCTGTTTAAATTTTGCAAATAAATTTCCAATATTTTCCCCCCACACCCCAGTGACAACTTGCAAACTCCAACTGCTCCAAACTCCAACAAAAAACTTTAAAAAAAAAAAAATTTAACGAGAAAATGTCTGATATCATATTTTCTTGTGTACCTAAACATCCTTGAAAAAACTTAAATATTTGTATTTATTTTCTTCACCATAACCTTCTTTTTTTGAGCGTCTGGGTCTGTTTTCACACACACACACAAATACACACACAAAAATATTATGCGAAACGAGTATAAGAATCCTTGAGTGGCGATGGCAACATTATGCAAAATAGTATTATGCATGGCATAAATAAAATCAAAATAGATACCATAACGGTAAATTCATGGCTATGTTTATAGATCCTTAAAAAAAGGATACTCTCACAGAACATCGGACTAACCCTACAATTTTCCTTGTAGTTCTTTTTCCTTCTCAAAAAAAAGAAAAAGCGTGAGTATCTAACAAAGTTGCGAAAAAGTAAATTTATTTTGAAACAGTTCGCAAGGACTTTTTCATGTTTTCCTCGACTTCTTGTTCTTTGCTTTGGAGAAGCGAATACATGGCGGCACGTCACTCGGGCTGAAGGCAAGGGTATAGGTATCATTTTCCAAGTTGTTTTATCTTCTAAAATATCTTAACGAAAATTTAAAAAAAAATGTCCCATAAATTTCCCTTTGCCGTTCTTCTTGTTCATTTTTTCTTTAAAAAGTCGTCTGTCTGATGTTGTCAGAAGCAAGGAGCACTGATTAACATTGCTTTTGAAAATTTGAATTGCGAAATTTTCTTTTGGCAAACTTGAGGCACCATATGTTGGGATGGTACCTAATTTATGGGCACATAAACATACACCTACTGAATTTGTTATGAATGATGATGTTTGGTGTAGAGAAAAAGAAGAAAAAAAGAGATTGATCGACAGATACCTAAATCGGGAGAAGTTTTCTTCTTGGTTGTCTTTTTAATGGAATCAATTTAAATTTTGTACAATTTTGAAGTATGTGAGGGTTCTCCGATTCCTTTCGACAAGTCGATTTTTACATACTTGAGATTGAATATTGAATCAGTTTTTGGAGAGTTTCGATGGCACTTCAAATGAAGGATGATAAATCTTGTTCTTATTCCTTAGGAGGGGGAAACATGGAGAAAAAGTTTGCTATGGAAAAAAAGGAGGTGTGAGAGTTGATTTTTGTAAATGACATCATCATATACGTCTGGGGGCCGGAGGGTCCATTTGGAAGGTGAAATAGTTGTAAAATTGAAAAATAGTTCCAGCCAGCAAACGCGTCATGAGTTTAGGTAAGGTTGGGTTCGAGTGGCTGACTTAATGTTGTTGACTCACTTAGACCTCAAGGGTCCATTGTGAGACCACTATAAAAGTTACTCATGAGAGAGTAATGTACTTAATCAAACCATTTTGTACTTTTAATGAAATTAGAGAGACATCTTGTGTCGATCGTTGCCAGTTCACTGGCATTATCAAAGAAGGGATTACCGAGATAGTTATTCCTTCTATTGAAGAGTGCCTGACATGTACGTATAGAAGGCGTTGGACTGTTTCCTCTTCCTCCTCGTCCAAGCAGCTTCTACAGAAGTCATTAGTGTAGATTTCTTCTTTTCTTTACCTCTTACCAATAGACTTGCACATCAAATATTTAGTATCTTGCAGCGTGTTGAGACTAAGGGAATCGAATAGTTGGTATTCTAAACCCTATGGTCATAGTTATATTACTAACCTCATCCCAGTGGACATCTTTTCGACAAAAACTGACTACTGCACTCATACTGTGGACCTCAGTACGGATTTTAAAGTTATCATTCCATCCCGAAAAGAGTGGGATGATGATTTAGTGACGAGAGGCTTCGGCACAACTATTTTCACTGACGGCTCGTAGATGGATTGGTGCAGGAATTTTCTCTGAGTCCTTAAATGTCTTCAGGTCTTTTCGGCTTCCTGACTTTGCTAGTATCTTTCAGGCTAAACTACTCGCGATTAAGAAAGCATGCAAATTACTAAAACTACCTAAATCCAAATCAAAACCGCAATACAGCTATCTTTTCGGACAGTCAGGCGACTATTCAAGCGATTGGCTCGTCCACATCATCCTCCAAATTAGTTCAACAATGCAGAAGTGAGCTCGCGGGCATGAACATTGGACTCAGGGTCACTCTTGTCTGGGTTCCGGGTCACAGTGAGGGCAATAAACGGGCTGACGAGCTGTTGCTATGAAGGGCAAGATCTTCTCAATTTTCCTCGCTGAATCAAACCACAAGTGGAGTAGGTTTGGTTAGGTTTAGGGGCTGACAGTTGATGTCTTTACCGTCACACTTAGGTCAATACAGATCTATTGTGATACGCGCGAGTATTGCTACTCAAGCTAATAAGAAAAACCTATGTGTTCAGTTAGTCAAGCCATTTAGAGGCCTTGACGAAGTTCAGGATGCTAGTACCTGGCGTACTAGAGAGTTCTTCTAAATCCCCGAAGAAATAGTTGCCAAGTAGTTTCTTCCTTTTATGGGAAAGTGCAGAGTGTCTTCATGCACCTCCTTGTCACCGCATCCTCTGCATAGATCATCTGAACTGATTCTCATCTTTTTCATATGATATCCTAACAGATTATGTCCGGTGATTATGCTTACAAGAGATCGAAATGATCCCTTGTGTAGTTGCATAATTTTTTCCGTTCTTTGTTTGTTAAAACAGGGCCAGATCTTTCTTGTTGTGCCGCAGGTGTCAACAAGATTCCACCTTTCATCGGCCTTGATAGTTATTCTATTTAAGATTTCCTCTTTTAAATAACAGGTAGGGGTGCTAACTAGCTGAGCTTGGCTTACGTCAAGCATTGACCCTAATCTTGCTTATTCATTGGCTTTCTCATTGCCTTGTATATCGCTGTGGCCTGCGACCCAGCAGAGTCTAATGTTGTGCTGTGCGCCAAGAACCTTAAGCTCTTCGCGGCAGCATGAAACAAGCTTTGATTTTACCTCAGTTGCAGTAATCGCTTTTATTGCCGCTTGGCTATCAATGTAAAAGATGATATCAGCTCGTGGTATCGCCATCATTGATACCTTTTTAGCAGCTGTTGTCACTGCCAGGACCTCCGCTTGGAAGATGCTACTGTAGTCTGGAAGCCTAAGCGAGGCGGTTAACTTGAGAGATTCGGAATAGAAGCCTGCCACTACACCAGTGTCCATTTTAGAGCCATCAGTATAGATAGCTATTGACGACTCACTGGAGTATGGTATATTATCTATCCATTCCTCTCTGCTTGGGATGGCAGCCTGGAATTGTTTGTGAAAATCAAGTTCGGGTATTTTATAGTCTGTTGTAGTTCTATGACCCATAACTTTATGAAGTATCTGGGCATGTCCTATGGAACTGTTTTTCCAGACTTTAGTTTGACTAAGTCTCAGGGCACTTTAGGCCGCAGATTCTTGAACAATGAGGTGAATACGATTGAGTATAACTTAACAGTTGGAGTAACCTAACCAACTGTATCATATCGAAAAGGATATGGCCCACCTACAATAAATCACGTACTAAAAATCTATTTGCAGACCCAGGCAAGACATAGCCAGAGTCGTTGCAACATGCACCAGACACTGGCCTGTGGGGGAACACGCATCTAAGCTGGGCATTCCCCACAATACTTTCTGTCGTAGTTGTAGGGACTAGCGAGAAAAGGAAACTGTTCTTCACTTCTTGTGTAGGTTCTAATTCTTACGCCGTAGTCGGTCTTAGAACCGTCTATATAGAAAAAGTGTATCGTATTTTTTTCCAGAGGTTCTCCTTCTTCCCGTGTTAGGTTAAGAAGTTCTTCTAAAGCTGCTGTTTTGTGTTGAGCGAAGTGCTCCCGTGATGCTATCCGCTGCCCTTTGTGAGTTCATTCAAATTTACCATTTTGATCAGTGCGGTCCACCATACAACAACATAAGTTTAGATACTTTAAAAGCTAATTGCATGTCCTTGTCTACTTCTTCAGGCAATCTGCCCTGAACAGGCCAGAACAGAAAATTGAAACTTTTGTATTCATTTCTCCGTAATTTATTTGTTTTCAATTTGAAGTATAAAAAATTCAACAAAAACTAAAATGCGACGAACGGATGTGAGAAAGCAGGAAGTGGTCAGTCAGCAACATTCTCCATGAGTCCATTATAATAGTCATTAACGTCGGAGAAACAATGGAGCTGATGCATAGGGATATGCGCTGTAGGCGGCCGCATATGGTGATGCATAGTAGGGCGATGCAACCAATGGGGCGCTGTATGCTGCAGCAGTGTAAGCGGCGGTGTATGGTGAAGCGGCGGCAATCAAAGGTGATGAGTAGGCGGCTGTGTAGGTCACAGGAGCAGCTACAATACCTGGTTTGGCAGCGGCCAAAGCAACAACAGCCATCAAGCAGAGAGCGAACTGCAAAAAGAAGACAAAAACTTTCCTGTAAGGGAAGTTTCTCCTTAGAGTACACTTTCAACTTACGAATTTGAACATGTTGATTGAGTTGGTTTGTTGTTGAAGATTCAAAGTGAAACTGATAACTTCTTCATAAATTCGTTTGTCTTTTATAGCAGTACCTTTTTACGACAAAGTTTGACAGGTTGACAACGTCGCCCATGGCACGTCCGCGTATATGTTCGCTGAAGGTTTGCTCTTTTTGAAACGATTTGTAAAATTTTGTACAAATAATTGAAAATTATCCAAACTGCTTGGTATATTTCAGTTCATTTGCAAATTTGTCTGACTTTTGGTTAAACGTTGATGGAACAGTTAGGTCGACTTTTCTCCTCAAGGGGAATGTCTCCAGCACCCACAACTTTCATCAGCAATAGAGCAAATCGCTCCGATGAATACATAATTTCTGTGCCTGGTTGAAGCTCATCAGTCAGCTGATTGAAATGTCTCCTTGCGTGTCGCGTCCTCCTCGCTTGACCATGATGGCACTTTATTGAATTAATTAAAGCAACGCGATTTGTTGCATGGCTTTGGGACTTGATTGGTTGAGCAAAAAATTGACTGTCGCCAACATCGCCGGTAAAATGTCGACTGCGAAAACAGTGAAATAGTGCGTAGCTCAGTTACATTTAATTTTCTCGAACTGCATGAAAAATAACAACGAAGTAATTATGCAATGTTGAAGTTCATTTGAGTTCGTCGCGCCGCATTGGGACTGAGATGTGTTATGAATTTTATTTTGTAATTTGTGTTGTTTTCCCTCTTTTTCGTTCGTCTTTTTTATTGTGTGTGTAGTGGGATGAGGAAGGAATAAATAAGTGGAGTAACCAATTTGACAAGGTCAGGGCTTATAGACATAATTGGAAAACGTGCGGTTGTTGAGCGACTGGATTTGGTCGATTGTAATTAAATGGGGTTTTATTGCATTTCGATTGTAATTAGTTTTATTTTTACCTAGGAACTTCAAGTGGTTAGTTGAAGACTCAAAATGAACAAAATGTATAAGAAAATGTTGCTTCATCCAGTTTTTAAATTTAAAACAAACAAAACTAACGATAAGCCAATGTTTAATCTGAAAATTAGATTTTTTCCAAGAACTTAACTGACGTCCTGCCAGGATTTTCGGTGTAAAACAGCTGTCAATGTCAAAATTATTTATATGATGAAAAATGCGAATCCTGAAAAAAAGACTGCATTTAATTGTCAAAAAATTTAATTTTTACTTTTTTAAATTTATTGCAATGATTTTTACGATCTTGGAACAATGTGAACAATTCCAGTCAATCGTTTTATCTGTTACAAATTTTGACAAAGTTATTCGAACTGAATGAGTGTTCCAATAGAAATATGGAACTTCGTCGGAGTGGCCGATGAAGTTTCTTATCTTCCCCTGCGCCACAACCGGGATCTAGTCCGGGGCTCTTTCTACAATTTTTTACATCTATTTCGTCTGGTGGACGACATCAAAGCCATCCGGTTTCGCACCCCAAGGTTTCGGGCGTTCGGTTCTACACCATCCTTCCAGCACCTAGCATTTGAACGCGGTTAAGTAGTCACTACAGTAGTCATTACAGTAGTTCACACATGAATGTAAGGAAATACAGCACTGGCGATTCAGGCCATCGACTGGGTTAAAACAAGACATTTATACAACAGAGAGAGAGAGAGGGGTAGGCGCTAACAAAAACCTACTTGGTACAGAGGAGGAGGCATGAATATGAATGAATAATGAATGAATATATTGCCTCATAGTATCGCAGAGGTGGCCTCAGATAAGTAATTTATTTTTGTATAAAAAGGATGCTGCCGAAGCTGGGGTTATCCTCAGTGTTTGGCTAAGCATTCAACTACTCATCCCCCTGAAGCATGGCTTTGGCTAAACACCCAAACCTTGTATTCGTAAGTGAGTACTGGTAACTACATGTACACTAAAAATTTTGTTAGTAAAATTGCTACGAATACCATTCGTACGAGAAAAAGTCGTACATTGAACGAATATTCGTAGATTGTACAAAGCTTTTCTTTCATAAGAAAATTACAAATACATTAGTAATTTTTTTAAATTAAATTTTGAGTTATTTTTAGTTTATTTACTTTTTTTATTCGTTAAACAAAGTTCATTGTACATTGTACGAATTTATTCGTATATTGAACTAAAGTATTAGTAAACCAAAGTGTGCGAATGGTTTCGTAATTATAAATTCATTCGTAGTATTTACTGATGCATTTGAAGAATGTACGAAGCAAAACTAATAATCGTAACAAAATTATACTCAAAAAATGAGCTTACAAATTATTTGTAGGATAAGCCTACTCATTATTAGTAAATTGCAAATTCTCCATTCGTTCGCTTACCAACAGCATTCGTACATTCTACCAATTCTTCGTACTATTAACTACTCATGCGTAAGTTTACCGAAGGCATTAGTTCATTCATTCATACGAAAGATTAGCAGAAAGAACTTGTGCTTATGGAGAGTAAGTATAGGGTTTTCGAATAAGAGGTGTTATTTTGATATTCAATGAAAATTGGCATTTTTTGAGATAAATGATCGGTTGTTTATTTCATTATCTATAAAGAGGAAGGTATGCCGTTAATAATAACACAACATCAGCCAAATGGCCGCCACGACCACGCTTACAGGACCATATCTTTTTCATGAAATTTTCCATAACCAAATCGCAAAGTGGCTGCCCTATGTCCTCGATAGCCTCACGAATTCCATATTTGAGGTCTTGAATCGACGCTGGGCTGTTGGCGTAGACCTTATCTTTCACGTGGCCCCAAAGGAAGAAGTCGCAAGGTGTTAAATCACAAGATCCACCAATTTCTGTATTGCGGCCCGACAAGGTGCTTCACGACGACCCAAAAATGTTTTAGTTTTACGAACCGCGTCTCTGCCAAATTTTCACCATTTTTATAGTGAATTTTAATAATTTCAATGCGTTGTTGAAGCGTGTATCGTTCCATTTTTATAAAATAACACCTCTTATTGGAAAACCCTTTATTACGAAATATTAGTAGAATGTACAAACCTCTATTTAAATGTATACTAAAATAATACGAATATGAGTTCATTGTACGAATTTATTCGTGGTTCAAAACAACGAAAAAATTCGTACGATATATTTTCGTACTATTTATACATTAAAATTTTTCAGTGTGTTGATTTATTTATTTATTTATTTATTTAAGCTTATTAGCAAGCAATTCTTAATACTAATTTACATTCAAATCTATTATGTACATATTTACAATATAAACAAAAAAAAACAAAAAAAAGATAATTAAAATGAAAAATAAGGAAGGAAAATGGAGTTTAGGTAGTGAAGTAGTGACGGAAAATGATGCGGGAGAGGAGTTAATCTAAGGAATTATAAAGGGATGTTCTTATGGAAGATATGTTACGTGAGAAATTCAGTTCAGATTGAACGGAATTGGCTAAACGTAACATTCTATTGATAGGATTGAAATGCCCGTAGTTGGTGCGGTGGGAAGAAAGACAGAAAAAAGGAACCGATCTGAAGTCTCGTGGGTTTGTGTTTATGTATATAAGATCCAGGAGAAGGGGCGAGTCAATAGCACCAGTGGCAACTTGGTAGATGAATAATATGTCGGCGACATCGCGACCGGCGTTTGGAGAGGTTTTGTAGATTTAATAGTTGAAGGCGGTTACTATAAGGCGGAAGGATAATAGGGTCAGACCAGGGAAGGCCACATAATGCGAACCTAAGAAATCGTCGTTGTACTGATTCGATTCTCTGTGACTGAGTTACTTGAAAAGGGGACCAACCTTGACTTGCATATTCAAGGATAGGTCTGACAAAAGTGATGTACAGCGATTTGGTAACATATGGACTTGCAAATTCTTTGGACCATCGTTTGATAAATCCAAGAGTGTAGTTAGCCTTGCTAATAATGTTATCGATGTGGGACTGGAAGTTCAATTCCCTATCACAAATAACACCAAGGTCACGGATAGAGGAAACAATAGGAATAGGAGTGTTGGAGAAATGGTAACAACGAGGATGTGAGGACAAACGCTTACGAGAGAAAAGCATTACTTGGCATTTGCTGATATTAAGATCCAAAAAGTTTTTCTCACACCAATTAAAAAAGATATTTAAGTCATGTTGGAGCAGAAGAGAATCCAGAGGGCAGGTTAGGTTAGGTTGAACGGGCTGATAGTTGATGTTGTTACCATCACACTTAGATCAATGTAGATCCATTGTGGTACCCCGAAGTGTTGTAACTTCCTGAAAAGATATAATAACCTATGAAACATGTGGTTCGTTTAACCATTTAGAGGTCTTGACAAAGTTTAGTAAACTTTTGCCTGGTAGTTCTGATAGTTCCTCTAGTTCATTAAAGAAGAAGTGGCCTAGAGTTTTCTTCCTAGCAAGACAGAGCGAAGGACAGTGGCAGAGAAAATGAGTAGTGTCTTCATGCTCGTTTTCGTCACCGCAGCCTCTACAAAGGTCATCAGTACTGAGTCCCATCTTCTTCTTATGGTAGCCGAGTAGGTTGTGTCCTGTAATAATGCCGATAAGGAATCTTAGGGAGGGTTTTTTAAGAGTTAAGATCCAATCGGATCTTTTCTTATCGTATCTAGGCCATAGCTTCCTGGTGTTAACACAGGTTTCTAGGAGATTCCATCTGTCATTGGATTTTTGAATGATGGTTTTACTGACGTTATGTTTTAGTTCACATAACGGTATCCCTATATGATGGTCTATCTGAGAGGGTTCCAGTGTGGAGCCCTCCCTAGCAAGTTCATCCGCCTTTTCGTTGCCTGGTACATCACTGTGGCCAGGAACCCAGCAGAGTCTTACGTTATGCTGTGTGCCAAGAACCTTTAGCTCTTCGCGACAGCAAGAGACAAGCTTCGACTTGATTTGGGTGGCAGAGATAGCTTTTATTGCTGCTTGGCTATCAATGAAAAAAGTGATGTCCGCGTGTGATATCGCCATCATGGATATATGTTTAGCAGCGTTTTTCACTGCCAAGATCTCAGCTTGGAAGACGCTGCTATGGTCGGGGAGCCTGAATGATTTGGCAAGGTTGAGGCTTTCAGAATAAAAGCCTGCACCTACTCTAGTATCCATTTTAGAGCCATCGGTGTAGATGGTAATGGTTGAGTCGTTAGTGTAGGGCACACTATTTTCCCAATCTAGTCTATTGGGGAACCTAGTACTAAAAGATTTGTTGAAATCTAAATAAGGGGTCACATAGTCTGTGCAGATATTGTTGTCTACGTATTTCGTAAGAATAGCTGCGTGGCCACTCTGGCTAGTTTTCCAGATGTTAGTTTGGCTGAGCCTGAGGGCGCTGTTGGCTGCTGATTCTTGGACAAATAGATCTATTGGGGGGAGATTTAGGATCGTTTCTAAACCCGCAGTTGGGGTAGTCCTCATCACCCCACTAGTACAGATACAAGCCAATCTTTGTACTTTGGTAAGTGTTTTTAAATTCGTGGATTTCTCCAGCGCTTTCCACCAAACCATGCTGCCATAAGTTAGAATCGGTCTGACAATGGCAGTGTACATCCACATGACTATTTTGCGGTTCGGTCCCCAATTTCTACCCAGAATCTTGTTACAAGAGTAGAGTGCGATTGTGGCTTTCTTGTATCTTTCTTGGATATTTGGGCCCCAATTGAGCTTTTTATCCAATATAACTCCGAGGTATCTAGCTCGGTCGGAGATTTTTAGTGTTGTATCATCTATTTTTGGTATTTCAAACGGAGGGATTTTCCTCCTGTTTGTAAAAAGAACCAGTTCTGTTCTGTTCCAGAGGGCAAGATACTGTTTTGATGATTTTAATATCGTCTGCGTAGATGGAGAGGTCAGAAAAGAAAATTGTGTTTACAACATCGTTAATGGCAAGTACAAAAAGGAGTGGTCCAAGATGACTTCCCTGCGGAACGCCCGAAGTTGCGAAGATGGGCTCGGAAACTGCGCACCTAAAAGTGACCCTGTAGATACGGTTTTCTAAATAAGACTTCACCCATTGAATAAAAAACGATGGAAATCCATACGTTTTAAGTTTGATGAGAATGATTTGGTGGCTGATCTTATCAAAAGCCTTACTGAAATCAGTCGTGATAACATCAACTTCTTTACCCTGTTCAAGTGCAACCAGCGTTGAAGAGACAAACTGAACAAGGTTAGTCGTCGTTGAACGACCTTTAAGGAAACCATGTTGATGAGGTGAAACAATTGATTTTGAATGAAAATAGAGGGAGTCATATACAACACTTTCAAAAAGCTTTGGGATGGACGACAATTTGGCAATCGGACGATAGTTGGAAACCTCGTTCTTAGAACCTTTCTTGAAAATTGGGAAAATAAAGGAATCTTTCCATATGGATGGAAAACAGGCTTGTGTGAGAGAGAGTTGAAACAAATTAGCGAGAGGGACATTTAGTGTACGAGCACATTTTTTTAGAATTATATCAGGAATTCCGTCTGGCCCTGGTGAAAAGTCGTCTTTTAGAAAGGAAAGTTTATTGAAAACAGAATTATGATCAATACATTTAGATGCTAGAGAAGACTGAGGGGCATTCGGGGGCAACCGATGGTAAACAAGATCAGGCATGTGAGTGGAATCAGAATAGGACTGAGAAAAGAAAGAGGAAAAAAGGTTTGCAATAACTTTATGGTCAGAGGAAGAGGTGCCAAGGAAGTTGAGGGAGGACGGAATGCCATCTGATTTTCTTTTAGTGTTGATGAATTGAAAGAACCTTTTAGGTTCCGAAATGAGAGAGGACTCCATATTACAGAGATATTCCTGATAAAGAGTGTTGCTAAGAGTAGAGAAGTGAGAAGAGGCTTGTTGGTAATGGAAATAGCTTAGAGGGGTTTGGGACTTTAAATAAAATTTCCAGAGTTTGTTTCTGTTGTTGCGAAGTTTTCGCAATTCACTAGTATACCAGGGGGTGATGTAGAATAGTTTTTTTTAACCATATAAGGGACGCATTGGAGAATACAATCGAAAATAGAGGTGTACAAGAAGGATAGGGAAATGTTAATAGGTGTGGTCGGGTTTATAAAAAGATTGAAGTTAATGTTGCTGAAAAGAGAATTGAGTTTATTGAAGTCGGTCTTCCGAAAGTTGAAACGGGTAGAGTTGTCTGACTCGAGTGACGGAGAACTTTCAGAGACAGATGAGAAAATGGAGAGAGGGGGATGATAGTTATCGAGAGTGGAGAGGAGGTGTTGGCTTTCGGAGACAGTAGCATTGAAAGGGTCAGAAGTAAAGACAAGGTCAAGTTGTCTTCCTAAGCTGTTATATATACCATTGACTTGGAAAAGACCTAGTTCTAGCATATGGTCGGTGAAAATTATTGACGTAAGGTATTTGAAGGATCGCACTTCGAACTCGTGCTTGGTTTTCCCTTCATTTATACACCGCCCCAGACTTTTGACTGCCTGCTCGATCTGGATAAAAGCAGTTTGTACGGCTTGTTCCTTCCAAAGAACTGGTGAAAATTTCATTTCTTCATTATGCTGACCGTTGAGGAATTCATTAGCGTTCATTTCCCATTTTCCAAGAATGCCTTTGGAATCGGTGATCAGATTTTTATCCTCATAGTAGGTGTGTATATACTGCATCATGTTGCGGACGAATTTAGAACTGAGATGACAGTACAAGCAACATTTAAATTCCAAAAACAAAGGCTCAGATTCTTCAAAATCAGATCACTGAAAAGAAATCGGCAACAACAATAATATTGAGCTTCTATATCGTAAAGACCCTTGAGCCTGTTTTTTCAACAATGTATCTAAAGAAATCAAAAAACAAATGTATACTTTTTTTTGGCTTTTTTTATTTTCGTGTTTCCGGGTTCATCAACAATATCCAAATCTCCGTTCATTTAAAGAGTTTTCAATCAAAACTCTTAACGAACATAGTATGAAGCAGCATATGGGTAGGCAGAGTAGGCGGCATATGGAGAAGCAACATAGGGCGACGATGCAATGTAAGGTGAAGCGTATCCAGCGGTGTAAGCGGCAGTGTAGGGAGAAGCAATCAAAGGCGATGAGTAGGCAAGTGGTGCTATAACTCCTGGCTTAGCAGCAACAGCGGCGATGATTGCGAAGAAGCACAAAGTGACCTAAAAGCCATATTATGTTATTATCCTTTTGTTATCCTGTAATTATATTATTTTGTCTAACTTACGAACTTGAACATTTTGAATTGTTGTTTGGTTAAGTTTGGAAGTTTAACTGATGATTAAAACCGATACCACACCAACTTTATATAGTCAGAGAGCGAATCGAAAAATCATAGTTTCCCTTGCACGTACGAAACGCTCGCCGATGGAATACAAAATTTACCGGCGAACTTGAGGAATAATTTTGTACGTTTTCACGGTCATTCTTAACATGGAAGTTGTCAACAAAACCGAGAATGAACATTTTATTGTATGAAATTTGAATTTCGGCAAATTTAGACAATTGAAGAAAATCAATTTGTATTAACTTAATGTTGGAGTAACTGCAGAGAGGTCATTCCGATTTCATGATTTAGTATAAAAGCTCACTGCAATCGCGTCAAAGTTATCAGTTTCAGTTCAGTTCTTCACAGAAGTCAATCGAAAACTAAAAAAGAACTCCTTCACCATGTTCAAATTCGTAAGAAGCAATAAAAGAGGTCTATCGCGTTTCATAGGATTAATTTTTAATTTTACTTTTTAGTTCGCTTTGTGCTTATTGGCTGTCTTCGCCGTTGTTGCTGCTAAGCCAGCTATCGTTGCTCCTTTGGCGTACTCCTCGCCTTATGTTGCTTCTCCTTACGCCGCAGCCTACACCACCGGATACGCATCACCCTATGTTGCAGCAGCCTCACCATATGTTGCCTCTCCATATGCCGCCTACTCTGCATACCCATATGCTGCTTCATACTATGTTCGTTAGGACATTTTTTAAAGTTTGGGATCTAAACAACGACGCACGACGGAACAAATAAAAATTAAACTGAAGAAAAAAACCTTCATCAAATAAAAAGAAATAAAAATTGAAAAACAAAATTTTTAACTGTTTTCATTGTGTCGTTTGAAAATTGAAATTATCATTTTCCAATTTTCTGAATATCAAATATTATTAGAAATTACAATAAGTTTCCGAAAAAAACTCGAATCTCGAATTCCAGAATCTCATAAAATATGACATTACCAGCACAATGTAGTTCGAAAGTAGTATTTCCAACGGTTAGTTAGGTTTAGTCCTTAAACCTTTGCGTCGGGTTGATTGTCTTCGGAATAGGTTGTTGCAGTCTTAAAATATTAGGGAGGGAGTGACATTTTTGACTTTGAGGAGTTTGAAGAAAGATCTTCGTCTACGAAGGGTATGCGATGAGTACCTTGTTCCGCCGCAGCGGAATCAAGGATGTGTTTAGATGATATGATCTCCTTCAATGATCCAAAAACGTCGGTGCAATATCCGCTTTTGATTACTACATACAACCAGCGCAACCGTGAAACCACACCAATTTTTGACGCTGTTAAAACGCAATCCGCAAGGAGTTTCTACGTCGTTTCTTGATAGTCGATGGAATATGGATCCAACGGTACACATCAGATACCAAGGAACAGTCGAAATAGAGAGCTTCAGCCGGCGAACGGCTGGAAAAGTTATGGTCGCAATCGCCTAGCCCCAGTAAGTTCAATTGCCTAGTCTCCGTACTGAAAAATTTCACTCGCTGAACAGTCAAATGAGAAGGTCTTTGCCGCCGCCATGGAGGTCTACTTTGCAGATTTAGGGAATGCGCGTTATTGAAAAGAGAGACGGAAAATGCACTTTGCAGATGCTGTAACGGAAAACAAGAGCAGCAAGAGAAGAGTACCGAATAAAAAGGAGAAATGAGAAAAAGACCCTGCGAAGGAAGAAAAGGGCATCCGTAGTTTCTCAGCTTAAAGATCTTGAAGAGTCACGTGCCAAGAACAACACTCGACGTTTCATTAAAAGGCCAAAGCAATGAGCTTCTGGTTTCAGAACCGGGACACAGGCTTTTCGAAACATTGAAGGAAACCTAGTCACCGAAGCACAGGGAATTCTAGATGTTTTAAAGCAGCACTTCCAACAGCTGCTGAATGCGCATAATGTCGAGCGAGCCAATGACGAAAGAGAAACAAGACCAGCCCTAGCGTAGAAGAGGTAGAAAGAGCCATCCAAAAGCTAAAAAATAAAAAAATAAAAAAAAAGAGTAGCGCCATCTGTCAAAAGTTGGTCGGACCAACTCGTGGACTCATGCACAACTACTTTGCACAGTAAAAAACAGCCTAGATATATTGCTCTACTCTATTAGTGAAGCAATTTTTCCGAAAATTAATATTTATATGGCAAAGCAGCGTTTGGTGGGTCAGCTAATATTAAAATATAGTCTATGATACTCCTGAATATTTTTTTCACACTAACTATAAGATTTTTTGCACTATTGTTGAAATTATTGCAGAAATTATCATAATTTTCATTATAATGGGTGATTTTTTAAGAGCTTGAGAACTTTAAAAAAAAAAAAAACGCATAAAATTTGCAAAATCTCATCGATTCTTTATTTGAAACGTTAGATTGGTCCATGACATTTACTTTTTGAAGATAATTTCATTTAAATGTTGACCGCGGCTGCGTCTTAGGTGGTCCATTCGGAAAGTCCAATTTTGGGTAACTTTTTCGAGCATTTCGGCCGGAATAGCCCGAATTTCTTCGGAAATGTTGTCTTCCAAAGCTGGAATAGTTGCTGGCTTATTTGTGTAGACTTTAGACTTGACGTAGCCCCACCAAAAATAGTCTAAAGGCGTCAAATCGCATGATCTTGGTGGCCAACTTACCGGTCCATTCCTTGAGATGAATTGTTCTCCGAAGTTTTCCCTCAAAATGGCCATAGAATCGCGAGCTGTGTGGCATGTAGCGCCATCTTGTTGAAACCACATGTCAACCAAGTTCAGTTCTTCCATTTTTGGCAACAAAAAGTTTGTTTGCTATTCCGGCCGAAATGCTCGAAAAAGTTACCCAAAATTGGACTTTCCGAATGGACCACCTAAGACGCAGCCGCGGTCAACATTTAAATGAAATTATCTTCAAAAAGTAAATGTCATGGACCAATCTAACGTTTCAAATAAAGAATCGATGAGATTTTGCAAATTTTATGCGTTTTTTTTTTTTAAAGTTCTCAAGCTCTTAAAAAATCACCCATTATAAGGGTTGTCTTAGATTTTTGATTGCCATTAAAAAACCGCTAAGTCGATTTCGCTCGAATAAGACAAATTTTATGACAATACGATGAGTGGCTCGCGAGATAATCGAGACGAAAAAACGTAACGCACACACAGACATCATCATAAAAACGCTTGATTCGGATTCTAGTGACCTCGAAACATGAAGATATGCAAAAATTGGAGATTCACAAAGTCGGCCCCATTACCACAGAGGAGGTATACCCAGAGTCACAACTCAAGGCATTTTACTCTCTTTCGACTAAAAAAATTAAATTTGATAAAATATATCACCCAATGCAAATGTATTGGTTTTTCAATGCATTTCAAATGGGAGGCCAAACCAATACATTTGCAATGGGTAGTATATTTTTCTCTTATCCCAAAATTCTTTGGACAGTGAAATTTAAAAAAAGAGAACGAGTTGCGACTCTAGGTAAATAGATTCTCTATGCCCATTACAATAACTTCCTCTGGGAAGTTAACAAGTCCGACGGGTGGGATAGCATACCTGCGGAACTTTATAAATAGGGAGGAGATGTTTTGATGAACCACATGCACCAGGTCATCAACAATGTGTAGGAGGAAGAATGAATGCCCACTGACCTGTGCTTGAGGCATTCACAGCGATTGAAGAACAGCGAAACTCGTTGGTCTTGAAGTGAATGAGGACAAAACAAAGTACATGCTATCAACAAACAAAGCAACATCTGTCCACCGCCTAGGACAAAACATCACTGTTAGTAGCAGCTATTTCGAAGTAGTTAAGGAGTTCACCTACCTTTGAACAAACATCAATTCCACAAACGACACCTTATTGGAGGTCAAAGAAGAATTACCGCTGCTACTTCGGTTTGACAAAGCAACTGGGTTTAAAGATCCTCACTCGAAAGGCAAAGTGTCTGCTGGAGAAGAAGGTTCAACCGCGAACTGTACGAGCTCTACCAAGATGTGGCTGTAGTCCAGAAAGTCAGAAGAGACGACTACATTGGCTGGGCCACATCGAGCGAATAGACGACAACGCTCCAGCCAAGAAAGTCTTCTCATCGCAGCCCTCAGGTTCGAGACGACAAGGAAGACCGAACCTACGGTGCAAGAGGACCAAGTGACTGTGGATGCCAGAGCGCTTGGTTTTGGCGACTAGAGAATGCATTCGAGGGACCGTTCTCGATGGAAGACTGCAGTATCTCAGGCTGAGATTCTTCATGGAATGGGAGCCGGTTAATTAATTTAGAAAGTAAGGGAGTTGGAGCAGCGCTAGTTCAAGTGTATCGTGTTAAAAGGGCTATGGACAATGAAAAATGGACTTTATTAAAAAACAAATCGCCACTTTTCCAAATTTTTTGATTATATCTCCCTCGTGTAGTAAATGAGGTTGAATTTCCTCACATACGGATATCCGTAAGCATTCAAATTATTGCTGTCAAGTTGGCTGTTATAAGCTCAATATGTTTTGAACTGTTTATTACCATGAACCATACAATCCTGAAATATGCAATGACATTTCAAGAGCAGTTTTGAATTAGAAAAAAAACTTGTTGGGTTCCTTTTTTTCAAATTTTATTTTGTTTCAAATTCATAACCTTTTAAGCATAGCCAAGCTTTTCTTCATCGAAATCAACTTTAAAACCTCAACTGTCCTTAACGAACGTAGTACGAAGCAGCATATGGGTATGCAGAGTAAGCGGCATATGGAGAGGCAACATAAGGTGAAGCTGCTGCAACATAGGGTGATGCGTATCCAGTGGTGTAAGCTGCGGCATAAGGAGAAGCAACATAGGGCGAGGAGTACGCCAAAGGAGCAACAATAGCTGGCTTAGCAGCGACAACGGCGAAGACAGCCAACAAGCACAGAGCGAACTAAAATTGAAAAAAAAGTTATTAGCACAATAATCACATTTGACCGTTTATTTTGAAAAACTCACGAATTTGAACATTTTGATTGTGTCTAGCTGATTTCTGGAATGAAACTGATAGTGTTGAATGCTTCTAAGTTGGTTTTTATATGAAATCAGTGAAGCCGTTTTTTTCAATTCTTCCTTGGAACGTGACAAGATTCCAAACCAAAACTCCAATTTCAGCCTTGGAATTTTTATGCAAAATTTGCAGACACCTCAAAATCCCAAAATAACTCCTGTTACACTTCTGACGACGGACATTCCTTCAACTTCCAAAATTACAATTTAAATCAAATTAAGTTGTTAAGCACCAAATTCGTCGAACAAAAACAAAATCCAAGATCATTCAGAAATAATTCTGTATTCAACAGAAGCAACGACCGAACGCGACGCACGTGCACAAGACAAACTGGCGATTGGTCTTGGTCATATTAATTCAAAATCGAAGCTGCCTATAAAAAGTGCGAGTTTACCGGTGATCACTATCAGTTTCATTTGAGAACTCACAGTAAAAAAAAACCACTCACCATGTTCAAATTCGTAAGTCAAGTTGAAGAACTCAAAAAGGATCTAATTTCAAGATTTTGTTTCCTTACAGTTCGCTCTGTGCTTTTTGGCCATCTTCGCTGTTGCTGCTGCTAAGCCAGCTATTGTTGCTCCTTTCGCGTACTCCTCGCCCTATGTTGCTTCACCATACGCCGCAGCCTATACCGCTGGATACGCATCACCCTATGTTGCAGCAGCTTCACCCTATGTTGCCTCTCCATATGCCGCCTACTCCGCCTACCCATATGCTGCTTCATACTATGTTCGTTAGAACATGACTTCTGAGTACCTGTGATGGAAGAATGACCCTGGATTTCACTGTATAAATTTTAAGAAATAAAAAAAAGATTTTAAGGAATTTTTGTGCATTTTCATTTAGATATTCTCGCAAAGGACTTGTGTCCTGCCCACCCTCTTTATTTTTGTCATTTAACTGTCTCTGGAAATGTCACTCCTCACAAAAGTTTTCTCTAGAACGCGGCTAAGAATTCAAAGTGCGTTGGACTAAGCACCCATATTAAGTCACATACATTCTAGCGGCTTCCTCTACTTCGAGATAGATACAAAGTTTCGAGTCTTGATTAAAAATTTTTGTTCTTTGTTTTATGTTGATTTTATGTAAAACGAAATTTCCGTCAACAAAATCTTTTCCCTGAACAAATATTTTAATCTAAAAAATTCCTCTTCAACGAACCATAACTTCATTTGCGCCACATGGATACAAATATGCACCAGAATAATATAAGACACAAACAGCACAGCCATTGCAACATATGTTGCTGCACACGAACCTCATATACAGAAACATGCAAACAAGAGGAAGGACGAGTATAGGCTAATGGAGCAATAACACCAGGCTTAGCAGCTAACACATCCCAAAAAAACACAGTGAACTGAGGATGAGCAAAAAAAGGGAGAAACAAAATCTAAATTAAGTCCTTTGAATTCGCATGTTTGCTCGAGACTCGTTGTCGTCTCCACTTACAAACTTGAACATGTTGTGTTTCTGATTAAGTTTCCGCGAGTTTCCGCACTGTAATGGGAAACTGATAACTTTGCGGTCACATCGTGCTTTCCCTTGACACGTGACGTCAACATACCCAAAAACAAAAAAATCCCACACGCGAACTCAACTCCGTACAAAAACCGAAAATTTACATTTTTCGCGACAAGTCTGTGCTTCTTGTTGTCACAAGCAAATCCGAAATGTTTTAATTAGTTGCAAATTATCAAAACAGAGTTTGCTAAGCATCCACAGCCGCACACATCGAGTTGAATCGTCCTTATGTTGTTTTTACAGTTTTCCCTCCTTTTCAATCTGCTTACATGAACATGACCCAACCCATAACCCGAATGGATGATGTGAGTGTGAGCTAAGAAGGGAAAAGGAACATCAAATGCTTTTAGCAAATCTCCAATTCAAGAACTTGCTGGCATCAGATAATAATAAAACCATCATTAGGGATTTGTTTCAAGGATCTGGCTTCTGCATGCAGTGCTCGTTTGTTTTATCCTCATGTGAGCACACATTCGTGGTTTTTGCGGAACACTTTTAATTGAACTAAATTGAGTTTTCATTTAAAAGACTTCGCCAACAGATTTTCTTGTTCCTCAACTTGCAAAAAAAAGTAGAAGTAGAGAAACTGCTTCCGCATCAAGTGGATGATAGGAGGTGCAGTGGCTCGATGTCAAACAAAAATCGCCTTGAATAATGTTTATTCTCTGCATTCGAATATTTTTAGTCAAAAAATGCGGCATTTTAATCGTAAACGCCCCCAAAAAGTGGGCGTGTCATGATGGTTTTTGCTTATTTTCAAATTTTAAGGACACAAAGTTGTCTTAAATCTTTCAGAATACTCAAAAAACTTTTTCAAATTTTGATTCAAACATGATACAAGCATAAAAATCTCAATGTAAGAGGTGTGGAGTTTGATTTCTGACTATTCCAAATGACATGCAGAACCACTGTTGAGTAGGGGTGTGGAAAGCGTCACTTCAATGGAAAACGGGTATCAGGGGTTTGTGGTAATGAAGTTCACATATGTGTTGCGGGGGTATGTGAATGCTGGAATGGAATTTTGTATTCCAAGCATGCATACGCTGACCATCCGTCCCGTTTTTCCCGGGACTGTCCCGTATTTCCATAGCCCGTCCCGGTTTCTTTTTAAGGAAACCCGGGAGCTACAAGTGTCCCGGGTTAAGTAATTGGTCCCGTATTTGAACATACAAATATTACAAGTATTAGTAACCATTAAAATAAATGTAACATAAATTGAAGAGCATGAAATTCTTTACCATGTGTGAATATTTCACAGTTCTTGGTTGAAATCTTTGTGCGATTTGCTGTTTATAAAATAGTGACGACATCGCACAAAAACTTTCATCCTCTATTTTAACCCCCTTCAGCGTAAAATTTTTTAAAACTTTGAATGTCGTATTTTTTATGTTTTATCAAAATCCATTACCATAACTTTCAAATTTCTAGCCTAACCAAGAATTATACAAACTTTGACCTAGTATTTCAACTCCTTGCAACCCTCTCAACCCCTTTTACTGCGTTAAAAAATAACCTTTCTAAGCTTCCAGACTATCTTTTTAAAAATTAAAAATTAAATTATAAAGAGTTAAAATATGCCTAACCCTAACCCCTTACTTTTTTGGTAACGCTTTTTCTCAACATTTTATTTTACTCCCATATGTAGGTACATTTTTCATACCGGGCTCTAGTTCTATACCTATATGAATCGATTCTAAAGGAGTAAACTCCAAAAATACGTTGTTTTTTCTACGTTTTCAATTTGTTTATTTTTTGTCCCGGGTTTTGCTCCCAGAAATATGGTCACCGTAAGCATGCAGCACAGCGGAACCAAAATTAAAATTAAAGGAATCTCAAGACTCTTCTTGTACTCTCGCATGGGAGAGTATTATGAACAATATAAAAATGCAATTCCTGCAAGTCCCCGTTCCACAAGAGGGAGAAAGCTTATTTTGATTGTTTCTGGGAGGTGGCAGGCGCCCACCGCATACGTTCAATGAAGAAACCCATTAAAGTGTCGCACAGTTCTTATTCAACTTGACATCTCAAGCAGTAGCAGCAGCAGCTGGAGCAATAATGTCAACTGCAGTCTATGTCTTTATAGCCCCCCTAATGCGACGGATGTTCTTATTTGCTGCATTCCTTTTTGGTATTTTTTTTTGTCAAGGTCAGGATTTGACTTTGTAAATCCTCGAGCTTCATTGTTTTATTGCCATTTTTTTGTGTACGGTCTTGTGACCTTGGAGTAGCTCTTCCATCAATCATGGCAAGGCTGTGAATTGCTTTTCCAGAAAAATGTAGAAGCAAAGTGGGAAAAACATTAAAGACCCATAAATGCTAAAAGAAACCATAAATCTCAATGGACACTACCTCGCCGGCCAGCGAGTATACCGGCATTGGTATTCCACAAGCCGAGTGTGCAATGTTAAAATAATTAGCATTTTAGAGTCGTTCAATGGTGCGACGTGCTCGAAGCAAGTTCGTCGCTGTTGCTGAGGTACGTATTTCACACCACAAAGTCCAACATTTTTTGGGTTTTTCGACTTTTGACGACTATAAAAAGCCAAGCCAGTGATAGTGAAGCTATCAGTTTCAGTTTGAAAATTTCCTGAAAAACAATCAAAACCAAAATGTTCAAATTCGTGAGTTTATATACATTTATCCTCATAAAAGGAATTTCCAACTAGATTTTGTGTTTTTTTTAATTTTTAGTTCGCTTTGTGCTTCTTGGCTATTGTCGCTGCTGTCGCTGCCAAGCCAGCTATTGTTGCTCCATTGGCCTACTCAGCTCCATTGGTTGCTTCACCATACACTGCTGCTTATACCGCTGCCTATGCTTCCCCATATGTCGCTGCTTCGCCATATGTTGCTGCTTCACCCTACGTTGCATCGCCCTATGCTGCCTATTCGGCATACCCCTATGCCGCTGCTCCAGTTTTGGTGCGTTAAAAAAGGGAATTTGTTGAGGAAATATTAACGATGATGGATAATGGCGACGATTTGTTAAAGTTTTATTTTTCAAATTAATAAAAAAAAAAAAAATATGCAAAGCTGAAAAAAGCCCTGTATAGTTCCTTATCGTAAAACGATTGTTACTTCCGTCCGAAAAACGGAAAAAGGGGAAATACAATCTATTTGGGTGATTTTCAAGAAACTTCAAATGCCTCCTGGATGCCATTTGCATTCCCTTAGGGGAGTCCTAACGACTCTTTTAAAAATAAAACCGTTTTTGATGACCTGTCACTTTACGTATGCAGTGTGTCTACGAACTCTAGATAGTGCCTTTGCCTTTGTTTCAACAATAAATCACTTCTTCCACGAACTCACGTTTGTCGCAACGAGTACAAAACCAAATTCCTTTTCGTAGTTCCCTTTTTTTTAGCCAACCGAGTCTAAAACACTGTCATCCTTCACTCAACTTTTTATGTTCTGCATTTGAAAACCACCTCATTGCGAACTACAGAAAGAAAAAAAACACTCCTTTGTCCTATCTCCATCCCCCGCATTGTCGTCAACGTCCTTGTTATCCAACATCCGCCATATGCAAATTTCCCTTTTACACAAATGATTGACTGAACGATTGAAACGGCATCCATGCGATATGCGGTGTCATGCCCATTTGCCCACTAGCGATGGCATTGCAAAGGACCGTCACCACACACACATGCGTTTTTAACTTTTCTATTTCTCTATTCAGATTTGCAGAGCGCCTCAAGCTCAATCTCAAACGGCTGTGAATCAAAAGTACAGATACAGACCGATATATTCTTCCAGTCCAGTAGAATGGTGTCCTCTTCTTGTGTCTAGTTGTTCGTTATCACTAAAAGTGGACTCGACTCGGTTTTTTGATAAATGTGCGTGTCTCAGGGTTTTATACGTCAACCAGAGACAAAGGAATCGAGTTTTGGTTCCGAAACACTCCGCAATGATGTGTGAATTCAAAACGACTAGAAGGAATAGTGTTTCGATATTTTTTAAATCATTGTGGTTGGGAGAAGCAAGGGCTTACAACAAAAACTGGATTTGGTATTGGAATTGGGTGGCGAATATTTTGTTTCATATTTCCAGTATTAACTCAATTTCTTTTGATCTTCTAATTCGTGTTTCTCTGATGACTCAAACGTCATTTTTAATACCCAGATCAATTTTTCCAAGCTATCGCGGAAAAAATAAGTCGATTTTTAACGAGATACCAACATTTTTCTTCGAGTTTAAGAGAGGGAGAGGTTCGAGGCAAGAGTTAGAGCTGAGAATTTAAATTACTTACTTAATTACTTTAGGCCTCAATCAACAGTCTACGCCAGCCACCCTGTCTCCAGTTTTGCACTCCAAGTTGATTGAGGTCCTCTTCCACTTGTGTGCGCCACCTGAATCGCGGTCTCCCTCTACTTCTACGTCCCTCGGTAATAGTGTCGAACGCTTTCCGGGCCGAAGCATTGGTACCCATTCGCTCTAAATGACGGAGTCATCTGAGTCTCTGGACCTTGACTCTTCTGGCTAGGACCATGTCGTTGTACAACCCGTAAAGTTCGCTGTTGTATCTTTTTCTTCATTTCCCATCAATGCACACGGGGCCGGAGATGACCCGAAGAACTTTCCTTTCGAAACAGCCTAAGGCGCATTCATCCGATTTTGTCAGGGTTCACGCTTCTGCACCATCCAACAGGGCTGGGATGATGAGGGTGTCATATAGTTTTACCATAGTTGCTCCAGAGAGGGCATTTCCACTTCTTCGTCTGATCTCGGCGCTGGTGTTACTGCCCGTGTAAATACCGGAGCCTAGGTAGACAAATTCCTCTATTACATCGAAGTTGTATGCGTCTATTGTGACGTTCTGCCCGAGCCGTCGCGTCGGTCGGTGTTGGGTGTCCTTCTTCGAAGACAGCATATTCTTCGTTTTTCCCTCATTTACCGCTAAACCCATTTTTGCCGCTTCTGCCTCAATTCTCACAAAGGCGCCATTGACATCACGCTTCTTCTTCTGTTCTTCCCATTGTATCAATATCACCGGCGCGGCGTACGCGGGAAGGTGAACAGACTTTTGGGAGATAGTGCCTCCGGTGTTGACGGTGGAGTGTTGCACTATCTTCTCAAGAACGATGTTAAGAAATCGCATGAAAGTGCATCGCCATGTCTGAATCCTGTTTCGACATCGAAAGATTCCGTCAGCTGGTTGCCATCTTGATGACGGAGCGTGAGTTTTCCATCGTCATTTTGCATGAGCGAACGAGCGGAAGAGATGCCAAAATTAGAGAAAGCTTTATATGCTGTCATACGCGGCCTTAAAGTCGATGAAAAGCTGATGGGTATCGATTTGGAGTTTGCAATTACCAGTTAAAAACAACATTGCCTGCAATTCCTCAAAAATTTATTTTCAACCACAATTATTCCTACTGTGTTTGCACCCAGGGCTACCTTTGCGCCACTAAAGTGGACTTTTTCCTCTTTTTTGAATTTATTTTTCATGCCCTCCACTTTTCATAAATTGTTATAAAATCCCACTTTTTGATTTTTTCCTCCCACTTTTTCCTCTTTTTAGTATTATATTCTACTAATTCATTTATTTGCAATTATTTTATTGTTTGTTTGTGCTGAATACTTTTATCAATATAGACAAAATTCTTTAAAGTTGAACGTGTGCATTTTATACATTTTAAATGTTGATTGAGATTGAGATTTTGATCTAATATGACATTACGATGATAGAGAAGTCGTCGGCTGAGAATTATAAAGTTCTAACCGCCATTTTTACGAAAAATGAGTTATGGGTACCGTTGAATTCGTATTTGGAAGCACTTTCGAATGAGGCCATATTCATGCACGTCAATTCTTCCTACAAAGCGTAAAACGCAAAAAAAACAATGTTCTATTAGCCAAAATGTGGTTATTTTAAGAATTACAAGGTTCTAAGTAGCAAAATTGGCGGATAGGACCTTGTAATTCTTACTAAGCCCAAATAAATAATTGCCCATCTTCTTATTGTCATAGAACCTTTGATTCCTTAATTTTGTACATAGAACCTTATAATTCTTATCCGATTGATGTTGACACAACAAAGTTCTATGTTGATTCTTCGTGTTTTTGTTATTGTATATACCAAAAATTGTGAACAAAACGTGTGCCTGGTGCAAAAAAATATTGTTTTTATAGAAATAAGAGTGTTAATTATACTTAATATTGTTGGATTTACTACGGTACATTGATCAACATAGAACTTTGTTGTGTTAACATCGATCGGATGACAATTATAAAGTTCTATGTGGCACATAGAACCTGCACCGACATTGAACTTCATGCAGTTGGCTTATAGAACCTTGTGTAAAAATTTTAAATAGAAATTAAAAGAAAACGCCTTAAAATATAAAGAAATAAATTATATCTTAACTAGTTATTGCCAATAATCTATCGTTTTTAATCATTCAAACGTAAATTAATAGCTATTTTATATGAAATCCGACCATCAAAAACTTAAAAGTCGAATAACTCAAAATAGGGGTCGGTCGACATAGAACAATAGAACCCTATAATTCTCAGCCGACGAAGTGTTAAAGTGGGTCCGGCGGTTCCGCTCGTCTTTCTGTCTGTCTGTCTGCATACGCACCTACAGCCTTAACCACGGGTCTGATTGACTTAAAACTTTGAAAAATAGAGATTTGATTAAAATTCTACTGTGGGTATTTTTTTTTTGATTTTTTGTAAGATCAAAATTTATATAGCCACCATAAAAGTTTCAATGTTCTCAAAAACGGCTATTACGATTTTATTTTTAACTTCCTAGAATTTATATAAGTACATATATTTATATATTTTTGTACTGCTCCAAAAGGGTACCTCTCATAAAAATAAAAGTCCGATCAGCGTATATATATATTTTTTTTTTTTTTTTGAAAGAAGGTACGTATATATTGCCCAAATAATATTTGGTATTCACAAAAATTACAAAATTTTGTTTGTATTTATAAAAAAATATTTCTAAACTTTTTTTTTCAAAATTCTCTATCTCGAAAACGGATTAATATTAAAAATCGAAATTCCATTATAAAATGTATCTATATTTATATATTCTTCAATACTGCATATCCAAATTAATTTTTAAACATTTTTGAAAAATATTATGCATACAAAATTAATTTAAAACAAAACCCGCTCTTACATGTTCTTATTTTTTAATGTTTTTTTCATTTTTTGTGAGTTATAATTTGGAATACAAGTTCGTACGAGCCAGTTGTGCACATATTTTTTTTTTTAAATGGAACATTTTTTAGCGGTTCCACTTTTTTTCTTAAAATCCTCTTTTTTGTGCCACTTTCTTAAAATCTAGGAAGGTAGCCCTGTTTGCACCCTTACATTTTGTAAAGTCTCTACATTCCACATCCACATTCGAATCCACAATTTTCAATTGCCACAAAACAACTTCCCCATCCCAAATTCCTCTCTATAAATTCTCGCATGCTACTTTTTCGCCAAGTTTTTTTCCCCGTTTCATTCTCCAACATATTCCACATTCCATGTAAATAATAAATTCCATCCACAACCACACAAGCAAAACTATGAAAAAGCCGGTATTTCTTCACCGTTTCACGTAATTCTCTTCGTCTCTGTCTAATGCTCTCTGTTTGTTTATTTGTTATGATTTTGTGTTTCTGTCTGATAGTTTTTTGTTTTGTGAGATAGTTTTCCCATTTGTTTCTATTTCTTTTTTGCCACAACCACACGCCATAATGTTACAGCGGACATCATTGGTATTATAGTGGACTGAATATGAAATGAATGAAATCCAATTGATTTTCTTTTCAAATTTCCACTCCGTTATGCGCAATGTTGAACTTTTGGGGTGGTTTTCTTATGAGGTGGCCAATGTTAGTTGCATGCATTTCTGGGGGATGACAACTTTTAAATGGACCAAAAAGTTCCTTGAAATGGAATAGTGGTAGAGAGAGTCATTATTCTTGTCAATTCTTCTTTTTGTTTGTTTTTCAAGTTAATTGATTTTTTTTTTACTGTAGGCTTTTGTCCTTTCGCAGAATCGCGATAAAAAGTTTAATAATCCTTAAAATTTCTGAAGGCAAAGCAGGAAGGATAAAAGAGAATGGCGAATGCAATAAATTCCTTTTGTTTTGTTCGACGGACAAAGAAGATGGACAAGGGAGATGAAGTAAGGGGATAAAGTAAAGTTTTGCATCTATCTAATTGATTGGAAAACTAATGACAGGATCAAGCTTATTGCTTTGTTAAGAAAACAATGGCTGTAGTTTTTGAAGGGTTGGTTGGAGCTAAGAGATTAAAACTTCAAGATTATGATCAGGACAAGGCTTGGTTATTTCTAAGGACTTGAGTTCGATAAATTGAAGGCAAAGCAAAGTGAGAACACAATTTTGTAATTCAATATTCACTTGACAGTTGACAAAATTTATACAAGACATGAATTAACTGCTCAAAAGTCAAAATGGTTTTGTTTTCAAACGACAACTTCGATACACAGGGTTCCGGCATAGCTTAATAAGGAAGGGATTTTCAAGAAGCTTGGATTGGCAGCCATCTGTCAGAAAACTGTCAGCCATCTGTCAAAATACTGCCAGTCCTTCTTTGAATTTTGGCCAAGATGAATAGCTGAGTTACTGGAGCAACTGATATTAGACAAGCTCAAGCTCAACTCGAAAAACCCGAAATTTATTGGTCGAAAGTCGATGCAATCACCAGCTTGACAGTTATGTACAGATTGCGCCATTAAACGGGACTTTTTTCTCGAAAAAGAAGTGGAAGTGAGCGAAAAAGTGAGTCCTTTTTTGTTAAAGTGAAAGTACCTCATCGGTCATCAAAAGAAAATACTTATCGCGATTTTAATTGGCAATCCGGAAGTTAAAAAAAGGAACTCTGAGTGCGTTCAATTGGGCAAAAATGACAGTTCTGATTCTGAAATAATACTTTTTTAGCATTCTAGATTGCCAATCAAAAACGCCATCACATTTTTTTTAGAATAGAAGAGAAATGGAAATTCAAAAACAAAACCAAAATATTTCGTTTCCGAACACTCAGAAAGACAATTTGGAATCACTTTTTTTTCGCCAACTCTCATGCGACATTCTTATCATCCACACGCATTTGCTTGCTGTTTGTTTTCCCTTTCTCTCCTATAAATTTTCATCAACAATAAAATTACACCTGTATGCGTATTGTGTATTTCATATTTTCATCTTCCGCAATCCAACTGCCTATCCCGCTTTAACTCAAATCAATTATCATGCTTTGCTGCTTTCATTTGTTTTCTATACGTTTTTTTCCCCAGTTCGATTGTGAGTTTCGTGTCGGTGAGATGTTTCGCAGTCGGTGTTTCCCTCGGAATTTCGAATTAAACAAAAATTAAAATTAAAACACAAAATGGAAAATTTAATTTAATTCGAATTCAATTTCGTATGAATTCAAGTTAAGTGAAAAGTTTTAACTACAAAAGTTGTTGTTGGTTTATTTAGTGCATTCCCCCTTCCCCGCGTGAAAAAAATGTCAAAAAACATCTGTAAATAAAATTTAAGAAAAGAAACAAGCAAGGTGTCTGTGGACTGTGGAATGAGTGTGTTTTGGCCGTTTGGGTCGCGTCTAAAAAACCTTAAACATGAAAACTACACAACAATTTAATCTCTAAAATACACACCCTAAAGTGTGTTCGCGTTTCGTTTCGTCGGTTTTTTTTTTATCTTGTGTTCTCCTGTTTGCTCTTCTTATCTCGTTCTTCTCATCGTTCGTTTGTTGGCGGTGGTGGCGGCGTAGGCATCGGAATGCAATGAAAAAAAGTGCAAGTGTTTTAAATTGTGCATAGTAATTGTTTAAAACAAAAAGCAAGTCCAAACAACACATAAATTCTACTTTTTAAATTCCTTTTCATCCTGTTTTGTGCCTCCATTGTTTGTCTCTTTCAATCGTCCACCAATAATCACTTCAATCCAGCATCAATTAATTACGAAAATCCAGTTTTCTGAATTCAAGTGGAGTTGAACTTCAAACTAGAAAAACAAAAAAAAAAACAAGGAAAACTTTCGTCGGCAGCTGTAAAATGTCAAAAAAACGTAAGTTGTTTTCTTTCCTTGTCTTCGAATAGGCGTTTTGTATTCATGCCTCTCTTTCTGGTGCACTATTACTGGAAAGTAGTTCTATATAACTTTGTGTCTATAGTTCGCGACCTTAGGACAAGAAGGTTCTATCTGCCCTCACACCACTTTCGAGAAAACGAAGATTGAAAATTTCACAGTGTATAACTTTTATAACTTGATTTTATACCCAAAGTGTTTTGAATTATTTATATTTAGTGGTTTCATCCTTCTTATTTGTATTAATACATTTAACATATAAAGCATGGTTATTTAGTAATTTATGTTTGAAAAAAATCG
The DNA here is from genome assembly GCA_943590905.1 of Sphaerophoria taeniata. Classification (NCBI taxonomy): domain Eukaryota; kingdom Metazoa; phylum Arthropoda; class Insecta; order Diptera; family Syrphidae; genus Sphaerophoria; species Sphaerophoria taeniata. The sequence continues at coordinate 149,186,934 of OX016541.1, forward strand.
ATAGAACCTTTTTCAAAACTGTAAGGTACTTGGACGTAGAACAATAAGGTTCTAACTACAAGATAGAACAGAATTCAAATTCAACAGCAATTTCAAAGCCTACAAGGTTCTAACGATGTATTGCTTGGATAGTCATTTTGGATTAATAAGGTTCTATCTGCAACGCAACGGGGTTCTATTTGTCAAATTATTGTTTTTTCTTAAGGGTGCAAGGTTCTATCTGGCACTTAGAACTTTTTCAACAAAAATTCAAACTGAGATTGCTTAGATAGAACTTTGTTGCCTGCTTTTTCACGAGCTATTTCATAAACTAAAAGAGATAGCCAAATTTGGAAAGCGGCAAATGAAAGAGCGTAGCCTTTTTAGTACGATCCAATCTATAACTCAATTTTGGAAAAAATGGCAGTTAGAACCTTATTGTCCTAAGGTCGCGAGTTGTGGAATTTAATTCAAGTCTAGACGAATTTTTTTTCGTTTTTGTGTTTGTTGGGACGTTGGGAGATTTGGACCATCCCGACCCGGCCGTGAACTGCTGCTGCTGCTGCAAAAATAAATAAAAAACAAAAAGTGGAGTGTGTTTTTCTTCTGGTTCAGATTGAGATGAAAACCAAAGGGGATAAACCTTTCTAAGCCCAAATGAGCTTAAAAAGTTCTCTTGATGTTAAAGTTACCGTGAGAATGAACATATGCTAGGAATTTTTATTTTTTTGGGAACCAGACCAGAAGGGATTAAAATAAAAGCATACAGTGGATGATTTTCAGAGAGGAAAATGGGGAAATTATTTTACTAACTTATTTAAAAATAAGTTGTATCGTTGAAGCGAGATCAAACCTCTTCGCACTGTGCCCGTGAGTGGCTTTTGCATCAGTTCTCGGTATGTATCATAAGCAGTGTTGCCGATTCAAAAAAAAATTTATCATGATTTTTTATCATGATATCCTCAAAAAAATCTTGAGATTGCTTATTCTTCATTGGGCCCTTAATAATCAATATTAGCTTATAATTCACCACAAAAATTTTAAGTAAAAAAATTACATACACTCCGCTTCAACAATTTTTTCCTAACTTTGAACGTTAATGCATCATTTGATGATGCTAACCGATAGCTTATGATTTTGAGAAAACAAATCAAAAAGAAAAATTTAAAAAGGACCACTATTTTTTCCCTGGCTCTCATGCAAAGCTTTCCAGATTGAAAAACTCAGTTTTTTTTTTGCGTCAACTGAATAAGCACAACTTTTAAAAATGCAAATAAAATCAAACGGAAAGAAATTAACAAGATTTTCTTTAAACATTTTTTTACTGGTTATTTCCAGTATTGGATACTACCACCTTTATTCTTGATTACTTCATAAATTCGGGCTGGCGTGGAATCGTATAAACTCTTTAAGTAGTCCAGCGAAATTTCTCTCCATGGCTAACTTAACGGCTGCAATAAGCGATTCTCTGTCCTCAAACTGACGGCCTGACTCATAAACTTTCATTCATTTTATTAAGTTTTAAAAAAACATTTAGGGATATTTTAGGGAAAAAAATAAATAAATTACATCAAAGGGCACGGTAGTGCCCAGCCAACTTCTAGTACTACTCCCTTTTTACAGGATCGAACTCAAGCACATTTTAACCACCCATAACTTTTGAACCTTTAGAGTTAGAAGCTTCAAATTTGAATTACGTATTAACTTCATGGAGACAAAGGCCCTGTTTTGTAGAACCACTACTTCCTGAGATATTTAACAGTAAGGGTATTCACGTAACGAGATAATTTTCTACTTTGCGGAAAAATAGAAAATTCCGCAAAAGATTTAAATGAACACCCCAGCAGAAAATAGTTGCGTAAACAAGGGAAACAAACAGCTGTTTGTTAAACGTCAAAGTGAATTTGTTCAATTCACGTCATTCGATAATAATTTATGTTAGTGGTTCTTTTTTTTTATTCTAATTAGGCCGTGTGCGAATTCGGTTAAAAATGGGTTAAAACTTGACGTTTGGTTAAATTTTGACATTTCGCATTAAATAAAATTTGACTAGCTGCGGAGCATGTTAAAATATGACAGTAGTGGTTAAAAATTCATCCAGCCTTACATTTTTATTTTTGCTCTTCAAGATGCCAAGAAGAAGTTTTAAAACAAAATTCATTCAATTGTTTGAACAAATCACTTTAAATGAGAGAACTTCCCGCCTATGTCAGTTCAGTTGGAGAAAAGATGAAATGAGCGCCAAATTAAACGTCAAAATAAACGTCATAAATTTTATCAGGTTTTTTTTCTGCAGTTTCTGCTTCAAATTTGTGAGATAAAATTCTACGATTTGCAGAAAATTTTTCCCATACAAATTTTGACAGCTCATTTCTACCGATAGAAAATTCTACGGTTTCTACGGTTTCTATGGGTTTTCCGCGTTAACGTGAATACCCCTAGTAAAAATTTCAATAAACGCAATTGACCCACTCACTGACTGATCATCAAAATTATGAAGCACTTCTTACAATAGCAGAATCTTAAAATATGGCACACTGGTAGGTTTTAGGGTGAATACCTACAAACGAAAAAATAGAAAATTTCATTTTGCTCATTCAGGGGAGTGGTATCCGCCCACTTTCTGAAAATAGTCGAAGGATGTTGAAATTTAGAATTCTTGTAATGTTTTGGTTGAATGACATGAAAAAAAAATCTATTTCCATTTAAGGGAATGGTCGAAAACGTTTAAATTCGAAATTCTGATAAGGTTTCGGTTGAATATAAGAGAAAATATAAGTCTTAAATTGCAGTTTCATTAAAGGGGCGTGGTTGCCGCCCACTTTTTAAAAACCGTCATAAGATGTCTAAATTTAGAATTCTGGTTTGTTTAAGTTCATAACACTCCCATGAGTAACTTTCTTTAGTGGTTTTACAATAGAACCTTGGGGTCTAAATGAGTTAACACGTTAACACGTTTACAAGCAGAATCGAGAGATCGAATTGGATTAGGGTCGAATTTTTGACCCAGGTTTTTCGTCATTTGAGTTGAGTACTCCAGTTGTAGTTTAGTTGAAAATATGTTGAGATGACAATTGCTGGCGTCTGTCAAATCATCGCAGCATTGTTTTTTTTACTTGTGTCTTTATTTTTTAGTTAGAAAATGCACAAGACAGATGAAACACGAGTGCACAAAAAAATGCCTAGGATGTATTCAAATTATTTGCACTTCGACAAACGTCAGACAATTTGTCAATGCCATACCAACTCCTCAACTTAGGTTTTTCAGCACAAATTACGACTCGACTCCGCTCCTGAAGCGGAGGTTAAAGCTCATTTCCACTCAACACAGGTATACAAGGGGGCGAAGCGAGTTTAAAGCTCGCTTCAATACCTCTTGTAAACATGGTTAACATTAAGACAGCCGGTCTAACCTAACCTACCTATTATTTATTTATAAATTGGCAGAGCGATTATATTGTTAAACTTTGCTAATTTCTAGCATATATAGTGTATTTCGAGGTTCAAGCTCCCATAAACAAAAAAAAAACAATTTACAAAAAGATGTGAAATCAGAAAAAAACATAAAATGTAAAAAAAGGGCCAAGTTCTGTTAAGTGCGAACAACACTGTGTAAAAAGTCAGCCACCAAAAGTAATGAGATCTAAAAGAACGCCAAGATCTTACATGTAAAAGTGTTGTATTGAATATTTTAAATCATAGAATATAACAATATTAAAAGAAAGATCCAAAGATTTTAAAAATCATGAGATTTTCAACAAATTCATGAGATCATGAGATGGGTGTGAAAAATCATGAGAATCATGATAAATCATGAGATTCGGCAACACTGATCATAAGACTGACCACCTTCTTTGGAACGAGCACATACCCATGCGATGTGGGATTGGAAAAAAATACCGCAAGATATTTGGGTTTATGCAATACATTTTCCTCCTCGTCTGATCTGGCTGCTATCTATTAAACTTATATCCGTCCAAAGCTTGAGTACAACTCACATTTCTGGGCTAGTGCTCCAGTCACATACTTGAGCCTCTTGGATGGTATACAAAACATGGCACAAAGAATGATTGGTAACAGAGACATTACCGCCTCATTCACTTTGTTGGAACACCGTCTGTGTAAGTGCTAAAGTGAAATAGCCAATTGCATTCCTCCCCTTATACAATTCAACCGTAACACTCGCGCTTCTAAGAATGCTCATCAATTTACCATCAATCCCGACTTCGGAAGTACTGTAATGTACAGACAATCGTTCTGTAGCCGTACTACGCGAATGTGGAACTCTCACTCTCTGTCTTCCCCAGTCAATGCAATGTGCAAGAATTCAAAACTAATGTACATCGACGCCTCCTTTTAAACCCTTTCCTCGAGCCCAACTTCGGATGTACTGTCATGAACAGACAATCGTTCTCTAGCCGTACTACGTGAATGTGGAACTCTCACACTCTGTCTTCCCCAGTCATTGCAATGTTCAAGAATTCAAAATCAATGTACATCAGCACCTCCTTTTAAACCCTCTCTCTCGAGTCTAACTTCGGATGTTCAGAGAATCATTCTATAGCCACACTACGCGAATGTGGAACTCTAACACTCTGTCTTCCCCAGTCATTGCAATGTTCAGAAACAACTCCTTTTAAACCCTCTCTTCTGGCATCATTGGCCGTTCAAACGAATATTAAACACTTGATGAAGAGGACCCAATACCGAACCCTGAGGCATGCCCATAGTAGTTGATCGTCTTTCAGAAATACATCAACTTATGCAGCTTTTGGAAGCCAAATCCATAGCTATATTTGACTAAAACTGTACCTAAGAACCACACAACTGTCATGGCGATTGAAGTTATACGTTCAACTTGTTGTTTATTTGCCAGAAACTTGTTTAAAGCTCCGAAATCCAATTTGAGTAAATATTTGCCGACATGACATCCCTGGAATCGAATTCCACAAAAACACACAAATCAGCATATTCCCTCAACAAAAAACAAACAATCTTTGACAAAATACAAAAATCAAACAAAAAAGCCACAAAACATGAAAACCCAATCAGTTTCATCAAATGAGTTCATGTTGGCAGTGATACAGACATAAACGAGATATTCAATTTAATTGGAATACAAAAAGAACAAAAACAAACAAAAAACTCTCACAATTTGGGCTAAACAGTGCGTAAACAGAAAAAAATACACCAACACGCAATAATAACCACTCAAATCATTGAATCAAAAAAGAGTAAAAAAAAAAACGAACCGAAATGAAACATGATTCGCAAAAGCGCGTAGTAAACTCGAGGCCCAGCGGCAATTAAGCTAAATTGCACAAAGATACTCGATTCATAGAAATTGTTCAAAAGTAAACAGAGAGGGAGAGAGCGTCAAAACCCAAACCAAATCAACTCAAATATCAAACAAAAAAACTGGAGTCTAAAGAGAGACACACCAACAAACAAAATAGACAAGAAATGTAAAAAAAAGTTCATCGAACTTCGTCTTTGATTGCGAGACTCCGAGACAAACTTTGAGAAACCAAAACAAAAATGACACAAGTCACAAAATGGGACGCGCGCGGGTGGGGATAAGTTTGAAGTTGTTGTCATTTGAAAGAAAAAACAAAAAAACAAAAACGTGAATTTGCTTGAGATGTCTGCTTCTGTCATTTTCCTGTTTTTTCTGCGTAAACATAAAAATTTGTGTGACACTGACAGCTGATGATGACACTTAACAAGGAGTATACAACAACCGCAACTGACGTGGCGCCATCTTAGCGCAACATGAACCAACCACATCCACACGTGTTGCAACATGCATCTGAAAGCAATGATGATGATCAATTAGCAATTAGCATACAAAAAAAGGAAAAGTTGTTGAGTAGATTTTTTTGTTTATTGAGAATTCACGTATGTTGGCCAGATGCAGCCGCGAAGCCGAAAATACCATCGACCCCGAACATATGGAGGTTAATACTGTTTCACTACTTCTGGCTGTTCCACATGCCGATTCAAACAAAACAAAACAAAAAGAAAGAGTTATTGGAGTGCATTCGTTCTAAAATTAGCTCAAACATGAGAACAACCAATAAGCCCAATGTGCACAGTGCAGCGATATTGTTTTGTTGAGAGAGAAACTTTTGTGGTGCTGGCTGGCTGATAAGGAAAAACAACGATCCGGCATTCTGACAATCGGTTCAGAAGTGTGGGATAGAATAAAATGGAGGAAGGAAAAGGTTAAAGTTGCAAAACCACAAGATTCGCAAAAAAGGCCCTAGCTTGGTGTGGGATGAGAAGAAATGGCCTGTAGAGTGTTCGCATGTCGCTGTGTGTTCAGTTCGGTGCGCATATATAGGGGGAGTTTGGTTTTGTGTTGGGTTTCTTTGTTGGAGATAATAATAGCTGAACTTTGCCTTAAAAATAAGTAAATAACACAAGAGACAATGACTGGAGTTAAACTTGCGTTTGTTGGGTTCTATCTTTAAAGTTTGAATAAAACAAATAGCTGCTTTGTTTGGAAGTCATCTGGCAACATTTTTATACAAATAAACAATATTTTGGAGACCGCAAATTATTTACAAAACGATCGCAAAATTTTGTTCCAAACTGCTGAAAAAACGACGAAAATGTGCATACATCTGCATGCAATCATTCTACACAGAAAGAGGCATGGGAAAAGTTCGTTCATGCAGTTGAATTCACATTTAGTTTTTGAAGTAGAAGTCATAAGGATTCTCCCTCACCTGTCCGTTGAAACATCGGTTAATCACCGTTGAAAGTCGGAGGAAGCTCCGTGAATAAACCGGTTCAAAGCCTTTGATGAGCCAAAGGAAAGCTTGTCGAGAACTGTCGAAGATCCGGTGACAGTCGGAGAAAGCTCCGCTGAAATCGACGGAAAGCCTAGTTGAGAACCGTTTCCAAATCTCGTTGAAACTTGAGAGTCAAAGAATTCTCCCGGACCTGTCCGTTGAAACATCGGTTAATCACCATTGAAAGCCGGAGGAAGCTCAGCTGAAATCGACGGAAAGCCTTGTTGAGAACCGTTTCCAAATGGAAAATGTCGTTGAAAGTCGGAGGAAACGGTTCCCAAGTTTTTGAAAGTCGGCGGAAATTCCGTTGATACTCGAGGGAAACTTTGTTGAGAACCGATCGAAGGACCGTTGAAAGCCAGAGGAAACTCTGTTGACTAACCGGTTCAAGCCTTTGATGAGCCAAGCAAAAATTTGTTGAAATCCGGATGATACTCTGCTGATTAATCGGTTCAAATTCTGATTAGCCAAGGGAAACCTTGTTGACAACCGGTCAACACACCGTTGAAAGCTGGAAGAAGCTCTGTTGATAAAGCAGTTCAAATCCTTTAATGAACCAAGGGAAAAAATGTTGAGAACCGGTCGAACGACCGTTGAGGGGCAGAGGAAACTCTGTTGATAAATCGGTTCAAAGCCGGTGATGAGCCAAGGGAAACCTTGTTGAAAACCGGTCGAAGGATCGTTGAAAGCCGGAGGAAACTCCTTTGATAAACCGTTTCAAAGCTTTTGATGAGTCAAGGGAAAGCTTGTTGAGAACCGGTTACCAAAGCCGTTGGAAGCCGGAGGAAACTCCGTTGATAAACCGATTCAAAGCCGTTGATGATCAGAGGGAAACCTTGTTGAGAACCGGTCGAAGGACCGTTGAAGCCGCATTAAGTTCCGTTGATAACTCAAGGGAAACCTTTTGAAAAACCGGTTAGTCGCCGTTGACAACCGGAGGATACTCCGTTGATAAACAGGTTCAAAGCCGTTGATGAGCCAAGCGAAACCTTGTTGAGAACCGTTGAAAGCCGGCAAGAGCTCTGTTGAAAACCGTTCGAAGGAGCCTTGAAATCCGGAGGAAGTTTCCTTGGTAAGCCAATGGAAACTTTGTTGAAACACCGGTTAATTGTTCTGCAAGCATCTGTTGACTTAACATTTCTTAGCGATCACGTTCCGGAAGTGCGTTCATTGTTCAGAACTGACAAACTGACCTCAACGACCGTTAACAATTTCTTTCTCTTAAAATTTCAACTTCCACTCAACAACAACTCAACTAATTACACATTACAGCTCAATTTGCCTTGAACGACTCGAATATCCTTCACTTCCGTTAAATATTTACATAACCAAATTTATAGTTAATCATTTCCTTCCGTCGTAAAAATAATTTTCAGCATTTAACGTTTTTCCTTCATCCGTTGGATTTCTTAATAAAATAAACATTTTTATGTTGACATTCAACTAAATTACCCTCGCCTAGCCTGGCCGAGATAGACAGACGACCAACGGACGGGAGGACAAGAAGTTTGCTTTTCTGCACGAAATCACTTTGCATCACGACACTAGACACACTTGGGTTCCTATATTTTCGAATTGTCTGGGTTTCGTTTCGTTTCTTCAATTTCAATCAAGCTTGCTGAATATTTAAACAACAGAATTCTCATCCCTCCACTTAAGACGAGTTTAGAGGTAAGCCCTTAGTCTGGGCACTGGATGGCGCTGAGAGTGCGAGTACAAAAGGGGACATTCTTAAGCGAACACATCTAAATAAGTTAACAGTTTGTGTCAACGTTTCTTTATGCAAAGACTCTCTCAAGGACATCTTCGTTTAGCTGAAGTTTTTTTTTGTGTCTTCAATGTTAATGGCTTTGATATATAAAATTTATTTTTCAAGATTTAAGACTTCTCTCGAGGGACTGAGGAAAGGATTCGTCTTTCCTTGGCAAAAGAAGACACGTACGTGATTTGCTTGAGTGTCTTCCAGTGTCTGGCCGCGCCGTTGATGCTGCTGCTGCGTCAGTCGTGTGTCATCTTTAAATTTATTTTTTTTTGCTGGCCATAAAACCCATTCCCATGTCAATTTCCAACTGAGCTGCGAATAAATTAAGTTTCGGATACTCTAACACAGCACCACACGCGCTCGGCGACAATGACAATAATTACGACACGACCAAGGACAAAGACGTAATGGCGGATCGATAAAGCAAATACAAAAAGCCATGGAAGTTAATTCGATCTTGTGGGGAGTTTTCTCTCACTGGTTTATGACCCAAGACCCAGCATCTTTAAAGAGAGAGAGAAAAACATAAAAGAAAATGAATGAGAAAGTTTTTCTATTTATTTCGTGACAAGTCAAATAGAGTCAGCGAAAAGCTCGCAATTAAAATGGAAATTTTTGTTTTTTGTTTTGCAAATTTTTAAATTAAACTGAAAGGAGGATGTTTCCGAAGGAAAAACTTGAATTTTGTTGATTTTTGGAGGAATCTCTCTGAACTGGAATTAGTCGCTGTCCTGTATGTCACTTGAGCTGTCAAAAGACAGAGAGCATCTCATATCCTGCTAAGAATTTGGGGCATGATAAAGCTGTCGGTGAGATGGATGCAGCGGTTGCTCACTCCGGATATTTTCAGAGCAGTGTTTGAGGCCCTTTCAGCGCGATACGTGGAAGTTTCTACTCTGTCACGTGAGAGTCAGAGACCATGTTACAGTCGAAATAGTATTAAGCCAGCGTGCTCCGAGAAGCCGAATAGGTGCTGTCCCATCGGTAAAAAGTGATAGCCACTGTTTTCCGGAATTCACAGGATGTGATCACCTGAAAAAAAGCAAAAGAGTGGCAGGGCCGAGTTGAAAAAAAAAAACAATGGCCAACTTCACGAAGGAAAAGGTGCGCTCACACCTTCGCCATCGCCACACACCAAATTGGTCGAATTGAGCTACAAACTGCTGCCCCATCCACCGTATTCTCCAGATTTGGTCCCAAAAAAGAAAAGAAACATTTTCATTGTCAAATTATTGTTCTAGCCTTCACCTTGTGAATTCAGGAAGGACTAAAGAATAGACAAAAAATAAAAGGATTTTATAACCGGAATGTCTGATTTCATCACTTCTGTTCACGCATCCTTCTTTCCGTTTCAACGGTTTCCGTTTCAACGGTTTCCGTTTCAACGGAAACCTGCAAAATAAAAAACAAGACAAAAGGACTATTATTCCTTCGTGGGTACCTTCACAACCAGACAGCCACATAACCTTTTGATTGGACAAGTTAAGCCGCTTAATCCGGTCTGTTCAACCCTAGATTTTTGCCGCATTATCATTTTCTATTAAACTCTTTGTGTGTGTAAGTTACACAATCTGGAGAAGGGTTTATTATTTTTGCCCTCAAATTGATGAAGAAGACTACGACGGACGACGCCATTATTCACTATAAAAGTGATTTATTCCATACATCAGATCAGACAGAGCAAAATAAATCCTGTACACATTCAGTAGGTATTCCTTAAGTGAAAAGAGAAATCCTTCATTGCAGGGCCTACAAGGACGTCAAAATAATAAACTCTAATTAGATGTCCGAAACCCAAGCAATGTAAAGTAAATAACAGAGCATGAGTGAGTGAAGAAAATTGAAACAAAGAACATACAGGACTTTGTCGTCCTTCCGACTTCGGAAATGCTCTATCCTGGTCAAACAAACAACTACACACATACATATACGATTGCGTTCATCATAAATGGGAAATTACATAAATAGTGTACGTTGTCTGGGCAATAATAATTTTGGAATTCTCATCAAGACCGTAGAAGTTTGGGGCCACCTGTGTTCATTGTTCGTTCAAATAAATGCCACGGAAAGTACACAAACGATTCTTGGGTCGTCAAAGGGCAAGCTAAATCTATATGTTCGCTCATATTCCCAAAAGGCCAGTTGTGAATTGCTTTGCCCTTCTGTCTAGGTACACTGGTACACCTTTCGTACTCTCTGTTATCCTCTACAGAGGAATGTTTCAAGTTCGTTTGCCCTAAAGGATAATCGAAACAGGTAGAGGTAGATTGATTTTTTTTTGCAGCATTGTACACGGACAGACAGACGCAAACGTTAAGAATTCTACGTTTGATTATATTTTGGCCGTTTTTGAAAAAAATGTACTTGACTCGACCGGCATCAAAAACTATGAATAGGTTTTGGTGGTTGTTCGTGTACACATCTGCATTGTATGAAGACTGTGCGATCAATAAAGAATGAAAACCATGAAGGATAATAAAATAATAAGAAAAAAAACGAGTTTTCTAGCGAAGTTCATCTCCAATAAGGACAATGTCTGATATCTTCTTTTAAGTGTTGCCACTTTATCTCATTTCAACATTCTCCTTTTTTGGGTCTCCTTTTTAAGAATAGTATCTTGAAATATTTATTACTTGACGGTAGTTGTGCCAAAATGCCAGGTTGATTCATGAAATCTGCTTTGTCCCGTGTTTTTACCGTCCATGAATCATATGTGATTCAATATACATATCTTATTTTAGCAAAGACATCACATGAGATGCATACAATTTTTTACCCACTTTAATTTTTATAAGTCCATGAATCATATTTGATTCAAGAACTTACTTCTCTTTATAAAATTCACATTTATTTGTCAGAAAAAATGGAATAAGCTTAGAATTTGTGATTCAAAGACAGTAGTTGCTATAAATCAACTAAACTATTGTTTTTCCAAATTACTATAGCTAACATGAGGTATTTGACAAATCGGACCGAACTTGAGTTATATATGATTCAGAAAGGCAGGTATCGAACACAGTTCTGTGTATCAAATGTGATTCATGGATCGACAAATTTTCAACTTGATTTCTTCCTGATAACAGATTGTATTGGGAAGGGAATGTGTTAAATATGTATTGGGATTAACATTACATTACATTACATTTCACAGTACTTCGCACATAAATGTAACGAACTACAGACACATAGCAGCACTGGTGACTGAGACCATCGGCTGGGACAGAACAATACATTAATACAACAGAGAGAGAGACAGATAGTGTATTGGGATTAAGTAGAAGCTTCTCTACATGAAACTGCATTTTCAGCATTAAAATTTACTTACTTAAGGTGTCGCTACAGTCCGTTGTGGATTTGGGCCGCAATCAACAGTCTCCGCCAGCCAGCTCGGTCTCGAGCTAGCTGTCTCAAGTTTTGCACTCCTAGTTCATTGAGGCCCTCTTCCACTTGGATGCGCCCCCTTAGTCGCGGTGCTGCTCTACATCTACGGCCCTCGGAGATAGTATCGTAGGCTTTCCGGGCCGGAGCATTGGTGTCCATCCGCTCTAAATGACCGATCCATCCGAGTCTCTGGACCTTGACTCTTCTGGCTAGGTCCATGTCGTTGTACAACTCGTAAAGTTTGCTGTTGCATCTTCTCCACTCCCATCAATGCGCACGGGGCCATTGATGACCTGAAGAAATTTCCTCTCGAAACAGCCAAAGGCAGATTCATCCGATTTTGTGATTGACTGCGATTCTACTATGATGTTCCCTTGTTTATCTTTGCAGGCATCGGTAGAGAGCTTTTCCACTCAATTGCTTTCTTAGCCCGAAGAAACGCCGAATAGCAAGAGTTATTCTTCGTCAGATCTCGGCGGTGGTGTTATTGCCCGTGTTTAAAGCGGAGCCTAGGTAGACACACTCCTCTATTACCTCGAAGTTATATGCGTCTATTGTGATTTTCTGTCCGAGCCGTGTCGGTGACAGCATATATGTACTTCGTTTTGCCCTCATATACCGCTAAGCCCATGTTTGCCGCTTCTGTCTAAATTCTCACAAAGGCGCCATTGACATCACGCTGTGTTCTTCCATAATATCATTCAATATCATCCGCGTAGGTGAGAAGTTGAACAGACTTTTGGAAGATAGTGCCTCTGGTGTTGACGGTGGAGTTTTGCACTATCTTCTCAAGAACAATGTTAAAGAAATCGCATGACAGTGCATCGCCTTGTCTGAATACTTTTTTGACATCGAAAGATTCCGAAATCTCGTTCTTAACCTTGAGGGCGTAGCGTGAATTCTCCGTCGTCATTTTGCACAAGCGAACGAGCTTGGCAGGGACGCCAAAACTGGACGTAGCCTTATACAGTTAGTCTCTGTAGATGCTGTCATTCGCGACCTTTAAATCGACGAAAAAGTGGTAGGTATCGATTTGGAGTTCATAGGTTTTTACCAGGATCTGCCGCTAAGTGAACATTTTGTCAACGGATGACTTTCCTGGTCTGAAGCCACATTGATAAGGACCAATCAGATTGTTCACGAAATCCTCTGTAGTTGGCGCAGTTTAGAGGATCTCCCTTTTTCAGGATCGGGCAAACAATGCTGAGATTGCATTCATCGGGCATGCCTTCTTCCGACCATATCTTATGCAGATTGTTCGGTGCATGCTTCTATTTAGATCGTCACCTGCTGCTTTGAACAGCTCGGCAGCTAGACCATCTACTCCAGCAGCTTTGTTGGATTTCAGCCGTGATATTGCCGTTTTCACTTCTTCTAGGTCAGGTTTACGGAATTTGTGGATATTATCGTGTCCGATGAATGGCTCCTGCCTCACCTAAACCTTACCTAACTAATTTTGTGTGTCAAATGTGGTTCTTGGACCGTGAAATTTTTCCCGGTTAATCTTTGGAACAACTCTTTCGAGATTAAAAAAAATATTTTGCAACTTTAGATTAGATATCTATATAAGCTAGGTTCCAAATCAGTGTAGAAACTATTTTAGCAAACTCTCACGACATACCTCCGCAACGACTGAGACGATTTTGACAAATCTACGAGCATAAAAAAGATTTTATGACGAACTCTCTTGCTTTTTGTTTTGTAAGAGAAAAAAAAATAAAACTATAAATCCTTTTTGTTGAGTCCGCAAAGAGACTGAAAAATTGGCAACCCTGTTCAAGCTCAGTGGATTTCTTATCCCGTCGCCACTCACTGGCTGCCATTTAGAAGACAAAGCAATGAAATTTAATTTTGTTATTCCTGAAGGAAATCGAAATCATGCAAGACGTGCTTAGGATATTTTCCTTTTTCATTACTTTTTTGCCATCATCGTTTTCCGTTTTGTTTTTATTTCTTTTTTTGTCCTTTTAAACCGTCTGTTTTCTGCAACTCTATAAGTACCTCGTGATACAGTGCTTCCATTTCACTGTATCACGAGACTACAAAATGTCCATTTCACCATTTTTTTTCTAATTTTATTTAAGTTAATTGAAAGCTTACGTTTTTACAATTTTCTAAAAATACCAACTGGAATTGGTAATGAAAGATTTTGATTGAATTTCACTGCAACATTCAACGAGAATAAAATTGAATTGTGTCCCATTTTCCTCTTTCTTCTGCTCTGCTCTGGTTTACGAATGATTGAGAGAAAACTTGAAATGAAAACAACATCGCTTAGAGGTCAATCAAAGTTTAATCGAAATGAATTATCGGTGAAGCCCTAGTCTTTTGCCTATTGGTTTCGATTTGATTTGGAGGTTAGATTAGGGATTGCATTGTTTGGAATTTTTGCAGTTTATTTTGGTGTAAACATTGCAGTGAATTCTCAAAAAAAAAAATCAGCGCCACATAAAACTATAACAAACACAATTAAAGAGAGGTATGAATGCATGACGTGTGTGCTCTGTTAACTCGCCAGTGCACATCTCTCATGCGAGCAAATTGAATTTTATTATTTTCTGACATAAATATTTTTGTTTTGTTTTTTTGTTTCCTGAATCCCCATTCTTCTAGGTGGCATGAATTACGAGCATTTTCTATTTTCCTAAGTGCAATAAAAAAATCCACTTCGTCATCCAGCCTAGCCTGAAAATTCCATCAAGGAAAAATTCCACAGAACAACAACAGCAAGCAATATATGTGACAAAATATATCCATTAAATAAGTCAAGTGAGTGAGAAGTGAGGAAGTGAAACAAAAGGAAAAGTGTAGTGTCTTCCGCGGCATAAATCACCCTCCATTCCAGTCATTCGTTCTTTTTCTTTCTTGTAACCACTTATGTCATATCAAGTGCTATCATTACACACATGTTGTTAAATCGCGTGCGTGTTTTGTGCGTGCGGTAAACAGTGTGCGATAACTATCGCCTCCGTCAAACCGCAACATTCTTGTCAACACCGCCAACGATAATACTTCATCTAAGAAGCATCAAAACGGGTGTTTTTCTCGTTCGTATTTATCGTTATCGTCATCATTAGCGTGTCGTGTCGGTTAAGTAGTCTCAATTGTCTCATTCAAGTCTTAAAGAATAGAAAAATCAGCAACACTCCCGCGTTATGTCTATGCGTAGTAACAAGTTCACCAACAACAACAATAACACCAACGGCAACAATAATTCCTTCGGTCCTCAAAACCCTCTTCAACAATATCTGCACCATCAGCAACAGCAACAGCACCACGCACAGCTTCAGCAACAACTCCAGCAACAATTCCAGCAACAAGCACAACAGCACCAACAGCAACAGCAACAACAACAAAACCAGCAACATGTCATCCAAAACAGCCGTAACAATCTAGCCAATCTGGTTGCGGCCATAAACAATGAGAACTGCTATCAACTATCGCCCAACTTCCAAGAAACGCACAAACAACAACAATTTCAATACATCGGCTCGGGCGGTGGCCCCCAATACATTCCACAGCAGCAGAATTCGGTGGGGGAGTTGAATTCGCCTGTTTCAGATCCTGAAGATCAATCGCAGCAAGTGTGTGTTGTTGCCAAAATGCAGAAATCTGTAACAATCACTGTTACTCCGCAGAGGAGTAATTCATTGGATGTTTTGAATTTTGAGGAGAAACGACAGTTGATTGCGTCATCGCTGTCGTTGTCGGATATCTTGCAGTGTGGACCAGCGGCTGCGGCTGCAGCGGCAGCTAAGGAGGTGGCGGCTAATACGGTTATAGTTGGTAAGTTTTTAATGCCAATTTGGACAGAATGAAAATATATTTGGTGAATATGCAAATAAATTGCAATAAAGCTTGCGTTTTTTAGGAATTCGAAACAATTCTGAACAATTCTAAACGATTCTGAACAATTTAAATAGTCAAAAGACTAAGTTTAAAAGCAGATTTTCATCTTTAATAATGAATTAAAGCTACGGGAATGATAATTTTTGAAATTCTGAACATATCTAAACCTCGGTAGTAAGAAGCATGGGAAGTATGATCGTTTTGTTTTTTTACCCAAAAAATGAAACATTATACATTGTCAAGCGTTGGATAAATGCCTGGTCTTGATTCTGAACAGTTGTGGTCATTATTCAATGTTTAGAAATCATTTCGTACCTTTGTGATGTATGTAATTAACATATTTCTTATAATTTTGAACATTTATACTATTTTCGGAACAATTCTGAACATTTCGAAACAATTCTAAACATTTCGGAACAATTCTAAACAATGTTTCTATAACCTAACGCTTCACTAAACTTTGAAAAAACTTCTTAAGTACCATTTATTTTGATATTTCGCAGAAATGCTGACAGCTTCACTTTTACTTTCAGTTCAATTGAAATTTGAACTCGACCATCGATGACTACAAACAAAAATTATTAAGTTTTACTGATATATTGCATTGACATGTTCTTAATTGAATTTTACCCATATTCCCATTTTGAAAATGAAAACAAGTCTCGTTGACGCTTTCATGCGTTACGTCTGTCTGTCATATCACCTAACAACATAAAGCAACACTGGATGCGAACCCGAATTGCATCAGTGAAAATTGAAAACTATTCAACCGCAATATAAATATTCCGACTGCAATCAAAACGATTAGATTGGAATGAAAATTTCATTTTTGCAATGTTCATCGGTCATCGTCGTCGTCATTCGTCAACCGTCAATCCGCAATCATGGCCGAGTGCATTGGTGGTGGCAAATGGCATAAGAGAGGGAGAGATCAAGTTTGTATGTCCATCATACTCGCCCGCATGATAAATTTAAATTTCGTAATTTGTCTGTCGAAGTTTTATTGGTTTTTCCTTCTTTTTTGTGTAGTCATTGGAGTCATCTTGTCGAGCCTTAAAATCCAATGGTGCTCTCTGTTCCCAGCAGAGGCAGTGGTCTAGGTTTCAATTCAAAACCAGAAATCTGTCGTTCTGATTGATGATTTCGTACAGTTGGCCCTGTCATTAGCTTCATCATCACAGACTTCGATAAACCTGTCTGTCTGACTGTCTCGTCTGTTTGTGGTGTAGCGTCTACTAGCAGTAAAACAAAACAGGTGCGGCTGTGAGGAGCGGTACACACATAATTCCAACTCCAATCGATTTTATTGCATTTCCTAACGCGCATTGTTTCAAGTGAAAAACATCAACTATTGGGGTTGAGTTTTCCATTTGACGATTATGTAATTTCTCCCCCAGCTCTGGCCTACTCATTTCTTACATCGCCATCGCAATGTTTTATTTCGAAAATTTGTATGCATGCAAGGTGCGGTTGTAGTCGAAGTAAAAGCAGTTACTTTCGTTGCAATTCGATTTTTGGGTAGGTATTGGTTCGATTTTTTCGTAATCGCTATGCTCAGACATGCGTTTCAAACAAAATTCATTATTTTCGCTGCGTTATGTAAAAATGTAACGTGTTGGAGGATTTGTGGATTATATGCATGTTCGCAATGGTGTTGCAACAAAAATGTCAGTTTTCTGACATTAATCCATTCGATTAATGTTTTCAATCATGTTGGATTACATTTTTGCTGTCATGGCTTGGCATATCATTTCGGTGCGGTCGAGTGTATTATCGCACTTTTAGTGCATTTTTAATTGAAAGATTATTGTTTATGGTCTTGTTGCGGGACAATTTTCTGTGGTGGTTGGGGAGTGAAATTCATAAATTGAAAAAAGATCAAAATTGCTAGATAAATTTTAAGTTTGAATGGGTTGGAGGTTTAAAATTGAACCCAGAATTGCAGGAAATTAAACTCTTCAAAACAAGTTTGTTCGGAGTTCAGTGCCTAAGTAAACTTTCATCAGTTTTTTGCCTAAATTTTTGTACTGAGTAGAACTGCACAAAAGTGTGTTAAGGCAAAAGTTTTGGAGAACCTTTTTTCCTACAGATGGAAACAAAAATTAGGTCTCTACGACTTATAATAGGCGAGAAAACTGACTAAACGCATTTTTCAAAATGGCGGCCGACGAGTTTAGAACTGACTGTTTAACAAATGTTCATTTCAAAGTTACATATTTTGTATTTACCATAGAAAAACATGAATCTAGTAAGGTCATCTTTATTGCCTGAATATTGGTGTCTCATTTTTCATTTCTTGTTTTCTCGAAGCTATAATCTTCCATCTCAGTGACACTTTTTCTGAGGACTCAATCTATTGTTTGGAAATTGTCAATAGATGCTCAACTTGAAATTTATACATACCTGCCCATCGTTGTTCTTCTTGTGTTTATCTTTCCAAAGAACTGAATATTTATATGAAACGAGAATAGAGAATACCCTAGGGTAACATTTTCCTGTTCAAATAAAACAAAAAGAAAAAACTCAATATCCATAACTGATCCCTTTGTTCGTAGGTATTTGCTTTTGAAATAAAAAATGAATATTTCTTGATGTGAAGGGATTCAAAAATCAGATAAGAAATACACCAGCGATTGTGATATCAGGGATATGTGTAAATAAGGTGACCAAATTTTAGTTTTACGAAAAAAATTTAAAACTGAAAAATGTAAAGGCAAAATAAAATTTACTTTCTGCAAATTTTAATATGAAAATAAACTTTCGTAAAAGTTTTTTAAATTTTTGTGCATTGAAGACTGCAGATGGTCACACCAAAAACATTATGACAAAAGTTTCTCACTTGGAAACTTATTTCTCACACACAATGTTTCTAAACTTTCAGACAGAACAAAAAACATAGTAGGAAGAGCGAGAGGGAGAGACAGAGAGAGAGAGAGAGAGAGGGATAAAGGGAGAGAGACATACACACAAATAGAAATTCCATCGATATAGGGCTATAAATATCCCGCACTTTCTATGCAACATGGAAATTTTAAAATAAAAGGACAAGAGTCCTTGTGAACAACGCCACAGGGATTGAATTGCAAAAGAGAAAGGATTCTCGATGTTGAAGATAAAATTCGTGTTGCCAGGGGGCACGGAGGGCTAAAAGCAAGTCCAGAGGATAGATGAGGGTTTTTAGCACTTCATTGTAAACAAGTTGGCAGCGCCAGAAGCCTGGAAGGCTTTTTTATTATTTTTATCTTTGAATCAGGATAATCCATCGATTGTCTCCCTCTGTGGATGATTTCCTTCCACATCAAAGCTTCACCCCCTTGTCTCGTCATTCGTTTGCCTTGAATCTTTGAACAGGAAATACCTATAGGTCCTTGTACCGAATGGCCTAGCAAAACAAATTGTGTGGTTATTTTGAGTTTTTAAATTCCTTTGAACAAATTTTCATCAACCAAGGACTTTAGGGGGAGAGTTTATGTATAAAATACACACGCACCGCTGCTGTGGTGAAACCACCCTGTGCATTTCTATTTTTGAAGCCTCCTAGCCCCATACAAAAACTGAACTTGACTTGCACGAGCTAATTTTGATGCTTTTGCTGCGACTGGCGCCCTCTTTTGTATTATGTTCTTGATTCAAAAACAACAAAAATAAAAGAGAAGTTCACTCACTCGTAGAGTCGTAGATGGGAATTTTAAGGAGAAATGCACAGAGTAGAAAAAAAAAAAACAACAACATGCTCCAGGGCAATGTCCTGATGTGACATTAAAAGGGTGTGTTGATTCGTTGAACGTATATAGACGGCGATGACGATGATGAACTCTTGAGACGAGAAATACTTGACAAACAAGAGGGAAATATTAATTCAATCGATTGACTTTCAAAATTTGAGTGAGATTGTCAAATGGATGATGTTAGACCGCAAATGAACGTTTGCTGTTCTCATTCCGATAGACTGGAGAATAATTTGTGTAATTTGAAGAAGAATGTAGAAATTAATTTCTTAATGAGTTTTTGGTGGTTCCAAACAGAATTTTAATTCGAATTCCCAAGTCCTTGTCTTGGTGCGTTTTTCCGCATAATTAGAGCCGTTAATAGCCTTGTAACGAAAATGGCTGTAACGAACCGCAAGTACCCTTTACTAAACTTAAACCCCTTAATAATAGTTACGGGATGTAAAACGTAAAATCCAGTGCTATGGCTGCAAGGCCACCCTCCCCCCTCCATCGAGTTAAGCTTTGGCTGATGCAAGCATGCCTGGACAGCTTTTCCTGCCTGTCTGGATCGGCCTTATGGTTCCAGTAATAAGTACTGAAACGTTTCCTTAATACGTCGTAAGGGATTCGTTACATGGCGTTACACTCAATGTCCATACTTGTTTCTTTTCTTCTCATGAAAAGGAGGTTTTCCGTTTTTCTCCTTTTTTACATCATCGTTACTTTCTTAGTCTGGCACATTTAGGAACTAAGAAAGTAACGAAAGGGTAACTTGTAAAGCTACTAAACATACAAAGTAACAAAAGTTATGTGATGAGTTAATTGCACAGATGTGAGAAAAGCATGTCACAGTTTAAGTATACGGTTACGATACTTAAGTAACTAAAAGGCTAGATTTCGGTAACGAGTACATAATGAACCCTTACTTTTCGTTACCCTTCAGTCTTCACACCCCTATATGTGTAGACATTTTAAGAATCAAGCGTAATCATCCTGAGGCCAAAACTACCGATAAGAGGGAAAAAACTTGTAATGCTTTGAGTCCAAAAAACAAAATGTAACGAAATGGTAACTTCTGAAAAAGTACCTAACTAAATAAAGGATGAAACCATAGTTACCTACGTAATATCTTAATTTTACAAAAGGGAAGAAAAATATGATACAGTAAAGTAACCAGTAACGATACTTTTGTAACGAAAAGTTTAGATTCGGGTAACGAATATTTCCTACGTCCTTATTTTTCGTTTGCCCGTAGCTTAGTTGGTAAGTGCGTTGGGCTGCTAAGCAGAACGTCGTTGGTTCGAGTCCTGCTCAGGCCAAGTTTTTATTTCATCTTTCACGGGCACTGCCTCTTGCGAAGACCTGACAAATCTTCCAAGAGTATCAATCTGTCATGAAAAAGTGCTTCTCAACTCTGCCGTTCGGAATCGGCGTTAAATTGTAGGTCCCCTCAATTCTTCACACGCACTCAGAGAATTGTTGAAGAGAGTAAGCCACTTAGGCCTTGGCTCTTCAAGAGCTGTCGCGCCACTCTGTTTATTTTTTTTTCGTTATACGTTTCAATACCTTGTGCAACCTGTGCAAAACGAGGGCCGCCCAGAAGATGGCTTAACATAGAGAAGGAAATGTAATCTTCCGTAACAATGTAAAAGCATTTATATAAGTAACGAGTACCGAAACTTTCCCTTAATACGTCGTAAGAGATTCGTTACATTACGTTAAAGTCAGTTTCCATACTTGTTTCTTTTGTTCTCATGAAAAGGAGGTTTCCGTTTTTCTCCTTTTTGTACATCAACGTTGCTTTCTTCTTTCTGGCACATTTAAGAACTAAGAAAGTAACGAAACGGTAACTTGTAATATAGCTACTAATACTAAACATAAAAAAGTAAGAAAACTTACGTGAAATAATTGCACAGATGTGAGGTAAGCATGATGCAGTTTAAGTTAACAGTTACGATATTTGTGTAACGCAATTTTAAGATTTCGGTAACGAATACATGCCAGTCCTTAATTTAAATTACTTGCCACAACTCTCTATATGGATATTTTCAAAATCTTGCGCATCATCTTAAGTCGAATACGACCCATAAGAAGGTCGTTAAGCGTTACACTGAAGACCGAAAGCCAACGTGTCACGAAATGTTAACTTGCGAAAAGTAACTAAATTTATGATGGTTACGTATTTTGTTAAATTTACAAAAGTGTAGAAAAATATGATACTGTAAAGTAACCAGTAACGATGCCTTTGTAACGAAAAGTTAAGATTCGGGTAACGAATACTTCCTACGTCCTTGTTTTCCCTTACTTTCCAATACCGTTTGCAACCTTTGCGAAAAGAGGACCTCCCATCAGAGGACGATGAAACATAGAGAAGGGAGTGTAACGCTCTTATTCCACATCGTTACATTATCTCACCATCCTATGAAAAGCAAAAATATTGCCAGGTTTTTTTTTGTGACTCTGATTAAGAGGGTGGATAGTAGTTGTTCACCTTGAAGCATGACGAAATAGCCATTGCAAAATTGTAGAATTATTTTGTTTATTTAATAATGCGGATTAAGTAACGTGCTAAATATTGACTTTAAAATGTGGTTACACGTTATTTTAGCACCACACTCATTAGCGTACTGTGAAATCGTGAAGTTGATGTGCCATGCCGCTCCCTCGAACACACTGATTGATTTGAATATTTTCGTTCATAATTTCACGTACTGTTTGCATGATTTATTTATTTTTTCGATTCCAAGTTTGCTTCAATGCTGTCCGCAGGTAACACAATTGCACACATCTAACCGCAGCAGTAGATAGTCTCTAGCCCTCTTCATTATTCTGAACAGGAGAATTTTGGTTTTTGTGTCATCAAGAAAAAACTTAAAGCAAAATTGTTGTTTAATGATGAATACAGCGAAGGAGGCGCTACAATGACATCTGTTGAAGGGATAAGAGAGACAGTCAGATAGGAAAACCAAATATGCAACCCTCCACTCTTCAACTATGAAAATGAATAAATTTTCTTCCTATCTTGATATGGCAGGCTTTTCCTTTTTTCCCAGTTTTCTTGACACCCCTTTAAGCATGTTTCCCTTTAATCATTTATCTCGTGCGATATTTTTTGTGTTCATTGCATAAATAAATTATTTTCGCAATTTCACAACGTTATCACGTGGCGATCGCTTGTCAGCGAGGATTTTTGCAAATCAAGAGAAGAAAAATACGCAAAACAGAAAAAAAAGAAAGAAGATAAACGACAATAGCGCAGTAGAAGAAAAAAAGTAAAAGTCAGGTGCTGATGAGAACGAATGACTAAACCACAAAAGAAAATACTTTTCCATCCATCAGATTAAGCGTCGTCGCTCGTCGAGCAGTGAAAACACACTCTCAAGGGGGTAAGGGGGTCCTGTGGACGGTATAGGTAACTCCCGACTCACACGCTTCTTCTATACAAGATCAAATGTTAGGAGTTAGATTGCAAGTCGGTAAAGTATCCGCTGACAAGCTGGCTGGCTATATATGAAGAGAAAATCAATTAGAGAAGAATGACCCAGTTATTTTCTTTCTCTTTCACTTCTATTATCGTTTTTTTAATTAAAAAAAAAAACTTCGCTGGGAAAATGGCACAAAGGGGAGAAAATCGGTTGTTGGGGAAAAGGTGTCATCATATCTGCGTTTGAAATTGAAATGAAATTCCACTGCTTTTGTCGTTCTCGAGTCTGTCTTTTGGCAGAAGATGTCGCCGTTGTAGATGTCACCGGCATGCATTACGCTCGTGTGAAGAAGGGAGAGTTTTTTTCTTATTTTGTTGAATATATGCGAAAATAAAAATTAAAAGTGCTCAAGGCAATCTAACATAATTGCAGCACGTGACCTGTTTTCTTATAAGTGCCAGCTTGTTTGCTTAGGTCGTTTTGTCATTACTGTTTTTCTGAGAACGAAGTGCCGCCACCTTCGAGAGGGGGATTTTTGAAAGACTCTTGTTGTCACTTCATTGATGATGCTCACAATACTCTTCATAATTTTTATTCCTGTATTTTTTTTTTGTTTCATAAAAGCGAATCGAGTGTTGAGAAGGCTGTTATAGTGACTTAAAAATAAGTACCTATCTACCAGCTTCGCATATGCTGAAACTCTTTTTTGTCATTCTAAAAATTTGCCTTTTTTAATGTCTGACTATTCTGCTAGCACGAATATTACTCTCACGCCCTAGTTTAGCCTTGCATCTATCCGTCAAACGTCAACCGTTGTTATCCATCAAAAGGATGGCTGCGATGTTGAAGGATTGGAAACCGCAAAATCGAATATTACTTTCGAGTTTCGATCCGTGTGTATGTACGTAACATAAAAACGGACATTGGCTTTAGTACGTTTTGGTCAGTAACGAATCATACATAGAGTAACGAAATTGGTATGAAAGTGCCAAGGATCTAAATAGATTTTAGTGCATCGATGATAACTAAACCAGTTACCAGCCCATCCAGTGTCCACCTACCGTTTCGTTACTAGTTACTGAAGACAAAAGGTACATTATATTCGTAACGAGTACATACTGTTCGTTACAGACCCTGCATTTTATACCACTAATGTCTGAATTCGTTACACTGTTAATCTAAAAAAAATCGTTTTCATTTTTTTTTAAATGATTCGTTCCCTGTGTCGCTCTTTTCATCTCAGACTTTTCATTTCATTCAGCACAATAAAATTCCGAAGATCCCATGCCTGCATGTTTTTTCATTGAAAACGAAGTAGGGTAACGGCACTAGTCTCAGGCAGATAACTTTTTTTCTTTCAATGTTAATATTCTGTTTTTCTATTCTTGCAACATTAATTTAAAATGATGAATTCTAAAAGAGGGCGATTTTCTTGAGTTCCCGGACGATAGTTCTAGTCTCCAGACGACTGAAAATTGAGTGTCCGAACATTTCCAATTAAAAACTCGACGTCTTTTTTTCTCTTAAGTGTTGAGTATACAGGGAACCATTTCTGCATCGGTAGTTAATTTCTGATTGTTTGGCATCTGAATAATTTAAAATATAATTCCTAGTTAATGTTAATCCAGACGAAGTATAAAAAAATAAACAAAATCGGGACTAGTGTCCGGACGATCAAAACAGAGTCTTCGGTCGTTTTTTAATCATACTTCACCACTCGTCGCTTAAATGGCGTATAACTCTCCTGTTTTTTATCTGAATTTGTATTTTTAATTACTTACATGTTCCAAGGTCAACTAGTTTTTGTTTCTTGTTTCCAAAATCTATCTGAAAAGGAAGCCTTCAATACTTAACAGATGTATATTGCTTTTTTTGCACATAACCCTTTGATAGGGGTGAAACGTAAACCTTTTGATAGGTGGTTTCTTTTGGCGTTTTTTTGTGTGGATGCCAATATTTTCAAATAACTATAGAAAATTGGGGGAAACAATCTGGTTTTATTATTCCCATGTTTAGGTTTCGGTAAAAAGGAAAATATTTCCTTAAGTAATTGATATTTCTCTATCAATTAACACCCAAATGCTTTCAGAATATTGTCTGACAAAGAATAAATAATGATAATAAAATTTTAACATCCGTACAAAAATTCTACCCATTCTCCGGACGATTGAAATCAAGTCTCCGGACAATCGAAGACAAAATTGCTGTTTTTCGTTTTAAATCTATTTGTGTTATGATAAGTGGAAAATTTGTATTCTGGATACAAAAGAGCACTTTGGCCAAGAAAATTAAACGTTTCAAAAAGATTTAGAAAAAATTATAAAATAAAATCTTGGAGCTGTCCGGAGACTAGATTTCCGCTATATTTGGGACCATTGCCCCGGACACTGAAAAAATCGATTAAAAAAGCAACATTTAATTTTTCTCTTTAGTTTTTGGAAGTTCATTAAATTTTCATTGAAATAAACTCCATTTGATTACATGATCGCACAAATCAACTATTCCCAGTATATTTTTCCAAGGTCTGCCACCATTTTTTGGCCAGTAAAATAGCAAACAGCGGCTGCATAAACGACCCAGAACTTTTCCGTTATACCTTCGACCGGAATGAAACTTCGTATGTGTATATGAAAAATGTTACTGGTTCTGTATTTTGTTCTTGTTTGACAAATCTGTGTTTAGTTTCTCTTTTTATTCCCTATTAAGTTCAAAATCGTCCGCAGACTGGTGTCGTGTTTTCTCCATGTTATCATTTTACGCACATTTTCCTTTTCATTTCTTAAATTTTTCCTCAACCAAATGTATTCCTGAAGTAACATCATTCGCTTGAATAAAACGGCATAAAAAAATGTTTTGCGGCTTACAAAAGAAGTGAGAGACAAACAAGAAGTAGAAGAAAAAAAATCGACCCAGTAATTTATTGGCGCCCATATTATTTTTATTACAAGCTAGTTCCTCAACCTTTGCTGTGTGCTATTTCTTTTTTTTCTTGTTGTTTTGCTGATTTTTCCTTTTTTTTTATGTTTTTTGCTTTTGATGTATCTTTAAAGGCCATTTTCTGAGCAAAAAATGAAAACAAATCAAAAATTTATTTGAATACCTTCGAAGTTTGATAGAAACTGCCTTGTTTGGTTTTGCCAATGATTGATAGATCGATTTGTCACCATTTCCATTTCATATAAATCAATTTTTGAAAAAAACATAGGAATTCTATTGTAAGTGAATGATTTGTTTGTGTACCTTTCATGATTTATTGAAATATTACAGGCTTCATAAATCTAATTTACTTTTGTACAAATTGTACCAAGAGGGATGATGGTTAACTTGTGTAGTTTTATCTCTTCCTAACTCAACCTTCTTGAGCTTTTTATGGATCATTTTCTGAGCGAAACAGGACAATCTCGGGTAGGTGGCGACTGTTTTTGCCGATAAAAAACATTTCACTTCGCTCTTTTCTAGGACATTAACCTTGGTTAGCTAGAATTCTCTTTCATTCTAAGTGCCACTTAAAAAAATCGTTATATGAAGCTTGGTTTCGGTTTTTGTACGAGAACGGATCCAGTTACCAAGAGTGTAAATCTCTGTTTTACTATCCCGAAAAGTAAAGCAGCTTTGGCATTAACAATTCGTTCACGGGGATAAACACGGGACAACAGGGCAGGTAATGAACTCATTCCGACGTGAGGCCTACCAACCTTTGTCTTAATCCAACCCATTTTTTGTGAGAGAATGGTTTTATAAATATTTAAAATTGAACAAAAAATCTGCTTCAAATAAATATTAATGACTGCACACAACATACAAACTTGGTCAACAGTATAATTGATAGTTATTGAAATATTCTGATTTATTGTTAATTTTTTTCCATATTTCAGCTTAACATGTTTATTTAAAGTTTTTTTGCACTTTAAATTGCTTTTTGCATTTTTATTGAAACAAAGCAAATTAGTGTTGTTTGCATCATGAATGAATATTCAGTTTTTTAATTCGGTTTCAGTCATTAGTAAATTAATGACACGAGTTAATAATATTACGAATTAAAAATTGCTTGCATAATAATTCATATTTTGGGAAGAAAAACCTGGATTTATGGTTAATCAAGCACAAAACATTAAATCAACAACTGAATACAATGAATTATTTCAATCAGCAATTTATCAATTAAAAATTATTTTTAATGCAAAAAAAAAAAATAAAATATGGTGTAAACCAAATTATTACACAAATTCCTCGAAGGGAACAAGATGAAAGTGATTTAACGTCAGTACCTGCCTACTAGTAGTAGTAGTAGTGTCCGTGGCTTAGTGGTTAGGTACGTTGGCTGCTAAGCAAAACTTCGTGGGTTCGAGTCCTACTCGTGACCATAGTTTTATTTCACCTTTCGAGGGTTCTTGTGAAGAACTGACATAACTTCCAAGAGTATCAATCTGTCATGAAAAAGTGCTTCTCAACTTTGCCGTTCGGAATCGGTGTTAAATTGTAGGTCCCCTCAATTCTTCACACGCACCCAGAGAATTGTTGATAAGAGTAAGCCACTTAGGCCTTGGTGTCTTCAAGAGATGTAGCGCCACTCTATTTATTTATTTATTACCTGCCAGTGCCTACTACGACTTACCTGACGGTGGACCATATCCACACTGTTGGTCGGCGCGACAATTTCCGACCGAAGTCGGCTAAGTCATTTGAGAGGACACTAAACCTCTTCCTGATGATCTTCAAGAATACAAAATGCACACCTCATCTTTCTTAAAAGAAAGAAGCAAGCGTACCCTGCATTCAGATTCACAGCAGTACTAATTGAATTAGTGCCAGCTATTATCCATCTTGGTTTGATTCTAGACTACTACTTATGTAATTTATACGGAAAACCGCACTGAACTTCCAGTCACCGAAAGTAGAGCCGTTAACCGGGATATACTCCAATAGCAGCTGGTACCAACCTCAGACAGGTGACTGAACCTCACTACCCACGGTACCCAACAACCTGGGTGAGATTATCAGCTTTGTCCAGCTGGCAGACGAGGGACACTCCTCACTCTGTCAGATATATCCACATTGATCGAAGGGACGAACCAGCCAATCAAGAGACATACCCAACAATTTGTCTAATTTCCAAAACGAAAATCCACATTCGGTACTCGTTAATCGTTATTTTCAGCTTTTACTATATCCGAGGAGTATCTTTTCTGGATCGCATAATTCGTCATAATTCGTCCTGTTTCAATCCGTCAATTATTCTAAAGCTGCCTACGTCCGCAGGTTCAATGCCAATAGGTCAGCACGTTCACTTACTGGCGAATATGTACTCGGAAACATGTTTCCTTTCTAAGTTTCCAGGTCCTCGAAAAGAACAAAAGGATGCAAAACGTCAATATTTATTTTGTGAACGATTTGATGCGGCTGATAAGCCTACCTATATGATGAGGTCCAATACGTACTTAGCCTTACCGCCTGATGACGCCTTCTGTATATCCTTTGCAGCAAAGCAGACGTCATTTCAGGTAAAGGTGAAGGTCTACAGGCAAATTGTTGCTCGCGACATTAAGTATTCAAGTTTTTTTTTCTTTGCATCATGATTGAATAAACAACAAATCACTTCCTTGCTTAGGTGACTAAAGTCTCTGATTATTATTCTTCTTGTTTCATCGCCCACCTACTACCTCTACACTAAACCTGCAATAAATCATTGCTCTGAAACTACTAAATCTGATCTTCTAGTTTGCAAATAAATTTAAAAAAAAATGTTTTATTCATTTTCCAACTTTTAACATTTCATTCCATCGTTATGCCAAACACTTGTTGGCAAAATTGTTTCCATTGCCAAGACTGATGAGTCAGTTTTATAGCGTTCACAACTCTTCAATCCATTTGCAGCGCCCACAAGTCTGAAATCCATTATTTTCCCTTTAAAGGGATTTGAATATTGATTTCTTCTTCAAGCCTAAATTACCATAGGTTCTGAACAAAAAAGAATTTGAAGGTATCAATTAGTGTTGTTCGTTGATTAATTCTCGCAAAACCTTGTTAGAAGTAGGTCTTGGCTTGCCGCAAATTCAAGAATGCTGTTGTCATTTGTCGTCGTCGATGACACCTTGAATTTTAGGCTGGCAACATTATTTGTAACTGGAATTTGTTACACAATTGGTAGAGCAATTAACTTGGTTCTCTTAAAAGGTAACACATTTTCTTACGGAAGCATTTTGCTGTGATCTGGATTAAAAAGGTTACTTTTATTAGTTTACGTTTTTATATGGAAGCTTGCACGTGATGTTGTAACAGCTTTTATATCATAGTTGATTTCATTGTTTGCCTTTTTTATTTTGACACTTTGTAGGTTTCTGTAAAAAGGAGAAAAAAAAGTGTAGGAAGTGTTTTGAGAATTTGAAATTTTTATGATTGGGTATTTGATACTAATTGCTGTGATTCAACTTTTTATGGTTTAATCGTTTTTGTAAGAAAAACGCCAATCGCCTCGAAAATAAACAACACTAGGCACTAAAAAAAACCGCAATAGTAAAATCAAAGCAATAAAACTATTAGGTTGACACTTTGATGAACTGAAGTGAATGTTATACGCAAAAATTGGCATTTGTACAAATAAACCAGAACAGAAAAAACAAACAAACTGTCAAATGGACATAAAAGTAGCATCAGCGTCTGAAAAGAAAAAAAAGCAAACAAACAAAAACTAAATCACAATGAGAATTTCCCATTATGTGCCCCTGAAAATTATTAATAATAACGTAATTTGCTTGTGACATTTATAGATGATTTCAAAAAGTGGACAAAAATTTATGACTTCCGGGTTTTCTTTTCAAAAGTCAACAAGTAAATTCGATGTACTTTCAAATGATTGTTTGTTATTTTTATCTTATTGAGAACATAGAGGCTGAAAGATTCTAATTTAATATGACATGACTGTGGAAGAAAATTCGAAAAAAGTTCATTCGTTACTTCCGTCCGTTTGTCTGCTCGGTTTTTCTAGCGTTTTGAGCATCAATTAGAAGATCGATTGACTTATACTTTACGATATAATTTAGGATCATTCATTTTGTTGTTTTAAGTTAATAGCGCTGGCATTTGATACGTCTCAATCTTAATTGTCATCTGAATCTCTTATTATGAAAAGTCACTGCTCATAATATTAGTGGAATATTTGCCATTTACGATAATGGATCGCTAAACAATCAAACAACGGGTATTGGAACAACAGACAATTACACCGATTTTTCCAACAAAATTCTCTTTAGCAATAAGCACATTTTGCACTCGGAAACAAACAAAATTTCCGTATTTGGGGCTCAGAAAACCCATTTCATATAGTCGTTTGATGTCATTGCTCCGCATTTCTTCGAAGATGCCAATAGACGGACGGTTACAGTCACTTCGGAGCGATATGTTCGAATGATAACCGATTGAATGATTGAATATCACGACTTGAAAGATATGTGGTTCCAACAAGACGGGACAACAAGCCAAAAAGCCACACAACAGAAGTTTCCTGGTCGCGTAATTTCACGTTTTGGTGACCAATTGGCCACCAAGATCATGCGCTTCTAGACCGTGTTTACGCCTTACGCGAATAGTCCTCGATTTCTAAATGCATCAAGAACAAACAAAGTTTTTGCCGCGATACCACCCGATATGTGCGAAAAAGTGCTTCAAAATTACATCAAAAAGACTCGTATGCTGCGAAAACTCCTGAGGCGGCCATTTGAATAATATTGTTCCTCACGCTTAATGGCAAAGTCCAAAATTTATTTTGTATATAAAAAATTAGAACGCTAAAAGTGTTGCTAAGCGCAAAACTTGAGAACGGTTTGACTGTTTGGCACCAATGTTCGGGTAGTCGTAGTAGTGTAGATAGTTTGTAAGAAGTTTGAACAAAATCGTTCATGAGATATGGCCAAAAATTTAAACACCCCACTTTCCGTTCAGAATCGAACTATGCATTTGACCATGTGACGATCTTAAACAAAGTTGTTGTTCGTGAGCTTGCAAAGCCTTCCGAGTTGGAAAAACCTTACTAGCTGACCCAGCAAACGTTGTTTTCTGATATACATACAAATCTCATGAAAATCCGTTGAGGACTCACTACTTTTGTTCCAGTGGAATGTTTGGTTTTAAGTACAAAGCCGTTCGTAGTGGTGAATCAGGGTGACGGGTAGCTGGTTGACGGGTAGCGGGTAGTGGGGTAGCGAGTAACATGGTAGCTGGGTATAACTGCGTAGCGGGTAGAGGGAAGCGGTTAGTATGGTAGCGAGCTGCAAAAGTGCAGGCTTTTTTAATATCGATTGAGGCAGTACGACGACGTCTGTCGGGTCAGCTAGTAATGAAAGAAAATTTTCATTGAAATTGTACCGTTGTGTGTGTTTTATTGAGCTCTACTTTTGAAACCGAAAAATAAATGACCCTTTATGAATAAGTAAGTTTTTTGAAAAAATAAAATTAATGCACCTTGAATTTACTAACCAACTTTAGTGAACCTCTTAAACTAGCTAGCTAGCTTTTGACAGGGTTGATTGATTTAAATCAAATGATTTTTTTTTGAAAAAAATCATGATTTAAATCAAAATTGATTTTTTTAAACTAATTTATTTAATATTTAGACAGAAACAGTAAAGAAAAAAACTTTTTTTTTTTAACGCAGCTTAAAATTATCAAATTTTATTAATTAGGAACTTTAAAAAATAAATTAAAAAAACAACTGAAAACTCGCACTTCAAAGCAAATTGAAAATAATTCATTTGTTCATTGTTAAAATCTTTAAAAGGAAACACCAGTTTTGCTGCCTTTAAATTCCACAGCTTGTTTCGTAGCTAAGACTGAACCAAGCCAAATATAGGAAATATCCTTTCCACAGACGCAGATGACATTAGAGCTGAAAGCAACATCAAAGTCAAAGTAAGGCATAAACTGGCCAAGCTCATCATTTGTTTTTGTACCTAACTGAGACTGATTTTTGAATATAAGACTTTTTTAAAAGGTTGAGTCTTGGATTTGAATTTTATTTTATCAGAGGCTCCTCTCTCCGCGTATTTGCTTTGGGCATACTCGAGGGCTGTGTTTTCCTCTTCAGCTCTCAATCTATACATATAAATGCCTTCTTCAATAAGAAAAGTCATATTTTTAGTACGAGGCAGTAAGTTATAACAAAACTATCATTTACGAGAAAAATAAGACAGATATCTTGCGAATACAGAAAAAAAAAATCAAAAAAAATCAAATAAATCAAAAAATCATGATTTTTTTGAAAAAATCAAAAAAATCTGTCAGAAACAAAAAAATCATGATTTTTATCAACCCTGGCTTTTGACATGATTCGTTCACAGTACTATTACCTATGTTTTTATTATTTAAAGTTTTACTTATTTTTCAATTATTTTCCTTTAACAAAAATTTAAATATGCCTCAGTATCAGTGTTTTAAAAATCATCCAAGTCCATTAACATAAATCTCATCACATTTAAATATTCAAGAAATAAAAACAAAAAAATGTCTAAATAATTAAAATTTATCATCAAAGAATAAACATAAATGCACAGGAAAAAAAATTCTTGAGGCTGTATATCAATATCCTGCCGAGGAAGATGTGTTGCGTGCTCAAACAAATTAGTCTGGGTACCTTTTTACTCTCGTTTTCGACGTCGCGTCAGTTAATTACACAAAAAAAAGCAAATACATAATTGCTGCCTTTGGTTGTCCCCATTAATTTCTTATTTCCATTTTCCTGCAAATGGATACTATAGTGAAAACTCACTGCTCCAAGGCATTTTGTCATTCATTACCTCGTCAATTCGTAAAAAAAAGAACTGCAAAAGGCAAACAAAAATAAAACATTGCTTTCCGGTAATTTGCATATAAAATCAGCCATACCCTCCGCCTCCAGCTAACAAGGTGTCGAGCATTGTTAGCTAATCTGCCAAATGATTCATCCCATCTATCCTAAGGTTCCGGATGTTCTCAAGTCGATGCGATGATGATGATGATTGTTATGTGATTTCATGCTCAAATGGAATTGAAATATTGTTTATCTTGTTTATTTTTTTAATAAGACTTTTTTTTTCAATCTCTAAAAAAAAACACGAGACTCCAGGGCTTAAACAGTAATAAATTTACGAGTAAATAATTGGAAACAACAGGGTTAATTCAAGATATAAAAATGTTGACTATCGAGTTGTAGAAAATCGAACGAAAAGTGGATATAGTCCAGTCAATAAAGGTTTTCACCTCAAAAAAAATCCAACAGTTTTGAAACTTGGCACACTTACTAAGGGATGTCTGGTGATGACCCAAAAAAAAGTCCCCAAGAATCCGACGTGAGCTCTAGCGGCAGTTAAGAGAAACATACGGTTTTTTCAGTTTTTCACGTTTATCTCAAAAACTATTTGTCGCATCAAAAAATTTTGTTCTACAAAATTAAAGCTCATTAAATTTTATAAAAATAAGCTCTTATAAACTTTTTCGTATCTCTTATAGTTTATAAAATAACTCTAGCGGCAGTGAAGAGAAACATACGTTTTTTTCGGTTTTTCGGGTTTATCTTGAAAACTATTTGTATTATCAAAAAATAATCTTCTACAAAATTAAAGCTTATTAAATTTCCGAAAGAAAAAAAAAATTAGGTTATAAATAACTCGACCCACATTGACGGAAAACAAGTAATTTTTTCATGCTTATCTTGGAAATGGTTTCTCGTATTAGTCCAGACAATAAACAATAAACATTCGCATAGAGCTGAAAATTGGTACAGAGCATTAGAACACCGATTAAAGTAAAATGTCAAAAGTCCCCAAAAATCCCATGCGTGCATAAGAAATTATTCAAGGTCAAATGTCGAAAATGTTGGTTTTTCATGCATATCTTTGAAACGGGGGAAGCTATCAAAAAAAGTATATCAAAGGCTTGTACGTATTGTAATTTTCTAAAAAAGAAATTAAGACACTTTTTTTCCTACGAGCAAGCGTTTAGAAAATATTGCGATTTTAAAATGTGTCAAATGTCGAAAATAATGGTTTTTTGCGTATTACTCTTAAACGGTGAGTCCGATTGAAAAAAATTCTATGGAAAACTTGTAGATTATGTGGTTTTCTCAATAAAAACATTTTTTGTTTTTGTTTAAAGCTGTCAGAAAAAACAAAAAACATAATTTGGTCAAAACTCAAAATTTCGAATTTTTTATAATTAGCTCCTAAGCCCTGTACAAAATTCGCATAGACATGAAAATTGGTACAGAGCATAAGGACATCTCTCTATATAAGATGTCAAAAGTCCCCAAAAATCCCATGTGTGCATAAGAAATTATTCAAGGTTAAATGTCGAATATGTTGTTTTTTTATATTTAACTCTGCAGATTTTATACAATATTTTCTAAACGCTTGCTCGTAGGAAAAGAAGTGTCATAATTTCTTTTTAGAGAATTATAAGACGTACAAGCCTTTGATATACTTTTTTTGATAGCTTCCCCCGTTTCAAAGATATGCATGAAAAACCAACATTTTCGACATTTGACCTTCAATAATTTCTTATGCACGCATGGGATTTTTGGGGACTTTTGACATTTTACTTTAATCGGTGTTCTAATGCTCTGTACCAATTTTCAGCTCTATGCGAATGTTTATTGTTTATTGTCTGGACTAATACGAGAAACCATTTCCAAGATAAGCATGAAAAAATTACTTGTTTTCCGTCAATGTGGGTCGAGTTATTTGTAACCTAATTTTTTTTTCTTTCGGAAATTTAATAAGCTTTAATTTTGTAGAAGATTATTTTTTGATAATACAAATAGTTTTCAAGATAAACCCGAAAAACCGAAAAAACCGTATGTTTCTCTTCACTGCCGCTAGAGTTATTTTATAAACTATAAGAGATACGAAAAAGTTTATAAGAGCTTATTTTTATAAAATTTAATGAGCTTTAATTTTGTAGAACAAAATTTTTTGATGCGACAAATAGTTTTTGAGATAAACGTGAAAAACTGAAAAAACCGTATGTTTCTCTTAACTGCCGCTAGAGCTCACGTCGGATTCTTGGGGACTTTTTTTTGGGTCATCACCAGACATTCCTTAGTAAGTGTGCCAAGTTTCAAAACTGTTGGATTTTTTTTGAGGTGAAGGCAATTTTTTTAGTTCATTGACTGGACTAATACACATTGTGCTATTGGGTGTTGGGTTGAGGGAAAAACAAACAGGTGCGTAGTGGAAAAGGAACATGCCCTTTAGTAGACTAACAAATTGACGCAAAGCCAAGCTAAGACTCCAATTTGTTGCAGGGTCTCTTTTCGAAGGTAACTCCCCTTCAAAATAAAATATTTATATGCGGGCTTGTCCAAATATTTAAGCTCAAACCGCTCACAGGTACGAAATGAAATTAATCATTGATTTATTGTTGAAATTCTTAGTAAAATGCAAGTGAGAATTCGAACTATGCGCATAAATTTTCATTAGAAACTTAGATTGCTTTGTGTTGTTGTTTTTGCTGCTTTGTGGTTGTTGCTGGCAATCAAGGTTTTTATTGCGAATGCAGCTTGTGTCATACGAATTCGTTCAATGTGTGACCACTTGTTTTTTGATTTCTTCAAAGTGCTATCGGGTATTAGTTCGAAGAAATAAGTGGTTAAAATACCTTAAATATTTCACCTGATAAGGTTCATTCTAACATCAAATTGATTTTGTTTCTATAAGTTCAGTTCTCGACTGTGCGTCTTTAGTACCGATGAGATTGAGAATCCTTCATTTTTAAGACGTAAATTAATAAAGCAAACAAAATTTCATAGACTGTTGAGCCCGCACCAGCTGTTGTCTGTTATTTAACTTTGACTTAAATAATTAGCGATGAGAAACACGTAAATCTGTCATTGTTTTGTCGACGTGATTTGGTTTTATAAATAAATTGATGTCATATGATTAGATTTTTTGTTTGTTTATTTTTTTTTTCAATTTGTCATACAAAAAAGAAAAAAAAACCAAATAAATTAATTTTGCATCTTTTATTAGAAAAAACAATAAATATTTATTTAAAAAACACATTCCCAAATATTAAATATAAATAAACAAGTAAGCTAATGATGGTTTTTTTCATTTTTTTCTTTCTAGGTAAGTTTCGGATTGGAATAAAAACGTCTTTATCAAAAGGAATTTGAGTTTGGCAGCTGTTATTTTTTTTTGTTTGTGTGAGTGATAATGTTATGGATAACCTTGAAAATATTGAATTTGTCTTTAAATTTTTGCAATTTACTAAAAAAGTTTTTATTTTTCAAAATCGATTACATATTTGCAACTGAACTAGAAGCACTCTGAAACCATTGAACTGATTTTGATGATAATTTGATAAAATAAGTGAATTCGTGAATGGCAAAGAATTATAATAATTCTTTTTTTTATGTACGTTGCAAATTTCAAGTTTCACAGAAAACATTGTAAAAAAAGGCTTTAGACAAGGTCATGTGACTTTTTTAACATAATACTGGATACAAGTGTTTGTTTGTTTTAGATAAGTCTACTAACAACTAAAACTGCACTAAGTGATGTCGTGATGAGACATTTGTCGTAAGATTAAGCTTTCTATAAGCTCTCTTCGGCATTATCTGATAATGTGGAAAAAAAAGAATATCGCAGAACTCCCGCGTCAACACTAGAGGCACCATCTTCCAAAAGTCTGTACAACTACTGGCGTACGCCGACCGACGACTATAATAATATTATTGGGAGAACACAGGACACAGCGTAATGTCAATTGTGCAGTTGTGAGTATACAGACACAGGCTAAAAAAATGTGTCAATGACGGTTAACAAAATATATTCTGTCATCAAGAAAGCACACTCAACACCTACGTCTTCGAGGTAGTCAATGACTTTCTTTATCTTGGCTCCGCTATCAACACGGACAATGACATCAGAACCGAGATTAGAAGGAAAATAACTGTTGGTAATGGCTGTTTCTTTGGGCTAAGAAAGCAATTGAGTAGTAACTCCTTCTCCCGAACAACTAAAGTGAAGCTCTATAAGACCGTCATCATCTCCGTCCTGCTGCAGAAGCATGGACCCTGTCAAAAACGGATGAGAGAGTAAACTCTTAGGACTTTTCGAGAGAAAAGTTTTACGGAAGATCTATGGAGAGGTTTGTTAGGTTAGGTTCGGTTTAGTGGGCTGACAGTTGGTGTTGTTACCGTCACACTTCGATCAATGAAGATCCATTGTGGTATTCTGAAATATTATGACTAAATAACCTATGAATCATGTGGTTCGTCTAGCCATTTAGAGGTCTCGACAAAGCTCAGCAAGCTTTTACCTGGCAGTCCGGATAGTTCCTCTAGTTCGTTAAAGAAGAGTTTTCTTCTTAAGGTCGCTACACACACAACAGTATACTTGACAAGTATACTTGTACAATCAACTTGTGATTGATTTCGAATCCTGCAAACTTGCGCAAGCTATACTTGCACAAGTGAAACGAAACGTGTGTACCTGTATTTTTGGCTTGTACAAATAAATTAGTAGTACGCGACCGTGAATAAGCTTTACGTCAGTATATCATCAGTATATTATCTGATAGTGTGAAAAAATGTCGAGCGATTTGAGGAAGAGCAATCGTGAATTACTAGAAGATTTTATTCGTGCCTACGAAAATCAGCCGTGTCTTTGGCGAATAAAATCTGCCGAATATCATGATAAAATGAAGAGGGATGCAGCGTATAAAATCTTACTTGATTAGTATAGATTAATTGACAGCCAAGCTGATAAAGATGCCGTCATTTAAAAGCGCCTGTGGTGAAATTATGGTCGAATGTTTAAGATCTTCATAGCTACTTCCGGTTGTGAGAAATCTTAATGTTGCTGTTAATCTCTCATTCGGAGTAATAGCTTGTCTCATAATAGTATCTTGTTTTTGAGTTAAAGGTGTTACGAGTGACAAAAGCTTCAGATATGTGTCTTCACTCATTCTGAGATAATTATGCCAATCACGCGGATATATCTTCAATTCACTCAGTAAATTGATATGGGAGTAGCTTCTTCTCTTCAGTTACCACTCTTTACACCACACATCACGTTTCTTTTTTCGCGTTTCTTTTTTACGGATAAGATAAAAAGTAGCCAAAGCAAGAAAGTCGTCTTCCGATTCACACATTTTCGCAACATAAACTGAAAAATGTTCGAGCATGCTGTAGCGTGTGGAGGCGAAATGAAAAATAAGTATGCTTGTACAAGTATACTTGTACAAGTATACTTGCACAAGTATACTTGTCAAGTATGCTGTTGTGTGTGTAGCGACCTTTAGTAAGACAGCGAAGGGCAGTGGCGGAGAAAATGAGCAGTATCTTCTTGCTCGTCTTCAATACCACAGTGTCTACAAAGGTCATCGGTACTAAGCCCCATCTTCTTTTTAGGGTAGCCAAGCAGGTTATGCCCTGTTATTATACTAATAAGAGATCTTAAAGAGGGTGTATTAAGAATTAAAATCCTGTCTTATCTTTTCTTATCGTATCTAGGCCATAGTTTTCTGGTATTAACACAGGTTTCTAGGAGATTCCATCTATCGTTGAATTTTTGTTTGTTTCAGTTCACATATTGGGATTCCATTATGATGATCTATGAGAGAGCCTTCCCTTGCAAGCTCATCTTCTTTTTCATTACCTGGCAAATCACTGTTGCCAGGAACCCAGAGAGTCTTACGTTCTGCTGTGTACCAAGAACCTTTAGCTCTCGCGACAGCAATAAAACAAGCTTTGACTTGATTTGAGTGGCAGAGATCGCTCTTATTGCTGCTTGCCTATCAATGAAAAAAGTGATGTCCGCGCGTGATATCGCCATCATGGATATATGTTAAGCAGCGTTTTTCACTGTCAAGGTCTCGACTTGGAAGATGCTGGTAAAAGAATTGGCAAGGTTGAGCTTTCCCAGTAGAAACCTGCACCTACCTATCAGTGTAGATAGTAAAAGTCGAGTCATTAGTGTAGGGCACACTATTTTCCCAATCTAGTCTATTGGGGAAGGAAGTATTAAACGATTTGTTGCAATCTAAGTAAAGGGAATAATCCCTACAGATATTGTTACCTACGTATTTCAAATATCGAGTATAAATATCAGCGTTGCCCTCTGGCTAGTTTTGCAGATACTGGTTTGACTGAGCCTAAGGGCGCTGTTTGCTGCTGATTCTTGAACAAATAGATCTAAGGATTGCTTCTAAACCCGCAGTTGGGGTAGTCTTCATCACACAGGGTCTTAAATTCTTTACAATGGCAGGGTACATGACCATTTAGGGGTTTGGTCCCCAATTTCTACCCAGAATCTTGTTGCATGAGTAGAGCGCGATCATAGCTTTTCTGTCCAACAATTCGTCATATTAAAGTCTTGTGAGCGTTTTTCTCTTCTCCACCACATTTTCGGTCGGTGGGACAGTCTTCGTCTTCCTCAGATCACATTCCGCGGCTGAAGACTGTTTCGAGAGTCCCTTGGTCCCTCGAGTGTACAGGTAGATTCATGTTTCGTCGACATTCGACGAAAAAACGCAGAAACTCTTTTCTCTAAAGGAGTAAACTCCATCAAAATTATCACGCGATACTGTTTCCCTCAAAGAATCATTGGCTTCCTGACGGACACGTTGTAAATTACTTTTACACTGGGAAAAATTGGAAAAATGCGGAAAATTCGGTGTTAGCTTTTTTAACATGTATTGATACT
Source organism: Sphaerophoria taeniata (assembly GCA_943590905.1). Lineage (NCBI taxonomy): Eukaryota > Metazoa > Arthropoda > Insecta > Diptera > Syrphidae > Sphaerophoria > Sphaerophoria taeniata. The sequence continues at coordinate 149,226,513 of OX016541.1, forward strand.
CTTGGAAGTTTGTCAGTTCTTCGGAAGAATCAGCAAAAAAACGAATTTCGGTAGAATACCAATTTAAATACACACGTTGTTTATGTTTTCAACACAAATGTTTTTGCCCTTTTCGACAAAATATTCAACTGTCATCCAATTTCCGTGTAATTATTCCGCTCAAAGAGCCACAGATCAGAAATCAAACAAAACAGCAGACAATAAAATTTTAATTAGAAAACGTGGTACGAGTAATTGCCACCGCCATTACAATCAAATCGACAACCTTCAATCTACCGTAACTAATATACGCCGCTATGTAGGTACTCCCGCCTCCTACTTTTACCTCCAATAAGTGTTAGCTTCTGTTAGAAAAACCCCAATAATAGAAACAAATGGCAAAATTAGAAAACAGATAAATTCGGCACATCAATTTTAATTCAAAAGTGTTGTTTACACAGCAGGATGCGAAATTTCGTACCAACATTTTTTTTAAAGGCTTACGTCATCTAATATGGGGTTCTTTTCCCCCTCCTTTTATATAATTACTTGAACAAAAAATATAAAATGTTTAAAACAAAGTAACGCAAAAGCAAAACCCTCTGAGTCTGACACATTCGACCCCACCAATTGACCTCAACTTCATTCGAATCGCTGCATTTAATAGCCGTGCAGTATAAGCACGAGGGATAGCGGGGGTTTTTGGGTACAACAATCTCCGTCAATTGCAGTCTTTAGTCGAGGAACCGAATGAATCGAGACGGTCGGTGGCGGTGTGCTCGAAATGAAAAATAATATTGAAAATGAAAAAAACACAGTCGCCACTTAATAAATGGTGCAATTAATTTTGATAGCCAGAACAACTCTCGGAATCGAACGATGGACGCTGCTGGACGTGTAGTTGAACCAAATTGCCCCGATTGGGGAGTCAACCCCAACTGAAATCGATGTATAACTGCATTGGACATGTTGCGGATTGGCGCGATGATGTTGATGACGATAGAGGCGAAATTCTAACTGCGCCATTGTAACAAGTAGATACTTTGGATTGTATGGTGCGGTGAAGCTGTTCTGGCGGATGATAATCATCACGACTGTAAGAAGATGACGATGATGACGGTTATGATCTGTGAATGAATAAATTTGTTTTTTGTTCGTCTCGAATGCAAATGTGTGTGCAGTTCTCGCAGTTTGAAGCAACAATGTAGTTACTTGGCAATGACGGCGGCGGCGGTGTAGAGCGGTGGGGCCCGACGACAAGTGAAATTCCTTGAAAGCTTTGCTTGAAGTGGGTTGGATTTGACTTTACTCTCCCTTATTTTATTTAAATCAGAAGTTGTTTCATACAAGTTAAAAGTGTGTGTTTATTTTAACAAGTCCGCCCCTGTAAATTGAGTCTGCAACCTTATGTGTCCATAGAATATGCAATTATTATTGATTTTGACAAAGTGAGGTGAAGGCAAGAGATGAATGAATATAAATCACAAGACAGATTAGTGAGATGAAAAGCAGATACACACACGTACACACAAGTCGTCTGGCAGTCAAAAGGGAGGGGCTGACTTTAATTATGGGTTTTGAAATGTGCATGCTGGATCTTGTCGTATCGTAATATGAAAGCAAATGAACTGAACTGTGAGCTTGAAAGTGATCACAGTGATTTTCAAGTTCTTGTGATGCATGACGACATTTTCTGGTTTTTACTTTGTTTTCGCTTTTGTTGGTTAAGTGGGTTACTTTCAATTGAAGTGATTGTTAAAATCTTGTTAGTTTTTCAATGTTAAAAACACATTTATGCTTCGTTAAAGCTTCCATAAAATCTTCGCACCTTTGAAATTTCCATAGCTTCCCTATTTTTCCTTTTTTTAATTTGCCAGCAAATGTTAACTTGAGTAAGCAACAAACTTGGAAGCTATCACTTTCAAAAAGCTTGCTTAAAATTTCCATAAAGCTTCCATACCTAAATATAACTCGTCAAACCTTCTTAATTTTCATGCTTTCCTCAAGTCTAACTTTAATGGACAATTATTACATTCTCTAAATTTTGTCTTCCTTAAAGCTTTTGTTAAGCTTCTATAATATCCTACAAATAGATATTTATAATCAAATCAGAGTTTTCAATTGGGCATTAAAGCTAGATTGTGAATGAGAAGAATTGTTAACATTAGCTTCTTTGAATCTGCGCCTTCCATAAAGCTTCTTTAGAGCTTCTGTAAAATCTGCTTGTCTTTGAGATTTCCAGAGCTTCCATTTTTTTTCTTTTTTTTTGCCAGCAACAAATGTCTTAAGTAAGGAGCTATCACGTTCTAAAAGTTTGCTTAAAGCTTCCATAAAGCTTCTATAAATGTAATTGATCAAACTCTGTTAATTTTCATACTTTTCCAAAGTTTAACTTTAAAACTTGTCCTAAGTCCATAACAAATTACATATCTACTAGCCGGATTCTGTGAATTCTGCCTTCCCTAAAGCTTCCGTTAAGCTTTTATAATATCTTACTTTTATTGTAAACCAGAGTGTTTAGGTGGGCTTGTAAATGTGATTTGGAACGAGAAGAATTTTTCACAATACATTTTTTCAAATTGTACCTTCCATAAAGCTTCCTTAAAGCTTCTGTTAATTCCTTTACTTGAAAATTTAAGAATTAATGACATTTTGGTGTGAGTATACAAAATTGAATTAAAACTTCGAAACCAAATTAATTTTTCAGAAGCACCCTGTGGTTATCCTTTTCGAAATACACCACCACAAATCCCACAAACCTTATAAATTAAATCAAGCTCGTTGCTAGTCAAAAACAAGAATAATGCTTTCAATAGGACATTGCACTTAGTTCTCTTCTCAACCAATTCGACTCGACTTAAGTGCCCTCTCAACAGAAACAACTAAGTACTCACTCTAAGGACCATGTTCCTTAATGTTCTCAAACTCTATTTCTCTCGCTCGCACTTTCACAACCTTAAACCAACGTACCAGCTAGAAAGATTGCTCTTGTTTATTTATTTTGTTTGCAGAGTTTCCAACTTCCGGTCGACCCTTGAGGTAGAGGAGTTTAGTCTGGGTCGAACAAAACCAGGAAGAGGTCACTTCCACTTGACCAACGCACTTTCCAAATAATATGAACCCCTTTGGAGGAAAATCCGTTTTTGCAATTTTACCCTACAAAAAGGACAAGTTGATGAACTCAAAACTATACCCCACTTGGAGGTTGTTTTCTTTGGCTTTAATTAAAATTCGCACAAACATCCTTGTTCTCTATTTTCCACATTGCGGTGTGGTAGCAAGGACTTCTAAAGAGCTGTTAGAGGGTTAAGATGTGAGTGTGTGTTTTTTTCTCCCTCACGTGTCTCGTTCACAAAACATTCGCAAACAGGTTTTTCTTGCTTGTGCTCTTTCCTTCAAATATGCGTTTTTATGTGTGCCTACGCCTGCAGTTGGAGGAATAGTTTTAAGTCCTTTTTGCCTTTGTAGACGTTTAAATAGGGTAAAACAAGTCATCAACATGATGGCACTCCATTCACTCCCCACTTCCCTATACAAGTTGGAAAAACTACTCTTACCTTCGTGAATAATGCTCGCTTTATTATTCTAATTATTATTTTCAAACAGCTGTACTTGGTGGTGGCGGTATTGGTGGCAGGTATGCCAAGAACGAGTTAAGCCTTTCATAAAAGAGAAACGGTTATGGGGAAAAGTGTCGCATTCGTTCGACTTGTCAAAAGGAAAATATCCTTTTTGTCATGGAAATGCTTGTGTGAGAAAGAAAGACAAAGACGTGTTGACAGCAAATGCCGGAAGCTATGAAAATGGAAATTGTACACTGCTGTGCAAAAAAATGTTTCAGAATAAAAACAAAGACTTGTGTAGTTAATATTTTTTCCGATAAGAAAAAGATACTTAGACTCTTCTGGGTAGATCCATGTCGTGGACAACCCCTAAGTTCGCTATTGTATCTTCTTCTCCATTCCCCATCAATGCACACGGGGCCAAAGATGACTCGACTTGGAGTTCACAGGTTTTACCGAAGATCTGTCGCAAAGTAAAAATTTGGTCGATGGTTGATTTTCCTGGCCTGAAGCCACATTGATAAGGATCTATCAGATTGTTGACGTAAGGCTTCAGACGATCACATATTACGGCAGAAAGGATCTTGTAGACGATGTTAAGCCGGTTGATTCCTTTGTTCGTTGTCGCCGTTATACAGTCTACAGAAGTGGTCTTTCCAAATCCCAAGCTTCGATTGCGATTCTTCTGTGATGTTTCCTTGTTTAGGTAAAACAGCCTTGAGCCGGCTGTTTTACCTTCCAGTAGAACCTCCGAACTTCATTCCTGCTGTTGGTTCTCCCAACATCCTCGATCTGATGCTTCTCATACTCCCTTTTTTTTTCTTTTATGCAGCGCCGCTTTGTATGCCTCCTGCTTGGCTACATGCGCCTGCCTACATGCTTCGTCAAACCAGGGGTTTCGCTTTGGTGGCTGCTTTCTGGCAATGTTCTGGTTCTCGATAGTTGAAGTTGGCGGCATAGGACTCCTTGACAAGTGCCTTCAGTCGATCGCAATGTGATCAATCTGGTTAAAGGTTGATTGATCAGGAGATCTTCATGTTCGTTTATGGATGTTGAGATGTGATGGGAATCACGTGCTTGCTACCACAACACTTCGCCCCGCAGTAAAATCGATCAGCCTGAGTCCGGTGTCGGAAGCAGGCTGTGCCTTTCAGCCGTTCCATCAAAGATATCCTCTTTTCCCAGCCTTGCGCTAAAATCGCCGAGGTCGGTTTTAATATCGTAGCCAGGACATTGCTCATATGTTTTATCAAGGAGCTCGTAGAACTCGTCTTTGGTGTCATCCTTGTTCTCTTCTGTGGGGGCATACGCGCATATTAGGCTAATGTTGCCGAATTTATCATTGATTCAGATCGTCTCGTCGCGATGCATTCACTTACAATTTTGAAGTTCAAACTTGTTGCCTGAGTCTGCTTCTCCCGACGAATCCGCAACCAAAAAGCCGCTGTTTTTGCTTCCCCTAACAGCAGCGGCGACGCGTGCCTGTAAAATGTAGTCGTTCAAACCCAAAATCAACGCGAATACACATTCTAAAATTCAAAAACTATGCTGGGCTAGTCTCATTTCCTTCATTCCATTATTCAAACAGGAAAAAAAGCTTTCCTCTTTCCAAACTGATTTAAACACAATCATGAAAATGATCGTCCGTCTGTTTCATTTATCATATTCAAAAACTACCCACTTTTCTCATTTCCAAAATTCTGTGTATTCATTCAAAAAAAGCTCTACTCGTCCGCAACTGCACTGCACGACAAGATCCCTTCTACGAGCGATTTTTTTTTTCTTACATGCTCTCTATGGGTTCAAGTCGTTGCCAGATCGTTCAAACGACTTTGGTAGATACACATCAGTTGAGTAAAAAAAAACAGTAGCAGAGCAGGTAGCTAGTTCGTTTTGTTTTATTTATGTGGTTTACTAAAGATATGCACGAGTTGGAACTGGAAGTGGATATATTTTATGTAGGACGCAGGCACATTAGATATGTTTGTATGTTTATCGTATTTGGAATAAAAAAACAAAAAATGTGTGAAATGTGAGTACGGTGCGTGGAAGGTGGAAATGCTAGTCGTTCATGCACGACTTGAACAATATGACGCCTCGCCACTGCCTAACAGTGACTATAGTAAATGTCGCAGTTTTTCATCCTCCTTTTGCCCGGTCCATCCCATCGCATTTCCTGGCAAGCGGTAATGTCTGCTTTGTAGCAGTTGGGAGTCTCCACTAATTGTGCGGCAGCACGGGGTCTATTAAGGGACCTAACATTCCAAGGCTCTTATTTTTCACAAAGTATTCATTTTTGATATTCAATTTTTTTGCACAGTACTGTAAAATTCTAAATAGATATTTGAATGGCCATTATGTGATGTCTCCTCAATTTCAAACAAAATACATACAAAAAAGTACTCCCCACAAAAAAACAAAGAAGAAGAAGAATGCACTTGACAGTGTCATCTGAGGTTGGGGTCAAGTATGGCATAAATTCTTCCTCCGTTCATAAATCAAAGAATTCATTTTGTCTCCATTCAAGTTGCCTTGTTCCCTCTTTCAGTTGCAAAAAAGCCAATGTGTTGGCCTCAGAAGCACATTCATGAGTTGAAGGCTGTTCAGTTCGAAGGATTTATGACACGTGCAGTTATTTGTCGCAAAATTTTAGAATGCATTTTGGATTCAATTCAATTTTTATTCAATTTTTAAGTAAAACATCACACAACCTTAAAATAATGTAAAAATAAGACACTTGAAAATTACGTAAACAAAAAAAGGTGCGAATCGTTTTCTTTGTAACCGAGTTTACGTGATCGAAATTTCTATTTTCCAATTTAAGGCTTGTGATGTGTAATCATCAAGACACGCTTTTGCTTGGCATTGAAACACAAAACCGTGAAGTGTTCCAAGAAATTTACTCGTGAGTCATTGTAAATCACTTTCAATTGAGTGGAAACAATAATGAGTAAAAGTACAGACCCATGGGGGATTTGAAAGTGTTTTCAGTTTCAATTGAAGTCTCCATAAAAGGCTTTTGATTGAACTTCAAAAGTCTGTCAATAATTAAGATCGACTTGATGCTGACTTTTGACTTGTAATGCGGTTTGACACAAGGCAGTGTCAGTAATTCAATACTAATGGCAGGTAATTGCTTTTAATCACACTCCAATTCAATTGAAAGTTGAGTTGAGTTTTGTTGCAATATTTTGACATACTTTGGACTTTCTGTGCGTCTCGTTCATAAGTCCAAATTGACAGATCAAACAATAAAGCTGCTAAGAGCAGGTGTTGTTTCTGCAAGGCCCTTGTTGATTCCAAAAAGAGTCATTGAACCTCACCACATCACATATTCTCCTCAATTTCACTTTGATCCTGTTCGCTTTGGCAGCGCTGTTTTATGAGTGCGTTGTCGTCAAATCATCTCCTTAGGGACCGACAAAAAAAAATGAAAAAATTCAACAAACTCGCAATTTACCGGCAATCACCTCTCCTGAAATTGAGGTTAGAGTTTATTTTCTGTGTTTTGATACAACGATTCCGCCTCAATCTTCCCTCTCCCTCTAAAAACAAAGTCCGCCGGGATAAGCCAACCGAGTGCAACCGACTGGATTAAATGAAAAATTAATGTTATCCTCAATGGTACCCTCAGCGGGCTATAAATATCTTTGGGGATTATTTTCCTTATACTTTTGACTCAAACAAACTCACATAAGACCATAAGAAACGCAAAGGTTCGTAATGTTGTTGACCTTTTTTATGTGTGATCCCTCCTTAGCATATATGGCGGCATAATCGAAAAAAAAGCAAAAGAACTGGAAACAAAAAAGGAACTCTCGATAATGGAATCTGGCTTTGCGAGATGTGAGAGTGCAGAAATCCCTGCGATTGTTATTGAAATCTCTGGAACGAATTGGGTTCTCCATAGGAGTTCTTCTGCAGAGGGCACTTGAGAAAAGGGACTCGAACATATTAAATGCATACTGCACCAAATTAAATTTAATTGAATCATCATCATCGTCGGTCGGTTCGTGATGATGATCATTGAAGTGTTTCTCCTTGGGGTTCGGAGTTGGCAGTTTGTACAATGATTTTATTGAAATAATGGGGTTCGTGTGTGTAAAAACACTTTGACATTACACATGTGTAGAGATGGCGACGCATGGACAAGACGTGCTTGAGAAATAGTTCGAGGGGAAAATTGCCACTGCAGGGATGATTTAAGAAATTGAGTTTTAGAATATTTTTGAGGATAAGAGAAATTGGAAACGAAAATTAGCTGTGTCGAAATAAACCTCGGGCATGTATGTAATTTGAAAAGGGGGTGAAAGCAAATAGCCTTCTGTACCGCAAGAAAATGGGGGGTTTTATCGGAAGGTAAAACCATTGGCTCAAGTTCATCGAGCAAGAACCGATGTCAGCATAGATTAAAAAAGAAGATCATAGCAGAATCGCAGTCGATGCTGGAGATTTGGAAAGAAGACTTCTGTAGACTGTATAACGGCGACGACGTAAAAAATCCCGCCCGTCATCAGACACGATGATAGTCACAAATTCCGTGAACACAACCTAGAAGACGTGAAAACGAAAATATCACGGCTGAAATCCAACAGAGCCGCTGGAGCAGATGGTCTAGATGCCGAGCTGTGTAAAGCAGCATGCGACGATCCAGATAGGAGCATGCACCAAATTATCTGTAAGATACGGTCGGAAAAATGCAAGCCCCATGAATAGAACCTCAGCATTGTTTGGGAGATCCAACTACAGAGGAATCAGCCTACTTAACATCGCCTACAGGATCCTCTCTGCCGTAATATGTGATCATCTGAAGCCTTTCGTCAACAATCTGATTGGTCCTTATCAATGTGGTTTCATACCAGGAAAGTCAGTCATCGACCAAATTTTTCACTTGGCCGCAGACCCTGGCAAAAACCTATGAACTCCAAATCGATACCCACCACCTTTTCATTGATTTTAAGGCCGCGTATGACAGTACTTACAGAGACGAACAGTATAAAGCTAAGTCTTGTTTTGGCATCCCTGCCAAGCTCGTTAGCTTGTGCAAAATGACGCTGGAGAACGAACTTACGGAATCTTTCGATTTCAAAATAGGATTCAGACAAGGCGATGTACTGTCATACGATTTCTTTAGCATCGTTCTTGAGAAGATAGTGCAAGATTCCACTGTCAGCACCAGAGACACTATCTTTCAAAAGTCTGTTCAACTTCTCGCGTACCCCGATGATATTGATACAATGGGAAGAACACAACAACGCCTTTTTGAGAATTCTATCAGAAGAAGCCCTCCCTCGAGCAACTAAGGTAAAACTGTATAGCACTCTCATCATCCCAGTCCTGATGTATGGTGCAGAAGCGTGGACCTTGACAGAATCGGATGAATGTGCCTTAGGCTGTTTCGAGCGGAAAGTTCTTCGGGTCATCTATGGCCCCGTGTGTATTGATGGAGAATAGAGAAGATGGTACAACGGCGAACTTTACGGGTTGGTCAACGACGTGGACATAGCCAGAAGGGTTAACGTCCAGAGACTCGAGATGGCTCGTTCATTCAGAGCGGATGGACACCAATGCTCCGGCCCGGAAAGCCCTCGACACTATTCACGAGGGACGTGAAAGTAGAGGAAGACCGCGACAAGTGGAAGAGGACCGCAATCAACTTGGAGTACAAAACTGGACAAAGCTAGCTAAGGAACGAGCTGGCTGGCGGAGACTGGTGGTTGAACTCCAAGTTCGCAGCAGACTGTCACTGTAGCGCCACCTTAAGTAAGTAAGTAATCCTACGACCCAGCTTGGCGTATCATCGATATGTGAAGACCTCAACTGTAAATTTCCATCAAAGGATTTCTTTACGATGTTGAGGGATTAGAAACGTGATAATCTAATCGGCAAAACTTAATCGCAGTTTCTTATCACGGATCACTGAAGATAAAGAGCTGAATTTTTCAACCGTACTACGCGAATGTGTATTGCTCACATTGTTACTCTGGCTTGAAAGAGTAAGGGTATAAAGGTGTCTTTTATTTTTTATTTGACTGTGGCGAAACAAAATTCGCACTTTAAATTGACAGAAAACAACAGTCATCAGCTTAAAAAATTTCCACTTGCTGAAATAAACAACATCACCGCACATAACTTTACCATTGCACAATCATAACCTACCCGCACAATATTGATTTCGAGTGTCATTACACCATGAACAAAATAAACAGCGATGTGAACATCAAAACAAACAGCCACTCGATTTATCGCTTTTCGCTTGTTTACTGAAAAAAGAAGCTTATCTAATTTTGTGTTCGTGTATGCTTCCATTCGTTGCGATTGCGACTGCCACTTCATTTGCGTTTGTTTACGTTTTTCAATTCCAAGTTCAAAATTCCAATTTCATTGAACGAATTCTATATTTATATTTTTCACAATCTGGTGCGACGCGTCGACCGACGTCGACCAGGCGCTCCTACTTCCGAACTTTTATTTTTTGTGATGTTTGTTGGAGGCACACCAAAAATACCAAACACCACCAACATCAATATTGGAACTACTTGGCGGCCGCGAGAAGCCAGAACAAGATAATCAACAAACACCAACGTTTGCTTTGGACTTCTCCCATAGATTTTCAATGATCGAATTAACATGGGCTGCATTCGAATCGACAAAATAAAAAAAGTGCCCAAAAGTTCAAATATACAAATGTGTGTATTGTTTTTATGGAATTGATCAAACAAATTTGAAGCGCGCAAAAAACCTGTTTTTGAAGTCAATTGCAGTTGCAGTGTACATAAAATGACGACTACGCGACGAGTTTTTTTAAATTCTTTTTACAACAGAAAACCAGTTAACCGCAATGGGCACACACCTACAAAAAATGTTCTGTATAAAAAAGGGAATGAAATCCAAAAACAAGTAAATGAAATCAAAATGTGTAGTGAGGGGGGATTCAAAACAAAAAGAATGATCATGTGCTACACAAAACAGAACACAACACAAAAACGAAATTCCGATTACAGAAATTGAAATCGAAACGTTTCTGTGTGAGTGGAGTTTTCCCATACGATAACTAATACAAAATAATAACAAATAGTATTAAAACCGGTGCTGTCGTCGTCGACGGACGCAGGCCAAACTGGAAGTGTTGAAAGAACACAAAATCAAATGATTTCTCTAAAAGCATTTTTCACGAACGGTTGGGCCCGTCAACTGGATCTACTGGTACTCCCTAGAGATAAAGACGCTACGGAAGTTCCCAATAAGAAAGTACAAATTGTAACTCAACCTTAATTGCATCTAAATAAAGTTTTTAGAAAAGAAAAAAAAGATTGTGAACCAGTTCATATTCGAGATGGAGTCCCACGAAACGTTGTGAAAACGTTTGCTGATTTGCTTGCAAAAGCTAGAGCAGTTGATGTCAGCGACTGAGAAAGCTCAAGTTCAAAACGCTCATCCTAAGGAGATTATTCAACAAGAAGAGATGCAACTTCTGCAATTTCATAGGACATACAACGAATGAATGCCGTAAGATAGAAAAACTGAGTAAGCGTTTAGAATAACCGAAGTTACATTGCTTCAAATCCAAGGCACTTATTAATGTCCGTTCAAGCTGTCCAGACTGCGAAGAACTTCCTAAAAGCCCCGCAACTGTATCACTCAACAGCATAAAAACAACACTTGGTACGGACCTTTTCACTATTCCGAATGTTTCCTATGGTGAATTAGGGATAGCACATTTCGATATAGCAACCAGAATAAGTGCCGCTGGACGGGAGTTGTTTCTGCATCTTCTGAAGAATAGAACGAGATTTTCACAGTTGAATACCGACACCACCCTGGCAGACGGGAACCAAACGAATGAAAAAGTTTTCATTGGGGACACAAATATAAAAATACGAAGTAGAACAATAAGGTTCATCGCACTTCCCAAAGCAAAGGACAACAGAACCCTGGTAGGAATCGATTTCCTGGAACAGAATGGCATTGTTCTTGATCTTGGCCAAAGGTTATGGTATTTTGTCGATAAGATGACCGAAACTTTCGACTTCTTTGACTGTTTGGCACAACATCCACAAAGCTCATCAAATAGTCGTTACCAAACCAAATCGGTACCCTTGAATCAACACTAATTAAAACATCAAATGCACAAAAAATGGCACCTGAACACAAATCAGAAGATTCAGCATTCCAAGACTGAAGAAAGAAAATTCAGCTTTTAACGCCTGGTTTAATAACATCAAAATGATTTCTCCTATCAGTGCAACACCAGAAGAATATTATGGACCTGATCCCAACCTAGAAAAAAGACTGCCAACAAAGAAGAACAGCACTAACAACAACAAGAATTAGACGAAAAAACATGGAGAAGACCCCATTCTATCAAAACAATTTTCAAGCACTCACTTAGAAGCAACGAAAGAAGAACTAAAACATGATAACACCAAGCTGTTCTCAATATTGGTTCGTACAACAGGATAAACCGAAATAGAAATAGAAACTTGGTTCACTGATATACTTCTTGTAGACGTGGAACTTATAGAAAATTAAGATAAATTCCTTTATTTTTGGTAATTTATCTGATCCTACACCATTTGCAGTACACTGAATTAATACTGGTAATCACGAACCTATTGCAACGACACCTTAGAAAAACTTCTTGAAGTCGACTTTTACATTCCACTAAGGAAACTCACTCATATTATCAGACAGGTGATGGCCTCTGATAAGCTACAAAGTGGTGTTTAAGGTCTTGAAACATTCATTTCCTTAGGTTAGGTTAGGTTTAAGTGGCTGTCATGGATGTTAAAAGACACACTTAGGCCAATTGAAGGCCCATTGTGATACCACATGAATCAAAAAAGGCTTTCTTCGAAAGCTCAATGAAACCAATTAGAGTTCCTAACGAAACGTAGAAGATTAATTATATTAATATGTTCGAGATCGTTTGGACTTTATATCATTGTAAAAGTATTCTCCTAAATGAATCATTCGTTTATGAGCTAGAGCAAGACAGGTGCAAAGGAGGTGAAGAACTGTTTCCTCCTCCTCCTCATTCATGCAGCTTCTGCAGAAATCATTAGAAAATACGCCCAGTCGCGCAGCGTGTCTTCCTAGTAGACAGTGTTCACTAATGACACCAATTAACACCTAGATCTCCTTAAGTCCAGATTAGGCCAAATATTTTTCGTCGCTTGACAGGTGGTTATGTTATTCCACCTGATGTTAGTTCTCTTAATAGCATCTTGTTGTAACCAAAGTTTGCATGTAGCGATGAGTATATCAACATTCGCCATTTCTGGTTTAATGGGTAATGTTGTACCATATTTGGCGAGTTCATCGGCTTTGCAGTTTCCTGGAATGTCTCTATGGCCTGGCACCCAGTGAAGGTGAATGTTTAACTGTTGTGCCATCTCCATTAGAGGCGATCGACAGCTTTGGACCGTAATTGAGTTTGTAGAGACAGAGTCCAGGGATTTTATAGCTGCCTGACTATCTGAGAAAATCCGAATATCATGAAGTGGATACCACATTTTCTCTGAGCCAGGACAGGACCTTCTTAATCGCCAAAAGTTCTGCCTGAAACACGCTACAACGATTTGGAAGGCTGAATGAGAGACTTAGTTTTAGTCGTTCGGAGTACACACCTCCACCAACCCCATCACTAGTTTTCGAAGTGGATTGCCTCGTCTTCCAGGAATGTTTTATTTTGCCAGAAGGATCTGGAAGGTATAGAAGTTTGAAAGTTTCTATCGAACTGTAGTTGGGGAATGGTGTAGTCTGTGTGCTTTGGAATTGATTCTAGATAATTAAGAATAACAGAGTGGCCAATGTCATTGTTAGTCCACTGTGAAGAGGCATTCATTTTCATATCCTTAAATTTGACAAATTTATGACAGAATTGCTAATTGCACAATAAATATCAATTCACTCGGTTTGGGGAGTTTGAACTTGCAATAAAGTAGCAATTGCCTCTCGAAAGGAGTAAAATAGTACCACAAGTGCGAAAACGACAGCAGTGGTACCAGTGTCTAGTACTTTTTATATCAAGTGGAATGAAAATATTTCAGAGATATGATCTGACATCTGAGAGAAAATGCGAAAGAAGAGAGAAGTGATCCAACAGTTTTCTCTTATAAAAAAAATTCGCTAAGTTTCTTTTTTAGTATTGGTAAGTGCCAAGTAGATTGTGGATCGTAAATTTTGTACCTAATTTAATTGCCTAATGCCAACTGGTACTGGCAAATTTTTATAAGTATTTTTTGTTTTTGTTTTTTTTATTGGGCTATGAGCTATGTCTACCTTTTTGGGATTAAAGATAAATTTATTATTCATTTAAGAGGAATGTCGTTGAAAATATTTCCACAATTTCGTCTTGTTTTGGTAGAAATTTTTAATCTTGTAAACATAGTCAAATTGTTCGTAGTAAAACGCAATTAAAACAACAGAAACCTGTTGGAAGACTATGGAATTTTATTTTCGACTGAAACATACACAAATTTTTATTATTTCTTAGGTCGACATTTTTCTTTTGATGATCACTTTGATGGCTCTATAAATAGAAGATTTAATATTTAGTTCCGCAAATCGTTAGATAAATTAGTTCTAAATGGATCTGACGATTCCCAAATTAACTTGCACGTGATTGAAAGTGGATGCGAGTTTCGGTTGGTTGTCATGAATGAAAATAGACTTTGGTGGCGATTATTTCGTTTTTATTTTGAACACATTTTACCTGCAATAAAAATTGAGATTCCGGCTAAAAAGGATCAAACCTCTTTTTTTCATTGAAATTTAATCCAATCTAAAATATGATTAAATTCTTTGAATGCTTTCAATGTTGATCAAATTATTGTCATTTCAAAAACTTTTCAATTCAACGAAAACGTTCATTTAAACGAAAGAGATATTCACAATTGAATAGACCCTTTATGACTTTATGCCAAGTCTACCAGACCGAACCAGTTACCTAACAGTGATAGCAAAAAAAGTACAAAAACAAAATGCATCATTCCCATTCGTCATGTTGAATGAAAACGACTTTGATGGAAAACCCAGCCGGCGAGCTTCCTGTCGCCACACGCATCACAATAACGTCCTCAATTTTGATTCCAATGGAATACAATTTTTTTTTATTTTTCTCTGTCTCTCTGTGTGTCTCTCGCAGTCTCAGTGTGGGTGGAATTTTATTGTCGTCGGCATCATTGCCATTGTCGACCGTCAACATCGTCATCTCTTGAATGTCCTTGCTGAAGTTGCTTGTCATCTTCAAGGAAATTGAATTTTTGGTTTCGCTTCCAGTTATTGGACAAACAGACAACAAAAAAGGACTTTTTGTAGTGTCTGTCTTGAAATAGTAATGAAGGACTCGATTCTCATCTTTAAGGTGTCCTTTCCTTTAATCTCGTTTTTTTTTTATGGAAGAAAGACAACTCCCAGCCAAAAAAAGGTTCAAAGGACTTCTTCCCGGTTATTAAAAATAATTTGCATTCAGTTCGTGAAGGTGAAATTTCAGGCGTCCACAAAAATAACCGCAACATGACTGGGTCCTGATCCTGATCGTTAGAATATTTAATAAATTTCAAAATGTCAGCCATGGATGAGAGGATAATATTCATGAATCGTTTCCGAAAACACCATGCCATCCGGAATTGGTTTCTTCATCCTCCCCACACCGAGCTTCTCTTCTTTCTTTTTGGCGCTCACGTTCACGTTCATACAAATTGGATGGGTGGTTCAATTTTCAGTGCTTACACATACGCTGGGTTGGGCGGGGGTAAATTTTAATGTTCAGAAAACTAATGGCGTGTTGGAATTTCCTGTATAGACATGGTGTGTAGTCAAAAACTTGTTTACGTGTCCTAGTTGTTATGTCAGTGAGAGAGTGAGAGAGTGTAGTTTGCCATATTGTACAGCACTCGAAAATAATCGCCCAGCCAAAGCAAAGTCTCGGTGTATCCTTATTTCCTATGTAGAACTGCTGTTTAAAACCCATAACACCTTTATACAAGCTTTAGCACGATGTAAGTCGTAATTTTCCTTTTTTCGTTGTGTTGCATCTTTCCTGGCTTCCCCTTTGGGTAAATTATAAATTATAAGTTGGCCTTAGGAATGCACTCACCTTTCTTTGTGATGCTAATGCGCTGGCATCCTTTCTGTGGTAGCGTTTGGAATATTTGAACTAGATGCTGGCAATCATGAGAGTGTGAGTGAATAAGCAAAGTTAGCTAGGACTTTGTGAGGACTATGTTAAACTGACAACATCATGGCGGATAAAATGGGACGAACGAGTGATTTTATCTCATGGACTTTGTGTGACTCGTATGTTGTGCTAATCTGTGAATAGGAATCGGTTTACTTTAAGCTTGTGGATTGAGCTTACTTTTCTCTGCTTTTTGGGGTTTGTTTTTCTTTGAAAATGTGTCGCTGGGCGATGTTTGAGTTTTAAACTTGCAAACAATGTAAAAGAACCGACCCTTCTGCCTCTCATCAAGTAGTCGGTGTGGATCCACCTTGTGTATCGTAGGGTACGTTGACCATCACCTTTTCGTTCGATGGAACAGTATCGCCTTCTTGAAAACACTTTCAACAGCTGAAAAGGACTCTTATTCCACAAAAGTTTAAGCTTCCCGCGTCCATGTCCCTTTCAGAATACAATGCCTTTCGATCCAAACAACTTTAAAAAAATGCATGTCACCCCTATTAACGAATCAATCTATTTTATATGAATGACCAAATAATCTCGTTTCTCTGTCTAACTGTCAACTCCGTCTGGTCGAAGTCCTTTCCATTCAGCAATCTTGCCCAATTACGTGAATCAACAAAAGGCATCCAGACATTTCCATTTGGAAAATTACTAGATTTCGAAAACCCCTTTGTGTCCTTAGTCAGCCAACCTCATAACTCATTCATCATTCATCAAATAAAAATCCCTTCTAATCCACTTTGAAAGTTAAACAAATTATAAATGGTTGCCGAGGAGTGTCGCCATCGTATCCTTAGCTTGGCTGACAGTTTGTTTGTCAACCTATAAGCATCCTCCATCACTTTATCATCTCGAGTAGTGTCTGTCATTCGATGTCATTAATCACATAAAAACAAACAAGACAGAAATTATATGTTTGTTTGTTTGCTTGTTGTTTTGTATTTGGTTCGAAATATTGAAAAAATTGACATAAGTCCTTCGGAAGTACGTTTGTTTGTTGGGATAAAAAGGATTTTTGTGTTTTCTGAATGTTTGATTTTTACAATCTTTCGGAGATAATGTCCAAAATCAAATCAAGGACTAGCCAGACGTTGTTGAGCTGACACAAAAATGTTACCAGAACAAGGACAATTCCTTTGTTGTTCTTAACTAAAAAAGTGGACAGGTGTGAGACAAACTCGCTCGAAGAGGGTTCCGTTTATCCGACCCTATTTGGTTTTTGAGTTTAGAAGGAAATTTTATAATAAGGATTAATATATGAATGAATAGTTTTTCTGGCTATTCACTTCAATAACTTCGAAACTGTTTATCTTAAAAATATGAAAATTTTCGGATCAGCAACATGTTTCAGCAATATGTTACTTCATAATGTTGTAGCATCATCTTAGGCGTACTACTAGACTAATTACTTAACGCTGTAGAAACGATCCGTCATCGAAAAAATGCAAGCAATTGAAAAGAAATGCTGCAAAATGTTGCTGAAACATGATGCAGCAACATGTTCCTGAACGGTTTTTAGGGCAATCTGGTAACGTTTAGAACGAAATATCCATCCGGTAACCTTGATACGCAAATTATCTTTCTATTGAGCCATTAATTGTCAAATTTCATGAGCGGATGGCAAAGATTTTGACGGATTCAAAAACTCATTTTTCCGTTTTTTAAGTTTTTTTTTTATCGCTTTTCGTTGCAATCTGAGTTGGCAAAGCGAGTTGGTGAACCTAGGTGGCAAACCGAATAACAACTTGGTTTAAGAAAATCGTTTTTGTGCAATCAAGGCAGAAATAATTTAAAAGCACAAGAAATGCTTTTACAGCAAAATAACACTACCACCAGGAAGCTAACAGAAAGCCAAGAAAAACGACAGCAAAAACGAGTTCAAGGAACTGCAAAACTGAAACAATGTCTACCGAGTTTTCTAATCCAGTTTTCTAACTCCTTAAGTGTCATGGGACACAAAATGCGGAACCTCATACAACTTCCGTTTGTTCCTTCCATCACTAGATATGAAACAATGCATAAAGAATTAAATTTCCTTGGAATTTTAAGTTCATTCACCGGAAGACAAACGAGACTGCAACACTCCCAAAGGATTTCAGTTTGTTGGCGAATAGAAAATATGAGTTTTGTTTTGACGTGTCTGCATGTATACAAAATTGTGTCTTGTCAGAAACACCAGAGAGAAGAAGACAAGGAACTTAGAAAACCGAAGGAAATAAGGATATTAAATTACAAAATACCTTCGAGATTGAAGATTTTCATAAAAGATAAGGATTGCGGAAATAGAATGATTTGTGGCCTGCAAGGAGTGTCGAGGAGACAGACACTGGCAGTTGGACGTTGCTTTTGATTGAATAGTATAAAGATTGTGTTTGAATAATGGGAATGATTATTTGTGATGGATATACCTCAAAGAAGGATTAAACACTCTTTTTTGGTTTAACTTAAAGGAACCTATAGAATATTTGAACCACAGAAGTCAGCATTTAATTGGAAGGATGTTGATGGACTGTTCAATTCGAAGAAAGTGTGAAATAGATAGAGAGAGGGAAAGAGGACCGCATTAGGCTCGGAAGTTCTACCAGTCCGTCCGAAAAATGACACAGTATACACCTATACACTGCGCTGTATTTATACTGTAAGGACGTAGAGCGAGCCTGTATTGACTCATTACAAATTCCTGCCATACCTCTATTATTTTTACACTTCATAAAAACAAGTCACACCATGTGTCTCCCGTTCGTGTTATAAATAGACACCCAAAATTGCAATAATCATCAGTTGCTGACCGATCACCCACCGATCAGTTTCTGGACGGTGATCGATCGGTAACTGATGTTCACCGTCCAGGAAACATCGAACTAACATCACTTCCGCCGAGCACCGACCAGTCAGTTATCAACAGCACCGAACCAGATTCATGTGATTTCCCGGATTGTCCGTGATTGCCTAGATTCGTCCGTAACTACCCGGATTGGTCCATGATTGCCCGGATTCGTCCGTGATTTACTAGATTCTTCCGCGATCTACTGGATTCGTCCGCGATTTACCGGGCTCGTCTGTGATTTACCGGATTTGTTCGTGATTCCCCGGAATTCAATCTGATAATTACCGGATTCATCCTTGATTGCCCGGATTTGCTCATGATTTACTGGATTCGTCTGTGATTTACCGGATTTGTCCGTGATTGCCCGGAATTCTTTCCGTTGATTGAGCGGATTCATCCGTGTTTTTCTCCATTCGTCCGTGATTTGCCGGATTCATCCACGATTTGCCACGCCTGTTGACTGCCAGATCCTTGCATGATTTGCTTGGTTCATCCGTTGATTTGACATGTTCGCCTGTTGATTATCGGATCCTTCGATGATTTGCCGGGTTCGTCCGTTGATTTGCCATGTTCGCCTGTTAATCGCCGGATTCATCCGTGATTTGCTGGCTTCGTACGTTGACATGACAGGTTCGCCTCTTGATTGTTGGATCTGTCCGTGATTTACCGGGTTCGACCGTTAATTTCCCAGGTTCGCTTGTTGATTGTCCGATCCGTCCGTTTTGCCGGGTTCGCCCGTTGATTTTCCAGGTTCGTCTGTTGATTGTCGGATACTTGCGTGATTTGCCGGGTTCGCAAGTTGATTTACCGTGACAAGTACGGTAGACCAAAATTTGCTCTGAAAGGATGGCGTAGGATAGGACGCCTGAAGTCTTGAAGTTCGAGATTGGATGACATCGGTCAATGCTCAGGATAGGTGGAAGAACTCGCTAAGTGAGGCCTGAACCGGGTCCCGGTTGTGATGTAGATGACGGCGAAATATAAATCGGTTGGTCACCATATTCGTACCTCATTCTGTTATGCTCCACAGGCCCCTCTACTAGACTACTCTTGTCCGTAAATAGATTTATCCTTCTCAATGGAAATCATCACGGATACATGAACTCACAATTTCGATATCAACTCAAATTACCTCTTAAAAATTCTCAATGTCCCACTAGACACTACACTCGTGTCTAAGCTTTAATATCAACACAAAACACCCAGTGCCCGAGAGCACTCAATGTGATCGATACCACAGATTCAGTGTCCTCCACGCACGAAAGTGCTTTATCCACATTGACATCGCCAAAGGTAAATCGACCACAAAATCTCCATCGTCCAACAACAACAAGAAAAATCTCACAAAAAACTACAGTATCTTATTACCTTTACGTGTGTTTGTTTAAGGCATCACGTAGCAGGAGTGTATCAGTTCTGAAAGGAATATGAAACCTAACCTATAATTTTGTCATTCCAAGTCAGACGACATGATGCGACATCGAGTCATTTCAGTCAACAACCAACCAACGCCGTCGTCGTCGTTGTCGATGGATACATGGATAAGGTGTCACCTTTACAATTACTCATGTTTTTGTGTGATGTTTACACACAGCAAACGAAAACCGATGCCCCGTGGCGTCTCCGGTGTGTTGTTCTCAATCAATGATATCCGATTTTGTGGAGCGTAAGTGGGTCAATCGTTTCTTTTGAGGAAATCCGCTCGAATGTCATCATCGTCTTGATTATGTGCTTCCTTGATAGGTGCAAGTTGATTCGATAAATTGGGTGGTTCAGATTTGAACTGGTTTAATTGGGTATATAGTTTTCAGAGATTAAACTGAGTGTAGGAAAAATTGAGACGATCTTTCACAATACTCCATCCATACTTCCGTGCGTGTCGGCCTATTTAAGCTTTGGATTTTTTAATTTGCTTTTTAGTGGGATTCTCACTCTCGAGCGACGCTCAGTGAATCAGTCGGTGACAATCCAAGCCACAGATCATGTTCAAGGCTAAACTACGTGAATAGACAAACAAAGATTGACTTGACTCTGTGTGAAATTAACGGTGACAATAGAATTGGATATGTACCAATGTCGTCGTAGTTGTGGCCCGGCACATAATCGTGAGAAACGTTTTCTTCTCATTTGAGACGCGCATCTTTCTTTACATATTGCGGCTAATGACGCTAATGGTGCACGTTATTGTTTCCCATGTAGTAAGTTTTGAGATTTAGCTTTTTTTTCCTTCATCTGTCTTGAATGAATGTGAATTGTGGGGAGAATAAAATAGACGTCAGACTCGGTTGACACATTTTTCTGTTGTTTGTGTTTTTCTTCCGACCGTGTGACACAGTAAGAAGGAAGGTTGTTGTTGTTGTCAAAATGAAATGATGCTAAGTAAATTGGTTTTTGTTGTTGTAAGAGTTTTTGCATGACAATG
This sequence comes from Sphaerophoria taeniata, assembly GCA_943590905.1. Classification (NCBI taxonomy): domain Eukaryota; kingdom Metazoa; phylum Arthropoda; class Insecta; order Diptera; family Syrphidae; genus Sphaerophoria; species Sphaerophoria taeniata. Next base: position 149,247,491 of record OX016541.1, read on the forward strand.
CCAAGATAACGCCTTGTGGGTTTAATGTTTGTTCCTTATGAATAACTTATTGAGCAACTTGTGAAGCTCATTAAGTGAAGTATGGTTGTAGAAATGAGGAGACTAAATGCTGGCGCACTATTAAATCTGAGGCTCTGAATTCAGTAGATCCATTTTGGACGACTTGTTCGGACATATTGGCTGCAATTTTTCGAATAACAAAAGTAATGTTGGCTTCCAAAGCTTCAATTTTACCTGATTCACCTCTCTACTGGTATCGCTGGAGACGCACATTCCCATTTTCACTTAAAGTTTGATCAAAATCCGACAACAAGAAGAAAACTTGTAACGAAGCGTTACAAATACTCCTCCTCTATTAGCCGAAACCAATCAACATTTTCTAACCAAAACCGTCTGTTAAGCTAAGATCAGATTCTCATATCAACCGGTCGAGCGTTGAGAAAAACATTCAATTATTTCATTCGCTTCCTTACAATTCACATTGTGTCTTTACAAAAAACTTCATAAGGGGAAGTGAACTTTCAAGAGAAATCAGGCTTTTTACTTCTGAGTTGCCAAGTGGCAACTATTTCCTTTTGCACTTCTTCCAAGTGCATTTCCTACCAAGCAAAGATTTTTCTTGGCCTATATTTCTCATTATGGGCTGGACCGATTCCGAAAGCAAATTACGAGGTTAATCTTAATCGAAGAATACAGCAAACAAGAGGCCGTTCTTTTCCTAAGTGATCTCTCCTGGGATATTTTACCTTAGACCGAATTTGAAATCCTAATGGCCCACCCCTGCAAAACCTAGGTATTCAAGTCTGGGCTATTAAAACTTTTTCGCCATACAAATCTCAAGTCCCCGATGGATCTGCCTATAATGCTACAAAACTAGCTTGAACTAGTAGTACCACGGCTTGAAAGTATCCTTAACGGTTGCCTCTTACTAAACCATGTCCCTTTGTCTTGGAGACAGGTAAGAGTGGTTTTCCTACCTTAAAGGGGTAAAAGCGGGCAAGAATCTGCTAAGGATTATCGACCCATAAGCATTACATCTTTTCTACTCAAAACTTTGGAAAGAATCATAGAATCTCATTTAAAGAGCATTAAGGTAGTTGTTCCCTATCTAATTTGCAGCATGCCTACATGAGGGGTAGATCTACAGAGTCTGCTATACTAGACACCAAGTTAAACTGGAAGCTTAACATTGAAGAACGGATGAGAAAGGCGTACGTTGCCTTCTACGCCTGCCACACAACCTTCGGTAAAAAGTGGGGCCTCCAGTCAAAAATGATCAAGGGTACATACAAGGCGGTTGTAAGACCGATACTTGTTTGTGGATCCATTGTTTTGCGGCCCGCTCTTAGCTCTCTTACATAGTAAACAAGCTTACAAAGGTGCAGAGAAATGCTGATGCACGGATATCAGGGGCAATTAGGTCCTGTCCATAGATACACTTAACGTCATCCTGGACCTTCTTCTGATTGACCTATTCATTCAATATCAGGTGTTCGTGTTCTGCAGTATCTTAAGACTCAAGGAAATAGGCTGCTGAAAACCAAATTCTTCAGGCACTGCAATCACAGAAGTCTGATACCATCAGACATCCTTTTTACAACCACCGATTACTGCGGCCCTACCTTAAACACCTCAAAGAAGTTTAGAGTCTTGGATTTAGCTTTATCGTCCTCTAATTTGATCCAGCAATGCAGAGAGGCCCTCAAGGACCTGAGCGTTAGTCTTATCTGGATACCGGGCCATTGGGGATATGTGGGTAATGAGAAGGCTTAAACCCGTCACCTTCTTTACACAAAAACAAAAATCTTTGAGTTTTATTATTTGTTTAAAGAATGGCCCAAGCTAGTTCAACCAAAATAATTGTAAAGCCAAATTTACATTGAAAAGAAAAATCCCTAAAATTGTTATTTTGCTCAGAAATGTAAAACAACAAAAAATCCCACAAATCCTCTCTAATGGAAATCCTCTCCTTTAAGCTTTAACCACATTCCATACTCAAATAATCCTTCGATAAATTCATGAACCCCACATTCCCTCAAACTCACCATAATCATCTCTCTTTGAACCCAAATATCTAACCAAATAAAGACTTTACCTCGTGCCATAAATCCATTCAATAAATCCTCACCCAAAAAGAGAATTTTGCATGTAGAAAAATTCCATATAGACGCACTTAACCTCAAAAGAATAAAAAATGATTATTACTAAAAATAGAACAAAAGGCACAAAGGAGAGGGAGAGGGCGACCAGACAAAAAGAAAATAATGCGTAGCCCTTTTTTGATTCCGATAAACAGAACCCCTTGTTTATTAGCTATTATCTGCTGCTGCTTCTTCGTCTGACAATGCGGAATGAAATATTGGTCAGAAGGCGAAACCATTACTCAGGATTGAAAGGCAAGGAACAAAAAGGAGAACATTACCATGGGGGTCTGGGCGAAATACTCGTAAATCCTTGTCTTAAATTCTTATATTAATTATGTATAATGGACGTTTGTGTCGTCATGTTGGATTTTTTGGGCTACCTAAGTGAAAGAAGAAGAATGTATGTCCTTTTTGGTTTTGTGTGTCGGAAAGTCAAAGGTCGTTGTTAATCATTAAGGATGAAATTCTTCAGTTTCAAATACAAAGGTAGAAACTGGGCAATTCTGGGGATTCTTTAAATCGACGGTAATAAGTAGCCAAATGGTCGATGTTTGGTCTATACTCCCAATAGGGTGGTCCGATAAGTTCTAGCCTACAAAAAAAAATTGGAAAGGTTGGGATTTACTGAAATGTCTACAGTAGCCATCTACAGGAATGTTGGCGCCACCAGACGATGTAGCTATAAGAGCTTTTCGGACCACCTTATTGTCATTATGCAAAATTTCTCTCTCCTTGCTTTACTCTCGATATCCATATCATTCCCAAGCAAACATTTTCAATAAGGAAATGGAAATACTTATGTTGGCAGCCATCACATCGTTCCCAGGTTACAATCGCCTTCTCCGCAATAGGGTAATAGTTTTAGTTGTCAATAATACTCAGCTTCAATGACCATGTTTGTGTTGTCAACATCCACACAATCAGCATTTGGCATACCCCTTGTTCCGTCCATCTTATCGATTCAATGCCCAGAATAATTGCAAACAATTTCCTTACATAGAAAAAGTTTAATATCCCGCTTGTTCACAATCGCCATTCGCAGCCATTTAAATCCATTAATAAAGTATTTCAGTTATTGCATTCGATTTGCATGCACATTTCTCTGTAGAACGAGATACATTCTGTTACTTTGGTTCACACGTGCGTTGTCCAGTGCTCTTCTTGTCCGTTTTTCCTCGGTCGTTAGAATCGTTCTCAAAGAGCAAATGGCTGAAACAAAATTTCCCACTTGATCGTCATCGTCAACAAATGCAGTTATGGTCCATTAGGGCGATGGACGGGCATCATCTTTGTTGTCGTTCATAAAAAAAGAAGACAAAACAGATGAAAAGATGTGGAAAACAAGAGACCAGTACCGTACAGAAAAATGCAGAGAACAATACTCGTAAATAGGAAGGCAACTGTTGTTTAGTGACTTATTGTTATGTTTTCTTTTTTCCTCATAAAGCAAAGTAAAGGAAGAGAAGAAATATGGAATAGTAGTTGTCTAGGTTTATGTTATAGTCGCAGTTTACCGTTGTTATTCTTTTGTAATTTACTCTACTCGTTGATGGTTGCAAACTGCAAGACTGTTCCGGTTTGTTTGCTTGTAAAGAGGTCAGTTTTTCTTTCTACCATGTTTTGGTCCAGTTAAAAAGTTGTTTAAATGCTCTTAGGACCTTAAATTATGCATTTGAAGTTGTTTGACATTTTTGAAAGTTTTTCTATTGAAATGTTGATTGATTGGATAATTTGTTAATTTTCTAACTTAACTCTCAAATGGATTTAATGATGTTATTTGAAACTAACCGAATTTCTTTTCTTCTCTTTCCAGGTAAGAGCAACAAATTGGTTTGTAATTGAGGACCGGAATTAAGTAAGAACTTTTACGTTGAAAGCCAAGCCAATTATTAAAAGATTTGTGAAGAGGAGTTTAAAATTGGAGTTTTGTTGATTGCTAAAATCGACACTACTACTACTACCAAATGATACTATTGTAAAATGTTAGAAATATTGGTCAAAGTTAGCCTGAAATAGTCCTACCATTTCCTAAGCGGAGCTTCTCCACATCAGCGGTAAGGAGTATATTGAAGTGATTTTGTTCGTTATTGAAAGCCATCAAGGGCTTTGGTTCCTGCTGATCCACGGTTAATGCTACGATCGTCTGTATTACTTGCCACCATGGGCATTGTACCTGCCAATCTATGGGCCACCAGGGGCCTTGTACCTGCCAGCCGATCCGTGACACCAGGGCATATTTCCTGTTGATCTGTTCCACCAGGGGCATTTTACCTGCCGATCCGTAATTTAAGGTGTATTCTTGTAAAGATTATTTGTCAAAAGGTTTAGAAGACCTAGAATTGAAGCTTCGTGTTTCTTCAATAAGAACTTGACGGTAAAAAAAGGACCGCAGCTCAAAGTAGATATGTTTTGGTAGTTTCTCCAAAATATTCACCAAGTTTTCATTCAAGATTTGTACTCTACCGTCTACCGTCTTATCTGTTTGAAGTCCCCCCATTAAGATTTGCTGGATGGCAGCAGATTCAGTATGGGAACCGTAAAGCTTCAATTAGAAAGATTCGAAGAAATGTTAATTGAACACAAATAGATAAATTTCACATTGAATCAAAAAGGTTTCAGAGATACTAAAACCAAATATTTGTTTCCCAGAGGACATTCATTAAGGAAGAGTTAACAATCTTCGAAAGGATTTCCCATGAAATCACTTAAGTGTGCTTAAATAATGTATCACACTTATCATTCTCAAATCTATTTCGGTTCCAATTAAAACAATAAATTGAACTCATCGGCAACGTCCTTTAGTTGTCAATGCTTCTGCTAATTGATGGAGACACAAAATGTCCTTCCTCACAACTTCCTTTTAGAAAGGAAATTCTCAAACAAAACAAGTTGCTTGATTTGAGGAAATATGTATTCCTCAATAATTTACTAACAATCTTTTAAACAATAAGTTTTTCAATTGAGAAACGAACAAATTGAGAATGATTATCTATAACGAAAGGTTATATTTGTGTTTAAGCAGACCCTGTAAAGTGTAATAGCGTTAATTTTTCTCCTGTCGTCTTGACAACGCCAATAACCACTTTACAAGAAAAGTGTGCACGCTTCGATGTGTACATATCACTTGACACCGTCCGTCCATTGAACACCAAAGTGCATCACACTTCGTGAAGACACCATTTCTAGTACACACTTACCTCCTGTCTCTTGAACTGCAATGTGCTCGCCGATCCCTGAAATAGTCCATCTGGCTCCCTAGGGCTCTATTACAGCACTCATTTCGAAAAATAATATCCCTAGTAATGATCACCAGTGTGATGTGTTAACAAAACCCCAAGCGAGCACACTTTTTGCTTGCCAATACCGAACGTTTACTGTCGTCTGTTCAGGGGGTACTCTCAATTTCGTAAGGAACTGACAGTTAAGGTGTCACATTCCGGACACACTCGAAGAGGAGAAGTAGGAAAAAATGCAAAAAATTGTGTGAGTTACATACTCAACTGTCAACATAGTCACTGTGTCGGTCGCCTGGTAGTGGGTGCATGAGCAAAAACGAAAACAACATAAACTGCATGCGCCACCTTTCTTATAAAATATTCAGAGTTTTTGAGTGAAACTTGAGAGGAGCATAGACTGTCAGACAGGCAGAGAATAGGAAGGAGAAGAATACACAATATGGTCGAAAGGAGACCAACATTCTTGATGAAAAGTTGCATGAGAGGAAATATTTACTATCATCAAGGGAGAAGATATAATGAAAATAACGAAAGAGGAATTTTGTTGTTCGTGATGTTTAAAAGTAATTTCCTAAATGTCCTTCTTCGCAAACTAGTTTTGTGGTTTGGAATGAATGCAATAGACATAACAACAACAGCACAGGGACACCTCTTAACCAACTAAAACGTCCCTTTAAGTGAAAAAAATGGTTTTGTAGAATTTTTGGCGTGGTATCGCTCAACAAAAGACACTGAAAGACTCCCAAATTTTAGTTTTTCAAATAAAATAAAATCGACCCAATATTTCGGCATTGCACAGCGCAGTTACCCTTTGCCCCTTCTCCAAGTAGTCTCTGTAGATCAAACCTTGTTAAACCTTGGTAATGGTGGCCATCACTTTTCCGGCCGATACGACAGTCTCGGCGCTCTTTGGAACACGTTCGCAGGCTGAAATCTCGTATTTCCACTGTTCCTTGGCCTCTGGTGTGTATACCAGCATCCATTTTTCGTCGACTATCACGAAAAGATGCTTCTTCGGATTGCGCTTTAACTGCTCCGAAGTTTTCTCACTGTTTTGATTGATGTCCGAAGTGAGAAAAATCCGCTCCCATCGCGGAGACTGCTTTTTCAGGTTCCAAATTTTATGCAGGATATAAACCATACGCTCTTTAAAAATAGCTTGGGCTACAACTTTGTTTAAACAATAAACAGTTACTTACTTACTTAAGGTGGTGCTACAGTCGGTTGTGGACTTGGGCCTCAATCAACAGTCTCCGCCAGCCAGCTCGGTCCCTAGCTAGCTGTCTCCAGTTTTGTGCGCCACCTGAGTCGCGGTCTTCCTCTCCTTCTACGTCCCTAGGGAATAGTGTCGAATGCTTTCCGGGCCGGAGCATAGTATCCATCCGCTCTAAATGATCGAGCCATCTGAGTCTTTGGACCTTGATCCTTCTGGCTAGGTACGTGTCGTTGTACAACCCGTACAGTTCGCTGTTGAATTTTCTTTTCCATTCCCCATCAATGCACACGGGGCCAAAGATGACCCGAAGAACTTTCCTCTCGAAACAGTCTAAGGCTCATTCATCCGATTTCGTCAAGGTCCATACAAGGCACCATACAGCAGGACTGGGATGGTGAGGGTGTGGCGCAGTGTCATAAGTCCGTAGGTCATAAGTCCGTAAAGGACTTTTGACCCACTTAGGTGGGTCAAAACTTCATAAATCGATTATGAACTTATAACCCACCTTAGTGAGTCAAAAGTCCGTCAAAATTTCCTACGAAATTCTGACCCAAAGCTTACGGTTTTTTGGAGTCATTCTCTCTGAGAAGCGAATGCTTCCGAAAATTGTTATTGGTTGCGTTCCTTTCACTTACCTACTAGCTAGTTTTTTTTTTACAACCTTCAATAATAAGTACTCTCTTTTAAATCTTACATCGGCAAATAGTAATCAAGACCATGGTTTTAACAGGCACAATGAAAACATATCTGCCTCGATAGCTCTGACTTGTAAGCGTCACTTCATTCGAGTTTTCCGGAAACTGGGTTTGTTTTTTGGTGCGTGCGAAAAAAATATTAATTCCCTAAAGGTCCGTTCATAAGGCTGCGACTTGAATTTGCGGATAATACTTTTAAAGCTTCTTCTAAAGCAACCTATTATTTTTTAATTGGTTAATTAAGTGAATAAATGTCCATATTAATATATTTGTATAAAGAATACTGCAATTCATTTTTCAAAACTGCTGCTGTTTCCTTTAATTTTTAAAAGAAACCACCACGCACCTTTGTAATGCACGCTTGTGTCTGGAAAGCACATGCTGCATTGCAATGATTCGTTTTGAGTATCTTTTTTCACTTTCGTCTGAGCATTATGATGATCTGAAAACTGGAACATTTAAAATCGCTTTGGTTTGGTTGGGAGCGAAATTAGCGGAAAAAATTTTGCCCAAAAGAGAATGAATTTGGGGTGTGAAAATAAAAAAATTCGCGCGAATTTTTTTATTTTCACACCCCAAATTCATTCTCTTTTGGGCAAAATTTTTTTCGCTCGCTTCGCTCGCTAGCAATTATTGTATATATTGTAAATATTGTAAATATATTTTTTGAAATAAAACATGTGAGACTGAGTTAAGGTTTAGTATTGCAAAAATAGTACTTACGTCTGCATCCAGATGATGCTGAACATCCCATCATAATACAAAAATGTCTTTCTGATGGAGCTGTTGATGTTATAGAAACAGCTCAGTTATTTAAGGTGACAAAAAGATGGAATAAGATGAAACTGGGTTCAAGTACAGCGTGCTTGTAGAATGCCCTACTCTCACCGAACACCAAAGTTCACTAGAACGTTTTCATGGAGAAGAGTTTCCTTTAAGTCACATAGACTTAGAGCATGCACCATATTGACTTAGATGTAATGGAGGAATTGAGCGAAGAGGAGAATGAAGATGACGATGGTTCTCTAAACAGCAATTCTGAAAACGCTATGCTTGGTGGAGTCTGCTTCAATAACCAGCGTAATACAATTCACAATGTTTCACAAGTATAGTTGAAACAGGAAATCATTTCAAAAAGGAAATTCTGTGCCCCTTTTTGCAGACATATAGTGACAAAGAGCGCGACGGTGTTTTTCTGAATTATTAATTAATTATTCAAATTCAATTTTGTATTATGATAGAAACAAATTTTTCTGTTTTCAGTTTTTCCATAAAAAAAATGTATTTCATTCAATCTTAAATTTCTTTGTTTAAGACCTTATGGCTCTTTTTATTGCGGACTTTTGGCTCACTTACGTGGGTTATAAGTTCATAATCGATTTATGAACTTTTGACTCACTTAAGTGGGTCAAAAGTCCTTTACGGACTTATGACCTACGGACTTATGACACTGCGCCTGAGGGTGTTATACAGTTTAATCTAAGTTGATCGAGAGGGGGCACAATTGCTGTCTTAGCCCAAAGAAACAGCGATTAGCAAGAGTTATTCTTCGTCTGATCTCGGCGCTGCACAGTGGGTAACCGCCCATACAAAGTGCGGTCAAAAATATTAATCTTGCTTTTTTCCAATAAAAACCTGGCGATATGATTTAAGATTGTTTATTTGAACATAATTATAAAGAAAAAGTAACAAAAAATTACATAATTATAAATGAAATATTGAAAAAAAACTATGTTTTTATTAGCTCTACTGCTGTTTTCGATAATAGACATTTCTTTTTACTAGGCTATTTTCATAAATTGGATAAAAGCGGGTTGAAAGTTAATAAAAAACGTTTAAAAGGTCCTTTTTTGTTTTTACGTGAGACATTTTTCTTGTAAAATTTAATTTTGTATTTCCTTGTTCCTTGACTCTTAGGCTTTTTCGCTCAATTTTACACTGAATTTAAAGGATATATGGTCACATAAACTGTTATAACTTCAAAAGGGGAAAAAAGTGGAACAAAAATCAAAGTTATTTGGAAAGGTTAGACAATATTCTACATTTTAATACCAAATTTGCAGGATGAGCTCGGATGGAACACAACTAAATCTCTAATTTACTTTAAAAAAGTCTTTGAAAAATATTATATACACGACATTACGAAAGAGACCTCTTATTAATTCACCTTAATATATTTTACTATAAACTGTATGATTTTAGAAAGTACTCACCTTCTAGTTTAATATCCATTTTTAAGACAAAAATTTCAAGCTTTTTTAACACGTGCTATCACTACCACAAGATCACAACCAATAAATTGCACTGATAAGCGAGAAATGCATTGTAATATACACTGACTTTGAAGGGCTTATAAGTAATGAAAAAAAATACCGTCCAATATTTTTGTTGTTTTTGATTAACGGGAATGTCCATAACATAATTGCATCAACAAATTTTGGATTTATGACATTCACTTTTTTTATTTTTGACCTATGGCGTTACCCACTGTGCGCTGGTGTTATTGCCCGTGTTTATAGCAGAGCCTATGTAGACGAACTCCTGTGCTACCTGGAAGTTATATGCGTCTATTGTGATGCTCTGTCCGAGCTGTCGGTGTTGGGTGTCCTTCCACGCATATACTTCGTTTTGCCCTCATTTACCGCTAAGCCCAGTTTTGTCGTTTCTGTCTCAATTCTCACAAAGGTGCCATTGACATCACGCTGTGTTCTTCCCACTATATCATTATCATCGGCGTCCGCGAGAAGTTGATCAGACTAGCAGATATTGCCTCTGCTGTTGACGGTGGAGTTTTGCACTATCTTCTCAAGAACAATGTTAAAGAAATCGCATGACAGTGCATCGCCTTTTCTGAATCCTTTTTTGACATCGAAAGATTCCGTAAGCTCGTTGCCATTCTTGACAGCGCGGCGTGAGTACTCCATCGTCACTTTGCACAAGCAAACTAGCTTGGCAGGGATGCCAAAACAAGACATTGCTATATACAGTTCGTCTCTTGTTATACGCGGCCTTAAAATCGATGAAAAGGTGAAACTGGGTCGGTACAATAAACAGTTGTTTGCACCAATAAACTATTGCTTGAGATAATAAATGGTTAGTTGAAAGTCAATAAACTGTTTGTTGGGACAGTAAATTATCAGTTGAAAGTCAATAAACTGTTCGTTGGGACAATAAATTGTTAGATGCAAGTCAATAAACTGTTTGTTGGGACAATAAATGGTTGTTGGCGGTAGTTAACTCAAATCAGTAAACTCGAATTACTTGTCCCAGTAATTAAGTTGATTGATTTCGGAGGTCTATAAACAAGAAACGTTCATTGAGACATTATAAAGTTTATTGTGACAACGAAGAGTTTGTTGTGCCAACTAACAAGAAGGCAATAAACAGTTTGCTTATTTCTTATGTACAATTCGAGATCGTAGACCTGGGCGTCGCTCAATTGAAGCCGTCGATCGACCAATTTGAAACTCGTTAAACCAATTTTTGGAGAAAGTTTGACAGATGATTTTCAAAAATTTTCTGATCTTCAAGATACACGAAAATTTCGCTTCTTTCCGGGTGGAAACTTAAAAAAAGTACTAAAAAAAAACATGCTCAAGAACAACCAAATCTAAAATTTTGTGCAAGTTTCAATTCCTAAAGCTCCTCACTCACGCAATATACAAACCCTAACCCAATCCTACTCTTTCTTGCTACCACTAACCCCTTTGGGGGACATGATGCTGTGTTCCTCTTGGTTTTACTACCGCTTCTGTCACTTCCAAAAACTAAAACACCATAAAAGTTTGGTTCGAGAACGACTACGAATTCGAATAGAACTTTGTTTGTTTTTTGAACTTGTCTGTTGCCTTTTTTGACTCCCAAATGTGCAGTGAATAAAAAAAGTTCATGCACAATTGTAAAAGCATTTGAAATGAGTTTTTGGTTCGCCAGCTACAAAAGAAGTCAAATGCATTTTTTTGAATGGCTGGTGTCATTCCATATTTTATTTTTTTAAGCTTGGCTAAGTTTCAACAATAAAATGGAAATTTCATTAAAACCCAAAAAAGAGAATTTTCATTATTAATATGCATGGAATAGTTGAAACAATTCCCTGGCGTCTGACAGAATGTTGCTAGCGTCGAAATGTCATCGTATTTTGTTAAATTTTTTTGAGCTTGTCGACTTTATTTTTTGTCAGGTTTTGTGTGTATAGTAATTTTTAATAAATTAATAAAAGAGGGAGGCTGATGTAATTTAACATTGAAATAAACAAGAATAATAGATGAGCTGTCTAAGAGGGGAAAAATGTGTTTTTTTTTTGAATGAAAAATTGTTATTATTCAACAATTTGATCGTAAACCCTAATCCCCCGAGTTTAATAAAACAACAAACGTCCCGATTTAATTGCAATTAAAACTGGCGCCATCTATAGAGGATTCTTTTCAGTTTTCAATTTGCCTTTTCTCAATCAAGCTAATAAAAAACTGTAACTCACATTCCGCAATCATGCTCATCGTCTGAAAATTACTAATTGCAAATATGTCCCTCTTATAAAACACATTGCCAGCCATGAGTCTTCATTAATATTGACGGCATTCATTCTGGCAAGTCCTCCTCCTTTTTCTTTTACATTCCGTATAGTGGCGTGCCGATGTGCCCATCCTCTTTCCGACAATTCAACTTCATGGGGCAATGCAAGCACTCTTCAATTAGTTTCGTGTAGCAAAAACTTCTTGCTTCAATTTGTAACGATGAGAAAATGAGAAACTGAAGCAGCTATCGTTTGGTTTCAGGAAAAGCGACTTGCTCCAAGACAAACGTTAATCATAGAACCAAACCCCATAAGAGCCAACAATAAGACAGTGGAACAAAAAACTGTATTCAAGTGCAGCTTCAAAGAGACATGTGGGTTGTCTTTCTTTCTTTGTTTTTTTTTTTTGTGACAGAGAATTTTTTCAATAAGATGAATGAAGTCTCTAGAAATGAAAATATGCACCAAACAGGGTGTTCTTGATTTTCTCCTTCACCAAATTTATAGAAAATGCACTTTCAGAACACCCTATTGATGAAAATTCTAACTAATCCCTAACCAAGCCTTAAGTTTCTGCACCTTTAGTTCAAGTTGTTTATGAGCCGGCAAAAGTCAAAAGGAAGGTAAAGCGGATCTTAAATCAAAATCCAGTTGAGCCACTTGCAAAAGAGGAGTTCCTAGTGCCAGCTCGAGCAGAGCACGGCCTACCTTTTAAGGTGCCTTCTGCACACACCCAATCATCAAAAAAGTCAGTCAGTCAGGCACTCACTCATCTACTCCACGAGTAACCGCAAATTATTACCTCATAACTTTTTTTTCTTCCTCTCTGCACATAAGTGCATTCTGTTACAAAAACTGTTAACTATCCTACTGCATCGCATAAAACTGACGGTACGTCATCATGGCTTGAATGAAAAGAAAACATAAGGAAACCCACTAAACGTTGTTTTTCCAGTTTTTTTTCCTTAGACAAACCTAACCTATCTAGCTATCTGTCTCTCTTATGGATATGGTGTTTATCGCAGTTTAGAGAGCTGAGGTAAAAAAAAACCGGAAGTGCTATTTTCTTAACCTGCCCCTATCCATCCATCGAAACGAAAGTAAAAATCATAATGACTTAAGTTTACATTGCTAATTGTGTCAGTTAGAAATGACGGTAATCTTCTGTATTTTTTTCTGTCGACTTCTTTTTTTTATGTGTGAATTCTTCCATTGCGCCATTAAATGGTTGAAAGTGGAGAGCCAGACTGACTGGTTCGCCAGGTTCTGTGTGACGCGTTGTTTGAGGAAGTAAATGGGGAAGACTTGGACGGAAGGCTAAAAAAAGTGTTGACAGATAGTTAAGTGAGCGAGTGAGTGCATGTCACTGCGTTTTTTTTTTAATTTAAATTTTTTACAACTTGACGGAATGAATACAGTTTAGCGTGTCAATAGTAGACGAGGACTTAATTGTTGTTTTAATGGAGATGTGTGGTTTGTATGAGCTTTGAGCTTTGTTTGAATAAAACAAATGAAGTCATCAACCTGGTTTTTTACAAACTGCGAAAGTAGGAAATGACCTTTTACTAGGTGAATAAACTTTTCTTTTTCTTTATTATAGTTCATTGCAATAATTAGAAAAACAATTGAAACATTTCTGGATTAGTTTTGATTTTTAACTCGACTCTAAGTAAGCCGAATTATTTCGAGACGCGGGCACTTGTTCGAGTGCCGAACTCTATCGAGACACGGTAATTTGTTTAAGTTAAAAGGAAGCTCCATTCAACGAGAGTTCGACATATTGTCTGGGTTAGATTTGATATTTAAGTCGACTCTCCATAAGCCGAATTATTTCGAGACACGGGCATAAGTTTGATTTACTTACTTACAAACTTAAGTTGGCGCTACAGTCCGTTGTGGACTTGGGCCTCAACCAACAATCTTCGCCAGCCAGCTCGATCCCTAGCTAGCTGTCTCCAGTATTGCACTCCATGTTGATTGAGGTACTCTTTCACTTGTGTGCGCCACCTGAGGCGCGGTTTTCCTCTCCTTCTGCGTCCCTCGGGAATAGTGTCGAAGGCTTTCCGGGCCGGAGCATAAGTGTCCACCCGCTCTAAGTGACCGAGCCGTCTGAGTCTCTGGACCTTTACCCTTCTAGCTAGGTCCGTGTCGTTGTACAACCCGTATAATTCGCGGTTGAGACTTCTCTTCCATTCCCCATCAATGAACACGAAATCGAAGATGACCCGAAGAACTCTTCTCTCGAAACAGCAGATTCATCCGATTTTGTCAAGGTCCACCCTTCTGCACCATACAGCAGGACTGGGATGATGAGGGTGATACACAGTTTTACCTTAGTTGAGCGAGAGAGGGCTTTTCCGCTCAATTTCTTTCTTAACGCAAAGAAACAGCGATTAACTAAAGTTATTCTTCGCCTGAACTCGCCACTGGTGTTATTGCCCGTGTTTATAGCGGAACTTAGGTAGATTAACTCCTCTACTTTCTCGAAGTTGTATGCGTCTATTGTGACGTTCTGTCCGAGCCGTCAGTGTTGGGTGTCCTTCCTCGAAAACAGCATATAATTCGTTCTTCGCTCATTTACCGCTTTACCCATTTTTGCCGCTTCGGTCTCAATTCTCACAAAGGCGCCATTGGCATCACGCTGTGTTCTTCCCATATCATCGCGCGCCGTATGCGAAAAGTTGAACAGACTTTTGGAAGATTGTGTCTCTGGTGCTGACGGTGTCTTATTTGACCTATGGACAAGTATGTGTTCAGAAGTAAAAACGGGCCGCTGCAGTGATCAAATTCCACATAAGACCAAACTTTTTAATTGAAAACACCAAACAACGTGAAAACCATAAGTATGTGTTGAACATAATGTAATCTCCACCTTAAACAACTAAAAGCTTCATTAATTGTTTCCACCTAACTGAATTTTATTGTTCTCGTAAATTAATTTTACCTCGAACGCATCAATTGTTCTTTGTTTTCCATTTTACCCACTGGCAACCCCCCTTCAGACTCTTTCGCTCTCCCTGTCTATCCCTCTCTGTCTATAAGGAAGAAAACCATGGACTTTGCTGCAAGTAGCTATCAACTTTTAAACTGCATCAACGGATGCCGTCTTCTCTGCTGCAGTAACAATAAAAATGTACTTCCATTGTGTCCAGCAGCCAACACCTTCTCTTCCTTTATAGCACTTTTGAATTGAAACTTTATGTGAAGACTCTTCGTCATAAATCCTTTTCAAGCTGAAATTTCTCAAGGAAACAACGAAAATCTTTTACTTGAAGTTTCATTTCACCAACACATCAACACCAGTGCATAAAAGACCGTCGTATACCTATGAATTTTCAAGGATAAGTTTGTTGCATTTCTTCAAAAAAAAAAAGAGCTCTTAATTCCAAAAGTTTTATTTTATTTTTTGAAATTGCTTCAACTAGCTTCCGTCAGAAATTTACATCCGGTTGAAATTTTTGATGGCAAATTTTGAAAAGTTTTCTGTCTTAAAATTGTAGTTTCTTATTTTTTTAATGTTTTTCTTTTCTTTTCTTTTTTTTAGCAAAAAAACAAAATGGTGCTGCAATTCGAACAAACAGTTTGGGTTCCGGTACACGTACACCACCTCTGGAAAGGAAAAGCAAGCTAAGTGCATTGGGGCGATTTTTCAAACCATGGAAATGGCGGCGAAAAAAGAAAAGTGAAAAATTTGAAGCTGCCTCAAAGTGTAAGTTTCAATTCACAAAGGAAAACGCTTTGTGAACCAAAAATATATGAAAATGAAAATTGAAAGTATGCCGATTGCTAATGCCAAATTCTTGTATTTTTTCTTCAATAGCGCTTGAGAGAAAAATTTCAGTACGTGCCAATAGGGAGGAACTTGTCCAAAAAGGTATCCTGCTACCCGAGAGTCCATTGGGTAATATACCCGAACCAGGTAAGTTTTTCAATTTTGAGGTTTGATTAGTTTGTGGGAGGTTGTGGAAAACAGGTTATCAAAAACCAAAAAAAATACGTTTTCATATTTTTAAGATAAATAGCTTCGAAGTTTTTTTTTAATAATCAACGCGCGTTCAAGGTCTTTTTTTATACCCTTTATATGCCAAGAGCACAGTGCGAGTGTTAGGGAAAGGAAGGATGTAAGAGGAGGTGTCGGTGAACATTGGTTATGAATTCTTGAATATTACCTACATTGACTGGGAAAAAAGAGGAGAGTTCCACATTCGCGTAGTACGGCTAAAGAACGATTCTCTGTACATGACTGAACGCCCGAAGTTGGGCTCAAGGGTAAACTGAGTGGCATTCCTAGAAGCGCGAGTATTACGGGCAAATTGTTTGAGGGGAGAATGCAAATGGCTATTATACTAGAGCATAAACCGTTGAAGTAACGCTAAAATAGGTTGAGGCATGAGACATTACGCCGATGTTCTAGAGATGTAAATGACTAAACGATGGTATTGTCGCCAATCATTTTGAATGCTCTTTTTTGGATACTGTCCAGAAGACTTAAGTACGTCACTAAAGCACTAGCCCAGACGTGAGAGTTGTACTCAAGCTTAGGACGTATGTAAGGTTTGTAGATGATAGCCAGGTCAGAAGGGGAAAAAATGTCTTGCATCTTCTTAAAAAACCTAGAAATCTTTAGGCATTTTTGCCGACATCGCCAAAGTGGTCAGTGATGCACATACCGAGAATCTCGAGATGTTCGGTCTCCTTGATGCGAGTGCCACTCATGGACAGTGGCAGGGGAGGTATATCTCGCTTTAACGATACAAGACAGCATTGAGTTTTCGAAGCATTAAACTCTTCGCAATTTTGTATTCCCCATCGTAAAATGCTGTAAGTCAGAGTTTAATGAGCTTTTCATATTTTGCCGTTGCAGTTTCACATCCGAAGAGGAGGGATGTGAGTCGGGAAACGAATAAGAAAAGCTAAGGCTACTATCGTCAGCGAAACAATTTACTGGATTAGAAGTTACAGACACGAGATCATTCATGAAAATGAGAAAGAGGGTCGGAGACAAAACGGAGCCCTGGGGCACACAAGAATTTATTTTGTGGTTTTCAGACGTGAATCCGTCCATCGATACCGTATCACGCATTTTCGATAAAAGAGCAAGAAGAAAATGCCTTTGACATATCAAGTGCAACAATCTTACATTCACCAAAACGATGTAAAGACTTATTCCAATGTTCAGTGAGATAAACCATCAGATCACCAGTGGACCTGTTACTGCCAAAGCCGTACTGCCGGTCATTAAAAAGCTTTCGGTCTTCGAGATATTTCTTGTGCTGATAGTTTATCCGTGTTTCCACGACCTTAAAAAGAAGGGATGTAAATGCAATCGAACGTTAATTGAAGCGAGAAGAAGATCCGCCTTTTTTTGGTATTGGCTGAACAAATGCTGTTTTCCAACTGCTCGGAATGAGCCCAGAAGAAGAAAAAGCTTACGTTAGGGTTTTGCTAGCATGGAACAACACCTCTTGAGAATAATAGCGGGGATACCATCCGGACCAGCGGGATTATGTATGTTGAGATCTTTTAGGACTCTCGTCACATCCCGGTGCGAAAGAAGATTTGCCCAATAGAATCATTGACGTGCTCAAGGAATGTGGGAGAAATGACACTTTCGTGCAGCGTTGAATTGGAGGCAAACTGCCTATCGAAAGGGTTAGCTTAAGTCGCAAGAGAGCGAACAGGTGGAGTGTCATTGTCAACGAGCGTAGGGACCGAGTAAGATGAAGAATTCTTCATATTTTTTTACAAATTACCAAAAATTCTTACTGCATTTGGGACATTGCAGTATTTTTTGCTTTAATTTTTGGTCATATTAAAAATTTGGTCTGACGAATATTGGCATTGTAGGCCTTCCTGGCTTGTTTAGACTTGTTCCGGTTTTCCTCTGTTGGGTAGGCTCTAAAACACCGGAATTTTACTTCTTTTTTCCTGATAACCTCTTAACAGCTTGAATCAAACCGTGACTTTTCTTTGGGTTTAATGCTTTTAACCCTATTCGGGATAACATTTGTCATTCCCAAAATAATCATATCTGCGCTGGAGTCTACGTCACTATCGAGGAAGCATAGTGACCAGTTAAAGATCCGGAAGAAATTATTGAGACCATCCCAGTTGGCTTTCTCGTATTGACATACGTTTCTCTTCGGAGCCCTTTTTTTACTGGATTAGTTTGACACGAGAAATTTGCAGAAATAATACTATGGTCTGATCTGCCTAGAGGCGTTAATACATTGATGGTGTATTTATCAGGGTAAGACGTAAGGAACAAGTCAAGAATATTTTCCGCTTGGCCATTAATGTCCGATATTCGAATAGGCTCAGTGACAAGCGGAGTAAGTTGGTTAAACTCAGCAAATATCTCAGCACACATTCCTTCGGGTATTGTCGGGCCCGAATGGAGAAGCCACGAAGAATTATGTACATTGAAATCGCCCGTAATAACGATTTCAGTGTGAGGATACAAGGATACAATTCTTTCAATGGAGTCGGACAGAGCGTCAATTTCGCGAATTGAAGGTCTGTCCAAATTTAGGCTTCGGTAAAGAAAACAAAAGTGAATGATGTGCTTATTTACAGTCAACTTGAACCTCATAAAATTGAAAAAAGGGTTGGAGCAGCGTCCATATTGTGGAAGAAAGTGATAAGCGACTTAATTCCTAATATAGACGGCGAGACCATGGTGGAGGAAGAATAATGGCACTGAGCTATACCCATGAATGAAAGATTCAGTAGGATCAGATCCTGCTTTGAAATCATAATTTTGTCTGCGTATGCGAACAAAAAAATAAGAAAAATCAAAAGAAATCAAGTGTTTTAATTCATTTCCGTAACACCCACAATACAATAGTCTCTGAATGAACCCAAAATATGAAGAAACCTGACATTTCATTGCCATGGTCACCCGAAAGCCGAAACCACAAAAAGATCCGCAAACAAAACAAAATAAATCCAAAAGAAAAAAATCACTTTCGTTTTTCAATTAAAAAAACATTCAGCGCGCTTCAAACATGATTCACTTCCACGTCGTTGAAAGATAAGAAAAAATATTGTCGAAGTAAAAAATGAGAAAAACAATGTCTGCGACATGCGACAACGACCTGAACCTGAGAGTGACAATTTTAAAGAAAAATTATGTTCGAATGAAACCCGAGAGGGCCAGTGGATAAAAAGCGCAAAACACCTTCCTATTAGGGTTGCCGCCAGATCGTTCAATTTTTTGGGATTGAATGTACTTTGAAACTGATTGAAATACTGTTTATACCAATGAGCAAAATGCTGGTCAAACTTCACTGGTTTTGACTTTCCTGTACAAAGTAGAGACACAATTAGCTAGTTAGTTGTAACTCGATGATTAAACAAACAGACATCGCTCGAAAAAAAGCCAAATGGCAACCCTGTCCTTACAAAAAAGCAAAAAAAACACAGAACAATAAATACTGTCAGTTGTGGCTCATTAAAAATTCTCAACATAAACAGCCCGGTACCTACAGAGTCATGTCGCACGAAGAAACATTCCATTTCTTTTTCAACTCCTTTCAATTAAAAGACAAAACAATGAAATCCAAACAGAAATAAATTTAATATTCAAAAGTCGAAGGCGCGACTTATTTCAAGGAATTTTGTTCACTCTTTTGTCAAAGGAACTTTCGCACGAGATAATTTGAAGTAAGGAGCAGGAGGTGGAGGCTCCTTTGATGGCGTCAATCTTTGACTACAATTCAGTTTGAATAAGCATTTTTATGCGACTCCTGCGTATCCCCAATACAATTGTCCACTTGGGCGTGTGAGAAATTTTATCGCAATGGAATCCACAACAAGGCAGGTTAGTTACCCTTTTTAAGTATTCTAATGGCGAAACAAACAAAACTTTGACATGAGCTGAAAAAAACACAAACAACAAACGCAACGTGTGGGTGTTGCGCAATCAGAAGGACGTTTTTGTTCAAATTTATTATTCTCCGAATTGTCGCCTCTTCTCCGCCGCAACAATATTTATGGATACGAGTGTAGTTAGCTCATCAATTACAAATTACCGAGACTAAATTAAAGATAGGATACAAAGGAGCCATGGATATCTGCAAATTCATTATTTCACTGCATGTGTTGCAATTTGCAAGAAATATGTACAAAAACGCCACAGGAAGTCACATATACGGGAGGGCGAGGGCAAATAACAGCGCCAGCATATCCACATACAGAATGAAGAGAATCGAACTTTAATGGAGGGATTCATCGTCATCATCATCATCGTCATCGCTATCGGAACGCATTTTCCTGATTGCATATCCGGCTTCTGGTATATTTGTTGCTTATCACCGGAGCCAGACTACCGAGCACAATCTTTCCACCTTTCCATATAATCGCATAGGCTCTTTCGATATTTTAAAATCAGGCTTCGCATAGAGGGGATGTTGATGGAGGTTTAATGCCAACGGATATGTTGGGAAAGTCATCAAAGTGTTACTGAAGCGATTTGCTATCCTAAAAGGATGAGAGTTGCTGGCGATAGGCACATTGGAGTGGAGATGACGGGTTCTTCTTCGTTTATGGACACATTACGGCGAACGAGGGGAATTCGATTATGAGTTATTGCTTTTTGGGTTGCTGACGGGTGATGGTGGTGGTAATGGAATCTGTCCCGAGAGGTGTTCTTAAAGTTCATAAGGATTTAAGGAGTCTGTAAATATTGTTGATGGAATTGGCGTTGATGATGAGAATAGAGCTTTTGATGGGAATAGTTTTCATTGTTACTTAGGATCTTCTTTGAGGATTTAGGTAGATTTTTGGAGTCTTTTGCTCAGAGTTTGCAGGTTTCTTGGAACAATGGCAAAGTCAAGTATCTTGGCGCACAGCATAAGCATTAGACTCTGCTGGGTCCCAGGATACAGCGGTATACCAGGCAACGAGAAAGCCGATAAACTAGCAAGATTTAGGATCAATGCTTGCTAAGCCAAGCTCAGCTAGTCAGCACTCCACCCTGTCAGTTAAAGCAGGAAATCTCAAATAGAATAACTGTTGCGGCCAATGAAATGTGGAATCTTCTTGACATCCGTGGCATAACAAGAAAGATCTGGCATTGTCTTAACAAAAAAAGAATGCAAGAGATCACTTCGATCTATTGTTAGCATAATCACGGGACATAATCACAAGAAAAAACGATGAGAATCAGTTTAGATGACATATGTAGAGGATACAGTGACGAGGAGGTGCATGAAGACTCTTTCACACACTTTCTATGTCACTGCCCCGCACTTCCCCACCAAAAGAAGAAATCCCTCGGCAATTATTTCTTCGGGAACTTAGAAGAACTCTCTAGTACTCCAGGTACTTACATTTTGAACTTCTTCAATGCCTCCAAATGGCTTGATTAACTGACCACATAGGTTTTTATTAGCTTGAGTAGCAATACTCACGGCTCACGGGTATCACAATGGATCTGTATTGATCTAAGTGTGACGGTAACGACATCAACTGTCAGCCCCTCAACCTAACCTAACCTAAATTCGGCGTCAAATTGGCCTTTGAATTCCAAAAAACGGTGACCATCAATTTAGATGGCTGAAGCTACTGTTCTGACTTTTTCTTGGTCTTTAGTGTGAAGAAGTTGGATTAACCTTCGTCGACTGTCATAAAACGACGCAGAAACTCCGTCGGCTTGAACTTAAACAGGGTCAAACCTTGCTGTAATATGGTTTCCCGGTTGCGCTGTTCTCCAAACGTAGCACCCATTAAGCTGACAGGGTTCTCATATCCAAAGTTTAACACAGGATATTACCGACGCGATCTTTTGAAACGCCTGCTGTCCCAGCTATTTCGTGCGCCTTTAATCGGTAAAAGGAGAAGAGTCAGGATACACAGCACAGCATATAAACGCTGTTTGATGTCGCTACGCGATTTTCCTTTCAAAACAATAATCGAATCACCGATTTAATTGCTTTTGCGATACTATTGCCATCTGGCGGTGATTCTATGTACTAATCGGACCACCAGTGTCTCAAAAGCAGTTTTTCTCTCACACTTCAACTTTTTTCATATATTTTTACACTTTTTAATTCAAAACTTTAAATGAAATCCAAAACAATAAAATTAAGTGTCGATAGTTTGTCTTCTCACCCTATAAAGCTTACAGCAGCATAAGCTCTCAACATATTTTCTACTCTACTGTCCGCTAGATGTCGCTGGCTTCTTATGTTCGTATTTCATGCTCAAACCATTCTGATGTATACATAAAAGCTTTCAAAAGACATATCAAACTTTCCTCAAAGCTCCTTCTTAAAAGCACACTATCACAGTAGTTGGCAAAAGTTTTCTTCAATTTTTAACAATTTTTTCGTTTATTCCATTTCAGGTGAAGAATCCTACTACAACCAATCATCCAATATCAACGGTTCTGTCCATAACAATTCAACGATACAAAATAATTCCACAAACACAACAACAACTGGAACAGCTGGTACAATTATATCCCAATTGCAACAGCACCATCAGCAGCAACAACAACAACAGCAGCAACAGCACCAGCAACAACAACAACAACATCAACAACAACAGGCCAATGTGCCCTCGTCGCATTCTGTACAGCAATTTAATTCAAATCACAACAACAATCACAACAGTCATCAGAATAATAACAATTCTGGAATCGGTGGTGGAGGCGGCAGCGGTGGTGGCGGCGGCGGAGGAGGCGGCAGCGGTGGCGGCAATGTAAATAACAGTCTATCAGTATCACATTCCCAGTCGGCACCGCATCAATTGGGTCAGCCGCCGCCATTAACTCCATTGGCACAACATCACCAGGCATTGGCAGCGCAGTTGCAGAAGCATTTCGCCAACAACAGTATCGGTAAGTTGACAATAATTGGTGTGGGAAGGGTGAAGAATTATAGCTTCATCAATTTTGTATAATTTTGGGGTGTCAGCGATTTTTCGAAATTCTGTTTGCTTTCACTGAAACATGATTTTTGATTAATTTTTTCAATCGATGATGGTTTGACATCCTTTGAAATGTCAAAATTGGTCAAAACCAAAAATAATCCACAACAAAACCCAACAACCCCCAATACTCCTCCTCGAGAGCATGATTATTGATTTAAACATTTTTTCTCATTTTTCCTGTCTGCTGACGACCCGCAGGACGAACGATGATAAAATTTAATCTTATTGAAAGGGTTTGCTGAACTTTTGCATGTTAATTGATTTCCCTTCGATTCTTATTCCATTTTGAATTTATGGTCTCGGTTTAAGGGGTGAAATGTGTCTCCTGTGGCAACTCCATGCTTTTGAACATAAATTGATTTCGGTTCGCGATTCAGTTGGCATTGGTTAATGAGGCGATAAAAGAAACGAGACGAAATGGGACAAACTGATTAGAAGGACTGATTTATTGACATTTCAAGGCTTGATTTTATTATTTTTATATTTTAGTGAGTCGTCAAATGTGGGAAATGTCCTTTTTAAGAGCTTACATGAATTATGCAAATCTCCTTTCATCAGATTGACTTTAGGGGGGGATTTAACGGGGATTTCAAGTTGTGTACTTAGTCCTCGAGTAGAATAGATATCCATTCACTGACCACATATAGAAAATTATTCCTTTTCGAGTCTTATATCCTTTCCACAAGCAAAAGCAACCTGAATGCATCCAATTTCAATCTCTCCTCGTCAAAGAGCTTTTTCCATTTGATTTTCTCTTGGAATTCCTCGAACAATAACGAAGCAAAACTAAAGTGGAAAAAAGCAACATGAATAGGCAAACCAATAAACACGAAGACGGGCAACAAAAAACCGTTATAAATACAATTCCAATTCAGATTGCAGTCCTTTGTTTAATTTGAAATGCTGGTGCGCTGCCTTCCACGCTGTTCGTCCTTTTATTCAAAAAGAACCACTTTCCGACAGTTAGTTCATGGGAGAGTAGGTACTGGCGTGCGTACTGTGTACCTTAGTATGTGTGTATCTCCATATCTCTCTATAAACAAACACAAGTTTAAAATCTGTGGGAACGTGGCGGAAATCATCGATTTCATCTTCAAACCTTTTTTCCCCAATTTAATCTCGCGGATGGTTTTGTCAGAAGTCTAACTAAGGTCCAACATGCGGTTCCGGACATTGACGATACAGTGAGTCTGACTTCGTAGTCGTGAGCGTGTTCACGTGATGTTTAATGTGTTGTTCAGCTCGCAATCCTGCAAGCCAAGTTTCAAGACTTAAATGCTTTTATTTAGTTATAAATCTCCTTCCTAGACTTACATTATCCTCCTTATATGCACAAACGGAGAAACAATAAACTTAAGCCATGTCGACAAAGCACAAAAAAAAATTAAGGACTTCCTCTGAATCCCTGTCGCAATTTCGATTTGAATAACAAATCAATACCGTCTTTCCGCTCGTTGTTTTTGCATTAGAAAGTCTCTCACCATCGCTCACAGGATGCTACACCATCTTGAAAATGCAAAATTCCCAACCTGATTACACTCATAGGTCTTAGATGTATAGACCCAAAGACGTACATACCTACCTATGTATACTCCTTCTGTGATAGAGATACAACTCTTAAGAACGTGTAACCAAACATGTTGAGGTAAAGTAGGATGATATCCTGATGATTTTGATCCTTTGAGAGAATATTCTTACCTCAAGGATTTTGATTTTCTTCCTCCTGTGTCTTCTATATTCTATTTTGATAATCATAAATTACAACTATGCTTTGACTCAAAAATGTTTGCCAAGAGTATCCAGGAAACGCTTTTTGTGTTATTTTGAAGTGAAGACTTGTAGAGACGGCAGATGACAGGATATAGTAATGTATACGCTCGTTGGTAAGAGGGATTTGTAGATGTTCGTCATCGTCGTTCCTTGGAGTTTGAAAATGAATTGGATTTAGTAACAGTTTTGATGAAGTTTATGAATCAGACAACGAGTTTTGACAAGCTTGAGCCAAATTAAATTAACGCATGGAAGAAGAAAGTCACAAAGGAGGGTTTAGTGTAGAAGGATTCATAATTTGACAGCAGTTGGTGTTGGATTTGAATAATTTTAATGAATACAAAATGAGTGTGAGTCACTTTCAGTGTAAAATATGTCAAATATACATTTGCATTGTCTATGGTTCGTTTAACCAATCTTAAATACCAGACCAAGAAATGTTCATTGTGCCACAAAATAACGAGAAAAATGTTTTTATGCGTGATTGACTTTCAAATACTAGCTGACCCGACAGACATCGTCGTGTGCAATTAAGATTTATAGATTTTAACTCCATGGGAACCTTTTGTTAAAATGTTTTGCTTTTTTTATCCAGGGTTCCAAAAGGCTCAGTGAAAAAAACACTTTTTAAGTCAGTTCTTCACAAGAAGGACAGTAGGTCATACATACAAGACGAAATTAAATATTGGCACTGGTCGGATGCGAACCTTTAATTTTTGTATTATTTTAATGCAACCTTCTACGTGTATTTTCTTCGTATTATAAGCTCATTTATTTCGGACCTTGACTGTTCCATAAAACGGGGAAATAGTCCATGATTTAATGCGTCAAGAAAAATGAACATTCAGTAGATGCATCAAAACCAATCTCTTGTAGAACGATAACATCACGCGATATCGCCGAAAATGAATTTTTGGTTCCCTAAGACGATGCAAGAAATTTGTCTCCCATAGTACAATTTTCTGCTGTACCATGTTCCTCAGTCACAAACTAAAGTTTGTTGGAATTACTTGCTTACTTACTTAACGGGCACCCAATACATTAAGGTTCTATGCCTGAGACACTTCAGCCTTCCATCGGTCCCTCGCAAACACTCTCCAGTCGCAGAAACCAAGCGCTCTGGAATCCGCAGTCACTTGGTCCTTGTACCATAGGTTCGGTCTTCCTTGACGTCTCGAACCTAGGGGCTACGCTGAGAAGCTTTCTTGACTGGATCGTTGTCGTCCATTAGCTGGATGTAACCGAGCCAATCAAGTCGTCTCTTCATGGCTTTCTGGACTATATCCACATCATCGTCGCATACGGGACCGAATATCCGTCGAAGAATTTTTCTTTCGAAAGTGCCCAGTATCAATTCCTTTTTTTTAAATTATCGTCCAACACAGCGAATCCGCGTCGTAGAGTAGGACTGGTAAAATCAATCTTTTGTATAGCGAACACTTCTTTCAAGTGAAGAGTTTTGAACCCAGTTGTTTAACCAAAGTAGTAGCGGTATGCTAGGGACACTAAGATGTCGTTATTGGGATTGAGGTTTTTTCCAAGGTAAGTGAACTCCTTAACTACCTTGGAATTGCTGCTACCAACAGTGACGTTTTGTCTTTGGCAGTGGACAAATGTTGCTTGGTTTGTGGATAGTGCTGTGCTTGAGGCCTTCACAGCAATTAATGCAAATAGGCGAAACTCATTGGTTTTGAAGTTAATGAGGACAAAACGAAGTGCACTTCGGTTGTAGAACCCGTAAAGCTCGCTTTTTAATTTCCTTCTCCATTCTTCATCAATGCACATATGGTCGTAGGTAACCCAAAGAACTTTCCACTCGAAACAGCCTAAGCCACAATCAGCCGATTTTGTCAGGGTCCAATCTTCTCCAACATACAGCAAGACTGAGATGATGAAGGTAATTTACTCGTGTCATTTTACCTTAATCGAGAGGGGCCTTTACCATTCAATTGTTTTTTTTTTAGCCTAAAGAAAAAGCGATCAACAAGAGTTATTCGTCTGATCTCGGCGCTGCGCTAGTGTTATTGCCAGTGTTAATAATATTGCCTGGGTAGATAATCTCCTCTACTACCTCGAAGGTAAATACGTCTTCTGTGACGTTCTGTATAAAAATGCATTAAAATAATTAACTAACGTCATTCTGAATTAAATTCCGGAGACTTACAACTTTCACTCTTCTACAGTTTCTCAGTGGTTTGTGTGCTGAATTGAAAGGAACTACAGTTTTATGTCGGTTCCAAACGGCGTTGATACGTTGAAGGCACGTTCCAAGCATTAACATTGAACTGTCAACAAAAATTGATTTTTTATTTGTTATTTGCTTCAGTAGTACATTTTTGATTTTAAATTTACAACAAAAGAATAATACATAAGTTTTAATCGAACAAAGATTGTCTGGTCAGCTAGTTAGACGACGTTTTTCTCAAGTTTTCAGACTTTAATCTATTATTCGTGGAAAATGCTTATGGAAATTTTTACTTAACATCATATTCTTGAAAGTGACGCTATCCCCCAATATAAGAATTTCCGCCGAACGACAATAGTCTGCCCAGCTAGTAAGAAATTAAATCTTCTCCAGATTGCCAGATTTGAAGAAAAAATAAAACTAAACTCAATTTTCATGATTCATCGTCAAGTGTGACCTTTAAGATACCTCTCTGACAGATCTTAAGTGACTCCTGTCAAACTGTCTCATCATTTTTGTTCAGTATAGTTTGGGACGTCAAGTACCAAAAAAGTCTCCAGATTGAGAAATGTTTTTCGTGCGACTCGAAGAACTTCCGGAGCCCACAATGGACCTATTCAACATGTGAATGAATTGAAGTCAGGCGAAGTCGATTTTTTAGTAAAAAGTAAACGCCATAAGTTTTTATTTTGACCAATGGTGAAAATGTTGGTTAATATTCAAGTGCATGCACTACTTTTTTTAACAAATGAAAAAGTCAAAAAATATAAAATTGTAGTACTTGTATTATTTTCGAGTACTACACACTAAAAATCTACGAAAAAATTGGTCCGAGAACCGTAAACAAACTTTATCCTGTCAAAGTATCCAATAATTAAAAATCAAAATTGTTTCATTAAAACTGATTTTATTGAAAAATTAAGGTCCTCTTGTTACATTTCTTACAGAGGCTGAATGTGAATTTTAAAATAATCACTTATCCAAAAAGTAGGCTATAAAATATTTCATGACAAAAGTATGCTTTAGAATATTTTCATCATTTATTGGAATTAATTTGAATAATTCTTCCTTACAAAATTACATTTCTTTGAGTTTGTAGCATTATTTTGGGGAAACCCAATACACAGAAATTTTTGGTTAAACTCACTCACTCTTCAAAATTCCCATTCCATGATTTCAGGGTCAAAAAGTGTTTATAACAATTTGTTAATTTTCATTTGTTCGCTGTCTAGCAACAACATTTTAAAATTCTATCAAAACTAATAGATTTTTCTTATCTCTTTGCAGGTAAGTTCCCAATTCAATTCATAATTGGTAAGATTTCAAAATTTCTTATCATCGATATTGAATAAACTTCAAATGACCTACTAAGTAGTTTGTATACACGTAACGCTGATAATCCTTCCGCAAACATATCTCGAGTGCCTCAATCGACACACACAAGTGTCTAACTACCTGTACAATGAGTACTCACTTTTACTACAATTTCATTTGAGTTTCATGTTGTCATTTGTGCTTCAAATTGATAATAGCCTTTTTTTGTTTTTTGATAAACAAGAAAAGAATGATTGGAAAACAACAGATAAGACTTAACTCGAAAATAGGTGTAGACGAAAGTGTTATTTGAGTTTAATCTTTATTGGACAAAGAATGAAGGTACGACTTAATTGAATTCCTAGATTTCGTTCTAGAGATTTTTTTTTACTGTTCTTCGAGTCAATTCTTAAAATAAACTCAAACCAAAAAAACATAGAGATACAAATCTGCAACCCCAAGCTCTAATAACTCTGTGCCATCAATTAAAACTGAAAACTCATAAAATTGTACTAGATTTCCCGAGAGAGTTTTCCTTATCCTCTCACTCTACAAACAAACTTCCGAATAGAAAATGGGATTGAAGAATAAAAAAACAGAAACAAAAGTATTTTCTCTTCGTGGTCATTAAATAAGGACATAACTCATCTAGTACTTTCGACATTTCTTTGTTTTGATTTACTCCACTCGAAAGGCAATGAACTTTCAGAATCGAAAAATGCCATAAAATTATCTGTTCCTTCTCTCGCTCAAAATTAAAAAAGAAAAGAAGAAAAGCATGACCTAGGATGATTAAGCAGAATTCCAACTCCTATCGTGCGTCGTCATAAACGCCCACGCCGCTTTCGACTTCGACGATGACAACCCCAAGGAACGATATTAATGATACCTAATAAACCTATTAACCCGCTGCTTAATGAGGCCATATTAGATTTTTCCTGCATGCATGACGGACTTACCTTACTGACTCACTAATGACGAGCAACCAGAGAAACGACACACTTCTTGCGGCGTAGTAGGCTACAAATTGAATCAGCCTTCAAATGACGTCATTCGAATGCAAGAAAAATCGATAGAAGAATCACTTTTCTAGGCCTTCTATATTTCAACCACCAAAAATTAACATCTTAGCGCGCAGAAGGCGGATTTGATTGTTTGGGGAGGATGGGAGTTCGAATGAGGGTTGACGTGATTTCTTCTTCGGTCGAGCTTGGTTGTTTGTTCCACACTCCACAAGCTCAACGTCACTGCACTCGTTGCCCCCGTTTCGCTTTGACTTCAAACAATGCATAATAAATAGATCCACAGAGACTGTGATGCACGTGAATACGGATTTTTCCGTTTGAGCCAGAGTATCCTTTAGAGAGACACACATACTTCGTGGCAACTCGTCTTGGTGGTGTAGCCGCATCACAACCAACATCATTCTCATCATCATCAGGCTTTGCTACAAACGAGTATAGTTCCCATGTCGGTCGGGGCGGGAAAATTAATTAAAATTTTAAGCTTTGCGTACTCGAAAGACTAAGTGATACGGCATGGATAAATAAGAAATGTTTGCGTTCGCAGTACCCAACATTCTACATCTGTTAGCTGTGAGAGGTTCGAATTGTTAGAACTAATTAAAAGTCGAGAGAAATGAAAACTAGTTTTTTGGGGGAGAATCCAAAAGAAAACATGGAACAACCGCAACTTTGTTTGGCGATAGACAGATATTGACCATGTCCTTTAGTAGTGGTTCCTGAAACGTTGTTTCTTTTTTTTGCGGAAGGCTCATGCAAACAGAACAATCTAATTGTGGTGAATATTCTTGCAGAAAAAAAGAGCCGAAGTGAAGCTGAGACTCAAAATGTGGCTCGTCCTGTAGGTCTAATTCACACAACTCAAACTCAAGACTTCCCCTTGAGTTCAGCCTGTTTACGTGCCGGTTAAAAGTCGCCGTAGTAGTCTTCAGTCTTTTAATTTTCCGTTATCCTTTCCGCGAACCATCCTTTTCCATCTCTTTTACGGCGCTTATGTCTCTGAGGCAGCTGTTTTGAAGAGCACTGTTGATGAGGCAGCAGTTCGTTGACCAATTCGAAGAATTTGTCCGAGTCGATGGCGGAGGTGTGAGCCGCTGTATATTAGGCTGGTACAGTACATTTTTGTTCGCCAAGAGGGCCCGTTTTTTTTTTCAAACTGGTTTCGAATCGGCTTATAATTTCAACATCTTTTTTCCTTCTCGAAATAGTCGACATCTTTGTGTCTAAACGGAGCACATATACACCGGCTGACGTCCACTGTTTTGACTCTTCCTTGGTCTGGTATATACCAATTACCAATGGATCCATATTCCGATGACTGTCACAAAACGACGACGCAGGAACTTCTTTGGGTTGCGTTTAAATAGCGTCAAGCACTGGTCTGAAATGGCCTCACGGTTGTGAAAGTTGTTCGTGGTGAGCAACCGGAACATCTTACTTATTTACTCAAGGTGGCGCTACAGTCCGTTGTGGACTCGGACCTCAATCAACAGTCTCCGCCAGCCAGCTCGGTCCCTAGCTATAGCTGTCCCCAATTGTGCACTCCAAGTTGATTCAGGTCCTCTTCCACTTGTGTGCGCCACCTGAGTAGCGGTCTTCCTCTACCTCTACGTCCCGCGTGTCGGAGACTTTCCGGGCCGGAGCATTGGTGTCCATCCGTCCTAAATGACCGAACTATCTGAGTCTCTGGACTTTGACCCTTCTGACTACGTCCGTTTCGTTGTACAACTCAGACGTTCACATATTACGATAGAGAGGATCTAGTAAGCGATGTTAAGTAGGCTGATTCCTCTGTAGTTGGCGCAGTTTAGAGGATCTCCCTTCTTCAGGATCAATGCTGAGGTTCCATTTATCGGACATGCATTCTTCCGACTATCTAACAGATGATTTGGCACATGCTCCCATCTAGATCGTCGCCTGCTGCTTTGAACAGTTCGGCAGCTAGACCATCTGCTCCAGCGGCTTTGTTGGATTTCTGCCGGGATATTGCCTTTTTCTCTTCTTCTAGGTCGGGTTAACGGAATTGCTGGCTTTCATCGTGTCCGATGAAAAGCTCCTGCCTGACGGTGGGATTTCGTTCGTTGTCGCCGTTATGAATCATATTGTTTATATGTCAAATCAGCGTTTGCTGGGTCAGCTAATCAAGTCGTTCCAACTCAGAAACCTTCGCGGGCTCATGCACTACAACTAGGCTATAGATCATCACATAGTTTACGATGCTATGCAGATAATGGGGTTTCCACATTTTTGGCCATATCTCATGAACAGCTTATCCGATTTTGTACAAACTCCTTTAAACCCATCTACACCACTACTCAAACATTCCCTCCCATTTCGGGCCAAATACTCCAATGCTACAAAAGTAGTGAATCCTCAACGGTTTTGCATTACATTTTGATATATATAGACTAGCCGGCCCGACAAACGTTGTTTCGTCAGCAAATAAAAATTCGTTTGTGAATCTTCAATACGTCTTTCAATACTAGCGCCACCTGGCGGTGAAACTAAGTATACTTATCAGACCAAGTGCTCCGTATTTTTATTTGTTTTCATTACGGATTCGCGTTGTTTTGCAGTTAAATAGAGGCAATATGGCAACTCTCTCTCTCACCCCATTGAGGTTGCAGGTAAAATAATTTACAAACAAAAATATTCAAAATTCATCTACTACATTCGGATTTAAACAAAAATCTTGATAAAAGCTTGACCCCACAACAAAAAAACACCCGAAAGCTTACTTTCTCATCAAGCATTCTCTAATCTGACATTACTCTATCGCAACGCAGAAATGAGAGAAAATATTTGAAATTCTTTTATCTGTTGACATTTTATTACGAACATTTGCTTCTCTTCTTGTATGCTGTTGTTTTTGGGGTAGTTAGAATGTGATAACGAAATGTCAAGAATATTATGCCGGGCCTCCTCACTTTTTCGTTTACTGTTTTCGTTGTCTAGTGGACACTCAAAGTTCTCAAGAGTTCCTTAAGAGCTTGTTGTTTGCTTTTTTTATAATTTATGGATTTTATTCAGAGTTCAGACCAATGGTGATTCATCTAGTACAATGAAATTCCATTAGTTTGCCGAATACGGCAGTGGTTTCATTTGGTTTTCATCAATTTCCATTTGGTTTGTATACATTCTGACATTTTGCGTTCTCTTGCAAAGTCGTCTCTTTGGTTTGTTGGCAATTTACAACTCTCTTAGAATAGGTTGAAGTTTTATCTGACTCTGGTTGTTTGGGTTCTGAAATGGTATTCCAATAATTCCGAACGAAAAGACACAACCCCATCGGCGACTGAGAGGGAAAAAGCGTGCAATTTTATTGTGAGTTGTTTTTTTTTACTGTTTTTTCTACTGCAAAAAAGAGAACAAACGTATTTTTGTTAGTAATAGACAGTCTGTTGATGTTTGTGGTCTGAATTTGTTATAATTGTCCGATGGCGTATTTAATTTGATCGTGTAGTGTTTTTCCTGTAATTTTTGATAAAATAGTTTGACGGTTTTTTGTTAAAAATATTCCATAGGTAAACGAGTTTTTCAAGTGCACAAATTTTCCAGAATTAGTAAAAATTTATAAAATTCATCCTGTGTCCTAATTGCGAATTAAATTTCACGAAAAAATATCCTTTTTCACAGAGAAAACGAAGAAATGAGAAAAAAAAATTATGCGTGTGAAGAAAATCTAGTACAAAAATATCCTGTGAATATATCTGTCAAAAGTGCTTCAAGAAAAGTAGATTTTTTTTATTGCTAATTTGTTTTTCATGTGAAAATGGATACACACTAAAAAACAAATATTCCTTGATCCCGGAATGTTTATTCGTAATCGTGTTTTTTTGTTTGCAATTTGCAATTGTGCAGTTGTTTGATGGTGGAAGCTGCTGTCCATTGCAAACATTCCTCAACAGCAGGAGCGCCAGATCTATCCTTTTCAGCGGTCCTTGTTATCCATATCCATGCTCCCGTTTCGCTGTCCGCGTCGTCGCTCGTTTCGTCGTCGGTCGGCGGAGTCGTCTGGTCTAGTGCTGATATGTGTCTGAGGTCGTGAACCCTTCGAGAATTGGAATGTATTTGTTGGTTGTTTGTTTTGTGCTTCAATTTTCTTTTGTTGTGTTTTCCTTGTGAAAACGGATAAAATCCTTTGTTTTGTGTTTTTTTTTCTTGTTTTTGTTCAAGTTTAACAATAAAAAAAAAAAATCCTGGCATAAGACCAGAATTTTTGATTCCGGTAAAATGATAAAAGGATATCCGAGTATATGGCGTCCATGTCGCCTTGTGTCTTATTAAAGAAGAAAAAAAAAAAACAGTGATAATAATGGAAATCCGAAAATGGCACTTTTAATGGATTTACAGTGGAAAAGCAGACTGAAATTACATTTTGCATTGGAATACACAAAAAGGATTAAATTTCAAAAAAAATATTTATTTGAGGAAAATCTTAGATTGTTGATGCTAATCATGTTGATGGATTGGACTTTTTAACTTGTGTCTTGCAAAATCTAATACATTTTAGGTTTTAATTTTGGTTGCCTTTCCGTTTAAATTCAAAGTCCTGTAAAACAGTCAATTTCTTGACTTTGAAGACATTTTGCAGGAAGGGTTTGTGCGCGGTTACACAGAATGATTTTTTTTTTTTTTGCTAGTCTTCAATTCACAAGCTAGTAGGTGACTTACAAACAATTGTTGACTTATAGCAATTAGTTTTTTGAGTTAGTGTGTAATCGGCAGAAGAGTAGGTAATTTCATTTAAAAATTTGTTAAATTTACTGTAGTAAGCTCTAGACGATTCTGCTTCCTCAATGAACCCATCATACATCCTATCTCCGATTTTCGTCAACAGATCATCAAATTTCGTTTAAATTGAAGAAATATTGTCTTCGGCTGATACTGTCAATGTCAATGAGCAATCATTCGCCAGTTTATACCACTCACTTACGCATGCTCCACCAGAAGTAGTGACGTGACTTGGCACAAGTTTCATAATCCTGTTTTCTCCCATCGTCAAGACTCTTCTCACATAATTGAGGTGTAATTTGAGAGTATCCAGAAATAGGGGACCTACGAGTATACCTGTTTCTAGGTGCACCAAATAGTTATGTGTCGTACTCGGCAGCCGAAAAGTGCTTTTGATGAAAAAACGTTGGAACTTTTCCACAGCATCGGACGAAAAGTAACCCCACACTTTCGCACGAAAAACTTTATTCCTAGCTTCGGAAGAGACGTTATTCTTTTAGTAGCATCTTCTCCATATATATAAGCTTTCCCCACTTTTGCTCCGAAGTGTTTATCGAAATTCAAATTCGGGGTAATCAAGACTTCAAGATACTTGTACTCTTTTACTATTTCCACGACTTCTTCTTGATACGTCCACTTTTCTGTTCTAGGGTATCTCCCTACTCCTTGTCTAAAAATCATAGACTTCGAAAGGTTAATCGATAGGTTCCAGACTTTGCAGTAGCTTTGAAGTCTATTCATCATCAGCTGCATTCCGTCTATAGATTCGGCAAGGAAAACTATATCATCGGCATACATGACTCTGGGGATGGATTTACCACTGAGTTCATAATGTTGTTTATGTATAGGTTGAAGAGTAGCGCACTAAGGACGCATCCTTCCTTAACTCCCATCGAAGTCTGAAACTCATCCGAAAGTTTTTTGCTATCCAACACTCGTTCCTCGTTGTTCTCATACAAAGCTCTAACGACTGCTATAATTTTCGTTTTAAATTCCATAGGTGGAGAGCAGATAGAACAGAGCTTCCCGGTGGACAGTGTCAAACGCTGCCCGAAAGTCGACGAAGAAGGCATACAGCTTTTTACCACACTTTTTTGTAGATTTCAGCTATTTTTACTAGAGAAAATATTTGGTTAACTTCGGAATTATTTCTTCTGAACCCAGCTTGGTACTTAGTCAGAATCCCTTTGGCTTGAATCCAGTTTGATAGTCTAGTACAGAACTAAAAAGGTTTGTCGCAGTATTTATAAATGAAATTCCCCTGTTGTTTGATGGGTCATGGAGGTTGACTTTTTTATGCAAGGGAAAGATGATTGCTGAACGAAAGCTCTCGGGAGCAACAGGCGTCTCGAAAATCAAGTTATTAAATTTGTCAAAAGTCCGAAGGGTATTCTGTCCTCACCAGCGGCCTTGTCATCTTTGGAGTTTTGTATAGGAAAGGGAAATCGGGATATCAAGAATTTCGTAAGTTAGTAAAGGAGAAGTCTACTGAATTGGGGCCGCTTGTGAAGTTGTGTTAAGAAGATTCGAAAAATGGGTTTTAAGTTTTAACGCGAATATTATTTAATTCATAAAATCGTCAATCCGCTTCTGAGTAAGATAGGTCTACCAGCTGTAGGTAATTAAAATTTTTGCTATCCCAACTTTTCAGCGACAAAATTTCAAAAATTCTGAAGTATACGCTTTTTAATGTCCTCCACAGAAAAAAAAGAAATATTTTTTAATTTTTTTATCGAGCCGCGTTTATCGGGTCCGCTCATAGTTTAACCAAAAAATTTGTATAACTTTCCATATAAGTGTATGGTGTCATTTGAAACCCTTGAGAACTGATTGCCGCGCCCTCAACGGGTTTATTTTTTCCCTTTATATGCCAATCGCACAGTGTGAACATCAAGCAATGAAAAGAAAGTTTAAAAGGAGCTGTCGTTGTACATTGGTCTTAAATTCCTAAGAATTACAATGACTGCGAAAAAAAAGTGTTGTAAAGTCTTCCATATTCGCGTAGTACGGCTATAAAACGGATCTCTGTGCTTAACAGTTCGAAAAGTATTTCGGCTGAATTGTTTAATAAGAGGATTGAATCTGGCTGACCGTAAAGGTTACGATAAAACAGAAAGAAAGACACAAAACTTTGCATGGATGTTCCAATGACTTACACACAATGACGTGATGTCTCTATTTATATCAGAGTCTGGTGAACTTATAATATAAAGCTGTTTTTCTGGGAACGAATGTGAAAAGCTTAAGATTCTGTCGTCAGCGACAGACAAGGGATCAGTTTTAAAAATGAGAAAAAGTGTCGGTGACAAAACGGAGCCCTGAGGCATACCAGTTTTTTGTTGCAAAGCAACAAGTTTTAGATCTCAGGAGAACTTACAAATGAAGTGTCGTTGACTACGAGGTTGTTTAAAACAATTTTGTAATTTTTCCAAACAAAAATTATTTAAAGAATTGTTAAGTCCCAAATAATTAGTTTATGCACTTGACTGCTTCAATTTGAACAAAATTCAAATCCCATTATAATTATTGACAGAATTGAACAAGTAAACACATGTAGTCATAGCCCCAACAAATCAACTTACAAATTAAGACCGAATTTTCCACATCACTGCTTCCAAAACTCATCCACAAAAAATGACCTTAAATTTAGTTTTGTGTGTTGCCAACAGCAAAAACCTAGACTCAGTTTTTTCCATTTTTATTTTTTGTATTCAATCTAATTGAAGGTTAATAATATAATTCCTTTTTTCGCTCTTCCAATGATGCACTTTTTCATAAACATCCAGTTGGCAGCAATTGGCCCCTTTTAACTGACATGACGCCAACAAGTTTTTCTTCGTCTCTTTTTATTTTATCATGTTTTTGAGGTTAAGTCCGAATTAAACGTCAAATATTCAACTGAAAAAAAGTCTACTTCAAAAAATAAATACTCGTCGCTGTTGTCGAATGACTTGACTTGGCGCTTGGAGTAGGTGTTCAGGCGGCTTGTCCCTTGGCAAATAACAACTTATTGAGCTGTCACTAATACAATGACACTAGGGCCGTATGCAGTTCTGATTTATACTCGCAAGGGAGTGTGGTTTTTTATAATTGTTTTTGCGATATCTATCTGAGGTCAAATAAAAAAATAATAAAAACAGGAAAACCTCATCAATCGATGGAATCAATCAAAATTTAAATCACGTAACCAACCTTCCAATTACGTTATTTCCCTTCTCGTGGATTTAGACGCATCCATGTGCAAAAATTAATTTCCAATTATTGTTGTTTCGGGGGAAAAAAACGGTATCTATTGTCTATCTTGATGGAAATGGCGGCAGATAAAACACAAATTACACACCGATTAGGGGTGAAGCTAGTGTGCGAATGTGTCGCGTGAGGAATTAAAAACAAAATCTAACAATAAGATCGGCAATTGTGTGATTTTTTGTGTGAAATGGTGGCGAATTGAATTGCTGACACAAACCATAATTAGAAGTTAAAATTATTATTCGACAGGGGAAGCAATTCGTCAGCAAGCGGTTGGAATTTATTTGCGAAAAACAGCTGGATCTGTTTAGATGCAAATCTAAAAATGTTGCAGTTCTGATGAGTACATAGCCTGCATCGCCATTTTTCCAATTTTCTTTGTAAGCTAGGTCGTTGTATTAACCTTGAGCCTTAAATTACAAGCTAAAATAAACGTCTGATCTAGCTCTCAATTTCATGTCATCAAAAGTGATGACGAAAGAGAATCATCATATTTCGTCTGTCCAATATTTGACAATCTATAAATTCAACTTATGTCCTTCAGCGAACATTGGCTCGCTCCATAACGCTAATCGCCATTAAGTCTGCCATTACAGAGTCAAACAAAAACTTTCCCACGCCAAGAACCACCTGAGACTGAGGCACATAAATGTATGCACAAACTGCATACAGCAACTTATCCAACATCACACAAAAACAGAGATAATTTGGCATCCGTCTGTGTGCATCTTAAATCATCAACTTCGCTCTACCTAACACCACACTTCTCTATGTAGTGTAATCCTAAGAAACCAACGCATACAGTTACCTGTGAAGAAAAAAAAAATGTTGCCAGTCGCTCCAACAGTTAAGGATACCACATCATTCGAAACTGTTGGGTTTTAGTTGCAGATAAATTTGAAAATCCAATGCCAAAGTGTCATTTATCTTAAAATGTTGCACATACGCCACCAGCAACCGATTCACATGTAAATTCAGGTGTGGTTTATAGTCCAGGATGGAAAAGTCAACATGTGCACTCAATTTTGTAAAATGATTTGTTGAAATTTCTTGATTTCAAACCAAAATTAGAAATACTTTTGTTTTTGAATTTTTTAAAATTTGGACTTTAAAGCAGATTTGCAACTGCACGTCGTGTACTATTGGCAAAAAATGAAATATATCGTATGTACTTTCCAGCGTACAATATGCTTTTAAAGCAATATTCTAACTGTCAAACTGATGTAGCACAAGTGAAGGCAGATGAGTACACTCTGGTTCGTTTGAAAAGGGCCATACTTCGACTTAAACAAAACAAGAATGTGAAGAGCACTTTATTTTTTTTTGCCAATATTTTATGTAATAATTTTGACTTCAATCAATTTTACCGGCAATTTAAACAATAAACAAAATTTTAAATAATTCTTGGACCTAATCAAGTGACTCGGAGTGTCAAATTCACTCCATCACCGTTCTTCAAAATTGAAAAGTTTTCCTCAAAACCGGAAGATGAGGTGAAAAACAAAAACAACTAACAGTTACTACTACATCATCATCACGTATGTGGTATGTGAGAACCCCCAGGAGCCAAACAGGACAAAAAAAAATGCAAACAAAATTAACAACTCCATTTGGAACGCCATGAGCTTGCTGAAAAAGTTCACATATCGACTAGGTTAGAAAGACCACATTCCCCCACACACGTCAGTCGCCTTACGTATGAAATGGAAGAAAAACTTGGTGGGAATTATTTGGATTTCCGGTTTATTGGCGCTTCCGTATTTAATAGCGCCCATCCTCCAGGGCAGCCAACTTTATTTTTTATTTCTTTTTCTGTACTCGACAAGTAACGAGCATTTACATTGGAGAAGGTTAATGGAAAATGCATTGAGGTTCATCGTATCGTTGTCGTTGGTCTAACTAGCACGAAAGACACTGGAGGACATGCAAGAATTTACTTTTGGCTACCGAATGTATACAAATTTCTACGAAGTAAACACTGATGAGGCTCTTTCTTGCTGTCTTAAGATAGGGATGAGGATTATATTTAAAGCCATTGCCATTTAATTGATGGTAAAGCGAAAGACAGTAGTTAAAAGTTGGCAATGTGCCTTTTTTAGTATGGTCATGAAGAACGAGGTTGCAAAAGTTATTATGGTTGAATATTTCCTTGGGTTTTCGTCATTAGGACAAACTCAATTTTTTCTAAGGAATTTTAAGAATGAGACCTTGATTGCAATCTTTTCATGAATAAGAAATCGAATTAGAATATGTGTGCGTGTGTGTGTATGGAAAAAGAATTTATTCAACCGACTGAAACGATAGAAGGACGAATAAACCGCCGAAAGGAAAAAAAATTATTTAAATCGTAGTAAGGACTCATCAGAAATCATTTTCCGCGACCATCCACTTCGCAGTGTGGGCCTTAGAGCAGCTGGAATTGAACAACAACGAGATGCTTTTACTAATTTTCACTGAAATTGAATCATTGGATTTGGGCGACCGCTGATTCGATCAGGGTTGTGCGCCATGCTATACGAATGTCCATCGACTTACTTACTTATGGTGGCGCTACAGTGCAGGTCGGACCAGGGCCTCATCCAACAAGCGTCTCCAGCAAACTCGGTCCCCAGTTACCTGTCTCCAGTTCCGCACACCAAGCTGGTTCAGGTCCTCTAATACCTGTGTGCTCCACCTGCGTCGCGGTCTTTCTCTTCTGTGACGTCCTTCCGGGTTTGATTCGAAGACTACGAGCCCGAGCATTATTTTCCATTCGCTCTACATGACCCAACCATCTAAGTCGTGTCGTTGGACCTTAACTTTTCTGGCTAGGTCAGTGTCGCTGAACAGCTCGTACAGTTCTTGATTGAGAATCTTCGTCTCCATTCTCCATTAATGCAGACAGGATCAAAAATTACTCGAAGAATTTTTCTCTGGAAGCAGTCCAAAGCGTTTTCATTGGATGTTGTCATGGTCCATGTCTCTGCACCATACAGTAGGACCGGGATGATGAGAATTTTGTAGAGTGTCACTTTAGTTGCTCGGGAGAGGACTTAACTACTCAATTGCCTTCTAAGTCCAAAGAAGCAGCAATTGGCAAGAGTGATTCTTCGTTTGATTTCAGAACTGGTGTTGTCGTCTGAGTTTATAGCGGATCCTATGTAGACGAAGTCCTTAACTACCTCGAAGTTAAATTTGTCTATGCTGACGTTTGCTCCAAGACGTCGATGTTGGTAGTCCTTTCTTATTGACAGCATTTACTTGGTCTTGCCCTCGTTAACCGCTAGACCCTTCTTCTTGGCCTCCGTCTCAAGACTCACGAACGCTCCACTGACATCACGCTGTGTTCTTCCAATTATGTCAATGCCGTCTGCGTATCCTAGTAGCTGGAAGGACTTTTGAAAGATTGTGCCTCTGGTGTTGACGTTGGAGTTTTGCACAATCTTTTCAAGCATGATGTTGAAGAAATCGCATGACAGCGCATCGCCTTGTCTAAAACCATTTTTGACATCAAATGCTTCCGTTGGGTTTTTACACAGACGCAAGTTTTTCTGGGATGCCAAACCTAGACATTGCTCTATAGAATTGTTCTCTATAGACACTGCCATACCTACGCGGCCTTGAAATCGATGAAAACGTGGTAGGTATCAATTTGAAGTTCCTGGGTCTTCTCCAAGATCTGCCGTAGAGTGAATATTTGATGGTGGACTTTCCGGGTCTGAAGCCACACTGATCAGTTTGTTGACCGAGGGCTTCAAACGTTCACACAGCACGGCAGACAAGATCTTGTAGGCGATGTTAAGGAGACTTATACCTCTGTAGTTGGTGCAGTTCAAATCATCTCTAGCTGCTTTGTACAGCTATGACTGTGGTTTCACTATCATGTTCCCATGATGGTCTCTACAGGCTTCGGTTCGGGGTGTAAAACCCCTGGTGGTCTGTTTTACATTTTTGTAAAATTATCGAACCTCATTTCTGTTGTGACATCCCTCTATCTCATCGATCTTCTGAGAAGTTTGTGCTCCTCTCTCCTTTTCTGCTCGTAAAGCTCACGAGCTGGTCGTGTCCTTCTTTGCAGCGCCGCTTTGTATGCCTCTTGTTTAGTTGCACGTGCTCGCCGGCACTGATCTTCAAACCAGGGGTTTCGTTGTGGTAGCCGTGTAATCCCTAGCACTTCAAAGGCTGCATCTCTGATGGCGGCTTGGCAGTGTTGCCACTGGTTCTCTACATTTTGTGCTGGCAGCAAATGATATCTGAGCGAATTATTGGAGACATGATCCAGCAATCTCTTGCGATTGTAGCCGTTTGACGTCGAATTTTCTCCTAGTAATTCCCATCGAGCTCTCGATTCGATTCTCGAATAAGATCGAATCTCTAAATTTCGACTCACGAATTGATTCGACTCTCTAAATTTCGAGAGTGTGACTTCTTTTTGTTTAAAACCATGAAAAAGTCATAGTTTGTAGTTAATCCTGAGTGGAGCTGTAGACTACGCGGCGGTTTAAAAGTTGCTTTGACAGACAGACAGACGACATCATTATTGTTGGTGTGAGCTCTCATTCCATTTGATTGCAAGTAATAGACAAATTACTTTAAACGCTCTTCTAAGCGAAATTAATGCTTCGTTATTGATGCTTTTCCCTAAAATTTCTTCCTCCATTTCGCTTGATCATCAAAACAAGAAAACGATTAATTGACTTCTCTGGTAAACATTTACAAATAGACCGGGAAATTTGTTATTCTCTCGACCATTGATTTGAGAAAAAAATTGAATTCTCAAAAATTTAGAACCAAACCGATAAAAGCTTCCAGTTGAAACTCTTGTACATAAATAAACATTTGCTTACAAATTTATTATTTTTTGTCCGTTTTCGCTTGTTGTACTTCATGAGTCATAAAATGAAAAATCATTTTCAATTCCACCCTAGCCTGGATGTATAGCCTTTCAGCTCAACTAGAAGTAAATTTTTCATTCAGTCATAACAAGACCTTGACGGAAATTTAATTTTTGCCTCGTTTTCCGCCCACAATCACTTGAAATCATTTCTTTTTTCTTTTTTGTGCTCAATTTATTTCTCCTTGCAAATTTGTTGAAGTTTTCATGTTAATGTTTCAAATACCTTCCGTTGGACGTTGTGCCGTTGTCGTCGTCATCATCGTTTAACCACCCACAAACCTACGCACGCATTAAAGCAAACCACCCAATCTCCTATATTTGTACATTTCGCTTGAGGTCTAATGACATCGTCTTAATTAAATTTGATTAAGTTCAATTAAGCTCCAAGTGGCGACTCTGTTCAATG
Organism: Sphaerophoria taeniata; assembly: GCA_943590905.1. Taxonomy (NCBI): domain Eukaryota; kingdom Metazoa; phylum Arthropoda; class Insecta; order Diptera; family Syrphidae; genus Sphaerophoria; species Sphaerophoria taeniata. Next base: position 149,289,786 of record OX016541.1, read on the forward strand.
AATGGCACCGGCAGGCAGAATCAGCTTGAGACTTAAACTATAGTCGATTCACACTCGAAGGAGGTGGCGATGTGCGATGCGTTGCGATAGTGGCGTGTGTAGTGGTAATGGATTTTGAGTGCTGCTGATGAGTAGTGAGAGATATTGTATCTGATTGGAAGGAATATTGTAAGGAGAACAACGACAGCTTTAAGTGTCGAATGTAAATTTGCTATTCAAACATCTGAGTCTAGTGTGTTTGATTTGTCTAGAGCTGTTTGCTTAGTTCAATTATAGTCAAAATTAATATATGCCCAAGTCATTATGTAGGTACCTTCGGATTCCGACGACAACACATGAACGATAGTATTTCTGTTTAAACATTTGGGATATTTGTTGACAAGCTGAAACTGTCAAGAACGAAACTCAAAAAATGTCCAGAATATTTCCATGACACGTGACGACACCGAGATTGTTTCCTTTTGTCATTCCCTTCCTACACCTTCCTGTATCTCTCTCATCGATCTTTGTGACGCATTAAAATGCCTGTTACGTCCTCTGTTGAACTTCAAAGTCACATTCTAACCTTCTCCAAGAATATTTTCAGCAAGAAAAACAAAATCAAACTCGTCAGTCTAATGCATCCCACCAGAACTTTCCAGCCTCCTACAATCAATTTGTTACGTTTCGGTTGCTCCCATGGCATCAATCGATAGTATGCAATTTGTGTGCCTCTCATTCTTTCCTGAGGTTTTCCAAGAAATTCAAACAAATAAGACAGATAATTTGTTTTTGAAAAAATCAAGAGCACCCACAAAAGGTCAACCTGGTCGCTTAGTTTTGCTCCTGATTTGATATTTGCCTTGACTTATTGCCTTGAATATGCTTTAAAAATTAAAATTTATTGCTTTTTTCGAAAAAAACTGCAACTTTGAAGTTTTATCAAAATCCGTTGTGGTTTTTGAGAGAACCTTTATTCCTCGATAACTCCTACAAAAATCGGGGTATTTGAAAACGAAAAACGAAGATGAGTTGCTATGAACAAAATCTCTTTTTTGACTTCCGAATTTATGGTAAATCTTGTTTTTTTTTTTTGTCTTCTGCAAAACCAGTACTCGCCTTAAGCATCAATTAAAAAAAACACTGAATGAAAATGAAGGAATACGAATTTATTTTTAGAATGTCAAACAAGCGCGCCATGAATCGGCGAATGGTGTACACAGAAAATATTTTTCATTTTTTTTGGTAAACAAATATCTCTTCATTTATTATTATTAACCGGCAACGACAGTAAAAGCAATGTGGTGGCGAATCAAGAGAAAAACGTCGTCGTCCATATTTTTCTTGAACACAACATTTTTGTGAATGAAATCTATTTTTGGATTTTTTTTTAATTCGTTAACGACGTGCTTGGGACCGTTTTAACGAGCCATAAGGAGGGGAAAAGGGAAGACATAACCGAGTGGTATCAGTACCGCCTGTCTGTCTGCTTCATTATTTTTGCTTTTTTAATTTTCATTTTGATCATGAACTCTCACTTGTAAAATTTATTTTTATAACTTTTATGGCAACACCAGAATAAGAAAATATAATTCCTGCTGCTGCCATTCTGCACATTCGACAAATTTGTTTCCTTAATTAACTTTCGAGACACATTCCCGGCAGAAGTCGGTCGTTATGGAGCATTCCATTTCCAAATAAGGAGTCGAGAATTTCTGTGTGAGTGTGTGTGACGCCTTTTCGACGACACCAGAGTATAACTCATTGACCCCATATGGAAGCAAAACGCGTCCGCCCTTCCTACCGAACTTCATTTAGTTTTTCATATCAAAATTATTGTTGTTTCACTATGCAAACTCAAAAATGTAACACAAAACACAAGGGGGTTCGTTTTGGTTCCGACATTGCGTGACCTAAATTTGTCAAAACTTGTTCCTCCTTTAGACGTTTGGTTTGAAGTTCAGTCATGTGTTTTATATTTCGACAGTGTTAGGGGGGGCAAAATAAGACATTATGTAGAATGAAGTTGCTTCGTAGTCATATTTGTCGGGACGACACATAAAATTTTGATGTTTGCTTTCACATTTCTAGCCATTATGAGCACAACAAGTGGAGTTGTTGAGTTTATTGTAGGTTGAGGTGTTTCAGTTCAGTTCGACGTCAACACGGTTATGGCTGATTATTTCCGTTGAGCTTCCGGAGTTGCTAGTAGCTCGAGAATGTGATTTCTTAATTAGGAATTTTTGAACCTGGAAAGTGGAATGGTTTTTTGGTTGTTTGTGTTGTTGATTTTGGGAATAGTTTGTGTTCTTCTTCGCACCTGATATTGAAACGGTCCCCTGAGAAACTCATCTGCCTAACCCACCCTAGAAAAACTTTATGTATGTTCGAGGATGGTCTCGACACACTTGACATCATTAGGTCAAGTGTGTCGAGACCATCCTCCGACATTAACCCGTCTTGAAAATACGTTTTCTCGAGGTCTGCAAAGTAGGCCCCCCTAGCGGCGATGACCGGATTAGACAAAAATTTCTGCTTGGTTAGTGACTTTTTTCAAATTTGGAATTAAAGAAAAGTCGGTCGGGGCTATATGTGTAAAATAAAGTAGATGGGGCAGCAGTTCGTAGCCCAGTTCGACCAATTTTGTTCTGGGAATGGCAGAGATGAGAGCCGGTGCGTTTATTGCTGGAGGAGTACTTTATTTTTCGCCAAGTAGAACAGATTTTTCTTGAATTCGGTGTTGAATCGGCTCAATAATACAGCAAAGTGCGGTTTACCGCTTAATCCGGCTAAAAGTAGTGGATGTTGATCACACACGGTTACCACCACCATTCCGACCGATATGATGGGACAGCCTTCGCCTTCTTCGGAGCACGTTCGCCGGCTGATGTCCACTGTTTCGAATGTTCCTTGGGTTCTAGTGTGTTTCATCGAGTGTCATGAAACCGATTGCATTTAAATAGACCAATCAATGCTCCGAAGTAGGGTTATCGCGGCGATAGCTTTCTCATGCCCAAAATTGTATGCAGGTACAACCTAGGCTATCCGAACTATTAGCTACTAGCACTACTGGGGTGATGAGGACTACCCCAACTACGGGTCTCGAAGCGATCTTGATTTATTTGTACAAGAATCGGCAGAAAACTAGTGGTGAACTAGTCAAAACGGCCATCCTACGATTCTTACAAAATACGTTGACAACAACGTCTGTACAGATTACATGACCCCTTACCTAGATTTCAATAAAACCTTTATTAAAAGCTTCCCCAAACCTTAACCTTGCCAGTGCACTCAGGCTCCCTGACCATAGCAGTATATTCCAAGCCGATATCTTGGCAGTGAAAAACGCTGCTAAACAAATATCCATGATGGCGATATCACATGCTAATATTACATTTTTCATTGTTAGACAAGCAGCCAATTAAGTCAGAGCTTGTTTCTTGCTGTCGCTTACGGTTCTTAGTATGCAGCATAATGTAAGACTTTGCTTGGTTCCCAGTCACAGTGGTGTGCCGGGAAACGAAAAAGCGGATGAGCTTGCAAGAGAGTACTTGATCCCTCTCTCATTTAATCAGAAACCCTCCATGTGAATTAAAAAACGCAAATGAAAGATGGAAACTACTAAAAACCAGCGGTAACAGCTGGAAACTCTGGTCGAATTACGACAAGAAAAGACTCTTCCTCTGATCCCTCATAAGCGTGATTATGAATCTGCTGGGCTACCACGAAATGAAGATAGAGCTTATCACAGACGACATAAATGCAGAGGCTGCGGCAATGAAGAAGAACGCGAAAACACCGCTAAGTTTTTAGGCAAACTTTTTCAACGAACTAGAAGAGCTATCCGAACTCCCAGGCAATCGCCTTGAACTCTGTCAAGTCCTCTAAATGGCTCGACCTACCATAGCTTTCATAGGCTACAAAACTTTTTCAGGAGTTACAATACTTCGGGGTGCAGTTGCTCGTTGCTAAGTGGCTAGGTGCGTTAGCTTCTAAGCAGAACGTCGTGGGTTCGAGTTCTACTCGGGCCCATAAAAGTTTTTATTTCATCTTTCACGGGTACTGCCTCTTGCGAAGAATTGACAAAACTTCCAAGAGTATCAATCTATCATGAAAAAGTGCTTCTCAACTTTGCCATTCGGAATTGGCGTTAAATTGTAGGTCCCCTCAATTCTTCACACGCACTCAGAAAATTGTTGATGAGAGTAAGCCACTTAGGCCTTGGCTCTTCAAGAGCTGTCGCGCCACTCTATTTATTTTTTATTTTATTTTATTTATTTTACAATACTTCGGGGTATCACAAGGGATCTAAATTGATCTAAGTGTGACGGTAACAACATCAACTGTCAGTCCATTTAACCTAACCTTACCTAACCTAAGCTATCCGCACCTTCAAGCGGCGGTCTGCTAATACGAAATCGTGGATTTTCATAACATTTTCTTCTTCGGTAACCCGTTTCAGGTCACCTGGGTGTTGCCCAACAAACAAAAACACTGTAAACAGCTTCCAAAACCAGCATCGAAACACCGTTTCATATTAATATTTTTCAATTTTTCTTAAATCGGTGGAGACTCCCGATTCCACACACGATCAAAACAAAAGCAAAGGATCGATTGGGCAGAAAACCATTAAACGATACTAGCGCCATCCGGCGGTGAGGCTAAGTAACTATTTAACTAACATCTTATAACGTACCTACGTCGATGCTAAAACTCGAATTAAGGTTAAAAAATTTCATATCCCTTCTTCTGATTGCGATTCCATTCAAATAAAGCTTTTATTGCGAGCGAGGGAAGGCTCGTAGGGTCAGCTAGTGTTTCTTATGCAAAATATGATTTCTCTCTTAATTTTTAGGCTTAACCCAGTGATAAATAAAAGAAAATCAACACCAATTTAAACTTGTTAAAATAAATAAACCAAAAAGTGATAAAATAATCATTAATGTTGTAAACCTACACTTAATCTCGTATGTACGATTATTAACATAAATAACACTTTTCGTCATAGCCTTAAAAAACAAAATTATCAAGAATAATAATCTACAAAATTTTGCACTCATCCATTTACATACCAACTAGTCGTTGTTGTATAAAAAAAGTTACAAATAAAAACAATTAAATGTTAAATAATAATAATCCTCCGAAAATTTGTATAACAAGTGCACTCGACGTAAGCTATTTTTTTGTTAAACGCAAAAAATCACGGACCTTAAACCTTTAATCATACATCGCTAATCAAAATTAACAAACTCGAAAAATAAAATAAAAACCAATTAAATCATTAAATAAAAATAAATAAAACCTAATTAGGCACACCAAAGATATTATTATCACCTGACGCCAAAGTTAGAAATACAAGTTTATCTGATGATGGGATACATCATGGGGTGTGCTTGTTTTAAAGGTAAATTTATTATTTTCCCATAAATATTGTTCCCCCCGAAAAAAAATCATGTTTCACTGAAATTTAAACTACTTGGTCACTACGGCGTATACGTAACAAAAAATCAATTTAATTTCTTTGACTTATTTACTTACACAAATTCATATAAGAACACTGTTTCCTTATGGTTTTAATTAAAAATATCCTTTTTCTCTTTTTTCTCATTCCAGGTAAGTGTCCACTGGCTTATATCCTTTAATATCTTCATCTCGGACTGTTTATTAAATTTTGAGCTTAAATTGTAATTGTAAGTGGTAATAATGGAAACAGTCTGTGACAATAAATTTTAACTGTTTATTATGTCTCCCAGCTCCCTCACAACAAACGGGTTGCTCAAAGGACTTCATTCACAGCCCACAAAGCCCGGAAAGGATTATCGATATTTTTTTTTAAATTTTACACCAGGGAACAAATTCAGCCCTCGCTTTAATTTACTTAAAGCGTCTGTCACGCCATCTTTACAATCGTAGAAATGTGCCCTTGTTTCCAGATATCTCTGTATGTGTGTTTGTCCCTATTTTATGTAAATCCCTCACAGAAATGTGTTATCTCTCCTCTACATCGACTTGCTTCTATAGGAAGCTACCTATCTTGTGAAAAGTTAAAGCAAATGCAAACATTTTGCACAGACTGAGAGGCAAATAAAATCCAAATACCAACAGTGTAGGAAAGGACAAAGCGAGCGAGGGAGGGAGGAGAAAAATTCAAAAGATCCTTTTTAGTGGCACTTTGAGTGGGCGGAATGCGTTCGTAGTGCCACATTTCCTCTAGATATACAAATTTCCTCTTCTTTTCCCTTCAAGTTGGTTCTGTTTTTTATTTGAAAAAAAAAAATGTATAGAAAGCGAGAAAATATTATTTTCCACTAACTTGTATTGAAGAGCAAGATCTTACGGAAGGACATTATGTCCCTCGTTCCCGGTGTTGTTGATATCAAGCTCAACACCACGTAGCTATGTTCTCGTTGGTGTTGTTATTGTATTTTATTATTCTGAATATATGTGTGATGTGATGGCACATGGAAAGCAAACAAAAAAAGTAGCCTAATGGTTACCGCCCTACATCATGAGACATGTGTGTTTATGAAATCCGGTAGATAAATTGTGAATTTAAGGTAAAATTTTGTCTCTCTGTCGACTCACGTAAATGCGGTAAATGTCGACATTAAATTGAAAAAAAAAGAAAAAAACAACAAAAACAGGATTACGAAGCGGATGAACAGAATTATCTGGTATTTATGTGATGGAAGAGTTTCAAGAGTGATATTATATGCAAAGCAGGATCCTCTCTTTAACTTTTATTTCGTTTTTTTTTGTCTTTTGCCAAAGCATCGTCGATATCGGGTGATTAGTTTTCAATTTCAAAGGAAGCTGTCTTTTCTTTTTGCTCTGTTTTGAACGACAATACCAATTGTATGGCACGAGAGTATGTAAGTAGGTATCATCCTGCTGTCGGTATTTTCAGGAAACTTCGAGATGCAATTCGCATAACAAAGCATTCAAGAGATTCTATTTGAGCAAGAAAAAAAGTTTTACCATATCTTGTTTAGTTTGTCGAATAGTTTTGTAAAATTGTTTGTACATGCCAAGACGCTTATTGTGTAGTTGGTTTTAGTAGCTGATTGTTAGGAAAACTTAATGTAAATGCAAAGAAGAAGCTTTAACATGGTTAAATAGGTCGATTTCTTGTTGGTTTTTAAACGGAAACAATTGCGATATGGTGAATTCTTTTTGATATGGAGACAATGGTTTGCTAAAGAGAGCAAATAAAATCTTTGTTCCATGTTCATTTTCATTAACTAACGTATAGGATCTTTCATTTTTTGTTTTCGAAAGTAAAGCTAAATAAAACACACAAACTTTAGTAATGTTATTTTTTAATGCGTCTAGAGATCGTGGGTTATTCGCGTAGACACGGTCTTTTGCGTAGCCCCACGGAAACGGTGTCAAATTCCATGATTTTGGTGGCCAGTTGACGTCGCAAAACTTGAAATTACGCGACCAGGAAACTTCTTACGCAATCCCACCATATAGCTCCGAATTGACTATAACCGTCCGTCCATTGACATTTTCGAAAAAATACGGATTAAAAACACCTTTCGACTATAGAGCACACCAAACAGTTAGTATTTCTGGATGCAAAGGAGCCCCATATACGGCAATTTCGTTGGTTAAACTACCAACCGAGTGAGACATGTGCTGTGTGGCTTGTTGCACTATCCTGTTGAAACCACATGTCGTCCAAGTCCATATCTTCCAATTGGGGCCAAAAATACGCCATAATGTGGTCTAGGCAATACCAAATTCTTGAGAACGCCATGGAATTGACTGATTTCGATCATTTGCTACGGACACCTTAACGACAGCGAAATTTTCGACACTTTGACCAACCCATTCTCGCTCTGTTACTCGTTACTTGTTACTGCCTGTCGTCCAAGAATTACGACTTTGGAGTTAAGCGCTCATAAAGTTGCTTTCATCGACTCCGAATTTCGGTAGAAAATGTTTACGGTTTGCAGATGTTGCTTGTTCATGATGAAAATGTTAGCAGAGATAAGGGTGAGAGTGTCCACATCCAGGGGCACCCCACAGGGGGGAGTTCTCTCACCTCTACTCTGAGTTTTTGTCATTTACGGCACCGAAGTCAAGTGGAATAAAATAATAGCCTTCGCTGATGATCTTGCATTACTAGCGACTTGCAAGTTCTTATCCACTATCAGAGAACAGACCGAATACGCCCTCTCGTTGGTAAGTAAATGGACTAGGAACTGTAGGCTGAGAGTCAAGCCAGCTACGACAACTAGTGCTTTTTACTAACAAACGTAAAATATCCTGTCCTGTCCTCTTATCAGAGATTCATCATGCAAAGTATCTCGGTGTGATCTTATATTTAAAAAAAAAAAAAAAAATGGGATCTGATCACCAATAAAACATATAAAAAGGCGTCGATCGCCTTTTACTCCTGTCGGGAAAACCTCTGGACCAAACCGTAAAATTATCAGATGGATGTACATTACATTACATTTCACAGTACTTCGCACATAAATGTAACGAATTACAGACACATAGCAGCACTGGTGACTGAGACCATCGGCTGGGACAGAACAAGACATACAACAGAGAGAGACAGATAGACACATAGAAAGAAAGCACACATAACAGAAACCTACGTGGCTCAGAGGAGGAGACTTAGATTTGTATTGTCTCATGTTATCGCACAGGTGGCCTCAGATAAGCTGGCGATTTTTGTAGAAAAAGAATGCTGAAGCTGGGGTTTGAACCAGTAGCGTTCGGCTTAGCAATCCACTACTCTATCCTCTGAACCATGGCCACCTGCAGCCAGATGGATGTATTCGGCAATAATTTGACTAATATTAACCCATAGTAATCTGGTTTGGTGGAATGCTCTAGAAAAGGGCACGAACCTCAAAACATTGACAAAAGTACAAAGACTCGCGTGCTGGGGCGTTACGGAGACAATGAGATTCACCCCAAATGCGGGACTGGAAGTTATTCTCAATTTAAAACCCCTAGATCTCTTTGTTCAAGAATCTGCAGCTAAAAGTGCCTTGAGACTTAGTCAGAGTAAAGTCTGGAAAACAGCTCCATTGGACATGCCCAGATCCTTCATAAAGTTATGGGTCATAGTTCTACGACAGACTAAAATACCCGAAATTGATTTTCAGAAACCATTCCAGGCTGACATTCCAACCAGAGACGAATGGATAGACTCGTGTCCAGTGAGTCTTCAATAGCTATCTATACAGATGGCTCTAAGATACTGGTGCTGGTGCAGGCTTCTATTCTGAATCTCTCAATTTAATTGACTCGCTTAGGCTTCGAGACTACAGTAGTGTCTTCCAAGCGGAGGTTCTGGCAATGAAAACAGCTGCTAAACAAATATTAATGATGGCAATACCAAGGGCTGCTACCACCTTTTACATTGATAGCCAAGCAGCAGTAAAAGCGATTACTGAAACTGAAGTAAAATCAAAGCTTGGTTCATGCTGCCTCGAAGGGCTTAACAGCATAACATTAGACTCTGCTGGGTACAAGGCCATAGCGGTATACCAGGCAACGAGAAAGCCAATGAATTAGCAGTATTAGGATCAACGCTTGACGTAAGACAAGCTTTGCTGTCTAGCTGACAGCCCACCCTATCACTTAAAGCAGGAAATCTCAAATAGAAAAACTGTTAGGGCAGATAGAAGGTGGAATTTCCTGATACCTGTGGCACTGCAAGAAAGATCTGGCTCTGTTTTAACAAACGAAAAACGGAAAGAGTTATGCAATTAACTTAATCTGTAAGGATATCACAAGAAAAAGATGAGAATCAGTTCAGATGATCTATGCAGAGGATGCGTTGACGAGGAGGTGCATGAAGACACTTCACACTTTCTATGTCACTGACGGCTCCGCACTTTCCCACCAAAGGAAGAAATTTCTCGGATATTATTTCTTCGGGGACTTAGAAGAACTCTCTAGTACTCCAGGTACCAACATATTGAACTTCATCAATGCCTCCAAATGGCTTGATTAACTGATCACATAGGTGTTTTTAGCTTGAGTAGCAATACTCGCGGGTTTCAGAATGGAACTGTATTGATCTAAGTGTGAAGGAAACGACATCAACTGTCAGCCCCTCAACCTTACCTAACCTTATCCTCAACCGAAACCCCAGCAGAATTCTGAATTTCAACATCCTGAGATCATTTTGATAAAGTGGGCGGATACCACGCCCCTAAATGGAAATATAATTTTTTCTCATATTTTTCATGTCATTCAACCAAAACCTTACAAGAACTCCGAATGTCAACATCCTAAAACCGTTTTAAGATAGTGGGCGGAAACCACGCCCTAAATGAAACTTAAATTTATCATACTTATATTTTTCCTTATATTCAACGAAAACCCTATTTGAATTCCGAATGTCAATATCCTAAATTTAGATAAGATAAGATTTCGACTTCAACTTTCCTAAGGAGGCAAAAAGGTGAATTCAACGCTAATCATTTTTTTTTGTTCATTCATTCTTGAGATTGACCGATTCAGAAATCGTATAGCATAGTGCTAGTCATCATTGGGGTGATACCGACCTAACCAACAGCGGCTTGGAGACAGTACAGGAATCATTCAATTTTGACATCTATTTGTGGTATTGAAGACCACGCATTGCCATTGCCCCAAACATAGTAAGAGTAGCCGAAAGGCCTTAACAAATTTTTCTCCAAAAATGTGAATGATCTCATTTTTTTTTGTCATTTCAACATTAGCCGGGATAGCGATAAATCCAATTTAGAGCTCATGAGGATTGGTGTTGAATTTCATTTTCGAACAAGTTATGAGGTCTGTTGTCTTTACTATTTCTGAGTCACGTAGGTACATACGCTTTCCTTCTAAACCGCCATTATGAATGTCCCCTCAAACCACAATATCGTCGACAATATATCAACCAACAATTTCTTCAATTTACCAAATTGCCAAACTAACATCCAATGAATTAAGATCTTAACCATGCAGAAAAGTGCCCCGAAAGCGGTATCTATTTATTCGCACCGCAATCGTGTTTGAACCGTGAAATTACATTTTTACCACCACTTGACTTGACACTTTTAATTTTTTTGTGTTACTCTTTATCTCTACTTTCACCCGTCTCCACCTTCCACTCTCGCAAAATGTGTGTCTCCGAGCATGTTGTCTAGTACTTAATTCCAAAACAAACATACAATAAACCTAATCTCTACACGCATAAAACAAGTGTCTGAATGATTGTCCTTTTGTCATAATCACTTAAAAAAATCAATTCCCCTATCGACTTTCCTGATAGGAACAAAAATTCCCCAGAAGAACTCGTAGTTCTCCAATTAACCGATAGGAGGGAAGAATTGAAACAGTCATAACTCTAAAGTGACAGTTTATTGCGTTGCTAACGTCAATAAAAACAATTTTGTCTAATTGTTGTTTTCCTCTTCATATTTTATTCAACCCACAAAAATCTACAATATTTTTCGGTTTTGTATTTCGCTTAGTTTTTTCGTCTTTTTGACATTTGGCACATCACGCTCACGGTTGTGTTTGGTTCACGTAATGCCCGGCAAGAGAGACTCATGCGCAATCAACTGTCATTTTGACAGGCAGCTACGGAGGAAATTCTTGTGTCAAAGAGCAAATGCGAATTCTCTTTCTGCAGTTGTTTTAAAATTGTAGTAGATTTTCTCCGACTCACTTGTTCATATTTCATAAGAGAAAGAGATGGGGTTTCCTTTGTAAAGTGGGGACTGGGGAGTGCAAAAATTTAAGAGTGTTGAAGATAACATGATTTGTATTTCGTATGCGCTGTAAAAATGAATAATATTTATTTCCGTTGCGGTTGCTGGTGGAATTTTAATTGACGAACGTGACGTAACGCAACGATTCCAATTTGTGTGTATACAGAAAGACGGGATACAAAAAAACGTGACACATTCAGCTGTCACGAAATTAATAATTCAACTGTCATAACAAACCGATATGCAATGTGCGCGCCGCCTATCTTACAGTCAATTGAACCGGTTTGCACCGGAGGAGCCATAGAGATGGGGATGTTGAGTATCGGTGGTAACGGAAGAAACGAAGTAATGTCAATGAGAGCACAGGTTGTATAACATTCACCCTGTGTCAACATTCTTCAATTGGATTTGATTGTCGGAGATGGGAAAACAAATGATTGAAGATGACGTTTCAATTAAAAGTATTGTTCTCGCTGGAACATGATAATAATTTCCCATCTAGGCTCGTCGTTTATGTCATGTTGCAAGTTCCAAGCGAAGTAAAAACCTTGTTTGTCACTTTTAATATGAGATATCCTTGCATCATGGTGCAAGATCCTTTGTGTTCCTGACAAAAGGCAAAAGCAAAGTATGTAAGTAGTTCTGTACACATGGTCGGACACAACCGGCGCGTGTGTAAGGATATTTTTGTTCCTCTTAGTGTTCGTTCTCGTCCTTCCCGCGAACTGCAGTGAAAAGTCAATAATTTAAAGATTTTTTTTTTGTAAGTAAATGTGTGGCAGCGGCGTTAGACGTGTTTAATATGCAGCCAACTCACGATTTGTATCCTGGGCCCCAAACAATTGTCGATACGGCGCGCGCGGCGGGAGGTATGAGAAACAGCTCACACATTCAAACAGCCATCAGACTTCATGTTCGGAAAGTGGTTTGAGCTTGAAGGACTATAATCATTTGTGCAGGCAGTGTTTATGGTTCCTTCCTGCTGGTATCTCGAATGCATGCATCTACTTGAGAGCACCAGCACCATCACCAGCTACTAGCTAGTCGAAGTCGACAAAAATACAAACCAAGGCAGCGAGGCAAAAATCCAAATCATTCACAGCACAGCTCTAGACAAACTTTAATTATACGGATGCTTTTCATATCGTGCCCATATTATGATCTCACTGTGTATACGGATTGGGATGAATGTCCTTTTTATAGGTTGAAATTTGTGTTTATGGTTTATAGAGTTGGGTATTTGAGGTGGGTACTTTTTCTACGTTTTAATGGATCCATCCATTAGAGTGTTGCTGCTGCTGCTGTGCCTGCTTGGGCATGGGCTTTTTTCCTATGAAGATGATTGCTGTTGGCAAAATGAATGATGATGTTGACGATGGCTATGTAGGTGAGTGGTGAGTTCAGGTGAAAATTGTGTTTTTTTTTCTGTCGTAAATGAGGAAAGATAATATTTGATTTTAAAAGAGCGATGGTTATGAGAAGAAATAAAAAATTGGATCTTTGGGTTAGTGTGATGGTACTGAAATGGTTTTTCACATTTATGAAGGAAAAGGGATTTTGCACTTTAGCAATACTAAATAGGGCGAAATGAGTTGCTAGAAAATCTCATGATTTTACACTTTTGAATGTGTCAACAATTCGACTCGGATTTTATTCAACTTCGACAAGTGGGACATGCAAGAACAACAAGAACAGACTTCAGTACAAAATAAATTTCTGGAAAACTTGACATTTTTAGTCAGCATAAGTTATTCAATTAAGTGTGCCCTCTGATTCTTCTTCTTCGTCAAGAAATCTGAAAAAAACAAAAAAAAATGTAAAGACGTTCATTTTAATGACTGTAAGCTTTGAGAGTGATAACATCCTTTCAAACACACTAAACGACGCGGTGAAGATAGCAACTTTTGTTTAAAATTTTCCAAGATCATAATGTCTTTGAAATATTTCCCAAACTTTCTTGTTAACGAATGCAATAATTGTAAAAAAGTAAATTAAATAAAAAAGTACGTATATGCCGCAGTGATCAAGTCAACCATAGCAAGTGTTCTTGATTTCGAAAAATGTTTAGCTACCAATTAAAACCAGCTTAACGACAATGGGGACGTTCTAGGGTTGTTATGACGATGACAACTTAAATAGTTTATGAATTTTTAGACAGAGAATCTGCTTTTCTTTTTTGTTGAATCTAGCATCGTCAGACTGGACGTGCAAGGTTTTGCCTGTACCACAACCGTGACGAGAACTGGCCCTCAAGTAGCACAAAAGTCAAAAATACACCAAAATATTTGGTGTATTTTTTGCATTTTTGTGATATGCATTTTCAATATAAAAAATACACTACTTTTCAGTGCAATTTTTGAACACTTAATTTTGATTTAGTGTAAAAAATACCCATGTTTTCGTACACAAAAAACACCGAGTGCGCAAAACTTGTACCGATATTTGGTATATTAATTTTGCAAGTGGCATAAAAATTGTCCTCGTTGATAGGATATAATATATTCTAAGGATGTATACTATGAACTAAAAACTGACAAGTAGTTTATTTTTTCAACCGGAAAAATTAAAAATGAATTAAAATTTACACCGTTTCTTATTTTTTGGTGCAAGATGTATCTACAAGAATTATAAATTAATTATATGATTGTAAGTGTTCACATAATTAATTATAGACACATCATGAATAAATATGATTCTGAGTGCCTAATTTAAGAACAAAGCACATTCTGTCGATGGATTTTCAGCGCCTCGAAAATTTTGACAAATTAAAGATTTTCTTATTGGATTCGAAAAAAATATTTCTCGAAAATTATGCTTTTTGATTTTTTTTTTTTAATTTCTTGCATATGAACTGTCTAAGACCCCAGAAACGAGTCATAGTTAGGTCGATATATATAGTAAAATGATTAATAATTGTTATCATTTAAATATGGCGGCCACCTGAATTTCATTTTTTCCTTGTATTCCTTAAAAAATATGGCCGTTGTCCAAAAAATACACCAGCTTCTGAACTCGGAATTAAAAATGAACCAATTTAAAAGAACTAGAAAAAAAGTACACAATTGTAAAAGTTATAAACAAATATGCTCTTTCGGTGCATTAATTTTGCTGAAAACTGTATAAAATATTCACTGATTTAGTTTAGTGTATTTCATTTATATATGGGTGTAAATCCTACACCAAAACATATTTGACGTTTAAAAATGGTGAATTTTATCTACCACACATAGTGTAAAAAATATGCTATGCTGAATCGATTAATTTTATGTACCATTAATGGTACATTATAAAAACAACTGAGAGCAGGTTTATTTTTTACACTAAATTTCAAAAGAAATGTTGAAATTTTGCACAGAAAATCCAATGGTGTGATTTTTATACCGGTATTTTTGATAAATACACCAAAATTATAAATTTTTTCTAAAATACACCAAAATTTTTGAATTTACACCAATTTATGCACAAGTGTGCTACTTGAGGGTCTGAGCCTCAATATTTGTTTTTCTCGAATTTCATCTTCGAATGGTATGACCTGGAATAAATATGTAACACCGTCCATTTTCGACAACAAGACCCCATCCCCTCGTCGAGTTATGATGAGCGAGTGCTAGTGAACAACTTACTTAAGGTGGCGCTACAGTGCGGCGCACACTGGGGATTTCGCGGAAAAAAAGTCTTAAAATAAAATTTTGAAAACAAATTTTTTGAGGATATTTTCAGATTCCAGAATAAAATCTGCACCTAAATCAGAAAGAGTTATTGAAATCGGACCATTGGTTTCGTTTTTATTGCTTCTTAAAGACATAACTTGTGAGTGGTATTGATAACACGGTAAAAAAGCATTTAGACAAAAGTTTTTTTTTTTTTTTTGGTTTCGCCCAAATGTTTTTCTTTATTTTTTCCTTAACGAACTATATTGTCTCAATATTAAACCGAAGAAAAAATTGATTTTGAAAATTTGGTTGCGTTTGTATGATTATTTTAAAAAAAACACTCAAAAATATGCAATTTTTTTTATACTTTTGGACATACAATTTTAGCTACATTTGCCTACAGTCAGAGACTAGTGTCATCATAATCCTTTCAAGTTTATCTTTCGATAGGTACCAAATTTAGGTGCCACCAGGTGCCACTCTGTATTTATTTGCAGATGGAAAACTGCAATTAGTCACAAAATAAACTAAAAATTGTTATAATTTGAAAAAAAAAAATCTTTTGCCTTACAAAATCTATTTTAGTAAAATATATTTGCTTTTTTGACCGAAAATATGGAAGCACATCAATAGTCAAACAAAATTTTTAAAAAATTTCACTAAAAATTTAACCGGATCGACCGCCATTTTGTTTTTTATGAATTTAAGTAGCTGCTCGTAGCTTGCTCAATTTTGATGATAAAGAAAAATCAACTTCGACAAAGTTGTAGAAAATTTAATTTCCTATAGAATTTGTGTAGCCACTTTTTTATTAAAACTTATCGTTTAAGAGCAATGGAACATGTTTGGCTAACGATCATATATTTTTTCTTAAATTTAACCAAAACCTCTCTTATCTATGCTAATGCATTTGTATGTAAATACGATATATGTAAAAAATAATAGATTTGTCAAAAAAAAATTGTTAAATGAAAAATTATTATTATTATTATTATTATTTTATTATTATGTTCACTTTGTTTAAATTTTTTTAAATCTACTACAAAAAATTAAAAAATTAATAAAAATAAAAATTAAAAATTTAATTAAATTAATTTAATTAACTAATTAATTTCATGATAATTTGACACAAAGAGAAAATGGTCCGCTTTCTTTTGCATACACGTTTATTGACATCTTTTGAAGTCAATGATTTGTGAAAAAGTGATCTTAAGATTTTCTTGATTAAAAATTATAAATCCATTATGGAAAGGTTTACAATTTCATTTTCATACAAAGATTTGAGCAATAAGCTAATAGAATGTTACACAGATAAAATAAAATTACAATTTTTCTTGGTAGATTTAAATTATCTATTAAATAATATCCAAATTGAATGTGTTGTGGACCAAGTCTACAAACGTTTTTATTCTCAATTTCAGAAAAGGTTCATTGCAAAGTACTTTTTAACTTTTTTTATTTAAATAATCAATAAATAATGAATTATTTTATTGACAAAAGTGTATCTGCTATGAATAATATTTCTATAATAGCATTTTTGACATTTTTAAAGGAATTCATTTCAGTTCTTTATCATTCTAGGATAAAAATATTTTTTTTTTAATTTTAAGGGGCGTGGTAGTGGGCGGTTATTTATTCCATCGATTTCTTTCGTGTCAAGTTATCATTCCTGAAAATTTCATTCAAATCCATCAAGTGGTTCAGTTTTTATAGAGTTTTTTCCGCACTCCCATACTAATTTTCCCAGTGTGCGGCGTGGACTTGGGCCTCAAACAACAAACCTCTCCAGCCAGCTCGGTCCGTAGCTAGCTGTCTCCGGTTTCGCGCGCCGATTTGCTTGAGGTCATCTTCAACTTGCGCGCGCCACCTAATCCTTGGTCTTCCTCTACTGCGTCGTCCCTCTGAAATTTGTATCCATCCTCTCCACGTGACGAAGCCAACTGAGTCTTTGGACCTTTACTCTTTTAACAAGGTCATGGTTAAATCATTCCTCCATTGAACGTTTATGCATACAGGACCATAGATCTTCCGGAGAACTTTTCTCTCGGACCGGCCTAGGGTGATCTCATCCGTTTTTGACAGGGTCTTTGCTTCTGCACCATTAAGCAGGACGGGGATGATGAGGGTCTTATAGAGCAAGAGTTATTCTCCTTCTGATCTCGGCGCCGCCGATGTCATTGTCCGTGTTGAAAGCAGAGCCAAGGTAGACAAAGTCCTAAACTACTTCGATATTATATGAGTCTATCGTGACGTTTAGTCCAAGACGTCGGTGTTGGGTGTCCTTTCTTGATGACAGCATATACTTTATTTTGCCCTCATTGACCGCTCAATCCATTTTTCTAGCCTCCGTCCGCTCCTGCAGTTTTGTTGTTTTTAAGCTCACATATTGCTATCTTCACTTCTTCAAGGTCAGGTAGACTTGCGTCTTCTTCATTGAATGGTTCATTCTGCCTGACAGCGGAATTTGATTCGTCATCGCCGTTGTACAGTCTGGTGAAGTGGTCCTTCCTTATCCTCAGCACTGACTGTGACTCTACTACGATAATTCCTTGTCGGTCTTTACAGGCTTCAGTTCGTGGTCGGTAACCTTGAGTCATTCGTTTTATCTCTTGGTAAAACTTTGTAACCTCATTCCTGTTTTTTAGGCTCTCGATCGATAGCTTTTCATGCTCTATGTTTTTACTTGCGACATATAGAATATATGGCAAGTATTGAATTCGTACAAAAAAAAAAATTTGAGATGATGATGAGATATGACATTACGATTATAGAGAAGTCGAAAAAAGTGAGTCCGGCGATTCCGTCTGTCTGTCTGTCGGGAAGTTTACAGGCACCTACAGCCTTAACCACTGGTCCGATTGACTTCAAACTTGAAAATAAGAGGTTTGAGCAAAAACCCATATCTCAGTTTTTTCATTTTTTTTTAAGATCAAAATTTAGGGTAGCCACCATACGATTTTTATGGCAAAAAACCAAAACTTTAAATTTTCTCCAAAACGGTTCCTACGATTTTTTTTTAAACTTCCTCGAATTTAATTTTTTTTAACACTCATGTATTTTATGTAGAAAATTTTTTTTTGTATTGCTCCAAAACGGTACCTCCCATAGAACCGTTTTTTTGTTATTCGATTTTCTCAAAAAATTAAATTCCGATCAGCGTAATTTTTTTTTGAAAGTACGTATATATTGCCCAAATAATTTTTTGTATTCAAAAAAATTTCAAATTTTTTTTTGGATTTTTAAAAAAATATTTTAAACTTTTTTTTTCAAAATTGTGTATCTTAAAAACGGATCAATATTAAAAATCGAAATATACTCATAAAATGTATATTTACATATTCTTGAATACTGCATACCCAAATTAATTTTAAGATATTTTTGAAAAAATTTATATATAAAAAATTAATTTAAAAAAAAAAACGGCTCCCACGATTTTCAAAAAAAAAATTCAATAAATCAAAAATAAGGTTTAAATTTGTTTGGCATTTAAATTTTTGGAATGAAATGTATTTACGAGGTATATTTTCAAAGTTTAATTTTTTTTAAATAAATTTAAAAAAATTTAAAAAACCAACATTTTCTTAAGAAATCATATGACATCAATTTTTTCCGATTGAATCCATTTTTGAGGTACATATTTCAATTTAAATTTTTATTTATGAGTTTATTTTTTATTTTTTTTTATGATTTATAATTGTGAATACAGGAGCAAGTTCGTACGACCGAGTCGTGCACATTTTTCTTTCTGAAAAGCTTGTTTTCTTCTCTCATCTTCTGCTCGTAGAGCTCCCGAGCTGCACTTGTCCTCCTGTGCAACACTGCTTTATGTGCTTTTTGCTTGGCTGCATGTACCTGCCTGCATTCTTCATCAAACCAGGGGTTCCGTTGTGGTGACCCAGCACATCACCTGGCAATTCTGCCACAGGTTATCAATACTCGATGTTGGCTGCAGCGGATTTCTTATGAGGTTACTTGATAATCGATCGGCAAAGGATTTGTTGATCTCTTGCGATTGTAGCCGTCTGAAGTCATACTTTCTACAAGCACCTTCTGTTTTTGGCTTTGGTCGAGATATTCGCTGCACTACCTTGGCTACAACGAGGTAGTGGTCCGAGTCCATCTTGGCCCCTCGGAAGGTTCGTACATCAATAATGCTTGAAGAGTGTCTTGCGTCGATCGCAATATGATCAATCTGGTTGATAGTTCTTCTTGATGACGTAGCGTCTTGAATAAACCTTTATAAAGCTTTATTCAGAGATAAGAGTTATATCGTCTTAGGAAATAGTTCACTCTGGCGTATACTTGTTATTTTTAATTTTTGTTTTCACTTCTGCCTCGCGGTGGATGTGACCTAAGATGTAGCTGACGATTAAATCATTTCAATGTCGTCTGCATTAGCGAACGATTGAGTGAATTTGGTGGCGATAGTCTCAACAAGTCAAGGATTATATCCCTAACGCCAGATTGAAGAGGCGTCCAGTCCCTCTCCTTGTGGGAATCCATTGCACTTGTTGACGGGGATGACTCCTTTATTTTGGCTTGTAACGTGGTCACCCTTCATAGTCTTTGAGGTCTTGAACTCTCTTCTGGTTTTGTAAAGCTCAATGCTAGTTATGCTGTTGTAAGCAGGTCTGGAAGCAGACATTTTTCTATCATTATCATATGGATCTCTCCGATATTGTAGGAAAGTAGCCCTTGCTGCTGCACTCTGGTACCCCTTTTTTCATGTTTGACTTATTTAATGCTTTTTCGCCTGTCTTCCGACATTTCCCGTCTATTCTCTGTTTGATCAGTTAAGTTGGTATGCCATTGTCTTCGGCACCTTCGGGTTTGCTGTCCTTTTAGCAGTTTATATCAGTATATATACTTAAGTTTCGTTCCAAATCTCTATCTCTCTTTTGAATCATTTTTCTGAACAAAAAAATACAAAACCAGATTAAGCATGGCATGAGAAGCAATCGTTAAGTTTATAAAAGCTCAATAACATTTTATGCAAAGCATGTCATAAAAAAAATCAACATTATACATCGCAAAGTTCATTGTCCTTATCTTGATGCAAAATTGTTTTAATTCGCTGAACTCATTCAAACAAAAATAAAATTGAGTGTGTTGCTCATGTTATCCCTCCTTCTGCTTCTACAAACATGAGTCAGTTGCATGTTCGAAATCAACAATAGTTTTCCTGTTTGACATACAAATTATTCAACTCCTATATAACGTGACTAGACATTTGAGCTCATTTTTTTCGTGTTAGAGGAATTATTCGGGGAACATTGGGGACACCCCAAGCAAATAATTTAATTAGTTTTCTTAAGCAAGGGAATTTCCTGGAATAACTAGGGTAAAGTGCTTGAAGTTGTTTGACACTTCAAACCAAAGTTCAATATTTGACGCTCGAAATGTTTTTCATAAATGTCAAGAGATTAAAGGGGAAATTATACTACCCGAAGCTTTTCTTTAAATTCGATGAAAATTTGTTGAGGGTATTTTTTTATGGTTGCTTGATGAGTTGCCATAGCTTGTTTGTGTGAGCGGTTCCATCATGAAAAGGTGCCAAACGAGCAAAAATCACTGCCTTCAATAGTCGTGAATGATGAGAAACTGCTTCCTTTTTTTTGCACATTGATTTGTATTCAAGCTGAATGAGAAAATGGAAAAATGGAAAAATAACTTGAGATGGCGTAGAACAACTCGAATGTTAGTAAGGTGTGTATCCTGCAATCACCAACGCCACCACCACCATGTACCATGGCCGTGCGGTCGTTCGTACGTTTGCCTTTGTTGCCGCACAATATTTCATTTGGGGTTTGGTTGAACCATAGCCCACTTGAGGAATGCAAAGCTCCTGGGAATTAACGAACGACGAAATATGCATTTTTTTCGCGACAAAAAGGTAGAATTGTTGACCTACATTTCAGTCAGTGCAC
Source organism: Sphaerophoria taeniata (assembly GCA_943590905.1). Lineage (NCBI taxonomy): Eukaryota > Metazoa > Arthropoda > Insecta > Diptera > Syrphidae > Sphaerophoria > Sphaerophoria taeniata. Next base: position 149,311,056 of record OX016541.1, read on the forward strand.
ATTTGTTTGTTTTTTTCTTATTTTTTTAAATGGAATTGGAAAAGGCGGTTCTTGCATGTCATAACTTATGAATCAGGATTATTGAACTGGAACGCAGAAAATGTGTTTACGAGGGTTTTGATAACAACCACCCGATGGCGTCAATATCGCAAGACCAACTTACTATCGTGAAGTATATTCCCGTAGGCGGTTGCTGTCAAAATTTCAGCCGGATTGAATTCGTTGTTTTGTTTTGACCGCTTGTGGAAATGGGAACTCTACTGATCGACAACCAGTCTTCCTAACCTTATCATACTTATTTGATCTTCTCCCTTCTAATTCATGAGACAAAAAACTTCCAGCTTCCTATCATAATACTTCTTTAAACTGTCGGACTTTTCCATAATTCAATATTAAATATTCTCCTTGATGCAAAGTCCTTTTAATGAACATACAAAAATAAGTACTTAAATATCTTCAAGGCTTCAGCCTTAATCTCCAACAAAATGGCGCACACATGCCAACAGATGAGTTCTTGAGAAGATAAATTCCACATCACACTGTTGCCCATCTTGCTCTTGAACCATAAGGACGAACAAAAAAAAATTGCAAAAAAATCCTTTTCCATGGTAATTTGAAACGAAACACTTATCGCACATCTCGTCGAGTGTCCTTGATACACAAAAACATCTTTGCCCATTAAAGGGTGAACCTTTTACTGTGCAATTAGTTGTATGTGTGTGTGTCTATGACACTTCGCACTTGTGGGTTGTTTTTGTGTGTTTCTATTGGCTTTTGGCCCTATCGATCTTGCCACCACACTGAGAGGCAATATTTGTTTCAATTAAGCTTAGAAACTCACATCGAGAAGTCAATTTTCGTTAAAAAGATTTTAGTCTTCCTTATGGTCTCAGAACAAGGTTTCTGCCTTGAGCGAAAAAATCAAGTCAAATGAGTCCCTCTGGGCAAACGATAAATAAAACTGTGTTAAGCACCAAAACCAGCATCAAGTTACACGAAAGTTGGGAGGGGACACAAAACGAAAAGTACGAGTGAAGGCCGGCCTGGGCCATTGGGACCATTACTTTGCATCAAGGCTATGATGTGTATACTTTTCGCATGCCAGGATGGACGACGAAATTAAGTTCATTTATTTAGCTTAAGCGTTATGAAGCCAAAAAGGATATTTTCTGTATTCACATCTATATTCTCGTGTGTAGAAGATAAATAGACAAACATGTATGAAAATACATAATCCTTGCCGCAATTACCCCGACAACGACTACGAGAAGGCTCTAGTGGAGTCATATTGTAGACTTAACCAAACATATTTGTGTGTATCGGAGGACAAAACAACAACAACAATGAGGAATTTGTAGAACACGTTTGTAGGGATATACGAAGTCATATTGTGCAAGGAGTGAGGCAAGTTAAATTTATACTTGCGGTGTATATTTATCTTCGTCATTATCATCATCATCGTCAACGTCGTCATGGGCTTGACGGCAAGGATTTACGCTCTACTGATATATTATCCTTTGAGCAGAATAGAAAACAAAAGAATCAAAGAATCTGACGACACGGGTACTGCGGAGTCTGATGGAGTTCTTGAAATTGCTACAAGATGAATGTTCACACACTTACGAGCATGTAATCAGGGGTAAATTAGTTCAACCGGTCATGCATTTGTTGAGTCGAATTATTTCTTGTTCGGTTGGTTTTTGTTTTACTCACCGAAAAATGTATGAAACCATTTTGCGGATGACGTGAAAGTGAGCTCATTTGAATTCGTCGTTTTTCATTTTAACATGGCGTTGTGGAGAGATTTGGGGAATTTAACTGGAACTCATTCGAAGCGGAGTAATTTCAATTCAAAAGTCAATTCGATTCTTATTGAGTTCATCGAAGTGATACACGACAAGAGAAAAAACACGATTAGATCAATAATGGCACTGATTTTAGTTAACGGTCACTATGGCGTATACGTGCTATTTTTTTCTAAAATTTTAGTTTTTGTGTTATAGTTACTGAAGTAAGTTGAGTCTCTAGTCATAATAATTCATGTAGTAATGTTTATCACTTAGAGTATGAAACTGGAATTAATTTAAATCCAAATTTGCCACTATTCCAAAACGCAGCTTCTGTATGAATAGTCTCAACAATAGCCTTCATTTGATGTTTAAGAAAAAATGTTTGAAGCAAACCGAATCCGTATGGGATCAAATCTGGAAAAATTGGTGCATAGAGCATAGGGCAACATTTCGCAGCCCAATTCGAATAATTTTGGCGTGGTAAAGGAATATGTGTGAGCCAGTGCGTTATCATAGTGGAACAATTTTTTTTCTTCGCCATGTGGGGCCGGTTCTTTTTCAATTCGGCCTCGAATTGGTCCAATAATTTGGCACAGTACAGCTCTGTGAACGTTTTATCCTTCTCCAAGTAGTCGATGTGGATTAGAACTTGTGAATCACAGAAAACGGTGGCCATCACGTTTTTGATCACGCTTAGCATTCTTCGTTCCTTGGCCTCTTGACCTTGTACCAGTGGATCAACAACAGGTCATCAATTCCACTGTATAATCTGGTGGATCAACGTTTCATCAACTGTTACGAAACGAAACAGAAACTCCTTCGGATTGCGCTTAAAGTGTAAAACACTGCCCTGCAGTGCTCTCACGATTGCGCTTGTCGTCCAGAGTTGACAAACGTGGCACCCATCGTGCAAACAGCTTTGTTGAGCCCAAAATTTCATGCAAGATAATGTTCCGCACGCTTTCTCCATGTTTTGAGGTCACTAGAATCCGAATCAACCCTTTTTATCATGATTTCTGTGTGTGTATGTGCATATGTACGTAGTGCGTTAAGTTTTTTCTGCTCGATTATCTCGCGAACAACTCATCGTATTGCCATGAAATTGGTCTCATTCGACACTTTGTCTTTGTTAAGAAGAAGGTTTTCAGCGAAATCGGTTCAGAGGTTTTTTGAAGGGAAGCAAATCTATCAAAACCTGAAAGTATTCATAATTTATTCATGAAAATTATGATCATTTCAGCGTACGTTGTATTATTTGTCAGTAATTTGGTATAAACAAATGACTTTAAGCGGATAGGTATACAGGATGCGCCATCTATATGTGATCGATGGAAATATTGAATAACTTTGATGGATTGGCGTCGTCGAACACATTTTGGAAAGGTTATTGCATTATAATTTCAGTTATGAATCGGTTTGCGCCCACAGAAAGCGCGGAAGTTGTGACAATGTTCATTAAGTGAATGCAATCGTTTAGTTGTTGCAACACAGCATGCGTATCATCAAAAGTATCGTGTTCGTTTTGAGCCAAAAATTCGATTCTTCATGGTTTAGCTTCGAATTTTGAAAAATTCGGCTTTAAAGTGGACCGTCCACATCGACCACGTGCTCAAGTTCCCAGGACGCGTTGTATCGAAAGAGGGGGGAGGGGGGTTTGCCCACCGAGATCGCCCGATTTAGTGCCAACGGACTTTTTGAGATTTTTGAAAAGCAAAGTGTATTTTAACAAACCGAAAACTTTAGACGAGTTTAAGGACAATATTCGAGCCGAAATCAATGTGATATCGCCAGAGATGCTGGCAAAAAATGTAAAAAAAAGATGAATCGTGTATCCGCAATGAAGGTGGTCATTTGATCGACGTAGTCTTTTCAAAACTCAATAGAAAAAATGTAAACCTTCAAATTTGATCAAAGTAACTCGTTTTTTTCAAAATCTATTGAGAATTGTTCAAGTCATTCCATATTCAAATCGATTACATTTAGATGGCGTGACCGATATTTTAGTGGTTTCAAGTAAAAACAGTCTATGTGAGTATGAACAAGAGATTTCTGATTTTAAACCGGTAAAAAAGCATGAGTTTAGTTTATAATTGATTTTTTTTTTTCATTTCATTTCTTTATTTCAAACAAGATTTACATAGATACATTAAGATTTTAAATCTTTTAGAGCATCAATAATATAATATTACAATTACTGTTACTAACAGAGAAAATAATATAAAATTATGATACAAACTAATAAGCGATTAAGCCTTTACTAATTTCATAATTAAAGCATTTGATTAAGTCATCTATAGAAATAAAAAAAATACATATTTAAATAAGTCATTAAAAAAAAGAGAGGAGAAACAAAAATTATAATAAAAGTCAGTTAGTGTAGTGCAAAAATAATTTATTCCTGAAAGCTGAAGGTGAGGCTGTGCATTGCAACTCGCTAAGAAGTAAGTTCCATAGACGAATTGCTGTAACGTAAAATGATCGTTCTGCAATGTTGCGATAAACACGCGGCAAAATAAGTTTTAAGCCTCTTTGTGACTGGGCAAAAATTAAATCCTCACTGAAGTAACTGGGGCACCTGTGAATGATTTTATGTAGTGTCAGAATAAGCCGAAAGTTCAAGTAGTCATCCAGATTCATTCCTAGGATAGTATGCAGCAAATGAGACACACTCGTGTGTCTCGGGAGACTATAAATAAATCTAATACAATCATTAAATGCTACATTAAGTTTACGTTTACAATCACAGTCTAAAGCAGGATAAATACAAGCATTATAAGAGAAAAAAGGCAATAATAAGGACTTAATGAGCTGTTTCTTAATTTGAGGCAAAAACAATTCCGAAGAAGATCTCAAACTACGCAATCCCCCATATATTTTTCTGATTGCATCTGATACTGCGATACAACAGCTGACATTACTATTAATTTTGTAGCCTAAATAGGTAACATCCCTTACATAGGTTAAGACTTCATTATTGAGAACTACTGCAGGTAAGTCAGAAGGGTCATACTCAGCTCTAGACCAATACATGGCTAAAGACTTAGCAGGATTTAATTTCATGCGGTTTTCATTAGACCAACTTAAAATATGACTCAAATCCTCATTTACTCTTGCAACACAATCTTCTATGAAACCAGTAGGACGAAAAAAATAAAGAACCACATCATCCACATATAGGTGAACTCGACAGTTACAAATTATATTAAGGAGGTCATTAATGAAGATAGAAAAAAGTAGAGGACCCAGTACTGAGCCTTGGGGAATTCCGATGTTAGAAGTTAGGGTTTTTGAAATACCAACATCTGTTTTAATTATTTGGACTCTATCAGCTAAATAATTATACAAAAGCTTGAGTGATGTGTTAGAAAAATTAAAAGTGTGTTTTAGTTTAGCAAGTAAAATAGAGTGGTCAATACAATCAAATGCCTTAGAAAAGTCCAAGAGCACAATGATACCATTTTTATCTGAATCAAGGGCATACCGAATGTCTGTTGTAACTCTGATAACAGCAGTTTCACAACTGTACTTATTTCTGAACCCAGATTGCCATTTTGAGAGAAGGTCACAGGGAAATGATAAGATGCTAATGGGCCTATACTCAGATGCATTCAAAGTGTTTGCTTTTTTTCGGAACAGGAATGACGTTTGCGTTCTTCCATACATCTGGAAATCTACCACTATAAATAAAATAGTTGAAAATATGGAGTAGGTAGTTAATAACGATTGGGAGAACAATTTTTAAAATTTTTGGAGAAATATCATCAGGACCAATCGCATTAGACTTAATAGACTTTGCAGAGTTAAATAGTTCACTAGCATCAATGCAAGCAAATGAAAAAGAATTTCCACTGTCTGGCAATGTTAGAATATCGTGTGGACTTCTATTTCTGGACAAGGACGGAAAAAGAACACCACTCATCTCGTCAGCACTGAAAGGACATTTTGTGTTTTTATCTTTCTTCACACCAAGTTTTTTTAAGTTACTCCAAAGCTCCTTTGTACTCAGTGATGGATCAAGTTTTTTCAACAAGTAAGCGCGTTTAGAGTTGCGAATCAGCGAGCTCACCTTATTACGTGCATGTACATATTGTCTTTTATTGTATTCACAAGGATTGTTTTTAAATCATCGAAAAAAGCGCTCCCTTTCTCTTATAAGGTGTTTTATATTGGGATTAAACCAGGGGCAAGAATTCCTTTTTAGTTCTTTAGTAACTACTGGGACATAATCATTAAACAATCGTGTGAGTAAACTGTTGAATAGTGACACTTTGACATTGACATCAGCCGAATAAAATATCTCATCCCAGTCAGATCTTCTGAAATTCGTCACCAAATCCTCATAGCTGAAATCACGATATGATCTAAAGCTGTTCTAGAAAAATTAATTACGTCTCTTTCAAATTGTAGGGAGCAGAATATAAAGTCGTGAATGAACTCAGAGGTAGGTCTTATTTGGTCATTACCCAAAATTTTACACTTAGCCGTGGTCAAAAACATGTCTAAAAGTGAAGGGTTAGCCTCCGACTTAAAACAAGTAGGCCAACGGTTATTTACAACTGATAAGCCGAACTTGTCACAAAAGTGATTTAATAACCTAGTGAAACTATTATTAGCAAGAAGATTTACGTTGAAGTCACCACCTAATAAGATTTCGGACCCAGTCTAAGCAAAGTTTCTTCTAGTTCTCCAATATATTCGTCTTTAAACATGTTTGGTGGGCTGTAGATAGATACAATTAAGTATTCATCTTCTAAACAATTCACTTCAATGCAAATAAAATCAATATTCGAATTTTTGGACTGATAAACAGAAAAAGCAGAAAGATTTTGACGTACATAAACACAAACTCCACCTCCAACCCTGTCCTTCCTGTCACTTCTATGTAAGTGCAAAAAGAATTGTTATTGAAAAACGATGAACTTATTGGTTTACGTCTATTTTAACTCTTATTTTTTTTCTATTTTCAGGTAAGCTAATTGCTAATACCGATGATGATAATAACGGTAAGCAATCAATTTAAAAAAAATCTCTTAGCCATAAATGTTTTCTATCTACCATAATTTTATGGGTAAATTGCCACAAAAACGCACCTTAAATGTATATTTATTTCCATACCCAAAAGTATTCCCAAAAGCAAGTCGTAAATAAGCAACTTATTATCTTTGAAAAAACAAATACAAACAGTAGAATCTCTATCTGCTTGTTTAAATCTGTTTAATAATTTAAAGAAGGGTACACATGGATGTTCTCTTTTGCTTGAAGAAAGCTCTTGCGCTCTTTTACTTCGAAAAATAAAGTCCAAAAAAGCTTGTTTTTCGAAATTAGTACATCAAGTTTATTTAAAGACAAAAAGCTTCTACGAAAAGTTCTTGAAAGTGTTTATTAAGCTTAATGAACTTTTTCATAGGGTATTGCATTATTTGTGGACATATTTATTTACTAAAAATTTGTTGGTTTTAAATTGAAAAGCAAAAAGCTTCATTTTTTTTTAATTCTTAGAATTTCTTCTAAAATTTAACTTTGTCGTAGTTCTGGTATCTCGCCATAAAATTGCTACTAATGTTGTTGTCGAAAAATGAAACAAAAAGTCAATTTTTATCTTGCTTCGTTGTGCATCCACTTTATACAGTTGATGAACTCATTTCATTACAATGTACCACCCAGATGTTGGAATCAAAATTGTCCGAAATTAATACGCCCAACTTCCTCTTGAACTCTTAAAAAATTAAATTGACGACTCAACTCAACCCATTTCAATCTACGGCCAATTAAAACGTTTTAATGACATTTTTACGACCGACACACCATCATGAGTTCAAAAATCCTCGATATCCAATAAATCTATTCTATTTTTGTCGAAATTTCATATTTATTCCAAAAATTAAACAAATATTCATTCATTGATGCAAGCAAAGTCTTTCCGGTTCAGTGCATGTGACATAAACATCGCCAGCTCTCCAGAAAACGATGACACGTCAAACCGACCGACCGACGCTGCCGTTGAGTTGCAAGATAAATACATTTTAACTGACAGGTCGTCAGGGTAATAAAAACACCAAAAGTTTTCTCTCTCAAAAAAAATAAGACGAATGGAAAATTCAAAAATAAGAAAAAAGACGATCTTTCAGAAGCAAACAAAAAGACAGTTCGACACGAGCTCGAGCTCTCTTTACTGTAAAATTGTCTCCGCCAAAACAAACAGATATTTTTTTTTTGATTTTCTTCTTTTTGACAATGAAAGCCGAAGCGACTCATCATAATCCAAAAAAGATTCATATGATGGCGATAAATTCATATTTAATATTTTCTCTGTTGGTACTCTACTGTTGGACAGACAGACAGACGGGATAAAGACTAATAAGATGAATGTCCTCGATGAGAAAGGACCGAAAGAAAATCCGCCATTATTATTTAACAGTCCATGGTTTGTGTATATCCTCATTTAAAATTAACACGCCATGCACTTCATCGCTTAAAAGGACATCCTATACTGCATACCAAAACATGAGAGGTTCAACTTTCAATATCCTTCATTTTGCTCGGGATACACCAAGGAATTCTTGATTTTCCCCGATGTAATAATCTTACTCGTTTTCTTGAGTATTTGCTTTTGTTTTGGTTGGTTTGGGTGATGTCCTTGTGTTCTGTCGTTGTTCTTGCTTCTTGTTGTCCTTGTTCGAGGAGGACATTTAACGAGCGGTTTTATCTTCTCAACTGCATGGTTTCTGTCAACACTGTCAGTCGAACTTTCGTCTTGCTTTTCTTGTTTATTTCTCCACTTACGACCGAACAAGACAACGACGACGACGAGAATTTAGTTCGTCTTTTTGTTTTAAGCCTTCCTCTGGGCATAGTCCTTCAACGTCTATTTTGTTCTTCGTACTTTGATAAATGACACGACGCACAGTGGCCCGTTTAGGCTAAAGTCATTCCAAAATTCATTTTTTTCGTTGTTCCAGAATTCAAAATTTGTTGTTTCGCTGAATTAACAAATATTTGAAGTTCTTGAAACCGAAGTTTTTTTTTAATTTTCCCAACGGTTTGGTTTTGAGAGGGGGTCAAAGTTGAACTTTTTTTTCAGTTTTAATAACAAACAATTTTTTTTTCTTTTTCTTGACTTTGAGAAGCTATATTACGAACGTGGGGAAAGAATTTTTGTTTTTTCTTTCTGAAATTAACAAATACGGTAAAATATATGTTTGGAAAAAATATTACAAAAAAAAAAAAATGTCTATATATATATATTTTTTTTTTTGGACACCACTTTTTGTACCTTTTTCTGACTTTACATTGCATGGAAAAAAAAGCTTCAAAAAGCATTAAGCAAAACTCAACGCATAATGAAAGCTGAAGTATTTCTTAATATAATCCTGAAGAAATAATTTGCGCCAACTTGCGCCCAACTGAGCTAGAGCGATTTTATTAATCGATGGCAGGCACTTTTTTCAATTTTCTGGTTTTTCAATGGCAAATTAATAAAATGTTTAGTACTGTAACTTTTGAACTAGTTGAGATATCACCACAATTTTTTTTTTTATTTCGAAGAAAATGTTCACGGCTAACAATATGATGAGTTTTAAATTTATTACATTTGCAGGGTGTTCCAGAATTTTCGAACAAAAATTTTTTTTCTTTCAAATTCAAAAAATTATCTGAAATGGGGAATGAATTCACCACAATTTTGTTTTTGATGACGGAAATATTTTAAAATACGATATGTCATAAATATTACATAAATCGGAGGCAATAAAAAAATTAAATTGAAGGGTTTATATTATATCCATAATAAAATATTAGCAGTTACTTTTGACTTAAGGAGATTAAATGTTCAGTGATTATTTATGTAGGTATTAATTTTTAATCGGATTAAATGTTTATTTTTATTGCTCGATGTCATAAAATTTTAGATTGACGGAAAAGTTTTAAATGAACTTACAGAAACAAAATCAACGCGGTCATGCCCAATATGCAAAAGGACACAAAAAAGTTTCAATAGCCAAGATGAATCCAATGCAAACATTGACGAACATAACTACCAATATGGAATATCTCCACTGCATGGTAGAATCAGATGCATGGAATTTATATTAAAACTTGCATATACACTTCGACAGGATGGAGAGGATTTCGGTGAATCGATTGGGATCAAAGAAGCACAAAAAAGAAGAAAGGAAAGGATACAAACGTGTTTCCGTGATCAGCTTGGACTCGATGTAGACAAACCAAAGCAGGGATTCGGAAATACTAATGATGGGAACACTTCGAGAAGATTTTTCGAGCAATCGGTGATAACAGCTTAAATAACTGGAGTAAACATAGAGGTTATTTCCAGGCTGAAAATAATGCTTGATGTTTTGAACTGCAGGGAAGTTGTGAACGCAGTTAAATTTGGGGAGTATACTAAAGCAACAGCAGCTCTGTTGACTCAAAAGTATCCTGAAAAACAACTGACACCTACTCTTCACAAAATTTTGGCTCACAGTCAAGATATTATAGAGTATCAATCACTTCCCCTAGGAGAATTATCTGAAGAAGCCCAGGAATCCAAAAATAAGGACTACAAAAGGTATAGATATCAAAATACTTGCAAAGTTTCGAGAATAAGGCAGAATGAAGACTTATGCAACATGCTTGCAGCCTCATCTGATCCGCTTATTTCTTCTCTGAGGCACGTAAGGACCCAAAACGATATGAAAGCACTTTATTCTCCGGAAATGTTGAGTTTATTGAATATTACCACGGACCAAGATGATAGTTTTCAAGAAATCTAATGTTTATACGTACATTTCAACTGTTTTTATTGTATAATTTGCTGTTCAATTTGTTATTTATTATTATTCTAATGTCAATTTACAAAAAAAAAAAATAAAAAAAACTTTTTTCGCCACTGTTCCTCTAAAATCGGTGTTTTACTTTTTGCGCTACTGTTAAACGTCAATTCCTTTTGTTTTACGCCAGAAAATGAATTTTCTTGTTTGTTTAATTCACATTTAATCATTTTTATCTCACTTAATATAACTAAGCTTTTTGACAGCTATTTCCGAAACACCCTGTAATGTTTTTATTTTGAAATTCACCAATTTCATAGCGTTGGGTGTAACCTTCAAAATAAAAAAAAAATTGTGGAAATATCTCAACTCGTTTAGGAGCTATGATTTTTGGAACCAAAAAAGCCGAAACAGGCCACTGTGCGACGCTGCTGTTGAGTTGCAAGATAAATACATTTTAACTGACAGGTCGTCAGGGTAATAAAAACACCAAAAGTTTTCTCTCTCAAAAAAAATAAGACGAATGGAAAATTCAAAAATAAGAAAAAAGACGATCTTTCAGAAGCAAACAAAAAGACAGTTCGACACGAGCTCGAGCTCTCTTTACTGTAAAATTGTCTCCGCCAAAACAAACAGATATTTTTTTTTTGATTTTCTTCTTTTTGACAATGAAAGCCGAAGCGACTCATCATAATCCAAAAAAGATTCATAATGATGGCGATAAATTCATATTTAATATTTTCTCAGTTGGTACTTTACTGTTGGACAGACAGACAGACAGGATAAAGACTAATAAGATGAATGTCCTCGATGAGAAAGGACCGAAAGAAAATCCGCCATTATTATTTAACAGTCCATGGTTTGTGTATATCCTCATTTAAAATTAACACGCCATGCACTTCATCGCTTAAAAGGACCTCCTTTACTGCATACCAAAACATAAGAGGTTCAACTTTCAATATCCTTCATTTTGCTGGGGATACACCAAGAAATTCTTGATTTTCCCCGATATAATAATCTTACTCGTTTTCTTGAGTATTTGCTTTTGTTTTGGTTGGTTTGGGTGATGTCCTTGTGCTCTGTCGTTGTTCTTGCTTCTTGTTGTCCTTGTTCGAGGAGGACATTTAACGAACGGTTTTATCTTCTCCACTGCATGGTTTCTGTCAACACTGTCAGTCGAACTTTCGTCTCGCTCTTCTTGTTTATTTCTCCACTTACTACCGAACAAGACAACGACGACGGGAATTTTGTTCGTCTTTTTGTTTTAAGCCTTCCTCTGGGCATAGTCCTTCAACGTCTATTTTGTTCTTCGTACTTTGATAAATGACACGACGTTAAAAAAATGTGTTTTGTGTATTCTTTTTACAGGGCGATTCGTGTCTGTAGGTTTTTATACTTTTTAAAATTTGAGAAGGACCTCCTACTCTCCTTGAAGACATGAGAAGACAAAAACAAATCACCCTGTTTATAAAAATGGCAAAATTGTATGAAGGACTATTCTGGCGAGAGATTTATAATAAAAATGATGCACGGCGTATGTTTTGTGGTGTGTTTGTGTTTTGTGCAATTTCGACGTCAGGGAAGTGTCCTTACCATGCATTGCTCCTTTCTTTCTTTGTTCTCCGTTTAATACGGTTTACTTGTGTATAGATTTTTATTTTTTAAAAGGATTGCAAGTTAGTGGATGCAGTTATCCTTCCAGCTGGTCGTGGTTCTTACATAATGCATTGCCGAAGTTAGAGAAAAATGAATTTAAGGACATTTCGATTTTGTATGTTTGCTGCTTGTTGTTATGACTGTATCACGATGTACGGTAATGTGGCCATATTTGCGCCAGTAGTTGTATTGATTCCGGGTTAAATGGGAAGCACCAAACAGGAAATATATTTTGTAAACAAGAAAAAATAATAAGTTATCGGAAATTGGTAAATCGAAAGTTTTTGGGAATGTTTGATAGAAATAGGAAGCTTGTTGTTACTGAATGTTTCAACGAAGGACCCCATTAAGGGTGGGCCAACTAATGAATTCTTATTTCAACAAAGGTTCTTTTGAAACTGACTCCAGATGAGGACATAAGTGCCTTATTTTCAAAGTGAATACTGAAAGGATGTTTTGGCCGAATATCTTCTGTAGTTATAAACCCTATTATCAACCACTAAAAACGTATTTCATCGGAGCAAATGTTGAGCTTCTGGCTGAAACTATAAACAAGGTCTTGGAATCACGGCCCGGCGCAATCCAATTTCCCTTCAAAATACTTAAAGCGTCCTGGTCTATGCCATCCTAACAGCGTAAGTTTGGTTGGCTGTGCTACTACCTACCGCAAAGAACTTTTAGGGCCGTTCCTCTTAGCTAGCACGAACCAGGTGTCCAGTTCACCAGAGGGTACCAGCTAAATTTTTGTCAGATCTTCGCGATAGATTTCATATACTATTCTCTTCAAGATTTTGCTCTGGAACGGGACTAAGATTCCAGAGTGCCTCTGAAAGACTTACATCTAAGGCATCAACAGTTTCGAAGTAGTCTTGAAGGACTAAAACATGTTCCGATGGCTTTGAACATATTCTCCTTCCATATCTGCCATGTTCTCCTTGTTATCTACTGCTACTTCTGAACCAACGGAGCCGCCATGATTGATTTGAGTTTACGCCGCATCCTCGATCTATATAAATGATGTTTGTAGATTCCTTGTTGGTTCTTTGTAAAGATGTCGATATCATCTGCAAAAGCCACAAATTGGGTAGACTTTGGTCTTTAACGTCTGGTTAAAGAGAAGGCAGGCCAATCTATCCTTTTGTCGTTGTCCATTGAAAATGTTGACGGATCTGGCTTATCACTTTATCTGGGGTGCCGGGTGCCGAAGTTTTTCATGGCTTTATCAAGTTCTACTCTGGCCTTGCTATCGTAGGTGGCTTAGCCGTTTTCTCCATCGCCTAGGTACCTTAAGGCGAAACCATATTTGCCGATAAAGGTTTCCTACTTACGGTGGCTCCACAATCCAGTATGGATGTCGGCCTCAGCCAACAAGCTTCTCCTGCTCAGATGCCTTCTTAGCCGAAGAAACAGCTATTGGCAAGCTATTGCTTTATCCCCGCACTGATGTCATTGTCTGTTGTGTTGCATCTCTCTTTTCGATGACAGCATAAACTTTGTTTTCGTCCCATTCACAGCCCAACCCATATTTGCTGCCTCCGTCTCAATACTAGCAAGTGCACCACTGACGGCTCGCTTCGTTCTGGTGTTGACTTCTGAATTGCGCACAAGAGCTTAAATCTCGAAATAAAAAGTTTCGATGATGTTCTGACCGACTTGGACGGAGCGAACTTGTTTGGCAGGGATGCCGAGACGCGACAAAGCTCTATATATCTCGTTTCTATTAACGCTATCATAGGCGGCTTTTAAATCGATAAAAAGATGGTTGATCTGCCCCGCCTAAAACCACACTGATAGGTGCCGATCAGGTCGTTGGCAAATGATTCTAGGCATTCACACAAGACAGACGACAAAATTTTATAAGCAACGTTGAGGAGACTTATACCTCTGTAGTTGGCACAATTCAGAGCGTCTTCTTCCTTGTAGATGGGGCATACTATGCCGAGTTTCCATTCATTGGGCATACTTTGAGTTGGTGTATGCTCCTGACCAGATCATCTCCAGCAGCTTTAAACAGGCTATCTGCACCCCCAGCCTTGTTTGAGTCTTCAAATCGCTGTTTTTACATCTTATAAGTCGTATATTTTGGACATCATCCAGGGAAAAATGGATTGGTCTACTTTACAGCGGAATTGTGGGCATCTTTGCCGTTTAGCAGTTTGGAAAAATACTCTTTCTAAATAAGTACTCAGCAATAATCGCGTATCTCCTACCACATTCCCGTTTTTAGCATGACAGGTTTCTATTTTAGGCTGATATGCTTTTGTAGATTGTTTCACCTTTTTATAGAATTTTCTGATGTTACCTCTGTCGTAACATCCCTTGATAGACTTTACCGCTTCTTTTTCATACTGTGTCTTCTTCCGTCTTAAAATTCGGTGTTCCTCTCTCCTTCTTTAGATGTAGATCTCACGGGCTGCTCGCTCAGCTGTTCTGGTTCTTGCCTGCAGCATGGATATACAGGCCTCGTCCTTAGCCTGCATTCTTAGTCGAACCAGGGGTCTCGGTTTGGTCGCCTTGTGAAACCCAGCACATCAGTTACGGCACTTCTGATGGCCCCTTGACAGTGTTTCCACTGTGAGTGGAAGAGTGACTATTCCACTCGTATTCCACAGGTTAATTAACCCATAGAATAAGAGTTAATTCACAATTTAACATTTATCATTAACTAGCCGACCCTGCGAACCCCGTCTCGCCACCCTTCAGAGCAACTATACTGAATGTGAATAAAAAATAAAAAAATATCCTAAAAGTAGGCTATAAAATATTTTATGACAAAAGTATACTTTAGAATATTTGAAAAGTGTGCATTGATTGATTTCACCATCAAATCAGATACTCCAAAGATTGACATTGTGCGAGGCATTCCTGTTTCGATTCGAACTTGAATCTTATTGCAATTTAAAAAGAAACTTTTGTCTGGCCCTTGTTTCATATGCGTTTCGCCTGTTTTGCTCAGGTTGATGTGGTGTTTTGGTGCTTGATATGTGTCGTAAATACCTCATCCATCAGTATCCTCAAATCCGCTGATTTTAAAGCTTATAAAGTTAATTTCTGAGAGACCTCGACCCCACCCAAGATTAAAAAAAAGAAATGTCAGCCTCAAACGAATTTGAAATTAATTTCAAAAATAACATTTTTGCAACACAAAACTGTAGGCGTTCGTTGTTTTTAATATCCATTTCATGATATTTTTAACCCCAAACCATGTTTTCGTCATCCCAACCCCTTAAGCACTTTCATGCTCTGCAATAAATGTCACAAGTCTTATGAAACAGTTTTTCATGAAAAAGTACGACTTTTGACCTTTGCAACATGTCTCCAGAATATGTGGGCTTTAATACCTACCCAAAACGATATTTGAGGAAAAAACTAAAAATTCAAATACAACAAGTGGGTTGCCCCACTGCCCCCTACAACCGACTCATACCACCGATAAGAATTTTAAGTCAACCCGAATTGTTTCAACAATTTAAAATTTAACAAAAAAACACTCACTAAGTCAACAAGTAACATTATGAAAAAGATAAAGGTAAGAATTCTTTTCTTAACCTTTTCTATATCAAACAAACTTTATCCTCTTCAATTTTTTCTTTTCGTCCTTTTTTGTAGGTTGAAAGTTCTGCTGTAATATTCTCCTTGAGTGACTTTAAATAACATCAAATGAACCCTCTTCGCAATTTTTCTTTTTTTTTCTCAAGAAAAAGAAAAACACCTACAACACATTATTTTTTTTTCTTGCGTGCAAATACTCATCCTGGGCCATTATCCTTTCCAAAATTCCATTAAAAATCAGACAGAGCGATGCAAACAGAACAGAAATTTCCCTGGCCATAAATATTTTTCCTTCAATTTCGCACCCCCGTTCCGCTAAGTCTTGCAGAGAATATGTAAACTGTTCTCACAAACAACAATTTAGAAATATAAGCAAGGACCTTTTTTCGATTTCCTCCCAACCAAAGACTAATCCCAAAGGACAACATTGCACGAGAGTTTGATCCTAACCGAAAATTGGTTGCTTCATAAAATATTGCCAAATTCTTCTTCACTAAGGAATCCTGTACAGAGATGTTCAGTGTACGCAAAGGAACAAACTCGAATTGGAACACATCCTTTTGGAAGCATGACGTTAATGCGACACGTTTGTCGGTGGCATATATGAGCTCAATCTTCGTTACAAAAATTGCTGATTTCCACGAGGCAAATCAATTAAATATACCCTTGCCCTTGCCTGCTGCCTCTGGTATGCATTGACAAGGACTCACGTCTCGGTCCCGTTCAAAGGGATGGAAACCCTTCTAACAAAGCGAGTTATGAAATCCAAGACTCATGTTAAGGATTTGGTTTCATTCTCATCAAGAAGAGAAGGAAGCGAATTCGGAAATCCAAGCACGCAAACATCCTCCTCTTCCTTGTTCAACCCCCAACATTTTTCATGTCGAAAAAAGTAATTATTCCTGTCTAATTCCTATTAAGGACTACAGCAAGAAAAACGCTGACCTGAAGGAGCTTCGCAACTAAACAAATTCGTGCGCCACGCCCCCTGTTATTCATCCGTTCAATGATAATGCATAAGAAGCAGCTTCAATTGCTGTAATGGAATGCGGAAACATGGAATGAGAAGAACAAGAACGCCATCCGGAAATAGGGAAAGTCATTAGTTAACAATTTTATTGGTACGAACGAAAAAAATGAAGGGAAAACAAGAAAAATAACACCAAATGTCCTTCACCCAGGAATATCCGGTAATATGCTGATGGAAACGACGACCAAGACGATGATGGTGTGGTCCGGTCCATGATGGGGAGAAGAATAATGTGCACCTTGAAAAATAAGAACCGCGAGGGAGGAAAAAAAAGAAGAAAACTTTGAATACCGCATTCTGTAAGCGGAAGAAGACGAATCGAATTTCCGTCAAGGGAGGGCGCGTGCTTCGGTGTGGTGTATGCCGTCGTCGTTGGGTTGGTTTTCTTCAAATGGAAATGCAAAAAACTTAATGTGCCTCCGGTCGCCTTGGGTCGTTTTTCTTCTTCCTTGAAACCATACCCATCATCATCATCATCATCAGCGAACAGTTTTCAGCAGAACATGACACGATTCATAAGAAATTCTTGGTTGTTCCTTGCTGTGGCGCTGCCCATTTAGCCTTACTCTTGCTGTTGACGAACTGAAGGGCAGATCTCTGTAATTCTTTAGGACACGAAGGATGGATGTTATGTAACAACATTTTTGCAAGCAGAATTTCTGCAAACACACTCTCGCACTCGCTCTCTCGGTGTCTCTCGTTTTGGAGAGCAAAAGACTCTCTGCTCGTTTTGGTGTGTCGAATGTCGATATGGTTTTCTATTGAACTTGCAACATGAACTTGAAACCAAAGTTCCAACACACCCCCGCACTTCATCCCTCCATTGCTCTCTCTCTCTCTCTCTCTCTCTCTCTCTCTCTCTCTCTACAGTTACAATTCTCTCGCTCAATAATTTTTGGTATCTTCCTCCGGCTGATGACGTAAATGACCTCGAAGTGCGATTCAGAGATACATCTCGCCGGGATAAATCCGTCGAGCGAGACGGCAATTTCAAAGTGCGCAAAGTAAACACACACACACTCACTCAATCCCAAAAGAGAGCTTTTGTATGTTGATTTTGGGGGGCAAACAGGTTGTTGTTTACGTCGGTCGTCAGTCCCCATCGCCACTGTTGCGTTGCTTCCTCTTTGAATGTATTGCTGGCGATGCGAAATGCCTGGGATAGTTTATATAAATACTTTATCTGTTAGTATCTCCTAACAATAGTTCTTATGAATGCCATAAAGAGCATATATAAGTTAGGCAGGCTTGAGTGGAAGATTATGGGGCTTTTCAATTTTTGAAGGCGATATTTTTTGCTGTGTTCCTTTTCGCTGTGAATTGATGTGATGTAAGGCAAGATTTAAGCACTCGAGGATTTTTGAATATAAATATGTTTTTTTTTTTTTTTGCTCGACGAGCCCATAAGATTGTAAGGCGAGAGTCCTTCAGACTTGGGGATTTTCAATGTTATAAAAATGCAAAGGAAAAATGTACCTAAGTGTGGATTTGGGTATCGAATGGAAGCGTGTATTTTTTGGCAGCAGTGGCAAATATGTGACTACGTGCGACGACATGAAGGTAATTTGATCATTTGCACGTTTTTAAAGGAAATATGGCAAGACGCTTTGAAGATGGATGTGTGGGCGTTGGTTATTGATATATTTGACGTGAGGGACTTTTGAGCTTATCTGGGTTGTGGATTAGTTGGAGGATCAATATGGATTTAAGGACGAATAAAAGAGTCTGCATATGGTTTTTTTTTCGAAATTGTTTTCTGTCTTTTTTATGGCAATTTGAAGAGTGTGAACATTTTGACGAATGAAATTTGTCAAACCTTTTGGTTCATATTTCTTTTGGAAAAAAAGGCAATTCACATTACTAGGGTGGTCCAATGAATACATTCCAGCATCGCAAGGGCAATTTAATATCGGTCGGTGATTCGAATCTTGTTTTTGGAAAGAAAAGCGCCCAGCAGAGTGCATTTGGATGGTTTTTACTTCGATGGCGACCGTTAAAAATCGTAGATAAACGGCGGTTTATCATTAGGTGCCCCTCAAACGAATATCACGGAGTATAGCTCGACAGAAATCCACGATCCCGTATTGGCAGCTAGCCAACTGAGGGTTCGCATCATAGCTAACACAGTAAGCATTTCAAAAAATCACAGACAACAAGCATGATCGTCGGTCAACTTCAGAGAAGTATTTGACGCAGTTTAAGCGGATTCCGATGGATCCACTAGCACACACCAGAGGCCAAAGAACAGTGATCAGGCCGATATGCACCAAAGGAGGCGTTTTTTCTTGTCATTTTAGAGAATCCTTGGTATAGGTAGGTCCATGAGCGTTTAGGAGACTGATGCGTCATTATATTTGCCTGATAGTCGAAGAGTAGAACGCCTTTCATAAGTTTCATTGAAACTGATGACTCAAGGCTGACTAGGCAACCCATCTAAGAAAGGAGTAGTTTCAAGCGGCTGACATAATCACTTTGCCTTGATAACCAAAAATAAATTAGAGGTAATCGTCTGCCCTACCATACTTACTTCCTTAACCGACTCCCAATCCAATCCATGAAGGATCTCAGGCTGATACACTGCAGCCTTTCATCGGGTACGGTCACTCACATGCACTCTCCAGTCGCCGAAACAAAGCGCTCTGGCATCTGTAGTCATTTGGCCCTTGTACCGTGGTCATCCTGTCGTCTCGAACCTGAGGGCTGCGATGAGAAGACTTTCTTGGCTGTCGTCCATTCGCTCCATGTGGCCAATCCAATGTAGTCGTCTTTTCTTGGCTTTCTGGACTAAATCTACATCTTGGTACAGCTCGTACAGTTCGCGGTGGCGATTGAACCTTTTTCTCCCTTTTTTTACTTATCGTCCAGCACTCGGCGCTGTAGGACTGGTAAAATCAAAGTTTTGTATAGCAGACTCTTTGTCTTTCGAGTGAGGAGTTTCGAACCCAGTTGTTTTGCCAAACCGAAGCACCAGCGGTTCGCAAGGCTTATTCTTCT
Source organism: Sphaerophoria taeniata (assembly GCA_943590905.1). Classification (NCBI taxonomy): domain Eukaryota; kingdom Metazoa; phylum Arthropoda; class Insecta; order Diptera; family Syrphidae; genus Sphaerophoria; species Sphaerophoria taeniata. The sequence goes on from OX016541.1 coordinate 149,330,846, forward strand.
TCGAATCTCCACTAAGGTGTCGTTTGTGGGATTGATGTTTGTTCCAACTTCCAAGGTAGGTGAACTCCTTAACTACCTCAAAATTGCTGCTACCAACAGTGACGTTTTGTCCTAGCCAGTGGACAGATGTTTCTTTGTTTGTTTTGTCCTCATTCACTTCAAGACCAACCATCACCGCTTGTTTGAAACAACACGGATGAGCTGAAACCCATTTGCACACTGCACTGCGTACTGTTTAGCGTCATGCGGCACAGCTAGATGAGTTTGTTCGGGATCTCTTGGCGGTGGATGCTATCATAAGCAGCTTTGATGTCGATGAAAAGATGATGGGTTTCGACTTGAAATTCGTTCGTCATTTCCGGGGTTTGCCTCAGTGTGAATTGGTCTATCGCTTTTCTGCCTGGCCTTAGGCCAAAATGGCTTGTGACGATTATCGTGTTGCAGAACGGTTTAAGACGCTCACACAGTACGTTGGATAGGATTTTGTATGCAACATTAAGCAGGTCTATGCCTCGGTAGTTTTTGCATGACATAGCATCGCCTTTTATGTATATGGGGCATAAGGAGCTTATCGACCAGTCCCACACTTTGTTGATGACCTGTACATGCGGTTCATCAAAACACCTCCTCCATATTTAAAGAGTTCCGCAGGTATGCCATCTTACCCGGCGGACTTGTTATTTTTTAGCCTTTGGGTGGCTCTTTCTACCTCTTCTGTGCTTCGGGCAAGGACTGGGTCTTCATTGACCGGTTTCTCTTTCGTCATTGGCTCATTGAATCATCATGGCATCATTGAAAACTTCGACAATTTCCTGTGCTTTGGTGACTAGGTTTCCTTCAAAGGACATGGATTAGGAGCTGGATAAGTATGTCAGCAAGTTAAAGACAGATATGATGCTTCAAAAGTGTTTTATCTCGCCCATATTTGTGAATAATGCAGAATCATTGATTAAATTTTAATAATTGTCAAGAACTTGCACAATTTAGGCGTCGGTATATTTTTTCATCATTTGAATATTGTGTTTGACCTTCAAAACGCTTTCGTATTGATGATGGCTAAGATATCAATGCAATTTCAATGATTTTGGTTCCTCAAAAAAACGAAAAATGTTGCATCATCATCAGTCCATCAAAATTTCTCATCAATTGGAAATGGAAAAAAAAGAAACCGTCTTTGGTGCAAGGTCCCATCTGCATTGCATTAATGTTTGTTTTTGTGAGTTTATCTTTTATATGAAAAATTTCATTGAAATTTGCTTTAAAAAATATATTTCATTGTTTGTCTTTGGAGCCATCAAAATTCATGGTTTAAAGAACATTCAAGTCGATACTGAGTATAGGCCGACTTTCACCTTTGTACGTCAATATGGCAAGGGTTGCCATTTCGAACTTTACAAAAATGTCATGGATTTTATGTTAAAGTTTAAAACCGACTTTATTTTTTGGTCAAAAACGCCCTCAGGCTGTGAACTTTCAACAGCCTGTTTTCAGTGTTTAAACTTACTGCTTGTCATTTTCCAACATTTTTACGATTTCCCAGAATTTGGCAATACCTGAAATCAATCCTCCAAAATATGAAAATTAACATCGGATGCATTCGAAGAGAAACTGCGACTATATGAGGATACTCAAAGGATATTCGGTCGAGGGTTTCCATTTGCAGAATGTGAGTACATCAGCATGATATATGCATTTTGCAGCTTTCGCTGTGTATTGCATTGAATTGCAAATGGAATTGAGTTTTATTTTTTTTCTGCCTCAAATAAGAAAAATATGGGAATGTTGCCAAATCGAATGAATGACCAGCATCCTCACATCAGAGGCATACTGTATAGTCATCAAAATCATCATCATTAAATCAGACTTATGCCGAGTAGGTATACCCGATATGGATGGACTTTTTAATAATGAAGTCATATTTCTTGGCGTGGGTTTTGTTGCCTCATTTTGGTGCATAAATACTCGTTCTATTCCAATTATTATAATTTTTCATTTTTGAAATTTGAACGGAGGTACTCGTATTCTGCAGGTAATGCGTCTCAAAAGGCATTAGCAAGGACAGAGCGAAAATGAAGCATCACATCGCATAAGTGATGGAGTTTCAAAATTTCTGAATCATCGTAAAATGAATTACATAAGCTTAGTTAGTATTTCTGGTTAATAACAAGCCAAATTGATTATGTCAGCCGCTTGAAACGGATCTTGGAGGATCCATCTAATAGTGAGACCATAGTCCTTTTCAAGTTAGGTTATCTAGTTAGCTTTGAATCATTGGCTTCAAAATAAATTATTAGACCAATTTATTGATGCACCAGTCTCTTAAACGCTCGTGGGCATACATGTACTAAAGAGGCCCGAAAATGAGGAATAAAACGCTTTTTTTTTGAGTACATTCGCCAGTTGACTGTTTCGATATTTCCTTGGCCTCTGGTGTGGACCAGTGGATCCATTTATCGTTGAATGTCATAAAAATAAGAAGAAACTTGTTTTGATTGCCCTCAAACAGCTTCGAACACCGCTCTGAAGTTGTCTCACAGCGCGCTTGTTGTCCGGATTAAGCAAACGGTGCCCCTGGATGTGGCTCATCAAAAACCGACATGCCCTCACATTGAAACACGTTTGACCAATTTTTGACGGTTGTCATCGAATGATAGGTTAGGTTAGGTTAGAGTGGCTGTCTAGATGTTATTGACTCACTTAGACCTCAAGGGTCCATTGTGATACCACTAGAGAAGTTACTCATGGGAGAGTAATGAGCTTAAACAAACCATTTTGTACTTAAATGAAATTGTTGGACTGTTTCCTCTTTCTCCTTGCTCAAGTAGCTTCTACAGAAGTAGACCCCTAGCCTCATAGCATGTCTACCTATGAGACAGTGTCCTGTTATGACTCCAATTGTAGAGCTTATACTTTGTCTGCTCAGGGAAATCAAGCCATTTGACCGCTTAAGGTCTATGCATGGCCGTATTTGTTTAGTTGCAATGCATATTGTTTGAGAAGATGTTTGCAAGTGTAGCAAGTGGTGTTCCTAGGTTGTGTCTTTGTCTAACAGTGGGCAGAAGTGTTCCGGTTTTGGCAGGCTCATCAGCTTTACAACTTCCCGGAATGTCTCTGTGGCCCGACACCCAAATGAGATAAATGATAAACTGTTCTGTCATCTTATTCAGAGATGATCGACAGTCGTGGACTGTTAGAGAGTTTGTGGAGACAGACGTGAGAGATTTAAGCGCAGCTTGGCTGTCCGAGAAGATACGTATATCTTTGAGCCTCTTTTATCGCCATTACTTCTGCCTGGAACACATTACATTGATTGCAAAGTCTATATGATAGACTGAGATTCAGTTGTTTCGAGTAGATACCACTTCCAACGGCCGTAGTTGGTCTTTGAATCGTCTGTGTATAAAAGTGTATCGTGTTTTCTTCCTCCTTCTTCCCAAAATCGAATACCATTTTTGGGGTGGTATAGTCTAAGCGATCTGGGATAGATCTGAATTTGGCTCTAAGCCTCTTATCGAATGATAAGAACCACCATATTCCTACAACATCCGTATTTTTTCGCGCTTGGATTGAAAAGTCGACAATAGCGTTCTATGGGAGTGTACTAAACGATTGAAAAGCTTAGAAAGCTGTGCATATCCTTTTCCTTACCCTAAGGGTTTTCCATAGCTTCTCTCTCTTTGTTCGATACAGTTCTTTTCTGATCCTGAATAAAGGATAACCTACATATATTGTCGCCTTTTGGCTATCTCTTCATGTTTTTGTTACTAATGTCGACGATATCCTTTGGTTTATTATCAAATCCGCTAAGGATGATTTTCTTCCCAATTGGAATCGTTAACATTAACCGAAAACCATCCAATATGTTCCTTAAGTCTTGTAATTTAAAATCGAAAAATACTTTTCGAAAAAGAAATGTTTAACAAAAACAGTCACGCACCAAAACATTCTTCCACCTGTAATCAATCTACTGCCTTTGTTTGCCAAAATTTCATTAATAAAGTTTCCTTCTGTTATGTAAATCCAAACAACGTGACGAGAAAAAAAGAACAATATTTATTCATCAAAGCAAAAATGCGCTGCTTTTCCGAATTGAGACAAAACACATGTTCCCCTCTTCGCTATACAATCTTCTCGAATTGCCTTTTAAATGTCATGAATATTAATAAACAATGAAGACATTTTTTTTGTTCTAACCAACTAGAGATAGCCAGACAAAAATCAGTTCTGTCCAAATTTCAAATAATATTTTTTCCCTTTGAACAAAAAAAAAAAACAGAAAAACAAATGTATTTTTAAAAACATAACCACTTCAATAATAAATCTGAATAATTATTAAAATAATTCAAGTGCACATTCTGTTATCTTCCGGTTCAACTGCCATCACAGCAACATCCGCCCTCCCCCCCTCCCCCCTTCCCAACCGCATGTCACAATCACAACCAGAATTCATAACTAAAAAATTCCCATAAAAAATTCCACTTCGCGAACAATTTTGCTTTACCCACCCCAGCGGCGCAGTAACAATGATGTAGAGGGAGTCAGGTTTGAAAATTTTCACGGGCAAGTCAAATTCAGCCAAGTTCAAGTTTCAACTTTTCATCCGAAATGCTTTTGCACGTGCAGTAATAACAATAGTTCACTCTGACTCTCGAAATGAAAGCTCTCTCTCAGATGTTCTCTCTCATTGAGAATAAAAAAAAAGAAGAAAAATCGTTCGTGAAAAGCGAAAACAGCAAATGTCCTTGTATGAGATCAAAACACACATACTCGCACACTGTATGTGTGTAGAAGATTTTCTGAATGAAACGAGCGCAACAAACAGAATTTTACTACCCAACCCCCCAAATGTAAATTCACACAAATACAATAATAGACTTGCTTCCCAAATGTAGGCACAGTGTGTGTTGATGTACTCACAATACATTGATGTCATCTCACCCTGAAAATTGTTGAAAAAGAATTTCCTCGTGGATTCTTTTTCTTTCTCGTTTTGTGTGTCTCGATGGGAAAATGAAAATTTAGTTTGATTTAACTTTTCACTGTGGACGGTATCCCCGGTGCGCCAAAGCGAATACCCTTTTCCAAGTTTCCTTACAAAAGGCAAACCTTTTTTTTTAATAAAATACTTGTAGACTTTTCTGATTTTGGATTTTACAAAATCAAAAACAAAAAAAATAAACAAATGAAATAAAAATACAAAATCGGTTTTGTTGACTTTTTCGTTTTGTTTCGTTTGGTTTTGTTTTTCCTTTTTGTTATTTAAATTGACTTTGGAACAAAACTTATACCAAAATGGATTTTTGAAGAAAAAAAAAATCTGAATTTTTAAAGTTTAACTCCCGTTTTGGTTTACCCTGTTTCCCCCGTGTTTTTGGTGCCAGATTTTATGTTGAATGAACAAAAACACAGAAATCCATCATGTGTGTATTAAGACTACCTTGACAGTCGTATCTGTTGCACAAGTTTGTAGTTTCAAAGAAAGTGAAAAGTTCCGTTCGGTTCTGTTGTGAAGTTTTATAGAAAGATATTTTTTTTGCCAACTACCATATGTACCTATTTTAAAGTGAAAAAAAAGAAAAAAAAATTAAAAACCTTAAAAAATTAAATAAACATGAACTTAATTTTAAGTCTTAAAAATATAAGTTGTAAAAATTGGAAACAAAAGTGAAGTTTATTCTAAATAAAATTTTAAATAAAAAAAATATTAATCAATTGAACCTTAAAAATTAAAATATTTATCATTAAGAAAATCTGGTTTTATAAAGTGTTAATTATTGTTATTAAAAAATAAATTAAAAATAAGAAAATAAATCTGTAAAGTGAGTGAATTAATTTGTGAAATAAATCTTCAACCACTTGAGAGATTTTTTAAGCAAGAAAAGAAAAAATAAAATAAAATATTTTAATGCGAAATTCGTCAGATTCCAAACAAATTGAGTCAATATGTGATTTATGTTTTTTTTCTGTCTGTTTATTGTTCGACTCGAGTGGATGAAGATATTTTTTCGCAATTTTGAAATAATTGATTTTGTGAATCTTGTTTCTTATGTGAAAAAAAATCTCAATCATTTTTGAAATTGAAATATTTTACAAGGCAATTTATTTTGATGAACTTTTGAGTAATTTCGGGAAATTTTGATCTTTTAGCACATTTTTGTAAAAGAAATTAATTTTTTTGTAGAGAATATATTTGTTAATATGTGGTTTTAAGTTTTTGAAATTAATTTACTTGGAAAAAATGTATTAAAATTTTTGTTTCTATCCAAGAATTTCAATTTTCAAATCATTTTTTGTAAAAATATTGAATTTTGAGGAAGAAATATTTCTCCGGTAGTTTTGAGCAAATTTTGTAATTTTTTTTCAAATCGATAAGTAAAAAAGCACTTTTCTTATCGAAATCGGTTCAGTAGTTTCCGAGAAAATTAAAAAAAGCAAAGACAATTTTCTAGTGTCGTATGAAACGTTTTTTAGAGTAAGACTTTGTTCTGAAGATTGGAATAAAATATCAATCGACTGAGTGGTTATAGATATAAACATCAGGACAGACTAAAAAATTAAAGAATTGCCAAGCCCATTTTTTAGACTTATAGTACAGTAGGGAAAGTTGGGAAACAAATTTTCCATTCTCAATATTTTTGCTTATATGAATTGTTTTCATTTCAAAACTTTATAATCGAAAATTTTACATTTAAAACAAAAGCCCACTTTGTTTAACTAGCTAACCCGACTTACTTCGTTTTGTAAAAAATTATGACATTCTCAACATTTTTTAAGAATTACGCAACAGAAAGAAGTCACGGGGCCAAAACTGAAGCACACGGTACACACTATTAAGGAATCACTGTCCAAATTAGCAAGTGAATATCAGGCTACTAACCGGATTGTGCTCATTCTTCGCATCCGAGTCATTCAAGGTACGATGGGTAGCAGTCAAGTCACTAGATTTGCCGAAAGAGGAACACCCCAAGGTGGGGTTCTATCTCCTCTTCTATGGCTACTAGTCTTAAATGAAATCCTAAGCAATCTTGATGATAGTGGAGTAAAGGTAGTAGCGTATGCAGATAATCTGGTACTGATGGCCTCAAGAATTTGTCCAACAGTTCTCAGTGAGAATTAAATGGGCAATCACTTAATTTATCCAACACAGCTAAATACCTAGGAGTAATCTTAGATCCCAAACTGAATTGGAAAAGGAACATAAAAAAAGAGTGCTATCTAATCCTGTAATAAACCCTTTTGCAGAAAATGGGGTCAAAGGCCCAACATGGATCTCTGGACTTACACGACGATAGTTCGCCCTCCGACATATGGATCAATTGTTTGGTGGCCAGCCCTAGACAAAAAAAAACAAAAACACAATATTGAGGAGTTAAAAAGTGTCCAAAGAACTGCATTGGAAATACGGGAGCAATAAGATCTTGCCCCACTGATGCTTTTACGGTCATTCTGAATCTCTTACCCATAGATCTTCACATTAGTGAAACAGCTTCCTGCAAAGCCTTGAGGCTAAAGGAATCCGGTATGTGGATTACAAAATCTTTCGGTCATAGTAAAATTCTAAATCTACTACCTCAAGAAATAAGAATAAAGAAATTAGTACCCTCTGACTACATTACACCAACCTTTAACTTTGTAAAACAATTTAAGGTTGAATTTCTATCTAAGAAAAGTAATAGTCCCACTAAAGATTTCGACATCACCTTAGATACTGACGGGTCCAAGATGGAGCTCCGTGCTGAGGGTGGTGTCTTCTCTGAAGAACTGGGTATTAAAGAATCGTTTCGACTGCCCGATAGGCGCAGCGTATTTCAGGCTGAAGTACTAGCCATTAGACAGGCATGTAGACTACTTAAACAAGCAGTCACAACCGACAGCAATACAAAAAACAGCAATTTTTACTGACAGCCACGAAGTCATCAAGGCTATAGACAGCTGCCTGACAAAATCCAAAATCGTTTAAGAGTGTATAGGCAAGAACTGGCAAGCTTCGTCAATAATATTAAAATTAATCTTGTTTGGGTACCAGGTCACAGTGATATTCTGCGAAACGAAGTCGCTGACGAACTGAGCAGCATGGGATCCAGTCTTCAAGCATTTTAACTGAGGAATTAAGGACTCCTTTGGGAGTCTTAAACAGATATTAAAAACCACTTTCTCAAGAAATCCAACGTAAGATGGAAAAATCTCACCAATTGCATTATTTCAAGACAGATATGCCTATGGCCCACTTACGATCATTAACGCACCAAGGAACTACAGGCCCCGACATTATTAGAATTGTTGCCATTTGTACAGGCCACTATCCAATCGGACAACATGCCATGAGACTTAGTATTCCATGCAACGAGTTTTGCCGTAGTTGCCGAGATGTGGAGCAATGGGCGCAACTTCTGCATTTTTTGTGTGAATGCCCAGCCCTACTTAATGTCAGAACAATGGCTTTTGACACTCCTTTCCTACATGATCTTAGCAAACTCTCAAATAAGAAGATCAGTGGATCAATGTTTAGTCGACTGTCATGAAACGACGTGGAAGCTCAGTTGGATTGAGTTAAAACAATGTATTTGTATGTTAAACACTCTTTTGAAGTGGTCTCACAGATACACTTGTTGGGCGGAGTGAGAAAACGTAGGTGCCACGTGCCGACAGCTTTCTTAGGCCCAAAATTTCATGCAGGATGATTTTTAGATGCCTACTACAACAGCTATCGAGCTGCCTTCAATGTACGAGATCGTATATTTTCGTCGCATTCCGTGGTAGGCGTTTACCAGGCACCTGCACGTGACTCTTATCAAAAACCGACGTGGGATCACGTTAAGCCAATTTTTGACGCTATTCATTTCTAAGGATCCAAACCTTTCAGAATTCACTGTGCGATTTCCCTTGCAAAACAAGAAAACTACGCGATAGTAAATAGATCTTGCGAAACTAGCACCTTCGGGCGATAAATCTGAGTACTTATCAAATGAGGAAATGTATTATTCCGTGACTTTACAGAATAGTCACTCAAGTTCAATTCTCATACATAAACTAATAAATGTCTTCATTTCCTTCTGTTAAAGTCACCCGGATAGAAAACCAAAAATGTTGTTTTTTTGTGTTTAAAAACTTAAATTTAACTTTCATGAAACGAAGTATGTCGGGTAAGCTCGTAGGAAAGCATGATTTTAAGCGAAATCTGAACAAATTCTTTTCAACTGGTGCTTTACCTACGCTATATCTATATGTTGCCAATTGATATTTCTTAAAATCTAACAGTTTTTTAACTGCTGTAAGGACCTACGTAAATTGAATTCCCAGAAGCCGTCTTAAAAGTGTACTTTCCAAAGATTAAGCAACCCATACCAAAACTCAAATCAAAACGTCTTAATTTGGAAAGATAATAATTTGACAACTTGATTTTCTTATTCTTTTTTTTTTTTTGTTTTTGGAACAAGAAGTTTTCTTCAATATAATTTCTTCTCTTAGTGCCTGTTGTCGTTTTAATTATATTCAAAGAGCGAAGTCGAAAGCTCGTGCTGCTAATGACTTCATTACATTCTTCCACCCGCTGTCGGACGGCTTAACTTATTTTTCTGAATTTAAATGAAGAAAACTTTAATTAGGCACCGAAAACGACAACTTTAACGGCTCCGGCACCTCTAGGGAACAGTTAAACAAATTAAAATAGTGACTTTTGAAAGTGCACCCACCTTAACTGTTCATACAAGTTCTCTAAATCCAAACGCCTTGAAATGTTCAATGTCAATGAAAATGACATCCCCTTCAAAAATTCCTTTTGTTCAAATAAAACCGTTCAAGTGTATCAAACAGAAACTAATTCAAAATTCGAATTACCATTATCCGAACCGAATCAAACACAAATGGCCTTTAAATGCCAAACAGTCAGTTTAATTAACTGATTAACTGATCGGTCCATCTTCCATCCCTTTGATTGGTTTGATTACAACGAAAATCATGACTGGAAATCAAATCTATGTCGTAACACACAAAATTAGATATCGACCTTTCTCGTTCGTCCCCAGTCTCCACACAAAAGCTTTAATGTCCTCTTTCCATACCTGCGGACAGGTACTTGTTCTGTAAACAAATGAAATGCCCCTCTCAGCTATTTCATCTCAAAAAAAGAAAAAAAATCCAATTTAATCCTTTCGATGTTTACATTAGCACCATCAACACCACCACCACTGCCATTACCACTAAAATTACTCTTGCCACTTTAACCACCAGCCAGCCCAGCACCAGCATAAGGTACCTACAGAACCGATCCTTTATTAAGGGTTAAAATTTATTCGAGTTCAGATAACATTCCAACGAATCCCCAAACCGTAAAACGACCCAAATTTCAAATTGCCTTACATCCATCTAATTTCCAAGAAGAACAAAAATCCGAAACAGAATGAAATTTAAGTTCTCATCCCTTGACAGCAGAAAATGTAATTAATCAGAACTGTTCCAACTGGTGTAGTGTGAAGTCGACTTTAGACTACACCGAAAAAGGCGAAAAAGGACGAAAACTTAAAAATAAACTCTGGGAAATTTATGATAAATCATTTGAGAAGGGAAAACTTTCACAATCATCAAATCATATCCTTCAGATCCAGATTGGATGATTGCATGCGGGGCGACAGGATTCCCAAAAAAGGACCCTGAGGAGGACTTGAACTGTATAAAGACGTGGTAGTGAGAAAGCAATCTTGAGTGGCCGCTTGTTGATGGCAGCTTTCAAAGAAGAAAGTTCTCACATGCACTTGAATCCTTTTGGACACGATACCAATAGAATACTGATGTCCTTGAGTGCACTTGTGTGGCCACAGTAAATAGCACAAACTTTCCAGACAATCAACTCGATCTTTGGAGCTGGCTGACAAACAAAAAAATGACCATCACACGCTCCTTTTCAATTAAGCCAATTTTCCTCACACATCCTTCCTTCCTTCCTGCCATCTGTTCTTTTCAAAATGAATTCAATCAATAAACAAAAAACCCTCGTTATCTCTGCAATATCTGACCTTTAAGGACACCGCGAACACAATTACAAAAACCCAAATAGACTTCCAATTCAAGATTTAGACTAGAACAAAAGGACCTTCTACGAGTTCATCTTGAATTCAAAGAAAGAAATAGAAAAGAACGAAAATTTGCCTTGTTTCCGTTCTATCATGTCCCCAGTTACACGCGCGCTCTCATATTCATAAAATTCACAAGAAAAACATCAAGAAAATGTTGATAAGTCGAAAGGAAAATGTTGGCACGTACTTTTCTGCAGAGCGCATAATTTAATGACATCATTAAGATTCCTTTCTCTGGGCTTTCTTCTCTGGCTTTGGCATTGGCAGCTGCTGGAAAATCCTAAGACATTTTACTTGCTTTTCATCTTTGATATGAGCCAGCCAAAGCCACACGCATGATAGTAAAACATTCTTTTATAATAATTTTACCTCTGGTTTTAGTCCTTTTTCTTGCCTCTTGCTCCACGATATAAGTCGTCTTAGTCTCTTAGTTGAGTTGAGGAAGTTCCTTTCAATTTTTTTTTTTAGGGTAAAAATAATAGCAGAAGGCACTTTTCTTTTGGGAAAACGAGGTACAACAGTGCTTTATGTCGTGTTAGCTGTCAGATTAGTTGGATGGTGCGCGGCATGGGGGAGGTGCCTTTGAGTTAGTTGGAAGTGACTTGTGTAGTATTTTGTATTTTCTTGTTCGTAAATAGTTTAATTAAGTTCGAGATGATGTTGGTGATGAAATGGCTTTGAAGGGAAAATTTTTGTTGGATGTTTGCATTAAAAAATTCATATGGGTATTGCGTGACAGGAATTGCGTTTGTTAACAGTTTTCGAAGTCGACATTTTGATTAAGCTTGGCATAGAGATGGTAGAGAATTCTGTTTGCCTGTCTTTTATTCCGACTCTCCGAAGCTCACGTCAACGTTGTGTTTAATAAAAAATAAAGGCAAATTTTACATACTGAATCACATTTGACTCATTTGATGAAACTTGACGAAGAGATGACAGAGGAGTTCGATTGTCTGTCCTTTATTCCGTTTTGAGCTCATATCATTGTTTTAGGAGATAAAAATAAAGGCATAACCTCAAATTTTTGCATCATGAATCACATTTGACTCATTTGATGAAACTGGGCATAGAGCTTAGGTTAGGTTAGGTTTGAGTGGCTGTCCAGATGTTGTTGACTCACTTAGACCTCAAGGGTCCGTTGTGATACCATAAAATACTCATGGGAGAGTAATGAGCTTAAACAAACCAATTCGCGCTTCTAATGAAGTTAGAGAGACATTTTGTGTCGATTGTTGCCAGTTCACTGGTGTTATCGAAGAAGTGATTACCTAGAAAGCTGTTCCTTCTAATGGAGAGTGCTGGACATGTACATAGAAGGTGTTGGACTGTCTCCTCTTCCTCCTCGTCCATGCAGCTTCTACAGAAGTCATTTGTGTAGACCCCTAGCCTCAGAGCATGTCTGCCTATGAGGCAGTGTCCTGTTATTACTCCAATTGTAGAGCTTATATTTTGTCTGCTCAGGGATATCAAGCCTTTTGACCGTTTTAAGTCTATGCTTGGCCATATTTGCTTTGTTGCTAGGCAGGTGGTACCCTGCGACCATCTAGCATTGGTTGATTCTAGAGCATATTGTTTGAGAAGATATTTGCATGTAGCGAGTGGTATTCCTATGTTGTGTTTTTGTCTAACATTGGGCAGAAGTGTTCCGTTTTTGGCGAGCTCGTCGGCTTTGCAATTTCCCGGAATGTCTCTGTGGCCCGGCACCCAAATGAGGTGAATATTAAACTGTTCCGTCATCTCATTCAGAGATGATCGACAATCGTGGACTATTTGAGAGTTTATGGAGACAGACGCGAGAGATTTGAGAGCGGCTTGGCTGTCCGAGAAGATTCGTATATCCTTGCAAGATATAACGTTTTCTTTGAGCCAGGATAGTGCCTCTTTAATCGCCATTACTTCTGCCTGGAATACACTACATTGATCGGGAAGTCTGTATGATAGACTGAGGTTCAGTTGTTCTGAATAGATACCACTTCCAACTCCGCAGTCGGTCTTTGAACCGTCTGTATAGAAGTGTATCGCGTTGTCTTCCAGGGGTCTTTCTTCTTCCCAGGAGGATCTTGAAGGGATAGAGACATGGAAGCTTTTACCGAACACCATTTTTGGGGTGGTATAATCTAAGCGATCTGGGATAGATCTGAAATTGTCTAGAATAGTAGTATGACCAGTATTGTTACTGTTCCATTGAGAGGTGGCTCTAAGCCTCACACATGTGTTGGCTGCCACCGTTTTGGAGAAGATGTCGAGAGGTGTTAGGTTTAAAAGCACTTCCAGGGCTGCGGTTGGTGTTGAGCGAAGTGCTCCTGTGATGCACATACCTGCTGACCGTTGAACTTTGATGAGCTTGTTTAGATTTACCATCTTGTCCAGTGCGGTCCACCATACGACAACTCCATAAATGAGTATCGGTCTGATTACCGAAGTGTATAGCCAGTGGGTTATCTTTGGGGAGAAGCCCCATTTTGATCCTATGGCCTTTTTACAAGTAAAAAGCGCTACGGTAGCCTTTTTTACTCTTTCATCAATATTTGCCTTCCAATTTAGTTTTTTGTCTAAAATGAGGCCTAAATATTTAGCTTGGTCGGAAAAGCTTAATGGTATTCCTTTAATCTTGGGTGGGCTAAACTGAGGAATTTTGTACCTTCTCGTAAAGAGTACTAGTTCTGTTTTATGTGGATTGACGTCCAAGCCACATTGATTAGCCCATTTTGTTAGCCTATTTAAGGCATTTTGTAGGAGTTCCGAGAGAACTTGGGGATGTTTTCCAGATACAGATATTGCAACATCGTCAGCATAGGCAATCACCCTGAAACCCTCTGCTTCCAATGATGTTAGTAGGTCGTTTACTACCATGTTCCATAAGAGAGGCGAGAGGACCCCACCTTGGGGGGTACCCCGATTCACCGATCTGGTGGTAGTAAAACTTCTCATGCTAGAAGTTATTGTTCTGCTTTTGAGCATGAGACTTATAAAATCTATGAGTGGTTTCTCTAATTTAAGCTTTTCCATTGCTGTTGTGATCGCCTGATAACTGACGTTGTTGAAGGCTCCTTCAATATCTAGGAAAGCTACTAGGTTATATTCTTTGTATTTGAGGGAATGTTCAATACTACGTACCAGCGAATGAAGTGCTGTTTCTACTGATTTTCCCTTTGAGTACGCATGTTGAGCTGTGGAAATGAGACATGGTTTTAATTTATGTCTGACGTGAATTTCAATCAATCTTTCCAAGGTTTTAAGAAGGAAAGATGATAGGCTGATTGGTCGTAGATCTTTAGGGTTGACGTGGGAGGGTTTCCCTGCTTTAGGAATGAAGACTACTTTTGCCATTCTCCAGGCTTTTGGAATATATCTCAACCTTAAACAGCTTGTCAGAATGATTTCCAATGGTGGAATGATCATATCTGAGCATTTTTGTAATTCGGCCGGAATGATTCCGTCTGGTCCTGGAGATTTATATGGATCAAAGCTATCTACGGCCCATTGCAATTTTTCCCGCGTTATTAGATCCACTAAATCGCTTGTAGAAGCTTGAGACTCTGATGTTAAGTCGCTAAGTATATTAGAGCTACCTGGAAAGTGGGTGTCTAATAACAGATTAAGAGATTCTTCATCTGTGGTAGTCCACGTACCTGCATCTGTCTTTAAAGCACTGGGTATTGTTGGACTTTTTGAGAGAATTTTCCTGAGTCTTGAGGCTTCTGAAGTATTTTCTACTTTTCCACAGAAGTTTCTCCAAGAAGACCTCTTACTCGTTCTTAATTCTTTCTTATATTGCTTTAGAGCTTGTTTGTATGAGTCCCAGTCAGAAGGAGATCTAGTGTACTTAGATCTATTGAAGAGCTTGCGACAGCTCTTCCTGAATGGTTCTAGTTCTTTGTGCCACCAATGAGGTTTCTTTTTACCCTTTGGAATGGTTGTAGGGCAAGCAGTTCTCATTGATTCGTTGAAGGCGTCGGTGAGATGATTCACAGAAAGGTCTAGTTCATCTTTAGTGGAGGGACTTTTAAGAAGGTTGTGATCAAGCAGTTGTGCTAGTACCTCCCTATATCGTTCCCAGTTAGTATTACGGTGATTGCGGAAACCCGTAGATATATTTGCCACATCATTGAGCTCAAACTGAATATATCTATGGTCAGAGAAGGAATTCTCCTTTGAGACATGCCAGTTTGAAATCATGTTGTGGATAAAGTCGGAGGTTAGTGTAATATCGAGTACCTCTTTCCTATTCTTGGTAACAAAAGTGGGTTCATTACCAATATTACTTATGAGTAGGTTAGTGCTTAAAAGGTAATCAAATAAGGACTCACCTCTCTCATTAATATCAGAGCTACCCCATACCGTGTGATGGGCGTTAGCGTCCGATCCAATTACTAGGCCAACTTTCCTCGTTTGCGCGTCTGCAACTGCCTTCCTCAAGGTGTCTCCCGGAGCAGGGCTGTCGTGGCCAAGATACGAGGATATAAGCCAATAGGTGGCTATATCCGTTGTTAGAACAGCTGTTGTGGTGTCTTTGTCGCTGTAATTGGGGAGTAAAAATACATTTAAGTTATTTTTTACTAACATGCATGACCTTGATTCACCTTTCTCCGATGCATACAATAGTTTATATCCAGGAGTCTCGAGGCCTCTGATGATGGAGTTAGAGACCCACGGCTCCTGTATCAAGACGATGTCTTCCTTTTTACTATGCAGTCGGAGTAACAGGTTGTCTGCGGCCATGATGGCGTGATGGAGATTAATCTGAAGTACTCGCAGCATTGCTACTTTTACTCAGATTGACCTCCACCACTGTTTTGTCGGCATTATCATCGTCTGAGGAGGAATGAAGTAGGTCTTCCTCGCTCAGAGTGCTGCCTAAGATGGCGTCTTCAGTTTCCATGTCGGAAATACTGTCGACTATCGGATGAGCCTCCACGTCGGATGGCTTGTTTGGGGGTGCTGAGGTCGATGGTTCCACTTGTGGATCGACTTCCATTTCTGGGGGTGGTGAAGCGTTTCCTTCCGCTGAAGGGGCTTCTATGGGGGGTGCGTTGAACGAGTCTTCATCTTTTTTATAGATTCGGACAGTGATTTCATCGAAACCATACCTAATCACGCCCTCGGTCGCGGCCAGT
Source organism: Sphaerophoria taeniata (assembly GCA_943590905.1). Classification (NCBI taxonomy): domain Eukaryota; kingdom Metazoa; phylum Arthropoda; class Insecta; order Diptera; family Syrphidae; genus Sphaerophoria; species Sphaerophoria taeniata. Next base: position 149,347,035 of record OX016541.1, read on the forward strand.
GGAGCCAGTGATTCTCTATTGATCACCAAGAGAGCTGATCTATAGCGACCCACTGTCTCCTTCTCAACCTTTGGGACTTTCCAGTCGTGAGTAGGCAGGTTTGGATTGCTCGCTTTGATTAATTTCATAATCATGTCTGGGCAGTTGTGTAGAGCTGGGACCATTATACGTGCTCTCGGTCGGCAAGGGATATTCTCCCTTGTAACAACTTCGAGCTTGGCACCCGGCCAGACTTCTGGCAAGCCATTAACAGCAGTCCTGTACAGATCGAAAGATCTCTGATCACCACAGGCGATGAGTTTGATACGATTTTGGTACCATCCTGCATCGGCTGTGTCTGGGAGAGGCCCCGGATTCTCCTCGATGACAGATAAAAATCTGAAACCGAGGTGAGCCTTGACGTCTGCCCATTGATCATGAGAGATGTTACCATCTGCATGACTTCTGTCAATGACCGCGGCTATGATCTTGCCTTTGAGCGCGTCGCTGAAAGACAGATCTTTATTGAAGGCTGCTGTGCTACTGGAAAGTACTTTCTGCCTTTTCGGTTCAGGCTTGTCGCCTTCGAGAGACCTATTGCGCTTTGACGTTGAGTCGCTGCAGGTCGATTTGGTAATTCTGCTGAGGACGCCACTAGCCCATTCGAGTTTCCGCGCTTGCTCAGGGGTTCTTTCCGCCGCCGGTATGACACTGACTGCGGCCCGAATCCTTTCAGCATTGCGCTGGTCTCGACTGACCTGTGACTTCCAGGACTTCTTGTTGGCCGGCCCAGAGCTATGTCCGTGTGACACAGATGTGGGTCCACCACCAGAATTGGTCGCTACCGATACCAATCGGGGAACGCCCTCACCCTTCGATTCATTTCCACGCGTCGCAGATTTTGTCTCTCCGGATGGGGCGTCCCTTCTTGGGGTCGCTTGCAACGTCCTAGCAGGGGCGGGGAAGATTTGGGGTTTGGAATTGCCGCCCTTGGGACAGCCGAGCGTCACAGCCGTTCCACTGACGGGTAATTCCTTTAAGTTGAGGTTGCGGCTAGTAGAGGGAGAAGGACTCCCGCTGCTAGTGGCAACCACAGGGTTAACAACTCGTTCACACCTCTGATTTGGCTCGACAGCCTTTCCAGGAGATGTGACCGCATTGTCAGCCCTGGCCCTATTAATGTGGGTTTTGGAATTGCCGCCCTTGGGACAGTCGAGCGTCACAACTGTTCCACTGACGGGCAATTCCTTTAAGTAGAGGCTGCGGCTAGTAGAGGGAGAAGGACTCCCGCTGCTAGTGGCAACCACAGGGTTAACAACCCGTTCACATCTCTGATTTGGCTCGACAGCCTTTCCAGGAGATGTGACCGCATTGTCAGCCCTGGCTCTATTTATGTTTTGTATTTTTTTTCTGTTAGATTGTTTGTTTGGTTTCATTTTTGTTCCCACGAGTGAAGCGGAAAGACAGTCAGCCCCGGCAGAGCCGCTTACCGGGGCAAGGCAAGAAATATGACGGACCTCGCCACAGCATCCGAAAGAGCTCGTTAATGACTGGTTTATCCCCCAGCCTTTCATTCTTCGGCACGGTTTTCGTACAAAGTACGCTCACACCACCACTGAAATTAGGAACCTCTAAACTATGATTGAATTAGGTTTCCGAACGTTGCACTATTGAGGAGTTACAACAATTCAGCGACCCAACTCAACCTTAGCTAATCACCATCCTGCCAAAAACGCACAGGACTCTGTAGTGATCATTGCCCGCCTGGCACCCACTTGGAGGGTTTGAATGAGGATTTTTGCCGGGCATAGAGCTTACAGAGAAGACTGTTTGTCTGTCTTTTATTCCGACTGTAAGCTCACGTCAATGTTTTGGGAAACTCATTTGACTTACAAAACTTTTTGTGAGATGTGTTTCTTACGTACTAAGAATTTCATGTATCAAATGTGATTCATACTGTTAAATTCTTTTAATGCAACATAAATTGAAAGTGCTTAAAAATATTTGAAACGTAAAATATTGAAGGACTTTTTTGATTCTTATAACAAATTAAATTCGGCAGAAACGGAAACAGGAAGTCCTATTGAAAGGTCGACGTAAGAACTTCTTCACTTTTTGTGTGGTTTGTTTTGGTAGCACTTCTCCAAAGTAAATACAATTTTGCTGTAAAATTTGTGATTTTTTTATGACTTTTTTTGGTCTTTTCATACCAACCTCAGAACTCGTACAATCAAGGTTGATATTTTTTGTTGTATTTACACTTAAATAGGCAGAAAATTGGACATCGTAAACACATTCCCATGAGAATCAGGGTTGTCAGTTGAGGGTAGACACGTGTTTGCTCACAATTTTATACAAACACTCCGTTTTGCTTTCAAAATTTACATCCCTGATCATGTGGAAGGCACAAAATGAAAATATCCGTTTATGACGTTCGATTATTGTTTGCTTCGGTTAAAAAAAAAAATCATAAAATCCAGATTTTTTATGTGACCTTTGTGTTTTTTGATATTGATTTGTCGCTTTCAACAACAATGGGCTTCTGTGGAAACTCAAAAGAGGGAAACTGGAAATTGAATTTCAGTGGAATCTTTCTTCGACAGTAAATTTTGATTTTTTTTTAAATTTTTCAAGTGAATTAGGCCTTATGAATCCCAGAAAACGGTGACCATCATTTTCCGGTCGATGGGATAGTTTTTGCCTTTTTCAGCTGAAATCCGTTATTTCGACTGTTTCTTGGTCTCTGGTGTATACCAGTGGATTCATGTTTTGTCCAATGCTTCAAGCACTGCTCCGAATTTACGTAAGGGCTCAGAAGGAAGGCCTCAGAGTGATTGCTTATGCCGATGATGTTGCTTAGTTGCTATCGCCGTCACAGGAAAACACCCTGTAAAACCTCCTCCAAAATGCTTTTAATATGATCACAAGATGGGCTGATCACTGCGGACTTAATAGTAATCCTAAAAAAATAGACCTCGTCCTTTTTACACGGAAATACAAAATTCCAGAAATTGAACCACCTTCAATAATATTAGACTAAAAATTCAATTGGAAACCTAACATTCAAAAAAGAGTTAGAAAAGCCACAGCAGCTCTTTTCTCCTGCAAAAAAGCCATTAGAAGAAAATGGTGTTTCCAACCTCGCATAACCTATAAACATCCATCGGTCATCCGACCAATACTCATGTACGGGGTTGCAGTATGGTGGACTGCACTGGAGAAAGCCACTTACTGTGACCAACTCAGCAGAGCCACTCTGTATGTCTTTGTATAAGCAGGGAATTGAGAACCACCCCCTCACCGTCGCTAGAGAGCCGATGAACTCGCTAAAAATGGAACCGTCATACCTACTAACCAAAATGGGAAAAGATAGGTATACCGATAACTACATGTAAACTTGTGCTAAAAGAAACAGCCTCAACGATAACAAACTCTAGGTGTTTTAATTTACCAACATGCGCAGCCACAAAACTGGTATGGCGGGCACTTGACTTAAAGACTTGTTAACTCAAAGCAGATCTCATATTAGCTCCCTAATAAGTGTCCTCACGGGACACTGTTTTATAGTCAGACAAGCAATACGACTTGCTGCAGCCTCAAATGACTTCTGCAGGAGCTGTATTGCCGAAAAAGAAGACGAAACAATCTCTCACCTTCTCCGCACATGCCCTGCTCTCTCCCTAAGACGCAAACTTCATCTGGGAGAATATTTTTACAAGTGAACCAGCCAACAAGAATTTTAAATATCTTCTTGGCTTTATAAAAAGCTCAAAATGGTTCGACTAGTAAGAGTAATTCCCTAGAGTCATATGGTATCACATAAGTTTGTGGATCCTGTATCCGCTTTACTTTAACCTTTAACCTAACAAAGTGCTTGTTAGACCAATTTGTCGGCCTACCAATGATGGACACCACCGATTTACCTTCGAAAACTAGGACGATAGACTACACCATCAGGTACTGCAGTTCATTCTAAGTTCTAATAAGAGCGCCCTCGTATTTTCGAAAATATGACAAAAATTAGTTGAGATTTTCTTCCAGTTAAAATTTGCATTAAAAAATATTTCGTTCTTCTTCCGTTAGAAACAAGATTCAAATATCCAAAAATTTATTTCTAAAGTTAAAAAATAAAATATTTTTCAGATGAACACAAAAATATATTTTTAGAAGTTTAAATTTGTTAAAAACTAAAATTCCTAAAAAATATCATTAAATATAAAAATAAACTTATAACAATATACATAAATATTTAAAATAAAACAATCCTCTTTTAACTCCATGTTGTTAAATATTTACTATATACAAAAAAATAAAATAAAAATTGTTAAAGTTTCTATTGTAACTATTATGTACAAAATATCAATATTCAAAATCAAGTGCTTCTGGTAGTGAAAAATCTATTTTAAAAAAAGTTGTTAAGATCTGTGTGCAGAGCTTTTTTTTTTATTAAATTTTATGTGTGTTAACTTTAAACTTAAAAAAAGAAACTTATTTAAAGAGTTTAAAATATACATCAGTGCAAACAAACATTAACGATTCTTCCAAATTACAAAGAATTTGACATACCTCGTTTCAAAAACAACTCAAAACTGTTATTTTGATCAAAAAAAGAAAAATAACTTCGTCAAAATTGCGACCTCAAACAGAGTTTCGATGTTGAAATTTGACTGCGGTCATTCGGCGTCAACATCCAACACAAAAATGAAAGCAATCGCTCCGAATATCCATCGTCGGCGACGATGTGATAAACATCACTTGGAGCTATACCGCGAACAGCCAAAAGACATGGCATGGGAATCGATTCCGGCACCGCCCATAACGCCTCCGCCGGCATTTTTGCCAATCGGATTTAAAAGGTCGTCTACATCTGCATCACGAAAAGGTAAATGACAATTCAAATAAATTATTTTCGATTATTTTAGTCCAACAAAAAAAGTCGAAATTGTTTAATTAATTTTATGTCGCTCTTGAGGTCGTTTATTGAACTCTGTTCAAAGTTGAATAATCTTTTCGACCTAGAGAGTGTAAAAAATCGAATTTCACAATGTCGAGCCGGAAAAAAAAAATTAAAATAAACAAAAATAAATCAATTGTCGTAAAAATAAGTTTGTTAAAAGTTTAAATAAATTTAAGAAATTTTCGATAATAAATTTCAATTTTATCACGTGGACGCGGTTTTATAGTTTTTACATTTTTATTTTGTATTTTTCCACAAAAAAAAAAAAACAACAAACCTTGAATAAAGTGAAAACAAAATGTCATTTAATATTTTTAAGTTTTTATTTTGTTCTTGTATTGGCTGTGGGCCTAAAATACGCTCCAAGTATTTGTCTATAGATTTTCTTTCTCAAATGTGTAATATCTGTCACATGCATTCATCCTTGGAGTTGATTGCTTTCAAGTTTGAAGTGGCTTGTCTACTTTTGAGGTGGGAATTGAATTAGTGGACGGATGGAGATATGTTTTGACATTTTATGATGACTTAGTGAAAATTTACAAAACAAATGACTTTAATTAGAAAATCAATTCCAAGACAAATTTTAACTGTCACGAGGATGATCGGATAAGTACTCAGTTTCACCGCCTGACGGCGCCAGTGTCGCAACAAGAGTAGTTCGTTTTCATGAAATACAATCCCATATACGGTTACTGTGAAATTTCAACCTGATGAGACTCGTAGGTCGTAGTTTTGTTTTGACTGCTTGTAGAAGCGTAAATGTCCGCGGACTTTTGAAAATGAAAAAAAAGGAGCAATATCGGTCAGTGATCAGATTCTCGTTTTTTGGACGAAAATTGGCACAGCAAAATCAAAGAGCGCTTGAAACCTGTGCGCAGTGAATATTCTCCTTCTATGAAGACCCTCAAAATTGGTTTAACGTGTTTTGGCAACAGAAAGCTGTCGGCGATATTGTAGCCGCGTATGTCCACTCCGCCCAACAAGCGCAGCCGTCATACTACTTCAGACCAATATTTGACACTGCTTAAGTGCAACCCGGAGAATTTTCTGTGTCTTTTCATGACAAAATCCACTGCAAAACACCAGATGCCAAGAAACAGTCGAAAAAGTTAACTTCAGCCGTCGAACGTGCTTCGAAGAAACTAAAACTACTTCGAAAAGGACAAAACACAGGGGGGCAGTACTATGCCGTGTTTTTGGACCGCCACTGAAGTCAAGAAAAAACGGCCAAACTTGATGAAGAAAGAAGTTCTTTTCCACCAGGATAACGCACCAGCTCACATTTCCGCTATCACTAAGGTCAAATTGGTCGAAATGGGCTTCAAACTGGTGCCCATGCAACGTATTCTCCAGATTTGGCACTGTGCGACTTCTTAGTGTTTTTGAACTCGAAAAACTTACTTAACTTACTTACTTAATTACTTACTTACTTACTTACTTACTTACTTCAGTCCGTTGTGGCCTAAATCAACAGTCTCCTCCAGCCAGCTCAGTCCCTAGCTAGCTGTCTGTAGTTTTGCACTTCAAGTTGATTGAGGTCCTCTTCCACTTGGGTGCCCCTTCTGAGTCGCGGTCTTCCTCAACTTCTACGTCCCTCAGGAATAGTGTCGATGGCTTTCCGGGCCGGAGCATTGGTGCCCATCCTTGACTCTTCTTGTGGGAATACCTTGGTGGGAACACTCCTTCGTTGGGGGTAATTAGTAGCAACAGCCTTCGCCGCTTCGACCTGTCGACCATCGGAGGCCCTTCTGCGAAAATATGTTTCACGATCGCATAGCTCTAAGCTTCATAGTAGAAGCCACCGTAAGCCGCTCCGCCAAGGCTTACCCGCACAGAGGGGTCCAGTTAATTTTTTAAATTGTTTGGGCAAACAAGGTATTACAAAAAGTTTTAAGTTGAGGTTTTCGAATACCGCAGATTAAAAAACCCAATTCACAAGTACATTTTAAAAGATCTGAACACTGTTGCATGTTATTCTTACAAATAGTTCAAAAATAAGCAAAATTACAAATTCAGAAGTGGGATCGAAATTGTGAAACACAGTCTTAGAGCATAGAAAAAGGATTTTGACTTCACGTAGTATTCCTAAAATGACACAAAAAATATTTGAAAATGTATAAATCAGCCAGGAAGACCCTAGAACCCTAATTACTCCCGTTGCATCCGCATCAAAAATCACAGAAAAACTACTAGCCATGCTGCCACTTTTGACCTCAAAATTCAAATTTATCATTTAACCACTTTTTTTCATCCCAGAAAATCCAACCAGATCAACATTGAAATTCAAATTAAACGTATTCCGCATCCGTTTAGCACAAATACAAGCTGCCTGGCTTGCTGTTGTGGCTAACTCCTTCTCGATTCAATTTCTATTTATAAGCAGAAGCAAACACAAATTCGCATAAGCACTGCAAATGTCTAAATCCATGAATATCCTTAATGGATTCTACCTCGTCCTTTGTCTTCCTTCGAACCGCAACAACATTGATTGTGGATTGTCAATGTCAACGTATACAATTCAATTTCGATATTGATTTCTCGCACAAAACCCTTCCGAATACCACCTAACCCCTATTTGAATAAATTACACATAACCTCTCGATACATCATCATCAGGATCGTCAAAAACAAAATGACATCATAATCTCTTCTCTTCGGGGTCTCGGTCGCAGTCATTTTGTTTGTGGATAGTTTTCCTATTAATTCATTAAATCACCAATTTATCCTTGCTCGTGTGGATTTTTGCCATCTTCAATTAGGACGAACACAGGATCTTATATAACTCGTCCTGTCTTCGAGGCCTTTGCTGGGCCGGGCCAAAGGAATGCAATCAATTTATTCCATTCGAACCTTGAAATTCTTTATTCCAAAACCACAAATTGTTTTCGACCCTCAAAACATATATATTTATTGGCAGAAGGTATCATATTGATGAGGACGCAATTACCAGAATATCCTTCTTTTTTGTGGTGTCTGTGTGTATTCGTAACCACAGTCGTAACATGGTCCAAAAACCAATAACTAAGCTCCTCTACGAATTCGAATTTGTTTTCACCAAAAAACAAAAAAAAAGTACGACTCTGGTTCATGGTTAAAGTTCACACGTGCAAATGCCACAAACGAACATTGCAAAAGAAGGATAACAAAGTTCGTGTTGGGTGTGACTATATGTGAGGATGTTCCTGCAGAGAGACAATCTGGTCGAAGGAAAAAGAAGAGTGAAAGTAGCTGGAGGGCTTTAAGTTACTTGTGTGGTTTATCGGTGGATTTTTCTTTGTCGAAAAACACATTTTCTTGGCAGACAATATCATCATATTGAGTGAATAGCTTACTTTATCCTTGAAACACCTGACCAACTCCAAATCTCTCATGATGTGTGAATGAGAAAATCAATGATGCTAAATAAATCAGCTCCTGTTTCTTTTTTCAGGATCCTAATAAGGCAATGAATAAACACCGATATAGCTGTTTAAATATTTCATTTGATTTTATTACCGCCAGTGAAACAAATGAAAGAAAATCAGACACAAATGAAGCAATTTGGTTTCCCATTCATACAGAAAAAAAGTTCCACATACGCCACAGTAACCGTGAGGCACAATGCGTATGAATAAACTTTTTCTCGCATTTGATATTAATTTTTGCAAGACAAATGAATTGCAATCTAAGATGACTAAAAGAAAGATCCTTGAAATTATCCATGAACGTGAAAGTCCTTGTGATATTCCATATGGCAATGGCATTCAACCACATATGGTTCAACCCTGTGGGAGAATGTCATGGTTCGGTAGCATTTATTTGTAAATAAATTGCTTTTGGCTTTTAAGTGTTAACCATACTGAAAGATGAGATTTTCGGGTGGATTTATGAGGAAAAAGGAAGAGAATTTACAATTTGTATTTCAAGTGAAGAAAGGAATTGAAATTGATAAATGTATCATTTGAAAAGTGTCACAAAAAAAAAAGAAACAAAATCCCAGGGGTAATGTGATGAAACCGGGTATTGAATTATTTAGATTGTCAGTGTCATTCAAAAGTCATTTAAGAAAGTAATAAGTTTAAGTGACTTCGTGAAAAGTTGGTAAACAAGGAAGGAGACAATCATTTATTATTTAGAAGGGTTGTTAAAAAAATTACAATGTCGACATTTTCAATCCTTTTAAACTGTTAAATCTACATAACATGCTTCGGAGAAGTGTAAAGTTGATCGTTAGAAGAAGTTGGTCTAATAAGTACTTAGCAAGCAAGAAAAATCAAAAATTTTGGAAAATTACAATTTCAGAAGTGGGATGTATTTTCAATAAAATTCAAAAAAGGAGGATCTAAACTGAAATACAGAGGAATCAGCCTACTTAACATCGTTTACAAGATCCTCTCTGCCGTAATATGTGAACTTTTGAAGCCTTTCGTCAACAATCTGATTGGTCCTTATATCAATATGGCTTCAGGCCAGGAAAGTCAACCATCGACCAAAATTTCACTTTGCGGCAGATCCTGGAAAAAACCTATGAACTCCAAAGGTCGGGTCATGTTTGGTCCCGTGTGCATTGATCGGTTATGGAGACGAAGATTCAACAACGAACTTTATGGGTTGTACAACGCCATGGACCTAGCCAGAAGAATCAAGATCCAAAGACTCAGATGGCTCGGTCATTTACGGACGTAAAAGGAGAGGAAAATCGCGACTCAGGTGGCGCACAGGTGGAAGAGGAGCTCAATCAACTGGGAGTGCAAAACTGGAGACAGCTAGCTAGCAATTGAGCTGCCTGGAAGAGACTGTTGATTGAGGCCCAAGTCCACAACGGACTGAAGCGCCATCTTAAGTAAGTTACATGACCTAATATATTGAAAAACCAAAATATTGAGAGTCATTTATGAAACACTCCGTGGAGTTTAAATTCTTCTTATAAGTTAAGAAAAAAATGGTTTTACTCAACGTGTATCCCACTTCTGAAATTGTAAGTTTTCCTTATTTTTTTTTTCAAAGAATTTGCAGTTTAATTCCTGCTTTAATCTTCCTCATTCGAAAAACAAAAGGTGCCTTTGAAGAATGTATTAGGGTGTCTTTTGACTTTAAGAAATTCCAGGACACACATGTCTCTTATGTCAATTATGAACCTATAAAATTGATAGCCCTTCTACTTGGAATTTCAATTTGTTCCTTCCCTAGAAAAGACAACAGGTAAAGAGTCCTTTTCTTCAAAATGTATCCTTTTTTCTCTTTTGATTACTTCACAGCCGGATATTCATCGAGATATCTCTTCATTTAAAATCATTTGAAAATATTGCTAGAAGGTCCTTCGTCATACGAGAAGACATAAACACAAATTGATCCCACAAAATGTCAAAATGTCCTTTTTTTCTATGTTGTCCTCCAGTGTCAACCTCAACCCTTTTTCTATTGAAACTCTCCAAATCCCAATAGTTTTTATGTTTCTGTTTTGTATTTGAAAAGAACTATAAAAAGTTGTTTCATTTTTCTTCAAATCATCCGTTGGTCCTATCCCAACATCAAAATTCCATTGCCGTAAGGCTATCAGCTTTCAGTTATGTTTATTAGAAAAAATAAACTCTACGAACCTACGACATCTCTCTTATCCCAATGGAATACCAAAACGATGACATAGTCCTTGTATGGATGTCCTTGATTAAATTTCAGAGTCCATTCGATGACACCAGACGGTAAAGACGATACAAAACGCCTACAGTAATTTCTAGTTTTCTCCAAAAAAAAAAAAATGAAAATCCATAAAAAAACTACATTCGAATTCGAAAGCCATTTCCGTATTTCCCAAGTTGCTGCTGTTGGCCTTTCGAATCGAAAAAAAAAGAAAGAACAAACCCAACTGAATCCTTTTTTAATGGATTTTCAATGCTACGCCACGTGCATGGTGTTCAATCCAACTAACAACCGCTAACATGGAATCAATCGAAAGCCGATTGTATAACAGATGGCAGTTGAAACTCGAATAGAAAACCAAATTTTTTACTGCTTCCTTTTCCCATCACTCAGTAATCAACATAAAAAAATCCTTCAGAAGGAGATATTCTATTTTAACGACCATACTCCGTTCTGTGTTTCGCATTGAATTTTAAGATTAGTTGCTTTTCAATTGGACACGATTCTTTTTTTTCTTGTCTATCAAATGTCGGAATTAATTTATTCACAGCGGCAGGACTCTCTCGCCAAAGAGACAACCCAAATGACAGATAGAAACTTAAACATTCCTTACTCCTTGATCTTACTTATGCGAGAGAAAGGAATGTAGAAATAAATTAATTTCAAAGTGTACTTAAGTCTACGCGCAAAGAGAAATAATAATTTGTAGATGTCACTTTCATGCTGTCCTCTATCTCCGGTCATCTTTCAAACGCCACACTCGCCTTAATGCAACAAACAATGAAATAGAGAGAGAGAGAAAGAAGTAAAATTTCAAGGGAAAAGGAAACCAAAGTTATTATAACGGAACGCAGAGAAGAAGGTCAGAATTATGTGCAAACAATAAAGTTTATATCATGCTGTCAGGCAAACAGGATGCATGGTTGTGAGAGGAGTTTTTGTTTGCTAACATAACAAATGGCAAGGACCATGATGACATTCCGGCACGAGTGGGATTTTCTTTTTTTGATAAACAATAATAAAAATAATCCGGATGGTGGACATTGGATATGAGGAAACAGGACTGACATTTTTCTTCTTATCGATGTTGTTTCAGGGAGTCCTTAAAGTTTTTTTTACTCTCTAAGGACATTGTTAAATCGGTCGTTTATCAAGACATCAATTTAGAAGAAAGTAGTAGATTTAAATACTATTGTAGTGTTCCTACTCCTATTTCTATAAAGTGTCAACACTTTTTTTTATGAAAAATTGAAAATCATTCAATTAAAATGATCGAACGAAGTTATAAATAACCAATTCATAATTCCATATCAATTTTAATGTTCGATTTCCTTCTTCTCCTTGGTCTAAATTCTAAAAGTAATTGAAATTGCAAAGCTCTGCTGAAGAGGTCTATAGAGGGAAGAAGAAGACATAGTTCAGTGTAACATGAAAACCGTATTGATGGGCGATGTATTTATTTAATCAATTTTAGAGCATTTCGAAAATTGAGGAGATGGTAGATGAAATTCATTGAGTGCTACTTTTGTGGTTGATTTTTTGGCAAATACGAGTTTGCCTTGGAAATACATGTGTGTGTCCTTACATTGGACTAGCTGGATGGTTTTTCAATGAAACTTCTTTAGAAGGAATCATGATATCTAGGAAAAAGAAGAAATTGCAAAAGTTCCTTGAAAGCAATGAGACCATTTACCTATATAGGCCATCGCTTAACATTCCCCTCGTTCTTCAAGCGAGATTTCTTCTGAATTTCTTCGTAGGCAACAAATTCCGTATCGATTTCCTTAGCCAAGCGTCTAGCTTTGGGCAATTGCTCAGACTTGATGAACACATCGAACGCCTCCTTGGTCAAGTCCGAAGCCAGAAACGACTGTGCCGACGACGCACGGTTCAATCTGGCCGATTTCGAGAAGTCGTGGACCCAACTGATAGGCGATATGGCTTGCGTCTTTTCCCTCCTAGAATTGATTACATATCTTGGAAGCTCGGACGAGGGTTCGTTCGACACTAGAGGTTCATCAGCATTGGAACTGTTAATCTGCATCAAACACTCAGCTGCTTTGTGGAAATCTTCCCGCTTCGCAAACTCTGCTGCGAAGATATGCACTGGAATCATCTCCAGAATGAGCGCTCCTTCGTTGATCCTGAGCTTGCAGGCGTTTAAGGTCGTTCATCGGCGATCCGGAGAGCTTCTTCAAATATTCCATTGTCTTTGTAATAGTCGGCAATCAAATCTGGCCGTTGAGCCCTCAGTTCAAACCTCAATGACGTTGACCAGCAATGAGGCACCAGACATCGAGTGTATTACCAAACCTCATTTAATTTGATTCAACGTCGTCGCCCAGAGCTTTTTTTTTCTCAAGGATTTCAGATCGCTTCAAAGATTCCAAAGTTCAACGACTTCAACATCCAATTAAGAATACCTTATCTCGTTTCCTTGCCATTCATTCAACAGAAAGAAAAACAAACAAATTAATATCCCGAAGGACCCAAAATAGGGCTGCAATTCGCAGATAAAAATGTCGTTCGTGTACATATTTAAGCTCATCCTCCTCGACCAACAAAAACAAGCAAAAATAATAAGATTAAATGACTGAAACAAAAAAAAGTGTACATTAATAATTGTACATTCCGTGTTTTCAATTAATTTGTAAAGGATGAAGGAGCGCACCATATCGTCAAGCCACACAGAGGACTGCCCCGGCATACAGCCACACAAATCCTCATGATGGTAAGACTGTCACGATTCGACTAAGCCCATGGCATACTTTTAAAGTAGACAAAGTACAGTAGCAGGTCTTAATTCTGAGGATCCAATTCATTTTTTTTCTGTTTTGCTTCCCAGCAATCCTTGAATACGATTAGGTTCGGGAGAGTCTCAAATGAAACCTCACATATCAGTTGGCTATTAGGACACCAAAACTGCCATCTGGAATAAAGTGCTTTTTTTTCTGTTTCAATCTCCTTGCTGTGATTCCAATCCGATAGGACGATGTTATTGCTTTATGCGGTTTGTGTAAATCTGGTCTTTCATCAAAAAAGTCGGAGGATAGGCGGAATATTTATGTTTAATTTTTTTTTTTGGTTTTGGAATGTTGAGTGTGTGGTGGGGATATTCAACAAAAATTACTGCGGATTAAGACAAAAATATGCGTCGGAGGAAATTTTTATAAAATAAAAATAATAAAAACACTGAATATGATTTTGATCGAATTTTGAACAAGCAGAATTCTCATGTTAAAAAAAAACAGTGTGTCGGCCAGTCACCCGATGAATACTAAACAGGACGAACCTAATTGCAAAACAGACCAGCGATAAAAGGTCATTTAAGTCGATAACACGCTCACGCAACAAAACGTCTGCAAATTTTCTGTGTTTTTTGGTTATTTGTTTTTGGGAACGGACGTGCTCACTTTCGATTTCAAGACTATTGGAGCATATTTCACGCCTATTGAATATTGATTAGACATCAGCAGTTGATTAAGTATAAATACTGCTGTCAATAACGGTAATGGCATCATAGTTCAGTTTTCCTTCGATCGAAGTCAACCAAACAAGTCAATACCAATCAAGATGTTCAAATTCGTGAGTTTAAAAAAAGTTTAAATTGAATGGATGTCAATTTTCTGTTTTTAAATAGGTTGCTATCTGCTTTATGGCTGTTGTTGCTCTTGCTGCTGCTAAGCCAGGACTTGTTGCCCCATTAGCCTACTCAGCTCCAGTAGTTGCTGCTCCAGCTGCATATGCCTCATATGTTGCTCCATACGCTTCCAGCTACAATGCCCACTCAATTGCTCATTCGGCAGCTTTCCCAGCTGCTTATGCTGCTGCACCAGCTTTTGCCCCGGCCGCCTATGCTTCTGCCCCAGCTGCCTATGCTGCTGCCCCAGCTGCCTATGCCGCAGCCCCAGCTGCCTATGCTGCTGCCCCAGCTGCCTATGCTGCTGCCCCAGCTGCCTATGCTGCACCAGCTGCTTATGCTGCCCATGCTGCCTATGCTGCTCCAGCTCATTTTCTACTGAAATGAAATGTTGAATGGAAGCCAAAAATGTGATCGATTGAAATAAAATGAAAATTTGAAGGAAAATAAAATATTTTGACTTTTTCTTTACAATTCTTTGCAGAGATCATGGCGATGATGAAGCTCGGTCACTAGCTAGCTGTCTCCAGATATGCACTCCAAGTTGAATGAGTTCCTCTTCCACTTGGGTGCACCACCTGAGTCGCAGTCTCTCTCTCTCTCTCTCCTTCTACGTCCCTCGGGAATTGTGTGGAAGGCTTTCCGGGGCGGAGCATTGGTGTCCATCCGCTCTTAATGACCTAGCCATCTGAGTCTCTGGACCTTGACCCTTCTGGATAGGTCCGTTAAGTTCGCTGTTGAATCTTCTTTTCCATTCCCCATCAACGCACACGGGGCCAAAGTGTCCAAAGAACTTTCCTCTCAAAACAGCCTAAAGCACATTCATCCCATTTTGTCAAGGTTCATGCTTCTGCACCATACAGCAGGTCTGAGATGATGAGGGTGATATACAATTCTAACTTAGTTGATCGAGAGAGGGCTTTTCCACTCAATTTCTTTCTTAGCCCAAAGAAACAGCGCTAAGCTAGAATTATTCTTCGTCTGATAGTAGAGCCTAGGTAGACAACCTCCTCTACTACCTCAAAGTTCTATTGTGACGTTCTGTTCGAGTCGTCGGTGTTGGCTGTCCTTCCTCGCAAATACTTCGTTTTGCCCTCATTTACCGCCCCATTTTTGCCGCTTCTGGCTTAATACTCACAAAGGCGCCATTTGTCTCTGTAGATGCTGTCATACGCGGCCTTAAAATCGATTAAATGGTTGTGGGTATCGATTTGGAGTTCACAGGTTTTTTTTCAGGATCTGCCGCAAAGTGAAAATTTGGTCCACGCACGGTTGACTTTCCTGGTCTGAAACCATATTGATACGGACCAATCAAATTCTTGACGAAATACTTCAGACGTTCAAATATTACGGCAGAAAGGATCTTGCTGATACCTTTGTAGTTGGCGCAGTTTAGAGGATGTCCCTTCTTGAGGATCGGGCAAACAATGCTGAGATTCCACTCATCGGGCATGCATTCTTCCGACCAGATCCTATATTTATATGATTTAGTCATGTTCCTATCTAGATCGTCACCTGTTGATTTGAACAGCTCGGTTTTGTTGGATTTCAGCCGCGATATTGCCATTTTCACTTCTTCTAAGTCGGGTTCACATAATTTTTGGCTATTATCTTGTCCGATGAAAGGCTCCAGCCTGGCGGCAAGATTTTGTTCATCGTCGCTGTTATACAGTCTACAGAAGTCGTCCTTCCAAATCCCCAGCATATACTGCGATTATTAATTCCTTAAAAATAAAAATAAAAAAATAAAAAATAAGAAAAATTACAATATCAGAAGTGGGATACACGTTGAGTAAAACTATCTTAAAGCTTTAAATAAGGATTTAAGCTGCTCGAAGTGTTTCCACAATGACTCGGGAACATCTCCTGTACGCGTTAACCTCAGCGGTAGACACCAAAGTAACCCGACAAATCCTTGATAATATTTTATAAGAACTAAACTTTACTTTACTTTTTGCAGTTGCCCGTAGCTTAGTTGGTAAGTGCGTTGGCTGCTAAGCAGAACGTCGTTGGTTCGAGTCCTACTCAGGCCAAGTTTTTATTTCATCTTTCACGGGCACTGCCTCTTGCGAAGACCTGACAAAGCTTCCAAGAGTATCAATCTGTCATGAAAAAGTGCTTCTCAACTCTGCCGTTCGGAATCGGCGTTAAATTGTAGGTCCCCTCAATTCTTCACACGCACTTAGAGAATTGTTGATGAGAGTAAGCCACTTAGGCCTTGGCTCTTCAAGAGCTGTCGCGCCACTCTATTTATTTATTTTTATTTATAAACTTTACTTTTGACAATTCTTTAAGTTCTGACTAAAACGAAAATCTAATAAATTCTTTTTTCTTCTTTCATTTCAGGTAAGCATTTACTTATTCCTAAAACATCAAAATTCGTAAGTCAAAATATTTTAACACTCCAAATTTCACAAAGCTTACGTCACTGGCATTTGAAAATATCAATCAGTTGTCAAGTGCATTCGAAATAATATGTTTTTGTTCGTCATACATTTCCCTGCATGAAGTTCGAGGCCTCAAAATTCCCAGACAAAAAACAAAACACAATCATAAATTCTTCACGCTTAAAAAATTCAAATTGAAATTCCTTCTATTTTTCACTGTATTGCGCGTTCATCTTGCTTTTGACGGACCCATGCCATGTCAATATCCGACATAATTCTTACCCCCCAAATTCCGACCTCCAATTTTAGTAATGAACCTGAATTTTCAAAAACAACAATCATCCCCATCGCCTCTTAAAAATAAATTTCATTGTTAAATTGTTTAGAAATAATCCATCCATCGAGTAGTTGAAATTCCAACAAAGGTGAAACTGAATATAAATTTATTTTTAAACAAAATATTTACTCAAAATAATTAATTTCGTGTGCGAAACACAACGATGATTAGAATGTGTATTTTTGGTTCTTCAAAAATACCGGTAGCTGATCTAATTTTATTTTTGAAATATTTTTTCTTTTTTTCTTGTTTTTTTTCGATGTCGCTCATTTTGACGAGATTAAATTTAAATGCGTTTAATCGGATTATAAAATGAGCAAATATTTGTCTTCTATTTTTATGATTTTTTTGTTTTTTTGTTTTTTTAAGAAAATAAAAATGAAAACAGAATTTTGTCTTATTCAAAAATTTGCATGAAGGCATTGAGATTATTACATAAATTTACCGCCTGATGGCGCCAGTATCGTTAGCGCAATTAAATATCGTCGTGTAGTAATTTTCCGAAGATGGCTTTTGTCACAATTTCAGCCGGATCAGACCCGTAGTTTTGTTTTGACATTTCACCGCGTGTGGAAGTGAGAGTGCCTGTGGATTTTAAGGATTTTAGAAAAATGGAAAAGAGCAATATCGGTCAGTTTTTCGATTCTTTTTCTTAGAAGGAACCCGTCGCTCTTCAAAATTTGTGTTTTTTTCTTATCAGACTCGTAAATCTAATTTTTGTACGACTATCCGAAAACGTAGCTCCAAGTCCAATTCAACATCTCTTCATTCATTCTTTAAACCTTTAAAAAAGGTCTTGAAAACAAAAATTTAAGAGTCTTAAGTATTCAGTTAAATTAGAGAAAGGGTCCCCGTGGGCCTTCTTGACTTGAAAGGGGCCTTGAATTTCGACATAAGAACTGATGAGAGCTGGGGCTCTTTCCCATTATACCGAGAAGAGCCTTATTTGCCTTCATTAGTTTACGGGCATAGATTTTCCTTTTATTTATTTATTTCTTTTTGTTTGTTTGTTCCATCATCGGTTGATATGGGAAACAGGAAAAACACCATGAAAAGGGTGATATAGTGAACTCAACCGACGAAAAGCCCCAAACCGAAATATTATGAACTCCCTCTGCAAAAAAGTCCTTTCATATCCTTATTACATAATATTCCGATGTGCTCCTCAGTGTACGTCACGCCCTCCTGAATCTCCCATTGACCTAGAAAATCTAATTTTTTTTCTCACATACTAACCTACACAAAAGCATCACAATACTCGAAGGAAGAGAAGTGGTAGATTTTCGATTTTCCTCTTTGAGCATAAAATCTGAAGAAGGGGCTTTACAAAAAAGACCACATAAGTACCCTTTCCTTAAAAAGGACCAGAATACAGAAGAAAAAAAAGGATCCTCTGCCTGATGAGCAAAGTTCTATACCCAGAACCACAGTTTTAGTATATAAATTACATGGGTGTCAGTATGGCAGTACATTAGAAGTTTTTTTCTGTTGGGTGTGTGGCAGAAATTCCAAATGTTTAATGTGTGGATTTTGAAAATTCCAAAAATGGCAAAATAACACAATTTACAACAAAATAATAATAATGTTTATGTTTAGTGTGTGGGGGGGATATCAACGTTCGGTTAGGGATTGAGGATTAATTTTATTTTATTGGATAAGTTAGAAGATTTATATTGTGGGGATTGGGGAGGGGAAAATGGTAGGTGGTGAAACACATGTGTCGTTTTAGTATGTCACTTTCGTTAGGTTTCTTGGAAATGACATAATATAAATCATTGGAAGTTTTTGTCGACGAAAGTTTAGATTTTTTTGTCTAAATTGTTAACAAAAAAGTTTTCTCCTATTTGTAAGGTTTTCTCTGCTTGACGAACTTTTTGGAGACCTTGGAATTCATTGGTAAAGCTTCCAAAGAAAAAGCAATCGATTGTCTCAAGGTTGAATCAAAATTGATTCAAATACAAAATTAAAAACATTTGTTGATGCTTGTCCACTTTTTCGACTGTTCCCAAGTCTCCTGTGGATCCATGTTTCAACGACCAAAAATTCATAAAGTATATGAACCACCTGATCTTTTAAAATACCTGCTATCCCAACGTTCACGCGCACCTCCAATTGGCTATCGGCCAATTCTAGGTCCTGGATCCACGTTATCCTTCGTAATAGCCGTTATCAGGGCAACTAGACGTGGCCCATCATTAATGAATGGAACTTCAGCGTCAGCATTGTTTGTCCGATCCTGAAGTGGGGAGATCCTCTAAACTGCGCCAACTGCAAAGGAATCAGCCTACTTAACATCGCCTACAAGATCCTCTCTGTCGTAATATGTGAACGTCTGAAGTATTTCGTCAACAATCTGATTGGTCCTTATCAATGTGGCTTTAGACCAAGAAAGTCAACCACCGACCAAATTTTCACTTTACGGCAGATCCTGCAAAAAACCTATGAACTCCAAATCGATACCTACCACCTTTTCATCGATTTTGAGGCCGCGTATGACAGTATCTACAGAGACGAACTGTATAAAGCTTTGTCCAGTTTTGGCATCCCTGCCCAGCTCGTTCGCTTGTGCAAAATGACGATGGAGAACTCATGCTGCAATATCAAGGTTGGCAACGAGCTTACGGAATCTTTCGATGTCAAAAAAGGATTCAGACAAGACGATGCACTGTCATGCGTTTTCCTTACAATCGTTCTTGAGATGTTGGTGCAAAACTCCACCGTCAAAACCAGAGGCACTTTCTTCTCGGGTACGCCGATAATATCGATATACTGGGAAGAACACAGCGGGATGTCAATGGCGTCCTTGTGAAATTTGCTGTCTTCAAGGAAGAATAGAACAGAACAGAAAGTCACAATAGACGCATTTGGGCAATAACACCAGCGCCAAGATTAGACGAAGAATAACTTTTGCTAACCGCTGTTTCTCTGTGCAAGAAATTGAGTGGTAAATCCCTCCCTCGATCAACTAGGGTAAAACTATAGAAAACTCTCATTATCCCAGTCCTAATGCATGGCAGATGCAAGAACCTTGACAAAATCGGATGAATGTGCCTTAGGTTGTTTCGAGAGAAAAGTTCTTCGGGTCATCTATGGCTTTGTGTGCATTGATGGGGAATGGAGAAGAAAGTTCAACAGCAAACTTTACGGAATGTACAACGACACGGAGTTAGTCAGAAAGGTCAAGGTCCAAAGACTCGGTCATTTAGAGCGGATGGATCCCAATGCTCCGGCCCGGAAAGCCTTTAACACTATTCCCGAGGGACGTAAAAGTAGAGCAAGACCGCTTCTCAGATGGCGCACCCAAGTAAAAGATGACCTAAATAAACTGCAAAACTGGAGACAGCTAGCTAGGGACCGAGCTGGTTGGCAGGTACTGTTGGTTGAAGCCCAAATACACAACGAACTGTAGCGCCACCTCACGTAAGTAAGTAAGGACGATACCCATCAAAAACCGCTGCAACTACAATTTTTGAAGCTTGCCATTGAAGAAAAAGAGTTACCCGTAGCTAGCATTCGAACATTTTTTGATTTCGCTAAACGATTTCCTTTTCAAAAACAAAAGCTTAATCATCCGGCCGATAATGCTCTTTCATCTCTTTTAACAATCCACAGTTATGCATTTTGCTTTTGTTTATTTTCATTATTCAAATTGAAATTTCAAAGTAGAACAAACAACAAAAATTCCAAGAAACAATCCGATTCTGGCTCTTATTCAAATCCGCTATCAACCAGCTTAACCCTTTTCAATCTGTTTTGATGCCACAAAATGTATGCAGCTTTATGAATTTTATTCTCTAAATGAGTCCTTTTTCCATCTAACAGCACGTGCGTCCCGCTCCCATCATTCACTCTTAAGTCTTTGCACACTTTTTCCTTACCCCCCTTTTCGGAAATAATAATCCGGTCGTTCTGAGAAACTGCTCTCGCAAAACAATTATTAAATTAACCCAAGCGAGTTATGCCTCGACCAAAAACCGAAACCAGCGACAAAGTAGTCTAGAAATCAAGATGCGCTAAACTGCTGGAAATTCACGTCGACCGTTTTTCTCATTTTTCTATTTGAATTTATATTCATGGCATTTTTCATTCCTTCGGGCAGAGTATTGTTTTTTTTTTCCTGTCTTGCCTTTTGACTCATGAACTGACCTACTAAACAGCTCAAGCATTACACAAGTCAAACAAAAGTCGTCGAGAACGACAAGACAACGTCGTTCATCGCCTCAATTCATGAAAGAAAAGAAAAAGGCAAAGCAAAATTGAAAATGTACAAATAACTCAAATGCAATTAATCCGCACCAGACAATTCTATCACATCAACACAATAGAAACAGAGAGAGAAGAATGTGGAATCCTTTCTCGGTCTCACTTTGATTTTAAAAACCCTCAAGTCATAAACCTCGCATTTTCCAATAGCATAATTAAAGTCCTTGATATTCCTCCCACCCCACGACGCAGCAGATGACAAAAAACTGTCTCTGACTTTGAAAAAACGACAAGAAGATGCAGCAAAATCGATGACAAGTTCAATGCTAAAATACCAACAGAATGACTCTGACGGAGCACATCGGTGAATGAATGACATTCTTCCTTAATGGCGAAGCCTGGTTCACCTTTCGCTCGGAATGCAAAACGCCCACTCTCACTGGATTCAACTCTTTTCTTCAATTTTTAATTAAAATCCTTTGAAAATGACGCCATGGTACAAGGAAACGCAACAAAATTACATTAAAACTTTATTTAACAAACTTTTTGCAGGTTTTTTGAGTGTTTTTTTGTAAAGCAAGAACAATCCAATTCGCCCTCAAATGAGACAGCGAAAAATAAAAGAGTAAAAAAAGCGAAACGCCCACCATCCACTTATGCATAAATAATGGCTTATGTTTATTTCGAGTGAGTTAAGCTCCTGTTCATTCAAAAAAAAGTTCCACTTACAATATGAAATCCTTTAAAAAAAGCACCGCCTCGCCAGCCATGCCATTTCCGGGAAAGTGGTTATTCGTTATTTCTGTACGCTTCGCTTTGCGAGAAAGAATAAGTCGGTTAGGAAGCGGAAAATGAGATTCGTTTTATTTTCTTTTTTGGATGAAGTTTTTTTTTATTATTTTTTTGGTAAATGCAAATGGAAGCCTCTTTTCAAGAAAACGTGCACGTAGGAAGGAAATTTTGTTTTTTAAGGGATCAGGCTTGGATTATAGAATTTTCAATTGAAAACTGTCAGTTGCAGTTTTTCTGTTAGGCCTTCTTAGGAACGGTGTGAAAATTGAATGTGAAAACGAGAATCTGGCCTAAAATTCGATTCAGTGGAAAATTTGATTAACATGGACATGGAGACATTTGGGCTTATAAATCTGAATACACGAGGGTGGACCTGGAAGTGTTTGAACTCACCGCCAAAGCCCTTTAAGTCTTTCTTCTATACTGCTTTTTTTGAGAGGTTGACTCAATAGCCACAGATTTTAGTAAGGCTTTTGACAAAATCTCCCATAAGCTTATTCTGTTTATTCTTAAAAAGCTTGGCTTTTCACCTATAATAATTTCATGGATGCTGCGTCTGGTGTTCCTCAAGGTAGCCACCTCGGACCTCTTCTTTTTATATTAACCACCAATGATGAAGGCACTTTGTTTGTGAGAAAGCGCGATTCAAGAGACGGTATATTATGAGATATGTGTATGAAATCTACCGCGAAACGAACATCATGACATAAAATAGTTGAGGTAGAAATGGCGACCGCAAGCAGTCTAACTCGGTGGCCCAATTAGCGCCGAATTTGATACCGTCAACTCGTCTGACCTGTAATTTAAGAAGGATTTCATGAGGTTTTTGAACTCCTCTTATTCTTAAATTCACTTGCCTGTGATCTCAAGGTCCATTTTGTCGCGATTAAAAAAGAGATCATATCTTTAATCTTCAGTTCAAAGAGTTCGTTTAGCTCAAAATTTAGCTCTCGTCCTGGCAGCGCAGAGTTGTAACAGAGGAAGTGAAAATTAATTCTTCTTCTCACTGGTCCCCACAAGTATGACAGAATGTGTTGTAAGAAATGCCCATGCGCTGCATCCTGCATGTTCCCCTACAGTCCAGTTCATGTTGCAGCGACTGTCCGAGAAAAATTGCAGTACACTGTGATTTGCTTTTTGGTTTGCAGCCGAGATTTTGCTCGCCGTCAGCAGGTACCATACCCCTGGTGACACAGATCAGCAGGTACAATGCCCCTGGTGGTACGGATCAGTGAGTACCAAAGCCCCTGATGGTAATCAAAACGACGAAATGACTTCAAGATCGAAACCTCTTACCCCTGGTGGGGGAAAGTTCCGATGATGAAATTGCCGGACTATTTCAGGCTAATTTTGACCAATATAAGTCTTTTGATACTATAGTATCATTTGGTAGAGGCTAATTAAAGTACGATCGACTACTTAAAATGTTTTCCGAAGTGAGTGTGAATTGAATAAATAAAGTTCAATTCTGTATGTTCAAATATCTTATAAAAAAAATGGAACGGTAAATGTGTTGCCAAATTCAAAACTCGAGAACGGTTGCAGCGTTTGGCACCAAATGACGGAATGTTTTTGTTTTTACGGAGTTTGTACAAAATCAGCTAGGCCGTTAATGAGATATGGCCAAACATGTAAACACACCATTTTCCCTATATTATCGTTAGCTATGCATTTGACCATGTGATGATCTTAAACAAAGTTGTTGCTAATGAGCTTGCTCTTGAGTTGGAACGACCTTACTAGCTGACCCAGAAAACGTTGTTTTCTTATATATATAATGTTATGCCTTCCTTATGGTAAATTGCCAATAATTTATAACAAATATGAGTTGCTCTGTAATAATTAGAGATATTTTATTTACAAATTTTAACTTAACATAATGTACAATAAATATCACCTGTAATAATTAGAGAAACGACATTCGATGTTAATAAATTATAGTCTAGCAATAATTATTCTGTTTGACTGAAAAATCATTTTAAGTTTTATTCATCAGGTTGACGTTTAGGAAACATACAAGGTGATTGATTAAATTAAAGAAAGTAGATTTTCTTTACATCCCCCCCCTTCCGGAAGAGAAATGATTTTGCAGTTTGATAGTAGCAAGTTTAAATTTTCTTACATTCATTAGTATTTATTGAAGGTGCTGGAATCAACTTTGAAACATGGAAAAGGTTTGATTCTGATTTTCTATGGCCAGTGCTAATTCTGTAAATCGAGTTCGAAATTTTTTCAATGATTCTATATGGTCCAATCTTTAATTCTTCAAGTTTTTTTCTATTCAGTTTGTTACCATTTTCCAAAAATACCATGTCACCTATATTGAAGTCAAAGTGTATTCGGGTTTTATCATAAATCCGTTTGTTATAATTGTGAGACTTTATAGAATTCTCTAGGGCTATCTTTTTGTCTCGTTTCCAATCCTGTTCGGAGTTTGTTTGCCTTAGTTCGTTTGGTAATATTGTTAAGTCTGTGCCATCCATCAAGTACGAAGGTGCAAATCCAGTCACAGAATGTTCAGTTTCATTGTATTTTTGTGTGCACAACTGTGCGGCTGTTGTCCAAGTTAACTTTTTTGTATTTCTTTCGTTGACCTTGCATCTGATCTTATTGACTAAAGTTTGGTTTAACCTTTCATTCAATCCATTAGAGAAAGGACAATTTACAGCTGTGAAAACAAGTTGTATATTTTGATCGTGTAAAAACTGTTTGAATTCCTTAGAATTTATCCCCGGATATTGGTCTGTCAAGATAAGGCCGATTTCAATGTCTTTTTGTACGTTTCTAACGAGTTCAATGAAATCGTTTGCACTTTGCGTTTTCGATGTCAGAATGTAGGCTTTCCTCGTAAAGTGGTCGGTTAACAGATGAAGGTATTTTTTTGTTGATCTTGATCCTCCAAAGCCCCCTATTGTGTCTATGGACATTATTTCAAATGGTTTTGTAGCCGGACCTAGGTGTGACATTAGACCAAACTTTTTTTGTCCTCTGGACTTGTTTTTTATACAGATTTCACAGCACTTACAGAGGTTATGAATATTTCTTGTAAAATTTTTAGCTGTGTATTGGTTTAATTTTTTCTTCATTTGATTTATACCTATATGGCAGTAGTGTTCATGTACATCTTTCATTAATTTTATACTGAAATGTTCTGATAATATGATTTTTTCCTTCTTTTTCTTAACTTTATTATTATTATTATTATAATTTATTTAAAGCAATTTTAAAATTACAATAAATTAAGGAGTTAAGGCACTAACAAAAAAGCCATCAGCCTTTTCTTAACTTTTTTATAGTAGATGTTGCATTTAGAAATTAGATTTTTTTTCTTGTTTTGTATGTGTTCATTGTTTTCTTGGTCTTTTAATATGTCTTCCAACTTGATTAGATTTACTACTTTCAATTGTTCATCTTTGTTTTCATTGGGTTCTAAAACCGGATTTCTGCTTAAAGCGTCAGCTTCCAAGTTTAATTTTCCTGGAGAATATTTGACATCAAAATCATATTGCGATAAGTAATATGTTAAATCTCTTAGATCCTCATCAGTTCTTGATTTTATATTCATGTTCTCTAGGGGCTTGTGATCAGAAAATACGGTGAATTTTTTTCCTATTAGTAAATGCTGCCAGTATTTCACAGATTCTTTAATTGCAAGGCATTCCAGGTAAATAGCTTTTTTTCTCTTTTGTACTTCATTTAATTTCTTTGAGAAATATGCAACAGGTTTTTCTTCTTTATTGTTTTGTGGTTGTTTGAGAACAGCTCCTATTCCTTGCAAACTCGCATCGGTGTAAATGTAAATAGGCAAATTCGGATCATAAATTGTAAGTACTGGGTTAGAGCATAATAAGGTTTTCATTTCGTCAAACGATTTTTGGCATTCATTTGTCCAAATAAACTCTCGTCCTTTTCTTAGCAAGTTGTGGAGTGGGTCTAGTCTTATTGCTATATTTTCAACATACTTATGGTAAAAATTTATTTTTCCGAGGAACTGTCTAACATTTTTCTGTGTTTTTGGTGTTGGAAAGTTTTTGATTGAAATCAAATTATCCTTCATGGGTTTTATGGAATTATTTTGAATTATGTGACCAAGGTATTTAACCGAGTCTGCGGCGAATGTGCATTTCGAAAATTTTAATCTAAAACCTTCTTTTTTTATGGCTTCAAAAAGCTGTGTCAAGTGTTCCATGTGTTCCGAAAAAGATTTTGAAAATATTAATATATCATCTATGTAGTTGACGGTGAAATTTGTGAGTTTATGTTTTCTGATTATATTGCTTAATATTCTCTGAAAAATTGCTGGTGCTGTTTTAAGGCCGAATGGTAAGCATGTCCACTGGAAATGCCCTTCTTGTGTCACAAATGCTGTTTTGTATCTATCGGTGATGCGCAGAGGTATAGACCAAAAAGCTGAATTTATATCGAGTGTAGAGAAGAATTTACAATTTCTTGTTTTTATCATTAGATCTTCAATTAGAGGGAAGGGTTGAGATTGCGGCAAAACTATTTTATTTAGATCACGAAAATCTATGCACAATCTTGATTTCTTACCTTCATCTCTTTTGTACGCTAGCGTAACTGGAGCTGCAAATGGGCTGTATGACTCCTCTATCAGTTTTTTATCCAGTAGCATTGCGACTTGTTTTTCTATTTCTTTCTTATCATCGATTGTACAGCGATATGGTCGTTTACTACAATATCTATCGACCAATAAGTCTATACGTGCTTCGTAATCATTAATTGTACCAACATCATATTTATCTTTTGCAAATATCGAAGAATTTTCTTCTATGAACTTATCTATTTTTGATTGTCGGTCATAGTTTAAATGGTTAACAGAAATATTAAAAGAATTTTCTTCAATGTGTTCATTAAAGTTAATTAATTTTAAGAATTTATTTTCATAAATGATTTCTTCTACCTGATTTTTTGAATTTTTGTCTACGATTTCTTTACAAATAATGTCTGTTTTTGGAATTTTTTGACTAATTTTTAGATTCTCATCTTGAGTTAAGAAAATTTTTTTAATACAATCTAATCCAATTAAAATATCATAATCAAAATTTTGTTTATCTATTACAAAAACATTGATTTCTTTTTCTACATCAAAAATTTTTGCAGTTAACGTTATTAAGCCTGTCGTTTTTTTCACACCATTAATAGTTTTTATATTAGTATTCTTTGAATTGGCTATTTCATTTTCTTTAAGTTTCAACAATCTTGAGTTTATCAGTGAAACATTTGAGCCTGAGTCATAAATTCCAAACACCTCAAGCTTTTTATTCAATACTAATTTTATTTTTATCAATGGTGCCACTAAAAGTTTTTTTGGTCTTCATTTTGTAGTTCGCATTCTAGTTCTGTGTTGTTGACAAGCTTAATTTGGTTTTTCTTTTCTGCTCTATTTTCTGTTTGGAACCAGCAGGAAGCTTCTGGGTGATAGCGGACACCTTTCTTTAGTCTTTCGCAAATGGTACACCTTGGTTTAAGATTTTTGTTTTGTTTGGATTCCAATTTTTCTTTGTATTCTGAACTTAATCTTTCATTTTTTTTTCTTTATCAAGTGTTCATATTTATTGATTTCACTGTACAAATTGATTGTTGACTTAAGTGATTTCCTTTCAATTTTATCGATTATATGATCTGGTAAACCCATTACAATCAGGTTTATCATTGTTTCGTCGTCAATAGACTTATTTACTTCTAGTAATAGTCTTTCTTTTTTGGTTGCATATTCAAGCATTGAACCAAATTGGAATTTAAACGCAAAGGCATATTTGACTTGGGACCAGCCATTGTTCCCATATGTTTCACAAAATGCTTTTTTCCAAAACTGCCAGGGTGAAATTACTGTTAGTTTAATCAACATACTGCCATACCAGTCTAAACATTGCTTTTCAAGTAGATATTTTAAGGTTTCGACCATCTCCTCATCTCGAAGAATCTCAAACCTAACACATTCTTTCTCAAATTCCTCAATCCACTGGTCAGCATTGATTTTGTTAGAGAACTTTTCTATCAAGAATTGTTCAGTTAGTTTCCCTAAATTGAGGGTTTTTGGTGCATTTTTTTCTGTCGGTGGTGGCTGTTTTTCTTCAACTGTTTCTTCTAGATAAGTGTCATTAAATTGTAGATTTTCACATTCATCTAAATAGCTTTTTCTCATTTCTTCACACAATGGTATCCATAAATTCCGTACTTGATATCTTTTTTTTAGTGAATTTTTGACTTTTGCAAAAACGCTTGAATTAAAAATGGAAGCATGTTTACTCACGGGCTTTAAGTCATCAGGGACATCAAAAATACGTCCGTCAAGGGTCTCGATTGAAGCTATGCAAATTATATTTGATTTTCCATTTTATTATTTTTTTTATTATTTATTTATTTTTATTTTATTTACAAATTTTAACTTAACATAATGTACAATAAATATCACCTGTAATAATTAGAGAAACGACATTCGATGTTAATAAATTATAGTCTAGCAATAATTATTCTGTTTGACTGAAAAATCATTTTAAGTTTTATTCATCAGGTTGACGTTTAGGAAACATACAAGGTGATTGATTAAATTAAAGAAAGTAGATTTTCTTTACATATATATAAAAATATCATGCAAATCCGTTGAGGACTCACTACTTTTGTACCAGTGGAGTATTTGGTTTTAAGTAGCTACTTTGAACAAAGTCGTTCATGAGCCGTTCGTAATGGGGAAGCAGGGTAGTAGGTAGTTTGATGAAGGGTAGCGGGGTGAAGGGTTGCGGGGTGACGGGCAGTAGGTAGCTTTAACCGGTGTAGCGGGTAGCGTGTAGAAGTATTGTGTAGTGATTAGTGGAGTAGCGAGTAACAGGGTAGAGGGTAGTGGGTATTACCGGTGTAGCGGGTAGCGTGTAGAAGTATTGGGTAGCGGACAGTGGGGTAGCGGGTAACAGGATTAATGAGTAGCTGGTTATATCGAGGTAGTAGGTAGAGGGTGTGAGGTAGCGGGTACTATGGTATCGGGCTGCAAAACTGAAGGTTATTTTCATATCGATTGAGGCAGTACGAAGTCTGTCGGGTCAGCTAGCTACATGTTAAAAAGCATGTGACTTCTTTACAACTTCGGGTTTTATTTGTATTTTGTGTTAGTATGTCTCCTTAGTAACTCAGCTTGAAAGACACTTTCAAGATCAGGAAACCATTAAGACCTAAAGAGCTTACATCGTAAATAAAAAAAAAAAAAAAAAAAGTCTCTTGCAAAGGTATACCTTTTTCCTCAATTTTGCGATCATTACATTTTTATGTTAAAACAAAAAATCGTAGAGACTAATTAAAAGTTTCAATGGATCTCAGCTTTTTTATGTTCCAACGTTCTACTTTTATATTGGCTCATAAAACTTTTTTTTTTCGTTGACAAAACAAAGAAAATTTAAATTTTCTTTCACCCAGGTACACAAACGAACTTTTAAAAGTCCATTCTAAATAAATTTATTCCCACTGTCATGTCGGTCGGTCGCTGGCAAAACCGCAAATTTACAAAATAAAAAAGACCATAAAATCACCACGTAAAAACTGACAGCCAAATTTGTGTTTATGTTCCTTCCTATAGTGGAAGAAAGTATCACTTAAAACGATTTTGACATTCAAAAACTTAGTCAGCCAAATGACTTCCAAGCAATTAAATCCCGATCGTAAAAATAAAAGCGTCGACGATTAAATTAAAGCGTTTTTGAGAAACTTTTTCAATGTTTTAAAAATATTGCAACACTAGAAATTAGGACAGCCTGAAAAAAAGGACGCAATTGTCTGTACTCTGTGTGAGTGTGTTGAGTGTCCTTGAGTCAAAGAAGATAAGTAATTTTTTTCAAGTTCAAAGATGGTTTCAGGGTCCAAAGCAGATAACTCACATCACCAGCAAGGATAATAGCTTTTGCCAATTTTGTTTTTTAAAGACTGCAAAATGAGCAACAAAAACAGTTTTTTTACCACAGCCAACCTCAAAGTTATGGTGAAAATTAATTATCACCCACATACAGTTACAAAATGAACAAAAAGATGTACACACGCCACAACGACGGATATACTTGTCCTTTGGAGGATTTTTTATTCAGGATGACAGGTTTCCTCTTTTTTTTTGTATTTGAAAACGCCCCTGGGCAAACTAAATAAATAAAAAAAAAGTAAAATCCTGTCGTCGTGCATATTTCATTGATAACAGGAGACACATTGAGGTTTTTATCTAAAAGTCGCATTGCCACATTGAAGGTCAATGAATACCAAGTACAACAGGCGCAAAAAAGGACATTCATATTACGAGCATATGATAGGATGCCATTACAAACTATCGACCAGTTTACAATGCGAGCATCGAGCAATATCAAGGACGGGATGGTTATGGTGCAAGGACTTCTAACTGCCTACAAAGTGTTCAAGCTCCTCGAACCATGGACCAATACACTTGCAAAGTGGTGATACTTCACAAATCACAATATGAAAAATGACAGTGAGAGTGCGCTGTAACATTTTGCCTTAAGCTACCTCCCCTTCTCCTCCCCCTCTCTATCAGCCCTTTACGAAGTGTTGCAAAAGAGAAGAAAAAAGGATATAAATTGTTATGAAACAGTCTGCAGGATATAAAGGGGGGAAATCGAAAAAAGGACTCTCATAAATGCGAAATATTTACTGACAGTGGGTTCTTCAACCGACAATGACAGAGCACAGCGTTCGGAGAATGAGAGCCAGGACTATGAAAATATTTTGCATTCAACAGCTTGGCGATCAAGGATATATCTCTTTGGTATTTATTTGATGAGTTGAGGGGAGCGAGTAAAAATACCATTCTTTACACGAAAGGATATAATATGAATATCCTTTTTCACTCAGCGTCACACATACACACAACAGAAATTCATATACATTATGGAATGCTGGTGATTTTCATTCCGTTTCATTCGACTTGCGAAATTTGTTTGGTTTCGGTTTATTAAATTTTTTTTTTTTTTTGCTTGCAAGCCTTTGGAACCCTCTTCATCTTCGTCCTTTTTGTCATGGAAATCCATAAAATCTGTGAAACGTGCGTCTCACAAACATGTACACACATTCTTCGCGTTCCAAATATAAATTCGAAACATGACTTCAAGGAACAACAGGAAGAAGGACTTTTTCCTTCGAAGAATAACTTGCTATATTGACTCGAATTTAGAGGTCAAACTGGGGAGCAGTAACAGACGAACGACGACGCACAAAGAAACAGAAAAAAACTCCTGAACGACGAGTGGGAAATTGGATTTTATGGATATGTGGATGGGTTCTTTATTAATTTTGTATTCCAGTTGAATAGCTTTGCCCTCCCTGTCCTGGAGTTTTTTTCTGTTTGCTTATCGATACGTTTTCATTCCATGTCCATGGTGCCATTCTTCGTCCTGTCTGATTTGTGTTTCTATTTTGTGACTTTTGTCGACATCTCCATCACCTGAATATTGCCTACTGAGGGGGTTAACTTTGCCATTTATATGACTAAAAATAAACGAGGTCGGTAGGTTAGGGTGAAAGAAGTTCATATAGATTTTCGGCAAATGATTATACTTCTTAGTGTTATTTTGTGCTTGAAAAGAGTATCAAAACCTAAAGGACATGGAGCTGGTAAGTTAGACATTTGGTGCGTGATTATTGGGTACATAATGGAGTAAGCTACTTGAAGGGAAATCAAACGGTCCAGGGATGGCTATTTTGGGTCTTTTTTTTACGCTTTGAAGAGGAGACGGATCATTAGTTTCGTTTTGAAGATAATTCAATATGCATGCACGTGTAAACACACACACACACAAACATACTGATATAAATTAAGGCGGATGTGTATGGTGCTGTCATGGAAAATACAGTCGACTATTTATTGTGCTAAAATTGTAAGATTTGGGGGACAACGTAGGCAATGTGATATTTATGATGCTGAAGCTGAAGTTCATGTTCAAGCATGTAACCAATCCAACAGGATGCAAAGAGATTTCGTGATCGTAATCTTAAATACGTTTGTGCGTAATTAATTGGTGTTAATTTTGCTAAAAGTAACGGTTAATGGGTTCACGTGTTTATTCCTAGATTTTCAAAAATCTGTAAATTCTAAAATATTTTCTACTCGTTGATTATAAATATAGTTGTTGACATGAATGTTATATTGGGAAAACTAAAACGAAGCAAAGAGAAAATTAATATTTGCATTCCTATAATTCACGCTCAGTGCTCGCAAGAAAATCCATATGAGGGTCAGTGCATTTGCACTTAAACCACCACTACCACTACCTTTCTCTTCTACTTTTAGTTGTCATTTCACCTTTTAGTACGAAATTAGTGTTTTAAGTCCAGCAGCAATCGCCATTTCACTATTGAAACTTCCACCACCAGAAGTAAGGGGTTTTAATATTATTTGATGGAGCCTTAAATAAACCTGCTGAAGGACCAGTGCTGTCGCCTGACATGCTGATTGCCATCAGAGGCTTTAATTAAACCTGCTGATCGACCAGAGCTATTGCCTGCCTTGCTGAGTGCCATCTTACTTACTTAAGGTGGCGCTACAGACAGTTGTGGACTTGGGCCTCAACCAACAGTCTCCGCCAGCCAGCTCGGTCCGTAGCTACATAGCTGTCTCTAGTTTTGCTCTAAGTTAATTGAGGTCCTCTTCCACTTGTGTGCGCTACCTGAGTCGCGGTCTTCCTCTACTTCTACGTGCCTCGGAAATATTGTCGAAGGCTTTCCGGCCCGACTGGCGTCCATCCGCTCTAAATGACCGAGCCATTTGAGTCTCTGTACCTGGACTTCACCCTTCTGGCTAGGTTCGCGTTTTTGTTCAACCCGTAAAGTTCGTTGTTGAATCTTCTTATCCATTCGTCATCAATGCACACGGGGCCATAGGTGACCCAAAGAACTTTCCTCTTGAAACAGCCTAAAGCACATTCTTCCAGGAGGACTTTGATGATGGTGGTTGTAGTTTTACCTTAGTTGATCGAGAGGGGGCTTTTCCACTCAATTGCTTTCTTAGACCAAAGAAACAGCGGCGATTAGCAAGTGTTACTCTTCGTCTGATCTCGGTACAAACTGGTGTTATTAACAGCGTAGCCTAGGTAGACAATCTCCTCTAGGACAGAGATGCCAAATCTAGACAAAGCTTTATACAGTTCGTCTCTATAGATGCGGTCATACGGCCTTAAAATCGATGAAAATCGGTGATGGGCATCGATTTGGAGTTCATAGGTTTGTTCTAGGATCTGCCGAAAAGTGAAAATTTGGTCGATGGTTGACTTTCCTGGTCTGAAGCCACATTGATAATTACTAGGGCAACCAAAAATATGCTCGAGCATGTTTTTTTTGGAACGTCGAATTTGACAATTGACAAGATAGGAATACGTTTCATGAAAAAACAAACGTTTTGGACCCTATTCGTTAGAGCATATTTTAGCATATTTTGTTATAAATGCATATTTTTGCATATTTTGCTTTAAAATGCATATTTTGGCATATTTCATCATTATTTGTAATTTTTGTTGCAAATCTTAGAGTAAATATTTTTTTTTTAATTTTTTTTTTCGAAAAATTCGCGATGCTATTCAAGTATTTTATCCAAAGGTAACGCATATCACTTGTGAGGCCCACAGGCTCCATAGAACTTGTGAAACACTTCGAGGTCAATTTCCAAAAGTTGATATTTTCATCGCAACGTTAAAAAAGTGTTTAAAAGCTCCGTCAAGAATAAAAGTATTCAAGGATATTGTACCGGAAACACCACTTCCCTCGCAAACGATTCCGACTAATTGGGTATCTTGGAGGGAAGCAGTTTACTGTGTAGAAATGTTTTTAAAAAAGTGGAAAGCCTTTTCGAAACACTACATGAAGAGGAATCAGCTGCAATACGAGTTATTAAAAAATTGTTTTAATGAAGTGGCATTAAACGTGACTTGATATTTCTATGATCCAATTAAACATTTTTATTGAAATATATTGCACAACTGGAAACAATCGGCCTTCAGCTAACATAAAATTATTGATCGATGCCCAAGTTAAAATTAATACCGTCGACTCCAATAACAAAAAAAAAAATCGATATTTCGGAAAAACTAGAGGGCTAAAATTGTTTATTATGGCAGCATTTATTCGTAGAAAAAAAACTGCATCTGAAATAATGGCATTAAATTTTGCACGTATAACTGGCGGATGATGTTCCTATACAAAAATGTTTTCAGAGAAAAACTTTTAAGTTAAACTGTTTTCCTTTATTGCAACAAAAATTTTAACAAATATTTTTTTTAAATTATTCTGGTTCATATTTTCATTTTTGATTTTTGGTATTTATTTAGCTTTGTATGTTTTTGTTTTTTTTTTTTCTTTTATTTGTCTCTAAAGATATTTTGACGTCTGTATTTTTTGTTGACAAGTCAATAAACTATAAAAAAACACGAAATTTAAGATTTTTTGCTATTTCAACATTTTTAGAGCATATTTTTAGAGCATATAATTGGCTTTTTAGAGCATATTTAAAGCGCTATAAATGGTTTTTATAGAGCATATTTTTGGTTGCCCTAATAATTACTAATCAGATTGTTCACGAAAGACTTCAGACGTTCACATACACTCCGCTTCAACTGAATAAGCACACAATTTTTCTGAAGTTTGTTGTCCATTTTTTCCTAACTTTGAACGTTAACCGATAGCTTATGATGTTGAGAAAACAAATCAAAAAGAATAATTAAAAAAGGACCACTATTTTTCCCTGGCTCTCATGCAAAGCTTTCCAGATTGAAAAACTCAGTTTTTTTTTTTGCGTCAACTGAATAAGCACAACTTTAAAAAATGTAAATAAAATCAAACGGAAAGAAATGAACAAGATTTTCTTAAATAGTTTTTTTATTGGTTATTTCTAGTATTGGGTACTACTACTACCACTTTTATTCTTGATTCCTTCATAAATTCGGGCTGGCATGGAATCGTATAAACTCTTTAAGTAGTCCAGCGAAATTTCTCTCCATGCTAACTGAACGGCTGCAATAAGCGATTCTCTGTCCTCAAACTGACGGCCTGACTCATAAACTTTACGTACCAACCAACCCCATTCATTTTCTATACGGTTCAGGTTCAGGTCAGGTTTGACAGTGCGCAACGTTTGGATGGGGTCGTTGTCCTATTGGAAAATCCATTTAAAGGGTCCAAAAATATCTGAAAATGAAGGAAACTTTCTTTCCAATATTCTTTTGCAGGTAATTGCACTCCTTTTTGACGTTAAAAACTCAAGCTCAATAGTCCCATAGTAGCTAACTGCTTCCCATATCATAACTCCACCTTCTCGACTATGATGCCGTTCTTCTTTTCTCAAATCGTGAAAGCAATAATTATAACCATCAGGGCCATCCAAATTGAATCTCTTCTCATCCCAAAAAACCGCGTTGTGCCACACACGAATATCTTTTCGTTGCTCGTTTGGTGGTGGTTTCTTTTGGAGTTGCAATCGTTTTAAATGATCTGCGCGGTTAGGTACTCTGTGGACTGTTGAAACACCAGCAGTTACACCAACTTTTTGTTTAATTTTTACCGCGGAGGCACATGAACTGGAAGCACATCTCAAAATTGCTCGTCGATCAACTTTGAATGTTGCCATTTTTTTTACCAAAGGCAAATCTTCTTCTCCCTCCAATTATCGACCGATTGCACTAACGTCCCTTCTTTCCAAGGTCATGGAAACGCTGATAAACTATCAGCTCAAGAAATATCTTGAAGACCGAAAGCTTCTTAATGACCGGCAGTACGGCTTTCGCAGCAACAGGTCCACTGGTGATCTGATGGTTTATCTCACCGAACAGTGGAACAAATCTTTACATCGTTTTGGAGAAAATAAGATTATTGCACTTGATATTTCAAAGGCATTTGATAAAGTCTGGCATCTTGCTCTTTTATCGAAAATGCGTGCTTTCGGTATCGATGAATCCCTTCTTCGTTGGATTAGAAATTTTCTCTCGAACCGTTCAATACAAGTTGTTTTGGATGGATTCAAGTCTGAAACCCACAACATAAATGCTGGTGTGCCCCAGGGCTCCGTTTTGTCTCCGACTCTCTTTCTCATTTTCATAAATGATCTCCTGTCTGTAACTTCTAATCCAATTCATTGTTTTGCTGACGATAGCACCCTTAGCTTTTCATATTCGTTTCCAGACTCGCATCCCTCCTCTTCGGATGTGGAACTGCAACGGCAAAATATGATAAGCTCATTAAACTCTGACTTAAACAGCATTGTACAATGGGGAATAAGAAACCGAGTAGAGTTTAATGCTTCGAAAACTCAATGCTGTCTTGTATCGTCAAAGCGTGATATACCCCCCTTGCCACTATCCATGAGTGGCACTTGCATCAATGAGACCGAACATCTCGAGATTCTCGGTATGTGCATCACCGACCACCTTTTGTGGAACGAGCACATATGCGATGTCGCCAAAAATGCCGCAAGATGTTTGGGTTTCTTAAGAAGGTGCAAGAAATTTTTCTCCCCGTCTGATCTGGCTATTATCTATAAGACTTATATTCGTCCAAAGCTTGAGTACAATTCCCATCTCTGGGCTGGTGCTCCAGTTACATACTTAAGACTCTTGGATGGTATACAAAAAAGAGCTATAAGATTGGTGATAGAGGCATCACTAATTCATTCACTTCTTTGGAACACCGTCGTAACGTCTCATGTCTCTCTTTGTTCTACCGTTACTTCTACGGTAATTGCTCTAGAGAAATAGCCAGTTGCATTCCTCCCCTTAAGACATTCAACCGTAATACCCGCGCTTCCAGGAATGCCCATCAGTTTACCCTTGAGCCCAACTTCGGACGTACTGTTAAGTATAGAGAATCGTTCTGTAGCCTTACTACGCGAATGTGGAACTCCCTTCCACACTCTGTCTTTCCCAGTCATTGCAATGTTGATGAATTCAAAACCAATGTACACCGACATTGGCATAATAAGGGTATAAGAAGCCCCTTTAGTGTGTGCAAATTATAAAAAAAAAAAAAAACTTTCATGTTTTTCTCGTATAAACTTTTGTTTCTGAAACGAATAGACAACACTAAGACTCCGATCAATGATGGTAGCTATAGCACGCACGGTCAGTCTTTATTCTTTCAACGAATCAATCTTAACTCGTCCGACACTATTAAAGCTTCTGATCTAACCATCTTTTCTTAAATTTTAAATAAACGGCTAAATGTCATTTAGTACACTTCAACTTTTGATTTGGTATACCAATTAACTTAAAACTCTAAGAACCAATGAAGATAATGAGAGTGAAAGATCGTGTGCTTATTCAGTTGACGCAAAAAAAACTGAGTTTTTCAATCTGGAAAGCTTTGCATGAGAGCCAGGGAAAAAATAGTGGTCCTTTTTAAATTATTCTTTTTGATTTGTTTTCTCAACATCATAAGCTATCGGTAAGCATCATCAAATGATGCATTAACGTTCAAAGTTAGGAAAAAATGGACAACAAACTTCAGAAAATTGTGTGCTTATTCAGTTGAAGCGGAGTGTATTACGGCAGTGAAGAACTTGAAGTCGATGTTAGGTAGCCTGATTCCTCTGTAGTTGGCGCAGTTTAGAATGGTCTCCCTTCTTCAGGATCGGGCAAACAATGCTGAGGTTCAGTGGCGATTCCTGGTCAAGTTTTGTGGGTTAGCTATATCAACGTTCTTCGGGAAAGTTTAAAATAAAACTACAAGAATTTGCACGACTGGGTCGCACGCACTTTGCTCCAGTACTCCAAACTTTGCGTGTTAAGTTTGGAGTACTGGAGCAAAGTGCGTGCGACCCAGTCGTGCAAATTACAAAAAAACATTAAGAATAAAAACAAGTATTTAAAATTCAAAAATAAAAATTTAAAGGTACATAAAAAGCACATTTTCTTTGAAAAAAATTATGCCATACGATTTCTTTAAAAGTTGTTTATTTAATTTTTTTTTCTTAATTCCATGGAGAGGTTTTCCTTAAATTATTTTTTTATGCATACAATTTTTCTAGAATGTCCTAAAATTAATCTGGGTATGCAGTATTGAAAAAAAATGTTAATATAGATACTCGTACGTCTTATAATATTGGAATTTTGAAAACAAAAGGTTCAAAACAATTTTTTTTAATCAAAAAATTTTAAATGTTTTTTGAAAACAAAATATTATAAATGCAATATGTATGTATGTACTCCTAAAAAAAGACGTTAATCGGACCGCAGCTGCCCGTGGCTACGTGGTTAGGTTGCCATGCAGAACGTCGTAAGTTCGAGTCCTACTCGTGCCCATAAAGTTTGTAGTTCATCTTTCACGGGTACCTATTGTTGATGAGAGTAAGTCACTTAGGCCTTGGCTCTTCAAGAGCTGTCGTGCCACTCTATTTTATTTTTATATTTTTATTCGGACCATAAATAATGGAGGAAATCTTTTGACAAAAAAAAAAAACCTTTCTATGAGAGGTAGCGTATTGGAGCAATACAAACATAATTTTTTACATTAAAAACACAAACACCAGTGTTCCGAAAAAAAAAATTTACGAGGATGTTTAAGAAAAATCGGAGGAGCTGTTTTTGAGAAAATTGAAGCTTTTGGCCGAAAAAATTGTATGGTGGCTACCCTAAATTTTGATTTTAAAAATAAAATAAAAAAACGGCCCATCCAAATTCGCTCAAACTACTATGTATATTTCAAATTAATTTGAAGTCAACGGAAGCAGTGGTTAAAATTAAAGCTACAGGTGCAATTACAGACAGAAGGACGGACGGAATCGTCGCGTCGCACATAGGGGTATTTAGCCCAAAAAACCGATCAAAAATATTTTTTTGTGCAAATGAGTTGATACATGTCTGAAAAGCCCCTTAAAAGAGTTTAAAGCTTAGGTATTTAAAACGAATTCAGGTGAAAGTTGAAATCTCTATTATTTTCCCCAGTGCATGCTTTTTTGTTGAGCAAATAGCTCTGAAGGTAATTCAATTTGGCATCAAAATTAATTTCTTCATACTCATTCATAATATTAAACAACTGCCTTTTAGTTAAAATGCACAAACCAGACGAAACTTCACACAAAAGAATTTATTTTATGTAAAACTGTTCTGAAATTGTGTTAAAACTACATACACTCTAAGGACGACAAAAGCTAGCTAGGCACCTAAAGGCACCGAATTTGTTTCTTATCTCTCTAATGAGATCTTTCTCTATAAGTTGATACCAAATATGTTACCGAATAATACCGAATTATATAACAAAAGTTCCATAAACAAAAACAAAAAAACCAAAAAAAATAGCCCATTTCCACACTTTTATTGAAATACTAGTATCTATTAAATAAAAGGTTCAATACACACAAAAACAGTTTTTAAATTAAGTACAAACTTGCTGCTGAACTATCCATCACAAATATATTTACTCGCCGTATAAAAAAAGTGGAAAAAAAATAATTCATACGTTCGATTTTTCGCCCAAATCAATTTCTTCAATATTCAAGCTTACGAACGCTGACTTTCAACTGAAGTGAAGTGGGTGCATAAACATTAAAACGAAGTACGGTATATTCTTCCATGGGTATTTAACTATACCCAAGAAAAAAATTACTTCGCAAATCTTCATTTTTAAAAATTGATTTATGATCGGTTTTTTGAGCTAAATACCCCTAAGTGCGTCGGAGCAGTTTTTTCGTCTCTCTATCATTGTTTATTTTTGATTGGAATCTCAAGTTTTTTTTTACGAATGCAATTTTTGCCTTTATTCTTATATGTCGCAAGTAAAAAATAAATAATATAAAAATTAACATTAACATAATAAGAAACAAGGTTAATTTTGCATATGAAGTTAAGTAAAAAAAAGCATAGACATACAGCCGACAGCGACAGCCCACAGCCCATCAACAGCCACAGCAACAGCACAGCAAACAGCAGAAGCAGGCTCGTTATCGTTACTCGTGTAATCGAATCGTGTTCTGTCGTCGTATCTGTCGTTGTTGTGTTCTCGTTTCATAGTTAGCTGTGATTTTTGCGCTAACCCTCCTTATCATTTTTGAAGGCATTTATTCAAATGTGTTCATTTTCTGTTTAAGAAGATTGTATGAATTCTGTTGGCGCAAACTTTTGAGCTAAACATTGTTTCATGATAGATTTTTGCATGAGAGTTTTGTTTCGTGTACGAAACGACTCGTATCTGTAATCTGTATGTGTTGGCTCTTGCCTATCGTTGTGTTGTGTTCTCGTTTCATAGTTAGCTGTGATTTTCGCGCTAACGTTCCTGTTCATTTTTGAAGGCATTTATTCAAATGTGTTCATTTTCTGTTTATGAAGATTGTATGAAATCTGTTAGCGCAAACTTTGGAGCTAAATATACATAGTTTCATGATAGATTTTTGCATGAGAGTTTTGTTTGTATGCAATGAAAAATACATATTGGTAGGAAATTCTGTTTTGTTGCTATTAAGTGATTAAGTCCCTACAATATTGTAACGTATTCGTTGTCGTTTATTGACTTTAACATAAGAATAATGTTTATATATTAGAAAAAAAATTAATTTGTATTCTGAAATTATTGGTTTAGCGCCGCTAAACTAGCCAGCTATGAGGAATCGCCCCTGCTGAGGTTCCATTCATCGGGCATGCATTATTCCGACCATATCTTACAGATGATTTGGTGCATGCTCCTATCTAGATCGTTGCCTGCTGCTTGTCAGCTTTACCATCTACCCAGGAAAACAAAAAGCACATCACAGAGCTCTGGAATAACTTCTTCTAACATTTTTATTATTTAACAATAGGAAATCCACTAATTTCCTCAATATTTCAGGAAGTAATACAATTGACATTTATTGAACCCAAAGTGCCTTCCAAATACAAATCTTCGAATTGGGAAATTTGACAATAAAAATAAATAAATCAACCCAAAACTGTAAGCACTTAAATTCTATGAGGATCCGTTGTTGACTCGTTCTTCTATTCCTCCATCCAACCTACACAGTACTGGCAGTACTTTGTGTTACACACTTTGTTTACTATCAATTCCCATGATTTCGAATTTAATTTCCCTGCTGTCAATTTCAATTTCATGAACATTTTTATTTAATAAATCACGTTCGACATTTCTATAAAACAAAAAAAAATTGACAAAAACAAAAATAAAGTCCTTAAACGACACCCCCACTTTTATTTGTCTCCCAAAAATTTTGTCGTAACGACAAAACGTAACAAAAAAGTAGAATCAACCGAAGTGCGTTAAATACATGAAACAAAACTCAATAATAAAGGACCACCCCAACCACCATCTGAGCAAATTCCCATAAACCTTCAACAAGTGAAAAATACAAACAAACAGAAACCAACGAAAACTTTGTCCTTGAATGAATTTATCTTTTTATTTATTGTTTTTGTACTTTTACTTACTTAAGTGCTTTTGGGTTTTTATTCGCGATTTTACTTCCCCTCTCACCCCTCAGAAAAAAAACTTTTGTCGAGGGAAGGCGACATTTCCTTGTTTGAATGGTTGTGTCCTTCTATGATTTGATTAATGGCTGTTAATATAGAAGCACGTGCGAAATATTACATCCTTTTTAAGGATCGCAAAATAAGTTGTTGTTTTTGTTGCCAATAAAAATAATTCGGCTAACAAAGCTGTTTCGAATAAGAAAATTAAATTCTAGACACTTTGGTTCCGTTCGAATTGATGACTTCAATGTGTCGGTCGCTAATTG
Source organism: Sphaerophoria taeniata (assembly GCA_943590905.1). Lineage (NCBI taxonomy): Eukaryota > Metazoa > Arthropoda > Insecta > Diptera > Syrphidae > Sphaerophoria > Sphaerophoria taeniata. The sequence continues at coordinate 149,388,654 of OX016541.1, forward strand.
AAAACATGCCGGTTTTTGTCGCATCGCTTCATCGTTGTGTTGTTAATTGCCAAAACAATATAATGGCCAACACGACATCCTGTCTAATAAATTGAATTATAATCGCGCCCGAGCCAATGTCCACTTAAACGAATGTGTGCAATAAATTAGCCCTGAAGGTGAGCCAAGTGGCCAATAAATCACATTGTGAGTGCTCATATACAAACAATGTTGACAGATGCCCAAATTTACAAAAATACACACACAAACTCACATTAGTCGGATAGTAGAATTTACATTTTTCCTCAAACAATTTATTTCACAAGATTCATGCTTGTGTGCGCATATTTCTGAAATTTGTTCAAAGTTTGACGTCGAAGCCAACAAAAACTACATCAATTTGATTGAAATTCCTTTTTCTTCTTCCATGAATAATTTTGAAGTTTTACTCTTTTTTCTTCTTCGTCTTTTATTCTATTTACTTCGAAAGGATGCTTTTTCCTTTAAAAAAAAAATCTAAAAAAAATCTCAACTGTAGACAATATTTCTTGATTCATTCAAATTGAAAAGGACATGGCAGCAGTTATTTTTGCTGCAGGATAGAAAAGAGATGTTCGTCGTCGTTGTCGCAGTTTCACTTTGTAACTTTTCCAAATAATAACATGAGACAATTTGATGCTCTTCCATCAATGCGGATGGACGAATGGCTTTTATTTTGCATCAGAGATTTTGTTTTTAGATCGAAAGGGAGGACTTTGGGGTCCTTGAAATTTATTTAATCGATGTTCAGAGGGTAAACTTGAAATAAATCGAAAAATTGACGAAATTTTGGTTTTGAACTTTGATTTAATTCGTTCGGATTTCTTCAAATTCATGCAGTTTGGATCAGAAGCCTAACTCTCAAGTTGACACTTCGTCAAATAAATAAATGAGAAAACTTGTTTAGTCAGAATCGGGATACAGGCTCTTCGAAACAGTGAAAGTAACCTAGTCACTGAAGCACAGGGAATTGTAGATGTTTTCAAGCAGCACTTCCAACAGCTTCTGAATGCGCATAATGTCGAGCGAGCCAATGACGAAAGAGAGGCAAGATCAGTCAATGAAGACCTAGTCCCAGCCCCCAGCACAGTAGAGGAGGTGTTTTGATGAACCGCATGCACCAGCTCATCAACAAAGTGTGGGAGGAAGAATGCATGCCCACTGACTGGTCAATAAGCTCCATATCTAATGTCTTACCATAGATTACTTTGACGAACAATTCAGGAAATTCTTTCCTATCCGCGATTATTTTGAAAGCGGTTGGAAAAGTGACTTCATTTCCCAGAAGTACTTTTCTAAAAAAAAGTGCGGATTGAATAACCTGAATGACCCCATGCCCCTAACGAACAAGATTCTTAGTTGTCTCATTTTTTCAAAATGATTTTGGTTCGTTAGCTCATGCGAACCCTTCCAGCACACAGTCTTCGAAACTTCTAACACCTTCTTCCATCTTAAATTTCTTAAGCAACGAAAAACTTACTTTGAAGACATTCCAAGGAATGTAAGAAACACACTTTCCAACATCATTAATTAGTTTCAAAATTTCCCACTAACCAAACTTTCATAATCACATCACGTAATTTGAACGTTCATATTTTCACACAGGTTAGGTAGGTCTCGTGTTGCTCTTGAAGAAGGTTAAGGTACTAGTTTAATTGGTATACAACAAATCCTCAAAATTTTAGTGCAAACTAATTAAAAACTTACTTCTTTGCTTAAAAATGAGGACCGGAACGGTGGAGAAGCAAGTGGCCAATCGGTTGATGTAAGGAGAATATTCAACAAAACACTCTACACACGAAATTCTTTAGTGTGCTCAAAAAAGTAACACGATTTTATTGTGTTCAGAGCTTAAGTGCATAAACGCATGGTTGCCAAATTGGATGAATTTTCTTTTCCTTCTCTTTGGCTTTAAATCAACAATTCCAAGACAAAACTGAACAGAATACTGTGGAGACTTTCAGGATGAGTTTAAATTGATAATTTCTATTTTTCCAACAGTGGCAACCACGCTGTCACCTGCATGCCAAGCTCTTACTGCGAATTCTCGAAATTATTTTCGCTACCCAACGAACCCTACTTTTGGGATATCAAAATAAAGGACTGCAACAAAACGTTACACAACACACGTCCCTTATACTTTAATATGTTCCCAACAACATTTTTCCTACTTTTTTGTTCACTTTTTACATAAATTAGTAAAATTATTTTTTCCCAGAAATTAAGAACCAATTCTGTTTCTGACATCGAGCTATTAATAATGTAGTAGTTTCGGAAAGTCGTCGGGTCCTTCTTTATTCAGCTTGTGTGTGTGAAAAGGGAGAAAATAGTTCTATCACGCGACCATGAACTAAGTCAAATGGAAATAAAAGCTTTGCGGAAGAAGGAGAACGTACCCGAAAAAAATGTCAGAGAATTTAATACCTCGACAATAAAATGTGTGAACTTAATGTTTTGGATAAATTCCAATTTGTCGGTGGCGGTGGCGACTGGCGAATCGGTTGCTACCAAAACGGATATTGGGGAAGGTTATTGTGAAAAAAAGGAGGAAATAAAGGAAAATCGTTATTTGAATGAAAATTGCCAAAGTTTTTATAGCGTAAAGTTGAAGGTGGAATGGAATAAGAGCAATATTTATGTTAAGGGCCCCGAGTGCATTTGGATTTGTTCGAAATTCAGCTGCCATATGGCTCCAAGTGTCGCATGAAGCCAAACGTTAACAATTTATCCTGTTACTGTTCCTGTTAAACAAGGTTCAATCTTGCTTTTGACATTTATGGTCCCTTGAATGTAGACGAACATTAAAAATAATTAACTCATAATTAAAACTGACAGGACAATAAGGATCTCTTGTTTTATTACACAAAATGAGTAGGAAGTAGGTGTTTCTGTTTAACCCTAATTAATGTAATTTACCCTATCACATGTCTTTCTCACTCGTTTCCTCGCAAATATAAAGCCAAACACAAGAATATGAATTTTTGCTGGCTATTTTTAGCTCTACTGCGCCTACATCCAAAAATAAACCGGTAAACTCCTCCAAAATAACTGTGTGTCGCAGCTAAAAGCAACTCAATTCGACCTTTTAGATAATGCATGAATGTATGTTTGAGCGGTTTTGTTTTAAGAGCATGTATGTTGCTCATAAGAAGCTTTTGAGTTTTAAATATTTTATTATATGCCTGACACAGAAAGGGATTATTATATCAGAAGGTCCTTTATAACTGACATATCCGCAGATATGTTAATTCCAATGTCAAAGTAATAATTTCATACTCAATCATTTAGCAATCTCTTTCTCTCTTTCTGACTCCCTCTCTCTGGCAAGTATTCTGACATTTAGAAAGGTTACGTTACGTATGAGGTTTGAGGTTGTTGCGAGAGAGGGAATTTAATGGCTGAATGCTGAAATGAAGGGAAATTATGATAGATTACATTTTCGCATTTCATCCTTCTGAATTGAAACAAAATCAATTTGCAAAAAGGATATACATACAAAAACAAAAAAATCCTTAATGAGACACAAATTGATTAGTTTTCATTGTTTGAGCCTATCATAGGATTTTAGCTGAAAGCAAACACACGAGGCACGAGACGAAATGAAATGTCTTGAAGAGAAGATATCGACAACTTTCATTAAATGTACCTCCAAGGCTCCAAGGACTCGATATGAAAATTTGCAGGAAAAGGAAATCAATACAGTGATATCAAAATACTCGAAAAAAGTGAGGAAGTGAAGGAAAATTCATTTGAATTCGATTAACTCAGTATTTGTGTATTGGGAAGGATATTTGACTTTGAAGGAGTTCTTCAAATTCACATTAAATTCGTCAAGATCCCTTGTCGTAAATTTTATTTTGAAAAAAAATCTCAAGACTATTTTAAGGTTATTAAAACTGAAAACATCCGAAAAATGTCGTACTGAATCTAATTTGATCAAAGAATTATTCCAATTCACAAAATTAATTCCGCCTTGAAAGTTCTTGTCAGCATTAAATTTTCAATTAGACAAAACTAACAAGTTCAAAAATCTTATAAACTTACATGACTGAATTTTGTTAATAAAATATTCATGCGTGACGATAAATTGGCGATGACGATGTGCAAAAATATTTTGTTGCAGTCGATTTTGTTTGAATTTTTCTAAACGAGGAATATGACAAATAAATTTGCTATTTTTATATTTAAATTGATTCGTCATTTAGTGTTCGTGTATTCGGGGGAAATATGAGGAAAATGCAAGTTTTATCGTTGCCAAAAATTTAGGTATATCTGATTGAATGGAAGAGTTATCTGACGAAAAAAGAGTGGGGAATTAGGTCTGCTTGTTAAAAAATGAATGTGGTGAGTGAGTGTGTGCAGTAATTTTGACAGCTGACAGTAGTCGTCTTGGGGAATGTCCTACACGATTGTCAATAGGAATACTGGCGTCCTCAGGTGTTAAGGCTATGTACCTACACACTCGTATATCATTAATTTATCATTTTAAACATTTTATCTAAATTTGTTAACATTGTACTAATTTCTCTTGTTTTTTTGTTTCTTTTCAGGTAAGAGCCCAAACAGATGAATAAACGGTCAAGTATTTTATTCATAACATTTCTTATATAAAAATGAAAATGTCATACAGTGGACTCGTGAAAAACGTCGCAAAAAGTACCAACATTCTCAAAAAGAAAAGTGGATGAGAAAAATTAAAAGGAGGATCAAGCAAACCAGTACAATGTTGCAAAGTCAACATGTACAACTTCGCAAATGTGAATACGCTCGGTTTTTTAATAGTTCAGGTCACCGTGAGTCTACTGTATTATTGTAGACCAAATTAAGGCATTTACCTTGATAAATTTAATAATTTTTTTAGAGTTCTAGAAGGTAATGAACCCACCTTCGTTACCAGAAATCGACAAGAAAAGTCCTCGATATCACTCTTGTTTCGTTACATCTTACATCTTTCGAATAAAATATTGAATTGGAGAATATCAAAGGAGCACTTGTTCTCCGACCATCACCCCCATCGAAAAAACCCCAAAACCAATCCGATTCCCGAATTATCGGAAAACAGATTGGCCAAAATATAGGACAACCCTAAAAATCTGATTAAAACAGAACTTTTTGATCCTCCCTCATGCGTTCTTGAACTCGACCAAAAAGTCGATGAGCTTACAGCACACCTCAATAAAGCCATTTAAACTGCCTGCCCCCTTACTTGAGTAAGGGGAAACAAGAAACCATACTGCTGGGCTGCTGAACTAGAAACACTTAGAAAATTTTGGCGATCAAAAAGGTTCTATCATGGCAAAGAGAAAGCGTGATATCAACTTCTTCTCTTCATCTTCTCTCGCATCTTCTCTATCAGTCAGGCTGCAATAAAATCTCTCGACAGTGTCTCAACCTACTCTCAAACCGCCCTCGATTGTCGATCACCTCTCTAGATGGTATAATTTACCAACATGCGCAGACACAAAACTCGTATGGCCGTCACTTCACTTAAAGTGGTCAAAAAACTTATTATCTCAAAGCAGATGTGATATTAGCTCTTTAGTAGGTGTCCTCACGGAACACTGTCTTAAAGGTAGACACGCAATACGACTTGTTGTAGCCTCAAATGACTTCTGCAGGAGCTGTTTGAAGTTTGAACGAAGAAGAAGAGGAAACAATCTCTCACCTCCGCTGCACATGCCTTGCTCTTTCTCAAAGACGCAAACTTCATCTGGGAGAATATTTTTACGATAATCTGAGTGAACTAGCTAACAAGTATATTTAATATCTTCTTCGCTTTATAAAATCTCAAAATGGTTCGACTAGTAAGAAGTTATTCCCTAGAGTCATGCGGTATCGCAATGTGCCTACCAGAGATTAAAATGAGTATGTTTGAACAGTTCGAACACATCCAACTTTTTCTTGTGTGCTTGTTTATACTCGTTCGATTGCAACCCTTATTTATGAATAATTTGACTCATAAATAAAAAGGCTTGTAAGTCAAACCAAGCAAGCAGAAGGAACTCGTAAATATTTTTCGTTTTCGATCATTTCAAGTCAAATTGATTCACAAGCAATTTGCTTGCTTGTACTTACTCAAACATGTTTGTGTTTTCGGGTAAAATTGATTGGACGTTTCAAATTTTTTTTTCTCTACGAAGAAAAAAATGAAAGATGCAGGCTTTGTATGGGTTGTAATTTAATGAATAGAAATATTTATAAATGAGTTCGGTGGCCGGATTTGCAGTCATAAATATAATAATCCGCACTGGAAAGATTATTTTTCACATTTATTAAAGAAAGGATTTATTAATGAATGCATGCAAAATAGGTTAAGTTATAAGTTTGTATACCTATATAGAAAATTGTGATTGATGAAGATTATGTCATGGGAATACCTGCTTCCGGTTGGTAGAGGATGCAGTTTTGTAAAGATATTTCAAATATTGTTAATCTTTCTATAACATATCTGACCTTCTGCCTATAACCAAGCTACCTACTACTTTCTGGATAATGTGTAATCCTTTTCTAGGGGTGGGAAGTTGGCTTTTCGTAATTAGAGTAATAAAACAAAAATTGAGGTATGAATGAACATTTTAAGGTTAAGCTATGAAACCAAGCATTATTTTTCGATTTACTTACAAGCGCCATGAATAAATGGAATGGTGATTGTAAACGATTTTACTTTCAATCAGTAAACTTGTTTGAAGATATTACGAGTCCATAATTGTTCATTTTTTTGCTGGAGAAAATTCAACTGACAACGCGGATTCATTTGCTCATGAAATCCTAATGTAAAGGGTTTTCCAATAAGAGGTGTTATTTTGATATTCAAAGAAAAATGGCATTTTTTGAGATAAATGATCGCATGTTTATTTCTTTATAAAGAAGAAGGTATGCCGTTAATAATAGAGCGCAACATCAGCCAAATGGCCGCCACGACCACGCTTGCAGGACCATATCCTTTTCATTAAATTTTCCATAACCAAATCGCAAAGTGGTTGCCCTATGTCCTCGATAGCCTCACGAATTCCATATTTGAGGTCTTGAATCGACGCTGGGCTTGTTGTCTTGTGATTTATCACCTTGCAACTTCTTCCTTTGGGGCCACGTCGAAGATGGAATTCGTGAGGATATCGAGGACATAGGGCAGCCACTTTGCGATTTGGTTATGGAAAATTTAATGAAAAGGATATGGTCCTGTAAGCGTGGTCGTGGCGGCCATTTGGCTGATTTTGTATTCCATTATTAACGGCATACCTTCCTCTTTATAAAGAAATAAACATGCGATCATTTATCTCAAAAAATGCCATTTTTCTTTGAATATCAAAATAACACCTCTTATTGGAAAACCCTTTAGATATATTGAACCCCATACACAAGGTCCTGTTGACATTTTACAATGGTGTTTTGTTCACAAAAAATCAAAATATGTGGATTTATTTATTTCTATTCGTATCTATCTATTTTATTCGACAAATTTTACATTGATACAAAAATTTGAGAATGAAACAAATCAACGATAAAAATAAACCTCCTTGCCATAGATTACCTACATTTCACACAGCACACAAATCTCAAACAAACCAAACATTATTTCTCGATTTACTTACAAGCGCCATGAATAATTGAGTGGTGATTGCAAGCGATCTTACTTTCAACCAGAAAACTCGTTTGAACTCGTTTGAAATGAGGGATGATTTGTAAATAATTTTACTCATAAATAAAAAAACTCGAAATTACTTGCTTGTGCGTTGACTCAGTTTGTTCAAACTCGTTTTTTTTGAGTAAATACCCGAAACTTACAAACAATACTTGACTCATTTTAATCTCTGGTGCCTACCTATTCCTCTTTACCTAACCTTGGGTTCTAAAGAATTCCAACTGATTCGGAACAATTCTAAAAAATTCTGAACAATTCTAAACATTTTTTTTTAACGCAAAGTGCAAAAAACGAGTAGAAAATTTATCATTGTTCATTGAATTCTATAAAACTAAGTAAGACAACCCTACCAACACCAAATTAAACCATTTACCCTCTTCCACAACCTTCATGTTCTTCCGTATATTATACTTTCTTCCCAATCCTCAAATTACATAATTCTTTTCTTAAAATAATACAAACATTTGTACACAAATTTTCACCAACCATTTAAAAGACAATTATGTGTCAGACATTTTTCGATTTTAGTTTCTGAATAGTTTTTATTTTTATTGCCTAATTTCTTCAAAGACAAAATATTATCTCATCTGAAAAACAAATTGCTTTTTCATATTCATCAGCTGTTGCGGTCTCCAAATTGTTTACAAAATTTCACTGCCAAGTTCATAAAAAATTTAATATTTTGAAACTCACACAAAATCACAAAAAAAAAAGACAAAACACTTTCATTAATGTGAACTTACTCATCTCCTATGAATACGCTTTGTGTCCCAGTAACCTTCAACAAACTAAACAATTGTTGTTATATTTTCGTCCCACCTAACAAAAAACAATCACAATCATCTTCCATTCACGGTTTGAGTGAGTTCCACCACTTGCAAAACGATGAGAGGAAAAAAATGTTTTCGTTTTTAATCACCGCGTTTTCATATTTCGCCTTCCTGTTGGCACTTTTTTCTACTTTTGTATTTTTTTGCAGCATAACCTCTCATTCCGCAGCCATTTTGTCATAAATGTTTCTAACAGCCTGTCATCCTCGTCGTCGGAGCTTCATCTTTTTATTTATTCATTATTTCGTGTTCATTTTATGGCGCCATTGAAAAGAAACTAAATTCACTGGCATTTTTGCCAATTTCGAAAAAAGCAGAAATGCAAAATAAAAGTGTTGGTTTTCATGAGAGCAATCACCATAGCCACACATCTGATTCCTTTTTTCGTTCTATCTAAGTAAAAGTTAAGTGCTCGACACAGAGGAAAGGATGCATCACATAACACTCTCGTTAGTTTGTGTTTCTGTGTTTCCTCAGGTTTAGTTTATAAATTTTTGTAATGAATTGAAAAGTTGAGTGGTCTGGCTCTATGACTAATTGAGATGTTTCAGGTACGATATTGCAACAAAATTGTTTTTTGGTCTCTTCTCTTGTTTGAGTGCAGAAATCAACAAGTGAAAAATTGAATAATGAGAAAATGTCTTCACCTTATTTCGTATAAATTCTGAATAAGGAAATTTAAATTTGGCACCAATTTTTGATGAATTTTCAAAAAGACTGATTTTATGAATATTTCCTCAAAATTATTATCCTTTCGGATTGCGGTAATTTGGTTGAATTATCACGTAAGAAATTAATTAAGTTCTTAATTAAAGCAAAAAATGTGGTGAAAAGAAAAATTTGTTAGTGAAAAACAATGTACCACTTACGTATAGTATTCAAGCACGTGTATTCTTCGTTGTCATCATCTCACATTTTACTTACTTACTTAACCGGCTCACAATCCATGAAGGATCTCAGCCTGAGATACTGCAGCCTTCCATAGGGAGGTCCCTCGCATGCAAGCGCTCTGGCATCCGCAGTTAGATACTTGGTCCTTGTACCGTAGGTTCGGTCTTCCTTGTGGTCTCGAACTAGGAGGCGGCGATGAGAAGACTTTCTTGGCTGTCGTCCATTCGCTCCATGTGGCGAATCCAATGTAGTCGTCTTTTCTTGGCTTTCGAGACTACATCCACATCTTGGTACAGCTCGTACAGTTCGCGGTTGAACCTTCTTCTCCATTCGACATCGTCGCATACGGGACCGAAAATCCGTCGAAGAATTTTTCTTTCGAAAGTGCCCAGTATCAATTCCCCTTTTTTACTTATCGTACAACACTCCGCGCCGTAGAGTAGGTCTAGTAATATCAAACTCTTGTATAGCAGATACTTTGTCTTTCGAGCGAGGAGTTTTGAACCCAGTTGTTTTGCCAAACTGAATTAGCAGCGGTTTTCAAGGGTAATTCTTCGTCGGTGTCGTTTGTGGGATTGATGTTACTTCCAAGGAAGGGTGAACTCCTTAACTACCTCGAAATTGCTGCTACCAACAGTGACGTTTTGTCCTAGGCGGTGGACAGATGTTGCATTGTTTGTTGATAGCATAACTTTGTTTTGTCCTCATTCACTTCAAGACCAACGTGTTTCGCCTGTTCTTCAATCGCTGTGAAGGCCTCAAGCACAGCTCTCTTGTGGATTTGTTGAAGATATCGTTATCCGTGCTCACACCTGCCTTTCGCACTATCTGCTCCAGGACTATGTTCAAGAAATCACATGACAGCGCATTTCCTTTTCTTAACCCTGCGCATGTTTGAAACAACTCGGATGAGCTGTTACCCATTTGCACACTGCACTGCGTATTGCTTAGCTTCATGCGGCACAGCTGGATCAGTTTGTTCGATATCCTGAATTCAGACATCGCCATCGGTAGATGCTATCATATGCAGCTTTGAAGTCGATGAAAAGATTGTGGGTTTCGACTTGAAATTCGTTGGTCCTTTCCAGGATTTGCCTCAGTGTGAATATTTGGTCTATCGTTGTTCTGTCTGGCCTAAAGCCACACTGGTACATGCTGATTATTGTGTTGCAGAACGGTTTAAGACGCTCACATAGTACGTTGGATAGGATTTTGTATTCAACATTAAGCAGGGATATGCCTCGGTAGTTCTTGCACACTTCCTTTTTCCTCCCACACTTTTTTGATGACACTGGGGCATGCGGTTCATCAAAACACCTCCTCCATATTTAAAGAGCTCCGCAGGCATGCCATCCGACCCGGCGGACTTGTTATTTTTCAGCTTTTGGATGGCTCTTTCTACCTCTTCTGCGCTGAGGGCTGGGACTGGGTCTTTATTGACCGTTCTTCCTCTCATCTCACATTTTGGTCACACAAAAATAACACATTAACCCATTTTAAGGGTTTGTAAAATTTTCTAAAAAGGATCCAATTGTGGTCTATAAAAATGATAATATATTGACAGCAATTTAAACCCTTTTAAGTTGAAAAGCAATCATTTCGTCGAAACTTTTTAACTAAACTTCAACTAACCCTTATCTCGAGAAAAAAAATCCCCAATCACTTCATTACAATCCCACAACACCAGCACACTGAAAATCCCCATAAAATCAACAACGTTCTCATTCGATTATGTCCAAATGGTAATTTTAATTTGAAGGATTAAAAAAGAGGGAAATTATGTCACCAGAAATGGAAAAATAAACACTCGGGTTCGGGGTATCAAACCCAAGCATTTTACTGGATCAAAGAACATTTTCAAGTCCACAAATATGTTTGTATGCATACAACAATAATGTTCCTTGAAGGAGAGAATGAAAATTCCTTCCATATCACAGCGCTGCGCTTCGGATATCCTGTACTTTGTTGTTCTTAGATTATGAAGAGAACACTGCCGGAGGCCTGATAACAAACCTTTTTTCTGCTTTCATCATTCACATCGTAGTCTTTTATAATCATTTTCAGCATAGTTTGCGTCGGTTGTGAATATATTTTCGTACTGGGTTGCCATCTGACGTTTTGAAAATGTATGCAAGGATAATTTTTAAGAGTTTTTGAGAATTCCGACTGATTCGGAACAATTCTAAACAATTCGGAACAATTCTGAACAATGCTAAACATGTGTTTTTGAACACAAAGAGTAAAAATGAGTAGAAAATGTATCATTGTTTGCATGGCAACTCTAGTTTTTAAATGTAATTTAAAATTTATTAAATATTTATAGTTAAACATATAAATGTTTAATGGCAACACTCCTTGGTAGTCACTCTGTATAAACCCTCTTTAATTTTATTAACTATGCATGTGATTGTTTTGTTTTTCGTACTCCTCTTCTTCCTGATGGATCCAAACGAGTACCAGAACCCAGAACGAGTATATTGTATATATAATGGCGTCAAGCCTTACACATTTAAGTGTAATGTCAACAGTATCGGCCGACACACACACATCGCCTCTCCAACAATAACAAAAACACATTTAAGGATAATAAGTTTTTAACATTTTGCCGTCATGGGGAAGTAGTTCTGTAGTAATCAAATATGGAAGAGATTTTTCACTTCAAGAGCTGAGAAAATAAACCTTTAATTCAAATTTTATCTCAACGGCAAAGTGAAAACAGAATTAATTCGGTATGAATTAAGAATAAAGTTTTGAAGTTGATTTTGTGTAGTGTGTCGAGACTCGACACTGGATTCTTCCTCTCTGGGGGTTTAAAGTGTTTATTTGGTTGAGTCCTTGGAAAATCTGATTTTTTGTTTTGATTTGATAAAATGTTTAGGCAAAAGGAAATTTGGAATTGTTCCAAAAATTAAAAAAAAAATGTTTTTTTTTTTATTGTTTTGACCAATTTTACCTCAAAATTTAATTAAATTTTAACCGCACTCGCGAATAATTTAAGTGAAATGCAAATAAAATTGAATGGCAAAACCAAAAATTACATTTCCTGCCTTTTTTTACGACAAACTTGTTCAGTCAATCAATGTCCTTTTGAGTGAAAAGTTTAAAAATATACACGTAACTTTTTTCCACTGAATTAATCAGACATAAGCAAACCAAAGAAAGGAACAAAAAATTAACATGGTTGCTCTTTTATGGTTGCCCGAATGTTTTAAAACAAAATTAATGCAGCAAAAAACTCTCAGGCATCGAGGTTGAAAATGTCCTTTTTCACTTTTTATGCATGGGTTGAGTTTTCTTTTTGTAGTCTATGCTCTCGTCCTTTTTATTTTTACATAGTGTGTGCAATTTTCCATCGTTGCTGTAGTGTTTGACTTATGGTTAGGTAAGTTAAGGCTATTTGCACTAATTTTTTGCGTTGCTAGGTTTAGTAGAAGGATTTTTTGTAGTTTGGTCGTTTACTATCCTATTAATCGATTAGTGAAGCTAGACTGCACTGACAGAATGTTGTTTAAGAAAAATTTACATGAAGCAGTCGTCTCAAACTCAAAACTCTCACTTCATTCCTGTTTTTTACAGTCAACATTACAGGCATTCAATTTTCATTCTGTATCCTAATTCCTTGTGAATGAAAATTACCCTTTAACAAGCATAATTGCAAAAATTCCCACGGTAGAGTTACCCCAGTACCAGCTTGTGTAACAGGAGATTTGACCAGAATTCATTTAAGCTTGTTAAATGTCGACAACTGTGCACATAGACACTACACGCACACAAACGATAAAGTCCGAAATTCTTCTAGAAAGAGTGTGACCGAGCCATCTGAGTCTCTGGACTTTGACTCTTCTGGCTAGGTCCATGTCGTTGTACAACCCGTAAAGTTCGCTGTTGAATCTTCTTCTCCATTCCCCATCAATGCACATGGAGCCAAAGATGACCCGAAGAACTTTCCTCTCAAAACAGACTAAGGCACATTGATCCGATTTTGTCAAGGTCCATGCTTCTGCACCACACAGCAGAACTGGGATGATGAGGGTGTTATACAGTTTGACCTAAGTTGCTCGAGAGGGGGTTTTTCCACTCAATTGCTTTCTTAGCCCAAAGAAACTACGATTCTTCTTCGTTTGATCTAGGCGCTAGTGTTATTGCCGTGTCAACAGCGGAGCCTAGATGCGTCTATTGTGACGTTCTGTCCGAGCCGTCGTCGGTGTTGGGTGTCCTTCCTTGAAGACAGCATATACTTCGTTTTTCTCTCATTTACCGATAAACCCATTTTTGCCGCTTCTGTCTCAATTCTCAAAAAAGCGCCATTGACATCACGGTTTTTTTTTTTTTGTAACTTTGGAAGATAGTGCCTCTGGTGTTGACGAAGGAGTTTTGCACTATCTTCTCAAGAACGATGTTAAAGAAATCGCATGACAGGGCATCGCCTTGCCTGAACCCTTTTTTGCCATCGAAAGATTCCGTAAGCTCGTTGCCAACCTTGATGGCGCAGCCCGAGTTCTCAATCGTCATTTTGCACAAGCGAACGAGCTTGGCAGCGGTCTTAAAATCGTTGAAAAGGTGGTGGATATCGATTTGGAGTTCATAGTTCCAGGATCTGCTGCGAAGTGAAAATCTGGTCGATGGTTGACTTTCCTGGTCTGAAGCCACATTGATAAGGACCAATCAGATTGTTGACGAAAGGCTTCAGACGTTCACATATTACGGGAGATTAAGTAGGCTGATTCCTCTGTAGTTGTCGAAGTTTAGAGGATCTCCCTTCTTCAGGATCGGGCAAGGAAACCATTTCTGGTTCTCTTTAATTTCAACCCCGGAAAGAACAGCGAGCTTGCCTCAGAACAAAAGTACCAAACAATTGTAGTAGTTACTACTGTGTGAGATACTGCATGCTATCCTATTGTCGTTGTATAATATCTTTCTGTATTTTAGTTCCTAACACAATTACTCTTACTGATACAATAACATAAACCGATTGTCATTTCAAAATATACATATGTACAACAGATCGTTATTTCTGCTTATGCTATTTATAGACTTTACCCCTACTTCCATTGTACAAACGCTATTCTCTTTTCCTTTTATCTTCTCCTTCTTGTTTAAAATATGAAAATAAAGACAGTTTCAAATTGGATGCGAAACGGTGCGGTCATCAGCTCAGCTCTCGGTGTTTTATTTAAATATTAGAAAATATTAAAGTCGATTAACAAATATATGTACTATAAATTATTCAGAAGTGGGATTAGTAAATCCAAGTAAAGTTTCTAATAAAATAGTTCACCCCAGTTTTAATTAAAGTGACGCTGTTCTCCTCGCGAAAAAACAAACAAACTCGAGTCAATTTGATGTTTTATTTTGTTGTGTGACACACAAGCAAAGCCATAAATTTTTTTCCCTCCTTTCTAAATTCTTATTTTTTTTTCTCTCATCTTGATATTTGCTATACCTTTGTCGTGCGCGGTGTGCAAATAAATTCAAAAAAAAAAGAGAAGAAAAAGAAAATGGAACAAATGATCGATGTGTCTGAATACACAGCTGCCCAGCTGCGCGAGTGGTTACAGCGCTTAGGCAAATCAAGCGCTGGTACGAAACCAACTTAAGCTGTGCGTTTGAACGAGATACCAGTAGAACAACGCGGTTTGCCTCCACCAAAACGAACGGCAAATGAAGAAAAAAACTTGCTTGACGACAACGACGAAGAAGCCGACGACGGTGAAGAAGAAAACGAGTCCAATGATGAACAGCAAGAGGTTGAGGAAGAGGAAACAGCAACAGAGAGGCAACAAAGACAAAAGAAAAACGAGTTGTTACGAAGAGAAATAATAGCGAGGGAGAACGAACTATTGAAGATGATGGCAGAGCTGAGCAAACAGAAAAGACAAGAGACGGAAAAGACAACGGGAACGACAACGGGAACGACAACCGAAGAGGCAGCTGGAGTTAAAACAAGTTCAACGGTGGTGACGACAACGGGAACGACAATTGAAGAGACAACGGGAGCAGAAAAAAGTGCGACAGCGGTGACGACGACGGGAGCGACAACTGAGGAGGCAACTGAAGCAACGACAAATTCAACCGTGGCAACTGGAGTGAAAACGAGTTCGATGACGGCAACAACAGCACAAATGACAACTAGAGTGACGACCGGCAGCCTGGCAGTGCAACAGTATACTATGTATAAAGAATTAGTGCCTGAATACGATGGTGGAGCAAACGTTGAAGTCTGGTTGACACAGCTAATGAACATAAAACAAATGTACGACGTTTCCGATGAAATGTTGCGCACGCTGTTTGTCACCAAGTTAAAAGGCAAGGCAGAGGAGTGGCTGAATGCACAACCAAATTTTTTGTGCCTGAATGTCGAGTCGTTGTGTGGAAGTCTAAGAGACGATTTCACGAAGAAATAAAACAGGATGGTAGTCAGGAAACGGTTCGAGGCAAGACAGTGGAAGACAACGGAAAGTTTCGACGAGTACTATTTGGACAAAAACCGATTGGCGACTGGACTGGACTTGGATGAGGAAGAACTAGTTGAGTACATAATCGAAGGTTTTTCGGATGAAAATCTGAGACTACACGCTCTGGTTAGCAACTTCACGACAAAAGCAGGATTATACAGATCGTTCCACAGAATACAACAATGCGCAAAGGAGATGGAGGGAAGACCAACAGCAACGGGATCGACTACGAGTGCAACGACAACAGTATCGAGAAGGCCATACGACACGGTAAGGTGTTACAACTGTAATTCAATGGGACATGTTGCGAGTGTTTGCCGTAAGCCAAAGAGAGAGTATGGTGTTTGCTACGCGTGCGGGGAAAAGGGACACATAGTAGCTGCTTGTCCCCAACGGAAATTAGCACAAAGGGTTCATCAACTGAACGAAGAGGAGGAGTCAAACGATTTTGTAAGAAATTTTTTATTTAGTTTTGATTCACATAATGATGTGAAAATCTCTCTAGATTGCCTCATAGATACCGGAAGCCCTATAAGCATGGTAAAGACGTCACGAATTCCGGATGTCATTAAAAAAAATTGTTGTAGTTGTGTAATAAAAACAAAAAATTACTACGGAATAAATAAAAGTAAATTAAAAGTTCTTGGAGTAGTGTCTGGTGTAATTTTTTTCGAGAAAGAAATTGGAATTGAAGTTAATTTGATTATTGTAGATGATGAGGCAACTGGATATGAGGCAATCTTGGGAAGGGATTTTTTAAGAAAAGGGAAGTTTAAATTAATTACCGACATAAAGAAAAAAATTGAAATTAAGTCAAAAGAAAATATAACAACAGACAGTCAGAGCGAATTTGAAAGACAGCTTATGTCAATTGAGTATAAAGACGAGATGGATGTCAAGTTAGAAATAGATAATGATGTTAATTTTGAAACAAAAACAAAACTGATCGAATTATATAAAAAAAATTATTTGTACGCCGATCGCCCCACGGAACCTACAGTCAAAACAAAGATGAGCCTTGTCCTCAACGATGTTAAACCTTTTCATTGTCGTCCACGTAGACTTTCTTATGCAGAAAAGGGTGAACTCAGTTCGTTGTTAGATGAATATCTAAGAAAAGGTTATATTAGGGAAAGTGAGTCGGAATACGTTTCGCCGATAGTGTTAGTGAGGAAAAAGACGGGAGACATCAGAATGTGTATTGATTTTCGGACGTTAAATAAGATAACAGCAAAGGATAGTTATCCAATCCCTATTATAGACGATTTGTTAGATAGGCTAGCCAACAAAACGATTTTTTCAAAACTGGATCTGAAGAATGGGTTTTTCCATGTTTACATGCATGAAGATTCTATAAAGTACACATCTTTCATTACGCCGCTGGGTCAATACGAATTTCTTAGAATGCCGTTTGGGTTAAAAAATGCTCCGTCGACTTTTCAAAGACACATCAATAGGATCTTCTCAGACATGATTAGAAATGATGAAGTTATAGTCTACTTAGATGATATAATGATCGCAACAAAAAGTTATGAAGAACACTTTAGAATACTTGGAGAAGTTTTTAAAAGAATGACAGAAAATCAGTTGGAGTTAAGAGAGGATAAGTGTATGTTCCTACAGCAGAAGATTAAGTATCTAGGTTTTACGATCACGGGACAAGGGATACAGGCAGACGATAGAGGAATTAAAGCGATACAGGATTTCCCTATACCACAAAAAGTTCACACGGTACAAAGTTTTCTAGGCTTATGCTCATATTTTCGTAGATTCGTCAAAGATTTCTCGATAATAGCCAAGCCTTTGTACGACTTGGTCAGAAAAGACAGAGAGTTTAACTTTGGACCAGAACAATTGCATGCGTTCGAGACGCTAAAGAAAAAGCTAGTAGAAACTCCGGTACTGGCACTTTATGATCCTAAAGACGAAACAGAATTACATTGCGACGCAAGTGCCATAGGTTTTGGTGCCATACTGCTTCAAAAGAAACAGGATGGGAAATTTCATCCGATTTTTTACTACTCTAGAAGGACTACGGATGCGGAGGCCAAATACCACAGCTTCGAGTTAGAAACGTTAGCGATAGTGTATGCCCTAGAGAGATTTAGGATTTATTTGCAAGGGAGACGGTTCAAGGTGGTGACCGACTGCAATTCTTTGACGATGACGTTGAAGAGGAAAGAACTCAATCCAAGAATCTCCAGGTGGGCGTTAGAGTTACAAAATTATGAAATGGTGTTAGAACATCGAGCAGGAAGTCGAATGCAACATGTAGACGCGTTAAGTAGGTCAACGAATGTGTTGACAATAGAAACAAATACGTTCGAAGAAAACTTGATAATATGTCAAAACAAAGATAGTAAAATTGTTAAGATTAAGCAAATGTTAGAGGAGACTGAAAGTAAATCGTATGAGATGAGAAACGGAGTGGTGTATAAAAAGAAGAACGATGGTACCATCGTGTTTTTAGTACCCGAAGACATGATTGATCATGTTTTATACAAATACCATGATGAAATGGGTCATGTAGGTACAGACAAAACCTGTGAGTTAATTTCGAAAAGTTATTGGTTCCCCAATATGAGAGAGAAAATAGGATCGCATATAAAAAATTGCTTAAAGTGTATAGTTTATTCAGCCAAACAAGGTAAAGAGGAGGGTTTCCTTCACAACATCCCAAAAGGGAAGATACCGTTTGAAGTCATACACATAGATCATTATGGACCGGTAGACAATTCTAGGTCTGTCAAAAAACATGTGTTAGTGGTTGTTGATGCTTTTACTAAGTTCGTAAGGTTGTATTCAACAAAGACGACGAATACCAAAGAGGTTGTTAGAGCACTAGAAGACTACTTTAGAGCATATAGCGTACCGAAATGTATAGTGTCAGATAGAGGGAGCTGTTTCACTTCAACTGAGTTTAAAGAATTTTTGATAGCTAGGAATGTTAGACATGTCAAAGTTGCAACGGGATCGCCTCAAGCGAACGGTCAGGTTGAAAGAGTAAATAGGAGTTTAGGGCCTATGTTGGCTAAGTTAGTGAAACCGGAAGAGGGATTGTTTTGGGATCATGTCTTAGACAAGGTAGAACATACTTTTAATAATACGGTGAATCGAACGATTAAGCAACACCCTAGTGTAATGCTGTTTGGAGTAGACCAAAAAGGAAAGTGTTCAGACGAACTCAAGGATAAATTGATAGAAATAGAAAGATTAGGAGAGAAACGGGATCTTAAGAAGGTAAGACAAAAAGCAATAGAAGAACAAAAAAACACTCAGGCATATAACAAACAATATGTAGATAGAAAAAGATGCAAACCAAACGTTTATAAAGCTGGCGATTTTGTCATGGTTAAAAATTTCGATTCACATCCTGGCGCGTCTAAGAAACTGATACCAAAGTTCCGGGGACCTTACGAGGTTACGAAAGTATTGCGAAACGATAGATACGTACTTAGAGATGTTGAAAATTTCCAACAAACAAGGTTACCCTATCAAGGAGTGTGGGCGGTCGGCAATATGAAACCGTGGCTTAGAAAAATTGATAAAAGAAAGAAAAATTGTAAAAAATAGATAAAGATCAGGTGATCTCAAAGGTCAGGATGGCCGAATTGAAGTAGTTACTACTGTGTGAGATACTGCATGCTATCCTATTGTCGTTGTATAATATCTTTCTGTATTTTAGTTCCTAACACAATTACTCTTACTGATACAATAACATAAACCGATTGTCATTTCAAAATATACATATGTACAACAGATCGTTATTTCTGCTTATGCTATTTATAGACTTTACCCCTACTTCCATTGTACAAACGCTATTCTCTTTTCCTTTTATCTTCTCCTTCTTGTTTAAAATATGAAAATAAAGACAGTTTCAAATTGGATGCGAAACGGTGCGGTCATCAGCTCAGCTCTCGGTGTTTTATTTAAATATTAGAAAATATTAAAGTCGATTAACAAATATATGTACTATACAATTTCAATTCTTCAATTGACAACATTGAGCATTATTTTCGTTATCTCGGAAAATTTGTGAGCTATTGCTCAACATCTGTTAATGGGGTCTTCAGACTTTAATGGAATAAAACTTCTTTAAAGGCGCTGTATAAAAAATGTTTCAGATTTTTTTCGGACGGAAGTAACATTTGTTTTTCCACGAAAATGTGTACACGTTTTGTTTTATAGTGTTGGAAAACGTATTTCAAAGAGAGGAAACAGGAAAATGAAAACTGGAAATAGGAAACCAAAAACAGGATACCGGAAATCGAAAAACGGAAAGCAGACATAAAGTTTGTGTCCGGATTTCAGAAACTTAAATAATTTGTCTTTTGAATTTATAACCGGAAACGGAAATGCGGATTGCCTCCTCTTTCAGTTTAAATAAGGTATCTTGATTAATAGGGGGATTTCGTGACGGTGACATTTGACTTATTGGTTTTGGGTTCTTTGGAGTTCTTTTTTTTCCACTTTTTTAGCCCATCACTTCCACTGTTTTGTCAACGGTATAGTTATCACAGATTTGTCTGCTATTTGTTTTTCTTTTATATGTTCCCCTCGCTCAACTTTTGATTAAGACGTTGCCAATAAAAAATCAGCAAAGTAGGCGCACAAACAATCGAAATCGTTTGAGAATACCACAGAGGCACAACCGACACAAATAATTAAGTAACAGCGGAATTGTGATTTTTTTCTCTTTTTGAAAATGGAAAACAGCCAAAGAATTCCCACACACATTTGTGATTCAAAACGATCAGCTTTGCAGACACACTCACATTTTCAAATTGAAATCAAATGAAGACAAACAAAAAATCGCAACCAAAACCCGGAAATGGTGTTTTTATTGGAATTTTCATAATGGAGCATGAAAAACAAATTGATTTATTTTTTTGGTTCGAATTTGTAAAAATAGGTCAGGGTTGATGTTTTTTTTTCTTTTAACGAGGAGTGAAAACTTTATGTAGCAAGCTATTGAAATTTTTGTGGAACAGCTGCCATGTCGTGACATTAACTTGCCGGAGGAGAAGAAGGTTAACGATGTACACTGAACTTTACGATGGAATTTAATGATGGTCAATGGCATAAAATTAATATTTTATGGATTTTCTTTCGTTCTGTTTCGTTTGGTTTGGAGAGAATGGGGGAGGAGATGGTGCGTGTTGGAGTCCAGGTGTAATTTATTTAATGTGACTGGTGGTGGGAGGGTTGCCAAATGATTGGCAATTTTGAAAAGTGGGGACTTAGAGATGTGACAGGGATTTTTGCAAATGACATTCATTGAGTAGACTTAGGTGATTGTTTTATTGATTCGTGTGTCAAGGAAGAGACGCAAGACAATTGACAAATTGCTTTTCAAGTTAAGTACGTTTTTGCTTTGGGCTTTGCAACTTCATTGCAGGAGGTTTTTCTTTACAAAAGTACTTCTAAGGTTCCCAAGTTTATGTCCTAAGCTCTTTAAAGCCCTCATTCTCTTTAAGAAACTTTCCTAACTTCCTTGCTAGGTAGGAACCTTATTCATTGAACAAATTAAGGCCACCATGCCGGTAACGACCTAATCACTTATGCCTAACGACTTGCGATTACCTAAATTCCAGCAATTACGTTCAATTTTCAAAGATAAATTACATTTTGTTTCCTTTTCCGCACAAGAAAAAAAGTAAGACGCCATGAATGGAATTTTCTTCTTTTAAACGGAAAAACACGACGTAATTGAAAATCTGTTGATGAAAGAAGGAAATTCCACCTGTAGGCAAAAGATGTCTGTTTTCCATCTTTTTTGAGAAATTATTTTTGCCTCAAATCAAAAATTCAAAAAATAAACAAACAACATCCTCCTAGTTCGTCAATGGCGCCGCAACGTTAAAAAAATAAACAAAACTTAAGAAAATTATTTTACAAAAAAAGAAAAATATTATTGCCCGTCGCGTCGCAGAAACACCTACATTTTTTTGCGATGATTTGTTTCATCTGTGGGTTGTGTTTGGATTATGACAAACGTAAAGAAAAAACAATTAAATAAATTACTCCGAGTCAAATAAAATTAAAATTCAAAAAAATTACCCCTCCCCCTGCCTCCCCTTGATGGCGCTGATGACCACCTGAATCGCCATAGTCCATAATTTGTTGTAGATTTTCGGTCTTCTCGACCTTGACATTTAAAAATAAATTTCGTTTTTGTTTTTTCCAAATTAAATTCTTTGCTGGAAATAAAATCCGTCAAATTCAGGTTGTCTATTCCCTTATCAGAGCAAAGAAAAGAGAAAAATAAACGTGTTCCTTGTCATTTGCGATGGAGACTTCGCAACCTGGTGTGTCGGCCGCGGTGTGGAGTAATGCGCGAACAAGTTATAAATTCAAGTTGAAGAAGCACGTTAAAAGACATTGACAGCCTCCGCACTCGCAATAATGAGGGATAAAATATGCAAAGCATATTCTCATTTGGCTTTGATGGGTAATTGCTTCAAAGAGAGGACCCGCACTAAATCACCATCGTCGTCGTCATCTCGACGCTCGCCGCTAAAGATAAGAAGGTTATGCTGGAGAGTGGACTCTCTTCTATTACTTCTATTTTAAGAACGAGTTTGAGTACCCGGAAAGGACCATCCTGTCACATGCACTCACACTCGCACACACATCTGATTTTGCTAAGGTTCTCTGTTGGTTTTCAAGGGACGACGAAAATTGTTAGAAAAAGAAAAATTGAGACCAAAAAGGAAATCCCATGAGGAAGATTATTATGGCGACGATGATGACGATGATAAATTATTTATGGCCTTATATTGGAATTGTTTAAAAAAGTTTTGGACTTTTGGGATTTTCTTGTTGAGCAGTTTTCTGAGTTAAAATTCAAATAACAAATACTAGGGTGGTCCTAGGGATACCAGATTTCTTTGTGGGACACATTTTTTTAATCTTTGAAAAGTCGGGGTGGAATCGTGTAAGGTGATTTGTGATTATCACCTTTGTGACTATAAAATGTGATCACATTTTATTTTCCTTCTGTGTAAGGTGATCACCAAAAATATTTCGAAGCTTGGCATCATTTCCCAAAAAAACAAATGACATATTATGACTAGTACAATCACTCTGGCAACCGATTGTAGCGCCACTATTTGCAAGCATCTTATTACATGAGTTGATATTGAAAAAGAAACGGCGGGGCAGAGAATTAGGAAAACAGAAAATTAGGAAACGAAAAAGTTTCTTTTTTGAAATTGAAATTGAAATTTGAAGTTCGAATATATTTATTCTATTTGACTGTTCAAGTATCAATATTCAATGTGATAGCAAAATAGCTGTCACAAGGAAAAGTAGCAAATTGGTGATTATCACTTGTGACTATCACCTTACGCAGACAAAATTTGTGATTTGTGATTATCACCGATCACAAATCACCTTACACGATTCCACCCCTGTTTGTTAAATAAAAAGCTTTTTATAAATTTTATATCAGTCTTTTATTATTTAGGAACATAAAAAATCATAAATAAAAGTAGGTACTTCACAAAAGAAAATAACATAAATGACTAGGGTCCACAAAATGTTGTACTGCACTTTCCTTTTGCACTTTTTTCTGGGCGGGCTTGTTTTTGTCTTAGCAACTGAGCAGGAGCAGCTTGCTACAACTGCATCAGATCCTGAGCTGTCGCTATCGCAGTCGGTAGAGTTTTTGTCATCGAGAGATTGCATATCCGATCCGGATTTTGTGGAGCTCATTGTGTTCAACTTAATACAGATACAAATTAAGATATCAAATAGTTTGTAATGCTGTTAAGAAAAGTCAAATTACCTTTTAAGTTCGCTCAGCAAAAAACAAATAAATTCAGAAGCTTTTAGCTTCGAACAACGAAATCACGAAATATAAACAAAAACACTAGAAAGAGTTTGACATTTGTCATAATTTGAAATCTGACGTTAGATAAATATTTCGATTCTCGAACAATATTCACGTTCAGGGAACATAAAGAATAAAAGTGAAGCCAAATCTATAATTTGAGCACACTTTACACTTATACGAGGTGTGACAATTAAGCAATGAGACTGATTCCATAAAAACCGTATATTTCAAAATTATTCTACAACCCTGCCATCCCCTTCAAAGTAGTCCCTTGGGCAGCTATACAACGATTACAGCGCGTTTTCCATGCTTCGTTTGGAACGCTTCGACTGGGATGTCCGCGAGTACCCTCGTCACGGCCGCCTGGATGTCCTCAATCGACCCAAAATGGGTTCCTTTGACCACCGATTTTGTTTTAGGGAACAAAAAAGAGTCACAGGGTGACATATCGGGCGAATAAGGCGGTTGTTGCAACACGGCGTTCCCTTTAGAGGCCAAATACTGGGACACGGTGAGGGCTCCTCGGAAAGGTTCCTTGGAACCATCTCCGCGCACAACTTTCTCATCCCAAAATCGTCTGTTAAAATTTGTCTGACTGTTTCACGGTTCATACCCAGTTCCGAGGCCAACATTCGAACTGTTAAACGCCGATCTTCACGGATCAGGGCGCGCACACGCTGCGCATTCGTATCAGTCCGCACCTCGACTAGTCTCCCGCTCCGCGCCTCGTCTTCCACGCTTTCACGCCCCTCCTTAAACTCTTTATGCCATCGAAACACCTGCGCACGACTAAGAGCACTATCATCATGCACTTTTACAATTTTAGCGTACGTTTCCGAAGCTGTTTCGCCCAACTTGACGAAAAATTTTATCTCGACGCGTTGCTCTTGATTTCGTTCTTCCATTTTCGTGACGAGCACCACGAACACACGTTTACTCAACGCGACAGAGCAAGTGAACTAAACAAGCTAGAGCGATGGCAAATATATCAATGGAGAGGGGAAGGATGCTGGGAGAAGGGAAAGGGAATTTCAAGGTCGCAGGGTTACTACAATCGCGGCAATATAATCAGTCTCATTACTTTATTGTCATACCATGTAGGCATACGCTACACTATGAATAATACAAAAATAGAGTAAGTTATTAATTTTTTTACGGGTTTTGCGGGACATTAAATCAAATTGCGGGACATAATTTTCCGGCGGGACACTTGCGGGACAAAAGTAGTTTTGCGGGACAGTCCCGCGCGTGGCGGGACGTTTGGCAAGCCTAGGTGGTCCGGTAAGTACGTAGCATTACCACCAGATGGCCCAGTATCGCAAAATATGACGGTGCATTCTCGTAGACGGCTACTGTCGAAACTGCAGCGAGTGCGAGGGCGGTCCGATAAGTAGTTACTTAGCCTTTCCGCCAGATAGCGCCAGCATAGACAAATATGATGGTAAATTAACGAAGATGGCTACTGACGAAACTGCAGCGAGTGCGGTCCGATAAGTACCTAACCTTACCGTTAGATGGCGCCAGTATCGTAAGATACGGTGGTGTCTTCACATAGACGGCTACTGTTGAAACTGCAGCGAGTGCGAGGGCAATCGTATGATAAGTACTTAGAATTACCGCCAGATGGCGCCAGAATCGCAAGATATGGTGGTGCATTGACGACGACGGAATGTTAGGTACGCGGATTTAGGAAATAGAACGGTCGACGCTTCGATTTAGACTGTAGAAATCGCACAACGAAATCAAATAGCAAAGTCGGTTTTTAAAGAGCCAAGTCCGGGTGCCCCACTGCTACTACGTGACTGAAATCTAGCAACTCCAGTTCAGACCAGTGTTTGATGCTGTTGAAGTGCAATCCAAACGAGTTTCTAAGTCGATTTGTGAAAATCGATTTAACATGGACTCACTAGTAGACTAAGGAACAATTGAAATTAAAACAGTGACTTCAGCAAAAAAACGTATCGAAGAAGACGAAAACTATCCAGTTGGCCGAAAAGGTGATGGCCAGCGTTTTCTGCAATTCACAAGGTGTGATCCACATCGACTACATGGAGGAAGTCACGGGGCTGTACTTTGCCAAAAAATTTGGGCCCATATGGTAACTAATTGAAGAATAAATGGGGCTACTTGGCGAAGGAAAACGTGCTCGTGTGTCATGATAACGCGCCTGCTCACAACCTTGCGATCGATGAGGCTAAATCGGTCAGATTGAGCTACGATACGAACTGCTGCTCCTTCCACCTCACATCAGAGACTCTTTCGTTACAGTGTTAAAAAAAACTTCCGAAAGAAACATCGAACTAAAATATCCGTGGAACATTTCCAATCAAACAAATCTTTAAAGCGGTTTTCTGTACTGAAATTGCGCCCTAATTTTCCCATACCAACGGCGAATATTTTTGAACAAAAAAAGTAATTAAAATTCCCGAAATTCTTTTCAACCCAAAATCCAAAATACTTTTTTGACCAATTAAATTCTCGAATTTCCGAAATCAACACGAACAGGCAATCAAGAAAATTCTGCTTTATCGCACCTTGATGGCGTCAACACGTAAACAATTTTTCAGAAAATAACAAAGAAACGAATTCTCCCTCTCTCATCCAAATTAATTCAAAAAATAAACAAAGTAAATACGCTTAATTCAATTCAACGAAAAATTCCACTCTTACGCAAGAAAAAAGTGAAGAAAAACAAAAACACAAATCACTTTCACATCACAAGACAAGAACATCATCAAATTGCGAGCTGCCCCGTCTCTCACTGTCTTTGCATTAACCCAATTAACAAGATCAATGAATTATTTGCACTCATTCCAATCTATTTATATCAATAAAAATCTCATGAGGAATTCAGAACAACTCAACCGAAAACCTCCGCATTTGCAAGTCAACGTACAAAATTCTTTTCTATTCTCGGGGCTTGGGGTTTTCATAAGAATTCGCAACAAGATAACACACTGGCTTGATATTCGACTCCGTCTACAGTAATTTTTGCCTCTTTTCTTAAGTACCATCTATTGAATCAACAGCTGCGCCCTCCCCATCGTCCTCGAGTAATCATTATGTTTAAGTAATTCACAGGTGGAGGAACATATTAACTCTACCCAAACAGACACACGCACAATGTTCACATCCTTAATTGAATTCGTTCCGCAATTAATTTGTACTTTTCGCTGCCTTAATTAACACTATTTGTTAAGTACTCTCTTAAGTTATATTCATACATTTTCCCACTCTTCGAGCGCGATTGTATGTACTCAGGAGCATTATGATTATGAGTGTAGCGAGGTGTTGCGCATTAAATTATTATAAACCAGTCCGTTGTAAATTATGCAGCACTAAGAATTTCTTTCAGCTTTCTTTTTGGATATGAATAATGTATCCTTGAGCTCGTCCGAAAAATCCGACTCAAGGTCGAGCGATTGGTAGGTACTTTTAACAAGGATGTTAAGGTACTACGAACGGCGATCCTTTACAAGAAACAATGGGAGTCTTTCCCGTCTATCTTTATGTATGTGTTGCCGTGCTCTGGTCCTCTAAGAATTGAATACAAAATTTTACATTTTCTACTCATGTTTTCTTTTTGAGATTTAAAAAAAAATGTTTAGAATTGTTCAGAATTGTTTAGAATTGTTCCGAATCAGTCGGAATTTTCAAGAACTTTTAAGAATGATCAATACATACAAACTCAAAATGTCTGATGGCAACCCAATACCAAAATATATTCGTAACCGACGCAAACGTTTTTGCGTTTTTTTTGGTGTCAGCTTATACCATGGGGACAATGGAAAAAATAAGTAGAAGTCAATAGACATTTCGCCGTAGATACCAAATCATATGGACGGACAGAAATAACCCGGGCCTTTCCCTTTGTCCGACCATCTTAACAACGGTATTTTTGTTATCGTCCTACCTCATCGGGTAAATGGGCAAATGGGGTATCAAATGAAAGCTTACAACGTCTACATTAAGAATCTACGGAGGAATACAGTAAATCGCGGTCTAAGCCGGTAAATCGCGGACTAGTCCGATTAATCACCGATGAATCCGTTAAATCACGGACAAATCCGGTCAATCAACAGAACGAATTCTGGCTACGGGGTTAGTATATGTGACAAGACTCCTTATCACTGTCACGTCAGAGTTTGTTGGTTGACAATACCGTCTGCCATGAAAACTTTTGCTGCAGTCGGGCATAGGATCAAAATCTAATTCCACAAGTACCGAGCTATCTGTGTCCAGTTTCACACGTCAAATTGTTTACTGCGAGTCAGTTCAGGATTGGATTTGAAAAGCTTCCAAGCCAGAGCACTGTTTCAACGCTCTACAAGTGTTTCCCATGTAATGAATTGCCCAATAACCTTGAAAATATTGCAATGATCACAGCTACAGCGTTTACATGGACTAGAAGCCATCAAACAGTACTCATACAAATTATAAATTTAAAAAAGTAGTGTTATTAGTAAATTTACTTTTTGTAAAATATAATTCACATCCACTTCAAATACTTTAGTTAAAGGGACTTAAAGGCTAAGAAAAGCTGGAAAAACCTAAGGAAATTGAAAGCGACTACTGCAAATCATCTAAAAAGCAAACCGATTAAAACCTACTCCAAGTGCCATGCCTAGGATTTGAAGAAAGACGTTGAAAGGCGGTACAGCTCTATTGCAAAGCCAGTGAACAGCATTTAAATGATGATATTTTTGTTGAACTGAACCAAGATTTGAACTGTTCCTCCCTTATTAGAACTTGAGAGGCCTGAAACTACCCAGATTTAAGCAGGAAGGTATATCAGATATCACATATATGATCTTAACATGTGTGGTTGAAAAAGGCCTTCAACTGCCCCGGAGTTCAAACTCACTGCTGATTTAAATGTTGAATTTCCCATGACGTCTATATTTGCCCTTTGTTAGTAGCATTACCTTGATCTTACTCTCACTCACCTTCCCACCAATTTCCTTCGCTTCGGTACCATGCCTTATGAATCTTGTGATTCTTAATTTACAAGGTCTGAGGTATACTCGTCGGAATCCAAGGACTACCTGAGGCAAGCATTGTAAAACTCAGTCTCAAGAAAGCACCGAACTCTTTCCAATTAGTGAGGGGATTCTCGGAAAGAGATAATAAAATCTGTCACCACGGCCTCAGGCCCTCAGGGTGAAGGCCGAAGGGGATTCTTGGAAGGAGCTAAACTGTCCTACCGCCATAGCCTCTGGGTGAGGGGGATTCTCGAAAGAGGGTAAATTAGCCGCAGACTCAAAGTGAGGCTGATTCTCGGAAGAAGACAATATATCTTATCGCCCAGCCCAGCCTCAAGGTGAGGATGAATCTCGGAAGGAGGAGAAAAAAGCAAATAAATGTTCGGTCAAAATTAGGAACAATATTTATTGCCCTAAGCACAATAACTCGTTGGATTCAACTTGAAGTGGTGGGACAACTGCTACTATTGTTAGAATAAAAAATACATAAATTGCTTGAATTTCCTACTTTAGTTCACTTCTACTTGCCAACTTTTTGGTAAAAACAACAAGTGAACTATAAAAAGACAAAAAAAACTTAAATACTAAAAATATTGTTAGAATAAAAAATACATAAATTGCTTGAATTTCCTACTTTAGTTCACTTCTACTTGCCAACTTTTTGGTAAAAACAACAAGTGAACTATAAAAAGACAAAAAAAACTTAAATACTAAAAATATGTGTTTTTATATGTTGCCTTCCTTGACGTCACTTGCTTATGAGTCGAGGTGATTTATAGTCTGGGCGAGCGGTACGGCTGCTTGTTGTTTTATAGTCTGAGTGCACGGAGTTGTATTTTTTCAATTTTTTTTTTTTTTTTGGTGGCTGGTTGGTCGGGGTTGTAGGGTGTGAAGTGTGACGCTTCCTTGCATGACACCATAGCTCCACTGATATCAGGAGTATTCTCGCTGAAAAGACTGCATATCACTGGTTTCACTGGTTGTAACTATGACATTGACGTTGCAAAATTGTCTCAATGATTTTGAAAAAGTCTCATACATTAATTTTTTCAAAAGAGTTGCATGCCATTTTCCGTCACGATGCAAAAGCCAGTTTTTCTGAGTAAAAATATTCTTTTTACACTCATTCATCACTTTCCAACACACAATTTAAAGTTGACAATGACAATAACATTGCCCACGACTGTACGTACAAAGAAGAGCCACAGGCAGCAATGTCGACCAAGTCCATCGGCTGATTATACAAATCAGGAACTGAAGTATTATTATTGTCAATATTTGAATTTCAACCGACAAACAAAATTCATTTAACCTTGTGGGATTACTTGCCCCACTGTTCAATGCCAATCATTACGAACCTTCCCGTTTGTCATCACAAAACCAACAAAAAAAACCCGCTTTTATTAAATTGTCATTGAAAAGTTCATCTATTTACCTTTCGCCGCTCAAAACAAACAGAAGACTCAAAGTTTACTTGGCCCGCTTAAGTCCTGTTCAAATAGCAACTCTACTCCAGCAGCACGAAATTTTGCCAAAACCACAAAAGCACACTCGGGCAAATTCGAGCAATATTTGCTCATCAAAAGTATAAAACTGAAAATGTATCTCGGATATAAAACAACAACCCACGCGATATTTTGACGTATGTGTGGAATGGTCTGCAGGATGATGATGAGAACGCGTATGTGTTTTGTCGCCCGCAACATAAAAAAGGCAACCATTCATTTGCACGTAGTCGTACTACTGATTAATGGGCCAGATGGGGGTATGGATGTTCTCTCCTGTATTGAGAAAAATACCCAGGGCAATGATGGAGTTTTCCCTTTTGACGTCACTAACGATATCCCGGCAAACGGGCAAAAACACATCTGGAAAATGCTGAAGGTTAATACCAAATACATCACTACCGTGTGCCGGGATAAACAATTTGGTTTTATGACTCCTGTTCTGTTTTATTTCGTGTTCGGGTGTTTTTCTTCTTTTCACTCCATCTCCATGATGTTGGAGGCGTTTTATGCGTTAAAAGCGAAGTGAATGCGTCCACTTCGCTTGCCGGATATACCTTCCATTAAAACACTCTGAACGTAGGCGAAAGATAAACCACAGAGAGATAAACAGAGAGTAAAAGCGTAGTGAGTGGGTTTGGTGGGTACAAGTGTGTATGAGTTTGCTGCTTGCTGTTTGATTTCAAGTTCATTAAATTTGCATCTGAATGGCGGAGTGAGGTTGTTTTAGTGAGACCGTCATGTTTGCGAATTAAATGTTCTCTGACGTCAGAGGTTGCGAAAACTGCAAAAGTAAGAGAGGGGACGTAAAAAAAACCATCTTTAAGCTGCACGAACGTGAACATGAATGGAATTTGGGAAATTTTATTTTTTTGTTGCTTTTGGCCTTTTGGCTGTGGAAGGAAGTTGCACACACACACACAGTCGTTAAAATTTCATTCATGATTGCAGTGGCCGGCGAAGTGTCTATATACTCGTACATTTTAGATGCGAAAACTGGCAGCAACCAATTTGCTATTTTTAGAGAGATCTGCCAATTGATCTTGAGAAGGAAAATAAACACATGAATTTATTGATGATTTGTGGAAATTCCTTCCGTTAAATTAAATGATTGACTGATTGTTTTTAGGGAGGTGAAGAGGGGCTTATACTTTGATTGATTTTCATGCTTAAATTGAAATTTCTCTCCCCAACCTCTCAATTGGGTTCGATTTGTAAATATTTTTGCGGAATTCGAGTGAAACGTCAGAAATTCTTAAAAATGACTGCGTTCATTTTCCAATTTTAAACCGCTTAAACCCACAAGGTTCCCTTGAGCTTATATTTTCCGAATTCCTCTCCGTTCTCCGTTCTTGACTTGTCTTCAAAAAGGCTCTATTCATGGTTTCCAAGAAAACCACCGAACAGAATTATGATCCCAGAATTTATTTGAATTTCTGGAAACAAAAAATGTCAACCACTCGAAAAATAATTGCCCTCATTCACCTATTAAGGTGAAAACTATGATGAAAAACTTCCACTTGTGTTACTTTCCAAGAACCCAACAGACTTCCACATAAATGGCAGGCAGACATGTGGTGGTTGCTTGTCAAAGCATTATTTTAACTCAAAGCCATAAGAGCCTCCTCTCACACACCCACTTAACCGCCCATTTATATCGTAAGTAGTCATGGTTCTTGTAGTTTTCTCTTTGTGTGTGTCTGTGTGTGTGAAACGGATGTTGGCGCGTTTTATGTCGTCAAGAAAATTAAGTCCTCCTGTGGGGGTCTAATAATAATAATGGTTTACCCTATGGCAATTATAGAGTTAACGTTCCCTCGTGCATGAACTTAATCAGATTTTCTGTAAAATAATTTGATTTTAATTCCTTTCTTTCTCTCTTTGTTTCTTTTGCAGAACCCAGAAAAGACAAGACTGATGCACCAATTGGTGGTAATGGCACACTATCACCCAGCACTGAACAGCCATCATGTCAAGGCTCAATGTTGCCACCGCCAGGTGGCGGTGGCAGTGGTGGTGGTGGCGGCGGCGGTATGAACTCATCAAACATGGGCAGCGGTTGTGGCGGCCAAATGGACTCGCACCAGAATTCCAGAATGGAACGTCCGAATACATTGGGGACAAATAAATCCAATCGAAGGGTCAACATTTGCTACCATAATGATCATTGTGAGTTTTTTTTACATTCCAAAAATTTTATAGACAAAAATTGCGATTTCTTCCTCTTGTGCGAACTGTAAAACTGCCAAAAAATAAAAACCTGCTAATAACTTTGAGTCCTTTTGTATTCTGTTGTCCTGTTTTAAATTTTAAAAATCACTTTGTTTGTCCTTTTCTTCTTATTTTTCGCATTTCCATATCCATCCACAATAAAATCGCATCTTAAAGCAATCATTTTTTATCCCTTTTTTAACTCACGAAACAAAATCAAATAAAAATAAATTTCCAGATCCGGAAGGCGGTGGCCCACCAGGAAGTACACCACCTCCGTACACAGGTGATGGTCATCATAAACTTCCAGGGCATATTTTATTGTCTGACCTTCCAGAGCCTCCAATACCATTGTCGGAAATTGGACCCATCCCACCACCACCGATGTTTTCAACGCCAAGTCCAACGTTGATAGCTGGACGACCACATGGACCGGGAGCTGTTAACGATCAGGATTATCAGGATTATGACTATGGTAGGGTCATAGTCTGTTCTTTTATATTTTTTTCTCGCTCTCTCTCTCTTTCATTCTTTCATTTTCTTCTTAACATTCTTTTTGTTTTTTGTGTTTTTTATGTAATTCCCATCATAAGAATAATGTTTATCTCGTAATCGTATTTTATGGTTTGCTAAAGGATTTGAAAGAAAAAAATGTTATCCCTTTCGTTCTCGTACTTAAAAATATATTTTTTTCTTGACTTTTAATTTTTTAATTGTGTGTAATAATAATTAAGTACTCCATTGTCCATTATTCATTGTCATTTTTTAAATTTATTTTTTGTAGAATGTTGAACTTTTTTGTAATGCTTTTTTTGTTTGTGAATTAAGTATTCTTTTTAATATCCTTTATTCTTAAATATTTATATGACTTTTTTATGTAATATTTTAATATTAATTATTTGCATGAACACGAGCTTTTGAGGTTTATTATGAATTTCTTCGGAAAATCATTCAATTATAAGCGAATATTAAAATAATTTCCATTCAATTAACATAAAATTTTATTTATTTTAATTGGTGTTGGTATTAAATTAATGAATGCGTTTAAGAAGAATGTTCGATTTTTTTTTTTAAATATATTAAATTAAATAATTGTTTTCCATTCCATTTAGAATAAGATTATAAACACGAAATTGTGGGTTTGTTAGCTCCATTCACAATGAATGAAGAGCTCTTTTGAGGAGAGGTTGTTGAAATGTTGTCAATATCGTAATTTCAATAACGACTTCTTCTTGATTTTAAATTGCTTGATCTTTAGGGCAGTCGAAAAGAAAATTTTCTTACACAGTAGGTTGTCCAAATAATGACAATATCGTAATTTCAAGGTAGAGGTTCTTTTCGAGTTTTCATATCGTTGGGATACACAATTTTGGAAGGCAGTTTATACTTTAAAAGGACTTACTGTGATGTATTTTCAGAATTTAAGAACAATTTTTTAGGGCACAAGATTGCCGTTTAATATGCAATATCGTTTTTTACGATACAAGATTGTTCTCACGCTAAATTTTGTAAGTCATTGAATGACGCATGAAGGAAGGTGTTTACGACATCTATTCACAAAAATTAAGAACAATTTCTTGGGACACTGGATTGCCGTTAAATATGCAATATCGTATATATATTAAATTGTTCCTACGATAAAATTTTTGATGCCAAGTCGCAATAAATGACGCATGAAGAAAGGTATGCATGACATCTATTCACAAAAATTAAGAAAAATTTTTGGGGACACTGGATTGCGGTTTAATATGCAATATCGTATTTTACGAGTATGAAAAAATTGTATTAAACTGTTCCCAAGCTAAATTTTTGATGTCAAGTCATATTGAATGACACATGATGAAAGATATGTTTATGACATCTATTCGCAAAAATTAAGAACAACCTTTCTTGGAGGCAGTAATATCGAACCAAAAGGAATATCGTATTTTACAATTAAGCCTCTAATGACAGGTATTCAAGTTGTTTGTTTTGTTTGCAATCTATATCGTCCAACAAAACCCCAATGGAAGAACTATTAGTACAAAGTAAGAACACGTTTGTTGGAGGAAAAATGGCTAACATATTGGCAATATCGTATTTTTGCCACTTAAAATTGCTAGCAAAATCAAGTCATAGTGCCATTTTATATCGAATGAATGATGACGTTATCTCGAATACAAAAATTTCGAATGTAAAAAATCTCGAACGTACAAGAATCTCGAAGGAGAATATCTCGAAAAAATCACGAAAAAAAATGCAACAAAATTTTACAAAATCCAACAAAATATTCAACTAACAAAAAAGAGCTTTGAGCTAGCTAAGCTTCTTAAGAAACCGATATACATAGGTAGCTTCTTTCTTCTTTTTCTTCCTTGATTTTCAAAATTTGTTTTTTTTTTTATGGTATACTCCTGCCTAATTTTAAATTCTTCCCCCAATTCAAGTTTTTTACCTTAAATTTTGCCTGAACCGACTCCTGCACCAAAACATGAATCAGCTTATACAGGCCAACATGCGGCTTACCAACTGAAACTTTAAGTCTAAGAGTGAACTTTGTTTTGATTTCTTGGTAAGATTTCTCTTGTTTGGTCTGCACAAGGTTAAATAAGGTTAGGTTATATGGGCTGACAGTTGGTTTTGTTACCGTCACACTTAGATCAATGTAGATCCCTTGTGATACCCTGAAGTATTGTAACTTCTGAAAAAATGTTTTACCTATGAATTCTATGGTTGGTCGAGCCATTTGGTGGACTTGACAAAGTTCAGTGGGCGATTGCCTGGGAGTTCAGATAGTTCAATAGTTCATTAAAGAAATAGTTGCCTAAAAATTTTAATCTAGTTTGGCTGGACAGTGGCATATGAAGTGAGTCGTGTTTTCGTGCTCTTCTTCATTGACGCAGCCTCTACATATGTCGACGGTGCCCCATCTTCTTTATGTGGTAGCCAAGTAGGTTATATCCCGTTATCACGATATGAGGGATCTTAGGGACGATTTTTTAAGAAGTAAAATCCTATCCTATTTTTCTTGTCGTAATAAGGCCAGAGTTTCGTGGTGTTACCGCAGTAGGTTCCATCTATCATTAGCTTTTTGAATGATACTAATGTTTCGTTTTAATTCGCATTGAGGGAATCTGAATTCTGATGTTATGGTCATCAAGTACTGAACCTTCTCTTGGAAGCTCATCCGCTTTTTCGTTACCCGGCACACCACTGTGACCGGGAACCCAGCAGAGTCTTATGTTATGCTGCATACCAAGAACCCTTAGCTCTTCACGACAGCAAGAAACAAGCTTTGACTTGATTTGAGTGGCAGAGATCGCTTTTATTGCTGCTTGGCTATCAATGAAAAAAGTGATCAGCGTGTGATATCGCCATCATGGATATTTGATTAGTAGCGTTTTTCACTGCCAAGATCCCGGCTTGGAAGACACTACTATGGTCGGGAAGTCTGAATGAACTGGCAAGGCTAAGATTTTCTGAGTAGAAACCAAACCTGCCACTACTCCAGTAATCATTTTCGAACCATCAGTAAAGATGGTGAAATTCCATGATTCATTAGTGTAAGGGAAACTGTTTTCCCAATCTTATCTATTGGAAAAGCTATTAATAAAGGTTTTATTGAAGTCTGTGCAAACGTTGTTGCCAACGTATTTTGTAAGAATCGTGGTATGGCCGTTTTGACTAGTTCAAGGAGCGCTGTTTGCTGCCGATTCTTGTACATATAAGTCTACAGGGGTGAGATTTAGGATCACTTCGAGACCCGCAGTGGGGGTAGTCCTCATCACCCCCGTAGTGCTAATGAATGCCATTCTTTTTGTACTTTGGTAAAGGTTTTTAAGTTCGTGGATTTCTCCAGAGCTTGCCATCAAACCAAACTGCCATAAGTTAGAATGGGTCGAACAATGGCTGAATACATCCACATGATTATCTTAGGATTTGGCCCCCAATTTCTTCCCAGATAACTGCAATATACATATCTTGCTTGTTCTGAAATTATAAGTGGGGTGTTATCAATCTTTGGTATTTCAAAAGAAGGTATTTTCCTTCTATTGGTGAAAAGTACCAGTTCTGTTTTCAGGGGGTTTACTTTAAGACCGCATTTCTTGGTGCAGTTACTGTCCCTAGTAAGTGCGTTTTCTAATTGTTCGCTTACAGTGGTCAGGTGCTTATCTGTCGCCAGAAGCGCAAAGTCGTCGGCATTTATGCTATAATTCTGACACCATCGTTCTTGAGTTTTATGAAACTTTCATTCATCATCAAAGTCCAGAGAAAAGGTGGAGTCACTCTAGATAGTCTGCACAAGACCAAAGATAGAAAATGTATAGGTTTCTGGTTTTTTGTACCTATGTAGTTTCTGTCAAACCACTTCCCGATTGTTTACTACTTTCGGAAAACGGAGTACTTTAACGGATCGAAATTCTCACGAATTTAACGCTGAGGTAAAAAAGCTAAACATTTGAGTATTCGTCTTTATAGACTACAGTTTTCATCTTTTCCGTACCTTCCCTTTTGTATTTTTCGTTCGTGATTTTTGTTTTCGAGATTGTTTTTTGTTTGCATTCGATATTTCGTGGAAGACCATATATCAAAATAGCAAATAAATAGAAAGGCGTCCATTACTTTTATTTGCAAAATTTAAAAAAAAAGTGAGATCGTATTTTATAATATTAGGAATCGTGATGATGATGTAGGCTCATAATATATATTTTTGTGTGCTGAAATATTGCAAATATCGTATTTTTTTAATGTTTAAATTTTAAAATTACTAAAATTAATTAATTATTATTATTATTATTTATCCAATTACGTTAAATACTAACGCTAGGTTAACAAACAAAACTTATATCTAAAAAAAAATATATATATATATAAATATATTCTATACATTAAAATATACTTTAAACATTACTAATAATAATATGACACATAAAGCTAAGAATTATTTAAATAGTGAGAGAAAAAATGTATTTTGAAGCTATCCGATTTGATATTTTGATTAATAGAATTTAAAAGAAAATTATTTTCATTATATATGCTTATTAACTGGTTAATTGGACTGTTAGAACCATAGTTTGATCGGCTAAGATTTGCTCGAATTGGCACTCGATTTCTGAAGTAATTTCGGCTTACATTAAAGTGGAATCGACACAAAACTGATGGAGATGAAATGGATCCATTCAGAATTCCAACAATAAAGCAGAGTTGCAAATACTTACGGTGACTAGTAAGCGATGGAAGACCTATAAGTTGTTGCCTAACGGAATAGGAAGGCAAAGCTAATTCATGTGTCTGTGGGAGAAATCGTAAAATAAATCTTAGGAATCTTCTTTGAACACCTTCAAGTCTATGGATATGATTCGAGTAATAAGGGGCCCAAACTATACAACCGTATTCAAGGACTGATCTGACAAACGATACATACAGAGTTTTAAGGACATAAGGATCTCGGAATTCCCTGCCAAATCTTTTTATAAGGCCTAGTGTCTTATTAGCTTTTTTCACAATGTGGTTAAAATGGTCAGTAAAAGACAGTTTTGAGTCCAAAATGATACCTAAGTCTGAGAAGTGAGTCAATTTTTCGAGGTTTGAAGAATTTAACCTATAGTTATAGTCAAGAATACTGTGTTTACGTGTAAAACTCATCGTTTTACACTTATCAATGTTTAACAATAAACGATTTGTATTGCACCATTCCCATAGACGAAGTAGGTCATCTTGTAATAGTTCGCAGTCCGTTAAGGAATTAATTTTTCGAAATATTTTCACGTCATCAGCGTATATTAGCGTCATAGAATTTCTTAAGATAGATGGGAGATCATTTATAAACAGAACAAATAACAATGGACCAATGTGGCTACCCTGAGGTACACCAGAATTGACAATAAACGGATTGGAATAGTCATTTTTGAACGCAACACAATAATATCTGTTTGTTAGGTAAGAAGATATCCATGCTATTAGTTTATCATTTAGTCCAATTTTTTCTAATTTCCCTAAAAGTACTTTATGGCTAAGTTTGTCAAATGCTTTGCTAAAGTCTGTAAATACACAGTCAACTTGTTGTTTATTTTCGAAAGTGTCAATACAATATGTTGTAAATTCGAGTAGATTTGTAACGGTCGATTTTTTTTCACAAAACCATGTTGATTGTCACAAAAAACAGAAGAACAGTTAAAGGAAAGAACATCACAAACAATGGCTTCAAACAATTTTGGTATAACAGATGGCTTAGCTATAGGACGATAGTTGCATATAAGATGCTTGGGACCCTTCTTATACGTTGGTTTTAGAAATGCATATTTCCATAAGAGTGGAAAATGGGAACAATAAAATGATTGGTTAAACAGAATACACAATGGGTACGAAAGATATTTAACGCACTTTTTTAGCATAAATGAAGGCAGTCCATCAGGGCCTGGACTAAGGCTTTCGTCAAGTTTTAGAATTTTGTCTTGTATAGTAGATACAGAGATTGTTAGATTTATCTGAGCCAAGTGAGGAAACTGAGAAGTATTTGTTAAATCTATTGAGCTGTGATTTGTAGAAAAAGAATCTTCATACGCACTTTTAAAAAAATTAGCAAACATATTCGAAAGTTCTAGAGGATCATGGCTTGTTTTGTCTCTATATGTCATGTTTGGAGGGTACCCGTCAAATTTTCGCTTACAGTCAATATATTTCCAAAAATTTCGTGAATTCGTCTTAAGTTCCCGTTCAGTATTTGCAACAAACTCGTTATAAAGACAATTTGAATAGTTAACAAATTCATTTCTGATTTCTTGGTAGATACCATAATCAACATCAGTATGTGATTCGTTATATTTTACCCACGCCTTATTCCTTTTATTTTTTAAGCATTTAAGATGCCGATCAAACCATGGTGGATTATTATCTTTGGCTTTAATTTTACGAAGAGGTACGCTCTCTAGAAAGCAATTAAATAATATTTTATAGAATTTCAATACCATATCATCTAAGTTCAAATTTATAAATATTGAATCCCAGTCCAAATGATTTAAGTCGGTAAAAAGTTGATTGAAATCACATTTTTTGAAGTCAAATTCAATTTGCTTATCACAAGAGGTATCAAGATTACAAATATTTAAATTTAAGGATATTGTCAACGCAGGATGATGTCGATCTTCTTTTAAAAGTTTTATGTCGCTTTGAATAACAGCAGTGTCGCATTTACGATGTCAGAAATATAAATAAGGTCCAGTATTTTGTTATTGTGGTTTTTGATTGAGTTCAGTTAAAAAACAATTATTTTGCCTAATTTTACTCAATTTAATCTTATATTTACATCTGTT
The DNA here is from genome assembly GCA_943590905.1 of Sphaerophoria taeniata. Taxonomy (NCBI): domain Eukaryota; kingdom Metazoa; phylum Arthropoda; class Insecta; order Diptera; family Syrphidae; genus Sphaerophoria; species Sphaerophoria taeniata. The sequence continues at coordinate 149,428,317 of OX016541.1, forward strand.
TTTTATTTTTATAGTTCAGCATGAATTTAATTAATTTTAACCATTTAAATATATTTGTATGCATTCATTTTAAACTAAGAAAAAATATTTATTTAAGCTTAATTTATTTAAAAATCTTTAAACATCAATTGTGAAAGGTAAAATGTTTTATATTGCTTTCAAATATTTATGTTGAACCTAATAATTTATTAACGTTCATTTTTAATAAAACAAATGCATTCTTTAACATTTAAGGTAAGGAAATTGTTTACACAATTTAACCCTTCCATTCGGATTTCAAAATAAAATCCTTTTTTTCGTTTTTGAAAAATTGAAACATTTTTCCTTAAAACCAAGAATTTTTCTATATATAAGTTTTTTTTAAAAGAAAATCAGGATTATTTTAATTTTCCTAAAGGGATTTTTTGTTCCTAACGCTAGAGTACTAAAATCAGTTAAACGTTAACTATCCCTTTCTAATGTAAGCGTCTAAATTTCCTTGCTTACCCTTTCAACCAAAACTGTTTTTATGAAGTCAAAATATTAATTTTACTATTTTTTTTTTGTAAATGTAAATATTTAGACCCCGATAACGATCAAGACGAACTTGATTCAGAAGATGAATATGCATTCCAACTGCAACAACCAAATCAAAATATCGACACATGTCGTATTGAGGAAATTCCAGCCAAAGAGCCCAGACCAAATGCAGTTCCTCTCAAGTCCGCAATGAAAAAGAAACCAGGCCAGTCGAATTCATCGCCTGGTACACCAACTCAAGAACAAGCTGGTGGTGGCAGTTCGTCAGGATCTGGCGGTGGTTGTGGAAGCGGTGGAAATTCTGGTGGTGGTTCGTCATCATCATCATCGGCAAATCAGAGGCCATTAATTGTGAGGCAGGAGGCTAATAACTATTCCTTAAAGTAAGTAAAAAGGACATTCTATTCTTCTTGTACATCTGAGAAAATTAAACATAAAAAACAATGTCCTGATGAATTTCTCTCTTTAATTTTCTAAATGCTGCGTAGACCAATTTTACGGCCTCGGGTTAGGATATGGTAATAATGAATTTCTACCTTTTTTTCTCATCTTGTATGTTTTTCTATCTTTTATTTTGTGATTGCCAAAGTTTGCGATTTGAATTAGCATGAAATTAATATGTAAATAATACTTAGTCTTTAGTCATTCTGTTTTCATTAAAAATTCGAGGATATAATAGAGTGGTCCGAAAAGTACTGAGCCTAACCGTCTGATGGTGCCAGAAATGAAAAGGAATTTACCGTCGTCGAATGTACTCTCTACTTTATGAAGAAGAATTTGGAGTACTTTTCGGACCACCCTAATAATTCAGAGATGTTCCATGAAGGGCTCAACTGCAACATTTAAAAACTTTAAAGGACCTTCTTGAATAAAAAAAATCATATATCAACATCAATACTAATAAACTGCACACATACTCGTAAATTACATTAGCACCAGGATACGTGTCAATAACTTTTTTTACTTTGTTTTTTGGTATTTTTTGCATATTTTCAAAGTTGCTGTTTTTTAAAGGATTCACAGGAAAGGTTTGCTAAAAATGTGTTTCTCGTTCGTTAACTCAGAATTTCGAAAAAAGAAGCTTCCTTAGTTCTCAAACTTTTCTTGGATTCCAAGAATCCTCGGTTAACCTTCCGCCAAAGGTACCATGCATAGATGACTTCTTTTCTCTGTAAAGATTTTTAAAACCAAAGTATTCAACTTCCAAGAGAAGAAAGGAAAAAACAATAAGGAACAAGTATTTCTAAACAAAGTTTTAAAGGCTTTCGAATAATATTTTTCCTCAATAATCCAGGATAAACTCTTTTCTCGTAGCATTGTTTCCCTGAGACTGAAAATTCCTTGTAGCCAGGTTGAGCTCTGAAAGAAGAAAAGCAACTCAAAGAGTATTGAGTATTATGTCAGTCGAATGGAATAAAATATTGTTCGTCTGTGAGTGTGTATTTTTTGGTTTAAATCCTTAAATGTGTGTGCGTCAGGAAAAGAAAGTTTCTGAGTTAGCGATTTGTTCTAATTAAAAAGTTCGCTCTTGTTGCCTCTCTGGTAACCCACAAGGAATATTAACTTTGAATCATCAGAAATACTTTCAGTTTTTTTTCTATTTTTGTTTTTATTTTAAAAATAAATTTCTTAAAATTGTATAAAAATTTAAAGTCAATTCGGTTAAACGAAAACGTCTGGCTTGAGTTTTTTTTATTCAACTTCCTTGTGAGGAAAAGAAAATGTACCAGAAGTGGAAAGCAATTAAGGGCGGGGGATATGGCAAATAAAGTTTCATTAGGTCTTTTATTGTGCACTTTGTTTTGAGATTTGGAGGAAGTAGTTGGAGTTAATTCCCATTAGAAGGAGGAAGGGAATTCGTTGAGTGTGTAAAAAAGTTTTGGGAATAATCAGGAAGTGATTACTGTGGATTGTTCTTACTCCAGAAATGAATATATTCTGTTCACAACTTTAAAAAGGGATCTTAAACTTGTTTTGTGATTTTGACTCATTTCTCATTTTTTACTTGTCAATTTGGTATTTTCAAGCCTTTAAGAATTCAAGCTCTAAGAGTGATGGTTGCACTGGAAACAAGCTCTGTCAGTTCGTTAGATGGCGTCACAATCGATTGCCAAGACTTCCGCAACACAAAATTTCCAAGTCATTCTGGGAACAAATAATAATTATTAATGATAAATTCCAACCCATGGATTAACTCTTATTCTGTGGAATAACAGTGGAATACTTACTTTCTGGCTTTACTTACCGGAGCCGGTTAGGCTCCAAATCCATGAAGGATCTCAGCCTGAGGCACTGCAGCCTCCCATTGGGTACGGTCTCTAATATGTACTCCCGAGACGCCAGAACAAAGTGCTCTGGCATCCGCATTCACTTCGTCCTTGAACCATAGGTTTCGTCTTCCTTGTCGTCTCGAACATGGGGGCTGGAGCGTTGTCGTCCATTCGCTCGATGTGGCCGAGCCAATGTAGTTGTCTTTTCTTGGCTTTCTGGACTACATCCACTTCCTGGTACAATTCGTACAGTCCTTCTTCTCCATTCGCCATCGTCGCATACGGAACTGAAATTCCGTCAAAGAATTTTTCTTTCAAAAAAGCCAAGTATCAATTCTCCTTTTTACTTATCGTCCAACACTCTGCGCCTTAGAGTAGGATTGGTAAAATCAAAGTTTTGTATAGCAAACACTTGGTCTTTCGAGTGAGGAGTGTTGAACCCAGTTATTTTACCAAACCGAAGTAGCAGTGGTTCGCTAGGGTAATTCTTGTTCGGATCTCCAATGAGGTGTGGATTCCAAGGCAGGTGAACTCCTTAACTACCTTGAAATTGCTGCTACCAACAGTGACGTTTTGTCCTAGGCGGTTGACAGATGTTGCTTTGTTTGTTGATAGCATAACTTTGTTTTGTCCTCATTCACTTCAAGACTAACGAGTTCCGCCTGTTCTTCAATCGCTGTGAAAGCCTCAAGCACAGCTCTCTTAGATCGACCGATGATGTCTATGTCTGCGTGGATTTGTTGAAAATAGTGTTTTCCGTGCTCACACCTGCCTTGCGCACTATCTGCTCCAGGACTATGTTGAAGAAATCAAACGACAGCGCATCTCCTTGTCTAAACCCTGCGCATGTTTTAAACAACTCGGGTGAGCTGTTACCCATTTGCACACTGCACTGCGTGTTGTTTAGCGTCATGCGGCACAGCTGGATCAGTTTGTTCGGGATCCCAAACTCAGACATCGCCATCATAAGCTCTTCGCAGTTGAAGCTTTCATAAGCAGCTTTAAAGTCGATGAAAAGATGTTGGGTTTCGACTTGAAATTCGTTCGTCTTTTCCAGGATTTTCCTCAGTGTGAATATTTGATCTATCGTTGTTCTGCCTGGCCTAAACTCCAAAGCCACACTGGTACGCGCCGATTATAGTGTCACAGAGTGGTTTAAGACGCTCACACACTACGTTGGATAAGATTTTGTATGACACTTAAGCACGGATATGCCTCTGTAGTTTTTGCATGACATAGGATCGCCTTTTTTGTAGATGGGGCATATGGAGTTCCTGCTACACTTTGTTGATGAACTGGTGCATGCGGTTCAACGAGTGGTATGCGCCTTTTTTATTAATATGGCTATTAAACTGTTCCAAACAGTAGTGGGAACGTAAGACCTAGTGTTTGCAGTAAGAGGATCGTCACTCAAAAGGCTCTCATGCTACTAGGTTCCTGATTGCTGTCTTAGAAAGAGAGATGCAGAGTTTTCGCAGTAGAGCAATACAGCGTTTCGTGGGAGTGACATAAGTTTACCCGATCCCAGCGCTTTCCATTACCCAACAATACACAACACAGTGCCTATACAGTTGTGGACTTCTCTTTAAAGTTAGCAAAATCTGGCTTTGTGTGAGCCTTCTGGTTGTTTTAAGAAGCATCCTTCAATTTGAGAAAGGTACGATTGCAAAAAGTTGTCATGCTTTGATGAGAGCTCAAACGAGGCGTAGTATTGTTACGGCAGGACACTGATTTGCCATGAATAGGTAGCGATCATCAAGGACCCAATTGTGTTTAATTTAATTTATTCAAGAAGTTTTGATTTTCGCGACGCCACAAAATTCCCAGAATATTTTCCAACTATTTCCAAGAAATCTAACATTTAAGTGGTTCAAAGGAAATTAAATTTTGCTAGCGTCCCAAAATCCTTTTGAAACCCTTTTAAGCAGTCATAAAAACAGCACAGACTGACATCTACATAATTAATCCAATAAAACACCTTCTTCTCTAATCAAATTACTAACAATGAACAACAGGAACAAGGGGTCCTTTCTCCCACAGCAATAAATTCTTCTCGTGAAAATTCCATCAATCAATAAACCTGCCAATTAACCTTTAATAAAATAATTTCTGAACATCGCGCTTCTGCCAAATTGATGGATTAAATTTGTGGCATTTTGTTGGTGAAAACTTCAAAAAATAAGAACAAAGCCGATGGTTATGGAAAACTAACGTCGAAAATTGTTTTTGTTTTCTGCCTTTTGTGTTTTTCAAATAAAAGACATCAAAAATGTTGCACGGCTTCGCAGTTTCTCTTTTGTATCTCTTGTGGCAATTTTAATTGGATATGGCGTGTCGTCGTTGTCGTCTCGTCGTCATGCCATTTCGCCTTACCTTTCCTTCAGTCAGATAAAAACCATCAGCTTTAGTTTTGAAAAAGAAGAGAAAATGTTATTTGCTTATTCAAGCTTAAGTAGGTACACAAAATGTTCAAACAGTTTTCTTTGCTCTTCATTATGTGTTGAAGGAGACGAAGGAAGTCCCAAAAAATAATCTCCTTCTAAATTTCCTCTGAATTTGCGAATTATTTGCAGAAAGGATAATTTGATTTTGGTAAGCATTTGTCTTGTTTGAAAGGAGCTCATTAAAAGAAGTTGTGTAATAGTTCATAATCCGTTTGCTTGAAAAAAATAATGTCGATTGCAAGGATATTCCATAAAAAAAAGGAATTTTCTTATCCAAAGGAAACAGCAATTCTATCGTATCAACAGGATGTAACAGATCCTTTTATCGATTTCTGCTTGTAACATAAGAAAATCTAATTTGAAAATTTGCAGCAATAACAATCGAATTTCCAGGAATTCCATTTAGAGCATTCGTGTGTGCGTTTTCGTCTTTTAAATTTTCATTTTATGTGCAAGGACATTCAAGAAAGTGTGCTTCATACAATATTTGCTTATATGCAGTCGAAATCGAAATCGGAGGAAATGGAAATCCATAAAATTGATATTTGCATTTTAAAGGAAATTTTTGCAAGCGATTTGATTTTAAATTGAATGAAAAAAATGCCGTTTAGTTCGGTTCGCTTTATTAGTTGATTCCATTATTTTCTCGCTGACTATGACTCCATCATTTTTTTTTCTAAAATGCGACTAGAGTACATCGCATCTGGAGAAGGCACTCTGGTCTCGACTTAAAGAACAATACTTTGCTTTTCTTCTTAAATTCGGCGACGAATCAGCCCAATGATCCGGAACGGTACACCTCCGTTGTCTTGTACTTTTTGAGTCCCAGACAACAGTGGTCATCACTCGTCCATCTTCGAAGCACGTTCACCGGCTGAAGTCCACTGTTTCGACTGTCAGAAACTCCTTCGGAACTGTGTCAAAATACTGCCCAAAATTTCATGCACGATATGAACCACGCAATCATTTGAAATGTCTTCTCCGAATCTTCAATCGGCGATCTGCCAATACCAGAACGTGGATTTTTGTTACGTTATGGCTGAAACACAAACATGCTTTAGCTTCGTCTTCGCTTACATTACGATGCTCCCGTTTCGAGTTTTCTTTGAATGACATTTCTCCCTCCATGACTTTTTTTTACAACTGTTGAGCTATTGGTGTGGCTTTAGGCAAGACAGAACAACGATAGACCAAATATACACACTGAGGCAAATCCTGGAAAAGACCAACGAATTTCAAGTCGAAACCCACCATCTTTGCATCGACTTCAAAGCTGCTTATGATAGCATCCACCGCCAAGAGCTTATGATGGCGATGTCTGAATTCAGGATCCCGAACAAATTGATCCAGCTGTGCCGCATGACGCTAAAACTTAACAATACGCAGTTCATCCGAGTTGTTTCAAATATGCGAAGGGTTTAGACAAGGAGATACGCTGTCATGTGATTTCTTCGACATAGTCCTGGAGGAGATAGTGCGCAAGGCAGATGTGAGCACGGAAAACACTATCTTCAACAAATCCACCCAGCTCCTAGGTTATGCGGACTTGAGGCCTTCGCAGCGATTGAAGAACAGACGAAACTCGTTGGTCTTGCAGTGAATGAGGACAAGACAAAGTACATGCTATCAACAAACAAAACAGCATCATCTAGGACAGAACTTCACTGTTGGTAGCAGCAATTTCGAGGTAGTTAAGGAGTTCACCTACCTTGGAACAAACATCAATCCCACAGACGACACCCTAGTGGAGATCCGAACAAGAATTACCCTAGCGAACCGCTGCTGCTTCGGTGTGCATGCGAGATACCGTTCCCGATGGAAGGCTGCAGTATCTCAGACTGAGATCCTTCATGGATTGTAAGCCGGTTAAGTAAGCCAGTCAGTGAGCTGTGAGCATATTTCAACTAGAGCTTCCGTTTGGAGTAACGTAACGTTACGTTCTTTTCTTTACGATTGTCAAACGAAACATGGCGTCGAAGCTTCATTGTGATACAGCGTGTTTGTGTTTCAGCCATTAAGCGGAAAACACAAAGTTGCTTTTCTGTTAGTGCTGCCTCCGTTACGTTCCTATACTTCGGATTGAACTTCTACTGACATTTGTCATTTTACTTATTTTATTAATTGTTCTCCGACCGACATTTTGTCTCGAAAATTACGCAAATGAAGTCAACTTCAAATGAAATCTCCATACAAACAAATAACTTTTGTAACAGCTTTTACCACGTTACGTTTACGTTACGGGGTTCGCGCAATATGTAAAAGCTACAAAGTTGCTCTGTTTCGGTTTCTAGCAATTCCTATTCTTCAACCTAATGCATCACTCAACGCTAACACTAAAACAACTTTGTGTTTTCTGCTTTATCCTCCGAGATATGTAGTTGTTTTCAGGGCACCTACACGGAGCTCATCAAAAAACGGACGTGCTATACTACGTCCAAGGTCCAAACTCCGACCTAGGGATCGTTAAACATCGATAGTCTATCGATAGTATCGATAGTAAAAAACTATCGAATGTATTGATAGTTTTGAAAATACTATCGATAGTTTGCATTTCCAGTAAAAAAAGTATTCTTTCTCTAGAATAACAAGCAAATAGACACTTCACTATAAATGAGCAATATCATTGTATTTGTATTTCCTTTTCCATAGTATTCTTACCGTGACAAGCAACAAGTAGCGCTGCAGGTATCAAAAGCAACAAACGTTTAGTTATAAATACAATGGTAATATCTACCATTATTTATAATAATAATGGTATAATATATTTTTTTATTAAACGAAAGCAATAAATTTGTTCTTATTTCCTTAAATTCGTCAATTTTGTGAAAATTGTCTCTATGCTTTTCATTGATCCACGATTTTTGTTTTTGATTATTTGGGAATATTGTTTTTATTTTAAGGTAATACTTTCTTTTTAGAAATGTCATGTTCCTCTAAAGTGAATCAAACGAGAGCCACTACTTTTGACCGCAGACCTTAATCACTTTTAACGAAATCTCGCAAATTTGAAAAAATCTCGCATTACAAAATCCCGCATTCTTAAAATACTTTCTTTCTAGGTTAGGTTAGGTTAGGTTATATGGGCTGACAGTTGATTTTGTTACCGTCACACTTAGATCAATGTAGATCCATTGTGATACCCTGAAGTGTTGTAACTTCTGAAAGAATGATTTAACCTATGAATTCTATGGTTGATCGAGCCATTTGGTGGAGTTGATAAAGTTCAATAGGCGATTGCCTGGGAGTTCAGATAGTTCTTCTAGTTCATTGAAGAAGTAGTTGCCTAAGAATTTTGATCTGGTGCGGCAGAGTGCTGGACAGTGGCATAGGAAATGAGCCGTGTTTTCGTGCTCATCCTCATCGCCGCAGCCTCTGCAAATGTCGTCCGTACTAAGCCCCATCTTCTTTTTGTGGTAGCCAAGTAGATTATGTCCCGTTATCACACTTATGAGGGATCTTAGGGACGGTTTTTTGAGAAGTAAAATCTTTTTGGATTTTTCCTTGTCATAATGAGGCCAGAGTTTCCTGGTGTTACCGCAGGTTTCTAGTAGGTTCCATCTATCATTTGCTTTTTGAATGATACTATTACTAATATTTCTCTTTAGTTCGCATTGAGGGATTCTGATGTTGTGGTCTATGAGAGAGGGGTCAAGTACCGAGCCTTCTCTTGCAAGCTCATCCGCTTTTTCATTTCCTGGCACACCACTGTGACCGGGAACCCAGCAGAGTCTTACGTTGTGCTGCATACCAAGAACCCTTAGCTCTTCGCGACAGCAAGAAACAAGCTTTGACTTGATTTGCGTGGCAGAGATCGCTTTTATTGCTGCTTGGCTATCAATGAAAAAGGTGATATCAGCGTGTGGTATCGCCATCATGGATATTTGATTAGCAGCGTTTTTCACTGCCAAGATCTCAGCTTGGAAGACGCTGCTATGGTCAGGAAGTCTGAATGAACTGGCAAGGCTAAGATTTTCTGAGTAGAAACCTGCCCCTACCCCAGTATTCATTTTCGAACCATCGGTGAAGATGGTAAGATTCGATTCGTTAGTGTAGGGTACACTGTTTTCCCAGTCCTCTCTATTAGGGAAGCTGGTAGTGAAGTTTTTATTGAAGTCTAGATAAGGGGTCATGTAATCAGTACGAACGTTATTGCCAACGTATTTTATAAGGATCGTGGTATGGCCGTGTTGACTAGATCTCCAAATATCGGTCTGACTAAGTCGGAGAGCGCTGTTTGCTGCTGATTCTTGTGCAAATAAGTCTATGGGGGTGAGATTTAGGATCGCTTCGAGACCCGCAGTTGGGGTGGTCCTCATCACCCCCGTAGTGCTAATGCATGCCATTCTTTGTACTTTGGTAAGGGTTTTTAAGTTCGTGGATTTCTCCAGAGCTTGCCACCAAACCAAACTGCCATAAGTTAGAATGGGTCTAACAATGGCTGTGTACATCCACATGATTATCTTTGGATTTGGCCCCCAATTTCTTCCCAGAATCCTGTTACACGAGTAGAGTGCAATCATGGCTTTCTTGTATCTTTCCTGAATGTTTAGACCCCAGTTGAGTTTCTTGTCCAAGATAACTCCGAGGTATCTTGCTTTTTCTGAAACTATAAGTGGGGTGTTGTCAATTTTTGGTATCTCAAAAGAAGGTATTTTCCTTCTGTTGGTGAAAAGTACCAGTTCTGTTTTCAGGGGGTTAACCTTCAGACCGCATTTCTTGGTCCAGTTATTGACCATAGTTAATGCGCCTTCTAGTTGTTCGCTTACCGTGGTCAGGTATTTACCCGTCGCTAGAAGCGCTAAGTCGTCGGCATAAGCTATAACTCTGACACCGCTGTTTTTGAGTTTGATGAGAATTTCATTCATCACCAAAGTCCAGAGGAGGGGTGAGAGGATTCCGCCTTGTGGTGTCCCTCTAGATGTGTACATCTTTATATCAGAGCTACCTAGTACACAATGGATTTGTCTGCCTTTCAACGTACACGTTATCCATTTTATAAGTGTAGGTTCTATTTTGAGATCAGTGAGAGCTTTTTCTATGGCACTGTTGTGGACATTGTTGAATGCTCCTTCGATATCAAGAAAAGAGGCAAGGGTGTATTCTTTCACCGCGAGCGACTTCTCTATTGTTCTAACTGCACAGTGTAGGGCTGTTTCTACACTTCTGCCTTTTGTATAGGCGTGCTGAAATGGTGATAAAGATTCTGGCTTTAAGTTGCTACGGATGTGCATATCAATCAATCTCTCAAGTGTTTTTAGTGCGAAAGAGGTTAGACTGATAGGTCTGAAGTCTTTTGGTTCTGTGTGACTGGGCTTGCCAGCTTTTGGTATGAAGACGACTTTAACTTCACGCCAAGCCTTCGGGACATATCCTAACTTAAGACTGTTAAGGAATATGTTTATCAGATGTGAAGTGATGATATCACTGCTTTTTTGCAGAATCAAGGGGAAGATGCCGTCTAGGCCTGGGGATTTGTAAGGAGAGAATGAGTTAATAGCCCAGATTAACTTTTCTTTTGTTATCAATTCCCTAGGAATTTCAGGTGCCGAGTATATGGTGTTTATTGACTCGTTTACTAGGTCAGCGCTACATCCTGGGAAGTGTGTTTGAACCAGGAGTTTTAGGCTTTCTTGACAGGACTCTGTCCATTGATCATTAGGTCCTTTTAGGGAGCCTATGGGTGTATTTACTTTGGAGAGTATTTTCCTTAGTCTTGCTGAATGGTTAGTACACTCAATGCTACTACAGAAGTTTCTCCATGAGCTTCGTTTCGCCCTTTGAGTTTCGATTTTGAATTTTCTTTGACTGGTTTTATAACATTCCCAGTCGCTTTCTAGTCTAGTGCGTTTAGCCCTATTGAAGAGTTTCCTTGTTTCTTTCCTAATATTACTGAGTTCAGTAGTCCACCAGGGCGGTTTATTGTTTTTCTTCGCCGCTGTAATGAGTGGACAGCTTTTGTCAAAAGCGTTCCGCAGAATTCCCGTGAATTCCACAGTTAATTCATCTAAGCTATCTGAATTAAGATTAGTATCGGTATTAAGCTGACCTATGTTCTTAATAATTTCGCTGTTGAAGACGTGCCAATCGGTACGTCTATTATTCCTAAAAGGTTTGTTTTCCCGCTTAGTATCAGGGATACAGAATTCGATTAGACGATGATCTGCGAAAGATGCGTCGTCTAGTACCTTCCATTGCTCTACCTGACAAGTATCTGAGTTGCTTGTTATGGTGATATCGAGCACCTCCTTACGGGTTTTTGTAACAAAGGTGGGAGTGTTACCTCTGTTAGCTACTATAAGGTTGTTATCAATAATATATTCAAAAAGGGACTCGCCCCTTGTGTTAGTATCGGTGCTTCCCCACTGCACATGATGTGAGTTAGAGTCGCACCCTACGACTACGTTAAACTTGTTCTTACTTGCATAAGATATCAATAGATTAGTGATATCAGCTGGTGGTCCTTCCGTACCGTCGTACGGCATGTAAGTGGACGAGAGAATGAGCGTTGGGAGCCCTTCTCGCTCCAGTTTTACCGCTGTTTGGTCAATATTGCTATAAGTAGTCAAAAGAAAAAGATTAGACTGTTTCCTTGCTATAATGCATGTTCTGGGATTACTGTTTCGGCTGTCAAGGTTGGGCTTGTACAGCAGAAGTTCTCTCGAGTGTAGTCCCTTAATTTTGCCGCCTGATACCCAGGGTTCCTGTATAAGGGCTACATCGTACTGTCTACTCTCCATGAGGTAGACTAGGTTAGCGCTGGCGGCTTTACTGTGTTGGAGATTGATTTGTAAAATTCTCAATTCCATCATATGTATAATAAAGTACTTGTTCAACGCTTTACTAACCTGTTTCTTTTTGATGGCAATCAACCTCAACTTGCATCGAGTTATCCCGACGCGCACTTTGAAGTCTACTTTCCTGAGAAGTGGAATAGACTTTTGAGTCAGCCTGACTTCCACCTCGGTGCCTTCCTTGGTCTTTTCTGTTTTGACAATCTCCCAGTCTTGGCTTAGGAGATCACTATTCAGAGATAGGATGTATCTCTCTAGCCGTTCGCTGGGGATGGTGGGGCCTTTGACCACTAGTTTTCCTACCGGTCTGCACAGCTCCTTAATTTGTTTCACCTCAATGAGGCGAAGATCGGCGCCTTGCCATGGAGCTGACGTGTTTTTGATGAACTCTCGGAGCCACTCGAGAGTCACGTCATTCTCACAGTTCATCACCTTGAAACCATGAGTTGTCGTGAGGTTGCCGAAGAGTGGCACTTGCCTACTCTTAACGATGGCCTCATTGACTTCCTCAAGGATCCTTAGTTCAAGGAGCTGCCATTCGTCTTCGGTTAGCCTACGTGTGGGTTTACCATAATCAGCTATAGCGACTTGGTGACCCTTCACGATAGCCCGAGATGTCTTTATCCTCTTCGCTGCTGTGTGTGGCGAGGAGGTTGTTGGGGAGTTGCTGACATTCCTAGCCCTTTTCGAGCAGCATGGCGTTTCTTGCTGAGAAACCGCCTTGTCAGCTGGAATTTCCGACGCTGTTTCTAAACGGAGCTTGGACTTCTCAAACGCTGCCTTTTCCTTAGCCGTAAGAGACTCAGGAGACCTTTTGGCAAACCGTCGAACAATCCTCTCAGCGTTGCGCTGCTGACGTCTTCGGATGTCGACTTCGTTGAGTGCGCCGGTTTTACGTTGTTTTGTCCTTTTTAGAATTACCGTAGCTAGGCTATCGATTGTCGTGTTATTCGTTTGGTTTTCGGGTTCGGATACGGAGGTTGTGTTGAGGTTGCCTTGTGAGCAATGGCCTACTAGGATACCTTCGCACTCCCTTGTATCTTTACCCTCATCAGGGGAGCCTACCACATTCACTTGACTACTCGGACCCCTAGGTTCCGGGATTAGTTCGGTGGTTGAGGTTGACTCCCCGATGTGTGTCCTCCCGATTTGTTCCTTACTGTTCGCCTTGTTTTCAGCTTGCTCTTTGTTCTCTGGTTTTGAGGTCTTTCTTTCTAAATCACGCATTTTTAAAATCTCGAAACACGAAATCACTCATTTTTTGAGAAAATCTCGCTTGTGTAAAAAAAAATCTTTAACTATCTCGCGCGCGCGAATACTTAAATATTTTATTTTAAATGCGAGATTTCAAATTTCAGGATTTTAGTCTGCGAGATTTTAAAATTGCGGGATTTGAGGAAGCGAAATTTTGTGACAATTCTAAGAAACAAGATTGTAGTTTGCGAGATATAAGTTTGCGAGATTTCGTGAACAAGATTTTAATCTGTGGCAGTGGCGGATTAAAGGTTGAGGGTGCCATAGGCAAGCATCTCACTGGCGCCCCTATATGGAAATATCTCGTAGGTACTATAGTTTGACCGAAATCGCTGCATCGCGCCTAAAGAAAAGGCGTTGAAATAGGGGCCAATGATAAAGAGACTTAGTTAACATGAGATCTATTAGTATTGTCCGAAAGATCTTACGAATTTGGTTAATTAATGATCTGCCGCAACGTAAATTTTGTAAACCAAGTTAATTCGAGTTGGTTGTTATGCAAACTGAGTGGCAACTCTGTTCTCAAATCGGATTGCCCTCAAAATCAATCTAAAAAGAACTTAAAAAGCAGAAAAATTAGGTTCAACATCCGTCGAAATCTTTGCCATCCACTGATGAACTTCGACCATTTGGTTATTTGCCCCTACAATAAGTAAAATCAATACCTATTCAAAAACGCATACAAAAATAGAAGAAAGCCATTTTCTTCACTTTTAGGAAACTCTCAAGTTGGCCAACTCTAGAGTTGAGAGAAACTTGAGAGTTGAGGGACAAGTTGAAAATCGTTTTTCTTCACTACTTTAAACAACTCGAAAGTTTAAATTCAAAAGTTGGATTCTCTAATGTCGTTTTCGATTGGCTCTCCGGAAGCGTCCGGAATCATTCCGAAGCCTTCTGAAAGCGTTTTATTCGCACGAAACTGACAGACAGAACGCTTCTTAGAAGAGAAATTCTCTTCTTGATTTCAAATCAGAATCCACTCAAGAAGCACTAAAACATGAATAATAAAAAGTCAAAAATAATACTCAATCAGTTTTGTTTTTATTTATAATGAGGATTTTTGAAAGAAAAATCAGATGTTTGACTTTTGAAATTTCACACAAACACAAAAAAACAGAACTCAGTGGAAGCGATTTGACCTGTTCCATTCGATTTCAGAATGAGCGAATTTTTGAGTGAAACCAATCGAAAACGACATAATTTTTTCAAAATTTCCTTGGGATATTTTTGACAACTACGTTTGTTTCAACTTTCGATTTGAGTTTATGTCAAAAAAAAAAAACTTACATATCAGGAGTAATTGTCATTAATTTATAATTTGTTTGTACGTACATGCAAAGATGCGCTAGAATTCTATGCCTAAGTCGCGGCCAGCACAAGCGTTCAAGAATATAATTGAAATGTGATTCTTTTGGATTGGTAGTTTGGTGGCGGAAAATTTGTTGTGTGCAGTGTGTGTGTGCAGTAGAAGTGCTAGTGGTAAATACTAGTTTTCCCGAAAAATTCTAAGCTGTAAATAATTTCTATTCAGTATGAAATTTTGACAGGGGATAATCATCAAAGTTTTTTGAAAATTTGAATTTGAGAGAAAACTCTCAAGTTTGCCTCTCAACTTCTACTTTTTTCGGAAGTTGAGTAACTTGAGAGTTGAGAATCAAAAGTTGAAATGTTCAACTTTGAGTAAAGAAATGTAAAATCAGGAGTTGAGAAAAAATATCCTCAAGTTGACTTCAACTTTGAGTGAAGAAAACGGCTCTAAGTCGATTTCCGAGTTGGCAAACCGAGTTAACTCTGTACCTACTGTAAGAGTAATTGCCGATTTTTATTTCAACAGAAGATGCAAGTGCAATTCGAGTTCACAAGTTTGTTTCTTTAACAACCACGTATGAACTCACATTATTTGCCACTTGTAAGAATTACTGCGCCCGAGCGCCCATTTGTCGTTGCACCCCTAGGCACGTGCCTAGTTTGCCTTTAGGATAATATGCCACTGATGATCTGTGGTCTTTCGTAGCCAATCCAATCAAACGATTTCACACAAAGTTTGTGGTTTACAGAATAAAATGAACCTATTTTATAAGTTTTATCTGCAATACAAATGCAAGTTTGTGCGCCAGATTGTGCATTTCCCCATTTTTAGTGATCTTGAAGACCCATATAATTTTTTAACCTTATTTTTGTAGTTCCAATGGCTAAAAGTTGTTTCAAAGGAAACTATCGATAGTCTATCGATAGTATCGATAGTTTTTTTTTTAAACTATCGATACTATCGAAGTCCCTGACTATCGATGTTTAACGATCACTACTCCGACCTTTTCCAATTTTTTTTTTTTTTTTTTTTTAACTCGGGGGCACCGCTTCAACTCTTGCTCTTCGATATTGGTTCGTTCTATCAAGCAGTACGGCTAGGTACAACCCTCGTGAGGTTGTCCATTCGGAAGATCCAATGCTTCTTCGATCATAGGGATCTTCGCAAATAACACGAATAACGTGTGTCAATCGCAGCTGGCCTATTCCTGAAGACCTGAATCCTAAAGTTTGATATCACAAATGAGCCAGGCGGCCACTTTAGCGTGAATTATAGTCGACCCAGCTCTCGAAATTTGATTATGTTGATTCTTCATTTAAGGGGGTTCACATTCAGCAATAAGTTTATCAACTTTTCTCGTTGGCGGATCCGTGTGATGTTCACACCATTGTGAACCCACCTTAATTCTTAATGACATTTCTGACATTTCTTCGCGAACACACCCTGCACACAACAGCTGTTTGACAGCACTGTGTATTGACGTTTCTTTTTATTTATTTTTTATAACCTCACTTTTCTTAATTTTAATTTATTGTTTTAAACAATTTCTGTACAAAATATTTAAATAATAAATAGAAAAAAGTGTTAACCGTTTTTTATAGAAATTTAGGGCATGAACACTTTCATTTTTTATGTTTTGAGGACCACGTTTAACATTTTTCAGTATAAAAGTCAAAATGCATCTCGATGTTTCTTCTAACCTTGCAATATTCGAAAAACTTCATACATCTTCAAAAATGTTGCACACAAATTTGTTTCAACCAAAAACCAGATTCAAAGTTGCATGGAATCAGTTTTGCTCACTTGTAATTAACGGTTTTTTGATTTTACTCGTTAACACAACCACAACGTTTTGATTTTTTTTAATTTTCTTTTTTTGTTTCAATTTTTCATTTCAACAGTAGGCAACAAATGTTCAACATACCATGCCAGGTAGAGAACAAAGAGAACACTCGACCAATTGTGATAAACGAGAATAGTGATAGTGACGAAGGTGATGGGCGAATTTTGTATCGCGGCAGCGATGACAATGATCGGCAAGCGAAAATCGCTCGCAAAGAAAGTTTATCGCTGAAATTACAACTGCGACCGGACAAACAGGATCTAATCAATCGGAATATCCTGCACCAGGTGACAGACAACGAGATCAAAGAATCCAAGGAGGCAATTGGTGCGCGACTAATACGTCGGCTATCGATGCGTCCGACTGCCGAGGAATTGGTGGAAAGGAATATTCTAAAGAGTAAATGTAAAATGCAACTAAACGGTTGAATTTGCTTGCTAACCGAAAGGCACACCCTTTCTCTTTTTTCTTCTCTCTTTTTACCCGACTCCCACTTCCTGTTCCCTTTTTTTCTCGTTTTTTGTTTCTTTTTATGTTTGTTATGACCACGAAAACCATCTCTAGCACAATCACCCGCCGAAGAGAAGAAACAAAAGGAAGAGAAGAAGAGCTACTTGCTGCGGAAGCTTAGTTTTCGGCCCACTGTCGAAGAACTCAAAGAGAAGAAGATCATTCGGTTCAATGATTATATCGAGGTGACACAGGCGCACGACTATGATCGGAGGGCCGATAAGCCATGGACAAGACTGACGCCTAAGGACAAGGCTGCCATACGAAAGGAATTGAATGAGTTTAAATCATCGGAGATGGCAGTGCACGAGGGCAGTCGGCATTTGACGAGGTAAGAGTTTCCTGTTCTGTCGAAAAACTATTTTCAACCTTCAACAAATACAAATACCTTTAGCCTTCAATTTCGAACTTCATCAGACCCTTGAGGGAGCTCTTTGTTTAATGATTTAGTTAGCCAAAACAATGTCCTGCGGTATTTTTCTGTCGTTTGGCATGATATTGGACTAGGATTCCGATTGGAGAAGGGAATATGTAAACTTTCACTGGAGTCCTGTTCTCGTCCTTGTACCTAAATGAGAGGTCTTTTATGTAAAGATCATGTTTGTCAACAAAGAAGCTGGTACCTCCTCCTGCATGCTTGTGTTTTTAATTAGATTAGACGAATTTTATTACTTTGGCAATTTTAATTGTTTAGTTCTAAAATCAACAAGATAAATCATTGTCCTGAAAAAACGAAAAAAATAAATAAACAATGAATTTTAGGAGGCCAAACAATCGTCGAGGATTTCCTAACAAAATTAAAAAAACTGTTTGGTTTTGCTATAAGCCCATTTAACTTACTCCCCTCTCTGGCTGAATATATTATGTATTTTGAGGATGTTCCACGTTCAAGTGGATATATTCTCCATTAAGACCAAACAAGAAAAATGTCCTGCAAACGAGAATTTGCCGAAAGAAGGATGAAAGGAGGACAGGGCCATGCAAATATTTGCGCTAAATTTTAGAGGAAAGCAATTAAAATCGAATTTGCGATGAGGGTATTCTTTGCCTTTTTTAGATGGGGGGGGGGGGGGTGAAGGAGCTGAAGAATGCAACATTTGCAGTGGGAAGGTTTTTTGTGGGAATGTTTTTTTTTTGGGTCGAATTCGCAATCGGCTATTTTCGTCTATCGAGATAGAAAAATTCCAAGTAGTTACGGGGATTAGGAGTTTTATTTTTCGATTTGAAAAATATTTTTAGGCGAAATTCGAAAAGAATAAAAACAAGCGACATCTCAGGAACCATTTACTGGATAGCATTTTCTCGAATCCAAGGTTCTCAGTAATTCTCCTGGAATCAATCAAGTGATACTTCAAAACAATAGGGTTTTGATAGCTCTTCTGAACGCCTTTTGTGGTCATGGGGTTACCGAAATATTGACAATATCGTAATTTACTGGCAGCGTTTTCATCGGAGCATTTTTCATCAATTCTTAACTACTAAGTAGTTATTCTTCTTCGAATCCATCGATTTATTCCAAAATAAAGGTCTAAGCTAGATCTATTAGCAGAAATAAAGAACTTTTTTTTTTACCAAGAGATGCCGAAATATAGGCGATATCGTAATTTCCAAGAACATTTTTTGTGGGAGTATTTTTCCTCGAATATAAATCTCTTCGCAATTCATCAGACATCGAATGGTTGGTACTAAAAAGATCCATTCTCAAACATAAAGAAATATTTTTTGGACTTCAATTTGCCTTAATATTAACAAGATCGTAGTTTACAAAGTAGGCATGCAGTCTCTCTCTCGCGATTCCAAATTTTCGTTATTATAAATTTTTGCAGGCGAATCATATTGAGTGACACCTCAAAAAAGTATTCTTACAAGCTACTTGCTTGAACCCCATTTGGTTGCCAAAATATCAGCAATATCGTTTTTTAACAGGTTGGATCTTCATGTACTATACAAAAAAAAAAACAACAAAACAAACATCGATCGAGTGGCATATCGCATATCGAAAAAAAATTAAACCTAGTTCTGTTTGCATAAATGAAGAACGCCTGTTTTGGTCGCGGGTTACCCAAATATTGACAATATCGTAATTTATTTGTAGCCTTTTTTTCGGAGCAATTCAAAAGTACCCAAGACATACTTCCGAATCCATCGATTTATTCCAAAATAAAGGTCTTACGCAGATCTTTGAGCACAAATAAAAAACACCTTTTTAGACCACGAGATTCTGAATTATTGGCAATATCGTAATTTCCAAGAAGATGCTTTTGTTATACCATTATTAGAATTTTTCAGACATCGAACGGTTGGTAGTAATGAGGTCTATTCTCACCAATAAAGAAATATTTTTTTTAGACTTACATGTGTTTAAATATTGTCAATATCGTAGATTACAAGTTCTAAGTTTTTGTAGGCAAATAATATTAAGTGACATCTCAAAGAAATATCCTTACATGCTTCTTGCTTGAAAACTCAGATTGTGGTTTTTATACGCTAGGTTCCCAAAATATCTCCAATATCGTTTATTAACAGGTTGGATTTTCTTGTACTTAAAAAAAAATCGATCGAGTGGCATATCGAAAGCAAATTAAAACCTAGTTCTGTTTGCATAATTGAAGAACGCCTCTTTTTGTTATGGGTTTACCGAAATATTGACAATATCGTAAATTACAGAGACATATTGTCGGAGCATTATTGTCGTCAAATACGAATGTTTAAGCAAACTATCTATCGAATGATGCAAAAATGGTCTATCTGCACAAAAGAAAAAACCCTGTTTGGACTTGATAGAATGCCAAAATTTTGACAATATCGTAGTATGCACGTAGACCCTTTCTCACGATTTCAAATTGTTGGAATTCTAATTTTTGAAGGCAACTCGTACTGAGTAGGTAATGTACCTCAAAAAAGTCATTTAACAAGCCTCCTTGCTTGAAAACACTGAATACAGCTAGGTTGCCAAAATATTGGCAATATCGTATTTTTACAGTTTGGATTTTCTTGCGCTTTTAAAAGGAACGAATCGATCGCGTGCGGCGTATCTAAAGAAAAGTGAAAACCCGTTATATTCAAATAAATAAAGAACGTCTTTTTTGGTCACGGGGTTACCGCAGTATTGATAATATCGTAACTTTCTGGTAGACTTTTTTTCGTCAGTTCTAAACTTCTCAGCAGTTCTCTTTCTTTGAACCCATCGATTGATTCAAAAATAAAGGTCTTAACTACATCTATTAGCAGAAATAAAGAACATTTGTTTATATTTAGAAATGGTGAAACTATTGACAATATCGTAATTTTCAGGAAAAAAAATTTCGGAGCATTTTACTTCTACTATAAATTTCCAAGAATTTCTTTAAAAATCAAACGATTGATGCAAAAATAGTCTATTTGCACAAACTAAGAAACCTTCCTTTGGACTTAGGTGTGTTTAAATATTGCCAATATCGTAGTTTACAAGTTGTCCCTTTCTCACCTCAGAAAGGGCTCGGAATTCTAAATTTTTGCAGGCAAATAATATTGAGTTATACGAGTCTTTTAACAATCCCTCTGGCTTGAAAACACACAATCAAGTTTTTAGGCGCTAGGTAGCCAACATATTGGTAATATCGTAATTTTGCAGGTTGGATTTCCTTGCTCTTTTAAAAAGAATAAATTGATCGAGTGGCGTATCTACAGAAAAGTGAAAACAAGTTCTATCTGCTTAAATGAAAGAACCCTTTATTGCACTAGGGGCTTTCGAGAAAATTGCAATATCGTAAAATTCAGATACGCTTTTTCTCATGTTTACAATATGCTAGAGCTGTTTATGTCAGAGGAAACCCTCATTAATGCTCAGACAAATCTCTCGTTACTTTTGTCCTCAAGTCTATCGACTCATATCACATTTTCAACACACAAAAATAACAAATGTACTTTTTTTCATCAAACAGGTTCCATAGGCCATGACAGTTGCAATGGGACAAAGATTTTTACAATTTTGTTAATGTTCAAATTAACAACTCACAAATAGTAATTATTAAAGTCAACTACAAATGCAACAAAATAGAAAATATCATCGCCAATATTACTGCAACCGCCACCGCCACCAACACCACAGCTCCTGATTTAACTACAAACTCAACAATGACAACAAACGCCGCAGTAGAAATTGTAGTAGCATCCGCTAAAACAGTTAAATATGTCAATATCTTGGACAAACACCAATCTGTCAAATCATCTCATCAAAAACTACACCAGTTAAATGGGTTTCAATTACCAACTCATCAACAACATTTCAAGACATCCTTGAATTTCTATGATAATTTCTTAAATAATTATTATAATTATTGTTTTTTGTATTATTACAATTATTTAAATTATTTTTTTCATCAACAAAATGAAATTTATAAAAATAATTTATTACAAAATAAATATTTGACAATTATGCAATTGGTATTGCAAAAGTACATTTTGGAAAATTTTCTAATTTGTTTGTTGGCAAGAGGTGCATTGGAGAGATGTTGCCATTTGTAAAACTTAAAAAAAAACACATAACAGGGTGTTACAAAGATAATTCAAAAGCAATAAAACACTCAAGTAATTTATCTGTTTTCTCAAAGTTTTTGTTTTTGTGCTCAGATAATTTTCTATTATTTAAATAAAAAGCAGTTAGTCGATTGACATCAATCAAGATCATGTAGAATTGTCACTGTGACAGATGAAGCTTCTTTTTGGCAGTTTAATGGAAATGACGTTCTGTTTTAACTTTTCCTCTGATTCTGTCAAAAGAAATGTAATTTCATCTCAATTGACAGTTGAGGTAAGAAGTTGTATGAAACAGTCCTGTCAAAAATTATTAAACGGAGCAAATCTGAGAAAAAGTCAAATAGACAAATGCTCCAATGCTTCCACAAAACATGAAAAAAAAAACGTTTAACTTGCTCGTTTCAAAAGTTATTACGTCCCAAAAATTCAACTGGTGCTTTTTCGCTCGCCATTTTATGATATTTTTTTGTAAGTCCAGTGCAATAGGTTGAACCCTTTCTGTCAAGGATTTAAAATCCTTTTTTCTCTACATTTCTCACTGCTGACCTGCAAATTTGAACATCACTGTTCTGGTCATACTAAAAAGGTTGTATGTATGTATTATCTTTCCCAAACATCACTGTTGACATTAACCTCTTTTTTTTATTAAAAAAAGTGCTTGATTTATCCCTTGTTTACACTTTTTTTATAAATCAATAAAAAAAACTTTAAATTTTGCCAAAACCTATGGGGAAAAATTACAAAATATTTTATTAAAACATAAAACAAAATAAAAATGTAAAATATTAAAAAAAAAATAATTTCATCTAATGCATAAACTTAAAAGTAAAATTAAACAAAAAAAATTAATGTTTACAATTAAAGAAATTCCATTAAATGAATAAGATAATTAATTTTGTTTGTTTTGTTATTTTAAGTAAATATTATTTGATTTTAATGATTTCACTTGTTTGATATTCTTTTATAAATTTTGTAAATAACAATGAGAATGTAAAAAATAATAACAAATAAAGACATAAATAAAAACAAGAAACATCAATACATCTATGCATACATTTATTACTCTGACACATTTTAAGTAGATTATTTTGATTGAAAAATAAAGAAAAAAAAAACATTAAAAACTTTAAGAAACTCAAAACATAAATTCTTATAAACAAAAGAAAGTTTTCAACATTTAATGTTAACTTTTATTTCTGTCTTTTATTTTGTAAAAATATATTTTTCTCAACAACAAAGTTTTAGTTTTTAATAAAAAATTAATGCAAATTTATTTCTTTTTTTTTCAATTAAATTTAACATTAAAAATATGTTTATTATTTTAATTTAGCAATAAAATTAAAACAATGATATCAATTTACAAAAAAAGAAGATAAATGAAAATAAAAACTATTTTAAACAATTTAGCTCAACTCTTGTTTTTATTTTGATTTTTTTCATTTTTCTGAGTTTGAATATGATTTCTGATTTGTGTTTGATTGGTTTTCAGATTGGTTAGCAAAAGATTTGTTAGTAAAATCGAAACGAGAATCGCTCCATGTATGTAACGATATACAGTGGGTGGCCAAATTATTACGGCCACTAGAGAAAAATTATATTTTTTATAAGTAATCGCTCATAACTTTAATTTTTAATTTTTTTTTTATTTTTTTTAATTTTTAATTAAGAACCTCCATAAATAATATTCAAAAAAGACTTATTTATCATATTAACTTTAAAAATATTTAAAAAAAAATTAGTATTTTGTCACACCTGCTTTTGCCTTTATAACAGCCTTTACTTGTTTCGGCATACTTTGGATGCATTTGATGCAATTTTCTTGTATTTTCCCGTTTCTGTGCCAAACTTCAATCAGGCTCTCTATTAAAGCACGTTTATTAGTTATTTTCTCCCTCCCTATTTCACTTTTTAGGAGCTCCCCGAGATTTTCATAAGATTCAAGTCTAGGGGGTTTCCTGGCCACTCCAAGGTGTCCACACTGTGCTCTTCCAAAAAGGCAGTAACTTTTTTGGCCTTGTGACAAGATGCAGAGTCGTGCATGAATACAAAATCACTATTTGGGAACCATTCCTTCGTTTGCGACAACATTTTCGACCTTAGAACCTCAATGTACTGGTCCTGATGCATGGTTCCTTCGACAATGTACAGGTGACCGCTTCCTTTTCCACTAATAATGGACCAGACCATTATGCTTAAAGGATGTTTAACGCGTTCAACTACACAGTCTTTTAAATATTTTTCATTAGGTCTTCTCCTCACAAACTGGGCCTTATCCAACAAAATTTGAACCGTCGCGTCGACTCATCCAAAAAACAGACCTGAAGGAACAAAATAAGCCAGGATAATCGTAAAATTATCAATTCTGACTAAACGCGTTCTGATGTCCAGTCTTTATGTGCTTTTGCCCAGTTAAGCCGTTTTTTCACCATCGCCTTAATGAGGAGTGGCTTCTTTGTTGGACGGTGACAAGCAAAACCCATGTCCTTCATACGACCTTTTAGCTTTTTTTCTTCCCGATTTGCCGGTTCTCATTAGGGAAAGCTCAACTATTTCGTTAATTTTCTTTTTTATTTTGTCAACTAACGACCTCGCAACTCCTGCAATTGTTGCAATTTTCCTTTGCGAATGTTGAGTATGCAAAAGAAATTTTCGCCGGCAGCGAGAGGTCTTTTCTTCAACCCATTGATTACAACACGCCTTACAACAAAACACGCACAACTGAACATAAATTTGAAATAAAAATTAACTACAGCACATGTGCTCTGTCAATATACCGATTTCCAAATAGTAGGCTTTGATTTTTTGCAAAGAAAGTCATTCAAAAATTTAAAAAAGTAAAAAGCGCAGCCTACTCGAAATAAGACATCCATTTTGAAGTATGGATAAGATGAGATAAATACTGTTTGAATTACCGTTATACATGCCTTTTAAATTTTATTTGTTGAATAATAGTTGAGAAATCCTTGAATGTTTTCGAACTCATCCTGAAAATAACATTTTTTTAAGAGAGGCTGTAATAATTTGGCCACCCACTGTATTTCTTTAACAGTCAGTCTAATCATAGTCTGCGAGCTTGGATGTGCATTGTACAGGTTTTATTCAGCAAGTACAATGGCTTCCCAATATTGGATTTTTGTAAAAACAAACACGCGAATTTTCATCGTATTTTAAACTAAAATTTTGTTAGTTGCCTATTTGATTTATTGTTTCTGTTTTTTGTTTTCTTTAAATTCACAAAACAAGTCGAAGGAAAGATAGTCTCACTACAAAACACAAAATAGCTCTTTTATGAGTTGGAAATTTAACCAAAACACCATTACCCGTTTTTTGAAAGAAAAAGAGAACTTAACACATTTTTCTGCAGTTTGCATTGAAACGAAAAAAAAAAATAGACATTTGTACATATCGATAAAAATATTCCTTAAACTAAAGTTTAAACAAATAAAACGTAATAAACATTAAACCAGAAACAAAAATGCATTATAGCCTAAGAAAAGAAGAAATTTATATTTTCTAATTGCTTAATCTTAACTTACTCAAAATCGTAGCCAGTGTTTTAATAAAAATTCCACAAAAAATGTTTCAAATTTTGGTAAACTAAAAATTACAATCCTCATCAGTCATTTGATACATTCGGAGTAAATTGAATAAAAAAATCGAAAAAAAATTGATCTCAAAAGTTTACCAACCCAAACGTATGGACCGAAGTAGTTAACACTAAGACATTGGAAAGTTTGCAACGAGCAATAATCAGCGTATCTTCCTTAATTCAAAAACTACACCAACACAAAACACATCCATTTAATTAAACATTACAGACACTCAACACACAGCAATACAGATACTTTTTATAAGAAGAAACCTTCTGTGCTCTATGAATGAGATACTTTTTTATGATTGTATATTTGATAAAATAAACAAAAATAACTATAAACAAATTAAATATATACATAAATCTAAGTATACAAAAAATATTAACTGTAGATGTCTACAATAAACACTGCAAAACTTTGAAACGGAAACACTCACTTTTAAAACAAAAATTCAATAAACAATAAATTGCGCTATACAATTAAAAAATATAAACAAAAACAAAAAATAATGCTTTCATAAACAAAAAATAAAACTTTCAAATATTTAATTAGTAGAAGTTGAATTGAATAAAAAAACAAAAAGAACATGTCTTCTATTTACATGAGTGCATACATATACTTGTATGTATTTTACATATACATATATAAATATTTAAAAAAAGAAAACTTGATTAACATTAACGAACGAAAAAAACAATTGAATAAAACATTTAAAAAATAAACAACTAAAACTGTGAAGAAGTCATTAATTAAGCAAATCAATTGTGTAAAGTTTGCACACGTTTTAAATAAGGAAACATAACGGTAAACAAGATTTTAAAACCTATGCATTAATTAATATTAACATAAATAAAAACTTTGTTGATTTCTACACGAAGAAGTCGTTAATAATATTTAAAATGGATTAAAAGTGACACTAATTAAGAAGATGAACAAAAAAAAACATTTGTAAAGCATTTGATTAACCGATTGATATTTGAAAGTGAAAATAAAATAAATAAGCTGATTATAAAAATAATAAAATGAAAAAAAAATGAAACGAATGAAAGAAATTAAATATTTAGGTTTGGTTGTTTTATTTTTTGGTTCGGGAAAAGACTTGATCATCATCGACTTCATCAGAGAAAGTATAATGTTCTTTGCTGGGACATTGCTTCACTTATAGAATTTCTTTTCACTATAGAATTAAATCATAAACTTTGGTATATTTATTTGACAGGTATTATCAAGATTGCATTATTGACTGTTGCCTTCTACAGTTAGAAACAGAGATAGCCATTTTGTTCTCAATACCAACTTATGTAATAAAACTGGCTATCTCTACTTGTAACTAGGTGGCTTGATAAGAAAAACCATCTTACCTGGCAAATATACAGGGTGATTCACGAGCGTTGTGCCAAAAAGCTAGAGCGTGTAGGTTGAGTTGAGACAAGAAAAAAATCGTATGGGAGGGGGGGGGTCTATTCCCCCCCGTTTAGCCGGGAGGGGTAATTTTCTGAAAAATTGACTTATTTTGTAAAAAAAAAATATTAAAAATCAACGGCTTAGTTTACAACACCGTGCTATACCTTTTTGAAAAGCTTAAAACTTCTTCTTTCACTTTGTCTTTAAAATAAATTGTTTTAACGAATAGTTTTAAAAAAATAAATTTTCAAACTCAAAATTTTCAAAAAAAAAGCCAAAAAAATTTTTTTGAACTAATTTTATTCAAAATTTTATGTAATTAAGTACTAATTTTGTTTTAAAATTTCAATATCTTTCTTAATTTTTAGTCGAAAACAGAAAACCGGATGCAAAACTGTCTTTTAGTTTTTGAGAAATTAAAAAAAAACCAAAACCACTTTTTTCTAAGAAAATCTTTGTTTGTATTTTTACCTATCTGGACTTTTAGTTTAATTTACAAATTTAATTACATAAAATTTTGAAAAAAATTAGTTCAAAAAAATTTTGTTGGCTTTTTTTTTGAAAATTTTGAGTTTGAAAATTTATTTTTTTAAAACTATTCGTTAAAACAATTTATTTTAAAGACAAAGTGAAAGAAGAAGTTTTTAGCTTTTCAGAAAGGTATAGCACGGTGTTGTAAACTAAGCCGTTGATTTTAAATATTTTTTTTTACAAAATAAGTCAATTTTTCAGAAAATTGCCCCTCCTGGCTAAACGGGGGGGAATAGACCCCCCCCCCCCTTCCATACGATTTTTTTTCTTGTCTCAACTCAACCTACACGCTCTAGCTTTTTGGCACAACGCTCGTGAATCACCCTGTATATACAAACGTGATTATTATATAGCCAGGGAATCTCAAAGTCAAGTAATGGACTTATGTCGCATAAGTTAAAACTGTGTGGGTGGTCGCTGTACTGAGCCTCCAAAAGAAAAATATGTCTGTCTGTCTTACACCCCATGGCCATAGGCCAAAACTCACATATAAAAATAACTCAATGCTTACACTTCCTTAAGTGGTTCTACTCTTTGCTAAAATTATAGGTTTTACGTTTACGTTACGTTTAGCATTGATGGTTTGTGAGGTTTGTGTCTCAACGTACATATTGCAATGCAGTACACTAAGAACTAAAATTTGCATACCACAATCAAAATTTAAAATTCAAAAAAACATTTTTAACAATTACAATTAAAACACCTTTATAACTTCACTTGAGTCGATGCACTTTTGTTCACAAATTACATTTAACAAAAACAAAATTTATTAAACACAATTAAAAACAAACGCTACACGTACCTGAATGCATTTCGAAGCAGTTGCGCTTCATCATTAGCAATCACGACTAAAACATTGCATCGTCATCAAAGCTTAAACCAGTTTCCTTTTTTCTATGAAGTTGTAAAGGTGTTTTAATTGTAATTGTTAATTTATCGAACTTCACGCCATTCAACATTAACTCATTATTAAAAAAATATAGGTATGTTTTTCTTTTTTTTCTCCCACTTCAAAGTTTAACCCATAACGCTACTAAAGCAAGGTTTAACCGGAATTCACACACGGTCTAAGTCTAAGACGAAGTGCTCGTATCGTAGTGGTTATGTGCGTTGAGCGTTGACAGATAAATCAAAGAGAAGCCGGTTTGAGATCTTAACTCGGAAATCAGACCTTAAGTTTGGTTTCCAATGATTGGTACACGCTTTTGCTATGACTTCACCTGGCGTTTACGAGTCAGCCATAGGAATTAAATGCATGCTATCACAAAGAAGCTTCGATCTCACGTTCTAGTTCAGCTCTAGTTCAAATAATATGCTGAACATTTTCTTTGTTTGGCAGCTCAAAAGCTGTAGCCAGAAGAGTCAAGGTCCAGAGATTCAGATGTTTCGGTCATTTAGAGCGGATGGACACCAATGCTCCGGCCTGGAAAGGCTTCGACGCTATTCCCGGGGGACGAAGAAAGAGAGGAAGACCGCGATTGAGGTGGCGCACAAAAGTGGAAGAAGACCTGCAAAACTGGAGACAGCTAGCTGGGGACCGAGCCGGCTTGCAGAGACTGTTGATTGAGGCCCGAGTCCACAACGGACTGTAGCGCCACCTTAAGTAAGTTAGTAAGTGTCAAATTTTAACGAACGTCAAGGTTTAAGACTTTTAATGCTATTCACACACGGCCTAATTGGCAAATGAACCAATAGAAAAGCCGTTTTGAGATTATAATTCGGTATTCACACCTTCCATACATAAAATTGGTTTCCAGTGACAAATTAAGATAAACAAAGGACCAATGACAAGTAATGTCATTAAATGGCTGAAACACATACACGTCGCACATAGGAGTATTTCGATTAAAAACCTGTCCAAAATTATTTTTTTAAGTAAAACAATTCATTTTTGTTAGAAATGATTATTTATTATGAAATAAATGCATTAAAACGCTGTTTTTGTCTTTTCATCACCTTCATCTTCATGGTCTTCACTTTCTTCGCTATTAAGGAAGTCATTATGGTAATTCGAAAATCTATCATCAGAGGCATTTGTGTCCCCTGAAAGAAGCATTTCTATAGTCTCCTATGAACATAATTTTTAGGCTTAGAAGTGGATTTTTTAAGGCAACATAAAAGTGGATCAGAAGTCAAAAGCTAAATATTGCGTATATCAAGTTTGCAGTCCCTCTAGAGAACTTCCTTGCATAGTTAAGCTGGTAGAGTCTATATTTAAATCTTTGTGTTAATATATTTGGAAAAATCATAATTTTTTAAGACTGAAAATGGAAAAGTGAATAAGCAAACCTAAAATATTTATTTCTCGCTTCTGCCGCTTCTTACTATTGGAAGCAGAGCGTTTTCAACTAGAACAATGCATGAACTAATATTTTATGAAATGTAGGAGTCATTGAATATCATTGGAAATAACTCAAACTTCGATACTTTAATATTGTATCAATTTTGAAATACATTCCAAAGTAATTTAAGAACGGAATATCAAATAAAATCAATTCTCGTTATTTTAGAGGCAGGGTTTTCAAAAACTCCCTTGAGCAGTTTCCCTAATTTGTTGAGTTTTCATCTGTTACTCCTATCAAGTTATTCTTCAAAGATGAAAATTGTGAATGCAGTTTAATCAAGTCGCAGAAGAGCTAAATTATTAAATTTGGCTCTTCTGTGACTTGATTAAACCCATTTTTGCTTGAAATCGTATAGAAGCTTAGAAACTGAGGCTTATAGCTCTAAAGTTTTTTTTTGCGAGAAAGGACCGGATATTAAAAAGCTTTTAACTCTTTCAATTATATTTCCACTAAAATTTTCTTCCATAGTCTGAAGCAGGTAGTTTTGTTCACAACTGTTGAACCTGATTATATTTTAATTGAAAAAAAGAAGAAATGTTGGTTTTAGGTATTCCAACGCCTACTTTTGACTTATTGGAAAAAAATTAAATAAATCAGGGTATATTTCGACAGTTACAAATAAATTGCTTTACAATTCACATAAAAATAATTCACTTAAAACATGTCAATAACATAAAACAAATGGTATATAACAAAACAACGTATGGCGGATGCGTGTTTTTTTTCTTATAGTGAAAATTTCATTCACTAATAATTTTGTAAATCGCAAAAAATCGCACACAAATTTTTAAAATAAGATTCGAAGAATAGTCAAAATTACCATAAATCTTTATTTGAACGAAGAATAGCAGGGTATACTATAACAAAACCCTTACAGTGTTATTTAATAGAATTCGCTAAACAGATGAATAGTTATACAGTGCATAAGGATTTAGTTAGGCTCTATGTAACGTTGCGTAAATTCCTATTTATAAAGAATTCTGCTATAAATTTTATGTGGCTTTTCTTACAACCCAAGAATCGATCCGTGATGTAAAAATGGCGATTTTTTTTCCTTAAACGCATTTCTTTCACAAAGAAATCGAATTTTTTGATCGAAGGATCGATTTCTCTCAAATCTCTTTTTGGAGACGGATTTACACACATTTTCACACACACTTTAACACATACTACGAGTTTGACATTTCGGAGTTTGATTATTTACAAAACATGTGTTTATGAAAGTTTATTTTGGTGAGACAAAATTAATTATTGAGGCAAAACAAATATTAATCAAAAATTACCCTGTGAATTGTGTTTAAACATTTTAACATTTAGTTACTCAGTGAAATAAAAGAGCATATGCATGATATTACAAATCGGGTTTTTTGCTCGCTTGATAAAAAAACAGTGCACCAATTTATTGGCTATTCGGCTGCTTGCCTCCTGCGACAGATTTCTGGATCGCTTTGGTGTATGGTTGGACATATTCATTCCTGGTCCCTTTTCAGAGCAGTATAAAATGGATCCTAGACTCTTAGAATTATTGTTTGAATCTAGTTCAGAGGATGAAGAGTTAATATTCATGGCAATGAATTCCATGAACTCAAAATTAAAACAAGCTTATGATCTCGTTTATGAAACAAAAAATCATAGACAATCGGTCTCCAATTTCGAGGAAGTCATTCATAATTATACCGACGAAGAGGTGAATAAGTGTATGGGAACAATTATTAAATTACTTACACATTATAACTTTTTTGTCAATAGTTCCGACAGCACTTCAGGTTAAGCCGTAAGACGGCAGCAATTTTAACTGAAAAGTTTGCTAATTCAACTCATTTTAAGAGAAGATTGAACAGCTACGTAAAAATGTGAGCGCTGAAATTCAATGTTTGTCATTTTTATGGTAAGGCGGCAAATATGTGTATACATTGTTTGTGCTTTTGCTAATGCTTTTTCTTTAACTTAGGTTTGCTGGAAACAAAGAATCCTACAGAGAAGTTGGAAATTTATTTGGCATCTGTACTGCAACTGCATATCGGAATCAGACGCAGTTCCTGGAATTTTTATTCGATATATCTCCGTCGTACATCAAAATGCCTTCGTCATCTTCAATGAAGGAGAAAATAAGCCAAGAATTTGAAAGGGTAAAACACAAACCAAACTTTTCAACTCTTATACACAAGTATGTATACATTTCCTTCCTTTCTAGCTTGCAGGATTCAAAAATGTCTTGGGATGCATTGACGGTTCATATATTTATATTCGGAAGCCTGTGCACAAGATAAGGTCCACTTACATTAACCGTCATGGTTTGCTGTCAATAACTCTGCAAGGGATATGCGATGCAAACAAAGTATTTTTGGATGTTTTTGTCGGTGCAACAAGCAAGATACATGACGCAAGAGTTTTTAAACTTTCGCACATATACAACCAACTTCCCAGAATCTGCGAAGACAAATACCACCTTCTTGGAGATGCCGCTTACCCCATAAGACGGTATTTGCTTACACCTTACCGGGATTATGGGGATCTAAGCGAGCAACAAAAAAAAATGCAACAAGAAACATTCTGCAACGCGGGTAAAAATTGAAAATTGCTTTGGTCTGCTAAAGCAAAGATTTCGCCAGCTAACTCGACTGGACTATTATACGGTCGAAAGAATGTCCAAATTTGTTTTGGGATGCTGTGTGCAGCATAATTTATGCATAGTTGAAGGCGATCTCTGGGAAGATGAAATAACTGAACAAAATTCTACTTCAGAGCGAAATCTGAATTCAAGGAGTGAAGGCGAGGACGATGAAATATTAGAAGCTGTTTTGCGAAGTGAAGGCGAAACGAAAAGAAACCAAATCACATCATCAATATAGACAAGAATTATTTTATGTGTTATGAGTACAATTTTTTTATGTCCATAAAAAAATTATAAAATAAGTTTTATAAAAAATCACATTATATTTCTTTAAACAAAAATTATTCAGTTCAGTTGTCACTTATAAACTAAAAAATAAAAACGTACAAAAATAATATGCATCCTTAAAAAAAAAAAAATAATATCCATTATTAACAAAAACAAACAAACAAAAACAAAACAAAATCAGTCAATTCATTTGAATATAGTAATATAAAAAAAGGTATTTCTAATAAAAAGAAAATTTAAAGCTAATATTAAAAAAAAAACTTATTCATTTGGCACTTGGGTTTAAATCACTTTCTGGAACTTATGTAAGAATTTCTATTTAAAGAGTCTCTTATATCTTTCAATATTTGGAGTTTCTCTCTATTGAACTCCTCTTTTCGTTTAAGGTATCCTTCCAACATACTCGCCGTCTGCTCGTTTTTGTTTTTCAATTTTTTCAAGAATGATATGTTGAGCCGTTTTTCTTGAACGACGTAGTGGACGGATATCATCGTAAGGACCCGGAGAATGTGAACGTTTTGCTGTTGTTGGTGAAGGACTTGGAGAAGGTCTTGACGATGTCGACGGGAGGATATTTTTTTTTGAAGTCATCACTCCCGGAGAAATACCGGTGTCGATTGAAATCGAGTCGTCATTTGTAACAATTGTCGACATTTCGTCCCCAAATTCAATTTCTTTGTATTCGGCACCGCTGGTGTTATTATACTCGACCGTTTTTTTTTTGTTCTCCTGAGCACCACTTTGTAGCGTGTCTCCACCTGCTTCCAGTTTAACTGCAAATCATACTTGGAATTTATTTTTTCGGCCAAGAAGCACCACATTTCTTTTTTTCTTAAAATTTTTTTTTCCGGTCCTACTGACCTCATGTAGGTCGAATACAGATACAACATGTATTTTGTCTCTGCATCTTGCCACTTAAATACAGAGACTTGTTGATGTTGGCTTAAGGGCACAATGCTGACGGGGGTTGTTGGTACAGGTGCCATATAATCTGGAGCAGTGGATGTTGTTGGTGTAGGTGATACCGATACTTGTTGGTGTTGGCTCGAGGGTCCATTGCTGACGGCAGGTGTTGGTAGAGGTGGAGGAGTGGATGTTGTTGGGTTAGGTGGTTTTGATTTTATTCCTGGAGGAGTGGATGGTTTAGTCAATTGGAGTAACTCTTCTGCTGCTGTTATTTCGTCGTCAGCATCGAGCAGCCCATAAAAAGGAACAACTTCGTTGAAATCTACCCTCACTATTTCCTTAGCTGCGAAAGAACGACACAATACACAAACAAGTTATTACTTTTTCTTATAAATAAGTTACTATCACATTTGTTACTTACTATATTTGTTTTGAATATCAATTTGGAAACCATCCAATATCACTATTTTCCCTTCATTATCGAGGAGAATTTCAAAATTTTCAAGATCAATTTCCATTTTCGCGCCTTTATCCTTTAAACAAAAAACTAGTAATGAGCAGACAACTGTTTTTGACAGCTACCCATCAGTCAACGCACACATACAAAAAAGGGATTGCTACTTTTTTGCGCATTTCTTTCACGCCAAAAAGAATTGAATTTAGGAGCAATTCTTCGTGGTTGTAAGAAAAGCCACATTAGTTATACAATGCTTATGTCAAAAAAGTACCAAAATGGAGCAATCTATTCCATTTATCTGTCTATCAAATCAGCTGTTTGTCATAACAAATACAAAATAAAAATTTGTGTTGTGCTTTTGGTTGAATCAGATAAAAATGGAAACCAAAACTAAAAGATCTCGTACCGCAAATTGGGATTCGTCCGATAAAGTAAGTAATATCAGCGATAAAAACCTTTGAATGAAATCAATAAAACTTCTAACATTTCTTTTAGATACTCCTTCGATAATAGAATAGAAGATAACAAAGATAGAAGAGAACAAAAATGTATACACCAGCACATCGCGTATGAACCACCACCGGGTTGAACCTTTTTTTATAAACTTTCCTCCTTCTTGGATATGGTAAAACGCGATTTAAATCATTAAAATCATTAATAAACGTGCTAAACTGGAAAGGCATTATTGTTTTCTTTTTAATTTGAATAATGGAGAGAAATCAACATGAAATAGCATTTTTGCGTTTAGAGGCATTATAGGGATTACATAACTTTATGTAGGCTCTATACACCGTTTTTAAATAAGACTGTTACAGTCTTATTTAATAGAATTCGCTAAACAGATAAATAGTTATACAGTGCATAAGGATTTATTTCGGCTCTATTTAACGTTGCGCAAATTCTCATTTATAAAAAATTCTGCTATAAATTTTAGCTATACAATGCTTAAGTCAAAAAAAGTACCAAAATGTAGCAATCTATTCCATTTATCTGTCTATCAAATCAGCTGTTTGTCATCATAACAAATAATGAAATAAAATATAAAAATTTGTGTTGCTATCCAAACGGACAATATCAATTATTTTGATGACATTTTCTTTCGAAAATCTATATTTTTGTTTAAATTCTTCACTTCTTAGGCTCAATAGGTTAAACCTTTTTAATACACTTTCCGCCTTCTCGGAGTTGGTATAACACGATTTAAATTATTAAAATCATCAATGAACGAGATAAACTGGAAAGGCATTATTGTTTTCTTTTCAATTTCAATAATGGAGAGAAATCAAAATGCCATTTACGAAATAATAATAACAATAATTTCCTTATGTAGGCTCTATTCAACCTCAAAACGCGTTTAGGTTATTATGGGACTATTCAACCTTGCATAAGTTTTATAAATAGCATTTTTGCGTATAGAGATTAAATAACTTTATGCAAGCCTTATACAGCGTTTTTAAATACCTAAGACTGTTAGTTTTTGAAAAAAATATCCACATGTGGAAGAGTATTTTCCAACTATGATTTAAACAAACAAAAATAAACTTAACATTTCCGTAACTACTCTTAAAATATTACTTTATACCTGCAATTGACTTTTCCATTAAAAAAATTTATGTTTAAAAGAAAACACACTCACAATCAATTTCTAAACCAAATATCCACAAACTACATAAAAATGCAAGTAAATAAACAGTTGACTTCAAACTTGATTTTTCACGTCACATAATTTACTATAAAAAAGTAGTGTATCCTAAGAATCCATGTATATTTCCCGACCACTTTGCATTAAATTTACTTCAAAATTTTATTTTTAAAAAAATTGACTTTTGGCCAGGTTTTCGATCAGAATACTCCTATGTGGCGTCGCCTGAAGTTTACGAGTTGAACCATACTTCGACCTTAAGTTGCGTTCGTAATGTTATGTAATGTGACTCCAAACGGAAGCTCTAGATCAATTATGCTGAACATTGCGTTACCTTCACCAGCACTTTAAGTGAAACGTATTCTTGTAATGTATGTTTGTCCAAAACGGTTCAAATATAAACCTTTTTTCAAACAAAGAAAATATTGAATAGAAAAAAAAAATAGTTCTGAGAAGAGAGAGAAAAGGAGCAAAAAGAAAATAAGAGCCCAAAAATACCCACCCATGTCCCAAGTAAAAAGTCAAAAGACAACTTTCAGGCGGGTATTAATTTTAAATGCTTGAACATTGCATCCTAACAACAGGGGATATTAAGGCACTAAGAAGTATTTATTCAAATTGATTGTTGTTTAATTGATTTATTATCTTTGATTTAATTAATTCTTATCTTACATATGCGGTTGCCATACAAAAAACAATATTGCTTCATTCAACAAAAATTCATTCACAATTCAACTCATGATACCTTACTATTGTTGTAGTTCTGTTCTAGTCAATGATGAACACACAACATGACTCAAGCGCTAATCGCAACACACAACACCATGTCCATTAATCGATCGCAAGGTTAATAGCCCATAACTTCAGTGTACGTCAGAAATGAATATATTTATATCACCACATTGGTGTGGTATTTCCTAACTAACAGACTTATAAGTTCACCCATTCGAGGGCCTCTAATGAATTCGTAAAAAAAGTTATTAATGCGCACTGCACCCAGCGATCCGCGAGTATGCGATGATGATGCCACTGCCACCCCATCGCATATCAAAATTGCATTAGATGCGTGACTTGATTTCTATGCAAGTAGGTACTGCACTAACTGAATAAGGTGTCTGTGTCCCACCCCAAGCTCTCATATTGCCTCCCAGACGGTAGAAAAAAAACACACAAAGCAGCCTCATTGAATTACGGATTCCGATCCCAAAAATGGAATCCTAAGCTTTGTATAAAAGTAAATTTATCGATAACGGATGGAACAGTTTAGACTTTCAGTTTCGTTCGTTGCCAACTCCTGGTTGTTGCTGTTGATTTAGATTCTGTTCCTATATTCACATAAGATGTTACCTCACGTAAGCGTCTTTAAACACATCCATTCGAATTGTCCTGTATTTTGGTTTCGCTTGCAGACCATTTCAATCATCCTCGCAATCGTGGCTTGTGCCGTAGCCAAGCCATCTGGAATTGTACCCATCGCTGGTCCAGGAATTGTGACCGCCCACAGCCATCAGTTTGTAGCAAGGACCTATAATGGAATTGTGACAGCACCACCACCACCGGTGCACTTGTTACCACCCATCGCAACACCAATTGCTCCTCGATTCTATCCGACAACGTTGTCGTATGTGCCAAACTATCCAGCAGGATACTATCCATATAGTCCAGTGTACAGGTACGGATATAACTATCCTTGGGGCGCCTATGGACCAACTTACGTTCGATATCCCTACTGGTAATATGGGGTACCTATAGTTATTTTATGTTAACACTATATCCTGTGTGTTGATGGAAAAGTCAGCATTTGTACAACAACCCATCCTAACAATTAGAATATCTCAGTCTCAATAGTTGGCCTTAATATTTGTCAAAATGTGAAATTAAAGTGACGGTTAACAAGCAGTTGAAGACATTTTTTTAAAATTTAAAACATAAGTGGAGTATTGTATCTGATAGGTCTCAAGATGGCGCCACATTCAAGAACAAATGTCACCTGTCAAAAAGCTGATGTCGTTTTCCATTGTTCTTTTTTTTTCTATGATGTATGTGTCATTCTTCGGATGATTCTGTTTTCAAAACGGAAGAGTGCTGCTCTTCTCAGATGCATTCCGTCTGTAAAAGTCAGTCCAATGGAATGGTTTCAGAAGACTTCTGGACTCTTCCGAATGTGTCCAATGGAAAACGACTTATGTATACAAAGATCAAGCTAGAACAAATGTCATCTGTCAAAAAGCTGAGTGTGCTGCTTTCGGAAATTTAAAACCGTTAATTTCAAGTTTATGAAATTTTGAACAAAAAATAATAAATAAATAAACGTGAATTTTTTAAAAAGTTGCTTTATTCAGTCTTCTATTTAAATAATATATTGTGCAGGGGCGGCATACCTCAATGCTCCAAAAGGAGCGAAAGGTGCAGCTACATAGTTGTATGCAGCAGCGTACCTTAATGGAGCTGTGTATGCAGCTCCGAAGGGAGCCGCAGCAATGGGGGCAGCAGCAAATGGCGCAGCCGCTATGAGTGGTGCCGCAGCGATTCCATTGTAGTTCCTCGCAATAACTTGATTACTAGTTGCAGTTACAATTCCAGGACCAGTTACCAGAGGTGCCGAATAAGCTAATGGAGCAATGACTCCCGGCTTGGCAGCTGCGCACGCCAAAACAGCGAAAAGAACAATAATCTAGAATTAGAAAAGAAAATAAGAAATCGATTTGGAAGTCTTGATAATCCGATTCCTATTCTTACAATTTTAACCATATTGAAAAGGTTTGATTGGATTGTTTATGGGTGATGTCACTACGTAAAGCCCAAAAATGGAATTATGCCTATTGACTGCAGAGGTTGTAGTATTTATACCAAGTGCGTTCAGTTTGAATTAAATTTGCAATTTAAAATTCAAAACATAACTTTCTTGCAACGAACGCATCGAAAGCAAACAAATTCGCCAAACGAAATGAAAAACAAACTGACCTTCAACTGAAAGTGAAGACAGAGTGCGAATATTTATGGAATAAGCCATTGGAGTGCAAGGCATACTATCGAAATTTGAAATGAAATTTGGAAATGTATTTTTCGAAATAAAGCAACGACAATTGCAGTTGATGAAGGCTTAAGGTGCATTCAGTAAAGTATGAAACTAGGGACGCTTGTAATAAGGTATAGTGGAGCAATCTTGAGAAAGTTATGAAATACCCAAAATTTGTACACACTGCAGATTTTAGGTAAATGACACTGCAAATTTACAAAAATGCATCTTACCAGAGAACGAAATTACCTACGAAGGTAATCGGCGTATGTTAAAGCTTATAACCGACTCGCTTAGGCTTCCAGACTACAGTAGTGTGGTACAAGCGGAGGTCCTGGCAGTGACAACAGCTGCTTAACAGGTATTCATTATGGCGATACCACGGGCTGATGTCACCTTCGATCTCTTGTACGCATAATTACCGGACATAATCTGTTATAGGATGTCACATGGAAACGATTAGAACCACTTCAGATGATCTATGCAGAGGATGCGGTGATGAGGACACTGCCGCTCCAGCTTGGAGGTCGTGCTTTTGGGGTGACTTCCCAGTCACGTTAAGAAAAGCTAGTTGCGAAACAACAACAAGCCTCGCAAACGAAATAAGGCCAACGAATTTTGGATCTGCACGCGGAATGTTAGGTCCCTTAACAGACCACGTGCAGCCGAAAAATTAGCGGTGGCTATAAACCGTTATAAAGCGGGCAAAAGGAGGATGAAAAACTGCGATATCTTTTACGGCGATCGCTACAGAGAAAAATTACAGCGTCTGTTTGGATGTGGCTTTGTCGTTTTAGGCAGGCTTAGGTAGCATGTACAAGTTCTACGAGCTCTTCGACAAGACATTAGAGCAATGCCCTAG
The DNA here is from genome assembly GCA_943590905.1 of Sphaerophoria taeniata. Lineage (NCBI taxonomy): Eukaryota > Metazoa > Arthropoda > Insecta > Diptera > Syrphidae > Sphaerophoria > Sphaerophoria taeniata. The sequence continues at coordinate 149,467,436 of OX016541.1, forward strand.
CTTCGTCGTTAAAATAGTCTAAGGAGAACAAACAAGGAAGAGAGGACGTCTTTGCAAACACAGCCTGCACGAAAAAACCTCCGATAACGGATTCAGGCTTATCGATTTTGCAGCGTGGCGAAACAGTAGGAGCAAGTACCTACTCGTTTTCCACATCTCCAGACCAATCGACTGTCAACCAGATTGATCATATTGAGATCGATAGATCAAGCATTATTGATGTCCGAACCTTCCGAGGGACCAACATTGACTCGGATCGGACCACTACCTCGTTGTAGGTACATCTCGACCAAAGCCAGAAACAGGAAGTACTAGAAGAATGTATGACGTCGGACGGCTACAATCGCAAGAGGATCGCCAGATGCTTCTCCGATCGAGTGTCAAGTAACTTCATGAGAAGTTTGCTACAGACAGCATCGAGTATTGAGAACCAGTGGCAGAAATGCCAGGAAGCCATTAGGGATGCTGCCTCTGATGTGCTGGGTTTCACAAGGCCACCAAAACGAAACCCCTGCCCTGGTCTGATGAAGAATACAGGCAGGTAAATGCAGCCAAGCAAGAAGCATATAAAGCAGCGCTGCATAGGAGGACGAGATCAGTTCGGAAGCTCTACGAGCAGCAGAGTAGAGAAGAACACGATCGATTGAGGATGTTGAGAGACCAAAAAACAGGAATGAGGTTCGGAAGTTTTACCAAGAGGTAAAACGAATGACTCAAAATTACCGAGCATAAACTGAAGCCTGTAAAGACCAACAAGGAAATATCGTAGTATAGAGTCAAAGTCAATGCTGAGGATATGGAAGGACCACTTCTGCTACAACGGCGATAACGATTCAAATTCCGCTGTCAGACAGAATGAACCATTCAATGAAGGCGAAGCAAGCCAAGATTTCCGTCCACCCGAGCTTGAAGAAGTGAAGATAGCAATATCTAAACTTAAACAAAAAAGTTGCGGGAGCTGGCGGCATCACTGCCGAACTCTTCAATTCAGCCGGCGATGACTTGGTAAGGAGCATGGACCAACTCATCCGCAGAATATGGTCAGAAGAGGGCATGGACCCTGTCAAAAACGAATGAGAGCACCCTCGGCCGTTCCGAGAGAAAAAGTTCTACAGAAGATCAATGGTCCTGCATGCATAAACGGTGAATGGAGGAGAAGATTTAACCACGAACTGTACGGGCTATACAGCGACACTGGCCTAGATAAAAGAGTGAAGGTCCAAAGACTCAGGTTGCTTGGTCACGTGGAGAGGATGGACACCAATGCTACGGCCAGTAGTCTTCGAATCCACATCAGAGGGACGACGCAGTAGAGCAATACCAAGGCTCAGGTGGCGCGCGCAAGTTGAAGATGACCTCAACCAACTCGGCGTGCGTAACTGGAGACAGCTAGCTAGGGACCGAGCTGGCTGGAGAGGTTTGCTGGTTGAGGCCTAAGTCCACCCCGGACTGTAGCGCCACCTTAAATTGGTAAATAGTGTGTTGCAAAATTGATCTAGTTTCGCTATTTCGCAACAGTTTCCCATGTAGCCTATATCAAATGATACACGAAGTTGCTGGTATCGTGTTTTTTTTTTATTTTTAAAGATAAATAGATAAATAAATTAAATTTCAAACAGTCTCTTCATAATTCCTAATAACTTTCAAAAAGCTTCTCGGACGGTGTTCGGCAAAATGGACAATGTCCCTTCTGCAGCACTTGTAGCTCAAAATCTTCAGCATAAAAAAGCTAGAAAAAAAAGTACACCATCAATTACCTTCCAAAATATGAACTCCACCATCAAACTTACCAATAAACATTCTGGACAGAATGTCACTTGCAGGTCAGGTAAAATATTTCTATAAAAAATATTTTTCATTTGTTTTTCACGTCGCTTCACAATGAGAATATGATTTGGGTCCATGGCTCTCAGAGCATTGCGATCAAGGCTTAACGGTAAGGCGCCAGCAACATCCTTTTGCAACGAGAAAAAAAAAGGATTTTACATATTGAAATTTGTAAATGTGCAAATGTAGGAATTTGTACCTCGGAAAAAGGATCATTGTCGTCTGGGGATTTCGGTGGGGCTATAAGAAGTCTCTCAGCTTCGGTATCGGCGATGTCTATCTCCGGATGGAACTGGACCAAGGGTAGTATTTCTATGAAATGGACAGAGAGAATGTAAGAATCCTTAAAGATGATCAAAAAACCAACCAAAAGACACAAAAGAGAAGATATAGTCCTGTTTACAAGTCGGACAACTATTGCCATTCAAATGAACACTGTAGTTCGAGCACTTGTAGCAAAGAGGCAACAGTTCTTCAGGATCGTTGAATCCACTTTTGCAAGCTTTGCTATTCAAAAAGTTTATCTGAAATCAAATAGATGCTTAAAGAACTTCTTTACAGCAAATGAGAGTCCTACATCAATCTGTTCCTGAACTCCAGCTGGAGGTTTGAGTGTCTGCAGCATTTTGTTCACCTGCAGACAGAGTCTATTTGCTTCTAAGACCTTTGCCTGTTTTGAGAGCGTATAGTAAAGCGCACTAAAGAACGAAGAGTTTGAAGATGAACGATCAAAGTAAAACAGAAAAAACACTTACAACAAGCTAATCCCCTTTGGAGCTCCCTTGTGCTCAATTTCGTTGACAATATACCGACTGACATTGAACAAGCTCACCGGTGAATAACTGGTGAACGGTTCTTTAAGGTAACTGTGTATAATGCTGTAAGCAAAGTAGATCTTTCCAATACGCATGTGGTTTTTGTACTCCTTGTAATGATGGTCCATCGGCGATTGTTCTCTGCAAAGCGATAAAATTTCAATAAAATGCATTTTCCTTGATTTTGTGCAACTCACTCTTTTGCAATGTAAACATCTAGATACTGCTTCGCCATCAACCAATAAAAGTAGCTGGCATCCAAGTAACGTTCCTCCGAAATAGCAGAAGAACTTAGGCTTTTCAAAAGCCGATTGGCATCTTTGCTCCTTCCAGCCTTCAGGTATGCTTCATGAGCTTCGATAAACTGATCGGACTCTGCCAGCCATTGCGCATGCTGAAAATGCACCGATGGCATGATTTCCGGAACACTCTCGGCCAAGCGGAAGGCCTCATACCAGTCTCTAGCTTCAACATGAAGCTGAATGACTTGTTCTTCATCTCCTAGCTTCTTGTACACTTCTGCAGCCAACGGCAAGGCTTTTAGACGCTTCAAATGTGACGCAACAAGCTCTAAGGAGCTTCTTTCATTCAAACTCAACCTCCGGCCGATATCATAAAGCCTGTAATAACACAAGATCAGACCCGGAGATCAAAAATGTCTCAAATATTGATGGAACCTACACATCTGCCCATCCCTGCTGTGACACAATCTCAATCGCCTTCTCATTTTCGCCCGCCGAGAGAAGTAACTCAGCTGCAGCTCTCGGCTCGTGCACTGAACAAGCCCATTCGGCACGCCTGCGTATCAATTCTCGTTTCGATTCATCGTCGCCATCTTTGAGGAACTCTTGAGCCAAATCGAACATTCTCAAGTCACTGTACATGGCCAAGGCACGCTCACCTTGACCACATTTCTGATAGAGCCGAGCAGCCTCACGAAATTTCCCAGCAAAAGAAAAGTTCTCCGCTTGAAGGACTTCTTTGGGTACCTCCGATCGTTTTTGTTTCTCCATCAGACTATGAATCAATTGCAACCACGGGAGGTTTCGCACTTTGACATAAGCATCCTTGGCGATATTGAGATGAAGAGATTCTAGAGCGGCTTGAGCGAGACTCTCCCAATCGGCTGTGGTCACCCCGAGGCAGGCAACCTGATATGCTTCTCTTTAAATACAAATTGTTGATATAAAGTTTAAGGTCAAGTTGGAGGAAAATATTACTCGAAAAACCCAGCTTCGATAAACTGCCACATGGTGGCCCCTAGAGCCAATGGGATGTTGTGCATCAAATTTCCACGCAGGCAAAACGCAGTTGCTCCACACAATCCCACAACAACGCCAATCATGTTCTGTGGACTGCGAGGTGGTAAATTACCAACTCGGACGCTAAGACCTCCAGTTGTGTGGGTGTAGCAGAGCATTGTGTCCAAGTGGGTGTTCCACGCAACTGAATTTACTCCGGAGTCCTGTCAAATATACAAAATTAGTAGGAGGTTCTCTAATGGTGACAAGAGAACCTGATAAAGCATTGTATCGTTGACAACATCCCGCACCACCAATCTCCCGGCATCGTCCACCACAGCAATGCGACTTCTCGCAGCGTTCAAATCCAGACAACGGACCGCTGACATCACAGTGGTGAGCAGGATCGGCAAAGCGTTATCCAGGAAAATTCTGAATACCTTCAGATTCCAAAAAATTAGTCAAAAATAAAGTAAAGGGCTTTAAGGCCTACCTGTCCACTCTTGAGACCAATAACCAGTCCTTCCCGTCCGACTGGCCCTCCAGTAACCTTGATGTACCGAATCAAACTATCCATAAGCCACTCTCTCTGAAGAACCCCATCGAAATCCAAACTCTGCAACCGCTTCTCCTGACACAAAACAATATGCCGAGCACAAACCACCAACAAACTACATTCGAAACGCTTCTGAATCTTCTCCTTCACCTTATAGTGCATCGGTTGGTCCTCGCCCGAGCTCAATTCATACAGAACAATGCGTTCCGGCAATTGCACCGCCAGACGATTTCGGTAAATCGCAATTTTTTGTACCAGATCTCGACACTTGATTCGAACCTTCGAGTTCGATATCAAATGCTGAATGATGACGTCACACATGTTCTCCCGAAAAGCATAGCGATCCCGATAGAGTGCATGAACTGTACTCGAGGCGATTGTGTAGCATGCCAGCGTGCCATCTTGACAGCCGACTGCATATGCGAATCCACTTGGATGCAGAGCTACAGCCCATACCCACGATTCAAAAGCTTCACCGAGTGTTCCCAAACGAATTCCTTCCTTGGTGAATATCTGCAAGGAGCGACAACATCCACTGACAATCAGATTTTCTCCGTTTGGGAAGTAGGTTAGGCAGAGAGGATCAAATCCTAAAGGACGTTCTTTTCCAATCATCTGACCACCGAGAGTGTGGAATGACAAAGTTTGATTCCAGTCGGCAACAGCAATTGTGTCGATGTTGTTGGCATTCGCCGCTGGACTGCATTGGATGCCGAAGATTGAACTGCTGGATCCTCCAGGACGTTCAATCCGGGATTTTTCCTCACCAGACTTGAAATACCGAAAACTTCATTTAAGGGAATGGGAAGTGAAGAAATGGAATTACCTTATTCCTAATCGATATGGTTCCATTGGCCAAACCAAGGACCAAATACTGTCCATCATTTGTCCATGCACAGGAATTGATGCGGGATGAAACTTTGTTTTTCTGAACTGCCTTCTGTTCGGACGACCAAAATGCAAAGTCCGACGTGGAACATGAAGCCAGATGATGTGAAACTGGGTTAAACGAAAGGCACTGAATTGCGTCGCTGTGACTGGTGAAGAAAACTTGGGCGGTTTATATTGTTAGAAATTAATTAGCAGAACCACTTACGAATACTTCAATAGACCCTCTAACTTATTTGTCCATACGATAACAGATTTATCCGCTCCTCCTGTTGCGAACTTCTTGCCATCCTTCGCATAGGCAATACAATGCACAGTGTCCTTGTGGGCCTTGAGTGTATTCAAAATACTTCCATCGATTGGATCATAAATTAAAACTCGGTCACCGGCTGCCACAACCAAATGATGACCTTCGGGATGGTAGCATACTGCATGAACACTAGAAGAATCGAAAATTCCTTGGAATTATCCTTTAAAGCTTGTTTCGCCTTGAAATGCAAACCTCACATCCTCCTCCTTGGTATTTGGCAGGCTTATCTTTTCAACCCACTTTAGAACACCTCTCATCTTTTTGTTTAGTCCGGAGGATTTAAAAGTTTAACATTTTACGATGTTCAAAAATTGCTAGACCGAATATCGAGTGTTTTGGCCAGTGCCCAGTTTTCCTCAGCTGTTTGTTTATTGTTTCTTGTGAATGTCATGTTGCTTGGGTAACCGTGTTAAATGTGCACAACAACAATGCACAAATGCAGCATAAATTGATCCCAGCTGCTTAAAGAAACCAACCCCGCGACAAAAATGGTTAGGAGAAAAATGAGGGGCAGATAATTTCCCACTATAGCCGACGACCACTTTACATCTTGTTTGGTTCTTCTTTTTCTCCTCGTTGCCTACAAATGCTTCAATTTAAGTAATTCAATTTAATTAAGTTTTCTCTGTTCACCTCGCATGCAACTCTTAACTACGCATTACATAAATTCAAGTAATATTTAATTTCATAAAAAAACAGAGAATGGCAACTCTTGGAGAATTCTCCTTTTTCTCAACGGGGTCAAGATTTCCCTTGAAAACCCATTCAATATCCAAAATATCCCATGATATCTCACAATACCCCTTCGAATTTCTCCTTTGACAAGCTATCTTGCTCTTGAACAAACATGACGCACAGCAAACAAAAGAGACCATTGAGTAGAGTAGTACAAAAGCAAGCAAGTACAGGAAACACCACGTCGGTCGTTGTTCTCGTCTTCAATTTCAGACTGAAATAAAATTTTCTGTTCGGCATTTTTTTTGGTTAATTAAAAAAAACCAACCGGTAAACTGATTCAATTCATTAAATAAATATTTCAATATTGATTGCAGAAATAAAACTCCTCAATTCTTCGATATTTCAAATTATCGAATGTAATTTTCCAACCAAAAAAGTACAAAAAAGAAAACAGTTTTAAGAAAAAAAGCCTCCTTCAATTTTCATATTGCCCAGCAGCTCACACGCAACCCTGTTATCGCATTTACAACGGAAAACAGAGATAGCAGATACAAATCATTCGAAAGAAAAAATCCCACGATTTTAAAATTGTGTGTTGCTGTCACTTTCCTTTGCATTTGTGTGCACTGTTGTCCTCTCTTTCGAACAACCAGCAAAGAGCATTCAAACTGCACGACAAAATTCGAAACAACACCAGCATTTTTTAAAACGACGACAGCGAGATGCCGCCATTTTCATTAATTCCACATTCTTTCGTCGATTGTTCTCTTTCAGTTACGTTTCGTCGGTGAGACTCGCGAGTGTTGTTGAATCCCGTAATTCGTTCGTTCGTGTTTGAAAGAATTTTTTTTTTATTTTCATATTCGATGCGCTGCGCGACATTTCCCTCGACTCTGCTGTGTTTTTTATTTACCCCCGCAATCATTACTTGAAAACCAAAACAATTGAATTTAAATAAATAATTTGAGAACAAACAAGAAAAAAACTAAAAGAAAAAGTTTTCTTTCCTTTCTCTGCTTTAAAAATTAGTTGGCGCCCCTGCTGCTAGGAGCGCAAACCTTTTTAGCTTACTCTAGGTTTTATTCTTTTTTTTCTTCGCCTTCGCTTTTTTTTTCGTTGGCTCAATGATGAAGAGAATTGTCCAAACGACGACGACGGCGACAAATAATCGAAAGGTAAAGTTATAATTCCGAAAATAAATATATTCCCTCACTAAGCGTTTAGTTAATTGTGAACATGTTTGGTTAGTTTTTTACGCATTTTATCCCACCAATTTGAATCGAATTTGGATAACGCTGCGCCGCCATTGCATATTAGAGCTGGTAAATTTAATTTTCTTGGTCGTTTTTTTGTTGGGTAAGGAAAACGAAGAGGAAGGGAAATATCGTATGTGAATTATTTTGGCGCGGCTGCGGTTGATTTCTCAGAGAAGAGACATTTTGGGTAATCGCAATGTGAATAGTGTTGCCACTCATCTTGAATTGTTTACAATTTGAGAAGGTGCCAGTCACTGATTGGAAACCTACCTACGTTTCCCTTCATATACCTCAAATTGCATTTTTCATACACGCATACTCTTGCAGCAAACTTGCTTTTTAGTTTGTAGGCAATTGTCATATTGACAGCTTGCTATAACTGATCAGTGGTTCTAGTCGCATCTGCTTAAATATTTTTGCTCGAAGCGTTGAACAATGCAGTCGCCATTCGCCGAAAATGACAGCTGAAATTTGTATGGAAATGTCAAACTAGTCTCGCGACTAAGTTGAATAAAGTTCAACTTTTGAGCGACTAGTCGGGCGACCAACGACGCATTGTGTTGCTAATGGGCGACTTCCATACAAATTTCACATTTTTGACAGCTGTCATTTTGGTCGCCGGGCGACTGGCGACTCATTCTGTTCATCTCTTTAGTCGCGCGAATCCATACAAATTCATATCATTTTTGGCGACTGGCGACTGCATTATGTTCAGCTATTTATAGCTGCTATCATGTCGGCTGTCTATTTTACACCAGGATTTGGTGGGTTCATAGTGATTTTGAGATATAAGACGAATCCGATTTTGGTTAAAGATTGATTTATGTACATTTTTTTCAATTTTTAATCCATTCTTGAGTGGCTAGTAGTTTAGAAACAAAAGATTCCTGACAAGAATGACAGTTGAGGTGTAAAATAGTTTCGCATTCTTGTTTAACAATGTAATGGCGTTTTTCTGAATGCGTTCAATTGGTCAAAAGTGACAGTTCTGACAGGAGAATTCCCTTCTGACTTAAAAACCAGAATGCTTTTTTAAGATTTCAGATTGCCAATTAAAAACGCCATAAATCTAATAAAGTGGCATCACTGACAGCTGTAGGCTTTCTTATCGGGATTTGGGCATACATACAGAGAAACAAAAAAAAGTATCAAGCCTAGAAAATGCATGGTCGCTTATTTCCCCAAGCGGAGAAGTGACAAAAATTCCCTGCGCATGGCTTTGCTCGCTATCGCTACCTTTCCCAATATTCCCCTATAATTTAATCGAAAGGGAAATAAATTATTTCTCTTGATGTGCCTCTCGGAGTGAGTGCCGCCGCGACGTTTGTTTTGTATATTTCCTTATCCTGTTTTCCAGCAAATTGAATCCAACTGATAAAAAAATAATAAAACAGAAACAGACACTCGAGTTTTCTGCTTTGGCCTAGCTCTAGCTCAAGCACGAGAAAGACGCGTCACGGGTTTTTCGTTTCATTTTCGTCTGTGTAGGTGTAGGTTTTCTTTTTTGGCTGTTATAGGGCCCATACACTACACATGCATGCATGCACAAACAAAAATTAGCACAGTCACGTTTCAACCATACACTACTCATGCAAACTGCACATTCTTTAGTCGTGTGTACATCGCTGAGTAGAGAACATCTTCAAAATGTCAGATTCAAAGTCCACTGCAAAAGCTATTTTGATTGCTATGGCAATACAAAAAAAAATAATAATACTAATGTCGATAAAGTTCCAAGAATTAAGTCGAATTTTTTTTATTTCCCGCTGATATTTTCAAAATTAGATTTCTCTTGATGTTTACTTATTGAAATCCACCGCTTGAATGAGCAAATTAGCCCACACACTACACATGCATGCATGTACAAACAAGAAAATATCAAAATTTTTTGAAATCACTCATGCCGCATGCACAACCACACATGCTTCACCATACACTCGCAGTTTGCATGCACAGTCACTGGAATGTGCATGCATGCATGTGTAGTGTATGGGCCCTATTAGGAAAATTTCACAAACATCGTTAAATATTGCATCTTCCTTTCAACATTTTGTGTGTGTTTTGTTTCAGGTGTACGGAGGTGCAACATCACAACAACAAACAATCAACTCAACAGACATGAATCCAATGAACAGTGCAGTTCGTAAAATACACAATTTGCTATCGAGTGGAGCTGTGACCGTCACCGGACCCAATCAGCCAAGAATTTTAAAACAAAAAGTCGGCGGCGCAACCATTGTCTCATCGACAACAACAAATTCATCAACAATAACAAACAATGTGCAGCAACATCAACAAAATAGCACGACAAGCAATAATATCGTTGGCAGATGCTACATTTGCGACGATGCAACAAATGGTACAGCAAATCAATTGCTTACCGAAATGGTAACTTCACATACCAGTACCAAGTTTCCCAATAAAATTGGTCAACTTGTTGGCGATGCGTTTATGGTTATTGTTAGTGTGGAAGATGTTGTTTGTCCAAGATGTAATAATTTGATTAACTACTTGGATCGATTGGAGAACGATGTGGAGCGCGTTCGTAATAACATTATGAATTTGCTTCACAAGAAATATGGATTGAATGATGATTCGTCGTCAATGGTGACTGCTACAGCATCATCTGGTACACAGTTGTCACAGCAGCAGCAGCAGCAGCAGCAAACAACAACTGCTGGAGGTGGGGTTGTGACTCAACAAATTATAGCTTCACCTTCGCCGCCTATTAAAATGCAAAAGCTCAATAGTGGCAATGTTGTTAATCGTGTTGTTAACATGAATGACGATGGCACAGATGCTAGGTCGAGAAAGGGTAAGCATTTATTGAGGTTTTATTGTTTTTCATTTGGATCATTTGTAGAAAATTATGTGGTCGAAATAACGTGACAATCCAATATATCTAGTGAAACAAAAATCGTAAGGTTGTAGTCAAGACTCACCAAAAAAGGGGTGGATGTAAAAGAGAAGGTACCCAGCAATTTGAATTCTCTCTCATTCTTGATGTTAGATTTTGGCTTTTTCATGAATCATGATTGAACATGATAAAATCTTGGTAGACAGGTTAGACACCCTTAAAGTTGAAGCGTTTCATGAACATGACTAATGTTCGATTGCGTGTATCGTGTTTAACTGGTTTTATGAATGAGAAACTTAATTGCATTGTGGTTATACAACTAGTGAAGGTAGAGAGGCCCGGCATTATCCAACAACATCCCCAAAGTATAAAGAAGTGTTTCACGATTAAATCAATCTGCAGTGCAGAATCTTATCGGAAGGTGGTAAGTACTTACTTACTCAAGGTGGCGCTACAGTCCGTTGTGGACTTGGGCCTCAATCAACAGTCTCCGCCAGCCAGCTCGGTCCCTAGTTAGCTGTCTCCAGTTTTGAACTCCAAGTTGATTGAGGTCCTCTTCCACTTGGGTCCACCACCTAAGTATCGAAGGCTTTCCGGGTCGGAATAATGGTGTCCATCCACGCTGAATGTCTGAGTCCCTGAACTTTGACCCTTCTGTCTAGGTCCATGTCGTTGTACAACCCGTAAAGTTCGCTGTTGTATCTTTTTCCCCATTCCCCATCAATGCACACGGGGCCAAAGATGACCAGAAGAACTTCGCTCTCGAAACAGCCTAAGGCACATTCATCCGATTTTGTCAAGATCCATGCTTCTGCACCATACAGGAGGACTGGGATGAAGAGGGTGTTTTATAGTTTTACCTTAGTTGCTCGAGAGGGCTTTTTCCACTCAGTTGCGTTCTTCCAAAGAAACAGCCCGTGTTTATAGCGGAGCCTAGGTAGACAAACTCCTCTACTACCTCGAAGTTATATGCGTCTATTGTGACGTTCTGTCCGAGCCGTCGGTGTTGTTTGTCCTTCTTTGAAGACAGCATAATACTTCGTTTTCCCTTGTTTACCGCTTTAGCCATTTTTGCCGCTTCTGTCTCAATTCTCACAAAGGCGCCACTGACACCACGCTGTGTTCTTCCTCTGGTGTTGACAGTGGGGGGTTTTGCACTTCTTCATCTTCTCAAGAATGATGCTAGAGAAATCGCATGACAAGGCGATGTCTGAATCCTTTTTTGACATCGAAAGATTCCGTAAGCTCGTTGCCCACCTTGATGGCGCAGCGTGAGTTCTCCGTCGCCATTTCTCCCTTCTTCAGGATCGCGCAAACAATGCTGAGGTTCCATTCATTGGATTCTTCCGACCATACCTTGCAGATGATTTGGTGCGTGCTCCTGCCTGACGGTGGGATTTTGTTCGTCGTCGCCGTTATACAGTCTACAGAAGTGGTCTTTGCGAATCCCCAGCATTGACTGCGATTCTACTATGATATTCCCTTGTTTTTGGTTCTTGCTCGATGACCTTGAGCTAGCTGTTTTACCTTCCGATTACCTGTTGGCTCTCTCAACATCCTCGATCTGACGTTTCTCATGCTCCCTCTTTTTTCTCCTGAGAAGCCGGCGTTCCTCTCTCCTCTTTTGCTCGTGGAGCTCACGAGCAGCTCTTGTCCTTCTATGCAGCGCAGCTCTGTATGCCTGCACTGGAGTGCCTGCATTCTTCGTCAAGCCAGGGGTTTCGCTTTGGTGGCTGTGTGAAACCCAGACGAGGTTGATGTTGGCTCCTCGGAAAGTTCGAACATCTAGAATGCTGGACAAGTGCCTTCCGTCGATCGCAATGTGATCAATTTGGATGACGGTTGATTGATCAGCAGATCTCCATGTTCCTTTATGGATGCTGAGATGTGGGAATCATGTGCTTGCTAGTACAACATTTCGGCCCGCAGCAAAATCGATCAGCCTGAATCCGTTGTCGGAAGTGGTGTCGTGTAATTGTTCGGCAGCACGCTGTCTATTAAGGGACCTAACATTCCACGTGTATATCCGAAATTCGTTGTCCTTAAAACATTTGTTTGTGTCGTCATCAGTGTATCCGTCCGTTTCCAAGGCCTGTTGTTGATTCGCAACTATGTAAATGTTTTTCTACGTAGTCGGGAAGTCACCCCGACCCCCAACCAGGCAATTGATGTGACTCCAAGTGCAAGACCCGGAAAAACCGCTCCTTCTACGGCCTGGGCTTCAAATATGTCGAAGTAGCCCGTTAAAGTGTTCACCAAGTAGTTCGGCCTAACTGCAACTGAAGACGCCACCGTTGATTCCAAAAAAAAAAAAAAGATTCATTCGCTGCCGTCGCTCGTTGGAAGTGCCTTGGTGGGAACACTCCTTCGTTTAAGGTAATAAGTAGTAACAGCCTACTCCCGTCTCTCTGTCTCTAATTCCGTCTTAAAATTCGGTGTTCCTCTCTTCTTCTTTGGATGTAGATCTCACGGGCTCCTCGCTCAGCTGTTCTGGTTCTTGCCTGCAGCATGGATTTATAGGCGTCATCCTTAGCTGCATGCGCTAGCCTACATTCTTCGTCGAACCAGGGGTTTCAGTTCTCTAGCTCTTAAGAAATACTTAATGCCAAGTATGAAGACATTTTCTAATGCTCTGTATTTTGTTTCCTCCACCAGTGAGTGCTGTCCAGCAGATCAAAATAACACCACCTCAAATCCAGCAACAACAACAAATAACACAAACCCAGCAAATCCAGAAGAAGACAACCAAAATCTACAAATGCTTGTCGTGCGATTTCAAAACTCAAGATCTAAAACTCTTCAATCCGCACTACGAAACATGCAAGCAACAGAATTTCCACTGCAAAATGTGCAAGAAAGTCTTCTCAACACTGAACGCTATGAAACAGCATATGACAGAGAAACATAATGCCACAACAACCACCACGAATTCACAAATTCAACAGCAAATGTCCACCCAAGATGTGCATTCGTGTCAATTGTGTCAGGTGAATTTCACAAGTGAGCTGGCCCTCAAGAAGCACATGGAAGTCAATCACAATGAATACAAAGTGGGCGAGGCAACACAGCTCTACACATGTAATCACTGTCAATTCAAGTCGACGGACAAGCAAATATTCGACGAACATATGCGAAAACATGTCAAACCGAAGCCGTTCAAGTGTCGCTTGTGTTCGACTCGATTTGAAACTCGTGAACAGGCAACTATCCATGCTAAGGCCCATCAGCCGAATATATTCAAGTGTGGAACATGTTCGTTGTCGTTCCCTAAGCGTGAAATGCTGGTGAAACACTTTGAAAGTCATCAACCGAAGGCACAGCAGCAACAACAGCCCCAACAGCAACAACAAACACAAGTTACGCAAATTATCACCCAACAGCAACATCAGCAACAGCAGGTGCAGCAGCAACAACAACAACAACAGCAGCAGCAACAAGCCCAGCCCCATGTCATAACCACCCAAAAACTGTTGCAAGAGACAATCGATGAGGCTCTGAGTGAGTCCTCCGAGGCTGGAGTCGATTCTAAAGCAATTCGTTTCTTCACATGTCACATATGTTCGTTGACTTTCATCCAAGAGAACTACTACAATCAACACATGGAAACCCACAAATCGCAGACACAAAAGAAGACCACCACATCGGCATCCCTGACATCAACTATTTCAGGTGGCGGCGTGACCACAACGTCATCGTCAACATCAGTAACGAGTGTAAGCCAGAGTCTAATACGCGGCGACGGCAGCAAGGATGCAGGTGAATCTGGCAATTTGGTAATGAGCTCGTCCAATGCCAGCAATACAGCAACGATATCGGAAGCAGACATTGAGAGCATTTTTGAGAAAATGCACTCTGATAAGTCGGACAATGAGGTGGCCGGATCTGGAAATGGTTCCGCTTCGAATGCAGGAGATGCTGCCGGTGGGGATAATTTGGTGATTACAAGCCAAGAGAATGCTGTTGGTGGAATCACTTTCAATATTACCATCCCACAGCCGGATTCTGCCGAACAGGGCAATGAAGTAAGTTCAAAACACACTTAAAATGTTAAATTCCTAGTAAATGTACTTTTCACCATTCTCTAGGGCGATGCCAAACAACAACAGAGGGGCAATGACAACAATTCAAAACCTGTCAGCATTGACATGCCCGTCCTAGATCATCCTGACGAAGGCATCGACAAATCAGCAGATTCAAGCGACAAACCATCGTCCACCGATGAGAGTTCGAAAAAACCCAACAGTCCAGCAGGTGCATCAGGATCTGCCGCCCAACCAGTCAGCATGCCGAGCTTGGACGATGACAATGAGGCTCACGACAGTAATAGTCAGCATTCGGCTGCAGCCATGGAACAGCAATCCCAACAAGAACAACAAAACACATCGGCAACCGAGTCCGAAGAGCAACAGGAAGCCCAGCAACAAGAACAGGCCGAGCATGCCCAAAACGAAGAAAACCAACAAAACATGGCTAACGCCGACCAAGTACAAATGGATTTGGACGAAATGCAAGCCGGTGTCGAAGGAGGTCAAATCAAGTTTATCCTCAATGAAAATGGACAACTTCTGCAGTTGGACAATCACATCATCACCGATGCCGATGGAAATCAGATTCTGGTTCAGGATAGTGAACAGATTCAGCAACTCTTGCAGAGTGTTGGAGTGCTGCAGACCAGCGACGGCTTGGACGGTGAGACCTTGCAAATGATTGGAGACAACAATCAGATGGTGATTGTTCAGCAGGGGGACAATGAGCCTCAGCTCATCGATGCATCTCTACTTAATGCCGACGGGCATATTGTCATCCAACAGGGACAGGACGGCGAATTGGGAGAGGGCGCCCATGTTATTGGAGAGGGTGGAGTTCGTATTCCTGTCTCGGTATCGTATACGGCTGATGGACAACCTATTGTTCAAGTTACACAACAACCCGAAAGTGTTGATGGCAAGGAAATGGAAGGCACCACCGTGATTACAACAACAGCTGGTGGTGAAACGGCAGTCACTCAGAGTTTGTCCCAGGCTCCCGGAAGTTATTTCGCGTTAGAAGACTTGATGCAACAGCCTGAACAGTCTAAGGCCTCTGACTAAAATCAACGTCTCGTTTTAAATATGTCGACAAAGGGGTCTGGTGCCCAATGATTTGACACAAAATGGGTAATTGTAAATTTAATTAGCACTAAACTTATATTTAATGGTGTCCACATCATCCTTAAGTTAAAAATCTGCATTCAACTAAACTGAAAATATCCCAACACAAACAAAAATAGAAGAAACCTTTCGTCATGTATATAAACACAAGGATTTAATTTACAAAAACTGTTTGTTATATAGATACACACACTAAGAATTAATACACAAAATGGTTTGAGTTCGTTTCTGTGGTATCTCTCAACTTACCACATCTGAACACGTCTGAAAGCAAAGAAACTTAACGAAAGCCGTTAACACAAATCTTCGTTTTCTTTAAAGAACTAATAAGCCTTATTACCGTATCCGATCGGAGCAAATGTCCGATCGGAAAGACGCGATCCGACGCACTTTGTTGTATTTTGAGTGAAAAAATATTTTTATTTCCGAATTCGGACACTTTTTTGTTTCGGAGACAATCGGACAAAAAGTAAATAAACTAACCGCAATGCATCGCATGAAATCGCTCTCATTTTGAAATTCCGGCGCAGATTTCAAATTTTTTCGTAGATGTCTACGATTAACCTGTCAGAAAGGATACGGTGGTAGAAAATTCTTAGAAATTGTACGAATCGGAGAGAATTTTGCTCCGATCGGGTACGGTAATGAAGCTGAATACAATTAATTCTTATTAATTAAAAAACAAACACAATTTCACTATTTTATCATCATCTAAAATTATATTATTATTTTGTAACTAAGATAGATTACTGATTTCAGTTTTCGTTTCTGACAGAAATTTTAACAAAACGATTTTAGGAGAACACAAAAAATCAACAAAAAAAAATTAGAAAGAAAAACAAAAATTTCATTATATAGACCGTTATTTTCACGAGTGTATAAGAGACAAACAAAATAAAGAAAAAAATTAAATTTATATTAAAATAAATAAAATGTTAAATATAAGTAGTCATTATATAGAATATAACCCAAAAAAAGTAATAAACGAAAAAAAACTTATTAATAAAAAAAAATATTAAAATATTCTTATAAATGTTTATTTTTGATTTTAACAAAAAAACAAAAACAAAAGGCGTCATGATTCGAAGCTGTGTATAAACAAAAACCTTTTTTTTCATTTTTCATTTGTTAAAACAAAGAAATTAACCTTCTATTTGCAAATTAGATAAAATCGGGAAGAAGTTCTTATAACAAGAACACAGAAACTGTTTAACCAATAAAAAGTTTAAGTATAATAATTTTTAAATCCTTTTTTTCTTCAATTATTCAAGCTATGGCATATGCAAGATTCTTGAAAAAAACAATGTAATTGCCAATTCATTTGTATGCAATTGAACATTTAATTAAAACTTATTGTACAAGAGGTAAGATATTTCAAAGAGAAATAAAGAAATAAAAATTGTGAAAAAGAGACGAGGAAATGTTGTTTTATATGCGATTTTTTCTTTTAACGGAATAGGTGACGGGAAGCGGAAGTAAGTATATCGAGTATCGAAATATGTAGAAGTTTAGATGGGTGGTTTGGGTGTTTCGTTGGGTGTGGATGTGTCTTGCATAACAGCGGAAATTGTGGTTGCACCTTTTTCGTTAAAGATTCATTCAAATTTATGCACTGAATAAACGGATGAAATTGAGCGCAGCGTGACTTCGTAGTCAACTCGTTATGATTTGTTGATTAAGGCCCAACTATAATAGTCGGAAGGGTGCGTACGTTGACGTACGAAAATTCCCAAATATATGCAAATCAGATGTCACAGCACAGCCATAATAGCGGATTGCTCGGTTTCGTTCAGTTTTGTTTTCGGACGTAAACTCACTTTTCTTTCTCAATTTACGCGCGGAAATTTGACATTTCTCTAAAAACACAGCAAGACGACACTCTGGGCTGATTGGCTGCCTTATAGATGTTTTTGCGAGATGAGGACTCAGTATATCAAGCAGTTTGTTTTACAGTTCTAAATTCATTCGTGTATAAATGAAGAACTGTTCTCTGTCCAGACTTTTTATTTTTATAAATGTAACATTGAAAAAATCATTTTGGTTTCTATCGCGGTTGATGGGACGCACACAGCAGGACCTATCTCTTGAGCTGTTTTTAATATAATCATCTAATTCTTTTAATGCAAACAATGCCTCCATTAAGAAGTGCATTGATTTTAAACTCTTAATTATTTTAAATTGTCTATTTTTATTCATTATTTCATTTAAAACAATTTGCCCAACACAGAATAATGACAGAAAGCTTTCCGTTCAATTATGGGTAAGCGGATGCAATTGACAGTCGGAAAGAAACGGTTCGTTCAGTTTTGACGCTAGCTTCCGTTCCCGTCCGTCTATTATAGTTGGGCCTTAAGTTGTTTTCTACCAATCAGAACGAGTTGACTACGTATATCGTTTTCCATTGGTCGCCCAAAACTCTTCTATTTTGAAAACAGAATCGTCCGAAGAATGACACATACATCATAACCCGTTCCATTGGAGGTAGAAGAAGAAAGGTGAAAAATAGACCAATGGAAAACGACAGTAGTCACTAGGTTTCGGAATGCGCTCATTGTTCCAAATTATTTGGAGTGTCAATTTAAATCAATCACCAATAAACTGTCGCGGCCTTGAAAATGAAAACTGAAATTTGCATGGAAATGTCAAACTCTATACAAATTTTCAGCTGAAGAGCGAAGCATTCCGGTCGGCTCTTTACTTTCTTTCACTCTAAACAAAATATGTATTGCATGAGACGTGCACAGCTTTTTGTTAGCGACAGGCCTGTTTTACCTGGCAAAAATCTCACTGAGATCTCAGTGTCACTTTGACTGAGGAAATGGCGTTAAAATGTCATGTCAGATATGTGAGAAAAAAGGCTTAAGCCATAACTATAATGAACGGAGCCGTCCATAACTGAGCCAGAACAAAGAAATTTCTACATTGTGTCCTATCGTAACCCTGAGGCTCCACAAGAGTAAAATCCAATCCAACTTCTCTTCCGCAATCCAGTGTTTTTTTTTTTTTGGCTGGGCATATTATGTCTTGCCATCAGCAACCTCAAATTGTCACATTTCACACAACGGTTAATCTGTTGTTTACTTTTTTGATGATTTACCTTTTGTGTCGGTAAATGTGTCAAAAAGTCTGTGGAAAATAGACGCTCAACACTACATTCAACACAAACGTTAAATTTGATGACAGGATTTTGATCCGCTCGAAAAATCCAGACTGCGATGACCGGATCATGGACTGAATGTTGGATTGTTGGTCTCTATTGAATTTATCTGATGACAGCGAGATTTTGTTCGTAGTCGTCGTCGCCGTTATACAGTCTACAGAAGTGGTCTTTCCAAATCCCAAGCATTGACTGCGATTCTACTATGGTGTTCCCTTGTTTATCTCTGCAGGCATCAATCGGTTCTTGCTCGATGACCTTTAGCCAGCTGTTTTACCTTCCGGTAGAACCTCCGAACTTCATTCCTGCTGTTGACTCTCTCAACTTCCTCGATCTGACCCTTTTCATGCTCCCTCTTTTTTCACCTGAGAAGCCGGCGTTCCTCTCTCCTCTTTTGCTCGTAGAGCTCACGAGCAGCTCTTGTCCTTCTATGCAGCGCCGCTTTGTATGCCTCCTGCTTGGCTGCATGGGCCTGCCTGCATTCTTCGTCAAACCAGGGTTTTCGTTTTGGTGGCTGTGTGAAACCTAGCACATTAGAGACAATACTTGATGTTGGAGGCATAAGAGGTTACTTGACACTCGATAAGAGAAGGATCTGTCGATCTCCTGCGATTGTAGTCGTCGGACGTCGAATTTTCTTGCAACATTTCCTTTTGTTGGCCGTAGCACTACGAATATCCCGGACTTGAAGTCGGAATTAAAATCAGAGTCACACATAGGTACATATAAACACTTGCAATGTAGGTATTCGCGCCATGTAAATGAAAATTAAAACAATGTTAAGATGACATAACATTGTTTTAATTTTCATCTGCATGAGGCTTCACAAATACATAGGCATAAGATATGCAACCACTAGAAGCGAAAGCGTTTGCATGTTCGTTCGGTATGCGGAGTCGGAAAATCTGTGTACCAATTCTAGATTACCAATTAGGCAATTACCATTCAGAGATAGCCCAAAACTATAAAAGAAACACTGCTTTTTGAGGTTAAACTTACTCTTCACATTCAGAAGCTAGATTTTCAGCCTATATACATACATATATGTAGGTATATTTTCTCAAATATAAACTCAATTTTGTTTTAATAAATCATATCAAATCATATCCCGGAAAGCCGGAAGTACATTATTTAAACCGGAAATCGTTCATTTTCAAACGCAACTCACATATCGAGTCTCTTTTGAAAAAAAGCACTCATCTGCTGTCAAGAAAAATTTCACTCAAAACAAACCAACAGCTGATTCGTTTGACTTGTCAGTTGTCACCACAGTCTTCTGCAAAAATCAAATAAAAATTTACAATTTAAGAAAAAGTTTAATAATTAAAATGTTACAACTCACTGCAGTCATAATTCGAAAACCAAATATTTTAGCAAATTTAATAAAATCAAAACCAGCTCAATGTATTTTTATTTCCAATCGACGTTGCTTAGCCCAAAAAGTATCTGCGCCTGTTATTGAACGACCAAATCTTGGTCAGCGAGACGATAGCAAAAAGATTTCACCACTTGGTTATTTTCTAATTGTGAGAAGAACACTTTGTTTGTTTCTTTTGTAAACTAACGATTTTCTTTTGTTTTAGTTAATCCCGATCACGACGTTTGGATTGGGTTGCTGGCAAGTTAAGCGCAAAATATGGAAAGAAAATCTCATCAAAGAACTTAAAGAGAAGTCCCTCACGGGAGCTGTGGATCTTCCTGACAAGTAGAGACTCTTTGAAAACATCAAATCTTGCCGAGTACTGATGCAAATTGTTTTGTTTTAGTTTGGAAGACTTAAATCAAATGGAATATCGAGCAATTAAAGTTCGTGGTGAGTTTCAACACGACAAGGAATTGTTCCTCGGCCCAAGGTCATTTATTCGTCCGGACGGCGCCGAAATGGGTGGCGGGCTTTTCTCGAGTAGGGACAGCTCAAATGGTTACCTGGTTGTTACACCCTTCAAACTGGCAGACAGAGAGTAAGTTGTGGATTGACGTTAGAGTGAAGTCTCAAACTATTTTTGATTTGCAGCGAAACAATCCTAATCAATCGAGGTTGGGTGTCTCGAAAACTTGTCAAACCCGAAACACGCAAAGAGGGACAAGTTTCTGGGGAAGTAGAACTATCCGGTGTAGTCCGATTGGGTGAAATCCGACCCCAATTCACACCAGACCACAAGGGACAGGGAGGCGTTTATCTATACAGGTGAGCATTTATTATCACTTTTCAATCATTATCGTTGACTGCACCAACTCCCAGAGATCTGAACCGAATGTGTTCTGAAACCGGTGCGTCTCCCTACATCCTCGATGCCGACTACGCATCCACAGTCGCAAATGGACCAATCGGTGGACAAACTCGAGTCACTCTCCGCAACGAACACTTGTCCTACATCGTAACATGGTTCTCCCTATCGGGAGCAACTGCCTGGCTCTGGTATCGCCAAATAATCAAAAGAAAGGCATTTTAGTTTAGTTTAATTATTTGTTCGTTTAGTGAAAAATAAAATTTATTTACTTTTTAATCTTAATTCTATAAATGTGTTCCTGTCGAGCTTAAGAACTACAATATTGCAATTGCATTGAACAGAACGTTATAGAGACAAACAATAATATCTTTGACTTAAACGTAGAACAAAAATTAAGGAATATCTTTAAATGTAGAATAAATTGCATGTGTGGGTTAAGAATAGGCATTCTCTTGTGGGATAGAAAAAGATGATTAACTCGTCATCGAGTCAATGTAAGTTTAGCAAGAAATACTGAGTGTTGTGTCATATCAAAATGGAGTGCATCCAGTGATAATACTTCCTCGAGCGAGTATTGTTCGTTTTACAACTGAGGAATGCTTCCCCAAGCCCTCATCAAACTCGACCGATTGTATCGTTTGCCAATTGTCTGCACATGGAAGCCAATTTGTAGTAACTTCTCGTGGTCGAGAATTTTTCGTCCGTCGAAAATGTACGCCGGTTTCATCATTGAAGCGTAAATGCGTTTATAGTCAAGAGTCTAACAAAACAAAAGTGTGATGAGTAAAGAGCAAATAAACCGAAAGGCATATTTAACTTACGACAAACTCATCCCATTCGGTGCATAGAACAATCGCATGTGTATCACGGACCGCACTATAGGGATCACTATGAATTTGCACTGCCTGCTTGACATCCTCCGGTGAGTCGGTCACCGATGGATGTGTCAAATCGTCGATAATCTGTTCGGGCTCGACTTTCGGATCGTAAATATCCAATTTGGCACCTTCTTCCAGGAGAGTCTTGCACACAGTTATGGCCGGTGTTTCGCGGGTGTCGCCAGTGTCTTTTTTGAAAGCAAATCCAAAGATTGATATTCTCTTGTCCGAAACCGTATTGAAAAGGCATTCGATTATCTTTTGGGAAAATCTCGATTTCTGATATTCATTCATATCGATGACTTGTTGCCAGTAGGCCGCAACTTCTGGCAGATTCAAGCCCTCACAAATGTACACTAAGTTGAGAATGTCCTTCTGGAAGCAACTCCCACCGAAACCAACCGACGCCTGAAGGAATTTCCTGCCGATTCGAGAGTCGAGACCGATTGCGCGAGCAACTTCGGCAACATCGGCACCGGTTGCTTCACAAACGGCCGACAACGAGTTAATACTGGAGATTCGTTGGGCTAGAAATGCATTGGCAGCCTTAACAAGAAAAAACGTTAAATGAAAATTTGACTTGGTGCCGATAGAAGTGACCTACTAATTTAGAAAGTTCTGAACTCCATGTGTTTGTTGTGAGGACTTTAGCCTTCGGTATCCAATGTTCATAGATCCATGAAAGTTTTTCAACGGCTTTGTGTCCTTCGGCAGTTTCTTCACCGCCGATTAGAACACGATCGGCATACAGCAAGTCCTGAACGGCTGTTCCTTCGGCTAAAAATTCCGGATTCGAGAGGATGTCATAGCGAACTCCTGAAAGAACACAGCAGTTAGGAAAATACAAGTAAATTTCAAGTTGAATTCAAAGCTTACCCGGCTTCTGATTGGCCCGAAGAATATGCATTATACTTTCAGCAGCCCGCACCGGCACCGTACTCTTTTCAACAACAACCTTATTCGATTGGGCAATGTCGGCAATCATTCGTGCTGCACTCTCGACATATTTCAAATCAGCCGCTCGACCTTTAATTTCAAACCAAATTCAAGGCATGTTACTAACGACTTCCAGCAGTCAGAAACAAAAACAAACCTTTTCCATTGCCAAATGTCTTCGTTGGTGTATTTACGGATATGAAAATCAAGTCAGCTTCTTTGATGGCAGTTTCAATGTCGGTTGAGAAGAATAAATTAACATTTCGGCATTTTTTGACGACGTCATCGAGACCTGGCTGCGAATCATAAAAACAAAAATAAGATTAAAGCAAAAATAACAAAACAAACACGAAAGTAAAGCAAGACCGGAGTTGTTAGGTCGAATTTAGAGTTCAACAAACTTTTGTTGACTCATGAGGTAAAACTGGTAAATTTTGTGTTGAATTGCTTTTGGCGTGAAAATTGATTTGTTATGTAAGTTACGTAGAATTTCTTTATTGCATGATAAGAGCTCATCAAACCTGCTTAGGTTAGGTGATGAGGGGTGTGCACAGCGTGAAACTGTTACGTACACGGGGGCGTACTGGACCATTGTGATCCCCTATAAAAGAAATAAAAGTTAGCATCGATGCTCCTCAATTTTGCCGATTAACGTAGACTGGCTCGTTAACGAACCAGCCTGTGCTATCTATGAATTTCCTCATGTTTGCCATTGAGACCTGTGCTAGATCATCCAGTTCCCCAACAAACCTGTTTCCGAAATGACGGAGTCGGCTAGTTTGCAGGTTCGGACAGTCACAGAGCAGGTGTTTAATGGTTTCTATTTCCTCCTAATCCTGACAGCTCCTACAGAAATCGGGTGCAAATGCCCCTGTCTTGTTGGTCATGGTGCCAATGGCGCAACGACCCGTTAGTACACCTATCAGGATTTTATTACTCAGCGATAAAATATACCGAGTTTCCTTTTCGTTTGTGTTAGGCCATAAACTTCTAGAGATTACGCAATCGTCCCTGGATTTCTAGGAGTTATTGATTTTCTCTCTTGATTTAAGGTCTATCTTCCTCTTGAGTACCCCAATTGGGACAAGTGGTCCCCTAACTGAATGGTCGCTACTACTTGTATCTGCTTCTGACTTTTTCCTGGCTAGTTCATCTACTATTTCGTTCCCTTCTATATTGCTATGTCCAGGAACCCAGCAGAGCTTAACCTGGTTAGTGTGGCAGATTCTATTTAATTCCTTCCTACAGTTTAAAACTGCCTTTGATCTTATAGTCTCACTGGCTAAGGCTTTGATAGCAGCCTGGCTGTCCACGAAAAAAGTAATCTCCGAGGAGCTAAGCTTTTCATGATGTGCCAATTTAGCTGCTTTTTCAATGTCAAAGATCTCGGCCTGAAAGAGACTACAGTCAGCTGGGAGTTTATACGACTCTCTGATGTTGAGAGATTGGCAAAACACTTTAGCAACTGTTCCTGATTCCATTTTTGAACCGCCAGTGTAGAAAGGGATACCCTGTTTACTTATAAGTGAATTAGGATCCCAGCTCTGACTTTCTGGTGTGCAAATAGAAAAGTTCCTATCGAAATCTAGTACAGGGGGAATGTAATCGGTGGTCTCCATCAGTCCTGGAATTGTGTCATATCTTTGTAAGATTGATACGTGTCCATAGGTGCTGTGCTTCCAAAAACTCATTTCTTTTAAACGAATTGCAGTTTTGGCTGCCGTGCACCTTATGAACTCATCCAGAGCCGGGAGGTCCAAGACCATTTCCAACCCAGCTTGTGGTGTGGATCTCTGAGCCGCTGTTATTCCTATACAGGATAGTCTCTGTACCTTATTCAGGTTCTTGAGATAGCTTGATTTTTCCACCGCTTTCCACCATACAATAGAGCCATAGGTAAGAATGGGCCTGACAATCGCTGTGTTCATCCATTGGATGACTTGCGGTCGCATACCCCAACGTACACCGAAACTTTGTTGACTACGAGGATCCAGAGCAGGGGTGAGATGACCCCTCCTTGTGGTGCCCCTAGTAACTGTTTTCTCAATAGTGCTAACTCCCATTTGAGAGTTGATAATTCTGCCATTTAACATGGTGAAGATCCAATCGACTTTGACAGATTCAACTCCAACTTGATTCCGTTTTTACGTTATTAAACGCACCCTCGATATCAAGAAATGCTGCCAATCAAACCTGCTTATGTGGCCAGTGAATTGAATTCATTTGTTGCCAAACTGAGTAGATTTTAGCTTATCAGACTTCCTCTTTGCCAAGTGCCTGATAAGTGATAAGCAAATAGCTTTAACCGCTCTTAAGAGATAATACCAGAGGCTAGATAAACGACAATATTTTATAATGAAAAATTGAAATGAACGAATGTTGCACAACTGATTGGCAGCGAGTCCGCGATATCTTCAGTTACCTACAACGAATCAATTAATCATTTATTGGCAACACATTATTCTAGTATTGGGACGTGACTCAATGCTTAAGATGACCTAATAGCCATTAAGAGAATGCAACGTTAGTTAAGATTCTAATTCAGACCTTGACACAAATGGGGGGAAGTGCCATCTAAAAGCCACTCAAGGACACCATTCTAACAGAGAGAAGAGCGAACAGAAGATTATGCATTATGAATTTGCTTCCAAGAACAAGCTTAATGATGTGTAATAAATCTGGGGGAATAATATTTTAACGAAGCATCAAATAAACGCGCGTCTGGCAGCTAAACAAACCTCTAAGAAAACATGTGCCGAATTGAAAAAAATAAAAACTGACTTGTGTGCGAAATTGATTTAAGTTAAAAAATAATAAAAATTAATTGGAAACGTTTTCTATCGCGAAGGTTTTTTTAAGCTGCCGGAAGACAGATCAATAATAAATGATCAATAGGAAAGACAAGTAACTTGGTCCAAGAAAGAAACATCGTACACGATGATAGCCAACAATTCCGTGAACCCGACCTAGAATAAGTGAAAACGGCAATATCACGCCTGAAATCCAACAAAGCCGCTGGAGCAGATGGTTTAGCTGCCAAGCTGTTCAAAGCAGCAGGCGACGATCTAGACATGCATGAAATCATCTGTTAGATATGGCCGGAAGAATGCATGCCCGATGAATGGAACCTCAACATTGTTTGTCTGATCCTGAAAAAGGGAGATCCTCTAAACTGCGCCAACTACAAAGGAATCACCCAACTTAACATCGCCTACAAGATCCACTCTGCCGTATAATATGTGAACGTCTGAAGCCTTTCGTCAACAATCTGATGATCCTTATCAATGTCGCTTCAGAGTTCAGACCAGGAAAGTCAAGCATCGACCAAATTTTCACTTTGCGGCAGATCCTGGAAAAAACCAATGAACTCCAAATCGATATCCACCATCTTTTTATCGATTTTAAGGCCGCGTACGACGAACTGTATAAAGCTTAGTCCAGTTTTGGCATCCCTGCCAAGCTCGTTCGCCTGTGCAAAATGACGATGTAGAACTTACGCCGCGTCATCAAGGTTGGCAACGAGCTAACGGAATCTTTCCAAGTCAAAAAAGGATTCAGACAAGGCGATGCACTGTCATGTGATTTCTTTAACATCCTTCTTGAGAAGATAGTGGAAGACTCCACCGTCAACACCAGAGGCACGTACGCCGATGATATTGATATAATGGGAAGAACACAGCGTGATGTTAATGGCGCCTTTTTGAGAATTGAGACAGAAGCGGCAAAAATGGGTTTAGCGGTAAATGAGGGAAAAACGAAGTATATGCTGTCTTCGAGGAAGGACACCCAACATCGGCGGCCCGGACAGAACGTTACAATAGACGCATACAAATTCGAGGTAGTAGAGGCGTTTGTCTACCTAGGCTCCGCTATTAACACGGGCAATAACACCAGCGCTGAGCCGTCGAAGAATAACTCTTGCTGTTTCTTTGGGCTAAGAAAGCAATTGAGTGGAAAAGCCTTTTCTCGAGCAACTGAGGTAAAAATCTCATCCTCCCACTCCTGCTGTTTGGTGCAGAAGTATGGACTTTGACAAAATCAGATGAATGTTCCTTAGGCTGTTTCGATAGGAAAGTTCTTCGGGTCATCTTCGGCCCCGTGTGCATTGATGGCGAATGGAGAAGAAGATACAACAGCGAATTTTACGGGTTGTACAACGACATGGACCTAGCCAGAAGAAGAAGAGTCAAGGTCAAGAGACTCAGCGCATGGACACCAATGCTCTGGCCCGGAAAGCCGTCGAAACTATTCCCGAGGGACGTAGAAGGAGAGGAAGACCACGACTCAGGTGGCGCACACAAGTGGAAGAGGATCTCAATCAACTTGGAGGGCAAAACTGGAGACAGCTAGCTAGGGACGTGCTGGCTGGCGGAGACTGTTGATTGAGGACCAAGTCCACAACTGAATGTAGCGCCACCTTAAGTAAGAAAAGAAAATTAACTTGGTCCAAGAAAGAAACAAATACTCAGGACGTCGAAGTGGCTAGTCAATGCAACCTTGGCGTCTTAGGTGTTTTCTTCTGAATTCTAATTTAACCAAGAGTTCGTGGTAATGCCTGCTTAATATTTGTCAACATGAGCTCCGCAAATTTATTTGATCAATCAACACATGCAAACAGGTTCCAAACAATCGCTCAGAGCACTTTGCAGTACTTGTTGTCGTTTTTGTTTATTGAATTGCTTTTTCTTGTGAGTAAGCAGAAGCAGAAGCGCGTCTCTATTTTTAACGATAGACACCTATAAGAAAAAACAAAAACAAAGAATAATAGATTCAGCCAGGCAACAGATATCAAGTAGACAATCAAACATGTTTCAAGTGTCTCAACAATGAACGTGAACTTGCAGCCGTGGCGTCCTCCTTTTAAGCAAATTCGTTGCAAACAGAAAAACAAGAAAATGACAACGTGTGACCATTGGTATGACCACAAGTCATTAATTCAAGGTAAATTTGCTGACCTTCCGAAATTGATTGAATCATCATAGCAAACTAATCACATTTGGCTTTTACTGGCTTTTGTACAAAGATTATTAATAATATTTATGCAAACCTCGTAAATTGGAAGTTTATCGGAATTCCATTGGGCTATGCGTTCGACACTTTTATCAACAACAGTCACTGTAATTCCCGGACATTTGAATGCCATCACACTGCATGTTGGACCACCAACATAACCAGCTCCAATGCAACACACTTTGGAAACACCGATTTCTTGAGACATAGTTTCTTTTATTTAAATGCACTTATTAATGTTAAACCAATTAAACGAATTTGGGTGAGCAAAAAGAACAAAATATCCAGTATAAAGTGGTTGTCTTCGACTTCCGTTCTAAATATCTTGTAAGAGTGGTGTGCGGCACAAATGAAATCTATGGTTACTTTTTTTGTTTGTACATTTGAACGCGTTTTCTTGATAATTTGGAATTTGAATGTAATTACAAAACCATAATAATAAATGAGATAAGCACAGACGCTTTTGTAAAAATTTGCACAAATTAGTGTTCGTTCTCGTTGGTCGTTGATGAATGAAAAATAAATTTGTATAGTTTTCCAAAGCGATTTTTTTCATTTGTAATTTGCTTGACAGTTCAATTTCTCTTTATTTTTCTTTGACAGGTAGATAATGATGTGCGGGAGTGGAATGTCTAAATGAAATATCGATTGTAACTTTATTTTTGCGAAAAATATCGAAATCGATAGTTTGCTTGTGTACTTCAAATTAATTCATCGTGCCACGCGCATAGAGATTATATAATTGAGCACGGGAGAGTAAGCACTTCGTACAAGTGGAATTGATATATCGGGCGAGAGAGAAAGCAGATCAACTAGTTCTTTCGTTCTCTCTCTGAGCTTCTCGCTGATTGGCTGTCAGGTGGAATGGGCAGAGGAAAAAAATAAAATAAAAGAAAAGTCAAAACCCAAGTTGTTGTCTTACCTGTCTTACAAAAAAGAACTCGTCGTGCTTCTTTCTCTTCGAGTTTGCTTTGAATGATAATACTGTCTCCATCATCATCATCCCTCCAAAAAATAATTAATTTTGTTTGTTGTTTTTTTTTTGAGCTTATGAGCTGTCGCCCTGTCATACATATCAAATGGTCAGTATATTTGAACTTGAGCTTCCGTTTGGAGTCATGTAACGTAACATTACGTACGAAATGTGAGGTTGAACCTTCATTGAGATAGCATTCATTGAACTCCTCCTGACCTGGTAAACGTCAGGCGAAACCAAAGCTAAAGCGTGTTGTGTTTCAGCCATAAACGTCCCACGAAGCCAAAGCTAAAGCGTATTTGTGTTTCATCCATAAACGTCAGGTGAAACCAAAGCTAAGGCGTGTATGTGTTTTAGCCATTATTGGGTCACAACTATCGTCTCAAGCTCACAGGAAATCAATTCACAAGAGTTATGACTTGCAATCCATCACAACGACAGAATCGGGGTATGCATGTTAAATCTGTGTGGAAAAGAGTTCCACATTCGCGTAGTACGGCTAAAGAATGATTCTCTATACTTAAGAGTACGTCCAAAGACCAAAGTAGGGCTCAAGGTTAAACTGATGGACATTCCTAGAAGCGCGAGTATTATGGGCGAATTGTTTGAGGGGAGGAATGTAACTGGCTATTTCTCTAGAGCTCTTACCGTAGAAGAAGCGATAAAACAGAGAGAGAGACATGTCACGTTACGACGGTGATCTAAGGAAGGGAAAAACGCAGTGATGTCTCTATCACCGATCATTCTTAGGGCTCTTTTTTGAATACCATCCAAGAGACTTATGTATATTACTGGAGCACCAGCCCAGAGACGAGAATTGTACTCAAGCTTTGGACGGATTTAGGTCTTGTAGATAGTAGCCTGGTCAGACGGGGAGAAGAATTTCTTGCACCGTCTTAAGAAGCCCGAACATCTTGTGACATTTTTGGCGACAGCGCATTATGTGCTCATTCCACAAAAGGTGGTCAGTTATGCACATACCGAGAATCTCGAGATATTCGGTCAGAGATGATATAAGGTAAGGAGATGGGAAACAAAGCTGTCAAAATGACAATGCCTACAAGCTTTGGACCATAGTTACTGTGAAAGTATGCGTGTTTTTGCCAATGCTATCACAGTAAATATGGTCCAACCCATTTTTGTTGCTGTTTTTTCCTCATTTATTCACAGACACGTAGCAGACAAGTAACAGTAAAATAAAATTTGCGGTATCCGGAGGGTAAAACGTTAGTCAGTTTCCGATCTTGTTACTTATTTAATCTTTGTATTCGGTCTCGATGGTGCAAGGGTACTATCGTCAGCCAAACAATAGAGCCCTGGGGCACACCAGCATTTATATTGTAGGTTTCAGACTTGAATCCGTCCAATACAACTTGTATTGAACGGTTTGAGAGAAAGTTTCCAATTCAACGAGGAAGGGATTCATCGATACCGAAAGCACGCATTTTCGATAAGAGAGCAACAATCTTTTTGTTTCTTCAAAACGATGTAAAGATTTGTTCCACTGTTCGGTGAGATAAACCATCGGATCACTGTGAACCTGTTACTGCGAAAGCCGTACTGCCGGTCATTAAGAAGCTTTCGGTCTTCGAGATATTTCTTGAGCTGATAGTTTATCAGCGTTTCCATGACCTTAGAAAGAAGGGACGTAAGTGCAATCGGACGATAGTTGGAAGGAAAAGAGGATTCGCCTTTTTTTTGAAATTGGCTGGACAAAAGCTGGTTTCCAACTACTCGGAACGAGCCCAGAAGAATAGGATAGATGGAAAAGCTTACGCAATGATTTTTCCAGCGTGGAAGAACACCTCTTCAGAATAATAGCGGGGATACCTTACGGACCAGCGCCAGCGGATTTATGTAGGTTGAGATCCTTTAGGACTCTCGCCACAGCACGAGTGCGGAAGAAGATTTGTCCCATGGAATCATTGACGTGCTCAAGAACAGGCGGAGTCATGACACTCTCAGGCAGCGAAAAGTTGGCGGCTATAACGTTTTAAAGCTCTAACAAAACTTCTGAGAAGCAAAAATTGAACCCTCTGGTAGCGCAAAAGGCCAGGGTGTCATTATCGATTTAAATTATTTAATCGTATCGTATCGATATCGGCGATACTCTATTGACAAATGTATCGTAACGTGATTGACTTCGATACGATACCGATAGGATTAATACGATTATAAACTCAAGACGTATCGTATTGATGTCAGTTTAGCAGATACTGATTTATCGTTTCGATTTTCGTATCGGCCTTCGATACAACTGGAGTGTCATTGTCGACGAGCGTAGGGACCGAGGAAGATGAAGAATTCTTCATATTTACTTACAAATTATCAAAAATTCTTACTGCATTTGGGACTTTGCAGTATTTTTTGCCTTAATTTTTGGTCATATAAAAATTTGATCCGACGAATATGGGCATTGCATTGGATTTTGTATACCCTACGTTCAGTCTCGTAAGTCATAACTCAAAATAATTGTATTGTACTCTTGAACAAACTTAAAGAACCAGAAAAAGGAATCATTTTATTTTATGAATTATGATACAGATACAAGAATTTTATGTTTCATAACCATCGGGCAAGGCATTTGTTTTCGGATTATGAAAAAGCGATTTATTTCCATCGCCCCACGGGAAACGCTTGTTTCGAATCGCTAAATATTCATATTTATGCCATTCAGGGCGTTCGTGATGTTCCTTTTCAGTTGAAACTTTGTAAAAAATGTAACAAGAAAAAAGACCCAATGTGGGAAGCATTGCGAGGCTCAATTTCTTCCAAAAACCTGTCTGCAGTGTTTCTACATAAAAGCAAAAATGATATAAAGTTGCAATTTTGTCTTTTTATTTCTTACCCAAATAAACCAATTGCTTCTTGGAACTCTGCAGAAAAGGCTTTGTTTTCATCACAAAAAAGTTTTGCAACAAATTCTGGATACCACGATTATTTGGAGTTTCCTTCATATTTTTTTTAGTTTTTTTCTGATTTCTAATTTAATTATTTTTGAAGACTTGATTTTGAATAATTTTAGTTTGAGGCAAAACTCGTCAAAAGTCATGATCAAAATTATTCACAGCTGGCAGTCAATTGAGTTATTTATCTAGTAAGAAAAACCACTGAACCAAAACAAAGTGCGTGTTTTGGTTGAATGTCCCTTCTACCCCAACAATATTGTGTTTGAAAATATTGCGTTTAACCGTTGGAAACACAAATTCGCTACCCTTAACCGGAAAACCGGAAACCGTAGCAACATAAACAACTTGCTTAGCAAGTTCTATCAAACAACAAACAATAGATTTCATAAACAAGAAGTCTAGGAAGCAAACGAGAAGTCTAGGAGCAATTCAGATCACATATTATTTTATTAGAGCCATTTTTGTTGTTGTTTGAAAACCATGGCTCAGCAGCCTGCAGATACCAAGCTTAAACCGGTAGCAATATTTGGGTTCGATGGAGATGTTCCATTTGGTCTTCATCTTCATCCGGATGGGAAGCATATTCTGTTTCCGATTGGGAAAAAGGTCGTCATTACGAATAATTTAACAAATGAACAAGAGTTCTTGACAGGACACACATATAAGGTATCGTGTTTGCATGTTTCTCGCAGGTTTGTTATTTTTTTTCTTATGATTTGAAGAAGAAGCATAATACTTTGACTATTTTAGTGGCAAATATATTGCATCTGGACAAATGAATCATATGGGATTCAAGGCATATGTTATTCTTTGGGACTATGAGAATCGTAGAGAAATCGCAAGACATGATCTTCATAAGGTAATTCTGACTTACTTACTTACTTAACCGGCTCGCAATCCATGAAGGATCTCAGCCTTCATCCATCGGGAACGGTCTCTCGCATGCATTCTCCAGTCGCCGAAACCAAGCGCTCTGACATCCGCAGTCACTTGGTTCTTGTACCGTAGGTTCGGTCTTCCTTGTCGTCTCGAACCTGGGGGCTGCAATGAGTAGTCTTTCTTGGCTGGAGCGTTGTCGTCCCTTAGCTCAATGTAGTCGTATTTTCTTGGCTTTCTTTACAAATCCTGGTACAGCTCGTACAGTTCGCGGTTGAACTTTCTTCACCATTCGCCATCGTGGCATTCGGGACCGAAAATCCTTCGAAGAATTTTTCTTTCGAAAGTGCCCAGTATCAACTCCAATTTTTTAACTTATCGTCTAACACTCGGCGCCGTAGAGTAGGAGTGTAGGACTAGTAAAATCAGAGTTTTGTATAGCAGACACTTTGTCTTTCAAATGAGGAGTTCTGAGCCCAGTTGTTTTGCCAAACAGAAGCAGCAGCGGTTCGCAAGGCTAATTTTTCTTCGGATCTCCACTAAGTTTACGTTTGTGGGATTGATGTTTGTTCCAAGGTAGGTGAACTCCCTAAATACCTCGAAATTGCTGCTACCAACAGTTACGTTTTGTCCTAGGTGGACAGATGTTCTTCAAGACCAACGAGTTTCGCCTGTTCTTCCATCGCTGTGAAGGCTTCAAGCACAGCTCTCTTGGATCGACCGATGAGGTATATGTCGTCCGCATAGCCTAGGAACTGGTGAAGATAGTGTTTTCCGTGCTCACACCTGCCTTGCGCACTATCTGATCCAGGAGTATGTTGAAGAAGTCACATGACAGCGCATGGCGCATCTCCTTGTCTACACCCTGTACCCCTTTGCATACTGCACTGCGAATTGTTTAGCGTCATGCGGCACAGCTGGATCAGTTTGTTCGGGATCCCGAATTCAGACATCGCCATCATATAAGCTCTTGCCGGTGGATGCTATCATAAGCAGCTTTGAAGTCGATGAAAAGATGGTGGGCTTCGACTTGAAATTCGTTGATCTTTTCCAGGATTTGCCAATATGTGGAATATGTGGTCTATCGTTGTTCTGCCTGGCCTAAAGCCACACTGGTACGTGCCGATTATTGTGTTGCAGAACGGTTTAAGACGCTCACGCCCACACAGTACGTTGGATAGGATTTTATATGCAATATTAAGCAGGGATATGCCTCGGTAGTTTTTGCATGACAAAGGATCGCTTTTTTTGTAGATCGGGCATATGGAGCTTATCGACCAGTCAGGGGGCATGCATTCTTCCTCCCACACTTTTTTGATGACCTGGGTCCATGTTCTGTAACTCTCACATCGAATAAGTTTTCGCATAAACAGTGCGAATCAGAACAAAACTACGACGGAATGGGTCGAAAATCTCTTTTTCGCATTCAACTGTTTCTGTAACTTGTTTTCACTCGATCAGGAATATAATGAAATGAAATTATTGGAAATCCTGGAAAAATGTGAGTAAAACTGTGTCTATAACTCTGAAGTCGAAATAATTATTCGACTTATCAGTCAAAATAACTCGACCACTCTCGAGCAAGTGAGATAATATTTTGAAGCTGAATTCAAGCTCGTTTATTGTTTTTACTCGAGCTATAAATTCTTTATTTATTTTTTGAGGAGGAAATAAACTTTTTAAGAATTATAATTGCATTTTTTTTTTACTTTTCCGTCTTGTTTGCATAAATTTTTGTTACCTGTGTGTTTTGAGGATAATTTTATAATCATCAATTTTGATTTTTTTAGGGCGGTTTAGTTCACTCAAAGTTGAAGTCAACTTTGGGACTTTTGAATTTCTTTTTATTCAGTCAAAGGTTAGTTTTCGACTTTTAATTGTGAACTCTTGAGTTAATCAACTTTACATTTATTCAATTTTCAAAAATAGAAGAAGCTGAGAGAGAAAAACAAAGATTGTCTCTATTTTTTCAAAAGTTGAAAATGAAAGTCACAAAATTGAATTCAAATTTGAGTGAACAAAATCGCCCTTTAACTGTCACTGTGACTGGAAAACTGGAAATTGTAATTTTCACACAGGCTGTTTTCGCATCAAGTTATAGACACAGTTTATTTTCCAAAATAGAGAAACGTTGGAATATTGTGTTCCACCTTGAATCGAATGGGAAACTTTTCGACCAAGTTACAGAACATGGATACTGGTGCATGCGGTTCATCAAAACACCTCCTCCCTATTTAAAGAGTTCCGTAGGTATGCCATCCGACCCGGCTCTTTCTACCTCTTCTGTGCTGGGGGCTGGGACTGGGTCTTCATTGACTGGTTTTGTTTCTCTTTCGTCATTGGCTCGCTCGACATTATGCGCATTCAGCAGCTGTTGGAAGTGCTACTTGAAAACATCTAAAATTCCCTGTGCTTCGGTGAATAGGTTTCCTTCACTGTTTTGAAGAGCCTTTGTCCAGGTTCTGAAATCAGAAGCTAATTGCTTCGACCTTTTAAAGAAACGTCAGGTGTTGTTCTTGTCCCGAGAATCTTCTAGATCTTTGGGCTGAGAAACTGCGGATGCTCTGTTCTTCCTTCGCAGGGTCTTTTTCTCATTTCTCCTTTTTGTTCGGTGCTCTTCTCTTGCTGCTCTTGTTTTCCGTTGTAGCATCTGCAAACGTACATTTTCCGTCTCTCTTTTCAATAACGCGCATTCATCATCATACCACGGGGAGGCTGTGCTTTCCAACTAATCCGCTAAAGATGTCTTCCTCCCCGATTTTTGCATTGAAGTCTCCAAGTACGATTTTGACGTCGTATTCTGAATAGGCTCCGTAGACTATCCAGGAGGTCGTAGAAATCCTCCTTGCTAGACTCCTCAGCATCATCGGTAGGGGCGGTCTTCAGACAGGTCCTTAAAAATCTTTGAACTCTTCCAGGTGTGTTGTGAAACGGTTTGCTTCTCTGCAGAAGACAAGTACATGGTAAGTGTGGGTGGCGTTGACGATGGATACGTTATAGTGTTCGATATCGAAACATGGTATGTCCTATTTTTGGTAAAAAAAAACAATTTTCCTCAAATGTTAAAATTCTTAGTACTCCAATTTGCCGTGCAGTTGCCTCTAGCTGCACTTCCGGATTTCCAACATATGTCTGTCCATTAAGTAACCGTTCGTCAGTTTTCCTTGTAGCAGGGGATCGTAAGTTTTGAGAGGAGAGTGTCTATCTACTGTTTGGTCACTGAAAATTGTTGCTTTTTTAAGATCATCTTCGAATATGGACGATCGAGAAAGAACGCCGGAAATTAAGTGTATTGGATGTTGAAGTTGGACGACTGCAACGTCGTTACAATTCAATGGTGATTGACGAGAAAGATGAAAATATTTATATCGGAACAATGTCAGGTGATGCGGCTCACGTCAAATTAAATATGAATGCTACCGATGGCAAATTTGCTGTTTTGGTTGGACTCTATGGCAAGCACAATCCTCGAAAGCCATATGGAAAGGATGTTGAAAAGTATACGAATGGAATTCGAGAAATAGTTTTCGTTGCTGGTGGAAATCTTTTAATTGGTACCGGAGATGGAACCGTCGAATTGGTTGCAATTCGAGATGAATCTTTCAAAAATTATCCAAATATAACGTGGCCAAAGTTAAAAACGGTTAGTAGAAATAGAAAGGCCAATGTGCGTGTGTTTGATATTGAAACAGCTTAAAAGCGGATATGACGTTTTAATTGCTGAAGCACAAACAAACTTTAGCTTTGGCTTCGCCTGACGTTTACGAGTTCAGCCATAGAGATTCAATACGTGCTATCACAATGAAATTTCGACCACACGTTTTGTACGTAATGTTAGGTAATGTGACTCCAAATGGAAGCTCCAAACATTAACTTTGTCTGACAGCTCAACAAGTAAATTTCATTTGTTTTTGGAGTTATGATGATGATGGAGGGATAAATGTCACTCAAAGCAAACTCGTAATCGTAACGTAGACGAAGACGAAGCAATTGCAATTTGTTTGCTGATTTTTTTTTGAATGCTGCTGAGCTGTCAGACAAAGCAAATGTTCAGTATATTTGAGTTAGAGCTTCCGTTAGGGGTCACATTACGTAACTTTACGTACGAAACGTGAGGTCTAAGCTACATTGTGATAGCATGGATTAAATTACTATGGCTGAGCTCGTAAACGTCAGACGAAGCCAAAGCTATAGCGTGTTTGTGTTTCACCCATAACGATTAACAATATTTCGATTTCAGCTTAAATCAATAAAAGTTAATGGAACAGTAACGAGTATCGCTAGAAGTTCGAAAGACGTTTATTTAATTGGAACTAAGGCCAGTGAAATATACATACTCAACATTACCAATTTTGATATCAAGCTGAAAATAACTTGTCACAAGGACGCAATCAACGAAGTTATATTTCCCGAGTAAGTTCACTTTTCCTTGAACGATTTTATAAAGATTCTCATATCAGTTGTAACTGTTTAATATAGTAAACTGTCAAGTGTTTTTGCCACCGCTGGTTATGAGTCAATTCGAATTTGGTCAATGAAGCGTCTACAAGAACTACTTCGAATTATTGTGTATAATTTCCATTGTACCGCTGTTGTGTTTACTCATTCCGGAAATGCTATTATATCAGCTTGGAATGATGGTATCATTCGATCATTTACACCAGTAAGTGGTAGACTAATTTATGCCATACCGAATGCCCATAATAAGGGCGTTAGTGCGTTGGCAATTGCGCCAAATGACAAATTACTCATTAGTGCTGGAATTGAGGGCCAAGTGAGGATTTGGAAGATTGAACCATATCGACAGAGTTTGTTAGGAGTTCTGAAAGATCATACTGGGCCAATTAGTTCGTTGCATTTCAACGATGTTAACAATGAAGTTGTATCAGCTGGAACGGATGGTTCATGTGTCATATGGGATATAACGTAACATATACATTAAACATGTCATTTATTCTTTTATATCGTTTCTTCTTCTCCCAGTCGAATGACAAGAAAACAAGTGATCTGTGCCAATACCCAATTTACATGTGCTTGCTACTATCCAACAGGTGTTCAAATTTTGACAGCTGGATCTGATGGCAGAATTGGATATTGGATGGTGGGTTTTATGATAATGAGATATTTACGATCATAATCAAAGCAAGTTTCAAATTCTTTAAGGTTTTTAATGGCAGCTTATTGAGAGAACTCGAAGGATCTAATAAGGAGCCCGTCAATTGTGTTGCTTTTAGTCCCAACGGCGTTTACTTTGTTTCTGCGGGCAGTGATCAAGTGGTTAAAGTAAGGAATTTGCTCATATAATTATTTTTACGATTTTAATCTATTTTGACAGTTGTGGGACTACCAAAATGGAGTGGTGGTTTGTCTTGGACACCAACATGCGTCACCAGTAATGAGTGTTGCCTACAGTCCTTGTGGCAAATATTGTGTTTCCGGTAGTGTATCAGGAACAACAATTATTTGGGAATTGCCAAAGGTTAGATCATTTAAGGCTGAATCACAAACACGCTGCAGCTTCGGCTTCGCCTGACGTTTACAAGTTCAGCCAAATGAATACAATGCAGCAATGAAGCTTTGACCTCACGTTTCGTACGTAATATAACGTAACGTGGAAGCTGTAGTTCAAATATTCTGAACATTTGTTGCTATGTTGAGCTGTCAAACAGCTGTAAAAAAAAGGACAAACACAAAATTCATTTGTTTTTGGAGAGATGAAGATGATGGGGGGAGAACTCTCATTTAAAGTAAACTCGAAGCGGATGCATCGTAACGCAGACGAAGCCGAAGCGTGTTTATGATTCAGCCTTTAAGATTGAATCGATAAATGAATGTTTTCGGCAAAAACTTATTTTTATTTAAAGCAATTCTGGCCACAATCCAAGACAAACCCAATTGTAAACACTGACACTACGACTACTGACGTTAAATCACTAAGCGCAAAATCAGATAAATCTGTCAAAAGTGAAACGAAATCTGCATCATCATCTCGATCAGCGAAAGGAAAACCAGAAAATATTAGTGACACTTGCCGAAGTAATAAAGAAGTTCGGTGCACCGAATGTCCACCGATTAGCTGTAATAAACCAGTGGATATAAACGAAAATTGTCCATGTCCTGTGACTGACTGTAAATAAGATTCCAATAAAGGAACTAATTTTTTTTTAAATATTTATAATAAAGATTAAAACAATCAGTGGTAAACTGCAAGAAAAAATATATTTCTATTTATTTGTTATTATTATTACAAACCAAAACATAAGAGGACTTCGAAGTACGGAAACTTGGCTTAGTGCTGCTATACTTGTCTTTGTTATTTTAAATGTTTATATTCCACCAAAAAGTCCTTTTTCAGTATTTACCAAACTTTCGTCAGCAATTCTTCTACCTGAGCGTCGAACTTGTCGAGTTGTAGAAGCTGAGTAAGGTCAATGATTCTCGGGAATTATTTCTCCAGAAGAGTCCTGAAACCAAAGGTCGCTCGTCCCTCCCCTTCCCGATCCTTATCCCCTCCTCCATCGGCTTTGTGCATTACACTGGCTGATGTCTCCTTATCCCCTGACTGTATAGTGTATCACTTCTGTCAGTACCTTGTTTCCTTCCTGGGACGCTTATGGCTCAATTGCTGTTCGTCTCTCCTCTTCCAAATCATATCCTCCCCTTCAACTTCCCAAATTGGGCTGGATTCAAGGTGTTATACGACCCGTGCCGATGATCAGCCAGGCTGAGGGCCCAATTTCTAAAAATAGCTCAGTCACTAACGGAGTATCCGGATACCAGGCGACCTCCGGATTAGCTAGCCTTATCTGTGTAAGCGAATCTCTGCACAGACGGACCCCCCCTTTTACTTCGCCTACTCGTGGGAACCCAAATGAAAAAAAACAAACAAAACAAACAAAAACAAAAAAATCAAACCGGTACCGGTACTACAGCTACACCGGGCGGCAGTTCGGCGGCAACGTCGGCTGTCGTTACACCCGTGCCGTACACAGGAGAAGGGATTGTGACATGTCACTGCCCAACTTCGAGTGTGGTACAGGTTGTATCTACACCGGGCGGCAGTTCGGCGATAATGTCGGCTGTCGTAAATCCTGTGCCAAACATAGGAGAGGGGTATGTGCCAAGTCATTGCCCAGCTTCTAGTGAGGTACAGGAGGTATCCCTGGCGAAAGCGCCTCCTCATGTCGGTAGTTCCACTACCAAAGAGAGTAAACCTCTCCAGGATGGTCCTAGTGGTAGTCTCCGTGGTGTTAGCAGCGTCGGGAATAACGACCCTGCCTCCACTACGAAGACAGCCACCCAACCTAGGGTCCTATATAAGCAGCGTCGCTATGCGATGAGATTGCTAAAATCTCCTGGTGCAACATTGGGGGATGGTAGTAATCCCATCCATAGCAAGAAGATTGAGTGGGCTAAATCCATTTTAGCCAAATCTAAGACCAGCTGCGACTCCACGTCAAAGCGACAAAGGTCTCTGGAGGAGTCCACTCCCATCCCTAAAAAACCCAAAGTGCAGAACACCAGCACTCCCAAAATTCCTAAAGTACCTCTCACTAAGCCTTTTAGTGATGTGCTTAAGGAACAAAACAAAATCGTGGTTGCGGTCATTGATAGAAGCAATATTGATGGCGCGATTACCTCTGACCGTTGGCAGATGGTGAAACTGAAGCTCTCGGCTGGCTTTCTCAAAGTCATGCGAGAGCATCCGGGTCCACCACCTGTAACAAGCGATGGGGGTTGGCATCAAGGTCATGTCAAACTCATCGTTTGTAACGATCAGAGGTCGCGCGATTTATATACGCTTGCTGTCGGCATGCTGGGCGAAGTTTGGCCAGGCGCAAAACTCGAGGTTGTTGCAAAGGAAGACATTCCTTGCAGGCCGAGAGCTCGTGCTTGGATCCCGATTGAGCCTGCATGTCCTGAAGACATCCATGAGATGATCAGGCTTAGCAACCCGGACCTCTCCTGTCACGACTGGAAGATCGCAAAACTGGAAGAGCCGAAGGGTCTTTATCGAAGTGCGATTATCGTCATCAATAAGGACTCTGCGGCCTCTCTGGTGCGAACCAAGGGAGTGATAAGATACGGGTTCGAGACGATTACTCTCCGTATATACAAAAAAGATGAGGTAGACGCTTTATGCGAGCCTCCACAACCCACTTTAGAAGCTGTGTCGCAAGACGTAGGGGGTCTTGGTGCTACTATCACCTTTCCATCCATGGATGTGGACGATGGTGTACCTGGGCCCTCTTCTGTCGCGGCGCAGTCTTCTTCCCTACACTCAGAAGCTGTGTCGCCAGACGTGGGGGGTCCCAGTGCTATCATCACTTTCCCATCCTTGGATGGGGATGATGTTGTACCAGGGCCCTCTTCTGTCGCGGCACAGTCTTCTTCCGAAAACGTCAAAAGTTTATCCCTAATGGAGACTGATGACTCATCTAGCAAAGTTCTCTCCGGGGAGGAAGAAGATGAACTGCTAGGTTCCTCTTCGTCCGATCTGGATGAACTGGATTTAACAGTGGTGGAGGTTGATCTGCCTAGTTGTAGCCAAAATGCTGCAAATAGTACAGATTAATCTCCAACACTCTATTAAGGCTTCGGCCTCCCTTCTTCTCCGCCTGTCAAAAACTGGGGAAGATGTCGTTCTCATCCAAGAGCCCTGGATTGGGAAATCCCTGGTTCGAGGATTGGGAACTTCTGGCTACTGCGTCTTATATGTAACGGGAAAAGGTAACCCAAGATCCTGCATACTAGTAAAACGTAGTCTAAATGTATTTTTACTCCCTAATTTCAGTGATGAAGACGTCACCACAGCCAGTATGGTAATAGACAACCATACCTACTGGCTGGTATCAGCGTATTTGGGCCACGACCACCAGGGCCCACTGCCTGGTACCACTCTGGAGAAGACGGTCGCTGAATCTACAAGACTCAATACCAACATAATTATCGGTTGTGACGCCAATGCGCACCATACTACGTGGGGTAGTACCGATATAAATGACAGAGGTGAGTCTCTTTTTGATTACATCTTAACAACTAATCTGGTAGTAAGTAACGTTGGTAATGAACCAACCTTTGTTACTAAAAATCGGCAAGAAGTTTTAGATATCACTCTTGCCTCGTTGCATCTCTCGAATAAAGTATTGAATTGGAGAGTATCAAAGGAGCACTCGTTCTCCGATCATAGGTACATCCAATTCTCTCTTAGTGAAGAGTCCCCAAAACCGATCCCTTTCCGGAATTATAGGAAAATAGATTGGCCAAAATATAGGACAACTCTGAAAAGTCTGATTAAACCAGAACTTAATGATCCTCCCGTATGCGCTCTTGAACTCGATAAAAAAGTTGATGAGCTTACAGCAGCCCTCAATAAAGCTATGGAAACTGCCTGTCCCCTCACTACAGTGCGAGGAAAGAGAAAACCACATTGGTGGGCTGCTGAACTAGAAATACTCAGGAAAGGTTGTAGAAGGCTTTTTAACCGTGCAAAAAAGTCTAGACACCTCCAAGATTGGGAGTCCTATAAGGAATCCCTCAAAAAGTATAAACAAGAATTGAGAACAGCCAAAAGATCCTCATGGAGATCCTTCTGTAGCTCAATAGAAGAGTCCTCGGAGGCATCGCGGCTAAGGAAGATTCTCTCGACAAATCCAACCATGCCTAGTTGTCTCAAAAACTCAGATGGTACATGGACTAACTCTTGCGAAGAAACGCTAAACCTGCTATTAGATACCCACTTCCCAGATAGCTCCAAATCCGTTAATACAATAAACCGTCCTGGATCGGGTATTAACTTAACTTTTCCTCAAGGTCTTGTCACAAAAGAAAAATTGACATGGGCTCTGAATAGCTTCAAACCTTATAAATCTCCAGGTCCAGATCAAATCATACCAGCTGAGCTACAACACACCATCGATATAACTCTGCCCATCATTGAGATGATGATCAAAAGTTGTCTAGATCTGGCCTATATACCTCAGCGATGGAGAGAGGTAAAAGTAGTATTCATTCCCAAGGCGGGCAAATGCTCGCATGTCAACCCTAAAGATCTAAGACTTATTAGTCTATCATCTTTCATTCTCAAAACGCTGGAACGATTGAATGATATCCATATACGTAATAGCATTGATAGGGGACTATCGATGTCTCAGCATGCTTACTGCAAAGGGAAATCGGTGGAAACAGCCTTGCATACTCTGGTAAGAACTATCGAATACTCCCTAGAGCAAAAGGAGTATACTATGGTTGCCTTCCTGGATATTGAAGGTGCTTTCAACAACGTTGACACATCTGCTATCACTTCTGCTATGACGACCCTAAACGTCGAATACTCACTCTGTGAGCTGATCAATCTAATGCTTAATAGCAGGATCATCAACTCTGAGATGGGGGATTTTTGTACGAAAAGGTCTGTCAGTAGAGGCACTCCGCAAGGTGGTGTTCTGTCCCCTCTCCTGTGGAACATAGTAGTTAACGAATTGCTAATATCCCTCGAGAGGGAAGTCTACAGAGTGATTGCGTATGCCGATGATGTTGCTATCGCCGTCACAGGAAAACATCCAAATACACTGAGAGACCTCCTCCAAAACGCACTTAATATGCTCACTAGGTGGGCTGATCGTTGTGGACTTAGTATTAATCCTCAAAAAACGGACCTTGTCCTTTTTACACGGAAATACAAGATCCCAGTAATTGTACCCCCTTCAATAAAAGGTGTACCACTAATTTTCACCAATGAAGCCAAATATCTTGGTCTGATATTAGACAAAAAATTAAGTTGGAAACCTAATATTCAGGAAAGAGTTAAGAAAGCCACAGTAGCTCTTTTCTCTTGCAAGAAAGCCATAGGAAGCAAATGGGGTTTTCAACCTCGCATAACCTATTGGCTATACACATCGGTCATTCGACCAATTCTCATGTACGGGGTTGCAGTATGGTGGACTGCACTGGAGAAAGTCACTTACTGCGACAAACTCAGCAGAGTCCAACGCACTGCTTGTCTCTGCATAACCGGGGCCTTGAGAACCACACCCTCAGCAGCGTTAGACACTCTCCTCCATCTGGCACCCCTCGACATTTTTAGCAAACAAGTGGCAGCGAGTACAGCTATAAGACTCAACGCCTCATCTCAATGGACCAACAATAATGTGGGACACTCCATCATTTTGAACTCTTTCGGTTCTATACCAAAGTACATAGACTACACCATTCCAAAACCACAATTTGGTAAAAACTTCCAGATATCTATTCCATCCAGAGAAGAATGGGAAGACAAAAAACTTCTGGATGACAAAGGCATTCATTTTTATACAGATGGATCCAAGACAAGTGATGGAGTTGGTAGTGGTGTGTACTCAGAAAAGCTTAATCTAAGCATCTCATTCCGCCTTCCCAATCATTGTAGCGTCTTCCAAGCGGAAATTTTAGCGATCAAAGAGGTTCTCTCCTGGCTAAGAGAAAACGTGATATCAACTTCTGATATCCGCATCTTCTCTGACAGTCAGGCTGCTATTAAATCTCTCGAAGGTGTCTCAACCAAATCTCAAACGGCCCTCGATTGCCGATCGTCTCTGATGGAGATGGCGCAGCAATTTAACATTCACCTCTGTTGGGTGCCGGGTCACAGAGACATCGAAGGAAATTGTAGAGCTGATGAACTCGCTAAAAATGGAACCGTCATACCTATTTCACCTGAAAGGGAGAAGATAGGTATACCGATAGCTACATGTAAACTTTTGCTAAAAGAAGCAGCTTTAACGAGAACAAACTACAGGTGGCACAATTTACCAACGTGCGCAGCTACGAAACTCATATGGCCTTCACTGGACTTAAAGCGCTCTAAAGACTTGTTATCTCAAAGCAGACTTCATATTAGCTCCCTGATAGGTGTCCTTACGGGACACTGTCTTATAGGCAGACACACGCAATACGACTTGGTGTAGCCTCAAATGACTTCTGCAGGAGCTGTATGGATGAGGAAGAAGAGGAAACAATCTCTCACCTTCTCTGCACTTGCCCTGCTCTTTCACTAAGACGCAAACTTCATCTGTGGGAGAATACTTTTATGATAACCCCAGTGAACTAGCTAATAAGGATATCAAATATCTTCTTCGCTTTATAAAAAGCTCAAAATGGTTCGACTAGTAAGAAGTAAGTCTTTGTTGCGTATTTAATTGGCTTATTTACTTCTTGTAACAATAACAAACGCGTTTTCTCAGTGCGCATGCTCTTTCACACATTCCGAAAATTTCCCCTCATTACATAATAGTTATAAATCTAATGATAGGGTATCAAGTTTAATTTTTTATCCACCAATTTAAGAGTGCTCCGTGGTCAAGCTTGTCTGAGCGCCGCCGATCTTAGATATCATTCAACAATAGTCACAGGTTCAAATCCTACCATTATCCAAATTTTTTTTTTTTTAACATTT
Organism: Sphaerophoria taeniata; assembly: GCA_943590905.1. Lineage (NCBI taxonomy): Eukaryota > Metazoa > Arthropoda > Insecta > Diptera > Syrphidae > Sphaerophoria > Sphaerophoria taeniata. The sequence goes on from OX016541.1 coordinate 149,512,420, forward strand.
AAGCTCATTCCTTCTTTTTTTTTTTAATATTCGTTTATTTTTTTCATTTTTTTTCTCATTTCTTTTCAATATGACTTGCGCGAATAAAAATTGTTCAGATCGCTCTGACGCATCTCCCCTCTACGCTTGCTTCGGTCCATGTGGAAACTTCTTTCATGCAAAATGCGTAGGTGCAACAGTTGCTTTTTTGGATAAAGTAAATGCATCCAAAATCGCTTTCTGGTACTGTGAAAATTGTAGAAAAATTTCTTTAGGTAGTTTATCTTTCAAACTGTCAACCTTGAAAGATGGCATTTCAAAGATTTCAAAAAGTTTTGAAGACTTGAGCGTAAATTTTTCAATAATGGCTCAAAATGCAAACAATTTCCCAGTGCCAAATACTCTCATTGACAAATCCTCCTCCACGGATGACCTTGAAACGCCACCTACGTTAAGTTCTCAGACCATCAAATCCACAGCTGAAAACCCTAATAAATCCAAAAAGAGAGGACGAGAACTAGCTTCTTCTTCAATTATCGCAGGTCCAGCTCCAAAAAAGTCAAATTTGAGGAGTCACAAAGAAGTAGTTGAATGCGAAAATCCGCCATCAAATGATTTAAATAGTGGAAATGAAGATGTCCACAATCGTTCTCAAAATTCTATAGCCCAAAATATGATATCTGAACTTCCTTCGTCGAGCCTGGCATCTGTTCAAACCTCAACTACAGCCCATAAAACTCTTGCGTCTGTTCCTAGGCCCAAAACAATATTTGTTTCACGCCTTTTGCCCACGACTGAAACAGATGACGTTTTGAAACATCTCGTAGAATGTAAGGCTTTAACTAACACTCTACAGGTGAAATGTCAGAAAATAAGCAAGCCGAATAGTTTTGTGGCATCTTTTAAAATAATCGCGCCAAACTCCCTATTTGACAGTATTTTAAATTCTTCTTGGCCACCTAACACCCTGGTAAAGGAATTCATTATTTCTAACAAACGGAGAAATTTACAAAATCCGATTTCCCGTACAGAAGAGGATCCAAAAAACTGCAAAGGATCTCCCTCTATTACCAAAATGTAAGAGGACTTCGTAGTAAAACTACTTCAATTTTTAAAAATTCACAAGCTTTACCGCATGACGTGTTTTTATTTACTGAGACTTGGCTTAATGCCACCATACTTGATTCTGAACTCTTTGACAAGGAGTTCTTAGTTTATAGGAAAGACCGTCATGCGGATGCTGTTAATCTTGTTGGTGGAGGAGTTCTTATCGCAGTTCGAAACAGATTCTGTTCATCACAAATTATTTTCCCGTTTAACCTTTCAATAGAACTCTTATGCATCAAAGTGACCATACAATCAATAGTCTTTTTTATTTTAAATGTATATATTCCACCAAAAAGTCCTGTTTCAGTGTTTAATGAACTTTCGTCAGCGGTTGATTATGTTATAGAAATTGCTGGTTTTGAGAATAATATTCTCCTGTTAGGTGATTTTAATCTCCCAAACGTAGATTGGGTTTCTTCAGACGATGAGTCTTATCTTGAAGCCTCCGCAAGTTCATCGCAACAGGAACTTCAATTTCTGGACAATATTATTTCAGCTGACTTGCAACAAGTTAGCTGTATAAAGAACTCCATGAATCGCTTACTTGATTTGGTATTCTCATCAAATGCTGTTAGTACAGTAGTTGTTGAATCTTCCTCTGCCATAACTAATATAGACAAATATCACCCACCACTTGACATTTTTTTTGACTTGAGCGGTCATTTACTAGAAAATAGTAATTCTCACGACTGTTCGTACAAATACGACTTCCGCAGAGCTAATTTTCAACAGCTTTCGGATAGTTTAAGAAATTCCGGTATTGAAAATATACCGCTTTTAAATGATATCGACGCAACTATCTCAAGTTTTTACGGTGTTTTAATGAGATCCATTAATGAAATAGTACCCAAAAGAAAAAGCTTTAACCCTAATAACTCCAGTCACCCTTGGTATACTAAAGAATTGAAAAACCTTCGAAATAGAAGGAACAAAGCTTGGAAAAAGTATATCAGTTCCATGTCATTGGAGAACCAAATTGTTTATATCTCTCTTTTCGAAGAGTTTAAACAACTCTCTTTTGATCTTTACAGTGAATATCTCATAAACATGGGAAATTCACTGAAACAGGACCCAAAAAGTTTTTGGAATTTTGTCAATTCTAAAAGAAAATGTGATGTTTATCCTATTAACTTCAATTACAACAATATTGTTTTGAACTGTAACTCAGAAATCTGTGATGCTTTCGCAAGTAATTTTAGTCAGTCTTTCATCGATACTCCTATTTCCTTGGATACTGACTTCTTTGCCTATCTGCGAAACTGTCCCCAAGTAACCTTTAACAACGTTCTTATCGACTTTGATAAACTTATAAATTGTATGTGCCTTCTTAAGGAAGACTATTCTTTTGGACCCGATGGTATTCCACCTATTGTTTTAAAAAAATGTAGGACAGTTTTGGCTATTCCCTTACATAATATTTTTGAATTGTCTTTAAAGCTAGGAAAATTCCCTACCATGTGGAAAAACGCATACATAACACCTGTTTTCAAAAAAGGTGACAAGTCAGATATTACTAATTATAGGCCTATATCCAAACTGTCTTGCATTCCTAAGCTTTTTGAGCAAGTTGTTTGTGAAAACTTAGCCTTCTACAGCAAAAATATTATATGCTTTGAACAACATGGCTTTATGCAGAAACGTTCTACGGTGACAAACCTTCTAGCGTTCTTGCATAAATGTCTGAATTCTGTAGAAAGTGGACAGGAAGTTGATTGTATTTACACAGATTTTTCCAAAGCGTTTGATCAACTTTCGCATACTATTATCAAGTTTAAATTGAATTCATATGGATTTCCTCCAGGATTCGTCAAATGGATTTCTTCTTATCTTGATAATAGATCTTACCAAGTAAAATTCAGGAACTCTTACTCAAAACCTTTCATTGCCAAATCGGGTGTACCACAAGGTACACAAGCTATTAACGATGCTCCGTTGAATGTTCGAAATAGTAAAATTCTTATCTTTGCAGATGATATGAAGATCTTCAAAAACATTTCATCTAATGAAGATCGCGTTCAACTGCAAGATGATATAAATAAGTTTGTTGTATGGTGTGAAAAGAATTATTTGAATCTTAACCCAAGAAAATGTCAGACAATGACAATTTCCAAGAAGCGTAATCTTACATCTTTTGATTATGTTATATCCCAACACATATTATCCCGTGTCTTTAAAGTTAGGGACTTAGGAGTTCTTTTCACATCTAATTTAGATTTTTCAGAACATATTAACAACATCGTTAATAAAGCTAATTCAATGTTAGGGTTTATTAAGCGTTGGTCCAAGGAATTCCTTGACCCTAACGTTTCCTATGCCTTGTACAATAGTTTGGTTCGACCCCATCTCGAATATGCATCACAAGTTTGGTCTCCTTATTATGCGATACATATTGAGCGACTAGAATCAGTTCAACGCAATTTTACACGTTTTGCCTTTAAAGGGCTTCAATGGTTTGACCCCAATAATATCCCTTCTTACGATGATCGACTTGCATTTTTCCAGATGCAAAAACTGTGTCAAAGGAGAACAAATAATGATATAGTTTTCCTTCATCAAATTATTACTGGTGTCACTGATGCTCCAGATATTTTGAGTTCTATCTTCTTTAATTACAGAGGTGGAGATTATATTTTGCGTTCTCATAATTTGATTAAAGTCCCCCAACATAGAACTAACTACGGAATGCATGAGCCACTGACAAGAATGAGTAAGCTATTGAATGCGTATGAAGACTTATTTGACTTTAATATCAATAAAAACAAGCTAAAACTAATTCTTAAGACCAGTGTTCCACGTTCTTAAATGTTTTTTTTTTTTGTATTGTTTGTCTCATTGAAATTTTACTTTTTAATTACTTACTTTCTTGACAAGTGTCTTCTACACGCTTATTTTTTGTTTTAATTTTCTGACTTAAAATTTTAAAATTTTTGGATTTTAAATTTCGCAATGTTACTTTTTTTTTTTTGCTTTTTGTAAGATTTTTATTTAACTGATTTATTTTGTTTTTCCCTTTTGTACCTGCTTGCATTAAGCAGTCCCTAACTCTTGCCTTCCTAACGTTCGTATCGCCATCGCTTTTTTTATTTTATTTATTTCAAATAATTTGTAATTAAGTGCCGATACGACTAGCAACCGTGATTGCAATCGTACTCGGTGAAAATGGACCCCAGCGCGTGCGGTATCTGGGGGGGAAAGAGGCGTGGGATTTACTAAAAAAAAAAAAAAAGTAATTCTCTAGATTCATGGTATCACAATGGGCCTTTCCTTTTGGCCTAAGTGTGTGGATTCTGAATCCGCAGCCACTGTAACCTAACCTAACCTTCGTCAGCAATTGACTGTCATAGAAATTGCTGGATGTTCGAAGGGTAGACACAGTGCTTTCAAGAGGACACAAGCCTCCACAGCAACCTCTGTCTACCAACACCTACTCACCACCTTCCCGCGGTAAACATCGGGAGCCCAATACCTCAACCAACCCCAGTAGGAGTTGTTGGCAGCAGCAAAGAGAGAGAGGAGGATGAGGTATGTGTCCACCAAGACATGCCTCCTTTTCAACTAGCGGCAGCGGAAGAACTTCCAAGATGGAATCAACGGTGGCGTCTATACAGTTCCAGTCAGGATGAACTACTTAGTAGGGATTGCAATCCCGGGATCCCGAATCCCGGGATCCCGGTACATTTTTCAATCTTTTAAATCCCGGGATTGTATTATCTAATCCCGGGATTTTCGGGATTGGTAGATTAGTAGATAAAGACACCTAGTATAATCAAGAATGGGGTTTTCGACTTTTTGTGCTACATCATAACCAAAAAAAAAATCCCAATACCAAACTTATGTAAAAAAAAAAAAAACAGCACTGTGTCAGGTCTCAAGATGGCACTACAATCGATTTCCAGGTCGTGGGTATTAGCTAAATAGAAATACAATGGATTAAATATTCACATACAACTTTTTTCCTTATTTCATTTTAAATACCGTCTAACAGCAACCATATAGAGAGAAATTATTATAAAGAAGACAGTCTTGTGGACATAGACAAGAGAAGAGAAACCACAAGATCACCGATGAGTTAAAAGGGAGATGGGAAACCAAGCTGTCAAAATGACAACGTCTACAAGCTGCGGTCCAAGTTTACTGCAAGAGTATGAGTGGTTTTACCAATACTATCTTAGTAAACTTAGGCACCCCATCTGGGGAGTAGGTAAATTAACCGGTAAATTTGAAAATTTGTAGTTTTAACGTACGAAAGGTTAGTAAAAGTGAGCAGAAGAGGGATATGTTCAAAAAGATAGCAAAATAGTAAAATTGCGTAAAAGCAGCAAATGGCATCAAATGTATCAAGCAATAGAATTTCCGACATCAAAAATGGAAATAAAAAAAAAACGTTGTCTAATTAAGAATGCTGAACATCTGAAAAGCTTTTGTTTGAAATCTTATTTTGTTATATAAATACCTGGCTTTATCAGTAAGAGTAACGAAATGCAAGCAAATCGGGTTTCAGTTTATACTTAATCCATTTTCTATGAAATCGGCAGTAAGATTTATAAAGGTAAGAACGTGTTATTTTACCTATACCCGATATACAATTTAAAGAGGTAGTTTAAATATTTGTGTGTGCTTCTGCCTTCAAACAAATCTTAATGGTCTTATTCACAAGTAAAGGAAATCGAAATTTTTATTTGATTAGTGATGGCAAACGGGGTTGCTTGCAGAAGACGTAAGGGGAAGGAAAAATAAAAAAAAAACTAAAAATATTGAGTGTAGAAATTTGACGTTTTTCTTTGTGTTCTTGTCTTCTTATTTATTTTACACTTAATACAGACTGAATTAATTTTTTTCTCTATTTTTGTTTAAGAGTTTTTATGAATTAGTTTTTTTAAGAATTTAATATTTTTTGATAAATAATCATGGAGTTATTGCTTTTAAGAGTTTTTATTGAGTTATTTCTTTTTTTTTAGTTGTCAAATAAACAAAATACAAATTTCCACAAATATCTTTTATTTTTTATTTAAATCCCGGGATTATCCCGGGATCCCGGGATCCAAATTTTTGAATCCCGAAATCCCGGGATTGAAAAATCATTCCGGGATTGCAATCCCTACTACTTAGTGAACACCTTATAGGGCTACTACGACTCGGATATCCCGATCAAGGCCAACACGTGAAAATGCTAGGAGAAAATTCGATATGTCTCCGAAAATATCCTCAGAAGTCCTTTTCTGTCAGCAAAAAATGTAGAGAACCAGTGGCAACACTGCCAAGCAGCCATCAGAGATTCCGCCTCTGAAGTGCTAGGGCTTACAGGGCCACCACAACGAAACCCCTGGTTTGACGATGAGTGCCGGCGAGCACATGCAGCTAAACGAGAAGCACACAAAGCGGCGCTGCAAAGAAGGACACGAGCAGCTCGTGAGCTCTACGAGCAAAAAAGGAGAGATGAGCAAAAACTTCTCAGAAAGAAAAGAGGGAGCATGAGCAGCACGCGATCGAGGAGATAGAGGGATGTCATAACAGAAACGAGGTTCGAAAGTTTTACAAAAAGGTAAAACAAACCACCAGAGCTTATACACCCCGAACCGAAGCCTGTGGAGACCATCATGGGAACATCGTAGTGGAACCACAGTCAGTGCTGAGGATATGGAAAGACCAATTTTCCAAGCTGTATAATGGCGTTAACGAACAAAATTCCCCCAGCAATACAGAACCATTCAATTTCGGTGAAGCAGGCCACCATTTCCACCCACCCGACATTAACGAAGTGAAGATATCTAAGCTTAAGTCGAACAAAGCCGCTGGGGCAGCAGACGGCCTAGCGCTGAAATCAAACGAAAAATCACTCTCTTGAGTAGTATGGTCTTGCTTCGAGCAACTAAAGTGACACTCTACAATACCCTTATCAACCCGGTCCTTATGTATGGTACAGAGACATGGACCATATGACAACATCCGATGAAAACGCTTCTTCGAGTGATTTTTGGTCCTGTCTGCATAAATGGAGAATTGAGACGAAGCTTCAATCAAGAACTGTACGAGCTGTTCAGCAACACTGACCTAGCCAGAAAAGTTAAGGTCCAACGGCTTAGATGGTTGGGTCATGTAGAGCGAATGGAAAAAAATTCTCCAGCTCGTAGAGTCTTCGAATCCAACCCGTTTTTAGCGCCACCATAAGTAAGTAATGCATTGACCCCAATAATATCCGCTCTTATGTGGATCGACTTGCATTTTTCCAGATGCAAAAACTTTGGCGAAGGAGAACAAATAATGATGTTGTTTTCCTCCACCAAATTATTATTGGTGTCACTGATGCTCCAGACATTCTGAATTCTATCCTCTTTAATTAACGTCGTGGAGATTATATTTTGCGTTCCCATAGTTTGATTAAAGTCCCCAAACATAGAACAAACTACGGAATGCATGAGCCACTGACAAGAATGAGTATAAGCTTTTGAATACGAATGAAAACTTATTTGACTTTCATGTCAATAAAAATAAATTTAAATTTAAACAAATTCTTAACACCAGTGTGCCAAAAGTTGTTAAATGTTTTTTGCATTTCTTGTGTTTTTTTTTTAATTGTTGCTTGTTTTAGATTAGTCTACTAACAACTAACACTGCACTAAGTGATGATTTGCCGTTCGTAAGAAACAGCTTGCTAAAAGCTCTCTTCGGCATAATCTGATAGTGTGAAAATTACTTTGAATTCGCAGACATTTTTTCAGCGATGAAAAACCATATTGTGCATCGAATTTACATATATCGTGCGGTCCAGTGTCTCCAACTAAATGGGTTGACCACATTCCTTAATTGTGGGGTTAAAGTGCGAGCCTTTAAATATGTATTGTGAAATGATTGCAAATGAGTGGTATAAAACAAAAATGGTTGACAAAATAAAAAAGTATGGAGACAAACAAGATCGCTTTATGTTTTGCACATTGATAATTTTTCAAGCTCCTGTTCCAACTGATGAGTGTGTAGGTATTAAAGGTATTTATTGTTCTGTAAGCTTTAGTTTTGCTTTCGCTATGGACATTTAATCCCTTTTTTATTTTATGGAAGCATTTTTCAAGCTTTTGTTTTGGAACCATAGAAAACAATAGGAAAATAGCAAAAAGGTTTAGAAAAAAAACTTGCCCAAAGTTTATTAGAAAAATATAAAAAAAATGTGCACGACTCGGTCGTACGAACTTGCTCCTGTATTCCAAATTATAACTCATAAAAAAAATTAATATTCGTAAATAAAAATTTAAATTGAAATATGTACCTCAAAAAAAGATTCTATCTGAAAATAATTGATGTCGTATGATTTCTCAAGAAATTGTTGATTTTTCAAATTTTTTTTTAAGAAATCGTCGGAGCGGTTTTTTTTAAATTAATTTTTTGTATATAAAATTTTTCGAAAATGTCTTAAAATTAATTTGGGTATGTAGTATTCAAGAATGTGCAACTATACATTTTACAAGTAAGTTTTAATTTTTAATATTGATCCGTTTTTGAGATACAGAATTTTGAAAAAAAAGTTTAAAAATATTTTTTAAAAATCCAAAAATTTTTTGGAAATTTTTTCGAATACAAAATATAAATTTAACTATATAAACGTACTTTCAAAAAAAAACTTACCCTGATCGGACTTTTATTTTTCGGGAAAATCTGATAACAAAAAAACGGTTCTATGGGCGGTACCGTTTTGGAGCAATACAAAAATATTTTTTTTACATAAAATACATCAGAATTTTAAACAAAAATTTTCGAGGAAGTTTAAAAAAATCGTAGGAGCCGTTTTTGAGAAAATTGAAACTTTTGGTTTTTGGCCAAAAAAATCGTATGGTGGCTACCCTAAATTTTGATCTTAAAAAAAAATCAAAAAAACGACCCACGCGAATTTGCTCAAACCTCTAATTTTCAAGTTTGAAGTCAATCGGACCAGTGGTTAAGGCTGTAGGTGCGTTTACAGACAGACAGACAGACATCGGACGGAATCGCCGGACCCACTTTTTTCGAATTCTCTATCATCGTAATGTCATATCTCATCATTATCTCAACTTTTTTTTTTACGAATTCAATACTTGCCATATATTCTATATGTCGCAAGTAAAAAGAATAAGTGGCGATCACCCCTAATCTCGTCTTCATGTTTATCAATTCGCTGGCATATAATTTAACTCCCCCCTTAAGCCACCACAATTTGCGGAATGTGGCCAACCTTTAAAGAGCGAGAAAATAGACCACCAGGAATTATTTGGACTGGATCCTTGCTCATAAACAATTCGACCGAAAAAAAATCAGTGAACTATAATAGACTATGCTCCAAAGTTACACAACTTTTAAAAGACCTAAAGTCAGGCACAAAGAAAAGCTTTTCCATATCAATTTGAATATTTACGTATTTTCGATTTAAAAATAATTTTTAAATTTTAAATTTTATTAACATTTTATTAAACATTATTTTATTGTATAAGCTTTTTTATTTATGCAACTCAAACTCAGATTTTAGTTTAGTTTTAAACTATAATTCCTTGTTGACTTGCGGGTGATCACTGATCAAACCAGGCTAACAAAGAAAGCTTTATTTAACCAAGATAAAAGATCAGTTTGGGTTCGTGTCTAAGCCGGAGTAAACCCGTTTTGGACTGTGTTGTTTACAATTCTTATAATTCGGTAATTTTGTTTGGTTCAAACGTGGTATAGGTCAAGGAAAATATTTAATGTTACCAAGGGCGGTCCAGTGTCTTACTCTAGGCAGGTTGATTACATCCCTCAATTGTGGTAACAAGCCTTTTCATTTGAGCTAGAAACATGAGTTGTGAAATAAATTCTAAATCTAGGTTTAAGAACAAGAAAGTAGACACGCTGTGATCGTCCTTTTTGTATTTTTTTTTTACAATTTTTGTAGTAAAGCTCTTTATCGAAGGAATTTTAATTTTGCTTTACTTTGTATAAAGATTTAGGTGTTCTTGTTTTTTTATTGTATAAATTCTCATACATCAAATTGTCTGTTAAAAAATATTTTATGACAGAGAACGATGGGTTTTTCCCAATTAAAGCTGATATACGGCATCTGGGAGAATATTTTATGCATAATACCAGTGAACTAGCTAACAAGGATATTAAATATCTTCTTCGCTATATAAAAAGCTCGAAATGGTTCGGCTTAGTTTACTTACTTACTTAGCCAGCTCACAATCCATGAAGGATCTCAGCCGGAGATACTGCAGCCTTCCATCGGAAACGGTCCCTCGCATGCACTCTCCAGTCGCTGAAACCAAGCGCTCTGGTATCCGCAGTCACTTGGTCCTTGTACCGTAGGTTCGATCTTCCTTGTATGTCGTCTCGAACCTGGGGCAGCAGAGAAGACTTTCTTGGCTGGAGCGTTGTCGTCCCTTAGCTCGATGTAGCAGAGCCAATGTTGTCGTCTTTTCTTGGCTTTCTTTACAAATCCTGGTACAGCTCGTACAGTTACCCATTTGCACATTGCTCTGCGTATTGTCCCGAATTCAGATATCGCCACCATAAGCTCTTGGCGGTGGATGCTATAATAAGCAGTAGAAGAAGTCGATGAAAATATGGTGGGTTTCTACTTGAAATTCGTTGGTATTTTCCAGGGGGGTAATTCCCTAAGTCGATTATCGTCAGACGATATCATTTGAACGATTGTTTTGCTTCACGTTACAATGAAAACGATAATCATTTAGACGATATCGTTTTCGCTCAATTTTTTTTGCTTTCCCTAAGACGATTATCGACAAAACGTTCTCGTCGAAACGTTAACATTGAGACGATAGCTAAGTAGCTATCGTTTTCATACATTTTTTGATTACTTATTTAACTTTATCAAATAAATAACAAATAAATCGAAAAATAGTTTGTTTTCCTTCAACGTAAATATGACATATACTTTTTAACCGTTTGGAAATCTCCTCAAATCATGTTCCGTCGTATTAATTATTTGATAATTCAAAACCAAAACGACGAAAACGATCGACGAGAAAATAAACTAAAAATAGTAAGAATGCGAAAACAATTAAGAGACAAGTCAAATCCGTTGTCTCTTCCAAACCATATGTAAGTGTCTAAATACAAACAATCATTTTGTAAGTTTCTTACGGTTTTGAATAAATTCAACTTTTCAAGTTTTATTCAACGATTTCGAATTAATAAAGAAGCATTTCTGATGATACTCCAAACGGTCAATTTAGATGATGGTTGCCGATCCACTCGAATACCACCAATTCTTCGACTGTGTGCAACCCTTGAAACTTTGGGAAGTGGTGGGTATCAGTGGTTAACTGGTGATGGTTTTGGAGTTGCCTTAGCACAAAGCACACTTTCCAAAATTGTGACCAAAACAGCTATCTGTCTGGAATCCATATTATGTCCCGTGTGGATAAAATGGAGCATTTCCAACGAGGTTGAAAAGACCAAAATAAAACAATGGTTTTACCAAAAATATTCATTGCCTGGGAGTAAGTTTAAATTAAGTTTGTAAAATGAAAAACAAAAGACAATCATAATTTATATTTAGTCGTTGGATGTATAGACGGTACACATCTTTTTTTTTTTCAAAGACCCAAGGAAGACGAACACATTTTTTTTAATCGGAAAGGGAAACATAGTTTAAATGCAATGATTGTAAGTAAACTAAAAGACAAAAAAAACATGCATTTATATTAATAAACCTATATATGTATGTAGATCTGTGATAATAATATGAGGATTATGGCTGTTAATGCTAGATACGGTGGATCTGCTCACGACTCTCTTGTGTGGAAACATTCCAATGAACGTTTTTTTTTGAAAACGCATTCAGCCACCAAAACCATAACTATTGGCTTCTAGGTATGTGCGAAAAAACAATCAAAAAAGTCGTAATTAATTGTTAAATTTTAAAGGTGATAGTGGATACCCTTTAGAACCTTGGTTGCTTGCTCCCTATAGATCCTCGGATGACGCAACGAAAACACATTTCAATAGTATACATGCTAAAGCAAGAAACATAGTAGAGAGATGTATTGGTGTATACAAAGGTTAATTTTATTGCTTTTTTTTAAATATAATATATAATGTACATCATATATATATATATATACAAAATTAGGTCGATGGAGAATTCTTTTGGAGGAAAGGAAAAGTAGCTACAGCCCCGACAAAATAGCTGTTTTCGCAAATGTATGCGCTGCCTTACACAACATTTGTATTCAATATAATGTAGTAGAACATGATATTATATTGAGCAATGACAATATTCCAAACGTCTTGAACGAATCTGAAGAATCAAATCCTGCAAGCAATGAAATGAGGCGTTTAGCAGTTCGTATAAGAGATAACATTAAAAACTCATTGTAAATTTAAATATTTTATTTAATTAAAACTTGATATTGGTGTTCAATAACAAAAATTAATTGGGTTTTAGTTGGTTTTCTGCAATTTGATTGCGTTTTTCTAAAAGTGCCAGTAATTTGTCTTGAAAAATAGCATCCTGCGTATTTTTTTCTCTAAGCAGGCACAAAACACCCTCCTGGTACTTCTTGTCGTTTTCAATTTGGATCTTTAAAAGATCTTCAAGTGTTGATTCCTCTTTTTTCTTTTTTGGAGAAGTAATTCCTTTGTTAAACAAAGTTGAAAATCTACAATCAAAAATATTGTTAAGAAAAAACAATATTTTTCATCTTTACTTCTTACCTTTTCCGACCAGTTGATAATATGTCAGCTTCGGAATGTTTTTTTGGGCTTTCCAGCACATTGTCCAGCAAATTTTCCACGTCGTTTTCCAAATCTTCGGTGGATTGATTTGTTACTTGGTTTTGTTCCGGGGCACCAAAGATTTTGGCGTTGCTTCCTGAAACCGCTTTCCTTAGAGAAGTTAATTGGACAATTTTCTCTTCTTCTTCTGTCAAAGTCTTTTGGTCGTAGGGTCCTCCACCTGTTTTCTTCATAGATTGCATATTTGCACTGACTTTATTTTTGGTCCTGTACTTAAAGTCAGTCCAAACCTGTGAAAATTTGGATTATTTTGAATTTATAAAAAAAAAACTTGGATATGTATGTATAAGTATGTAGGTACGTACTTTTCTCCAAGCCTTATTGTCTTTTATTGGCGGCCCGTTTGCGTTTAAAATTATGACCAATTCGTCCCACAACTTGTTCATTAAATTTCTTCCTTCATTGGTATTCGGCTTATACCCGGTTGCTAAACTGGGATTTTCATCCATGAATTCGACGATAATCTTCATTTGGTTTGAAGTCACAGCCCTTTAAAAAAATAATTTTTTGTTTAATTAAACAATATGCAGTATTTTGCAATGTTTTATTTTAAAACTTACATTTTCCACGGGTTTATTTTATATTTTTGGTGCACCAACGTCAATTTCAAATTCGATTTTAAATAATTATTTTGAGTTTTGACATATAATAATATTTCAAAACTCTCTCTCAGCAAAACGATACACGACACTACTTTCGCTGAGTTACAGAAAGCAAATTGAAAACGTTATCGTTTTCAATTATCGTCTCGACGATAATCGTTTTAAAAATTAGGGAATTACCCCCCAGGATTTGCCTCAGTGTGAATATTTGGTCTATCGTTGTTCTGCCTGGCCTAAAGCCACACTGGTACATGCCGATTATTGTGTTGCAGAACGGTTTAAGACGCTCACATAGTACGTTGGATAGGATTTTGTGTGCAACATTAAACAGGGATATGCCTCGGTAGTTTTTGCATGACATAGGATAACTTTTTTTGTAGATGGGGAATATAATGGAGCTTATCGACCAGTCAGTGGGCATGCATTCTTCCTCCCACACTCTGTTGATGACCTGGTGCATGCGGTTCATCAAAACACCTCCTCCATATTTAAAGAGTTCCGCAGGTATGCCATCCGACCCGGCGGACTTGTTATTTTTTAGCTTTTGGATGGCTCTTACACCTCTTCTGTGTTGGGGGCTGGGACTGGGTCTTCATTGACTGGGTTTGTTTCTCTTTCGTCATTGGCTCGCTCGACATTATGCGCATTCAGCAGCTGTTGGAAGTTCTACTTGAAAACATCTTAAATTCCCTGTGCTTCGGTGAATAGGTTTCCTTCACTGTTTCGAAGAGCCTTTTAAAGAAACGTCGGGTGTTGTTCTTGGCCCGAGACTCTTCTAGCTCTTTGAGCTGAGAATCTGCGGATGCTCTTTTCTTCCTTCGCAGGGTCTTTTTCTCATTTCTCCTTTTTGTTCGGTGCTCTTCTCTTGCTGCTCTTGTTTTCCGTTGCAGCATCTGCAAACGTACATTTTCCGTCTCTCTTTTCAATATCGCGCACTCATCATCATACCACGATAAGGGTATCCTATGGTGGTCTCGGCTACTTTTTTAATTATTTCACGAAATTGTTGACGTCTGTGGTACTTGCGAGGACGGCGGCGGAGAGTCGATCACTCAGGCGCTCACTGCAGTCTCTGGCATTATCCGGAATGCTACAGCAACCGTTGTTGAACTGCTTTCTTTGGGCCGCACGTATTTTTTGTCATTTGATAATCGAGCTTAGCCACTACCAGAAAGTGGTCAGAGTCGACATTTGCTCTTTGGAAAGTGCGATCGTTCAAGATGTTGGATGCGTGCCTTGCGCCGCACACACGGCAAAATGACTACTTTAGGAGGCCAAAAATCATAGACATGGAAAATTGTTTTTATTTCTGATTTTTATTGGGTTCCTGACCGATACATTATCAAAAATAATGAATGGACACACGGTACACTTAAAACAAATAGAACGGTTAACTTAAAAAAAAAATATATGAATTTAGGAAAAGTAAAAAAAAAAATAATCATATTTCACTAAACAATAATTTATTAGTGGTACTTATGAAAATAGAAATAGGTAATTATCAATCATCTCCAAATAAATAAAAAAAAAATCATCTAATTTTTTTCAGATTTTTATCTATACCCCTTACTGGCCCTGTATCGAAGTGAAATTCTAATACTAAGGACTTTGCGGCTGATTTTTTGATTATTCCCGTATATCTCCATTTTGGCTTTACCGATTTTGTTAAAATTTTGCACAATTATACTAAACATTGTCCTTAGTGATATTGCATTCCAAGATTCTATTTAAAATATGTTCTTCAATAACAAAAAAATCGGAAAAGAGATCCATTTTTGTAGTACCTTTTGGGTTTATAACACTCTTTTCTAGATTTCTCAAAAACGGCTCAACCAATTTTTTGGAAATTTCGTCAACACGTTTATATGCAATGTCTTAATAATGCTGCATACCAAAAAATGTGTGTTTTAAATTCCCTGATTTTTTATACAAGGAAATTAAAACACTTATGAAATTTGTGAAGTATTAGAATTTCACTTCGATACAGGGCCAGTAAGGGGTATAGATAAAAATCTGAAAAAATTAGATGATGTCTTCATTAATTTTCGAAAAAATAAGCAAGTAAGAACCACCCTAATGTATATATATATATTTCGAGTGACTTGGATCACTCCGACTACCTGTCAATAAAAGAAGATAGTATCACAATGAGTTGGTTTGAGTTCTCAAAATTCACAATAATAACGGTCAACAAACAACTTGATGCAAATATCAAGGACAGAAAGCGGTACCTAGCGGAACTTTTTTTGTAAGTCTAAGTAAACATGAATTTTAAAGAAAAAATTGTCTAGAACCGCAATATAATATTTTAATACTTACCATCACATTGTTTTTTATCAAACGGTCTTTATTACATGTACATACCCGTAGATTTCATATCCCTGATCACTGTTTGTATTTTAGCACGAGATTGAAATAAAAATGCGTGATGTTTCGTTGACGTTTCAGAGAGCAATTAACCGTACCATCACTTCGCTCATTTGCCGGACTCTCGCAGTCTTTTATTTTGAACATAACAGAGGCGACTTATGCTCTTTGTGATTCCTAGACCATCTGACTAAAAACATACAAGCTTATTTAGACTCTATCTTTATTTTGATAAACCGCTTTTTGGCCTCTTAAAGCAGTAATTTTGCCGTGTGTGCGCCGATTAGCACGTGGTCGATTTGATAGGTGGCTCGACCATCGGGAGATCGCCAGGTTGCTGTGTAGATCTTTCGTCTTGGAAACCTAGTGCTAGCTACTTATCACCAAATTACGAGCTACAGCAAAGTCCATTTTTCGGAAGCCGTTATCTGTTGTAACTTCGTGGAGGCTGTGCGAAATAGTACTTTATATCTACTCCTTTTTAATTGCTATAATTTCTGACAGATGTAAGAATCACCATTTTTCATTCATCATTCGAACCATATGATTTTCAATACGTTGCATCATTCTTCTAGCAGAAGTCAAGATGAAGATGCATGTAAATCCACCATATATCAGGTCCGTTCGCGTACTTTCTGCACTAAAATTCGTAAAAAGAGACATTTTAAAGAGTGGGGGTGAAATTCTCTCACAGAAAAACAAAACAACAAAAAAGTAAGCGAACGGGAAAACAACAAATTTTACCCACATTTTAATTGTCAAGGATTTTGTATTAAAAATTGAAACTGAATTTGAATTTATTTATTTATTTGCTATTTTCAATCAAATTTGACACTTTTCACAAATCAGCTCAAAGAAATTTCTTGGGCTAAAATTCGTAGGTTGGGGAAATATTTTACTCTCTCGTGAGCACTCTCTTTTACGAAAAAGTACGAAATTTTTGAGTACGCTAACAGGATTTGGTTAAATTTCGTAATTTTTCGTAAAATTGGACTGTTTTAGGAGGGTACGCGAACGGACCTATCATAAATCAAAAACTTTTTTCCAGCGTATGTAGTGACTCTGTTTTGCTTTGTGTCAAAAATACTACACTTGTAGTTGGGACTTGGGAGGCACCGCTGTTGGCAGGCAAATCTTTTTGACAGGTTAATTTCCCATCTCTCTTTATTCTTTTTTTCGCGCAACTAATTTGTACTAGATTTGTTTTTTTTTTTATTTTTGACATTCTTATTCTTCTACACGTGTTGGTTTAAAAAGCACGCATTTTGAAAATCCCTGAAAATATTTTCAGGATTCAATAAAATCATTTAAATTCAATTTTAACGTTTCTCCAAAAATTTAAAGTGAGTTCAATCACATTTACCATTCAAAATTGTGCGAATCCTAAACTTGATAAATATCTTTACAGCCATGTCATCATCCGAAAACGAGGACTTCAAAATGGAACCTGACTCAGGGGCAGAGGAGTTTCAGTCTTGTGAAGAAGATGAGGACCTTGCCGCCAGTGCCACAGAATCCGATGAAGGAGATAGCGACGAAGTCGATGATGATGAAGATGTCCCAGCCAAAGGCCGCAAGAAGAAAGTCAAATTGGCACCTGGCATAATCGCCAAAGTCACTTCTATGGTTATGAGCAGGCATGAGAAACGCAACGGCAAACAACTTTTCCTTCGATTCCCCGAAAGATTACCTGTGAAACATGCAGAATGCGACGCGCTGGTCAAGCCACTATCCGATTTGATAACCTTCGTTCATCGTCCAAGACAGCCAGCGGCTCGTTTTTGCATCGTAGACTTTGCAACTCTTGAAGATCGTGACAAGGCTTTTGAGGAAATAAAACAAAAAAACGAGAAAATTGTTGTTAATCTGCCCAAAGTTGATGATGATAAATTTGTCAAGTCCCTCATCGCCAAGAAACTCCAGACTTACGAAAGAAAATTGAGTAAAGCCTTGTTGAAAAAGGAAGCCAAGAAACAGGCCGCAAAGGGACATTTCACACCGACAATTGTCATTGTGAACGCCCCTAGCACAACGAGTATGTCACAGATTAAGGAACTCTTCCCCGACGCCATCGACATCCAGACCAAGACAGCTAATAAGCGATTTGAGGGGAAAATGTTTGTGTCGGTTACTTTCCCAACGACTTACGATGCAAAGAAGAATATCCGAAGGAAGTTGGAATTGGAGGGTACACCACTGATAATTCGATACAGTAGAGCCGAAGCCCCGAAGAAAGAACAAATGGCTCCGAAAGACGGCATAAAGAAGGAGAAAAAAGAAAAACCCCAAGCGAAAGCTTCTGAAAATGGTAATTCTAAAAAGCCCGACAAAAAGGCCAAGAACGTTCCAAGTGCAATCGCTCCCAAGAATCCGAAACAGGCAAAGAAACCCCTGCCGGCAATAAACAAGAATAGCAATCCAATTTCGAAACAAAAACCAGCTGCGAAGGCAAACAACAAACAGAAAAACCAGCCACAGAAGAAGGGTAAAGGCAAGGGACCGGTAGCCGCGAAGTAGTATAAAGCATTTTAGTTTAGCTTGATGACGGTGGACATAGGTTTTAAGTGTTTATTTTTTCACAACTACAACAGTTTTAAGTAAATGAATGTTATGTAGCTCTACATACAAAAGTATACACAAATAAATAACTTGCAAGCAGGAGCCCTGCTGTGTTCGAATTATGTGTTTCATTCCATTTTACCAGTTGTGAAGTTTTTCTTATACAACAAGAGGTCATTCGGTTGAATTACTTACTTAACCGGCTCACAATCCATGAAGGATCTCAGCCTGAGATACTGCAGCCTTCCATCATCGGGAACGGTCCCTCGCATTCACTCTCCAGTCGCCGAAACCAAGCGCTCGGTTCGGTCTTCCTTGTCGTCTCGAACCTCGGGGCTGCGATGAGAAAACTTTCTTGGCTGGAGCGTTGTCGTCCATTCGCTCGATGTGGCCGAGCCAATGTAGTCGTCTTTTCTTGGCTTTCTGGACTGCATCCACATCTTTGAACAGCTCGTACAGTTGGTGGTTGAACCTTATCCATTCGCCATCGTCGCATACGGGACCGAAAATCTGTCGAAGAATTTTTCTTTCGAAAGTGCCCAGCAGGGCTGGTAAAATCAAAGTTTTGTATAGCAGCCACTTTGTCTTTCGAGTGGGGAGTTTTGAACCCAGTTGTTTTGTCAAACCGAAGTAGCAGCGGTTCGCTAGGGTAGTTCTTGGTCGGATTTCCACAAAAATTTCTTTTGTGGGATTGATGTTTGTTCCAAGGTAGGTGAACCCCTTAACTACCTCGAAATTCCTGCTACCAACAGTGATGTTTTGTCCTAGATGGTGGGTTTCGTTCGACTTGAAATTCGTTGGTCTTTTCCAGGATTTGAATCACTGTGAATATTTGGTCTATCGTTGTTCTGCCTGGCCTAAAGCCCCACTGGTGAGTGCCAATCATTCGGTTAACAGTGTTGAGAATTAAAAAAAAAAAAAAGAAAACCACTGCTGGGAACTGAACCCAGAACCCCTGGTTCTCAAAATTCTTATGCTTTCTGCAAGAGATATCGCTGCTGAGGATTTTTCTTTCTAACTTCAAGATCAACTGTGAGATGTAAGAAAGGACACTTACCTGCTCAATTGTCTTCTAAGTCTAAAGAAGTAGCGATTGGTAAGACGTAAGAGTGATGCAAAGAGAATACATGTCGTTGTCTGGATTTAAAGCTAGACCAAGTGCAAGTACTAAAACTAAACTATCTCAAGGTTCTATAGCTAGTGTCGATTTGTCAAGATGGTGGCTACGTTACCTCTCTTTCTCTTACCCCACAGACTTCGTATGTTCGTACGTATCCATGTCATGGCTCCTTCAGGTTGTAGCAGATGTCAATCTCGTCGGTATATTGTGATTACAAATTTTAATTCTACAGAAATTTTGGTGCCTCGCATCAACAGGCATAGCTGAAAGTCGTTTACAAAAACGGTAACTACGCAAAAAAAAAAGAAAATAAAAAAAATAAAAATTGAAGTCTGACCATGTTGGATAGGCTGGCTATGGCAATCCACTCCGGTACGCTATCCCACTACTGCTTACCACGGGGACTCTTGGCTGCTGGCTTTCGCCCCTGGCCCGGTTCATCCCTCCTTAGCCAACCTGAATGCCTTGGACTCCTCCATGGCACCCATATTGATGGAAAGCTTAGTGCGGACGTTCCGTCAACATGAACTGGCCCACAGCACAGAACTCCCATCCTCAGACCATCCTACAATTACACCTCCGAGAAGCCGGATTACAGGAGATGCCAACCTCCCAGTCGAAAGTTGCTGTTTTAATTTCAACTGCTTTCATCCGAAAAGGGAAATTTTATTTTTGTCACGTTTGCGGTTTGGGAAATAATTTTTATACAGATGACGACCATGTACGCTATAAAATCTGAAACTTACTTTTGAAGACATTACAGAAATTAATGTATTTTTTTTTCTATTTGTATTCAATAAAACTTCATTTTTATTACTACTGAAATGTGTACGAAAAAAATAAATTCCCAAGCCATAAGATAACTGTTTGGCAAATGGAAATGGATGACTTTGTGTACCGTTTTGTTTGGATTCTTGCTGTGAATGGTTTGTGTATTCGATTGAATTCAACGTAACAAGTAATAGGAAATTTAAGAAGATAGAAGAAATTGGTTCTTGAATTGGCTGTGAACTTAAATTACCCTAGTTCAAAATAACCTGATAAGGTAAGCTTACCAGTGTCTTTCAAAAATAAAAATAAATTATTTTATTGAACTTATTGAACTAGTCGGCTGTGTTAACTGCCTACGTAGCAACAACTTCATATTTTGTGTAGTTGTGATACAGTAAAGATACAAAAGAGTTGGTGCTCTACTGCTGGAATGGCCTTACCACAGTAAAACGTGTAAATGATAAAACTGTATTATGAAAATGGTTGTTCTCCAATACCCGTACCTCAATAAACGCAAGATCTGTCGAAAATATATGTATATCGCTATTCTGCTGAAGCGGTTGTCTCGCACCGAGGTGACTTGAATTGGCGACCAAAATCATGTGATTTGACCTCTTAAGACTTTTTCTCGTGGTACTTTCTTGAGTCGCAAGTCCATGAGAATAAGGTGCAAACCAACGTGGCCCTCAAAGACAACATAATCGATGCTGTCAAATTTAGCTTGATTTTTACGCCATAGTCATTAAAAACTGTTTCTTTCGATTGTGCGCCACACAGCGATGTCGCGGCAGCGATTTGAACAATGTTGTTTTTCACACATTATGCCATTGATAGGAATCAAATAATGTAACTTTTAAGGTTATCGCGGTTGTTAACATATGACATTATGATTTGTTTTCGGATTAGCGCTGTAGCAAAGAACCGTAAGGAAATATCAGCCATATACGAACATATTGTAATGTGTATACACTTTATTTATCTCTTACTCTCTGTATCTCTTTCTATATTTAATGTACACACTTTTCTTACTCTCTTTACTTACTCTGTATCTCTTTCTATATTTAATGTACACACTTTTCATTACTCTCTTTACTTACTCTGTATCTCTTGTTTATTTAATGTACATACTCTCTTTACTTAATATCGTTTAATTGTAGTAGTAAACACTCGTGAGGGGCAATAATTAATTAAGATTAAGAGAAACTTTTTGTTTAGCATTAAGAACGTTAGCCCCTAAAAAAATCCCAGTATTTTCTCTCGAACTTTCAGCTTCCCCAAGAACCAATAGGAGCCAATAGTAGTTTCTAGAACCCATCATTTTTGATATAAATAGCCGTTTGGTGGCGAGGCGAATTAGTTGATTGTGAACTGCGATAAAGTAAAGATACTGTGTTTGCAAAGTGATAATTGAAAGTGTTGAATAAATAAGTTTGTGAGTGATTTGAATTAAGTGAATTTGTGTTTTATTTAAAAAGTGAATAAGTTTTAATTGTCGGACCAAGCAGAATATTACATTGGTGTCAGAAGTGGGATTAAAACTTATTGAGAATAAAACAGTGAACAGTGATTAAACTATTTTGTGTGAAATAGTGAAGTTAAAAATGATAAGTAAAGTTTTGAAAGACTTAACTGTCGCTGAGCTAAAGGCCGAATTAAGCAAACGTGGCTTAAGTGCGGCAGGATATAAAATCGAACTCGTAAAACGGCTACAGGAATATCTGGAAGAACAAAATGAAGACCCAGATACGTTTGCTTTCGAAGTGGAAGCAAAATCGGAAGAGGTAAATGCAACTGCCGACTTATCTACCATGATGACACTTCTTCTAGCTAAATTTGAAGAGGATCAAAAGAAGCAAGAAACTCAAAACAAGAATGTTCTGGAGCAACTAGAAACTCAAAGAAACGAGCAGAAGACCGAGCAAGAGAATGTCCTCAAACAACTGGAAACACAAAAGAATGATGTTCTGGAACAACTACAAGATCGGTTTGATGAACAGAAAAATCTGCTAGAAGGCAGGTTTGCGGACTTCGAAGACAGAATCAATGAGCGTGTCGAAAAACAAAATTCAACGACTAATGCACGTTTCAAGAAAATAGACGACCAGATCGAAACCATTACAAGCGAACTAGAAAAAGTGCGAAAGATGAAAGCTCGAGAAACTTCTGGTGAATCCTCCAAGCTTTGATGGTCAGATACCGTGGTCAATCTACAAGAAACAGTTTGAAGCAGCAGCGTTAACAAACGGCTGGGACGATGACGAAAAATACATTGCCCTTACGCTTGCCTTGAGAGGAGCAGCTGCTGAACTGCTACAAACCATCCCAGCAGAGAAGAACGGTGACTTCAAAGTTCTGGTAAACGCAATCGAACAGCGGTTTGGGGATAGCCACATGACAGAAGTCTTCCGAGTTCAGCTTAACAATAGAGCACAGAAAAGAGGTGAAACTCTGCAGCAGCTTCAGGCAGATATCGAGCGACTGGTTCACCTGGCATACCCAACAGCTGGCAACGAGATAATTAATCAACTTGCTGTTGAAGCCTTTGTGAGAGCTGTGGGCGATATAAATCTCCAAAGGGCTATTCGCACTGCCGGAAAACAAACACTACCAGAAGCATTGGCTTTCGCTCTAACAATGGAAGCCGCAGAACAAGCTTCCCAAAACGTGCATCGCGTGAGAGAATTGGAAGTCCAAGAATGCTCTTGTCAGAAGGCTACTCTGGAAAGGAGTCAGCGAGACGGACCAGCACGATGCTGGAACTGCAACAAGACCGGGCATCTTCAACGACAGTGCAGATTACCGCGAAGAGGAACCGCATGCCAACACTGTGAACACAGAAATATGTCAACTGGTCAAAGTTACACCTACAACAATGTTGCTTCTCAAGTTGTTTCCCACCCCACCAATTTCGAGGGACAGAAGCTGGCTTCTAGTACCGATAGCTACAGAAACACCATCCAGGTTTCTCAAACGAAACGTGACAACAAGAGCCTGACCGTGGAAGCAAGTATAAACGGCAACAAATGTGTGGCTACCATCGACACCGGTGCCACGGCGTCCATTGTACGGCAGGACCTCGTTAAGAAGACATGGCTCCACAACACCAATAGCTATCGTCTAAGGACTGCAACTGGAGAATCCGCAAAAGTCTATGGTGAGGTACGTCTTAAGATCCGGATGGCAGAGCTGGAATTCTCTCACCTGTTCCTGGTAGCAGATATATGCGACGAGTGCATTGTCGGCGTCGATTTCATGAAAGATCACGGAGTGATATTGGACATCGGGAACCAAGTCCTGAAATATCGAAACATCGAGATTCCGATGATCTATGGGATTCACTCGTATGAGACCTCGCTATCTGTGAAAACCGTCATTAAAGAAGATCTGACTTTGCCTGCTTCTTCAGAAGTATTCGTGTGGACGAAATTGAAAGGTAAGCCTGGCAGCCATCGATACCTCATGGTCGAACCAGCATCTGTAAAGTCCTCCCAAAACGTCACCATTGGGAAGACTCTTGTTAGACCTGTAAAGAACATGGTTCCCGTACGAATACTCAACATCAAGCCGTACGAAGTTAAGCTTAGAAAAGGTGAGATTGTCGGACAATGCGAATCTGTATCAGCGATAACAAGGATCAGCGAAGAAGACCCAAGGCAAACATTGAAGTCCAAAGAGCTGAACTCCATAAAGACGAACATTCTCGAGTCCTCTAATCTTGGCCAACAACAACGAAGAACTGCAGAAGGTCTCCTCGAAGAATTTGCAGACATCTTTTCATCATCGCAAGGGAAATATGGCAGAACACAACTGGTTCAACATCGAATCAACACCGGGGATGCAAAGCCGATTCGTCAACCTGCAAGACGCCTTCCACTAGCCAAACAAGGTGAGGTTGAAGAACTGATAACCACCATGAAAGAAGAGGGTCTTATCGAAAACTCAAAAAGCCCTTGGGCGTCTCCAGTGGTCCTGGTAAAGAAGAAAGACGGATCAACCCGCTTTTGCGTGGACTATCGAAGGTTGAACGATGTGACCAAGAAAGATAGCTACCCTCTGCCTAGGATCAGCGATACTCTGGACGCAATGGAAGGAGCACAATGGTTCTCAACTTTGGACCTGAAAAGTGGATACTGGCAAGTAGAAATCCATCCTGAAGACAAAGAGAAGACAGCGTTCTCGACAGGAAACGGATTGTGGCAGTTCAAAGTGATGCCTTTTGGACTGTGCAATGCTCCAGCGACTTTTGAGCGCCTTATGGAATGCGTCCTGCAAGGACTCACTTGGAAATCTTGCCTGGTCTATTTGGATGACGTCATCGTATACGGGAAAACATTTGACGAACATTGTACAAATCTGAGAGCCGTGTTTCAAAGACTTCGAGAAGCCCACCTCAAGCTCAATCCAGAAAAGTGTTCACTCTTCAAAACCGAAGTGAAATACCTGGGACATATCATCTCATCCCAAGGAGTTAAGACGGATCCTGATAAGGTTGACACCGTGAAGAATTGGCCAACACCACAGGACAAACATCAACTCCGAAGCTTTCTGGGTCTAGCCACCTACTATAGGCGCTTCGTCAAGAATTTTGCTGAGATCGCCAAGAGTCTACATCAGCTAACGGAAAAGGGAAAGCAGTTTAAATGGTCAGGTGAGTGCGAGCGCAGCTTTCAAGAGCTCAAGCAACGCTTGTGTAATGCACCAGTGCTGACCTACCCGACTCCAGGAAAACCGTTCATCATTGATGCTGATGCCAGCAATGTCGGGATTGGTGCTGTATTGTCACAGGTACATGATGGCGAAGAAAAGGTGGTTGCCTATTACAGCAAGGTACTCTCAAAGTCGGAAAGAAACTATTGTATGACCAGAAGAGAACTTCTTGCACTGATTTTGGCAACAAAGCACTTCCATAAGTATCTCTATGGACAGAAGTTTCTTCTCCGAACCGACCATGGAGCACTAAACTGGCTTTTGAATTTCAAGAATCCAGAGGGTCAAGTGGCGAGATGGATTGAGAGGCTGCAGACGTACGATTATGAAATTCAACATCGGAAGGGGAAGCTTCACTCAAATGCTGATGCACTGTCTCGGAGACCATGTAAGCAAGACTGTAAGCATTGCAGACGCCAAGAATAAAAAGAAGTGGTTACTGTTCAACGAACCAGAACCGATCCCATTTATGGCTGGAGCAACGACGAGTTGAGGAAGGCTCAACAAGAGGACCCAGATATTGAACCCATCCTCGCATGCAAGGAACACCAGGAAAAACCAGAATGGGCCGATATCTCCGACAGAAGTCCGGCTCTAAAGGCCTATTGGGCACAGTGGGACTCATCGCATGTCCAAGAGGGTGTCCTTCGACGTAAATGGGAATCAGCAGATGGAAAGTCCTATGTAATGCAGCTAGTCTTACCGAGATCGAAGATTGTGGACGTTCTGCGAGAGATGCATGATGGAGTTTCGGGAGGCCATCTAGGAGTAAACAAGACGCTAGAAAAGGTTCGACAACGATTCTATTGGCTACATGCAAGGGAAGATGTCGAGAAGTGGTGCCGAAAATGTGATACCTGTGCTGCCACCAAAGGCCCGAACAAAAAGAATCACAGCCAAATGCAGCAGTATAATGTCGGATCACCCTTTGAAAGGATTGCAATAGACGTAGCGGGTCCATTTCCGGAAACAAATAATGGAAATCGTTATATTCTGGTCGTCATGGATTACTTCAGCAAGTGGCCTGAAGCATACGCCATACCGAATCAAGAAGCCAAAACAGTCGCAGACCAAATTGTGTTCAACTGGGTGAGCAGATTCGGTGTTCCATTAGAACTGCATTCCGACCAGGGAAGGAACTTTGAATCAAACATATTCCAGGAAGTTTGTGGGCTTCTTCACATTAAGAAGACAAGAACAACACCACTCCACCCACAATCTGATGGCATGGTCGAACGGTTCAACCGAACCCTGAAGGAACATCTTTGCAAAGTTGTGGACGACAACCAGCGAGATTGGGATCGACACATTCCACTGTTTTTGATGGCGTATCGAAGTGCAAGACATAGCTCAACTGGCCATACACCGTCTGAGATTTTAATGGGAAGGAACATCAGACTGCCGAGCGAAATCAAATTTGGATGTCCCACGTCGGAACCGCAAGCCGAGGATGTTTACTTGGATGACCTCAGGGAAAGACTCCTTCAGATCCACGACGATACCAGGTCAAAAATTAAGATGTTCAGTGACCGAATGAAGACACGCTACGATATACGAGCGACAACAACAGAGTTCCAAGCAGGAGATCGAGTGTGGCTTTACAATCCCCATCGACAAAAGGGGTTGTCACCGAAACTTCAACGGGACTGGGAAGGCCCATATACAGTGATTAGCAAAATCAACGACGTCGTGTACCGGATACAAAAAGGAGTCAGAGGTAAACTTAAAGTCGTACATCGCGACCGACTACATCGCTACAGTGGTGATGAAGATGATGGATTTGTTCGGGACGATCAATCCTAAGGAGGGGGCAATGTAATGTGTATACACTTTATTTATCTCTTACTCTCTGTATCTCTTTCTATATTTAATGTACACACTTTTCTTACTCTCTTTACTTACTCTGTATCTCTTTCTATATTTAATGTACACACTTTTCATTACTCTCTTTACTTACTCTGTATCTCTTGTTTATTTAATGTACATACTCTCTTTACTTAATATCGTTTAATTGTAGTAGTAAACACTCGTGAGGGGCAATAATTAATTAAGATTAAGAGAAACTTTTTGTTTAGCATTAAGAACGTTAGCCCCTACAAAAATCCCAGTATTTTCTCTCGAACTTTCAGCTTCCCCAAGAACCAATAGGAGCCAATAGTAGTTTCTAGAACCCATCATTTTTGATATAAATAGCCGTTTGGTGGCGAGGCGAATTAGTTGATTGTGAACTGCGATAAAGTAAAGATACTGTGTTTGCAAAGTGATAATTGAAAGTGTTGAATAAATAAGTTTGTGAGTGATTTGAATTAAGTGAATTTGTGTTTTATTTAAAAAGTGAATAAGTTTTAATTGTCGGACCAAGCAGAATATTACAATATACTTGACAATCCAGATAAACACCACTGGATTCATTTCGATAAAGTAAAGGTTCTAGCTAACGAGCCTCATTACAATCATCGTCTGGTACGCGAAGCCATTGAAATACATAAACGTCACCACAATTTCAATGGAGACGACCGTTTCCACTTGTCGCGAACTTGGGATCCCATCCTTAATCTTTCTCGGTCGGTCCAATTACCGCTTGATACCAGCAACGATGTTGTGAGCTCGGTTTGCTCTTAACTTGCGAGTTGCGAACCAACGACAACAGCAAGAGACAGAACCAGCTACGCACTGTTACAACCTGCGCTGCCAAAATCGCTCTTAACACTTTCATGGTAGTTTCCCGGTGACCACGCTCAATGTAATTTGAAGCGAAACGTTTATGTATCCATGCATAAAATATCTGTTTTCAAACAAATAACTAAAATCAAACTAGAATGCTCCAACTATAAATCTGATATAGAAAGTGATTTTTAAATTTTCTTAAAATATGCGTTCTTGTTGTTTTATTAGTCATGTTTTTTGTTATATAGTTAACTTAAAAGAGCCAAAAAATTGATGCTTATGATTCTGATATTAAACTTTGATTCGAGTTTGAGATCTTGCGTCATACCTCCAGAATATTCTTGTTTGGGTTTTGTTAAAGTAAAATGTTTAAGATACACAGTCAACGCAAATGGTTGACTATTTAATATAAAAATTTCTCTTTTACCTCATAGGGAAATATTATGTGCAAGCACACTAGGTTCATTAGGGAAATTTAAAACATTGGCAATAGCAAATACACAAACCAGTCCCAAAAAATTTCCCACATAAGACTAAACAAGTGCAAAATGCGCCACGTGCGTTGTTTGCTTGCAAGTTGAATGATTGGATATATATTTTTTCTTATGCATTTCATTAAAAATTCCAGCAATTACTATGACCCATCGTTGCAGAATTCTTTATTGAAAGTTAAATTTTAGAATCCACTCATCGATATCTTGTTCGCGGACCAATTTTTGCTATTACTCAATTCCCTGAAAGTTGTTTGTTCAAACAAAAATATTTCCCCAACAGATTGAAGACAGCTCTATGAAAATAAAAAATAATTCCCCTATCCAATCTGATGAAACCATTGAATACGAAGTATCTACTTCTTATTCAATGGATGAAACCAATCGAAATTGAAACACCAACTTTCGACTGGGAGGTTGGCATCTCCTGTAATCTGGCTTCTCGGAGGTGTAATTGTAGGATGGTCTGAGGATGGGAGTTCTGTGCTGTGGGCCAGTTCATGTTGACGGAACGTCCGCACTAAGCTTTCCATCAATATGGGTGCCATGGAGGAGTCCAAGGCATTCAGGTTGGCTAAGGAGGGATGAACCGGGCCAGGGGCGAAAGCCAGCAGCCAAGAGTCCCCGTGGTAAGCAGTAGTGGGATAGCGTACCGGAGTGGATTGCCATAGCCAGCCTATCCAACATGGTCAGACTTCAATTTTTTTTTAATGCGTACTAAAATATTATGTTATTAAGTGATGACAAAAGTAATACATATCAAAGGGCACGGTAGTGCCCAGCCAAGTTCTAGCACTACTCCCTTTTTACAGGATCGAACTCAAGTACATTTTCAACCACCCATAACTTTTGAACCCATAGAGTTAGAAGCTTCAAATTTAAATAACGTATTAACTTCATGGGCACAAAGGCCCTGTAAAAAAAATAATTTTTTAGAACCACTACTTCCTGAGATATTGAACAATAAAAATTTCAAAAACCGTAATTGACTCACTGACTCACTGACTCACTGATCATCAAAATTATGAAGCACTTCTAACAATAGCAGAATCTTGAAATTTGGTACAATGGTAGGTTTTCGGGTGTATACAAAGGAAAAAATCGAAAATTTAAATTTTCTAATTCAGGGGGCGTGGTATACGCCCACTTTCTAAAACTGGTCGTAGGATGTTGAAATTCGGAATTCTAATAGGGTTTTGGTTAAACATAAGGAAAAATATAAGTAAAATATTTTAGTTTCAAACAGGGGCGTGGTTTCCGCCCACTTTCTTAAAACGGTTGTAGGATGTTGAAATTCGGAATTCTTGTAAGGTTTTGGTTGAATGACATAAAAAAATGAGAAAATAATCTATTTCAATTTAGGGGCTAGGTATCCGCCCACTTTGTCAAAATGGTCGAAAACGTTTAAATTCGAAATTCTGATAGGGTTTCGCTTGAATATAAGAGAAAATATAAGTATAAAATTTTAGTTTCATTAATAGGGGTGGTTGCCGCCCACTTTCTTAAAATGGTCATAGGATGTTGAAATTTAGAACACTGGTTTGTTTAACTTTATAATACTCCATAAGTACCTATCTTTCCTAAGTGGTTTCACAATAGACCCTTGGGGTCTAAATGAGTTAAGAACATCTAGACAGCCACTCTAACCCAACTTACCTATTATTTGCTTATAAATTGGCAGAACAATTATATGTATTGTTGAATTTTTCA
The DNA here is from genome assembly GCA_943590905.1 of Sphaerophoria taeniata. Taxonomy (NCBI): domain Eukaryota; kingdom Metazoa; phylum Arthropoda; class Insecta; order Diptera; family Syrphidae; genus Sphaerophoria; species Sphaerophoria taeniata. Next base: position 149,542,257 of record OX016541.1, read on the forward strand.
AATTGCTAGCTTATTTAGTGTGTTTCGAGGTAAATGTTTCCATAAAAAAAACCTTGCAAAAAGATGTGAAATCAGAACAAAAACATGAAATGTAAAAAAAGAGCCAAGTTCTCTTATGTGCGAACAACACTGTGCAAAAAGTCAGCCACCAAAAGTAATGAGATCTAAAAGAACGCCAAGTTCTTACATGCAATAAAAGTGTTATATTGAATATTTTAAATCATAGAAGATAATACAACAATATTAAAAGAAAATAGAAAATAGTTTGGAGGAAAATTTACAAGTTCACTGTTCAAGTTTTAAAATGTTACTAATCACGCTTCAAACGAAAACTTGCCAAGTGAACTTGTAAATTTTCATCCAAACTATTTTCTATTTTCTTTTAATATTGTTGTATTATCTTCTATGATTTAAAATATTCAATATAACACTTTTATTGCATGTAAGAACTTGGCGTTCTTTTAGATCTCATTACTTTTGGTGGCTGACTTTTTGCACAGTGTTGTTCGCACATAAGAGAACTTGGCTCTTTTTTCACATTTTATGTTTTTGTTCTGATTTCTTTTACGAAAATCGAAAATTTTTTGATTTTTTTCAATATTTTCTTTTTGACACCGTTTGAACGTCTTTTCTCGATTTTAGTTACAATTTGTTACGAACTGCAGCGGGTAGCGGGTAGTGGGTAGCGATAAACGGTGTAACGGGTAGCGTGTAGAAGTGTTAGCGGGTAACACTGAGCTGACTCGATTATCGGACATTAATGGCCAAGCGGAAAATACTCTTAACGTGTTCCTTAACTCCTCTAGGCAAATCTGATCATAGTGTCATATCTGGAAATTTCTTGTGTCAAACTAATCCAGTCCGGTCTCAATAACTTCTTGCGGATCTTTAACTGGTCACTATGCTTCCTTGATAGTGACGTAGACTCCAGCGCAGATATGATTACTAACATGATTATTTTGTGAATGAAAACTTTTACTCCTAATAGGGTTAAAAGCATCAAACCCAAGAAAAAGTCATGGTTTGACTCAAGCTGTTAAGAGGTTATCAGGGAAAAAGAAGTAAGATTCCGGTGTTTTAAAGCCAACTACACTGAGGAAAACCGGAACAAGTTTAAGCGAGGCAGAAAGGCCTGCAATGCCCGTATTCGACGGACCATGTTTTTGTACGACCAAAAATTAAGGCAGTAAGAATTTTGGGTCATTTGTAAGAAATGTGAAGAATTCTTCATCTTCCTCGGTCCCTGCGCTCGTCGACAATGACACTCCAGTTGTTAGCTCTCTCGCGAAAGCTAACCTTTTCGCTAGGCAGTTCGACTCCAATTCAACGCTGCCCGAGAGTGTCATGTCTCCTTCAGTCCTTGAGCTCGTCAATGATTCCATGGGGTAAATCTTCTTTCTCATTCGTGCTGTGGCAAGAGTCCTAAAAGATCTCAACATACATAAATCCGCTGGTTCGGATGGTATCCCCGCTATTATTCTGAAGAGGTGTTCTTCCGCTGGCAAAACCCTTGCGTAAGTTTTTTCTCCCTCCAATCATCGGCGATTGCACTAACGTCCCTTCATTCTAAGGCCATGGAAACGCTGATAAATTATCAGTTCAAGAAATATCTCGAAGACCGAAAGATGACCGACAGTAAGGCTTTCGCAGCAAAAGGTCCACTGGTGATCTGATGGTTTGTCCCACCGAACAGTGGAACAAGTCTTTACATCGTTTTGGAGAAAGTAAGATTGTTGCACTTGATATTTCAAAGGCATTTGATAAAGTCCGACATCTTGCTCTTTTATCGAAAATTCGTACTTTCGGTATCGATGAATCCCTCCTTCGTTGGATTAGAAACTTTCTTTCGAACCGTTGAATACAACTTGTATTGGACGGATTCAAATCTGAAACCCACAATATAAATACTGGTGTACCCCAGGGCTCCTTTTTGTCTCCGACACTCTTTCTCATTTTCATTAATGATCTCTTGTCTGTAACTTCTTACCCAATTCGTTGTTTCGCTGACGATGGTACCCTTAGCTTTTTTTATTCGTTTCCAGACTCACATCCCTCCTCTTCAGATGTGGAACTGCAAAATATGATAAGCTCATTAAAATCTGACTCAAACAGCATTGTACAATGGGGAATACAAAATCGTGAAGCGTTTAATGCTTCGAAAACTCAATGTTGTCTTGTATCGTTTAAGCGAGTTTCAACTCCCCTGCCACTGTCCATGAGTGGCACTGGCATTAAAGAGACCAAACATCTCGAGATTCCCGGTATGTGCATCACTGACCACCTCTTGTGGAACGAGCACATATGCGATGTCGCTAAAAATGCCGCAGGATGTTTGGGTTTCTTATGTATGTCGGTGCAAGAAATTTTTCTCCCCGTCTGATCTGGCTATTATCTATAAGACTTATATCCGTCCAAAGCTTGAGTACAATTCTGATCTCTGGACTGGTGCTCCAGCTACATACTTATGCCTCTTGGATGGTTTACAAAAAGAGTTCTAAGAATGATTGGGGATAGAAAGAGAGACATCACTCACTCATTCACTTCGTTTGATCACCGTCACAACATTTCGTGTCTCTCTCTGTTCTATCGTTACTTCTACGGTAAGCGCTCTAGTGAAATAGCCAGTTGCATTCCTCAATTCGCCCGTAATACCTGCGCTTCTGCGAATGCCCATCAGTACCTCAAGTATAGAGAATCATTCCTTAGCCGTACTACATGAATGTGGATCTTCCTTGCACGCTCTGTCATTCCAAATCATTGCAATGTTCAGGAATTTAAAACCTCCTCCTCTTAAAGCACTCACTGTCGAAAGTGCATTTTTGCTCAACTATTATTGCCTTAAAAATAAGAAATACTCGTTTATTTGTTTATATATAAAATACAAATTTATTTCGGAGCTATTATTATTACAACAATAATAAATTAAATATATACACATTTCGCTTAAAACTTATACAAAAGAAAAAACTTAATCTTGTTCGTTTTTTTTTTTTAATAAAATTTTTCTGGAATATTAATTTTTATTAGAATCGAAAAAACTAAAACTCCAAAATGTTTATTTTTAATTCGTTCGTAAAATTTTAATTATTTTTTGTTAATCCTCTCATCAGACTATTTCTCATTTTAGTTGTCAACAAATTCAACAAGAGGCTTTTAAGTCAATTTTTTATCAATTTTTTTATTTTTGAAAGCTTAGGAGAGAACGGGGGAAAAATACTTTTATAAGTTTCACAATAAAAATAGTAAAGCTCAGAATAAATAGAAAAATAAATAATAAATAGAAATAGGCATAAATTAGCTTATAGTGGTGGCATATTGGAAAATAGTCCAACTTCTTCACAATCGCCATCCATTTCGTTTGCTTTTTCGTTTGTGTGTGTGTCCAAAACAAAAACAATAAATAGAAATTTAAGAAAATTAATTTGGTGTGCGTGGGATTTGCCTTGGGCTTAGATTAAAGATTCGAAACTTAATTCACGTACGCCATGCCGAGACCCTTGCGATCAAAATGCCGTACCCGGACAAACAGGAAAGCGGCGACTAGTGATGCAACTGCCAGAACGAGAAGCAACATGACCAAGCCTCCGACAAAGCTCGGCACCGACATGCAGATTGTTTCGGCATCAGCCGATCGCGCCGACTGGATAACCACCGTTTCGTTGTTAGAATTGCTGTTGAGGGCAAAATTGACATCTCCGGGGGCAACAACCTGAATTGTTCGACTTGTGTTGACGTCTGTCATTTCTTGGGTATCACGTTTGTAGATTCGTGGTTTGACAACCAATTCCATGGATTCGAATTCGGTTTCGCGACGTCTGCGGACTCCTCGAAGATCATCCAAACCTTCGACGGACCGAGGGCGACCACCCAGAGACACCAGATTGCCACCGGCTTCGATATCGTCCTTTCGCTTCATTGTGCTGTAGCCCGATTGACCTGGCAGTGGAGGAGGAGGCAGATGCAACTCGTTGGATCCTTGTGGTGATGGCGAACTCACGAGGTTCGATTCCGATGTGGTCACAGCTGAGGTTTGAGCCTGTGGTGAGGGAACGACGTCGGGTTGATTCTCAGAGTAGGCGCCTGTAGCATCAGCTGGGTGTCTTGGGTCTGGGTAAGCTGCTGGTGGAAGTCCACCGAGTCCGAAATCACCTCGTTCGTATCCATCTGGAGCTCCATATTCTGATGACAGAGCATTTCCTCCGATCTGTGGAACACCGTATTCACCTCCTCCAATCGATGGTCCATGGCCACACTTGGGTTCGGGGCAGTTGTAGCGACACACTTGGATCACACATTGGAAGTGCACATTCATCGAATCAGGGAATTTGAACGCTTGGAAGTAGGCAAACGACACCACCGACGCCGATGGACCAAAGTTCTTGATCTTCTGGAATTTGCTCATGATCTTCGGTCTCACAACACATCCACTCTGATCGACCAACTGAATTGGTGCCCTCTTGCCATCATGAGCCACACAGTTCCTCACCAACATATCGAATTTGTTCTCATCGTCCTTAATAGCCAACACCATGGTCATGGTCTGTCCGATTTTCACAATTCCCGACACCTCCGAAGCCCATGGTCCCTTGCCAACTTGGATCTGCATCCAGCATTGCAGATTGTCGCCCAAGAAATTAGCCGTCACCGCATGCAACATATCAACTTGGAATGGCCTGAAAGTGACAGCCTTCTCATAGAAATCATACCACGTACAGCGGAGTTTCCTTGCCTGATCCCAGACTTCCTGAACATACGGATCGTATTGAATGATGATTGTATTCTCAACATAGCTGCCCGACGGTGTTGGCGATCCAAAACCTGCTGCATTGTGATTGGCTGAACTGCTCATGCCACAGCTGTTGAGGAAAATCTCAAAGGTCGCACTCAAATGTCCAGTGCCCGGTTTCAAATGCACACAATGCGAATCACTGTAGAATCCCTTCGAGAATATCATTCCATAGAATGGCCTATCGAATTCGATGTTGACGCGCATGTGCGTCTTTTCACACTGCACTTGGAGGTGTTTGATTTGTGGGCTATCGTTGGAGGCGGCCAGCGGCCACGCTTCGTCCGAGGAGATTTCATTGTTAGCACCGGAACCGAGGAGAGAACCTTGCGGCGCTCCATAAATGGGCGCTGGTGACTGTTGTTGCAGTGGCGGGCCGTAAACGGATCTGTGTTCGAGCGGCAGCGATGCCGAATCTATGTGTGGACCATCACAGCGAGCGTTCTGAAAAGAGAGATTACAGAATTTCATTAATTTGATGTGTTTTGTGTCTAGAAGAATTTTGTTAGATTCTAAATTTTGTTGCAAATAAAAGAAGAAAGGCTACAAGGACACTCGGGCGTATGTGGAACTTTTTTTCAAATTAGTTTTTTTGACCAAAACGTAAGAAATAAAAAGGTTTACAATTTAATTTTGTAACATTCTGATTTTAGAAAAAAACGCAAATCACAAGCAAAGGGTTGCCACCATGTTAAAAATGTCGAAAATTGACCAAAGTGCAGTTTTTTTTGTGTTTTCTTCAGAATAAGCTTATAAATGGCTGTTTTACGATTTCTTGCAGTCAGGACTTCCACGAGAAGTCCATTTGAGAATGACAGTGTGTCCTGATGCATGCAGTTAGTTAAAGGAGCCGTTAAAGACTAAGAATAGTCTCCTTGAAGAGGAATTTGATGACGAGGTGTTCGACATTCTTGTTTTCTACGTTTGTCAATTTTCTTGCAAGCTTGGATAACTGGAAATTTATTCGTACAAAGGATTAGATATTTAGGTTTCCGCATTTTTTGTTCTTAAATTGTTTCAATCTCCTTTAAAACATTAACTGACATATTCCTAAGTGTTAAATCAAACAAATGACTCTACAAGAACACATAACCTTCCCTAAATAACCAATTACCCTCATGTAACGCTATTGATTCCCGGAACAAACATCTAATTGGCATACAGCTACTGCAAGAGCGTGCCTATCATCTTTATTTCCTCTGGACCCGAACCAACATCATCATCAGCTTTACTTGGCATTGATTCTGTCTCTCAAATCTGCCAATTCGTACATCATGATCAAAATCACCTATAACTATCTTATATCAAGTCGTGTGAGTGTATCTCAATAGCAGAGTGTATCTTATAGTCTCGCTATTATCAAAAGAAAGTCGAAACTAGTACAAATCAGAGCATAACTGGATTTTTTTACTTCGGCTTTTTCTTCTCGCATTCACTCTTTGCTTATACTCGTCTTTTTTTTTGTCTCTAGTTGAGATACATTTTTTTAATTTTCTGCATAAGAACTTGTATCTATATCTACTGTTGGCGAGATTGGTAACGGTCAGAAAGCGTATAATATCTTCTCTCTGTTTATAAAACGAACACTCAACACCAAATCATCTATGCCAAGAGGTATACCAACAAAATAACTGCTATCGATGGCAATGAAGATGCACCAGGCATTTTGTAGTTTTTAATTGTATCTCAGAATGGTTTCTGTTATTTCTACAATATTTTAAATATATACAAAACTCACCTTTGATAACAGCACTATGCATAGTAAAGACGCGAGCCAGTGGTGCCGCGTGTGATGTCCCATTATTTTGTTTCCGAAAATTCGCTTCTATGTGTCCAATTTTTTATTCTATGTCCTTTGATCCGAACACAGAAGTGCAAACTATTCTAAATATTTCCTTTCACACGGTTTTAATTCGAAAATCTGAAATTGAACACAAAAATGTTGCTTTAGGGTATTTTTTGTTTCACTTTTGAAATTGAATTTTTTGAAACAATTTCCATTGACAATGTTGAGATGAGGATAAATAAAATGATTAATTAAGAAATCACACAATATTGATGGGTTTCGTTGATGTATCTTTCATCAAACAATATTTTTAAGGTGCTAATTGAAAAGTGTGCCATCTATGAAGAGGGAGAGATTCTTCTCATATTGGAAGTTTCACTTACAAGACTTTTGCCACCACACACACAAAAAGAAAAAAAAATTAATAACCACTTTCTATTTTTCATCTGTCATCACTGCATCTTGCTTGTATTGATTTCAAAATTGAATTATTGTTGATCAACTTCAATTAAAGGGGCTCACTAGTGACAAGGTCAATTGCTGTACAAGTTCACATTGAAATTTTGTTGCAATTCAAAAAACACGACGAGTAATTCACCAAAAACAAATCGGATACAAGAAAACGATGCAACGATGTAGAAGCGAGCGACTTCTGCTGCCAGAGAAGATGGATCTAAGTCTAAAGCCAAACTAATCGAATGGTATCTGATGGATAATGTTTGAAGCACAAAAAAGACTGTTTTCTTTCTTTCTGCAGACTTTACCACTTTTCATTTACCATTTCTTTTTTTTCTCCTCTTTCCTTCTTTTCGTGCTTTCTTTCTTTCTTTTCTTTTTTGTTAAATTTATTTGATGCTGTTGTTTGTTTGCTTTATTAGTGGCTCGTTGGATGAGTTTAATACTTGTTGTTGTTGTAGGATAGAGATGCAGTTTCTCTATTTTAATGTTATGATTTTGGTATTGTTAAGTTAATGCTAGTAATGCATACAGAATCAGATGGAGGAATAGTTTATGAATGTAAATGATAGATTTAAAGCGAAAAAATAGCAGTAGTGGCATAAGAATGAGTGTCCAGACACAGAGTTGCAAGAATTTAAAACAAAAAGTTATGATTAAAATGAGCTATAAAGTCTATCGCGGAAGAGTAACTCGATCTCCTGCAAGGAGCTTACGGAATGGAGTCTGTCTAGAGTTTCACTCCAAAATTATTCTCTGCATTCGTCGATAATTTTTTTTTTATAATAAGCACCCATTCAAGGGGTTCTTTATACCCTTATTATGCCAGAGACACAGTGAGTGGAAAGGGGTTGCTTAAATTCCTGAACATTGAAATTATTTGGATAGACAGTGTGTTCAAGGGAGTTCCACATTCGCGTAGTACGGCTAAAGAACGATTCTCTATACTTGAGAAAACGTCCGAAGTTGGGCTCGATGGTCACTGATGGGCATTCGCAGAAGCGCAGGTATTACGGGCGAATTGAGGAATGCAACTAGCTATTGCACTAGAGCGCTTACCATAGAAGTAACGATAGAACAGAGAGAGACACGAAATATTGCGACGGTGACCTAACGAAGTGAATGAGTGAGTGATGTCTCTCTTTCTATCCCCAATTATTCTTAGAACTCTTTTTGTATACCATTGAAGAGGCTTAAGTATGTAGCTAGAGTAGCAGCCCAGAGATGAGAAGCTTTTATAGCCAGATCAGATAGGGAGACAAATTTCTTGCATCTCCTTAAGAAACCCAAACATTTTTCGTGTCATCGCATATGTGCTCGTTCCACAGAGGTGGCTAGTGATGCACCTACCGGGAATATCGAGATGTTTGGTCTCATTGATGAAGTGCCACTCATAGACAGTGGCAAGGGAAGTATATCTCGCTTTTGCGATACAAGACCGCATTGAGTTTTCGAAGCTTTAAACTCTACGCGATTTTTTTTCCCATTGTACAATGCTGTTTAAGTCAGAGTTTAATGAGCTTATCATATTTTGTTGTTGCAGTTCCACATCAGAAGAGGAAGGATGTGAGTCTAAAAACGAATGAGCAAAGCTAAGGGTACTATCGTCAGCAACAATTGATTGGATTAGAAGTAACAGACAAGAGATCATTAATGAAAAAGAGAAAGAGGGTCGGAGACAAAACGGAGCCCTGGGGTACACCAGCATTTATATTGTGGGTTTCAGATTTGAATCCGTCCAATACAAGTTGTATTCAGCGGTTCGAAAGAAAGTTTCTAATCCAACGAAGGAGGGATTCATCGATACCAAAAGCACGCATTTTCGATAAAGGACCAAGATGCCAGACTTTATCAAATGCCTTTGAAATATCAAATGTAACAATCTTACTTTCTCCAAAATGATGTGAAGATTAGTTCCACTGTTCGGTGAGATAAACCATCAGATCACCAGTGGACCTGTTGCTGCGAAAGCCGTACTGCCGGGCATTAAGAAGCTTTCGGTCTTCGAGATGTTTCTTGAGCTGACAGTTTATCAGTATTTCCATGACCTTAGAAAGAAGGGACGTAAGTGCAGTCGGAAGATAGTTTTAGGGAGAAGAAGATTCGCCTTTTTTTGCAATTGGCTGGACAAATGCTGTTTTCCAACTACTCGGAACGAGCCCAGAAGAATAGGATAGATGGAAAAGCTTACGCAAGGATTTTGCTAGCGTGGAAGAACACCTCTTCAGAATAATAGCGGGGATTACTTCCGAACCAGCGGATTTATGTAGGTTGAGATCCTTTAGGACTCTCGCCACAGCACGAGTGCGGAAGAAGATTTGTCCCATGGAATCATTGACGTGCTAAAGAACAGCGGAGTCATGACACTCTCAGGCAGCGAAAAGTTGGCGGCTATAACGTTTTAAAGCTGTAACGAAAACTCTGAGGGGCAAAAGTTGAACCTTCCTCGTAGCGCAAAAGGCCAGGGTGTCATTAACGAGCTAGAAAAAAAAATTCGAACTGCCCAAAGAAAAAAACCGACATCCGTTAACTTGTCAAATCGAAATAACCAACTGCTAACAACGACTTAATAAGCATTTTCACTACCAAAAACTTCTGTTGGGGGTAGATCTTCACTACACGATACGATACCAATATTTTCCGTTTGTATCGGGATAGTTTCAATAGTTGAAAGTTCTATCGCTGGCACAACTGTCATTTTTTGACTGGCCTTTTTATCGACTGCAATCCAAATTGTTGTTGTTTTGCCAAGGAAAATTTCACTGTGCTGGCTACTGAGTAGTGAAAAAATACGGCTACAATAAGATGCACTGTCATTTGACACCTGAATGAGGCGCTCCATATGGCACTTGTCCAAATGGAAAATCCGTGCTTTAACAAAGAGGCAGCGTTTAAAATATTGACATTACCGGCATTTCCTAAAGATCTGCAGTTTAATACTCTCGGAAACTTTTCGGAAAGTGAATCAGAGCTTAATGATGGGTCCACACGACACAGACTTTCAGATTATTGTCTGTACAGACTTGCATTTAATCACTAAATCGTACCAACTTATGTCTGCACAGACTTGTTGCGCAGACAAAATTCAATAGAAGTTGGAGTCAAAGTTGGTGTCGAGTGGACCTACCATAAGTAGCAGCAATTGCAATACTTCAAGTATTCAAGGAGTTTAATTCTATGAAACAATAGAAAAGATTCCTAAGTGTAAATTCGGCAAAGTATCAAACGAGGAAGCTTTACGAATCCTTGGTGTCTGTGACTGTAAAATTCATCTCAGAGACAGTGTCCGGTGGAGGATAAGTTTGCCGCAGGTTGAGACCTATGTAAACATCCTAAAAACGGTCTTTAAGTGAGTTTTATTGATTGTTTAAGGATTTTAAAACACGGTTTTGAGAGAGGCCTGGGAAAGTAAACCGTCATTATTTTCAGACAGAAATGAAAGTGCGAGTAACCCTAACCCCCAGGAAATGAACAAATTAAAAGTACATACAGCTCCCATTAAGTACACAAAAATTAAGAAAAAAGTAGGTCAGCAACCTTAAAAACTGGTGAGAAGCTCATAAACCTAATATTTTGCCTATTAACGAAAAATTCATTCATGAAGAAATTTTGTTAATTACGTTCCTCACCTCCATCAAGTAGAAAAACCTTTAATTGGTCATAAAACATACTCAACCAAAACCAAAATGCATCTCTTAAAGACTCTATTTAGCAAGACTCTATGATAAGAATCTCAAACAGCTGTTCTACATTATCATCAAGCACACATATTTATCCAGAATGAGTTCCATTTTTCCAGCAGTCTCACAGACAAAAAAAAAACACTTCAACTCAAAAATCAAGTCTGAAACTGGCAACAATAAAACCAGATATGGCTGTCAACAACTTGGCCAACTGATGAAACCCAACAACCAGCCGGCACTAATTCCTAATGATTCTAAGTCGAATGAGCTTAGAATCAAAACACTCATCACTCTGACGTCCCATGTCCACCTTTCGAGATGGCAATACCATTCAATAAAACATCTATATTCCAGAGTTTGCCATTTTGTTGCTGCAACAAATATGATTTCACAGAACAAACCACTGAAAGTATTAGAAGGAACCACATAGCTTATTATAGCCACAGCGTAAAGCAAGTGTGCCATTAACCTACTGATACAGAACCATTCAAGTATTAACACTGTTGAGGTTTTGTATTCAACTCGACAAACAACAAAAACAACAACAACGAAAAAATTGCAACAGAACTGCACCAGTGACATTGGCTCGACAACGACGACGCACGCTGACGATGAGCAGCTCTCAATTTCTAAGATACTTTTCGCCATGGATGTGCATCCATCCAGCGAGTCTCCAAGTCCAAAAAGCGATAAGAGTATTAGTTTCACAGACTGAAACGAGAAAAACGATGAAAACCAGTTACTATCGTCACTTTTCACAGATATCATTTATATGAATCAGTGGGAGGGGGAATCCCCTTCATCAATTCAAATATACGTCTTTCCGCTGAGCTGCGATGCTATTTTATGCGGTTGGTTTCTTCCGTTGGTTTGTGTTTTTTTCTTTTCTTATTCCACAGCGACTTTTTACTTTCTGAAGTACAACCTCCGGTTTGTAATTTTGCTTTCCTCTTTCAGGTTTTATTTTTATTCATCTCGGCGAGTCTAATTCTGATGGTTCCAAGTCGAGAGGAGGGAATTTCATTTAATGTTTAAGTGAAAGTTACTCGCCTCCGTGGGCTTTGGCTTTTGGTTTCCCGAGATACAGATACATTTCTTTCATAGTGCAGAGCTCACGTAAGGGTTTTGCATTTAAAGAATCTTCGACGAACGGATGGCGATGCGAATGCAGTTGGTTGGACAAAATTTATGTTTATACGCTCAGAAGTTGTGTATCTTTCACTGGTAGATTTAGTGCATTGATATGCCGTGTCGTACAGATAAATTACGCGCCTCTTTTAATGCATGATGAGGCGGTCGGTGCGAGCAACTCGTGTAGGTATCTCGGTTAGAGCAACTTGAAACGAAATCGAAAGCGAAATCGATTTAATGTGGGGCATGTTAAATTTTCTGTTGATGGCTTTGAACTACAACTCGACTACAATTTTCCCGAAAGACTTTTCTTCTTGTACGAGTTTTTTCTTTTCAAGGGGAGATTAATTGAATTTCAACTTCTGATACAAGTTGAAACATTTGTCCGGTCCGCACCGACCAAGTCGTTAGCTTATTCATAAATCCTTAAATTTGAATAATATTAAAATCCTTTCGTTAGTTTGTAAGAGACTTGAGCGAAAAAGTGAAGTAGTGAAAGTTTTGCAGCGCACTCATCGTTGTCGTCAAGACAAGAATTGCTTAATTAAAACCATAAAACTATCTAATAACAGTTAGTAAAGGCAATTTGTATTTTATTCGATACGATTACAGAGTAAGGCTTTTTAAGTGCACTTTAGATGGTATATGGAGGTGATTTAGTTGTATTTAATTGACAGCTTCAAGTTTTGCATGCAATTAGAGGTGTTAGGAAAGCAGTTGTTTTATTAAGTTCGGTATTTATTTTGCCTAATCTGTGACTTATGGAAATTTATGGGGAAAGAAGAGCTTAAAGCAAATTTCATGGGACTTTTGTCGGGCCGGTTGTATGGGGAGTTTTTTATAATGGACAAGGAGGCAATCAAATTTAATAGTTAGGTGTCAGTGTCAGAAGGATTATTTATGACACTATGTATTTTTTTATAATGCTCATCGTACTCGTCTAATTGTTTTATGAAAACAGCTATTTTTCTGTGACTTTAGTGAAACACGTCCACCCCCGTGCTATAAATAAAAGCAGACTTATAGTCTCAAAACGGAATTAGTGTGTGCGCCTGGATGGAAATTTTTGGTAAAATCCCATGAAGCTAGTAACAAGGGGGTAAAACGTAAGTCAGTTTCCGATCTCCTTCTTTCTCTAATCTCTGGTCAGTAGTACCAACTTAAAGTTGAAATTATGTATGGAGGAGGTGTTTTGATGAACCGCATGCACCAGGTCACCAACAAAGTGTGAATGCATGCATACTGACTGGTCGATAAGCTCCATATGCGCAAATGGCGATCCTATGTCATGCAAAAACTACCGACGTAGTACTGTGTGAGCGTCTTAAACCGTTCTGCAACACAATAACCGGCACGTACCAGTGTGGCTTTAAGCCAGGCAAAACAACGATTGACCAAATATTCACACTGATACAAATCCTGGAAAAGACCAACGAATTTCAAGTCGAAATCCACCATCTTTTCATCGAATCCAAAGCTGCTTATGATAGCATCAACCGCCAAGAGCTTATGTTGGCGATCCATAGTCTGATACAGCAGTGCCGCATGACGCTAAATAATACGCAGTGCTGTATGCAAATGGGAAAAGCTCATCCGATTTGTTTCAATCATGCGGAGGGTTTAGACAAGGAGATGCGCTGTTATGTGATTTCTTAAACATAGTCCTGGAGCAGATGGTGCGCAAGGCAGGTGTGAGCACCACCCAGCTCCTAGGCTTTGCGGACGACGTAGACATCATAGGTCGATCCAAGAGAGCTGTGCTTGAGGCCTTCACAGCTTGAGGCCTGAAGAACAGGCGAAACTCGTTTGTCTTAAAGTGAATGATGACAAAACAAAGTACATACTATCAACGAACAAAACAACATCTGTCCACCGGCTAGGAAAAAACGTCCCTGCAGCAATTTCAAAGTAGTTAAGGAGTTCACCTACCTTGGAACAAACATCAATCCCAAAAGACAAAAGACACCCTAGCGAACCGCTGCTACTCCGGTTTGGCAAAACAACTGGGTTCAAAACAAACTCCTTACTCGAAAGACAAAGTGTCTGCTATACAAAACTTTGATTTTACCAGTTCTACTCTGCGGCGGCGCCGAGTGCTGGACGATAAGTAAAAAAGGGGAATTGATACTGCACTGAAAAATTTTATTAGTAAAATTGCTACGAATAGCATTCGTACGAGAAAAATTCGTACATTGAACGAATATTCGTAGATTGTACGAAGCTTTTCTGTAATAAGAAAACTACGAATGTATTAGTAAATTTTGATTAAATTGTTGGTAAAATACACGAATTTTTTCGTTCTATGTACTAATATTGTTCGTAAATCAAAATTATGAGTACATTGTACGAATTTATTCGTGTATTGAACTAAATCATTCGTAAATCATCGTGTACGAATGGTTTCGTAATTTTTCCAAATTCATTCGTAAGATTTACTCATGCATTTGTTAAATGTACGAAGCAAAACTAATATTCGTAAAAAATTTAGTCTCGAAAATTGACCTTACGAATAATTCGTAGGATTTACTCATTATAAGTAGAATGCAACTTCTTTATCTGTATATTCTACTAATACTTCGCATATCATAACCTCCATTCGTATATTTACCAAACGCATTAGTAAATTTTACTAATACATCGTACTATTTTTCCTCCATTCTAACACTTAGCGAAACATTAGTACATTTTACTAATGACTTCGTAATATTTTTCCTTCATTCGTATATTTACCGAGAGTGTTAGTATATTTTACTAATACGTCGTATTATTTACACTCCATACGTACATTTATCAAGAGCATTAGTACATTGTACTATTACATATTAAGTAATATTTACACTCCATTCGTACATTTCACAAGAGCATTAGTACATTGTACTAATAATTCGTATTATTTACACTCCATTCGTACATTTATCAAGAGCATTAGTACATTGCCGCTACTCGAATCGGATTGCGTCATTGTTTTTAAATCATGGCAATGGCTCATTTTGGTTGTGATTTTGATCGTGTTTAGTTTGGTTTGTGAGTTTTTTTTTTAAATAAAATTAAAATAACATAAAAAGCGTGCTAAGAGTGCTAAGTATTTGATGACAGAAAGAACGAGTAGGTAAGTTGTATTTGAAGAAATTTAATAGGACACCCAAATTAACAGACAACTTGCGGAAAGTTTTGGTCGAGGCTGTTTTACAATTTTGTATTATAAAAAACCACGATCTCAAAACAAACGACTGCGATGCTCTTACGAATGGTAAGTACATAGTACAAAGTATTATTACAATGAACTAATGCTTTTGGTAAATTTACGAATGGTAAGTAAATAGTACGAAGTATTAGTACAATGAACTAATGCTTTTAGTTAACTTACGAATGGCAAGTAAATAGTACGAAATATTAGTAAAATGAACTAATGCTTTTGGTAAGCTTTCGAATGGCAGGTAAATAGTACGAAGTATTAGTAGGATGAACTAATGCTCTTGTTGAATGTACGAATGGAGGGTAAATAGTACGAAGTATTAGTAAAATGAACTAATGCTTTTGGTAAACTTACGAATGGCAGGTAAATAGTACGAAGTATTAGTAAAATAAACGAATTGCTTGTTTTGAATTTACGAATGCAGAGTAAATTAGTACGAAGTATTAGTAGAATGTACTAATGCTCTCTGTTAATTTACAAATTGAGGGTAAACACTACGAAATATTAGTAGAATGTACTAACTCTCCTTGTAAATGTACGAAAGGAAACGTAAATATTGTCATTCCATTCGTACAATGAACAAAGCTCCTTATTTAATATACGAATATGAGTTTATTGTACGAATTTATTCGTGGCTGAAAACTACGAAAAAAATTCGTACGATTCACTCATATTTTCGTACTATTTATGCATGAAAATTTTTGAGTGTGGGCACTTTCGAAAGAAAAATTCTTCGACGGATTTTCGGTCCCGTATGCAACGATACCGAATGCAGAAGAAGGTTCAACAGCGAACTGTACGAGCTGTACCAAGATGTTGATGTAGTCCAGAAAGCCAAGAAAAGACGACTCGATTGGGTCGGCAACATCAAGCGAATGGACGACAACGCTCCAGCCAAGAAAGTCTTCTCATCGCAGCCCCCAGGTTCGAGACGACAAGCAAGACCGAACCTACGCTACAGGGACAAAGTGACTGCGGATGTCAGAGCGCTTGGTTTCGGTGACTGGAGAGCGCATGCGTTCCTAATGGAAGGCTGCAGTATCTCAGGCTGAAATCTTTCATGAATTGTGAGCCAGTTAAGTAAGTAAGTAAGTAAAGTTGAAAAATTGCACAACTTTGGATAGAACGCGTGAAACGTGCATTGAAACTTTAAAATCGTTTGCTCTTTTCGATCGAATTCAGCTCGCAAATTGTTTGAACAAATTTCTGGACTAAACTGTTGGTAGTTTATTTCACGTCAAAGCAACTGTGAGACGCAACAGAAGTAATAATTGAACAGACTAAAATACAATATAGTTGCCAAATAGATTTTGATATTTATGTCGAGTACAATCATCAACCAACATAAAATCACACAAAAAAGTAACTTAAGGTGAATGTCTACATTATATTCTTCGAAATTCATAAAGTGGTAACACTGGAAACTTCTCAAGACAGCTGTCATCTGTTGAAATCGATCATGGCGATGGCGAGATCATGGCCGAAACCCGAAACACAAACACGCTTTATCTTTGGCTTGGGTTGACTTTTACGAGTTCAGCTATAGAAATTCAATGCTTCGACTTCACGTTTCGTTTGTAATGTTACATAATGTGACTTCAATAGCAAGCTCTAGTTCAAATTTACTGAACATTTTAGACTTCTCAACAGCTGTAAAAAAAATACTACAAACAGAATTTTTTGGAGGGATAACAATGATGGAGGAAGAAATTTCATTCAAATCAAACTCGAAGCGGATTCATTGTAACATAGACGAAAACAAAGCTAAAAGTGTGTTTGAGTTTCAGCCATAACTCTTCACTGCAAATTGCTGCAAAAGTTAACTCTTAGATTAGGACTTGCCAGACAGACGTTGGCATCAGTTTTGTTCTTCTTTGTTGACTAGTTGATCGGCAGAAGCTGTAGAATAGACTCTTAGAATAGTAAAAGGTACGTTTGAAGAATGAATGTATCGAAGGAAATGAAACTTATCAACGATTTATTTTTCCAGTCTAGAGCTATTATGTGAGACTTGTGTTCGAAAATGGTTGCAATGTTTTGGAGTTAGGAAACACTATGGTCTTGAACTTCAAAATTCCAAATTTTTTCTTTCAAATATTTTAAGCCAAACACACAACATTAATCATTCTTCTTTATCAAAACTCATTAACTATAAGAAAATGGCCCCGAAATTCCTCGTTACCATACTCTGTGACTAATTTTCATATTGTTCGCTAAAATATATATTCTAATATCTAGAATCTAGATCATTGATTTTCACCACGAAACCAAAAAAAAAAAAACAAAGAAAAGCGAACCATCGAACCTCAATGTTCAACCACCAAAAAATCAATTTATTTTATCGCTTTCAAGACATCTAAATGATATTACCAGGCGAGCTGTAGCAGTAGGTGCATTTTGGTTGTTGGTTGCCGTGTGCCATTTTAAATTTTCTAAATAGCAATTCCTTTTCCATCATAAAATAAATAAATAAAACCGCAAAACCATGAAAGAACACTAATTTTGGTTAAAATAGTGATAGTCTGAGAAGCGAGTGGATTATTTGAAAAAAAACAACAGAAATTCAAGAAGTTTTCGACCAACTGTAAAACAATAACGAAAATCCTATTCAATTTTTGTTTATAGTGGACCATGTCTACTTCACCAACCATCAGCTCCCAGACTATAACCTTGATATGTATTGCGTTTTTGTTGCAGATGCAATCAGACAAATACAAGACTACCACTGTTACTGTTTGCTTTACATTTTGACATGAAAATAAAAATCGCGAGTTGTTTTCTTTTTTTTTTCTTAAATCGTATCTCATTTTTCTTTAAACAAATGAAATAAATAAAAATGAAAAGCAAACTAAAAATCGCTTTTCATGAATGTTAGCGAAAAAAGGAAAATAATAATCCGCTTTCTCTGTGTTTTTGAGATTTAGAGTGAAAAAAATACTCGGCATCGCGCTGCAAATGTGCACGCATTTGATTAGGTTTGCGCAAGTCAGACTTAGACACATATGAACCAAGATGGATGGGGACTTCAACCGCCATCATCCACCTTCCATTTTGCCATCAACCATATCACAATAAATATAAAGTGAAGCATTCCATATGCAATCAATCTCGTTGTTGGTGTTTTTTCTCTTTCTGTGGCGTCTTTTTTTTTTGGTTTGAATAAAAAGAAAACTCGTTTCAATTATTTTCCATCCAAATGCAATAACACATTAATTTTCTCTATTTTCCTTTGGGGCATCTCGTTTGCTTATAATTTTCTTTATGAAGTGCATTTTAAATTTGGAAGGTCACTTAACCACTTTTTTCACACACAACTGGCTGAACAAGTGCATCAGATGCATATTATTTGGTCCAATTGTTTGTGGAAAGTGAAGGTGATCAAGTCACCCGGCCAAGCTCGATCACTCTCCCCAAAAAAGGGTACTTGAATTCGCTAAAGTGGTTTGAAAAGAAAGTGCATGAAAAAATTCAAACAAATAAAGAAATATTAAATGGAAAAACAAAAACAATAAAAATCAACAAAGCCTACTTTCTATCAACATCTATGTGCGGTAGTTTCAGCTCAAAAGCATAGAAGTCGAGTATCTTTAATCCATTCTTAGAAAAAATACCCAAAGACAAATCTCTTTTATTATTTGGTCAAGGTAAGCTCAGCCGCACTGCCTTGGCGGTAGATGGAAATTCAATTTGGTTAACATGCAAATTAGGAAACCGTTTTGTGTATGTGGTGTCTTTGATCTTTTCTCTCGAGTCTCGTGTATGGATGCGACAGCGGCGACCCATCCAACCATGTAATCAGTTTAAGCTAACAACACCAATTTGACAAAATTAATAAATGGTACATGGTTAGGCTGTAACCTCTAACCGAGAATGATGAAGACGATGATTGCGATGTTTGGAGGACAATGGAAAATTATAAAAAAATAATGGATGTTTTGTTTTGAGCCATGAAAGTATAACATTTAAGTGTTTTAAGGTTTTGTAATAAAAGTTAAGGAGGTGTGAAAATATTTTCGACATAGTTTCTGCTTGAGTGCTGGTGGATCTGTTTTGAAATAAGTTCAAAATTTTAATAAGTGATGATTTAGATTTGAACATAGTCAAGGTCTTTTTTTGGTAATAGTGCAAGTGGGTTGTAAAGTGCTTTTGAAAACCAAAATGTTCTGGGTTGAATTGCTGAAACTTTGGAGTCACATTACGTAACATCACGTTCTTTTCTTTATTATTGTCAAACTAAACGTCAGAACCAGTAGCAACACTGCCAAGCAGCCATCAGAGATGCTACCTCTGAAGTGCTAGGGTTTACACGGTCACCACAACGAAAACCCTGGTTTGATGATGAATGCCGGCGAGCACACGCAGCTTAACAAGAGGCATACAAAGCGGCGGCGCTGCAAAAAGGACGCGAGCAGCTCGTGAGCTCTACGAGCAGAAAAGGAGAGAGGAACACAAACTTCTCAGAAAGAAAAAAAGGGAGCATGAGAAGCACGCTTTCGAGGAGATAGAGGAATGTCGAGGTTCGAAAGTTTTACAAAAAGGTAAAACAAACCACCAGGGGTTATACACCCCGAACCGAAGCCTGTAGAGACTATCATGGGAATATCGCAGTGGAACCACAGTCAGTGCTGAGGATATGGAGAGCCCCATTTTCCAAGCTGTATAATGGCGATGACGAACAAAATTCCGCCAGCAATACAGAACCATCCAATTTCGGTGAAGCACGCCACCAATTCCACCCACCCCACATTGACGAAGTGCAGATAGCGATATCTTAACTTAAGTCGAACAAAGCCGCTGGAGCAGACGGGCTAGCCGCCGAACTGTACAAAGCAGCTGAATATGATTTGGCTAGGAGCATCCACCAGCTCACCTACAAAATTTGTCGGAGGAAAGCATGCCCGACGAATGTAACCTCAGCGTCGTATGCCCGATCCTCAAGAAAGGAGATCCCCTGAACTGCACCAACTACAGAGGTGTAAGTCTCCTTAATATCGCCTTCAAGATCTTGTCTGCCCTGCTGTGTGAATGTTTGAAGCTTTTCGTCAACAACCAGATAGGACCTACAGGCTCGGAAAGTCCACAATCGATCAACTCTACGGCAGATCTTGGAAAAGACCTAGGAACTTCAAATCGATACCTACCATCTTTTCTTCGCTATTGACAGCGTCTATAGAGAGCCACTATCTATATATAGAGCAATGTCTAGTTTTGGCATCCCAGAAAAACTCGTCCGACTGTGTAACATGACAATGGAAAACTCACGCTGTTCCATCATGGTCGGAAAAAACTTAAAGTATGATTTCGGTGTCAAAAAGACAAGGCGATGCGCTGTCGTGCGATTTCTTCAACATCATTCCTGAAAAGATTGTGCAATACTCAAACGTCAACACCAGAGGCACAATCTTTCAAAGGTCCGTCCAGCTACTAGGGTACGCAGATGACATTGACGTAATTGGAAGAACACGCAGCGTGATGTCAGTGGAGCTTGAACTATTCTGACTTTTCTCATGAAGTTGGGCCTGTATTGTACTATGTTGTCAGACAAAGCAAATGTTCAGCATATTTGAACTAGAGCTAACGTTTGGATTCACATTACGTAACATAACGTTCTTTTCTTTACGATTGTCAAACTTATCGTGAGGTTGAACCTTCATTGTGATAACATATGACCCACTTTTTAGCTTGTTGTTTGAACAAAACATTAAATTCTAAGCAAAGAAATTTGCTGAAAGTCGACTTTGACAGCCCTAACTTGTTGAAATTGAAGTTAGAACTTGAAGACTCAAGTCAAACAAAAGCTCAGAGCAATAAAAATCAACTTGGTTCACTGAATTCCATTATGTAACCTAACCTTTCCCACCAAATTAAATTATGCCCAAAAAATAACAGAAAACCACCAAATATGCGCATTGGAAAGAAACGAACTCAAAATTCAAATTGAAAAAAATAAATCTCTAGAGAAATGTGAAAGTGTTTTCGTTTTCAGTTTTTTTTGTTGCCTTTGTTCGTTGTTTTTCTTATTAAATTTTCGTTAAACTTAATCTCAGATACAGCATCTAGAGCTATTCGTATAAAACCGCTGACTGATGGTATCAATGCATATTTGCTGTTGCTTTGATTGCTTGAAGCAACCAGAGCAACTGCGCCTGCAGAACAGGTGCTACAGATCTTCTTTTTCACTTGAAACGCATCTTAATTGGTGCTGTTTTTTCTACTTTGTTGTTGATGGTGATAGATATCTTTTAGACAAGACAAAGATTTTCCTTCTTCCATTCATGAAGCTGTTGTTGCTGTAGTTGTTGTTCGTTCCGGCGCTTTTCACCGCAACTCAATTTCTTGTCTATGATAAATTTTCTCCAGCATCCGAAGATACAACTTTGACTTTGGCGACGACGACGACGTGACAAACTAGGTGAACCAGTATCCAACTAAGCCATATGGCTTAAGAAAAGAAAACACCACCACCGCTTGGTGGTTCATCATTATTGCACTAAATGCGTACAATAATGCTTGTCGATGTGGTCTTTCCATAAAATAATTGTTTTCAAATTGTGAAAATAAAAGATGAGCCAAACAAACCATCAGCTCCAAATATTTTTTAACAATTTACCAATAAAGTGGCTTTCGTTAAGACGCAGCTGAGGCCGATGATGAATTCGCCAAAGACCGCATTTCGACTCCTTTCAAAGAAGATGTCAATTCATGTGGTATGCTAGTGGCTAAACAGCGTCTGGTGTGGAATTTTGTACGCCTCAAGGGGGAAACATCACAGCGCACGGCGCGTACCATCCCACTCCCGTCTTAAGTGCTTCAACTTGCATATAAATAAATTAACGAGCGGAACAAGTGTTTCTTATAAATTTTAAAAACTAATATGCTCATTTTTTTTCTTCTGTCTTTTCTACTGTTAGCCTTTCTCTTTCAATCTCTTCGATACATTCTTCTTGATTTACCTTAACACCAAACATCACATCTTTGGTGGTAAAATTTAGTTTTTTTCCCGCTTGTTATTTGTAACTGTTTACGTTTTGGTAAAAGGTATTTGGAGACGCATCAGCCCGGTGAGCTATTATATCAATTAAATAAATTGAACGCTTTCTCATGGAAATGACTGATTTTTATCGCTCGCGATCTACACTCTCTGCGAGTGTAGTTGTTCTTCTATTTTAGAGTGCAGATAATTCGACTGATGTTGGTAGAAAATAAAGTTCCGACTATGCCGCTGGCGCGAATTTGTTTAATTGCTTAGGGAAAGTGTTTTTTTTTTTAAGATGGCTAGACGATTTGTTTGACAAAACATCTTGTAGTGGACCATAAAGAAATTGTGTGTCTTGCTAATTGTACAGTTTAAAATGTCGTAAAATGCAAAACGAACAGTTAAAACTTTACGACTTGATAGCGAATGTTCATTGAAGACAAAAGTAGTTATATTTACCTTAACGCAATTTTCACGCTTTTCTTTTGAAAGGCAAAGTATGATATTCGAACTTAGAGAATCGCTTGGTGTTCCAGGGTGTTACAAGTTACTAAAGTCCAACTTTCCAGGGCGAGATCATACGGGAGTAAAAGTTGACTCTTCGTTTCAGGTTTTTATAGCTGATTTAAGTCCTAAAAGCAGCGTATACAACTCTAGGACTTAATTTTCAATTTAGTTTGACAGCTTGTTACATTTTTATTCTTGTCAACGCAAGATGCACTCAAGTTCAATTGCTCCAAATTTGTAACCAAGTTTGGATTTTTTCCTTTTTTTTTAGCTTTTGAACGAATTCAAACAGTCGAGACTCGAAATATACGAATTTCGATCATAATCACTTCAAAGTGGTTGGAAATTTCGGTTTTCGGATGGAACAATTGAAAGTTCTTGATAAAAAACTCGGAAAGTTCATTGGTTTTCAAATGGAAAATTGCATTAAATTGTAGTTGCTTTGGTTTTCAAATTAAGAACTGGGAAATTGGTGATGGGGAACTTGGAAATCTCTGGGAGAGCACGAAGAATTCTAAGGCTAAAATCAAACTTTGGCATGGAATTTTAGGTGCAATTTTTCCAGAATTGGTTTAACAAACGAATGAATAAAAAAACTTTGGTGGAAAACTTGGAAAATTTAGGAAAAGAGAAAAATATTTGATTTTCTGATCACATTTACGATTTTGACCGTGTAAAGGTAGAAAATTTGATGTTAAGCTAAAAAAAAACTTCATATCTTTGACACTGGAAATAGGTATCAGTCTTATAATCATTTAGAAGCTTATCTGAAGGCGCTTAATTGTGGTAAAACGAGTTAAGCTAAAGATTAGTATAAGCAATACAGTGGATTTATGTTGATTTGTTTGTATGCCCGGTAAAGACTCTTGAGCCGCCCAACGCATTTTTATAAAATTTGGATTGTAGTCATAGCTAAGCCGAGTCATGGTTCCTGTGCAAAAAAATTTGGGAAAATCGTTCTGGAAAGTGGAGAAACGGAAAGAATCAAATGCTGGTCGAATATTATATACTTTTGTATTAGATTCTAGATACAATTCTTCAGAAATATGTATCTTTTCGAACGGAACAATTATTTTAGTGAAAAATTCGAAAACCTCCGGAAAACGAGTATATTTTAAATTTTTTTAGATTTGATTTGATCTGAAGGCAGGCGAGGCGAGGTGGGGTCAGCTAGTATTTCAATAAAAATCAAAGTTGTAGACATTAAAAAAGCTGTGACGTCATAAACGTATACCACGTTAAATGAGTAGTATATGTTTTATCATCCCTACATTTTTTCCTAGTCCTTTTTTAAATAACTAGCTGACCCAGCTTTCAAAATTCGAGAGCTTTGATTCGTCATTGATACGGGCTTACGTGCAACAACGTATTCATCAACTTATGTCGTGTTGGCGGATTTGTGTAATGTGAACACCACTGTGAAACCACCTTAATTCTTAAAGATATTTCTGACTTTTCTTCGCGAACGTACCCTGCACACAACACGTGATTTGACATTTCCAATTGTTTATTGAGTACTCAAGAACTCCAAATCGACACCTACCATCTTCTTATCGATTTTAAGGCCGCGTATGACAGCATCTATAGAGAAGAACTGTATAAAGCCATGTCCAGTTTTAGCATCCCTATCCCTACAAAACTCATTCGTCTCAGCCGGATGACAATGGAGAACTCACGCTGCTCCATTAGAATCCGTAAAGGCCTCGCTGACGCCTTCTATGTTAAAAAAGGCTTGAGACAAGGTGATGCACTGGCATGCGACTTTTTTAATATCATACTGGTACGAATAGTGCTGAACTCCCGCGTCAACACTAGAGGCACTATCTTCCAGAAGTCAGTACAACTACTCGCGTACGCTGATGACATTGATATCATTGGGAGAACGTAGCGTGATGTCAACAGTGCTTTTGCGAGTATACAAACAGAGGCTGAAAAAATGGGCTTAGCAGTCAATGAGGGCAAAACAAAGTATATGCTGTCATCAAGAAAGGACACCCAATACCGACGTCTTGGACAAAACGTCACGATAGACGCATAATTTCGAGGTAGTAAAGGAATTTGTCTACCTTGATTCAGCGGACAATGACATCAGCGCCGAGATCAGCAGAAGAATAACTCTTACTAATCGAAGCCCTCTCCCTATCGTACAGAAGCATGGACCCTGTCAAAAATGGATGAGAGCATCCTAGGCCGGTTCGAGAGAAAAGTTCTACGGAAGATCTATTGTCCTGTATGCATTAACGGTGAATAGAAGAGAAGATTTAATCACGAACTGTACGGGCTGTACAGCAACACTGACCTAGCTAAAAGAGTGAAGGTCCAAAGACTTAGATGGCTTGGTCACGTGGGTGGAGAGGATGGACACCAATTTCCCGGCCCGTAAAGTCTTCGAATCCACCCCAGTTTCAGATTCCCTTTTTCGGCTTTGTTCAAATTTCTTGGTATGAATTGCAGCAAAATACATTGCAAATGTTCATTAAAGTGAAAATAAATTATTGTTTCTCTTTTAGTAAAAAAAAAACTCCGACCGTTTCTCATGTTTTTCTTTTACCTCGGATCTGACAAATCCCCTTTAAAGTGAGTTAAGAGCTTGTAAGACAGTTCAGTTCAGCAGTCTTTTATGCTGCCATAATTTAATTCCCTCCGTCTGTCATGCCCAGCTGAATTCAAAGAAAAAAAACCAAAAATAATAAAAAATAAAATACTACCTCAATGTGAAAGTGAAATTACTTCTATCCAAAGCAAGGGCTTCAGAGAAAATTTTTTTTTTTGTTTTGTTTCTCTTTTTGGGTTTTTTTTTTTTACCACAACTAATGGATGTATTACGGAACAGAACAGACAATAAAGAAAAAAAATATGACTCTTGGTCTGGTTTTACGCAATCACTACAGAAACTCATTTTTGTTGTTTCCCGATTACCAATCCCAGATATTGTGTAACCATTTCACACAAAACACGAAAATACCTCATTTCCGTAGCCGACATATTTGATGGTCGTTAAAAGAATTTAGCACCATCGAAATGGCCAGGTTTATCAGAAAACCACCAGAAATTTAAATTTAACTGTCAATTTTTGTGAGATATACCAACTTGCAACAAACTAGCACGACTAAGGCGCAATAAAGATAAGCTCACACCATTATGTAAAATAGGCAGGCAATTAATTTTCTTTGCTCTAGATTTTTTCGCAAATTAACACTACTGCCATAGTTACACCCGAGTTCGTTGGGTAGTTTAGACTTTAAAGAGCGTAGATAGCTCAAGTTACCTGCATTAAAGTGAAAATGGGCCTGCCTACCAGCAATTATCATAAAACGCTTACTTTGGCGCCCACTTAAAGGAATATAAAAAGCGAAAACGAACACAAAAGCGATAGGGAAAGTGTTTGTTTCCTTTTAAATTGGTAAACCTTATCGGTCAGTTAAACCCAACGAAACGAAATTGCTTTTTATTTTTTTGCAGGAAAACAAAAGAGCTGATCAGCGAACATGGTGAACTTGCACGAAAATGCACTCTCACTTATTTCGAGGAATGACAAGGAAAATCCGAAAAACCTGTTTCTCTCGGGACAGAAACGAAAGTAAAAACTCAAGGGCTTGCACTTTTTATCAAAAATATATCCTGCTTTTGCTGGCTACCCAATTCTACTGCTTGCGGTGTGTTTGTGCATACTTTGTAGTACTTCGCATACCCCCAGGTAACCGACGACGAAACGAACGCTCTGAATACTTGCTATCAACACAGCAGTGTATATCCATGCTATATTTGTGCAGCAGGCCATTAAGAAGTTGACCTAGTTTCATGAGTAAACCCCGAGCTCGTTTCCACATGGCAATAATATGTTTGCTTGGTGCAACACGAAGAAAGTGCTTTCCATTTTTATTTCGCAGAATATACAACAGACAAAAACAAAACTTGATCCTCACTTAAGTCAGGCGTACTTCCTTCCATCCGATAGTCTGTGTTCGAAATTCATAGCTGGGCTGTTAGCTGCCTTGGAGAGTTGACTCTATTGTGGGTTCCTTCAGCAGTCTTATGATGGGTTTCGATGGAGAAGCAAACAGTTTTTAGCGGGAATATAAAATGAAAGGGTTTTGTTTTTCATTTGGCTGAAGGCTGATTTTGCTAACATATAGCTGTGGTTGCACTTGTCATTTGGACAAGTCGAGCTGTGGAGTGAACATGGTGTTGCAGATGGAAGAAAGTTTTTTTCCCTCCATGTTTGTGCATTTCTTAACGCTCAAATTAATTACAGGCATTTTATTATTTTTGTTTTTCTGCTTTTTGTAACAATGTGGCGTGCAGAAAAATGTTACATTCGAACAGGCATATGGTATTATTAGCTTCCATTGTTTGTGGGTTTATTTGGAACAGTCAACGAATATCTAATTAGACTTATTTTGTGTAGATTGCTCAGGATCTATTGTCGTTGAATTTTAATTAAAGGGTTTGGAGCTGAGGAATACGGAAGCAGGCTTCATGATTATCGAAGAAAGTAGAGTAAAGGGAAATTATGTAATTTTAAAGACAATTTTTGATTAATGCGAAATGAAGACAAGTAAATACGTTTGCATCGTGAAAAAATGGTGGCCCAGTTTGCATAAGAGGTGGAGTGCTGATTTAGTCAAACAGCAAAAAGCTAGCAATACTCCTTGGCTATGAGCGAGACATTAACATTCCAGGTTTCCAAAGACCTGTGCATGAGGCCTTCAAAGCTATTTAAGAACACTCGAAACTCGTTGGACAATGCAGTGAAATAGAAAAAAACAAAGAACATGCTGTCAACATTAAATCAATTGCCTCTTCATTACTATTAGTCCTCAACGTAAAAACCATTTGGAGGTTGTTAAGTAGTTCACCTACTTCGAAACAAATATAGACCCACAATGAGGCTTGAGTTGAAATCTTATGGTAGAAGTGTGCTTTTTTCTATTGGTTCGAAGCTCTTAAGTGGAGAGATAAAGTGCATGCCCTCAAAGACTTTGATTTTACCAACATCTTACTCGACGTGCCTCGGTCATCGAGTGTTGGGCGACTAGTTGTAAAAAGGAAATGATATACTAGGAGCAGGAATTGTCCAGTCGAGAGTACCAAAACATGACTACAACGTTTCCTGACGACGTTCAAAACGACTAGGAATACCGAACTATACAATGGCTCGGAAATGTTATGGTACGAGAAGCTCTTGAAGAGCCAAGGCCTAAGTGGCTTACTCTCATCATCAATTCTCTGGGTGCGTGTGAAAAATTGAGGGGACCCACAATTTAACGCTGATTCCGAACGGCAAAGTTGAGAAGCACTTTTTCATGTCAGATTGATACTCCTGGAAGTTTTGCCAGTTCTTCGCAAGAGGCAGTACCAGTGAAAGATGAAATAAAAATTTTATGGTCATGAGTAGGACTCGAACCCACGAGGTTCTGCTTAGCCTAACCACTTAGCCACGGGCACTTGCGAGGACTGCAGATAACACCATGAAAGTGTGCATTTTGCATCATATGTCTCGAATCCAATGTTTCCAAAGCACAAATTTCATCAAAGGCTAATGCCTGATACTTTTTTCTACGACTAAATGTTCAACTATTTCATTAGTGTCACTTCGATTCATCGGAAACTCATTAAAACAGATCAGACTTCACCAAACAAAAGAGTTGAGGTCAAAACCACTTTTACTTCAAACTATTTGATCTACACTTCTTTCACTATGCGGACAAAATTTAAAATATTCCCCAACAGCAACACGTATTAAATCTTCTTTCACATCACATATAGCACCTCTTTTTATCTCCCAACAGGTATCATGCGTGCAAAGACACATTCGTCTTATTAGCTATTCATTGACCCATATTAGAGTTTCGATAGGTTTTCGGGCTCCCTCAACATTGTCATGGAATTTGAATTTTGTGTATGCGTGTGTGTGTCTGTTTGTTTCTAAATCTCACCTGTTAAAGTCAGAATTGATTGATTAATCCTTAATTGCGTTGACTGTTATAATCCACCGTAATTTTTGAATATATCCAAAATGGCACTCTGTGTGTTTTATATTCCGAAAAATGATTTTCACTTAATTTTTCTGTATATCTTTGAATTCACTGAAAATTTTCAATTCAAAATATCAAATTCACTTGTTTCTCTCACTTTTTGTTGTTTTTATGTTTTCGTTCTCCTTCAAGGACATAAAATTACACAAGGATCTGTGGGTTTTCTTAATTAAGGTTCACTCAAAATTGAGAAAATTTGTTCTTTATGGATAAGAAAAATTAAAAGAAAAGTAAAAATGGAAAAAAAAATTGACACTGATCGCACACCTCTTTACAGATCCGAAGCTAACATGGAAATGCGGCAGGCCTGATTCAGTATCTAGATTTTATATCGCGTGAAAGTTGTGACCCCTTTCTCCACTTTGCATGGCATTTTTTCTCAATCGAAAACCATTCGCACAAACGAGAGAGAAAGAGTGTTAAACATGAAATTACCACAGTGCACACACATACACTTTAGTTTCCAAAGCCAGCTCTAGCCAAAAGCAAGATATACCAGGCACCAGAAGTCGTCTCGCAGCAGCACCACAGAAAATTAAAGAAACAACATCGTCTTGGTGGTTTTGAACGTTGTTGTTGGTGGTTTTATTTTCTTGGTCTTGAGAGTAAATATTTGTTCAGGTATTTGTCACTTGCTGGATGTGTTACAAGGTAACGGCTGACGTCGACGTCGTTGTCGTGCTTCGTTTTAATCATAATTTGGGCAGCTTCTTAGGCAACGAATACATATTTTGAAGCCCTCCAGATTCCATCGGATAAGAAATTAAAACGAATTATTTTGCAACCCAACGAAGCAATGGCTCATGACTCATCCCAAAGCGGACATGGTTGTTTTTGTTTTTCGGTAATGGCTGTAACCCGCCGTCCATTTGGTTTTGCATTTCATCAGACGGTGGTGGTTTGAATGATATCCGAGTTTCTATCCATGGATGATAGGGGATCCGGCTTAAGTTTAATGCCATCATTACAATCATCATCGATTCCTATTTCGGTTGGAGTTGAGGTCTCTCCTGGTCATATCACTTTCACTTGTGTTGGCGGATTTTATTTTTAGATACCCAAAAGTGCGGGTTCCGAAATGAAATAACATAAACAGCTTAAACGAAGTGTGAATGAGTAACCAACGACGACGACACGACCGACGAGCTGTGTTTTGTTCAACTTATGATTATAGGTCATGGCCTCATCACTGGGAATACACGGCGGCGCTCATCCGCTGTCTGGAGATCTTTTTCGTGTTCTTTTTTGAACAATATTTCGTAACAATAAAATTCTTAAGAAGAACTCTTACTTTCAGTAAAGTCGTTTTATAAGCGAATTCGTACCTACACTAATGGATTTGTTGGCCAAATTTTGAATTGTTTATTAATTTTGATTGAGTAACAGAAAAGAGGCGCACCACTAATAAGGGAAGTGCTTGTTTTTTGCCTAAAAGGTCTGAGAATTCATTAGAAAGTGGATGAATAAATTTTGTACAGATAAGATTGCGAAATATTTCCTTTATTGGCCCTGTCTATAAGGTCTTATTGTGACCAATAGGCTGAATTAATTTGCGAAGCGTAGGTACAGGTCAGTTACATTTTTTTGTGGAGAGTCTTTTGGAGAGATGAGCATCAACTTCTTCAAATGAAAAAAAATGCACAAGAAACCATCAAGGAGTTAGGTTCAAACATTTAATCAAAGAACAGGCCAGAGGGCGTAATGGCATCGCTGAAACCACAAAAAGTAAGTAAAGTCTTAGTTTGACATTTTTGGTATGCCACCAAAATCAAATAAAAATAAATAACTTTGACTTTCACATGCCACAAGAGACCATAAAATTCACCAACTTGAGCAGATTAGATCATTCAATTCATCTTGTTTTGGTGTTATTTTTGCTTTTGGTATGCGGAAGTAAATAATGAGCTCAAATGAATCTTTTTGCAGAGGGCTCTTATGGACCCAACCCCAAAACTGTTCGTGCTCCGACAAGAAAGTGAAAGTAGATCGATGAATCTGCGTCATTCAAATTCAAACATTGCACAAGGACTATATTCCAAAACCAGGTTAATTTGCAGCCATCACATCAGTCATATTTTGTTATGAATCATATCAATTTTGATCGTGAGTTGATTGCCAATCGATCAACATATTCAAATTTGAAAAAATATAAATAAATTCAATTATGGGCCACAGTTGCGTGGGTGACAATCAGATAGTACCAATGCATGTACCCTAAGTCAATGAACAGAGCTTATGCCAAAGGTGTACCCAAAGACACACTAATGTTGCAATGAACCTCGATTGCGTCTTTTCTATAAGCTGAGTCACTGCGGGTGTTACCAAAGCAAAGTCGCTTATGGGAAACTTTTTGTTTACTAATTTGTCGTGTGTTGCTTGTAACAATAATTATTGTCGCCAGTTGAAATTAAAACAAAAAACGTAATGACCATTAATATTGTTTTTAATTTTTGTTGTTGTTAAAGTTTTGAGCAGTTATTAAAATTTCAACGAAAGTGAATTTCACTTTCTGCCAGTCAGTGTCATAATGCACTGAAAATTATATAATTTGTTTATTGGACGTGATTTGAGGAAAGTTTATTGTTTATATCGCAAATGGAATGTTATTGTTTGGGGAGAATGGTGGTTTGAATGCTTTTGAATCCTTGACACATAATTTTGCTTTAGAAACAATTTATTTTATTTTTAATTTCTTGAAATTGTTTAATTTATCACGTTTTATATCTTACCTTAAAATGACAATTTTGGTACTTTATCATTTCTTGGAGTTCATTTTGTTTTGTTTATGAAAAATCGATTTGTTAGATATGATTGAATACAAATGTTAAGTTTGTAGGTCTATTCAGTCTTTTGAATACTTAATCAAAGTAAACCTGATAGGTTAGCTTCTTAACCTTTAGGTGAGCTTTGACATGCAAATGTGTAAATGACACTGATGGAAATATCAACAATCTAAATTGTCGTTTTTTGTGACCTTGTTTAATCAAAAACAATACAAATTTTAGGTTTTGTTTAAAGTAGAAGAATAGACTTTAATATTAAAAAAAACATAGGTATGTAAATTGAACTTGTATTCATCGATTTTATACACAAAATTATTAACAAATCTTTGTCTTGAATTCAATGTGCATATTTCCTGGTAATAAAAATTAATTTTTTGTAAAGAAAATACTTTAAATAGGTTATTCTAAAATGTTAAAAAAAAATATTAAGCTAGCCATTGATTAGAATTCATCAATCTATTTTTAAGAAAGGAAACGGGAAGGAAGTAAGATTTCAAGTCCATGACAACTAAACAAAAAATACCAACAAGAATAAAAGTGGTTCTAAAATCAAACACAGCAATATTAGGCAACCTTAAAAAACAAACAAATTTCAAAAGCGCCTGTTCATTTCAACACTTTGGCAAAGCAGAAGTCCGAAATAGGTTTTCTTTTTTTTTTCAAAAAAAAAAAAACTATTGCGTTTAACCTTAAAGTAAAACTTAAATATGCTCGAGCATGTTTTTTTTTTGGAACGTCGAATTTGACAATTAACAAGATAGAAATACGTTTCATGAAAAAAACATTTGTTACTATCATCGTCTAATCAGTGTCAGAATCAAAGATTAAATAAGTAACAAGACTTAGATAAGTAACTGACTTACGTTTCACTCCCTAGATCCCGCAGTTTTCATTTTCTTTCATTTTATTTTCTTTCCTTGTACCTACATGAATAATATACAAACAAAAACAATATGGTAGGACCATATTTACTGTGTAAAAACACGCATAGTAGTAGTAGTTGAAATGGTGGCCACGAGCAGTCTAGCTCGGTGACACAATTAGCGCTGAGTTGCGCCGTTTTGATACCATAAAATACTCGCTTGACCTATAAAGTTAAAAGAGGGATTATATATAGTACTGAGTTTTGAGTGCGCCTCAAATCCACTTTGTTGCGTTTAGAAAGGAGATCAAATCTTTGACCTCCAGTTCTGAGAGCTCATTGAGGTCGTTGAAGAAGGACTTTCCCAATGTTTTGGCTCTCGTTTTGGCTAGGGCAGGACACTTGCATAAGAAGTGAAGAACAGTTTCCTTTTCTCGCTGGTCCTCACAACTACGACAGAAAGTTTTGTGGGGGATGCCCAGCTTAGATGCGTGTTCTCCAACAGGCCAGTGTCCGGTGCATGTAGCAACGACCCTGGCTATGTCTTGCCTGGGTCTGCAAATAAGATTATTAGTACGGGATTTGTTGTAGGTGGGCCATATCCTTCTAGATATGATACAGTTGGTTAGGCTGTTCCACCTGTGGTTTGATTCAGCGAGGAAAATTGAGAAGATCTTGCCCTTCATAGCACCAAGAGGAATGTTGACTCTTTCCGCGAGTGAGCTATGAAGGGCTGATCCTTGCCTAGCCAGCTCGTCAGCACGTTCATTGCCCTCATAGCCTCTATGACCCGGAATCCAGATGAGAGTGACCCTGAGTCTAATGTTCATGCCCGCTAGCTCACTTCGGCATTGTTGAACTAATTTGGAGGATGAAGTGGACGAGCCAATCGCTTGAATAGCCGCCTGACTGTCCGACAAAAATAGCTGTATTGCGGTTTTGATTTGGATCTAGTTTTAGTAACTTGCATGCTTCCTTGATCGCGAGTAGTTCAGCTTGAAAAACACTAGCAAAGTCAGGAAGTCGCAAAGACCTGGAGACATTTAAAGACTCGGAGAAAATTCCTGCACCGACCCCACACTCCATCTTCGAGCCGTCCGTCAGTGAAAATAGTTGTGTCGAAGCCTCTCGTCACTAAGTCATCATCCCATTCATCTCGAGATGGAATGATTACTTTAAAATCCGCACTGAGGTCCACAGTAGGGGTGCAGTAGTCGGTTTCTGTCGAAAAGATGTCCGCTGGGATGAGGTTAGTAATATTACTATGACCATAGGGCCTAGAATACCAACTATTCGATTCCCTAAATCTCAACGCGCTGCAAGATACTAAGTATTTGAAATGCAGGTCTATTGGTAAGAGGTAGAGAAAAAGGTTTAGGGCGTCCGATGGACACGAGCGCAAAGCTCCAGTGGAGCCAACACTAGCTGTTCTCTGAACCTTTTTTAGTTTAGTTATATTGTAGGCTTTACTAAGCGAGGGCCACCAAACAAACAAACATAGGACAAGATTGGACGGACCACGGCTGTATACGTCCACAAGATTATCTTCGATTGCAAGCCCCACTTTTTGCCAAAGGTTTTACTGCAGGCATAGAAAGCTATGCTGGCCTTCTTGACCCTTTCTTCGATATGAAGTTTCCAGTTTAACTTTGGGTCAAGTATTACTCCCAAATACCTAGCGCTGGAAGACAAGGAAAGAGTTTCACCGTTGTGGCGGGGTAGGGTGAAGGGTGGTACTTTTGTTTTCGTAGTAAAGAGCATCAGTTCAGTTTTGCTTTTATTGACACCCAGGCCACAGCTTGTAGCCCAGTTGCTTACTTTTAGCAATGCCATCTCCGTAATCTCACTTATCACATAAGTGAACTTTCCTGATACGAGTATCACCAAATCATCTGCGTAAGAAAAAAAAAACACGCATACTTTCACAAGAACTATGGTCCAAACTGTGATAGTATTGGTAAAAACACGCATACTTTCACAGAAACTATGGTCCAAACTGTGATAGTATTGGTAAAAACGCTTGTAGGCAATTGTCATTTTGACAGCTTTGTTTCCCATCTCCTTACCTTATATCATCTCTGGTCAGAATCATCACTAGACGAAATAACAACGTCAGAGTCATCATTATTTTTGAAATGCTGGAAAAGCTGAACACAACGTTCAGTAAAGGACAGATGTTTAACTAATAAAGAAACGATTGACTTAAAAGTCTAAGAAATCTCGAGACGATCCTTCTCACTTTATCCCTGTTGAAGTTTTATTGAGGCAGATGATCAAAGAAAAAAGCTAGCTCCAAAATATACCAAACATGAGGTTTTTAAAAATAACAAGACTACAATCCATCCAAAAAAACGTAAGGTTGACAAGCAAAAACTAAAGCAAAGCGTATACTATAAAAAAAAAAAAAAAACACGTATACGCCCCAGTGTACCTTTTATTGCATGAACAATTTAACATAAAAGCAACGTTTTCAACAACAAGTTACTTTCATATTTAAACTTACCAACATAATTCAAAACATACTTTTGCAAGACCACTGGAATTCTATCTTGCTTGTAAACCTAAATAGACGATTTATATGTTTTTAAAAATAAATTATAAAGGCCTAGATATGTTATTGCCAAAGGGTATCAATAGAGTTGCCGAATAAGTTGTTGGAAAACATATGATCATAAAACATATAATAAGAAGTCACCAACATAAGCTATGTGGATCTTAACTCATCATACATTATTTCGTTTGTCTCGTTGTTCGCACCCTAACTTTGAATGCTGGCAAGTTTAGATTTGCAACAGATTAGCGCTGGCAAGTTCACGCAATTAGTTTAAAAACATTGAGATAAACATTCTAGCAAAATTTCAAGTCGGGACGCGATGTGACATATTTTCCACGAATATCGCGTCATTCAAAGCGACTTGCCACGGGCTTTGCACCGAATACGGGGTGGCAAGTAAATGTTTTTGGAATGCACAGCTAATAAGCTTTCCAAAACTGTAAATTTTATTCCGGGACGATATCCAACATATTTTTGTCGATTTGTGCATTTTCATTAGTTAAATACTATGATAACGCACCACTTAAAATCAAGCAAGTCGGTAGTTTGGAGTTATCCCAGACACCAACAAATGGTTTTCCAACATTTCGTTTCGGGACGACATGTAGAGTGGGATCCAGCAGCCGGCCCTCCTACTATTTGATTTCCTTCACTGGAATCGTACATAAAATAAACACGTATACCAAAGCGCTTCTTTGTTGTTTTGTAAGTGAAAAAATATTTTTAGTCACGTCTAAGTTCCGACGATTTTTTGTTTTGGAAACAATCTGGGCGAAAAAATAAATAACTAATCGCAATGCATCACAT
The DNA here is from genome assembly GCA_943590905.1 of Sphaerophoria taeniata. Lineage (NCBI taxonomy): Eukaryota > Metazoa > Arthropoda > Insecta > Diptera > Syrphidae > Sphaerophoria > Sphaerophoria taeniata. The sequence goes on from OX016541.1 coordinate 149,577,822, forward strand.
GAAACAGAGACAAAAGACAAAACTCATCTGTGGCATGAAAACGCTCTCATTTTGAAAATTTCGATTCCGACGCAGACTTCAAATTTTTTCGTAGCTGTCTACGATTGACCTGTCGGAAAGGATACTGTGGTAGAAAATTATTAGAAACTGTACAAATAGGAAAGTATTTTGTTCCGTCCGGATACGGTAATAACTAATAAGGCTGCAGTTTGAGTTTTTAAATTTCTCCTATGTTTTAGCTTTTCATCTAATTCAATTCATTAAATCCCATCTAGCATTCCTTCAAGAAATTAACGAACTGTCAAATTTTGAGCAATTTATATCTAAGTATAATTTTCGATTGCACATAAAAACTAATGGCCAAAATCGAATAAAAACGAGATAAATTATCAATTTCAATAGTCAAAAAGAAATCTCGCTCAGTTCCGGATGTCTTACTATAATGATTGATATATCCTCATGCTCCAATGATCTTGCACATTAAGTGCAATAAGCTTACGTGCGCAACACACATTTATGGCCCTAAGCAATTGCCATCAGACATTAAGACCATCTGCAAAGCCGTTAAATTTTTGGATGCCTGCCAAATACAATGGTTGCGCTTACGGTCCCGAATCCGTTCTCTGAGTCATTCACATCGCCATTAATTTCACTTTCACTAATGTAATCCGTTTCTTTCGAGTTCGGAATACCTCCGCTTCAGCGAACCAAGAGCGCCAGTGGCACGTATGTATGTATGTCTGCATGGAACTGATTTGTATTGAGTGTGGAAAGAAAGGGCCCTCTGGAATCTGGTAATATGTTTTGGTTTATTTGAATCGTTTCATTGCGATAGCCAGAGTCGCCGGAAAACAAAAATATACCACTAATGACGTGGTCTGATGTGTAGGATAAACCCAAACCAATCCAACAGCAGATATTGCCCTAGGTAAGGAGTATAGACTAACGTCAGGTTAAGTTTCAATTTCGTTGTAGTTCGAATCGAGTGGCACCCAGCAGAGCACACGTGGAACGCGAACACGGATGTTGAAGGCAATTTGCCAATTTAGTGATTTGGAACTTCGTCACAGCGTAACAAATGAATAGCATGATGGCGTTGACGTAGTAAACCGTCACGGTGGGCGTCGCTGTGACTGTATGACGAGTAACGTATGACGCTTTGGTGTTGAGGCAATATGGGGTTTCTGTTATTTTATTTAAGTTTTGGTTGTGCAACTTGGAAGCCATTTATATGGCATTAGAGTGCAACGACCGTAAGATCACTAGAGTAATTGGTGTGGGTTTTTCTTAAACAAAAATAAAATCAGATTTAAAATTCGGAAGGCACATTGTTTGGCATTGAAAATGTATTACAAAAGTTGGTCAATAAGATGCTTTGGTTTAAGTTTGCAATTACCGTTTGAAGGCTGCTAAATTGAGTTCAATTATTTTATTATCAAGCATCTTGATGAGCATGGGCATGTCTTGTATTAATATCTTGAAAATTGATTCTTCCCACGCAATAGATTTTTATCATGAAGTCAATGTCTTTTGGGAGTTGTTGCGATATTTGGAACGATTAAAAAATTAAATCATGTTCAATGTTAAATGAAAGTAGAGCATGAAGGTCATTAAGGATTGTCAAACAAACGACTAAACCATAAAATCAAGACTGTCAGTGTCTCACTTGTCTAATAGCAAGAAACGAGCTTAACATCTTAATGAAAAATTAAAACTACAAATCCTTTTTACCCTATCAAATGTTGCGAGCTTCTATAATATATCTTAGGAGAATCAGCTCTACACAAAGTTCTGGCTCAATCAAATATCCATAGAGGGACACACTCTCCATGGAAAAACGAATACATTCAATTATTTAGCAATTAACATGCAGTTGACGCAGTCGAGTATCGATGAAACGGATGCTTTTTGGCTAAAACACAAACACACTTTAGCTTTGGCTTCGCCTGACGTTTACGAGTTCCACCATAGCCATTCATGCTCTCACAATGAAGCTTAAACCTCATGTTTCGTTCGTAATGTTACGTAATAAGACTGCAAAGGGAAGCCTTAGTTCAAATATGCTTTAAAAAAAAGCTTAGCTCTGCACAGGAGGACGAGATTAGCTCGGGAACTCTACGAGCAGAAGAGGAGAGAAGAACACAAGCTTTTAAAAAAGAAAAAGAGAGAAAATGAAAAGGAATCGATTGAGAATGTTGAGAGACTAAGAACAGATATGCGGTTCGGAAGATTTTCCAAGAAGTAAAACGAATGGCTCAAGGTTACCGAGCACGAACTGAAGCCTAATGAAGAAACGAGACCCTCTAAACTGCACAAACTACAGAGGCATCAGCCTCCTAAACACCGTCTATAAGATCATTTCTGCGGTACTATGTGAACACCTGAAGCCGTTTCTCAACAAATTGATAGGTCCATATCAGTGTGGTTTCAAATCAGGAAAGTCCACCATCAATCAAATATTAACATTTCGGCAGATTCTGGAAAAAAACTCAACAACTCCAAGTCGACACCTACCATGTTCTTATCTATTTTAAGGCCGCGAATGACAGCATCTATAGAGAAGAACTGTATAAAGCCATGTCCATTTTTGGCAACCCTACGAAATTCATTCGTCTGAGTAGGATGACAATAGAGAACTTCGATGTCAAAAACGGCTTTAGACAAGGTGTCATGCAAATTCTTTAACATCATATTGGAACGAATAGTGCAGAACTCCCACGTCAACACTAAAGGCACTATCTTCCAGAATTCTGTGCAACTACTCGTGTACGCTGATGATATTGATATCATTGGGAGAACGCAGCCTATTGTCAACAGTGTCAGGTGGCTTGGTCACGTGGAGAGGATAGACACCAATACTCCGGCCCGTAAAGTTTTTGAATCCACCCCAGACGGACGACAACGCAGTTGAGGAAGACCAAGGCTCAGGTGCCGCACCAGTTGAAGATGACCTCAACCAACTTGGCGTGTGAAACTGGAGACAGTAAGCGAGACCGAGCTGGCTGGAGAGGTTTGTTGGCTGAGGCCTAAGTCCAACCCACCTTAAGTAAGTAAGTAAGTAAAATGTCAGCCGAGGTCTAGTTTGTGTGCTGTTTGTGTCTCTAGTTTTTAAGCAATAGAGCAACATACCAAGTGTCATGTAGGCTTAGTGCAATTTACCAACTCCAAGTTACAAACCAAGAAAACCCTCCAATGTACTCATCGCTTTATGTTAAATTCTTTCAATCTTGATTCAGAAATGTTCGCCTTTTTCCTCTTTCCGACAAAAATCTTCAACAAAATGAAATAATCTTCCCACGATCTTAACCTTTTGTTCCACCTTTGCAATTAATTGTTGAAACAAAGTCCCAAGAAACGTTTGCTCAAATAAAAGTGAAAATTCGCATTTTCATTTCCTTTCTTTTGTCATGAAGACATTTGTTTAAGCGCAAAACAATTAGGTGTACGTCTACAAGTGTTTTGTTTAACTACTCCAAATGTCATCAACCTCTAAGCAACAAAAGTCTGACGTCTATTCCATAATTCACCTTTCTCCCAAAAACCTCAAGCGTTTCAGTCATTAATTGTTCGTTTGCATTGACAGATGAAAAAAAAACAGTCAACAGTTCATTCTTAAACTCATCCATTAAATTTAAATTTTACTTTCAAACAGAATTCTCTGGGTGTCTCTGTTCATATTAATATTTCGTTAAATGATTCAAAAATCAAATCAAACTTTCACTATCACCGTAATCCGTAATACAAATGATTTATGGATCGATGTTAAGTCCATCGAAAAGCAGAATAACTGCCTGATGGATTCAAATATTTGCTTAAAATTTTGCACAGAATATTAAACGCACTCATTTAAATGCCATAATTTAACCATAAACAATTTTGGTGGGTAAACATTCTTTTATTTACAAGACTTAAAATTTTGCATCAAAATTCCTCCATCAAGCATACTCCAATATTGATTTAAATTTTCTCCTCATTGAGAAGATCGAAAAAAGTCAAAAACAAAACCAAAAACCGGACCGGAATAAAGTATTTGCGAAAATTTTATTTTTCTGTCAAATCCAACCGAACGAACGGTGTTGGCGGTGATCATCGTTGTTTTACATTCATTCTTCTCAGCAGCCGTATAAATAAAATGTCCATCGTCGAAAGTTCAGGCCACTTTTGAGTTGTTTTGACCGGCATGCAGGCAGTGTTAAGAATCGGTTCGTTACTTTTCACTTTCGATTTGGTTATGCAAATAAGCAACTTAAAAGATTAAAAATGTATCGAAGAGATATTCTGTTGTGTGTCAGTTGTTGCATTCAACCAGAGAACAGTTTTAGTTTTGCACTGCTGTTAATTATGATGACAGATAGTTCGACACAATGCGAAAACTCGAACATTTTCGACTCTAACTCAGCTGTCACAAGCTTGATTGGTTGTTGGTTGTACGATTCAATTAAGAATAATTAAGTTGGGGACGAGATAACTTTCTTTCTTTGTGCTTGGCATCGGATTTGGATTTGGCCTGATACAATTTTATGTCTTTTTTTCTCTTCTACTCTGTGTCGTTTCGTTTGGAAGAGAGTTACGCAACATTAATTGGTTTAATGTTTAAAAAATATTTAACGGCATTGGATGGAACTGGGAATGAGAATTTAGAGATTTCGGTTGAGGCAGTTAAATTGGGCATTTGAATTTTATGGATGAGTTAAGAGATATGGCATACGTAACGAAGACGTGTTAACGAGGTTAAATGGAGACCTTGAGATTAGGAAGGAGGAATTTAAGATCTCTTTTAGACACGCATGAGGGTTATGGTATTTACCAAATACCAAATAGAAAACAAAATGAATATTTTGGCAGAAAGTTCGCGTGCGGAGTAGGTTAGTGTGATCTCCATTAAAGAGATTAATTTAGATAATGAGTCACTGTGGCGTATACGTATTATTTTTTGATATGATTAGCTTTTTAAGGATTTTAGTTTTTGAAGAAAAACTTCAAACTTCTTCAAATGAAAAGGGAAAGTCATCCTTTTTGTTTATATGTATCTAACTTTTTAAGCGAGTGCTGTAAAAAAATATTCGCTTTCATTGGCTGATAGATGTAAAATTGTAAAACTGTTGTCGAGGAAAATTGTGATTATATCGATTGACAGGATTTCTTGGATTGAATGGTGTTTTTCTAATTTCATTGCCTGTTACTAAGTTTGAAATTCAAAAAAAAAAACACTATTCAATCCAACAAAAAAATGACTGGAAGATAGCTTCGGTTATCCGTTCAGGCAAAATTGACTTGATTGGGCAATAAACACCTTTGAGCCATTTGAATCACCAGGTGTTGTTGCTCTACTGCAAAGAGGAAGTAGCATAGCACTTGGGCACGTACCAAGTCTGTGGAGAAGAGCTTAATTAACCTTTATTCCAAAAACAAGCAAAAAGACACTTCCCAACCCATCCAAAGTCTTTAAGGCCGATTAGTTTAACATCCTTCCTACTAAAAACTTTGGAGAACCTAACTGATAACTTCATAAGATCAGAAGTTCTAGTAAATATGCCTTTAAACCATCGCCAACACGCTTACAGATCGGGTGGATCCACAAAGACTGCCCTCTTAGAAATAACAAACACAAAAGAAACAGCTTTATGTGCCTTTCTCGATATTGAGGAAGCTTTTATACAACACATTTCATGCTGCTGTATCTAGAGCGTTGGAAAGAAAATGTGTTCCCATCACAATAACAAAAGATGGATACCGCTAAGCACCAGAACGGCAAAAATTAAGACAGGTCACACTCACAATGTACAAACAATCATTACAACTAGAGGCTGCTGTCAGGGAGGATTTTTATCACCCCTATTGTGGAGTATCGTTGTTGATGAGTTACTTGAAAAACTTACGTCTGAGGGTATTAGATGTCTCGTTTTTGCTGATGATGGGAAGATGTTTAACCATTACAAGGAAATAGTGTTTATCAGTAGGCCTTAAAATCAACCTTACTAAGTACAATTATACCATTTACCAGGAAAAGACTTCTACCAAGCATGAAAGAAATAAAATTGAGCTAGAGAAGAGATAAAAGAAAGTCAATTATCTAGGGATCACTTTTGATAGCAAACTCTCTGGAATAAACACATCAAAATTACCGTCGGCAAAGCCACAAGGGCCCTCATGATACGCAAGCAATTTATGGCGCTTCAAGCCACATATAATAAGATGGATATGTAAGATGGTAAGACGCATAATTACGTATGGTGCTATTATTGCCTGGTATCAGGCCCCGATCTAGGGTGGGGCAAACGGGGCAATTGCCTAGGGCGGCAAAAATTAGGGGCGGCAAAATCGATGGTTGAAAAAAATTAATGACTTACATAAATGAAGTCCCGATCCCCGACTGAGAGTGTTTTTCTCTCTTTTCCTACAAACAACAACTACACATTTCTTACTTGAGAATTGAGATCTTAAGAATATTTTTGTGTTCGTGCTCGTGCCCGTGCGTCGTGCCTCATGCGTCGCTCAATTCATTTAAAATGGGAGCGTTTGTGCCAATAAGAAAGAGGAGACTAGGACTATTTGAAGTTTGAACTAAACTAACCTTAAAGCGTACACGTCTGCGAAGTTGTATTTTTTGGAAAACATCGGCAGTTCCTACCTACAAGTCGACACGAAGCTAAGATGAAATTATAATTTGTTTTTGTTCCTTTTGATAAATGTGATTTTTGAGTAAGAACAAAACTATTTGGGGCTCTTTATTTTTGTTTCTAAAAAAAAATATTTTTATTGAATTTGTATTGTTTTCAAATAATAAAAAATAAGCACGACTCGGTCGTACGAACTTGCTCCTGGGGTGGAATCGGCTAAGGTGATAGTTGACAGTCATTTTTCTGACTGTCTGTGTAAGGTGATCATTCTGAAATCAAATTTTTTTCTTGGATTCTTGGCATCACTCTCTTTAGTTCATGTTTAAACCTAATTGTTGTTGTTGTTTTACATGCTTTCAAATTTTTAGAGACACAAATAAAGAAATAAAAAAAGAGACGGGAATATGAATATTGTATCTATGTGTCCTTTTTTGATTCTTATCCAGTCAGTCAGGCAGTCAGCTGACTGTGTGTCAAGAAGTTTGTTTTGTTTTGTACAATCAATTTTTTTTTCTTTAACTGGGAGTGATGAAAATTTTGTGAGAGTTAAAACACACAAAAAAATAACTTTATTAATGTCTTTTGGGGCAATATTGGAGAGGCCAATGAATGAGTGTAATGTGAAGTGAATGTTTTTCATAGGATAAATAAAGTGTTGGTACAAAATTTGTTTCTTGAAAACTAATTTCTCTTTCTTGTGACCGAAATAAATGTGTGAATTGAATTTCATCTTGGTTTTGATTTTTATTGTTTTGCAATTGACCATTTGACCAGCCCAAAAATATTAATTTTTCCCAAAAAATAGAAAAAACAATATGAAAAAATATAGGTACCAAAAATGTTCAGTTGCATCAAATTGACACCTAAATAGGTGTCAGCTGAAAAAGTCAAAAAAAGATGACTGTCACTTTTGACTATCAGTTTACACAGACGAATTTTCTTGAATTTGACTGTCAACTATCAAAAATCAGCTTACACGATTCCACCCCTGTATTCCAAACCATAACTCATAAAAAATAAAATAAAAAATAAGTAAAAAAATAAAATTCATAAATAAAAATTAAAATTGAAATATGTACCTCAAAAATCTATATGATTTCTTAAGAAATTGTTGATTTTTCTACGATTTACGTAGGAGCAGTTTTTTTTTTTTATTAATTTTTTATAAGTATATAAAATTTTTCGAAAATGTCTTGAAATTAATTTGGGTAGCTATGCAGTATTCAAGAATATGTAAATATACAATTTATAAGTAAATTTCGATTTTTAATATTGATCCGTCTTTGAGATACAAAATTTTGAAAAAAAAGAAAAATTTTGAATACAAAATATTATTTGAGCAATATATACGTACTTTCAAAAAAAAATACGCTGATCGGACTTTTGTTTTTTGAGAAAATCTAATAACAAAAAAATGGTTCTATGGGAGGTACCGTTTTGGAGCAATACATAAAATATATGAATGTTTAAAGAAATAAAATTTGAGGAAATTTAAAAAAAATCGTAGGAGCCGTTTTTGAGAAAATTGAAAGTTTTGGTTTTTAGCCAAAAAAATCGTATGGTGGCTACCCTAAATTTTGATCTTGAAAAAAAAATCAAGTGGGATATGAGTTTTTGCTCAAACCTCTAATTTTAAAGTTTGAAGTGAATCGGACCAGTGGTTAAGGCTGTAGGTGCCTGTAAACTCACAGACAGGCAGGCGGACGGAATCGCCGGACCCACTTCTTTCGATTTCTCTATCATCGTAATGTCATATCTCATCAAAATCTCAACTTTTTTTTACGAATTCAATACTTGCCATAAATGTGTATTCTAAACGTCGCAAGTAAAAATTTTGCAGAGCAAAAAGTGCATAGAAAATAATTTTAGTAAAAACTTTATCTGTTGTTATTATTGTTTAATTATTTACTTATATATTTTACCTGAATTTGTTTATTATAAAAGATACAATTATTATTTGTTGTTTTTTTAATTATTGCGATTTTGAGGTCATGTGAAAAATGTTTGTATTACTTTTAAGTTTTGTTACCTTAAAAATAATTTTTCAATTGAAATTGTTTTGTTTTCAGAAATGAATTATTATTCCTTTTTTTTGCTAAAATTAAAATTAAATAAAAAACTATTGGTTATTTTCTTGTTTTTATGATTATCATTTCAATGATAAGTCGATGTATGGAAGCAAACACACATAAGTTCACAAAACAAGTATCGGAGACATTTTGAACAAACACAGTTTATACAGGGTGTCCCAAAATTCAACGATAAGCTGGAACCAGGGGGTGGCCCTATTCATGACTGCATGGAAAAAAAATATAAAAAAAATTAAACGCCATTTTGTTTCAAATTACAACAAAAAATGTAAATTCTCAAAATAAAAAAAATATCTCTTGACATTTTTTGCTACTGTGACCACAAATTTTCATTAATTTTTGATTTTATATTTTTATCAGAATCTTAAAACATAGAGCATCCTTTCCTAGTTTCCAAAAATTCCAAATTTGTAGCGGTTTGTCCACGACAATTAATCAAAAAAGTTTTTTTCCATAAAATTTTAATTTTTTTTTAGTTTCAGTTCACTTTCAGTCATCGTGGTTATAAAAAAATGTATGGACACTACCATGGCGTCTTTTTTAAAAAATTGGCGCAGGTTATCAAGATTCTAAAATGGTATAACACTTTGGCTAAACTTGCCAGAAAAAGAAGTAATGCATACTTTTTCATAACAACAACCGATTTTCAAAAACTTTTTCTATTCAAATAAATCACTTCCCTATGAGTCTTCAGAATGAAGCACGTTTTATTTGGGCCCAAATATTTTCTGTTTGTTTATTTTAAATCGTCATAATGTTCATTTAATTAAAATACAAAAATTCTAAATAAGAAAAAATGCATAAGTGCCATTTAGGAGTACAAACATATTTTATTTATTTTTTACAGTAAATGTTCGAATTTTTTGCCACCTGCATCAATATACGATGTTGTTGAATTGTTTTCAGTGTCCGTAAATTATCAATACCATCTGCTCTTGGTCTTCTAGCACTTCTTCTATCTAAACGCCCTTCCAAAAACTCTTGATGCACATTTATAAAAACCCGATAATCTGGATATCTTCCAGCATTTTTGTACCTTTCTCAGTATATTCGAGTAGCAGAATTAGCATTGCACCGGCATTCTCCGTACACTATGTGCATGTTTACGTATCCAAGGGGGCATACGGCAATGGCATGATAAAAATGATGAAAGTTCAAGGATTTTTCAAAAACTAGTACACAATTTCAAAATCACACGTGAAATTAACACATTAATGGAATAAAAAAAACAGTGGAAACAGATCGTACTAAATTTTGAAGAAAGCGATTCAGAAAACCAATTTTTTCCATAAAGTGAAGTGATTTCTCTGAACAAATTTTTTGTTTGAAAATCGGTTGTTGTTATGAAAAAGTATGCATTACTTCTTTTTCTGGCAAGTTTAGCCAAAGTGTTATACCATTTTAGAATCTTGATAACCTGCGCCAATTTTTTAAAAAAGACGCCATGGTAGTGTCCATACATTTTTTTATAACCACGATGACTGAAAGTGAACTGAAACTAAAAAAAAATTAAAATTTTATGGAAAAAAACTTTTTTGATTAATTGTCGTGGACAAACCGCTACAAATTTGGAATTTTTGGAAACTAGGAAAGGATGCTCTATATTTTAAGATTCTGATAAAAATATAAAATCAAAAATTAATGAAAATTTGTGGTCACAGTAGCAAAAAATGTCAAGAGATATTTTTTTATTTTGAGAATTTACATTTTTTGTTGTAATTTGAAACAAAATGGCGTTTAATTTTTTTTATATTTTTTTTCCATGCAGTCATGAATAGGGCCACCCCCTGGTTCCAGCTTATCGTTGAATTTTGGGACACCCTGTAGATTTTATGTTTATAGATATCCAGAAGATTTACATTATCTGAATATGTACAAAAAATACATACATATATACAGTAGAAATAAGTTTTCATGCCTTTTAAGGTGTGATTTTAAAGGGCGGCAAATAATACTTTTGCCTAGAGCGGCAGAAAAGCTAGATCGGGCCCTACCTGGTATTAAAGAAGAGAACTTATGTTACAGCTAGGAAATCACTAGAAAAAGTACAAAGGCTCGCATGCATATGCAGCACATGAGCTATAGGGTGTCTCAGTAAGAGTGCCCTTTTTGAAATTGGAATATTTTTCTTTTCATGCAAGTGGCAACTCTGAAATTTGACAGGTGTCACCTCTGTTTATTCTAATTATTAAAAATGAAGCACGGAAAGCGCCGGCAATTCATTAAATGGGTAATGGAGCAAAGTGAAGTCGATACAAATTTTTCGAAAAAAAAATTTTCTCTGATAAAGCACATTTCCATAAAAATGGCTACGTGAATACATAGAATTGGGACTCGGAAAATCCTCATGCAATCCATGAGAGACAAATGCACCCACAATGAGTAATTGTCTGGTGCGGATTTTGGTCAGGCGGCGATACTTTTTTGAAAATGAGGCCGAAGTTGCAGTTACTGTGAACCGTATTCGTTAAAGGAATGATAACGGACTTCTTGTAGCCTCAACTGGTCGGCATGAATTTGGACAACCTGTTGTTTCAGCAGGATGGCGCAAACTGCCACACCGCGCATGAAACAATCGACTTATTGCAGCAACGGTTCCCAGAACACATTATCTCACGAAACTCTGATGTCAACTGACCACCAAGATCGTACGATTTTTTTCTTTGGGGTTTTGTGAAACATTGAGTTTATGCGAATAAGCCCGCAACAATTCCTGAGCTCAAATCGAAAATTCAACGTGTCATCGGTGAAATACAGCCACATCTCTGTGCAAAAGTCATGGAAAATTTCATGAAATGGCCTGTCGTCGGAGCCGGGGGATCATTTGCCGGATGTTTTAGTCCATACTTAATCGGAACATGTCTTCTTTACAATACAATAAAAATATCACAACTCTGTCATAAAATACTGGTTTTTATTTTATAATGAAATAGTGCACTCCTACTGAGACACCCTATATAAGAACTTGCCTTGCCCTACATCAGCAATGGAGGTATGTACGCCTACATTTGACTCCACTCAATACTATTTTTGAAAAAAAAACTGCTAGGGAAGCCATTTTATGATTTGCCAAGGAAGGAACTGGATCTGGAAAATACATAGATAAGCAACAGAGATAGAGACCATCTGTCCAAATTCACAGTAGGTAACTTCCTTGATATTCCGAGAGATGGTATGGCCAATGCGGATAAACTGGCAAAAATAGGTGCGATGATTCCGTTATTAGGACCGGAACCCTACTGCGGAATAGGAGAAGACATCATTAGAAGTAAAATGAAAACAGAATAGGAAACCAGGAGAAGAAACAACTGTGCACAACTGCCTGGACTGAGACAGGCGAAGATGCATCTGGGTGACTACAACCAAAAGCGCGTTTAGACCTACATCAGTCTAAGCAGGAATAAACTCAGGATAATTACTGGCAAATTTTATTTGAAAGTCCAACATTAAGATTCTGCAACGAAGCAGATGAAACACGGGACCATATTCTAGACAATTGTGGTGCACATATCCACCAAAGGTTAAAACACCTACATAGGTCATTAACCGACTGAGGAGAAAGATCTTCCATCTGTTTAAGTACTCCGAATTCTTTAATTCTTTTGGAATATCAGGATAGAGGAAGAGCTGCAGTTTGAGGTACTAACTCATCAGCTAATGAAGGGGACACATAAGATCTATAGGCTGCAGTGCACTTCATTCATTCATGATGTTTCATAGTGAAATCCCCACACCAACACCACACCCCAAATAAAAGTGATCTCATGTGAGAAACACTTGCAAATATCACTTCAGATTCACCTTCGTCTCCCACAAAAATTCCAAAAAAAGCATTCTCATTCTCGAATGCAATCAACATTCCCAGCACGTACCAACTGCCCTAGAAATTCTACATAATTTTCGCATTTAACTTCTCTCTCAAAAGACGCACCCACCAACTTTGTGGCTGGCCAGAAGAATGAAAAGAAAAGTTCCAAACAATGAGAACAATGAAACCACTGACTTCTTGTCTTGTTAACAGTTTCATTCTCTATCCTTTACTTTTAATTAAAACATTTCTATCACAAACAGTGCAACATTTAATTCATCATCATCGTTAGTTTTTGAATTTTCTTCATAATTTCGATATTTTCTGGGATTTGGAGTCGTGTTCGAGAACTCATTGGACAATAATCAACTTGAGTTTACTTAACTTAGGTACACAATCAACAAATTCGACACAAAGGAGAGGGAAAGAAATAGAAAACAAAGAAAAGTGGCAAACTGAACTTACGTTAAATTGGTAAATAAAGTTTTCCTTATTTTATGTACAAAACATGATCGATCAAGATTCTTTATAAAAAAAAAATATAAATTGTTTCTCTGTGGATAGTTTTTTCTTCTTATTTGTAAGTTTGGGGATTGAAATTCTCTTCAATCGGAATCGGAGTCATCCGCTTTTGAAAATAGCTTCTTTCCTCGCAACGAGGAAACATCCAGTTGGCTGCGCACCAACGAGGCACTGTGCGGGACCAGGTCATACTCCTCAAAGCTCAAGATATTGCTGCTCTCTTGTTTGGTATCGGTTGAATCAAGTCTAGAAATGCAACATTTAAACTCTCCACTCAACATGTTGCTTGCGGTAACTTACCTAAAACTAGTCTTCGTGAGATCTTTGCGCGATCGGAAACTCTGGTGGTTCTGGTTGTGATGATTCAGTGGCGTTGAATTGACCAATTTATTCTCACTAAAGTGCGTTGGCGTTGCTTGGGTGTAGGAGATTTCGAAGGAATTCTCTGCATTGAAACTGTGTTCCATGGTGTCGCCTTTCCCGGTCGTGGTTGTTGGTGGTTCTTTGATTTGCAGGTTCGTTATTAGCGAAACGAAGAATCGGCAGATAAAATTTCTAAAATTGCACAATTTCGACCAAACGGCACGTCTGGACTTTCTATATGTTTGTTTCTATCTCGAGACAAAGAAAAACAAGTTGAGTGACAATTCAAGACAGGAGGAGGAGGGTTAAACTTACGGCTTTTCTAATGAGATCCCACCTTCGTCGCCTTTGAAGGAGATTAACTAATTTCTTATTGCGAAGCAATTCATCAACTGTCGGCCTGGCCATTGCATCTGGTGTCATCATTGATTTGATCATTTGTTTCAGTTCTGGTGACAGGGCTGCAGAAATGCAAGCGTTAAGACAATTTCAAACTCCTAGGGAAGCAACTTACTTTTAATAAAATCTTCTGGGAGAATTCCGCTGCGCAACTCCTGCCAGAGCGGGCCATTTGGTGGAAGTTCTATGTAGGACGAAAGCTCCAGTATGGCAATACCCAAGCTAAATATATCAGCGGCTCGCGTAAAATGTCCCTGCATTAGTTCTGGAGCTATATACCGAGAATCGCCTTCGGTTGCTTGATGGCGATTGGCCTAAACAAATACAAAACAGTCAGAGTCAGTCGATTTAAGTGGATTCAACAAACTCACTCGATCCACATCAATGACAAGTCCAAAATCGGCGAGCTTGCAAATGCCGTCGTCTCCGATTAGCACATTGTCCAGCTTGATGTCCAGATGGATGAGATTTTTGTCGTGCAGACTCTTCACAGCCAGCAGGAGATCCAGCAGAATCGACCAGATTTTCTCCTCCGGAATCCGCTTTTTCACGCCCAAATAATGTTCAAGTGACTCTTGACAGAGTTCCATTTGCATATACAGCCGATCGTCTTGTTCCCAGGCTTTGTAGAGGCGGACGCAGTTTTCGTGGTCGGAGAACTGTTCATACCGCCTGACCTCTTCCAGACGTTCGTGGCGATAATTCTCACTTCGGAAGAACTGTTTGGACTTTTTCACGGCGTACAGGAGGCCGTCCTCCTTTGAGCGCACTTTGAACACTTCACCGAAGGAGCCTTCGCCGATTTTCGAGATATTCGTGAAACACTGCTCGAAGTAGGTTTCGCCAGAGCTGCGATTGTATGCGGGTGACAAAAGGGAATCACTCACAACTCCACTGGAATCTTTGAACGAAATGGCATTGGCGGAGAGGGAGTTTTGGCTGCGATTCAAATTGAAGTCGTGGTACCGCGGCTTCAGCTTTGGTGGCTTGTTGCGAAAGGGTTCGTCTTTGTTTACATTCGACTGAAATTGAATTTGCTTGAATGGAAGTTCTATAATCAAGTGGGGCTGACTCACCTTGAAGGAATGCTGGAGCACATTGTCTTCACGTATTTCAGGAACTGGTAGATATGATCCATTTGATTTTGATGTCATTTTTGTGTGTTTGGAATTTAGGGTGAGGTTTGACCCACGTTTATCACTTTAAAATTTTTGTTTAGTTTATGAATTATAAATGGAGGAGTTTGGATTTGTATAGTATTTTCATTTCTTGCACTTTGAGTGGTTAGATTTTCACAGTTTTAGGAGTTTTTTAATAATTTCTTTTTAATTAAAAGCGAACAAAGTTTAGAACACAAAAGAAGGCTTCAAGTTGACAGTTGTTATTTTTTTAAATAAAATTTTGAAAGTTGCTTCTTGTCAAAAAATGACAGCCATGATGTGGTTTTCTTACAGAAGAGGATGAGATAGCGATATAAATGTGTCGGTAGTGTAGATCACTTAAGGGCAAGAATACATCAAACAGCGATACATTTTTTCAATTCGATTGATTTTTCTACAATTTTTATCCATTTGAAACGATAACAGGTGAATTTTAAGATCAGACAAATAAGATTTTCAATTGCTTATCAAACATTTCGGATTGTAAGTATTAAATCGCTAAGTTTTTTATTGAGTTGCCTCGTCTTTTTTTGAACTTCCGTAACATACATTTGTGAACGAAGCCCAAATCAGCCCACACTACCGACAAAGTATCAAATGTCAAACTTGTGTGAGTTGGACAAAATCATGTTGGAATCTTCTTCATCTCGCACTGTTTTCTTCCTGTTTTTGAATTAGAAAGACTATTCGCATCCAGACTCCGCTTCCGAAAGAATTAAATAAAATATCCGCCTCCTCTCGGTTGTTTTAATTTATTCTTATTGTCCCGAAGTGTTACTAATTTAATCAGCAACATGGAATTTCTATGGATATCATTGGCATTCGCGCTAGTTGTGTCCGTTTCCGCCATTCCAAAACCCGACGAGAAGCACAATCCGCTCGAGCACGATTCGGCCCACAAAAGTCACTTTGACGGTGAACACCACAATACCCAATACGATCACGAAGCATTCCTTGGCCAAGACGAAGCCAAGCAATTTGACACTCTCTCGCCGGAAGAGAGTAAACGTCGTTTGGGTCTAATCTACGACAAAATCGACGATGACAAGGATGGATTCATCAATCTGTCGGAGCTCAAGAAATGGATCCAATTCACACAAAGGCGATACATTGACGAAGACGTGGGACGCATGTGGAAGCAGCACAATCCCGAAAACGAAAGCACACTGAAGTGGGAAGTCTACAAGCAGAATGTGTACGGTTTTTTGGACGAACTGGCACCCGAGGAGCTGGAACGCGAAGAACACGGAATCTCCTACAAGCGCATGTTGACACGCGACCGTCGTCGCTGGGGCGTTGCCGATCAAGATAACGACGACCAACTGACCCGCGAAGAATTCACCGCCTTCCTGCATCCAGAAGACCATCCAACAATGAGGGATATCGTCATCGTGGAGACCATCGAAGACATCGACAAGAACAACGACGGCAAGGTGTCCGTGGACGAGTACATCGGCGATATGTATCGCTCCTCGGAACCCGGTGACGAGGAACCCGAATGGGTTATGCAAGAGCGACACGTATTCTCGAACTTCCGCGACCTTGACCAAGATGGCTACATGGACAAGGAGGAAGTCCGTGGCTGGATCATACCCAAAGACTATGACCATGCCGAGAGTGAGGCCAAGCATTTGCTCTTCGAAGCTGACGAGAACGAAGATGAGAAGTTGACCAAAGAGGAAGTTCTGGAGAAGTACGATTTGTTTGTCGGATCGCAGGCCACCGACTTTGGAGAGGCTCTGGCGCGCCATGATGAGTTCTAATTTGAGAAGTTCCGAATCGCTAGCCATTATCTGATCAAAGATTAATACTTAAGCAAACGACGAATCTCACCGGCCTGGGAGTCTCTACCACTTTGTGCTCCAGTGGCCACAAAAGCGTCATTAACAAATTTTAATTGTTTACTAGTTTTGTACTCGAATTTAGTTTTGTAAGGGAAGCTAATTGTTAATTTTTAAGTTTTGAGGAGATTCTGGAATCACTCCTCTGCCAAAGGAACACCTATGTTGTGTTTTTATCTCTTATGGACATTTCGTTAGTTTTGTTCTTCAGAAAAAATAAAATGAAGATATTTTTAAAACAAAAGGAGGCGTTTTGTCATTTCAGGGAATGACCCTTCCGGGGTTATCATTCTCCGGAGCTTATCATTCGAATGTCAAAAATTTGCCTTTGGCCAATTGTAGAATGGACACGTAAGACTTTGATTTGTTTTTCCTTCTGTGGCTATTTTAAGAGATCTTTCCAGATGGTCGGGTTATGTTGATGTGCGGTGTGTCATGTTCATGTGTATCGCAGTATCATGTGGCGAGAAGTGATTCGTTGACATGTACGAGTAAATGTAGCGTAAGTGGTTTGTTCAATCAAAATAGTAATGAAAAACGCTGTGGAAGGAATATTTATTTGTTTTATGGATTAATGGGGTCAGCGTGTGCTTTTTTCTGTAAGCAGGGCACAGTGGAATGTTTTGTTTATGCTTTGCAATGCATTTTGGGTTCTTCTTTTAATAGTAGTGCCGTTGATGTTGCAAACAAAGTAATAAGGTGCGTTTTATGTTTCCGGCATCAAGATAGACAAAAGAGGATGTCGATTGTCTACGAGATTATCTTCCAATTTCGTCTGTCTTCTATTTCTGTTTGACTTTTTATATCTGGTTATTTTTAAATGTTCGTATATCTGTATCTGCAGTGAGTTGGGTTCAAGAATAACGGTATACCAATGCTTTGTACATAAATTTAACAGGTATGATCGAAATGGTATTCGACTGTAGCGCCAACTGGTTACAAGCCGAGGAAGCCATTTTTTTTACATAAGTTTGTATTGTGTGTGCCATAGGGGCTATGAGGGAAATGAGAAGGCAGATGAGCTAGCTAGGCAAGGATCAGCCCTGGTTACAAGCCGAGAAAGCCATTTTTTTTTACATAAGTTTGTATTGTGTGTGCCATAGGGGCTATGAGGGAAATGAGAAGGCAGATGAGCTAGCTAGGCAAGGATCAGCCCTTCACAACTCATTGGCAGTGAGAGTATATGCTCCTCTTGGAGTTGTGAAGGGCAATATCCTGACCAAATACACATCAGAAGCAAATCATAGGTGGAGTAGTATAACGAGTTGCGTTATATCTAGGAAAATCTGGCCCGCCTATAACAAACCAAAATCAACCAATTTAATTTCCAATCCAAGGCATGACATAGCCAGGATTGTCGCTACCTGCACAGGGCATTGGCCTGTAGGGGAGCATGCGGCAAAATTGGGTATACCACATAACTCTTTCTGCCGTAGCTGTGAGAACCAGGAAGAAAAAGAAACGGTCCCACACTTTCTATGCCATTGTCCGGCCCTGGCTAGGAAAAGAGCACTCCATTTAGGTAAAGAATTCTTCAACGGTATTGAGGAACTCGCAGATTTCAAGATCAAAGATTTGATCTCATACCTCAATAGCACAAAGTGGCTTTAACGCCCCCCCCCCCTTTATTTCTCCCTCATTAAATGGCACTATGAGATAATAGGCTGTAGGGTAGGAAAATAATACAACACTATTATATAGGATTGTACGTGCGGAACATACATAATCCATAACCCATTTTCAAAGCCATTTAGAATCTCACGAGGTATGGTATCAAAACGGCGCACTCAGCGCTTATTGTGTCCTGCGCGAAGCAGGACAGCCATTTCTACCTACCTACCTTGTATTGTGTGTTCTCTGTTTGCTCCTGTCAAAGAACTGTCAAACCAAGCAGAAAACCAATCTTGATAGTACCTGGTAGTTCTATATACAAAGTACCAATGTAATTAGATATGACTCCTGTCACTTTAGTTTATTTCGACAAGTCCGAGATTTGCTCATGTCGTTTTCCATTGGTCTTTTCTTGACGTTTCTTCTTCTACCTCCAATTTTCCCTTGCCGCTTCTGTCTTTGTGAGAAGGCACCATTGACATCCCGCTGTGTTCTTCCCATTATATCAATATCATCGGCGTACGTGAGAAGTTGAACAGACTTTTAGAAGATAGCGCTTGTGGTGTTGACGATGAAAAGAGCTGGGTATCGATTTGGAGTTCATAGGTTTTTTCCAGGATCTGCCGCAAAGTGAAAATTTGTTCGATGGTTGACTTTCCCGGTCTGAAGCCACATTGATAAGGACAAATCAGATTGTTGACGAAAGGCTTAAGACGTTCACATATTACGACAGAGAGGATCTTGTAGGCGATGTAAAGTGGGCTGATTCCTCTGTAGTTGGAGGATCTCCCTTCTTCAGGATCGGGCAAACAATGTTGAGGTTCCATTCATCGGGCATGCATTCTTCCGACCATATCTTACAGATGATTTGGTGCATGCTCGATGCTCCTATCTAGATCGTCGCCTGCTGCTTTAAGGCCCAACTATAATAGTCGGAAGGTGCGTACGTTGACGTACGAAAATTCCCGAATACATGCAAATCAGATGTCACAGCCATAATAGCGGATTGCTCGGTTTCGTTCACTTTTGTTTTCGGACTTAAACTCACTTTCCTTTCTCAATTTACGGATGGAAATTTGACATTTCTCTAAAAACACAGAATAATGACAGAAAGCCTTCCGTTCAATTATGGGCAAGCGGATGTAATTGACAGTCGGAAAGAAACGGTTCGTTCAGTTTTGACGCTAGCTTCCGTTCCGGTCCGTCTATTATAGTTGGGCCTTTAAACAGCTCGGCAACTAGACCATCTGCTCCAGCGGTATTGTTGGATTTTAGGTGTAATTTTGCCGTTATCACTTCTACTAGGTCGGGTTCACGGAATTGTTGGCTATCATCGTCTCCGATGAAAGGCTCCTGCCTGACAGCGGGATTTCGTTCGTCGGCTGATATACAGTCTACAGAAGTGGTCTTTCCAAATCCCCAGCATTGAGTTTAAGTCATTTAAATGATCATAATTCTACACCCACTGGCATCGAAAGCAATTTTAAACGAATTAAAAATTCGATAATATCGACTGGTTTTTTTAATTTGAGGCCGTGTGCGAATTCAGTTAAAAAGTGGGTAAAACTTGACGTTAGGTTAAATTTATCCACAACTGTCATATTTTAGCCTGCTCCGCAGCTAGTCTAATTTTAACACACTTTATTTAACACGAAGTGTCAAAATTTAACCAAATGTCAAGTTTAAACCACTTTTTAACGCAATTCGCACACAGCCTGAGTTTATAAAGAAAGACCCTTTAAATTGTCGGATACGCGTATTTTTGCAATATATTGAATTAAATCATTCTGTTTCCAGCCTTAAATTTCACGCAGTTAAACATTTTCGCTCAAAATGTTGCCAGACTACTCCATTTGACAAGTTTAATGTTGCAAACGCAAACAGACGCAACAAAAAATAATTGTCAGAAAATTCATTGCCATCTGTCAGTTTAGGAAAAAAGTGCTTCGGGCGTGGATAACATCGTCTCGTTAAAAGTTTTGCTTTTATTTTTTGTTTAAATATAAATTTTATTACTTCTTCTGTGAATGTGAAAAACCAAACACTTCTCTAATCTCTACCATGTCAAAACACCAAAATCAAGGAGGCCCCGGCCAGACGCAAACCTACAAATTGGTTGTCGTCGGTGGCGGTGGTGTGGGCAAGTCTGCCATAACAATACAATTTATTCAGGTAAGATCTCAGTTAACGCAGTCTGGATTATCTCTAGGAACAACAAGTTGAAGTGGATTTTCAATTGCTTCATTCTTCTATAATGAAATTGTGGTTGGCTGCGATACAAAACCACAAATGGGCACCAGCAGCTAATCGCCCACATCAATCCGGCCGTCGCCCGCTTCTCGCTACCGCAGTGCCTTGTATTCGTCATAGGAAGTCAAATCAAATGAGAAAGGAATGTTTGTGATGAGATTTGTTGATTTTTCTAGTCTGCACAACTGGCGCACCTGCGAACCTTAAAGGTGCCAGCAGTCTCTGATCTCATTTCAATGCACTTCGTGCCTAGCATGCTGACGTATTTCTAATTCCAACTGCTTCTGCTTATTTGCACACAGAAGCATCGTACTAGAGAAAGTGATGATCGATGGTTATTTTTAACTCTGACGTCACTGTTCCAATTAAAAATCTTGAAATTGAATTAAGAAAATTGCAAAACATTCATGCGTTCGTGGTGTTGCTATGAAACCACCAAAAGTTCTTATCGCTTCGTCCAAATTAACTCCAAAGCGTTTTCGCAGAGTCCAAGGAATGTGGTCATCTTGAGGGCGTCGCTTATACAAATCACCATAAAGACTCGTCTATAAATAATGAGAAATATTTTTCGCACGCGATGACATACACACAACGGTATAGCGCACAAGGCCAGTCGCAGGCCATTGCGGTGCTCTTTCTCTCTTCTCGTTCTCTTGAATTCTTGATCATTGATCTAAATAGAAATTAATTTGAAAGGAAGACGATGGGTGGCGGTACGAAGAGGCTAGCAGCTAGCAAATAGCTTCGTTGTGTTATAAAAATGATTTTAATGATTTATTTGTGTTGTCTGATGTGTGGACAAAGCGGGTGATAGTGCGGGTGGCAAAATTGATGCTTTTATTGACACTCGGAATAATGGGGAACATTAATATGCCAGGCGGAGCGTTAAGTTTTCATTGCATGACTGGAGAATAGCTCGAATTTCAAGGTCCTAGTCGAACCTCAAACTAAAATTGTCAAACACAGAAGATCGTAAACAATAATTTGTTGTTATCTCGTTCAACAAGTCATTAAGCAGCTGGCTGCCGAGAGATAGGAAGCCAGAAGACGACCTCCATTGTAAAGCAATTAGGCGAGGGCTTGCTTGTCTGACCGTCTTGCCAGTGTGTTTTTCTAACAGTCACACGTTTGTTGTTCCTTCCAGAGCTACTTTGTAACCGACTATGATCCCACCATCGAAGATTCATACACCAAGCAGTGCGTTATCGACGACATTCCCGCTAAATTGGACAGTAAGTGCTTTCTACTTCCTATCACTTGCACCTCTAACACTCTCTTTTCAGTTCTCGACACAGCCGGCCAGGAGGAATTCAGTGCAATGCGGGAACAATACATGCGATCCGGTGAGGGTTTCCTGCTCGTCTTCTCGCTGAACGATCATTCCAGCTTCGACGAGATTCCCAAATTCCAAAAACAAATACTCCGCGTCAAGGATCGTGACGAATTCCCCATGCTAATGGTCGGTAATAAATGCGATTTGGAGAACCAACGTCAAGTATCGCTCGAAGAAGCCCAAAATGTTAGTCGAAGCTTGATAATGCCATACATCGAATGCAGTGCGAAATTGCGTGTGAATGTCGATCAGGCATTCCACGAGCTGGTTCGTATTGTGCGGAAGTTTCAAATTGCCGAAAGGCCATTCATGGAGGAGAACTACAACAGGAAAAGCAAGAAAAAGTGTTGTTTGTTTTAGGGGAGAGCGCGAGAGGGAGAGATAAAGTATTTAAGGATCGAAGGGTCTACGTGCACCAGAGTGACGTAGTCGAATTTTTTACATTTTTAAACAGTAAGCGACATTAATAATTTTTTAAACAGAGATTTTTATATACACGAAACCTTTTTGTTAAAAAAAACGAAGAGAACACCAATTTTTTAACGCAATCGCAACAAGAGTAATATTAGGTCATAACTGTGTGAACTGGTTAGTAGATGTTTTTGTTTTGATGTGAGTTGATATTGTCAAGTAAATGTCACCAGCTTGAACATAGTTGGGACAAGGTCTCTCACTTCAGTGAGTCATTGATGACTTGCCGAAAAAGGCCATATTTGTGTAGACTCTAAGGCCGTTAAAAAGCTTTGCTGAATCATTCAAAATGCTTGTTCCACATTGGTAAACCCCAGATTAGACTAAGGGCAATCTTATTGAACATTGAAATAACAGTACTTCGCACATGAATGTGACGAACTACAGACACATAGCAGCACTGGCGACTGAGACCATCGGCTGGGACAGAACAAGACATTAATAGTGAGACAGATAGATACATAGAAGGGAAGAACACATAACAGAAACCTACGTGGCCCAGAGGAGGAGACATAGATGTTATATTGTCTCATGTCATCGCACAGGTGGCCCAAGATAAACTGGCGATTTTCGTAGAAAAAGAATGCTATCGAAGTTGGGGCTTGAACCCGTATCGTTCGGCTTAGCAATTGACTACTCTATCCTCAGACATGGCCACCTGCAGGGCAATCTTATTTGCACTTCAAAATCATAGAAGAATGAAAAACTGTAACGAAAATAGCTGAAAAACGTCGAATAGATCTAGAAACGTAGAGTCGTTAGCCACTGGTCCTCATCTTAGCCGTTTACAATCGACTTGCAATTGTTTGTTCTCACAATTCTAATATTTTGAATATGAATATGAAGAAG
Source organism: Sphaerophoria taeniata (assembly GCA_943590905.1). Lineage (NCBI taxonomy): Eukaryota > Metazoa > Arthropoda > Insecta > Diptera > Syrphidae > Sphaerophoria > Sphaerophoria taeniata. Next base: position 149,601,139 of record OX016541.1, read on the forward strand.
AATATAAAATAAGTAAAAATGGAAGAGTGGACAGGTCCCAAATTCAAATTGAAGAAGCACCAAATTCAATATTAAAAAACAGAGCCTCAAAAAATGACAAAATAGATAAAAATGGAAAACAGATTGGCGAAATGTGTGACAGTTTGGGACTCACAGTCCTAAACGGCCGGACTAAGGGCGTCAAGGAAAGACATTATACATTTATGAGGGGGACAGCATGCTCAACCATAGATTATGTATTTGCAAGAGGACTAGGACTACAAAATGTTTCCGACGTTACAATAAAAGATCACACTCTATCAGACCACCTACCAATTTGTGTTGACTTTAAAATTAGCTCACTTCTACATGGAACTCACTACAATGGAACGAAACAAGGAAAGATACAAATTCAACCTGGACCATGAACTTAGCATTGTGACAGACAGTTGCACTGACTCAGTAAAAACATAGATACTCCTACAAGCTGTATTATCAAATCTGCGGGAAGTCAATACAGACCAAAAAGTAAAAAACAACCTTGGTACGACTGGGAGTGCGAATCGGCGAGGAAAAAATCCTTTAAATGTCTCATGCGGGCTAGAAAAAATGGAATTCATCTCTCAAAACTGAACTATCAAGAAGCAAACAAAGCCTACAAGAAGACGAAACAAAAAAAAACTACATTCTACAACTACCGTCGAGCCTTAGCAATGCCAAGAATAGTAAAGCTTTCTGGAAGATAGTAAAAACCCTAAATAAACATAATTATAAATCATAAAAGTATTTGCCCCAATTCTGGCTGAATAATTCCATAATCTCTTGAATAGAGAATTAAATGGCAACCAAGTCCAATATGCAGAACCATTTATAACCAACCGTACTCTAGACCAACAATTCACCCAGCTACAAGTATCCAAAATCATTGATCGTTGTACCGAAAATAAAGCGCCAGGAGAGGACCGGATTCCTTACGAATTCTTCAAAAACGTAACGAACTCCTTTCGGGAAGAGCTAGCAAGAACTTTAATTGGATTTACGACTGCGATGAAGTGACAAAAAGCTTTAGAAAGAACATCATATTCCCTGTACTGAAGAAAGGTTATCGAACGAACCCAAGCAACTTCCGAGGCATATCTTTTCTTAACGCTTTTACGAAGATCTTTACAGGAGTGTTATTGGAAAGACTCACTAAGTAGGTAGATGAAAATAACCTACTCAGTAAATACCAAGCCGGATTCCGAAGGGGTTACTCCACAGTAGACAATATTTTCATCCTGACAAGCATTGCACGATCCCATTAAGAAAACGGAAAAAAAACTTTATGCCTTCTTTGCAGACTTCAAAGCTGAATTCGACATCATTGATAGAAAAGAATTATTTTACAAACTCTCTAATCTAGGCTATCTACCAAGATGCTTAAAATATTGCAACAGCTTTACCACGAAAATCGTTCAGCTGTCTGGGATGGTAATATAAATATACTATTGAAATGGTTTCATACAGAACCAGGGGTTAAACAAGGCTGTCTCCTTAGTCCTTCTTCTTTTCTCCCTCTTTCTGGATGACCTCATTGACATCAACCAGGAGGTTTATCTTAGGCGGAAACTAAGATCAAAGTTCAGATGTACGCAGATGATTTAGTCATAAGCTGACAATACAAACACGATGCAGCTAATGATTAACAAACTCCAAACTTATTGTGACTTATGAAACACCAGTAAACCAAAAATCTTGATTTCCCGAAATGGAACTGAACGGTATGCAAGTAACGAGAAATGGTACTGGGCAAATGAAGAATTGGAGTAAGTCAAAGAATATAAGTTCCCGGGCGAGCAATTAACAGCACCTGCCAAATTCAGAATATTCAAAACAGTTGTTCGTGCAATCATGTGTTATGCAGCTCGAGTATGGGGAATCTGTCAATTCGAAGAAGTAGACAAAACTCCAAAAATACTTCATCAGAAAAATGTTCAGACTTCCACGTTAACACGCCAAACTATATACTGCACACGGAAACCAGACTACCAACAATGTTCACGCACAGCTTAAAACTCCATCTGGACTACATGAAGAAGGTGATGAACTAACCAGCACATAGCCTCACATTTAAAATTGCTTCGCATCTGCAAAACTGCAACAATCAATGCTTCTACGAAAGGATTAGGCTCTGCAGAGAACACAATGTCAGGGAAGAAACAAATGGACAGTGGTGAATGCAGGAACTCATTACAAAAGTTGACTCCACCCAATTTGCAAGCTTCCGCGACCAAATCCAAATAGCCAAATGAGATTGACGTATAAGCATCTCCAACATGATCTAGACCTAAGAATTACTTCCATGATGATCTAAGTGTAGATAAGATATCGACAATCTGTATAAGTACAGAAGTGAACTCTTGCCGTTAAACTAAAAGCCATACATAACTGACCTTAGACAAATAGAAGATACGCAACATTTCATCGCAATATGCCCAGTGTTGAAAACAATAAGAATACCTACATGTCTGGGGGAAATCTTGTGTTCTACAGAAATGACAAATGACCAGCGCCATGCCAATTCGTTACAGTGTTTTATTTTTTCAAAATCTGAAGTAAGAGATGCCTTAAAGGTGCGTTTCCATTTGAGAGTAAAAACACTGAGAGTTGCTCTCAGGCCAATCTCGAGAGCAAACTCTCAAATGGACACAGCCTTGAGAGTAACTAGTTGAGAGTTGACTTTCTACTCTCCTCATTCGAATTTTTTGAGGGTTACTCGCGAGTTGACACACTATTTTACCGCTATGGGAGATAAGCTCGCAAAATTCCAACATAGTTCGAATTCTGCGAGTAACTCTCAGCATGAACGACGACGCGATCAATCCAGGGTTTGACCAGAATTTTCTTGTACCAAAAAGCGGCAACCTTTCGCTTGAAAGAATTTATTTTTTTCCTGCAACTTTCGATATCCGACTAGCAGAACAAATTATATCACGTGGACAGGGTTATGAAAGAACTCCCAGAAATTCTTCTCTCAGACCCGAACATGTCAACTATCGATAGTTAACTCTCAAAAATTTATCTCTCGAGAAGTCAAATGGACACGCACCTTAAGACCTGGTTTTTCATTGACTTGACATATTTGCTTTGGTCAGAACAAAAACAACAAACAAATATTTAAAAAAAAATGAACATCGACTAACACAAGAAAACTACATTGCGCACAAAATCGTAAATGTTGTAGGTATACATAAAACCAAATAAAATAAATATTCTAAATTTAGAATTAAAGTAAAAAAAAAAAAAAAAATCTAACCCATCGATTTAATTTTTCGCAACAGAAATCAAACAAAATATTACCAACATTTTTTTTTTACTAATAAATTTAACACCAAACGTAGTTTTTGAAATTTAAAATTTAGTGCCTGAATGAAAAACATTAAACAAAATACTTAAGGGACTTTGTTTTGTTTGTTAATTCCAAGCTTCGCACAAAACATAGACGAAAAACTCATAGCTTCTTTATTTGTATTCGGTTAAGTATTTAATTGTTGATGTTGCAGTTTTTTTGTTTGCATTTTTTTTTTGTAAATTTGTTTACTGTTTGGCGGTGCTTTTATGAAAAGTGTTCAAACAATCAAAATATAAAAAAAATATTTATGTATGTATGTGTATTTTTATCGATATTTTGTTTACAAAATCAAATTAAGAAAAAGAATCATGATGCAATATGTATAAACAAAAAATATTTACAATATTAATATTTTTACTGCTTAGAAATGTGGCGAATAAGAAAAAGTCATTAACAACAAATAAACAATGATTATTTAAAATATACATTTACACTTAATATAAAGATTAAAACTTAAAAAACAAAAAGGAATTTACACAATTTTTATTGATGTTGCCAAATGGAGAATTGTCTTTTGAAACATCTATTTTTAAGTTTAATTTTATTGTAAACCTAATAATTATGTATTTTTATGTATGTTTTTTATTTTTTTAAATCGAATAATAAAGAAAATAATAATCTCTACATTTTTACAAATATACGATTGATTCGTTTCTTTTGATATTTGTGAGAAAAAGTAATTCGAGATTTTTTTAAATTCTATTTCTGAATGAAAACATGTTTTTGTAATTTAGGCCGGGTGCGAATTGGATGAACTGTGGTTAAAAATGGATGAATTTTTAACCAATACTGTCATATTTTAATTTGCTCCGCAGCTAGTCAAATTTTATTCAATGCGAAATGTCAAAATTTAACCAAACGTCAAGTTTTAACCCATTTTTAACTGAATTCGCACACGGCCTTAATTTATAATTTTATTTATTTTAACTTTTAACAAAACAACAGAATTCAACAAAATTGTACAAAATAAAACAATTTTTTACAAAATTCAACAAAATATTAAATTAACAAAAAAGAGTTTTAAACTACGCTTCTTAAGTAACCGATAAGGCTTCTTTCTTCTTTTTCTTTCATTATTTTCAATATTTTTTTCGTAAAGGACATTTTCCCGCCTGACTTTAAATTCTTCCCCCATCTCAAGTCTATCTACTTTACATTTTGCCTGAACTGACTCCTGTGCTAATATATCAATTAGCTTGAATAGGCCAACGTGCGGCTTACGAACTTAAACCTTAAGTCTTCTATGCTAATACTTAACTTTGTTTTGAGTTCTTGCTAAGATCTCTCTTGTTTGAACTGCACAACACAAAAGACTGAAAATACATAGGTTTTTGGTTTTTTGTACCTGTCTAGTTTTCGGAAAATTGATTATTCAATGCATACAAATAGTCACGAATTTCACTGAGGTAACAAAGCTAAGCATTTGAGCATTCGCATTTGCAGACTAAAATTTTCATCTAATGCTTAACAAAATTTTCTCTTTTTTTCTGTTTTTTTATTGAATAATTTTAAAAATAATTTTTCAGATAATGGTGCGCGCGAATGGAACCAGTATTCGGGATTTTTTTTCGAGATTTTATATTCGAGATTTTTGTTTTCGAGATTATTTTCGTTCGAGTTTTTTGTTTTCGAGATTTTTACATTCGAAATTTTGGTTTTCGAGATTTTTACATTCGTTATTTCGTAGTAGACCCGTTCTTCATCGCTGGCAAAACCCTTACGTAAGCTTTTCCATCTATCCTATTGTAATGTGTATAGATACACTTTATTTATCTCATACGCTCTGTTTCTTCCAGTGATCACTTATACCAAGATTGGAAACCTTGCTGTCAAAGTGACATTTGCCTACAAGCTGAGGGTCCAGGTTAGCTGAAACAGTATGCGTGTAATACAAACTTAAGGGGCCAGGTTAGCTGTAAGAGTATGCGTGTTTTTGTAATAAAGATACAGTTGCCTACATAATAAAAAGCAAGTGAGCTGCAAGAGTATGAGTGCAAGAAAAAAATAACTTTTGCGGTATTTGGAGTGTAAAACGTAGGTAGGTTTCCAATCTTGTTATAAAGTGATCACTGGTTTCTCCTTCTATTGTAATGTCTAATGTGTATACTTTATTATCTCTTACGCTCTGTATCTCTTTCTATATTTAATGTACACACTTTTCTTACTCTCTTTACTTACTCTGTATCTCTTGTTTATTTAATGTACATACTCTCTTTACTTAATATCGTTAATTGTAGTAGTAAACACTTGTGAGGGGCAATACCTAGTGACTAAGAGAAACTTTTTGTTTAGCATTAAGAACGTTAGCCCCTACAGAAAACCCAGTATTTTTTATTTGTAAATAGAGAGCTTCTCGAACTTTCAGCTTCTCCAAGAACCAATAGGAACCAATAGTAGTTTCTAGAACCCATAATTTTTGTTATATAAATAGCCGTTTGGTGGCGAGGCGGATGAGTTGATTGTGAACTGAGATAAAGTAAAGATACTGCTGTGTTTGCAAAGTTATAATTGAAAGTGTTGAATAAATAAGTTTGTGAGTGATTTGAATAAAGTGAATTTGGGTTTTATTTAAAAAGTGAATAAGTTTTAATTGTCGGACCAAGCCGAATATTACAATATGTATTAAAGATGGTAGCCAGATCAGAAGGGGAACAAAATTTCTTGCATATCGTCTTAAAAAACCTAAACAATATCTACTGCAACAATCTTACTTTCTCCAAAACGGTGTAAAGATTTGTTCCACTGTTCGGTGAGATAAACCATCAGATCACCATTCACCAGTGGACCTGTTGCTGCAAAAGCCGTACTGCCGGTCATTAAGAAGCTTTCGGTCTTCAAGATATTTTTTTAGCTGATAATTTACCAGCGTTTCCATGACCTGAGAAAGAAGGGACGTAAGTGCAATCAGACGATAATTGGAGGGAGAGGAGGATTCGCCTTTTTTGGGTATAGGCTGGACAAATGCTGTTTTCCAACTAATCGGAACGAGCCCAGAATAATAGTGTAATATTCGGCTTGGTCCGACAATTAAAACTTATTCACTTTTTAAATAAAACACAAATTCACTTTATTCAAATCACTCACAAACTTATTTATTCAACACTTTCAATTATAACTTTGCAAACACAGCAGTATCTTTACTTTATCTCAGTTCACAATCAACTCATCCGCCTCGCCACCAAACGGCTATTTATATAACAAAAATTATGGGTTCTAGAAACTACTATTGGTTCCTATTGGTTCTTGGAGAAGCTGAAAGTTGGAGAAGCTCTCTATTTACAAATAAAAAATACTGGGATTTTTTGTAGGGGCTAACGTTCTTAATGCTAAACAAAAAGTTTCTCTTAATCACTAGATATTGCCCCTCACAAGTGTTTACTACTACAATTAAACGATATTAGAGTTAAAGAGATACAGAGTAAATAAAGAGAGTAAGAAAAGTGTGTACATTAAATATAGAAAGAGCGTAAGAGATAATAACGTATACACATCAGCGTTGCCACTTCAAAAGCAGATTTGCGCAGTGAAACAGTTGCAAAAACGCAGTAAATCAACATTTTTCGCAGTAGATTTCTTATTTCACAATAAAAGAAAAACTTAAACATAAATATTCATACAAAATGTATATAATAAATTTACATAAATTATTTTTCTTTTAGCAAATTCCATATTTTTAATATTAAAATTTTGAAAAAAAAATTGATGAAAATCCAAGGTAATCTGATGGTTTCTAGTTATATTTATAATCATTTCCTTACATAAAATTATGTTTTCAACTGAAGTAAGATTTATTTTGTAGTATCCGTGGCTTGGTGGTTAGGTGCGTTGGCTGCTTAGCAGAAAGTCGTGGGTTCAAGTCCTCCTCGTGCCCATAGTTTTGTTTCATCTTTCACGGGCACTGCTTCTTGTGAAGCACTAATAAAACTTCCAAGAATATCAATCTGTCATGAAAAAGTGCTTCTTAACGTTGCTGTTAGGAATCGGCGTTAGATTGTAGGTCCCTTCAATTCTTCACAGTCACCTAGAGAATTGTTGATGAGAGTAAGCCACTTAGGCCTTGGCTTTTCAAGAGCTGTCGCGCCACTCTATTTATTTTATTTTAAAGATTTATTTTATTTCTTGTTTTTGTTTTTATACTGGTAACTAATGAACATTTTTTCCCGCAGCATCACTACTTTGCGAGAGTGAGCATAACAAGAACATATATAGATAAAGATATACATGCACATAATGCTGCAAATATTTTCCCTCCAGAGAATTTTTTTCATCTAATTTAAAATTTTAAGCAATCTAAAAATTCGATAAAAGATCTCGTTTTCCAAATAATACCCTCCACTGACAATAACAATTTATCTTTTCTTTACTGCAAGTTATTCAAGGGAAGCAATCAATGATCGGTAACATTGATGGCATACAACCATCAACCACAAGTTTTACATCTTAGGCCGTTTGCGAATTGCGTTAAAACATTGGCAAAATTTTGCCACTAGTGGCAGTTTTTAGCCTGCTCCGCATCAGTTAAATTTTAACACATTCACCACGCAGTGCCAAAATTTAAGCGAACGTCAAGTTTTAATACACATTTTATTGTAATTCGCAAACGGCCTAAATATTTTTGTACAGAGAGGAACAAAACAAAATAGAACAAGCTATAGTATCCATACACAAAAGAAAGAGACGTGCATGAAAAGCATGCTGAATCGTTAAATGATGTGGGAACAATATAGTTAAAAAGCAAATTTCTGTCAAAGAAGCAAATGCAATTATAATAACTAAAGAAGAAAAAGTGCAGTAGATTGGATTTAGTGGCAGTAGATTTGGTTTTAGCGAAAAACGCAGTAGATCTACTGCAATTGCAGTAAAGTGGTATCGCTGATACACATTAGTATTAGACATTACAATAGAAGGAGATACAGAGCGTATGAGATAAATAAAGTGTATACACATTACATTATATTCAACATAATTTATTAAGATATGAGGAGAAAAATTCTTTTAGCATGGTTCTTTCGAACGTCAACATACTCCCTTTGTGGTATTACGGAGCAAATACTTTCATTATCAGCCCTGGTAAAGAACGAACACAACAATGTGAAAAGCTTTTTAACCGCTTATATTTCAAAGAAAGCTGTTGAAAGCTGTGCTTTTATGAATAGAAAAATCTATTGTATTGACAAAAAAAGTGTTGACATTGATCTTTTTTTTCATTTTTTGCTTCGTTTAGTATGTTGATTACACACTTTTCTGAAAAAAGTATTTGTTTTATAATGTCGTTAAATCCAAGGTTTTCAAATTTCGATTTTTTAAAAACGGGGAAATCTATCACAAAGAATTTCAAAATGCACATGTATCTTTACTAAATCTACAAGCTGACAAACCAAATTTATTTTTAAACATTTTCTTATAAAATTTAATAAAAAAAAATTGCGCTAACGATTTTCAGTTTTGTTTTTATTTTTCAAAACCGAATAGCATTTACATTTTGTACAAGAAAACTATTTCTCAATTTGAAAAAAATATTTTTTTATTATTTTGTTTTATTTTAATAACCTGCTGTTGAAGACATGGCATTGGGCAAATTTGTGCATTTTATTTCTGTGGCAACAGGGTAAAACAACATAAGTCGACTTATGTTCAAAATGAGTTAAAAACTTAATCTGATGGGCAATAGGCGAATCTATCTGTCATATTTTTTTTGGTATTTTTAGCTTTAAAATGGCTCAGCTTAAAGAACTCTTAACAACAGCCTTAGGAGAGGTGAGCTCTGAAAAATGGCAACGGTGTGTCAAGCATGTCGAGGAGAACATCGAGCCCAAAATGTGGAACATAGACTTGTTCACTGAACAAGCCGTTGAAAGTCTAATTGTGAGTTTGAGTGAAGATGGCAGAAGCAGTAGTAGCACTGAATCTGAATAGAGTTATATAATTTTTTTTTTAATACAAAGCGATTTGCATAATATGCCCTGACAAATCACTTTGTAAATTTTTATGTACATATTTAATTATAATTTATCAATGGATTCGTTTCTTATGTTTTTGTTAATTTAAAATGATAAAGAATTTGTTTTTTTTTTTTAATTTTTTGATTTTTAGGGACTAGGCCTACTGGGGAAACCCTTTAAAAAACGCACCTTATATCTCACCCCATGGGTGGTGAGGAAAAAGATAAATCACTAAAAGCGAAAATGTATGCTTTTATTTTGTGGAATATATAATTATAAATAATAAACAAAATGGCAACACTTATCATTTTCAATACAATTTTCAATAATTTAATGTGTATAGTATGGCAACACTGATGGAGTTTTTGAAAGAATAGTGAAAAAGAGATGCAAATATCCCTATCTCTCCTGTACTGACAATTAAAGTTGAACAGAGTTTATTAAACAATATTATTGTGCGCTCAAATTTTAAAATTGACAGTTTACATTATAAAATAAAAACGCGTTAGCCATAAAAATTGTGTGAAAAATGGAAGAATTTGTACGAAAAAAAACTGAACGATGATAAAATTTGCACGACATGTAACTGTGCATTTTATAGTTTATAAATATTTTCTTCCAAAATCCATTTTTTTTTCTGAACTGACACATGTAGTATTGGTGGTGGGGGGGGGGGGGGCTAACTGATAGGGGTATTACTATTTTTGCCCTCAACAATTGGTTCCTTAGGACAGTCGCACTCGCAGTTGTTGACATCGTCAGCTGTTTTAGAAGGGTGGTCGGAGTCATTGACATAATCAGTTGTTATGTTTACTATTCGCTCGGTGGCAATAATATGTAAGTCCTCAGCAGATTTAATCATAGTAGCGCTTCTCTTTTGACATAAACAATACTTCGCATTGTGAAAACAGAGTGCAGCTTTTTTTTCTCTTTTTTAATTTCAATTCGTCAAGCATTCATGCAGGTAAACTTCAGTACCTATTGTTAGAAGAGCAGTCATCAAAAGCAAAACCAATATCAAGAAGTCGTAGTGATCGTTGTGTAGTTTTCCGGTAATTGGCAATAGAATGTAAAACGAGGTTCTTATCACATATAGAAAAAACGGTGAGAATGAGAATTGATTTCTATTTTGTTTTGTGTGTTACGGAATTTTATAAATTTGAAGGTGTGATGGTGAAGGGGAACGATTTTAAAACTGCTGACAGTGTAATGCAGTTATGAGAGAACTGATGAAAACCTCTATTACCTCTGACTTTTTAAAGGTCTGAAATTTTAACAGTTTGACTGGGTTTAAGTGACTTTAACAATGTTCTTTCAGTGTATTTATTGAGACCTATACAATCCAAATATAACCTCTTGGCATGAAACAAAGCACGTAATTGCCACGCGAAAGCACATTTCTACTCTAGTTACACATCAATCGTTGTCTTTTCTTTTCACTCAAACAGAAAAAGGTGAAATAAATTCAAATATAAGAACAACGACAGGCTGTAGAATCCATCAGTTTCATCAGACTAAGGATGTCTTCTATTCGTTCAATTCTCATCTCGGCAGTACTTCTTATTGTTGTTGCCATGTGCAATTGCCAGGTTTGAGCACACAATTTGACCGTAAAGTTTTGAATTTAATTTGAAAAATTTTATTTTCAGTTGACATTTTCAACTGGCTGGGGGAAACGGCTAAATACAACCCGAGGTGGACAAAACGTTGGTTCGGTCTTCCCCGGACGCAAGTCCACTGCTCTTATGAGGCAACACACACCGAAAAAGAAACAACACGATAAAAAGTCTTGTCCGCTCGTCGGTTGCAGTAAATACATGGGGTTGTATAGGAGCAAACCACACCAAAGAAGACAAAAAGTCCCGGACAAAATGTCAACGCCCAAAAGAAAAACACCAAAGTGAACAAGACAAACAAACAAATTTCGACAAACATCAAACAGACATGTAGGTTGCTCATAGTTGCAATTTGGTATGGATGTTGTTGTAATGGTAAAAAGAGTTAAGAAAAAGAAGAATTAAGAAAAACGTAGAGATTGATTTTGTGTGGATGTTTGTGGTTACAAAGAAGTGTGCATGAAAACCCGACTAAATTTTTTCGTATGTATACATATGTATGTAAATTGTATATACACATACACATGTAATTCCAACAGCGTCTGCAGAGTATAACTAGTAGGGATAGGGACACTCTCCACGTGGTTCATTTTTGTTGTTTTCTTTGTTTGTCCGCTGACAAAACACACCGAATGCGACATAGACAAAATATTTTGTCTTTGTCGTCCTCGGTGTGGGGTGGAGTACGACACGATTTTTTGTCTTGCGACAAGCAAACGTTTTGTCCGCTTCGGTTTGTTTTTAGCCTTAGGCGCCGGTTATAGCTATCATTGGCCAGGTTCAGCAGCGTAAGGCACTTGAAGTTAAGGCAAAATGCGCGTACCTGATTGGTCAGGTGTCAAAAAAAATCTTTCCATTTTAGTTAGTTTCATTGGAAAGTATATTGGAAAATAAGGCAAAAATTTTTGCGCTAAAACCAAGTAACAGCTGTTTGTTTGCTGTCATTTGCTTGTGACATAAAAAAAACTTCACATCGCAGATGAACTTTATTCGGTAGATACGGTTTGATTTTAATTAATTCAAAGTTTTATGAAAAAACGAAATTTTATATTTGGAAAAATGACCAAACGTATGAGTTTGAAGACTCCAAAAAGATTTTCAAACGCCTTTACATATTTATTTTCTTAGCTTGTCACTTTTCGTTTTTTTATTTACAGTTAAGTTTAGAAGTGAATTTTAGAAATTGCAACTAAAGACATTTGAATAAGATAAACTTTGCCTTAAGTTAAATAGGCGTTCAGGTAAACTGACTTGCCTTAACTTGAAGTGCCTTACGCTGCTGAACCTGGCCATTGAAATGGATCCGGAAAAATCTATGAATGGATATTTAACTATGTTTTCTTTTGAATAGAAGTGCAAATTATATATCAATCGATCGGAAATCACTCCAAGAATTTTTATTGACATAAAAAAGTTCAATTACAGACTTATTTTTTCTTTAAAATGTGTTTTTCCATTTTCCGGTTGTAAATTCATTTTCCTGAACAGCTGATTGTTTTATGTCAAAAAATGAAACAAATCGTTCCAATGATTTGCGTTTCAATTTTGTACAATTCCAATGATCTGTGTTTCAACTTCTCACAGTTCCAATGATAGAATTACGGCAGGAAAAAAATTCCGGACAGAAATTTTCAATGATTGCTATAACCGACCTACCAGAAAAATTCCAATGATGTGTTTCAATGATGAAAACCAATGATAGCTATAACTGGCCTCTAAGGAAGAACATTTTTTCTTTTTTTTTTTACAGAATGAAGCCCAAATGTATTTGGACTGTAAACTGTAATTCCAATTCCTGCTGGTTTCTGGCAACAAACAGCATTCCAAATTGGCCTTAGGGGCCGGTTATAGCTATCAGAAAAATCCATCAGAAAAAATTGGAACTGTTGTAATTAAAAGTAATGGTTTAATACTTCAATGATCGCAAAGATTTATTTCAATTAATTGGACAACTTATAACTTAAAAAAAGCAGAGTTAAGCTCGATTATAAAGTTATAGAAAGAAAGTGACGAAATATAATTAGATTGCAGTAAAAGGAATGACAATGGGCTCATTCCGAAACGTAGTGACAACTGACAAGTGACAACGTAGTCAACTCGTTTGATTTTTGAAGATTGGTTGAAAACAACTAAGAAATGAGTTAAAATTTCCCCTCCGACATAGTGTAAAAATTTTGTCTACAAAATTAGCTTGACACTTCAAGAACCAGCTGTCCCTGAAAATTGGAAAATTGAAATTTGATTTGTTTAGTTTTGGTTTTGTTTATTTTTGTGTCGAATATGGAACTTATTAAAACCAAAATTATGAAATCGAGGATGAAGACGATGTTTGTAATCTGATTATATCAGGTAAAGCTTTTTGTTTTAAAGCAATAAAACAAACGATACATTTTCCAGTTTTTTTTTTTTTTTACAGATCCTGTGTATGCAACAGACTATATGCGACGGCGATTAGCTCCACACGATTTCTAAAGTGCAGATTCGCAGATGGACATTACTGATTCGCAAATCGCAATATACTGAATCCTAACCAGAACCAAATCATCAGGACACCACATTGCAAAACCACGATTGTTCGGAAAAGGGTAAAATTAAATTATATTAACATAATTTTAGAAAAAAGTTTATGATGATTTGTTTCCTATTTGGTTTATCTAAATTTTGGAATCTTCTTGGGAACATCGAACTGTCCTTCTGTTCTTGGAAGAGTGTATCAAATACAGACTTGAATTGCGAAACCCAAAAGTTAGGTGAAGGACGGTTTTCTCCGTAGGAGGAGATGCAGATAGAAGGGTCCATGTTCTTCAAAGAGAGCTCACTTGAGAAAAAGTCGGCGAACTTCAAAAATAAGATAGTGGACAACAACAAAAAGACCTCCACTGGCAGAGGCCACATTTTATGGCCTTACTTTGATCAAATGGCCATTATTTACGAGGATGAAGTTAATATAAGAGATGCGCCAACAGTGAGCTCCTTAAGTTCTGAGACCCCTCCAGCTGCTTCGTCTGGTTCATCAGCAACCAAAAAGGAGAAGGTGATGAATTCGGCAAGCATTCGACTTAAAATGGTAGCCTTAGAAGAGGAGAAAGTGGCTATCGCCAGAGGAGTGCTGGAAGAATTTAAAGAATTACTTGTTTTATTTTAAAAAATTGTTCAACAAAAAGTTTCTTTTTCTGGCACAGCTGTTTCTTTCTTGCACTTCAATGGCCTGATTTGTAATTGAATTATTTCCAGCATCATCATCTTCAGATTCAATATCAGAGAAGTTTTCTTCAGCTTCACTCGATAAATGGATGTGATTGTGAAAGATGCAACTAGCTGTTACGATTTTGTTGGCCATCATAGGTGTAGCAACATCTACGTATTTCAGTCGCCGAAAACGAAAACGAAAACCAAAAATCCTCTCAATCGTAATTCTCGCACTGCTGAGGCGTGTGTTGAAATGCGTCTGTTTCTCCAGAAGGTGCCCATTGCCCCGGAAAGGCGTTATCAATTTTTGGCCTAGAGGGTAAGCAGCATCTCCTACAAGATGATAATCTGCTGGTAACAACTGGGTCAACTTGTACGAGAGAGGACTTTCGAAAAACCCTCGCATCATGTAGTCGACCAGGAGCGCCTACATATATCGATCAAGACACATCGATGGTCACAAACTCCTGTTAAAGAAATTAATATGTATATGTATGAAATTGTACCTATTCCTTAAAATGTAGGTATATATTAATATATAAATATATAAAACATTTACCTTGTAATATAATCGTATGGGTATTCTTTCTGTTGTAGTTGTCAATAGGATTATGGATCGGCTGTATAATTTGAATGTGGCAACCATCTATCGCTCCTATGATTCCGGGAATAAACCTCCTGATTTTTCTCGAAATACCTTCATAAAAGTATTTGTGTTGATAAAAATTATGCGTTGAATTTGTGAAAACTTATTACTGTATACGTACCCTGGATATTTCGTTATATTGGCTTCTTGCTGGCCACTTAATGTATTGGGCCATAAGTGAACATAATAAATCTAAGATTACGCAAAACGATCTGTGTGGTGAAGATGGTGCAAAATCAAACCGGTCACCAGATGACAAAAAACTTTCCTGCTTACTCAAAACCCACACAGTAAATAAAAGTTTCTTTTCCAATTGGGGAACATATTCAGGCACTGATAATAAATTAATACAGATGGCTCAGGTCTTGCCCTTATGGCGAGAAATGATATATGAAACTGAAAGCTACCAAATTAAAAGCTTTTTGCAAAAGCCTTAACACATTCACTAAATGCATTCCAAATCTATTTTCGCTCACCAAAAAGCTTCAAAAAGCTCTTTGTCTGTTAAGGCGTTGTCTGTTAAGAGCAAAAAATGTTTCATTATTTTCTGCAGGGATAAGACATCTGTATCAGTTCATTATCTGTGTTTCAGGTTTCCCACTTTCGTCATTAGATCCCAAAAAGAAGCTTTTATTAAAAACATACCTTTATGAAAAAAAAAACCGAAAAGCAACTTCGACTCATGCCGAAATGGCATCGGATTTCTTCTGGACTATACCGTGGAATTATGATTTCATAATAATTCGTATTCCTTATGCGGTCCTCATTTATGTTTTCTAAATATTGGCCAGATAAGAAACCGACTGCGAGGAGGTCGTTTACTACACACGCAGCTCTAGCTATTCAGAAAACATGTGAACTGGGACGGAATCATGTAACGCGATACTTAATTATCAAAAATTATTTATCGTTTTTGATTCATGATTATCAACTTTACTTTGTTCTATGTAAGCTGATAAAAAAAAAGCTTTGATTTGTTGACATTACTTGTCTAACGTCTCACTTCGAAAACTTGAAGGGGCCGACCCATAGAATCCGTCAATCCGTCAGCGTCAATGCGTACGTTGCTGCCAACGTATTTGCCGGATTGAACCGTCCCATAGAATACGTTGTATAATTTGACAGTCTCATTTACTTGGTGTAAAAATAATTCACAAAACTGCAAATCCGAACAAAAAATTTCAAATTAAAATAAGAAAATCATGTCAAAATTATTTATTTGCACAATATTTTCATCATCTATTGCTTTTCCTTGTTGCTGTGGGAACACATTGAATTGACTGCTCGTCAAATTTATTTGTCAACGGAGCAACGGACGCAAAAAGTAGAAAGTTAACCAACTCTATCCGTCGTATCCGTCACATGCGTTGCTTATGGGACGAGTTTCATAAGAACGTGTGTATTCTATTGTGCTGTCAGTTGAAAACGTCGACGCTGACGCACTGACGGATTCTATGGGTCGGCCCCTTGACTGCTACTGCTGCTGCTCGTAGACGAAATTTAAGTAAAATTTTATGTAAGTATATGAAAAATTTATATTCAGACTGATAATAACAATTTTATTATTACAGGGCTCGACCAACGAACACACAAATAAAAATTTTATCCCAATCAAATCCGCATGTGGCAAGATCTTATAATGCCACATCGAGCAGTGGGAGGGTTTCCCAGAAGCAAGACTGGGAAAAGTAATACTAATGGACCTCCCACAAAATCTGTGGCCGAATGGAGACCGGTAAGTTCACTTTCACAGAAATTTGTATAGCAAAAAGCATATGATAAATATTAAATATTTTCAGGATTTGGACACTGCGAAAATATAGTGCTAAAAGAAAACTGTCGCACAATAAAAATTCAATCAAGAAAACCGGTGGTGGCTCGTGTGACCTCAAAATCATTACGGAGGAAGAAGAGGCTATCATTGCAGCCTGTGGGATGTACGCTGCAGTAGCGGGTGTGTCTGGAAGAAGCTTTGGAAGCAAAGCATCAGGCATATTGTTGGTTCTCTATAACTAAAAGGATACAATTAAAATAAGAGGTATATTGTTGGTTCTCTATATAGAATAGAAGAATATAAGGAAGATACACTTCAAAAGGAAGAGGCAGAGAAAGAAGAAGATGAAGATGTCAACGACATTGAAGAGTTTGTCAATACTTCGGAGTCGGTTTCATTGACGAACCTTTATTGGAATGCCCAACGCAAGCGGCAGACTGTGCCTTCAAAGGATTCCGACATGTTAAAAAAGAAAATCGAAATCCAGGAAGATTTCTTTTCTGCACAAATAAGATGTTACGACAAGATAAACGAAACACTTATTGAAATAAAAAATGTGCTTCAGGAGCTAACAAAGAAGAAAAAAATGGCTTTAACGGGGTATGTTGACGCTGATATGGGCGGAGACAAGGTCGACCGTAAATCGTATACTGGTTACGTGTATTTCTTGGCACGTGGCCCTATATCTTGGAAATCGGAGAAGCAACGCAGTGTGAGTGTGGCCTTCAGTAGCAACGAAGCTGAGTACATGGCATTATCAACAGCGTGCAAGGAGGCAATAGCCATGAGAAGACTTACTATTGAAATCGGCTGTGGTGAAGCGGGAAGTCCTACTTTCGTGTATGGCGATAATTTGAGCGCGCAACAACTTGCAAAGAATCCGGTGCATCATGCGAGAACTAGCATGTTGATAAAAGATATCATTTTGTCCGGCAGATTGTTAAAGAAGGTGATATCGTACTAAAATATGATCCTACAGATTTAATGATAGCAGATACACTTACCAAAAATCTTGCAAAGAATAAACATCAAGAATTTACAAAAATGTTAAACCTTAATTAAATTTTGTAATAATTTGAAAACATTTTTGCTTTGAGGAAGGGTGTTGAAATGTTTGTAACTTATGTGAAAAAACTATTGTATACTAATAGTAATACCAATGCATGTGTATGTTCAGGAAAATATGAAAATTCATTTTATAACAGAGCTCGGAAATAATTGGTAACCATATTACTTCATTTGGTTTCTCACTGAGAGATATCACATTGTCGACCAACATTTTGGTCTTGGTCTGAGATTTATCTATTTTTATAAAATTTTTATTTAGGTCTTTGGTTGTGATTTATTATTTATTTTGAAAAATATCTCTCCTTGATTGACTCTTTTCCACATAAAGTAAATGAAACTGGTTGACCTTTAACCTTTATAATAAAAAATAAATCACAAGTGGTTAAAAAATTTAAAATTTTTAGTTTTTAAGGAAATGTTAGAACAAACATTTGTTTTACAGATAGTATTACAATTTTTATGGCATAATGATATTGTAGGAGATAAATATAATATGTATGTAGGTTCAGGAATTCAATCTTACTAAAAGTAAATCTTCTAAATTTTTTGAACTCAAACTGTTTCTTTGGTTATTTAAAATAAAACTCAATGACGAAAACGCCCTCTCTACAGTTACTTGGGTAGCTGGTATACCCAAAATAACCAAAGCTACTTCAAAAATGTTAGGTGATGTAAATTTTAGTCCATGAAAAAATGACAAAATGTCTGTTTGTAATGGCAATCGTGGACAAGAAAGTTCAAAGTTATCGATATCGGCATAAGTTTTCGTTAGTCTTTCGTTATTGTTCATGGCAATATTTAAATTAACTCTTCTCTCTCGTTAATCGATTCTATTTAAATACTGGCTTAAAGGCGACTCATCGTAATTTTCACTTGCAGAGGACGTTGAAGGCTCATTGCTTAATTGTCTAAATGAAATTAAAAGTTCATCACAAAACATTTACATACATACATTTATTTTTCAAAGATATAATAAAGGTACCTAGCTAAACAAAATAAAAGATAAAAATAACATGAATTTGTACCTGCTTCATGTTCTCAATATTCTTAGCCACTTTCTTCAAATGAGTTTTTGCAAGCAATTTTTGATCATCAGTTAAAATTAAATTGAATCTCGGGTCAAGATAAATTGCACTTAAAATTGATGCATTATCAAGGAGCATATGCTCACGCTCATTGAGGGCTTCTTTCAATTTTGTTTTTAAGTCAGTGGTGCTCTGTTCATAATGGAGTTTTAACTCCATCCAAATTTTGAAGAAGTCGCTTAGGACAAGCTGTTGCTGTTGGAGTTTTTGGGTCGCAGTATAAACGGGTTCTAAAGATTCAATATAGTCTTTCATCCATTGCCAATCTACATAATGTTCGTACATTTCTCGATCCAAAACAAATGTCTTGAGATCAAGTAATTTTTTCATCATGAGGTAGGTTGAATTCCACCTGATGGAAGTATCGATTGGAGGAATATTTTGTTCTGCTTGTAGGGTAGTGGCACCTGTTACCGAACGTCCCCAGTTACCGAACACTTTTGAGAATTATGGTTGTAGTTTCGTTATTTTAACGTTTTTCGTAATGAAAACTTCACAAAAACGTATGGGCATTCTTTCTTTACAAATAGGTAAAACGTTTCATTAAAACTAATATATTTTCAGAGAGCAAAAAATTCAGTTCAGTAGTAGGTTTCCCTCGATACGGTTTTGATACATTTTTTAGGGAAAAAAAACTAGATTAGCACTTCCTGAAAAGTTGCTTTGAAGGAAAAATATTTGAGGAAATTCCTTTTCCAGTGTTTTAAAATAATTAAGTATGCCAGATTATTCACATTTTAAATTGTTTAATGAAAAAAGTAAAATTATGCTATGATTTTTGACTGTTCGAAGAAAGGAAACTAAATATTACCGAGTTGCCTTACTCGAACAAGTGTGTTCGGAAATAGGAAACAGTGAAAAAAGACAAAATCCTATTTTCGAACACCCTTTTCTTTCATGTTCGAGATCGGGATTGGAATCTGTAAGTTTCAATTAGAAGTTTTTTCAATATGTGCCTTCAAATTCGATTAAAGGCTATTTTTTCTGATGAGAAAAAATTGAACCTAGATGATCCTGAAGGGTTACATGGATACTTGAGTGATTTACAAAAGGAACCGAAATATTTCAAATGACCTAATTTTGGTGGAGGTTCACTGATGATATGGTGATGGTGAGCTTTCCCTTC
Organism: Sphaerophoria taeniata; assembly: GCA_943590905.1. Classification (NCBI taxonomy): domain Eukaryota; kingdom Metazoa; phylum Arthropoda; class Insecta; order Diptera; family Syrphidae; genus Sphaerophoria; species Sphaerophoria taeniata. Next base: position 149,620,955 of record OX016541.1, read on the forward strand.
AGTAGGGTGCTTCGAAATTCGATTAACGTCATTAAAAATCAACAGTCGGGATTATGTTTAAGTGCTGCGCATCAGTTTGATACCTGTTAGGCTGATCACTATGATTTTTCACCGGGACAATACCAAAATTCATGCAAATCGGGAAACAACTCATTGGTTGGATGGAGCTTAATTCGATGACCTTGATGCAACTGCCAGATGTTAATCTCATAGATACAGAATCTTTGGGTAATCAAAGACAGGAGAATTTATATAGAAGGGAGAAGCTACGGATCTGTAGGAGAGCTTAAGAAGCTCTGCGAAGAGAATGGCTTATAATTTATAAGTCAGTTTTAACAAACTTGGTCAAATCCATAAAAAATTCAAATCAATTCCTGCTAAGAGATGTTTAAAAAAATTAACGTTAAAAAACTATTTAATTAACAAAATTAATTTTTTGAAAAATGTTGTTTGTTTAAAAAAGCTCTCAAGCCTCTAACTATTATTCATTCTACATTTTTTTTTCTCGAAACTTGATGTGACAACTACTTTCTATATTGAAGATTACCTCTAAAGATATTTCAAATGAGATTTTTATTTATTTTATTTTTGCCAATGGATCATACTATTATTTACATTTTTATAGAATGAAAAATATGCAAAAATAAAGATAATTTTGGCTTAAAATGGTTTTCTTACCACTAACGACTTTTTGGTTCCAGTGTTCGAAAATAGGAAACTCCGTGTTCGGGTTTAGGAAACAATCAAAATAAGGTGTTCGAGAATAGGAAAAAAATGCTTATTTTCAATATAATCTTTTTTTTAATATTTACTGATAATGTTTATGGAAAAAAAGAGTATCAAACCTGAAAATATTTGAGATAATAATTCAGAAAAAACTAAAATTACAATACTACACTCAGTTAAAGTATTTTTTGCAACATGTTCTTTCCTCATGGTCCGTTAACCGTTCGGTAACTGGTGCCACGACCCTATTAGTATCTGCCTAGGAACAAGATTTAGAACAAGGCCTTACAATGTTAAGATTTTAATCTCTACTAGTTTTTTCATATGAAATCATACCTATTGCTTGGAGTTCTTAAGACTTTACATAATGCCCTTGCAACTTCAATTTTTGATTTGATATTCATATCCTTGTGTACATCATTTACACATAATTGCAAAGTATGAGCAGCACATCGAATGGATTGAATATTCGAAAAAGATAACGAATCAACAACTTCTTCCACTCTTGATTCTTCAAGATATTCGACCGCTTTTAACATATTTTTGCCATTGTCTGTAGTCATACTTGACGCAAAAACATTGAAAATACAATACAAATCAAAAAAATCAATTACTTTAAACTTTTTTAAACAGTTTTAAATAATTGTTACGAATGATTTAACTACAACACATTCACAAGAAAACTTATCTATAAATTTGGCTGATTTCAATATGATAATCTGCTAGGATTTCCATCACCTTTTCTTTTAAATGGTTGCCTGTATGGCTCTCAAATAATTCTACCATTCCTAAGGTTTTAACTGAAATTTCCAGCAAGTCTTTCTTAACTTCAATATACTGAAGATTAACTCCAAGGATTGACCTTTCCAGCCTTGTAGCGCTGTCCATTTTTAAGGACACAAGCCTTCCCTTAAGACTGGGTTTCCTTTTTTCTTGAACTCCGAGTTCGTGTAAAAGCATGCACGAGTGTTAGTGAATATTTCCCTTTTTTTTTTTTTATTTCCGTCTCACATAGCCACTTGAAATTTCTAGTTTTCTAGTTTTTGTTTTTTTTTCTCACTCAGAATTCAGTTTCAGTGAGCGATATGTAAGAAATGAGTTTCGCTTACGAAGGTCCACAAAATAGGGATGAAAAAAAGAGGTATTTTCGCATGAATCTATTTACTATGTGGAATTATGGACTGTGGTGTGGACATACACAAAAATGCAATGTAGATGCATATGTACGTATTATGTTATGTGCACTTAGAGTAGGAGTAGCATTCATGAATTGTTGTTTTTCTTTTTTCTACGCAAATTTTGTAATTTGGGATTATGATGGTTTTGAGTTTTGCTGACATTTGTGTTCGAATTGTTTCTTTTTTGGGGTCCTGACGAACGATTTTAATTTTTCTTTGGTTTCATCTTTATATTTATCTATAAAAAGACGAAGAGGTACTTTTTGACAAGCTATGAACAATTAAAAAAGTTCAAGACGATATTTTGATCAAACATGATTTTACAATGATAGAAAAATCAAAAAAGTGATTGCCTCAATTCTGTCTTTCCTTGGGTATTTAGGCAAAAGTTACCCGATTGTCTTCAACTACTACGATTGTTCTTTAACCGATTTGGGTCACGGATGGGAGATTATTTATTTATATTTTATATTTTTATAGGCAAAAAATTACTCAAACTATAATTTTTTTTTATTATTCCCAAATGCATTGGGGTTTATTTTCTTAAGGTTTCAAGCAATATAATATAATATAATAAAATTTATTTTTCAAAACCTACCTACGAAAGTAATAATATTATGAAGAAAAATGATTCCAAAATCAAAAATTATTTTTTTGTACCTTTACCTTTATGTACTAAAGCAAAATAAAATCAATCTTTTTTTATACAAAAACAAAACAAGATTAGGTCAAGATTAGACATTAGATTGAATTTTATAATTCTTATAATTCTAAAACAAAGATCTCAAAGAAAGAACCATAATTCAAATCATCGGCAAAAACAAAACCCTTTACATAATCCTAAGAAATGGCACACACCACCACGAAAAACAATCGTTTCTTCATTGCGTAGGTAACAGGTTTGTTCTTCTTCTAAAAGGATATTACGATCCCACCAGCATAGAGAAACGAGAGGAAAAAATGTCATTGCTACAAAAAAAAAACAGAAGCAAAACAAAAAACAAAAAAGAAACAAAACCCTTTACTTCTCAAGCCATTGCAATTGACTCATTTACAAAAAATACGCGCATTCACATATTCGAAATGAATGCATGTAAATATGACAAATATAGGGAGGTACTCAAAACAACGTTTTCATCAAATACCTACAAAGTACATAGTAAGTGATCACAAATCACAATTATTGCCTATCTATATGTCTGCATATCATAAACATTCCAGAAGTATAAAAAATGAATTTTCATTCTCAAACGAGTTCTATGAGAACGTTTGGTATGAGGAATTTTTTCTCTATCCTATGAAAAAAAAAAACGAAGAAGAAGAGAATGAAATATAAAAGAACGCCACCTAGTTCAATTCGTTTGAACTGAGTACCTTAGTGTGTGTGAGCAAACGCGATATTCCTTGTAAAAATGTAAAAAAATTACCCATTTTCGAATATTAATATAAAATAAACGGGTAATCGTAAAATTATTTTAGTTTCTGATTTTTATATAAAAAATATGATAAAAAATTAAAAAAATATATTTGAAAATATTGTTTGCTGCATTCTCCTCATAATTGATACACAAATATTGATATTTTTTTTTCTAAAAACGTTACTGAGTCGAAAAGATATTCAATTTTCATAAAAAAATACTTTTGTTGTTGAGTAAAAATAAATGGGGCTGGAATCTTGTTTACCGCAGAATATTCTAAGAAAAACATGCAATTTTTTACTTTGCACTTCAAAAAAATTTAGTAAAATAATTTATAAAAAAATTAAAAAATTAATGTGATATTATGTACATTTTGACAGTACAAAAAACATATTTTCAATTTTTTATCTTTATTACTTTAGAAATTATTCCAAATAAATCACACCTACTTTTGCTAAATTTTGCCCATTTTTCGTGTTTTCGTTAATTTTTTTTGACGAAACTGGACAAAATATTAAAAAAAAAGCCACGTCACTGAACCGTGAGACATTTAAAGAATAGATAAAAAATATAAAAAGAATAAAAAATTAATTTTTAAGGCAACAAAACTGTTCCACCGCAAACGTCTCCAAAAATTTCATAATTTTTCGTTATGCATGACCCTTTTGGGATGAAATACATTTTTCATATTTTTTTTAGCTTATTAACTTCTTAGCTTATTAAATGTATAATCTATAGTCGTTGATTTCATTTAAATATTCGGAATATTTTGGGAGCTACACAGTTTTGCGCAAAACACCAACGAAATTTTCAATGGGAAACCCAGCCTTAACACATTTTCTTACATCATTTTTGATTTCCTGAAGCCGATTATCCACGAACTCCATTACATTATAAGAAGTTATCGGTAATATACCCAATCCCGAAAACAAGGGACCAGTAATTTCCTTGAACCCCTCGCTGTCCAAATGCTTAAATGGTCTCCCGTCCTTAGTGACAATTTTTATTACTGAATTAATAAAAACATCTTTATCAATTTCTAACACAATTTTTGTTTTCTTTTTCGGCACTTCTTCACTTTCTACACTATTTCTTATTAAGTTATTTTGTAAAACATAGTGGTGTTTACTCTCTAAATGTCGTTTTAAATTTGTTAAATGCGAACCGTTTAACTGACTTCTGCATATATTGCATGTTGATTTTGATAAATTTTGGTTATACTTATTCAAAATAATATCTTACGCTATCGTTGGTTTTTCTGCCCATTTTAACAAACATCAAAATTTAAAAGAATGTATTTTAATTTATTTATCTTTTTTATTTTAATAAGGTATTATTTATGTTCACTTTTTAGGTTTACAACACACATAACCTAGTCCAAACAAACGAACAAATGAAATGTGATTTATTTTTATTTCATAAAAATAAATCTCATTGGCTAACCAAAAACATAAAAAAAAATTAACGTATATCTCTTTGAGAAAAACAAAAAAAAAATAAAAGTCATAGAAACAAGTTATTGAAAGAGCATTAAAATAAATCACAACAAATAAGAGTTATTTAAGGACCAGTGAAAGTGGTAACCATAAACTTCCGAGCTCTGTTTTATAAACATCTAGATTCTAGAATAAGTTTTTCAATCGCTAAAAACGACCTTGTTTCTTTTTCCACATTTTGCTCTTTGCTGAATTTTTGCTCAATATGAACTAAATATGGACCAGCGAGAAAACAAAAATGATCATAACTACCTTTTCAATTACTAAGAAAAATATTAAATCTATCAAATCCGTTAATTTTCATTCGGACCGTGCTCATCAACATTTGAAAGGTGACTCAAGACTCATATCCATTCTGTTACCGAAGTCAACGAAGAAACCGTATAGGCACTGCAGCAAAGAATAAAAAAAATTGGCTAATTTATATTTTAAATGAATTTTATTCATATACATACATATGTAATTAGTAGGTAATTATAATTGTATCATATTTGTCTATATAATGAGGGAGCACATAACGGAAACAAATTAATAAAAAGAAAAGCACGGAACTTATGCGACTTCGTTGTTATTGAGGAGAAGAGAAAACTTTTATTTTTTTGTTTGTTCTAAGGCCAATTTGGAATGCAGTTCGTTGCGAGAGACGAGCAAGAAATAGATTTACTTCTGTTGATTGCAGTCCAAATACATTTGGGCTTCATTCTGTAAGAAAAAAGCAAACAATTTTCCTTTTTTTCTCCCCACCAAAATCAAGAATGTTTTCTAATGTACCTGAACGAATTTGAAAATGTCTATAAGTATTTCGTTTGAATTGCGACAGTTGCCAGGATGAGGTTCAAAGATCCCAGCCGACGATGACCGTTTCCCCCAGCCAGGTGAGAATGTCAACTGAAAACAAAATTTTTCAAATAAAATTCAAAAATTAACAGTCAAGTTGTGTTTCAAACCTGGCAATTGCACATGGCAACAAAAATTAGAAGAACTGCCGAGATGAGAATTGAACGAATAGAAGACATCCTGAATCTGATGAAACTGATGGATTCTACCGCCTGTCGTTGTTCTTATATAGGAATTCATTGTAGGGCTTCAATTAATTGATGTCTTTGAGGAAAACCTATTTCTGATTGAGTGGAGAAGGAATGATGCAAATAAAGTGATGAAAATGTTTCATTTGCGTCATGGGGGGCCTTTTAAGGATTTAAAGACTGTGAAGGGTTACTTCTTCAATAAGAATGTTTTGACTGTGACAGATTTTGACAGTCAAGAAAACTCGGAATTCTCTTGATGAGGAATCGAATTAAATTTGTTTAAATTATTGGCGGTTGAAAAAAGAAGAAGAACCATTCAATGATGACGACGCAAGCCAATATTTCCGTCCACCCAACATTGAATAAGTGAAGATAGCAATTTCACTCCCAAACTCTTCAAAGCAGCGGCCGGCCATGACTTCTGACTTGGTAAGCAGCATGCACCAAACTTTGCCCTCAGCATTGTTTGCCGATCCTGAAGAAAGAAGACCCTCTAAACAGCACCAACTACTATAGAGGCATTAGCGTCCTTAACATCGCCTGTAAGATTTTTTCTGCATTACTGTGTGAACGCCTGAAGCCGTTTGTCAACAAACTGATAGGCCCATATCAGTGGTGCTTTAGACCAGGCAAGTCCACCATCGATCAAATATTCACAATACGGCAGATCCTGAAAAAAACACAAGAACTCCAAATCCACACCTATACCTACCATATTTTTATCGATTTTAAGGCCGCGTATGACAGCATCTGTAGAAGAACTGTATATAGCCATGTCCAGTTTTGGCATCCCTACAAAACTCATTCGTCTGAGCAGGATGACAATGGAGAACTCAAGCTGATCTATTAAAGTCGGTAACGATCTCACCGACGACGCCTTCGATGTCAAAAAAAGCTTTAGACAAGGTGATGTACTGTCATGCGACTTCTTTAACAACATAGTGCAGAACTCACGTGTCGACACTAGAGGACAGAAATCTGTGCAACTACTCGCATACATACATACGTGATGACTGATGACACTGATATCATTGGAAGAACGCAGCGTGATGTCAAGTGCTTTTGAGTATGCAGACAGAGACTGAAAAAATAGGATAAGCGGTCAGTGAGGGAAAAACAAAAAAAGGGCTGTCATCTAGAAAGACGCATATAATTTCGAGGTAGTTAGGGACTTTGAATACCTTGGATCCGCTATCAAAATGGACAATGGCATCTGCGCCGAGATGAGAAGGAGAAAGAAAGCAATTGAGTAGTAAAGCCCTCTCCCGAACAACTAAGGTAACGCTCTATAAGACCCTCATCAACCCCGTCCTACTATATGGTGCAGAAGCATGGACCCTGCCAAAAACGGATGAGAGCACCCTAGGCCGGTTCGAGAGAAAAGTTCTACGGAAGATCTATGGTCCTGTCTGCATAAACGGTGAATCAAGGAGAAGATTTAACGACGAACTGTACGGGCTGTACAGCGACACCGATCTAGCTAAAAGAGTGAAGGTCCAAGGTAGCTTGGGACCGAGGTGGCTCGAGAAGTTTGTTGGTTGAGGCCAAAGTCCACCCCGGACTGTAGCACCACCTTAAGTAACTAAGTGAGTGAAAAAAGAAGTACAGTAAACAAATTAGAATTCTAAGCCTATGTTCATATTATTGGTTAATCGATCATGTTCAATTCGACAGTGCATGTTTATTACAGATGATGAGCATTGTATAGTTTTTTTGTTGTTGCAAATTTCACAATTGGAGACATTTAAAACTCATATTTCCATAAACAAATTAAATATGATTGTCTGTGAAGTGACAACTTGGAGTAAACATAAAAACAAAACAAGAAAAAAACAAAATCATCAAACAAACAATTAATTCGCTAAAAAGTTACCCATCCCTTTCAATTGATCGGGGTTTTCCCAAATCACAAATAGACACTCAGAATTAATTTCAATGTTAAAAATTATAATAATTATTGGCTATTAGTTTAAAAAATTGAAATAAATTCATCGCAAGTCATTTATTTGAGAATCGGAAATTCGATTTTGGAAATAGTTTTGTTAACGGCTGCAGCCGCCGAGCCGGTGTCAGTTTTTTGGTTCTCATGTGCGAACAAAAATGTTTCGCCGAATGGGTCTAGCGTTTGTCGTGTTAATATTTAAGATAACTTTTTTGAGCTTGAATTTTACACTTGCGGATGGTGAGTTTTATTGTTTGTTTTTGTTAAAATATTCTATTTGAACATGCACATTTCAATATTTGTTTAATTAACAATACAATAGTTTCTACTGTTTGTGAGCACGCAATAAATTGATGGTATCAAAACTATTTGTTATTTGATTAGTCGTTTTCGAGATTCATATCTGGGAGTTGACCTTATTTAGTTGGAAATAAAAGGAAACAAATTTTTCTTTTTTTTAAATTCTATTATTGTAATGTCTGCAGTCGTAGACGGTTTTTTTTTAATAAAATGTAGCTCGTTAATGTTTTTAAACTAAGTGCATGAAATCGAACAATTTTGTCCGGCCATCGGAGTTAGATAGAGGACAATCTTCCAATCTGCCAATTTCAAATACTTTTAATTCTGATGATTATGAGCAATAAGCCTGTTCTCACCCATGACTCCAAACGCGTTCAAAGCTAGTTTGATATAAATTGGATCAGTAGTTTTCCTAGTGAAAAGTGCTAAGTACAGTTAGGTTGCGTTAAATAAAATTCTATTAACTCGCGTTAATGATCTGACAACTAGATCGAAGAGTCTCATGTACAGCTTTGGTGTGTGGCACCGATTCGTGACCTTTCTTATCCTGAACTTCATATAAATTACTGCCGATGATTCTACAAACTCTTACCTTGACGAATTGTGGACACAGTTTGGCATTTATGTGTTTAGCTGCGTCACTCAGAACTTATTTCCTTTTGAAAATTTCTTCTCCAACTTTAAATTCGATTTTCCTACTACGAAGGTCATAAGTCTTTTCGTAAGCTTCATGGGTCTTTTCCAATGCGGACTTTAAGTAAGAGTGAAGTACATATAATCATTTTCGCGATCGTTGGCAGCTAATCTATTTCCGAACGGTTCAGCCCACTCAGATCTCGCAATCGACGATAGTCTGCCCCGTGCTCTATCATTCGCTGACCGAATCAGGCATCATAAGGGGACATCGTGAGAGTTGAATGTACGGTTGTGTGTAAGGCACTACTGATAGAAGATAGATGGGCAATGGGCGTCCCAATTAGTTTGACGAGGATTCACGTAGGACCTAATAGCCTCTAAGATTGAGCGATTAACACGCTCACTATAGCATTTCATTGACGAACATACACTGCCGTGCGGTAGTGTTTAATTCCGAAAACTTCTATTAAATTTTGAAATTCCTTACCAATGCCATTGTCGGAGAGAGTACTTTCCGGCACTCCATATATTAAGAAAACGTCATCTCGAAGAAATTTTACTACATTTTCCGTCCGTAGTCATGAGATAAGAACAAACTTCGTGAGCTGCAGCTGATCCACTACGATCACGATGTAAGCATTTCCACTTCTTGACCTCGGGTAGGGCCTAAGAAAATCAACGTATAAGTGTTTTTTCTACTTTCTACTTGGAAACTATTTCCCATTTCTGCTCGTTGCGTCATATGCGAAGCGTTACTGGCCTTGCATAACTTGCACCGATATCGACGAAATTCTTAACCTGAGTGAATATGTTCAGCCAGTAGAATCTCTCCCGTAACCTATAAAGTGTTTTAACTACACCACCGTGCGAAGCGCATAGGGGATTATGAGCCAGAGAGACTAGAGAATCAGTCATCTCTTTCGGGCCCCACGTTGGGCGCCATTCAGTTATAAAAATTATTATGTAAAAATTAGGATGATTGAAAAATGAAAGAAAAACGAAAACCTGAATATCTTCTTTCTATTTGTCACAAACAACACCCACCCGGGGCCATTCTGTAACGTAAAATTATGTAAATAAGAATAAAGGGTGATTGTAACAATGATGAAGAAGCAAAACAGAAGCCCCCTTCCTTCTATCTATCACAGAAGCGTGCAAGAATCATCCACTCTTCATTCTATATCCGTTCTATCCAATAAAACAACCACTATCGTCATTGAGTAAGCCTGATATAAGACGGAAGAGAAAGTTGCCTACGATCGACCATCGCTTGAGTGATCTGCAGCAACCCTGCCCCAATGTAGCTCAGTCAATGGAGCGGGTTCTTGCTCTGGGACAGAGCTGTAAAAGAATGCAATCTTTTGGTATTGCATCGTCAAAAGTCCCATTCATTTAACTAAATTTTCGGAATGCATTCACATTCTTTATTGCAATACTTTGACTTCGATAAAAAATTCGCAGTTAATTTTGAAGTCTTTTGAATAAAAATCATTTAGAGCAGTTAAAAGACTTGAAGTCAAAAGAATGCATTACTTTTAACTGCTTGCATTCTTTGAAGCCTTTTGCATTCTTTGCATTCTTTTGCATTCTTTGCATTCTTTTGCATTCTTTGCATTCTTTTGCATTCTTTTGCATTCTTTGCATTCTTTTGCATTCTTTGCATTCTTTTGCATTCTTTGCATTCTTTTCCATTCTTTTGCATTCTTTGCATTCTTTTGCATTCTTTGCATTCTTTTGCATTCTTTGAATTCTTGCATGCAAAAGAATGCAAAAGAATGCAAAGAATGCAAAAGAATGCAAAGAATGCAAAAGAATGCAAAGAATGCAAAAGAATGCAAAGAATGCAAAAGAATGCAAAAGAATGCAAAGAATGCAAAAGAATGCAAAGAATGCAAAAGAATGCAAAGAATGCAAAAGGCTTCAAAGAATGCAAGCAGTTAAAAGTAATGCATTCTTTTGACTTCAAGTCTTTTAACTGCTCTAAATGATTTTTATTCAAAAGACTTCAAAATTAACTGCGAATTTTCCTTTAAAGTTAAGTACTGACATGAAGTTAAAATACTCAAAAAATAAGTCTTTTTATTCATTTAACTGCAATACCAAAATGATTGCATTCTTTTACAGCTCTGCTCTGGGATCATAAACAAGTATTGCATTTTTATCCTGCAGATCTGGGTTCTCGTGTTCTTAACCCTAATAGATTTAAAATTGCTGGGGCCCGTTCACCAAAAACTACCGACCGACAGATGCGAAGGAGAAATCTCACCTTGGGTTGCTCCCCAGTGTAGAAGGCTAAAAGAAAAGCTAGAAAGTCAAAAGAAAAACGAATACGTTTTTGACGCCCACCACAGATTAAGCACGAAAGAATAAAAAGGGCATTAACTACAGCAATTTAGTTCATACAAAAATTGGTTTGCGCGATACTTTCGGCAGCTTGAAAGCAAGCAAACCAAGGTATTTCTACATCTAACATAAAGATGTAGATAATGAGAGAAACAGGAATAGAATTCGTGATGATGGAGACCTTTCATCGTCATTTAACACATTGCAACAGGTATGCGCACATTTCTGGCTAACTAAATTCACGCCGACCAAAAAAATCTTATTTGTCTTGGCTTTATCTTTTATTCCTCATTAAAAATTTTAGTGGGCACGATTACAGGAATTTCTTGTATGGGGGCTCCTGGGCTATAGTGTGATTAGAGCTTCTATAGAAAAATAGAAAAAAAGATATCTGTGTTTATAAACTAAAAAAAAAGTTTATGAATCATTTGTCAGTACTTCTTTTTTGTTTTTCATGTGTTTGTCCTTTTGTTTTAATTGTTAAAAGCTTACGATTGCCATCAGAAATAGAAACAAATTAAATTTTATTATCAGCAATTAAAATCCATTTTTTTTTGCGTTAAAACTAAAATCGATTTGACAATCTTACTAAAAATAAAAAACGCACAATCAAACCAACTCATCTTGTCAATATAACAATTATTTTAATGTGCTAAAATAAACCTTCTATTTCAAACATTTAGTTAAAAGAAATATCACACAATTTTAATCTGAATTTGAGTTAAATTTTTTTGTTCCAACTCGATAAAATGTCAATTACCAACTTGTCAATGTTTCCAATATAATGTGCAGCTATTAAAACCCCCACCAGTCGGCGTTAATGTTTATTAAATTTTTTAGCTCCCCCCCACATGATCCCATTACTATTAAATCAAATTTCACGCCCAATGTTGTACAAATTATACATTTGCTATTGAAATCACTGAATTAACAGACAAATTCAACAAAAGCATACGATTAAGAATCATTAAAAATATTTTCCCTTTTTTTATCGTCAAACTGTGTAAAAGTTTTACCGAACGGAATTTCCAACTAAATCGCAAAATAAACATCACACTGTAAATTAGTTTAATGTAAACCATTGACAGTATTATTTTCTGACATTGACATGACACATACCATGGTTCCGTCAAACAGAAAAACTACTGGCCGAGTTATTTTTTTCTATCGAGATATTTAAAGTCGTTAGACACTGAACCATGACTCTCTTTGCATTTATGAATCATTTTCCAAAGCTCTATAAACTATCGCTTATAGCTTTTTTTGTGCCATCCCCATCATCGGTATTGTTCCAAATGCAATGGACTTGGGGGCATTTTGTCATCAACACAATGTAACAGCAATTTATAATTGCCATATTAAATGTGTCTGCACGCAAGTGTGAATACACTTCTTTCGTGTTATTTCCGCAGGTTTTTGGTCAGTTGTTGCGGACGTCGCCAAACGGTGACATGAAGATTCGCTTAAATCCAAAAATACTCAAAGTCCTTTTTAGTGTTTTTAGTTTAGTTTCAAAATAGAGTTAGAATTTTAAGTTTTATTATAATGTTGATTGGAGATTTTTGTTTAAAAATTTATTTGTGGCCATATTTGTCATATTTGGCGAACTTGAAAGGACTTTGTTCATCATACTATTACAATCCGGCGATATATTTCCCCATAATAACCCTACCACCAGGTGCAACTCTTGGAACGACAATTGCAACGTTTCAACCTACTCCTCCAACTCGCCCAACTACCATTGTTACTAACACTCCAACTTTCCCTACCATTTCCACAGTAATCATTCCCACTCCAGTTACAATACCAACCATTCCAACAATAGCGACGACAACAACAGCAGCACCGTGTCCAGTTTATCCAGTGATTTGTCTGCCCGGTGGAGTGCGACCCAATCCGAATTGTCCTTGCATTGATCCGAGAAATAATAATGTGCTAACGCGACAAGGACCTATTGGATCGGATACTATGGTATTTTCGTCATTAAATACACGTCGCCGTCGAAGAAGAAGCGTTTTCAAGAACTAAATTCCAATCCCAAAAAATCAAAAGAAAAACAACAAAAAAATAGACTTACCATAATTTTGATGTGCAAAGAAGAGAAAAATGTGCTTTTTACTGATATTCTTAGTAACTTTGACTTTTGGAATCGGTGCAGAGAGCAAATGTAAGTTTTTCATAGAAAAGTAGTCGATAATTGTTTCTAAGATTTTATCCATTTGCCATTACATCCTGTAACTTTTTCTAAAACTGTTCTAATGATTTAAAATTAATATTCTGAAGAATTATGACATGTCTTAAACCGATATCTCGGCTACCAAGCCTTCAAAAAACTTGTAACAACATTTTGATGAATAGAGTAAGAACACACCTTTCTATTGATGTAGGTATCATTCGATGGGATTTGGAAGAATTTTTTTTCTGTCCGAAATTTTGGTAAGGTTTAGCCAATGATATTTTTCGAGAATCATGAAGAAATCAATTTCGCTTAGCTCAACATATTAAAAGTTCTCATTATCCTGAGCTTACTACTGAACAAAACTCAATTCCAAGCCCTGGAATGTACCGGTCTTCTTTGGCAAGACTATACATAGTGAATTATGGTTTTACAGGTTTTACTCTTCACTGTGGATAAAGGTCGAAGTAGGATCCAACTGCTGATAAAATTTTGACGTATGCTCGAGTCTCGAATACAAAAATGTTGGTGCAATTGATAACTCCTGTGTATCTCCAAAGCATTTTGCTTGGCAATTTTCATTTTGCATTCAAAATCCAAGCTAGACTTTTTCAGACGCTGTAGACCACATTTTTATAGGAAAAACGCAAATTAATTTGTTTTGATTACTGAATCTACCAGCTGGAGCATCCATAAAAGATGTTGTCATCATATTGGAGATGGCTATTGTGTGGTAATAAATAAAATTGCATTAGGTATCTGAAAAGGGTATTTTTCTAGTGGAAAAACATCGTGATTAGTTCTAAATCTGCTTCGAAAGCAGAACTGAAAAACGTTGAATTAATTGGTTCAAATCAAAGTTGATTGAGGTTGATCGTAGCACTTCTAAAAACACCAAGTACCCACCCAATGCATCGTTCGCACAAAATTGAAGTAAGATTCTTAATATTGAGATGGAAATGCAGTGGAATGGCGTCGAAGCATTTTGTATGAAGCAGGATATTACTCTTCATGCATCTAAACAAGGTTGATTGTAACTACATCGGAGCCGTTTTTCTGTTTTGACCAAAAAGTTTGTGATGCCATGGAATATTTTTGCAAATGCAATGAAGCTTCCATACGTTTACCACAGCTGCATCCAATCTATAAGATAGAAGTGGCCAGTATCCTTTTTTCATTGAACCTTTACCTATCCTATAGAGTGACTTGATGTGTTGTCAAGTAAGTCAACTCCACCCATTTTGTTGTTGTAGGTACTGCTAGATTGTATTCGGCATTAATTCCCCTTTTTTTTCTCTCATAACGTTTTGCCTACCTCTACCTTAGTTAGTTGGTCCATCAAATGGTTTGACAATACTGTAACTATAACTATTGCATCGTCGCGTCGTTCCAAAGCACTACCTCGATTTCATTCTTCTCATCAAAGTCAGTTGAACCACGTGCCTTTTTCTTCATTGTTTTTGGGTCGAATAGTTCTGCCCTACCAAACTGTTCTTGAGAAAATCTTCTATTCCATAGCAATGAAATAAGGGATTTTATAATATTTACCAGTTGCAAAATAACCCAGTGCAGAAAGGTATTGCATTAATTGTGAGCCGTAAGAAAATTGTCGAACGTTGCTGACTTATCGGTTAGTGTTTCGAAACTCAAAAGTATTTGCAGTACAACATTTTCGACCAAACCGAATTCAGATGCATTTTCACTACTTGCACCACAAGAGGGAATGAATTGAAAAAAGTAGCTATCATGGGAGCACTGGTTCCAATATTTGTATCCGAAATGGGTTTCCGTCTTATGAACTTTTTTGCTGAATGACGTGCGTAGTGAGTAATCATCTGTCCGTCAATTGAAAGGTGATGACTGATGAATGATGATAAATAATCAAAACTGCATAAACCGTTCGACCAGCATATTTTTGACCGACGACACTTTCGGCAAACTTTTGTTAGAGTCGATTGTGCTGTTATCATGTAAATAGGACTTCAAGGCTTTCAAAAACGGTCCGTGCTCATAGCATCCTTGATGATATCGCACCAAATTACTGGCTGATAAGATTAATATAAATCCAACTAGGGTACAGTATGTACACCAGAGTACATTTCATAACATTTACTCTTTGAAAAGATATCATTTTAATGTAGTTCAAGTATATGTCTGAGGTGGTCCATCCAGAATATCCAGTTTTGGGCGACTCGTTTGAGCATAGTGACTGATACTTCGCGATTAATTTTAGCTTCCAAAGCTGGCGTATTCCCGAAGACTTGAGACTTTTGATAACTCCGGGGAAAAGTCCTAGGGTGATATCACACGTTCTAGGTGACCAATTAGCTAATTCCAAAACATGAAATTGAGATGATTTGTCAGCAAGTCCATTGTTTCAAGGGCTGTATGGTTCGCAGGACTCCACACCATACTGTTGTTATTAATGGATGGATTTTCACTGTGTTTTTTCCTGAGGCCTGAACCCGTTAAAAGTGAAAAGACAAGTGGCCTGAAGTCGGTCGCCTGTCTTCTATTCTTTCACAAGTTGAACTTTACGTAGTCCTGTCACTTCTGCCCACTTCAAAAATTTAAAACATTTTTTTAAATTTATTTTCGTAAAGGCATTGGAGCAAGTTTTTTCGGTAAGGTTTAGCGCATTTATTGTTATAAAAAATCATACTTAAGTATTGGCATTTTTTTTTTAATTTTCTTGCTTAAATGCTCTTCACCTAAGGATTTGATCTTCTCAAAAAGTCACTGTACAATTATTACTAAATTTGTAGTATATTTCCAAAAAATTCACCCCGTAATTTAAATTTTTATTTTAAGCTCAACAGTGTGTTGATACCTTGGGACGACCAGGCAATTGTATACCTGTCTCTGGCTGTCCTCATCTTCTTGAAGAATTCTACGATCAAGTCCGTCGAAACCCCAATGGCATCGACTTTCAATCATTCATATCTCAAAGTCTCTGCGGTTTTGATGGTTTTCGCTTTTTAGTAAGACCTACACCTCAATTTTTTTAGTTCCAATACTAAAAATATTTTATTTTCAGATCTGTTGCACAATAAGAGTAAACCTCAATGAAAAACCACAGATCCAGCAACCAGTCCCATGGTATAGTCAGCCATCGTCGACACTATTTCACTTTGCCTCTCTAGGAAATCAAGTGGAACCTCTAACACCAGCACCGGTAATGCCAACTTTGCCAGCTCAACAACCCACTATGCCAGCTCCACAGCCGACTATGCCAGTTCAGCAACCGACTGTGCCAGCTCAGCAACAAACTCTGCCACCATTGGTACTTTCACCAGTTCCTTCAAACAATAACGACCCATTGGTGATTGCACCAGTTCCTTCAAACAATAACAACAACAATATCCAAGTACCACTACCCTTGACTCAACAACCGCCGATCGTTGTCGTAATCAACCCTGTTCCTGTAGATCAAAATCCTTCACAAGCTACTCTACCTCCTGCAGTTGTGAAGTCAAATGACCCACAAGGCGAACAGTGTGGTGTTTCAAATGTTTTCACCAATCGAGTGGTCGGAGGATCTGCAGCTCGAAAAGGTAACTTCTCATCCCTTTTTAATTGATAAGAAATAGTTTGTAATGCATTTATAGGAGCCTACCCATGGATGGCAGCCCTGGGCTACATAGAACCCGCACAACCGACAACATTGAAATTTTTCTGCTCCGGAAGTCTTGTATCCAGAAACTATGTGATCACAGCTGCTCATTGTGTTAGTCCAACTCTCGCCATCGTGCGTCTTGGAGCACACGACCTAGGTAAACTAGAAGCCAGTGCTGTCGATGTGAAAATCAAACGCACCATAGTCCATGAAAAGTTCGAACGCAAAACGATCACCAACGACATTGCATTGCTCCAATTAAACGACCCAGTGTCATTTACAGGTTTAACAACTTATCAACCTCATAAATATGATAAGTACCTAACCTTTTTCTTTTATTAAGAATTCATAACCCCGATTTGCTTGCCGGAGGACATTAAATTCATACAACAAGACTTCGTCGGAAATAATCCGTTCATTGCTGGATGGGGTACAACACAGTTTCAAGGTGACACTTCGAATGTGTTGCGTGATGCACAGGTTCCGGTTCTTGACACCAAGGCTTGCATGCTCAATTACTCGACGGTCTACAAACCTGTTGAGACGACAGACACAGTAAGTTCTCCTTTTCACTTGTCCTTGAATTCGAATTCGACAGTCATAAACTTTGTCGTTTCATCGTCACAGCTCATCTGCGCTGGTAGTTATATAACCGATGCTTGTCAGGGAGATTCCGGAGGACCACTAATGATGCCTCAAGTATGTGACTCATTTTTCATGTTGCCAAAGGTTAAGGTGTCTTGTTAAATGAGTAAACAATTTATTTTCAGTTGGACAACGGAGTCTTTCGTTACTATATCATTGGTCTCGTTTCGTATGGATACGAATGCGCTCGAGCCGGTTTTCCGGGAGTTTACACTCGCGTTGCCTACTACATGCAGTGGATTAAAAATAATATGACTTAACTTTTTACAACTATGCTAATATGCAATCAATTTTAATTTATTGATTTAATAATAAAATAGTAATTTCTTTTTTATATCAGGAACCTTAAGTGTTATTTTCTTTTTTCAATAACTGAAATATGCTTTTTAATTGTTGTAATTATATAGAATTGAATTAAAATATTGAACTAAGAAAGTTGAATTTAGTGTATGAATTTAATTGGAGTGCTAAGAACTCTTTCACAAATGTTTCATGGTTGAGAGACAAAGACACTTTAGCATCGTCTCCGTCTACGTTACGATGCACCCGCTTCGCTTTGAATAAAATTTCTCCCTCCATCATCATCATCTCTCCAAAAACAAATGAGATTTCTTTGTTGACTTTTTTTTACAGCTGTTGAGCTGTCAGACAAAGCAAATGTTCAGCATTTTTGGACTAGACCTAGAGCTCCCCTTTAGAGTCACATTACGTAACATTACGTGAAGTCGAAGTTTCAATGTGATAGTGTAAGACGGGCTATTTTTTATCAAGGCCTGAGGTAGAGCTTAGCGGCTTCAAGGGTTCTAGTTCTTTGAGAGTTCATACAATTTATCGATCGCATAGTGATCAATCTGGTTGAAGGTTGATTGATCAGGAGATCTCCATATTCCTTTATGGATGTTGAGATGTGGGAACCATGTGCTTGCTACCACAACATTTCGCCCTGTCGGAAGTGGTGTCGTGTATCTGTGCTTTCCGACTGTTCCACTAAAAATTTCCTCTTTTCCCAGTTTAGCGTTAAAATCGCCGAGGACAATTTTAATGTCCTAGCTAGGACTATAGTAATGTTGCCGAATTTAGCCTTAATTTGGATGATACGTTCGCTTACACATTTGAAGCTCAAGACTTTTTGCCTGAGTCTGCTTCCCACGAAGAATCCGCATCCAAAGAGCCGTTGTTGTTGCTCCCGGTAAGTAACAATTACCATGGTAAATGTTGCAGTTTTTCATCCTCCTTTTGCCCGGTCCATCATATCGCATTCCCTGGAAAGCCGTAATGTCTGCTTTGTAGCAGTTTTTTTCGGCAGCACGCGGTCTATTAAGGGCGATTTTGTTCACTAGAAGTTGAACATAACTCGGGGATTTTTATTGTCAACTTGAGAATTCGGTTTTGTTCACTCAAAGTTGACGTTTTCAACTTTCGGTTTCAAACTCGAGAGTTTACAAACTTTTGATTTTCATAACTTCCCGAAAAAGTAGAAATTAAGGATAAAACTTTTGATTTTATATATTAAAAAAATAAAAATTTAACAAAAATGTATCGAAGAATTTATTTTTGGGAAAATTCGGCATATTCATCTTCAAGCAGCGAAGATGAAGAAAGTCTGCAAATTGAGAGACGGGAATATAAAATGTTCCAACGTATTCAATTAAACACGTGGGATGACCGTGACTTTTTGCATCGTTTCCGTCTCTCAAAACGGACGACAATGATGGTGCTAGAAGAAATAAAGGATTCCTTGCCGTGTGATGAGAGGAGGTAAAATTTTCTCGTTTTGGTTGAAGTGTGGAAGTGAAATATTTTTCTAAAAAGATCGCGCGAATTACGACCCATCACGCAATTGCTAATCGCATTAAGGTATTATGCCCTCGGGTCTTTTCAACTTGCAATCGCGGATTTTTCAGGGGTTTGTATTACAAGTCTACACGTTGTCTTGAAACGTGTGTCCAGAGCTCTTGCCGAACTTTCCCCACGGTATATTCATATGCCCCAAACGCAAAACGAGCGCTTGAAAGCAGCTAAAGAATTTTTTGCAGTGTCAAAGTTCACTTGGACAATTGGTGCAATAGATTGCACCCATATTCGGATTCAATCGCCAGGTGGAACTGATGCAGAAAATTTTAGAAACCGAAAAAGGTGGTTCTCGTTGAACGTCCAGACGGTGTCCGCAGCTAATTTAAAAATTAACGATATCGTGGCTCGGTGGCAGGTACAGCTCATACTCTTTAAAAATGAAAAATTTCGTAAAGATATTCATTATTATTTTCTTTTGAAAGGGGTCTGCTCATGATCAGCGAATTTTCAACATGCCGAGTCTAAAGAAACGGTTTGAAGACGGAGAGTTCGAGCATTTTATCCTTGTTGGAGATTCGGGCTATACAAATACCACATTTCTTGCAACACCATTTCTCAATGTCACAAACGCAGTAGAAAAATTGTATAACGAATCACAAATTCGAACTCGCAATTGTGTGGAACGTTCATATGGCGTTTGGAAAAGGCGGTTTCCAGTTTTAGCAACTGGATTGAGGTGTAGCCTTGACACTGTTCAATCAGTAATAGTGGCTTGTGCCGTTCTCCATAACATTGCCATCGACCAAAACGAACCGCAACCGTCACCGGAGATGTGTGATTTTGCTAATATGCTGGCCGCTACAGATGTTCCTTCAGATACGCTTTTGGGACCAGCTTCCGCAACTACTCATAACGTTCGCGCTCGATTGGTGCGTTCATATTTTCAGCCAATGTTAGGTAGCTAAATATGATATTTTAAAACTTAATCTTCACATGAAAACTCAATAAAAAACACTGGTCGCTTCAACAAAATTCATTTAATAGATAAAATCTTATAATAAAATATTTTACATTTAATTTAATTTATATTCTTTTTTGCCGCCGCGGTTAAGAGTGGTACGGGATTCAATCCAGACATAAAGGAGGCCAAACGGATTCGGTTAATCTCTTTTTCATGTTCTCAAGCAAGTTTTGAGCGCTCCAACTCAATGGCAGAACGTTCTCGGTCATATTCAGCCTTTTCGCATTCAATTTTTGCTCGTTTGAGGTTTGACGAAGCCTTTTCAAATTGATAGCGTTCATTTTCACCCTCTAGAATTTCCATTTCCATTTTGTACTTACTTTCGGCATGTTTTTGCTTCTCTTCCGATAACTTACTTTGAATTTCATCTCTGTCCATTTTTCGTCGACGGCATTGCAACAACGGGTTTATCGTCTTCTTTAATTTTATGGGATTCACCCTCTCCCAAGATTCAACACTTACTGGACCTTTAACTGACAATGCTCTGCATTTCGGTTTTTGGTCGTTTTTGAATCTCCGATTTGGCAGTTAAAAGTGGCCTCGCCGGTCAAAAGTGTTTTATTACTTTTATCCAAAGCATCGACTACAATGACATTCGAATTCTCATCTTCCGTATTGAGACAAAAGGTAACATCGTCCACAATTATATATCGTCCAAAGAAATATATTCCGTTTGATCGGTAGGTGTAGTGATTTTATGGCAAGCGTATTCCAATACCGATTTGTTGGCCGTTGTATAGTCACTATCACCTACTACCGCAGGAAGACCTAATGTCAAAGTAGTCAAAAGAACAGCTAATTCTTGCATAGCTTCGCTTAATGCTGGTGGTTCTTTTTTGGGTGGTCCACCACCTGTCATTTTTGCATCTCTTGAGAAACAAAATGCTCGACCTCTTAACGTTTGCTTTATTTTAATATACTTTTCGCGAATAGATTTAAGGTTTCTTTCCTTTAAGAAAATAAAGAGATACATAGTACGATATGAACATACAAAATATCGCATCGGGTACTTACACATCCTGGTGGTGCAACATTCAATGCACAAGTTATTTTCTCCCATGTCTTTTCTTTATCACGGTTGGTTACCTTGTCTGTCTTTTAATTTTCTATTACTGATTTGTACAAAAGAGCATTTTTTACCAACCAATCCTCCTCTTCGGGAGTATAAAGCACTTTTGACATTCTTTTTGTTATTTCCTTGCAATTCATGTTTATTTTTTTTCTGTTTATTAATTTTTAAATTAAAACTTCAACAACTCGTTTGCTTTTCAAATTAAAAACTGACATAATTTGTATTGACTGTCACAAATATTCCAAGGATATTTTCAAAACTGAAAGTTGGCAAACTTTTGTTTTTTAAACTCGAGAGTTATGAAAAAAATGGTGAACAAAATAGATTCTTAACTTTTGTTTTAACTCTCGAGTTTGAGTCAACTCTCAAGTTTGTTAACTTGAGAGTTTGCTAAAAGTTGAAAAATAGTGAACAAAATCGGCCTAAGGGACCTAACATTCCACCTGGATATCCGAAATTCGTTGTTCTTTAAATATTTGCTTGGGTCGTCATCAGGGTATCCGTCCGTTTTTGAGGCCCGTTGTTGCTTTGCAACTAAATGTTTTTCTACTTTGTCGAAAAGTCACCCCGACGTACAACCCCCAACCTGAAGTACCAGGTGACTCCAAGTGCAAGAGCCGGAAAAACCACTCCTATTACGGCCAGGGCTACAAATAAGTCGAAGTAACACCTTAAGGTGTTCACCAAGTGAAGAAGAAGCATTCTCTATATTTTAAACAAATCAATTAGTCTCCATAAAATAAAGCGTGTCATCAAGTAAATTGAAATTACTTTGTTGGAATTCTATTTTTAGAATTTTCTTAATAGAATAGAATCGCAACTATGAAGTGTTGTCGTGATGATCTGTCCTCCCAGCTACTATTGACAGTTATCGCTTGGATCTATTTATCTAGAACTTGATTGGAATACTAAATTAATTTCAAGATTGTGTAAAATCTGGAAAAGTATATTTAAATAACTTTACGATGTTTTTTCTATAAATCGAAGTCGGTACTGAAAAAACTGATTTACGAGACATTTTAATTGCTAGTCATAACTTATAATTTATTCTAGAAAGTCTTGTATAACTACCGATGATTTCAGAGTTGTGTTTCTACTTTTCGAAATCAATTAGAAAAACACATCTAAATTAATTTCAAGTGTTAACCAGCAATTAGTTAAACGGTAGCGTTCACCGGTAGCCAATGAAGATATTAGATGTTGGTAAACAATAAAGTGATGCCATTGATGGAGTCATTTTTTCGTGAGCTGACTTGATTAGAAGACAACTGAAATCGATTATTCTGAGGACACACCTTTTGTGACGGACGGTGGCGATACGAGCGCAATCACGAAGGTTTCCATCACGATTTTTGATAGCTCCGTTTGGAAGTTGATAGAATTGATATGTAAACAGTGATTTGATATTTGTTTAGTGTGTCATCGACACGTCATTGTTTTGATTGATAACTTATTGATGGGTTTACACTGTAACGCAAAGGGTTCAATACGCTTGAACGGCCTTGGCCGTTGAAACTGTTCTTTAAATGAATTGGTGTTGATAAAGTCACCAACTAAGTCTCGTCCTCTGATGTGCCTACGTGTTTTTAATGTTTCAGTGGATGGTTTAAGTCACCGGTGCTTTGACGTTTCAACTCCACTTTGTGTTGATATGTTACCTAAAAGCCCATACGTTACGTTAAGGCTGTCAAATAATGAAATTATAATTATTTTCCAGAAAAACTCGTAAAATTTTTACGTTCAACAAATTACAAAATGAATAAGAACCTATTTACCGAATCAGAAGTGTGATTTTCTAATCAAACTGTGAATAATTATCACTTTCAATTTCAGAAGACTATCACTAATTTCCTAAAACGATATGACGTAACGTAATGCACAATACGAAAATAACATGCATGACCTTGCTGAATACTTGTCTCTATCTCTAGCGGAAAATTTAGTTTGTTTTGGTTTCAAAATTTCCCCTGCTGTAAACCACCTTTCCCAGACTGAAAAACAAACATTCAATAATTCAAAATTACCGTCAATTCTTGTTATCAGTTTGATTGATTTTCATTCGACCTGTAGTCATCTAAATTAAATAATATTCCAAAAACCCGTTCGTTTGCACGAGAGATTCTAGCTGAATCATCGCCGACCAAAACAACACGAACTAAATTTTTAATTCTCGGTTTGAAATGTCAATCAACTGAAAGGCGGATGCGACTGCGTAAAAAAGAATAATTTCAATGTCTGCACGCAATTTGGGATTTTCCCTTAAACAAAAACAGTCGGTTCTATATAAATGTCAAAAACATAACTTCCATGCAATAAATAACTCAAGAAAAATTGTCATGACGATGGCGAAAAGGCGGGTGGTTTGAGCCGCACGCAAGGTTTCTGAACAGTCATTCGCTTTGATCGAAAAACAATTTTAGAATTTTAAAGAGGTTCCTCTTAGCTTCTGTTTGTTATGTTGCAGGTAAGATGTGTATGACGAAGACAACCTTCAGTTTTTATTGCTCTTAAAACCTCCTACAACAAGAAACTAGTCACTGGCTGATTGAGAAATGAGAAGTTCATATGGAAAATAATTACTTTAATTGCTTGTCGCTGGAAGATCCGCCTTTATGGTGATTTATTTGTAGTTCAAAATTACAAACCTAATCCGGATTATGTACAAATAATGCAGGCGCCAAATGCAGTTTACTCATCAAAAAAAAGGCGATGACTAGAAATTTAAGAATCCTTCAGAATTTATGATTTCCGAAGAAATATAAATGAGTTTTCTCAACGAATCAGGCATTACAGTGGAACACGTGTTCTTAAAAATGAACTCAAAATGTATTTGAAATTATATTAAGTTAGAGCTGATAGGTCCTTATCAGTGTGACTTCAGACCCGGAAAGTCCTCCAACGGTCAGACCCAGCAACTTCAAATCGACACCTACCACCTTTTCATCGATTTCAAGGCCGCGTATGACAGCGTCTATAGAGACCAATTACATGTATAGAGCAATGTCTAGTTTTGGCATCCCAGAAAAAACTCGTCCGTCACCGTCTGTGTAATATGACAATGGAAAACTCATGCTGTCCCATAATGGTCGGAAAAAACCTAACGAACGCCTTTGATGTCAAAAAAGGTTTTAAACAAGTCGATGCGCTGTCATGTGATTTTTTCAACATCATTTTTGAAAAAATTGTGCAAAACCTACTAGGATACGAAGACGACATTGACATAATTGGAAGAACACAGCGTGATGTGAGTGGAGTGTTCGTGAGTCTTGAGACGGAGGCCAGGGAGAGGGGTCTAGCCGTTAACGATTTCAAGACCAAGTTAATGCTGTCAACAAGAAAGGTCAACCAATATCGACGTCTTGGAGAAAACGTCAACATAGACAGATTTAACTTCGAGGTAGTTAAAAACCTTGTCTACCTAGGATCCGCTATCAACTCAGACAACAACACCTAAGCTGAAATCAAACGAAGAATCACTCTTGCCAATCGCTGCTTCTTTGGACTTAGAAGGTAATTGAGTATTAAAGTCCTCTCCCCAGCAACTTAAGTGACACTCTACAAAACCCTCATCATCCCGGTCCTAATGTATGGTGCAGCGACATGGACCATGACAACATCCGATGAAAACGCCTTGGGATGCTTCGAGAGAAAAATTCTTCGAGTGATTTTTGGTCCTGTCTGCATATATGGAGAATGGAGACGAATATTCAATCAAGAACTGACCGAGCTGTTCAGCGACACTGAATTAGCAAGAAAAGTTAAGGTCCAACGACTTATATGGTTGGGTCATGTAGAGTGAACGGAAAATAATGCTCCGCGATTCAGCTGGAGCACACAGGTGGAAGAGGACCTGAACCAACTTGGTGTGCGAAACTGGAAACAGTTAGCTAGGAACCGAGCTGGCTGGAGACGTTTGTTCGATGAGGCCCTGGTCCAACCTGGACTGTAGCGCTACCATAAGTACCTAAGTAAGTAAGTAAAGCTAAATATAAAAAAAGCTTTCATAAATTTAAATTTTAAGTAGTCCACTGTACCACGATGGCTGTTATGTATTTTCCGACTATAACTTAAACCAACTATTGGGTTAGAGACACCGTGATTATCTATCGACAAATGAGTTTAATTGATTTGTCTCCTGATATGACTATCATAACAAATACCTCAAAAGTCACATCAATTAAAATGGTAAGAAACATTGTACCATGCAAATCAAAAGCATAATAAAACGAAACTGGTATTCCACTAATTACCTTCAATAAACACAGCTACTACTACTAGCGACAAGTTCGTTTAGTTTGTTATTATAAAATTATAAATTTTTTTCATTCTTCTTTAAGTGTTTAAGATTTCATGACCAACCACAGTGAGGTCAAATCTATGGAAAAGGGGAGACTGACAAGTTTTTAAATTCACTTGGAGAGTGTTTTTTGACTCTGACAAATTTTGTTAAAATAAGTC
The DNA here is from genome assembly GCA_943590905.1 of Sphaerophoria taeniata. Taxonomy (NCBI): domain Eukaryota; kingdom Metazoa; phylum Arthropoda; class Insecta; order Diptera; family Syrphidae; genus Sphaerophoria; species Sphaerophoria taeniata. Next base: position 149,646,804 of record OX016541.1, read on the forward strand.
TCTAATGCTTAGCCAAAGCACCCAAAAACACCTTTGATAGTATTGCTCGATAAAGTTATATGCAGTGATTTCAATACTTTCTCCTAAGCACTCGTTCATAAAGAAAGAAATTTATTGAAGGAAAACGAAAGAGTTGAGGATGAAACTTGTTAGAGAACTCTGCCAATTCAATTAACCACCATATCATGTCCTTGGCGTTTTTCTCTTTTCCACTTAAGAATTCATTAAATGCATGTTTAAATCTATCCGTCCTCTGAGTCATTGTTGCCTTGACGGCACCACTGTGCATTCACTGCCTACCTGTTGGGTTGTCATCGTCAATTGCTTGGGAATATATCGTGTATTTTTCTCAAAGGTAAATACATTTTTTTTCAATAGGTTTAGTGTCCAGTTCATAACTTAATGAATCAACAACAACAACAACAAAATCTCCATTATGAACTCGAAGATTGAGAAGAGACTATAATCAAACCAATTCAAAATTATTTAAGCAGTCTCAACAGATACGCTTGTCCGAGCGGGTTACCAAATATAAACCGTACGTCTAGAGCGATACCTTGACTAGTGCTAGCGTAAGTAACGTGACGGATTTAATTAAATAAATTTAATACAAACATATAGTCAAGATAAGTTGAATTCTAAACGAGGTTTTAAGACCAATTTCAAATGTGTGCTATGAAGTGTTAAACTTGAGTGTTAAAAAAGTGTGTTAACAAAAAAATAGAAAAAAGTGCCAAAATAAAATGAATCTCCTCATATATTTAATTGGATTAGCTTCAATTGTTGCACCAGGATTAGCGCAACGAAGCATTCGACAAGGTGAGCTGACAGGTCTTCTGAAGTTCAAAACTCCACAACTGGTTTCTAGAAACTTGTTGAGAATTCAAAATTAATCGTTTAATTAATGTGTTTTTAAATGATTATTTTCGGGGATTTTGATTTTAGATTAAGATTTGCTTTGAGTTTTTTTTTTTTGATGCCTTGTGTGTGTACATTAAATATTGGCGTTAATTTGCTTAAAGTTGAGAAAAAAAAACACCTCCTGAGTAATAGTAACTTATATCGCTTGATACTAGTAGATGTAGATCTAAGGCGTTTGCATGTTTCATTTCTAAATTTAGAGTTTAGGCAGCAGATAATAATTAATATTTATTTTTCTCGCTTTTTTGAACCTTAATCAAATTATTATCAAAATTTGATAAATTATAATCATATTCTGTGGTTTTGGGCGTCTCATGATTAAAAAAAAAAACTGAAACGAACGAGTTCTTGTGAAAACTAGTTAGACGATCAATGCATTGTTTTTTTTCTGTTTGATTTAAAACTAGTTTTTTTTTCTTTTCATTGACAAGTAGTGAGCTCTTCAGGTCATGCGCGGGTAAAATTACAATTTTAAGTGGTTTGCCAATTTTATTTACCTACTAGCTTTGAAAGTTTTTAGAGGCAATTGTGGATAATGCCGATATGAGTAATCGAATTCAAGTAAAAGGCTGGGAACATCAAATAGGGTCGACAAATAATGTCATTGAGACTAGAAGATAGAAGACACATTTTTCTTTAAAAAAAAAGGTTTTTTAACAAATTTTTCTTTTACGTTAGAGAAGTATCACGTATTTTAAGAAGTTTTTTTTTTCTATTTTGTCTTGTAATCGAGATGGCGTTTTCATTTTTACTATCAGAATATGTCGAAGGGATCTATAGTAAGCTCAAACTTATGATTAATGACATTGCCGAAAAAGAAATAAGAAACTCCAGTTTTGGCTTGATAGAAACATTGATGATGTTTTCATCTCAAGAGTTAATAGAAAGATCCGAAGGTTTGATAGTAAAATTTCGATGAACATAATAGCAATTGAATAGCAAGAATGTTGTTTAGATAAAAGAATATGGCTTTCTTTAAAATGTTTGTTTAACAATTTTTTGTCGGATGAGAGAACGCAAAAAACCGAGTGGATGTGTTCACTGTTCAGGCTTCTGTGTTCTATCGGATGTTCTACTCGAACATAATTTTGTTGTTTCTTCATGCCAGCAAATCAGCAGGAATACAAACAAATAAGATGTTACGGGTTTGTAAGCGTTTCCTTTCGTTCAAAAAGTTCATCATGTAACGACAAATTATTTTTTTTTCTTGAGTGACAGCTATGAAAATATTGTAGAAATAAATGCAATGATCAATCACACTAGTATTATAGATGTGAAAGTTTGGATGGATGTACATTATGAACGACTGAACGGATCTGGATGAGATTTAGCACACACACAGAAACATAGATCATAGTCTGGAATAGCAGATAAAATGAACGGTTCAAGGTATGATAGATTAAAGGATAGAGCAAAGGATCGACATAATTTTTCCCGGAAGTGGTGGTAGTTGAGAGGTTAGAGTGGTAGGCTCATAAATAATACTAGTCGACCACCACCGGGACGTTGTACCCGCTCTAAAAGAATTGTTAGTGGTAACTCAAGGCTTTGTGCAGTTTTCCTGTCACTTAACAGAGTTGCCATATTTTGCTTATTGTTGCTAATAATCTCCCCCCCACATCGAAATCTCACTACCCCGATACCCCTCAACCCCGCTACCAAATACCCAGCTACTCGTTACATCGTTACCCCCGTCTTGATTTACAATAGTATCGGTGGACTTATAATGTCATTGTCTCGCCGTGCATTCCATTCTGAATAGTTAAGTTGCCGGAATTTATGTTTTTGGCCGTTTATATAGTACCTACTGATTCACTTATGATTTTTGACGCTCTGTGCAATGTTTGGGAAAGCTATTTCTACCAATTCAGTTATGCTTTCTGTGATCCTACAGAAGTTTGCTGGCAACGTGATATATTGCCAAGATTCATCAGTTTGCATTCGCACGTTCCCAATACCCATTAATTGTTTTGCAAAATTTGCTGTACACCCACGTTGATTTTCAAAGCTAGCTTATATGAAATGATACAAGAAAACATAGGTCTATCGTCTATCCTCATACTACCATAGTCACTGAAAACCAAAATTATCGACGAGGTCTGGTTACCGAGTTATGATAAAAAAAAATCCATCCCATAGAAAGAATATCTTCTGATGCAAAAATATCTCGGAAACTTGGCGCAGGAATCGAGTTTGGCTTTCAGTAGTAGGTTTGTGGTAATGAGAACTATCAAATATGCCCGATTTAGCGAAATTTTTTTTTCTGAAAAATTTTCGAAAATATCATGGACACATAAAAATCGAGTGATAAATCAATATAAAGGTCTGCTCGAACTGTGTTCATAAGACTGAGTTACAAGTTTGTTGAATGTCTGGTTCCTGAGAATCTGATATATGTATTAGCAAAACTTTTAATTAATCGCAAACATTTTCCCACAATTTTAAATCGATATTTCTCGCAATTTTCATCGACAACTAGGATAAGCCATGTTTTTTTCACACTTCATTAGCCAGCACACCAAATTTCCTTTGGCAAACAAAAACAATTTGGATTGCAGTCGATAAAAAGGCCAGTAAAAAATGACAGTTTTGCCGGCGATAGAACTTTTAATTATTGTAATGAATGAAGACAGCGCTGATGGCGTTAAGAATCTAATGATCTGAGTTATGAAATCTCTTAGGTTGAAGTTTTTTTTTTTTTTTTTTTTTTTTTTTTTTTTTTTTTTTTTTTTTTTTTTTTTTTTTTTTTTTTTTTTTTTTTTTTTTTATCCGAGACACAATCCTCAGGTCCGCTTTGGGACGTTTTATGTAACAATTGCCATATAAACTGAATTTGGAGCATTTTATTCGCACTTGATTACTGTGCTGGTTTCTGAGTAGTGAAAAAAACACGGTATCTATCAGCCATTGTAAGAGAATATTTTTTGTAGCACTCGGTTGGAGAGTTTTAATCAGAAAAAATAACTTCTTTTGATTTCCGGCTTCAGAAAAACTATCAAAAACTATCTGTAGGGTTATCTGGTTACCGAGTAGTGATCCCAATAACGTAAGACGAAAATAAGTTTTTTGAGTCGGCTAATTTTTCTACGGAAACATTTTAATTAGCTTTTCGAGAAGTTTTCCAAAATCATATTTAAAACTATGTCGGTCTCCAGACATTACACCTCATCTGTGGTTTCGTTTGGTTCACCGAGAAAAAACTGAGAAGATCTTGGCCCTCAGAACACCAAGAGGAATGCTGACTCTTTCGGCGAATCATCAGCTCGGTCATTACCCTCAAATCCACTGTGACCTGGCACCCAGATAAGAGTGACCTTTAAATAAAAAACGCGCCACTCATCTTACCTCTTGGGGATGTGGAAAAAGATATAGGTACTTTTTTTGAATTAGTTTTAATCAAAAGCAGATGATAACCATACAGACATTACTCTCCGAGTTGTCGTGGTTTAAAATGCTAAGCATGGCAACCCTGTCGGAGCCTTTTATTGAAATAGACATACCTATGGGAGCCATTGCAACCAGACTGAGAGGCAAATGCCCTATCTTCCCTATAAGTCATTTTTAATTTTAAAACTACAATTAAGATGATGATGAGGATGAGGAGGAGGACGAGTCAATCGCATGAATTTTGCTGAAATTATTTTGAAATTTGTTGAAAAAAACATCTATTGTCTGAAATGGTAAAATGAAATCTGTTTCTGCTCATGGCTCATATATTTTCTTATTTCTTAATACACACATAAATCATAAATGTTTTGTATCGCATATCAGTTTTATGACATCAATAAGCTTTTCAGTCAAATATTTTTCTTAACTTTGTGATTCTGTGAAAAAAAGTGCTTGAAAATTAGCAGAGCAAGTCATGACTCATGACAATCACAGTTTCTCTTTCTGTCATTGCTGATTGTAGTTTGTATTTGATGAAGTGCTCGATATTTTTGTAATATCGATTTTTCCCAATTTTTGTTTTTCAAAACCTAAATCACTCGTTTGTTCTACAATAACCTCCATATCAAGCGTGGAAATGCAAATCATTTATCACCTTAACGAGTGGTACAGAACATAATTTAATTTTTGCAGCCAGTGTGGATGTGCATTCAACACTTGAAGATGGGGTTGGGCGGGTTGGTTGGTTTAAACATCTCTTCACTTCCAATTCCACATACAAAATGAAATCGAAAGCCATTCGGCATTCGTTCACAAAATGCATGCATAGAACACAATAGATACACACGCCGCTGTTAGTAATCAAGTTCATGCATGAGCCGTGCTTCTGGTCTCTAGGCTTCTTCCCCTTTTTCTATTTGCAAAGGAAACAAAAACAAATGTGTTATACTAATTTATATCTAGCTTTCCCCAACTGGCATACGTATCTTAGGCATAATGTAGGTTTGTGTCTTAATATTTGAAAACAGTTTGCTCTGTCAATTTTCTTTGAGAGTAAATTCACTGAAAATTTTTCCAACTTACATCGAATAAAGCCAAATTTATATTCCATTTACGTGGCGGTCCTGTATCTTACTCTTAAAGGGTTGGCCACGTTCCTTAATCGTGGCAAACATACAATATGGATAGCTTCCTTGCGGAGTCTATAAAAAAACATTAAGTTCTTGTAACTGGGTTATAAAAAATTCATAAAAAAAGATATACAACAAAAAAATAAGAGTGCGAGGATACAACGTGATCGCTTCTTTTTGATGAATCATTCATGAATATTTGGGGGTGGGAAAGGACACAAATGAGTTTAAGGGATGGTGCGCTAGCTTTTGGTACATTTTAGGTGTATAAGACTGCAGAGGGAAATTTAATTTGAAAACTTTATGGATGGCAAATTTCTAATTCAAAAAGGTTAATTTGATTTCCAGCCCGACAGTGTTACACCCCTGAAAATAACATTGGCCAGTGTTATGCTTTAACCTACTGTCCTGCTATTGCGAACGTTTTAAACGTCTATCCACGAAATGTAGCTACACAATACTTAAGAGCGGCTCAACGGAGTTGCGGGAACGTCAATTACAGAGGCGATCCAGTGGTAAACTCATTTTATTGAAAAGTCTGTGCAGAAAAAATTGAAAAGTGTTGAAAGTGTTTTTTATAATTTTTAATGCTTTTGGCTTGTAACCGTAAGCTTTCACTGCTTTTGTATTTTGTTTGCATATGCTTCTTTTGAAATTCTGCATTTTTGCTTGACTGGCGTTTGGTTTTCTTTTCTCTTTGCCTAAAGGTTTGTTGTGATATTCAACAACAATATACAACTGCTCCACCCACAAATAATAATCCATTTTTCCCTACAAATACACCAATTCAACCTGTGACCGAAAAAATTATACAACCCGGTCCACAACCAACCGCACCACCACCACCACCAACAACAACAACGACGACAACCACACCGGCTCCTATTACTGCCGCTCCAACTCCAGCTGGTACAAAATGTGAAAGCCCCGATCTGGAACCAGGAACTTGTGCTCGTAAGTCTCAGAAATCAAGGCCGATTTATTAACCGCTGTTAACCGTTTGTAACTTTTTAAATACAGCCTTGGCCCAGTGTCCCAAACTCATCAACAGATTACGTGCGAATCCAAGCGATGCCACATTTGTCCAGTACTTGAGGGTGTCCAATAGGTTGTGCAACAATGAGTACTCAGTCGTTTGTTGTCCATCTGAAAGTCAAAAGCAGCTTAACGAAGAACCTGCAATATTCCCAAGGAACACCGACGAAATTCCAACAAAACTACTCACAAAAGCCGATGGTTGTGGCTATTCGAATACTCAATTCAGGAAAATTGTAGGCGGAACTGCAAGTAAGGTTGGTGCATGGCCATGGATTGCTTTGATTGGCTATGATGATGGCTTTTCGGAATCACCCTTCAAGTGTGGTGGGGCGCTGATTACAAGTCGACATGTCATCACTGCAGCACATTGTATTCGAGCTGATTTGTAAGTGATGCACTCATTTCTTGCCCTTTGGAATCTAATGGAACATTTTTATTTTCAGGAAATTCGTTCGACTTGGAGAGCATGATTTGAATAGAGATGATGAGGCACAGCATGTGGATGTGCCTGTTGTCAAGGTGGGTGATTCAATTTGATAGTCATAGGAACAGTTTTAAAGGCTTTTTTTACTCTTCATAGATGCTTAGACATCCGGAATACAGCCGGACAAATGGCCGCAATGACATAGCCTTGCTATATTTGGGTCGGAACGTTCAATTCTCAGGTGTGTTTAGTGATGCCACACTGATGTTTTTTATATTAGAAAAAAAAAACCAACAACATTTTTCGCTTAAATTTTAGAAAACATAACACCAATTTGCATTCCGTTTGAGTCAAAAGTCCGTTCGATGGACATTACGGGCTATACTCCTTTTGTCGCCGGTTGGGGAAGGACAATGGAAGGTGGCAAGTCTGCAGTAATTCTGCAAGAATTACAAATTCCGGTGATAACAAATGAAGAATGCAAAGCCGATTATAAGAAAGCGAATAAATTCATATCAGACGACCAGTTTGACAATGCGGTATTATGCGCAGGTGAAAAAGCCGGGGGCAAGGATACATGCCAAGGTGATTCGGGTGGGCCACTTATGTTGCCAGAGGTAGGAAGTCTTAGGTGTTTTAAATTTTATAATGTTAATGAATTATCTGTTTTCTTTGTAGAGCTACAACAGAAAGAATCGTTTCAATTTAATTGGCGTTGTGTCATACGGTGTTGGGTGTGCACGACCGGAAATTCCTGGAGTCTACACGAGAGTGACAAATTTCATTGATTGGATAGAAAATGGAGTAGCTGACACCCCATAGATCATAGGGAATAATATGTGATTTTTTCAAATAAGCAAACGAAAATTAAAGAGATTGTTTTTTACTATTTTAACTTAATTTCTATTTAAATATTTGTTGAGACTGAGACGGCCCTGTGAAAGGGGTTAAGAGAATTTTTGATTTCATTTCTACTGAAGCAAACCTTATAAAGTGTCAACAATTCGTTTTTAGTATACCTGATTTAAATTTATACAGCCATATTGTAATGATGCACTAGCTGCATACATTGCAAATTCCAAAATAGCATGAATTATACCAGCAAAACATAATTCAAATCATACCAGAAAGACTTTTATATGAAATTTTACAACCCGACCGAATATAATTCACACCCAGTTTTTGTAAGAAATGTGCGTAAGGGAGCGAGCCGTCGAGAAAATATATACATTTCCTGCCTCCTAAGAAGCCGATCAATCGGTCAAAGTATAAGTACCGGACCTGTCCATTGAAACACCGGTTAACCGCCGTTGAAAGCCGGAGGAAACTCCGTTGATAAATCAGGGGGAACCCTAAAGGATGCACCCGCTGTTAAGCCAAGGGAAACTTTGTTGATAGCCGATCGGAAGATCGTTGATAGCCGGAGGAAACTCTGTTGATAGCCAAGCAAAACCTTGTTGATAACCGGTTACCAAGCCGTTAAAAGCCGGAGGAAACTCCGTTGATACACGAGGGGGAACCCTAAAGGACGCACAAATATGTCCATCGTGCTCATCTTGAACTCACCACAAATCCGAGAAGATCATGAAATTCCGAGCCGTGAAGGAAGAAAGTCATCACCAAGAAGAACTCCAGTCAACTTAGTCTGATACCGCAAATGAAACTATGTTACGATATTATTTAATTTAAACGAATTGAACGACTCGCTAGTTTCATCTCTGTTTCACGACAAATCAAAACAAATTCATACCTCTGGTTTGAAACCCAATCAATGACCCAATAAAGCCGACGAAGCACTTTGAGGTTGTTTTCCCTTGTCCTCATTACGATGTCGAAACACAATCGCTGAACTTGCAATAATGTTACGAAACATTGCAATGAGGAAATGAGGAAATAAACCCGTTGCTTCGTGACCTAATTATGGGTCATAACATTTCCTCCCCCCTTTGAGTAAGTTTCGACCAGAAATATGAATATTGTCCTGACTATTTTTATTAAAAATTCTCTTATTTTTTTTTACACATATGGGTTCTTAATTAAATAACATATTTTGTAGTTACATAGTGTTCTAGAATTATACATTTCTTAGTTATTAAATTAATTAAATTAAATATTACATATGATATATTGACGTAACTATTTTATTTATCTATGTCTCCTCAGCCCTACCCCAAAATTTAAACGCACGCGTACGTTGGACCATTGTTGATGGGGTTGCTTTGGTTTCTTGGAACGTCAGGGGCCTCCCTCCTTTTTTTTCTTCGCATCTCAATATCTTCGCCTTGGGTGTTTGGTGAGACGTGGTTCAGGTTGACAGTTTTTATTTTGGGTTTTGTTTTTTTTCTGTAAACAATAAATCCAAACAAAACTATCACTGTTGCCATCAGACATAAGAGGGAATATCGATGGGTAGCGATTTCATAATTAAAACCCTCTAATTTTCTTCCCGCTTCCATTACCTTCAGATGCAGTTCCAACTCCTGAATGGAACGCTTTCCATCCAAAATGTTTCGGACCATGGTTTCGTGACCTCCAGTCTTGACTGGCCACGGTTTTACAGTTGGCATTAGGTTTGTGGCCTTAAATGGTTTCCTTAGGAATTCCAGGATGTCGGAATGGTTGACGAGGGGTTGTTTGAAAATTTGATTTGTGTTGTAGCCTCGTTGGTATGCAATCAGCATTTCTTTCGTGCTGGCCTCGCACGGCCGATTTAGTTCGAACACTCCGGGACCTTGTAGCGTTGCTTGGAAACGTTCGCCAGAGCAAATAATGTTCAAAACTTGAACGTGCTTAAAATGGAAAAACCAATGATTAGGCGCCACCATTTTAAACATAATTCCGTCACTCGCTGGGACTGCTACGTACCGGCAATAACGGGATGACGACCTTGAGTGTTGCAGCAGTTCCACCAGACAATGTTTTGCTCCGGACGTAAGTAGAGGTGAGTTGAAACCACAGATCCATGGGCGTTTAGAATAAACGGATGCAGTCGGTTTTGGTACAGGTCGTCCAAAATTGAGAGCTCTATAGATTGGCGTTGCTGTAGTTCCACAATCTTTGAAGTGAGAACTGACACGATATCATTCATTCCAGTTTTTGTCTGAAGGATGTCTATCTCGCTAGACAGATTGGTGACAACTTGTCCGATTGAGTTACCGAACAACTGCAACCCTGACGTAACATTCTCGATTTCGGCCGCGAGATCTGCTATTGGCCTGCTTAGCTTCTCGTAATTCGAGGAGATGATGGATACCTCATGCTGTAGCAAATTGAAAGTGCCATCGTCATCCCGTTTTAGTGTACTTAGTTGGTTGTACACCTTACGAGAATCTTCGTTATCCATTGTACCAAACGCCCACTTTGAGAATTGTCCGACAAAATCCAAGGCTCTTTTTTGTCGATTTGATGCCTTTTGACCTCGAAAAACTGTATTGAGTCGTTGAGCATTTTGCTTCAAAATGGCTATGTTTCCTTCTGATGCCCGAACTATTTGTCTGCAATATGTGGCCAAGTTTTCTGAAACATGTTTGGTACACAACGTGTTCAGTTTTTCCTCGGCTTTTTCGCAAATCTCCAGTACAGCAGTGTAATTTAGTGGCGTAAATTTTGTAAGGACCGTCCGGTGCAGTGCATTAACGCCCATGGAATTAACGCCCGCGGGTGTTAATTCCAAAAAGAAAAGGAATTTACCCCCGCGGGTGTTAAATCCTTTTTGAATTGGCAATAAGGCCCACCATAAAAAAGAACTAACGCCCGCGGGTGTTAATGCCATTTGAAATTGGCACTAACTCCCGCGAGTGTTATTTTCTTTTGGAAGAGATCTCTTCAACCTCGGATGTGAACACTTACGCTGGAATCCTAGACACCTTGGCCACGTGAGTAGAAACAAATTAAACATCACAAATATTCGGTTTGTGAATTAAATTTTTTTTTATTCAAAAACCGAATTAATCTTTGGGATGTCAAAGTTCGGTGAGGATACGGCATTCTACAAGCACACTATACTTGAAGCCAATTTCATCTTATTGTATCTATCTGTCACCTTAAATAACCAAGCTATTTCATTTACATTGAAAGATGGATGGACACAAGCGGAAAAAAATTTGGCCAAAAGAGAATCAATTTGGGGTGTGAAAATAAAAAAATTCGCGCGAATTTTTTTATTTTCACACCCCAAATTGATTCTCTTTTGGCCAAATTTTTTTCCGCTCGCTTCGCTCGCCATCAAATCAAATTGATCTGGAATTTTTTGTATCGGCTTCAGGCTGAAAATGAATCATTGAAATGCTTGCAAATATGTAGAACCACTACTTTTCCAAATAAAAGGAAACCTAAACAGCTCTGACAATTTTGTCGACAGCTAATAAAGAAACGTGGTCCTATTTATTTCATGTTGTACTTATACAATACATACATACAAGAATTTAAGTTTTTTGTTTATTTGTTTAGCATGAACGTTCGTTGTTTCACTTTTTTTTCATTTGGGACTTTTGTCCCATAAAAAGTAAAATTTAATTGGGACTACTGACTGGCCATAGTGGGTTAATAATCCCTAAAACTATTTCGGTACTTTTGAGTCTCCAGAGTGGCTCAGAAGTTCCGAAACCATTTTCGGGACTTCTGACTTCGAGACGAGTTTCCCTGCGCCAAGTTTCTAATCAAAACAGAAAAAACAAAATAAGGCCCCAAGGGCATTATTTCTAGGTTGCAATGGACATAAGACCGCAACTCTTATAAGGATCTAATTTCCATAAGAAATTGAAATAAGGCTCCATGCGGCTTTATTTCGTCGGACCATTTGTTTCACGTGTGGGTTTTATTTCCAATTAAAATTGGAATTAAAGCCCACCAAAAAAAGGAATTAACCCCTGCGGGTGGTAATTCCAAATCAAAAAAGGAATTAACACCCGCGGGGGTAAATTCCTTTTGTTATTGGAATTAACACCCGCGGGCGTTAATTCCATGGGCGTTAATGCACTGCACCGGACCGTCCAAGTATTTTTGTAAAAAACCACTGGTCCCACCTGTTCCAACAAAATCGGAGACGTCTGGTCCAGCTTCTGAATGATGAACGGTGACCCTTCTTTGTCTTCTCCTCCTGCTCCTGGGGTAAGGTCTGAAGTTACGCTTATAATAATTACTAAAAACGTACTTAAAATTATGTTGGACATCATCTTACAATTTTGTAAATGTTTTTAAATCTTAATGTATTAAATAATAATTGTTTTGATCTTTATGTATTTGTTGTTAATGTATTAAAATAATAATTGTTTTGAAGCTTAACGTAATAATCGTTAATTTTTATTAGTTTTTAAATTAAATTTTATCATACTATATTTATTAACTTTTGTTCCGTCCTGTAAAAAAAAAGAAAAATTAGTAAAATTGATCAAATTGGTGAAATATTGATGTGCATAGTTATTGAAATAAAAAGACCGTAAATTGCAAAACCAAATTAGTCGTAAAAACGTTTGAGGCGGTTATTGTGAACTTTCTTGTTACTATTCCGCCTTATTTCTATGGTGGTTGTCACCGGACTATCCACGGATACAATACTGTACGGACCGACCCATTTTTCAGAAAATTTGCTTTTCCTAATGGGATTTTTGAGCAGTACCTTTTCTCCTACTTGGAATGCGATGCACTTTACATTTTTGTCATAGTTAAGTTTGGCTCTATTTTTTGCCCGTTGCAAATTTTCATTGGCAATTTGGTGGCTTTTACCGAGTTGATATTTCAGAACGCAAGGATAGTCATCACTTGAATAGAGTGGGGATGCCTTTCTTTTTAAATTTGTAGGCATTTCGAACTCAAAACCGAATAGAGCGTTTAGAGGTGTCAACTTAGTGGCCGAATGAACGGTGTTGTTATGCACGTGCATAGCTTGTCGTAGCCATTGGTCCCAATTTTTTTCATCATTGGAAACAAAAGATCTTAAATATTCCGCCAATGGCCTGTGACTTCTTTCTAAAGAACCATTGGACTGAGGATGATAAGCCGTGGTATGCATTTTTTTTATACCAAGTAATTTACATGTTTGTGAAAACACCTTTGATGTAAAATTAGCACCGTTGTCAGTTACGAGAACTTTTGGTATTCGGTAACGTGTTATTATTTGTTCATAGAACACTTTTGCTACCGTCGATGCTTCCGCATCTGGAAGCGCTGCGCAATCCATAAATTTGGTCAGATCATCCTGAAAGGTCAGAATGTATCTATTCCCGGAATAGGACAAGGGAAGCCCACAAACTATATCCATATACACCTTGTCGAAAGGCAATAATGGAGTATCAGTAATTACCATTGGCATCTTAGTTGGTGGTGAACTCTTGTTTTTCTGGCAGTCTGGGCACTTCTTAACGTAATCAAGAATTTGTCTCTTCATACCTTTCCATCTATACTGTTTTCTGATGCGTAGGTACGTTCTGCTAGCGCCTTGGTGACCCCCAAGTGCCGATTTATGAAAATCGCTCAAAACCGTTTGAATTTCTTCTGGGTTCGAGAGCGAAATCCACTTGCCTGTATTGCTTGGTATATCCTGACCACTTAACCGTCGCTCCTGCCCTCTTGCCATCTGTAATCTAGTTACTGCTAAACACTGACCCTCAGGCCATGAGATGCGACTCAAGGCGTCGCGTCGGCGTTTGTATTTTTCCTCCCGGGTTTGTATTCGATTTTGTAATCGTACTCCGAGAGCTTGTGATGGAAGTTTACAAGACGGGTGGTTGGGTCTTTCACGTTGAAAACTCCTTTCAACGGTTGGTGGTCAGTATAGACTACAAACGGTCGCCCAAGCAAATAGGTTCTAAAATTTTTAGTCGCCCATACGACGGCTAAAAGTTCCCTTTCTATTGTGGAGTATCTTTTTCACAGGGACTTAGAGACCTACTTGCGTATGCAATTGGCTTGTCGACACCTGCTTTTCCCTGCGATAACACTGCACCTAAAGCTTCACCACTAGCATCAGTTGTTAGGATGAATGGTTTAGTGAAATCGGGGTAAATTAGGACCGGAGGGGATGTTACCGCTGTTTTAAGGTCTTCAAATGCCTTTTGGCATTCTTCACTCCACTCGAACTTTGTGGTTTTTCGAAGGAGGTTATTTATGGGATAAGCCATAGCTGCAAAATTTGGTACAAATTTGCGGTAGTAGTTTACAAATCCCATAAAGGACTGGACCTCTTTTATGTTCTTGGGAGGTGGATAACTTGTCACGCAACTAGTCTTTGACGGATCCGGTCTGGCACCATCCTCAGAGCAGATGTGACCCAAGTACACCACCTCTCTACAAAGAAATTTACATTTATCTACATTTAGTTTCAAACGACTTTCTCGAAGTCTGCCAAAAACATTTACCAATTTTTTACAATGATCCTTCAAATTCCCAGAGTAAACCACGATATCGTCTAAGTACACGAAACAATCAATGCCATGGAGCCCCGTTAGGATATTATTCATTATCCTTTGAAAAGTTGCGGGTGCTCCCGAGAGACCAAATGGCATTCGATTAAATTCATAATGGCCAAGACTTGTGCTAAAAGCAGTTTTTTCTCTATCCTTTTTGTCAATTAGGACTTGGTGGTAACCATTGGCCAAATCAAGAGTTGAAAAATATCGACAATTTCCTAACTGATCAAGGATATCTTCTATCCTTGGCAGAGGAAAAACGTCTTTTACAGACACTTCGTTCAACTTGCGGAAATCAACCACGACTCTCCACTTCTTTTGCCCGTCTGGTCCTGATTTCTTAGGCACGACCAAAAGAGGGGAGTTCCATGGTGATTTACTGGTTGAAATAATCCCATCATCAAGCATTTTCTTAACCTGTGAGTTTATTTCATCCCTAGCAACTTGCGGCAATCTGTATTGTCTCTGATTGATTGGCCCTTGGTCCACCCGCACCGGTATTTTGTGCGAAAGAACGTCTGTATAGCTAAGCGTATCTCCGTCGAGGTGAAAAATATCGTTATACTCGCTACATATTTCTTCTATACATGCTCTTTCTTCGACATTTAGAGAAGGATTTAAATTTAATGCCTTTAGCAAAGATTCTACCCTATTACACTCTGGTTTTGCACCATGTATTTGGTAGATGTTCGGCGACTTCTCGTTCAGAACCTTGAATTGGTTAAAATTTGTGACTTTAGGTCTAAAATTTTCATTTCATTTCATTTGAGTTCAAGACCGGAACCTGGACTTCTCCATCCCTTACTTTGACTACCGTGTTTGCCAAGTATACCCCTGGGTATAGTTCTTGGGAGTGAACAAGGATTTCAGGGATTTTCGAAGGGACCTTTATCGTAACAACGGTTTGAGTTCGGGCTTTAACTTCCCTATTTCCTAAACGCGCGTTTTGAACCAAGCATTGCATGTTGTTGATTGTATCAACTGCATGTCTTAAGGGAAATTCAGAGGCTATTGATTTATCTTTATTCAGAAATTTCAAAGTTTTGGTCACGGTATCGATAACTGAATGGTTCCAAAGTATATCCCGACCTAGGATACCATCGACTGGTATATCATTCATACCGCCTATAACGTGCCACTTTGATTTACCTTCTTTTGATATGAATGTATTCCCCCTGACTGTGCCAAGGGTTACTTCATTACCGCCGAATGCCCCACCTAATTCCTTTATCTCCTTTTTACGAATAGTTTTGCTATCTTTAAGGACACTCATTTTTAATAAACTGGTGTCAGCTCCGGTGTCCACTAATACTAAAACTTTACCTGTTTTAGCTAAGGGCATAGGGAGCTCGACGTAAACATCACTTTCTTTTAAGAGATATACTTTTGAATTCGGTTTTTTTTGTTTTATCTTTGAAATTCTGAATAGCAGAAGATAAATAATTAAAACCCAGTGATATATTTTTTCTGGCTTTTTCCGTAATTTTTGTTAACCTAAATCCTATTGTAAAAAGCACATAACTTACCACTGTTAACCATTCAAAAATTAGGAATTTGGTGGTGCATTTTGTAGAGGATCGTTTTTTATTTACCGATTCATTTGGTAACACATTATTTGACTCAAAAAATAAAAACCCATTTTCTGTGTTTGCACAGTTTTTGTGTGTGGGGTGTTTTTTTTCTTTTTCTGGAAACCGAACATCTTTGTCTAATTTAACTATACTATTTGTTGTGGGGGCGACTACTGGGGCACAGCCTAATTGTTTAGGCTGGCCCCTAGCAAGTTTCCCTTTTCCTTTCTTGCTATGTAGTTTGTTTTTGCATAACATTTATCTTCTGTATGCCCCACTCGGGCACACCACGCACATTTTACACGGGTTTGAACAGCAAAAACTTTTGATTTCGGACATACTTCCGGCGAATGCCCATAGGACGTACAGGATTCACAATAAGGTGTACTCTTCCTTATGCGACAATCTGCGTAAGTATGGTTAGCCTTACCGCAGAATCCGCATTTCACCTTAGAATCGTGTCTTTGTCCCTTAGATTCTATTTCCTGTACAGGATGATGCGGTGTTTGATGTGTCTGAGGAAAAGATGGCAAGAATTGTTGTTGTGTAGTGTGTGATGTGTGTGGAACAGAAGGTCTTTCATAAAAAGAAGGATGGGCCCCCATTAGATGTGTGGAAAAATATTGTTGTTGAGGTACGGACAATGGTTGTGGGGACATTGGAAACGGATATTGTGAGAAATACGAGCTTGACTGACTGTTGACCTGCTGCTGGTGTTGTGCTAAAAGAAGTGACGTTTTCCGCGCTTCCTCTGCCAGAATACTGATGTCACCACTTTGGTTAGTCAGCATATACTGGCGAAGAGCTGGATCGGATAGTCCTGCTTTAAATGTTGTTATAACACTGTTAGCTACTTCCTTTTTCAAACCCCCTGATTCATTTGGCAGATATGTAGCATCTATGATCTCATATGCTGTCGCCTGCAAGGTTCCCAGACGCCTCGCGAATGATTTAATGTCTTCTCCCATGAATTGGTGCGAGATCTTTAATTCATTCATTACCGTGTCCAGTGTCTTGGGGACTAAATAACTGTCCTTCAGTAACTTAGACAGGGCTGAAATGGACTGTATATTCGGGCTGTTGAACCGAAACAGTTCGAAGGCATCACCCACTAGCCGCGTCGTCAACAGTGAAACAAGTGTCTGCTCTTCTCCTGGTGCCACACTTTTTAAAGCCAACTCGCAAGCGTTTATGAATTCATAAACTCTGCGAGACAGTTCATGATTCCGTTCTCCAGAGAAAACTGGAACCAACCTGGATACTATCTTACTAATATCGTCAAAAGTCATTTCGCTATTGCTACGGCTTTTAACGATTTGCGTATTATCTTTTTCCTTCTGTTCTGTATTTGTGTTTGCGAAAGAAGCTTGAACTTCTTTACTCACAAATTTTTTTTGGATAGTTGTTTTTGGTGGCTGTAAGGTTGGACCAGTTCCAAATAATGTCTTTTTAGAATCTTGTTGAGCCGACAAGCTTTTATTCAATTCACTTGTCAGCTGGTCGAGTTGTTGGTCAGCCTCTTCAGCTACTTGCTGGAGTTGTTTTTCGGCCTCCTTACGCAAGTAATTACACTTTTGAAGCTGTTGACTCAGTTTTTCTAACTCCTTAGTGTGCGACTTTCTTGAATTCTGCACGGCTTTAATATATTCCGTCAGAATCGCATCTGTTGTTTCCAGACGCTGAAATTGTCCCCACTTAGAGCTCAACTGAGATTTAACCAACACAAAAACTTCAGGATTTAAAATATCCTTCAGTTCAGAGATGAGAGTCTCGTTTAGTTCTTTAAGTTGACGTCGCTGTTCTTTTTTATCCTTTTTAAGGATTTCAATTTCTTCTAACAGATCGTTAAGTTCAGCCTCAGTTGCGCTCTTGGCCATTAACTTGTAACGATTAACGTTTAAAAACAGAAATTTCAACAGAACAGAACCATCAACTTAAAGTTATGAAATATAAATGTATAATATTATAACTTATAATATTCTAGGTACAAATGGAATAAAAATAAAACACTTACTGCGATCCGTGTATACTTATTTTGATCGGTTTGTTGCCTTTATTTTGATTCTCAATTAGTCACTTTTTATTTTGATCGGTTTGGTGCCTTTATTTTGATTCTCAATTAGTCACTTTCACTTTATTTCACAATTTAACGTTTTTTTTTTTTTTAAATACAAAGCGTATTCTTTCTCAATAATTAATCACTTGTTGTTTTTTTTTTTATGGTTCGCGAACCGGCTGCGCCAAAATGTTACGATATTATTTAATTTAAACGAATTGAACGACTCGCTAGTTTCATCTCTGTTTCACGACAAATCAAAACAAATTCATACCTCTGGTTTGAAACCCAATCAATGACCCAATAAAGCCGACGAAGCACTTTGAGGTTGTTTTCCCTTGTCCTCATTACGATGTCGAAACACAATCGCTGAACTTGCAATAATGTTACGAAACATTGCAATGAGGAAATGAGGAAATAAACCCGTTGCTTCGTGACCTAATTATGGGTCATAACAACTATATCTATACTTATAATATTACTAGCTGACCAGGCAGACTTCGAACTGCCTAAATCGATAAATAAAAGATCTAAACTTTTGTAACCCGCTACCCTGCTACCCCACTACTCTGTTACCCAGTTACTCCCCTACCCGTCACCCCACTAAACACTACCGGCTACCCAGTATTTCTACGCGATAGGCTATGTTTCATTTTCCAGAAAATTAGGGATCCTTGCCAAAGTTAAAAAAAACATACTTCTTCCACTCCATCAAAATAAAAAAAAATATGATCAATTTCAAATATTGAAAATTATGTTTGTCAAATCTGAAATTATTTATGTAAATTGAAAATGTATTATTTTATGTCAGTGAAGAAAATATATATTCGTCAAATATTGTTTTCCATCGACAAAAAAAACGTACACTTGACATTTTTTACAGTCGATATATTTTCTTTTTTAGATTTATTGTTTTTGAAATAGCCCAGGAGCCCCCATACAAGAAATTCCCGTCATCGCGCCCACTAAAATTTTTAATGAGGAATTAAAGTTAGAGCCAAGACGAATAAGATTCGCTTGGTCGGCGTGAATTGAGTTAGCCGGAAAGGCCGCGCATACCTGTTGCAATGTGGTGAAATGTCTCCATTATGACGGATTCTATTTTTGTATCTTTCATTGCATGCGTCCTAGTGTTAGATGTAGAAATACCTTGGTTTGTTTGCTTTCAAGCTGCCGAAAGTATTGCGCAAACCAGATTTTTTATAAATGAAACTACTGTAGTTTGTAATAAAAACACAGTGTTTTAGGTCATAGTAAAACCTTGTTTGCGCAGAACTTTCGGCAGCTTGAAAGCAAGCAAACCAAGGTATTTCTACATCTAACATAAGAACGCGTGTAATGAAAGAAACAGAAATGGAATCCGTGATGATGGAGACATTTCACAGTCATTCACCAAATTGCAACACGTATGCGCGGCCTTTCCGGCTAACTGAATTTACGCCGACCAAGCGAATCTTATTCGTCTTGGCTTTATCTTTTATTCCTCATTTAAAATTTTAGTGGGCGCGATGACGGGAATTTCTTTCATGGGGGCTCCCCACCTAAAATATAATGGGCGTGGGATGGTTAACGGGAGTGCGTAGCGGGTAGCGTGGTAAAAAGGTAGCGCTTAGTGTGTTGAAGTAGTAGGTAGCGGGAAGCGGGTAGTGAGGTAGAGGTTTAGCGGGTAGCAGGAGGGAAGCGGATAGTGTGGTAGCAGGGTAAAAGTGAAGGCACTGCGAAGCGTGGCAGGGTGCAGCTAGTATTATATATGAAAACATTTTCTAAGAGCCGATTTTTCAATCGTCAAATAAACAAGCAGATAGTTTTTGTTCGACAGATAACAAAATATTGGATTTTTCAATCGTCAGATAGCCTTTAGCTGACGAATAAATCTCTTAAATGTGGAATAGAATTTTCTGCCTTTTTGACGGCTTTGACGCTTTTGGCGGGACGTCCCGATTCTTAAATCAAAAATTCAGTGTCCCGCGCGGGACAGGCTCAGTCCCGCTTTTCGGGGAAAACTCGACCTGAATCTTCAGACCATGCTGAACACGCTCTGAACAAAATAAGCTTTGAAAATTATCTGAACTCTGATTTAATTTTGAAATGCAATTGAGCACTTAGTATTATTATTATTATTATTATTATTATTATTATTATTATTATTATTATTATTATTATTATTATCATCTTTATTTTTTCATTTCAAAAGTTTACAAACTTAAAACTAAAGATTACAAGCATGGCTCATGGGCCGTCTGCCGGTATATTTTTCTAAACTAAACATTTTGTGAGAGAAATTACAAAAATTTGGTTTTAAATATAAAGGAAATAGCAATTGAAAAAAGAAAAAGAATAATGCCAGAGGGAAAAAAAATCGTTTTAATGGTGTAGGTAATTTAATAAATAAATAAATTTATAAAAAAGAATATAAACAAAATCTGATTCGGGCTTTTAGTTTAGCTAAAACAAAATTATTAAGTTTATAAAAACAGTAATATGTGTTAAACAATTTATTCAAATGTTCTAAGGGCTTTTAGTTTGGCTAAAACAAAAAAAAGGATACATAGATCTTAAAGAATTTGCAATTTCAAATGCGGTTTGGGCTTTTAGTTTGGCGAAAACGAAAAAAAAAGAATGATATCTCAAGGAATTTAATGATTAGCAATTTTTCAAATGCGATTTAGGCTTTTAGTTTAGCTAAAACAAAATTGTAATAGAATTATTACTCTAGTATATATTGATGTACATGTTTCTATATGAAACTGCATCTAATAAAAACTGAATAAGTAGACGCCAACCGTTATCTCCATTCAGAACACCTAGACATTCTTCAAGTGACAGAAAACTCTTGTTAAAATAAAGCCGACGAATTTCCTGCAAGATTGGGCATAATGCAACAAAGTGGAAAATGTTTTCAACTTGATTAAGGTTGCACAAAGTGCAGTTTGGGTTGTTAACAGTTCTGTGAGGTCTGTAATTAAGCTCTAACATCTCCGTGCGTGCTTTAAATATGATGCTAAGCTGAAGTGTGACTGCATTATCAGTTAAGATCACCAAGTCATCGGCGTAGAGCAAAACTTTAATAGATAAATCACCAAAAGTAACACCACCAGGGATATAGTCTTCAATATCATTTATAAATAGTGAAAAGATAAGCGGGCTTAAAATGCAGCCTTGAGGCACACCTGTATTACAACTAAACGGTTTCGATTTGCTACTACCATTTGAAACTACAGCTGTCATATTTGAGAGCAGCTGCTCATAAATTCGGATAAATTTTGTCGATAGCCCGATAGCTGCAAGTTTAAATAGTAGAGATCTTCTGTAAATGGTGTCAAATGCTGATTTAAAGTCAACGAAAAAAGAGTAAAGATTTATTTTTTTCTCTAAGTAACGCCTAGCAACACTCGTGAGAGTGAAAATTTGGTCGATTGTCGAAAGATTAGCTCGAAAGCCCGCCTGAAAGCAACTTATTTTGTTGTTTTGTTCGACCCATCTTACAAGCCTGGAATAGAGGATCTGGGTGAATAATTTCCTTAGAGAACTAAGCACAGAGATGCCTCTATAATTTTCAGGTAAAATAGGGTCACCTTTTTTTAAAAATTGCAGAGATAGATGAGGACTGGAAAATTCCTGGAATTGAGCACTTAGTATTCAGGAATTTGATATTTGTATATTTGTTTTAATTTACTTGACTATTTCTTACTAGAAATTAAAATTCTCTGCCATATCAACTTGCTTCTTTCGCTTTGAAGCTACTTTGATAAGCGCGAACCATCTGCGAAAGCCATTCAAAAATTTTTTTGCTCTGAAGCAGAGGAAACTTAAACTTTAGCCTACTTGCATTTCGTTTATAATGTGGTGAGTGCTTTTGGTGCATTAAACAAAAAGTCTCAGGGAAACGATGGTGCAATAACAGAAATGCATGAGTCATTCTGCCTTTTCCGCTCAAAGTTGACTCAAAGGCTTAAGGATGGGTTTTCCGACTACTAGGCCAAACAGATTTTAAATAAATTGGTTGAATCTAAGCGGACCAAAGTCATCAAAATTTTCTTACGAATTGACAACTATTCTTAGAGAAACGTTATGATTTTTCACATGAAAATATTTCTTTTAGACTTAAATTTTTAAACCTGGAAAATGAAGCTAGTTTTGACATGATTGAAACGCTGTATCTTTAGTAAAATTGAAGAGCGATATTTCGGTAGATACTAGATAACTTGTATGAAGAATTTAACTTGTTCAAATTATCTTTGGACGTACTAGTGAGAAACTGCAAAGACACCACTGCTACTACCACACAGAAATGGCACCAGCTTTTTCAACAGTATCCAAAAAAAGATACCAGACATAATGTTTAGACTATTGTCTTTCATATTAAGTATCCCAACATCGAACTGCTTTCCTAAACGCGTTTTTTCCCAGATGAATTTAAAATGGTCGGATGCCAGAAATAAATGCTCCGTAGATTTAATGAAGTCAGAATTACTTATCCAGTTTAATCTACAGCTATCCTGTGAAGGGTTCTTCATCTCTATTAAAAAGAAAAAGGAAATTTTAAAAGAAGTAAAATCTTCGCTGAAATATAACGAATAAGTTACTCTCTTGTAAATAAATTATTTGCAGTTTGTAACATTCACTCTTATGAAAAAGACTTTTTTTGATTTTGATTTGTATTTTTTTTCTGAAGACGAATAAGGCTCAACTATTTATATGTTTTGAAATATTTAAAAACAACTGGCAACTCTGAACTATATACAAGGCTGGATCGACTTGAAAAAATTTTCTTACGTGCAATCATTTATTCCTTAATTTCAATCATTTTGTGTATGTAAAATACTTTTTATTCTACTTTCTGACCCGGTAAACGTTGTGTTGCTATATAAATGATTTCTAAGAACGTCTGAAACGATTTGGCTTAAAATTATTGGAAAGATGGCTTAGAACCTATAGTCAGCTATAGAATACTTTTCATCCTATTAGCTGACCCAGCAAACATTGTTTTGCTATTCAAGTAATTTCTAAGAATGGCGGTATCTCACTGAACTCCTCCTTAACGGCTTGACCGATTTAAATTATTTTTTTGAATGTATTCGGGGGGTGCTCTAGATGGTTTAGATTCATAAATCAGCCTTATTAGCGGGCCCGATAAACGTTGTTTTGCCATATAAATAATTTCTAAGAACGGGTATACCGATTCGGCACAAAATTTAGAGTCAGGAGACGACTGTACCATAATTTCGAATCATACTAGCTGACCCGCTAAGTGTTGTTTCGCCAACGCGTTGAACTGACTTGGCTGTAATTTCATTGGGAGAAAGCTTAGAACTAGCTGGACACGATATCTAAACATTGTTTTGCTAAATATGTAATTTATAAGAACGGCAGAACCGGTTTGGTTCGAAATTGATAGTAGACAGCTTATCAATTTCGCTTAGCTTAACTAATAGCTGACTCGGTAAACGTTGTTTTAGCTGCAACAAAAATCGATGTTGGAGGTATAAACCATAAAACACAAAATTGATTACACGGCAAAGATATATTGTTTAAATCGATCGATACTATTACCGAGCCAATTTAAAAATCAATGTAGAGCCTTTATTAAAGGCCTTAACACAGAAGTTGAGGACAACTCGTACAAAAGTGACTGTATGATATGAAACTGAAAGTCATTGAATTAATAAAACATTTATCCCAGCGAAATGTGAAATTCAAAAACTCGCAATACCAATGATAAAAGAAAACAAATAAGAAAAAAGTAGGTACTCATACGCCACAGTGCGTCATCATCAACATCATAAATCATTTTGCAAAATCTGTGTTACATTATTATTCTAGAGTTGATCTTAGGGGAGGCGAGGAGGAGTTTGTGGCACCAATGAATTGGCAGAAGTGGGTTTTTTTTTCATTTTTGATTATTTCTTCACTTTGGACCCTCCAATTAGTAAACGTAATTTTATTTTATTAATAACATTTTCTACTAATCCACAGAATAAGGGTTAATCCTTCGCTATTCCGTGTTTATTAATATAGCGCTAATGTCTTTGCCTTATGTGCTGGCCGTTTTATTGCGTAGGAACAATATATTCTATTGCCCCTAAAAGAATGCTCCTCTTTACGTTATGCCATTTGCGCCTAGTTAATGAAAACTTTTTTTTTTACTAAAGAAGCAATCAATGCCTAAGTCGTTAGTTATTGAACCGTTTCGCTAAAGCTTTATAATTCGAGCTTTCTGAACATCCCTAATTTTTGTTTTCAATTTAAAAGTAACACGCCAAACAAAACATAGTTTCATTTCATACACAATTCAAAATAAGTGTTTTTTGTTTTTTATTTTTTACATACATATTTTTTACAAAAAGGAAGAATTTCTTATAAAAAAATGTTAACTATTTTTATTTGTTATGAAATTAAGCATTAATTATTAATTAACTAAGCTAACAGTACCATTTAAGAAATTTTAAAATTAACGACTAGCTATGCAACACACAAAAAAATACAATAAACTTTTAAAAGGTGTAAAAAATGGAACACAAATGCAAGAGCTACACTAAATAAATTAAAACAAATATTTAAACTTAAATGCTAACAATTTTTTGGAATTTTCTGCTGTATGTTATTTCAAATATACAAATTTTATAGATTTTTTTTTAAAGAAAATTTAAATATTTACACAACATATTCACAATATCATAAGCAAATTTAGTTTAAGCTTCAGTTTCTTCATCCAAGTTCTCCTGCATCTCCTCAGGTGATCGCAAATCAATCGCAAACTTCTGTCGAGCCGGTGTAATATTATCCGTATGCCCCTCCCCATTCTCCTTAACCCGTCGCGAATAGTCTTGGAAAGCTGCGGCTAAGGCGAATGTTAATTTCCTTGCCGTCGCTCTATTATCACAAACAAAGGCGTGCACCTCGAATGGATGCGGTGAATTACTGTCTTTGACTACAATCATAGCAAAGATTCTTGTGTAGACGAGATCTTGAACACCATATGAGATCGTATCTATGGGATAGTTCCAGTTATTGATGCTGGCCTTTGGTGCAATGATGTCTACATTAACACCGGATGTGGATACTTTTAGATTGCAATGTGGAAGTACTTTGTTCGGTGGCAGGTTCTTGGCTACACCAACCATAATGTCGACCGGTCGTCTGGTGTACTTGATGCCCCATAGACCACGGGATACTTCACAGCCGACATACTTAACCTATAAACGAGAATGATTAATTATTTTTTTTAAGTTTTTTTTCATCCAAAAGAAAATGAATTGGAAATTAGAAGTGGAATTAATTTGTTATTTTTTTGGTAAATCACTTCCGCTTATTGACCGGTGCTCTTTGTTGTTCCGGTAATGACCATGAAAAGCAAATGATTGTGCCTCATAACTTTTTTCTGACCAATAACTTCCTAGCGATATGCTTCAGTGCACAATAAACAAAATATCAAAATGTGAACAAACGAAAGACAGTTCATTTCCATCATCGACTTAACAATTACATACAAAAAAAGAAAACACACACACAAGAGGAAATAAGTACGCAGAGAACTATTTTCCATAATGCCACGCCATTACCATCAGAACAGTCACCGGATGTTAAAAAAGACAATCATGTTGGTAGCATCAAATATTGTTCTTTATGTCGGAGAACAATCATTTCAGTGGAATAAAGTTTTTGAATATTTTATTCGGCCACGCGTGACGGAATATTTAGTTTTCATGATTTAATTTTGTTTGATATTTGTGAAAAGAAAGGTAAGTATGAGAATTGAGCTGCAATAAACTGTTTATGCTTTTGCTGGGGATAGTTGATTTTATGCTATCTTGTAGTCAAATGGAGTTTGTTTCAATGAAAATATAATGAACTTCTAAAACTAAAGAGGAAAATTAAATTTGCTTTTTTTAAATCGTTTTTTTTTCAGTGTCCGGGGCACTGGTCCCAAATATAGCGAAAATCTAGTCTCCGGACAGCTCCAAGGTTTTATTTTATTATTTTTTCTATGTTCAAATTCTTTTTGAAACGTTTCATTTCCTTGACCACTTATCGAAAAACAAAAAATTTGTCTTCGATTGGGCCGCTGAATCTCCTCAGAACAAAACAAATTTGGTAAAGAAATCCAATGCTATGATTGCATTTTCATTAAACGCATCAAGTGAAAATTTTCTGAAACCAGTGGTCAGGCCCGTAGCCAGAGTTGAATTCAACGTAGGGCAACAGTCATATCAGGTAGGGCATTGGTAAATTTTCTATTAGTGCTCATGTCCGTTAGGTTCACAATGGTAAAATGAAAAACATAAACGTTTTCAGGTTAACATATTTCATTATTATTTCTCCAAATATAGACCGGCCGCTGGATGGAGTTGAGTGTGCATTCTGTGAATGATTTTGAGCTCCGAAAAGCTTGCAGATTTTGATTCCGGATGTTGCTAGAAGATTTGTTGGCCCAATTTTTGTTTTTGTTTTTAGATATTAGGTAGATAGACAGAACAAATTATTTCAATGTTTTATTTAGTTGCAGTATCTGACACTTTCTTATAATTTAAAACTCTTATAGCTATCGTTGAAAATAAGAACAAAAATTGGTAACAAAAAAAATTATTTAAAATTATTGTATAATAAAAATGCAAGTTTGAACATAAATCATAAAATAAAACAAAAAATTACTTACTTTCTTAAGGTGGCGCTACAGTCCATTGTGGACTTGGGCCTCAACCAACAGTTATGCATGCCAAGTTGCTTAAGGTCTTCTTCCAATTGGGTGCGCCACCTGAGTCACAGTCTTACTCCTTGCTTTACTTCTACGCCCCTCTAGAAAAGTGTCGAAGGCTTTCCGGGCCGGAGCACTGGTATCCATCCGCACTCTACATGATCGAGCCATCTGAGTCTCTGGACCTTGACCCTTCTGGCTAGGTACGTGTCTTTGTGCAACCCGTAAAGTTTGCTTTTGAATCTTCTTCTCCACATCAACGCACACGGGGCCACATCAATGCACAAGGGCATACAGCCTTAGGCACATTTTGTCAAGATCCATGCTTCTGCACCATATAGCAGGACTGGGATACTTAAGGTGATATTTTTTTTCTACTCAATTACTTTCCTAGGCCAAAGAAGCAGCGATTAGCAAGAGTTATTTTTCTTCTGATCTCGGCGCTGGTTTTATTGCCCGTGTTAATAGTGGAGCCCATGTAGACAAAGTCCTCTGCTGCCTCGAAGATGTATGCGTATATTGTGACGTTCTGTCCGAGCCGTCGCACAGTGGGGAAAACGTGGAAATAAGTCATTTCCAAAAAGTTTTTTTTTTTTTTTTTGGTAGCGCATTTGAATAGTCAATTATTGGTATGATCAAGTTAGAACTTTATTTCGTCAAAAAAATATACATATCTAGAGAATTTTCCACTCAAAGCTGATAATTGATTCAAATGAATAAAATCGGAGTCATTTTTAAACCATGTTTTCTCAGTCAATTATGAGCCGATTTGAAAGATTTTTTTTTATTTTCTTTAGGTATTCTTATAGAAAATTTTAAAAATAAAATTTGATGAAAATAACCATTTTACATTTAAAAAAAAAAATAAAGTAATCAATTTCAGTGCTCGTCCATTTTCTCTGAATGATTTTAAAACTAGCGCCATCTGGCGCTGCTTTATTTTTAGTATGAGCATATAGTGTAGCCTCTAAGCTTCAATAATCAGCAAAAACCGTATCCGGATTCGTCCGGATTCGATTTTTAGAGCAATTTGAAGCTAAAAATGTGTGAAAAACGTGTTTTAGTGTTTTTTTTCCTCTTTTTTCAATAACTTCGAAACTGTTTATTTTATAAATATTAAAATAACATTTTTAGATAACTATTGAATTCATAAATATGGGTACCAAATTTCATTGCAATCGGCTTAGCAGATTCGAAGAAATCGCTTGTGAAAGACGAATGAACAGGAAACGCAGTTATGTTATAAGGGTTTCGTTTACACTCTGTGTACGGAACCTAATTACATATTCGTAATTGTGCTTATTTACATCATCATTGTAATTTGTTGTATGTTTTCTGTAATCTATACATTTAAACTATATTTCAAACTTTTTTTTTAATTATAGGCCCAGCCCTTTCGGAGATGAGGAGGGGGTAAAATTGAGTCTTTTTAATTTTTCTTTTTTGTCGGGTTTTCTTGAATAACTTCAAAACCATTTATCTTGAAAATATATCCTTATTTACATTATTACTGTAGTTTTTTTCAGTTTTTCTGTAATCCATACATATGCAACTATTTTCTGAATTTTTTTTCGAAATTCCAGGCTTACCCTTTTCGGTGAGTAGGAGGGGGTAAAGTTTAGTTTCTTGCATTTTCGACATTTTTTGTTGTGTTTTCTTGGATAATTTCAAAACTATTTGTCTTAAAAATACAAAAAAAAAATACGTTTGTCATTGCAGGCAATTACTGAATGATTGTACTTAATTTGAAGTCAATAGGGTTACCACCTTTTCAAAAAAATGGTTTTAAAATTAAATGAAATTGGATATTAGTGTATCGAAAATTTTTCTATGTTACATAAATAACTGTGACTTCAAATTATTTTCCGGTAATATTCATGTTATAGACGTTTAACTCAAATTTTTTTCAGAATTTTAGGCTAGTGGACCTAAAATTCTGAAAAAAAAACTCCGAGATTAGGGAGGGGCTAATGCCCTATTTTTGATATTTTCGCATAGTTTTTATATATTTTCTTAAGTAACTTCAAAACTTTTTCTCTTAAAAATACATATTTAAAAAATATGATTGTATTTCTACTAAACACGTTCAATTAGACTTGAATAAGTGAAGAAGCTAAGCTAAACACTTGTTAATGTAACGATAAAGAAAGCAATCATTACAAAATATCTAAGAAAGATTTTTTTTTAAATGGCTCTTTTGAGGGCCCCAAATATTAAATAACAGATACAAATAAGATTTCAATTCCATAAAAAAAACATAGAATATGCTTCTTATTTTTTTTTTTCAAAAATTTTAACTGGCAGCATATTACTTTTTTCAAATATTTAAAAACTGACTAAAAAAGTTATTAATTTCAAAATAAATTTAAAAACTTTTAAACATTAGTTATTAAGGTTCATAGTCGTTTTTATTCTCCAGTTTATCTTAGACTGGGGTTTATCCTATGTTATTTGAATAGGATAAGCCCGAGTCTTTCTCATTAACGGTCTAGACAGCCTCTACGAATACGGCCCATTGTATTTGCCCTTATCAATGTTGGATTTAAGAAAAAACAAGTTTTGATTTTGGGCAAAAACCATTTTCTTTTCTTGTGGGCGTGGCAGGGGGTGGAAATTTATGGAGTAGATTCTTCTTACTTTAAGCAATCTTTTCTGAAAATTTCATCAAAATCGGTTCAGCGGTTTGGTTTTTACAGAGTTTTTTCCACTCTCCCATACAAGTGTCCCCACTGTGCGTCGCGTTGTCGGTGTTGGATGTCCTTCCTCGAAGAAAGCATATACCTCTCGTTTTGACCTCATTCAACGCTTAACCCATTTTTCCGCTTGTACTTCAATCCTCGCAAAGGTGCAATTGACATCAATTCTTTCTATTATATCAATATCATCGGCGTACCCAAGAAGTTGAACAGACTTTTGGAAGATAGCGCCTCTGGTGTTGACGGTAGAATTTTGTATTCTCTATCTCAATTACGATGTTTAAGAAATCGCATGATAGTTCATCGCTTTGGCTGAATCCTTTTTTGACATCGAATTCCGAGAGCTCGTTGCCAAAGGACCACGCACTAAATGTATGAAAGAAGTGTCCCGGTCAAATTCGATGAAATTTTGGTAAAATATATATGACATCATCCTGATTCAAAATGTATATGGGCCCAACCCTCTAGCTTCAACGGATTCCAAGTTATAGTGAAAAATGTGAAAAAAATTAAACATGGATTTTGTTAAGTGTATTACTATATCGCGTTCAATTAAACAGGTATTTAACGATTTACCGTTTTCATCTATACTACTTATGTACTCCAAATCCAATAAAAGTTGAGATTTGTTCTGCGTCGGTAAATCTTAGATTAGGGTCAGTGGAGGAAACATCACATTAAAAGCGTTCATAAAAGCAAGTAGCATGCACTTATTTGTTCTTCTTTTTTCAACGTTATTGTAAAATGAACTCGAAAAAGAAACAACATACACAAAAATTGATTTGTATTGCTTCCTTCCGTAATCCTTTTTTGCAAAAACTATTTCTTAAAGATAGTTCGCTAATGCGCACGTTTTTCATTTTTATTTTTATTTCAGTATGTCAAGTCGAAACTATTTGCGTTGCTATGTTTTCATGCAAAGGTTTCCTCCCAGATCAATGTCCCGTATTGATGGTGAAGAAAACAACATAATGCGAGAAATCGCAATTCAAAAGCGTGATCAATTAAATGGATCTTCTTTGATAGTCTAATCAGTATCGTTTCCTCGTCTCACAATAGAATGCATGAAAGACATGACTATTATTAGACTTGCGCCAAGAAGAGTTTCTCAATGAGATGCTTAGAGGCAATAACAATATTCCTGAACGTGGCTTAGTGAGATTAAGAACTTGTTCTCGATTTAGAAACGCTACCAAACATCATCTTTGGATATCTTTAATAAAAGAAGAAGAAGAGCTATTATTGCATAGTCAGGGGTCAGAACAGCCGGAACCTGTTGTCAAGTTACAAGATAATGTTCATTACTAGGGCAACCAAAAATATGCTCTATAAAAATCATTTATAGCGCTTTAAATATGCTCTAAAAAGCCAATTATATGCTCTAAAAATATGCTCTAAAATATTTCGAAATACCAAAAAATCTGAAATTTCGTGTTTTTTTTTTTATTTATTTAGGTACTTGTCAACAAAATAAAGGGTGGTCAAAATATCCTTATAGAGACAAATAAAAGAACAATAAAACAAAAACATAAAAAAGATAAATAAATACCAAAAATCAAAAATCAAAATATAAACCAGAATAATTAACAAAAAAAAAATATTTGTTAAAATTTTTGTTGCAATAAAAGAAAACAGTTTTTTCATGAAACGTATTTCTATCTTGTCAATTGTCAAATTCGACGTTCCAAAAAAAACATGCTCGAGCATATTTTTGGTTGCCCTATTCATTACCTTTCCAACAAACTAAACGAAACCATAATTGATGAAGGAATGGTTCTAGGTATAAACGATTTATATTTTCATTCCCCTGATATAATCGTCCATTTTAAGGGTAAAATTCAAGATCCACCTATGAAAGTTGTAAACTCTAACTCAAACGCCAAACCGTGCCATCATTTCAACTACGTTAAATCCCTACTGTAAATGTAAATGGAATATGTAAATGTTACGCTATCATACGCAAGAGCTACGTAACCGATCATCACGAAACTTTGTGCATATTTTTTTGGAGATATAACATAAGCTACTTTTTATCCCGATTAAATGTCCGACATAGGATTGACAAAATTCTCTGCATAGGTAGTTGTAGTTTAGGGGTCAGAAAATGACAAATGCTACTTTTTATCCTGGCTATCGCAGGTTACACCGCGTGCACAGCTAGTAAACAAAAACATGTACAATTGTACATGCTTCTCCATAAACCTTAACCAGATATGTAAAACACATACAATCGGGTTAGTTTCTTTTTAAATAAAAGCGAAATGCTCTACAAAACTAATAAATTAAGCAAAACCCGATGTTTCACTTTTTTCACATTTTTCACTATAACTTGGAATCCGTTGAAGCTATAGGGTTGGACCCATGTACATTTTCAGTCAGGATGATGTCATGTACATTCTACCAAAATTTCATCGAATTTGACCGGGACACTTTTTCCATACATTTAGTGCGTGGTCCTTTTATGAAACAACGTGAGTTCTCCATAGTCATTATGGACAAGAAAACGACCTTAGCAAGGATGCTAAAACTAGACATAGCTTTATACAGTTCGTCTCTATATATGAATTAAAGAAATTTAGGGAATCCACACCTAAGTGTTGAACAGTTTTTTTTTTTATTTTTTTTTTTAATTCCCACGCCTCTTTCCACCCCAGTTAATAGAATTAGAAACCACTAGCGTCTTTCTGTTCTCAAAGAAAATATTAATAAAACTTGTTTTTTTCATTATAACAATTTTAAACAATTCTCGTTTTTATTTTTAACGATTTTGTATATTTTTCATCAGATATTGCAACTAAATAAAACATTGAAAGATTCTGATCGGTCTATCTACCTGATATCTTAAAAAAAAAAATAACAAAAACAGGACCAACAAATCTTTTCGCAACATCCAGAATCAAAATCTGCAAGCTTTTCTGAGTACAAAACCATTCACAGAATGCGGTCCTCACTTTTGCACACTCAACTGCCCATAGCACCTGCACTAATAAATTATAGCTATTTACAAAATAAAAACAAGTTCATACGAAAAGTGATAAAATATTATTAGAATATCTAAATTGAATTTTCCGATTGTTCAACATTCGAGAACTTCTATGAAATCAATTGATAAAATTCTTTTTTTCAAACGCTAGAAATACATTCTCTCATGTCCCATTGACATCCTTTGAGGCCTATTGATGGCAGTAAGAATTGAAAATTTGGATTCACATACTGCTCTGCTACATCTTAAAGTCGCTACAGACGCAAACATCTCGTAAGTATTCTTAAACGCCTTTTGGTGCCTGTATATGATCTGCATTTGGTTTTCGGATTTATCTTCGAGTTAACTCAAATAATTTTTTAACACAGAAGCCTCTTCCCTTACTGGATTTGTTAGACCTGAAAAGTTAGTTGATATTTTTCATTTTTTCGATATGAACGAACTAAAATTCCTGTACTGATGCGAAACTAAAAGAATAAAGTGTTAAAGTTTATAAGACGAAAAATTTTATCGTATAAGTTGAACATAAAATGATTCATTTATAATTCGTTCAATTTGATGAATAAGAGTTTAAACTTTCAATGAACTTTACATGACAATTTCTTAAAAAGGATAAGCACGACACGAAGATAATCTTGAATTTTAAATACCTTAAATTTTCAAAAAGTTCACTTTTATAGAACCTTTTTCCTAAACACACATGATATTTTTGAAGGTAGGGCATTTACAAGGCAAGCTGGAAAAATGTTGGAAGGTAGGACATTTTCATAAGAAGTGAATACATTTAGTAGGGCATTTTTAGGTAGGGTATATAAAGCTGGATAATTTTTGAACGTATACGGTTGTTTTGTAAGCAGGACATTTGGCTGTTCTCAATTTCTGAAGGTAGGGCATTTTAAATTTAAGGTAAGGCATTGCCCTACTTTGCCCCCCTCTGGCTACGGCCATGCCAGTGGTACTGTGGCAGTGGACTTTCAAGTAAAATGAATGCCTATGGAAAAATAGACATCAGAATCATAGCCAAAATTGGTGGTGAATTTCAAGATGCAACTTTGAAAAATGTATGGTACGTTCCTGACGCAAGTGCATAACTATTTTCTGTCAAAATTGCAGCTCGAAATGGATTTACTACGACAATGGATAGTCTAAATGTGACACTCAAAGATTGTGATGGTGATCTAGCTGTGAATTGATATCTTTAAAGAGAACTTGCAAGTAGTCAAACCAGCGCATTCAACGTAAGTCTACATCTCTAAAACTGGAGAAACGCTTCAATTGTTTCACGAGATATTTGTTCATCAAAACAAATGACACGTTAAGAAGATTCTTGAAAAGATGAACATTAAAATACCTAAAAGTGAAAAAAATTTTGTGATGGATGTGTAGTCGGAAAGATGCATCTTCCTTTCAAACCGAGAAGTGATCGTTCAGTTGCAGTGGGTGTAGTCATCCAACTGAAAAAAATAATTCTTAGCCATGACGTCATTTTCAAGCCTGAAAAGCCTTGCAATGAAACTGCTGCAAATGTTTGTCAAGATCAAATTTCAAGTCGCTTTTTACTTGGTCAAGAAAACCTTACTGGATGACCACAGGTGAATATTTGATGTTAGCAGAAAGTGATAAGACTATTCAAGAATCGAAGATTCACACTGAAGCTGTGAAATCAAATAATTCCAAAGAATGACTTTAAGCTATGAAAGAAGAATTGGCATCTCTGGCAGAAAACCAAACTTCAAACTTGGGATTTGGTAAAGAAGCAAGAAACTGCAAAAGTCGTTCAAAACCGATGGGTTATCAAAATTAAGGATTCAACAAATGGAAACAAGCCAAGATTCAAAGCAAAGACTCGTTGCAAAAGGCTACGTCCATCGATTATAATGAAACGTTTAGTCCTGTAGCAAGGTATGATACTGTTTGTTTGCTTTTAGCTAGAAAGAAGCTAAGCATACAACAGTTTGATGTAAAGACTGCTTTCTTATATGTTGAGCTTGAGGAGGAAGTATATCTGGAAAAAACTGAAGGATTTCAAGATGGAACCGGAAGAGTCTGCAAGTTGAAAAGGTTGAAACAAGCCTCGTTGCTGGCATAAACATTCTTGGGATTTATGAAGCAGACTGGCTTAAGAAATAGTAAAGCAGATCCATGTTTATTTATAGAAATGAAACAGGAAGAGTTTTTTATGTTGCCATTTATGTTGACGATGGCCTGATACTTGGAAATATCAAAGAAATATAAGAATTCATGAATAAATTCAAGAACGCAGAAGCTATTGCGAGCTGAATGTATTTACATTTGCAGTAAGTTCCGCTGCAAGAAAACCTACCAAAGATGATTGGAATAATGTGAAACGCATTTTTTTATATCTTCGCGGGACCAGCAAAGCTGTAATCAAATATCATCAGGTGATAACTGTCAAGAATTAAAGATGTACAGTGATACTGACTACGCTGGAGATCTGAAAACAAGGCGATCAACAACTGGAGTAATTTCAATGTTCAACGGAGGACAAGTTACATGGACAAGTCAACTTCAAGGAACTGTTGCATTGTCAACAACACAAGCTGTACATTATGGCTCCAACAGAAGGTGCCAAAGAAGCTATGTGGCTGAAATGAGAACTGATTAGAGAACAGCAAATGATACCACCGCTTAAATATTCACAACAAGGAATTGACAAAGCGAGAGATCCGGGTTGTCGTTTCCATGTTTTTAAGATAAATAATATCGAAATTATTAAAGAAAGAAGACAAAAAAAAAACAAGAAAAAATGGAAAATTACCATTACACCCACCCTCTCCTCCTGATCACCTAAAATTATAAATTATGAAAAATGTTCACAAATTAAACTCGATTTCCACATTTGACAATTACTCAAAATCAATTTTGTTTACTCACTTTAAATTCCATCGGCAAGTCTTCCACATTCACTTGGGCATCATCAATACTCGTTGCTGTTGACATCTTTAGAGATACAGGTACAAGCAATCTGTTCCAAATCTTCTTTTGCGTAGGTATTTTTATCTGTCAGATATCACTTTGAGCATTTAAACAGCTGTTTTGTTTCAATCAAAAGAAATGATTGTTTATCTGAAAATCAATAAAATTACTTTTTAATCTTTTTAAATTGTTTCACACAAAGAAAACAAAAATGACAAAACACAATCAAAAAATGTCGTTTTAAACGGAATCGGGAGACTTTAGCGTGAAATGGTTGATTAACAAAAAAAAAACCACATGAATGTCATTGAAATTCTTATTTAACGACTTTTAATTTGTAAAATTAAAGAATTGCTATATAGCGTCATTTTTTTAACCACCTGTTTAAATATCGGAGAAAAAAACAACAAATCACAGGTCTTATGTCATCTCAATTAAAAATCATAGAAAATGTTTAAAAAAAGGCAACACAGACAACACACTGCCATTAAATAAAAACTCTAACTACCACTCAACCGTCAAACTCTATCTCTCCCTGTTTTATTATTTATTTTTCTAAGGTGTTTCGTTCCGAACCGATAAGATAAAACCGTCAAGTTATTCAAGTTAGATAAACTTTTTTTTTATTTTGCTGAAGTACAACCTTCAGCGAATTACAAAACAGCGCCTTTTTAGGTTTATTAGCGAGGAGCACAAAAAAGTAAAGACCTCCACTTAGCACTCTATAACACTTCTGCTTCTGATTTAAACTAAAATCGACAAAAAATTAAAACCTGATGGATAAGTGAATGAAAACTTAACGTCACTCTGATGGGAACGAGCAGAAAAAAAACAACAAATTCGATACAATTGCAATTAGTCACGTACAAAACCGGGACGAACGGAACCGGTGCTCCAAGGCAGCAACGGTCATACATCTGACGATCTAGATTTCAATTTCGATTCGAATAAAAAAAAAAAAACAATAAAACAAAAGAATTAAATTCAATTGAAATTTATATCTCTGCACTTTCTTTCATTAATCCAAACAGGCAAACATGCATGTCAGTGAACGCTTGCGGCTGTGTCGACTGACGTCAAAAAGATCACATTCGTTCATATTATGTTGAAAGAACTAAGCAAACTTAATCAGTGATTTTATCTAAGAGATACTTTTGGCACTTGCAGTTAAAGATGAAAATGACTCACCACAATCGAGTTCTTTCACTTGTCAAAATCTCGAAATATGACATTTTTGCTCTTCAAGCTACTTGTTGCTTCAAAGAACAAAATACAACAAAAAATCAAAAAAATCAGTTAGCTAAAAGAGTATCAATCGTTTGCCAACACACTTGTTCTATTAGTTAATTCTAGCTACCTTCCGGATGGTTGAAAAGTCACCAACTAACTGTCCAACCAGTCTTCTCTCCGGTGTTTCCAGTTCTGATGTTCTGTTGCTTTCGTTGTCGACTACACGTCTCGGTGTAGTTTATCGCCGATACTGAAGCGCATATGTACAACTGCTTGGATACAATTAGCTCTTTTTTTCGATTAGTATTTAGATACTTTTTTTTGTGGGAAACTTCAGAATGAACCACGAAAAATTGAGTTAAACAAATGGCCCCAACCCAACAACACACAGCACGTGAATGAAAATTGAATAATTTTTCCCTCCGTTTACGATCAGTGATCTATCTGTTTGTGCGTATCCATTACTCAGTCTATCTATTGTTTACGTAGCTAGAGAGATAGAAACGCATAGATATTTTAAATTACTCGCGTAGATATAGTTCTGTTTGCTGTCTGGGATGGGAATACAGCTAGATTTTGTGTGTACACTACACTATACAGACACAGCAGCGTTGACCGATTTAGGTGAGGATAACACCGCTACTTGGGGCTTGAAGTGTAAATGGCTCTTAAAATGGAAAGCCACTCAAAGCAAAAAAAACACAACGGAATTCAATTGAACTTCAACCGATCGAATCACAATTTGAAAAAAAAAATTAACCGTATTCCGAGCTTCAATAATTCGATAACCGACTGGCATTCAGTAGCAAAAGTATCTGTGACAAAAGACCGGCTGTCTCTTGAGGCTTCTCGTGAAATCTTATTTCCATTCGAGATCGAGATGAATAGCAATGAATAACAAGCAATTTCATTTTGTTTAATAAATACACATATTTTGTGTACATTCAACCGGAATATAGAGACGAACCAAATGATGAAAAACGGTCTTACCTCGATTTTGTTGGATCATTTAAAAAAAAAAATCGGAAACATACGGGCAAACATTATTTTAAACACCGGCATGTAGTTGATTAAGCGATCGGAGGGGGAATATGGCTTGGTGAATTTCACCTCGTACCTTTCTATTATAAATAGAAATTATGAAGAAGCATTCAAGATAAGGATTAGGCGTTTGTAATTTTCTTACTTACTTAATCGGCTCACAATCTATGAAGGATCTCAGCCTGAGATACTTCAGCCTTCCATCGGGAACGGTCCGCATGAACTTTCCAGTCGCTGAAACCAAGCGCTCTGGCATCCGCAGTCAATTGGTCCTTGTAGCGTGTAGGTTCGGTCTTGCTTGTCGTCGATGAGAAGACTTGTTTGGCTAGAACGTTGTCGTCCATTAGCTCGATGTAGCCGAGCCAATGTAGTCGTTTTTTATTTGCTTTCTGGACTAAATCCACATCCTGGTACAGTTCGGGGTTGAACCTTCTTCTTCATTCGCCATCGTGGCATACGGGACCGAAAATCCGTCGTAGAATTTTTGTTTCGAAAGTGCCCAGTATCAATTCCCCTTTTTTACTTTCCGTCCATCACTCGGCGCCAATTGTTTTGCCAAACTGAAGTAGCAGCGGTTTGCTAGGTTAATTCTTCGTCTGATCTCCACTAAGGTGTCTTTTGTGGGATTGATGTTTGTTCCAATGTAGGTTAACTCCTTAACTACCTCGAAATTGCTCGGATGAGATGTTACCCATTTGCACACTGCACTGCCTATTGTTTAGCGTCATGCGGCACAGCTGGATCAGTTTGTTCGGGATCCCGAATTCGGACATCGCCATCATAAACCCTTGGCGGTGGATGCTATCATAAGCAGCTTTGAAGTCGACGAAAAGATGATAGGTTTTGACTTGAAATTCATTGGTCTTTTCCAGGATTTGCCTCAGTGTGAATATTTGGTCTATCGTTGTTCTGCCATGGCCTAAAGCCACACTGGAACGTGCCGATTATTTTGTTGCAGAACGGTTTAAGACGCCCACACAGTGCGTTGGATAGGATTTTGTATGCAATTTAAACAGAGATATGCCTCGTTAATTTTTGCATGACATAGTCTCGCTTTTTTTTGTAGATATGAGGCATCGAACAGTCAGTGGGCATGCATTCTTCCTCCCTCCCTTTGTTGATGACCTGGTGCATGCGGTTCATCAAAACACCTCATCCATATTTAAAGAGTTACACAGGTATGCCATCCGACCCGGCGGACTTGTTATTTTGGATGGCTCTTTCTACCTCTCCTGCGCTGGGGGCTGGGACTGGGTCTTCATTGACTGGTCTTGCTTCTCCTTCTTCATTGGCTCGCTTGACATAATGCGCATTTAGCAGCTGTTGGAATTGGAAGTGCTGCTTGAACACATCTACAATTCCCTGTGCTTGGGTGACTAGATTTCCTTCACTGTTTCGAAGAGCCTGTGTCCCGGTTCTGAAACTTGAAGCAAATTGCGACCTTTTAAAGAAACATCGGGTGTTGTTCTTGGCCCGAGACTCTTCTAGATCTTTGAGCTGAGAAACTGCGAATGCTCTTTCATCCTTTGCAGGATATTTTTCTCATTTCTTCTTTTTGTTCGTTACTTTTCTCTTGCTGCTCTTGTTTTCCGCTGCAGCATCTGTAAACGTGCATTTTCCATCCCTCTTTTGTATTCTATGCAAGCAAAAACGGAAAGGTCCAACTGTTCCTGGTCATCTCTAATTATCTGAATTTGAAAGACTTCTTTTTTATCTTTTTTTCTAAAGTATACTTCTGGTGAAATCCACCTTACTCTCTACACATTGAGCTATTAGATAGAACACGAACGTACATATATTTTGGAGCAGTGGATACTTACTGCACTCGATCTTGTACATTTTTTTGTTTTCGTTTTGTTTGGTTGTTTTCAAGATGACGATAGTTGGTAAGCGGTGAGGGGAGACATATGGAGTAGGTAAGTTGTCGGTGGTGTGGAAATGGAAGTGACCATGTAATCATTAGCCTTTAAACAAATAACACACGACTAGATAAACCTTTTTTATAGTTCCACTACCTGAAGTACATTACGTATAAATTAGAATATCACGTTTTGCATTTCCTCTTTGAAAAAAGCAGAAGGCGTGAATGAGTTCTTAAAGTATATGTACTTACCTTTTGTATTAACAATTTTTTGTGTTAACGTTTTATGTGTTCGTTCAATAAAACAGCAATAGAATGGAAAATACTTGTGGCAGTATGTTTAATGAGCTTATAAAGTCTGAAGACAGCTGTTAATCAAGTATCTATTTTGATGAAATGGATAATTAATTGTCGATAAGATATCTTATCTAGACATTTGAAATGTTCTCCTTTTTATGGAACATGCAGGCAAACATTTTGTTTCTCTCATGATTTAAATTGTTTCTTCAGAAAATGATAGCGAAGATATAAAAAGACAAAGGGCGGAGGTTTGTTTTTTTAACTACTTTGTTAAACAAAGGCGAACTTAGTGAGTTTAAGTCAAAGTTTAATTGCATTGAAGATAAATGTTAAGATCAGAAGTCTAGTTTTATTTTCACCAGAGTTGGACTTTTTATAAAGAAGAAAAGTATTAGAACATGAAAAGAGTGATATAATTTATGTAAGCTTTGTTTTAGTGTTCGAACAAAAACTGCTATTAATAAAAAGCACGATTACTGGCTGTAAATTTCTATTACCTTTTAAATTATGTACTGTCATTCCGAAGGAAATTTAAATGCAATAAGTCTTTAACCAGCAGTATTCCTTACTGCTTGGTAGTAGAAGAAGAAGATCAAAGACCACATTAACTTTTGTTGCAAAGATCAAGAGAATATTATACTTTTATTAAGTCATGTACAAAAGGCCTTTGTTTTCTTTGTAATGCGTTCAGTTTAAAAAAAGCACGTATTCGTCGTAGTGAACATAATTATACAAAAATATGAACACTTTGAAGATAAGTTCATTCACATGCAATACGACACAATATCGACTGAAAACATCAGTCATAAAAATGCTTGATATATAAAAATTGCATTCTTTCTCAATTAAGGTAATCGATTTAATATTTTAATGAATATTATTGAATAGCTTATCCCCGTCGTTTTACCCACGAAAACCGGGATAAAAAGTAGGTTATGTCATTTCTTGACCCCTATAAACTACCACTACTTATGGAAAAAATCATGTCGATCCTTTGCTCTATGCAAAATTAAATCAAATAAATCCCACGAGAACCGTACATTTTTTGGAACATTCAGATCCGTTCAGCCGTTCTGGAGTTATTGAGGCACAATCAAGGAACCATCCATCTTTCAAAACTTTCACATTTACAATATTACTGTTATTTCACAAATACTCATTTCAAACTGCACCAACCTTACGCCACGTCAGTAACTATTCCTTGCATGTACATAGTTTTTGATGGTTTTTCTGAAGGGAGAAATCGAAAGTAGTCCAGTCAAATTGGTCCTTATAATAGAAGCAAGGTTACAAAAATTCCCATAGATCTGAAAATTGGTATGAATGTTCAGAATATACTATTATTAATGCATTGTGAAAAGGATTCATCAATCCCCCTTGTGCAAAAAATTTTATTGATAGTCATAGTTTGTAAAAATAGGTTGTTCGTGTTTTCCAGCTAAACAGTGAGTCTTACAGCAAAAATATTTCAGACAAAATTGTAGATCATCCGATTCTTAATAGATATCCCGAAGAACTATTCTCTCGAAACAGCCTAAGGCACATTCATCCGATTTCATCAAGGTCCATGCTTCTGCACCATATAGCAGGACTGGGATGATAAGGGTATTATAAATTTTAACCTTAGTTGCTCGAGAGAGAGCTTTTCCACTCAATAGCTTTCTTAGCTTTATTTCGTTCTTCCTATTATATCAATATCATCACCGTACCCGAGAAGTTGAACAGACTTTTGGAAGATAGTGCGTCTGGTGTTGACGGTGGAAGCTTGCACTATCTTCTCAAGAACGATGTTAAAGAAATCGCATGACAGTACATCGCCTTGTCTGTATCCCTTTTTGACATCGAAAAATTCCGTAAGCACGTTCCCAACATTGATGGCGCAACGTGAGTTCTCAATCGTCATTTTGCACAACCGAATGAGTTTGGCAGGGAAGCCAAAACTAGACATGGGCTCTATACAGTTCGTATCTGTAGATGCTGTCATACGCGACCTTAAAATCGATAAAAAGGTGGTGGTTATCGATTTGGAGTTCATATGTTTTTTCCAGGATCTGTCGCAGAGTGAACATCTGGTTGATATGTTTGACTTTCCTGGTCTGAAGCTACATTGATAAGGACCAATCAGATTGTTGAAGAAAGGCTTCAGACGTTCACATATTACGGCAGAGAGGATCTTGTAGGCTGATTCCTCTGTAGTTGGCGTGGTTTAGAGGATCTCTCTTTTTCAAGATCGGACAAACAATGCTGAGGTTCCATTCATCGCGCATGCATTCTAACGACCATATATTACAGATGATTTCGTGCATGCTCCTACCCAGATCGTCACGTCTCCTAGAAGTGTAACTGAACAGAGTATATCAAAATTCACGATCTAATTTTTTGGTTGTCCGCTTGAAGTGAAATGCCCAATTTATGTATTTTTTCCTGCCATGGTGATATACACAAATCGTAATTGATTTTTTCCTCTAAAAAATCAAATAGCTACTTAAAATCCTGTAAACCTTTGTGTTTTCAACTCGAGATCTAATATTTTTGGCTGTCTGATTCTGATTTCAAAATTCTGGCTTCCGATTTCCGGTTGTTAATGCAACTTCAAGGGCAAAACAAACTTCAAACAAAAAACACAACTTTTTACTGACTAATGGGTAAAATATTTTGTTTATTTTTTTTTCAATAAATTACCAACAACTCGAACAGTAAATAAAAAAATTTACAGCACCCTTCAAACTGGTCCCTAGGCTATTTTTAACCATTCAACAAATTTCACTAATTTTTCTTTGTTCAATAATGAGGCTTTATTCATTGCATTCCAATTCACTTTCATTAATTTTACAAATTTGAATACCCACTTCCTATGTTCTATACAAATTACACGAGGAAAAAACAAATCACATTCGTTGACCCCTACACTCACCCACCTTATTTAATATTATGCGCAAAGTGTTGCGAAGTGCGATAATTAACAGTTTGAATGAATTAATTATGTTCCGGCAAAAAGTTGTTAGAGAGAACTGCAAAGAGGCGGAACATTCAACATTCCATTTCCACAATTGGTATAGCAAAGCGTTTGAGTTAAGTAATTCTTAAAAGATTGAAAAACAATCTCGAACAAATCAACTGACATGGGATCGTTGCATAAATTCCAAACGTCCAGCTAGTTGCGAAACCAAAACCTTTCGAATTCTCATCAACAAAAAACAATTAATCTTTGTTAGGAATTCAATTTCTCCAACAAATGTGTAACAACAGATTGTGAGAAGCAAAAAACCTCCTTCTTCTCTGGATTTCTAAAATCTTCTGAATAACTTAACCTTTCATCCCATGTTGACCACACAATGAAACCAAGCTTCTATGTGATGTAAGTCTGTGTTAACTGACTCATCTTCCAAATCTCAGCTTACAGCTTAACATCAAGAGTGTTGTCATGTCATAATCTTCGAGTCAAGTCGGATGCATTTCCTAATGGCAAATAGCATTCTTCTTGCACTTATTGCGCGCATCCGAAACCAAAACGAGGAAGGTCAAACGAATTCAATCGTAACCGATTCCTATAATCCGATAAACAAGAAAAAAGAAGTCCCAACAATACGAACCAGCAACGCATGTCTACAAAATCCAAAATCTGACATCTCTCGAATTTGGTTTTGGCTATTGTACGCCCGCCCCCACAAGCTTCTTCTTCTAATTGAAGAACAAACGCGCAACAATTGCACCAAACCGCACAGTGTGGTTGCTGGTTACCAATTGCTTACACTTTGAGTGACTTCTTACATCAGCAACGCTCATAAATATTCTTCACTCTGCATCCGTAGTCTGGTGTAAGTGTATTTGAACATCCATCCGTTGCTGAACTGCAATATGTCTATTGTCGAATGAATAGAAATTGTATCTAGCACAGAATCGTAAAGTATGCTAAGTTGCTTGGAAGCGTAACCAAGATTTCGACTGTTCGACTGACTTGTCGAAATATTGCATTCTTCAAGCGAGTTCATGTGGAAACGTGGGAATCGTCTTAGCGCAGCAGACCTGAGCAACGATCGCAATGATGCGATGCTTTGATTTTGATGGAGCTGAATGTTCTCATCCCATGCACAATTAGCGATTAAATCAGTTCACTCTGCGAGTGAAAATAACACATGAACTCGGCTCGTATAGCGAAATTAACCCGATGCAATTGCTGGCAAATTGTTTGCCTAATGTACCGGCTAACAAGACACCAAAATTAGTGACTTTAACGCTCGCTGTTTGTTTGTTTTGGTAGTAGGATGTGCGAATTCATTGCTT
This sequence comes from Sphaerophoria taeniata, assembly GCA_943590905.1. Classification (NCBI taxonomy): domain Eukaryota; kingdom Metazoa; phylum Arthropoda; class Insecta; order Diptera; family Syrphidae; genus Sphaerophoria; species Sphaerophoria taeniata. Next base: position 149,690,764 of record OX016541.1, read on the forward strand.
GAAATGACGTAAAACACTCGAGGAGACCTTTTGGACTTGATTTGCCTACTTTCCAGAGATGACACGAAGCGACGAAAGTGTGCTCTTCTTGACTAAGTTTTGTGGGGAATGTTGGGAAATCACCGACAAGACAATTAACTTCAAATGTTACATGAAAGGAAAGCTTAACTACTCCCGAATCAATGTAACCGCAATTGTTGATTGAGGCAATTAACTGTAGGGTAAGGTTGGATGGTTAAAGTTCAGAGAAGAATACGGTTGATTGTTCGTTTGTAAAGGGCAGCGTTGTTATATCTGGTTACAAGAAAATGGAATTTGATGCTTCTTCTTACTAGAAGTTCTCACATAGTTGAATGTAGACTGATTGAGAATAAAGGTCAGCTGAAACTTTAAACTCGGCGTACAGTAAATGACAAACACTTGTGAAATTTGATTATCAAAAAACAAAAAATATTAGTTCATGGATGCTTCAAGCGCGATTGAAGATTCCTGTGATGTCCAAGTCTTGTCAAGCCTTGAGCTCTCCTCTGCGGTCTTGTAAAGTTGTGTAATGTTGAATTTGAATTTAATTGCCGGACGGAATTGTGTTGTTGACTGCTATTGTCGGTTCAAGCTCCAGCTTCGGTATCATTCTTTTTCTATACATTCATTCTTTTTCTACAAAAATCGAAAGCTTATCTGCAGCAACCTCTGTTTTAATATGCGACAATGTAAATATTTGTCTTCTCCTCTGGGACATGTAGGTTTCTTTCTATGTGCCTATATTATGTCACTCTCTATTATTCTTTGTATGTTTGGTATATTTGGGGAGTAGTCTCAAGATGGCAAACGATGGAGGTGTCATCTGGAGAATTTTCACAGAAGAAGTTTTCATTACATAAGTTTGTATTGTAAGTTCTCTGCTTGGTTTAACAGAAGATATGTCAAACCAAGCAGAGAACCAATCTTGAAAGTACTGGTTATTCCATATACAAGCTATTATTTTATTGATGTCTTGTTGAGCGGCGCGTTGCATAGAAGGACAAGAGCTGCTTGTGAGCTCTACGAGCAAAAGAGGAGACAGGAACGCCGCGGCCGGCTTCTCAGGAGAAAAAAGAGGGAGCATGAGAAGAGAAGCGTCAGATTGAGGATGTTGAGAGAGCCAACAGCAGGAAAAAAGTTAGGAGGTTTTATCGGAAGGTAAAACCGCTGGCTCAAGGTCATCGAGCAAGAACCGATCCCTGTAGAGATAAACAAGGGAACATCATAATTTCATAGTAGAAGCGCAGTCAATGCTGGTTATTTGGAAAGACCACTTCTGTAGACTGTATAACGGTGACGATGAACACAATACCGCTGTTAGGGAGGAGCCTTCCATCGGACACGATGATAGTCAACAATTCGGTGAACCCGACCTAGAAGAAGTGAAAACAGCAAGATCACTGCTGAAATCCAACAAAGTCGCTGGAGCAGATGGTCTAGCTGCCGAGCTGTTCAAAGCAGCAGGTCACGACGGTCGTATGATACCTAACTGATGCTGAATTATGGACTTATAAAACTTGACTAGGAATTAATGAATTTTTGGCTTCGTCTTGTTCCGTCAAAAATAAGTCTACTGTGACTAATCTACTTGATTTAACATCTTTTTGTTTAGATGCTTTTGAAGACCATGGATAAGTAGATTGCATCTTCACTGACTTTAGTAAGGTATTTGACAAGCTGTGCCACTTAACATTATTTAAAAAAAAAAACTTAATAATATTTCTATACACAATTAATGAATTAGTCAAGATTTCTCGTTAAATTAATTAAATCGAAGAGACCCATTGCAGCTTTAAGTGTTTAGTATTTATTAATTTAAGTCTAAGTATAACCAGTTCAATTAAAATCGTTGCCAAAAAAGGTTACAAAAAGCGTTTTTTTTTGTAGTTTAAAACAACTTGATTGACCATTTCACTTAAATAATCATTTTTATACAAAATAAATAATATGTAGTTTTCTTCTAAAAAAAAATTATGTCGGAGGAATTTTGGCCAAAAGAATGCTGACTATTAAATTTTATGAACGTTGGCAACATTCTTAATCAATCAATAGTGTGTGAATTATTAATTACTTCTCTTTAACTACTTAATAGGACTGCTTTTTTTTGTCTTGTAAATCCCCAAGAAGAGCCCAGTAAATTAAAACCATATAAAAGCACGTCGTGTTTAGTTAATCTGACACACTATTAATTCCGTCGTTCATTCTAACCCCGGCTAAGCGAAATCTTAAATCAAAATGAAGAATTTTATTTTAGTTCTATTTGCACTTGGTAAGTATGTCCGGTTTCCACTTGACCTTTTCTACTTGAAATCCGTTTTAAAATTTTTATTTGAAGCATGCATGATCGCTGCATCCAATGGTGAATGTAGTGATGTCTGTCCAGCAGTTTTTGATCCAGTTTGTGCCTTCAACGGTCAGTCGTATCAACGTTTCTCAAACTCGTGCTCGTTGTCCATCGCAAATTGTAAAAGCAACAATGGTAATTATTTACAATTTGATATTTTTACTCTGTTCAGCTTGATATCTACAAACATACTTTTTTATAATTTCGTTGCAGCTTACAAACAGGTTGATATGAATAATTGTCGATAATATATTGTTTGCCGTAAAATTTAACAGATTCACATTTTTATTACAATTTCAATAAAGTTCACATTAAATATGAAATCAACTTCTAATCAATTTGTTTACTGAAACTAAACCACATTCGCGTTGCCATTGTGATTCTATTTTGGTTTTACTCACGATTTCATCTCATCTCACATCTATTGACCCCGACGAAAAAAAATAGAAAAGAAAAAAACGAACACCAGTTGCAATGTCAACGTTGTGTCTTGCATACCTAGTCGTTATACTGTAAAATGTAATATTGAAACAGTGAGAGGTGAGTCCCCTCTCAATCTCAAGTCCAAACACTAGACATAGAGCTTCAAACGGCATCTGGATTAATCTGGAGCAATAAATATTGGACATGTTGAACCGATGGCCTTTTAATGACACCAAATCGTCCGATGCCGTTGTCACCGAAACCGGTGCATGTCGTTTTTATTTTTGTTGAAATTGCAAAAATGCAAAGGAATCTGAGTGATTTGCGTTGCAGGTTGATTCTTCGCTTCGGTTATTTCTATTGTGAACTCGTCAAGGTCTAAATGATGCTTGCACCTTCAGTGAATGTAAATTCGCATCTATTCTAGTGGTGACGAATAAATCAAGAGGTCAATAGACTTAATTTAATTGTTTGTATTCTAATTGACGAACAGAACAAAAACAATGAGCAGTGGTAAGTAACGCAAGCTCACGCGATGTGATTGATTCACAACTCGAAGGTTTTTTTGTGACTTATTTTTAAACTTTGTGGATTTTTGCTTGTTTTCGCTTTATTTTCTAGGAGGTCCATACAAAATTTTGCTTGTAAGCACAAATTCTATTCGACTACTGCTTACCACCTTTTGCCCTTTGTTTAAAATTTTCGATTTCAACTAAGGCTGACATGGCTTGTGGTTGTGGATCTAAAAGAAAGTTAAGAAATTAATTTTTTTAAAGTTATATAACTTTTACTACAGATGAAATTCAAAACAGAAGGGTTTTGTCCTTCAAAACTACAGATTTTTAGGGACCCACTATCAGTGAACAGACCGAATATGCCCTTGGTAAATAAATGGACTAGGAACTGTGGGCTAACAGTCAATCCAGCTAAGACAGAACTAGTACTGTTTACTTACAAACGTAAAATATCCAACTTTAAAGTAGGGGAGAGTGGGTACGAAAGTAACACGGGGCGGTTGTAACATTGAACTTTAAAAACACCCTGAGACTGTATACGTTCATTTTTCAATGTAGAAATCTTGGCAATTCGGTCCTGAATGCACCCACTAAAATCCAAACGTCAAAGTACTGAATTGTGCCAGATAAAGTTGAAAACGTTAAATTTGGGTTCTGTCGTAAATTTTTTTTCTGTGTTATTTTTCGTTGTATTTTTTTGAATAATATCGTTTTTAGAAAGTGGAAGCTGTGTTATTAGAGTTAAATTTTTTCTTTATTCAATGCTGTTAAACTTTTTGTGATCGACCCAATAGTTTTTTTAAAATTCCATATACAATATAAAAAAACCAGATGTGGACTGTTGTAACATTTTTTGAGTGGACGTTTGTAACATGTTACAAACGTCCACCCAAAAAATACCAATGTGACACTTCTTGTTTTGATCTTCAATGAATATCACGATTTCCATTTCGAGAGTATAATATGCGACGACAAAGAACAAGAAAAACCTCTCGAGGCATGATTTCCAAAAATATTATGATAGAAGCAGCAGTAGAAGTCCTAAAAAATGGCAAATCAATTCGAAGTGTTTCCAAGTTTTATAATATCTACCACGTTACTTTAAGTCGTTTTGTTCGAAAACTCAATTTTCTCGAGACTCCCCTGAAAACGCTGTTTACCCAGTAATAGGGTACAGACCCCAAAATAGAGTTTTTACAGATCATTACGAAGTATTTATTTATAAAATAAAAAATAAGAAACATAGAATTGTTTTTATGTTTTTTTTTCTATTGAAGGGAAAATTGGAAGCATACATAAATCATTATGCCGATTTATGCTATGGAGTTACGACCAAGTGTATTCAAAAACTGGCATACCAGGTGGCAAGCTATTATAAACTACAAATGCCAGCTAACTGGAATTTGAATCAAATGGCAGGTTAAGAATGGCTCAAATCTTTTCTAAAACGCAATAAAACTCTTGCCATTCGAAAACCTGAACCAACCAGTTTAGAACGATCAATGAACTTCAACAAACCTAATGTGTCAAAGTTCTTCAATAATTTGCTTGATGTTATGGATCGTTTCAAATTTCAGCCACAACATATATTTATAATATCGATGAAACCGGCTTTACAACTTTCCGTAAACCATCAAAAGTTATTGCAAAAAAGACAAGAAGCAAGTTTGGTACTTTCTTTTATGCATTGTTATGGAATTTTTTAAATAAATCTGAAGCTAAACCAAGTTTCTCTTTTATTTCATTAAATTTATGTGCTGTTACAACCGTCATTTCATCGTGTTACAATCGTTACGACATAAAGGACGGTTGTAACATTTGACTTTCACCTCCTTTTTCCAGCTTTCCTCCGGGGAAAGGATAAAGTTGGATGGCAAATTAGTATTTAATGGTAGCCAAATGTCCACTTATCAATATGTGTGTTGTCTTATTTTGTTATGTCTTTTGGTTTAAAAGTTATTGTACAAAAAGTACAAATTGTTACTTTCGTACCCACTCTCCCCTACCTTCAATCGAAGGCTGTCCTCTTAAAATCTCTGATCATGCAAGGTATCTCGGTGTGATCTTAGATAAAAAAACTAAACAAGGGTCTGAACCCCAAAGATAGATATAAAAAGACGTCGATCGCCTTTTACTCCTGCAACAGAATTTTCGGGAAAACCTTGGTCCCCAGGACCTCAAAATTATCAGATGGATGAATTCGGCAAAAATTAGACCAATACTAACCTATGGTAATCTGGTTTGGCGGAATGCTTAAGAAAAGAGCACGAATCTCAAAACTTTGACATGAGTAGGTACAGACTTGCGTACAAAGGCATTACAGGGGCAATGAGATCCACCCCAACTGCGGGACTGGAAGTTATTCTCCATTAAAAACCCCTAGATCTCTTTGTTCAAGAATCTGCAGCTAATAGCGCCGTGAGACTTAGTCAGACTAAAGTCTGAACAAACAGTTTCATAGGACATGCTCAGATCCTTTATAAAGTTATGGGTCAGAATACTACAACAGGCTATAAAATACCTAAACTTGATTTTCAAATACCATTCCAGGCTGCCATCCCAAACAGAGAGAAATGGATAGATAACATACCATACTTCAACAAGCCAACACGACAGATAGATAAACATGTTGTTGAATGTGAATCGGATCTCCTAAAATGAAGAATGAAGGCACCCGAATTTTGAGAGCTGGGTCGACTATTGTATAGGTACAAAAATAATAAAAAAACAAACAAATATTGAGCTATCCTCAAAAGTCAAAACATGTTGATATATTTTTTAAATTACGACACTTCTGGACATTTTCCAATGCCAATTCTTTTGTAAATTGTGCCTTAATAGAATTAAAAAAATAAATTAAATATTTTACATTTTTGAACTAAGAACACAACACTCACCACCACTTATCTTACTTCTACAATTTTCACCTGATAAAATGCAGGAGTTTGGAAAATTCATTTTTGTTTGTCCATCTGTTACGCAAACGGGGTCAATGACATCACGACAATTCATCATGTAACATTTCCAAAGATTGTAAGTTGAAACAGCTTGTAAGCAACCTATATGAAATAAAGAACAAATTACTATCATTTTCTTTCATTTATTGAGATCTACAAGGTCTAAGCCAACCTAGAGAAATAAAAACAATGACTGCAGCTCTCATTTTTATAACTTTTTCTGACTAGTAAAGTCCTCAGAACCAGTTCGAAAAATAAGGTTTTGTACGACGAAGCTGTTTTTATATCTTATATTGAATTTTTATCATTTCGTAAAGGGATTTCCCCTTTGAGAGAAAAATATACCGAAGCAATATTTAATATTGTCAAATAACTCATTAACTTTTATTATTATTTAGAAAGCATTTTTGATTGGTGATTTTTTTTCCAACAATGTGCCAGGGACAAACTCTTTCAGTTCCTTAAGAGTGTCTATAGCCCAAACGTTACAGTAGGTAAGGTATGCTAAAATTAAATTTTGCAAAAAAAACTTCGCTCCAAACGCCTCGGAATGTCAAAAAAAAACTTACAAATTGCAAAAAAATGCTGCTTGGCCTTAATTTTGAGATTTGATTGAATTGAGGTGTCAAGACAGTCTCTTTTGACACTTTATGATGAATTGAGACCAAATTTGTACAATCCATCAAAATTATGTGTCTTCTGATTCGATTCAACAATCACGTCTTTAACCTTGAAATATCTACAAATGGCAAATTAATTTAAACGTTTTCGCGTGTAAGATTTCAATAATTATTGTTGAACTCATCTTTCATGAAGTGACACAACTTAAGTTTTGTCCAGTTTGAGTGTTAAGTTGTCTTGTAGACTTTCAATTTCTCAACTAGGAAAAAAAACATAAACGACCTTTTAAATAATTTTATAAGTATTGAAACAGTAACTGCTTGAAGAGTCGATGAGCAGTTGTTGCATAAACATCAAAATTGAATGGTTTCAAATCTTAACATTCAAAAGTAAGCAGTTGCAACATTTTAGAGGGTCTCGTCAAAACGTCTACTTCTTCACATGAAATTGGCGCTATTCAGTGGTCGCTTGGTTTAAGTCTTAAAAGCGAATATTAAATTTTCTTTATGCTTGTTGCAACATACAATTTCTTTCAACCCTTTTTGGGGAGAGTGGTGAATTGACGGTTATTTAATTCCTAGCATGCATCATTTCCTAATAAACAGTGGGGTATTTTGAATTCTCAATGCTTAACAAATAAAATTAACAAACCAAAAATTGTTGATCGACAAGTTATGAAAAACGGGGCCAAAGATGAACCGAAGAACTTTCCTCTTGAAACAGCCTAAGGCACATTCATCCGATTATGTCAAGACGCATGCTTCTGCACCATCTGCTTCAGTTTTAATGGATTTCAGCCGTGATATTGCCGTTTTCACTTCTTCTAGATCAGGCTCACGGAATTGTTGACAATCATCGTGTCCGATGAAAGGCTCCTGCCTGACGGTGGGATTTTATTCGTCGTCGCCGTTATTAATTCTATAGAAGTGGTCTTTTCAAACCCCCAGCATTGACTGCGATTCTACTTTGATGTTCCCTTGTTTATCCTTGCAGTCATCGGTTCTTGCCCTGCCTGCATTTTTCATCAAACCAGGGGTTTCACTTTGGTGGCTGTATGAAATCTAGCACATTAGAGGCGGCAGTTAGATGCTTTCTGGCAATGTTGCCAAAAAGGTCTTCGATACTTGATGTTGACGACATAGGACTTCTTAAGAGGTTACTTGACACTCGATCAGAGAGGGATCTGGCGATCTTTTGCGATTGTAGCCGTCCGATGTCGAATTTTTTTGCAGCCTTCCCTTGTTTTGGCCGTTGTCGTAGCACTTCCTTGGCTTCGACGAGGTAGTGGCCCGAGTCGGTGTTGGCTCCTCGGAAAGTTCGAACATTTAGAATGCTGGACAAGTGCCGTCCGTCGATAGCAATGTGATCAATCTGGTTGATGGTTGATTGATCAGGAGATCTCCATGTTCCATGTTGCTACCAACACATTTCTCCCCGCAGCAAAATCGATCAGCCTGAATCCGTTGTTTGAAGTGGTGTCGTGCAAGTTGTGCTTTCCGACTGTTTCACCAAAGATGTAAATCACTACGAAATTAAAGTAGGCGTGGCAGTGGGTGATCTAAATGATTTCTTGTAATGTATTTTCCTCATTTTCTAGACCACGATTGATGTTTCAAATTTTTTCTAAACAACAAACGTCAAACTCCATTTTCGTAAGGCAATTCGATGCAAAAGTGTGCGTGGCAACAATTCTGTTTGCTGATTTTTACTGCCCATACTGATATCGTGGTTCAGGCCCTTCATGAAATAATATAAGACTTGAAATATTTCCTTGTGATAAAAGTTTTTTTTCGATCAAAAATTGATTAAAAATGTCCCAGTGTATAGTTGCATTATTTCGTAGGTAAGAAAACTTCCTGACGCACTCAACTCCGCAAGTTAATATTTTAATTGACTTTTGATAGTTTCTCCTCTCTGCCATTAAACCATCATGAAATTTAACACGACTTTAATGAGGTGATACGTTTTGAGACCTTTTTTGCTGTCCGACACGATGACCATCGCATCGTTTTGTCTGTCTATTCATAGTCTTAGCCGACAACACTATTGACCAGCAGCACAAGGCTTTGGTCTTTGGTGATGGATTAAGGTCGGTCGTGATGGCTTGTGCTTCTTCTTTTTTTGTTTTACTTTTTTGACGGCTCATCAAACCACTGATCTGGAACTCGATTCTTTTGTCCATCTGCAGAACGATGAGAATTTTCGGTAAAAGCCGCATTAATCTAGAAGATTGTTATTGTTTCTTTCTTCGTTGTTGTTGTTTTAATTGACTTTTAAGCTTTATAGTTTTTGGAAGATAGCTCAAAGAATGTGGGCCAAGGCGAAACGACATGAAGACGAAATAAGCCCATCAACAGGGCACAGTCGGCGGCCCATATAACAATTCCAAAGACAAAACGTTTGCTGCCTTCGGATTTTTTCTTTCATGTCGATCGGACGGAATGACACTCAAGGTCAAATGCGCCTGCACCGCGCCGTGCCGCCGTGATAACAATAGAATGGGTTTATTTACTTGCTGATGGATAAACAAAATGTTAACTTGAATTTATACACATTTTTGTTTGCGTTTAAACAAAAGCCAATTTCCCACGCAATAATTTTCGTTCATTCATTAAATTTTTATCTATCAACTGAAGATGTGTCTGACGAGATAGATACAAAGGCGTTGGCGGACGCAGCTGCTGGCTGGCTGCTCGGTGCATTGATGATATATTATTTCTTCTGTTTTTTAATTTTTTGATTTGAAGATCACGAATCGGACCTTGGTGGGAGAACAGAAATTGACATTGTAATTGGGAAGATTTTTAATTTGAGAGGTCAGGTCTTTTGCAAGAGCATTGTGCCCTTAGATGAAAGATAATAATGATGCGGAATAAATTAAAGCAATTATTGGAATTGTTTAACTGATTGGCGGTAGGTGGCGTGACAGTGAGCTATTTAGATTTTGATTAATAGGTCCGATTCGATTTGGTAAGTTTCAATTGGGCGCAAACTGCTGACGATTATGTGTTTTGGAATAAATGCTTAAGGGCAGCTACTGGCGAAGATATGATTCAGCAATTTGCGGTCCAATCCTACATCCTTGGTTTTTGGTGCATCTGCAAAACTTCAAACTCATAATTGAAAAAAGTTGTGCAATCCCTATAGTAAATCTTATTTATTGCATTATTATTGTTGTACACAAAAACAATGTTTACTCAAAGAGACTGACATCCTGAACTGCAACATTTTGTTCGTGTAACAAGTTTAAAGAAATTATTTTGATGGAAAATGAATGGGAAATCACGGATCAAAATAAACAAAATGATTGCTATTTTAACAGGTTCGTGCGACGAAAAAACAAACAAATAAATGAATTGCTGGAAGACACAAGTAGGATCTGGTAATTGTTCGTTTAAAATATCATTTCTGAAAATGTTGCTGGACTCTTGAAGTTGATGGTTGATTTGTTTTATGTCCGCTTTTGTTGAGTCTCTCAATTTTGTCACAGATCTAGTTTTTATGACACAAGATTGTAAACAAATAAGTTTTTCTTAGTTCCGATACAGGTTCAGTCGCCTTGCATTTCCTGAAAAAAGGTGTGAAATTGTTTGGATTATTGGTAAAAGTAAAAGTTAGCCCAAAGCTGAGCCTACAAATTCACCTATTTGTCACAGGTGGCGGGCGGGCAGAACAAAATTTTGACACATCAAAGTTAGAGGACACCAATATTGACTGGTGAAAAATTAAAATTTTTGTATGCTTGCACGTCTTAAAATTATCAGCCATATAATTAAAACCTATTCCACTTATATTCCACAGGTTAACTAACCCGTAGAATAAGAGTTAATCCGTCTGTTAAAATTTCTCATTAATAAAAGTAATTTGTAATTTGATAGAGGATGTAAAAGGAGTTGTCGGCGAACATTGGTTTTGAATTCTTGAATATTACAATGACTGGGGAAGATAGAGTTTGGAAGAGAGTTCTACATTCGCGCAGTTCGGCTAAAGAACGATTCTCTATATTTGAAAGTACGTCCGAAGTTGGGCTCGAGGGTAAACTGATGGGCATTCCAAGAAGCGCGAGTATTATGGGCGAATTGTTTAAGGGGAGGCATGCATCTGGCTATTTCACTGGAGCATATACCGTTGAAATAACGGTCAAATATAGGGTGATGAGACATTACGCCGATGTTCAAGAGATGTAAATGACTCAACGATGGTATGATCACCAATCATCGTGAGTGCTCTTTTTTGGATACTGTCCAGAAGACTTAAGTACGACACTGGAGCACCAGCCCAGACATGAGAGTTATACCCAAGCTTAGGACGTATGTACCTACGTTTTGTAGATGACAGCCAGATCAGAAGGGGAAAACAATTTCTTGTATCGTCTTAAGAATCCTAAATATCTTGCTGCATCTTTGGTGACATAGCATATGTGCTCGTTCCACAACAGGTGATCAGTGAATCTCGAGATTTTCGGTCTCATTGATGCAAAGGCCACTCAGTGGCAGGAGAAGCAGTTTATTGGAATAGAAGTTACAGACAAGAGATCATTTTCGATAAAAGAGCAAGATGCTAGACTTTATCAAATGCCTTTGAAATATCAAGTGCAACAATCTTACTTTCTCCAAAACGATGTAAAGACTTGTTCCACTGTTCGGTGAGAAAACCCATCAGATCAACAGTGGATTGCGAAAGCCGTACTGCCAGTCATTAAGAAGCTTTCGGTCTTCAAGATATTTCTTGAGCTGATAGTTTATCAGCGTTTCCATGGCCATAGAAAGAAGGGACGTAAGTGAAATCGGACGATAATTGGAGGGAAAAGAAGATTCGCTTATTTTTGGAATTGGCTGGACAAATGCTGTTTTCCAACTGCTCGGAACAAGCCCAGAAGAATAGGATAGATGGAAAAGCTTACGCAAGGGTTTTGCAAGCGTGGAAGAACATCTCCTCAGAAAACTAGCGGGGGTACCATCCGGACCAGCGGATTTATGTGTCTTGAGATCTTTAAGGACCTTCGCAACAGCACGAGTGCGAAAGAAGATTTGCTCAAGGGAATCATTGACGCGCTCAAGGACTGGGGGAGACATGATACTCTCGGGAAGCGTTGAATTGGAGGCGAACTGCCTAGCGAAAAGGATAGCTGCCTTTGGGACATTGCAGTATTTTTTGCCTTAATTTTTGGTCATGCAAAAATTTTGTTCGACGAATGTGGGTATTGGAGGCCTTCCAGGCTTGTTCAAACTTGTTCCGGTTTTCCTCGGCTGGATTGGCTCTTAAACACCGGAACTTTACTTCTTTTTCCCTGATAACCTCTTTACAGCTTGAACCAAACCATGACTTTTTCTTTCTATTCGGAATACAAGTTTTAATTCCCAAGATAATCATAAAAGTAATTTGCGCTGGAATCTACGTCACTATCGAGGAAACATGGTGACCAATTAAAGGTCCAGAAGAAGGTATTGAGACCGTCCCAGTTGGGTTTCTCGTATTGCCATACGGTTTTCTTCGGAGCTCTTTCTCTAAATGGATTAGTTTGACACGAGAAATTTTGCAGATATAATAGTATGGTCTGATCTCCCTAGAGGCGTTAATACAATGATAGTTTATTTATCAGGGTCAGACGTAGGGAACAAGAACAAGTCAAGAGTTCTTTCCGCTTAGCGATTAATGTCCGATATTGGAGATCTCGGCACACATTCCTTCGGGTCCGACAACACCCGAATGATTGTGTGCCGAGATCTTTGCTGAGAATAGCGAAATTGAAATCACTCGTAATAACAACTTCAAAGTGAGGATACATGCATTCAATTCTTTATATGGAGTCAGATAAAAATCATATGTTGAAAGGACCAGGCTCTAAATATGTTTTAATATTTTGGTTTAAATTTAACTATGGTTACTTATTTAAATCCTGAAAACTGAATATCATCTCAAGTGCCTGCCTGTGTGTTGCAACTTGCAAGTAGCTCTTAGCTACTCCATCTAAAGAAATTTAACAAGACTTACAAAATACAACAACCGTTAAAGAAAAAACCAGCAATTGTAAATTCACTTAATCAATTCGCAATTCATCAATTTTCAAATTTCGACACCCACATGCTTCTTCCATCGAACCCATCCATCAAACTCTCACTTATGCAATTCTTTTTTAAAAACAATTGAAATTTGCATGCCAGAAAAAACCGAAACCTTCAAAAAAATCGAACCTCATTGACATGACCATTCAAGCCTCTTTAACGCAAATTAATTTCTATTCAACAAGTTGGTTGCATGATTTTTGAACTTAACCATTAAGTTACATCACAAAACAATTCAATTTAACAACGCCAAAGTGTTGGTCTCACTGTACCTCCTCCACCAACAATAAATTGTTATGAGTGATCACAAAAGAACCCACAAATCGTTGCCCAAAAGAACTCTTACACACGAGCCAAGATGGTCAATATCGTTTGAAAACGATATTAAATAAATTGAGAAGATAGATGGCTTTATATTTAGGGTCACCGAAATTCCAGCCATCGACGAACGGCGGCGGTGGTGCGGGTGATAATATCTTTAAAAAGATGTCAAGATGATTTCTTGATGGCCAGATCCGTTCCTTACAAACCGAACTAAGAGAGAGGTCATCTGAATGATCGCATTATTGGTAAATGCGAGCTCACTCATGCCAACTCTATGAATGGCTCCAAGTTTGAGACCTAACTTCTTGTCTTTACAAGACCACCACAGGGTATTTCTCACACACAACGCGAGAAGATGAAGGTAATCCATGAGATATACACATACTTATAGATTTCGAATTCGCATAGCTTCTGCTAGACACTCAGAGTATCCCAAGTTGGGGGAGATTCTCTTGTGAGCCATACCACCACCTCCGCGGCTTCAACTCGAATTGGTATAAATAAAAATGTTGGTAGATTTGTTAGACTTTTGTATCCGAACTTGCCAACGATTCGCACGTGCATTCACCTTCGCATCTGAACGTCCTCCTCGCGAAATAAGAAAGAATTGCATTTTTGAGCTCGTATCTGTTGTTCTTTTCGTTTGACGTGTTGAAGAACGATTATCCCAAGATCGAGGATCTTCTTCTTTAGCTTTTTTTGTATTTAATAAATTACAATCGTGATTTGTAACTAAAGTGTAATAAATTTCGTGAGACTTCTCATCCCTGGGAACTCCTCGTAACAGCTCAGATCGCGGTCGTCTTGTTTAGATTTTTGTTGGTTGAATCGTCTTCGGGTCTATATTTTGGATTATTGTTTTGAGTCTCGAAATTGGCTCGGGTGAATTACTGTGTGAAGTTAACGTGATTCCTTTCTAAAAAAAACAACAACATAGAAATCACTTCGACATCGTCATCATCATCATCATCATCAACAGCGTCATCATCATGATGAGTTTCAATGTTGGATCTTCGCTGGAAAGGAAGATGGCTTCTTGTTTGGCGCTGGCAATTGGATTACTTGTTGCCATGAACATGTGTGTCAGTGGAGTAAGTTTAGTATTGTTGCTTGGCTTTTTCAGAGATTGTTCAAGTTGTTGTTTTGTTAATGTTTTGGCATGTGAAGCACAATGTGAACTGGGCATCTTTTTTTTAGAGTTTGTGAATTGTGTTACACAATGTTTGGTTTTAGAATGGGATGCAGTTTAACGGTGATGTTGGAAGATTAATGAAGGATAATGTTTTTAAGAAAGTTAGGGTATCCATGTGAACTGGGTAAAAATGTAAATAGGAAATGGGTTTTCAGGAATTTATATTGGTTGTATAAGAGGACATTTGTGCCATTTGGGCGCCCACCCAAAACAGTCAAAATTTCTGCGAAGAGCTAAGTCCTTAAAATCTAGATCCAGAAGATTTTGATTTGTTTGAAGAGCCAGCTTTGTGCAGAGAAGCTGCTTCATCCGCTTCTCAGACCAATGAATATATGTATGTAAAAGAATCAATAAAATCAATCGTCTTACAAAAAGACAAAGCAAGCTCCAGTTGCTGCTTGTGAGAGATGTTCAAAATTGCAAGATAGCTCCTGCACCACAGGATCCGCACAGGCCTTTGTCACCAAAAAAATCCTCAGTATCTGCACTTCCATAGTCCAAAATCACTGACGAGCTTTCTTCAAGTCTTAATGTCACTTGATCAGCCAGGTAATGTTCCTGGATCGAATTTGTGCGATTCACTAAAATGTTCACTATGCAAAAACGCATCTGAAGATTTGCGACTCTGCGATTTTTCGAAATGTTCACAACAAATTAATTAATTTTAGGTAAATTGTAGGTTGGCAGTTGTCAGTTTGACTTGATTTCAAATGATTACGTCTGTTTGCTTTGTTTTTTTTTTCACGAACTGTCATTTTTTGGACGTCTTCAGATTCACCATCTTTAGTAAAAAGGAATGACTAGTTAGTAAAACGATTAAAAAGAATAGAAATTTTCGAATAGCTAGTCAATTACTAAATATTTAGTAAATTCTGTTTAAAATCTTGCGCCTGTGTTTTTAAATTTGAACTAAACCAACGATTTATTAAGAATCCTAAAAGTATTGGTGTAGTTCGCTACCAATCGATCCGTTTAGGTTTGCAAGATATATTCTTCAACCCGTCTTAATGTTTGCTTTTCATTTCTTGAGTCCTGTGCCATTACCTTCTCGGTTGCCCTACTCTTCCTCTTTCTTCCTTCGAAGCTTTATTTGACTCCACTGCCAGTAAAGTCTTTTTATTTATTAGATTCAGTAGGTCCCTCTCTGTCTGCAACCCTAGAGGTCCAGGAGATGAAATATTGCTAATTATTTTTGACACTTTGATATTCGACGCTGTCGAAAGGATTCTTTAATTTGATGATTTGATGATGTGATCAAAACTTAATGATCCAGAGCAGATTGCTTGCTTATTCAGCAATTAGTCAGGCTGACTACTCCAATTCATTCATGAAAAAGATGATCCAAGAATTTTTGGCGTGATATCGATGTGGCATCCTTAAGTCTATCGACGCTTACCTTGGGTACTCGGATGATTCTATTTGATAAGCGAACAGTGGGTGTACGTAATTTAAGGGTAATAATTTTTATGTGATAGTTAACGTTACGAGAAAACCCAATGCCATGCCTTAGCCTCTTCCTAACTTACAGTAAAAAGCACAGAATAACGAAGGATCAACCCTTAGTCTGTGGACTAAATAGAAAATGCTTTTAATAAAATAAAACTCCTCTTAACTGACGTTTACTAATATATTTGGAAGGAATACAAAAAATATTAGAAAAACTACTTCTCTGCCGCAATCGATTGCCATTTACAAATGCATACATGGCAAAGCCAACATCAAATAGGCAGTCAAGTACCAACATCAATACCAAAATCTCAAAGGGATTTTTGGTGAACGTCACTTTTCTATTCTTGAGAAATTTTAACTCATAGAATAACTCTTATTCTATGGGTTAGTTAACCTGTGGAATAAGAGTTGAATAGGGTTTTTTTATAAGTATGGCTGTTATTGATCAATTTGATTGCAAGACGTCCGCCACCAATATCAATTCCCTTCGCATTGGAAACATCTATTAGCCCCTCAACGACTCTATGATCGCATATATATGCATATGAAGCCATTTTAAAATCTCCGTTTCGTTAGTTCTTGTAATATTTCTTAACAAATATGAGTTGTACACTCGATTCATAGGTCGCTGGTTCAGATCCGGCTCGAAGGACCAAAATGTGTTGACTAGCTAGTTAAAAAACTATTAGAAAAGCTCAGAATAAATGAAAGACGTTATCTCGATAGTTAAATTACAATATTTCGTTTAATTTTTCTTATAATTTGAGTTGTATACTCGTTCTTTACAATAAGACCATTAATTTTTGTGCTTTATGACATTGTTATAATTTTCAAGGTTATCTTTGACATTTTGGGGAACGTATTGCGAATACAAATAAATACATTAAATGACATTTAAAATGAATTAATAATGAATTATAATTAAAGCTACGTCTATATTGACGCGAATATTTCACATTCGTACAAGCTCTTCTGATTCGGATTCGTTTTCGGTGTTGCACTGAATAATGACGATAAATGGTATCGCCGTACTCCGGAACCCGACTTTGAGACTTCAAGAGATGAGCAGGACTACGTCAACAACCCTTACTTACTTATCAAGCTCACAATCCATGAAGGATCTAAGCCTGAGATACTGCAGCCTTCTATCGGGAACGGTCTCCAGTCGCCAAAACCAAGCGCTCTGGCATCCGCAGTCACTTGGTTCTTGTACCGTAGGTTCGATCTTCCTTGTCATCTCGAACCTGGGGGCTGCGATAAGAAGACTTTCTTGGCTGGAGCGCTGTCGTCCATTTACTCGATGTGGCCGAGCAAATGTAGTCGTCTTTTCTTGGCTTTCTGTACTACATCCACATCTTGAAACAGTTCATACAGTTCGCGGTTGAACCTTCTTCGAAAGTGCCCAATATCAATTCCCTATTTTACTTATCGTCCAACACACGGCGCCGTAGAGTACAACTGGTAAAATCAAAGTTTTGTATAGCAAACACTTTATCTTTCGAGTGAGGAGCTTTGAACCCAGTTGTTTTGCCAAACCGAAGTTGCAGCGGTTCGCTAGGGTAATTCTTCGCCGGATTTCCCCTAAGGTGTCGTTTATGGGATTGATGTTTTCTCCAAGGTAAGTGAACTCCTTAACTACCTCGAAATTGCTGCTACAAAAAGTGACGTTTTCTCCTAGGCGGTGGACAGATGTTGCTTTGTTTTGTTGATAGCATGTACTTTGTTTTGTCAAGACCAACGAGTTTCGCCTGTCCTTCAATCACTGTGAAGACCACAAACACAGCTCTTTGGGAGCGACTGATGATGTCAATATCGTCCGCATAGCCTAGGAGGTGGGTGTATTTGGTGAAGATAGTGTTTTCCGTGCTCACATCTGCCTTACGCACTATCTGCTAAAGGTCTATGGTGAAGAAATCACATGACAACGCATATCGTAAATCCTGCGCATGTTTGAAATAACTCGGATGAGCTGTTACCCATTTGCACACTGCACTGCGTATTGTCATGCGGCACAGCTGGATCAGTTTGTACGGGATCCCGAAATCAGACATCGCCATCATAAGCTCTTGGCGGTGGATGCTGTCATAAGCAGCTTTGAAGTCGGTGAAGAGATGGTGGGTTGAATTTCGTTGGTCTTTTCCATGATTTGCCTCAGGGTGAATATTTGGTCTATCGTTATTCTGCCTGGCCTAAGTTCACAACGGTACGCCGATTATTGTGTTGGAGTACGGTTTAAGACGCTCACACAATACGTTGGATAGGATTTTTTATGCAACATTAAGCAGGGATAAAACTCGGTAGTTTTTGCATGACAAGGGATCACCTTTTTTGTAGATGGAGCATATGGAGCTTATAGACCAGTCAGTAGGCATACATTCTTCCTCCCACACTTTGTTGAACCCCTCTTCCATATTTAAGAGCTAAACTCAAACATATACTCAAAACCCATGTTCATATGCTTACTTTGATTTGTTTTATCTTAATCCGCTGCTTCCTGTGCGTTGCGGCAAGGTCGAACTCAAGTACGCCTGTCTAACTGAATTAAGCACCCATTAAATCACTTCCAGCTTAAATTAGCACATAACTTTGAATCCAAACAGATCCAACATAAATGGTCAATAGCACGAAACAGCGAGTAAGCCACACCACAAACACACACATCTGTCATGTCAATCATTTGACGCTTGGTTCAACTCGACTTAAGTCTTAGAATAAATTAAATCCTCTCATGCGTTCAAAAAAAACCATCTTTCGCAATAATTTCTTTCTAAGACCCTCCAGCCGAATGCAAACCAAACAGAATCAGAGATGCCCTACTAACCAGATTCTGCTTTATTCAAAACCTCAATTCGAAGATTCGCGATATACACTGATGGCAGAGTGCTGTGATATTGCGCGATCCATCATGACATGAAACTTTGCATATTAAACATGCATATGGTACATAACTGACTCTAAGAAAACAAACATTTTTGAGAGTAATTAAAAAAACTCTTTTGCAAAACTGATCAAATATGCAAGGGCTTCCCCGCGGTCTCTTCGACGTTTTTATTTGATGTTGCTGCTGTTGTTGTTGGTGCTGCTGGTGGCACTTGTCTTACACGAGACTCGAGAGATGCCAGAGATGAGAAATTATCTTGGCTAAGAATTGTGGGTTTTTATCTTCTCATGTTGTACCTAGTTGATTCATTTTTATGAGTGGCAGTTGGCATGGCGTTTGCAATATTGCGGAACACTTTTGGGAACTTTTTTTCTAAGCCGCTACCGCCCCAGTCATCATCGAGGCTTATAGGTCTGACAAATGTTGCGCATAAAAAATGTAGCGTGTTTTGTTGTGGTGGCATATTGCAAGGCTAATGCAAGATGATTAAGGAAGAGTAGGGTTTGATGCTGACACATATTCCATCAAGCTGCTGTAATCATAATTAAAACAAACGTCGGTCGCTTTGCCGGATAATAGGGTGAATATGAAGCTTGGCGTGCGAAAGATTCAAAATAGTTTTCATAAAGTTATTGCAAGTCCCACCAGTTGAAATGTTGATTTTGACAAAATGTTTCTAAACAAAAAGTGAAGGGTGCCCTTTAAGCTATTTCATCAAGTTGGTTTCCAAATAAATTTTTACAAAACGCCTATTTTCAGCAAATTGATGGTTACACAGCGGGAGAAGACTATCCAGCATACGAGGCAGTGCCTAAAGGACTCTCGTTCAACTGTCAAGGAAGACTTCCTGGCTACTACGCTGATCCAGAGACTCGTTGTCAGGTATACCTAGTTTCAATGTTCGCAATTCAAACAAAAACTTATTTATTTTTTTTTAATCAAAAGGTCTGGCATTGGTGTCTCCACTCCGGCCATCAATACTCCTTCCTCTGTCCGAACGGCACCGTCTTCAATCAAGCCGTTCGCGTGTGCGACTGGTGGACAAATGTCAACTGTGAATCCGCTGAACAACTCTATCGCAACAATGAAGAATTGTACCTTACCGAAACAACAACCACATCGACTTGATATAGGGCCAGCGATTATCGAAATTCATCCACAAGAAGTTCTGCCAAATTAACAACAACAACAACACCAACTACCAAAAATTCTCGTTCTGGCTCCAGAAGTCAACAATTCGTCACAACTCAACGCAACCGACTCAATCAAATTAGTCAATCGCAATCCAAAACTACTACCACACCAACTACAACCCGCACAACAACCAAAAATAGTAATAAGAATTTTAGAGGTTCTGTTAAATACTCAATGCACAACAACAACAACAACAACAATAACAATAGGCAGCAACCACAACAAAATAGTTTAAGCAACAACGACATTAACGGTAAACAACCAAAAAATCCTAAACACCTTGAAGCTGAAAAGCTCAAGGATTACAAAAGCAAAATCAAGAACCGTTACAACATCGATTACGATCGATCGCTTGAGGATGAATATGAGATAATCGAGGCCATTGAATAAGAAAGAAAAGTTACCACAGACGATGAAGTGAGAACGGTGTTACTTTTGTGTATGAAAGAAAAAATAGAATTAGTGTAAATTGTTAAGTTTTTTTTTATTAATTTTGTTTAGTAAATTTTAAGATAGACAAACTAGACAATATTTTCCTTTGTAGAGACAATTTTTGATAATAAAAAAAATTTGAAAAAAATCACGACTTTTCGCCTAATGGTTTGCAATTGAATTTGATGTTGATTGGTTTGAGTCTGAGATAAGACATTTATTAGGCTACGATCAAGCTTTGAAATCATGTTGAAAAGCTTGAAATGTTTTTTTTTTGTTTTGTTTTGTAGAAAAAAATACAAAGTCAGTCAGTTGCTTCACTGTTGTCATATTGTTTACATTCACATTTTGGTAAGTGCGCTCATTCCAGTTAATTTAATTGCTTTCTCTTCTAATTTCTTTGTAATCATTTTCTTGATCTTTTAACCAATGTTTTTCTGAAATTTTGGTGTGGATTTTAATAAATTAATAAACTTCAAACTGAATTCCATTGAAGGTATGATTAAGCCTTGAAGCTGGCCTGACAGCTTGGTTAATTGGTAGTGGTTGCTTACATAGTGAACAGTGTGGTTTAAAAGTTTATATCCACTTGAGGATTGTCTTTTCAAATATTTTTCAATTGAAAAATGAATCATCACTGGCACAATGGTATTCTAATTGTTCATTTTATTTGAATAGTGTTTAGGAACATCATATAGGAGTTGGTACAAGGGCAAATTTATTGCACAGGAATTCTTATTGTTTTGAAGTTCCAAGAATAAAACAACAATCATCGTTAACGACATATTCACTAGTTGCCCTGGATATTGCAATTGAAACATTAAACATGTACGTTTGAATCAATTTCTCAAGTTATAGTTTAATATTAATTGCAAAATAAATCACATTTGGATATAAGGGCGAATTTTATAGTTGAGGCTCAACTCTGAGCCATGGTTCAACGTAAGAATAAATTCATGAAAAAAGATGTCTTCATTCTGTGCTTATATGATCGTCGGTTGAACCACTACTTGTTTTCTTAAACTTGATGTAGCGTTGTGTGGGGTGGCACATAATTTATAACTCTAGAAAGTGGTTAAAACTATTTTTTTTTTTGACATTTTGGTGGACAAGACAGGTGCAAAATACAAACAGAAAAGCAATAAAGTGCAAAAGCACTATCCACTGTGGATATTGTTAAGGAAGTTGCCTCCCGTTTCGTAGATTTGGCAAGATCGTCCAGTTTTGCTGCCCAAGTTTTTGTACTAACGACCCATAGTAAATCGCAAACTCTTTGAGAGACTACTTAACAAACCTGAAGAACATTATCATCGGAAATCTAGCGGAACATCAAGGAAATTTCTTTAAAACGGGAAGCAATACAATAGGTTTTAAAATTTAAAACTGTCAACAGACGCTTGCAACAGTCCATCTTTTCCCCCTGGAAGACAAAATTGTAAAAGTACTTTTTAAGATTTCCATCCCCCTAAATCACTTTTCCATTCGGTGAATTATTTTATTGTAGAATCAGTTCCCTCTAGTATCTATTTCTTCATCGTCATTTTGCACAAGGGAACGTGTATTGTCAAAATACAGGAGAAAAATTTGACACTGTCAGAAATTTTTGGTGCTTCACCCTCTGTACATGTATCTAACACCCTGTATTTCTTATTCAATGATTCCACGTTAAAGTCAATCAGCGAGAATCTAAGAGTAAGGGATAATTCCTTGATCTTCTTTCTCCTTCGTCCCGATGTGACAACTCCACTTGTACGAAGTGCTACCACTCTCGTCAGAGTACGAAACTCTGACGTTATGATAATGTTTAGGAGCCAGGTCAGCAAATAAAGCGGACGGAACTGTAAAGACAGCATAGCTAAAACCACCTAGCCAGCCAGGAACGACGACTTTAAAAAAGTCCACAGTACGAAAAATTTTGTTTTTGAGACTTCTTTCTATAACTCGATTAACAATTAAATAAGTGCAACTGCCAGATGTGCAATACAGCAATAACTTTCTAGACGAATTTTCCTCTAATCTTAGTCTTTTTCATTTAGACTAGTTTCATCCACTTTCACTGTTTTTCGGTTCATCATCAAACGCTAGTGTGCATCCATGCATTTAGGCATTATTTACGGTTCATTGAGCCAGGGAGATTTATCAAACCAAATAAAAGTGAAAAGTCAAATGCTTAAGTCAAATTCTAAACTGAACCAAATATAGATTAAATTTTTGCTACCCCCACTCCCATTTAAAAAAATCTACTGACAACTTATCTACGTCAAACAAAACATATCCACCCGCCCCCTGGCAATCATTTACCAATACCATACACAAAGGTGCAAAAACCAGTCATTCTTCCTGTTCGAGTTTTTAGCGTAAAACAAAACTAAGCCAGCAGCCCTGTTTCTTAACACACATTCACCAAATTGAATTGTGGGTACATTTATCTGCAAAATAACAAAAAATAAAATAAAAATATGAAATAAAAAAGAATGTCAAAAGACAAAAAAAAAAAACAAGACTTGTCGCACTGTCTTGAGTCGATTACCTTCAATATTGGCACACGCTGGCTGTTGATTCTGCTGGTGATATGCTTTGCAACTTTACTATTAACCACTGTATGTCAGTTGCTATTGTCATGGTTGCCAACTTAATGAAGATTTGCATTCATTCTAAAACCTAAGTTTCGAAATGTTGTGTTTAGATTTTTATGCACAGCGCTCTTATCATTCTTAACAATCATTCAAAAAAGCCAAAATGAAAAATGCATCGATGACCGACAAATGCAAAGAAGGAACAAAGTAAATAGAATTAAGGAAGCGAAGAAACTGAGAAAGAAAAATAAAGGTCCTACAACAACAAAAGGAGAAAAAGAACCCGAAGAAGAACAATCGACTTTTCTTCGGATTTGATTAAAAATTAAAAAAAATCTTTAAAATGTATTTTGCTGTTGATTCTGTCTCGACAATTATTACTTCAGCTAGCGTCTCGACGTATCCTCCTTTGGTTACTTAACGCAGTGGCATGCTTTCCAGTGCGTCGCCGCTAGGTTCGATGCTCATCAAACCCACAAAATTTCTCTTGAAGTCATCACCGAAATTTTCTGCATCTTCAGACATTTGTTTAATACTCTTCTCGTCATGTTGCTCCTCATCCTCAAACTATCATCCAGACTCAGTTGCATTCGGATGCATCAACAAATGGAAGTTCTGTTTCCTTTATTCAAGTTTACGATTGACACGAATTTACTCTTCCTTTGAGTGTATTCAGTTTCCTTAAAGTTTCCTCTCGATCCAGTTGAGATTCCATGGCTCTGGTTAAGACATGATACTCCATGAGATTCCTGAGAAAATTCTTGACCATCACCAATTTTTCTTTGCTCGTTTCGATTTCATCGTTGGCCAATTCAATGCTAGCCTCATGCTATTTGATAGTTTCGTAGTCTTGTTGGATAGTTTCTTTTTTCATTTCTTTGGGTTTTGTTTGTTGAAAAAGTTTACTGGATCAATTGGGAAAGAAAGCGATCGTAGATTATTTGGCTGTGGGTGGAAAAACATTTGTTTCTGTTTGGTAAATTGTTGAGGGCACAGGCACTTACATATTATTTTCATTTGATTCATCATTTGATAAAAGTCTTGAGAAGGATGTTAAGTCTTCGGTCATCGGCATCGACCAAAAAAACATTTGCATTTACATTGATTTGCATTTCATCACCATTTAGTTTGGTTTTTTGTAGGTAACAGTTGACAAAGGACAGAAATAAGTACTGTTTGATTAACACCCGTAACAGATTTGTTCTTTCGAAGATTGATAACAGAAATTTATAAAAGATCGATAATCTGAATACGAATTCTAAAAGATCTTCATAACAGAAAATAAATAGCAGAATAACAGAAACGGCAGAATATGTCCAAATGTCATATCAAACTGTCATGTCAGGCAGGTAACTTCCGTTCAGTGATGTTAATTTGCTCATGTGATACCGATCTTCGTGATCTTTTAAAAATAAATTTGATGGCAACCATGAACTCAGTAATTTTGCTTGACTCTTTAAACAAAGTGAAAGAAGTAACAAAACAAACTGAAGCTTGGAATTTCATTTTGTTGTCTCGGCTTGAATGCACTCAAATGAAAGCAAAGCGCACATGAAAAACGGTGGCTGGGGTTGCTTTGGGGGTGGGTGAATTATTTCTTGCAAAGAACGAGATCTAGCTACCGATCACTTGTCATTCAACTTGCGTCAAACTAATAATGAGGAACAGGTTTTGATTGTGTATCAACTTGACAAGAAGTGCTGTTGGTGACACCACCCACGCACAATATATTGACAGATGATGGTGATTACCGATTGCCTTGTGTTCCAGGTTCTTTGACATTCAACAGAATTTTATTGGCGAACAAAAATTCCCCAACCACACCCAATTTGATAAATTTTCATGTTTATTGCGAGTTCTGTCAAAAATAAATGTCAAATGACATGCAGACTTGCACTACAAATAACTGTAAGTTGACAAAAAACAAAAAACCCAAAATAAACAACATTTGTATGGTAATTACGTCGAACGGTTGTGAGTTCCCAATTTTCTTTTTTCTTTGTTTTTGTTTTTGCATTTTGTTACTGACTCTTATTTAATGCGTGCAATGTGCAATGAATTCGAATTTATTGGCAGAATTACATAACACCCGTGAGGTATGTAGGAACTTCTGCTGAACGAAACATTCATTGCTTAGGGAAGCTAAATTAATATTTTCAACGGAAAATGACGACTCATACTACTGCAGTAGTGGTGGCGTTTTATTGTATTTGCCGCTAGAGTTTTCTTAATTGAAATTGTGCAAAAGTTTGAGTTTAAAATCGGTAATTGAGAAATTTTTTAAATTTTAAAGTTTTAATCAATGAAACGAGCTCTGGGTTTGACTTCCGTATTTAATAGCAAATAAAAGGTGGGACTCGTTTGTTTTAAATTATGAATATTTTTTGTTTAATGTCGGTAAATATTTGGAAATAATAATTACCGAATACGTTTGATTACATGATTAGCTTAAAGCCGCCGCCGCAGCACGTCTTTATGACAAACTTTATGGGTCCTAACACTTAAGAGTCTCGAAATAGAGTTTTAATATTTAAAAGAAACGTGATAAGCGGTATCACGTAGGGAAGTAAAAATGCTTCACTGAACACGGAATATTTTAGCACTTTTCTCGATTCAAAGAACAGGTGGTTTTTATGGCTCTTCATAATTTTGTATGTGAAGACAATAATGTCACTTCCAACGCTGAATGTCGGAAATCCTTTGAGTTTTGTCGGAATTTCAATTGGTTTTAGGAGAGAGACAAGAAAATTAGAAGACAAGAAACTAAAACACAAACTTACTTACTTATGGTGGCGCTGCAGTCCATGTCGGACCAAGGCCTCATCCAACAATCGTCTCCGTAGTTTCGCACGCCAAGTTGGTTCAGGTCCTCTACTACATGTGTGCTGCACCTGAGTCGCGGTCATCCTACTCTGCGAATGATATTGAAGAAATCGCATGACAGCACATCGTCTTGTCTAAAACCTTTTTTGACATGCGTCCGTTAGGTTTTTCCGACCATGATAGAACAGCGTGAGTTTTCCATTGTCATCTTGCACAGACGGACGAGTTTTTCTTGGATGCCAAAACTAGACAATGCTCTATACAGTTGGTCTCTATAGACGCTGTCATACGCGGCCTTGAAATCGATGAAAAGGGAGTAGGTATCGATTTGAAGTTCCTGGTTCTTCTCCAAGATCTGCCGTAGAGTGAATAATTGATCGATGGTGGACTTTCCAGATCTGAAGCCATACTGATAAGGACTTAATAGGTTGTTGACGAAAGGCTTCAAACGTTCACACGGCACGGCAGACAAGATCTTGTAGGTGATGTTTAGGAGACTTATATCTCTGTAGTTGATGCAGTTCAGAGGATCTCCTTTCTTGAGGATCGGGCGTACGATGCTGCCGTTCCATTCGTCGGGCATGATTTCCTCCGTCCAAATTTTGAATTTTGCAGATGAATGCTCCTAACCAAATAATCTCCAGCTGCTTTATACAGTTCGGCCGGCTAGCCCGTCTGTTCCCATGATGGTCTCTACAGGCTTTGGTGCTCGTAGATCCTGTCTTTGGTGTCTTCATCCTCTTCAAACACAAACAGAAACAAATATTTTTAGTTTAAGGCTTACAAAAAATATTAACAAACTTTTTCTTCCTTTCAGGTCACAATGAAAAACTAAGGCTGCTCGTGTACAATTTACCAATCATTACATAACATTACATTTGCCCTAAGGTTCCTCAAACTTGATGCTCTTCGAAAAATAAAATAAAATTGAAACCGTCCATAAATAAAGAAATAATAGTCGATTAATATCAATCAATTCCGTCACGAATCGCAATCACCGCATAATCATCTTCATACCAAAAAAGCGAAGACAAAAACCTTCAAAAACAATTCGCTGCACAAACTCGCTTGTGTTTAAAGTCAATCAGGTTAACAAAAGCAAAACCTCCTAGTCAACCTCGTGATGTCAACTCCTGGTCATAAATCTGCAAGAAATCGATTCGCAAAGCTGCCACCACTGTCATCGTCGTCGTATTCCTTTCGAGATTATAAACAAATCGCGGAAGAGGTGGAAAACGAAGAACTGGAATGGTCTTACGAAGAAGATCTTTACAGCGAAGAAGACGACAGTGAGTTTGAGGCTTATTCTGAAGAAGACTACGATGATATCGATGACGATGAGTATGACTCCGATTTCGATGAAGACGACGACCATGAGTACATTGAAAGCGATCGTTATAGAAATGACTCTTCTGCTGGACCGGGTTACTTCTACCCAGAGCAGCCATATGTACCATTAATAGCCAAACCAGCTAGTGAAAATCCATCGTCCAAGCTAAATTACTACATTCTGTCACCACTCTGTGATATAGCAACGATTTACATAAAGTTTGCCATTCTAGCGATCCTCATCTATGCCTGTGCTTTATGGTACACCGTGTACTATGGGGACTTAAGTTCACTGGATGACATGGATGGAAGCGACGATGCTGATGCTGATACCTGTCCTGCCAACTTGTCAACGTGACCGCAGTGGCCTCCATTTTAGAGTTTAATTTTAAGAAAACAATTGTACAGAGATGATAATATATTTTCCTACTGGAGATACACGTTTTTCGATTTTATTTTCATTTTCTTCTTCAGCAAGGCATACCCATGGATTGATGGCAAGCGTAGTACAGGAGGATATGTCGATTTCTTACCACTTTTTCAGACTACCAGTTTTTCATCTGCTACTGTAACGTTTGGACTATTGTTGGTAGTGCATCAGTTAACCGCTGAAATGCAATGTGAAACAGAAACATAAAACCAAAATTCAGAATCTAATAAATATGGAGTACGAGTTATAAATAAATAAAATATAAGAAAACCACTTATTGCGTCACACTAATGTGAAAGTTGAATTTTTTGTAGTATCTTTGAAGTTGTAACTCTGAAAAATCATATGAATTCAGAGCATACTGAGAGCTAAGTCTAAGTAATGAATGGCAATGCTTGCGCCGCATTTTGTTGTTAGTTAGGATTAGCAGTGTTGGCGATCACATGGCTACGACCATTGCAATTTTGTTTCTGTTTCTAGTTCGGTGATTTGATCCAGTAGCCCGCAAGAAACTAAATTTGAACAGAGAGGCCTCAACAGCCACGTTTGATGGATTTGAATTTGGCTTCGGTGAGATGCTGAAGAAGACGAAGTACAGCATGTTGTTGTCTGACCCATTCATCAAGTTGTGGTGGGCTTTGGAAGTCCGTCAAATATGGAAATAGATTTTTCTTGTTTTGTTTCATTTTTTTCTAATTATAAAAAAATATGTGAAACAATTCAACAAAGTCAACAATTTAACTCAAGGTATAAGAGTTACCAGCGGAATGTATAATAATTTTCTGTGAAGCTTTGAATGTATTTGGATTTATCGTGCGGCCAGTTAATGGAAATTTATTTTTGAATACAGGTTTATAGATCACATAGTGATCACAAGTTGTCGAGGCAAATTGTATCGGAAATTGTTACAATTCAAAATGGAATATGTCAATGAAAAAGTTACTTTTGTTTCATTTTTACTTTAAAAATGTACACAAAATGTTCTATAAGACATACTTTATGTTTTTATTTACTTCACTTACTTAAGGTGGCGCTGCAGTCCGTTGTAGACTTGGGCCTCATTCAACAGTCTATGCCAGCCAGCTCGGTCCCTAGCTAGCTGTCTCCAGTTTCACACTCCAAGTTGATTGAGGTCCTCTTCCATTTGTGTGCGCCACCTGAGTCGCGGTCTTCCTCACCTTCTAAGAAGTATGCATCTATTGTGACCTTCTGTCCAAGCCGTTCGTTTTCGGCCCTTCCTCAAAGACAGCATAAACCTCATTTTTCCGTCATTTACCGTTAAGCCCATTTTTGCCGCTTCTGTCTCAAATCTCACAAAGGCACCATTGACATCAAACTGTGTTCTTCCCATTATATCAATATCATCGGCGTACGCGAGAAGTTGAACAGACTTTTGACAGATGGTGCGTCTGGTGTTGACGGTGGAGTTTTGCAATATCTTCTCGAGAACGATGTTAAAGAAATCGCACGACAGTGCATGGCCTTGTCTAAATCCTTTTTTAACATCGAAGGATTCCGTAAGCTCGTTGCCAACCTTGATGGCGCAGCGTGAGTTCTCCATCGTCATTTTGCACAAGCGAACGAGATTGGCAGGGATGCCAAAACCAGACATAGCTTTATACAGTTCGTCTCTGTAGATGCTGTCATACGCGGCCTTAAAATCGATGAAAAGGTGGTGGATATCGATTTCGAGTTCACAGGTTTTTTCCAGGATCTGCCACCAAAGTGAAAATTTGGTCGATAGGTGACTTTCTTGGTCTGAAGCCACATTGGTAAGGACCAATGAGATTGTTGACGAAAGGCTTCAGACGTTCACATATTACGGCAGAGAGGATCTTGTAGGCGCTGTTGGATCTGGCGGTCTCTTGCGATTGTAGCCGTCCGACGTTTTCCTTGTTTTGGCCGTTGCCGGGATATTCATAGCACTACCTTGGCTACGACGAGGTAATGGTCCGAATCAATGTTGGCTCCATGCGCTTGCTACCACAACATTTCGCCCCGCAGCAAAATTGATCAACCTGGAATTCGTTGTTGGAAGTGGTGTCGTGCAGGCTGTGTTTTCCGACTGTTACACCAAAGATGTCCTTTTTCCCCAGCGTTAAATTTTTGTATTTACGTTAAAAACAATTATCACGGCAACGAAAGTATGCCTATTTTCCTATAGCGCCTGTTGTCGACTAGCTAGTTTGAAAACCTGTAGAAAATAGCTCAGAAAACAAATGAAATGAAAGACGTAGTTTCGATATTCAATTGACAATTTAGTTTTTAATATTTCTTAGTAAATTTGAGTTGTACACTCGTTTGTAACAATATTACCAGTAATTATTATTTAATTTGACATTGTAAAGTTCTTAAGGTTAAATCTTAAATATGACGTTTTGTGGAACGTATTGCAAAAATTAACTAAATGTCATTTAAAATGAATTCAGAATGAATTATGAGTTAAGGCTGCGTTTAAATCCACGCTAATCTTTTACATTCGCACAGCGCCAAAGTCTTTGTTTTCGGGGCCTTATTAGCCGAGCCACCCTGTTCAAAAATGAGAATTTCAATAAATTCAACAATTTTTCGTATTGATCAATTAAATGATTCACGACAATTCTACTTTTACTCCAACTATATTAGAAAAAAGAAATCCCTTCTACGAAACAAAAGAGCTGATCTGCGAACTCTTTTTTTTTCTTTACTGTCAAAAACACCTCAAATTGATGAATGAATGATTAGATTTTTCTGTCGGAACTTAAAGAAAGCAATTCACGATTTCATAACAACCAATCACTCACTTTAAGTCCTGCATTAAATGTAGGTTAGTGACTGTATGAGTTTTGTTCAAGCATAAATGAGCTTTTTTTCGGCAATAACAAACAATAGAAAAAGCAGAAATAAGTCTCAACCACATTATCATTATTGTAACCAGTTTTCAAACTCTATCAGCGACAGGCAAAAAAATATCTTGCACCACATGCGACAGCGAGTGTGGTTTACGTGCGTCCAGCAACTACCATTTATCACCAACATCACACAGAGTCACCAGGGAATTGTGTGCGATGGTATATTACTTCTAAAGCTTAAAACTCTACATGCATTCAGATCATGATCACAAAACCACAACAACAACAAACCATCGGTCATATGCCATTTCCACAATACTCCGAGGCTGAGACTTATGCTAAGCATTTTAACAGTAAAGCGCCAATGCCGCACAACAACCACCACCCACCCCTGTTTGGTGAAGCTCTTTTTCTACTTGAATTCGCGATACACTCACACAGAAGACAAAACTCAAACACACACATCTCAAACAACCCGGCCAGACAAGCCTAAGAAGAAGTAGAAGAAAAAGAAAAAAATGTATATCTTTTATCCAAGACAACGAACAACGGCAGCAGCAACAGCAGCAGTTACCTGACTTTTTATATCTCCCACTGCCCATAAGTCTGCAGCTCAACTTCAGTCTGCAAAAAGGCAGCAAAGTGATCGGCGTTTGGCTCAAATTTAAGCACTTCTTTGGTAAATCGATCGGATTTGATAAATATTTTTTTCTTTCTCTTTCTTTTTCCATTGGGAAATTTGAGTTTCCATTTCATTTCATACAAGAAAATCGTCGGAAATTTTGCAAAACGATAATTTCACGGTTAAAATTCTGAAATTAAAGCAAAAAAAGTTCAACCTTGGATTTTCTTTTATTAATCGTTGGTGAAAATTGCTTCGCGAAAATCTGACAAAACGAGTAAACACACAAACAAAAAATAAACCACTTTTCCTCGCGATAGTTATTTTTCATTTTCTTCTCGTTTTAATTGTTCATAGTTGAGTGGAGTTTTTCATTTAAACTGAATTTTCCATTTTGCCATTTTGTTTGTTGTACACTTTTCTCTTTCCTGCTTTTCTTTGCGATTTTTCCTTTTTATCATCATAATCTCTGGCTTTTTATCATCCTCGTCATATTGTTTTGAACAAAAAGCAAGAAAATGTACACAACAACCATATTTGCCCCCATATCTGCATTTTAAAATATTTCGATTTTGTATTAAAAGTGATTGTGTTAAAGTGTAGATTATTTTTTTCCTTTCCACGACAGTGAATTTAAATTGAAAAATTACATAAAAGATATTAAATAAATTTATGAAATTCAAAATCTAGCATTGTTGGCAGTAAAATTCCTGGAAAACTAACGCCGAGTGTGGAAAACATCGTAATTTGGATAATTTTTACATTTTTCTTTTCGTTGAAGGTGAGATTTTATTTTTTTAAATATTTTTCTTAATAATTAATCAAACAGAAATAAGTTAGAGGCATTATTTTGGATTATGTCAACAACTTACAGAGTCTTACTTAACCTTTACATTTTACTGTTAAATACAGTCGAACTTCGATTACTCGAACCATCACTTGCCAGAAAAATAATTCTAGGTGTCAAGAGATCGAGTTATAAAGTAAAAAACAAAATTAATATAAATTCGACCCGTATTTATTTCTGATCCTTAAAAAGTACAGTAGTATAACTTACTTACTTACTTACTTATGGTGGCGCTACAGTCCAGGTCGGACCAGCGCCTCATCCATCAAGCGTCTCCAGCAAGCTCGGTCCCAAGCTAGCTGTCTCCAGTTTCGAGTTCAGGTCCTCTACCACCTGTATGCTCCACCTGAGTCGCGGTCTTCCTCTTCTGTGACGTCCGGGTTGGATTTGAAGATTCTACGAGCCGGAGCATTATTTTTCATTCGCTCTACATGACCCAACCATCTAAGTCGTTGGACCTTAACTTTTCTGGCTAGTTCAGTGTCGCTGAACAGCTCATACAATTCTTGATTGAATCTGCGTACCATTCTCTATTTATCCAGACTGGACCAAAAATCACTCGAATTTTTTTTTCTCTCGAAGCAGCCCAAAGTGTTTTCATCGGATGTTGTCATGGTCCATGTATCTGCACCATACATTAGGATCGGGATGATAAGGGTTTTGTAGAGTGTCACTTGGCAGAGGACTTTACTACTCAATTGCCTTCTAAGTCCAAAGAAGCTTTATTCGAGTTATCAAATATTCGAGCTATCGAAGTTCGACTGTAATTCAAAATTAACTCAGCACAGGTGTTGAGATCATTAAAAAACAAAAAAACACACCTTTGAGTGAATGGAGCGACAATTTCAGTTTCGCTCATAAATACGAGCTGAAAAGGTATTATTTAATTCAGTAACGTTCCAAAATGACAAAAACACCAAGCGAAAAACCAAGGCGGCAATATGGCCAACAAACGAAATGATAAGGTTTCGTAAATTTATTTGATTTATTTTAATATTGCTGCTGCTTGGAATTAAATATACCTGTTGTTGTTTTTGTCTTGAATTGATTATAAGCGGCGACAAGACGATGGTTGCTGTCTTGACGTCCACATAATAATGAATGGTTGGATGTGAGTGTGTGGTATGATGGCTGTTGCAAGGCTTCGGCATCGAAACAGCAGGTTTTTGTTTTTCTTTTACTTTCAATTTTGTTTTGAATGAATTTGGCATATCTTTAGGATTGACATATGCATGAGATATTCTGCTGTTTGCAGATATTTGAATAAGATATTTCGCAAAAATCACCATGAAAGAGAAGAAGATGTTTGATTTTGTAATTTTTCAAAGAGTGTAATCGATCTATACTAATGAAAGAGGCAAATTGGCTATTTGAATGCAAATATTTGACATTATAAACGGGTGTGGTGGGATGTGATATAAGTGCTATAAGATGTTTAAACTTGACCAGAAATTTAGGGCGGTTGAATGGTTGAATGAAATAAGTAGGTACAACTCCGGTATACCAGTTTTTTGACACAAAAAAGTCTGTACTGAATGTGTTGTGGTGAAAAGACTCTGGAAAGGTGGATTTGTTAGAAGACTTGAATCTCGTTGTTGATTGGTAAATTGTTAAGTGTCCTCTATATAAGTGTCTTCTCTTTATGTTTTTTATTTGTTTGTTCTAAATGTTAATAAGAATCAGTTAATACCTCAACATAAAACCATTTTTCTGATGTTGACTCTCATTTTCATGTTGCTTCAGCTTCCCACTTTAATTTTTAAATGCAAATTTATTCATTTTTAAAGGTTGATGATGAGGAGATCTAGATACTAGTCTGTTCGCTGCTTTTTCTTCTTTTCATAAAACACAAACGAAAACATTTTATTTGAACGTGTTCGCAAAAGTTAAACCATCAATCAAAGAAGTTTGTTGGCATTTTGTGAGGAGTTGGGTTTTGCTTTGTCTGCACTTATGCAGATTTACTTGTTGCTGCATTTGGTATTCAAAAATTGAATCTAAACACAAAAAACATTACAATTGCTTCACGGAAAGTTTAATTCTGTATCTCATCATTAACAATAGAAAAATCTTGACGAATCTTGAATCTTTAACAAAGGTCAGAAAATAGGTAGAAAAGACGTTTTGCAACAAAATTTAATTTAAATTTTTTAACAAAGAGATACTGATACTCGGAGTCGATCAACAAAATTCTCGAATAACTCTTTGAATAGCTAACTGGCTGTAGCCTTCTTCTCATGCGAGGCAGCTTAGAAGGGATGTTCTTTGACCGCTGTGTCCTTCTGGTCTGCAGCAGAGGTCCAGCGTAGGCCATCGCAGATTCTAGACTTTTACCTCACATGCACTCTAAAAAAAAACTAAGCGGTCTGGCATCCGCAGTCACTTGGTCCTTGTACCGTAGGTTTGGTCTTCCATGTCGTCTCGAACCTGGGAGCTGCGAACCTATTTGTTGAAAAGCTTTCCAGTCCCATCTCAATGCTGCGTGTGTCCTGGCCAACACCATTTTCTATACCATGTATTGTAACACATAAAATATCCCGGACAGCTTCTTCTTAGCTCACAGAGGAAAAATCTTTATTTTTGTCATTATTTCTGACATAGCGTCTTCGGAGTCGCCCTTGATTTTTCTCCTGAGAGTGGCGAAAAGTTCCTATAGCTAAGAACCCAGATCTCAAATCCATAAATTGAGCCTCTTTGATTCGATTTATATTGAAACAGAAAATCAATTCTATGAAACAAAAGAGCTGATCTGCGAACTCTTTTTTTTCTTTCTTTGCTGTCAAAAACACCTTAAATTGATGAATGAATGATTAGATTTTTTTGTCGGAACTTGAAGAAAGCAATTCACAATTTCATAACAACCAATGACTCACTTTAAGTCCTTCAGAGGGGCAGAGGTTCTATGTATTTATTTTTTTTAAATACAGTCCCAGTTTTTGCAGCCTTGCTCCAGAGTCTTTTCCCCAGTTGCCGCCGATTTCGATAGTCGATTGTAGACTTTGCTGCCAAGATATGTTATGATACTGCTTCATAATTATTTACGTCGGACACATTTTGGTCAGTCTTTAGATAAACAACTTCAGAATGTATTTGTATTCTGCAGAAATCAAATCCACTTTATATTACTTTTCAAGTAGTGAAATCCCTAGAGATTGCAATCTCAACACAATAAATTCAAATCACAGTTTTAAGAAAAACAATTCAATTCTCGTCGTTAAAAGCACACGATCGTATTTTTCAGCTTAAGACTTGGCAAACAAATCTTTTAACTATCTCAACTGAACACACCTGTTCCGAATTGTCAATTACCTTAAATTTGACGACACCAACCGAAAATCACGAACAACATTTTAAGTAATTTTCCGGTTTAACATTTTGCCAAAACAAACCCATTTCAAAAACCATCGAGAAAAAAACTCACAAACTGAAGTACATTTAGCACATTGAAGTGAGATATCATAGCTCGCTAAGTGTTATTAGTCAACCAGAAATATGTGATGAGTTTTGCAATTTAAAACAAACCTACCTACTCTTGGAAGCCAATAAGTTCGAATTATTATCGCCCCCCACCCCGCCCTTTTGGATCATACCACACAGTCGAATCGAGAGCCCGTGAAAACGAAAGTTCATCCATCCGTTCGACTGTAACCGATCACTGATCGATATTTATATTTTTTGTTGTTCAAACAACGCACGTTGAGGAAACAAAAACAACAACAACAACAAAAAATAGGTACTTGAAAACGTAATTAGATACTTTTGTAGATCAGCCAACGATTTTGTGGCGGTATGGTGACGGGACGGTTTATTATTGCCGATTTGAATGTGACTTGCCATCTATGTTGTGATTGATGTGGTAATATACGGATTCGCTATGATTTGTTTTTTGTTGTTGTCTCGGTTTTTATTATCTAATTTTGAATTCCGCATTGATATGCACATCGACTGTTTATAAAATAATTCGAATGTCTGGTCAAGTGCAAAGAGAAAAAGTTACAAAATCAAACCGCAATGAGGCAGACAAGCACATACGACGACGTATGGGTAATTTGAAAACGTGTCATTAATACTTTGAGTAACTTTTTGTGCATTTCGTTAAATCTTCAAGAGTAGATTTAAAGTGCAGTTTCAACCTGAAAGAAGTTGTCAAAACTTAGTTCTGTTCCTGATAGGTGGGTGATTAGAGGCGATGAATTTTTGAGATCATGAGTTTGCTCTTTCTTGCTCACTAACTTATCAAGAGTTGATCTCAAGATTTCTTCATTCCAAATGTCAAGACTTTTAACACAAATTCATTTGTTGTCTTAAGCTTCCCTGAAGTAAAGTTCATTGTGCTTTCCCTTCACCAGGTGGCAGTTTTCCGTCTCGAAAAGCCTAAATTCTCTCCACCTGCCACTGTCAGCTTCATAAGCGTGAAATCTCAAGCCTTATCGGCTTTTCAATCTTAATTGCCCTTCAATTGTTGTCAGTTCTTGGAATTCCCACACAAAAGCAAAAAGGCAGACAAGTTGAAAACCTTCTTCAACTATAACGGTATCAGCTTTGTATAGAAAGTGAAATGACTTTTTACACAATGAATGAACAAAAATTATATAAACTGTGCTAATTAATTTGAATATCTTGATTTGAGACAAAAACACACACACAAACAAAAATTATCCAATCGACCTTGGATGCGGATGATGCTTTTTTGAAGTAGTTATAGCTGCTTGTCGACTTTTCATCTCATTCGGCTGTTGGTGATAAGACAGGCGCAATGATTTCCACTCTTTAATTTAAGGTCCACTGTCATTTGATGTTGTGGTGTTATGAGTGACCTTTAAAAGTTTATTTAAACAGAAATAAACCTGTTAGTGGTTATTATTATCTTGAAAGAATCAGGTTTGTTCGGATTTAGATGGTTCATACTTTTTTTAACATTTCAATAATACGCATAACTCGTTTTTGGCTGAATCGATTAAAAATACTGTTTTTTGGTTTTATTACTTTTTTCATTAATTTCAATAATTAATTGATTGATTTACCTTGTAGGTTCCTAATCTTGGAAATTTACAATTTAATTGGATTTAAAGCGAAAAACAAACAAAAAATTAAATTTCCTATAAAAAGAATTTGTCGAACTTTTAACTTTCTAGAACGAAGAACATTTTAAATTCTCAAAAGTTGTGTCTTATTTTTCCAGTTTTGTTTCAAAGCTTTTTTTACGTTAATTGACGTCTGAAAGGCCGTTCTTACGGGAGACGACCAAATATCGTTGTTGAGACGCAGTTTTTTTTTGAGGATCTTGAGAGAGTAGGTACTTCTCTTCCCTTTTCCGATTCTTAATCGGATCATCTGAACCAAGCCAATCAAAAAGGCGTGCGTTCTTTTAAAATCTATTTTGAGAAGTAACTGTCATACTGTATGAAGCCGAACAGACTCAGATATTCACTCATCGGCGGATTTTTAGAACAACTCAGAAAATTCATTCGACACGTCCTTTGCTACCTCTTCATTGACTTCAAGGCCGAGTTACAAGACCTATTTACTACTCTAGACACCAGAGCTGTCATGAGATGTGTTCGATTTTGACATTCCCGTGCGAAATTTTTCTCCCTGTGTAGAAATTAATTATCATATAATAAAGTGAGTAACACTTTTTATGTGACACACTTAACGTGGTCTTCAAAAAATGAAGAGGCATAAACAACTTGTCAAACGAAAAGCATTGGATGTGCTTTTTTCTTTCCAGCCGAGGTTTTGCTCGCCGGTCTCACCAAGGTCTTATTGATGAAACACGAAACTTCAATCCTAGGTCTTCTGACCCTGGTGGCACGGATCAGCTGGTATAATTCCCTTAGTGGCACGGATTAGCAGGTACAATGCCCCTGGTGATACGGATCGGCAGGTACGAAGCCCCTGGTTGCAGTCAAAAACGGACTATAGCTTCAATATTGAAACCCCTTACCGCTGGTGGGGGGAAGTTCCATTTATAAAATAGTCGGACCTTTTCAGACTAAATACTTGACCAATATTACTAGTTGATACGTTAGTATCATTCGGTAGTAGTAGTAAAGGTGATTTTAGCACTATCGTACTAGTCTACTTATAATATTTTCCGAAGTGAATGAGTGTGAATTGAATAACGAAGTTCCAATCTGTATAGAAAAGTATTTTATACGAAAAAGGCATTTGACTTCGTTACAAGATGTGGAATGAGTAGTTATATTATTTTAATATTCTGTACCGAACTGTTTAAGACAATAATAGGCGGGGAGCCCTCAATCCTGAAAGTGCACTTACACGGATTTCAAAATTTTTTATATTAAAAGATAGTTTAAAGAAATACCAACAAATTAAGCCCGGTATGACGAGGCCTATCTTGGCACCAGTATTTTTTTGCAATTTTTTGCATTATTAATAATTATTGATAATTTGCACTTATCGCGGATTTTAATTTTAACTAGCGCATATTATTGGAAATTTAATGTGCTTTCAGGAAAAAATGGTATGACAGCTGCCATCCTGGCACCAATGTCTGTCATACCTATTTAAAAAAAATATGAGTGACAAAATTTTAAAATAGGTATGACAGACATTGGTGCCAGGATGGCAGCTGTCATACCATTTTTTCCTGAAAGCACATTAAATTTCCACTAATATGCGCTATTTTAAATTAAAATCCGCGATAAGTGCAAATTATTAATAATGCAAAAAAATGCAAAAAATACTGGTGCCAGGATAGGCCTCGTCATACCGGGCTTAATTTGTTGGTATTTCTATAAACTATCTTTTAATATAAGAAATTTTGAAATCCGTGTAAGTGCACTTTTAGGATTGAGGGCTCCCGGTGTATAAAGTGAAAAAAAAAGTGAGGTTATCAAAACAAAACCAATTGAAAATGTCAAATCACAGCTGTGTCAAACAGTTATTGTTGTGTGCAGGGTGCGTTCGCGAGGAAATGTCATTACGAATCAACCCAAAATATTAAGGTGGGTTCACAGTGGTGTTCACATTACACAAACCCACCCGGATGATAGAACTTGATAAAAATGATGTTGAATGTTAAACCCCTTAGAAGAAGAATCTAGGCACTCGAATTTCCAGAGCGCCTAGTTTCTAAAAAATTGTCCAATTAATGTCAATTACATGAAATAATAAATTACACGTCTTTATACCAATACGAAACTCCAAATTCCGGTAACGAGGTAACGAGAGAGTTGCAATCCATAATGAAAACGAATAATATATCCGCTTGTTCGAGTGAATCATTAACTTGCATTCAATTTCCAAACAAACATGGAAGCGCACTTGTCTTTACTACAAACGTTCGTACGTTGATTGTCATTATTGCGGGTTAGACACCTAAGTGAAAACTTTTACTTTGCAACTACTGTTTTGGGGCAAAGTATTTAAAATTTAAATGGTTGGTGTTTACTTATTTTTAAATGGTTTACAGCTGGAAGCGAATATAGAAGTGATCATAAATGAATTGACGTTGTATTAAAATCGGAACTCAGTTTTGTTTGATTGCTTTGACAACTTCAGTTTCATGTTACTCACAAAAAATAAACGTC
The DNA here is from genome assembly GCA_943590905.1 of Sphaerophoria taeniata. Lineage (NCBI taxonomy): Eukaryota > Metazoa > Arthropoda > Insecta > Diptera > Syrphidae > Sphaerophoria > Sphaerophoria taeniata. The sequence goes on from OX016541.1 coordinate 149,730,196, forward strand.
ATGATATCTCAATTAAAGTATGAATCTTCACACTAATTAGTAAGATTTTCATCTTCTTAAAAGGTTAAAAAGCTACATAATTGTTACGCTTGGTGAAAATCATACACAATTAATTCTTCACTTTCTGCTAGCCTAATTTCGAATATTTTAAGATTAGTTAGTGTTGGTTTTCTTCTTGTTACACGAACCAAACATGTACCTAATTAGGGACGCTGTCAAAGCAATTAAGTGCTATTGTTAAGTTTTGACATGATACATAATGTCAACAGATTAAAGGTGTCGCGTAAAGACGGAGTGTGCCTGAAACGGAAGTAGACAACGATCTTGTTGATATGTAAGTGCCTTGAGGCTATTGTCACAGAGAAAAAGTAGTACATATGTTAGGTACCCTCACTGATGAAGGAATTAAATAGCTTTGTGATAGTAGTAAACTTTTCAATCAATTTTGATAATTTAGTAGGAACTGATTTTTCCAATAGGTATAAGTTGACGTTTTACCTTCTACTACAGTTTCGAACACTGCTCTTGACGTTCAAGTGTTTTCTGACATTGATATTTCATCAAAGGGAGGCAGGGTGTTGACTGAATAGTTTATTCTCAACATTTTGTGCCTTTCTGCTTAATTAAAAGTTGAAAGACTTTAAGGTAGATAGATGGCTTTTACTTACTGACAACGATTGCTTAAAGAGCCAAGCGCAGGTATCAATGCTTTCTTAAATCTATTCGTATTGCAGAACTACAATTGTACTACCCTAAAAGTAGGTACCTCTTAAAATTTTTAGTACCATTACTAGTGTTTTCAAGTATCAGTAGGAATTTTAATGCATTGGTTAAAGACTACGTTTACAATTAAAATAATGATAAAGGTAGATTTGGTCTTGTGTTATAGTAAACCGGAATTGAAGTACCTGATATTTGTACTAAAAAACGACTTTAGTAATGAAGTACTTTCAATGTTTCAATATTGCTTTGGCGTAGTTGACGTCAAAGAAAAATTACTCACACAAAAAACAAAAAAAAAGTTATGCAATTCACAACGATCTGTTTTTGACGTTCCTCAAACTTCTTTTCGGTTTTAAATTAAGAGAATGTGTCGACATCATCAAGCAACTACAAGAAAAATATAATTTCAATTTGTGAATAACTCTTCCAACTATCAATTTTTACTGGTATCTTCCCTAAGTTATGGAAGGAATGTTTTATTATTCCAATCCACAAAAAAGGCCCCAAAAACGACATTGCGAACTATAAACCAATTGCAAAACTTTCTTGCATTCCTAAATTAATTTGAAAGTATATAGTTTATGAATTCATGTTCATTCCAGACAAATTTGTTCTCTTAGTCAGCATAGATGTCTCAAGGGAAGATCTACAATTATTAACCTAGTAGACTTTACTTCTTTTTCTCTCTGTGCTTTGGTAGAAGGTTATGAAGTTGACTCCTTCGCTACAGACTTCAGTTAAGCTTTTGACAAGATGTCACATAACCTTGTTCTTTTTAAACTTGACATAATCTTAAGTTTCCAGAAATTTTCAACTCCTGGATAAAATCCTACCTCTCCAATCGACAATACAGGGTCTACTTTCGAAATCATGTTTCAAATCCAATTATTGCTTCTTCTGGTGTTCCTCAAGGTAGCCCCCTCGGTCCAATTCTCTTTGCCTAAGCAATAAATGACGTCGATCAAATATTCTCAGATTCCAAACTCTTAATTTTCGCTGATGACATGAAAATCTATAAAAAGATATCTTCCCCTAAGGACGCACAGTTACTTCAGAACGATCTTAACAAATTCTTCGTCTGGTGTAAACCAAATCTGTTGGAGCCAACCAATCACTGTAGTTTATTCTATTAATGATCTAGGACTGCTCTATGATGCTCAACTCAACTTTTCTTCGCATATCGATTCAATCATCAACAAAGCTAATTCCGCTTTGGGGATTATCAAGCGATGGCCTAAGGAATTTAATGATCCGTACTTTAGTTTTTTGGCGATTTTGAATGGCTTAATTGATAAACTTTTCGAACAGATCATACAATTAAAAGCAGTATCAGTTCTTTGTAAGAAGAAGCTTCCTATATAAATGGTCAACGCACATTACCACTAAGCATAATTTAACCAATTTGTTGGAAAAAATAATTATGCAACCTTATTTTGAGGTTCAAAATGTTTGACAAACAAAATTGTATATGCTCATACCACACCTACTAGCATCGTTAGTACCTCTTGGCAATAATTATAAAACATAAACCTAAAACCCACTCCAATGTCCAACTAGTGACATTTGGAAAAAGAAGGTACCTCATAAAACTGCAAATTAGCATACCAAAATCAAAAACCTACAAATCTTAATACCCGCTAAATAAATCTACCTTGAGATGTTTGCGAAATATCTTCGGATCTTCTCGCAAAACGCGTTGGTGGAATCTTACAAATAAAGTTAATTAAAATAACCAAGACATAAAATTAATGACGGATTTGAAGCGACATACAAATTTGCTTAACCAATTTGTCATGATAACTTGTTCCTTCTTTCGAATTGCGTACCTGCTAATAAGTGGAATTGGGGACCTATTAGAGCTCTTAACAGAGCAACCTTGAACCTTAACATTTTCGGTAGAGGCAAACTATTAGTTAAGTGTCATTCATTCAACTCTAATTTGTAGTGTTTACAGTAGCGATCAGCGTTGATACTGAAAATGTAGGCTGTTGTGTGAATATGAAATAGAAACGTTGGTATTTTGAGAGTCAAACAGTTGGTTTCTCAGACATTAGAAAAATCAACCTGTAAATTAATTACTTAAAAATTGCTTCAATTACAAAGTACCTTAAATATGCAAGAATTTAGTCATGAGAGATGCATTTTAATGCTCTGATATTCAACAATGCCAGACTTTTTTCAACTCAGCTGAAGCACTTATCTCGAGACATTGTCTGTCCGTTGGAACATGACTGTTCTCTTGCGTTGGTATGTTATTTATTATTCTACTCTTATCTTGTTCTTATTTGAGTCAACGAGCAGTTATTATACAAATGTGAGGTGGATAACAATTGCGAATTCTTTTCATTTCAAAAAAATGATCAAAAAAAAAAGACACTTAAGCAAACATCGTGTACAAAGTAAACAGAAAAAAGGAATACCTCCTCAGAACAAGGTTGAAAAAAACATCAAGTCAAAGGTAGAAAAACATGCAATTCCATGTAAATTTTGTCCGGGGTATCTGGTCGTATATCAAGTGCGACAAGTTCAAAAGTGTAAGCCCACGTCTTTCTTGTAAGTGCGTCTGTGAATCTACACGACTTTTGCTATTTTTAAAGATTTATCGCTACATACTTGGTGGTAGGCGACTAAAGAAATCGAAACGAATGCTACTAGGAGAGTCTTTAAACTACGCCACTTTTTGTCTGACACCAACAACTTCTTCAACTCTGAACAAAAAAATGTTCTTCCAACTCAATGCGGGATCAATGACTTCATGCTTTCGTTCTTTTCTTTTCCCCACTGCAACACCGATGGTAGTAATAAATAAGAAATGAAAATATTCACGTATTTACATTGCATATGAGATTTTTTTTTAATGAGCAATATTTATTCTGGCCGTAATTTTGGCACAGGCCCTCTTAAGGACAATAATGTATTCGGAGAGAACATTATTCATTTTGTCAAACAATGTGGCTTATACGTTTTACCTCATAAAAGAAGCACTGCGTCGGCGGTATTTTTAAGATTGAGGAAAACAACGCAAAAGTTTGAAGTCATTGCACTTTGTTTTGATAGGATTTCATTTTTATTTTTTGATTATTACAAATTATTATTGCCATAAGTGTTTTCACACTTTATCTAATAAGGCCAATCTCCTTAAGTCCGCTATCACATTTCAATTTCATAATAATCGCCTCTTCATCTTAGACCATAATTCCACTAACAATTAAACGGGTGATGGAAAATGTCTAGAATTTAACTTGCCCGCACATCATTTGTTTTTGCATTTAAAGCCGACAGCTTTGCTAGAGTAGATCTTTACAAAGCCATGATAGATTTTGTTATCCCAAATAAATTGATAAAGCTGACAATTTTTGTTTCATAATTTACACCCACAAAAGGGATTATTTACACCCTTATTATGCCAGGGATATATGCAGTGAGCGCTTTAGGAAAGAAGGAAAGGGTTGGAAAGGAGGTGTTGGTCTTGAATTCCTGAACATTACAATGATTTGGAAAGACAGAGTGTGGAAGAGAGTTCCACATTCGTGTAGTCCGGCTAACGAACGATTCTCTGTAATTGAAAGTCCGAAGTTGTGCTCGAGGGTCAACTAGATGGGCATTTCTGGAAGCGCGGGAAGCCGAGTGCTGGCTTTTAATGGCTGATAGAATACTTCTAAGCCCTTATTTCGATGTAAGAAAATTGTATAAATGTATGTATAAATTGTGATGAATATCGATTTGAAATCGCAGGAAAATGTTTGCGAATAATTTACATTTTTGCAATTTCTCGGCTACCAGGTCTTCAAAAAACTTGTAAACTTTCTTTTGATGCATCATTCGATGGGTTTTGGAAGATTTGTTTTTCTGTATAAAATTTTGGCAAGGGATTAGCCATGAGAAACGTCCCCTCTGTATTGTGTGTCGTCTGCTATGTCGATTTCCCTTCGAAAACTATTAACCGTTATCGCTGTAAACCTAATCAGTTCTTAACAAGGTAATGCCGCTTCGAATGAGACCAATTTTATGGCAATACGATGAGTGGTTCGCGAGATAATCGAGCCGAAAAAACGTAACGCACATACGCACATACGCACATACGAACACACATACATACACACACAGATATCATGATAAAAAGGTTTGATTCGGATTCTAGTAACGTCGAAACATGGAGGTATGCCAAAACAAGAGATTCACAAAATCGGCCCCATTACAATAATTCCTGTGGGAAGTTAAAAATAACGTTTCACAATTCCCCTTCAAACCCATCAACGGGACGGACTGGCCAATCTCCTTTTAAACCTATCGTTGCTGATAAGAAGCAGTTACTCTTGAAAATCTACATCAAGTTTAGTTACGGAGTCCTACCGTGACCCACTGAGCTGGTTACGTCGAAATTTTTGAAAGTCAAGTGGCATCTACAGATAACAGATAACAGATAACTGCGTTGGCAGAAGAAGAAAAACTATTAAGGTAGAAGAGCACAGGTTAGAAGAATTTCGATTCTTTAATTGCCTTGGGTTTGGGTCAGTTGTCGTCAGTCGATAACAATATAGAAGAAGAACTACGCGCGCAACTGCTCAAATTCAACAGAACCTACTTAAGTCTTTCAATGTACATTGAACTTTAAATCTAACCATAACTTCGAGACCCAACTACGGATTCGATACTTGGGGGTACTTTTGCGTGAAATTTTTGCAAAGTTTGAGGAAAAAGCACGGCCTCTGGAGATGATGTAATGATGAGCTATATCAAATCTACCGCAAAATAGACGTAATGAATGACGCAGTTCCGTAATTTAGTTTGTCATGACACGAATAAATTGTGACGATTTAAAAATTTCAACGTTCTCGTTTAACTTTGCTTCGTTTTTCAAATTTTGGTTCATTAAAAGACTTATTGTTGTCCGAGCTATTCATCCAATTACCAACACAAAGCTTTGTAACAACGTTTTGCCAACATCAACTTAATATATTGGCAATCATAAAATTCGGATAAATATTTGCTCCATAAAACCATTATAGAACTAGTCAATTCAATGGACAAATACACTCTGACCTACAAAAGCAATACTGCCCGTTCACCAAAAACCCTAAAAAAAAACCAAATTCAAATCACTCTCATTTTTATTTCGAATTAAAATTCAATTAAGACAACTTTATGCTCGAATTGAGTACCAACTTGCCTTTCCGGTTTACACTTAATTTTAAGTAATCATAACAAGGATCGCCCCAGTGCTGGTGGCGTGGCGGTTCAAAACAACTTGAACTGGTTGTATGATTTTCTGGTTTCTTGCTTCAGTTTTTTTTTGTTTGGTTCATTTCTTAAAAATGAAAAAAATTTAACTGATGACTGGGCGAGATTTTCGATTTCATTGGATCGATATGTAAGGTGGACAGAAATTATGCAAGCAAGTACTACAAAATTTCCACACGTTTAACATTTAATAAGGTATTTTTGCCTGATGATCTGGTGTGTTATGTATTATTAACCTGAAGGCGAGCATCTTGTGAGTTTTTGGTATTTTAATCCATCAACGTGAAAAAACCGGCCGGCCGAGAGTGGGTCAGCCTAAACTACTTTTTGAATTTAAATTTTTGAAATGCTTCAAACATCATGGTGCTCTCAGGGACTGAACTGAAGATATTAAAAAAATAGTACGTATACGCCCTAGTGAACACTTTTCGTTTAACTTTGTAAAACTAAACAAGTTCTTGCATAAAACAATTTTTGGGAATTAAATAAACTGCAAGCGTTTATTGTTATAGCTGTTCTGCAGTTGTTTCCTAACCTATCTCCACTTACAAACCACTTGTGCAAGGCGGTTCTGGTACTTAATTAAGAAAAAATAAATAAACGAGTACCTTCAACCTTGCATGGGTCTTGTCCAGGAAATTCCACAACACCACAAGACACGAATTGCGTGTTTTGCTTTCAATAAAAACATTCAAGCAACAAGCAAAAAAAACTTAAAAGAATAAACGCTAAACAAAATGTAAGAAAGAAAGAAAGAAAAAAATGAAATCGTGAATACAATAATTGCACCAAAATCAAGCCGCATTGTTTAAGTCTATTGTTTTCATGAGAGGAGAAGCAAGTCTGTCAATTTTTGCATTGAAACTTGCTTGAACCATAATCCAAAAATTGTATGCCTATTGAAATCTTTTACTTTTTGGGAGTTTTTGAATTTAATCTTAACAATGAAGCCAACTGAGACTTAATTTAATTTCTTCTTCTCTTGCAGGTGGTTCAATTTTAGCCAGACAATGCGAAGAGCCAAAAGATGGCTTCTTATATTTGCAGGTGAGTTTAAAACGACTGACATTTCACAAAACCTTTAAAAACGCCCATTCAATTTTCATACCAAATGTCAAAGATAAGCCCAAAGTAAAAAACCATAAACACAGATTACAAATCGTATTAAAAACCTGTCTATAAGCTTTTGCAAATTAAAGCTTTTACAAGACAAATTTTGAATTTGAATTCAAGCTTCATTATGCAAAACCTTTAAGATCTTAATTTACTATGTCAACATAAATGTTTAATTTGTTTTTCAGCTCTTTTGGGATTAATGTCACACACTGGGGCTCTGAGACCCGGTTTTCCTAAACTACACAGCAGTGGTACAACGTCAACGACTACCACAACAACGTCAACAACGACAACAGAAGTTCCGGAAACGACAGTAGCCCTTGCGGAAGAGCCCGAAGCAAAAGTGAGTATAAATTTAATTTACTTTTTATTTTAAGTGGTTAATCTCTGGTGTCTAATGTCAAACCTTCAGTTAAATTAATTAGGGAGTTTACCTTCTTTTTGGTTCAGTTTGAAGCCGAAATACACACTTGACCTAGCCAAGCCATATTGGTTAGCTATTTTGTCCCAATTACACAGTTACCTCTTTAGGGACAACTTACAGTTACTCAACGTAATTGCTCACTTTGGTTTTTGTTGTTGTTTGTGGTCTTTCTGCAAACGATCGTGAAGTCACTCTTTGTCTTGATGTGGGTGCGATTAGATTTAATTTGGAAAGGGGCCCACCACCGGTGTGCATGTGGATTTACTATCGTGACTCGATGGAACTTGTGAAAAAAATAGAATGGAGTTCCCAATCGGATGACAAGAAGGTCATTTAGTTTAGGGCATAGCAACTGCTATGAGAGAGAGAGTGGTTCTCTTTTAACCCTTCTATTTGCGTTCTGTTTGGTTTGATTGATTTGAGAGTCAGTGAAAGTACATTCATTTAATTCTTTTGAAACGAACATTCTCCATTTAAGAAGCTCTTTAAATTGTTTTTTTTTTTTTTAATTATTTCAGGTATTCCATCATGCCAATGCAACAACGAAGGCCTCGAAAAAACTGACTGGAATCCCCCAAATTGACTGGGTTTGGGATCCCAATCTACCACGTGAATTGAATGGGTAAAATTCTACTTGAACTTTTGTTGGTCAGAAACTTCAATAACGCCTCTTTGTGTTTTTCCAGCTACAATCTCTCGAGCTACCCGTTCTTCAGCACTGTTCCGCCTCACAATGAAATCGCCTTCAAGTGCGATGGACTCCACGACGGATTTTATGCGTCAATAGAGTACAAATGCCAGGTAAGATGTACACTTTGATTTAAAGAAGTAATAAGAGTTCTCAAGCCCAAGGACTCCATTGTTAACTGATAATGATGAGGATGACTTTGAAAGTCTAATAACAATGTGTATTCTTCTCATTATAATTTCCGACAGCCGAATAATTCAATAAATTACTCGTAATTACTGAGTTTTTCTCAAAACATTGTCTTCTTCATGGTAACAAAAATAAATATAAGCTTTTGAGAGACCGGAAGTTGTAAATTTTAAGCAAACAAAATGAGCGAATTATCTTTTGCGGTGTTCTTCTGATAACTTACTTACTTACTTAAGGTGGCGCTACAGCCGTTGTGGACTTAGGCCTCAACTAACAAACCTCTCCAGGCAGCTCGGTCCCTAGCTAGCTGTCTCCAGTTACACACGCCGAGTTGGTTGAGGTCATCTTCAACTTTTGCGCGCCACCTGAGCCTTAGTCTTCCACTACTGCGTCGGTCGTCCCTCCGGGATGGATACGAAGACTTTACGGGCCGGAGCATTGGTGTCCATCCTCTCCACGTGACCAAGCCATCTGAGTCTTTGGATCTTCACTCTTTTAGCTAGGTCAGTGCCGCTGTTCAGCCCATACAGTTCTCCTCCATTCACCGTTTATGCATACAGGACCATAGATCTTCCTTAGAACTTTTCTCTCAACCGGCTTAGGGTACTCCCATCCGTTTTTGGCAGGGTCCATTCTTCTGCACCATATAGACGGGGATGATGAGGGTCTTATAGAGCATCACCTTAGTTTTTCGGGAGAGGACTTTGCTACTCAATTGCTTTCTAAGCTCGAAGAAACAGCGATTTGCAAGAGTTATTCTCCTTCTGACCTCGGCGATGATGTCATTGTCCGTGTTGATAACAGAGCCGAGGTAAACAAAGTCCTTTACTACCTCGAAATCATGTGCGTCTATCGTGACGTTTTGTTCAAGACGACGGTGTTGGGTGTCTTTCCTTGATGACAGCATATACTTTTACCCTCATTATAGCTAAACCTATTTTTTCAGCCTCTGATTGTATACTCCCAAGAGCCCTGTTGACATCACGCTGCGTTCTCCCAATGATAGCAATGTCATCAGCGTACGCGAGTAGTTGCACATAAATCTGGAAGGTAGTGCCTCTAGTGTTGACGTGGGAGTTCTGCACTATCAGGCGTTCACATAGTACTTGCAGAAAAGATCTTATAGATCATGTTTAGGAGGCTGATGCCGCTGTAGTTGGTGCAGTTTAGAGGGTCTCCTTTCTTCATGGCCGGACAAACAATGCTGAGGTTCCATTCATCGGGCATGCTCTCTTCCGACCATATTCTGCAGATGAGTTGGTCCATGCTCATTACCAAGTCATCACCGAAGAGTTCGGCAGCGCTTAGATGTTCCTATCTTCACTTCTTCAAGGTCAGGTAGACGGAAATCTTGGCTCGCTTCGTCTTCATTGAATGGCTCTTTCTGCCTGACAGTGGAATTTGATTCGTCATCGCCGTTGTAATGTCTGCAGAAGTCGTCCTTCCGTATCCTCAGCATTGACTGTGACTCTACTACGATATTTCCCTGTTGGTCTTTACAGGCTTCAGTTCGTGCTCGGTAACCTTGAGTCATTCGTTCAACCTCTTGGTAAGACTTCCGAACCTCATTCCTGTTTTTTAGTCTCTCAACATTCTCGATCGATCGCTTTTCATGCTCCCTCTTTTTCTTTCTGAAAACCTTGTGTTCATCTCTCCTCTTCTGCTCGTAAACTCCTGAGTTGTCTCGTCCTCCTGTGCAGCTCTGATTTATATGCTTCTTGCTTGGCTGCATGTACCTACCTGCATTCTTCATCAAACCAGGGGTTTCGCTGTAGTGGCCGCGTGAAACGCAGCACATCAGAGGCAGCATCCCTAATGGCTTCCTGGCAATTCTGCCACTGGTTCCCAATGCTCGTTGCTAGCTGTAGCGGACTTCTCATAAGGTTACTTGTTACTCGATCGGAAAAGGATCTAGCGATCTCTTACGATTGTTGCCATCTAACATCATACTTTCTTCTAGCACTTCCTGTTTTTGGCTTTGGTGGAGATATCTGCTGCACTTCCTTGGCTACAACGAGGTAGTTGTCCGAGTCGATGTTGGTCTCTCGGAAGGTTCGGACATCAATAATGTTTGAAGAGTGTCTTGTGTCGATCGCAATATGATCAATATGGTTGATAGTTGATAGGTCTGGAGACCTCCAGGTCACCTTGCGTACTTGAGTAGATACTTGCTACTACTATGTTTCGCCCCGCTGCAAAATCGATAAACCTGAATCGGAGGTTTTTTCGTGCAGGCTGTGTTTTCCGACTGTTCCAACAGAGATATCCTCTCTTCCTAGTTTGGTGTTAAAATCTCCTAAGACGATTTTAACGTCTTCTTCTGTCAAATGAATTCTAAGACCATTAAGTCGTAATTCACAGCTTTTTTTCATCTAAAATTTCAGGTCTACCATCATTGCATTTATGGAATTCGTCACGATTTCTTGTGCGCCAATTTTACAGCCTTCGATCAGAGGACATTCATTTGCCACTTTGTTTCCGAGGTAGACTGTGACAATTCTGCAAAATTCTGGAACAGGTAAGCTAACAACTGACAGTACCACTTTTATTATCAGAAACTGTTAAACTAAATCTGTTATTCTATGTCATAGAAACGACAACTTGTACATGGCTACAACTACAACCTCGACAACTACAACATCAACGCCAGCTCCATTGACTCCTGAACCCCAATACAGGCCAAGACCGAACCGAAGACCCTTAAGACGTCGTCGTCCATCGGACTACTACTACGATGAGGAGTATGAGGATGATTATTATGAGGAAGAACGCAGGGCTAACAGACGTCGTAAGCAACGGCCACGTAATCGTCGGCCGGAATACGACGAAGATTATGAAGAAAAGAGGGCTTACAGTGATGAGGACCCTCGGTAAGTTTTGACACCTTGAACTTCCTTTTAGTTCCATCAAATGTAACCTACTCTCTTTGTAGATTCGACAACAAACGTTCAAAGGCCAAGGACCCAATTCGAGAAGAAGAACCAGAAGACGACTACATTGAAGATCGCCGCTCAAAGCCCAAAGCACGCCCAAAGAGCAGTTCCGTCGCCCGCCAAGGTGACGTAGCAGAACGCCGAAATCAACCAATAAGTCGAAAAACTGCTGCTGATCGAAAGACAATCCTCGACGAAAGACGTAGTTTAAGCGATGATAGGGAAAAACCAAGAAACCGACTTGACGAAGATCCAGAACCAGAACCAGTGCCTGAACGTCGTCCTTTGGCCGGAGGAAGAAGACGCAAACATGGCAAAAAACGCCCAGCTCCAATTGATGACGATGAACTCGATACACCTCATCGACGTGATGATTTGGATGATGAAGCTGATAGTCCTGCATCCGATGTCAAACCAGCAGCGAAGGATGAAATTGTCGTTCGTCCACAGACCTCAGCTGCTGCACAAAGTCCGATTGCGGCGATTTTCGACCGACCACGTGTTGCTCCGAAAATTCCCCGACCAGTACCGATACACGAGAGGAACAAGTTCGGCTATCAGGGACAGAAGGCCACAACTTCGACAACAACTGTGTCTTCGTTGTTGAGTGACGAGTACTACGACGAACAGGAATACGAGGACGAACTGCCGGCTGATAAAAGAGAAACACCGCGTCGAAGGCTGCAAGATGAATTGAGTCTTCGTCGGACTGATGATATTCCACCGCGACGTTCACACAGTCAATCAAGGAGGGGAAGTGAAAATCCCAAGAGGATTGCAAAACCATTACCAAGGAAGCCTGTTGCGCCAATTGATGACGAATATGACTCTATTCCAGCGAGTGAGGATGTAGACAGAAAACCAAGTGTGCGAAAACGTCCCCACGCCCCACGGGATAGATCTTCAGAAGATTCTGATGCTTTGGAAGAACCTGTTCGGGAGACTAGACCGCGTTCACGAGAGCCTCTTCGTCGTCCTTTAAGGAAGGAAGAGCCTGTAGTAGAAGACAGCAGAGATCGTAGACGAGGTCACCGCAATAGGCCAGCAGAAGTTGATAAGGCTCCACTTCCGGTGCCAGCGGAGGAAACAGAAGAGGTCTACGATGAGCATTTGGTAGATGAAATCGATGGTGCAGTAGCTGCTGAAAAACCGTCCGACAATGTCGGAAATGAGAAATCTGCTCAACGTGACGGCCGTCCTGTTGTGAGAGTTGTGAAACGCCCCTTCCTGCCATCTCGTGGAGGAAGTCCGTACCTACCAAGAGGACTCCAACCAGTCGGAGGTGATCTAAAACAGAGCTCCACGGATAGCACACCAGTCGATATGGGTTCGACTATCTCGGGGGTTCGTCTCCTTGAACATGGAGCTCCGATTCTCCGTGAAACCGGCCCCAGTGGAGCAGACTCCGATTACACAGTGTCCCCACGCAAAGGCCCTCGAACAACCTTGCCACCACAGATCGAGCATCCAAAAGCAATTCTCGATGAGTTGTATGAAAACGATTACGATGTGACACTCAACGATGCTCTCAATCCGACTCTCAAGCCCATTTCCGTTAGCAATCGGAACTCCCTTAGCTCATACAACAGTAAGCACGATCGGCCTGGCTATTCACCAGCTGATTCATACTTCTCATCGACAGATGTCCGGAGGCGAACTATTCCAGCACCCCGTAACACACGACAAGAATTCCGAGGAGCGACGAGAGTAGCGCAACATTTTTATGAAGATTTCGAATATTAGGACTAAATGATTTGTGTGCTTTTCCACCTCTTTTGTTTTTTGTTTATCCTTAAAAATAGATTTCTTAGCCAACAATTTTTGAGGACTTTTTCTGATTTTGCTATAAATTTAGAACTTTAAAAAAATTATAAGAAAAAATATAAAAATTATGTAAATATGGAAACAAACAAATCAAATAACCTTATGAACCTTTTTATGATTTTTTTTTTGTTTTTTTTTTTTTTAGAAAATACTCATGAGTCGTGATAGTTATGGACAGAGTAGATGAATTTTCTGTTTATTTTCTTTTTTTTATATAAAATGTAAATTATTTAATTAAAAATTTATTTTTTTCTGTAACACTTTTTTTGTCATTTTGAAAAAAAAGAAAAGATTAAAAATTTTGCAAAATCGATTTGTACGTTTAAGGATATGAAACATAATTTTATAGGACATGTACGTTTTGTGTATTACGAAAAAAATGTATGGTTATCTATTTATGTCGCCGATAAGACTTGATAAATAGTTTTTAAATCAAATGAAATAAAAAATATGAAGAAATAATTAAAGACAAATAAAATATAAAAATATAAGAACACTTTTTTGTATTTTCTTTACTTCAAAAAATATCTTGCTCGAAAAACTTGGTTCCGTCGAATATTTTAGTTTCTTACTTAGATTACCTCGAGAACCAAGTAGACAAACACACCTTTTCTTTATGGACGCATTCATAAGGTTCGTTCGTATAAACAGCCCCAGAACGCTCCGGTGGTTGTCACCACCTTGAACGCTGTCAAAAAACTGAGCGCTTCCGGTGCGAGCACTGAACACATCGAACACGGTGGAAATGCACCGGGGCGAAAAAAAAGAGCGACATCGAACAGCTCAGTGCGAAATCAGAGCGCCACAGAGTGCACATCGCAAGAAATCTAGAGTTTTGCGGGTTTTTTTCGAGGATTCAAAATAGAATGATGGTGAGCTTTACATGTGAGGTGTAAATGCAGTGACGCAACAGCTCTTGAATCAAGGCTATTCGGCAACATTTGACTAAAATGCGCGCATGGTCCCACAGAAGAGAAAAAAGACGACACCAAAGACGAGTTCTATGAGCTCCTCGACAAAACATATGAGCATTGTCCTAGCTATGACATGAAAATTGTCCTTGGCGATTTTAACGCACAGCTGGGAAAAGAGGACATCTTTGGTGGAACAGTCGAAAAGCACAGCCTGCACGACACCACTTCCGACAACGGATTCAGGCTGATCGATTTTGCTGAGGGGCGAAATGTTGTGGTAGCAAGCTCATGGTTCCCACATCTCAACATCCATAAAGGATCTCCTGATCAATCAACCATAAATCAGATTGATCACATTGCGATCGACGGAAGGCACTTGTCCAGCATTCTAGATGTTCGAACTTTCCGAGAAGCCAATATCGACTTGGACCACTACCTCGTCGTAGCCAAAGTAATGCTACGAATATCCCGACAACGGCCAAAATAAGGAAATGCTGCAAGAAAATTCGACGTCGGACGGCTACAATCGCGAGAGATCGCCAGATCCTTCTCTGATCGAGTGTCAAGTAACTTCTTAAGAAGTCCTATGCCGCTAACATCGAGTATTGAAGACCAGTGGCAACATTGCCAGAAAGCAGTTTCAGATGCCGCCGCCGCCTCTAAGGTGCTAGGTTTCACACAGCCATAAAAACGAAACCCCTGGTTTGACGAAAAATGCAGGCAGGCCCATGCAGCCAAGCTGGAGGCATACAGAACTGCGTTGCATAGAAGGACAAGAGCTGCTCGTGAGCTCTACGAGCATAAGAGGAGAGGGGAACTCCGGCTTATCAGGAGAAAAAAGAGGGAGCATGTGAAGCGTAAGATCGAGGATGTTGAGAGAGCTAACAGCAGGAATGAAGTTCTGAGGTTTTAGCTGAAGGTAAAACAGCTGGCTCAAGGTAATCGAAAAAAGAACCGATGCCTGCAGAGATAAACAAGGGAACATCATATTAGAATCGCAGTCAATGCTGGGGATTTAAAAAGACCTGTGGACTGTATAATGGTGAAGACGAACAAAATCCCGCTGTTAGGCAGCGGAGACGATGATAGCCAACAATTCGGTGAATACGACCTAGAAGAAAGCAGCGTGATGTCAATGGCGCCTTTGGGAGAATAATTGAGATGAGACAGAAGCGGCAAAAATGGGTTTAGCGATAAAAGGGGGAAAAACGAAGTATATACTGCAGGGGCGAACGCAGGTAGGGGTTTTGGGGGTTAAAACCCCCTCCGAAATATGAGAATATGTGCAGTTAACAAATATCCATTACTTATTGTTCAAAAGAAAAAAAAATACAGAAATGGTACAAAATAAATTTCCAGCTCAAATTCCCAAACAAATTAAAATGAATCTGTTACGATTGGTGGGTCCCATAACGGGAGCTATGACGAAAATATACAAAAATTTACTTATCTGCTTGCAAAAATGCAAATACATTGCATCGGTCTTTTCGAATCTAACGGGAGTTGCGAACAAAATTTACGAAAAAAAAACTTTCATCATAGCCATACCAAATCACACATACTTACAGGAAGCCCTAAACAACGAACATGCTCGAGCTCGCCTTAAATTCGTCATAATAGGTAGATGGTTCGCTGTTGCAACACATTTTCGATTTTCTCATTTTCGTAGGTTTCCTTGTTCATAATTATGTAGGGAGATAGTCGCAAGCAAATCTCATTTTTTCTATGAAATAACCATTAGCGCAGTGACTAAGCTTCTCTTTTTGACACATCGTCACACACACCTTAAAGAATCAACGAATTGATGTTCGCCAATTTTGTATTCACCGTGTAGGCAATAATGCAAACGATCATGTTGCGTCGTTGCCCTACAAGGGTGAAACCTGCTATTTCTTACTTTTTTTTTACCTGAAAATGCAGTTTTATTGGAAATTGTATTCTATCTTGATTGGCGCAAAAAAAAGTTTTTTTCAAAATGTATTTTCAATAGTCAGCCGCTTATATAAAAGGGCCGACTTTAGAAGACAAGTACTCTTATGTCAGCCTTTTATGATTAGTAGATTAGCAAATGACTTGTTTCTTTAACAACATAAATAGGTAGTGTAGGCAAATAATAAGAAAAGCTTAGTTGCAAAAAATACCTATCTTAACTTCCAGCACTCTGAAAATGGGTAGTTCCGAACAGAAAGCAAAACGCGAATTCCACAAGTACCTCGAACGTATTAGTAAAAATAACAGCACAATTGGCCGATCAGAAAAGCATACGGGGTTTCTCGAGGTAGACTACAAGAAAATGGGACCGGAAATTGTCTTTAGTTTAGCCGAAGAACACAAGCTTGTTAAGTGGCTCATATACCTTGCCAAGTGTGGCTTTCCTCAGAAGCCCACAGACCTCTTGGTGACAAACGTCCATCGTGAGGACAAACGTAGGACAGATAGCCTACAAGGGAAAACGTATTACTAGGCCTTCTCAGGCTGTCACATTACATTATGAACTGCGGGACTCAGAACAGCAGAGGACGAGCGACCGGGACGTATGAGTACTTAGAAAAGATTGACGCAGCCGGTATTTTAGAAGACCCCTTAAGATTCTGAATGGAGATAAGATATCATTCTATCTATCTCTATCTCTATCTCTAAAACCAGGAGTCGCCAAGAGGTTGGAAAAATCTTTATACTGTACAACATGGAAACGAATATGAGGCGATCACTGTACTTTTTCTCTTCAGTGACGACACCTTTGCTTATGTTTCCCTATGTGCACTCTTCTCAACCTGTTGCAAAAAGTGTGCCGGATAAATGGGTCTTACCTCTTAGGCAGATCTGAAAGAAGGTGGATACAATCCGAGACGTTTTTCTAATATGTGACCAATATAGTTTCAACGAACGGATTATGGAAAGCAATATAATAAGCTCAGGACTGCTTTTAGTCCATGGCCACAAATCCCTCCTTTAAATGGAATCAAACGACT
Source organism: Sphaerophoria taeniata (assembly GCA_943590905.1). Classification (NCBI taxonomy): domain Eukaryota; kingdom Metazoa; phylum Arthropoda; class Insecta; order Diptera; family Syrphidae; genus Sphaerophoria; species Sphaerophoria taeniata. Next base: position 149,747,220 of record OX016541.1, read on the forward strand.
TCTGCGTATAACGGAATCATCTTCTACGCTTTTTTACCCAATATAACACATATTACACAACCCGTGAGCGCATTTAAAGGACTGGAAAATCGATTACAAAAAAAAATCACAAATTTCAAACAAAGTTACGAAGACGTACTTTTTAAAGTGTTGGAAATGGTCTTGGATTATTTTGAATAATTTACATATTTGACTGAAATACAAGATTGTTTTTAATTAATTATTTGTTGAATGTTGTATTAAGAAATAAACAATTTTTTTGACTGACAACTCCCCTGGCCGACTACTTGAATTTAAGGGGTCGACTATAAAAGAATCCAACTTCTTTTTGAATTATAGTTAGTAAATTTGTTTTAGGTAACAAATAGCAATATTTTTTCCTTGTCTGCAAATATCAACAAATCGGAAAAACTAAGTTTCACGTCCAACAGACCAACAATTAAATAACTAATTTTTAAAGACCACGCAAACACAAACATTAAGTTAAAGGGCTAACTACCAGTGCCATCACCCTATAATAACTATATATTTTTTGAAACCCCCTCCGAAATTTTTTTCTGCGTTCGCCCCTGATATACTGTCTTCGAGGAAGGACACTCAACACCGACGGCTCAGACAATAGGTACGTCACAATAGACGCATACAACTTCTAGGCAGTGGACGAGTTTGTCTACCTAGGCTCCGCTATTAACACGGGCAATAACACTTGCACCGAGATCAGACAAAGAATAACTCTTGCTTATCGCAGTTTCTTTGGGCTAAGACAGCAATTGAGTGGAAAAGCCCTCTTTCGAGCAACTAAGGTAAAACTGTACTACACCCTCATCATCCCAGCCCTGCTGTATGATGCAGAAGCATGGACCTTGACAAAATCGGATGAATGTAGTACCTTAGGCTGATTCGAGAGGAAAGTTCTTCGGGACATCTTTAGCCCCGTGTCCTTTAATGGGGGATGGCGAAGAAGCTACAACAGCGAACTTTACGGATTGTACAACGACATGGACCTAGCCAGAACAGTCAAGGTCCAGAGACTCAGATGGCTAGGTCATTTAGGGAGGATGGACACCAATGCTCCGCCCCAGAAAGCCTTCGACACTATTTCCGAGGGACGTAGAAGGAGAGAAAGACTGCGATTCAGTAGTGAGGATAATAAAACGCGGCTAATTATTTACATATTTTCCTTCTATTCTTGAGCTCTTTATGTTTCGAATGAAATTCAGTTCGATAACTGAAGAAATTCAAAATTATTGTACCTACTAGTTGCTCGATAGATAACTCGATAACGTGAGAGGTAGTGCCAAATGCACACAATTCAGTCACGTATTATTCGATCACTGATGCCGTGATTCGACCCCAGATTAACGTCCGCGGCCATGCGGAAAAAAGATTTTTTTTTTCCTATTTTTTTTTCTTTTTATTGATTCTTACATGGTTTTGATATTTATTAGACAGACAGGAAGGCCGCTGTGCTAACCAAGGGCTGCACCTTTCCAGTTTGTGTACAAAATTAGACTTGACTTCTACTAATGATTCCATTTGCATTTATAATGTGCAAATTTGAGTGCACCTGAGTCTGAGTGGAAGGGAAAAGGGGTGTAGACACTTGCCATTGGTTTTTGCACGATAAGCAAAAATGGCGTAAGAATTGGTTTAGGCATGCATTGTTATGCGAATGTGCCGTTAGGTAACGGGAATGTGGGGAGTGAAAAAAATAAGGGCTTAGGTGACGTCTGGGATGTAACTCCAGCCATAACCAGTGATCACTTTATAACAAGATTGGAAACCTACCTACGTTTTACCCTCCAAATACCGCAAAAGTTATTTTTTTCATGCACACATACTCTTGCAGCTCACTTGCTTTTTATTATGTAGGCAACTGTATCTTTATTACAAAAACACGCATACTCTTACAGCTAACCTGGCCCCTTAAGTTTGTATTACACGCATACTGTTTCAGCTAACCTGGACCCTCAGCTTGTAGGCAAATGTCACTTTGACAGCAAGGTTTCCAATCTTGGTATAAGTGATCACTGGCCATAACCTTCGAATTTCCACTCTCACTTCTATAAACAAAAAATCAACTTCCAATCGTTACTGAAATCTGAACAAGCCATTTTACTTCAAAACACACCAATCGAGTCTCGAACAAGAAACAAACCAAAAACGTCAAAAACCAACCCAGCTGTAAACTGTCAAACAGACAAAAACCAGCAAAAATTAGCAAAATATTGTGGGAAAATACATTTTCCTCTCAGTTTTTCGGTGTTGCTCGTTTTGTGAAAAACTTTTAAATCACGGCGTTGCACCGCGTGCGTTCTTCTAACAAAAAGAACAACAACAATTCAATTCCAATATTTGTTATTTCTATAATTTCTTATTCATTAATTCGACTAGTAAAATCGAATTCAATTTTGGTTCTTTCCAAAAATGTTTAATGGTTAGAAAAACAACACAAAGAAAATGCATAGTTTTCCATCAAAATTGTTCATTTCCTGACCTGAAAAATCTTCAAAAAAAAAAAAGAAAGAATTATTTGCGCATGAATTTCCATAGATCTAGAATGTTTGGCATTTCACTTTGTTAGAAAAGATTGAAAGAAAATTCCCCAACATCCAGTGTAATCTTTGTTTCGGCTTCTTTATTGGTTCCCTTTTTTTATGAAATTCAATTAAAAAACATAAAAGTTTATCCATGACGATGAAAATCATCTGGGTTCAAAAAGCATCGCCAACGTTGCATAACGATATTACTGATTGCAATCAATAGAAAATAGCTGGCTGGTGAATCCCCCATTCACTGGGACAGTCATTGAGAAGCATGGATAAACTTTTAAACTCATTTATTTATTAAAGTTGCTTTTGTTAATTGCTAAATGCCTAAGATTCTTTCATTTTTTGTTTATTTCCATTGAGCTGCTGATAGTTTAATGTAAAATTGTGTACGTTTTCATTTTGTGTAGCTAAATCACCATCGTCATCTAACAGGGACTGATTTAAAGTTAAATAGTTTCCGGAACAAGTCATATTGAGCGTAAATGATTCATCTCTAACATTACTTGCTAACCACTCTAATAATTGTTATACCCGAATCCGTATCCAGTTCCCGATAAGTAAATTATTGATACGCTTTCACAGATCAGGAGAACATGACTTGGTTGGGCTTAGGAGCAATCGCTACCGGCTATGGTACTGTTCCCATTTCAATCTCTTTCTTGTCTATGTTTGAGTTGCTTTGAGTTCATTTTATATTTCATGTTAATGCTAAACCCCAACCCTCCCTAAAACCTCTTCGAGCCATCCTCATTTGAAATTTGTTTCTCATTCCAAAAGTACTTCAACGGCTTCTCGGTGGCGATAATCCAGCGAATAAGGTGATTGAAATCAAGGGCGATGCTTTGGGCACCCTGCAAGTAATCCATCGCGATGAATCGATGGTGCTTTTTGCGCCGCCACAACAGCAGCCAGACAAGAAACAAATTTGGGAGATTGTCTTGCAGAGACCATGCACTGACCCGAACACAACGTCCTTCAGTTTGTATCGGGCTACGAGTCAGGAAGAGGCCGAGGATAAGTTCAATGCTTTTCTACACAGGCTGCCTAATTATGTCAGCATTGTCAAAGAGGTGAGGTCACCAGATTCAGTTTTGTATTCATTCCCCATTGACTGTTTATCTTCTCCCCAGCAATACAACGTAAATGGACTTCAGAAGATTTGCGATATTCTAATCGAGAATCCGTCATGGTCGATTACCCATTTGGTGGCTTATTTCAACTATCCGGAATACATTCCAAATCCCAAAGTGCTGGAATTCATTGATTATGCTGATCATGTCACAAACATGTCACCGCTTCAGGTAAGCGGACGAACGTGCTTTGCGTGAGAACAAAATAAACTGAAGTCTCTCATTCCAGCTTGCTATCAATATGAACAACATCGAAATGGTCAAAGGTCTCCTTCCCTTAGCCAACATCGAACACTTGGACAAAAACAGCAACTCAGTGTTTCACTATGCGGCTAACACAACCAAAGAACTCATTACCGTTAGTTTTGTTTTGTTTGATTCCCTCAAAATCTGAGTGCATTTCATTGCAGATGTTAACCAGCAAAAGCACCACCCATTTGAATCATTGCAACGCCGACGGATACACTCCTCTCCATTTGGCTTGTCTCTACGACAAACCCGACTGTGTGAAGGCCCTCCTCCTAGCCGAAGCCGATGTTAATTTACCAGCGAAAACCACAAGCAAAGTCTACAAGACAACAACTCCGAGTTCGGTTGCTGAATTTGTCAAAACCAATGCCAATAAATTGTATACCCAAGATATGAAGCACGGAGGGACGCCATTGCACTGGTGTTCGTCACGGGAGACCCTGCAGGCGCTGGTTAATACCGGATGCGATGTCAATGCGCTGAATTTCGATGGGAAAACTGCTCTTCATGTTATGGTGAGGTTTTTTTTGTCTTTTAAGATGGTCGAGATTGGTTGTGAGCCTTTTTTTAGGTGGAACGAAATCGCTTTGAATGTGTGGTCACTCTTCTATCTCATGATGCTGAAATTGATATTTTGGACAAGGATGGGAACACTCCATTGCATATTGCAATCGAGAAGAAACTTGTTCCGATTGTTCAGTGTTTGATTGTATTCGGGAGTGACTTCAATTTGAAGAATCGAGAAGGCGTAACTCCACGTCATATGGTTGGCAAGGAAGCCAACGGCAGCAAGGATGATGAGATTCTTTACATTCTGCACTCTGTGGGAGCCAAAAGGTTTGTCTCGCCTTTGTCTTTTGCCTTCAGACACTCAATTGCTTCATTTTATGTTCAGATGTCCGGAAACAAACAAAGGCTGCCAAACTGGTTGCAGTGCTAAGGGCAACTACAATGGCATCCCTCCAGAGGCTCCCGAATCCGTTGAACCCCGAGAACATATCGAAAACATGCTCGCATCGACCAGCCGACAAGCCATTGATTTATTCGGCAATGGAAGCAGTCCATTTTATTCAAAGCCAGTCGAGTAAGAGATTCCTTATTCATTCGAAAGCAGAGATTTATTTTTTTGCTTATTTTCAGACCACCAGTTCTAGTTGACACTGAAAAGGAGAAGAAAGGTCAAAGTGTGATGGACACCCTCCTGGGAGTGTTCAGTCTTAAAGTCAGAGCCGAAGCGCAAGCGGATGCAAAGAAAGACTCTCTTACCGGAAGTTGCGAAGAAGTCAGCGATGCTGCCATGGTATCTGCCGCTTCCTCCCCAACATCGCCAACATCGGGTGATGCTGTTGGTGGCTCGGCACCATACAAAGGCGACAAACCCTATGGCCGTGGACGCCTGCTCTCGCTCGATGGCGGCGGAATTCGAGGGTTGGTTTTGGTTCAGATGCTATTGGAAATCGAGAAGATGGCCCAAACTCCGATTATTCATATGTTCGATTGGATTGCCGGCACCAGTACGGGTGGGATCTTGGCTCTTGGACTCGGATGTGGCAAGACTATGCGGCAGTGTATGGGTTTGTATGTGCGCATGAAGGAACAGTGTTTTGTTGGGTCGCGTCCGTATCCAAGTGAGCTGTTCGAGACTATTTTGAAGGAGAATCTAGGCGAGTATACTCTCATGACTGATATCAAGCATCCAAAAATCATGGTAACCGGGGTTATGGCCGATCGGAAGCCAGTCGATTTGCATCTCTTTAGGAATTATACAAGTGCGAGCGATATTTTGGGCATTGTCACGTCGATTAGTAAGTTTTAGGGATTTTTTCAGTCTCGGTTGTTAAGATTCTGTGTTTTTTCTTAAGGCAATCGCCGCATTCCTCCCCCACAACCTGAGGCTCAATTGGTGTGGCGGGCTGCCCGAGCAACTGGTGCAGCTCCGTCTTACTTTAGAGCTTTTGGTCGATTCTTGGATGGAGGATTGATTGCAAACAATCCAACACTCGATGCAATGACAGAGATTCACGAATACAATATGGCACTTAAGAGCGTTGGCAGGGCATCTGAAGCTGTTCCTGTAATTTAGTCTGCGAACAGACGGTTTAAGGACAAATTTTGATGAATTTAAATTTGTTTGCAGGTCTCCGTTGTGGTTTCATTAGGCACTGGACTTATTCCGGTCACTGAATTGAAGGACATCGACGTATTCCGCCCAGAAAGCATCTGGGATACCGCCAAACTTGCCTATGGGATTTCTACAATTGGTATAGTCTCTGTTATTCTCTGTGTACATTCACTCATATCATTATGATTCCTTAGGAAACCTGCTCGTAGACCAAGCAACCGCTTCCGATGGTCGTGTAGTCGACAGAGCTCGCGCCTGGTGTAGTACTGTGGGAATTCCATACTACAGGTATGTCCTTGTTCTTCTCTATCTAAGCTTCGAAGTAATTGTTTTCCAATTGACAGATTTAATCCACAATTGCCCGAGGACATCTGCATGGATGAGAAGAACGACCAAAAACTTATCAATATGCTGTGGCAGGCTAAAGCCTATTGCCATCAGAACCGTCACAAACTAATGGAAATGATCAACTTGGTAAAATAGCATATTGGAAAGTTTTAGATCGTCGTCGTCGTCATTTTTATTAAAAATAAATCAAAAATACCAAAAAAAATGTACACCAGAATTGACTTGGATTCTCTAAGGGCGTCCTCTTTGTCGCGATCTAAAACTTTCTCGTACTTAAACCTTTTTGATTTACGGCGTTTTTTTTAACCGCTAAGCAGATTAGATCAGATAACGGATGTGTCAAAACGAAGCTCTGAGCAGATCATATTCAATGTCCTCCGATTTAATAAAAAAAAAAAACAAACCTGAGCACTGAGCAAATAGATTTAGCTCAGAGCATGAAAATTCTTAGCTCCGATATATCTGAGCTAAAAAACAAACAGTTTTTTTTGACAGCTCTGTAATCTGATCTGATCTGCTCAGAGGTAGAAAAGAAAAACGCCAAGATTTCTCTTCCTTCCACTTTGAAACGTCTCGACCAAAAACAAAAAACCGTCACAAACATGACAAAAAACACATAACGGTATTCCTTATATTTTAAGTTCTTCAAAAATGTCCTTAATCCTTTTCAAAAAAGTATCCTTAGAGAATAATAAGATTAACAGAGAAAGAAAGAGTTAAACTCGTCGATCAAATTTTATGCTCAGTTCATTCTTATCCTTTTGTCAGTATCGTTCCGAACATAACGTTAAATTTGAATCAGAGTTTAGTTTTGTTCATTTCATTTGTTAAAATGATTTACCGAAAGTTACATTCCGTTTCCAGTTCCATTGATTTTCGTTTAACGAAGGTAATTTAGTGGCTTCCAAGTATTTTTGTTTATTGCTCTGGAGTGTTTTTGTTTAACTTTTTGTTGCCTTTTTTTATTAGATAGTAATTTTTTCTATGAAACAAAAGATTTTACTAGATAAAAATATTAATTAAATAAAGCCCCAAGCGATGTCTAAACTTAAAGTGTTAATAAACGAATGTAGATTTAAAAATAATATCTTGGCCTTTTTATTTCATCTTAAAGGATGTTCGAAGGGTAAACTTAGTGCATTCAAGAAGACACAGGCGTCCACCACAGCAACCTCTGTCTATCAACTCCTACTCTCCACCTCTCGTGGTGAAAATCGGGTGCTTCCCGAGAGATTCCACTCAGACATGCTTTTCTTCAACAGGAAGAATTCCCCAGATGGAATCAACGCCAAGGGTGGCGTCTACTGTTCCAGTCATGATGAACTGCTTATTCGTAGCCCAGACCTGTAAGGAGCGGTTTGGCCGGCCCCCTGTCTTGAAGTTAAACTAAAGACGTCGCCCTCCAGGTTGGAGGTCGTGCGTCGGGGTGACTGCCCGGCCACATAAAGAAAATAAAGTTCCGAACCACCAACAAGCCTCGGGTAAGGACGGAATTATTGTAGAAACGTCCATTTTTGACAAGGCCCATGCTCCTGCACCATATAGCAGGACGGGGATGATGAAAGTCTTACAGAGCGTGACCTTAGTCGTTCGGGAGAGGGCTTTACTATACAATTGCTTGCTTGCTTATTTCCATAGCCGGCTCCCAATCCGTAAAGGATCTCATCCTGAGACACAGCAGCCTTCCATCGAGAACGGTCCCTCGCATGTACTCTCCAGTCACCAAAACCAAGCGCTCTGGCATCCGCAGTGACTTGGTCCTTGTTACATAGGTTCAGTCTTCCTTGCCTTTGCCGTTTCGAACCTGGGGGCTGCGATGAGAAGACTTTCTTGGCTGGAGCGTTGTCATCATTTTCGATGTGGCCACGCTAATGTAGTCGTCATTTCTTGGTACAGCTCTTACAGTTCACGGATGGACCTTCTTCTCCATTCGCCATCGTCGCATGCAGGACCGAAAAATCCTTCCAAGAATTCTTCTTTCGACAATGTCCAATGTCATTTCCCCTTTTTTCACTTATCGTCTAGCATTCGGCGCCGTTGGACTGGTAAAATCAAAGTCTTGTAGAGTAGGCACTTTGTCTTTCAAGTGAGGAGTTTTGAACCGAAGTAGCAGCGGTTCGCTAGGGTAATTCTTCGTCGGATCTCCACTAAGGTGTCGTTTTTGTGATTAACGTTTGTTCCAAGGTAAGTGAACTCCTTAACTGCCTCGAAATTGCTGCTACCAACAGTGACGTTTTGTCCCTGGTTGATGTTCTTTTGTTTGTTGATAGCATGTACTTTGTTTTGTCCTCATTTTGTTCTTCAATCTCTGTGCAGGCCTCAAGCACATCTCTTTGGGAGCGATGATGTCTATGTCATTTCCATAGCCTAGGAGCTGGGTGGATTTGTTGAAGTTAGTGTTTTCCGTGCTCACACTTACCTTGCGCACTATCTGCTTCAGGACAATGTTAAAGAAATCAAATGACAGCGCATCTCCTTGTCTAAACCCTGCGCATGTTTGAAATAACTCGGATGAGCTGTTACCCATTTTCAGCACTGCGTACTGTTTACCACCATGTGGCACAGCTGGATCAGTTTGTTCGCGATCTCGAATTCAGGCATCGCTATCATTAGCTTTTGGCGATAGATGCTATCATAATCAGCACTGAAATCGATGTGAAGATGGTGGGTTTCGACTTGAAATTCGTTGGTCTTTTCCAGGGTCTGCCAGGGTTTCTCGCGTTCTGCCTGGCCTAAAGCCACACTGGTACGTGCTGATTATTGTGTTGCAGAACGGTTTAAGACGCTCACACAGTACATTGGATAGGATTTTGTATGCAACATTAAGTAGGGATATGGCTCGGTAGTTTTTAGATGACATTAGAGGGCATATAGAGCTTATCGACCAGTCAGTGGGCACGCATTCTTCCTCCCACAATATTTTGATGACCTGGTGCATGCGGTTCATCAAAACACCTCCTCCATATTTAAAGAGTTCCGCAGGTATGCCATCCGACCCGGCGGACTTGGTATTTTTTAGCTTTTGGATGGCTTTTTCTACCTCTTCTGTGCTGGGGGTTGGGACTGGGTCTTCATTGACTGGTCTTGCTTTTCTTTCGTCATTGGCTCGCTCGACATTATGCGCATTCAGCGGCTGTTGGAAGTGCTGCTTGAAAACATCTACAATTCCCTGTGCTTCGGTGACAAGGTTTCCTTCACTGTTTCGAAGAGCCTGTGTCCCGGTTCTGAAACCAGAAGCTAAATCCTTCGACCTTTTAAAGAAACGTCGGGTCTCTAGATCCTTGAGCTGAGAAACTGCGGATGCTCTTTTCTTCCTTCGCAGGGTCTTTTTCTCATTTCTCCTTTTCGTTCGGTACTCTTCTCTTGCTGCATCTGAAAACGTGAATTTTCCGTCTCTCTTTTCAATTTCAATAACGCGCATTCATCGTCATACCACAACCACGGGTTCTTTTTTGGGGGTGGCTGGTAACCTATGGTGGTCTCGCTCTTGGCTACATTTTTTATTATTTCGCGATATTGGTTCCACAAGGTGTTGACGTCTGTGGTACTTGGCAGGACGGCGGAGACTTTCTCACTCAGGCACTCACTGTAGTCTCTGGCGTTCTCCGAAGTGCTAAGGCAACCGATTTTGAACTTCTTTCTTTGGGCTGCACTTGTTTTTTGGCGTGCATACTCTGGACAGGCTCCGTAGGCTCTATCCAGGAGGTCGTAAAAATCCTCCTTCCTCAGCATCGTCGGTAGGGGCGTGTGCAAATATTAGACTGATGTTTTGTAGTGTGGCTTTGATGCCAGGCGATCACTAATTGGCTTGAAATCCATGACTTTCGATCTTTTCACAAGGATACAACTTCTTGTATCACCTTCATCTGACGTGGAATGGAAAAGGTTGTTGTGTTTTGACCTCAACCCACGGGTTCGGTTTTTGCCTAACCATGGCCACATACACGTTCTCATGAGACATGCAGAGTGTAAGGTCGTACGTTGCTGCTTTAGCGTGGTGCAGGTTTATTTGCACCACTAGCAGCCTTTGACTCCCCTTTGCCTTCATGCCTCTTAACCTTTACGGTTCCGAGACCATACCTCAACACGTCCTTTTTCTCTTTGAGCAGAAGGTCAGATTTCTTTTCTGCCACAAACAAGAGATCCTTCTCTTCGCCACCATGGCTCTTCCTTGAATGTTGGAGCTTCCATTTTAAAATGGGAAGCTCTTTGTTCTGCTTTGCCAACAGCTTAATAATGGCTGCGTCCTCATGTTTTGCAGGAGGGGGGATCCAGATACTGAACTGCTGGCGGTGTGATAGAGTTGCGGCGGGTACTTCGCAGGGAACTTCGCCAATGTTGGCGATTGTACGGTTTGGAACTCCCGTGATTTCTGGTCACCGCAGCAGACCACTTTGATTCCTCGCCGCCATCCGGAACCATCAAAGATATAGTCCTCAGAACTATCGTTCTCTGATGCCGCCATCATAGCTTTGAGAATCTTGTTTTCTACAAGAAGCCAGTTTTTTGCCGAAATTTTCCCATCTGGGTCGTCACGGCTTATGATGGCGATTTGTAGGTCGATCGGGGTGGTGTCGAAGCTGCTGGTTTTCTGTTTCTTAGCACCATCTTGCTTGACTGTCTCCTCCTGTCTTACTCTCTTGGATGTTCCTGGTTTCATTCCAGAAGAGGTGCTTGCCGGTGCTCACTCTTTATTAGCGTTGGCTAGCTGTTTCCTACTGGAAGTTTCCTGAACTCCTTCGCTCTCCGAATTTTTGGTGTTCGCTTGTTCCGTTGTTTCCTTGGGTGCAGTGGCAGTCTCTGCCAGCTGCCGCTCGAAGTTCTTAACTAGCTTTCTGTGCTTTTTTAGGAGAGCCTTTTCTTTCGAACTAAGCGTTGCAGGGTCTTTCAGCTCGGTAGTTCTAACGAATCTTTTAGAGGATCTATAGTTGCTGCGTTGCCTCGAAGCTTTGAGGGATGCAGCAGACTTCAGCGTAGTCTCTTCTTGACTCGGGTCCATCAGTAGCTCGTCCTCGGTTTGACTACCTATAGAAAGAGATAGTTAGACCATATAGTGCGGGAAGGAGATCCACTGAGAGAATAACCGGTTATCTTTAAATTCTCTTTTCTCTTTGTCATTGTTTACTTTTGTCACTGGCGACTTAACTTCTTGCGAAGCCAAGCCCTCGCCGGCAGTCGTGACTTCTGCCAACTCTTGAAAGTATATCCCCTCGCACTTACCTTCAAATTTGTATGGAAAAATATGGACACTGTTTGCATGAAAGTGTTTGTAGCAGAAGCATCATATCTTAAAGACGCGGGAGTCAGATTAAACTAAAGTTTTGCTTTTGCTTTTTTGTATATTGTTTATTTTAAGTGTTTATTTACGTTTGTACATTAGCCTACAACTTAAATTTTACAAGTTCACATAATTATTACTTTTAAAAAACAAAAAATGTTGCACATAGAAAAAAAAACTAATTTTTCTTATACAAGAATGATCATATTCTGAGCACATAATTTCTCCAATTTCTCGCTTTAATCTAAATTTTGTGTATTTGAGCTACAAAAATAATTAAAAAAAGAATAATTCGTTGCGAAAATAATTTAGTTTCTAGCTTAACTTAAAAATGTTAGGTTAGGTTTGTAGGAAATAAGAGAAAAGAGCAAGGAAAACACAATTTGGAAAATTAATAGTTAAATTCATGCCAAATAGTGAATGCATGAACACTTGTATTGGAATGAATCGATTTGTTCTTTTTTTAAACATAATATCAGTGTCAAATGGAATTTGTTTTTCGTCTCTAATGTTATGGCATAGGCTGCAGATTCTCAGTCTTCTTCTAAACACTTGTAGCCTGTCGCAAACAATTTGAATTTGTATAAGTATACGTGTGTAGTCTACACAGATGTAAATTGTAAATGTTAAATAAATTCTTAGTCATTATTTAAAGTTAAAGGCATTTGTTTTAGCAATTTGTCACAATCGTTCTACAAAAGAAGCGTAGTTCTCAACTTGATGCTATGAAACTGTGTGCGTTAGAAAAACGTGTGCGTTCCTGTCTTCAGATCGAGACAAGGAGATGCAAGAATTGATTGAAATTAGGAATAGAATGTTTTGTTTTTTAGGAGGAAACCACATAATAAATTAGTACAATCCACAATCCTTAAGATTATTCTTAATGATAACATCTGTAACGGCGTCGAATACAAACTGGATGTTGTTTGTATCTGTGGCGCAGGTTAGATGGGTGTAGATTTCTTTCTGGTCTTTTCGCTTGTTGAGATTTTCAAATTTCATTCTTATGTAGTTGGAAGCTTCTTCAAATGTATTCGATCCTGCGGGGGGAGAAGACAAGAGGTTAATTGAGTTCTCAAGCACATGGTGACTTTTCTCTTACCTGAGTATTCTGGGAAACATATCGTCAATGGGGACCTGGTGATTTTCTCTTCGAAAAGATCTTTCTTGTTGAGGAAAAGAATGATTGAAGTCTCGACAAACCATTTCGAATTGCAAATGGAGTCGAAGAGTTTCAGCGACTCAATCATTCGGTTCATTTCTTCGTCTTCAGCCAGAACCAAGTCATATCCTAAAACGAAGGAAGGTTTTAAGTCCACTTTTGCGGTCTCGAGTGGTTCGCAGATATTTACCTGAAAGAGCAACGCAGAAAATAATCGCTGTGACACCTTCGAAGCAGTGAATCCATTTCTTTCTCTCCGATCGCTGGCCGCCGACATCGAACATTCTAAAAGACACAAGTTTTGATTAGAATTTGCCATCAAATCTTCAATTAAATCAACGCGACTCACTTAAAATGCAAACCTTTGCAGGTGAAGTGTGTTTCAACAATACCAGTGGTTTTGACCCTTGTACGAAGGACATCCTCCTGCAGTGGAATGTAATTTGGCTGGGAAATTCGGTCCAGAGAGTTGAGATAGTAAGCTGCCGAATCGTTGAGTTGATATTCACGAGATCTGTTCACAAATAAGCAGACAAAGATGATTATTCACATTCGAATGTTTTCAGTAGAAAACGAACGAACCTCGCAAACGATTGCTGAACTCCAGCGTCAGCCCATAGTTTCTTCATTAGGAGCACAATTTCTGGAATGAGAATGCCTTCCTCGGCGGCCGAGGCATATGTGAAAAACTGTCGTGCGATTTCCTAGTTGAAAAAGAAGCAAAGTCAGTTAGAATTGAATTGAAGGTGAGTTTGTTTGGCATTACTGTTTTTGATGGATCGGCAAAATCAATTTTGAGATGACCCATTGCCCGAATTATTGCCATGAGACTCTGAATTGTATTGCTGTAGACCACACGACGGTATTGTTCACATTCTTCTTGGGAATAGCCAGTTTCATGGATGATTTTCATCTGTTTGACAATTGTTGATTTGCCCGATTCACCGGCACCTGTGGGAATATACAAAGAAAAGTAAGTTTTGTTTCAGAACTGATTTGGTTTATTGAGAAAACTATTCAAAGATGGAAACTAAAACAATTGATCACTATGTTTCCTTCTAAGAGACGTGGTCACTCTATGAAAACAAATGTTCATCAACAACAAAGTGATAAGGATCAGGTTTAAGGAGGATAGATGGTTTGACTAGAGCCGTCTAAAGTTACTGTTAAGTACAGAGATTCACAGATTAACACACTCTCGGTTCCAGCTTTCTCCAGACATGACCTCATTTTTTTTTTTTTTTACTTTCTCGTAGAACATAACCCTCTGAATATTATTAAATATAGAGACTTTCGAAATATAAATTTTAATTTACTTGAAGAGGATGTGAACAATATTGACTGGAGGATTGTCTTTCAAACCCCTTCTGCCCATGACCAGAATCAATATCTCAATAGTCACATTACTGATCTTTACGAAAAGTATGTTCCCATTAAAACTTTAAACTCAAACACTCGTACTAAGCCGTGGTTCACAACCACCATACGCAGATTGATTTCCGAGCGTGATAGTGCATATAACCGTTGGAAGAAATTTCGTTTGAATGAGTTTCAACAATCTTATAGATCCTTGTGCAACAAAATTGTGCTAGTCACAATTGTATCTCCGTAAATTTCACTGTAATCTCAATAGTAAAACACCTTGGAACAATGTGCAAAAAAAGGGAATTGGTTAATCTAAAATTTCTTCTACGGCACCAGTGGATATTAACTTGTTAAACCAAAAGTTTGTTTCTTGTCAACCATCTGTCAATTCCCTTCTTCCCTGTAGTAAGTTAAGTGAAACGGATAATGAAAATTCTTTCACTTTTTGTTGTCTCAGCTGAAGATATTGTGGAAGCCATATTAGGGGAGGAAGGGGCGGATGTGGACAGGGGCGGATGTGGACAGGGGCGGATGTGGACATCGGCATTTCAAGTCCACTCGTTGAAAATTTGAATATGGCAACGATGCCATCCATTGCATTTTTCAATTGTGAATGAACCTTAAAATTTTCAAATCTGTCAGTCTTGTGTAAAAGTTGTTACAGGTGCAACCGTGATTTTCACTCAAAAAGTAAAATTTTTCCTTTTCAGAAATTCTCAGATATTTTTCAAAAACAAAGCAGTAATAAATGCAGGTAAGTGTTTTTTTTATTATTGAAGTGTCTTGATCAGCGATACCACTTTACTGCAATTGCAGTAGATCTACTGCGTTTTTCGCAAAAAAAAATCTACTGCCACTAAATCCAATCTACTGCACTTTTTCTTCTTTAGTTATTATAATTTCTTTTGCTTCTGTGACAGAGATTCCTTTTTTAACTTGATTGTTCTCACATCATTCAACGATTCAGCATGCTTTTCATGCACGTCGACGTCTCCTTCTTTTGTGTATGGATACTACATTATAGCATGTTCTATTTTGTTTTGTTCGTCTCTGTACAGAAATATTTAGGCCGTGTGCGAATTGCAATAAAATGTGTATTAAAACTTGACGTTCGCTTAAATTTTGACACTGTGTGGTGAATTAAATGTGTTAAAATTCAATTAGCTGCGGAGCAGGCTAAAAAATAACACTAGTGATAAAGTTTTTCTAACGTTTTAACGCAATTCGTACACGGCCTAAGATGTGAAACTTGTGGTAGATGGTTCTATGCCTTCAATTTTACCAATCATTGATTGCTTCCCTGGCATAAGTTGCAGTAAAGAAAAGATAAATTGTATTGTCAGTGGAGGGCATTATTTAGAAAACAAGATCTTTCATGGAAATATTATGATTGTTTAGATTGCTTAAAATTTTAAATTAGATGAAATCAATTTTCTGGAGGGAAAATATTTGCAGCATTTTGTGAATATTGTTATGCTCACCCCCGCAAAGCAGTGCTGCTGCCTAGAGAAAATCTACACTAGTTACCAGTATAAGAACAAAAACAAGACATAAGATAAATCTTACTTCAGTTGAAAACATAATTTGAAAGAAATGATGAAATATAACAGTTGGTTGCTAGAAACCATCAGATTACCCTGGATTAAGCGAACATTTTCAAAATTTGAAAAACTTGGAAAACTCATTGGTTTTCAAAGGGTAAACTGTATGAAATCGTAGGTGCACTTATTTTCAAATGGAAAAATGGCAAATTTTGGATTGGGAACTCATAAAACTCTGCAAGAGCACGAAGAACTTCAAGACCTAAAATCAAGTTTTTGCATAGAAAGGTGCATTGGTATGTTTGTATGTCTGGCCGGGACTCTTTATCCGCTCAATCCTCAATGAATTTTTCAACGAACTTTGCATTTTACTGCATGCTTCAATGAAAGTAGAAAGTTAATTGCAAAGCTTGGAAAAATTCAGTTATGTAGTTCTCAATTTCAATTGGATTCAAGCAAATCACTTTGCATTTAAACAATACATATCTGTGTGAATCATAATTATTCTGGGGCTGCTCTGAAGGGTGCCGAGACCAAGTTCGGTGGAAAATTTGTTGCCAAGCTAGAAAAACTTCATATCTTTGAAATTGGAAATATCTGTGTTTTATCTGATCGCGCTTCATTATGGTAAAACGTGATTAGCTAAAGATAAGTAGATATAAGCAATGAAATAGATGCATGCTGTTTTGCTTGTATTGTTTGACCGGTATAGACTCTTACGCCGCCCAACGTATTTAAAAAAAAAATTACAGTAAGCATAGCTTAGCCGAGGCATGGTTCGTGTGAAAATAATGGGTAAATCTTACGGGAAAGTGGACTAATGGAAAAAATACATTGGTAGTCGAAAATTATTCTTTTTCAGAAATTGCTTTTCCAACGGAACAATTATTTTAGTGAAAAATTCAAAAATTCCCGAAAACGAGTTTTTTTTCGTATTTCTTTTAGATGTTGATTTTTGAAGGCAGGCAAGACGAGGTTCGCGGGGTTGGCTAGTTTAGTATATTTTATGTATGAATATTTATGTTTAAGTTTTTCTTTTTTGTGAAATAAGAAATCTACTGCGAAAAATGTAGATTTACTGCATTTTTTCAACTGTTTCACTGCGCAATCCTCCTTTTGAAGTGGCAACGCTGGTCTTGATAACATTGGTGATCAGTGTTTTTTTTTAAATAAAGGGTTTTCTAAGAAAAAAATTTATAACTTTACAAAAAGTGCTTGCGGGGTGAATGTGGACACACTATATGGGGTCGATTGGGACAGTGTCCACATCCACCCCAGTCTATGTTTTTTTTTTTAATATCTTGAAATAAGGAGACATCTTATTTGTTTCAGACTAATAATGGTTAGAAATCGGAAGACGACAACAAATAGGGCTGCAATTGATGAAAATACCGTTGCTCGAGCCATTGCAGATTTAAAAAATGGTAATGGATCAATACGCAAAGCCGCAGAGCGATATGGGCTTAGCAAATCTATGTTGCATAAACGAATCCAAAAGTCTGACCCTCTGTGTATTGAAATCAATTCAGCATCTTATGAATATACATCAAAATACACAAACAATCAAGTATTTACAAACGAAGAGGAGGGATTATTAGAAGAATATATTCTTCACTGCTCAAGACTTCAATACGGTCTAAGCTTCCATCAGATTCGTCGACTCTCTTTTGACTATGCAACAAAACTTGAAAAGCAAACTCCAGCACCCTGGCAAGACAATAAGATTGCTGGAGTTGATTGGATGCAGGCATTCATGAAGCGGCATCCAACACTTTCCTTGCGTAAGCCGGAAAATACTTCCATAGCCAGAAATATGGGTTTCAATGAAACAAATGTAAAAAGCTTCTTCAAAAATTTAAAAGAAGTGCAAACGAAGTGGAATTTTACCGCGGAACAAATACTTAATGTTGATGAATCTGGCATAAGCACGGTCTTGCAAGCGCCAAGAATTGTTGCAAGAACCGGTTGCAAGCAAGTCGGCCAGGCAGTGAGTGGAGAGCGTGGGGAACAAGTAACATTCGTGGGAATCGTGAAAGCAGATGGGAATGCTATCCCCCCTGTCTATATATTTCCAAGGGTGTTTTTCAAAGAAAGCTTTTTGGTAGGATCACCTGAGGATAGTCTCGGCTTAGCAGTTCAAAGTGGTTGGATGAACAGCGAATCATTTGTCAAAGTAGCTCAGCACATAAAAAAATACACTCATGCTTCTAAAGAAAAGCCGGTGCTTGTTCTTCTCGACAACCACGAGACTCACTACTCAATAGAATTAGTGATGTACTGTCGTCAAAATGGACTCGTTTTGCTAACCTTTCCACCTCATACCACCCATAGGCTACAGCCTCTTGACGTTGCAGTTTTCGGGCCTTTCAAATCACGCTTAAGAGCCACCTTTAACACATGGTCAGCAAAACATCCGGGGAAAGCGATTTCTATTTCTGATATTGCCGGACTTTCTTGCGAACCTTTCCAAGAAGCCTTTTCGCGGAAAAATATTTTATCTGGATTCAAAAAATCTGGATGCTTTCCACTAAACGAAAATATTTTCAGCGATGACGAATTTCTACCAGCATCTGTCACTGACATCTTTATCGAAAATGGAACCAATATTGCCGAAGAAGTACCACCTACAAGTGAAAATAAGAGGGCTGAACCAGAAGATACAAACTGCCCACCAATAACACCAGAACAAGTGCGGCCGTACCCAAAAGCATTGAAAAGGGGTCCAACAAGAAGGGGCCGAAAGAAAAAATGTTCTTCAATTTTGACCAGCACTCCAGAAAAGGATCGAATACTAGAAGAAAGAGCTGAGAAGGAGAGAAAAGGGCTGCTTAAGGAAAAAGTAAAACAAAACAGAACAGTAAAAAAATTAAAAATTTTGGTTGAGCCATCATCATCCGAAGATGACGAGCAGGAAGTAAGCTTTATTGACTCCGACCAAGATCGGGATATGTCAGTGGAAGAAATTGACCCATTGGAAATTAGTCCGCCAGAAGTAATAAATGAAGGTAACTATGTTCTTGTAAAAATTTATGGCAAAAAGGTTCCTAAGTTCTTTGTGGGAGTAGTCATAAAGAAAATGGTCGAATCTGGTGAGCTTTTAGTAAGAGTTATGAAAAAAAGTGGCGGGGGAGGAAATAGTTTCGTTTTTCCAGAGAGCCCAGATGAAAGTTTTATTGATAGAAACCAAATAGCAACAAAACTACCAAATGCTACGAACATGCCCGGAACCTCACGTTCTCAATCATTTTTCAAATTTCCTGTTGGGTTCAAAAACTACGATATGGGATAACAAATTTCTTTTATTTTTATTTTATTTTATTTTTATTTTTTTTTTATACTTATTTGAATTAAAATAATAAATTTTTATTTTGTATTAAAAAAGTTCTTTTTTAAATATTTTGTGTTAGTTTTTTATTATTTATCGGTTATTTTTGTAGCTGTCCACTTCCGCCCCATTAATTTTGGTCCGTGTCCTTATCCACCCCTTGGTGGGGGGCATATGGACAGAAAAAGCTTGTTGATTGAATTATGGAAAACATTAAAACTTGAAGTCTTATCAAGTTTATGTTTAGGGACAATTTAGGGGAAGCCTTAGTTTATCAGCTGGTAAAAAGTGTTGATTTTAAGTCTTTACTGTAGACAAATATTAAAGATTTAATGAAATTTGTCCACATCCGCCCCCTCCTCCCCTATCTATCAAATCAAATGCCATTGGTCTTGATGAAATACATCCATCTTTCTTAAAAATACTTCTTCCTACTCTTCTCCCACGCATAACCCATTTGTTTAACACCATTTTAACGTCTTCCCAATGCAATGGAAAAGAGCTAAGGTGATCCCTATACCTAAGACTAGTAAATGTGAGGAATTCAGGCCCATATCTATCCTACCTTTTTTGTCGAAGGCTTTCGAGAAAATTATGCAAAAGCAAATTAATCTTTATCTGGAACACCACGACTTACTCACTCCCTTACAATCTGGTTTTCGCAAGAAAAATAACTGCATTACTGCGTTATTGAATGTTTCAGAGAAGATAAGGAAAGGAATCGATGATGACGAAATATCGTTTCTTGTACTGCTTGATTTTTCAAAAGCATTCGACATGGTCAACCATCGATTGCTTAGCAGCAAGCTCTGGCGAGTTTTTAACTTTTCGTCTACGGCCACAAAACTCATATACTCTTACTTGTCAAACCGGTCGCAAGCTGTCGAGCGTAACGGTATGTTATCTGAATCGCTGGTTGTCACAAGTGGTGTCCCTCAGGAATCAATTCTGGGACCTTTGCTTTCCTGCCTCTACGTTAATGAGCTTCCATTTATTGTCAAGCATTGTTTTTTGCGCATGTATGCTGATGATGTTCAAATGTACGTAAGTTGTCCCTTATGTTTAATTGAACACTTTGTATGTTGCATCAACGAAGATCTCGAAAGCATATCAATCTGGTCTCAAAATCTAGGCTTAGTGCTAAACCCTCTTAAATCGAAATGTTTGGTAATCTCAAGGAACAATATTGACCTCTCCTATTTTCCATCCGTTGTTCTCAACAGATCTTGTATGAAGTTTGTAAGATCCTCTAAAAACCTAATTTTTAATAATAAACTGTCTTAGAGCGATCATGTAACCTACATTGTCGGCAAAACGTACGGTGTTCTTCGAACTTTATGGTCGACTCAATACTTTACACCTCTACACATCCGCACTTTACTTGCTAAAAGCTTAATCATTTCTATCCTGACTTACGGTTGCGAAATATTTGCGAATCTTGACTCTGATAGCTTAAGGAAAATACAAGTTGCGTATAACAATACTATAAGATATGTCCACGGTTTACGTCGCTTCGATCACGTATCGCACCTCTCTACTTTGCTTCTTAATATGCAGTTCGAAAACTACCTTAAATACCGCACGTTAGTTTTGTTCTCCAATATACTTGTAACTCATCAACCTATCGATCTTTTCAATGAAATACGTTCCTTTAGCTCTCAATGAAATGATCTTTTAGTTCTTCCTTCGTTTAAGTATTTAATATCTGAACGACAGTTCTTTGTCAACTCAACACGTTTGTGGAATTCATTGTCTCGTGATATAAGAAGACGTAATAGCACATCTAAAATTAAAAAACAACTGAAGATTTTCTTTTCACAACGTTAAAATTTGTTAATTCTTTTCTTTGATTTTATTTTATTTTCTTTCCGTTTGTTTTTTACTTTCACATATAAAGCATCATTATCAGAAACCGAAATTTAAAATAAAATACTAAAAATACTAAAATACTCTGGGGTGGAATCGGCTAAGCTGATAGTCGATAGTTGATAGTCAAAATAATTGCTTTTGCTTCATGTAAGGTGATTATCAAAACGATAATCACTTTTTTCCATACAATTGAAAACGACAGCTATTTTGGTGTCGTTTTCATATAGTTTTGTAAGCAAAACAAAAATGAAAAAGAAAAAAAAAATATATGAAAACGACATGGAAATAGCTGTCACTTCCAAATGTATGGAAAAAAGTGATTATCGTTTTGATAATCACCTTACGTTGAGCAAAACAACATAGCTTACTGTAGGTGCTGCCAGAAATTCGAATTGTTTTATTGATCGTTTTACACAGAGCAAAATAAAGTTGATAATCAAAAACGACTATCAACAAAGTGATAGTCAACAATCGCCTTAGCCGATTCCACCCCTGCTTTTAATTCTCATGTCATTACAATAGGTATGCAAGAATTCAAGATCAATAAACAAGTACACCTCCTTTCAAACATATCCCTCATTTTCCTATTAGTCGCATTGTATCTGAAAACCCCTTGAGTGCGAGTCGATTATAGAAAAAGGCTACCTGATCAAAAATGGAGGACTATTACTTCATCAACTAGTCTATGAAGTCATTGGAACAAGAAGAAATCCCGGAAAATCCGGTAGAATCCTTAAAATGCCAAATTCGGAAACCCAACGTTACCAAGCGCAGTTAAGATGTGGGACCCGTCAACATCGGTCATAGACCTCAAGTAGAGATGAACTGCTCTGCCTCCACCTCAATCTGGCGCTGAAGAGAGCAATCCATGTCTCAGTAAGACGTTGGTAGACGAACTCAACGATCACAAATCCAAAATGGTGATAATGAAACATTTACACTTATTAATTGTACAGAAAATCTAGTGAAATTCATCCTACATTCTTGCAGTACGGTTTAAAAAAAAATCTCCACACTCAGCAGAATAAATATGATGGTTTTTCAGTTAGTGGAGCGCACCTTAAATTTAACTCAAGTCAAATTTTTGAGAATAAGTAACACTTTCATTCGTTATCAAAGTCAAATTGGAAATTGCAACCCTAAAAGCGATAAGCCGCAGTTTAATGACCTCCCATGCAAAATTTTCGCTGTCAAAAACTCTAATTGCTCCTCGAGTGCAAAAAATAGCTGACCTACTCCATTGCAATGAAAACAAAAAAAATATGAGACAAGAGACTATACACATATCAATTTCGCTTTCATAATCATAAACGAAGAACAAAAACAAACAGAAACAAAATTTAAAAATATTTCTGCTTGTCTCGAACCAAAAGTTTACAAAAAAAAAAAAGAATCCAACGATAAAAATATCATTTTCAGCGACATTTATCGCAATTCCAAGGCATTGAAACATTTCTGCGAAAGATATAAACATTCAGAGCAAAAATGATCTCTTAACGAGTTCAAAGTAAAATAACCCAAGTTTTCGTCGGGTCAGTCCCGATCTCTGTTTTCACAATGAACAATCCGCCTTTCCTTCACCCACATTTGTTTCGTTTCTGATTGAAGGTAATAAAATTCTCTTGTTATTCCATTTTATTGTTGCAGCAACTTTCTCCAATTCATCTGGCTACAGAATACCTATGTGTTCCTCCCCCAATATGCACAATCCAACGTCCAACGTTCATCATGGCATCATAATAATAATTTCAGCTTGCTGGTTCTTGTTCACAAAAAAAAGAAGAAGAAATATGTTCCATGTCGTCCATGTACCTCGTTAATCAAATAAATTGAGTGACAGTGCAAATGCAGACAAAAAGCGAATGAATGCGTTGCATATTGTTCCTTTGGAACATCATCATCAACATCGTCGCTAGCTCGCGCTGTCTACATCTTTTTGTTGCTTTACAACACATTCTATTGGAATGGAATGATGTAGTTCTCGTGTGCGAACGAATATAAAATACAATGACGACGACGAATGGCCGTTGGACGTCTCAACGGCACCGCCAACCGCATTATCAATCTAATTACTGTAATTTTGCATAATTCCACTCAAGTTATCGGGAACAACTGATGCAAAACAGTAACGTAAATGTTTTTTTGTTCTTTTTACGTCGCATAGACAATAATCAAGGTTCTTGTCTAAACGTTGATGTTTTCTTTTTTTTTTTCAATCTCGTTATCAGCTACTTAGGTTTTGATGGGAGAATAGAGTATCACTTACAGAAGGGCTGTGCAATCTTTTTTTTTACGATTGTGCTGGGATGCTTGGAACGGTTGGGAAAAATGATCTTCACCATGTTTTTGACTTATTTGGAAGACCGAACTGGGGATTTTGATGAAAACAAGTTTCCGCCGAAACGGACAAGCTCGCTTTAATGACATCTTAAATCTGATTTTTCAAACACTCGTAACAACTTGAAACAGACAACAGAGCAGCTTAAAAGCCGGTCAAATTAGACACGGAAATAGTTGCAAGGTTGCAAATTTTCTTCAGAAAAGTGCAGAAAGTATGTTTGGAACATCATTTTTTTTATGAGTTTTGAACAGTGTTTTTTTCGGTTTTTCTAACAAACGGCAAAATTTAAGGTTATGTAGAGAAAAATTTTAGATCTTCACAAAAATTATTTACCTACAGTGAAAGCTCTTATTACGGACCCTTATAGCGTTTTTTTTTTGTCGTCCGGAACTATTCCGAACGATTCTGAATTCGTTCACTTGGCACAAAATGTTCTGAATAGAACAGACAACGATTCCAAATTTGAAGTCCGAATCGAAAAGAGAATCAAGCATACATGCACATGCACACACTCGCCCATTCTTACTCGCCGCTTTGTTTACAAATAAAGAAACTAAAAACAATGTAATGTCATCTGCAGCAATTCTGCATATGAGGTTTTACAAATACATAAGCATTCAACCCTTAGGAGAGAAATGTGTTTTGCATGTTCGTTTGGTATCCGGAATCGGACAGTAATGTGTACTAATTCCGGATTACCAAAAAAAAAAACGCTATTAGACTATGGGGATTGCTACCGGGAGCAAAAACAGCGACTCTTTGGATGCGGATTCGTCGTGGGAAGCAGACTCAGGCAAAAAGTCTTGAGCTTTAAATGCGTAAGCGAACGCATCACGACGATCCGAATCAAGGCTAAATTCGGCAACATTAGCTAAATATGCGCGCATGCCCCCACAGAAGAGAAAAAGGACGACACCAAAGACGAATTCTACGAGCTCCTCGACAAAACATATGAGCAATGTCCTAGCTATGACATGAAAATTGTCCTCGGCGATTTTAACGCAAAGCTGGGAAAGGAAGGCATCTTTGGAAGAACAGTCGGAAAGCACAGCCTGCACGACACCACTTCCGACAACGGATTCAGGCTGATCGATTTTGCTGCGGGGCGAAATGTTGTGGTAGCAAGCACCTGGTTCCCACATCTCAACATCCATAAAGGTACATGGAGATCTCCTGATCAATCAACTGTCAACCAGATTGATCACATTGCGATCGACGGGAGGCACTTGTCCAGCATACTAGATGTTCGAACTTTCCGAGGAGCCAACATCGACTCGGACCACTAACTCGTCGTAGCCAAGGCAGTGCTACGAATATCCCGACAACGGCCAAAACAAAGAAATGCTGCAAGAAAATTCGACGTCGGACGGCTACAATCGCCAGAGATCGCCAGATCCTTCTCTAATCGAGTGTCAAGTAACCTCTTAAGGAGTCCTATGCCGCCAACATCAAGTATCGAAGACCAGTGGCAACATTGCCAGAATGCAGTTAGAGATGCCGCCTCTAATGTGCTGGGTTTCACACAGCCACCAAAACGAAACCCCTGGTTTGACGAAGAATGCAGGCAGGCCCATGCAGCCAAGCAGGAGGCATACAAAGCGGCGCTGCAAAGAAGGACAAGAGTTGCTCGCGAGCTTTACGAGCAAAAGAGGAGAGAAGAACGCCGGCTTTTCAAGAGAAAAAAGAGAGAGCATGAGAAGCGTCAGATCGAAGATGTTGAGAGAGCTAACAGCAGGAATGAAGTTCGGAGGTTTTATCGGAAGGTAAAACAGCTGGCTCAAGGTCATCGAGCAAGAACCGATACCTGCAGAGATCAACAAGGAAACATCATAGTTGAACCGCAGTCAGTGCTGGGGATTTGGAAAGACCACTTCTGTAGACTGTATAACGGCGACCACGAACAGAACCCCCCAACAATTCCGTGAACCCGACCTAGAAGAAGTGAAAACAGCAATATCACGGCTGAAATCCAACAAAGCCGCTGGAGCAGATGGTCTAGCTGCCGAGCTGTTCAAAGCCGCAGGCGACGAGCTAGATAGGAGCATGCACCAAATCATCTGTAAGATATGGTCGGAGGAATGCATGCATTGTTTGCCCGATCCTGAAAAAGGGAGATCTTCTAAACTGCGCCAACTACAGAGGAATCAGTCTGCTTAACATCGCCTACAAGATCCTCTCTGCCGTAATATGTGAACGTCTGAAGCCTTTCGTCAACAATCTGATTGGTCCTTATCAATGTGGCTTCAGGCCAGGAAAGTCTACCATCGACCAAATTTTCACGTTGCGGCAGATCCTGGAAAAAACCTATGAACTCCAAATCGATACCCACCACCTCTTCATTGATTTTAAGGCCGCGTATGACAGCATCTACAGAGACGAACTGTATAAAGCTATGTCTAGTTTTGGCATCCCTGCCAAGCTCGTTCGCTGGTGCAAAATGACGATGGAGAACTCACGCTGCTCTATCAAGGTTGGCAATGAGCTTACGGAATCTTTCGACGTCAAAAAAGGATTCAGACAAGGCGATGCACTGTCGTGCGATTTCTTTAACATCGTTCTTGAGAAGATAGTCCAAAACTCCACCGTCAACGCCAGAGGCAATATCTTCTATAAATCTGTTCAACTCCTCGCGTACGCCGACGATATTGATATAATGGGAAGAACACAGCGTGGTGTCAATGGCGCTTTTGTGAGAATTGAGACAGAAGCGGCAAAAATGGGTTTAGCGGTAAATGAGGGAAAAACGAAGTACATGCTGTCTTCGAGTAAGGACACCCAACATCGACGGCTCGGACAGAACGTCACAATAGACGCATACAACTTCGAGGTAGTTAAGGAGTTTGTCTACCTAGGCTCCGCTATCAACACGGACTACAACACCAGCGCTGAGATAAGACGAAGAATTACTCTTGCTAATCGCTGTTTCTTTGGGCTAAGAAAGCAATTGAGTGGAAAAGCCCTATCTCGAGCAACTAAGGTAAAACTGTACAACACCCTCATCATCCCTGTCCTGCTATATGGTGCAGAAGCATGGACCTTGACAAAATCGGATGAATGTGCCTTAGGCTGTTTCGAGAGGAAAATTCTTCGGGTCATCTTTGGCCCCGTGTGCATTGATGGGGAATGGAGAAGGAGATACAACAGCGAACTTTACGGGTTGTACAACGACGCGAACCTAGCCAGAAGGGTCAAGGTCCAGAGACTCAGATGGCTCGGTCATTTAGAGCGCATGGACACCAATGCTCCGGCCCGGAAAGCCTTCGACACTATTCCCGAGGGACGCAGAAGGAGAGGAAGACCGCGACTCAGGTGGCGCACACAAGTGGAGGAGGACCTCAGTCAACTTGGAGTGCAAAACTGGAGACAGCTAGCTAGGGACCGAGCTGACTGGCGGAGACTGTTGATTGAGGCCCAAGTCCACAACGGACTGTAGCGCCACCTTAAGTAAGTAAGTAAGTAAGTAAGTAAGTAAGTATTAGACGGACAATCCCCTTGAACGGACGTATTCTCACGACCGTGGATCATGAATTGAAATTTCATACATTATAATTTCCCTTAAACGGACACTTTCTTACCCGGACGCGGACAGGGATATCAGTCGCAATTTGGTAAAATGTATTCTCTTGGGCTGTCCGTCGGTGTCCGCCTAAGGGAGCTTTCCCTGTACACTTTTTCCCTTAAGGGTGAACGTTTTTGATTTTGATATATAGCGATTGTGATACTCAACACCGCAACGCGAAACTCTAGTGTCTAGTGGATGTGCACCTGGTGGGAATTAATGCGATACTAAAACCTACTTTACTGGTAGACAGTTTCACTTTCGAAATTGAACAACTTTACTGATGTCAGTTACAAGTTGAGAGTATATATTAGCCTTATTGCTTAGGAAACGATTGGAAGCATACATAAAGTGTGAATTATAGAAATGCAATCCGGAAAATTTTGTATCTTTTACGTATATATTAAACGACTGAACCGATTTCGATGATATTTTATTTGTTACGAGCAGACCCCACAGACGTTACCCTAGCAAGATTTCTGAAAGGAAATGTAAGAAAATGAAAAACATCTGCGTAATGGCTATGTCGGTTTTGAAGATATTTTGTTCGTGATTTGAAATTCGTTGAAGTATGCTTATGATTCACAGTTCAGCTAACAAGCGGGATACGTTGGGTTAGAGGAAAACAAACTAAAATAACAACGAAAGTCTGTGTGTTCAAATGAATTCCAAATTGGTCAAGATTCACAATTCTCAATTCTCATCTAACGTTGAACAAAATATGTTTACTAAAATTATAGAACAATGCCTGTAGGGTCAGATAGTTAAGCATTTTTAAAGCATTGATTTTTGGTTTAAATCCACATCAAGAGATACCAAAACGATCAGTCCAAGCTTAAGTGAAAAAACCCGTAATGAATAAGTAATAAAGAGGTTCGGTAAGATATGCGCAAAAACTACGACATCGACTTTGTTTTTTATGTTTGTTGCGTTAAGATTTTGTTTTAAATAACGAGTTAAGGTGTTCCAAAGCTTAATAAAATTTACAAAAAATTGACGTTCCGATGTTAAATATGCGTAAGGAGGAATAATCAACTGATGGGATCTGTTTGAATACCCAGTTCTTACTCTTTAAAAAAAATATTGTGGTTGGCGTGTGAGAAGTATGTCGGAAAGCAAAATCAAACTACGAAATTCTAAATATTTTTCGAAAGGCATGCCCAATAATTGTGAAGCAAAACCAGATATTCTATCATACCAACGCAATCCAAAGACATAACGAACGATTGAGTTGAAAGCTACATTAAGTTTTAACCTGCTCACAACCATAGACCAGGATAGGTATTACCAAGGTTTTAGCGAGAAGCAAATGCGTTTTAAGTGGAGTGAAAGATTATGTTACCCATAATGTACGGAGTACTCCATAGAACTTGCCAACAAGTCCATTGATATGATCATCCCAGGTCAAAAAACGATTAAAAGTCACACCAAGATTCTTCGCTGTAACCACATACTCCATTGGAACATTTCTCAAAACAAACGTTGGAAAATAAGAAAGGTCAAGAGATTTTCTATAAATGACAAGACATTTGGATTTTTTTAGGTTCAAAATTAGTCCGTTTGACAAAGACAAATTTGCAACTCTCTTCAGGTCTTCATTGACGCAGAAAACTCCATGTTCGATAAGGCCAAGTGGGCAGCTGAAATACGGCTGAACGTCATCAGCTTCAGCATACAAATTAGAGCTTCAATTTACTAAAGAAAAGTGAAGTTCATTTACATAAGTAGAAAATAAAAGAGGACCCAGTATAGAACCTTGTGGTACACCAGTAACGTTCGGTAAAAAAAATTGACAGGGAGTCACCAATTTGCACTGCTTGCTTTGTATCGTTTAAATAAGAGAAAATTAATTTTGCTACACTTAACGAAAACTTAAATTATATCATCGACCCAACAGCTTTTGACTTAATAGAAAAAACACTTTCGATTACCACTGTATCGGCACTATCTACTGCGGAAAAATAAAAACCAGGCTCATTTCGATCTCGTTGATCAGTAAAACTAATTGAGGGGCAAGGCAATGGGACCTGTGGCGGTAGAGAAGAAATTAATTGTTAGTTAATTTTTGTTGCCATCAATTTCCTCTACTGCTTCTTGTCTTACCTATACCGATTTTGCGTAAGTTTTTCCAGAACTGGCGACCATTTGAGCTTGTACTAAATTGCTTAGAAAAAAGTTGGTAATTGGCTTCGCGTATCTTAGTTACTACTCGGTTACGCAGTGAACAAAAAACACGACGCAGCTCGGTTAGTCGATACCTTTTCCAATTCACGTAGGCATCAGATACATTAGAGAACCATGGATTATTGTTTTGTCGAACAGTTTTTGTTCTTAAGGGGATAAGGGAATTGAACAGTTCAAAGTTATTATGAGTTACAAATTCAATCTGAATCCCAATTTGTTTCTCGCGTTTGAGTAACAAGTTCCTGCACATTTATAGAAATTTCGATATGTGATTTTCTCATCTGAATAATCAAGGCTTTAATTGAGTATTAGAAAAATTAAATCATGCTTTGAAAAAGCAGGAGCCGAAAATTGATCATAACATAGTTTTTGTCACTCATAAACATAAGTCCAATAACGAGGAATCCCTGCCAAAAAAAGTGTCGACCTATAGAGAATTGTATCTGGACTGGACTTCATTTCAAAATACAAAAAAACACGAAATTATTGAGTGCCTCAATATGACTATCCTGCCTTTTGTTTACCACTGAGATACTAAATTATGTTTAAATGTATAAACATTGGGAAACCCTGACAGTCAAATTGAAACAATTTAATTAAAATCCTCAGAAAGTGATTCGTATATCGTTGTGGGTCTTTCACTTTCGAAACCATCGTTCAACATCAAGATCGTTATTTCTTATGCTAAATGAGTCTTATTAACTTACTCGTCTTAACTTTCATGTTTTCTTGCTTCTTTTTTCTGTTTTGTTTTATTTGTATCATGCCGACTGTGAATGTTTAAATCGGATATTTGCCATTGAAGCAGTCTCGAGTTTCCGACAGTTTTTTGGCAGCTAAAGTGTGACTCAATTTGTGGACATAGGTAATTCCTTTTTGAGTAGAAATTAACTACCGACGAGGGTGAAGTTATAAAATTATGAAGAAAAACGACAAGAGGAAGAGGAAGGAAATAGAGTGATAAGAGGATTTCTGAAAATTAAGCAAAGCACCCAATTTTTGTCGCTTTCTTTTTGTAATTTTGTTTGTTAATTTTTTAATAAAATTGTTGTGAGTTTATTTAAAGCGTGAGGTCATCATTTTCTGCAAACGGAATTTTACAATAAAGTTGTAAATACACTTCTGACTGAAAGCATGTGCTTTCTTTTTTTTTAATGAGAAACAATAAAACAGATAAATACATCGACCTGAAAACAACTGTAAAAGGAAATCCAAATGAAACAAATGAAAGTTACAGCCGTTAATTGATCGCATGCGAGCAAATTCTTAAATTGTCTGTCTGTAAGACAAGATTTTTGATTGAAGAGTTAATTATGAATTCGGACAAGCAATGCTTTGAAAATTCAATTTATAACAACGAAAAGGTAGATCGGATAATTTCTAGTAATTTTATTTTTACAAATTCGCTGAATCTCACGAACAAGCTTTGGCAACTGTAAAAGCACCGATCGAGGTAAAATGCTGTTGGTGGTTATGTAAGTTGACCAGTAACAAGGAGGCTTGAGTTCGAACCCTACTCGTGCATTAAATGTTTTTTATTTCACTTTGAATGGGTACTACCTGTTGTGAGGTATAGGTTAGGTACCTACTGAAAAATCTATCAAGGGAAGAATTTGTAGTGAAAAATTGCTTCTCAACTCTGCCATTCGGAATCAGCATAAAACTATAGGAGGTCCCCTCCCCTGGCGCGAAAAGATTGCAAACCGAAAGGAGTCTCAAAAGCCATTGATCTGGCTGGGCATTCACACAGAAAATGTTGAAGTGTCTCCCTTTGCTCCACATCTCTACAACTACGGCAGAACTCGTTGTAGGGAATACCAAGTCTCATGGCATGTTGTCCAATTGGCCAGTGGCATGTACAAATGGCAACAATTTTACTAATGTCTAGGCCTTTACAGAAATTCCATGGTGCGTTAATGATCTTAAGTGAGCCATATCTGCCTTGAAATAATGCAGTTGGTGAGATTTTTCCATCTTACGTTGGATTTCTTGAGAAAGTGGTTTTGAATGTCTGTTTTCAAGACTTCCAAAGGAATCCTTACTTCTTCAGCTAAAATTACTTGAAGATTGAATCCGATCCTGGCCACTTCGTCGGCGATTTCGTTTCCCAGAATATCACTGTGACCTGGTACCCAAACAAGATTAATTTTGATTATCGTTGAAGCTTGCGAGTTCTTTTGTATTGCTGTCGAGTGTGACTGTCTACATGCCTGTCTAATCACTAGTACTTCAGCCTGCACATTTCGGGCAGTCGAAATGATTTTTAATAACTAGTTCTTCAGAGAAGACCCCAGCCCCAACACCGAGCTCCATCTTGGAGCCGTCAGTATATAAGGTGATGTCGAAATCTTTAGTGGGACAATACTTTACCAAAGTTAAGGGTAGGTGTAACGTAGTCAGAGGGTACTAATTTCATTTAGAATTTTACTATGACCGAAAGATTTTGTAATCCACATACCGGATTCCTCAAGGCGTTGCAGGAAGCTGCTTCGTTAATATCAAGATCTATGGGTCAGAGATTCAGAATGACCGTTAGTGCATCAGCGGGGCAAGATCTTATTGCTCCCGTAGTTCCAATGCAGGCAGTTCTTTGTACCCTTTTTAACTTTTCAATATTGTATATTTTTGTCTAGAGCTGGCCAACAAACAATGGATATATATGTCAGAATAGGGCGAATTATCGCCCTCTAAATACAGAGAATCATGTTGGGCCTTTGACCCCTTTTTTGCCAAAAGGTTTTATTACAGGAGTAGAAAGCAATGGCGCAAAGTTATAGTCCGCTAATGAACAATTTTAAGAGAATTTAGTGTGAAACTAGCTTAACGTCATGTCTGAAACGTCATTTTAAGCTAGTATCACACTAAACTTGTTCATTAGCGAACTATTATTTTGCGCCAATGTTTTCCTTACTCTTTCTTCTATGTTACTTTTCCAATTCAGTTTGGGATCGAGGATTACTCGTTGGTATTAAGCTGTGCTTGATAAAGTAAGTAAGTCAGTTCAGTCTTGATTTTGTTAACTTCAAGTTCACATCTTGTGGCCCATTTGCTAACCCTTTTAAGATCTGTTTCCATGTTCTCACTGAGAACTGTTGGACAAATTCCTGATGCCATCAGTACCAGATCATCTGCATACGCTACTACCTTTACTCCACTATAATCAAGATTGTTAAGGATTTCATTTAAGACTAGTAGCCGTAGAAGAGAAGATAGAACCCCACCTTGGGGTGTTCCTCTTTCGGCAAATCTAGTGAACTGACTGATACTGGTGCGGAGCATGAACACAATCCAGTTAGTAATATGATCTTCGATTGCTAATTTGGACGGTGATTCCTTGATAGCTTCCGTGAGCACATTGTTGAAAGCTCCATCCACGTAAAGAAAGATGGCGAGGGTATATTGTTTATATTCAAGAGATCTCTCCACCGTACGTACTACATACTTCCTGTAGTGCGGTATCCATGGATTTGTCTTTTAGATAGGCATGTTGAGACCTAAGGTCCTCTACCTGAGTTGTGATCTTCCTCTTCCGGATTGGATTCGAAGAACCTACGGGTTGGAGCATTATTTTCATTCGATCTACATAACCCAACCATCTAAGTCGTTGGACTTTAACTTTTCTGGCTAGGTCAGTGTCGCTAAACAGCTCGTACAGTTCTTGGTTGAATCTTCGTCTCCATTCTCTATTTTATGCAGACGGGACAAATACGCTCGAAGAATTTTTCTCTCGAAGCAGCCCAAAGCGTTTACATCCAATGTTCTCAATGTCGATGATGTCTCTGCGTCATACATGAGGACCGGAATGACACTTTAGTTGCTCGAGAGAGGACTTAACTACTCAATTGCCTTCTAAGTCCACAGAAGCAGCAATTAGTAAGTGATTCTTCTTTTGATTTCAGAACTGGATGTTGTTATCTGAGCTTATAGCGGATCCTTGGTAGACAAAGTCCTTAACTATCTCAACTGTGAAGCGCCCATTTTTTGGACAATACCTCACTCAGGACTTTTACTTTACTTTGAGAATTGAGATAGTGAACGACTTTGTTTGTCATGAATTCAGACAGCTATATCAGTGCTTAAATCAAAGGGAGAACCATTCTTTCCAATCATTACCTACTTCTCTAGACTGGGAAGTTATTTGAGAAAGATGTCTTCTACCTACTTAGCCGGTCTAGTTTGTAAGAACTCGTTTCCATGCCGTTAATGTGAGCTCCTACCCCCTCGGCAATTTCAAAGCTGTACAAGAACTTCAAACAGCATAATTATTGATCAATGATCGCATTCCTGAACTGTTTCTTATTATTGTTTTTGAAAGCACCTCAAAAATGTAAACAACTCCAAAAATGTGTACATATTTCCCTGCTATCCATTCACCAGACCATAGCCAACATAAAAGCAAACAAAACCAAATTCTCTTTCAATCGAAATTCTTCGGTTGACTTGTAAGAATTATTTCAAATAAGTCAGCCCACTAAATGAGTAACCTAGGAAGCATAAACAATACCGAATATGTGCCAATGCTATCACTTTCGTTGTAAAAACAAAACAATCAGCTTCCTAATTGGGTTGTTAAGGAGGCACGAGAGGGTGTGTAATACCTTTTTCGCATTACATTCATTCGCTTTCGTTCTCTCTCTCCCTCTCTTGCTTTCTCGTTCAAGCTGAAGAAGGGGGGTGCTGGTGCTGGGGGCTCAATTGAGTTTGCTCTCGAATGGAAGTTCCCCAACAATTGTGAAGTGATTTTTCGATAAGATCACTTCGAGTGCGAACAAAAAAAAAAAAGCACAAAAATTCACCGGATGCATGTGCTATTTTGAATTTTTTTTGTTCTCGCCACTTATTCTATTGTTTGCTAATTTTTTTTTTCAAATTCCGTTTTCAAGTTCACAATGCTGCGCCAAACAACGACGAAAAACTTTCTCATAGCTCGAACATGCTCAAATGTATCATGTTCAGCCGTGCGACTGAGTCGTCGTCGCTTAAGCTCGAATATCTCGCTGGTCTACGTGCACAAATGCGTTCGGAGTTTTATGTCAAAAGTAAATAAAAAAATGTTTTTTTTTTCTTTTATTATTTTCGCAAAACTTTTCATCTCTTTTCCTCCGGAGCAATGTTGCTTTCGGATGGGTGAATAAATTTCTTGTTAATGAGATTAATTCAAATACACCGAGACGAAAATATCGATAGAGCTTCTGAATGAATGGGCGTAGTATGTGAACAAAAAATTGAAAGAGGGGCGTAAGAGTACAACAACAACAATCACAGCAGTACGAACGAACTTGAACTGACTCATCAAAGGGGTTCCTTCTGGTTCCAGCTGTGTCAACTTGTCGAGTAGCCGTCACTGTCACCGTGTCGTCGTCTTCTACAGATTGTGATAATATTTATATGAATAACGGTGTTTTTGTCTCTAGAATTCCGCTAAATGGGAATTTAATGAATGTGAGTGCTTAAAATATGCGATGATTAATCACCCAGCATTAATTTTCCAACATTCTATTGTTTGTTCCATTGAGAATATGAAAATAGCAACGAAAAGAAACTGTAGGTATTGGTGACACGCCAACAAGTAAACAGATAATAAAGCAGCAACGAGAATTGGTTAAATATTTGCTCAAGGGTTTGTAATCGCAAGAATTTGCATGATCGCTGATGAAATGATTTGTGGGCTGGGCAAAAAGTGTCATAAACCTTTTTGGGTATTCGAGAGTCGTAAATCGGTTAGTAAACAAGGGTGGTGTTATAAGTACTAAGCCTACCAAAAATTATGTTTTCTCGAGGTCTACAAAGCAGGCCTACGTGGCGGCGATGACCTCTTCATTCGACCTCCTTGGCGTGCAGTCACACGGAGCTAAATCTGGAGAATACGTTTATGGGGCCTTAGTTCGTAGCCCAATTCGACCAATTTGGCGCTGGCGATGGGGGAGGAGTGAGACGCTGCGTTATCATTGTGGAAGAACAGTTTTTTCTTCGGAAAATGGGTTCGTTTGTTCTACAATTCAAGTAGTCGATGTGGGTCGCACCTTATGAATCCGTCAGAACATATTTGCCGGCAGATAATCGCTGATTCGACTGTTCCTTGGTCTCTGGTGTGTACCAGTGGTAGCGCTACAGTCCAGGTCGGACCAGGGCTTCATCTAACAAGCGTCTCCAGTCAGCACGGTCCTTAGCTAGCTGTCTCCAGTTTCGCACGCCAAGGTGTTTCAGGTCCTCTACCACCTGTATGCTCCACCTGAGTCGCGGTCTTCCTCTTCTGCGACGTTTTTCCGGGTTGGATTCGAAGACTCTACGAGCCGGAATATGGGTTTGCTTTCCTCCGACCAAATTTTGCAGATGAGCTGGTGCATCCTCCTAACCAAATCAATCTTGGCGTTCTAGCTCTAGAAATTCCAGTTAGTAGTTCCTCTCAAAGGCCAGGAAGAATATCGATAGACCAAATATACACACTGAGGCAAATCCTGGAAAAAACCAACGAATTTCAAGTCGAAACCCACCATCTTTTCAGCGACTTCAAAGCTGTTTATGATAGCATCCACCGATCGTCAAGAGCTAATGATGGCCATGTCTGAATTCGGGATCCAGAACAAACTGATCCAGCTGTGCCGCATGACGCTAAACAATACGCAGTGCAGTGAGCAAATGGGTAACACCTCATCCGAGTTGTTTCAAACATGCGCAGGGTTTAGTCATGTAATTTCTTCAACATAGTCCTGAAACAGATAAACGGAAAACACTATCTTTAACAAATCCACTCAGCTCCTAGGCTTTGCGGACGACATAGACATCATCTGTCGCTCCCAAAGCTGTGCTTGAGGCCTTTCCACTGATTGAAGAACAGGTGAAGCTTGTTGGTCTTGATGTGAAAGAGGACAAAACAATCCACCGCCTAGAACAAAACGTCACTGTTGGTAGCAGCAATTTCAAGGTAGTTAAGGAGTTCACCCACCTTCGAACAACCATCAATCCCACAATCGACACCTTAGTGAAGATCTGAAGAAGAATTTTCCTTGTGAACCGCTGCTGCTTTGGCAAAACAACTCCTCACTCGAAAGACAAAGTGTCTGCTATACAAAACTTTGATTTTACCAGACCTCCTCTACGGCGCCTAGTGTTGGACGATAAGTAAAAAAGGGGAATCGATACTGGGCACTTTCGAAAGAAAAATTCTTCGACGGATTTTCAGTCCCGTATGCGACGATGGCAAGTGGAGAAGAAGGTTAAACCACGAACTGTACCAAGATGTGGATGTAGACCAGATGGCCACTTCGAGCGAATGTAAGACAACGCTCCAGCCAAGAAAGTCTCCTCTTCGCAGCGACTACCAGGTTCGACAGGACCAGGAAGGCCAAACCTCCGGTACAAAATTCAAGCAACTTCGGATGCCAGAGCGCTTGGGTTTGACAGCTTAAGAATGCATGCGAGGGACCGTTCCCGCTGGAAAACTGTTGTGTCTTAGTTTGAGATCCTACAAGGATTGGGAAGAAGCTAACGCTTAGTAAGTTACTTTCAAACTTTAGAGGTATGCAACCGGTCGAGTCTTTTATTCAGACTTATGTTTTGAATATTTCGTAGTAACAGGGCTTCTTGTTTCATCCCTCTTACTATTCAATCTTAACTCAAGCATTTACAGGTATCAAAAGCTAACGAATAACCCCCACAAGGTTCACAAAACAATCAATACTATTCCAAGTCGGCGGAAGAAACCTAACCTAACCTTAAAAATAAATAAGAAAACAATTGAAGGTTCCACAGTGCCGAGCAAACAATTTGTAACTTGATTCACTTATCTTGAAATTAAGATTAAAATGAAGTTCGTGTATAATTGACTTCAGCTGCGTCTACAAAAGCGCACGTATCTCCCCTGCGCCAAAACCTAATCTCAGAACAGTTCTAGCCTAAGCCTAATACACTCATGCATCTGCTGCTGTACGAATCTCATTTTCTATTTTTTCATCTCCTCTCAGTGAATACCGCTGCAGCTTGGCCATTTGTTGGTTTTGTTTCTCCTTTGAACATTGAACAACATTCTCGTTGCAAGTGGAAATAGAGCTGGCAACAGACGACGACCGAAAGCGACGACGGCGACGGTGGCCTATGACAACAATGTTCTATTCATTCAGAATTCAATTTTCTACTATGATTTCATATCCAAGTTTTTTCTGTAACAATTTTCATGTTTAATTAACTTGAACAAATAAGGTGGTTTATGGTGTTCCTCATTGAAACGATCCCGCTTGCCGCCAGGCACCGCCGCCGCCGCTACTGCTGCTGTACAGCTTAGACGACAGGGTGGTGGTGTAGCGATGATGCTGATGATGATGGAGGAACCACCCTACTTCACTCTCATTGCGAGAGTTAACCCCATGACTTTTCGCCGTCGTCGTAGTCGTCGTTGTCTCCAAATTGATGAATTGGGGACTGTCATTGAGGCTATATGCGCTGTGGAACGAGCGGCGACGCCACGGACGGCCCATTCATTCATTGAACAGAAGAAACAAATACAAACAACAAAAACAAAGCAATATAAATTGAAAGCTCTTAATTTTGTGTAACACACTTAGCTTATGCCCATTTTCTTGACTCTTCATTAAACTTTAGGTTAACTAATCTGCCATTAAATTTAATCAACTCATTTAAAGCTGCAATTAAAATTTGATTTTCTTCACGTTTAATCACTGATCTTAACAAGGCATTAATTCTTAATCTCCAATTAAGATATGCTTCCAGTATTCCAAATAAATATCCAATATTTCCATTTTAATGTCAAATTATATTTATTTAAATTTCTGAGTTTCAAAAAAGTTTCAAAAAGGAAAAAAAATGGAGGAACTTTTTTTTTTAAATAGCACAAACTCAAGGGGTTTTTTATGCCCTTATTATCCAGAGACACAGTGAGTGCTTTAGGAAGGAGGAAAGGGGTTGAAAAGGAGGTGCCTTTGTACATTGGTCTTAAATTCCTGGACATTGCAATGATTTGGAAAGACAGAGTGAGGAAGGGAGTTACACATTCGCGTAGTACGGCTAAAGAACGATTCTCTATACTTGAGGGTACGACCGAAGTTGGGCTCGAGGGTAAACTGATGGGCATTCCTAGAAGCGCGAGTATTACGGGCGAATTGTTTAAGGGGAGGAATGCAACTGGCTATTTCACTAGAGCACTTTCCGTAAAAGTATAACGATCAAACAGAGAGAGACACGAAACGTTACGACGGTGATCCAAGGAGGTGAATGAAATATCAAGTGCATCAATCTTACTTTCTCCAAAACGATGTAAAGATTTGTTCCACTGTTCGGTGAGATAGACCATCAGATCACCAATGGACCTGTTGCTGCGAAAGCCGTACTGCCGGTCATTGAGAAGCTTTTGGTCTTCGAGATATTTCTTGAGCTGATAGTTTATCAGCATTTCCATGACCTTAAAAAGAATCGGACGATAATTGGAGGGAGAAGAAGATTCGCCTTTTTTTGGAATTGGCTGGACAAATGCTGTTTTCCAACTGCTCGGAACGAGCCCAGAAGAATAGGATAGATGGAAAAGCTTACGCAAGGGTTTTGCCAGTGTGGAAGAACACCTCTACAGACTAATAGCGGGTATACCATCCGGACCAGCGGATTTATGTCTGTTGAGATCTTTTAGGACTCTAGCCACAGCACGAGTGCGGAAGAAGATTTGTCCCATAGAATCATTGACGCGCTCAAGAACTGGAGGAGTCATGACACTCTCTAGCAGCGAAGAGTTGAAGGCAAACTGCCTAGCAAAAAGGTTAGCTTTCTCGAGCGAGCTAACAACTGGAGTGTCATTGTCAACGAGCGTGGAGACCGAGGTTTGTTCTAAAGATGTATTAATTATCTCCAAAATGTTTGCAACTGATTGTTTTGATATACGAAATCGATAAATAAAATCTTCATCATCCCATTCATTTAAATCAAAACGCTCCTGCATTTTATATTCACGCCTTTCCACAATAAGCTGCAATCGAATCAGAAGACCAATTATCACAAATATGATCCATCATAATATAAAAGCCGTATCGTTGTTTGATAGTAATTTTAAAAAAAAAAACAGAAATTTCAGGGGCTCTACAAACATAACAGCAAAATGTCAGAAAACAAACTAAAGTTCTATGAAGAAATTGAATTCCA
This sequence comes from Sphaerophoria taeniata, assembly GCA_943590905.1. Classification (NCBI taxonomy): domain Eukaryota; kingdom Metazoa; phylum Arthropoda; class Insecta; order Diptera; family Syrphidae; genus Sphaerophoria; species Sphaerophoria taeniata. The sequence continues at coordinate 149,786,388 of OX016541.1, forward strand.
ATACTAATACCGACATTGAAGGCGTTAATCGAACCCTTGAGATCAATTAACTAATGATTCAGTTAACGTTAATTGACAGGTCTTAAAAAGCCACATTAAAGCTAACTTGGAGTGAAGAAAACGAAATCTGGAAAAATTATGGAATTAATCAGCCATTAAACTTAATGGAGAGTCAAGAAAATGGGCATTAGTCATTCACGGGTGTATTCGGAATTCTTCATTGTTAGAGGCAGGAAGCGAAAGGTCATCGTTTAATATTTATGGGAGCACAATGCAGTGAATGGAATTTGAATGCTTCTGGCTATAGGAATCACCCTTAAGTCGAGGGAGACATTGTGTGGACCTTCAAAGCTCGACACATTCCTCAGCAAAATGAATAACGAATGAGTACTGCAACTTATCTCAAAACCTCACCTAATGCACGAGAAATATCACACTTGATGACATGAGTCACCTCCCAGAGGCGTAGATTGCAAAATAGGTCAACCAACATCCTCACATTCGCCACGAAACGTCTCTCGCAAAACTGCACGCTGCGTCATGAGAGATTTTATCTTCTAATTGGCTCTCGAGCGCTTTCCCAGATTCAACAAAATTTCGCCAAAAATTGTAATCATCATTAATTTCCATTTCCTTCACCTTTCATCTTGCTTTCCGAAGTAGAACGGAGGTCAAGACAACCAAAAATCATTGAAGACAAAAAACAATGACCTCATTTCGACTTCTGTTTACAAAACATTAAAACGACTTCAAAGCGTTAGGTAATCGATGAGTTCAGCAATTAACTTTGACCATAATCGTTTGCGATTAGACAATAAAAGTGACGAAACGAATAGTCTTTCTCCGGAACTCAGTCGTCGATCATTCGATCATAAAAAAAAAACAAAAAAACGATTCGAGTTGGGGTTGAAATTAAAGAAAACAGGCTTGCATCTGCCGGTACACCGGTTTCAATCGAGCGACTCTCAAACAACACAAACACGAAGCCAAACTCAAAAGGAAGACGAGTTACCTACGCCGCTGCTGTCGACGACGACGATCTCCAACACCTACCTCGCACCATCAACCGCGACCACGAAAAAACAGCCAAAGACTTATTCATCCGTGAATCTTAACAATTCCCAGCCACACCACCGACGCCTCTTCTCGCAAATCATAATTCCAAGTTCCCAAGGCTCACAAGACTAATTAAAGCAAAGGCTCACTGAAAATTTCTCTGCAATCGGCACATAATGAGACTAGAGGTAATTTTCGATTTAAAATACCCAACGGAATGCGCGAATTGCAGCCAACACCAATCCAACTGGGTAGTCAATTTATTTGGAAAATTAAGTCACTTTTCAAGCCAAAAAGGGCAAATAGAACGTTTTATTTGAAATCGAAGGAAGGAACAAGTTTTTTCCTTAACAAAAACGTTAAAAAAAAAATACATATAGAAATGAAGAAAAAAAGACGCACCCAAAAGCAGCAGTTTCACCTCAGAGGCAGCTCGCTCGCCTTCGGCTCGTAGCGCCCGATCGATTTTCTTCGATCGCTCGATTGCTTCCTTATCTCTAGCTGTACTCACTGCACAACCCATGTTTTTGGATTTTTTTTTATTTCACTTATTCCCAAATCTGGAACGGCGTCAAGATTTGTGTAACACTTTTTGCTTTTTAAATATTTCAAAGCGAACGCAAACACCTTTTCGCGTTTTTTGGATTTTTAATTTATTTTTTCTTCAACACTTGTTGCACCTTTGAATTTCACTAATTTGGTGGATTTTTTCACTGTGAGAACTTAAACCGATTGATTTTCAGTGCGAAACTAAAGTACTTTTTTTGTTTAGTTAAAAAAACTAGGGAAATTATAATTTAAAAGAAAAAAAACTTAAAATTCTCGCACGAAATTGAAAAAAATGTGAATCACTTTTCTTCCTTCATGGGCACAGCATCACAAAAAAACTAAACAATGGTATTTTAACGAAGAACGAAGAAACTCACAGTTGAATTGAACGAAAACGAAGAAATTTGAGTGTGAAGTTGGTTGTGGTTGAAAATTGAAGCTAAATGAAGTGCGTTCAGTGGTGGATGAGTGGTGAATGTGATCAACGAAAGTGGGCAGTGTTCAGTTGTTTGTCTTGTTTTAAATTAAATTATGATTATGAAATTTTGTTACTCTGTCATTTTGTTGGTCAGAGACAATACTCTGAATGTGTATTAGAGGAAGAAGGATTACCAAAAATCTAGACATCTTCAATAATAAGGATTATAGCAGGGTTATAGTCAAGATAAATTTCGTCTTGAAACAGACAATTTTCCTTTTGATGGCAAAACTAGACATCAACAGAACATTTTAGAGAGCTACTACAACCAATTTGGAAGCCAGATCCAAACCCAGATTGGAAGTCATGTGTCGGGATGACTGCCTGGCGGCCAGCCGCACGAGAAACGGACAAGCCTCTTAGGCAGCTGGAGACGCTCGGGATTAGATTGACACTGACAGCTGTTCCCGATTAGAAATCTTAAGAGAAGTCAGTATCATTCCTCTGTAGAACGGTAGGAATCGCTGAAGACATTAATAACATTTCAAAATATTACAAATAGAAGTGAGTGCTGTGAAGCCCAAGCAATCCATTTTATGGCACGAAAATTATGTGAAGTAAAGCATCCAGCCATCCAAAATGCCTGCAACTCAATTTGTTTGTAAAGTTCGCGTAGATTAAAATATACCAGCTATAGGCGAGAGTTCGAGGCTCATTCATTTCTCATGACTATTCCATTCATTAATGCTTCCCAGTTTAAATCATTTTTCAGACTGAGCTGGTTAACCGACTCACTTAAGGTGGCGCAACAGTCCGGGGTGACTTGGGCCTCAACCAACAAACCTCTCCAGTCAGCGCGGTCCCTTGCTAGCTGTCTCTAGTTAACGCACGCCGATTTGGTTGAGAGTTGAGGTCATCTTCAACTTGCGCGCGCCACCTGAGCCTTGATCTTAATCTACTGCGTCGTCCCTCTGGGGTGGATTCGAAGACTTTACGGGCCGAAGTATTGGTGTCCATCCTCTCCACGTGACCAAGTTATCTGCGTCTTTGGACCTTCACTCTTTTAACTAGGTCAGTGTCGCTGTACAGCCCGTACAGTTCGTGGTTAAATCTTCTCCTCCATTTACCGTTTATGCATACAGGACCATATATCTTCCGTAGAAGTTTTCTCTCAAACCGGCCTAGGGTGCTCTCATCCGTTTTTGACAGGGTACATGCTTCTGCACAATATGGCAGGACAGGGATAATGAGGGTCTTGTAGAGCGTCATCTTAATCGTTCGGGAGAGGGCTTTACTACTCAATTGCTTTCTTAGCCCGAAGAAACAGCGAGTCCCTAACTACCTCGAAATTATATGTGTCTATCGTGACGTTTTGTCCAAGACGTCGCGTCGGTATTGGGTATTCTTTCTTGATGACAGCATATACTTAGTTTTGCCCTCATTGACCATTGTTTGTATACTTGCAAAAGCAAAAGCACTGTTGACATCACGCTAGAGTTCGGCAGCGATGCCGTCAGCTCCCGCGGCTTTGTTATTTTTAAGCTTAGATATTGCTATCTTCACTTCTTCAAGGTCGGGTAGACGGAAATCTGGCATGCTTCGTCTTCATTGAATGGTTCATTCTGCCTGACAGCGGAATTTGATTCGTCATCGCCGTTGTACAGTCTGCAGAAGTGGTCCTTCCATATCCTCAGCAATGACTGTGATTCTACTACGATATTTCCTGTTGGTCTTAACAGGCTTCGGTTCGTGCTCGGTAACCTTAAGTCATTCGTTTTACCCTTGGTAAAATTTCCGAACCTCATTCCTTTTTTTTAGTCTCTCAACATCCTCGATCGATCGCTTTTCATGCTCTCTCGTTTTCTTTCTGAAAAGCTTGTGTTCTTCTCTCCTCTTGTGCTCGTAGAGCTCCCGAGCTGATCTCGTCCTCCTATTCAGCGCCAGCGCTGCTTTATATGCTTCTTGCTTAGCTGCATGTATTTGCCTGCAGCACATCAGAGGCAGCATCCCTAATGCCTTACTGGCAATTCTGCCACTGGTTCTCAATACTCGACGCTGGCTGTAGCGGACTTCTCATGAGGTTACTTGACACTCGATCGGAAAAGGATCAGGCGATCTCTTGCGATTGTAGCCGTCCAACGTCATAGCACTTTCTGTTCTTGGCTTTGTTTGACGTAAAGGGAAAATGACACCTGAAATTTGTATGGAAACGTCAAATGCGAAACATACAAATTGCATCTGTTTCTGGTCGCTCGGCGACGCATTCTGTTCAACCCATTTTGAATGAAATATCAATAAGGTCTGAGGTGCGTTTTTGCGCTGACGATAGTTGACTATAGTTTTTGTGTCAAAAAAAAAATGGTTGATGTGTCATAGTTGAAATAGTTAGAAATAGTTGAAATAATCCAAAAACGCTTTTTAGTTAGGTTTGGTTGAGCTGTCAAACAAGAAAAACAAAAACAAATCTTTTGAGGTTACATTTTTCTTTTCTTTTGATCATAATATTATTGAAATGGATAAAGAGACAACAATTTACGTTGCTCTAAATTTATTGCAAAAATTCAAGAACAATCTTGATATGGTAAGTTTTTGAAGAAAATTAAAATAAGAAAATATTTATTTATCTTTGAACAGCCCACAGCAAGAAAGGCAAATGCAATATTCGAACTGAAGTCCACCCTCTATGATTAAATCCTCAAGCTGTTCCAAGTAAGCCAGCTCCTGATATTCTCCTAATTGCTGCTTCCAGATTCGCTGAAAAACTATCAATAATCAATTCAATATCTATTTCGTGGTTTTATATAAATAAACGGAGAAAGTCTTTATTTTCTGATACTAATGAAAAATTTACTGCCGACAGAATTATAGACATGCATAAAAGCAATAATAAAAATAAAGCCAAATTTGTTCGCATGTTTCTTGCTGATTGTCTTCCTCAGCTGATGGCTTCGTCCTTCTCCTTCGCCCTTCTTCGGCTTCCAATATTGCCTCGACTTCGGTCAGCTGGTTGTCGGTGATGGTGCATGTATACTTGAGTCGTTCTTAATTGTCTTCGAGGTTTTTGAGCTTGATTTCGATAGCTGAAGCTGCATCGATGACGTTTGAGGACTTTTCCCGCTCTTCGCTGAGTGCACGAAGGAGTTTCTTGGTCTCCAAACGATGAGCATGTGAAATTTGTTCGACGACCTAAAGAATACAATGAACGTTAAATGAGATCTGTTTGGAGATGAAAAACCTTACCTCAGATTTCTCCTTCAGCCTCTCCTGCTCGGCATTTTCGCACATTTTGTGCTCCAGTTGCTTCTCCACCTTCCACAGGTTTAAGTTTGCCTTTCGTACCGACTGACGTTCGACAATCATCTGCTCATGGGCAGCGGCCAACTTGTCCTCCAATTTTTGGTACTTCTTCTCGAGTAGGTATATCGCCGACGCTCTTCGGTCGTTCACTGAACTTCTCAGCCATGTCCTCCCGAAATAGGGAAGTTTGCGGATGGCAGTGTAGTCAATTCGATTGGAAGGGATTGTGACCAGGGAGAGATTGAGATTCTTGAAATTGGTGCTGACTTTTAAGTCACTTGGAAAGGCGATCATTTCCTTGACGTGACTCTCCTCGCAGTGACTGAGGATTTTCAAGTATGTCTCGTGGACATTGTGGCATTGTCCTCGTGAAATGGTGTGACTTCGCAGATGAGTTCATAGCCTATAATACCCATGGACCAGAAGTCACAGCTGACCTGTAAGTAGTTTTTAGCATCAATGTTTTGTTTAAAACTCGAGGTTTGAAAGAACTTACGCTCTGCTGGGATTTGGTCAATCTGCAATAGGAAATTGTCTCGAGCAGTTCTGGAGCAATGTAATCAGGAGTTCCAACCGGCGAGGAACTGTGCACATGCCCGTCACGATTCAAGGCAGCGGTATTTCAAAAATCTTCCAGTTTGATGGCGGTCGATTAGAATTTTTTCCGGATTGATGACGCGATGGACATAGCCCATGCAATCAGCGTTGCCAACCAGTTTAGCCCAAAAAATGCCTACATTTGGAAAAAAAAGATGCCTTTTTCATTAAAAAAAATGCCTTTTCTTGATTTTTATCAGTGGAAGTAAAAAAAAAAACACAATTCAAAATTTTTTTAAATCTTAAGTCTAAAAACCTAAAAAAATGTTTTTTTATATTTTGCTAAGAACTTAGAACTTAAAATTAAAACATTGAATTCGATGCGAATTATTGAAAATCGTATAAACAAATAATAAAAGTGGATTTACTTACTTTTCTTCAGTTAAAAACGGCGAGGTTGAATGCATATGTAAGTAAATTAACAAACCGCAATCCGCAATGAATGCAAAAACAGTTTGCTTTCAGTAACATGACTAGAAGTTGAAAAAACAAAACAATAGAGAAAGCCTAACATCAGAACTTCCCTGGGTTAGACAGTGAAAGACAGTGAGATAGATGAGCACCAGAAGAACCTGTTCGGAAAATTCGAACAATTTGAAGGTGTAAACTCATTTTTAAGGGCGAATTTACATACTTCAATCTTATAGGTTTAATATTTAAAGAATGCTTTAATAAAATAAAAAAGTCAGTAGTTTAAAACTGAAACGAAAAAAAGATGCCTTTTTGCAGAAAAATAAGCCTTAGAGCCTTTGCTGGCAAAATAATGCCTAAAAGGCATGAAAATGCCTAGGTTGGCATCGCTGCATGCAATGGACAGCATGAAATTATGAATTTATTCTGATTTTGAAAACAAGAGGATTCCCTTCGGATTTTAAAACCAGAATGTTTTTACGAGTACACACTACACTACACATTTTGAAACAAAAAAAAAAGAGCACGAAAGAAATTTCCTCATGATTTGTTTTCGTTTCTCTAATGAAGTTCCTTTTGCAAAATCTCTGGGGAAATAAAGTTCTTTTTATCCGATAATTTAAAATTTGTAAGGGGAACCTTATTTTCTTTATTTTGTAATGAAATAATTGAAGACGAACAGAAATACTTTGATTGTAATTAAATTTGCGGCAGTACGGATACGGACGACTACGCGGTTGTAAAAAATGCACAAACAGAATGTTTTTTTTTTAGATTCCAGATTGACAAACGCCATTATACAAAAAAAAAACACTTTGACACACTAACCACTTTCAACTCACCTCCTGAGATGGATTCGAAATAGTTAAGCTAAGTGTACACGATTGCCAGATCTGCAAATATTGCCAGATCTGTCACTGAAAAATTTGTCTCGAATGGCTGACATTCGTGTACACACCAAATTAATTTGCAAACAAATGGTTTGGCTCCTAATTTGCAGACAAATATCTGCCAATTAATTTGTAGATATCTGGCAATCGTGTACACGCAAGCTGACAACCGTGTACACACCAAATTGATTTGTAGAAAAATTTGTTCATCAATCATCATGTTCATCAAAATTCATTGGGAGATTACCAAATTTTTTTCATTTTCTGACGTTTCTGCAAATGTCTGACAATGAATAAATTTGCAGATGCCGTTTGAGGAACATTTGCAAATTTATTCATTGGCAGACAAATTTGGCGAAAACTACAAGGTAAATTTTAAGGTGCTTTTTTTTCATTTCAAAGAAAATGTATAAAAACGTAAAAATTTATTTTCAGATATGGATGCTTTTATTGAAAATGAAAGTGTTGAACATTTTCAGCCCATTACGGTTGAGGCACGGTGACCGTGTACCGCCGCCTAAAAACTTGCCAACAAAAAAATTAAGAAATCGTATCGGAAGAATTTACTTTTTTACTTTTCCAATAAAAAACATTTTTGAAAGCAGACTTTTTTAAATTTAGCTATTTAATTTTCAAAACACAAAATATTTTGATTTGTTTTTGATGAGTGACAATGAGCTGAAAATAAATTTGCAGATCCAAAATTTGATTTGGTGCGTACACGGTTGGCAGAAATTCTACAAATGTTTGCAAATCTATTGCTAGCTATTTGGCCAAATTTGTTTGTCGACATTGTCAGACAAATATTTGGCAACAGATTTGCAGATGTTTGTAGATTTCTGCAAACCGTGTACACACAAATTAATTTTTCAGCTCATTGTCAGCTCATTTTCACATATTGTCAGGCGTTTGCAGATCTGACAATGATTGTCAGACCTGGCAATCGTGTACACTAAGCATTAGAGATAGTTACGATTTGACACATCAACACAGACCGCAAAAACGACAATTGTGATTACGAATCGTAACTATTGGCGTGCAAAAACGAGAAATAGTCAACCATTGTTGATTATAGTTGATTATAGTCAGCGCAAAAACGCACCTCTGGTGTTAGCTGTTTTTATACAAAAGCTAGTTTATAAATTAATCCACAAGTAAGGATTTTCCAAGAAAAAGTTATTCACCTTCTTTCCAAACACCTACTACATTTTATCGCGAAAGTAGAATCAACAAAATGTTTAATGATTCACACTCTTGGATGTCCTAAATTAAGAAACAGATTCAAATGAACAAACTGCAATTTATCATTTAAAATTGTGTAAATATTTACATTATCACATAAAAATTATGATTTTACCCTACAACAGGAGTAAAAGAGGCTTCTCCTTAGCAGTCGTTCGCATCCCATTCCCAATTCAAAAGCACAACCACCGGAAGAATGTGCGCCTATCCATACAACGATATTGCCACAACGCAATCTTGTGATCATTAAAATCTACCTACAACAACTGCAGGCGAAAATGTGCTGTTAAAATTCCAAAATCAATATGTGATCTTAAAATCTCAATTCAATAAAAACACAATAGAATTTCTACCTCTCGACTGAGCTCTATCCTCCATCAGAGATAATGAGATCTCACCATTTGGCGAAGTATCGGTTCGATCAGCTACAGCGTGTGATCACTTAAATTAGGTGTGGGTAATATGTCTGTTCTGTTCGGGTGTGTGTTTATTGTTTTAAGAAGATTCTTTTTATGCTTTTGTCTTCTTGAACTCGCGGGACTGTCTGGTAATAGATGCTCCAAGTGTAAATAAACATTCTTGAAGCATAAAGCAATAAAGGGTATACCGATCGATCGCGAACAATTTGATTTTCCGATGGGCTATGTTTTGCCCTGTGACGTTACGACAACAATCGCTGTCAGAAGGGATATCAGGGTATATCGTAGGTCCGTTGACCATATGGTCTTGAGATTTAACAACTGGTGATCCGGTTATTTTCTTAGGCTATCAAGATTTAATTAAACTTAGAGGAGGCAAGGTTTTGTTTTCGATAATTACTGTCGCGGGTCATAAAGAATTTGCAAAATGTCTAACTAATACGAACTGTCAAAAATCATCATATCCATTTTCTTCAAATTGCCTTTCCTTCTGCTCCTTGAATATGAAACAGAAGAACAAATTAGAAAACCAATAAATTACTCTAACAAACCCACACACGACATTAACTGGACTTGGCGCCAAACAAGTGTCATTTTTCAAAAATATGTCAAAATACCAAACCCACAAAAAATCAAAGACAAACCACTTGTCTCGTTCAGCCAATAACGACATCACGCATTGTGTTCAATTGGGCGCTTAACTATCCGAAATTTGACACAGGACAGAAACGAACAAACCTGTAACATGACACCCATAATATGTCACAAAGATCGCACATGGAGGGTGATCAGGCTTGTAAGTTATCCCTTTTTACTTTAAATTTAAACTCGAGGTGCATATCGAAACCACTTGAACACTTGTAAAATAGAGGAATACATATTGATGATTAATTTTGAGCTGATGACAAATGATTTGAGGCTATCATCTCAATTTTCAGTGAGTAGCCAAGACGCACAATTAAAAAATGTCCTAATGACATATAAAATGACATTTGGAAGTCTCCAGCTAGTCGGATTGTCTCTTTATGTGCACTATCAATCAACTCTTTTTTTCAGTTAAAGGAAAATCTAGGCCGAGACCGACTTCAGTGAAATCCCTCATCCATCATCAAAAGACCAAAAAGAGAAGAAAATAAAATTCACCGTTATCCATTCAGCACTCTTAGTTGTCAATAAAAAAAAACTGTTTATTGATTGGTGCCTTTAAGTCGGTTTTTTGATTTTTTTTTTTAGTTCCATATCATTTCCTTGGAAGCACATGTTTTCAATTCTAGGAAATGATACGCTGCCGCCGACGATACGTTTTTTCATGATTCATCAATATCGAAACTCTTTCAACATGAGTGAAGCGATTTTTTCAACAAGTTGTCATTGTTCGTGTGAACGTTTATACGGTACTTCTTTCTAGAGTTCAAATGGAACTAAATTTAGTGAAACGCTGATCGATCAAATCTTGTTGCACAAAACTCTTTGTTCACTCTTCAAACTTTAAAGTTATAAACAAAAAACTGAAAGACAAACTTAACAGGTAACCTGTCGTTGAACATCAATCATGACTGATAGTTTTATTCATCAAACAGTTAAATGTAAACAACTTGCAAGTTAGTTCTGTCAAATAGCAAGTGCTTTCAGCGTACATACAAGTTGCTTGTCACCAAACAGAATAGGAACCTGCCAGCTAACCTAATAGAATTCTATGTTTCCACTAGATTTTAATCTAGATTTCATTGCAGAATGTTTAACGGTAATCAATTAGGTGTTTCCACCTAAACTGGAAGGTTTGAATTTGACGTTTAAAATTTTAGGTGTGTTCAGTGCTCGTATTACCTTTGTCTCGAGTCTAAATCGAGTAGATCTCGCTTCGATCGAAAGTTGGAATTTTTTCAAGTTTGTCGCTTGACGAGTTTGACATTTCTATACACATTTCTTGATGTTCGAAGGGTAGACACAGTGCATTCAAGAGGACACAAGCGTCCACTGCAACCTCTGTCTATCAACTCCTACTCTCCACCTCCACGCTGTGAATATCGGGTGCCTAGTACCTCAACCTAACGGACGAATTTGATGTCAAAAAAGGTTTTAGACGAGGCGATGCGCTGTCATGCGATTTCTTCAACATCATTCTTAAGATGATTGTGCAAAACTCCAACGTCAACACCGGAAGCACAATCTTTCAAAAGTCCTTCCAGCTACTAGGATACGCAGATGACATTGACATAATTGGAAGAATACAGTGGAGGGTTCGTGAGTCTTGAGACGGAGGCCAGGAAGATGGGTCTAGCGGTTCACGAGGGAGGGCAAGACTAAGTTAATGCTGTCAACAAGAAAGGACAACCAACATCGAGGTCTTGGAGCAAACGTCAGCATAGAAAGACCACAGACTTAACTTCGAGGTAGTTAAGGACTTCGTCTACCTAGGATCCGCTATCAACTCAGACGCAGAAGAGGAAGACCGCGACTCGGGTGGAGCATACAGGTGGTAGAAGACCAGAACCAACTTGGCGTGCGAAACTGGAGACAGCTTACAAGGCACCGAGCTTGCTGGAGACGCTTGTTGGATGAGGCCTTGGTCCGATCTGGACTGTAGCACCACCATAAGTAAATTAGATTAAGTGACAGGTGGAAACCTTATATTTTTCTTATTGAAATGATGCCTGCCTTCAGCAATCTATGTTTTTGGAAAGTTTACATAAAATTCATTGCCAATAAACCAGCTATTATCACTTTGTGTAAACAACTCCTTACATACTTTAAACACATGGGCTTGCAATAGCAACCTCATCAAATATTCTCTTAGTTCTGTATGGCCCGAACCGAATTCAATTCCCATGCACGCACTTAAAAGTGCAATAAAATCCTTTTTACGATCCTTTCGGTTTTTACATGGATGCAACAGAGCAATTTGCCATTCATTTCATCAAGAACTCCCATTTTGTTTACATGCAAACGTTTGATTTTGATTTATTTTCCTCGTTTAACGTTTCCTAAAGGCTAGACAGAGTCAGATATTCAACCCAAATGATCTTGACGATCACGATCATCCATTCATCACATCGTCGTCTTTTGTTGCATGTGTTGACTTACCCAAAAGCCAACATGTGTGTTCCCCAATAAAATGAGAAATATATAATGTAAGATCAAATCCATAGTCCCTACCTTTTATAAGCGATCGTTGAATATCTCATTCAAGGCAATTATTCAAGATCGAGGTTCCTATGCCTAGAACAACGCTAGAACATGTGTTTCACTTCGAAAATAGAAAAAAAGAGGAACATTTTTGATTTTCACTGAAGATCAGCCAACATAAATGATTGAAGTACGCCGACATCAGTGATCCATCTATCAAACTAGCAGACCAAAAAACCCGAGACCACCCAGAAGCTGTCTTGCTCTCTGCCACCACATCATATTGCAATGTTAACTTGGTGTAAACATAATGTAAATCATGCGTATGATCGGTAGTTTTGCTGATCGCAGTGCGGTTAGTGTGGTAGCGAGAGCCCCCCACCCCCTATTTGTTCGCTTTGAGAAATGAGACTGTTGGAAAGGCACCCTTCATGGGGTGCGAAGCTACCAGATGATCACAGACTGATCAGCAGACTTATCATACCAGGAAGAAGCAGAAGTTTGCTCCTGTCTGGTGGATGTGTCGACGGGCTATCAGCGAATAATCGGTTAGCGATCACACGCCACCGAAATGTATTCTCCTGTTTTTATTCGGCATTTGACGTTTCCAAAATGATTCTGAGATTAAAAGAAGAAATTCAATTTTTGTTCCTCTCATCGGAAAATCACTTTCTTCGATTTTCGACTTGCTTTGCGAAGCAATTTGTTTACACTATCACGCGTCTATGTTTGTTCGGATTTCCTGAGTTGTGTCGTGCGCTTGTTGTAGGAGTCGAACATTTGTGCTGTGCCTGTTCGGCATGAGCTGAACTGAGTGGAGGTATATTGCTCTATGACGTTGTCGTTGCGTTCGTTTAACAATCTGTTTGTGGTTGTCCCGCTTGACTTTTGCTTTTGTTGTAGCGAGTGAGTTATGCTTCCCGTGTGTTGACGCATTGCGGCGCAGGGGTAGCAATAGGTTAGCATGAAGAGTTAAGGATGCCGAAAATATATTGATTACAATGCTTGAGCTGTTTTTGCATTTTCAATTTGTTTGTGGGTGCTTAAGAGGCCAGGGGTGAATTACTTAGTTAAAATACGAATGTGGAGATCCTTTTGAGGTTTATAAACTCCAGAAACTTTACCGTTATACAGTCTACAGAAGTGGTCTTTCCAAATCTCCAGCATTGACTGCGATTCTACTATGATGTTCCTTTGTTTATCTCTGCAGGCATCGGTTCTTGCTCGATGACCTAGAGCCAGCTGTTTTACCTTCCGATAAAACATCCGAACTTCAGTCCTGCTGTTCTCTCAACATCCTCGATCTGACGCTTCTCGCGCCCCCTTTTTTCTCCAGAGAAGCTGGCGTTCCTCTCTCCTCTTTTGCTCGTAGAGCTCACGAGCAGCTCTTGTCCTTCTATGCAGCGCAGCTCTGTATGCCTCCTGCTTGGCTGCATGGGGCTGCCTGCATTCTTTGTTAAACCAGGGGTTTCGTTTTGGTGGCTTTGTGAAACCTAGCATCTTAGAGGCGGCTTCTCTAACTGCCGTCTGGCAATGTTGTCATTGGTCTTCGACACTTGATGTTGGCGGCATTAGACTTCTTAAGAGAATACTTGACACCCGATCAGAGAAAGGATCTGGCGATCTCTTGCGATTGTAGCCGTCCAACGTCGATTTTTCTTGCAGCATTTCCTTGTTTGGCCGTTGTTGGGATATTCGATACGACGACGTAGTGGTCGTGTCGATGTTGGCTCCTTGGAAAGTTCAAACATCTAGAATGCTGGACAAGTGGCTTCCGTGCGTCGATTTCATTGTGATCAATGGTTGACGGTTGACTGATCAGGAGATCTCTATGTTCCTTTATGGATGTTGAGATATGGAAACCATGTGCTTGCTACCACAACATTTCGCCCCGAAGACAATTTTAATGTCATAGCTAGGACATTGCTCATATTTTTTGTCGAGGAGCTAGTTGTAGTCTTTGGTAATTGGTGTCGTCTTTTTTCTCTTCAGTGGGGGCAGGCACACATATGAGGCTAATGTTGCCGAATTAAGCCTTGATTCGGATCGTCGTGAAGCTGAAGACTTTTTGCCTGAGTCTGCTTCCCACGATGAATGATGGTCGATGTCACATGTTTTTCAGTTTTTCATCCTCCTTTTGCCCGGTTCATCCCATCGCATTTTCTGGATAGCGGTAATGTCTGCTTTGTAGCAGCTTCATGAGGGTCTCCGCTTCCACTGTTGACGATAGATAACTAATAATGTTTCTTAAAGTACAATATGCCAACTGTTCTTTTTAAGGCACTCAACCCGACCAAATACGCTCCCGTCTTTTCAACGAAAGATCATTGATTCACGATCTTTTAATATCCTCGCCTTTGTATTTGAAGCACCTGTGAAATGATAGATGCCAGCTATTCCGAAAAAGAGAACGCAACCAAATTGGATTTACCATTCAAACCGACACAGAATATTGATTCCAAGAGGATCACAGACTTTTTCCCTTTTCTTGAAAATGTTGTTTACATTTGAATCACCTATTTTATGCCGTGCTGTTGTTGAGTCTTTGTTTATGCCTCGAGGATAATTAGGTGCATTTTTTTTTTTTTTGAAAGAGCCAAAATTGGTGCTTGAAGATTTTTGTAATTGAGTAAATCTACCTATCTACCAATTGAAAAGTCTTCAATAGCATGTGAAGGTTCAATGGGATATTAGAAAACGACAAACCGGATTGTCGTTGTTTAGGGAAGTCAATGAAATTTTTAAACATTTTTTTCTGCCATATTGAGTTATTTCAAAGCTATTTCAGTTCTTAAAGTTGGCAAGCGTTTTTATACTAAAAAAAAAAAAAAAACAAGATAGGTCTTATGAGCTCTCGGTAGTTATTTTCTTTGGTATCGAAATATTCTGGCTACTTCAGAATTTCGTTATTCCAAATGTCGACTTTATGGCTACATCCGAGATTCAAATCTGGATCATCTCATTCTACAACAGCCACCGATCGTAGTCGTCGTCAGCCACCACCACCGCCGCCGCGCCGACACGGCCGCCTCACGCCATCGCATCGTTTAACACCCAGCATTCCCAAAATAGCTCCATCGTTCGTTGGGTCTGCTGGCTGATTTATTTGCTCCGCAATTGAAAATTACCGCATGAGCTCAAAAAAAGAGGGTGAAAAATTTGTTGTCTGCGTATTTTGGATTGGCTGCAGATGACGACTTGGCGAGGGAATTTCGAAGAAAAAAAACTGTGAAATGGTGGGCGGATCAGTAAGACATTATTCCTGCAAGTAATTAAATTCGTCGAATTGAGAACGAAGAAATTGGGCAAAAATTAAAAGCCATTCAACAAAACGATACGCGTGTTTTGTTGATCAAGGGGATTCACCACCAAAGGTGATCTGTTCGATGATCAGCCACCCTCGCCATACCGGCATTGAACGCTATCTCTTCGCCAACAAAACGATTCAAACTGCGCGCCTTAATAAATCGACTTTTCTTCGAATCGATTTACGATGCAATTTATAACGATTTTAATAGATGAAGTCGATTGGGGAGGAATACAAATTTATTTTCACAGAAACATTTCGGTACGTAAATCAGAATAACTCTTTTTATTTTGTTCTTGTTTTTGTTTCTGTTTTTAGACTCGAGTCTCGAGCCTTGAGTTTTTGGATGCACAGGTTCTTCTTGGGAACTGCATTGCTTTCCAGCAATAAAATGCTTTCCGTGCAGAATCATTAATTTAATACTTCTTCTATAGGTTGCATTTGTTTGTAGGCTAGTCGTTATTTTTTCGAACGACGCACGTAACAACGAAATAGATTTTAAATTGCCATCACGTTCCGGTACCGGAAGATTTCCGGTGATAGTTCTCCACTGTTTTGTGAAATATACTCCTAAAGGGCCTCACAATTTGAAGGAAGTCTGGGGCATGCCAATTATAAAGAGCTGAACAGAATGCCCGACGACGAATATGACAGCTGAATTAGTATGGATTCGGGCGGCGAAGTTTATCTTTTGTCAACTTTGTCGCACGGTGAGCTTGACATTTCCATACAAATTTCAGTTGTCATTTTCACCATCATCGGGCGACAGGCGACTGCATTCTGTTCAGCTCTTAAGAATCGGGTGGTACTTTTCCAGGAACAGATTCTTTCACAGTATCTATTGCAGTCCATGTTGTGTTGCTTTTCTGTTTGTATTCTGCACAGTACACCAAATACAAGGTATTATATTGCGCATCTTTCGGATCCATTGTCAAATTCGTCAAAGGAAAAAAAATGGCTGATAATTTTAGTAAATGAGACAGACAGAGACAGAAATCTAAAGTTTTGTTCTTTTCTTTTTACTTTTCTTTTATTATGACATTTTGGATCCGAAATTTGACATAATATGCGCGAACTTGAGAAGAAGAAAATCGGGAATATAATACCTTGTAATCTGTGTACTGTGGTATTCTGCACCTGTCAACTTCACAAATGTCATATTTGATCAACATTCGCCGCCATTTGCAATAGTATAACTTCATCCGAGTGAATGATTAAAGAGTTGAAAAGAAACCGTCACTCATCACCAGGCGACAAAAATGACACCTTAAATTCGCATGTCTATGACATTTCCATACTTTGAGCTGTCATTTTCGCATTTCGATCAGGTCCTAGTTTTCCGCCATCTTGTTCAGCGACACAGTTCTGTTCTGTTTGTCAAAAAGTTGAGTGTTCTTACTTGTTCCATAGTGTTCTGACATTTCTCATGAAGCTGTGCTGTGCTGTTTTTTTTCACGCTGAACATAGCTAGTGTACTCGTTGTTTAATTGATCCTTGGCTCAGAGTTAATCCTCGAATGGAGAAAGGGAAATAATGTTGAAAATTTGGCAAAACTGAGCCTACTGTAGCCTGGCTCAGTGTTGCCAAATGTTGGCGAAACTTTGAGAGATTACCAGGAATGCTGACTGACAGAAGTGTAAGGTCCGAAATCTCGAAAGTTCAACTTCAAGAGCTAAGTTTTGTTTATTGTTTTGCACTCATCAAACTCACTATGAATATGAATGGAATATCGCCCACCTCACGTTGACTCTGTTTACTACAAAAATCATATTATCACCTCAAAGTTTTGTATATAAACACATCATAAGTATATACAAGTCTCGCCTCCAAAAAAAAAAAAAACAAAAACTGACCTATTCCAAGAATAAAATTCCAAAACAATAGCTTCCATAACATAACGAGTTGATTTCATTCACTGAATCGTTCTTTCTCTAAACTAAACTATGAACCAACCAAAAAATAACCTATTCACCAAAGATAAACCATTTTGCTCTGCCATATAGCAGCTCGGGTCTTTGTTACCAAAATATTTACATCAATTCACGTACTTTTAAATATTTACAAATTGCAGAGGATCAGCAAGTCTATAATTCGAAAAAATCGAATCACACAGATGTGCTCCTGCGGGACTAACAACATAATTTAACAAAAATTTACTTCTCCATCTTTTTCTCGTTCATTTGTTTTGTTATAACAAAAAACATCAGAAAAAAACCAAAATGAATTAGTAAATATTTACAATTATTCACCACGCGATATATGCGCGTAATTGGCTTTCGGTGAGTGTTTTGGTTAAAATTGATTAGGCCACTCAACCAAGTACCGACCTCAGATGACAGATCTTGTAGTTGCCTCTTTTCTACTTAAAATTCAATTAATAAACAATTTACCGACATGATATCGTCAGTAGTTTGCAATTCCACCCCGTTCTATATCGTCTAAAGGTAGACGCGATAACTTTTTTGTATAAAGTTTAGATTGTGAGATCGCGCTGCTCGATCATTTGTTGATATCTCCAAAATATACAAACATTTTTCAATTTTGGTTTACTATAATGCGCTTTATAGTAAACTTTGGTCAGCAATAACAATATTCACAACGGAGCGGTGGCGGGCGCTAGTGTAACGATCTTGATCCGGGTGATGTTGATTTGATTATAATGATGGGCAAGTTCCAAGTTCAGCCGATGCGATGGGTGTACCGACCTGTGACGTCAAAATGTTGGTTGATGCGATAAAATATTTATTAGTCAAGTCCAACATATTGATGATAAATTGTTTATAAAGAAGTCAAGTGGTTGAGGTTGAGAATAACAAAACAAATCATATGTGTATACAGCTAGCTTATGAAAATATTTACGCTTATAATCGTGTTGTATTTAGAATAGCGTCCGACATACCTACTATAGTGGCCAATATCCTTGGGTCGGAGTCTTACTTTTTGGGTTTTGTTTATTTTTTAACACGGCAGGTTGTTTTTGAGAAAGTTTCTAGACGTGGCTAGTTTTGGTTTACGGGCATGTGGTCACAGGAACCACAATGTCTGGATTGACCCAGACTTTTTTGAATGAGAGAGATTTGAATTTGAGTACTTGCATCGGAAAATGTGGACATTGACATTTACGCTTGATGAACTGGCCTAAGTGCTTTCAAACGTCAACTTTAAAATGATGACTAAGCAACTACATTTATGAAAGATTATTAACAAACTAATAACGTTTTCCATTGGACGTCCAGAAGCATTCGGAAGAGTCCAGAAGTCTTCTAAAACCATTCCATTGGACTGATTTTGACAGACGGAATGCTTCTGAGAAAAGCAGAACTCTTCCGTTTTGAAAACAGAATCGTCCGGAAACTGACACATACATCAAAACGCGTTCCATTGAAGGTAGAAGAAGAAACGTCAAAAAAGACCAATGGAAAACGATATAACTAGAAAAAGTGACGAAACAGATCTTTTCATAGCCTGAAGTGACAGTGGACATGAACGATCTTCTGAACACGGGCAAAAGCGTAAAAGTGACAGTTCTAGGAACTATTTTTTCTCCTGAATTTTAAATCGTAAGAACAATTCAGAAGAAGTCGGAAATACGGATTTCGAAGAAGAAAAAGAACAGATTGCCAAATGTAAACGTCATAAAGGATCGACTGACTTTTGACAGGAAACTGATTATGTATTGAACTGTCAAGTTTGACTTAAACTAACAATTTTATGTCTTTGGCAATAAGAGAACAAAGAAATTAGAACAGATCATTTTCAACCTACAAGAAAACAAAAATATACACGATCACTAAGCCAAATCATAAATCTCACGTTAAAACCATTCAGAGCCATATTTATTCTCACAACGTCCTTCTTGCTTACGCCTCTTCTCTACTTCGATCCTCGAATGGTGATCGTGAAGATAGTGACCAGATCGTATCATAAAATGGTGAATTCTTCTTTCTGCCTGTTGCTCTGTCTTGCCAATAAAGATGAGCACAATAAGAAGAAAAAGAAATCGAAATTCTTGGCACCAAATTCGATCGAAACGGATCGGGATAAGTAGAGATAGAGATTCTTTTGGCGACTATTCAACGATCAACGTGCGGCTGACGTTGCTTTTTTTTTTATTATAGCACACTAAAATGGAGGGAAACGACGACGAGAGTGTGCTTGCTTGCTATATCTGGCTCCCCTTTAGCCACCCCAAAAATAAATCCGGCTATCATGGAAAGGCGGAGTTTTGTTTACAAAATGCGAAGCAACATTCGATTGGCGGTTGCGTGTGAGAATTTCATGAAAGATCATTTAATTAGGAACAGAATGGCGGGAACCGGTTGAGTTGCTTTTTCTGTTTCTTTTTTTGTCTTGATGTTGGTTTTGTTGTATTTTTTGTTTTTCGTTTTTGGAATTTAATGATATATTTTAAGTTTCGTCTCTCGGTCTATAAAAATTTTAAAATTGATGGGAGGTCGATACATTAAAAATTATAATGTTTCTCTTTTGTAAAATTGGGAAACATTCCTCTGATGTGCTACACCGACAATCGGCATGGTAACAAAATTACATTTTTCAATTGAATGAAGGCATTAGATGTAGAATTGATTTTTTATGGCTCAAAGAACTAACGAAGGTGTACGTGTTATTTATTAAAATAAGAAATTCTATAAATCCGAAAAAGTGTCTGTCTTACATTACATGAATATCTAATGACACCTGAGTTTGACAGATGTCAAATATGTAGCAACGCTACCAACTTCAAAAATCAAAATTAATGACCCTGTATAAGAAATAATTGTTTTCGATAGCTGTATATTTTCTGCAAAGAAATGTATGTAATGTATAAGATCATTTATTTTGTGATTTCAAGTTGGTAGAGCTGGCATTCGATACTTGTCAAAATTAATTGTCATCTGAGGTGTCATAATCATAACCAAACCCACTGATCAGTTATAACAAGATCTGAAAGCTGGGGCAACAAGCCACACAACATGATCAATTAAAGCTTTCGACGCCGGACGGCTACAATCGAAAGTGATCGCCAGATCCTTGTCTGATCGAGTGTCAACTGTCAAGTAACCTTTTCAGAAGTCCTATTCCGCCAACATCAAGTATCGAAGACCAGTGGCAAAATTGCCAGAAATGAGTTAGAGATGCTGCCTCTAATGTGCTAGGTTTTACACAGCCACCAAAACGAAACCCTTGGTTTAACGAAGAATGCAGGCAGGCCCATGCAGCCAAGCAGGAGGCATACAAAGCTGCGCTGCATAGATGGACCATAGAAGGATAAGAGGAGAGAGAAACGCCGGCTTCTCAGAAGAAAAAAGAGGGAGCATGAGAAGCGTTAGATCGAGGATGATGAGCGAGCCAACAGCAGGAATAAAGTTCGGAGTTCTTATCGGAAGCTAAAACAGCTGGCTCAAGGTCATAGAGCAAGAACCGATGCCTGCAGAGATAAACAAGGGAACATCACAGTAGAATCGCAGTCAATGCTGGGAATTTGGAAAGACCATTTTTGTAGACTGTATAACGGCAACGACGAACAAAATCCCGCCGTCAGGCAGGAGCCTTTCACCGTGAACCCGACCTAGAAGAAGTGAAAACGGCAATATCACAGCTGAAATCCAACAAAGCCGCTGGAGCAGATGGTCTAGCTGCCGAGCTGTTCAAAGCAGCAGGCGACGATCTATAGATAGGAGCATGCACCAAATCATCTGCAAGATATGGTCGGAAGAATGCAAGCCCGATGGATGGAACCTCGGAATTGTTTGCCCTATCCTGAAGATAGGAGATTCTCTAAACTGCACCAACTACAAAGTGATCAACCTACCTAATATCGCTTACAAGATCTTCTCTGCCGTAATATATGAACGTCTGAAGCCTTTCGTCAACAAGCTGATTGGTCCTTATCAATGTGGCTTCAGACTAGGAAAGTCAACCAACGACTAAATTTTGACTTTGCAGAAGATCTGGGAAAAAACCTATGAACTCCAAATCGATACACACCACCTTTTCATCGATTTTAAGGCCGCGTATGACAGCGTCTACAGAGACGAACTGTATAAAGCTTTGTCGAGTTTTGGCATCCCTGCCAAGCTCGTTCGCTTGTGCAAAGCGACGATGGAGAACTCACGCTGCGCAATCAAGCTTACGGAATCTTTAGATGTCAAAAAAGAATTCAGACAAGGCGATGCACTGTCGTCCGATCTCTTAAACATCGTTCCTGAGAAGATTGTACAAAACTCCACTATCAACGTCAGAGGCACTATTTTCCAAAAGTCTGTTCAACTGTTCAAGGTAAATGAGGGAAAAACGAAGTATACGTTGTCTTCGAGGAAGGACACCCAACACCGACGCGACGGCTCGGACAGAACGTCACAATAAACGCATACAACTTTGAGGTAGTACAGGAGTTTGTCTAGCTCCGCTATTAACACGGGCAATAACACAAGCGTCAAGATCAGACGAAGAATAACTCTTGCTAGTCGCTGTTTCTTTGGGCTAAGAAAGCAATTGAGTGGAAAAGCCCTCTCTCGAGCAACTAAATTAAAACTGTATAATACCCAGATCATCCTGCTGTATAGGGCAGAAGCATAGACCTTGACAAAATCGGATGAATGTGCATTAGGCTGTTTCGATAGGAAAGCTCTTTGGGTCATCTTCGGCCTCGTGTGCATTCATGGGGAATGGAGAAGAAGATACAACAGCGAACTCTACGGGTTGTACACTGACACGGACATAGCCAGAAGGGTAAAATTCCAGAGACTCCGATGGCTCGGTCATCTAGAGTGGATGAACACCAATGCTCCGGTGCGGAAAGCCTTCGACACTATTCCACGAGGGACCTAGAAGTAGAGGAAGACCGTGACTCAGGTGGGGCACACAAGTGGAAGAGGACCTCAATCAACTTGGAGTGCAAAACTGGAGACAGCTAGCTAGGGACCTAACTGGCTGGCGGAGACTGTTGATTGAGGCCCAAGTCCACAACGGTATATAGCGTCACCTTAAGTAAGTAATTAAGTTTCCTGGTCACATTTTTGAAACGTCAATCGGCCACAAAGATCATGCGATTTAATTTTCTGTGAGGCTACACAAAAGATCACGAATATTCCCCGAACTTTAAACGCATTAAAAACCAACATTACTCAAGTTTTGGTCACGATACCGCCCAATATGAGCGAAAAAAAATGGTTAAAAATTAGGTAGGTACTTAAAAAGAATTCCATTCTGCGAAAACTCCCGAGAGGGTATGAATCGATGGTGTGTCTTATTTAGCTTTACTTTCGAAACCGAAAAATGAATGACGCTTTACAAAAAACTAACAGTCAGGTAGACAGAATTACCATCAGAACTTTTTTCGACTTCTTCATCACCACAATTCGTTTGACAATTCATATTTAATCAAAATTTCGAGATCGAAATCTTAAAAATCGAAAACATTCAATTTTACAGCACCTAGTTCAACCGTCACCTTAAACCAACCTTAAACAATACGATCTATAAACGCAATCCATAAGATCTGACGTTACGTTCTTACATACTCGTTGCAATTTCTAAAGACGTCATTCCCCATGCAAAACATTGCAAATTCCAATCAATCTGGAAATTCGATTATTTTTTTTCTCTACACTTGCAACAATTTTTGTTTTGAATCGTTGTCAAACAGATTTGTTGCAGTTCAATCTCAATAAAAATCATTTTTAGTTGCCTCTCAGAAAACTCAAAAATATCTTTGTCATTTGTTTAAACATTGTTCAAATGTCATAACAATATTTCAAATTTCGAATGGCATTTCCAATTCGGTTGTTGTTGCTTTTTTGCAATCGAAACTGTTTTTTCCTCTTCTTATTCCGCGTAGGAAAAGAAAACGTAGAACAAAAAAGTAATAATATTCCTATTGGCATCGATTCTGACTCAATACGTTTTCGAATAAGAACTCAATCTAAATTTAGAACACAACTCAAGTGTTGTACACAGACACACGAGTTCTTTTTTTTTAAGAAATCTCAGCGTTTGGCGAGATCGTTTTGAAAATGCTTACGTCCCATCCCAGTTACAGTCAAAACCGATTGACTTCGTTGAATTGAGACGCAAAAATAACTATTTCAGAGCGACCTATGGAAACTGACATTTACTATTCTAGCAATTTCAATGTTTGAGCTTTTATCGGTTGGCTTTGATCCTAACTCGATATGATGTTTTCAAATTCCAAAATGATTTTTGATTTCGCAGCTAAGCGAGTTCGACTGTAACAGAATCCCGCGCGCATAGACACCCCCATACACTTGTACGAGTGTATGCAAATCGCATTCAAAATGTATCCAGATACAATTTTAATGTGTATCACTCGAGATCGCTAGATCTCGATCTCAATTTCGATCAGTGAAGCCTTTAAGGATGGTATCATGCGTAACTGCGAGTAAGATTTGCTTTAGTCAGTTTAAAAAATCGGTACAGTGCGGTAGAACAATAATTCCCGTTTCCTAGCTCTGGCTATAAGACTATTTTATTTTTGAAAAATCATACTAGCGGAAGGGAAAGATTTATTGTGTTGTTTCTCGTAAGAAAAAAAAATCATTTTTCAATGATGATTAAAAGTGAAGATATGCTCGATTCGGGTGCTGCACACCACCAACAGCATCCCATTTATCGGGGTTTGCCTTCCAATATTCTCTCGACCGCGAATTTCCAGCCATTGCAATACGATCAATCGGCAATACGTCTGCATCAGAATTCTCCAGAACTTTGCGATGAGAAACCGAATATCAATTATCTCGATCGAAAGTACTACATGCAACAGACTCCATCGCCCTTTACAAATCAGCATCACCATATTCATATGTCCACTCCTTCTGGTAGTCCGCAATCTGTTCTTATGTCAACTGGCAGTAGTGGAGGTGGTGGTGGCTTGAATATGTCTCCAGTTCCGAAAATTGAAAACGCCATAAGTTTGAGCAATTTTACCATCAACGGAAACAGTGGCAACAAGTCGATCTTGATTCCATCCTCGTTGGGGCAGATTAACCATTACACTTCGACCATAAAATACTGTCCGAGTAGTTCGAATAGCTATCACAGCAACAACAACAACAATAATAATAATTCAAGCAATAGCAACAATAACAACAGCATTTCCAGTCATGAAGTGGAAAATTTGGATATAAAATCGACGACGTCAACAACGTCCGATATGCTAGTGGCCAGTGGTGCCATTCAGCGGATTCAACATGTCAGTTCGAGTGGAGGCGGTGGTGGTGGCAATTGCATTGATTCGGTGAGCTATTCAAATAGTTCATCGCCAGCGAAATCGATTGGCGGTCAAGCGGAACAGGTCAACGGACAGAGCCAGCAGCAGAATTCAACTCCAGCGGATACTACGAAGAAAACAGGAGCTAGACGACCGGAAAAACCAGCCTTGAGTTACATAAATATGATTGCAATGGCGATTAAGGAGTCACCGAGTGGGAAAATGACGCTTAGTGAGATTTACGGGTATTTGCAGAAAAAGTGAGTTCTTTTTCGAAGTAGATTATTTTTTCATCTTAAATAATGCCTTCAAATTGCGAATGCAAAAAGTTTATCAAAACCCGGCGGGATATTTTAACGAAGTGATTTTGGTTTTGTTAGTCTATTTTCCTTATTACAAACATTCCGACGGTAATGGTGGTATTGAATTGATTTTTGAAAAGTGTCAAGTGTTGTAACAAAATGTTATACGAGATTATTGTTTAACTGTTACCGTCACCACTCACTTCCTTTATAAGATTTTTAAAAATAAATCAATTTTTGAGATCTGTGAGAGCTGAGAGGATGTGACTGAAAGAATTTAAGTTAGAAAAAAAAATTTTGGAGGAAAAACACAATTCAGTTAAGAGTCCTTTCTTTCACACTTAAAAGTTAGGGTTTATAACCAGAGTTGAAAGTTAAGTTTATACCTTTTTTATGCATACTAACATGCCTACTGATTTGTCTACTTTATGTTGCGTGTATTTAAGATTTACTTTGTAACGTGCATTAAGTCAACCCCCAACAACAACAACAACAACGATATTTTTGAAGCAGTTTTTTATATGCCATTGGCTAGGATGTATAGAGCTCTTTCATGGTTTCAAACTCTTACATATTGTTTTATCTACAAACATTGAAAATAGGGATAACTTGATTACACCTTATGATCGTATTCGTTAAAAAAACGCTCCTTTCTAACAAAGTTCAAACCATAACGGAAGACTAAACAGAAACGGTGAAATTGCAGGTGCTAGGTGAAAGTTTTGACATACCTAACATTGTGTTTATTTGTTGGTTTAATCCTGAAACTAACGGTACCTAAATAAAATTAATCAAATCTAAACAAGCTTTAGAGCTGGTAAAATTTTGACGTTTCTCAAGTTCATCTTCTATAAAAAAAAATGCAAATTGATGTTTTGTTGTTGTTGAATGCATAAACATAACAAGCCATTAATGAAATTTGTTTTCCCGTAACGAACAGGAAAATTCTCCATGCAAGACCAAGAAAATAAAGCTATGTAGGTACGTGTAGGCTATGTAGATCTGCAAATATTGCCAGATCTGTCATTTAAAAATTGGTCTCAAATGGCTGACGATCGATTACATACCAAATGAATTTGCGGGAAAATTTGTTGATCAATTATTTTGAAGATTTGGCAATCGTATGTACATACACAAAATTCATTTGCAGCTTACCAATTTTTTTGAATTTTTTGACGTTTCTACGTTTTGACGTTTGAAAAGAGGAACAGATTCATTCTTGTAGGGTCCTTGAAGGATAGCTAACCAAAATTCAAATTTAACCCAATTCACAGAGCACACATCGAACCAAATGTCAAAATTCAATTTTGGCTTTGTTATAATATAGGGTTATTCATTTTTCGGTTTCGAAAGTAACAGCCCGATTCTCCCCACCATCACTGATACCTCACAAGTCATAAGAAGAGGTGAAATTGATTTTGTGACTTTTTCGTACTCTCCCCCAAAGTCACAACTTGTGAGAATCACAAAAACAATCGAAATTGTGATTTCCTTCAGATCAGGTCATAACTAGCAAATTATTTGAGATTTGACATTTTGATTTTTGAGTAGTGAAAAAAATTTAAGTTGAAATGATTATGACTCATATTATTGACGAAGTTTCCTCCGTAAATGAAAAGTAAGAATTTTACAACAGCACATCATTTGAAACAAACTAATAAAATTGATAAGATTGCAGCGAAGACGGCTTTTACGAACCCTGAGAGATAACCCAATGGCTACGCATTCATGGCATTCAACGCTTTTCCCAGCTGACCCCATAATTTGTTTACCCTTTCCGGATCGGTTGGGTCATTTTTGTTGGCCATGAGCTGCGGGTGGTCGGTCATGAATGTCACGAAATATTCTAGTTGCTCCACTGAAGTCCTCTTACCATCTCGATTTGCTTCTGAAAATATATTAATTTATTTATTTATAACTTCAATTATAAACATTTCTATAAAATTTATCATACCTGTTGCAGACATATTGTAGAGCTGAGTTGTTGATTGGCAAATTTGAAATCTAAATTTTTTCAATGAGAAGCTGATGATATTTCTATATATTCAAATTGGCTGTTGTGAGTTTCGTTGTGACTTTTCTTGTGAGGATTATGGGAGAATCCGACAAATGTTATCGAATCACAACAATCCTCACAAGAAATAATCACAAGGGCTTATGACTTGTGATTCCTCACAAGGGGGTGAATCAGGCTGTAAATCTAAATAAAACACACACAATGATACATTTTTTATGAAAAACAAAAATGGTTGCCTCGGGAGTTTTCGCAGCATCCGATTCTTTTGAGGCAAGTTTTAACCTTTTTTCGCACATATCAAACGATATCACGGACAAAACTTGAGTAATGTTGGATTTAAGTTCGGGGACTAGATATTCGGTATTTGTATAGTCTCACAGAAAAAGTCTAACGGTGTCAGATGTCATGATCTTAGTGGCCACGCATTAAAACAATAATTGGTCGTGTTGTGTGGCTGGTTGCCCCGTCTTTTTGGAACCACATATATCGTCCAAGTCATGGTCTTCAATTGCCGGCCAAAAACAAATCGGTTATCATTCGACCATAGTGCTCTATACAACCATTCGACCATTGGCATACGAAACGAACAAATTTGTGTTTTTTCACTACTCAGTAGCCAGCACAATAATCAAGTGCGAATAAAACGCTTTATCTGTCAAATTCAATGTGTATGGCAATTGTTATATAAAACGTCTTAAATTGGACCTGAGGGTTGTGTCTCGGATTTTAAAAAAATAGCAAATACTTCAACCTAAGAAAGTTTATAACTCAGATCATTAGATTAGCGTAGAAATGAGTAGAAATGTCAAAATCAAACATTTGTGACAGAGAATGTCAGCTGCCTAACGTCAACTACACCAAAAAAATGTAATACCATTTTTTTTCTGTTGGTATAGGTGTAGCAAAAGTGCAAAAATGTAACAAAATTGTAGTCTGTATACATATTTTGTTGTTTTAGTGCAAGAAAATGTTACATTTTTGTAACAATATAGGACCATTTGCATCAAATCGTGAAAACCCCTATTTTGACTTGCTGTATTCCTATCTGTACCCTCGACTTCTGTCTAGGCGGCTACAAGGATTTACTTCAAACTCACTGAGTTATTTGGCTAGCCCCTAATTTTTCTTGCTCATAAAAAGTGTTTACTATTATTAATGAACATAAAAATAGTTTCCTGTTTTTTTTCTTTTTTTTTGCTATAAAAATATTCAGCAAGATTGACTTTGCAAAAAAAGGTTGTATTCTGTTTCCCGACTTTAAGAATGTTTTTTTTTTTTTTATAATTCAACGAATTAAAACTCAATCCATCCGGGATCATAAGGAATTTAATGGCAATAGGCAATAAAATCCAAAATGTGTCTGGTGGTCATTCAAGCTCTAAAGTTTATTTGTTTATTTTTATGAAATCGTCTCAATTTCACTCAATGTTCCCAAGACCACTTTTTCGCATTTATGGAAACAATAAAAATCAATAAAAAACCGGAAGTTGTATTTAACTCGACATTTAAGTGCTCATTATTGCTGGATTATTTTCGTAGCAAAATAACCCAATAATTTTGTTGTTGTTTGTAGATTCGAATTCTTCCGCGGTCCGTATGTCGGCTGGAAGAACTCAGTGCGCCACAATTTAAGCCTCAACGAGTGTTTCAAGAAACTACCCAAAGGCATGGGTGTTGGAAAACCCGGAAAAGGAAACTACTGGACCATCGAACAGAACTCCGCTTACATGTTCGAAGACGAAGGCAGTCTCCGTCGTCGACCTCGAGGCTATCGGTCTAAACTGAAAATGAAGCCGTACAGTGCTGCCAATGGATTCTATTCGACTTCCCCGTACGATAACGGCTCAATGGTGAATTGGAGGGTTTGTACAATCGTCCGAATTGTATTTTAATTTATTTTCTATTTTTTTTTGTTCTTTAGGACAATCCGAATTTCTATGCTCCACAAGGTTATAGTTCCTACGAATATTCGACAGCACCGGCATTTGCCACCGAAGCATGGAATCATCCGCAAACGTCTTTGCCTCAGTATTCAAATATTGCAGTACATCACAGTGCAGCGTCGTCGGTGGCAGCATCGTCTTTGCACAATGGAAACTCCTCACCTCCTCCACCGCCGCCACCAACCTCATCAGCAGGCGGTTCTATTCCGATGCAGACGTCAAATCCAGGCCTGGATTATGCCAACTACCAGTACACTACGAGTTCCTACAACATTGACAGCGGTAAGTAG
Organism: Sphaerophoria taeniata; assembly: GCA_943590905.1. NCBI lineage: Eukaryota > Metazoa > Arthropoda > Insecta > Diptera > Syrphidae > Sphaerophoria > Sphaerophoria taeniata. The sequence continues at coordinate 149,815,481 of OX016541.1, forward strand.
GAGCAGAAATTTGAAGGGTATTTCGGACTTGATAACAAAAGTTCAAAAACCACCGACTGCGTATGGGGCGCATATCTCTTATGTTCTCGTGAGTCTCGTTGATTATTGTCGATCGCGTTGTGATAAAGAGATTGCATTTAGGATTTGGGGAACATGTGTTAGGCTGTAAATGCGCCTTCGACGACAACGACACGACCGACACGTCTCCCATGTGCGATGGACGAAAACAGTTTATTACACTTTTTTTCAAGTGCCACAGACGACTTTGAAGAAATCATCTTGAGTTGTTTATGTGGGGTCTTTAAATGCTTGTTAATTAGGGTAGACAGAATTGCTTTTTAAAGGGCATTCGTTGGACACTAGAAGACGTTTATTTTCAATGGTGCAGAAATTTGAAACAAGTTCTTGTAGGGTATTGAGGTTTGTGATACGTCATTAAGCTACTTTTATGCTTGTCTAGACATGGATTGGCTTATATGGCTGCAATTAGTTGCTTAACTATTGTTTGTCTTTGACTAATGAAAACGTTTAATCGTGTTCCTATTTTGTGGACACATTTCCAAACGCAACAAAGCTGTTTTGAAAAGTTGTAATTTTTTTATTTTTACTGGGGCATTCTACTTTCTTTTCATCATCGAATATCTCCTTTGCTGTGGGAGGATTGAGAGAAGAGTTATTGTGTTACATAAATTAGAGTCTAGAGTAGAACGAAATTTCTTAGGAAATATATTTTCATACATTTTTCTTATAAAATTGAATTTATAAATTTTCCTTTTCAGGAATTCGTTCAATGTCACTATCACAAATTCCCTCGATGTCATCACTTACACCAACGAGTTCTGCTTCCAGCGGTTCATTGATGGATCGCAAAACCGTCTACTTACCACCAATAACTCCGCCATCATCGATGTCGACCCCACCTTTACATCACCAAAGCTCATTAAATATTTTTACAGCGTCAGGATATTCCGAGCCAATCAAATATTCTAACTAAATTTTAAGTAATTTACTTCAAAATTGTATCTCAGTTTAAAGTATGTATTATTAAATCCTATTTATTGTTAATGAACACAACCAAAAATACAACCAAATAAAAAGTGTGTTAATTTTTAAGTAATTTAAATCACAAACGTTACGTTAAACGTAGAATAGGCATTTCTAAGTGTGAAATTTAAATAAAAATCTGGAATCATAATAATGTTATTTTACAAATCTTAAAAATATCATCTTATGCACAATACAGATTCGATGAGTGAACGCCTGCAGTATCTGAAAATTGGTCACTGTGGCGTATGCGTACTTTTTTTAGTTCGTTTACAATTTTACATGAGTATTAGGGTAATTGGCAGCGATCAATGTTGAATGCTATAAAAAAAAATGCTGAATATTTTCTCAAATTTCTTTTTTTATTTGAAAGTACAATCTTTCCGGTTGGCAAATAATTTCATTCAAATGGCTGCCTCGGCTGGCAATGCAGTAGCCTACACGATCCGTCCAATTTTTAAGCACATTATCGATTGTGTGCAGCTGTATTTCACCAATGGCTTCACGAATATTGTCCTTTAAAGCGTCAATTGTCTCTGGCTTGTCGGCGTAACACTTATCTTTTACGGCACCGCACAAATAATAGTCCGACGGTGTCAAATCGCAGCTCGGAGGTGGCCAAACGACATCAGCTCTGCGGCTGATAATTCGATCTTCAAAAACAGGGCGCAAAACATCGAGCGTAGCTTCGGCTGTGTGGCACGTAGCGTCGCCGTCCTGTTAAAACCAAATGTTGCCAATATCCTCCTCTTCAATTTTTGTGAACAAAAATTCGTTCAAAATGGCCCGATAACGATCGCCATTGACAGTAACGGTCACTCCTTGCTCATTTTCGAAGAAAAATGGCCCAATTATGCCTCTGGACCAAAATCCGCATCAAACAGTGACTCGTTTTGGGTGTATCGGCTTTTCAATGCTTGCGGGTTTTTCGTGCCCCAAATGCGACAATTTTGCTTTTTTACATACCCACCAAGATCAAAATGAGCTTCATCTGTAAAGATGATTTTTTTTGGCAAAATCGGCATCTTCTTTAAGTCGATCGCAGGCCCACTTAGCGAAGCGAAAACGCATTGGATGGTCAGTTGGCTTCAACTCCTGGTCATACCAAAGTCTTTATGCAAAATTCGTCTCAATGGTGTCTCCAAAATGTTCAATATTTGAAAACGACGGGAATTGATGTTGATGGCGCTACACGCATACTTTCTGCCACAGCAGCAATATTCTCGGGTGTACACACTGTTTTTGGCTTTTCACGCTTTGGTTTATCGAAGAGGATGCCAGTTTCTTTATTTTTTTTCACAAGGTAACGAAAATACGGAGCTGACGGTGCTTCTCTTTTTCCAAAATCCGTACGCAATTTTCGAACGCATTCTTCAACATTATCACGATTTTTAAAGTAATGTCGCAATATTTCCCAGCGTTGTTCAAGCGTATACACAACCATATTCGTTCAGGGGAAGGATAAAACTAATTTTATCTGTCAAATCAGACATGAGCTAAGTGTAACTACTCACGAAATAAGCACTAGTTGACAAAAAAAACTTTAGATGGCAGAGGGCAGACCCTTTAGAAGCTTATAAAGCTTGATTTTGTTAAGACTGCGAGCTAGTGGTGATTATAAATAAAGATTATTCTTTTAGTACAGTTTTCAACTAGGTACTATTACGCGAGGAATCACAACACGAGAAACTTTCGTCTAAGACCAGGAACGAATTAAGCCAGGTTCGATATGTGTTGGTTTTAATGACTACCTACATCCATACCTGATTCATCGGATTATAAATTTGGCTTTTTCTCTTCATATAAATTATAAAGTGTTTTCGATAGCAAACAAAACCATAACGCTTTGTTTGATCACAAATAAATGAGTCGACAAATTTTTTTTATGAAAACATTGATGATTTTGTAAATAAAGATAATTAAAATGAGAGAAGGAACAACTGACGAGTACCTACAAATCTCAATTCCGAAATTTGGCCGAAATGATTATAAAGCTGAAAATATTCACTTGAAACGGTTTTGAGAAAATTACATAACGCACAAAAAATCAGTTTTCTTATTGAGGAAAAAAAAATTCTTCCTTTCAACATTCTCGAATTGTACAATGTGTACACCATTTGAAACAGATTTGCCATATAAAAGTTGCGGAAAGCTTGTACAACTTTACATAGATAAAGATTTCAAATCATTTAGGGAAACCCAAGAAAAAAAAACATCAATTTCCGGTTTAAATTCAAATATGTACCAGAAAGAGCCAACTGTCACTTTATCATATTTAATTACATCGAGACTCGTTTGAAGTTTCGGAAATAGGAACAGAAGAATCTAGCATAGACAAACACCTATATAAATCATTCGGATGGTTTGTGTATTTGTTTTGAAATTCCGAATGGTTTCGATATTTACTATATGCATTTTAATTTTGGTTTGTGAGATTGATCCATATTCTCAATTCTAATAGCCAATTCACACTAAGACAATAACACGGTCTTGCAATACCTTATAAAAACTTGACGGGGAAAACACTAGTTTTCTCCATTGAATAAGAAGTACAGGAAGGGGTCTTATGAAAAAGAAGTGAAGCATTTTTCTAAGTAGTGTGAGTTTCACAAACACAAACGCATTACAACAGGGCTGGTCTTCAGTTGAATGGTTAATCTCAGGGGCGCCAAACGAAATGTGATTGAATCAAGATTATATCGATTGTGCATCAGTTTTATTTTTCAATTTCAATTCTTTTTTTGGACTACATGGTGTTTTAACGTTCAGGTGTACATGCACGATTTTTATTATTTTTTTTTTATTTTTTTCGTTACATTTTCTTCATTTTTCATCCTTAATTCATCATAATTTATTGTCCTTTTTCGGGTCGTTTTAGAAAGCGCATTCTGTGAACAACTTGATCAAGTGTTAACTCGAGTTTTTATTTTTTTGACAGATGAAACTACAAAACAACATTTTGACCAATTACAGCCCAACAAAATGAAAGCACAGGCCCAGTTTGACAGCAGAGGCCCCAAAATTTGACATCATCAGAAAGTTTTGGTGTTTCACTCACGTACACTGTACGTGTAGCTTGCACCGCTTCCTGTACTTCTTATTCAACGGACAGAAAGCACTCATTTGCATCTTCTGTCAAAAATTAAATTCTGGTTGTGAAGAAAAATAATAAAATTTTCGAAAAGTTGAATATAACGAATAAATCAGGGATAAGTATTTAATGATTGAAAATTATATTTTATATATGTAAAATAAATGTGTAAAATAAAATTGAACTTTGGTAGATTTTTCTTTGAATTGGTAGATTTTGGAAAATTTTGTTGTAGAATTTTTTTTCAGAGAACGGCAACCGTGCATGTAGCTAACACCGCTTCCTGTACTTCTTATTCAATGGTTTTCTCATACAACTGACAGAAACACAAGTCTTAAGCCGGAAAAGTGAAGGCATTCAGCAATCTGTAATACATTAATTAAATAATTAGTAATAATTAAATAATTTGATTGGCAAGCTGTGACAATTGATAATAGGTTGCCACAAGAAAAACTAAAAAGCAGAAGTAAACGAAAAGAATATTCTAGAACATTACTTTGAATAAAACGAACGTACAAACATTTATTGCACATAAACCAATAAATTGCTTAGAAAATTGGCTTATAGAAGCATTCGTTTCTTCAAAAATTCAAAGAAAAGATTGTGCTTACACTGTTTTCTCTTTAATATTACTGGCGAAAAAGTATAGTCCGCTAATGAACAACAACAAGTTTAGTGTGATACTAGCTGAAAATTAAGTTTCAGAAATTACTCAAACGTCATTTTAAGCTAGTATCACACTAAATTCTCTTAAAATTGTTCATTAGCGGGCTATAATTTTGGGCCATTGCATTCACAAAGTGGGTTGGGGTCAAAATTCTGTATATGCCAAAATTCGGATTCCAAAATGCTGTAGATATTACAAAATTCCGTATTTTAAAATTCTGTAAATTCAAGATTCTGTAAGTACCTATAGGGTGTCTCAGTAAGAGTGCACTTTTGCATTTTAATATAAAAGAAGTATTCTATGACATAGTTGTGATATTTTTATTGTATTGTAAAGACATGTTCCGATTAAGTATGGAATAAAATATCCGGCAAATGATCCCCCAGCTCCAATGACAGGTCATTACTCTTTTCCTGAAATTTTGCATGGCTTTTGAACAGAGATTTTGCTGTATCTCACCGATGACACGTTGGATTTCCGATTTGAGCTCAGGAATTGTTTCAAACTTATTCGCATAACCCCGAGATTTCACAAAACCCCAAAGAAAAAAGTCGGACGGCGTTAAATCGTACGATCTTGATGGCCAGTTGACATCAGAATTTTGTGAGATAATGTGCTCTGAAAATCGATACTGCAACAAGTCGATTGTTTCATGCGCGGTGTGCCAGGCTATGCCGCCGTTCTGCTGAAACAACATGTTGTCCAGATTCATGCCGTCCATTAGAGGCCAAAAGAAGTCCGTTATCATATTCCTGTTACGAATGCCATTCACAGTCACTGTCGAATTGATGTTTTCGGGTTTTATTCGTTTACAGCAACCATGTTTTCAAGAGACCGACCGGTACGTTGACGCAAAGGATTCTTACTATCCATAATTGACCCAGTTTCCTCAAATTTTTTGACCACTCTTCGAATGGTTGAAACATTAGGTGCACTTTCTCGGCTGAAAATTTGGCGAGGTTTGCGAGCGTAACTTACCCATTTTTGAAATGACCTTTCACAATTATAACGTGTTGTTCTTTCGAAGAGCGCTCCATTTTCAATAATCGGCATAAACAGAGGTGACAACTGTCAAATTTCAGAGTTGCCACTTGCATGAAAAAAAATGTATTCCAATTTTAAAAAGTGCACTCTTACTGAGGCACCCTTTACAAAATTTCGGAATACAGAATTTTGAAACGAAATATTTATAAGAATTTTGATTTTACAGAATTTTAAAATACAGAATTTTGGAATGCAGAATTTTGGAATCCGAATTTTGTCACATACAGAATTTTGACCCCAACCCAGTAAATACTTTATTTTTGACATTTACTGCATTTTAATGCATGTGTTGAAATAAGTACATATTTAGAAATTCTACAGTAAAAGTATTAACTACTTAGGTTTTATGCAAACGACCCAATGTCAACCTAAAACCTGAAATGTGTGATGTGAACCGGTTTCTTTAGTAAATTTTTCCCGAAAACTCGGTTTTTGCGCCTGACGGGAAATTGCTATAAGGCTAACTTCTCATTTTTTTCGCGTATCCACTCAGACGTGAAATCAACAGCACGATAAAAGTCATTAAAAAGAGTCACAAAATATAACAGTTACTTAAACACATGAGACAATCCCTCTATATCTCTATGGATAACGTGTTTTTTTTTTCATTCACACATCCATCATCGTCGTGTCAAATTTAACTCCATGTTAACTGTTTTCAATCCAGTATTTTAGATATATTTCAATTCGAACTTAACTAACGATATCGGCTGAGTTGATTCTAGGTCAAAATGAATTCATTTTTTTTAAGGCAGTTGTTCCTTAAACCAATAGAAATTTACAAAAGAAAGAAAGTTGCAAGTTACTTAAACCACAAATCAGAGAAGAAATAAAGGAAAAGCTGGAAAAGCGATTGTGCTGGTGATTATAATTCTAAATAATTCTCTTATAATATGATTTTTGTTTTGACCAATTTCTATGTTATGTTATATTTTTAAGATTACTCTTTTCGGCTGTTTTGGTCTCAATAATTTATTAATGAAAGATAATCATTATTTTTCCCAACGGTTCGACTAAGTTTTAAGTCTTCTTCAGGGGCACTTTTATTAAACAGAAGAAAAGATATATAAATACAAATATGTTAAGTGAGTAAATACATGCATACACAATCTGATTTGAAGTAACTTACATTATTTGGATGACATTTACGTTACATTAAAAGATTGTCAAAAATAAAGATTTGTATAAGAAATTAAGTTTTTAAAACCATGGTCACAAAATGAGTACTTCTTTGTAAGAACATAGAATAAACAATTATGTTATTTGGTGACTAGCGAGCAATAACTTGACGAAATAGACTGTATCTTGTTTCCGGTTCATGGTGTTTTTGTTGTTCAGGATGTGAAGGGTTTCTAAAGTGTGTTGTGTGGGCGTATACGTTTTTGAGATATGTTTTTCTGTTTGTAGAATTTTGGCGTTTTCGAAGTCTGGTTTATGGTCTTTTTCTATGCTGTGGCTAGCAAGCGTTGTCTTTTGTGAACTTTTTGTTTTTATGTCCGATTTGTGGTTAGAGATACGTTGTTTTAGTAATTATTTTGTTGTTCCAATGTAGCAAAGTCCGCAGTTTTCAGAGTCATTTCCTGAGCAGTCAATTTTATAAACAACATCCGTGCACAGATCTTTGTCATTTTTCTTTGTTAGTTTCGTGAAAAGCGTATTGAGTGTTTTGTTTGATTTATATGCTATGTTGACATCTTTCGTTCTGCTAGCAATCGTTTTTTTTAAAACTTTCTGCAAGCTTTGGGACGTAAACAAGGCTTTTAAAATATCCGGTTCTTTTTTCTTCATTGTCTGTTTTTGTCCGATTTCTGTTTGTCCAGTAAACTGTTTATGATGTTGCGTGGGTAACCATTATCAAACAAGATTTTCATTAGTCTTTCTCTGTTGGCAGGCTTGCCGGGAGACTTGACCACCCTCTTGGGGAGACTTGATATAATACTTAAATTTTTCGAGTAAAACAAAACAAAGGATAATAAAATCCGTTCATATCTTGTTAAATCTCAATTTCATTATATTTGAGGTGTTTTGTATAGACACAAAATCTATATTAAACGTGTTTTATAAAAATAAAATATAAATAACTTAATTCCTTATTAAAATCACAACATGTTAATGACTTTTCAATAATAGTTTCTTTGCAAAACAGTACTTTGCGCTGCTCCTTCTTTTCTTTAATATGCTAATGGCATGTAAATATCTAAAAAAGAATGAAATTCGTGCATTTTCAACACATCTGATCATAAATTATCACAAAAGCCTATGGTCAAGTCTCCCCTAAAAAAATGGTTCAAGTCTCCCGCTCATGTTTTTTCGCAATCAATCTATATATATAAAAGAACAGCCTAATTTTTGTGTTCGTTCGCTAACCGGGCACACTGGTTGGCCGATTTTCCAATTTTTTCTCTGAATGCAAGAGGTATTAGTGTAGAAGGTTTAGCAAAAATAAAATGTATATTTTTCAAATGCAATGAAATGACAAACGGTTCCAATGTTAAAAAAAAACATATTTTTTCACTACAAAAAAAAAAAAATCTGATCGATTTCAACTTTCGAAAATTGTCAAATCGAAAAAATTTTAAATGAAAATTCATTATTTGACGAGGGCGATACGGAAGGCGAGAAGTAATTGGTTTTGTCTTTTCTTGAAAACCGGAGGTATGGAATTTTTTAACCCTGGGGTAAGAAAAACGGAGACTAAGCTCTCCACGAAGCTATTCGCTTACAAACCCAGGGCGTTGCGACTGCAAGCTTTCGGAGACAAGAGATAATGCCACAAGAACTTCAAGCAGAAGCAGATCTCCCGAAGCTGCGAACCCCACAAACAGTGCTTGGCCTCGCTGCGATATGTAGTTTTGTGTTTTTTTTCTTCAAGTTCTGAAGTCTGGAACTTACCTGTTAAGGTTCCAAGTATGGAAGTGTCCACGCCTTCCATACCGGAAACGACACACTTATCTATTCAGTATTCAGTGATGCTGTCGATAATTGTTTGTAGGAGATTTGTTTTTTCGTAAGTTTGAAGAAACGACGAAAGAAGTACATTATGTATTTGGATATCCAATGAAAATTTAAAAAAAAGTTAATTATTGTGAATGCAAGATTTGTTTATTTGTTTTGAAATTCGGGAACTATTTGTAGCAATTTCAAAGGTGAGGGTTAAAAAGAGGGGTGTTAAAATATACACAGGTAAGATGTACGACTGATAAGAATAACAACGACAAGGCAAAAGAAACAAATTGGGTTTGAGAAAAAAAAAAGGATAAAATAAGACCCTCTACGTTGTTTTGTTTCAGTCACTCTATCAGTAACACAATTTGCGAGGGCTGGTTACCGGGCTATGATCCCAAAACTATTTTTCTTCCTTTTTGTCTGTATTCTAAGAATGGCTTACCTGATTTGATTCTAAACTGGTAGGTAGTATGTACCAGGAATCGGCTAGGATGCTTTTTAGCTGATATTCTAGCTTACCCAGTAAGCGTTATTTTGCAATATTGTTGTGAATCTTCATAAATACTAATCCGATTTAAATAATTCAGAAAATACAAAACTTAGAATAGGAATAATTTAAGCTCTATTTTATTACTAGCTGACCCAGATAACGCTGCTTTGTCATAAAAATATTAATCTTCGGAAATACTTATCCGAAAGGTAATAAAAATTCTTTCACAAAAAGAATATTTAGTAGTAATATACATGCTGCATTTTATTAAGATAAAACAAATCATGCAAATCGAGACGGCTGACAATAAGACACCAAATAAGAATAATTGTAAGTCAGAGCAGTTATACGAAAAAATAAAATAAAACATTTTATGTCAGAGCAATACAAAAAGCAAGGGATTAATTTTTGGCAGTAAATTAATATCTAACTACTTCCCTATAATATTATTTTGCTATCAGAGCGAGATATCTATGTATGAAAAACAAAAACAAATAATCATACTACTATTCTCATATAAGTCACTTTTGAATCCTGCGAACAAACAAAAATGGAACACAGCTTTGAAGCTCTGAACACTTTGATACAAATAAACCATTGTTATTGGCAAATTTGATATTGACGCAAAAGTAACACAATATTCGAAAATTGTACTAAACCGTTGCTTCTTCCAAATTTGTGGCAACTCTGTTTAGTTACGGGAAAACTGCACACTAAACCTTTAAGTTACCACTTACCATTTCTTAAAAGCGGGTACAACGTCCCGCAGGTCAGCTAGTCTTATATATAAAAATGATCAATAAATTTTGTAAAATAGAAGATAGCTTGATTTTCTTTTAATGTTTACAAAGTCGATCAAATGTTTTATGAGTAGGTACATGTTACCTTTTTTTTACCTACCACGTTAAATAAAATTTTTATCTTGAAAAACCAAAACCAAAAAAAGTTATTATTTTCGACAAAAAACAAATTTTGGCATTCACTAGCCAGAGTAAATTGAGGATCTAGAATAATTTTTGTTTGCAAGTAGAACATCGAAGGATGAAAAAAATTGGTATACTCATGAGTCATTTAAGTGATATTTGAGTGAATTATTTAGAGTGGCTCATGTCTCCCATATGGTCAAGTCTCCCGGACTCCCCCTACCTATGGATTCAGTAAGATCGTTTCATTAGCACTTGAATGCTGTTCTTGCTGTGCTGCACTGAATATAATATTCTATTTATTTATTTCTATATTTTTAAGTAGATGTGTTAAGTGCTTCGTGTTTCTGCACCGCTTTTATTGAATCGAAACCGTCGAATAGACCGCTTAAAGAACTTTCAAAGACGACTCCAGATTGCCAATTGAAAACGTCATGTTTTCAGTATCAGTCGTCAAAGTTCGTAATAATGGATAATGGACACCTATCCATCAAGAAAGCCATTGCAGTAGGAAATCTGTTTTTTGGGGTAACTCGGAAATAGGGAATCAAAAAAACTGAGCCTTACCATATCTGCCATTTTCTTCATCCAATTGAGATAAAATTCTGTTAACCTTAAATTATGTATTGCCACATTCTATATATTAAGTACTTTCCTACTCATAACATAAGGACAAGGTGTAACTGAAACTAAACATTACAAGGGAAGACTCGAAAAGAAAGAAAATGCAAGAAATTCCATTGCGTCTGTGTGAAAATGCCCAACTGTCTGCCAGTTCCAAGTCTAAGAAAAACACTTCAAGTATGCGTTAATTTGTACAATGACAATGTCTCCCCTTCATTCAACGTATAATGAGGCACAATAATCCATCAAACACCTGAAGAAGTCCTTTGCCATTGGCACTTGAAATGACCTCACAAATTCAGTACCTAAATTCATTCATGAAAATTTGACGAGTCCCTTTCCTTCTTAACACAAAAATTTCAATAAAGAATATTTTCACGAAAATGCCCGAGAAATAAATTTATCTCCAAGAAAAACACACTTGAAACTTAAAAATAACTTTGCCCAAGGATCGGACCACGCACATTTTATCCATTGGGATATTCGCCCATTTTACGTGAACAAATCGACAAGAAAAATTAATTTTCGAAGAAATTATAATATTTCTTTCACCTTGAATATTTTCTTTGCATTCGAGTTTACTGAACAAACATCAAAATTCGGGAATATTATTTCTAATTCACCTATCATAACAATTGCGAGCCTCCGAAGGAACTCCGATTCAGTAAGAGATGTGTGGTCGTGAATGGAAAATCAAAACCAATTGGAGGAGGCTGGATGATGGCCACTGCCACTACTATATTGAATGGTGTTTATCTTATTTGCCTTTTGGTCCTTTTGGAGTGAAACTGTCCATTGTCTCGTGTGTTGATGTTGAGGTGACAAAAAGTGCGTCTTTTGTGTTGTGGTGTTGTTTTTCTGACTCTGGTTTAAATTCCACAACGGAATGTTTTCTTTCCATAAACGCATAATTCTCTGTGTCAACATTGTGCACTTGACAATGGGGAGGTGGAAATTCCTAATAGGAAAACGACTACCCAGACGCTACCTCTGGGTGAAAAGGATTCATATTTTGGCAGTGCAAACATGTGTATTGGATGGACGAGGGACGCAACGCATTAACTTTTTAAGGCGTGCTAATCCCGATTATCCCGAAGGATTGTTTGTTCAAGACTCAGTTCTCATCTGGGACTCTGTTGAAGGTGAATATTCGTATGCTGATCAGATTGAGAGATCTTTGACGAAAGATTCAGTCAGAGATGATCGTTCTGAGCTGATGACTGCTTGATGGGATTGTGAACTAGATAATGGGTGTATAATTGGACTTGTGGTGGCTTGAATTATTTGGGCTTTGTAGAGTATAATGGTCTCAATTACAAATGACAGGAGGAGAGACAGGTCCACTTAATGAGGTCAATGCGATAAGACGGATAAGTTGAGAGAGATTTTGTTGGCGGAGATATAATCGAAAACAAGGACAATGATGGTTTGATGATTGGAATCTCACGCACTTACCCAAGGAATTGTTGAAGAGTACCTATATACTCGTAAGATCTTGGTTCTTCAGATCTATCGTGCCGCCCTCGCACTATCATTATTAACGAGAAATCCGCCTCGTCCTTTTTTACAAGCTCACCTTAAAGCTGCTTTACCGTCAATGAAGTTAGCCATGGTTGAGCCAAGTCAAAACTTTCAATATACATAACACACGCCAGCAACAATGTTGCTTGTTGCTGTGTTGAGTATAAAAGTGGTAATTGATTTCAAAAACTTGCGCAAATGCTGGCTGTTTTCAAGTGTCGCAAATCCGAATGCTCATCTTTTGTCTCTTCATCGAAAACACTGACAGCATTCAAAATCTTCATTCATTCATTCATTCATTCATTCTACAGCTACCTGTTGTAAAATCAGACCTCGCTGCTGAAACACAATCACAATAAAATAATAACCGCAATATCCGCCGTTGTTATCCTGATTACAATCCTAAACTCATTTCCTCCTTCATTTGCTTCGATTGCTTGTTACGACTTGCGACGCGACGCAGGTATAAATAGTATTTACGCGATCCGTCCGCGTTCTCTTTTTGATAATCCTTAAGCGAGTCCGCTTAGCAATTCCTTCTTGCTTGGGAAAACCCCACGGAAGCAAGAATGGGTATTCCTAAATTATCCAAATCCCAGGCAATAACTGAAAACCACCGGAAATTGGGAATTTCCGAATTTCGAAATTTCCTCGCGTTCGGTCCAACATAACAACTCGTGCTAATGATGGCAATAACGATGATGATACAGCCAACCTCTCCTCGATTATCCTTAGCGCCTGGATATTGGGACGTATGTCTGTCAGTCCGATGAACAGCCGGAAAAACACAGCATTAGGCAATTTTAATGCCAAACATATTGCGTCGTTATATCTACTACTTTGTGGTTAGTCGATTAATTCCGTTACATTATATTGTCCTTATCCGTAGGAAATTCCCTTGGCTGGATTTTCACTTTGGCAATCGGCAAACGCAGATAATCCGTGGTAAACCGCTCATCGTCGCTTTTTAGTCCATTCGGCATCAAGTAGCCATCGCCAAAAAGGAAGCAATAAAGTCTTTTGTTCTTAGCAAATCGATTTTATATACGCGTTGCTATATGGCGGCTCCCTGCATCTATCTATTGGAATGACATTAAAAATTAAAATGGGAGAAAAATTTGATGACGTCAGATGTGAATTTCATTGTATTTGAGATAAACTGAGTGTTTTTCACACACAGGGCTATAATTCTAACCAATCGGAGGTTAATGGGTGTGGCAATTCGATATGACAACGCCCTCATCGTTGTGTGCATGTTTTATTTGAGTGTGTGCAGAGATACTAATTTTTTAATGGATTTCATCGCAGTTGGAGAGACGTCCATTGATCCATGGCGTTCATAACTCATTCCCCTCGATTTATCTTCTCAGACAATGCAAAGGCAGATACGAATGAGGCGACGGACATGACGCGACGCGACGACAAGAAAATGTCTTTCTGCTTAAATTACCCATAAAATGATAAGTGCGAATGATGGTGGGGAGATGGGGGACATACCGGAATGTGACATCAGTGTGACAGCGACTTAAAGATGCATTTAAGATGAGAAAGAATAAGTTTTTGTACGCTTATAAGAATGTACTTTTTTTCTATTTTTTTTCGTATTGAAGAAGAAAATTAAAATAAAACACATTTTCCCAGACTGTCTGGCGGCGATGTTTGGTATTTTCATAGCGAGTCTCGTATAAGTATTTAATTTTATTTAAATTAAAATTAACATTCTCAAAACAAGTACCTACGCAATAATGTAAGTAGTATGTGGAATTGTGGAACATGATCTCTTTTCGATTTCATAAATATTTTAAATCCTTGTTTAGTGGATGAGAACTATGCGAAGAAGGAACCTAGACTAGGTACCTAATCGTTATTCGATGATTTAAATTTATAATTTGAAATCTTCAATTGCAATTTATTATCGGTTTAAAAGATCAACTAGATTTAACGGTTGAAGTGAAATTGAATCTTGATAATCCTTAATTATGGTCTAAAAAAATGATTTAAGGACTTCGTTAATATTTTTTTCGGAATTTAAACAAATGAAGGTCATTTTAAATGGCTAAAAAAAACAGACGACATCTGAAGCACATTTAATTTCCGTATAAGTCGGAAATGCTGCATACTCAAAAAGGTTTTACAATTTATTGGCATCTTTTCTCGAATTATAAGTCGGCTTTATATAGCGCACAACGTAAGCGTTCACAATGTATGATTGATTGCCTCAGTTGCTTTTCGAATCAATATAGCAGCAGAGAAGAGGAAGTCATCAGCATTTAAGACTTTAGAGTTTAGACCTTTATGCAATCAGCACCACGGTGGGGAGGGGTCGTTATATTTTGACAAACTATTCCATAAATTGAATTGATTGATTGAACTGACCGCTAAACCTGTACGCTGAGGAATCTTGCACTGAAAACTTTCTTTGCAAAAGTAAGCCCATTTGATTATTTAAGCCAAACACAAAATGTTTTGTAAGTAGGTATAAGACAAGGCTTAAGCATAGCTTAAGACATAGCTTTTCGCAATGAAACGACCGACATGTAGCGAGAGCGACGGCTATAGGTTCAAGTTAGATCCAATTTATTTTCCAGCTTAGGCTTCAATTTTTATGAATGCAAAACTTATTGACTTGAATTATTGCAGTCAACGATTCAAAAATATTAACATTTGCTTATGACGGAAAAAATTGACTATCTTCGCCGAGTTCGTTCGCATAAAAAAAACCAAAAAAAAATTTATAAAATGGTCTTCTAAACCAAGAGGTCTTATCAGACCATATAGGAGGTGAGCTTTGCTCTTGAACCTGGATAGATTAGAAATAAATTCGAAAAAAGTAGAACGTTGTTTTTTTCAAAAAAAAAAAAAAAAACAAACAAACAAAATTGATTTGTGAATCTTCAATGTCTTCTATATTTGTGTGTGCAGAAAAAATGTGCGTCTCTATTACTTTCATTACCGATTTTTTTGAATACTAATTAATAAGTAAGGTAGGGGGCCAAATAAGGCCTAGCTAACAGATTTTTCTAATTTTCTGCCACATTTTTAAAAATATCGGAGTGATCTAAAAAGATTATGAATCTGTATCATTTTATCTACAAGAAAACATATTTTTTTTTATTTTCTAATTATGTAAAGTATATGTTTCTGACATTTAAAAAAACCTTACGTCGGGCCTTATTAAGAACAAGGGGTCTTAATAAGGCCCATTCATTTTTCATAAGATTTTTGTAAAATTTCCATCTGAAATAAAACGTGTTTAATTAAAAACACAAAAAAAGACAATATTTTTTCATAAACAATTTTAAAAAAATTTATTTCATGAAAAAATCCATAAAAACAGCCTCTTCGACATAGTCTCGTTTCAAACGAAAAAACATAAAAATATCTTTCTTGGTAAAAAAAAACAACTTAAATGCCCTTCTTGGGTAAAATATCACATAAAAACTTACAAAAATTAATAAAAAAAAACAGCGTTAAGTTAAGTTTAAGTCTTTAACAGGTGCTCATTCGCATCCACCAGGGCACTCATTTTGTCATGTGCCCAATAAGGCCCACCATGTTTTTTTATGGGCCTTATAAGGAAAACTAAAGACAATTGAAAAAAAAAATTATAAGTTATAAACATCAATACGTTTTTAATAAAAAAAATATTGTGATGTACTCAAAATTGAATTTACTTTGTCCGAAAAATATTAAAAAACTACTTACTTCGTTGAATTTTTCGCAAAACACACAAATAACGCGCTCTTTTTTATAATTCTGGTGTTGTTCACCCTTCAATGAACTTCAATCGACTGCAGATCACGACATGAATCGCGCAGCTGGCTGTTTTTGCTTTGTATGAGTTTCTACAGACAGAGTTCACATAAACAAAGCAAAATAAGTCCCGTTATTTGTTTGTTTCGTTATTTTCTGTGAGTTGGGCCTTATTAGGCACTGGGCCTTATTTGGACCCCTACCTTATATAGTTTTTCGTCATAACTGAGGATTTTGAATACAATATCATATCAATACGAAATGTTTACTTTAGGTAATGCACTTCCCGCCTCTTTCCCCACGATGAGTTAGTTATTATTTTGTACCATACACAAAAACTCCTTCAAGCTTCAAGACGATCCAGCCGTTAAGTTACCTAGATAAATAACGTACATTTATACCGACTCCAGCGCCACCCGCCGGGCTGATTTATGAATCTAACCCACCCATGGCGCCACCGAAGCTCATACAAAGAAAAATGCATTCAAATCGGTCCAGCCGTTAAGGAGGAGATCAGTGGGGTTGAGGTTGAGGTCAGTATCCTGTATGGGCCAAAATCCTGTTTACAAAATACTGTGAGTCAAAATCCTGGTGTGGAATCGTGTAAGTTGATTTTTGATAGTTGACGGTCAAATTCAGGCAAAAAAGAGTAGAAAATTGACTGTCAACTATCAACTACATATCAGCTTACACGATTCCAATTCTGTATTTAAAAATACTTTATGTACATGAATCCTCTATGATCAAAATACTATAAGCCAAAACTCTGTATTTCAAAATACCTACTGGTTCGGCAAAATCCTCTTTTCAGAATCCTGGTTGGTCAAAATCCTGTAAGTATACTGTAAGAAATTTGATTTTATAATGAATTACACTGGGCAACAAAATTTAATTTTTTGATTGCAACAAGGATGAGGCACATCATTTCTAGTAGATTTTTTGTTGCAGAAACTAAATCCGGACACAGAATTGTTCTAGCAGGTCAGGATTTTGAGATATGCTTATCTTAAAGTGCTCAAAAACACCGTTTTTGGCGATGTTTTTGAAGTGAATGCAATATCACTAAGGATAATGTTAAGTATAATTAGTATTAGAATTTCACTTCGATACAGGGCCAGTAAGGGGTATAGATAAAATTCTGAAAAAATTAGCGGATTTTTTTTTATTTATTTGGAGACGATTGAGCGGATGTCTTCATTAATTTTATCTTAAGGACCACCCTAATGTACATTGAATGAATATTAAACTCCACCTATGGGATTTGAACTCGAGACCCTCCGCTTATCATTCGACTATTCATCCACCGCACTATTGCGACTTCTACGAAGTAGATAGTAAATTTGAAAATAGTTGTTGCAACTCACTTCTGTTAAACTTCATGACATAAAATTTATAAAGTTACTACATTCGTGAAGAGTGAAACATTCAAATTGAATAAGAAGAAAGTTGTGGTTTTAGGGGTGTCCATCCATCCAGATATGCTTTATTGGAAACTGACTTGAACACATAAAATGCATAAAATATGTAAAGTTGGTCCAAAAAGTAGTAAAATTATTTTTAATTTTACTTTGTTTTCAAGTAAACTCGTAGAAAATAGTGAGCGCATACGTTTGTCAATTTCTTTAGAATAAGTGAATGACGGTGCGATGAGGACATCGCAGCCAGCCAGTTTGTATAGCAACATCATAGCATTAATATTCATCTACTATTTCCGTTTTTCAAAAGCTTCATGATGAGTTAAAACCTTAAAAGTATTGTCCAAAATCATCAAGTCATTAAAAGTTTACAATTTACCTTATTTTAAGGTGTTTGGTTAGACCTTTCCCTAACAATTATTATCAGCTCTAATCGGTCAATCAGTTTTTAATAGATGAATTGTACTATAAAATGTTTAAGTAATTTTTTTCTAAAATTATAAAAACTAACTAACACCAATTAATGTATCTACAGCAATATTCACGCATTACGCAATCGGAAATTGTGAATAAATTTGAAAAGAGTGAAAACGACATTGATGTCGTCAGGTATTTGCATTATGCGTGCTTGAAAATATTGCTCCTTCATGTTAGTGCAAGTGATCGGAATTTATCCCTGCGTTCGCAGCTATAGATCGAATGATAACTGATTATTATTTTTTTTTTTGATGATTTAAGACCATATATGTTTTTTCTTCTAATTTAGGGCTAGCAAGCTAAACAATACGAACAAGATCATACATTTGTACACAGTAAAAAATCTACTTTTGAAATTTAGATTTACAGTTCGCTTATGCTCTGAATACCTGCTTAAGACAATTCTTAAGCAAAGTGATTGCTGAGGACTTAAATATAAAAACTAAAACAGTTAAGACCAATGAAGAAGGCAATAAATTAAGTGTCAATATGTACAAAACTGATCGAAAGCTTGTTTTCCAAATGCCTTAGCATTTTTCAATGTTCCCTTAATTCCCGATTGCCAATCTCACAGTTGGAAAACTCGTGAAAAATTGTTTCGGTGGAAGTGGAGTAGGTGTAGATTAGGTGCAAGATTGAATTCTTTGTTCTGTTTAGAGAAAACCAACAAACTATGATGCTATTAATATTTCCAAAAACAGTGTCCAGGCTTAGGTAATTAATCGTAAAGTTCAGCGAACAAGGAAATAGTTGTCAAGAGTATCGCAACTATCAGTATCAGTGAATTACTTTATGACACTGAACTAAGCGTTTTGTTTCCACCAAAAACCATAACCAACGTAATTTTAAGCCTCAAGCAAACAACATTTCCCCACACATTTGAAACCGACTTGACCTCATGACTCAATAAAGTGAATCAAATTTTATTTTTATAAATAAGATCCTACTTCCGAAATGACATAAAAAAGGGGGAAACATAAATAACATAACAAAACAAGCAAAGTGGTAGATAAACAATCGCTATCGTCCGTCGTCGTCATCTCATCATTCCCTTCTCTTCCAAAAACCAAAAAAATAAGTAAAACAATAACAAAAATGAAAACTCTTTCTCGCTATGGACGAGGAGCAGATTTTTAAAATCGCATTTTAAAATTATTTATCAAAACAATAATATTTTTTAACGAAAGTTGTTCATCATCAACATCATCCGTCCATCCGGGGCCAGCCATCGGTTTATGTATTTTTTCTCTCTGTCCTTTAAATATTTTGTATAAATGTGTGTGCATGTTTTGGGTATATTCAGTCAAACCATTATCATAACATGGCTCCTATAACTCGGGTCTGATGGAAAAGGGTTGAAGGATATAAACCAAACCACACCCTTATTGTCAATGTAGGAGCTGGCTGAACATCCAGTGGTCTCGGCACGAAGGACGCAGCACCACAAAATTAAACAATAATAAAGAAGGCCTCATACAAAACGGGTTTCATGCGTATCCCTACAAAAACCGATTTCCCTGAGGATTTTCAAAGCGAACCTTTTCAAAGAAGAGGCCCAATAAAAAGCTGAATTTATTATCTCTGAAAATATTCGAAGAACAAAAAAATATATTTAAGCTGCCAAAAACAATAAATAATTAAATTATAAATGAAAACATTTTCTCAATAAACAACTCGAGGTAGGTGGTTCCCTCTGAACAGGAGCACTACTGTGGAGCTGAAAGGGATTTCCACTGCGGTCGATGTCACTTTTTCGTTTGAATATATGAGTGAAGGGGAATCGCAGTCGTAACATATTTTTGGGGGTTAAAACAAAAAGCCCTTGACGAGAAACAGTCAATGTAATGACAGACACACAAATCAAATCAAGCGAATAGCTCTTTTGGATGTGTCAAAGCAAAACACACACATCATTTTTATGATTTCAATTGAATTCCGACTACTTGATTTTGTACATTCCAAACCTAACCTCAATTCATATCAAAATATTTTTGTATCAGCATATCAAAGCCCATAGCTGCTTACTTACTTTTAAAGCTAATATTTAGTTTAAGCGTGTTTACACTTAAAACATATTAACCAAGTCCAATTAGTTGACAAAAAAAAAACGGGCACCCCACAAAAAATACAAAAAAAGAAAACAAATTCCTGTCAAATACTCTAATACCTATATCTAAGTTCATACCCCTCTTCGTTGAAAGCCCAAAAAAATATTTATCTTCCAATTGCTTATCCAATCCAACAATAACAATGTTCCATCTCGCTCCATCTACTGAATCTGTGTCCTTGTCAAGTCCTCAACTCAACCATCTTTATTTTTCAAACACAGAGAGAGTTCCCAACTTGCCAAAGGATTAAGTCTCATTCTCTCTTTCACTCATATCGGTTAGGTCCTTTTCAAAATTTGAATGCCTAATGCCTTCCAATGAAAACACACTCCAAACCACCCCCATGCGTACAAACAAATTGCAAGGACCTTCTTCTTCAGGAACAAAATGCGTCCAATTTTCCAGGACGGTGTGTATATTTACCCTGCACCTTGTTCCATTCATTAGATACACACATCCGCTAGATGATGGTGTGTGTGCTTACAAAATGTAACCAACTCCGTCGAAGAAGGCGGGTATTCAGCACTTTGTTCCATATTGACACGCATACATGCAACTTCACATTGATACAAAACAATAATGGAGGATTCGCTTGGCCAACTGTGTGCGTGCTGAATTAGCAATCAGTCCAACCAACACAACCAAAAACAACAATACAAGAAAAAAACGCTAAAAATAACAAAAACTGCCTGACTGGCTGCCATGGCATAGCCCATCCAAATCCATCCTAGGTAGCCGTAGCTGTTGTAAAAATTTTCATTCATACATACGAGAGCATCCGTAAGAGATTCCCTCTGCATCCCGCATTAAACCAATCCCAAAAACGACGGAGGAGGAGGAAATGAAAACAAGTCTGAAGTGATTTTTGTGGGATCGTGTCGAGGTGAATGTTATTTCAGATACAGATTCAGTATTAGACGTGTGACTGTCCGAAGCGGATGGAAGTGTATCCATCCAAAAAGAATTCCATCGTGCGTGTATTGTTTTTGTCTAGCTCGATTACCGTTGCAAAAATAAAATAATATTATCATTCAAACGAGGTGTAAAAAATAAATATTTTAAAAAATAACACAGACCCTAGCTCGGCACCTGTGTGTCATTATTTGTACTAATAAGCAGCAAAAGCGGATATTTACCAACGGAACAGAACTCCCTCTCGATTACAATTATGAGATTTTGACATTTTTCCTGAGAGAAAATTGATTTCTTGTGATAAATTCACAGGATTTAGTGAGTTTTATTGTGAGTTGTGAAGTGTAACTGCATTTTAGTACTGATTTAGTACTTTTTTAGTACTTTTGAGAAAAAATTGAAAATGCACACCCTTTTTACCGATCAGAACTCTTTTTCGCGGCACTACGCCCAAACGGCGGGCTATCCTTCGGCCGGGGCAAGCATGACTTCGGCTGCCGCCGCTCACTACGCCTATGACCAGTATTCCCGCTATTCGTATCCAGCGTCGGCATATTCGCTCGGTGCCCCACATCAGAACAAAGAAATCGTCAAGCCCCCTTATTCCTATATCGCCTTAATAGCCATGGCCATTCAGAACTCGGCCGACAAGAAGGTGACACTCAATGGAATCTACCAGTACATCATGGAGCGGTTCCCCTACTATCGAGACAACAAACAGGGCTGGCAGAACTCCATCCGACACAATCTCAGTCTGAACGAGTGTTTTGTGAAAGTAGCGCGGGACGACAAGAAGCCCGGCAAGGGCAGCTACTGGACTCTGGATCCGGATTCGTACAACATGTTCGACAATGGGTCATTCCTCCGACGGCGTCGTCGTTTCAAGAAAAAGGATGTCCTGCGTGAGAAGGAGGAAGCCATGAAGCGACAGGCAATGATGAACGAGAAACTGGCCGACATCAAACCACTCAAACTGATGCCAAACGGAATTCTGGATATGAAACACGCCCAATTCAAGAAGGAACCCCTCATGGACCTGGCCACTGGGTGTCTGTCAAAGGAAGCCCATCTCTCGGTCGGTACAGCGGCAATGCTCAATTCCTGCCATGACACTCTCGCCCAGCAAATGAATCTCAATCTGGGCACGTCCATGGATCACGGCTTCAGTGTTGATTCACTAATGAATGTCTACAATCCCAGAATCCATCACACCACCTATCCGTACCACCTGAACGAGGAGAATCTAGCTGCAACGGCCGCTGTTGCCGGTGGCCAGCTCCGGCATCCACACCATCATCATCCGCATCACAGTAATCCACATCATCACCATCCGCATGGGGGCTGGTACACGCCCGAGACGCCACCTGAATCCGTCCTCAACCACACAAACAACAACAATAACAACAACAACAGCAGCAGTAACAACAACAACAATAACAACAGCAACAACAATACAAACTCAATGCCTACTGCCAGCAGTAATCACGCTTCATCAGTAGCGGCGGTAATTGCCGCCACCACTAGTCCCACCATCACCACCTCCGTCGGCTTTCGCGATATGGTCTTCGAGCACAATCAATCCTGCCAAGTGGATACGGGCAGTCCCAATGGAAGCATTCAGTCGGCCAGTCCGCCAGCGGTCAGCATTGGTGGTCATCATTCGCATCATCATGCGGCAGCGGCGCTAAATCATCACCACCATCACCTGCATGCCGGCAATTTGAGTGTGAGCAATTTGAGTAATCTCAGCAATTTGACACACTATCGGCCCCACTATCAGGACTATGGCATCAAGTATGGTGTCTAGAGGTGGCCGCAAACCGAAGATGACAGTTTTTGGGTGTTGTAGGTTGAATTTTTTTTAAGATTAGTTTTTTTTGTTTTTATCCTTTTTGTACAAAAATAAAGTTATTCCTATTTTTTGCTTTTAATAAGTTTGTAAATAATTTTTATTATTTTTTAATTTAATTATTCGAGAAAAGGCAATATATTATTATCTTTTAGCGATGAAAAGATGAATGCAAATTTGCAAATTTTAGATGAAAAGTAGACTGTAGATTCGTGCGTTTTTCTTTTTTTGCTATATTGAAATTTCATATAGACTACAACTTTAATAGTAAACGCATTTTGTGATGTATTTAAAATTTAAATATTTATGTATAGAACAGCACAATGTAAAAACAAATAATTATAAAAATTGTATACATAATTTAATGTAACGAATTTATCTTAAGACAAGAAATAGAAAAAGAAAACAAACGTTTTATTGCAAATTACATTTTTCGTTGTTTTGCTTTTCCTGTGGAAAATACTTCAATAATTCTTTTGGCAGTACTGGCTTAAGCATTGGAACCCAAAAATGGTTTTTTTTTTGTGGAAAACTGCTTCTTCTTGATAACTATATTCGAAGATTACCAGATCAGAAAATATATAACAGAAAGAAACTTGTTATGCATAAATTAGTCTGGTTTTTGTCCTAAACACAGTTGCACTACAACTCTTATAAAAGTTGTCGACAATATAAGACAAGCTGTTGAAAGTGACGATTTAACCTTTTTAGTCTTACTGGACTTTGGTCAATCATAAAATTCTGTGTAGCAAACTGATAAATCAGTTTAATTCCTCTTTCTCTTCTGCAATGTAAATAGTTGTGGCGTTTGTTCCGTTTCTAAAATTCTCATGTTAAGATGAGGGGTTCCCCAGGGCTCAATGATGGGTCCACTTTTATTTTCTTGTACATCAATGATTTGCCTTCTTGCATCAAAAATTGTCAAATTGATATGTACGCTGATGATGTTCAAATACGGAAAAGTTTGGTTGAAAATGCAGCAGTGAAAGTAAAAGTAGATGAGGATTTAACCAATATTCATCCTTGGTCACAGAAAAATGGACTTTGCTTAAACTCACTTAAATCTAAATGCTTGATAATTTCAAGAAAATCTATTTACATCCGACTTTCCCAAATATCAAACCAAGGTCTTACTTTTACGAAGACACTTTCTTGGAATAACCATATCAGAGTGACAATTGGAAGAGTCTTTGGAGGGCTTCGTTTAGCAGTCATAAAATAACAGAATTTTCAATGTCCTTGTATGGTGTTACTCTTGAAAACCTTTTAAACTTAGAACGCTTAATTTTCTGAACAATATTCTGCAGTAACGTCAACCACACTATCTTTACAATAAGATCCGTCATTCCCTTTCGCTTAGATCATCGTTTAATCTTGTACCAGGACGCTACGTGTTTTTAGTATCTGAGCGTCAATTTTTTATAAAGCAAAGCTCAAGAAGTACTTGGAGTCATAAAGATAGTGACGATTTGTCTTTCTTTCTTTTATCATTCCTATGACTTTATTTCGGGTTGGTGACGTTTTCCCCAAGCCAAAATCCCCAAACGAAAATCCCCAAACCCAAAATCCCCAAACTGAAATCTCCAGCAGCGATATCTCCAAAGAGAGAATCCCCATGGACAAAATCTCCATGCCAAAATCTCCAAAACAAATATGTTCAAGTAGTGAATCATGCGATTAAATCGCGCGATTTAATCGCATGATTCACTACTTGAACATATTTGTTTTGGAGATATTATTGTATTCAGTTAAGGTTGTTTAAGAAATAAATGTTTAATTCATTTTAAATGTAATTCATTTCATTCAAAATAAATAAAAAAATCAATTCAAAAGAACTTTGTTTAATGTTTAAACAAATAAAGAATGAATATAAAACAAAACACAGAGCTGAAAGCCTTAGCAGCTAGGCTCTTTTTTTTCTATGTATATTTATTTATAATTTCAATTATATGTAAATAAATTATAATAATAATAATATAAAACAAAACATGTCGTGAGAGGAACGGTGTAAGTAGACGTACCTGAATATTGGAGTTTTGGAGATTTCAAGGAGATTTTGGCAAAAAGTATTTTTTCTTTGGGGATTTTTTCCGTGGGGATTTTGTCGTGGAGATATTGGCAAGTTGGATTTTTTTTTTGGAGATTTTGTCCCCATGGTGATTTTGTCTTTTGGGGATTTCGTATTACTCCCCTTTATTTCCCCTATACAGTATCAAAGGGGTATATTTCTCAACGATACAAGATAGCAATACAGCACTGTGTTTTCGAAGCATTCATTTCTACGCGGTTTCTTATTTCCCATTGTACAATGTTTTTGATATCAGAGTTGTCATATTTTACCGTTGTAGATCTACATCCGAAAAGCAAGTATGTGAGCCTGAAGACTGGACAAGAATAAGAAAAGCAAGCGAAGCAATTTTTTTTGATTAGAAATTGTAGACAAATTATTTATAAAAATGAGAAAGAGGATCGGAGACAAAACGGACCCCTGGGGCACACCAGAATTTATATTTTATATTTTCAGACTTGAATCCGTCCAATACAACTTGTATTGATTAACGAAAAAAGTTTCCAATGAAGGAGAGCTTCGTCGATACAGAAAGCACGCATGAGTGGCACTTACATTAATGAGACCGAATACCTCGAGATCCTCTGGTATATCTGTGCATTACAGACAGCGTTGCCAGATTTTTTTTGTACCAAGTCGGGATTTTGGATCTTTTTGAGTGAAAACGGCGGGATTCTTTCGTCGAAAGAGGGACATATTAAAACCAACGTACATAATTAAAATTAGGTTTTCGTGAAAAAACATAGCAAAAATAGCCATAGAAAATATATTTTAACTAAAATAAAATATTTAAAATCATATAAATAG
The DNA here is from genome assembly GCA_943590905.1 of Sphaerophoria taeniata. Lineage (NCBI taxonomy): Eukaryota > Metazoa > Arthropoda > Insecta > Diptera > Syrphidae > Sphaerophoria > Sphaerophoria taeniata. The sequence continues at coordinate 149,841,220 of OX016541.1, forward strand.
TTGAGCCTTATTCGTCTTCAGAAAAAAAAATACAAATCAAAATCAAAAAAAGTATTTTTCATAAGAGTGAATGTTACAAATTGCAAATAATTTATTTACAAGAGAGTAACTTATTCGTTATATTTCAGCGAAGATTTTACTTCTTTTAAAATTTCCTTTTTCTTTTTAATAGAGATAAAGAACCCTTCACAGGATAGCTGTAGATTAAACTGGATGAGTAATTCTGACTTCATTAAATCTACGGAGCATTTATTTCTGGCATCCGACCATTTTAAAACGCGTTTAGGAAAGCAGTTCGATGTTGGGATACTTAATATGAAAGATAATAGTCTAAACATTATGCCTGGTATCTTTTTTTGGATACTGTTGAAAAAGCTGGTGCCATTTCTGTGCGGTAGTAGCAGTGGTGTCTTTGCAGTTTCTCACTAGTACGTCCAAAGATAATTTGAACAAGTTATTAAATTCTTCACACAAGTTATCTAGTATCTACCGAAATATCGCTCTTCAATTTTACTAAATATACAGCGTTTCAATCATGTCAAAACTAGCTTCATTTTCCAGGTTTAAAAATTTAAGTCTAGAAAAAAATATTTTCATGTGAAAAATCATAACAAAAATTTAGATGACTTTGGTCCGCTCGGATTCAACCAATTTATTTAAAATCTGTTTGGCCTGGTAGTCGAAAAACACATCCTTAAGCCTTTGAGTCAATTTTGAGCGGAAAAGGCAGGATGACTCAACTTATTGCACCATCGTTTCCCTGAGACTTTTTGGTTAATGCACCAAAAGCACTCACCACATTATAAACGAAATGCAAGTAGGCTAAAGTTTAAGTTTCCTCTGCTTCAGAGCAAAACATTTTTTGAATGGCTTTCGCAGATGGTTCGCGCTTATCAAAGTAGCTTCAAAGCGAAAGAAGCAAGTTGATATGGCAGAGAATTTTAATTTCTAGTAAGAAATAGTCAAGTAAATTAAAACAAATATACAAATATCAAATTCCTGAATATTAAGTGCTCAATTGCATTTCAAAATTAAATCAGAGTTCAGAAAATTTTCAAAGCTAATTTTGTTCAGAGCGTGTTCAGCATGGTCTGAAGATTCAGGTCGAGTTTTTCCCGAAAAGCGGGACTGAGCCTGTCCCGCGCGGGACACTGAATTTTTGATTTAAAAATCGGGACGTCCCGCCAAAAGCGGGACGTCTGGCAACGCTGATTACAGACCACCTCTTGTGCAACGATCGAATATGATTGGGTTTCCAAATATGGTGCAAAAAATTCTTCTCCCCTGAGTACAATTCTCATCTCTGGGCTGGTGCTCCAGCTACATACTTAAGCCTCTTGGATGGTTTTCATAAAAGAGCCCTTAGAATGATCGGTGACATCACTGCTCCATTTCATTCCGTAGACCACACCGTCGCGTCGTCGTAACGTTTCATGTCTCTCTCTATTCTATCGTTACTTCTACGGTAAGTGGTCCAGAGAAATAGCCAGTTGCATTCCTCCCCTTAAACAATTTACCCGTAATACTCGCGCTTCTGGGAATGTAAATTAGTTTACGCTCGAGAACAACTTCGGACAGTATAGAGAATCGTTTTTTAGCCGTAATACGCGATTATGGAACTCGCTTTCCACATTCTGTCTTTCCAAATCATTGCAATGTCCTAGCCCGTCCTTCCTTCTTTATGTTTATATTGTGTCTCTGGTCTCTGCCATATAATAAAAATATAAAAACCCTTTAGTGCAGACAGCTTAAGACGTAATCAAACATTTAATTATTTGTAATTTATTTGTTGTTTTTTGACGTTTTATCTATTCCTTCCTCTAGAACGCAGGCACACATTTTATGTTTATTTGGAATTATTTGAACGAAGAATAACAGTGCTTCGTTCTCCATGATTCTCAGCATTTGGTGTCTTCCAAAAACAAAGTCTATTTATGAAAAAGGGTTTTGCCTGTAAGAAAAATCGAAATATGTATCAGATTTCAATCTCCTTAATTGTCATAACTTTGAGTGAAGAAAAAGAGCAGATCCTCATGAAAATAGAAGAATTGTTTGCAGTCAAATGACATTTGGGCAAAAGTACTGCGAAAAAATAGTTTGCTTTCTTAAGGCTTCCGGTGTTTTTGTTTGCGATGTTGGTTTTCGGTCTTTCGACTCCAACATCCTACTTTGACCTCGTGCCCCTCTACCTTAAACGTTGTTCTTCTTCAGCCGTTTTCGCAGACGGAGGAGCCTCATGTTTTTACTTATATTATCATAATGTGATCAGATCACAATCTCGAGTTTGAGTTTTCTTACAAATGTAAAACTTGACATTGCAGTACGTTCCTATGTACCAGCATTATGAACATACATCGGAAGTGAAAATTCGTCAATTTCATAAACAAATGTTTAAATGTGTTCAGAGAAAAAATTAATATTTTGTGACGACACTCATAACGGAAAAAAAATACAATAAGCCTTCCGGCTAGTTGCTACCCCATCATAAAAAAAAACGATTTTATTATTACTCGCCACCAACACGAATCGTTTAAAAATTGTGACAAAACCGTTTGTTATGGTCATTTTGAGAGGCACCTCTCATATCAATAACCTCGTTAGTAAGTCATGATGAGTGTTATGGAATATACGACAGCCCAAGACCATGAAACTCTGGCCAATGTTTATGCGATGAAACCTTCAATGCCCCCTTGGGGATTGAGGATAACACAAATAAATGCTGACAATTGACAATCGGAGGTCTTTAAAATGTGGATCTGGATACAGATTTGTAATCATAATCAACCATCATCATCGACGTCGTCGTCGTCGTCACTATAAAAGTTGGATGCGTTGAGAAAGAATTTCACAGCTTCTAAATGGATGCGATGAGGGCAATATCCGAACGGTGGCTTAAATTTGTTTTATTGTATTTTGTCTCCTTTTGGATGGTCTTTGTCACTTTGTGTAGATATCAGCTCCAGTGGAAGTGAGAATGTGTCATTCGATATTTTAATTAATTTTGATTAATGATCGACGAGTCTCGATCAAATCAAACAAACAGATTCAGGAGGAACCAAAGTGTTTATCTTTCACAAAAAATATGATGCAAACAAAATTACAAAATCAGGAGGAATGACTTCCTGACAATTTGCCTTGAAAAAAAGTATCCCATTGGAAAGTATAAATTTCTCCCTTCCTATCTCAAGTGTGTGCATAAATCAAGACCCAATTCCACTTATAATTTTCCATCCCAGACACAAAGGCGACCATCGGCCAGTCAAAAATAAACCCAAAGTGACCGCATTGCGCATCTACTTTCGAAAACAACACAACAAATTGGATTTCAAAGATCGATCGGATCACTTGAAATAGAACAATGGGATCACTTAGGGTTGTGTTGGAAATTTTCAAATTGCAAAACAATTGGATTACGCCTCGGGTCAGTTGAATATTAAAATTTTACGTGCACGTGTTTGGTCGGTCTTTTTTTAACGACTGCCATCAGGAGAGGCGGCTTCCTTTTACATCCTGGATGCGAGTGGATTTGCCTACTTAAAATTAACAGGGTCTGGGTGTTATGCAAGCAGTGGTCGTATTCAATCGGAAGTGAAATTCTAGACACCTTGGCTAGGGAGAGAGCATTGCGTTTGAATTCATTATTTTAGAACAGGATGATCTGCTCCTTAGGAGGGAAGTGAGATCGGAGCTCAACACATTTCATTTGGAAGATTCAGAGTACGTTCAGTTTCCTTCCTTGATCTGGAAAGTGACGGAAGAGTTGGTCAAGTTTTATTTAATTCTTTAATTTCGAAGACAATCTGGCTTCTGCACTAACTGACCCTCATAACAAGATTTGCCACTTTCAAAATGCTTCAAACTTTTTCAGCGACCACCTATACACCAAATTCAAGTGCAAACACTTTCTCTCAATTTTCACAAGATTTATGCTCCTGAATTTCTGTTGTCCTCATGTTCCATTGTTTAAAACACAAAAATTTAGATCCCTTAAGTGTTTCCAAATATTCAATATTTTTCGCCCAATCAACTAATAAGGCACCGAAATGGCTACGAATGGTCTTGTTGTGATGTTGAACGATTTTCCAAACAGTGAAAAAAAGGAAAACTCGAATCTTGTGCCTTCCATATGGAAATATGTAAATATTAACTACATATCTTTGGCCGAATGAGGCCAGAGCTGTTCGAATAAGTTAGTTTTATCTGCAATGTATCACCGCACGGAAGCAGAATGGCATTGTTTGCATTGCTCGGGGCTATTTGCAGATACTCGCGTTTTCAAACATCGGATAGACAACGTCGCACAGTGGCCCGTTTAGGCTAAAGTCATTCCAAAATTCATTTTTTTCGTTGTTCCAGAATTCAAAATTTGTTGTTTCGCTGAATTAACAAATATTTGAAGTTCTTGAAACCGAAGTTTTTTTTTAATTTTCCCAACGGTTTGGTTTTGAGAGGGGGTCAAAGTTGAACTTTTTTTTCAGTTTTAATAACAAACAATTTTTTTTCTTTTTCTTGACTTTGAGAAGCTATATTACGAACGTGGGGAAAGAATTTTTGTTTTTTCTTTCTGAAATTAACAAATACGGTAAAATATATGTTTGGAAAAAATATTACAAAAAAAAAAAAAATGTCTATATATATATTTTTTTTTTTTTTGGACACCACTTTTTTTACCTTTTTCTGACTTTACATTGCATGGAAAAAAAGCTTCAAAAAGCATTAAGCAAAACTCAACGCATAATGAAAGCTGAAGTATTTCTTAATATAATCCTGAAGAAATAATTTGCGCCAACTTGCGCCCAACTGAGCTAGAGCGATTTTATTAATCGATGGCAGGCACTTTTTTTCAATTTTCTGGGTTTTCAATGGCAAATTAATAAAATGTTTAATACTGTAACTTTTGAACTAGTTGAGATATCACCACAATTTTTTTTTTTATTCGAAGAAAATGTTCACGGCTAACAATATGATGAGTTTTAAATTTATTACATTTGCAGGGTGTTCCAGAATTTTCGAACAAAAAAAATTTTTTTTTCAAATTCAAAAAATTATCTGAAATGGGGAATGAATTCACCACAATTTTGTTTTTGATGACGGAAATATTTTAAAATACGATATGTCATAAATATTACATAAATCGGAGGCAATAAAAAAATTAAATTGAAGGGTTTATATTATATCCATAATAAAATATTAGCAGTTACTTTTGACTTAAGGAGATTAAATGTTCAGTGATTATTTATGTAGGTATTAATTTTTAATCGGATTAAATGTTTATTTTTATTGCTCGATGTCATAAAATTTTAGATTGACGGAAAAGTTTTAAATGAACTTACAGAAACAAAATCAACGCGGTCATGCCCAATATGCAAAAGGACACAAAAAAGTTTCAATAGCCAAGATGAATCCAATGCAAACATTGACGAACATAACTACCAATATGGAATATCTCCACTGCATGGTAGAATCAGATGCATGGAATTTATATTAAAACTTGCATATACACTTCGACAGGATGGAGAGGATTTCGGTGAATCGATTGGGATCAAAGAAGCACAAAAAAGAAGAAAGGAAACTATACAAACGTGTTTCCGTGATCAGCTTGGACTCGATGTTGACAAACCAAAGCAGGGATTCGGAAATACTAATGATGGGAACACTTCGAGAAGATTTTTCGAGCAATCGGAGATAACAGCTCAAATAACTGGAGTAAACATAGAGGTTATTTCCAGGCTGAAAATAATACTTGATGTTTTGAACTGCAGGGAAGTTGTGAACGCAGTTAAATTTGGGGAGTATACTAAAGCAACAGCAGCTCTGTTGACTCAAAAGTATCCTGAAAAACAACTGACACCTACTCTTCACAAAATTTTGGCTCACAGTCAAGATATTATAGAGTATCAATCACTTCCCCTAGGAGAATTATCTGAAGAAGCCCAGGAATCCAAAAATAAGGACTACAAAAGGTATAGATATCAAAATACCTGCAAAGTTTCGAGAATAAGGCAGAATGAAGACTTATGCAACATGCTTGCAGCCTCATCTGATCCGCTTATTTCTTCTCTGAGGCACGTAAGGACCCAAAACGATATGAAAGCACTTTATTCTCCGGAAATGTTGAGTTTATTGAATATTACCACGGACCAAGATGATAGTTTTCAAGAAATCTAATGTTTATACGTACATTTCAACTGTTTTTATTGTATAATTTGCTGTTCAATTTGTTATTTATTATTATTCTAATGTCAATTTACAAAAAAAAAAAAAAAATTAAAAAAACTTTTTTCGCCACTGTTCCTCTAAAATCGGTGTTTTACTTTTTGCGCTACTGTTAAACGTCAATTCCTTTTGTTTTACGCCAGAAAATGAATTTTCTTGTTTGTTTAATTCACATTTAATCATTTTTATCTCACTTAATATAACTAAGCTTTTTGACAGCTATTTCCGAAACACCCTGTAATGTTTTTATTTTGAAATTCACCAATTTCATAGCGTTGGGTGTAACCTTCAAAATAAAAAAAAAATTGTGGAAATATCTCAACTCGTTTAGGAGCTATGATTTTTGGAACCAAAAAAGCCGAAACGGGCCACTGTGCGTCGTGTATGTTCATTTCAGTCCGTTTGGCCGTTAGCTCTATACAATGTTTTTCTTGTTGCCTTTTTTGCGCCTGTCCAACTGCACACACAGATATTTTTCGGGGCGCTGCTGCTGATATGCCGTCCCGTTGAGGTAATATTGACACAACGATTGAAAAGAAAATATGGATCTTTGACAAATAAAACAAATCATCAAAATCACATCAAAATTGAAAAATCAAAGAGATGCACACACAAGACAGACAAAAAAATTCTGAAACGACTACGTCTAAGGAAATAAACAAAACTATCGTGTAATTAAATAAGCAATTTTTCGGGAGGGTTATCTGTTATCTCACATTGCAATTTGTATCTGGATGCGAGGTTTTTTTTGCTTCTGTTGATGTATTTAGCATCTTTTGGCTGTGGAAAAGCGGCAGTCAATCGTCATCATCTTGATCAACAGAGCGGCACTATCATATATCGATGATTATCGCATCTGGTGGCGTTTAGGCCACCGCTCTTAAAATAACAAAATACTTTTCTGTGTACAGATAGAATATCTTCTAGTTTTCATACTAGATTTGCCAAATGTGCAGCGCAGATGAACTGGATATACCGACTTGCCTTATGATCATAAATAACTCGCACAGGGTGCGGTGGTGCGGTATTATTGCGGGTTGGGATGCAGATGACTGCGCCCAAAGATCAAAAGCATTATAGCGCACACACCCATATCTCAATCAAATGCCGATTTCAAGACATCATCATCGTCATCGTCGCACTGCGCTAGCTAATTTTTCTTTTTTGCAAACGGTGTGAAAATTGCCAATAAATTTTCATCTCCTTAACAACTTGAAATCTATATCTCACACTCTGTTTGAGATCGTGATGTTGATGATGGTGTTGATGATTGTGCAGCTACTGTCTGTCTGTCTGTCCTTTGATCCTCAATCAATGCGAGCATTTTTAACAATTACGATGAATGGTAACGCACAATGTACTGGGACGGGATTTTATTGCATGTATTATTGTTTTTTAGAAATGGGCAGCAATGAAGAACGTCTCGGCGTGTTTGGATTTTTTGTTGGAAGCAAAAGCAGATGGTCAGCAACTTAGCGAATATGAAATGTATATGAATGAGCCACAGCTATCCCATAACTATCGCGACATTTTAAATTGGTGGAAGATGAATGCCAAGAAGAATTTAATAAAGAATTATTTAAAAAAATAATTGTTCTTTTCATTTTCCATTCGCAATTATATTTTAAATTTCAGGTGGTAACAATCATAGCAATTTTTTATTTGTTTCCATTTTTTGCCATTTCTAAAAAACAATAATACATGCAATAAAATCCCGTCCCAGTACATTGTGCGTTACCATTCATCGTAATTGTTAAAAATGCTCTGGTGTCTACGAGTGGGTCATGTAGAGAAACCCAAACATTAAAACATTTTTATGACATGCAAAAACCCAAATTAAAAATCCTGCAACTGAGGTCAGTCTTTACTTTTATCGCAGAAATCTCACAAACACTTGCCAACAGATTTTTGTCTTCTTTAGTGACCTGTGGCTAAAAAAAGACCAATCATAAACAGATGAACGACGACAACACACAAAATCGGTTATCTCAATTTTCAACCCCTAATAAAATTATAATCCATCTAATATTTTCTACCAAATGTCATTTTTTATGAATTACAAAAAAAAAGCAAACGCACCAACTACCTGTTCTTACGCTCATAGATTATACCAGGACAGTGGTTAACCAACATAATAAAATCATCCCTTTCAACTATCATTATCCAAAAACAACTTGCATTTCTTTTTCGTACGATCTTGCAACAACAATAAATCAACAAACACTTGCCAACAGCTTACTTTCTTCTTTATTTACGACTACCTACGACTACGACGACGACGACGACGACGACGCACAAGATCGGTTTTATATCTTTTCAACCCCTAATAAAATCATATCCAATGACATTTTTTAACGAATGAATGAAAAAAAACAGCACAAAAAACTATTGCTATAAGGACTAGCGAAATCCATCCTAAGAGTATCTAAACTAATGACAATAATAAACTACATATTCATAATAATCCACCTCCAACTTGCAATTCCTTGCAATTAAAATAGACAATTAATTAACCACCATCATTATTTTTATTAACCGAAAACAAAACAAAATATTATCAAAAACTTCCTTCATAAACCCATCCATTTGTTCAAACAACTTTAGCTTCATCGCGTAAGCGTACCGAGTACCCGGGTACCCGGGTACTCGGATACACGATCGTTATGTTTCAAATACCCGGGTACCCGGGTACCCGAACCATGCAAATACCCGGGTACTCGGGTACCCGGGTAATTCCCGAAACCATCGGGTACCCGGGTACCCGGTCCATGGATCGGGTACCCGGGTATCAAGAGCTCTAGTTGATACCTCAAGACGCTGCTGTCAGTTATGTTCAGAAGCAGACATATGACGTTATGGGTAATCATTTGGCAATTGCAATCCATTGGGAATCAATGATTGATGTAGGTATAGGTGAAATTTCAAGAACTTTTGTTTGATAATTCAACGGACTTACGTATTGTCAGTATTTTACCTTTATTTTTATTTGACTTGGTACATCTTGAAAACGCGAATTATGTGCACCTGTACAGTTGTACCTACTTTTGAGAATTGGAAACCAAAACTATTAGTCGGAAAATTTCATCAAAATCCGTAGGGCGGCTGAGGAGTCAACCGGAAATTGCGATCAGACTACTTTTTCCTGAAAACCTGATACCTTTCATTATGTATCCCTCGAGAAAATAGTGTGATATCGTACGATCTAGGCGGCCAATTTATCACAGCAAAAAGTGAAATTAAGAGCTCACTAAAGCGATTTCTTAAAAAGTCAATTATTTCACACGCTGAATGGCTTGAAGCTTGACGAAAAATGCAGGCAGGCCCATGTAGCCAACCAGGAAGCATACAAAGCCGCGCTGTAAAGAAGGACAAGAGCTGCTCGTGAGCTCTACGAGCAAAAAAGAAGAGAGGAACGCCGCCGGCCTATCAGGAGAAAAAAGAGGGAGCATAAGAAGCGTCAGATCGAAGATGTTGAGAGAACCAACAGCAGGAATGAAGTTCGGAGGTCTTATCGGAGTAAAAAACAGATGGCTCAAGGTCATCGAGCAAAAACCGATGCCTGCATAGATAAAGGGAACATCATAGTAGAATCGTGGTCGATGCTGGGGATTTGGAAAAATCATTTCTGTTGACTGTATACAACGGCGGCAACGAACAAAATCCCGCCATCAGACAGGAGCCATTCATCGGATATCATGACATGCAACAATTCCGTGAACCCGGCTTAGAAGAAGTGAAAACGGAAATATAACGGCTGAGATCCAACAAATCCACTGGATAACTGGAGCAGATGCCGAACTGTTTAAAGCAGCAGGCGACGATCTAGATAGGAGCATGCACCAAATCACCTGTTAGATATGGTCGGAAGAATGCATGCCCGACGAATGGAACCTCAACATTTATTGTACGATCCTGGAAGAAGGGAGATCGTCTTAACTGCGCCAACTACAGAGGAATCAGCCAACTTAACATCGCCTACAAGATCCTTCTGCCGTAATATGTGAACGTCTGAAGCCTTTCGTCAACAATCTGATTGGTCCTTATCAATGTGGCTTCAGACCAGGAAAGTCAACCTTCGACCAAATTTTCACTTTGCGGCAGATCAGATGGCTCGGTCATCTAGAACGGATGGACACCAATGCTCCGCTCCGGCACGGAAAGCCTTCGACACTAAACCCGAGGGACGTAGCGACTCATGTGGCGCACCCAAGTGGAAGAGGACCTCAATCAACATGGAGTGCAAAATTGGATAGATACTGAAGACAGCTAGCTAGGGACCGAGCAGGCTGGCGGAGACTATTGGTTGAGGCCGAAGTCCACAACGGACTGTAGCACCGTAATCTTCTACAGCCATTTTGCCTGAAAAGTGAAAACCTCTTGAGCCTTGGTCCTTCGGAGCTCTCGTGCCGCCCTATAACTATTTCAAATAAAAATGACTTAATTTTCTTCCAGATTGTACTTATATTAAATTTCAGTTATGCGGAAAACGATAAAATCCAGTAATGACACTGTGTATAGCCTATAAACCATAAAACTCTAATTTCTCCAAATCGATTATAAGAAGTAATTGAGCGTCCAGTGTCCAATATTAAATTAATGTGCCTCTGCTATCAGAATTTACAAAAGAAAAAAATTTAATTGTTGACACACAAAATGCACTCGGAGCACATTTAAAAATTTTAAACGACTCCCATTAAAACAGAAGATCAACAAAAAATCGATGTTTGAAATAGACCTCCTTCTCACCGTGTTGGATGTCTTTTTTATAAACAGGAAATTATCCAGAAATCTGGAAGCAAGAATAAGCTGACTTAAAGAGTGTGATGTATGATGTTTCATGATAGGATCGCGATCCCACCTCGTTTCATCCTCGTCTCAATGTCTGACGAGTCATCGGAAATTAGTTGATGAGAAAATAAATTTGTTTTGTTTTACATCTAAATTCCACTTCTTAATAATTCCCCAATAGAGACGCACAGTCGCATCTCGCATCGTCGTCGTCGTCATGATTCCCAATTTCCTTGAATCAATCAAAAAATCAAACCTCCTACAACGTGAGCCAATTTTATTCGGAGGCTATGGAGTGATTAAACTCGATTTATACGAAAACAAGTATTAAGTCAATTCGATGGAACTTAACGACTATAAAATTTCAATTAGCTCGAATTGCAACAATGTTTATGTTTTGTATGTAAACATTGTTGTTTACTGAAAATGAAAATGTATATCGCTCTCTGCATCCCGCAGATAAATAATAGACTGAAAAAAAGTCTAACCAAAAGGGACTTAGCGCCAGCGAAATGATTCTGATTCTATTCTTCTAATTGTTTCCCTTTTTTCCGGTTGTCAGTGGGTGAATGGGATTGTGGAAAACCGCATGGAACATTCGGAATGACAGTTCTAGTTTTGTAGGTAGGCAAATTAATTCCTTTTTTGTTTCGTTCTCCTTTATTTTTTAAATTTGAGGAGATTTTCAGTTTTTTTCTGGCTTTGTTACTGAAGAAGGATCATCGTTTTTTTTTATGCGAAAGGTGGTGGCAGGCGTGCCGAATGGCGATAAGCCACAACGCACGGTTTGCGTTTGTTGTTTGCAATATGCTTTGTATTGATAAGGAGACAATAGGATTTTTAAAACTTCGTTTTTGAAGAACCCGGGGTAAGGGGGAATTCTGTTTGTGGTTAGATGCGTATTGAGATGTTAAGATGATCTGATTTTTAATTCCTTTCAATTTGTTTTCAACTGCTGAGTTTGAGATGGGGAAGACAAATTTTTGAAAAACTTCCTGTTTCATACTAACCGTATTTGATAGAAATTTTTAGTTTCCAGTCTCCGCCAGCCAGCTCTGTGCCTTGCTAACTGTCTCCAGTTTTGCCCTTCATATTGGTTGATGTTTTTTTTTTTCACTAGAGTCCGCCACATGAGTGCTAATAGCGGAGCCTCTCCTCTGCTACCTCGAAGTTGTATGCGTCAATTGTGTTGTGACGTTCTGTCAGAGCCGTCGAAGACAGCATATACTTAGTTTTTCCCTCATTTACCGCTAGGACCATTTTTGCCGCTTCTGTCTCAATTCTCACAAAGGCGCCATTGACACACGCTATGTTCTTCCCATTATATCAATATAATCGGCGTACGCGAGAAGTTGAAAAGACTTTTGGAAGATAGTGCCTCTAGTGTTGACGGTGGAGTTTTGAACTATCTTCTCAAGAACGATGTTAAGGAAATCGCATGACAGTGCATCGCCTTGTCTGAATCCTTTTTTGACATCAAAACATTGATAAGGACCAATCAGATTGTTGATGAAAGGCTTCAGACTTTCACATATTACGGCAGAGAGGATTTTGTAGGCGATGTTAAGTAGGCTAATTTCTCTGTAGTTGGCTCAGTTAAGAGGATCTCTGTTCTTCAGATCGGACAAACAATGCTGAGGTTCCATTCATCGGGCATGCATTCTACCGACATTATCTTACAGATGATTTGTTTGCATGCTTCTATCTAGATCGTCGCCTTCTGCTTTGAACAGCTCGGCAGCTAGACTATCTGCTCCAGAGGCTTTGTTGGATTTCAGCCGTTATATTGCCGTTTTCACTTCTTCTGGGTCGGGTTCACGGAATTGTTGGCTATCATCGTATCCGATGAAAGGCTCTTGCCTGACAGCGGAATTTTGTTCGTCGTCGCCGTTATATAGTCTACAGAAGTGGTCTATCCAAATCCCCAGAATTGATTGCGATTCTACTATGATGTTCCCTTTTTTATCTCTGCAGGCATCGGTTCTTGCTCGATGACCTTGAGCCAGCTGTTTTACCTTCCGATAAAACCTCCGAACTTCATTTCTACTGTTGACTCTCTCAGCATCCTCGATCTAACGCTTCTAATACTCCCTCTTTTTTTCTCCTGAGGAGCCGGGGTTTTCCTCTCTCCTCTTTTGCTCGTAGAGCTCACGAGCAGGTCAGTTCCGTGATCTGCTCAGAGTTAAAAACGAAAAACCTCAGTTAACTAAGGTTGTTTTGGTAGTATTAAACGGTAGGTACAAGCATTGAATGTCGATGCGATAATAGCGCTAATATACGTGTCAACATGTCAAACTGTTCAGAAAATAAGATTTTTATCAATAAATTTTCGAATAGATTCGATTAACATTCAGGGATACTCTATAATGGTCTCATCCTCCTAAATGCTACTATTAATTTATAACGCTTCACTTTGGCTGTGCGAATTGCTAAAAAACACTACTTTATGTTTATATTTCTCCTTAAATAACTACTGAAGAAACTCATAAAACCACTAAGTATTCCCCAGATCAATCTGCAAATCATATCTCAATCACTTTTCGAAACATGCTTCCTTTCCTTTTCTATTTTTGCAAGCAATCATGCCAAAAACTGATACCCTTCCATCACTACACTAAAAACCCCATCACCTCAAATTTAAGGCATATTAAATTACAAAAATCAAAACGAACAAATAAACAAAATTACCATGTCATGTAAATATCGATAAAATATAATTTTTCATTCCACTACCAATCAAATAGGCGAATTTATTACAAATGGTAATGAATATCGGAAGCTTAAACGCCAGGAGTACCAATATTTCAACCAAAAATCGACTCTCATCGAAAATAGTTTTCGAGTATCGAGTCGTTAAGTTTTCAATACCCATACGCATACCCCCAACACTGATTCTTTTCTCTCACTTCAAAACGCACATTTTTGTAAACTCATCTCATCAAAGTAATCAGCAGACACGAAAAAAATACTCCAACGAATGATTTAACAATGACACACAGTCACAACAGGGGGCGCCGCTGTAGTACATTCTCGAAACAATTACGAGGTGGATTTAATTTATTCGAAAACACGAAAACTTAAGGAAAAGAAAATTCACATAATTTTTGTATCTCTGAAACGATATCGTAATCAGTTTGATTTCTTATAGCGGAGAAAATTTGTTTGTTTATGTGGTAAACAGATATGAATGTGAGAAAGCTGTGAATGGATAAGCCACCTTGTTTTTCAGATTAGAACAAAAGTTATGGAGGAGGAGAAGAAGGAAAGTTCCAGCTTTCTAGACTCGATATCGCCCAATCGAATGTAAATTAAGTTTTCAATGCTGGTATTGATATATTTATGAATGGAACTTGTGGATATAAATTTTTCGGGCAAACATTACAATTTTTTATGTAACGAAATGTTTGAACAATTAATCAAGAAGAATTATAGAAAATTATAATGAATGAAAGAGTTATTGGCACTAAACTGAGGGAACTTTATTTCGAAAACACCGTTTCTGACCCTCTTAAAGGCAATAACGTATGTTTCAAGCAACATTTTCCCATAAACAGATACACACATGTCCTTGAAAATTGTCTATAAATCAATTCCATTAATAATTCTTGCCAAATTTCAAATATTGCCATTGTTATTGTCATTAATCATGAGGTGACTTTAACAAAATAAATACAAAAAAAAACAAAATTTCTGTTTGACTTAAATTTAAAACACATAAAATTTCCCGAAATGAGAAAATCAATGAATGAAACAATGAAATGGAAATCCAGAAAATAAGAAAATAAAGAGAAATTAAAATGTATGCCGCTTTGCTATGTGTGTTTTCGAACATATCGCACCCGCATTTAGTGTTTTCTTAAACAACAGTCTGATGTTTTTCTTATAAATATTTAAATATTTACATTGTGTAAACAAAAAAAATGATGATGCTCTTGTTGAAAATATTTGCAGCGAAAATAAACTTTTCAAAAAAGGAGAAAGAAAATAGAAATTATTTAAAATTGTCGACAATGGCCAAAGTGCTTTTGTTATGAAGAGAATAGTAAAGGAAGAACAGGGGTGACCATATAGTAGAGATTTAAAAGACTGCAGTACTTTAGTAATGCAGTCAGTAAAGTCGCAGTTAATTAACTTAAAAAAAGACTTACAGTTAATTAACTTACAAAAGTACTTTAACTGGAAAGGATCAGTCACCAGTCAGTACTTATTTTTTAACTTGCAGTCAATTATAAAAAGTCAATTGACTAAAAGTTAATTTACTGCAGTACTTTTAACTGGCTTTAGTCAGTTAAGTCACTAAAAAGTCTTTTATTTTAAGCGAGTTTGGTTTTAGTCAATAAGTCTTTTGACTGCAGTCAATTAACTTTAGGTCAATTGACTTTTTTTTTAGTCTTTTTGACTAAAAAGTAATAAATTGAGTTTGAGTCAATATTATTGAATCAATACTATTGAGTCAATAATATTGTAGTACCGAAGTAAACAGGGATTTTTTTGTTTGAATTCACATTGTGAAGAATCCTGTGTATGAATTCGTCCAATAATTTACCCCAGTGTGGGATATGAACGCATATGCTGTCCAACTTTCAGAGGCCAGGGCCGTATACTTCAGGAGATACAGACGGTCAAAGGGGCGACATGATGGTTTTTTCGGTTGAATTCACATTTTGAAGAATCCTGTCTATGGATTCGTCCAATAATTTACCCCTGTGTGGGATATGAACGTACGCATATACTGTCAAACTTTCAGAGGCCAGGGCCGTATAGTTCAGGAGATACATACAGGTCAAAGGGGCGAAATGATACACTTTTTAGTGACTTAACTGACTAAAGCCAGTTAAAAGTACTGCAGTTAATTAACTTTTAGTCAATTGACTTTATATAATTGACTGCAAGTTAAAAAATAAGTACTGAGGGGCCGTCCATAAACTACGTCACGCTGAATTTAGCTGTTTTGACCCCCTCCCTCCCCCGGTGTCACGCTTTGTCACACTTGCTTTAACCCCCCTCAAATATTACGTCACAAAACAAAGACCCCCCCCTTAACAAAAAAAAATTAATTGATAGAACACAAATTTCCAAACATAAAATATGTTTTATATTTTTTGTTATAATTCCATTTTTTTAATAAAAAAAATAAAATAAAGTGGCAATAAACTTACGTTTTTTAGTCTAACTTTGGCGAACGTCACGTTAGACGTAGACCCCCCCCCCCCTCCCCCCTTGTCACATCTTGTCACGCTCAGCGTGACCCCTCCCTCCCCCCTAAGTGCGAACGTATTTTATGGACGGCCCCTGACTGGTGACTGATCCTTTCCAGTTAAAGTACTTTTGTAAGTTAAAAGACTAAAAAAAACAGTCTTATTCGTGACTTAACTAAAGTACCGAAATGACTGCAGTCTGTAAAACTCTGCCATATAGCTGAATGTTGAGTATAATGCATTTACGAGTATTAGCAAGATTTTCGCATGTTCGAAATCCTTGAGCTACAGAGCCTTACTTTATCACTTCTACCTTGGGACAAACATTATTATTTGGCGATCTAGAACCGAGAGTTCATGCAGTTGGCAGATCGAACAGGTCCAAGTCCTTTGTTAACGACGAGATAGAAGCTCAGTCTCATATTCGATTCATTACATTACATTACATTTCACAGTACTTCGCACATAAATGTAACGAACTACAGACACATAGCAGCACTGGTGACTGAGACCATCGGCTGGGACAGAACAAGACATACAACAGAGAGGGACAGATAGACACATAGAAAGAAAGCACACATAACAGAAACCTACGTGGCTCAGAGGAGGAGACTTAGTTTTGTATTGTCTCATGTTATCGCACAGGTGGCCTCAGCCTCAGATAAGCTGATATTCGATTCAATGAAGAGTAATATAGGTTAGGTTAGGTTGAGGGGTTGACAGTTGATGTCGTTACCGTCACACTTAGTTCAATACAGTATTGCTACTCAACCTTTGTTTTCAGTTAATCAAGCCATTTGGAGGCATTGATGATGTTCAAAATGTTAGTAACTGGAGTACTAGAGAGTTCTCGAAGAAATAATTGCCGGGCAGTGACATAGAAGTGAAGTGTCGTCGTGCACCTCTTCGTCACCCGTACTATCGCCATTATTAATACCTCTTTAGCAGATTTTGTCACTGCCAGGACCCCCGCTTGGAAGACACTACTGTAGTGTGGAAGCCTAAGCGAGTCGGTTAACTTGAGAGATTCAGAAGAGAAGCCTGCACCTACACCAGTATCCATCTTTGAGCCATCTGTATAGATAGCTACTTATGACTCACTGGAGTATGGTATGTTCCATATTCTATTCCTCTCTGCTTGGAAAGGCAGCCTGGAACGCTTTGTGGAAATCAAGTTCAGGTATTTTATAATCTGTCGTAGTACTATAACCCATACCTTTATGAAGGATCTGAGCATGTCCTTTGGAACTGTTTTTCCAGACTTTAGTCTGACTAAGTCTCAAGGCACTATTAGCTGCAGATTCTTGATCAAAGAGATATAGGGGTTTTATTTGAGGATAATTTCCAGTCCCGCAGTTGGGGTGGATCTCATTTCCCCTGTAATGCCAGTGCACCAAGTCTTTGTATTTTTGTCAAAGTTTTGAGGTTCGTGCTCTTTTCTACAGAATTCCACAAAACCAGATTACCATATGTTAGTATTGTAGGATTGGATCCCCAGGTTTTGCCGAAAATTCTATTGCAGGAGTAAAAGGGTATCGATGACTTTTAATATCTCTCTTTGGTGTTCACACCCCAGTTTAGGTTTTTATCTAAGATCACACCGAGATACTTTGCATGATCAGAGATTTTAAGAGGACAGCCTTCAATTGAAGGTGCTTTAAAGTCGGGTATTTTACGTTTGTTAGTAAACAGCGCTAGTTCTCTCTTAGCTGGATTGACTGTCAGCCCACAGTTCCTAGTCCATTTACTTACCAACGAGAAGGCATATTCGGTCTGTTAACTGATAGTTGATAAGAACTTGCCAGTCGCTAGCAATGCAAGATCGTCAGTGTAGGTTATTATTTTTCCTGCATTTGATTTCAGCTTAGAGAGTTTGCCGTTCATGACAAGAACCCAGATCCCAGAGTAGCGGAGAGAGGATGGATGTGTAGAGCAATATAGGATGTCAGTTCTAAAGACTTACCAATTGCTATGCTTAACGGAATAGGTCTTGAATTGGAAGTGGTTTACTCTCGGACAAGTAAAAATGTGCTGTAAGAATCTCACAGTGAAGAAGTTGGTACCTAATTGTTGTTTGTTTATGTCTTCCTGCTGAAGAATTCTATCACTCATTGAAGATATATTTGTGACCATCTTTATATCTGCGCAAAATGGGAATTTCGCAATTTTGAACACATAGTCAGGGCGGTGCGGGTGCATAACTTCACAGGTCATAACTTCACATGGGTCATAATTTCACCTCTAGTGGGTTATAATTTCATATTTCCCACCTTAGGTGAGCAATAATTTCACCTGAAATGTTGGTGAAATTATTTCCCACCTATTTAGTCATTCCACGGCACAGGGAATCTGGTCCCGAAGAAATTAAATTCGCGGTTTCAGACCTTCGCGATTAGTTTTAAACATTTTGTAAAACAATAAATTGAGTGGACAATTTTTACATATTTTCGATGTCTTTTCAGTGCAAAACATTTGAAATATACCGCATGCTCTAAGTCTATGTGACGTAAGGGAAACTTTTTCCAATGCAAACGTTATCTTCTGAACTTCGATGTTCGGTGAGAGTACGGCGAGCAAATTGAACTCTAACCCAGTTTCATCTTTTTGTCATCTAAACTAGCTGAGCTGTTTCAATGACTTTAACAACATTTTTTTATTGATGGGATGTTCAGTGTCCTTGCATCATGTGAATGCAGACGTAAGAATCATTTTTTCAATACTATATCAGTCGGCAATTCCTATTAAGCAAACGTATTCATCATTGAGTTTTTCAATACTAAACCTTAACTCTACAAACAGTCTTAAATGTTTAAGAAAATTGTATTACGTATTTTGAGGTTGAACCAACAAATGTAGTAGGTATAATTGCTAGCGAGCGAAGCGAGCGGAAAAAATTTTGCCCAAAAGAGAATCAATTTGGAGTGTGAAAATAAAAAAAATTCGCGCGAATTTTTTTATTTTCACACCCCAAATTGATTCTCTTTTGGGCAGAATTTTTTTCGCTCGCTTCACTCCCAATCAAACCAAATCGAATTTGAATGATAAAGATCGTCATCATGCTCGAAATGAATCATTCCACTGCAGCACCTGCTTGCCTGACACTAGGATACATTACATTGGTGGTTGCTTTTCCAGCTTCTGACTTCAGGACCAGTTTCCCTGCGCCTCAACTCAGTTTTCAAATAGCGCGTTTTATTTTATTATTTTCAGAGTCTTGAAAACTTAATTTCCGAATGAAGCATGTTCCAAAATGTTAAGAAACTTAATCGTTCGGAAATTCAATTTTAAAGACTCTGAAAATAATAAGTAAAATCGCGCCAGAGTAATGCAGTTTTTGGTAGACAAAATGATAATTTCTTACAACTGTAGTAAAATGTGAAATTATATCCGAATTTGAGTGGGACATAACTTCACACAGAAGTGAAATTCTGGCCCACAAAAAAGTGAAGCTAATTCCCACCTTAGATGGGACACAATTTCACCCGATAAAAGTGAAATTATAACCCACTTGAGGTGAAATTATGACCCATGTGAAGTTATGACCTGTGAAGTTATGCACCCGCACCGTCAGGGCATCGTTAATAGCCAATATAAAAAGAAGAGGTCCTAAATGATTTGAGGGACACCGGATGTAGCAATAAAAGAATCATTGTTGGGCCTCACAGTTGGATCAATATTCGTATTTCGACAGACACAGCTGTCTTACAGCAGTTGGCTTCAGCCCAGGCTTCAGGTTAGCAAATTATATTCACTATATGGTCAAGCCGACTTTGCCATCATACGGACAAGTCATCATATGGAAAAAATTCCGGTGTTCAAGAGACAGTGTCTTGGTTAGTAACGAACGCCGGAGTCTTTTTACGTATGTAGATAGAGATACTCACTTTTCTACCAAGAAGTTATACCTATAACGGTGCTTGGAACAACATAACTGGCAATTTTGTTATAAAACTTGTTCAGAGTCACATAACGAGAGCTATGACTTCTATGAGAGATGCTTGGACAGGGTTAGAACCTCTGTTTTAAAATTTCGGAGCGAATTTGAAAAAAAAGTGGAGCAAATGCAAAATTTTCGGAGTAGATTTGAAACAAGAAGAAGATATTTACTTTTCAGGGAAATTTCTTCAATAAAAGTTAATTTAGCTATATTCCTCTTTATATGACTTCTTTTGCAGAATGCAAGTTGTTGAGCTGAACAATACTCACGACCCTTGTCCCATCGTCGTTTGCAGTGCTGTCGCAAGTGCTTTTTTTTATTTTTTCCAAAGCTTCATACTTCGTTTTTATTAGAGAAATACCTGCGAAGTGGGATTTTTGACGTAATCCAAATAGTCGTAAGATATGCAACCTACAATGAACTTTGCTTTATTATTTTACTATTTTTTCACTGAATTTTTGTTGAATAGTAGCGTTTTCACTTTCTGGAGTTTAAATGTTCACAACTTCCAAAATATCGACCGATTCCAAAATATTTTGACTCCCAAACTCCAGTTCTCGTAATTCTACCCTAATTCCATCAGGAATTTCATGTAGTTGGTTGTCCATAAGCCATCGGTATGATAGCTAAGCTATTTATTGTTCAATAAAAGGGAAACAACGTCTTGATTTGATTAATATGCTGTTTCCACTGACGCTAATTAGGAGATTAAGCGAAGTAGAATAAGAACAAATATTGTTTTTTCTGGTATTTAGGGTACCTACATATTAGTCGATCAAAACGTTGATTAATAGAACGGGTAGTACATATAATACTACGTTTTCATCTACCCAAAATCCAAGAAAACCGAGATTTATTCTAAATCTACTTCGTTAAATCTCTTGATTAGTGCATTGGAAGCAAGCATATTAAATTTTCTTAAAAGAACGTAAAGCTACACAGCTATACATTAGCTGCGTTCCTTTGGGAACATTTATCTACTGCTTAGTACTTCTGGCTGCTATGAACTACTTTTCCCCTGTGGTCAAAGTAGTTCTTCGAAGTAGTTACGATACTAGTCTACGCCAGATGGCGTCAGTATAAAGAAATAGAAATTGTTGTCGTTTGATTTGAAATAAATCACAACTGACATTCAAAAACAAACAACCGCAATGACGTATAATTTTGGAGCTTAGATTTTACTTTTTGAAAAATTAACGCGTTCCATTCAACGTCTACTGCGAAGTACTAAAAAGTAGTTTAAAAGTCCCAAAGGAACGCACCTATTATTTATAATAGGTAGTTTAGGTAAACAAAATTTGCTTTGTGGACAAAGTGGAGTAAATCTCGAAAAATCGGAGCGTCGGAGTAGATTTTCATTTTTCATAAAAGTGGAGCAAATTTGCTCCGATCGGAGCAAGGTTCTAACGCTGTGCTTGGAGTCTTAATGACGTTATCTCGAACTTCCGAGAACTTGACCTTGCAACGCCCTAGGTTAAGCTGGGGTAGCTTCGTCTCCGGGTTTTAAGAAAGAAACGATACCCCTGAGACGAAACAGTTAAATTCTTTTTGTTCTGCCCTGATAGCTTGATTTCACTAATCATAAGGTTTTTCATGGAGCAGGTCACCCCAACATCACATTCTTAAACGAAATTTTTGCAGTGCATTCCAATGATTGCGAACGTCTGGGCTTAAATGGGCCATTATGATGATGACTCTAAGTAAACTAGCCAGGCCGGCTAATCAAGACAACAGTGATGATGCAGTACATATGATTTATTTTTGAATGAGTAGAAAAGTGGGACACTCAAGAATCGCTACTGCATGTAGAATTGTAGACGTAGAGACACCATAGTATTATTCGAGCAACATCAGCTGGCAAGGTGCTGTCTGCTATGTTCCCAAATGCATTTTAAGAAAATTTGCCAAAATCCAAGAAAAGCAAAGTTTGCCAACCCCAATGGTTTAAAATGTAAAATTTTCAGATTGTTGAAGACCCCTTGCATTCTCTGTCTGCATTTTAAAGAAAATACTTCCTGATTTTGACTAAGTTCGAAAATTATTCTCCCTGCATGACTACTGATGAAATAAATTAACAACGCCACTCGTTTGGAGCTTCACCTTCCGAATAGATCCACTCGGGATGTAAATTACCACATTGTTCTCACCTGAATATGTTAGCGCCTATGTAACCCTAGCGGGGTTTCTTTCTACTCCAATGCATAATGCATAATATATGCATTGATTATTACAAGCGTGCATCCAGAAGAGGAGCAATCGAAGTGTAAACAATACGCACAGAAGCGTTCACTAGCCTAGCGCCTCAGTCTCGACCTCTAAATTCCATGGCGTTAGCATCCCGCATTGATGAGCAAAGGGCGCTGCCGGGATTCACCCCTTAACCGGACTGTTTTTTTCTATTTTCGAGAGGAGGAAACTCAATCTTGAATCTCACTTATGGTTATTTGGCATTTTTGTGTTTACACAAGGAGGACGAAGATTCTGATGATGATTACAACGTTGACGGAGTCAATTGCCTGAACACCACCAAACCACTGCTGTGCGCTATAGCTGCACTGCTAAAGGATGAGCTCCGACTCGCCCAGATTGCTTCTGCTTGTTGTGGTCGGGCTAGTGGTCGTTCTGATGCTCCTTAATGTCGAATGAAGATTCTTAAACATTGCCATATCGCTATAGGACTATACGCCCGTCATGTGGTAATGCTTTGGTGGTTAATCTCTTTCATATGGTTTGGATTTCCTGGTTCGTCTGAGATTTTCCAATCGACACCAAGACGACGACGACGACATACACAACCGTTTTGGACTTAGCCAAAACATATTTGGCGAGCACACACGCTGCTACTGAAGGCATTCTTGAAGGAAACTTTTTATTTTTCTGGACTATGGCCATCGATGACAGGTAGCGGAACTCAAATGGAGACTGATGACCAAATGACGATGGACAAAGATAAACGGACGCGCCCCGGGTCGGTTGGTATAATAATAATAAAATAATACGCATCATGTGGTAGGAGTATCTTTCGGGATGCGTGCGTGGAAAATTGATTGGAAATTTCTTATTCTTTTCCATCAACAGAGACATTCTTTTTGAGTGGCGTAGGTGTTGAAGGGGGATTAATTTGCATTCGTATGTTTTGGATAATTGTACACTCCTTTTTGGTTTTTGGACGTTCGTCCGTTCGAAGTCTTGGGTCGAAGTTGTTTTATTGCGAGTCGCCCAAAAAGAGAAAAGAATGAAAACAATAAATTCATGAATGCCAAAATCCTAGACGGAATGTAAACATTTCGGACTGGGGGTGTGTTGCGAAATAATTAGGTAATTGTTTGTTTTTCGTAATGCGGAACAAATGTTGCGAACGAAAAGGCAAATAGGAAGACTGTCTGATGTGTAACCAATTTGTTGTGCAGAATTTCACCTGTGAACCCTTGTTTTGTCTGCATGCGTCAGATGTTTGAGGTTTGAGGCAAATTTCTATTACCCATGCCAATGCTATGGCGAGAGAGTGACTTTATTTTGAATCAACTGCAATGTTCTTTGAAATATTAATCTATATGGAATGCAGCGTATAAAACCTTTTTTTCTGCAATCTTCACTATCTCCCTTTGCTACAAAACAACAACATGTCATCAATATCGCAGCCTCTCAACAATATGGCTACCATTTGACAATGCGACTATGTCGCCTTTTGCTTTTACCATAACCAACATATCGATGTACTTAAGATTTGCCTCGAGAATTCAATTTCCCCTTGAAATAAGCAATTTCCTGCCTTTGTCCTAAATAAACATACCACGGTGACGACTCTGTTCCATTGATGGAACCAACTTCGTAACAAAAAAAAATGTTAAAACAACACAAAATGCAACTTCATCAGACCCAATATCCTACCGCATCACTCATTAGGACCTCCTTGCGACGACGATGACGACAATACAATCAGGGTACCATCAGACTGGAAGGCCATTATTTTAATCACTCTGAGGACATAATCGGCAGCAATAATCAAATCGGGAACTAAAATTAAAATATTAAAAAGAAAAGAACCAAACATTAACAAGGCAAAGCGGTCCCATCAACACTTCGACTGCGGATGGAAGTGTTTAGCCATCAATATTTTAAAATTTGTTTATTCTGATCCACCAGAAATTGGGTTTTATTTGTTCTTTCGTGGTGGCGACATATCGTCTGGAAATTGGTTCTTTATCAAATGGAGTATATGAATTGGATTCAGCCTCATAAAAAAATCCAGAAATGTATATTCAACGAAAAGAGATAAAGTGTAACGCGATAGGTGTGTGTATAGTCTTTATGTAAACAATGTCCTAATTTGTTCGGTTTCGTTGTGTGGTCTTTGTTCGACATAATTTTGGTCTCAACTCCGAAAACTCTTCAACAAATTTTCTATTGGAAATTTATTTTAGCTGTTCAATTGATCAGGTAGGAAATATTAGAAAATATAACGTTGAAACAAACATAGGTAATCAAATCAGTGGAAGTTACCGTCGGCAATATGTCTTCATCCTACAATAATTATTCTTCATGTAGTTCGCGTAGGCATCTTATTGTTTCTTGTTTTTAACGCTATGGAAGACAATTGGACGCTTTAACCTCGAGATTCAGCTTTTATCGTTTGACTCTCAAAAGTGACAAGTAGGTTCACCTTGAACACATAGAGTTCAACAGCTAATAATTTCAGGAGGGAATTGAAATCGAGCAGTCGTAGAGTAGTTCGGGGTAGGTTAGGTTAGGTTTAGGGGCTGACAGTTGATGACATTACCGCCACACTTAGATCAATACAGATCCATTGTGATACCCGCGAGTATTGCTACTCAAACTAATAAGAAAAACCTATGTGTTCAGTTAGTCAAGCCATTTAGAGGCCTTGACGAAGTTCAGGATGCTAGTACCTGGCGTACTAGAGAGTTCTTCTAAGTTCTCAAAGAAAAAGTTGCCAAGCATTTTCTTCCTTTGCTGGGAAAGTGCGGGACAGTGACACAGAAAGTGCGAAGTGTCTTCATGCACCTCCTCGTCTCCGCATCCTCTGCATAGGTCATCTGAACTGATTCTCATCTTCTTCATATGATAACCTAACAGGTTATGTCCAGTGATTATGCTTACAAGAGAACGAAGTGATCTCTTGTGTAGTTGCATAATTTTTTCAGTTCTTTGTTTGTTAAAACAGGGCCAGATCTTTCTTGTTGTGCCGCAGGTGTCAAGAAGGTTCCACCTTTCATTGGCCTTGATAGTTATTCTTTTTGAGATTTCCTGTTTTAAATAACAGGTAGGGGTGCTAACTAGCTGAGCTTGGCTTACGTCAAGCATTGACCCTAATCTTGCCAATTCATCGGCCTTCTCATTGCCTAGTATATCACTGTGGCCCGGGACCCAGCAGAGTCTAATTTTGTGCTGAGCGCCAAGAACCTTAAGCTCTTCGCGGCAGCATGAAACAAGCTTTGATTTTACCTCAGTTGCAGTAATCGCTTTTATTGCCGCTTGGCTATCAATGTAAAAGGTGATATCAGCTCGTGGTATCGCCATCATTGATACCTTTTTAGCAGCTGTTGTCACTGCCAGGACCTCCGCTTGGAAGACGCTACTGTAGTCTGGAAGCCTAAGCGAGGCGGCTAACTTGAGAGATTCGGAATAGAAGCCTGCTCCTACACCAGTGTCCATTTTTGAGCCATCAGTATAGATAGCTATTGACGATTCACTGGAGTACGGTATATTATCTATCCATTCCTCTCTGCTTGGGAAGGCAGTCTGGAATGGTTTGTGAAAAACAAGCTCGGGTGTTTTATAGTCCGTTGTAGTACTATGACCCATAACTTTATCGAGGATCTGGGCATGTCCTATGGAACTATTTTTCCAGATTTTAGTTTGACTCAGTCTCAGGGCACTTTTGGCCGCAGATTCTTGAACAAAGAGGTCTAAGGGGATAAGATCGAGTATAACTTCCAATCCCGCAGTTGGAGTGGATCTCATTGCCCCCGTAATGCCAGTGCACGCCAGTCTTTGAACTTTTGTCAAAGTTTTCAGGTTCGTGCTCTTTTCTAAAGCCTTCCACCATACCAAATTACCGTAGGTTAGTATTGGTCTAATTATTGCCGAATACATCCATCTGATAATTTTTGGGTTTGGTCCCCAGGTTTTCCCGAAAATTCTATTGCAGGAGTAGAAGGCTGTCGATGCCTTTTTGAATCTATCTTTGGTGTTCAAGCCCCAGTTTAGTTTTTTATCCAGGATCACACCGAGATATTTTGCGTGATCGGAGATCTTAAGAGGGCAGCCTTCAATTGAAGGCATTTTAAAATCAGGTATTTTACGTTTGTTAGTAAATAGCACTAGTTCTGTTTTAGCTGGATTGACCGTCAGCCCACAGTTCTTAGTCCATTTGCTAACCAACGAGAGGGCGTATTCTGTTTGTTCACTGATAGTGGGTAGGAACCTGCCAGTCGCTAGTAATGCAAGATCATCAGCGTAGGCTACTATCCTTACTCCACTTGATTTCAATTTAGAGAGTATGCCGTTCATCACAAGAACCCAGAGTAGCGGTGAGAGAACTCCACCCTGAGGGGTGCCCCTGGATGTGGTTACTCTCACCCTTTCCTCCGCTAGTTCAGAGTTAATCTGTCTCTGTCTGAGCATACACATTATCCACTGCGTTATTGCCTTTTCGACTTTGTGGTCGTCCAAGGCTTGCTTCACTGTTTCGTTCTTCACGTTATTGAAGGCTCCCTCAATATCCAAGAACGTTGCAAGGGTGTATTCCTTGTCATTCAGTGATTTTTCTATGACGCTGACAACACTGTGCAATGCCGTTTCAACGCTTTTTCCTTTAATGTATGCATGTTGAAATTCCGATATACAGTCCGGTTTCAGGGTGCTTCGGATGTGTATATCAATTAGCCTTTCAAACGTTTTCAAAATGAACGATGTCAGACTAATGGGTCTAAAGTCTTTGGCCTCCGTATGGCTAGGTTTACCAGCCTTAGGGATGAAAACCACCTTTACCTCACGCCACGATAAGGGAACATACCCCCATTTAAGGCTATTATTGAAAATGCTAGCTAGGTGTGGGATGATAAGGTTTATGCTCTTCTGAAGCATCATCGGGAAGATTCCGTCTAGACCAGGGGATTTGTACGGGGAAAAGGAGTGAATGGCCCATTTTATCCTTTCTTCCGTTATAATATCCGATGGTACTAGAGTTTCTGCATGAGACTCTGATTCTGGACTGCGGATATCAGCTACGCAGCCAGGAAAATGAGTATTCACAAGGAGTTCAAGTGTTTCGCGGCCAGATTCAGTCCAACTGCCTGTAGGTTTTTTAAGAGAACCGAGAGTGACTGAATCCTTGGTCAGAATTTTTCTGAGTCTTGCCGATTCATTTGTGTTTTCTATTTCGTCGCAAAAGGCCCTCCATGAGCTACGTTTTGCTCGTTGTGTTTCGGCCTTAAACATACGTTGACTGGTCTTATAATGTTCCCAGTCAGCTTCTTTCCTAGTTCTTTTTGCAACGTTGAAAAGTCTTCTTGTTTCTTTTCTTAAGTTGCCTAATTCAGTTGTCCACCAGGGTGGTTTTTTCCTACCTTTTCCCATATGATTGATGGGACAACTTTTTTCTAAAGCGTGGTTCAGAACAACTCTGAGTTTTTCTGACGCAAGATCTATGTCGGAAGGTTCTTGAATTAAAAGTGAGTCCGGGTTTTGAATTCCCTGTCCTACTTCCCTACAGAATACATTCCAGTTTGTTTTCCTGAAATTCCTGAAGGGTTTTGGAGTTGCTACTTCATTTTGTATCAAGAAGCCTATCAGTTTATGGTCTGAGAATGATTCCTCTTTAAGAACATTCCATTGATCTATTACTATTGTGCTTGAGTTATTGGTTAGGGTAACGTCAAGCACTTCTTTTCTATTTTTAGTTACAAACGTGGGTTCTTTGCCCCTGTTTGCTATTAGTAGATTTTGGTCAAGTATAAATTCAAAAAGAGACTCACCTCTGTTGTTGATGTCGGTACTACCCCATTGGGTATGATGTGAGTTAGCATCACAGCCTAGTACCACGTCCCATCTCTCAGAGGCAGCCTTCTCCACAAGCTGGCTTGTGATGTTAGCGGGAGGTCCTTCTGTTCCGTCACTCGGCATATAGCACGATGTTAGGATCAGTGGTGGGAGTCCCTCCCTTTCGAGTTTGACAGCACACTGGTCTGGATCACTGTAATTTGCTAAAAGAAAGAGATTAAACTTCTTCCTGGCCAAAATACAGGATCTTATATTACTATTTGCCACTTGTGTGGCTTTGTATAGGATGAAGTCTGCTGCTTTTAGTCCTCTGATTCTGCCACCTGAGATCCAGGGTTCTTGAATCAGGGCAATGTCTATTTGTCTACTTCCCAAAATGTAGACAAGATTGGAGCTGGCGGCTTTACTTCGGGGTAAGTGTGCGCACTTTTGATCTTGAAGAAGGATTCCATTCAAAATATAGATTATACACAAAAGATATTAATTAAATATCGAACGTACATGTTCTTACTACTAACATTGAAGTATAAAACATCAATTATTTATAAATTAACTAATTTGTTTATATGAAAACCAAAACAAGTCAAATTGCGCACACTTGCCCTTATGAAGGGGTAAGTGTGCGCAGGATGTAGGGTAAGTGTGCGCAGGTTCTTTTACTAATTTTTTTTTATATAACGAATTTCGCACACTGTAAACACTTCCTTTTAATATCTTTTATAGAAAAGTTGAGTGCATAAAAATATAACATGTAAAAACATATACGAAAAAATAAAGTTCTTCTTCATATTTCTTTCCAATACAAAAATCAAATTTTGGTCTCTAACTAACATGTAGCTTCTAGCTTCCCACCAACCTATCAACATACCGTCGTTCGGGGTAAGTATGCGCACTTTTGACTTTCAAGAAGGATGCCATTCAAAATATAGAGTATACACAAAAAAAGTTAGTAAAATATCGAACGTACATGTTCTTACTACTTACATTGAAGTATAAAACATCAATTATTTATAAACTAAATAATTTGTTTATATGAAAACCAAAACAAGTCAAAGTGCGCACACTTGCCCCCAAATGATTGCGCACACTCACCCCGAATGCACTATTTTATTGTTTTTGCAAAAATATAAACAAATAATTGTCAAAATCAGTAAAATCTCCACTCAAACGTAAAGTTCAAATAGTATATTCTATAAAAAATCACTACTCACTGCATTAAAATACAAACAGAGATCACTGACACGTTTTGAAAATTAAGAAAATTTTTAGTGAAACTTACCTTTTTTTTCTTTTGTCTTTCTACGACGCACAAACACTATAATAGCACAAACATAACTGACCTCAATAAAGATCGGATACCTGCTAAATTGTGCATTGATAGAAATTCGAATTTCATCTCCTTTTTTTAAAAAATCGCTATGCGCACACTCACCCCGCTGCGCACACTTACCCCGAACGACTCTAATCAAAAAGTGTTTCTTCGATAACTTGGTGACCAGTTCAAATAACCAGGATTAAGGCCTGAAGAGATGACTAAATGGTTTTGTGGAGGTAAAAGGTGGAAAAACGTTTCTTAGGTTTATTAAAGTGGAGAATGGGCTCTTTTTTTACTGTAGGTACAAAGTTGTTGTAGGTGCATGACAGTCCGCGTAGATTTCTGAGTAAGTAGGTACAACCAATTTTCGGCAATTGGCGTTGGCGCCACTGTCATTCGAATGAATTAAATGCATGTCTCCGTTGTCTGGATCTGATTAAGATCCCTGTTCACCGTACAAATTATGGAATGCATGAGCCTTAGACACGTTTGGGTAAACTTATAAACTGGAACTCAAAACTTTTTGCTCTTAAACATTAACTTAAAATAATTTTAAAAACCAGTGTTCCACTTTTTCAAATGTTTTATGAGCTTTATTGTGAGTTTCGCCCGGAAAATCATTCCCCCAGAATATTTTCGTTAGCCCGGAAATTTTAAAGCTATTGTGAGTTTCGCCTGAATAGAATTTCACTTCGAATCAGGACTAACAGTTCGAACAAAACAAGTGTTAAATAGACTTCGTAGTCTTTTTTTGTTATTTCATATTGTTAAATTCATTTTAAGTCCAAATGTTACAGTCTCTTCACTCCAATCTTGTGGTTGTTTATCTTATCGCCACCAAAGAGAAAGTGAAAATTTTAAGCTGAAATATCGTTTGATTTCGCCCGGAATGATTGATGCCGATAAGGGGAATTTTTCGAACATGAAATTTTTTTCACCATTCTCAATAAGGGAAGAAAAAAAGGGGATTTTTCGGGCGGAATGCTGTTCGGGCGAATGTTGTTAATTATTTATGTGTGTTGTGTTATTTTTTTATAGTTTCGCTGTGCAATCTATAAAAACTAACACCGCACTAAGTGATGAGCCGGTCGGTGGTATAACACAGTTCCTGTGTTGGCAAACCATTGATCCATTGATTGATAAAATGGTGCTTGCTATAAGCCCATACGACTAATTCTGATAGTGTGTAAAAAAATAAAAAAAATCATCAGTTTTATGACGTTTGAATTTTAAAACCACCATGACGATGTTCACATTGGACTATTTCCGCCGACTTATTTTGACGTAAGGTCAATCTGTCGTGTTCAAACACGAAAGTAGTATGAACACTCCAGACTCACTTTGACGTCTTGTATTTGTCATAATTGACTGTGTTTACAAAATTGAAGACATAAAAAAAAATCCATTTGTGATCAAAGTGAATGCTTGACAAAATTTGTATTAAGGATTCCCATTCCCACCTTCTGGAATCCTTTCATATGAGAATTCAATTTAAGAGGCAGTGCGGTAAAGAAGAGAAGAAGGATATCAGTTATCTGAAGAAGTGAACCACTCAATGCAGTCAACAAAACAAATTATTTAAATATGTTTCTTATGTTTTATTTTTTGTCATTGTAAGATCATAACAATAAAAGTTCACAAATCAGGATCCGTTTATGTTGTTCCAGGCTGTGTGTTTTTGTACCAGCCCGCTGTCGACGGGTTTAATCAACTTAAAGGCTTGTCTTAGATCATCCGCTGTGATTTCTCCGCAGGCTTGAGCGCTTTGGGTGGTAATATTTCGTATTTGGTTCATTGCTGCTTCCTTGAAAGCAAGTCGTATCTGATCACCTGTGTACTCTTCACTTAGTTTTGCCAGCTCCTGCAAAACAGCATACGTGCTTGCTATATTTGAATTTTGAGGGTAGTAGTTCATCATAGATTTTCGTTCTTCACATGATGGTATGCTTATCAGGATTTTCTTCTCAAAACGTCGGAGAAATGCAGGATCCATGTCCCTTCATGGCATATTTGTGCTTGCAAGTACAAATATCGAACTATTGTTATCCTCCAAGCCATCAAGAAGTTGAAGAAGCTCGTTTTTTAACCGTTTGGATGCTTCATGTTAAGAGGAAAGATCACATGCATCGAAAAAAAACAAACACTTTAAATTGCGTGTTAACGTTCACCAGAACTGCACACTGCAACCATCAATGGAATCACATTCGACGCCATTCACTCTGTTGTTTGGTTGAGCCACGATGCGATGCCATCAAAAGTAACAAATCCGAAATGGCCAAACACAATTGCGCGACTATTATTTGTTCTGTTTCGCTGGTTATCTGGCATACATATGTGAGCAATTAACGAGCCACGATCCAAGAAGACTTTCATCTGAGTTAGGTGGTAATTCGTTAGAGGAACCTTGGAATTTGTTTCGCATGGTCTGGGCGGGAGGATAGCAAGATTGATGGTCACGGTTTTGTTGAACCAGTTTGTCTGCAATGAATATTTAAGTATCTAAAAAAAATATTTACATTGCTTTTTATTTGACTAGATTCAATTAAATGCTCATTTTGTACAAACCGATTTCTGGAACTCCTCTAGCCATTTTAAGGTTTTCTCCATGTCTCTCGAATTGGGATAAACAATCCAAGTTCATCAACAACTTAAGTTTTTGGTACTGATTCCATTTGCAGCGAATTTGTGTTGCTTGTTGCACTAATTTTTGTCGACAAATTTTCGTACAATTCGATTTAAAACATTCATATTCAATTTTGCACTATTAATTAATTTGACTGCTGTGTCATATGCCAAATGTCAAAAAAAATCCATAAATTTTTAGTTTGGTTTGAAAATCCTGCCTCACTTTGTTGTCTTTTTCTTACCAGCAAGTGCGAAAGAGAAAAAACATATAGACGTCAAGATAAGTCGGCGGAAAGAATCCAATGTGAACATCGTCCATGAGTGAACAAGTATTTACAACTACCCTTCGATACTGTGGTGAACCAAGACGAACTTGTTAGATTCGTAATTAACGTACCCATCATTCTTTTTTCAGACATAAGACCACAATGACTTTGCAACAGAACCAAACTATCAGTCAAGAAAATTATGAACAATGTTATCGAGGCAACAATTTTTATTAGATAATTCAAAGCTGTTACCACGTATCCCAATGATCACGAAAGATATGCTATTTGAATTCAAACGTTTGCAGTTCCCGTTGCGACGCGCTTTCGCAATGACTATCTATCAACAAAGCACAAGGCCGAGCGTGCAAGTGTCTGGATAAAATTAAAAGAATCCATGCTTCTCACATGTTCACGATTCAGATGGAAAACCAAGATAAAACAATTGAAATCGAATTAAAACGAAATGGTACAATGTCTCAATTTTTTCGAAATAAAGAAAATAAATTCAAAATTTGTCTAATGATTTTCCGCAACGCCCGGAAGGCACAGCTAGTCTAGTAACTTTATAAGGAGGAGTGGTAAGTGTCAAATTTTGTTTGAAGAATTTTCTTGCTACTTATTTGTAGAATTTCAATTTCAATGATAAATGCATAAAAGCGTGTAATGTTTCACGTTTTAAATACTTAAGAAAATACCGTAATCTACTTCAATTGCTGTTCGTTAATCGCGCTACATCTTGAGAACTATTGGACTGATTTGGCTAAAGTTTTATTCTTTGATGGCGGAAATCCAGGGAAGGCTATGAAGTCGAGAAACATTTGAAAAATTCACTTAAACAAAAGTTATGAGCAAAAATATCTTAAGCTTTTCAAACGATTATAATTCCAAGATATTATAAAAGTAAAACTAGCAGCAGAAGAAGTTTTTACACAGAGAAATAAACGAGTAGAAGGCATTGCAGATTCACAATCCGAAACTTTCTTTTTCGTTGACCAAACAAAGTTTGTCGGGTCGGCTAGTTATAAATAAAATACAAAGACACAATTTCTTTTTCATTCTCTTAAACTTTATTTTTATTCATACATTTTTAAAATACAAAAATTACAAAATTCCAATGAATTACACACAATCTCGAAAAAAAACTGCAGATGTATTTTCATCAAATCAAAATTTAGCCCACTTAACTAAGGACACTATCAATTACAATTGAACACATTCCAATGGGAAACCAAACTGCTTTATTGAAAACTTCAAAGACTTTACATCGAAGTTAATTTCTATTTGGCGATTTATCACTTTTTTCATTATCCGCACTGAGTTGAAAAGTATTTCCCAATTCCCAATTTCAAAAAAAAAAAAGTCCTGCGCAGTCGTAAAAATTTTATCTTCTACTTCTACCGAACATCTACGTCATTACTAATACCAAGGCAAACAACAGATTCACCCTATGCACAAAATAAGTAAGCATTATCGCTTCGTTTTTTGGTGTCATTTTGTTGTTCTCCAGAGCAAAACACAGAAACAAGTTTGGCAACCGCAATTGCTTACAAATGAGGCGGGGAAATATTCAGAAATCGACACGCCTTTCATAAATTCTCGATTTTTCAAAAATTCCAACACCAACACCATGAAGACGACGACGGGCGACAAAAGTTAATTATGAATTCCAAAATTGTCATTGAACCAAAAATGCCAGTGTATGCTGGAGCAAGTAGGTATGAATACCAAAGAATATGACTGAAAGTAAACAAATCGATTAATCAACTAATTTGTTTGAATGTTAAATAAAAAGTCATTTAAATATTTGTGTTTCCGTTAAATAGGCCTGATAAATCTGAAAATCTTTTTAATATCAAAAATAAACAAACGCAGGAATTTTGTTTTGTGTCAAAATAAGGATGTTGATAAGGAAAAATTACTGTTTGTTGTAAGCTTTGCGTAGGTTTCGAATTTGGTAATTTTTTTAATTTATTTATAATTATTTAATTCATTAACTACGCTCATTACAAAGAATAAACTTTTCAATTTGGTTACTCCCAATTTTCCTTTGGCCATCAATCACTATAAAATTGCTGTATATGAGCTCATTAAATTTCTAAATGCCAAGACTAATTTCGAAGACTTCCGTACTACCGTTCCCTCAAGGATGTACATTTTCCATCTGGAATATCGATATCCTAAAACTATGAGTCAAAACAACACCGCCATCTCCTCATATCACACTCATTTAAGGTCTCGCAGGTTGAAATCCATCACATTATCCGAATGCCTGTTCATCCCAACTATTCCGCGCCATCATCTATGTACGTCTGGAAAAACATTTAAAAATGCTCATGCTCGCTGGAAACCGAGAATTCGGGTTAACCAAATACGTCACGATAACACTCTCCCTAATTTGACATATTGTCGAGATGCTGTAGCTGTCAAACGCGCAATCAAAACCATCCATTTGTGGCTCGTCGCTCGTATGAACATCTTCTTCTTCGTCTTCAACTTCATTTCGACGGACGTACTGAATTTTTGTCTTCCCATTTAAATTGAGGAAAATAGTTGACTTTTCATAAACAAACAAACAAAAATTTCCAACACAACTAATAGACAACGAATTGTGTGGATCAGTTTGTCTTGTGGCTGAGGGGGTTGAGGAAGAACATGAAACTCGTCAGTCAGTCGAATTAACAAGATGTTTCGTCTCAAGCAGTAGCATGATGCTTGCTGGCTGAATAACGATGTTGCCATGTGTTTCGTTTGAATATCGGTTCCATTTGGGGATAGACCATGACTGTCAAAACACTTCTGTCAGATTCAGAATGTTCTTCTTCGAGCGTCTGATATGGCGGATAAAAGGCTGTTTCGGATAGCATAAGGTCCATTTAACACTTTGCAACATTTTTCAGTCAGATATACGTTCAACGTATGAAAGCTGTCAAAGTTTGACTGTACATAAATTAGCACTTCTCAGCACTACTGTTCGATTTTTATTCTCTTAAAATTTGTAGATTTCTTCAGCATCAGAAAAAAACAATTAATTTCTATCACAAGTTCTCGGTTAGAAAAACAAAATCTTAGGGAAAAACTAGGCGATAATTAGCAGCAGAATCATAAAATGTTCAGAATTATAATGACGATATGGCGTGAATGATGGAAACAATTTGTTAGACATTAAAAGGTGCTTCCAAAAACAAACAGACAATAACGAATGCATAAGTGGCACTAGTTAGCTATATTGTGCCTCGTCATCATAATCATACAAGCCTTACAACTAAAGTCGTATTAAGGGGTTAAAGTCAGATATAAATGAAACGATTTGGTGTCCCGCTTAGTACCTGCCTAGCTTCTTACTCCTACTTTTTTCGAACCAACTACAGAAGCTAGTCCCCTCAGCTTAACCTTCATGGTCTTATCTGCCGAACTATGGAAACATGAACATCGATATCAGTGAAAATAACACTGATGTTCCTTGTTATCAAAGGGGTATCCTCAAAGGTTCCAGGGTCTACTGCAGTAAGAACCGGTGTTTCAACAAGGTTTCACTTGGGTTATCAACAGAGCTAACCTCCGGCTTTCAACGGCGATTAAACGGTATACTCTGTGCTCCGAGAGTATACTTCGACCGAATGCTCGGTTTCCGTATTCTAGGCTCGTCCACTTTTCAACCAGTCGTCTACGGTTCGCTTCCTTAAGCACATTTTCTACAAAAACTGTTTGTGAACTTTATTTAATGGAGTTGTAAAAATTCATACAAAATTCTTTCTCACACGTTAGATGTGAATTACATTTTATTGGAATAACTTATGTTATTTTTTAATTTGCAATGCAAGTAGCTAATGCATTATTTCACACAGGAATCCAAAATCTACACTTATCATCTTTTTATAGATATCAATGCATTTACGGAGGCTTTCAGATGATGTTGCTGATTTCACGCTACCTTTTATACCAATGAAGACCAAGTATCAATGCTGTCAACAAAAAAAAATAATGGACGGACGCACGGTGTTGGAAAACATCAACTAAGACGTAATCAAGGACTTTTTGAACTTGAGACAGTTATATACCTATAGTTATGCAGTAAGCGAGCTGCCTGGAGAAGCTTGTTGAATAAAGTCTTGATCCGTCTCAACTAGTCACCATAAGTATTAAGAACTAGATGTAACTACAGTACCCGCTACCGTCTACCCACTACCCCACTAACCTTTAAATAGTCCCCGTTAACCCGTTAACCCGTTACCCAGCTACCCCGTAACTCTGTTTACTGCTTCCCCACTACCCGCTACCCACTTCTTCTACGCGCTACCCCCTACCCCTCTTCTTGCTACCCGCTATTTACTACCCACTATCCACTACTCCGCTACCCCACAACCCACTTCCCCGGCCATATCTGAAGAACGGCTTGGTCGATTGTGTACAAAATACTTAAAACCCGAAAATTCCCTCAAAGTTTGGTGCCAAACACTGTACAGGTATAAAAGTAGTGAGTCCTCAAACGATTTGCTTGAAATTTGTATACACATAAAAAAACAACGTTTGCTGGGTCAGCTTGTAAGGTCATGACAGCTCAAGAACCTTCGCTGGCTCATGCACAACAAGGACCATCTCATGGTCAAATGCATAGTTAACGTTCTAGAGGCGAAATGGGGTTTCCACATTTTTGACCGTATCTCATGAACCGCTTGGCCGATTTTTCGCAACCTACATCTACATCTACACCACTACCCGAACATTCCGTCAACAATTGGGGCCAACAGTTCTCGAGTTTTGCGCTTAGCAACACATTAAGCGGTAAATTTGTATATATAAGATGATAAACAAGTGAAATAAACAGCCACATTGCTCTCCATTAGCCGTACATTACGTTCCTTAGCCGTAGTACACGAATGTTATAATGCCTTATTTCTCTAAGTTGAATACAAAAATCTGGAAAATCAGTTTAATGACAAAATCTGACCTGACCTTCCTAGTTAATCTGCCTATCAGAGGTTTATAAACGACTATCTATAACTTTTCTTCTGATGTCCTCCACATTACCTTGTCAGTTTTCCAAAATAGCATATTACAATTTGAATCCACCAAGAAATTACTTAAAATGAAAATATTTTTCAAAACTCAAAATTCGGTTTAATTGCTCTTTAATAGAAAGCGGTCATCTTCTACGCAAAAAACTGTTTTCTCTCTGAGAACTGACACAGTTGTCTATCTTCCCTCTTATTACAGTTTCAATTTATTATTATCTCGATTTAGCTATTTATATTTTCTACCTATTCCGTCTCGAGGCATAAAGTAGGTACTTTACAAACTGACATGATGGCAAAAACCTTAAAACAACACACCCAAATGTCAATCAAATAACTACATTACCGCCTAACGTCCCTGCCTTCATATTTTATTTACATTTCTATCCAAGTGCGAGACACTTTTCAAAAAGGGATGCAAGCAAATAATACAAATTTTTCCCACTTAATATAACCACAGGCGGAATTCGCCTTATACCAAGTACCTAAGCCCGTTGTGTTTTCTTAACCGACATTGAAATTTTGTGTGGTGTAAAAATGGCGCCCAACAAAGAAACCCTCAACGACGAGCAGGCCAATCAACCCCTCATCGTCGTCGTCGTTGTCCATGATGTTTTGGTCGTTCTGAAATTTAACAACTTCTATTCAAACAGACAAGGCAAGCAAAAAGCCCTTCGGTAAACCCATCCCAGTGGTTGGTGATGCTCTTGACTGAGATGAGAGCAGTCGTTTAAATTGAAATTCTGTTGCGTTTGGGGTGAATTTGATAATCATAAGTACACACACCCTAACCTACCTCAGTTTTTGCTGATGAGAGTTCCCAAACTTCATTTTGTTTATGTTCACAAAATACTTCCCCCATTAGACGCATATAACAAACAGATGTGAATGCTTCTAGCGAACTTGGATAATAAACCATGCGATGCTGGCTGAATGCATCTTCCATCGCAGCTATAAGTTTCTTAACGTTCACCTTTGTCTAACAATCGATTAAGAAAATTTTCCCGGAAAGTGCCGACAGAACGTCTATTGGGTAGCTGAATCTTCTTCCCAAGAAAACCCGTTTCAAGTTCTTTCTAATTAGATTCATAACCATAAGCTTATGGGGATCTTGGAGGGAGGTAATTGGCAGAGGTAATACACTATATCTTCGTTTTGGTCGAATTTGAATTCCAAATTACTCGACAACACACCGGGCGAAGCGATGATGTTGATGAGCTTCCTGTTTACTTTATTGATTTATGGGCCTCGAGAGTGCTCTCCTTTGAATATATAAAAAGATTCGAAGACTCTCGAGTCGACCTGATGCATCATGGCCTGCAAACGAGGCAGACGACCAATGGGGCTATCTATCTCCGGTGCTTGGTCGGTGCAATTGCATAAACAAATACCTTTTCAAACCGACTGCAGCACATCGTCGTCGATGAATGTTAAAATTGAAGGAACTCGAAAAACTTTGATTTTGAAAATCAGAGACTTTAATCAATTTATACGAATTATGGTTGAGGAGTGTATTTTATCGTTAAGTTTATTAGGTCTGGACTCAGTCATCGTTTTACACAGTCAGACAAGAAGATATGGCAGTCCGACGCAACATGTGTATTGCGTCGAACACGTCAATGCTCTGTTTTCACTGTCAAGAGATCGATCTGAAATTATCGCTTCTTATACAAAAATCCTTAAATTTGTTTGTTTTCAAAATAGGCTCAAGATGTACCAAAGGAGGTCTCCAATTTGTTCTAGGTATAAAACAGACATAATTCCCATCTCATGCCACTTGTTCCAATCCAGCCACTAATCCCATAAAACAAGCACATAATTTTCTAAATCAATATTTTATTTATAATTAACTTCTAACACCGCATGCACACGACCACATCAGCTTAATCGAGATCGACTGACACAATAAGAGCTACGATGACGAGCGACGACGAGCGACGGTCCTAAACAAATTTATTTTAAAACTTAAAAAAAATACGAAGTGATGTCTCATTTTAGAGTAAATTTCTTTTTTACAAAAATCCGAGGCGGGGGAAAATGTTGCCCGTCCTAAGTGTTTGATGAGCATTCGCATGCGATGGCAATTAAGGGAAGCAAAAGAAAACAGAGTTTTATCCTTTGGATAAACAAAATACCGAACATTTCGCTTTTTAACGAAAGTCATCTCGTCACTCGTCGACAGTTTTGTTGTTTGTGTTTGGGGAATTTCCCTGTGACAAATTCCTTTTACCGAACATTTTTCAATTTTTTATAAGCGATAAAAAATTAAATAGGAATTTCTTGAGTTTGTGGGAATGTGGAATTGGAGCACGAAGAGAACTGTAGTTCATCATGAAACTGTCTAGTTTTTGAATTATGGGGAAATCGCCAAGATTATAATTAGACTCTTAACTGCCCTCTTAACTGAACCTCAGCATTGATTCTTGATTGTCCGATCCTGGAAGAAGAGAGATCCTCTAAACTGCGCCAACTACAAAGGAATCAGCAGACTAAACATCGCCTACAAGATCCTCTCTGCCGTAATATGTGAACGTCTGAAGCCTTTCGTAAACAACCTGATTGGTCCTTATCAATTTGGCTTCAGACCAGGAAAGTCAACCATATCGACCACATTTTCACTTTGTGGCAGATCCTGGAAAACCTATGAACTCCAAATCGATACCCACCACCTTTTCATCAATTTTAAGGCTGCTTGTGCAAAATGACGATGGAGAACTCACGCTGCGCCATCAAGGTTGGCAACGAGCTTACGGAATCTTTCGATGTCAAAAAAGGATTAAGACAAGGCGATGCAGTCTCATGCGATTCCTTTAACATCGCTCTTGAGAAGATAGTGCAAGACTCCACCGTCAACACTAGAGGCACTACCTTCCAAAACTCTGTTCAACTTCTCGGTAACGCCGATGATATTGATATAAAGGGAAGAACACAGCGTGATGTCAATGACGCCCTTGTGAGAATAGAGACAGAAGCGGCAAAAATGGGTTTAGCGGTAAATGAGTTAAAAACGAAGTATACCTATGCTGTCTTCGTGGAAGGATACCAACACCAACGATTTGGACACAACGTCACAATAGACGCATACAACTTCGAGGTAGTAGAGTAGTTTGTCTACCTAGGGTCCGCTTTTAACACGGGCAATAACATCAGCTCCAAGATCAGACGAAGAATAACTCTTGCTAGTCGGTATTTCTTTGGGCTAAGAATGCGATTCAGTAAACTGAATTTCATCAAAATCGATTCATCGATTAAAAAAA
Organism: Sphaerophoria taeniata; assembly: GCA_943590905.1. Lineage (NCBI taxonomy): Eukaryota > Metazoa > Arthropoda > Insecta > Diptera > Syrphidae > Sphaerophoria > Sphaerophoria taeniata. The sequence continues at coordinate 149,881,862 of OX016541.1, forward strand.
AACACATAAAAACAAGTTTCTGGATTGAAAATAAATAACTTAGCTTTTATTCATAGTTTACTTATATAAATTGGCTGCATAAGCTTGTTGAGCATAAGCTTGCTGAGCGTAAGCTGGATGAGAAGCATAGGCTGCCTGGTAGGGATAACCAAGTGTGGTAGCTCCATACGCAGCTGGTGCTGCTGCATAACTTGCCGGTGCAGCATACGCAGCAGAAGCGTATTGATGAATCGGATAAGCAACCGAATGATCGATTTGATGAGCATTATAACTGGCAGCGTATGGTGCTACGTATTGAGCACCATATCCGATCGGGGCGGCACCATAAGCGGCTGGATGAGGAGAACTGTAAGCAGCAAGCTGTGAAAGATAGCCAGGAGCAGCAGAGGTTGAAGCAAGGACAGCAATTAAACAAAGGACGGTCTAGAAAAATTGCTTTATAATAATTATAAAATTAGATAAAGTGAGAATGTGTTAACTTACGAATTTGAACATTTTGATGATATTTCTTTACACGGAGCTCTTCTTTGGATGAAGTGAATGTAAGATGTGACATTCAATTGCGATGCGAGTAACTTTTATATCATTAAGTTAATTAATTCGTTCGCATCAGCTGGTAAGCTTCGAGTTTGCACGTGGAACGATTTATTATTTCAGTCACATATCCTCGTCGCGCGTATACTTTCGATTGTTTACTTGGCGTGGTGCATAATGAGTGGCTGGTTCGCTTAGTTCGATTCATTACCACATTGATTTGTATATAGATTGACATCGGCTGCCTGCAGAGATAGTGCGACGGCCGGCGATGGTAGTGTGGAATAAGTAAGTCAAATACGGTTTTAATGAGATGTAGGCTTCTAGACCAAAGAACTTGTGTAGTTGATGTTGATCGCGTATTGATTTTTTGTTTATGTAATTTTTTGTTTGTATTTTGTTTTGGAGTAACGGACTTGCATAATTAGAAGCATGAGTTGCACTTAAATGGGCACAGCGAAGTTGGAAATGCTAAGTAAACTACCTAAATGTTAAAAGTGAACACAATGCTGTCATGTTAAGTTTATGTTTATTCTTTTACGTTTATTGGGGCCTTATGGCTCATCGTTACTTAGATTTGAGAAGTTATTTACAAAACTGCAAATGTATGTGTAAATATTACTAATGTCAATAAATGCCACATAAAAGCTATACAAATGTCCTTCCCCGTGTTACAACACAAAGCCATCTTTAAGTAGAATAGATTGAACGAAGAATTATTTCCATTCGTTCTCCTTGATTCTCATTATTTTGAATGACTTGAAGTTTCATAAAATCTTAAGATCAAGACAATTATCAAAACAATTTTTCATTGTGAATGAATCAAATCACACAAAATAGTCAGCCAATTACATATATTACGCATCTGACAATAACAATGCATTATTGTCCATCAAATCCTTAGTCGATAATTCTGCTTACCTAACATGCACTTGGTATTGGAGTATATGGAAAGTTGTCAATGGGGCTCTGATCATTTGATCAAGTACTTAGGCTGTTGACAATGCAAATATTTTAAATAAATAGTTAGGGTTAAAGGCGGGATATGATAAAAAAAAATTCCATGCTAGTTAAGTACTAGTTAATTTTGAATAGGCTATAGACAACAGAATTGGGATTACATTGCGAGGGTTATGATTTCGATCCTTTATGGCGATCTATCCGAACGACGAATTCTTTGAAAGTTCTCGCTTTTGCTAAACTTGCTCTTATCTACTATGGCAAAAAACAGTGGAACCGTGGTTCCTTAACTGTCTAGATATTCCCGTACAAGACGGAGCAGAGCACCTTCGGTTCAGTAGGGCGGTGTTCGAACATGACCTAAGAAATAAAGTGAAGCGGCAGAACTAGTTCTGAAAGCTTTAATCCGCATTATTTGATAATGAGTTGTGGAGCTGAATTTTGATCCCTGACTGGCTTACGTACATATCTGCTCTTAGGGTTTAGGTTTGAGTAAAGTAGAGAGGGGTGAGTGATAAGATTTGTTGGCTTGTTCCCTTGAACTTTCGTTTGAATCGGGCCTGCAAATTAAATAATTTATGGCTAATTCACAATCAAGCTTTAGCTTCGACTTTGTCTGCGTTACGATGAACCCGCTTTGAGTTTGCTTTGAATGACAATTCTCTCTCGATCATCATCATTACTTCAAAATCAAATAAATTTTGTTCGTGTACTTTTATTTTAACAGCTGTTGAGCTTTCAGATAAAGCAAATGTTCAGCATATTTGAACAAGAGCTTCCGTTTGGAATCTCGTTAAGTAACATTACGTACGAAACGTGAGGTCGAAGCTTCATTGTGATAGCATGCATTGAATTCCTATTGCTGAACTTGTTAACGTGAGGCAAAGCCGAAGCTAAAGCGTGTTTGTGTTTCGGCCTTAAGGCCATCGAAGTAGTAGAAGAATTTCCTTAAATTAATGATTCTGATTATTTTCAGTTTAACAGTATTTTACATCACCGGAAACCCCTAAGAAATAAAAAAAAAATCACCATAACAAATTGCGTTAAAATTTTATTGTAACAACTCCTCTATTCTCTTTATGAACCGTTAAATCATTACAAAATAAGTGTCAGCCTCCTATCAGCTTACACATCCGAACTGACCGTAAAACCGGAAAAAACCCAACTCCACTAACCGAGAAACTAACTCAAGCGCATAGCTTCAGAAATACGATCGCATTGAATTTTTATTTCATTTTCATAAACGCTCGCAAGCCAAAACGTCTCGGTCTTAAAAATTGAATTTCCATTCATCCTGATAATTGCGGCCACTCAAGAGGGTTTCAATATTTTTTGTTTTGTTTGAGAATAAAGGGCAACGTCGAAATTTCCTCCTCAACCAAGTGGCTGTCGCCCATGTGTCTGGAGAAGTGATCGTCGTATTTCTTCTTTTTTTTTAATGATGGTAAATTTTCGAACCGCTTGAAAACAAAAATAAAAACCATAGGTCGTCCCCAATTGATGAAAACTAATAATAATTTTGTTATTGAAGTGCAATCCACTTTTCAGTTTTTGAGTCATTTTTTTGTTCCACTTGTGAACATTGGAAAAAAAAACTGCTTTGCTACAATTTTTCTGTTGATGGCCCTGCTTCAATCATGAGACCACCCAATTAAATTGAAATTAAATTCGAATTACACGCTCTTCCATACTCCATACCTACAGGGAGAAGAAAAGATTATTGAAAATTGAAAATCCGTGAAAAATCCAACTCCCAATGTGTTGCGAATTTGCGAAATAATCCTGATCGGCACTGAGCTGAATCTGGGAAGAAGATCTCTCCCCCGATTCCCAGTGAATTATTTTTTGATTCGGAATGGAAAACTATGGTCTGCAGACTAGATTGAAAAAGGTCATTGCAATTGCTATTGTTGCACTTTTTTTGAGCGACTTTTTTGTTTTGCCAACTGTCAATTGTGCAATCGTTGAAAAGGGCTGTCAGACTGAGATGTGAAATGGGAGAGAAATGGATGATCCGGTTTTTAGTGGGATTTCAGATTAATTTCTCATTCTTTCGTCTTCTCTTCTTTGTATGAAAGGAGGTCGTTAATCCTGCGGTTCAGTTAGTCTTTTTGTCGAATTGAACATATGGGGCTTAGATTTTAGTTTTTTGAGGGAAAGGCAGAGTTTTAGAGCTCCATACTGATTGCCGAAACTAAAAGGAAGAAATGGATGATCCTACGATTTGGCGGTTTGATAAGTAGGTACGCAAGAAATCACGTATTTTTCTCATGAAGCTTAAATAGAACATGACTTCGACAATATTGATACAGGTGAGAAAAAGGGGTGCCAGTTTTCACGTCTTGCAATCAAAGTTTTGGTGAGAATTCTTCTTCAATATTCCTTGGGGCCATTCGCAGCGATCGATTGTTTTTTTTTTCTCGTCCGTTTCTCAATTTTGCAACAATAGCAAATTAAATCCTCAAACACCCAAGACGATGCACTGAAGAAGAGCAACATTTTTGTCTATTTTCCAGCCGCAAGCGTGTCTCGAGACAAAAACTAATATCGCTCAAGGCTCATCACTCCCTTTTAATTCGTCCTTAATGCTCTTTTTATCGTTCTCTTTTTATAGACTCATCAGACCTACCTTCGAGCAAATTAGGAGTTTTGTGCACGTTGGCTGCACATTGATAAAATGAGGTTTGGGTGGCCAGGTCGTTCTTTTTATAAGATTGCGGATTAATTTTATATCTATTGAGGGCATAATGAAGTTGTTACAGAAACGATTTTTTGTTTGGGAAATTTTAAAAATTGGACCACGTGTATTTTTTGGATTTAAAGGACACTGAAATAACATTACAATCATTTAGAGCAAGGATCAAACAAAGAACGTTTAAAAAGGCGGTTTGGTGTAAGAATGTTTTTACAAGAGGCCAATATGATGATGTCGTTTAAAATGAAAACAAATTGCAAAATGTTTAAAAACAACAAATAGATTATTGAGCTAACAATAGAAAAGTAAATTGTTGTAATTGAGTAATTTGCCAAAGGTGTCCTTTGTTATTTCGAAACTTAACGATGATTCCAAAAGAAAAGATACTTTTTGGAATTATTATTAAATTAAACCCCAACATGTGTTCGCGTTTATGCACCAAATGGACCTTACCATTGTTTTTATTGAAAATATTGTTCAATCGAAATTCCGCTTTAGGCTGAAATTGCACCGATTCAAGGGTGATAGACCGAAAAATGTTCAATTTACATTTGGCGCCCTTAAAGTAAACCATGACCATGTCGGACACCGAACCACTGGACTTTGCCACTTCAATATTTTCAACGAAAACAAAATGTACTCGTATACATCATCGGTTAAAGCTTAAAGTGCCTGGAGGACAATAATAATTTTCTCCAGTAAAAGGGTTGCATGTTGATGGAACAGCATTTTCCATCAATCTATATTCTTTTTTCATGTCTCCACTCCACCAAGAATTTGCTGGGAGAGTGTCCTTATCTTTTTGAATCAAACTGGTATCCAGTTGTATACAGAAAAATATTGTTAAACCCTTTTCACTGTTTTTTTTTTCCTGCCTGTGATTTTGTTTACGAAATAAGGAAAATCCAGAAAATCTCTTACAGAATACTGCGTCTCCTTGGTTTCGCAAAAAAGAAGGAAATAAAAATGCCTTTAGTTAGGATCAAGTTATCTGTCTTCCTTTATTAAAATAAATTTATTCAGGAAAAAATTTAGGTACCAAAAGTTTTGGCATTATTTAAAATACAGGAACTCTAGGCACATGATGGAGTTCTCATGAACTTCATCTTGTCTATTTGCTTGTTGATGTTTTCGGATTTTTGATTTTTTTTTCTTTTTTCTTTGCTTGATTTTTGATTTGTTTTAAAAGTTTTGTTTGCTTGATGTAAATTAAATCGGATAGAAATGAATATGCAGTGCTGGATAGGTTGATGAACATTTTTGGGAATGCAAGTGAATTGCCTTGGTGTCAATCTCAAAGAACGATCTGAATTGGTAACCATTTTGCAGAAAATTGGGCAAATATCTTAAATTAAAACCTGAACCACATTATTTCAAAAGTTCACCAAAATTTTCGGACACTCCAATGAGGTTGATAAATTCGTAAAGTAGAGGAATGGGCTTTTGTAACAACGACCTTGAGTGATTTTTGGTTCTGTTTCTATAAAGGAAGAATGGATTCGGAAATGTTGCTGTTTGGACTGTACCAACGTAACGTAACGAATCCTTTCAAAACCGACACAAAAAATTCTCAACATCTAAATTTCTCAAATCGATCGTCAAGTTGCCGAAACGCTGGGTAATCGAAGTATTGCACAGTCCTCTGCCTCTTCGTCGCGCTTACGGCATGTCGTAATCATGAACTTGCGCCATTTGATCAAATTCTTGAATCTCTCCTGATCCATTTCGTAATTGTTCCGAGGAGGAACCTATGCATCTCGGCACGCTCGCACCATGGGCAGATCATGTAGTCAACCCAGAGCCGGGCTTGTCACCTCCATAGTAGGTACATAAACAGTCTTGCTAACATCGAGCTCCATCTCAAAAATAGCGAGTCCCTGTGAGATGTCTGTGAGGGCTCCGGGCGAATTTTCCGGTCCATTGATGAGACCCTATATGAAGGGCCCCAGTCACAGATCCAAAACGCTCTATGAGAATTTTTTCCTGGACTTTTTGGAGTGGGTCCTTTGGAAGAAGTATAGGTTTTTGGGATACTTTTCGTCCAAGTATTCACAGATAACAAGAGATTCAATCAGAATTGGATTTGGATTCTTAGGTTCGCTGGCCAACTCGAGAGCTGGAACCTTGAAAAGGGGAATCTTGTCGGCCAGCCATTTGGGTTTCTCTGTGAGATTGATGAAAATGGTGTAATATGGAATGTTCTTAGCCCCCAGCACTAAATGAACGCGAAGAAGCGCATCGAGTAGAAACACAATTGGCCACCATCGGGAAGCTTTGGGAATATTGAACCTTTGGGTAATGTTTGCCGGCAGTCATTTTAGGAACATTTTAGTTCTTTTTAGCTTGTCTAGAGTTGAACTTCTGTTGAAGGCGTTGCACTTTCACTTCACTTCTACGATTATTTCGTCGGCGATGTGGAGGAACTTGTCGGTTAAAATATTCTTCATGCAATTTGATGATGTCGCCGAGCATTTGCAGCATTTGGATCGATTTGAATTGGCTGTGCGCGCATCGACCAGGGCATTGTGATAGTTACAGAGCATCATTTGGCATCATGGCACGATTGCCGTAGTAGGCGGCTGAATCGGGGCGTAGCGAAATTGTTTTGTGCTTTGTATTTGTCATTGCCCTGCTTCTGAGCGGGTGTATCATGTCCCTCTTGATCAGCTTCTTCACACATTCCATTGAGAGTCGAGACAACGTCGCGTCTGAAAGAGAAAAGTGATATTCCTGAAGAAAACTGAAAAGACAAACGTTGGTCTTAAGACGGCAGTAGTAACTTACCCACAACTGTCCATCATCACTTGCTATCGAAACTTTTTGATAGCCACTTCGTGGAGCCGGTTCACTTGAGAAAATTGTAAATCGCCAGAAACATTTTTAATTTACTCTTTTTTCAAGTTTTCAGTCAAAAATACTCACCTCATCGTAGGTAAATTATGAATTACATTAAGTACATGTCCACACTGCTTTAAAGCTCTATATAAACTCTGTCAAGATATTTTAATGTCTTTTTAGTTGTTTATTCGTAAATAATAGTTAAATTTCATTCAAAAAGCTTCAAAACAATGTACTGCACCTTGTAATTTCAATTTTTAGGTCGAAAGAGAGGAAAATGCCTTGATTTGATTACATGGATAGATTGGTAGGAAAACAGCAACATACATGGCCGATCTAGTTGAGACGGTTGTTAAATCTGACTGATTAGACTAGTCTAGCTAGACATTGTCTTTTATTTTTAAATCTTTGAAATGAAGTTTATCAGCTTCACAGATCAATAAATGTGACAGAAATTTAAAAATTCCATAGGTAAACTGCATAGCCGTAGCTAGGATTTTGTTTCAGGGGGGGGTTAAGATAAAAGATAATTTTTTTTTCAAATTTTTAATAAGAAAAGGAAACATTTTTATCAAATTTATCACATTTTTTCAATTCGCCGAATGTTGGAAAATTTAACAATAAATCTTGAGTGTATCTAGCTATTACCCTTTATTAATGGAAAAGGAGGTGCCAGACTGCCGGTGAACATTGGTCTAAAATACCTGAACATTGCATTGAAATGAAAAGTCAGAGTGTGGAAGGGAGTTCCATTCTTAAAATACAGCTAAAGACCGATTTTGTATACTTGAGAGTAAGCCCGAAGTTGGACTCGAGGGTAAAGTGATGGTTAAGATAAGGACCAGATCAGACGGGGAGAAAAATGTCTTGCACTGTCTTCAGAAACCCAAACATTTTGCAGCATTTTTGGTGACATCGCATATGTGATCGTTCCACAAAAGGTGGTCAGTGATGTACATACCGAGAATCTCGAGATGTTCGGTCTCTTTGATGCAAGTGCCACTCATGGACAGTGGCAGGGGAGGAAGGTATATCTCGCTTTAACGATACAAGACAGAATTGAGTTTTCGAAGCATTAAATTCTACGCGATTTTGTATTCTCCATTGTACAATGCTGTTGAAGTCAGTGTTTAATGAGCTTATCATATCGTCAGCGAAACAATGGATTGGATTAGAAGTTACAGACAAGAGATCATTTATAAAAATGAGAAAGAGGGTCGGACACAAAACAGAGCCCTGGGGTATACTAGCATTTATATTGGGGGTTTCAGACTTGAATCCGTTCGATAAAACTTGTAGTGAACGGTTCGAAAGAAAGTTTCTAATCCAACGAAGAAGGGATTCACCGATATCGAAGATTTATTCCACTGTTTGGTGAGATAAACCATCAGATCACCAGTGGACTTGTTACTGTACTGCCGGTCATTAAGAAGCTTTCGGTCTTCAAGATATTTCTTGAGTTGAGTTTATCAGCGTTTCCATGACCTTACAAGGAAGGGACGTAAGTGCAATCAGACGATAATTGGAGGGAGAAGAAGATTCGTTTTTTTTTTGGAATTGGCCGGACAAATGCAAGGGTTTTGCCATCGTGGAAGAACCCCTCTAGATTAATAGCAGGGATACCATCCGGACCAGCAGATAAATGTATGTTGAGAACTTCTAGGACTATCGCCACAGCACGAGTGCGGAAGAAGATTTTTCCCATGGAATCATTGACGCGCTAAAGAACTGGGGGAATCATGTTACTCTCTAGCAGCTTTCGCGAGAGAGCTAACAACTGGAGTTTTTTTTATTTTCAATGAGCTAAGGGACCGAAGAAGAAGACAAAATCTTGATATTTTTTACAAAAGACCAACTCTTACTTCTTTAGGACATTGCAGTATTTTTTGCCTTAATTTTTGGTCATGTAACGACTTAATATGTAAAAGAAATATGGTTATCTCTGTTTGTAGGTAACTAGATGGCGAGAGTAGTAAATGATATCTTGATTATACCAAAACAAATAAAGCTTCAATGGAAAAGTTATAAATTCAGTGTTAGCAAGACAAAACAAAAATCATTAAGTTTTAATCAATAGTTATTTGATTTTGCTTCACAAAATTATTTCGGGGAGGGTTAAACCCCGTAACCCTCCCCCTAAATACGGCTATGGTAAACTGTCTGTCTGAAAAACATACCTAAGCTTGCCTCTACACTAAAATCAACAAAAGTGTTTGCTGATCAAAAAATCCACCCCATCGCAAAACCAAAGACAAATGAACAAATAAATTGTTTAGGTACCGAACTTCAAACGCTACCGCGCTTCTGCAGATTTTTCTATCACCTCATTCACAACTTCACACCCAATTGAGTTCCGTCCACCCGACCGTTCATTCATTAAACCATTCAAGCATTTTCATTCACTCTCAAATTTGCCGACGGATGATCTTTTCACGCTCTAGAATCGCTCTCTAATTGTATCTACATCCGAAAGGTATATTCACCCCCAGTGTATTTGGCAAATTTCAAAAAAACGATGTGACGAAAAGGCAGAGGCATTGGAGCACGTCTCAATTGCAGATCACTTACCTCCATCTGTTTTTTTCCCTCCGGTTAAGATCAAAGAAAACCGCCACCACTGCCACCGTGCGTCGTCGCATTTGACACTCACAATCAGCCCCCAAAGAAAAGAACTTTTGTTTACGAGATAACGAGGCAAAAACTCTTTTTGTTGTTTGCGAGTTCTAAGAACTTAGCGCAAGTGTGTCTAGTTTTTTTGATGATTAGGAGGAAAATCAGATCATAAAGACGAGCATTTATTATTTACAAGTGGGTGATCGCACCTGCACCACCTCATCACCTTCCCATAAAAACCACATCATAATTGACTTGCACTAGTGCGCAAGATGAACACAGACATTTTTTGCCACAAGCGCAAGGCGGCGAACGGCGAAAAGAATCGTTTTTCATTTTCATTCATAAATAATGGCTCCAAAGTGGGCATAATCTCTCTGATGTTCTGATGGAATTGTTTACAGAAAATCCTTACCGAATTCTTTGATTGGGAATTCCGGTGAAAATTTCATTGATGTTCCTGGGAAACTCTTTTTTTTGTCTTCATTCACTGCAAATGGAAAAAATAAAGGTGAAAATGTTGAGGAGAATAATTTACGTAGCTCTAGCGATTGTTGTTTACAAACCTAAGGTCTTCCCTCTGCCATGCCTTCGTCTTTTGTAATGCAAAATAGTGCGAGATATCTTTGCAAGGCTTAAATGCACTGTGAAATTGGAATGCAAAATCTCCACATAACATGTTGTGCCTTATGGGAGGGACGAAATTAATTAATTCCTTATGTTTGTTACAAGAGGCTTATGCAACACACAAGATACACCAAGGACATGCCACAACCAAAACGCACAAAGGGTGAAAGGTATATCTCGGGTTTAATCCTTGGCAGCATCAATTTCGACAGCGCGAGGCGAGGAGAGGGTTGGGAAAATTATTATTAAATGATTTGCTGAAGGCTTGTAGCCTGTGGCCACAGAGATAATGTGGTTCACGTGTTGACATCTTCTTTTGGAAATAATTCAATTTATATGCAGCATGGGATAATAGAGAAGGATATGATCCGAAGACAGATGAATCGTTCATGTTTGAGGTGTTAAAATGTTTTTCAAGACAGAAATGAAAATTGAAAAGATAGCAACAAGAAATTTCTTGAAATATGAGTACAAAGCGACTTTGCTTTGCGAACGCTTGCGAGAGCCGAAAAGAATTTCGCAAATATCAAAGGTTTCAAGGCTGAAACACAAACACGCTTCAGCTTCGCCTGACGTTTACAAGTTCAGCCATATGAATTCAATGCTTGCTATCACAATGAAGCTTTAACGTCACGTTTCGTACGTAACGTGAGTTCGAACGGAAGCTTTAGTTCAAATATGTATGCTGAACTTTTGCTTTGTCTGACAGCTCAAGAGTTGTAAAAAAAAGTAAACACACAAAATTCATTTCTTTTTGGGAGGCTTATGATGATAGAGGGAGAACTGTCATTCAAAGCAAACTCGAAGCGGGTGCATCGTAACGCAGACGAAGCCGAATGGCTGAAATACAAACACACTTTAGCTTTGGCTTCGCCTCACGTTTACGTGTTTCAGACAAAGGAATTCAATGCATGCTATCACAATGAAGTTTCGACATCGCGTTTCGTACGTAATGTTATGTAAAGTGACTCCAAACGAAAGATCTAACTCAAAAATGCTGACAATTTGCTTCGTCGCACAGCTCAACAGCTGTTAGCAAAAAGTCATGAAAAGCAAAACTTGAATTTCGCTGGATTGACTAGTTTCTATGAAGCGCTGTTTGACCTTGCAAAAGAGCGATTTTGACGTTGCAAGGCTTCTAAACTGTCAAACTAGATTCGGACAAAGTCTTATTCAAAGAAGAAAGTGCTACGATAAGCGAGAAAATGCAAACGATTGAAATCTCAACTGAAAACAACAATTCGACACATGAGAAGGTAAAAAAAATCAGACAGGTGGACTAAATTCCACCAAAAATATCTTCCAAAAAGAATAAAAAGTCCCATCGTCCCATCGCTCAATATCTTCATCGATCGTGAAGTCGTATAAAATATTTAAAAATTAATTTTGGAATCTCAATTGCCACATATCATCGTCTTCGTCATCTCGTTCATCCGTCATTCCATTCACAATCTACCCACTTGATGTCATCTTTTTCAAAGTCCACAAAAAAAAAAGAACGCCCAAAGTCATGAAGATGTGGAAAAAGGCACGCGTAAAATTGTTGCCACTTTCCTGTCTCCTTAACAAACAATGCCTTCGATTTGGTTTTCAACCATGAGCTAGAGTGTGGTATGGGTGGCATCGCAAGTCGCTAGCAAGATTATTATAAATGATTGAAGAGGCTGAAAGAGATGACTTCTTCATGCTTGATCATCGTCATCCTCATCACCGTGCGTCGTTCATCGTCGTCGTTGTCGTCAGCGTGTCGGATGTGATCTTCATTGGTGCGGATGATCGTTTAGTATTTGTGTCTCACTTTCATCCGGAGTGAGAGAGGGTGGGCGATGTGATGGAATTTCTCGAGGACCAAATGACTGTTGATAAGTTGATGAGGTGTTCAATGATGATGAGGTGAGGTGTGTCAAGTGCGCTTCTTTGATACATTTTTATTGAGTTTTTTTTTTACTTATTTCTGATAAATGAGGGTCAAGATCCGTTTGAGATGGAAATCAGCTTAGTTGACGAAATTTCGCCAATTCATGTATTCAGATCTGGAAATACTTCCTTTTAGTTGCAATTTCAAGTCTTTAATGTCAAATAAATTTATCAAACGATCAAGTCGATCTCTACGTCAAGTGTCGAATTGAGCATTACCATACCCAGCTCATCTACAACATGAACACTGACGATTTAACAGCTAAATTGGCTTTCTTGTTTCCTCTAGTTTTGTGATAGACGATTAGTTGCAATGCGATGATCCATTTCTCAAATGCACTGTACAAGGCAGAGTCTGCCTCTGTTTTAGACGCCATCAATCAAGGCCGACACTGAATGTCAAGGGACTAATTGAACATATGCTTAGCACCAAATATACTGACAAATTCGTTGACAGGCATGAAATACATTAGGAATTGGATCACTATGAGACTTTGAATCAAACATGATGTCTAACTTCCTCATTGAAGTGAAGTGATGGAAGGAGTTTTTGATTTTGAGTAGTAAGTTGATTTATTGTGGATGCATTTTGAATTTATTTTTCAAGCAAAATTTTTACATTTAAAAGTGAAATATTGTATCCCGGACAAAGGAAAACCTAGAAGTTTTGAAACCAAGGCAATTACGGTGCTTAATAAATTGAAGATAAATTGTTCGCAGTGTTACTCGATGAGATGGCTAAGTAAACATCATAAATTGTTTTAATCCTTGACAGCATCCAGATGCAAAATTGTTTTTTGTTTACAATTTGTTTGCTTTCATGGAGCACTGACTTCAAAAAAGAATCTGGGCATTTTGAGCTATAAAAATATCGATACAAAATGTCAAATTGCATTTCTTCTTACAGAGAAGCAATTAAGTCGACTAATTTATGCAACCGGACAGTAAACATTTCTCTTCTCTAAAGGAGCATTTTGTTTATAATCCCAAAAGGAATTGAATTTGCTTGATTCAATTCAAATCGATCATTATCTTCCAACTGTTGCCAATTTAAAATTTTGAATAATAGGTACTGGATTTTGAAATCTTGAAATACCACGACTCATGTCGATCAATTACCAAAGGTTATGATTCATTACAATTACGAATGATCGTTGTGATGACAGTTTCAACAATGAAGACAAAAAAGACCTCTTACACTCCTACGCTCGAAGGTGGTAAAGCGTAGTATTGTGTGCATACAGAAGAGCAGGTAGGTCACGTTCTTTTTAATACTTATTTTGATTTCGTGTTAATGGCTAAGGTTCACCATATTATTTATAGTTATGAGATGACTAAAGGGACAGCTAAGATTTTGACAACGTCAAGAAAAATGATTAATGCCATACGAATAATTTGTGTAATAAATGAAGGTTCGCGTCCGTTCCGTTCTTTTACTATTTGGGCTCTTTCGGAAAAACTGTCAAATTTCGAGGAGTAGGGATGATATCTAGCGAATCGCCTTAAAAATAAACGAACGCTTGAAAGCATCAAATTAAAAAAAAAATACTATTTACAGCTATTTTGGTTTATTTCTTGATTTTATTCGTTTATTTTATGCCGATTTTGTCATATATTCGTGCCACTGTCAGACGGCCAGATACGCGAGACCACCTTCTTTTTATTCCTCTATCATCATAATCTCACGAATGAAAGTGAGACAACCGGAATAAGGTAAATCCAAATAGATAAAAACAAATAGTAAATGGAAATTATCTATAAAAAATGATAAATCAAATTTAAATAGTTGATGACAATAGTTATGATATTAGTTATTTTTTTCAGCCTTACCGTTAAATTCCTGACAATCTGCCTTGGTTAGGTAACTGTCAAGAGCTTTTGTTTATGTCGTTTTCCATTGGTCGTCCAGAAGCATTCGGAAGAGTCCAGAAGTCTTCTGAAACCATTCCATTGGACTGACTTTGACAGACGGAATGCTTCTGAGAAGAGCAGAACTCTTCTGTTTTGAAAACAGAATCTTCCGAAGAATGACACATACTACATACATCATAACCCGTTCCTTTGTAGGTAGAAGAAGGTACGTTAAAAAAAGACCAATGGATATCGACATTAGTGTCATTCATGTTGTGCGGTTTCAAGTTGTTACCGCTGGTATTTGATACGTGTCAAACTTAACTTTTATCTGAGGTGTTATAATATTAGTTGAAGAAGTGCCGTTTACGATAATGGATCGCATAACTATCAAACAACGAGTGTTGGAACAACAGACAATAAACACCGATTTTTCAAACAACATTCTCCTAAGCGATGAGGCAAATTTTTCACTCGGTGGGTATGTAAACCAATAGAATTCCCATATATGGGGCCATGGCCGGGTTTAGGGGAGGGCAAACGGGGCTACTGTCCGGGGCCTCCACAAAAGAGGGGCCCCCACAACGAGACTACTACAAACAAATATAGCTATTGCTCAATCACTTTTAAAGTACAAACACAGTTTCGCCCTTGTGTTTCAAATAGCGTGTATGCACATTACAGTATTGTTACAGAAATAACCCATATCTTACCTTTACTACCTTTCAATTGTTCACTTGTTCATACTTCACTTATTTAAATCTAGTTTCCTAGTTTTTATTTTTCTCCATGTTCTTGAAATCATAAATTATGATTTGTCATTCTGTAATAATCGCCTGAAACTTTCACTAGTATAAAGACAAATAAGCATTTTGGAAAATCTGATTTTTCTGAAACAAGTACATTCTGCGGATTTAAGCAGTTAACCGAGTATGAACCAATTCTATCATCCCTTTGTATTTGCCACTTATGTTTGCAGCGTTGTCCGCGGCAATTCCTTATGTCTATTTGATGGTCACCTAAACATTTGACGAGAGCTTTTGTTGTGACTTCGCCACTATGACTGCAGTTTGGTAAAAACATAAGAAATCTTTCTTTTGGCGTTGGAATTCTTATCGGAATATTGTCGAAGAAAAAAGCGGACAATTTTACGTCTTGAAAGAGCTTAGTGATACTCGTCGGTCTTGTCAAGCTGAAGCTACGAAAGGCATAGTCGACGGATATTCGGAAATCGTTGAAGCTCTAACCAGCATATCTTCCGATAAAGAGCAAAAAAACATCACTAGAAATGAAGCAGCACACTTTCTATAGAAGATGATAAGTGGTCTCCAAATCACTTTATTCGCAAGCTTTTGGAACTATATCTTATAGCGTTTCAACGCTACAAACATCCATTGAAATCATTCGTGAAAGCGAAAAGAAATGATATCGAAAAATACGAAGAAGCTGTCAGACTGACGAATACGTACAATCACGCGACAGGACCAGAACGAGAAACGTGATCTTGAATTCGCTCGATTACGGAAAAACGCAGGACGCAAATCTGTTACCGGACGTATCTGTTACAAAGTATCCGTCTTTATTCCTGCAGTGATCGACCAACTATGCGTTTCTCTTACAGAAAGATTGCGCATGTTTATAAAGCTGAACGTTCGAGGTTTGGATTTCTCAATCACATTGAGAAGATAGGTGCTGAAAATGTACAAGCTGCAGCAGAAGCTTTGGTGAAAGTTTATGAAGATGATTTAGAACCCAGTCTTAGTAATGAGTTGTTTCAATTTGTGTCTTCGATCGATTCATACAAGAATGGGACAAACCAATCTCCGGAACTAAAATAAAATACAGTAATCCCCGCTTAGTTGCACCTCGCTTAATTGAACATCCCGCTTAATTGATCGAAAAAATTGGCTTCGAAAATTTCTCGTATTAGTAGCAAAGCTTTTTAGACGGTTAATTGAACCCCGCTTAGTTGAATTACTCGCTTAATTGATCTTAAAAATATGCAGCAGAAAAACTGAATACATGGACATTTTTCGGATAATTGGACGGAAAAAAATATAAAGAAACAAACCTAAAAACAAATTCTCTTATGTCGTTTTCCATTGGTCGTCCAGAAGCCTTCGGATATCGGAAGAGTCCAGAAGTCTTCTGAAACCATTCCATTGAACTGACTTTGACAGACGGAATGCTTCTGAGAAGAGCAGAACTCTTCTGTTTTGAAAACAAGAAGAATGACCATTGGAGGTAGAAGAAGAAACGTCAAAAACCGACCAATGAAAAACGACATTAGTGGAAACGCTAAAATTGTCAGAACTGTTCGCTGTATAACAAATGACAGCTAGCTATTGTTTGTTTTTTTTTTTTTGCATTGAATAAGAAGTATAGAAAGCGGTGTTAGCCACATGTACAGTGTACGTGAGTGAAGCAACAAACATTTCTGATGATGTCAAATTTTTTTCCTGTGCTGTCAAACTTTTTCCTGTGCTGTCATTTTTTATAAATTTATTTAACAAATCTGTAAAACAAATTTAAATAGTGAAGTTTTTGCTAAATTTCTCAAAAATAAAAATCCTTTGTCCATAGAATTTATTTGGTCTTGATCTTTGGTCTTATCTGTCACAAAAACAAAAACTCGAATTCAGGGGCGCATTTATTTATGTTGGTGATCGTAAGGTGCTGTACAATTTCTTGTGCTTTTTAACGCTTTCAAATACCACCGAAAAAGGTGCAATAAATGTGATGAATTACGTATGAAAAATTAAGAAAATGTACTGAGGAATTAAAAAAAAAAAAAAACAATACAATTCGTGCGTGTGCACCTTGAGCTTTATAACACCATGCACCTAATTCAAAAAAAGAATTGAAATTGAAAAAAAAAAACAAAAATTGAAGCACAATCGATATAATCTTGATTCGATCAAATTTCACTTGGCGCCCGCCAGAGATTAAGCGTTCAACTGCAGGCCAGCCCTGTTGTAATGCATTTGTGTTTGTGAAACTCACACTACTTTGAAAAATGCTTCACTTCTTTTTCATAAGACCCCTTCCTGTGCTTCTTATTCAATGGTTTTTTGTCATACCAGATATTTTAACATATTTGCGTATGTATTCTTTTCGATTTTTTTCCAGGTTTTCGTAAGTTGACACTGAAATGTTTATAGAGTGAATTTCTGGGATGAATATTTTATTTTTTAGTTGACCTACTCGTGCAATTAAACGGGTTTCGCTTAATTGAACTGATATGTCAATTAAGCGGGGTTTCGTTAATTGAACCACCCGGATAATTGACCGAAAAATCTGACAAAATGGTCAGTGCAATTAAGCGGGGAATACTGTATACCAAATCCTTGAAGATCAAAATATCAGAGCTACATTCCCAAATATTGAAATTACATTGAGAATGTATTTGGTTTTGATGGTATAAAATGCACTGGAGAGCACTCATTTTCAAATATCCCACGATTTGACAAAACCGTCTAATCTTTCTCTCCTGAGTACCTCTATAGAAGTGATTTATTTCGGGAACTGGATTTCGGCGAAATAATCAACTATTTCTCGAAGGAAAAAGCTCGGACGGTTCCATTCGTTAGCACTAAAATTAAATCATTCTTGTTTTCATTTATATTTCTCATATGTTTGTTAAATAATAAAATAATATATTATTGGTTTCACAATATATAAGTAGGTATAAACTCAACTGTAAAAAACTGTCCATTTTACATTCTTGGAAAATAATAATTTGGGGCCTCCACATCTTTGCTGCCCCGGGCCTCTAGACTTCTTAATCCGGCTCTGTATGGGGCTCAGAAAACTCACAAGTGATCGAACAGATGCCATTGCATCCAGAAAAAGTGAAAAGTGTCATTGATTCGGCGTATTCGGTGCGATATGGTCGAATGATAATCGATTTTAGAATTGAAATTGTTTTTACCAGCTCACGTTTGGTAACGTTATTAAATCGATTAACGGTAACTGAAACTTTTTTCTGTGTTCCAAATAATGACGTCGAAATGTAAGAACTGGCTTCCAGGTATTACATCATTTACATCATTTGTTTTACAATTTGCACCCACTCAAGGGATTTTTTATAAATTTTTTATGCCAGAGACACATTGAGTGCATTAGGAAGAAGGGAAAAGGGTTTGGAAAGGAGGTGTCGGTGTACATTAGTCTTGAATTCTTGAACATTGTAATGATAGGGAAAGACAGAATGTGGAAGCGAGTTCCACATTCGCGTAGTACGGCTAAAAACTGATTCTCTATACTTGAGCGTACGTCTGAAGTTGGGATCGAGGGTGAACTGATGGGCATTCCTAGAAGTGCGAGTATTACGGGTGAATTGCTTGAGGGGAGGAATGAAACTGACTATTTCTCTAGAGCACTTACAGTAAAAATGTTACAATGGTGATCTAATTAATGGAATGACGCAGTGATGTCTCTGTCACCGATCATTCGTAGGGTTCTTTTTTGAATACCATTCAAGAGGCTTAAGTATGTAGCTGGAGCACCAGCCAAGAGATGAGAGTTGTACTCAAGCTTTGGCCAGATAAAAGTCTTATTGATGGTAGCCCGATCAGACGAGGAGAAGAATTTCTTGCACCGTCTTATGAAACCCAAATATCTTGTGGCACTTTTGGCGACAACGCATATGTGTTCATTCCAAAAAAAGGTGGCCAGTGATGCACATCGTACTTTCGTCAGCGAAACAATTTATTGGATTAGAAGTTACAGACAAGAGATCATTAATGAAAATAAGGAAGAGGGTCGGAGACAAAACGGAGCCCTGGGGCACACCAGAATTTATATTGTGGGTTTCAGACTTGAATCCGTCCAGTACAACTTGTATAGAACGATTCGAAAGAAACGAAGAAAGGATTCATCGATACCGAAAGTATGCATTTTCTATAAAAGGGCAAGATGCCAAACTCTATCAAATGCCTTTGAAATATCAAGTGCAATAATCTTACTTTCACCAAAACGTTGATTCCACTATTCGGTGAGATTTGCCATCAAATCACAAGTGGACATGTTGCTGCGAAAGCCGTACTGCCGGTCATTAAGAAGCTTTCGTTCTTCAAGATATTTCTTAAGCTGATAATTTATCAGCGTTTCCATGACCTTTGAAAGAAGGGACGTTAGTGCAATCGGACGATAAATTGGAAGGAGAGCAGGATTGGCCTTTTTTTGGGTAGGTATAGTATAGGCTGGACAAATGCTGTTTTCCAACTACTACTGTTAGTAGGCAATGACGAAGTTATAACAAATAACACAGCACACATAAATAATTAACATTAAATAAACAAAAAACATGACAAAATTAACATAAAACATTTAAGAAAGTGGAACACTGGTTTTTAAAGTTAATTTAAGTTGAATTATACTCAAATGAAAATCAAAAAAGTCTGAGTTCCAGTTCAAAAGTTTACCCATACCCCATACGTGTCAAAGGCTCATGCATTCCATAATATTTGTTCGGTGAATAGGGATCTTAATCAGATCCTGACTACGGAGATTGTAACCTCCCCCTCGTTTGCAAAACAAAATTTTACAGAGAAGGTGAGGAGCATCATTGACTCCAGTAATAATTTGATGAACAAAAAAAACAATGTCGTTGCTATTTCTTCTCTGTTGAAGTGTTTGCATTTTAAGGATTGACAAACGGTTTTCATACGGAGTGACATTTCGGGATCAATCCACTGAAACCCTTTTAACAAAAATCGAGTGAAATTCCGTTGCACAGATTCCAATCTTTCAATAAAAATATTATAGAAAGGAGACCATACCTGCGATGGATACTCCGGATGGGAACGAACCAAGCTGTTGTATAAAACACTGGTGACATTGGGATCGCGGAATTCTTTTGACCACCGTTTAATAAAACCTAACATGGAATTAGCTTTGTTAACGATGCCGTTAATGTGCTCAGAAAAATCTAAATTAGGTGTAAAAAGAACGAGAACCCCAAGATCGTTTACTGTTATAACACGCTTTAAAATGTGGTGGCAAATGACATAGTCATGATATGAAGGTGAACGTTTTTTTGAGAAAGTCATCGTTTGGCACTTTGTCGGGTTTAGATTTAAACTGTTCTTTTCACACCATAATGTAAAACGGTTAGTATCATTTTTTAGTAAAATGCGGTCATTTGCAGAAGTTATGTTTTTATAAATCGTCCGCAAAGATGAGAATTTCATTATTATTTACACATAACGGTGCATAATAATTGATAGCTAATATCAAAAACAATGGACCCCAGAACCTAATAGCGTTTTTTTTGGTCTTCCTGTCTTGTCGTCTATAAGCCTGCTTCCAACGACAAAGCCACATTCAAACAGACACTGTTCTTGTTCTCTAGCAGTTTTTCATCATCCTTTTGCCAGGATTATCCCCGCCTGGATGGCGGTTATATCCGCTCCGGTCCAAATCCAAATCCAGTAAATCCGTCCGTATCCGAGGCCTGTTGTTGCTTCGCAACTAGATTTTCTTTACGTGATTGGGAAGCCACCCCAAAGCACGACACCCAATCTGGAGGGCCAGGTCCTTATTTAAACTCCAAATCCAAAGGCAAAGAGCGCTCCTTATCGGCCTGAGCTCCAAATATGTCGAAGTAGCTCGTATAAGGTGTTCACTGAGTAGTTCAACCTAAATGGAACTGTAGACGCCACCTTTGACTTCATCCTGGGAATTTTTCCGCTGCCGCCTAGAAAAAGGAGTAGTGCCTCAGTGGAAAACACTCTCCCCGTCCTCTCTCGTTAGATGCCTGTACTAGACACCCGGTGGTCACCACGTCGAGGTGAGAGTAGGACTTGGTAGACAGAGGTTGTTGAGGACGCTTGGGTCCCCATGAGTGCACTGATATCTACCATTTGACGCACCTTTTATACCTACGTATATAATTATTGGAACGAAGAATTTCAATGCTTGGTTCTCGATGATTCTCAGCGTTTGGTGTCTCATAAAATTTCTCTGTTTTTGAAAAACGGTGAGCCCTAATTCAGGGCTGTTAGAAAAATCGAAAAAGGTATCAGATTTCGATCTCCTTAATTCTCATAACTTTCAGTGACGAAAAGGAGACAAATAAATTGAAACAACACAAATTTATTGTTTTTGATTGACCTCTCTATTTTGTCTTTTCTCGAATTCCGAATCAAATCGAATCATCACTTTACTGCAATTACAAATAATTTCACATAATGGGATTGTTCTTTTTGCTTTTTCTTTCTTTGCGCGAAGTTAGGTAAACATTTGTCTTGAATGGTAATCAATTTTTTAGTTTTACTTAAATTTTCTGTTTTTTCTCTTTTTTTCAATAACAATACACAATAACGTCCGATTTACAACTTTCTATTTCTATCTATTTTCTGTTTTCTGTGTTTCTGTTTCTATTTCGTGTTTCTGGCTACAAAATTTAACGCTTTTTGAATAATAGAAAAAATTGGCTTCAAAAATTAACAAATTCTACAACACAAAGAGTCTCTCTTTTAATAATAATTCTGACTTGAAAAAATCACAAGAACGAACAGTAAAAAAGAATAAAAAAATTGAACTTAAAAGGAATGAAGGAGGATAAAACTTGGTTCCTCGAAATGTTTGCAAATGCGGGCTGTGTCCTCTGTGTGTTGTGTGTTTTGCGGGGATTTTGTTGTTTTAGATTTTTGGGAAGTGAAAGAATACAAAAATGGGACCAGAATTATGTCATGGTTCCGAATACTGGGTTGTGGCGGCAGATACCAGGGCCGTACTCCTCATAGGCCGCCTTCGTGTGGCAGACTTGGTAGAACTCGGGCTGAGAATGAGAAAGCAAAATGAAGATCTCTTGCACAAATGAAGAATTCAAACTTACCGTTCCAGCAAGCATGCTGCCTCCAAACCATACCGCATATCGCTGCATGTGATGCGTGATCACTGACACATCAATCGGTTTTGGCTGGAAAACAAAGCAAAACCATCAAAAACGACACCTCTTGGGAATGCAAGAAAGAAAACAAACCTTAATTCGTCCCTCACTCAAGTTCTCACTAATCCTCAGACGGGTGTCGACCGATCGCTTAATGTCCCGCTGTAGTCGCCGGCCAAAGTCCTTGAACATAGTCGAACCGCCACTCAGAACGATGTTATTGTACAGCGGCCGCCTCACATCGATCGGACAGTTCTGGATGACATTGTCGACGATTTCCGACAGCGGAATCGTAAAGTCTGGGTTCGAAAATTCCGGATGGAAGAAGATCTCAGGTCCCAAGAACCTCTCGTAGCCGACATCGACACTGAACGGCTGCTTGGAGACGGCATTCATTCCGGTGTAGTTGCGAATCCATTTGCTCGGCTCCGAGTCGTACTTGGCGAATTCTTTGGCAATGTCAGGGCAAATGTAGCAGTGTTTCTCTTTGATTGCTTTGGCAGTTTCTAGACTTTGTTCGGGCGGGATGCCGACTTCGCGTTCGCGCAGAAGACTCTGGATGAACGAGGTGATGTTGCGGCCGGCAATTGGAATATGTTTGATGCACGAACCGATGACGTAGCCTTCAGCCTGTAAGCACATTGTTAGTCAGTTGCTTTGGAGAGCATCAACGAGGGAATACTTACAACTGGAATGACGTGAGTGACACCGTCTCCGCTGTCGACGACGATTCCGGTTAGTGTACGTTCCTCAACCGGCCTGGAGGCCCAACTAGCGGCCAGGGCCAGGACAGCCTGAACAGCAATATAGAGGCCCGGGACGTTAAAAGTCTCAAACATAATCTCAGCAGTGTACTCTCGGTTCTCGGGAGTGTTGAGTGGAGGCTCTGTCAGTAGGAAATGATGATCCTCCGGCTCGGCGCGCAAGTACTTGAATATGCATTGCTCCAGGAAACGCTCCATAAGGTCCCAATCTTCGACCAAACCATGTCGCACTGGATACTACAACAACAAAAAGCAAACGCGATAAAGTGTTATCAACACTTCTGACTCATAGTTTGTAGTCTTCTAAGCCAGAACCAACCTTGACTGAATATCCGGTAGCATCGAACGCTTCGTCACCAATAAAGAAATCCAAATCTTCAATCCCCTTAGTCACTCGCCTGGTGTTCTGGTCACCGATGCGAGCCGATTCCTTGATCGCAATTGCCGATGGAATTATGAACTGTGGTTCTTTGTTATTTGCAAATCCCAGCTTTGTGTAACTGTTGTGTGGAAAATTGTTAAAATTTTCATAAATTTCAAGAGGTTTTTGTATATTTTAATGAAAGTATGTCAATTGTTGTACACACAGGCGAGATTCATTGAACTCTTTTTTCCTTACCCGGTTCCCACATCAATTACGCATGCTGGTAGTCTTCCTGCCATTGTTTTGCTGCTTGATTTATTTGAAGGGGTTCGTGAAATTGACAAATTTGTATTGAATTGTTTAATATTGAATGAAATTAAGTGCGAAATATTAAATTTTTTTAAACCACACCTAGAGACGAACGAATGTGTCACTTTTTTTTCGTTTATCGAGAAAAAAAAACTTCGGCTGCAGGCAGAGATAAAAGAAAAATATCCAATTGGCGTGAGCGAGAAATATGCAATGACAGATGGTTAAAGTAGATTTTGTAGTAGATCATTGGAAAAGAGACAGATGGAAGATGGAACTTGACGAAGGAAATTGGGACTGTTTGGTTTAAGTGTTTTTTTAGGTGCAGATTGTTTTTCACACGGCTTGCGATTTTTGAAAAATTTATTTATGGTGGATTTACATGTATCTGCATTTTTAGTTCTGCAAAAAAGAGAGATGCAACATACAAAAATCGTGCTCGTTCGATAGAGAGGCAAAATCAAAATGCAGACATCTTGTCAAGATCAAGATTATAGGAAATAATAGAAATCAAGATCAAGATTATGGTTAAGACGAACATGTTCATCTTTTTTATAGCATGTTCATCTGCATTTGAGGTTCCTATAACTGAGTTCAGGTCATAAGCGAATCTCCCTTTCTCACCTGAACGCTAAAAAAGCAACAAAAACTATGATTGTCAATTTTTCCGCTCATATTATGATTGATAAGCGAATTTTTAAGAAATAAAAGAATTAATTCAAATTAAATTAAAAAATCAAACGAAACATGGAAAACACAAATAACAATCAAAAGCAAATTGGATCCCTTACCGAAGAATCCCTTTAAAAGGAAAGAACGCCTGAAACGACTGAGAGAAATAGCACAGCAAGGCGAAGACGCTACAAGTGACACCACGGAAATACCCAAGTAAATTTGCTCATCTTTTCCCCTTTCCATCTAACCTAGTCATGAATTTAACTTGTATTCCACAGGCCAATATTCAGGAGTTACAAACCCCAAGATGAAAACCTCAGCGAACAAGGTCCAGCCGGTGAGATCGAAAAAGAAGTCGAATCACAGCTTGAACTGCTCAAGACTCCAAATGTTATTGAAGAAATCGACATAGGCAATCTGGCTCCACGAAAACCAGATTGGGATCTTAAACGTGACGTTGCCAAAAAGCTAGGAAAACTCGATAGACGCACCCAGAAAGCTATCGCCGAGCTGATTCGCAAAAGACTAAAAAAGAACCTGGATCTCTTACAAGTTGTCAATGTGGGTGCGGCTATTGAAGCAAGACCATCTGAGGACGTCGTCGAGTAAAAAGATTTTATTATACAATAAATTAAAATAATAACTAATTTTTTAACATAATTCGCTTTTATCACTTGTGAGTGTGACATGCAATTGCAGAGGAGCATACGTTCACTGTATTTGTTCTCAATGGAATCAGCGAAGTGTTTCATTGACTCCAATTGCATAGGGATGTCCTTTCTCAGACCCTCTATCGCCCGTTGCAGTCCCTGAATCTTTTCTTCCTGAATGATTAGTTGTTTGTCCTTTTCGCGGATGACTTTCTCTTGTTGGAAGGCCACTTCGGTTCGCAGACTAATTGTCTTCTTGTTTTTCATGATCTCCTGACTCCGCTTGGCAATGATTTCGTTAGCTTTTGAGATCTCCTCGGTGGCCATTTCCAGTGCTTGTCGCTTGGTTTGGCAAATCTTTTTCTCTGCTTCCAGCTCGGCTAGCAAATCAGACTGTTCAGATTGCAAAACAGAAACATTGAGAATCGTCATTTCGCTATGAACTGTGCCAAGCCCAGAAATACCTTCATTTTGTCGAACTTCTTGAATTTATCCTGCAGCTCGTGAATGTGCTTCCTCGAGTCCATCATATGCATGTCGTTTTTCCTCTCGATATTTTTTAGCGCTGCCATATCCGACACAAGCTTCTCGTTTTGGTCCTTCAACGATGAAATCGACGACTTCAGCGATGCAATCTCATTTCGAAAATTGTCACATCGCTTTGTCTCATGGCTGGAAGTAAAGGGTTTTCGTTTGGTGTATTTTGGGTTCTCTTAAACTGTCTTACCATTTTTCCGAGTACAGATTTGCCTTATCTTGGAGCGCTTTGTCAAGTTGAGCTTGCAAGTTCTTGAGGGCCTCTTGCATGCGCTGGATCTCCTCCTGATGCCTGATATAGTCATTGCTTTACTGTTCTCTAGTAGAGATTATCTCAATTTCGAATTCTTGACTTCCAATTCCAATTGAGACATTCGATTGATATGCGAATTGATAATTTCTTTTTGATAAATAAATGAAAAAATGGCGACTCTTTATCTGTCACTGAGCTATAAAAAATTATGGCAATTAAAAAAAGCAGGCATATAGTGTACTCTTTCACTCTTTTGTATAACGACGTATATCTCACCCGCTTTACTTTTCTTGATTTTTACAGATCAAGATGATGCAGATACATGTAAATCCACCATTATTTGACAACAAAATAACGTGAAAATGCAAGTTTAAAAAAAAAACTGGGCTCTACTTTCCTGATAGGGCTTTGGGTTTGGAGCACAAAACTAGTCTCACTCGATAGGTAATCTTTTAAAACACTACACAATTAGTTTTATTGGTCGGAAATTGTTAAAAGTATTTTTAATTTAATTAATAAAATTTCATTTTCTCTTGTTTTTTTTGGTAATTCGTAAGATAAGAAGTTTTTCCTTGTGTTGGAGCTTAATGTTTAACGGTAAAAATGTGCTCTGATACGAAAGATTTTACTAAATTAATTTAAAACTATTACTTTGTCTTGTGAAAATAATTCTGAAAATCAGATAAGATAATAGTTCAAAAATTCGCGCGAAATTTAAAACTCGTTGGTCTTGAAGTGAATGAGGAAAAAACAGAGTACATGCTTTCAACAAACAAAGCAACATCTGTCCACAGCCTAGGACTAAACGTCACTGTTGTAAGCAGCAATTTCGAGGTAGTTAAGGAGTTCACCGAAACGACACCTTAGTGGAGATCCAACGAAGAATTACCCTAGTGAACCACTACTACTTCGGTTTGGCAAAACAACTGGATTCAAAACTCCTCACTCGAAAGACGAAGTGTCTGGAATACAAAACTTTGATTTTACAAGTCCTACTCTACGGTGCCGAGTGCTGGACGATAAGTGGACGGATTTTCAGTCCCGTATGCGACAATGGCGAATGGAGAAAAAGGTTAAGCTTAGAAACGTACGAGCTGTACCAATATGTGGATGTAGTCCAGAAAGCCAAGAAAAGACGACTACATTGGCTCGGCCACATCGAGCGAATGGACGACAACGCTCCAGCCAAGAAAGTCTTCTTATCGCAGCCCTCAGGTTTGAGACAACAAGGAAGACCGAACATACGGTACACGGACCAAGTAACTGCGGATGCCAGAGCACTTGGTTTTGGTGACTGGAGAGTACATGCGAGGGACCGTTCCCGATGGAAGGTTGCAGTATCTCAGGCTGAGGTCCTTCTTGGACTAGGAACCGGTTAAGTTAAGTAAGTAAGCAACGTAGTCACGCGAATCCATACAAATTCAGCTGCTGTCAAATTCGCTAACTGCAACTAAAAAAAAACATTACTACTTTCTCTCTGTTTTGTTAAGTTAATTGAAAAAAATGATCTCAAGTTGAAATTACTTTGGTGTTTGGTCTGTTGATCTCGCTTGATCGCACAAAAATATATCGTAACGACTCATTTTGCCCCAAACACCGCTATATTCAACTTAACGAAGCATTCCAGTGTTGCATTCACCAATCTGACATTTGCCTGGAACGCAGATGTGTCATCAAGAACGAACAAAAAAAACAACACAACAGAGGAAAAGTCATCCAAGAAATTTTCTGGCCTCACCATTGTTACGACAAAAAGTTTTTTTCAATTCTAATTAAATTTACAAAATCTGAAATCAAATCTTTTCACAAGCAACACAAATTCAAAGTAAACCAATGTGAAATGAATCCATCATCCAGAGTCTCACATTTCTTGTGATATCATCAATAAAAAAGTTCTCTGCTTTCTCAAAAGTTAATTTCGATCGCCCATCGTTCCTTCCTATCCACCCCTTTCAAAAGTATAAAAACGAAAGACATTCCAAATAGAAAAAACAACACGACAGACGCAGTTTGTAATTCTTCGAATTTATTTAATTTGCATAAGTAATTTATTGTTCTCTGTGAAAAGAAGAGATCAGACAAAATGGACATGCAACCGGTCGAGAATGGAATCACGGAAATTGAGTTCCAGCGTATGGCGCAAATCATTGCCACAAGCATACAGAAAGTCTTTCAAAATGGTAAGGAACACTCTCGAAGTCATCTGGGTTCAAGGACATCCCTAAATCTTGGTTTTTCTTACAGTTTCGACAATGCAGCGGATGGTCAATCAAATGAACGGTCCTCAGGATTCGCCCGATTTGAAGAAACAAGTGTAAGTTCTTTGAACAAAACAAAGGTCCCTTATTAAAATTTTTGTATTGTTCTCGTTGAAGGCATCAAATTATGACCTACACCCATCAACTGGTCTCGGACACGAACGGGCAATTGAAGGAAATTGAAAAGTGCAAAGAGCGTCATTTGAAAATCCAACGCGACAGACTTGTGGATGATTTCACTTCGGCGCTCACATCTTTTCAGGTAAGTTGATAGTGGGGCAGGGAGAATGGTGATGCTTCTCTTTGTTTTTATTTGGAAACGATTGTTGTTTGATAACAATTATTGTTATCGTTATCGTGAGTTGGCTGTTTATCAGCTGTCTTTGCATTCTTAAGCTAATTCGAAGTCCATATTACAAATTGCGAATTTGTTTTGAGAAAATTGATAAGAATCTGCTTATAAGAAACTTGGGGTTAACTTTTGGTTTTGTAAGGAATCTGGAAAGCGCCTTGAACTCGTGTCAACTGTCATTCATGTGGCAAACAGTCTTCTTCCATCAATCATGCCCATGCGTCGTGAACCTTTGATGCACTTGACATCGAAAGCCTCCGGTGATGTTCAATTTTGTGACAAAAGACTTGGGAGTCCTATAAAGGTTTGGCGAAAAATGACGGCGAGCTCGTGCAAGGTTGCAAGCTATACGAAGAGACAGGGCCAGAATGTCAATATCAAAAGACGGATCTTAAACCCTCACAAGACTTTTTCAAAGCTTGATTGCAACTGTCCAGCGGCGCAGGATATTCTTCATACTATGCAGCCATACCGAGAGCAACAACAGCGACTTTTTGGATGCGGATTCGTTGTGGGAAGCAGACTCAGGCAAAAAGTCTTGGGCTTCAAATGTTTAAGCAAAAGCATCACGATGATCCGAATCAAGGCTAAATTCGGCGACATTAGCCTGATATGCGCGCATGCCCCCACAGAAGAGAAAAAGGACGACGCCAAAGACGAGTTCTACGAGCTCCTCGACAAAACATATGAGCAATGTCCTAGCTACGACATTATAATTGTCCTCGGCGATTTTAAAGCAAAGCTGGGAAAAGAGGACATCTTTGGTGGAACAGTCGGAAAGCACAGCCTGCACGACACCACTTCTGACTACGGATTCAGGCTAATCGATTTTGCCGCAGGGCGAAATTTTGTGGTGGCAAGCACATGGTTCTCTCATCTCGACATCCATAAAGGAACATGGAGATCTCCTGATCAATCAACCGTCAACCATGTTGGTCACATTGCGATCGACGGAAAGCACTTGTCCAGCATTCTAGATGTTCCAACTTTTCGAGGAGCCAGCATCGACTCGGACCACTACCTCGTCGTAGCCAAGGTAGTACTACGAATATCCCGACAACGGTCAACACAAGGAAATGCTGCAAGAAAATTTGACGTCGGACGGCTGATCCTTCTATGATCGAGTGTCAAGTAACCTTTTAAGAAGTCCTATGCCGCCAACATCAAGTATCGAAGACCAGTGGCAACATTGCCAGAAAGCAATTAGAGATGCCGCCTCTAATGGGCTAGGTTTCAGGCATCCACCAAAACGAAATCCCTGGTTTGACGAAGAATGCAGGCAGGCCCATGCAGCCAAGCAGGGGGCATACAGAGCTGCTCTGCATAGAAGGGCAAGAGCTGCTCGTGAGCCCTAAGAGTAAAAGAGGATAGAGGAACGCCGGCTTCTCAGGAGAAAAAAGAAGGAGCATGACAAGCGTCAGATCGAGGATGTTGAGAGAGTCAACAGCAGGAATGAAGTTCAGAGGTTTTATCGGAAGGTAAAACAGCTGGCTCAAGGTTATCGAGCAAGAACCGATGTCTGCAGAGATTAACAAGGGAACATCATAGAAGAACCGCAGTCGATACTGGAGATTTGGAAAGACCACTTCTGAAGACTCTATAACGGCGACGACGAACAAAATCTCGCCGTCAGACAGGAGCCTTTCATCGGACACAATGATATCCAACAATTCCGTTAACCCGACCCAGAAGAAGTGAAAACGGCAATATGTACGGCTGGAATCCAACAAAGCGGCTGGAGCGGATGGTCTAGCTGCCGAACTGTTTAAAGCAGCAGGCGACGATCTAGAAATCATCAGTAAGATGTCTATTTTGGCATCCCTGCCAAGCTTGTTCGCTTGTGCAAAATGACGATAGAGAACGCACACTGCGCCAGAGTTATCATCAGAGGACACCCAACACCGACGGCTCGGTCAGAACGTCACAACAGACGCATATAACTTCGAGGTAGTAGAGGAGTTTGTCTACCTAGGCTCCGTTATTAACACGGGCAATAACACCAGCGCCGAGATCAGACAAAGAATAACTCTTGCTAATCGCTGTTTCTTTAGGCTGAGAAAGCAATTGAGTGGAAGAGCCCTCTCTCGAGCAACTTAGGTAAAACTGAATAATACCCTCAAAATACCTGCAAAAGCATATATCTTGACAAAATCGAATGAATGTGCCTGAGGCTGTTTCGAGAGGAAAGTTCTTCGGATGATCTTAGGTCCCGTGTGCATTTATGGGGAATAGAAAAGAAGATTCAACAGCGAACTTTACGGGTTGTACAACGACCGACGTGAACCTAGCCAAAAGAGTCAAAGTGCTGAGACTCAGATGGCTCGGTCATTTAGAGCGGATGAACACCAATGTTCCGGCCCGGAAAGCCTTCGATACTATTCCCGGTAGAAGATGAAATAGAGGAAGACCAGGTGGCGCACCCAAGTGGAAGAGGATCTCAATCAACATGGAGTGAAAAACTGGGACAGAGCTGGCTGGCGGAGACTGTTGATTGAGGCCCAAGTCCACGTAATCTTTGCCACTTCATGTCGCTTCCTTACAACATGCGCAGCGCGTTGCATACTGCGTCATGTTTCGTGATGTTCATTGCGGCTCCCTCGATCTTTTTTAATGAATTTTCAAACTTTGATTTTCTTTAAAATTACAAAATTACAAAACAAACGTTTTTCTCGCCACAGGCACTCCAACGCAAAACCGTGGACATTGAAAAGACAATGGTTCGACAAGCGAGAGCCAACAACTACAACATCGCCAAACCGCCTGGATCAACAAGCAATGGTAGTGCTGGGAGCAATAAATCATTCTTCGAGGATAATTTCTTCACTCGCAAAAATTCACAGCAACAGCAGCAGACTCAGGTGCACGAGGAAATCGATTTGCAAGCCTTAGAAGAACAAGAACGTGCAATTCGTGAATTGGAAGTAAGACACTACTACTCACTCTCGCCCTTGGACTAGTAAACTATAATTTCTCTCTTTTTTTAAGGAAAACATTGTCGGTGTGAATGAAATCTACAAGAAACTCGGTGCTATGGTCTACGAGCAGGGACTGGTCGTCGATTCGATTGAATCTTCAGTGGAACAAACTAGCGTCTTTGTCTCATCCGCTTCAGACAATCTTCGCAAAGCTGGACAGTATAAGGTTTGTTCTGTTCATCAAACGATTTAATTTTAAATTACATTTCTGTTTCCCCTTAGAACAAAATCCGAAAGAAGAAGCTAATCTTGTTGTCAATCCTCCTGGCAGTATTCATAGTCATCGTGATAATCATTTCCATGAGGTTATCGAACTAGGCGGGAATGACTAATTGCAATCTTAAAACGTCCTCTTCGACCTTCTCGTCCCTTTCTTAAGCAACCAGCAATGGAAACAAATTCAAATACACTCCAAAAACTACAACAACACCACGAACAAAGTTAAAAAACAAAGAAGAATACAAACACTTTACTTAAAAAGCAAAGAAAGTTCTAGAACTTGCAATCATTTGGTGATCACAGGAATTCAAACAAATTTCCAAGCATTATTCCCGAGATATTTATGTTAAAAAACAAAAGAAAAAAATTAATTTTAAATTTAAGAAAAAGCAAATTTGTAAAGTAGAAATGTTTGGACGCTGTCCGGCTGTCTCTCGTTCAGTGTGATGATGACGTGTGCGGTTCTACGTAAATTTATTAAAATTATTATCACTTTTATTAATTTGTAAATTATTATTATATCCCTTCACGTTTAATGATAGATTTTGGCAAAAATCAAAACAAAAATTATTTTGCAATTTAAATTAAAGCAAAAAACAAAAAAAAATTATTAATTAACAACAAAATTTATTTTAAACGTGAAACAAAAAATTGTAAACGGAAACAAGACATTAATCTCTTAACTAAGGAAAACAAAAACACAACAAATTACTGAAAATAAAAAAAGGAAAATTACCAAATTCAAAATTAAGTCTTTTTGTTATCTTTTCCTGCAGACCAAGTGCTTACTTTACCTCCAAGCGGTAACCACCGGGTACTGGTTATATCACTAGATATAACTTGCGAAACTTGTAAGGGCGAGTGCAAACGGGGAAACAACAGTACTTAAACAACGGACCTACAAATTTTGAGGTTAGAGCGACGGGCTACCAACCCCTCTACATTAAAAAAAAAAGAAGTTATGAGAGAGACAGGCAGAGCGTCGGATAATGACTTCCCTCAAATGGCAACCAGACCCGGGATGACAACGGACTATGAATTGAGAGTTTGTATCTGCACTCCAGGTGCAACTCAAAAATTTGAATCTGTCCTCACGGAGTATAAGGCAGACATTTCTGCGATCCAGGAAATACGATTGATAGGATCAGGGACAATAAAAAGGAAAAATGGTGACAGTTATTACAGCTGTCATCAAAGAATGCACATATTTGGATTCGGGTTCGTCGTGGGGAATCGGCTTAGATCGATAGTCATGGAATTCAAGCCAATTAGTGATCGCCTGGCTGTAATCCGCATCCGACCTCTTGGATAGAGTCTACGGAGCCTATCCAGAGTACGACGTCAAAATCGTACTTGGAGACTTCAATGCGAAAATCGGGAAGGAAGACATCTTTGGCGAATTAGTTGGAAAGCACAACCTCCACGAAGTAACAACAGATAACGGCTTCCGACTAATCGACTTTGCTGCAGCTCGTAATACGGTGATAAGAAGCACTAGGTTTCAAAGACGAAAGATCTACACAGCAACCTGGAGATCTTTGGATGGTCGAACGAAACGCCAATCATTCGACCATGTGTAATCAATGTAAGAACTTAGCCTGAGACACAACGGTTTTCTATCGGGAATGGTCCCTCGCATGCATTTTCCAGTTGTTAAAACCATAAGTACTCTGGCATCCACAGCTACTTGGTCTTTGTACCGGAGAGGTTTGGTCTTCCTGGTCGTCCCGGTCCCGAACCTGAGTGCTGCGTAGAGAAGACTTTCTTGGCTGAAGCGTTGTCGTCCATGCGCTAAATGTGGCCGATCCAATTTAGTCGTCTTTTCTTGGCTTTTTGGAGTAGTAGGAGTAGCGATGTAGATCATAAAATAGTAGAAATATTTTACTACATGACAACGCGAACTTCATCTCGTGTCCCTTCAGATCAACTCAGAATAGTAATGTAACACAGTTTTTATGATTTTATGATGATTATGATGTTGAAGACAACACTGTGGCGTATGAGTACTTTTTTTTATTGTTTGTTTATCATTGGTACTGTGAGTTTTAAAATTTCGGCTTGGATAAAACTTTAATTAATTCAATGGTTTTCAGTTTCATATCATACATTTATTTTGTTTAAGTTGTCCTAAGCTTCTGGGTTAAGGCCCTTAAAAGAGGCTCAAATTTGATTGTAAAAGTGGCTCGGTAACAGTGTCAAATTGATTTGCAGGGCAATGCCTGTTGTATTTTGAAGTTTATAGAGTCAAATCGATATTTCTTGCAGCTAAGATACCTCTTAAAAATTATTTATATGATAAAACAACGTTATTTGGGTCAGCTAGTAAGATAAAAAGCAGCCTGTAGCTATCTCTCGCTTCTAAACTACCTCCCTATTAATTTTGAGAAAAATCAGTTCAGCTGTTCGTAGAAATTATTTATATGAAGCTTGTAGGAAAAAAGTATCCTATATAGCAATCCCCTGGTTCCGAGCTATCAACCCATCAAATTGACCCAATTCGATTTAGTTGTTCTTAGGTTTTACGTATATGACAAATCAACGTTTACCGCCAGTCAGCCAGTAGAACAGTGGCGTAGCTAGACCTTTGGGGGCCCTGTATCCAATTTTTTTTGGGGCCCCTTTTATGGAATGAATTTTGAGGATTTCGGATTTAAGGCATGTTTTTAGAGCAAGTAGTTGATTGCAGAAATCACCAGACATGTCTGTATTGTACTTTTCCACTATCTTTTTTGATCCTTGATTTATCTCATTATTTAAGACTGATAAAAGCTTATCCGGTTCCAACACTTCAAAGGCTTTGAAATCTTTGCTGAGTTTGTCCAATCAAAATGTCCAAGTAGGAATAGTAAATATTGAGTTTGAAGTAAATTTCCGGATCAGAAATTCTATGATCTTCTGCCAACTCATCAAAAAAGCTAAATCCTTGGACTTTTTAAGTAAATCACTGAATTTCTTTTGATTTCTTTCTTTTTCTAGACCGTCTAAAAGATTTTGAAGCAAAATACTTGCTTTTTGTAAGTCATTTTCCTCATCTTGAAGGGCTTTGGAAACTGGACTTATAATATCAAACAGCGAAGAAAAAAATGATATCAACACAATAAAGTCGTAGGTCTCTAAAATGTTTATAACATTTTTACATTTGTCTCGTTTGTCCTTTTTTGTTGAGGTCAAATTGATTTGGTGTAAGGTTTTCATTATCAATGTATAGTTTGATCTTATACCACATAGTGCATCATTTCGTGACGACCATCTCGTAGGACAAACCTTTTTAAGGGTAATTTCATATTTTTCTAATGAATCGTTGTGCAGCAAAGACCAGCGCTTCATACTGTTACCAAAAAATGTATGTATATATTTTTTCTAAATTATAGAAAAATGTTGACACTTCAAGTATATTTTTTGCTGCATCATTAAGTATCAAATTTAATGTATGTGCTGCGCAATGAACATAGTCGGCATTTGGAGTGTTCTCTTTTATAAGAGCTTGTAATCCTCCATATACAGCCGACATACTATTCGCTGCATCATAACCTTGTACTCTGCATTTGGATAAATCAAGTCCATATTCACTTATTGTTTTGAAAATTTCTGTTTTTAGCCCTTCGGCACTAGCATCAGTAATTGGTACAAACCCTAAAAATGACTCGCAGACTTTTATACCTTTATTTACTTTTTCATCGCTTTCTGCTACGGCATGTGCTCTGTATCTTTGGGGGCCCCTATATCGCGGGGGCCCTGTTACATGGATACAGCTGATACAGCGGTAGCTACGCAACTGCAGTAGAATAAAAAGCATGTTATAGCCGTTCCCCTGGTTGTAAGCTACCTCCTTATCAATTTTGAGCCATATCGGTTCAACCGCTCTCAGAATTTATTTATATGGCAAAACAACGTTTACCAGGGCAGCTAGCATGGCTGATTTGAGATTCTAAAACATCTACGGCACCTACCGAACGCATACGAAACAATCATTTGCATCGGTCCAGCGATTTATCCGTGACATACAGTTGTTCCTAGAAATTACTTAGGGCTCAGTTATAGCTATCAGTAAAATCCATCAGTTAAAATTTTGTTTTGCTATTTTGAATACTTTAATTTCATATTTTGAGGAAAATTTTGATGAAACAAGTTGAAAATACATTTCGTCTATTTTTTCAAAAAAAAAAAGAATGCATTTAGTGTTCAATATTATTAACAAATCAATTTTATAAATTTTACTGATGAAATTTCATTTTACTGAGCAACTTACTGCCAAATGTCAAAAAAATACCATTTCGTTTTACTGATAGCGTTTAATTTTTTTACTGTTCCGGTGCCATCATTACAAAAATTACTGATGAGATGAACAGTAAAAACGAAATTTTTTTGCGGCGCGAAGGTGTAAATTTACTGATAGTTATAAACGCTTATCAGTAAAAATTTCAGATTCCAGATATTTCAATTTTTACTGATGGATTTTACTGATAGCTATAACTGAGGCCTTATTTGGAAAGATAATGTTTTTTGGGTCAGCTAGTAGGACAAAAAAAAAATATTCTATAGCTGTCTCATGGTTCTAAGCTAAAGGGTGTCCCAATAAGAACGATACAAAAAAAAATTAAATAAAACACAAACGGAGTTAGATATTAAATTGGTTTTTGCTTTATTTTGAAGCTACATTCATGAAGTTATGTATGGAATAGAACATCATTCAAATGTCCGCCTCGGCTTCGTTTGCATTGACGCAATCGTTCAGTCCAATTTATGATGACTCGATCCAACATTTGCGGTGTTACTGAGTTGATGGCGACCCGTATGTTGTGTTCAAGTGCATCCAAAGTGGCTGGCTTGTTAGCATAGACCAATGACTTGATGTATCCCCAAAAGAAAAAGTCCAGTGGGGTCAAATCACACGATCGCGGCGGCCAATCGACAAATGCTCTTCGTGTGATAATCCAGTCGCAAATTTCTCTCGCACAACTTCGAGCGTTGCGTCACTTGTGTGACTCGTGGCACCGTCTTGTTGGAACCATATGTCGGTAATATCGATGTTATCAATCTTCGGCCACAGAAACTCGATGTGTGGTCATCCTGGACAAGCCCAATTGAGCTGAACGTCGTCGAACCGACTCATTTGGATCTTCTTCAATACTGGCTGCTACGGCGGCAATATTTTCTTCATTTTGACCAGTTCGCATTCTTGTTGGTTTCTTAAGGTCCAAAACAATGTACTCACGTTCAAACTTTTCGACGGTGCGTTGAATTGCCTGTCTACTGTAGCCATGATGTACGCCAAGTTCACGAGTAAATTCACGTTGCGTACTTACAACCGAACCGGAATTTCGGTAATACTTTTTAATTATTTCTAAACGTTCGGGAAGCGCAAAACGTTGCATGGTGAAACTTCAAACAATAGTGAATATTTTGACACCTAAATGTCATTGGTAGCCATGACAGTTGCCAAGATATCCCTATCGGAAAATGTATCATTACTAATGGGACACCCTATATTATAACTCATAAAAAATATAAAAAAGAAAAATAAAATAAATAAAAATTTATATTGAAATATGTACATGTTCATTGTACAAACCTCAAAAATAGATTCAATCTGAAAAATATTGATGTCATATGATTTCTTAAGGAATTGTTGATTTTTCAAATTAAAAAAATATCCTGGGAGCGTTTTTTTTTTAATTAATTTTTTAAATTAACTTTTTATATATACAATTTTTCGAAAATATCTTAAAATTAATTTGGGTATGCAGCATTCAAGAATATGTGACTATGCATTCTATGAATAAATTTCGATTTTTAATATTGATCCGTTTTTGAGATACAGAATTTTGAAAAAAAAAGTTTAAAAATATTTTTTAAAATTACAAAAAAAATTTTTTGAAAACGAAATATTATTTGAGCAATATTTATGTACTTTTAGAAAAAAAAATACGCTGATCGAACTTTTATTTTTCGAGAAAATCTTATAACAAAAAAACGGTTCTATGAAAAGTACCGTTTTGGAGCAATTTAAAAATGAATTTTATTTGGATGCATTTCGGGTTGACATACAGCCCATCTTCAGCAATTAACAGTCGTTACTACGTCGTTAGATACGTTTTTTTTTTGGCCATGGTGGCTACCCTAAATTTTGATCTTTAAAAAAAAATAAAAAAAAAAACCACCCACGCTAATTCGCTCAAACCTCTAATTTTCAAGTTTGAAGTCAATCGGACCAGTGGTTAAGGCTGTAAGTAGGTGCGTTAACAGACAGACAGACAGACAGACAGACGGATGGAATTGCCGGACCGACATTTTTCGACAAATCTTTATTATATTAGGAAACTAGCTGACCCGATAAACGTTTTTTCATGTAACGTTATTGGGATCACACCTCTTTAACCAGATAAGATAAGAATTATTTAAGAGTATTACTAGAATTGGTACCTATTATATACATTTAATTTTAAGTTTTAAGTTTTGTTAATAAACTAAAGCTAAATAAAGAAGAAGTTGAAAACTAATTGGAAAGAGTTCGGTGTTTTCTTTAGACTGAGTCTAACAGTGCTTTCCTCAGGCAGACCTTGGATTCTGACGAGTATACCCAAGCCCGTGTAAATTAAACATCACAAAATGTTGTCTTACACTTAATCATCAAAAACTTTCACATTTATATACAGGGGAGATGATAATAGCCGTGTTTTATTGGGAATTTTATACTCAGATTATTGTAATTTTACACGGAAGACAACAACAAACGAATACTGAGTAAAAATAAGTTAGTAATTGAACTCAGTAACTTGCTAAGGATAAAGTTTCGGCAATCTGACACTTGAGTTTTTCGGAGAAAGATCGCTGTTCTGTCGGAACCTATATGTCCTATAGAGGACTTTTTGGGAAAGGTTCTGGTCTGATCCGGTCTGTGACGTCACCTTTAATAGGTAAGCAAGAACAAATATTTTTATTTTAAGCATATCTTGCCAATGGTTTAACCTGATCGTCTCTAGAGAGGTCTCGATTCGGGCTTTGAAAGTTTTGGTAGTTTTCTTACTTCTGTGAAGACGTTGCTCATATCGATCGCATTCCTTGCAACACTGTATGTCTTATCTGCCGTAGCACCTTTCTCGTCAATTTTTATTTTTTTTAATTTTGCCGTCAATGTGGTTATAAATAAATGGAAACGCTATTTGAAAAATTCAATCTTTATTAATAATAATTTACGAAATATTTTATAACAATAAAAAATATCATTATTTTACAAAATTCTCTTACAAAAATGTAAAATCTAAATCTATCTTTATAATTGTTTTTATAAATTTTAATATTCGTATAACATTTAAATTAATTTAATAGAAAATTTAATTCTATTCTTCAACACTTAAAATCTACAAAGGGATAGTAATAATAATTGTACAAATATTTCGTTTCATATTTTAAAAATAATTCCAAATATTTTGAGTAATAGTTTTTTTTTTTTTTTTTTGCATTTTGATCAATCTATCAATTTTTAACTTTAAACAAAAAAAGGGTTAACTGGTAGAAATTCACTAAACAAAAATAAAAAAAAAACTTAAAATGTCTTTCTTAGCTACTTTTCAAGTGTTTTTTCGAGCGTCGGTAAAAATAAGAGTTTTTTCTTCTTTTTTTTCGAAAGTGGTACAAAATCACTTTTTGATGAAAATTAAAAAAAAAAATGCAACTGTCTTAAAACTCAAGTATGAAATAAATGGCTGCTTTCAAAATTTGTGGATGTATCGTTGGTTTTTGTAGAAAAAGAAGAATTAGTTACTGGAAGATATTTACAGTCTCATGCCATGATACTTTGCCACCGATTTGCACAGACAAAATGCGAGGAATATTGCCAATAGCTGTACGATGCCAACTCCCAGAAGAACCCCGAGTACAATTTCTTTGTGAAGCAGAATCCAGTCAATGAAGGCATTGTAGCAACCCTGAAAATTGAGGCAAAAGTTGGTTTATCCGTTTTTTAAAAGTTAAGAAATTCGTATTTTCAACCTTTTCATAATAACTGTTGGTATCTGATGGTTCTGTAGTGCAAGTTTCGTCACGCGGTATCGACTTGGCAACATCGTTGAGTACGCAACACGCTTCGGGAATGGTTTGGTTTTTCTTGTTTGCTAACCAGCTCTCAGACGAATCGAAATCACGGTAGTTTTCGACACCGCAACATGAGAATGTTCCCATCATTTGGTCCCACATCAGAGTGACAGCATCCGTGTGTTCGCCGGTTGAATAGTATTTTGTTATGGTCGATTGGAGGAAGGATTTTGTTTCACTTCTTGCCTGAGGGAGATGTAATCATTACAAAAAATTAAAAACGATTTCAAGTAGAATGTCGTTGAAATTTCTCACTCTGTCTTTGTACGCCGAGGCAAGTCCGCCAACTGCAAATTCGGTTACCAAGAGGAGAATCATAAACACGCCATACTGAAAATAAATAAAATTAAAAGAAATTAGTTAAGGCTGCATTATTTAGAATAATTTATTTGCTATAGAGAAACGCTTAATGTAGATTAGATACCCTGGGAATGGCGAGATATGGTCGGCAGAAAGACTGTTCTTGCTCGGTGACAACTCTTACTTGAACATTTTCCGAACTCATTGATACCTAAGCGTTCTTTGAATTGAAATTCGTCAAAAATATTTATCGGAAAGTATTTTGGATACAATTTTAATTTGCCACTGATATAGGTAGCTACTTGTTCCTGTATGTCGAACTAACGCTACAATCTTTATAGGAAACGTCAGCTTTGATTTTAATCATATTCCAAAGGAGATCTACTTTTTAGTTTTACGTTGAGATGCCTTGTGAGGTGCCAGAAAATCAATCAAAAATGGACTCATGTTAATAAATTAAGCAATAAAAAGAAAAAGTCACTGTGGCGTATACGTAACATTTGGTCCAATCCAAATATCTCAGCAACTAGAGCTCGGAATTCAGTAGTAAAAATCTTTGTATATTTAATAATCGGCATATTTTTAAAAAGATTTAAGAAAAAAAATCATGGGTTCAGCGCAAGAAAAGAAACGCCTTCAACAAAATTTCTTGAAGGCCGAAATATTGATTTGCGTTAATGAGTCAAGAAATGGTTAGAGCATTGAATCTCTTACATCCGTTTGAAGTTTTACTTCAACAACTTTTGATAATATTATTTCTAAGCATTTTGCTCAATGAAAT
The DNA here is from genome assembly GCA_943590905.1 of Sphaerophoria taeniata. Classification (NCBI taxonomy): domain Eukaryota; kingdom Metazoa; phylum Arthropoda; class Insecta; order Diptera; family Syrphidae; genus Sphaerophoria; species Sphaerophoria taeniata. The sequence continues at coordinate 149,922,325 of OX016541.1, forward strand.
GAATTTTTAAAGCTTGCATGTTTGTTGGGTAAAGTGTTGGAGATCTCACTCTCAACCCGACGACGAAGTCATTACATGTAAATGAGATACGTATATTCTTCTAAAAGGCATGATTTCACTTAAAACCAATGGACGTCCTTATCTGTTTCAAAAAGTCTAGTAAACAGGGGGACATAAGAGATTATTATATAACAAGAAAAACCAAGCCTTGATTTGAATTACAAACAACATGTAATTGGAGGGTTGCGTCATATATGTCCAGATCTATATTTAACCCTTTTCCTGCTTAAAGCATCTTTGCTATTCGAATTCTTGAAATTCCCCAGCTAACCAAAGATTTCATTTAAATAGTCCTTGGGGTCAACCCGGTAAACACAAAAGGCAAAAATGTTGTATCATCCGCTACCATCAGAAGATAAATATTTACAATCCAATGCTATGCGCCTTTTCCGAAATAACCTTGCACATGAATTACAAATCATATACCTACCAGTAAATACAATGTGTGGAAGCATTTTCCTCGCACGAAAAATTAATTGTATTTGCAACAACGGCACAACAAAAAGTCCTACCGACCGACATACATATAGGTAAATGCCAATTTTTTCAAAAGACTGGGCTACAACACGGAAAAAAAAGCGTAGTTGACCAAAAAAGAAAATTTCAACCCTATTCTTTTTACATATTTATTTTTCACTAATACTAATACGCATAGCAAAAAATTTGCTAACCATAACCATATTGGACTTTTAAATGTAATAAAATGAAATTCGTGAATCTTCTCCAACAAAAAGTCGCCTTTCAACACAAATTGAGAGATATTCACCTGATGTGTGTACATAAAAATAAAAGAGGATATTTTTCGTCTATTGAAAACTCAAATTAGTACATGCACGGCACGCAATGGACATTTTAAAGCTGTTGCCCTTAAATAATGAGAAAAAGGAAGCGTTAATGTTTTAAACACGGCCATATTTTAAATTGACTCAAGGCTTATACTTTTGTATACAAAAAAGGAGATATAGAAAAAAGGACACAAGCATTGAAGAAGTGTCCAGACAATAATGTCCCCTTTGCTTTTGTTTGCTTTTTATTCTTTAAACATTTACTTTCAACACTTTAAAGGATTATTATTGATAACAAAAGAAAATAAGTTCGCCTTAAAATAAAAAAAAGATTCCTTTTTAATCAAGATGATGGAATGCATAGATTAAAAAACCAGCACTCGAATTTAAGAAGATTGCACTATTGGAGAGGTAAACTCTGGATATCAAAAACTAAAGAGACTGTATTTTTAATCTTGCTACTAAATTAAAATATTAACAGATGTCCTCCGTATTGAAGATAAATTCGGGTATTCTGATTTTTCATTGGAAATTTTGAAGTTTTGAAGTTTAAGAGGATTAGGGGAACGAAAAAAGTTAATACCCATAGCTGAAGAACCTGCACGCTGTCAAAATGTTTAATTCCTAAATTATGATTTTGTGTCTAGTGATTTTTTTATCTTTCAGGTAAACTGTTCGTGGGATTTGCTTATCTGTCTATATTAAGAACCTTACCCTTCGGGGAGTTTTGGTAGAGTTTGGTAAATATTTTTGGTAAACACGATAAGAAAATGTTTCAATGAGTTATCATTACGAAACCAGTTTGGAGATGACTCAAGAAAGCCAACAAATTTTCGTTTAGGCGCTGGAACGACCAGGCGAAATGCCAAGTTAATGCAAAATGCCTGTTACAAACCGGCAAGCTTGACTTCGATTTGCTTAAATACGCTTGAAGAGGGAAGTTGATAATTGTGGAGTCGATTCACTTTCGTAGCAATCTTAGATGGGTCTAATAATTCGCCTAAAGTTAAAGTTTAATTTTGTGCGGTGCCGATGATGAGGATGTGCAAATTGAACAGATCTTGCATCTCCGATATTTTGTGTACAACATGGCAAACGCTCATAATCAAGAAACGCTCTATTCGATATCACATTACAGCGGGGTATTACTTCCTTAATATTTGAGAAACGGGCTTTAACATCTTTTTTAAAAAGTAGGAATACATTTACTGGAACCATAAGGCAATTCACAACTGCACTGGCATTGCCAAGCAAGTGTTGTCAACTAGACTTCCATCTTCAGTTTTAGCGCCTGAACTTGCTTGTTTGGGCTATCAAAGTTTTCGATTTGTCCGTTTTTAAATTTTAAACAGGGGTGCTCTTGATACAAGTTCATCCATATATCCCACTAAAGTTTGGTCTGCCACGCTGAATCCTTGTAACGAACAGGGTACAGTAAAAGACTATTAAGATTCCTCTTCCTAAAAACGAATAAGATGTTAAACTCACTAGAAGAATACTGCAGCACTCTTAACTTGCAAAAAAGGCGATTGGTTCAAAATAGGTTTTTTCCCCAAAAATAACCCACTGGCTCAAACCGAAAAAATCCCGCCGTCAGGCAGGAGCCTTTCATTGGACACGATGAAAGCCAACAATTCCAAGAACCCGAACCGGAAGAGGTGAAAACGGCAATATCACGGTCTGGAAAAAACCAATGAACTCCAAATCGATACCCACCACCTTTTCATCGATTTAAGGCTGCGTATGTCTAGTTTTGGCAAACTTGCCAAGTTCGTTCGCTTGTGCAAAATTACGATGGAGAACTCACGCTGCGCCATCAAATTGGCAACAAGCTTACGGAATCTTTCGATATCAAAAAAGGATTCGGACAAGAAAAGTCTTGCACTCCACCGTCAACACCAGAGGTACTATCTTCCAAAAGTCTGTTGAACTTCTCGCGTACGCCGATGATATTGATATAATGGGAAGAACACAGCGTGATGTCAATGGCGCCTTTGTGAGAATTGAGACAGAAGCGGCAAAAATGGGTTTAGCGGTAAATTAGGGCAAAACGAAGTACATGCTGTCTTCGAGGAAGGACATCCAACACCGACGGCTCGGACAGAACGTCACAATAGACGCATACAACTTCGAGGTAGTAGAAAAGTTTGTCTACCTAAGCTCCGCTATTAAGATTAACACGGGCAATAACACCAGCGCCGATATCAGACGAACAATAGCTCTTGCTAATCGCTGTTTCTTTGGACTAATAAAGCACTTAAGTTTAAAAGCCCTCTCTAGAGCTACTAAGGTAAAACTGTATAACACCCTCATCATCCCAGTCGTGCTGTATTATGCAGAAGCATGGACCTTGGCAAAATCGGGTGAATGTGCCTACGGCTGTTTCGAGAGGAAAGTTTTTCAGGTCATCTTTGGCCCCGTGTGCATTGAAGGGGAATTGAGAAGAATATACAACAGCGAACTTTACTGGATGTACCACTACATGGACCTAGCCAGAAGGGTCAAGATCCAGAGATTCAGATGGCTTGGTCATTTAGAGCGGTATTCAGCATGCTCCGGCCCGGAAAGCCTTGGATATATTCCCGAGGGACGTAGAAGCAGAGGAAGAGCGCGACTCAGGTGGCGTACACAAGTGGAAATGGACCTCTATCAACTTCGAGTGCAAAACTGGAGACAGCTAGCTAGAGACCGAGATGGCTGGCGGAGACTGTTGTTTGATGCCCAAGTCCACAACGGACTGTACCGCTGCTACGTAGCGCCGATACTCACTTGTTGTATAATGGACCGCACTGGACAAGATTGTTAATTTAAATAAACTCATTAAACTGCAGACGTCAGCAGGAATGTGTATCACGGGAGCAATTCGCTCAACACAGACTTTACAGCTTTAGAAATAATTCTTAACCTAACACCTGTCGACATCTTCTTTAAAACGGTGGCAGCTTTCATGCGTCAGGCTTAGTGGTGCTCCATATAGATCAGATCAGTAACAACCCAGTGTTGTTCTGTCTACTGTTAATATTAAACATAATATATGGAACACCACTTGCTACATGCAAACTGCTTTTAAACAGTGTGCACTAGAATCAACAAATCCTATAGATGGTCACAGGGCACTTCCTGCCTAGCAACAAACTAATATGTATATGGCAAAGCTTACACCTGAAGTTGTCGAAATCTCTGAGCAGACAAAACATAAGCTCTACAATAATTGGAGTAATAATGGGACACTGCCTCATAGGAAGACATGCAATGAGGCTGGGGGTCTACTCAAATGACTTCTGTAAAGCTGTATGAACGATAAGGAAGAAGAAACGATCCAAAACCTCTTCTGTACTTGTCCGGCACTCTGCAACAGTAGAAATAACTATCTCGGTAACTCCTTCTTCGACAATACTCGTGAACTAGCAACGATTTATGTACATAATACGTCTCTCCAATTTCATAAGAATACAAAATGGTTTGTTTAAGTTCACAACTATCCCATGTAACTTCCTATGGTGGTACCACAATGGACCCTTGAGGTTTAAATAACTCAACAACATCCAGACAGAAACTCTCACCTAACCTAACCCAACAAATTTTTCCTCGAAAGTGGTTTTAAGTGCAGAGTGCCTGGTAAGGTAACGGTAAGTCAAGGTTTTCGCATATTTTTTGCAGGATAAATTAAGTTTGCCTGTTCTTGGCGCTTTTTAAGGAAGTTAGCCAGTAATTGAGCATTTTGACAATTAGTTTTAATTAAGTTATTCCAGAATCAAACATTTTTTTCTTCAACATCAGCTTAAAGCAGTGTTAGCAATATTTTAAGGAGGCTGTATAGAAATGCGAATTTATTAAATTGATTTTAAATGTTGGTTGTATTAACCCTCGAATCGACAATGATATTCTAAGACAGGCTATTAACAGTTGTCTAGACTCTAACATCCCAACCTACTGTTTGTTTGTAGACTTTAACAGTCGCCACATAGCCTGGCCATAACAAACGCTTCAAGACAAACTAAAATATCCTCTTCAACGTTGCGTTGGAGAAACCAATTCTTGTTTCTGAAGAGGGACTTTGGGACTTTCGTAAAAAAACACATCCAATAATTGGATTATGCAGACGGCCGGCATCGACATTTTTGTGGTAATGTATAACCCTCAATCCCGGAACGAACCCGGGATGTGGCGGAGAAGGATGCAAAAAGCTAAGCTGGCCATCAGGTCAGGTCAACGTTTTCCTTATTCGCCAAATAGACATTTAGCCTAAAGCTAAGAAAATATGCACTTGTCGAATTCTACTTGTTATAAATCAATTTGTAGCAAACCAAATTGTATGTTTCAGAAATTGCGAAATCTCAATATCTCATTAAAAACCTAGAAATTGTTTTGACGTAAACCTAATTTTCATTTCTGATTTGAGAACATATTACGAATTCGCAAGAAATTAAAAAAAAATTATCTTTTAACCGTGAATTACAAATATTTTCAAATACCATTTCCGAAGCCACTTCGGATTGCATAAATCCCGCAAATTAAAGAAGAAGTAAGTAAACATCTGAATTGTGTAGACATTTTTTCAAGTTTAGAGGTTAAGTCAGTTCGAGGAGCTATTTTGTAATTTGTCTATGAGAGGAAATTGTTGTAATGGTTCGTTGGTATTCCTCGAAAGCCTACATTTTCATTCTTTTAATAAGCATGGAACATAAGTAGCTTCACAAATGCGATTATACTGCTCAGAGATCTCTTATCTTTTCTAGTGGCAGTGACGACGATGATGGCCTGAGATAATTTGTGTATGACATTGAAATGCCGGCGATGATTGCTTGTCTAAATTACCATTCTTCAGTTTGCTTGATGCTCCCAAAAAACATTTCAAACGTTTCTGCATAAATAATTTAAACAAATAAAAGGCGATATGTGTACAAAAACAAAATCATAAAATTACAACTTCTTTTTCCAAATGTGACAAGTTCTCTTGCATTCTGCTCATCAGTGGTGAGCTTCAGTTCCAACTCAATAACGGTTTTATGTGTTGAAAACAAAATACAGAAAGAAACAACAAAAGTAATTTGTTTATAAAAATTAACATATTTTTTACGACCATTGTGGTGAGCGGGTCATCGGCTTTAAATTTGGTTTCTTCAAGTTCCACTTTGTTGATTACACTGAAGACACCAATTTGTTGCGCAACATTAACTTTGTTAATTTTCAAGAATAAGTTATTAGTCGGTGTTTTGCCAAAATTTCGAAATTGGGTTAACATTTTTCGAAAGTTATACAAATTCAATATTATACGTGCATCGGATCATTGATTTGAAGGTCAAACAATCAAATTTTATGGCCATGGGTGCAGAACTATATAAGATGCATACTTAAACCGCAATTAACAGCAACAAAAATTCATGATAGTCAAATTGCTATTCATCTGGCGACACTTAAGCCATGATACCTTGCAAAACAGACAAAAAAGAGCATTGAACTGTGTACTTTAGATGTGAATTAAGTTAATTCAGACATGCAAGCAACGTCAAGGCTAGAAAATGTAATAAGAGTTCGGAGTACCTACACCACCTACACCTACATGCATACCATGTCATTGAAATAGCGAAGAGGGTACGAAAGCTTCAATGAAAAAAAAAAGAAAATTATAAATGGAACAATTTCAAATTGATTATCATCCCCCTTTTTGCATTACCTTCCATATCGTGAACCACCATGAATGGGAGCGAACTCGTGGCAAGGCAATTAATTTGTTTGCTCATTTCATTAAATTCTAAATTTAAATCGATATGTGAAATAATATCAAGGTTTCATGAATTGACAATTAGTGAAAAATCTAATGTTAGTGAGAAATGGAACATTTTGTAGATTAAACAAAGTTCAAAATCATTTGTAGGTTAATAAACTTTGACGGTTTTGAGGTTATAAAAATGTAAAAACTTGTCTCTTAACAAAAGGTTGCGGTAATACGGTGTAGTTTTTCCATTAAAAATAAGCACGCTACATGATCTGACAAAAAACGGCCAGCTAAAAATCAGTTAGAGATCAATCACCACTTTATAATCTGGTCGATTGAGTATTCCCCAAATTCCCATCGACCTTATTGACATGCATACAAACCACAACGCATTGGGGATGACAGCATAAATAAGTCACACGAATCTGTGAACGTCAATGTAGTTTGAGCTTTTAAGAAAAATTACATTTTTCATGTCTGTGTCGATCAGATCACTGAGGTCGTTATAAAGATTTTTCGCCTTGAAGAAAGAACGTAACATGTGCAAAGAAAATGTAGAATCATTTCCTCTTCCTCTTTATCCATTACTGTACTAGAAGTCTCATTTAAAAATGCGCCAAATCACAAAGAGTGTCCGCCAATAATGCACCTGTCTTGTAAGAACCAATTTCAGTGAGAATAAACTCAACTTAAAGATATCTTTTGATCAATTTAGATTCGATACCAGCCACACAAGTTTCGCTAAGTTTTATCACATAAGGTTTGCATTAATGTAGCCTCAAATTCAATAAAATCAATTTTAATCTTTCGTAGCAAAAATGGCATTAACGGTATCCCTTATAGTTTTTTTAATGTCTGTCTGTATGTGACAAGCATTTTAATCGTAAAAAATGAATATTTAAATTAATAAACACCGAAGAGCGAAGCACCCTTATTCTGTGGACTAAGTGGATAATGGTATGAATAAAACACAGAACTTCTCTTAACTGACCTTTACTAACTTATTCTACCGTGTAGGGTGGTTTAGCGAAGGAATACAAAAATGTAAAAAATACTCTGTCTGTTCATAAGATGACGCTACAATCGATGCCACGTCACTTGACTATTGCGGGAACAAATTATTTTTATTAATGAGAAATCTTAAGCTATAAGTTAACTCTTATTCTATGGGTTAATTAACCTGTGGAATAGGCGTTTTTTATTAATGTGGATAAATGTGTGTTGAGTGTGCAACTCACTAGTTTTTAAAAAAAATTGGGAAGGAAAAGGTTAGTATGTATATATATACTTAAGGTCAAAAATGTCACTGAATTAGATCCGTTCGTTTAGTTTTTGGTCTTCATTGGGAAAGCTGTAAAATTTTTATAAGTGCGTACAAAATGCTTTAATTTTTCCAAAAGTAGAATCTAACCTTATTGGTTTTTGCATTTAAGTGATGATTTGATTTTATGAAGATTTTATGAACTAACATTAGCCGCGTTTTATTATCCTCACTAACCCATATGGGTTTATTTTTTGTACACAAACCTGGGACCCCGATAGCTATGGGAGTTTATTTTGTAACTCAAAAACTATGTTCTAAATATGGCGGATAGATGGCGAGTGTGAGACAAAAAAGAAGTTATTATAGAAAGATTTAGTAATATCAGCCGTATTAGGCTATGTTTATGACCGAGCGTAAACGCATCTCGCGATGCGACGATTATCGCTCCATCGCTTGTTACATTTTCGCTTGCATTATCGCTCCATCGCTTGTTACATTTTCGCTTGCATTATCGCTAGCTATTGAGTGTTTATAGTAGAGCAAAACTTCGAGCGATTGAATGTTTGAAATATTAAAACTTTATTTAAGTTTTGGCAGCGAAGAAAGCAAAATGCGCGCATTGACTAGGAAAGTTTTATTATTAGAAACCAGCAATTTATTGCGTAAAAAATATTTAACTAATAAAAGCATATATAAGAGGTTTCAAGTGCATCCAATAACAGAAAGAAGAACTTACGGTGAATTTCATCATCTTCATTCACGACTGCTAAAATTTCCTGAAAAATTTAAGGAATACTATCGTATGAGCAAAGAAACTTTTGAGTACATATTGGAGCAGATATCGGCAATGATTGAAAAAAATAACAGAAATCAGAAAGTACATAGTCCATACTTTATCGCTCGTATCGCTCAAAATATCAAAATATTTTGATTGCAAATTTTCGTCGCTTGTAATCGCTCAATTCACTTTTCGCTAAATCACTTTGTCATAAACACTTTCATAAGCAACAATGAATTTAGTCGCTAGTAGCGATTCTCGTCGCATTGCGCGATGCGTTTACGCTCGGTCATAAACATAGCCTTAATAAAAAATAACGCGTATTCCACTTTTAGCCACAGTTTTATAAGGCCATAGGATAAGAGTCAATCCAATTAATTAATAAAAACAAGTTGTTTGCGGAAAAGCAAAATAAAATTTAGCTGAGGGTCTCGGATAAAAACATAGCTTAAACTTCTACCTTTTTAACCCTGATCGTTTTATTATCACGGGGTAACCCATATGGGTTAGTGAGGATAATAAAACGCGGCTTATGACTATGGGGTAGGTTAGGTTAGGGTTAGGTTATATGGGCTGACAGTTGATTTTGTTACCGTCAATGTAGATCCATTGTGACACCCTGAAGTGTTTTAACTTCTGAAAAAGTGATTTAACCTATGAATTCTATGGTTGATCGAGCCATTTGGTGGACTTGATAAAGTTCAATAGGCGATTGCCTGGGAGTTCAGATAGTTCTTCTAGTTCATTGAAGAAATAGTTGCCTAAGAATTTTGATCTAGTGCGGCAGAGTGCTGGACAGTGGCATAAGAAGTGAGCCGTGTTTTCGTGCTCTTCCTCATCGCCGCAGCCTCTGCATATGTCGTCCGTACTAAGCCCCATTTCCTTTTCTGGATGACTATGGGGTAAGTTGACTATATCCTTTTAACCAGCTTTACGATACTTAAACTATAAGAAAATAGCACACTCAAATTAATTTTATTTGAAACGAAAACTAATATTCAAGAGACAGCCCGGATGCCCCAACTTTTTCTGCTATCTGCTTACATTTTGCCATTTTGCGTATATCTTTGCGTATATCCTTTTGTAGGGTACCCATAATAATTTTTGGATACAAGCTCCCAAACTGATTTTAAGTCACCTCCTTGTTGTTTTTGTACTGAAAATTACCAAAACAAGCGAGTCGATGTACCCTCAACAAAAAAAAGTCAACTTACAAAAGTCAAAAGATAAGAAAGCAAAAAAATTGGGGCCATTTATCAATAATACGAATTTTAATAATTGTTTTTTAAGTCTCTGTTGTTAGAAAAATATAATTTTTCTCCAACATCAAAAACTCTTTTCTTTATTTTGTTGGAATTTACTTTGAAAATTGCGATTTTTGGCGATTTTGGTGGTTTTAACTCCTTACTACTAAGTAATGGAGTACTAAATTGAAATTGTGCTTCAATAGTGCCCTAGAAACACCCCCCAGAACTACAAAAAACTTGAGTGAACGAAAATTTTTCCTATTTTGCGAGCGTTTTGGGAGCAAAACAAACGGGTCTAATATCAACCCTTTTTGAAACAAAATTCATGTTTCTCAGAAACAATTGTTTTAATTTAAAAATATGTAAATTAAATTAAATCCCATTTTTTTCTTTGTACATATTCGAAATACTGAGTTTATTTTTTGTGTTTGAAATTATTGTTTTGAATGACTTTGAAACATTCTTGTGTCAATCACTTGTTTGCAGTAAAGATTCTGTTCTTGAAAGAAGTTGACATTGTCTTACTGTGCCAGATGGTAAAATTTGTACCTAAGCTTCTTTAAACATTTCTTTAAACAAAACGGTTACTACAATCAGGAACAAAAGCTCGCGAAGTGTGGACAAATAGAAAAATTTTGAGCGACACGGCTGCAGTATGCAGGTATTAATGAATATCCTCAACAAATCTAACAGCTTTTATTTTGACAAAAACAATAAATATGTCAGGTTCTGAATTCAATACTAAATTTCCGATTATCGATTCTTAAATAAGCTGAAATTTTCCATAAATGAAAATTAATTGTACATAAGTACATATGATTGTATGTAAATGTCTAAAACACATACTAATTTCCGCCTAGCAAAAAGTTATCAGGAAAAATTGCCATTTTTGTGACGCTTTTAAAAGCAACACCTACACATCTACAAAATTTCCTTATACCTTATATCCTTCCTATGAAAAGACTTAAAACACTGGTTTGAGGTTCATTTTTCCGCTGTCAGTTTTTTTTTTGTATTTTCAATTTTTTTCTAGATAGATATTTATTAGCAAGTCCAAGACAAAAAAATCAAGATACATGCATATTGCACATGCACTTGAAAAGTGCATCTCCCCAACAGCAGCAACCCCAACACCAAACCATATCCTTCGATCGTTCAATTGATATAGGCATAGGCACCAAACAATGATGTCTACATTCATTCTTTGTTAGTGTATAGTACTGTTTCAAAAAGTACTATAAAAGGTGTGACTAAAATATGTATGTCAAAATTCTTATTTATTTTAACGATTTTTTTAGCTATATACATTTATTTTTTACAAAAAATAAGGATATAGTTTTTGACATTAACTTTCCGACATCAGAGGTAATAGTTCTACTTAAATTCCTGCGCAAGACAAACATTTCTGTATAGGGAATTGGGGATGGGTAAATGCAATGAATGGCATAGAATGACGTAATGATACCAACAAGTGGCTGTGCATTTTAATAAGACGAAGAAAACCAAAACAAAGTCAAAGTTCAAGATGGCCCATATGAGAATTTTAGGTATATCCCAACGTCTTACGGGTTGCCACTGCTACAAGTGTTCTCTAGCTCAAAAATACAGCTGACTCAGATTGCAAGAGTGTGTGTGCGTGTGTAAATTTTTTGGAGCAAATGCAATTTTATAAGATTACAAAAGCTTATTTATGTAGGTATAGGAAGGAGAAAACAGAATAAAAAACGCACATTTCTATCCATTTTACCCCTTCGTCACATTCGTAACATTTTCTATTTCACATGCACATTTCTTTTTTTTGGGGGGAATCATGCGCATTTAGAGAAAGATTCAAGATTGTGAACAAAAAGAGATAGAAATAAAATGTGCAGTAAGAAAAGGAAAGGACTTATGTGAAATCTTCTTCGGGGCATGGTTTGGAGTGCAAGAACGAAGGTAATAGACCACTAGACGACAGAAAAATTTTGGAAGTGGAGGCTTAACGAAATTTTCGCGAACTGAAATTTTATGGTTGTGTAGGTTAGTTTTTAGCGTCCACTATGTAGAATTGGAAAGTCGTTGTTTTTTTTTTGGTTTTTCGTCTTTTTGTTTTTTGTTTTGGCGCGAAGGACGCGGGTCGCGGGGGGCTCGGGCGATTGAAAAATGTGTGAGTTTGTGTTTTTTTCTACTAATTTAAGTGCAAGGGTTTTCTATGTGTGGAAAAAAGTCTTAATTCATGTTTTAGTGCGTGTTAATGCGTATTCGTATGCATATTGACGATACGACAAAAAAAATCGTTGGGTTTTAAAAAGCGGCCACAATGGTGAAGTACTTTGTTTTTTATTTCCGACTACCCTAATTTCAATTTGTTGGATTTGCTAAAAGATGCGTTTTTGCATCTTATGAATAGATTTTTAAAACAACAAATTTTCAGTAGTCAGCATTTGTTGGTTGAACAAACAATTTTATCCCTCCCCCGCTTACAAAGCTTCATTCGAAATCAAATAATCTGAAATCCTAAAGACAAACGCACAATTAATTATTCCCCTCTTAATGTACCCTGGAAGACAAGATACATATCCCCATAGACCATATGTGAATTTTAAATTACCATATCCCTCACACATTAATTAGAAGTAAGACAAAACAAAAAGAGGGAGTTTTCAACCCTTCACTAAAACTACCTTCGTATAAAAACAAACAAAACCAAAAATACACAACCAAAACTTTTTAAAACTCTCTTCTCAATATATCCCTGAATGCGACCTAATACCTATCCCAACACACACAGAAAATTTTGTTGGCGAACTTCTTTTATATCTTTTGCACTACACTCGCATATCGTCAAAACCATATCGCCACCCTCTTAAACTTACAGTTAGCTTGGCTCTAAGGCCCCCCCAGTCAGAGTCTACACGCACAACAAATTTCGAAAATTTTTTAAGGTGGTCTATAATACTACACTTTGGCTATGCATGATAAAAATTCTAACACAATGGAATAAAAAAGTAGTATATACGAAATATTTTTGGGTTCTTCCTTCGGGATAATTCATCGAGTGCGCAAAAGAAGAATGTGTGCGAAAAAGAAACCGGTTTCCCCACAAAACAGAAAAAAGGGAGCCAAAAACGTACAAGAAAAAACTCTGCTACATTTTTCGTGGGCGCAGGACAAAAAGCAAAACAGTGATGCCATTTTATGCTTTTTCCGATAGATGTGATACCAGGGTTTTTAATGCAAGGCTTAAATCATCGCCGCGCCATCACAAAACAAACGTTTTTTGGAGATGAATAATGAAGAAATGTCCATTTGTAGAAATGGTCTGCAGTCACAAAGTGGTACCCGTCACTTTCTGAGATTTATTTTGGAAACAAATAATCGATAAATAGTTCAGTTGGTCACCGGGAAGTTCCGAACTTACTCGGATCAAAACCAACTACAGCACGTCCTAAGAAGTCTTTTGTAAACACATTCAAGTCACTTAGTCAGTAAATCAGCACGGAGGCTTTGATGAATTGCCGAAAGAAACACAAAAATCTGTGGGCATACTTAATGACTTGTCAATTTTATGGTTAATTTGTGGACATAATGTTTTTCAAACATCTAGTTGATCCAGCTCTCAAAGACTTGTATGCACAGGCATTAAAGGGCCAATGAGATCCATTCCAACTGCGGGATTTGAAGTTATTCTCAATTAAATACCCCTAGACCTCTTTGTTAAAGAATCTGCGGCTAAAAGTTCCTTGAGATTTAGCCAGACTATCTGGAAAAACAGTTCCATAGGATATGCTCAGATCCTTCATAAAGTTATGGATCCTATTAGTACAGCAGACTATAAAATACCCAAACTTGATTTTCATAAAACATTCCAGGCTGCCTTCCCAAGCAGAGAGGAATGGATAGATAACATGCCATAATCCAGTGAGTCGTCAATAGCTATCTATACTGATGGCTCTAAGATGATGGATACTGGTGTAGGGGCAGGTTTCTTTTACATTGAAAGCCAAACGGCAATAAAAGCGATTACTGCAACTGAGGTAAACTCAAAGCTCGTTTTATGCTGTGGTGAAGAGCTTAAAGTGCTTGGCGCGCAGCATAACACTAAATTCTGCTGGGTCCCAGGTTACAGCGATATACCAGGCAGCCAGAAGGCCAATGAATTAGCAAGATTAGGATCAACGCTTGACGCTAGTCAGCACCCCTACCTGTTATTTAAGGCAGGAAATCTCAAAAAGAATAACTGTTTAGGCAGATGAAAGGTGGAAACTCCTTGACACCTGCGGCACTACAAGAAAGATCTGGCCCTGTTCGAACAAACAATGAACGGAAAGAATTATGCAATTACACAAAAGATCTCTTCGATGTAAGAAATAATCTGTTAGGATATCATAAGAAAAAGATGAGAATCAGTTCAGATGATCTATGCAGAGGATGCGTTGACGAGGAGGTGCATGAAGACACTTCGAACTTTCTATGTCAATGCCCCGCACTCTCCCACCAAAGATGGATTGTTTTACTGAAAACATAGGTTTTTTTTTTTTAGCTTGAATAGCAATACTCACGGGTATCACAATGGATCTGTATTGATCTAGGTGGGACGGTAACGACATCAACTGTCAGCCCCATAACCTAACCTTACCTCCTGCTCTCGAAATTCGAGTGCGTTGAATCTTCGTTTAAGGTGGTTCACATTCATCAACATGTTTCTGCAAAAGCAGAAATGTTTTCTACTTTTTCATATGGATGTGCTCAGCGACATGTTTTCTTGTTTGTTTGTATGGAGAATTAATTTGAATTTGACTTCCTTTACTGATCACTTTAATGACAGATGTCAGTCAAAGTTCAATCCTACTTTAAAGTTCAGTAGCGTAACGGAGTCAGCTCTAACACAAAAGCAGCGTTGTGTTTTTCCCTTAATTTAATTTAAACATTTAACAGAATATTACAATCACTGCACATCTGCACAAGAACTGCTTTCGTTTGATATTTAATTTATGCCCTTTCCTTTTAAAACCTGAAAATAAAATGGGCACTGTAATTTTGTTTATATCGTTTTCCTTGTCAACGTTACAATCTACTACTTTTCAAAAGCACCCAAAGTGGCATCACTGTCAAGAACAACCAAAACATTACCTCCAAAACAAAACAAAAAAAAACCTAACTACTTTTTTGTCTCCCTCAAATTTTTTTTTGGAGATACCATACTAACTTCTTAATCCAAGTGGCAACTCTATGACGTTTTATCATGGACACGATAAAGAAACGAACCATTTATAATATTCAACAATTTTTGTGAAGGGGACACGCGTTTTTTTTAAAGGAGAGGAAAACGAAGAATTCGAATCCTTATAAGGAGTAAATACAATCAATGTCCGCTAGTACTTTGAGGTGCTCTTTTGGGTCTATAACAACACAACACGGTAGCAAAAATATCTTTAGTGTCTTTTTAGTGTGAAAAAAAGAAAAAGTTTATTTTGGCTTAGCCAAGTTGTGTTTTCCAATCGAAACAAATAAACGAATAAATACATTTGAGTGCAAACAATTTAGTGGTTTTGTAGGGAACAAGAAGAAAATTTCTAAAATATACTTTGATTGAATATTGCGAAAGGTAAATTTACCTAGTTTCTTGGGAATAATGAATCTAATGAAAGTGCAAATCTCGAAAAATCAATAAAGAGAATCTGTTAGTTGTGTATTTTTGGTTGTAGTGCATCAGGCTGTTTCGAAGAATGTGAATTAACCGCCGCCGCCGTTAGTTTGAAATTCAAAAATGAAACAAGAAATTTTAAATGAATGAATGAAGGATGTCTGTGAATGAAAATAAACAATTCTGTTGGATACAAAAAAGGATAATCAAATTGGATTTGTTCCCATCAAACATACAAAAATTAAACAACTTGGATTAACGGAAGTTAAAATATGGAACTTCTTTTGTCTCGTTACAGGACGTTAAAGGTTTGCCGGACTCTCTGATCTCTGATCTGTCCATTTACTATTTCAATTCAAATTTGTGATAAACAAAGGACATCGAGGTATGGCTCATCTGTTCCAAATAATTGCTTTTTTAGTTTTTGGAGCAGGAATTGCATTATCGGCCCCCAACAGGGAGAGCTTCGATTTTACTAAATTTAACAATTCAGAATCTCAGCGATATGGTTTGTATAAGATTTATGCGAACAAATATCTCTTGAGTTTTCTATTTAAAAAAAGCATGAATTCAGAATATATGGAACAGTAGGATTTTTATATTTAAGACATTTTTAATATTTAAGTTTAAATTATATTAAATGAAGAACGGGCGCTAATTAGGCAGGCAAACTGTAACTATAACCATTTATTTTCAGCGTTTACAATTTAATATTTCTTTCCAGAGACAATATTTTTGTATGATGAATTTTATCGATTAGAGAAAGTTCACCAAAAAAAAGTGTAAAAAGAAAAACATAAAC
This sequence comes from Sphaerophoria taeniata, assembly GCA_943590905.1. Classification (NCBI taxonomy): domain Eukaryota; kingdom Metazoa; phylum Arthropoda; class Insecta; order Diptera; family Syrphidae; genus Sphaerophoria; species Sphaerophoria taeniata. The sequence goes on from OX016541.1 coordinate 149,938,606, forward strand.
ACCCACCATATCAACAGTTTGCAAGACAACTTTGCAACGTCTTGGGGGACAAGTAGTGCAGTGTGCAAGTATTCTATTCATATAGAAAGCCAAAAGCACCCACCCTACTTAGCCCAACAAGAACTTTGCCCAGTTGTTGTCTCATAGTGTGCTTTAGTCTCCAAATTCTGGGTTAAAAAAAAGAAGCCAAGCGAAAAATTGAGGAGTTGCGAAAATGGAGGTGAATGCAAGTGTTGAGGATGGCGATGAAAGCAAGAAAATGAGGAACATTCTCTTGTTTTCTTCACTGCCCTCTCGCATCATCCTTTATTTCCGCAGTTTAACTTGGTTGGAACGGGTTTTTTTTTATGGCCCAGTCTAGGGAAAGTAAAGCTCCTGTCATCCCATAAATAATCACATTTCATCTTGCATCATTTTACTCTTAATTTATTTTAATTTTAAGGCTATGATGATAAAACATTTTATATTACGTTATTTATACTCTTAAGTGTTCCATTTTTTTCTTTCTAAAATATCGTCCCAACCGCTATGATATCTTAACCGACAAAGAGCAAATTTTTCCAGAAAACTATTGTTCCATATGTTTTTCCAGAGTCTCGAAATCAATGGGCGGTACTTATGTCATTGTTTTCTGTTATAACACAATTGTTATAACAATTGAACAACAACACTGCAACCCTGATTGAATTTTAAGGCAAAGGAAATGACAGCTGCCCGATTTACACGATCTGTCAAATGTCATAAAACCTGCCATACCCATTTGGGACTGTCACAAGTCGCGATTGTGTCATAAAATGGATTAAATATGACAAACCTTATGTCATTCAGTGCGAACTAGGTCACTCTCGGTTCTTTGAGAATTTGATTTCGAAGAGTGAAATTTATTTTCAGATCTGCTCCAGATTTTTAATGAAATTCACTGTTTAAAATCGACTTTGAAACGAAAAGAGATTGAATTAATTCGGGCTTAGACAGGCGTTCGAAGAACGGCGGCTTTGGAAAAGAGTTTCTGAATGAATTCGACGTTTGACGTTTAAGACCCTGTTCACATAGGACATGAACTCTGAAAGTTCTTTGACAGTTACTAAGTCTGTCGTGGCTTTTTCTTTGTTAGATTTAACATGACAGTCTGAGTGGATGTCAAAAAACTTCCGAAGTTTGCATCCTGTGTGAAGCAGCTCTAAGGTATAATCTTTCTATATCTATTTGACAGAAGTATTGTCAAAATGGCATTTACTACGCACGCCATCTAGTTACAAGTTAAGATAGCCAGTTTTTTAGGTTTAGGTTGGTTTTGAGAAAAAAAATGGCCATCCCTGCTTTTAACTTGATGACGACAGTCGAAAATGCCATCTAGATAATACCTGTCAAATAAATATGCAAAGCGTAGAATAAAGCATCTTATTTATTTTTTATTTTTCATTCAACTAACTATAGTAAAGGTCTCGATATGGTTGCCATCCACGTTTTAACTCATTTTTCATTAACCACCAGACTATCCCCAAACGTACAAACAGCTCCTGACAAGAATTTGGGAGTGAAAATGACTCTATTCGAAAGGATTGTTTATACTTTGAAGGAGAAGTCTATAAAATCACGAGAAGTAGTTTGAAGTTGTTCTCGAATTGCCGTCTCGATGTGATTTTTAAGTGTGGCATCGCTAACACAGTGTTTAAGTTGAAATCTGACCCAAACATTCATCAAACATACTTACATTACTTTTATTACTTCATGGTGGATATGCCTCCTGGGGAAGCCAGCCATGTAAAATAAGTGGCATAACGCGCTCTGCGCAATACCTCTAATGCTAATGACAAAGCCAAAAAAAAAAAAAAACTTTCATCGGAAAAGTTTTGTTTTTTCCTTTTTTACTTATGTCAGAAAAAGCATTTAGGTAGTGGGGAAATTTGCGCTTTAGTTTTATTATTCTGATATGCACTTTTGGAGCTTGGGTAGGCCGATTTGTTTAAGAGTACCAATACTACCAATACACACGTGTATAAACGAATTCATGTCCTTTTCAGAAAATGCATAAGGAAGGAGCTACCACATTAACAAATCAAAAAAAAAATGTGTGCATGTATGAAAAAGTAGTGGAAGAATTTATCTAGAATGGATGTACCATTGTTCTTTCTTTTTCTATATCGAGTAACATTAAGGACACTCCACCAAAATGTGGGGTTTTTAAAAATGTGTGCGAAAAACGAGGATTTTTCTTCTTTCTACAAACCAAGGCCAACACACAAACTTGATGATGATATTGATGATATACTCATGGCCGTCTATGTCCAGCAGAAAAAAAGAGGAAAAACGAGACAACGATATCAAAAAATTTGATCCTTCTTGAACGCATCCATACACTGGCATTATGCACAGTCAAACGCAGAAAAGAGAGTGTCCAAGAGCTATGATGGTTGCAGTTTTCTAAAATAGTGTTTGTAAATGTGGCCAATATGCATAAGGAAAGTAGACATACATTTGAATAAAAAAAGGAGGGAAAACAGAACAAAAAAGAAATAGAGATGCAGTCAATATGCAACGCAATTGCATTTTTAGACTATATACGAGTTTAGTGTATAGAGAAGGAAGAGACATTCCAGAAGGATGCAAAAGTGAAACGAAAAAAGACTCCCCTTTTTATTTGCCGAACACATTTTTTGTGCTTTTGAAATCTGGTGGGACTGATTGAGTTTCTTTTGGGCAGGTTTGTTTTAAGCAATACACACTCTAAACAAACTTGAAGAGGAAATCAAACTTCGCTTGTTTTGTTAAAAAAAAAGGGAAGTGATATTATGATGATAGCAAATTGTTTCTTCCATGTGCTGATTTTCTGTCACATTATTGAACTTTACTGTCCCAGCTTTTGATAAATTCATTTCAATAACTGCTTTAAGCAAGACAAAAGAACTTAATAAATTAGAAAAATTTGCACTATCTTAACTACTTCAATGTTCAATGAATCATATATGATTCATGAAGTCTTTTAATACCGTATTTCTATTACAAAACAGACATGTAAAAGCAAATTTCTATGAATCTCATTTCATTTTCACTCTTCTCTTTTCAAAATTCAAATTTTTGAACTGTTGTTAAAGAGCAAAAAGTTCCTTAATAATGTCGGAAGATACGGATGTACAAACCTCTGGCATTTAAATGACTGCGGATTGGCAAGTGAGAAATATACATTTTATTTGTTCATTTTGAGTGTTTCTCTAACATTTTTTTGTGGTTCGTGAGAATAGTCACTTGTGATGAATCATATAGTATTCATTGGTTAAATTTTTGTGACATGTGAACACAAATTAAATGAAAAGGATACTAATTGCTTTTAAATAGGAACGCACAATACAGCCGTAGTGCGTCCAATCTTAACCTATGTTTCGATTTTACAATATAACGAAATTAAAAAAGGTTCAGAGAACAGCTTTGCACTCATGTCCATTGGACGCCCTAAACGTTTTTCTTTACCTCTCACTAATAGACTCGCACTACAAATATTTAGTATCTTGCAGCGCGTTGAGACTTAGGGAATCGAATAGTTGGTATTCTAAGCCTTATGGTCATAATAACAATATTAACCTCATCCCAGTGGACATCTTTTCGACAAAAACCGACTACTGCACTCCTACTGTGGACCTCAGTGCGGTTTTTAAAGTTATCATTCCATCCCGAAAAGGGTGGGATGATGACTTACTGACGAGAGGCTTCGACACAATTATTATCACTGACGGATCAGAGATGAAGTGTGCGGTTGGTGCAGGAGTTTTCTCTGAGTCTTTAAATTTCTCCAGGTCTTTTCGGCTTCCTGATTTTGCTACTGCTGACGAGCTGGCTAGGCAAGGATTAGCCCTTCATAGCTCACTCGCGGAAAGAGTCAACATTCCTGTTGGTGCTATAAAGGGCAAGATCTTCTCAATTTTTCTCGCTGAATCAAACCACAGGTGGAGTAGCCTAACCAACTGTATCATATCTAAAAAGATCTTGCTCACCTACAATAAATCCAGCACTAATAACCATATTTGCAGACCTAAGCAAGACATAGCCAGGGTCGTTGCAACATGCACCGGATACTGGCCTGTTGGGGAACACGCATCTAAGCTGGGTATTACCCACAATACTTTCTGCCGAAGTTGTGGGGACCAGCGAGAAAAGGAAACTGTTCTTCATTTCTTGTGTAAGTGTCCTGCGCTAGCCAAAACGAGAGCCAAATTATTGGGAAAGTCCTTCTTCAATTACCTAAATGAGCTTTCCGGACGGAGGATCAAAGATTTGATCTCTTTTCTAAACGCAACAAAGTGAATTTGAGGCGTATTTTATACTGGTTGTAACAGATCCTCCTCGAACTTGAGATCGCCAGCTAGCGTACTCAAACAATAGTTCAGAATTGTATATAATCCCTCTTTTTATTTTATAGGTCAAACGAGTTTTTATGATATCAAAACGGCGCAACCCAGCGCTAGTTGGGTCACCGAGCTAGACTGCTCGTGGCCGCCATTTTTACTACTACTACTACTAGGAACGCACAATACTTCAATTTTCCCTTATATCTGTGAATCAAATGCCATTCATGTCGACGTGAATAATGTAACCGTATATTTTCTTGCGTATACTTGATTAATCGAACTTCTGGAGATTTAAGCTTACCTTAAATTAAAAAATTTCAAAACATGCTTATTAATTCAATGCAATTCAGCCAGGACGGCAACGCTCGCAGACGAATAAATTCAAAAGGTATGGATAAACGGGTAGCCGGCGTTATGGAAATACAAAAAAAAAAGGAAATGAAGAGATGGGCAGTGATGACACTTTTTCAAAATAAGGCTGTTTAAACAAACGTATGTATATATTTCCATGAAACCGTTAATAATTAGAACACAAGAGTAGTTATGAGTTAGGAACGTTACTACTGATTGGAAAAATTGGCTAAAAGACTATGTCGAATGATTACCATTTATTGTTTGTCAGTAAGAAAAGTTAGTGTCAATGTACATTTGTTTTTACTTTTGGACATGCTCAGTTGAATGACAATTTCCGATTTTTTTTGTCATAAATGACATTTCCAAACCAAATTAAGAATTTACATGAGCTTCTTTTTAAATTAACATCAAATCTTAGCTAAACATTTGTAAAGAAACAGATTTTTTCACCTTCCATTGCTTTTCAGTTTTTCCTGGATAGACGTCGAAAAACAAAAATCCTTCGAATTTCATGACTGTTTTTAGGGAGTGTTTTATTGGTCTTTTTTTCAGCAATTCCTTTCAACTTTAAAAGTCAAAATGTCAATTAATGTCCTGACATAAAGCTCCCGGTCTGGGAGAGTAAGCTCCCAAATAAAACGTGGAAGGTTGTTCACCTGTTGCATCAAATTTTTGATGCTTTGCCGGAGGAGAAATTACAAAAAAAAACGATGCGCAGTTCGCATGCGCCAGCTTACAGAAAAAAGAAGCTTTTGAGCAAAACATTCATGCAACAAGTTGTCCTCGTTTTATTCTTGCTAACTAGAGAGTATTTTTCAGTTTAAAATGTTCAATCACTCAAGCATCAAGCTTCTTTGGCGGCCTTCGGTCAGAGATAAGATAAGGAATGGAAAATTGACTTAAAGCAATGAACTTATTATTTACGTTATTTTATCTGCAAAGCTACTCTATCGATGGCGATCGATTACTTGGATGTAGCGGAACGTTAAACTCTTCCGCCTTTGCACTATCAATTTTCAAACAGAAAGAAAGACGGAAAGAGAAGACAGAAAATGCCATACCTCTATTGATACAAAACCCAATAGACCGTCATAAATCACCGGTACTGGTATAAAATATTGCACAAATATGGAGACCATGATACTGTATCTCTTGCGTGCGCTACAATTTCAATTGCCTTCCTCTATTTTTGCACTTGCCTTGCATAAGTCAATGGAAGTTTCAGGTAAGTAGCCAAAGAGATTTAGTATACAGGAATATTGTTATCGGTCGAAGCTATCCAAACTAACTACACACACTATTATCTTTTCGCAAAGTGTCTTTTCTTTGAACAAAAAAAAGTAAAGAAATAAAATAAACAGAAAAAAGAAAAAAGAACCGTCAACAATGGCGAGTGCAGGTGTACATTTACATAGAGCAATGTCTGGGGGGCACTGCCCAAGCCCACCCAAGTAAGACGAACTAGTTGGGTTTCAGTCCTTTTATTTTCCAATTAAATGTTTACTTTGACTGCAAAACAAACTGTACATAGGTGGCGCAGAATATTCTTTCGAAGGTGGAGAATGCAGTGGCGTATTATCCTAAAGGCAAACTAGGCATGTGCCGAGGGGCGCGAGGCAACAAAGGGGCTCAAGGGTGCAGTGATTTTTACAAGTGGCCAATAAAGCGAGTTCATACATATTTGGTTGTTAAAGAAGCGAACTTATGAACTCGAACCTCAGAAGCCACTTATGTTATAATAAAAATCGGTGATGAGCAATTCCACTTACAGTGTCACCTCTCGGTTTGAAAATTCGATTTGGAAACTCGATAATCAATTTAGCTTTCTTCTAATTTTTTAAAGTGTTTTTGAATTTGATTTTATTTATTGTAAGGCTTAACGTAATGGACAAATTTCATCAGTGGGTGGCAAAGATTTTGACGGATTAAAAACCTTATTTTTCTGCTCTTTAAGTACAGGGTGTCCGCCGCGGAAGGTTTGTTTATAATTTTTTTTTAAATGAAGGAGAATGGATTTTATATTGACAAATGTTCTATTCAATTTCGGCAATTATGTATGGAATACAATATCAGGTAAATGCGCGGCTCTGTTGTTGAGCACACTTTTCATTACATTCTCACAAAATTCCTGCTTTATTTCATTAATTTCACCACGAATATTTTGTTTGAGTTGCTCAAGAGTTTCAGGGGCCAGATTCTGTAAGGCGAAAGCGAACAAACGTTTTCGTTTGTGCGAAAGATTTGCTTCATATAACTTGAAAAACGAAAACTTTTTTCGTCTGTGCGAAAAAAAATAAACGAAAGCAAATTGTTTGTCGTTTTTTTCGTTTTTGCGAAAGATTTGCTTCATATAACTTGAAAAACGAAAACTTTTTTCGTCCGTGCGACAAAAAATAAACGAAAGCAAATTGTTTGTCGTTTTTCTTCTTTTGTGTTGTTTGCTATCAAAATTTTAATAAAAAAACATCACCATAAACTATTTTTAAAATGTTGCAAGAATATTTGACGTTATTTTTGAGTGATAGCGATAATGGTTCTGAAACTCTCAACTTAAGAAACTTGAGAAGGAATCTTAGGGACCATTCCGATCCGTTTACATTTGGCGTTTTTCTTTTTTACCTCCGAGCAGATTAGATTAGATCACGGATGTGTCAAAAAAAAATCTGTGTTTCTTTTTTAGCTCCGATTAAATCGGAGCTAAAAATTTTCATGCTCTGAGCTAAATCTATTTGCTCAGGATAAAATGATCGAGCAAATAGAGCAGATAGCTAAGCGAAGACAACAACCGTAATCTGATCTAATCTGCTCGGAGGTAAAAAAGAAAAACGCCAATTGCAGGAAAAAAAGTGCGAGTTATAAATATTTACACTAATTACTAGTATGTTATGATATGATTTTTGTTTTGACCAATTTGACCAAATATAATAATTACTAGTATGTATCGTTGATTAATACATATACTCCTCCAATTCTGAGGCTCTGCATTTTATTGCAGCTGCATTGGTTTTCAAATGGAAAACTGGAAAATTTTAAAATGGGTTTTCGAATGGAAAACAGAAAGTTGTTGATGAAAAACTCGGAAAACTCATTGGTTTTATAAGAGAAAATTGTTAGTGGTGATGCTCTGAAGGGACCATGCCTATTCAAAAAAATATATGGGGATAAAATGTCTAATAAAGGGGAATGGTGACTACAATAAGGCCGAGGGTCCAGATGTTCCCTCGGAGGGTCCATGTATCCTGATGATACCTAGCCCCTCGTTGTAACCATTCCGTAATGGTTATGCGCGTTGAGAATTATAATGGGAGGTGTAGGTTTGAATCCTAACAGAACCTTAATTGTTTAAATTCAATTCAATGGGTATCTACTGCCTCTTTCAACGAATTGACAAAGCTCTTTATTGAACTCAGCCATTTGGAAGCAGTCATTTCAGCAGATTTCTGGAATTTAAGACAACTGGGTTCTGTCGTATTTTGAATTCGTGCTTCTCTACGTTAAAAGTTGCAGCTTCATTTTTTACGTCACCTGCTCGATCTGGATTTCAGCCATTTATTTATCTCTTTGATTTCCTCAATTCTTGGTGACTGCAGCAAAAGAAGCCGTAATTTCTTCAGAAATCCCACCATTGAACAAGTTATTAAAGTGTACTTTCCATCGTTCCAAAATGTATTCATTTGGGATCGAAGAGCCGATTTTATTTTTTATTCTGCGGATGGATGCACACACGGCCACATTTAATTTAAAAAAAAAATAACAGTCACACAATCTGCCACAATAATAATGATGAGTCTTCTCAATTTCTTTTTGTTTATTTAAATTTTACTTCTATCGATATTTTTTCATTTGTTGTTTTCTCATTGTTAAATGTGTTTTTCACTTAATAACGGTCAAAATTTAACTTGAAAACTTTAAAAAAGAAAATACATATGCTTTCTTCTTTGTTTTGTCTCATTTAATATCCAAAATCATGTAGTATATATTATCGATTTTCTTAAGTTTTAAGTATCGATTATCGATTGTTCAATTTCGAAGAAGTAATTCTTTATACAAAAATTTAAAAAAAAACTACATAATGTAAATGTTTTATTTTTGTTTGTATTTTTTTTTTATTTAATTAAATAAATAGTTTGGATTTTTACAGCAATAAACGCCTTGTCTTTTTTTTAGACATAATGTCGATCACTTCATCTGGATCCACATCAATACCTGAGTGAACAGACAGCATTGCAAGTGCGCTTAGTCTTGGATGGCCCATAACGCTTCGGGATACTGTTTTGATCCTTTTCATCGTTGAAAAGGTTCTTTCAACGATAGCTGTTGTAACTGGTAGTGTGGCCAAAATTGTAAGCAAGTAGCTTATGCTCCTGAAGTAGGTCTTGTCACATATATCTAGCAGTTTCAGAACATCGGAAGAGGGATCCTTACTTACTTTACTTACTTACTTAAGGTGGCGCTACAGTCCGGGGTGGACTTGGGCCTCAACCAACAAACCTCTCCAGCCAGCTCGGTCCCTAGCTCGCTGTCTCCAGTTTCGCACGCCGAGTTGGTTGAGCTCGTGTTCAACTTGCGCGCGCCACCTGAGCCTTGGTCTTCCTCTACTGCGTCTTCCCTCTGGGGTGGATTCGAAGACTTTACGGGCCGGAGTATTGGTGTCCATCCTCTCCACGTGACCGAGCCATCTGAGTCTTTGGACCTTCACTCTTTTAGCTAAGTTAGTGTCGCTGTACAGCCCGTATAGTTCGTTGTTAAATCTTCTCCTCCATTTGTTTATGCAGACAGGACCATAGATCTTACGTTGAATCTTTCTCTCAAAACGGCCAAGTGCGTTCTCATCCGTTTTTGACAAGGTCCATGCACCATATAGCAGGACGGGGATGATGAGGGTCTTATAGAGCGTCACCTTAGTTTTTCGGGAGAGGGCTTTACTACTCAATTGCTTTCTTAGCCCGAAGAAACAGCGATTAGCAAGAGTTATTCTTCGTCTGATCTCGGCGCTGATGTCGTTGTCCGTATTGATAGCGGAGCCAAGGTTTACAAAGTCCCTAACTACCTCGAAATTATATGCGTCTATCGTGACGTTTTGTCCAAGACGTCGGTGTCGGAATAAAACCTACAAAATTTTCCCGAAGCATACTTTTCGTGGGCTCTGTACAACAGTCAACATATCGGACACATATTGAAAGTTGCTCAGTGCCAGAAACATCCATTGTTTCATCAGCCAGAATGCTAAAACAACTCGATCTTATAACCCGGTTAGATATTTTTCTGGTGACAATATCAGAGCATATATCCAAGATTTCGTTTTGGATATCTGGGCTTGTATAGGTTGCATTTTTTGAACTGGTTACGATGTGGTTACATAAGTAGTGAGGAACTAATAAGAGAATATACAAACTTTTGTTCAAATATTTTTTTTAAAAATCATTTCGGGAGGGGATTGAGCCCCTCTAGCCCCCCCTCAGGCTACGTTCCTGTTGTTGTGGAAAAAGGTTTCGCAGTAATTCCATTGTAATCCTGGCTGTATGCGATGTGGCACCGTCCTGTTGATACCACATGTTAATCAAGCCCAGAGCATGCAGTTGTGGCGTTAAAAAGTTTTCAATCATATCACAATATCGCGCCCCATCCATAGTTAAGATATTCAACCGTAATACTCGCGCTTCCAGGAATGCCCATCAGTACAGCCTCGAGCTCAACTTCGGACGTACAGTCATGTTCAGGGAATCATTCTTTAGCCGCACTACGCGAATGTGGAACTCCCTTCTACACTGTGTTCCCCAGTCATTGCAATGTTCAAAAACTCAAGATCAATGTTAACCGACACCTCATCCTTAACCCTCTCCATCCTACTTTTCCTTATTATAAAAAAAAGTTACCGTTACACCATTTTCATTTTCAAGGAGGTAAGGTCCAATGATTCCAATGACCAAATTGTACACCAGACGGTAACTTTTAAAAATGATATCGAGTGAGTTTTTTTTTCAAATTTTTCTAACAAATTAAAAATACAAATAAACAAGAAAACAAAATAGTTCATAAGCCGAAAGGCATAAATCTTAAGTAAATCATGAATTTCTTAGAGCGCCCGGTTGGGGCCAGTAAGTTAAATATAAGATTTTAGATCATAAGCTAGTTTTGAATTCTTTTGTCTAGTAATAAGTAGTAATAAGTAAAATGAAATAAAAAGATGAATTTTGAAAAAAAAAACGGTTACTTTTAATGGATGCAAAGGTGACTGATGAATAATTTGAAGGTTTTTCATCCCCCAGAACTGACTATTCTGTTTATTCACGCTATAATTTTTTCACAGAAATCGATGGATTTTGATAAAATGTTTAAACGATTAAAAACACGTTAGTTTATCGAATATTTTTCCATAATAAATTTCCCGCGTGTCTACTTCACGACTGCCAAATATGAACTGTCAAGACTATTTTTTACCAAAATGGCGGCAAAACAAAGTAGTATACCTTCTCGGCGACGGAAGCCCGAGGAATCCGTTTTGGGGAACCGAGTTGCAACTCGGTTTGCATAAAAACCAACTCGAGTTAACTTGGTTTATAAAATTAACGATTCCGCACATCATTAATTAAACTATTTCAAACCGAAATCGTAACACTTTTGGGACAATATATATCGATCTTATGTAAGCTTGTTGTCTTTTTCTTGGCATCCATTTCAACGCGTATTTCTAAAGCGTGGTGCAGCGGTTTCTGTCAAACGAGGGGCACCGATGAGATGTTTGCCTATGGCGCCCTCAACGTTTAATCCGCCACTGGGAGAATGGTTTATTGTTTGAGTTCGTTCATCTTTTTGGCACATCGACACCATCTCAATGGATAGGATAGTGTTGATGTCGAGTGGCCGCTGTGTGGCAGTGAAAAAAAAAAAAAACTTCTCACTGAAATTCGAAAGGTACTCATAAAATTTGAAAGGGACGATGATGGTCAAGTGATGTTGCACCTATTTACATATATTGCTCAATTATTAAAAAAAAAACTCCGAATGGAGACATGAGTGAAAGAGTAATAATATGCTCCGTGAACCGTGGATAGCCGAGCAAACATACCGGACAAAGGTGGGACATCAAGGGGGGCCATGCGCATAGTTATGTATTTAAATGATCAGATGAGAAGTGGTTTTAGATGGCAGAGAGGTATACTGGTTTTGAGTTATGTAAGCAAGTTTGGTGACCTGATTCGAGAGTCGAGTATTTATGGCTCTGTAATTATTATGAGTAGCAACCCGTAGTTATGATGGAATTTAAAGTCAATAAAGAGTCTATGGAATTGTCAGTTTTTTTTTTTATTGACCATCCAAAAACAAGAACTCAAGGCTATAGCTCTTTAACATATATGTAAATGAGAATTAATAACCATGACGAGAGGTCTTGTTTTGTGCGAATGAACTCTTCCCGACTTTGTACATTTGGTTAATCGTGTACTTACCGTCGTCAGCAGACATTTTGACTCTCGTATCGCCCCGCAATAGCCAAGGAAACTCAATACGAACATTATCGCTCCGCAAACGATCAGCACATAGGCCATTTGCTCTATCACCGCTGGCTGCGTAAAGTGCTGTAAATGAAAGAAAAAAAAAGAAATAAATTGGTTTAATCCAATTAGTCGGCCTCGTTGTGGAGTAATTAACCTTTGACAAAAAAACATTACTCGATCAGAAACATTGAAGTTCTGTAATTCATTCACACAATATGCATGAGTTAAATTTACTTAAAAATACTCTGATTTCTCCTCTTAAACATTTCGAAAGAAAAGTTAAGGTGGCGCAGTATTGATAAATTAACAAAAGAATTGCCATCCATAACCTCACGAAAAACTGATAATAAATTCACGTTTCTCACGATTTCCAATCATTCATTCAACAAACCGATGAATATCAATTTGACGGACGGCCCGAACTTCATATTGCTGTCACTTCATAAACATTTCATATCGCCCAGCCGGTATGCAACATTGTCAGCCATGCTTCTGGTAGCTACGTGTCAAAAGCCAATAAACACAAAATTATTAACAATAAAGGCGCGCCAGTGACAATTCGACATTGTGATGGTGATAAAAAAAATTACCATTTGTATACATTTTAAAAATAAAAGAAATAAACAACACGAAAAAAGTGAAAACCAAAATAATAATTGAGTGTGCACAGCACATAATTGCATTTGAAAATAAATAAACGTTTTTTTAGCGTTGATCTATTGTTTGACATTGAGGAAGCACAGGTGTATTATTTTGTTTGAGGAGGGATTGAGCTTGAATACGATACGACGCGACGCGCGACGACAAAAGTTTGTGAGGTGCATTAACAAGCGAAAATGAAAGTGAAGAATCTGCAAGCAGCAGTGTCGTTGTCGACTGTTGAATCAAGGTGTAATTTATGCCTGAATAATATTTAAGAGGCACACTGAGTAATGCACTTTTTGGGTTGTACAAGTTTGTTTTATGCAAAACAAGAAAAAGGAAAGTTGAAATTTTAAATTTGGCATTTTAAAAATGTATGCAGTGTCGTCGGAGATCATAAATAAGCCTATTCCACTATATCAACAATTTTCTTTGGTGACTCGAATACGTGAGAATCAAGGAGAACGAAGTTGTTTTATGATTTTTTTTTTGGGAAGGTCGTACGTATTCAAATTTCTGTATCAACTTTTGATTTTTCTCTCGTTTCGTTTGAAATGGTAATGCCAAGGTTCGAGACAAAATAAACTCAACAAATTCTGAGCAAGTGGCGCTTCAATGATACATTTTCTTGATTGACGAATTTTGCAACAAAATTTGGAAAACAAATTAACACCGAACACTAATATTACCGCTGGCGAGTGGAACGTTAAAACATGTGAGTGTGAGATTTTCGTATTATGTTTGACGAATCAAGAACCCTACATTCGACTTAATGTCACACGTTTTTTGAAGTTGGATCTCTCGCGCACCCGACGGTTTTTTTCATTATACCCTTTACATGCCAAGAGCACAGTTCGAGTATTAAGGAAAGGACAGAGGAAGTAAAAGGAGGTGTCAGTGAACATTGGTTTTGAATTTTTGGATATTGCAATGACATTCGCGTTGTACGGCTAAAGAACGATTCTCTGTACATGACAGTACGTCCGAAGTTGGGCTCAAGGGTGAACTAAATGATAGTGCTGTACTACTTACGGTTATATTTTCATTGTCCGCCATTTTTGTTAAAGCAATCAAGGACGCTTTATCGATCGCCAGCCATATTCCCGCACTCAGCACAATTGTGCCAGATACCTGAAACATTTAAGAAACAGTTTCAAATATAAACTAACAAGCCGAAGTTAAACAAAAATAAAATATTAATAGAATTAATTGATACACAAACTTACAAAAAAGAAGAAGTTAAATATACATAAAATGTATTTAGCTATCCAAAGACCACAATCGGCACTCATCTTGGTTAAAGTTTATCTGAAAATTAAAGAAAAATGAACTTAAATCAGGGTGAGGCTTTAAATATTGTTTGTTTTTTTATTTTTACTAATTTTTAACCTACGCAAAGTCAGGAAGAATGCGGAGGCAGATGACTATAACACAAAATGTAATTACTCTTCTATCCCAAGCCCACAAATTCCCAGTGTAGTTAAATTAGTTAATTTTTTGTCAAGAATTCAAATTGGAATGATGCTCAACTGAAGTCACATAATTTTTGGGAACATCTGAACGACAACATTCTTCGACACTCGGCGTGGGATGAGTCTAATAATAATAATAATTGTTGATTGAGAATTTTTAGTTACAAGTGGAGGTTTCCAGATTAAGAATCAGCTATGAACAGAAATTACGTTTTAATTAATGGCTGCAAAATGTTTGTTCCCATAATTAAGGTCAAGTTATGCCTTTGAAATTTAAGACTTAAATAGGAGGCCTAATTTGGAATTAATATTTCAAAGAGGAGGCCTTAAAGAAGCATGGGAATGCTTTGATGAGTTGCTGGCTGAAATTTATTTTTCAAGTTTAAGATTCAAACGACAAGGAGTCTGAATCTGAATGAAAATCTAAGGTTAATGTGCCAAAATGAACCCATCTACCAACGCATGTTTTTTGGTCATTCACTTTGCCTGGCTGCACTTTGTCTAAATGATAAATTGCCTTTCGTTTTTGTGAAAGCTTCCCAGGATTGCATTTTCCATCAGACAAAATCGAAAAAAATTGAAAGTCCATTGCAAGTCAACATAGGTCAACTGAAAACAAAAATATTACAACAATTTGGTAATCGACACATGATCGAACAAGTTGCTCGTTCTTCTTGTTTTTATCCGATGCTGAACTCTGCCATTTTCATAATTCAGTACCAAAGGCTTAGCTGGCAATTGGCAAGCATTTTTAAATCAAATTCTGACAAATTTGCAATAAATAAACGCACATCGAATTACACCATCGCGTCGGTCGTCCCGTGTCGTCGTCATCGCCAAACCAAACCACATCCACTGTGGATTGATCATTTCCCACAACACTTTAATTCATTCACTGACTAAGTTTCGGATCATTACAACCATCACGGGGTAATCAATTTGAATGCAAGCTATTTCATGTAATCAAACGAACGATTGTAAAGATCAACGCCATCAATCCGGCAAAACGTAAAAAGTGGGGTGTTGACTGGTTGTGATGGTGCAAAGCGAAATAAAAAGACGAAATTGATCCCTCGCATGATAGCGCGCGTGTTCCCCTCTCACAGTTAAACGTCAGATAAATTTGACGACCCCACAATAAAATTTCGTTTTTTGCTTTGAAAACTGCAGTCTGTGGTGCAGGAAAAAGTTTGTTGGAGGTTGACGGACGATAACCCTTGGTATTTTTTGCAATTTTTGTGGTTAGTCTTGGAAGTGAAAAAAAAAAACAGAAAACAAGTGGTTATGACAAATTTTGTATGCAACCTACTCATTCAAGCGTTAATAACTTTTTTGTCTGCTCAATCAAACGGAAACGGCAGTGATCTTTCCGGTAAAGTTGAGCACAGGGAGAACTGTAATGCCATAATGTTGGAATGCTCGAAAGTTGTTTCTAAAATTTTCCAATTCTTTTGAAAAAATTAATCTAGAGGCTGCCCAGAATAGCCATTCTAACCTACCTACCTACCATAACCTTTGTCAAATTGATATTTTGTTGAATTGGTATGCAATTTATGAACAAGAGTCATGCCTTTAAGTTCAATTTCTTTTTGCAATTAAAACTGACAAATAGAAGACAAAAACCGCTACATGGTGTAAGCCTTCTGCACTATAATTCCATTTCGTGCTAGAATTTCCCTTCAAACCAGTTGCAAACTTAGCAAGGTGCAAAAACCATTTCGTACCCACTCTGACAAGTCATTCCCTGATGGTCTATAGATTCTTAAACTCGTTTTTCCCATTCGTCCCATAAATATCTTCCTCAGCAAACTCTTTGTGGCTTCTTCATGAATGAATTTAGTACACGTCGATGTCGCTGCTGCACTGAGTGCTTCTCTTGCAAGGTAAGTATAAGCTTTCCATTCGATACAATATTAAGTTGCTGCCGGCGTAATTTTTTTGTATTTCGTTTAAATTGTGTCTACCGAGAACTACTGACAGTCGCACGATACATTGTTTGACCCAAATTCGTTGCATTTGTTGAATTTTTCATTCTTCAAGTTAACTACCATAACTTTTAACAGCTACAAGCTGATATAGAGATTGGAGACCAAGAGGCGACTCAGATAGCGCACCGTATACGTGACGTGCTAATGAGGAAGAGTTCTATTTACATTTTTTTGATATTTGAAACCTGTCAGTCTGGTTTGTGGTGTTCAAACGATGGTCTAAAGGTGTTTCGGGATTCGGCTTCGGATTGGGAGCTCGAGTTGGTGTCTAAGTAGATTTGTTTACAATTTGTTTGTTTTTTTTTACGGTTTTGTATAAATGGGCCAACAAAGAGGGCTTCGTTACTGATGTAATGGTGTTAAGCGGGTTTGTTTGAATACTTATGGTCTTTTCGATTGTAAAGTCTTCGACTAAAAATGGTGAGTACTCTAATCATGAAGAGGATATCAATGGATCATCCTCCAATTGAGTTGATGAAGATTTCGTCTACCACAGTGTCTTGGTTCAAGCTGCTATACCCAATGACTCATTGAAAGAAGCAATTTTGAGATCAATCTCTGAAGCTCGCCAACGAATATTAAAGCCATTTTAATTCGTTCCATTGGCATTTAAACATTTAAATCGCCACAATCAAATGCAATACAGCTTATTTTATTTCATAACACCTATCGTCTAATGTTCCTGTTTTTAATAGCCCAACTATCACGTAACAAAAGTGACTCCCCGCGTGAGTGGAAAATGTATATCTTTAAGAGATTTTCATTTCTGTGCAACAATTACTGACCACAACATCGCACTCGCATTGCTTGCAACTTAAATTCTGTTGCAATTCATTCAGACTGTAAGAAGGAGGAGGTAGAGTGTTTCGTTACGGTCATTGCCGTTGCACTCCAAAGCACCAAAGTCTAGCTCGAAGTCGACCTGTCCATTTGGTACAACAAATATTTGGTTTTCCCCACAAAATTTACTTTCACTTTAAGTCTGAAAAATGCACCTTCATGAGCAGCGCCAGAAAGGTTGCTTGACGTATTATTAAACTTAAAGACGCGTTTTCTTCTCAAAATGTTTAATTTGAAGCTTTGGCGGATGTCATGGAATTGGACAAAAGGTGTAAGCCAAGCAGATGACAAGAGATAGTTGAAAATGTCATGGCATAAACATTCTCACTTTCAATATGAGGTAACAGATCTGAAGAGATGCGGCTGATGAAGATGATGATTGAGGAGCATTGTTTCACAATAGCTTAATGGTAAGCCTACAAAAATGAGAACACAGTACCTAATTGTATAAAATTATGCATTACACGTTGTTTATTCAAATAAGTCAATCAAACTATTTTAGCGATAATTAATTTCTTGTAGATATGTCTTCCAGCGAGTAAGTGCGTCTACCAGAGAGACTGATGTTGTCTTTGTTCGTTCGCTCATTCTTTGACACACCAAACATCGAATGACATGAAACGTCTTATGGAAAAGATTTATTGCCGTTCATTTGGATTGCATTTGCATTTGTCACGCATGATGTTGTAATGTCGATTTAATAGAAGGTAGGCGCACAAGTTTCTTTTGCACGTGATGAAATGTGTTTGTAGGTATAATTATTCATCAATTGTAGGTATGTATATCGATCCAACGCAGGTTCCACTATTGGAGTGAATTGCTTTTTGTTTGAATATTCCCACTTCATTGAAGAACGCTCTTACGAACTGTGACTAATGACAGTGTGGGATTTTTGTAATGCATCATCAATAAATTTTTAATGAATGATTCATAACAGGGGGAATCGTCATCAGAAGACAAAAGAAGGTTTGGAAGTCCAAAACGCCGAGGAGATGATTTGGTTAGGAGCATACACCAGCTCATCTGCAAAATTTGGTCGAAGGAAAGCATGGCCAACGAATTGAACCTCAGTATCGTATGCCCGATCCTCAAGAAAGGAGATCCTCTGAACTGCACCAACTACAGAGGTATAAGTCTCCTTAACATCGCCTACAAGATCTTGTCTGCCGTGCTGTGTGAACGTTTGAAGCCGTTCGTCAACAACCTAATAGGTCTTTATCAGTGTGGCTTCAGACCCGGAAAGTCCACCATCGATCAAATATTCAATCTACGGCAGATCTTGGATAAGACTCAGGAACTTTAAATCAATACCTACCATCCATTCATCGATTTGAAGGCCGCGTATGAAACCGCATATAGAGACCAACTATATAGATCAATGTCTAGTTTTGGCATCCCAGAAAAACTCGTCCGTCTGTGTAAGATGACAATGGAAAACTCAAGCTGTGTGATCATGGTCGTCCGTCTGTGTAAGATGACAATGAAAAACTCAAGCTGTGTCATCATGGCCGGAAAAAACCTAACGGACGTGGTTGGTATCAAAGAAGGTTTATGACAAGACGATGTCATGCGATTTCATCAACATCATTCTTGAAAAGATTGTGCAGAACTTAACGTCAACACCAGAGGTACAATCTTCCAAAAGTTCTTCTAGCTACTAGGATGCGCTTGAGACGGAGGGTAGGAAGTTGGTCTAGCTAGGGAAAGAGCTGGCTGGAGACGTTTGATGGATGAGGCCCGGGTCCGACCTGGGCTGTAGCGCCACCATAAGAAAGAAGAAGAAGGAAGATAACTGACTTCTTGAAAACTTCTGTAGCTTCTCCGGATTCGAAAATTTTGTTGTAAGCTATCTTTAAATGTGAAAGGAATTTGTCTGAGTCATATTTGCAAAATTCGTTTGGAATTTGATCACTCCCTGTAGCTTTGTTATCCTCTGCTTTGCTATGTACTAACATAAGCTCTGATAGCGTAATTTCCCTATCTAAAATTTCGTTTTCCATCGCTTCGCTGGCTTAGCGCGTACAGGATATCCTGAGACTAGAGGTGTGTATTGAAGACTTGCTCCTCAAAATGTTCTCGAAGAGTTGAACAGAACAGAATTGAGATTTCATTAAATTGGTTCATTCCCTTGATATTTTTAATCGTTTTCCAAAATTCCGACGAGCTTCTACAAACGAGAATAGTGTCATTTTTTCCGTTTACATACCTATATCTTTGTACTGACTATTTGATCATTTGATCCTAGATAGCTTTTTTTAGGCAAGGAGTGCAATACTTATGAAATAGCTTAAGAAGATCAAAAGATTTCTTTCTTGCTGTCGCACACTCTAAGACAAATCCATATTGCACATTGCTTTTTGCAATTCGTTTTTGTTTTGCGAAAAATCGCTGAGGAAACAATTATTTGCTAAAGTGTCAATTGTTGTGTTAGAAGCAGTAAGGTGATGAGCTTCAATATCTCGATTGAGATTTCTCCTATATAAGACTGAGTCCTTGCCTCTCCATTTAAGCTTGGGTAGAAGTAGGTTGCCTAGTAATTGATCATCTGTGCCTGATACAGAAGTGACTAATAGAGGCATTTGGTCAGAATGTAAGTAAATGTTTACAGTCAAGGGGAAATAGTAGGTAGTCAATAACAGGTTGTCCAGGATTACGAATGAAGGTAAATTTTTCCTTTTTATCTCCTATATCATCGGTTCCATTAACTATAGAAAGGTCAAACGCACTCGCAAAATCCGAAATGGTTCTACCTCGAGCATTAATTTTGGGGTCTTTTGAGGTAAGGGAGATGAAAAAATTGTATAATTTGGGCTTAAGATATATGCAGACAGCCAAAATTTTTGGTCCAACTTTCTTCATCTATTGTAATGACAAAATTTGCCAAAATCTCTTCTTCGAAATATCAAACAATTATAAGCACCAAATTCTCTAAAAAAAACTTCACAATGTACTTTTACTAAGTAGGCAAACGGCCTTGGCCTTTCAAAGCTTAGGTGCTCCTGCACTTTGTTGGAATTCGCAAAAAATAAACACCTTCAAAAATATTTATCTGTCTAAGCCACGCGAAGTAAGAAATTTAATGCAAATTGTTTTAATCGTTAAAATTATACAAACAACGAATATTTGCACAACTGGTTTTCATTAGAGGCAATCAATTATATTCACCTCTCGGTGGAATTTCTTAAAAGCTGTGTTGAGCCTTGTGTGGTAGGTACTTTATCTTAAGTCTATTCTTTACGTTAAGTCAAACTTATTAGCTATTCAAATTTGGAAAACTTTCATAATTTTTTTAAGAGAATTGTGCTGGCCAATGCTTCAAAAATCAATGTTGTTTCAGAATTTGACTAGCTACACAACATTTGTGTTTATGTGTCTAGTGAACATGCGATCTGGTTTACAATTAATTTCATCGTTTATAACAATTGCCAATTATCACTTATTTAGGAAGAGCATCGTTAATCATTGTTGAAACAAACAAACATTCAAGATTCAAACTAGGTAAGTCACGTGTATCTTTAAGACGCAAAGCGACAAGATTTCAACACCGCCAGAAATTTAAAAATTAAAACCCCATAAACATTTCGTAATCGAGAGAACGGAGCTTGTATGACGACAAGGCGTATATAACTTATCCTCATTATCATATTCAAACAATAATGGTTCCGTTGAAATCCACTGCGATAAAAATTGTCGAGAGAAGTCATCCCGCCCCATATTAGAGGCATGTTAAGGACAGGTATTGAATTAAAACAAAAACTTTTATTTCTCTTGAATTGTGGACTTTGTAGACTTTTCAAGACTAACTTTGATTTAAAGGCTATAATTCTTTTAGAGCAAGTGCATGCAACTCGGTAAGTTAGCAAGCTTAATCATTTAAACAATTGAGTATAAAGTATTCATGATAAAGCAAGTACGTGTGCTCATAAATGATAAACATTGAATCTAGGTACGGAGAGAGATGCTGACCTAATAATAAGTAAATTGGTATAACACGGGTACAGCATGTCGTGACATTAGATACGTTTTATTCATTCCGTTTGCCGGTTTGTTTTTTTTTAGATCTACATCACTGTCATCGTTCAGAAAATGATGCTAAGCTTAGCGTCTCTTCAATCTTAAGAGGACAGCGTTTGAAGGCGTCTTTCCAAACATCTGGTAGCTCGATACTGATGCTTTAGAACAAATTGAAGATAGCTCATATTTGGCCCTCATCGTATTGTGATTGTTTTAGTTATTTCCCGTTGAAATTATAATATTTGTTTTAATTTGAGTCTTAAGAATCGATTTGATCTCATAGAAGATAATTTGGTATCAATTTCAATAAAGAATTCAAAATAATAAAAACAATGTTGTCTACGTCAATTATTGCTGTTTTAAAAATGTGTAGACTTTAAAAATAAAAACACTTAATTAAACATTGTTTTTATTTTTTTAATAAAATTGAAAAAATATGTGGAAAGAGTAGGTACCTATTGTTTTCGAGCAATAACTTCTTTTGGCATTTGAAGGTTATTTAAGAATTTGTCTATTTTCGTTTAACAGTACTTTTATTATTTTGGTATTACTGTCAATATTAATTTAATTGGTTCATGAACTGATGGAATTGATGTTGTATTTTTCCATAGCCATGGTTTTCAGGTTTTTTCGACTAGCAACAGTAAACAGACTTGGTAAAATTTTATGGAATTATTTTGTTTAACCATTTGACAAGCTTTTACATATTTTCATTTCTAAATATATAAAAGAAAGTCTGTGTTAGTTACCAGTAGCCAGCACAGTAATCAAGTTCGAAAAAAACGCCACAACTCACTTTATCTGTTAAATTCAATTTGCATGGCAAAACATAAAACGTCGCAAAATGACCTGAATGTTGAGTCTCGGATTTAAAAAAATTAGCAAATACTTCAACCTAAGAGAGTTCATACCTCAGATCATAAGATTCGCGTAGCAAAATAGTTCATCTTAACGCCATCAGCGCTTTCTTCATTTAAATAATTGAAATTTCTATCGCCAAATTGTTGTTGATTGCCAAGGGAAATTTTGCTGTACTGGCTACAGAGTAGTGAACAAAAACACGGCTTCTATTTATAACTCAAGAACGGCTGATCGATTTGGCTGAAATCTGGTGGAGAAGAAACTAAAAATCAGGAATCGGTTATAGAATACTTTTAATTCTACTAACTGACCCGGTAAACGTTGTTTTGTAATAAGAACATTTCAACGGCTGCTGATGAAATAAACTTCAGCTGACGTTGACTATCGGTAATGGTTGTGTTTCTGTTGACGATTTGAGCGTTTTGAGATTTTATTTCCTCGAAATTTCTGTTTTCATCGAAAAAAAAAATTGAAGAACAATGTGATCCCGATGATCCTAACCAATATGCCATTTGTTAAAAGAATCCAATTTCCCATCCATCTTGCATTCGCCATGACCATGAACAAGTAGCAAGGACAATCCTTGAAATTTTGTGGTTTAAATCTGGAATATCCATACTTTTCCCATGGTCAGTTATGTATATGTGGCATGTTCACGGGTCGGAAGACCATCTATGATATTTATTCTTGTGCCTTATAACAATAAAGAATGTCGTTCATCCCAAAACACTAAACTGAAGAGTACAAACTAGACTATCCATATAAAATACAAACACAATAAAGAGTTATTTAAATTCTTAATTTTACTATACAAAATTGAACTTAATCAAGTCGAAAATCCACTTATTTATTGATTCTCAGGCGCAACAGAGTGTGCCGGGTCAGCTATTTTAAGATAATTAAAAAAAAAAAAAATTGAACAAGTTTAAAAAGCTTAGAAAGTGAGGTGTGTAGATAGATCATGAGATATCGTGTCAGGTCAAAAAGTTACTGAATTGCAAGCATAACAGCAATACAGCACATGAATGCCTTCCGATATTCACACCAAATTTCATAAAAAATCGGTTTTGACGTTTGCTCGTTTACTAGCCACAATGCATTTCTTAGCTTTCGTTTTAAAAATTCCACAGGACAATGTTGCTTCGCGTTGTCGTTCGGTCATTATCGATAGTAAGCTGATAAATTAGCATGTCAACTAATCGATAGTTTCAATGAATTTTTCAAACAAAAATTAATTTTTCAATGGACATTGCATTTTTCACCATTTATCACAAATTATCAATTTTCACCTACATGGTTTTAACTGACCAGTTAAAGAGTTAGTGTTTTGTTATGCTCCAGGATAGTCGTATCAAGTCTGCCTCTACATTATCAAAGATACAATGGTTAAACTTGCATTTGCATGCAAATCAATTAAATATAAAAACGCGAGTTTATACAAAAAATACCAGTCAAATAAGTAAGTATACAAACAAAAATATTGCATACAAAGTAATGAGGAATGACAAGAAATGACAACAATTTAAAACGCAACGGTAAACCGAAAATTCAGGTTTTGCAGCTGGGCCGTCTGTCTGTGCCTTGTCGTGTTTAGTTTAATTAAATAAATCATATAAAAAAGACGCAAAATTTGCAAGCTTGTATTGCTTTTTTTTCAACGAAACCGATGCAGAAGTATAATAATAACTTCAATTAACTTTTGTTGTTGCCATTGTGAAATGAAAATTGATTCTTATCTGCAGATCTGTTTGGTCAAAATGCTCTTGTTGGCCTTGACAAAAGTCATTTTAGCCAGTATTAACCTATCGGAATTCCGGTCGAAGAAAAGAAGTATGAATGAATATGAAACTAAATCGATCACTGGATGACAAACTCAATTTTAACGAGGCCTAAATAGAAATGTAAATAATTAGTTTATGCTCCAAAAAATTAACAACAAAGGGTTCACTTTCAAGGTGAGAAACAAAAGCAAAAATGCGTTGTTGACAAAATGATTGATGCCAAAAAAAAAAATAAGTGCCAAAGTGAAACCGGGTCATTAACTGGACTCATCACAACAGTAATTTGAGAAAAAAAAATGTCAAGTTCTCACGAGTTTGAAAGAAGTGTATTGTTTAATATGAGAAAAAACACCTTGAAATCGGTGTAAAAGTTGTAAATTTGACTTGGAAAAGTTAAGCTTAAATGATTAGTTTTTGGAGTGGGACACAAGGCATTTAGTTACACAGTAAATTCAATTTAGGTTTCCTGTTTGAAAAACTTGAAATTATTTTAATATTTTTATTTTAAACTAGCTATTTCAATTGAGTTTTATTTAAACTGATTTGCTTGGAGGATGCTAAACGAATAACAATTCCATCGATAATGCCTAAATTATTTGTTCTCCTGAATTTTAAGCTCGTGCGGGCGAGTTGTTTAGATATTATTCAAGTTTTTTTTTATTCGAATCTTTAATTGTAAGCAGAAAACCAGATTGAATCCAGTTATTTGTAGATGAATTCCTTTGATATTGAAAGTTGTAGATGATAATTATTACCTCTGTTTGCAAATTAAACGTCTATTCTTGATTTACTTTCATTTTCTAAAGGTTCAAACTGCGAAAGAAAAACTTTTGTAGTGTAGGTATTATTCCTTAAAATCTTGTGATTTAAGAAGACATTTTAAACTGCAGTTATCAAGGTGAATTTTCAAATAAAAACAACCGACAACACAAATTCAATTACTATAGGTAATAATTGCGGTTGAACCTTTTTCTACAGAGGTAATAAGCGACAATTGAGTCGGACTCGGGTTAACATTTTTTACAAATGAATAGGGCGGTAGTCATGAAATCAGTAACAGAAATCAAACGTTAGACTAAGTCATTTCCATTCAAAGTCGCAATGTTTTTTTTTTCTTTCGCGGTGCAAAATATTCGCTGCACGTGATTTGTCTGGCTAATGGGCAATTTTCGCCAAATAGGTTGTAGGTATTTATTTATCATGCAAGGCGCAAGTGTTTTTAAGCGCCAATAACAATGACAACAAACAATACCAAATATGAAATAATTAAAAGATTGTTTAAAAAAAATTATCATTGAGAAAAATGCTCTCATCACTAAGGTATTTTTGTAACTAATTAAAAAATGATCCATAGAATAAGTAACTATTGGTTTTCTTTTAAAATGTCAATGTCAATGTCAATGAGTATAGGTACCTATATATACTCATCAAACAATTTTTTCAAATAGTTATAACATCGCTATTTGCTACACATATTGAAACATACTACACTCCTCGCCACTTGAATAGGACACACCTACACTGAAATATTGTTGTTCTGACCCAGAAACTTGAAGTAACAACTATTCCCCAACATTTTCGATTAAATTGAGATCCGGAGAATAGGGAGCTGGCCGCCACATTTTGGCTTTTATAAAGGTTTCAACAACCCGGGCTGTATGTATGGGCACATTTTCATGCAGTATATCCAGGTAGAATTAATTTTCTTGCTTTGTATATCCACACTGTTTCGAACAGGCCAGCTGTACTGGCACTGAGTGAAACCCAAGTAGGTGAGAATACCGATCCTACTGAATTTCTCATTCATGGGTATAGCTTAGTGCCATTATTCTCCCTCCACCATGGTCTCGCCGTTTACATTAGGAATGATGTAGCTTATCAATTCCTCCCACAATATGGACACTGCTCCGACCCTTTCTTCAATATTATGTGGTTCAAGTTCACCGTAAATAAGCACATCATTCACTATTGTTTTCTTTATCGAAGCCCAAATTTGGACAGAGCTTCAACTTCTTGCGAATTTGACGCTCTGTCTGACTCCATCCAAAGAATTGTATCCTTATATCCTCACACTGAAATCGTTGTTACGGGCGATTTCAATGTACACAATTCTTCGTGGCTTCTCCATTCGGGCCAGACAACACCCGAAGGAATGTGTGCTGAAATCTTTGCTGAGTTTAACCACCTTACTCAGCTTGTCACCGGGCCCACTCGAATATCGGATATCGATGGCCAAGCGGAAAATACTCTTGACTTGTTCCTTACATCTGACCCTGATAAATACACTATCAATGTATTAACGCCTCTAGGCAGATCTGACCATAGTATCATATAACATAAGGCATACAATCCTTGCTATGTCATGCCTTGGTCAATCAATTTAATTTCCAAACCAAGGCATGACATAGCAAGGATTGTCGCTACCTGCACAGGGCATTGGCCTGTAGGGGAGCATGCGGCAAAATTGGGTATACCACATAACCCTTTCTGCCGCAGCTGCGAGAAACGGGATGAAAAAGAAACAGTCCCACACTTTCTTTGCCATTGTCCGGCCCTGGCCAGGAAAAGAGCACTCCACTTGGGTAAGGAATTCTTCAACGGTATTAAAGAACTCTCAGAATTCAAGATCAAAGATTTGATCTCATACCTAAATAGCACAAAGTGGCTTTAACCCCCTCCCCCTTATTTCTCCCTCACTAAATGGTACTATGAGATAATAGGCCGTAGGGTAGGAGAATAAAATTACATTTTATATTTTACATAGGACTGCATGTGCGGAACGTGCACCATCCATAGCCCATTTTCAAATCCATTCAGAATCTCACGAGGTATGGTATCAAAACGGCGCACTCAGCGCTAATTGTGTCCTGCGCGAAGCAGGACAGCCATTTCTACCTACCTACCATCATATCTTCAAATTTCTCGTGTCAAACTAATCCACTTAAAGAAAGAGCTCCGAAGAGAACCGTATGGCAATACGAGAAAGCCAACTGGGACGGTCTCAATAACTTCTTCCGGATCTTTAACTGGTCACTATGCTTCCTCGATAGTGACGTAGACTCCAGCGCAGATATGATTACTAGTATGATTATTTTGGGAATGAAAACTTTTATCCCGAATAGGGTTAAAAGTATTAAACCCAAGGAAAAGTCATGGTTCGATTCAAGCCGTAAAGAGGTTATCAGGGAAAAAGAAGTAAAGTTCCGGTGTTATAGAGCCAACCCAACCGAGGATAACCGGAACAAGTTTAAACAAGCCAGGAAGGCCTGCAATGCCCATATTCGTCGGACCAAATTTTTACATGACCAAAAATTAAGGCAAAAGATACTGCAATGTCCCAAAGGCAGTAAGAATTTTTGGTCATTTGTAAAAAACATGAAGAATTTTTCTTCTTCCTCAGTCCCTACGCTCGTTGACAATGACACTCCAGTTGTTAGCTCGCTCGCGAAAGCTAACCTTTTTGTTAGGCAGTTCGCTGCTAACTCTTCGCTGCCAGAGAGTGTCATGACTCCGCCTGTTCTTGAGCGCGTCAATGATTCCATGGGACAAATCTTCTTTCGCACTCGAGCTGTGGCGAGAGTCCTAAATGATCTCAACATACATAAATCCGCTGGTCCGGATGGTATTCCCGCTATTATTCTGAAGAGGTGTTCTTCCACGCTGGCAAAATCCTTGCGTAAGCTTTTCCATCTATCCTATTCTTCTGGGCTCGTTCCGAGCAGTTGGAAAACAGCGTTTGTCCAGCCAATTCCAAAAAAAGGCGAATCTTCTTCTCCCTCCAATTATCGTCCGATTGCACTTACGTCCCTTCTTTCTAAGGTCATGGAAACGCTGATAAACTATCAGCTTAAGAAATATCTCGAAGACCGAAAGCTTCTTAATGACCGGCAGTACGGCTTTCGCAGCAACAGGTCCACTGATGATCTGATGGTTTATCTCACCGAACAGTGGAACAAATCTTTGCATCGTTTTGGAGAAAGTAAGATTGTTGCACTTGATATTTCAAAGGCATTTGATAAAGTCTGGCATCTTGCTCTTTTATCGAAAATGCGTGCTTTCGGTATCGATGAATCCCTTCTTCGTTGGATTAGAAACTTTCTTTCGAACCGTTCAATACAAGTTGTAAGATGGGAAGAAACCTTGGATGTCCTGTGGAACACCATTAAGGAAACAAAATTTGAACATTTTCATGAACAAGCAAGACAAAGTGAATCCAGGAACCTATATCGAGTGCTAGATCACAACCTATTAAGCAATTATTTTCACGACAACAACAGTATAGATACTATTTCCACAATCTTTAAAGCAAGAGGAGAGCTTTTGCACCTAAACTATATGCCCCATCGCAGCGACCGATCCACTGAATGTACACTGTGCAATCGACACGCAGCAGAGGATGTAATACATTTTATCGGAACCTGCCCTGTTTTAAATGCCATTAGACGTGCCCACTGGAATAAAATCAGTCTAACTATGGATGAACTAAAAAATATATTAAACGGTGACACTAGCTGGCCTACTCTAGTTAGCTACGTTAAAACGGCATGGAAATACCGCTCCCGAATCATAAATGAAAGTTTCTGATTAACTCTTAAATTACCCGTGAGATGTAATAGGTTCTTAGATAAAAATATTATAACAACAACTACTTCAATTCGATGTTAATATTTTCTCTTCTTTTTCGGCTGACGGCTAACGCCATGCTCTAATTGTGAACTATATATGTATGTATGAAAATTAAAATATTGAATAAAGATCACAACTTAATTAAAAAAAATAATAAATAATAAAAATTACAAGTTGTATTGGACGGTTTCAAGTCTGAAACCCACAATATAAACGCTGGTGTGCCCCAGGGCTCCGTTTTGTCTCCAACCCTCTTCCTCATTTTCATTAATGATCTCTTGTCTGTAACTTCTAATCCAATAAACTGTTTCGCTGACGATAGCACCCTTAGCTTTTCTTATTCGTTTCCAGACTCACATCCCTCCTCTTCGGATGTGGAACTGGAGCGGCAAAATATGATAAGCTCATTAAACTCGGACTTAAACAGCATTGTACAATGGGGAATTAAAAACCGCGTAGAGTTTAATGCTTCGAAAACTCAATGCTGTCTTGTATCGTCGAAGCGAGATATACCCCCCTTGCCACTGTCCATGAGTGGCACTTGCATCAACGAGACCGAACATCTCCAGATTCTTGGTATGTGCATCACTGACCACCTCTTGTGGAACGAGCACATATGCGATGTCGCCAAAAATGCCGCAAGATGTTTGGGTTTCTTAAGACGATGCAAGAAATTTTTCTCCCCGTCTGATCTGGCTATTATCTATAAAACCTATATCCGCCCAAAACTTGAGTACAATTCCCATCTCTGGGCTGGTGCTCCAGCTACTTACTTAAGCCTCTTGGATGGAATACAAAAAAGAGCTGTAAGAATGATTGGTGATAGAGAGATCACTGACTCATTCACCTCTTTAGACCACCGTCGTAACGTTGCGTGTCTCTCCTTGTTCTACCGTTACTTCTACGGTAATTGCTCTAGTGAAATAGCCAGTTGCATTCCTCCCCTCAAACAATTCACCCGTAATACTCGTGCTTCTAGGAATGCCCATCAGTTTACCCTTGAGCCCAACTTCGGACGTGCTGTCAAGTATAGAGAATCATTTTTTAGCCGTACTACGCGAATGTGGAACTCTCTTCCACACTCTGTCTTTCCCAATCATTGCAATGTTCAAGAATTCAAGACCAATGTACACCGACACCTCCTTTCCTACCCCTTCCCTTCTTCCCAATGCACTCACTGTGTCTCTGGCATAAAAAGGGTATAAAAAATCCCTTGAGTGGGTGCAAATTATAAAAAAAAAGGTCGAAACCTTGTGTGAAAATATAGAAATGCCATTTTCAATACACCATTGTTTGACAACGCATTCATTGTAGTCGACATGAACTAAAGTTCGCAGGTTCCATTATAGGAAATGGCGCCCAAAACCATCACAACTTCAACTGTGCTATGCAACCGATCAAAATACTTTTTTTCTTTGTGGAGGTCATGGTAATATTAGCCATAGATATCGGGACCTTTCAAATTCCACTCTGAAGTCCAGGTCACATGTGCGCTACAAAAACGACGCATTGTGGTCAGACTTGCCATAACACCACATTTTTCCCTGAATTTTGCCAAAGAGTCGTGAGAATTTGATGCTTTTCTTACAATAAGTAGCCTTTCCGCGCATTAGT
This sequence comes from Sphaerophoria taeniata, assembly GCA_943590905.1. Classification (NCBI taxonomy): domain Eukaryota; kingdom Metazoa; phylum Arthropoda; class Insecta; order Diptera; family Syrphidae; genus Sphaerophoria; species Sphaerophoria taeniata. Next base: position 149,968,637 of record OX016541.1, read on the forward strand.
AAGGACGCTGTGTTTCCGGCCTTTCAAGTTTTTTTTCCATATGAACATTAATTTCTTAAAAATGAGGATAGGTATCACATTTCGACTCCTCTCAATTTTTTTGGCTATTTTTGCATCAGATAACCCAGCATCCTTGTATGTCGCAGGTAACACTTTTCCTCGACCCACTTTAGGTTTTTTCTATTAAAGATACTCGAAGTTAACGTTAGTTCGATAAACGAAAAATATAATTCCGTGTGTCAAAGATAACTGTCAAAAGAAAAGCATGTTCTATTCAAAATATTGTTTGAATTTCAGATAAAGTGGTAAAAAAAATAACTATGTATACATAAGGGTTTTTTCCCAAACTTGAAATCTTGTCTCATAGAAAGAAGGAGAGTTGGGCAGATATAACGGGCATATTAGATATCATTGTTTTATCATTTCGCTCTTGTGTTATAAGCAATTGAATTTAGAGTAGGTATAGGTACAGAGTGTCCTATTCAAGTGGCGAGGAGTGTATTTTGATGACTTTTCAATATAACAATGAAAAGAACAAGTGACAGCAGTATCAATATACTTCGGAATTGACAGTAAAACATTTCAGTACGAACCCCCATAATAAGTTGTTGTAAGTAGATTTATGCCAGTTACCTAAACATTAAATGTCAAAAGTTCACATACAACTTGGTCTGTTATTGGTTTTATATTAAATTTGTAATACTCTTAACTGGAAAACGTAACATTTGACATCTCCTTTCAGTTTCACAATGAAATTTTTGACAGAAAATGTCTGGTCTTCTGGTCTTACGACACTCATTTGTCATTTTATCCTATTAATCTACCTCCAGCGTAAAATTAATCTTGTTAGAGTCTAGTACTAACAGAATTTCAAATCACCTATCTCTTTTAAAATGAAAACCACGACATGTAGGCTTTAAGTTTGTCAATGTCTTCCTATTGACATATTACATTTGTAGCACAGATTACACCTACTAAAACAACTGTCATACACTTGTCAGATTTATTGCGAACTAGGTGAGTGACAACAAGAGTAATTTCTTTCTCACGAGAGTAACAACCCACACATAAAATAAGAATGACACTTCAAAACATTTGTAAAACAAATCACTCGCCTCGAAAACAAAGACTTATCCCACCATCACAAATAACTTGTCATCATCATTTTCAACTTCCAACAAGCTTGTCATACAAAAAAGGTACAAACAACTCTCAACTTTACTTACCGTTTTTTTTGTAAATGTGATGTAACTGGGCAGTTATTTACCCACAAATCTTCCAAAGATTCAAAAATGAACACACTCAAAAGTTAATACACAAAAAGTAGTCACAAATTCCACAATAGGGTCAAAGCAGTTAAGCATTCCACACTGTCCTATTTCTCGGATACTTTCTTTCTTTCAACTTTACAAACTGTCAATTAATTTTTCCAGCGACGACGACACAGATGATGACACTGTGAAAAACAAGAAACACATCAAACTTGTCTCCAAATTTATCATCCAACTAAAGCCACGAGCAGCACTGGTTTAAGAGACTTTCTTGAGACACCGAATATAAAATCAAAAACAAACAAACGTGATTTTGCAATAAACCGGATCGAGAGGGAATTAAGTTGGAGGGCGACAGAGATTCTAATCACAGTCAAAGCGAAAACGAGGGAAATTCAACCAAAATTTCACTTTGCGAAAAATTCTCACGTGTTGATGAATGTTTTGCTTGGGGTTGTTCCGCTTCAAATTTCAGAAACAAGTTTGTCAAGAATCAAAAAAATTCAAATGAAACCTAACACACGATTCGAGTATGGTAAAGGTATAGATACATTTGCCAAAAAGCAAATTTGTCAAATTAAAAATATTTTTTATGAGGAACCTATTTGTTCGCGTGTACTCAACTCCAGCAGCGGCGAAAGCGAAGTGACAACAACCAAACGGCAAATGCAAATACTAAACAGAAATATTTACTCCACCACGAGTCGAACTGAACTCAACATTCAACAATCGCAATCGCAACTGAATAATAAACAAACAGTGAGCCTGAGCAGTAAAGTTGTTTTGGGTACAAGAGAACTGGCTTAGCGGCTTGTACGATAAATTCCACTTCGCGACTATGTCTAAAAACGTGTCAATCACTTTGTAAGCCTTCTCAGCTTGATTTAACTATAATTCTTGAAGAGGAAGTGAGAAGGAAACCAAAACAGAAGATTCACCTTGCGAGCATCGAATTATCAGCTCCAACGGATTATTATTCAAGTTGTCTTGAGCTTTAAAGTTGGACTTTTTGAACTGTGGATAGTGGAATGTAATGTAACGTATCAAACTCAAAGAAGGAATGAAGTTTGAAGTATGATACATTTGTATGAGGCTAGTGGATGTTCTATTTGTGTGGTTGTTTTGTTGTTCGTTGGTTGTGGGAGGGAGAAATATTTATAGTTATTATCACTGCTGTCGTTTTTACTACTATAGTAGTATTTTACTCTTTTCGAGAGCCAAATGCTTCTCAACTTCCCAGAGACGAAATATACTCAACGAACTCAGTGAACAAAATACCTTCCATGTAGTATGAAATAAAACAAAAGTCGAAAATCAATATTCTCACATCTCTTAGCTCAGTTCAATGAGTGAGATAGTCGGCCTAAATTCAAGTCATGTTAACCAATTTATCAAAACTGCCAAACATTTTAAGATATATTTTAAGGTTAATAAAACAACACAACTGTACACAACTACACCAAAATTAACCAGCATTTTCTTAAAACACGCTTAAACACGTTTATGATTTTGGATCACTTTACAACCTTTAATCTACACTGAAGACCCATATAATACATCTAGTTCACGGGCCAAAAAGACGATACAGGAATCTACTTTTGTGTTCGAATTCGAAAATCCACAAATCAAAGAAATATCTCTTGGAAAGAGTATAAGCCCTTAAAAATAAACGCAAGAAATAATTGTGTGTATGTGTATACAGATAGTGCATAGTCCGTTAGACTTTCAAATTGTTTTCCCCCTACTCTATCCATACTTTCAAAGACAAAGTCTTCGTAATTTTCTCCTCGCTTTGTATGATAACTTTAATATTTGCTTAATTAAGAAAAAAGTGTTTTACTAAATGCAGAAAACACACAAGCTCTGACAGAAAATTGTATGTTTAATGGTCTTAAAAAAGTTTTTTGGCAGTTGAGAAAAATTCTAATGAAGACATTTGAAATCGAAATTTAAAGATAAGATCCTCAAGTTGATATCAACTTCGAGTGAATAAAAGGCTCCTACTATCCGACAAGCGTACAAATTGAGTTTTAAAACTCCTAAAAAGTTTTTTGGCAGTTGAGAAAAATTCTAATGAAGACAATTGAAATCAAAATTTGAGGATAAGTTCCTCAAGTTGATATCAACTTCGAGGGAATAGAAGGCTCCTACTATCCGACAAGCGCACAGTTTGAGTTTTAAAACTCCTAAAAAATTTATAGGAAACTATCGTTTGTTTATAAACTTCAACCATATAATTTTTGAAACTTTAAAACGATCTGCAAAATCCATCATAAGTGATTTTTTTCCGGAAGTAATTTATCGGGCTATGTATGTACGTATTGTTAAAAAAATTATACTACTCAAAAATAGAAAATACTTTTCAAATTAATTCAAGAATACTCCACATGAAATTTTGTAAACGACAGCACTGGTTATTACACGATAACACAGCACCGGAACAGTGCGCTTCTTTCATATCATATACATGTTGTTTGAACATTTCTGAAAGAAAATCCGGGTGTGTCAAACGTTTCAAACAGAGTTGGCAAATGAAACCTGTTGTTTTCGGATGTTCCTTAATCCTTACCAATAGTATTTTTTCAACGCACTCGAATCTCAACTAGATATCAATAGCTATATCAGGCGGTTTATAGAATCCATCAATCCGTCAGCGTTGACGTTTTCAACTGACAGCTCAATGGAATACGCATGTTCTTATGGAACGCGTCTCATAAGCAAAAGCAACCTTTTACTTCTTGCATCCGTTGACAACCAAATTTGACGAACAGTCAATTGAAATTTGCTAGCCCAATAGTTTTTGATTGGGCGCGTTCACATTTTTGAAATAGAATGTGTATGGTTGTTGCTGTAATTTTATTTTTAAAGAAAATCGGAAGTTAAATTCTACGACTTTAACTGCTGATTGTGTAAGAGAATGGTCAAACATTAGCTGTTGAAGTTGAGGTAATTTTTTGTTGGGTTCAACCATTGAATAAGAAGTACAGGAAGCGGTGTAAGCTACACGTACAGTGTACGTGAGTGAAGCAACAAAATTTCTGATGATGTAAAATACTGGGAACTCATCTGTCAAATTTTGGAACTCATCTGTCAAACTGGGAATATGCTGTCATTTTGCTGAGCTGTAATTGGTCAAATGTTGTTTTGTAGTTTCATCTGTCAAAAAAAAAAAAAAAACCTCGAGTTCAGGGGCGTGTTGGTGATCGTTAGGCGCTACACAATTTCTTCTGCTTTTTAACACTTGATGAAGTTGTTCATAGAATGCGCTTTCGAATACGACCCGAAAAAGGACAATAAATAATGATGAGTTAAGGATGAAAAATGAAGAAAATGTAACGAAAAATAAAAAAAAATAATAAAAATCGTGCATGTACACCTTGAACGTTAAAACAACATGTAGTCCAAAAAAAGAATTGAAATTGAAAAATAAAATTGATGCACAATCGATATAATCTTGATTCAATCATATTTCGCTTGGCTCCCCTGAGATTAACCATTCAACTGCAGACCAGCCCCGTTGTAATGCGTTTGTATTTGTGAAACTCACACTACTTCTTCACTTCTTTTTCATAAGACCCCTTCCTGTACTTCTTATTCAATGGGTTCAACTCGTACCTATCTTTCTATCAGTAATTGAACACAGCCAGTGAAAATTCAAAAATGAGACACCCAACTTCCAACAAGTTAGTTCTGCCACTGTCTCATCTCAACTTCAAGGGCTATTGTTTTGTTCGTTGCAAGTGGAACCATTTTGAAGTTGGCTTATATCGTATTGTAATGTCGTTTTCCATTGGTCTTATTTTAACGTTTCTTCTTCTACCTCCAATGGAACGGGTTATGATGTATGTGTCAATCTTCGGACGATTCTGTTTTCAAAACAGAAGAGTTCTGCTCTTCTCAGAAGCATTCCGTCTGTCAAAGTCAGTCCAATGGAATGGTTTCAGAAGACTTCTGGACTCTTCCGCATGCTTCTGGACGACCAATGGAAAACGACATAAGGGTTTTCAGTGGCTGATAATGATTGTTATTTGTTTTTTACATTTGCAGTACAGTGCCGCCTGTTAAGAACTCCCATAATTGAGAATGATTTTGTGTGGTGCGCAAGAACTGTTTTCAGCCTTTTAATCTGTCGAACTTACATAAATTTTTTTTATCTTCATAAACCTGAAATATTGTTTATCTTGATTCGAAAGACAAAAACAAACACAACTCAGATTTCAAGATGCTTTTAAACGTGGCTTTGAAGACTCAATTTCCAGTTCAACCCATCTCTACTTACTTTGCAAAAGGAAAAGAAGAGGTTGTTAACACAAAAAATTCTTCATTCTCGTTGATGCATGCAAATATGAACCTAGATACACATGTTTTGTCCCCTTAAGGTATTTGTGAGAATCAATGTTTCCGCAATGGAATCGAATATCAGAAATCAGAAAATATGCTACTCCGGACTTCCGGTACGTTTAAACTTGATGCTTAAGGGTCAAATGCTGGGTTTGGAAAAGTCTAACGACAAACATGTTGTGTCTATTGAGGTGTAACTTTGTGCTTCACAGCGCAACCAATATTTTCGATGTAAGCTTCAAGGTATAGGTTGAAGCAAAATAATCTCGGTGGAAAGAAAATCAAGGTTTACTGTTATCTAATGGTTTACCTTTTGTCTCATCAATTTAAAGTTGACTGGTAAAAGTCGTCTTGCCAACTTTTAAGTACAACATCGGAGGGTGCTCTTCCTCGTTCCTGTTTTCCTATCCCCTATTGCAAAGTTTAAAATTTATGCATAAATTAATTCACAGTTAAATATTTATTTAGCACTGCACTTAAAAAAAAAGAAATAAATAAATAGGAGCAAAGCAAGAAAACTAATAAACAAAACCCGCTACTGCCGAAAAGGCAATTCCCACAATTATAACGAAACAACAACTGTACAACAAACATTTCCTGACCGCAGGTCCCAGAATATGCTTCAATGACTTCAAAGGACTAAAGATTGGATTAAAAGATGTTTCTGGCCGCCTTAGATAAATAAAAAATAAAAAATATATATGAGTCAAGGACATTTTAAATCCATTCGATGTGCTTACTCGGGAGCTGGCAATGCGTTGGGTGGATTCCGACCAAGTCCAGCTGGATTAGCGGCTGCTTCACTTTCCGTTAGTATTTCCAATTCCATTTCTAGTTTACCCTGCAGAAAATTATATTCAATATTTACTAAAGAAGAAACAAACTGAACTCACAGCCAAAATGGAAGCTCCACCTTCTTCCGATGGGCCATTGACTGGAAACCATCCTTTGAGATTCTTCTCCCGAAACAAGTTCACCCGCTTTCTTTTCTTCTTCTGACAAGCAGTTGTGCATAATTTTTTGCTGTCGAACGGTTCTTCGAAATGCGATAGGCACACATCTAGTGCCCCCATAAAATCATCTGCCGAAAACGAGTCGTTATCCCAGATTTGCAAAAACAACATCGGTGGTTGTTTTACTTCGTAGTTTTCCAACAATCCACCTTTCTTTTTGATTATCATCTGTTGAAAATGAAAATTGAAATTATTTGGAAAAATGTGTGCAATAAGCCGTATTTGTTGAGGGAATAATTGAGGAACCTCAATGATAAGAAAGTAATGATTTGTTGTCAATGGAAACTGGAGTTGTTTTTTGTCTGCCAGTGAATTTGTCAAGCTTATGGATTTTAATGGGAATTTGATTTGGACAGTGTTGATGTCTTTCCGCTTAAAGCTAAAGAAGCAAACAGGGGCGGATCGCGGTGAGAAAAATATTTAAAATCAATGGTAGTAAGAGAGCTCTACTACACGTGGACGGAACTTGATGTCTGTGTCATGTAGAACGAAAACACTTAGGTGTTCCCTCGACCGAAGAGGAACGTAAAAGTGGTAGAGAACCTCAACCAACTTGTGAAACTGGGTTCATCCAGGAACCGAGATTTTCATGTTTTGGAATTTGGATATTTGGAGTAAGTAAATATAGCTAAATTTGAAGATCCAGCACTGACAACATCAACTTACCATATCCTCGGCAGCAGAATACTTCAACGGAAATATCATCCTCCAATTAAAATTTGCCTCACCGTTCAACGAACGATAGTGAACGTCTGTAGACTGTGATGCATCAATGTTCTCACACCACCTGTTTCGAAATTGAGATGATTATCAATTTTTTCAATCCAATGAAACGCAATACACCGACAAGCAATTATAACCATTTGACAACGACTAAGGACCACAAGTTGACAACTTTGCTTTCAAGTTATAATAATTGGTAAAATAAAACAAAATCTTCTTACGCTTTGATATAGATGTCGCTCATTTTGGTGCCGAAGACGTTTTTCTCATTGAACACTACATCGGCACAGTTGTAAATTATGACCCGTAGTTCATAAGAGCCAGGTGGAGTTGGTGTAATATCGATTGGAGCTGGAAGGTTTTGAATTCCATCGAACAACTCAATCCAGAGCTGAAGTTTTCCCTAAAAACAACAGAAACATACTTAACAGTTGATTATCGTCTTTGATTTTCATATTTCACTTGTTCAACTCCTGGCCTATCGCTCCGATATAAGGACCGAGTTTCCACATGCTCTGGAACAAGATGTTTTCCAAATGATGGAAGCTCGTGCATACCCTTCAATATACTCAAACTTAAACGCTCTTGAAGATCTTCATCTTTAAACGAGAATTTAAAAAAAATGAATAGAACATCTTCATTTTGTAGAAGAAATTAGCAAACCAGTTGATATTTCAGTTGTGTCTGGGAATGTTACCCCGTCAAGTTCAACTGAATTCTTTTGGAAGATCGGTGTGCCCAAATTGTACTTTTTACACATCTCCCTCAACAGCTCATAAGGAGTCATTGCATCTCTCCAAATATTGTAACCCGTTCTTGATTATAAAATCGCTAAATTATATCTGTTTGTATATTGAAAAATCAAGCAAAAGCAAACCTATTATATTCATTTGCAATGCCGACAGTAGCTCGATGCTTAGTCCGCCAACGGTTCTCCAGGTCTATGAACGTGCTTCCAATTAAATCATCGCAAAGAACCCCACGGTCGAAGACGGAAATTTGAAGGATGTGGTCTCTAAAAAAATCGGTATTATTCAAGGAAAAATTAATCAGAGCAACTAAAATGCAACAAAGAATTCGTTTCAACAGCGTTGTTTTAAAAGCATTACTTTTCCAGCGTTATTACAGACTATCATTTCTGTATCATTTCTGAAACTCGGAAACTTGAAACGATGAGAATTATGGAGAACGAAGTATAATAATTCGTTCGAGTGTTCCCACCAACGCACTCCCAACGAGCGGAATCAACGTTGGCGTCTTTAGTTCCAGTTAGGCCGAACTACTTGGTGAACACCTTTACGAGCTACTTCGGCTTCAAGCCCATTCCGTAAAAGGAGCGGTTTTTCCGGCTCTTGCACTTGGAGTCACATCAAGTCCCTGGTACTCCAGGTTGGGAGTTGTAAGTCAGGGTGACATCCCAACTACTAAGAAAAGCATTTAGTTGCGAAGCAACAACAGGCCTCGAAAACGGACGGATACACTGATGACGACCCAATCAAAAATTTTAAGGGGAACGAATTTCGGATATGCACGTGGAATGTGCGACATTTACTATGGTTATTGCTACCGAAAGCAACAACAGCTTTTTGGATGCGGATTCGTCGTGGGAAGCAGACTCAGACAAGAAGTCTTGGGCTACAAATCACGATGATCCGAATCAAGGCTAAGTTTGGCAACATTAGCCTAATACTAATATGCTATTATAGGCCCCCAGCATAAACTATCATTTCTGTATAAAACGGCCCTGGTCCCACAAATCCATGATAATCATAACATGAAAAATTTGGACACTCGAAACGATGAGAATCATGGAGAATGAAGTAAAATAATCCGAACGTGTTTCTATTTTAGCAAGAACTTTCTGTGGGGAACGGTTTATATAAATATCAAAATTTTGAGACCAAAAACTTGAAAACCTATTGATGTGTTTTTGATGATTCAGTAAACATGTCGGAAAATAAAAGAGAACATAGACAAGAAAACACAAAACTTACTTACCTTGGAATTACACCTTCCATTTGGAATCTCCGTCCAAAAATCGGATTCGTCTGATTCGATATATAATTCGACCTATCCGAAATCGTATTCGATCCCAATTGCAATTTAACAAACGCATCTGCCTCACTTTGTGCATCGTGCGAACGTAATTGTAAGCCCTGCACCACATACACTCTTACTATCACTTTAGTTACATCATTCAAAGCATTAGCCGATTGAAATCTTCTCGAAACTTTAGTCGAAACCGAATTCAGAGTAACCGAACTAGGTTCGTTGCAATAGCACGCAGAGATTTTCAAATGCATTTTCAAGTTCGAATAGACTTGTTCTTTGGGCGGTTTGTTTTTCTTGACGCTAATGCCATGGACCAGATTAAATGTCTCCGCCCAATCGCAGAGGAAACTGAATTCTGGTTGTTTCTCGAGTTCGGAATCGTAGACAACCAGACTGTGTTTCGGTGATGAATCCATTTTTTGATTTTGCTTGAAACACAAAACTTGGATATGACATTCACAAGAATAATGAAGACAGAAGACGCTACCATGAACATTGAGTTGTAAAATTTCGTCCACCAACTGAATTCAGTTTCATCAATCCAAATATGAGTTTGGGTTCCACTGGTTTTATTCCTTGTAAATGAGGGGAGAGACATATATTCCTTAAAGTGACTCGAGAAGCTTTTCTTCAAAATTGATTTTTTCGGCAAAAGTGGTTGGCTCTCATCGTCACCTGCTTTAAAACAATTTTCAATCCTTCTTATTATAAGGTTCCTAAGGATCAGAGATTCGGCTTACCTTCACCCATTTGAATAATAATCGACTCATCCGGGTCATCTATATCACAAGTTCCCGAGTCGTTTTGGAGGTATTTCCTTGGATTCGGTATTAAGGCTGCTCCCAAGGTTATTCCTTTTGACCAATCAGTATGGGTTGCGATTATTGCTGGCCAGTACTCAATTTGTTCAGGAAGATTCTGGAACACACACAAAATTAACCTGGTACTGACACAATTTTATCGATACTGACCACAACTCCAGCTTGAAAACTGTCCAAAAAATTGATGCTGTTCTTGAGTGCGCTACCAGATACCCCACTTTTGATCACACATTCGCCCATCAATACGAAAATCCGATACCGACCGAGACTAGAGGTGCAGCCGCCTAGTTTTTGACAATTTCTAAGGCCAATGAATGTTACTTCTAGACTACGTCGATCGAAAAAAAGAGAAAAATGGTAAGAAGACCAAAAATCAAGCATACACCAAGCAATCTTACAGAAATTTCTTCATAGTCGGTTGAATTTCTGGCGGCAGACCTTCACTCATGACGGTGGACTTAGTTGCATCCAATCCAGCTTCATCAGGCCTTACCTGCAACAACTCACCGGAAATCAATACTTCAATTCTTGATGTTCCCATATTAGATAATGCCACCCATTGCAATGAAGGTGGCGACTTGAATCTCACTTCCCGTAGCTCCCTGAGCGCATTTTTTGTCTTAACAAAACTTCTGAAGTCGAAACCATTTGTGGAGTTCATTTGCGAATTACCAACCTCTGAATTGCCCAATAGCGTTTTCAGTGATTCCCTGCGGTTTGAAGAACTCGTCACAGATAAAGCAACTAGTCCGGAACCAAGGTAGTCACTTTGTTTCGATGTGTCCATGTCGAATGCTTGAATACCCAACAGCAATGGATTTCTTTCGTACCATTTGACAGGTCCTGGCAGTTGTCTCGATGCGAACGTCATCGATGTATCCCAAACTGGAGATAGAGATGTGAATATTGTAGAAGTTTCGATTACCTGGCCGTTGATGAAGATTAGAAGTTTGGCGTCGCACAATCCGGTCTTATCGGTTCCAGGTCGGATTTTGGCTTGATGCAAATAAACCCGACAGATGTAGAGACTCGGGTCTACATTGGGCTCGTAGTAAAATTGTTCCGTTTGATGCCAATCGTCATTTACGGTTCTTTGTTCGGCTTCAGTTGAGATTCGTATAAATCCGTATATATAGCCACGGATGCATCCACATTCCTTGCATGTGTGCGAACAAGCTGGATCCTTAGAACTTTTCAAATGGCAAATCATGAAGATTTCATAAACTTATGGGTTAATCACCTTAAATACAAAATTCCTCGCAAGATTATAGCCAGGACCGTGGCATTCCTCACGCGAGCAGTACGAGAAGTACCTTGATTCAAGCTTGCAAATTCCAATCTCCTTGCAACCAGGCTTGCCATCTCCTATACACATGAACAATTGCAATTCAGGCCATGCGTCCTGAATTCGTGATTGGATTATTGATGACATGAGACTCTTCAGGTGTTGAAGTTCCTCAAAAACTTTGTCGCACTCATATGCACCTCCGTTATGCATAACTTTAAGATATTGACGAAGATCCTTTAAAGAGGTTGACATTGTTCCCTGCCAAAGGAACGACAGAAAAAATGGTCTGAATTGAACGAAAACAAGAAAAACTCCTTACAAAATACTCCTTGAGATAAGCCAATCGATTCTCATCCCAAACGGTTTGTGGCTTTAAGCCGGTATACGACAAGCGTTGTTTCTTCGAGTCCGACGTGATGTCATGCACTTTGGTCAAAGTCGAACTGATGATAGCTTTGAGACACTTGCAGTGCATCGCTTCATTTCGAGGATCCCTTAGTTGGAGGAGTTCAAAGTTTTCCATTTCGATATTCTGAATATTGAATGGACTGGTTGGGAGGATGCTACTCAACATGTATTGATTTCACTTACCATCTGCTCAACGAGTGTTATTATAAAGTTGTCAATTTCGTATTTGAAACGAGTGTCCGGCAGATAGCATTTAACATGGATTGCCTTGTATGGGGCATCTTGGGTGAAGTGTTTCAAGGATGTCGATGCACCGTCGTAGCTTTTAAGAAAACATTCCGTGTAATTGGATGTAAATTCTGTGAATTTAAATGGGAATAAGGACTTTTCAAAGATTTTGAATAAATTCGCATTGAAAAAAACTATTTACCCCCCATCTTTAACAAAACCTTCAAATTGCTCGTATTCGCATGAATAAACTCTCCCCGACACACAACAAACTCTACAAAGAAATTCTCTTCGCTCCACCAAATCTGCGTATTCATTGGTTGTGCTTGTTTTATATGAATCACCCTATTAGCAGATTCTTTAACGACATTCATCTTTTCTGATTTTATTTGCATGAGAACCCTGCCAACGTATGTGTTGCCATCGTAGAAATGTATAAAAGTCGGACCAAGATTTGGTTCGTCTAAAAGGAAATCCTTAAGGATAAAACTAAAAAAATGAAGAATTTGTGCTTCACCCTTGAAATCGATTTCGTCAATATAAATCTCAGACTCGGCTATCGATTTCCATGTCATATGTTCGTGGGATAGTACTTGGATGATAAATGTCTGAGCAAGAGACGGATACGACCAGTCGAATTGGATTTCCTGGTTCCATTCGGGTAAATGACTTCCTTTGGCTAAAGTGGTTTTAACCTTGAAATTTGTCAATTATAAACCTTTAAGAATTCAATTCGACTTTTGACTTACATTCATTCCAGCAAGGGACACTTGAAGAATATAGTCGGATTTCTTGGAGAAGACACCTTTGTAGAAAAATATCGAATACTTGATATTGCGAGGAGGTGATTCCATGCTCTGAAGAAGATTGCTGAAAATTTTCTCGTCACATCGTGTCGCATGTGCCTGTATGATGAAAACTCACCTTTCAATGTCATCATTATCGGCTGTTGTTGACGCTGGAGGCAAGATTGGTATTTGATTCGATGTAACAATTGCTAGATCAATCTGAAGATGTCCCCTGGCTTCACTCTTGCTTCCAATCGAATTCTCTAGTTTGCCCCATTTTTTGACAAAACATTTGTGCTCTTGATTCCAAACCGTGTAGAGATCAATCAGTAGTTCGCCTAAGGTTATTGAGTTTTTACAACTCTTCTTCTTGATTTCGTAGAGAACTGTTAATCGAAGCAACTCGGCGAGCGTACAAGAAAAATCAAACACAAAATACTGAAACATGAGGAAATTGTCGTGAAAAACAACAATCGAAATGTACAAACCACTTTACCTCGTTGTAGAAAGGATTTTCAGAGTTCTGAAATACTTTTGTGCATTTTGACTTTTTGTTCAAACTTACCCTGACATAAGTGTCAGCATTGAAAATGGGCAGATTCTTGGCTTTGTGAACAGTTGTGCAGATGAGAAAATCTTGCGGTGTATGGAGAAAGCATTCGGATTGGGAGAACATTGTTTTGTTTAAATTATTTCTTGATAACTTAGTCAACATCCTTTTTTGCTTATTTAGTTCAAATTTGACTGATTGATGTTTAAGACAAAAAACACAAAAAACAAAAATTGTTTACAGTACACTATGGCGTATACTTGCTATTTTGTTCTTCTCTGTACACGCAACTTAAGCACACTTTATGCAGGAAAATGTCGAAGTTTTGTTCAAAACATTTTAAATAGACATGAGAATGGTCATTAATTCTACATCCAAATTGAGATCAATGACACCAAAACTCTCCAATGCAGTGCATTGTTTTGTGTTCCGAAAAACACGTTCACTTTAATTGTTTTTCTTATCTCTATGGAAAGACTTATTTTTGAGATTTATTTTCGAACATTTAAAAACTGATTTATCACCTCCGTTATTTTCAATATCAAAACGGGAATTCGCCCTATTCGTACTAGCTCTTTCTATAAATATTTCAGCCTTTCTGTCTAAAGAAGATATTTTTCATTTAGGCACGTATTTTTCAGCACTAAACTTAAAAAGAAAAATAAACAAAGAAGCTATTGGCCGTCAATCTCATAGAAATTAAAATATGTACATACATCTTTGAGAATGTACGGCTGTCAAAACAGACCTAAGAGGAAGTGTTTGTCGTTCAAAAATGTTCTAATATTGGCCTAGATCTTAAGACAACAGTTTCGTTGGTCTAAATTTGGGATAGAACGTGTAATGTTTCTAAGGTATTTAATGCAAGCAATTACATAATTAATTTGGAAAATTTAATAAGTAGGTGTCGGTCGACATTGCTCTCGAATGGGAAAGACAGAGTGTAGTACGATGTTATTACCCATACATTCGCATAGTACCACGGAAAAACGATTCTCCTAACTTTATTGTTCGATGGAAGTCCAGCCCGAGGGTAAACTGAGTAGAAGAAAAATGCAATTGGATATTTCACTGAAGTATAGACCTTACGTTACAGTGATGTTCACAGATAAGTCATCAACATGCATTCTTTAGTGAAGCAGTTGACTTTGGAGGTAAGTTGTATAAATTTGAAGCACCACAAAGGGTTCTCCGTGCTAACGAGAGCTGTACTACTACTAGTACCTAACTATCCACCAGTGGTCATAGTCATACTCGTATCTGCAGATCTTCCAGTGCTATTTCCTTCTGTTTGGCGTGCCACAAGGGGCTGTACTAGCACCTGCAGATCGAACAAAGCTGTTGTCTACAGTGTCACTTCTACATACTTACTTACTTACTTATCCGGCTCACAATCCATGAAGGATCTCAGCCTGAGATACTGCAGCCTTCCAACGGAAACGGTCCCGCGCAAGCACTCTCCAGTCGGAGAATCCAAGTGCTTGGTCCTTGTACTGTAGGTTTGGTCTTCCTTGTTGTCTCGAACCTAGGGGCTGCGATGAGAAGACTTTCTTGGCTAGAGCGTTGTCGTCCATTCGCTCGATTTGACCGAGCCAATGTAGTCGTTTTTTCTTATCCTTCTGGACTATATCCACTTCTTGATACAGCTCGTACAGTTCTCGGTTAAACCTTCTTCTACATTCGCCATCGTTGCATACGGGACAAAAAATCCGTCGATGAATTTTTCTTTCGAAAGTGCCCAGTATCAATTCCCCTTTTTTACTTATCGTCCAACACTCGGCGCCGTAGAGTAGGTCTGGTAAAATCAAAGTTTTGTATAGCAGACACTTTGTCTTTCGAGTGAGGACCGAAGCAGCAGTCGTTCGCTAGGGTAATTCTTCTTCGGATATGGACTAAGGTGTCGTTTGTGGGAATGATGTTTGTTCCAAGGTAGGTGAACTCCATAACTACCTCGAAATTGCTGCTACCAACAGTGACGTTTTATCCAAGCGGTGGACAGATGTTGCTATGTTTGTTAATAGCATGTACTTTGTTTTGTCTTCATTCACTTCAAGACCAACGAATTTCACCTGTTCTTCAATCGCTGTGAAGGCCTCAAGCACAGCTCACTTGCATCGACCGATAGCCTAGGAGCTGGGTGGATTTGTTGAAGATAGTGTTTTCCGTGCTTACACCTGCGTTGCGCACTATCTGCTGCAGGACTATGTTGAAAAAATTACATGATAGCGCATCTCCTTGTTTAAGCCCTGCGCATGTTTCAGACAACTCGGATGAGCTGTTACCCATTTGAACACTGCACTGCGTATTGTTTAGTGTCATGAGGCACAGCTGGATCAGTTTGTTCGGGATCCCGAATTCAGCCACCGCCATCATGAGCTCTTGGCGGTGGATGCTATCATAAGCAGCTAAGAAGTCGATGAAAAGATGGTGGGTTTCGACTTCAAGTTCGTTGGTGTTCAACAGGATTTTCCTCTATCGACTGGTATATGAAATCGTTTTTATTTACCCGTTTTGAGAGTTGTTTTCTGAAATTAAGAGTAAGCAGACTGAGGATAAGTGTTTTTCGTTGAAAAGTAATTTTTCAAAATTTTCTTTTGAGTGCTGTACAGACGCTCTTATTATTGAATGAAAACGAAAACAATCTAGCAAATATTTTTCAAGGTTCCTTCTGGAAATTTAATTTCTTTTCCTTTAGTTTATCGACAATTTTATTCGGGAAATTCTTTCGGCAGTCACTATTTTTCCTACATCAAAACTTCACGGTCAACAAAGTCTTTTATCTTCTTTCCAATCAGCTCTGAATAAGAGAAATTTGCCTGTGCGAAAACCCATAAAAGCTACTTGTTGCCCAAACTTAACAAACAAAGTGCCAAACTCACCCAAAAGCCATTAAAATCTCGTAAAAAAAACCGTCTGAAACAGTTTTTCACCTAAAATGCTCACAATAAAATTTTGAATGCCTACTGTTATCCAAAAATGCTGGGACTAATTAAATTTCCATAAAACGAAATAAAAGAAAACAAATAAAATCATCATACGATGCCTTTGTCTATAAATTATGTTTTCGTCATTGACGCTCGATTTTACTACAGAAGAGACACGCCTTCAAATTGAAGCCGTATAACACTCCAACCGACAATAACTGACCTTTGAACTGCGAAGCAATCGAATTTTCCATTCGGACGAGTTGTGAATAGCTAGACTGTCTCCAGAAGGACAATTTGAATTCTCTCGCATTTGTTATTAAATTACGGCAAAATTGCAAGTCATTGCGTTTGTTCTCAATTAACGTCACTCATCAGACTTTGTGTGTGTTTGCCTTCATATATCCTGCATAGAGCTAGAGCCTCTCATAAGAAAACTCACCTGAATAACTATAACAACTGTGAAGAGCGTATAATTTATTGTCTCACACCGCCACACCAGTTAATTAATTACGTTTGTGATAATGACACCCTTCAAATTGTTGCTCTATTATCTAATCGCGGGGGTAGCTCATCTCTCTGCAGGACATTGCCAGATCGGAATTGCTACATACCCTCTAGAGTCTAGACAATAACAAAACTAGTGTGAATGTGTAAATATTTGATTTTTATGTGAGGCATTGTTGAGCTTGGCTGCAGACGCGAAGAGTTCCCTGAAGACGACATACCAGAACGGAAATAACATTTTCATTTAAATCATTAGCCAAGACTTTGTATAACTTCAGTTGTAATTTGTTTTAGTTGCTGAAGGACCATTCGGGTGAAAAGATCTGTTTTCTTTTTCGTTTGCTTAAAATTGCGATTTTTGTGTTACCGAAAAACATAGAACTATTTGATTTGATGACTAATTAGTTTATATTTTAATTTGTGTTAAATTAATGAAACGAGCCTTGCGAGGATAGTTTTTGAACGATAAGAAAAAAAGTGTGTAATTATTGTTTTTCAAGTTCAACGAACAAAACGTCCCTTGGGAGTAGTTGCGAGCCCATTAATTTCGATTAACATATGTTTGCCAAGTACTGAACATGTTGCATGACACACGGATTCTTGTACTTGTTGCGGTAGTGTGATGAAATAAGTTCTTTTAATAGTTCTAGAATTTGAATTTGGATACGACGTTAATGAAAGCGAAGTGGATTCTAATATTGAGTCATCTGTTAATATTATTCCAGTGAAAATACAAAATTTTGTAGAAAAAACGGAATTGTAAAATATATATTGAAACTAATAAGAATAAAAACTCAAAAAATCGAGGATTTTCAAATTCCATCGAGAAAATTCGAAAGTAAGTCTTTATTTAATTTACGTTTAAGAAATATTGCTTTGTTATTTTTTACAAATATCAACATTCTTAAGAATCAGATTAAACAGTTATTTAAATTGTTAATTGTGTTTAATTTTTAACATTAAAATTATAAGAAAGTTCATAGTTTAAAAAAAACACTGACTATTCAACTTTTTTTTATTGGGAAAGTGGAAATTAATACATAATTTTTTTTCGAATGCATAAGATTATCAATTTTTTGATAAGGAAGTGACTGGTTTTCTAATTATTCGATATGGCCCTGATAAGAAAAATCATTAAATGAGCCTCATTGTGATTTTTTTTTAAGTGGTGTGTTCGATTTCCCGAATGTTCTTTCCTACTTTTGCTTCTGAACACTGACTTTTCATCAACTAGTTCCTCCACATTGCATCGCAGTTGATCAACTCCAGCCGATGGCCTCAGTCGTCAGTGCTGCTATGTGTCTGTAGCTCGTATCATTCATGTGCGAAGTACTGCAATGTCAATGTCAATGATCAACTATTCTTCCGTCTTATTCGTCTTATGTTCAATTCGTTTCTTTCATGCTAGTCTGATTAATTTAAAAATTTAAAATAAAAAAATGTGCACGACTCGGTCGTACGAACTTGCTCCTATATTCCAAATTATAACTCATAAAAAAAAACATTAAAAAATATGTAAATATGAAAAATGAAATTCATAAATAAAAATTTAAATTGAAATATGTACCTCGTAAATACATTTAATTCCAAAAGTTTAAATGCCAAACAAATTTAAACCTTATTCTTGATTTACTGAATTTTTTTTTTGAAAATCGTCGGAGCCGTTTTTTTTTAAATTAATTTTTTATATATAAAATTTTTCAAAAAAGCCTTAAAATTAATTTAGGTATGCAGTTTTCAAGAACATTTAAATATACATATTATACTTTAATTTGGATTTTGAAAATTGATCCGTTTTTGAGATACAGAATTTTGAAAAAAAAAAAATTTAAAATATTTTTTAAAAATCCAAAATTTTTTTTGAAATTGTTTTGAATACAAAATATTATTTGAGCAATATATACGTACTTTCAAAAAAAAAATTACGCTGATCGGACTTTTATTTTTTGAGAAAATCTAATAACAAAAAAACGGTTCTATGGGCGGTACCGTTTTGGAGCAATACAAAAATATTTTTTTTACAAAAAATACATCAAAGCTATAAATAAAAATTTTCGAGGAAGTTTAAAAAAAATCGTAGGAGCCGTTTTTGAGAAAATTGAAACTTTTGGTTTTTGGCCAAAAAAATCGTATGGTGGCTACCCTAAATTTTGATCTTAAAAAAAAAATCAAAAAAACGACCCACGCGAATTCGCTCAAACCTCTAATTTTCAAGTTTGAGGTCAATCGGACCAGTGGTTAAGGCTGTAGGTGCGTTTACAGACAGACAGACAGACATCGGACGGAATCGCCGGACCCACTTTTTTCGAATTCTCTATCATCGTAATGTCATATCTCATCATTATCTCAACTTTTTTTTTTTTACGAATTCAATACTTGCCATATATTCTATATGTCGCAAGTAAAAAGAAGCTAATTGCCTCTCTAAGCAAACCAATGCAAATGAACTCCATCAAACACTTTTCTTCAAAATCAATGAACAGCTTGTATTGTGGTGAAAAATATTCAACGCTTTGCTTTGTTTTGTTTTGATGTCATTGCTACAGAAGGGCCCTGTCTCAAAACTTGTTTGTTCTACACTAAGTTTCGTTTCTAGGTTTCCTCTGATGAATTCCACAACAATATTGTAATTCTTTGCTATTTTTCTTAAAGGCTATTTGGCTTTCCTGCAACCTGATAAGTATCTATTTGGCTTTTTGACTGTTTGGCTAAATCTTTATTTGGCTATTCTATAACTTTTAGGTGTTTAGTGATCTAGCAAGACACTAGATAGACAGATAGCACCCTATAGAACAAAATATCACATTGGGGCATATACTTCAAGTAAATAAATGGTCCGCCAAATAACTTTTTTTTTTGAAAATGCTATAAAAAAAACCAATAAATATTTTCTCAAATTTCTTTTTTTCATTTGAAAGTAAAATCCTTCCGGTTAATAATCGAAAATAATTTCATTCAAATGGCTGCCTCGGCTGACCATGCAGTAGCCTACACGATCGGTCCAATTTTTAAGCACATTATCGATTGTGTGCAACTGTATTTCACCAATGGCTTCATGAATATTGTCCTTGAAAGCGTCAATTGTCTCTGGCTTGTCGGCGTAACACTTGTCTTCTACAGCACCCCACAAATAATAGTCCAACGGTATCAAATCCCAGCTCCGAGGTGGCCAAACGACATCAGCTCTGCGGCTGATAATGCGATCTTCAAAACCAGGGCGCAAAACATCGAGTGTAGCTTCGGCTGTCCGCGCCGCGCCGCCGTCCTGTTGAAACCAAATGTTGCCAATATCCTCCTCTTCAATTTTTGTGAACAAAAATTGGTTCAACATGGCCCGATAACGATCGCCATTGACTGTAACGGCCACTCCTTGCTCATTTTCGAAGAAAAATGGCCCAATTATGCCTCTGGACCAAAATCCGCACCAAACACTCGTTTTGGGTGTATCGGCTTTTCAATGAATGCATGCGGGTTTTCTGTGCCCCAAATGCGACAATTTCGCTTGTTTACATAACCGCCAAGATCAAAATGAGCTTCATATGAAAAGATGAACACACATTCTGCAACATTACCATGATTTTCAAAGTAATGTCGCAAGATTTCAAGCGTATACAGTACACAACCATGTTCGTTCAGCGGAAGGATAAAACTAATTATCTGTCAAATTAAACATGAGCTAAATGTTACCATTCACGAAATAAGCACTAGTTGAAAAAGAACGTTAAATGGCGGACCCTTTACTTCTACTTCTAGTAAAAGCTTTTGTTCAAGTATTTACTTGAAGTTTATGCATACGAAAAAAAGTAAATACTATCAAGATTGACTATGGAAAGCATTTACTATACTGTTTATGCATATGGCTCATTATGTTACTTAATTTTTCTTGGTGCACTTTTCAACGTGAGCTTACGTTGAAAATCTCTCAAAAATATTAAAATTTATAAGAGAAATACATTTTTTTCAGTTTTAATGAATCATATTTGATTCACAAAATCGTGTTCGACATGAAACGGACTTGATTCAAAACATTTAAGGAAGTCGTTACTGATTTAAGAATTAAGATTTTTAAACAATGATATTTCTAAAGGACAAAATAATTGATTCGTTAAATAAGGAAATAGTGTTTTAAAACAGTTTATATGATTGCGATATGTGCTAAGAATATCAAAATTTTGTTTGCTAATATTAACTTTGTCGAAAACTCACAGAGATTACAACGAGGTGTACGTTTAATAGAAATATCATAGTTCCTTTATTTCATATATTAACACCCGATAGCAAAACATTTTTTCTATCTACCTCCTCTCTAACCGGATTCGAAAACATTATACGAGAAACAAGACTACCTGTGTCTTACTTATTCATCACTAAATTCTAATTAGTAGTGAGAGGTGAGACTCCTGTGTTTCTAGTAATCCACTGACAGCTCAATGATCTAATCACAAATCTATGGATTACCGTGAATTATATAATCCTCGATGGTGCTGTTAGGCAGTATTTCTGAATCAGTAAAGTCAATCAAACAAATTGGAAGGTGTTTATAACCGGACACCAAACTGTAGTAAAAAAACCTATACCAACTATGTAATTGGTTCAATAAAACTTTAAGAAAATAAGAGAAATTTGTTAGTTCGCTTTTGTTGATTAAATGCGTAATCGAAAAGACGGGAAACGGAATTCAGTTCGAATTTGGGCTTCATTGCAATCACAAGCTACGACAAAAGTATTTCCTTTTTGTAGTGTTTGTCTAGTCTATAATGTCGGGAAATAAGAGTGGGTAAGTCGGCTAGTTGCATGAGAAAGCAGAAAGTTCAGAATTTTAAATGTAAACAAATTAATCAATGTGTTAAGTCATATTCGAAATATATGTTAAAATTATGAAATATATTCTTATCTATGTGGTTGCTGAAGTGTGAGTAAAGTGATGACTGATAAAATTCATTCGTCTTTACATTTTTTCGTTCAATATTTTGCATTTCGTTCAATAAATTCATCATCTCCCAAAAATATCTTTATCTAAATCCGAAAATGAGTATCAGCAATTATTTTCGAGAGTGCAAATATTTCCTGTTGATATAATTCTAGATATAATATAATTGAAACGCTTTTCAGATAAGCAAATCTAATTGATTAGATTAGTAACGCTCTCCCCATGCAAAAAATATTCTAAAAGTAAGGCGTTGGCATGGGCGTTCTTCCTTGAAAACGGAAATACCTCCTAATTTAATAATGTATGGGAACCTGCAAATTTTTTTCCATATATTATCATTTTATTTCTTTTTGTGCTGATAACATTGTGCAACATTGAAATCAGTGTTTAATGCAATGAACCACTTTTTTGCCACTGAGCATGAGCTCAAAATCATTTAAAATTAAATATTGAACTACATACTTCAGAAGAAATAAAGTTTTTTTATCTGTTCGTCTGCACTTAGTCATTTCAATGCAAAACAAAGAAGTATGTTGATTGCCGGCAGAATAAGACCAAAGTTGACAAGGAGAGAAAGCCGGAGACTAGGTCTAAACAGCTGAAAGCTGAACCTGTACGTTGTCAAAAAAAGTGTCAGATTGCATGCGGAAGCCTTGATGATTGCGAATACTACTATAGAACCGAAGGAAAATCCATTTACTTACTTACTTACTTGTAGTTGTTGGTGTTAAAAGCGGAATCAAAATCAGGAACTAGATTAAGAGTACGACTATACTGTCTATATTGACTTCTTCGCCTTTTATTCATCGTCGGCCTAGCCGATGAAGTATGGCCTTGCTCTCATATCTTGCAAAACCGGGATCCGGTCCGGCCCGCTTTCAACCAGTTTTTGCGCTTTTATTATTATTATTATTATTTATTTCATCAATCGAGTTACAATTACTCTTACAGACTACGAAACTTACGATAACTTGTTTACATATATGTACATACATTATTTGTTAATAAAATATAAATTTAAGATGTTTTTGAACATTTCTCTTGTATAGTGAAAATTAAAGTCAAATTCAACTATAACAGCATTAATCTCTTTGATACAGCGATTAATAGGCTCATTTGCGGCATAATTAGTAGTATGATAATCTTGTATGAACAATTGGTTTAGATTTCGGTTTCTTAGACAACGACTTGGTGCATAAAGACTGATTAAATTGAGCAAACACAAACAATTAATGCGATAACATAAAATATCTCTTATAAATATGATTGAAGATATTTTCCGACGGTTTTCGAGAGTATGTAAGCCAATAAGTTGACATCTAGAATTGTAAGGAGGCATATTTTCTATATTCCAACCGAGCCTTTTAACAACAAATCGAGTAAATCTCTTTTGGACTCTCTCAATTCTTACTGAGTACGTGATATAACAGGGATTCCACACTACACTACAATAATCCAGAATTGATCTAACATAAGAGATATATAATGATTTGAGAGCATACGGGTCTTTTAAATCTTTCGAATTCCGAATTACAAACCCTAACATTGAATTAGCTTTGTTGACAATAAAATCAACATGTTTGTTAAATCTTAAGAAAGAGTCAAAAATAACGCCTAGATCCTTCTTTTCATTTACTTTTTTTAGCACGATATCTTCTAAAGAATAATCAGACAAAATAGGAGATAAACAACGAGTAAACGTAAAACTTTGACACTTCGAAACATTGAGAAGTAGTTTGTTTTTATTGCACCATTGCGAAAGCCTATTAAGGTCTTCTTGTAACAGATAACAATCAAACGGATTCTTAATACATGAAAATATTTTAAGATCATCTGCAAACAAAAGACATGATGAGGTAGAAAAAGCAGAAGGTAGATCATTAATAAAAATGAGAAACAGGAGAGGACCAAGATGGCTTCCTTGAGGAACTCCAGATGTCACCCTTATTGATTTAGAAACTGTAGAATCAATTTTAACATGTTGAGTGCGTTCTTTAAGATACGAACTTAACCAATTTAGCATTTTGGAATGAAAACCTATTTGATTAAGTTTATGTATCAATAAATTATGATCTACCCTGTCAAATGCTTTTGCAAAATCTGTGAAGATTACATCAACTTGATAACCATTTTCGATATTATTTAGAACATAGTTTGTAAAAAGTGTTAAATTTGTGCAAGTTGACCTTCCAGACACAAAGCCATGTTGATAGGGAGATATTGTCTCTTTTAACAAAAAACTAAGTTTATCACAAATAATTTTTTCAAACAACTTAGGAATCACAGATAATTTACTAATTGGCCTATAATTTGAAATATCTTGTTTCGAACCACTTTTATATATTGGAGTAATAAAGGAAGTTTTCCAGTCACTCAGAAATTCTCCATTTTCAACCGATGTATTATAAATAAAACACAAAAACCTAGCAATCGAAGAAGCACAATTCTTTAGAACTATAGCTGGAACTTCATCGGGACCGGCGGAAGTATCTTCAGTAAGACCAAATAAAGCCTTTTCAGTTTCTTGTAAGGAAATGTGTATGCTGCCAATGTTGATGCTGCTATTAGAATCAACATTTTCAAAACTGTCAGTTTGAATTGAATTTAGATAATTTGATTGAAAAAAATTCGAAAAAGCATTACAAATGTCTGATAAATTTGTGTATTGTGAACCTAAATATTCCATATTGTTTGGTATTCCATTATTATTTTTTTTCGTCTTGATGAAAGTCCAAAAAGTTTTACTGTTAGTTTTTAATTTAGATTCGATTGCAAATATGTAATTTTTATAAAGGAAATTATTTAACACATTAAAACTTTTTTCTAGAATAACATATTTAGTCCGCAAACTATCATTTAACCCAGAATTTCGCAGCATTTTATAAGTTTTATTCTTTTTATTCTTCAAATTAATCAATCTTTTATTGAACCAAGGTGGCTTTGAGTTATTTTTAGCTAGTTTTTTTGGAACAAAAATATCAATTGCCGTTTTTAAAGTGACAAGAAAAGTATTATAAAATGAAGTTAAGTCAAAATTATTTAAATTTGATGGCAACGATAGATGGTCCATATAACGCGCTATACCAGAAAAATTTGCCTTATTATAATTGTATTTATATGAATTTATTGTATTACTTTTAAAATATTTTAAAATTTTACATTCAAAGACTAGAGCAAGATGATGGATAGAATTTGAAAATATTGGAAAAACAGATTCTTCAGTACATATAATCAATTCTTTATCCACAAATATTAGATCTAAAATTCTGTTTAAACTATTTTTACAGTAATTAATTTGTTTCAAATCAAATGATGCAAAAGAATCTATGACTTCAGAAGCATAATCATTATTAACGTTGAAAGGTATTAATTGTAATTCATCTGAGTCAAAATTCCAATCAATAGTTGGTAGATTAAAATCACCAAGTATAATGCAATTTTGATTGTGACTTAAATTCGATAAATAATGTTTACAGTTATTTACATGCTCTTTATATAAATCCAGCGAGCTTCTTGGGGGAATATAGCTTAACATAATATAGATTTCTTTATTATCAAACAACATTTTTATAATTAATTGATCTGAATCAAAAGATGATGAAAGCAGATTTAATTGACTCGACGCATGAACAGATCGAATTGCAATTAAAACTCCTCCACCCCTGGATAATCCAGTTGAGTGAGAACATCTGTCTTTGCGATAGATAGAGTACTGAGTTGTATTGAACATTTCTGCGTTATGCTGATTAGGAGTGAGCCAAGTTTCTGTGAGAGCTATGACATCATACTGTTCCGAAGACGATGATAAGAGTAAATGTTGCATTTTTGTGCGAAGGCCGCCTACATTTTGATAATATCCAAGAATATTTTCTATGCCTGTTGGCGATGACAATGAAATTGCAGGAGAATTATTCGTAACAACATTATAAGTGTTCACTGAAACACTCGATGATTGTGATGACGATGGACATTGCAGCGGAGACGAAAGAGACAATGAAGAAAGAGCAAAATTATTATTGTTGATGAACGATAGTAGCGGTGGCGTTGAAGCGGCATTGTCGTCGTCGTCGTCGGTGGCTACTGTTGCAGTTTGAGTCATAGGTATGAGAAACGGAGAGAGAATTTTATGAGTCGTTGATTGAGATGCTGTTGACATTAGGTTTGAATGTTCACAGTTGGAGGTGTTGTTGTTATTTTCTCTTGTTTTTTTAATGGAAAAAAATATTTGATTTGTACATGCTGAGGCCAAAGTGAAGCATTCAAAACAACTGTTAATTTATCATTTGGAACACTTAATTTAAAAGTAACAAATTTTAAATCGGATACATCAGCATCTTTTTTTTTAAGCATGAAACATTTAAATGTATCAGCTGACAAATTTGACTTTTCAGATATGTGATTAATAATTTTTTCGGGTGTAGTATCATTAGAGAATCGTGATAAATGAAGCCAAGTGATCTTAGGAATGGAATTAAGAGATGAAGATGAATCGGTACCAACAATTTTTATATCTCTTTTAGATGTTAACTGATTATTAGCATTGTTTGTCTTTGAAATAATGTTCTCATCATTTTCATTCTGAGTTTTAGATTCAGTGTTTATAGGCAGAGACAAAGGTTGAGGGATAATTGGTTGGTTATTATTCATGTTATCAACCGCGATCACTTCATTGTTTTTATTAATGTTTGATGGATTTTGGTTTAAACTGTTCGACACTCTTAAATTTTCCGTCACTGCACTTTTGGCGGTTTTTCGAGGCGGCGAATTATTTTCATGAGAAGAAATATAAGAAGAGAGTTCAGATCTAAGAGCGTTAACATTTGATATAAGTTCATTAAAAGACATTATAAAGTTAGAGAGATTAAGATTAGAGCAAGATTTACATTTCCAGAATAATCTCTTTTCTGATATTATATCAAAATCATCATCACTGATTGCAACACAGTCTTTGTGAAACAAACGACCACAGAAAGAATCACATTTCACAAATTTAACGTCTTTTGAGCGTTTAATGATAGTGTCACAATTAGAGCAGACTTTAGACATTTTGGATAAATATTGAAAGATAGAACGATGTTAACTGATGCGAGTTAGTCACAACGTTGGCTGACAACGTCTAATTTCCCACCCCAAGTCTCACCAGCTTAAATTTGGTTAGCTCCGCTGTCTCCCACAATGAAATGTATCGCAAATGACTTTCCGGGAAGGTTTATCTTCGCGCATATGAGGTAGGTGCCCAGCCCTCTGGAGTCATCATTAATTGTCTTCAGAATTGTCCTCGCTCACAAAGTGAACTTACTATTTTCCGTAGGACTTTTTTTTTGAACGCAGCTAAGAATTCAGAGGAACGTTAGGTTTTTTGTTTAAAAAGAGCCTTCCTTGCTTCCTCAATGTCATTGACTACATGCATTTGCCGGCATCCACTTATGTAAATACATCAACAACCAATTAAGGGGCCTTGTTAGGTTGGTGGGATGAAACCGAGCACGCTGTTAAAGACGATGTTGGTTATAGTAGTCGATCAATCGTCAAAAGTTAACTCAATTAAGTTAAGTAAATTCCACGGAACTGGCACCCATAACTTTAGGTCTTTTAATGATAGTGATTAGAAGAAAGGACTGTGTATGAAGCCGCTCTTTATTTACACCTGCCTTAATTATAAACAGCCTATAGCTGTTCTATAATAAGTTCATCGCACCTTAACTAGTGACGGAACAGAGTTTCGTAGATAGGACACTGATTCATTTCTACGGGTTCCTTAACAAAGACAAACCCCATATTGTACTCTTAACCTGCTAATCTGTATAATCGTTGAAAACGTTCTTTTTTGCTTGTAGTTGTATGACCGATGTAAGCAATAAATTGTCTAAAAATAAAATTTCATTTAATGTTTTAACAGCTCCCAAAAACATATTCCAACAATAAAAATGCGTAAAATGCAAAACGGATTTTATGCAGCCGCTCGAGCAATTTCCCCCGAAAGTCTTCACATTCCAACAACAATGGACACGAGTGTATTAAAAACAAAGAAAAACTCAAGTCGGGTATGAATTCACTTCGATCCTTGATTTATCGCGTTTTCATTACATTTATTAAAATCATCATTTCCATTGTTCTCGTTAATAGTTCTGGATATTGTCCATGATAATCGAGCGTCCCGATGGAAAAGGCGATATTGAAAATCAACAAAATAAAAATCCAGGAGGTGGCGGTGGTGGGGAATTGGAATCGATTTTACCAGCAGAGCAACCAGTTGAAGAAGTGTGCTTGCTACGTGACAGTCCTTTCAGGATATTGAGGGTAAGTTGAATTTATTGAAGTAACCTTTGTGTTTTAAGATTGAACACATGGAACACGTTCAAGGACTTCAAGGTTAAGTTGTCCTTGTCCTTGTCTTTGGATGTAGTTTTTTTTTATTCTTTGATTTTAAAGTTGATTGGCTATAATATGGCAATAGGAAATTATTGATAATTTGCTTTTATTTTGGTCTGTGTGTGTTGCACATGACTTGGGGTCTTTGGAACATTTTACGATCTTTAGATTGATGTCATTTGAAACACATGAGGAAACGATTTTCTTTAAAACGAAAATTCAATCAACTAAATTAAATTTGACTTTGATTTGAACGCAAAGGGAAAATTAATTGTCAACGTCCAATTTAAGAAAATAGAAATAGTTAGTTGGTTCGTTTCCGAACTTAAATTTTCCAGAACAAAAAATGGAAAGTTTTGAAAAGCTAAAGCTTGAAAGCAACAATATGTTTGTTTGGAAAAGTGTTCAAGGACTTGTTAAAAGTTTTCAAGCAAAACTATAAACTTTCAAAATTCTTTCAAAAATTTACAAACATAATATAGCTATCAACATCTATCTCTGATAGACTATCAAAGATTGCATGCACCGATGCGACAGTAGAAAAAAAAAGTTTTGAATGTACATTATCTGTTTAAAGCAGTTTTAAACATACATCTTAAAGAGAATCCTTTTCGTCCTTTAAATTACACAACAGGAAGAGTATATGTCATGCAAATATGAACCTTTTAAGTTCCAACAAACTTGATAAAGTGCAAGACATGCAGCAAGACAGATAATTTAACTTCCTTGAAAATGAACAAGTTCTTTCAGTTTCACATTAGACATAATTATCAGGGATTTACTGATTTGTAGGAGTCTACAATATGCCTTTGGAAGAAATTTAAACATAAACTTCATCAAGAATTTCTATTTTTCTAACATTTTTCAAGTCGTGAGATTAAAGACCTACAAAAACATTTGCGAGTTGTTTGCATCTACCAAACAAAATCAGAAGATCCATGATACACAAACACATAAAAAAGGCATGGCCTCACATGAATTTAAAACAAAATAAATCAGAAATATTTGTTATGTTTATGCAAACTTTTCTTAGGCGTCAAGAATTTGCTGCTGTTTTTTTTTCAAAAGCATGAAAAGTTCACAAGTAATGGGTCAATCATTTTATGGTGTCAAGATGGTAGCGCTGGAATTTGATACGTTTCAAGCTCAACCGTAATCTAAAGTATCATTCTATTAGTTGAATGTTGCCATTTGCGAAAGTTAATCGCTTAACAATCGATCAACGTATTAAAATTATTGAAACTAACTACAAAAAATGTAGTTCAAACGTTGCCAATTTTCGGGCATTACGCGATGGTAATGGTCGTCATAATCGATCGACAACGCAAGCAATCGATGAAATTGTGAAGAAATTCGAAGAGAGTGGATGCGTTACTGATCTGTTCATCATCGTACTGCATGTTCTGTTCAGTCGATAATATTGCTGCAAGCCCAAGTGTTGCTGATGACCTAAATTTATCTTTCATCTTAAGAAAGTTCAAATCACGTAATAATTGAAGCCTGCTTACCATTCACAAAGCCGCGCGCCGTAGATACGCTTCTTGGGTGTTGGAACAGCAGAAAATAAAAAAAAAACGATTTTCCGAACAACATTTTCTGTAGCGATGAGGCCCATTTCTCACTCGGTGTGTATGCAAACAAACAGAATTGCCGTATATTGCAAATTGCACACACACCAATTTTGAACGGCCAGTATAAAATCGGCCGATATTTTACCGGTCAGTCCAATTTAGTTTTAAACGTAGTCAATTTCACACACTGAATGAAGCGAGTGCAGTCGAATGATCGGCAAAAAATTGGTGCTTGTACAAGCATGTATTTAATCACGTACGCCACTACTTCCCGATACTTCCGGCGATACAGTGAAAGTGACCGACTACTCACCGACATTTTGCAGGCACCGATCAGAGGGCGGTGTGTGTGCCAGGTCCCGTTCCCAGATATGGTTCACTATCGGTATAAAATCGGCCGTCCAAAATCGGTGTGCGCAATTAGACTAAGGGCATCAGAAAACTTACAAGAGATCGAAGAAGTGCCATTTGGTTAGGTTACGAGTGGCTGTCTAGATGTTGTTGACCCACTTAGAGCTCAATAGTCCATTCCCATTGTGATACCACTAAAGAAGTTACTCATGGGAGAGTAATGCACTTAACAAATCATTTTTTACTTTTAATGAAATTAGAGAGACATCTTGTGTCGATCGTTACCAGTTCACTAGTATTATCGAAGAAGGGATTACCGAGATAGTTATTCCTTCTATTGGAGAGTGCCGACATGTACATAGAAAGTGTTGGAATGTTTCCTCTTCTTCTTCGTCCATGCAGTTTCTTCAGATGTCATTCATTAGTGTAGACCCCAGGCTCATAGCATGTCTACCTATATAGGTTGAGATACTACGTCCCTTAATAGAATTCCAATTGTTTTTGTTTCTTTTCCTAACGGAATAATGACTTTCAACATTCTGCGAGCATTTTAAAAGAGAGGGCGGAAATCACGCCCTTCAATGAAACTACAATTTCGTACTTATTTTTTTTCTCATATATTCAACTCATAAGAATTTCGAATTTAAGCGTTTTCGACCATTTTGATAAAGTGGGCGGATACCACGCCCCTAAATGGAAATAGAATTTTGTTCATGTCATTCACTCAAAATTTTACAAGAATTCCGAATTTCAACATCCTACTACCGTTTTAAGATAGTGGGCGGAAACCACGCCCCAAATGTAACTAAAATATTTTCCTCATATTTTTCCTCATATTCAACTATTTTAAGGAAGTGGGCGGATACCACGCCTCATGAATGAACAAATTGAAATTTTAAATTTTTTTCATTGTATACACCCGAAAATCTACCATTGTACTAAATTTCAAGATTCTACTATGGTTAGAAGTGCTTCATAATTTTGATGATCAGTCAGTCAGTCATTGAGTCAATTTGTCTCCATGAAATTCATACGTGATTCAAATTTGAAGCTTCTAACTCTTGAGCTTGAGTTCGATCCTGTAAAAAGGGAGTAGTGCTAGAACTTAGCTGGGTACTTCCGTGCCCTTTGATACTTAAGTGAAACTACACAAAAATGATGTGACAGCGAAACGAATTTAACCAGATTTAAATTAAAATAGAGTTTGCTTTCATTAAATTAAAAAAAATATTGCACATCAACCCGGTTTCTTAAGACTTACCTTGCGTAGACAATGTATCCCAATGTCAATAGTTATCTGTTGCCAACCACTCTTGCTGCATTTCCACTTAATTTTCTTCCACAAAAACTGTGTCATTCCGTTTTATTTATTTTCACACGCCACGCCGTGTTCTTCTGTGAATCAACAAACTTCTCATTACGTGCTTCGAAACTAAAGATCTGTCTTCTGAAATTAAATTTGAATAACAGCGTCAATAAGTAAGTACCAACAGCATCACCGCCAAATGAGACTATCCCAACGAATATCCCAATATCCACCTCAAACAGGATACGCGCAGAAGTAAAAAAAACAAGCACCATTTCCTCTTTGCATCGTCGTCATCCATTCAAAACTTTCATTCAAGAGAAATTGCAAACAAGCAAAAAAAACAAAACAGAAATTAACGAAACTCACCTAAACCGTGGTGTGTTCGTTGCTTGAAACAATAGCAGACTTCAATAAGGACGATTTTCTATAAAAAGGATCTTCAACCTGTGCAGATTTTAGTTTATTGCCGGTCGTTTTGTGGAAAGCATTTTAAAATCGCTTAAGGATAACAGTTTTGTAGTTTAAAAAGAAAAAATACACATCCCATCCCGTTGGTAAAAAATAAATAAAATTAACAAGTGTCCTTAAAAATTAAATTAATTGGTTACGTCAGTTAAATTAATGTTTAAATGCCATATAATGTGAATACACCTGAAAAAATAAATAATGTCCTGGAGTCAATTATAATGAATTTAAGGACTAAAGTCACTGTCCTTTTGATTGTTCATCAAGTTAATTCCGTTAAACAAATGTGAATTTAATGGTTTCCGAATGAATTTTAATTATTTTGAGTGTGTCAATAATCAAATATCAAGATTCCCTCACACTGATTTAGTCAACTAAACTATGCGTCTAATGGCTTTATTTGGAGCGTTCTTTTATACGACAAGGAATCTAGCGTGCATACTGGCCTTTGATTTATTAAGACATAAAATTATCCCATGTGTTAATGTGTTATCAAGTGCACGCTCAATTTTATAGGATATTGTCCCTTATATGTATGTATATTATCTTAGGTCCTTTTCAGTTCATTGGACACTTGAGTACCTAGGTATTGTTTTGTTGATTTAAATAAATTTACTTGAGACGAGGATATTTCACGTAAGATTATTTTTTGTCTGGTGTTTTAGTACGTGAAGACCTTGAAAACGAATAGAAACACGTTTTGTGATAAAAATGATGTAATGTCAGGGACATTAAAAAGGAATTATTGTGATAGCCTGTCATCGGTGTTTTTTTGTTTTTTGCTTCATAAAATTTATATTTTGTTAGTTGCTTGCACTGAGTAACACCCTTTGAACGCTTTTTTAAAGGCGTAAAATTACGGTGTCTTGAGTGCTGGAATTATTTCTGAATGTTAATTTAAATAAGCTCCCAAGAAGTAAGCATTTTAATTAAATGATTTTTACTTCCTTAAGTTTTTTGTTTGGTATTAATTTTTCATTTGCGACAAATTTTTAAATTTTTTAAAAAAACTGAAACTCGAGATTTCAATCCAAGATAACTAACTTACCAACTACTTACTTAAGGTGTCGCTACAGTTCGTTGTGGACTTGGGCCTCGGTCCCTAGCTAGCTGTCTCCAGTTTTGCACTCCAAGTTGATTGAGGTCCTCTTCCACTTGTGTGCACCACCTGAGTCGCGGTCTTCCTCTATCTCTACGTCCCTCGGAAATAGTGTCGAAGGCTTTCCGGGCCGGAGCTTTGGTGTCCATCCGCTCTCAATGACCGAGCCATCTGAATCTCAGTAACTTGACCCTTCTGGCTAGGTCCTCGTCGTTGTACAACCCGTAAAGTTCACTGAAGTTTTTTCTTCTCCATTCCCCATCAATGCACATGAGCCCAAAGATGACCCGAAAAATTTTCCTCTCCAAACAACCTTAGGCACATTCATCCGATTTTGTCAAGGTCCATGCTTCTGCACCATACAGCAGGACTGGGATGTTGAGGGTATTATACAGTTTTACCTAAGTTGACCGAGAGAGGGCTTTTCCACTCAATTGCTTTCTTAGCCCAAAGAAACAGCGATTACCATAGATGTATTCTTCGTCTGATCTCGGCGCTGGTGTTATTGGCCGTGTCAATAGCGGAGTCTAGGTAGACAAACTCCTCTACTACCTCGAAGTTGTATGCGGCTATTGTGACGTTCTGTCCGAGCCGTCGGTGTTGGATGTCCTTCCTCGAAGACAGCATATACTTCGTTTTTCCCTCATTTACCGGTTAACCCATTTTTGCCGCTTCTGTTTTGATTCTCACAAAGGCGCCATTGAGCTCACGTTGTATTCTTCAGCTTCCACAAGGAAGTTATTGTAATGGGGCCGATTTTGTGAATCCCCAGTTTTTGTCACTGGAATTCGAATCAACCTTTTTTATCATGATGTCCCTACGTGTGTATGCATGTGCGTTCGGATTTTAATGCACGATTATCTCGTGGACCACTCATGGTATTGACATGTAATCGGTCTCATTCGACACAGAATTGGTTGATTGAGAACTGATAGTTTTCAACTAAATCATTTATCGATTTTTTAACAGGAATGAGAAAACTGAAACAAAATCTATTCCCATGTGTCGTCCTTTTTTCTCGAGAAGATATCGGGAAGGTGAAAGAAGCACTTGGAGCCCGGTAGTCTTCAAACCAATTTATATAAAGCACAGCTCCGATAAAAAAAAAAATGTTCGTAGAAAAACTATCAAACTCTCTATTCGTTCGGGGCTAGTGATGTCAATTTCACGACCTCCGAATTTTGTAGCAAATAATTTTATTACGACAGGACCTATGATACTTACATATTTTCGGGATTCAAAGTACGAATCTATACTACGTAGGGGCATGTGATAAAAACGGATGTGGCTTAGTGGTTGGGTGCATTGGCTGCTAAGCAGAATGTTGTGGGTTCGAATCCTACTCGTGTCCATAAAGTTCTTATTTCATCTTTCACGGACACTGCCTCTTGCGAAGAACTGACAAAACTTCTAAGATTATCTATCTGTCATGAAAAAGTGCTTCTCAACTTTGCCGTTCGGAATCGGCGTTTAATTGTGGGTCCCCTCAATTCTTCACACGCATCCAGAAAATTGTTGATGAGAGTAAGCCACTTAGGCCTTGGCTCTTCTAGAGCTGTCCCGCCACTCTATTTATTTATTTAATTGTTTCTTCCTCATTTTTTTTGTGTTGTATTAATTTTTAATTTGCGACAAATTTTTCAGTCTTTGACTGACGATTTTTGTTAGATTTATGTAAGTTTTGACCGCAACCGGAATTCTCTTGTTTCAATTTTTAACGCAGGACTCGAACCCACAAAACAGTGGTTTCTAAATTTGTGGGACGGAAAATTTCCAATTTTTAATTTTTATCAAAAAACGAGACTTCCGCTTTTGTCAAATCGCATCGTTTGAGAGAGAATCAATTTAGCCCACATTAATCCTCTGTAGCGTCAACTTTTTTCCTTACATCCTGTTTGCATCAATTCGAAAAATCTTTTATGAGGCAAATTTTGTTAACTGACTTAACTATGAATAGCACAAAAAACGAAGTGAAGAATGTTAGGAAAAAAGTCAATTTTTCCCCATGAGGCCATTATTTTTTTTCGAACCTGAACCTTAAAATATAGAATTCCTTAAAAAGGCACCATTGACTATGGAATACATTTAATGCTAGATTTACCTTTGACCATTAAAAAAACATAACAATGTGATTTTCTGCAAAAATATCAACCACCCCTCAAAAAGTTTATCGACCAAGTGCTAACCGGAAGTGATTAAAAAACAGTAAAAAAAAGTAGTGAAAAATACAATTCAAATGAAAATAAATACCTACGTAATGAAAAATACAAATAAAAACCATATGGGACGCCCATTTCGTTATCTTGTTGGCAAGTGTGCTCGTGGCGCTGAAATAACTGTTGCAGCAGCTCTCAAGACCCCATCACAGTGGACTAGAGTATTTCAATTAGTACCAGCGCCAAAAGTTCGAGCTGATGAACTTTTAATGGTAGGTAAAAAGTATTTCTTATATTTAATGAAATTTTCTTGGTGAAATTCATCGATTCTATTTATATCCTTTCTCTTCGCAAAACAAAAAATTAATTAAACTCATTTAAACCGCAGAATTATCACGTCAGGAACATGGTAGAATTCCAAGCAGGAGAATTAATAGAATATTGTGCACTCCAGTATTTTGATAGGTGGTGAAGCTCTCGCAAAAGCCATGAAATTTATTTTGTACACGAAGTGGTTTCCAAATGAAAATGTATCTATTTGTTTTGCAACGGAATCTCAAGCTTCTCAAACATGACTGCAAAACATATTTGTTCTGTTGATGTATGCCTTCTAATTTGTCTTGTGTGTCAATATTTTTTCATGTTAAATTCTTTGCATTTTCGTGACAAATAAAAGCACAAAAAAATACATTTTATTTTGGAATCCATGACGTCGATAAATCAAGTCATTTTTGTCTTTTATTCAAGTTGCTTATTGCCCAGGAAAACTAATCTGAAAACACCCAACAAGGCCGCACGTAAAATTAATAAATATACACGCGGGTGAACGAATTGCGGTGTCCTTAAACTTGAACTTTCGAACTTTTTGCTTACCTTTAGGCTTTTAAGAGAAAATGACCACCGAAAAGGAATATGAATTAATTAGTTTGAAAAGGTGTCAAAAAGCACTTATTAAAAAATAAGATGAAAAGGCCTGAGGAAATAATTGTGATGGAAAAAGTTGATGAAGGATTACAGTGAAATTCAACGGTGCTTGAAAATGATATTAAATACAGAGAAATCAGAAAAAGTGAGATGAATGAAGAACTCAACAAGTCATCTTAAATCCTCCTTTAGACGACTTGAAGATTTAAAAAAAAGTCTGATTTTAACATCCTTTTTATATCTAAAATTTGTAAGGACTCGCTTTCTGAGAGCGTAACATTTTGCAGTCTGGCAGATTGAAATTCCTTTTTCCTTAAGAAGTTTTTGTTGTCTCGGCATTTTGCAACAATAGGACTTAAGACTTAAAAGGGAGGGGATACCCACAAAAGCTTATCTTGACTATACTGCTTTTTAAGCCTTAGGGAGCGAATTTGTCATTGACCTATGTACGATCTGAAGAACTTGTTGCAAGAGTACCGGACTTGATCCCCGTTGCAGGGCAGATGAAGGCGAGGTATTTACTAGTGATGGCCATAATAACGAATGATTTCAATTTCAATAATCGAGAAAAAAGTCTTCGAATGATTTTAATACTCGAATGATCATTCGAATTACGTAACCGTACGAAAAGCGAGTTCTTGTCATCCTCTTTTGAGTTCTTTTCATTCGAATTCTCGTCATCGTCTTTCAAGTTCTCGTAACCGTCCTTCGAGTTCTCGTCATCCTCTTTCGATTACTTTTCATTCGAAGTCGTGTAATCGTCATTCGATTTCTCGTCATCTTAATTCGAGTTCTCGTCGTCGTTTTTCGAGTTCTTTATATTCGAAACCCTGTAATTGTCATTCGAGTTCTTTTTATTCGAGTTCTCGTCATCGTCATTCGAGTTCTCGCATCCTCACTCGAGTTTTTTTCAGTCGAGTTCTCGTCATCGCCATTCGAGTTCTTGTCACCGTCATTCGAGTTCTTTTCATTCGAATTCTCGGCATCGTCGCTCTATTCTTCTTAATTTTGTAGGAGAGCTGATTTGAAATGAGGGATAAAAATGGGTATGAAAACATTAAAATCTTAAGTGTTACCCAGATGGGTATTTTACAATTATAAAAACTTTGTATGAAATGTATGTATGATTAAAATGATGTGCGATGTTATAATTTGATTTATTTTGAAATTTGAAGAGCAGTGGTGCTAGTAGTAGTAGGTTTGAGAAATCATGCGAATGATATTGTTACAGCGCATAATCGAGTGATCTTGAATAGTTGCTTAAATCAATTGTAATCGATTAAATCATTCGAATGCGCCCCTATCAATAGTATTTTACTACATATTTTGATTGGCAATTTTGTGGTTATAGGCCAAAGAATTCGAGCTCCCATACTTTAACAGCTTCTTGAACCATCAATAATTCCAATTCCAATGCAATACCTCAGTACAATTACATAAGTCATTAAAAGTTCCCACAGTTTTATCAATTGTAAGTTGCAAACTTCTGTCTACTGTATGAATCTTCAAGAGTGGTGACACTACTCTTTTCTCTCTGTGGTTACACAACAGATAAATAATCTGCTAGCACGCTGGTAAGCACTCTAGAGCCTAAAGTAGGTTGAAGGTAATCCTAAACATATACAAAGTCCTTAAGTTCCTACTGACTTATTTCATGTCCTGGAATTATAACTAAGTCCATTTTATAAATTAGTTTCAATCTTGCCTTCGATCTTAAAACTTACTCAGATGCTTCTCGCAACAAATAGCATCCCTTCCACACATAGCTACCTTTTCATTCGCCTAACTCATAAGGTTGAATTTGAGTGCTTCTTAAACTTCATCAACAACTTAATTCATTTCTGATTTCTACCAATAATGAAGTCTTAGAGGTACTCATTCTTCAACTTTTGTCGTGTATAAGTATAACCCCATACGTTGTATGGCGCACTCCAAATTCCAAGAGCTTTTTTACTCATTACCTCATAAAAGTCAATATGTTTCAAGACCAGAACAACCAGTAACAGACCTTACAA
The DNA here is from genome assembly GCA_943590905.1 of Sphaerophoria taeniata. Lineage (NCBI taxonomy): Eukaryota > Metazoa > Arthropoda > Insecta > Diptera > Syrphidae > Sphaerophoria > Sphaerophoria taeniata. The sequence continues at coordinate 150,006,743 of OX016541.1, forward strand.
CTTTCAAAGAAATCTAATTATCTCATAAAATTATGGAAGCCAATTTTTTCTTAAATATGTACTTATTGCCAAAATTAAACGCATTTTAATAGAAATCTTTGTAACATCCTGCCACAAAACCACAGTCAATTTTCCCTTAAGTAAGAAGCTAATTGATCTCAATTTTATTTAAAATCAAGCATCAATCAAAATACAACGCCATTAACCTATCGATTGCCTTAGACTCAAGCAATCCTTAAAGAGGAGCATATTTGTCTATTATGTCAAAACAAACAGCCACATCCATATGATGAGAAATTGTCTGTCGACTTCCAAAAAAAGACACGCACCCTTATACATTAAAGAACTGATATTTTTAGGAGATGTGCAGAGATACCGAAAAGATTCAAATTCAAATTTGTTGTCAATTTAAAATCCATTTTGTGTGCATATCACTCTGCCTTACAAAATTTAAGGGAATTAAAGGATTATGATTTGTTGGAATCTGAAATTTTGCAATGAATATCATATGAACTGGAAATTTATGTCACCTGTTTTAAGGTTCAAAAGGACTGCTGACATGAAATTATTTATTGAATTAACGATACACGCAATGCGTTAATGGTTTTTCAATAAATAGAAATGCGTTCTCTGGCTTATATAAATCTATTTTATCGCAAATTTGGTTATTTGTTTTATTTTTAAAGACTCACAGCCAAATTAAAAAAAAAAAACACTGAATAGCGAATATTCAATGTACTTATAGCCGATTTTTCATTAATCGAAAAAATCTGCAAATAACAAACTGGCAAATAAACTTATCTGAGTATTCATCGGTTGTGGAATAAATAAGAACGTTATTCGTCAGATAAAGTCTGTCTGACGATTGAAAAATCCAATATTTTGTTATCTGTCGAATAAACACTATCTGCTTGTTTATCTGACGATTGAAAAATTGGCTCTTAGTCGAAAATTATATTTATAAAACAAAATTTCTCTTTACTGACATTTACTAAGTTATTCCAACGTCGAGGGTGGTTAGGTTAGGTTAGGTTATATGGGCTGACAGTTGGCTTTGTTACCGTCACACTTAGATCAATCTAGATCCCTTGTGATACCTCGATGTATTGTAACTGAAAAAGTTTTTTAACCTATGAATTTTATGGTTGGTGGAGCCATTTGGTGGACTTGACAAAGTTCAGTAGGCGATTGACGGGGAGTCTGAATGAACTGGCAAGGTTAAATTATTCTGAGAAGAAACCTGCCCCTACTCCAGTAATCATTTTCGAGTGTTGTTAAGTGAAGGAAAAAAATAAAATTATAAAAACTGCTTCTCTGTCAGTTCATTAAATGGCGCCATAATCGATTGCCAAACATAGCAAAGACAACAGCAAATCGGTTGTCAAGTATCAATATCAACAAAATACTCAAAGCAATTTTTGGTAAACGTCACTTTACTACTTTGGGAACAAATTATATTTTTATAAAAGCCGATTTTTCAGATAAACAAGAAGATAGTTTTTATTCGACAGATAACAAAATATTGGATTTTTCAATCGTCAGATAGACTTTATTTGACGAATAACGCTCTTATTTATTCCACCGGTGAATGCTCAGATAAGTTTATTTGCCAGTTTGATATTTGTAGATTTTTTCGATGAATGAAAAATCGACTATAAATGAGATATATTAGCCCATGGATTAAGTCTTATTGTATGGGTTAGTTAATCTGTGGAATAAGAATGGAATAGGCGTCTTATTAATACGGCTGTCAACATTTAAATTTTTGTTTAGAGATGAAACTAAATATTCAGTAAACGAAAAAGCCATCTCGCCCTGAAGTACGACTATTTTCTATTTAGTTTGGAAAGGGGAAATTTATTCGATAATCACAGTTTTGTTCTCCTAACTTTCTGATAATTTGCCTATGTATATTTATTTCCAGTTGCAGTTTGAAATTCATAAGAGTTAAACCTAAACAGAAAACTAAGCTCGTTTTGGGAAATACCCAATTCATATCCTTGAAATAGTTGATACTAGTTGGTGGGAAATTTCCAGTGTGATTACAAAATTTGAGTGATGATGTCTCCTCCATTTGACATAAGATTTGTTGACAATTTTTCATCTCAAGGTCGCCCATAAACAAGAGCTTTACTTTACTCAAAAAATAACTGACAGAAACACACTTACTGATTTGGATCTATTTTTGTTTCATATTTTTATTGTTCGAAAGAAAATAAGAGGAAAATCCACATTACGAAACCCAATGCATTATTTTTTGTTTGTTTTTTGTGTGCACAATGCACAATGAATTTTGATTAATAGCTTTTCCTATCTATGTTGATGCAATGGGTCGATAGAGGTACAGTTGCAATTTTGCCAGAAGGAAAGTTATTTATTGTTTTACAAAATGAACAAACAAAAAACATATTCCACTGCATTATGTGCGAGTTATCTTAATTAAACCATAAATATTCATAATTTGACTTCTTTTTTTCTTGCAGGCAGCTGAATCGGGAAATTTAGAAGATTTTATGAGATTATTCCAAAGCGACAACACGAGAATTTCAATACAAGATGGCAAAGGACGAACGGCAGCACATCAAGCAGCTGCTAGAAATCGGGTTAATATATTGGAGTTTATAAAACTCCAACAAGGAGGTAAGAAACAATCATTCAATTTGCATACAAATGAGGAATTTTTCTTTTTAATTTTCCATTTTTTCCGCTGATATCTAATTTTTCTTGTTTCATTTTCATAAGGATTGAAAAATCAATTACCTACTCCCTCCAACTTTGCTCGAGTTATTTTGTTTTTTTTTAGAGATGAAAAGAGGATTTGAAAAGTAATTGTATATTACTTCAGCTAATAATTTTAATTATAAGAAAAATTAAGAAAATCAAAACCATAGAGATTATCTAAAAAGCTTTCAGCCTCAGACCATCCTATTCACAAAAGATCGTAGGTATCGATTTGAAGTTCCTGATGGGTCTTCTCCAAGATCTGCCGTAGAATGAATATTTGATCGATGTTGGACTTTCCGGGTCTGAAGTCAAACTGATAAGGACCTATCAGGTTGTTGACGAAAGAGCTCAAACGTTCACACAGCATGGCAGACAAAATCTTGTAGACGATGTTTAGGAGACTTATACCTCTCCAATTGGTGCAGTTCCGTGGACCTCCTTTCTTTTGGATGTAGGAAGCTGAGGTTCCATTCGTCGGGCATGCTTTCCTCCGACCAAATCTTACAGATGAGCTGGTGCATACTCCTATCCAAATCACCACCAGCTGCTTTTTACAGTTCGGTGGCTAGCCCGTCTGCTCCAGCGGCTTTGTTCGACTTAAGTTTAGATATCGCTATCTTCACTTCGTCAATGTCGGGTGGGTGGAATTTTTGGCCTACTTCATCCAAATTGAATGGTTCTGTATTGCTGGCGGTGTTTTGCTTGTCATCGCCACTATACAGCTAGGAGACCATGATGGTCTCTATAGGCTTCGGTTCGGGTGTAAAACCCCTAGTTGTTTGTTTAATCTTTGCCTTTTTGTTAAACTTTCGAAAATAGTTCCTGTTTTATGACATATCTCTATCTCCTCAATAGCGCGCTTCTCATGCTCCCTTTTTTTGTTTCTGAGAAGTTTGTGCTCCTCTGTCCTTTTCTGCTCGTAGAGCTCACGAGCTGCTCTTGTGCTTTTTTGCAGCGCCGCCGTGCTACTGCCCTATCGTCATGACTTGCCGATGTTTGCATTTCCCTTTTACAAAAATCAAGCAAGAAACATACGCAATCAATGCAAATTCATAATAACTAGTTGACATTTTGTAGGAAACGTTTTTATTTTTACCAAAAAAAGTAAGTATACGCCACAGTAAGCGTTCGTAATTTGAATGTAATAAAATAATGTTAATGTGGATGCTAATTGCTTAAGGTGCTAAAACGCTTTATTTGTGGCACCATTCAAAAGCCTGACCACAGCCTGGCAGTGACCTTTGAAAAAAAAAGACTTGGTTTAACTTTCAAAAAGCCAACAAAAAACATCAAGAAAAAATTAGAACCTATTACTTGCAAAAAAGTTTAAGGCTGGAACAATATTACAAGACTTAACATTGAATAAGTAACAACCTTCAAGAGCATCCTTAGTGAGAACACTCCTTCCCCGCTCATCCACCGACCATTATGAACCTGAATCCGCAGTTATTTAAAAAAGTCCCCTTTTTCCCTTAATGAATACAGAGATTCAAGCAAATGCGGGTAATCCCTTAATTTTTTTGTTAATCTCGCTTAAGTGAGACTTTGAATCACCTTCCATCACATTTAACCTTTTAATTCTCCAAGAACTCTACAGAAGAACCAAATTAACGAAACAACAAACTTCATAGAAATCCTTGATCTTTTGTCACTTTCTACTTGACTGTTTGTTGCCCAGCTAATTTATCACGCTTGACCTATCAAAACTATGACTGACATCAAAAGTATCCTAATTAAACCTTCAACATTAACACCTCGAACAAATTTAACAATTTCTTTCAAATATTTGCTTTGGTTTTCTTTTCATTTCCCCAGATTTCGATGCTCAAGATGGAGCTGGAAATACCCCACTCCATGCTGCCGTTGAAAATGATTCCTTTGATGCATTAGATTACCTTTTGTCAATGTAAGTGTGCTGTTTTCATACATATTCATCGTTCGCATTAAATTGGAAATTCATAAATAAACTTAAAATGACTGTATCCCAATTTTCTAGTCCCGTCAACACTAGTTTACTGAATGAGAAAAAGCAAGCTCCAGTTCACCTTGCTACCGAGTTAAACAAAGTCAAAGCTTTGAAGGTAATGGGCAGACATCGTTGCGTGATTGACATTCAACAAGGTGGCGAACATGGCAGGACGGCATTGCATTTGGCAGCTATTTATGATCACGAGGAATGCGCAAGGATTTTGGTATGAAGGGTATTTAAAGGTTTTTTTTTTGGTTTTTGGAAAGTTTGTTGTCGTCGTCATTTCTTGAGTGATGTATGATTGTGTAGATTTAGTTTTAGAAAAGCGTATGCTCGTGTTGAGTGAACTAAATCGATGTTTCTTAGTAAAAGTTTGAGGGGAAATGAAAATGTTAAAATATGTGCAACCATTATATTCGGATTCAAAGTTTCCAAGTTAAGAAAAAATTTATAGTTTTGCAAGAGTCAGGTTAGGTTAGGTTAGGTTATAGTGGCTGCGGATTCAGAATCCACACACTTAGGCCAAAAGGAAAGGCCCATTGTGATACCACATGAATCTAGAGAATTACTTCTTACTAGTCGAACCATTTTGAGCTTTTTATAAAGCGAAGAAGATATTTGATATCCTTATTAGCTAGTTCACTGGGGTTATCATAAAAGTATTCTCCCAGATGAAGTTTGCGTCTTAGTGAAAGAGCAGGGCAAGTGCAGAGAAGGTGAGAGATTGTTTCCTCTTCTTCCTCATCCATACAGCTCCTGCAGAAGTCATTTGAGGCTACACCAAGTCGTATTGCGTGTCTGCCTATAAGACATGTCCCGTAAGGACACCTATCAGGGAGCTAATATGAAGTCTGCTTTGAGATAACAAGTCTTTAGAGCGCTTTAAGTCCAGTGAAGGCCATATGAGTTTCGTAGCTGCGCACGTTGGTAAATTGTGCCACCTGTAGTTTGTTCTCGTTAAAGCTGCTTCTTTTAGCAAAAGTTTACATGTAGCTATCGGTATACCTATCTTCTCCCTTTCAGGTGAAATAGGTATGACGGTTCCATTTTTAGCGAGTTCATCGGCTCTACAATTTCCTTCGATGTCTCTGTGACCCGGCACCCAACAGAGGTGAATGTTAAATTGCTGCGCCATCTCCATCAGAGACGATCGGCAATCGAGGGCCGTTTGAGATTTGGTTGAAACACCATCGAGAGATTTAATAGCAGCCTGACTGTCAGAGAAGATGCGGATATCAGAAGTTGATATCACGTTTTCTCTTAGCCAGGAGAGAACCTCTTTGATCGCTAAGATTTCCGCTTGGAAGACGCTACAATGATTGGGAAGGCGGAATGAGATGCTTAGATTAAGCTTTTCTGAGTACACACCACTACCAACTCCAGCACTTGTCTTGGATCCATCTGTATAAAAATGAATGCCTTTGTCATCCAGAAGTTTTTTGTCTTCCCATTCTTCTCTGGATGGAATGGATATCTGGAAGTTTTTACCAAATTGTGGTTTTGGAATGGTGTAGTCTATGTACTTTGGTATAGAACCGAAAGAGTTCAAAATGATGGAGTGTCCCACATTATTGTTGGTCCATTGAGATGAGGCGTTGAGTCTTATAGCTGTACTCGCTGCCACTTGTTTGCTAAAAATGTCGAGGGGTGCCAGATGGAGGAGAGTGTCCAACGCTGCTGAGGGTGTGGTTCTCAAGGCCCCGCTTATGCAGAGACAAGCAGTGCGTTGGACTCTGCTGAGTTTGTCGCAGTAAGTGACTTTCTCCAGTGCAGTCCACCATACTGCAACCCGGTACATGAGAATTGGTCGAATGACCGATGTGTATAGCCAATAGGTTATGCGAGGTTGAAAACCCCATTTGCTTCCTATGGCTTTCTTGCAAGAGAAAAGAGCTACTGTGGCTTTCTTAACTCTTTCCTGAATATTAGGTTTCCAACTTAATTTTTTGTCTAATATCAGACCAAGATATTTGGCTTCATTGGTAAAAATTAGTGGTACACCTTTTATTGAAGGGGGTACAATTACTGGGATCTTGTATTTCCGTGTAAAAAGGACAAGGTCCGTTTTTTGAGGATTAATACTAAGTCCACAACGATCAGCCCATCTAGTGAGCATATTAAGTGCGTTTTGGAGGAGGTCTCTCAGTGTATTAGGATGTTTTCCTGTGACGGCGATAGCAACATCATCGGCATACGCAATCACTCTGTAGCCTTCCCTCTCGAGGGATATTAGCAATTCGTTAACTACTATGTTCCACAGGAGAGGGGACAGAACACCACCTTGCGGAGTGCCTCTACTGACAGACCTTTTCGTACAAAAATCCCCCATCTCAGAGTTGATGATCCTGCTATTAAGCATTAGATTGATCAGCTCACAGAGTGAGTATTCGACGTTTAGGGTCGTCATAGCAGAAGTGATAGCAATATCCAGGAAGGCAACCATAGTATACTCATTTTGCTCTAGGGAGTATTCGATAGTTCTTACCAAAGTATGCAAGGCTGTTTCTACCGATTTCCCTTTGCAGTAAGCATGCTGAGACATCGATAGTCCCCTATCAATGCTATTACGTATATGGATATCGATCAATCGTTCCAGCGTTTTGAGAATGAAAGATGATAGACTAATAGGTCTTAGATCTTTAGGGTTGACATGCGAGCATTTGCCCGCCTTGGGAATGAATACTAATTTTACCTCTCTCCATCGCTGAGGAATATAGGCCAGATCTAGACAACTTTTGAACATCATCTCAATGATGGGCAGAGTTATATCGATGGTGTGTTGTAGCTCAGCTGGTATGATTTGATCTGGACCTGGAGATCTATAAGGTTTGAAGCTATTCAGAGCCCATGTCAATTTTTCTTTTGTGACAAGACCTTGAGGAAAAGTTAAGTTAATACCCGATCCAGGACGGTTTATTGTATTAACGGATTTGGAGCTATCTGGGAAGTGGGTATCTAATAGCAGGTTTAGCGTTTCTTCGCAAGAGTTAGTCCATGTACCATCTGAGTTTTTGAGACAACTAGGCATGGTTGGATTTGTCGAGAGAATCTTCCTTAGCCGCGATGCCTCCGAGGACTCTTCTATTGAGCTACAGAAGGATCTCCATGAGGATCTTTTGGCTATTCTCAATTCTTGTTTATACTTTTTGAGGGATTCCTTATAGGACTCCCAATCTTGGAGGTGTCTAGACTTTTTTGCACGGTTAAAAAGCCTTCTACAACCTTTCCTGAGTATTTCTAGTTCAGCAGCCCACCAATGTGGTTTTCTCTTTCCTCGCACTGTAGTGAGGGGACAGGCAGTTTCCATAGCTTTATTGAGGGCTGCTGTAAGCTCATCAACTTTTTTATCGAGTTCAAGAGCGCATAAGGGAGGATCATTAAGTTCTGGTTTAATCAGACTTTTCAGAGTTGTCCTATATTTTGGCCAATCTGTTTTCCTATAATTCCGGAAGGGGATCGGTTTTGGGGACTCTTCACTAAGAGTGAATTGGATGTACCTATGATCGGAGAACGAGTGCTCCTTTGATACTCTCCAATTCAATACTTTATTCGAGAGATGCAACGAGACAAGAGTGATATCTAAAACTTCTTGCCGATTTTTAGTAACAAAGGTTGGTTCATTACCAACGTTACTTACTACCAGATTAGTTGTTAAGATGTAATCAAAAAGAGACTCACCTCTGTCATTTATATCGGTACTACCCCACGTAGTATGGTGCGCATTGGCGTCACAACCGATAATTATGTTGGTATTGAGTCTTGTAGATTCAGCGACCGTCTTCTCCAGAGTGGTACCAGGCAGTGGGCCCTGGTGGTCGTGGCCCAAATACGTTGATACCAGCCAGTAGGTATGGTTGTCTATTACCATACTGGCTGTGGTGATGTCTTCATCACTGAAATGAGGGAGTAAAAATACATTTAGACTACGTTTTACTAGTATGCAGGATCTTGGGTTACCTTTTCCCGTTACATATAAGACGCAGTAGCCAGAAGTTCTCAATCCTCGAACCAGGGATTTCACAATCCAGGGCTCTTGGATGAGAACGACATCTTCCCCAGTTTTTGACAGGCGGAGAAGAAGGGAGGCCGAAGCCTTAATAGAGTGTTGGAGATTAATCTGTGCTATTTGCAGCATTTTGGCTACAACTAGGCAGATCAACCTCCACCACTGTTAGATCCAGTTCATCCAGATCGGACGAAGAGGAACCTAGCAGTTCATCTTCTTCCTCCCCGGAGAGAACTTTGCTAGATGAGTCATCAGTCTCCATTAGGGATAAACTTTTGACGTTTTCGGAAGAAGACTGTGCCGCGACAGAAGAGGGCCCTGGTACAACATCATCCCCATCCAAGGATGGGAAAGTGATGATAGCACTGGGACCCCCCACGTCTGGCGACACAGCTTCTGAGTGTAGGGAAGAAGACTGCGCCGCGACAGAAGAGGGCCCAGGTACACCATCGTCCACATCCATGGATGGAAAGGTGATAGTAGCACCAAGACCCCCTACGTCTTGCGACACAGCTTCTAAAGTGGGTTGTGGGAGCTCGCAAGAGTCAAAGAAGAACAAAAAACAAACCGCTGTGAATAAAATGTTGACCTAAGACTAACACCGCATAATTCGAAAGGAAAAGTTGAGATCTTCGAAAACTTATTTCGAAAATGAGTGCTGTGTGCTATGCGTTTCTTAATATATGCTTTGGACCAAAAAGAAGCAACCACAGCGACTGGCTGCACTCAAGTTTGTGTTAAAACCTTATGAGACTGGTTCGCTGCTGCAAAATACTGATTATCAACGTGAAAAAAAGAAAATGGCTTTTGTAGCCAAGAATATGACTCACGACCGGGCTGAGTCTTCATAAGGTTAATAATCTTCCAGAAAAAGCAGTGATCTCTACTAGTGGTGGGCGTATGATTTAATCCATTATAATCGATTCTGGCAACTATTCGAAATTACTAGAAAATAACTCGAATTACGACAATTCAAGTGAAGATGACGAGAATTCGAATGAAAAGAACTCGAATAACGATGCCCGATAACTCGAATGAAAAAAACTCGAAAGACGATGACGAGAACTCAAATGACGATAACGAGAATTTGAATGAAAAGAATTCGAATGACGGTGATGCGAACTCGAATGAAAGGAACTTTAAAGACAATGACGAGAACTCGAATCACGAATACGAGAACTCAAATCCAAAGAAATCAAATGATGATCACGAGAACTCGATGACGAGCTCTGTATTTTTGTTCTATACCAGAAGTGATCAGGGAATCGAGTAAGAGTATAGTAGACCCTGGTTAAGTCCTCAAATTATGTTCATGTATAGCAGCAAGTTTGTGTGACCCAGGCATGCCATTTTTCAGTTCACTTTAATTCTTATAATGAAATGCAATTTTGCTTTTTTTTGCGTTATGATTGTTTGACCTCAATAAGCAGTCAGTTCATTGATGCGTCCTTGGGAATGTTTGTTTACAAAAAGTAGTGAAAGTAGCATAAAATGTGCATAAGCAAAATAAATTTAAATTTATTTATTTTCTTTATTCTTCTATTTTGTTCTTTATTCATTATTCATAAAAAAAAAACAACCAACACAAAACTATGATTTCAGATAACTGAGTTCGATGCATGCCCTCGTAGGCCCTGCAATAACGGTTACTATCCAATTCACGAAGCCGCAAAAAATGCTAGTTCCAAAACAATGGAAGTATTTTTTCAGGCGAGTAAATATTTATTTATTTTTATCTTTAAACTTTTATTTAAAAATGCATTTAATTGAAAAACAAAATTAGATTTTGCTTGTTTGTCTTTTTACTTTAGAATTTGCATTTTCAGTACAAATTGGAATGTTGCTCGAAATTATAGAAAACCATTCTTCTCCCTCCTTATATTATTTTTGTTTTTTTTTAATTTTTTAATTTAAAAAAATCGTATCAAGGAAATAATTTTTAAAAGTTCGAAAATGTTTAACTTCATAAATTTTTTGAAAATTTTAAAATTAAATTAATGAAATATTTTGTACAGTGGGGAGAATCTCGAGGCTGCACACGGGAAGAAATGTTATCCTTTTTCGATTCCGAAGGCAATGTTCCACTTCATTCGGCCGTCCACGGAGGTGACATAAAAGCTGTGGAATTGTGTTTGAAATCAGGAGCCAAAATATCAACACAACAGCATGATCTATCAACACCCGTTCATTTGGCGTGTGCACAGGTAAGCAAATAATCCTTTTGACCCAGCATATAAAAAACCCAAAAGAAAAAAAAAACATCTTATCTGAACGATTTAACTTTAAGAACTTCAAAGTCAAGTCCAAACGTTGTCTTCGGTAAAATTGCTTGAACACAAATGCCCTAAGTCGGCACGTGCGGAAAGTTATATCCTTTTTGCAGGATCTAAAAATTTGCATTAAATTCGCATACATTTTTTATTCATGATGTTCGTTTGAGATTCTCTCGACAAGTTTCTCTCTACACTTGTTCTGCAAAGTTTGCAATGGTCTTCTCTCAAATGAACCAATTTGTAACTTCAAATCTGATAGATCTAATGGAATGTCCTTATTCGAATACATAAATAATTTTTCCAAGTCGTAATTGCACTATCATATAGAGAGATTGAAGAAATGATGTCCATTAAATCTATTAATTTGTTTGTCCTTCAAATTTTTAAGGGTGCGATTGACATTGTCAAACTGATGTTCAACATGCAACCGTTCGAGAAAAAAGTCTGTCTCGTTTGTACAGACGTTCAAAACATGACACCTTTGCACTGTGCGGCAATGTTCGACCATCCGGAAATTGTCGAATACCTGGTGTCCGAGGGGGCGGATATCGATGTCCTTGACAAAGAACATCGTTCACCCCTACTACTGGCTGCTTCCCGAAGTGCCTGGAAAACCGTCCACACTCTAATCCGTTTGGGCGCAAATATTTCCAAAAAGGATTCGACTGCACGCAACGTTCTTCATTTTGTCATAATGAACGGTGGACGTTTGCCAGAATTTGCAGAAGAAGTCAACAAAATTCATGCCGATTGTCAATTAATTCAATTGCTTAACGAAAAGGATAATACAGGGTGTTCGCCGTTGCACTATGCAAGTCGAGACGGGCATATTCGGTCGTTGGAGAATCTAATAAGACTTGGTGCTTGTATAAATTTGAAAAATAACAACAACGAGAGTCCGTTGCATTTTGCGGCACGTTACGGACGGTACAATACCGTAAGACAACTGCTCGACTCTGAGAAGGGTTCGTTTATAATCAACGAAAGTGATGGAGAGGGTTTGACACCGCTGCACATAGCTTCGCAACAAGGACACACTCGAGTCGTTCAATTGCTTCTGAACAGAGGTGCCCTGCTGCATCGTGACCATAATGGAAGGAATCCTCTGCAACTGGCAGCTATGTCGGGATTTACACAAACAATCGAGCTTCTGCACTCAGTGCACTCACATTTGCTGGATCAAGTTGATAAGGATGGGGTAAGATTTCGCAAAATCTCTCTAATTTGAAAGTAAAAGTGATTTTTTCTACACAGAATACCGCCCTTCACCTGGCTACAATGGAAAATAAACCACATGCGATAAGTGTCCTTTTGTCGATGGGCAGTAAACTGCTCTACAACTATATGGACATGAGTGCCATTGACTATGCGATTTACTACAAATATCCTGAAGCTGCTTTGGCAATGGTTACACATGAAGAACGCGCCAGCGAAGTGATGCGACTTAGATCGGATAAGCATCCTTGCGTAACATTGGCCCTTATAGCATCGATGCCAAAAGTATTCGAGGCCGTCCAGGATAAATGCATAACGAAGGCTAATTGCAAAAAAGATTCAAAAAGTTTTTACGTGAGTATGAAGGTTTTTTTGAGTGTGTGTTTGTTTTGTTTTTGAAGTTCGTTACATCGAAAATCGATTTTTGGGATTTTTTTTTATTAATTCGAAACAAAACATAAACAAACAAAAAATATAAATAAATTACCATTTAGATCAAATATTCGTTTGCATATTTGCAATGTCCATTTATGAATTCGCAATTGGATGAACGAACGGGCGAGCCGAATGATGTGTTAGATTCGCTGGTTCCGTTGCCAGCCTTGAACGTAAGATGAACCGAATTTTTGTGACTTAATTTGTTTCTATGTGTTAGCTGATTGAAGTAATCCTTTTGCATGTGGTTTAATTATCTCTTCGTAGTTTTTTTTTTTTATTAAATTTCATCGTTTTGCCAAAAAAAACTTACATTAATAGAGAAAGTCATATATAAAACATTGACTTACAAACATAATACTTTTGGTGTTTTCTGTTTTACGAGAAACATTATGGCTGAAACACAAGCACGTCTGCGTTACGTACGATGCACCGTCGAGTTAGCTTTGAATGACATTTCTCCCTCCGTCATCATCATCCCACCAAAAACAAATTAATTTTGTTTGTTGACTTTGTTTTTACAGCTATTGAGCTGTCAGACAAAGCAAATATTCAGCATATTTCAACTTGAGCTTCGGTTTGGAGTCACATTACGTAACATTACGTACTAAACGTATGTTCCTATGGCTGAACTCGTAAACGTCAGGCGAAGCCAAAGCTTAATCGAGTTTGTGTTTCAGCCATTATTGCTTGATTACTGCAGTTATACCTAGCTAGTTAAAAAAGATTATTTAAAGCTTGTTTTTTTTAAATAAAGTATAAATGTGTCGTTTCGCGTAGTAAAGACGATTCTTGTGCTTTTCTCATGATTTGAAGGTTCCAAAACAAGCAATGGACAATGAGGATTCGAACCAGCAAACAACAGGTTATTCAAAAGCTGTCAAACTGTCTATATGCGTTCCACATAATCTACACTCTTACGTCGTTTTCCATTGGACGGCCAGAAGGATTCGGAAGAGCCCAAAAGTCTTCTGGCGGTTTATCACGTCAGCTTCTTCTAGAACCTATTACCTATGTGATCTTAAACGCATTCGTCCTCCACCACAGATTTCGTACTACTTATATGCACCATAAGCACCATTAAGCCTCATTAACGCGACATCTTACATCTTGTTTCTGTGTTATTCCAATGATGTCATTTTTTTTTCTATAATCAACACGCTTTTGCATTACCGTTTATAAGCCAAGAGCACAGTGCGAGTATTAGGGAGAGGATAGAGGATGTAAAGGAGGTGTCTGTAAACATTGGTTTTGAATTCTTGAAAATTACAATGACTGGGGAAGACAGAGTGTGGAAGAGAGTTCCACATTCGCGTAGTACGGCTAAATAACGATTTTCTGTACATGACAGTACGTCTGAAGGTGGGCTCAAGGGTGAACTGATGGGCATTCCTGGAGGCGCGGGTATAACGGTTGAATATCACTAGAGCATATACCGTTGAAGTATCGGTAGAAGAGGGTGAGGCATGAGACATTACGCCGATGTTCTAGAGATGCAAATGACAACGATGGTATTGTCACCAATCATTTTGAATGCTCTTTTTTGGAAACTGTCAGAAGACTTAAGTACGTCACCAGCCCAGACGTGAGAGTTGTACTCAACCTTAGGACGTTTGTAAGTTTTGTAGATGACAGCCAGATGATAGTTCGGTCTCATTGATGCAAGTGCCACACAGCATTGGGTTTTCGAAGCATTAAACTCTACGCGATTTTGTATTCCCCATTGTACAGTACAATGCTGTTTAGGTCAGAGTTTAATGAGCTTATCATATTTTGCCGTTGCAGTTCCACATCCGAAGAGGAGGGATGTGAGTCTGGAAACGAATAAGGTAAGCTAAGGCTACTATCGTAAGCGAAACAATTTATTGGATTAGAAGTTACAGACAATAGATCATTAATGAATATGAGAAAGAGGGTCGGTGACAAAACGGAGCCGTGGGGAACTCCAGCATTTATATTGTGGGTTTTAGACTTGAATCCGTCCAATTCAACTTGTATTGAACAGTTCGAAAGAAAATTTCTAATCCAACGAAAGGATACCGAAAGCATGCCCATTTCGATAAAAGAGCCTTTGGAACAATCTTACTTTCTCCAAAATGATGTAAAGACTTGTTCCGGTGTTCGGTGAGGTAAACCATCAGATCGCCAGTGGAACTGTTGCTGCAAAAGCCGTACTGACGGTCATTAAGAAACTTTCGATCTTCCAGATATTTCTTAAGCTGATAGTTTATCAGCTTTTCCATGACTTTAGAAAGAAGGGATGTAAGTGCAATCGGATGATAATTGGAGGAAGAAGAAGATTCGCCTTTTTTTGGAATTGACTGGACAAACGCTGTTTTCCAACTGCTCGGAACGTGCCCCGAAGATTAGGATAGATGGAAAAGCTTTGGCAAGGGTTTTGCCAGCGTGGAAGAACACCTTTTCAGCATAATAGCGGTGATACCATCCGGGCCAGCAGATTTAATTATGTTGAGATCTTTTAGGACTCTCACCACAGCACGAGTGCGAAAGATGATTTGCCCCATGGAATCATTGACACGCTCAAGGACTGGGGGAGACATGACATTCTCGGGTAGCGTTGAATTGGAGGCGAACTGCATAGCGAAAAGGTTAGCTTTCGCTAGCGAGCTAACAACTGGAATGTCATTGTCAACGAGCGTAGGGACCGAGGAATAGGAAGAATCCTTCATATAGGTTTTACAAAAGACCAAAAACTCTTACTGCTTTTGGGATATTGCAGAATTGTTTGCCTTAATTTTTGGTCATGCAAAAACTTGGTCCGTCGAATATGGGCATTGCAGGCCTTCCTGGCTTGTTTAAACTTGTTCCGGTTTTCTTCGGTTTGATTGACTCTAAGACACCGGAACTTCACATCTTTTTCCTGATAACCTCCTTACAGCTTGAATCAACCCATGACTTTTCCTTGGGTTTGATGCTTTTAACCCTATTCGGGATAAAAGTTTTCATTCCCGGAATAATCATATTAGTAATCATATCTTCGCTGGAGTCTACGTCACTATCGAAGAAGCATAGTGACCAGTTAAAGATTCGCAAGAAGTTATTGAGAACGTCGTCCCAGTTGGCTCTCTCGTATTGCCACACGGTTCTCTTCAAAGCTCTTTCTTTAACTGGATTAGTTTGACACGAGAAGTTTGCAGATATAATACAATGGTCTGATTTGCCCAGAGGCGTTAAAACATTGATAGTGTATTTATCAGGGTCAGACGTAATTAACAAGTCAAGAGTATTTTCCGCTTGGCCATTAATGTCCGATATTCGAGTAGGCTCAGTGACAAACTGAGTAAGATGGTTAAACTCAGCTAAGATCTCAGCACACATTCCTTTGGGTGTTGTCGGGCCCGAATGGAGAAGCCACGAAGAATTGTGTACTCAATCGCCCGTAATAACGATTTCAGTGTGAGGATACAAGGATACAATTCTTTGTATGGAGTCAGACAGAGCGTCAAATTCACGAGAAGTTGATGCTCTGTTCGGGTTGGGGTTCGATAGAGAAAACAGTAGAGAATGATGTGCTTGTTGACGGAGTATTTAAACCTATGTCTGCTATGTCTGAAGACGGTACCACAATCGATTGCCATCTTGCCTCTTTTACTATCTTTTTTATAGCAGGACCATTTTTATCTCGACTTAAACAACTGGAAATAAAAAGAAAATTGTCCACCTATCAGGACGACGAACGTTGTTAAATCTTGAATTCTGTTTTTTTTTTATATATATTTCGATTAAACATATGATTTTTTTTTTTTTTTGTATTTTAAGATAAGGTATTCATTTGCGCCATTTCAATTGTCAGCGGAAGAAATTGAAATGAAACGCGTTTCTATGAATGACCCATCATGGACTCCAACTCCACTTCACGTTTGTAATGTGAGTTTCAATTATTTTAATTTCCGTTCAATGATAAGAAGTGTGGAGCTCCTCTGAGCCTAAAAAAAAAAAAAAATCTTGGTAACCTCGGACTTCTCCGAACATAAGAAATCCATTCTTAAATTTGTAAGTCTTTAAATTTTCTGAGAAGTCCGAGGTCAAGATCCTCTACCTGGCACACCACCACTTAAGCACGAACATTGTGATTGTCTTGTTACTCATGTCCGGTGGAAGGGAGATTGTTAAGTTCCTGGATGTGTTCTCCAGAAAATCTTGTACATTTCAATAGAAAACCATCAACAGTTCATTTATTTCATTTTAGATTTTTGTGTATTTTCTTTTCATTGTACATTATGTTTGTATGTCCTGTGTGTGTATTTGTTTTAAGGCCTTAGCAAACGTAGAGTCCTTCGGACGGAAATTCCCTGCAACAACGGAAACAACGGAAAACGACTCCAAATTTAAAAATCTCAAATTGAGAGTTCGTCAATTGCAGATCTTCGAATTTGAGTTCGAAATTGTGTCCGAAGGCCTCTACGGCCTGAATTGTTTTAAGTTTTTTTTTTGTGTACCATATCCTTGTTGTAGCCTTAAATAAATAAAATTTTTGGCTGTTGAGTTCAAAACAATTTAATAAAATCAATGAACCTATTTCCCAGACAATGGTTAACCATGGTCGAGTGGAACTGCTAGCTCATCCACTAAGTCAAAAATATTTACAAATGAAATGGAATTCGTACGGCAAGTATTTCCATGTGGCAAACTTGCTCTTCTATTCAATATTTTTGCTTTTCGTAACAATTTACTCGTCGATGATGATGAACAACATAACCCTAACCAACGAAACATTTGTTACAAATCCAAAACTATTAACCGGGTGAGTGATATTTTCTCATTCCATCTCGGCAATTAATAAGTTTCTTCTTTATAATTTTAGATTGGAAGCAAATTTTTCCTTCTGGTCAAGTATTTATGCGAGTCACGAAGTCGAACGCATTCAGCGGACAACAGGAATCATTGTATGCGCTATAGCTATTGTCGCTTACATAACGCTGAATTCACTGCGAGAAATATTACAAATGTACCAGCAACGATTGCACTACATCCTCGAAATTGTCAATCTAATTTCATGGGTTTTGTACATATCAACGCTGATAATGGTGGTTCCGGTGTTTATCAATCATGGACGGATAACGAACATACACTATTCAGCGGCATCGATTGCCGTCTTCTTGTCGTGGTTTCGATTGCTTTTGTTTTTGCAACGTTTCGATCAAGTACTACCTATTTGACACTTTAACAAAAATCAAAGCGAATAATTTTACATTGCATTTCCAGGTGGGGATTTATGTTGTAATGTTCCTTGAAATCCTTCAGACGCTCATAAAAGTGCTGATGGTATTCTCTATACTGATTATTGCTTTCGGACTGGCATTTTATATTCTTTTGTCAAAGGTAAGATTTATTTAACTTACTTATACTTACTTATCCGGCTCAAAATCCATGAAGGCTCAGCCTTCCATGGGGAACGGTTTATCGCATGTACTCTCCAGACGCCGCCGCCGCCGGCCGGGCGTTGTTCTTGGCCCGAGACTCTTCTAGAGCTGAGAAGAACCAAGAAGGAAGTGCCGTCAACTAGTATTTAAAATCCAAAATATCAAAATCAAAATACGATCTCTGACACGTCCTCTCACTATTTTGCGCAAACTCGACCGTAACACCGTTCACAGTCACTAATTCGACTATCTTGTCGATCGCCTCCAATTGTGTCCGTCGCGTCCGACATACACCAAATCTCGGGCTATCTTTAGACAGTTGCCAATTAGCGTCCGCGGTTGCGTCGACAGTCAAATGTTGCATTCTCCCTTGGCTACTACTGGCTTTCGACATTTTCACCTTGTTATTGACGGTCGGTCAAATAACTTTACCACAACGCAGTGTGTCCACAATTTAGGGATGCGGAACCTTGTTAATGAAGGGACTTGGGACCGCATTTAAAGCCTTTCTGGTTTATATTTTGTACTTAACAATGTTTGATTTTAATTCTGTGAATTATAATTTGGGCAATGGTAGACACATTCGAAATATTTTGTTAGCACGGACAGCAACAAGATTTGTGCATAAAATACACATCACTAGCACGTCACAAAACCCAGTTAAATTTGATTGCAAATGTTAAGACTTTTGAATGTCTGACAATAAAAAAGTGATAGTTCCGCTAACTAAACTGTATTAAATGTTTAAAATAGCGAAATGCAAAAAAGCCACGATCTCCGGCGCGTCCTTTCATTATTTTATATGCATTGACCGTTTGAAGACGGACATTCGCCCTTTCCTGGCTTACCTTCACACAACATGCGTTGGCTAGGGGTTGATCAAATCCCTCCCCAACCATGGCTGTGACAGTTCACCTTGTTATTGACCAATTCATCAATAACTTTACCACACAGCTCCTACTGTGTGTCCACAATTTAGGGATGTGGAACCTTGTTTTTTTTTCCCAAAATTCATTTTTTATTCATTTTCTCTTATTACTACTTAATACTAGACAAAGAATTCAAACTAGCTTATTATCTAAAATCTTATATTTAACTTACTGGCCCCAGCCGGGCGCTCTAAGGAATTCATGGTTACTTAAAATTAATGCCTTTCGGCCTATGAACTATTTTTTTTTTGATTAACTTTATTGTTTTTTTATGTTAGAAAATTTAAAAAACTAACTCGATATCATTTTTATGATTTCTTACATACTACTTAAAATTAGGTCTTAAAAATAAAACTTAAAATTAACTAAAACTACCTATTCTACCTAACAACTACTTACAAACTAGAACAGCCACAGCAGCAAATCTAACTTTTTTTTTCATTTCACTGTTTTTTTTTTTTTTTTTTATTTATTTATTTTTATTTTCAACTTTTTCTTTTTATTTCTTTTTTTTTCTTTATTTTTCTGTATTTTTTTATTTGTTGTCCTTTTCAAATGTGTGCCACCATGCCTACTCTACTTAAACCTAAACCCAAAACCCTTAGACTAAAACAAGTATACAAGCCGGCCAAGGCTTAAAACCCCACCCCGACTACCCATTATCAAGTGCTGACTGAAGCCACCAGAACTGGTGCTCCTGCTTCACCCTATCAATTCGGTCCCGTTCGGACACAGCCCTACTGAACCGGAGGAGCTCTGCTCCGTCCTGTGCGAGGACGTCTCGATGGTAAAGGAGCCGCCGATCGACGGTTCTCCGCCTGACGTGGTAGATTAGCGGGATCGCCAATCTGTCCTGTATCAGACCGCATTTATCTAGGTGGAGGAATGCCTCTGGTGGAATGAAGCCGCTCGAGCGTGCACTATCAAAATATTCGTCGTTCGGATAGAACGCCCCAAAGATCAAATTATTCGTCGAAGTCATAGCTCTCGCAATGTGACCCCGAATAAGTTTTATCACGAAGTTGTCAATTCTGTTAATCCGAGCCTCGTTGTACAGAACCTCGTTAGAATAGTAATGAACATAAGAAGATTCCGGTGTCCGATACAAACCGAGACAGCGTCGAAGACACTGCCTCTCGAACACCCGAATCTTCTCCATTTGAGATGGTGCAACGTTGAACCACACTGGACAGCCATAAACGATCATCGGCCGTATGAGGGCCATGTAGCAAATTACCTTCACTCTGGGGTCAAGCCGACTGCTGTAAAACAGCCGTTTCGTCAGAGCGAAGGCTCCTCTGGCCTTAGTCAGAGCAGCATCTATATGTCTGTCGAAATACAGATACTGGTCCAACCAGATACCGAGGTACTTCACTTCACTTTTGCTCGTTAATCGCTGTCCGTGAGGCCCAACGATGACCATCTTGCGCCAATTCTTGCGCGTATCCCTCGTGGCCCCGGCCAACGAGGTCCGGAACAGAATTGTTTCGCATTTCTGGACATTTATTTTCAGTTTCCAGTCATCGCAATATCGCTGAATCTTCTCGAAGTCACGTTGCAAGAGAATTCTAATGACTTCAACCTTTGGGGCAGTTCTGTACGCAATCAGGTCGTCGGCATACGCAATTGCCTGGGAAAGGCTACCTATCAGATCGCTGGTGTAAATGCTGAAGAGGATCGGCGAGTTCACCGCTCCCTGTTGAAGACCGTTTTTAATTTCAAAGATGGTGGTAGAAGTTACATTGCCACTTTTGACAACAAACTTTCTACCGTTGAGCATATCATGAAGCATATACAACAATGGTTTATTGATGCCTAGTCTGGTGAGCTTTAGGTACAAACCTTCTAACCATACGGTGTCGAAGGCCTTCTCTAGATCAACCAGAACAGCACCCGTGCATTGTTTCTTGGACTTATTCCATTGGATATCAGAAACGAGCTTAGACGCGGCATGAATGGTGTCATGTCCCGCCCTGAACCCGAACTGGTTATCCGGAATTATTTTGTTGTCCGCAGCCCACTCAGCCAGAGCCCTATTGATTATCTTTTCGAATACCTTGCTGATGCTTGGAAGGAGACTTATTGACCGGAGATTTGAAGGATTGGAGTTGTCCTTTCCCTTTTTCGGGAGAGGATGAACCACAGCTGTCTTCCAACGCTCTGGATAATATGCATTATTCAGCGCGTTGTTGAACAGTGTGGTATAAATGTCGATGGCTTCAATCGGTAAGTGTCTTAGTACAATGTTGGATATACCGTCGACACCTGCTGACTTCTTATTCTTTATTGAATCGAAGATGAGCTGGAGTTCTACCTTCGTGATGAGCAGGGGACTTGGGCCCGTTCGCTCGGCGATTATAGCGTTTGCTAAGAAGTCGTCATCAAACCGGGTAAAACCACGGTTCTCGGATCGCCAATGCGAAATATCATTCCTCAGGTAGAAGTGATGAAGTAAGGCTCTGTTCTCCAGGTCGTGGTTCGGGCGAATGCAAGCATTCACCTTATACACTTGCTGGAAAGCAGCACCAACTGTCTCCACTTTCTCCTGCGGATCTTCAATCACAAAGTAGTTATCGTCCAAGACGGCTTCCTCCAGATCAATTTGCGCTGTCAGGAGTACGTCTCTGTTCTCTATAGTTCTCTGGAGTTTCAGGCACGGAAGGTCGTTCTGATTATTTTTTCGAAATATCTTATTGATTTGGGGAAACATGCTCGGGTCGCTAGAATTAACGGCCCGAATTTTGCTGTCCCAAAACAAGTTGATAGATAGTCTATAATTTTCTTTAATCAGTTGGTTGATGTTTTTGATCGACGACTTCAGTGCCCTAATCTCCAGGTCGTGTGGGTCTGTGAAGCGTCTGTACAAGTTTTTCAGTCTTGTCAGTAGTCCACTTTTATGTCTGTGAAGTGCGTCTATAGTCGCGTTTCTGTAGACGTCATTTTGGTCGCGTTCCTTGTATTTCGGTATTGTCCGTTCCATCGTTCGTTTTATCGTTTCGTCCATCTGTTGTAGATGTTGGTCTATTTCGTTGTTCGTTAGGTTTCTGTTATTTGGTGGGGGCTATGTCACTCGAACGGAGTTCTCTCGCTAGGGCGTTGGTGAAACGAGGCCAGCGCATCTTACTGTAATTGTAAGAATACGTTGGAACGTATTCATCCAATTCCACGCGCTCGTTCGGAATCTGAATTACAGCAGCCAAGCCACAGTGATCACTGTCGTACTCGATTGTCTGTAAACAGTTTCGAGGGTGATTACCCACTTTGTCCGTTATTGTCAGTCTGGTATCGTACAGCAAAAGGTCCAGGAAGGAACCGCTCCTTGGGAACGACGGCCTTTCAGTAGCCAGCAGGTCGACACCATATTCAACACTGCAAAGATTCATCAAATTAAACAGATGATTACCTCTTGGATTATTTGTTTGATTTCCCCAATCTTCATGTTTGGCGTTCAAGTCTCCGGCCATAACGAAGTAGTTTTCTTCCAAGCTCAGTTGTAGTACTCTGAAGAGAATCTCGAGCTCTGAAATAAAGATAGAAGCCTGCGGAGCTTCAGCCGCATAAGCCGCAATCATATACATCCGCTTCCCTTGAGTGAGAGAGATGCATACGACGCAAACTTCTAGCGTCCTGAGCTTTCGCAGATCATTATTGTATATGACTTTATAATTAATGCCCTTTCGTATGAAGATGGCAACACCGCCTCCTTGAGTAGAGTCGGGTCGATCCCTTCTTACGATATTGTAATTGTTGTTAGTCAGTTTATGTTTCTGGTTTAGCTTGGTTTCGCTAGCCATGAAGACATCGGGACTGTGGTCTTTCAACAACTGGAACAAATTAGCTCGGCGTTCAATCCTAATCAGTGAATTTACATTCACAGCTAGGATCTTTAGGCGCGTCTCCGGCAGCGCGCCCTTAACCTTGAATTTGCGCTTGGCCAGCCATCATAGAGTAGAGTTTATCTACTCTTCCGGCTTGCTCCAAGATCTGACTTTGCAGTCCTGCTAGTTGTCCTTGAATGGCAACCAACAAGGCCACAATGTCTGGCTGTCCCGCCGGTGCCTTAGGCACTTGGGCCTGTGGGGCGACCGGTGGTGGAGCCTGTTTCGCGTTACCCATTCCTTTCGCAGAGTTCGCGTAAGAAATATCGGGCCTAACGAATGAGTTTGCTTTTGGAGCTTGTCGTAGTGGTCGACTTTCTACGGCCTTCTGACTGGCCTGTTTTTCTTTCATTTGTTGGACCTTAGGGCAGCCCCTATAATTAGCAGGGTGCCCCTCGTTTCCACAGATAATGCACTTGAGCTGGGTTAAGTCTTCAACCCGCTCCGTACCTAACCTGCATTCCCCTCTTATGTGGGTTTCTGCGCACTTGACGCAGCGCTCCTGCATTTGGCAGTTGGCTGCGGCATGGCCGAACCTCTGGCAGCGCATGCATTGTAGCATGTCGTCGTGCCTCATTAATTTTTCCCATCTTACAACTTGGAAGTCTAGGACGGAAATACTCCTTAGACTTTCCAGTTTGCTTTGGGGCGATAATGTTACTAGGAACATTGGGAGCTTGTAACCCCCACGCCTAGACTTGACCGTCGAAAACGGCTTGACCCCGATAAACTCGAGATCGTTACCCGCTTTTTGACGGAGCTCATCTAAGAGCGCCTCAGGTTCCGTGCAGGAACTGATGCCCTTTAGAAGGACCGTCTTCAATTTTTCGCTTCGAGGCGTGAAGCTGAAGAACTCAGCTGTGGCCTCCGTCAAGAAATCTTTAACAGTGTTGTATTCGGGCAATGTGAAGCATTGCACCGAATACCGTTTTTCTTTTTCATTAATGATCTTAATGTAAAAATTACCATTTGTGGCCGACTTGCATACCTGTTTTACGTCGTCCAGGTCAATTTTGTGGGTCCGTATTGGTGGCACATTTCTTGTGGACTGTGGCTGCTTCTGGTGTTGCTGGAGTTGCTGTATCGCTGCTGCCGATGTTGATGCTGCTGGTGGTGGTGATGCTGGTCTTCCTGCTGCTGGTGCTGCTGTTGGTGCTGCTGCTGGTACTACAGCTGGTGTTGTGGGCAGCTTTGGTGCTGCGGCCGCCATTTGTTTGGGGGCCCCCGATGTGCTGGGGCCTGGTTGTGCCGCCCCTGTGATGGGTCTAGGCGGCTGTTTTTGTTGTTGGTTATTGGCAACTTGCACTTGCTGTTGCGGTTGCTGTGGTTGTTGTTGTTGTTGTTTTTGCTGCTGTGGTTGTTGTTGTTGTTTTTGCTGTTGTGGTTGTTGTTGTTGTTTTTGCTGCTGTATTTGCTGCTGCCTCTGGATTTGCCTCCGTTTAAACTCGGCTGCCTCTTCTTCCCGGCGCGCCTCTTGTTTTTGCTTCAGGCGGAGCAGCAGGGGCTTTATTTCCTCCTTCAGCGTATTGAGCATTTTTTCGCATTTGTCAATGCTGGTTTGCTTTGTGAGGAGGGCTTCTTCTACCTCCTCATCTGTTAATTCAATGGACAGATCCTCGAACCGATTACTGCCACCGGACCTGTACAGTCCCTCCCCCTCTCCGGACATGTACTCAATGGTATCATCAGAAGAAGAGTAGTCTTCCAACTGCCGTTGAATCTTCTTCGATGCCGTTTCTTTCGCTGCCCTTGAAGTGTCAACCACCTCAGCTTGCAGCTTGGCTAAGGTGGTGGCTTGTCTTTTGGTGTCTAAATTCGGCATTGGATTAACTCTCCGCCTCTTTTTCTTACTTTTGTTGCTGTCGCTTGCGGGATTTTTCTCCTTTTCCGCTACTTGGTTAGCAACTGATGTCGATGTCTTCGCAGAAGCATTTTTCGATGCCTCTGCCGCCTTCTCTTTGATTAAATTAATCATTTCGGCTTATAATTGAAATAAAAAAACTCAATCAATACTGGGGCTCGAACTCACGACCCTGAGTTCTCGAGCCAACACGCTACCGCTGCGCTATTTGATAAGTTGAAAAACTAGTGACTAACTAACTATTTCTAACTTGTCTACTATTCACCACACTTGAAAATAAACCACACTGCCAAAGTCTTTCCTGCTCGAAAGTCAGAGATCGACTGACTGATGTGGAACCTTGTGAATGAAGGGACTTGGGACCGTACCAAATGTTAGTCAACTATTCAGTGTTTTGTACTTATAAATGCTTCAATAAAATTCAGTGAATCATAATTGAGAGAATAATAAGACATTAGAAATAATTTGTCGGTTATGCATGGACAGCAACAAGGTTTGTGTATAAAATAAACATCACTAGCATGTCACAGAACCCCATTCAAAATGTTTCTTCCAATTATTGGATATTGAAGTTTTGTCATTATTGTTCTGTTTGTAAAAATAATAAATTAAAACCCTGTGATCGAGTAAAAAGAAATGGATGTTGAAAATAAGAAAACATTAATAAACGTCGAATTTGTGTGAAGATTTACGACGGTAATGGGTCGACGATTTTGCTGAGAAAAAACAAGCAGAGATAGTCATTTGTTACTAGATGGCAAGAGAAGTAAACACCATCTCCAGTATGTCCAGTGCCCAGTATCAATTCCCCTTTTTCACTTATCGTCCAACGCTCGGCGCCGTAGAGTAGGACTGGTTCGCTAGGGTAATTCTTCTTTGGATCTCCACTAAGGTGTCATTTGTGGGATTGATGTTTGTTCCAAGGTAGCTGAACTCCTTTACTACCTCAAAATTTCTGCTACCAACAATGACATTTTGTCCTAGGCGGTGGACAGATGTTGCTTTGTTTGTTAATAGCATGTAATTGGTTTTGTCTCCATTCACTTCAAGACCACCGAGTTTCGCATGTTCTTCAATCGATGTGATGACCTCAAGCACAGCTCTCTTGGATCGACCGATGATGTATATGTCGTCCGGATAGCCTAGGAGCTGGGAGGATTTGATGAAGATAGTGTTTTCCGTGCTCATAACTGCCTTGCGCACTATCAGCTCCAGGACTATGTTGAAGCAATCACAGGACAGCGAATCTCCTTGTCTAAAATGTTTAAACAATTAGGATGAGCTGTTTAGCGTCATGCGGCACAGCTGGATCAGTTTATTCGGGATCCCGAATTCAGACACCGCCATCATGAGCTCTTGGCGGTGGATGCTATCATAAGCAGCTTTGAAGTCGATGAAAAGATGGTGGTTTTCGACTTGAAATTCGTTGGTCTTTTCCAGGATCTGCCTAAGTGTAAATGTTTGGCCTCGTTGCTCTGCCTGTCCTAAAGCCAAACTGGTACGTGCCAATCATTGTCTTGCAGAACAGAACGGTTTAAGACGCTCACACACAAGGATATGCCTGGGTAGTTTGTTGCACTATTTAATTAAGGTATAATTTTTATATCAAATCAAAATATGATTTTATATCAAATTGATATAAAATTTTATCAGTGTTGCCACTTGCCACAATGTGGCTATTAAGGGCGCAAGCAATTTTTTCCTGAAAACACAAAAAAGGAAATTGCAAACCTTCTAGAAATATAAGCAACGATGGAAATTAAAGGAACGAATGAACCAACACGAGTTAAGAAATAAAAAAATGGCGGATATATATATTTTTTTTAATATTTTAGTTTCTTTTTATTGTTAAGGCCGGGGAAACCTTGCAAATGTAGGGGAAAAACCTCGGATCTTTTCGATTAAAAGAAGAATAATTGAAGTACAATGATTGAAAAATTTAAGAAGACCAAGATGGAGCGTTAAGGTCTAATTCAAGAAATAATAAAAAAGAATAATGTTAAAATGCGATCGAACCAAAATCCAATAAAGAATTTGTTAAAATTATTCAAATTAAATACAACCTTTTTTATATTTACCACACTCCTCGCTACCAAAATCAAACCTTCAAAATTTTTGCAGAATTTTCTTCGTATTCTCGACTTCCTCAAAAAAAAAATGGCTGTCGAAAAGTGTTCCAAAATTTTCGATTTCCAAATTGTTTTAACCTTTCAATTCTAATATTGTTCTTCTCCTTTTCAAAGCTCAAACAAGAGTGACGTTTAGGCCCACCTATGTCCTAAATCGCCCACCCTTATTTTTCATTTCGCTGCGCTTTCAGCCTATCTGGACTGGAGTGGCGGATCTGCATCACCTCATCAACGGCCAGTCATATCATAATTGGCTTTGTTGAGAGCAACTTGTGAGAAGATTCTCGCGGTCCTGCTTACTCGCCGTAGTTTCTCTCAAATTATCGAGAGTCATCCCAAAATTCGCCGACTTTGGACGATCAGTTCTGGGATGATTCACAATTAACACAATTAAGTCCTGAACGAATCCTTAGGTTAAAACAAAATGAGTTGAATTGAATCTGACTAACAAGAAAATTCGAGAAGACGAAAGAAACTATTCCGATTGACCCGTACGGGGCTTAAATTGAAAATGTTGAATCGTATTATTCATATTAGAAGAAGGAAATCCACAATAACGTTGGAAAAACAACGCTTAAGGATCCACCTGCTCTTTAAAAAAATTACTTAATTAAATTTTATATAAATGACATTTAAAACAAAATTGACACATATTCCAAGAATAACATTAGGTTTCTGATTTAAAAAAAAAATCGTTGGGCATGAGCCTTTTATTTTCCAAAACGTTGTCTCGTGTAAACGCCGACGCTGTAAGACCGTCCGTCTTATCTTTTCCAAACATTCTTCTATTGTGACCTGAAACGAAACTTGTTTTTCTCTTCACGAAAATGATAGAGAGAACTGTAGTGTTTGCTTGCCAAGAGGGCAAAATAAAACAATGTTTCGGAAAATATGAAATAAACTTAAATCTTTATTTTATGAGTTGGAAGTTTTTACAGACACGCGTCGTTAACAATTAATTCAAAAGTGTGTGGCGTCAGCCGAGGTCAGCTTAGTGCTAACAAGTTTTATATTAGGTCTGTTCAGTTGCGTGCACATGGCAGCTGCACTACATCCCCTCTTTTAAGTTACATTTCTCTTTGAAATTTACCAATTTAACTTTAATTTATCTTACAAAAAAAAAACAATCATAGTTATAAATAGAAAGTCAATTGAAAAAATATAATATAACAATATTTCATTTAATTTAAATTAATTTTAAATTGGTTTGTGAATTTAACTTAAAATTTTTTCACACTTCTGTATTTCAATAAATTTCATTTGCATACGAAAATAAATTTTAAATTATCATTCCTTTATATAATTTTATTTTTATTTTATTGTACATAATCTTTCATCCATGAAGGAGGATTTATTTTTCGACCGACTCTTGTTGAGGAACTAACTTCTGGAATTTCTTCATTTTCTACAGAAGGTTGTACCTCTGGATTTACAATGTCAATGTCAGGTGTATTTTCATCATTTTGAACTACAAGTTCATCTATTGGACTATACAGTTCTTCAGAATCACGGAGCTGGTATTAAATGCCACCTATTTCGCCTATACTTTTCTCTATCAGCTTGAACTAAATAGGAACGCGGTTCATCCAATTTTTTCACAACTCTACCGTATTTATGTAAATCTGTTATCCATACTGCGTCTCCGGTTTTTAATTCTGAAAGATCTTTAGTCCTATGTCTTTTATTATAATTTTCGATTTGCTTTTTCTTAATTTTTTGTTCATTTCCAATTACTTTTTTATTATTTTGTATTTCTAAAAAACTGGGCAAAATTGGAACCAAAGATTTAAATTTTCTTCCCATCATTAACTCTGCAGTTGAAAACCCATTTGCTTATGGAGTTGAACGATAGTTTAGAAGACCTTCATGAATATTTGTACATTTTTTTATTAGTTTTTTGCCATTTTTACTGCTGCTTCTGCAGCTCCATTTGATTGACTGTAATATGGACTACTTGTTTCATGTTTGAAATTATAATCAAAGGAGAATTGTTTAAATTTTGATTGAAATTGAGGACCGTTGTCATTGTCACTCCTACAAATAGAACAAATACCAAATCGTGAAAAATATTCTTTAACTTTTTCTATAATGTCATCTTCAGTCATAGAAGTAAGTGGGAAAAATTCGAAGTATCGTGAGTAATAATCAGTTATTATAAGATACCACTTATTCCACTTAAAAAGGTCCAAACCTATTTTTTCCAAAGGTCGTGTCGGGGGATCTTCATATTGAAATGGTTTCTTGTTATTACTTCGTTCCTCAATACAATTTGGACAATTTTTCACTAAGGTTTCTAGCTGAGAACTAAGGCCTAGCCACCAAACCGAAGTTTGAGCCATCCTACGACATTTTGTAATGCCTTGATGTCCAGAATGAATGAAGTCAAGAACCTCTTTTTTTAGATCGGGAGGAATAACAATTCGAGTATCTTTTAATACCAAACTTTCCGTAAAGGAGATGTCAAAACGGTATTGATAATATGGCACCATAATATCAGGTAATTTTTCTCGAGATGGCCAACCATCCGATGCATACTGGACTAATAGTTTACATACTGGATCTTGTTTTTGAACATTAATTATTTTTTCCACAGGGAGATTCTGTACTACGAAGCGTACGAAAGCTTCAGTTTCCATTTCTAACTCCTGTGGTTCGTTTACCTGAGAAGGAACAGGACTACGAGACAAAGCGTCTGCTATTTTTAAATCCTTTCCTGGTACATATATCACTGAATAGTCATAACGCATGAGGCGCATTCTAAATCGCTGAAGCCTTGGTGTTAAGGTATCTAAATTTTTGGACTGTAAGATCTGAACCAAAGGCTTATGATCTGTCTCAAATACAACATGAATCCCAGTTATATATTCAGCCAACTTTTCCGCTGCCCAAGTTATGCCTAGAGCCTCTCGCTCAATTTGTGCATAATGTTTTTCTGTATTGGTCATAGTTCTAGAAATATATGAAACTACCTGCCTTTTTCCGTGCTTGTCGACTTGAAAAAGACATGTTCCAATTCCATAGCAAGATCCATCCGAGCTAATGATTATTTGTTTTGAGGGGTCATAGAAAGCCAAAGTTGGAATTTTCGTTAAACTGTTTTTAATCTCTTTAAAACGCTTTTTCTTGAAATGTATCCCAAACAAAATCAACTTTACCCGTTAAAACATTGATAGGTCCTAATATTTTCGAGCGATCTTGTACAAATTTTGCTACAAAATTAACCATTCCAAGAAATCGCTGGACCTCTGTTTTGTTTTCTGGTCTAGGATAGTTTACAATTGCTTTAATTCGTTCTGAATCGATAGAAATTCCCTTCGCTGAAAGAACATAACCCAAATATGTAACTTGAAACTTGAACTACCCCGAAAGAAGATTTATCTTTATTGATGGTTATTCCTTCATCATCAAGACGGTTTAAAACTTTTTTAGTGCCGCATCATGTTCGTCCTGATCTTTACCAAAAATTAATATATCATCAACATGTGAGATACAATTATTAATTCCATCTAGAACCTTACAGAATTTTGAGACAAAATATTCAGGTGCACAAGAAATACCAAAAGGTAATCTTTTAAAAATGAATCGTCCGAATGGACAAATAAAACAAGTTAGTAACTGACTTTCACGGCTCAGATTAATCTGGTAAAATCCTTTGTTTGCATCAATTTTGGAAAAAAAATTGGCTTCTTTAATTTTGGCTAGTGATAGTTCTATTTTTGGCATTGGGAAATAAGGCCTAATAACAGCTTTATTAAGATGAGTATAGTCAACGCAAAGTCTGATTTCGTTATTTGGTTTTGGAACCACTACTATTGGACTGACCCACTGAGTCACGTCCTCCATTGGTTCAATTATGTCCATGTCTATTAACCTTTCAATTTCAGACTTTAGTTTTGGCAATAATGGGATAGGTACTCTTCTTGGTACTGTTTGTACAAAGGGAGTTACATCGGTTTTTAATTTTATATTAATCTCCCCTTTAAACTCTCCGATGTCTCGAAAAAGTCTGGGAAAATTCGCAATTATTTCCAACGTCTTGCTTTTATTTTCCGAAAGAAAAAAATGTTGAAATACTGGAGGCTGAAGTATATTCAATTCAACTATAGCGTTACGACTTAAAATAGGAGTCTTAAGTTCTTCAACTATGTATACGTCGGTCGTCAATATATTCCCTATCATTAAAAATCAAAGTTAATTTAGAGAACCCTAAAACTTTAAGTGGACTTCCATCTGGTCCCTTTAAACTAGCTTTCGATTGACAGATAGATAACACCGGTCAACATGAATTTTGAGTCTGAGTTCTGTACCGCGGATTTTGATTACTTATGCCTAACTAAAAAATATAAAAATATTTTTACATTATAAAGTTTGCTTTTGTAACTACCAGAACGAAATTTCAAATTTGCTGGAAAAACCCTATTTTCAGTTTTATTTATATTTTAAAGGAAAACAACTTATGAATTATAAATATTTTTTAAACTTTTACTATAGAAAAAAGATAAATAAATACAAACATTCAAAAACAAATGTAAAAACAAATTCTAAAATTGAATATTTTTTGTATTTCTCTTGTGAAAGTAAGAACTTTCTCGTATGAGGCCCCAAATGTAATCACCCAGCGCGTGCGGTATCTGGGGGGGGGAAAGAGGCGTGGTAATTTCAAAAAAATATTTTCATTGTATTGTCCTTGATAACGTTGTTCGAAATTCATTATATCTTGGTGGAAGCGTTCCCCCTGCTCTTCTGAATATTAACCCAAGTTATCTTTAAATTTGTCTAAGTGCACATGAAGCACTTTAAGTTACATTCTGCAACCCATGACTTTGAAGCTTACAAGCATATTAGAAATCAGCTGACCCGAAGACTTCGTACTGCCTCAATCGATAAAGAAAAGACCTAAGCTTTTGTACCTCGTTACCCTTTACCTGCTACCCCACTAATTTCTACCCGCTTCCTCGCTACTTCGCTACCCAGCTGATACCCTAATACCTGCATCCCACTTCTTCTACGCGCTACCCGCTAATCTGTTACCCCGCTACCCACACTCCGATACCCCTCAACCCAATTCTCCGGGCATTAAAGGGCTTTGTCGATTTTGTAACCGAACATTCCCCCAAAAATTGGTGCAAAACACTCCATGGTAAAAAAGAAGTAAGTCCTTAACGAATTTACATGAAATTTGTGTATATATAAGAAAACAATGTTTGCTGGGTCAGGAAGTAAGGTCGTAACAGCTCAGAAACTTTTGCTGGCTCATGCACAACAACTATGTTGAGGACCATCACATGGTTAAATGCATATAGTTAACGTTCTATAGGGAAAATGGGGTTTCCACATTTTTTACCATATCTCATGAACGGCTTGGCTGATTTTGTACAAACATTCCCTCAAAATTTGGTGCCAAACGGTCCAAGCGTTCGAGTTTTCGCTTTTCGCTTAGCCTCTTCACACCTACAGGCCCCAACATCTCTCTCTTGCATCATAATTGCAAAGGCTCTTGAAAAAATCTAACAAAGTACGAAATGTAAACTTTTCATGATATTTACCACAAAAGCAAACTTTAATGATAATTATTGGAGTTTCTATTTACTTTTCGATGCACATCATCAGAAAATATAGTTTAAATAACAGACTCAAAAAAAAATTTTTTTTTGTTGACCTGTGTAATTTATCTATTTCCACCGAGTTTTTAGGGAAACAGACGCAGTCTGCCCCAGTGTCTACCAGAAAATTTAATTTTGTTTTTAACTCAGCAATCGTACAATATACGTACCATGAATCTACACCGGATTTTTTTAAATTACCCAAAAATAACTCAACGTTCTCGTGATTGTTACAACCGATAGTCTTACATTCTGATTGTGAATAATTGTCGACTTGGACTGAATTTATTTTGTTATTTTTGTTTGACTTTTTCTTAAAAGAGTTTTCATTTTTCTTAGTACAAACATTTGAGAAATGTCCTCGAACATTACAAAAATTACAATTTTTTTCTTTAGCTGGACAATCTTTTCTATTGTGTGGTCTATTGCCAAAGTAATTACATTTAGTCTTGAAACTACTATAATTATCACTCTTACCATTCATATTCGAACCCGGACCACCTCTTTGACCACCATGACCTCGTTCACCACCACTCGGTTTGCCTGCCTGGATACTGCAAACATTCGTCTCTTCCTTGATTATTTTAGTTTGTTTTATTTGGATCTCCGCTTGTCGTGCTGTATCTATTGCCATTTTGAGGGTTAAATCCGATTTAAGTTGCATCTGCTCACTGACTTTTGTGTTGAGCATGCCCACCACAATTCGGTCACGAATGAGTTCTTCTTTCAGAGTGCCGTAATCACAGTTTTCGGCGGAAGCATGTAGTTCCGTAATGAAGCTGTCTACAGGTTCACCTTGCCTCTGAACACGTGAATTGAACTTGAACCTTTCGAAAATTATGTTTTTCTGTGGGTTGAAATATTTGTCGAACCTATACAACGCATCCTACAAGGTTCCTGGAGTAGTTCCCAGCTGCAACCACACCTCTTCACTTTTTTCGCCCATTATGTAGAAAAGGAGATCTATCTGGCCTTTTTGGGATTTCGTTGATTGTCCAGAAACGTTCATGTATCGTTCGAACCTTTTTCGCCATTTTGCCCAAGATTCTGGCTGTGCGAAATTAAAAGGTTCTGGAGGAACGATATTCGCGACGAAGATGTTCTCAATTTGCAATTGGTCGTCTTCTACAGGCATATTTTCTATTTTAATTCTTTAATAATGGTTTTTACCGCTGCCACCATGTAGTGTTTGCTTGCCAAGAGGGCAAAATAAAACAATGTTTCGGAAAATATGAAATAAACTTAAATCTTTATTTTATGGGTTAGAAGTTTTTACAGACACGCGTCGTTAACAATTAATTCAAAAGTGTGTGGTGTCAGCCGAGTTCAGCTTAGTGCTAACAAGTTTTATATTAAGTCTGTTCAGTTGCGTGCACATGGCAGCTGCACTACAAGAACCATGGTCAGAAGGACTATGGCCGTCCCGCTCTCTCTCATTATCGTGTACAAAATGACGTTTGTCAAATCAAAATTATTAGACAAGTAGAAAATAGGAAGAGTGGATGCAAAATGCATCAAGTGTTTACTAAAATTAAAATAAAGTTTAAAAAAACTGGTTGCGTGAATTTATAACGCAACAAGTTTTTGCATGACATATGATCGCCTTTTAGTATATGGGACATATGGAGCTTATCGACCAGTCAGTGGGAATCCATTCTTCCTCCCAAACTTTGTTGATGACCTGGTGCATGCGGTTCATCAAAACACCGCCGCCATCCGACCACGCGGACTTGTTATTTTTTAGCTTTTGGATGGCTCTTTCTACCTCTTCTGCGCTGGGGGCTGGAACTGGGTCTTCATTGACTGGTCTTGAAGCAATTCTGTTGGAAGTGCTGCTTGAAAACATCTTTAATTGCCTGTGCATCGGTGATTAGGATTCCTTCAATATTTCGAAGAGCTAGAAGCTAATTGCTTCGACCTTTTAAAGAAACGCCGGGTGTTGTTCTTGGCTCGAGACGCTCGAGTAGAAGACAGTGCCGTCAACTAGGATTAAAAATCCAAAATAGCAAAAGCGATCGCCGTGTCCTCTCACCATTTTGCGCAACATCAACCGTCTTCACGTTTACAGTTACCAATTTCACTGTCTTTATCGACAGTCAATAATTGTGTTCGTCGCGTCCGACATTCACAATTTTTGACTGTCTTCCGACAGGAAATTAGCATCCGTAAGACAGACAGTAAGACAGTAACACGTGCATCTCCCTTGGCTACTACTGCCTTTCGACATTTTCACCTTGTTATTGACGGTCGGTCAAATAAACTTTACCACAACGCAGTGTGTTCACAATTTAGGGATGCGGAACCTTGTTAATGAAGAGACTTGGGACCGCATTTAGAGACTATCTGGTTTATGTTTTGTACATACCAATGTTTGAATTTAATTCTGTGAATTATAATTTGGGCAATGATAGACACATTCGAAATATTTTGTCAGCATGGACAGCAACAAGATTTGTGCATAAAATACACATCACTAGCACGTCACAAAACCCAGTTAAATTTGATTGCAAATGTTAAGACTTCTGAATGTCTGACAATAAAAAAGTGACAGTTCCGCTAACTAAACTGTATTAAATGTTTAAAATAGCGAAATGCAAAAAAGCCACGATCTCCGGCGCGTCCTTTCATTATTTTATATGCATTGACCGTTTGACGACGGACATCCTGCTCTTTCCTGGCTACTCCTTCACACAACATGCGTTGGCAGGGGTTGATCAATTCCCTCCCCAACCATGGCTGTGACAAGTTCACCTTGTTATTGACCAAGTCAATAACTTTACCACACAGCAGCTCCTACTGTGTGTCCACAATTAAGGGATGTGGAACCTTTTGAATGAAGGGACTTGGGACCGTACCAAATGTTAGTCAACTATTCAGTGTTTTGTACTTATAAATGCTTGAATAAAATACAGTGAATCGTAATTGGGAGAAAAATAAAAGCATTAGAAATAATTTGTCGGTTATGCATGGACAGCAACAAGGTTTGTGTATAAAATAAACATCACTAGCATGTCACAGAACCCCATTCAAAATGTTTCTTCCAATTGGATGTTGGAGTTTTGTTCTGTTTTTGTAAAAATAATAAATTAAAATCCTGTGATCGAGCAAAAACGAAATGGATGTTGAAAATAAGAAAACATTAGTAAACGTCGAATTTGTGTGAAGATTTACGACGGCGATTTATGGGTCAACGATTTTGCTGAGAAAAAACAAGCAGAGATAGTCATTTGTTACTAGATGGCAGGAGTACTAAACACCATCTTCTTTGTGTTTCTATTTAGCTAGTACCCGCGACCTGGCCTGGCAATCGATTGTAGTGCCATCTTCATTGACCTGTCTGAGTAAAACACACAAATTTAAATAACCTTTATGCGTGAAACATATTAAACCAGCAACAGCACCAGCGACGTCAACAGCAAACAGCACGCTGGCCAGCAAAAATTTTAAAAACCCATTGCCACCAGCCACTAGCTAGCGGCCGCTGCGTCATCTGTTTTGACATTTCGTTCATTTTTTTTTTATTTTTGTTGTTTGGTTCCTCTAAATTTCGTACATGGAAAGTTGTCCTTGTCAACAAAGAACCAGCAACAGCAACAGCAAATTTAGAACTTTGACCAAACGACGCTGTTGACATTGCTGGTTTGTTCTGTGTCGGATGATTAAAATACATGGGCTCTAAAATAATGGCCGCCGCTGTTGCTGGTTCAATATGTTTCTCGCTTTATACATTTTAAATATTTCTTAGCATTGAAACAAATATCATTCATCTCTAGCAGTATATCAGAAATCGAAAGAATTTAGTTTGAAATTCAAATAAAAGCCGTAACCGAGAATCACAACCTTCTCCGATTTCAAACCAAATACCACAAATTTCTTATCGTGTTGTTTCGCAAGTCACACATTTCCGGTAATAATGAAATCGGAAACGGTTCAACATCAACATTATTCTAGACTCAAACCCTTAACTTCACCAAATGAATGAATCACTAAACGCGTAGAAATTTGTTCTTAATTTAAAGTTCATAGAATTTTTTACATACACCTGGCTTCCAAATACAAAAATTTACCATCGTTTGACACGGCGGTCCATCATCTCTCACTACCAAGGTTGGTCACATCCCTAAATTGTGCACAGCCGGCGACGTCTGAGTTCATCTCACTCAACTCGCTTTTCGAGGGGTAACCGATCGAGTCGTTCCCCTGCCCATGAGCATCGCATCGATAGAATTGCCTGGGGCCACATTCGCCACAGCCCAGCGCAATAGGATAGATTCCCAAACGATGGGAAACCCAAAGACTGTGCAACGCGCGTCACAGCAAAAGAGCAGCAAGCTACACGAAAGCTTACGCAACAGCAGCAACAGATAGCAACAACAACACAAATAAAATGGTGATTAGATGAGAACGGGATCGGCCTTTTTTTTCAATTTTTAATTAAATTGTTGGATATTTCAATAAAACACAGACACTATTCTTCAGTTCAATTTATTTTGATGTTTATTCAATCACTTTACCACAACGAATGTGGGAATTGTTGGGAATGCTTGGGAACCTCAAAAAATTCAAAAATTCATAGCCTACTTGGATTACAGCTTTTAAAAAAGCGATGCCAATAGAACAAATACGAATATTTTATTTTGCCTTGGTGCAACCTCATTATTAATTAATATCCTGATAATTTTAGATAATGGATCCGCAGCCAAATCATCTATCATTTTCGAACATTCCCATGTCCTTGTTGCGGACCTTCTCAATGATGCTAGGCGAATTAGATTTCGTTGGTACCTACGTAAACACATTTTACAACGATCAACTGAAAGTCCCGATCACATCTTTCCTCATTCTCAGTGAGTGTCTTTGAACTGTTTACAATTTCCAGGAACAATAATTCAAAATTTCTATAATTATTTCCATAGGTGTGTTTATGGTTCTGATGCCGGTTCTTCTAATGAATCTACTCATCGGTCTGGCAGTTGGTGATATCGAATCGGTACGTCGCAATGCACAGCTGAAGCGCCTAGCTATGCAGGTAAAATCCCTGGGAATTTTGTTCTGTTTCTTTGCAGACCCTATTTTGTTTAATTCAATTTCAGGTAGTCCTGCATACAGAACTCGAAAGGAAACTCCCTCAAATGTGGTTGCAAAAGATTCTCAAAATGGAACTAATTGAATACCCAAACGATACTAAATGTAAATTGGGCTTCTTGGATTTCGTCCTCAGGAAATGGTTTTGTAATCCTTTCAATGAAGACAGTACGTGTTTTATTTGCATTTTAAATTAATAACGAATTTTATTTGATTTCTCTTCATTTGTTTTCCCTTTTCTTGAACCTAAATTATTTTAAAAATAATAGCAACATTTGATTCCCTGGCTTTTGACAACAATGAGGACATCATCAACACCGAATTGGAGAGGCAAAGGCATAAACTGCGCGACATCAGTCGAGTCCTTGACCAGCAACATCAGCTTCTTCGTTTGATTATTCAGAAAATGGAAATCAAAACCGAGGCCGATGATGTTGATGAAGGTGTCTATCCCTCGAACACGAGAGCGTTAACTTATCCAACGGGCCATTCGAGATGGACTTCGCCGAGAATAAGAAAGAAGCTGAAAGCAGCATTGAGTTTCAACAAGAATTAAGTTTAAGAATACATTCCTTGATTTCAACAAAATATGGCTTCACCAAATTCATAAATGCAGCTTTAAAAGTCTAAAATTGTCAATTTGACGACAGTTCAGAAATTCCACGCTTCGTGTGAACATCAAAGAGTATAGAATTTGACAAGACCTGTGACACATTCATTTCAAAAGAAGTCGAACGTTATATTCAATTAAATGTATTCGTGACCATTTAAACCTAAAATCAATTATTATGAAATAAAGTCGCATATATTTGTTGTACAATGTTTTAAAATTGTGTTTGATTCAGTTAAATGACATTAAAATGACATTTGTCATATATTTTGACAGTTTGATTTGCTTGGTGTGAAAATTACACAGAAAACTTGCAAACATGCCAAAAATTAAAATTGAAACATCAAAATTGTGTCAAAATCATTTTTTGCATAAAATTTTGATCATCCATTGCTGTTCCTTGTTGCAGCGGGAACACATTAGGCCAGTTCCACCTAACAACATCTCACTCAGATCTCAGAGATTTTTTAGGTGGAACAAAAAAACTCAGCTGAGAACGATTTGTTTTATTTCTGAGATGAAATTATTTTGGAATCATTGAATAAGAAGTACTTCTTATTCAATGTTTGGAATCGATTTCTCACTCAGCTATTTTGACGTGACTGACAGATGTGCAACAACAATTTATAAGGTAACTATTTTATATCAATGAAAATTGAGAATTATGTTCCACCAAATGATTTTGTCTCAGTCAAAGTGACATTGAGATCTCAGAGAGATATTGTTAGGTGGAACTGGCCTATTGAATTGACTGCTCATCAATTTGGGATGTCAACGGATTAACGGACGCAAAGAGTAGAAACTTAGCTTGAAACTATATCCGTCGCATCACTTACTTTACTTATGGGACGCATTTCAATCTACTCTTTTATAGCGGCATTCTTCGTTTAAACATTTCCGAAAATAGCATCTTGACAATGTTACCATTTTTTTCGTTCTTCTTCGGAATATTCGGAACCGTACCTAGACTTTCTACACGGTATTTGCTTTCCGGGCCGAACATTGATCTTACTTATGGTGGCGCTACAGTCCAGGTCGTACCAGGACCTCATCCAACAAGCGTCTCCAGCAAGCTCGGTCCCTAGCTAGCTGTCTCCAGTTTCGCACACCAAGTTGGTTCAGGTCCTCTGCCACCTGTGTGCTCCACCTGAGTCGCGGTCTTTCTCTTCTATGACGTCCTTCAGGGTTGGATTTGAAGACTCTACGAGCCGGAACATTATTATCCATTCGCTCTACATGACCCAACCATCTTGTTGAAAGCATTAGCTTGGTCTTGCCCGCGTTTACCGCTAGACCCATCTTTTTTGCCTCCGTCTCAAGACTCACAAGTGCTCCACTGATATCACGCTGTGTTTTTCCAATTATGTCAATGTCGTCTGCGTACCCTAGTAGCAGGACGGACTTTTGAAAGATTGTGCCTCTGGTGTTGACATTGGAGTTTTGCACAATCTTTTCAACAAATGATGTTGAAGAAATGTCATGCCAGGGCATCACCTTGTCTAAAACCTTTTTTGACATCAAATGCGACCGTTAGGTTTTGACCATGATGGAACAGAGTGAGTTTTCCATTGCCATCTTACACTGACGGACGATTTTTTCTGGGATGCCAAAACTAAGAATTGCTCTATAGTTGGTTATAGACACTGTCATATCTACGCGGCCTTGAGAGCGATGAGGAGGTGGTAGGTGTCGATTTGAATTTCCTGGGTCTTCTCCAAGATCTGCCGTATAGAGTTAATATTTGATCGATATTGGACTTTCCAGATCTGAAGCCACACTGATAAGAACTTATAAGGTTGTTGACGAAAGGCTTCAAACGTTCACACAGCACGGCAGACAAGATCTTGTAGGCGATGTTAAGGAGACATACCTCTGTAGTTGGTGCAGTTCACGGGATCTCCTTTTTTGAGAATCGGGCATATGATGTTGAGGTTCCATTCTTTGGGCACGCTATTCTCCGACGTGCATACTTCTAACCAAATCATCTCCAGCTGCTTTGTACAGTTTGGCGGCTAACCCGTCTGCTCCAGCGGCTTTGTTCGACTTAAGTTTTGCCATCGCTATCTTCACTTAGTCGGGTGGGTGGAATTGTTGGCCTGATTATTAAATGGTTCTGAATAGCTAGCGGAATTTTACTCGTCATCGCCATGATACACCTTGGAAAAGTCAAAAGTGGTCTTTCCATATCCTCAGCAGCTCAGCACTGACTGTGGTTCCACTACGATGTTGCCACGAATATCTCTACAGGCTTTGGTTCGGGGTGTGGTGTGTAAGACTTTCTTTTTAAGACTTTCGAACCTCGTTTCTGTTGTGACATCTCTCTATCTTCTCGATCTCACGCTTCTCATGTTCCCTCTTCTTCTTTCTGAGAAGTTTGTGCTCCTCTCTCCTTTTCTGCTCGTAGAGTTCAAGAGCGGCTCGAGTCCTTCTTTGCAGCGCCTCTTTGTATGCCTCTTGTTTAGCTGCATGTGCTCGCCGGCACTCATCGTCATCGTCAAACCAGGGGTTTCGTTGTGGTGGCCATGTATTCCCTAGCACTTCAGAAGCGGCATCTCTGATGGCTGCTTGACAGTGTTGCCACTGGTTTTCTACATTTTGTGCTTGCTGCAAAGGACTTCTGAGGAGGTTTTCTTGTTATTCTAACCGTTTGACGTTGAATTTTCCCCTAGCATTTTTACGTGCTGACGTGTTGATCAGAATATCGGCATTTGTACCTTGGCTACAACAACGTAATAGTCCGAGTCGATTTAGACACTTCAGAATCTGCGGATATCTTGCATGCTAGAGAAGTTTCGTGCGTCGATCGCAATGTGATCAATCTGGTTGACGTTTGATTGATCAGGAGATTTCCATGTTCCCTTGTGGATATCGAGATGTGAGATTCGCGTACTTGCTACCATTACGGCTCGCCTCGCGGGGAAGTTTAATCTGTTATCGGAGGTGGTATCGTGTAAGCTATGTTGTCCGATTATTCCACCAAAGATTTCTTCTCTACATTAAAATCTGAAAGGACAGTTTTAACGTCATTGTTCGTTGGTCTCGTCGAGGAGCTCGTAGAATCTATCTTTGGTTTCTTCATCCTTTTCCTCAGTGAATTTAGCTTTGATGCGGGTTGTCGTGATGCGCTCATTCACTGAGTTGAAACTCAAGACCTTCCTCCTGAGTCCAGTCCCAACTAAAACTCCACATCCAAATTGACGCTGATTAATCACATTTTGGATATTGGAAAACCTACATGGTTGCTGATTGATCAGGAGGCTTACAATGTGGGTTAAAATTTGGGAAACGCAGTTTTTCGAACAGAAGGTTTCGACTCCCAGTTGCAACGCAGACAGGATCTGTTGGTCGGCGTGCCGGCCAAGAATTGAATAAGTGCCGTTTTTACTTAGAAGAAAATACCGTATGTTAATAAATAAATGCTCCTTTTTAATTCATTGTATCAAGCCAAAAACAAAGTTCCGAAGTTAAAATCTAGTCATAAACAATAAACTACACAAAATCAGCCTCATGAATACCAGCCTTAAATATCCTTATTAATTCGCAACAAAATCATTAGTTTCTTCTTTTCACCACTAAATGTCGCTACAAATATTCCCATCCATATAATACCGATACATCGTCGCATGTCGATGATTCTAAACAAATGTCACCGGCCATTTTTTCATGTTCGAAAAGCCGAAAACCGATTTGCGCGAAAAACGGCCTCGTTTCTGCATCAGTTCGTCATCGTCTGTGAAAGAGGTTGGTCGATTGTTCGACGTGAATTACAAATCAAATACATATATATAAAAAAAGTATATATATACACCAATTCAGACAAGTACATTCTAAAAAAGTTTTAATTAATTGTACGCCTAATCAAATATCAAGAAACATAAGTGAAGTTTTAACTAATTTCAACCACTGGACAACAAAATAAATCAAATTAAGGTGAGTTTAGCATGAAAATTAATTTTTTCTCTTACATTTTTGCTGGTGGTTAGAGGAAGCCATTTTGAATTTAGATTTTTGGATGAGAAAATTCTTTCCTTTCATTGAATTAACAAACATTTCTCCAAATAATCAAGTTTCGAGTCGTATTTATGGATTAAAATATTAACAAAGCTGATATTTGTGAAGTTTGGGACTTTGAATTTCTTGAAAAAAGTACAGTCTATTCAAAAGTTGTTTTTTTGCTTTTTCAAGAACTTTCGATTGTGGATGTAATACACATGTGACGTGAAAAATTATGAGTGGCCTCAAAATTTAAATAGAAAGAATTGAAAAATATGAAATTTTCATCGAAACCAATAGTTTGTGAGGTTGTTAACTTTTTCGCACAATTGATTTTTTCTCTACAACACGAAAACATCCCCAAATTTTCACTTGAAGATGAAAGAAAAAA
The DNA here is from genome assembly GCA_943590905.1 of Sphaerophoria taeniata. Taxonomy (NCBI): domain Eukaryota; kingdom Metazoa; phylum Arthropoda; class Insecta; order Diptera; family Syrphidae; genus Sphaerophoria; species Sphaerophoria taeniata. Next base: position 150,049,228 of record OX016541.1, read on the forward strand.
AAATTAAAAATGGCACCGGTCGGCATTGTCAGGCGCGCCATTTTGTCTTGTTTTTTCGCAAATCGTACGCATCTACATGGTACGAAAGGGGCCCTAAAAGTCTTGGTTAACAGACACCTACAACATCACAGTCGAACATCCAGTGCGCGACAGAAGCGTTGACCTCAATTACTCAGAAAAAAAAAATGAAAACTTCATGTGTAGCTATCATTACTTGGTTGAATAATTAAAAATTCGAAGTTCTTTGTGTGCGTGCGTGCGACTTAACCGGCCGGTGAATTTCATAAGTCGCCAACCTTTTGAGTCATTAATTCTCACGAATGATTATTAACTTTGTGATGAATGCTTGTACGTGGCCAAAAAACCATTGACATAAAACACCGGATGATGGCTCTGTGTGGTGTTTGTTTTTTTCTTTTTTGCCCGCCTGGTTAGGTTATAAGTCTGTACATTATTTACTTCTTGCTTTCGGCGCATGTCTGATGCAGAAGGACGCTTCTTTTTTTGTACATACGATACCTGATGGTAGCCCTCTGAATTACTAAATAGGAGAACACATGTTAGCCGGTGAATTGAGTTTTTTCTTTTGTGGTTTCTGGCCTTAGAATGTACATAAAGAATGAAGCCTCACATAAACCTTCCTGTCGATTTTGCAGATGTTTCTTTTACTTCCTTTCTCAAGAAACAAAAGTTCTCAGACTCACGTAGTTCTTCTTTAATGCTGATTGTATCTTTTCCTCATGAATTTGACCTGCCTACGTGATAGATTCCAAGTTTTATTTTATCTCGAGGACTGATTCTGCGTCTTGTTGACGTTTTTTTGGAAAATCGTACATTATGTATTAAATTGTCGCAGCTGCTTGCTAGCTTCTACTGTCGTTAGAAGGGGTGGGTTCGTAGACGCATTGTTTCAAAAATGCCTACTTCTAGAGAAATTGATTTTATTCGTTCTCCACCGATTAGATTCGTTCTGACAAATGATTCCCTTTTGATGGGATTAGGCTAAGAAAACTGGGTATAACGTCCTAACCAGGCGGAAAGCAATTAGGATTAGCCTGAGAAGATTGATGTTGTTGCTTGGAATGTATGTGTGCCTAGTTTGAACTCGGTAGCGAATTTGTATCACTATCCGCTCGAAAGCAGCTTGACCCAGATTTCTAGTAGCTATTACAGTTTTGATTTCAGTAAAAGATGTGATTTAAATGAGGCAGGGCTTCGTTGCTGTAAATAATCCGGAATTCAGCACTACTTAGGCTCATGTGATGTAATTAGTTTCGGTCTACCTCTTGTGTCCAAGTCTTTTTGTTAGGAAAACACGTAAGACAAAATACGCGCGCCCCAAATCTACTGAAGTAAACTGTCGTCCTTAATTTTTTAAACACAATCCAGTTACTGATTCAAAAACTTAAGTCGTTAAGGCATGGGAAACCGAATTGTCGATTGATTCAGGTCGGAACTATTCCAAGGCCTGTACGGACGTCTGTACAGAGTTTCGCATCAGTTTTCGAACGTGAAAAGTAGGTCAATTCAATTCAATAATTATCAAAAACTGTTATGTAAACTTAAATCGCCTTTCAGTCCTCCTTTTTGTTGCTACAGCTCTTCGGAGTCACCGTGTTTTCCGATTGACAGTCGATATCGGCCACCTTGTCGAAGCTAAAGAGTAAAGGGTGCCGACAATAATGAAAAACAACATCAGGCAATTGGCCACGTTTACAGGACCATATCCTTTTTATAACTTTTTCCATAACAAAATCGCTAAGTGGCTGCCCTATGTCTTCGATAGCCTCAAGAATTCCATCTTTGAGGTCTTGAATCGTAGCTAGGCTGTTGGCGTTGACCTTATCTTTCACGTGGCCCCAAAGGAGTCGCAAGATGTTAAATCACAAGACCTCGGTGGCCACTCATCCCTCAATGGCGCAATCCATTCACCGTAACTGTTGATCCAACCTCATTTTCGAGTAAAGTAAGGTCCAAAAACCCGACGGACCATTAACCGCACCAAACAGTCACACGTTGAGGACAACAATCGGTGCAATCCAGGTAACCGTGTCGGAGCGGAATATTCTCCGAGTTTTTGCTTCGAGGTAGTTTTCCGACAAGCAAAATATCTTCGATTCGGAGGAAATTGGAGAAAACTCAGCTCCGACGGTTACCCCGATTGAGGAAAATAACTACCGAAACTCTGCTTGCTTAGCCACCGAGGTGGAAATGGGCCTCGATCAGTCAAGATGATTTTTCGGCGGAATTCCGGATCATTTTCATGCATTTCAAGGACCCAATCAGCAAAAAACATGACGTTGTTGATGATTGGCCAGCTTGAGTTCTTGTGTTAACTGAACTTTATAAGCCTTAAGACCCGGAAACAACAATCTGCCGCAAAGTGAAATTTGGTTGACTTTCCTGGTTCGAAGTCACATTGATAAGGACCAATCAGATTGTTGACGAAAGGCTTCAGACGTTCACATATTACGGCAGAGAGGATCTTGTAGGCGATGTTGAGTAGGCTAATTCCTCTGTAGTTGGCGCAGTTTGGAGGATCTCTCTTCCTTAGGATCGGACAAACAAAGCTGAGGTTCCATTCATCGGGCATGCTTCTTCCCACCATATCTTTTTGTATAAAGAGAACTAAAACTTTCCTGAATGTAGTATGTAATAAAAAACGTAATTAAGGTGCTGGACATTTTCTTTATACCTAGTCTCCACTTTTTTTCTTTTTTTCATCACAACACGCCTCATACTCTATTTCCAGGTCGAAAGAATACAAACACGTATTTATTTTCAAGTAGAACACATTTTCAAAATTTGAATAAAAAGAATTGTTTGGCAATTAAAAAAAAAAAGAAAGTAAAATGAGTCCAAGGTAGGATTTTTCGTTTCTCAAAATTTCCGCATGATTTTAAAACCCCACCATTCCTTACTTCAAATTTTTTTAAAATTTTCTTGAAACATTTCTTTTCAGCATTAATATGGCATTCCGTGGAAACAACAATCGCAACCGCAATTTCGGCGGCAATTATGGTGGTGGGCCAATGGCCGGTGGCAACAATCGTATGGGCATGAATATGAGTCCTTGGGACAATCAAAATGCCGGCGGTGGCAATTATGGTGGCGGTAATATGCGCCAAGGCGGCGGTGGTGGTGGTGTTGGCGGTGGCCAAGGCATGAATGCCCAAGCCATTAGTTTGGCCAATAATTTGTTGAACAATTTGTTCAGAAATCAAAATCCACCATCGTTGTTGGATTTGCCACGCGGCGGAGGAATGGCTGGTAATCGCAATCAACGCCCCGGACCGGTATGTATTGACTTTTAAAATCTGCTAAATATTTATGGTTTTCTCTTTTTTATTCAATGGGATGTCATTGGTTTTTAATTAAGAATTTGATTGTGGAAAGATAAAGGTAGAATAGAAAGACAAAAACAGCTAGAAGGGACAAAAATTTTGCTTCATCATGACTTTGATTGTATTTGTAGAGACTTGCTCAAAAGCTTTCATTTAAATGTTATTGCCTTTGTCTGTCCGTTTCATCTTTGAAACAATTCATTTACTTCAATTTATTGAAACAAGCCACTCAAAAATGCCTTTCAAAAGAGCATTGCCGTCTTTGTTTCACTATTGCTAGTTTTCTGTAATTATTGCTCGTTCCCTTATTCAGATGGGGATTTCATTCGATTTGTAAATCCAATAGGGACGCACCCTTCCACTAGTCATCGAACTATAACTTCAGTAAACTCAAAATGTTCATCATGGTAAAGTACAAAAACGAGCAACCGAAATTCGGAGTCAGTGACCTCGACTTTAAGAGTGTTCAATTTTTATCTTCAGTGACGAAGAAAGTGAAAAAAGAAAAAAAGTGGATGCATGCGTTACCGATTGGAAGATATAGACTTGGACGATATGTGGTTTCAATAGGATGGTCCACAAGCCACACAGTACCACACCTTCCAATCGATTTATTTAAGAGTAAGCAGGAGCCGTGTTATCTCAACAAATGGGTCAGTTTATTGGCCGCCTTGTTCGTGCGATTTAACGTCTCTAAACTATTTTCTTTGACATCGGTTTATGCCAATAAGCCGACGACAACGTTGGAAGAGCTCAGAGCCAACACTGAACGCGAAATGGACGCTATTCTGTAGAAATGTGTGGCTTAGTTATCGTACATTAGGTCCATCGAATCGAATCGCCAGCTACAAACTGCCCGTAGTCGAAACTTTTGTTTGACGTAGCGTAAGAGTGAACAGCATTAACTCTTGCCACACAATCCTCCAACAGGCAAAGATTTCTGGAAAAGTGTAATTCAACATCATCCACGTACATATGCATGTGGCTGTTGATTGATAAATCTGGAAGGTCATTTATGTAAGCACTGAACAGCAGTGGCCTTAAGATAGATCCTTGGGGAATACCTTTGTTGACCAGAATGGGATTTGAAATACCGATTTCAGTTTCTACCAATAATTCGCGATCACATAAGTAGTTCAAAATAAGTTTGAGCGCAGTACTTGAATACTGAAATTTAGTTTTGAGCTTTTGCAATAAAATACAGTGATCAATACTATCAAACGCCTTAGAGAAGTCAAGTAACAGAACTATATTGATTTCATCACGGTCCATTGCAGCTCGCAGATCAGAGGTGACTTTGATGACTGCATTGGTTTTCTAATGGGAAAACTAAAATCTCAAAATGGATGTCCAATGCCCAGGGCACCAGCAGTTTGGAATAAAAGGACATTTAGTGGTTTCACCAACTGTTTCGTGAAGAATGCTCGTTTGATATTACGGATTTCATTAATTACTCTATTTCTGGCATACGTAAACTGACGGCGATTGAAATCTGCTGGGATTCTTTTAAACTTTTTATAAAACTTTTCTCGTTCCATAATTAGCATCTTAATGTGTAGCAATGAAAGATGAAATAAAAACTTTATGGGCAGGAGCAGGATTCGGACCTACGCGTTCTGCATACCACTACGCCTGATACCTCAAGAAATGGGTCAGTTGATTGGTGGCCGCCTTGTTCGTATGATTTAACGCCAATGGACTATAAATCTGACTGCTACACGTTAAGGCATTGGTTTATGCTAACAAGTCGATGACGTTGGAAGAACTCAGAGCCAACATTGAACGAAAAATAAATAGTGGCCGTTTCGATCGAAATGTCCGCCTGAGTCATTGTTAATTTGGTCTAAGGATTCCACCGCTGTAAACGGGACCGCGGTTGCAATATGAACGAAGTTGAAACTTCAAGTCGATTATAAAGTTTTTGAAATATCTCAAATGATTTGCTTCCTTATTGGAAAACCCTTAATATTCAGGTCATCCTTTATTTGTTTTGTCATCCCTTCATGCTGTTTTTTCTTGTTTCTCCTTTTTGATATAAGTAAGAGACACCAATGACGTCCCTTGAACATTACTTTTAAGTCAGTTCTACTCAAAAAAAGGAAAAAAAGCTTAAGTATTCTCCTTTCTTTGTAATTTTTCATTTTATTTTTACAAAAAAGAATTTCAAAAAACCAATAATAAATGTTTACCTCTTAGACAAAAAAAAAAGTATAAACTCCTTTCGGCGGTGCGCGAACTTCGTTTTGTGCATCGCCACCTTTGTTTTTCTTTAGTTTTAAACAAATAATTAAATTTTACTACTTCTAAGGCATAAGTGTGTTAATTTCTAAATGAAAAAAGAAACGAAAAAAACAAAACTGTTTTGGCTTGTTTTTTGATGCGTTGTATATTGCCGTGTCGCAACAAATGGCTCCTGACTTTTGAGATATCGTCTTCTGGAAGCTGGAATACTTTACAACAACAGCAAAAGCGCCAAACACTTTTTTTTAATTGTTTGTATCTCTCCATGTGACCTTTTAGAAGCCCGAGAGATTGTCCAGTTTCAGAGAAATACATAAATGAGTGATGAGAGAGAGAGAGAGAAAGAGAGAGAGCGAGACGAATCAATAATGTCGGCCTCCTTTGTGCATGTGCAAACAACAATGCCGCTCAAAAATAAACATCCAGTGTGTGTTTTTTATTTTTTATTTTGAAAATAAAAAAATATGCAAACAGTTTTATTTAACAACAACAACAACTCTAGACATTTTTTTTCTTTAGAATTTAACGAAAATTTATGTATTTTTATTCAAAATCAAACAAAAATGACAACAAAAATGAATTCAATTCTAATTTTCTTAATATTTTTCTCTCTTCTTCAATGTTCTCTCTTTTGGTTCTCCGTGCAAATAATTACAAATTGTGTTGTTTTGTCATTTCACTCAACGAAATACAAAATCACAAACAATTTTATATCAATGCCGCCACACACACACTCAATTTGTGTTGTGCAATGTCTGGCTCTAAAACAAACCAAACCACCTACTACAATCGTTGTACTATAAACCATGTGCCCAACTGCGCCAACCTACTGCGATCTTCAAACAAAAATCTGTTCCAAAACCATCTTCTTTCAAATCAAACCCCATCAACGGTTATTATTGCTACACCACGATTCGATTGCTTGCCTGCCCGCGCGCCGCTGCCGCCAAAATGACCAATCTTTAAACAAATATTCTTTTTTTTATGTAAAATAATAAAAATTTGTGTAAACAATCCACAAAAATGTAAACAAAAAACTATGTGCTCCTCCAATGCCCAATCCAACTGTACACGTTTCTCTCTTAAATTTTTTAATTTTGTTCTCTTAACTGTGTGAATTGTGAATCTTCTTTTCGTTTTTTTTTTGTTGTAAAAATTGTAATAAATTCATTTTTTGAAATGACGTGTCCCTTGGGCGCTGATTTGTTGTGCAATCTCAAAATATACAAACAAAATTGTATTCTCTCTTGGACTGCAAACTACAAACTTTAACAAAAACCGAATATTCTCTCTTAACATTCGGTTGTGTGCAATTAAATACAACAACAACTTCACGTGGCTCTTGTGATGTATGCTGCTGCAAACAAAAATATAAACAAATTGTTAAATTCTCTCAATGAATATAAAAAAAAACTATGTTTCTTGAAAATATTTTAATAAAAAAAACAAAAAAGATGGTCAATCGTGCTGGGCCAGGCAATCGCAATAATCAACGCCGAGTTCAAGGAGGTTTCAATAACCGTGGTGGTGCAAAGGTTGCAGCCAATAAGCAAGGTGGCGGTATTCGTAAACAGAATGCCTTTGATCGTGCCAAGAAACTTCTGGCTAAAAATTCCAATAAAAAAAAGGATTCAGCTCCTGGTGAAAATACTGAAAATCCTAAGAAAAACGAGAGGTAAGAAATATGTCAAATTTGTCAACAAAAAATTGACATGTTGTATTTTTTTTTCTAAACAAAAAAACCAAAAACAAATTTCAATTTCAATTTCAAATAAATAAAAAAAAACATTTTCAAATTTCTTTCCAAATAATTTCAGTAATGATAATGTGACAATGATGATGATTTATTATTTATTTACATATTTTTTATTATTTTATTATTTCACAAAATGCAATATCTTGATATTTTTATAAACATTTTTGGTTTGGTAAGTTGATGGATGGATATACGAAGTAGCGCCGCCAACACACACATTTTTTTATACAATTTTAGTCGAAATGTTTGTCTCTGCAAGTTGCTTGTACGTTTGGTTCTACTATTCTTACATTTTTTTTTACAATTTTTCAAATTAACTTATTTAAATTCAATTATTTGTTCCTTTTTCACTCTTTTCTGCTTCAAGAGTAGAGTTTTCAAGTTCAGAAACAATTCTTTATCGAAGCTTTCTGTGCTTTCAGATTTCTTTTTTTTATGTTATTAAAGTCTTATTTTCTTTAGTTTTATTTATTAAAGTCTAAGTTTTATTTTAACAATGGTTCTTGCTGGCTCAAAAAAAAAAAAAACTAATTTATATTTATAAAAGAAAGAAAGAACTCTGTCGCAAACGTCAAACAGCATCGATGACGTTTTACTCTTCGAACATGAGTCGATGATGTTTGACGTTTCGAACATTGAGGGGTAGCTTTCATTAGAACAAAAAAAAATTATAATAATGTAACAGACATTTCACTTGATTTTATGATTGTAGAGTTGTGAAGCAGAACAAAAAGTGTACAGTACAAACCAAAAAAAAAAAAAAAATGAACGTGTGGAGGACAGCTTGAGTATAAAAAAAGTCTTTATAAGAATGGTAACAGCCGAAAATTTCATTCGAATAAATATTGAACATTTTTGGGAACTTAAATCAGATTTTTTAAAAGTAAAGAAGGAATATCAATTTTTTTCCTTGCTAATGATAATGAGGATTCAATTTATGAAAAGTTTTGCTGTCGGAGAAAAATTATTTATAAGCGGCGTGTTGTGGTCCTAACTCAAGGTCATGGAAAGTCTTATAAGCTTCGTTCGATGTAACCAGAGGCGCTCCGGTGCTTGTCACTACCCTGAACGGAGCTGTCAAACAACTGAAAAATTTCCCTAGGTTTGGTTTCACATCGAACGCATTAGTATGTAGTGCTTTGTGCTTTTTTTCTCTTTGTTGCATAGAAACAGCTGATTCGAACAGCTCCGAAATTCTCACCCCGAAAAAAACTTAGGGCGATTCAGAGCGTTCCCGGTGCGAGCACTGAATACACATCGAACGCGGTGGAAATGCACCGGGGCGAAAAAAAGAGCAACATCGAACAGATCAGTGTGAAATCAGAGCGCCACAGAACGACCCAGAGCGCACATCGAACAAACCTATTAATCACTTTATGCTGAAGAAATATCCTGAAGAATTGAAGCTTTGTATTTGTAATGGTCGGCTTAACATTCCTATACCACTCTCTATCAATGCCTCTTGAAATCACGAAATTTTCAATTCAAATTCAATTCCCAACCAACTCTTGGGAAACTATCACTTACAGTGTCGCCCTAATTTGAGTAAGACGATCAGGCGGTTATTTAAAAAACGTTTTAATGAATAGGCTCTTTCAAGCGCTTCCTGATCGAATTTAAATATGTATAACGAAGGGTGCGTAAAATATCATCGACAATTTTATTAGTATGAAAGACCTATCGATGCCATAGTATGGGGATTTTATATTCGTTTAAATGTCCGGCGCTGTTGGTCCAGGTGACGAGCGTGCAAAGTGTCCAAAATGGACTGAAGGTGTCGCCAGCGCAAAATCCATACCAAAAAGTCATCTTATCGGGATGCATTTCACGCCCTTTGTCCATGTTGATTGATATTCTCTCTCATTCGACCATTTTTTTTTTGTTCGCGTACTCATTGGTTGATTAAAAAAAGGTCCTTGCTGAAGATAAACACTTAAATTTACAACAAATAGGAGTTGAAGAAATTCCAAAAAACAAGCTCTAGAATCAACAAATGCTAATTGTACAAAGGGCACTATCTGCTTAGTAACAAAACAAAAATATGGTCAAGCTTAGACCTAAAGCGCTCGAAATGCTTGATTTCCCTGAACACAACACATAAGTTCCACAATTGGAGTCATAACAGGACACTAGCTCATAGGAAGAAGGTCTACTCAAATGTCAAATGGATGAGGAAACTACCAAACACCTCTTCTACATGTCCGGCTCTCTCCAACGGAAGTAATACGTATTTCGGTAAATCCTTCTTCGACAATACCAGTGAACTGACAAAGACTGACATGACATATCTCTCCCGTTTCATAAAAAAAACATTAAGAGCCGTTTTCTTCACTATTGCTCAACTTGTAGGAAACTCTCAAGTTGGCCAACTCTAGAGTTAAGAAAAACTTGAGAGTTGAGAGACAAGTTGAAAATCGTTTTTCTTCACTACTTTCGTTTTTCTTCACACTCGAGGACATCAAAATGTAATGTTAATGTTCCTAAAGAAAATATGAATCCAACGAATCGTGTGTCTGTTTTTTTTTTTGTTATTGTTATGGAAGGCCAAACATGTTTCTAAAAGTGGTTTATTCTAAAGGAGAACAAGACTGGCTTGGCTTGTGGCAAACGCTTTTCAAGTTCAAGTTCCAAAGCAAACTCCACTTGTCCACTTATCAATTCCGAAAAACATACGCTTAGAAATCCGTTGTCCGTTCTACTTATTTCGGAAGTTGAGAAAATCGGGAGTTGATTAACTTGAGAGTTGAGAATCAAAAGTTGAAACTGTCAAATGTGAGTGAAGAAAACCAAAATCACAAGTTGAGAATAAAAATCCTCAAGTTGAGTTCAACTTCTAGTGAAGAAAATGGCTCTAAATGGTTTGTTTAACTTCTCGACTGTGTTATATCGGTAAACACTTTCTTCTTTATCTTATTTCTGTATAAAGCAATCCTGGTACATATTATTTGCATCACAGACCGGGTCTTGTCAATTTTGCCAGAAATGTCGCAAGTCTGCTAAGCTCAATAATTCCATCATTAGTCCTATAGATCTTGCAGCTTTCTGCAGTCTGCACATTGCAATATTCGGGAATCAAGATCAATGTTTGTTTGTTTGGTTCTTCGTCCTGAAGTGCTTCTAAACGTAAAGCGCTTGAGCAAACACACTTCCTCGTGTCAAAAATCTTTCAAGAGGCATCCAAACAAAATCTTGTGCTCAATTTCAAAAATAATAAAATAAATAGAGTGGCGCGACAGCTTTTGAAGAGTTAAGTGGCTTACTCTCATCAACAATTCTCTGAGTGCGTGTGAAGAATTGAGAGCACCTTCAATTTAACGCTGATTCCAAACGGCAAAGTCGAGTAGCACTTTCTTTATGACAGATTGATAATCTTGGAAGTGTTGTCATTGTCAGTTCTTCCCAAGTCAATAGGCACGACCCTTGAAAGATGAAATAAAAACTTTATGGGCACGAGCAGGATTCGAACCCAAGCGTTCTGCGCCATACTACTACGCCACGGACACTACTATAGCTCGCTTATGCGACTAAAAAAGGAACTTTGATACAGTTTTGCTTCTACAGCGAGCATGTGCTTAAATAAAATGGTGGTAATGTTTTGCTGTCAGAGAAAACATGAACAAAAATGTTCTCGTCATGCATGGTTTTTCTTTATTAGGTCTGGAATGTTAGATTTCAGCTATTTCTAGATCGTGAAAAAACTGATCAACCAATGGTTTAAGAAAGATTTTGAAGAAAACAAGTATTCTAAAACGCACCGGCCTTGGCTTACCAATAGATTTTCTAGTTATCCATCCCAACGAATAGTGAAGGATCGAAGAGTTTCGATAGAGTTTGGCATCTTTTTGCTCTTATATCGGTATCGACGATTACTTTCTTCTTTGGATAAAAATCTTTCGTTCCAATCGAACAATAGGCAAGAAGAAACCTATCGTTCCATGAGTGGAACTTGCATTATTGAACTGGTATGTGTACATCACCGACCACGTCTTAGCAATGTTGGCAAATATATCTGAAGTCGAAGTGCAGAAATTCGATTATTAGTAGTGAATGAGCCCGGTCCACAGCTCCATCTCTTCTTATTGCAATATTCGGGAATGCTAGAAAGTACATACCAATACGAATTCTTTTAATGGAATGCTGTGTTAATTTGTCTGGTCTTAAGTCCTGAAATGCTTCTAAACATTGAATTTATATTAATCGTGAGCACACACATATCCTCGTGTCACAAATATCTTGTGCTATTTCAAAAGCAATAAAATTTGAAAACATCTTCCGACTATATTGTCCAATACATACGTACTTACATTAACATCTCATTGGTGACAATGACAACTTGTAATTAAATAAAAGTGTTCCAACAAATAAATCTTCAAACGCTCGTAGCCTTCTTCCAATCAAAGAAATGAGGTGATCGAATTTGGTTAATTTTTATGCCACGCAATATAACGCCGCTTCAATCAATACGCCATTGGCGTCCAAACTCTAGAGCTTAAGTTGTAACTTCTGCCTTTAAAGAATTACAATTCCTCTATGAACTTTCCGAATGAGGATGTGCATTTTGCTCAGTCATACTCACAACCCGGAGATTGCACGAGGGGTTAGATGTTCAGGTTCGTAGTACAGAATTAAAGCCCGCGTAATCGAACTATCAAAGCTTATTGACAACCCTGCTTCTGCCAGCACAGGCCAAGTCTTAAACAATTTACCCAGCCCGATCGAACAACGATAATTCAATAAAATGTATTCGATTTAAACGAACACAAGATACATATAATAACTTGCTTTTATCTGTTCGGAAACATTAATAAATTCCTCACTCGTAAGCATGTGGTTTCTGTGCTGTCAGCAGTTTTATTATTTTCCAGCAAAAATATTGGCATTCGACTTCAAATAGAAAAAACCAATAGCCGCTTAGGTAAACATTTTAATTATTTTTGATGCCCAATCATTTTGCAGGCGATAATTGCTTCAGGTAATTTTTGCTTTATTAGTTTTTGAACAAAGATAAAATGTTCATTAAAAGATGGGCGTGGAAAGATTAATAAGAAATACATAGTAAGCTTAGATCTTGGAGCAATGGGTATACTAATTCGAGTTACGTCTATGAAACTACCCTAACTCGTTCATTTGTTTCTACAAATCTGATTTAAGTGTTTAGACATTCAAAAAGTGCAAGGACATTCTTATAAAGACTTGAATCCATCAAAAAAGAAACTTGAACAACCATCAACAAAAACTTTCCATTCCATTTGACACCAAACTAATTTTTTGTCTTTTTTTTTATTTTCCTCTTTCAATTTTCCTTCGAATCACAATTCTTCGTTGATTTTCGATTCAAAACAAATGAATAAGCAGCCAAGTCAAGGAATCCCCCTACGCCAATGTACCCAACGACATGTTCTACTGTCATCTGTGCAAGAAGCACATGTGGGATGCAAACTCGTTTGAGAACCACATCAAGGGACGCGCCCATTTGATGATGCGCGAAGGCATTGAAGAGAGCTACCGTCTGCGCGCCAATATGATCCGTCAAGAGGCCAAGATTGCCGAACAATTGAAATCGGTCGAATTGGATCGTTTGAAGCGTATGGGCAAGTCAAAGAACCGCAACTTGGAATACTGCACAATGTGCGATTTGAACTTCCATGGCCATTTGTCGGCCCATCGCAAATCCGATGGTCATTTGCAGCTGAAGAAATTCTTGCATCCCAAGTGTACCGAGTGCAACAAGGAGTTCTCGACTCGCATCGACTACGACTCGCATTTACTGTCGGCTGATCATTTGAAAAAGGCTGCCGAGAAGAACACCAAGGTCGGTGAGCGCAAGAAGAACACCTTGACCATTTTGACTGAAGAGGATGAGTTGAAGGATGTCCGTCCACCACAAAAGAAGAAGAAGAAGGCTGCTGCCCCAGCTGCTGGTGAGGTTAAGAAGGAAGGCGAAGAGGGTGATGAGAAGAAGGAGGGCGAAGAAGGTGATGAGAAGAAGGAGGGCGAAGAAGAGGCCGCCGATGAGACCAAGGAAGGCGACGAATTGAACGAAACCAAGGAAGAAGAAGAAGAGGAGGTTGCTTTGCCCGAAGACGCCGAGGACATCATAATTGACTTCAACGATGGCGATGATGTGCCAGTTGAAATTGACGCCAAGCTGCCAAAATACAACTGGACCCGTCCAGTTGGCGCCAGCATGATCACCAAGCTGGAATGCTTCGAATGTTCGATTTGTGGCAAATTCTTCGACACCGAAAAGACTGTGGAGGTACATTCGCGTACCGTCTCGCATCATCGTCAGTTTGTCAAGTTCTTGAATGACAAGTCGAGCGACACAAAGATCGCCCAGAAGAGGGCCGCAGCCGCCATCGAAGAAACCGAGCGCAAGAAGAGGAAGATTGAAGAAGCCACTGCAGCTGCTGCCGCTGTTGAGGCCAAGAAGGAGGCCGGCGAAGAAGAAGGCGCCGATGCCGAAGTCAAGGAAGAAAACGGCGAAGAAGCCAACGACGAGTTGTACGACCCATCTGAAGCCACCGGCGACGATGAGGATGTAGACATGGCCGAGAACGGTGACAAGGAAGTGGCTGACGAAGAAATGGTCGATGAGGAGAATGGCGACGCAGCTGCTGACGAAGAAGAAATGGAAACGCAAATCGAAGAAAAAGACGAGGCAACACCCGTTAAGGCCGCTGAACCTGCTAAAGCCGCTCCAGCAACACCAGCTGCAACTCCAGCTCCCGCCGCAGCAGCCACACCAACAACCCCAACACAAGCGACGTCACCACAGAAGAAGGGTGCTGCAGCAGCCGCAGCCAAAACACCGGCCGCCAAAGCGACGCCCAGAGGTCGTGGACGCGGACGTTACAACCGTTATTAGGTTATCTTTTAAAATATAAAATGACTAAACAAAAAAACACTACGAGTAGGTCGTCGTCGTCTTTTCTTATTTCTCTAAGCATAATAAAGGATTATACATGAATATGCGCAAAGGTATTATGAAAATTTGAACAAAACAATGTTAATAATTACTGGCACGTGTATTTAACAAACAAATACAACCATTCTCTGACATACAAGTTATTTATAATTTTAATTTTAACAATTAAAGCAAGCAAACAAAAACAATAAATGAAAATCTAGATTTAAACAAAACTACAAAACAAAAAATTAAACAATTTGGTCTTTTTATTTTGCTTTCTCGGAGGCTCTCAATCCTGAATGGTTTGAGGCAGTAGTTTCTTTTTCAGGTCTGGCAAGTGTGATAAATGTAGACATAAATGAAGACAAAGTAGCATCTTGGTTACACATTTGAAGCGAAATTGACTGGAAATGAGATAAGTGGGTCAAACAAAACAAAATGCAATCGGTATCTTAAAAAGCGAAGATCGTAGAAAAATTATCTTCATTTATTCTTACGACTCATATTGAAAAGTATGTTCGTTTTCTGTTGAAGTTTGGTGTCGACAGCCGTGACTCGTGAGCTGTCTGTAAAATGTACAGAAAATGTAGTTCAAAACTTTGTATATCTATTTGGCAGGCGTTCGACTCCAGCGCCACCTAGTTACAAACGGAGATAGTGCATTTGTTTGTATTGAGCAAAAATGTTTGATGAAGCAGATGAAACCGTCAATCCTTGATAATACCAGTAATAGATATACAAAGATTGAAAAGTTGAGTTTCTATATCGTTAAACTAACGATGATTTTGTAGAACGTAATATAATATGTAGTTCCCCTGTTTTTGTAAAATAACGATAATGAAGGAAAGCTCACACTATATCAGAGCCAGGAGAAAATTACCACATCGTTTTAATGTCAAAAGAAGGATTTAGTAGACAAGACCGTGCATTGTCATGAGACATCTTAAATTTACTTTTGAAAAGCGTATAAAAACATCAACAATACTCAACTTGTCTGGGCCTCTGGGGGCATCAGTTATTTGTAAACTTTGAATGCCTAACAGTTCAGAGCATTGTCATTCAGTCAATTTACTGAATATCCGACCCTTTCAGGGGCCCTACTCTGTAATGCGTTTCGAAAGCAAATATTTTCGAAAACGAATATTTTGTACTCTCTATTTCTAATTCGGATAAGAAATCTAGTACTTACGGATTGGCAAATCCGCATTCGGATTTTTCGTACCTGGCAATCAGTTTCCGAAAGTCATTTTGGTTGGAAAACGGAAATTTTCTTTCTACACCAAGAGAGGTAACGGATTGCAATTCGAATGCCGTTTTTAAAGGACACAAAAGGAAAATTGTGTTTAGTTGTGTGAAATAGATAAAATGTAAGTAAGGAAATAATCATTTTATTCAAAATTTAAGCAAATAAATTTCATTACAGGGAATCATCAGCCAAAAATTTGCTCATCCCGATCTGACCAAGGGGCGTTTGAACGCCTCGGACGCGAGAAACACTTCCAACAATTTGGAACAGTCTATCGCCATCTTTTAATGCAGAAGGACCACCAATGAGAGACGGTGTTCTTCTCTATTTTCTTAATCCATTCAAAGAGCAACCGAGGCCATTTTATTAAGTTTTTATGGAATTATATCTTTTTTCTTTAAAAATTAATTTGAAAATTCTCGCCTTGTTTGTGTTTTGTATTGTTTTGATTTTTTTTTTCCTTTTGATTTTTTTTTCCTTTTGATTTTTTTTTTTTTTTGACAAATCTAATAAGAATTACTTCGAGACTCAGCAAATCTAATAAGAAATACTTCGAGACTCGGCAAATCTAATAAGAAATACTTCGAGACTCTGCAAATCTATTCTATAAATAGAAATAGTACTAGATGATTTTTTTATTCGATTCGAACTTTTTACAGAGTACGAATTCATAAACGAATCGAATATCAGATTCGAATCGGATTGGCTTTCGAAACGCATTACAGAGTAGGGCCCCAGGGCTATCGTGAATTGCATTTCTCGAGAAATTTTTCCCTTATTCGAAAGATAGGTATCGTGAACTAATTTCGAAATTAGGGAAAAATTCCGCGAGAAATATCTACATATCGTGAACTATTTTTTTATGGGAAATTTTCTTCTCTTTCTCGTGGAATATTCCGTCACAATTTTGCAAGGGAATCCCAAAAGTTATTAACAATGTTAGTTATCTCTAGAACAAAAATAAATAAATAAATAAACGTAGCTATTAAAACTAACTAAAATGATTGATTTTGTAAGGTCTAATTCTACAAATTCCATGCAAGTCGAAAATTTAATTTTTAATGGAAAAAAACTAGGACATTGCGAATGGCTCCTGAAGAGCCAAGGCCTAAGTGGTTTACTCTCATCAATAGTTCTCTGAGTGCTTGTGACGAATTGAGGGGACCTACAATTTAACGCCGATTCCGAACGCAAAGTTGAGAAGCACTTTTTCATGACAAATTGATACTCTTGGAAGTTTGGTCAGTTCTTTGAAAGAGGCAGTGCCCGTGAAAGATGAAATAAAAGCTATGGGCGGAGGAATCGAACGCACGACGTTCTGCTTATGCTTAGAAGCCAATGCACCTTACCACTAAGCCACGGACACTTAACGGTTTTGTCACAAATAAAAGTAAAGATGATGTCCAAAAATTTCAACTTAAACCAACTCTGTAATAATTGTGAAATATGTATGTGGATCAAAGCATAAACACATAAAAATGTGATGATTCAAACGAATAGCTATTTCAACATACAGTGCTTGTGGTAACTCGAAAGGATTTGAATGATCCCTTAAACGACGTAATATGGCTCTCGGCTCATTTCGCCTTCTTCGTTCTTCTTCTTCTAATAACAATAACACTGATAATCTTTGCATTTTTATTAATTAAAACTTGTAACACAAACTAACTTCTTTGTTTTTTCTTTAAAATAAAATGTCAAAATATTCGAATGCTATGTTCGAATGTTTTTTTCTCATTTTTACGTTGGTAAAACTTGTTCCCAGGGAAAAGCATTCCGCGAGGAATTCCCGATAGGAGGAATGTGTTCTCGAGAAGAGAAAAATTCCGTGGGAGAAATATTTCCCAAGGAATTGCCGATAGAGCTGATTAACAAATGGCATTTTCCTCGGTGTGCACGCCTTGTTTCCATTTTCAACGATGGCTCTTCTTACCGTTTCTGGGTGCACATTAGTATTGTGATGAGTCCCTAACTCCGATGTGATCATCCTGTTGCTGTTGCGAAGTGGTCCTGGTCCACCATCCGCCCTATTAGTCTCTTGTCCCTTACCGATAGCTTAGATGGTCGGCCTGATCTTGCCTTTGAATGGAGTTGCCCTTCATTGCGAAAGCGATCAATGGTTCTTTGGATCGTTGACTTGCTTCTTGACAGCTGTTTGCCAATTTGTCCTTAGGACATTCCTTGCTTCACATGAAGATTAATTTATCAACTCTCTTTCACTCAAACTTAATTCTTTTTTCGACATTTTTGGTGTTCGAATTTCGCGAATTCCAGAAAACTCAAAGAATCAAATAGGAAGTGAAGTGCGCAGAAAATATCATTACTTGTTGAGTGTTTAATGCAGAAGAGTTTCAAACCGTACGCAAACTTTTGTGGATAGAATTTAAGGATTTTTTTGGTTTTTTGTCAAAGTTTTCAATAGATATGAAGACATTGCATTTATTTTTTTACAAAATGCATTCTTGAAAGAAGATTCATTGAAATATTTTCAATGCGGACATTTATAACTTACCATTTGTGAGTAATGCCTCTTTCTAATAAAATTTTATAAAAGTACGCAAACTTTTGTGGATCGTAGCGATCTAAAACAAAAAGTGTATTAAAACGAACAATATTTCAAAAAATAAGTCTTGGATCAGTTTGATTGAAAAAAAAATTCATATTTTTCGATTTAGGAGATGAAGTAGTCAAGTGCGAAAATCCGACAGATTAAGCAGAGCTAACGCTGCATTAAAAAGATAAAGTAGGGGTTTCATGACTTTGGCGCAAAATTATAGCCCGCTAATGAACAATTTTAGTGTGATACTAAGCTTAAAATGACGTTTGAGTCATATCTGGGCCATCGCCCACGGCCTCGCGGTACAAGGGGCCTCGCGCCTCAAAATTTTGTATGCATTGCTTCAGTGAGAATAAAATAAAAAAAGAAATAAATATTATATCAACATTTGCTTACGTCTCGTAACTATCGCGAGTAAATCCATGCCACGCCGACCAGTGCGGGGAATCCCTTCTTTTATTAGTTTACTTTCTTTACTAGGAAGCCTTCCAATCAAATCAAAGTACCACTAGCAAAGATTAACCAAATAATAAGATGGGAAACTGTCTTAAGTTTTACTCCCTTGATCTCGCGTTATAAAAACAAAGAGATAATGTGAGATTTTTCTATTCTGATTGAAGTATATGCCAACACTCTAACTGACGGATACAAGTCAAAAGAGAAGAACATTAATAAAGTAAGATCATTCGGTGCGGGTGCAAGACAGTCAAGCGAGTTGGTTATTTTTGGAGATCCGAAACTGACAATAATTCTCTTTTGTTTATTACAGCATTTTCAATTTACAGTAGGTTGCTAGATTGAATTTTGAAATTGTCACACGTGTTTCTGAAACTCACCGAGAAAACATTAGAAGTAATGATCTTGGATGTGGTCCGAAACTTAAGGCCCATGACATACTTAGGTCTTATATTAAGGTATGTTGGAAGGCAGGAATGCACTCAAATATTTACAAATATTGGCGCAAGCTTATAGTCTACTAATGAAAAATTTTAGTGTGATACTAGCTTAAAATAACGTTTCAGTCTAACTCAAACGTCATTTTAAGCTAGTATCACACTAAAATTGTTCATTAGCAGACCATACTTTTGCGCCATTGAATTTAGGAGATATCAGGTAAGTTTCATTGTTAATTTGATTCTTGTTCTCGAAAAATAGAAAAAAACATGAGAAAAAGAAAACAGAGTTGCTGTTTTTGTTTTAACCTGGACAAAACTTGAAAATATTCATCTTTAATTGCATTACGTAAACAACTTCTTGTCTCACAATTCAAAAAGAGAAAACATGAACCGAAACATTGTTCGGTGTTTTTATAATTCATTTTTCCTTAGAACGTGTCATTTTTCATTGTTTTTGCAGAGAGCATCTCTGTGCTTATAATACTAAGCTTCATACATAAAAGTTTAAAATCTTTCATCTTCATGCTTCAAATTTAAAATAGCTACTAACATTTAATTGTTTTCAAAAACAAAATATTACCCTTGATGTTGCAATAAATTTGCTGAGTGCAATAGATGAATTTATAATTGGGCTAAGGGACAATTTTGATAGCTTTGATTCATCAGCCAGACAAAAAAAACCCGGATTCCGAATATAAGGACCTTTCTGAATAGATGAGGTGTAGAAGCTCATGCCACACTATTTTTGACAGCTCTGGACCCTCAGTAATTCTGACTGGGAAAGAAAGATTTAAAATTGAAACCTTTCTTCCCATTGTCGACACACTAAGCGTTCATTTGAAACAGCGACTAAGTTTGTATACGAAGTTTGGCCAACGTTTTGATTTTTGTTTTTATTAAAAAATCTGATTTTAGAAGACTTAAAAGAGAACTGCAAATCTTTTGCTAAATTTTACACCGAAGATGAACGACATGCTGAATGCCTGAATTTAAAAGACTACTTGAAAATTAGTCGACACGAAAATGAAAAAAAAACTGACAACATTCTAGAGCTTTATAATTTTTTAAAAACTAATAAAATTGAAGATGAATTTCCAAATGTTGAAATTGCACTAAGAATTTTCTTAAGTATGATGGTGACCAATTGCAGTGGGGAACGTTCCTTCTCTTAGTTAAAAAGAATCAAAAACGAACTCAGAACTACAATGATTCAAGAAAGATTGACATGTTTGTCGCTGATGTCAATCGAAAGCGACATCCTCAGAGGCATCGATTTTGAAGATGTGATCAATGATTTTGTTAATCTCAAATCAAGAAAAAGACCCCTACAATAAATATTCCTTTCTTTTACCTGAAAAAATGTAGTCTGTGTCACTATATTGTTCTTTAAATTACATTCTCAATAACTTATTTAATTGTCTGTTATTTAAATTTTGTTTATTTTTGAATTTTTAAATGAAATAATTATTTTTTGTTTTAATTTTTACATTGTTTATGTTTATGTTTTAAATGCTGCAATAACTATTTATCTTTTTAATGAATTAAAAAAATTTATTTGTTTAAAAAATTAAAAGAATAAATATCAATTAAAAGTTATGTGATTTTTTCTGTATACCTTTATTTATGTTGTGTAATTATTATATAATCATACAAGGGCCCCATTTTCGAAAAGTGCCCAGGGCCCCCAAAATGGTAAAGACGGCCCTGGTGGAATATCTCACTTTGTTGCGCGCATCTTTTGAGAACTATTTTTCTGAAGAACAAAACAAAAAAATTAAACTGAATTCATGTATTCAGAATCCTTTTTCAACCAATTTACAAAAGCCCGAAAAAGGGTCTACCACGATATCTAGAAATCAATTATCTAGAAAGTAAAAATCTCGAATATGAAAATCTCGAAAACAAAAATCTAGAATGGAAAAAATCTCGAAAACAAAAATCTAGAATGTATGTTTGAATTTTTGAGACAATGTTTAAAATTCGCCGCGAATTTTAAACATTGTCTCAAAAATTCAAACATACATTCTGGATAACTTACTTCTCCTTAACAAACTTAAAGTTGACAAGTAAAGTTATCAATCATACAATTGCACATTGCTACTCATGCACCTGTGAGAACAGTTACCCATCTAAACACATTGTCAATGAAACTGTAAGAACATCCACAGTAAATTCAATATTATTAAAATTAGTCTAACGTGAGCTTGAAATTACCTCTATAAAGATGAAAGTAAATGAAATTGTCACAAATAAAGGAAATATTGATTTTCTTATTGTTTGCAACTATTTTTCTTGCTCAGAAAATAAAATATTGGGTGAACTGATGTATTTGTGTTTTATTGAGTTTTAACTGTTAAAAATACAAAAAAGAAAATCTCGAATTTTTATTTTTTTTCGAGATTTTTTTCTAGATAGAGTCTTTCTAGATTTTTGTTAATTCTGGATTTTTGTGGATTCGAGATTTTTGCGTTCTAGATAATTTTTTTTTATTTTCGAGATTTTCGGCATTCGAGATTTTTGGCATTCTAGATTTCGTCATGATCCCCCCGAAAAAATGTCGAACGAGGTATACACTCAGAGAAAAAAATCCCATAAGTCGGTAATGGGACTACCATTAATGAAAAAAAGCCTCTTTTTAATAGTATTTCAATAATTTTGTACCATTGTATTAATAGTTTTGAAACTATTATTATTTATAGGACAGAAACTATTGATTTAATAGTAAATACTATTTAAACTTATGGTATTTACTATTGTATTAATAGTATCGTACTATTAACTGTCTCAAAATTCGAAAAATAATTTGTAATGGTGGATCCCATTAGATAAATTTCGTTTTAATAAGAAAAATACCATTGGTTTTAATCGTATATACTATAGTTTTAATAGTAAAGTACTTTTAACTCTGTCGAACTTCGAAAAGTAATTTTTAATGGTGGATCCTGTTAGATTTTTTATAATTTAATAAGACAAGTACCATTGGTTTTAATCGTATATACTATAGTTTCAATAGTACTTTTAACTCTGTCGAAATTAGAAAAGTTATTTTTGATGGTGGGTCCTATTAGATGTTTAATGATTTAATAAGATAAGTACCATAGGTTTTAATCGTAAATACTATATTTTTAATAGTACAGTACCATTGGCTTCACTCGTAAACGTACATTCTTATTTTAGTATTGTCATATTGAGTGTTTCATAAATATAGTTCATACTTTTGTTAAGTATTATCAGCTCAAAATATTATTAATATTAAATATTTAAACATAGCTACACAAATTTAATAGGATTATTCACACTGTTGATTATAATATGAATTATTATTAATCTAATAAAAAGAATTTCCAATATCTCAGGATTGCCAGGAATGTAATGTAACACCACAGTGTTGCCAGAGTTTATATTAATAAAAATCATGTATAGAAAATGCAAGCAAATGCATAGAAAACTGTGAGTTTTTCTCGATACAATAAAATTTAATTTATATGAAGACTTTTTTAAGAAAAAGAGATATTAAGGCGACAATCTACTATGACTAACAGTAGATTTTTTCAAATGTATATTTCAATCATTAACACAGTTATGAGCGATTTAGGAATAGCATTTGATATAATTATAAGAAAATTAGGAAATACTCGGCTATGTCACCCGTACTTGCTTTCCTTCTAGTGAAAGAAAGAATTTTCAATATCTAATAATTTTCCTTTATTAATATTCCACTAATTTTTTTTTTTCAATAAATGAGTTTTTCCAAAACTGCCTGAATTTGATATCAAAGTAAAGTTAAAAAATATACTGTCTTAAATCTACCCTTAAAATAACTATTTTCTTGACGGTTTTGTTTTTAATGACATTTTATACTTTTTTTTCTCTAAAGTTGAGCGGTTTTCGAATTAATAAAAACTGTATGTGTGGCGCAGCGTTGCCAGATTTTGTTTGTTCCAAGTTGGGATTTTGGAAATTTTTGAGTGAAAACGGCGGGAATCTTTCGTCGAACGCGGAATTCTTACGTCTCTAGAAAAAAAAACAATCAAAAGCAAAAAAGTCTCATCCTTAAGAGTGTGTGTTACAAATTGCAACTTAGAATAGTTTATTTACAAGAGAGTTAGGTACTTGTGATATTTCTGTAAAGATTGTACTTCTTTTAAAATTGAAGATGAAGAACTTTTCACAGGATATAGATATAGATTAAACAGGACGAACAATTCTGCTTTCATTAAATATACAGAGCATTTATTTCTGGTATCCGACCATTTAAATTCATCTGAAAAAAAAACGCGTTCAAGGAAGAAAGCAGTTTATGTTGGGATACTTAATATGAAAGAAACTTGGATACTGTTGAAAAAGCTGGTGTCATTTCCGTGCGGTAGTCGCAGCGGTGTCCTTACAGTTTCTCACTAGTACGTCCAAGGATGATTTTATCAAGTTAAATTCTTCATCCAAGTAATATACCGAAACATCGCTTGTCAATTTAGCTAAAGTTTCAATATTTTCAATCATGTCAAGGCGTAACTTCAAGATGTAACTTCACTTTCTAGAAATCTAGAAAAAATTTGTTCATATGAAAAATCATAACGTTTGTCATGTTGTCTTGCGTTGTTACCAAAAAGCCTGAACAAACAAATAGCAAGCACTTGAGATGGGGGAAAAAGCATTCAATCAGAGTGAAAAAAAAATGTTCAAACTTATAAAAGCAAAGCGAAAGAATCAAATTAATAATATGAAAAAGAATTTTAATTTTGTGTTTAGAAATAGTCTAGTAAATATTAAATTCCTTATCATTAAGTGCTCAATTGCATTTTAAAATGAAATCAGAGTTCAACAAATTTTCTAAGCTAAATGTGTTTAGCATTCTCTGAAGAAATTATCCCCGGGGCATTAAAAATCGTCTGGCAACGCTGGTGTGGCGTTACCTTTAAAACTGATATACAAAAAAATAAAATAATTACATCTTAGTAATCATTGAAAAATAAATCTGCTACAAAGGAGAACCGGCAAAAATGTATGGAAGCTGGCCTAGGAACCAATAACGACATGATATATATCAATGGAAAGGTTTTTTTGACTTCTTTAGGTCCCAAATCGATGTGTGGAAAAAGCTATTGCACAATAAAGTCATTCACAAGTAAGAAGTGATTTCTTGTTTTCATCTTGACCTTGGATCCAATAACGACGTGATGTATATCAATTGAAAGGTTTTCATGTGTACTTTAACTTTTGTTTTGGCAAAAAGTCCCAAATCACTGTGGGGAAAAAGTTATTGCACAATTAAGTCATTCAAAAAAAAAAGTGTTTGCTTGCTTTCATCATAATAGAAAAGCTTTTCAAAAGAAAACAAAACATAACTTATTTTTATCCTTGAATGACTTAATTGTGCAATAACTTTTTCCCCACAGCGATTTGGGACTTCTTGCCAAAACAAAAGTCAAAGTACACAAGAAAACCTTTCAATTGATATACATCGTGTCGTTATTGGATCAACGGTCAAGATGAAATCAAGAAAGCATTTACTACTTGTGAATGACTTTATTGTGCAATAACTTTTTCCACACAGCGATTTAGCACTTACTGCCATATCAAAAGTTAAAGTAGACAAAGAAACCTTTCCATTTATATATATCATGTCGCTATTGGTTCTTAGGCCAAAATGCCGGTTCTCCTTTGAAACGAATTCGTCAAGCTTTTTACCTTGTGGGTGAATTACGTGAAGTTTAACAGATCATTTTCTTCTCAAAAACGACCTCATGGATTCTGATCAAATTTTTTTTAACAAGGTGTATTTGAGAGAGTTCATAACACCGAGAAAACATTTTTGATGTATGGTAACCCTTAAATTCGAGAACATTTAAGAAAGAAATCCTAGACCTTATCAAAACCTCACCTGTACTAAATCTCAATTAAATCCTCCAAGCCGTTTCATTTGCCTTTGAAAAGAAAAAGACTTAGGTCGACGAAGGACCTATATATTTCATCGCAGAGTTCCGGAAAATAAAATCTCAAAAACTGCAGTTGCAATACTTGCTCTATGGCCATAACTTCTATAGGTAGAGCAAATAAAAGTAATACATATATATAAAATCATTATAAAATATAAAATTAATAAAAAAAATAGTACATTTTCGAAAGTTAATCGCAATTTATCTTTGCTGACGGGCTTAAGCATTGAGTTTTGAATTGTTGGAGTTCATGTTAATGAAATTACAATTTTTCTCAAATTGCATAGGTAAGTAATGAAAGGTAAGTAAAATATTATTCAGCTAAATACAAAAAAACTGATAAAAATTTTAACTACGTATACATATTTCAATTTCAAATATTTCACATTTTCTTAAAATAAAAGATTTTGCAATGTTTTTTTCCTAATAATTTTTCAATAATCTAAAATGCTATCATATCAGGCGCCGCCAGAGTCCCGTTATATTTTCATGGTATGAATACCATTAGTGAACATTTTTAATAGTATATACCATTAACCTTAAAGTTATCCCATTAAAACTTCAGACTTATAATAGTATATACCATTAACTTCAATGGTATCCCATTAAAATGTGGAATACTTTCTTTTTTTTTTAATTCGTGAATTTCTCCACATTCGTTTCGTTAATGTCCGTGAGGCAGACCTTTTCAAAAACTTATAGAATTTATCAGAGCATAGTAGTGAGCTAAATACAAAAAGTGGTAAAAATTTTAACTACGTATACTAAATATTTCAATCGAAAATACGTCAGGTAGTATTCCTTACTTTAAATTTTCTAAAATAAAAGGTTTTTCAATGTTTTTTGCTAATAATTTTTCAATAATCTAAAATCGTATAATATCAGACGCCGCCAGAGTCCCGTTATATTTTCATGGTATGAATACCATTAGTGAACAATTTTAATAGTATATACCATTAACCTTAAAGTTATCCCATTAAAACTTCAGACTTATAATAGTATATACCATTAACTTCAATGGTATCCCATTAAAATGTGTAATATTTTTTTTAAATTGTTGAAATTCTCCACATTCGTTTAATTATCACTAGTTTACAAAATTTAATTTTCTGATGGCCCCAAGGATGAGACACATCATTTCTAGTAAATTTTATGATGCTGAAACTAAATCCAGACACAGAATTGTTCTAGCACGTCAGGTTTTCGAGATATGCTTATCTCAATGTGCTCAAAACACGGTTTTTGGCGATGTTTGAAGTAATTTTTTGAGGACAGAAAATTTTTACAGACAATTGTAACTACAGCATTCTTTAGAACTACTCTTTATCTTTCAAACCCATTTTAGTTTGTTTCGCTACGAGTCTTTTTCCTCAAGAAATTGAATTTTTGCTACGGCACTTCCATATTACCTATGTTATATTTTGCAATTTTGTACTAGCTAACTGCGTTATGAAAATAAAATGGTATATCTTGAGAAACAAAAATCATAACGAAACAAACTAAAATGGGTTTCAAAGATAAAGAGTAGTTCTAAAGAATGCTGTAGTTGCAATTGTCTGTAAAAATTTTCTGTCCTCCAAAAATTACTTCAAACATCGCCAAAACCCGTGTTTTGAGCACATTGAGATAAGCATATCTCGAAATCCTGACGTGCTAAAAAAATTCTGTGTCCGGATTTAGTTTCAGCATCATAAAATTTACTAGAAATGATGTGTCTCATCCTTGGGGCAAAAATGTTGTAAGCTAGTGTTATTGTCCGTGCATGCAGACCTTTTCAAACTTATAAAATTGATCAAAGCATAGTAGTGAGCTAAATAAAAAAATCATTGAAACATGAAAAAAATCGAACTTTTTTATTCTTTATTTTTCCGCTACTATAAAAAAAAGTGTTCGATTGAAAACCCTTTTCTTTTATTATTTATAAAAAGCTATGGATCCCTGTGCACTTGGCAATATATTGCTTATTGAAAATGAATGCGAATTAGAAAATGAACAAACCATACATGTGGAGGGCAGCATTATTCTCGATGCATCATATCTTGAAATGCAAAATAACGCAAGCGAGCAAAATGAACTTAAGGAATTAATTTGCGAAAGATTTGTATTCGACGAAATTGTGTTTAAGCGTGTGGCAGGTACCTTCAAAACTATTTCCAAATTTTTTAAAATAAACTCATTTCACATGCATTTAAGAAAATGGTTTCAACATGGACAGCCTTTTGGTTGCAACCGAATTGGAAATAAACGAGTTATTTCCAGCTCCTCTCTTAGGCACAAGGGCAAAATTTAAGTTTCATTTGAATGTCTGGAGAAAGAATGTATGTACAATATATTTAAATGATAACTTGATTTGAAGCTTAATTTTTTTTTAATTAGCCACCGAAAAATATTTCTGAGGCATGCAAGAACTGGATTGAGTCAAATTACTTAGAACCGAATTCCAGATCAGTACATAGTAATATAAGTTCACCCTCATCGTCACATCGATCCTTTGAAAATGATTCGATCCTTTTCGACAACAGCACATTGAAAGAACTGTTAAGCCAGACAGAGAGGGGTCAAAGCATGCTTAACTTTTATGATGAAAAAAAAAAACATTTAGATGAAGCAGATATTCAAACTGATAACCAAAATATCCTTGAAAAGTGGCGACTTTTCAAGCATCCACTCGGACATACACTTGTAAGTTATCATTTATATAATTTCACTTGGAATAAGTCATAGAAATCTGAATAAATAGTAACATTAAATTTTTATTTGCAAAATACATACTTCCAGGTTGAAATTGACTATAATATCCTGAAACCAAACAATCAATCGCAACTTTTCAAACTCTGGCCTTCATTCATAAAACAAATCGTTCCCGTCATAAAAAAACAAGTGAAGGAGAAAGGTTCATGGGCTCTATTAAACGATCTCGAGAGTATTAGCGCAAGTAAGTGTATCCTTCTTTTTGAAAACATCTTAATTAGTTTTAATCTTCAATATTTTATATAATGTCCACTATATATTTCGTAGTAACGATGAAAACAAAATAAGGATAAAAAAATTACGTATACGCCAGAGTGGACACCAATGTTTACATTTTTATTCAAATTGCTCGTATTATAATTCAAATCTATCTTCAATAATTGTATCGATGCTTCCCTTTTTTTCAATTAATATATTCCATCCTGATACTTATAAATAGTAATACTACCAACGAAAAAAGTTTGAAGGTTCATCAAATTAATTATGAGAAAAAGTAAAAAAAATAAATAAAAAAAATTCTACTCTGACGTATACGCAACATTTTCTTTTCTTATTTTCTGATCATGGTATATAATAATGTATAATAATTTTTTCTGTTAAAATTATATTTTGCCGGTTTTTACAAGCAATTAAAAATATATAACCATTTTCAAATTATTTCCTTTTTTCTTTTCTTCAGATTCTCGAGATTTCTTAATCTAGTCACTAATTCACCTAATTTAAGTTTTAAATTAACATGTAAATAAATTAACATGTAAAAGTATTATTTAAGAAAATGTTATGGTTATATAATTATAATAAAAGAAATTTAAAAGATTGCAAATTTTGCTGTTTATATATTTAATAAGATGTGTTTTTGAACAATTTGTAAATAAGTTCGGCATGTGGTAAGTTTAGTGAATATTAATAAAAGTTCGGTTTCAGCTTAAAATCGTTGTCACCAATACTATTCAAAAAATACAAATCAATATGCTAATGATTGTGCTTTTAAATCAATAGAATTATTATATTAAATCAATGGTACGATAACTTATTATTAAAAGTAAAATACTTAAAAATGTAAGTAGTATACCATTAATTAAATGGAAAGATACCATAATATAAATAGGACAGCACTATAAATTTAATAGTACGCTACAATTAAATTAATGGTAAGATACTGTTAAATCAGTAGTACAGTACTATCCAATGAATAGTATTACACCATTAAATTAATGGTAAGATACTATTAAATTAATAGTACAGTACTATAAAAATAATAGTATTACACCATTTAATCAATGGTAAGATACTATTAAATTAATAGTACAGTACTATTAAATTAAAAGTACAGTACTATTAAACTAATAGTATACTACCATTAAATTAATAGTAAGATACCATGATACTAATAGTACAATACTATAAAATGAATAGTATTATATCATTAAATTAATAGTAAGATAACATAATATTAATAGTACAGTACTATTAAACGAATAGTATTACACCATTAAATAAATGGTAAGACACTATTAAATTAATAGTACAGTACTATAAAATTAATAGTATTACACCATTAAATTAATGGTAAGATACTTTTAAATTAATAGTACAGTACTATTAAATAAATAGTACAGTACTATTAAATTAATAGTATACTACCATTAAATTAATAGTACGATACCATAATATTAATAGTACATTACTTTAAATTGATAGTATACCACCATTGAATTAATAGTCTTATACCATTATATCAATAGTATCATACTCTTGTTTCAATAGTATTAAACCATTAAGGCATGTGTTCGAAATTATTTAAACTTCGAATTTCGAAATTAAATAATAGAATCTTTTATAGGGTATACCATTGAATTTATAGTATGAACCTATTATTTCACATCGCCTTAACATAATGGTATGAAAACCATTGAAATAATAGTACAAATCCCATTGACCAAATTTAATAGTAGAAAACTATTGGAACAATAGTTTTCCTATTGATTTTATGGGATTTTTTCTCTGAGTGTATGAATCTCTTTTAGAAATGTCATCAGACACAAGTATGGTGTCAATGTTTAAAACGACGCCTCTCAACGATTTTTGGTGCAGAATCCTTGGTGAATATCCTATGCTTCCAAAAATTGCTCTGAACATTCTTCTACCGTTCCCAACAACATATTTGTGCGAAACAGGATTTTCAACCTATGCAGTTCTAGGGTTCCGCTAAGTATTTCGTTTTCCAAAAGAGTTCCGTCACCAAAAAAGTTTGAGAACCGCTACGAACATTAATTTCGAGGCGATTTCTTTTTTGTTTCAGAACACGGTTCAAAATTATAAAATTATGCTCTTACATGAAAAATATAGTTTTTTTTTTTTTTAATCCCACGCCTCTTTCCTCCCAGATACCGCACGCGCTGGGGTCTATTTTCACCAAGTAGGTAGTCTATTTTCATAGCCCAAGGTTGGGCACTTGTGAGGGAAAATGTGAACCATTTTTTTTTTTAGACTCAGATATATGAGAAAGTTCGTGCGACCCAGTTGTGCATTTAATGTTTATTTACTTAAGATAAAACGTCAAGACATCACTCACAGGAATATGGGATAATTGTGTTCAATCCAAACATTCCTAGTTAGTGGTTTTCTGCAATGATAATGAAATCCACTTAAATCTGGGAATGTTTATTGTTGCTCGTGCGGACGACTTGTGTTTCATTGTGACGTTCGGGATTTCTATTTAATTGCTTTTGAGAGATACAAAAAATATCAAAAGAAAAAAAAAGGTACCTATAGAATGCAGAAGCAATTACGATCATTTTGTGAATCATTATTGAATGATTTCATCGAAACTCTTGAAAATCATCAAAGATCAAAAAGAAGTTTGTTTGAATATTCAAAAATTCCTTGAGATTAAGATATTAAGATTGGATGGACTCAGATACGACGCTCCTCAATCAACCTCTTTTCTCGGCATTAGACCCGATGAAATTGAGTTCTGGTTTGGATAAATGATAACATTGTTATTTTAATTCTCAATGAAGTACACAATTTTTACAATTAATCATTTTAAATACCTATACATACGTAAACAATAATTACGCTTTGTTTTAATACAGAATTCACGTAAAATTAAATTAAGAAAAAAACAAAAACGTCTATAAAGTAATTTCGGTTGAACTGTCAAGAGTCCTGACTTCATTCCTGATTCGGAGTGAACTCCGAGACCGCGAACATCTCTCCCAACAATGTACAATATTCTTCCCACTAAACACATACAAATATGGATCCAACGTAAAGAGCACAGCTATCAGCAAATTTGATAGGCTCGAGAACCAATGGCTTGATGGCAAGGGATTCGATTGTAACGATAATACTGTTAATATCTGGAACAAGAAAAACAATGTTTAACACACATTTTCCAGACTTAGAAATAAAGGTTTACCATTTGTGGCATCCAACAGGTCAGAAAGATCAAACTTAGAAGCACCATCAACTTCGAGAATCGTATATCAATTTCCGAAATGTTCGACGATTCCTTGAAACTCAATTCCGACGATGACGAACTCGTGTCGCTTAGTCTTCTTCGTTTTCTCAACAAAATTGCTCGCACAACAAGAGTGTTACAACTGACAATTGTCGTGCAAATGAGTGTTCCTTAAAAACGAAAAAAAAAGAACAACCGATAATTTAATTTGAACGGATGATGTTACAAACTCAACAAACAAGTTCATTAAAAAACCAATAAAACTAAAAATTTATACGCCCATGCGATATAAACAAATAATAAAGAAAATTTGTTTATTGCCGCTTAAATATTTTCAATTCTTTTCTTTTTATGGATGCTTTGGAGGAAGTAATAGACAAAAGGTGGAGATTTTGCAGACGCACTTACCAAAAATCAGAAATAGAATCGCATATGCTCGATCTCTTGGCGTGTTGGCTTGTTTATAATTTAAACATTCTTTGTTTTGTTCATCAAAATAAAGTCCGAATCCAAACAGTGGACAGAAATTTATAATTCCTGCTACAACGGTTAGCGCTAGAATCGCATTTGTGTTGCATTTTGGTTTGAGGTTCTGGAAAAGAGGAGAGGTTAGTCATAAAATGTACTTAAAAAAGGAGGATTTTCATACCATTTGATAGAAAGTATGATGATTCAACATAATATAACGATCGATGGACATAATCACTGCCACACAGCCAGAACTTATTCCAAAGAACCGAGGAACTACATAGCTGGCACAGAACCACTTTTGTTTTCTGAGCTTTGGTTCGTAGAGCGTAAGGCTGAATATTGTTGCGACGCTCAAAAGTCCAATCAAGTTATAGGCTGTTAGGAATCTGTAATAATTTGAACACATATGAAAAATTGATGAGTTTGTAGAAAATGCGAAATAAGGAGTTGATTATGATTCATTGGGGATATGCACTCCTTGAATGAACAGCGTTTTTCATAAAACGAATTTAGTGATCAACATTCTTTATTCAAATGGATTATTCCACTAGGAATCCTGAAAAAAAGATTTTCAAAATACGAATGGAATCTTCCCATCCTGTCCTTTGTCACAACAATGCTCAGAGCGTCCTTAAACAAACATCCTTTCAGCTTTTCAAAACGTTTATTTGATGCCGGATTCAGCGAATTACAAAGTTTGAGTAGATTTTCCATTGTGAATCAACATCGATCGGATTCTGTATTGGAATTTAAGTTCATATACAATTTCTTATTATAATAAGACTGCGTATGGAAATCACATCGATGCCTTTTTAAGTGGAATAAAATATCACTTAAAAGCCAATCGCTCGCGAACATCCAAAATGTTCAAAATGGACTCATGCATCGCCAGTGCAAAATCCACATCACACAGTGACTTAATCGGGATGCATTGTATGCTCAAAGTTCCTGTTATAGGAGATTGCCTCAATCTAGAAACTGTTAACGTATTTTCAACACTTCAAAGAGACTACAAATTTTGGGAAAACAATCGATGAGTCAGGTGATAGTACAAGGACGAGGAACTTGAAGAGATTGAATCTCACTCGATGGATTACGAAAAATTGAGCTGTGAGCTGTGATTTTAGAGTACATATCTGATTACTAGTGAAAAAGAAGCAAACAGATAACGTTCTATTGTCAAGATCTGCCAGCTTTCATTGCCTCTAAGTCGAGATTTCAGAATATTAATTTGGATATAGGACGACCAATATACCTTGCTTAAGATTTACAAGCTGAGCTGATAAGGATTCGTTCTGAAAATTCAGAATTTTCTAAAATTTGCAAAGATTAAACAGAATTAGCAGCAAGGGAACATCATGGTAAAATTACCCGATTTATGGAACCTCAGCATTGTTTTCCCGATCATGAAAAAGGGAGATCCTCTAAACTGCGCCAACTACAGAGGAATCAGCCTACTTAACATCGCCTACAACATCCTCTCTGCCGTAATATGTGAACGTCTGAAGCCTTTCGTCAACAATCTGATTGGTCCTTATCAATATGGCTTCAGACCAAGAGAGTCAACCATTGACCAAATGTTCACTTTGCGGCTGATCTTGGAAAAAAACCTATGAACTCCAAATCGATACCCACCACCTTTTCATCGATGTTAAGTCCGCGTATGCCAGCATCTACAGAGACGAACTGTATAAAGCTATGTCTAGTTTTGACATCCCTGCCAAGCCCGTTCGCTTATGCAAAATGATGATGCAGAAAGCACGCTGCGCCATCAAGGTTTTCAACGACCTTACGGGATCTTTCGATGTCAAAAAAGGATTCAGACAAGGCGATGCGCTGTTATGCGATTTCTTCAACATCATTCTTGAAAAGATTGTGCAAAACTCCACCGTCAACACCAGAGGCGCTATCTTCCAAAAGTCTGTTCAACTTCTCGCGTACGCCGATGATATTGATATAATGGGAAGAACACAGCGTGGTGTCAATGGCGCTGGTTTTAGCAGGACGGCGGCGCAATCTGCCACACCGCGCATGAAACAATCGACTTATTGCAGCAACAATTTCCAGAACACATTATCAGGGATTGCCAAGCTCGTTCGTTTGTGCAAAATGACGATGGAAAACTCACGATGCGCCATCAATATTGTCAACGAGCTTACGGAATCTTTCGATGTCAAAACAGGATTCAGACAAGGCGATGCACTGTCGTGCAATTTCCTTAACATCGTTCTTGAGAAGATAGTGCAAAACTCCACCGTCAACACCAGAGGCACTATCTACCAAAAGTCTGTTCAACTTCTCGCGTACGCCGATGATATTGATATAATGGGAAGAACACAGCGTGGTGTCAATGGCGCCTTTGTGAGAATTGCGACAGAAGCGGAGAAGATGGACTTATCGGTTAGTGAGGGCAAAACAAAGTATAATGATGTCTTTCAGGAAGGACACCCAACACCGACGGCTCGGACAGAACGTCACAAAAGACGCATGTTTCTTAGGCTCTGCTATTAACATGGGCAATATCAGCAGCGGCGAGGTCAGAAGAATAATAACTCTTGCTAATTGCTGTTTCTTTGGGCTAAGAAATCGATTGAGTGGAAAGAACCTCTCTCGAGCAACTAAGGTAAAACTGTATAACACCCTCATCATCCCAGTCCTACTGTATGGATGCAGAAACATGATGGACCTTGACAAAATCGGATAAATGTTCCTTAGGCTGTTTCAAGAGGATAATTATTCGGGTCATCTTTGGCCCCGTGTGCATTGATGGGGAATGGCGAAGAAGATACAACAGCAAACTTTACTGGTTGTACAACGAAATGGACCTAGCCCAAAGGGTGAAGATCAAATTAGAGAAGATTTCGATTAGATGCCAAATTAATGTCATTGGCAAACAGCAGACAAAAAAATTTAAGGATTAAAAAGGATGGCATTCGCAAGTAGAAGAAAAAGTAAAGGACCAAGATGTTTTCCTCGGGGAACTCCAGAGGTCATAGAGATTGGAAAGGATCTAGAAAGATTTACAAGATAGAATACTTGAAAGAGACCTTGGGCAGGTAGTTTGGTGATTAAAAAATTTTGGTTGGCCTTAGAGAAGAATAGGTAAGCTTGGTCTGCAAGCGGTTCTTAAGGTTACTCGCGATCTTCTTGCAAAGAATAAAAAGCCTTCCTTAGGTAAAACCAAACAGAGAAAGTGAAAACTTGTTTTCTTCTCCTCCTCAGCCATTCAGCTTCTACAAAAATTGTTTGAAAACACGCCAAGCCAAGCGGTATACCTTCCTATAAGGAATTGTCCTGTTATAACACCAGTTAACGAGCTTATATGCAATCTGCTTAGAGATATGAGACACCTAGATTGCTTTAAATCTAGGTTGGGCTAAAGCCAGGGATTTGATTTGCTTCAATTTCTGAAAAATCGGAGTGTCATATGTACAAAACACACTTTTTGTGTAATTTTCATACATTTTTGCATGGTAGCTTACAAGTTTAATAGTTCTAACCAACAGACAAACGGATAAGACGAACCTATAAGGATTTTGTTTTTGGTACTTTGGTCACAGAAGCCTAAAAGAAGTTACATTTATATTTTCCATTTCTTAAATCAGTTTTTCTGCAAACCAGTGCTTTAAAACTGTCGAACCCCTTTCCCTTTGAATAAATTATAACGAAATGCGCAAAGCAGATGTTCGATTTTTATTATTTTTTCTTGAAAATTTCTCAGAAATTATTGTTTTGTAAATAAAAAATATCAAATTCTAAATACCCGATTTGGTGTCACTACCAAAATTTGCAAACAATTTATTTCTTCTTTTTGTGTAATTAAATTATCATTACCAGCATTTGCGAACACTTTTCCAAAAATAATACGTATACGCCACAGTGGCTATAATTATTAAACACATTCTCGTTGATGCACTGTTAAGCAAAAACCTTCTATGTAAGTCCTCAAGGAGACAATACAAGATAAAAGATTAAGTTTTCAAAGGGCTTGTGCAAACATCCATAAGGACAATATTGTATTTTTAATTTAACGTCCTCTAGTTTTTGTCATTCAAAAAATAAATATTCAAATCGTCAAGAAAATCCTTTCCTTAATTAAACAGAAAAAGCCAACTTACCTTAACATCAACGTATACGTTCTATTAATATTGGTCCTCCTTCGAGCTAACTTCACCAACGCCAACAAATTCCCCAACACACCGACAGACAAACACACAAATACAACGACTGCAAGTTGCAAGCTCGGTCCTTTTTTTCGAAAAATCTGTGTGAAGCTAGCATTCAAACTAACACTACTCGAAGTATTCGTTAAAAACACTTCAGAAGCCATATTTTGTGTTTGTTGTTTTTTTCAACTGCCAACAAACATCCATTAACAAGTGAATCACAGAAAAATCACACCGGCGAGCAAAAAGGCACTCGACAGTAGTCGTCACAACACTTGAGTATAAAACAAGGCGCACACTCTAATAGCTCGATCAACAAAACTCCACAATCCACAGCTATGTATAATCTAACCAGTTTATTGAACAAAACGTAAAAAAAATGTTTAACGCTTTTGAAAATTGCAAATAACTATCTAGATACAGCATCCATTCGAGAAGTCGCAGTCGCAGCAACGGAGTTTTGCTTGCGCTCCGGTCAGCGTCTCGAAACTAACTAATTTCAGAATTATTTACTATAATCGATTACATCCCCAAATGGGGGTGCGATTGATAGACGAATGCCTGGCGCAGCTGCTGCGGCAATGATCGACGAAGTCAGCGGCAGCAGTGAGTCTTATCAAACTCATCTTACCAGTTGTTGTCGACTAATTCTTTTCTGTTTAAGAACTCAAGTGAGAAAAACCCCGAGCTTTTTGCCACAGGCAGTGTGCAGCGCTCTGGTGGTGGTCGCCAATATTGCGGTAGAGAAACTTAAATTTCTGGCTGCGAGCGACTCAACGATCGACACGCGACGACTGACGCACGACAACAGCGGAACTGAGATTGCAAGTGCATAGACTACAACAACTGGCCGGCCGACATCGATCGATTTGATTATTGACGACTGCAGCAATTGGACCGATATATGTATAAAGATTTGTCTCATTATTTACAATTTTCATAAGGTTAATGAATTCTAAATTAAAGCAATAAATAAATATTGATGTTTTGTTTACCTATTTTTTCGCATTAAGTAACAGATCGACAGCCAATAAGTTGAATGGGTTAATGACTAACGTGTCGCCCGAGTCGATAGAGTATTATAATTTATTAACACAAAATTGCGGTTTGTGTAAATTTTGGTTATACATTTCTAGGGAACTCTATCAAAGGGATTGACTTCATGCAATTGGTTGGCGTTGCGTAAGTTTTTATTTTTTTATTCCCAATGACATAACTTGCTTCAATCATAATACTTAGAATGTATCTAACTCTAGCTGGAAACTGGGAATAATACAAAAATATGACCTACCGCATACTCGCACTTAGAAATGTAGCAGCAGATTTGTTGTTATCAAAAAATTGTGGGCTTTCCCATTATTAATGTTGATTTTCTTACGAGCAGTGTTTTATTGAACTCATTGGGTTTTTTTGTCTTCTGCCCAAAAATAGGAAGGTTCTCCAAAATGAGACATGCCTTGCAAACACTGTGGACATCTGTGGATAGAGTCATGAATTTAAAAAAATGTCAAGTTTGAAATAATTGAAAATTTTACCATTTGAGGCATCCAGCAGATGACAAAGGATATACTCAAAAATATCATTAGTTTGGCGAACTTGATCTCATCTGGGGAAGTTGATGTGTTGGCAATACTGTTCGAGTGGTAAAGTGCAGTATTGACATCGTTGTCCTTCTCACGAGTGATAGTCTTGTAGTTGCGCGATTTGGTGTGTGTTTTATAGCGACCGATGAAACAGAGAACTCGCGTTACGAACAGGTTGCATGCCACAATAACGACACAGAGAAGTGATCCTGAAATTCAGCAAAGTTTACAATAATTTTATCATTTTCAAGTTAATGTCAGAAATTCTTACCAAAAGCTAAAAACAACACCGCATAGGATTTGTCCCAAAGCGTCTCAGCCTCCCGATAGCGTTGGCATTCACGTGTCGTTTCATTAAAGTAAACCCCAAAGCCGGCAAATGGTAGGAATGTTATGACCATTGCTACGGCTATCAGTGCATGTATCGTTTGTCGAACAACATGATGTGTAATGTGCTATAATTAATCATTATTAGTTTGACTATTTCTGTTTTGATTAAGATTGGAAAATATGTCTTACCTTGTGGTAAGTAAATGGTTTAGCCAAAGCCATCCAACGTTCAAGTGCCATAACTGCCGCTATGCATCCAGAGCTTAGTCCGAAAAATCGCCAAAAAACCAAGCAAATGCAGCCTTCACGAACATAGTGGTCTCGTATTTCATCGGGTAAGGAAATCCGCAGGAGAAATTGTGTTAGCATACCCAAGAGACCGATGAGATTGTTCGTTGATAGACATCTGCGAGATAAGAAGGTAAATGTTGTATAAGGAATTTTTTAATATTTTATAATTTAAGTTGTTGGTTTTTTGTGAAAGTGCAGAGATTTTCAAGATAATTTGACCATGCTGGTTTCAGTAAACAACTTTCATGAAAGTTATTTGAAATATGAACAATCGAAATCAATTCATGAATTTCTCTGGCTTTTCTTTCTTTTAGAGGAATTGAGAATTAAATTCTATGAATCACATTTGATACATGCAAGACAAACCTATAAGGAATTTGTTTTTGGTACTTTTGGTACAGAAGCCTAAAAGTAGTTACATTTATATTTTCCATTTCTTAAATCAGTTTTTTCTGCAAAGCAGTGCTTTAAAACTATCGAACCCCTTTCCCTTTGAATAAATTATAACGAAATGAGCAGCAGATGTTCGATATTTATTATTTTTTCTTGAAAGTTTCTCAGAAATTATGGTTTTGTAAATAAAAAATATCAAATTCTAAATACACCATTTGGTGTTTACCAAAATTTGTTAACAATTTATTTCTTCTTTTTGTGTAATTAAATAATCATTACCAGCATTTGCGAAGGCTCAGTTTGATCTCTTGTCGATTATGTTAATTTGAACTTATCCAAAAATAATACGTATACGCCACAGTGGCTATAATTATAAAATACATTCTCGTTGATGCACTGTTAAACAAAAACTTTTTTATTTAACGTCCTCCAATGTTTGTCATTCAAAAAATAAATATTCAAATCGTCAAGAAAATCCTTTCCTTAATTAAACAGAAAAAGCCAACTTACCTTAACATCAACGTATACGTTCTATTAATATTGGTCCTCCTTCGAGCTAACTTCACCAACGCCAACAAATTCCCCAACACACCGACAAACAAACACACAAATACAACGACTGCAAGTTGCAAGCTCGGTCCTTTTTTTTCGAAAAATCTGTGTGAAGCTAGGTTAGGTTAGGTTAGGTTGAACGGGCTGATAGTTGATGTTGTTACCATCACACTTAGATCAATGTAGATCCATTGTGGTACCCCGAAGTGTTGTAACTTCCTGAAAAGATATAATAACCTATGAATCATGTGGTTCGTTTAACCATTTAGATGTCTTGACAAAGTTTAGTAAACTTTTGCCTGGCAGTTCTGATAGTTCCTCTAGTTCATTAAAGAAGAAGTTTCCTAGAGTTTTTTTCCTAGCAAGACAGAGCGAAGGACAGTGACAGAGAAAATGAGCAGTGTCTTCAGGCTCCTGTGTGAAGCTAGCATTCAAACTAACACGAAATATTCGTTAAAAACACTTCAGAAGCCATATTTTGTGTTTGTTGTTTTTTTCAACTGTCAACAAACATCCATTAACAAGTGAATCACAGAAAAATCACACCGGCGAGCAAAAAGGCACTCGACAGTAGTCGTCACAACACTTGAGTATAAAACAAGGCGCACACTCTAATAGCTCGATCAACAAAACTCCACAATCCACAGCTATGTATAATCTAACCAGTTTATTGAACAAAACGTAAAAAAAATGTTTAACGCTTTTGAAACTCGCAAATAACTATCTAGATACAGCATCCATTCAACGCTCCGGTCAGCGTCTCGAAACTAACTAATTTCAGAATTATTTACTATAAACGATAACATCCCCAAATGGGGGTGCGATTGATCTGCTGCAAGAATGTTATTCTACGTAAACGATTGCATGCCTGGCGCAGCTGCGGCCACGATACTGATAGTAATACAAAAACAAAATAATACAAAAATATGACCTACCGCATACTCGCACTTAGAAATGTAGTGCAGTTTTTTTGTTATCAAAAAAATTGTGGGCTTTCCCATAATTAGTGCTGAGTAGAGTTTTATCGAACTCGTTGGGTTTCTTCTGTCCAAAAATAGGAAGGTTCTCCGAAATGAGATATTTCCAGCAATTAAATCATTTTAAAAAGAAAGAGCTTTTTGTGTTCTCAAGAAAGCAAAAATGAATTATGTACTTTTCGGCGAATTCTGGAGAGGTAGGAATTCCACTTGAAAAGTTAATTGATTGAAAATCCATTTTTGACAATTCAAACTCGAGAATCGAGATCTCGATTTAACATGAATTGAAGGTGGTAGAGAAGTCTATTAAAGTGTACAGCAAATAATTGCGCTTTTCGATCTCTCTGCTGTCCTGTGTTCAACCTTACAAAATGGTTGTTTGAGTCCATCTTCGATTTTTAAAGATTTTATCAGAAATTCGAAAGCTTTCTATTTGCTCTAATTTAAATTTTTAGAACTGAGATGCTGTTATCCAGTTAAATATTCATTCTGTGTAGCAGGGAGAAAAAGAATAGATTTGAGTCTCGTAAGGTTGGTTCTTTTGCAATAAAACAGTGTAGTCAATTAGGGCAGTCAGAAGCTGATGAATACAAATAACGTCGGCGCTATGCCTTCTTTTATATTAAGGCTACAAATATGATGGATCAAAATGTCACGTTTTGCATAAATGAAGGTTGTCAGGGGAGTTTGAGATCCAAAGTGGGGTTAGGCTGTATCCTATCACCAATACTGTTTCTGTTGGTGCAAAGTGATCTACTGAAAGTAGCTTTGTCAATTGGAAATTAAATTATTCAGTGGACTCTGCAACCTCACCTCAAACACCTAAACTACGCGTACGACGTAATGACAACAAAGACGCAGAGAGAAGCAGAAGTCGTGGGACTTAAAATCAACTCGGCAAAAACTTATCAATCCAACTAAATATTTCTGAACAGCCGGTAGAGATGGTAGAAGATTTCCAATATTTTAGATCTCTATGTTTCTATGGACGCGGGCGGCTGAACTGAACTGGACGTAAACAGCTGCATTAGAAAAGCAAAGAAAAAACTCTTTTGGCTTAAAGACCAAGCTGTGACAGTTCCGCTTCAATGTTTTATGGGAGCAGCACTTGGAAAGTCACAGACAATGTCATCAAGAAAGCTTCAAACGCTCTTTAATAGGTGTCTCAGCAACACCTTGAGGAT
Source organism: Sphaerophoria taeniata (assembly GCA_943590905.1). NCBI lineage: Eukaryota > Metazoa > Arthropoda > Insecta > Diptera > Syrphidae > Sphaerophoria > Sphaerophoria taeniata. The sequence continues at coordinate 150,090,278 of OX016541.1, forward strand.
TTTCTGGCACAACTGTATCTCAAATGCTGAACTTCATGCGAGAACAGCCCAGGAACCCCTAGACGAAAGTGGCAGTGAATTATTAGCCACACGCTTTGAAAAGGCGATTTGTGCATAGCGAGTTAAGAGCAATGCAATGGAAGCCGCTCACACTACTTGGCTGACAAGTATGCCAGCCAGGATGTACTTGGTGAAGAACAGTTGAAGTGGAAGCAGGGCGATTGGGAAGGAGTTGGAGACTCCTGGCTTATTTGCACTAAGCATACAACTTTTTACAAGCATGATACAAACCAGGACCCATGTTCTGTAACTTATCACTCGCAAGAAAAAAGTGATAAACGCAAGGAATCGAAACAATTTCAATGCAATTTGTTTCGATTCCTTGCGTTTATCACTTTTTTCTTGCGAGTGATAAGTTACAGAACATGGCCCCAGGAATCAGCTTCGATTAAGCATCAAAGAATATAAATTATTGTTTGTTGCGATGTTTATAAAACTCTCAAAATTGCTTGATGTAACCCTTCTAACCGTTTATTGTTTGAATTTTCTAAAAACGATCATCGACTCTTAAAGTGTTTATTAAGTGCCTTAACAATATTTTGTATTAAAATGATTTTTTGAAAACTTCAAAACCCGTCAAGATCTTAATACGAAATACCAAATAATCATGTATACTTATATGGGCACTAAATTATAGCATGCCCGATATATTTTAATAACTTTTCAAGAATGTAATGCACATATGTTCGTACTTAATTATTTTCCGACTATTTGAGATATTAAATGGAATTCAAATTTTATAGGGTCAATGTATAGTTACTCCAAGAACACTTTCCGCACAATAAAAACACCGTGTTCATACGTATTTCTTCCCAAAATAAATTTATCTGTTTTCCTGGACGCAATTTCATTTTCCCGTATGTAAAATGCATCAGGAAAGCAAATAAATTCAACGAAGAAATTAAGAGTGGAAATAGAATGTTCATATATGGAAAGAGTTTTTTGGAATGATTGCTCTTCGATTCGATTGAGTGTAAATTGTCAAAAACAAATGGAATAACAGTTGCCTGTTCGATGTAACTAGTCCCTTAAGGACTATTCAACTAACGAATGACGAATGGAATGAATTAATTTTCCTTTGTCAAAAAAGTATTTGTAACAAAAGCTAAATCGATTGAGATGTTCAAAGGCATAAGGAGAGTTACTTGCAGGTTGAAGAAAACCCAGAACCTTAACAGAGGTGCCATCCGTGCAAACCAAATGGTATCAACCTCATAGTAAACTCCTTAAAACCTTCCCCTTTATGCTCTACCGTTATGACTCATGGCTTACAGGAACCTCAAGCCAGTCCTGGCAGCAAAAGAGAAGGGTGTCCAGCTCACGTCCGCTGGCATGCTAGCTCTAGATCCAAAATTCAACACCCATGACCACGTATATAGACTTCACTAATTGCCAAGGAAAAAAAAAACATGTTCGAAAAAGATGGCTTTGGAGAGAACTTCCGGAAGGCTCACAACTCGAAGGATTTTAATCAAACATGTATAAATTTTATATCAAAATTCAATTTATAATTTTAGAAAAATAGATGTGATAAAAATAAATCTTTAAGAATTAAATCTTTCGAGTTTCGAGGACCCGAATGTCTTCCATTAATCTATACATTTAAACATTTGTGTATGAATTTGTGTGAAGACATATTATTGCTCTCTTATATCAAGTCGATGAAACCGAAAGGTTTCCGAAAAATTTATTCTTTGAAGTGCACTCTCCTCATGATCTGCTGAGCTAGCACCTCGTCCACGTCATCATCATCACTTTCTCCCACAATTCAAAACTCTTTACATGAAAGACTACTTTACCGATAGCTAGGGGCCTGTATTGGGATTCAAAAAATGAAATATATATAAATGTATTTACTATAGAGGAGGTGTGTAAAAAAAAGGTTTCCTACATATTCATCAAATGTGCAGAGCCGTTGAGAGGATTTCCAGGCCCGGGTCAGAAAAACCTCGGGCCCCCAATATATACATTCTTTCAAAATTCATGTCTAATGATATGATCTAATTCCTATTGCGAATTACACAGTGAACCGTAAAAACCCGTTCATCATCAAACCAATCTCACGGGTATCGTACATATGAAATTGCCCAACAATTTGCAAGGTCGTAGATCCTTGATCCCTTTGCTCTTCGCATTTTGCATTCTCAATAGCAGAGATAATTTTTTTCTTCTTCTTCTCTGCTCTTCTCAAATGTCAAAACAATTTTTTCACTTCAGAATAGTTGGGAGTCGGTCCTCAGGAGGCGCTCTCGTCGATTCTTGATGACGCCAGTACTCGCACTGTATATATACAAAGATTAGATGCAAATATTCAATAATCAGGCAGGGGCCCAGATCCGAAAGCGTGTGACGGATAGACTGGTAGATAACATCAAAATAGGGGCCCGATTGCGAAAGCATTAATGATTTTGAATTTTCGGGCCCCTAGAAAATTATAGGAGTAGGCGTGTTATGTTAATGATGAATATAAAGATGAACATAAAGTCTATTAAAAAAAAAACACTCTACTTATTGCTTCAAATTTTGCGCGCGGGCCCGGTGAAATTACCCCCCTTTCCCCTTCTAGACGGGGCTGCAAATGTGGACTGTATGTAGAACGCGTTCGTACCCCTAGATCTTAAGAATTCAAGATTTTCGTTTTGTAACGTGTTAATTATCACTTTTTGTTTTCAATCTGTAGTGAAAGGAGTTCATTGCATAAATCCTTGCGCATCGCTCTAATCGTTTTAAATTTTCTAAAATAGGTTTCATTTTATTGAATTATAATTAACATTGTGTTTCTGTATGAAAATCCTTAAAGAAGCAGCAAAAATGTACCAATAACATAGTTCTTTCCTGTTTGGGAGGTACGCATAAAGAATCAAGGTCTTCTTAGTATTTTTGAGAAGAGTGGCAAGTCCAGAATGGACGTGATACATAGAAACTAGCTCGTGTATGGCTGGTTCCTCAGTCTTTGATTATATTATTATTATGTACGACTGCTATTCTCAACCCATGTTTTATAATACTAGCCGACCGCGACGACTGGAACGTTGAACTCGCTCTTAATTGTTAGTGGTAAGCTTGAGTATGCAGTTGCTCCGGTACTTAACAGAGTTGCGAATTGCGATATGATTTGTTTCTAATAATTCCCCCTTCCGTACATCGATTGGACGATACCCCACTACCTGTCAATCCCGCTACCCGGTACCTCGCTATACTCGTTACTTCGTCTTGATCACAACAGTATCGATGGACGTAAAATGTTGTTGTTTCTTCATGTTCTCCATTACAAATAGTGAAGTTGATGGCATTGATGTTTTGGCCAAAGTGATATACGGCGAAGATTCATCAATTTGCATTCGCCCATTTCCAATATATTCATTAATTGTTTTGCAAAATTTCCAGCCGATGCATCCCGTTTTAGTTGTACACACACGTTGGTATTCAAAGTCAAACTCCATAAAACTGATGATTTGAGACACGCATTAAGTTCATTGGAATGACAGTGGCAACATCTGTCGAAAATTGGTCGTTCCAACTCGCCACTCACCACCTTAGTTGGCACATGCACAACTACTTTGAACAATAAAATGTATAGCCTTTATTACTCCTGAGTATTGTAGTTCTTTTTATTAGTGAAGGAATTTTGCTAATCGGATGAATAGTTTCTGAGTTTATAGTCCAGTCAAATAAGTCCTTTAAATAGAAGTAAGGTAGAGCTAAGAATTGCTATGAATGTTCAAAATACTATTAAAAAAGAATTGTGAAAAGTCCCCATCAATCCCCCTTGTGCCAAAAATATTATTGAAAGTGAAAGTTTGCAAAAATAGGTTTTTTCCCGTTTTTCAGCTAAACGGTGAGTTTACAGCAAAAATAGTTCAGACAAAAATTGTAGATCATCCAATTCTCTACAAAAAAATGTATCCACACTTTCTTCATAAGTGTTGCCATTTCCGTGATACAGCTGTTCAAATAAATGAAAAAATTATCACCATCAATAAAATTTGTTGCACAAATGGGATTGATGGGGACTTTTCACAATTCTTTTATAATAGTATTCTGAACATTCATAAAAATTTTCAGCTCAAAGTCTAATTTGACTGGACTAATAGTCGTAACAAACACACAAAAGTAAAGGGTGTTTTTTTTTAGGTATAGAACTTTAAATTTCAATAAAACAACGATGGAATATTCGATTGACATGATTTTTTATTTATTCGAAATATAATCTTGTGGCATTACATTTTAAATATGATTTCTGGCATATGACTGCCACGGCTGGCTTGGATTTAGTCCAACCTGGACGTCCAATTTTCGATGACTTTTTGCAACATTTGTGACCGTATATCGGCAATAACACGGCGAATGTTGTTTTCCGAATGGTCAAGCGTTTGTGGCTTATCCGCAAAGACCAATGACTTTACATAACCCCACAGAAAATAGTCTAGCGGTGTTAAATCACAAGATCTTGGAGGCCAATTCACAGGTCCAAAACGTGAAATTAGGCGGTCACCAAACGTGTCTTTCAATAAATCGATTGTGGCACCAGATGTGTGACATATTGCGCCGTCTTGTTGGAAACACAGCTCCTGGACATCATATAATGACTGTTCAATTGAGGAATGAAAAAGTTAGTAATCATGGCTCTATACCGATCACCATTGACTGTAACGTTGTGGCCATAATCGTTTTTGAAGAAGTACGGACCAATGATTCCACCGCCCATAAAGCGCACCAAACAGTCAATTTTTCTGGATGTAACGGTGTTTCGACATACACTTGAGGATTACCTTCACTCCAAATGCGGCAGTTTTGTTTGTTGACGTAGCCATCTAACCAGAAGTGCGCTTCACCGCTAAACAAAATTCGCTTATGAAAATCGGGAACAACGGCCATCTCGTTTTGGGCTCATACGACGAATCTACGCCTTGCTTGATGATCGTTTGGCTTCAATTCTTGCACGAATTGGATTTTGTAAGCACGCAAACCAAGATCCTTCCGCAAAATTTTCCATAAAGTGGATGGACACATATCCAATTCCTGTGCTCGATGGCGGATGGACGATACGTATTCCGCACAGAACCATTATTTTCGAAATAAAATTGCACAATTTGCAAGCGTTGTTCAGGCGTGAGTCTATTTATGATGAATTGGCAAGCCAAATTGAGAATAAATCACTTGACAGCTGTTAAATCGGTCGCCGTCTTGAAAAGTAATGCCAACTTAAAGTTCTATTCCTCGAAAAAAAACACCCTTTACTTTTGGGCGTAAGAACCTTTTTTCGAAGTCTCATTTGACATGAGCTGTCATTAAAATTATTTGTTTCATTATTTAGAATTAATAACAAACTAGGCGTTCTTAAATGCTTGTTCTCCTATTGGCCTCAAAAACTTGAAAAAAACCTTGTATCTATTATTTACATAAATAAAGTATATTTGTTTTAATATCATAAAATAAGCTTTAAAAGTGCAGTCACAGAAACATTAATTTTCTCCAATTCTTAATTACTAAAATTATTGTAAGCTTAGCTTAAGTTAATATTTTTCTTTTAAATATTTTCAAAAAAATATTACAGAAAAAAAATACAATTAATTAACTCAATTTTGTAAGTACACAAAAATAAACCAACTGTCAAACTAAATATTACTCTCGGTGGTATTATGGACGCCAGTTCGTAATCGGCTTTGATCGCTCAACGATCGTCTCAGTCCACAACAGCGCTTCACATAGCTCATTATCACTGGCTGCTTGGTTCTGCTCAACACATACACATATGGATCTGATGTGAAGTGAAGGGCAATCAAGATGTCAGCCAACTTGAAAAACCAGTGTTTCTTGGGCCAGGGATTCTCCTTCAGAGCAAACACTATGGACATCTGTGGATAGAGTCATGAATTTAAAAAAATGTCAAGTTTGAAATAATTGAAAATTTTACCATTTGAGGCATCCAGCAGATGACAAAGGATATACTCAAAAATATCATTAGTTTGGCGAACTTGATCTCATCTGGGGAAGTTGATGTATTGGCAATACTGTTCGAGTGGTAAAGTGCAGTATTGACATCGTTGTCCTTCTCACGAGTGATAGTCTTGTAGTTACGCGATTTGGTGTGTCTTTTAATGCGACCGATGAAACAGAGAACTCGCGTTACGAACAAGTTGCATGCCACAATAACGACACAGAGAAGTGATACTGAAATTCATCAAAGTTTACAATAATTTTATCATTTTCAAGATAATGTCAGAAATTCTTACCAAAAGCTAAAAACAACACCGCATAGGATTTGTCCCAAAGCGTCTCAGCCTCCCAATAGCGTTGGCATTCACGTGTCGTTTCATTGAAGTAAACCCCAAAGCCAGCAAATGGTAGGAATGTTATGACCATTGTTACGGCTATCAGTGCATGTATCGTTTGTCGAACAACATGGTGTGTAATGTGCTATAATTAATCATCATTAGTTTGACTATTTCTGTTTTGATTAAGATTGGAAAATATGTCATACCTTGTGGTAAGTAAATGGTTTAGCCAAAGCCATCCAACGTTCAAGTGCCATAACTGCCGCTGTGCATCCAGAGCTTAGTCCGAAAAATCGCCAAAAAACCATGCCAATGCAGCGTACACGAACATAGTGGTCTCGTATTTCATCGGGTAAGGAAATCCGCAGGAGAAATTGTGTTAGCATACCCAAGAGACCGATGAGATTGTTCGTTGATAGACATCTGCGAGATAAGAAGGTAAATGTTGGATTAGGAATTTTTTAATATTTTATAATTTAAGTTGTTGGTTTTTTGTGAAAGTGCAGAGATTTTCAAGATAATTTGACCATGCTGGTTTCGGTAAACAACTTTCATGAAAGTTATTTGAAATATGAACAATCGAAATCAATTCATGAATTTCTCTGGCTTTTCTTTCTTTTAGAGGAATTGAGAATTAAATTCTATGAATCACATTTGATACATGCAAGACAAACCTATAAGGAATTTGTTTTTGGTACTTTTGGTACAGAAGCCTAAAAGCAGTTACATTTATATTTTCCATTTCTTAAATCAGTTTTTTTCTGCAAAGCAGTGATTTAAAACTGTCGAACCCCTTTCCCTTTGAATAAATTATAACGAAATGAGCAGCAGATGTTCGATATTTATTATTTTTTCTTGAAAGTTTCTCAGAAATTATGGTTTTGTAAATAAAAAATATCAAATTCTAAATACACCATTTGGTGTTTACCAAAATTTGTTAACAATTTATTTCTTCTTTTTGTGTAATTAAATAATCATTACCAGCATTTGCGAAGGCTCAGTTTGATCTCTTGTCGATTATGTTAATTTGAACTTATCCAAAAATAATACGTATACGCCACAGTGGCTATAATTATAAAATACATTCTCGTTGATGCACTGTTAAACAAAAACTTTTTTATTTAACGTCCTCCAGTGTTTGTCATTCAAAAAATAAATATTCAAATCGTCAAGAAAATCCTTTCCTTAATTAAACAGAAAAAGCCAACTTACCTTAACATCAACGTATACGTTCTATTAATATTGGTCCTCCTTCGAGCTAACTTCACCAACGCCAACAAATTCCCCAACACACCGACAAACAAACACACAAATACAACGACTGCAAGTTGCAAGCTCGGTCCTTTTTTTTCGAAAAATCTGTGTGAAGCTAGGTTAGGTTAGGTTAGGTTGAACGGGCTGATAGTTGATGTTGTTACCATCACACTTAGATCAATGTAGATCCATTGTGGTACCCCGAAGTGTTGTAACTTCCTGAAAAGATATAATAACCTATGAATCATGTGGTTCGTTTAACCATTTAGATGTCTTGACAAAGTTTAGTAAACTTTTGCCTGGCAGTTCTGATAGTTCCTCTAGTTCATTAAAGAAGAAGTTTCCTAGAGTTTTTTTCCTAGCAAGACAGAGCGAAGGACAGTGACAGAGAAAATGAGCAGTGTCTTCAGGCTCCTGTGTGAAGCTAGCATTCAAACTAACACGAAATATTCGTTAAAAACACTTCAGAAGCCATATTTTGTGTTTGTTGTTTTTTTCAACTGTCAACAAACATCCATTAACAAGTGAATCACAGAAAAATCACACCGGCGAGCAAAAAGGCACTCGACAGTAGTCGTCACAACACTTGAGTATAAAACAAGGCGCACACTCTAATAGCTCGATCAACAAAACTCCACAATCCACAGCTATGTATAATCTAACCAGTTTATTGAACAAAACGTAAAAAAAATGTTTAACGCTTTTGAAACTCGCAAATAACTATCTAGATACAGCATCCATTCAACGCTCCGGTCAGCGTCTCGAAACTAACTAATTTCAGAATTATTTACTATAAACGATAACATCCCCAAATGGGGGTGCGATTGATCTGCTGCAAGAATGTTATTCTACGTAAACGATTGCATGCCTGGCGCAGCTGCGGCCACGATACTGATAGTAATACAAAAACAAAATAATACAAAAATATGACCTACCGCATACTCGCACTTAGAAATGTAGTGCAGTTTTTTTGTTATCAAAAAAATTGTGGGCTTTCCCATAATTAGTGCTGAGTAGAGTTTTATCGAACTCGTTGGGTTTCTTCTGTCCAAAAATAGGAAGGTTCTCCGAAATGAGATATTTCTAGCAATTAAATCATTTTAAAAAGAAAGAGCTTTTTGTGTTCTCAAGAAAGCAAAAATGAATTATGTACTTTTCGGCGAATTCTGGAGAGGTAGGAATTCCACTTGAAAAGTTAATTGATTGAAAATCCATTTTTGACAATTCAAACTCGAGAATCGAGATCTCGATTTAACATGAATTGAAGGTGGTAGAGAAGTCTATTAAAGTGTACAGCAAATAATTGCGCTTTTCGATCTCTCTGCTGTCCTGTGTTCAACCTTACAAAATGGTTGTTTGAGTCCATCTTCGATTTTTAAAGATTTTATCAGAAATTCGAAAGCTTTCTATTTGCTCTAATTTAAATTTTTAGAACTGAGATGCTGTTATCCAGTTAAATATTCATTCTGTGTAGCAGGGAGAAAAAGAATAGATTTGAGTCTCGTAAGGTTGGTTCTTTTGCAATAAAACAGTGTAGTCAATTAGGGCAGTCAGAAGCTGATGAATACAAATAACGTCGGCGCTATGCCTTCTTTTATATTAAGGCTACAAATATGATGGATCAAAATGTCACGTTTTGCATAAATGAAGGTTGTCAGGGGAGTTTGAGATCCAAAGTGGGGTTAGGCTGTATCCTATCACCAATACTGTTTCTGTTGGTGCAAAGTGATCTACTGAAAGTAGCTTTGTCAATTGGAAATTAAATTATTCAGTGGACTCTGCAACCTCACCTCAAACACCTAAACTACGCGTACGACGTAATGACAACAAAGACGCAGAGAGAAGCAGAAGTCGTGGGACTTAAAATCAACTCGGCAAAAACTTATCAATCCAACTAAATATTTCTGAACAGCCGGTAGAGATGGTAGAAGATTTCCAATATTTTAGATCTCTATGTTTCTATGGACGCGGGCGGCTGAACTGAACTGGACGTAAACAGCTGCATTAGAAAAGCAAAGAAAAAACTCTTTTGGCTTAAAGACCAAGCTGTGACAGTTCCGCTTCAATGTTTTATGGGAGCAGCACTTGGAAAGTCACAGACAATGTCATCAAGAAAGCTTCAAACGCTCTTTAATAGGTGTCTCAGCAACACCTTGAGGATTTTCTGGCACAACTGTATCTCAAATGCTGAACTTCATGCGAGAACAGCCCAGGAACCCCTAGACGAAAGTGGCAGTGAATTATTAGCCACACGCTTTGAAAAGGCGATTTGTGCATAGCGAGTTAAGAGCAATGCAATGGAAGCCGCTCACACTACTTGGCTGACAAGTATGCCAGCCAGGATGTACTTGGTGAAGAACAGTTGAAGTGGAAGCAGGGCGATTGGGAAGGAGTTGGAGACTCCTGGCTTATTTGCACTAAGCATACAACTTTTTACAAGCATGATACAAACCAGGACCCATGTTCTGTAACTTATCACTCGCAAGAAAAAAGTGATAAACGCAAGGAATCGAAACAATTTCAATGCAATTTGTTTCGATTCCTTGCGTTTATCACTTTTTTCTTGCGAGTGATAAGTTACAGAACATGGCCCCAGGAATCAGCTTCGATTAAGCATCAAAGAATATAAATTATTGTTTGTTGCGATGTTTATAAAACTCTCAAAATTGCTTGATGTAACCCTTCTAACCGTTTATTGTTTGAATTTTCTAAAAACGATCATCGACTCTTAAAGTGTTTATTAAGTGCCTTAACAATATTTTGTATTAAAATGATTTTTTGAAAACTTCAAAACCCGTCAAGATCTTAATACGAAATACCAAATAATCATGTATACTTATATGGGCACTAAATTATAGCATGCCCGATATATTTTAATAACTTTTCAAGAATGTAATGCACATATGTTCGTACTTAATTATTTTCCGACTATTTGAGATATTAAATGGAATTCAAATTTTATAGGGTCAATGTATAGTTACTCCAAGAACACTTTCCGCACAATAAAAACAATTTCATTTTCCCGTATGTAAAATGCATCAGGAAAGCAAATAAATTCAACGAAGAAATTAAGAGTGGAAATAGAATGTTCATATATGGAAAGAGTTTTTTGGAATGATTGCTCTTCGATTCGATTGAGTGTAAATTGTCAAAAACAAATGGAATAACAGTTGCCTGTTCGATGTAACTAGTCCCTTAAGGACTATTCAACTAACGAATGACGAATGGAATGAATTAATTTTCCTTTGTCAAAAAAGTATTTGTAACAAAAGCTAAATCGATTGAGATGTTCAAAGGCATAAGGAGAGTTACTTGCAGGTTGAAGAAAACCCAGAACCTTAACAGAGGTGCCATCCGTGCAAACCAAATGGTATCAACCTCATAGTAAACTCCTTAAAACCTTCCCCTTTATGCTCTACCGTTATGACTCATGGCTTACAGGAACCTCAAGCCAGTCCTGGCAGCAAAAGAGAAGGGTGTCCAGCTCACGTCCGCTGGCATGCTAGCTCTAGATCCAAAATTCAACACCCATGACCACGTATATAGACTTCACTAATTGCCAAGGAAAAAAAAAACATGTTCGAAAAAGATGGCTTTGGAGAGAACTTCCGGAAGGCTCACAACTCGAAGGATTTTAATCAAACATGTATAAATTTTATATCAAAATTCAATTTATAATTTTAGAAAAATAGATGTGATAAAAATAAATCTTTAAGAATTAAATCTTTCGAGTTTCGAGGACCCGAATGTCTTCCATTAATCTATACATTTAAACATTTGTGTATGAATTTGTGTGAAGACAAATTGCTCTCTTATACCAAGTCGATGAAACCGAAAGGTTTCCGAAAAATTTATTCTTCGAAGTGCACTCTCCTCATGATCTGCTGAGCTAGCACCTCGTCCACGTCATCATCATCACTTTCTCCCACAATTCAAAACTCTTTACATGAAAGACTACTTTACCGATAGCGGCGATAGCTAGGGGCCTGTATTGGGATTCAAAAAATGAAATATATACAAATGTATTTTATATTGAATTAAAGAATAAAGAGGAGGTGTTTAAAAAAAAGGTTTCCTACATATTCATCAAATGTGCAGAGCCATTGAGAGGAATTCCAGGCCCGGGTCAGAAAAACCTCGGGCCCCCAATATATACATTCTTTCAAAATTCATGTCTAATGATATGATCTAATTCCTATTGCGAATTACACAGTGAACCGTAAAAACCCGTTCATCATCAAACCAATCTCACGGGTATCGTACATATGAAATTGCCCAACAATTTGCAAGGTCGTAGATCCTTGATCCCTTTGCTCTTCGCATTTTGCATTCTCAATAGCAGAGATAATTTTTTTCTTCTTCTTCTCTGCTCTTCTCAAATGTCAAAACAATTTTTTCACTTCAGAATAGTTGGGAGTCGGTCCTCAGGAGGCGCTCTCGTCGATTCTTGATGACGCCAGTACTCGCACTGTATATATACAAAGATTAGATGCAAATATTCAATAATCAGGCAGGGGCCCAGATCCGAAAGCGTGTGACGGATAGACTGGTAGATAACATCAAAATAGGGGCCCGATTGCGAAAGCATTAATGATTTTGAATTTTCGGGCCCCTAGAAAATTATAGGAATAGGCGTGTTATGTTAATGATGAATATAAAGATGAACATAAAGTCTATTAAAAAAAAAAACACTCTACTTATTGCTTCAAATTTTGCGCGCGGGCCCGGTGAAATTACCCCCCTTTCCCCTTCTAGACGGGGCTGCAAATGTGGACTATATGTAGAACGCGTTCGTACCCCTAGATCTTAAGAATTCAAGATTTTCGTTTTGTAACGTGTTAATTATCACTTTTTGTTTTCAATCTGTAGTGAAAGGAGTTCATTGCATAAATCCTTGCGCATCGCTCTAATCGTTTTAAATTTTCTAAAATAGGTTTCATTTTATTGAATTATAATTAACATTGTGTTTCTGTATGAAAATCCTTAAAGAAGCAGCAAAAATGTACCAATAACATAGTTCTTTCCTGTTTGGGAGGTACGCATAAAGAATCAAGGTCTTCTTAGTATTTTTGAGAAGAGTGGCAAGTCCAGAATGGACGTGATACATAGAAACTAGCTCGTGTATGGCTGGTTCCTCAGTCTTTGATTATATTATTATTATGTACGACTGCTATTCTCAACCCATGTTTTATAATACTAGCCGACCGCGACGACTGGAACGTTGAACTCGCTCTTAATTGGTAGTGGTAAGCTTGAGTAAGCAGTTGTTCCGGTACTTAACAGAGTTGCGAATTGCGATATGATTTTTTTCTAATAATTCCCCCTTCCCCACATCGATAGGACGATACCCCACTACCCGTCAATCCCGCTACCCGGTACCTCGCTATACTCGTTACTTCGTCTTGATCACAACAGTATCGATGGACGTAAAATGTTGTTGTTTCTTCATGTTCTCCATTACAAATAGTGAAGTTGATGGCATTGATGTTTTGGCCAAAGTGATATACGGCGAAGATTCATCAATTTGCATTCGCCCATTTCCAATATATTCATTAATTGTTTTGCAAAATTTCCAGCCGATGCATCCCGTTTTAGTTGTACACACACGTTGGTATTCAAAGTCAAACTCCATAAAACTGATGATTTGAGACACGCATTAAGTTCATTGGAATGACAGTGGCAACATCTGTCGAAAATTGGTCGTTCCAACTCGCCACTCACCACCTTAGTTGGCACATGCACAACTACTTTGAACAATAAAATGTATAGCCTTTATTACTCCTGAGTATTGTAGTTCTTTTTATTAGTGAAGGAATTTTGCTAATCGGATGAATAGTTTCTGAGTTTATAGTCCAGTCAAATAAGTCCTTTAAATAGAAGTAAGGTAGAGCTAAGAATTGCTATGAATGTTCAAAATACTATTAAAAAAGAATTGTGAAAAGTCCCCATCAATCCCCCTTGTGCCAAAAATATTATTGAAAGTGAAAGTTTGCAAAAATAGGTTTTTTCCCGTTTTTCAGCTAAACGGTGAGTTTACAGCAAAAATAGTTCAGACAAAAATTGTAGATCATCCAATTCTCTACAAAAAAATGTATCCACACTTTCTTCATAAGTGTTGCCATTTCCGTGATACAGCTGTTCAAATAAATGAAAAAATTATCACCATCAATAAAATTTGTTGCACAAATGGGATTGATGGGGACTTTTCACAATTCTTTTATAATAGTATTCTGAACATTCATAAAAATTTTCAGCTCAAAGTCTAATTTGACTGGACTAATAGTCGTAACAAACACACAAAAGTAAAGGGTGTTTTTTTTTAGGTATAGAACTTTAAATTTCAATAAAACAACGATGGAATATTCGATTGACATGATTTTTTATTTATTCGAAATATAATCTTGTGGCATTACATTTTAAATATGATTTCTGGCATATGACTGCCACGGCTGGCTTGGATTTAGTCCAACCTGGACGTCCAATTTTCGATGACTTTTTGCAACATTTGTGACCGTATATCGGCAATAACACGGCGAATGTTGTTTTCCGAATGGTCAAGCGTTTGTGGCTTATCCGCAAAGACCAATGACTTTACATAACCCCACAGAAAATAGTCTAGCGGTGTTAAATCACAAGATCTTGGAGGCCAATTCACAGGTCCAAAACGTGAAATTAGGCGGTCACCAAACGTGTCTTTCAATAAATCGATTGTGGCACCAGATGTGTGACATATTGCGCCGTCTTGTTGGAAACACAGCTCCTGGACATCATGTAATGACTGTTCAATTGAGGAATGAAAAAGTTAGTAATCATGGCTCTATACCGATCACCATTGACTGTAACGTTGTGGCCATAATCGTTTTTGAAGAAGTACGGACCAATGATTCCACCGCCCATAAAGCGCACCAAACAGTCAATTTTTCTGGATGTAACGGTGTTTCGACATACACTTGAGGATTAGCTTCACTCCAAATGCGGCAGTTTTGTTTGTTGACGTAGCCATCTAACCAGAAGTGCGCTTCACCGCTAAACAAAATTCGCTTATGAAAATCGGGAACAACGGCCATCTCGTTTTGGGCTCATTCGACGAATCTACACTGAACCAAAAAGGTACACAATATTGATAAAAAAGGTCATCTATATGATGTAGAATTCATCAATTTTAGTCCAGTGAACCTTTTCATCCATATGATGAAGCATTGTTCATTAATATGATGAAAATTTTCAGCGACAAATTTCGATCATCATTCATCAAATTTGTTCATCAATATTATGAAAAATGATGAACCAAATTTTGATTTATTTGTACATCAAAATGATGAATTATTTCATCGATCTGACTATCGTATTCATGAATATGATGAATGTTTAAGCAAGTAAATCATCAATGTGATGAATGCATTCATCATATTGATGTTTTTTTTCAGATTGATGATCGTATCATCGTATCATAACCAAAAAAAGCATTTACGATTCAGGAGCGTAATTTACGATCAGCCAGTTATCAACTACGTAAATTATCCTTTTTGTTTCCCTCCCCCTCCCCCACACCATCCCCGTTTCGGGGGGTTCTTGCCTCTTTTTCTCTCTCCCTTCTTCGCCCTTTCCCCGGTACTATATTCTCCCTTCCTCTCTCTCACCTCACCGATCAATCTCCGTACTTCCTTCTCATTCTGCACTGCTTAGTGGCGACTATTTTTTTTTTTACAAATCCGTCACTCCGCACTGCTGGGATTCGAACCCAGGCATGAGAATGCACGACGGTCTCTTGATCGGCACCTCTACCCACTGAGCTACTTGACGCTTTATAAATTTAGAATTGATTTTCGACCGCATGAAAACTAGGGAATAAATAAACAACACAACACGTTTTTCTTTTTCAGGAAATATTGTCGTAATTTACGATTCAAGAATCGTAACAAAAAAAAAACAGTTTGGATTCAAAAGTAGTAAAATGCGATAAGAATTCATGATTTAATAAACACCTATTTTTTAATTCAGGAAATATTTTTGTAAACTACGATTGTCTAAGATCGATTCGTTCATTTAGCTTCAAGAGCTTTGTTTTTAGAATATTGAGATCATAAATCTCGATCTTTGATTTTGTAAATCAGAATTATTTAGTCGTACAATTTATATCATGCTCCAAATGTTTAAAATTACGAATACAAAATTTGTAAATTGCTCTTACAATGGAAATCTAAAATCATGACATTTTTTCGTAATTCTCAAATTATACAGTTTTGTAAATTTAGACGGAATAAAGATTGACTTACAATATTGACTCTCATTTTACGAAAAAAGGGGGATGATTTACAAAAAAAAGATTTTTCATAATTTACGACATAGAAATTCGTGATTACTGATTTTTCATTTCTTTCCGTGAATATGATGAACATTTTTCATCAATTCGGTGAATATTTTCATCAATAAGATTCACATTTTCATCATATTGAAGATCGTATACATCAATATGATGAACATTTTTCATCAATTCAGTGAATATTTTCATCAATAAGATTCACATTTTCATCATATTAAAGATCGTATACATCAATATGATGAACATTTTTCATCAATTCAGTGAATATTTTCATCAATATGAATAATAGGATTCATTCATGCAATGATACTATTCATAAATAAAAAGCGTTTATATTCTTCTTCGTACTGATGATCGACTTCATCAATATTGAGGTATATAATGGACATGATGAAAACACAAGTCTGTTTTGTTCATCAATATGATAATCATTTACATCACCTAATTTTCTTCCAAATTCAAATTGAAGTCGATTTTTTGATGATAGTCTTCATCAATATGATGAAATAAAATTGTCATTTAAATATGATGAATCAATTCATCATATTGAAGAAGAAATCATCAATGGGATGTAAAAACATTTTTTTTTCGTCAAATAGATGCTTTCATCCTATTGACGAAAACTTTTGATGAACTGATGAACTAAATTTTTATCAAATTCTGCCGAAATTCTCCCAAAAAAAGTTGATGAATGCACTTTCATCTTATTGATGAATGGTTCATCCGTCATCAAAAAGTTTTCATAAATTTATACATAATATGCAAGAAAAGTACATCTTATTGATGAATTACAGTTGATGAACGCCATTCATCAATATGATGACGGCTTTTTTTTTCAGTGTACGCCTTGCTTGATGATCGTTTGGCTTCAATTCTTGCACGAATTGGATTTTGTAAGCACGCAAACCAAGATCCTTCCGCAAAATTTTCCATAAAGTGGATGGACACATATCCAATTCCTGTGCTCGATGGCGGATGGACTCATTCGGGTCTTCCTCAATGCTACGCTCTGTAGTAGCAATAGCTTCTTCTGTACGCACCGTACGGCGTCTCTGGGGATGCGAGTTATCAATTAGAGTAAACGTGGTGCGAAAACGTTCCTTGGTTAATCGAATTAACTACTCTGATGGACGATTTTGTCGACGATAAAATGGCCGCAGTGCGCGATATGTATTCCGCACAGAACCATTACTTTCGAAATAAAATTGCACAATTTGCAAGTAGTTGAAGGTTGGTACTAAGAGATTTGTAGTTTGAGCAGATTGTGTGAATTGTAGTTTACGATAAAGGTATAATGGCGCCTTATTTTGTATAATTTTGTGTAAAAACTGATGCAAAGAACATCCAAGCACTAGTTGATGATAGTGAGAGATATGTTCGTGTCTCCGTAGACCATATATATATCTTAACATGTCATTAAAAGCCACAAGCAGTTTATGCTGAGAATGAGAATCAGGTTTACAATAGACGACACTTGCGTAGTCGATTAATGGTAAAAGTAATGTTTTTATAAGTCTTAGTTTGGTGTTTACTGGCGCAATGGTAGAAAAGGGCCATAGTTTACGTAGTCCACAGTAGATTCTCCCAACTGTATGGTTTATATGATTTTCGGCTGAAAGTGTTCTATTGATTTTGAACCCAAGACTTGTAACATTGTCTACAAAACTAAGCTGGAATGAGGAGAGGAAGATGGGAGGTAAAAGTGAGGTATCAATATACTTTTTGGACATTGCAATAAGTTGAGTTTTGTTCGGATTTAGTGTAAGTCCATTATTAAGTGACCATTTCGAAATTGCCATTAGATCTTCGTTCATTCTGCATATTAAGTCTTCCTGTAGACCAATAGGACGCGACATGTATAACTGTACATCATCTGCATAAAGATGTACCACAACATCTGAGCAAACAGTTGGTAGGTCAGTAATGAAAGCACAGAACAGTAAGGGTCCTAAAATAGAACCTTGTGGAACGCCCATAACCAAGCTCAGAGAATCTGATTGTTTATGACCAATATTTACTTTTTGGCGGCGATTGTACAAATAAGACCATATAAGATGCACTGCTCTCTCATGAAATCCAAAATAGTGCCTTAACTTCTGGCAAAGTAAATGATGGTTAACTCTGTCAAAAGCCTTTGAAAAATCAAGCAAACATAGAACAGTTAGGTTGTCCAAATCATATTCACATCTTATATCATCTAGGAATTTGATTATAGCAGTTTGGCAACTATGATCTGCCCGGAAACCCGACTGTAATGGTGACAATAAGTTAAATCTCTTAAAATGACTCGAGATTTGTGTTGCTATTGGCCTCAAAAACTTGAAAAAAAACTTGTTTCTATTATTTACATAAATATAGTATATTTATTTTAATATCATAAAATAAGCTTTAAAAGTGCAGTCACAGAAACATTAATTTTCTCCAATTCTTAATTACTAAAATTATTGTAAGCTTAGCTTAAGTTAATATTTTTCTTTTAAATATTTTCAAAAAAATATTACAGAAAAAAAATACAATTAATTAACTCAATTTTGTAAGTACACAAAAATAAACCAACTGTCAAACTAAATATTACTCTCGGTGGTATTATGGACGCCAGTTCGTAATCGGCTTTGATCGCTCAACGATCGTCTCAGTCCACAACAGCGCTTCACATAGCTCATTATCACTGGCTGCTTGGTTCTGCTCAACACATACACATATGGATCTGATGTGAAGTGAAGGGCAATCAAGATGTCAGCCAACTTGAAAAACCAGTGTTTCTTGGGCCAGGGATTCTCCTTCAGAGCAAACACTATGGACATCTGTGGATAGAGTCATGAATTTAAAAAAATGTCAAGTTTGAAATAATTGAAAATTTTACCATTTGAGGCATCCAGCAGATGACAAAGGATATACTCAAAAATATCATTAGTTTGGCGAACTTGATCTCATCTGGGGAAGTTGATGTATTGGCAATACTGTTCGAGTGGTAAAGTGCAGTATTGACATCGTTGTCCTTCTCACGAGTGATAGTCTTGTAGTTGCGCGATTTGGTGTGTGTTTTATAGCGACCGATGAAACTGAGAACTCGTGTTACGAACAAGTTGCATGCCACAATAACGACACAGAGAAGTGATCCTGAAATTCGTCAAAGTTTACAATAATTTTATCATTTTCAAGATAATGTCAGAAATTCTTACCAAAAGCAAAAAACAACACCGCATAGGATTTGTCCCAAAGCGTCTCAGCCTCCCGATAGCGTTGGCATTCACGTGTCGTTTCATTGAAGTAAACCCCAAAGCCGGCAAATGGTAGGAATGTTATGACCATTGCTACGGCTATCAGTGCATGTATCGTTTGTCGAACAACATGATGTGTAATGTGCTATAATTAATCATCATTAGTTTGACTATTTCTGTTTTGATTAAGATTGGAAAATATGTCTTACCTTGTGGTAAGTAAATGGTTTAGCCAAAGCCATCCAACGTTCAAGTGCCATAACTGCCGCTATGCATCCAGAGCTTAGTCCGAAAAATCGCCAAAAAACCAAGCAAATGCAGCCTTCACGAACATAGTGGTCTCGTATTTCATCGGGTAAGGAAATCCGCAGGAGAAATTGTGTTAGCATACCCAAGAGACCGATGAGATTGTTCGTTGATAGACATCTGCGAGATAAGAAGGTAAATGTTGGATAAGGAATTTTTTAATATTTTATAATTTAAGTTGTTGGTTTTTTGTGAAAGTGCAGAGATTTTCAAGATAATTTGACCATGCTGGTTTCAGTAAACAACTTTCATGAAAGTTATTTGAAATATGAACAATCGAAATCAATTCATGAATTTCTCTGGCTTTTCTTTCTTTTAGAGGAATTGAGAATTAAATTCTATGAATCACATTTGATACATGCAAGACAAACCTATAAGGAATTTGTTTTTGGTACTTTTGGTACAGAAGCCTAAAAGCAGTTACATTTATATTTTCCATTTCTTAAATCAGTTTTTTTCTGCAAAGCAGTGATTTAAAACTGTCGAACCCCTTTCCCTTTGAATAAATTATAACGAAATGAGCAGCAGATGTTCGATATTTATTATTTTTTCTTGAAAGTTTCTCAGAAATTATGGTTTTGTAAATAAAAAATATCAAATTCTAAATACACCATTTGGTGTTTACCAAAATTTGTTAACAATTTATTTCTTCTTTTTGTGTAATTAAATAATCATTACCAGCATTTGCGAAGGCTCAGTTTGATCTCTTGTCGATTATGTTAATTTGAACTTATCCAAAAATAATACGTATACGCCACAGTGGCTATAATTATAAAATACATTCTCGTTGATGCACTGTTAAACAAAAACTTTTTTATTTAACGTCCTCCAGTGTTTGTCATTCAAAAAATAAATATTCAAATCGTCCTTTCCTTAATTAAACAGAAAAAGCCAACTTACCTTAACATAAACGTATACGTTCTATTGCTATTGGTCCTCATTCGAGCTAACTTCGTCAACGCCAACAAATTCCCCAACACACCGACAAACAAACACAACAATACAACGACTGTAAATTGCAAGCTCGGTTCTTTTTTTCGACAAATCTGTGTGAAGCTAGCATTCAAACTAACACTACTCGAAATATTCGTTAAAAACACTTCAGAAGCCATATTTTGTGTTTGTTGTTTGTTTCAACTGTCAACAAACATCCATTAACAAGTGAATCACAGAAAAATCACACCGGCGAGCAAAAAGGCACTCGACAGTCGTCACAACTTACAGCACTTGAGTATAAAACAAGGCGCACACTCTAATAGCTCGATCAACAAAACTCCACAATCCACAGCTATGTATAATCTAACCAGTTTATTGAACAAAACGTAAAAAAAATGTTTAACGCTTTTGAAACTCGCAAATAACTATCTAGATACAGCATTAATTCAGTGCTCCGGTCAGCGTCTCGAAACAAACTAATTTCAGAATTATTTACTATAAAGGATAACATCCCCAAATGGGGGTATGATTGATCTGCTGCAAGAATGTTATTCTACGTAAACGAATGCCTGGCGCAGCTGCGGCCACCATCCGCAGTGCGTCAAACTGATAATAATACAAAAACAAAATAATACAAAAATATGACCTACCGTAGTGCAGGTTTTTTGTTATCAAAAAAATTGTGGGCTTTCTCAGAATTAGTGCTGAGTAGAGTTTTATCGAATTCGTTGGGTTTCTTCTGTCCAAAAATAGGAAGGTTCTCCGAAATGAGATATTTCCAGCAATTAAAATCATTTTAAAAAG
Organism: Sphaerophoria taeniata; assembly: GCA_943590905.1. Classification (NCBI taxonomy): domain Eukaryota; kingdom Metazoa; phylum Arthropoda; class Insecta; order Diptera; family Syrphidae; genus Sphaerophoria; species Sphaerophoria taeniata. The sequence goes on from OX016541.1 coordinate 150,111,460, forward strand.
AAAGAGCTTTTTGTGTTCTCAAGAAAGCAAAAATGAATTATGTACTTTTCGGCGAATTCTGGAGAGGTAGGAATTCCACTTGAAAAGTTAATTGATTGAAAATCCATTTTTGACAATTCAAACTCGAGAATCGAGATTTCGATTTAACATGAATTGAAGGTGGTAGAGAAGTCTATTAAAGTGTACAGCAAATAATTGCACTTTTCGATCTCTCTGCTGTCCTGTGTTCAACCTTACAAAATGGTTGTTTGAGTCCATCTTTGATTTTAAAAGATTTTATTAGAAATTCGAAAGCTTTCTATTTGCTCTAATTTAAATTTTTAGAACTGAGATGCTGTTATCCAGTTAAATATTCATTCTGTGTAGCAGGGAGAAAAAGCATAGACACGGCGGAGAGAGAAGCAGAAGTTCTGGGACCTAAGATGAACTCGGTAAAAACTCATCAATCCAGCTAAATATTTATGAATATTTTTAAGGTGTCTATGTTTCTATGGACGCGGGCGGCTGAACTTAACTGGTCGTAAACAGCTGCATTAGAAAAGCAAAGGAAAAACTCTTTTGGCTTAAAGACCAAGCTGCGACAGTTCCGCTTCAATGTTTTATGGGAGCAGCGCTTGGAAAGTCACAGACACTGTCATCAAGAAAGCTTCAAACGCTCTTTAATAGGTGTCTCAGCAACACCTTGAGGATTTTCTGGCACAACTGTATCTCAAATGCTGAACTTCATGCGAGAACAGACCAGGAACCCCTAGACGAAAGTGGCAGATATCGAAGATAAACTTGACGAGAACCCCTGCCGTTAAGGCTTAATTTCCCGGTGGGTCTACCCACAATATCAGGGCTGAGGAAAGCTCCAGCCAACGCCCTGAGGCGGTACAAGTAACACCCCAGTACAATTAGCAATATGTTTAGGCATATTACTCCCCTTGCTGAGGGGCGAGGTCTATCTAACACCTCTTGCACCCTAGTGATCTCAGATGGTAACAGGTCATCTAGGGGCTACTAGTTCCCGCGAATTGGGGATAACCACAGCCACCACGATACTCCCACAAAAGGGCCTACCTCATAGACAGGACCAAGTTAAACAGACTGGTATCGAAGATACCAGAGAACCTGAATAACTCAGTGGGCTCCTGTCTCCCGTGGTACCAGAATATAGCTTCCGGTGGAGCTGCGCAACCGTAAAGGTTACTTCCAGATGGGCTCCCTAAAAAAACCCGAGGCCTGGCAACCTCAATGCATATCCCACCAACCAGCAGCTGAGGAGGAAACATGCTGGGTGGATGGGAATGCGAACAACGAAAGACAACAGAGAATCAGCAAATCCGCATCAAGAAGTACCTGAAAGAAAACTCAAAAGATGCTTCATTAATAAAATTCATATTTTAAATATTTAAAATAACAAATAACACCTATTCAACCTACCAAAATCAGAACACTCAGACCAATCCGTTGAGGATAAGGTCTCGCGCCTCTTTAACTTGAATGCAATAGCCATGCGTATTACTTCCAAGTCCAGAGGTGGAGCGCCCGCGAGAATTTGCATCGCTTCCGTAGAAACGGTACGACACACAGGCAGCATTCCATGCAGCATGACTCTCTGGCAAGAGAGAATCTTTTTCTTCCCAGCTTCCTTCATTACTGCGCTGTACCAAATCGGAGCACCAAAAGTTGCACAAGCAACGAAAAGCCCACGATATACGGTAAGCGCAGCCCGCCTAGTGAGACCCCACTCTCTAGTGAGTAGCCTCCTAACCGTCGGAACTACCACTAACATCTTCTCCTTCACTTTGTCAAGATGAGGTAGGAAGTTTAACCTCTCTCCAATTGTAACCCCAAGATATGTTTCTTGCTTCACATATCTCAAGGATACACCACTCATCCTTACAATTGGACCTCGATTCTTTAATGTGCCCTTAAGCAACATTGCAGTGGTCTTGTCCAGTGAAACATCAACACCTACACTACTCCCCCAAGAAGCTACAGAACTCATAACTTCCGATCCCCTAACCTCAAGGCCAGAGCGACTCTGACCTTCTACGAGAATTAATAGATCGTCAGCAAAAGCGATGCAACTTATTCCCTCACTCGAAGAAAGAGTTATAAGCAGAGAGTCCATCATCAGGTTCCAAATAAATGGACCTGCTATAGATCTCAGCGGACAACCACGTTCAACGCCTAGACTAACACAATCTGCTCTACCTCGAATACGAGCTGTTCTTTCAGAGAAATAACTCTTCCAGATAGCCGTTTCCCTACAACCTACCTCCACCAGTTTCTGGTGAACCATGTCCCAATCGAGGTAGTCAAAAGCCCCCTTGAAATCTACAAAAATTCCTAAAACATACTTGCTAGTAGAGGCACTGACACAACTTTTCAGATGTGTCCAAGCATCCCCTACACTGCGGCCTGGCGTGAAGCCAAACTGGAATGGACATTGCTCCGGAACGCACTCTATGAGTCTGTTCACCAATATCCTCTCCAGAACTTTTCCAAGCACTGGGAGAAGACTGATGCCGCGGTAAGATCGGGGATCCGACCTCACCTTATCCGGAGATTTCAAAAGTACACTGCCTATAAGCAGCCCTTAGCCGAGCAAGACCAGCCGATTCAGCAGCCCTATTCCTAGCCCTATCTCTTTGAAAAGGTTTCCTCAAACGTCTAACTTCCCTACGTTTGGAATTTAATTCTAACGTCCACCACTTAAACCCTTTCAGATTACTTAACTCGTACTTCTGAAAGAGGCTATCATTCACTCGCCACACACATTCATTGAGGCTATCAATTTTGTTATTGATGCTCAATCTTTGAAACGACAAGAGTGGCATCGAGGCAAGTACAGTTCTGAGTCGTTCCTGATACAATGCCCAATCGACATTGTTCAGGCGCCAGCGTTTTTCACCAAAGTCCCCGCGAATGCCCTGAAGTTCTGAGATGCGACCAACCTCAAAAACTAACATGTTGTGGTCACTCACACCTCTTCCCCCCAGCACACTCCAGCGGAAACGCAGGCTATTAAACGTCGCCTCATTTGCTGCAGTCACGTCGATGTCACTCCGCCCATTCGGACCATCGAAAGTGTAGAGCTCATTTGGCTGGTTCACAACGAAGACACTTTTCTCAATCATCCATTCACCAAGTTCATCTCCCCTCTGTCGTTTCCGAGACTCAGACGAATGTCCTCGCATTTTCGAAAACCACATAGAGGAAACGGCATTGGCGTCCAGACCGAGAATCATATCCCCGCTGCCAACAAGTTCAAGCAATGTGCTCATATACTCAATGTAGGGTTTTATCTGATCAGAAGGCTTGCAGTAAATACTGGACAAGAACAATCGACCAAACACACCCTCCACGCAGACACACACACCAAACTCACTTTCATCTACTACTGTGCAGACGTCATTGACTGTAATAGCAGCGCTTCCGCTCCTATTAACAAATGACCGCATTGAAGCTGGCAGTCCTCTAATGCCTCCATGAGAGACATAAGGGTCCTGCAACATAGCGAACTTAAATTTGTCCCTACAGAGAATATCTCCTAAGTCACACATCGCTGCGTAAGCGCCCTGGCAATTATATTGAATAATTTTGACATCCATTTTAATGTCTAGCCCTACTCCTCTCTAACGCTTTTCCATAGACAGGACAGTCTGTGGATAACATCATGTGACCAGCGGGCAAGGTTCGCCTGTCGCAATCCCTGCAGTGTATCGGTCTATCACACTTCCACTTAGTGTGACCGACAACACCACAACGCCTGCAGGTTTCCTCCTTCTGACGACATTGGTGGATCAAGTGATCCAAACTGAGGCACTTGAAACAGGTTTTTACCTCTTCCTGCTTCCTAATTGAGAAAGAGAAGTGCTGAATATAACACCTTCCCTTCCTAAGCAGAATATCTGCGATCGCCTCGCTACACTCAAGAACAACATTAGTTGTTCCTGACTCTTGTTTCCAAGAGCAGATGAGCTGCACTCCTAAATTGAATTCCTCCTTAGGGATCTGGTCAAGATTGAACCTATGGAGGTCATCCAAAAACTCCTGCACTGAAAGGCATTTCTACACCCTAGCTACCGAAATTTTAACTCCTTTCTTCCTAATCTCAGCCTTTAAGCCGACCTTCAATTTTTCATTAGAGAGGATTTTATCCCTCTCTTGCGCTGTAGGAGTTCGCATAACGACTCCATTCTTACTGGGCTGTACGGAATGAACCCTAACACACAGTGAAGGCCCTACTTCCTTCATAATTTTCTTCTTTATTTCAGCGCTTGAAATTTTCCTTCCACTACTGCTGTTTACAACAACAGACCAAGTTTCCTCGGCCTCCCTGTCATCAGCCTTCGGAGGTGCTACAGGCATAGCTGCAGCTTGAGCCGTGAAGGCCATTTGGGCGTAGGACAAACGTCTCGCGACGTCAACACCCAAGGGAACTCCAGTGGAGTTGACCTTCAGCTGTGGAGCTACTTCAGGACACGCAGTCCGTACACCTACACAACTACCTTGGGCTTCCATCCCTTTGCGTGAAGCTGGGACGGAAAGTCCACTCGGCCTAGCTGAGTCGAGTCGCCCTTTCAGGCACTCGTTCTCTCCAACTAACCTCAGAACAAGCTCCTCATATTTGGAAGCTAGTTTGAAGAACCTAGATGCCATGTCTGGCAAAGAAATAAACTCCTTCCCTAGTTCTTCTTTTATCTCACCTAATTTAAAAATGATATTTTTTAAATTGTTCTTACCATCGTCAACATGCGGAGTTGCTGCCACACTCTCCTTTGCTGAAGCCTTTTTGGCTACTCCTGGGGTAACCTTCTTACTATCTTCGTTGACAGGCTTGTCTTCCTTGTCCTTCAAGTCCTCTACAGGCGTCTCCGCCTTCCGTTTTAAGGACACCGTTTCGGTGTCCATTCAGACGGCAGCTTGAGCTACTTTTTGGGCCTCCTCAGGCACAAGGAGGGCTGCAGCACCGACCTTTTTGGCGGTCTTCCTCATTTTCTTCACTCTCTTCAACTCTTTTCTACTAGGCATTTCCACCTTTTTAACCTTGTCCTTCAAAAATTGTCGCACTTTACACATTCTCATTCACCTTTTCACTCATTTTCTAAAAAATAATCCCACCGCCGAAGGGATTTACCAACGAGGGTATTAATAATTTTTTTTTTTTTTTGCACACAAAGTGTTTCTGGGATAGCAATGCTAATCCCTCGCACTGAAACTCTATTTAGTGTTCCTGGAATACCTAAATATTCCTCGCACTTCCACACAAATCACTTTTAGGAATTTAAATTCCTTCGCACTTTATGGGCGGTCACAATTTTTATTTAACACACACGACGAATCGCGAGTGAGGGTATCTCAGGTACCGAGAACCGCAATAAAAATTTACCACCGCACAACCGAACAAAACAATAAAATTCGCACACGGGTTTTTCGCGACGAACAACTCGAACACAGCAATAAAATTTGTTTTCACGGGTTTTTCCGCGACGAACAACTTCGACATACAATAAAGTGACGAAAGCACGCACTTCAACAACCTTTCTCGACCGAAGTCAGACATCAACTGAGACGAAAGTGGCAGCGAATTATTAGCCACACGCTTTGAAAGGGCGATGGCAGGGTTCGGACTTGAGAGATTGCAAATCGCAGTAAAATGAACTCAAAATCGCAGTAGATTCAATATTTTCGCAGTAGAATTGACTTTTATAGAAAAAGACGTTTTGTTTTAGTTTTAAATTTTTTTCTTTATTAACATAACAAGACTAAAATAAATAAAGTCTAGTTAAGAAACTCCTTCGGGAGTTCTGTAAAAAAAAATGCGAATGACCACCCCGAGAGGGGTGGTCCCAACTATTCGACTTGTTAAATAAAAAACGGAATTAACCAATTTGCTACCGCACGCTTTTATTGCCTCCTAAAGACTAAACGCTAATTTTCACTTAAGGTATTTCTACTGCTCGTGCAATCGTGAAACCTCCAAGGTCAACCTTGATGAACTTCAACGACTGCAACTTGATCGCTTGATTTGATGAGCTTTGACGACTGCAACTCGATCGCTTGGGAATGGTTGAAACAGTTAATTCCCATAGCATCCGGAAACGCTTGCTCATCACTTTACCTGGCAACGCGTGTGTTAACTGCCCCCTCCTTTTAAATCTACGTCCCGTAGATCTTATCTTAACAGGACGAACCTGTAGTCGGGCCTAGAGGATTTATCTGAGGTAGGTTCATTGGCCGGTTAAATTTAAACCAGACATATAATATGACAAGTAGAAGTATAAACAGGATAACACCATCGGCAGTGGTAGATGAAATCGTCCTTTGGGCTAGGTCTTGTATGTGTTTAATGTTGCTTATTCCCAGATCGTGGAGGTATTGTAGATCAATTTTTTGTTCCATTCTCGTTGTGTTGAACAGAACAGATGGTAAAGCTTGAAGTGAGGACGTTGTCCAACTTGTGAACGTTCTGTTGCCTATGCTTATAGTTTCATTATATAGCTGGATTACAAAAGTTCCGGAGACTGTCCTTGATTTGTCCTTACTCACTATGCTTCCATTATAGTTGGTCAGATATATCGTATCCTCTTTAATTAGTTCAACAACCTCAGCGGTGTTAGCCCTTACGGTACATGCAGCATGTCCACCCTTCAGGAGTTGAACAATACAGCCTTTTTCTTCCAGTCTTTCTAACATATTTGAGACGATTCCATATGTTTGCATATTGTTCACTAGCATTTTCGGACATTTTAGATCAACCTGTTTGCCTGCAATTATCGATGCTCTGACGTGCAGTAGGTTGTATTCAACACCGCTAATTTTTGGCATAGTCAATACGTACAGGAGCAAAGAACCATTCGTGAAAACAGAGGGTTTCCCAAACTGTAGGGCTTCGATAACATTAGCATAAGGCAGGGTTTCAACCTCGTTAATGACTCTGTTGATCTCCTCTTGATCTAGGAGATTAGTGTTTACTATCCCATTTCGAGCCATCTGACATGCGCGAACGATTTCATTTATTTCCTCTTTGATTATTAGGATTTTGTTGATTATATCCTGTTCATGAACAACTCTGTTATACGTGGAAATTTGATTGGCAGTGCTGTTTATAAGCCCGTTCACTCTCTGTGTAATTTCCTTTGATAGTTCTAAGACTCTTTCGTTGATTTTATATTGGACGTTATTATTCTCGATGATGTCTTCCTCGTTCTTCAATACCTTATCCCAGTCGGCTACATCAGGGTTACCTGCCAGCCACTTCCAGGCAGATCCAATCCAATTAATTGACCTCTGTTATCTGTCATGTTTCCCTCTGAGAGAAAGCATTCGATCACGAAGTTGGGCAGGGTGGTATTTCGCCAAGGATCTTTTGTCAGGTAAAGTGATCTCTGATTCCGCTGATTCCTCAATTCTCGCAAGCGATTTCTCGAAGATATCCAGGCGTATCATATGGACGAGTTTGAAATGGCCATCGATGATAAAGCCTCTTCCTTCTTTAATGGTAACTATTGGAGATTTATACTCAAAGATCGTCAACGCTTGCACGGCAGTGAAAAACAACAATCTAAACAAAATTATAAGTTATGAGCTCGTACTTTTGATGATCGACTTAAATTAAAATTAAAGTTAAGTTTCCCTTAAAAGTATACAGTATTATGATTAAAATTTCTTTTCTTTCCTAATGGATTAAAACGTATAATTGCAAAATTTTAAATTTTCCCTTAAAACTAAACAGTATTGTAATAAAAAATTAATTTTTTATGGAGTGAACGTGAGCAAAATGTATGAGGTATGAGCGTATGAGCCATCCTCCTCCTTGTTTCTAGCAACGGTTTCTTTTTTATATAAAGGTTTATTTTTTGGTTTTATACCCTTAGATGCTACATAAATTGTTTCGCCCTTCTTGTAAGTTTGGGGCTTAAATCTTTTTTTATTATTATACAAATTCGATTCCTTCTGTTTTCTTTGAATCTCATATTTAAGATCTTTATTGACTTTGGTGCGAAAATCAAGATAATTTTGGTAGTTAAATCTCTGTGTTCTTTCGAAAAATACATCACACGGCTTACGCTTTGTTACGGAGTGCACAGTGTTGTTGTACCGATCGACGGCTATATTTACGAGCTCTTTCAAACGCAAGTCTTTATACTCTTGTTTTATGCAACGGAAGATTTCTAAAATTGTTGAATGGAACCTTTCTACTTGGCCATTGACTTCTGATCTGTGTACCGGTGTATGGTACACTTCAATTCCTAACATTTTGACAAAATTCAATATAATTGGACTTAAGAAGCTACTCTCATTATCGGTGACTAACATCTCAGGGGCTGTGAAATAATGTAAAACTTTAATTATTTTGTCTCGCAAATGCAAGACAGACCTATTCTTAATGTGGAACAGTTTCCCAAACTTAGAAAATTTATCAATGTAACTAATGAATTTTTCGTTGTGAATTTCTATTATGTCTAAATGTAGAATCTGGCAAGGAAAGGAAGGAATTGGCGTTGGCTGAAATTCTGGACGTATGGGATGCCTATCGTACTTATTGGCATTACAGATCTCACAGGTTTTAGTAAATTTTTTAATGAGACTATTCATCCTTGGAAAGTAATATTTTTCGAGAAGTTGTTCTTTGTTTTCCCGAGGATTCCTATGAGCTCTTTTATGCTCTTTGAGAATCAACTCGCAAACTCTATTTTCATTTGCAACATCTTCCACCACTCTTTGAGTTATCCTTAGTTTATAACGGACAAAATTTTCTAAATATATTTCTTGTAACAGTGGCAAGTGACTTTCTGGTATCTTGATGCCATTAATAACATTGGGGTTCAGTTTTTTCATTAACCAAGCTGTCAGAATTTCTTTATTTGGATCACTGATAGCGATATAATGACGAAAATACCCTGGATGAGGTTGTTCTTGAGCTTCTATGCCCTTACCTATCTTAATAATAATTTGATTTCGGAAAACATTGATCGGGGCTTCTACATGAGGAATCAAATCCGTGCTATCTTGTTCAGCACTGTGGGCAGTCGAACCGCTCGAGGATTGAGCTTCTTCTACTGTTTCCGTGGTATCAACGTTTTCGGGTTCATTGGCATCAATAGTCGCGCTATCGCTGCTGGCGTGTCCTTCAGCAGTTTCGGTTGATTCGTTTTCGGGTTCATTGGCATCAATAGTTGCGCTATCGCTGCTGGCGTGTCCTTCAGCAGTTTCGGTTGATTCGTTTTCGGTTAAAATACCACTTGATGCCGTTTCAGTGCATTCTGAATCGGTTTAGTGATTGACCTCAGTCTTTAACCTGGATAGAGCGTCTGCGACTACATTGGATTTTCCTGGTTTGTAAATCATTTCGCAATTGTACTCTTCTATACGAGCTTTCCAGCGCTTCAGCTTAGCATTGTAGTTCTTATTCCCTAAAGAATAAGTCAGAGGCTGGTGATCTGTGTATACTCGAATCTTCCTTTCTCCATAAAGATATGAGCGCAACCTATCGAGTGCCCACACAATCGCTAACATTTCCCTTTCATTTGTGGCATATCCCTCCTCTGTTAGACTGAGAGATTTTGAAATATAAGCTATAGGGCGATCTTTACCCCATTCGCCCTGGGACAACACTGCCCCTATTGCAAGGTTGGACGCATCTGTCGTTAGATTAAATGGCTTCTCAAAGTCCGGGAAGGCAAGCACTTCAGATGATGTAAGGAGAGTTTTCAAATCTTCAAAAGCCCTAAGGGTGTCTTGATCCAAACTAATAGGAACGCGTTTGGATTGATTTGCTTTTACTTGCGCGTGTTCCCCTCTGGTTAGCATGGTTAAAGGCTTTGCAACTTGAGCAAATTCTCGTATAAATTTGCGGTAGTAGGATGCTAGTCCCAAAAAACTTTTTAGATCTTTAAGTGTCTCAGGTGGTGACAACGCCTGTATGGCAGAGACTTTACGTGCGTCAGGTTGAATGCCCTCTGGAGTTATGATGTATCCGAGAAATTCTACCTGCGTCTTCATGAACTGGGTCTTCTCAAGGTTCACCTTAAGGTTCACATTTTCGAGTCGTTGGAATATGGTGTCGATATTCCGCAGATGTTCCTCTTCACTTCCACCGAAAATGATTATGTCATCGATGTAGACATAACAGATTCTGCCTATAAATTCCTTGAGAACGTCATCGATCATCCTTTGGAAGATCGCCGGAGCATTCTTGAGGCCGAATGGTAACCTTAAGAATTCATATTTCCCATTCATTGTTGAAAATGCAGTTTTCGGGATGTCACTGATTTTCATGGGAATTTGGTGAAATCCTGAGGTAAGATCCAAAGTAGTAAAGTACTTGGCCTTGCCAAGGCTTGCCAGTGTAAAGGTGTTGTCCGGGATCGGATACGTGTCCGCAATTGTTATGCCGTTAAGGTGCTTATAGTCTATTACGACACGATACTGTTTTTCGCCAGATGGTTTGGGTTTCTTGGGCACAACCCATATAGGAGAATTATAGGGGCTTTTTGAGGGACGAATAGTTCCTTCCTCAAGCAACTTTTTAATCTCCTCCTCAACCACCTGTCTCATACATGCGGGATAAGGGTAAGATTTTGAATACACAGGCTCGGTAGTATTTGTTCTAATTTCGGCTCTCACGTCAGTTTTAATGACTTTTTGGGTGTCGATTGGATTGAAAATGGATTCGTACTTGGTGATGATTTCCTAAATTCTTATCTTGAGGTGCTCAGGGAGTTTTTCATCCAGAAGAGCGTTTACTTGGGCCGAAGGTCGTGCTTTAAGAGGTATAACAATGCCAGGAGTGAGGGTGAGAGTGTTTTCTTTACGATCTATAATCGCTTCTAGTTCTCTCAGCGTATCGTCGCCAATAATTCCATCGAAGGAATCCAGGCCAGGGAGGACGTAAAATGTTAAAATTGAATCGTTGCCCGCCTTTTCAAAGAATTTGCCAGAAACCTTCCTGCTAATAGTTATATTTCCGGCCGCGCAGCGTACTGAAAATGGTTTATCTAAATGTATACTATTTTTATCTAAGGATGAACTTATGAAATTTTTATTTGCACCCGTGTCTATGAGAAATTTCAAGGTGGTGCCCTCCTGTGTTAAGTACTCTATATATGGTACGCTGGACAGGCACCTGTCATAAAATTTAAAGTATCCTTTAAAGTATCCTCAACAACGTCTTCCCCATAATTTTCCCAGGCTTGCTGATAGTCATCGGCACCAGTATCTGCTCCCTGTTCACCGAATACTTCACTTTCATAAGCCTGCGGATATTCATCAACGTTAGTTCCCTGTTCCGATAATGTTTCGGTGTTAAAGAGTCTTTGCTGTTTTTGGTTAAAGGGGTGATATCCCTCGGATTTCGCTGCTCTTTTAAAAGGGTTAGTACCTCCACCGCGGTTGGCGTGATCAACTTGCCTATCACCACCACGAGGACGATTCATATAATCGACCTGTCTGCTTTGGACAGATCCTAGCTCCATTTTCTCATGTGGTTTCGGTGCCGTGGGCCTCGGCGGAGGGTTTCCATTCCTGTAATTCTGAGGAGTACCAGACGGCGCACTTCTATAATTCTGAGCAGTATTAGTATGTAAAACTTTAGGTCTAAAATTCTGGTTAATAGGGACGGTTATTGCATTAGGGATGTTTGCATAATGAATGACATTGGATCTGAAATTCAGATTCTGAACTTCTAAACACGCAGCGTAGGCCTCTGGTAAGGTCCTAGGCTTTTGGATGATGAGCATACGTGAGAGGTCGCCAGACAACCCACGCACGAAAACGTCTAAGGCACGATTCCTATAGGTTTCTATGAGTGCATTCACTGTCTCTGGAGAGTAGGTCTCCGTCTTGAGCTTGTTTATTATAAGGGAAAACTGGTGGTTAACCGTGGCATAAAATTCATCAATTTTCATGCCACGTTGTGTTAGTTGGCCGAGCTGGTGCTCTAAAGTTCGAATATCTCTCTTGTCTGCATAATGCAGAGAGAGGCATTTCCTTATAGCGTTCCAGTCATCTTCAAAAATGTTATAGGAAATGAGGGCAGTGTCCGCATTCCAACGGACTTTCTGCCTAATATGTTGCATAATAGCCCTGTAAATGGGCTTACCCCTTACTATCTTGAAATCACTCAAGATAGCTTCGACGTTGTGGATCCATGACACGTATTGTGTCGGGTTCCCATCGAACACCTGGAGTTCCTTTACGTTATCCGGCAGCTTGCTTATGTCCCTCAAGTCAGCCTCCGTCTTTGGGCCGACCAAGGGTTGTTCGCCAATGCAAGCCCCAGTTTCCACCTGATTACCCGACTCCAGGGATTTCACTCTACCTTCTATATTACGTAGTTGCTCTAGAATTTGGTTGACCGCCCCGGTCATCTCAAAGACAGACTTTTTCAAATCTTCCATTTTGTAATGTAACACTTGCAAAGATTAATAATAATAAAAAATCTTACCTTGTGATTTTAAATTTTTGGATTTTAATTTTTTTTAAATAATTCCCTTTTGTATAACCACCAAAATCCTGACCGTATTCAACCACCAAAATCTTGATTTTCACAATAACTTTCGTTTTATTTCTTATTCACAATTACTTCTTTCTTTCATATAATTACTTGATTTTATACTTTTTTGCATATAATTATTTATTTCACAATAATTTTATTTCTAATTACTCGATTTCACACTCCTTTTTTTTCATATACTTATTCGATTTTATTAATTTCACAATAATTTTATTTCTTATTCACAATAACCTCCTTTTTCCATATAATCATTCGATTTAATTTATCTCACAATTCTTATTAATAACTTTGAATCTTATTAAAACACAATTTCCTGTTGCAATGAACACTTACAATAATTTCATATTAATAACCTTGAAGTCACAGTGTTTAAATTGCTTTTTATTTTTTCTTTCTTTAATTTGCCTCTTTTGTTTTTTAGTTGTCTGTATTTCGAAATCTGAAAAGAAACGCGTGCGGCTGTTATAATGCTGAACCGGTGTGTAAGGGGAGGCCGTGTTTGTCCCGTTTGGTCCAGAAGTATGGACCTACTATTGGCACGGACATCACCACCTCTTCATCCTTAAGCCCTTTATGATGTCCATATGTTCCCATGTGAATATGGATTCATTGGCGCAAAGGAATCAAAGTGACCAACTGTGTTCCCATGTTAACAGTGGCGTTCACTCCAAGAATGGAGCGTATTGATCCTTTCGCCGATCACAAGGCGATAAGGATAAAGGACACCCGGTCCCTGCTCGGGCGCCAGTTAAGAAACTCCTTCGGGAGTTCTGTAAAAAAAATGCGAATGACCACCCCCAGAGGGGTGGTCCCAACTATTCGACTTGTTAAATAAAAAACGGAATTAACCAATTTGCTACCGCACGCTTTTATTGCCTCCTAAAGACTAAACACTAATTTTCACTTAAGGTATTTCTACTGCTCGTGCAATCGCGAAACCTCCAAGGTCAACCTTGATGAACTTCAACGACTGCAACTTGATCGCTTGATTTGATGAGCTTTGACGACTGCAACTCGATCGCTTGGGAATGGTTGAAACAGTTAATTCCCATAGCATCCGGAAACGCTTGCTCATCACTTTACCTGGCAACGCGTGTGTTAACTGTCTATATTCTTTGGTTTAATATCAAAACAATATTAAAAAAAAAACAAAAAAATAACAAAATTACACGATTGAAAATGTTTAGTTTCAGCTTATATCAATTGAAACTTTCCATTAATAAATTCGTATTTTCTTATAAATTTAATCAAATCAAGCGGCGGTACAAAAACATCATGGCGATTTTTAATTAAAGAATGCGCAAACATATGATTATCGACAGTTTGAACACTGAGTCTGTTTCGAAATTTGTTTTAATTAAATTCATCATTGAAAATTGCCTTTCCGCTGCTGCTGTGCTATGAGGTAAAATAGTAAGCGAAAGCATGTATTCGGAAAGATTTCGAAAAATAAATTCTTCAGCGACATTTTTCTGACCTTTTAAAGAAAACCAAAATTTAACAATGTCCTCTTGATTCAATGCACTTTTATCATATAGTAAAAATAATCTCCATTCATCATTAATTACTTCAACATGTGTTTTATTGAATGGAAAAGCTTCAGTCAATTAAAAAACTTAAGGAAGGCTACCTTCTTGAATTTTTTTTGGATTAAGGTATTCAAGCAAAATAATATTATTATCTTCGAATGAAAATCTGGCTTGAATCTGCTTGCAAATTGTTACATAAGATTTTATAATATTTTTTTATTTTTTTGAAAAGGTTCGCTTCTAATAGAGATTGCTCATGCCACAAAAAACTCAATTTCGGTACTAACGAACTCTTTCTTTATGAAATTATTAAGCAATTTTAAATAGTGTTGCTTTATAATTGGACTAGCCGAAAATACCCTGCGTTGCCGGGTTTGAGAATTTCTGCGAGAGAACTATAGGTAATAACGCCAAAAAATTCATCATTCATCAATGTTTGATGTCTAAAAAGTTCATCTATGTGGTGAAAAGTAAAGAAAAACTATCACTTAACAGATGATTGAGAAGTCGAAAAAAGTTGGTCCGGCGATTCCGTCCATCTGTCTGTCTGTAAACGCACCCACATACTTAACCACTGGTCCAGTTGACTTCAAACTTGAAAATTGAAGGTTTGAACGAATTTGCATTTGACGTTTCTTTATTATTGTTTTAAGATCAAAATTTAGTGTAGTCTACATTGGGGAACAATAAAAAGCTTAAATTTTCTCAGAAACGATACCTTCCATAAAACCGTTTTTTGTTATAAGATTTTCTTCAAAAGTAAATATCCGATCAATGTATTTTTTCTCTGAAAGTACGTATAATATACATACGTACTGTTGCCCAAATATTTCGCTTTCAAAAGTAATTTGAAAATTTTTAAACTTTTTTTTCAAAATTTACTAATATTATTATATTCTTCAATACTTCATACAAAATTAATTAAAAAAGAAAAAAAAACAGCTCCAATGGTTTTTTTTTCTTTAAATTTAAAAATTAAGAATTTCTTATGGCATCAATGTTTTTATGATTGAATATATTTTTCGAATTCTTCGAATTCTTCATCAAAATCAATCATTGAACATTCTGATTCTTCGGATTTACTATTTGATTGATTGTTTAACTTGTTTGTTGCCATATCTCCTTAAAAAGTTACAAAACATAAAATGTAATTGCAAATAACAAAATAAAAAATAAATACCAACTAACCTGCCGCTTGCAAGGACTTATGGAGTCCAATATAAGCTTGCTTGTAGAATTCTATTCTGGCTACATTTTTTTCAACATCCGTTAAATTTGATGTTTCTAATTTGTAGATTAATTTTAAGACATTCTGTTTTAGAGTGTATGGTTCCATCTAGATAAGCCAAATATCAATATTTAATTTGAGTTTAGCCAATTTTCTATACATAAATAAATGGGTATATGTATGTTTGTTTTGTTCGATTAGAAGTAGATTTTAGTGAAATAGAATAGAGCACGCTTTAATGAAAGTAGAAAGGTAGTTGTAAAACTTGGAAAAATATATAAATTGATGATGTGTATTTCAATTGGATTCAAGCAATTCAATATCTGTGTTATATGGTTCTATAAAGATTCCTTTTTTTCGGAACGATGGGTTAGGTGCTCTGACGGACAGAAGCATTCAAATGTTCAGATTAACGTTGTTTTATTTGATTCTAATATTAATTGTGAAATGTTTGACGTCAAGAAATATTATTGATTCGGATTTACTTACATGATTTACAAATTTGAAAGAAATTGTCAGAGAGTGAGAGAGAGAGAGAGAAGCCTGGATTTAGTTGAGTACCTCAGGGTAAACTACATTAGGTGTTTGCTCATTTGACACAAGAATATGCTGTGCGTCTCTTCTACCAACCCGTGAAAGAGCAACATACAGCTGACCATGCGAGAAACATCCTTCTCTGAGATCAATCCCCACACATTTAAACGTTTGACCTTGAGCTTTGTTTATTGTCATAGCAAAACAGTTTTTAACGGGAAATTGTAGTCGTTTAAATTGGAATGGATAATCAGATGGGATGATTGGAATCCTCGGTATTATGGCATTTTCACCGGCTGCAGGTCCTGTTAAAACTTTAACTTCAATAATATTGTTTTTGAAACCCATTACTCGGAGTCTTGTCCCGTTACATAACTTGGGTGGATCGAGGTTCCGCAGCAACATTATTGGAGAGCCTATTTTAATGAAGAGCATATGCGATGGAACTCCAGGAGCATTGAGGCTTTGCAAAAATTCCAATGGAAAGTTCACCGCATCATCCGTATTAACTACGCTGTCGATGGAACGAAACGTCGTACTTTCCGCGGTGAATTTTTGCAGAATTATTTGATTAATTTCATCTGCAGACGAATTTTTTGGTGTTATTATTGCTCTCTCGCACAGATACTCGAACCCCTTTGACATTAAATTTTCAATATCAGGATAAACGTTCTTAATTAGCTCATCAGGATTTTGCACCCTTATTCCAATATCATTACTAATAGCTATGTTACTTCCTGATTTACCTGTTCCAATTTCCAACAACCTTTCAGCAAATGTCAAATCGTCTCGATCACTTGACAAAACAGCACGCATATTGATGGTAAGTGATAGTTTTTCTACTTGTGACCATAGAAAAGAACTTTTAAGACACGCACCGACAACATTAGCTCGAGTACCTCTAGGTATAACTGGTAGTGTTTGACGAAAGTCACCACATAGAACAAAAGTAAGTCCCCCCATTACTTTAGAACAGGATCGTATATCTTGCAAGGTTCTATTAACTGCTTCTAAATGTGCTCTGTGGCTCATAGTGCACTCATCCCAAAATACAACCACAGCCTCTTTTAGCATCTTAGCTAGGGTTCCATTTTTTCGTATTGGGCAGACTGTTTCCTCTTCGGTTACGATCTTCAATGGCAATTTAAAAGTTGAGTGCGCTGTTTTACCACCACTCATAAGAGTCGCTGCAATTCCAGATGATGCAACACCTACTGCAACCATCTTAACAGCACGCACTTTGGCCAGAAGCAAATTAATTAAAAATGTCTTTCCAGTACCGCGCGCCGGGTGCATCAATAAATAAGAATTTGCCTTTGTTGTTGAAAACGCTTTCTATAATTGTGTCATAAACAACTCGCTGATCTACCTTAAGTTTTCTTTCATTCATTGAGACATAGTTCTGTAAGTCAATAGTGTTGTACCTTTGGAACATTTCAATGGAATCAGATATTATAGGCACAGGTAAATTAAAATCGCTGAGACATTTTTCGCTTAAAATAGTGATTTTTCTTTGTAAAAGAATTAATCCTTTATTGAAAATTTCTTCAGAAAATGCTAACTCAGGATTTTGATTTAATTGGCGCTCTTCATGAAGGATATCTTCACACATGGATTCTTTGAACTCATTCCAAAGTGAAAGTGGGTTTGACGGTTGACAAAATATTAGAATGATAATAAACAATTCTCGTATATAAATAGGACATTGCGCAATTACAGCTTCTTTCAACGTCAGAGACCACTGTTGATCAGATTCCAGTAGTCCCAGCTCTCGGCAAGCTTCTTGGTAAGTAGGTAATACGGTTCCATTAACTGTGCGAATTGCCGAAAAAGAAACCGGACCTTTGACGTAGTGTAGCAGCATTCTAAGGTAGAAACATTCGGTGAGACTGGGATGAATAGTGTAAACTCTGCCAATCGCACTATCTTTTTTTATTTCTGGATGTCCAGGAACTTCTTCACCTCGTTTGCGCCTCTGGAATTTATTATCTGTCCATGTATAATAGGAAGGAACGTCACTATACAAAAGTGTTCTTGCGAATTCATCTCTGACACATAGATCGATGAATGCCATTAGTGTAGTTTTAGGTGGACTTTCAAGTCGCTGTATAATGTTACTTGGATTGAAGTAAATCCGCTGCCCATTTTCAAGATGGACAGACAGATGCACTACCGCTGGAAAACGCTCATGAATTCGAAATTCAAGGATTCGCCAGGCTGCCTCTGCGGAACTAATATAGCGACCATTTAAATATAAGTCTATTTCATTGGATTGTACGGTTGCTGTAGCTTGGTCAGTTCCTTTATTGATGTACTTACAAACATATTTTATTGCTTTTATTGAGTGGCAATACTCCATATTAATATGTGCAGAAAAACAACGACTAAGCATTGGCGAATATGGCACTACCCATCGGTTATCAACCTCAACTTTTCCATGCGTTTTTAAAACAGCTACATGACCGCCTTGTAATTGTGACCGTCTCCGGTACTTTGGGAAACCGTCAGCACCTGTTTGCGTTTCCGTCGAGAACTCTCGTGGGTAGTTTTTACTACATTTCCCATTGACCATACATGGACTGTTTCTATTCATTTCGCCGCAGGGTCCATGAATCATGTTCCGACACACAATTTCATACAGTAAAGGATCTTGTTGTGAATTAGGGATTTCAGCACTTATTATGGAATCAATCTGTTCGGGTTGTATTCTAGTTTTTAGCCAAAGCAATATGTGCGCATGTGGTAGTCCTCTTTTTTGCCATTCTACGCTATACATGTAGCAAAGAACTTTACCATAAATACAATTTTTTGTTAGGAGGGCAATTAATTTCTTAAGTTTAAGATGAAAAACCCTTGCAATGAGATCATGTCTATCAGAAGACTTTTGACCTTCAAATAGGGAATGTCGAATTTCTACCCATTCTGGATTTGTAGTAAACGTAATAAACAGATCAGGTCGACCATGTTTTCTGACGTATGTCATTGCGTCCTGTGTTTTCTCATGCATATACCTTGGTGAACCCGTGAATGAGGATGGTAATATAACCCGTTGTCCAATACTTTGAGGATCGACATTTGCATCTGCGTTCAAGGCATCTTGAAGATGCACATAGCTTTCTGCTCTTAGTTTTTTTTGATTATTCCGAATGTAATTCAATCTTTCGGATATTATTTTTGCCATCATGTCAACAATGTATTGGTTAAACAATTGTCGGTTATACAGGAGATAATTTGTTTGGTTTTGCCTTACCATTATTCTATATGCATAGAAATTCATGCATGATACAGTTTTATTTGGATTTTCTGTATTCATTGTAGGATCATTTAAATTAATGTTGATGCAATAACCACCATCCCCACTTACGAACATAAGAGGATATTGTAAAGGGTCATATGATCTATGCAATTCAGATACTCTGTGCAACTTATCATCGCGGCCATGTAACACTATGTCTCTCAGCCCTTTGTCTTCATCTACCATGAGTACAGCGACTTCATTTGTACAGGGTGCATTGTACCTGCCTCTATGTTGTTCTGTTGGAACTCTATCGGCGTGAATTATTAATTTGTAGTCTGGTGTATCTGGCGGTATAGTTTCCATGGTGGTTTTAAAACTCCGAAGATAAGAATTATGCTCATTCAAAATATTCTGCAACATTTGAATCAATTCTGGTTTTAAATTCGATTTTATATTTTGGCGCAAGGAAACTTGATCAGCATCCGACACAAAATAAATTTGTAAAAATTTTGGACTGTCGGTAACAGGAAACAAACTGCCAATCAGGTGATGAACTTGTCCTTGAATCTTAAAAGTGGGCATATAGTTACCTTCTCTAATTTCCTTAGCTCCAAATGATGTCATTTGAAATAAGGTATTATAGTGCCTTATGTTGTCAAAAAAATGTTTTGACATAGGATGAGAGTTTTTCAACAAACTTTTAAGAGGCTCTGGAGGTTCTGATAAGGGATGCAATTTAACTTTGCCACCAAAACAGCACATGCCCTTAGGTTCATCTGACCATTTTATTGCTTTACAAAATATGCAAACAGTGCTCATTTCACCAATACATACATTTTTACTGTGAATATAATCAAAGCTTGGGTTGTAATTGAATGCTGAGTTAGGGTTTAGTGCTGTTCGTGTGCGTTCACTTATTTGTCTCAAGGCATGACGTGCATTTTCTTCAGCTCTTCGAGTCCTAGTTTGTTCGTCTGATTCAGCACTTCTAGCACTTGTTGATCTTGTATTTTGTAACATTAAACGCTCCTGTCTCTCTGCCTCACTTTCTGCGTCCCTGTAACCTGCCGTCCGAATTGCTTGTAGTTCTAGTCGTCCCTCTCTCTCTGACACCGATTCTAATTTTCTTTTAAGTCTTGTGCGATGAGCTTCATTTGACAGCCGCTCAACTCTATCTGACTGGAGTTCCTCCCTTCTTTTTTGGGCTATCTCTGCAAGTCGCCTGGCTTTTTCCCTATTAGACTCATTTTTTCTTGATAGAGCCAATCTAGCTGAGTTCATTGCTAAACGCGCCTCTCTTTCGGGCTCACTTTCCTGATTCCGTTTAATTTGAACATAGTTTCGGGAGTTATTTAATCGAGTTTCTTTATCAACAGAAGATTCTTGTTTACGAATTACAGCTGCAGGGCAAGACCGCTTAGTTTTTTGCATAAGGTTGGATTTTTTTTTGGCATTTTGAGAAATTTCGGAAGGAAATCCTACTGAAAACCAGATGATCTTAATTTTTTTTATTTGAGTCAAATAAACATAATGTATACAATGTACATATATTGTATTCTGGAGATTAGTGGCTTGCGAAGATGATGTATGAATGAATAGGAAGTCTAAGATGCCAGATATAGCTATCATTGCAATGGATCCGGAAAAATGTTTGAATGAATATTTAACTTTATTTTCTTTTGAATTGAAGTGCAAATTATATACAAATCGATCGGAAATCGATCCTACATACTTATTTATTCGCTAAAATTTGTTTTTTCCATTTTCCGGTTGCAAATCACAACCGGAAAAAAGATTTACAACCGGAAAATGGAAAAACACATTTCAATGGAAAAGTGTGTGGGTACAATTGAACATTTTTTATCAAAAAAAAAATTATTGTAGTTATTTCCTATCCCAATGATAGCTATTACTGGCCCTTATAAGTTCATTATTTATTAGGGATCGGATTTCCAAGCAAATGCAAGTTTTTTATGAACATCTTAGAAGCAAGACAACTAATTATGTATACGAATCATGAAACTTCCTTCGAAATGGCATTTAATCGTTAATGCATATTTTTGCATTTCCATAAGCTAAAAACTAATATCTTTTTCATCACGATTTTCCAACCCCAACATTATAATGCATTTAATAAACATGGCCGCATGTATTTACTTGACTTGGTTATGTCCTACTGCACTTACGCCAGTTAAAACTAACAACATTTTACTAAGATTTCAATGTGACTTTGATAAAATCATTTAGTGGAACATAATTCTGAATCCTCAGTGAGATAGTTACGGTGACCTCACAAATGGAATTGAATTGAATCCAAAATATTTTCATCTCCGAAATATCAAGAAAAAAATTTAGTTAGGGATGCATCAGACCAAAGTGCAAATACATAATAGGGTCAACAGTGGACACTATGACGTATACGTAACATTTTTTTATTGCATTGCGTTATAGTGAAAATAGAAAGTTCTTCATGAAAAACTCGGAAATCTCATCGGTTTTAAAAGGGAAAATTGCATGTTATTGCAGGTCATTGGTTTTCAAATGGAAAACTGGAAAATTTAAAAATGCGTTTTCGATGAAAAACTCGGTCAACAGTGGACACTATGACGTATACGTAACATTTTTTTATTGCATTGCGTTATGGTGAAAATAGAAAGTTCTTCATGAAAAACTCGGAAATCTCATCGGTTTTTAAAGGAAAAATTGCATGTTATTGCAGGTGCATTGGTTTTCAAATAAAAAACTGGAAAATTTCAAAATGGGTTTTCGAATGAAAAATAGAAAGACATTTTATGAATGAAGTCATGAACATTTTTAAACAAAGCAATTTTGTAGTGGTGCATTGCACTGGTTTTCAAATGGAGACCTGAAATTTACATAATGGGTTTTCGAATGAAAAAAAGAAAGTAATTTAAAGAATGAAGTCATGAACATTATTAAAAAAAGCAATTTTGTGGTGGTGTAGGTGGCTTAGTGGTTATATGCGTTGGCTGCTAAGTAGAACGTTCTGGGTTCAAATGGAGAACTGGAAAGTTCTCTCATAACCGGACGCTTTCATAACCGGACACGGACATAAGATTTTTATAGTTTTTAATACATACTTTGTTTGATTCTATCTTTTCCTCTTATCAGGCTTTCAGTTCTTGACACCACTTTTTTATTTTCACTTTTTTCAATTGATTTAAATTTTAATTTTAAATTTTTTTCTCTTCCTTTTCAAGAGAACAATTGAAAACCAACAATGAAAATTAAGCTTTAATTTTATTCGTATTTCAGCTTGTAAACTTCAAATAAAAAGTATTCAAAAAGTAGAAACTTCTTGAAATCGGAACAACATGGGAAATAAATATGTAAGGGCCAACCTACATTCACTTGATTAATAATTTAATCAATAGATCTGATCTCTCTTAGATTTATGTAAATCGACTAAAAGTATATTAAGTGCAATAAACCGACGACGTTTATTTTATGAATAAATTCCTAGATTTATTACCAAAAATTAAAATAAAATAAAAAGAGTGGCACGACAGCTCTTGAAGAACCAAGGCTTAATTGGCTTACTCTCATCAAATATTCTCCGAGTGCATGTGAAGAATTGAAAGCACCTAACTAATAATTCCGATTCCGAACGTCAAAATTGATAAGCACTTTTTTCATGACAGATTAATACTCTTGGAACTTTTGTGAGTTCTACGTAAGAGGCAGTGAAATAATAACTTTATGGACACGAATAGGATTCGAACCCACAACGTCCTGCTTAACAGCCAACGCACACAACCACTTAGCCACGGACACTACTACAAAATTGCTTTGTTTAATTATGTTCATGACTTCATTCTTAAAATGACTTTCTATTTTCTATTCGAAAACTCATTGTGAAATTTTCTAGATTTCCGAGTTTTTCATGAAGAACTTTCTATTTTCCATTCGAAAACCCATTTTGAAATTTTCCAGTTTTCCATTTGAAAACCAATGCACATGCAATTTTCCCTTTTAAAACCAATGAGTTTTCCGAGTTTTTCATGAAGAACTTTCTATTTTCCATTCGAAAACCCATTTTGAAATTTTCCAGCTTTCCATTTGAAAACCAATGCACCTACAGTTACATGCAATTTTCCTTTTGAAACCAATGAGTTTTATGAGTTTTTCATGAAGAACTTTCTATTTTCCATTCGAAAACTCGTTGTGAAATTTTCTAGATTTCCGAGTTTTTCATGAAGAACTTTCTATTTTCCATTCGAAAACCCATTTGGAAATTTTCCAGCTTTCCATTTAAAAACCAATGCACCTACAGTTACATGCAATTTTCCTTTTGAAACCAATGACTTTTATGAGTTTTTCATGAAGAACTTTCTATTTTCCATTCGAAAACTCATTGTGAAATTTTCTAGATTTCCGAGTTTTTCATGAAGAACTTTCTATTTTCCATTCGAAAACGCATTTTGAAATTTTCCAGTTTTCCTTTGAAAACCAATTTTCATAATGCAAATTTTTCATGCACAGAGATTGGAAAATAAAATCCATGCTTTTTTTGAACATCGATGTTAAAATTTTCTTTTGTACAGCAAGTCGTGCCCAAGAGTTCGCATGTAAACATGGTTTTGGTCCAAAAGCTTAAGTAGGAGTTCAGCTTTAAATATAACAAAGAAGAATTAATGAAATGAAATGAAATGAAATGAAAATAGAAAGACGTTTCAAAAAATTGATGTCGGCTGTATGTTTTTTTGAATTTCCAAACAAAATTTTCGAGTAAGTAGATTAAAATCAATGTTTTTTCCTATTAATAATTATTTCTTTTTCTTTCAGAGTATCCTACTCTACAATCAGTGCATCGCAGAAGAATTCTATTACATTTATAAGGTATGACTTTTGTTTGTTTGTTGGTTTATCGACTACAAACATACAACCGACAAACAAACAAAAGTCTTACTTTATATATTAGTATAGATAAAGAAGATGAATCATAGTTTTTTCAGATTGGAAAATTTTATTCATATAGTTTATTGAGTCAAGAACATAAGACAAGAAAAAAAGTAGGTATGCTTTATTTACAGTTCTTCAGATATAAGTTCAATATTATTTTCTCTTTTTTCTTCAAAAGTTAAAAGGACGAAATAATGTGTAGGTGGTACCCACTGTTCTAAAACTCTATCAACAGCAGCCTGGACAGACAACCATCGGGTTGAACTTGTATTCAGAATTTTATGTTCATCTGTATTAAAATAATCTTGAAATGTTTTAAAATCATCAATTTAAAATCAGCAAGTCGCTTTCAGCTTCGCCAGAAAAAATTAAAAATTATTTTTATTAATAATTCAGGCTCTAGAGGAAGTTGTTTAGCTGCTGCTTTTGCGCAGAGGTTCAGAGAGTGGCAAGTGCATCCCAAATAGAAAAGATTTGGATTCAAATCTTTGAGTTGTTGCCTTACTCCATTTAAAGAACCATTAATGACAGAGGCATTATCAGTTCCTAAACAAAATTTTCAAAAATCGCAGTAGATTGCAAGAAAAACGCAGTGACGCAGTAGATTTGAAAATTTGCCAAAAAGTGCAGAAGAAGTCCGAACGCTGGGCGATGGGTGCATAGCGAGTCAAGAGCAATGCAATGGAAGCCGCTCACACAACTTGGCTGACAAGTTAGTATGCCAGCCAGGATGTAGGTAGGTATACTAGTGAAGAACAGTTGAAGTGGAAGCAGCACGATTGGGAAGGAGTTGGAGAGAGTTGAAATACATCTTCAGAAATCGTATTCGATGGCGTGTAGGAGTTATAATAGCGACCCTATGTCCCTTAAGGAAAACACGGACGATATAGGTCTGAGGACCTTAACAAGTACCTAAGTATTTTTGAATTTTATTGCATTCTTAATGCTTAAATAAGTCGCTGTTATGCCTTGACAATAACAATCAATGGCATATTTGCATTAAGCATACAACTTTTTACAAGCAAGATACGAACCAGGAATCAGCTTCGATTAAGCATCAAAGAATATAAATTAAATTATTATTATTATTGTTTGTTGCGATGTTTATAAAACTCTCAAAATTGCTTGATGTAACCCTTCTAACCGTTTATTGTTTGAATTTTCTAAAAACTATCATCGACTCTTAAAGTGTTTATTAAGTGCCTTAACAATATTTTGTATTTAAATGATTTTTTGAAAACTTCAAAACCCGTCAAGATCTTAATACGAAATACCAAATAATCATGTATACTTATATGGGCACTAAATTACAGCATACCAGATATATTTTAATAACTTTTTCAAGAATGTAATGCACATATGTTCGTACTTAATTATTTTCCGACTATTTGAGATATTTATTGGAATTCAAATTTTATAGGGTCAATGTATAGTTACTCCAAGAACACTTTCCGCACAATAAAAACACCGTGTTCATACGTATTTCTTCCCAAAATAAATTTATCTGTTTTCCTGGACGCAATTTCATTTTCCCGTATGTAAAATGCATCAGGTAAGCAAATAAATTCAGCGAAGAAATTTAGAGTGGAAATAGATTGTTCATATATGGAAAGAGTTTTTAGGAATGAGTGTAAATTGTCAAAAACAAATGGAATAACAGTTGCCTGTTCGATGTAACTAGTTCCTTAAGGACTATTCAACCAACGAATGACGAATGGAATGAATT
Source organism: Sphaerophoria taeniata (assembly GCA_943590905.1). Classification (NCBI taxonomy): domain Eukaryota; kingdom Metazoa; phylum Arthropoda; class Insecta; order Diptera; family Syrphidae; genus Sphaerophoria; species Sphaerophoria taeniata. Next base: position 150,137,149 of record OX016541.1, read on the forward strand.
AATTTTCCTTTGTCAAAAAAGTATTTGTAACAAAAGCTGAATCGATTGAGATGTTCAAAGGCATAAGGAGAGTTACTTGCAGGTTGAAGAAAACCCAGAACCTTAACAGAGGTGCCATCCGTGCAAACCAAATGGTATCAACCCAATAGTAAACTCCTTAAAACCTTCCCCTTTATGCTCTACCGTTATGACTCATGGCTTACAGGAACCTCAAGCCAGTCCTGGCAGCAAAAGAGAAGGGTGTCCAGTTCACGTCCGCTTGGCATGCTAGCTCGAGATCCAAAATTCAACACCCATGACCACGTATATAGATTTCACTAATTGCCAAGGAAAAAAAAACATGTTCGAAAAAGATGGCTTTGGAGAGAACTTCCGGAAGGCTCACAACTCGAAGGATTTTAATCAAATATGTATAAATTTTATATCAAAATTCAATTTATAATTTTAGAAAAATTGATGTGATAAAAATAAATCTTTTAGAATTAAATCTTTCGAGTTTCGAGGACCCGAATGTCTTCCATTAATCTATACATTTAAACATTTGTGTATGAATTTGTGTGAAAGACAAATTGCTCTCTTATACCAAGTCGATGAAGGTGCGGGGAAATAACTCCACGGGAACTAACTCCACTGAGGGATTTACTTCCCACCAAGTGAGAACTTACTCCACTTTTGTAAAGTGTAGTTAGTTCCCATGTACGGTGAGAACTTTGTTCACTTTCTAATGGGAACTAAGTTCACACATTTATACATGACGCAGGGTAACTGGTCCGGAAGTCAGAAGTCCCGAAAATGGGTTTCGGGGCTAATGACCCACTATGGAGGGTCATTCGTGTATACATACATAACTACAACCCCAAAATGTCTTATAAATCAATAAGATCAATTTTATTTACTACCATGTTTGTCGACAAAATGGATAGAGCAATTCATTTTCAAAGCTGTTGCCGTTTCCTTTAATTTGGAAAAGCATGGGTGCTTTCATAAATGCATGGTTGCGAAAGTCTGACGCATGCATGTTGTTCATAAATGCAAATGATAAAAGTCAGATGTTCATAAAAGCAAAACGCAAATATTTGCAGCGCAAATGTGCAACTACAAAAAATCACATGCACACTGAATTTCTTTCTGAATAAAAGAGACAGGTATATAGTATCATAAATGCAGTGTAAAACACATGCGCAAGTATTTTTGTCTGACGTTAATATGATTGCAAATGATCGCATGTAAGCAAAGCAACCATGCATTTATGAAAGCACCCCATGCTAGTGTCTGGAAAGCAGGTGCTGCACTGCAATGATTCATTTTGAGCATCTTTTTCCACCTTGGTCTGATTATGATGACTATCTGTAACACTCAAAATCAGTTTGGTTTGATTGGGAGCGAAGCGAGCGGAAAAAATTTTGCCCAGAAGAGAATCAATTTGGGGTGTGAAAATAAAAAAATTCGCGCGAATTTTTTTATTTTCACACCCCAAATTGATTCTCTTCTGGGCAAAATTTTTTTCGCTCGCTTCGCTCGCTTGCAATTTTTGGTTCAAGCTCCAAATCCTTAATAATACAATTTTTTTTAACCATTGTTAATAGAGTCAATAAAAAAATGTTTTTCTGATGGAACTTTTAATTTTTAAATAGCTCAGTTATTTTAGGGGACAAAAAGATGCAACAAGATGAAACTGGGTTCAAGTACAGTGTGCTTGTAGAATGCCTTACTCTCACCGAACACCAAACTTCAGAAGAACCATTGGAAAAAGTTTTCTTTATGTCACATAAACTTACAGCATGCGCTTTATTTCAATCGTTATATACTGTTTTAGAAAATGTTTAAAATTAACAACAAAGGTCAGAAACCCCGAATTTGATTTCTGGACTAATGAACCACCATATGCGGGGTCAGATTCTTAAAAATGGGTTTCCGAATAACTAAGTTTCTCAATATTTTTGTACATGCAATTTTTTAAAATTATTTTCAGTCTCAAAAACTGAATTTCAAAAATGACTTCGTTTCTACAAGCGATTTATTTTAATTTAACAAACAAAATTTCTCAGTGTACTTGAATTTTAATTTTTTCTCAATTAAAGTGGCAAATTATTTCAAATTCGAAGGGAACTAGATCCACTAATTTTTTGATTGATCTAATTCCCACTGGACATGGGAACTAACTACACTTTACAAAAGTGGAGTAAGTTCTCACTTGGTGGGAAGTAAATCCCTCAGTGGAGTTAGTTCCCGTGGAGTTATTTCCCCGCACCGTCGATGAAACCGAAAGGTTTCCGAAAAATTTATTCTTCGAAGTGCACTCTCCTCATGATCTGCTGAGCTAGCACCTCGTCCACATCATCATCATCACTTTCTCCCACAATTCAAAACTCTTTACATGAAAGACTACTTTACCGATAGCTAGGGGCCTGTATTGGGATTCAAAAAATGAAATATATATAAATGTATTTACTATAGAGGAGGTGTGTAAAAAAAAGGTTTCCTACATATTCTTCAAATGTGCAGAGCCGTTGAGAGGAATTCCAGGCCCGGGTCAGAAAAACCTCGGGCCCCCAATATATACATTCTTTCAAAATTCATGTCTAATGATATGATCTAATTCCTATTGCGAATTACACAGTGAACCGTAAAAACCCGTTCATCATCAAACCAATCTCACGGGTATCGTACATATGAAATTGCCCAACAATTTGCAAGGTCGTAGATCCTTGATCCCTTTGCTCTTCGCATTTTGCATTCTCAATAGCAGAGATAATTTTTTTCTTCTTCTTCTCTGCTCTTCTCAAATGTGAAAACAATTTTTTCACTTCAGAATAGTTGGGAGTCGGTCCTCAGGAGGCGCTCTCGTCGATTCTTGATGACGCCAGTACTCGCACTGTATACATATATACAAAGATTAGATGCAAATATTCAATAATCAGGCAGGGGCCCAAATCCGAAAGCGTGTGACGGATAGACTGGTAGATAACATCAAAATAGGGGCCCGATTGCGAAAGCATTAATGATTTTGAATTTTCGGGCCCCTAGAAAATTATAGGAATAGGCGTGTTATGTTAATGATGAATATAAAGATGAACATAAAGTCTATTAAAAAAAAAACACTCTACTTATTGCTTCAAATTTTGCGCGCGGGCCCGGTGAAATTACCCCCCTTTCCCCTTCTAGACGGGGCTGCAAATGTGGACTGTATGTAGAACGCGTTCGTACCCCTAGATCTTAAGAATTCAAGATTTTCGTTTTGTAACGTGTTAATTATCACTTTTTGTTTTCAATCTGTAGTGAAAGGAGTTCATTGCATAAATCCTTGCGCATCGCTCTAATCGTTTTAAATTTTCTAAAATAGGTTTCATTTTATTGAATTATAATTAACATTGTGTTTCTGTATGAAAATCCTTAAAGAAGCAGCAAAAATGTACCAATAACATAGTTCTTTCCTGTTTGGGAGGTACGCATAAAGAATCAAGGTCTTCTTAGTATTTTTGAGAAGAGTGGCAAGTCCAGAATGGACGTGATACATAGAAACTAGCTCGTGTATGGCTGGTTCCTCAGTCTTTGATTATATTATTATTATGTACGACTGCTATTCTCAACCCATGTTTTATAATACTAGCCGACCGCGACGACTGGAACGTTGAACTCGCTCTTAATTGTTAGTGGTAAGCTTGAGTATGCAGTTGCTCCGGTACTTAACAGAGTTGCGAATTGCGATATGATTTTTTTCTAATAATTCCCCCTTCCCCACATCGATAGGACGATACCCCACTACCCGTCAATCCCGCTACCCGGTACCTCGCTATACTCGTTACTTCGTCTTGATCACAACAGTATCGATGGACGTAAAATGTTGTTGTTTCTTCATGTTCTCCATTACAAATAGTGAAGTTGATGGCATTGATGTTTTGGCCAAAGTGATATACGGCGAAGATTCATTAATTTGCATTCGCCCATTTCCAATATATTCATTAATTGTTTTGCAAATTTCCAGCCGATGCATCCCGTTTTAGTTGTACACACACGTTGGTATTCAAAGTCAAACTCCATAAAACTGATGATTTGAGACACGCATTAAGTTCATTGGAATGACAGTGGCAACATCTGTCGAAAGTTGGTCGTTCCAACTCGCCACTCACCACCTTAGTTGGGACATGCACAACTACTTTGAACAATAAAATGTATAGCCTTTATTACTCCTGAGTATTGTAGTTCTTTTTATTAGTGAAGGAATTTTGCTAATCGGATCAATAGTTTCTGAGTTTATAGTCCAGTCAAATAAGTCCTTTAAATAGAAGTAAGGTAGAGCTAAGAATTGCTATGAATGCTCAAAATACTATTAAAAAAGAATTGTGAAAAGTCCCCATCAATCCCCCTTGTGCCAAAAATATTATTGAAAGTGAAAGTTTGCAAAAATAGGTTTTTTTCCCGTTTTTCAGCTAAACGGTGAGTTTACAGCAAAAATAGTTCAGACAAAAATTGTAGATCATCCAATTCTCTACAAAAAAATGTATCCACACTTTCTTCATAATTCTTCATAAGTGTTGCCATTTCCGTGATACAGCTGTTCAAATAAATGAAAAAATTATCACCATCAATAAAATTTGTTGCACAAATGGGATTGATGGGGACTTTTCACAATTATTTTATAATAGTATTCTGAACATTCATAAAAAATTTCAGCTCAAAGTCTAATTTGACTGGACTATTAGTCGTAACAAACACACAAAAGTAAAGGGTGTTGTTTTTTTTAGGTATAGAACTTTAAATTTCAATAAAACAACGATGGAAAATTCGATTGACATGATTTTTTATTTATTCGAAATATAATCTTGTGGCATTACATTTTAAATATGATTTCTGGCATATGACTGCCACGGCTGGCTTGGATTTAGTCCAACCTGGACGTCCAATTTTCTATGACAACATTTGTGACCGTATATCGGCAATAACACGGCGAATGTTGTCTTCCAAATGGTCAAGCGTTTGTGGCTTATCCGCATAGACCAATGACTTTACATAACCCCACAGAAAATAGTCTAGCGGTGTTAAATCACAAGATCTTGGAGGCCAATTCACAGGTCCAAAACGTGAAATTAGGCGGTCACCAAACGTGTCTTTCAATAAATCGATTGTGGCACCAGATGTGTGACATATTGCGCCGTCTTGTTGGAAACACAGCTCCTGGACATCATATAATGACTGTTCAATTGAGGAATGAAAAAGTTAGTAATCATGGCTCTATACCGATCACCATTGACTGTAACGTTGTGGCCATAATCGTTTTTGAAGAAGTACGGACCAATGATTCCACCGCCCATAAAGCGCACCAAACAGTCAATTTTTCTGGATGTAACGGTGTTTCGACATACACTTGAGGATTACCTTCACTCCAAATGCGGCAGTTTTGTTTGTTGACGTAGCCATCTAACCAGAAGTGCGCTTCACCGCTAAACAAAATTCGCTTATGAAAATCGGGAACAACGGCCATCTCGTTTTGGGCTCATACGACGAATCTACGCCTTGCTTGATGATCGTTTGGCTTCAATTCTTGCACGAATTGGATTTTGTAAGCACGCAAACCAAGATCCTTCCGCAAAATTTTCCATAAAGTGGATGGACACACATCCAATTCCTGTGCTCGATGGCGGATGGACTCATTCGGGTCTTCCTCAATGCTACGCTCTGTAGTAGCAATAGCTTCTTCTGTACGCACCGTACGGCGTCTCTGGGGATGCGAGTTATCAATTAGAGTAAACGTGGTGCGAAAACGTTCCTTGGTTAATCGAATTAACTACTCTGATGGACGATTTTGTCGACGATAAAATGGCCACAGTGCGCGATATGTATTCCGCACAGAACCATTATTTTCGAAATAAAATTGCACAATTTGCAAGCGTTGTTCAGGCGTGAGTCTATTCATGATGAATTGCCAAACCAAATTGAGAATAAATCACTTGACAGCTGTTAAATCGGTCGCCGTCTTGAAAAGTAATGCCAACTTAAAGTTCTATTCCTCGAAAAAAACACCCTTTACTTTTGGGCGTAAGAACCTTTTTTCGAAGTCTCATTTGACATGAGCTGTCATTAAAATTATTTGTTTCATTATTTAGAATTAATAACAAATTAGGCATTCTTGAAATATCATTAAATGGTTGTTCTCCTATTGGCCTCAAAAACTTGAAAAAAAACCTTGTATCTATTATTTACATAAATATAGTATATTTGTTTTAATATCATAAAATAAGCTTTAAAAGTGCAGTCACAGAAACATTAATTTTCTCCAATTCTTAATTACTAAAATTATTGTAAGCTTAGCTTAAGTTAATTTTTTTCTTTTAAATATTTTCAAAAAAATATTACAGAAAGAAAAATACAATTAATTAACTCAATTTTGTAATAGCGTTTTTTTTGGTCGTCCGGAACTGTTCCGAACAGTTCTGTACTCGTTCACTTGGCACAAGATGACAGTTCTTGTTCTGAATAGAACAGAAAAACGATTCCGAATTTGAAGTCAGAATCAAAAACAGAATCACACATACATGCACACACTCGCATATACGTACTCGCTGCCATGTTTACAAATAAAGAAATTAAAAACAATGTCATGTCATCTGCAATTCTGCATTATGAGGTTTAACAAATACACAACCATTCAACCCCTAGAAGCAAAAAAATGTGTTTGCCTGTTCGTTTGGAATCCGGAATCGGACAGTTCTGTGTATACAATTCCGGATTACCAAAAAAAAAACGCTATAAGTACACAAAAATAAACCAACTGTCAAACTAAATATTACTCTCGGTGGTATTATCGACGCCAGTTCGTGATCGTCTCAGTCCACAACAGCGCTTCACATAGCTCATTATCACTGGCTGCTTGGTTCTGCTCAATACATATACATATGGATCTGATGTGAAGTGAAGGGCAGTCAAGATGTCAGCCAACGTGAAAAACCAGTGTTTCTTGGGCCAGGGATTCTCCTTCAGAGCAAACACTATGGACATCTGTGGATAGAGTCATGAATTTAAAAAAATGTCAAGTTTGAAATAATTGAAAATTTTACCATTTGAGGCATCCAGCAGATGACAAAGGATATACTCAAAAATATCATTAGTTTGGCGAACTTGATCTCATCTGGGGAAGTTGATGTGTTGGCAATACTGTTCGAGTGGTAAAGTGCAGTATTGATATCGTTGTTCTTCTCACGAGTGATAGTCTTGTAGTTGCGCGATTTGGTGTGTGTTTTATAGCGACCGATGAAACAGAGAACTCGTGTTACGAACAAGTTGCATGCCACAATAACGACACAGAGAAGTGATACTGAAATTCATCAAAGTTTACAATAATTTTATCATTTTCAAGATTGTGCCAGAAATTCTTACCAAAAGCTAAAAACAACACCGCATAGGATTTGTCCCAAAGCGTCTCAGCCTCCCAATAGCGTTGGCATTCACGTGTCGTTTCATTGAAGTAAACCCCAAAGCCGGCAAATGGTAGGAATGTTATGACCATTGTTACGGCTATCAGTGCATGTATCGTTTGTCGAACAACATGATGTGTAATGTGCTATAATTAATCATCATTAGTTTGACTATTTCTGTTTTGATTAAGATTGGAAAATATGTCTTACCTTGTGGTAAGTAAATGGTTTAGCCAAAGCCATCCAACGTTCAAGTGCCATAACTGCCGCTGTGCATCCAGAGCTTAGTCCGAAAAATCGCCAAAAAACCATGCCAATGCAGCGTACACGAACATAGTGGTCTCGTATTTCATCGGGTAAGGAAATCCGCAGGAGAAATTGTGTTAGCATACCCAAGAGACCGATGAGATTGTTCGTTGATAGACATCTGCGAGATAAGAAGGTAAATGTTGGATAAGGAATTTTTTAATATTTTATAATTTAAGTTGTTGGTTTTTTGTGAAAGTGCAGAGATTTTCAAGATAATTTGACCATGCTAGTTTCAGTAAACAACTTTCATGAAAGTTATTTGAAATATGAACAATCGAAATCAATTCATGAATTTCTCTGGCTTTTCTTTCTTTTAGAGGAATTGAGAATTAAATTCTATGAATCACATTTGATACATGCAAGACAAACCTATAAGGTACTTTTGGTACAGAAGCCTAAAGGTAGTTACATTTATATTTTCCATTTCTTAAATCAGTTTTTTCTGCAAAGCAGTGCTTTAAAACTGTCAAACCCCTATCCCTTTGAATAAATTATAACGAAATGAGCACAGATGTTCGATATTTATTATTTTTTCTTGAAAATTTCTCAGAAATTATGGTTTTGTAAATAAAAAATATCAAATTCTAAATACACGATTTGGTGTCACTACCAAAATTTGTAAACAATTTATTTCTTCTTTTAGTGTAATTAAATAATCATTACCAGCATTTGCGAAGGCTCAGTTTGATCTCTTGTCGATTATGTTAATTTGAACTTATCCAAAAATAATACGTATACGCCACAGTGGCTATAATTATAAAATACATTCTCGTTAATGCACTGTTAAACAAAAACTTTTTTATTTAACGTCCTCCAGTGTTTGTCATTCAAAAAATAAATATTCAAATCGTCCTTTCCTTAATTAAACAGAAAAAGCCAACTTACCTTAACATAAACGTATACGTTCTATTGCTATTGGTCCTCCTTCGAGCTAACTTCACCAACGCCAACAAATTCCCCAACACACCGACAAACAAACACAACACTACAACGACTGCATATTGCAAGCTCGGTCCTTTTTTTCGAAAAATCTGTGTGAAGCTAGCATTCAAACTAACACTACTCGAAATATTCGTTAAAAACACTTCAGAAGCCATATTTTGTGTTTGTTGTTTGTTTCAACTGTCGACAAACATCCATTTACAAGACGTGAATCACAGAAAACTCACACCGGCGAGCAAAAAGGCACTCGACAGTAGTCGTCACAACACTTGAGTATAAAACAAGGCGCACACTCTAATAGCTCGATCAACAAAACTCCATAATCCACAGCTATGTATAATCTAACCAGTTTATTGAACAAAACGTAAAAAAAATGTTTAACGCTTTTGAAACTCGCAAATAACTATCTAGATACAGCATTTATTCAGCGCTCCGGTCAGCGTCTCGAAACTAACTAATTTCAGAATTATTTACTATAAACGATTACATCCCCAAATGGGGGTGCGATTGATCTGCTGCAAGAGTTATTCTACATAAACGAATGACTGGCGCAGCTGCGGCCACCATCCGCAGTGCGTCAAACTGATAATAATACAAAAACAAAAAAAAAATAATACAAAAATATGACCTGCTGCATACTCGCTCTTAGAAATGAAGTGCAGTTTTTTTGTTATCAAAAAAATTGTGGGCTTTCTCATAATTAGTGCTGAGTAGAGTTTTATCGAACTCGTTGGGTTTCTTCTGTCCAAAAATAGGACGGTTCTCCAAAATGAGATATTTCCAGCAATTACAGCAAAAATGAATTATGTACTTTTCGGCGAATTCTGGAGAGGTAGGAATTCCACTTGAAAAGTTAATTGATTGAAAATCCATTTTTGACAATTCAAACTCGAGAATCGAGATCTCGATTTAACATGAATTGAAGGTGGTAGAGAAGTCTATTAAAGTGTACAGCAAATAATTGCGCTTTTCAATCTCTCTGCTGTCCTGTGTTCAACCTTACAAAATGGTTGTTTGAGTCCATCTTTGATTTTTAAAGATTTTATTAGAAATTCGAAAGCTTTCTATTTGCTCTAATTTAAATTTTTAGAACTGAGATGCTGTGGTCACCATTATCCAGTTAAATATTCATTCTGTGTAGCAGTTAAAAAAAGCATAGATTTGAGTCTCGTAAGGTTGGATCTTTGGCAATAAAACAGTGTAGTCAATTAGGGCAGTCAGAAGCTGATGAATACAAATAACGTCGGCGCTATCCCTTCTTTTATATTAAGGCTACAAATATGATGGATCAAAATGTCACGTTTTGCATAAATGAAGGTTGTCAGGGGAGTTTGAGATCCAAAGTGGGGTTAGGCTGTTGGTGAATAGTGATCTACTGAAAGTAGCTTTGTCAATTGGAAATGAAATTATTCAGTGGACTCTGCAACCTCACCTCAAACACCTAAACTACGCGTATGTCGTAATGACAACACGGCGGAGAGAGAAGCAGAAGTCGTGGGACTTAAAATGAACTCGGTAAAAACTCATCAATCCAGCTAAATATTTCTGAACAACCGGTAGAGATGGTATAAGATTTCCAATATTTTAGGTCTCTATGTTTCTATGGGCGCGGGCGGCTGAGCTGAACTGGTCGTAAACACTAAACAGCTGCATTAGAAAAGCAAAGAAAAAACTCTTTTGGCTTAAAGACCAAGCTGCGACAGTTCCGCTTCAATGTTTTATGGGAGCAGCACTTGGAAAGTCACAGGCACTGTCATCAAGAAAGCTTCAAACACTCTTTAATAGGTGTCTCAGCAACACCTTGAGGATTTTCTGGCACAAGTGTATCTCAAATGCTGAACTTCATGCGAGAACAGCCCAGGAACCCCTAGACGAAAGTGGCAGTGAATTATTAGCCACACGCTTTGAAAAGGCGATGGGTGCATATCGAGTCAAGAGCAATGCAATGGAAGCCGCTCACACAACTTGGCTGACAAGTACGCCAGCCAGGATGTACTTGGTGAAGAACAGTTGAAGTGGAAGCAGCACGATTGGGAAGGAGTTGGTGAGAGTTGAAATACATCTCCAGAAATCGTATACGATGGCGTGTAGGAGTTATAGAGACCCTATGTCCCTTAAGGAAAACACGGACGATATAGGTCTGAGGACCTTATCAAGTACCTAAGTATTTTTGAATTTTATTGCATTCTTCAATAAGTCGCTGTTATGCCTTGAGAATAACAATCAATGGCATATTTGAATTAAGCATACAACTTTTAACAAGCAAGATACGAACCAGGAATCAGCTTCGATTAAGCATCAAAGAATATAAATTAAATTATTATTATTATTGTTTGTTGCTATGTTTATAAAACTCACAAAATTGCTTGATGTAGAAGGGCTACCGTTTATTGTTTGAATTTTCTAAAAACTATCATCGACTCTTAAGGTGTTTATTAAGTGCCTTAACAATATTTTGTATTTAAATGATTTTTTGAAAACTTCAAAACCCGTCAAGATCCTAATACGTAATACCAAATAATCATGTATCCTTGTATGGGCACTAATTAAAGCATGCCAGATATATATTATAAATACTTTTTCAAGAATGTAATGCACATAATATGTTCGTACTTAATTATTTTCCGACTATTTGAGATATTTTATTTTATTTTCGCACAATAAAAACACCGTGTACATACGTATTTCTTCCCAAAATAAATTTGTTGAGATTAAAAGTCTTCTTTGTCAAGTTATACTTTGATATTAATATTTTAGTTAGGGATTTTGTTTGTTTGTTTCTTATCAAAATAATTTTTCTTATCGTTAGTTCTGTTACAATATTCAATGAATAAACAACTTGTTAATTTAATAAGCAACTCATCGAGTTTATTTATTCCAAAGGAACTTTTCGTATCAGGTTATGGGCCCAGGAACGTAACTCCTGGAAATTTAAATTAAATTATTTAAAGATCGATATATTTGCAATAGTAAGTTTTCTTCCAGCCTTGAGCAAAAGAGAAAAGTGGAGACTGAAACTGCACGCATCGTCAAGCTTAAAGGAATTGAAAACTGGTAAATCTGGAAATTTCAAGTTCGAATTTCGCTGATTATTGTAAATGGCACATATCCTATTCCTCCTACTGACAAAATTCCTGAAAGAGCAGCGTGGATGAAAAAAGACAATCAAGCTCAACGAATTATAGCTTTGTCAGTCAATGAAAAACCACTTCTGCATATTATAAACTGTGAATCCTCAACGACAATGTGGAATAAATTATGTTCTGTTTTTGAACAGAAATCGGAAATGAGCATTCACATTCTACATCAGCAATGGTATACTTTCGAAATGAACAAAAATGATGACATAGTCACGCATGTAGCTAGAATTGAAGACCTTTCTCACCGTTTACAAATTCTTGGTGAGAAAATCCCAGATCAAATGATTATGACGAAATTATTAATGACCTTACCAACGAACTATAAGCATTTTATTAGTGCTTGGGAATCCACATGTTCTACATAACGAACACTAGCAAATTTTATTGCAAGGCTAGTGAAGAAACTAGAATTGACATTGTGGATATCTGTTCCAACAGAATATACTTGTTTGTAAATAAATACTTAGATTTAATAAAATTAATGATCGTCGTAGAACGATATGTCTCTAGGATTATGATATTGACTTTTAAAATAAATATTATAAATATTAAACTGGAAGTAACAAGACGTGTTGTTTCATTATCTAATAAAATCGGGATCGTTACATTGGCGATGAGGTAAATATATATATTATGCACATTTATTGTACTATTAAATGAAAGAAGACAAGAAACAATCATGTTAAAAAAAAAACAAGAAAAATCAAATTGCAAAATGTTTATGCAAATAAAAAACGGAAATTGAAAATTGGAATTTGTAAAAAAGCTGATACAAAAGTTAAAATAAGAATTTGCAAAAAAGTTGATGCAATAAAAAAAAAAAAAAACAGAATTGCAAAAAAGTTGATGGAAATAATTTTTTTTATGAAAAATAAATAATGTATTTATGTATGTATGTATGTATGTACATCAACGTGTACACATATGCATATGATTGTGTATCCACATCATGAATGTTAAAAAAAAACTAATGAACATGGTTTCATTTCCTGTTTGGATTTTATATAGGAAAGGTGGATTTCTTATATCTATTGCAAAAAGTTAATGCAAATATTGGAAAGGAAACAAAATGAGTGATGCGACCATAAGGCCATTCTTGTATGAAGTCATCGACAAATCTTTGATTCGGTTAGAATGGGAAAAGTGCTACCGGAGTTTCGAATTATTTCTGAAATTTGAAGAAATTGTTGATTCTTGCAAGAAGAAAAATAAACTTCTTCATTTGGGTGGATCTCAACTTCAAGAGGTTATTTTTAATATTCCTGGGGCGCTTGTTGAAGAGGTTGGGAAAGATTCAAACGAAGATGTCTTTACAATTTTGGTTGGAAAATTAAATAACTATTTTTCACCAAAACGCAACTCAACTTTTGAAAGACATTTATTTCGAACAATTAAACCGGAGGAAGGGGAGAATTTTAATAAATTTATTATAAGACTTCGAAACCAAGCAGCTAAATGTTCATTTGGAAATACACAGCCAGAAATTGCAAACATAAACCTAAAAGAGCCAAACGGACACCATGACATATTCTATTTCATCCAACGATGTCAATAAGATATTTTCTAATAACAACAACAAGTTTTCAGGACATGTGAAAGAATGTTTTAGGTGTGGAAGAATGGATCATCTGGGTGACAACCAAATATGCCCTGCTAGAAATTCGACATGTAACAAGTGTGGCTTCATCGGACATTTTTCAAGAATGTGTAAAACAAAATCAACCAGGCGAAGGGACCCATCATTCAACAATTCAGGTTTCAAACGCCGGAAGACTGAGACTTCAAAAATTCAGTTCATTGATGAAGAAGACATCAACATTAAACCTAACGATAAGGTTAGTAAAAATGCCAATGAGTTTTTATGTGTTTGGGTGTTGGATCATATGTTATTAATTTTATAAATGATGTTTGTTTAATTGGGCTTTTATGATCGATAATATGGATGCAATTAATAAAAAACTACTAATTCATCTTTTTGATACCCGACGTTTCGCTGGCTATTTTCCAGCTTCTTCAGGGGATTTTCAAATCTATTAGCGGAAGTTAAAATAAACTTTACAATGTTGAACTCTTTGATTTGTTATTTTCTTACTTGTTTGTTGGTTGCACTATTGCGTGGAAAATTACATGTTTTTTAAAAAATGTTGAATAATATTGAATAAATAAATTAATAAATAACACAAATAAAAAGATTAATAAATGAACAATTTTAAACGATGAAACAAAAAATACAACAAAGTTAAAACTAATATCACAATTTATCACAGCTTCTTATGGCAACACTATGAGTTTGATTGTTTTCAAGTTACGAATGATTTTATTGAGCCAATGAGTGAAAACATCTTTTGTAATATTGCTGGTACCAAATTACTCATGCTCATTGATTCTGGTTCAAAGTTTAACTTGTTAAGTGAGCAAGATTGGAAGAAGTTTGAATCAAATTCTGCAATTTTGGGAAGCTTGCGAACAAAATCTGAAAATCGATTTAGAGCATACGCTGGTAAGGATTTACTAGAGGTTAAGTTTGTTTTTGAAGCACCAATAAGTGTAAAGAAACAAAGAGAAATTATTGCAAGCTTTTATGTTATTAAGCATGCCAAACAATCTCTTTTTGGCCGAGAAACTGCTATAAAGTTAGGTGTCTTAAAACTTGGAATTGATGTCAATAAAGTTGAAATTTTGCAACCATTTCCAAAAATAAAGGACATCCTCATAAACCTGTCAATTGATAGATCCGTTAGACCAGTACAACAACCAATGCGACGAATACCAATAGCTTTGGAAGATAAGGTTGAGGCCAAATTAAAAGAAGCAAAAGAGTTAGATATAATTGAGCCAGTCCATAAACCAAGTTCATGGATTTCACCAATTGTAATTGCGTTTAAAGAAAACGGTGATATTCGATTGTGCATAAACATGCGTCGAGCTAATTTTGCAATTCGAAGAGAAAATTATCCTCTTCCAACTTTTGACTCTATGATGACAAAATTAAAAGGAGCTCAGTATTTTTTCCGCTTGGATTTGAAAAATGCATATCATAAGTTAGAGCTTACTGAGGAGAGTAGAGAAATTACTACATTTATAACTCATAAGGGATTATTTCGATACAAAAGGTTGCTATTCGGAGTTAATTCAGCTCCAGAAATATTTCAAAAAACAATGGAGAGCATTTTAACATCATGTCGAAATACTCTTAATTATTTGGATGACATAATAATTTTTGGATTTTCAGAAGAAGAACATAATAAAGAACTTACAAATGTTCTTGATATTTTTCGGGACATGAACGTTACTTTGAACAGTGATAAATGTGTTTTTAAAGTCAAGAAACTAAAATTTTTGGGTCATATTCTTTCAAGTAATGGTATTTCGGCAGATCCTGAAAAAGTGCAAACAATAATAGATTTTCGTCCACCTACTTCTAAAGAAGAGACTAGGAGTTTTTTTGGGATTGGTAACCTATTTGGGAAAATTTATTCCAGATTTGGCAGACGTTACAGAACCTTTATGGGGACTGGTAAAAAAAGATATTAAATTTATCTGGAGCAGTGATCAGCAACAGTCGTTCCAAAAGTTGAAGGATGCTCTTGCTAAAATACCGACGCTTTCCTATTTCAACTATACGGACCGCACTCGATTAATAGCAGATGCAAGTCCAGTTGCCCTTGGAGCTGTACTACTCCAGTTTCAAGAAGGCAGCCCGAGAGTAATTTCTTTTGCTAGCAAAAGTCTTTCAGGAACTGAAAGACGATACTCGCAAACTGAAAAAGAAAGTTTAGCATTAGTCTGGGCGACGGAACTTTTCTATTACTATCTTGCTGGGATTGAGTTTGAGTTAGTTACTGATCACAAACCATTAGAAGCCATTTTTAAGATTACATCCAAACCTCCAGCTCGAATTGAAAGATGGGTTTTAAGGCTTCAATCATTTAAATTTAAGGTAGTATACCAACCAGGAAAATACAATATCGCCGATTCACTTTCTCGACTATGTGAAATTGACGATGAAAATTCGTTCGATAGCCTTTGTGAGCAGAATATCTGTGCTATAATAGAAGCAACGGTTCCACAAGAACTTACAATAACCGACATAGCACTCGCTAACATAACGGATGAGGAACTAATGGAGGCAGTAGAAAATACAAAACAGAACAAATGGGGACAAGTATCTAAAAATAAATATTTTCCATTCAGGTGGGAACTGTGCTCATTGGGAAACATTCTTTTGCGAGGTTCTCGTATTATCATCCCTGTTGCTCTGCGAACTAGAGTTCTAAATCTTGCACATGAGGGTCATCCAGGGGAAAGCGTTATGAAAAGAAGACTTCGATCAAAAGTATGGTGGCCTTCAATAGACAGAGACGTGACAAACTGGGTTAAAAGCTGCCGTGATTGTTTACTGGTATCCCGCCCTGCCCCACCAGTGTACATGATACGCCATGCGTTCCCAGACGGACCCTGGCAATGTGTAGCTATGGATCTGCTAGGTCAACTTCCGAATCAAGATTTTGTTTTTGTGATAATTGATTACTATTCTAGATACCAAGAAATTAGATTCATAAAAAAAATAACGTCATCTGAAATAATATCAATTTTGGAAGAAATATTTTGCAGATTAGGCTATCCAAAATCCATAAAAGCTGACAATGGACGTCAGTTTGTAAGTGAGGAATTCAAGAGTGTCTGTAGGTTAGGTTAGGTTAAAGTGGCTGTCATGGATGTTAAGAGACACACTTAGGCCAATCAAAAGGCCCATTGTGATACCACATGAATCTAGGAAGGCTATTCTTCGAAGCTCATTGAAACCAATTAGAGTTCCTTACGAAACGTAGAAGATTATTTAAGTTAATGTGTTCGAGATCGTTTAGATCATTGTAGAAGTATTCCCCTAAGTGGATCCTACGTTTATGAGCAAGAGCAGGACAGGTGCAGAGGAGGTGAAGAACTGTCTCCTCCTCCTCCTCATCCATACAGCTTCTGCAGAAGTCATTAGAAAATACGCCCAGTCGCGCAGCGTGTCTTCCAATTAGACAGTGGTAATGACACCAATTAAGGAGCTTATATGCAATCTGCTTAGAGATATCAGGCATCTGGACCTCTTTAAGTCCAAATTTGGCCAAATGTTTTTCGTTGCCTGACAGGTGGTTATGTTATTCCACCTGATGTTAGTTCTCTTAATAGCATCTTGTTTTAGCAAAAGTTTACATGTAGCGATTGGTATACCAACATTAGCCATTCGTGGCTTAATGGGTAATGTTGTACCATGTTTGGCGAGTTCTTCGGCTTTGCAGTTTCCTGGAATGTCTCTATGGCCCGGCACCCAGTGAAAGTGAATGTTAAACTGTTGTGCCATCTCCATTAGAGACGATCGACAGTTTTGGACCGTAATCGAGTTTGTAGAGACAGAGTCCAGGGATTTTATAGCTGCCTGACTATCTGAGAAGATCCGGATATCAGATGTGGATACCACGTTTTCTCTGAGCCAGGACAGGACCTCCTTAATCGCCAAAAGTTCTGCCTGGAACACGCTACAATGATTTGGAAGGCTGAACGAGAGACTTAGTTTTAGTCGTTCGGAGTACACACCTCCACCAACCCCATCATTAGTTTTCGATCCATCTGTATAGAAGTGGATTGCCTCGTCTTCCAGGAATGTTTTATTTTCCCAGAAGGAACGGGGAGGGATAGAAGTTTGAAAGTTTCTATCGAACTGTAGTTGAGGAATGGTGTAGTCTGTGTGCTTAGGAATTGATTCTAAATAGTTAAGAATAACAGAGTGGCCAATGTTGTTGTTAGTCCACTGTGAAGAGGCATTCAGGCGAATAGCAGAACTAGCAGCTATTTGTTTGCTGATTATGTCCAGAGGTGTTAGATAGAGTAGGGTGTCTAGTGCCGCGGATGGGGTTGTACGAAGTGATCCGCTTATACTTAGGCATGCTGAGCGTTGCACTTTACTAAGCTTATCGCAGTTCGTTTTTACGTCCAAGGCAGTCCACCATACTGACACACCATAAAGAAGAATCGGTCTGATTACCGATGTGTATAGCCAATGAGTGATTCTGGGTTGCAAACCCCATTTGCTACCAATGGCTTTCTCGCAGGTGAAAAGAGCTACCGTAGATTTTCTTATTCTTTCAAGTATGTTGCTCTTCCAATTCAGTTTTCTATCTAATATAAGACCCAGATATTTAGTTTCATCTGAAAACTTTAATTGGACACCGTTTATAAAAGGAGGGTCGATGTGTGGAGTTTTATATTTCCTGGTGAATAGGACCAAATCGGTTTTGTGTGGATTAACGCCTAAACCACACCGATTCGCCCAAAGTGATAGCTTATTTAGAGCGTTTTGTAAGAGTTCTTTTAAGGTATTTGGATGCTTTCCTGAAACAGCTATAGCAACGTCATCAGCATAGGCTATCACTCTGAATCCCTCTCTATCCAGACAGGTAAGAATTTCGTTAACTACCAGATTCCAGAGTAGAGGGGAGAGAACACCACCTTGCGGCGTACCTCTGCTGACAGATCTTCTTGCGGAAAAGCCGCCGAGTTCTGAGTTAATTATTCTGCTGTTAAGCATTAAATGAATTAACTCTCCAAGCGAACTCTCCACATTCAGAGATGACAGTGCAGATGTGATTGCAGATGTGTCCACGTTGTTAAAAGCGCCTTCAATATCAAGGAATGCAACCATAGTATACTCTTTATGATGGAGGGAGTATTCGATAGTGCGTACTAAGGTTTGTAGCGCTGTTTCAACCGATTTTCCCTTACAGTAGGCATGTTGAGAATTAGACATGAGTCTTGTATCAATGTTTGCCCTGAGGTGTATATCTATCAGTCTTTCTAATGTCTTAAGAAGGAACGATGATAGACTTATGGGTCTGAGATCTTTAGGGTTAACTTGCGAACATTCTCCCGCCTTGGGTATGAAAACAACTTTCACTTCTCTCCATATTGAGGGGATATGGGCCAGATGCAAGCAGCTATTGAACAATGCCTCAAGGATTGGTGTTATTATGTCTGAGGCTTCTTGGAGTTCAGCTGGAATAATGCCGTCTGGTCCTGCCGATTTGTACGGTTCGAAGGTGTTGATAGCCCATCGCAGTTTATCCGTTGTGATTAGACCTTGTGGAAGTGATGTAGTAGTAATTGAGTGCAACTGATTGTTACAGGTTACAGTTTGAGAGCTACCTGGAAAGTGAGTGTCTAGTAGCAAGTTAAGTGATTCTTCACTTGAGGCTGTCCAGGAGCCATCTGCTCTTTTTAGACAGCTGGGCATCACTGGATTTGTTGAAAGAATTTTTCGTAGCCTAGAGGCATCGGAGGTTTCTTCTATTCTATCACAAAAGGAACGCCAGGAAGATCGTTTAGATCTTCTTAGTTCCGTTTTGTATTTGTTCAGGGAACTTTTGTATGAGTCCCAGTCGGAAACCTGTCTTGTATATTTGGCTCTGTTAAAGAGTTTTCTACACTCTTTCCTGAGCGAATCGAGGCCCGAGGTCCACCAATGTGGTTTCTTTTTTCCCCTTACACGTACGGGTGGACAGGCAATCTCTAACGATTTGTTCATAGCTAAGGTTAAGTCCTTGACTTTGTTGTCAAGTTCACTAGCATTAAGAGAGGGACTTAGGAGTCCTGGTTTAATCAAACTTTGTAGTTTTATAAGTGGTCCAATGGGTTTTTCGGTAATTACGAAATTTAATTGGACTAGATTTTTCATCAACATTGATTCTGAATTGGATGTATCTGTGGTCAGAGAATGAGTGTTCTCTGGATACCATCCAGTCCAAAATCATGTGATGAATTGAGTCGGAGACTAGAGTTATATCGAGAACTTCTTGTCTTGTTTTAGTGACAAAAGTAGGTTCGCTTCCAACATTACTTACTACGAGGTTAGTACCTAGGATGTAATCGAAAAGTGACTCACCTCTTTCGTTTATGTCTGTGCTCCCCCACACTGTATGATGAGCGTTAACATCGCTTCCAATTATTATGAGGCTGATTTTCTGCCGTTTCGCTTCAGTGACGATCTTCTCCAGTGTCTGACCAGGGAGAGGGCCAAGGTGGTCATGGCCAAGATATGCCGACACTAGCCAGAAAGCTCCGTTGGCTGTTTCCAGTCTAGCTACGGTGGTATCTCTATCACTGAAATTATGGAGTAAAAATACATTTATGCTACGTTTGACTAATATGCAAGATCTGGGTTCACCTTTATCTCTCGCATACAGTATGTAGTATTCTTTAGTCCTGAGTCCACGAATAATGGATTTGACTATCCATGGTTCCTGGATCAGGACGATGTCTTCTCCACTTCTGGCCAGTTGAAGTAGGAGAGAGGCCGAAGCCTTGATGGAGTGTTGGAGATTAATCTGCACTAACTGCATCATTTTGGAACAATCAGGCAGATTAACCTCCACCACAGTTTTGTCTGTATCTTCTGAATCGGAAGAAGAGGCCAACAGTTCTTCTTCGTTCAGAAGAGTTTCTACGCAGTCCTCAGTCTCCATTAAGGTATGACTGTTGTCGACTTCAGTAGAAGGTTGAACCGCCGCCGGTTTCTGTAAGAAAAATAACATAAATCTAATAACCTCACCACCATATTGGCCACAAGCAAACGGCGAAGTAGTAAATATGAATCGTTCTATTTTAAAGAGACTTCAAATTGCAAACAGCAATGGTTCTGATTATAAGAAGGAAATTCAAAATTTTTTGCTAATGTATAATGTAACACCACACGGGACTACAGGACAAGCGCCATCAGAACTTCTTTACAACAGGATGATCAGAGACAAAATTCCTTCTGTTCAAGACATAGATGCAGAAACCATCGACAATGAAGCTCGAGATTTAGAACAAGGAAAAAGGCAAACAGGAAGCAGATATGAAACGTGTTTGTTCGTAACATGGTTTCGCAAAATAAATTGACTCCAACTTTTAAACCAACTGAATTCGAGGTAATTGAACGGATGCCAAATGAAGTAATCGTTAAAATGAATGATGGAAAAGTCTTAAGACGAAACATAAACCACGTTAAAAAAATACCAGGATTTTCCAAGTCAGGAGAAACTGTTGTCACTGAAGATAAATCTATTTCCTCTCCAAGCCCAAGACCAGAGTTAAAATTGAAGCTTAAGAATATAGAAGGGATGTGGAGATCTGTTCCAACAGATAATATTTGTTTGTAAATAAATACTTAGATTTTTATAAAATTAATAATCGTCGTAGAACGATATGTCTCTAGGATTATGATATTGACTTTTAAAATAAATATTATAAATATTAAACTGGAAGTAACAAGACGTGTTGTTTCATTATCTAATAAAATCGGGATCATTACAGACATAAACAACAATCTGGAAAATACAGCCTTCACAGTGAAGAAAAATTTTAAACAATTTTATGGTAAGAAAACAGATAAGCCAGGTTTAGCCATTATTGTCAAAAACCAGGTCATTGGATAAAAGATTGTAGAAAACGCAAAGCTGTAAATTCCAAGCGATCAGCAGAAAGAGGTGATGCATTAATCGGGGAGACATCATCTGCACTTCAAGATTCAAACTCTTTCGATGACGACTGGTATTTAGATTCAGGTGCAACAGACCATATGTCAAATCGGAGAGATTGGTTTACGAATTTCAAGACCTTTATAGAACCAAATAATGTTCGCATAGGTGATGGCAATAATATTCCAGCTATCGGTGCAGGTGCAATCGATATATTAGCATTTGACGGAAAGGACTGGAAGCCAAAGCATTTGATTAATGTCATTTATGTTCCTAACATAACTTATAATCTTTTCTCTCGTGGTGCAGCACTAGACAAAGGGATTAAACATGAGGCAGACAACAACACATGTAAATTATCCAAGAACAATAATATAATTGCAGTGGGTGAAAGGTTCAACAACAAACTCTTCAAAATGAAATTCACCAGTTGCTCACGCATGGACTGGGACAAACGTTTGGCTCACCAGAACAAAGCTCACGTCAATAAATTTTTGTCAAAATCATTAAACGATTTGGAAGAAAAAGATAATAACTCAAATCTTGAAACATTAACGAATCAATCATCAGAACTATTTTTCCATATACCAACAATTAGCTCCAATCGAATTCAAACTCAAGAAAACAATGCAGAAGAAAACCAAATTACAGTTCAAAAAAATATCGAAGAAGAAAATTCAAACCGTGATCAAGAATTACCAAATTCCTTCAACCAAATTCAATCTAACAATACCGGTGAATGTCTGAGAAGTCCACAACCTCAAGAATTTTATGATGCTCAACAATTTTTAGAACCACAAACACATGAAAACAGTAAACGATGCAACCTAAGAAAACGAAACTTAATGAAATCACCCAACAGATATCCAAATGCTTTAGTTGCTTATACAGATCAGTTCGAATCCCATACTTACGAGGAAACTATAAAAAGCAACGATGCAATGAAATGGAAACAAGCAATGGACGAAGAGATGACGGCTTTGATAGATAATGGAACCTGGACAATGGTCAATCCACCTGACGGGCAACAAGTTATAGGTAGTCGATGAACTTACAAAATGAAGCGTAATTGTGATGGTAGTATTCAAAGATACAAGGCAAGGTTAGTAGCAAGAGGCTTTAAACAAACACCAGGTATCGACTATCATGAAACATTTCCTGTTACCAGATTTGACTCTATAATACGCATAATTTTATCAATTGCTGCATCACGAAAAATGATTCTTCGTCAATTTGATGTCAAAACAGCATTCCTTCATGGTGAAATCGAAGAGACAATCTACATGCAACAACCTAAGGGGTATGAAGATGGATCCAATAAAGTTTGTAAATTAACAAGTTTGTATGGGCTGAAACAAGCTTCAAGGTGTTGGAATCAAAGATTTACTGCGGTTCTCAAAGATCTCGGACTTCAACCAACTAATACAGATACATGTGTTTTTACGAATGGGAAAAAGGACGATGCAATTTTTCTTACAATTCACATTGATGATGGATCAAACTTATCAACAGCAGATACTCAAATATCAAACTTAAATTCTAAATTTACTCTTACATCCGGAAATCTAAGCACATACCTAGGCCTGCAAATAGAGACAATGAGAGACGGTTCAATATTCATACATCAAGACACATATGCAAAAACAATCTTAAAGAAGTTCAAATTGGAGGATGTAAATTCAGTTGCTATTCCCGCTGATTCTCATCATCAAATGTCAGCAGATATTCACACTAACAGTGACCAAGATGCATCCAACACACCATATCGTCAAGTTATTGGAAGTTTGATGTACTTGTCATTAGCAACTCGACCGGACATTACTTATGCTGTAAACCAAGCAAGCCAATACATGGAAAATCCAAAGAAAATACACTGGAATGCGACCAAGCGAATTTTGTAGTAGGGGAGAGTGGGTATTTTTGGGACACAGGAGGAATGGGAAACAGGCATTTTCTCAGTTCCTACAATTTTTTTTCTCTTTCCTTGTATGACAGATTCTGTCTTCAGTCTGTCCCCATCCCTCAACAAAACAAAATGTGTCTAGGAAAAAAATCACGGAGTGGAGATTAAAAAAAGGTAATTTGTGCATAAAAAGTAAAACATCAGTGTAAACTTTGATTGAATTTTTTTTTTATGTGTGAACGTACTGCGCAAACGAGTGTAATAATTAGATAGCAGCACCATTTTTGAAGTGAATTAATCTTTGTTTTGTTTAATTAGTGCCACACGAAAAGTGATATTATAAATTTTATTCAAAGTGCCATGCAGGATGATTGAGACATCACTTTTCCACCCCATAGTTGTCCCAATCCTATTGATCGCAGGAGGAATGGGACAAATACAATCCGCCTGCTCGCAGGAGGAATGGGACAAAGTGAGTTGGTTCATGAAATGATTTTTTGCCTTTCTTCTGTCGGACTATCGCCTTCTTTATAGCTGAAAATAGGTTGCCAAAATGTTATTTTATCTTTAGAAATGAATTTTGCTCAGATACGATCTATAAAAACTCGACAAATTTAATGTATTCCAAAAGTGTCCCATTCCACCACATAGTTGTCCCAATCCCCCTCCTCTCAGGAGGAATGGGACAAAGTGAGTTGGTTCATGAAATTTATTTTTTGCTTTTCTTCTGTCGGAGTTTCGACTTCTTTTTAACTGAAAATAGGTTGCCAAAATGTTATTTTATCTTTAGAAATCAATTTTGCTCAGATACAATCTATAAGATCTCGGAAAATTTAATGTATTTGAAAAGTGTCCCAAATATACCCACTCTCTCCTACATAAAAGGAACAACAAATTACGGACTTTACTTTTCATCCATACAAGAACTTCAATTGCAAATATTTTCTGATTCCGACTATGTAGTTGATATTGAATCAAGAAAGTCAACGACAGGCATTTTATTGAAGCATGGTGAATCAACAATTGCCTGGAAGTCTACAAAACAAAGAGTAATTCCATTATCATCGACTGAAGCTGAATATGTAGCAGCGTGTGAAGCAGTTAAGGAAATTTTATGAGTAAAGGGCTTACTTAAAGAGCTTTTATTTTTTGATGGCTTACAAACAAGTTTAAACATTGACAACATGAGTGCAATAAAACTAATCAAATATCCAGAATTCCATCAGGAAACAAGCACATAGGTGTACGATACCATTTCATTCGAGACAAATTCAACAGCAAGGAGTTTACACTGCAACATGTTTCTTCAGAAGAGCAACAAGCAGATTTTTTAACCAAGGTTTTACCAAAACCAACATTTGAATACCAAAGAAATAAAATAAACATTAAAAAAGGACAGGAGCATAACTAAACAAGATACTTATAACTTAGTATACTTTTGTGTTGAGATTAAAAGTCTACTTTGTCAAGTTATACTTTGATATTAATATTTTAGTTAGCTGGGATTTTGTTTCTTATCAAAATAATTTTTCTTATCGTTAGTTCTGTTCTGTTACAATATTCAATGAATAAACAACTTGTTAATTTAATAAGCAACTCATCGAGTTTATTTATTCCAAAGGAACTTTTCGTATCAAAATGTATGTGTTTTCCTGGACGCAATTTCATTTTCCCGTATGTAAAATGCATCAGGAAAGCAAATAAATTCAACGAAGAAATTAAGAGTGGAAATAGAATGTTCATATGCATATGGAAAGAGTTTTTTGGAATGATTGCTCTTCGATTCGATTGAGTGTAAATTGTCAAAAACAAATGGAATAACAGTTGCCTGTTCGATGTAACTAGTCCCTTAAGGACTATTCAACTAACGAATGACGAATGGAATGAATTAATATTCCTTTGTCAAAAAAGTATTCATCAAATGTGCAGGGCCGTTGAGAGGAATTCCAGGCCCGGGGCAGAAAAACCTCGGGCCCCCAATATACAGAGTGATTCACGAGCCTTGTGCCAAAAAGCTAGAGCGTGTAGGTTGAGTTGAGACAAGAAAAAAATCGTATGGGAGGGGGGTCTATTCCCCCCCGTTTAGCTGGGAGGGGCAATTTTCTGAAAAATTGACTTATTTTGTTTAAAAAAATATTTAAAATCAACGGCTTCGTTTACAACACCGTGCTATACCTTTCTGAAAAACCAAAAACTTCTTCTTTCACTTTGTTTTTAAATTAAATTGTTTTAACGAATAGTTTAAAAAAAATAAATTTTCAAACTCAAAATTTTCAAAAAAAAAGCAAAAAAAACTATTTTGAACTAATTTTTTTCAAAATTTTATGTAATTAAGTACTAATTTTGTTTTAAAAATTCAATGTGTTTGTTAATTTTTAGTCGAAAACAGAAAACCGGATGCAAAAATGTCTTTTCGTTTTTGAGAAATTAAGAAAAAACCAAAACCACTTTTTTCTAAAAAAAATCTTTGTTTTTATTTTCACCTATCTGGACTTTTAGTTTAATTTATTAGTTTAATTTATTAATTTAATTTTTTGTAGTTGGAGTTTTATGAGGACTCGATAAAGTAGAAAAGTATTACATTATCCCTGGATTAACCATTTTGTTCATTGATAACGTCTGAAAACTGACCTGTAATTTTTTCTTACTATACCTGGGGCCGCGGCCACTCGCCGGCGAAGAGTTCTACCTGCTAGGGGCTTAAGATAATTAAAGCGCATTTTTTCTTGAATGAAAAAACAATTAGCAACCTAAAGGTAAATAAAAGGCATCGCATATTTACTAAACAACCATTTACAATTAAAATATTAACTCATCAACACATAACAATAATAAACTCATACGCTCGAGAAAAGTTAGCGGACAGGACCTTCTGCTACGGTTTAACTTGTTGTCGAGATCGGGAAGCCGAAAGACTCTACGCTGAAAGATATCCCAATAGATGGCGCCCAAGTCGTATCATGTTTTCAAGAATCCGCCGACGAGAGCACTGAGAGCTAGAAGTGAAAGGTCAATGGCAGACGTTATCAATGAACAAAATGATTAATCCAGGGAAACTCCAATACTTTTCTACTTTATTGAGTCCTCATAAGACTCCAATAACAAAAAATTAAATTTATAAAATAAACCAATGAATTAAACTAAAAGTCCAGATAGGTAAAAATAAAAACAAAGTTTTTTTTAGAAAAAAGTGGTTTTGGTTTTTTCTTAATTTCTCAAAAACGAAAAGACATTTTTGCATCCGGTTTTCTGTTTTCGACTAAAAATTAACAAACACATTGAATTTTTAAAACAAAATTAGTACTTAATTACATAAAATTTTGAAAAAAAATAGTTCAAAAAAGTTTTTTTTGCTTTTTTTTTTTGAAAATTTTGAGTTTGAAAATTTATTTTTTTTAAACTATTCGTTAAAACAATTTAATTTAAAAACAAAGTGAAAGAAGAAGTTTTTGGCTTTTCAGAAAGGTATAGCACGGTGTTGTAAACGAAGCCGTTGATTTTAAATATTTTTTTAAACAAAATAAGTCAATTTTTCAGAAAATTGCCCCTCCCGGCTAAACGGGGGGAATAGACCCCCCCCCTCCCATACGATTTTTTTCTTGTCTCAACTCAACCTACACGCTCTAGCTTTTTGGCACAACGCTCGTGAATCACCCTGTATACATTCTTTCAAAGTTCATGTCTATTGGTATGATCTAATTCCTACTGCGAATTGCATGGAATTGGTTAGAATTAATGGAAATAATGAAAAAAAATTTCACACAGTGAAACGTAAAAACCCGTTCATCATCAAACCAATCTCATGGGTATCGCTTATGAAAATCGGGAACAA
This sequence comes from Sphaerophoria taeniata, assembly GCA_943590905.1. Taxonomy (NCBI): domain Eukaryota; kingdom Metazoa; phylum Arthropoda; class Insecta; order Diptera; family Syrphidae; genus Sphaerophoria; species Sphaerophoria taeniata. The sequence continues at coordinate 150,164,190 of OX016541.1, forward strand.
CGGCCATCTCGTTTTGGGCCCATTCGACGAATCTACGCCTTGCTTGATGATCGTTTGGCTTCAATTCTTGCACGAATTGGATTTTGTAAGCACGCAAACCAAGATCCTTCCGCAAGATCAAGTTCATCATTCATACAAGTAGGACGTGTTATTGTTTTGCTCTTCTTAAATTCAATCCTCAAGATGAGTTCGAAATGTATTTAGTGTTGTAAAGTCATATCTGATACATTTTTTCTGTCATGTGATTTATGTGGTAAAAAATCTCATACGGAATGTTGTGACATTAATAATAATGACTTGTTAATTCTCAAATAAAAAATTAATGTATTTTTCAAGTGTGAAGAATGCATTCATATTCCACTGCGTTTGTGCATTAATAAATTGAGAGAGATCTCATTGCTCTTAACGGGGGATTCTCTGAGTACGAACCGAACTTCGTCAAATACAGTTGATATTGCCATTGCATCAACGTCATCTCTTGCAAAGAATGCATCAACATTAAATATTAGTAGAGAAATTCGTAGTTCTACTCGTGCTCAGAGAATTAATAATTCCGATGTAACAAAGAAACCGGTTGCTTTTGGAAAAAAACTTGCTCTCGCGGGAACATCAACTCCGCAAGATCGTAATTCTTCCAAGAAAAATGCGAATTTAAAGAAATCCCTTTCTCAATCTCATCGCACTCCTACACAGATAAAATCAGTTTCGAAATCCAAATTAAATACTGATGTGTGTGAGATTAATCGAAATTCTCCGTGCGCTGCATCAAAAGCTATGGAAATGGGAGTTAATGCTAATAATAACTCCCATGAGATCAATGATACTGCTGCTGTTTCTCAAGCCGAAATTCATGTTATTGCAAATGGTGATAACAATGTTGCTGATGATAATGTTGCTGTCGGTGTTGCTCAGGCCCGTAGCCAGGATTTCGGTTCGGGGGGGGGGGGGCTTGTTCAATTTCGAAGAAGTAATTCTTTATACAAAAATTAAAAAAAAAAAACTACATAATGTAAATGGTTTATTTTTGTTTGTATTTTTTTTTATTTAATTAAATAAATAGTTTGGATTTTTACAGCAATAAACGCCTTGTCTTTTTTTTAGACATAATGTCGATCACTTCATCTGGATCCACATCAATACCTGAGTGAACAGACAGCATAGCAAGTGCGCTTAGTCTTGGATGGCCCATAACGCTTCGGGATACTGTTTTGATCCTTTTCATCGTTGAAAAGGTTCTTTCAACGATAGCTGTTGTAACTGGTAGTGTGGCCAAAATTGTAAGCAAGTAGCTTATGCTCCTTAAGTAGGTCTTGTCACATATATCTAGCAGTTTCAGAACATCGGAAGAGGGATCCTTACTTACTTTACTTACTTACTTAAGGTGGCGCTACAGTCCGGGGTGGACTTGGGCCTCAACCAACAAACCTCTCCAGCCAGCTCGGTCCCTAGCTCGCTGTCTCCAGTTTCGCACGCCGAGTTGGTTGAGGTCGTGTTCAACTTGCGCGCGCCACCTGAGCCTTGGTCTTCCTCTACTGCGTCTTCCCTCTGGGGTGGATTCGAAGACTTTACGGGCCGGAGTATTGGTGTCCATCCTCTACACGTGACCGAGCCATCTGAGTCTTTGGACCTTCACTCTTTTAGCTAAGTCAGTGTCGCTGTACAGCCCGTACAGTTCGTCGTTAAATCTTCTCCTCCATTCACCGTTTATGCAGACAGGACCATAGATCTTACGTAGAATCTTTCTCTCAAAACGGCCAAGTGCGTTCTCATCCGTTTTTGACAAGGTCCATGCACCATATAGCAGGACGGGGATGATGAAGGTCTTATAGAGCGTCACTTTAGTTTTTCGGGAGAGGGCTTTACTACTCAATTGCTTTCTTAGCCCGAAGAAACAGCGATTAGCAAGAGTTATTCTTCGTCTGATCTCGGCGCTGATGTCGTTGTCCGTATTGATAGCGGAGCCAAGGTATACAAAGTCCCTAACTACCTCGAAATTATTTGCGTCTATCGTGACGTTTTGTCCAAGACGTCGGTGTCGGAATAAAACCTACAAAATTTTCCCGAAGCATACTTTTCGTGGGCTCTGTACAGCAGTCAACGTATCGGACACATATTGAAAGTTGCTCAGTGCCAGAAACATCCATTGTTTCATCAGCCAGAATGCTAAAACAACTCGATCTTATAACCCGGTTAGATATTTTTTTGGTGACAATATCAGAGCATATATCCAAGATGATATCTGGGCTTATATAGGTTGCATTTTTTGAACTGGTTACGATGTGGTTACATAAGTAGTGAGGAACTAATAAGAGAATATACAAACTTTTGTTCAAATATTTTTTTTAAAAATCATTTCGGGAGGGGCTTGAGCCCCTCTAGCCCCCCCTCTGGCTACGTGCCTGGTGTTGCTGATGATGCTGTTGATGAAATTGTTGATCAAGCTGACACTCATGTTGTTGCCAATGGTGACAATGATAATAATGTTGCCGTTGTTGAAGTTGTTGATAATGTTGCTGTCGGTGTTTCTGAGGAGGATGTTTCTGCTGCTCCTGACCAGGGTAATAATGTTGCTGTCGGTGTTGCTGAGGAGGATGTTGCTGAGGAGGATGTTTCTGCTGCTCCTGACCAGGGTAACAATAAAATTTCAATAATAAACAATTCTGTTCAAATACGGAACCAGCTCATTGGTTGCGGTGCTCTTGCTATAGCCGCACTTCCTTCTGTTCCGCGTTTTCGTTTTATCCATGTATCGAGACTGAAGAACACGGTCACTGAATGCGATGTTATAAACTTTGTTGCCTCTAAGCTCAGATTGCCTTCATCGAGCTTTATTTGTTCCAAATTGGTGAAAAAAGATGCCGAAGTTTCGTCGATGCAATTTATTAATTTTAAACTTGGCATGCCTGTAGGATTCATAAACGACGTTCTACAAACATCATTTTGGCCAGTTGGTGTCCAGATTAAGCTATTTACTAGTCGTCCAAAAAACGAGTTGCGCAAAAAGAAGGAACAGATAGCCACTTAGACAATGTTTTGTCTGTTCAATCTGAAACTGATTTTAAAATTTTTTATCACAATGCGGGGGGCATGAGAACAAAATCTCACGATTTTTGCATTGCTGTTGAAGACTGCGCATACGAAGTCGTTGCTCTAACTGAAACTTGGCTTAACAGTAACTTTCTTGCTAATGAATATTTTAGCTGTCGTTATATATTTTCCGAAAAGATCGTTGTTCTGAACTCACTGGATTAAATAGAGGAGGTGGAGTTTTACTAGCAGTTAAATCAGACTTTGTATGTAGAGAAATAGTTTTATTAAATGAATCTGCAGACATTGAACAAATTTGTATATGTGTTGATATAACAATTAGTCCTACTCGTACAAAAATTCATTTATATATCTTTGTTTCTTATATACCACCAAATTCAAAATATGATATATACATAGGTATGATTCACATATTAAAAACATTTTAAATATGGTGAATAACACCGATGAAAATAGTTATTTTATAGTTAAAGGAGATTTCAATCTACCAAATGTAAAGTGGTTATTTTCAAATGAAGATAAAGTATTATATCCGACTAATGTTACAAAAGATTTTGAATTTAATGTAGTTGATAGTTTAACAGCTTTGAATATGAATCAAATTAATTTTGTTACAAACTCTATTGATCGTATTTTAGATTTGATCTTTGTTGATTGTAATCTTGAAGCTCAATTAAATACAGCTAATTTTAAATTACTTGATGATAGTATTCACCATAAGGCACTTGAACTATGCTTAAATTTTTCGGCTTTGAATGATTGTAAAATCTCCGATTATACTGTTGTTCGTAAATATGATTTTAAAAAGGGTAATTATGATTTAATGAATGCTTACTTAAATTCTATTAATTGGCAGCTGATTTATAACTGCAAAACTTTAGATATAGCTTTTACTATGTTTCGGGACATTATAGATTCAACGATTATCCAATTCATTCCTATTAAGCATATAAAAGCTTCTAATAAACCTACTTGGTTTAATAAAAGCTTATCCAGGCTAAAAAAATGTTATGAACAAATTACTTAAGAAAAGCAAAAATTCTGTATTTTATGGGGAACAATTTAAGCAAGTACGAAAAGAATACGAATTTTTATAGACAATATATTTCTTCTATAGAATCAAATATTAAAAGAAACCCAAAAAGTTTTTGGACTTTTCTGAATACAAAACGGAAATCTTATGGTATTCCATCTAGCGTTTCATTTAATGGTGTTTCGTCTGACGATGTTAATGTTATCTGTAACAATTTTGCGTCATTTTTCCAATCCAATTTTATTGATTTAAGTTTAAACTGTGATAATATACAAAATGTACAGTCTTTCATTGATGTGGGTAATCTTTCGTTATCTGTTGATGATGTTCGTTTAGCTTTAACAGCATTAGATAATTTCAATGCGGCACCAGACAATATTCCGACATTTCTTTCAAAAGCATGTAGCTCTCACCTAGCGGCACCATTATGTTTTATTTTCAATATGTCCCTAAACCAAGGTATATTTTTGGATACATGGAAGTTCTCTTTCATTACTCCGTTACACAAATCTGGCTCCAAAAAGCTGTGTTGAAAACTATAGACCCATAGCAAGCCTGCAATCAATACCCAAACTCTTTGAATCCATAGTGAAAAACAAATTATACGCTATTGTCCAACGACATATATCCGAACATCAACATGGGTTTTCAAGTGGAAGGTCAACAGCAACAAACTTATCTATTTTTACCACTTACTGCCTTGGATATCTTGAAAAGCGCTCACAAGTTGATTCAATATATACTGATTTTTCTAAGGCCTTCGACCGAGTTCAACACAATGTTCTTATAAGAAAGCTCGAGTTGATTGGTTTTCATTCGGTAATGCTAAAATGGATAAAAAGCTATTTATTACGACGAACACAATTCGTGAAAATTGGAAATGTTTTATCTAATGAGATCATAAACTTTTCGGGTGTTCCGCAAGGTAGCCATTTGGGCCCATTACTTTTTATTCTTTTCATTAATGATTTGCCAAGTTTTCTTTCTTTCTCTAAATGCCTCTTATTTGCTGATGACCTTAAAATTTTCAGTAACGTAAATTCCATTTCAGATGCAATGAAGATCCAAGCTGATCTTAACAATATTCTTAAATGGTGTCAGATTAATGGTTTACACTTCAATAATAAAAAGTGTAGTGTGGTTACTTTTTCGAAAGTTCTAAATCCTTTTTATTTTGATTATATAATTGGTGACGAAATCTTGCAGAGATGTAATCTAATAACCAACAACATCTTGGGGTATTCTTTGACTCGAAAATGAACTTTTCAGTTCATATAGATCACATTGTTTCTAGGGCAAATGCGATGTTGGGATTTATTATTCGCAGTTCAAAATGTTTCAATGACCCATATACACTCAAGGCTCTCTACTTAAGTATTGTTAGACCATTGTTAGAGTATTGTAGCGTTATTTGGAATCCCTATACTAATTCATGTATTCAACGTATTGAAAAAGTTCAAAAACGTTTTACCAAATTCGCATTGAAAAAAAACATACGGTAATTCAGATGTTCCGAGATATGAGACGAGATGTCTTTTAATTGATTTGAAATCTCTTGAATCGAGAAGAAAACTAAGTTCAATATTATTTGCTTTTGATGTTCTTTGTTCTAATATTGACTGTCCGGTTTTGCTATCTATGTTCAATATATATGCACCAGCCCGTATATTGCGCCCAAGAATGGGTGATTTTTTGTATGTTCTTAACCATTGTAGAAGCTATGCTAAGGACAATCCTATCACAAACGCATGTTTAGATTTTAATGAGTTTGATTATGCTATTGATTTAATTGACAATAAAACTGATGTAAAACGTAAATGATTGAGACTGTTATGAATGTTTGTTACTGTAATTAAAAACAAAAATGTAAGAATTATATATTTTATGTTAAGTTAAATGTAGTCTCCTAAAGTATTGTAACTTGTTAGACGAAATAAATAAATAAATAAAAAATCTTCCATAAAGTGAATGGGCACAGATCCAATTCCTGTGCTTGATAGTGGATGGACTCATTCGGGTCTTCCTCAATGCTACGCTCTGCAGTAGCAATAGCTTCTTCTGTACGCACCGTTCGGCGTCTCTGGGGATGCGAGTTATCAATTAGAGTAAACGTGGTGCGAAAACGTTCCATGGTTAATCGAATTAACTACTCTGATGGACGATTTTGTCGACGATAAAATGGCCGCAGTGCGCGATATGTATTCCGCACAGAACCATTACTTTCGAAATAAAATTGCACAATTTGCAAGCGTTGTTCAGGCGTGAGTCTATTCATGATGAATTGCCAAACCAAATTGAGAATAAATCACTTGACAGCTGTTAAATCGGTCGCCGTCTTGAAAAGTAATGCCAACTTAAAGTTCTATTCCTCGAAAAAAACACCCTTTACTTTTCGGCGTAAGAACCTTTTTTCGAAGTCTCATTTGACATGAGCTGTCATTAAAATTATTTGTTTCATTATTAAGAATTAATAACAAACTAGGCGTTCTTAAAGGCTTGTTCTCCTATTGGCCTCAAAAACTTGAAAAAAACCTTGTATCTATTATTTACATAAATATAGTATATTTGTTTTAATATCATAAAATAAGCTTTAAAAGTGCAGTCACAAAAATATTAATTTTCTCCAATTCTTAATTCCTAAAAGTGTAAGCTTAGCTTAAGTTAATATTTTTCTTTTAAATATTTTCAAAAAAATATTACAGAAAGAAAAATACAATTAATTAACTCAATTTTGTAAGTACACAAAAATAAACCAACTGTCAAACTAAATATTATACTCGGCGGTATTATCGACTCCAGTTCGTAATCGGCTTTGATCGCTCAACGATCGTCTCAGTCCACAACGCCAACGCTTCACATAGCTCATTATCACTGGCTGCTTGGTTCTGCTCAACACATACACATATGGATCTGATGTGAAGTGAAGTGCCATCAAGATGTCAGCCAACCTGAAAAACCAGTGATTCTTGGGCCATGGATTTTCTTTCAGAGCAAACACTATGGACATCTGTGAAAAGAGTCATGAATTTAATGACAAAATGTCATTTATTGAAATAGTTTTGAATTTTACCATTTGAGGCATCCAGCAGATGACAAAGGATATACTCAAAAATGTCATTAGTTTGGCGAACTTGATCTCATCTGGGGAAGTTGATGTGTTGGCAATACTGTTCGAGTGGTAAAGTGCAGTATTGACATCGTTGTCCTTCTCACGAGTGATAGTCTTGTAGTTGCGCGATTGGGTGTGTGCTTTACTGCGACCGATGAAACAGAGAACTCGTGTTACGAACAAGTTGCATGCCACAATAACGACACAGAGAAGTGATCCTGAAATTCATCAAAGTTTACAATAATTTTATCATTTTCAAGATTGTGCCAGAAATTCTTACCAAAAGCAAAAAATAACACCGCATAGGATTTGTCCCAAAGCGTCTCAGCCTCCCGATAGCGTTGGCATTGACGTGTCGTTTCATTGAAGTAAACCCCAAAGCCGGCAAATGGTAGGAATGTTATGACCGTTGCTACGGCTATCAGTGCATGTATCGTTTGTCGAACAACATGATGTGTAATGTGCTATAATTAATCATCATTAGTTTGACTATTTCTGTTTTGATTAAGATTGGAAAATATGTCTTACCTTGTGGTAAGTAAATGGTTTAGCCAAAGCCATCCAACGATCAAGTGCCATAACTGCCGCTATGCATCCAGAGCTTAGTCCGAAAAATCGCCAAACAACCAAGCCAATGCAGCGTAAACGAACATAGTCTTCTTGTATTTCATCGGGTAAGTAAAGCCGCAGGAGAAATTGTGTCAGCATACCCAAGAGACCGATGAGATTGTTCGTTGAAAGACATCTGCGAGATAAGAAGGTAAATGTTGGATTAGGAATTTTTAATATTTCATAATTTAATCTGTTGGTTTTTTCTGAAAGTGTATAGATTTTGAAGATAATATGCGCATGCAGGTTTCAGTTAATAACTGACATTTGAATGATGCATGAAATGTCAACAAAATATCTCTGGCTTTCCTTTCTTTTTGTAGCAAAAAAGCAAAAAATAAAATCTATGAATCACATTTGACAAAACAAGTTAACATCATAGTAGATAGAATCGCATTCAAAGCTGGAAATTTGGAAAGACCACTTCTGTTTTCTGTATACTGTATAACGGCGGCGACGAAAAAAATCCCGACTTCACACAGTAGCCTTTCAGCCAACAATTCCGTGAACGTGATGTGAAAACGGCAATATCACAGCTGAAATCCAACAAAGCCACTGGAACATATTGTCTAGCTGCCGAGCTGTTCAAAGCATCGACGATCTAGATAGGAGCATGCACCAAATCATCTGTAAAATATGGTCGGAAGAATGCATGCCCGATGAATGGAACCACATCATTGTTTGCCCGATCCTGAAGAAGGGAGATCCTCTAAACTGCGTCAACTACAGAAGAATCAGCGTACTTAACATCGCCTACAAGATCCTCTCTGCCGTAATATGTGAACGTCTGAAGCCTTTCGTCAACAATCTGATTGGTCCTTATCAATGTGTCTTCAGACCAGGGGAGTCAACCATCGACCAAATTTTCACTTTGCGGCAGATCCTGGAAAAAACCTATGAACTCCAAATCGATACCCACCACCTTTTCATCGATTTTAAGGTCGCGTATGACAGCATCTACAGAGACGAACTGTATAAAGCTATGGGTCATATTCTAAAAGATGAGCAAGAGCTCAGAGTCTGAGCTGACGAGCTTGAACTCACCTGTGAGATCGATCGAGCAGGGCGGAACTCAGACTCAGTTTTGTATGCAAAAAAACGAGTTCAAGCTCAACAGCCATTACTCGTTGAAATTGAGATCGATCTCAAAGCTCTTTTCGTGGTTTAGTTATGATTATACTTTATGTGAAGCGTGTGATAAAAAAATGTCGTCTGAAAGTGAAAATGATGCATATATAAATAGTGAATCGGAAAATTTTAATTAGTTCTTAGTAAAGGAACTTAAAAACAATAAAATTTTGTTAGAAAAATCGCAGTTTCCTATTCATAAGGCGAAGAAGAGTGATGCTGTGCTCAAAATAATTACATCCTTTACAAGCCAATTTGGAATTGACATCTCCAACAAACAAATAACTAGCCAGTAGACTTCAACACTTGTTAACTTTTCTTCCGCATTGCATGAAGCTTGAACATTATTGGAGTAGTATCCTTTACGATTAATGTACCTACTCCTCAAGATAGGTCAAAGGTTTCCTTATACGGACATGAGTGCAATCTAGAGCCCCAATTGCATAAGGAAACTCGAACTTCCTGCTTCTTAACCTTTGCGCTTCTTGTTCTTGTTCTTGTGGGAATATAATCAAATTCTATGTTTGGCTTGCTATTTCTGCAGAAACTTCCTGCACCACTCTAGAGATTGTTGATTGATGAACTCCAACGTTTTCACCAACTCTAATTTGGAACCCGGGGTCTCCTATGTATCACAGAAAGATTCCTATTTTTTCTTGGTTTGTGAGAACCACGCCTTTTTGAGCTCGGGCCAAAAAATTCTTCCTTCAACAATCGCACACCTTCTTCACTAAACCGATACAACCGACAAAAATCTTCACCAAATAGACACCTCCTTCTTTCTTTATAAATTCTTTGTCCGACATAATTAAAAATAAACTCGGCCATTCTAATGGTTTTATGTGAACTGAGTCCAAGAAAGGCCATGCTTAACAATTTGTGAGATCGATCTCATGCAACCAAGTGTTTTCTTATCTTTTTGCATATGAAAACGAGTTCAATCTCATGCCGAGCTTTCATTGTGAGATCGATCTCATCCCTCTGAGATTGAACTCACAAACTGAAATCTAACTCGGTTTGTAATTTTTTTTTTGCATACCACCTTAAGAAAGTTCTCAAAAAAGTGAGTAAAGAGTTTGATCTCATCTTTTTGCATACGACCCTATGTCTAGTTTTGACATCCCTGCCAAGCCCGTTCGCTTATGCAAAATGATGATGCAGAAAGCACGCTGCGCCATCAAGGTTTTCAACGACCTTACGGGATCTTTCGATGTCAAAAAAGGATTCAGACAAGGCGATGCACTGTTATGCGATTTCTTCAACATTATTCTTGAAAAGATTGTGCAAAACTCCACCGTCAACACCAGAGGCGCTATCTTCCAAAAGTCTGTTCAACTTCTCGCGTACGCCGATGATATTGATATAATAGGAAGAACACAGCGTGGTGTCAATGGCGCCTTTGTGAGAGTTGCGACAGAAGCGGAGAAGATGGACTTATCAGTTAATGAGGGCAAAACAAAGTATAATGATGTCTTTCAGGAAGGACACCCAACACCGACGGCTCGCACAGAACGTCACAAATGACGCATTCAACTTCGAGTAGGCTCGGCTATTAACACGGGCAATAACACCAGCCAGCGCCGATATCAGACGAAGAATAACTCTTGCTGATCGCTGTTTCTTTGTGCTGAGAAAGCAATTGAGTGGAGAAGCCCTCGCTCGAGCAACTAGTGTAAAACTGTATAACGACCTCATTATCCCAGATCTGCTGTATGGTGCAGAAGCATGGACCTTGACAAAATCGGATGAATGTGCCCTAGGCTGTTTCGATAGGAAAGTTCTTCGGGTCATCTTTTGCCCCGAGTGCATTGATGGGGAATGGAGTGAACAGCGAACTTTACGGGTTGTACAGGGTGCGCCAGAGAAACTTACTTATTTGAAAGGTCAATAAAAAAAAGTACTTCAGTTATTGTTTTAAATTTTTTTTTTATTTGAGAATACAATATCCCAATTTTTTTTGTATGCAGTCTTAAAAATGACATCGGATAAATGGCGACCCCCATTGCGCATACACTGATGAAGTCGATTTTTGAAATTCGAATCCACTCTTCGCAGCATATCAATCGGTATGTTGGCAATGGCGTCGCGAATGTTGTTCTTGAGGTGTGCTATGGTCCGTGGTCGATCGACATAAACCAGGGATTTCAAATAACCCCATAAAAAGAAATCGCATGGAGTCAAATCTGGAGAGCGTGCCGGGCATTGGAGATCGCCTCGGAGAGAGATGAGGCAGTCGGGCAAATGTTGTCGCAACAAATTCATTGAGTCTCGTGCTGTGTGTGCTGTGGCTCCATCTTGCTGAAACCACAAGTTCCTAACGTTCATTTCTTCGAGTCTTGGAAGAAAAAATTCCTCGATCATGTTCCTGTAACGAGCTCCATGAGCGACCGTTAGAAAAGAAGCTCTCAACTGCGAAGGCCCGCTGCTCTCTAAACCAGAGCATGATGGCAACTGACTGGAGGGAGAAACAAACTTGGGAACTTCCCCCTCCAGATGCGCCCCCTCTTGCCACTCTACCCGCCCAACTCACCGCGCGGGAATTTTTTCAAATAAGTAAGTTTCTCTGGCGCACCCGTACAACGACATGGACCTAGCCAGAAGAGTCAAAGTCCAGGGACTCAGATGGCTCGGTCATCTAGAGCAGATGGACACCAACACCAATGATACGGCCCGGAAAGCCTTCGACACTAATCCCGAGGGACGTAGAAGGAGAGAAAGACCGTGACTCAGGACTCAGGAGGCGCACATAAGTGGAAGAGGACCCCAATCAACTTGGAGTGCAAAACTGGAGACAGCTAGCTTGGGACCGCGCTGGCTGAGACTGTTGATTGAGGCCCAAGTCCACAACGGACTGTAGCGTCACCTTAAGTAAGTAAGTAAGTAAGTAATTTCTTCGTTACTGTCATTACAGATTCCATGAATCATATTTTTGATCCAACAAAATTCGGAGACAACTTCAAAAAGTGTGTAAAAATTTGTATGAAGCGTTGGCTGTTAGAAGAAGATTGTTCATATCTGACTCGTGATCGTGGCCACTGTTTTTTTTGTTCGTCAAATCCAGCAGGGTTGCTTGACGTTATAGAAAACACAATAAGGCAGTGTGACAAATATCACATTGGAACGATTTTCAGCAAGTCCACCCAACTTCTTGCTTATGCGGACGACATTGATATGAAACCAACTAAAAAAAAAATTGAAAAATGAAAAAAAAAATCACCACTCGTTACTCCCCGACGGGGAATTGAACCCCGGTCTCCCGCGTGACAGGCGGGGATACTGACCACTATACTATCGAGGATGTTGAAATTATGATGAAAATATTTGATGCGAAATCGGTTCAGTAGACTCTTTTTGAAAATATAACGAATAATTATTATTGTTTTCTATTTTTACATTGTGTTTGCGTAAAGAAAAACGCCGGTGATGAAGTGTGAACGAATACTCCATCCAAAATGTAATTGAAAGACGAAAAAGAAAATGAAGCACTCAACATCCGATAGGGGAAAAACCTACGTAAGCATACGCAAGTAGAAGAGATTTTCAGGTGATTTTTAAGGAAGTTTGCGAACCCTTAAAAGCTTGAATATTTTCTCAAAGTCACGGACATAGTCAAACTGAAATTTTCGCAAATGTTTGTATGTTACTTATGCATTAGAGACTATAAGGCGTCCTACGGCAAACGTATACTCGTACTTGTTTTCCTACTCATCCAAAGCTTATCCAAACAAAATTACTTATCGATTAGATTTTTCATATGAATATCAAATTAGAAACCATTTAAATTCCTTGCACATATTTTCTGTCAAATATCGGATGTAAGCGGATTGTATGTCAGTTAAATGAAACTGACTGTTCAACAGATAGACATCACACATAGGAAAGGAAAGGCGTTAACGTGTCGTTTACATTCGTTTTCCGTATGGTGGTGGCTGTTTAATAATAAAAATAAATTATTAATAAACCTTGATTTTCAACAGCAAATCTTTCCGTAATATAATAATAATATTTATGCATCTATTTGTCATGAGGAAAATTTAAATTTAATTAAAAAATGCAAATTTCTGTGATGTTCATTTGAACAATGCTAAACAAATCGACTTACGGTGATTTTTTTTGGGTAAGACTTTATGGTTATTTATTTAAAGTTTAAGTTACGGACAACACAATGGTTTTAGGTTATGACTCATTAAAATAGCTATGGCTATTTAAAATTAAGAAATTCTTTTTGTAACAATTCTTTTATGGTTCCTAAGGATTTGATGACATCACTGATTCCGGGACATCCTTTTTTGATATTTTTGAAATATTTCTTAAGTGTCATGTTTATATTCTTAACAAGCATAGTTTTATATATCCGAAAGAGAGTCCCTATAAAAACATTAATTTGCTTAAGCACTCAAAATTTCTTCTTTAAAAATAAACAGTCCGCGAAAACCTAATTTCGTTTTATGTAGAAAATAGTGTACAAAAAAAGAAGAAGTGAGGAAGAAGCTTTCTTTTTATAGTTGATGCTGCTCTCATAAGAAATTCTCAAATAAAATCAAACTTTAAGGTCTCGTTATTGCCGTCACCGTTGACCTTGTAGTAGGAGATATTGGGACACCACGGTTTTATTAGTGTCCGGATCTTATATCTTTGTATATGTTATGGAACAGGTCTATTGTCTCGCTTTATTTTTATTCTTCTTGACACATATATAAGTAATCATTTTCGAGAAAATATATTGTAGTCCTCTTTTCCTTTTAAGTAGGGGAATGGTATATTTTGAAATTAAGCCAGTAAGGATTATTTTGACAGCAAAATAAATTATACCCTGCGAAAATGTCGTAACAAATTTGATGTATTTTCGCAGTTAATGCATTATTTATAAGAGAGATTAAGGGGATTATGTAGCCCATGTTAAAATGAATAAAAGGATAAAAAATCGGTTAAATTGTGAAGAAACTCGAAGAGAGTGAACGCGTTACTGATGTCGCAAGGCCAGTGCATCATTGTAATGCACGATCAATCGAAAAAAATTGATGCTGCAGTCACATGTATTGCTGATGATACGAATTTATCGATTTCTCGGCGTTCAATTGAACTTGTCATATACCGTACTATGGCGTCTTTTTCGTTTGGATTTACATCTCCATCCTTACAAAGTTCAAATAACGTACAAATTGAAGCCTGCCACAACGCCGTAGATACGCTTCTAGGGTGTTGGGACAATAGACAATAAACACCGAGCGCATTCCGAAACCTAGTGACTACGTAGTCAAATCAACCAATCAGAACGAGTTGACTACGTTACGTAGTCACTAAGTTTCGGAATGCGCTCATTTTCTTTAGCGATAAGGCACATACAGTGTTTCACAAAAGTCATGGTACACCTATCAAAAAGTGAAAAAAAAAATTTCAGAATATTTTTTTCTGATTAGAAATTACCGTTTTAGCACTCAGCTGGGTAACCTTTCAATTTTGTAATGGCTTTCAGTCTGTTTTTCATTGAATTGAATAAGTTTTCAGTGCAGGTTTTTACAATATTCTGCCATTCTTTGGTTGTCTGCGTCTTGCTGCTAATGACACTGGCTCGAATCTTTTTTTCAAGAACACAAGTGCTCAGTTAGGTTTAAGTCCGGGCTTTTGGGATTGGTCAGTTAAAGGTGGAGAGTGTTCTAAATTAACCACAGTATTTTTGGTATCGTTATCTTGTTGAAAGTAGTAATTATTTAAAAGACCCAGTTTTCTCGCATTATCCTTTCAATTCTCTTTGAGAATATTGTCATGGTTTTTTCTATTAAAACAAGATTTCCGACCCCAGATGCAGCCATACAGCCCCATACCCTATATGCACCTCCATTACCGCGTTTTATTGTCTTAATCGTATTTTTCAGATTTAAGGCATGCACTCACTTTCGCCATACTTTAACGCGACCATCTCGGGCAAAAAAATTGTACTTCGATTAGTCTGAAAAAACTACCTTGCGCCAAAAGTCAAGAGTACTGTTACGAGAACGCAATCCTCCTTTTTCTATTAACCTCACTGATTAATAGCTACCTTCTAGGTAAACGAGACATAAACCCAGCTTCAACGATGGCATGGCCCAC
Organism: Sphaerophoria taeniata; assembly: GCA_943590905.1. Lineage (NCBI taxonomy): Eukaryota > Metazoa > Arthropoda > Insecta > Diptera > Syrphidae > Sphaerophoria > Sphaerophoria taeniata. The sequence continues at coordinate 150,179,207 of OX016541.1, forward strand.
AGTTCTAGGATGAACTATATTTTCATTGTACTTTTCAAGCTCTCCACTTATCTTGTTCGCCCTTATAAATGGATAATGGTCTACCAAGTGCTTGTTTTTCATTTTATCCCGAGATAAAATAAAGCGCTTAACAACGTTTTGAATGGTGCAACGGCTTCGAGAAATAATTTTTCATATATATTGGAGTAAATTTTGTTCTGATTTTGATGAAGATCAATGATCAAGCGCCTTTATTCTACAGTAAACCCCTTTCCTCGCATTTTCATGACTTTTTTCACAAAAATGACAGAGAAAATTAAAGCTCGAACAATTGTTCTGCTTACTGACATAAAAAAGGAAATAAACATTATTTACCGTTGCACAACTGTTTGAAAACCCATAGGAGTTGCCAAGTGTACCATGACTTTTGTTGAACACTGTATCTCACTTGGTGGGTGTGCAAACAAATAAAATTGGCTCAGAAAACCCACAAAAAGTGCCATTGCATCCAGAAAAACTGACTGTTTGGTGTCCTCTATGGGTCCATTAGTCCGGCGGACGGTTATCCTACAATCAATTAGGAGCGATATGGTCGGATGATAACCGATTATTTTGGCCAGCGATTGAAGATCATGACTTGGACGATATGTGGTTCTAACAATATGTGGTTATTGCGTGAGAATTTTCTTTGTCGCGTATTTTCACGGTTTGGCGACGTCAATAATTGGCCACCAAGATCATGTGATTTGACATCGTTAAATTTTTTTCTGTGGGGCTATGCATAAGAGTGTGTTTACGCGCATAGTTTCCGACCTCTAGTTTTCTGATAGAAATTGCCTTCGATTTAATTAAAGTAGAGATCTTTTTCGAGTTGCCCCGGCGCGGTGTAGCCTAACGAAATCTTAGGCTAAGTCCTTGAAATTACTTTCTTAAAAAGTTAGATCACAATTGACCCGGCTTTAGAACCTATAACAATCCGTTTATACGAAAACCAATGTTCTTTAAAGTTGACGTGCAATAACAACAATCTTTAATGTTTAAAATCTGAAGAAACATATTTAAATTGGAAAAAAAATTGTTGGAAAAGACAATTCGCTGAAAGTGATACCGATAATAGATAAGAATTACTTGAATGAAGGCCTTTCCCTACACTCAATTTATCCCACTTACAGACACGGTAGCTTTGCATTCTGTTCTTGAAGTATGTACACGGTAAACAAAAGTCTAGCACCTACCTTCTTGAATTCACAAAAGCGAGCATTCTAGTGTTGTCATTCTGGAAACACCACTCGTTTTAAAGTTCACAGAGAGACAAGACTCGATGAAGTGCAATTTATAAAATTCTCGCCGATTTATTTATTATTTCTCTCACACACAATCGCACGTGATGTTAATTCGTAAACAAATTTAAGATATTTAGTACTTTTGCCTCCGTACGTACCTAGAGACAAAAATATTTACCCAATAGTCTCGATAACAAAAACAACAATTATCATAACTTTTTTTTCGGGAGGGGGAATCATCATCGTCATGATAGCGAAATTTCGTATTCTTATTATTGATTGAAATGTACATAAGCCAAAAGCGAAGAAATCCAAAATTTAATTCATCATCTATATGGCGAGAGAATTTGGATTTGCAAACATCTCTCTTCTGGACGATTAAGCCATAAAACTTATTATTCATCATAAATATTCGAATATGTGCATAAGTCAATAATTTTTTACAAAAATAAATTTTTAATTGTGCCCAGACCGGATTTTATTCTATTCAGTTCGCTTAATATCATTTTTAAGATTGAATAGAAGTGAGATTCTATCTTTTTATTTTTATTTTCTGAATTTGGAACGTGCCTTCTTTGGAATTCCTTCTAAATTACATAAGTCATATTTTTTTCTAATAATAAAGACTCAAAATATCTTGAAATGCCATTAAAGGACCAGCTATCAGTGAGAGTTGCAGTCAAAACGCATTTATGATGCTGAAAAATGCATTCAAATGAATGAAATATTTAAAGTTCTTCAACAATTAAGTTTGTGTGGAATTCGGGTGCACTAAATCATTTTTGTTTGTTTCAGAAACATTCGAAAAGATTGCAACAAGCTTCTTGATTTGCACCCATATATTATTATTATTTTATTCTTTTTACATGTGAAATTTTTCAATTTAAAAAACGAGTACGAATTTAAAAGCAAAAGTAATCCTTCAGCTATCCGTAATACTTCTCTAAGAATAACCTCCGACCTACTGTACTTTTGCAGTTCTTCTACTCTCTATTGGCAACCTATGAGTGTGGCATTGTTGTCGTTACATCCGTTACATTACGTATAGCGCTTGATTTCTTAAAACTGACTCATTCACTTCGTTAAATCATTGTCGCAACGTTTTGTGCCTCTCGCTGTTCTATCGTTACTTCTACGGTAATGCTCTAGTGCAGCCATTCTCTAAGTGTGTTCCGCGGAACCCTAGGGTTCCGTGATAGCCTTGTAGGGGTTCCGCAAAAAAAATGCACCTCTCTCTGTTATCTTTGATAGTACAATAAAAATTTCATATAAAATGTGTTGAATTGATTCATTTTTGCCAATCAAAAAATCCATTTGTACTATCTGAATGCATTCATTGCATAACCTACATCCATTTTCCAAAAACACCCTCTTTTTACAGTTACATATACGCTAGAAACAATGTTTTTGTTTTTGTTTTACTGCTGCATTTGATTGTATCAATTCTGTACATTTCTTCTCATTTCTCAAGGAAAATATTCCCTTTAGATATCGCACGATCGATTTACACCATTTTGGTTTCAAAATATTGCGTTTGTGTGACAAAGAATAAAAAATGATAATTTTTAGAGTTTTCTTTCATTTTAAATCTATCATAGGGATGATAATGGAAAATTTTTATTCTGGATGTAAGTAAGCAAGTACTTTTGACAAGGAAATTAAAGGTTTCAAAAAGAATTTGAACATACAAAAATTAAATAAAACCTTGAAGCTGTCCGGACACTAGATTTTCGTTTATTTTTTGTACCAATGTCCGGACACTAATCGATTAAAAAAACTCGAAACTCAATTTTTTTCTTTAGTTATTGGAAGTTCATTATATTTTCTTTGAAACAAACTCCATTTGATTGCAAGATCTCTCAAGATTAACTATTCCCAGTATATTTTTCCCAGGTCTGCCACTATTTTTTTTGCTAAGAAAAAATCAGAACAGCAGCGGCTGCTGCTTAAACCACCCATAACTTTTCCGTTATACATTTGATCGGCTTGAAACTTCGTATGTATATGTGGAAAATGTAACTGATTCTGTATTTTTGTGTTTTTTGCAAATTCTGTGTTTAGTTTATCTTTTATTCTCCATAAAGACAAAATCGTCCGGACCTGTCCGGAGACTGGTGCAGTTACTTGTTATATAAGTAACTAATAACTGACTGTTCCATTGCACTGTTCCTATGCTAATGAATAAAGATTACACTATTGTTTTATTATAGTTGTAGGGTTCCGTTAAGTATTTCGCTTTCCAAAAGGGTTCCGTCACCAAAAAAGATTGAGAACCGCTGCTCTAGTGAAATAGCCAGTCGTATTCCTTTCCTAAAACAATTCACCCGTAATAATTGCTCTTCTATTAAATTCTATCAGTTTACCCTCAATCCCAACTTCGTTCGTACTCTAAAATAAAGAGAATCGTTTAGGCGTACTACGTGAATGTGGAACTTGTTTCATGCTTTGTCTCTACCAATCGTTACAATGTTCAGGAACTCGAGACCAATGTACACCGAAACCTCCTCTCCGATTCCTTCCTTACATCCTAATGAATTCACTGTGCTTTGATTGGGTGCGAATTATAAGATTATAAGAAAAATGTGACATTGAACCTGACTTTTAAACTGAGCCTCTCAAACATGTTCTCCTCTACCTAAATACTTACTCAAGGTGTCGCTACAGTCCTTTGTGGACTTGGGCCTCAATCAACAGTCTCTGCCAGCCAGCTCGGTTCCTGGCTAGCTGTCTCCAGTTTTGCACTCCAAGTTGATTGAGGCCTCTTCCACTTGTGCGCGCAACCTGAGTCGCATTGGTGTCCATCCGATCTAAATGCCCGAGCCATCTGAGACTCTTGATCTTGAACTTTCTGGCTAGGTCCGTGTCGTTGTACAACCCATAAAGTTCGCTGTTGAATCCTCTTCTCCATTCCCCATCAATGCACATGGAGCTAAAGATGACCCGAAGAACTTTCCTCTCGAAACAGCCTAAGGCACATTCATCAGATTTTGCCAATGTTCATGCTTCTGCACCATACAGCAGGACTGGGATAATGAGGGAGAGGGTGTTGTACAGTTTTACCTTAGTTGCTCGAGAGAGGGCTTTTCCACTCAATTGCTTTATTAGCTCAAAGAAACAGCGATCAGCAAGAGTTATTCTTCGTCTGATATCGGCACTGGCTAGTGTTATTGCCCGTGTTAATAGCTGAGCCTACTCGAAGTTGAATGCGTCCATTCTGTCGTTCTGTCCAAGCCGTCGGTATTGGGTGTCCTTCCTCGATGACAGCACATACTTCGTTTTTCCCTCATTTACCGCTAAACCCATTTTTGCAGATTATGTCTCAATTCTCACAAAGGCACCATTGACATCACACTGTGTTCTTCCCATAATATCAATATCATCACGGTACGCGAGAAGTTGAACAGATTTTTGGAAGATAGCGCCTCTGGTGTTGACGCCGTCAACTTGACGGTGGAGTTTTGCACTTTCTTTTCAAGAACGATGTTAAAGAAATAGCATGACAGTACATTGCCTTGTCTGAATCCTTTTTTGACATCGAAAGATTCCGTGACATCGAAAGATTCGAACGAGCTCGACAGGGATGCCAAAACTAGACATAGCTTTATACAGTTCGTCTCTGAAGATGCTGTCATACGCGGCCTTAAAATCGATGAAAAGGTGGTTTGTATCGATTTGGAGTTCATAGGTTTTTTCCATAGGATCTGCCGCAAAGTGAAAATTTGGTCGATGGTTGACTTTCCTGGTCTGAAGCCACATTGATAAAGACGAATCAGATTGTTGACGAAAGGCTTCAGACGTTCACATAATTACGGCAGAGAGGATCTTGTAAGCGATGTTAAGTAGGCTAATTCCGCTGTAGTTTAGAGGATCTCCCTTCTTCAGGATCCGGCAAACAATGCTGAGGTTCCATTCATCGGGCATGCATTCTTCCGACCATATTTTACAGATGATTTGGTGCATGCTCCTATCTAGATCGGCCCTGCTTTGAACAGCTCGGCAGCTAGACAATATGCTCCAGTGGCTTTGTTGGATTTCAGATGCCGTTTTCATTTCTTCTAGGTCGGGTTCACGAAATTGTTGGCTATCATCGTGTCCGATGATTTTGTTCGTCGTCGCCGTTGTACAGTCTACAGAAGTGGTCTTTCGTAATCCCCAGAATTGACTGCGGTTCTACTATGATGTTCCCTTTGTTTGTCTCTGCAGGCATCGGTTCTTGCTCGATGGCCTTGAGCCAGCTGCTTTGCTTTCCAATAAAACCTCCAAACTTCATTTCTCCTGTTGGCTCTCTCAACATCCTCGATCTGACGCTTCTCATACTCCCTCTTTGTTCTTCTGAGAAGCCTCTATCCTCTTTTACTCGAAGAGCTCACGAGCAGCGCAGCTCTGTATGCCTTCCGCTTGGCTGCATAGGCCTGCCTGCATTCTTCGTCAAATCAGGTATTTCGGTTTGGTGGCTGTGTGAAACCTAAGACATTGGAGGCGGCATCTCTAACTGCTTTCTGGCAATGTTACCGCATTGGTCTTCGATTATTGATGTTGGCGGCATAGGACTTCTTGCCTGATACTCAGGTATACCAATGGTTTTATGAATGAAGCTATAAGGCTAGTCAAAGGAGCCACTCAATTGTATAAGACCCGAACTTCTAATTAAAACGTTGGGAAAGTTAACTAAATTTCCACATATTACAATTATACTAATTAAAACCGCCCAGCTGTATGGATAGAGCCAAAATCACCACGAATACTTCATAAGTATGACGTTGCTAAGAAAAAGCAAAACAAACCAAACTTCCTTACGTATATATGGAGTTGAACAACTCTAATGTTGAAAATCCAGAGTTGAGAACGTCGTCCATTGGAAAAAAAATAAAGATTTCCAAAGAAGTAATATGTAACTGAATTTGTGATCGCTTTTAGGTCGATAGAATGTGATAGAATAAGTCTTTCCATTTTGCAAGAATAAACAGAAAAGGAGTTGTTTTTATCAGAAAATCAAATGCCATTAAATATTCATGTCACAAAGGTATTCCGTAGAATTGTTTATCAACGTTCACAAATTTGATTTGTCTCTGACATTTTTTGATTCTACAAAAAACACTCAATAGAAAAAGCAATCCATTCCCAAATACGAATCTGATTACTTTTGGGAATAGCAAAAAAAGTTTGTTTTGTTTTTCTTCAAATTCAAGAAGATTTTTCACTCCCCATCCGTTCTTCCGCTGGCAAAATAAATTGTCACACATTAAAATAAATTTCGTTTCTTTATCAAAACAAAAGTCCGAGCAACATTCTCACTAAAGCAACTATTGTCGAGTAAACATCACTTGTCCAATGTCCACATGCATGCATATACATTAACATTTCACCAGACTACTGTTTTGCCTTTTCACAAGTAGTTACATCCCGAAGCCGAACGACAACGACGACACACGTCTAGGAAAGCATCCAATCATGGTCATGGTCAAATCATTCATTATTCATGACATACGATAATAGTTTTTTGCAAATTTAAGACTTGGCCCATCGAATTACCAGAAAGCTATTATTTTGTTTGCTTGTGCACACTCGCAACTACCTACTCGGTTGTTTGAAAATGGAATATCTCACACGTTTTCTTCGCAATTTCTCCATCAAGAAGACCAAATAATTATGGGTTCTGTTCTGATTCTAAAAATACCACAAAATAGTGTGCCATTAAATTATGTCGAAGCAGAAATGAATATTTTTGGAATTTCGAATTGAGGATAAATGTACGCAATTCATTAATGGTCCATGTTTATGTATTTGTTTTCGTCATCTGCACGTGTACTATGAATTTGTGACATCTTAAGGACATAACAGATGGACTCAAAAAAAGTCCTGATTGTTGAGGGTTTCATGTTAAATTTTTTGTATGAAATAAGAAAATCGAACCATAAAAATGACACCACAACTACACATACTCCCACCCACAACCACGAGCTATGTCCTGCTGTTTTAAGTGTCGCCTTTAACAGTTAATTTGACAGAAATGGTCTTGATATGTTTGATGTGTGATGGAGGTTCTTTTTGAAGAATGTCCTTCTACTCAAATTACGAAGACATTCAAGAAGAAATAGAAATATTATTTAGGAATGGTTTTGTTCAATTAAAAAATGTTTAGGTACATGCTTTTTTTTCTTCTTAGAAATTCATCTATTAAAGGTCAAAGAATGTCGAATTATTGACAAATGATGTGGAAAAAGGTTATGCTTTTTTGCGTTTGAAGCAAATATTCTTAAGTGTCTAGACCTTGAAAAATGTTTCCTTAAAAAGAAATTTTAAGTGACGAGTTGTTAAAAAAAGTTGCCTTATGGTAGGAATATTTTCATTTGAAACCAAACAAAAAAGAAGAATCGACTAAGATTGAAAAAGAAGATGGCAAACACTTTCCTCATAGGGAACGCTTTGGTAATCAATAAACATGCAGGTAAATCAAATCGTAGTCCTTGATGAACAATTTTTTCAGACTGAATGAAGCTTAGCATTCATTTAAAACAATTGGCCACTAGGGCGTATACGTGTTATTTTTGTTAATAACAAGTGAATTATCGTGAATGGATTTTGGACTTCCTTCAAACATTCAAAAATTAAAAAAAAGTTTAGGAAATTAAGGAAGGAAGTTATACGGCAATGTATTGTCCTTACATGCGGTTTTTTTAACCCGTTTGGTAGACAAACTGATGGGTAAGAAATTATGATACAAATAGATAACGATTATAAAGAAAAATACATGGGTAACAGGGAAAAATAACACTATTCCACTTAATATGGGAGGAATCAAAATTGGAAATAGATGCCTAAATGCTATATCAAGTTGTACTACCATGGTGGTGCAGTAATGTGCGTTGGTTGTTACTCAGAACGTGTGGGTTCGAAGCCTACTCCTTCCTGCAAAGTTTTTATTTCAAGTTCCAGGTACTGCCTTCTGAACTGACAAAACTTCTAAGAGTTTTAATCTGTAGGAACTGGCATCAGCTTTAGGTCTCCTAGCTCTCCTAGAGGCTAGAGCTGTCCCACCGTATTTATTTAATTTTTTATCAATTTTTTTTACATCAAGTTGCTCAAATGAAAAGGTTTTGAGAGAATAGATCTTGATTTTTGTAAATCAAAAATATTTCTTTACATACTTGTACTTACGCGACGAAAGTGGTTAAACGTATTTGAGGCATGCTCAAATTAGAACGCGATAGTTTTATGACTCGTTTCGGTAGGTGACCATATGGCTCAGAGGAATGCTTAGTTGAGTGCTAAGCCAAGTGCTGCGAGTTCAAGCCCCAGCTTTGGCAGCATTCTTATTCTACAAAAATCGCCAGTTTATCTGAGGCCACCTGTGCGATGATATGAGACAAATGAAATCTGTTTCTCCTCCTCCGTTCCACGTAGGTTTATGTTATGTGTTCTTCCCTTCTATGTGTCTTCTATGTCTCTCTCTGTTGTATTAATGTCTTGTTCTGCCCAAGCCGATGGCCTCAATTGCCAGTGCTGTTATGCGTCTGCAGTTCGTCACATAATAAATTAGCTCTAATTTTTTTTTAAATAAACATCCAAAGTCCCAAAATGTATTTTACATTTTAATACTGCCTAAAATGCTAGAAATTTCAGTGAATGCGGTTTCTAAAAACACCAAAAATGACAAGTCATAAAGAGACAAAACAATTATTTTATTCTTTAAAAAAATGAAAACAAAATTATTTCCAAAATCTTAGAAAATCGTTATTAAATACATTTCATAGATTTCAGGTTCAAGTTTTTTTCTAATCGTTAGAACGGTTTTAATTCTTTAAATTAATTGTGTGTATGTCACTGAATAACACCAAAACGGCTGGACTGATTTGAATGATTTTTTTTTGTATGCGTTCAGGTGGCGCCTTGGATGGTATAGATTTACAAATCAGCCGGGCAGGTGGCGATGCAGTCGGTGTCTATACTGCAACTACAAGGCTGGATCGACTTGAATGGATTTTTTTTATGCATTCATTCATTCTTCATTCATTCATTTCAATTATTTTGTAAATGTTTGATACTTTTTATTTTACTAGCTGACCTGGTTAACGTTGTTCTGCTATATAAATGATTTCTAAGAACGGGAGAACCAGGAGACAGCTATTTAATACTTTTTATCCTACTAGCTGACCCATCAAACATTATTTTTCCATATAGGTAGTTTCTAAGAACGGCAGTATGTCACTAAACTCCTCCTTAACGACTGGACAATTTAAGTGATTTTTTTTGTATGGTTCGGGCTTAGAACCACAAATTCGTCATATTATCTGCCCCGGTAAACGTTGTTTTGCCATATAAATAAATTCTAAGAACGAGTATATATATATAAATTGGTGGGTTGGTAGTTATAAGCAGGAGACGGCTATACAATACCTTTTTATCCTACTAGCTGACCCGGTAAATGTTGTTTTATAACATAAATAATTTCTACGAGTGAGTGTATGATATGAAACTGAAAATAATTGGATAAATTAAATATTTATCCAAGCCAAACGTAGAATATGGATTTTTAAAACGCACAATATTAATGATAAAAAAAAGTACTCATACGCCACAGTGAATAATCATCATCTGGAGGGAGGCAAGATGAGGTGCACAGGATCAACTAGTTCCCTTAAATAAATTAGCCCTGTATTTTTAAGAAAAAACTCTTCGAGATTTTAAAATATTTTTATTTTTTTTCAAATTTGCTTAAACATAAACAGTCTTATTTAAAAACGCTGTATAGAGCCTACATAAAGTTATGTAATCCCTATAATGCCTCTAAACGCAAAAATGCTATTTATAAAACTTATGCAAGGTTGAATAGTCCCATAATAAGCTAAACGCGTTTTGAGGTTGAATAGAGCCTACATAAAGAAATTATTGTTATTATTATTTCGTAAATGTCATGTTGATTTATCTCCATTATTGAAATTAAAAAGAAAACAATAATGCCTTTCCAGTTTAGCTCGTTTATTAATGATTTTAATACTTAAAATCGGGTTTTACCAACTCCAAGAAGGAGGAAAGTTTATAAAAAAAGGTTCAACCCGGTGCGTGGTTCATTCGCTATGTGATGGTGTCTACATTTTTGGTCTCATTTATATGAATTGTATCTTCTATTAGCTGTCGAAGGAGTATCTAAAAGAAATGTTAGAAGTTTTATTGATTTCATTCAAAGGTTTTTATCGCTGATATTCATATTACTTACTTTATTGGACGAATCCCGATTTGCGGTACGAGACCTTTTAGTTTTGGTTTCCATTTTTATCCGATTCAACCCAAAGTACAAAACAATTTTTTATACATATTTTATTTGTTATGATAAACAGCTGATTTGATAGACAGATAAATGGAATAGATTGCTCCATTTTGGTACTTTTTTTGACATAAACATTGTATAACTAAAATTTATAGCAGATTTTTTTATAAATAGGAATTTTCGCAACGTTACATAGAGCCTACATAAATCCTTATGCACTGCATAACTGGTGCAGGGAAATTACTCCACGGGAATCTGCTCCACATGGGAATTTACTCCACTCAAAGTGGGAATTTGCTCCACTTTTTAAAGTGGAATAAATTTCCCCTGCAAGTGGGAAATAACTGACCAATTTTTTTGGTGGAATTATTTCCCAGCATGAAACTGAGCTCTACAGGTTTTTACGAGGAATGTTAGTAATTATAATGCGCGAATTTTTTTTATTTTCACACCCCAAATTCATTCTCTTTTGGGCAAAATTTTTTCGCTCGTTTCGCTCCCAACCAAACCAAAACGATTTTGAATATTCCAGATCGTCATAATCATAACCCTCAGACGAAAGTGAAAAAAGGATGTTCAAAATGAATCATTGCAATGCAGCACCTGCTTTCCAGACACAAGCGTGCATTACAAAGGTGCGTGGTGGTTTTTTGTTTTTAATTAAAGGAAACGGCAGCAGTTAGTTTTGAAAATTGAATTGCTCTGTCAATTTTGTCAACAAAGAGTAAAAAAAATAGTCCTATTTACAGTTTTTTTTAACTTCAAATTCACCCTTTTACAAATCAATTTCACCCTTTTACAAATCAAATTCACAACAGTTTTTTTTTTTATTTGAACAAAAATTTTTGTATAATTCTTGACTAAGAATATTTTCAATTTTTGTTTTGTTTTTTTAATCGAGTTATTATAATATACTAGCTGACCCGGCAGACGTCGTCCTGCCTTGATTTGAAGAATTAAATTAAACTCCGTCAAGGGGTTTTTGAAATTCATTGGAATGACTATGGAGCCAACAGCTGAAAATTCATTGTACCATCCCAGAAACCTTCGGGAGTTTCATTTAATTCTTCAAATCAAGGCAGGACGACGTCTGCAGGGTCAGCTGTTGAGCTATGTATATATTAAACTTATATTCTCTGTATGAGCTAGGGTCACCTCTGGCCACCGGTTTGGGCTTTGTATATCTATATTATAGTAGTTTCAGCCTAGAGAAACGACGACAGCGACGCGTGTTTTACCAACCAGAACTATTTATGTCGGTACTATAGTTCCCATGAATAACTGCCAGCGCCATCGACGAGTAAAGTTTCCAACTTAAAATTCTCGATGCTGAAAATACTATTAGGTGTATATACAAAGGTTTGGGGCTAAAAAAAAAAACAAATCAAATTCCACTGAATTAAGATGCAATTAAGTTTTAAATGCAAAAATGAATTTATTGAACAATATTTCCATTTCGTTGTTTTGAATTTTTGTTCATCAATTTGTGAACATAAAATATTTTTAAAGTGGCATCACTTTCGCACAAGAATTCGCTCTATATCCACCATCTTGGATTTTATTGGACAATTCGAACTTGACAATCTTCGGGAGTATATTACCTTTGGTACTTGTATCATGGGTTTCCCCTCTTTATCTAGTCTGTGGCTTGTGTAATCTGTTTTTGTGGTATTTTTGTTCGTGTAATTACGCATGCATTCTCATGTAATCAGAATCAGCTGCGTATATGAAATTTACTTTTTTCCACTCACCACGATGTAAATAAGAAAACTGTACAGCAAATGTGTAGTGATTTATTCAGTTTACGGAAACTCTGAAAATTCACATCACAAAATAAATTTTAAAAACAAAATAAATGCACAAACCTGCTCGAAATATATTCAATTATCAATTCAAATTAGAAATTGTTGTGAATTGTAAATCCAAGCAAGGGCGCCGATGAAAAATTACATGAAACATAAGGTGAAAATTGTTAACTCGCCACGTTGTACCGTTGTTATAAGTTCTATAGCACAGAGTACATACAGAGCGGAAACCTCCCCGAAAAACATATTTCACCGCGAAAAAAAGGCAGGAACCATCCCGGGTTTATGCACAACAATTTTTCCAATAATAATTTCCCCTTTGAAAACCAATGAGTTTTCCGAGTTTTTCATCAAGAACTTTCTGTTTTACATTCGAAACCCATTTTGAAATGTTTTCCATTTGAAAACCAATGCACCTGCAATAATATACAATTTTCCCTTTGAAAACCAATGAATTGTCCGAGTTTTTCATCAAGAACTTTATATTTTCCATTCGAAAACCCACTTTGAAATTTTACAGTTTTCCATTTGAAAACCAATGCACCTGCAATAATATGCAATTTTCCCTTAGAAAGCCAATGAGTTTTCCGAGTTTTTCATCAAGAACTTTCTGTTTTACTTTCGAAACCCCATTTTGAAAATTTCCAGTTTTCCATTTGAAAACCAATGCACCTGCAAAAATATGCAATTTTCCCTTTGAAAACCAATGAGTTGTCCGAGTTTTTCATCAAGAACTTTATATTTTCCATTCGAAAACCCATTTTGAAAGTTTCTAGTCCCAATTTTTATTTGCGAAAATATCGATAAATCAACGAAATTATCGATAACAATTTACGATACCCAATTTTTATTTGCGTTTTTCTCGCACGTAATTCAATAAAAATTAGTTTTTCCAACTCAGGAACCATCCCGGGTTTATGCACAACAACTTTTCCAAAGATTATTACATGATCAAATGTGTAGTTTATGAGTCTATAGGTAATATACAAACAAACATTCATTTTTATATATATAGAATAGAAGAAGATATATATATTATAATAATCGAATTATTATAATATTTTCTAATAACAAAACCCTCCCCCCCCCCTAAAATTGATGAAAAATTACCATCCGTTACTTTTTTCGACTTTATCAGGAAAAGATGTTATCGCACTATTATTTTTATTGACATGTAACATGTTTGCACAAACTAAGCTCTTTTAATCCTCAAAGGAAAACAAACAGTAAATCCGACAACGTCATTTTTATCAGCTTATCACGCTTCATTGTTCAAACTTTGAAAAATTAGTGATACATACTTGCATTTCGATGTCATAAATCATGAAATATGAAAACCGTTAAGGTCGATATGGAACGAAAAATAAACACATAATTTCCCCTATGGCAGGATTCCCATGAAACCAATAAAACACTCAAAACTCAGCTCGTCGAGAGCAAACACTTACCTTAACATAAGTGTATATTTGCTGTTCTTCGAAGTCCTTTTCCTCGCCAATATCAACAGGGCCAGGAAATTCCCCATAACTCCCAAGATGAAAAACGAAACCACTACGCACTTCAAAAAGGTAGGCAACGGTGCCCTCTGCTCGACTATCGCTCGCATTGTCGAACTTGCCAATTGCTCCATTGTCGAATTGTCAGACCACAAGCTTTCTTCTACCGAACTATTTGAAACTCTTTGGACTCCCATTTTCATAAAAATTTTCGGTTAGTGTCCATGTATCGTTTGAAATCACAAAAAACACCGCAAAATCCTCTCGATCAACTAACTTTTCAACCAATAACTAGTCCGTAATCGTCTTGACAACTTTATTCGATTGAATCGCACCACTTTGTTCGAGTTTATTCTTCCTCACATCAATGTTTACACTAAGGCGTCTTGGCACAAACTGATTTCTACTTCAGCTGATGTTTACTAGTTACCCTCCGAATTGGGGGCGCGCACCACTCGTTGAACTTAATTCGACGTACACCCATCACATCGTCCTCATCACCATCAAGAGTATCGTGCTTGTAGGTTCCGTTTCTGGCTTTTTGTGATTGTTTGTCATGACTTCTGGACTCAACATGCGTTCACACTGAGATGGAGATGGAGATGGAGACACACAAAGCGAGGGGTTGTTTTCGATATAGCAAGCAAAACACTCTCAACCTTTTTCGGCTTTAAGAGATACTTTTGCCGAGTAAGTGTGCGATTGCTTTACTCATTGTTCGCCATAAATGCAATTGAATAGCCAATTATTATTGGATGATGGGGCGGAATCCCTAATGAACCTCAATAGTTATAGAGATGGACCACAAACACAGCGAAAAAAATCGCGCTGGGTGATTAATAATGAAATAATTTCTATAACGCAGTTTTGTCTGCTCACTGATATGTCGGAAAACCGCTTCGTCCTCGTTGGGATAATCCTTTAAGTGGCAAGTAGGTTATATTAATTGTTCTTCGGAATGATGATATTTGTGTTTGTTTTTACGTAATTAATTGAATTCTTTTTTTCTGTTCGTCCTTGTAGGCTCTTGGGACTTTTTGTTATGAAGAACTTGGCGGATTATTTATGTTTTTATTGAAATATGTTGTGTGCGGAGGTAGGTTTGTCCTTAATTGCGTCTGTCCAAATGGCAATGACTGAGAGGTGGACTTGTGCTTGATGCCCACGTTTTTGACGTTTTCGTTTTTTTTTTTTTGTTGGGTACCATGAACTTCTGTTTTTCGCAAAAAAGACAAGTCCTCTTTAAGGACAACAGCAAGTATTTATGTTATTGTCTTTGTCTTGGCATAAATTGAAACTAAATGATTGGGAGTGAGAAGACAGATTTAATGTTAAGAGGACATGCAAAATAACGAGTTCAGTTGAATTTGAAACTTGAGGTGATACTAGTTTTATTGTAAATTGATGATGATGAGGGGATAGGAAGAAGGTGTTTAATGTCTTTCAAAAACTCTGGAATTGGATACTTTTTCATTTTGTGTTTATTTGATTCTGTATGGGAAGAGTGATAAAAACTGTTTGTAAGGAAAATATAACTGAGCGCCAACGCAGCGTGAAGTAGATTATAATTTGTTAACCTTTATGGAGAGACAGAAGCATGAGTCATTGACTCATACTTTGGGTTAAAGGGTTAAAATATTAGGCAGAAAACTTAGATCAACATTGATCGAGAATTGGGGTGTTACATATTTAGGGACGCCTAAATAACAGATCCCGCGTATTTATCGCATTAGTTTCAAAATCAGTCATGATCTCGGATTGATTGTATCCGCAAAGCATCCTCGAAGCAGCTGTTGGAGTATGTTTTCTCGTCAGGTAAAATGGTGGAAACTACCATCCTTGACTCATAAACACATTCCTGAGTCTGATATTAAAATCATCCTTACTCACTTGTTGGAGCGAAGACGTAGGGTGGGCAGAAACATCCTTACTTCCGCTTTTCAGCATTGAATCAAAACGGTAGTATAGCGCAATAAACAGCAAATCGTCCTTTTAGAAGCTTGATAAAGAAGAAAACGTGCAGTCATGAATCCAGAGGGCCGGCGTGAAAGATAAGTGAAGACACTTCTACTTTAGACAATATAGTCAGAAGTACTGCCAATTCGGACAAGCGCTCTTAAAGAAAAGAAGTATTTCCACAGGATAAAGAGGCCGTATCAGTCCATAGAATTGATAAAAAAAGGAGAAAGTGGAAGTTTTTAACTACCATCTTTGTCCCCTAAACACATAACTGTGTATGACACTAAAATTATCCTTGATGGCTTGTTGGAACGAGGAGGCGAGGTAAGAAGGCTTCATTACTACAACTTATGCAGCAACACGTCTACGTCATGAGTTCCGGCGGCTACCGTTGTGGAAGAGAAGTAAAAACACATCAAGACATCTAGACAATACCTATAGTCATAAGAATTGCCAATTCGGGCTCACTTTTAAAAGAAAAGAAGAATTTTCACAGGTGAAAGTGGCTGTATCTATGTTGGCCCGTAGCTGGCCAAAAGATTTACATGAAACATTAAACACCGATCACCATTCACTGTAAAGGCTTATCGCAGCAGAAATTGTCTTACTTACTTGCGTATCTAAAAGATGGCGCTACAGTTCGGATCGAAAAAAGGCTTCTCCAGCCACCGGGGTCGGTTTTCCGAATGGTTTCACAACCCAAGTTAATTAGTGAAGTCCTTTTTCACCTGCGTTTTAGAATTGAGGTGCAGTTTTCTGTACAGCATCGTCTTTGATATTTGAATCGATGACTTTATTTTCCTATACACGTATGAGCTAAATAATTCCTTGGTATGACAAAAATGTTGCTGTATACATAGTAGGCAATACCTTTTCTTAAGCAAATTTGTTCGCGCTTATAAGCACAACAAGAGAGGAAGTTCTTTTGTTCAAAGGAAAATTTGGAGTAATCTTTAATATTTCCTTAGTACCTAATGCCATCGCCTCTCAGACTCGAAGATCATAGATCGAGAGATCAACAAACAATTCGAAGGACGTTATAGCACTTAAGACATCAACTGAATAATGTATAAAATCTAGGAGTGGCGCCTGCCTAATTCGGTCATGCTTTCAAAGCTATGTTTTGCTGATGAAAAATAGCAGCCTAACTACTAGATATTTTATTGATTTATCAACAGCTACGATTTTGTCACCCTATTTAAATTTAACAATATTCAAATTAATTCATTTTGAGTAGATATAGGTACACTCCCGCGCCATTTTAAATATCCGCTTGGAATGCAACTGACGTTTCCTTCGTTCGTCACATCAAAACTTTTTTTGACGACAGCGGATGAAACAACTTTTGTCTCTCTACGCAAGTTCTCAGCTCTTAAAAAAAAAATATCATTTCGAAACAACTAAATATTTATTGTTCTTTTTCGAATTTCATCACTTGTGCTAATGCTGCAAGTCATTGTCGTCAAAATGAACAATAGCCAAGCTCACCATTTCGCTCAATAATTCAAGGACCAAAATGGTCGTGTGTCCGCGATCTGACCGATTAATTAAACAAATGAATTTATTATTACTTATATTGCTTTATTCTTTCAAAAGACCAGCGCGATAGCGAATTGCTGATATTTGAGAATTCAGCTCACATAAGCCAGTGCTAAATTATTATGTTAAACGCTCACGTTTTTTGGGAATGAAAAAAAAAGTACTAAATGTTTAAGCACATTTTTGTAATTCATATGAAGACTGAAAAGTAATAAAAAAGAAAACAAAAATTGTTTACAAATAAGTTGGACCGGTACATAATTCTATTAATTATTTGTTTTTATTACAGTTTCAAAAAAAATCACAGTCACTAATGGCTTAGGTGCTCAAATATGTGTGACATTTTCTAAAATACGATTTTCTTTTTTAAGAAAATCTGCGTAAAATAAAAAAAGAATTTTTACTTAAGAAATTGACAGAATTGCATCCAAGAACCTTTATTTGGCTAAGGAATCAGAAGTCAGAAGTCCAATCAAGGCAACAACTTTTCAAAGTGCGTAGTTCTTCTTATAATAACAGTTATCCGGAAAATTACAACGCAAAAATTAATATTACAACTAAGAACATAATATTTTCAATTTTCCTTTATCACCCACTTAATTTCTTCCGACTTTAATTGTTCCGACAACATACAACAGGGAAATATATTTTCATTAGCTTCGCAATATAGTTTTCCAGGGAAGCTGCTCGCTAAATGCCTAATTAATATTTCTTGTTTATTTTTTCTTTAAGTGATCAAATTATGATTATGCACTTACTCACTGGCTGTATACCAATAATTTCAATGAAGAATTCGGAAATGGTTTTCTATTTATTAATTTATAATCGGTTGTTGTTGAGTGCGCTGTTGAAAGTTTTTTCATAAATGTATGAAGTGTGAAAAGGAGCTTTCGAATTTGCACAAAGTTTGAAATTAATGTCGTTTGGGAGGGAAAATATTTGTATCTACTCCTACGAATTCTATAAATGTCAAACATTTATCAAATATGAGGTGTCTCAAAAGTTATTCCTATTTGGTTAAATGCTTGGTCATAGTATGAAATGTTTATGAAAACAAACTCAAAATTTTAATCTAATACAAAGTAACCAAAATAAAATTTCGTGCTTTCTTCCCACAGTTAGAGGTGTTCCCCAGGGTTCTATTTTGGGACCTCTTCTCTTCTCCTTATATATCAATGAACTTCCAGCTAAGATCTCGGGGTCGGTATTCCATTTAAATGTATGCTGATGACGTCCATCTGCTTAGAAGCTGTCCTCTCGGACTAATCAATGATTTTGCACATACAATTAACAATGACCTCGCTGAAATACTTAGTTAGTCACAGGATAATGGATTTTTCCTTAATCCACTCCACTCAAGTCAAAATGCATAGTGATTAGTGAAAAAGTGCTTGATCTAGACTACTTCCCAAGTATCTTCTTGAATGGTACACCAATCGCATATAAATCTAGATATGTTGTTTAATAGGACGCTGACTTGGGACAGCCATATAAATGCGGCCGTGGGTAAGGCCTATGGAATCCTTAGAATGTTGTGGTCATCGCTTCATTATACGCCTTTAAATACTCGGATGATGCTAGCCAAAACTATAGTAGTTTCGATATTGACAAATGCAATGCGATGCTGTCGGTAGGAGAAAATTGAATGTAGCCTTCAATGATACAACACGGTTTGAACGTATATCAAATTTTTCGATTATAATCTACGAAATGTCCCTCGATCATCTTATTCGGTATAGAAATCTTATCTTACTTTTCAACATAATTCAAACACAACGGGCCTTACTAATAATCAAATTTAGTGTTAAGGTTAAAAGAAAATCTCCAGACTTTAGAAAATTGACATACCAATAACGAATTTAATCTCCAGTTTAGTCTTTAGCAAAACGTCAAAATTTAATACACGGAAATCCATATTTAAAGTCGAGCAATAAAAAAAGTGTTGCCTAAGTGCTGTTTTATGGTACGTAAATTTGTTTTTAATACTTAAATCTGATCTCAAGTTATCTGGTCGATTGCCATTGGCAATGGTATATTTGAGGCTGTGAGTGCAAAAGTGGGGTATCCCACTTTATGTAATTGGGTTTGAATCGACTAAAACAAACACATAAGCTTTGAAAATAGTAAAGTTATATTTTTTTTTTGCAAAAATTAGATATTCAAGAATATAAAACTATGTTTAAAATAATGTATTTCCCTAAGACAAAAATATGAGAGACAAAATAAGCCAATTTTTCAAAATAAGGTTATGCCACTTTCAGATTTTTGTTCTAAAGCCTAGTACGCAGATCACGCTAAATTATAGCTTTCATACAAAATTATCTCAAAAATGTAGGTCAAGAATTTTGTATGGGAGCTAAAATTTAGCACTATCTGCGTTCTAGGCTTAATGTAAAAATGAAGTACTTTATTTATTAGGGGTATTCACGATTTGATGCAATTAATGTAGTATCATTGCAAACGTGTAACGTTGAAACATTTTCTTCCAAACTGACAACGAAACCAGACAAATGTTATACTCCATCTTGCGAATCGAAAAGAAGCTCTCGGGACAGTCAAAAGGAGAAGTTACCCATGTTGTATACTCGTTTTTTCATTCCTACTGAAACTGAACAAAAAGCAACGAAACGCAATTATAAACGCATCATTTGACTTAATTGCATTGGCTTATTTTCGTATTTGGGGCTTTCACTGCAGTATGTAATTTATATATTTCAAATGATCGAATATGATACTAAAAAAGGGCTATGGAGAGATTATTTAATATATAAATATTTAGTGCGTTATAATATTACGTTCGTTGATTTTACTTTAAATACGTGGTTAATTTGTTGATTCCGTTTTATATATTTAAGAAATATATTTCCTTGTGAAAAGATGGTGTTATAAATTGAAAATTGAAATTCAATTTAAAAGTCACTCCGACACTTCAAATCAACTGTCGTACTAGAATATAATACCTACAAGTACTAAAATACTTGATGTTAAAAAGAACACGGCAATACTTAACTTTGACAGTTTCTACTTTTTTTTTTTTGTATTTTGTGCGTGTAGCTTTGTATATGGATTTACCAAGTACTATCAAGAATGGTTTTCAAGCAAGCAAGTAGAGAACACACATTACAAACTTATGTAAAAAACGGTCAAAAAACTGTCAAATTAAGCAGAAAACCATTCTTGATATTACCTGGTAAATCCATATACAAAGGCGTGTAGTAAGCAATTTTTGTTCTTATTTGTAATAGATTCAAGGAAAATCTTGAGCCTAGTTAGTGAGAGGGTTAAATTGTTTATTGGTAGCATTTTATTAAAACTCAGCACTTTGTTTTAACCTTCCAGTTAACTAATAGTCGACATTAGCGTTTGATTATTAGTAAGGCCCAACAACTTGTAGTTTGTTTATTAGGATAAGTATACAGTTCAGCTCCTCTAACAGATCCAAAGTGCTAGTATACCTTCGGTTTACTTGTCGGCGCTCAGACCAACATTTTTTTCATTTGTGCTATACGTCTGCGGAACATCCTTCCAAGAAGTGTAAGAAGAATTAATGTTGAATCACAGTTCCGTAGTGAGCTTCGAAGTTACTTTCAAAATGCGTAGGTTTCTTCTTTCTTTTTTTTTAGAATCTAATAAGTTAGATATATGTATTAAATGTTAATTTTGTTAATGGTTTCAGAAGATAAAACAAAAATAAAATAAAAATGTGCCCAATGCAATGTTATGTATAGGGCAACCAAAAATATGCTCGAGCATGTTTTTTTTGGAACGTCGAATTTGACAATTGACAAGATAGAAATACGTTTCATGAAAAAACAAACATTTTGGACTCTATTCGTTAGAGCATATTTTAGCATATTTTGTTATAAATGCATATTTTTGCATATTTTGCTTTAAAATGCATATTTTGGCATATTTCATCAATATTTGTAATTTTTGTTGCAAATGTTAGAGTAAATATTTTTTTTTTAACTTTTTTTTCAAAAAATTCGCGATGCTATTCAAGTATTTTATCCAAAAGTAACGCATATCACTTGTGAGGCCCACAGGCTCCATAGAACTTGTGAAACACTTCGAGGTCAATTTCCAAAAGTTGATAGTTTCATCGCAAACGTGAAAAAAGTGTTTAAAAGCTCCGTCAAGAATAAGGGTATTCAAGGATATTGTACCGGAAACACCACTTCCTTCGCAAACGATTCCGACTAATTGGGTATCTTGGAGGGAAGCAGTTTACTGTGTAGAAATGTTTTAAAAAACGTGGAAAGCCTTTTCGAAACACTACATGAAGGGGAATCAGCTGCAATACGAGTTGTTAAAAAATTGTTTTAATGAAGTGGCATTAAACGTGACTTGATATTTCTATCATCCAATTATACATTTTTATTGAAATATATTGCACAACTGGAAACAATCGGCCTTCAGCTAACATAAAATTATTGATCGATGCCCAAGTTAATATTAATAGATACCATCGACTCCATTAAGGAAAAAAAAAATTATCGATATTTCGGAAAAATTAGAGGGCTCAAATTGTTTGTTATGGCAGCATTTATTCGTAGAAAAAAAACTGCATATGAAATAATGGTATTAAAGTTTGCACGTATAACTGGCGGATGATGTACCTACAAAAATGTTTTCAGAGAAAAAATTTTAAGTAAAACTGTTTTCCTTTATTGCAACAAAAAAATTTTTTTTAATTATTCTGGTTTATATTTTCATTTTTGATTTTTGGTATTATTTATTTAGCTTTTTATATTTTTGTTTTTTTTTCTTGTTTGTTCTTTTATTTGTCTCTAAAGATATTTTGACCTCTGTTTTTTTTTTTTGACAAGTCAATAAACTATAAAAAAAAATTTAAGATTTTTTACTATTTCAAAATTTTTTAGAGCATATTTTTAGAGCATATAATTGGCTTTTTAGAGCATATTTAAAGCGCTATAAATGGTTTTTATAGAGCATATTTTTGGTTGCCCTAGTTATGTACAATTATAATGTTAAATAATTTTTAACTTTTTTGGATGATGTAGCTTTTCTCAATTTATTTAAATGTATCATTAGCAGAACACTAATTAATAAGATTTTTTTAAAGTTTACTCCTTTAGAATCGATTCATTTATAGGCCCCGGTATGAAAAAAATATGGATAGGAAAATCAAACATTGAAAAAAAAAGCGTTACAAAAATTGACTTCTAACGCCTATTTTATCTCTTTATAACGTGGAACCTACTGGATCGATTTAAATGAAATTTGGTACCAAGATAGACTAGAGCCTTAGGAAGGGCATAGGTTATTTTTCAACGCAATACAAGGGGTTAAAGGGTCACAAGGGGTTGAAATATTAGGTCAAAGTTTGTATGGAGGTTGATAAAGTTAGAAGTTTAAAACTTTTGTTAATGGCTTTTGATTAAACATAAATAAATACGGCATTCAAAGTCTTAAAAAAAATTCGCTGAGGGGCGTGAAAATAGGGGATGAAAGTGTTAGTGCGATGTTGACGCTATTTTATTGAACAGAGATTTCAACCTAGAACGGTGAAATTTGCACACATGATACAGAATTTCATGTTCTTCAATTCATAATACTTTTATTATAACGGTAACTCATACATATAGTCAATGTAGACATTTTCACATGAATTTGTTTATAAGTTTGAATCCTATAGACGGGTTGTTGAAATTTCCATAGGTATGCCTAATCTAAATGAAATAACGGTGATTTTGATACTTCATTTGTAAGGATACGTTTCGTTCAAGCGTCGCGTCAATAATGATAGGATCTACAAGATTAAGGTCTTTTAAGAAGCACAAGGTTTCATGCTTTTATTGACATTTAATTCCATTTTAAATGCTGTAATGCATGATAAGTGTGGGATCAATTATATTTTAATTTTAAAATTAATGATGCAGTTTTGTAGATTTTTTCATTCGCTACAAAAATGTTGGCAGTTGTTATTACATTGATTCATTCAAAAATACGTAAGAACGTTTTGAACAAAGTTTTTGACATTCATATTGTTTACCAAAATAATTTAAGTAATATATTTTATCAAGTTATTAGGAATAGATATACAGTACGTTCTCGATTATCGCAACTAATTAAAACAAGGGTGGTTGCACTGACCGAGGTTGTTGCAATAACCGAGTAAAAAATTTGTACGCTCAATTTGAGATCTAAAGCAAAAATGAGATGATGTATATGCCTACAACTTCATCATACCATCTCCCAAAAGTAGCGGTAAAATAACTGCCATGACAAAATATAACGCCAAAGACAAAAACAAACAAAGACAAGAATCTGAGAAAATAGAGATATCAGAATAAGAACAAAAGTTGCACTTATCGAGTCAATTTTGGGGGAAGAGTTGCGATTACTGCGTCAACAATAGCTGCGTTTTATTATCACCATGATCTGATCCGGATCAGATCATTATAATAAAACAGCTTTGGATCATCAATTTACTTATTACGTCATGTTTGGCAGCAGTTTGAAATTTACTCATTCTGTCATTACATCGGAGTTGCCCTACGATAATTTTGTTGAACGATTATTCTGTTGTTTTTTAATGGAAAAAAGCTTTTGCTATGTAATTGAAAAATATCTCATTCCCGGATAATAAATGTGTGAAAGTGGCAGCACAGTTTTTATTGAAAATGTACGCCAACATTTCAACTTGTGTGCGGAAGAAGAACTAATATTTGGATCACTAAAATTGATCCAAGTAAAAAGTAGGATTTCGATTTGTTGTTGTTTCACATATAAATCAATGATCTGATCTGGATCATTGTGATAATAAAACGCAGCTAATGTTAAAAATTGAGCTGTTGCGAAAATCGAGGAGTTGCGTGAGTCGAGAGTTGCGTTAATGGAGAATGTACTGTATCAATATATAAATTCATTTCTTTGCGTTTTATACATATTTTAAGATTATCATTCTTATTGATTGAACTCCAGTCACGCGTCGGAGCTGACATGTACAATTTTTTCTTCTTACTGTGTGGATGCATTCAAATTCAATAAAAATATATTATTATTATTATTATTTTATTACTAACCAAACTTGGTGATATACTGCTTTAATGAACTTCATTCTAGACAGTGTTTTGATATAACTAGATCTGTACCCATGTTCTGTAACTTCTCACATCGAGAAAATCATACCGAAAACAGTGTAAACGGAGCGTAACTAGTTTTTTTTTTGTATGAAATTTGACACAATTTGTTTCGATTTCCTATGTTTCTCGACTCCGAAAGTTTTCGACCGAGTTACAGAACATGGACCCTGGTCAATGGAAATAAAGATTAATCTAGATTTGTTTTTGTTTGTTTGAAGACATTTCATTTTTTCTCAAAACATTTTCCTTTGTCCACCCAAGCATCTTCAATCAAATAAAATAGATTTTGTTTTGTTAAAAAACGATACAGTCAGCCCTTTCACTTTGAATTGTATTCTTATATTTTTTTTTAAAGTTTAGTTTTTGATTTTTTTCCAGGAAAACTAATGACCCGATTTAAATAACTTTTTCTGTGAAAAGGCAACCGTAGAAAAATTTTAATGTTTCAAAATATTGTAAAATTTTTGAAATTTTTTTACTTGTAGTAAAACTCTAAGAACTTATATTGATTCAATGCCTCAACACCGAGCTAATCTCTTGTTTGAATTTCATAATAAAATATGTGCACGACTGGGTCGTGTAATTCCAAATTGTAACTAACAAAAACATTAAAAAATAAAAACATGTAATTAAAATTCATAAGTAAAAATTTAAATTTAAATATGTAAGTCAAAAATACATTTAATCTGTAAAAAATTTATGTAATAAGATTTCTTAAGAAATTGTTGATTTTTTAAATTAAAAAAAATCCTTGGAGCGGTTTTTTTTTCTTATTAATTTTTTACATATGTATAATATTTTTAGAAAATGCCTTAACATTCATTTGGTTTTCGAGGTACAGAGTTTTGAAAAAAAAGTTTTAAAATATTTAAATGAAAACAAAACATTATTTGGGCAATATACAGGGTGATTCACGAGCGTTGTGCCAAAAAGCTAGAGCGTGTAGGTTGAGTTGAAACAAGAAAAAATCGTATGGGAGGGGGGTCTATTCCCTCCCGTTTAGCCGGGAGGGGCAATTTTCTGAAAAATTGACTTATTTTGTAAAAAAAAAATATTAAAAATCGACGGCTTTGTTTACAACACCTTAGGAGCCGTATTTGAGAAAAAAAACTGAAACTTTTCGTTTTTGGTCAAACAAAAATTTATGGTGGCTACCCTAAATTTTGATCTTTAAAAAAAAATAAATAAAAAAACCACCTAACCGAATTGGCTCAAACCTCTAATTTTCAAGATTGAAGTCAATTGGACCAGTGCGCGGTTAAGGCTGTATGTGCGTTTTTTACGAATCCGAAACTTGCCAAATATTACGTCGCAAATACAAATGTATTTATAAGTACATTATAAGTAAACTTTACGTATAAGAATTATTAAATACAAATTGTATAAAAATTAATTTAAAAACAACAAAAAACCTTTAGAAATTTTATCAATACTACATTAACGAAGTAACGGGTTTTCGTGTCTTTTTCGTCATATCGCATATTTATTGCAGTTAATAAAACATTCGCTTGCACAACGCTGGTAAATCAAAAAGTGACTCTTTGCCAGCTTTTCTCTTCATTTTATCCAAATATTTTCTCTTTTCCGAAATCAATTTCAAATTTCCATCGAACCGCATAATATTTTCCACTTGATTTGGTAAATCATTTTGCATTCGGTAAACCAGCATATCAATTACTCAAGACTGTTGACTCTGTTGATAAAAAGGGCACACGACTGTCATTTAATATTTGCAGTTTGAATGCTAAGGAAAAAATGTTTTCATGGTTCAATTGCTAACATGGTAAACTAGGAGTGCATATAAAGTGTTCGGAATTGACTTGTTTATTCTTAGAAATGTCATGTTTTTGTCAATCATTTATTGAATAATTTGAGAGTCAGACCAGGGTTCTCAGATATGAGTTATATCGTTTAAGGCTTTTGTTATTTACTATTACGTTCACGATTATTTAGCGTTTTAGACTTAAACTATAACATTGTGACCCATACAATTGACTATTCACAATTTCGTCCAGTTTCCTGTCAATCTATATATATAAAAATGAAATCCTGTTCGTGTGTAACCGCATAACTCACACACGGCTGGACGGATTTGGCAAATTTTTTTTTTATTTTGTTCGTGTTGGTCTGTAGATGAAACTTAGGGAAAATTTGTTTTAAAGTATTTGCATGTTATTGCAGGTGCATTGGTTTTCAAATGAAAAGCTGGAGAAATTCAAAATGGGTTTTCGAATGGAAAACAGAAAGTTCTTGATGAAAAACTCGAAAAACTCATTGGTTTTCAAAGGGAAAATTTCAAACTATTGCAGGTGCATTGGTTTTCAAATGGAAAACTAGAAAATTTCAAAATGGGTTTTCGAATGGAAAACAGAAAGTTGTTGATGAAAAACTCGGGAAAGTCATTGGCTTTCCAAGGGAAAATTGTTATTGGAGTGATTCCGAAGGGTGGCGAGACGAAGTTCGCGGGGTCAGCTAGTTTTTATAGTAATAAGGTAGACCACCAATATTATTTGCTAAAAATTTGTCATTATTTCTGATTTAAAGTTGATTGACTGTCTGTTTCTTTCAACCATTCCGAAAATAAGTATTGTTCAAAACTGGATTTTTCATTTAAATAGTGGTCAAGACTATGAGTTTGGTAACCCTAAAACGTAATAAAAAAAAAGTTCTCTTAGCTGCTTAGTATAGTAATTCCATTCCATTCACATTTCACAACATGACCAAGAGAAAATTTCGCACTCGCGAGTATTTTGCTATCTCCAGTTCTTTTTGTGTTTTTTGTGTAAATTTTGCTTATCATCCGTCTACCGTGTTCCAAGTTCCAACCAAGTGAAAAAAATCTCTGTATAAACAACGACAAATTGTTGCTTCTCACCCAGCTAGCGGTATTGCGTTGAGTCGAAAAATTGGCACTTTGCTGAATACGTGGGAAAAAAACTCCCTCAATTTATTTTTCGTGCAATAATAGTGTTTGAAATCAAAAAGTAAGGAAATAATTATCAATTTTCTGTTGTATTGTAGAAACATATGTTAACAGTGATTCCAACAAAAATAAAATAAGGTAAGGTTCAATATGTACAACTCGGTGGTCTACCTGTCCTCTTTCAAATTGGCTTTACATGGCAATATTGAACCATATGACCTTGAACTGGACAAAAATAATAAATCGAAAAATGTAGTTTACCTGTTGTGTGAACATTTAAGCTGTAAAGTACCACTTTGCCTCATACAAAAAGGTTTATTCCGTTTTTTCTCATGAAATTGCGAAGGTGGTACATTCATCTTCATCTGGTCATCTTCCATGTCGTGAAAAGATCGATAAAATTATGATGTAGGTACTGGCAGGGTACTGGAACATTCACACACTCAAGTGCTCATCTCCATAACCTCAAATACAAATGACGTTTGGAGGGTTTTTTCTTTTTTTAGTAATTTAATCAAGTGCATTAATGAACCACGGCAATCAATAGCTGAAGCCTGAAGCTCAACAGGTCGCCAACGAGTACACATAGCTTGATAGTGTGTGTGTAACAGTTTGAAATTTAATTGATTTATTTTGAGTATAAATGCGGATGTTAAAAAAAAAAAACAAATGAATGAAAGCAAAATAACGGTTTGTTTGTCTTTTCTTTTGATTAAATTTATTGCTTTTTAATAAGAGAAATTATTTCACCATCCTTATCTTTGGAGACTAAAATAGAAGATTCTGTATTCATTTGCTATTTGCCAAATATAAAATGAAGATTTAGTTTTTTTTGGCTAACACAAGTTCTGGATTTCTCTTGAACTCAAGGTTAAGAACAAAAAAGACATAATGGCAGCGGAGAAGTCTTAAAAGTAAAACGCGGTATTCCATCCGTCTATACCTATACGTCAGCTCTGCCCTGATTGAAGCTCGGTTGACTTGAAATTATTAGGTACCTATAATTGCATTTGAGTATTTTTTTCGTTTTAATTATTTTCTCAAAATCAGTCCAATGCTTTCATCTGCCGATTCAAAAGTGATGGGTCACTCTGTACCCCTCTCCTACCACTTCCCATTAAATCAGTAAAACTGTTAAAGTGTCTTTTCTCATACAATTTTCCATTTCCCTTGACAATATTGTTGTTTTTTCAATGTCAAAACATGTTTTTGGAGTACTTCGACACCTCGAAAATATGTCAAAACTCGTCTACGAAATTCAAATGTTTATACGAACATAAAAAAAAATATGGAAGATTTTGCGCAAAAATTCAGATGGTTGCCAATAGGTAGAGGTACATTATCTACGTTTTTAACTAAATATGAACATCGAAAATTAAGGAAAATAATTTTACCTGACAACAGATTCTACTAACTGACCCAACTACCATCGTCTTAGTCTGAGAACTATCAACATGATATTGCTGAAGTCTCACTTTTCCATTTTACAGGATTTCACAGTTGCCAAATTATTAAAATAAAAACCTGGATAATTTGTTTAACTAGCTGACGCGCCTATCGTTGTTGTGAAAGACTGAAATTAAGTAGATTAACAGGTTTTGTATCTATATGTAATGTAGTGGTGGTGTCGTTTTAAAGTATGTCTACCTGTATGACAATCTGTTTCGCAAAACGCAACTTTTTGTTAAAACCAGTCAAAACTGATAAAGTGAAAGCATTCGGCGAACGGTTGCTCATTCAAAAATGTATGTGTCTCTTCAATCTTCCCAATAGCTGACTATTTATAAAATTATTCAATCAAATTATTAGGTGCGTTGGCTGCTAAGCAGAACATTGTGGGTTCGAATCCCACTCGTGCCCATAAAGTTTTTATTTCATCTTTCACGGGCACTGCCTCTTGCGAAGAACTAAAAAAACTTCAAAGAGTATCAACCTGTCATGAAAAAAGTGCTTCTCAACATTGCCGTTCGGAATCGTAGTTAAATTGTAGGTCCACTCAATTCTTCACACGCACTCATAGAATTGTTGATGAGAGTAAGCCACTTAGGCCTTGGCTCTTCAAGAGCTGTCGCGCCACTCTATTTGTTTATTTTATTTTAAAATTTGAGAGTTAATATAGAGCTGCCAGATGAACAATTAAGAAAAAGGAAACTTCACGAATTTTCCAGGGGTGAGAGTTCAACGTTTCAATCTGAAACACACAAAATTTTGTATATCAAGTTCTTTTTAAGTCAATGAAACTTATAAATTATTTTGTACATTTTGTAAAATATTGGTTCAAACGAAGTTCGTAGGGTCAGCTAGTTTTTATTTTTACAAATCTCCTAGGAATCGACACTAAACAAAATTTGTAAGCTAACTAGCTACCTGTCCAAATGAATACCCTCTACTGTGTAGGAAAGCCCATTAGATATATTGATTCCCATTCCCAACACAAAATTCGAGACTAGAAACAAACCTTTGTGGCGACAGGCGACTGCGACAGCAGACAGCACTGACCTGCATGCGAGTCCCTTCAGCTCGATCTTATCGAATATAATTATTTGTCTACCTTCAATATAATAATAATAATTGTATGGTAGCTAGACATAGGGTAGGGATATATGTATAAATAGGGTATGAAAAACAACAATAAACAGCAAGCCAGCTGCCCGGCTCTCTCAGAAGAACAACATGAGAACAACCAGAACGACACAAATAGTCTGCGTTTCATTCAATTTTCAGTATCCAAAAGTATCTTCAAAGAGGCACATTCACACTCGACTTTTTTTTCTAAATAATAATTCCATTTCGGTGAAGTCTCTTGAATCCGTCGTCGTCGCATCGGTAAATACGCCGTAGACCCACATAAAGTGGCTTTTGTGGTTCAAATTACGACTTTCATTTTTACTGCAAATGTGTATTGATTAAGATTTCTCGCGTGCATGACTTCACGTCGAAATAGATTTAGCAATTCATAGTTAATGCTTCGTTAATTCGAGCTATTTGCCGTGCTGCCGTTGACTAGTGTAAGACTGACTTCCACAAAGCTTACTTCATATCCGAGACTAACTCAAGTCATGTCAGTAAACGACATGGAAATCCGTAATCGGGGTGAAAATGCAGAAGCCGCTGGCGCTGTTGAAAACAGTCCTCGGATGCAAACAGGTTGACTCATCATTTATTTATTCAAAAATAGAATTATTGTGTCGTCATAAACAAATTAAAAAAAATCATACCTATTGTGAAAAATGTCTAAAAATCAATGGAAAACAATTTTAATTGCAGACAAAATGGACAATGTCGACGATGGTGTATCGCTGAGCAATTTCAAGGTGCTGTATCTGCTTACACAATTATCGGGAATCACTTTGATTATTTTGATGGCGAGCTGGATTGGAATCCATTTGGGGGGATTCGCTGGTACAAGCAATCCCAAAATTGAGTTCAACTGGCATCCATTGTTGATGACAATTGGATTGATATTCCTCTATGGAAATGGTGAGTTTTTTGTTTCAGACAACAAACAGTTGATAGTAGAAAAAAAAAAACAAAGTGAATTGTGAAATTCATATCGCATCGCGTCTATAAATACAAAAAAAGTGGGCGAGGTCGTCGGTCGGTCGCTTGGCTGTATCCAAAACATGCAAATGGAATTTTATCAAATTTATTTTTTTTTCTTTTTTTTAGGAGAAAAGTAATTAAGATTTTGTTTTTCATTGTGCTGATGGAAAAACACAGGTTTTTATTCTTTTCTTTATTTTCGGTGAGGACATGGCTATTTATTGCTTATTTATGTTTGTTTTGATTCTAAACAAAATTTGTAGTGATTTTTATTTTTTTGTTTGGATAACGATAACGAACACGCATGACGTTTGACAATCATTTTTTCCTCTCGAGAGATGGTGTTTCGTTTTTTGAATATGGTTGCCAACGGTGTGCGGTGTGAATGTTTGCAAAACACAAAATTTTCCGAAAGTAGTCGAGTAGCTATGGCAATTTACCAACATGGGTCACAGTTTTATTGAATCTCGACAAATTAAGGGCCTATCACGCTTCCGAGAGGAATGTTTCAAATTTATGACCCAAAAATTTGATTTTAAGACTCCTAGATTTCAGCTTGGATCAAACTTACTTACTCAACCGGCTCCCAATCCATTGAAGGATCTCAGCCTGAGATACTGCAGCCTTACATCGAGAACGGTCCCTCGCATGCACTCTCCAGTCGCCACAACCAAGCGCTCTGGCATCCTCAGTCACTTGATCCTTGTACCGTAGGTTCGGTCTTCCTTGTCGTCTGGAACTGGAATCTAGGGGCTGCGATGAGAAGACTTTCTTGGCTCGAGCGTTGTAGTCCATTCGCTCGATGT
This sequence comes from Sphaerophoria taeniata, assembly GCA_943590905.1. Lineage (NCBI taxonomy): Eukaryota > Metazoa > Arthropoda > Insecta > Diptera > Syrphidae > Sphaerophoria > Sphaerophoria taeniata. Next base: position 150,210,917 of record OX016541.1, read on the forward strand.
GGCCGAGCCAATCTAGTCGTCTTTTCTTGGCTTTCTGTACTACATCCGTATCTTGGCTCGTACAGTTCGCGGATGAACTCTTCTCCATTCGCCATCGTCCGAATTTTTCTTTCGCAAGTGCCCAGTACTTGTCTTGCATTCGGCGTAATAGAGTAAAACTGTTAAAATCAAAGTCTTGCACAATGGGCATTTGAGTGTGGACTTGTTTGGCCAAGCCGTAGTAGCAGCGCAGCGGTTCGCTAGGGTAATTCTTCATCGAATCTCCACTAAGGTGTTGTTTGTGGGGGTGAACTCCTTAATTACCTCGAAATTGCTGCTACCAACAGTGACGTTTTGTTTTGTGTGTTGCTAGCAACTTTGTTTCGTCCTCATTTAGGTACTTCAAGACCAACGAGTTTCGCCTGTTCTGCAGGTATGCCATCCAACCCGTCGGACTTGTTATATTTCAGCTTTTGAATGGCTCTTCCTACCTCTTCTGTCCTGTGGTCTGGGACTGGGTCTTCATTGACTGGTCTTTCTTCTCTTTCGTCATTGGCTCGCTCGACATTATGCGCATTCAGCAGCTGTTGGAAGTGCTGCTTGATCACATCTAAAATTCCCTGTGCTTCGGTGACTAGGTTTCCTTCACTGTCTCGAAGAGCCTGTGTCCCGGTTCTAAAAGCAGAAGCTAATTGCTTTGGCCTTTTAAAGAAACGTTTGGTGTTGTTCTTGGCCCGTGACTCTTCTAGATCTTTGAGCTGAGAAACTGCTGATGCTTTTTTCTCCCTTCGCAGGTCTTTTTCTCATTTCTCCTTTTTGTTTGGTACTCTCCTCTTGCTGCTCTTGTTTTCCGTTGCAGCATCTGCAAGCGTGCATTTTCCGTCTCTCTTTTCAATAACGAGCTTTCATCATCATACCACGAGTTCTTTTTCGGGGGTGGCTGGTAACCTACATATGGTGGTCTCGGGCCTCGGCTACATTTTTAATTATTTCGCGATATTGGTTCCACAAAGTGTTGACATCTATGATATTAGGACGACGGAGAGTTGCTCACTCAGGCGCTCGTTGTAGTCTCTGGCATTATCCGGGGTGCTAAGACAAGCGATGTTGATCTTCTTTTTTGGGCCGCACGTGTTTTTTTGTTATTTGATAGTCGAGCTCTAAGCTTTGCCACTAGCAGAAAGTGTTCAGAGTCGACATTTGCTCCTCGGAAATTGCGCACGTTCAAGATTTTGGATGCGTGCCTTGCTCCGATTAGCGAATGGTTGATTTGATTGGTGGTTCGTCCATCCGGAGTTCGCCAGGTAGCTGTGTAGATCTTGGAGACCTAGTGCTACTTATCACCGTTTTACGAGCTGCAGCAAAGTCGATTAGTCGGAAGCCGTTATCTGTTGTAACTTCGTAGAGGCTGTGCTATGCAAGTTGCAACTAATCCGCATTAAAGTCTTTGAGTACGATTTTAACGTCGTAATCTGGATAGGCTCCGTAGGCTCTATCCTCCTCCTTGCTAGACTTCTCGGCATAATCGTTAGGAGCGTATCCACTATTAGACTGATGTTTTGTAGTGTGGCCTTGATGCGGATTACAGCTAGGCGATCACTAATTGGCTTGAAATCCATGACTTTCGATCTTAGTCGACTTCTCACGACGAAACCGCATCCAAATATGTGCATTCTTTGATGGCAACTGTAATAAATGTCACAATTTTTCCTTTTTATTGTCCCTCATCCTATCCATCGTATTTCCTCGATCGCCGTAATGTCTGCTTTATACTGCGTGAGGACAGATTATAGTTTATGAGTTGCTCCTGGAGTGTAGAGTGTTCTTACATTCCAGGTACAAACTCTCAATGCGTTGCGTAGTCCGTTGTCGTTCCGGGTCTGGTGACCATAAGCGGGTTATTATCCGAGGCTCTGCCTATCGCTCTCTTAGCCTCTCGTACTTACCTCCAAATTTGTAGGGCCGTTGTTCAAGTGCTTCTGTTTTTTCGCTTTGCACTCGCGCTTACAAGTCCTTTACTTTCTCGAAGTTAAATCTGTCGTTGCTGACGTTGGCCCCAAATCGTCGATGTTGACATCAAATGCATCCGTCACTATGAGTTAAGAGTAAGACCACTAAAATTCAGCTTGGATCAAACTTGCTCTTAAATCTCCTCCTTCTTTTCTCATATTCACATATTATGTAAAGATATACTGTGTCTTAAGGTATTAACTTTTGTACACCTCTTTTTCAGCAATTCTCATCTACCGTGGACTTCGCAACACCCGCAAGAAGACCCTCAAGTACACCCATGCCTCAATCCACATGGCTGCATTTATTTTTGTCATACTCGGAGGCAAGGCCTCATTCGATTCGCACAATCTTGCCAATCCGCCCATTCCAAATATGTACTCGTTGCATTCCTGGTTGGGTGGGTTTGCTATATTTATGTTCATGTGTCAATATGTTGGTGGATTTGTTGCCTATCTGTACCCTGGAGCAAAGGAGAACTTCAAAATCGCCCTCATGCCGTTCCACATCTATTTCGGACTGTTTGGATTTGTTTTGTCGATTGCTAGTGCCCTGATGGGACTTACAGAGAAAGCTTTCTTCGCCATGCCAAAGTAAGAATTTCAATCTTGACATCAGCATATGGTTCAAAAGTCAATGATTTTTTTTATTAATTTCAGTGGAATTTATTCGACACTGCCAACATCGGGACTCATGGTCAACTTCATGGGAGTGTTGATGGTTGTTTTTGGAGCACTTGTCATGTTCCTGAGTACAGAGCCGAGATTCAAGCGCAAACCAATTCCAGAGGACGCAGTTCTACTTACTGGAGTTAATGAGTAGGATGGAGGATATTAGTATTGTAACGTTTTTTCCATAAGTACTTTGACTTCTTAATCTGAAATGTAAGCTTTATTTCGAATTATGGTTGTCGACTTGAGTAAGGATATTGTTTCTTTAAGTGATTTTGCAGTGATTTTTGTATATTTTCCTTTTTTTGTAAGACTTTGCTCAAGTTTTATTTCATGTGCACAAATATTTTGTAATCAAAAATAATACATTTCCAAATATGTGTTTATACTTAAGATAAAAGTACTTTGTGTTGTTGACAAAAATATATATAAAATATTTAAACAAGCACAATGTCCTGTGGTGCATATATATGTAAATATTCATAACTATATACATATTTATACAAATAAATACCTATCTACATTTAAACTATAACTCAAAAAGAGAAAATTAAATTCCTTAGAACTTTTTGTTATATATTTTTTACGCCGTGGAAAATACTCGAAGGGAATAGCCCGGTACGAGCCCTGCAAATAAGAATTCACAAAATCCAAAGCGAATCAATGCATTAGCTGTATATATTACAAATTCCAAAATAGCAGTAAAAATGTTTGGTCATTTATAAAAAAATATGAAGAATTCTTCATCTGCCTCGGTCCCTACGCTCGTTGACAATGACACTCCAGTTGTTAGCTCTTTCGCGAAGCTAACCTTTTCGCTAGGCAGTTGGGCTCTAATTCAACGCTGCCGGAGAGTGTCATGTCTCCCCCAGTCCTTGAGTGCGTCAATGATTCCATGGGGTGTTCTCCCACGCTGGCAAAACCCTTGCGTAAGCTTTTCCATCTGAGCTTCTGAGCTTGTTCCGAGCAGTTGGAAAACAGCATTTGTCCAGCCAATTCCAAAAAGAGACGAATCTTCTTCTCCCTCCAATTATCGTCCAATTGCACTTACGTCCCTTCTTTCTAAGGTCATGGAAACGCTGATAAACTATCAGCTCAAGAAATATCTCGAAGACCAAAAACTTCTTAATGACCGGCAGTACGGCTTTCGCAGCAACAGGTCCACTGGTGGTGGTTTATCTCACCGAACAGTGGAACAAATCTTTACATCGTTTTGGAGAAAGTAAGATTTTTGCACTTGATATTTCAAAGGCATTTGATAATGTCTGGAATCTTACTCTTTTATCGAAAATGCGTGCTTTCGGTATCGATGAAACCCTCCTTCGTTGGATTAAAATCTTTCTTTCGAACCGGTCAATACAAGTTGTATTAGACGGCTTCAAGTCTGAAACCCACAATATAAATGCTGGTTTGCCCCATTGCTCCGTTTTGTCTCCGAACCCCTTCCTCATTTTCATCAATGATCTCTTATCTGTAACTTCTAATCCAATAAATGTTTTCGCTGAGGATAGTACCCTTAGCTTTTCTTATTCGTTTCCAGACTCACATCCCTCCTCTTTGGATATGGAACTGCAACGGCAAAATATGATAAGCTCATTAAAATTTGACTTACAGCATTGTACAATGGGGAATACAAAATCGTGTAGAGTTTAATGCTTCGAAAACTCAATGCTGTTTTGTATCGTTAAAGCGAGATATACCATATACCCCCCTTGCCACTGTCCATGAGTGGCACTTACATCAATGAGACCGAACATCTCGAGATTCTAGGTATGTGCATCACTGACCACCTCTTGTGGAACGAGCACATATGCGATGTTGCCAAAAAGGAAAGCCTTGTTGATAACCGGTTACCAAGTCGTTGAAGGCCAGAGGAAACTCCGTTGATACACTAGGGGAAACCTTAAAGGACGCACGTATACGTCGTTCTCATCCTTAACTCATCACAAATGCAAGAAGTACATGAAGTTCCTAGAAGTACATGAAGTCCCGAGCAGTGAAGGAAGAAGGTCATTGCAGGAGGAACTCCTGTCAACCAAGTCTGATACCGCAAATGAAACTTTTTATACGAAGCCATATATTTTTCAGAAAACTAAAAATAATACTAAGAGAAAATTTTTCAATCGTCAGATAAACAGGCAGATAGTGTTTATTCAACAAATAACAAATTATTGGATTTTTCAATCGTCAGATAGACTTTATCTGACAAAAAACGCTCTTGTTTATTCGACCGATGAATACTCAGATAAGTTTATTTGCCAGCTGTTTTATGTGCCATTGCCTTTTCAAAAGTCACGACTTACTCCATTATATCAAATACCCTGAATTACGAATTTCGTAGCAGATTTTCCACTTCGAATCCACTAACCACTACTAAGAGATTTTGTAATAGATTTTCCAATGTTCCAATAAGCTGAACTTGAGCAGCAACCAGAAACCGTATTTCACGTTTGATGGCTTCAAAAACATTCAATGGTGTGGTTCCTTTCAGACGGTTCAAAGCATATTGAACAGTGTCCAGTCTGTATCCAACATAATGAACACTAGTGTGCCTCAGGGCTCCGTATTGTCTCTGGTACTCTTTCTCACTTTCATTGATGATCTCCTGTGTCAAACTTTTTATACACCTAACTGCTTTCCTGACGACAATTCGCTCAGCTTCTCGTTTACGTATTGGGATTCAGAAACCTATTCATCGGTTGTGGATCTTCAACAGCAAAAGTCAGTGCTGTCTTCTGTATTTAAAGCATAATAGCAATCCCTTACCAGCATTTGAATCATGAAAGCCGATTTTGACTCCCTTTCTGATCTGGCTGTTTTCAACAGAAACTAAACCCTTTCAAAACTGTATTAAACTCTCACCTCAGCCTTATGCTTCTTGGACAGCATTTGAAATAGATCGGTGGAGTCATTTTCGTCGCTTCAACACCGACAGATGTGTTAAGTCACATTCGACATACCCTTCCTCCCCAAATATTCATCATGATTCCCTCTAGTTCAACTTTGGTCGTTCTGTCCAGAACAGAGATACATTTTTAGGGCGTACTACGCGAATGTGAAACTTATTATCAAAAAAAGAGAAAAAAGATGATTTCTAATTCTTCGCCACAATCTTAACTTTAATTTTTCATCTAACCTATTAACATTCAATTTCTAAACTATTTACAAGCGGTCGACTTTGTTTTATAAAATTCAAATCCTCATCGATGCCAACAAAATAAGTTGGTATATTGCCACGCCCCTTCACATACGTCATTCCTCTAAAAGTGCATTGGATATCGAATGACATCAATATCTCTGCTGTGTCTTCAGTCACCTTAAACAGGACATAATCTTGATCATAATCCACATGACGTGATTTGAACTCACCTGAATACATCCTGGAACCCCGGTCGAGTCCATTCTCGATGCCATGTTAACAGCGTTGCCCCAAATATCATAATGGGGCTTGCTCGAACCCACCACTCCCGCCATTATTTCACCATTTGAAATTCCTACCAAAAAATCATACCATAATACAATTGTAGTGATCAGGGGTGTCGTTTTCTTAAAAGCGGAGGTTTCCATAGTGGAAACGACACCCCTGGTAATGATTGAAATTCTTACCGATTCTCAACATTCCAGCATCCGAATGATTAGTTTCACATTGAAGATTCTCCACGTTGAAGCTGTGCAGAGTCTTCATGAGATCCAGAGCGAATTGCGCCATAACATAGACTACATTATTCGACTGCCGACTGCTAACTTTTCTTTGTCTTGGTTTCACAGGCGGAGCTGCAGAAGTTGAAGGCTCGCTTGAATGTACATTGCCATTTGGATCCATGCTTGGCGAAGAACGACGTACTATTGCACAACAAAAAACAATAACGAAGGCTTTTAAAAACATGAACACAGTGTATACCATTGTTATAGCTCCTCCGTCCATTCGGCATAAGTCCGGATGATCTGTGACTAGCTCGGACAGTAGTGGATTCACAGCGATTCGTGTCAAGACCACAAGCAGCCATATAAGACCAACCAGCTACCTTGATCTTCTCAATTTTCAACTGTCCCTGATATTGAAGAAGCTAAAATGTCCAAACAGTTAAAAGAAGTTTAGGTACAATTTTTGGTCATGAGACAACCTTCTCATCAAAATCACAGATAATTTCATTGAGGACTCGGAGGCCAACTTTTTCCGTGTCATAATTCCGTATGGTGGCAAACATTACAGCCACATTGTCATACTCCTCGAAGTAGTGCTCATTCTTCATCTTCCTCGACATGTAAATGTCAGCTAAACAATTATGATTGAGATTAGGGTGAAAAAAGAACTCAATTTCCAAACTCACCAACATGTGCCGGCAAAATATTGTGAACCAGAATCTTAATAGTCTCATTTGTGACATGAGCATCCTCCTGCTTCTTCTGTAACTGACGTTTCCAACTAAAAGAAAACAGGTCAATGACTTAATCTGTCGAAGTTAAACCCAAAATTGTCATACTTGTAATCAACCTTGGAAATGTACTCAGTTTGTCGATCCATCAGATGGAAAATTCCAAATGATATTAAAATCACCAATAAATGTGAATACTCCGGATTAAGACCCAAATTCGTCGAAGGACTGGTATGGTAGATGTAGGCGTATTTGACAGCAACGAAATACGAATAAACGAGGACAATTACAATTCCAACGATAAATTTCAATGCAAATGGAATTCGTGTGAAGAGGAAGTTCATGCAGATTGTTAAAACTAAACTCTCAGTTATGGCCTTGTGGGACAAAGAGAGACATTATTGTAATCCTTGGTCATAACAAAAGGACACTTACCCATGGATTAAAGCATAAATTGTGTTTGCCTCCTGTGATTTGGAAGCCACTGTTGTTTTGGGAAATTTCTTCAAATTGGCGACAGTCGACCTTTTGAAAATTGATGAAGGCGTTTGTGAATGTGGGAGAATGGTGGTTAGGGGGTCATTCTTACCAATTGAAGCATCGAACTTGCACAGAGAGTCGTTACCATGGTCAAGTAGATGAAACATCGTGCATAGACACTGCGCATCCAAATGTCGGAAAGGTTGTAGAAGTAGAGGGAAATTTTGTTGTGCGGTTTGCCACGATTGTGGTGATCCGAGGTATCCTCTTCTTCAGAGGGGTTAAACATAATCCATAGTTTCTTGTACCAGGTTATGAGAAGAAAGCAGGTGAGAAGGACACCAGCTATGGCATTGACCACCCAAAACATGTCGCTTTGGCTATAAAAGAGAATTAATTGTGTGAAAGTTAAATTGTAAAAGCAAACAGATATGGGTCAATATTTGAGCTAGTTTTAAGTAAGTGGACAAGGAAGAAAGCATGCCCACACCAAGCTATTGAAGAACAGGCGAAACTCGTTGGTCTTGAAGTGAATGAGGACATAACAAAGTACATGCTATCAACAAACAAAGCAACATCTATCCACCGGCTAGGACGAAACGTCACTGTTGGTAGAAATTTCGAGGTAGTTAAGGAGTTCACCTACCAACGAATCAAACATCAATCCCACAAACGACACCTTAGTGGAGATCCGACGAAGAACTACCCTAGCGAACCGCTGCTGCTTCGGTTTGGCAACACAACTGGGTTCAAAACTCCTCATTCGAAAAACTAAGTGTCTGCTATACAAAACTTTGATTTTACCAGTCCTTCTCTACGGCGCGCCGCCTAGTGTTGGACGATAAGTAAAAAAGGGAAATTGATACTGGGCACTTTTGAAAGAAAAATTCTTCGACGGATTTTCGGTCCCGTATGTGACGATGGCGAATGGAGAAGCAGGTTCAACCGCAATCTGTACGAGCTGTACCAAAATGTGGATGTAGTCCAAAAAGCCAAGAAAAGACGACTATATTGGCTAGCGAAGGGACGACAACGCTCCAGCCAAGTATGTGTTTTCATCGCATGACGACAAGGTAGACGGAACCTACGGTACAAGGACCAAGTGACTGCGGATGCCAGAGCGCTTGGTTTTGACGACTGGAGAGTGCATGCGAGGGACCGTTCCTGTTAGAAGGCTGCAGTATCTCAGGCTGAGGTCATTCATGGATTGGGAGCCGGTTAAAATAAAAAAGAAGTTAACCCTCAACATCACATGCATTGTACCTTCTGATCCGTGATATCGGAGGAAATCTACTCGCTGATCTGTGCCACCAGGGGCTTTATTCCTACTGATTTGTGCCACCAGGGACATCGTAGCTGATGTTTCATGCCACCAAGGGCGTCGTAACTGCGGATCCGTTATCCAGGGCTATTGTACCTGCTGATCTGTGCCACCAGGGGCTATGCTCTGCTGATCCATGCCTTTAGGGTTATTATACCTGCCTATCAGTGCCACTAGGGCAGGCGCTTAGGGTATCGTCCCCGATCACCACACCGTCATACCGGAACAACAACCAACGGCCTTAAAGTCCCTTAAACCTCTTTTATGTGAATTTAAATCATGAATCCAGCGTCTATGAGTCATAGGTGATTCACATTGAATATAACTCCCCTAATCATATTGAATCATACACAAAATTTCCTGATGTAATTTTATTTTCTTAATCTTTAGATTTAGGTGCGATTTATGATCAAACAAAAATTTCGTGAATCAAATATGATTCACACACACTTGGGCACACATCTGGGCAACCGTGAAGTATTTACGTGGCGAGAAGAATCTGCTTCTTTTGGCAAGATTTTTGGCACCGACTTTAATTTCTGAAAGCCCACACAATACTGCGCGGAATCAACTCTTTTTAACATTTTTGAATACTCACGGCTTATTGATTGCCTGCACCGAAAGAATTCCAAAGTACGTAATAAACCCAATCAGTATACTGTACTTCAACATCACATCCGGTTCCATCATATACATGAATTCCCATTTCCAATCTTTGAAAAACAAACAAAAAGTTGTCACATTGCTACTGAACGTCTGTTGTTCCATTTCATCCTGTGTCAGTCTTTTCGGTGGTCCAAAACACATTTTCGAAGCAGCGCTAAGAAATGAAGTTATTAGTATTGAAACACCTCAACACTACTTTCTTACTGAAATTTTCCAATAGGAATTTGATCCAAATGTCGGCCCATCTCGAGTTTGGCTTGAATGCGAATTTGATTGTATTGTTCGATGGTGTTTTGCATGAAATTTATAGAAGTGTCTACTTTGGGACCCTAAAGAATATAAGAAATTACAAAAGTCATGCTGCTAAGTCTGACTGACTGAGGCATACCCGATTAGATTCAATCATCCGGCGAGCTCCTATCGACTGTCTTTTGTACTCTCCGGTTTGATAGAACTGAAATAAAATTTGTAAGATTTTGGAGAAGCAATTTTAAGAAAGTCCTTACTCGTTGAGGTTTGATGAGATAAGTTCTAATTTGATACTTGTTCAGGACATCATCCTCCTTGGCTATTTGAGTGCCTTCCTCATACATATACTCTCCATCAAGAAGTTCAAGGGTCTGTTGGCTTACATGGACTCTCCTTTAAGATTCAAATATTACGTAAATATTAACCTTTCACTGAGTGAACTCTAAGGACTCACCCTGCTACCCCAGTCGACTCCAAACGATTCGCAATATCAACATCCTTCGACCAAATATCGTACTGCCACTTACAAACGCCAATCACGCCCGATAGAATACTACCCGAATGCACACCAATTCGCATATCAATATCCAATTTCCGTTTTGTTCTAAAAGTTGCAACTGCATCAATTTGAACTTCAAATTATATTTTTGCAATCTAATATATTCATAAGTACCTTACTTCACGAATGTCCTTGATCATCCGCAAGCCTAAGTCTACACAACTTTTGGCATGATGATCGTTTTTGACAGGAACCCCAGAGACGCAGTAATAGCAATCACCCAAGAACTTGATTCTGAGGACATTGTACTCCTCAGAAGCCTGATCGAACTTTACGAATAGATCGTGGATTGTCTCAACTAGTGTCTTAACATCGAGTGTGGTAGTCAGATGGGTGTAATTTACGATATCGGCGTAGAGCACTGTCACATCGGAATGGGACTCAATGAACAGCTTCCTAGAAAGTTAAAAAGCAAAAAGTTGAAAGAATCGGAAATGTCGAAAATCCTTACCCAGTGTCAGGACGTCTCCAACGCTTGATTGTCCTCTGATGGGAATTTCTGAAAGGCAAAAAGAATATGAACCAATACAAATTGCGGAAGTGGAACACCAATGTTACCCTCTATCCAAAGAAGACCTACGATGTCGATTTTCGACCTTCATCTGATCAATACGGTCTCTGACTTCACGCTCAATTTTATCGGCTGTCTGAGCAGGAATAATGCTCAGAAAGAGGCTTTTCTAATACATGAAAAAATGCATGAAATGAAAATTCTACGATCTAAGAATTTACCTCCTGATCTCTTGCGTACCGCAATAGCAAATTCTCTTCGATGCACTCCCGGCGATCGAGAAAAGTCGTCCGGATAGCAATTTCCTTCATAAAACGAAAGTAAATTCCCAATAAATTGACACATCCAAGAAAGATCGCCTCCGATACGGTCTTGATTAGAATATGATCATCCAGTCTGTAGGTTACCATTGCGAAGTTGACCATGTAGCAGACAGTTGCTGCTAGGCCTAAGAAACAAGCATGCCAGTTGTCGCTTAGGGGAAGGAACATATAAATGGCGTACAGGATGTAACTGCCGTAAGATGGTCGCAGTGGTGGAATTGGGAAATCGACAACAGCGTGATAGGTTGGGATTAGGAGATCTATAGAGTGAAGAAATCATGAATCTACTGACAATTTTCTCATGATGGAGAGGACTGACCTGATACGACTAAAATGAAGACAGCAGTGCACGAAGCCACATAGGCTATCCATGGCTGACGTTTGATGAGGTCCTCACGGAACGTTATGAACAGAACCATCCAAACGAGCAGTATGGAAGCTAGGTATGAGAATATTTCGACGAAAACAGCACTCAGGTCGGATACGGCTGCCATCAACATCACGACGTGGGTTATTCCGACAAGAGCTTGCAGGAGGATGAATAGAGAGAGATAACTTATTCGCAGGCGTTGCATGTAGGTTGAATAAAACTGCTCCATTTCCAGGTTCCGACATTGTTTCTGAAATTCAAACAGGTTCCAATTCATTAATGTCTTGAAATGTTCTTGACCTACAGCGCTGAACGATATCAACTTGTAAACATTATCTTGATCTATGATTGTAAACGGACAAGATTGGTCAAATTTATCAGCTCTCAATCTTTTTTTTATCAATTTTCAATTCAAATCTAACACTTTAAGCAGAAATGTGAATCATCAAATCAGATCTAACAAAACAAAATCAAATTGATAAGAGTTTGTTGGGCGCCATTTCAAGTGACCAAGCCTTGTAGCCTTACCCGTAGGAATCCCCACTCCCATTTTCTTTCATAGTAGAGATTTGCAGTTGGCTCGTGAGTGCATCTTCTTTTCAGCTGCTCCGAATTCCGCTGCAGAATCGTGTTCATCATTTGAACGATTGGTGTTGTTTGTTGTGCGCCGCTTTAATCAATTGGGTTTTGTTTGGTCATTTATCATTTTGAATAAGTCTTTTGTTCGCTATCTAAAAGGAAAACAAAGAAAATAGATTTACTTAATTACAAATCAGAAGTGTTTCATTCAGACATATTCAATTTGGTATCAAAAATTTGCGAGGAATTAAATAATTTGTAGGTTGCACGTTGCGTTATCGTGACCGATAGATAAATATTGTTAATTGGAAGTCCGTGTATCTAGTTATATATTTCTTAATGGAATAATTAGCAACTGATTTGTTTTTATTAGAAGTATATGCATAGAAGGTTTACAAACATGAAAACTCATAACCAGGTTTATTTTTGTTTTGTTCTAGACTTTGCTTTTGCCTCGGTTAGAAAGCAAATAGATAATTTGATTATTGATACGTTTTTTTAGGGTTTTGTGATACGAAAATGATAACAACATAAATCTTCAAAAAAGCAATCCGAGGCTTTAAGTCAATTCGATAGTTGTTGATTCATGGTCTTCGAAATTGATAGCTAACTGCAGCTCAGTCAGATGCTTAACATCCGTTAGGAAAACAGAAAGTGAATACTCATGCGGGTTGGAAGCAATTACTGGAAAGTGATATGTTCGTAGAAATACATGTTAACGTGACTTATGGTTGATCACGAGCAAAGTTATTAGAATTTGCACGTTTTCTCCAAGATTGAATCCAGGGTGGCTAGAAAGAAGTTCTCTTTAGTGATCATGAGTCAGAATATGGTGATATCACCAAAAGTACAAAAGTAACAGATGTGTATATGACGTTCAGGAGTGAGATATTGTTCAGCCATCCACGACCCAGAGGGAATACAGTCATAGCGTGAAATAAGCTACGGAAACGTTTTTTACTCAAGTTACTATGAATCCAATCGGATACATTGGACAAGCATAACAAGAGGATTACAATTTACAAGTCGTTTTTTTGTATGCCATTGACAGCCGTACACTGAAATTTTTGTACTTGTTTTGAATTTTTCTAGTTTCACGAAACGAATATGGAAAAGTTACATTTTGTACAGACCTTTGCCTAGAATTTTAGCGTCTTTCATTTCGTGGTTTCAAGTCGGTAGCTCTGACATTTGGTACGTGTTAAAATAAACTGTCATTTGAAGTGGCATATAGTTAAATGTTTGCCATTTACGATAATGGATCGCTTAATAATTGAACAACACTTTAAAATTATTAGAACGGTCAATAAACACTAATTTTTCGAACGGATTGGGGTTGAAAAACCGAAAACAGCAAACTAATTTGCCGCCCTATTTTTGGCCGAATGTCATTTTACCAAAAAAAAAAAAAAATCCTACCTTTTTCTTTACTCCTTTTGGTCACCCTAAGTTGTGAGAATTAAGGAGAGCGAAATCTGATTCTTTTTCAAAAACAGCAATTTTATGAGACGTCAAAAACTGAGAATCATGGAGAACGAAGCATTAAAATTCTTCGTTCATATATTTCTATATTAGCAGTTACCAGATGATTTAAAATTCGATCGAATGTTCCCTTCCTTCAATTCCTCCGTTCAACTTATGTGTATCAAAAATTTTGCAGATAAGTTTTGGGTGTTGATCAATAACTTTGATGTCGTGATTTCGAATTCTTGCTCTTTCTTTTTTAAGTTTTTAGATAGATAGATAGATAGATAACTTCTTTATTAACAAAAAATTTTGATTAACAATATTTCTTTTCTTAAGAATAATGACATGGCTTATTCTGCCGTCTGCCTGATATGACATTTCATTTAGTGTTATAAAGAATTAAAATGAAATAAAATAAATAAAAGTAACAAGATTTTTTTTTTTCAAATACGAAATTAAAGTGTATACAAATTCAAAACATCATAAAGTAACTCAAAATTAGATTTACACATTGAGAAATTTAACAATTTTAATATGATTTGAAACACAAAAAGATACCAATTTTGAAATGATTTGAAACACAAATATATTTATACGTTTTCAATTTTAAAGTGATTTGAAACACAAAAGATATCAACAAAAATTTTGGTGCTTGAACTGCAGCAACTGCTGTTTTAAGTTACATAACTATTGCGATATGCTAAGGCGTGTTTGCAGTACTTATAGAGGGTAGACCATCCTAGCGCTCCATTGAGTATTTCGTACAGTCGGTTTAGGGTGAGATGACTTGATTCGAAATACAATCGTCGGATTTCCTGCAGCATTGGACAGATCGCAATAAAATGGATTGTATCTTCATTCTCTCTTCTGTTGCAAAGCTCGCAGATTTGTGACAAGTCAGCTCGGTGGGGCATAAAGTTTAGGTTTAACAATTCGACACGAGCTCGGAATATGTAGCTTATAGCTTCGGTCGAAAATTCAGTGCAGAAATAATTCGCTTCCGAGGGTAACTTGTGATTGAGGTTCTTATATATATTTCTAGATGTTGTTTCATTTGCTCTAGATAGATGCTGGGTGTAAATTTGTTCATCTATTTTAGCGATGACATTAGCAAAAAAACCCGGCCATTCATCAACGTTTGTTTCACTTAGGGGAAGATTAGTCCCGTGGGCTAGGGCTAACTCGTTCCAATTCTTGAATGGTGAAGCCCTCGTTTGCAACAATCTTACCATGATTGATTTATGAAGACTTCTTCCGCTTCTTCTCATCACTCTTATTAAAAAGTCGGAGTTTGACTTTAGGTTTTCAATGTAAAGAGGCGATAATCCAGATTCAACGTAGATGGCATAAATTGGCGTTGAATTTGGCAATCTAAATAAGCGCCTGAAGAAATATCTTTGTACTGCTTCGAACACCTCTATATAAGTATGTCCGAAAACCGGGGTACCATAGCACATGCATGTATTCACAGTCGCGCGAAAAACACGGTATTTTGACATCAGATCAATTTCTTGGTTCGCAAAGAACTTGGGCCACATTATGCTCAAAGCTAATTTAGCCTCATTACTTTTATTCTTAACATGCTTTGCGAAGTTAAGGTTGTGTGTTATTAAAGCTCCCAGATACTTAAATTCCTGCACCACTTCAATAGCAATATTATTTAGTAGCCAATTCTCTTCGGGAAGCCTTCTTCTTTGACGAGTCTCAAATATCATCACCTTAGTTTTGCTAGTATTGATAACTAACCCCCATTTCTCGCAGAATGTATTTAACCTGTTTATTTGCAGCTGTAGAGTGAAAGGGTTTTCCGCCAGCAATACTAGGTCATCAGCATAGAGTAAAACTTTTACTTGTATGTCGGCAAAAGATATTCCTCCTGGAAGAACATCGGAAATATCATCAATAAATAAAGCGAAGAGGATTGGGCTCAAAATGCAGCCTTGTGGGACAACTGCTGTCGTTTCAAGCCAATCTGATAGATGCGACCCATCCCATACCGAAGCAGTCGACGAGTTAAGGAAGTTGAAGTATAGCTGCAAGAATTTCCGAGAGATTCCAAGCATTGAAAGCTTGTACAACAATGCTTGTCTATTCACCTTGTCAAATGCAGCTTTGAAGTCAACGAAACAAGCGTATAATTTTTTCTTTTTATCAATACATTTCTTGGCAATACTTGTTAATGCAAATATATGGTCCAGCGTTGAGTAACCGGCTCGAAAACCGGCTTGGAACATACTGAGAAGGTTTATGTCCTCAATCCAATTGGTCAGCCATTCGTAGAGTATTGAAGTGAAGATCTTCCTTAATGAGCTAAGAATAGATATGCCTCTATAGTTCTCTGGCTGGTTCACATCTCCACTCTTATAAATTGCAAAAATAACTGCTTTGTTAAGATTGTTTGGAACATGAGACTCATCATATAATCGGTTGAAGTATAGAAGAAGATAATGTTTCAATTGCTCAGTACCATTTTTGTAAAATTCTACTGGAATTCCATCGATACCAGGTGCTTTATTATTTTTCATTTTTTTGTAAAGTTGATTCCAGTTCACGTAATAGTATTGGACCATCCAGTTCATCAACAATAAAGTTGGGGAGAGCATAAGAGAAGGTATGGAGATTCACGTCAGCCGACAAAAGCGTTTTAAAATGAGTCGCTAGTGTCTCAGCTGCGAGAGTATTCTCCGAATGGCGACAACGTCCTCCTACCTCGCGAATATTATCCCAGAAAACTTTTGAGTTTTTACAATCTACAAGTTTCTTCGCCAGACTAGTATTGTAATCTCTTCTTTTTGCTGCGCATAAAGTCTTGTACTCCTTATTTACGTGAAGGTATATACTTTTGAAGAACAATGCATTTGTGGATCGACATAGTGAGATACACAAATGATAGGTTGCGGAGCTTCTTGCAATCATTATCAAACCATAAGTTTTTAGGAGTAAAAGAATTAGAGTTGTTATTGCGGGCAAATGGCGCTGAGATATGAATTACACTTGTTATTCGTTCATCTAAATATTCTACTCCGGTTGTGGCATGGGGAGGGAGGGAGCTAAAGTAACGATCCAAGAGAAATTTATAAACGGTAGCACTGTTTTCTTTCCACCTTAACTTTTGGAAATTATTTGAGATGCTTTGGCTAGCTTCATCAAAGAATTTAACGTTGACTTCTATTGGAAGGTGTGCAGAGAAGTTCGCTATGCCGACTTTGAAGTTTGGGGTTGTATTTAGCCACCCTGTTGATACTGCGCAAATATCGATCACTGACTGTCCTTGCCCGCTGATAAAGGTAAACTCTCCATATTCGTCGCCTGTAGTCGCACCATTCAGTACAAATAGTCCAAAGTTTTCAAAGAATTCGGTAAGAAGTCGTCCGTTCCTATTAAACTGTTCATCTTTGGAGTTTCTAGCAACATTTAGTAAGTTTTGCGACAGTAATTCATAATTTGAAGGATTCTGATATCTCCCAATACGTGCGTTTAGGTCTCCAATGATCATGATGTTCTCCAGATTATTGTTATTCACGTAATCAATTAAGCTTTTAAGTTTTTATTTCATCTTTTTTGCGAAATATTGTCAAAAGAGTACCTACTCGTGTAATGTATCATTGGCATTAAACTGTAGGTCCCCTTAATTCAATTGCATCACACACTCAAGTTATTTTTGAACAGCGTAAGCCACTATGGCGTTGCTTTTTTGGAGCTGTTGTGCCACCCTATTATTATTATAATTGAGCTAAGCATTTGCACTATATCTACATCTCGTGGGATAGCATTCACCTAACCATCAAAGGCTAAGCTCTGATGGACACGCGGACATGAGACCTTACATTTTCCCTGTTAATTATGGTGCTGTAGTTTAACTCCGTTAAAATTGAGCAACTTTCCAGTTTGACTGCTTTTTGCATGTCATATATTAGTTTTTTGTTTATATAACAAGGTTTTTTAGAGTGGTTATTTCAGATTCCGATGGGTATAGCTGCTAAGCTGTTTGCTCTCTATAAATCTTTTAATTCATTGCCTATGTTCACGTGGATGGATATTCGTGATGTATTTGAGTCGTTTGAAAATTGTTCAACTATTCGGAGTAATTGATCAAGACTACTGGTAGGGCTAGCTTGTACGACACGCTACGTAACAAATGTGGTATCAAAATCCGTCATACCAAGACAATCAGCCTAAAAAGTGGAAAATGCTGGGCAAAATCAGATAAAAATGTCTTTATTTGCTGTATGTATGTATGTATGTATGTATGTATGATATGTGCCTTGCCTATAAAGGTTTACCATTCTTCAAAACCTTACATAGTTGCCGATGTTTTGACTACCGTTTTATTGTTAAAAAAATATATGAAAATCTGCTTTATTTTGAGAGCATTAAGCGTGAAAAAGTTTAAATATGATTGCATCAGAAGTCGAACAAATTCTTACGGCGCGCGGCGCTGCGTTTTCGTCCGTCTGTCTGCATTTACAAAGGTCGGAAATTTGATTTTTTTTTCAAAATGGGTTTTCGAATGGAAAAATAGAAAGTTCTTGATTAAAAACTCGGAAAACTCATTGGGAAAATAGCATATTATTGCAGGTGCATTGGTTTTCAAATGGAAAACTGGAAAATTTCAGAATGGGTTTTCCAATGGAAAATAGAAAGTGCACTGATTCTCAAATAGAAAAATGGAAATTTTTTGATTGGGAACTCGGAAAACTCTGCGAGAGCACGAAGAACTTCAACACCTTAAATCAAGTTTTTTCATGGCATTTAAGGTGCATTGGTTTGTTTGAGTGTCCGGTTTGGACTCTAAATCCGCTCAATCCTCAATTAATTTTTATAAAATTTTCATTGTAGATATAGCCTCAGTAAAAAATAAGTTTTTGGGACAATCTACGGGAAAGTCAGCAAATAAGGGGGACAACCGTAAGCTGTTTGGAATTCTGATTTTTGTGAAATAGTTCAAACAGAGAAGTTTTTGTAGAATGTTAGTTGTAGAGCTTGGAAAAATTCAGATATGTAGTTCTCTATTTCAATTGGATTCAAGCAAAAATCACATTGCATTTTAACAATGTCTGTGTTAAACATAATGATTATTCTGGAGTTGCTCTGAAGGGTGGCGAGACGAAGTTCGCGGGGTCGGCTAGTACTTAATAAAATTAATCTGACATTAAAAAATTAAAACAAGCTTCCCCGGCTATTTACAAAATATCTTTCCTAAAAGATTAAAAACGATTCGAAATACGAACGAAATCTTTTTTAGTTTTGATTATTTAAAATAGGTATCCAGATCCAGAGCTTATTAAGTGTGTGTTATCATTATCACTGCAAATTCTTTTAGGCCCCTACAAAATACGATGCTGTGGGCGGTCTTGAACTTAACATTATTATAAAAAAAAAACAATAACTTGTGATATATTACTATTCAAATGGAAAAGAAAACGGATTTTCGGTAATGACAGAATAGACTACAGTATTTTAAAACACTTAATATTATTAATTTTAAGAAACACTAATATAAGAAAAACTCGCTTATAAGAAACGCAACCTAAAACACCATGTCTTTTTCTTAAATTTCTCTCTGAAATTGAACGTATATAAGAAACTCGCATATAAGAAAAACACGTTTATAAGAAATACATTTTAATGCACACTACAAATTTTCAAGAACAAAAAAGGACGCATATAAGAAACTAACTTAAGCTCTACTTTAAATGAATTTGATGATGAATTCCGTTACCTTGAAAGCTTTGAAAATGCAGAATGTTTCGGAGAAATAAACGAAAGAGATCTCAGAAATGAAATGCAAATGATGACTGATGGGTCAGATGGGTACGAGAAACCAGATTTAGTTGAACGAGAAGACGAAGGTTTACAGTTACTACCACCGCCAACTAGGACCGAAGCAATTGAAGCGTTCTTTCTCCTAAAGCGGTTTTTTTATAGTTACGAAGAACAGAGTTTGGTTTCTATTCAAAAACTTCTTTTCAAAGACATTTCTATAAGGATTTCATTCAGAAAAAAATCGAAGAATATTTTTTTATATATTGTTGACATATAAACAGTTCCTATAAATAATATGAAGCTTGTATAATAATATTAGGTACTCTGAATTTAATTGTGCAGGTAGATTATTTTTATTTATTTTTGTTATATTAAGCGTCTGTTTCACAGTGCATAAATAATGTTCTGATTAGTTACCTGCCACTTAAATAAACTGCAAGTTAAATCCTTCTGTTAGTGAGTTTTGTGTTTCACATCAAAAAAAAATTCCAGTTAAAAATGTTTTGACAAAAAGAAGTATTTGCTATATTTTTTCATCAGAGATTCAACCCTCAGGTACATTTTTTGAAGTGTCGAAAAGAATATCCATTTTATTGGAAGAAATGAAAAAATTTTGCCTTTCAGACTTACGAGGGACGAGGGACTTTACCTCGATATCGTTATGATAAATTAATATATTTTGCTTGAAAAAGATTTTTGCCTTTTTCTTTAAATTATTTAATATTTTTTATAATTTTATTTTTCTTAAAAACAAATGAAAAATCCTTGCCTTTGCAGACTTTTAATTCTATTTTTATTGAAAAAAAGGCAAATCCTTGCTTTTTCAGAATTTTTATTCTATTAACTGCCAGTTAACTAGTTTATAGGGCACTTCATCCTCCCTATAAGTTACTTGACAGCTTGAGTTTAAACTGCTAGTTATCTTCCAAGCTGCTTAACTCGGACTTTACCTGTATTTTGTGAAACAGACGCTAAATATTCTTACGTTTGAAAATAAAAACTTTTAGTTTTTTTTTGAGGTCATAATTTTCAAAATCTTTATACATTGTTTTTTATAAGACATTTTTTTTCTTATATCCGTGTTGCTTATGTAAGAAATTTTCTTTCTTATATCCGTTGTTTGCATATTAGTCCAGTCATTTGGTAGTTTTACCTGGAAAGTTTTCCGGGAGTTTTGAAAATTGGTTAATTTATAGATTTGGGTATGCCCTTTTCGAATTTCAACTTTGCCACCTCGTACCCCCGCCGCTCGCGCCACCATCTTGAAAAAATGGCGATTAAAAACGGTTTTTTGGGAATATCTCCTTTCCGACGCATTTTACGAAAAAACATTTTTGTACAAAATTAAACTAGAAAAAATTTCCTACAATTTAGCCACAAAGTATCATTCATCATATTACGAGAAATACACTGGAGCTTCAACTGAATAAGCACACAATTTTTCTGAAGTTTGTTGTCCATTTTTTCCTAACTTTGAACGTTAGTGCATCATTTGATGATGCTTACCGATAGCTTATGATATTGAGAAAACAAATCAAAAAGAATGATTTAAAAAAGACCACTATTTTTTCCCTGGTTCTCATGCAAACCTTTCCAGATTAAAAAACTCAGTTTTTATTTGCGTCAACTGAATTAGCAAACGATCTTTCACTCTCATTATTTTAGTTGGTTCTGAGAGTTTTAAGTTAATTGGTATACCAAATCAAAAGTTGAAGTGCTGTTAGTGCATTTAGCCGTTAAAATAAAATCAAAAAAATATATGGTTAGATCAGAAGCTTTAATAGTGTCGGACGAGTTAAGGTTGATTCGTTAAAAGAATAAAGACTATGTTATAGCTACCAACGTTGATCGGAGTCTTAGTGTTGTCTATTCGTACCTCAGAAACAAAAGTTTGTACGAGAAAAACATGAAAGGTAGTTAAAAAAACGGCAACATTCGAAGTTGATCGAAGATGTGCTTCCAGTTCATGTGGCTCCGCGGTAAAAATTAAACAAAAAGTTGGTGTAACTGCAGGTGTTTCAACAGTCCACAGAGTACCAAATAGCGCAGATCATTTAAAATGATTGTAACTCCAAAAGAAACCACCATTAAACGAGCAACGAAAAGATATTCGTTTAAGATTTTCTAGACTCGATGTGAGTTGGAAAAGCGTGCGAAAAACGCGGTTTTTTCGGATGGGGAGAGTTTCAATTTTGATGGCCCTGATCATTTTAATTATTACTTTCACGATTTGAGAAAAGAAGAACGATTTTTAGCGCGGCATCATAGTCGAAAAGGTGGAGTTATGATATGGGGAGCAGTTAGCTACTATGGGGCTATTGAGCTTGAATTTTAAACGTCAAAAAGGACTGCAATTACCTACAAAAGAATATTGGAAAGAAAGTTTCCTTCATTTTCGGATATTTTTGGACCCTATAAATGGATTTCCCAATATGAGAACGACCCCATCCAAACGTCGTGCACTGTCAAAAGTGGGATACAGGGCTAGAATGTTAAATTACTTCAACGGTCGCCCTATTTACCTGACCTGAACCTTATAGAAAATGAATGGGGATGATTGGTACGTAAAGTCTATGAGTCAGGCCGTCAGTTTGAGGACAGAGAATCGTTTATTCCAGCCATTAAGTTACCATGGAGAGAAATTTCGCTGGACTACTTAAAGAGTTTATACGATTCCATGCCAGCCCGAATTTATGAAGTAATCAAGAAGAAAGGTGGTAGTACCCAATACTAGAAATAAGCAATAAAAAAATATTTAAAGAAAATTTTGTTCACTTCTATCCGTTTGATTTTATTTGCATTTTTAAAAGTTGTGCTTATTCAGTTGACCCAAAAAAAAAAACTGAGTTTTTCAATCTAGAAAGCTTGCATGAGAAGCAGGGAATAAATAGTGGTGCTTTTTAAATCATTCTTTTTGATTTGTTTTCTCAACATCATAAGCCATCGGTAAGCATCATCAAATGATGCACTAACGTTCAAAGTTAGGAAAAAATGGACAACAAACTTCAGAAAAATTGTGTGCTTATTCAGTTGAAGCTCCAGTGTATTTCTCGTAATATGATGAATGATACTTTGTGGCGCTCGTACGCCAAAAACTATTGATTTTATGAAAAAAATTATTGATACATAAATTGTAGGAAATTTTGTCTAGTTTAATTTTGTACAAAAATATTTTTTCGTAAAATGCGTAGGAAGGGAGATATTCATAAAAAACCGTTTTTAGACGCCATTTTTTCAAAATGGCGGCGCGAGCGGCGGGGGTACGAGGTGGCAAAGTTGAAGTTCGAAAAGAGCATACCCAAATCTATAAATAAACCAATTTTCAAAACTCCCGGAAAATTTTCCAGGCAACCCTCTTTTTTTTACCAAATGACTGGACTATATAAGAAAAACTCGGATATAAGAAAGAAATATCCGGGATTTTCAGACTTTCTTATAAGCGTGTTGCACTGTACCTTAATATTTGCAAGTCTTATATTTCTTGGGTTACAAAAGAAAAATGGAAGCGACGCGACGTGATAATTTTTTGAGGAAAAAGTTTTGTTTCAATAAGGTCACATGTCATATCTTTTTTTAGTCAGAACCTTGAGAAATAAAATAAAATTGTTTAACTTTTCAAATGACCTACAAGATATACATTTCTTGCACAGACAAAAATAGAAGAGAATTAATATTCCCACAAGAAAAAAAATGTTTTTCGTTGAAAAAACAACGTTTGTCGGGTCGGCTAGTTATTTAATAAATTTATTTGCATTAAAATTTGAGGGAAAATTTTAATTTACAAACATTTGTTTGTATAAGGTTTTGAGATATTTATATCAGAAGCTGTTTTGAATTTTAGGAAGGTAAGGGATTTGAATTAGTCTTACACCTTTTTATACTTATGTAAATCTTCGGTTCCTTAACTATATGCTTAGATTCTCTTACTCTGGTGGACAGATTTTAATGAATTTATTTGTATGTGATCCTGATCAGCTTAATCCTTGTACCTACTCTGCTTCCCAAATTCTTATGAGAGTCTTATAAAAATCATTTGATTGGCACAAAACATATTCACAATCACAAATACCTCGAAATTACAAAAGGTATGTAGATATTTTTGTTTTCAATATTTTAATCATAATCATTCATGAATGTTATTTATTATCAATTATCATAATACATCACATATATAAAATATCAGTAGCGCCCGGAAATATGAATTCACTATCAATTATTTCTGCCAAAAAAATGATTTAGGTATCAAATCATAAAACAAAAAATTTGTTGACACTCCAAAGCAGGTACTTTTACCGAAGACTACGCCAGTTCGGCAGACAAAAAAAAACTGTTTTTTCTCATTTGATGAATTTACAACTATGATATATTTTTTCAGGGAGCACTTTAACTTAACATTTTTTATGACTGGAACACACTCAGAAGTCAGAAACCTCAAAACTCACTCACTCGCAGCCAAGTCAATATCAAATCGATTGCTTATCAATTTAGCACCTGTGAGAGTTTTCTGTCACGATAAACCAATAATTATCGTCTCTATCTCACTCACCAGCAAAAAAAAAGAAAAATATTGTGTTGACTATAAATTTGAACAACAATTAGCATTAAGCGAATAAATCCACCAATTGGACAACCGAGCAGCGCAGCGCCAGTGATAAGGTTCACAGAGATAAAAAAACGCACGTCAAAAACTTGAGAAAGTAGATTTGCGAATTTCGGAATAGGGGTTTTCTACTTCATTTAAAATTAAAGACAAACAAAAGACATAAGAATTGAAGGCATAACAAATTCAACATTTTTCATTTACACGTGGACGAAAGCACTTTTCATGATTTTCGACGATTTCACACGAATTTTCATCGATTTACTTTGTCAAAAGGAACGAAGAATAGTTGTGTAACTTTTTCGCACAATTTATTGCCTAAAAGCAAATTTCAAAACACCTCGAAAGGGAAATTTTTCGCATTCGTTTAATCTCAAAGCAGATAACGATTTACCTTTTTGATCGATCGATGGACTTAAATTTTGAATGAACCCGTTTTTAAAAATTCGAACGTTATCCGTTAAAGTCCCGCAACCAACTGAACAAAACTCTATTTGCGAGTGAAACACCATTCATCGATTTCTGATAAATTCAGCTCTTATCAGAAGAAATTGAGTGAGTTCGTGCGTGTGAATGAATGAGAAAGGTGATCTATTACCTTTGAATGCAGACACAAGTGAAGTAGCTTAAAGAGGCCTTTAGGTATAGTTTGATTGACAGGTGGAAAACTATCGAACTTTCTGTCTTCTGATAAGGTAAACAGTCAACTAGACAGTGAGGGGGCTTTTTTTTGTTGTTATCAGTTCTTTGTTTTGCATTGGCTGACATTTAAGTTCGTTTGGTTTAGTTTAATTTTTATTGTTTGATAGCAAAGGGCTCATTGACCTACAATGAAGGTGCCAGGGAGTGCAACTAGCAGTGTTGATGTGAAACCCCGGTTGAAGCTGAGGTAGAGAATATGGAACAAACATAATCTCCAAACGTCCAAACTAGGTTACAGCGAATATCGTAAATGTACGATGTGAGTTGACGATGGAGAATCCATGCAACTTCTCTAAGATTGGGTGATGGATTTCTTTTAACCCTGTTCACACATTACGCAACTTATGAGATTGATTGAAATGACATATGTCAAATTGATTACCATTGATTTTTGGTAATCCAGAATTGATATACAGAACTGTCCGATTCCGGATACCAACGAATAGCTATGCAAACAAATTTTTTTGCTTCTTATGCTATGTTCCCACACCACTTTTCCAAGCTGTATGATGGCGATGACGAGCAAAATCCCGAGAGCAATACAGAACCATTCAATTTAGGTGAAACAGGCTAACAATTCCACCCACCCGACATTGACGAAGTGAAGATAGCCAAACTGTACAAAGCAGCTGGAGCTGATTTGGTTAGGAGCATGAAGCAGCTCATCTGTAAAATTTGGTCGGAGGTAAGCATGCCTGACGAATGGAACCTCAGCTTCGTCTGCCCGATCCTCAAGAAAGTACTGCACCAACTACACAGGTATAAGTCTCCTAAACATCGTGTACAAGATCTGATCTGTTGTGTGAAAGTTTGAAGCCTTTCGTCAACAACCTAATAGGTCCTTATCACTATGGTTTCAGACCCGGAAAGTCCACCATCAATATTAAACAAGGTGATGCGCTGTCATGCGATTTATCTTCAACATCATTCTTCAAAAGGTTGTGCAAAACTCCAACGTCAACACCAGAGGCACAATCATTCAAAAGTCTGACAAGCTACTAGGATTCGCAGACGACATTGACATAATTGGAAGAACACAGCGTGATGTCAGTGGAGCGTTCGTGAGCTCTGAGAATAAGGCTAGAAAGATGGGTCTAGCGGTTAACGAGGGCAAGACCAGATTAATGCTGTCAACAAGAAAGGACAACCAACATCGACGTCTTGGAGCAAATGTCAACATAGACAGATTTAACTTCGAGGTAGTAAAGGACTTTGTCTACCTATGATCCGCTATAAGCTCAGTCAACAACACTAATAGCGCTAAAATCAAACGATGGATCACTCTTGTCAATCGCTGCTTCTTTGGACTTGAAGGCAATTGAGTAGTAAAGTCCTCTCCCGAGAAACTAAAGTGTCACTGTACAAAACCCACATCAACCCGGTCCTAATGTATGGACCATGAGAACATTGGATGAAAACGCTTTGGGCTGCATCGATAGAAAAATTCTTCGAGTGATTTTTGGTCCTGTCGCTGTCTGCATAAATAGAGAATGGATTCTGTTTATGATTCCGACTTAAAATTCAGAATCGTTTTTCTGTTCTTTCCAGCACAAGAACTGTCAAGTTGTGCCAAGTGAACAAATTCATAATCGTTCGGAACGGTTCCGGACGACCAAAAAATCGGTTAAGTAGACATCAGCAGAATTTCTGAAGTTTGCGTCTCGACTTTCGATGTTAAAACGTGACGTGGAAGCTGTCAATATCGTATTTTACGGATTCATAATTATCTTTGTCTCTCAATTATAATTTTGAACTTTTTTTAAGGAGTGTTTTAATTTTTAATTTTTTGATTTTCAAAATGTAACCGAATTCCTTACAGTGCCATCTACCCGTGTAGTGCATTACATTGCCCGCATTAATCTAGTACATTCCTGCGCGTTATCTCGTAAAAAAGTCCACCTGCTGAAAAACATTTGACATTTCTAATCTAATCTGTCATTTGTTATTTTGTTGAGACGAAGAAAATATCCTTCTGCAAATCATTTCAAAATCTTCAGGATCTTTTCACAATCAACTTCGGCGTGAGCAGGATACATTTTTGAAGAAAAGAATTTCCTAAAAGTCTGGATTTTCAGCCAGCTTTAGATTTTCGCTACCAAAATTCACAACAAGTGCCCCAGCGATGTCTGCATTCACGGAATCAGCTCTGTTGAAAAAACTCCAAGAGTTGAATTCAAGTCAACAGAGCATCCAAACGTTGTCGCTATGGCTGATCCATCATCGTAAACATCACCAAGCAATTATCAAGACATGGCACAAAGAGCTGCAAAATGGTAAGTTAATGCAACTCGGACAACGTACAAATCGATAACAATCAAAACTTCCAGTGCCCGAGTCGAAGAAGCTCACCTTCATGTATCTTGCCAACGATGTTATCCAAAACAGTAAGAAGAAGGGTCCCGAATACGGTCGTGAATTCGGCAATATACTGCACAAGGTATTCGCTTACATTGGGGAGAATTGCAGCAGTGACAAATTGCTCGGCAGCTTGGGTCGCATTTTGAACATTTGGGAAGAGCGTGGTGTCTACGATGGCAAGGCAATCGCTGACTATCGAGCCAAATTATACAAAACCCCCGAAACTGTCGACCCACCGGTAAAAGAAAAAGACAAAGAGAAGAAACTCAAACGCACCAGATCGACTTCGGTGTCGGAGAAGAAGGAAAAAATGTCAAAATCCGAGGAGGGCAATGGTGGCGTGACAGAGATCGATTTGAGTCCACATTTGCCGCTGGGCGATCCTCCAGAGCCCGAGGAGTTGATCAAGGCACTGATGGAGTTGGAGAATTCGGCATCGAGTGATGCAGTTGTTCGGGAGAGAATTGCCAATCTCCCTCCTGAGATATCGGAAATCACTTGTTTGGCCAAGTTGGAGGACAAGGATGCAGCTAAAGCACTGGCAACACAGGTGGGCATTTTTTTGTTTCTCTGGGGAGAATTGGAAATCTAATGAATTGAAGTTTAGGTTAATGAAGCAGTTCAGCTGCTTAACGAGTATAATACAAGACTCGCTTCGGAAATGGAAGAGCGGACAAAACTGGCAACGATGTTGAGAGACTTCCAAGCTGAACAGAAGGAATTACTTGCTCAAGCAGAGGAGAGACATGAGGTAAGTGTTGGTTTGACCAATGGTGAATTCTTGATTTTGTTCCTTCGGGCAAGTCAGAACCTATCTATCTTACTTACTTACTTTTGGTGGCGCTACAGTCCAGGTCGGAACAGGGCCTCATCCAACCAACTCGATCCCTAGCTAGCTGATCCTCTACCTCGCGCTTCTCATGCTCCTTTTTTTATTTCTGAGAAGTTTGTGCTCCTCTCTCCTTTTCTGCTCGTCCTCGTAGAGCTCACGAGCTGCTCGTGTCCTTCTTTGCAGCGCCGCTTTGTATGCCTCTTGTTTACCTGCATGTACTCGCCGGCACTCATCGTCAAACCATTATTGTGGTGGCCGTGTTATCCCTAGCACTTCAGAGGCGGCATCTTTGATGGCTGCTTGGCAGTGTTGCCACTGGTTCTCTATATTTTGTGCTGGCAGCAAAGAACTCCGAGGAAAATTTCGGAGACACGATCGGAAAAGGATCTAGCAATCTCTTGCGATTGTAGCCGTTTGACGTCGAATTTTCTCCTAACATTTTCACGTGTTGGCCTTGATCGGGATATCGGCATTCGTACCTTGGCTACAACAAGATAGTAGTCCTAGTCGATGTTGGCTCCTCGGAATGTGCGGACATCTTGCGTGCTAGAGAATTGTCGTGCGTCGATCGCAATGTGATAAATCTGGTTGATGGTTGATTCATCAAGAGATTTCCATGTCCCCTTGTGGATATCGAGATGTGGGAATCGCGTGCTTGCTACCACTACGTCTCGCGAAGCAGCGAAGTCGATTAGTTTAAATCCGTTATCCGAGAAGTTTTCGTGTAGGCTATGTCGTTCGATTATTCCACCAAAGATTTCTTCTCTAACCAGCTTAGCATTAAAATCTCCAAGGACAATTTTAATGTCATAGTTAGGGCATTGTTCGTAGGTCTTGTCGAGGAGCTCGTAGAACCTGCTTTTGTTATCTTCATCCTCTTCCTCAGTGGGGACGTGATCGCAGATTAGGCTAACGTTGGTGAATCTAGCCTTGATACGGTTTGCGTGATGCGCTCATTCACTGAGTTGAAACTCAAGACCTTCCTCCTGAGTCG
This sequence comes from Sphaerophoria taeniata, assembly GCA_943590905.1. Taxonomy (NCBI): domain Eukaryota; kingdom Metazoa; phylum Arthropoda; class Insecta; order Diptera; family Syrphidae; genus Sphaerophoria; species Sphaerophoria taeniata. Next base: position 150,239,730 of record OX016541.1, read on the forward strand.
AGTCCCGACTACAAATCCACATCCAAATAGACGCTGATTTTGTTCCCGGTAGCAGTCGCCGTAGTAGATATCGCAGTTGTTCATTTTACGTAGGCCCGGACCATCCCATCGCATTTTTTGGATGGCGGTTATATCTGCTTTATAGCAGTCAAGGGCTTCCGCTAGTTGTTCGGCTGCACGTGGTCCGTTCCACGTGCAAAACTGAAATTCGTTGTCCTTTAATCGTTTGCGTGGGTCGTCACCGAATTTATTCCGTCCGTATCCGAGGCTTGTTGATGGTTCACAACTATCCTTCTTCATGTGGCCGGGTAGTCACCCCACACACTACCCCCAACCTGGAGGGCCAGGTCTTTAGTTTAACTCTAAGACGAAGAGCCGGTCAAATCGCTGCTTATAGGCCTGGGCTGCGAATATATGTCGTAGTAGCCCTATAAAGTGTTCACTAAGTAGTTCATCCTGACTGGAACTGTAGACGCCACTGTTGATTCCATCTTAGGAGTTCTTCAGCTGCCGCCGTTGAAAAGGAGGCATGCCTTAGTGGAAGCATACCTCCTCCCCCTCTCTCTTTGCTGCCGTCAACAACTTCCCACTGGGGTTGGAACCCAATCTTCGGTTGAGATACTAGTCACCCGATGTTCACCGCGGGGAGGTGGAGAGTAAGAGTTGATAGACAGAGGTTGCTGTGGACGCTTGTATCCTCTTGAATGCACTGTGTCTACCCTTCGAACATCAGTCAAAAGCTATCGGCTGCCTTTATTACACTACAGATGATCATGCAATGCTTTGCCTTAATATTTTCTTAATTTCAGGAATACACCCAAAAACTGCTCAAATTGAAGGCCGTGCAGAAGGAACTCCAGGACCATCTCTCCAATCTGCCCGACTTAACCCAACTCCCAGATGTAACCGGTGGCCTAGCCCCACTCCCATCGGCTGGTGATCTCTTTAACATTCATTGAAAGGACAGTTTCCAAACCAACATAAAAGAATTATTATTAAAATTACTATTATTATTACTGTCACCCTACGTAACACTTAAACACACACATAGGGACTATTCGAAGTCGGCAAGTTATTCAGCTTCCGCTTAGGTTTTTAATTGATCTTTGTTTGAACTAAATTTGACAATTTCCTTAAGATGCTTACAACTTGAATCCATTCGAGATTCGTTAACAATTAAAACTTTTATTCGAGTGACACATACCAACCCCAAAGGGGTTCTATATTTTCTTGCAACCAATTCAGAGTGTGTTTGAACGAGCAACAAGCGTTGTCTGTCGGAAATGGGGAAATGTTTGTCAATAAATGAAAGAAAATTAGTTCAAGTGTTTTTTTTTGTTTATAAGCTTTAATGCATAGCGAAATTCGCAGGGCCACACCACTTCTCGATAAAATCTAAAACATCCGGAATACCCCCGGTGGGTGCCATTTTGAGGGCAACACTGAACTTGCTCCAAGTATCGCGATTCGACTGGTGATTTGAGGATTTAAAAGTCACTGGCTGGCGCCCACGAACCGGGTAGGCGCTCAAGACGCAAGGCACATCACTGACACCCAAGCTGGACTCGTAAATGCCGCGATCGTCTACCGGTAGGACCTGTTCAAAATTGTCTTGAGGCAAGATTACATGTTTAAAGAGAGAACTGTCTAACCTGATCGACTTGCTGGTCCATGCTTACTGCCAGAACCCATTCGCGGACCTCTTCGTGCAATTGGGGTTCGTTCTTCAAGTGGATCTCCTCGGGAAGAGGCACCGAGCTGGGGAAATCTGTTGTCGACAAGTCTGAATGATCCACAAGATTACCAGAGCCCTCCTCAATAGCGTCACACACGTCCAAATAATGATTAAGAATGACAAATGCTTCGGATTCACGTCCAGCAGCACGAAGATCCATCCCAGCTTCAAGGAATCCCTTGTCGACTGGAATGACATCGGTGTACCGAAGGAGAGCGACAGAAATTCGGACTGCTATAGGCTGAAGTGAAGGCAATTGCCGGCAAGCAGCTCGAGTGGCGTAAAAGTGGGCTATCAGAAGCAGTTGCTCGACGTTGTCGAACATTTGGGATGCGGCGAATTCAGATGCTTTCAAGGTCTAGAAAAATACTTGCTGAGAGAGATTGTGATGGCCAAAACTGAAGGAACCAACCTGGGAGAGTTTGAATAGGAAATTTCTCAAGTCTTTCCAAATGTCTGCAGCCACTTCCTCCCTGAGGGCGAAGCAATCCAGAGCGATCCGGTTGTAGATGTTAAAGTTCGCCTCCAATGGTGGAGTTCCATGGATTAGGTATTGTGCGAGTGCTGCAGAGGCATCCCCTTCGCGAATCAACTGTGCAGCATAAAGAGCTAGGTACTTGTGCAGTACTGGCCCGCTGATGTTCTTCGCTTTGTCCAAGCATCGCACCCACTGTCCTTGATCGGCCAACATGTCCAGGGCGCTCATAATATCTAGAAAAGGAAGAAATTTCAATAGTTCTTTGAAAGCAATGAGACCATTTACCAATATCGGCCAACTGCTCGACATTCCCTTCGTTCTTCAAGCGAGATTTCTGCTGAATTTCTACGTAGGCAACTAATTCCGGGTCGATTTCCTTGGCCAGGCGTCTAGCTTTGGCCCATTGCTCAGACTTGATGAACACATCGACGGCTTCCTTGGGCAAATCCGAAGCCAGATACAACTGTGCCGCCGGTCCAATCTGGCGGATTTCGAGAAGCCTCGGACCCAACTGATGGGCGATATGGCTTGCGTCTTTCCCCTCCAAGAATTGATTGCAAATCTCGGCAGCTCGGACGAGGGCTCGTTCGACACTCGGTTCATCAGCATTGGAACTGTTAATCTGCATCAAGCACTCAGCGGCTTTGCGGAAATCTTCTCGCTTCGCAAACTCTGCTGCTTTCTGAAGATAGGCCCTAGAGTCATCTCCAGAATGAGCGCTTCTTCGTTGATCCTGAGCTTGCAGGCGCTTAAGGTCGTTCAATGCCGATGGATGGTGTTCTTCAGCGATCCGGAGAGCTTCTTCAAACATTCCATTGTCCTTGTAATAGTCGACAATCAAATCTGGGCGTTGAGCCCTCAGAAGCAAAGCTTCGTACTCTGGGAAATTCCGGGTCTCCAATGCTGAAGAAGCCTGATTGACCAGCACCTCATTCACCGCGTCTGGGAGATGAGTCTCAGCAACACTCACAGCTGCCTTCCAATCACCCGCATGTGTATACATCAAAATGGCTTCCTTCGGCTTGTTAGCTTTGATGAATTCAACTTCGGCTTCCTCAAACTTGCCCTCATCCTCAAGCGACATGGCGATCTTCAAGTGAACCTCATCCGTTGGCTTGCCTGATATGCGACACAAGTCCATTGCGAATTCGAATTGACCTGAATCACAAGCAAATCCCAGAGCGGTATCAAGCAGACCCAGTTTGTTGAGCAAACGAACAGCTCCTTCAACTGGCAGCGACTTGGCCCACATGTAAGCCACCTGATTGCTGGCTCCATCGGTTCCTTTTTGCTTAGCCACACGGTAGCCATCTTCCCAGCGATTCGCCGTGCAATACATGTGGACAGCTGACTTCCAGTCCCCAGCAGCGATGAAATGTATTTCGGCGTTCTTGAATTTCCCCTTGGTCTCTAGCTGGCGAGCTAAATGAAGATGGGTGCTATCGACAAGCTCCTTGTGAAACTTCTCGACTAGACGGATCATCGAATCGTACAGCTCCCGGCGTTTGTACATTGCAATGGCTAAGTCCGGTTCGTTGACGGCGAGGAGAACTTTCTCGGCGTCTCGGTATTTTCCTTAAAAGAAATCGGATTTTTATTCACCCCAAGAAGTGCATTTTTCTTACCCTGTTCCTCGAGGTTTCCAGCGAGACTTACAAAAAGATCCCTCATCTCCTCAGAATTCAAATATTTCTCCCCAATGGAGTAAGCTTTCTCCCATTTCCCATGCCTGTTGAGCAGCTCAATGGCGTCTTTGAAAAGATTCGCCCGAACCAAAAGATCCTCAGCACCCTCGAGATCTCCCGCCAAAGCCAAATGTTTGGAAAGGTCCAATGCATACTTTTGAATCTCTTCAGGTTCGTCGAGAACCTTTGCAATTTGGACTGCCTTTCTCCATTGCTTCGCCCCTACCGCTGCATCAAGAGCTTTTCGGGTAGACCCCGCTTCGATGTAGTGATTGATAGAAGCATCAAGTTGCTTTTTGGACACCAACCAATCTCCCCATTCCTCTTCAAGACTAGTCACTTCATCGGGCGCCACTTGACGGGCGAGTTCTAGAGCCCTGGTATAGGCGCTTCCCTTTCGGAACAAGACTAACGCAGCTTCAGGATTCGATAGCTTGTAGGCAATATCACCAGCCATTTCATAGAGTTCTGAAAAGAATCGGAGATTTGGAGACCCCAAATTCTATGTAAAATGTCGTTGCTTACCACAACTGACCAGTCCCTCGGTGACTTTTCTCATCAAACCTTCATCTTCCAACAGATACGAAACCTTCAAAGCAAGCCTAGCTGCTCTAGCAGGCTTATTTGCCTTCAAATAGAGAGTCATAGCTTTCTCCACTTCACCCTGTTCTTCCAGCACCTGTCCCGCTTTTTCTTCCTGCCCAGACGATAGAAGAAAACTCATTTGGTCCTCCTTGAGCTGTCCCAACAAAGGATATCCCCTCCTTTCGGCGAGATTAATCGCTTCATCCCACATCCGAAGCAATTTGTACATCTTCAGAGCTGATTCGATCTCGCCCTGTTCCAAATAGATTCGCTCTGCTGTTCGAAGATCAGAATTGAGAAGAGCCAACCTGGCCCTCACTTCGGGACACATAATTCCTGGACCCATGGTTTCCTCGTACTTATCCGAAGCTGCAATCATTTGCTGCAGATAGAAAGCCTTCGATACATTGCCCAAAGCTGCATAGCACCGTTGAGCAACTCGAAGATTTCCATCTTCCAGGGAGATGATAGCGAGATTATGCCACATGGCTTTAGCAGCTGGCTTGTCCCCAAGAGTTTCGAGAAACTGAACAGCTCGCCCAAAGTCACTGTCATTAACAGCTGTTCCGAATTCAACCAGTCCCTCATCCAGCTGATAAGTGTGCTCGGTTGGGCCTTCCTGACTATGGACCATTGTCCGACCCTGTAAAAGAGTGACTTAAGGTGTCTTATAATATTCTTTGGAGACCTACCCCTTCTCTGATGACTTCCACAGCATCTCCCCTAATAGACATCATGGTAACATGTTCTGGTAGATCAATGTTGTACCATATCGCCAAATTGTTGTTGCTTTGAGCCACAACGACATCACTCTGAGGGACCCACTGGACAAAGGATATGTTCCCGAGAAGGGTCTGCTTCTTCCCAGCATAAATATCAACCAGCATGAGTCTTAAAAAAATGCCTTCAAACCTTGAATTAATTTAAAGAAAATTCTGAAGTACCTCAACTTCTTATCTCGAAAGAGCAGCTTGTGAGCCGTTTCACTCAACTCAATCCAGTCGATTTTTGAGTCATGGGTGACTTGACTAATAGCCGTTTGGGAGATGAGATCCACCACGCAGATTGTCTTAGCATCCAAGAGGAACGCCAATTTTTTGTTGTCCCTAGAAAAGCTTCAAAGTGAGTTTGAGTGCGAAATGAGTTTTGAGAACCCTACCTTGAGTTCCCTCTCTCATTCAATCGCACCGAGATCACATGGGGGTTCACGAATTCGGTCCGGACCGAACCTAAAATATGAGAATCTCCATATTCAACTAAGGAGAGCTCACCGACGTTAAAAATCAAGCAAACAGTTGGATTCTCAAAGTAGAATCTTTCGTGTCTTCCCGAAACCGACCAGGGTACCTCACTCACTAAATTTCTCGTGAGATCACTCAAAATGAGTGAATCCTCAGTTCTGGCCACCAAAAAGTTGTCCTTTCCCATGATACGAACGTCGTCTATCTCGAGTCCTAGAGTCGATTCGATGGTCATTTGTTCACTGGGCTCCTGCATGGATTTCACCAGGAGCTGGCTGGGAGCCACGAAGATGAGCTCAAATTTGTCCTGCCATACAGTTCGTTTGAGAACTGACTCAAACATGATTACAGCTCCTGTTACAGAGCCCATGGCCACCCTAAGGGAACGAATATTTGACAAGGATCATTGGAAGGGTTTAGTGTCTTACCTGGCTCCATCCTTTCTCCATAAGATCCCTGTAACAGTATAAAAGTGGTCAATTTCCTTATTAGCCGTTTCACTCCAAGCCTGCAAACGGGGGCTCCACGTGAAAATCCGAATTCTGTCGAAACTCCCAAAAGCCACGGCTTGCCCGTTGGGCGAGGAGGCAGCAACAGTGAACTCTCGTTCGCCTTCACTTCGAGAGTAGTCAAAGGTTCGAACCTGCCGACCCTGGTTTTGGACAACATTTCTTTTAAGGAACCGTCAAAGTAAAAGGATCGAGATAACCTACTTGAGAATCATAGAAAATAATCCTTTGGTCACAACCTCCGGCGCAGAACCCACCCTGTGGCCAACCAAGGGCAAATGGTGGCACTGTGTGTTGAACAAGGCGACCCGACGATTCTGCATTGCCTTCGGTGAGGAAAAATCGAATTATGTTTCCGTCGTAATGTCCTGAAAGGAATCCTGTTCCTTTGGTGTTGGGCGCAAACGAGATGGTCATACTATCGGCACTGTAAAGGCTCTGCGATTTGTTTGTTTTGCAGTGGAGAGCACGTACTTTGCCATCTTCAAGACCTTTTTTGAACAAACAAAACCGTTAATAATGCAACCTGCAAGAATACCCCCTTGTCTTCATAACAAACCTGCAATAATCGACCCCGTCGAAAGCCAAATTAATGCCGTGATAGCTGCCGTCTGTGGGAACTTATTACAAATGACCTTCTTATCGCTCCACGATTCACCCAGCTTATACACAAACACAATGTTATCACTCTGTCCAACTGCCAATTTCGTTGAATCCGGACTAAAAGCTAATCCCCTTATTACGTACGAGGATTTTCCATTTGACGGATTACTGGGCTTTGTTGAGAATTTGTCTCGCCTTTCGCCGGATTCGTCGAATATCAGAACATGTCTATCGGCTGTGGCAACTGCAAATTTTTGATGATTCGGCGACCAAGTGAGACCGGCAACACGATTCAGGTACTCCTGCAAGATGAAACGGAAACGGAAACAGAAATTTCATAATCCTCGAAAAGTGCGTACATCAGTTTTTGTTACCTGCCCTTCGATGAGAGTTTTTAAGAACTTTAACTGCATTTTTACAACTTTAAAAAACTATTCCGACATTTTTCTATCGAATTCAATGAAAACACACTTACTTCGTTTTGTTTGGGTTTTGTTTAATGTCAAGGGTTGCCATAGTTTTCGAAGACAGCTGGGAAAATTCTGTTCAGAAAATAAACAAAGTTTTCTCTTAATAGAAGAGAAATGACATGACAACGACAAGATGACATAACGGTAGATTCTGTTAAAGGTCCAACAATCCTCCCTTATTCTGTTCTTCTCTTTTGGGAACTCTCTATTCACCACTCTCACCCGGGTGCTATATGTGGGGGGATTGCTTTTTCGTGTAGGTATATTTTTATTGTGTTGTAGAGCTATCACCGTTATTTAGGGGTTGGGCGGGTGAAAGGGGTATTGTTATGAAGACCCAGCTACAGGTATGAGGCTGATGATTGTGTCTACAGACCAAAAGGGATGTGAACGTGATTCCGTACCATCTGAAGGATGTTGTGGGTACCTACATCCGATGTGGGATGTATGAAGGGTGACATCGAGTGTCTGCTTTCGTTTATATTCGTCCGTCGTCGGGTAGAGGACATAATGTGTATTGGCTTTTGGCACATGATTTGTATGTGTGCTCCCTACGATAGGAGGTTGTTTGTTCATTAGGGTGGCCAGCAAAAAAATAAAATATAGAGTCCATTGATAGGAGATCCTGTTAGAAGAGTTTTTAATTATTTTTTTCGAACCACCCTAATATGTATTTTCGTGGTTTGAAAAATGTATACCAACTCAACGCAAATAGGTACCGACTTGGTTGAAAAAGCCTTTGTTCATCGCTGTTGTAAGCAGTACAACGATGGCATCTTTATCGCTAGCTAAAAGTTCTACCAACTCATTTGGATGCTTCTAATTGACAAACATTCATAGAGACTGAGTACCTTTACCTCCTCGTCGTTGAATAAATTGTTGTGGTTGGCTGACGAGGCGGCAGTCCTCATGTGCCAAGAGTACTTGAATGAAAATAAAATAATTGTTCAAGACAATGGAAATTTTATGATTTCCATTTGCATTAAATTTCTGTAGGTATACCTGTCAGGTTGGTTGAGGAAGGATATATGAAAAAGAATTCGCCTTGAAACTTATCAAATTGGAAGGAGAGTCTAGTAAGTGGGTATTATCATCAGGTCAAGGAGTTTATTTTTATTCTTCGAGTGTCACAATGTTAGGTAACTTTCTAAAGAGATAATTTGGGCGGATTCAGTTTTGTGTACATAATCAGAAAAATATTGGTGAATAGGTAATAGCACCTAGAGCAAAAGAAAGACCAACAAAAAATCTACTCATTCCTGCTCTTCTTTTAATAAAGAATCTGCACCTTACCCCGACGACCGATTGTGGAACTTAAGACGAAGTTGAAAATAAAGAAAATGGGAAGGAGAATAAGACCTGTTGGATTAGGAAAAAATAAGAGCTAAATTCTTTTCTGTAGTCTGTACTCTGTACCATGATTCTTTGTGTTGGTAAACATTCAAGAATTCTCTTTATTCAAATTTTATTAAAGTTCATGAAAGTAACATTTCTATCAGCAGGCATATTCATAACATTTATGCTACTAACATGAGTTCAACAGAACTGGCTTATAAATTACAGCGGTTCATTCTGTAAAGTGCAGGTTCTTATGTGAAGAATGCTAGTTATCAGCTATAATAAGAGACCAAGTTCATTGTAACAGGGCACAGGGGGCGCTGGGAATTGTTGTTGAAAAGTAAAGCCAAAAAAGTTGAGAAAGGGTAGTAATTCTTAACCACTTACAGCTTCTGGAGGCATCTGTTGGTGTCTTCGTTTTAATAAGAAAAAAATAAAAAAAATTGCAAAGCTTAAAAGCTTTTGAGAAGGACTTTTTTGGAAAGTTCAAAAATGAAGCTGAACTATTGTAAAAAGTAAGCAAGCACAACACCCCTGGCATTGTGGTGCTCGTCTAAGGAAGTAATTGAATGAAAGTTGATTTAGTATTATTGATTTCTTTATTATTAGCAATTGAGACGTATGTTGTTTAAATCCTTTAGTACTTTCAAAGCCGTTGATTGATTTCTTTTTTTTTGTATGACTTCTCATAATCCAGCGATTCCGACTATCTACTTATCTATGGTTGGGTGTTGTAGCATCTGGCCCAAGTAACAATTTATCTTGTATAAGGTCCGATTCCTGAATATTTAGAAGCAATAGCTTCCATAGAGTTATTTTAAGACTTATTTAAGGATGATTGTTTTTATTTTGCTTAAATAAGACCTTTTGTAATTTACTTATAACAGTCTGCAATTTGATAACAAAGATAAGGCCTCCTTATGCAAATTATAACAAACTTCTTGCACGAGATTGATTTACCGAAATCACATAAGGCCTCGCTTTGCTTCCTCGTGAAAGCACATTTAAAATAGCTAGTATAACGCCTTTTATTTGTTTCCTAATAACAATCTGCAATTGATAACACAGGTAAGGCCTCCTTGTGCAAATTATAACAAACTGCTTGCTCGAGATTGATGGCATATGCTGCATCTTTTCCAAAACCCGGGTACTGGTTATATCACTAGATATCACTAGATATAACTTGCAAAACTTGTAAGCGCGAGTGCAAACACAAAAACAGCAGCACGTAAATAACGTCCCTACAAATTTGGAGGCAACCAGACCCGGAACGACAAAGGATATCGAATTGAGAATTTGTACCTGGAATGTAAGAACACTCTACACTCCAGGTGCAACTCAAAAACTTGAATCTGTCCTCACGCAGTATAAGGCAGACATTACTGAAATCCAAGAAATACGATTGATAGGATCAGGGAAAATGAAAAGAAAAATTGCGACATTTATTACAGCTGTCATCAAAGAATGCATATTTGGATGCGGATTCGTCGTGGGAGATCGAAAGTCATGGTTTTCAGGCCAATTAGTGGTCGCCTGGCTGTAATCCGGATCAGGGCCAAACTACAAAACATCAGTCTAATATGTTCACACGCCCCTACCGATGATACTGAAGAGTCTAGCAAGGAGGATTTTTACGACCTCTTGCATAGCGATAGAGCCTACGGAGCCTGTCCACAGTACGACGACAAAATCGCACTCGGAGACTTCAATGCAAAAATCGGGAAGGAAGACATCTATGTTGGATTGGTTGGAATGCACACCCTTCACGAAGTTACAACAGACAACGATTTCTGACTAATCGACTTTGTTGTAGGTCGTAATACGGTGATAAGTAGCACTAGGTTTCCAAGATCTACACAGCAACCTCGCGATCTCCGGATGGTCGAACCACCAATCAAATCGACCATGTGCTAATCGGTGCAAGGCACGCATCCAACACCTCGAACGTGTGCACTTTCGTAGGAACGAATGTCGGCTCTGACAACTTTCTGGTAGTGGCTAAGTTGAGAGCTCGAGAAATTCAACATCGGTTGCCGCCGTCCTTCCAAATACCACAGATGTCAACACCTTGTGGAACCAATATCGCGAAATAATTAGGAATGAAGCCGAAACCACCATAGGGCACCAGCCACCCCCGAACAAGAACCCGCGGTATGATGATGAATGCGCGTTATTGAAAAGAGAGACGGAAATTGCACGCTTGCAGACGCTGCAACGGAAAACAAGAGCAGCAAGAGAAGAGTGCCGAACAAAGAGGAAAAATGAGAAAAAGACCCTGCGAAGGAAGAAAAGAGCATCGGCAGCTCAATGACCTAGAAGAGTCACGGACCAAGAACAACACCCGTTTCTTTAGAAGGTCGAAGCAATTAGGTTCTGGTTTCAGTATCGGGACACAGACTTTTCGAAACAGTGAAAGAAAGCTAGTCACCGAAGCACTGGGAATTACACTTCCAACAGCTGCCGAATGCACATATTGTCGAGCGAGCCAATGAAGAAAGTGAAGCAAGACCAGTCAGTGAAGACCCAGTCCCAGCCCCCAGCACGGAAGAGGTAGAAAGAGCTAAAAATAACAAGTCGGCCGGGTCGGAAGGCATACCTGCGGAACTCCTTAAAAATATGGAGGAGGTGTTTTGATGAACCACATGCACCAGGTCATCAACAAAGTGTGGGAGGAAGAATACATGCCCACTGACTGGTCGATAAGCTCAATATGCCCTACAAAAAAGGCATACCCCTGCTTAATGTTGCATACAAAATCCTATCCAACGTACTGTGTGAGTGTCTTAAACCGTTCTGCAACACAATAATCGGCACGTACCCAGTGCGGCTTTAGGCCAGGTAGAACAACGATAGACCAAATATTCACACTCAGGCAAGTCCTGGAAAAGACCAACGAAGTTCAATTCAAAACCCACCATCTTTTCATCGACTTCCAAGCTGCTTATGATAGCATCCACCTGAATTCGTGATCCCGAACAAACTGATCCAGCTGTTCTGAATAACGCTAAGTAACAGCTCATTCGAGTTGTTTCAAACATGCAAAGGGTTAAGGCAAGGAGATGCGCTGTCATGTAATTTCTTCAACATAGCCCAGGAGCAGATAGTACGCAAGGCCAGGTGTGAGTAATGTTAACATTATCTTCAATAAATCCACCCAGCTCCGTCGCTATTCGGCCGACATAGACATCATCGGTGGATCCAAAAGAGCTATGCTGAGACCTTCACAGCGATTGGCGAAGCTCGTTGGTCTTGAAATGAATGAGGACAAGACAAAGTACATGCTATCAACAAACAAAAAAACATCTGTCCACCGCCTAGGACAAAACGTCAATGTTGGTAGCAGCAATTTCCAACAAACGACACCTTCGTGGAGAACCGACGCGACGAAGAATTACCCTAGCGAACCGTTGCTACTTCGGGCTGGCAAAACAACTAAGTTAAAAATTCATCATTCGAAAGACAAAGTGCTTAGGTACTCTACAAGACTTTGATTTTACCAGTCCTACTCTGATCCCCCAAGTGCTGCCACTTTCGAAAGAAAAAGTCTTCGACGGATATTCGGTCCTCTAAATGCGACGATGACAAATGGAGAAGAAGGTTCAACCACGAACTGTACGAGCTGTACCAAGATGTGGATGTAGTCCAAAAGGCCAAGAAAAGACGACTACATTGCCTCGACCACATCAAGCGAATGGACGACAACGCTTTGGCCAAGAAAGTCGTAGCCCTTAGGCTCGAGACCGAAAAACCGAACCCCCCGTACAAAGACGAAGTAACTGCGGATTCCAGAGCGTTTGGTTTTGAAGACTGGAAAATGCATATGAGGGACCGTTCCCGATAGAAAACTTGTGTGTGTTAAATCTGTCATAAGATGTTACTCTCGATGTCTTTCGGTGCAGATTCTATTTCGAAATCGTAGAGTCTGAATTTGGAACAGTTAGAGTATTGTCCTGAATAGATAGTAAGATAAGAATTGAACAGAAATATTATGATTAGTTTCAAGTAAACTTCTTCTTTTTTCATTCAGCATTTACGATACAATGAACCAGATTTTCCATCTGATATTTGGCCTTGAAATGTAGATCCCAAATAAATTTCCCAATTCATTCCCCACCATTTCCCCTCTCACCACAATATATACCCCATCCCCTTCACTAAAATATTCAACTGAACGATACTCTCCTTTCACCACATCGAGGTAAAGTTCCTTAGAAACAGTTTTCCTTGCTTCGAAGAAAAGCTATGCCTATTAACCTTTCCCAACAAAAGTAGCAAAAAACATCAGTAGGTAGATGCGGCATACAAATACGTGAATTAAATTTATGCAAATTTGATTATCCTAGAGGCAACATTTTTTTCTAAAATTCACCTCCTTTCATAAGGAAACGCAGATAAAAAGCACAGTAGAAAAAAAGGAAGAAATAAACGTCCTTCGCTCCAAGGCCTGCTCCGTTCCGGGGGAAGAAATCTTAACAAAATACCTTAACAAATCCATTTGAATCCTCTTCAAAGTCCTTGTCACACGTTTTTATGTTCACAATAGCACGCTGAAGGTAAATCTATTTGATAGAGAAGCGACACAACGAAAAAAAAGGACATCCCATACATCCTAGAAAACATTGAATAGAAGAAAAAATAACTTGAACTTGTATTTGAGGTTACCTGATTTCATTTACCCCACCTACTTTTGCCTTAGTTACATCCTTATATGAACTGAATACAAGCTTGAAGATGCCCATGCCCCCGAAGTACTCTGTATATCCTTGTGTCCTTGCAACTCGGATGCTGCCGTTTTTTTGTTATCTGCGCCCTGAAAGTTGAGAAAAAAGGACTTCACAGCAGCGGAAGAAGAAGTGCAGACGGGCGTTTTAGCAGTTAAATAAAACTTCTCACCATAAAAATCAACAAAAGAATGGAGAATCGCTTGTTGACATAAATAACGGCTACATTCACAATTATTTGAAGTGAAACCGAGCCGCAGTGAGCTTAGTGGGAGGGCAGTTGTGAGATATGCAGAGCAATAATAATTTAATTCGAGGAAACATGACTTGCTACTTGCCACGTTTTATTCACTTTTTTTTGTTTTGTCCATGTCCCCATTTTATTTTAATTTTTTCTGCCTTTTTTTAGACATGAGTATGTTGGGTCGCTCATCTCCGCTTCAAGTCATCGCTATCGCCATCGGTATCTCTATCTATCCACCAAAGGGACTATCTCCGCTGGGGTGCCATTGTATGCTTCCGGTTTGCTTTGTGTGCTATCTCATACTTTGGCCAGCAATGACAAAAGGACATGCTTCCTGGAAAAATTTTTGGTTATTAAATTACTGGAGCATATCCTTGAGCTTTTGTTTGAGCAAGTTGAACACACAAAAAATAGACAAAAAAAAAGTGAATCACACAAAAAAACGGGCGAAAATAAAACGACGACAAGATGAATAAAATGCGGACCAAAAGAAATTGACTGAAATAAATTGTTGGTTTTTTCTTTTCCGATGTCCTAGCGCTCGGGTCGCTGACTGTGACTGGGGCTGGATGTGGGCAGAGTTGGGCAAAATTTATTCGAATAATCATTCGAATAATAAATAATCATTTTATTCGTTATTCACGAATAATGAATAATTTCATTTATTCGAAGAAAATTTATTCGAATGACGAATAAATTATTTTATTCGTTATTCGAATAACGAATAAACGAATAACGAATAAAATGAACATAAGAAATTTTGTAGAACAATTAAACAGTTTGTTTGCTTTTGGCAAGTTTATCATGGTAGGTTATGAAAAAACTCGTTCGACTGATGCAGATGAAGGCAATGGTGTATTATATTTTTTAAAATATCCTTTTTACTTCTGGATAGCAAACCAGACTTTCAGCGTACGGTCTTCTTCAGCAAAACACTGGGATACTATGTCATCAGCTCTGGTTCTTGGTGTTGTTTGTGTATGCTGCTATTGCACTTCTATGTCATTTTCGCTTCCTGAATCGGTTTTGAAGTCCGAATATGGGTTTTCAGGATAAGCATTCACGAGCAGCAGACGTCGAGTTTGGGAATCCTTTTATTTTTTACAACTTTAGGCTCACACTTTGTACATGTCATCACGATACTTAAACAAATTTGCATTAAACAAAGTCAATGTCGTTTTTGCACAGATTTGATTCATATACACATTCATTAGAACCTGTTGAGATGTTCAAAATGTTTTGATTTGATTGAGATTTCATTTCATTTTCATTTCTTAATCCTTAACTTCATTTACTTCATCCGTCTAATTCCAAAGGAAACGTACATAAATAAAAAAAATTGAAGGTAAACAGACAAATGAAAAAAGGTACATAGTCGATTTTATTCGTCATTCAGAATAACGAATGAAATCACGAATAAATTACGAATAACGAATAAAATCACGAATAATTTATTCGCGAATAAATTATTCGTGAATAAATTAGTGGCGAATAATTTTTTATTCGAATAATTATTCGAATAACAATTTATTCGAATAATGCCCAACTCTGGATGTGGGTTTCTGAACCAAGTCCTCTTATGTGAATTTTTCTTGTAGTCTTGTGACAGTTTGCTCGTTCGCTTGGTTTGTTTCAGTTCCACAAACTTAGGAGACAATTTCTCTTAATAAAAACAGCAATTTGCAGGCTTAAGGATGCTCAGTTACATATGTTTTCCGCTGTTTTTGTTGTTGGGTGTGTAGCTGTGAAGGTTTGTTGGCTGATGTGTGAATAACAGAGATAACATGTAGTCGGACTTGTACCTATTCTGAGAATTCGTTCTAGGAAGAGGATGTCGGTCGGTAAGGTTGCTGGACACACTTCGAGAAAATTATTGGTTCCTAAGAAATTGATGAAAGCACTAATGAAAAGTAAAATATTTCCTTATTAAGGTTTCTTGATATAAGAATTTGGCGCAATATAGAGAAGAACTAACATTTTTTAGGACTGAAGTAACGTTTTTTACTTATTGTATTTCCACACTCCAACAAAACCGCTGGAGCAGATGGTAAAGCTGCCGAGCTGTTCAAAGCAGCAGGCGACGATTTAGATAGGCACCAAATCATATGTAAGATATGGTCGGAGGAGTGCATGTCCGATGAATGGAACCTCAGCATTGTCTGTATGATCCAGAAGAACGGAGATCCTCTAAACTGCGCCAACTACAGAAGAATCAGCCTACTTAACATCGCTTGCGAGATCCTCTCTGCCGTAATATGTGAACGTCTGAAGCCTTTCGTCAACAATCTGATTGGTCCTTATCAATGTGGCTTCAGACCAGGAAAGTCAACCATCGACCAAATTTCCACTTTGCTGCAGATCCTCGAAAAAACCTATGAACTCCAAATTGCTACCCACCACCCTTTCATCGATTTTAAGGCCGCATAATATGACAGCATCTACAGAGACGAACTATATAAAGCTATGTCTAGTTTTGGCATCCCTGCCAAGTTCGTTATGACGGTGGAGAACTCCCGCTGCTCCATCAAGGTTGGCAACGAGCTTTCGGAATCTTTTGATGTCAAAAAAGGACTCTGACAAGGTGATGCTCTGTCGTGCGATATCCTTAACATCGTTCAGCACCAGAAGCGCTATCTTCCAAAAGTCTGTCCAACTTCTCGCGTACACCGATGATATTGGATGATATTGTTATAATCTGAAGAACACAGCATGATGTCAATGGCGCCTTTGTGAGCATTGCGGCAAAAATAGGTTTAGCGGTAAATGTGGGAAAAACGAAGTATATGCTGTATATGCAACAACACCAGCTCCAAGATCAGACGAAGAATAACTCTTGTTAATCGCTGTTTCTTTGGGCTTAGAAAGCAATTGAGTGGAAAAGCTCTCCCTCGAGGAACTAAGGTAAAACTGTATAGCACCCTCATCATCCCAGCCCTGCTGTATGGTGCAGAAGCATGCACTTGACAAAATTGGATGAATGTGCCTCAGGCTGTTCCGAGAGAAAAGTTCTTCGGGTCATATTTAGCCCCGTGTGCATTGATAGGGAATGGAGAAGAAGCTATAACAGCGAACTTTACGAGTTGTACAACGACATGGACCTAGCCAGAAGGGTCAAGGTGCAGAGACTCAGATGGCACGGTCATTTAGAGCGGATGGACACCAACACCAATACTCCGGCCCGGAAAGCCTTCGACACTATTCTCGAGGGACGTAGAAGGAGAGGAAGACCGCGACTCAGGTGGCGCACACAAGTGGAAGAGGAACTCAATCAACTTAGAGTGTGAAACTGGAGACAGCTAGCTAGGGACCGAGTTGGCTGGCGGAGACTGTTGATTGAGGCTCAAGACCACACCGGACTGTAGCGCCAACTTATGTTAGTAAGTAAGAATTTCCACACTCACGTCAGGTTGCCATTGCAGGCCTCTACCCTTCCATGCTGTCTCGTAATCACCTGTCGTCCTCTTTTACGACGCGATATCTTTCCGGTTTGGAGTCGAAGAAGTTGAACTCTTCTCATCTAACTTCAGCGTTTTCCGTAAAGAAATCCTGACATCTGTTTCATCCAATAGTACTTTATCTGTTGGCCGCGGCGTTCTCATAGCAATAGATTCAAGCTTTGATGTCTCATTAGTTAATATTCCTAATACTGCAAACCTCGAACTTATTGGTATCAAAATCAATCTAATAAAACGTTGTATATTTTTGTTGTGCTGTTATATTCCCCCAGTCCAACCCCTTGACATGTATATTACATTTTTAAACGCAATTGACTACATTGTTGATATATCTAATCCTGAAGACGATATTTTAATTGTTGGTGATTTTAACCTTCCTCACCTGGTTTGGAATGACTCGCAAGATGAGATATTCCTTGTCACCAATAATGCAACATCCGAGAAAGAAATTTTATTTTCTGACCGCTTGCAGGCCGCTGGCTTATATCAGATGAGTTGTATCAAAAACAATCTAGGACGACAGCTCGATCTTGTTTTTAGCTCTGATACCGAAAATACAAATGTATCAGAAAGTAATATCCTCTTATCGAAACTCGATGTCTACCATCCCCCCATCACCATTATCTTTGCTTACATCAGCATGAATGCAAATCCGGAGATTTCTAATACTAAAAAACTTAATTTTCGAAAAGCTAATTTTGAAAAACTTAATGAACTTATTAGCAACGCCAACTTTGACTTCCTTTTTGAACACAATATACACATTGACGTATGTATTTTTAAGTTCTATAATATCATCTTCGACTGCTTTTCACAATCAGTTCCACTTGTTCCAATTAAAAACATGACATCTTCCCCTTCTTGGTACAGCAAAGAATTGAAGAGTCTTCGCAATAGACGTAACAAACTTTGGCAAAAATATCTTAAGTCTAACTCCAACACCGACCTTTGCAACTACATCTCAGCCTCTAATCGATTCTCAACTTTATGTGACGCGCTATACTCAGAGTACATCCTCAAAATGCAATCAGATATTATCTCTAATCCGAAATTATTTTACCAATTTATTAATAGCAAAAGAAAATGTGATGGTTATCCTTCAGTGTTAAAGTTGAATGATAAATCATCTGATGATTCTTTAACAATTTCTAACCTTTTTGCTGAATATTTTGGTCAAGCCTTTACCTCTCACAATCAAGTAATTGATCCAATCTTTTTTCATTACATGAATGGCTGTACTGAGTCATCTCTTACTTCAATCAACATTGACGTATCCTCAGTGATTAATAAGATTAATCTTTTAAAAGACGATTCCTCTACAGGACCTGATGGCGTTCCACCAATTGTTTTAAAAAAATGCATTGACACCCTGGCACTTCCTTTAACCAAACTTTTTCAACTATCGATTTCCACTAGCGTTTTTCCACAGTTTTGGAAGGAGTCATTTATAATTCCTGTTCACAAAAAAGGCCCTAAAAACGATATTAAGAACTATAGGCCTATTGCAAAGCTTTCTTGTATTCCCAAACTATTCGAAAGCATTATTTAT
Organism: Sphaerophoria taeniata; assembly: GCA_943590905.1. Classification (NCBI taxonomy): domain Eukaryota; kingdom Metazoa; phylum Arthropoda; class Insecta; order Diptera; family Syrphidae; genus Sphaerophoria; species Sphaerophoria taeniata. The sequence goes on from OX016541.1 coordinate 150,258,343, forward strand.
GAATTCATGTTTTTTCACTCAAAACAAATCTTTTCCCCTAGGCAACATGGCTTTCTTAAGGGTAGGTCCACCACCACGAACCTTGTTGACTTCACATCCTTTTCCGTTTGCGCATTAGAAGAAGGTAAAGAAATTGACGCGATCGCAACTGATTTTAGTAAAGCTTTCGACAAAATATCACATAACTTAATCCTGTTTAAGCTTGAGAAATTAAATTTTCCACTTTACTTTATCTCCTGGATCCGATCTTATCTAACCAATCGTAACTATAAAGTCATTTTCCGATCGTGTATATCTCACTCAATCAAAGCTATTTCTGGCGTACCTCAGGGTAGCCACCTTGGCCCAATTATTTTTGTTCTAGCTACAAACGACGTCGAACAAATTTTCTCCCACTCAAAACTTCTTATTTACGCAGACGATATGAAAATCTACAAACAGATAACGTGCCCCAAGGATGCTGAATTGCTTCAAACTGACTTGAATAAGTTCTTCACTTGGTGTAAGCAAAATTTTTTAGAACTTAATATTAGTAAATGTCAAGCAATAACCTATTCTAGGAAGCGTCCACCATTGCCCCAAAGAACATATTTGTTTCATAATGAACCTATCGTCATAGTCTCTTCTATTTGTGACTTAGGTGTTCTATGTGATACCCAACTCAATTTTACTTCTCATATTGACAACCTCATTAATAAGGCTAACTCTACACTAGGATTCATTAAGCGTTGGTCTAAGGAATTTTCGGATCCGTACGTTACTAAATCCTTGTACACAACTTTCGTTCGACCAATTTTAGAATATTCTTCTCAAGTTTGGTGCCCATATTACCAGATTCACATTAAGCGCATAGAAGCAGTACAGCGTAGATTCATTTTCTTCGCCCTACGTGGGTTAGGCTGGGATGACCCTTTAAACCTTCCCGCTTACGAAGACCGCTTGAAATTACTTGGGATGCAATCTTTATCAACGCGTAGGAACAATGCTGACATTATGTTTATCCATCAGCTTATCAATGGCCTTATTGACTGTCCAGATATACTGTCTAAAATATCTTTTTATACCAACCCACGACAACTTAGATCTAATCCCTTGTTAAGAATCCCCTACCACCGAACTGACTATGGCCGAAACGAACCAATCACGAGAATGTCTGCAAAAGTTAACAACACCAGCTCTTTCGATCTTAACCTCTCTAAAATTGACCTGAAAAAAATTCTCACCTTACCATCCTATTTCCAATAATTACCCCGAATTATTTTATTATTATTATTAATATTATTATTATTGTTTTTACTTTGTTAACTAGTTTTTAATTTAGATTTAAGATTAAATTTAAGATCGGCTTGTATTAAGTCTTGAATAAAAATTAAAATTAAAATCTCACAAACTTTCTTCCGGCAACAGATTAACATCTGAAAAAGCCCTGTTAAAGGTCGTTAATTGAAAATGTTTGTTTCCCGCCTTACTTTATTTAAGTATTAAAATATATAAAATCATTAACTGTTACTTCGAAAAGTCTGCTAATTCCTCGAGATTAAAAACGAAAACAACTCAAGTTAATCCACTGACTCCGAGCATAATGTAAGTTCCATCAACTCAAATCCACTTATAGCATACTTTTTCCTCTTATATATTTTTTTGTAAATTTTTTAATCCATTAAACTATTAAGCTCTTAACCTACACCCAACGAAATGCTAAGTGTCCTCAAAGAGACAAACTGTTTCAATTAAAAAAGTTATTGAGTTCGAGTAAAAAAAAAGATCGTTGCGCTTTTATCCTTGTTCATAAAGAAAAAAAACACTTAAAAAAGTTCAATGTCTGCCAAGCGTTTTTTTTTCGTCTCGTTGTCGTGCTTTTCGTCGTAAATTTTTTTTGAGTTGAGTTGTTGTCGTGTCGGTTCGTCGTCACTGTGCCATGTGCCTTCTGCGACCATATCCCTTCCGTAAAGTCAATTTTACTTCTTGGCATGCAAAATAATTTCTTTCGAAATTAAAGTTCCTTGGTTTTTTTTTGTGTTTCTTTTGGTATAAGGAGGAGAAGGAATTTTCTTCTATGAAGTACGAGGGATAGGGAACATAAAATACTATCCAATTGCTAGGTAAATTGATATACCATGCAGTTGATTTTGGTTATTTTTGGATCTTGGAAACAAGAGTAGACGGCAAAAAAGGTTTCTTGGAATTCCCCTGGCTGGGATGTTGACGTTGGTTGGTTGCCCCGATATGGTCTTAATGCACATTCTTGCTGGTATCCTTATGTAGTGCAGGCTGCATGGAATAATTGAAATAACAAAGGATAGGGAACGAGGGACTTTGGCCTTATTAAATCTCAATTATGTTTTAAAGTGATAATGCATTGAGAAGAAAGCTGTGAAAAATTGAATTTTGTGGAGAGCTGAGCTGAGACTCTGTCTTGAATAAGGTCCTTTGTTTCGTCGCACAAAGTGGCATGTGTTCAAAATTGTTTGTCAGCGCAGTTAAACCTACAAACTCAAATATTCTTGGGAGACGCAGAGATAATTAAGAAGCCAGACAGAAAGAAGATCACATTTTTTTTTTTAATTGCACAGTTGCACAAATAATGAAATATTCTTTTTGAATTTCTTAAAAATGAGTCTAGATGAGTGTTTTTTGCATCAAAATTCGCCGTCGGAAAAGTAAACACCGTCCGCGTCGGGGAATGCAAATGACCAAGCAAAATAGAACGTATTCTTTTAACGAGTTAGTTCATCTACTCGAAACTTGCAAATTTCAAGGGACAGTGTGGCATTCCGCATGAATAGTCTTAGTCATATCAATGGCGTTTATTCTTCATTTAAGAGATTCACATTCAACAATATGTTTTTGAAACGATGGACGATCACAAAGGTCTGTTTGCCCTCTATCAGTTTCTGGAAACCAAAACTACCTAGGAGGTCTGGTAACCGAGCTATGATCAATTTTTGGTTCTTGTCCTGACTTAATTGTAATCCCAGAAAAGAAAGAATATCTTCGAATGCAAATATGTCGGCAGCCAGAGCTCTGAATTAAGTTTGGTTTTCAGTAATAAGCTCAATGCTCATGATAATAAATAATCTTTTGCACTTTCTCCTTTTTCAATAGTGAATCGGAACTTGAAAGTCCGACAAACAATTTTCCACAGTCAATGTCATCGTAAACTTTTTCTAGGAACTAGCCCCAACCCAACTGGTCACATGAATTAGTTTTTTTGTATGAAAAAGAAAATCCAAGAACGCTCGTTTTTGTGAACTTTTGAAGGACTTTCAATACTCACTGGAAAATATCTAACGGTGTCAAATTGCATGATTTTGGGGCGATCATTAAACTTCTTACGCAATAAAGCCATAATGGATCGAGTGTGTGGCTTGTTGCCCCGTCTTGTTGGAACCAGATATCATCCTGACTAAAAAAAATCAGTTACCATTGGACCATATCGCTCCGAATAGACTGTAACCGTCCACCCATAATTATCTTCGAAGAAATGCAAAACAATGACACCTTTCGACCATAGAGAGATGCAACGGCACATCTTCGATCACTTGTGGGCCTTTTGAGCCCCACATACGGCAATTTTGGTTCCTAACATGCCACCGAGTGAGGAATGTATAGGTACTTCATCGCAAAAGAAAATGTTCGAAAAATCGATGTTTATTTTTTGTTGTGCAAACATCCGTTGTTCGATTGTTAAGCGATCCATTATCGTAAATGGCAAACGTTCAACTAATATTATGACATTTGAGATGACAGTTAAGTTTGACACGTATCACATGATAGCGCTACCAACTTGACACCACGCAACGAATGACTGTTACTGCAATGAGAAGGTTATAAATCGTTACATAGATGATCCATAAAACCAAGAATCACTGAGCAAAGTTCTTGGTTCTGGTTTTATGGTTTAGGATTATGACTTTTCATTTTTCATGGCTTGCAAAGAAATCTCTTTATAACTCTATATTTCCAGTGCTATCGCACAGTTTGCAATTTAATTCAAAAGGTGCCCGAAGCTGTTTTACTGATTGCTAAATTATACTGATGATTAAGAAAAACTTGAAATTTTTAACGCCCTACTTATCTACTACTAACGAAAATAGTTACACCTTCATCAGAACAAGTTAAATCCGTGTATTCACTATTAAGTCTTGCAATATTCTCAAACAATGTACCCAGCACAATATTACAATAATCCATTGACTGAAACTAAACGTAAAGTCTCTTCCAACAAGTTGCTATAAATAGGTTCCTGCAGTGATTCAGTGAATCCTTGAATAGATCCCAACCCTACAATGATTCGCTTGGTTTGGTTAAATGCACAACGAAATTGTTTCTCTATAAAATTGTGTTGTTATAGTTTGTAGTGTGTCAGTTTGACGAAGAGCATACATGGGGATTAAGGAGGATGTACGAGCATCGGGGAGAAAGGCCCACTAACGTGACTTACTCTATATGACACCGAAGGATGCGATGAGAAGAATTTTATCACTCACCCAGAAGGTAGTACAATAATAAACTCGTTTGATTGTGTATAGGGATCTAAGAATTTCCTGCAACTGGAATTATAGAAGTTTACCATTATCGCAGCAGGATGTATATATTTTTGGATTCACTTCTCCCAGTTTTAATGAAGAGAATATAAATTTTAAGATTTATTCTTAAAGCCTCTTCCGTTGAGGCGGGGATACCAGATGTATGAAAGACGAAAGCTAATATTTAAGTTCGAACAGGAAAATAAACGTACAATAGCCTGGAGTACAATAGATGCCAACTTATGGCATTAAGGACAAAAGCTGATTGCACATATTTAAATAATTCATAAGGATAAAGTTAAAGCAAAGGGATCTAACACGCCATCATCATACCATCTATGTCAACCGCAACCGCCGCATACCCAGTATAGTCCCAAGGATAGTTGTGTGGGTGTTCGTGTTTTTTCTTGTTGGTCCAATAGGAATATAGTAAAGACTTGGCTTATTTTGAGGTTATGTGGGGTATAGTTGCAAAGACTGTGATGATATATGGATGACATCATACATGTGTGTTTCGCTCCATCTAATACCTTAAGGGTTGAGGTAGGTTAGATTAGATGCATGAAGACCTTTCAAATTGAATTGTGAGACATTCTAAGTTGGCAGGGGAGATATCCTTTATTGGATGAATGAAGTTGGATTAAGTGAACTGTGGTTTTCGAGGTGAATTGGTTACCAGTGCTGATCCTTCTAAGTAAGATGAACCGGATGCGTGAGATTCAGACAGATGTATTAGATATTGATGAATGGCATTGTTTAAAATACGTCATAAGGCAAATTTTAAGTTAAAGAGAAAGAAAGTATTGATACTGTTGCAACACTTTTAGAATAAAATGAAAAAAAATAATTAAAACGTACGACAAAGAACGAGAGACTAACGGTGAGATTGAATGATGAGAGGACAAAGAAAACAAAGCAATCATTCGATTGCAAACTTCAGAACAGATCGTACGTCTTTTTATTCCTGTGATTTATTTCAGACATTTTTGTTGCTCAAAGTAAAATTATTTATGGCTCTGCGAAATAAGGCCCCAGGAAAAAAGGCCCCAATGGAAAAATGAAATAAGGCCCCAAATTGGGGTATATTTTCATTATGAAATTAAGCCCCAATAATAAGGCCCCAACAAAATGAAAAAAAGGTCCCAAAATTAATGAAATTAGGCCCCAAACTGTGAAATTTAGCCCCAATTTGTCTTTTTCATAAAAAAACAGTTAGTTAGATAATGAAATATCACCACAAACTGTTCCAAAAACGCTCAAATGGCGACCCCTACAATTTCCCTGCAACAAGCCCCCAAAATAAATGTAATAAGACCCCAACTTGTTTTATTTTTTTTTGGAAAAATGCAATTAAGCCCCAATTCGTCTTTTTCATAAAAATAACTTAGTAAGATAATGAAATACCACCCCAAACTGTTACACAAATGCTTGAAATGTGACCTTAACAATTTCCCTGCAACAAGAACTCTTAGTAGAATAGAAACTGGTGGGTCATAAGGGGCGAATTTGAATTAATTGCGAGCTAAAATATCTTCAAATCTTTGCTAGTTTCAAGGCGATTAAATCTCAATAATATTCTCTAGCAATTTTTAATCTTGCACTTTTCATAAAAACTTCAAACTGAAAAATGTTGAAAATCGACTAAGGTAGGTGACCCAAATAAGGCCCGGACCCTAATAAGGCCCAGTGCATAAAAAAACACATAGCCAACAAGTAACGGGACTTTTTGTTCTTTGTGTTCGTACAGCCGTTACATTCGAACTCATACAAAAGAAAGCAACCAGTTACTTCGATCGGTTTAAAATTGGCAGACAATTGAAAATTTCTTAGTGACGTGCACGTGCTTTTTATAAAAAAAAAGTTTATAAAATTTTACTGTTTCCACGTATTTTATCAAGTAAGTACAATTGTTAATTTTTTTCGTAGAATATATTAACTGTAGCCTTATTTATTGCAATTTTTGTTTATATATATTTGCTAGATTTTTGTTTATAATTTTATAAACAAAAGTCTTTCGTGTTCCTAACAAGGCCCATTAAAAATATGACTGGGCCTTATTAAGTATATGAAAAATTTCATTTTTTATTTCGGTGGATTTCAGTCAATATGCCAAGACAGACCGTTACTGAGAAAAAAGAGCTTCTTGGACTGAAGAACGAATGCACCAGGCCTTGAAATCAGTTCAAAGAGGCTTATTATGTCAGCATGAGATTTTAAGATTTTTAAGTCAGAAAGACTTTTTTCTGTTATTTTTTTTTTATGAATAAAATCAATTAAAATTTATTATAATTACAGATTTTGCCTTTTTCTTTCATTTTACTTTATTAAATATTTGATTTCAGCAAAAACTACAGTGAAATTTAAAAGAAAAATGTATGGGCCTTATTAGGAACCCGTGTTCCTAATAAGGCCCAATGTAAGGTTTTTCAAAATGATCGAAAAATATATTTCAGTTTCAGAATCTTAAAGTTAAAAGTCTGCTTTCCTCTGCATAATATAACTATTGTTTATAATATATTAAGTTTGAGTTCATTTTTATCAAGGTGTGAAAGTTGTTAAGGATAAACAATAAGGTGGGCCTTATTTGGGTCACCTACCTTACTGATCCAATTTGGTGGATCAAAGTTGCGAAATCAAATTCGGGTCTTCTAACCCTTGTGGTTAATTTTAGATAATTGTTTGTCAAACAATAAATTGAGTAGAAAGTTTTTAACATTTTCAAGCTTTTACCCTTGCATAACGGTTGAAATAAACCGTATGCTTTAAGTCTATGTTATGTGACCGTGACGTAACGTAAAAATGCAAACTCACCGAACTTTGGGATTCGGTAAGAGTTGGGAATTCTACAAGAACATTATACTTGAAAGACCTTTTTTTATTGATAGAAAGTCCAGCAGATATCTAATTATTGATTTCATAGTTCATGTTGAACACGTAAGAACCATTTACTCTGTTTTGTTATTAAACCTTAACTCCAAAATCAGTGTAATATGTTTTAAAAATTGTAGTTTGAAACAAAATACAGCAGGTGCAATTGCTAGCGAGCGAAGCGAGCTGAAAAAATTTTGCCCAAAAGAGAATCAATTTGGGGTGTGAAAATAAAAAAATTCGCGCGAATTGTACCTTACTGCGAAAATAGGAATAGGTAACAACTTGTTTTTTTCATAACAAACTTTATTTAAGGTGATGTCACCACAAACTTTTAAACAAATACTTGAATTGTACCTTGAACATTTTTCCTACAACAAGAACACTCCTGTCCATCTGCAATGGATTCGGCTTGAATTTAAGGTTGCATTCATTGCAAATCTTAAGATTTTAACAAGGCAACAGCAAAATATTTGCCCGCAAATCCCTACAAATTACACAATTAGCAAATCCTCACAAATTACACAATTAGCTTTGGGTCCTCGATTAGACAAACTTGGTAATGCATTTTCATGTTAATTTTGAAAAATGAAATAAAGTCCCAAATAGTTTTTAAACTAAAATGAAATTAAGCCCCAAAACTTCATTTCAAAGTGAAATTATGCCCCAAAAGAAAATGAAAAAAAGCCCCAAAAAAATGAAAGAAAACCCCAAAATTTGAGAAATTTCGTTGTTGTTGTTTTGTGTGCTTTTTTTGGGGCCTTATTTCATTTATTTTTTGGGGCCTTTTTTCCCAAAATTTATACTTAAAATATTTTGATACATCAGTGAATGTTGGATCGTGATGTTTTTTACAACGAAAATCTAAAATCAACACGCACTTTTGAAAAATAGAATTTAATGAAAACTGTCTGAATTGGGAAACCTAGCACCATTCACGTTTGTTTTGATTTTAAAATTTTTCAACTTTATTCCGATTTATTTGAAATCCTCTTTAGACTAAGTAGACACCTCGCATTTCACCTTAACCCAACAGAACGAACTTCAACAAAAACAAAGCAATTCCCCACCGCCCACACTATTTACATTTTATTTCCTATTCGCGGAAAAACAAATATTTTTTGTTTTCTTTTTTTTTTTTGCAACTCACGTAATGTAGGCGCGGATGAAATAAAAAAAGATTAAATCAGTACGAAAACAGTAGAAAGAAAAAACAACCTATTTTCACTCTCAAATCCATTTTTGTGTCAATTTGCTCTACTTGTATGGAAAAATAAATTCTACTCCCTCGCATTTTATACGTCCTCTTTGAAGATAAATTGAGAAACTCCCAATTTACATTTTTATTGGATTTCAATTGCTCTTGTTTCGAAAGTAATTTAAGCTTCAATACAATTTTTTTAAAATAGAAAATAAAGCCTACTCGAGTTTCAGTTAATTGATATCGGAACACATGAGATATCTCATCTATAGGTAACCATGTCAGCCTTCGCTTATTGTACAGTTTCCAATAACCTTGGTCATTAGGTTGATTAAAAAGGTTTGTGTGTTATTTTTATCTTCGAGGTTAATATAGCATTCATTAACAGCTTTTGGTAAGTAAGTCACTCTTGTCGGCCTGAGAACCTCCTACTTCTACAGGTCGAATAATTTTCAAATTCAAGAGAAAATAGTCCATAATTCCTTCTTATTTCCATTTCGAATAGTTCCGAGAATTTTTTAATTGAAATTTATGTTTCGGTAATTTTTGACGTGAATTGACTAACGAAATTGAGGTGCAATTATATTCCGAAATCTAATTTACTCTTTTAACTCTTTGAATAAATGTTAAAATTCTTGGTAAATATTACACTAACCACTATTGTTGGTTGGGTCTGGGTGTTGTAGAATTTGGGGGCATATGCTGTATCTTTTCCTACTCACCCAGTGCTTTCTTTACCTCCAAGCGGTAACCACCGGATACTGGTTATATCACTAGATATAACATGCAAAATTGTGAGCGCGAGTGCAAACGGAGAAACAGAAGCACTTAAACAACGGCCCTACAAATTTGGAGGATAGTGCGAGGGGCTAGCAACCCCTCCACATTAAAAAAAAAACATGAAGTTATGAGCGAGATAGGCAGAGCCTCGGATAATGACTCCCCTCCTATGGTAACCAGACCCGGATCAAACGAACTACGCATTAAGAGTTTGTAACTGGAATGTGAGAGGACTCTACACTCCAAGTGCAACTCAAAAACTTGAATCTGTCCTCACGCAGCATAAGGCAGACATTGCTTCGATCCAGAAAATACGATGGATAGGATCAGGAACAATGAAAAGGAAAAAAATGTGACATTAATTACAGCTGTCATCAAGGAATGCACATATTTAGATGCAGATTTGTCGTGGTAAACGAGCTAAGATCAAAAGTCATGGATTTCGAGATTTTTGTATTCGGGATAACGTCATGATCCCGAGATCCGACGGAGAATAACCCTAGCAAACCGCTGCTACTTCGGTTTGGCAAAACAACTGGTTTCAAAACTTATCACTCGAAAGACAAAGTGTCTGCTATACAAAACTTTGATTTTACCAGTCCTACTCTACGGCGCTGAGTGTTGGACAATAGCTAAGAAAGAGGAATTTATACTGGGCACTTTCGAAAGAAAAATTCTTCGAAGGATTTCCCGTCCCGCGTGTGACGATGGCGAATGGAGAAGAAGGTTCAACCGCGAACTGTACGAGCTGTACCAAGTTGTGGATGTAGTCCAGAAAGCCAGGAGAAGACGACTACATTGACTCGGCCAATACGAGCGAATGAACGACAATGCTCCAGCAGTGGCGGCGCAAGACCAAAATTTTGTGTGGGCAAGACAGATTTTGCGAGGCCCTGTTATGTGGCGACCTGAAGACGGATTTTATAAAATAATAATAATAATAATTTAAAAAAAATTAACACTGCAAAGTTTTTATTCATTGTCATCTCCACCTTATATACATTTCTTAAAATGTATATTTATAATATTTTAATTTTTTTTTTATTAAAGGAACAGCAATTTCCTGCTTTTAACTTTACTAAATTCTTTAATTATTATTGTTTCGTAATTCAGCCTAGATGCCATGTCTGGCTCATTGTGTTTCTTAAATAATTTTTTAATAATTTTAACTACAAAAGACTCCTTTCAGCAGAGGCTGTACCTACTTACTGGAATTGTTCACAAGGAGAACAGGGTAACTTTGGGTTAGGGAAACGAAATAAAATAAAAAGGCGTAGAATTTGCTCATAAAACTTCATTATTTGGCTTTTCCAAATCGTGACGGTGATTGTGCACATCCTTATCAATTTTAAATTAAGAGTAATTAAAGTAAGAAAACACCTTAAATTGAAACAATGAATTTCTGTACCTATTTTCTCGAAAACTAAGAAATTTAATTTTTTTTATTTTCATTCAAACTAACAATTAAATGTTAGTAGCTATTTTAAATTTCCAGCATTTTAAACTTTTTTTTTGAAACTTTGATGTATGAAGCTTAGTATTATAAACACAGAGATGCTCTCTGCAAAAACAATGAAAAACTGAATTATACCACTTATGACACGTTCTAAGGAAAAATGAATTATAAAAACACGGAACAATGTTTCGGTTCATGTTATCTTTTTTCTCTTTTTGAATTGTGAGACAAGAAGTTGTTTATGTAATGCAATTAAAGATAAATATTTTCACGTTTTGTCCAGGTTAAAACAAAAACATCAACTCTGTTTTCTTTTTTTCGTGTTTTTTCTATTTTTCGAGAACAAGAATCAAATTAACAATTAAACCTACCTGATAACTCCTAATTTCAATGGCGCAAAAGTATGGTCCGCTAATGAACAATTTTAGTGTGATACTAGCTTAAAATGACGTTTGAGTTAGACTGAAACGTTATTTTAAGCTAGTATCACACTAAAATTGTTCATTAGTAGACAATAAGCTTGTGCCAATATTTGTAAATATTTGAGTGCGTTCCTGCCTTGCCTTCCAACATACCTTAATATAAGACCTAAGTATGTCATGGGCCTAAAGTTTCGGACCACATCCAAAATCATTACTTCTAATGTTTTCGTGGTGAGTTTCAGAAAAAACGTGTTATGACAATTTCAAAATTCAATCTAGCAACCTATTGTAAATTGAAAATGCTGTAGTAAACAAAAGAGAATTATTGTCAGTTTCGGATCTCCAATAAATAACAAAATCACTTGACTGTCTTGCACCCGCACCGAATGATCTTACTTTATTAATGTTCTTCCCTTTTGACTTGTATCCGTGCTGCCATATACTACAATCAGAATTGAAAAATCTCACATTATCTCTTTGTTTTTATAACGCGAGATCAAGGGAGTAAAACGTAAGACTGTTTCCCATCTTATTATTTAGTTAATCATTGCTAGTGGTACTTTGATTTGATTGGTAGGTTTCCTAGTAAAGAAAGTAAACGAATAAAAGAAGGGATTCCCCGCACTGGTCGGCGTGGCAAGGATTTACTCGCGATAGTTACGAGACGTAAGCAAATGTTGATATTTATTTCTTTTTTTATTTTATTCTCACTGAAGCAATGCATACAAAATTTTGAGGCGCGAGGCCCCTTGTACCGCGAGGCCGTGGGCGATGGCCCACATCGCCCACGCCTTACGCCGCCTCTGTGCTCCAGCCAAGAAAGTCTTCTCATCGTAGTCCCCAGGTTCGAGACGACAAGGAAGACCGAACCTACGGTTCAAGGACCAAGTGACTGCGGATGTCACAGCGCTTGATTTTGGCGACTGGGGAGTGCATGCGAGGGACCGTTCCCTTTGGAAGACTGCAGTGTCACAGGCTGAGATCCTTCATGGATTGGGAGCCGGTAAAGTAAGTAAGTAAGTATTCCACTTAAACACCAGAAAACATAAATTCTCATAACGTCTGCTTTTCCACACTTAAAAAGGCTTCCATAGAAGTCAAAATACGACACATATATATTCGCTTTTCCATTCATCCATCCGAATGGCAATCATCAACCAAAAAACCCTGTCATTTCCACTGCTAATTTCGAAAACAGCTTTAGCAAAGTAATAACACAAAAACTGGTAAGCAAAATTACCTTTTCAATTGGTTCATGTAAAAAAATGTGAAAAACAGAAAAAAAACTCTTTGAATGAAAGTGAAATCTGCAAAAAGAACATTTTTCTAGCAAAAAACCGAAAACCCACTTAAAAAATCCTCAAATTGGCTGTGAGATAAATATGTGATTGCGAATGTAAAGAAAAAATCACTAAAAACCACCAGCATCGCAGATTAACTCCTCCTTATCATCACCATCATCAGAAAGCTTCAACCTACAAGGCTACCTACTCTCGCTCTCCACACCCAACCCATAAGGCTTTAGTTCACCTGCTTTATTTATTTACCTCTGCATCAATGAATCACAATTTTTTTTTTCTGGAAAATCCATGAAAAATGGAAAAATGTTGAGTGCCGAGTTGAAATTTTGAAAAGAAGAAGAAGACAAAGATAAACGGGTCGCCCCTTGAACAAAAATTTCCATTCGCACTCGGTCGGAATCATTCTGCAATGATTCATAAACACCAGTCTTCTCCTGGTTCGTTTATACACTTTGATTTGAGAGCGAAGAAGCATCATCATAATCATCATGTACCAAGAGGAAAAATCTCTGGCTTTTGCTTGTGCCTGATGGCTTTGACGGCAGCACCGTTGGCTGGAACGGTTTTTGTGACGCTCCACTGATGCGTGATAATGTCTCCTTCCATTGCGCAAATAACATTGGCGGTATGCTTTTATAAATGGGCATATTTTTTATTTTCATTCAAAATACTTTCACTTTACATTTGTGACGCTTCAATTGAAACACGTGTAGGTCCTTGTTTCTATAGACTGCACATGAAAAAGGTGTCAATAGTTGATGGTAAGGTGAATTTCACAAACTAAAGAACAAATAAAAAGGAAAATGAACGAAGAGAATATATCCCGACAGTTTGTTCCAAGAAAAAAAGTTATACAGTAACCAAATCCATACCGAGGACAAAAGTGAGTTTATAAATCGATGAAAATCAGTAATGTCAACTGGCTGAACGGCAAAATCCCCTGCTCAAACATTTTATTATCATTTAAACGATTCAAGAATGTGAAATCTAAATAGACAGTTGAGTTTCCTTTCCGTCATTGATGTGCCACTAACAGCAGCTTTACGCAGAGCTGGAGGCTGGAGGATCCATCTTGTGGCTCATAACATTGTACATTTGAATTCTTCTTTTCTGCCTATGTGTCATTGAGGAGCATGCTGGCATTAGAATGATAAAAGAATCGATGCGGGTTGCATTCCGAGTGCGGATTCTTACTTGTGGAGGAAGGAACAAAAAAAAAACAACAACGCAGACACACCCTCCACTCTTGAGTTGAACAATGAATATATTTTTCTTCGCATATCCTTGAAGAGGACTTTTAATTCGAAATGGTTAGTGAAGGAGAACGAGATGAAAAGACGATGTAGAAGAAAAAATATTAATATTTTCCTTTCGCTTGCCGAACCAGAAGAACTCCATTCAATTCCTTGCATAATAGACTCAACTTGCGAAGATGAAAATCGGGACTAGGCTGAATGCTCTATGCCATGGTAATACATGCGAAGAAGTGAGAAATCATTGAAATCGGGTATAGGTAAATACGTTGAAGAGATTTGATCTTTTTTTTGTTGTTGTTGATTTCAAACTGACTTGGCTTGGCTAACAAGCTCTAATTCATAGAAAAACATACCCATGGAAGGGCAATGATGACATGACAGTGATAAAAAAATTGACCATAATCTGAAGAAAATTTATTTGATTTTTTCTAGGAATTTATGAAGTCATTTTATTAAGGAAGTTAAAGTGACAAATTGGTAAGAATATTTCTACGAAGCCGATAGGAAATTTTTGTAGATTTTTTTATGAAACTTTTCGAGAGTGACTTTGGTCGTTGAAAGTCAAATTAAGCGAATCAATGAACCGAACAAATTTCATTCACCTTGCAAAAAAAGTCTAATGAGCACCCTAAAAAAGGTTATAAAATCTACAACCGGAGCACTTGCGGCAGTGAAAAGAAACATTTATGGAATGTGCTCCCTAAGTTGAAAATCACTCTCGCGTTCCGTGACGATTCGATCTAGAAGAGTGGCCTTGGAAACAAGACCTGCTTTTTGCAACAATCGTCAATGATGGAAATGACGTCGACTAATTCGACGTGCGACAGGGTGACGTTTGAATTATAAGAAGTTAGAGCGGGTAGGCAGTTCGTTTTAGAGTTATAACTATAGCGTTAATAAAGTAGATTTCAGGAAAAAGAGAAGTAGATTGAGAAAAAGGGAAGGAAGATCTTAAAAAAGACATAAACAAATACCCTTACTTACGTACTTAACCGGCTTCTAATCCATGAAAGATCTCAGTCTGAGACACTGCAGCCTTCCATCGGGTACGGTAACTCGCATGCACTCTTCAGTCACCAAAACCAAGCGTTCCGGTATCCACAGTCACTTGGTCCTTGTAACGTAGGTTCGGTCTTTCTTGTCGTCTCGCACCTAGGGGCTGGAAGACATATTTTGTCCTCATTCACTTCAAGACCAACGATTTTCGGCTGTTTTTCCATCGCTGTGAAGGCCTCAAGCACACCTCTCTTGCATTGACCGATGATGTCTATTTCGTTCGCATATCCTAGGAGCTGGGTGGATTGGTTGAAAATAGTGTTGAAGTAATCACATGACAGCGCATCTCCTTGTCAAAGCCTTGCGCATGTATGAAACAACTCGGATGAGCTGTTACACATTTGCACACTGCACTGCGTATTATTTAGCATCATGCTGCACAGCTAGATCAGTTTGTTCGGGACCCTGAATTCAGACGTCGCCATCCTAAGCTCTTGGCGGTGGGTGCTATCATTATCAGCTTTGAAGTCGATGAAAAGATGGTGAGTTTCGACTTGAAATTCGTTGGTCTTTTCCAGGATTTCCAGTTGTTCTGCCTCGCCTGATACGTGCCGATTATTGTGTTGCAGAACGGTTTAAGACGCTCACACAGTACGTTGGATAGGAATTTGTATGCAACATTAAGCAGGGATATGCCTCGATAGTTTTTGCATGATATAGGATCGCCTTTTTTGTAGGTGGGGCATATGTAGCTCATCAACCAGTCAGTAGGTATGCATTCTTCCTCACACACTTTGTTGATAACTTGGTGCATGCGGTTCATAAAACACCTCCCCCATATTTAAAGAGTTCCGCAAGTAAGCCATCCGACTACTACTTATTTTTTAGCTTTTGGATGGCTCTTTCTACCTCTTCTGTGCTGGGGGATGGGACTGGATTCGCGCATTCAGCAGCTGTTGGAAGTGCTGCTTGAAAACATGTACGATTCCCTGTGTTTCGGTAACTAGGTTTCCTTCGCTGTTCTAGGAGCTTGTGTCCCGGTTCTGAAACCAGAAGCTAATTGCTTCGAACTTTTAAAGAAACGTCGGGTGTTGTTCTTGGCCCGTGACTATTCCAGTTCCTTGAGCTGAGAAACTGCGGATGCTATTTTCTTCCTTCGCAGGGTCGTTTTCTCATTTCTACGTTTTGTTCGATACTCTTCTCTTGCTGCTCTTGTTTTCCGTTGCAGCATCTGCAAACGTGCATTTTCCGACTCTCTTTTCAATTACGCGCATTCATTTCATATACCTACTAAGACAGCGATCGCGTTCGCATCCGCTCCAATTATTGTTCATTCTAGTTCGAACCATCGTGCTGGCTGGTCGTTGCTTAGTTTATCTTCGTCGGTTATCTCTAAAATTGTTAATTCCATTAATTGTGAATTCTTTAAAATCAATAAATAGTGAAATGAACTGAACCCATTTGCCTTCTACTTTCTTGATTGGCTGTTTGAAAGCTGTTTATTCGTTTTTATTCCAAGGGAGTCCTCCCACAATACCTAATTTCTTCATTGCTCATTCTTATGTTTCGACATAATTACTTAGTTTTGTAGAAAGGAATAAGAAAAAAACAGCCATTTAATTAGTGTCCTACTGAATTGAGTAATGAAAGTCCCTCAAAGTTCACACAAACGAGCGTTCTTCTATTTTCTTTTTCATACAAAAACTAATTCACGTGACCTGTTGGGTTGGGGCTAGTTCCTAGAAAAAGTTTACGATGACATTGACTGTGGAAAATTGTTTGTCGGACTTTCACTTTTATTCGAGTTCCGATTCACTATTGAAAAAGGAGAAAAGTTCAAAAGATTAGTTTCCAAGAAGTTTAACAAAAGCCTTGCAAGGCTTCTCAAGGTAGATTAAAGTTTATAGTTCAAATGGATTGAAATACAAGTGTATTAATAATGTCATCATTCGAACGGTTGTTGCTCAATTACAATATCAATTGCCTACAAATTATCCCAACGCAGTTTTACCCTCTGGAAATGTCTTTTCGATGAAGTACATGAAATGAACGCACATTCACACACCTAATGACTAATTGATTACTCCCGCAGTGCACATTTAAGACATATCGAAGGTTATTTTAATCACGCCATTCGAATCCTCAAAATAAACCCCTTTCACATGGATATGGCATTTCTAATAATGAATACATGAGTACTTCCGTCAGCGGAATAATGACTGCCTGGTATCATTATAGAAAGTAGTGTTTGTGCTTCACATCACGTTCACAGTCACTTCCGAGTATATTATTATGTCTGGGAAACTAATTTCTAAGACAATGGGAATAGCCGCTGGTTCTATTATTATGGTTTTTGCCGATTTGACAAATTAATTGCATGATGTATTTGGTGATTGATACTGCAATTGCGTCGATTTCTCAACATGAGATTTGTATATGCAAATCTTGCCAGAACTGAAGCCTTGAAATCCATCATTATATCTCATCGGAAGGCTCCTGAAGGAGTCATTATCAGTTAAATTCGAAGATGTAGCCTTGTTTAATCTTTGAATACTTCGCTTCAAGTATGAGAATTGCAAACTCTATTTAGCACGAATTTATATTTTAGTTTCCACGACATCGATCCCACTTCTGAATTTGTTCATGTTGACTATATCTGTCAAACCAGTTCATGGACTTCCTGCAAACCAATTGGTACTCATCGTTTCTTTTTAAGAGTTTAAGCCATCATCAATCTTCCGTGCAGTAAACTCATATTTAATTCAGCACCCTCTCTGTGTTATGCCATTCCAAATGAAACCAAAGAAGACATATTACTGAGTACCTTGTGTCTTCTTCTTCAAATCGATTGATTGTTCAGTCAAACGAATGTGTGTGTTGCCATAATCGTTCGGTGTCACTTTATTCGAAGAGGCAATAAATCAGTAACGTCTTCGTATACCAAAGAAGTTCCAAGCTACTTTTGCACTGCCATTTTCCAATAACAACATTTCGAAGTTGCAGTATGCATTTGTAGAATAATAATATATTCGGAGAAAAATTCTTCTTCTTTAGAGTAGAGGCAGCGACAGCATTCAACAGAAGGATAACCAAACTCTGGCACACCGTGTCTGTCGTCTCCTTAAGATACCAAAAGATGCAACATCAACAGCTGTTTTTGCTTTTAACAAGAACTTTTGCTTGTACATCGGCCCAGGCACGTACCGTACTCGTATAAATTGCAGCACCAGCAGTGCTCCTATACTCGGTGGAAGGATGAGATTGAACTTTTGCATGCAAATGCCTTAGAGTCTTTCCTCAGAGTTGATTTTTAGTGGGTGTTCAAAAGTTAATCAAGTAAAACACTAATTCTTAAGGCTTTTTGCAACAACAATCCCACTTCTGAATTTGTAAGAAATCATGATTTCTTGGAATTTAAGGTTGTGTTAACGATTTGAAACACCCTGTTTGATTCATATAGAAATGGCAATCTGTAGAAACATTGAAATGGACTCTGCTATGCAAATATCAGTGCTAGTTGGAATGTTGGTATTTTTAAAGACGATATCTCTCTCAGAACATAAAGCAACGGAATTGGATACACCCACCTTGTTGCTTTACAGTGGTACCAGCACTCTGCTATCAGGAGATTATTTATATTGATGTTGTTTCTAATGTGGAATGCATTCCAAGATGAAGGAGAGTGCAAAAAAAAGGTATAGTGGCAGTTATACAAGCAAAATAGCATAAAAGTAATTTAAGTCGATGGAATCCTTTTTCTTTATTGCTCGAAGGATGATATTCGAATTGCAACAGTACCATAAACTAACGGAAAAAGGTTGAAAAGAATATCAGAAGAAGAAGTATTGATTTCTTAATGAACATTGTTTTCCTTTCGTCCCTCCTTCCCACATAAAAAAAGGAACATCATAAAACTGCTTGTTGTGTGGTCAATGTGAAAATTACTCCTGACTCTTATATTCGAACCTATAGGTTGAAAGTTTCTTTTCTTATTTGAAATGAACAAAAGGTTGTATCAACAATGCTCGGGGGACATTTACCTGTGTTTCAATTAAAGTGTAGTCCTTTTGTTTGGATCGGAATGAAAAATGTCCTTGAGACTTTCTGAAGTTCCCTTAGCTGGAAAAAATAGGAGGAAAAAGGGGTTGAACTTTGATTTGTTTCAATTTTTTTTTGCAATTTTGACTTATTTTGGATTACTATTTGAAAAGTAGGTGAGGTTATGTTTTTGTTTTCAAACTGTTTACAAATTATGCTTTTGACATAATTTTTGAATTTGAATTCAAAAGTATGCGAAGAAGTTGGTCTTCTGAAGAGTTTTCTGATAGTTTTACTTATGGGGAATTGCTTGAACGGAACAAACTACTAAATTTATTATTTTCAGGACCGCATGATGAAATGAGTTGAACTGAGGAGTTCATTGTGGTCTATTCAAACGCGGAGGTCTGTGATTTCATAATCAAGCAATACCGCAATTCAAATCACTCTCTCACCTGCGCCACAACAGGGATCCTCCCTGGGACTCCTTTAACAAGTTGTTTCATCTATCCCCATCGTTACCTGTCGACATTCTATCTCACACCCTAAGGCTTCTAGCGTCCTGATTTTCACCATCCAGCACAAATTTGGTCTAGACTTCCAGGTGCATTTTTGAATCACTGATATGATAAGTTTCTTTTAATAACTTAAAAGTGAAGTCAATGCAACGCTACTTCGGCAAACTTTAAATTTCCTGTGAATTTATGTTCACTGTGGCGTATACGTACTATTTCATTTCTTTCGCAAGATATCAGTCTAATATATCGTTTCAGCCAGAATTAAATAAACAATTTATCTAAAGACTCTTCTTCATTGATGTTTCTATCCAAACTTAATGCCCTAAAAGCTGTTAAAATACTTATACACAAAAAAAAAACCTTGTTTCCCATCCTTAAGGGCAAAATTAATGAGAATTCCTCTAACGAATTAAACAAATAATATTTTCACACTTCAACTCGGTCGCTTCCCCCATCAAACCAAAACCAATTTAACCATTAAACCCGACGCTTTTTTCTCCACGGACATCATCCACTCAATTTTATCGGCACAAAAAACTTTTCCGCTCGTTCGATCAGTCCCAACTTGTTTGCAAAACTATTTCAGCTCATTTATTGTACAGTTTAAGCACTCCCATGAACATTTCGAAAACTCATTTTACAATCCAACCCCTTGACAAATCGTCCTCCCAATACGTACACGTACACCCCCCTCAATCTGCCGCAAGTCCCACATTTCAATTATTATTTGCTTTCCATGGAATCTATCTGCCTTGCTTGATTTGAAAATCTATACCTAGACCTACACAAAAAAGCCCTAGAGCCCGAGCTGGTTCTTTTTGTTCGTTTTTTTGTGTTCATCTTCTCGTTCTCTGTTTTCATTTCAGTTCGATGAGATCAGAATTCCAGTGCCATGGGGTAATATCGCCGGTCGTTGGTATGGCAAAAAATACGTTCGTCCCGTTCTCGCGTTGCACGGCTAGACAACCATGGCATTTTGGACACCATCATGCCACTAGTGCCACCACACATCGGCGTTTCTTGCCTGGTCATGGAAAATCATCTCATCTACCCAAAGGAGCTGTCTACCGCACCCACAATTGTTGATAGACATCATCCGGGTAATGCAGTACTAAAATTGGAATAAAGTCTCGATAATTGGCCATTCACTGACCGAAATTTGTCTTTGCTGCACACTTTCCGGAACGAGTTGACATGCTCATCCAAATCGATGGATTCCATCCGCAGTACAAGTCGCCAAAGCAAGTCATTTGGTATATAAAGACTTCTATCGATGGCTCACTGCTCGGCATTGCGCCGCCATCGTATTCGTATGAAGAAATTGTTCGAAGAATCCATAAAGTTTCAAATAATTCAGTTAACATGGATAAATGCAAGCATCTCATCCGAACAAATGCCGCCAAGGCAACATTGTATCCGTCCAGGTATTACTTTTCGAGAGATCCCAGAGTGAAGTGCTATCTGTTGTATTCTTTGAGAGTCTCGAATCCATGGTCGCCATGGCAAAACGCATTAAAATTCCTAAACTTGTAATTAAGGCAACGAGGTCAATTGTAGTTGATGAACACAATGATCCACTGATCCAAGTGCTTCGGGACCATAATCCATATTTCGAAATGCACATTCTTGAGGGTCCTCATCATGTGCATTTGAACAATGCCCCGGAGACGAGCATTGTTGTGAACGCTTTTATTAATAAATGGAGGCCACAGGTTGTCGGCAAAGATGTGAATAGACTACCTGTGGATGGGAGTAAGCCACAACCGCAAATTTGTCCGATGAAACCTGAAGGCTCGTCGGCAAGGAGTATGACGATGTTGCACAAGGCGAAATTGTGAAATTCCTCGCAGACCTCTGGGAGTCAAATTGGTTTTTAATGAGTGTAAAATGGAGTATTGGGATGTGTTTCAAATTTGGGCATTTAATAGTTTTTTAAGGCCGGAATTCAGAAAAAAAGCTTTTTACTCTGCCCATTTCATTAAGGGAATAAAGGTACTCAACATATTACATCCGGCCTTATCAATATTTCGCATTTCTGAGAGTTGGCCAGCATCCACAATGACACTTGATTTTTCCAATATGTTCTAAGAGCAAAAAAATAATTTATTAATTTTCTTTTACACAAAATAAATCACAAAAAGCACCAGCACCACCCTACACGTGGGCAACTGACACAAGAACAAAATTCCATATTAATAGACCAATATTATTCTCATTATTGGAAAGGATGCCAATCAAAAAGGAAAAAAATATTATTATAATAATAATTGAATTACCCTGGCAAGGACAAGAGAGCTCCAGCAATAAAAAAACATCAATCTTTCGACTACAACACACTCTGATGTTACATCACTACCCTCACTCGCTTTCTCACCCGGTCGAATCTATCATAAAGCCAACATCCTGGCGAGAGATGACAACAAAAGAATTCATTAATGAAAATCCCCCGTGAGTTATATTTTATGCCTTGATGTACCACAGAGACCGACCTTCGTTCAGGACACGAACCAGCCGAACGGTATGGATGCAAAAATATATCCTCGAAAATTAAATTTGGTATTCACTTTAACTCTTAAACAACTTTTCTACTTAAAAAAATTCTCTTTAAACTGTTGCCGCGTTGCCGTATTTGGATGGGTCTTAGTTCCCTGTTTTAAAGTTAAATGCATTATTTAGTAGTTAAGCCGAAAAGCTTCGTGGAGTGGAAAATTGAAAAAAAAGAAAAATCATTAAGGTGTAGTTTCACTATACGACCATCCACCTGTGAACTATATTGCCCTTGAGCATATTTATGCGAATATGGTCGACTACGATGACGTTTCTTGAAGTCCTTGGTCGCCAAGTCGACAATTTAACGAGACCTAAGTTAATTTTGTTGACGAGTTTGGCTAACGCCAACTTATAGTTTAGGTAGACATATATTTTGCATGCAGATTTTGTGCACATTGCACTTTACTCCTATAACGTACACGGGTGAACCTGAACAAAATGAATCTCTCCAAGGATTTAATAATACTTATTTTGACCTTAGCATCTCAGGACAACTTTAAACAAAATACGATATAAGAAAATTAAATGTCTTCAGTTTTTTTTTCTGTTTCCACGCCATCAATTTTAACCACTGACAGTCCAATTAAGAAACACAGAATAACGAAGGATTAACTCTTATTCTGTGGATTAAGTGGAAAATGCTATTTATAAAATAAACCTTATCTTAACTGGACGTTTACTAATTTATCCGCCGTGGAAGGTGGCTTAGCAAAGGAATAAAAAAATTAAAAAAAAATAATTCTCTGTCAGTTCATTAGATGATTCACAATAGGTTGCGATATAAAGAGCAAAGACAACAACAAATCGGTAGTCAGTTACCAACAATAAAAAATAATCAAAGGGAATTTTTGTTAAACGTCGCGTCGGTCGCCTTACTATTCCGGGAACAAGTTTGAATTAGTGAGAAATTGTAACTTTTATTCATGGGTTAGTTAACCTGCGGAATAAGAGTGGAATAGCCGTTTTTTATTAATATCTCCGTGCGTTAGGTTAGGTTGTGTTAGTATAAGTAGACTAGGCTGACACTTAGATCAATGTAAATCCATTGTGGTACCCTAAAGTATTGTAACTTGCTGAAAAATAAATAACCTATGATTCATGTGGTTCGTCTAGCCATTTAGAGGTCTTGACAAAGCTCAACAAGCTTTTGCCTGGCAGTTCGGATAGTTCGTCTAGTTGGCTGAAGAAAATGTTGCCTAGAGTTTTCTTCCTAGTAAGACAGAGACAGATAAAGAGTTATCTGATACGCGTGAGTTGATTTCATATCATATTGAGAAATGATTAATCCTATCACCCCTACCACACCTCATATGTCATTACCACTGTTAAAATAAAAATCACCAAATAAATTAATGGAAATGGAAAAAAGTGATGAAAATGATAATAATTTCCCTCAGCTCCATCTCATGGCTTAGTCCTTTTGATAAATTATAATTCTCATTCGCATAATGTGTGTGATTATTATTGCTTTTCTTTCTTTCTTCCTTTCTCTTCCGCAAATATAAACCATCAGCCTTTTATAACTGTTGCGTCTATATATCCATCAGTCTTGACATGAGTTTTATGCAATTATCTATTCAATGAACTCGATGGGATGAAGGCGAATAAATTTCTATCAAAGACAGCAACATGCGTCAACGCCAATGCCACAGCCACAACCGATATGACACCACGCCTCGCACCCAATCGTATAACAAATAAAATGTTAATAATTCTCTCAGGATCCTATACATTCGAGGAATTGCTATATTTATTCCCTTTGTAAATTTTATGCTTAATGCATTCATGGTATTAATAATGAGGCTCGAGAATGAGAATTCGACAATGATCTATCTATCGCTATCCTTGTGCGTTAAGACAGATGTTTATTTCGGTTTCTTCGGCTGTAAATATCCTTCAGCTCTGACATTCTCATTATCTATACACTTCTAGAAAAATAATATTGGAATTGATTGAAAGTAAAGGAAATACTGTTTTTGTATAATCTTGAAATAGAACCCTAAGTGGGCTTAAGGGATGAGTGTGTCTACATATTTCATGGAATCACTTGGATTTTTCAACTAGCGAATCAATAAATCCCGACACGATCCTTCAGGCTCATGTCGTAGAACAGGGAAAACTTTCTTTAAAGAAGGTCCTAAGTCTCATTCATGTTTTGGTCATGTTCTACTCTTAAAAACACATAACATTTGCATTTTAACCTTACTCAGCTTACAGGCAAACATTAACACAGTGAATTAGTATTTTGATATGGCAATGCCACTCGGAAGTCTTTAACAGTCAAAGAGGCAAATCCCCTGTCAATTAAACAAGTGACATAGGTTAAACGAAGGGTCTGAAAAAAAAAACACAAAGGAAAACGTATGAGCAACTGTTTTAACAACATAATCCCACTTCTGATCAAAGTAAGTTTCGTGAATTCAATTGCCCTTTTTGATTGAAAAAAGTCCTATTTTTCCTGTTTTGATTGGGTTTCTGTTAAATAAATTCCTATTTTTAAATTTGTCCAGGTAATTTGATATTTTCAATTTCCCGTGGGCGAACACACATCACACCTGATCCATAATACATTTCCGGTGAAAAATGAAAAGGTTTCCCAAATGAAAAAATACATATTTTTTTCAGTGTCAAATTGAGGCTGAAGAACCTAAATTGTAAACTCAATTCTGAGAAAATTATGAATTTGTGAATTTCCAATTACTCATGATGATGTTTTTCAGTTGCCTTTTGAATTCAAACAAGTGAAATTGATGAAACATTATTTAACTTTCAATTTGAAATCATTAACGTTGTGTGAAATAACACATGAAATTGGTATTTATTTGTCGGTGGGAAAAGGTATAAATGTATAAAATGTTAATTTAATTATGGATCCCGACTATAGAACAAAATATGTACGTATAGCCTTGAGCAACCTTAATAAATCGATTGAACAAAAAATGTTTACTCAGTAAGTATCAATTTCTGCAGAAATTCAAACGAAGTTCTGAAGGCCTTGTAAGGCAAATTTAGGTGCGATTGCTGTCTATCAACTTGATACTATTGCATACTTCCAAGATCGTTAACCACTCGCCACTACAATAATTGTAATCTATATAGACAGTATTTGGAAACTCACTCCAAGGGGCTTGGGCTTGGGCTTTGACGATCTATTCAATCCAGCTTCTTTTCTTCATGGTCCAACTTGTTTAACTTATGATATCTTCAAAATAGACATTCGTGTCAGTTTAATTCTTTTCAAATTTATGTGGTTAATATCTTGTTTTGTTCAAGTAATTACATCCCTTCGTGATGCACACCTGAAGTGAAGTAATAATCAATTCATCAACTACCTTAATCCTAAAGTTATGCATCCACATCTTTCACACCAGACATAACGACCGACGGACGTTAGGAAAATTGACGACTCCTTGTATCGGTATTAATTCAGATTCTGCTAGTGACATACATCAGTACGTAGAGTGTACGAAGTCACATGCCTTTTTCATATAAAATACTTTTCCATACAGAATTGAACTTCGTTATTCAATTCACACTCACTCCCTTCGGAAAATATTATAGGTAGACTAGTACGAAAGTGCAAAAATCGACTCTACTACTACTACCAATGGTACAATCGTATCAACTAGTAATATTGGTCTAAAATTTAGTCTGAAAAAGTCCGACCATTTCATGATTGGAACTTTCCCTCACCAGTGGTAAGAAGTTTCAATATTGAAGCTATAGTCCGTTTTGATTGCCACCAGAGGCTTTGGTACCTGCTACGGTCGTCCATATTTATTACCACCAGGGGCTTCGTACCTATCGATCTGTGCCACCAGGGGCATCATTTATGCACATCTGTGCCACCAGGGGCATCATACCTGCCAATCCGTGCCACCAGGGGCATTACACCTGCCGATCCGTGTCACCAGGGGCATTATACCTGCAGAACCGTGCCACCGGGGGCATCAAACCTGCCGATCCGTGCCACCCAGGGGCATTATTTCATTGCTTTTTGCGAAACCTGGTCAAGTGTCGAGTTCTATCTAATTTGTAATTATTTCAACATTCCCACACCTTCTATCCAAACCACTTACGGCTGAAACACAAACACACCTTAATTTTGGATTCCCCTGACGTTTCTAGATCAGCCATAGGATTTCAATCGACGCCATAGCAATTAAACTTCGACCTCACGTTTCGTACGTATTGTTACGTAATGTGAATATAAACGGAAGCTCCAGTTCAAGTATGCTGAACATTTATGCTTTCTCTGACAGCTCAACAGCAAAAGAGCAACAAAAAAAAAGAGAAGATAGTGGGAAAGCGAGAGATAACGATGATTGAGGGAGAAAGTAAAGCTAAGGCTTGTTTGTGTTTCAGCCATTAGCTTCTCCTCACGTTACGTTACGTTGATACCAAAAGTTTGTCAATTTAAATTTTTGACGCAGAACTCCTTAAAATATGTCTGAGATGTTTCCGGACGGAAGTAATTTAGGAACAGGAGACTGGAATTCACAAACCGAGAGGCAGGACCTAAAAATCGCTTGCTGAAAATGGAATTCGAAAAGAGGACATGAAATTAATGTGAATTTCCAAAAAAAAAGTTTGGAAGTTGAAAGTAGAATTTTGAAGTAGAAAAAGAAAATGCGTGTTACTCAGTCATCAGTTCAATTGATTTCCACAATTTTAAAAGTAATTTTTCAGTGCTCGTGGCGATGATTTGATGTGTGTTGGAACCCACAGAATGTGTGGGCTCAAATGCTACGTCGTCGTGCCAACTGCCTTAAGAAACGACCCATAGAACCCGTCAGTCCGTCAGCGTTGACGTTTTTAACTGACAGCTTAATAGAATTCACAATAATATGTTCTTATGGATGTCGTACCATATGCAACGCATGTGACGGATGCGATGGATAGAGTTGGTTAACTTTCTACTTTTTGCGTTCGTAAATCCGTTGAAAACTGAATTTTGCGAGCAGTCAATAAGGAAAAGCAATGGATGATCAAACTTCTGTGACAAAAATTAAATTTGAAACAATTTTAATAGTTTACTTTCAAATTTTGTTCAGGTTTGCAGGTTTTATGGATAATTTTCACACCAAGCAAATGAAACTGCCCCTTAAAGCAAAGGAACACATTAAACTTCCAAGAGTATGGTTTTGTCATGAAAAAAAGAACTTCATAGCAGAAAAGGTCCAGCTGCACGTGCCACCGATGCTTGGAAGCACTCACTCATAAGGAATTTTAGGAATTACTGATGATTGCAAGAGACTTAGACCTCGGCTCTCAAAGGACTCGTCCACCCTGTTCTTTAATTTTATTAAAAAAAAACCAATCCAATTAATAAGGAAGTCATTAGACACAATTTTTAAATCTAAATTGACGCCATTTCTTAAAAATGCTTGTTAGAAAATAAAACCACATAATACCGTTCTAAGGATCCTTCTTAAAATGTCAATTTATCAATCATGGATACCGTTCCTAGAAAACCTAGACAGGTTTTTCTTCCTCCACATTTCTCAACGCCGCCGCAACATAAATCTTCCAACGAAATCTTAGCCCCCTAAAATCCCAGTAAAAGCATAATTTTTCCGTCTTCCTTGAATTCCTTGAAAATTAGATTATTTTTCCTTACCGAAAAACCATACAGAACAAAGACTAATAGGTGCCATTTATCAGGTATACAATATTCAGATCATCGATAAAACAAAATTCAGGTCCCCCTCTGTTCTGCCTCTCTCACTGTCGTAAAACACACAAATTGTGTAACTTTGATGTCAATATTCTGTTACCTCATTAGCTGAAGGAATGATAAAAATAAATGAGTTTCCTTTTTCGTCCTTTTCATCGATAGAAAAAGTACTTTGTCTTCTCATCGGGTCTGGGTTTGCTAGTGTCCGTCGTCGGTTGTTTATGTCATAACGAGCTCTGCTTTTTTTGTTTCACTTTTTTTTTGTATTATCGAAGGCTTAAAGCTTGAAAAGGGATTATCTTATCCCTTGAAGAAGTTTCGTCCTTAATATCTTCTGCAAATAGACTCACTCTCTCGCTAGCTCTCTTTCTTTGTGCCTTTGAAAATTCACCACGCACCAGCTGACCATAAATCTTTTTTGATCAAAAAGATGAGAAGTGAATTAACTTGGAACAAAAAGGAAAGTTCTACCTTTATCTATTGGAGTACTTAGTTTAAAATCTGAAAGCCACACAAAAGGATAATGGTTCCCATTTGGTTCCAGGTTCTTGCTGAGAGGCATTCCTTAAAACTCTATCAAAAGAGTTAATCTTTTGTCAAGGAGATCTGTTCTCCAGCTGCACTTCAAGAATATCAAAGGCCTTTCAATGAAAAATAACGTTTCTTCGATTGATTCAATTTTTCTTACAAATGTTGAACGGTCCCTTAGGCCAATACCTCATTTCCAACCAAAAAAAGTTAAAATTTTAAATTTACTACCCAACTCAAGGCGGCTAGGGTTCCCCATTGACTCCGGCCATTACTAATCCTTGGAAGTGTTCCAACTTTTCATCATCACAAAAATCGTGGGTATCCAATATGCGAGCTTCATTTTCGAAGCTCTCTGGAGAAATTACAATGGTAGCTCACGGAGATAAAAATCAGCATTGAAATAGCAGTTCGTTTCTTCTTCTTTATTTTCCTTCTTCTTTTTTTTGTCAGTGTGGTTGCTGGTTCTTCCAAGTCATTTTCGTCGTGACGATTTTCTTTCACTGTTTCCGGCACTTGGCGCTGTTGAGCTTGCCTCCTTTCTATATCACTTCCCCTCGATAAAACGATGGACAAGTGGACGAGTGGGTTGCAGTCGTTGGGAGTTGGGATTGAAAAGATGATCTCGTTTTGGTTGTAGCCGTCGCATCGTCGTCGTGTCGTCGGTCGTCCTTGGAAGATTTCATGTGCAAATCTTAAGTGCTTTTCGTTTTATACAATGCATCCTTCCTTACTCCGTTCCCATTTCGAAACCAAGCAATTTTTATAGACGACCAAAGTTACCGTGGTCGTATTCTACCGAAGGAAATAGCCATATGCACTCGAGGTCGAGGTGAATACATTTTAAAGTCATTCGATACCGATGGGGTGGGCGAGGACATAATATTCCCACGCGCTGCATCGCAAAAATACAACAACAAAAAACGATGATGTCGAAGTAGTTAAGAGACCATTTCCTCTTTCGGGACCGCAGAAAAAGTATTTCTTCCCTCTTGTCGTCACTACTGTCCGTCCGGCCACCAACCAACTATGGTCTATGGGTTTGCCATAAAAATGAAAATGGTTATAGCCATCAGAATTCCATAAAATGCTTTTCAAAATGTTAAGACGTGTTCGAGATGAAGGACATTATGTTGGCGAGGCTCTAGCGCTGGCGCTGGCTGGTGGTGATGGGCGGTCGGTCGGTTGAATTAAGATTCACTTTTTATGATGTGATATTCAAAAATGGGAAAATGGTAGTGAAAACGGTTGAGCTACATTATATTGCTTGTAAAGTGCTTGGAAGTGCATAATAAGATAAATTGTATTCGCGAAGAAGGACTTAAGATACTTTTTATGCTTATTTGGCAGGATTTCGAGCTCCACAAGTTTCGTTATGAATTTGGGAGTTTTCTTTTGTGAATCCCTGTCTGATGTATGGATTTTCTTTCAATTTTTATACAATACCTACTGAAATAGGTTCAGTAGTCTTGAAACGTGATGGGATGGTCCAGGTCGTTGAACACTGTGACATTTACTATCGCTGCAGCTGGAAACAACAAAAGCAAGACTATAGGGCCATGAACTGCTTTTCACTTGGCCAACATTCAATTAAGCCCTAACAAACCAAGTTTAAAAGCAATCGTGCGTCGTTTGTCATACACAAAGCAAATATTTTATTAACAAATTAAGTCAAAACAAAAAAATGTATTACTCAAACCTTAATCATCTAAGAAATACCCAAATTCTTGAACTTTTGTATTCTGAACACAGTGTGCTTCTCCTAACACAACTACATACTTCAATTAACACTTCTCGAAAATAAATTATGAGCATCTTCACAATTTCGCCTTTTGCCATGTGGTCGATGTAGTCGTCGGGAAAGATTCCTTTGGTTTCCTCGGACAAATTTGTAGGCCACTCACAACCTCTGGCTTCCATTTATTAATAAAAGCGTTCACAACAACACTGGTCTCCGAAGCATTATTCAAATGAACATGATGAGTGCCCTCAAGAATGTGGAATTCAAAATTTGGATTGTTCTCCCGAAGAACTGGAATCACTGGATCATTGTTTTCATCGATTCGAATTGACTGCGATGCCTTGATCAATAAATAGGGAATTTTTATTCGTTTCGCCATGGCCACTATCGCCGGCTCATCCTCAAAGAAACTAACTATATACTTCACTCTGGGATCTCTCGAAAAGAAATACCTGGACGGAAATAATGTTGACTTGGCGACATTTGTCCGGATGAGATGTTTGCATTTATCCATGTCAACTGAATTATTTGATCCCTCATGGACCCTTCGAACTATTTCTTCGTAGGCATATGATGGTGGCGCTCTCATTTCTCTCTCACGAATGCGTTGCTCCTCGAGCAGTACGCCATCCACAGCAGTTTTCATAAGCAGAATGACGTGATCTGCTGAGTTGTTATACGGATGGAACCCATCGATTTGGATGAGCATGTCAACTCGTTCCGGGAAGTGTGCAGTAAAGACATAAGAAAATATACCAGATATCGAATGGCCCATTAATGAGACCTTTTTCCAATTGAAGTAATCCATTACTCGGAGGATGTCTATCAAATAGCTGTGGGTGTGGTAGACAATTCCTTCGGGTAGATGTGATGATTCCCCATGGCCAGGCATGTCGATGGCAAGAACGCCGATATGTGGCGGCATCAGTGGTATGAGGGTGTCCCAGGTTCCATAGTTGTCTAGCCAGCCGTGCAGCGCAATGATTGGACGGACGTTCTTTGTGCCGTACCAACGTCCAGCAATATGACCCCACGGCACTGGTATTCTGATTTCTTCGAACTGAAATGAAAAAGATTAAAATGTATGAAGAGACAAGGTGTGATTGGGGATTTGATATTACACCAAAATCAATATTGAACGTCAAGCTATAGATGCTCCC
Source organism: Sphaerophoria taeniata (assembly GCA_943590905.1). Classification (NCBI taxonomy): domain Eukaryota; kingdom Metazoa; phylum Arthropoda; class Insecta; order Diptera; family Syrphidae; genus Sphaerophoria; species Sphaerophoria taeniata. Next base: position 150,289,364 of record OX016541.1, read on the forward strand.
AACATATAGTAACCAATGTCCCTCTTCATTTCTTTATCAGAATTGATAAAAATTTATAATTTCTACTCAAGACTCATTAAGTGATAAAGGCATTTTATCGGAGTCACCTTATCTCAAGTGCATGACATCGTTTGTCGAACAAAGATCAAAATAAAGAACACATGTTTTCATTTGCATGAAAAAAAATATATAAAAAAATAAACAATAAAAATTCAAAGTTTAACCGGCTTAAACTTTTTCTGTCAGAAGAGATTATTTTTCTTTTTTTTCACTCAAACACAACCACTCAAAACAAGTTTAAAATAATAAACCTAATCAGCGTCCAAAAGCTTGTTTATTCATCAAAAATAAAAAAAAGCTTCATGACCAAAACATAACCTAGCAAAGGAAAAAAAGAAAAAAAAACTCACTGCTCTCGTTTTGGCTTGCGGCAAAGTCATTTCGTTGTTCATTTTAATTTGATGTCTCTGCCTCTGCGAGCGTCTTTTCACTTTTGTCTTTATTCATAAATGTCAACAACAGACATCTTCAACGCCAAAACACTTAAATTTGCAAGAATTTGAAATTAATTCGATCACAAAACATTAAATGAAATGAAAATCAAAAAAAAATTGCTCTCGCTTCACACAACATCTGACTTCTGTCAAGACCAAACTACTTCTGGTTCTCATTCAGTTGAACTTTGATATAGCCGCGGGAAATTTCTGAATTCTTTGTAGTGATGACTAAACCGAGAGAGCTTATAGGCTGTAAGCTTGCGACAGGTTTTTAATTTCCTTAAGCTGTTCGGACTGTTATCTAATCTAATAACTAGCAATAATCGTTCGTTTTTTGTGTGCTAAGGTTAAGGTGAGAGAGGCAATAACTTATTATGAGATATCAAAGGTTAAGCCCTCAGTGGATACGTGAGTCTCTCCGATAATAATTTTACTATCGACAAATCGTAATCAACATAATCGTAAGCATTTTCAACTCGAGATTTTGCTGTTTGAAAATATTACACTATTTATCCACGATTGTACCATAATTGGTCACTGTGGAGAGAAATGAAAAAAAAATGAGAAATGAGAAAAATGGTTTGCTCGACAACGTTATAACAGAATGATCGTTGAAAGTATGCCTAGAGATTTGCTGAATTGTCTTGTCAAACGCTATGAGAAATTTTGAAAACTAAAATGTAGGAGAATTAAGTACACCTTATGAAATTGTTTTTTTATTTTTTCTTTATTTAATAGCTCAGCGTTGTTTTATTTTGGCTGAGTTCGTAATTGTAAAACTTCCGCAATAATGTAAACAAACAGCATTAGTTCTGCATTAGCATGGCAACAATTGTGTTCGTAAAAGTATAACGACTGTAATTTTACGGTCAAGTCGACATTTGTTTTTATTTTGTTGCTGAATTTGCAGGAAAATGGCAGGGAGCAAATGTGATGTTTGTTGCTCAATAACTCCAGAAGTACTAAACCGATCTGGATGAAATTTAGCATACAGACAGATTATAGTCTAGAATAGCAGGTGGCCTTGGTTCAGAAGATAGAGTAGTGGATTGCTAAGCCGAACGCTACGGGTTCAAACCCCAGCTTTAGCAGCATTCTTTTTCTACAAAAATCGCCAGCTTATCTGAGGCCACCTGTGCGATAACATTCTTCACTCGGATGTAAGGCCTTTCCGGTTTGTTCCATGATTGGAGAGCTTAGGTTTGAAGTGTCCGCAACAGATTGGGCAGCATCGGCTTTTCCAGCCTGTGTGCGGTACGCTGCAACCAACCTCTTCAATATAGTCGTACTTGTTGCATCTTCATCGGTATACGGAATTCGATGTTCATCCAAGAACGCCATCAACTCTTGGACTGACTGTTCTTGTGAGTTAGGCATTTTGTGTAGGCAAATTTGTGAGAAATCCTCGACGATTATGCGTTTCTCGTTTGCAGCGGATCAATTCTGGTCGACTTTAGCACCCAAAAATGTCGGATGGTTCTGGTTTGTTCGGATTATGTTTGGATGGTTCTAGATCCAGCAGATGAAAACGGATTCCAAAGAACACGTGCTAAGCATATATAACAGATGTGATTTTACGGATTCTATTTTTATTTAGAAATCACTGCAATTAGATGCAGTTTGTGGATTGATTTGGGTGAATCCCACTTCTGAAATATTATTACTAGACTTTTTATGTTTTTATTTCGATTTATTAAAATACACTTTAGATTTTACTGCTAGGCGGTTCTTTACGCGCTCAAAGATTGAAAAAGAATGAGAGAAGTTAAAACTCTCTGTCTCCAAACGTCAAACAGCATCGATGACGTTTCGCAATTCGAACATTAGTCGATGATGTTTGACGTTTCGAATATTGAGGGGTTGCTTATATTTTAGAACAAAAAAAAATTATAATAAAATATATATACAAAAACACAAAAAAAAAACATAAAAGTGAAATACAAAAAAAGATAGAGATTTGCTGCTGTGGTTGCTCTAGTTTGTAAGTAGTTGTTAGGTAGAATAGGTAGTTTTAGTTAATTTTAAGTTTTATTTTTAAGGACCTAATTTTAAGTAGCATGTAAGAAAACATAAAAATGACACCGTGTTAGTTTTTTTAAATTTTTCTAACAAGAAACAAAAATAAAGTAAATAAAACACATAGTTCATGCCGAAAGGCATTAATTTTAAGTCAATCGTGAATTCCTTAGAGCGCCCGGTTGGGGCCAGTAAGTTAAATATAAGATTTTAGATAATAAGCTAGTTTGAATTCTTTGTCTAGTATTAAGTAGTAATAAGAGAAAATGAACAAAAAATGAATTTTGGAAAAAAAAAGAGTAGTGGATTGCTAAGCCGAACGCTACGGGTTCAAACCCCAGCTTCATTCTTTTTCTACAAAAATCGCCAGCTTATCTGAGGCCGCCTGTGCGATAACATGAGATAATAGTTGTGTTTTTTTGCAAATGCTTAGCGCGATAGAATGAACTTGTGCAAAAAAACGACCAACGCATGGTTTGGCAGCACATGCACTTTCGACTGTCAATTTGTAAACAGCTGATTTTATTGTTTGAATTTGTTGGTGTTTTGAATTTGAATGAAAGATGGACAATTTTGAAAACTCACAGGAAAATATTTAAATACGAAAATATTTCTGATTTGTATAGTCAAAATTTTTTTAGATAATAAACTTGTTTGCCTTTGCCGAAGACAGCAGCAGACATGATGAAGCAGCAATGGAAGAAATTTCAAATTTCGTGTATTCCGAGACCTCGAGCTCCAGCTCAAGTCCAACACCTGAAGATTCACAAACTGAGCCACAACACTACATAAAAGTCTCAAACTTTGTAGAGGTTATTGATGTATATTCGTATATGCATATATGTATATTGTTTTCTTTATTTATGCTTTTGATAATACATGTACTGTACATGCATAAAAATTTGAGTTTACACTTTCTTAAAGATACTTTTTCATGTAGGTACATACATATGTACATTGCAAATATATTTAACTTATTTTTTGGAAATTTTTTCCAGCAAAGCAAACTCTTTTTCTTTTAACTCGAGATCCTTCTTCCATTTTTCTTGGAAACAGCTAATCATGTTCTGCATGAATTGAGCCCGCTGTGCCTCCTTGTCCTTGGATTCTTGTCTTCTATTTTTTTCAATGACTGCTTCCTGCTTCATGATCTCACGCCGACTTTCTTTTGTGAGAACTTTTTTTTGGATTGGCAGATCAAGCTCCGACGCTTCTGAAAAAAAGACTCATTGGACAACCGTTGTTGTGGAGACAGCAACAACGATGATATGGCGGCGACGTCGCCGTCGCGTCGGAGGTAGTGGCTAGTGGTAGTGGTAGTTGTTATGCACATGGTTTGTGGTAAATCATGTCTTCAAGAACATTATGGTGTGCATTTTTTCTCTTGCGGCTGTGGACAAACTCTTCTTTACTTGCCGAATTGCACTTAAGAAGCCCGAGTGTCTCCTCCTTGCTCCAAAACTTTCGCTTACTGAAAAGGCAGTTCAAATGCAAATATGTGTTTATTTACGAACGTGTTTTTTCAATATTATATTTTCAATATTTTCTCAATAAGCACTTAATACTAACCTAACCTTATCTTGTCATCTTCAGCCATTATTCAATTTTAAATTCAATAAATATCAATTGGTTTGATTTTTCGTCCTTTTTTTTTTTTTGCCTTTCAAAGTTAAATTCGATGAATTTTCGATAAATTTGTTGACAGTTTGAATGAATTCAACGCCAACTTATTTCTGGCAGCACTAAACCCTAAAACTCCTAAGCGATAGGACTTTTATTTATCCGTCCTAACTGTGTTGTTGTATTTAACATGGAAATGTTAATAACATTTTGCTAAGCCTGGCAAAAAAACAGCCCTAAATAAGTCTCCTTCTGTGAGCCACGTAGGTTTCTATTATGTGTGCTTTCTTTCTATGTGTCTATCTGTCTCTCTCTGTTGTATGTCTTGTTCTGTCCCAGCCGATGGTCTCAGTCACCAGTGCTGCTATGTGTCTGTAGTTCGTTACATTTATGTGCGAAGTACTGTGAAATGTAATGTAATGTAATGTAGTCTAGAATATCACATAGGCTAATTTATATCCCGGTAAAATCTATGGTGCCCGTGGGAAACATGTGTTTTAAGTTACAAAGAGCATTTATGTGATTGACATGATTTTTCGTAGTGGTGGTTAAGGGGTCAGAAAATGACGAAGGCTACAGAGACAGTATTGAGCTTAACAAATGACATATAGGACTTTTGAACAGAATTAAAGAGGATAAAATGTTTGCAAGCGGTTGAAACAGTTGGCCAACGATAGCAACTTAGAGGTGCTATTACTCCAGCCAAGCAAAGGAATTGACGGAAAAAGCCATTGGTGGAAGCACCTCTAAGTTGCTATCGTTGTTCAAACAACATAAATAGTTGGCCAGAGTTTGTATGGAAGTTGCGTCATTCTTGATAAACAAAATACAACATTGCAATTTGCATTTTTTTGTACCATGTTTTCGAAAACGGTTTCTTCCACAAAGCTAAGAACAATGCGGTTTAAAATATTTTTGTTGAAAGCCATTTTATGAATGAACTACAAATGAAATCAAAAACAAATAAACTTTGTTTCTCTTTTTTCTACGACCGCACACATGCAGTTGTAATTGAGTTCATAAAAGCCTTTGAGCATATTTATGGCAGGACATCGGCAACAAAGCCTGCAATTACGAACTCAGTCTTTGTTTTGTCTTTGTATGTTCAATTTTCAGATAAACGTAAGTCGGGTTAGCTACTGTTCTAAAAAAAAATTGATATTATTCTTCTTATTCAAGAGTTATTCGCAGAGTTATCTACTGGGTCCGCAAGTGAGCAGAATTGCTTAGGAGGTGCGTTGCATTACTAAACTCTCTTCAAAGAACTTTAAACAAAGTAACAAATTTCTAGTGTCAAGCTAATATAGTTGGAGAAAAAGCTCCGTCGAGTAGGACGAGAAAGCCAACTGGAACGGTGTCAACAATTTTTCCATATATTTAACTGGTCACTATGCTTCCTTGCTATTGCCGTAGACTCGAGCGCAGATTGATTTGATTATTTTGGGAAAAACTTTAATCCCAAATAGGGTTAAAAGTATCAAACTCAAAGAAAATTCTTGGTTTGATTTTAGCTGGTAAAGAGGTTATCAGGGTAAAATAATTAAGTTTCCGCTGTTTTTGAGCCAACCCAACCGAGGAAAACCGTAATAAGTTCAAACAAGCCGCAATGGCCGCATATTCGTCGTTTTTGCATGAACAAAAATTAAGGCAAAAAAAAACTGCAAAGTCCGAAAGGCAGTAAGAATTTTTGGTCATTAGTTAAAAATATGAAGAATTTTTCTTCTTCCTCGATCCTCGGTCCTTACACCAGTTGTTAGCTCTCTCGCGAAAGCTAACAGTTTTGCTTGGCATGCTGCCCGAGATTGTCATGTCTCCCCCAGTTCTTGAGCACGTCAATGGTTCCATGGGACAAATCTTCTCCCGCACTCGTGCTGTGGCGAGAGTCCTAACGAAAACGATCTCAACACACATAAATCCACTGGTCCGGATGGTATCCCCGCTATTATTCTGAAAAGGTGTTCTTCCACGCTGGCAAAACCCTTGCGAAAGCTTTTTTAATATCATATTCTTCTAGGCTCGTTCCGAGCAGTTATAAAACAGCATTTGTCCAGCCAATTCCAAAACAGGCGAATCCTCCTCTCCCTCCAATTATCTTCCGATTGCACTTACGTCCTTTCTTTCTTAGGTGATGGAAACGCTGATAAACTATCAGCTCAAGAAATATCTCGAAGGCCGAAAGCTTCTTGATGACCAGCAGAACGGCTTTCGCAGCAACAGCTCCACTGGTGATCTGATGGTTCATCTCACCGAATAGTGGAACAAGTCTTTACGTCGTTTTGGAGAAGGTAAGATTGTTGCATTTGATATTTCAAAGCCATTTGATAGAGTTTGGCATCTTGCTCTTTTATCGAAAATGCGTGCTTTCTTAATCGATGAATCCCTCCTTCGTTGGATTAGAAATTTTCTTTCGAATCGTTCAATACAAGATGTACCTTCTGCACGGATTCAAGTCTGAAACCCAGAATATAAATGCCGGTGTGCCCCAGGGCTCCGTTTCGTCTTAGACCCTCTTTCTCACTTTCTTTAATGATCTCTTGTCTGTTACTTCTAATCCAATAAATTGTTTCGCTGACGATATAGTACCTTTAGCTTTTCATATTCGTTCCCAGACTCACATCCCTCCTCTTCGGATGTGGAAATGCAACGGCAAAATATGATAAGCTCATTAAACTCTGTCTTAAACAGCATTGTACAATGGGGAATAAGAAATCGCAAAGAGTTTATGCTTCAAAAATCCAATGCTGTCTTGTATCGTTAAAGCGCGACATATCCTTTTTACCAATGTCCATGGTATGTTCATCACTGACCACCTTTTGTGAAATGAGCACGTATGCGATGTCGCCAAAAATGCCGCAAGATGTTTGCGTTTCTTAAGACAGAGTAAGAAATTCTTTCCCCTGTCTTATCTGGCAACTATCTATAAGACCTATATCCGTCCAAGGCTTGAGTACAACTCTCATCTTTGGGCTGGTGCTCCAGCTGGTGGATGGTATTCAAAAAAGAGCACTAAGAATGATCGGTGATAGAGACATCACTGCGTCATTTCATTCCTTAGATCATCGTCGTAACGTTTCATGTCTCTCTCTTTTATATCGTTACTGCTACGGTAAGTGCTCTAGAGAAATAACCAGTTGCATTCCTCCCCTCAAACAATTCGCCCGTAATACTCGCGCTTTTAGGAATGCCCCTCAATTTACCCTCGAGCCCAACTTCGGACGTACTCTCAAGCATAGATTATCATTCTTTAGGCGTACTGCGCGTATGTGGAACTCTCTTCCACACTCCGTCAATCCCAATAATTACAATTACACCTTTTAACCCCTTCCTTTCTTCCTAATGCACTCACTGTGTCTCTGGCATAATAAGGGTATAAGGACATCAGTAATGAAGGGAGGGGTTGGAAAGTAAGTTTCGATGTTCAACATGATCCAATAATTTCTCTTCCAACAACACAAAGCCAAATTAAAAGGTGAATAAATTGAACGAAGAATTTTCCTTCGTTCTCCATGATTCTCATCATTTTGAGTATCTTGCACCTAGGAGATGTGGCTTAGTATAGTGCCCGATTTTTCATTATTATTATGAATTCAATTGACTTAAACAGTTTTTTTTTGTAGTCCTAAAAAGGATGAACATTTCGTCATTTATGGAATTTAACTAAATCGAGCACAATATTTTCTAGCAATGTGAAATTCCTGCCACTTTCAAATATCCTATGAATCCTTTGACCAATTAAAACATCGTGAAATAAAAGGTCAAAATGATTATCAAACTTTTTGTTTTAAATAATCAAATTAAGTTTCTTCAGGGTGCTTCTTTCTGAAAGTGTTCTGAAAATGATTGGAAGTCGTCAACGAAAACACTAAATTTTTTCGAGAAAATTCAAACTTTCTTAGAAAGTGCATTTAAATCGAACACTAACACCCGAATTCCATGATATTCTTTAAAGAGATTAATGTTCTTATGTTCAAATGTTTACAAGACCAAACGTAATTAAATTCAAACTGATTTCCCGATTTTTCTTTCAAAATGACATTTTCATGTTAACCTTCAAATCAAATCCAGAGCACCACCAACTTTCGCTGTCATGTCAAATTTTGTCCTTTTTGTTTGTGTTTCCCATGAAATCAACCAAAACATTTCCATAGATTTGTTATTTATCAAATTGAATATTTTCTTGTTTTTTCCTTATTTCAATTTTGTTTTGTTCTGTTCTGATTTGTCTGGAGTTTTAAATATTTGATTTGCATTATTTGTACAAATAATAATAATTGACTGAAAAAAGGGTTACTGATAAAATATTTATTCGTATCCCATGATACATATCACAACAATACCTGTTTACATTGTTCCCCTTAAAAATATAAAACATTTTTTTTGTTGGTCACACAGCGGATCCAGAAAAAGTATTCTTTCGAAGTTTTATTTAAACAGGCCGCCCTCTACAACGCCCTCAAACCATGTTGCGTTAAATTTGCACAAGGACATGTTTAGTCTCCATTAAATTTAAGTACGAAAAGTCTAACAACAAAATGACATATTTTAAATAAATTCCAGAGATAGGAGCATCTCTGTATAGTGTCCTTTCTCGTCCTACTTCTTCATTCGAGTCGAAGTAGAAATATATCGTTTGGTTTGGTTTCAAGTTTTACACCATGCCAACTGGGTCAGAGAATCCAAAATCATCATTGCCAAGAATCATCGTCATCTTCCCACTTCGATAGAGTCGACATAGATCGAGATTCGTTTCGATTCCAAAACAGTAGTTACAGCCGGCGGCGGCAGTAGCATCGCTAAATATAAGTTAAGTCATCGTGTATCTTGTTACAACGACTTCGACGACGAATTCTTCTGCTTGGAAAAATCCCGAAATGCGAAAGTTTTTCAACTCAAAAAAGAAAAAGGAAAGAAAGGACATACGACGTTATCCAAAGATCCTTGACACCCACAATTCCAGCCTGTTTAGTGCCAACGCTATCGATAATAATTTTTACTTCTTCTCTGGTTGTATTTATTTTCTGCTTGTTCTGTTTGTTGTCAGGACTCTTAAAAATTTTGTGCCCAGAAAGTTTCATGTTTCTTTGTGTTTTAATTTTTGTTTCCTTCTTCTTCTCACATTTATTTCTTGCCAAGTAGCAACGACGATATTTTGTTTCGTTAGGAAGTTCCGACATTTATAATATACAAACAGCATCGATACCGCATGGAGAATAGAAAAAGACAATCCCAATACCAATCTTCAGGGATATCCCTGACAACTTCAAGAAGTATAAGAAAGTCCTTTTCAGCAATCTTCCGCAATAAATCGTAAATAAAATGTTTGCACGATGCTCAAAAAGGACCTATACTGTATACGTGCCGCTTTCTCACTGCAGCCCATTCAAGGAACGTTCGTCGTCGACGTTCGTGGTCCATTTAAAGAACACACAAACTAAAGTTCCACCAATCGAGTACACAAAAGGACATTATGAAGCCCTCTCTTCTATATACGCCAGTGTAGGTGGATGGATAGCAATTGAGTTGTCCTAGTTTTTATTGTGTAAATGAAACAATCCACCTTCCAGTCGTATACACAACAACTGGCAGCTGCAATATGACTATGTATGGGATAGAAAATAAAGATAGCAAATTGAACACAAGGACACTTTAAAAGGATATCCGGAAACAAACTAAGCTATCTCACACAATCAAGCATTGTGTGGCAGACGAAAGAATGCAATGAATGTGTCGTTGTGATACAAGAGGATAACAGTGATACCTACATTAAAAACCCCTAACCGGCAAATCCATTGGAACATTCGTATGGATTTTTGCGAGGACACGTTTATTATGCGGGGGCTTAAGTGTCCACCCTCAAATTTTATGCTTGCGCCTTTAAGGAGTCGAGTATTCTTCCACTGACGACGACAAAATTTCGCTGTTTTTCATTTTATTCTTTTTTCTCTGTTGAGAAGGAGATGTTGGGGGGAAAGACACAATTGCTTTTAAAATGAGAATGTTGATCCTTTTGTCAAGCGTGTAATTGATTCCGCCCCTCAGGATGAACATGGTTCCATTGGTTGCCACTTAAAATGCCTATCGCTATGGTGAGCTTTGTCTATAGCTCCTAATAGTTTCGTGATGTTTGCCAAAATATCATCATAAGGATGCTCAATGAAGAGCAACATCTGTTTATAGACGTTTAATTCAATGAAAAGGCGAAAAGGAGTTCTTGCCAACCGACTTACAAGCGGAGAGCTTATAAAACACTGGCTCCTGGTACCTGTTGAAAAGATTTACTGAATTCTTCAGCCAACAAAAAAGTTCTCAGCTTTTTCTGTGTTTAGTCCTTAAAACAAAAAATAAACTCTACCAACAGAGACAACGAGGAAGACATAGGCTTTTTGTTTGCAAGTGAATAATGAGTTTTTTGTTTAATTTTGAAATATGGTCCGAAAAAATGAAGCAAGGAAAGTAAATTTTATCTTCGCCTGAGATTTTGGCTTTTTTCAGAAGCCATGGAAATTCTGAAAACTTCTAAACTGACTCTATCGATTTAAATACCATAAAAATGGGAAGCAATAAAATTGGAGTAATGGAGTACAACGAAATTTGGACATGATTTATTTGAGTCCTTGTATATTTTGAATTGATGCTTTGGTCAAGTGGTGCAGAAGGTTTTGTCAACGAAATATGACTCGAACTTTCACAACAACTGGTGCAAATTTTAAACTAAAATTTTGTTTTTTGTTTCATTGTTTACTAACCAAATAAATAAAGGTTTAAAGGAAAAATCTGGAACTAAGTGGGTTCATAATCAAGCAACCGCTTGTACCTATAGAATTATTTGAACGAAAAATTTGAATGCCTCGTTCTCCATGATTCTCAGCGTTTGGTATCTCGTAAAATTTCTGTTTTTGAAAAACTACTTACTTACTTAAACGACTCCCAATCCATGAACGATCTCAGCCTGAGACAATGTAGCCTTCCATCGGAAATGGTCCGTCGCATGCACTCTCCAGTCGCCAAAACCGTTCTGGCATCCGCAGTCACTTGGTCCTTGTACCGTCGCCGTCGGTTAAATTTTCCTTGTCGTCTTGAACCTGGGGGCTGCAAAGAAAAGAATGTTTTGGCTGAGCCAATATAGTCGTCTTTTCTTGTCTTTCTGTACTACATTCACATCTTGCTCGCTTGTACAGTTCGCGGTTGAACCTTCTTTTTCATTCGCCAACGGCGCGGCGCATACGGGACCGAAAATCCGTCGAAGAATTATTTTCTTTCGAAACTGCCTTTTATATCAATTCCCCTTTTTTACTTATCATCCAACACTCGGAAACGTAGAGTAGGACTGGTTAAATAAAATTTTTGTATAGCAGACACTTGGTGAGCTCCTTATCTACCTCAAAATTGCAGCGAAATTATGACTTCTTGTCCTAGGCGGTGGACAGATGTTGTTTTGTTTGTTGATAGCAAGTACTTTGTTTTGTCCTCATTCACTTCAAGACCAACTAGTTTTGCCTGTTCTTCATTCGCTGTGAAGCCCTCTAAGCACAGCCCTATTGGATCGGGGGTGGCCTATGGTGGTTTCGGCTACATTTTTAATTATTTCGCGATATTGGCTCCACAAGGTGTTGACATCTGTGGTGTTTGGGAGGACGGCGGAAAGTTGTTCAATGCTCACTCAGTCTGGAACTAACTGGTTTCACAAAAAGCAATCATTATAGAATTATTTGAACGAAGAATTTTAATGCTTCGTTCTCCATGATTCTCAGCGTTTGGTGTCTCATGTCATAAAATGTCTGCTTTTGAACAAACGTTGTAGCCTATTTAAGGGCTGGTAGAAGAATTGAAAAAGGTACTAAAATTCGATCACCTTAAAAATCATAATTTTGAGTGACATAAAGGAGTAGATTTTCATAAAAAAAGTAGGATTTTTCCCAAGCAAATTATATGCGGGTAAATTAACATTCCTTTTTTCAATTTTTAATTATCATATCAGCCAAAGTTCATCAATATCACTTTGCCATTTTAATTTGACTGTAGCCGCAAAAAGTTTGCCAAAATATATTTTTCAAAACTTTCATAATTGCATTTTCTCTCGGAAACTATTTGCCCTTTTCACAGTCAACAAATACAATCATCATTTAAATGAATTAATTTCAAATTATATAAGCTCAACAATCTACCAAAAAAAGCAAACTTTTAATTTCTGTTTGGCCACGAAAATGATAAACAATATGCGAAAGAGTGTAATGCTCAACGTTTTCATTTATTGAAATGAAAAACACACACCCACCCACAAAAGACTGTCCATTTTAGAAAACACTGGAAAACCATTTTTCCACTTACTCAACTCTCTTCAAAAAATGTTCACCCTTCCCCCCACTGCTGTCTGAATAACGAATTGTTGCTCTATGTTCAACCATCTTTATGAGAGTACCTACTGAGTGCAGCAGCAGCAAGTTGAAGTTTGAGCCCCCTGGGGGAATAGAGGGCAACTGCTACTTCTGTACTATTTTCAGGAAAAACTGTGCATAACTTTATCCAGGTGAATGAAAACAAAAACGAATTGCAACAACCCAGAAAAATCACCGAAGCACTTGTGTATTCTTTTCCTCGAGCTGTGTCCTGATGGTCGTGGTCCTTTCCGGTGCGGTCGGTGGTGGTGGTGCTATTCAAGACGAACAACTCGACAGAAGAGCATGCCAGCTGAATCCGAATGACTTTGGAGACTTCTCTTCAACTTTCGTCGTCATCGTCGTCGTCAGTGTCGTCGTTGGTTGGTCGTCGATAGTCAAAGTTGCAAGGATACAAATTCAAAATTATCATTTGACTTCAATCATTTTTGTGCAACAAATTTGAATTATTTAAATGGGAATAGTGAGACTGTTGGAGCAGCTGTGGTTGTTTTATACCCTTCGGGTTGTTTGAGAGTGATGGTGGATGTTTAACGAACCAAGAAAACAAAAATGATGAACCACAACCGTTTGCATTGTATCAATGATAATAAAAACCAGAACGATGGATATGGATGAGCAGCAGGGAGCAGCTGAAGGATCAGTAGTCGTATTTAACTTGGGTTATTAAAGTTCTTAACAAAATTGCAAGTCAGCTAAGTGGACAATGAATTAGGGAAGTGGCTGTATCCGCCGTCATTGCCCCTTCGCAGGATGTGGATATGGACGAGGACGGAAATGGACACAGTTGTTGGCTATGGAATGTAATGATCAACTTCGTAACTTCTCTTCTGCTTTTTTTATTTCAAAATGGAATGAGAGATGCAACTTACCTCGCAGTGTTTTCAACTGCACAGATAGTTTTCTTAGTTGTTTGCATTATTTATTATTTATGGTTTTTTTCTTGCCTTCCATTTTTTGCAGCGGAAAGTGTTGTCCATTTTGCCTGCCAAGGAAAAGGAAATCTGAAAGAGTCTCAACTTGAAGTTGTAAATTCGAATAAACTTTTGTTTTTTGTTTTCAATTATTCTATTAATTTTTTTGCTGTTATTGTTTATTCCGCGGAAATAATTATAAGTTCTTGTTATTTGCCTCTGGAGAAAGTTTTATTTTTTATGGCCGGAGTTATTTGTCTGAAGGAAAAGGAAACGTACATGCAAATTAATTACAGTTGGGGGGAAGTTTAAACTGAACTGAGTTTGAATGGAAGGACGGCGTGTTTATGGCGTGTGTGTGAACAACACAATTCGCCTCAATCCCCAAATTATACCTGATAAACATCCTCAGTACTTTGTCCCTTATCCTTTTTGTGTCTCAATCATTTCTACCAAATAATCCGCTGAAAATTTACTGCCTTGCACTCAACCCTCCCCATTTTGTAATAATTTACGATCGCAATAAATTTCACAGAGACATTGAAGTTGTTTGTGTAAGAAGAAACGCCCCCATACTCCACAACGACCGCATCAGAATCAAGTTCCTTTCGATCTCTAATTGCAGGAATCAGAAGGACACTAAAAAATAATAAATTGGCCATTTCGCTCCTTGGATCTTATTATGTCGAGATAAATTGTGTTTTTAAATAAGGTATCGAAACGGAACAATAATATTGAGTTTATCTCAACGAAGATTGTGTTTACAAAAAAGCTTTTACAACAATTCTGACAACCAGATGGCTTAGGGAGGGCCAAACGAATTGGAAAGATGCGAAGACAACGACCATCCTGACAAGTTTTTGTAGAATGCCATAAAATTTTATTGGAAAAGATTATTTCCTTTGGGAGATAAAATAAATACGCGCGAATTTAATACACCCAACACCTTAGACTTGGCTAAAAATATATTTTTTATGTTAAGGCAAAGCAGGCAGGCAGTTAAAAAGGACCGTGTGAAATGCTGTTGAGATGGATTACGAGCGCTTTGGCACTTTATGAATCATAAAGAAACGTTCTGACATTTTCAATGCGCCCGACCCCCTCTTTAAATGCAAAAAAGTTGAAGAGTATGAAAATTCTTAAATAAACAACAACAACACATGGGCTTGACTTTTCGGGAGCCCCTCTTATGATTGAGATGACTTGGCAAATCCCTTTGGAGACTTAAAATATGTCTACTCGTATTTAATACTCAGGCAAGATGTGACGTTTGCGAAAGAACAATGTCTTCAAAAGCGCTGAATTGCCTTCGCGTCGTCGTCGTCGGCGGGCGTTTAATTTAATGAAAAATGTATACAAGAACAAAATTTAATAATTTTCAAATGTGCAGTCGAAAATTTAACCCTGAACATTATATGGTGATGTGAAAAGTGCTTGAGAATAGATTTTAAATGAACTCGAGTGGGTTTTTGCGAGGAATTTATCTTTGTCATGATAAATGAGACAAAGTGAGTAGGTAAAGATTTAAGAAGGTGTGGTTCGGGATAACAGATGACGCGTGTGTTAATTTGACATCTGTGCTTTACCGCAGCGATGGATGGGATGTCATTAAGGAAATATTAGAGTCAATTAGTTAAGCTTAAATTAACGATTTGGAGATGTTCTTGACAGGTTGGTTGGATTTTATGAGTTTCAAGAAGTTTTAAATTATGATTCGCAAAATGTTTTATGAGTTTGTCTTAAGAAAGTAAGTTTTACGCGCAAACTTAAAGAACTTCATATAATACAATCAGTACTACTGGAGCTTAAATGCTTTCAATCAACAAGATAAAGGATCATACTGGTGGAATGATGAAGCTTACTAACTGACATTCAAGGTTTGTTCGAAGCGCCTCTCTAAAACATATCAGATCAAAATCAATATCTTGAAATTTGTAACGAAGCGTTAAAAATACTATTTCGCCAGTAGTCGAAACTCGTCAAAATTCCATCATCCACACCATCTGTTAAGCTTGAGCCAGATTCTCATACAAGCCGACCGACCGCTGAGAAATTAAAATTTATTACATTTCCTTCCTTACTATTCAATTGTTGTCAAGCGGAACTAATGAGCAAAATGCGAAGGGACCTTTGTATATCAAAGTACCAGTTACTATCAAGAATGGTTTTCTGCTTGGTTTGGCAGTTCTTTGACAGGAGCACGCAGAGAACACACAATACAAACTTACCTATGTAAAAAAAATGACTTTCTCGGCTTGTAACCAGTTGGCGCTAAAGTCGAATACCATTTCGATCATACCTGTTAAATTTATATACAAAGGAAGGGACTTTCATCTTATAAAATGACACCTCGATTTCCTTCGTAGGGCGAATCGTTATTTTTGGTAAAATTCACTTTTGTGAATATGGTGACATTGCAATTTTTTGACAACGATTTCAACACCATCTATTCGGAAATTAGGAAACTCTATAATTAATGCAATAGATTTATTAAAGCCATTAGTTCTGCTATCACACAGTAGGCGCTTCGATGGATGGCGAAAAATCGAAGTGGTGAAGTTTTCAAAAATGTGCTGTCTCCCAGCTAACGGAATAATGTTATAGTTTGTTTTTGTGTTATATAACTTGAAAAGCTTGTAAAAATGCGCCTATATTCATTGCAAATGGTAAACAATAAAAGTCTGCAATGGGAAACCAAAAATCAGTGGAGTTGTTAGCGCAATGCGTAGTGCATTGGCTTCACAACTAGCAGGTCCTAGGTGCAAATCCCAAAGTGGACTCAAAAAGTTTTTCGATTAATATGAAAAATAACTAGGCAGCACCACTAACAAAGGAGTCTGATGATCGGCTTGGCAACCGTGAAATAGCTATAACTCCAGCCAAACAAAGAAATTGACGGAAAAAACCATTGGTGGAAGCACCTCTAAGTTGATATCGTTGTTCAAACAACATTAACGGAATAATGGAAGAAGAAAATTGAGGCGTCTCATATGAAAACTTAAGAAAATCAATACACTGGACTGGACAAGGACCTCACCCAACAAGCATCTCCAGGCAATTAGGTTGGTTGAGGTGATCTACCACCAGTTAGCTCGACTCCACGGCATTTCTCTTCTGCAACGTCCTTCTCGGTTGGTTTCTAGGATTCTACGGACATCTAAGTCGCTGGTGCATAACTCTTCTGGCTATATCAGTGTCGATGTTCAATTTCTCTCTGTAGGTAGGTATCCTTTTTAGAGACCTATTTTTTCGAACCAAATTAAAGCGTTTACATCAGATGTTGTCATGGTTCATATTTCTGCACCAAACATGACTAAACGGGGTGAAGATTTCATATAGTGACACCTAAGTTGCTCGTGAGAGGACTTTACTACTCGATTGCTTTCTAAGTCCGTTTAAAAAGACCTTTAAAAATTCAGCCCTATCAGTACCCCAAGTTAATCTAAATGCAGAGTTAATTTGAAAACCCTCTCAAACAATAAAGTATTAGCTCCCTAGACCTCCAAACCCTCCTTTTGAACAAGATCAAATTGCAAACGGTTTCCTTTTATTGAACGCCACTAAACGACGCACATTATGAACCATAATCACATTTGTTGGTTTTGCTTAAACGCCACTCCCGCATCTTCAAACAAAAACACAAAAGCCCATTATCCCAACGCATATAAATAAGTACACAATACTCAAACAACTTGCAGCAGAAGTCTAATGCTAAATCTTATTGTCTTTTTTATGAGAATTATCATTCACCACACAATAACTCACTTCGTAAACACTAAATCTTCCGACTCCCTAAACAATGAATCCGCAAAGAGTCCTTCTCGAAGATGATGTTGCGATGCCAACACGATGCGATGCGATGGCTCAACGTCGTTGAAGGCAAGAAAGCAAACATCACAAGAATCTTGATATTCCGTGAATAAGACGATTTGCTTAGCTCTCGGCAAATGCCAGGCTCTATAGATGCAGGAGAAGACAAAGCTGAGAGCTGTATACGCAAATTATGGCCCAAGACAGGGCCCCATTAACCTACCCTTACAAATTAAATTTTCCTTAGCTTTTTCAAGAATGGCGCTTCATTTTCATTTTCCGTCCATTTGAATGATTCATTCATTCAAATTTCATGCTTTCTTCTTCCAAGAACAAGAGGCATGCTGGCACGTTGAGAATTGAAGAGGATGTACCTCCAACGCTACACTACGTCTTCGCTCGTCCAACAGCAAGAGGTGGGCTTACGTTTTGAATGATGATAGACTTCATTTCTCATTCCCCCTGCATCCATCACTCTCTGCGAAGTTCCAGGCTCCGCCACAGTCGTTGTCAGTTATCATTAGGAATGATAACGCAAGTTGAACCAATTTCCTGTTTTCCTGCAGCCAGCCTGTCCATGGACCCGGGGAGTATATGATTTGTGTCTTACGACGATGATATCTGACTCCTGAAAATATTTCTTATTTTTCATTTTCTGTTTTCTTTGTTTGCATGATTCAAAGTTTTCATTTTAAATTGGGATTCAACAGATTCTTGGGAGACTTTCGACTTAAATAAAAGTGATTTTGTCCCTACTCCGAAAGGACATTTTTGACGTGCCACACTGCCAGGGCGCGACGGGACGAGGGTAAACTATTTATATTCATTATTCGAAGTACAACTGAAATTTTCAAAAGTTGAACAGAAAAATTACCTTCAAGTCGAGACTAGAAAGCATAATCCCGATTATAAGTAAGTACATTTCCGAAGAAGAAGAGATGATGGCCGCAGCATGCAAAGTGCCATCGGATAAGCACGTAGCTTTTTTGGTTTTTTTCCTTTCGTTGAGTTCCTTCCCCCAAGTTTGCTAAAGAGCACATTAACAACATACAAGACTGTAATATCTCGGTTGAATCTTCGCCTCCAACTTGCCCGGTAACACTACTTTCGGAGGAATACAGAGAAACAAGAATGAAATGGGACAGACACACATCTCTAGTGAAGGTGTGCTTCGTGCCATCCACCTACGCGATTTATTTGCCATCATGCATTACGGATGAGGTTGCCAGAATTGTTGTAATCTTTGTTCCTGGTATTAAGTTTCTATGGAAAATCGTAAGCTTTTTCTGTAAGGAACGTAGAGGATTTGACATCCACTATAACAGGAATAAGAGCTGTGTGAAAATCGAAGAAGCGTCCTGAGCCAAAATCTGGAAGAAGCTAATTACATCTCTGGAACTTGAAGGAAATTTGTAGACCTTTTTTCCTGATTCTCAACTGGCAACCATGTTTTAAAGCACCACGTTCAAATCCACTCCATTCATCATTCGAAACATGCTCGAGCCCGCTGCGCTATTTTGTTGGAAGAAAAATGATCCCACTACGTGAGAAGATTTTCTTGACTTTTTTCCAAAACCAAACAATTAATATATGGACCTACCTTCTTCCTCCTCCAAAAAAACTGTTTCAAATGAAGATTTCTTCTTGTACAACACGTTTAAGGTGAAAACATTTGTTATTTCGAAGTTCGTACTTCTTTCCTTTTTGTAAGATTTTAAATGCGTAGCCAAAGGTCGACATGTCATTTGCAACAATATTGTGATTTGGGTCTTGTGACTAAGGAAACGGAAACAGCAAAATACTCAGACAAAGGTTAAGTTCTCTTTTTTTTTTGTTGGGATATGATTGCGGCTCTAATGACGTCGAATCTTGTTTGAAGTTATCATCAAAGTGTGATTTAATTTAGGTCAATGTGTTGGAAAAGTAATTATTGTTGTTCTTTTTTTCTCTTTGTCAAAGTCAAAGAGAGCATTTCCCTTTGTGATGCAAATTAGAAAAATTCTCGTTGTTCTATTTGAAATTTTTAATTGTGGAAGGATTTTCGTTTTGCTTTTTGTTTTTATTAAAAGCTGTGTTATGATCTCATGGGATGCTTTGATTGCTTGCTCCAATTCAATAACAGAACAAGGCCCATGTCGGAAGGATAAGCATATTTTTTTAGGGTCTCGGGTATAGATCTAATTCCGTTTGATCAAATTACAGGCCTCGGCTTTTTCTTCTGCAAGGTATTAAGCGCAGGCACTTTTTTTTTAGTGGTGTTCGCGCTATTGTTTAATTGCGTTCGAATTAAAAGTTTTATTGAGTTCTTTTTATAAATTTTAAGTTTCCGTTCGAAATAATAAGGCGCGTGGGTTTTGGTCTACAACCATTCAACAAGAAGCCATTTTATTAACAATTTTTAGTAAGAACAAAAGAATAGAGAAAGGTATACATGAAAATAGACAGAGACAAATAATATATGACAAGATTATATAAAGTAACCACTTAAGGTGGAAACACAATGTAAATGTCAAAAAACCACTTAGGGTGGAAGCACAAATGTTTTATTAAGAAACCACTTAAGGTGGAGGCACAAAAATATTAGGAGCGCAAACATCCTCCCGCCGTTGAAGCTTGATTTCAACCATCGTCAATCAGTAGTGGACACAGCTTGCATATTGGACGCTTGAACTCACCCTTAGCTGTAACGACGGACGCAACTCGTACAAGTCCATCTTGTCCAGGATAGGTTTTGTTGATTCTTCCGATGAGCCATCGACATGGCGGTTGATTCTCATCCTTTATAATGACCACATCATTAACTTGGATATTTTTAGTTCTTTCGAGCCATTTTGGGCGCTTTCGTAGCTGGCTGATGTATTCTTGAGACCATTCCTGCCAAAAATTGTGCACAAGTGACTGCAAGTATTGCCACCTATTCGATAGGGATGTTTTAGTTTCTAGGTCACTTGAGTCTGGAACCGTTGCTAATGGTCGAGAGATCAAAAAATGTGCTGGAGTCAAGGGGTCGACGTCACCCTCAAAACGAGCGCACAAGGGTCTTGAATTTGCACATGCCTCGATTTGGCACAAGATAGTTGAAAACTCTTCGTAAGTCGCCGAAGTATTCGCCATTACTCTTCGCAAATGGAATTTTAGGGTTTTTACGCCGGCCTCCCATAGCCCGCCGAAGTGTGGACCATGAGGAGGTGAGAAGACCCAGTTAATTCCAGTGTTCGTCAATTCATTTGAAACATCGGTTTGAAAGGAAGTTGTGTTGAGAAGATTAGTCAATTCACGAAGGGTCTGATTGGCACCTGCAAAATTCGTGCCATTGTCACTAAAGATGGTGTGGCATTTACCACGTCTGGCAACAAATCTTCGCAAAGCGGCTATAAAGGCTGCTGATGAAAGCTCGGTGACTAGTTCTAGATGGATAGCCTTTGTTGCCATGCAGACGAATAGGGCCACATACACCTTGTATTGCTTGGCTCCACGTCCTCTCCATGACCAGGCAGTAAATGGTCCAGCATAATCGACGCCGGTGTTGCCGAAAGTCACGCCTGGTTCGAGTCGTTGCGTAGGTAAATGGCCCATTCTTTGTTGAAACGGTATGGCACGTTGACGTATACATGTTGGGCATTGATATATGCATCGCTTAATTACATGATGAACGCCGAAGATAAAATAATTAAGATGTAACAGGTAAGTCATCTGACGTATCCCGGCATGCAAATTCTTCATGTGGCAGTCATTAACAATTAACTTCGTAAAATAATCATCCTTGTGAAGAATAATTGGATGTTTCTGATCGAAAGGTATTGAAGCATTTTCGAGTCTTCCTCCTACGCGGAGTACTCCGGAACTGTCGATAAAAGGATCGACGAATCGATATTTACTCTTCTTTGAGACCACATCACCGTTCTTGAGATAATTTATTTCCTCGAGAAAATATTGACGTTGTGAAATCCGAACAAGAGCCATCTTAGCCAGAAGTAAATCTTGCGGTGAGAGAAAATAGGTATGTGGGGTATGGGCAATTCGTCGTTTTCGAAATAATAGGATACACCGAGAGACAACGCGTAAAAGTTTGTTGAGATTCGAAAAACGTGTGTAAATTTCAGGGGTTATAGGACTCGATACATTGGTTAAACAGACCACTTTGCAATCGATTGCATTTTCGCGATATTCAGGAAGAGTTGAAAAGGTAATCACATCGTCTTTCAAAAATTGCGGACCGTTCCACCATAAGCTCAAATCAGGTAGGCAGTGTGGCATTATACCGCGCGTGGCACAATCTGCGGGATTTTCTATTGTTCGCACGTGATGCCATATGGAGGCAGGGAACTGACTGACGATTTGACTAACTCGATTGTCCACAAAAACATTTCGCGGTCGGGGGTGTCCATGGATCCAATGCACTACGGTTGTTGAATCCGTATAGGCATAACATTCGGTTTCGTGAATCAATAGGGCATCTTTCACTTTGCTAAGTAACTTCGTTAGCAATAAAGAGCCACATAATTCGAGGCGCGGTATTGTAAGCGTTGGTTTCGAAGGCGCGACTCGTGTTTTCGCAGAGATTAGCGCGGTTCGAATACCGTTCGGTCCTAACACTCTGGAATATACTGCAGCGGAAAATGCTGACTCAGACGCATCAGCAAATCCGTGCAATTCCATGACCTTTCCTTCACCTTGATGTAGCCAACGCGGAATTTGAATGGATCGCAGAGAATTCAAATCTGACCTAAATTCTGACCATTGTTTGTAAAGGTCCATAGGGATTAAATCATCCCACCTGATTTTCCGCAACCAAACACATTTCATAAAAATCTTCATTTTGACGACCGAGGGTGAAAGCCATCCTAACGGATCGAAAATGCGCGCAATGTCCGACAACACTTCGCGTTTTGTGACTTGCGCACCGGGGGCATGTAACGATGAATGGAATTCAAAGCAATCGACTTCGATATTCCACCATAGCCCCAAAGTCTTGACACCATTTTCGCCAACACACAACTCGGTTGCAGTTTCCCGATGCTCGGCATCGATAGCTTTTAGAAATTCTCGAGAGTTCGAAGACCATTTCCGAAGGTCCATTCCCGATTGTTTTAAAATATGGCAAAGATCATCTTTAACACTAATGGCGTCGCTGACAGAATCGAATGTGCACATAAAGTCATCTACGTAAAAGTCATTAATAAGGCTATCCGAAGCCCGCGGATAACGTGCAATGTTATTAATGCCTATTTGCTTTAAGACTCGCGTCGCTAAAAATGAGGCCGAAGCCGTACCGTATGTCACTGTTTGAAGCTGATAGTCCCGAGGCTCTTCAGTAATGTCATTCCTCCAAAGAATGCGCTGAAAATGCACATCGTTTTCGTTTACTAAGATTTGGCGGTACATTTTTGCGATATCGGCTGTCACCGCGATTTTAAATTTTCGAAATTTAATAATGTTCGTAATTATGTCGTTTTGTATCGTGGGCCCGACGCACAAATAATCGTTTAAAGAAAAGCCATTCGATGACTTGCATGACGCGTCGAAAACGACCCGTAATTTAGTAGTCGTACTAGTAGGTTTAAGTATCGCATGATGAGGTAAGTAGAATGACGGGCGATCGTGCTCACCATCGGGAACAGCGGCCATGTGACCCAACTGCTCGTACTCCTGCATAAAATTGCAATACTCACGCCTCAGAGTTGGATCTTTAGTGAACCGCCTTTCCATTGCAAGAAGCCGTTTGACTGCGGAGCTTCTAGAATCTCCCAGTTGTACCATATCTTTGTTGAATGGCAGACTCACAACAAATCTTCCATCTGGTCTTTGGAAATGCGTTGATTTGAAATGATTTTCGACAAATTCACTTACCTCGTGATCGGAACTACGCTTATCTACGCTGTCCTCGTGTTCAAAAAATCTTTTTAGCAATAAGTCAAGGTCTATTGTAGAATGGCATACACTTATTGTTGGTTCATGCTTAAGTAGCACGTTACCGCCAATGACCCATCCGAAAATTGTATTTTGCGCGATTGGATTACCCGACGGATGAACAATTCTCCCTTCTACTAGTATTTCAAAGAACGCATCAGCTCCCAATAAAATGTCGATTTTGTTGGGGAGGTTGCACGACGGATCTGCCAGCGGTAGATCATTAAAAAACGACAAACTCGATTGCGGAATTTTAACACTTGGCAAATCTTTTGTTAGCAAAGAAAGAAGAGACAAAACTATCGAAGTTGAGCTCGAGGATCCGATCGTTGAATAACTGTAGAGGATGAACGACATTTTTCATTTCAATAGAGAAGTTCATTGAGAAAATAATAAATACAAAAACGTGTTCAAATATATAAATGCTGCTCCTCCCATTTATTTGATTCTAAAAGAGTAAGTATGTAATCACTCTCAAACTAAAAGTCCTTCCGAAGTTCGTACTGCGAACTCAATTCTTATTTCTTATTCAAAACAATAATCATAACGCTCCTTTATTCAAATTATTATAAATTACCGACCATTAAAAGGAAAACCCTTTTTTGCAAAAAACTCAGCAGGACCCAGTCGGTAAAATCTTATTGCTATGGATGTCTGCCTTTTCAAGATAAAACAGAATTTTCTCTCTATTTAAATAACAATACCAAAATGGAAAACTTTGTATTGCCTCTAATTTCTATGGGTTCCTCAATGCTGAAAGTATTCTCAATTCTCCAAAAAAGAGACCTCTTGAGGAACTTTCAACTACCATCCAAACCGACCGTCCGAACTTGGGCGAGTCGCACAAAGGCCGACAAATAAATTACATCATATTAAAATTTAACCATCTCATCCAGAAAAGGCAAAAAACTCTGCCCAATTTCTTGTCGAAAAAAGTTGATAAATTTACCACAAACTATAATACCATTTACAGGCACTTTTGGGCTACTGACTTTTCAAAAGTCCTTAAATCGCTTTCAAACTTGAACACACAGCAGCAATCTCTACTAAATGCGATACTTTACAATCTCCTGCATGAAATAATATAAACTAAGCCGTTGACATCTCTCTGTACCGTCTGATAGTTTTGTTCATGTGCGCACTCGGTGCGTTTGGGTCCTTGAGAAATTGCTATGCTTTCGAAAAGTTGTAAATTCAGAATTTAAGTTCCGGACTTTTGCGGGGTGACTAAGCTACAAGTACAAGAGTGGTATTATGGGCTGTAAATTAAAGTTGAAAGGGATAAATAAAGTTTCGCATCTACACGAACCTAACATTGCTGCAGTAAATATGTCGATTAAACGGTTGCAAAGAACAAACTTTTGCTGCCACCAAAGGATGGGAGAGGGCAGCTCGCACTTAGCCGAGAGACGAATGGCTATGAAATGGCCAAAGGATAACATTGAAATCCTTTCGTGTGCAACGATGAATTACGACCAGAAAAGGATGAAATCTCCTTTTTTATTCGTTGGTTACAGAGTCCGTCCGTCATCGTGACGTCGTTGGCGTGTAGTCGTCGTCGTGCGACAGAGAGGACTTTTCGTTCATTAGATTTAGGAGGTGTATGTCCTAATGGAGTTGTGGTATATCCATGTCTGTTTGCCATGCGAAAAGTAAATTTCTGACAACCTTTGTGCTCTAGTTGCATGACTTCTGATATTTCAGACCGTTGTAAAGCCTTTCGTTCATTCCAGTTAACCCACCAGCAGTCGGACTGGCCCAAAAGTCTAAGCCATCTGAAAGCACAAGCACACCGACCTCTGTGCCACCGATATGATGTCGATGTCGCATGGTTGGACCAAAGCCAAAATAGGATTTTTGTAATAGAAAATAGTGGATTTCGTTCAAATGAATCTCCTCTGCGCACTCAAACCAATGCGGCATGTGTCGTTTGTTTCAGCACAATTCTGAATGGCTCCTCGGAGTCCGGACTTCAGCAATCCCATGTTCCTGTCCGATTGGATGAGAATTGTGTTCCATTGTTCATTTGTGGATTTCTAACTTAAGATACATTTTTTATGTGTCAGATGCGGAGAGTCGTCCTTTTTTGAGGATGAAATGTTCGTTTTCGTAGCATACACTGTGGACACATTGTGTTGTGTTTTGAGAAGAGCATGAAAAAGGTTTTGTTTCTTCTGTCCCTCGGGTTGTTCCAACTGAGGTACTGCTTAGGAGTGAGAGAACGGAGTTTTGTTCTCAATCTTCTAGATTAAGAGGCAACTTTAACGAAGAATAAGAAAACGGAGATGCTTTATTGTTTTTTTGTTTAAATTTGAAAAAAAAAACAGCAACAAATAAATAGTACAAGGACGTAAGACAATGCGAACACAATGTACTTTTACTTCACTCATTCTTCTTCGTTCGTTATTTTTTTGTCTGTTTCGTTCCTTATGATATATTCAGGACTCCATTGTGCTCAGCTCATACAACAGGCTATAGAGTTAAGTTTTTTTTTACAATTTAAATTGTGAGCTAAATGCATTTTACATAAAAATAAACTGAAGCACTTTCCCTCTTCAGCCAACACGGTGCGAGCCTGAATGGATAGGAACAAAAAAGTGTGTTGGTGTTCTTGTTCCTTAATTGGGATGAACAACGATGTTGATAGAATACTCGTAGATACGGATTTTTTCGTAGTTTTTTGTTCATATTTTACTGCTGTTGTTGATGCGCTTTGTGTTGTTCTTGTTCATTATACGGGCAGTTGCCTTGAGAGGTGTTGGGGACTTTTTTGTGGGGTTCATGTTTTTATTCTTTTCTCTCCTTCGTGGTATGTTGCGGATATATTTTTTGTCTGTCAATATTCAGATTTTTATGAAAATGGATGAGATCTTGAGACAATTTCAATTATCATATTTTAATTTGAGGATTTCTTTTAACACCGACTTCGTTTTGTGGCTGCATAAAAATAACTAAGAGGAAAAGGATATTTTTGTGATTGAATTGCGAGATTGAAGTCCTTAAGAAAAACATGAATTGGAAAGACAAGAACTTGTAGGTACATCTAACCATTAGTAGTCTTGAATTTGAAGACCAGACACTAACAAAAAAAAAAATACTCAGAAATAAAAAAGGGAACAAGTGCAACTAGGTTGTATTTGAACTAATCTCCCTGGAAGTACACATCATGCTAAGATGTTGCGGGATTGTTCTATTTTTGTAGGAAGACACAAACATGTATTTGAATATTAAAAGGCTACTGATAACTACAGAGCTTTTTCTCTATGACCACAGACTGAGAGTAGCAGCCGTTCACTATTTAAAGTTTCTATGTCCACGTCAATTCTGAACAAGCCATTTGTCAAAAATACTGAGAGTCTGTTTTTGGTACCTACATTTTTGTTGGATTTTCTTGTGGAAACACAATAAACAAATTATAATTCGATAAAGTCAAATACTAACTTTCTCAACCGGCTCCCAATCCATGAAGGATCTCAGCCTGAGATACTGCAGTCTTCCATCGGATAGGTCCTTCGCATGCACTCTCCAGTCGCCAAAACCACTCTGGCATCCGCAGTCACTTGGTCCTTGTACCGTAGGTTCTGTCTTCCTTTTCGTCTCAAACCTGAGGGCTGCAATGAAAAGAGTTTTTTGGCGGAGCCAATGTAGTCGTCTTTTCTTGGATTTCTGGACTACATCCACATCTTGGTCGCTTGTACAGTTCGCTGTTGAACCTTCTTCTTCATTCGCCAACGCATACGGGACCAAAAATTCGTCGAAGAATTTTTCTTTCGAAACTGCCTTATATGGGAGCGATCTGTATGAATTTATGTAATGAATTTGTTTCATTATGTTGAACATCAATTATATGCCGAACCAAAATCACAGTTTGTGGTTTAATCTAGTTTAACTTCGAACTCGACGAAGACTGGTGTTTGTTTGAACAATTCAGTTTCTTCCTCGGATAACAGTATAATAATATCCGAAAACTGGGGCATTACAAAATCGGCTTCACCGCAATATCATCCTTTGGGAAATTGAAAACAAAGTTTTTCTTTATGTCCTTACAATTAATGATGAACAAGTTGCAAGTTAATAGCGAAGGATGCAGAAAAAGGGAATAGAAGTTGTTTAACTGAATGCATGCCTATTCTAGCGATTGGAAAAACTGTCAAACGAAAAAGGACAATATAGAAAGTTGTCTTTAAATGTATTCACTTCGATCGAAAATGACTTCGTCTATCATTTCAATTCAAATTCAAAAATGAAAGGTTGCAAAAGAAGCAATACGAAGTCTACTGTACAAGCATGTCACACATACAAAAAACTATGTCAAGTTTACGTAGTTCTCATCAAATTACTGTAGAAGTTAAGAATTCTATCATCAAACGCAAAATCACAAACTATAAATCTCTTCAGTTAACTCGAAAGAACATCAGAAGTCCAAATTATATTCCCCAGGATCAAGAAATGACTTTCGCATCTCCCACATGTGTCACACAAATATGCCAACACTTCACTGAACCAACCTGAAAAATCAGTGTGCGTGTGTGTGTGTTCCTTAAAGGATAGCGCTTGAATAAACATCATTTTACTTAATTGTTTCACTACTTATATTTTCTCTGACAGGAGGCATCAGTGCCAGAGTACTCCTTTCTATGTGCCAGAGAGCACAGTTCCCATGTTGAAGTGTGGATTGACTTCGTCGCCTCCCTCTCTGCCCTCCTTTATCTACCTGAATCCGTTACAAGGACTCAACTCAAGTCCTCAGGACATTCCTATATTTTATACTCAAATTTTCCGTTTCCACCCTGAAACTCATTAACAGAAATACATATACAAAAATAGGTAGAAAAACATCCTCTCCATCGCATCGTCCTTATACTCTGGTTGTCGCGAACTAACACAGGATGACACTAACAGATGTCTTGCCCTAGTTTAAATTTTATTTCGCTCACAAAAACAAAAAAAGAGCAAATAATATGCGAATGAAATATCTCGCCACCATTGTATGTGTGTAGTGGAGAGTGTCTACTGGTCAACTAGCCAAATGTGCCCCACTAAAAGAACACTTCTCCGAGATAAATGGACACTTTGTCCTTGTCCTCTTTCATACAAGCTATCTTCACATTTTTTCGTTGTCTATTCTAAACAATCGTTAAAACTTGTTAGTGTATATAGAGTCATATTCCGTTTCCCAGTATAGCTTTTGTGTAGCGAGAAGAGAGAAAGAGCGCGACCCTTTTTAAAGCGAATAGCATTCTCCATAATTGAATGGATGTTAAATTTTCATGTTGTTGATATTGTAGCACCATTGGGGGGTGTAGTTTCGTTTGTTCAACAACATGCAGACGTTGTCGTCGAGTATTTTAGCGCACTCTCTAGCTTTTGACGGCGGCGGCGGTGAACACCCGCGATACTGCTGCAATGTTGATGATGATTCTATGTAAAGTGAATGGCTTGAGTCGTTATAGTTTCAAACTTGATTTTGTATTTAGCTTCCGGGTGAGAAAGCATTCCTTTTTGTGTCTTGCTCACAGGGTTTAAAGTTGTGAGGAGTTGAAAAATGCATATCAGTACAGGATGTGATGAAAAAAGAGAGTGAAGAAGGACAGAGGGAAGTCCTTAAAGCAGGTTGGTGTCTGCTCTGTTTGATGTTCCTTTTTTTGTTTTGTCTGGAACCTTAGCTCTTTATAGTGTTTTGTCAACCTTACACATAGCTTGTGGATATCAACTTGATTGCAAGTGTTTCACAGTACTTTTTGGTGTGTTTCGTTTTTGTTCGTTAGAAAAATTACACCGTCAACATCATTAACTTCATCACCGCCGACGCTATGCTTAAACTCGCTTTGTTCACACGAACTATACAACCGCACGACAAAGACTCAACAGTGTGGGAATTATGACAACGAAAAGAATTCTTGATGACGTTTTGAAGGAAAGTGTGAAAATTTAAATAGAAATTTATGAGCCCCAGGAGCTTAAGTTAGCTACCAGCTAAAAATGTACCTTAGGAAAGTTTGTTGAATAGATGCGGCATAATTGTGTTTTTGGGGATCGTCTGTTTCTCTTCTTTTGTCAGTTGGGTGCCGTAAGAGGATGAGAACTTTTTTATTAAGTTGTCTTAGTTACATGGAGTAGCTCCTTGAACTGGAGGTAAACTCTTTTGAGTTAAGGCTTCAAAAGTTTCAAGTTATTTTCTTTTTCTTTTAATTTGACATTTTGTTAAGTGACTTTTTCCTTACACGATCTCTGTTTAGGAAACTTAGGGAGGGGATCTAAAAGAAATTCTCAATACAGCATGAAAATGCATACATGTTTCTGTAAAATTGAGAACAAAAAATTGACTAAATCAAAAGTAAGTATACGCCGTAGTGTTTCATTCTCATGTTGTTTTTGTTTTTGTGTTTGTTTGGAAACTCCCATTGGATTGTTTTAAATATTTCTTGCCAACTCTTAAAGTAATATAAACTTGTACAGCTGAGAGATTAAACCAAGAACTGTACGTGCTGTACAGCCAACAGCGAACAGCGACTCAAGCCGGTGAAGCAGAAAAGCAGAGGAGAAGAGCACAAACTTCTCAGAAAGAAAAAAAACGAGCATGAGAAGCACGCGATCGAGGAGATATAGGGATGTCACAACAGGTACTTGGTTCGAAAGTTATACAAAAGTTAAAACAAACCACCAGGGGTCTTACAACCAGAACCGAAGCGTGTAGAGAACATCGTAGTGGAAGAACAATCAGTGCTCAGGATATATGGAAGACCACTTTCCTAAGCTGTATAAAGACGAACAAAGTTCCGTAAGCTATACAGAACCATTCAATTTGGGTGGAGCAGAGCACCAATTCCACCCACCCGACATTGACGAAGTGAAGATAGCGATGTCTAAGCTTAAGTCGAACAGAGCCGCTGAAGCAGATGTCTTAGCCACCGAGCTTTACAAAGCAGTTGGTTAGGAGGATGCACCGGCTCATCTGCAAAATTTGGTCGGCAGCACCTATAGAGATCAACTATATGGGGCAATGTCTAGTTTTGGCATCCCAGAAAAACTCGTCCGTATGTGTAAGATGACAATAGAAAGCTCATGCTGTTCCATCATGGTCGGAAAAAACATAACGGATGCATTTGATGTCAAAAAAGGTTTAAGACAAGGCGATGCGCTTTTATGCAACTTCTTCAACTTCACTCATGAAAAGATTGTGCAAAACTCCAACGTCAAGACGAGAGGACCAATCTTTCAAAAGTCCATCCAGCTACTAGGATACGCAGACGACATTGACATAATTGGACGATCACAGCGCGATGTCAGTGGAGTGTTCGTGAGTCTTCAGAAGTAGGCCAGGAAGTTGGGTCTAGCGGTTTACGAGGGCAAGACCAGCCCAGCCTGCATAAATGGAGAATGGAGATGAAGATTGGATCAAAAACTATACGAGATGTTCATAGACACAAGGCTAGCCAAAAAAATGTTAAGGTCCAACGACTTAGATGGTTGCTTCATGGAATGGAAAATAATTCTACGGCACGTAGAGTCTTCGAATCCAACCCGGGAGGACGTCACAGAAGAGGAAGACCGTGACTCAATTGGAGCAAAAAGGTGGTAGAGGACCCGAACAAACTTGGCATGTGAAACTGGAGTCAGCTAGCTCCCTAGCTCCCGAGCTGGCTGAAGACGCTCGCGCTCGTTGGATGAGGCCCTGGTCCGACCTCAACTGTAGCGCCACCATGAGTAAGTAAGTGACTTGGAGCTTGCAGGCGGTAGAGTACCTGAACAAACTTGGCATGTGAAACTGGAGTCAGCTAGCTAGGGACTGAGCTGGCTGGAGACGCTTGTTGGATGAGGCCCTGGTCCGACCTCGACTGTAGCGCCACCATAAGTAAGTAAGTGACTTAAACTCGACAAAGAACTAAGTAAGGACATCAAAAACCACATTATATGTTCCGAGTCTACCATAAATTCCTTGATTATCTTCATTTTTATATTCCAGCCAGTATGACCTACAAAATAAAAGTCTTATAAGAAACCCCAATAAAATTTAAGATAAACACAAACCTCTCCCCTTCAATAAATCGCGAGTGCGACCTCAGTTTATGACAAATTGCAAAATAAAATAAATTCAACTTTTCAGACAGACACGCATAAAATAAACAAATGCCTTGAATCCCATATTTTCATAAATAACACCAAACTTTAAGTTAAAAGTCCCATATAGCAAGTCGAGAGTGTCCTCACAACTAAAGAAAAATTGCTGGTCTATATTTGGGATTTTTATACCCAAAAGGGTAATAAAGTAATGAAGGATGTGGGTCCATTGATAAATTTTTATCAGTGCGGTCGTCTTTTTCCCAGAAAAATGAAAACACAACAAAAACAAATTACTCTCCAAACTTTGGGTTAACTTATTTTCCTCTTAAAAAAAAAGTAAAAAAAGAAAAAAATAAATTAAGAAATGAATCATAAAAAAGGAGCTGATATTTTTTTTCACTCTTTGGAGTTCCGAAAAGATTATACAAAAAATATGAAAATTATGAGGACATGGTCTCCTTTTGTATGAAAGAGTCTTTTCGAAAAATATAAATATGAGGAAGTAAAAGCTTTTGTGTTTTTTATGATTTTTCTTTTTGTGTCATTGTCTCGTAGTGGAAGGACATATTTTCTCCGAGGGTTTTGTTGACGTTTAAGTTTAATGCTGTCGGATTACGAATCGCTTGCCGCATGGCATCGACATAACTTAATCTAAGCAGCAAGTAGTAAAAACCAAATCGCTCCATTTAACGAAAGGATTGACCATTGCCCATCGCACCATTAGGCTCTCTTAATCCTTGACTTGTTTTCGATAAAATGAAATTGGTTTTTACTATCAAAAATGCTAAAAAGGCATTTTTACCAAAAAAAAAAAAAATCAAAAATCTTACAAATTCAGAAATGGGATATCAAAGTTTCTTTCTCCTGCTCCAAGAGTGTCAGTCTCGCTCGGTTTTGATTTACAAATATTGCCGACATCAAAAATGGGAAAATTCGAACTCTTGATGAAGGAAATCAATATCTTCGAATTGAATAGAAACATGACCCAGCAATTAAAGATCAGATTGTTGTCTGAAATCCATTCTGCACTCTGTGAGTGAGTGTCAAATAAAATTTCCGATGCTGATGAAAAACGACCCCCAATTTAAATATTGTCCTCCACCTTTTTAACCCCAACAATTCATTCTTCGAGCATCCTTTTTTCCAAACAAAATTTTCCATATGCTAAATGAACACATTTAGCACAAAATGTCCTTTCTGTGGCATGTGCCAAAGAAATCCGGTCTACCTCAATTTCATTGTGACCGATTTATCAAATCAAAACACGATTCTCTGACCCAAAAGCCACAGAGACAAGCACAAACAAATATCAGCATCAGCATGAGTAGATGGACGAAGGACGAACCAATGAATCCTTTCTTGATGCTCTATGGTCATTGTGGCGGTGTTGCTAGGTGATTTGTAATCGTGCGACACTGGCAAAGCATACAAATTTATTATTTTATAGAAATACTAGCTGACCCCGCGAACTTCGTCTCGCCGCTCTTCAGAGCAACTCCAGAATAAGTTTGTATAATTAACACAGATATTGTGATAATGTTATTTGCTTGAATCCAATTGAAATAGAGAACTACATATATGAATTTTTCACAGCTTTACAACTAACTTTATACTTTCATTAAAGCATGTAGTAAAATGCAAATTTCGTTGAGAAATTCAACAAATTCTTGTTCTTCCGGTGTGTTTTGACCATTTCACCAAAATCAGATTTCTAAACAGATTACAATTGTCCCCTTTATTTACTGACTTTCCGCAAAGATTGTTCCCAAAATTTGTTTTTACTCAGGCTATATCTATAGTGAAAATTTGATAAAAATACATTGAGGATTGAGCGGATAAAGAGTCCCTACCGGACATACAAACAAAACAATGCGCCTTATATTCCATGCAAAAACTTGATTTTAGGTCTTGAAGTTCTTCGTGTTCTTCTAGAGTTTTCCGAATTCCCAACAACAATATGCAATTTTCCCTTTGAAAACCGATGAGTTTTCCGAGTTTTTCATGAAGAAATTTCTATTTTCCATTCGAAAACCCACTTTGAAGTTTTCCATTTGAAAATCAATGCACCTGTAATAATATGCAATTTTCCATTTGTAAGCCAATGCACTTCCAATTACATGCAATTTTCCCTTGAAAACCAATGAGTTTTCCGAGTTTTTCATCAAAAAAATCTTAACTTTTGTACCCTGCTAGCACACTACCCACTACCCTCCTACCCTCCATAGCTACCTGCTAGCCACTACCTCCTCACCCGCTCCTCGCTACCCCTCTACCCCGCTACTCCACTTCCCGTTTCCAAGGCGGAAAGGAAAAATATCGACAACAAAAAAAATGTCAAGTGTACTTTTTTTTTCGATGAAAAACAATTTTTGACGAATATACATACACTAGCTGACCCTGCAGACTTCGTACTGCCTCAATCGATAAATAAAAGCTCTAGGCTTTGCTATCCCGCTACTACTCTACCCGCTACCCTCTACCCGCTACCCGCTTTGCGCAACCCTAGTAACCGCTATGATTGTCCCCCTTATTTGCTGATTTTCATGTTAGATTGGCCCAAAAATTTTATTTTACTCAGGCTATATGTAAAGTGAAAATTTTATAAAAATGCATCGAGGATTGAGCGGATATAGAGTCCTTACCGGACTGCAGCTCAAATTATACCTATGCAAAAACTTGATATAAGGTCTTGAAGTTCTTCGTGCTGTCGTAGAGTTTTCCAAGTTCCCAATCAAAAATTTTAAATTTTTCCATTTGAAAATCAATGCATTTACAATAACATGCAATTTTCCATTTGAAAACCAAAGGGTTTTCTGAGTTTTTCATCAAGAACTTTCTATTTTCCATTCGAAAACCCATTATGAAATTTTCCAGTTTTCCATTTGAAAACAAATGCACCTACAATTATATGCAATTTTCCCTTTGACAACCAAAGAGTTTTCTGAGTTTTTCATTAAGAACTTTCAATTTTAAATTCGAAAACCCATCATGAAATTTTCCAGTTTTCCATTTGAAAACCAATGCACCTATAATTACATGCACTTTTCCTTTTGAAAACCAATGAGTTTTCCGAGTTTTTCCTCAAGCACTTTCTATTTTCCATTCGAAAACCCATTATGAAATTTCCAGTTTTCCATTTGAAAACCAATGCACCTACAATTTTATGCAATTTCCCTTTGAAAACCAAAGAGTTTTTTGAGTTTTCCATAAAGAACTTTCTATTTTCCATTCGAAAACCCATCATGAAATTTTCCCGTTTTTCATTTGAAAACCAATGCACCTATAATTACATGCAATTTTCCTTTTGAAAACCAATGAGTTTTCCGAGTTTTTCCTCAAGCACTATCTATTTTCCATTCGAAAACCCATTTTGAAATTTTCCAGTTTTCCATTTGAAAACCAATGCACCTACAATTTTATGCAATCTCCCTTTGAAAACCAAATAGTTTTCTGAGTTTTTCCTCAAGGACTTTCAATTTTTCATTCGAAAACCCGTTTTGAAATCTTCCAGTTTTCCATTTGAAAACCAATGCACCTATAATTCCATGCAATTCAACTTTGAAAACCAAAGAGTTTTTTGAGTTTTCCATAAATAACTTTCTATTTTCCATTCGAAAACCCATTTTGAAATTTTCCAGTTTTCCATTTGAAAACCAATGCACCTATAATATCTAACATGCACTTTTCCTTTTGAAAACCAATGAGTTTTCCAAGTTTTTCCTCAAGCACTTTCTATTTTCCATTCGAAAACCCATTTTGAAATTTTTCAGTTTTCCATTTGAAAACCAATGCACCTACAATTTTATGCAATCTCCCTTTGAAAACCAAATAGTTTTCTGAGTTTTTCCTCAAGGACTTTCAATTTTTCATTCGAAAACCCGTTTTGAAATCTTCCAGTTTTCCATTTGAAAACCAATGCACCTATAATTCCATGCAATTCAACTTTGAAAACCAAAGAGTTTTTTGAGTTTTCCATAAATAACTTTCTATTTTCCATTCGAAAACCCATTATGAAATTTTCCAGTTTTCCATTTGAAAACCAATGCACCTACAATTATATGCAATTTTCCCTTTGACAACCAAAGAGTGTTCTGAGTTTTTCATTAAGAACTTTCAATTTTAAATTCGAAAACCCATCATGAAATTTTCCCGTTTTTCATTTGAAAACCAATGCACCTATAATTACATGCAATTTTCCTTTTGAAAACCAATGAGTTTTCCGAGTTTTTCCTCAAGCACTTTCTATTTTCCATTCGAAAACCCATTTTGAAATCTTCCAGTTTTCCATTTGAAAACCAATGCACCTATAATTCCATGCAATTCAACTTTGAAAACCAAAGAGTTTTTTGAGTTTTCCATAAATAACTTTCTATTTTCCATTCGAAAACCCATTTTGAAATTTTCCAGTTTTCCATTTGAAAACCAATGCACCTATAATATCTAACATGCACTTTTCCTTTTGAAAACCAATGAGTTTTCCAAGTTTTTCCTCAAGCACTTTCTATTTTCCATTCGAAAACCCATTTTGAAATTTTTCAGTTTTCCATTTGAAAATCAATGCATTTACAATAACATGCAATTTTCCATTTGAAAACCAAAGGGTTTTCTGAGTTTTTCATCAAGAACTTTCTATTTTCCATTCGAAAACCCATTATGAAATTTTCCAGTTTTCCATTTGAAAACCAATGCACCTACAATTATATGCAATTTTCCCTTTGACAACCAAAGAGTGTTCTGAGTTTTTCATTAAGAACTTTCAATTTTAAATTCGAAAACCCATCATGAAATTTTCCCGTTTTTCATTTGAAAACCAATGCACCTATAATTACATGCAATTTTCCTTTTGAAAACCAATGAGTTTTCCGAGTTTTTCCTCAAGCACTTTCTATTTTCCATTCGAAAACCCATTTTGAAATCTTCCAGTTTTCCATTTGAAAACCAATGCACCTACAATTTTATGCACTTTCCCTTTGAAAACCAAAGAGCTTTCTGAGTTTTTCCTCAAGGACTTTCAATTTTTCATTCGAAAACTCGTTTTGAAATCTTCCAGTTTTCCATTTGAAAACCAATAGACCCATATAATTACATGCAATTTTCCTTTTGAAAACCAATGAGTTTTCCGAGTTTTTCCTCAAGAATTTTCTATTTTCCATTCGAAAACCCGTTTTCCATTTAAGACCATCTACAACTACATGCAATTTTCCCTTTGAAAACCAATATTCATAATGCGAAATTTTCATGCACGTAGCTAATTGTCGAAACTTAAATCTATGCCCAAGAATTCGCGTGTAAACATTGTCTTGGTCCAAAAGCTTAAGTAGGTTTTAGCCTTAAATATTAAAAGGAAGAATGAAAAGGAAATGAAATAAAATGAAATGAAATGAAAATAGAGAGACATTTCAAAAAATTGATGTCGCCTGTCACTCTGTCAGTTTCCTGAATTTAAAAACAAAATTTCGGGTAAGTAAATTAGAAATCAATGTTTTTTAGTCCTTTTTAATTATTTCTTTTCATTACAGAACCTCCTACTGCACAATCAGTGCATGGGAGAACAGTTTGTCAACATTTATAAAGCATGACTTTTGTTTGTTTATTGGTTTATCGACTACAAACATACAACCGACAAACAAACAAAAGTCTTACTTTATATATTAGTATAGATTATCTTTCTCTCTATGCTTTCGTCCTTTATTGATTTTCAAGATTGGCAAACTCATCACGGAAAAGGATTTTGATTTCGCAGGAAAAGAGGGCCACGATTTATATTTCAATCAATCTGTCCTCTTTTCACATTGACAGGTGTCATTCGTTTGGTAATTAGTGGAGACGTTGATTTCGAGTTGAATTTCGAATCGCAGATGTCAGCTTAATTTATGGGCAACGCAAGACATTGCATTTCCTTTAAATACATTTGTTTTTGCATAGAATTTCAAACCAAATGACGGATGTTGATTTCTTTTTTTGTGTTGAAGAAATTTAAAAGAAAGTTCTTGCGGACTTCCTGGCGACTTTGGTTTTCAAGTTTAAGGAAATTGCCAATCCGGAAGTTTAACAAAACTTTTTTCCCTCATTTTTGTCTTTTTGTTTTAAATTTCGAAGTAATTTTATTTATGAGTTTTTTTCACATGGACATCGGCTGAATTTGATGTTCAATGAATTCTTCCGGGAATTTTTATTTTATGGTAAAACAGATTCTTTGGGATTTTGTTTTTCTTTTCCTTATACATTTTGATTTGGCATGAATATTATTTACACAAAAAAGGAAGGAATAAATATGTCTTGAAAAATGGTATTTCTAACAAGCGATGAAGAGATATAGAGTTTCCGTGAGCTCAAAATGTTTTAACTGTTGTTGTTTAACTTTTGTAACATCAACAATTCGTTAAATAAATTAAAGCCCTTAAATTAATTAGACTTCGCGTAGGTCATAAAGAATTCCTCTTCAATTAAAAAGAAGATTTAGAACATCCAAAGAAACTCCTTAAAGTAAAGACATTTCAAAACAGAAGAGAAAAAGCTTGTGTTGTCATTTAGTCCAGAAATACAATCTCTTTCCTCGTTAACAAGCCCAAAAGACCAAACCAAACATTTTTATGTTGAAAAATAATTCAATTCCCTTACAACAAGGAAAGAGACTAAAGACGAAAACACACAAAGATGAGAAAGGTCCTTGTAATATTTTTCTGGATTGCAAAAAGAGCCACGAAAAGAAAAGCAACCACCATCAACAACCAAGCGGAGCAAAAAAAAGGTCAAAATTAAAATGGTGACTATGACCCGGATATAGGCCAAGTACAAGGTTAGCATTGAATAAATCTTCCTTTACAACAGAAATATTCCTTTCAGAGAGTGTGTCCGGCTCTGTTTATCTTTAGGTTCGGTGCTATTCATTGTCCGGCAAAAAGGCAAGAAGACCAAAGCTTTTAGTGGAAAAGTTGTAACTCATTGCGAGTCTTATCGTTTAACAGACAAACGTAAATTGCACAGATGAAAGTCCTAAAGGTTTAGTTCTTTTTTTTGGGGAATTTTCTTTATGAAAAATGGACATTCATTTGGTGATTAATCTTGGTTTAAAGGTTTTTGAATCACGTGATAACTCAAAATTTTGATTCAAGGATCAAGCCATCACATAAAGTTGCAAACAATCTCTGTCAAGGTGATGAAAACGTTTTAAAACCAAAATTGTCTAACTGCATTTTTGGTAAACAGCTTGGACGCAATAAAAATAAAATACAACACGAAAAACTTTGTCCTTAAAAATTCATTCCATCGCACTGACCCGCAACGATTTTGGAACAATCTCAACCTCCAGGGTGGACAAAACGTTCATTATGTTCTGGCTCACCTAAACTTTTCTGAAAATCCAAACCACAAGTTTTTAGGATATTAAATTTCAAAGAATTGAATTTTGTCTATTTTCTATCCTCCTCCTTGACTCTCAAGGAACAAACCAAAAGAACGACATTTTTCAAACCGAACGGAAAAAGTTTATGAAAAACGAATATTGCACCTAATTCCGGATAAATTTTTGGCTTTATATGGTACATGGTTAAACTATTAAATGTTACGAGTTTATATCGTCTTTGTGGCTAAAGGTTACGGTGTGTAGCAGGAGCACAACACAGAGATATTTTTTCTTAGAAAAAGGATTTTAAAATGGAAAACAACTTTTGGAGAAGCTTAAGCTTGGAACATCATCACATTCAGACCAAACGATAACAAAACATAATTTAGTTACGGGTGTTACTTGACTGGTTTTTCCTTATCCTCTGTTGAAAAGTTGGAAAATGGGAGAATTCTTTTGTGGAGGAATTATCTGGGATGAATTTTGAGACAGTTTGGGTAAGTTGCGGATGATGTTAAAGAAAAGTGTTACAATGGTAGACACAAGGTTTGCTGAAAATTTGACCAACATATTTGATCTTACACGTTTTTGTGGATTCTTCTGACCGCACCCCTGCCACGCTGTCTGAAAACGGACATCTGACAAGAACAAGATAGCTTGTCAATTGACAAGAAAGAAAGACTAATTTTTTCATCGCATTCAAGATTAAAATTCCAAATCGTACGAAAATTAAAATTCAGCACACTCAAATTTTGATATGTATTTTCATGTAAAAAATCACGGGTTCACAGCTTGACAGCTCAGAGCTTCACCATGAGCACAGGAATAGGAAAACAATTTTCACGTGAAAAAATGTTAAAACTCAGCTTGTGAAAAATTGAAATACAGCATGAACATTCTACAAAAAAGTTGGAAACATGCAATCATGCGTTGAAAACTGTAAATGGTGTAAATTTCATCATTTGTTGCAAATTTAAAAAATCTCATGCGAAAAAATTTAAAGAATGAAAAATTATTCAACAAATGTCCCTACGAAAAATGACTTCCTCATGACTGACTCACTGTACCAAAAAGCCAAAAACTCAACTCACTGTAAAATTTGA
This sequence comes from Sphaerophoria taeniata, assembly GCA_943590905.1. Lineage (NCBI taxonomy): Eukaryota > Metazoa > Arthropoda > Insecta > Diptera > Syrphidae > Sphaerophoria > Sphaerophoria taeniata. The sequence goes on from OX016541.1 coordinate 150,329,039, forward strand.
GAATCTCTCATGCTACACAAAAAAGTTACCAACGCAATTGCAAGGACGATCAACTGCTTTGCGTTTTTCCTCTAAACACACTAAATAAGGGTTTTTCTGAGAAGGTTGGAGTAGTGTTTGGTTACTAGACCCCGTCCAACCACCAACGACATGGAACAAAATACTAATGCTTCGGTTCAAGTTTCTCTTTTGTGGTATTATTTCTCTCTAAGCGTAGTTTTCAAAAAACTTTCGCATTGATGTGACGAAGGACTAGGCTACGAAATGCGGACACCGACACAGCGTAGATTGTGCAAAGCAACAGCAGTAGTCGTAGTTGCAAATGAAATTAAAAGCACGAAAGTCAGAACAAATTAATGAAAAACAGAGGACCCCGAACACGTTCTGTTTATGTGTCTGGTTGGGCAAAAAAACCATCCGAACAAAGTACTGTGAACCCCGAGAGTCCTTTAACAAACTATGTGACAGAGGAGCGAAGCAGGCGGTTGGCTGCGCTGGTTAACTGGGAGTTCAAAAGTGAAGAAGGAAGGAAGGATGTTAGGTGAGAAATTTTGTAGGTTAGTTTATTGTGTTTTATGTGTTCTCTAGTTAAAAGGTAGGTATAGAAGCCACAACAAAATCGGGCTGATTTCGAGAGCGACGATGGCGACCGACGAACGACGTTAGAAAGGACAAGCGTTACATTTCTCTGTGGCAGGGGAACAAAATCCGTTCTGCGGAATAGGAGTTTCGGAAAGGAAAGAGGATGGGGATTGCAACAACGACAACAAAGGTTTATAATTATGGTTCGTTGACCATGACAAATTAATTTAGTTTGTGTGTTAATTTTGTTTTATTTTTTGGAAAGTTCGGGTAACAGGGGGTGGGTACGAAATTGGCAAAAGTTTTTTTTCCCTTCAACGTGTTTTTGGTTTTTGTTTTGTTGATAAAAGTTTTTCTCGGGTTTCCTATCAAATGAATGGGGACACGAAAAAGAGGAATTAGAGAAATGTCCTTTTTTTGGTTAACACGCTGTTGTGGATTGTAGGATTGGGCCACGTGTAACTGAACAAGTTTCTTTTTGTTCAAGGATCAAAGGCGGCGTTTGATACTTTTTGACTGGGAATGGTCGTATGTCTACCTGTTAGTTCCAGAATCGACAATTGGTTTTGATTGCAAGTCTACAAAACAAAGGTTGTCATCTAATGTCAAAAATGAAAATAGAAAATGTTAGAAGAGATTCAGCTTATAAAGCTAAAAAAGTTTGAAAAATGATTAACCTTTAAGAACTTAAGGTCGTCCACTTAAGAGGGTAAGAATAATTTTCTGTCATCATCTGCCATAGCATCGTCGAATTGGATATTGGAAAATAGTTCTCATCTCCATTTTTATGCAAATTCGATTGAAGGTTGTTCCAGAAAGCGAAAGACTGACGACAGAATAAAATTAAGGAGAAAAAACTCACAAAATCGAATTATATTTATTTTTGTTCGCTGAAATAGTGCCAAAGTATCTGGAACCCTGCCAAAGTTGATAGACTTTCAGTTTCTCTTCCTATAACAGTGTTCTAAAATGCAACTCATAGCTATATCCTAAACCGAAAAGGGCGACATGCCAGTACCTACCAGCAAGAACAATGTGACAATGCGATTAATGATATTGAATTTTCACTTTTTTTTCGAGACACGACCTATTAAGGATATCATTTCTGCTAAGCACTCATATAGTCCGATCCACCATCATTGTGTCGTTGGCGGTGTAGTCATCTTTGGTGTCCTTGTGTCTTCCTGAAATTTGGTTATCAAGTGTCAATTGTGTCGGTGTTCACCTTTAACACGATAGAACGGGTCAACGGTTTTTTGGATCTCATTCGGTTATTTCTTTACGGGTAATTTCACTATATTATGGCTTAGCCTTTATATCCATAAAAAAGGAGGAAAAACAACAATGAAGTCCTTTTACGGGATCATAATAAAGGGTATAGCGGAAAAAATTGCTCAAGGTAAAAATAAAAGGGGAAAAACTAAAAACCAGATAAAAGAATACAGTAATTCCATTGTGTGGAGCCAGAAACCTAAAACAACATAAAAGGGATTAGGTAATATTTTTGCTTTTTTTTTATTAATTTTATTTTTTCTGTCTAGGTTAGTTTAAATTGGTGATTTTGAGGGTGATGTTATGGGTGGTTCGTACACGGGAAAATGCTCTAGCACTTAGGGTTTAATGAGCTTGAAAACGTATTTAAGTATTAAATTTTTAAAGAAGGATGTTTTTTTTTTTTAAATTTGCTTTTTCCGTTTTTTCGGGATTTTATTTGTTTTCACTGGAAAGTTCGAAATTTAATTTGAAAAATTTAAAAATAGTTTGAATACGTTTTTTTCCTAGAAACATAAAGAAGAAGAAGCTTCTACCATCCGGATAACTATTTATCCTTCGCACTCCATGAACCATCCATCTAAATCGTTGGACCTTAACTTTTCTGGCTAGGTCAGGGTCGCTGAACAGCTCGTACAGTTCTTGATTAAATCTTCGTTTCCATTCTCCATTTATGCAGACTGGACCAAATATCACTCTCGAAGTAGCCCAAAGCGTTTTCATCGGAATTTGTCATGGTCTATGCCCCTGCACCATACATTAGCACCGGGATTTGTACAGTGACACTTCAGTTGCTCAAGTGACGACGTTACTAATCAATTGCCTTCTGAGTCCAAAGAAGCAGTGATTGGCAAGAGTGATTCTTCGTTTGATTTCAGCGCTGGTGATGATGCCTGAGTTCATAGCGGATGCTATGTAGACAGAGTCCTTTACTACCTCGATGTTAAATTTATCTATGCTGGCGTTGACTTAAGGACGTCGATGTGGGTTGTCCTTTCTTGTTGACAGCATTAACTTCGCCTTGTCCTCGCTAACTGCTTAATCCATCTTCCAAGCCTCCCTGTCAAGACTCTCGAATGCCCCGCTGCCATCACGCTGTGTTCTTCCAATTATGTCAATGCCGTCTGTGTATCTTAGTGTTGACGTTCTTTTCAAGAATGATGTTGAAGAAAGAAAAGAATGGTTCTGAATAGCAGGCGTAATTTTGCTCGTCATCGCCATTATAAAATAAAAAATTAATATTTAGATTTGCGCGACAGTTCTCTGGGTGTGTGCGAAGAATTGAGGGGACCTACAATTTAACAGCGAATCCGAACGGCACTACTGGTTTCGTTGCGGTGGCCGTGTTAGCACTAGCACTTCAGAGGCGGCATCTCTGATGGCTGCCTGGCAGTGTTGCCACTGGTTCTCTACGTTTTGTGCTGGCAGCAAAGGACTTTTAAGGAGGTTTTCGGAGGCACGATCGGAAAAGGATCTGGCAATCCCTGGCGATTGTAGCCGTTTGACGTTGTATTTTCCCTTTGCATTTTCACGTGTTGGCCTTGACTGAGTTAAAGTCAGACTGGTACTTAATTGACATTTTCACATTTCTCAAACGTGTTGAAATCCCTCATAACCAGATAACGGAAAATTCTTTCCCGCACTACTTTTTCACGCATATCATATGCCCGCAAAAAATCCTACCTTAATGACAATTAACACCTTTTTGTCAAAATTATGAGAATTAAAGAGATCAGGATCTGGGTACCTTTTTCGATCTTTCTAACTGCCACACCCTTTTTCAAAAATAGAAATTTTTGAAGACACTAAATGCTGAGAATCATGGAGAACGAAGCATTATAATTCTTTGTTCAAATTTAAGCTATTGCTTATTTGTGAAAATTTGTGAAAGCAGTCAGTTCCAGATTTTTCATGCTTAAAGGAGGACGCTCGATTGCTTTTGTTTGGCAGTTTGAAGATCAATCAAAAACTCTAAAAACAGTTTTTCATTTTCATCAAATTGCGAACACCAAAATTCACTTTAAACTTGTCTTCTTCCGCTGTTAACAACTATGTTGTTCCTAAAAGAGCCATAACTTAAAGTTATGAACGCGTTAACATCTCCAAAACTAACAATAAAAGGCTTAACCCACCCTCCGTCACTCTCTCAAGAGCATTTCAACTTCGTACTTTACTTACTTATTGCCTGAGAAACACGAAACATCATAAAATAGCTGAAACATGGCACGTTTGCATTTAACTTGATGATGTCTTGTTGGCTTTTATAGTGGGTCCAAAAATGTACTTTACTCAGACAAAAAAAAACTCCTCCTGTGGTGAAACACATTTTTCCAATTACTATAACAGTCTTAACAATGTCACCATTTTGTTACAAAACTTTACCGAAAACGTCAAGCTAAAAATAACAGATGTGGAGGCTGTGTTGAGGGTGTGACTATGTACATTCTCCGAAATGTACCCACATAATGTTTCACTCTAAATCACCGCAGTTCATCGTGTTGAAGAAGTTAATTTATTGTAAACCCGAAAGGATGCTATAAAGTTGACATGATGTCCTTTGAGAACTGAGAGGGGGACGGGAGGGAGAGGACTTCTAACAGAGTTTTCTGCTTTGTACAAGAAATGGACTACAAGTAAGTTTTATTTTTCATTTCAACGAACGAACCGGACCTTGGAAGCGACAAAAAAAACTTTGACGAAATAGCCTCGAGGGAAATTCAGACCCTTTCAGCTTTCCCTTTCATCTCTATTATGCCAGTCGTCCTCGTCATCGTTGTCCTCGGTTGGCCCTTCGTTTACTCGGAGTAATGAAATACAAAAAAAAAATCGATTCATTGAAAATTGCAGCTGCGCTAGCAAATGGACATCATCATTGTTGATACAATTAATCGATTTCACCAGAGAATTGAACGGTTTCTGTTAGTTTTTTGGACAAACTCTCTGTCGACAAGGACTAGAAGGAAAGTTTATTTTTCGATTTTATCGGAAGGCAACCGATTTGACATTGTTGTTAAGACATGCTAAGGACGAAGTGGTTCTTGTCAATAAATCTTTTGTGACGATTGGAATGTCGTCGAATGAGGTACTTGGTATTTCAACAAGGATCTTTGAAACGCACAAAGAAACGTCTCTTAAAGTCTTGACACAATATCCAACGAAATACCTTAAGCAAACCTCAAGTGGATACTTCTGTCTTTTGTGGGGATTTCTTTCTTTAGCCATTGGTCAAAGCGGAAAATATTTGGACACATTTTTTCTTGTATTTTCTGAAGTTGCTTTAAGGTGGTTTGGAAGTCAAGTTGTCATAGTGAACATATTTCATTGTATTAAATCCAATTTAGAGTGGAATCCTTGCAGAAGTCCATTTCTTGAAGTTCTTCTTAAATTAAAAAGCTGCTTACAAAAATGTGGATTGGAAAATTCAAGAAGATTTTCTGTTTTTTAAGGAAGAAGATTTGTTTTTGAAGAAAATTTCAAGAGTGGTTCTTATTTAAATCAAGGATATTGGAGGGTTTACTTAAAGGGTGGTTATTCATTTGACAGACAAGAGTCTTGTGTTGGATTTAGAAACTTTTGTAAGAGTGTTAGGTTACAGTTTTGTTTAAGTTTGAATTTTCCTCTTTCAAGATTTTAAAGGAGGGTCGGTGAAATATATGTTCGTTTGTTCGTTAGGTTCAAGTGGACTTTCACGGAATTGTTGAATTTTTTGACTTTTGCCATCGATTATCAAGTTCAATCGAAGGTCAACTTCAATGAATAGTCCTTGAAAATTGATTTGAAAATTGATTCAAGCAAATTGGGTTGAAAGTGGTTTCATGACGATGATAGCAGATTTCCATTGAAAGAAGTATTTACCAAGGACAAATCAACATATTATACCTTTTGGCACACAAAGAAATGCAACTGCTGCTCCTTAAAAATGTAGCAATATCCAGTAATGTCCATGAAAGGAAATATTTCTTAGTACAAGACCCTTAGCTTTCGACCATAATTATTGAAATTTTTCCTGTTGCCTTGGATTCCTCAAAACACAACTTTGAAAAGAAATCTCCTTTTTGCAGGATAATAATGAATTCATTAATTACAGGAATGAGAAGATTGAAATTATGATCAAAAAGATTACAATCTCTGATTAAATTATGGACAATATTCTCAGAAGAAATATAATCATTATGCCATCAGATTTTTACTTCAAACGAATTATTCTCATACATTGACAGGAGCAATACAACCCATACAACGACAATGTATCACTCACTTTAATGTGCCGAACTTAATTCAAGATAAAAGGAGAGATTTAGTTAACCAAGTGAGGCAGGATTCTATCCTCTCAAACTCCATATTTCATGATGATGAAAAATTCATCATAAAAGAGTCCCAGGACATTAACCTCTTGTGCGTCCTAGGTATACACTCAAATATGAAATTAGGCTCTAAGGGCTTACCGAACCTACATTTTTATTTTTTCCTAGCTCTTCTTTCTTTGGAACTTTTTTCCCAACTCATTCAATTTATAATATGTTGGTACTTCCGGTTACTTTCTTTTCAAGTTAGAAAATGGTTAAACAAATTTTTAAAAAAGGGTAGGGGAAAGGCTCACTGAATCAGAGTTTTATGAAAGAATTCCCAAAACACAAAACTCTACCCGACTTTTTTGTTCATCTTATCTAAACCGGTTTATAATGTTTTTGTATGTAAAAGACGTTTTGAATAAAGATTTGGTTTACATGGGAATATCATGGAAATAGGTTTGGGAACTTGTGTGGTTAAAAATTACTTTTTGTTCATCTCAGTGTTTTTGGGACCTTATTTTCTAGGGTTAAACTGTAATTTTAAATTTCGTTTGAAAGAAGGTTTTATTTATCTTAACATAGTTGAAAAAACATTAGCTCTGAAACTTCCAAGAACTCGAACCTTATGAATCTAATAAGCCATTTTTTATTTTCAACGTTTAAGCGTGTTTTCAATCAAATGAAAAACCTGAAACTGACTTTATACCAAGTATTGCAGACTATATGGAAAATAATTATAATAGCATTAAAGGTCATATCACTTTTGGAATCATTTTTCGTCCAAAAAACGGCGTTTTTTATCGTCAGAGAAGACACAGTATGTATAAACAGCTAAATTTAAAACAAAATTTATTTTAGAATTCGAAATTATTTGAACAAAGAATTAATTTGCTTCGTTCTCCATAATACTCAGCATTTGATGACTCATAAAATTTCTGTTTTTGTAAAGGGGTGTGGCCTAATTCTCATAATTTTGGTTGACGAAAAGGAAAAAATTGGATTTTTTTCCGGGCAAATGTACTGCGGCTGGAAAGTTATCCGGGATGTCCAGTCTTTCAACCCCAATTCTTCTTCACGCTCAAGTACCCCATACGTGCAAACCATAATTGGCAAATAGCAATGTGGTTTTAGACTAGAAATATCGCCAATTGACTAGATATTCACCCTTAGGCTGGCGATAGAAACATTTCTAAGGCAAATCTGGGACAGGCCTGCCTCTTAAAGAGCAATCCATAACTATGGAATGTTTTCAAGAGTCTGCTCATGCAGGCGAGAAGGAACTCACAAGCGTGATCCTTATGTAAATTAACTTCAGCTGAAAACAATATAGAAAAACTTTTAAAAGTGTCCTCCCGAAATAAAACACGACTTCTTCTAAACAGGAACAATTTTTATTTAATGAAATTTAATTTAATTTTCACATCAAACATTTTAAGAAAATTTTCTTGAAACAAAATCAAAATGTAAAGTAGAAAAATTCAAAGTAATAAACAATCTGAAAGCGTATTTTCAACACCCCCTCTCGCTTCAGATGGTTTTGATTGGTTGTCTGATCGAATTCCTAAGAAATTTGAAAATTTTTGAAAAACATCTTTCGAAAGTGGTTTTGTCAAAATGTCAGCTCTCATTTCATTTGACGGACAGTATTTCAGTTGTATGATTTTCTTCTCCCGAAGATCTCTAATATGATGATGGCAAATATCAATATGTTTGGTTCGAGCTCCACATTTGTCGGATTCAATTAGCCGAATGCATCCTTGATTGTCTTCGTATATAGTTGTGAGCTGATTAATATTTACCTTCATTTCTGTTAAAACTCTTCGCAGCCAAATAAGTTCTCGACTTGCATGTGATGCCGCTACATACTCCGCTTCGGTTGATGACATAGCAACTGAGGTCTGTTTTCGGCTTGACCAAGCTATGCTGCTTCCCGCGAATTGGAATACATATCCACTCGTAGATTTTCTATCTCTCGAATCACCAGCCCAGTCGGCATCCACATAACAAACCAAAGTTCTTTCTTCATTTGATTGGAGCCATAAAGATTTCTCAACAGTAGTTGCAAGGTATCGCATGACTCTTTTCACAGCTTTCCAGTCACTTTCAGTTGGTGACTCAATTCGTCTGCTCAGAAGATTGACAGCTAATGACACATCTGGTCTTGAAACGGTTGCAATATAGAGTAATGACCCAATAGCTTGACGGTATGAGTTATTATTTGGTAGCATGGGACTTGTTTCTTCATTTGCACTCAGGAAACCCGTTTCAATTGGTGTTAAAACTGGTTTTGATTCTTCAAGGTTGTAGGTTCTTATCAATTGTTTAATCTTGGATTTTTGGCTAAGTTTGAACGAGCCATCTTTATCCCGCTGGATCTCTATGCCGAGATAATGTTTTGCTTCTCCCAAGTCTTTCATTTTTACATGCTTTTGAAGTTCTTTGTAAATGGTATTTATTAGTTCTTCAGAACATCCAGCCACCAGAATGTCATCGACATACATCAACATGAATGTGGTTTGATGGTTGCTCTCTTGTCTTGAAAACAAACATGGATCAGCTGTCGATGCCCTGAATCCCATTTCAAGTAAGATCTCTGTCGCTCTTCTGTTCCATTCTCTTGCTGATTGCTTCAAACCATAGATACTCTTATTAAGTCTTAGCACTTTTTCTTCATGACCTAATATCTTGAACCCTGGAGGTTGGTCCATGAATATTTCTTCACTCAGGCTTGCATTCAAATAAGCATTTTTCACATCAAAATGTCGTACATTTAAACATCTCAAATGTGCAATCACAAGAAGAGCGCGAATTGTTTCATGTTTAACCACTGGTGCAAAGGTCTCATCGTAGTCTTCACCATATTTTTGGGAAAATCCTCTTGCTACCAGACGTGCTTTATAAGTACTTACGCTTCCGTCTACGTTCGGTTTGGCTTTAAATACCCATTTACAGCTCACTGTTCTTCTTCCTGGTGGAAGATCTGTAAGGGTCCAAACTTGAAGTTCCATCATTGAATTAATTTCTTCTTGAGCAGCTTCAGTCCATTTGCGTTTTTCAGAAAGTGGTAAATTTAATACTTCTTTCCAGGATTCTGGTTCTTTCGAAACATCACCAAGTGCTTTGTAAGATAGAAATACGGGTGGAACGCCTTTATTTGAGCGGTTTGACCTCCGAACTTCTTGATTTTTAGTCTGGTCTTCATTTTCTTCACCATATTGGATTAATAATTGTTCTTCAACAAGAGGTTCATCTGCTTGAGATTCTTGATCTTCAAGGGGCTTATTAAACGAGATCTTTTCTTCTGTTCCCAATCTCATTGAAACGTATTCAGAATTATTTTCCAGAGGAGTTACTTCCGTGGGTAGCTTTGGATTCTTGGGTTCATTTTCAATAATTCTTAAGGATCTTGATATCCAAACTCTATTGGATCTTGGATCAAGTACACGGTAACCTTTTGAATTGAGATCGTATCCAACCAGAACTCCTTCTTCAGCTTTGTCATCCCACTTCTTCCTCTTCTGCTTTGGAACTAAGGTGAACGATTTGGATCCAAACACTCTAATGTGGCTCAAATTAGGTTTCTCTCCAGTAAACAACTCAACTGGAGTCTTCTCGAGACTGCTACTGGGTAACCTATTCTGCAAATAGGCTGCTGTTAACACGGCTTCTCCCCAGAAACGATTTGGTAGATTGGCATCAAGTAGCATACACTTCGCTGCTTCGGTTAGGGTTCGGTTCTTGCGTTCTGCCACACCGTTTTGTTGTGGTGTGTATGGAACAGTGTACTGATGGTGTATGCCTTCTTTCTTCAAGAATTGTTCCAAGTCCTTTGACACATATTCTTTTCCATTGTCGGATCGCAGAATGACCGGTTTTCTACCAAACCAGTTAAACATAGTTGCGATATAGCCCTTTATAGCACTGGCTACTTCGTCTTTCGATTCCAGCAAATGCACCACTGTATAATGAGAGAAATCGTCAATTAAAGTTAAAAAATATCGGTTACCTCTAGGAGTTGATGTCTGCATAGGGCCACACAGATCAGAATGGATTAATCGTAAAGGTTGATTTTCCCTATTTTGTCTCACTGGGAGCTTAGACTGCGAGAGCTTGCCCTTAATACAATGCTCACAGATGATATTCTCCGAGCACTTCTTCAGATTAATACCAGTTGCAAGATCTTCCTTCACAAGCCTCTCGATAGCAACTGGATCTCTATGGCCAAGTCGACGATGCCATTGATGTATGCACGATGAATTATCAGCTTTACATGACAGCTCAATAGATTTTTCAGTTTCCAGCTTGTAAAGACTGTCACTTCTCTTCGCTTGTGCAACCACTCTTGATTCATTGTAGATTTGGCAAACATTTTCTTCAAAAACAATTCTTTGCCCTTGATTGGCTATTCGTTGTACCGAAAGTAAACCTCCATCCAGCTCAGGAACATACAAGACTTCCCTTAGAAGTATCTTCTGAACGTCACCATTTGGTACTAGGCAATTCAACCAGCCACATCCGATTCCTGAAGACATCACTGAAGACCCATTGGCAAGATATATATTTGTGTTGTCATCTCGGATCTTATCAAAGAAATTCTTATCGTTGGTCATATGAATTGTAGCTCCAGAGTCGATGTACCAACCACCACGCTCAACTCTGACCTCATCACACACTTCAAATGAGAGAAAAGCTTTATTGGAGATGCTATCATTCGATGTTGATGCTACAGATGACTTGGCATGCTTTCCTTTTTGTAAAGTTGACTTGTATTTGTAACAATCTGCTTTAACGTGTCCGAATTTGTTGCAATAAAAGCAAGTTCTTCCTTCACTGGCAAGCGGCTTCTTCTGTTTTGTAAGCTTCGGATTTCTTCGTTGGTTTGACCACATAGCAACTTCTTCTTCGTTGTGCTCACTGTTTTCAAAACGCCTTTGGTATTCGTCCAACATCTTACCAGTAACATACTCAATTGTTAAGTCAGTTTCATCCCGACCTTCGAGTGCAGTAACCAGTCCAGAATAAGATTCTGGTAGACTAACTAACAAAACAGCAACAACTTCGTCTTCTTCCAAAGGTTTTCCAGAAGCTCTTAGCAAACCAACAACTTTCAGAATGGCATCTATATGATCACTCATCTTACCACCAGCATAGCGAATACCATATAGTTTTCTTCTCAAATACAGGCGACTTCCAAAAGTTGACCTCTCGTATTTCTTTGAAAAAACTTCCCAAATGCTAAATGCATCTTCCAAATGGGCGATATGCATGAGTTGACCATCCTCAACGCTCAACGTTATATAAGCTTTCGCTTTATTATTTTTCTTAATCCATTCATCATCAATTTCTTCTGGTTTTGACTTGCTTACCACATCCCAAAGTTCATCTCTTATGAGGACGGCTTGTATCTTCGTCTTCCAGAAAATGTAGTTTCCTCCATTCAGCAAAGAAACATTCGCTTTAAGATCCATTATGTAATCTTGAAAAATTTTGTGAAAATCGTTTAAATTGATTTACATATAAGCCACGACTGGGCCCATAACCTTTTAAAAGTGTCCTCCCGAAATAAAACACGACTTCTTCTAAACAGGAACAATTTTTATTTAATGAAATTTAATTTAATTTTCACATCAAACATTTTAAGAAAATTTTCTTGAAACAAAATCAAAATGTAAAGTAGAAAAATTCAAAGTAATAAACAATCTGAAAGCGTATTTTCAACAAAAACAAATACGTGGGTGGATGCTTAAAGCCAACATAGCCTACATTAGTCTTTCGAGGCTCTTTAAATCCAAAAACCTTACCATTACTTCGGTATAAGGCGATAGTCTTACCAGTACGCACTTACGTAGAATTGGGTGCTTAGAAAAGTCATTATGATCATTAGTTGACCCTGTTTATGAGAATGGGCGATTCTGGAGACGGGTGTATTAATGAGCTGTTCAAATGCACTCCGGAACAGAAGAATAATTGGGCTTGAACGACTCCGGTTGACTGGAAACTTATAGTTAGTTAGTAAGTTCGTTAAAGTGAAGAGAAACCTGCCCAAAAAGTCCACTGATGTTCCATATTAATGATTGAAAATGTTGCGGTTGTTAAAAAATAAAATAGAGTGGCGCGACAGCTCTTGAAGAGCCAAGGCCTAAGTGGCTTACTCTCATCAACAATTCTTTGAGTGCGTGTGAAGAATTGAGGGGAACTAATATTTAACGCCGATTCGGAACGGCAAAGTTGAGAAGCACTTTTTTCATGACAGATTGATACTCTTGGAAGTTTTGTCAGTTCTTCGCAAGAGCTAGTACCAGTGAAAGATCAAATAAAAACTTTATGAGCATGAGTAGGACTCGAACAGACGACGACGTTCTGCTTAGCAGCCAACGCACCTAACTACCAAGCCACGGGCAACTTTTAGGTTGTTAAGGGAAAATAAATGCCACATAGCATTAGTTAGTATTCTGTAGGTTGCCCCTTTCTGAAGACACTATTACGGTCCTGCAACTGTGCACAATTTCCCAGAGCCGCCGGCCGGTTTCTGATGAAGCTGTAAATTAATTTACATATGACATAATCAGACACGCCGTTATCTTTCACAAGCTCAGCACTCTTTCCTCCTCCGACCTTTTTGTAGCTTTACTTTAAGTATTTTTTTGTCTTCCTTTCGGTTCCCATATACTAGGACCTATATGCATGCTTCACATTCATGACACTATATAATGCTTTTAAACAAAATTCACAAACAAATATTAGTTAAAAAAAGAATAATGCTTTTAATGGCTGTAAATCATATTCAGGCACTAGTACTCGGCTCCTTCGGGACCGATTTGGATCACCACTATGATCACCCGTAAGCACTGTACTGTATTCCCTCGCATTTATTACACCCACCTTGCGCCCGCTCTTCGTTCACTACACGGCACGCAGCGCGGCTTTCAGAGACAGAAAATTAAGGTATGAGCGCTCTGAAGCTACGAACCGGACTGGTGCTGAAGTTTTGGAGTGAACTTTGACAAATGTAGTAGGTGCAATACGCTTGTTCTCCCACTCTCTGGAGATCGTAGTGAATATGTCTTCTCCGTTATTCTCCGTCAATTTTGTTTGTGTATCATTTTACTACATGCAGGATTAATTGTTCTCAGGACAGTAAGATAGTTCATAGTCAACCTTTGCTGTGAAAGCATTGATAAAGTGTTTTTTTTAGTGAGAGTGAGAGTTAGTGAAAAGAAAAAGACTAATGTGAGTTAAATTGTATTTTTAATATAATTTTTCCACTGAGTACAAGAGACTCGTTTGCTTGATTTTCTTTATTTTTGTTAATCTAATTTGCTTGCTTTTTGTGTATCACGCGCATATTTGTTGTTCGTTTTGTTGCAACACTGTCATTCATCCCTTTTCTCTTGAAGGCAGATTGTAGATTTGATTTTTTTTTTCCCGAAATTATTTAGCTATTTACTTTCCAAAATCTAGAACTTAATTTCCTTTATTATTATTTCAATTCATGAAGTCCATATGTATTTAATTCCGCCTTGCAACGGGATCGAGTTGGAGAGAATTTTGTTTAGTTGTTTTTTTTTCTCTCATTTCTTTGATTTTGCGTTTGACTATTCTGGTACCATGGTGGAGTGAGAGGGAATAACCGTTGGGGAATCGGTTCGAGGTGTGTATGTATCCTACCTCGTTCGCAGCTAGCGAGTTGATCGGTGCCCTCCATGTATGGTGCTAGAATATTCTGTACCTTGCGTAGTGGTTGCAACCTTCTATTGGGGTATCGGTTCGAGTTGCGCGTGCTCCCTTCTCGTTCGCTGCCAGTAGCAGAGATGATATAAGGTAAGGAGATGGGAAACAAAGCTGTCAAAATGACAGTTGCCTACAAGCTAAAATTTACGGATTGCTAAGATGTGTGCGTGTTTTCACTAATACATTCTTTCAATCCGTCTATTCACCAAAGGGGAATAATTTTGGCAGTTAAATTTGAATTTTTTTGAAAAAAGAGGTGAGTTAATGGATATGTTCACAAATAGAGTAAAATTATTAGGTAAGTAAAAGCTAATAAATAAACAGGCGTAGAAATTGTTCGTGAAATTTCATTTTCAAAGAGTGACGGTAATAGAAATTGTGCACAAAACGCACAATTGTGCACAGAACAAAAAAATTCTGTATGTTTTGGTAAAGTAAGAGAAATATTTTTCTTGTTTTCATTCATACAAACAATCAAAATGATTTAGCATTTTTATTTTCCAACACTGAGGCATCAAGATGAAGGGCTTTTAAAATACCTTTTTTTTACTTTTTGTATGAAGCTAAGTACATATTTTATTAAAACAGAGATGCTTGCAAAAAAAAACTAATAACAAGAAATAATTTTGTTGTATTCGTTTTTGGAAACGGTCTCTCGGCCACTTATGACACGTTCTAAAGATTAAACGATGGAAAATGAAGTATGAAAACACGGAATAATTTTTCGGTTCATTTTTGTTTGTTTTGGCTGCAAATTACATATGTAAAGTTTTTTCACTTTTTGAGTTGTGAGACAAGAATTTGTTTATAGATTGCAATAAAAAATGACAAATACATATTTTAATTTTTTGTTGAAGTTAAAACAAAAACAGCAACCCTGTTCACCGTTATGCCCTTTTTTCCTATTTTTCTAGAACAAAAATCAAATTGACCATGAAAATTGCATGATATTTCCTAAATTCAGTATATTATGTATATAAATATTTGAGATTGAGTGTGCTTCTGCCTTCAAACATATCTTAATGTAAGGCACAAGTAAGTTTTCAGCCTAAAGCTTCGGAACGCATCCTTCAAGTATTTTCGTGGTGGGTTTAAGAAAAACGTGTTTGACAATTTGAAAATTCAATCTAGTAATCTACGTTAAATTTGAAAATCCGAAAACAAACAAAAGAGAACTGCAAAAATATAAAAATCGCACCTCATCTCTTTGTTTTTGTATTATTCATGTACAAGGAAAGAAAATAAAATGAAAGAATATGAAAATTGCGGGATCTAGGGAGTGAAACGTAAGTCAGTTTCCCATCTTGTTACATAATTAATCTTTGGCCAGTAGCTTGGAGTGTAGACTGCATGCACAGGTGTATTCTGTACTGCTTCGGTGGGACTACGACTGTGTAGTGTGCATCGTCGTTTACCCACTTACACACGGAGATGTGCGTTCTCCTGCTCTGTGTGTTGAATTAAGGTATTGCGGCGTCAGGAATCATCCTTTGAAGAATCGGTTCGGGTGCGTGTTCTCCCTCCCGTTCGCAGTCAAAGTAATGATGGTTTGCTGTCGTCGTAGTTTTATTTTTTTCTTATGTAAATTTACTGAGAAACGCTCTCTAGCTCTCTCTCGGTGTGAGGAACGGATATGTTTATGTATATCTTATGAGTACAAACGTTATTTATTTTTTTGTTCTTTTTAAACGGGATTCGGAGTACTCATGAGTTTTTCTTTATTTACATTACAGATTCCACCACGACCAGAAAGACCTGACCAAATTAATTCATTTATATTTTGTTGTTTTTTTTTTTGTTCTTTTCGATTATTTTTATCTCTTGATATGAAAATAAAAATCATATAAAAAAAAAGATAAAATAAAAATTTCCCTGTCTTGAAAATTTTTATTTTGAAATATTTTGATTTCTTATACTTTCTACTTTTCGAAGATCACAGGGAGATCGCATTCATCAGCATGAAAATCGTACACAATTTCACAAGCATCGCGTTACCGTATGCAGTGCAATGGAGGACGACATTGCTGACTTGAAACATGTCAATAAAACCGATTTCCTAATGGTATGAATTGTATAAGAAACGTGGAGATTCACTTGGAACATGAATAGGTATAACACATTTATGAAGAAAATGGAAGAAAAAAAGCAAACATACGCCACAGTGAACTTTCGATTTGTGAAACTAAGCATCCATAACAAAAGAGTACTCCCACTGGAAATATCTCAAAGAACGTCAACTGAGGTGGAGGAAATGGAACTGCAGAATGTCGGCCGGGTTGGGGCTAAAAGAAAATATTCAAAACAACCAAATCAGTCAGACAAAGACAATGTTTCTTGCTTGAGATGATTGGACACAACGCATTTCAAATTTCTTTCATTGCACAAATTTCAAGTTCATTAATTTCTTTCCAATCTAATGAATTTTTTCCTGCTATCTAATGAGTTCATTAGCTCGTTAAATAGCTTATCCAATATAGCCATACAAAATTTATCTTCACTTCCGATTCACTTGTTCTCGTGCTTCAAAATAATTAAGTTTTTTCTTCAAATTTAATTGCACAGCATAAAAGCAAATAAAATAACAAAAAGAATTAAATTTATTGATTAAATCATTTCCACTTCACAAAACTATTGCTTTTGTTCAATTACTCAAGTTCTAATTAGAAAAAGAAAGTCCGTTTAATTCCGACATCAAATTGGATGATTGTGTAATTTTTTGAAGGAAAAAAACTGCAGAAGATTCCTTAAATAATTGAATAATCCTATTCGTCTCCTAAATTCACGTAATTTTACCTATCCTGCCCGGACGGGATGAATGTTTCCCAGTTCCCTGAACTTTGCTAATAAAGTAACAAAAAAAAGGAAAAAAAAGACTTGATTATGTGTAGAGTGAAATTGGGTAACTGACTTGGAAGGGACTCACTAAAAGTTTTTCATAGATTCAAAAATGTTTTAACTCTTCGATTACATTTTCAAATTTAAGAGGAAGATTCCAAATCTAACTTACAAATGTTGCTCGAAGACATTGTGACTTCTTCGATTACGAGACAGGCCTCAGTTGCCCACATTTCCCCTTAATCGCAACCTTATGCCTGCCAAAAAGAATAAATTTCATCCTGAATTCCGTTTATCACTCAAGTTATTTTTCCCGCGTGGATAAAGGCGTGTCGTGATAGGCTTTGCACCGAATATTGACTGCCTCTGCCCCTTTCTTTTTTTGCTTTTGTTTTATAGGCATAGAGTCACCCAAAATACATATTTAGATAAAGCTCTTTTTGCCACTTCACGTAATTGACTTCCGCCTGTCAATTATTTTCCTTGATAATAATTAAAGTGTTGTTCTTGTTCCAGAGGTTCCATCTAAACGAAACCAACTCGTGTACAAAGACGGAATAGTATCGACGCACGTTAAGACCCCGAAATTGAATGGGGAATTGTGTTGGAACACTGGCAGCGAGTAGTGTATTGGGGGATATAATAGCAATACCACTTAGTTTATAATTGAGGATTGCTTTGGGATGACAGCGCTTAAGTTACTTTTAAGCTTGAATTGTCATTGTTTCTCCTTGTCTCTACGAAATTGCTGGCAGGAGAGCAACGACCGACACGCAACGTCTTTTCTATACAACGACAAGTCAAAGTCCTATAAAAGTAATTGAAAGCCAAATCCCTCGAGTGTTATAAGTTATATTAAAAGAATATGAGATCATTATGAAGGACAATAAAATTGATTACAAAAAAAGACAAGTTTCGGTACTCCTCGAAATAAGTAGGTGGGGTGCTTTATTAGCTTCTTAAGAGCTATTTTGAAAGAGGGAACTTGGTTTTTCAATTGACCGTAACAGCTTCCTACTAAAAATCCTTAAAGTTCGGTTCAACAGCTTTAAATTGAAATGGATAGTTTCTTTGTTTTGTTACAAAAGAGAACTCTATCATTTCTGCCTCCTCTTACCCTCCCCAATCCGCAACTATAGATAGCAAAGAAAAATAACTCCGTCGAGTAACTAAATACCCAACAGCAGAACTCAGTAACTGGATACCAAAACTAAACCTGATATCTCTCTGGCGGAATCTTGGCCCAAAGGAATTTAGTTTTGCTATCGTTTTAACTTCGAGAAAAGAAAAACCAATCAACTTACATCCTTCACGTCGAAGTTTTATTGAAAGACAATAAGATACTCGTCCCTGTCATTCCTCAGGATGCTTCTCTCTCTCCTTATGGTTTTTTGGTTAAATTTCATTTCAATTCTGTTGAAGATGGATTCTGCCAACGGTATTTTTATTTCTTCTTCTGTGGGTTTCTCGTTGTTGCTGTTGGTTAGCTGTTGTTTTATATTCAAAGCCTTTCTGCTCCTTTTTCTTCAATTTCCGTGTTGGAATTTATTCGAATTCGATGCTGTGTGCGAAGCGCCAAAGAAGAAAACTTATAGCCAAAAGGCATTGCATTGGATAAGGTTTCTATCGGGCTCGGGTTGTTTTTTGTGGAAGCTCACCACGATTGATAATTAGGGAGCGATGTTCTATGAATAAATTAAATTGTTTCCAATTCTTCTCATTTCTAGGATCAACCTACCTACAGCTGGTATACCGTACCCAAGTAGAAGCATTCGTCGTTGTCCTTGAAGAAGGATTCCGGACTTAAATTGGATGAATTAAGATATATCCCAATGAAAGGGCGAGCACCAACCAACACTCCTGTGCATTCATCATAAACGAGGACGAACGACAGGAAGACGACAGGATCAAGAATGGAATTGATTATTTGTTTGCCGGCAAAACATGCCTTCGGGTTAGCGATGGAACTAATTCATTCCATTTAGGTACTATGTGGGTTTGTGTCTTGTAAGGCGGTGTTTACCGTACCTACTCGAATTAATTACGAATTCGCAAGGGGTGGTTTTATTTTTGCGAGTTTGATCGCTCTGGGTATTGGGATTCGAACTATGTGAGTGGAAAGTTGATTGTATTATGGCTGTGCGGGTCCTTCGAAGGACTTTTGTTTGAATTGGAAATTTTTGTCAGGTATCGGATGATGATTGAAATTATATGGCAGGCTAGGGTCTGTGTTATCTTATTTGAATTGAAAACAGGGAAGTTTGGTTGAATGGTTATAGAAGTTTTGGGGGACTTGTTAACAATTAAAAAGTAAAGAAAAAGGTGATACTAGATTATCCGATATTCATCGGAGCAAATTAAGTAACTAAAGGTGTTAAGGAAGAACCCCAATTAAACAATTTTGGGATTGTTCGAAGTTTACGTTGAAGTTTTTCCAGGCGGGTGTAAGCAGATGAAAGTAAATCATTAATTTGATTTCGGGCTTAAGTATGAAGGTTTTGAATTGGCATCTGGTGAGATTCAATTGCTAATTGATGAATCTGCAGTAATATTGCCAATCGAAGACTCCAAAAAAACATTCTCATTCAACCAAAATCTCTGAAATATTATATGAATTAAAATCAAGAAGAACTGTACTAAAGAACAGAGGTCTCAAGACGCTTCCTTGGGGTACTCGTCTTTTAAATTCATATTCTTTTGTTACATCAGCGATCTGAACATCTAACTTAAAAACCTTTTCGCTCCATCATAATGTACATGACCCTGACAAGTCATCAGGTAGCCTATTTATTTTCGCAGTCGGCTCCATAAGATCTTACCTAAACCAACGGATGCATTTGATGTGAAAAAAGGTTTTAGACAAGGTGATGTGTTTTCAAGCAAATTCTTCAACATCGTTCTTGAAAAGATTGTGCGAAACTCCAACGTCAACACCAGACGCACAATCGTTCAAAAGTCCGTCCAGCTACTAGGATACTCAGACGACATTGACATAATTGGAAGAACACAGCGTGATGTCAGTGGAGCGTTCGTTAGTCTTGAAACGGAGGCCAGGGAGATGGGTCTAGCGGCTAACGAGGGCAAGGCCAAGATAATGCTGTCAACAGGAAAGAACAACTAACATCGACGTCTTGGAGCCACGTCAGTATGGACAAATTTGACTACGCGGTAGTTAAAGACTTTGTCTACCTGGGATCCGCTAAAAACTTGGACAACAATGCCAGCGCTAAAATCAAACGAATACTCACTCTTGCCAATCGGTGCTTCTTTGGACTTGGAAGGCAATTGAGTAGTAAAATCCTCTCTCGAACAATAAATGTGTGACTGTACAAGACCCTCATCTTCCCGGTCCTATTGCTTGGTGCAAGGACATGGAGAATGACAACATCTGATGATAACGCTTTGGGCTGCTTCGAGCGAAAAATTCTTCGAGTGATTTTTGGTAATGTCTACATAAATGGAGAATGGAGACGAAGTTTCAATCAAGAAGTGTACGAGCTGTTCAGCGACATTGACCAGAAAAGTAAAGGTCCAACGACCTAGATGCTCCGGCTCGTAGAGTCTTCAAATCCAGCACGGAAGCACGTCGCAGAAGAGGAAGACCACGACTCAGGTTGAGCACACGGGTGGTAGAGGACCAACTTAGCGTGCGAAACTGGAAACAGCTTGTTAGAGACCGAGCTGGCTGGAGACGTTTTTTTTTAATGAGGCCCTGGTCCAACCTAGACTGTAGCAATGTAGCTGTTGTCTTCAGGTTATGGCCAAAATCTGTTCCTATAATCTTGAGTCAATTATTGTTTTCAATCAAATTCGTCAACCTTTTATTAATCCAAACGAGATCTGCCCACTCTAGGCCCACGTAAATGATCTTAAAGCTGCTTTAATACGTACCAAAAGAGTACCTTTTTGAATCATAGCCCTGTCAGACTTCACTTTAAACTTCATACAAAACATGAAACTTCCGACTGTCATAATATTGCTTCTACTTCTTCTCTATTGACGTTGTCAAAGTCTCACCTTGAAGCAATCTGACCCTATTTGCGGTTGCAACATTTAATGACTTAATAAGTCCTCGTTTTTTATGACCTTAAAACGTTTTTATGACTTGAATAAAAAACACTTTAAAATGACAATATTTCCTGGTGTAGATAAGCTCTATAAAAAAAGTCGTCAGATTTCTTCAAGTCATCAAGTCGATATGTTCATTTCCTTTCAACTATATGTTTATCCATTAAAGAAATCTTCCACTTACGGCACCATCTTAATTTCCATTTCGTCAGGTTATGTGTTTTTACTGTTACGATCTAAAATTTGGAAAACAGCCAACAGGACTAGAAGCACAATAGCTATCCTTTCAATTTTAATTTTCTTGTCGAATCACTTAGAATTTCGTCAGGACCTATTTTGGGCCATTAAAACAATAACAATTCAATTTAATAGGCTTTTAAACACCTTTTCCTTCACACTTGACTAGGGGTTATACGTATAATTCACAAACCAGAATCTATCCTCTTTATTTTTTGTATCCATTTCAAAATGTCTTCGAAGCAAATTGAATCAGTATCAAGATACGTATCCTTTCCTCCTACAACCGAAGACGACGAACGTCAAGGATATCTATTCGTTTTCGTTGCCAAAATAGTTAACATGTAAGCAAGGCACATCCTCGGTGCTAAATACTTAACCAAATAAGCTTTATGTTGACAGCATGTTTGAGTGGAAAAAGTAGTATTTCTTGTTGTTGTTTGCTGTTTAATATTCCAGTCAATGCATTTGATATATGCCCAGAAATGAGAAATGTCATCTGACACCTGATCGGATTCGGAAATTGTCAAAGAGATGTATCTACACATAAGCATGTGTGTCTGTTGTGTTTGCAACAAAAATATCAGATCTAACGTTAGCAGTAATCCTGACATCCGCCAGCAGCGCCATTATCAACAACAACGTCGACGACGACAGAGAATTTCGAGATGGAAGATTGTGACTGTACTTGTGTGGCAAAATCGAATTTGGCATCGCATGCAGCAAGTTCGAAAACATCGTGTCAATGTTGGTAAAAATTCTTGCAATCAAATTGACATTCAATGGAATGGAGTTGTCGCTTGGTCTTGTTCCTGTTCATCTGTACAGAGTTGTTGTCATTGCTTTTCCGGTTTGCTCGGGATGGAGTCGAAGTTGTTATAGTTTTCTTATCTACCAGTAGCAATCAGTCTTCATGTTCGAGCACCTTTCCGTCCTTTCTCCTTTCTAAAAGTCTGTTTGGCAATCTTATGTCTGCATTACATTAGAAGTGAACTTGACTCGCTTTCATATTCTAATGGGATATGACAGGAGAGAAGAAGAGTTGCCACATAGCATTTGACATCAGTTAGAAATCTGTAGTTTTAAAGCTTAATTCTGTTCATCGTCACTGCGTTTACAAATCACATCTAATGCTACGACTACCTCTTATCTTATGCGCTTCTGTTCAATTAAATTCAACTCCATCACGCAACACTAGGAGTTTCCTTCCACCTGGCAACGCTGACAGTAAATGTTTGAATTTGTAATTCCTCTGTCAATGCTTACACAATTACGTTGCTTCTCCTTAGTGGAACACAATACCAAACAAATGTGGTTCACTTATCGGCACGGAAAAGCATCCGAATCAGAATGCAGTAGCTGCAGCAAAACCGTAAGATATGTCCTTGCCTTGCGTAAAATTTTCCTGTGAATATGCAGACTTGCATCTAAATGACGCCAACCATCAGGCAACCCCACAACGGCACCGCCTTTATGTGGAACTATTAAATTTTGCAGGCAGTCGCTTACCGTCACCTGAACAAGATTACGTACCTACCCGGGGGCTGCCATTGTGTGTCAGGTGTTTCGTTTATAGATCCGTTTCCGATTTCTGCAAAAAGGGATATGCGTTAGCGTTGAAGAGCGACTGTCTGTCGCCATTTGAATTGCTGATTACTTCATGAACCGTTTGTACTCATTTCAGACCCAGAAAAGGGGGAAAAAAGGGAAAAAATCTTAATAGCTTGATGGCAGTGGG
This sequence comes from Sphaerophoria taeniata, assembly GCA_943590905.1. Classification (NCBI taxonomy): domain Eukaryota; kingdom Metazoa; phylum Arthropoda; class Insecta; order Diptera; family Syrphidae; genus Sphaerophoria; species Sphaerophoria taeniata. The sequence goes on from OX016541.1 coordinate 150,351,794, forward strand.
AATTGTAATAAAAATCTACAACGACAGAGAGGGAAGCAGAGTTTAATATCGTGGGCAACATTTGCGAAGCCAGATCGCTTCCAATTAAATGTTGCCAAAAATTAAATCACTTGTGAATGTCATTCCGGTAGCAAATGGACATTTTTCATCATTCGATTGCCAAATGCCTGGGATTTTTGGAAATCGTTTCGTCTGGCTGTGGAGTATATAAGAAGTGGATTTTTATTGTGGAAGCAGGCTTCTTGTGAATCGTTTTTAATGGCGCCTTTTGGGTTTGATAGGTTGGTGTCATGCGAACTCTACTGACAAAGTTTGGGTCTTAGTGGAAGACGATGGTATGAAATACAAAATATGCAAGAAAGAAGCAGAGCTAGAAGGAATTTCTACCCTGACAGGTGGATCTTTTCAAAAGCTCGAATAAACACATGCAAGCCACCATCTTCAAAACCGCATTTCAAAAAAGAAGGCAGAGACTTGGTCTTCAAATTTCATTAACAGTATTCAAGGCCAAATCTTGTTAAAGACGAAGAAATCCTTCACAGTTGACGACAGTTTTGTGACGGACTTTGACATTTACTTCATTGAAATATTTGATGTGACTGTTGAAGGAGCTAGTCAGCATTTCTTAAAAAAAGATGTGAAACATTCAGATGATTCATCGTCAAAAGAAAGAAATATAGATACGTGTAGCTGCGATAATTTAGCGTTCGATTAGGCTGATGTTTTACACTATGAGTTCGTTAAGCAAGTCTTGGGGAGCCTATCTACTTACTTACATTTGTTAGCGCTACGAGCCGGAGCCTTATTTTCCATTCGCTCTATATGACCCAGCCATCTAAGTCGTTGGACCTTAACTTTTCTGGCTAGGTCAGTGTCGCTGAACAGCTCGTACACTTTTGGATTGTAGCTTCGTCTCCATTCTCCATTTATGCAGACAGAACCAAAAATCACTCGAAAAAATTTTCTCTCAAAGAGTCCAACGCGTTTTCATCGGATGTTGTCATGGACCATGTCTTTGCACCATACATTAGGACCGGGATGATGATGATGACAGTTTTGTAAAGTGACACTTGGTCTTGCCCTGGTTAACCTCTAGACCCATCTTCCTGGCCCTCATCTCAACGATCACAAACGCTCCACAGACATTACGCTGTGTCCTTCTAATTATGTCAATGTCGCCAGCGTATCCTATAGTAGCTGGACGGACTTTTGAAAGATTGTGCCTCTGGTGTTGACGTTGGAGTTTTGCAAAGATTGTGCAATGATGTTGAAGAAATCGCATGACAGCGCATCGATTTTTATAAATTTTTATTTGACATTTAGGTCTTTTCCGACCATGATGGAACAGCGTGAGTTTTCCATTGTCATCTTACACAGACGAACGAGTGTGAGTGTTGGTTGCCAAAACAAGATATTGCCTTTTATAGTTGGTCTCTATAGACGTTGTCATACGCGGCCTTGAAATCGATGAAAAGGTGGTAAGTGTCGACTTGAAGTTCCTGGGTCTTCTCCAAGATCTGCCTATCAGGTTGTTCACGAAATGCTTCAAACGTTCACACAGCACGGTACACAAGATCTTGTAGGCGATGTTAAAGAGACTTATACGATACCTCTGTACTTGGTGCAGTTCAGGGGATCTCCTTTCTTGAGGATCGGGCATACGATGCTGAGGTTCTATTCGTCGGGGATGCTTTCCTCTGACCAAATTTTCAAATTTTCGGCGACTGTCTACTCCAGTGGCTTTGTTCGACTTAAGTTTATATATCGCTATCTTCACTTCGTCATTATCGGGTGGGTAGAGTTGGTGGTCTGCTTCACCCAAATTGAATGGTTTTGTATAGCTAGTAGAATTTTACCCGTTATCGCCATTATACAGATTGGAAAAGTGGTCTTTCCATATCCTCAGCACTGACGGCAGTGATGATGGTAAAGTCCTGTCATCACCTATATTTTCAAGTGATTAATCGCCCCTCCACCTCCACAGTACTTCTTTAAAACAATTTTTTAGGTTAGGTTAGGTTTTGTAATGTGCTTCTTGCTTTCCAACCGAGATTTATTCGTCAGTTTCCTCAAGGTTTTTATTAAAAAAACACGAAACTGTAAGGGAAAATCGCCTGAATTATTATTTCACTTGTAAAATGTCCAAAGAACATATCTTCACCGCTTTTCAATTCAATCTTAAGCCGTTTTCTTGATAAATAACCCCTGCAGCAATTTTCTTTTGTTTCTTCATTCGAAACCAACCAACATGCACTACTCTGCACGAACTCAAAGCAAAAAAAAAATATGAGCAAAATCTCCATGAATTTTCCATTTTGAACCGGAAATAATGCACAATTATTGCTTGCATAACTCACTTAGCCCTTTTTCCCCTCTTTTATGACGAAATAATAAATAAAACCTAATGCCATTGCCAACACCCATTCGCCACATGTAAATTGGATTCGTGATTCGTGCAGGTGTACACAACCACCTAATAACACTTTCCGGTTCCCGTTTTTGTGTTTGGTGTTTCCTCGTCTAACAGCCAACCGAACCGTGTTTTATGGCCTCTCAAACAGAACACACGAACGTCCATAAAAAATCAAGCAATTAATTTGCACAAAAATACAAAAAAAGGAAAACAACTGCGAAACGTTTATTTTAATTTGCAACAAATCCTTATTCTCAAGGTGCGCATTAAGGACTATTACGATGGGTCTCCATCTCCATCTGCGTCTCCTTTTCGATTGCCGTAAATTAATTGCCTTCCAGGATTCTGTTCTGACGCTTAATGTATTCCTGAATATTGCATAAAACATAGGAGCATAAATTAATCCGAGGAATATAGGACTGCCGTTAAAATAATTTTTATTGTTTTCAATGTTGAGAGGTTTCCTTAAAACGAAAGTGAAAAAGTCACAAATGGAACTAGTTTGAAAACCTTTAGTCCTTGAATTTTAACCAAACCAGAGTAACAGAATAAGGGTTGACAAAAACCTCTTTGACTATAACATCTGAAATTCGAAATAAATTAATAGTTTTAAACATTGTATTTATATTTTCCTTTGAAAGAGTTTATTTAATTTCCCTCAAACGCAACCCTAGTTAGAAGGAAACTTCGAAATCCTTTCTAGCTGAAAATGACGGACAAGTTCGGGTCGGGAAAGAGCATAGGATTATGTTGTGCTAATTTAGTGGGTGGGGATTAGCAGAGTATTGCTACTAGTTGTTGGCTTTGTTCTGTTATCCGGGACGCATAAAATACCCTTACCGTGAAAATTGAATGATTCTGATGGGAGAAAGTTTTTTTCAATGGGGGCTTAAAAGTTTGTTTTTTGTTATTAAATTCTATAATAGAGGCTTGACTTTGGCATGAGTAACTGACTAAAAGCTGTTTATTGTAGTTGGGAGTTTGGCTTAGGTAATCTTTTTTGTCGAATGAAAAGTTTGTATTTTTTTTGGGGAAGCATTTTTCAATTTGCTTTTCGTCCTTGTTTAAAAAAAAAAAAGTGAAAGATTTGCAAAAGCACTAATGTGTGGTTTCTGATATAGATATGTTTCGATCTAGGCGAGCGCTGGGCAGAAGTGTGAACTTACATCACTTTACACAACTAGATTTTTCTTCTTCTTTTTTTTTAATAATTCGATCTGATATGCTTTGTCATCAGACAAGGACAAATACCAGAAACCTATGACGGGTTATTTTATTTATGCATATAATGGAACGGTTGCTAATGTAACATTTTTAACTGGGGTAACCAAATAGAGAAATTTACAGCAGGGCCCTATTGCACCAACTACTTTTCACTTTTCACTTTGCAACTTTTCACTTTAACTTTGCAAATTCTGTTTCACCAAATTTGCAAAGAGGAAATTAATTTTTTGAAAAGTAAACAAAAAAATCCTTCTTTGCAAATTTTGTTTCACCAACCGCAAATTTGCAAAGTGAAAAGTAATTTTCTGAAAAGTGAAAAGTTTTGTGAATTTGCAAAGAATTCAGTCGCCCGTAGCTTAGTTGGTAAGTGCGTTGACTGCTAAGCCGAACGTCGTTGGTTCGAGTCCCACTCAGGCCAAGTTTTTATTTCATCTTTCGCGGGTACTGCCTCTTGCGAAGACCTGACAAATTTTCCAAGAGTATCAATCTGTCATGAAAAAAGTGCTTCTCAACTTTGCCGTTCGGAATCGGCGTTAAATTGTAGGTCCCCTCAATTCTTCACACGCACTCAGAGAATTGTTGATGAGAGTAAGTCGCTTAGGCCTTGGCTCTTCAAGAGCTGTCGCGCCACTCTATTTATTTTTTTTCTTCGATTTCGTTTCACCAAACGTAAAAACTTTGCACTTTGCATTTCAAATACTGAAAAGCTTTTCAATAATTTGCAAAGCAAAAATTTCATTTGCAGTTGGTCATTATTGTCGTGATAAGTTCGTTTATTTTTGTTTTTTATTAAATTTATTATTTAATTTCCTTATTATTTTGAATAATTAATATACAGAATATATAAAAATGGATGTATGTTTCTATGTTTGTGTGTATTAAGTCCGGTATGGACTCCGAAATAGCCAGACCAATATTTATGAGATTTTTATGGTAAAGTTTCATTCAAGGAGTCGGACAACCGGAAAAATCAAACATAGATCGAAAACTTAATTTTTTTCGTGAAAATTTTTGTTCGAGAATTGCTTACCTATATCGAATGGAAAAATAAAAAGCCCTTGATGGAAGACTCGAAAACCTCATTGATTTTCAAAAACAAATATGTAGGGGAGGAGGGGGCGGTTGTGGACAAAATTTATTAAATTCTTTAATATTTGTCTACAGTAAAGACTTTTTAAATCAACACTTTTTACCAGCTGATAAACTAAGGCTTCCCCCAAATTGTCCCTAAACATAAACTTGATAAGACTTCAAGTTTTAAGGTTTTCCATAATTCAATCAACAAGCTTTTTCTGTCCATATGCCCCCCACCAAGGGGTGGATAAGGACACGGACCAAAATTAATGGGGCGGAAGTGGACAGCTACAAAAATAACCGATAAATAATTAAAAACTAACACAAGATATTTAAAAAAGAACTTTTTTAATATTCCAAAATAAAAATTTCTTATTTTAATTCACAAAAGTATAAAAAACATTTAATAAAAGTGTGTCCATATAGTGTGTCCACATTCACCCCGCAAGCACTTTTTGTAAAGTAATACATTTATTTCTTAGAAAACCCTCTATTTAAAAAAAACAATGATCACCAATTATATCAAGACACTTCGATAATATAAAAAACACTTACCTGCATTTATTTTTGCTTTGTTTTTAAAAAATATCTGCGAATTTCTGAAGGAGAATAATTTTACTTTTAGAGTGAAAATCACGAATGAACCTGTAACAATTTTTACACAAGACTGACAGATTCGAAAACTTTAAGGTTCATTCACAATTGAAAAAGGCAATGGATGGCATCGTTGCCATATTCAAATTTTCAACGATTGGGCTTGAAATGCCGATGTCCACATCCGCCCCTGTCCACATCCACCCCTTCCTCCCCTACACGACTTCATACGAATCTGCTCCTCGATTTTAAATAATAACTCATAAAAAAATTAAAAAAGACGTGTAGGTAACTTAAATTCATATATAAAAATTTAAATTCAAATATTTACCTCAAAAATACATTTTGTCTGAAAAAAATTGATATCATGTGATTTCTTAAGAAATATTTGATTTTCTTAATTAAAAAAAAAATCCTTGGAGCGGTTTTTTAAATTAATTTTTATGTATAAAATTTTTCAAAAATATCTTGATATTCAAGAATATGTAAATATACATTTCGAGATAGAGAATTTTGAAAAAAAAATTAAGAAATATTTTTTTAAATACACAAAATTCTTTGAAATTTTTTTGAAAAAAAAATTTGTTTTTTGGGTAATATATACGGACTTTCAGAAAAAATACGCTGATCGGACTTTTATTTTTCGATAAAAAATTATTTAAAAAACGGTTCTGAAAGGTACCTATCGTTTTGAAGCAATACAAAAATATTTTTTTACATAAAATAAATCAGTGTTCCGAAAAAAATTACGTACGAGGATGTTTTAAAAAAATCGTAAGAGCCGTTTTTGAAAAAATTGAAACTTTTTTGGCCAAAAAAATTGTATGCTGGCTACCCTAAATTTTGATCTTAAAAAATAAAAATCAAAAAAACGACCCACTCGTATTTGTTCAAACCTCTAATTTCTAAGTTTAAAGTCAATCGGACCAGTGGTTAAGGCTGCACAGACAGACAGACAGACGGACGGACGGAATCACCGAAATCACTTTTTTCGACTTCTCTGCCATCGTAATGTCATATCTCATCAAAATCTCAACTTTTTGTTTACGAATTCAATACTTGCCATATTATATTCTATATGTCGCAGGTAGAAAACGTGAAATGGCATTGTGTCATCAAGTTTTGTTTTTGACATTTTCACTTATTTTTTTATTTCATCACTAGCGAGCAGCGTTGTTTACTTTTTTTAAAATTTAAATTAACAACGACAAGAAGCCAAGTCAAATAATCATTATAAATGTTTCACTTTGCAACTTTTCAAATTACGACTGAAAATGAAAAGCTACATTTTAACTTGGTGAAACGCCCACATTTTTCACTTTGCAAAAAAACATAAAAAATTGCAAAGTGAAAAGTCAAGAACTTCTCATTTTTGGTGAAACACTTTTTACTTTTACTTTGCAGGAAATTATTATTTTGCAAAGTTGCAAAGTGAAAAGTGAAAAGTTGTTGGTGCAATAGGGCCCAGGTATACCCCAGGGGATAGTCTTCGGTCCCATTCTCTTAACAAAAGTATTTGATTGCCTGCATGAAGGCAAAGGTATGGATCCAAAAGTCTATTCTTTGGTGATTTCATAAGTGAAGATCTTTGAAACGAGCACTTGACATATGGGTGGACGTTCTGGAAGGAATTGGTTATTCCTATTGGAAGTTCTGTTTGAGTACAGTAATGCTTGTTTTCAAAGGCTGAGGTATGCTCATGCTCAGTCTGTCTAAGGTGTTCTCGACCAAGCACCTTACGTCGAGTTAAAGTTGCAAACCAAATAAGGCAACCAACCAACGTTCGATTGTGTGACTGGTAGTGTTGATCAAAGAATAAACCGAGTCTAGTCAGAATCAGACTCCTGTTCACAGCAAAGGCTGTGAAATAAACGGTTGAGCAAAAATTATTAATGTTTGTATATTTTTCAGAAGGGAAAATACACAAAATAATTAATCGGTCGGTAAAATATCGGATCGGAGAGAAGCCTCGGTCGGTTGAGAATATATTTTGAAGAAATATATTCCCAAAACAAAATATAAATGTGCAGCTCTTAAAATGAGTGCCTTCCCGGAAAAATTGTAATAGGATGCTGGCTAGAGCAAACTTCTCAGACGTTCACTCTACCGAAGCGGAGTGGGAACTGATTTTCGTTGGCGACAACACTTCCTCTTATTGGTTTTCCTGTCGATGTTGAGTGTGAATCGTATATGTATCACACCCAATTTAGTATCATTGTGTTGTCGTTTCTTATTGTTGTATTCGGTGTTTTCATGTTGTTGCTTCAATTTTTCGTATTCGGTGTTTTGCGGTTGTTGGTTCTCCTTGTTTACTTGGTTATTGCCAGGGGCGGATCTTCGTGGGTTATTTTTCAACGGGCCAGCTGTCTATTTTTTTGCTTTTTTAGTTTTTGGCGTGGGTTCGCTCCTGAATTTTGTTGAACTGAATAAATCATCTGTAACGCTTCGTTACAGTATAATTTTAATCCTACATTGCTTTGGTGAATAGGTCTACTTCTTTATTTTGAAGACAAGAGTCCTGTTCTTGAATCTTAAAATGTTTGTATTATGTTGCGACATCGTACAAAACAATTGTTTCTAGTCAAGTGCTCATCTCAGACTCTGGCTTTCTCCGGAATGTTAGGATAACCTATTTTGAGTTGTTTTTGTTTGGTCAATCTGCAGTAATATCTTCTTTCCAAGCCTGGTGTCCAAATATAAGTCCATATCCTTTCTTGATAAAGTAAAAATCCGTAAGACGTTATCCTCAAAAAGACTTCAAGTTACATTTCTAGCCGAAGTCAAATAGCCGTCTTATCGTCATGGAATACAGGCAAACACTGTAATCGAAGCTAGAATGCTGAAGACGATCAGTTTTCAACTCTTATTCGAATGCAACCAGCAGAATCTTGTTTTTGCTTTCAAAAAATGTTCAAGATAAACTGATGACCAAAGAGGAATGATTCCTCCTAGCACGTAAGCTTCAATTTGAAATTCTGGAACTTTCGAGACAAAGTTTCATTATTTCTTTTTACAACAAGCCTTGGAGCCCTCACCCCACTATAGACAGAGGAGTTAAGCCACAAAAAAATAAACTTCGACAAATCAAATTGTACTTGTCATTCCTATCCAGTTACTTCATTTAACTTCTCCATCAAAGAAAATTCTCTTTAAATTACCCGCACCACCTGAAATAAATTTTATAAGCTTCTAATTCATATGCCTTTCGCAATTCGACCGCTCTTACATTACATCCTCTTAAATCAATCAAGCATATTTTGTGGTATTTTATTGCAAGCCAAAGACACAGAGGTGAATTTAATGACACTCCAAGGAGCCATAAATACGTACTTCTTCTTCGCCTAAAAGGGTCCTTTCCAAATGATTCCATCTAGTTTCAACGCAACACCGAAAAAAAACCGCTCCATTTCCATCAGCTACATCAGAGGCCCCATCAAAATATCCAAACCGCACCATAAAAAACACCTCAGACAATAAATACATACTGCTTTCGTTTATTAATACAATTTCAGCCTTAACCGCACGAGAAGCGTTTCGTTTTTATTTTTTGTGTGCCAATTTAGACGAAGTTATATGTTTCGTTTCTGTTGTTGTTGTTGTTGTTGTTGTGTTTGTTGTTGTTATTTTTCCGAAGGTCTAGTGTGCTCGGGGAGAACCAGAAAGGTTTATTATTCCACCTCCGCCATATCTCCTGGTATCGACACGATACAGCGCGGTGGTAACGCGAAATGGGTGAGACAACAAAACAAGGAAAATGGAAAATGATTTTTCTCGTTTCTGCTGTTTGCCTATTTGGGTCCTTGTCAGTTACATCGGTAGCTGAATTTTTTTAACACCCCTAGCAACGGATGCTTTTTGAATATTAAGTGTGAAAAACAGAAAAATACAAAGAAAAAAAAAATCGGAACAAAAAATAGAATTATCGGGAAAGGTGTGGCATGGCAACTCCGGAAAACGGGTTGCTAGTTGTGTTCCCCGTACAATGGGAATTTTGGACTTTCCCAATCGAAGCTTGCCAATTTGGAATATCTGAATAACAAACAAGTTCCTTTTTTTCGTTTTCGGTTTTCCCCTGTTTTTGCCAGAAAATAAGCCCAAGGCCTACAGAGATAGATCGTCCATCGATTCGGCAAAAAAAAAGAAAAACAAAAAAATAAATAACCAAAGGTATGCAGGGTGAACACAAATTTGTTTCCTCTCTCATGCCGGAATGCCCACATTTTTTTTGCAGGACTAATGTGTTGTGGAGCTGGTCACTGGTCAATGATGGGTTGCCAATGTAGAATCGAGCTGTATCAAGGTACATAAACTTGGAATGTCCATTTCGACAACAATTGCCCATGAGAACATTTTTTTTATTGATATGCCCAGTAATTGTGTCTGTGTGCACACACAAGACGGAATAAAATGGTCATGAATCACCAAATAACAGTAAAGGACATAAAATATCAAATTGGGCTTTTAGCAAACAGAATACATGACTATACGAAAATAGTTGGGCCTAAGGATGGACAATTGGACATCGTAATAGTCGACCTTCAAAGTTTAGTTTTATTGAGGTTCCTTACTTTAAGTACAATTTATTGGTATTTTTTTTTAACTTAACTTATCTGGTCTTTCTTTTTATCGTTACAGCCCATTATTTTACTTCTAAAAAGATGTTCGTGTACCTTAAATATTTGGTTCTGATTGAGTCACGACGTAAAGGAGGACATTTAGGATGCTAATAACAGGATATTCTAGTCTTTGGAAAGTTTGTGTTGTATTCATTTTGAATTTTAAATTGTCCTTCCTGTGATGTCTGTTAAGGTAGTTAGGCGACCTTTGAGCGCCTAATGGAATGCGTGCTGCAAGGACTCACATGGTAATCTTTTCCATTTGGATGACGTCATAGTATACGGGAAAACATTTGACGAAGACTGTACAAACGTGTTTCAAAGACTTCCAAAAGCCCACTTCAAGCTCAACCCAGAAAAGTGTTTACTCTTCAAAACCGAAGTGCTTGGGACATATTATCTCATCCCAAAGAGTTAAGATGGATCTGGCTTTTGAATTTCAAGAATCAAATGGCGAGATGCATTGAGAGGCTGTAGACGTACGATTATGAAATTCAACATCGGAAAGGGAAGCTTCACTCAAATGCGGATGCACTGTCTCGGAGACCATGCAAGCAAGGCTGTTAGCATTGCAGATGACAAGAAGAAAAAAACTGGCTACTGTCCAACGAACCAGAAGCCGATCGCATTTATGGCTGGAGCAACGACGAGTTGAGGCTCAACAAGAGGACCCAGATATTGAACCCATCCTCGCATGGAAGGAACACCAGGAAAAACCAGAATGGGCTGATCTCTCCAACAGAAGTCCGACTCTGAAGTCCTATTGGGCACAGTGGGACTCGATTCATGTCTAAGAGAGTGTCCTTTGACGTTAATGGGAATCAGCAGATGGAAAGTCTTATGTAATGCAGCTAGTCTTGCCGAGATCGAAAATTATGGTCCTTCTGCGAGAAATGCATGATGGAGTTTCGGGAGGCCATCTAGGAGTAAACAAGACGCTAGAAAAGGTTCGACAACGATCCTACTGGCTACATGCAAGAGAAGATGTCGAGAAGTGGTGCCGAAAATGCGATACCTGTGCTGCCACCGCCCGAACAAAAAGAATCACAGCAGCAGTAAAATGTTGGAGCATCCTTGGAAAGAATTGCTGTAGACGTGGCGGGACCATTTCTGGTTTCCGACCAGGAAAGGAACTTTGAATCAAATATATTCCAGAAAGTTTGTGGGCTTCTTCACATCAAAAAAACAAGAACAACTCAATCTGACGGTATGGTCCAACGATGCAACCGAACTCTGAAGGAACATCTTTGCAAAGTTGAGGATGATAACCATGACATAGCTCAACTCACCGGCTGAGATTTTGATGGGAAGGAACATCAGACTACGGACCGAAATAAAATGTTCCTCATCGGAGCCGCAAGCCGAAGATGAATACATGGATGACCTCAAAGAAAGACTCCTTGGGATCCACGACGATACAAGGTTGGAAATGAAGATGTTCAGTGACCGAATGAAGACACGATATGACATACGAGCAACAACAACAGAGTTCCAAGCAGGAGATCGAGTGTGGCTTTACAATCCCCATCAACGCTACGACATACGAGCAACAACAACAGAGTTGCAAGCAGGAGATCGAGTGTGGCTTTACAATATTATCATCGAAAAAAGGGGTTGTCACCGAAACTTCAACGTGAATTCCTTAAAATCGTTACAAAAATCAACGACGTCGTGTACCTGTACCGCTACAGTGGTAATGAGAACGATGGATCCCATCTAAGACAAGAGTACCTCCCAGTCTTCTGGAGCTAAATGTATATATTTGTGCATCGCTTCTACATCTATTTCGTTTTTGTACACTCATAAGAGCTAAACGCCACAAGAAATCACAAGAAAGTGTGAAAAATCTTTGTATCGACAGACTATCACACTTCTCGCCACAGAGGTAAGTCGTTCGAAGAATTGTTTTTCGAGGCGAACTTATTTTGGTACAATAAAAAAGTTGTTGATTCCTACGCGAGTTCCCTACAAAACTTGATTCTATTTTGATAAAGTTGTTATTTTTGTTATTTTCCGACCTGCCCCGTGCGAAAACAAATTTTCCAGATCAATTTCTTAAACGCCCTACAAAAATTAAGCCACTTAACCTTAATAGCTACCAATGGACTCAATTTTCTCTTAAATGAATTGCACTTATATAAGTCGCCATCGCCATTCGCAATTCCCTTAGAACATATTTTTCTTATTTTTTGTTCGTAACTTCTTAACTTTTGAACACAACAAACAAAATTAAGACTTCTTAAAACCTTACACCGGGCTATTTCCGTCGTTAGCTCGTCGCAGCCGTCATCTTCTCAAGGTTCAAATAGACTTCCGTTCCGCTTACATAATGACTCCCAAGGCAAATGAAACAATAAGAGAAGCAAAAATGTAAACAAAATTAACTCAAGGACTTCCAAAGTGTAAAGCCTCTCGTTCGCATTATAAAACGAAATTCTCAGAAATTCTTGAGCAAAAAATAAAAGTGAATTCCTTGAAAAGACACACAAAATAGGAACGAGAAGGACTCTCGCTGACGACCGACGGTGATGGTGAAGCCAGTGCCATCATCTTTGGCAACATCTCCCCTCCTGTCACTTCAGGGAGAGAGAAAAAACATCACGGTTGGTGACGCACAATCTAGAAGGAGGGCGAGCTCCTCGGGGGACTGTTTACCTCTCTTGTTAATTGATCCCACTTGTGGTGGGTTCAAACACTTTTCTCGGCTTGTGTGTGTCTGTTTTCTTATTCGTTCTTAGTGCGGCAATTAGATATAATTGCAAAAGCCATGAGCGACAAATTTTTAAGGGGGTGAGAATTTTATTAGGTTTGATGTGAAACGAAGGCGTCCAAAGCTAAATCTAAAGACAACGATGTCGTTAGGTTGGATGGCGACATCCTTTATATGACCATGACCGGCAACGCCTCCACTGTCTCCTGCTGCAGTCGGAAATGGCCGCCCTTGTGTCGTCTATGGGCTAATTTAAATTCATAGCGACCATACCAAATGGCTAAACTTTTCTCCTCAATGCGAGATGTCGTAGTTGGTGGTTGATGCGGTTCTAGTGGTGTGACCTGTTGCATTACACTTACCTCTGCTCTAGAGTCTCTTCGACTAAAAATGAAATTGTTTTATCCGTGTCCTTCTTGTTTTGCCTATCCCCGTTGCTCCGTCCGTCGTCGGTTGTTAGAGGGACTTAAAATACCATCATCTTTGTCATGTCCCATAATCATCATCATCAGTATCCGTAGTGAGATGCTAAGACTCTCCATTCCACTCAGCCGTTGGCCATCATCATAGTCATCAACTCCTCTCAATCTCCAACAGTCGGTCTCCATCACAACGACCGTTTCGCATCAAATTTGTCTCCTTTTTTTAATTACAGAGGCACTTAAGGCATTAATTAAAAATGCAAATGAGATTTGAGTATAGTTTTTTGAAGAGTCTTTTTCTCTATGCTTAACCGGCCTTTAATTTCGTTCCTTGTCAAATAGAACATAGAAGTAGCTGGCGGGCGGAGTTTTCTTTTGAAATTCTTTTAGTATTTTGTCAAAGAGAAAACTTTGTGAGGAAATGGACGAAAAGATTGACCGACCGACCGACGATGCGACGATTTGTTGAAGGACGACTGATTTTAGGGAATGTAGACTTTTTTGACGTAGGATGAAGTTGTCTTGAGTATGGGGCGAGTAAATGGAATTCCTCATTGGTAATCAATTTTTGATGTTTTTTTTTCGTCGTCTCTTTGTGTCTCCTCCTTTACGTAATTCAATTAAAGGAAAGTGTAAGCAAATATCCAAAGATTACAAATAAAGATAGGAAAAGTTTCAATATGTTTTATTTAACTTTTTTTCATCATCATTGGCTTGGGGGATGAACATTTTGTCTTCATCTGACACAACCGGATTCCGGTCCGGAACTCTTTTTGTGAGTTCTTCCACCTATTTCGATCGTTAGCCGACGCCATCCAATTTTGCACCCAAAAGCTTCGAAGAGCCTGGTCTACGCCATCCTTTTAGCGCAAATATAGCAAAGAACTTGATTGGCCTCATCCTTTTCGTTCCACCACACTGGCGGCGGCTGCAGCGTCTACGAATATGGATATAATCGTGATGAGAAATTAGTAGTCGGTAACGCTTGTGAAATAGGAGATATTATAATGGCCCTTGCTAGCAGACAATAGCTTTGGTTGATCTGCCATGAGCAGGTACTAATACGGTCCCTTGTGGCACGTGAAATAGCAGGTAGCACTAAAACAGCAGGTAATAGCACTGACCGATCTTCAGATACTAATACAGCTTCAGTGGCACGCAAAACAGCAGCTACCCTCATGGCCATTGGTAGTACTGAAACAGCAAGCAATAGCTCTGGTCGATCTGCAGCGACTTATACCAATACGGCCCCTAGCTTACTTACATAAGGTGGCGCAACAGTCCGTTGTGGGCAGTGGGCCTCAATGAACAGTCTCCACCAGCCAGCACCGTCCTTAGCTATCTGTCTTCAGTTTTGGACTACAAGTTGTTTGGGGTCCTCTTCCACTAGGGTGCGCCAACTGAGTCGTGGTCTTCCTCTATTTCAACGTCTCTTGGGAATGGTGTGGAAGGCTTTCCGAGCCGGAGCATTGATGTCCATCCACTCTAAATGACCGAGCCATTTGAGTCTCTGGACATCGACTCTTCTGGCTACGTCAAAGTCGTTGTACGACTCGTAAAGTTTGCTGTTAAATCGTCTTCTTCTTCTCTTTCCTCTCCAAACAGCGTAAGGCACATTCACCCGATTTTGTGAAGGTCCATGCTTCTGCACGATATAGCAGGACTGGGCTGATGAGGGAATTACATAGTTTTACCTTAGTTGCTCGAGAGAGGGCTTTTCCACTCAATTGCTTTCTTAGCACAAAGAAACAGCGATTAGCAAGAGTTATTCTTCGTCTGATCTCGGCAATCGATGGTGTTATTGTTATCGTCATGTTAAAAGAGTAGGTAGGCAAACTCTTCTACTACCTCGAAGTTGTATGCCTTCCGTCGATCGCAATGTGATCAATCTGGTTGACAGTTGATTGATCAGGAGATCTCCATGTTTCTTTATGGATGTGGAGCTGTGGGAACCATGTTCTTGCTAAAGCAAAATCGATCAGCCTGAATCCGTTGCCGGAAGTGATGTCGTGCTAACTGTACTTTCCGACTGTTCCAATAAAAATGTCCTCTTTTCCCAGCTTTGCGGTAAAATCGCCAAGGACAGTTTTGATATTAGGACATTGATCATATGTTTTGTCAAGGAACTCGTAGAACTCGTCTATGGTGTAGTCTTTTTTCTCTTCTGTGGGGCATGCGCGCCTTGATTCGGATCGTCGTGATGCGGTCGCCTACACATTTGAAGGCAAGGCTTTTTGCTTTAGTCTGCTTCCCATGATGATTCCGCATCCAAAGAGCCGCTGTTGTTGCTCTCAGTAACAATTACCATAATAATTGTCGAAGTTTTTCATCCTTGTTTTGCCCAATACATCCCATCGCATTTCTTGGATAGCGGTAATGTCTGCTTTCAACTTTGTAGCAGTTGAGGGTCTCCGCTTATTGTCGCGGTCTGTTTCCGAAGTCTGTTGTTGCTTCGCAGCTAGATGCTTTTCGGGAAGTCACCCCGACATGCAACCCCAAACCTGGAGTAACAGGCACTTGATGTAGCTCCAAGTGCAAGAGCCTGAAAAACTGCTCCTTTTACGGAGGATGGAAATTATAAATTGATGAGATGGTACTCTACTTCTGGTTAGTCAAGACTCCGGTTAGCAGTGTCTGTCATTTAAAACCCTTTTGTTGCCAGGTACGAGTGAATTGGGACAAAATGCTTTGAACACATAAGAGGTCAAAAAACTCGGTTCTTAAAATCTCCTTCGCCAAAACCAACTAACCACGATAATACCTAAAATTCAGTCTAAGAACAAATTTACCTTTAAACTCTTTTCAGATTCAAAATAATGTTAATAGCATCGTTAAGCTTAAGATTTATGGCATATCTTTAAACCCTTTTCTCATTACTCGAGCATAATGGAATGGAACATTAAAACCTTCTTATATTGTTTTACGTTTAACTTGAACCCTTACCTAAGCACCAGATAAAACATACCAATATGTCAGTTTCAATGGAAATTCAGTAAAAACGAAAAACAAGAAAACAACAACCGTTGAAACTTTTTTTATCCCATTTCGCAGTAATCACTTTCCTATGCCATTAATAAACCGTTTCCGAACCCTGTTTTTTTTTTCGACAGACAGTACCGGGACCCCTCCAAACTTCAAAAAAGTTCCTTCCCTCTGGTTGAGGGCTTGAAAATAAATTCACACGCTGACGAAACAGCAAAAATGTAAGTCAGGATATTCAGGACTTTCGGTATAATGTGTTGTATGCACCCACACGCTCATTTTTCAACATACATTGAACTTGAGGATGAGCCATGATGTGTTTATATTATACTCGAACGGTTCTGATTTAGGGGATAATTAAAAAGTGTGTATTTTTAAGGGCCTACATCAGTAAATTAACAACAACCGGGATAACCCTCTGGATACGGGTAGGAATTAGTGATGTAATCTTTAATCAAGAGGACTTTTTGTTTGTGTCGTTTTTCAAGGATTTGTTAGCTTCCTTCTAACCAAATAACTTTTCAACTCCCTCATGATGATGATGATGATGAAAAATTGAGGTCAGAGTTTTCGTTTTTGACAATGTAGGTACCCTACCCTCATTCCCGGTGAAGACTGCCATCACAAGGATCAAGGAAAGCTATCAGCTTTCAGTTGAATTATGTAAAATTTCGACACGGTTATGATAATGTCAAAAGTGTGCTATTGAAAGTTCATGATGGATGAATTGGTAAAAACCGGATCTCCCAATGTCATCCATTTCTTTGCGAGCTCTTCTCACAAGGACTTCTTTGAATAAATTTGGAAAAAAAATCATTTACATTCCTCCCTACCCTTCCCTGTACTAGAAAGTTGAAATCGAAGACACATCTTGTGGCTTCAAATAAATTTATCAAAAAGGAAAAAACTCAGTCAATATGGCAGCCATAAATGCTGATTTGTATAAGTGAAGTGCAGCAGCTGCATTGAGTGCTCTTTGATCCTTCTTGCTGCAAGTTGAAGGCATCAGCAGAATCCAGAAGTTGCTGCTTCCTAGACTTAAAGTTTGAGTTTCAGCAAAGTTTTCATGCAAATCCTTTGAAGGATCAACGTCGTCGTTGCAGTTTCCTTCTTTTGACGGATGATGCGCCGAAGGTGAACACTTTATCTTACAATACAGAACGACTAGCCCCCTCTTTCCCCTCATGGTATTATTAGATGAATAATTTGTTGGATGCACTTGAAGGGATGTAGCAAGGACTACGAGTATAAGTAGATACGAACAGTTGGAATCTTTTTGGCAGATTGGTGGGATTTTCGGTTTTTATGATGAAACTTTTGGCGTTTTATTCGCCCGACGTTGTGTGTGTTGGACTGCGGCCTTGGTACACATGCTTAACATCCGTGCATGAAGATATTTGTTCAAAGGGGGCACAAAAAACAACCCAAATGACCTTTATCCTTAGCATGAAAAATACTAGATCAAGGCATGACTCAAGCCGACCCAAACTCGAACCAACATCCATTAGCTCCAGAGCATCATCACCATCATCATTATAGATATGATTATTCATTATTATGCAAAACACATAAAACACTCTTTTTCTATACACGATTTTGTATGGCTTTGTGGCATCAATGTTAAGCTGTCGGTTGGGTTTTCGTTCCGGTGCGATGAGCAGCGAAATGTTTTCGCTTTTTTGGCGCAAATCCAATTGTTAAAATAATAATAATTTCCCAGGACCATGTAGATACTATGTACACAATTTTGCCATCACTATAACCAGGACATTCCTTTCCCTCTATAGCGTTCGTTTGGTATATCGAGGACTCGTGTTCTTGTATAACATGGTCCTCCAGAGCTCAACAGAAACAGAGGGAGAAAAAACACACAAACTGGCATGCTATCATGTCTGCCAAAAAAATGCCAACAAATGAAATATGAATGCAGATGATGTGTGTGTGCATGGACAGGACACGATGTAGGATGCACTCTGGGGCAGACAGGTACCTCTATCCGAATAAATAATAATGAAAATTCTATGTGAGGAAGAATTTTAAAATGCTTGATAACTACATTTTATGTGGACGGGCTTAGGTTTGTTATGTTAAAGCGGGCGATAAGCTTCGTTTTAGAAAAAAAAAGAAGACAACATTGATTGTGTGAAAGGGGATTGTTTCTCCCTTTTTATTTGAAAAGTTTGGATTTTAGGGGAACTTTGTGTTATTTTTTAAAGGGATTAAGGTTTGATGGAAACAATTGGTCCTTCAAATGTGTCAGTTGCAGGTATTTAGATTTCTCCATGACGATGGAGCTTTTAAAACAGATTTGGACAAGTTTGACGTATGTAGATGGAAAAAGAATTATTGTTTTAGTAGAACTGAACATGTTCATCATTATAATCTTGCCCGATGAACAACAAGGACGACACCAAGGACGATTTCTACGAGCTCCTTGACAAAACTTATGAGCAATATCCTAGCTATGACACTAAAATAGTCGTCGCCGATTTTAATGCAAGGCTGGGAAAAGAAGACATCTTTGGTGGAACAGTCGGAAAGAGTTAGAACGTTGAGAAAGCTAACAGCAGTTATGAAATTCGGAAGTTCTACCGGAACAGCTGGCTCAAAGTCATCGAGCAAGAGTCGATGCCTGCAGAGATAAACAAGGGAACATCATAGTTGAATCGCTGTCAATGCTGGGGATTTGGAAAGACCACTTCGTCGGCGACGACGAACAAAATCCCGCCATCAGGCAGGACTATTTCATCGGACACGATGAACCCGACTTAAAACAAGTGAAAACAGTAATATCACGGCTGAAAACCAATAAAGCCGCTGGAGCTGATGGTCTAGATGCCGAACTGTTTAAAGCAGCAAGCGACGATCAAGATAGGAGCATGGACCAAATCATCGGTAAGATATAGTCAAAACAATACAAACTCCAGCTCATCTTCGATTCAATAAAGAATAAGAAGTCAGCAGGTGTCGACGGTATATCCAACATTGTACTAAGACACTTACCGATTGAAGCCATCGACATTTATACCACACTGTTCAACAACGCGCTGAATAATGCATATTATCCAGAGCGTTGGAAGACAGCTGTGGTTCATCCTCTCCCGAAAAAGGGAAAGGACAACTCCAATCCTTCAAATCTCCGGTCAATAAGTCTCCTTCCAAGCATCAGCAAGGTATTCGAAAAGATAATCAATAGGGCTCTGGCTGAGTGGGCTGCGGACAACAAAATAATTCCGGATAACCAGTTCGGGTTCAAGGCGGGACATGACACCATTCATGCCGCGTCTAAGCTCGTTTCTGATATCCAATGGAATAAGTCCAAGAAACAATGCACGGGTGCTGTTCTGGTTGATTTAGAGAAGGCCTTCGACACCGTATGGTTAGAAGGTTTGTACCTAAAGCTCACCAGACTAGGCATCAGTAAACCATTGTTGTATATGCTTCATGATATGCTCAACGGTAGAAAGTTTGTTGTCAAAAGTGGCAATGTAACTTCTACCACCACCTTTGAAATTAAAAACGGTCTTCAACAGGGAGCGGTGAACTCGCCGATCCTCTTCAGCATTTACACCAGCGATCTGATAGGTAGCCTTTCCCAGGCAATTGCGTATGCCGACGACCTGATTGCGCACAGAACGGCCCCAAAGGTTGAAGTCATTAGAATTCTCTTGCAACGTGACTTCGAGAAGATTCAGCGATATTGCGATGACTGGAAACTGAAAATAAATGTCCAGAAATGCGAAACAATTCTGTTCCGGACCTCGTTGGCTGGGGCCACGAGGGATACGCGCAAGAATTGGCGCAAGATGGTCATTGTTGGGCCTCACGGACAGCGATTAACGAGCAAAAGTGAAGTGAAGTACCTCGGTATCTGGTTGGACCAGTATCTGTATTTCGACAGACATATAAATGCTGCTCTGACTAAGGCCAGAGGAGCCTTCGCTCTGACGAAACGGCTGTTTTACAGCAGTCGGCTTGACCCCAGAGTGAAGGTAATTTGCTACATGGCCCTCATACGGCCGATGATCGTTTATGGTTGTCCAGTGTGGTTCAACGTTGCACCATCTCAAATGGAGAAGTTTCGGGTGTTCGAGAGGCAGTGTCTTCGGCGCTGTCTCGGTTTGCATCGGACACCGGAATCTTCTTATGTACATTACTATTCTAACGAGGTTCTGTACAACGGGGCTCGGATTAACAGAATTGACAATTTCGTGATAAAACTTATTCGGGGTCACATTGCGAGAGCTATGACTTCGACGAATAATTTGATCTTTGGGGCGTTCTATCCGAACAACGAATATTTTGATAGTGCACGCTCGAGCGGCTTCATTCCACCAGAGGCATTCCTCCATTTAGATAAATGCGGTCTGATACAGGACAGATTGGCGATCCCACTAATCTACCACGTCAGGCGGAGAACCGTCGATCGGCGGCTCCTTTACCATCGAGACGTCCTCGCACAGGACGGAGCAGAGCTCCTCTGGTTCAGTAGGGCTGTGTCCGAACGGGACCGAATTGATAGGGAAGCAGGAGCACCAGTTCTGGTGGCTTCAGTCAGCACTTGATAATGGGTAGTCGGGGTGGGGTTTTAAGCCTTGGCCGGCTTGTATACTTGTTTTAGTCTAAGGGTTTTGGGTTTAGGTTTAAGTAGAGTAGGCATGGTGGCACACATTGAAAAGGACAACAAATAAAAAATACAGAAAAATAAAGAAAAAAAAAGAAATAAAAAGAAAACGTTAAAAAAAAGAAAATAAATAAAAAAAAAAAGTGAAATGAAAAAAAAAGTTAGATTTGCTGCTGTGGTTGCTCTAGTTTGTAAGTAGTTGTTAGGTAGAATAGGTAGTTTTAGTTAATTTTAAGTTTTATTTTTAAGGACCTAATTTTAAGTAGCTTGTAAGAAAACATGAAAAGGATAATGAGTTAGTTTTTGCAATTTTCTAATAAGAAACAAAAAATAAAGTAAATAAAAAACATAGTTCATAGGCCGAAAGGCATTAATTTTAAGAAATCATGAATTCCTTAGAGCGCCCGGTTGGGGCCAGTAAGTTAAATATAAGATTTAGATCATAAGCTAGTTTGAATTCTTTTGTCTAGTATGTAAGTAGATATAAGTGAATGAATAAAAAATGAATTTTGAAAAAAAAAACAATACATGAATGGAACCTCAGCATTAATTTCCCGATCCTGACACTGGAGGCCATTTTGTCAGCTGTAAGTGATTTATTTGAAGTTTTTTGGTTGAATGGAAACGTCAATAAACAAAGCTGCCATATTTGGATCGTATGATGGTAATCTTCAAGTATTGTTAGGACACTATTCCACACAAATTGATTGTTTGGTGTGCTTTATGCTTCATGAAAATTGAACTCATTAGCGTCAATATGATTTTTCAACTAAAAACTCAATCTCTCGAAAAATGTCGCTCCAATTTCCAGACACACAAAGAACATCCCAGTCCAAACCATAACCACGATAAGAACAACAGCAAAAATCAATCAATTATACTTAACCCATCAGGTATACCCTCATAATCACGGCCGTGTTTCGTTGCCGTTGTCATCGCAAATTTAATCACGGTAATATTTCGCATACCCTCGAACTCAAAACATACAGAATATGCGAAAATCGCTAACAGATAATCGTCCTTATGTCAAGGATCATAAATAAATTCCCGACAAATGCAAATGTGAAATCAAATTCGAATCTCATGTACCAGCGAGTCAAGAGGCAACCCCCATAGTCAACTACTGGAGCGCGAGCCTGATGTTCTTCTATTGATTTTTCTCTCGGTAAGCGTTATTGCGCTTTAGCGATATACAAGGTATACCTTATTGCCATTGACCTAGAAATTGAAGGAGGTATATGGTTAAGTGGTTTTAGCGTTGAGGTAGGCGAGGCACCAACTGCTGTGCTGACTGTCGGAATACCCATACCCACAATGTGGAGAAGAGATGTGGAAGTATTTCTGGGAAAATTGAAGGACAGCTTCAATTAGATTTATGATGATTGAACTTTTTTTTTTTTTTTGTTAATAAAATTTGGACTTGAAAAATTGTGTGGTTTTGAAAAGAATTTGAAAGAGCGTAGGTTGGTATATAATGGCGCTCATGAGGATCTGTGGGCATGGAAAGTCAAAAAGTGGAATTATTCTAGTTGAGTGGGGAGCAAGTGGTTGGAAATTTGTCAATGGCAGATTAGTAGTAGTGGGCGATGAAATGATATGATTGCTTTTTTACTGAGTTCATTTTGAAAAATGCTGTTTGGGGAAATTCTAAGCTAAATTATGATGGTCTGGAAATTGATTTTAATGAAGTGGCACCTCTTGAATGGGAACTTTTGATGGAAGAAAAATATTAAAGACCTTTGTGGCGAGAACTGTATTATGATATTTCGCAATCAAACTGAAGAAAAGAAGAAGAGAATTCGTTCAGAAATATGTTTAGTATGAGAAGCATGACAACAACGTTCGACCAACGGGGGACGCCTAAAACAACGAAACACAAACATAGACACAAACACACTCAACAGAAAACAGGAACGAACACGAACTGAACAACGAAGAACATAGTACACCGACATCGTACGATCGTATGATCGCGTCCCCTCCAATTATTTATTTCATTCTTGTTCGAACCGTTGTGCTGACTGGTCGTTGCTTAGTTTATCTTGGTCGCTTAACTTTAAAATTGTTTATTCTTCAAATTGTGAATTCTTTAAAATCAATCAAATTTGAATTCTTTAAAATCAATAAATAGTGAAAAAAAACTGAACCCACTGTCAGATCGTGGCAATATTGATCACTTCCGCCTGAAAACTGTTCGACTATTTCATTATCAAACTTTGCCCTGAGTGATAAGAGCTTTTGATCCTGATAAATTTACTGCTCCGAGAATTCTTGGTGCGAACTTTGATGTACCATTAAGGCATAAGGATCTATCAAGAGCATAAGACCTGTCTGTTGACATAGAAACAAACGGCTCGTCGCAGCACTAAAGCACATTTCTTGAGGTACCAATAACATCCTCTTCAAGTCAGAAACTGAGAGTTAAATGAGCGGACAAAACAAAATCAGCCCATTCAACTGAAAGGACACTCGTAAAAGCTCATAATTTTGTTGACTCAAGATGAAGTCAGAATATTGTTGATGAGCCAATTTATTAAATCAGCAAAAACATTTTTGTCATATTTTTGAACAATCGACTTTATGCAAATTCATCGAATTACTTATTTTTACAAGAAAATGTGTTTTTCCATGCATATGAAATGTGGTCGTCCTTGTATGAGGCGGTCAACTCCTTGAACACGAACACCCAGCAAGGATATAAAGGATGTTCGATTATGTTTCTTTGGTGGAGAATGTGCATTCATGCAACTTATATGTTTAAGTGGTGGTATTACACTGATAAGAGCTTCCGAGAAGTCTTTTTGCATGTAAAGAAATCTGGCTGATGTCCTTGCAGAATGCCGAATTGATATATTACTTTCTGACATGGGATTGTAAATAAGTAGGGGGTTCTGGGGTAGTTAAGAGATTTTACTCTCAATTTTTAATACTCAATTTTAGTTTTTCGACAAAAATATCGATTTTTTTCAAAGTCCGAAACCATTTTCTATCGTCGTCTTGTTTGATAGTCATAATCTCGCACTAATCAACCTTTGAGTCTTAAAATGTTGAAGGATAATGTTGCAATTTTGTTAATGATGTGCTCGCTATGAACCCATTTCTCCCCTAAACATTATATTAACTGTTATACTTGTGTTACACAAGCCCATTACACATTACGATGAAGAACGAGTAAAAGAGTGGCCAAGCCCAAAAGCCACCATCGCATCGCATCTCTGCCTGGTGAGAAGGAGCAGAGATTCAGATTCAGTAAAGGAGAGACTCAGACCGAAAATTACTGAAAAACTTGAAAATGAGACGAAGGCGAAGGCAGCTACTTTAATGTGTTCACTCATACTTGAATCCATGTTGTACATATAAATGGTGTGTGTAGTGTACGTGTAAATAAGTATGCGTTTAACTGACTATCAAGGAAAATTATGTTTGCTGGAGGTTCTTACAAGGAAAATATTGGGTTTACGTGAACGCAGTGTTGTGGCCAACCACCCGCTCCCACAAGCTATCGGCAGAATTCCACATTTCTCTCCTTGATGATGATGATGATGATGCTGATGGTGCTGCTAAATTACTGAACGATGTTGTTGTTGTTGCAGCTGGTTGCAATAAACGATAAAAACACACACACGTGTTCTGTTCAATGTCAGGAGGACGATGGTTGTTTCATGTTCATGTTCAGCCTTCAGTCACTTCACTCCGCTACTCTTGAATCCTGCTCCTGGTGACGTTAATGTATTTAAGGAGCCTTCCCAGCTTCTTCTTCATCTTCATCTTGGACTTGAACGTCTTCTTTCATTTGCCTTGCCTTTGGGTTCGATTCGGTTGTGTCTTCCTGTCGATGCGAACCAACATGCAACGAGCTTGCAAGGACGAAGCAACAAAAAAGACTCACCGCATATCGCCTCAAAACATCGTATCGTTGTCGTATCGTAGGGGGTGTTGGCAGTGGCATATTATCCTAAAGGCAAACTAGGCACGTGCCTAGGGGCGCGGCAACAAAGAGGCGCACGGGCGCAGTAATTCTTTCAAGTGGCAAATAATGCGGGTTCCTACGTAGTTGTTAAAGTAGTAAAGTTGTGAACTCGAACTGCACTTGCATCTTTTGTTAAAATAAAAATCGGTCCTGAGCAATTCCACTTACAGTACAGATCCAACTCGGTTTGCCAACTCGGCAATCGACTTAGCTTTCTCCTAGTATCTATTGGTCTAGCTCGGTGACCCAATTAGCGCTGGGTTGCGCCGTTTTGATACCATAAAAACTTGTTTGACCTATAAGATTGAAAGAGGGATTATAATAAAGTTCTGAGTTTTTGTTTTGAGTTTTTGTTGAGAGCAGAACTGAAACAATCAGTTTAAAATACGCCTAAAATCCACTTTCTGGCGTTTGGAAAGGAAATCAAATCTTTGATCCTCAGTTCGGAAAGCTCATTTAGGTCATTGAAGAAGGACTTTCCCAATGATTTGGCTCTCTTTTTGGCTAGGGCAGGAAATTTACACAAGAAGTGAAGAACAGTTTCCTTTTCTCGCTGGTCCCTACAACTACGACAGAAAGTATTGTGGGGAATGCCCAGCTTAGATACGTGTTCCCCAACAGGCCAGTGTCCGGTGCATGTTGCAACGACCCTGGCTATGTCTTGTCTGGGTCTGCAAATAAGGTTATTAGTGCGGGATTTATTGTAGGTGGGCCATATCCTTCTAGATATGATACAGTTGATTAGGCTACTCCACCTGTGGTTTTATTCAGCGAGAAAAATTGAGAAGATCTTGCCCTTCATGGCAAGAGGAATTTTGACTCTTTCCGTGAGTGAGCTATGAAGGGTTGATCCTTGCCTAGCAAGCTCGGGCTCGTCAGCACGTTCATTGCCATCAAAGCCACTATAACCCGGAACCCAGACAAGAGTGACTCTGAGTCCAATATTCTTGCCCGCGAGCTCACTTCGACATTGTTTAACTAATTTGGGGGATGATGTGGATGAGCCAACCGCTTGAATAGCCACCTGACTGTCCGAAAAGCTGTATTGCGGTTTTGATTTGAATCTTGTTTTAGTAAAGCTTTCTTCTAATTTTGTAAGCGTTTTTGAATAGGTATTGATTCTACTTATTGTAGGCGCAAATAACCTAATTGTCGGAGTTCGTCAGCGGATGGCAAAGATTTCGATGGATTTAAAACCTAATTTTTGTGCTTTTTAAGTTCTTTCTAGATTGATTTTCGGGGCAATCCGATTTGCGAACCGAATTGCCACTCGGTTTGCATAAGAACCAACTCGTGGTTACTTGGTTTACAAAATTTACGGTTCGGTAGATCATTAATTAAAATATTTCAAACTAAATTCGTATGATCTTTCGGACAATACTAATAGATCTCATGTTAACTAGTCCTCTTTTTCCTTGGCCCATATTTCAACGCCTTTTCTTTAGGCGCGGTGCAGCGATTTCGGTCAAACTAAAGTACGACATATTTCTATATAGGGGCGCCAGTGAGATGCTTGCCTATGGCGCCCTCAACGTCTAATCCGCCACTGGGTGTTTGTGTTCCTTGGTTTGGTGTTTATTCTTTCGTTAAATTTGATACATCATGTGAGTTTGGCAAGTGACTCGCTTTAAGCTGTTCTTCTCGGAATTGCAACAGAAAGACGGGGATTCTGTAATTAATTGCTCTAGGTTTGTATTTTCGTTTTTCTTGAAATTTCTGCTTCAATTCATCTTGTCTTTCGCATTTAAGGAGTCGGTGGCGGTGTCGGTATGCGTTTCCAGCAAGATTGCTTTGGGATTTCCGCTTTTTTCTGCTTGTCATGCATTGTGGCGAATTTTGTTACGGAAATGGGAAGCGGGACGTTGCGGATCAAATCGAAATTTAAGACGAAATTAATTTTCTCTGTCTCGACGCTGTTTTGTTGCAGCAATTAATTTCGCTAAAAATCGGTACCCGATGTTGGAAATGGATTTAATTTTTCGAACGAAATGCTCTCAGCGTGAGTTGTACAAGGTGTCCCTAACAGCTGACAAGTGACAAGTAGCAGTAGGTACTGGGCACCCGATGTTCACCGCGGGAAGATGGAGGGTAGGAGTTGATAGACAGAGGTGGCTGTGGACCTGGACGCTTGTTATCTCTTGAATGCTTTGTGTCTACCCTTCGAACACTGTCATCTTATGTGTTTAAATATTGACGTCCATAAAGAGCATTGGCGTTCGTTATTTTTGGTGTCTTAAAATTCGATTCCAAAGCGCTGTTAAATTGTCAACAGTACTTTTTGGCACTTTACTTTAATATTCTTATAATTTTCTTTTGTTTCGTTCCAATTTCGAAAAGCTTGTCACTTTTGCAGGAAATGTCAAACATTTTCGAAATTTGTCGTTTCTTTTTCATGGTGTCAAACCCAACAAACCACTTGACGTAAAACGCTGACCAAATTAATTCTAACCAACCACTTTCCTTGAAAGCCATGTTTAAAAATAAGCACCCCATCCGTGTTCAGTGCGTGTTTCCCCAAACCGACAAGAGAGAAAAAAGTAGTCTTAACATGTATGACAACTCACTTTCGTTGCAAGTCAATTTTAAAACTTTTCATCCATCCATACTCGTACTCCACATACTCTCTAGACAGATTTTCTTAGAACAGTGTACTCCAACGCTACACTGCCACACGCCAACCATTGCCATCCTTAAATCCAAACCAACTCAAGTTTTCGCAAAAACAAGAACGAACAACTACTTAAACTTAACACGAAACACGTTGCGTGACATGACATTCATTGTTATCAACTAAGTAAAATGAAAACCATTTGACAGTGTGCTTGTATGATGACGAATAAAATAATACTAACACAACTACATGTATACAAGCAGGTACCATGTTGATGTTGTGTTAGGGAAAACGCAAAGACTTGTCAATGTCAAAGAAGAAGAAACTTTTTAGACCGAAACGTCAAGAAAACTCAAAACAATTTTCGCAAAAATTGTGGCCGACATTTTCACATACTACGATACTCGTTTGGTGGTTGCAACTACACATAAGGGTGGTTGATTGAAATTTGTTTTTGAAACGAGATCTTTTAAATTTGGCTCTTCAAAAACCGATAACCCAGATTTTTACTCTCTTATGGAATTCATGTACTCATGTAAAATGTCATCAAAATCCGTTCAGTGGTTCTCGAGATAAAAATGTAGTTTTTTTTTACTGAAACATTTGCTTAGCAATTTCAAGAAAAAGTAAGAAAAATTCAGTTCTTTTAGAACTCAAATGCACTCATCAGAAGCATATAAAAGCAGTTTTCGAGAAAATCACAAATATCCAAACCTTAGGTACTCATGAGCATTCTCAATTTTTAAGGTCTTAAAAGCCATACTGTAAGACATTTTTTTCCAGACTACCCTAACAAACACACTTACCAAACACCAAAACCAAGTTCTCCTTTCCAACATTCTTAAGGCAAACCAATTTCAGAGAATGCCTTGAAAACCTCTCGTGGGTGGAAAGCTAATGGCAGCGGTTCTCCCTGCCGTCAATGCCATTACCTTCGACCCATCCCAATCAATTCACGACCCTTTGTCAGAAACTCATAACGAGCAGCAGCGCAGGCAAAAGGTGGCCTTCTCGAGCATCAATAAGAACCACTCCAAAGCCTTGTTGTAATGGGGAATTATATTATTAGTCTACTTACGTTACTAAAGCTATAGAGCGACTGCGGATGAAGGAGGCATTTCCTGCCACCTCATCATTCCTCGTTTAGAAAACGGATAGACGAGGTGTTTTAGCCTTTTTACGAAAGAAACTACTTCTACTTCCGGAATGAACCGATTAGATATGAAGTTCTCTTTCTCTTTCGGCTTTGTGTTGACTAGAAATAAGGACGACCTGTCGCTGCTATATGTATACTCTCTTGTACAGGTATCAATCATGGCCATATGGTACGGAATGATTGTTGTGTGTTACATTGAAAGGAACTCAAGCCATCTGTCGGGACAATAGAATGATGGTAGAATAATTGAAGGGTTAACCTCAAGGCAGGGGAGCCTTATAGCGATTTATACTGACGAGGCGGTCGTGACTAGGGAATTATGGTTGTTTTCCTCTACTTTAAAGGATACAGTTTTTCTTTCTTTTTTGCAAAAGGAGTAATAAAAATCTCCTTGAGTTTGTTGCACAAGGCACAACAATAAACGGGGTCCTTTTGTTGATGATGTTTCAAGATAAATAAGCCGCAGAAATATGATGAAAATAAATTGCATCATTATTTTAGAGCGTTTGGTCCTTGCTGTAACAGATTTGATTGTTGGAACCTTTTCCTTTTAAAGTGAACCAAATTTCATGAATTTATGACAAGATAGTTTGCAGAGAAAAATGAGTAGACTTAAGAATCAGAATGGTGTTCATTCATTTCAAAAATTATTATTTAAGCAATTTTTGAATCCAATTTCAAGTAGCACGACAGTGAACATAATTTTAAAAAATTACAATCAAACCAACGAACTCATTTAAGCCTTTAACAAAGCTTTTGTTAACGTGTCGAGTGATAAAATCTTCATATATATGTGTCTACCTACATTGAATGTCAGGTGACAGAAAAGGGATACTGTCATTGTCATTGATTGGCATGTGTCATAATCAACAAACGAAGTCTTTTGGTCATGCAGTCCTTTTTGAATGATACCATGTTCCATAACATTTTTAACGGTGTCCTTACGTTATGTTATGGCTGGCAGGCTTCTTGCGTATTTTGTAAATAAAATCGATAAGAGTTCATCTCAATTGAATAAATAATCAGTTTGTTGAGGACGGAGTTGCGTGTGTCGTTAGCCGTAGGTGATTCGTGTTAACCCTTGATGTAATTGGGTTCATCGACAGATATTATTATTATTATTATTATTTATTTCATCAATCGAGTTACAATTACTCTTACAGACTACGAAACTTACAATAACTTGTTTACATATATGTACATACATTATTTGTTAATAAAATATAAATTTAAGATATTTTTGAACATTTCTCTTGTATAGTGAAAATTAAAGTCAAATTCAACTATAACAGCATTAATCTCTTTGATACAGCGATTAATAGGCTCATTTGCGGCATAATTAGTAGTATGATAATCTTGAATGAACAATTGGTTTAGATTTCGGTTTCTTAGACAACGACTTGGTGCATAAAGACTGATTAAATTGAGCAAACACAAACAATTAATGCGATAACATAAAATATCTCTTATAAATATGATTGAAGATATTTTCCGACGGTTTTCGAGAGTATGTAAGCCAATAAGTTGACATCTAGAATTGTAAGGAGGCATATTTTCTATATTCCAACCGAGCCTTTTAACAACAAATCGAGTAAATCTCTTTTGGACTCTCTCAATTCTTACTGAGTACGTGATATAACAGGGATTCCACACTACACTACAATAATCCAGAATTGATCTAACATAAGAGATATATAATGATTTGAGAGCATACGGGTCTTTTAAATCTTTCGAATTCCGAATTACAAACCCTAACATTGAATTAGCTTTGTTGACAATAAAATCAACATGTTTGTTAAATCTTAAGAAAGAGTCAAAAATAACGCCTAGATCCTTCTTTTCATTTACTTTTTTTAGCACGATATCTTCTAAAGAATAATCAGACAAAATAGGAGATAAACAACGAGTAAACGTAAAACTTTGACACTTCGAAACATTGAGAAGTAGTTTGTTTTTATTGCACCATTGCGAAAGCCTATTAAGGTCTTCTTGTAACAGATAACAATCAAACGGATTCTTAATACATGAAAATATTTTAAGATCATCTGCAAACAAAAGACATGATGAGGTAGAAAAAGCAGAAGGTAGATCATTAATATAAATGAGAAACAGGAGAGGACCAAGATGGCTTCCTTGAGGAACTCCAGATGTCACCCTTATTGATTTAGAAACTGTAGAATCAATTTTAACATGTTGAGTGCGTTCTTTAAGATACGAACTTAACCAATTTAGCATTTTGGAATGAAAACCTATTTGATTAAGTTTATGTATCAATAAATTATGATCTACCCTGTCAAATGCTTTTGCAAAATCTGTGAAGATTACATCAACTTGATAACCATTTTCGATATTATTTAGAACATAGTTTGTAAAAAGTGTTAAATTTGTGCAAGTTGACCTTCCAGACACAAAGCCATGTTGATAGGGAGATATTGTCTCTTTTAACAGAAAACTAAGTTTATCACAAATAATTTTTTCAAACAACTTAGGAATCACAGATAATTTACTAATAGGCCTATAATTTGAAATATCTTGTTTCGAACCACTTTTATATATTGGAGTAATAAAGG
The DNA here is from genome assembly GCA_943590905.1 of Sphaerophoria taeniata. NCBI lineage: Eukaryota > Metazoa > Arthropoda > Insecta > Diptera > Syrphidae > Sphaerophoria > Sphaerophoria taeniata. The sequence goes on from OX016541.1 coordinate 150,382,760, forward strand.
AAGTTTTCCAGTCACTCAGAAATTCTCCATTTTCAACCGATGTATTATAAATAAAACACAAAAACCTAGCAATCGAAGAAGCACAATTCTTTAGAACTATAGCTGGAACTTCATCGGGACCGGCGGAAGTATCTTCAGTAAGACCAAATAAAGCCTTTTCAGTTTCTTGTAAGGAAATGTGTATGCTGCCAATGTTGATGCTGCTATTAGAATCAACATTTTCAAAACTGTCAGTTTGAATTGAATTTAGATAATTTGATTGAAAAAAATTCGAAAAAGCATTACAAATGTCTGATAAATTTGTGTATTGTGAACCTAAATATTCCATATTGTTTGGTATTCCATTATTATTTTTTTTCGTCTTGATGAAAGTCCAAAAAGTTTTACTGTTAGTTTTTAATTTAGATTCGATTGCAAATATGTAATTTTTATAAAGGAAATTATTTAACACATTAAAACTTTTTTCTAGAATAACATATTTAGTCCGCAAACTATCATTTAACCCAGAATTTCGCAGCATTTTATAAGTTTTATTCTTTTTATTCTTCAAATTAATCAATCTTTTATTGAACCAAGGTGGCTTTGAGTTATTTTTAGCTAGTTTTTTTGGAACAAAAATATCAATTGCCGTTTTTAAAGTGACAAGAAAAGTATTATAAAATGAAGTTAAGTCAAAATTATTTAAATTTGATGGCAACGATAGATGGTCCATATAACGCGCTATACCAGAAAAATTTGCCTTATTATAATTGTATTTATATGAATTTATTGTATTACTTTTAAAATATTTTAAAATTTTACATTCAAAGACTAGAGCAAGATGATGGATAGAATTTGAAAATATTGGAAAAACAGATTCTTCAGTACATATAATCAATTCTTTATCCACAAATATTAGATCTAAAATTCTGTTTAAACTATTTTTACAGTAATTAATTTGTTTCAAATCAAATGATGCAAAAGAATCTATGACTTCAGAAGCATAATCATTATTAACGTTGAAAGGTATTAATTGTAATTCATCTGAGTCAAAATTCCAATCAATAGTTGGTAGATTAAAATCACCAAGTATAATACAATTTTGATTGTGACTTAAATTCGATAAATAATGTTTACAGTTATTTACATGCTCTTTATATAAATCCAGCGAGCTTCTTGGGGGAATATAGCTTAACATAATATAGATTTCTTTATTATCAAACAACATTTTTATAATTAATTGTTCTGAATCAAAAGATGATGAAAGCAGATTTAATTGACTCGACGCATGAACAGATCGAATTGCAATTAAAACTCCTCCACCCCTGGATAATCCAGTTGAGTGAGAACATCTGTCTTTGCGATAGATAGAGTACTGAGTTGTATTGAACATTTCTGCGTTATGCTGATTAGGAGTGAGCCAAGTTTCTGTGAGAGCTATGACATCATACTGTTCCGAAGACGATGATAAGAGTAAATGTTGCATTTTTGTGCGAAGGCCGCCTACATTTTGATAATATCCAAGAATATTTTCTATGCCTGTTGGCGATGACAATGAAATTGCAGGAGAATTATTCGTAACAACATTATAAGTGTTCACTGAAACACTCGATGATTGTGATGACGATGGACATTGCAGCGGAGACGAAAGAGACAATGAAGAAAGAGCAAAATTATTATTGTTGATGAACGATAGTAGCGGTGGCGTTGAAGCGGCATTGTCGTCGTCGTCGTCGGTGGCTACTGTTGCAGTTTGAGTCATAGGTATGAGAAACGGAGAGAGAATTTTATGAGTCGTTGATTGAGATGCTGTTGACATTAGGTTTGAATGTTCACAGTTGGAGGTGTTGTTGTTATTTTCTCTTGTTTTTTTAATGGAAAAAAATATTTGATTTGTACATGCTGAGGCCAAAGTGAAGCATTCAAAACAACTGTTAATTTATCATTTGGAACACTTAATTTAAAAGTAACAAATTTTAAATCGGATACATCAGCATCTTTTTTTTTAAGCATGAAACATTTAAATGTATCAGCTGACAAATTTGACTTTTCAGATATGTGATTAATAATTTTTTCGGGTGTAGTATCATTAGAGAATCGTGATAAATGAAGCCAAGTGATCTTAGGAATGGAATTAAGAGATGAAGATGAATCGGTACCAACAATTTTTATATCTCTTTTAGATGTTAACTGATTATTAGCATTGTTTGTCTTTGAAATACTGTTCTCATCATTTTCATTCTGAGTTTTAGATTCAGTGTTTATAGGCAGAGACAAAGGTTGAGGGATAATTGGTTGGTTATTATTCATGTTATCAACCGCGATCACTTCATTGTTTTTATTAATGTTTGATGGATTTTGGTTTAAACTGTTCGACACTCTTAAATTTTCCGTCACTGCACTTTTGGCGGTTTTTCGAGGTGGCGAATTATTTTCATGAGAAGAAATATAAGAAGAGAGTTCAGATCTAAGAGCGTTAACATTTGATATAAGTTCATTAAAAGACATTATAAAGTTAGAGAGATTAAGATTAGAGCAAGATTTACATTTCCAGAATAATCTCTTTTCTGATATTATATCAAAATCATCATCACTGATTGCAACACAGTCTTTGTGAAACAAACGACCACAGAAAGAATCACATTTCACAAATTTAACGTCTTTTGAGCGTTTAATGATAGTGTCACAATTAGAGCAGACTTTAGACATTTTGGATAAATATTGAAAGATAGAACGATGTTAACTGATGCGAGTTAGTCACAAGACCTGAACCTTTTGAACCTTTTTGGAAGTTAAATTTAAACGTGGAAGTGCTTTTAAAATAAATGGACATCGAAATGTTTTTAAGGAATATAAATTGAACTTTTCAATTTGGGTGGAGCAGGCCACCAATTCTACCCACTCGACATTGACGAATTGAACATAGCGATACCTAGGCCCAAGTCGAACAAAGCCTCTGGAGCAGACGGTCTAACCACTGAATTGTACAAAGCAGCTGGCGATGATTTGATTAGGAGCATGCACCAGCTCATCTGCGAAATTTGGTCGGAGGAAGGCATGTCCGACGAATGGAACCTCAGCTTCGTATGCCCGAACCTCAATCACTGAAAGCGGTTAAATCAAATTGAAACTCTATACAAAACCCTAATCATCCTGATCCCAATGTATGGTGCAGAGACATGGAACATGACAGTATGCGATGAAAACGCTTTGGGGTGCTTCGAGAGAAAAATTCTAGGAGTGATTTTTGGTCCAGTCTGCATAAACGGAGAATGGAGACGAAGATTCAATCAAGATCTATACGAGCTGTTCAGCGGCACTGACCTTGCCAGAAAAGTTAAGGTCCAACGACTTAGATGGTTGGGTGATGTAGAGCTCGTAGAATCTTCGAACCCAACCCGGAAAGAAGTCGCAGAAAGGAAGACTCAGGTGGAGCACACAGGCGGTAGAGGACCTGACACAACTTTGCGTGCGAAACTGGAGACTGCTAGCTAGGGACCTTGGTCCAAACTGGACTGTAGCGCCACCATAAGTAAGGAAGCAAGTCCTGCAAAAGTGATTAGCTTATAGAAATTGGAACGACATGAAAGAAAATAGTAAGAATATCGATGTAAAGTGCCTGAATGTACCTACTGTTGACAATTTAACAGCACTTTGAAATAGGGTTGTAAGACACGAAGGACAGCGAACGCCAATGCTCAATATTTAAATCAGATGACAGTCTTGAGTCGAATCGATTTAAATTGAAATTTAATTGAATGAGAAATGCAAAACAGATGTGCCATTTAATAAAAGCAAAGCTTAAGACCCTCATTGCAATATGAACTCTTTTCTATGAGAAAAAAGGAAAATCCTTTCATCCGTTACAATTGTCTTAACTTAAGCATCTCTCCTCCATGTTTGTTTTCCTCTCAAGACTTTTTTTTTTGCAAAATTAATTCTCAACCCAAGGACCATGAATAATTGGAAATCGAAATGAAGATCTCATCGAACTCGATCCGAACCCCTTACGGAATTGAGAGAGTACCACTGGAGCAATATTTTGATTTGAAATTATTCGATTTTCTTCTTCTTTTTTCAAATTTCACTTTAGACCCTCCATTCCCACTCTTTCGCCTTCTGCATTTCGGATGTGGATTTTGCAGACGATAATTCAAATTCAACACACCCTCCCTCCAACTCATTAGAGCCATTCGCGTCTATGTGTTTACACATCACTTCTCGCTGTCAGTTCAAACACAATAAAAAGGCTTTTCATGCATCGCTCCATCGCATATGTTGCGAAAATTCTATATGCAGAGCACAGATCACAGAACCTCCTGCGTTTTGCATCCTCTAAGAATTGCAGCTGGTGAAATTAAATAGAACAAACATTTCCTCCGTATACCGCGACGCCGCCGCCGTCGAGCAAATATACGACTACAAGACAACAAAGGAACATTCCTTCAACAGCAACTAGTCACGTGGAGCTAGAAGCGCATCGAAAGAAACAAACAGTACGAATATGGGTTTCGTATTGCATCCCGAGCGCACTCGACTCGTATGTCGACTACTTGCTTGGCGCCCCGTCGTCCGTTGCTTTTCGCCGGTCTGTGTGAACCTAGGCGATCTAAAAAAAAAACGAAACAAAGGATACACAATTCGCTTTCCCTGTGATGTGAATATTGCATGTGATCCAGCACGAATCTAGTCCCAGTACCAACGAGTACTCTGGCCAGAGTGCAGTTCGCAGTTCGCAGAGTTATTCACCTAACAATAGACTTTAGAATGGAACAGTAGAAGAAGAAGTCCTTGTTTATATCCTCTCCTATGCATTACGAACCTTTCAGCCCAATTCCGACCCCTCGGTACAATTTTGTGCATAAGTTGACGGCTGCTACTACATATTGCAGATGCAGAGCACGGCCTAGTGCAAATGAACACGTCGTCGTTGTCGTTGGTGGTGGCGGTTCGCAATGGGAAAAGGATGCAGTGAGTCGAAAGAATGGCAACCATATTATTTCCTGTACTGAACCCATGCCATGTGCCGGACGAAGTTTATGTTTGAGGGGTCGTCCGTCGTCGTCGCTTAAGCGTAGAGGTACCCTCTTAGTAAAGCAATTGTATCTCCTTGGGATAACGGAGTGCAGACAATATGAACAGAACAGTTGTTGGAGTTGTTTTGTATTCTTTTTTAGACATAAAAAATGATATGCAATTCGCTGTCTCTCACGAGTGTTTTCTACACTCTGCATTGTTGTCTGCATTTGGAAAAATTCATGAAAAATCTTTTAATTATGAATGAAGAATACAGAAGGGGTTTGAGACACGTCTGACATCAAAATTTTGTCTTTTGCATCCAAATTTCTATTGCAGGGCTATTAATTATGAAAATCGAGTTAACACTAAGCTCTGTACATTAAGAAGTGAGAATGTTTCCTTAATAATGTCAAAACACACAAAATTTTCGGACATGTAGGAGTCCGATATGACATAAAAAGTATGAAGGCAAATGCAATGAACGTCCGTCGTCGTTGAAATTAACTTTTAAGTTCACGTTTGCTTAGCAAAACATCAAAAAACCGGAATCCAGCCATCTTTCAAGCCTTATCAAACTTTTATAGTCGAATTCGAGAAAAAAAGGCTTTCGAGATGATAATTTTACCGCAAATATCGAGAACAGATAATTTTCGCAAAACTAAAGGATTTTTCCTTTTTTTAATCTTCTCTTCCGTGCAGTGTGAACGTGAACGCTTAAAGCCCTTGCTTCAACAGTCTAATTACGATGGCATTGGAGCAGAACTATGCATAAGGCCACCTAAACTAAGTAAGCAGGTATTACTGGCCCTGTATGGTTCTCAATCGAAATAGTACGTATTCGCCGCAGTGAACGAATGTTTATTTGAATAACAGGTTGGTATGTCAAGTCGAAATTGATCCCTGAGCAAAGAAATATTTTAATTTACAAAATCATACATACAAAGGCTTGCAGTACGTAAGGAAGAAATTTTTAAACGACAAACGCACAAAAGATCGAGACCGCACATATCTGTCGCAGACAAATCATATTGATAATTCAGATTTCTTGTGTTACGAAATTTGCTTTCAATTTGTATTTATACAAACATTTCTACATCATTCCAACCATGCTTTCCTACGACAGGTTTCGTTTCTTTGTGTTTTTTATTTTATTTTTGAAACGCTACAAAAGCATGTCCTTTCAATTCAAATCACCCCCAAATCTGCTTTCAAAAACCACAATCGAATTTTTATTTTATTTTAAATAATAAATACAAATGGTATTTTCAGAGACATATTAATGGTTATAGAGCTTCCATTGCCCGAGTTATCTGTCGACGGTGTGTCTTGTATTTTATTCTATTTTTTGAAACACTAAAAATACAAATCACTTGCAATTTGAATAAATGTGATTTGAAAATAAGGATTCCGCAAATGTTTGAAATGTTATTACACTCAAGGAGTGCGTGCAGGAGAGACGTTAAAGTCCAGACACTCGAATGTATTGTGGTGTGGATAATATGCTCATTGAACTTGAGAAAACGCTCTTAAGCGTAAGCGATATTGCTAGAGTATGAACAATGTACAAATATTTAGTTGAGTTGGTGGTTTATTTGTTAAGTAGTTGCTGTGTTTGTGGGAGCGAGGTGGTTTTGTATCCTTGAAATAATTAATTCTTTGTTCTACTTTCAATAAATTGCCACTTACTTACTTAAGGTGGCGCTATAGTCCGTTGTGGACTTGGGACTCAATCAACAGTCTCGGCCAGACAGCTCGGTCCGGTCAGTAGCTAGCTGTTACTTGTTTTGCACTCCAAATTGATTGTGGTCCTCTTCCACTCGTGTGCGCCACCTGAGTCGCGGTCTTCCTCTACTTCCGGGTCCATCAGAAATAGTCTCGAAGGCTTTCCGGGCCGGTGCATTAGTGTCTAGCGGCTCTTAATGACCGAGTCATCTGAGTCTCTGGACCTTGACAATTCTGGCTAGGTCCATTACTCCGTAAAGTTTGCTGTTGTAACTTCTTCTTCATTCCCAATGAATGCATACGGGGTCGAAGACGACTTGAAGAACCTTCCTCTCCAAACAGCCTAAGGCACTTACATCCGATTTTGTCAAGGTCAATGCTTCTGCATCATACAGCAGGACAGTCTTACCTTAGTTGCTCGAGTGAGAGCTTTTCCACTCAATTGCAATATAGCCTATGGAAACAGCGACTAGCAAGAGTTATTCTTCATCTGATCTCGGCGCTGGTGTTATTTCCAGTGTTAATAGCGGAGCCTAGGTAGACAAACTCCTCTACCACCTTGAAGTTATATGCGTCTATTGTGACGTTCTGTCCTAGCCGCCGGTGTTGGAGGTCCTTCCTCGAAGACAGCATATACTTCGTTTTGCCCTCATTTACCGCTAAGCCCATTTTTACCGCTTCTGTCTCAATACTCACAAAGGCGCCATTGACATCACGCTGTGTTCTTCCCATTATATCAATACCATCGGCGTACGCGAGAAGTTGAATAGATTTTTGGAAGATAGTGCCTCTGGTGTTGAAGGTGGAGATTTGCACTATCTCCTGAAGAAAAATATTAAGGAAATCGCACGACAGTGCATCGCCTGGTTTGAATCGTTTTTTGACATCGAAAGATTCCGTAAGCTCGTTGCCAACCTTGATGGAGCAGCGTGAGATCTCCATCGTAATTTTGCACAAGCGAACGAGCTTGGTAGAGATGCCGAAACTAGACATAGCTTTAAACAGTTCGTCTCTGTAGATGCCGTCATACGCGGCCTTAAAATCGATGAAAAGGTGGTGGATATCGATTTGGAGTTCAAAGGTTTTTTTTTCAGAATCTGCTGCAAAGTGAAAATTTGGCCGATGTTTGACTTTCCTTTTGTGAAGCCATATTGATAAGGATCAATCAGATTGTTGACTTCAGACGTTCACATATTACGGCATATAGGATCTTGTAGGCGATGTTAAGTAAGCTGATTCCTCTGTAGTTGGTGGAGTTTAGGGAATCTCCCTTCTTTCAGATAGGACAAACAATGCTGAGGTTTCATTCATCGGTCTTGCATTCTTCCGACCATATTTTACAGATGATTTGGTGCATGCTTCTATCTACATCTTCGCTTGCCGCTTTGAACAGCTCGGCAGCTAGACCATCTGCTCCATCGAATTTGTTGGATTTCAGCCGTGATATTGCCGTTTTCACTTCTTGACTTCTGAACGAAGATGAAGTGATCTTGTAAGGGTTCCATTTGCACCTCTGTGTACGGAATCCTAAAAAAGCACGGGACATGTAAAAATTTAAATTATGTGCTGAGAAATATAATTTCCTTTTGAAGAATAATTTTAAAACCACTGCCTCCTGAAAGTCAGCTTCGTTGTCAGTCTGTCATAGCGGGCCAACACAAATATGAACTAGCTTGTTTGTCAATTATATAAATTGACGAAAAATTAGATTTGAAAAGTACGTATACGACATAGTGAACTCTTTAAAAATGCATCGTCTCCTTGTACCTCGTGAAAATTATGAACTGTTTTCAAAATATTAGATCACTAATTTTCCCCAAGTTTGTACTGCAGACGCAATTACAAGTCAAATAAAGACACCGAATTGTTCCCAAGTACCTCTACAACATATCAACATACAACGCAAAACACATCATACATTTGTTCCATTAGAAACATTACGAAAAATTATGCAAATCAAGCTCCACTGAGACTCGTTTTTCCTCAAAATACTACAAACACAAAATAACTACATCACAATGTCTGCCTCATTTTTAAATCCTGAATTCTGATCCTTGACGAATGTTCACTGAATACAAATCTCGCGTGTTGTTATTGTTAAAAAAATAATAATAAAATTTATATTTTCTGTCTCTCTCGTCCTCTCGTAAGAAAAAACAGCAAATACAACTCACAGGACCAAAAAACACACATTTATATTGGGTACTAAAATATGTAAATAAGCCCATACATATGTGTTTTTCTACAAACCATAAATATTTTTCTTGTCGATCCTTGCAAAACATAACGAAAGCAAAAAACAGAAAACTGTTATATGAAAATAAAATGAAAATATTTTGAAAATACATATTTCACTTTGGTTTGTATTTATGAGGTCTTTTTTTATCCTCGGAATGAAACTAGAATGCGAGATTCTTTATGAATACAAAAGACCAAGATCCAGGAAGAACAAAGCGAACGATGAGGTCGTGTAAGCTTGCTTCAGGAAAATCAACATTTTTTATCAGAAATTTTCGTTAACAATCAAAATAAATTTCCCACTCAAATCCAATACTAGCCCCCCTGAAAAAACCAAAGTTGAAATCAAAATATTTATCAACGGTAAGACCTTTGCCCATTCCGATAACCTTTCTATTGAAAGGACGACCGAGACACACCGGAGCACGTGTTGAAAACGAAATTTGTATCCTTTGAAATGTAAATTTCCTCGAGTTTGTATAAAATACAGCTCAGCTAGAATTCCATAGCAAATCTGCAAATTTCAGAGAGGCAAAGCTTTCCTCTGTTTCGTTGCAAAATCACACATAATACAATTGAGGTTATGTAGCGCAGTGAGAGTCCTTAGCCCAACTCTGTATGAAAAGGTGTGAATGCGAAGACTTTCATTGTACAAAGGAAAGTGGATAAATCTTTTTGTCATTCTTAAAAGACAGGAAACACATTCCGAACACCGCACCACTCGCCCTAATTCCGGATGACTCCATTTTCCTGTCCTACTGGCTGTGCGGTGCGTATACCTTTATTTATTGACATAGTGTATGTTCCGTTGTGGTCCCCTCTGCTTGAACCTTTGGAAGTCATTACGAACAGGTACTAAATTTCCGACTTAAAATGTCCGACACATAGCCACAACATGCAAACGGGACCAGAGAACAGGCTTTAGTAATACCGTTCATATAATGTGTCGTCGACAAATCTCTGCCATCGTCGTCATCGTCGCCACTCTACCGCACCCATCAAAGTTAATGGCACCTGGTGTATACTCCAAGCCTTCAAAGTCTCTCACTACTAAACACCCTGTGATATTTTCTATTTGCAAACACACTTCTTGGGCCGGCCGAGGATTCCGCTGAAGAGGCATAAATGGTTTTTACATTTTTTTTTTGTTCTGTTTTGTCGGTTTGAGCTCCTCTATATCCAGATGGGTAAATCTTGATAGTCCTTTGGGGCCAAAACGATGTATATATCGCAGCAATATTGTATGCAACATAAGGTTTTCGATTTCCAAGGAAAGACGACAAAGTATAATGACTTTGGCCGAGTCCTGTAGGTGTATACTCCGGGGAAGCTATCCTTATTCAATCTTGTTGGATTTTGTATACCTATCGGATGATGTAAGTACTATGTAAAGGTAGTGGAAAACAACCTAAAGGGCCGACAAGAAGGTTACAACAACTGCAAAAATGACATCAACATTTTCGACCTTTGTCATTGATTGAGAACTGCTTACAATTTGTTCCAATTGTGTTAAAAGTGTATATCAAGATTGAAGGTGGTAAAGGGTATGTTTTACTTTAGGGATTGAGATGATCTTAAAGAGCAGTTTAAGATTCCCGATAGAGGGGATGACAGCGAGAGTTGTTTTTCTCTTCTTCCCTCATTGCTTCTTTCAGACCTAAGAAACTAATTATGATCTGTTTTGTTTTTCGTAGGACTATCAGAATTGGTCGTTCCAATTCATATTCACATAATAAAGCATTGTTTATAGCTTAAACCAATCCCGAAAAAGAACCCGTGGTATAATGATGAGTGCGTGTTATTGAAAAGAGAGACGGAAAATGCACCTTTGCAGATGCTGCAACGAAAAACAAGACCAGCAAGAAAAGAGTACCGAACAAAAAAGAGAAAAAAGACCCAGCCAAGGAAGAAAATAGCATCCACAGTTGCTCAGCTCAAAGATCTAGAAAAGTCACGAGCCAAGAACAAAACCCAACGTTTCTATAAAAGGTCGAAGCAATTAGTTTCTGGTTTCAGAACCGGGACACAGGCTCTTCTAAATAGTGAAGGAAACCAAGTCACCGAAGCACAGGGAATTGTAGATGTTTTCAAGCAGCACTTCCAACAGCTGCTGAATGCCCATAATATCGAGCAAGCCAATCACGAAAAAGAAGCCAGACCAGTCAATGAAGACCTAGTCCCAGCCCCCAGCACAGAAGAGATAGAAAGAGCCATCCAAAAGCAAAGAAAAAAAACAAATCCGCTTGGTCGGATGGCATACTTGCGGAAGTTTTTAAATATGGAGGAGGTGTTTTGATGAACCGCATGCGCCAGCTCATCAAAATAGTGTGGGAGGACAAATGCAAGCCCACTGACTGATAAGCTCCAGCGATCGTATGTCATGCAAAAATTATCGAGGCATATCTCTGATGTTGCATACAAAATCCTGTCCAACGTACTGTGTGAGTGTCTTAAACCGTTCTGCAAAACAGTAATCGTCACGTACTAGTGTGGCTTTAGGCCAGGCAGAACATCGATAGACCAAATATTAACACTGAGGTTAATCCAGGAAAAGACCAAAGAATCTCAAGTCGAAACCCACTATTTTTGCATAGACTTCAAAGCTGCTCATACTTATCCACCGCCAAGAGCTTATGATGTGCCGTATGACGCTAAGTGCAGTGTGTAAAAGGATAACAGCTCATCCGGGTCGTTTCAAACATGCGAAGGATTTAGACAAGGATATGATCATGTGATTTCTTCAACATAGTCATGGAGCAGATAGTGTGCAAGCCAGGAGGTGTGAGCACGGAAAACACTATCTTCAACAAAGCCACCCAGCTCCTAGGCTATGCGGACGACATAGACATCATCGGTCGATCCAACAGAGCTGTGCATGAGGCCTTCACAGCGATTGAATAACAGGCGAAACTCGTTGGTCTTAAAGTGAATAAGGACAAAACAATGTACAAGTCAAGCGCTTTGGACAAAACGTCACTGTTGGTAGCAGCAAATTCGAGGTAGTTAGGAGTTCACCTACCTTGGAAGAAACATCATTCCCACAAACGACACCTTGATGGAGATCCGACAATGAATTACCCTAGCGAACCGCTGCTACTTCGGTTTGGCAAAACAACTGAGTTCAAAACTTCTCAATCGAAAGACAAAGTGTCTGCTATACAAAACTTTGATTTACCAGTCCTACTCTTCGGCGCCGAGTGTTGGACGATAAGTAAAAAAAGGTGAATTGATACTGGCCGCTTTCGAAAGAAAATTCGGAAAAAAGACGGATTTTCGGTCCCGTATGCGACGATGGCGATGAAGAAGAAGTTTCAACCGCGAACTGTACGAGCTGTACCAAGATGTGGATGTAGTCCAGAAAGCCAAGAAAACACGACTACAATGCTCCAGCCAAAAAATTCTTCACATCGCAGCCCCCTATTGAAGTATGCGTAGAATATCAACATATTTAACTCTGAACAAAATTAAACATTTTGCAACAAATTTTTTTAAAGATTTTTGAATTTTAAAAGCATTTTACTGTTTTCAAAAATTTGTTTGGCTTTCCAAATTTATTAGCCACTCATTGTTTTAAACATAAATTTGATGTTTATTTCCGAGTTCTTTGTCGTCATGTTTTTATGTGCCTCAACAATGATTTAGATATCCTTCAACAATGAACATCAAATTTCATGAAACAATATTTTTTTCAAGTCCTCGTAATTTAGCCTTCAAAAAAGTACCAAGTACCAAGCATTGTCTGCGCGTATGCCGCAGTCATAAATATATACTTTTTTTGCTTCTTTAAAAAAAGCTATAAACCGGATGTAAATATTTTATCGCAAAAAACTAAATTTTCCTGTTTTTTTTTATTTAAAATCTTTATTTACTGTTAATAGCTGTAAGAGGAGTATTGGTCATAAATTTAGGACATAAAACATAATGTAGATTTCCATTTTTGTGTAGCCAAAAAAAAAATTCTATTCGATCTTAAAAGTCTATGTCTTCCTTTTATTGCTCTCACGAAGTATCAAGAGAAAATGTACAAAAATTCCACTGAATTTTCGATGTGGGTTAAGAGAAATGCAATTTTCGTGGAATTCAAATCATGCTCAGTCCTTTGGTTTCTGATATTTGCATACATTGAAGAAAATAGAAGTGTCCTTGATGCAACTTTAGTACTTTCAAATTGAGATTGATTTCCAAAGAAACACAATAGTGGGAAGTAGTTCCATCGAAAATCCAACGTTTCGAATCATCATAAAAAATCAAATCAGCCACAGTAATCCCACATCTCTCGTCAAAGGATCCTTAATACCAAAACTCTGCAAATGACAAGTTAATTTTCAAAAATAGAATTTCCCAAATTGAAAGTATGAAATAAAAACTTCCCCAAAATGCAATTTTGAAAGTTTTTAATTATTTTGCCAAAAGGTTCCAGGCAAACAAACGAAAACTTTTTTACTTGCTTTTGTTGAACAGAGATTTCCTTGTGATGATCTCGCTTCCTTGCCATCGGTGGATTAATCAACAATGTAATCTGGATGTGTGTACATGTTATCATCCATCACACACATGAATCATTTATGAAGGGAATCATCTTTAAGGATTTATAACAGAATTATGTAATTTATAAAAAAGTTCTTTTTCTTGGATGTCATATCAAGATGAAGCGAACCCACTTTGTACACAGCTCAGAAACAAGGAGTCTTACCTCCGATCCGTACGTGTCTTGGGTTTAAAGTTGACATAATAAAAATAGCATCCAGCAAAACTGCTAGCGTTGAAATTTGTATACTTCGTCCTTATTGCAGTGTGTCGCCTTTGCGGGGATCCTATTCAAATTAATGGGTTTCGAGGATAATATTTCCTTTTTGAGAAGGGGTTGTTGGGTATTATTTTTACTTTTTGGGGGAAAGTTTAGTTCGCAGATTCAACTAGGTGTGAATACCTTTTTTCATCGCTGTATAACTTCAACTCAAATCTGTCATTTGCGATGATAGAGTGAAAAGTAGGAAAAAGTGGCTAACTCTACCTGAACGATGAATAAAATGGATTCAAGCTCCCTTGACAGGTTCTTCCCCTTATAAAAATTGGGCAAAGACAGGAAACAAAAAGCATTTCATTTTACAAACATAAATAAAAACCAAAGCAGCCTGACTGCGAGTGTTAAATAACACAAAAACAAACTATAAAAAGCATTTCTTACGACATCGTTTGACATTAGTTAAAATCGTTCCAGCTTTTTTCAAGAACATTCAAATGTTAGAGTATGGTTTTAAGAACCACACCGGTTTCAGATTAAAACATCCCCTGATCTCCCCTGATCCTTAATAAGTCAATTCATGTATACACACCAAATGCAAAAGCACACATGCTCTACACGTGTTTCCTCTTCATATGAAACGACTTAAATTGAAGACCAAAAGGGCGAACGAAAGAAGAAAAACGAAAACAATTACCAAACCAGAACGCACAACTCTTGCCTCACTTAACACTCTTACCGGTGCGGTGCGGCAGAAAAAAAAAGAAAAGCAGAGAAAAATGGGATAATTAATCTCCGAGGGATATGAGCTCACACGAAAAGCTAACAGAGCTACAGAATTTTCATAAAATCTACGAACACGACTTTAATTCATATTTTCGTTATATCCTTCCCCGTTTATTATTATGTTGTAGATTGTGTACCTTTTACGTTACGGATTTTGCTCTTATTACGGGCAATAAAAGATTACATTCATAACGTTAATATTCACAATGAACAATAAAAAACCATTAATGTCAGAGAAATACATATCTGTTTGCTCATGTATGGAATGGTGGGATATGATTTGAGTGGGTGTTCGTCCGGACGGAATAGGCAGACGATTGGGTGTGAGTTAGCTGGTTAAAAGGTGTTGTAGGTATAAGTAATGTAACGAATCATCCTTGTGAGGGTATGAGTGAAAAAAAAATAGCAAAAGGCGAGGCTTTTTTAGAAGGGGATCTGTCAAGTTGAACAAAAAATCAGATGTGGCTGTTTTGGATAGGGAATCTGATGTATAGGGTATGCCAGAGACACATTGAGTGCAATAGGAAGAAAGGAACGGGTTGGGAAGGAGGTGTCGGTGTACATTGGTCTTGAATTCTTGAACATTGTACTGATTGGGAAAGACAGAGTGTGGAAGAGAGTTCCACATTAGAGAAGTAAGCTAAAAAATGATTCTCTATACTGGAGAGCACGACATAAGTTGGGATAGAGGGTAACCTGATGGGCATTCCTAGAAGCGCGAGTATTACTGGCGAATTGTTTGAGGGGAGGAATGCAACTGGATATTTCTCTAGAGCACTTAACGTAGAAGTAACGATAGTAACCGTCTTAAAAAACATCTTGCGGCATTTTTGGCGACATCGCATATGTAATCATGATCATTACACAAAAGGTGGTCAGTGATGCACTTACCGAGAATCTCGAGATGTTCAGTCTCATTGATGCACTCATATACAGTGGCAAAGGCGGCATATCTCGCTTAAACGATACAAGACAGCATTGGGTTTTTGTAGCATTTAACGTGGTTTTTGTTCCCCATTGTACAATGCTGTTTAAGTCAGAGTTTAATGAGCTTATCATATTTTGCCATTGCAGTTCCACATCCGAAGAGGAGGGATGTGAGTCTGGAAATTAATAAACAAAGCTAAGGGTACTTTCATCAGCGAATCAATTTATTGGATTAGAAGTTACAGTGTATTTCAGACTTGAATCCGCCCAATACAACGTGTATTGAATGGTTTGAAAGAAAATTTATAATCCTAAGGAAGTAGGGATTCGTCGATACCGAAAGCAAAGAGCAAGTGGTCAGACTTTATCAAATGCCTTTGAAATATCAACTGCAACAATCTTACTTTCTCGAAAACGATGTAAAGACTTGTTCCACTGTTCAGTGAGATAAGCCATGAGATCACCAGTGGACCTGTTGCTGCGCAAGCTGTACGGCTGGTCTTCGAGATATTTCTTTAGCATCATCAGATTATCAGCGTTTCCATGACCTAAGGAAGAAGGGGCTTAAGTGCAATCGGTCGGTAATTGGAGGGAGAAGAAGATTCGCTTTTTTTTGGAACTGGCTGGACAAATGCGGTTTTCCAACTGCTCGGAACGAGCCCAGTAGAATAGGATAGATGGAAAAGCTTACGAAAGGGTTTGCCAGCAGCGTGGAAGAACACCGAATAATAGCGGGGATACTATTCGGAACCCCTGTTTAAGGATCACATTTGCGAAGTTGGTTGCCAAGAATGCCGTAAGGTGTCTAGGTTTTTCGAGACGATGCAAGAAATTCTCCTTCCCTGGAGGACAACTTCGGACGTACCATTAAGTACAGAATTCCACGCGAACATGGAATGCCTACGAGCTACGACCATACTCTTGGGTTCTGTAGACCTAAGAGCCCGTTCACACGATGCCGAATCGGTGGTTTTGCCGTATCGGCGATTTTGCCGTATAAGCCAGTGGCAATATAATTTAAATGAGTATATTCAGACGATACGGCATTTAACCGTATACGGTAAAATCACCGATTCGGTCGATTTTGTCATTCGGTTTTGTCACTGCAAATCGTTTTCGGTCGTACGGCAAAAAAACCGATTCGGTTTATAGTGGCAATGTATTTACATACAGTGCGTTCAGACGATGGGCTACTGTGGTATAAGCTAATAATTTAATTAAATTTAATTACAATTAGTTATTAAATTGTGAAGTGAACGAAAAATATAAATAAAATGGATGATATAAATACGGATATACTTATATCATTGGTCGAAGCAAGACCTGCATTGTGGGATAGGACAATTGATACATATAAGGATAAGACAGCAAAAGAATCGGCATGGAGGGAAGTATGTACAATTTTGAATGAAGACTTTCCAGAATTGGATCAAAAAGAAAGGCAAAATTTTGGTAAGTAATTATAGTTTTTAATTTTATTATCATGTAATATATATGTATGTTTATCTAATAAAATAATAATATCTAATATGACGTATGTAGGTATGTTTTTGAAGTTCCTTGACTGCGTAATATAAAAATATTATAGATTGTAATAATTTAGTCATACAGATAACAGATGACTTGTATATTTAAAATCCTATCGCTTCATCTTGCCAAGGAACTGATCCAACTTCAGAGACAAAATATTCAGCAAATGTTGCTCTGATTGAATTTGCAGAACTGCCTCCTCTGATTGTTTGTGCATTGTGCGTTTAATATATCATTAAAACAGTTTATTTCTGGTTCTATCTGGTCACTTTGAAAATCAAATCCATCTTTTTGTCTGACAAAATTATGCAATACTGTGCATGCTTTTACTACCAAGATAGCTGTTTCTACATTTACGTCCAAAGGTCTATGAAATATTCGCCATTTGTTTGACAGGATACCAATAGCGCATTCTACATATCTCCTGGCTCTAGTTAATCGATAATTAAATACACGTGCGTCGTTTAACCTTATCTAAATGTGTCCCTCCATAAGGTCTTAATAAATTGTCATTTAATGCAAAACCTTTGTCTCCAATAATCACGAAAGGAACATTTGTGTTTGAATGTTCACTTAAAGGTCTTGGTATAGGTAAGTGCAATGCATTTTCTGTCAACTTTTTCCAAAATGTTGTTCCCTTGAAAATTGAAGAATCACAGTCTTTTCCATATGATCCGACACTCACATATATAAACCGGTATTCCGAATCTACGACGGCTAATAATATAATTGAAAAATAGTCCTTGTAGTTGAAATACATCGATCCACTATTTGAAGGCTTTTTTACTCTTATGTGTTTTCCATCAACAGCACCAATACAGTTTGGAAAATTGGCCCTTGATTGAAAACCATTCGATATTTGTTCCCAGGCCGTAGATGTAGTTGGTAATTGCATAAATTCGTTATGTAGATTGGCCCATATATTTGATGTTACTTCTCTTACAATGTAGCTTATTGTTGAAATACCGATTCGATAGGAATAATGAAGATCTTTAAATGAACACCCAGACGCTAAATACCTAAGAGAAAAAATTAAAAATTAAAAATAAATAATTATATTTGTATACACATTTAATTATCATTTAAATCATTAAAACAAGGTAAAATCGTTTTGAAAAAATGGACCCAAACAAGAGATTCATGGATGAAGTCGATGAAAAAACAAAAAGATGAAAAAAGATCTGTATTTTCTGCCAAGCCATCAAGATTGTATTTGTACCATAATCAAATGCGTTTTTAAGAAAAAATAATGGACTCAACAACTGCCCAAGAAAGCGCTGAGGATGGTCCGATTGAGCAAAACGAAGGATCACACCAAACTGATGAGAGGGAAAAAAACCTTTTTAATGAAGCACCAGCTAACCAACCTAATAATTCTGGTAGGTACACAAAAGAAGCGCAAGTCAGATCCGTTGCGTGAATTGGATGCAAAAATGTTAAAATTTATCGATCACCAAATACAGACACCAGGAAACGAGGAAAACCGTCATTTGTCATTTTTGAAAGGCCTTCTGCCTAGCATGACATCACTTAATGAGGATCAATCTTTAGAATTCCAAGCTGGCGTCATATCGTTGTTACAAAATATTAAAAAGAAAACCTCGCAATATGCATACAACAACCAACACAATTTACAAACACCAACTCCTATGCAACATAATTATCCGTGGCCAAATTATGAATATTACTCCCAACTGCCTCAACAACGTCTACCACATTTCCAGAACATAACCGTACACCAACCAACTGCTAGCCCAGAAAGTGTGATTTCAGCACCAGTTTCAGTAATGTCAACCACAAGTCAAGAGTCCGAGGAATATGACTTTGCTGATATAATTTAGTGCTAAATATATTAATTATCATTATAATTATTAAATTAGTATATTATTATTATTATTACTTATTATATTTTGGTGAAAGTTATTATTTTCATAATATGAATGAGTACACAAATAAAACTTTATAACTTCTTAAACAGATGGCTAATTTTTCTTCTGGACTGATGCTTGCTCTCATAGTTGTGTCTTGCCTTGTCAAACTAATTTCTACTCTTCTCAATAGATCATCGAAAGTAAGTATCGACATTCGAAAATAATTATAAAATTTTGTTTCGTCCTGACGTAATTGACACATTAGCGTATTAAAAGAGCCCAAAATATTCCTTTGTCTCACAATAGGATGTACCCAGAATCTTCGATTTGAAATCCGTTGCTGTTGACGATACTTGCGATACTAGTATATCACTATAAATGTATTCCAGTCCATCTTCATACGTCTTGATGCACATACGATACGAACGCAACTGAAAACCGAGTACGGTGTAGGGTTGAGTACGGCGCGCGTACGGTTAAATTACCGTACCGTCTGAACACTCCAACCGAAAGACACCGAATCGGGAAAATATCCGATACGGCGAAAATACCGAATCGTGTGAACGGGCTCTAAGAGCGTGAAAGACAGCCAAAGGTTGAAGAGGGAGTAATACGGTTTTCGTTACAGCCTTCTCCATTGATTGCAATAAGTTTTCAATATTTCATAAGTCATAAGTCATAACCAATATACACCAACATCTCCGCTTTCCTAATGCTTGCGCTGTGCCCTTAAAAAGAGAAAAATCTAGCAAGTAAGAGTTTTAATCTTAATTGCAACATTTTTTCTTGTTTAATTCATTTCCAACAGAAAATGAATTTTCGAATTCGACTTAATAGTTTCTGAGGTTAACGCGTTCCAACAGATTCACAAAAGCGAAGGGTTTTAGAGCTTTGAACAACAGTGACTTGTTCTCTCACAAAACATAATCAACCCAATTTAGAGATTTGAAGAAAACAAAGTCGAAGCATAAACATGTCTCCCAACCCCAAGCTGAAATCCCAACCCTTGTCTTCAATCCCAATCTTGTCTTCAACCCTTTCCATACCTATTACATCACAATCGTTAATACTCTCTTAATTAGCTTTCATAATTTTGCTCTAAATTTTATTTATGCAATTGCTTTGATGCCTTTTTAAGCTTGTTTTCCTTAATTTTCTTGTCAAAGCACAATCTAGCTACCAACCCTCCCACAAAAAAAAAGAAAAAGAAACCAAACCCTGACCTAACTCAAAGTCACTCACTTCACACCTTTTCCGCTCAACCTTAAACATTTTCCATTTGAAGTCATCAAAATTCATTAAACCAGCAGCCCACAGAACAAAATGTTGACCTTTAATAATAATAATATTGAAAAAACACAACTTGTTAGGATCTCATCTTGTTCTCGTTAACCATCACTGAACTAATAAGCCCAAAGGAATATCCTCTATTATCCAGAATCCCTATATCAACCCCATCTGCCGAGAGCCCAAGAGCACAAAAAAACAACCATTTCACAAATAATACTTCATACCTCAATGTATCATGCCATCAAGCCGGCTAAAACGAAAGAATAATGACGATAAAGACCCTGCATAATTCTATTAAAGCCACCCTGTCAGAATACACAAACAAAAACAGCAAACAAACAACCAACCAAACGAATGAGAAACAACAAGAAAACGAAAAACAACCATCAAAAAGTAGAAAAAAAACAAAAACAACAAACGACATGAATATTCCTTATCCGCTGCGTATTTCACTCTGATTGTAGCCTTCTTGCATGCTACCCACCACCCCCGCGCCACCCCAAACTCGCCCATTAACCCACAACAAGCAACGAGGAAAGAAAAAACGAGTAAAGCACACAAAAACAACATGAACGAGGTTGCCTTCGGTCAAAATGGCGGAGATCCACCAGAGAGTCTATATAAACAGAGCACACGCATAATAACAATTCACAGGCTTTGATGGTTGCTGGGTTCGCAGAGCGCTCAAAAGGACCTTGATGATGGTTTAGTGGTGTGGGGGTGGTTTTGGGAAAAAAAACCCGCTCATTGCTTTCCGTCGCGTCGGTCAGCCATACTCATCAGTCGCCGAACAAGTCATCATTCGCATCATATCGCAGACAAATAGCTGTGCTTGAGATCGAGAGACGAAAGACAAGGTCCTTGCTTGGTGTTCAGTCAGTCATCAACGACGACGGCAACATTATCCTTGACTATGTACGTTTTTTTGTGCTTGGAATTAATTAAAGTTGGCTAAAAATTGCAAAACATTCC
Organism: Sphaerophoria taeniata; assembly: GCA_943590905.1. NCBI lineage: Eukaryota > Metazoa > Arthropoda > Insecta > Diptera > Syrphidae > Sphaerophoria > Sphaerophoria taeniata. The sequence goes on from OX016541.1 coordinate 150,403,838, forward strand.
TGATGACAACGTTCACTCTCTCTCTCTCTCGTTCACTCTTATCGTGTAAGTGGGCCATTGAAGGTATCCTGTTTTGTCAGGATAAAACTAGGTATAATGGATTTGAATGAGTGAGCTTATTATTTAGGGACGTGTCTGTCACGGAACAAATTGCTACAAAAATCGATTTGGTTATAGTCACAGTCACGGTTTCAGTTTTTCGGATTAGTTGCTATCAGTATCAAGGTTACATTTTGTGAACTTTGATTTGACGATGGCAGGTTGGTTGACAAGGTTGTTTCAGCTTTCAGAGGCTAGACACAACTTTCCATAGAAATTGTTTATTATCTCGTGGCATCTGCAGCGGTTTCAAAAACAGCAGGAGATGTAACTGAGACTGTGTTTTTGGTAATAGGAGATGAAGTTCGATGAACGATGAAGCTTCCATGAAGCAAGCAATCGATGAAAAGGTTTTCGGTATGAATTTGTGGCTCCCGTCCTGACTCAATCTGACATGTGAACATTTGGTTGATGGTGGACTTTCCTGGCCTAATGCGACATTGATATGGACCAGCCAGATTGGTGTCGACAGTCTTCATGCATTTAAACAGAGAAAAGGCTAAAGAGTCTAAGGTATAACCCTGCAGTTCGCGGTTTTTATGGGCCTCCTGAAATACTGATAATGGAAAAATTGATCTGACTTTGAATTGAAACCGGGAGGACTTTGAAGAAAAAGAGGAAGGCTGAGACAAAGGTGGAAGAAACTGGAATTGGAGAAAGCTCAGTAGAGTCAGTAGATATCAGATTTCTCATGACACGTTTGTTGGCAGGCATCGGTTCTTGTTCGATGGCCTTGAGCCAGCTATTTTACCTTCTCTTAAAACCTCCGAACTTCATTCCTGCTGTTGGCTCTCTCAACATACTCGATCTGACGCTTCTCATGCTACCTATTTTTGCTCCCGAGAAGTCAGCGTTTCTCTCTCCTCTTTCGCTCGGAGAGCTCACGAGCAGCTCTTGTCCTTCTATGCAGCGCAGCTCTGTATGCATTCTTCTTTAAATCAGGGGTTTCGGTTTGGTGGCTGTGACTGCTTTGGTGGCTAATGTGAAAGCACATTAGAAGCGGCATCTCTAACTGCTTTCTGGCAGTGTTGCCAATGGTCCTCGATACTTGATGTTGGCGGCATAGGACATTTTAAGAGGTTACTTGACACTCGATCAGAGAAGGATCTGGCGATCTCTTGCGATTGAAGCCGTTATACGTCGAATTTTTTTGCAGCATTTCCTTGTTTTGGCCATTGTCGTGATATTCGTAGCACTACCTTGGCTACGACGAGGTAGTGGTCCAAGTCGATGTTGGCTCCTCGGAAAGTTCGAACATCTAGAATGCTGGACAAATGACTTCCGTCGATCGCAATGTGATCAATCTGGTTGATCGTTGATTGATCAGGAGATCTCCTTGTTTCTTTATTGACGATGGGGTGTGGGAATCATGTACTTAATACCACAGCAAAATCGATCAGCTTGAATATGTTGTCGGAAGTGGTGTAGTGCAGGCTCAGCTTTCAGACTGTTCTAACAAAGACGTCCTCTTTTCCAAGCATTGCGTTAAAATCGCATGTATATCAGACTACTTTATCGTATCGTAATCGTGCCGTTATCGTATCGTAATCGCATTGCTATTGTGTCAGTACCGAATTGTAAACAGTTCATATCAGTAAATTATTGTCTTATGATCGATAGTCAAAAACCATCGTAATCGCAAGTTGAAGTTACAATGTTTTGTACAATGATAGTACGAGTTCTTTGTAGTTCTTCGAAAAATGATATACAAATTATATATGTATGTCACCAACCAAACCAACATTTGTTCGATATATCGATAACTTGACGTTTTACAAAATAATATGTAAGCAAATCGCCTAGCTGCCTATAAATTTCAGTCGTAATTTATGGAGTTTTCAAAAAGTCTTATCCGAAATAACAATTTTCCCACAAATCGATTGTCATCGATATTATATCTCTATCTCCATGCAGACACTTTAATGAAATTATGTCCCCATAATTTATCAAAACAGACTATCACCGAGGAAAACAAAGAATCCAAAAACAAAACCATCACTTTTCACCCATCCGGACATAAATTTTATTTCGAAAAATAATTTATGAACCAAAATTAAGCCCCAAGCGATTTCTGACTAAAGGCACAAGAAATTCAACAACACCCATCGCCATTGCCATCACCATCATCGGACAAACTCAGCAAAATAAATGAAATGCAAAAAACAAACTCACCATCACGCCACAAATACAAAAATTAATCTAAATGTGAATAATTTTGCAGAGATGGCTCTTTAGACAATGAACCACTCAATGCCGGGATCATCCTCATGCAATTTGGTTCGATGGGGCAACATGTTCCACCATTATCCTGGCCATGCCCTCTCGCCTTTGTTTGTCTAATGTTTGCTGTGTACATTAGTTTGGAAGCAAATTCAGCATAATTCAGGACATTGAATTGGGTTATTATTGCATTTTGTGTATTCTTTGTCATTGTTTGGATTTCGGAGAGGGCGTGGCAGGTCATCAGCTTCAGCATGTCGTTGAGGTTGCGAAATGATGTGCCAGCCTTTTTTCGGTGCTGATATTATTATTTTAATTTTTCAATATAATTGCATGCGCTGATGGCTATTGTTTGGGTCTATTTTCAACCATTTACATATTTGATTTTGTTTCTAATTTTTGCACAAAAATAATAGTTGTTGTTTGAAATGGATAAACATCAATATTTTTGAAACGTTCGTTGGAAATATGTAATTTTGTTTATTCTTATCCTTTTTTCCCATGAAAAACCTCATTGTTCTTCTTGTTTCTGTGATTATTCAGTGTTTCCACTTCTTAACTTTGCTCATTAAAATTGTAAGGATTTTATCATTACTCTTATTAATGATTATGTTAAAAATCAGGTTAGTCTTAATTACAACGAAAACAATCTTCAAAGTAAGCCATTCACCAGCAAGGCCGAATTTTTTATGTCTCGTCCTTTTTTTGGTTTGTCTTTCTTCTTATAAGTTGGAAGAAAAAACTTCCCAAAGGACATCTCTGCTGTGCTGCTGAAATATTCCATTTCTTTACAAGAAACAAAAAGGTTCAGTTAATGATGTTGCACAGCATTTCAAAATCTGATAACTACCATGACGAATAGAAAGTAATCTCTCACCCACGCAATAGAAATTACTTTTCGCAACAAAATGTCCTGCTTAATTTATTCAAGAGAATTAATGTCTAGAGTGAGTTTAAAAAAATCGGGAATGGAGAAATTTAGCTTTTAAAAACAATTTGCAATTAAGAAAAAGCCTTTGCGAATTCTTGAAGGAGTTGTCAAAATTTTGATCGAGAAGGTGGCTTGCATTCCCAAGGACATTCACATCACAAGAGAAAAATGTGGACAGCTCAAAAATGATGAATCGTAAAAACAAATCTAGCTGTCTATTAATCTAGGATGATAGGCCGCAAACATAATTTCCCTCAAGTCCTTACAAACGAATTAATTCCCTTGAGTCAATTTTCCTATTAACAAATTGTTGTGGCCGGCCGGCCGGACGGCAACCGACATTTTAAGGGGATTTTGATGAATCCAAGAAGGCATCGTAAAATAAAAATGTTTTGCACATTTCAACTCATCCCTTTCTCCCAGCGAAACCCATTTAACAATTTCTGCTTTAATGACCGCGGAATATTGTTGGTTTATTTTGATTAGAATGAATAATTTCAATTTAAATCAATCTCTTTTAGCGCAAATTTCCCCTGGGCGTTTATTTATGGAGATTTATGCAAATTTTTGTTCCTTCTTGAGATTCATCTTTTTCATCTTATTGAATCCCTGATGAATCACGTGGACATTTTGTTTGGTTTCTGGGATTCCTTAAGGAAGAGTAGTTCGAAACCCACAGTAATTTAAGGTGGGAACAAGGATTTCATTTTTTTTTAATGTTGCAAAATTTGGTAGTTAACGAATTTATTTATTTATGCACCTTTGATGTTTGTGGTCCTTGTGCTTGGGGTTTTTTAAGAGGTCTTCGAAAGATTTAATCGATTAATATTGGACAGAATGTCACAATAGACCACTCGGGGTAGTTGAGGAGTTTGTCTACGCCGAGATTAGACGAAGAATAAATCTTGCTAATCGCTGTTTCTTTGGGCTAAGAAAGCAATGGAGTGGAAACCCTCTCTCGATCAACTAAGGTAAAACTGTACAACACCCTCATCATCTCATTGACATTGACATTGACTTCACAGTGATTCGCACATAAATATAACAAACTACAGACAAAGCAAGATGGCGACTGAGCATGGACATTTACAAAATCGGATGAATGTGCCTTAGGCTGTTTCGAGAGGAAAGTTCTTCGGGTCATCTTCGGTCCCCGAGTGCATTGATGGGGAATGGAGAAGAAGATTCATAAACGAACTTTACGGGTTGTACAACGACATGGACCTTACCAGAAGACTGAAGGTCCAGGGACTCAGATGGCTCCGTCATTTAGAGCGGATGACACCAATGCTTCGACACAATTCTTGAGGGAAGTAGAAGTAGAGGAAGACCGCGGCTCTGGTGGCGCACCCAAGTGGAAGAGGAACTCAATCAGCTTGGAGTGCAAAACTGGAGGCAGTTAGCTAGGGACCGAGTTGGCTGGTGGAGACTGTTAGTTGAACTCCACAACGAACTGAGTAATTAAGTAGCCTAATTTACGGCTTTTAGAAAAATCGAAAAAGGTACCAGATATCGATCTCCTTAATTCTCATAATTTTGAGGGACAAAAGGACTTAATTATAATGAAGAAAGGTAGGGGGAGTCCGGGAGACTTGAGCCACTTTTTGTTAAATCGTTCATAAAAATGTCCCTATTCATTTCAGCCAGATGTTGCATACATCTTTGTAAAGGTACATTTATCTCCTTCAAAATTAGCTGCATAAGGTTTATGTACAACCAAGTGATTTTTGCAAAATGCAATATAAGTGAGAACAGATTTTTGGCTTCAGTCTCCCGCTTAGCAGGGAGACTTGACCACCCTGTTGGGGAGACTTGATCATACTTAAATTCTTCGAGTTGAAAGCAACAAAAGATAATAAAATCCGTTCATATCTTGTTAAATCTAATTTTCATTATATTTGAGGTGTTTTGTATGGACACAAAATCTGTATTAAACGTGTTTTATAAAAATAAAATAAATACCTTAATTGCTTATCAAAATCACAACATGTTAATTAATTTTCAATAGTTTCTGTACAAAACACTACTTTTCGCTGCTCTTTCTTTTCTAAATATGCTGATTGCATGTTAATATCTAAAAAAAGAATGAAATTCGTTCATTTTCAACACATTTTACAACAGAGGTGAAACTTCAGCTTATGGTCAAGTCTCTCCTAAAAAAATGGCTCAAGTCTCCCTCTCACGTTTTTTCGCAATTAATGATCAATACATTTTGTAAAATAGAAGATAGCTTGATTTTCTTTTTATGTTTACAAAGTCGATTAAATGTTTTATGAGTACATGTCAACTTTTTTTATCTACCACGTTAAATAAAATTTTTATCGAAAAACAAAAACAAAAAAAACGTTACTATTTTCGACAAAAAACAAATTTTTGCATTCACCAGCCAGAGTAAATTGAGGATCTAGAATAATTTTTGTTTGCAAGTAGAACATCGAAAGATGAAAAAATTTGGTATAGGTACTCATGAGTCATTTGACTGATATTTGAGAGAATTATTTAGAGTGGCTCATGTCTCCCATATGGTCAAGTCTCCCGGACTCCCCCTATAGTTTCTTGCGTTCAAATGACATTCAGGCAAAAGTAGTTCGGGAAAGTAGTTTGCGTTCATATAGCTTGCTGTCTTTTGGTTTGCCAGATTTTGGTTTTCGCTCTTTCGACCCCAACCCAACGCCTAAACAATACAGCTAACCAATTTTCCCTTGATGACTGCCTAGCTTAGGGATCAAAAATCAATCGCCCATTAGGAACGATATGATAAAATAATAAAAGCCATAAAAATATAATTAAATATCAAACAAATATCACATGAAGCTCCTTTCAATAAGCGCCTTTAATATGTGTACTTAAAAATTTCAATTCATTTGACATTTTTTATTCCCTTCCGAGACTGAAGTGAAGGTTGAACCCCGATTATGATTTCAAATTCAAATTCAAACGCCCATCTCATGTCACCTGCTTAACAAGCACAAACAAATTAATGTCCTTAAAAGTAAGCCCTCATGATGTTTATTATATCTCAGCCTTTTGAGGTAATTTGAAAATATCACACACAACGAAATATCATCGTGAATCGCGGTTAACATTTAATTATGAGTAAATAAATGACTAAAGCTCCGTCTGTTAAATCGAATATTATTATTTTTTTTTTTGTGGAATGCTTTACCTTCTGGATAATTTTTAAGGGCGAAAAGCGATAAACGTTGGTTGTAGACGTGAAAATGAGGTTATTCGGCTTAATTAAATTTTCGAATTGGAAACGTGTGAATGAGATTATGTTGAACTTCTTTTATTTTGGCTTAATGCGAATCAATATTTTTTGAGAAATTGAAAGTTGGTCGACAGCGACACGTAGTTCATTGGATATACAATTTTTTCTTATGAACCAATGAAAGTGGACTTGGAATCTCTTGTCTCGTATATGTCAATGCACCCAAGAGTTAAAGCTAATCAACTAGTACCCACTTAAAAGAACAAAAAGGACAAACAAACATTTCAAATTTACTTTGCCTCGTTCTGTCTTAAAATGTTGAAAATGAATACTCTCAAACTTTTGAAGGATATTCCACCAAAAAAGATAAGTCCTTGGTAAATCATGAGATACGTTACTTCTGCAAAGTTCTAAAGCTAAGCAAATTATGTACCCAAAAAGTGGGTATGTTCTAGTTCGTTTTCGAGCCGCTTGCGGCAATGTTGGAACATTTCACAATTATCTTTACAGAATTCACTGGAACCATGACACATGAGTCATGTCGCAAGGTTGGTTGATAAATGCTACTTTTTCCTTATGTTAACGGTTTTGTCGTTGGTATAGCCCAAAAGTTTTTGACTTGTTCCGCTTTCGCTTTTAAACGCTGGAAAGGTACGTTCTCGTACTTGAAATAAACTATTTTCTTTAGTCCTCTTATCCGGGCATGGGTTTCCGTTTGGTGTTTGAAATGGAGAAGGATTAAATCTACATTTTTAGTGGGAAAAAGGGTTATGCATGCAGAGAGGAGTGCAACGATAGCCGCCGCTTGCCGTTATCGTCCCGGCCGTCTGTCCGTGCGTCTTCGTTTCCTCGAAACACAACATTTTCTGGAGCAGTAATTTCGTGATTTATGTGCACTCGGTGGATATAATGGCGGCAGCGTGGTGCAACTTGCCTTTTCCTTCCTTCTCCGCATGCAGCCGTCGCTGTCGCTGTCGTCGTCGCTGTTGGCAGTCATCTCCTTGTCCTTCTCCTAAACTAGAAGCAGAACGAAAGCAATTATTTTTCACTGCTAATTTTCACCAAAGCTACGCGGAGCTCGTTAGCGGTTGACGTTTTAGTTTTTTTGTGTTCACATTTTATTTCTTTTTGATTATGTTTGAGTTTTCTTGGTGCGCTATGCTAAAGCCATGATGCCAGGATGCTGCCTTGGCAAAAATTTTGAGTGGAAAATTATGCAAATGGGTGTGAGTGTTGATTTTAAATTTTATTTTCGCTCCGTGGAATGCTGCGGTTATTTTTTTTAACTGTTTTTTTGTATACGTTTTATTTTCTCAGCTGTAAGTGAGCATTTTTGAATGTAAATACAAACAAATTTTGAGATTATATTTCGGTGTTTTTTTTGTTGTTGACGCGTTTTGTGTGATTCCGCTGTTTTGTTATGATTTTCATTAATTTTTAGATGCTCGACTATTGTGTGAAGGCAGCCGTTAAACATAAATTTATTATATTTTTGCGTTTCTCTTTTGGAATTGTGGTACCTACCAACATTTCGCTGGTGAAAGGCAAACACGGGGTGTAATTAAAATGTTTGTTAGCTGGTCTGATTTTTCAGTTGGGGGAAGACTGTTGTTTCCCTTTGGAACAGAGTGACTGTGGAAAAACTATGACTAACCCCTTTTAGGTACCTTGAAGTTGTTATCCCCAATTAATTTGAGTAACTTTCTTATCCGTTTGTAGAGGTTATGCGTTAAACAACAATATTTAGGTCATACTCCACTTCTAAGTAAGACCAGAATTAAAAGAAGAAAGTAAAAATTTAGTTGTTAGTCCATCAAAGGGTCAGCAGTTTATAGATAAGGATTAAAGGATCTGACTAAATAATTATTCAGTGGAAATGACTTCAGTATGCAATGACTTTTAATGTACAATAAACTCGTTAATGAAAACGCATGGTACCTACATTAGAGCTGTTACCATTGACATAAACTGCCTTTAGCCAACTTCATGATGATTCCACTTGTAATGGAGAAACAATAGTCCTCGATATTCATAATGTTGTATGCCTTTATTCTATGCTATTATTTGCATCCTCATTGGCCTTGTTCAAGTAAACGAGTTGCATAGGAAAATCAACATTTTCTGACTAACAAGACCCTGCTTTGATTAAAATAAAACCAAGCGCTCTGGCATCCGCATTCACTTGGTCCTTGTACCGAAGGTTCGGTGTTCCTTGTCGTCTCGAACCTGGTGGCTGCGATTAGAGGACTTTCTTGGCTGAAGCATTGTCGCCCATTCGCAAAATGTGGCTTAGCCAATGTAGTCGTCTTTGCTTGGCTTTCTGGACTACATCCACATCTTGGTACAGCTCGTACAGTTCGCGGTTGAGCCTTCTTCTCCATTCGACATCGTCGAATGCAAAGTTAAGCATGGTTATGCCTCGGTAGTTTTTGCATGACATAGGATCGCCTTTTTTGGAGATGGGGCATAATATGGAGCTTATCGACCAGTCAGTGGATATGCATTCTTCCTCCCACACTTTGTTGATGACCTGGTGCATGCGGTTAATCAAAACACCTCCTCTATATTTAAAAAGTTCCACAGGTATGCCATCCGACCCGGCCGACTTGTTATATGTTAGCTTTTGGATGGCTTTTTCTACCTCTTCGACGCTGAGGGCTGGGACTGGGTCTTCATTGCTTCTCTTTCGTCTTTGGCTCGCTTGATATTATGCGCATTCAGCAGCTGTTGGAAGTGCTACTTGAAGACATCTTCATTTCCCTGTGCTTCGGTCATAAGGTTTCCCTCACTGTTTCGGAAAGCCTGTTTCGCGGTTCTGAAACCAGAAGCTATTTGCTTTTTTAGTTAAGCCAGTCCTGGAGCTCTATAAGAGGATTACATTTTGTACCACGCTCCTTGCCATCCAAGAATGTTCCTACTCAAATGTAAGCCAATTAACACAAAATATTCTACACGTAAGCCAAAAAGTCTTATCTGGTCCACTGTCACATTTTTGCAGGACTTTATGTTTTCCTATTCCAAGTAAATGAGAATTACAATCAAAACGTTTAAAATTATAACCAGTGGGCAGTGGCTTAAATATGGTAACGCAAAGCACAAAAGGACATTTTTCGGTTTCTATGTCCGATAGAAATTCTTACGTAAAATTTATGTAATCTCGAAGAGATGCGATTACGTGATATTAACACCGTAACAGGATTGTATCGCCTTTGGCGACTGGACAAGGATATTATGCGAATAATCTTTCTCAAATTTTGTCACAAAGAGGAGATAAGTTGAAAGTATTTTGGGAATTATGTTCTATGAATATCCGGATATTTGCTCACATCCTGTTAAATAAAAATTCTGAAGGACTATTGCTTGAAACCTGTTGAAGAGACAGAGAGAAAAACAAGTTTACTCTTTGGAATTGAGGTACAATTTCTAATAATTTTCAAGGACTTGCTGAGAGCATATGTATGATGCCTGTGCCGTTGATGGATATAAATAGGTCAAAGTGATGTAGTTAATCCTTTTGACATGAAAATTACGGCTTTTTTTCCTTATAAATTTATCCTTTATCCAGTGTCCTAGTTTCTTTATCGTTTGTGTAAAAAATTTTATGTTTATTCTTTTTATTCCCATTTTTGTCCTGCTTTTAGAGATGTATTCAACCTTAGTCCTTCAAAGACTTAGTCGCCTTCTTGACAGCAATTTATCCTTAGCAATCCTATTGGTAAACATGATCAAATTTTGATTAAATATGAATGAAAAGAAGCGGCTTGAGGGAAAAATGTAATTTTGAGTTTTTTCTTTATTAAAAAAGGACCAAAAGGATAAGGACTGTTAAGTCTATCTCAAGTGTTTTGTGTAGGAAATAATTCCTTTTTTCAATCTCAATAATTTTGTAGAAATTACATAAGGTCGGTTGCTATGAACCTAGCAGGGGCGATTCCTCATAGTTGGCTAGTTTAGCGGCGCTAAACCAATAATTTCAGAATACAAATTAATTTTTTTTTTCTAATATATAAACATTATTCTTATGTTAAAGTCAATAAACGACAACGAATACGTTACAATATTGTAGGGACTTAATCACTTAATAGCAACAAAACAGAATTTCCTACCAATATGTATTTTTCATTGCATACAAACATGTCTCATGCGAAAATCTATCATGAAACTATATTTAGCTCCAAAATTTGTGCTAACAGATTTCATACAATCTTCATAAACAGAAAATGAACACATTTGAATAAATGCCTTCAAAAATGAACAGGAGGGTTAGCGCAAAAATCACAGCTAACTATGAAACGAGAACACAACAACGACAGATATGAATACGATACGAGTCGTTTCGTACATGAAACACGAACACGATTCGATTACACGAGTAACGATAACGAGCCTGCTTCTGCTGTTTGCTGTGCTGTTGCTTTGGCTGTTGATGGGCTTTGCGCTGTGGGCTGTCGCTGTCGGCTGTATGCCTATGCTTTTTTTTTACTGAACTTCATTTATGCAAAATGAACCTTGTTTCTTATTATGTTAATGTTAATTTTTATATTGTTTATTTTTTACTTGCGACACATAAGAATTTAGGCAAAAATTGCATTCGTAAAAAAAACTTGAAATTCCAATCAAAAATAAACAATGATAGAGAAGACGGAAAACCTGCTCCGACGATTCCGTCTGTCTGTCTGTTATTGCACCTGTAGCCTTAACCACTGCTTCCGTTGACTTTAAATTAATATTAAATATACATAGCAGTTTGAGCGAATTTGGATGGGTCGTTTTTTTATTTTATTTTTTAAATCAAAATTTAGGGTAGCCACCAATGCTTCAATTTTCTCAAAAACAGCTCCTCCGATTTTTCTTAAACATCCTCGTACATTTTTTTTTCCGAACACTGGTGTTTTTAATGTAAAAAATTATGTTTGTATTGCTCCAATACGGTACCTCTCATAGAACCGTTTTTTTTCTGTCAATAGATTTCCTTTAAAAATAATGGTCCGAATAAAAATATAAAAATAAAATAGAGTGGCACGACAGCTCTTGAAGAGCCAAGGCCTAAGTAACTTACTCTCATCAACAATTTTCTGGGTGCGTGTGGAAAATTGAGGGGACCTACAATTTAACGACGATTCTGAACGGCAAAGTTGAGAAGCACTTTTTCATGACAGATTGATACTCTTTGAAGTTTTGTCAGTTCTTCGCAAGAGGCAGTAGGTACCCGTGAAAGATGAACTACAAACTTTATGGGCACGAGTATGACTCGAACTCACGACGTTCTGCATGGCAACCTAACCACTTAGCCACGGGCAGCTGCGGTCCGATTAACGTCTTTTTTTTTAGGAGTATATATAATGTTGCACAAATAATATTTTGTTTTCAAAAAACATTTAAAATTTTTTGGATTTAAAAAAAATTGTTTTGAATTTTTTTTTTCAAAATTCCAATATTATAAGACGTACGAGTATATTAACATTTTTTTTCAATATTGCATACCCAGATTAATTTTAGGACATTCTAGAAAAATTGTATGCATAAAAAAATAATTTAAGGAAAACCTCTCCATGGAATTAAAAAAAAAAAAATTAAATACTTTTAAAGAAATCTTATGGCATATTTTTTTCAAATAAAATGTGCTTTTTATGTACCTTTAAATTTTATTTATGAATTTTAAATACTTGTTTTTATTGTTAATGTTTTTTTGTGTGTTAAGTTTGGAGTACTGGAGCAAAGTGCGTGCGACCCAGTCGTGCAAATTTTTTTTGTTGTATTTTAAACTTTCCCGAAGAACGTTGATATAGCTAACCCACAAAACTTGACCAGGAATCGCCACTGGAACCTAGTAACCAGAGCTCATGCGGTGGTTTTTTTGTTGCCAGCAACATGTTTCAATTGATCACACCTACACTATATCTTACTTAAAATTATGCCTCAAGGCTGTCTCTATTAAAGGTTTCTCCAAAAGAGAAGCGCAACTTTTTGTTTAAGAAGAGTTTCGCTGGAATGCCAGAGTAAGACATTGTGCCATGCATAGCTTTTCTGGCCTTCGAAAGCCTCTTTTTTCTGGTACCATAGGCACATCATATATAATTTGAACATTTTCCCCATTTTATTATTTTCAAGGAAGAATTTTTGTCTCTCAGAATAATTTGAGTTCAACCGAAAACCGAAACCGCAACAATGTGAATCGCATTTCATTATAAATTTCAACAATAAAATCAACTGGAGTTTAATTAGCTTGAGGCTTCTCGTGTATGCCACAGCGCAAGCTGTTGAAATTGAAATTAAAATTCACACGAACCACAAGAATGACAATTACGCCTCTTCTAAAAAAATAGGATATGAAAATGTTGGTTCTCCATCGCGCCATATAGAGACGCTGCTGTAGGGAACTTCACTCCAGTGAGCTCCCCCATTCAACGTTAACCTTAATCTTGACAAGTTGTTTGGTGTTTAAATTCCAAAGCCTTCCAGCAAACAACAAAAATAACAATGCGTATTTGTCCCTGATCCCCAAAGTCCACAATGTTCTGTCAACGTTTGCATTCCATTTCCTGTAGGTATTTGCCATCACTCCCTCATGACCTAGATATGCACTTGAAACTCAAATGCCACTCGAATCATAGTTCCATTTAAGCGGAAGCTCTCTTAAACGGTCATAAATTCTTGAGACAGAACAGAATTCGGTATTTGCACCACCTTCGAAATAGAGTATGAGAGGCAATTTTAAATTGTCCTCACTGCTAGGTGCACAGGACGACATTACCTTAACAGCCTTGGAAACAAAATGCGTTGGCAATACTTTTATGGGACAAAAAAGAGGTAGTTAGTGTCATCGTCATGTGTAGGGACTGTAGGGCTATAGGACTTAAGCGAGAAGTGTTTATTAATTAAGAGTCGATGCAAATTTTTACAGCATCCAGGAAGGACTCTATATGGTGTGTGGAATAATAACTGAGAATTGCCCTGTTAACTGTTATTGCTTACATTGATTTCAGAAAACTGTGTGAATCAGAGTTTGCTGTGTATTCAGTTTTATTGCATTTTTATGGATTCAAAGTTTTGATTCTTATTTTGCGCTCTGTTTTTAGTGATACTGTAATGCTAGATCTCTTAAAGAAGCCGCAAAAATATATATATTTTTTACGAATTTTATAAAATAATACTTTTATTCAGTGAACACAATACAATATTCTTCAATAGTTTTTGGAAAATAACACGTAACTCAGTAATACAACACAATTGAATATTGGAGAGATATCGGACGTGTGCTTCGTTTGGCTGCTTGATCACCAATGCAAGCTCTCTCTCGTTGGCGGTTCACACAGAGCAGACAGCAGACTACAGACTTCCCCTACACTCTCTTTTTTCTCTCGTTACTGTTTTTAAGCATAAATTATTTTACTTTGACTAACAAAAATTTCTGAAATAAATCGCAGCACGAAAAAAAAGACATTCGATCTGAAGTGTGATGCCAAACTACATCAATCCAGCAAAGGGACGTTGGACGTTGACGTTTCAGTTTCCAGTCGTCGTCGTCAGTTACGCGGAATCTTGTAAGCAAAATTGGTCTGAGCAATCAGCGATGAATTTCAGCTCTTCCATCGTTAATAACAGACGAATTGAACCCATGTGCTCAGTTATTATGTTGAACCGCATAAGACCGTGGTTTTCAGTTCAAAATAAACCGTATCTATTAATAAAAACGTCTATTCCATAGATTAACTAACCCATAGAATAAGAGTTAATCCATAGGTTAAGATAAAAAAAATAATTTGTTCTCGGAGCAGTGAAGTGACGTTTACCCAAAAAACCGATTTGTTGTCGTCTTTGCTATATTTGCAATCGATTGTGGCGCCATCTAATGAAATGACACAGAGGCAATTTTTTTCATGTTTGTTTATTCGTTCGCTAAACTATTCGCCACAATGGAATAAGTTAGTAAACTTCAGTTAAGAGAAATTTTGTATTAATATCATTTTCCACTTATTCCACAGAGTACGGTTTAACCCTTCGCTATGCTGTGCTTATGAATTTGGCTGAACGCCTTTTCGAAGGTAGAAGTGAAGAGGTAAGGCTCTTTTTTCAGGTCGTGTTGACATTAAATTCAACAGAGTCCATACAGTTTGGACACTTTCCTTAGTTGGTTTAATCCTTTTATTTTTAACCCAAGGACTATTCGCCCGTGAAGTGTCGACATTCTGACCTTCTACCTTCACACAAAGCAGTACCACAGGAGACGTTACAAATAAAGAATTAATTTTATTCTATAGACACAACATCGCCATCTTGCTTCAAGGGCGTTCAATTCCATTCAACCACCATATCAGACAGAAAAAAAGGATTTTTCAAGTAAAATGGGATAAAGCACTTAAAAATCACGAAGAGTTGAGCAGGATAAAAAAAGGCTTGCCATGGCATATCCAATCAGCCATCAGACACAAGTTTTTATCACCACCCGCTTAGTCTCAATCTACACGATTGTATCCAGACGCTGCTGCTGAATGGCTTTTGTTTACAAATAAATTGAAAACATCCCAACTCAATCGATCCGTCCAAAAGGCTCTTCATTTCAACCTGAAGTGTATTTATGTATTCCACCGAAGAGTTCAGTTGTTGTTTATGTTTTTTTTTCGAGTGTATTTCATTTAATTATCCTGATTGGTTTTGAGAGAAAGTAAATAAGAGAGTTAATGAAGAATATTGCCTTAGAGCGTGTTGCTGGTGAGGAATATTGACTCGCAATTTAATTGAATTGGTTAATGAAGTTTCCAGGATAAAATTTACATTTTATTTATTTTTTGTATGCAAATCTTTAAAATATTCCAGATAATGGGAGGAATAATGGAAAAAAAACTTCGCGTGCATATTTGAAATTATGATTTAAATTCAAACTGTTAATTTTTTTCTCAGGATCAGGACTCAGGAGCAAGCTGGAAAATATCCAAAAATAAAGTTCTCAGTTCGAGGTTAAATTAAACAAAATTTAATATTAAAATTTAACAGTAAAAAAGCGACTCACCGTACTGCGTATCTCAGGCTGAGATCCTTCATAGGTTAGGAGCCGGTTAAGTATCACTGCATTTATCCTCTGACTAATGGCGAACCAATCAAAGTGCTGATTTACAAGAAGCTACTCGGGCTAGTGATCACTACGCTTTCCAGTTTGGATCACCATATCAAAGACAGAAACTTTAATCTATAAAGTAAGCTGCTTGCGTTTCGTACTGTACTTCGTTTCAATAGATAAATTCGTCTTTTTGTATTCTTCCCCGTGGCTGGTAAAATTACCTGTCAGATCCATGACCCTCACTACCCCAAGAGTTGGCTTCTTCCGCAATGCCAGGATGAGTTTTCTACATGTAGGTTTCTTTGAGAAGCTTTAAAGACCTCTTAAAGAGTCAACACTTGGAAAATTTGCTTATCAGTTTACTTTTGGACATGAGTTTTTCAAATAAGCCACTTACGACATAACCATGCCCAAATATCACAAAGTCCTTCGTTCATTCACATCAAAGAGAATTTATTTTGAAGAACCACATAAATTGTGCTCTTAAGAAAACACAAGTCATTCGAAACGTTTCGTACATAACAACCTGCAGGTTGTGATAGCACAAAAGCCGAAGGCCTATACTTAAGTCTGAATAGAATCGGCAAACTTTCTTCCTTCTCAAACCATTTATTTACATTCTATTGGTTTTTCAAGGAATTTAAAGTTTTTACAAACGAGAGTAGACAAGCAGTTAGGTACCTGTAGCCAAAAAAAGAGAAAAAATTCAATTGCAACTGCATTTTGAGGATACACCGTAAGATTCAATACCTGGAAATGTTTTCCTTTATCAGACCAAATTCAAAGAAAACAAAAAATCGACAGAAAAACTGAATGGATTCTTGGTCAAAAGTTTTCAACTTTTCAGCTTTTTGTTAAGAGAATTGAAAGAGCAAAAAAAACATAAATTGAAATAAAAAATCATGAAAAACTCTCACAAAAAATAAATACCACAAATGGCACAAATGTGCTTTTCCGGTTCTCAAGGGGTCCGTCCGTCTACGGCGTCGGCTTGTGTGTCAGTGTTTTTTTTTTTCTCATCGCGTTAGTGTGCAAATTTAGATTTTGATGCCACATTGTTTTTTTTTTGAGGAAGAGAAAAAGGAAAAACCAGAATGCCGGATGCTTTTGTAAAACTCGCATGACTGTAAAAATGTTTGGCAGACAAGCTGCGAAGCTGGCAAGTACAAAAATGTGGGTAAGGCCCCCCTTTGCTTAAGAACTGAGTAGAAACAAAAATGAGATCAAGGATTTGTTAGGAAAAAGTGAGTGTAATTTTTTTTGCACATTTCCGTTTGGTTTTGGAAGTGTTTGTGGGCTTGTGCGCATCCTGTGATGACTGATGTGAGATGGAGGAAAACATTCAGTGTCAGTTGTTTGAATAAAGTTGTTTAAATGCTTCTTTATTGTTTTAAGGTTGAATCTTGCCTTGGACAGTGGCTGCACATCACATAATGTGCAGTGCAACAATGAACGATTATTTTTGTCTACACCTTTAGTTGTGCAGGAGAAACTTCTTTGGGCAAATGATTCATTCGCGAAAGTTGAGGTGCAGCTGGAATTTTCACTACAGACTGGAAGTCTGAAAGGCCAGTAAAACTTCAGAATACACTTTAAGTCAAGAAGGTAAGGACTAACCAGTAACCTCCTTTCTGTTTCGAGGGTAGGACCATGGATGTATCGTAACATTTGACAAGATGACAGTAACTGTTCGTGGTAATGATGATGAAGTCAAAAGGATTGCGAGTCTAGTCGGGCAGTTACACGTTCTTCAAGAAAGCACTGAACAGGCAAGTGTACTAAAAGAAAAACCAGCTAGATTCGAATTTTGTTATAGTAGGCTTGGTTACCTCAACAAAAGAGATTGGTTGAATCTGTCTCGAAATGGGCTAGACATCAGTGTAGTTGGGAACTATAAAGAGTTATGTGAAGTTTGTCTTCGCGGAAAAATTACGCCATTGCCTTTTCCAAAAAGTTCACACAGATCTACTCAGCTCTTGGATCTGGTTCACACATGAGGTGTGGGGGCCTTCCAGGACAAATTCAGTGGCTCAGTCACGATATTTTGTCACTTTCATCGATGGTGTGAAACAGAAGAGTGAAGTTTTTCGTATATTTAACGAGTACCTACAAAGCTCGCGTGGAGCTACAAACAGGCTAGAAAATAAAATATTTGATGTCGGATAATGGACGAGAATTCCGAAATAATGAATTTGATGAGTATGTACCTGAAAAGTCAATGGAATAAAACGAAGACTAACGGCTCCCCATACTCCACAGCAAAATGGAGTGGCTGAATGTTAAAATCGAACACTTGTGGAATTGACAAGATACATACCTACTTATTCAATCAGGACTAGGAAAACCATTTTTGGGCAGAAGCTCTCGCAACGTCAAATTATTTTCGAAAAAGATGTCCGATGATTGGTTTAGAAGGCCATTCCCCTTTTGAACTTTGGAACAAAGAGCTTCCTTATCTGAGCCATCTTAAGGTTTTTGGAGCAAAGGCATTTGTGCTGGACAAATCTGCTGGTAAATCAAAGTTCGAGGCTCGTTCAAGTGAGGGAATATTGGTTGGATATTCGGAAGCATGCAAAGGTTATCGACTCTGGATTCCTGAAAAACAGGGATATCAAATTTATTGAAAACGAAATTTTCGAAAAAGCTAAGAGCGTACCTGAATTATCATCTGTACATGCACCGCTACAGCAAGCGGAAATATAGAACTTGACGTTGGAATATTGGCTGGAAAATCGACAGAAAATCAAAACTCGCTCTTGGATTCCAAATAACCGAAGAAAGTATATCAAACCAGATCAGGAACACGAAATGACAGAGCAAAACTAACACGAACATTGCAGAAAATGGAAGTTAATGAAAAAGAAAAGGCAGATGAAGATAGCTTTTTTGATTCGCTGAACTTCTTCTTGAAGATGCGATGATTGGAAATGAAGCAAATGAATGGTTGGCGGCAATTTAATGAGATTCGGAGTTTGATAACAAAAACCACCTCTGATCTTGTCGAGCGTCCATCAGAAAGATCTTTTGTGACCAGCAAAATTGTTCTAGGAAACAAATTTAAAGCAGATGGAACCTTAGAACGTCGAAAAGCTCGAGTTTTTGCCAGAGGTTTTTCGCAGCGTCATGGAATTGACTTTGAAGAAACATTTACACCCGTGGCTCGTCTTGAGTCTATTGGACTCCTTATGACATTGTCTGTTCGTGAGAGTCTTGAAGTTTACCAGATGGAAGTACCAGTTGATATAGTTGACGAAAATGGCCAAGGATGAAGTAAGGAAGAGAGCAAAACAAATGCTTCAGGAGTTCAATAAAGGAGGCAAGGTGTGTCGAATGAGAAAGTGCTTTATGGTCTTCGTCAAGCAAGACGTCAGTGGTATAAGAAGATTGATGAAACCAGTTTTGGTGGCTTCAAACTGCATCTGATAATGGGTAATCCGGGGTATTTTTGCCTTGGCCGGCTTACATACTTGTTTTAGTCTTAGGTTTTAGGTTTAAGTAGAGTAGGTGGTATGCAGTGGCACTAAAGAATACATAAAAAACAAAAACAAAAAAAAAAGTGAAAAATGCTAACAAAAAAGCGAACAAAGTGAAAAAACAAAAAACAATATGAGAATGTGAAAAAGAGACAATTATAAAAATCACGAACACAACATTAAAGGACATAGTTCTTGCCGCTGTGGTTGTTCTAGTTTTAGGTAGTTTGTAGGAAGATTAGGTAATTTTAAGTTTTATTTTTAGGACCTTAGTTTGTAAGTTAACCCCCCCAGATAAAAGTTAATGTCATTAGTTTTTTCAATTTTCTAATAAAAAAAATAAACAAAATGGAGTTAAATGAAATAAACATAGTTCGTAGGCCGAAAGGCATTAATTTTAAGAATCATGAATTACTTAGAGCGCCCGATTAGGGCCAGTAAGTTATATATAAGTAGTAATAGTTAGGCTAGTTTCCAATGTTTGTCTAGCATGTAAGTAGAGTTAAGATTAAAATGAATAAAAAAATGAATTGAAAAAAAAGAAGATTGATGAAACACTACGTAGTTTTGGCTTGAAACCAGCAAATATTAAAAGAAAATAGAAAATAGTTTGGATGAAAATTTACAAGTTCATTTATTTTCAATTTTATCATAAGGAAAGGAGATTTTTGAACTGGCCGGAAATTACATCTACACATTCACCTGGAATTGACAAGTGTCGTAAATATCCTTTTGTTCCAACATAAAAAGCAATAGGTACAAAAAACTTCAGTTGTTGTAGGGATATCAGAAGCTTCGGAAATATTTTTTCATTCTTTCTTATATGTTTTGAAATACGACCCCAGTAATCATAATTTATCCTGTTTCGAGGAGCTTAAAAAAGCATAAACCAATTAAATGTGCGGCTATACATTATTATTTTCCTTCGTTCTTGAAAACGCTCAAAGAGAGAGCCATTTTCGACATCCGATGCTGTCTAAATGGGTGTGTTTTCAGTCAACAAGTCACCAACACACCAAACCAATATATTTTGCAGAATCAATAAAATTAAACGAACATTCGGCGAAACCGAAGAAAGGACTTTCCTTTATGAGGAAATTTATTTTATTTATTTACGACAAGGTGATTATTGTTGCGCAAGCAATTTTCCATTAAAAAAGGGAAATCAATTTTATTCCGAAGCACCCTGTTTCTAAATAGGAGGAAATAAGCAGATTATTTCCTGCTTTGGTCATTTAGTTTATTACCTTACACAAAACGAAGCCTTATTGTTGTCTGATTACGCCCGGAGAACCACCCTCACAACTTTTCCGCAAAACAGTTTTTGCCCAAAATGGCCACAAGCCATCACGAGCATTTTTTCTTTCAACAAAACCAAACACAAATAAATTTAACCTCGACCCAAAGCCACCCTCAAGCCAGCTCGCGCCGCGCCGTATCCATTGCTTAGCTCTGAATAGATTCAATTATCCTTCTGGAATATGAACGAAGGACGTACACCGGAAACGAAAAATTAACATAGGTCAATTCAGCATTGTGCACCAAACAGACGGACACAGCGAGCGAGCGGTGGAATATTCAACTGTTATGATTGCGATGCTAAGGCAAACAATGACGACACACCATCGCATCATGTCACTGCAAAAGTTGCAGTTCGGGGTTCTATGGAAGGACATCAATGTCATGTTTAACGTTTTCGAGTGAAAGTTTTATAAACGAGAGACTTTGGAGGACTGACATCAATCCATACAAGCCAGCGGCCGGACAATCGTCTGCTCGTCGCATTGTGCGTCGTCGTTATTTGTGTCGTTTGTCAGTTTGAGGTCTCGAACCTAGTCGCATGGGATAGTGAGTTACAAAATTATTGTGTTTCGTTTTGTTTGCTCGCGGCAAAAGGAATTTCAATGTGATAGCTTTTAGACCCCTTTTTGGAACAAAAGTTACTCATTTGCGTAACGCTTCGGTTGGTATTGGCAATGCCACAACAATCTGCAGTATAAGGCTCATCCAAGTCCAACCGCATCGACTTCGGTTGAGTTCCTGTGGAAAAGAGTTCCATCAACCGCGCAATGCAATGAGCACCAGAACTAGCACTAAAACGAAAGGGTATAAATTTTACCAACAGAATTCCAAACAGCATCCATTGGCCAGTGCAGTGGTGATTCCTTTCACACACAGCAGTGAATGTGTTCAGTGCCTTCATGGATTGTTGGACATCGTTAGGTAATTGGCAAAGCATTTTCATTGTTCTAACACTCAACGTCGTTTGATTGGTACTCAGATTTTTGTAAACCAACCTTTGGGATCAACGGAGAGAATCAAACGACCTTGAGTGTGTTTACTGCAATGATTGTTACTTATGACGCCGAGTAATGATTGTGACGAATTTTGTGGGCCAGAGAAGTTTTTATTCGGTTCACAAACTTGATGAATTTCCGCCTTTGACCAGAAATAAATTAAAGTTGCCTTAATTTGGATTTTCTAAAAGTACAAAACAACAAGAAGAGGAAAATGGGGAAAATAGTTTCAGTTAGTCATTATCGGTGCCGCATTGTTTTTTGTGAAGCAAAACACCAAATTGGACCGCCCCTAATTATACCACGCTGAATGCAGTAATAGACCTGATTTTGGTACAAAAAAGTAATGAGCTTCATTTTATAATGAATTTCATTGAATTGGATGTTTTCAAATTAAATAAAAAAATAAATAAATTCCGAAATTAGTTTTGTCTAACAATGGGATCGTTTTAAATCCTTCGATTGTGTTTAATTGTTTGCCTGAAGTGTTCAATTAAATTAAATCTTTTCATACAAACTGAACTTATTCAAATTCGTGGAATTTTGGATTTTGGAGGAAATTGATTTGGACTTCATTAGACGACTTAACCGTCATCGGTGTGGCGGCGAATCGATGCAGAGCAATTTGGAGGTTCCATTAATCTACCACATTGCGATCGACGCACGACACTTCTCTAGCATGCAAGATGTCCGCACATTTCGAGGAGCCAACATTGACTAGGACCACTACCTTGTTGTAGCCAAGAGGTACGAATGCGAATATCCCGATCAAGGCCAATACGAGAAAATGCTAGGAAAAAATTCGACGTCAAACGGCTATAATCGCAAGAGATCGCTAGATCCTTTTCCGACCGTTTCTGCGAAAACCTTATTAGAAGTCCTTTGCTGAAAGCAAAATATGTTGAGAATCACTGCCAAGCAACCATCAGAGGGGCTGCATCTGAAGTGCTAGAGTTTACACGGCCACTACAACGAAACCCCTAGTTTGACGATGAGTGTCGACGAGCACATGGGCTGCAAGGAAGGACACGAGCAGCTTGCGAGCTCTACAAGCAGAAAAGGAAAGAGGAGCATGAGAAGGGCATGAGACTCGCGCAATCGAGGAGATAGAGGGTTGTCACAACGGGAACAAGGTGCGAAAGTCTTACAAAACCGAACCGAGACCATCATAGGAACATCATAGTAGAACCACAGTCAGTGCTGAATATATGGAAAGACCACTTCTCCAAGCTGTGTAATGGCGATGACAGGCAAAATTCCGCAAGATGTACAGAGACATTCAATTTGGAACTTCAAATCGATACCTACCACCTTTTCATCGATTTCAAGACTGCGTTTGACAGCGTCTATAGGTATAAAGAGAAATGTCTAGTTTTGGCATCCCAGAAAAATTCGTCCGATTTCTTCAACATCATTCTTCAAAAGATTGTGCAGAACTCCAACGTCAACACCGGACGTACAATCTTTCAAAAGTCCGTCCAGCTACTAGGATATAGGCAGACGACATTGACATAATTGAAAGAACACAGCATGATGTCAGTGGAGCGTTTGTGAGCCTTGAGTAGCAGGCCAGGTAGATGGGTTTAGCGAATAAGGAGAACAACAAGAAAGGACAACCAACATCGATGTCTTGGAGCCAACGTCAGCATAGACAGATTTGACTTCGAGATAGTTAAGGACTTTCACTTTGTCTACCTGGGATCCGCTATCAACTCAAACAACAACACCAGCGCTGAAATCAAACGAAGAATCACTCTTGCCAATCGCTGCTTCTTTGGACTTAGAAGGCAATTGAGAAGTAAAATCCTTTCTCTAGCAACTAAAGTGTCATTTTACAAGACCCTCATCATCCCGGTGCGACAGCGACTGGACTGGCTGCTTTGAGAGAAAAATTCTGCGAGTGAATTTTGGTCAAGTTTGCAAAAGTGGAGAATGGAGACGAAGATTCAATCAAAAACTATACGAGCTGTTCAACAACACTGACCTAGCCAGAAAAGTTAAGGTCTAATGACTTAGATGGTTGGGTTATGTAGAGCGAATGCAAAAAAAATTCTGTTTCGGCTAATAGAGTCTTCGAATCCAACCTGGAAGGAAGTCGCAGAAGAGGAAGTCCGCGCCACAGGTGAAGCACACAAATGGTAGAGGACCTGAACCAACTTGGCATGTGAAACTGGAGACAGCTGAACCGAGCTGCCTGGAGACGTTTGTTGAATGAGGCCTGGTCCGACCTGGGCTGTAGCGCCACCATAAGTAAGTAAGTAAATAAGGAGTTACGACACCGTATTAAGCAATGACTCGTTTAAAAAAAAACCGTTGACGAACGACCGACCACAAAAACAATCGCAATTTGGTTTCATTACCAAAAATAAACAAAATCTAACGCTCATTTATCCAAACAAAATATTCATTGCAGACAAAGTATGTTTCTTCACTCCACCCCTTTCCTCGGATTATCATCGCCTTTATACGAACTGAGCCTTTTAGTCGTATTTACTTGCCATCAACATTGAATTCTATTACCAGCCAACAACAACAATAAAACCAGCCAAAAAATAATAATCTCTAATTTATTTCGTCTAAAAACCAAACTTTTGTCTGCGCTTAGAGATTTTCATGATTGTTGTCTGTCGCAAGTCTACGTACCGTTCGTAGCTCGTCTTTTTCAGCAAATCCGTTTATACGGCATTTAACCCTTAATAACCATAAGTCTGTTTGTTTATTTGTCTGTGTGTGTGTGTCTTTAGTATGAAGAAAGAACCGCACTAATATTGTGTAGTCGATAAAATTGATTTATCCGCAATAATAGCAGACTAAATATCTACTAACGAGAGTAAGTTCTTATTCTTGTTGCCACAACTGAGTCATGCACTAGGAAAATGCTGGGCTTATTGTTGGAACTCATTTGCGTAGGCTTAGGATGTCTCTGTTTAGATAGGAATTCATATCTGCCATTGGCGCTGGCACAGTCACGCACATTTGGCAAATTCTGTGGGCGCAAAACTATCGTTTTTCTCATTGTCCTGGGACTGGGAAGTTTGTTACAACAAAATTGTCTCGGAAACTATGGCAAGAGTTGGAATTATTTGCCTTGGTATAATCAGTGTGGCCATTTTACTTAAATTTCTGAAAAAAATTTATTTCGAATTTAAGATGACAAGAATAAAATTCTTTCGATCTGAGAGTCGAATTTGTGTGAGTCATTTTTTAAAGGTTGTTGGGTGAATTTAAAATTTCGAAATGCTGGTCACACTGCTTAACTGAATATTCTGCTCAAGTGAACATTTCCATTTCCAAACACCCATGTTGCCATTTTGTCCAGTGGCCTGGGATGTCTACGTCTGTTAATTTTGTTTGCAACAACTAACAACACGGCTTGTACGTTTTGTGTGAAGGACAATGTTTTCTCTGTTTCAGCAATTTTGCCGAACGATATTATTTATTCTCTGGATTTTACTTTTATTTCGATTTATGCATTGCCCAGCTTATGTTTCAGTTTTTTTTTTTTCTTATTTACATCGAAAATTTCCAAAGTGGATGAAACTAAACCGAGTTGTCCTGGTCGTAAACAAACTTCCTTGGATAAACGTTTGTTTTGACATCCTCATGGCTTTATTTACGGAATCGTTTTAACTGCACCGCTTTTATTTGTTTATCGATCGTCAAATTGAATTTTTGGATTGCCACAGAATGCAAAGAAAAAATGTTAAAAAAAAATCCAGAACCGAAACACATGTTTACCCTGTGTCATAAGAATTCCCCCAGCGCATCGCCACAAACCGCTTCCGAAGGCCGGCAGATGGATTTTCAAAATGTTTACGATCAAAGTCGAAACAAAAAAGAACAAGAATAAAAAAAAAACATGCAGATTTTTTACAGCACAACACTAATCTCATTGAAATGCGAAATGCTATTACTGTAAATTGAATCCCTTAAAACCGCCACAAAAGCCAAAAGGAAAAATGAATGGTTTTTTTGGGTGGTGGTGGCGCTGGCGTTGGCGGCGGAAGCGAATGCAAATATGAGTCAGTATGCCATCGCGCCCAACGACCGCTGGCGCTTTGGTCCAATTAAAAGTGAAACATAAAAATGGGGCACAAAAAGTTTTAAGCCGTTTGAGAGAAATTTGAAGTCGTTTTTTGGCAAACTGAAACCGGAAATAAAAATAGATAGGAGTGGGATGGTGTCAAGGGATTTGGATAGAACAAAAAAGGACTTTTGACAAAGTTAATGCGTGTTATGTGGTTTTGGGAAAACAGAGACAAAATTAAAAGCTTATTAATTAAGTCCCGTTTTGTACGAAAGTTAAATAAATTTTAAAAAAAATTAGGAGACTATATGTTCTGATATGGTTCCATTAGGGCATATGTTGTATCTTTAAACACCAAGTGCTAATTTTACCTCCAAGCGGTAACCACCGGGTACTGACCATATCACTTGATAAAGCTTGCGAAATTTGTAAGCGCGAGTGCAAACGGAGAAACAGCAGTACTTAAACAACGGCCCTACAAATTTGGAGGTTAGTGGAAGGGGCTAACATAACAACCCCTCCACAGTAAAAAAAACTTGAACGTTATGAGAGAGACAGACAGAGCCTCGGATTATGACCCCCTTCAAATGGCAACCTGACCCGGAACGACAATGGATAACGAATTGAGAGTTTGTACCTGGAATATAAGAACATTCTACTCTCCAGGTGCAACTCAAAAACTTGAATCTGTCCACACGCAGTAGGTATAAGGCAGACATTGCTTCGATCCAGAAAATACGATGGATAGGATCAGGAACTATGAAAAGGAAAAATTGTGACATTTATTACGGCTATCATCAAAGATTGCACATATTGGATGCGGATTCGTAGTGGGAAACCGGCTAAGATCAAAAGTCATATTGGCTTCCGTCTAATCGACATTCCTTCAGCTCGTAATACGGTGATAAGAAATACTAGGTTTCCAAGAGGAAAAATTTATACAGCAGCCTGGCGATCTCCAGATGGTCGAACCATTAATCAAATCGACCAAATGCTAACCGTCCACTTTCCGAGGTGCAAATGTTGACTCTGACCACTTTCTGGTAGTGACTAAGTTTAGAGCTCGTTTATCATAGGTCTTCTCAATTCTTCACACGCACCAGAGAATTGTTGATGAGACTCATGAGAGTAAGCCACTGAGGTCTTGGCTCTCCCAGAACTGTCGCGCCACTCTATAAGGAGTTCACCTACCTTGGAACAAACATTAATCCCACAAACAACACCTAAGTGGAGATCCTACGAAGAATTGCCCTAGCAAGCCGCTGCTACTTCTGTTGACAAAACAACTGGGTTCAAAACTCCTCACTCGAAAGACAAAGTGTCTACTAAACAAAACTTTGATCTACCAGTCCTACTCGAGACGACATGGAAGACGATTATCCAATGAAAGGGATAAAAGCAGTTGGAGTTATAAACCAACTTTTTTTTCAACAATAGAGTGAAAATCCATTTCTGCTTCTAAAACGATCACCTAATATCAAACCTCATTTTTCTAAACACAACAAACTCAAAATACTTCCTTAATGAGGCTTACCATTGAATTAACAGAAAACACGAGCAAAGAATTTAATTCCAAGCCAACAAAAACATCCATGAAAATAGGAAATTAAGAAAAATATAAGACAAAAGAAAAAAAAAAAACAACCTCGCCAATGTAATCATTTCCATCATTATCGTTTTAATTTTTTTCTATTAAAACAGCTGGAACACCACAGGAATACTGAAACAACCATTATACGACTGGTTTCTATTTTCCATCGTCGTCGTCGTCGTGCGTTGGGCGCCATGTAAGATATAGCAACAAAAACGAATCCCATGTTTTGATTATTCTGCTTTATCGATATTTCATAGTGCGAATATCGACATTCAACAACAGGACACGTAAATAAGTAAAAACCCCTAACTCATCCTTAATACTCAATTTTCTCTGTTTCATTCGGTTTTATTCGTGTTTTTGTTTCTGTTTTCTGTGTTCTGTTTTAGGCTATACGTTTGGTTGAAGAATCAGAAACACAAGTCGCAAGAGAAATTGCCATTCATTTCACACAGCGGAAAAATGTATAGAAACGATGGCAATAGATAACTTGGCCAACATATTTCATCGATAGAAAAAAGAAGAATTTCACAAGTCAAACACATATTTTTATGGACTGATGACAATATAGTCAATACTCTTATCGATAAGATGCTGCATTCACTATCTGCTGCTGACAGTTAGCTGAAGGAAATATACCTAACTATTAGTGACTTGTGAAATTCACCACAACACACATCCCATCAACGTCCATTGGACGCATTGATGTTATGCGGAACATTCGACATTTCGATAATATAATAAAAACTCAAATAATTCGGCACAATCAAGATAATCGAATCGATTATTTACCATTCTGTCAAGAGTATTTTTGGCATCACGTTCTGCCGCACATATACATATATGCCAACTTGTTCCATGCCAACGCTGTCACTCCAAACGCCAACCCCTTCCTTCCGCTATTTTATCTTACGAATGAATGCTTCGATTGACACTGCTTCTGGCGCCCAATGCGAGTCTTCAATATCCATCAGCGGCGGTGTTCAACTTTTATAGTTCAAGGATATGCCACATCCTCAATTCCACTCAATGTCTCAAGTACACGCACAAAATGCCGAACCTGTTCAAGCATACTAAAAAGCCACTGACTCCTCTCTAAATGCAATAAAGTCGTTGCGGACGTTTTTTATTTCTTATCTCTTTTTTTTTTTATTCATGTTTCCTTTCATTTAACTCCTTTTTGGAATTTAGAGTAGGAAATTCGATCTTCAAGGTCTTCACGGTGGCGGCTGGGATGAGATAAGAAATAAAAATGTGAATTCCGTGAAAGATGTTTATTGGATTTCTTTTTTTGTTCTGTTCGTTTTAAATGGGATGAGTGAGACGAGCTCTAGCTGACATTCGGGGATTAGATTTTGTAATGGATATATCTATTTTGTCGTAAGACATCTGTCCTTTTGTGGGAAAAGAAGACAAATTATAAGGAATTATGCATGTAATAGGCGTAGGCATTATTGGTTTGGACTTTGTTATTCCGAAAACAGTTTTGCGAGTTGATCCAATTTGATGTCGCGGCTTGGTAAGGGATTAGCGCGGTGTTAAGGGACAGGAAAAGAGAAAACCTTTAGGAATGAGGATTTTGGCTTTTAGACAGTTAAAACGGAGAATTTTTGAGCATATCCCTGTCCATTAATGTTTAGGTTTAACACGCCTGAGTTGCCAGAACTTGTTTGCCTGAAGACGATCATCTGCCTTATTGGCATTTCCTTAACGGAATTACTGCTTCAGAACCAGAATATAAAATGTGGGTTGGGGTCTAAGGACTGAAAATCAAAATTCCAGACAGCGAAATTCCTTAGTGCAATTGCCCGCATATCATTTTTCGGAAAAAATTCTGGAATGCCGGAAAAATCCTTTTCCTCACTCAAAGTCATAAGAATTAAGTAGATCGAACAGCCCTGAATTAGGCCACACCCTTTTTCATACACAGACATTTTATGAGACACCAAATGCTGATAGAATCATGGAGAATTGATAGCGCATCGCCTGGTGTAAAATCCTTTTATGATATCAAATGCATCCGTTAGGTTTTTTCCGACCATGATGGAACAGCGTGAGTTTTCCATTGTCATCTTACACAGACGGACGAGTTTTTTTGGGATGCCAAAACTAGACATTGCTCTATATAATTGGTCTCTATAGACGCTGTCATAAGCGGCCTTGAAGTCGATGAAAAGGTGGTAGTTATCGATTTGAAGTTCCTGGCTCTTCTCCTAGATCTGCCGTAGAGTGAGTATTTTATCGATGGTGAACTTTCCGGGTCTGGAGCAACACAAATAAGGACCTATCGGGTTGTTGACGAAAGGCTTCCAACGTTCACACAGAACGCAGACAATATCTTCTAAGTCTCTTAAGGAGGCTTATATACCTCTGTAGTTGGTGGAGTTCAGGTATCTCCTTACTTGAGGATAGAGCATGCAATGCTGAGGTTCCATTGGTCAGGCATGCTTTCCTTCGGCCAAATTTTGCAGATGAGTTGGTGCATACTCCTAACCAAATCATCTCCAGCTGCTTTGCACATTGCGGAGGCTAAGGCGTCTGCTCCAGCGGCTTTATTCGACTTAAGCTTAGACATCGCTATCTTCACTTCGTCAATGTCGGGTGGGTGGAATTGTTAACCGAAATTTGTTGTCCTTAAATCGTTTATGTGGGTCGTCATCATTAGTTCCGTCCGTATCTGAGGCTTGTTGGTGTTTCGGAACGGAGTTTTCTTTATGTGGCCGGGCAGTCACCCCGACGCACGACCCCCAATCTGGTACCGCCAAGAACAACCCACTGGGGTTGGGACCCAATCTTCGATTGAGGTACTAGGCACCCGATGTTCACCGCGGAATTTTCCCCACATGAAATGATACAAGCAAATGATGTTCGAAGGGTAGACACAGTGTGTTCAAGAGGACACAAGCTTCCACAACAACTTCTGTCCATTATATTTCTGTTTGAGGGTATAACTCGAAAACCAGACCTCGCAAATATTTTTGGTTTTCAGTGTTTGACAGATGATATTCAGCGTGCTTTCTTCCATACCCTTCAATGCCATTCAAATCAAAGTGCCTCCTCAGAAATATTCTAGTCTTCCTCCCGACTTTTTGGCGCTCGTACTTCAACGTTGATAAGTTGAATATCGGCAAAATCGTTTGTTTCCGACTTCATTCAGCCTTGAAAAGGAAATAAGATTTCTCTTTGAACAAAAACGATTAAAATTATGAATCTTGATTAATAATTTGGTTTCCAAGTCACGCGATATACGACTTTAATTTATGAGACTTTGATTAACACAAAAACAAAATTATAAAAAAACATGTTTCCTTCTCATTTTTGTTGTTGTTGTAAATTTGTTCGTGTGCAGCCAAAGCAGCCTATCACGGAAAACCATGTGCACTTCCGACACACATGCTCGAAGGCATTAATTACAAAAAAGAGTATTGCGAGTCGAGTTTTATTGGCAATGCACTCACTCGCTTTTCATGCGATAAAAACTTAACACGCTGTTATCGTTGTTAATATGGCCGACGTGTGGCGGCGACCGTCGCGTCGATGGGCATTGGACAAAGCTGTTCCAGCGTGCAGCGGTAAACAAGGATCCTCTTATGTGTTCATCTCAATTTAATTACACGCGCCGCGCCGCCGGTTATTGGACGAGAGCATTATTTTATTATTGCCGTTCCCGAGCTATTTGCCGATGCCCTGCACGTAGACATGTGCATATTATTACGATCATTATTGAAGTTATCATCGGAACAAGCCAAAAACTGGGTCAGCTTCATTAAAAAGAAAAAAAAACAGCCCAAAACTTTAACATCCCGGTCGGGTCCTCGTAAAAATTTATTTTCACACATTTGCACCATCAGTCATTAATTTTTGTGTCCTTTTTCTTGGGACGGAAAATCTGCTTAAAAAAATTGTTTAAAAAGTAAAAAACGCCCCCAAAAACCAAACAAATCCTTTCAATTAATTTGACACATCATAAGGGTAAATACAAAAAATAGAAAAGAAGACAGCAAAGGTATGATAGATAAGCTCCTCGAGGAGAAAGCAGGCGGTGGTGGTGGTGTGACATAAAGCTGCTTTGAATTTGTATTTGCAATTGTGAACTTAGAGCACGATGATTGATGTCAACACTTCCTGTTCCGGGCTTACCTATTTCCTCGAATGCGAGGATTTTGTGAACGATATAGGGGGATGTCTCATTTTGAGGATAAATTGACTTAGACGAAGGCGGAATGGCATAATGCAATCAATCATTATTAAACGGTCTAACGTCAACTAGAGAGAGAATGCGACGCTCTTGTCTCTTCCTTTCGTTCGTCCTTTTTGTGTCACTCAATATTCAAGCCTCGATTTTTTTCGAGAGGATTTCTTTTTGTTGTTCTCCTTTAAATGTCGACTTTTTGAAGATAAATGGAAAAATTTGCTGATGGTGGTTGTGTTTGGTGCTCGTTTATTTTTGTTGGAGTTGGAGAGGATTGAAAGATTTAATACTAAATAATATTGAAGAAGACATCACTGAAGGGTATGTTTTCATTTTGTATCCTATATGTCATTTTGAGATGGCACTAAAGAGGTCCTTAAGAAAATGAAGGAGGAGCATGTGTTTCGCATGGCTTTCATGTTTGCAATTTCTAATTGTGTAATTGGATTTCCAATGGGGATATTATTACCTACCCTAATTTGTAGTTCTTAAGAGTTTAAGTTCCTTATGATGAATAATGAACAACAATTAAAAGACAGAGGAATTAATTTGTAATACAGATTTGCCTGGAAAAGCTTAGTCAAACAAAAATGTAAACAAAATGTTCCTGAGGATGAATTTTACATGAAATATAACTAGCAATCAATGTACATACAAAGTACAGATACAAAAAGCACAGGCAACTGAAGTAATGTACTGATATACCTTAAGAGATTGACAAAAACACAAAATCATTTGACAGTGAAGGATAGAGCGACGAAATCCATTCTACATTTGCGTAGTGCGGGCTACGAATGAATTTCTGTATTTAACATTAGCATTAGAGCACTCCGATGTTGTTTCAGACTTGAATCACTACAAATAGAACAATTCATATCTCAAAGCGAGTTCAAAAGAACTGCGCAAGTCATAACTTTCATGAGGAAGTCTTATGAAAGCTACTGAACTTTCAAATTTAGTAGAGATCATTCTTTTAAATGAAGAAATATAGATCATTCAATGCTTATGACAATGTTTTTTTTCTTACTTGCATTAAGAAGCCTTATGCAAGCCGAATGACAGCTGGTTGAATCAATTATATACTTACTTACTTACTTATGGTGGCACTACAATCCAGGTCGGACCATAGCCTCATCCAACAAGCATCTCCAGCAAACTCGGTCCCTAGCTAGCTGTCTCCAGTTTCGCACGCCAAGTTGGTTCAGGTCCTCTACCACGTGTGTGTTTTCCACCTGAGTCGCGGTCTTCCTCTTCTGTGACCTTTTTCCGGGTTGGATCGAAGACTCCACGAGCCAAAGCATTATTTTCCATTCGCTCTACATGACCCAATGATCTAAGTCGTTGGACATAAACTTTTCTGCCTAGGTCAGGGTTGTTGAACAGCTCGTACATTTATGCAGGTTTTGTCTAAAACCTTTTTGACAGCAAAAGCATCCGTTAGGTTTTTTCTGACCATGATGGATCAGCGTAAGTTTTTTTTTGGAATTGGTGACCTGCTTCACCCAAATTGTATGGTTCTGTATAGCTGGCGGAATTATGCTCGTCATGGTCATTAATGGTCATTATACAGCTTGGAAAGTGGTCTCTACAGGCTTCGGTTCGGGGTGCAAAAACCCCTGGTGGTTTGTTTTACCATTTTGTAAAACTTTCGAGCCTCGTTCCTGCAGTTATGACATTCCTCTATCTCCTCGATCGCGCGCTTCTCATGCTCCCTGCTTTTCTGTCTGAGAAGTTTGTGCTCCTCTGTCCTTTTCTGGTCGTAGAGCTCACGAGCTGCTCGTGTCCTTCTTTGCAGCGCCGCTTTGTATGCCTCTTGTTTAGCTGCATGTACCTACTCGCCGGCAGTCATCGTGAAAATAGGGGTTTCGTTGTGGTGGCCGTGTACGCCCTAATACTTCAGAGGCGGCACCGCTGATGGCTGCTTGGAATTGTTGCCACTGGTTCTCTACATTTTGTGCTGGCAGCAAAGGATATCTGAGGAGATTTTCGGAGGATTTTCAATTATATCGGGGATGTTTTTTAGGTACTTGAACAAGGAAGTATTATAAAAGCACTTTGTATTCTCAGGCTGCTAACAGCAGGTCTTATGCAATATTAAAACAGGCTTCTATAAGGAAACTTTATGGGCGTTTCATCATCATGTTATTTGAAATTTTAGATGCTTGTGTTTTATTCTGCATACAAATCAAACCACATCTTGGATCACCCTTAAGAAGACTATTTATTATTTGGAATAGGTAATCTGCCTGAACTGAGAGCAAAATAGCGCCCTCTGTCAATCATTTAAAAATGACCCCAGCCTCAAGATACAATCAATCCTAATTAATGCTCTCTCCCATTTCAAAATCTTGAGTTTAAACAACTCTTTTGAATACAACAAAACACTTTATTTGAAATCAAATAAAATTCTCAATTATCCTTGGATCATCCAATTAATGAAAGAAAAAAGCAAATACAGAAAGAAATTATCCTTTAAAAAACTGCTTCCATGTTTAGCTTAAAAAGGTTCATTTCGAAGCCCTTTTCGACCGATTGGAAATTAAAAATTGATTAAATACTAATAAACTGTTCTCCAAAGGAAGCCAAATGGAAGTCAGCATCTTTTTTTTTGCCTTGCTTTACACTCGACACGGTTATTCGTCCTTCAAAGGAAACACTCTTTGAAATTGTAAATTTATCTCGACTTTTTTTCGTCTTATTATTAATTTACTCAGAATCCTTAAATGGCTTCGTCGTTTTCTTTGTCATTTTACGGCGACGACGACGCGTCGGTCAGTTGGTTGAACGTCCATTCGAAAACGAGTAAAACAGGACTAATTTGAATGAGGAAAGATTCTTTCTCTCTCTACGTAATTGATGAAATAAATCTCCGAAGGGCTTATATCAGCTTTAACGACTGTTCTGAACTGGTAGATAGGTAAAAACGATGTACCTATACAAAACTTTCATCTTATTGACTGATTGAATCAATGAAACATTGAATTGATGAATTTATCCACAGTATTAGTTCTAAGGACCAAAAAGGGCGTTCCTTGGCCTGCAAGCTTTTATGAAGTCGTAATTGTTGTTTTCTTTTTCTGTTCCTCAAGGATTCATTGAGGAACAGGTAATATTACTAAACAGACTAAACAGCTATCAACATCTTCTACATTTTTGTGAGAATGCACCAGTGTCCTTATTACATTTTGCAAAATTGTGTTTCCTCTCATATTAAACAAGAGAAAAATTCTTTCTTAGAATTTCTGTTATTGTATTCTCGAAGAAAATAATTATTACAAAAAAAAAATTATTGCAATATTTTGATTTCCTTGTTCATTTACACAACAATACATTGCATCCCAAGTTGAATCGAAATTGGATTCCGTCCATCTTCGAATACATCGATGCCAGAATAATAAATGTGTGTTCGAGCACGTCAGAAGAATATTTTGTAAATCAATTTGAAACATTTTTTCAATTTTTTGTAAATCAAGAAGAAGTTTTTCCACATTTCGTAAGAACTCAATCTCGAATTGTTGAAAAATAAATTCTCCGAATTGTGTTTGTGCACATTTAGGTGGAAGACTTAAAATTAATCCCAGAGGGGTTCTTGAATGTCCTGTCTGTTTGTTGGTTCTTTTTCCAGGAAATAAAAGCAACTTTTCAATCTTGAAAATTAAGAGAACATTTTTGTATTTTTGTTTATTTTTTTTCCATCTACTTCTGGCCGTCTAAATATCTACAGGCAACATATCAATTAAAGGAATATTGTACAAATTCTTTTGCAGCAACATTTTGTGGCTAAAAATACATTTTCATTTTATTTGTCGATTAAAACAGAGCAATGGGAATTATTGAAGTTTTTTTCTTAAATGATCTCGAGAAATAACATTGTTTTGATTTCAGGAAAAGCCAGAAGGAATCAATGACATTTTACGGAAGCATTTAACGAAGAAAGAACAAGCTGTTTTTTCTTTCTGCACTCACCACTTATTGTTCAGGACATGAAATCTTTAAATTGTATCGAAAATTTTGCTCAAGAAAGAATTGAAAAAAACTACAAAAAAATCCTACACCAAAACTATTTACAGATTGGGATTTTAATGAAAGTGTAAAAAAGTCTTTTAAGGCCGCGTATCAACCTCACCCATCACTCTGGTTTCAGGATTTACTCTTACCTTTTCATCGAGCTTTTCGAGGGCGAGTCTAAGAGGATTACTGAAGATGCTGCTGTAGTCTTCACTGTTAAGGGCAGTCTTGTTGATTCGAGCTCCAGAAGGAGGGGAGTCACAACAGGAACAAAGTTCGAAAGTGTTACAAAAAGGTAAAACAAACCACTAGAGGTTTTACACCCCGAACCGAAGCCTGTAGAGACCATCATGGGAACATCGTAGTCAAATCACAGTCTATGCTGGGGATATGGAAAAAACACTTTTCCAAGCTGTAAATGGCGATGACGAGCAAAACTCCGCCAGATATACAGAAACATTAAAATTGGGTGGAGAAGACCACCAATTCCACCCACCCTAACCGCTGAACTGTACAAAACAGCTTGAGATGATTTGATTAGGAGTATATGCACCAGCTCATCTGCAAGATTTGGTCGGAGAAAAGAATGTCCGAAGAATTGAACCTCAGCATCGTATGCCAGACCCTCGAGAAAGGAGATCCCCTGAACTGCACCAACTACAGAGGTATAAGTCTCCTAAAGATCTTATCTATCGTGCTGTGTGAACGTTTGAGGTCTTTCGTCAACATCTTGTTAGATCCTTATCAATATGGCTTCAGACCCGGAAAGTCCACCATCGATCAAATATTCGATCTAAGGCAAATCTTGGAGAAGACCCAGGAACTTCAAATCGATACCTACCACCTTTTCATCGATTTCAAGGCCGCGTATGACATCGTCTATATAGAGCAATGTCTAGTTTTGGCATCCCAGAAAAAGTCGACCGTCTGGGTAACATGACAATGGAAAACTTACACTCATCCATCATGGTTGAAAAAAACCTAACGGATGCATTGATGTCAAAAAAGGTTTGCACTATCATGCGATTTCTTCAACATCATTCTTGAAAAGATTGTGCAAAACTCCAAGGTCAACACCTGAGACACAATCTTTCAAAAGTCCGTCCAGCTACAAGGATACGCAGACGACATTGACATATAATTGGAAAAACACAGCGTGATGTCAGTGGAGTGTTCGTTAGCCTTGAGAAGGAGGCCAGGAAGATGGATTTAGCGGTTTACGAGAACAAGACCAAGTTAATGTTGTCAACAAGAAAGGAAAACCAACATCGACGTCTTAGAGCCAACGTCAGCATAGACAGATCTAACTTCGAGGTAGTAAAGGACTTTTTCTACCTAGGATGCGCTATAAGCTCAGACAACAACACCTGCGCTGAAATCAAACGGAGAATAACTCTTGCCGATCGCTGCTTCTTTGGAGTTAAAAGGCAATTGAGTAGTAAAGTCCTCTCTCGAGCAACTAAAGTATCACTTATCCTTATGTATGGTGCAGAGACATGAACCATGACACCATCGGATGAAAACGCTTTGGGCTGCTTCGAGAGAAAAATTCTTCCAGTGATTTTTTGTGTAGTCTGCATAAATGGAGAATGGAGACGAAGATTCAATCAGGAACTGTACTAGCTGTTCAGCGACAAATTAGGGTCCAACGACTTAGATGGGTCAATCACGTAGAGCGAATGGAAAATAATGCTCCGGCTCGTAGAGTCTTCGAATCAAGCCCGGAAAAACGTCGCAACTCAGGTGGGGCACACAGGTAGTAGAGGACCTTGGCGTGCGAAACTATACACTGAACCAAAAACAGCAGTCATATTGATTATTTTTTACATTCAACTGACAATTTTGTTGTCAATTTACAACCAATGACCGCAGTAGTAAATATGACAATTTAAAATTTTCAATTTAATGATTCGAAACCGGGATTGTCACATTGATAATTTGCGTTGGCAAATCGAAAACCATGGTTGCCATATTGAAATCTATGACAGTCGTAGTAAACACTGCAGTAGTCATTTGGAAAACCCAAATTATCAAATTGAAAACCGAGGAAGGCTTATTGAAAAACATTACTTTTAAATTGAAGACCACGGTAGTCAACTTGACAACCGTAGTAGTCACGGTAGTTAATATGAAAACTACGGTTGTCAAATTGAAAGCAGTAGTTGGTAGATTGAAAATCATTCTTGTTAATTTGAAAACCAAGATTTTCAAATTGACAACCGCAGTAGTCATATTGAAAAATACAATTTACTAATTAAATACCACGGTAGTTAATATGAAAACTACGGTTGTCAGATTGAAAACAGTGGTTGGTAGATTGAAAATCATTACTGTCAATTTGAAGATCATGATTTTCAAATTGACAACCGCAGCTGTCATATTGAAAAACACAGTAAATCAATTTAAAACCACGGTATTTAATATGAAAACTACTGTTGTCATATTGAAAACTGTGGTTGCTAGTTTGAACATTTAAAAATTTGTTTGGTTTGCAATATTACAATCATTATGATACACTTTAAAATTTCGATTGTCAATAAGATTACCGCTTTCGTATCCAGGACACCCCTTTTTCTGAAATATGAGTTGCAAGAATTGTTTAAAATATAAGGCAGATCTAGTTTTTTGGAATATGTTTAATAATTCATTATCACAGTTAAGTCAACGTACAAATACAATATACATACATTATACATATAATTCTTATGAAAATACTTACATTATAATTCTTAATAAAATATGGTTTTGGATTTGAACTTGGTTTTTGCAAATGTTTTGGTTTTGTAGTAGAAATTGATGTTGGAGTTGGTGCTGGTGATGGTGCTGGTGTCGGTTATGGTGTTGATGCTGGTGTGCGTCTTGAACTTGGTTTTTGTGATTGCGTTGGTAATGTGATTGATACTGAAATTGGTGTTATTATTGATGGTTTTATTGTCGTTAGAACTGGTGTTGGTGTTGGTGCTGTTGTTGGTGTTGGTTTTGGTGCTGGAGTTGGTGTTGCTCGGTGTTTGTGTTGATGTTGAGGTTGGTACTGGTGTTGATAACTTCATCTACATATAATAATTTTAGAAGAAACAATTAGAATTACTTCTGTTAAGAATCAATAAGTAGTTTACCTTTCTCAAAATCCGCTTCTTTTGTGTTTTTGAGTGTCCAATACGTACTTATCTGTAGTTGGCCGTAGCTTAGTTGGTAAGTGCGTTGGCTGCTAAGCAGAACATTGTCGTGGGTTCGAGTCCTCGTGTCCAATGTTTTTATTTCATCTTTCACGGAAAGAACTGACAAAACTTTCAAGAGTATCAATCAGTCACGAAAAAAGTGCTTCTCAAACTTACCCGTTCGGAATCGTCGTTAAATTGTAGGTCTCCTTAATCCTTCACACACACCCAGAGAATTGTTGATAAGAGTAAGCCACTTAGGTGGCTCTGCAAGAGCTGTCCCGCCACTCGCTATTTATTTATTTAATAGGAACAGGTTTTTATTAATTACCTTACCTATAACAATATTCTGCTTGGGATTAAATTGTTTAAGAGTATTTAATTCTTGATTATTTAACTCTTACCTTACCTGTAACAATATTCTGCATGGGATTAAATTGTTTAAGAAGACTATTTAACTATTGATTATTGAACTCTTGATTTACTTGTATATTTTCCACTTTTTTACACTTCACTCACGAACGTCTGATAGACTTGATGCAAAACTACTAAATGAGGATTATATTAGGTACTTGTTGAATTCAAGATAAACTCGATTTTCTTATTGAAAACAATAATTGCCAATTTGATGACCATAGTTTTCAATATGACAACCTTATGTGGTCGATCATCAAACTGACAACAGCAATTGTAAATATGATTTTTAAAAACGGTTAAAGCATCACATTGACTACTGCGGTTTCAACTTGACAATTATGGTTTTCAATACAATTATTTTGATAACGGCATAAGCAATTTATCGTTTGTTTTTGTTTGTTCTTGCTCAATTCAAGATTAAATCGGTTTTCGTACTAAAAACAATATTGTGAATTTGATGACCATATTTTTCAATATAACAACCGGATGTGGTCAATCATCTGATTGACAAACGCAATTGTAAATATGATTAATTTAATTAAAGATTTGAATTTTTCAAAACTCGACTTGGAAGGCTTTGCAAATAATAAAAAAACAACTAGTTTTTGATTTTTTGCAAGGCTTAGGTTAAAGTGTCTGTCATGGATATTAAGAGACACACTTAGGCCGATCAAAGGCCCATTGTGATAAGGCTTTCAAAGTCAAGTTTTGAAAAATTGAATTAAAAAACAAAAACTCGTCATTTATGCATTAAAATTATGATCATTATCATAATCATAAACAACAATAGTTCGAAAAATCCTATTAATTAATGTTAGTTTCAATTTTCTCCAAACATCCTTGTAATTTTTTTTGTTTTCGGAACACTGATGTTTTTAGTATAAACAAATTATTTTTGTATTACTCCAAAACGGTTCTTATCATAGAACCGTTTTTCAACGTCCCATAGGAAGTTATTGTAATGGGGCTGATTTTGTGAATATCCAGTTATTGCATATCTCTATGTTTCGAGGTCACTAGAATCCGAATCAACCCTTTTTATCATGATGTCTGTATGTACGTATGTTCATATGTGCGTATATGTTCGATTATCTCGCGAATCACTCAGCCTTATTAAAGCTGATTAGATTTGAGCAATATCGGTTTAACGGTTTTTTGATGGAGGTCAAAAAACTAGGACACAGACATCATGATAAAAGGATTGATTTGGATTCTAGTGACTTCACAAAATCGGTCCCATTACAATAACTTCCTCTGGGAAGGATGTGGTCATTTTTTTTTTTTTTGTAAATATGGACTTATTTTCTCCAAGTAAGATGCGGCTTTATTTCCATAAATTATTCCAATTTCGTCTTGAAAATAAAGCCCCATTTTAGATCACGTCATATTTCGATAACGAAAAAAAAACTCCATCATCATATCGACAACATGGGTTTCAATACGAAAACTTTGTCAACGAAAAGTCTTCGCTAAGGAACTTATTTATTTTTTGTTTACTTCTATTTATTTTGATTTATATTCTAACAATCGAAATTATCAATATAGCAACTCTAATTTTTTATTTGATGCCGGTAAAATTCAGTCATCACATTAACAACTGCAACTGTCAATTTGATGATTTTATTTTCAATGCACTTGTTGCATTAAGGTAGTAATCATATTGATAATCATTGTTGTACAAATGATGATTGTAGTTCTTACTTAACTGACGGACAACCTAAGGTTTTCATATTGACAACCATAATCTTCTAATTGATCATCTCAGGTATTAAAACGACAACTTTGATTTTCAAACTAGCAACAAGATATTGAAAATTTCAAATTGTCCCATTTACTATCAAGTTGTTAGATTTTGAGACGACTTTTGAAAATTTACATCACATTGAAACTTTTTTTGATCAATATAACAATTTTCGGTTAACAACCAGTAATTGTCAATATGACAACGGTAATTTTTTTCAGTGTAGACAGATAGCTAGGGACCATGCTGGCTGGAGACGTTTTTTGGATGAGGCCCTGGTCCGACCTGGGCTGTAGCGCCACCATAAGTAAGTAAGTATTTCTGATTTCTGATTTCCAAGCTTGTCCTCAAATAGTGATTTTCGTTATAAAACTTGTTCGAATACCTTTTAGGGAAATATCTTCCGATGTCAATATTTTAGCTAGCATCTGTTGACCCAAAAAATAACCTCATGGACGCAAATGATAAAAAAAGGTTTCAGACAAGAACATAATTTGCATATTCCAAAAAAGAGTTGTTCATTTACTTGAATACCCACGGACACGGAACTGAAATTATTGGAAGAATACAGCGCAAGAACGTACCGTAACTTTAAATGAGAGCAAGGCGAAAAGACAAGGCACCTAACAACGACGTTTTAGACAGTTCATCTTGACTTTCAGAAATAGCTTTAAGGAAGTTAAAGCATTAATTTGTGTAACATTAGCTGCGTTTTATTATCACAATGATCCAGATCAGATCATTGATTTATATGTGAAACAACAACAAATCGAAATCCTACTTTTTACTTGGATCAATTTTTGTGATCCAAATATTAGTTCTTCTTCCGCACACAAGTTGAAATGTTGGCGTATATTTTCAATAAAAACTGTGCTGCCACTTTCACACATTTATTATCCGGGAATGAGATATTTTTCAATTACATAGCAAAAGCTTTTTTCCATTAAAAAACAACAGAATAATCGTTCAACAAAATTATCGTAGGGCAACTCCGATGTAATGACAGAATGAATAAATTTTAAACTGCTGCCAACGTGACGTAATAAGTAAATTGATGATCCAAAGCTGTTTTATTATCATGATCTGATCCGGATCAGATCATGGTGATAATAAAACGCAGCTATTGTTGAAATCAGACGAAAGCTCACGCTTGCTTTTTATTGCTGCTTCTAAGATTTGAATCGAGTGGTGTCATCAAAGTTATTATTTTATCATATCTTATTTTAACAACGATTTGTCAAAAAATCACGTCTTCCAATTACATAAATTATTTTACCTTCCATTTTATGACCTCACAACCGCATAACATTAACTACTTATCGGCTAATCAACAATTTCTACAACCCAAAAATACTGACAGAACTCTAGCATATTTGAATTCACTTTTCCAACCACAAAAAGTTTCATAATTACTCCATTGACATTTTCCCCATTTACCCGATTGATTGGATTGAACAAAGTTTCATCTATGAACAAAAAATCTAAAACAAAATTCGTAATGAATTCATATAATTACCCTCCTGATGGCTGATGGCTTATGGCTTCGTTTTTTCAACATTCCAAAGTCAACACAGATACAATCTAATCGCATCATTCCAAAGCAACCAACTACACTCCCCCATAAAATGTCATAATTACCTTCAGAATTACGTTCTCTTTTTTGTATTTACCACCAAAGCAATTATGATTAATATTAATCTCTCCACGACCACGTTATATAATAGCTATCAATACAGTGGTTGACCTCAATAAATAATTGCATTCAATAAATTCCTGTTCGATGGGAAAATCGGTCAATTTGTATCGTTAAAATATCCGAAGCCAAAAACCAACAATTTGAGTTAGAAATGTTAAAAACAAAATTTACATATAGAAAGCCATATTAAGACATCAAAGACAAAGTAAACAGACATACCATTAAAAGTCCCTTCGTTTTACTACTTTCTTGTCTGCAAAGTTTTCATGATTTCTTTTTTTTTTTGTAGGTAAAGCCGCTCAGCCATCGAGGGTCTCGGTTGATCAGACTTTACACTCATGGTCCTGTTTGAGTGTCTTTTTTGAAGGTAGAGAGATTGTTCCACTTAACTTTTATGTGAATTACCACAAACTCGATTATATGATTAGGGGCCAACCTCTTGGCTCCTCTTCATTTCGTCACTTCTTTGGAAGCTGAATATTTGGCTAAGTGCTGTCAAATTGCCTGTGGCACCCAATCAGACACACACGAGGCGGTCTGAGTTGATATTAAAAAACTTCATTAATATCATATCCCCCGCCTCCTGTCCCCTCCCAAAATTTTTACAACACAAATTTTATCTCATAACTTTGAAGAGTTGATGTATGTCTTGAATAAGTTGAGTTCATCGTTTCGTTACGCATCGTTTATGTATACTCGAAACTGTCGTTGCTATAGCAAGGCTAACTCAATTGCCTAAGTTTTCCCATTAAAACCAACTTGAGTGCATCCTTGATACTCATACACACATACAAATGTACCGAAGAAAAGGTGACTGAATCCAAAAGATGAACAAAAAAGAAAAGAAAGTTTAACACAAAAGAAAACGGATATCCCAGAGTAAGTATCAAATCACTTCGTCTAACGTATGCAACTAACGCCCTAATGACATTTCCGAAATATTCCCACGCCCTACCATCCCTCCCCTACTAGTCAACTTCAAGTCTTGAGTAGTGAAAAATATATATAAAGTAAAATGACGACGTGCTTGTAATATAAAATCAAATTTTATACCTTCCGATGGCACAAACACACACACACACATACGCCCTAACCTGCTAAGAATAAAAAAGAAGTTTCCTCCAGTTAAAAATGTCGGTATTTTTTTCTGGCCGTACCTATGATGATGAAAGAAGACGAAAAGTAGAAAAAAATGTAAGAAAAAAATATACCGGAATTAACAAGGAAGGAAGAAACTGTCTTGAAACACAGAGCGACATTAGCAAACTCCCGTTAAACTTTCATTATAAATGCAAGTGACACACTTACAACGCCCCGAAAAAAAGCTCGTTACCGCCATCGTCCCGCAACGCATTTTCCTATCGAACTGAATCCCAAACAAGCCGTGAGGTGAAGTTGAATTCGAAAGAGATCAGTTTTTCGTTCTACAATCCCACTTCTGAAATTGTAATTTGAACTTTTTCGAGGGGAATTTCTTCGTTAAGTTGAGAGAGTGGAGACTTTCTCTTTCTCTTTTCGAATAAACTTCACAATCAGCATTAAGTGAAAAAAAATTTGATGAAAAACGACACTCTAGCCCCTGCTGTGGTAGGTAATGTACACGATGTTGATGTTGTTATGTTTGCGGTGCGCGCGGTAAGAGGTTTTTAGGGTCTACAATTTTGTAATCATTTCGAGGTCTCCCGTATACCCAGTGCCAGTTCCCATTGACCACGGATACCACCAATGAATATGGTAATCAATCATTTCACATCACTCGCTGCCGACGACGTCGCTGTTAAGGCGAGGAGCGCTGAAAAAGACAAAAAAAACAAACGACCGACCGACCGGCCGGAGATGCGGAGCGGAAGCACACATTCACAAACACAAAATAAGATGAGCGTTGAGTGATGATGATGGCGCTTTGGTTTCCCGGAACTAGGAACAAAAAGGGAAATATGGATATTCACGTGGAATGACACGCGTGTATGGCGTATACTTACTCTTTTGTTTATGTCCTTTGAAAATGCGTAATGGGAAGGGTGGTGTTTTGTTTTTAGTGTTTGCAGTTGGAAAGTTTATGACACTGGAGTTGTTTTTTTCGTTGAATGATTAAATCATCTATGATGGCTCATCATGATGGCTGGCTCTGGGTTAATTTTGTTTACGGTTTCGAATTGGATACATTGAGTTTTATGGAGGTGTTGAGTGTAGTGAACCCGCATCCGCACCCATTGACATGAATTCATCCCTTACTCTAACCCTATATCTTTTTTTTCAAGCTTTGAGGGGAGAGGGAGGGTCCAAATTAAGCATGTTTGAGGCATTTTGGGTGGGAGGGTGTGTTAGAAGTTCATACTTTGCTATATTGATAGTCTCCATGATGCTGATGCCATGTAGAGATGGTGTGCTGATTTATTTGAATGATGCTAGAGACGCCTT
Organism: Sphaerophoria taeniata; assembly: GCA_943590905.1. NCBI lineage: Eukaryota > Metazoa > Arthropoda > Insecta > Diptera > Syrphidae > Sphaerophoria > Sphaerophoria taeniata. The sequence goes on from OX016541.1 coordinate 150,448,381, forward strand.
CGAGTGGGGCTCGTTAAATAACTTTTAATTAACTTTTCCTATTTGTTTTCCGAAAGGTATTTTTTTGTTGGCCATTGAACTGTGCGGGACATGCATGGCATGATGTTGTCTCCCCGTGCGTTCCCTTCAAACGTCATCCAACATTTTATTCGAACAACTTGTATTTAATGTAGATTTTTATATTTTTATTGGAGAATTGTCCTTATAGATGGACGGTAAGGTTTTTATGAGGACATCATAAACAATTTTTATTACCCGAATGTCGTTCTCATGCCCTGGTCCAATAAAACGAAACAAAACATCTCACCAGGTGCTGATTATCGAGCAAACGTCCGGCCCTTCGGAGCATCCTGATGTCTCAGCAAAGTCGGTCTGGCACTCCCGCAGTCTCTCAATGAACGTTTCGTATTGAATTCGACTTACGGGAATATATTGAGGTACAAAGGAAAAGATTTTTTTGTCGATGAACGATGAGGGAAGGAAGAAAACTTTATTTCAGCGTTGACGTCGTCATCATGAATTTCGTGTTTTTTTTGCATCGATTTCGTGTATCCTGTTTTAACTTATAGTGCTTAAAATCTCTGCCCTTAAGACACGTTTTTGTCGTTAAATTTGCAAATATTCCTCCTTTGGAACAGGAAAATTAAAAAAGACAAACCAAAATGAAAAAGAAGAAAAAAACGAGAACGCTTTTGTTTTTGCAAATTTCTGGAGAGGAAAATAAATTTTGATTACTCAGCACATGTAGCTACCTATAGCCGTCGTCATTCATAAGACCCACCTAAAGAGTGGAGTGATGCAGGAGAAGAGCTCTAGATGGGATAGAATAATGAACATCCCTTAAGGCTGCGGGAACATAGAAAATATACATCAAATGGTGTCAGGAAAGAGTCCTACAAAAAGATGATTGAAGTGTTATCTGTTCGTTTCGTAGCTGGTGGGTTGTGTTGGGCTTGGGGCGCTTTAATTCGATGACACATAGATGTCACATTGTCGTAAAGGACGTGTAGATTTTTCTTCGGTGTGTGGTCTGAAGACTGGTGGGTCATACATAACTCTGTGTCTTGTCTGTAAGAATATTGAATTTATCGATCGATTAAAAGGACATAGATGTACGTATGTATGAACTTTATTAATGTTATTATTCTTCCAATCAATTTGAGTACGTGATGATGTTTTTTCTTCTTTTTTTTTGCAATTTTAATTCGATTTCTTTTTTTACACTTGAGCGAGAGAAAAAATTGTTATCTATCTGAAGTGTCCAGCGTTAATAAAGTGATGACAAGTGGAATTGGAAATTGAGCCAATTCAATTGAATGGAAAAAAGTTGTTTTTTGTTATTTTCGATGGCAAATAATTGGAAACCATGAAAACTGCTGTGAAAAGATTGAGAACTTACAAAAAAAAAATGAAAAAAAAAATGGCCAACTATTCGCTTGAGAGAATAGACAAAGCGAAATGGAGGACGATGAAATCCCACAAGGAAAATACTGTAAATTGATTAAAAGCGAATCACGGCTTGGAAATTTATCGAGCAGAGTTGACTATTGTATCCTTTGAACATTTTCCAATCCCACAGGCAGTGATGAGTAGTTGAATTGCATTTTAGTTGTGAGTGTTAGTGTATTGCGATCATAATTTTTTAACATGAATTGGAAATAATGATGAGAGGATTTTGTTGTAAATCCAATTTGTATTTTTTTGGTTTAAAAATTTTATTCTGATTAAATCAGGAGAGAGCGTTGTTCTTGATTTTGCAAAATTAAAACGATTTATTTCTATTGAAATTGAGTGGGCTTTGATTGAATATATTGTTCAAGTTGATGAAACGTAAATGCTTTAGAAATTTCGTGGAAAAAAGTAATGAAGCTTTGAAGACTGTTTTTAGATTGATTCTTTGATGTCTGTCTTAATAGCCAATATTAGTGTGGATAAAGCAGACAATGAAAATTAAATTAAATGCATGACTGGGCCCAGCGAATTTGCTTCCTTATGCCCAAGGGGCTAAGAAACAGCAGCCAAAATTATTCACGAAAATAATTAATTTTTTATTGTAATTTGTTCTTAAAATAAACGTTTTCTCTCAAAACTTTTGAACTATTGAACGAAACATCAATGGGCTAGAATTGCATTTAACTTGCTTACTAAACCGGCTCCCAATCCGTGAAGGATCTCATCCTGAGACACTCCAGCCTTCCATCGGGTACGGTCTCTCGTGCATGCTATCTCCAGTCGCCAAAACCAAGCACCCCGGCACCACAGTTACTTTGTCCTTTTACCGTACGTTCGGTCTTCCTTGTCGTCTCGAACCAGGGGGCTGTGATGAGAAGACTTTCTTGGCTGGAGCGTCGCATCGTCGGTCGCCAATGTAGTCGCCTTTTTTGGCTTTCTGGATTATATCCACATCTTGGCCCAGCTCATACAGTATAAGAGGTGGAAAATCTGTCGAAGAATTTTTCTTTCGAAAGTGCCCAGTATCAATTCCCCTTTATTAGTTATCGCCCAACACTCGGCGGTGCCGTAAAGTAAGACTGGTAAAATCAAAGTCTTGTATAGCAGCGCTTTGTCTTTCGAGTGATGAGTTTTCAACCCAGTTGTTTTGCCAAACCGAAATTGCAGTGGTTCGCTAGGGTAACTCTTCGTTGGATCTCCACTAAGATGTCGATTGTGGGATTGATGTTTGTTCCAAGGTTGGTGAACTCCTTAACTACCTCGAAATTGCTGCTACAAACATTGACGTTTTGTCCTAGGCGGTGGACAGATGTTGTTTTGTTTGTTGATAGCATGTACTTTGTTTTGTATTCATTCACTTCAAGACCAACGAGTTTCGCCTGTTCTTCAAAAGCTGTGAAGGCCTCAATCACAGCTCTCTTGGATCATCCACATGGCCAATGAGCTGGGTGGATTTGTTTAATACAGTGTCTACACCTTGCGCATGTTTGAAACAATTCGAATGAGCTGTTCAGCTAGATCAGTTTTTTCGGGATCCCGAATTCAGACATCGCCATCATAAGCTCTTGCCGGTGAATGGTAAGTTAAGCAGTTTTGAAGTGGATTAAAAGATGCTGGGTGAACATTTGGTCTGTCGTTGTGTTGTCTGGCCCAACACCACGACACACACTCCCAGAGTATGTTGGATAGGATTTTGTATGTAACATTAAGCAGGAATATGCCTCGGTAGTTTTTTCATGACATAGGATCGCCTTTTTTGGAGATGCATTCTTTCTCCAAAACTTATTGTTGATGACCAGGTGCATGCGGTTCATCAAACACCTCCTCCATATTTAAAGAGTTCTGCAGATATGCCATCCGACCCGCCGGACTTGTTATTCTTGAGCTTTTGGATGGCTCTTTCTACCCCTTCTGTGCTGGGGCTGGGACTGGGTTCTCATTGACTGGTCTTGCTTCTCTTTCGTCATTGGCTCGCATGCAGCAGCTGTTGGAAGTGCCGCTTGAAAACATCTACAATTCCCTGTGCTTCGGTGACTAGGCTTCCTTCACTGTTTCGAAGAGCTTGTGTCCCGGTTCTGACTACAGACATGGGGACTACTACCACTTCCTTTCTTTACTACTTTTTGTTGTCATTTCAACTTTCTATTGTTTTTATTTTGTTTTTGCGGCCGATAGTGCAAGAATCGCCATTTTATTATTGAAAACTCAACCATTAGTGGAATGGAGGTTTCATATTGAAGGAGTTCGTACTGAGTGCCACAAGGAGCCTTATATAAACCTGTCCATCGACCAGAGCTACCGTCTGCCGTGCTGAGCTCCACCCCCTGTTTACTAGCGAAATACCAGTCGCTATGGTCAAACAAGTCTACCAAAATTGTACCTTCTGAATGGACAAACTCACGCGTGGTCGTACACAACATTTACATGAAATAATTTTTAAAAAGTACCTACCTAAATATCACGAACCCCTAGTTTCGAAGTAAATTTTTCCGATGTTGTTGCTTCCAACATTCAGCAATTCATTTCTATAGAATAAGGATAATGATGTTTTTTTTTCAAGATTTCGAGTGCGAAACAGCTGTTATTCTACAAATGGAACACCCTGTCTGACAACCCAATAACTACGTTTGCATAATTAGCTTACCAGATTGAAGAAAACCCAAATTGACATTAAATTTATGGTCTTTTCGGTCATAAAAAAAATTGAAATTCATTTGAGCTCAAAATGTAAAATTACAAATTCACTCTAACAAATTCTAAGAAGGACAACTCAATAAAATTCATAGACTTATTCGACCTTATTCTTGCAAAACATTTTTGCCTCTGTATGTTTGCCAAATTGTTTTCTACTGTTTACATATGCAGATATACAGTAGCAAAAGTTGCAATCAACTTTCCATAATACTTTCAACTTATTAAAATTGCACCCAAGGACCTCCACAAAATCCTTGCCAGTTTATTCTTCTATTAAGTACAAAACAAAACAATTATTTTGCATTGTTGCCGATTCCGAAACAAGATTAGATTCCTACAAACTTTTATGGGAAATCCTTGAATCCTCCCTCATCATGTTGCCTTACAAATTTTAAAGAAGAGACTTGATATTTCGTTTTCTGCTGTATTGTCACCATAAATGCACAATAATATCAAACCTATTCACTTTGCCAAGAGATATTGCCACCACCACTGCACCACCGCACCGCCTACATCGCATCGCCTACACAACTCCTTCTATCACAAATTCACTGAAGCAAAACATATATAAAAGTTTAAATCCATCAGAGATGTATCTTTGTATTTTGGCATGAGTATGTGAGTTTCATGGATGCCTGCTTCATTGAGCTGGAAGAACATGAAAATCGAATTCCATATCAAAAGTTGAATATTTCACAAAATCCTGAATTGTTTTGTTATAATATCAAATCTCATCGATATGACGACGACACGACGACTCTTACATCGAAATGTATCTTTATCTTTATCTTCTGGATGGCAGAATCCAAATATATGACAAGAAGAGAAGAAGAAGAGCTGATTCATTTTGGGGAGTGACCGAGTGAGCGATGATCTCAAAACGAATTCAATTCATTTCCGGTTGATTCGAAATCACAAATGCGACTAAATGAGAGGCTCGGATATTAGAGATCGGATAGTTGATCCTATTATGGGCAGAAAAAGTTATTTTGGGTTCTGACCCTGAAGATTGCTTGCTTGGCCTTGCAGATTTTTCAATTTCAAGCAGATACGAGTTTGATGATGAGTCAATTGTGCTTCCGACCAATGACAAAAATGATACAAAATTAAAAATTCAATGAAATTTACTTTTCCCTCAAATTTGAAAACACGATTTTTTCTTGTTTTCCAATCAACCCATCCTACTTTCAATCCAGTATTTTTTATCAAATTTAACGATAATTTAATCAACAGATTGGCAACGTCAGAGGGCAAAGTACACAGTACAAACGGAGCACACGTAAATTCCCATATTTAGTTTCCGAGCAGGCTGGGGTATTGTGTGTTTTCTTTCATCTCCAATTTGTTGACAAATTAATCTACCTCAACGAATAAATTAACGACAAATGACATGGCAGTAAAATGGCGTCGCCAGAAGTGAGGGTTAAGAGAGGGTGACACGCGCTGGGCGAAATAAGTATTTCAGGATAATAAATTACCCTCGGTAATTGTTTTTAAGTGATTTTCCGCTTTCCGCACTGAATTTCGTTTTTATTTTTCTCTTTTAATTTTTCTTTCTTTTGTTTCTTTTAATAAGAACCAAGAACAAAATCATTCATTCATGTCTTATGGGAGAGAGGGGAGGGGGGAGACCAATCCACTTGTAGGATCGGTCTTTGCCCTCTAAGGTTTGGCATACACAAGAAAGTAAAAGGAATGTTGACCCTTTTAAGGTTTGTTGTGGCAAAAAGTTCTTGTTGTTAGAAGTTCAATGATTGAAAACAAGTCAAAAGTAGTACGAAATACCATTTTGGTTTAGTTGAGTTGTTGATTTATTATTTGGGTTGCCTTTGTTTGTTGATTGTGTTAATAATTAAAACGTGAGGTTTTGTAGTGCAAACATTTTGGTTTCGTTATGGAAACTTGGTTCGATTTGATCTGTGAAAATTTGTGGTTTTCATGTTTTATATTAAGATGGATGGGAACGGAAATTGATTTTTTTTTTCAAAAAAATGCGAAAATTGGTAAAAAAAATTTTCATAAACAAATTTTCATATATGAACTAGCCGAACCGACAAACATTCGTCCTGTCAAACTTTGCATGAAACCAATTAGAGGGGATATCCATGGCACTCAAGTACCTTGGTTCAGGATGTCGTTCCTTGTTGGTCATCCTTCTCATCAGCCGATTGGGGTGATTGGTAAAATTTGCAACCATCTTCCTAGCTGCGTCAGCAAGAAATGTGTATAATGACTTGATTCGGACTTCCTCGTAGAGTCGCTTGTTGCTGTAGTACTTGCGCCTTTGTTTATTGAAGTGTAGTCCAGTGCAAATCCTTAGCAGCTTCCTTGCAAATAGTAGAAGTTTCTACATCGCTGTCTTGGATATTGTATACCATACTGGAAAGCTGTAACTGATCACTGGCCTGAGTAGCTGCATGTAGATCAGCAGTTTGGTTGGCTTACTTAGTCCGGTCTACGGTCTACCTCTTCAGGAGGCGATTGTTGCGATGGACAGCTAGGTTAGCTTCGGCTAGCACTGCTCTAGCATGCGGGTTGAAGCGGAACAGCCCGTTGAAGTATGAATGAGCTTAACGTCAGCACCTGGCAACTAAGCCTTATCTGACGGTGGACCTATCCACACTGTCGGCGTGCAATTTCCAACCGAAGTCGGCATTGACACTATGCTTCTTTTAAGAGGGCACTAAACCTCTTCCTGATGATCCACCAGAATACAAAAGAACACCTCAACTTTCAAAAGAAAGAAACGGGTACCCTGCATCTAGATCCACACCAGTACCAATTGAATTAGTGCCAGCTCTTATTCATCTTGGTTTGATTCTAGACTACTATTCAGGCAACTCGCGGAACTGCCACTCAACCTTCAGTCACACGAAAGAGGAGCCGTTGTCCGGTCACAGATACCGCTCAACTTTCATACACGAAAGAGAGTCGTTACCGTGATTTGCGAATAGCAGCTGAGGCCAAACTCAGACAACCACAACCCCCGCGAAGGTCCATCCCACTAGTGAGTTGCTAAAGCTCACTACCCGCGGTACCCAATTGCCCCTGGGTGGAGGGTGGTCACATATATTTCTTTGCATAACAATTAGTTATACATATTTTGTTTGTTGTGACATCTTTTTTGTTTTTGCTGCTTTTGTCCTACTGGCGGACGAGGGACACTGCTCACCCTCTGTCAAGTATATCCACATTGATCGAAGGGAAGGACCAGCCAATCAAGGGACACACCCAACATTTTGTCTAACTTCCTTGGCGTTTATCCACATTCGGTATTCATTAATCGCATTTTCTTCCTTTACTACGTGTGTTAGCATAGTATCTGTTAAGGATCGCATTCATCTTCATTATACTTCCTGCTTCAATTCGCCAATTCCATTAGACTAAAGCTGCCTACGTTCGCAAGTTCATGCCAATAAATTGACAAGAACCTCTCGGAGGCCCCACGAGAAGGTGTAGGTCAGCACTCTCACTTCAAATTCTTGTAATATGTACTTGGAAAACGTGTTTCTTTTCTAAATCACCAATCTCCATGATTTCACCTCCACAGCCCGTTGAAGTTGACTCCCAGACATTTGGCGTTCCTTTATGCGTTAATAGTGGATCCATTTGTGAACTTCAGGATTAGGTTCCTGCATGCAGCCGCCGCGCCGATCTACAGCGGCTGCGCTTGAAAACTGGTCTCCTGAAGCATACCAACTCCGATTTAGTAGTGCTTATCCTTATTCCCTATTTGGTGTATTACTCGTAGAGTCTGCAAATGTATGTGAGAGAGACATCTGCAAAAAGCAGATTCTCACAGTCTGGTAGCACTGGTTGGTCCGACGTCATAATGCGAGAAAGGGTCCAAGCGTCGATCCCTGAGCCACTCCAGCCAATATTTTCCTTGTAGTTGACTTCTTATTTTCAGCTTCTAAGAAGAATGTCCTGGAAGAAAGAAAAGAAAATAATATTTTAATTAGTGCCTGAGGGATACCTAAAATATACGGAGCTTGTGGATGAGAGCCTCGATCCGAACGCTGTCAAATGCTTTCTCAACATCCAGACCGTAACATAGGGTGACTGTTGAGAGTTGAGGTGACATCGTTCTGGAATTTCAGTAAGGAATGTAGAGTGGAGTGGCCTTTGCGAAATCCAAACTGCATGCCAGAAATAATGCTGCACTCGTTACAAAGTCTCTTAAGTCTCCTGAGAATGATTTCTTCCAGGATCTTGCTGAAGTTGTTAAGGAGAGATACAGGCTGGTATTGGTTGCTTGCTAATTTCTTCGGGATGGCCAAGTTCTGTTTTCCACTTCTGTGGAAAGTAGCAATTATTGTTGATCACTAGAGTTATCATCACAACTTGTGGAAGTTTCTTCAGCGTTTAGTTGGAAACACCACCCATTCCAGTTGACTTCTTTGGCCTAATACTGTCGATGATTTCTACAATCTCCCCTTGATTGCATAATTGTTGGTGTTCTGCTGAACCATCAGCTGGACAGGCATCGTCAAACTGAACTGCTTCAGTATTGGGTTGCTTGATCAATTGGATGGAGGCGTTGATATCCATACGGAAGACGCTGACGGAGAAGGTTTCTGCGGGAAAGAACTTTCCGGGATTTCGTTTTCCAGTCTTTCGACCCCACTGCTAGTAACCTTAGTTGTAAATCGAATACATTTGAACACAAACACCAAGTTCCATTAAAATTAAAAACCTTAAAAAACATATTTGCCTCCTTATGCGAGAAGAATAAGATGCTTCCTTCTTTGCAATGAAAAGGACAGACACAAGTCTTGATTTCCTAGATAAAATACAGAATTGATGTGTGTTTTTGAGATTTTGACCTTCTTACAAATTTCTTCTTCGACGCTGAATTTCGCCTAAGATCTTGCACTGAGTTCAACTGCAAAGATTCTAATCCCTAAATGTCAATGTTCTTTTTACCCTAAAAAGTAAGTCATATTCATTGTTTTCCGGTTCCTTTCAACTTCATACAATATTTTTAATGTCAACCAACGGCTTAAACAACTTACACTACTGTAACGACCAACAACGACTACTTCATTTCCCTTCCACACTCACATTTATCTCGTCTCGATTGTTATACAAAATGAAAATACTACAATGCGGACATTCTGCAAATCATGTTTATATTTCACTAGAAAACGTTTCGTTAAATTACACATCCCATATTCTAACAAAATCCCAACATGACCGAATTTGTACTTCGCCACTTGACATTGTCCTAAGCTGCATCTACTCTCTCGACCACTCCATCCATTTATCTTGAATGCGCACATATCCCGTGTCGGTCGGTTTGATGGTCAAGTAAGTGGAATTACTTTTCGAGGACATTATGTTGTAAATCTGCTTAACTAAGGAGACCCACTTTCAAGGACTTTTTCAGAATATTTTTTTTAATTCTCAAAAATGTCATCCCCAACGAAGATTGAGCTTTTCCGTAATGCAGCGGTCAGCTAGCAATTTCGCAAAGTGAATACTTTTCAACGTGATTAAAATTCAAAATGTAAACAAGCAACAAAATGCCAAGGATGAAAATTTCAAAATTAATTTAATAACACGTAAACTCAGTGAACAAAAAGCCGTTTCATAGTTGTGTCAGTTTGAAATAAAAGCCTCCAAATCGTTTGATTGAAATCATTGAAGGGATCAGAAGGATTGTCTATTTCAAAACAAATCCCTTCTTCTTATCGATAATTCATCATAATTTTGTTTTTGACGTGTGATTTCTGACTGCTTTCAACAATCATCGCAGCAGCCGTCATCGACCGCAGAAAATTTATCCACGTCCTCGTCTCGGCTCGGCATTGCGATGATAAAAGAGAAGACTTTATAATAAATGATTTATCTCTGAAGCTTATCCCTGTTGCCAGTAACCGCCGAGCTATAAACCAAAAACCTCATAAAACAATAAATTTTACTCTTCAGAGGTATCGAAAAATTAAATTCCAAAACTTTGGGTTAGAGGACAGTATCAAAATCATAAACTCTGCTTAACTATTTTGCTTTGCTGGATTAATAATTCCTGACAGACTTCCTTGACTCGTTAAGGCTCTCAGTATTAATTTATTAGAATTTCATGGCGGTGTGAGATTTCAGTGGAAATTTTCAAATCGACAGTTGAGTTGTTTTTTTATGAATAAACCAAAAACAATCGCCGCTTTCACATAAAACGCAGGATTAAGCTCTTAAGTCAAGAAATATTAATTAAAATTTCTCGTTTGCGTAGTGATTATTTAATCATTTTCATTTCTGACAGACAATGAAATCATAATGAATAAATTTAATGAGGCGAAAAATTTATTGTTCACGCCTTGAACTTTCTTTTTGTGCGTTGGGAGGCCTTGAAAACAAATAAGCCAGTTGCCAATGCGGTTGTTTGTGTTTGTTTGTGGTGATTTTAATGTTTCCCGTTGGGAAACCATTATTGACAGTTTAATTTCCTTAAAACTTTTTAATAGTTGATGAGCCGTTCGGTGGGCCTATTGTCAATGTGGGTTCGTTTTTGACATAAAATCGGAAACGTGAAGCTATAATTTGGAATATTGTCTCGAAGAGGTTCAGGAAGATATTCTGTCAAGTATTATGAAAGAAGCAACTCAGATTTTTATCTTGAATAAAAAAGAATTGTCAGGAGATGAGCCATTCGTTCCATTGAAATGTATATTCTGAGCTTCTCTCATTGGTATCATAAAAAAGTGTATGATGTGGTTTCTTTATTTTTGAAATTGTTTTTGTTTTGTTTTAAATTTTTGTTGTTATTGGGTTTCATTTTTGCTAAGGGCACTTATTATATTCATAAAATAATACGTTTGACTATTTGTGTTTAGTCTTCTTAAACTTCACCTAAAGGATTTTGTAGAGCATCAACATTTCGTATGATAGAGAGCCAAGAAGCCGGATGTTACAAAATAACAAACAAAAAATATCAAACACTTCAACACAGACGTTAATGGTCGAAAGACTGGAATTTAAAATCCCAGAAAAAGAAATCCCGAAGATACTTTCCCGCAGTATGTCCGCATATTATTTGCCGGAAAAAAAATCATACCTTTTTTCATGAGGATCTACTCCTTTTCAACACTCAAAGTTATGAGAATTAAGGAGATCGATTTTGTCCATTTTTCGATTTTTTAAAAAGCCCTGAATTAGGCCAAGCCTTTTTTTGGAAAAGAGAACTTGTATGAGACACTAAACGCTGAGAATCATATAGAACGAAGCATTAAAATCCTTTGTTCAAATAATTTCAGATAAGCAATTACTTTTTACTCATGAAAGGAGATCCCCTGAACTGCATCAACTACAGAGGTATAAGTCTACTTCACATCACCTACAAGATCTTGTCGGCCGTGCTGTCTGAACGTTTGAAGCCCTTTCAAAAGTCCGTCCAGCTACTACGCAGACACCAATGACATAATTGGAAGAACATAGCGTGATGTCAGCCTTCTTGAGCCTTGAGACGTAGACCAGGAAGATTGGTCTAACGGTTAACAAAGACAAGATCAAGTTCATGCTGTCAACAAGATAGGACAACCAACATCGATGTCTTGGAATTAGAACTAATGTCAGCATAGACAGATTTATCTTCGAGGTAGTTAAGGACTTCGTCTAACTAGGATCCGCTATATACTCAGACAACAACACTAGCGCTGAAATCAAATGAAGAATCACTCTTGCCATTCGCTGCTTCTTTGGACTTAGAAGGTAGTGAAATCCTCCCTCGAGCAACTAAAGTGTCATTGTACAAAACCCTCATCATCCCAGTTCTAGTGTATGGTGCAGAGACATAGACCATGACAACATCAGATGAAAAAGCTTTGGGTTGCTTCGAGAGAAAAATTCTTCGAGTGATTTTTGGTCCAGTCTGCATAAATGGAGAATGGAGACTAAGATTCAATCAAGAACTGAACGAGGTGATCGAGCTGGCTGGAGACTTTTGTTGGATGAGGCCCTGCCTGGTCTGACCTGGACTGTAGTGCCACCATAAGTAAGTAAGTAAGAAGCAGGATGTTACGAAATAGCAAAAAAAAAAAAAAAAGAAATCAACACATACGATTATGATCGAAAGACTGGAAATCAAAATCCCAGAGTGCGAAAATCCAGTACCTACTTTCCCGCATATCATTTGCCCGCAAAAACTTCTACCTTTTTTCATTAGAATCTACACCTTACTCAAAGTTGTGAGAATTAAAGAGATCGAAATCTGGTACCTTTTTGGATTTTTCATCAGCCCTGAATCGGTCCAATTCATTTTTTGAAAAAAAAAACAGAAATTTTATGAGATACCAAACGCTGAGAATCATGGAGAACGAAGCATTAAAATTCTTCGTTCAAATAATTTGTTAGGAAATAAGTCAGTTTCAGTTTGTTCAGGATGCAGGGAAGTCTCTGGATTGTTTTTTTTTTATTATTTGAATATTTAACTATTAATAAACGCTGTTTCTTCTCTTCCAGTAAAAAAAGGCGCTCTTTTAAGGAAGAAAATAATTCAAAAAGAAATATGTCCTTAAAATGTAATTAATATTGAATTTCTACAATAGCTGAATCCGAAAATTTTCGTGTCAACGGTTTTCTAGGGCAATTGTTAAAAACCAGGTCATACCCCTTATTCCTCCACCCTATCATGCATTTCAACACTTCGCATTTGTTTCCTGTCAAAGGATCATAAAATGTTCACGTTGACGGATATGTCACTCTTTCATAGCAATTTAGGAATGAGATTCAATGGAGAGAATATGGAGAAAGCTTACTGTCGGATTGATGGCGAAAAATGATTTTTTATGTCTCTTCTGTGCGTACATCGTAAAAAAGAATTTTGTCTTCCTTTTGTGCCAAATATGACATGACCTTAAATTTCTTACTTCTTAACGAAATCAATATTAAGCAGCGAATAGCAAGATGTTCCACGTTAAAAGAAAATAAAAAAAAAAACAGAAAAAGAAACTTTTTCAATAAAAATTGATAATGCGAATGAAGAGTAGGGACTTTTTTGTTCGTTGGATGAAAGGTGGTTGGAACGGTGGGTAATTGAATGAATAGTAACAAGCTGTGAAATGTAATGAAGGATTTTTATTTTTTTATGATTATGACGAAGCAAAGATAGGTTTTGCCAAACATTCGAAATGGGGCTCCAATATTCTTTCTTTAGAAAATTCTAGTCAAAATCCGACCAGTCGTTTAAAAAAAAACTGCACAAATATTTTTAACGATTCTTTTTATTAAAAATCAAACAAACCAAAAAATTCAAGTTAAACAAAACAAAAATTAATAAATTTACAAAAGGGTCTTAACTTGAGCGACAAACTGTTCAATTTGCTCATAGTTGACCATGCTGGAAAGATCTGGTGAAATCAATTTCAGAGCAATTATTCCACCCGAGCCCTCAGCTGCCTCAACATACAATCCCAATCCGACGACTGGTGCTGGGGGCGAGACAATAACTTCCCTCTTATCGAACAGAGGCAAGCAAGATCTGCCGAAATCGGCTTCCAAACTTGATGGTTGGAGTTTCACGTAGTAACGGTCATTTTCGACTGGTGGCTTGACAATCAAATTCTTTGGATTAGTCTTCTCTGGATCGCCACCGCTGATAACAAGTTCGTTTCTTCAGAAAAAAAATACACTTGAGATTTATTCACCGAAAGAAAAATCATTCTTACTCATCATCAATCTTGGAAGAAGATCCTTGAGGGAATCCTTGCCATCTGCCTGGCTCTCCACCTTCGATGAAAATGTTGATTTGTCCGTCGCGTGCACTACCGGGCTTCAATTGAATTCCTAACGATTTTTTTTGGTTATTTAACATTTCGACAGAACTACAAATTTTAACTCACCGGTAAGGACTTCCTTGTCGCCTAACTTGAAGTCACCCAATTCAAGCTTCCTGCGGTTCTTGCTTAAGTATTCAACTCGAGTACAGGGTGGTGTTTTCTTCCATTCAACTGATGATCGATCAACAGTCAGGATGTCGACATATGTGCCTTGTTGAATGTCAATGTAGAGAACGCCTTCGTCAATCCTGAACCTGGCTCCAGTGATGACTCTGAAAGCGACCAAAAAAACAGTTTTCTAACATCCTAAAAACTTTGATTGTCACTCACTTTCCGTTATCAGCACGGACACGATCGGTACAAACACCATTGCCGTTCTTCTTGTATGCTGGACAGAAGACTGAAGGGCAACGGTCGTCAGTTGATGCTTGTTCCTCAATTAGATCGGCGTCATTGCTCTCGTGTCCCAGCTTGCCTACGTCACCGTTTGGTGCTTCGAATTTCAGGTATTCGAAAGGTCTTTCAGGGTCTTTGGTCTATTAACAAGGAAAAATCAATAAATCAAAATTCGGCACGAAAATCATCACACAGAACTTACATTACGGTAGATGGTCAATTGCGAGCTTGATGGCATAAGTTCGCTATACGACTTGCATTTGTCCAAATCGTAGTCTTTCAGGTTGAAAGGGCTCTCCTTTTCCGCGCATCCGCTTGTGCTGATTGAGAAAATGCGAGGAATTGACTTACAGAATGACAGACCATCGACGGTTTTGCCTTTGTTGAAACTAAACGATCCATCATTACGGATTTCTCGTGATGCTTTCTCGAGAGCAGATTTGGTTTTGTCAATAAGTGCCTTAACGTCTTGTAAATAGTCTTGGATAAGTTGGGCTGTGTCTTTCTTGGTGGAATTGGCGTCTGTAAATTTTTTAGAAGTCAGGGTTATTCCTTGATAAAATAATATAAAATCAAAATTTTCTACCGGAAGTTTTTCCGTCCTTGACTTCTCCTTGGAATTGAATGGTTTGGGCAGCAATTGGCATGACATAAGCGTCAGTAAGGATTTTCACAAGGACCATGTAGGTTTTGAAGAGTTTGTTGTGAAGTGAGTCGGTGGAACCATCGGTATTCTCCTTGGCCTGTTTGGGAGAGAGGAAATTGTCAAATTTATAAACAAAAATCGAAAACTTTTTGCAATTTTCAAATAAATACAAAAGTAAACGTTCGACCAACCGTACTTCCCCACGAATAACTAACGATTCACTGTACTCTTTTCGTTTTGCTTTGCAATCCTCATTGTGTTGTGGTCAACAAGTTTATAGGACTGGTTTTTATCTACAGTTGAGAACTTAAATTCAAATATTTTGATGACACTACCACACTGTTCGAATATACCACGTCAATATGGTTAAAAAATTAAACACGTGACAACCCCACATTGCAGGCAAAAACTAATTTCTATTTTTTACTATGAAAGACAAAAATAATATGTCCACTCATTTTTTTCACTTTGACACTCACCAAAATGGCGTCCTTTTCCAAAACTTGATCGTAGAACAATTGAGTTGTTCCAATAGCTGGCAAATTAATATTCGGCACAATGAACTTGCTCACGAAAAACTTGATTGAATCCCTGAAATGACTGTGAGGGTCCTGCATCAACTCCATGGTCTTGCTCTTTTGCAGCCCGGTGATCGACGGATCCAAAACAACGTGCATTTTATCAGCGGTAGTTCGCCTCATGTATTCCAATGTTTCCAACATATCACTGTTGGTCTGAATTGATTTGATTTCGTTGATCAAAGTGCTGATAATCCTGTCGGCCTGGTCAACCACTTGAGTGTCGACTTTCTTAACTTCATCAACAATGGCTGTTTGCAACTTGGAAAGATCCAATTTGGTTAGTTCTTTGCTAACTTCGGTTTCTTCTTGAGCACCGGTAAGGATCATGCTGATGGTGTGTAACAGTCCCACACTCGAAACGAGAATCGGACCAAGTGGAACAGCTGGAACCAGCATACCAAGAAGTCCAGATAGGGCTGGGAGGGCAGCATTAAGGACATTTAATTCGGTGTCCTTGTCCAAGATCTCGGAGCCAATTGGAACGGCTAGGACGGCAATTACGCTGAACAAAACCCCGAGGGTTAACTTGTTGATTTTCATTTTTCAACTACACTTCTGTATCCACCAGCCTTAAAGAAACTAGTCAGTGTGGCGTTGGCAGTTTGCGGTATTTATACCATTTGCTTCAGGAGCTTTTGTTTGAATGTTCTCAAGATATTTGCACAGTTGTTGTTTAACAATAAATAGAGGTTTAGTCAATAAAAAATGTATTTTCGAAGGGGAATGTTCTGGCTTAGGCCACACAAGTTTGGTTATTTTCAAGCAATTTGTTTTGATAGCAGATTTGCAGACGTTGTTTACAGAAACGTGTGAAGAATTTGAAGACCAACTGTTATAATAGTCGCAATACCGTCAGCCTCACAGATCTACTTGAAATATCCGACATCACAGTTGAAGAATTTGGTTAAGTAGTTTAATACTTAAAAAAGGGGAAATCTGTGGGGCTAGAAATACCCTCATTTTCAAGGGTTCAAAGGGCTATAATTCGGTTCTTCTGACTTCTACTTAAGGTGGAGCTACAGTCCGTTGTGGACTTGGGCCTCAAAATCAAGCCAGCTCGGTCCCTAGCTAGCTGTCTCCAGTTTTGCACTCTAAGTTGATTAAGGTCCCCTTCCACTTGTGAGCGTCACCTGAGTCGCGGTCTTCCTCTACTTCTACGTACCTCGGGAGTAATGTCGAAGGCTTTCCGAACCGGAGCATTGGTGTCCACCCACTCTAAATTACGCGCCATCTGAGTCTCTGGACCTTGACTCTTCTGGCTAGGTATGTGTCTTTGTGAAACCCGTAAATTTCGCTGTTGTTTGTACTTTTAAAGCTTTTTTGACATCGAAAGATTCCGTAAGCCTGTTGCCAACCTTGATGGCGCAGGGTGAGTTCTCCATCGTCATTTTGCAGAAGCAAACGAGCTTGGTAGAGATGCCAAAACTAGACATAACTTTATACAGTTCGTCTCTGTAGATGCTGTCATACGCGGCCTTAAAATCGATGAAGAACTCGTGGGTATCGATTTGGAGTTCATAGGTTTTTTTCTAGATTTGATCGATGGTTGACTTTCCTGGTCTAAATTGATGAGGACCACTCAGATTATTGACGAAAGGCTTCAGACGTTCATATATTACGGCAGAGAGGATCATGTAAGCGATGATAAGTAGGCTAATTCCTCTGTAGTTGGCGCAGTTTAGCCAATCTCCCTTCTTCAGGATCGGACAAACAATGCTGAGGTTCCATTCATCGGACATTCATTCTTCCGACAATATCATATTTGATGTACACATCACTAATTTCTAGCACAAGAGTACTATAGTCTTCCTCCAGTCTGCCATATTCCAAACTGCAAGACAGAAAATCATTGTTATCGATCCCTTTAAAACCATATCATCACCTCGTCCCAATTAAAGCCCCCCTTATAACAATTTCATCAACAATCCTGCACAAACAAAAATTAATTACCCGTTTCTAATTATTTTTCATACTGAAGCCATCACACACCCCTCTTCACATACATAGCAGTAAAAGGTACTTGCGGTTTTGTTGATGAAGGCACAATGCCCAAATTAATTGGCACATTTTTATGCACAAACCGAACACAAGGCACTAGATAGAAGGTTGTTTTCTTATGACAAAAAATTAACTTCAGTGTTGCCAGTAGAATTTGTTGCCTTTTCAAGAAAATCATGGCATACACAAATTTCTAGAGAAAAATGTGTATTAAGACAGCCTTCTACTAAGAGCAACCAAGGCAACCCTGCCAAACATGGCGTAAATAATTTTTTCGGGTAATTAAATTGATAAAGATCCATAAAAGCCTGAACACTGAATATCAGCAGAGGACGATGTAAGACAACAATTATGATTATAAGGTATTATTATTACGAGTACATTTTCAAGGATATGTGCGATGCCTCAAGCCTACATACAGGCCTACTGATTGCAATTGTAGGAGTATGTTGCAAAAAGCAATAAACATTTAGGATTTAACGATAATGGATTTATGCTACTGTGTCTTGGTTTTGAGGGTTTATAATCCCGGATATAACATACATATATCATGGGGAAGTATAGGGAGGAAGAGAAATGTAATAACCTGTTGATGAGCAATTTCCCTGATGCCATTTGAAAAGTGTTCAACATTTATTGGTTTAATGCCATAAGCAAGGAACCGCACCAAGGACAAAGCTAAAGCGCAGGGTATGTAAAATTATTGGCTGGAATTAATTATTATATTCACAGGTGATTAGGTAGACCGAAAACCGGGCACGGACTCAGCTCATTTGGGGATAATTCATGATTAGCAATTTCAGAGTTGATTGATGTAGAAGGATATTCACTGGACAGAAGATCAAACTGACTGAGTTGGTTAATGATGGAAGGCTAATTGCATTGTTTTTGGGATTCATAAACGAAGCACTAATTTGCCTTGTTTTATATTTTGGCCTGATTTGAGATTTTACACTCAAAGACAGAATACAATACTAAGATTTCCTGTTCACATGCAAGAGATGCTGAAAGAACAGCATTTTAAGGTTTGACATTCATTTGAGCCCCAATTTAAGTGACAAAATACACACAATTTTTGAGTTTTGACCTCTTTGACAAGGCGGATCACCTTAAAGTCACGTAACAGAAGTTCCGTATCAGCATAAGGTTTCGCTTTACCCTTTCAGAGTTTGTTGACGCTTAACTATTTTTTCACATCATTCTTTTACCTAAACAACTCTAATTAGTATTCAAATAGTGTTTCTAATATCAAGCAAAACCCCAAACCTTATCGCTTTTTCGCTAAATTGACAGATTATTGTTCAAACTTAGCTCTGATTTTTGAGTATAAAAACCCTCGTGGTTCCGAAAATGTTTGTGCAAAGTTTCAGTATACGACTTCAATAGCAATCATGATGTATTTCCTACTGATTTCTCTCTTTGTCGGTTTGGCAACGTCCTCCGACGAGAACCGAATAATTGGTGGAAAATTCGCCAGTCCCGGACAATTTCCCCACCAAGTGTCCTTGCAACTTAATGGTCGTCACCATTGCGGCGGATCCCTCATCTCCGAAAACTTCATAGTCACTGCTGCTCACTGCACAATCAACCAATCTCCAAGTCAAATGATCGCCATTGTTGGCACCAATGATCTCAAGGCCGGCGGAACCCGATCACAAATTTCTAAATTCATCATCCATCCGCAATACAACCCCCAATCGCAGGACTTTGACATCTCTCTGGTCATGTTAACCACTCCGGTGACTTTTGGAGAAAACATCAAAGCCATTGAAATGGCCGATGTCGATGCAAACCATCCGGCAGACACTTTGGGAACAATCAGCGGATTTGGCGCCATCAATGGCAATCTCGAGTTGCCGAATATGCTGAAGTTTGCTCAGGTTCAGCTTTGGAGTCGTGACTTTTGCAATCCGAAGAATATTCCTGGTATTACGGATCGCATGATTTGTGCTGGACATCCAAGTGGTCAAGTCAGCTCGTGTCAGGGGGATTCCGGAGGTCCACTGACTGTGGACAACAAACTGTTTGGTGTAGTGTCGTGGGGCTTCGGTTGTGGTTCGCCTGGCAAGCCAGCGATGTATACTTTTGTTGGAGGACTGCGAAACTGGATCAAGCAGGTGTCGAATATATGAAATAAAATCACAATTTTAAACATTATGGAATAAATTTTAATGCAAATCAAAACGGAGTTTTTTTTATGTTTTTCACAAAAACAAGAATTTGAAGTTACACCTAAGTACACTTCATCTTGCTCATAAGTAAACAATCAAACCAGAGTAATTTACACTAAGACGCCACTTAACCATACCTCCTTCTTTAATATTAAACTGTGTACGTTTAATTTTGAGTTGTTTTTGTTTTTGCTTAACCAAAATCACTTGAGTGTATTTACTTTTTACTTTGTGGGTTTTTGCTTGAAATTGAATATAATACGTCTGTTATCAGAAGCCTCAAAGCTTAAACACAAAATTTAACTATTCTGGTTGAGACAAATAAGACACACATGGCTTACGGCGACACGTGCTTGTTTCACTGGTTGAGAGAATTTACAATTGTGATGAATTCAAAAGGCAAACATCATCGGAACGAAATTTAGACTGTATTTAAAGAGGGTGCAACAATTTATTTGATAAAGAATTTTCAGACAAGACTATGAAAACGAAGAGGTAGGAAAGCAACTTCTAAGCCAAAAGACTGCGTGTACAGACGTTTTTCTATTTGCTTTTGACATTCTCATTGTTAGAACACCAAACTGCAACTTCTTCCAAGAACTAAGTCAAATATTCTAGTAAAAACAAGTTTTTCTTGTTTTTTTACTTCTTCAACTGCGTACTTTAATTCAAGATGTAAAGATGTTCGAAAGTTTGGATCAACTACTTTGAGTTGTTGATATTGTTGTTGTTGTGAGTTGAAGTCGAATGACTAGAAATCAAAATCCCGGATAAGACATCCGTGAAGTACTTTCCCGCATATATTTTTTGCTCGTCACTCAAAGCTATGAGAATCAAGGAGAACAAAATCTGGTACATTTTTCTATTTTTCTTATAGCCCTGAATTAGACCACACCCTTTTTGAAAAGCCAAAATCTTATGAGACAGCAAATGCTGAGAATCATGGAGAACGAAGCGAAACAATTTTTCGTTCAAATGATTCTATATAAGCAATTGCTTTTTTGGGAAATTATTCAGCTCCATTTCATGTTGCAGGGCGAACACTCGATTGGGTTTTCCTTAAAGTAATTTTACAAAGAAAATCCCGCTAATTTAAAACTAGAACTTGTTTAAAAAATACTATCAGATAATGCAAGCTAAATCTTACGACAAATGTCTCATCAATCAGTGCAGTATTAGTTGTTAGTAAAAAAAAAAAAAAAGAGTGGCGCGACAGCTCTTTTGTGCGTGTGAAGAATTGAGGGGTCCTACAATTTAACGATTCCGAAAGGCAAAGTTGAGAAGCACTTTTTCATGACAGATTGATACTCTTGGAAGTTTTGTCAGTTCTTCGCAAAAAATGAAATAGAAACTTCATGGGCACAAGAAGAGCTCGAACCCACGACTTTCTGCTTAGCAGCCAACGCACCTTCTAAGGGTTTCTGGAGGCAACATCGGAAAAGGACCTAGCAATCTCTTGTGATTGTAGCCGTTTTGACGTCAATATGCGCATTCGTACCTTGGCTTCAACAAGGTAGTGGTCCGAGTTAATGTTGGCACCTTGGAATGTGCGGACATCTTGCAGGGCATGCTCGAGAAATGTTGTGCGTCGATTGCAATGTTATCAATCTGGTTGACGGTTAATTGATCAGGAGATTTCCATGTCCCATGGTGGATATCGAGATGTGGAGTGAGTGTGACTCTAACTCTTTTATTTTTTTGACAGCGCTTCCTCTTCTTCCTGAACGACTTGACTAATTTGAATATGTGTTACATTATTTCAAGGTTCTCAGACTACACTGAAATTTTGTGGCCCAAAACTCAGCGACAAATTTTGTACATACTTAAAATTATCAACATCAAGTCAACAATAGAGTTCTTTACAGAAATTAGAAATTAATGATTCTATACAAAATATCTAATATCATTTTCGCCTTATTTATGGCCACTTACTAATCCCTTTTAAATGTATGGCTATTTTCCATTTTTAACAAATAAATAAATTTAAACAAAGCAATATATAATTCACAAGTTTTATCTAAAAGCCTAACAAGCATTGTTAAAATTTCATTTGCACACACATAAATAATAACTATCTTCATATTCCAGCAAGCAGCAACATTAGATGAAGCTCGTTATTTAAACTTAAAAAAACAAAGAAATAAATGGATATTTAATGTCATAAAAATATTAAATATTAAAACTTGCAGCTATTGCAATTTCCATGGAATTAATTTCGTTATCAATGTTTCATGTTTCATAATGTAACCAATGTGTTTTGTGGGTTTCATTCCATATGTAGGTATGCGCACATTAGTGGGAATACATTTTCTGGCTTCGCATTAAAAATATTTTATTGCTTATTTGAATAGAATTAGAATTATCATCGTCTAGATGAAGTTTCTATCATTATCTGCTCCACAAACGGAAAGGATCCGGTTGACCGGCCCTGATTGTAGGCGGATTAACCTCAATACTTCGGGTGTTGCGTCAACACCATCTTTCAAGTGCTAATTTGGGAAACATTCCGAGCCGATTTTTCTTCAGTCACACAATAGTCTATCCTTCCTATTTCTGCCAATGTTTTCTGCAGACGAAGCCACCATGTACTTGATTTTTCTTCATATTTAAACAAACCCAAGTTCATTTCCCAACCTGGTTTCACTTAAAACAAGTTAAATAGAAGCTTACATTATTTCTTACTTGATCTTACGTAACATAAAATAGAACATTTCATTATCTGCCAGCCACAGTCACACATATGTAGTCAGTCAAACACTGCCATTGTTTTTAGCATTTCACATAAGCCTCATTATGCAGATTCTGTAATATTATTATTTTAATAATTAACTCGACCTCCATTAAACGCATCATATAAACCCCGTCTATTTCACCAAGTACCTACAGTCAGTGCTTTTTCAAAATTAATTGCTTGCCCGTGCTACTCTAAGTTATGACTAGCTTAGAACAATTATTGTTTATGCAATATGCTTACTGAAAACAAATACATAAATATTCACTGATTATCCCTATCCGGATATTTTGTCGTCCTCAGTGAATGCATTAACGTGACTCTAACGTCATCTAGTGGTAGAAAATAATTGTCTAATATTCGTGATGCGTTTCGATGTTCTGGATAATATTTTTCCAATTAAAAACTAGAGCGATATGTTGTTTAGTAATTTCAACCAAGGGAGGAGCAGTAACAGGGAGATATGACGAGAATTTTGATTATAAAATTCAACATGGGACAAGTGCAGGAAATTGATAATTAGACTGGGTAGGATATTAGATGAGGGATGCAAGTTATTCTTTGGGGTACCTATTGTTGTGGGAAAACGATAAGGTTCCTATATTTGAAAATTAGGTAACACGCAGACAGAACTGTATCATCAGTTTGGGCTTACTAAAATTTGCCCAAGAGGAAACTTGGTATTTTTAATGAGATCGGAAGAATTCACAAAAGATTCACTGCGTCCTACAAAGTAGGTCCACTGATACATTTTTCTTGACAAGACGTTTCTTTAATCAGAAAAGCAACAAATCGTTATCGAATGTCTTGAACATCATATCATCGTAATTCATGTAAAAAAAACAAAATTCACCTTTGACTTTCTGTCTTATTTGATTAGGGCAAGTCAGTCCCTACGAATTGCCACATTTGATGCAATCAACAAAATATTGACTCCACCTTTGGCAGTTGATAGTCGATTCGATTAGACTTTCATGAAATAAGCATCATTAAGTCAATGATATCCTCCCTTTCACGTCACGCAAACGAAGTGCTCGTTCTATTTTTATCGAGTGTCCAGTGTCCACTTGGTGCAGTTTTCCTCTCTCTTTAGGGGAGGTAAGTGCCCTATACACTTTTCGTATTAGATATTTATGAGATGGCGTGATAAATTCAAATTATGATTGTTATGAAATTATTGGAAATTTATTTTGATCCTCATCCTTAATAATAGTAGGTACACACAGTGCACACGTCGTCGGACGTCGTATTGGAAAACGTGTATTATTAATATTATTTGTTCATACATGACGCAAAGGTGAAATGGATATTGTATAATTTTAGAAATCATGTAGGAGGGTTATATCCACAAGCCCTTAGCACCTACGACCTTTGTACTTTATGGCACGTGGCTGTCATTCAATCAAGCAGATAGAAATAATAAATTAATGTATCGATTTGTTATCACCGAATATTAAAATGGGCGAAATTTAATTATGATTGCTTTTTTTTTTCTTTTTATTAAAAACAAATATATTATTTTAGTTACTAGGCAATATCAAGTTTTGAAAAATAAAATTAAACTGAATTTCCTAATATGTACTTAAAAATCGGAATATCATAATACTTATTTTGAGTTTTGTTGGAATTTTATTAAATTACAAACAATACAAAAGAGTTTTTCTGTTGAAAAAGAAAATGTTCAAGTTAAAAAACAAACTTAGTTATAAAAAAAATAAAATTAAACTTATCTTGAAAAAAAGCTAGCTTAAAATATTAATTAATATAAACTGAAACAAAACATTGTTTTTTTTTGTTTTTAGTAAATACATCATGAAAATGATCCCAGAAAATGGTCTCAGAAAGAAAAAAATGTGCACGACAACCCCAGCATCGTATGCCAGATCCTCAAGAAAGGATATCTCCTGAACTGCACCAACTACAGAGGTACCTATAAGTCTCCGTAACTTCGCCTACAAGATCTTGTCTGCCGTGCTGTGTGAACATTCGAAGCCCTTCGTCAACAACCTGATAGGTCCTTATCAGTGTGGCTTCAGACCTGGAAAGTCCACCATCGATCAAATATTCACCCTACGGCAGATCTTGGAGAAGACCCAGGAACTTCAAATCGATACCTACCACCTTTTTATCGATTTCAAGGCCGCGTATGCCATCGTCTATAGAGACCAACTATATAGAGCAATGTCTAGTTTTGGCATCCCAGAAAAACTCATCCACCTATGTAAAATGACAATGAAAAACTGACGCTGTTCCATCATGGTCGGAAAAAATCAAACGGATGCATTTGATTTGTTTTAGACAAGGTGATGCGCTGTCATGCGATTTCTTCAACATCAAAGCTCCAACGTTAACACCAGCGGCACAATTTTTCAAAATTCCATCCAGCTACTAGGATACGCAAACGACATTGACATAATTGGAAGAAAACAGCATGATGTCAGTGGAGCGTTCGTGAACCTTGAGACGGAGGCTAGGAAGATGGGTCTAGGGGTTAACGAGGACAAGGACAAATTAATGCTGTCAAGAAGAAAGGACAATCAACATCGATGTCTTGGAGCTAACTTCAATATAGACAAATTTAACTTCGAGATAGTTAAGGACTTTGTCTTCCAATTATCTGCTATAAACTCAGACAACAACACGGGCGCTGAAATCAAACGAAGAATCACTCTTGCCAATCGCTGCTTCTTTGGACTAAGAAGGCAATTGAGTAGTAAAGTCCTCTCTCGAGCAACTAAAGTGTCACTGTAAGACCCCTCATCATCCCGGTTCTAATGAATGGTGCAGAGACACGGACCATGATAACATCCGATGAAAGCGCTTTGGGCTGCTTCGAGAGAAAAATTCTTCGAGTGATTTTTTGTCCAGTCTACATAAATGAAGAATGGTGAGCTGTTCAGTGACACTAACCTAACCAGAAAAGTTAAGGTCCGACGACTTAGATGGTTGGGTCATGTAAAGCGAATGGAAAATAATGCTCTTGCTTGTAGAGTCTTCGAATCCAACTTGGAAGGACGTCGAAGAAGAGGAAGACCGTGACTCAGGTGGAGCACACAGGTGGTAGTGGTAGAGGTCTAGACCCAACGTGCGTAACCGGAGACAGCTAGCTAGGGACCGAGCTTGCTTGAGACGCTTGTTGGATGAGACCCTGGACCAACCTGGACTGTAGCGCCACCATAAAAAGGAAGAAGAGTCGAAAGACTGGAAATTAAAATTTTGGATAGCGAAATCTCGAAAAGTACTTTCCTCTTTCGATTTGTCTAACACCCCTGAAATAGGCCACACCTTATTTTGAAAATCAGAAATTTTATGAGACATCAAATGGTGAGAATCATGGAGAACGAAGCACTAAAATTCTTTGTTCAAATAATCCATATTATAAGCAATTGCTTATAGTTGTCTATAAAATTTCTTTCTTCAAATTATGTTTAATATATATAATATTTGTGCCATAGTTACTTTAAGTAGTAGTAGCAATAGTATTAGTAGTAGTAGTAGAGTAAGTAAAAATAATACCGTGAATCTATATTTCCAGCCCAGTTTGAACAAATGGACCCCCAAATAAAGGGGTTTCCAATAAGAGGTGTTATTTTGAATAGCCCGCTATTTCGGTAGCTATCACTTTTGAAGCTGTCATTTTTTGACATTTGACAAGTAGAAACTACGTCATTAATACAAATGTAACGATACACGCTTCAACAACGCATTGAAATTATTAAAATTCACTATAAAAATGGTGAAAATTTGGCAAAGACGGTTCGTTTACGGGAAAAGTTTCCGGACCGTGTTATCTCTCGAAGAGGTGATCACAATTGGCCACCGAGATCTTGTGATTTAACACCTTGCGGCTTCTTCCTTTGGGGCCACGTGAAAGATAAGGTCTACGCCAACAGCCCAGCGTCGATTCAAGACCTCAAAGATGGAATTCGTGAGGCTATCGAGGACATAGGGCAGCCACTTTGCGATTTGGTTATGGAAAATTTCATGAAAAGGATATGGTCCTGTAAGCGTGGTCGTGGCGGCCATTTGGCTGACGTTGTATTTCAATTTTTCTTTGAATATCAAAATAACACCTCTTATAGGAAAACCCTATATTTGCTTCGGTTATTTCTTCATCGCTTAACCAAATGCTATCAGACGAAAACACTAATTTATTCAGCTGTTCAAACCCAGCCAACATTATTTTCAAACTTATCCAAGCACTTATCAGACAAGTTGGAGAATTCTCCAAACAAAAAAATCAACGAACCTCATTATGTTTGGTAGAATAAATTTTAATTAGATTTATATTCGCTTATTTGCCATACATTTTGGAATGAAAACGCGAACTATAGGTATCACAAAATTCTAACTTCTGTGTCGAGGCGACAGGTTCCAACAAAATAATTCCAAAAAAACGCACACCTGTTTAAACTAACAGTTTCCAGCCTCAACAAATATTTGATACTAAAATAGTTAAAAAACATAACTCACAAGCTTTGTGACACTAAACAAAGTTTACAACAAAATGTAAATATTTGACATTTTCGAAAACGTGTACTTCAATTTTTACACACGAAAATGTTGATTGAGCTCGCATACGCCCGCCGTTGGTTCTTAAAATTTTGACAACTGTTAAGAAAAACATCAAATAAGATCTCCGTTTAAACAACTGTGAATTGGCATCCATTTGACTCTCAAAACTTATAAATTCTATCGATATCGATTAACTTTCAACAGTTCCTCGCCACATCTCTTTTTGCATGGTGTGGAATATAAAATATTGAAAATGAAGTTTAAATGTTTCCTATTGTGCGTTCTGCTGTCAATTTGTCCAGCTTATCCTGAAAGTGCACTCGATGTGGCTACGTCAGTTGTACTTCCATTGGCAACCTCTGGCATCACTGCTTTGGCCATTCCACCGCCCGTAGGTCCGGCTTTATTCGGAGCCATCGGTTTATTGAACGTGTGTGCGAATATCCTTAAACCGTCACCAGTCGAAAATACAAAGGAAGTCGAAAATAAACTTTCGCAAGTCGATCTCCTGCAGACTCAAAATGCTATCGTTAAAGAAATCAAAACGCTCGGAGATCATGTGTCCAAGGAATCAGAGAGAGTCATTCAAGAACTCACCAATGCAATTGAGACTACTCCATTTTTCGGGCAACTCCGCAAGTCTCTCAACTATCTGCGAAGGATTTACGAAGACAAATTGAAAGTTGTGATCAATCCGAAGATTGTTGGCGTGCAGAAAACTAGCACGTTCCAGGACATGTTGAATTATGACAGTTTCTTCAGGAGGGAGTTGCGGTCGTTTGTGAGCGATTTCATAAAATCCAATTTTGATGGTATTGCGTCGCTGAAGCCTGTTAAATTGTTTTTCGAGCATATGCTGGAAAATGAGAAGATGTTGGTGAGGGGATCTCAAAATTAGATTTAGTAAATGTTTGATTATAAATTTGAGTCAATATCGTCCTCAGGCCCTCTCTGATGATGACTGCAGCTCAGATTCATTGCACAACAGACTATTCAAGTCCTATCTGTACATCATCAAGGTATTGTCGGAGGCCTATACAATGGCTGTATCAGCTCACGTCATTCAGTATCAAAACGAACTACTTGGCGACAAGCTAGCAGAGGCTGAAGCTACAAGGGACAATGCACAGGCTCTACTAACCGAATTCAAGAATGATATCAGGACTCTAGTCGAGAAGACTATATGGGCCTTGGATAGAGCCTCGCGTGACATTCGGAACTGTGGGCAAATCGACTATGAAGGTAAGGGACTTGTTCGGAATATTTTTCAGCATATTAAATCTCTTTACTTTTTTGGTGGTTTTCAGAACAAACGTTTGAGCAATTGTCATTCGCACACATTCTGCCAAAAATTGCGTATTTTGAATATATTGACGCCTTTTACTACAAATGCAAGAACGAGGACAGATATTTGAATATCACTGTGTTTGATCTTGATGCTTGTAATCTGCACGATGACATAATTCCACATGGTTCGCAATTGAAGATTGCTAGTGAGGTAATTGTGCTTTTGTTGAAATATCATTGGTGAAGGCTCAGAAGAATTTAACCAATACTCTTTTAGTCAAATTTGAGCGACGATAAATGGCCATTTACCTTCATGAATGTCCTGGGTGTAGTTGAAAAAGAACAACTTTTTGGACACAATAACACTGCGAAGTCATCTTCGTCGGCTGTTGTCGAAACTTATAAAGTGAATGTGGATTGCCGTTCAACTTTCTGTCCAGCTTATAGGAAACAATTCTTTGCAATTTCGACGCAACGTGTTAGTGCCAAGCCTGGATAGTGAGTACTCATTGCCCGGATTGGTTAAAGTTGTAACTTCTCTTATTTTTTGATAGTGTCATAACTGGTCTGCGTTTCCGAGTGACAAACCGAGTTGTTTACATTGACATCCAGCAGGGGAAATTCTTGGACTTGCTCACTGTTGATCCTGACACGGTTTTCTGGACAGAAACACCTGAAAGCAACCAGATCGCTTATCTGGGTCAAAAGCTTAAGAAAATCGAATTGGGAGATTTCGTTCTGAAGGGCAATAGCATCCTCACATGTAAGAATAGTTTGAATTTCCTTTTTCAAATATCAAATGGATGATGAAATTTTCCAGCAATTCAACTTCGAAAAACCATGTTCCGAAATGGACTGATAAAGGTAATCGTTGAGGGCTTTACACCACCAGACATGAATCATATAGTTTCCTACATGAACGACGAACTAGAATTGTAATTCCAAACAAAATTCTCATTTTTTTGGAAATGATGTGAATTTCTACTATTTTTACAGAAATGAACTGTCCCTTGACGGAGCTGATGATCCATTGGCAATTGGTGCCACTCAGAAGAACTTGGTTTCAAAAGCTCCTGTCGCTGGCAAACGCTACTTCGTCAGCTTCCAGCCCTCAGGTTTCGAAGCAGATTTTGGAACGCATACAATTCCTTACATCGATACCAGAGAAGTCGTGTCTTATCCTCCAGCACCTTTGAATGGCATTGAGTTGATTCACGAAGCTGCTAAAGGGTCCGGTGGGTTCATCGGATTCAAATTGAAAACACCGAGTTTGACGGGTCTCATTGATTATAAGCAAATTGAATATGCTATTGATGGTTTATTTATGCTCTAATTAATTTGAGTAACAAGATGACATTTTAGTATAACATTGTTTTAATATGAGCTGAGGTTTGCTTGAACGTTCCTTATGGCTTGACAATTGCAGGCATCCACCATGACTCCTAGAATGTTGATGTGGCGGTTGAACTTGAACGTCTTCTAAGAAGTTACGCCATTGGATCGATTTATCTACGATACTCTTCGGTACTCAATACGCAATTGAGTTGCGGGACTTCTCACTCGCCACCAATCGAGTAATAGATTCGGCAATAACGAGTAATTCGATAGCTGTCTGTATCGTTGTAATAACCACTTGGAGCCCAACAACAACAAAGCATAAGGAAAGACTTAACAATAGCTCATTATTCATTGAAATTTGGAATTTTCGTTATTGGGAACAGCCTTGGATACTCTAACTTCCACCTTAGACTCCACGCCACGACAGTCAAACTTGAATGATAACAATGATTTATTATCAAAAATAACTGATGGTATCAATTTGACAAAAAGAAAACATCACGTTAAAAATAGGCATCTACCAGAACCGTGTTCAAAATGTTGAGTTAAAAAACCAAAAAAGCAAGACTACATCAAATTTCCCATCAGTGTGTCGAAGTGAATCAGACAAGCGACATCTCGACATCGATATCTCTGAAAATGTATATTTTATGAAAGTAACTTTGATGAGATTTTCTGGCATGCTATACTTGCCTCGTCCCCATGCATCGTCATCGACGTGTGTGATTTGGGAACACGATACACCAATCATTCCAAGTTTCCCATTTTCCCCCTTTTGCAGAAAAGACTTTTGCCAATCTTACACCCTCGATTGCTGCTGAAACTTTATTCCTCGAGGAGATATCTGTTCTATAAGAAATTTTGTACTCTTTTTTTCTGGTGAATTTAATAGTTGTATCGTTTATCTGATGTCGTTGGCGTATCTGTCTTACCTTCCCTTTAATGGCGTTCGATGTATGACTGTCGTTTTTCAACCACACTGGTGTGTAGGCAAGGATGCTTGACAAGAAGTAGAAAACCAGCAGAGAGGACTTGCCTTGTTCAACACCATCGGGTTTTAAAATAGCATACAAGTGAACATGGAGCAATAGTCAACGTTGGTCGCTCGTAGTCGTGCGTTGTCCTTGGTCGTTACAGCTTCTTTGAAATCGATCTCAATCGATTTGTGTTTTCTTGTCTTTGGGGAAGTGCTAGAAAGTAGAAACTCAGCTCTTACTTATTTTATTCCTTAAGGAATTTATGACTTGGTAAATTGCGTCAAAAAGTTTTCTTAGAGGAACTGTTGACTGTTGTTGCTGTAACGGAAAAATCATGTTTGCTGTTTTAAGGTAAAAGTAGTTTTGAGGTTTTGGTTTTCTAAGAAATGACATTTTGACTGCTCCATTGAGGATTTGGGTTCTTCGAACTCAGGTTGCAGCAAAACTTTGTTTTCAATGGAATTGGGCATTAAAACAACTTTATTGAATTGCTGCTAACAGTTCCAAGAAGAACAAACACTTCATTGATACAATAAACACGAAAATGATCAGGAAAAAAATCATGTAAGCTGATAGTTGATAGTTGACACTCCAATTTATTTTATTTTCCTCCCGAATTTGACTGTCAACTATCAAAAATCAGCTTACACTATTCCACCCCAGGGTTGAGCTCCTGCTGAGTATACGTTTTCCGAACTTTGAAATTAACAAGAACTGAAGTTTGTTAAAGACACCTTAGTATTGCCTGTAAAATATCGGAACATTGTATTGCGAAAAAATTCAAAAAAATCAGTTTAAGTCGCAAGTTACCCTGAAACTGGAAATTTGTTCCTGTCAGCAAGAAAATCATTATCATTATGTATCTTCGTGGATCGAAAAGAGAAGATTTATGCTTCAAAAATGTTCGAAAATGTTTTAAAATTTTCCCTTCTTCAGGAAATACGTGCAAGATGGTCATTATTCACGGTCATGCTCATGATAGCGATCAACGAGCGAAAGTAAAGAACCTCGGTATGTAGTTCGATTAATATTTATATTCCGACAGCCACAAAAATACGGCAGTGAAAGAATTTCTTTTTTGGAATCAACGGTGGCTTCTTCAGTTCCAGTTAGGCCAAACTACTTGGTGAACACCTTTACGGGCTACTTCGACTTATTTGAAGCCCAAGTCGTAAAAGGAGCGGTTTTACCGGCACATCAAGTACCGGGTACTCCAGGTTGGGGGTACGACTACGTATACAAGCATCTAGTTGCAAAGCAACAACAGGCATCGGAAACGGACGGATTCACTGATGACGACCTAAGCAAATGCTTTAAGGACAACGGGTCAACGGTATGGACATATCACTTCAAAATTTATCTCCAACCGACCGGGGCGTGCAAGTTTTAGTCACGAAATAAAAATATGTTGTTTATTGAAACTGAAATCGGGGATATCATTAAAAATATAGAACAGAATATTCGACACAACAATTTTAGAACCACTAAATGAATAATTCTATTCGTTCAACAGACTAATCATTCAAATGGCAATAATTGATAGAAAAATTTATATTGCCTTTCGGATATTAAATGATTTGCACATTGCACACGAACAGAGCCAAGCCGTAGGTAGGCTATGTGTCTATTTGGGGATTTATCGACACATTTTGATGGCTTCCGGTTTATTGTTGTTTAGATTTAGTTTTGCACAAGTTGGAAGCAACATAAATTACCAATAACGGAATCACAAATAATGCCAAAATAGAATTTATCAATGCGTCAATGCTGCCCCACCAACATAGCTATAGGTAACATAGTTTTAATATTATGTTCTGGGCTTGGGGGTAAATTTCGGAGTTGGAATTTTGTTGACAGGATGTTGTTAAAGAGGATATTGGGGCGAGTGATAAATCATTTGACAAAATAAGTTACTGACAAAAGTTCGGTTGAAGTTTTGGTGAAATAGTTCGACAGCGGTGATAAGCTTTTGTCTATGGGGATTATGGTTTTCCATTAAATTTATTTATTGCACTAGATTAGAGATATGCGAAACGGAAAATCAATGGAAAACGCGTGTTTTGATATTGGATTCCGGGGTTTGAAATTATTTTAAATAATGTGGGGATTTCGGAGCACTTTAATTAATTGCAAATAATGGTGCAATGGTATAATTGACCCCAATTCCTGGTTTGTGTCCCTATGGAAACTGAACCGATTATCCAGAAAAGGTCCGATCTTAAGCTTGACACGTGCGCTAATAAACTTAAACCGACTGTATTGGTGTCAAAGACAGAAGGCAAGCTGTACAGACATCATTTATCCAGTTAGAGCGTGTGGATAAGACATTTGCACTCTTTTCCTGCAAAAACGTTTGAAGAATAACTGACAGCTGTGAAGCACGAGATTGAAGAAAATCTATCATTCAACACTTATTGCTGCTCAAACTTTACAGGTACACTTTGATCCGTCAAGTGAAGGCTCTTTAAATCCAGAAGTCTTTATGTAGTTTCGAAACTCTTGTTGCATAACTTTTTAACTGTACTTGAACTCACTTAAGGGTTCAACTCTAAGCCAGGTTCGAGAAAAACAGTTTGTGAGACAGATCGCTTCCACAGGATTTTTGATCTAACTTTCTACGTTGTTGACCGAGCAACAGCTAGCTATTTTGACAATTGTCACGTTCTCATTAATGGAAAAGCTTACAATCAATTGTAAATATTGAAATGTCTAGACAGAAATGTTCAAAACGTGTATTTGAACTTGTACACAGCCAATATTGATTTTTCTCTTATGCTCTCCAACATTAAAGTGCTTTCAAACTATTCCAACCAAAATTAATACATACTCATTGTTTGAACAACTGTTGGCTGGCCTCCATATCGACTTTAAGAACTTATAAATGCCATTGATTTCGATTTATTTTTAACAATTGATCACCTAATCTCATATCAAATGGTGTAACAAATTCAAAATTCAAAATGAAGTTCAATAAAAGTTTCCTGTGTTTCCTGCTTTTTGCATTGCTATCGATTGGTCCAGTTCTTCCCCAAACTGCTCACGAAATGGCTACCCAAGTTTTCCTGCCACTTGCATCTCCGGTCCTGACTGCGTTCATGATCCCACCGCCCGTGGGGCCGATTCTTTCCGCTTCCATCGGTTTAATGAACGTGTGTGCGAATATTCTCAAACCCACGCCAGCCGCAAATAAGACAGAAATCGGTCAAAAGCTTACTCAAGTGGATCTCATGCAAACTCAAACTGCCATCATAAAGGAAGTGCATGGTCTGGCTGATCATGTCACCAAGGAGTCAGAGAGGGTCATTCAAGAACTCACAATGACAATCGAGACTCATGAATTTTTCGAGAAACTCCGCAAGTCTCTCAACTATCTGCGGAGGATTTACGTTGACAAATTCAAGGTTGTGATCAATCCGAAGATTGTTGGGGTGCAGAAGAGTAACACGTTCCAAGATATGTTGAACTACGACAGTTTCTTCAGGAGGGAGTTACGGTCGTTTGTGAGCGATTTCATAAAACCGAATTATGATGGAGTTGCTGCATTGAAGCCAACTGAATTGCTCTTTGAGCATTTACTGGTCCATGAAAAATTACTGGTAAGATGGGTTTTAAATTCATCTAGCCAATTCTAATTTTTCGAAACTTCTCAGGTCGTCAATGAAGACAACTGCAGCTCAGACTCGTTGCACAACAGACTCTTCAAGTCCTTCATGTACATGCTCAAAGTAATAACTGAAGCCTACACAATGGCTGTATCAGCTCATGTCATTCAGTATCAAGAAGAGCTTCGTGCAGACAAACTAGCAGGTATTTCCATCGTCATTGATTCAAATCAAACAGAACTGATAAAACTCTCTCTCTTCCAGAGGCCGAAGCCACAAGGGACAATGCACAAGGTTTACTGACCGAATTCAAGACCGATATCAAGACTCTAATGGAGAAGACTAAGTGGGCTTTGGATAAGGCCGCTCGAGACATTCGGAACTGTGGACAATTCAACTATGAAGAAGGTAAGTGATTGAACGTCAAATTACACATCAAACTGACAAATTTCTTTTTCTTTGTGGTTTCAAGGAAAAACTTTTGAGCATTTGTCGTTCAACCACATTCTTCCCAAAATTTCATATCTTGAGTATGTTGACGTGCTCGATTACAAGTGTGTGGCAGAGGAAAGATTTGTCAATATCACAGATTTTGACATCGCTGCTTGTGATCCTTTTGAAGACATTATTCCAAATGGTTCCCAGTTAACCATTGGAACTGAAGTAATATATCTTTTTCATAAGGATTTTGAATATTTACAGACAATTCTTTCAGTCAAAAGAAGGCGATAACACATGGCCATTTGCCTACATGAACGTTCTGCTACCCGATGAGCATGAGACACAAAATTTGTTCGGACACAATAATTCAGCCAAATCGTCGTCAGTAGTTGAGAACACTTACAAAATCAATCCGGAATGCCGTACAATTTTCTGTCAGGCTTATGATAAACAATTCTTTGCGATTTCAACGCAACGTGTTAGCGCCAAGCCTGGATAGTGAGTACCCTCTGTTCATTACTAGATTTGTTTGAAATTATAACATCTCTCATTTTTGATAGTGTCATCACTGGCATGCGTTTCCGGGTAAGAGGACATGTTCTTTACATTGACATCCAGCAAGGAAAATACGTGGACATGCTCACTGTTGATCCTGACACTGTTTTCTGGACAGAAACTCCTGAAAGCAAGCAGATCGCTTACCTGGGTCAAAAGCTTAAGAAAATCGAATTGGGAGATTTTGTTCTGAAGGACAATAGCATCCTGACATGTAAGAATAGTTTGAGTTCCTTTTTCTTCCAAATATTAAATTGATTATGAAATTATCCAGCAATTCAACTTCGTAAAACCTTCTTCCGGAATGGAATGATCAAGGTTATAATTGGGGGTTCAACGCCACCGGATATGAATAATACAGTGAGCTACTCCAACGAGGAGCTTGAAGTGTAATTACGTAAGAAATTTTACTTCTTTCCAAAATATACTGACCGACTTTTTTCCAGAGTGGAACTGAACCTAGAGGAAACCGATGACCCATTAGCAGTTGGTGCATATCGGAAGAACTTCGTTTCAAAGCCTCCAGTACCTGGTAAACGTTTCTTCGTCCAATTCCAGCCAACGAGTATGGAGAAAGATTTTGGAGCACATACGATTCCTTACATCGATACTAGAGAAGTCGTGTCAAACCCGCCTGCGCCTTTGAATGGATTTGAGTTGATTCACGAGTCGGTAAAGGGATCCGGTGGTTTTATTGGATTAAGTCTGATAACACCGAGTTTGGTGGACCTGATAAACTTTAAGCAAATTGAAGATTCTATCGATAGTGCATTTCAACTGTAGTTAAGTTTGTACTATGACTATGAGCCTTAAGAATCTGTGTTTTAATAAACGTTTTGTCACATGCATACTTGGAAAAAGCTTCCGCACCGTCTGTATAGAAGTGTATCGTGTTTTTTCCAGAAGCCCCATTTTGTGCCTATGGCCTTTTTACAAGTAAAGAGTGCTACAGTAGCCGTCTTAACTCTTTTATCAATTTGTCTTCCAATTTAGTTTGTTGTTTAAAATGAGGCCTAAATATTTGGCTTGGTTGGAAAACCTTATTCCTTTATTTATTTGATCGTGGATGAGGTAATTTGAGGAATTTTGTACCTACCCGTAAAGAGTTTTATGTGGGTTGACGTCTAACCACAATGCTTTGCCCAATTAGTTAGCCTGTTTAAGGCATTTTGTAGGAGTTCCGAGAGAGCTTGAGGTTGTTTCTCAGATACAGATATTGCAACGTGAGTCGTCGACTTAGGCCATCACCTTGAAACTCTCTGCTTCCAGTGATGTTAGGAGGTCGTTTACTACCATGTTCCTTGGGGGGTACCTCGATTCACCGATCTGGTGGTAGTAAAACTCTTCATGCTGGACGTGATTGTCCTGCTATAAAGCATGAGACTTATTAGATCAATGAGTTATTTCTCTATTTGCAGCTTGTCCATTGTTGTTGATATCGCCTGGTAGTTAACGTTGTTGAATGCTCCTTCGATATCTAGGAAAGCTACAAGGTTATATTCTTTGTATTTGAGGGAATATTCAATACTATGCACCAGCGAATGAAGTACTATTTCTACTGATTTTCCCTTACGTATGTGGAACCGTGGAAACATGGTTTCAATTTATGTCTGATGTGAAAATCAATCAGTCTTTCCAGGGTTTTAAGAAGGAAGGATGATAGGCATATTGGTCGTAGATCCTTAGGGAGGGTTCCCTGCTTTTGAAATGAAGACTACTTTTGCTTAAATATATTTATGTTTCGAAACAGCAAATGGGTCTTAGAAATTCTTCATCGGTGGTAATCCACGATTCATTAATGTCAGAGCTACCCCATATTATGTGATGGATATAAGCGTCTGCTCCTATGAGGAGATCCACTTTCTTAGAATGCGCGTATGCAATGTCTCTCTGGGAATTGGGTTTTCGTGGCCGAGATAAGCCAATATGTGGCTTTGTCGGAGGTGATGACAGCAATGGTTGTATCTTTGTCGCTGTAATTGGGGAGTAAAAATGCATTTATGTCTTTTTTTACTAATATACATGACTATGGTTCACCTTTCTCTGATGCATATAATAAATTATAGCCAGGAGTCCTGAGCCCGTTGATGGTGGATTTTGATACCCACGTCTCCTATACCTATGATGAACTTATACATCCAATCTCTTTGAAGGAGGAAAAAAACAGCATTTCAGAAATTTGCAACACAATATTCCTTTATTTCATCCATGGGAAACTATAGTCGAGAGTAAACCTTATTAAAAATTCCTCCATAGCTATCTATTGCATTTCAACCACATTGCTGTTATATCAAAGAGTATCCAAGACATCTCCTCCCTTCCAGAAAATGTCATTTTGTGTTTTGTCTCCCAATATCATCCAATAAAGCAGAAATTGTTTGAATACACTTTAGAGGAAGTAATAATTCTCAAACAATGAACACAAAATAATGCTACTCTTTCACTTTTCTTAAAATACCTTGATTCCTTATTTCTGTTCTGTGTTCAGCGGAAATGAATGAAAGCAGAAAGCACAGCTATTCAATGTTTCAACAAACGTGACCACTTTTATGAAAAAAAAGTAAAAATCCTTTTGGTTCACATCGAATTCCAAACAAAATAAAACATACGATAAAAATGTAGTCACATTTCTCGAATACAATGGGACTATCATTTGAAAGGACATTTTCATTTGGGAACAAAAAAAAATCATACAACCTGAACACAAGCCAAACAAAAACAAAAAAAAATAAGACACAATATTTTCGAATCCGACAACATATGACATTTGTTTTCCCATTGGCTTGTTATCCTTGTTTGATGTTATTGTGTTTGTTTATGTGCTTTTCTATCTGTTTTCTTCCATTTCTTAGGTTCCCGTTCCTGTTTCTTTTTTTACGTCCGTCGTCGTATT
Organism: Sphaerophoria taeniata; assembly: GCA_943590905.1. Classification (NCBI taxonomy): domain Eukaryota; kingdom Metazoa; phylum Arthropoda; class Insecta; order Diptera; family Syrphidae; genus Sphaerophoria; species Sphaerophoria taeniata. The sequence goes on from OX016541.1 coordinate 150,486,431, forward strand.
TTGTATGCATGTGGAATAAAATGCCTCCTCGTTTCTCGAATTGATAAAGGACAAAGAAGAAATTCAATATTGTGTGTTTTTTCTTTGTATTGATTGGATGTATCGATATAAGGATGAGAAGGTGAAGTCTTTTGTCCTTATTGATTGTTAGTTTTGTCAAGTTGGGTGTTTGGGGGCGGATAAAGGAGAACAAGAGAATTGGAATCGATGATATTATCCTGGTTGTTATTTTGTCACAATATTTCGAATAAATCTGGAATAGAATTGATGGGTCGTTTGGTTGATGGTTATTCTAATAAGGCTATGCAGACTTATTTAGCACTAAATTGTCATATTTCTGTCCAAAAATCTCTAACTGCTTAACAAATCGATGTTCACATTCTTTAACTATCAATTCGTGATTTCGAAGACAACAAGCTGACATTCACCTTTAAGTGTGCTTTTCCAATACAGAAGAACTACCAAATAATTAATGGACACATTATTTCTTAATGTCAGGCAATTGTGAAAAATATAACTCTCCTAAAATAATGAATACCATCCACCTACCCGTTTTTTCTCCCATCAGCTTCGCAATGGTTTATCCCAAATTGCTAGGTATTGGCACGATTCTTGTGACACTTCTTCTCCCACACAATATTGGTCTGTTATGGAATCAATTCGGGTTATAAATTGCTAAACATTAAAGACTTTGCCAAAGTCCATTAATTTATGAAAACCCTGAATTGGTGAGCACAATCCATAAAACAAAGAAAAGTGCTGTGCAAAAATATCAAAATATCGAAAATAGCTTCGTTAAAACTTTTTTTTTTTGAAGCTCAACAGTTCACTTTATTAGAAATTCCTTCACTATAACTTCACTTAACTTCTTCACCATAAAGCAGGACTGTGATGATGAGGGTGTTATGCAGTTTTACCTAAGTCCACTCAATTGCTATCTTAGCCCAAAGGAACAGCGATTAGCAGGAGTTATTCTTCGTTGGATCTCGGCGCTGGTGTTAATAGCGGAGCCTAGGTAGAAAAACTTCTCTTCTACCTCGAAGTTATATGCGTCTATTGTGACGATCTGTCGGAACCGTCGGTGTTGGATGTCCTTCCCCGAAGACAGCATGTACTTCGCCCTCATTAACCACTAAACCCATTTTTGCCGCTTCGGCCTCAATTCTCACAAAGGTGCCATTGACATCACGCTGCGATCTTCCCTCTATATCAACATCATCGGTGTACGCGAGATATTGAACTGACTTTTGGAAGATAGTGCCTCTGGTGTTGACGGTGGAGTTTTGCACTATCTTCTCAAGAACGATGTTTAAGACATCGCATGAAGGTGCATCGCCTTGTCTGAATCCTTTTTCGACATGGAAAGATTCCGTAAGCTCGTTGCCAACCTTGATGGCGAGAGTGAGTTCTCTCTCCATCGTCATTTTGCACAAGCGAACAAGCTTGTCATGGATGTCCAAACCAGAAACATGTAGCTTTACACAGTTCGTCTCTGTAGATGCTGTCATACGCGGCCTTAAAATCGATGAAGAGGAGGTGGATATCGATTTGGAGTTCATAGGATTTTCCCCAGGATCTGCCCCAATGTTTTCCGATGGTTGACTTTCCTGGTCTGAAGCCACATTGATAAGGACCAATCAGATTGTTGACGAAAGGCTTCAGACGTTCACATATTACGGTAGAGAGCATCTTACAAGCGCTGAAGCAGGCTGATTCCTCTATAGTTGGCGCAGTTAAAAGGATCATGCATTCTTCAGACCTTATCTTACAGATGATTTGGTGCATGCTTTTATATCTAGATCGTCACCTGGTATTTTTAAATAGCTCGGCAGCTAGACCATCTGCTACAGCGGCTTTGTTGGATTTTAGCGGAGATACTGCCGTTTTCACTTCTTCTAAGTTGGGTTCACGGAATTATTGAATATCATCGTGTACCGTGCTCCTGCCTGGCGACGGGATTTTGTTCTTCGTCACCGTTATACAGGTTACAGAAGCGGTCTGTCCCTAACATTGATTGCGATTCTACTATGATGTTCCCTTGATTATTTCTGCAGGCATCGGTTCTTACTCGATTACTTTGAGCCAGCTGTTTTACCTTTCGCGCCTTAAAGAAGTCCTACCGAAGCTTTAAAGAAGATAGCTACTGAAAAGCTTTAATTAAACCTTTGGAAACTGTCCGTCATATATTTGAGTTGGTTGCACAAAAACTTCTTCCTCAGCCCTGTCATCTTTACCGAACCAAAAGTACAGTATATCCACCCGGCTTTGTATAATTATCATTTGACTACTAAACAACCAAATTCTTCATACTAAACCGACTATAGACGTCCAAAGAACAAGCCAACTCATAATGTTTCCGTTTGCCAGAGGCTGGAATTATTTTTGGCTATTAAAACTTTTAAGGCCACTCAAGAAGAACAAAAGAGAGAGAGACCAACAAAACTTTCCTCTTCTCATTGTGATAACAATCGAGAGCATACACCTCCACTTTGTGCATACTTTGCCACCTCGATTCCTCTATATTCCTTTGTGCAGTTGTTTCCCACAAAAGAGGATAAAGTTGAAATTAGGCAAGAATTCATTTTCCATCTGCACAGCGTTCGTTGTGCATTCGCTTATAAGAAAAACTAAACATGAATCTATGTATGTGTGCCGGTGCATGCTAATTATAAAGGAGAATGAAATTTTTTTTGAACAGGATGCTAGTGGGTTTCAACTTCTTGACTAATCTACAAAAGTAGATGAAAACGGCGAATTCCGTGTTTCATTAGTTATAGGATGTGCTCGAGATTAAAAGGAAGAAAATTCCGAGAGGAATGCACAACATTTTCCAGATTGTATTTCAGTGATTGTGTGGCAAGTGGCAAAAGATTCTTCTTTTTTTCGGAACAAGGATGTGAATATGTTGCCATGAGTGTTATAAGGATACTCATATCCTGTTCGGAAGAAATGAAAAATGTCTGAAACGGAAAACTTTGTCTGATTCTGGTTGTTGAGGTGTGGTTGGTGAATGATGGGTTTTTAGTTTCTAATCTGATTGATGAGTGGACTTGTGGATCTGACCCAGTTACCCACACACTCAGGTGTCGGTGGAGAAGTTTCCCATTGAAAGATGGTGTCGACGATAGTTGCGTGTGTACTCACTTTTTGGGATATGTTGCCTTCACTTTGGAGAGATTTTGATGGCATAAAATGATCACATGATTAAATGGGAAGATGGAGTCGTGTACTTAGATTCACAATTTCGGTTTTTAATTTAATTTCTTCATTGCTCTTCACATCAGACAAAAGAAAACTATGAAGTCTTAAAATGTCGACACGGAACAGCTTGCTATGAACGGCCACTTAATTATTCCATTACGACTTGACGCAAAAGAGAACTAGAATAAATTACAATTCCCCTTCTTTTTGGCAACATGGTTGGACCTTAAATGAGCCAATTACCAATTCAAAACTACAAACATTAATTCCATTACGTGGAAGATTTAATTTTGCCAGCTAGCAGCGTATTAATAAAAATGGTCAACGAGCAGAATGGGAATGTTTGGTTTTGGCCCCAAGAATCGCAGAGTAGTCCAAGAAGAAACTTTCCATAAAGTCGAAGTCGTGGTTGTCTTTGTCTTTCCATTTCAGTTCTTTTGATTGCTTCCTTAGGTATTATCCTTCGAATTCATGATACGATTTAGGCACATTTCTAGGTCGTACGTGTTGGCTGAAGAAGTGCGCCATCACTGCCAACGCATGAAGTGGTTTATTTTTTCTTTCTACAAAACCCAAATTATGTCTTAACGAGAGTATGAGTTGTTCTCAAACTTCCTGGCCTGTGCCTGGCTTCTGGCAATTTTTTGTTATGTTTGCTCCATTGAAGACTTGAAGGCATCGACACATGTCAGTTGGTTTCAATAGCTAATTAGAATTAAGATTCTGGTGAGTAACAAACTAGCTACAATAATATGGAATAAAAGTTGGCTCAATCGTGTTTATTTTTTGGGCAATTGCCCTTAGCTATATGAACAAACATAGGAGCACACACAAACTGAACAATCTCCTGCCAAATTCTAATTTTCATATGGTAATACTCGCTTGTGAAAGGGAGGCATATAGGGGAACGTGCATATAACTTTGCAAAAGAAGAGATTAACAACTTCTAGGAGACAGGAAACGAGTCTAACTTTGCTCCAGCACTTAAGCACATTAAGACTTCATATGCGAATATCTTAAGTTTGTGTTTGTTTGGGTTGAGATCGTCGTTAATTAAATAAACTTAATTAAAAAACTACCACCGACAAGAAGCTATGTATTGTATGTGCGAAAGGAGTTAAGTAGTGCTGTGGTTCGATGTGTAGTGGAAAAGTAGATAGATTAAGTGGATTTAAGTGATTTTGCATTAGAGAGGCAAAGTAATTGCTAGGAAGAGTTTGGCTTCTTGGACTACTTCTGAGATAAGGGCTTTGGAGGTTTTAGTTAAGTTTATCCTTATGTTGCAAAATTTCGAAAAATACTTAGTAAGGCACTTTTAACAGATTGTTTAGATGCCATGTTGCTATAAAGTGAGTTTTTAAGGTGACATCCTCATTTTTTAAAGACCAACAGGATTAATCGAAGCTCCGATGATGAGGGAACATTATGAACATTTGCTTACGAACATGAATATAGCCAGACCTTTAGCAATTTGGCCGTAAGAACTAAACTTGTTCACTATGGCGTATACGTACTTTTTTTGTTTTCAGTTTTCAATACAAATATTATAAACTTTGAATTTTATTTTCGTAAGTTAAGGTCTAGGCCAATGATTCATGACTTATAGGCTCGATTTGAAGCCAGAGGACTTCAATTTACATCAAATCCAATAATATTTCGTGAAACTTATTGCTCAGCGAAAGAAGCTCATTTCGTTCGATGGGCATAATCGAGCGATTTCAATAATCGAAATAATAATCGAATAATCATTCGAGTAACGAAATCGTATGAAATCGAGTTCTTTTGATTCGTTTTCTCGTCATCGTTATTCGAGTTATTTTCATTCGAATTCTTGTCATTTGATTCTTTTTTCATTCGAGTTCTCGTTATCTTCGAGTTCTCGTCATCGTCATTCTAGTTTTTTTCTTTCGAATTCTTGTCATCGTCATTCCAGCAATTTTTTTTCGAATCCTCGTCATTGTCATTTGAGTTCTTTTTATTCGAGTTCTCGTCATCGTCATTCAAGTCATTTTCATTCGTGTCCTCATCATGAGTTCTTTTCATTCGAGTTCTCGTCATCGTCGTTCGAGTTCTTTTCATTCGAATCTTCGTCACTGTCATTTGAGTTCTTTTTATTCAAGTTCTCGTCATCGTCATTCGAGTTATTTTCACTCGAATCGTCGTCATTGTCATTTGATTTCTTAGAGAACTTGAAGTTCTCGTTACTGTCATTCGATTTTTTTCTTTCGAGTTCTCGTTATCGTCATTCGAGTTCTCGTCATCGTTATTCGAATTCTCGTTATCGTCATTCGAGTTCTCGTCATCGTCATTCGAGACCTCCTTATCGTCATTCGAATTCTTTTCATTCGAGTTCTCGCTATCGTCATTCGAGTTATTTTTATTCGAATCCTCGTCATTGTCATTTGAGTTATTTTCATTTGAGTTCTCGTTATCGTCATTCGAGTTATTTTCATCCGAGTTTTCGTCATCGTCATTCAAGATCTCGTAAACTTCATTCAGGTTATTTTCATTGGAATTCTTGTCATCATCATTCGAGTTCTCGTCATCTTCATTCGAGTGCAAAGAATAACAATAGCTACAATTACATCCATTAAAAAAAACAGTAAATGAAGATTTAAGACGATCACTCCGAAACAAATGAATGTAGAAGCCTCTAGTCTTCGTTGTAGGTTGTCAGTTCCTATTAAATAGATTCATTTTTCACAATAAATGGTTCAAAACAATTTTTTTAAAAACTTGTGTAGACAAAGTTCATCAGAACCAGCTTTTAGCGCAACCAAAACCGAACAACATAAAATACTCCATGTGGATGCTGAAACGACCTCAATATTCCAATCTATGGAAAAACATTTCTCAAGGCACCTTTGTCTCCATACGCAATACTGGATACAAAACGTTTCCACTTCCTTCCTACACGATGCCTTATGCCTCCTCATTATTATCAAACAAAAATCCTTATGCCCCAAAGGATGTCATGTCTGTATTTGCATATGAATAAACACGAATAATTCTTGAAATCCAAACATCAAATATTCCAGCTACCCGCAGATCGACTCGAAAAATTTTAAATAATAAATTTTCTCTTCTTCAGAATAAAAGGAACTTGTCAAGTGACAAATTTTGCATTTGGGTCTTATTAAAAATTGAACACACAAATCCCCTTGGGTCACAAAATCTGGCAACACACGTTTATGAGACCTTTCAGACGTTACAAGCTTCGAAGCACTCAGAGCAAATATGAAGAAGTATTTTAAAATCCTTGTGTGCATGTGTGTAGTTCATTTCAATACAAAAAAGAATCTGCTTTCAAGTTCAATTCCAGTCTAATTGTGGTGTATGTGGGATTCTCTAATTCTGTCAACAATTGAACTCCATCTCGAGGCTTCTGTCGATGCAGCTTTCAGATTGGCATACAATTTTCCCTTGTCTCGATGTCGATTGAGTGCAACACAATCTTCTTACCTCTTCGAGTGAATCCGATGTGGTGAATGTTTAATCTTCTAAAATGGGTCTCGACTCGGTACTATTCGAGATTCTAACTAACTTAGAGCGCACAAGAGTATAATGACGATGGCTTTTGGTCACTACTCTAGATTGCAAACAAAAGGAATTTTTCGGTCGAATTTAGATTCATTTACATTCACGTGACACAAGGAAGGACTTATGAAGGAAAGAGAGGACTTTCATTAGAGAAATTTCAATAAAATCCAATTTTATGTTGGAACATGGGAACTATGACAATTGAGAGGCACTTTTAGCACACCGAAACCAAATGCTACTCAGAGTTTTTGGATAAAACAACCAAACATTGTCAGTGTGGTGTATTTAAGGATTTGTGTCTGAAACTTAGTGACAACCTCATATAGGTGCTTACATTCAAGTATGTAAGTTTTCGTCCGGAAAAGTTTTTAATCACACTTTGAAGTGGTGAGATTGTCAACAAGTTGGAAGTAATCTACTTTGGTAATTAAGTTGAAAAAGAAGCAAACCATTTTTTTGAACATCAAAGTAAAAATGTTGTTGTTCAACTTTTGCTCGCAATCGTAGAGTTCTCGAGACTCTTAATAATTCAAAGCATATTTCAGTGACTAACATTGAGATTGTAGTTCAATTTGTCTCTCTGTTTGTGGTGAAAGGATAGAGTGCCTCGAATAATGTTGTCTTGAGTGTTGCCATTATTGGGAAAATACACAAATACTAAACAATGATTGAACTGAATGTATCCTTGGTTTAGATGATGATTTTATTGATTTGCACAATAATCCGCATACAAATGTGCAACTCCGACCCGTGGATGTAGCACACCACAGTTCGGAGAACCACCAAACACGAAACAATGTGAAAACATTATGATTCGGATATGCATGTTCGAGCAGTTGAACCCGCAACATGATTGTATCTAATGCAATATTGAATACGGAAGTGTATGAAAAAAAACACACATGATCAGAGGTTGTAAAACACAAATGGGTTTAATTGATTATGAATTGAATAACAACTTAGCGCATTAAAAATAAACATGGTTCTTAATTGTTTTTGGTTTCTGGTGGCTGTGCCTTAATAGGTATGCGATTAGGTCGAGTACTACTGCAAGTGCAACTTCTGTGGCGTACCTCTACAGACTTACTTATGGTGGCGCTATAGTCCAAGTCAGACCAGGGCCTCATCCATCAAGCATCCCCAGTTTTGCACGCCAATTACCTTCTGAGTCCAAAGAGGCAGCAATTGGCAGGAGGGATTCTTCGTTTGATTTCAGCGCTGGTGTTGTTGTCTGAGCTTATAGCGGATCCTAGGTAGACAAAGTCCTTAACTAACCCGAAGTTAAATCTGTCTATTTTGACGTTAGCTCCAAGACGTCGATGTTGGTAATCCTTTCTTGTGGACAGCATTAACTTGGTCTTGCCCTCGTTAACCGCTAAACCCATCTTCCTAGCCTCCGTCTTAAGGCTCACACAACGTTCACACAGGACGACAGAGATGATCTTGTAGGCGATGTTAAGGAGACTTGTACCTCTGTAGTTGGTGCAGTTCAGGGGATCGACGGCTAGGCCGTCTGCTATTGCGGCTTTGTTCGACTTAAGTTTAGATATCGCTATCTTAACTTCGTCAATGTCGGGTGGGTGGAATTGGTGGTCTGCTCCACCCGAATTGAATGGTTCTGTATAGGAATTTTGCTCGTCATCAGAAATATAGAGCTTGGAAAATAAAGTGGTTTTTTCCATATCCTCAGCACTGACTGTGGTTCTACTACGATGTTCCCATGCTGGTGGTTTCTTTTTTGTAAAACTTTCGAACCTCGTTCCTATTGTGATATCCCTCTATCTGCTCGATTGCACGTTCTCATACTCCCTTCTTTTCTTTCTGAGAAGTTTGTCCTCCTCTCTCCTTTTCTGCTCGTAGAGCTCGCGAGCGTCATCGTCAAACTAGGGGTTTCGTTGTGGTGGCCGTGTAAGCCCTAGCACTTCAGAGGCGGCATCTCTGATGGCTGCTTGGCAGTGTTGCCATTGGTTCTCTACATTATGTGCTGGCAGCAAAGGACTTCTAAGAAGGTTTTTGGAAGAGATTTCCATGTCCCCTTGTGGATATCGAGATGTGGGAATCGCGTACTTGCTACCAATGCGTCGGTCCGAAGCGAAGTCGATTATTAAAATCCGTTATCGGAAGTGGTGTCGTGTAGGCTATGTCGTCCGATTATTCCAGGAAAAATCTCTTCTCTGCCCTAAGCTTAGCATTGAAATCTCCAAGGAAAATTTTAATGTCATAGCTAAGGCATTGCTCATAGGTCTTGTCGAGGAGCTCGTAGAACCTGTATTTGGTGTCTTCATCCCTTTCCTCAGTGGGGCGGCGTGAGCGCAGATGAGGCTGATGTTATTAAATTTAGCCTTGATGTGGATTGTCGTGATGCACTCATTCACAGAGTTGAAACTCAAGACCTTCCTCCTGAGTCGAGTCCCAACTATGAATCCACACCCAATGATTGGATGTGGATTTGGATTTGGAACTCTAAAGACTTATCTAGAAAAAATCGATATAAAATCTTTATTAATGTGATAATCTGAAAGGCAAGCTCCATTCCGAGATATTTGCTTCAAAAGGATGAAGAATATGTCTGTAAATAACTATTTCAATTTAAAATCTGAAATTTAAAGATTTTTGTTGGACGGATATGGAAGTTCAATCAAATTTAAAATTCATGCTGGAAATTCAAACAGTATCCAGATCTAGCATACCAAATCGAGAATTGGAAGACAAGGGCTTGATACCAGTCGTCAATCTAGTTGTTCTTTCAAGTTGACTTAAAGTCCATTTTTCCTGAATTCGTTTTCCGATGTTTTCAAATATTTTTGTTTTTTTTATTTCTGTAAAGAACAAAGAAAAAAAAAGAGAAAAAAAATCAAAAAGTGTTAACCTTTATAATGTGACTAGTCCTTTTTTTAAATGGCATCTTCTACCTTGACCCATTTTTTTGATGGATCGACATTTTTCTTGCCATTCAATCGAAATAATAATTCAAAGCAATAAAATTCGTTTCCCATAAAATCATCGGCCGTAAAAATTAATTCCGAGTGAATTTCCTTTATGCTTTTTTTATGTCTGAAGATAATGTGTCCTTACTTTTTTTTCTTGAGGTCCTTTCCAGCAATAAAAATATTTGAAAATAGAAAAAGAAACCTCTTTTAGTTTGTAATACAAAAACAAAAATTAAGAAAAGGGCAAAGCTGACACCATTGTGGATTAACACTCTTCGGAAAACAAACAAAGGACACCATCGGCAAAAAAGATATCGTTTTGCGAGAAAAGACGCCAAACACAATACACAAAAAGATTGTGACATAAAATTCTTGGTAAGCGGTCAAGTATTATTATTCCAATCCTTATCTATAAGGAAAAAGAAAAAGGGCAATGGACGATGTTTGCAGGTCCAAACGAGAATCATGTTTGCTGTTTCAAGTCCTCTCCTAGATCCAACTTATACACCAAATCAGTCAAGTGGAATAAAAGGATTCTCATCCCAAAAACAAAAAAAAGCCTTTATCAAGTGACAATAAGATATTTTCGGATAGATTGACAATCCTTAATTGTATTTGGACGGGAAGATTGAAATATTCAAAATATTTAAGTATCCATTCAGCGTCATGGAAATGAACCCCCTGTCAGGACTTAACTTAATTCAAAATATTCGAAATAAAGTGAAACCGGGCTGGGGATGTGTTGAAATCGTTCAAGTATGCCAATAGGGTGCGTTTAGATGATCAAGATCATTTTTCGAACTGGTGATGCATAAAATGAAGGAGTTCGGACTTAAACCTAAATAAAGTAAGTTATCAGTGTAAAAAGGGTTTATCGAAAAGAAACATCGCTTTATTCGTGAAGAAGGGCGGTCGACTGGATTTTTTAACTCAACAACACTCTTATCTTTCTGGGAGAATCTAATTATTGAAAGCCATCTGGGCTTTGGAATTAATTCCAAGGTGAAAAGGAAAACATTTTTTCAGGTCCTGTGTCAAGGCAGGTTCGGATCATTTTTTAAGAAAAACAATATGCTGCTCCCAAAACGACCCAGTTTCAATGGTTTTAACTTTAACCTAGCAAAACTTTAACATAGTGACGTTTGAACTGTTGGAAACAAAGCATAAGGTGACAAGAAATCAAAATAAACTTTATGAAATGTTTGAGCCATTGACAACTTCAATTATTGTCAAACTTCATCTTTCTGATAGTTCTTTGTGTATCGATAAACCAATTTTATGTTAATGTGTTAGCGAGGATTTTCTAAAGAAAAACTTTCAAATAAGTTCTGACTTTTGAAAGAACACAAACGAAGTTTCAATTGCAAATCAAACGACGAAGAGTTTAAAAGATGCAAATTCACATTTCATTTTTGTTTCGACTTAAGTTGACACTTGATACCATAGGTTAGGTTAGGTTAGGTTACAGTGGCTGCGGATTCAGAATCCACACACTTAGGCCAAAATGAAAGGCCCATTGTGATACCATGAATCTAGAGAATTACTTCTTACTAGTCGAACCATTTTGAGCTTTTTATAAAGCGAAGAAGATATTTGATATCCTTATTAGCTAGTTCACTGGGGTTATCATAAAAGTACTCTCCCAGATGAAGTTTGCGTCTTAGTGAAAGAGCAGGGCAAGTGCAGAGAAGGTGAGAGATTGTTTCCTCTTCTTCCTCATCCATACAGCTCCTGCAGAAGTCATTTGAGGCTACACCAAGTCGTATTGCGTGTCTGCCTATAAGACAGTGTCCCGTAAGGACACCTATCAGGGAGCTAATATGAAGTCTGCTTTGAGATAACAAGTCTTTAGAGCGCTTTAAGTCCAGTGAAGGCCATATGAGTTTCGTAGCTGCGCACGTTGGTAAGTTGTGCCACCTATAGTTTGTTCTCGTTAAAGCTGCTTCTTTTAGCAAAAGTTTACATGTAGCTATCGGTATACCTATCTTCTCCCTTTCAGGTGAAATAGGTATGACGGTTCCATTTTTAGCGAGTTCATCGGCTCTACAATTTCCTTCGATGTCTCTGTGACCCGGCACCCAACAGAGGTGAATGTTAAATTGCTGCGCCATCTCCATCAGAGACGATCGGCAATCGAGGGCCGTTTGAGATTTGGTTGAGACACCATCGAGAGATTTAATAGCAGCCTGACTGTCAGAGAAGATGCGGATATCAGAAGTTGATATCACGTTTTCTCTTAGCCAGGAGAGAACCTCTTTAATCGCTAAGATTTCCGCTTGGAAGACACTACAATGATTGGGAAGGCGGAATGAGATGCTTAGATTAAGCTTTTCTGAGTACACACCACTACCAACTCCATCACTTTTCTTGGATCCATCTGTATAAAAATGAATGCCTTTGTCATCCAGAAGTTTTTTGTCTTCCCATTCTTCTCTGGATGGAATGGATATCTGGAAGTTTTTACCAAATTGTGGTTTTGGAATGGTGTAGTCTATGTACTTTGGTATAGAACCGAAAGAGTTCAAAATGATGGAGTGACCCACATTATTGTTGGTCCATTGAGATGAGGCGTTGAGTCTTCTAGCGGTACTCGCTGCCACTTGTTTGCTAAAAATGTCGAGGGGTGCCAGATGGAGGAGAATGTCTAACGCTGCTGAGGGTGTGGTTCTCAAAGCCCCGCTTATGCAGAGACAAGCAGTGCGTTGGACTCTGCTGAGTTTGTCACAGTAGGTGACTTTCTCCAGTGCAGTCCACCATACTGCAACCCCGTACATGAGAATTGGTCGAATGACCGATGTGTATAGCCAATAGGTTATGCGAGGTTGAAAACCCCATTTGCTTCCTATGGCTTTCTTGCAAGAGAAAAGAGCTACTGTGGCTTTCTTAACTCTTTCCTGAATATTAGGTTTCCATGTTAATTTTTTGTCTAATATCAGACCAAGATATTTGGCTTCATTGGTAAAAATTAGTGGTACACCTTTATTGAAGGGGGTACAATTACTGGTATCTTGTTTTTCCGTGTAAAAAGGACAAGGTCCGTTTTTTGAGGATTAATACTAAGTCCACAGGTCTCTAAGTGTACTAGGATGCTTTCCTGTGACGGCGATAGCAACATCATCGGCATACGCAATCACTCTGTAGCCTTCCCTCTCGAGGGATATTAGCAATTCGTTAACTACTATGTTCCACAGGAGAGGGGACAGAACACCACCTTGCGGAGTGCCTCTACCGACAGACCTTTTCGTACAAAAATCCCCCATCTCAGAGTTGATGATCCTGCTTTTAAGCATTAGATTGATCAGCTCACAGAGTGAGTATTCGACGTTTAGGGTCGTCATAGCAGAAGTGATAGCAGATGTGTCAACGTTGTTGAAAGCACCTTCAATATCCAGGAAGGCAACCATAGTATACTCCTTTTGCTCTAGGGAGTATTCGATAGTTCTTACCAGAGTATGCAAGGCTGTTTCTACCGATTTCCCTTTGCAGTAAGCATGCTGAGACATCGATAGTCCCTTATCAATGCTATTACGTATATGGATATCAATCAATCGTTCCAGCGTTTTGAGAATGAAAGATGATAGACTAATAGGTCTTAGATCTTTAGGGTTGACATGCGAGCATTTGCCCGCCTTGGGAATGAAAACTACTTTTACCTCTCTCCATCGCTGAGGTATATACATAGGCCAGATCTAGACAACTTTTGAACATCATCTCAATGATGGGCAGAGTTATGTCGATGGTGTGTTGTAGCTCAGCTGGTAAGATTTGATCTGGACCTGGAGATTTATAAGGTTTAAAGCTATTCAGAGCCCATGTCAATTTTTCTTTTGTGACAAGACCTTGAGGAAAAGTTAAGTTAATACCCGATCCAGGACGGTTTATTGTATTGACGGATTTGGAGCTATCTGGGAAGTGGGTATCTAATAGCAAGTTTAGCGTTTCTTCGCAAGAGTTAGTCCATGTACCATCTGAGTTTTTGAGACAACTAGGCATGGTTGGATTTGTCGAGAGAATCTTCCTTAGCCGCGATGCCTCCGAGGACTCTTCTATTGAGCTACAGAAGGATCTCCATGAGGATCTTTTGGCTATTCTCAATTCTTGTTTATACTTTTTGAGGGATTCCTTATAGGACTCCCAATCTTGGAGGTTTCTAGACTTTTTTGCACGCTTAAAAAGCCTTCTACAACCTTTCCTGAGTATTTCTAGTTCTGCAGCCCACCAATGTGGTTTTCTCTTTCCTCGCACTGTAGTGAGGGGACAGGCAGTTTCCATAGCTTTATTGAGGGCTGCTGTAAGCTCATCAACTTTTTTATCGAGTTCCAGAGCGCATAAGGGAGGATCATTAAGTTCTGGTTTAATCAGACTTTTCAGAGTTGTCCTATATTTTGGCCAATCTGTTTTCCTATAATTCCGGAAAGGGATCGGTTTTGGGGACTCTTCACTAAGAGTGAATTGGATGTACCTATGATCGGAGAACGAGTGCTCCTTTGATACTCTCCAATTCAATACTTTATTCGAGAGATGCAACGAGACAAGAGTGATATCTAAAACTTCTTGCCGATTTTTAGTAACAAAGGTTGGTTCATTACCAACGTTACTTACTACCAGATTAGTTGTTAAGATGTAATCAAAAAGAGACTCACCTCTGTCATTTATATCGGTACTACCCCACGTAGTATGGTGCGCATTGGCGTCACAACCGATGATTATGCTGGTTTTGAGTCTTGTTGATTCAGCGACCGTCTTCTCCAGAGTGGTACCAGGCAGTGGGCCTTGGTGGTCGTGGCCCAAATACGCTGATACCAGCCAGTAGGTATGGTTGTCTATTACCATACTGGCTGTGGTGACGTCGTTATCACTGAAATTAGGGAGTAAAAATACATTTAGACTACGTTTTACTAGTATGCAGGACCTTGGGTTACCTTTTCCCGTTACATGTAAGACGCAGTAGCCAGGAGTTTTCAATCCTCGAACCCGGGATTTCCCAATCCAGGGTTCTTGGATGAAAACGACATCTTCCCCAGTTTTTGACAGGCGGAGAAGAAGGGAGGCCGAAGCCTTAATAGAGTGTTGGAGATTAATCTGTGCTATTTGCAGCATTTTGGCTACAATTAGGCAGATCAACCTCCACCACTGTTTAATCCAGTTCATCCAGATCGGAAGAAGGGGAACCTAGCAGTTCATCTTCTTCCTCACTGGAGAGAACTTTGTTGGATGAGTCATCAGTCTCCATTAGGGATAAACTTTTGACGTTTTCGGAAGAAGACTGTGCCGCGACAGAAGAGGGCCCTGGTACAACATCATCCCCATCCAAGGATGGGAAAGTGATGATAGCACTGGGACCCCCCACGTCTGGCGACACAGCTTCTGAGTGTAGGGAAGAAGATTGCGCCGCGACAGAAGAGGGCCCAGGTACACCATCGTCCTCATCCATGGATGGAAAGGTGATAGTAGCACCAAGATCCCCTACGTCTTGCGACACAGCTTCTAAAGTGGGTTGTGGAGGCTCGCATAAAGCGTCTACCTCATCTTTTTTGTATATTCGGAGAGTAATCGTCTCGAACCCGTATCTTATCACTCCCTTGTCTCGCACCAGAGAGGCCGCAGAGTCCTTATTGATAACGATAATCGCACTTCGATAAAGACCCTTCGGCTCCTCCAGTTTCGCGATCTTCCAGTCGTGACAGGAGAGGTCCGGGTTGCTAAGCCTGATCATCTCATGGATGTCTTCAGGACATGCAGGCTCAATCGGGATCCAAGCTCGAGCTCTCGGCCTGCAAGGAATATCTTCCTTTGCAACAACCTCGAGTTTTGCGCCTGGCCAAACTTCGCCCAGCATGCCGACAGCAAGCGTATATAGATCGCGTGACCTCTGATCGTTACAAACGATGAGTTTGACATGACCTTGATGCCAACCCCCATCGCTTGTTACAGGTGGTGGACCCGGATGCTCTCGCATGACTTTGAGAAAGTCGAGAGCTTCAGTTTCACCATCTGCCAACGGTCAGAGGAGATCGCGCCATCAATATTGCTTCTGTCAATGACCGCAACCACGATTTTGTTGTGTTCCTTAAGCACATCACTAAAAGGTTTAGTGAGAGGTACTTTAGGAATTTTGGGAGTGCTGGTGTTCTGCACTTTGGGTTTCTTAGGGATGGGAGTGGACTCCTCCAGAGACCTTTGTCGCTTTGACGTGGAGTCGCAGCTGGTCCTAGATTTGGCTAAGATGGATTTAGCCCACTCAATCTTCTTGCTATGAATGGGACTACTACCATCCCCCAATGTTGCACCAGAGGATTTTAGCAGTCTCATCGCATAGCGACGCTGTTTATAAAGGTCCCTAGGTTGGATGGTCGTCTTCGTAGTGGAGGCAGGGTCGTTATTCACGACGCTGCTAACACCACGGAGACTACCACTAGGACCATCCTGGAGAGGTTTACTCTCTTTGGTAGTGGAACTACCGACATGAGGAGGCGCTTTCGCCAGGGATACCTTCTGTACCTCCCTAGAAGCTGGGCAATGACTTGGCACAGACCCCTCTCCTATGTTTGGCACAGGATTTACGACAGCCGACATTATCGCCGAACTGTCGCCCGGTGTAGATACAACCTGTACCACACTCGAAGTTGGGCAGTGACATGTCACAATCCCTTCTCCTGTGTACGGCACAGGTGTAACGACAGCCGACGTTGCCGCCGAACTGCCGCCCGGTATAGATGGAATACCGGCACCGGTTTGAGTTTTTGTTTTTTGTTTTTGTTTTTGTTTTTGTTTTGGTTTTTGTTTTGGCATTAAGGTCCCACGAGTAAGCGAAGTAAAGGGGGGGTCCATCTGCGCAGAGATTCGCATACACAGATAAGGCTAGTTAATCCGGAGGTCGCCTGGTATCCGGATACTCCGTTAGTGACTGAGCTATTTTTAGAAATTGGGCCCTCAGCCTGGCTGATCATCGTATAACACCTTGAATCCAGCCCAATTGGGAAGTTGAAGGGGAGGATATGATTTGGAAAAGGAGAGACGAACAGCAATTAAGCCATAAGCGTCCCAGGAAGGAAACAAGGTACTGACAGAAGTGATACACTATACAGTCAGGGGATAAGGAGACATCAGCCAGTGTAATGCACAAAGCCGATGGAGGAGAGGATAGGGATCGGGAAGGGGAGGGGCGAGCGACCTTTAGTTTCAGGACTCTTCTGGAGAAATAATTCCCGAGAATCATTGACCTTACTCAGCTTCTACAACTCGACAAGTTCGACGCTCAGATAGAAGAAGATACCATAAGTTGTACGAGAGTTTAAAAGACAGTTTAAACTTTGACAAATGACTGAAATCAGAGAAGAGGATGCACATTTTTGTGCTTCTATGCCATAAAACCGATAAGAGTTTGGCAATATATTTGTTCATCTGGGAAAATGAAAATAATGTCGCAAAACTTCGAAACGAAATGTTCATGATGGTCGATCACAATTGCGGTCGGTCCTCTTCGCTCAGGGCTGAGGTTGAATTCAGCGGCTTCCAGGGTCTCACTAAAAAAATAACAAAACTTTAGCTCTTCGAGAGTTCCTACAATTCCTTTATTTTTTTTTTGTTTCAAATACATTAATAATTTAATTACAATATTTATTATAATGAGTTTAACATTTGATAACAAGATAACAGTGTCCACTACTAATTACAACCTGAAATAGGGAGCGGTACTAGTCTGAAAGCAGACGCCACTGGTTATTACAATCTGAGCAAGCAACGCCACTGATTATTACAGTCTGCAAGCAGACGCCACTGGTTATTACAGTCTGAAAGCAGACGCCACTAATTACAGTCTGAAAGCAGACGTAACTGGTTATTACTATCTAAGCAAGCAGATGCCACTTGATTATTACAGTTTGAAAGCAGACGCCACTGTTCTTAAACAGTGAATGAATTTCACAGTCTGTCAAAATTTGCAAGAGGACCTTCCCTAATACATTAATTCTGGTACTAAACCACTGGGATATTGTTCTCTGCTATCAAATTTCATTTATTTTAGTCGATTTCGTGCCAAAACATGAATGTGAATTATACTTGGCAAACGAAATGATTCCATATAATTTGCATATCTCTGAGGCACAGCGTATTTTGGTGTTGGCTGATTGTAAGAGGTTTTGGTTGTGGGTGTGCCTGTGCAGTTGTTGTTTGTCGACTTTGCACTGCTGCTGGTTGTTGTCAATCGTCAATGTTGGAGTGGGATATTTATTATTTGTGATGAATGTTTCATTACAATGTGTGGATCGGTTCGTCTTCTGAAAATTTAGTTTACAAGAAAAAATATAAAATAACCCATAACCTCTTTAACGAAAAATTGCTGTATCCATTAAAGACCCATGTAGCACATACATCTCAGCCACGCAAAGAAGCTTTGTCAACTCTAATCCACTCTCCCCGAAAATCCCTAATAAAATACAACCTGATAGCAACACAATTACATTATTACACAACTTTGAGAACTTAATTCTCTCAACCGAAAATGGCTTACAATTTACACAATAAAACTTCCTCTGAAACAGCCACAACAAGACATAATATGTGACTTCATTTCTACCAAAGTAAAGAAAGGTTACAAATGATAATTTTCGTATCCGTATCCATATACAGCCACAGCTAGTCTGGAACTCGAACTCGAACTCAACAATAACATCCAAACCAACTAACTATCGGAGCCGTACTATTTTTGGTCTCCAACTGAGTAAAAGAATAAACAACTTTTTGGTTGGCCTAATCTCTGGTCTGGCCCAATGAAAGGGAAATCCTTTTTCTAATTTTGTTTGCAAAACTTCTTTTTGCAAACATTTATTACAGTTTTTTGTTTTCTTCCTTCTTCTCTCACTTAATACGAATTTGCTTAGGCATGTCTCTGCTGGGGGCAAAATTAAACATCGCATCCTCATTTACCGGACAGACCACAAGGAGTTTTCTGAGTTGAGTTATGATTGTGCAACGAGCGTTCCCAGTGCAGCAAGGTTTTTGTATTATAAACGATAAATACCTCGAAGGCTGTTAAGGATTAACTTCTACGAGTTCAAGTGGAGGTCTCTGTTGTGGTTTGCCTGTGAAAGAGTTGCAGCAGCCGAATGGCTTACACTGCACAGTGGCTTTTGACTTCAAGCTGATGAAGATGATGATGATGCTGAGATGGTGAATACTGGATAAATGATAGTAATTTGCAGTTGTGCTTGTGGCCTTTGGGTTATTTTCAATTTCAGCAAAAGCAAGCTAATCAATTTAATTACAGACATAGAAAAACAGTTCGCCCATTATATATATTGGAACTTGGTCTGTGCTGGGCTCGTGTATAATAATAATTGTATATACGACTGGGCAGGGCATGGAGGAATAAAGTTGAAGACAAACTTTTGGCTTCTACAGTTTTGTTGTCTTTTGTTCGGGAAAACAAAAATAGGCGTCGTCGTTCTTTTACTGTGTTGAGGAAATAAGTGCAGTTGCTAATTAATTTTATTTCTTTGCAAACGGGAATTAAATTAATTTTAAGAGACAATTTCAATGGCAGATGTTTTAATTAAAAATCTGTTAACACTTGCTTTGATTAAATTAAAATAAGATGGTTTAACTTTTGACTACTTATTCAACATTGATTCCATCCAGTGTTGTTCTAGTTCTCGTTCTCGTTCTCGTCCTCGTTCTCATTCTCGTTCTCGTTCTCATTCTCTTTCTCGTTCTCGTTCTCGTTCTCGTTCTCGTTCTCGTTCTCGTTCTCGTTCTCGTTCTCGTTCTCGTTCTCGTTCTCGTTCTCGTTCTCGTTCTCGTCCTCGTTCTCATCCTTATTCTCGTTTGTGATTTATACACACAGTCAACGTCCTGAACTTTTACGTTATCGCAACGCTACGTACAATGTACCTACCATTTCGGATTAGTGTAATTTATGTCTAGGCCCAAAAACGACAACAATTTAATTGAATATTTTTCCATTAATTTCGCCCCCTCGTATGTATATTTATTCATTCAACAAACCTAATAAATTCCACTCAATACGTGACTTACGATATGTGGGGTGATAATTGGCAAGTCGAAAAAAATGTTTCGCAGGCAATTTGCACGTAACATTTATTAAACGTGCCGGTAAGTTATTTCACACTTTCGACTCAAATTATGTGCTTTTGTTGTTATTACTCTTGTTTCAAAACACACATACGCACACAAACCCTTCAAATGTATATGGGCCTTTAAGCACAACACTGACGTCCTTCAGCCGACATAAATCTATAATAACGATTCCTTTTGTACATACTCGTATTCTGTTTGTGTACAAGGATATTTTCTTGTCTCCTTCCCAATGACGTTCATAAGAATATTTTTCTTTTGAAATAGGAACCTTCATCAAAAACAATTTGGAGTGGATGTATGAACAAGCACATAGGCACTCGTATAATAGGAAAGGGAAATTTCGGAAACACATCCTTTCTAAGAATTCCTTGAAATTCCAGTTGCGGGGCTTGAAATATGAAACGTTCTTAACTCGACTTTAATTGCTTGGTATTTTGTGTATTCAAATGATATTTTTCAATCAAAAAAGCAAATCATATTTCATAACAGTTATAGATGCCAAGGATACACTCTGAACTAGAATCCAACCTCTGAAATCATAATTCCAGGAATTTTTGATAAAAAAAGAAAACATAATGCCAATAATAAAAGCAAATAAGCTTTTTTAGTGCATACCAGAGTTCACAACCTATGAACCCATTACAACTGTATGAAAATGCAGAAAATAAAAATAAAAACTGCAGATGCATTGTTGTTAACCTTAACTCGAAATCAACATCGAAAAAGACGCTGTGGCACAGGAGCAGGATTCCCAAACAAACAAAATACACTTTCAAAAGAAAACCCCATTATTTTTGTTCCATATTTACAATGCAACCGAAAGTTTGTGTAAAGAAGCGTGCTGCGTGCCTTCCTGCATTCTGCATATATGTATGTTGAGAGATTTCAATAAAGTTAACAAAAGAAGGTAAATACCGGACTAGGTTGCATGGTTTCGGTGTTTTAAGGACGGTTCATGTTGAAAGCCTGCAAATAAAAAAAAATGTTCCTTGCTTGATCGACTACTTTTTGTAAAAACAAAAATATTACTGCATGAAAAATCTGGAACTGACAATATTGCTTATATTGAACGAAGAATTATAATTAATGCTTCGTTCTCCATGATTCTCAGCATTTGGTGTATCCTAAAATTTCTGTTCTTTAAAAAGGCTGTGTCCTAAATCAGGCCTGTTAGCAAATATGAAAAACGTAGAAGATTCTGGTCTTCTTAATTCTCTTATCTTGCGGGCAATAGTAGTGTAGACAATTCGACGTCAGACAGCTACAATCGCAAGATATCGCCTGATCCTTCTCTGACCGATTGTCAAGTAACCTCTTAGGAAGTCCTAGGCTGCCAAACTCAAGTATCGAAGACCAGTGGCAACATTGCCAGAAAACAGACAGTGATACCACCTCTAATGTGCTAGGTTTCACACAGCCACCAAAACGAAACCCCTGGTTTGACGAAGAATGCAGGCAGGTCCAAGCAGCCAAGCAGGAGGCATAGAAGAACAAGAGCTGCTCGTGAGCTCTACGAGCAAAGAGGAGAGAGGAACACCGGCTTCAGAGGAGAAAAAAGAGGGAGCTTTAGACCAGGAAAGTCAACCATCGAAAAAATCTAGAATAAACTTATGAACTCCAAATCGATACCCACCACCTTTTTATCGATTTTAAGGCCGCGTATGACAGCACCTACAGAGACGAACTGCATAAGGCTATGTCTAGTTTTGGTATCCCCGCCAAGCTCGTTCGGAAAATAGACGCATACAACTTTGAGGTAGTATATTAGTTTGTCTACCATGGCTACGCTATTAACACCAGCGCCGAGATCAGACGAAAAATAACTCTTGCTAATCGCTGTTTCATCAGCTAAGAATCATTTGAGTGGAAAAGACCTCTCTCGAACAACTAAGGTAAAACTGTATAACAACCTCATAATCCTAGTCCTGCTGTATGGTATAGAAGCATGTAGAAGTGCGATTTTGCTATCCGAAATTTCCATTGCCACATAAAATCAACTTTAGTCTATGAAACCAATACTTCAGGTGCTAGGTAGATGTTCATTCTAAAAGGCATCTGGGAGCTCTTTCTCCAGAATATAAGATAAAGTTTATTTTTATTTGCGTTTATACGAGTGAAAGAATGGATGAAGTCAGGTAAAACCTCTAGCGCTGATTTTGCGTTGCATATATTCTTTTGCTGTTGGTTTTAGTTTCTTTACGCTCTCCTCTACCCCCGAAGCACAAAGCTTCAAATCGTTACGCTAGCTGTAACAAAATGAAATCACGATTGAGATTACCTTTTGTAGCAAGTAAATGGATCACGTACGTTAATGCATTTAATCTTGTTACTTTTTAACAAGTTATACGAGTTCTGTTATTAAAAAAACTTTGTTGGTTTTTATTGGTAAATGAAATTTTGTTTAAGACTTTTTACGATCCAATTGCCATTTTCAACAAAGTAAATTTATATTTTTAAGACGCTTGCATTAAACTTTTGTCGAATTGATTCTAAAGCTAAACGTTAATTCTGTTAACTATTTGCTATTTAACATTCCAGTTACAGTGATGTTTATTTCTTGCCATATTTGTCCAATGATTATAAATTTGTCTGTTTCGACAGGTGAATCTCATTCACAAGAAAACCAAGTTTCTGGAATTTATTTTGGTGAAAGTAAAGTTTACTGAGGTACACACCTCCAGTTCCAAGTTTTAAGGACGCATGTTATCCTCCAAAGGACATGGTTCTGTCGTATAATTTACATGATACTCTTCTACCCTCACGACAAGGGTTCACTGGTAAGTGTTCGTTGGCAAGGGAAAGAGCATGAAGATCATCCACCACGCGACTTGGTATTGTCGTTGTCGTCGTAGTCACCCTGGTCGTGCATGCGTGTATAAATAATTCGAAGCTAACGAGACGCAGTAAGCATCTGGAATACGAAATTAAACCTTTTTATGCCAAAAGTGTTACGTTTCGTATTCGCATGCCTGTCAACTGGTATCTAGCGACTCTTTGGTGCGGATTCATATCTCTGGTATTACACCTTCGTCTGCACGGCGATGTCAAAGCAAAAGGCATAATCAGCGAAGAAGTCTCTACAATTTGTGGGAAACTGTTTTAAAATATATTACACAGGCAAATGATACTGACAGAGTGAATTTCTTGTGAAAAAAGTAATGTTCAGATTCCAGGTGGGATTGTGTGATTTAGGGGGATGTAGGGGCCAAAGGTTGCTGGCATGACTATGGCACGGTTTGGCATTTTAAGAGAGGTTAGTGGTATTGAGATGAATATGATTAACCTGGCTGACTCGTGAAATGCATGGTGAAACTTATTCTTGGGTGGTTCATAAAGGAGTCAAGCACCAATTTACGTGTCAAAGTTTGATTGTTGGGGGCAATTCGGTTGATAATAATATTTGTAGACAATTGTTATAGTTGTATGAAGAAATTTATTGACTTGGATGCAGATATTTTTTGATCAGAGGTGTAGATTGATGAAACGGTTCCTTTAAGACCCCTGAATGTTATGTCTTAATGTCTCTTGTTGTTGTTAACCAGCTCCCCATCCATGAAGGGATAAGGATCTCAGCAGGAGATACTGCAGCCTTCCATCGGGAACAGTTCCTCGCATGCTCTCTTCAGTCGCCAAAGCCACTCGCTCTGGCATCCGCAGTCACTTGGTCCTCGAACCGTAGGTTCGGTCTTCCTTGTCGTCTCTAACCTGGTGGTTGCGATGAGAATTGAGAAGACTTTCTTGGCTGGAGGGGTGTCGTCCCTTCGCTCGTTGTTGCCGAGCCATTATAGTCGTCTTTTCTTCGCTTTCCGAACTACATCCACATCTTGGTAAGGCTCGTACAGTTTGCGGTTGAACTTTCTTCTCCATCCAACGTTGCATACGGGACCGAAAATCCGTCGAAGAATTTTTCTTTTGAAAGTGCCCAGTATCAATTCCCCTTTTTTACTTATCGCCCAACACTCGGCGCCGCCGTAGAGTTGAACTGGTAAAATCAAAGTTTTGTATAGCAGACACTTTGTCCTTCGAGTGAAGAGTTTTGAACCCAGTTGTTTTGCCAAACCGAAGTAGCAGCCGTTCGCTAGGGTAATTCTTCATCGGAACTAAATTAAAGTGTCGTTTGTTAGATTGATGTTTGTTCCAAGGTAAGTTAGCTCCTTAACTACCTCGAAATTGCTGCTACCAACAGTGTCGTTTTGTTCTAGGCGGTGGACGGATGTTGTTTTGTTTGTTGATAGCATGTACCTACTTGGTTTTGTCCTCATTCACTTCAAGACCAACGAGTTTCGCTTGTTCTTCAATCGCTGTGAAGGCTTCACGGACAGCTCTCTTGGATCGACCGATGATGTCTATGTCGTCCGCATAGCCTAGGAGCTTGGTGGATTTGTTGAAGATAGTGTTTCCACATATTTAAAGAGTTCCGCTGGTATGCCATCCGACCCAACGGACTTGTTATTTTTTTAGTTTTTGGATGGCTCTTTCTACTTCTTTTGTACTTGGGTCTAGGACTAGTCTTGCTTTTCTTTCGTAATTGGCTCGCTCGACATTATGCGCATTCAGAAGCTGTTGGACGTGCTGCTTGAAAACATCTACAATTCCCTGTGCTTCGGTGATAGGTTTCCTTCACGGTGTCCCAGTTATGAAACCAGAAGCTAATTGCTTCGACCTTTTAAAGAAACGTCGATCCCGTGATTCTTCTAGATCTTTGAGCTGAGAATGTGCGAATGCTCCTTTCTTCCTTAGCAATCTTGGCTACTCTTGGATAGTTAATGTCCGATTTAAGATGAGAACAGCTTAGGCACCACCAGTTTCAGCGCATTAAAAACTCAGTCACGAAAATGTTTTTAAACATTAGGTAGGTGCCATGAAGTGACCTTATAAAGTCTAAATTTCGGTTATTCTAAGGACTTTGAAAATGGTGATTGCCTCTAAAAAAAATCCGATATCAGGGTACAAATCAGTCAACTCGTAGATTGACTTCGTTTCATATGCATGAAAAACTGAATCCCAATAAGACAAGTTCTAGCAGCCTTACCGAAATAGTTCTACATAAACACGCGAAATTGGATTAAGTTACTCCATTTTGTTTTGAGACACGATATATTGGATGAAATTTCTCAGCTTCTAAATTTATTCATCCAAAACAGGGTCAATTTAATGCAAGGATTTACTATAATGTGTGCTTTCTTGGAATATGGGAAATTTTGGATATAGGAACATGTACATAATATATGAAAAAGTTTGCCTCCTTCTTTTCCTGAAAATGTTGAGACTAGAAAGGCTACAACAATGACGTCATTTGAATAGCGCTTTCAGTTGAAAGACTTATGTCTTTTTGTATCCATCCCTATTGTGTATTTTTGTACAAAAAAAGAAATTTCTCTTTTTCTTCTTGAACTTATAGCGAGGCAGGCGTAAAATATGCGATTTAAAAATTTATCTACAACACACTTCGACGATGTAATCGTATGGAAATATTAACATTTTA
Organism: Sphaerophoria taeniata; assembly: GCA_943590905.1. Classification (NCBI taxonomy): domain Eukaryota; kingdom Metazoa; phylum Arthropoda; class Insecta; order Diptera; family Syrphidae; genus Sphaerophoria; species Sphaerophoria taeniata. The sequence continues at coordinate 150,511,685 of OX016541.1, forward strand.
TTGATTTTGTAAAGTTTTCAATTCAATTAAAAAAGGATTTTTTGCCAGACAAGGACTTTTCTATCATTCACAGATTTGACATTCAAAAGAGGATTTAAATTCCTGTCATTTCATTTTCCTTGAATTTTAAACGAACAAAAAACTCGAACTCTAAATAATTTTAAGTGCAAAAACCTCATTTCTAATTTCATTAAATTTCGCATCATTAAACATTTCGCACACAACAATGACATTCATGCCAAAAATACAAAGTTGTCATGGCCGTCATGGGCATAATTCGAGGATAATAATTATTAGTTGTGTTGTTGTTGCTGTTCTTTTTTTCCAACCATCAATTTAGTTAATGGCATAATTTTCAATTAGAAATGCATTTTTTTGAATGTTAACAACACCTGTTTTTGAGAGCGATAGGTGGTTGTCTAATTTGTTTGCGAATTATATAAAAATTAGCATCGCATTAAAATTGTATTATAGTCGTGTCGTTTCGTACGGTCGGATGGTCGGTTAGTCGCGTCTAGTGTAGTGACGTTTGACGTTGAAATTTTCGACAAGCTCATTTAATTAATCATCCAGCAACCACATTTCATTCTTCTTTTATTTTTTTTGTTGTTGTGCCACGATGTGGTCGCACATTTCTATCCATATCTAGCACAATCTCTTCACAGTGTGCGTATTTGTGTGTGTATAATTAAAATGCAACTACTTTTGTAATTAAAATAGCCACAGCACATTTGCACCCACTTTAATGCTATTAGCGAGTCTAGTGTCTCTGTAGTTTGTTGCAGTTTTGTTGAGTGGAAAACATAGAATGTACCAATTAGGGGAGGGAATTGTCTACTTAGGGTAAAAATTAATATGGAACTAGCTTAATGGTGGGCTTAACTTTTATGCAATTTATTAGAGCGTGATATTGTTTTTTTTTCCTTCTTTTCTATTCTGGGGCTTACGTATTCATTCATGTGTGAGTCCTTAAATCAAGGAAATGATATGTTTATAATAAGGGCAATTTGTTTGTTGTAGTTTTTTATTAAGAGTTTTGGTTGAACTTACCAATTCGTGGTATAATCCATGTCAGATTTTTCAGACCTGAGAATTGATTCACTTTCTGCAAGCCATCTTAATTGATCAAAATTCAATTTTCTGTCTACATCTGTTTCGCTGAATTATGCTGTGGAACTTCAACTAGGCAACACCGCAATTCAAAATCAGATAAATGAGGAGACTCCAAACGATGAGAATCATGGAGAACGAAGCAGAATAATTCTTTGTTCAATTACTTCTTCTTTGGAGGTTTGTGAACATTTGGAAGGAAAATATCGATAGTTGCTTTAAACAAAAACACTAGAATTCAAACGAAAAAAAAAATAGTTAAATTTTTGTATTGAATTTTATTGGTTTATTTGGTTTGTAAGCAAATAAAAAGGAACAAAATTGAAAATTGTAGGTATACATGGATGAAAAGCTTAAGCCAATACCAGAATATTTGAGACCTCAAATTAGAAAATCTAGAGATGAATTCGTCATCAAGAAAGTGTAGGAGGAAGAATACATGCCCACTGACTGGTGTATCTATAAGTTCCATATCCCCCATCTACAAAAAAGGCGATCATATATCATGCAAAATTTACCGAGGCTTATCTCTGCTTAATGATGCATACAAGATCCTATCAAACGTACTGTGTGAATGTCTAAAATCGTGCTGCAACTTAATAAACGGCACGTACCAATGTGGCTTTAGTCCAGGCAGAACAACGATAGGTCAAATACTGACACTGAGGTAAATCCTGGAAAAGACCAACGAATTTCAAGTTTCAAAGCAAGCTCCTATAAAGCATCCAACGCCAAGGACTTATGATGGCGATGTCTAAATTCTGGATCCCGAACAAACTGATCCAGCTGTGCACCGGACGTAAACATCACGACGTGCAGTGTGCAAATGGGTAACAGCTCATCCGAGTTGTTTCAAACATGCGCAGGATTAAGACAAGGAGTCATGTGATTTCTTCAGAAAGTGCGCAAGGCAAGTGTGATCACGGAAAACACTATCTTCAAAAATTCAACCCAGCTCCTAGGCTATGCGGACTATGCTGTGCTTGAAGCCTTCACAGCGATTGAAGAACAGGCGAAACTCGTTGATCTTGAAGTGAATGAAAGTACATGGTCTCAACAAACAAAAGTATATTTGTCTACGGCCTAGTATAAAACGTCACTGTAGCAGAAATTTCGAGTTAGTTAAGGAGTTCACCTACCTTGGAATAAACATTAATCATACAAACGACACCTTAGTGGAGATCCGACGAAGAGTTACCCTAGCGAAAGCTGCTACTTCGGTTTGGCAAAACAACTGGGTTCAAAACGCCTCACTCGAAAAACAAAGTTTCTGCTATGCAAAACTTTGATTTTACCAGTCCTACTTTACGGCGCCGTGTTAGACGATAAGTAAAAAAAGGGAATTGATACTGGGCACATTCGAAAGAAAAATTCTTCGATGGATTTTCGGTCCCGTATGCGACGATGGCGAATGGTTAAGGAGTTTCATCCACGACCTGCAGGTATTAGCTGTAAGGAAAGCCAAGGAAAGATGACTACATTGGCTCGGCCACATCGATTCAATGGACGACAACGTTCCAGCCAAGAAAGTCTTCTCATCGCAGCCCCAGGTTAGAGACGACAAGGAACACCGAAACTACGGTACAAGAACCAAGTGACTGCGGATCCCATAGTGCTTTGTTTTGACGACTGGAGAGTGCATGCGAGGGACCGTTCCCGATGGAAGACACTACAGCGTCTCAGACTGAGATCCGTCATGGATTGGTGCTGGTCAACAATAGCTAACATACCTACATGAATTCTAGGGATAGAGTTAATTGAATGTAGAGGATTTCATAACCGTAATTAGTTGTTGCGACCTTCTAGGCACACGGATTATGATTGACATAGAAAATCAATAAGTTTATTGCTATAGGCATACTTTAACAGAAGCCAAACTCAAAACATTCTTCCAGATTCTAGTCTCAACTACAAACCAACATCCAAAAAGGATCGTACGAACAGAATTTTCGTTGACTCGAACTCCTTACAAAAAATGTCCTTATGAAAATTTGCTCACAATCTGCTAAGATTGCTCATATTACATTAAATGAATACAAAGCCCAGATGAGAAACATCTAATGACCATTTAACAATTCTCATATTGCACAGTTTTATGACTACCATCATACTCGCCCACCAGTAAGCCCATTCATCTGGGATATAGAATGTTTGATTGTCTTTCTATTCAACTCTCCACATGTCGAACGAATCCTTAATCTCACAACACAAACACATCATGTTTTCATAGAAATAACTTTATTAGCCTCGTGAGATTAGAATTCCCAACAGAAGTCAAATTATTTCCCTCAGCAATAACCCACTGTATCCTGTTTCAATTTTTTTTCTGCTTCTTCTTATTTTTGTTAACAAATAATTGCCTGCTGGGCCAGGAGAAATGGACCGAGATTTTATCATTAAATAATAATATTGTGCGTTGTAGTCATAACTTATGGGCTTTTTGTGGATCATCTAACAAAATGTACGAAATGAAGCTGAAGTTATCATTTGGAACTTGTGGCCTTGTTGGGTTTTTTCTTGTCTTGTGTCCAGAAGACATAGTTTAGTTACATCTATGATGCTAAATAATTAATTGAAAAGGAAGATTCTCCTATTTTCTAGGTCATTATAATTCATTCGCAGCTAATTGTGATGTTTATGATTTTTGTGTTCACAAGATATTTATGGGTTTGTGTCCTGACATGGGTTTTAAGTTACTTTTAGGACCAAAGGGAATGTTTGCAAGGATTGGGTATCAATATCTGGGGCAGCAGAAACAAATTTCAAGCTCTTTAAGGGTTAAGTAAGAATACTAAGAGACTCAAAAGGTCTTTCAAAAATCATGACCGAGCAGAGAATTAACGTACCTATTTCCACCAAAAATTTGTAGAAAAGAAGTAAAATAGGTGTACGGGTTCTTGGCCTGTTGCGACGTCAGGTGGGTACAATTTCCGATTTCGGATTTAAGGACAAATGGGAAAGTTGGAACCTTCAGTCTCCAATATAAGTTACTTTCAAGACCCAGAAAAACCACCACGATATTTTTGAAGCAAAAGTAAATACAACATTCTACCTTTAAACAATCGATTACTTTTCTCTTCAGCATCAACAATTTGGTTTCAGTTTTTTGTTTAATTTCGCCACCGGCTTCCGAGAAAACAAATAAAAATAAAAACAACTCCAACTATTTGTCAAGAGAATAATCAATTTCCTCCTCCAATTTTCCATCCCCCAAACGAAAAACAGAATGAAAACACAACAAGTCCAATTTTATTTCACTAAAATATTGCCTGTCACATAAGGATATCAATTTGCTATACCAACAAAACCAAGTCCACTTAAATGCGCTCCCAAGACTAGGGTCAACAAAAATAAATGTTCCTTCCTTGCTTTCAAAATGCCCATAAGGTTGGTATCCTTTTCGATGTATGTATCGTCATCACATTTGACCATATAGAGAGAGGGGGATAGAGAAAAGGATATTAGGGCAAAGCTCACTTAAAACATCGAATCGACCCGCAAACCCATTCGAGCTAACTTAAATAGAAAAACAACAAAAATGACCACAAGCGATACAAGCTTGAGCTATTGTATTACAAAACTCATTATCTGGCCACTAAACTGTGTCAACGATACCCATCAAATGCTTATCTCCTCGGCTCTCGAGTATTTACGTGTTATTTTTGTTTTTGTGATTTTTTTTTTTGGTTTTCGTTTCGACAGAGTCATCCTTAATGTTGGCCTCCATTAAGACATCAAGAATGCCTTATAGCATGAGCCCAAAAACCACCCCCTAGTTCTCTGTCCTTTGAACATAACATAGAGAGATAGACCGAAACCATGATGATTCACTTTGATTTTATTTAAATGTTTACAATCGCATTTCTAACCCAATTTCCCGCCACTTAGGGTTGGCTAAATTGACTTTTTCAGTTCGGATCGTCGTTCGTCGAGGAAGCTCAATGCCTCCTCCCGCATTTCCTATGAAAAGCATCGGTTTTTTATGTTCGTTTGCCCTTTTTCTTTTTTTGAAGACTCGTATCCTTCTTGTGGTATATTCAAACATTTTCGCTTAGTAGCTTGTCGTCTTCACGGTTTGCTGTGCTCGTTGCGCACAAAAGAGCAACAGAAGCGCAATCTAGTTCTGTGTCGTTGCCATTTTGAATAAAATAAAAAAAAATAAGAAACTTGGGTTCGGTGTAGATAGATAACGTGCCATAGGCAAATCTTGATGAAAAACGCTCAAGTGCGGTAATTGCCTATTAAGTTGGAGCCTCGTAAAACGATTCCTTTTTCCCTCTATCTTGTTTATTCTATTTTTTTTTCCTTTCATGCTCCCAGGACTGCTTCTTGGCTCTGCTTATAGGCTTTCAAGCTTGTTATCATCTTCGTTGTCGTTGAAACGAAAATCCATTTAAAAAAGCTAAAGTCCCATTGTCTTGTTTTCAATGTTATTTCAAAACATAAATAGATGTTTTTTTTATTTTGGAATAAATTCATAATTTCAAGGATTGGGGAGTGAGAAAACTATGTGTGTGGCTTCCACGTGGACTGGACCTTGGCACTGTACACGTGCTATAGGGAAACATGTTTAGGGACTTGGACTTAGGGAAACACATTGACCTGAATAAAAATATTTCTGGAAATTGGTAAAAAGCTTCCATAGACATTAAAGCCAGAGAAATTCTTTTGTGATGTGCATTGACGTAATTTGTACTTGAGATAGAATGAACTTTGGACATGACAGGGAACATTCGATTTCTTAATAATTGAACACGGAATACAGGAGTAAATTGTGACTGGTTTTAAATGGTTTTCATTTATTTTGTGTGACTGGGAAATCCTCTGTAGTTGGCGCAGTTTAGAGGATCTCCTTTCTTCAGAGACGAACTGTATGAAGCTATGTCTAGTTTTGGCATCCCTGCCAAGCTCGTTCGCTTGTGCAAAATGACGATTGAGAACTCACGCTGCGCCATCAAGGTTCGCAACGAGCTTACGGAATCTTTAGATATCAAAAAAGGATCCAGACAAGGCCATGCACTGTCATGCGATTTCTTTAATATCATACTTGAGAAGATAGTGCAAAACTCCACCATCAACACCAGAGGCACTATCTTCCAAAAATCTGTTCAACTTCTAGCGTACGCCGATGATATTGATATAATGGGAAGAACACAGCGTGATGTCAATGGCGTCTTTATGAGCATTGAGACAGAAGCGGCAATAATGGGTTAAGCGATAAATGAGTGAAAAACGAAGTATGCCTTCGAGGAAGGACACCCAACACCGACGGATCGGAAAGAGCGTTACAATTGACGCATACAACTTCGAGGTAGTAGAGGAGTTTGTCTACCTAGGTTCCGTTATTAACACGGGAAATAACACCAGCGCCGAGATCAGACGAAGAATATATCTTGGTAATCGCTGTTTCTTTGAGCTTAGAAAAAGTGGAAAAGCCCAATTTAATATAAGCCGTGTTTTTTCACTACTCAGTACCCAGCACAGCAAAGTTTCCCGTCCATAGAAAGACCAGTTAAAAAAATTACAGTTATGGCAGCGATAGAACTTTTAAATAATGAAATGACGACAGCGCTGATGGCGTTAAGAAGAACTATTTTGCTAAGCGAATCTAATGATCTAAATTATGTACTTTCTTAGGTTGAAGTATTTGCTAATTTTTGTAATCTAAGACGCAACTCTCAGGTCTATTTTGCGACGTTTTATGTAACAATTGCCATACAAATTGAATTTGACAGATAAAGTAAGTTGGAGCGTTTTATTACTGTGCTGGCTACTGAGTACTTAGTGAAAAAACACGGCTTTAAAATCAAATTTCAACAACGGCCCGAGGTGGCGCTTCAGTCTGAGCCAGCCCAGGGCCCACCAAGTACTATCAGCAAGCTATCTCGTAGTTACACTTCGAATTGGTGAAAGTCATCTATCACATCTGTTCCAGCTGGAAAATTAAGAGAGTGGATTTTTAGTGTCCCTTAAGTTAAATGAAACTGGATTCTGATACCCAACTTCGTGTCTTTAGAATTTAGAAAACATTTTTAGACAATGAAGCAAGGAAAACGTGAAAAATCCTTGAGTAATTAACTCCACAGTAACAAGTTGAAATCAAGAATCATTTGCATTTTTTTCTCCCCAATTCATCTCAACACATCTTTCTATGTTCTCCTTGTTTTTTCCGTTTACTCCAGATAAAATGACAGAGATAAATAATGGCCACGTCTGAAGCCTCCATGGAATAATTAATGCTTTCAAGAATGGAGTCCAATTGGACCCAGGTATTGGATTGAATAAGTATTTCTGAATTCGAGCTTGTTAGATTTTGCAAAGCACAAGAGCTTAATTAAATTATCCTCGCTATTATTCATAACAAGAATAACAACCAAACAGCAAAGAAAGGTGCTGTAGGTTAGTCCTTGCATACGCTTGAAATTTAGTCTACTTAGAAGTCCACCATGGGTTCTGTTCGGCACTTGTTAGGTGGAAGGATATTGTATTTATCCGATAGACAAGTGAATCCGACAGACAGGATGTTCTCCTGACGGTTAATCTCATTCTGAGACAAAGCGCTTCCTCATGTCTTCGTCGTTCGTCAGTCGTCATAGAGATGGCTTTCTGTTTTGGAAGGATCGGAAATAATATTGATTGCGAATGTCTAGTGTGCAGGCAGGTGTGAAGACTATATGTTTTGTTTATTATCTACAATGCGGACAAGGCTGGTTGACTATGCTTTTGGCTTGATGTGCCGTCGAATTTGGTGCTGCTTTGTCGAATTATTTGAGTGACGCGTGCGTTGGTTGTGAAATGAGATTCTTAAATTTGAATTGCAGAAGCTGACATGGGTGGGAGAACTGTCTGATTTCTATTTCTAATTGCCTTTTGCTTCTTACTGACAGTTTTTTGTGGAGAAGCGTGAGCTCGTGGTAGACACAGGCTGGCATTGTGACGCACACTTTTTCCGTCAGTTCACTACTGTAAAATTAGAATATTAGCATCGCTACCTTTCTTTTGCTCTACGTCGCAATTCTTCGTTTTTTTAAAATCGTAAAAAAGTTGACACAGCTCCAGATTTCAACCATTCTGAGAAATTAATAGGTATTGTTTTATTTTTATTAGAAATCCAGCTGACAATTCTAGAAAAGCCATTCCGCTTGAGGACATCACCACGCAGTTAAACGAAATTGCATTAATTTTCTCCTTTTAAACCCACTGAAATGTCTTCTGTTCTTTTTTCAAAGAAACTCGAATTCAATCATAAAATACTCTAGAAGCTGATATCTCTAATTTTCGGAATTAAAATTGTCCTTAATGTCCTTAAATCTGTCTGTCGAAGACCGAGCAATGTTCTTGGATTATTGCAAAGATGACAGTATTCTTTGAATGTCAAATCTCTTAAAAATTCCTTTTGAATAAAATTTACAAAAAAATAGAAAAATTATCCAAGGACACTTTGCTTTCAATTCCAATTGAACTTGGCACTGAAAAAAAAGGAATTCTTCGCTTCCTTTGTGTGTTGAAATAAAAAGCCCCCGATTCTATTAATGAGGCTTAAAGTATTTTTTAGAATTTTCGTTTGTCCTTTTATTGCGTCACGCTTTTGCCTTTTTTCTTTTCATAAATACAAACGCCATCGGCAGCAGCGGCGTGATGCCTCTTTTAACCCTTTTTTCAATTAAATTGTTTGCAAAAGAAATTGTCAGCCGAGTTCTTAAGACACTTACTGAGTGGTTGTCCTTAATTTGGGAATGAAACAATCAGAGCTATTTTAAGGAAGGTCGCTGATATTATTATCACGTGGCAGGAATGAGACTGGTCGTTATGAATTTAATTATTTTCAATTTCTTTCCTGAAATAATTGAACCAAAGAATGAATCCAGAGTGACCTTTTTTTATTTGTTTAATTAATTGATTGCTATTCGTAACCATGACATTGGTAACTTTGAAATAAAACTGCCCAAAATAGATTGTGATAAAAGTATTGGACCTCTTTTTCAATTAATTAATTAATAGCCCTCAAATTTGGGTTTGAGTATCCTGATCAGTTAGGATAAAGAATGTATGCAATTTGTACATCGTAGTGACCAACTGCCTATACCGAATCCTACTATCGACCTATGCGTGTTACTTACTTACTTACTACTTACTTAAGGTGGCGTTACAGTCCGTTGTGGACCTGGGCCTCAACCAACAGTCTCCGCCAGCCAGCTCGGTTCCTAGCAAGCTGTCCCCGTTTTGCACTTCAAGTTGATTGAGGTCCTCTTTCACTTGTGTGCGACACCTAAGTCGCGGTCTTCCTCTTCAGCAGGACTGGTTAGTTAGTCTAAGTTGCTCAAGAGAGGAACTTTCCACGCAATTACTTTCTTAGCCCAAAGAAAAAGCGATTAGCAAGTAGAGTTATCCTTCGTCTGATCTTGGCGCTGGCGCTGGTATAAATAGCGGAGCCTGGGCAGGCAAACTCCTCTACTACCTCAGCAGACTATCTAACTGCAACTCAAACTTATTTGATTTTAACTTAAGTAAAAATCATTTAAAATCCTTATTGAAAGCCAGTGTTCCACGCGCTTACGTGTTTTATTTGTGTTTTTGTATTTTTATGTTGTTATGTTATTTTTATCTTGTTGTTTCGCTTGTGTAAGTGTTTGTTTGTCTTAGTGTTTGCCTACTAACAACTAACACTGCACTAAGTGATGAGCCGGTGGTATAACACAGATTCTGTGTTGGAAAACCATTGGTCACTAGACAGAGCTTGCTATAAGCTCTCTTCGACCAATTCTGATAGTGTAAAAAAAGTTATATGCGTCTTTTATGACGTTCTGTCCGAGCCGTCGGCGTTGGGTGTCCTTCCTCGAAGACAGCATAAAGTTTTTACCACTTCTGTCTCAATTCTCAAAAAGGCGCCATTGACATCACGCTGTGTTCTTCCCATTATATCAATATCATCGGCATACGCGATAAGTTGAACAGACTTTTGGAAGATAGTGCCTCTGGTGTTGACGGTGGAGATTTGCACTTTCTTCTCAAGAGCGATGTTAAAGAAATCGCATGACATCGCCTTGTCTGAATCCTATTTTGGCATCGAAAGATTCCGTACCTTGGCAGGGATGCCAAAACTAGACATAGCTTTATACAGCTCGTCTCTGTAGAAGCTATCATACTCGGCCTTAAAATCGATGAAAAGGTGGTGGGTATCGATTTGAAGTTCATAGGTGTTGAGAATGTTGAGCTTGAATAAAAGAAAAATGTAGTTTTCTATTCAATATTTTATTTAAAATAAACAAACGTTCCTCTCTAGTTGAGTTTTCAATATCGAGTGAGTAAAAATACTTATGTCAGTAAGATTAATAAAAACAACATTCTATAATTTAAGCAAACTAACTAAGTATAAAAATGTTCGGTGTTCTATCTTCTTCAACACTTCCTCCATAAACACCAAACAGTTATTGAAGTTAATCTTGAATACAAATTTTCTTTCTTAACATTTGAAAACGGACACGGTCAAGGGGTTTCGTTAACAAATCAGCCAGTTGGTCCTTTCCAGGTATATGTTGCAATTTCAATTTGTCTTCAAGAAAGCATTCTCGGACATAAAAATGACGAACTTCAATATGCTTTGATCGTTTGTGAAATTCTGGGTTCTTTGAAAGCTTTAAAGCACTTGCACTATCGATGTAAAGCGTTGGTATTACTTTCTGTTCTCCAATTAGTTCTTGCATGAGATACTTCAGCTACATAGCTTCTTTGGCACCTTCTGTTGCAGCCATAAGTTCGGCTTCTGTTGTTGACAATGCAACAGTTCTTTGTAGTTGGCTTGTCCATGTAACTGGTCCTCCGTTGAACATTGAAATTACTCCAGTTGTTGATCGCCTTGTTTTCAGATCTCCAGCGTCATCAGCATCACTGTATACCTTCAATTCTTGACAATTGTCACCTGCTGGATATTTGATTACAGCTTTGCTTGTCCCGCGAAGATATCGAAAAATGCGTTTCACATTATTCCAATCATCTTTGGTAGGGTTTTCCATTCTTCTTGCAGCAGAACTTACTGCAAATGCAATGTCTGGTCTTGTCGCTGTTGCTAAATACATTAAGCTTCCAACAGCTTCTCTATATGGAACTTCTTCTTTAACATTTTCGGTTTTTGAATTTTCTTCCTCCCGACTTGCAGGCGTTGTTACAGGATTACATTCATTCATATTAAACCGTTCTAAAATTTTGTTGGTGTATTGTTCTTGAGACAAATTTATTGATCCATCACTTGTTATTTCTATCTTCATTCCAAGGTAGTTTTCAAGAGTTCCAATTGTGATCTTGAATTCTTTCTTGAGTTCATTCATGAATTCTTGTATTTCTTTGACATTTCCAAGTATCAGGCCATCGTCAACATAAATGGCAACATACAGAACTCTTCCTTTTTCATTGCGGTAAAATAAACATGGATCTGCTTTACTGTTTCTTAATCCAGTCTTCTTCATGAATCCCAAGAAACGTTTATGCCAGCATCGAGGAGCTTGTTTCAATCCATATAAACTTCTTTTCAACTTACAGACCCTTCCGGTTCCATCTTGAAAACCTTCAGGTTGTTCCAGGTATACTTCCGCCTCAAGCTCACCATATAAGAAAGCAGTCTTCACATCAAACTGTTGTATGCTTAGCTTATTTCTTGCTGCTAACGCTAAAAGCAAACGAACAGTATCATACCTTGCTACAGGACAAAACGTTTCATTATAGTCGATGCCTTTTTGTTGGACGTAACCTTTCGCAACGAGTCTTGCTTTGAATCTTGGCTTGTTTCCATTTATTGAGTCCTTAATTTTGAAAACCCATCGGTTTTGAACGACTTTGGCTGTTTCTGGCTTCTTTACTAGATCCCAAGTCTGGTTTTCTGCCAGGGATGCCAATTCTTCTTCCATAGCTAACAGCCATTCTTCGGAATTATTTGATTTCACAGCTTCAGTGTAAGTCTTAGGTTCTTGAATACTCTTATCACTTTCAGCTAACATCAAATATTCACCTGTGGTCATCCAGTTAGGCGCTCTACTTGGTCTTCTTGGTCTTCTTTTAAATTCTTCTAAAAGTGTTTCATTGATTCTTGATTCTTCTGAACTATCTTCACTTTCAGCGTCTTGATAATCAGATTCAAAATCAACATTATTTCGATTGATTTCTTCTTCGTTGTTAGAATCTTCTTCAATATTAGTTGAAACTTGTGTAACTTCCTTGTCTTCAAGATCTTCTTGAGTTAACACAAACTCAACCTTTTCTTTTTCATTATTTGCAATTTGATCTTGACAAACATTGTCATGGGTTTCATTGCAAAGCTTTTCTGGCTTGAAAATGACGTCATGGCGTAGAACAATTCTTTTCAGTGTAGGAACCCAAACTCTATAACCATCATTTTCATTCAGATAACCAACCATTCTCCCATACAAAGCTTTGTCATCGAACTTCTTTCGAATTTCTTTTGGAATATGAACATAACATTCGGTTCCAAAAACTTTTAAATGGTTTAATGATTTTAATTCTTTATTGTTCCATAGTTCATATGGGACTTTGTTTTCTTCTGATGTTGGTCCAGTGCGGTTTAAAACATACACAGCAGTATTGCATGCTTCAGCCCAGAAACATTTCGGTAACTTACTAGAAACCCTCATGCTTCGAGCTGCTTCTACAATGGTTCGATGTTCACGCTCTGCTGCCCCATTCAATTGCGGTGTGTATGGAGGAGTAATACACTGCTCAACTCCATACTCTCCTAACAAAGCTGAAACTTCTTTGTTCACAAATTCTAACTCACCATCACACCTTAACTTTTTAACAGTGTGACCCAAAGTTCTGGCTTCGTTAAGAAAAACTTTCAAACATTTACATACCTCATTCTTGTGCTTGAGGAAGAACAGTTTACGGAACTTGCTGTAGTCATCCTTAAAGACAACGTAGTACTTCGAACCTCCTAGAGAAGTGACTTCAACTGGCCCAAGAACATCAGCATGGATGACTTCACCCACTGCAACTGACTGATCACTTCTTGTCTTGAAAGGAAGTCGATGCATCTTTCCGACTGCACATCCATCACAAAATTCTTCTTCACCTTGAGGTATTTTGATGTTCATCTTTCCAAGGATGAAGGATCTTCTTAACGTGGCGTTTGTTTTGATGAGCAAATCTCTCGTGAAACAATCGAAGCGTTTCTTCAGTTTGAGAAATGTAGACTTGCGTTGAATGCGCTGGTTTGACGACTTGCATGCTCAACACATAAAGTTCTCGTTGAAGATATCCACTCACAGCTACATCACCATCAGAATCTTTGATTGTCACAGTTCGACTATCCATTGTAGTAGTAAATCCATTTCGAGCTGCAGCTTTGACAGAAAATAGTTGTGCGCTTGCGTCAGGAACGTACCATACATTTTTCAAAGTTGCATCTTGAAATTCACCACCAATTTTGACTTTGATTCTGATGTCTCCTTTTCCATAGGCGTTCATAGTAACATCTTGCTTTCCAAGACAAATAACTTCTGGTTTATCGAAACTCTTGTATGTTTCGAAGTGCGATTTGTTTGGTGTTATGTGTCTTGAAGCTCCACTGTCACAGTACCATTCATCTGGTTTCAGAAAATTTTCAGTTGATGCGCTTAGTGAAAATGCAATCATGGCATTGTTCTTCTTCACAGAATTTGTTCTATTTTGTGGACATTCAGCGGCCCAATGTCCCACTTGCTTGCACTTGTTACAAGGAAATTTCATTTTAGCTCGTTCGAGTTTCGTGTTATTTCCTCTTTCTGGTTGCTTCTTTTTCTTAAAATTTGTTCTTGCGAGTAAAGCTGTATCTTCATTTTCTTTAAAGTTACTTTGGTTTACTTCTCGCGTCTCAATGGTGCATAATTTTTCGATTAGCAAATTCAACTTTTGCTGATCTGCAGGAATCGTATCCCACAAATCTCGAAAATTGTCATACTCTTTACCAAGTGTAGACAGAATGCGACCGTTGAGAATACGTTCGAAAACGTATTTTCTTTATGTTTGTTAAGCTCGTCGTTAAGATCAACAAACAGTTTCTGCAACTTTGCAATATGAGAACTAATGTCCTCTTTCTCATCTTTTCTTGCTTGAAAGAAACTTTCGATAAGCATATTTAAACGTTGAGTGCTGCTTCTTTCGAAGCGAGCGCATAGCTTATCCCAAATGTCTTTCGCATTTACGCATGTCAATACCAGTTCAGCGATTGGTGAGCTTAAAGACGCAGCAATCAGGCCTGCAGCCTTTGCATCTTCTTTCAGCCAATGACTGTAAGCTTTCTTTTCGTCTGCTGTCGATGTTGCTGTAATTAAAGGGCAAACAACATCACCATATACAATTTTATTTAAGTCGTAGGCGCGGAAAAGCATATTCATTTGCCATTTCCATTTTGCCCATTGACTGGCACCTTCCAATTTATCCACAGACAACTTAAAATCATTCGACATCTTGCTTGATGGACTTGATTTCTTTTTAAGCTTCTTTTCTGGACAAACTTGACTTTTCTTGAAATTATTCTTTTATTCTTTTCAAATTCCAAATTCTCTATTTCCTAAGGCAGTTCATACGAGCCTGGGTCCCATAACCTGTTGAGAATCTTGAGCTTGAATAAAAGAAAAATGTAGTTTTCTATTCAATATTTTATTTAAAATAAACAAACGTTCCTCTCTATAGTTGAGTTTTCAATATCGAGTGAGTAAAAATACTTAAGTCGGTAAGATTAATAAAAACAACATTCTATAATTTAAGCAAACTAACTAAGTATAAAAATGTTCGGTGTTCTATCTTCTTCAACAATAGGTTTTTTCGAGGATCTGCCGTAAAAGTGAAAATTTGGTCGATGGTTGACTTTCACGGTCTGCAGCCCAATATGGACCAATCAGATTGTTGACGGCTTTAGACGTTCACATATTACGGCAGAGAAGATCTTGTAGATTATGTTAACTATATGCTGACGGGGATCTTCCTTCTTCAGGATCCAACAAACAGTGCAGAGGTTGCATTCATCGGGCATGCATTCTTCCGGTCATATCTTACGTATGATTTGGTTCATGCCCCTGTCTATATAGTTGCTTGTTGCCTATAACAGTTAGGCAGCTAGACCATATGCTCCAGCAGCTTTGTTGGATTTCAGCCGTGATATTGCCGTTTTCACTTCTTCTAAGTCGGGTTCACAGAATTGTTGGCTATCATCGTGTCTGATCAAAGGCTCCTGCCTGACGTCGTGATTTCCTTCGTCGTCGCCGTTATGCAGTCTGCAGAAGTGGTCTTTCATAATCTAAGTGCGGTGATATTCTTTTTTATCAAGTAAAAGGTTGCTTCAAAGAAGAATCCTACTTCAAAAGAACACACTGGTTGTGCAAGACTCCAACCACCTTGGCCGGAAACTGGATGCTGCTAGATATAGTAAACGAACTGATTGAAATGGTGTTGGATCAGGCGCGCGGTGTATGGGTCTAACGCGGACAGTTACCTCCTGCTGCTGATTTTTTAATATTATTTCGGAGAGTGAATACGTTCCCCTCTTTTTCATTTGTTTCAGATGTGTGGTTAAAATAAAATAAGCGAATTCAACAAAATATTAAAACCATAATAATTCCTCCAAAGCTTGATTTTTTTTTTGATAACAAAAAATTCTTAAATTTTTTAACAATTTATAGTTTCATATCGGTTTTAAATAAATGCCAAGCAATTGACGTTTTAATTGTTTATTTAATTATTTTTTTGTTGCTGAACTTCAACTCTGCTGCCAATAATTTATTTTGCATCTGCACGAACAACGAATTTCCATTCTGCGCAAAAAGAAAAACAAAAACACTAGGATGTCGAATGTGGCAATATGTTCTCCAATTTTTTGTTATTGTATTGTCCGAAAACAAATGAGTGGCGACAGAAAGGTGCTTGCAGACATTTTAAAACGTTTTTTATTAAATTCCTTCCGATTTTTGCCTGCCACTATCCGATGGTCAGTGTCTGTGAATACAAACAATGTCCAATGGATAGTCCCAACCAAGTGGAATAAGAACGTGCTGTGGAACTCTTATGGCAAGCCATCTTCAGTTTCCCACAAAAAAAAAAAACTACCAAAAAAAATGAATATTTACGGACAGACGTACAAACGAATCAAATAGGAAATATCCGAATAAAAATCCTTTCTCGTCCAAGGTTGTGCGTGCTGCTGTCGTATGGATGTTTGTGTGGAAGGATATAGCCCGCACGAAGCTAAGTTAGCAATAAGAGAAGTACGTTTCGTGTTGCCGGCTAAGTGAAAGCAATTTCTCATGTTCAATGTCCTTTTTGTGGGGATATACGGAACGGAGTTCTTTTTACTGCTTTTAATTTGTAAATTTCAGTTTATTTATTTTTAAATAAAATTGCGAATTGTTTGCTTGGCGCCATAAAACGGAGAAGAGAACAAAAAACACGTTTTTAGCTCACTCTCTCTCTCTATCTCTGTCCTTTCGTGTTCTTCCTTGGGGAAAATGTGCGGTTTCTTGTATCGGATGAGGATCCGCCGTTTACAGCTTTACATTTTTTAGCCTTGAATTTTCACTTTGCCCCCTATGTCCTTCGTCATCGTGTGAGATGTTTTTGTTCGTGGGGATTTTAAAGGATAAAATTGTTGTTAGTTTATTTTTTTATTTAATGTGGCAATTTATTAAAATGCGAACTGCCAGAGGAAATGGAAGTAATAACTTTTTGCTACTTGGGTATAAATGGTGTTTTAAATAATGACACTGGTTTGGCAAAGTAAACGAGCTGAGAGGAATCCCGAAAAGGATGGGCAGAACATATAGTCGAGATTTCAGAGAGAAACGCACCATCTTTTGGAATTTATATAGTATGAACATGAGAAGGAATGGGTATTTTCAATCCTTAATTTATGGGTTTTCAATGTGGGGAACTATTAAAAATTATGAGATTTTCATTTTAATCTCTTAAGTTGTATTGCCGTACATGAGATGTTTGTAATATGGGTTGTGCTTGATGGGAAAAGTAAATGTAATATTCTGACAATCGTGATGTTATAGATACAACAGAATGTTTACATTTAAGCATAATCGCCTAACCGGAAACCGCATAATTACATAGCTCAGACATTGGATTATAGTTTGCCAGGAAATGCTTGCGGCAGTTAATGTAATTGGCTTTTGTGTACCAATGACATCGGCTAATAGGTATTGTTTGCAGAAGTAATCTTGATCTTATTAAATCGGAGATAATATGTAGATAGTGAAATTGTCTTGCTCACAGGAACAAGGCTTTCAAGAAATAAACATTTTGGCACAGAGAGGGGATATTTTTGCTTCAATGAATATGAGGCAATTTTAAATTCAAAATTTCATTTTTCTTGCAAAGAAAAAGAAAAAAAGAAAAAAGCAGAAAATTCCTGATTCAATACAAACATTTTTAAAAAAAAGTTTACTCTTGGTTTTAAAATATCAAAAAATACGTCAGGGTTGGACATTCTGGATTTCTAACATTTTTGTCTTCATACAGACCCATTTCATTGCAAAAAAGATTTAGTTTTGGACAAGGAAGTGGTTTTGTCATGTTATCAGCCACATTTTTTCGGTTGATACATGCTGAATTTAAATTTTTCCTTCAGTGACTTTTCCATGGATGAAACATTTTTTTCTTGCGATGTGTTTAGCTCTTCTATGGAATTCCAGATTTTGAGCTGATCGGCAGCTGCAGAATTGTCACCTATTTCAGTTTGACTATTCCTTCAACTATTCTACGAAGCCAAATAACTTATTTTGCTGCTTCATTTGCGGCAACGATCTCAGCTTCTGTGGAAAATGTTGCAACCATTGCTTGCCTTTGGCTGGGCCAAGATATAGCTCCACCTGCATATTTATTTATTTAGCTTAATGCAAGCTTTAACTTAAAAACTAAACTTAGAAGCTAACAAATGGTTTTTTTTTTTTTTTTTTTGTTTTTTTTTTTTTTTTTTTTTTTTTTTTTTTTTTTTTTTTTTTTTTTTTTTTTTTTTTTTTTTTTTTTTTTTTTTTTTTTGGTTCTTGTTATCAATTTTGCAATTACTCATTCATGTGGGCCCAATGGCCCCCATAAAGTTCTTTGATGAACAAGAACCAACAAGAACATTTACGGCTTAAAATTAAAGGGACAAGGTATGGAGTGTAACTTAAAATTACGACAAATCGGAAAGTTGGTATAGGGTGGTACGTAGGGATGAAGAGGAGGTGTGGAAGTCAAAAACGTGTTGTATATTATTGGCTGACCGCACCATTCTGTTAACGGGATTGAAATGGGCGTAATTGGTCCTGTGAGAAGAAGGCTGAAAGAGGGGGACAGTTCTCAGATTGCGCGGATTGGTGTTAAATGAGAGCATATTGAGAAGGGATTGGCTGTCAATGGCTCCTGTAGCTAATTGGTGGATAAAAATAATCTCCGCAATTTCACGGCGTTTTTCCAAAGACGTGAGTTGGATAATATGCAGACGGTGTTCGTAAGGAGGTAATATGAGGGGATTGTTCCAGGGGAGGTTACGTAACGAGAACCGAAGGAACCTTTTTTGAACAGCCTCAATTCGATGGGAATGGGTTTTATGGTAAGGAGACCATACTATGCTGGCGTATTCTAGAATAGGTCTAACAAATGTTGTAAACAAAGCCTTTGTTACATAAGGGTCATTAAATTCTTTTGACCACCTTTTAATAAAGCCTAGAGCTGAGTTCGCCTTAGAAATTATTGACTCGTAGTGAGATCTGAAGTTTAGCTCTTTATCACAAATTATGCCCAGATCACGGATGAAGGTGACAATTGGTATAGGTACGTTGGAAAAATTATAAGAACGCTGTAAAGAAGGGAATCGTTTGCGGGAGAAGGTCATGGATTGGCATTTGTTGACGTTAAGTTCGAGAAATTTTTTGTTGCACCAAGTAATGAAGACATTCAGATCACTTTGAAGCAGTGAGAAGTCGGATTCGGAAGAGATTTTTTTAATGATCTTTATGTCATCGGCGTAGATCAGGACAGTTGAGTGAGAAATAATGTTCACAACATCATTTATGGCAATGACGAAAAGAAGAGGGCCAAGGTGACTACCTTGAGGGACGCCTGAAGAAGCAACGAAAGGATTGGATAAGTGGTTTCTGAACAGGACACGATATAGCCGGTCCTCCAAGTATGATTTAACCCATTGGATGAACGAAGGAGGAAAACCAAAGGCTCCAAGCTTAAAGTAAATTATTTGGAGATTAATTTTATCAAATGCTTTGCTGAAGTCGGTGGTTATTACATCGACCTCGAAACCTTTTTCCATATCATTAAGGGACTCAGACACAAATTGGGTTAAATTCGTTGTAGTAGACCTTCCTTTGATGAAACCGTGCTGATGGGGACTAATCATAGATTTAACATAAAAGAAAATCGAGTCATAGATTATGGATTCGAAAAGTTTGGGAATGGCAGAAAGCTTGGCTATTGGGCGATAGTTAGAAATATCGTTCTTACAACCTTTTTTGTGGATGGGGAAGATGTAGGAGTCTTTCCAAGCGGAAGGAAAAATAGCTTGAGAAAGAGATAGACGAAAAAGAGATGCTAGAGGGCCATAGAGGTGAGAGACACATTTTTTTTTAAAGTATGGCGGGAATTCCGTCGGGACCAGGAGAAAAATCATCCTTTAGTGAGTTCATCTTATCAATAACTGAGGAATCGCATATGATGAGGGATGGGAGCGAGGAGCCCGAAAAATTTGGTAGGTATTTAAAAAATTCAGAGTCTGGAGCTTCATTGTATTCTTTATAGGACTGGCAAAAAAAGTTTGCAAAAAGATTGGCTATCATTTTGGGATCATCGGAAGAAATGTTATCAAATTTGAGAGAGGGAGGGAAGTTGTCGGATTTCTTTTTAGCATTAATGAATTGATAAAACCGTTTGGGATCTGAAGTTAAGGACGATTGCATTCTTCTCAGATATTCCTGATATGATGATTCGCAAATTACAGAAAATTCGGAAGAAGCTTGTTGGTATTGTGAAAAATCAAGTGGGCTCATTGATTTCAAGTAGGTATTCCAGAGTTTGTTTCGCCGGTTACGGAGTGAGCGAAGTTCCTTGGAGTACCAAGGAGGAGAATATGAACAGTTTTTCTTTCTAGTGATAGGACAACAATGCATGATACAATTGAAAATATAAGTGTAAAAGAAGGAAGTTGCTATGTCTACGGGAGTGGTTGGGCTTAAAAATTGATTAAAATTAATTTCATTTAAGAGTGTATTTAGCGACTCAAAATCACAATTGCGGAAGTTAAAAGAGAATGATTCTTCACAATCATTCATGGGCATGTTGTTAGAGTAGGAGAAAATGAGTTCTAAAGGAGGGTGGTAGCCATCTAGTGTCGATAAGAGATGTTGACTTGGTTTGACAAAGGAGTTACAAGGGTCAGATGAAAAAATAAGATCTAACTGTCTGGCCAAGTTATTGCAAACTGCGCTGATTTGGAAAAGTCCAGATGCAGATAGCCTGTCAACCAGAATAGCTTCTTTTTCAGATAGAATGTTATGAGGGCTGAAGGAGAGTTCATCATCGGACGGGCACCAGACCAAATCAGGTAGATTGAAATCGCCTAAGATAAAAATCTCATCATTAGGGGTGGTAGCTTCGATAAGAGAGTCGATGAAGTCAACAAGAGACACATATGCGTGGATAGGCTGTGACGGGCGTATGTAGCAGCATACAAAGTAAAAGGAGCGAGAGGAGTTTGTTATTTTAACGGAGACAGACTCAAAAAGTGGAGAATTAGAAATCGTGAGTAAAGTTGCGTTGAATTTGTTGTGTATGGCTAAAAGGACGCCACGACCGGAACGACCATTATCGAAAGAGGAGCCATCCGCACGAAAGACAATGAACTCAGATGTGAATAGTTCGCTGTCAGCTATGTTGGGACAGAGATTGGTTTCAGTTAGGGCAAATACGTCATAGGGTAGCTTTTGTGTGTTTAGAAAAACAGCAGAGGTCTTTGAGCGTAACCCCCTAACGTTTTGGTAGTAAACTGACAAGGAATGATTTTCACTAGAGTTAGGGACGATGATAGTTTTTGAAATCAGAACGGGATTTGTTCAAATGAGATACTCGCTTCGAAGATATGAAAGATGCAAAAGAAGAGAGATCATTGGCAACTTGGGAAGGGTTAATCGAAAGACTATCGTGAAATTGAACAAAGATGTGCATTAATTCCTTCCGATCAATGGGCAAACCTTCTTGCGAAATTAACACTTTAAGGTTGGTATTAGTTTTGCCATCGAAACAAACGGAGTCGGGTTTATCGTGAAGGTATGCAAGATATAGACGTACGCTGTTATAAATCTTATTGTCTCTTAGACGCGACATTACATAACGCCCTTCTATGCTGGTGTCAGACAAATGCTTTGTTAATTTGACAACCGGTGGAATTAGTGGGTTGAGAAAGCCAGGAGATGGAGGGGCTGATTGAGGAGGTGAAGTTTGTTTATTCGGAACAGAATCGGATTTAGTGGGATTTAAAGTGTGTGAATGAATGAAGTTGGGAAGGTAGTTTGATATTTTGGGAGCTAAAACAGAAGGTGATGGCACGGTGGGTTCAGTGGAGAGAGGGGAAAGATTGAAAGATACCCTTTTTGGAGGGGGCTTTGGAGGAGAGTTTTGGGGTTTCCGCTTTTGACCAGCAGTAGTAAGGGGAGAAGAGGGAGGTTTAAATTCGGGGGCATTAATATTAAATTTATTAAATACATTATTACTAAAATTAGGAAATACACCCGTTTTAAAGGTCCAGTTGCAGGTAGGTGATAATGAGCGATTTGGCGTGGTGTTCGATTTTGCTGAAGATCGATTTTCATGCCATTTCGATATCTTCATGTTGTTAAGTATGACGAGCTTTTTCCCTGGCCGATGGAAAAGCCAATCATAGTTGATTGGTATCGAAACTTTAAATTTTTTGTGGGCAAGTCGATGACAATCCACATCCGGAATGGAATAATTCTTTAAAAAGAACGATTGGACCCATGCAGAACTGGCATTTATAGGGGTGTTGGTTAAGAAGAATGATGATTTGTTCGGTTTTTTTAGCTTATTTAACCTTTGGTTCCATTCCTTCAAGGTCCACGAAGTACCGAATTTATTAATGCGAGTTTCGGGAGGGGAGGTAGGCGGCAGATTGATAGCTGGGGTAGGGTTCGCGACAACGGAGTCAATAGCTTTCTCAGATAAAGCTGGAGCTTGGTTCACTATGGTAGAGCGAATAGCGGGAGGAGTTGCGACGGCAGACACGATTTCATCCATAATCGAAATTTCGTTATGCACACGCGCCGATTTTTGTTGTATGTCGTCATTGAGAAGTGACTCAATGCGTCGAGATTGTGCTTTAAAAGAGTCTAATTCCCTTTGAACATTAAGGGAATTGATTTCGTGGTTTCGAACACCGACAGCTATCGTGTAGTTAATATTTTCGATTTCATTAAATAAATTAGATAGTACTTGATCACTCGGGTGAGAGGGTACGCGGGACGATGAACTTTGGAGGTGGACATCCATATCAGATTTGATTTGACTTATTTTAGTTGTCAATAAATTCTGCATTTCGGTAGTGGCTAAGTTGAGTGTGTTTAATTTATGGACAATGTCTGAACGGAGGGAATTTAAAGCAGCGATAATGTCAAGTTCGCGATGAGGATGGAGAGATTTCAGTTGAGTTTGTAGGGATTTAATTATAGATTCACTTTCAGATGATGCCTGGACAGATTGAGTGTTAGATTCCTCAACACTGCTAGATAACAAGTCAACCTTTTTAGACAGAGATTGCAAATGTTTTTTTAAATCCATGTTTTCTTTGGAGAGGGATTCTTTTATGCATTGGACCGCTGTCATTATATCGGGGATCGATATTTCCTTACATTCAGCACAGTAAAAGATAAAGTTTTGTTGGTAGTCGTTTAGGTACAATATTGCGCGTTTTCTTAACCCGATACAGAGTGTATGGAAGTATTTGCCACAGAGGCCATTGCACTTTAGAAGCACTTCATTGCTATCGATATTGGAACACATTTCATTGGCACACGACATTATGAAAAAGAAAGAAAAGGTCAGCAAAAAATAAAGTTTGTTTAGTGGGTTAGGTCAATTTTGCTTATAAATTGTTTTGTTTTGTTTATTTTCTTTTTTTTTTTCTTTTAAGGTAAATGTTTGAAGTTGGCTAGTAGGTCACAATACACAAGTGTAGTAATACTCCGGGTCAGCAGAAGTAGAAAAAAATAAGTATTTATTATTGGGCAGCAGAAGGGACGGAAGGCACAATTAAATTGAAATTAAAAAAGTTGGGAGCAAAGCGAAAATGCGACTGCACTCGAAGACGGATATTTAAAGAACATACTATATAATAACACCAGAAATTGATCGTCCAGTCTTTAACATCTACCAAAAACAGTATCACAACAGCATAGGATTCCTGCATTGCATTTTTGCTATATGCAATGCCTGTGTCCAAGGTACCAGCTATGTATCGAAAAACTCTTTTGATCCGAGTGACATCTTCCAGGTTTGATTTTCTTTCAATGAAGTCATATCTTTATCCATAGCTTTCACTGACTCCGCTTTTTCTTTGCTGTTGATTGCTTCTAGGAATTGACATACTCTACTGCTGCCATCACATAATCGTCGCACTTTTGTGGTTTTCTCAAAATTTTCCCGGCCGGAAATTCACTTATATATTTTTCAGTTTTGTTTCGATTTTCATTCTCAGTTTCTGCAGGAGCTGAAGCTTTTTTCTCTCCCAGTTTCATACTCATCCGATACGAATACAGTTTAGGTACTCTATGCACTTATTGTTCTTTCAGCATCTTCTTATTCTTCACAGTCAGCGGTGTCTTTTTGATCTTAGTGTTTCTCACTCATCGGATGACTATCTTGAAAGGGTGTCTATTTCATGTTCATATAGTATTGGATTTTCTTGAAACTTCACATCTCTTGACAGTATAACTATGTTCTTTTCCTTAATAAAAATTCGAAATCGGTCGTCACTATCATATCCCACAAGATAGCCTTCAACTGCTTTTCTATCCATTTTCTTTCTTTTCTGGAGTGGAATATGAATGAAGCGAATTGAATCAATTATTTTTAAGTGTTTAATTTTAGGCTTCCTTCCAATCCACAGCTCGTACGCGTTAACGTTATCCATTGAAGACTTTCCAGTTTGATTCAGGATGTAAACAGCAGTGTTTGTCAACTCCGCCCAAATTGCTTCTGGGAAAGTTGCTTCACTATACTAGGGTATTTGAAGGTAATTGCCATTTCAACCAATGTTCGATTCTCACGTTCACTGCCGCCATTCTGCTCTGGTACACCGTACACACGCGCTGTCAGACGTTGCGTGATACCGTTCGCTCGGAGAATCTCTTTGATTTCGGCGTTGTCGAATTCTTCCCCATTGTCACTTAAGAATTCTTTGATAGAATGACCCAAGTTTTTTGAATTGGCTAGCCACTTCTTTCAAGACGTTCTTGACTTTAAATTTCTGTTGTTTGGCAAACCCATACCGGAACTTGGAGAAACTATCTTTGAAAACAACCAGATACTTCTTATATGTTTGTGGACATTAGTTCTCCTGGTGCTGTTTCTTTTCTCCTTGTTCCAAATGGTAACCTATGTACTTTGCCATAGATGCACGGTTCACACAAGTTTTGATTTGTCTTAACTTTGATGCCGAATTCTTTTTCGATCATCTTTTTGACATGTCTATTATCTTTGTGTCCCCATTGCTCATGATATAATTGTAGTGTTGTATCATCTCCAATAACAACATTCAACTGTATATCCGACTTTACTTTAGAAACAAGTGGTTTGACGGCTGCTTTATACAGAGATCCGTTTACTTGACGATATCCACGCAGTACTGTCTTACTATCAACGTCAAGCCAACACTTTGTAGTTGTAGACTTGAAAACACTGTTTTGCTTTCGTTTTCAAGCGGCTTAAACAGAAAATAAATTTTTCGAAATTGTTGATACATACCAAACATGATGTAATATGACTTCTTTATTGTTGTGAGTTGTTTCAATTTTAATTTTTCCTTTTCCAATAGCTGTAAGGGTTTCTTTTCCAGGTGCTTGAATATGAGCCGAACTTTCAAACTCTTCAAACTCGTAGAACCATTCTGAACAATTTGTAACATGCCTTGTAGCACCATTGTCAATCCACTAACCTGTCGAATCCATTTCTGTTGTATTAACTGACATCAGCGACATATTCATGTCAATAATATTGCTTTGACTTCTGCTGGAACGCCTGGAACTCGTGTTGGTCTTCCGTCAGCTAACCACTTCTTACATTCTCGAACCCAATGACCTCTCTTTTTACAGCAATTAAAAAACTTCATCTTTATTGTTTCTTGGTAAATTTTATTGCCCTCTTTTTTTTATTGAATCTTGCAACTATAGCCCCTCTAAAGCTAAGCTTTCGGTGCCTGCATTCTTCTTCTGCATCGTCTACTCATCAAAGGTCTTGCCTTCATCTTTGGTCAATATCATCTAGCTCGATCTGAATAGATCAATAAGAAAAAAGAGTGGTGATAATAATGAAAATAGAAGAACTGTAACAGGTACCTAGCTGCATTTTCAGTCTTGTGTAGAAATATTGTAATTCAATTGACACGCTTTGGGTATTAAGACATGTCTATTAGATTCGTCATTAAAATAAATAAGAGCATGGAATTAGGAAAATAATTCCTCAGTGTTTCCTTTTTCTGCCAAAAACAACATCATCAAGGATTTTCCTTTTCTTTTGATTATTTTTATTTTTTTTCGCCTTTTTTAACTTTGCGAAAAATTACCATTTTATTATTTTTAAGCTCTCCATCTTTTTGTTTTAATTTCTTCTGATTTTCGCACAAAGGACAAGAAAATTATCTGCATTCAAAAAAACACCAACACTCCACATCAAAAAAAAATAGCGAAAGAATAATCACATTTTTTGCATTGCTTGATCCTGTTCTCGAATTAAGAAAATTCAAGCAAAAATGAGAATTTAAAGATGAAAAATTGGGTTTTAAAAACTTGAAATGACGAAAAACTTTTTCCTTTGATGATTTTTTGTTTTTTTGTTTTTTTTTTTGTTTTTTTTTGTTTTTTGAGTAGTGCAACTTTTCTATGAAACTTTTTTAAGGCTCAGTTCATTCCAGTGTGAATAAATATTTGAGTCGACACTTGACACAACGACGACGGCGATGACAATAACGACGCGATGACGCACCTTCCTCTTGAAAATCCTTTTTTGTCTCAAAACTTATAGCTGAGGCGCTTGCATGCGATTTGTATTTACAAAAGGAGACAATTAAAATTGTATGAATTGTGTGCTTGGGATTTGTGTTAATAGAACAATGTGAGACTGTAACTTGTGTGAGAAGTCAAACGAATAAAAAGGATTTTCTCCTTTTTTGTTCATTATTTGTACTCTACCCAAAGGCATCAAATCGCACTTGCTAGCACTCTTGAACTGTAGTAGCTGCAGTACGTTACCCTTAAGCGTTCCAATACACCTACAACATACTTGCTCTGTTCTGGAGGAGAAAAATCTCGTTTTTCCTTTCATTCGGTTTTCACATTGATAAGGCTTGGAAAATGGGTGAATGG
Organism: Sphaerophoria taeniata; assembly: GCA_943590905.1. NCBI lineage: Eukaryota > Metazoa > Arthropoda > Insecta > Diptera > Syrphidae > Sphaerophoria > Sphaerophoria taeniata. The sequence goes on from OX016541.1 coordinate 150,538,423, forward strand.
ACTGCATGTGTAAAATGAACGACATTGCATTGTTGGCTTTAGAGATTGCAAAACGCCTCATTAGTGTGCAAAAGTGCAGCAAATTACACGCAATAGAGTTGTATAATTTGGTAAATAATTTAATTGAAGCAAAGTTAGTCCATAATGAGTTCAGGCTACAGGATTAAGGTTTTTTATGTTCTCTGTTGTTCATAGATTTTAAAATTGCTTACTTTCATAAGACTTTTTAACAAAAATTGTGTTTTTTTTTTAATAAGAGTCCCCTTGAGACGTCTGTTTGTTTCGTCAAAAATCTTCATCGTAAAAAGTTAAAAGCATTGTAACGAAGCGTTACAACCGTCCCTTTAAAAATAACCTACGAAGAGCCAAGTAAACAAAGAGAATCAACAACCGAAAAACACCGAATACAACAAAAGGAAGCGACAACACATTATAATCATTTGGCTGTGATACGATTCACACTCAACATCGACAGGAAAATCAATAAGAGGAAGTGTTGTATTCAGTTCCACTCCGCGGTTACCACTCCGCTTCGGTAAAGTGAACGTCTGTAAAGTTTGCTCTAGCTAGCATCCTATAACAATTTTTCCGGGAAGGGAATATATTTATTCAAATCTTCTCTCTCTCTGACCCGATATTTTGCCGACCGATTATTTTGTGTATTTCCTCTCCTGGAAAATATACAAATAGGAGTAACTATTGTTGTACAACCGTTCATTTCACAGGCTTTGCAGTGAATAGGAGTCTGATTTTGACTAGAATCAGTTTATTCTTTAACGTACACGTACATAGAAGCAGAAACCTACGTGGCTCAGAGGAGGAGACTTAGATTTGTATTGTCTCATGTTATCGCACAGGTGGCCTCAGAAAAGCTGACGATTTTTGTTGTAAAAGAATGCTGCCGAAGCTGGGGCTTGAACCCGAAGCGTTCGGCTTAGCAATCAACTACTCTATCCTCTGAGCCATGGCCACCTGCATTGGTTTGGATCTTTAACTCGACATTAGGTGCTTATTCAAGAACACCTTGGATAGACTGAGTATTCCTCAGCCTTCGAAAACAAGCTTCACAGCACCATAAAATGTCAAACGCCGCAATCAATAAATCAAACTTTTTTTATTCCTATTACAGAAATAAAAAATTGACAAACCCAACCCAATCTGATTGAAAATTGATATTATTAAGACAAGAAATAAAAAATCCCTGTCCTTCTTCCTTGGATGTCCTTTAAGACAAATCGACAGAGATATCAGCAATAATGATTATAATACCGAAAAAAAACAAATGCCAAATGACGATACGATATTCGACACCACCCGCCACTTATTGTGAGGATAAATCAAATTTTAAGGATTATGATCCTGTAGATCCATATCGTCACAGTTTCTCCTCTCTCCAACCGAAAAACAAAGAAGAGAAGAAAAATACCACTCGATCCGAACTTGTATAGCCTCGTCCCCTATATCCAAAACAAGAAAAGGACCTTCACATTTTGATAAATTGATTTCCATGGTTTGTGTATTTCATTTATTGAAAAAGAAACCTTTTTCACTGCGTGTAGCTTTCATCCGCATCACCATCCTCCCACAGTCTCCCAGCTATTTCGATGAGTTAGTGTTGATGGGGTTTGAATTCAGTTAATTTGATTTATGGTTTTATATTCTGGCAGTGTTCAAAGAGCTTTGATTTTATATTGAATCCGGGACTACTATACACACTTGTGCATGAGAAAAGTGGTTAAAAGGAATAACCCATGCATAATAATGGTCGCTGGCATTACTGTTTTGGACAATTTAGCAGTCCTGGTTGAGCATAAATGAATAAACAAAAAAAAAGGATATGTTGTGGCTGAGTACCTTGTGTGATATCCAACTGTGGTTGATCGAGCATCTCCTGTTAAATAGGAATACCCATTCAACATCAATTTAGGTAAAGAAGAGTTTTATTCGATGACTTTGAGAACATAAGGGGTAAAATGTTTGTTCGTCTAGGATGATTTGAAAAATAAAATCGATGTCTCATCAACATTGTTGCCAGTTGATGTTCATTGCTTTTTATCGAAAAAGTCTTGGAGTAGGGTTCCAAACCCCACAACATAGACAATTCTTTCACCGCACCTGATTCGTCACTGACAGCAATCTCTCTCTCATCAACAGAAACAGTCCGAAAAAAAGACCAACCTCTCGTATTCTATGTCAAATTGAAATGTCCAAACCAATCACATCTCAGAGAGCAAATATAATTCACGTGCAGACAGTTGGAAAAAGTAATCCACTAATTAATATTATGTCAACTCAGATGTCGCCCCAAGCTACTTATCAATGTTTGCAACATTGCGACTGATTGGACCCGACACTGTCGACAGACGACAACCAAACAAAACAACAAAAATAATCCACCTACTCCAAGTGTTCGTGACAAACAAAAACCCAAACCGACAGAGAAAAAAAATTCCATGTTTCAAATTTTGCGAGTCCCACAGCTCATACGAAACGAACAAATTAAAAGTAATAAATTTTGTGTGACAAAAAAAAAATGATTTGAAGCCCGAAACAAAAGTTAAAAAGAACAAAAAATCCTACAAGGACACTGCCTTCACAATTTTGTTCTCTTTTTTTACAATCCTATGGCTTCACCCCTTCGCCGCGGCCGCCCCTGTCAAACCAAAAATAAAAACTGTGGTACCTTGACTAAATATCTGTGTTTGCGAATATTTTTTGAGTTTTTTTTGTGTCTGTGTGATTTTAGCAGGATTTCGTGAATTCTTACACACACGTTGTTCATCGTCATAAATATTGTCGGATATCCTGTGATATACCGAGGTGTTAAATGAATGTTTTCGATATCCCGCTTTGCTATATGAAAAGCATACATTTTGGGCTGCGCGGAGCGACGCACACTTCTGACATGGCATTGAGTTTAAACGGGTACGGAAAAAGATATCGTTTGGCGGCATTCGGCCTTGCGACACAAAAAAAAAACACCCCTGGATGATGTTTTTGTGCCAAATTGTTCAAAATGAAAAAAAAAAGTATTTATGGCTTTTCTATACCTACTCCATGAAAAAAACGCCCGCACAATGCTTGAAAGAGATATCTCTACTCGGGCTCTACGGCTGTGAGTTTAATCTGACAAGTGAAGTCATATTTAAAATTTATGAGGGTGTTCTTCTTTTTGCTCAGTTTTTTGTTTTTTTTTTCGCTGAGCCACGTGAATCTGAGTTTTAAGTGAGTTATTTCGGAAAAAATAGTCAAATTTCGCACGTTTTTTTCGAGGTAAGGGAAATTCTTGTGTTTAATTTTGTCAGTTTTTCTTATGCAAGGATTTCCGAATGAATGAAATCCGCGTTTGGAGTTTTCTGTTTGTTTCAAGTTCAAAGGAAATTTCGATCTCGTAATTTTAAGCGCATTGTCTTTTTTTCTGTTCACTTTCGTTCCTTAAACACCAGTAGCTTGAAATTAGGCTATTCCTTCTATCACCTATTTGCGCCTTATTCAAATCATTAAACGTAGAACTTAAATTCGACCCCAAGAACCATCAACCAATATTACAAAATTTACCTTTCCAGTATTTCATGCATTATTTCCTTCTTACTGCTCCTTAAATAAATTAACTTCTTTTAACTTCTATGTCGACCTGGAGTCATGTCGTCCAACATAAAGAGTAATGAGCTTCCTACGTGTTGTCACAAATCCAACATGTAAACTATAAAGCCCCAGAAGCCTAAGCCCAACATTGAATGATTATTATTTACGATATTGGGATGGATAAATTAATCTAATTGATTATATCTTGAGACCGTATACCTACCTTTAAGTGTAGGTTAAGACTCTACATGAGCGTGTGTGTTTATATGAAATGCAAACCAAGCTAAAGGCAAAGGTAAGATAGTTTGTGATATGTTATTCATGGAAACCACTTATCCCTTGCAACCTCTTTGCGGCTTTATGGTATTGTAAAATTTAATAAAACAAACGTTCGATATCTATCAAAATTGTATCTTGTAACTATTAAATATTGATCTTTAATTAGTATTCTGACCTCAAATTAACCTCATTTCAATTGAATGACTGAAAAAGGGTAGATGAGGTGTGCCACGCGTTTAAATTTAATTTAAGGTGAAATATAAAATACAGAGGTAAGTTTTTCAATTGAGGCAATTTTAGTAATTATAGCAAATAACCAAGGAATGTTAAATTTCACACTGAATGTCTGTCAAAAAGAGTTGTTAAGAACCAAATCGATAGAATTTTAAATTTTCTTAAAACATTCCACAGAATGACAATGAGTTGTTTTCTTCCATTGACGTTGAGAGCGAAATTTTTCAAAGAGCCCAATATGACTGCGTTAGATATGCCGTGAAAATTATCATTGCTGATTTCAACACCAATGCTTCAATAGCATGGGTAGAACAGTACGAAATTGGCATTCAAAAAATTGACAAATTGTGTTAACCCGTCAAATTAATTATTACTCCTGCCGCTTCTCAACCTGGCATTAGGGAGAAGAACACTTCAAGATAGTCAGCAAGCAAGAAAAACCAGCCGATAACAATATGTATGAAAAAGCAACTCAGCCAAAATTTGAGGTCACTGTGACGTATGCGTGTCTTTTTTTTACTTACTTGCTTACTTACTTACTTAACCGGCTCCCAATCCATGAAGGATCTCAGCCAGAGACACTGCAATCTTCCATCGGGAACGGTCCCTCGCATACACTCTCCAGTCGACGAAACCAAGCGCTCTGGCATCCGCAGTCACGCTCGCTCGACATTAGCACATTCAGATGCTGTTGGAAGTGCTGCTTGAAAACATCTTGTTTTCTGTTGCAGCATCTGGAAACATGCATTTTTCTTCTCTCTTTTCAATAACGCGCATCCATCATCATACAACGGGTTCTTTTTCTGTGGTGGCTGGGTTACCTATGGTGGTCTCGGTTACATTTTTAAGTATACCGCGACATTAGTTCCACAAGGTGTTGACCTCTGTGGTATTTGGGAGGACGGCGGAGAGTCGCTCACTCAGGCACTCATTGTAGTTTCTAGCATTTTCGAGGTGCTAAGACAACCGATGTTGAACTTCTTTCATTGAAGTTTCCGAGACTATTTTAGAAACTTTAAAAATGACGAACAGTTCTGAAAAAGCTTCTCAAAATCACAGAAAAACCAAAACATATTTTGTGTTCTCAGTTTGAAACCTTCCATTGTTAACCGAATGAAGCTCTTCACTTCCAAACGCAATTTCCATTCTTCTTTTCAAATAATTTTCATAATTTATAAGCCTCTTCATGATCTCCATCTGATTTTCGTCAACAAGAACAATAACTAGTGAAAACTCAACACAACAAACTTTCAAACCAAATTTTAAGCTCGAACGCACAATGCGCATTAAAATTCAATATTGTTCAAACAATTCCCGAGGCAGCCATCATTGGTAAGGACACCTACTGCTACCACCTGTCTTTAAACTCCAAGTTTGCATAAAGCCTTCGATGCCAACGGCGCAGCTGAAAACCTATATGTTGCTGTTGCATATAAATTCAAACAATTAAATTTTCCATTTCGCATCACACACACTCACACATGAATACATTATTGCATCGTTCGAAAAATTTGTTTGAGAACGTGAAAGAATTCCTCCTCGAGGTGAAATACTTTAAATTAAAGCAAAAATCTCAAAAAGTTTGATATCCAACTGGCGAAAGTTATCTCTGCCTCGAGTTGTTTCTTTTTTTTCTTCTTTGTGATAGCTTGTGCGTGTGTGTTTGTACATATTATGCGCATTTCCATTAACTATTTCTACAATTCCCAAAAGCGAAAAATTTCTTCAAATGCAAACAAAATACACAAGTTTGTTTCGTTTCGTTCCACAAAGGAACATGCACCAGGTACACACGTGCATTTAATGAGTCTAGGAGAGTCACGAAACTTTAAATCTGTTTTCATATCCTCTGGTATATTTTTGTTTCAGCTGTTTTTTTCCTCTTTAACATCCCCGTGGACTCTGTGCAAAATGCAATGTTGAAGTTGATATCGGATGTGGACTTCTTGTGTGGCGCGTGTTGAAACTTCTGGAATTTTTAAATGAATTTCACAAGTGAACATTTTTGGCATATGTCGCTATTGGTTGCTTTGATGTGATGTATTTATTGAACTGCAAGCTTTCTTTGTTTCTTTTTTTTTTGTTGAAATAAATAAATACTTCTTTGTTGTTTTAAATTCAGAATTTTCATGTATAAACACAAATGAAAAACTTAACTTTATTTTCGTAATTAATTAAATTTTAATAAGCGGAATATTTTTGGATGACTTTTGTAACTTTTCCTTCAATGTTTTTGGTCTTTGGTAAAAAAAAATTATAAGGATTTGACTCGAAAAATTTCTTTCGAGTCAAAATTATAGCCTTATTCATCACTTACTTACATACTTACTTAAGGTGGCGTTACAGTCCGTTGTGGACTTGGGCCTCAATCAACAGTCTCCGCTAGCCAGCTCGGTCCCTAGCTAACTGTCTCCAGTTTTGCACTCCAAGTTGATTGATGTCCTCTTCCACCTGGGTGCGACTATACTGAGTCGCGGTCTTCCTCTACTTCTACTTCCCTTGGGAATAGTACCCAAGGCTTTAAGGGCAGCAGCATTGGTGTCCATCTGTAAAGTTCGCTGTTGTATCTTCTTCTCTATTCCCCCTCAATTCTCACAAAGGCGCCATTGACATCACGCTGTGTTCTTCCCATTATATCAATATCATCGGCGTACGCGAGAAGTTGAACAGACTTTTGGAAGATAGTGCCGCTGGCGCTAGTGTTGACCGTGGAGTTTTGCACTATCTTCTCAAGAACGATGTTGAGGAAATCGCATGACAGTACATCGCCTTGTCTGAATCCTTTTTTGACATCGAAAAATTCCGGAAGCTTGATGGCGCAGCGTGAGTACTACATCTTCTTTTTGCACAAGTGAACGAGGTTGGGAGGGATGCCAAAACTACACATAGCCTTATCCAGTTCGTCTCTGTAGATGCTGTCATACGCAGCCTTAAAATCGATGAAAAGGTGGTGGGTATCAATTTGAAGTTCATAGATTTTTTCCAGGATCTGCCGCAAAGTGAAAATTTGGTCGATGGTTGACTTTCTTGGTCTGAAGCCACAATGATAACGGCTAGATCGTCGCCTGCAGCTTTGAACAGCTCGGCAGCTAGACCATTTGCGCCAGCGGCTTCGTTGGATTTTAGCCGTAATATTATCGTTTTCACTTCTTCTAGGTCGCGTTCATGAAATTGTTGGCTATCATCGTGTCTGATGAAAGACTCCTGTCTGAGAGCGGGATTTTTTTCGACGTCGCCGTAATAAAAGTCAGAAGTTTTCTTTCCAAATCCCCAACATTGACTGATAAAACCTCCGAACCTCATTCCTGTTGTTGGCTCTCTTAACATCCTCGATCTCACGCTTCTCATACTCCCTCTTTTTTCTCCTGACAAGCCGGCATTCCTCTCTCCTCTTTTGCTTGTAGAGCTTACGAGCGGCTCTTGTCCTCTGTGCAGCGCATGGACCTTCCTGCATTCTTCATCCAACCAGGGGTTTCGAATTGGTGGCTGTGTGAAACATAGCACATTAGAGGCGGCATTTCTCTAACTGCTTTCTTCCACTGGTCTTCGATATTGGTGGCATAGGACTTCTTAAGAGGTTACTTGACACTCGATCAGGGAACGATCTGGCGATCTCATGCGATTGTAGCCGTCCGACGTCGAATTTGCTTTCAGCATTTCCTCGTTTTGGCCGTTGTCGGGATCATCGTAGCACTAGCTTATCTACGACGAGGTAGTGGTCCGAGTCGATGTTGGCTCCTCGGAAAGTTCTAACTTCTAGAATGCTGGACAAGTGCCTTCCGTTGATCAATCTGGTTGGCGGTTGATTGATCAGCAGATCTTCATATTCCTTTATGGATGTTGAGATGTGGAAACCATGTATACTTGCTACCACAACATTTTGCCCCCCAGCAAAATCGATCAGGCTGAATCTGTTGTCGGAAGTGGTGTTGTGCAGGCTGTGCTTTCCGACTGTTCCACAAAAAGTGTCCTAGCTTTGCGTTAAAATCGCCGAGGACATTTTAATATCATTAGCTAGGATATTGCTCATTTGTTTTGTCGAGGAGCTCGAAGAAATTGTCTTTGGTGTCGCCTTGAGTCAGATCGTGGTGATGCGTTCGCTTACACATTAGAAGCTCAAGATTTTTTGACTGAGTTTGCTTACTACGACAAATCCGCATCCAAAGAGAAGCTGCTGTTTTTCTCGGTAACAATTACCATAGTAAATGTCGCAGTTTCTTATCCGCCTTTTGCTCAGTCCATCCCGTCGCAATTCCTGGATAACAGTAAGTCTCATTCATTAATTGAGTCGAAATAATTCGAGATTCATTGCAGAATTTTTAGTATGACGATTTGGATAGAAAAGGAAATTGAGGAAATCATCGATATTGAACTTTTCCAAAAATTCTCCTTAAACCAAAATTTCGCATAGTTTCTAAAGATTACCCCCTTGCCTCTCATTCACTCGAATAATCTTGCTAAAAGTTAACCAACTCCAGTATCCCAAAGTTTATGTTTGTACCTTGACTCGTTACACACTGCATCCTTATCCTTTTGCGCCTTACAACGTGCGTCGTCTTCGTTTTTCTCCTTTCGTATTTTCTCATTAACAAGTGCGAGTATAAAATTAAAAAGTTCTCATTCAGCCAACCGGGTGTTAATTAATTAAATCCTCTGCACAGTGCACACCAAACCCGCTCTGGTCGTATGAATGGAAGATAATTACTATAGATCCCAGGGTCAGATAGAAAGTTTTTATTGATTTAATTTATGTTTCTTTTCTCCGTCATTTAATTTCTTTCTCTTATAGTCAAATAATATTTTATTCCAAATACAATTAGATGAAAAGAAACCTAATGGCAGAAACCAGAGCAAAGAGGAAGTAAAAACTTATTCCAATAAAAAGACGCAATGGGAAGAAATTAAGCTATAAAAAATATTGTTTTTTTCCGTATTCAAAAGAAGACGTTCTCGTACGGTTTCGTCTCCGTTGATTGTGTTTTTAATAATTTTGCTTTTTTATCATAATAAGATCGTACTTTGCAAATTGCTCGGATGAAACGGACAAACAATGACACACAAATTGATTGTTGATGTCAGGAGTGGATTTGGCTAGAGAGAGGTCAACCTTTAAACCAAACAAAAAGCAAAAACTTCAGAAAACGATTCAAATCCCACCCTGTCACTTTGTTAATGGACATTATTTATTGCAACTTTTTATAAGACATTTTCTAGGAATTATGTTTGATAAATTGCGGAAGATGAGAACGAAGACAAAAGTTGTATCTAGCCTAAGGCAATCGCAGTTTTCATGTCGGCAAATATATTTGCTTCTTTATTTTTCGTAATTTGGCATCTCTTGCAAGAGAGAAGGAGAATAGGAAGGATATGAACAAATTCTATGATTGGCCCTTAAAGAGAAAAAGTTGAACATAATTTTTGATTGATAAGTTTTGTTGTTTTGACTTGTTCGGTTTTATTTTTTAGAGAAGGAGATTGTGGAAAATAAATGAATACAGTCTTAACTTGGACAACAATGGACATGTCCTTGGGCTGCAAATGAGTTTGATTGTTGCAAATAGAGTTTAATGGGGCAGATGCAAATTGCCCAAAATGTTTTCAATTAAGAAAAGGAAAGATAAAAAATAAAATTCCCTAAGAAAAACAAAATGACTGAATCTACACGTATTGAAAAAAAAAATTTTAAAAAAATAACACGCATACGCCACAGTGACCAACAATATCGACAGAGTGGCTTTTTGTTTGTTATCGACTGATTTTACTGACCGATTTTATAATTTTTAAAGTTTGATGCAGTTCAGTGAATCTCCAATGTATAGGGTCATTCATTTCTGGGTCTCAAGTAGCGCTGGCATTTCAAACGAAGCAAACTTAACTGTCATCTGAAGTGTCATAATATTAGCCGGTTAAGTTAGTAAGGAATAGACTTGACCGCTTCTTTATCAACCAAGTGCAGAACTTCATTTCTTTAAAGCCTTTAATGTCGCAAAACGGAAAAGAACCAGCTTGAAGGACTCGCTGGTCAAAACTGTGTTTTTCGGCACGCACAAATGATTGATCGTTCTAGAAAAGGGTCGGTCTTCCTGGTCATTTCGAACCTGGAAGAGTTTATCAATAAAGCGCTCACATCAGATTCTACCTACTGGGAGAGAGGAACCGTGTGAGTGAGTCAATACTTTCATATTTAATGGCTTGTCAACTCAGGGACCTTAGTGGCTGAGAAAAAGCGGAAGGGTGGAATCGAGCAATGAATATATCAAATTTTAATCCAAACAAAGAAAAAATAATGTATTGAGTAAAATTTACATTTCTTCCATCAAAATTTTTACTTCTTCAGCGAATAAGGAGCAACTTTTAATTATTTTCCCTGAGATTTATGTTCCTAATAAATTAAAGAACTAACCAAGCAAAATTTAACCAATCCACCAACTTCTTGGCTAACAATCAGCCATAAAATATAATTTATTCTTCAAAATATTTTCGAAAATCACATCACCAATAACTTTTGAGCCAATTAATACGAAATGTGTCCTTCTTGTTTAATTAACCACTTCACGATGAAAAAATTGTGTCACGTTCTTTTATGACATCTTGTTTGACCATACTTCCATTTTCTCCCACCATGGCTTGTAATATTCGTCTTCCTTTCATAAGCTATAATGGACCCACTTCTCTTCACAACACATCGTTCAAATAATTAAGGAATTTCGCTCCAAGGAACTCTATAATTCCTTTTCTATGTTCCAGTTTACTACATAAATCTTGAAATTATCTAGAAAGAAATTTTATCACAGTTTTTCTGGCAAGCAGCAAGACAACGAAAATTAAATACACATTCCGACGTTCCTTGGGAATTTTGTGAGATATTAATTAGTCTTTTGGTAAACTATTATTTGCAGTTAAAATTAAAAGGAGCGAACACTGAGAACGACCGGAGAACCAGAAAGTCTTTGCTAGGTTATGGTTGCCATTTGGCTAACTTTTGAAGGAACCATAATTATGGAAACAAATTCAAGTCACAAATAGAGACTTTCACTTCAAATATGTCGGTGAAAAAAGTTTGGAAATATGTTCATAAGCAAGAATGTTATAGTCATTTAAGGACAACCGATATGACGTCACAACGTGGTACGTGCTTTACAGAAAAAAGTGCTTTCACAAGGTTGTTTTTCATGAATAGGACTCTCTTTACTCAGCTCTGTCAAAATGGTCAAGAATGACTGTCATCTAGCTGTGCCTACCAGTTTTTGTAAACTTTAATAACTGTCAAACAAAAACTAAACAGTTGGCAACCGTGAAATTGCAAAAGCTATGCTCACAGCGTTCGCAGTTGATTCTTAAAAATTCTCTGCGCATCCTAACAACAAAATTTCGAATGGCAGAGCATTTAACATTTATGGCTGGAGTAAGAGATCTCTCCACAACCTTTAAGTACATCCGTTCTTCATCGTTACAAACTGACTTTCAACGATGCCATCACATCGCACATTGCTTAAAGAAAAAGTTTTATGTTCTACTAAAACTTCCTAAGGGGCAATGGCTCTCCATTGCTATCCTGACTGCTTCATCCTGATAAGATATATGGATTTTTATCAAGAGCCACTATTTTGGCCTGAGTCAATTGTGACTCAAACAAGATATAAATAAAAATTGCCAAAGGAGCATGCTGACAAGCACTTAAGGATTAATAAATTGCATTTTATAGAAGTGGACTACACTGTTTGTCGAAGAGGATACCAACTCTTTGCTCATACCTATCGTTCAACGAATTTGTTAGATTTAATTAAGTCGCCTCTCTGTTGTGCTTTTTGAGTGATTTTCATAATTTACTGAGAGAAGGTACGTACAGTTCATAAATCTCTCCTAATAAAATTGAAGAAATTTGTGCTACTGTCATAATGTTTGTTGGCACTTCATTAAGGAAATTGAAAATCAAATGAGGAATTGTTTTGGAAGCAAATTTTTGGAATTGATATCATAAAATTCATCTGCGAGAGCCAGTTTAAACTAATTCGAGTCGTTTTTCATAATGTAGGATTTCGTTGGTTTTCAAAGTCCATGACTGGAATAACCATTAGTCCATTGAAAATATAATTTGAGCATAAATTATTTTACTTTGAGCAACAAAAATGTCTGAAATAAATCACAGGAATAAAAAAACGTCCGATCTGTTTTGAGGTATACAAATAAATACAATCGACTGCATGCTCTTTTTTGCTATCTTCTCTCATTATCCTACCTAAACGTCATGCAGTCTCTCTTTCTTTTGTCTCACATTTTGATTCTTAAATTTTATTTTGGAAGTGTTGCTGTTGCCACAATAATGACGGGTGTGAACTGTGAACAACAATCTGCAGGTATATATTTAGTTTTGTTCAGCCTACATTGTCCTGAGAGTTAATAAATCATGATTCCATATTCTCTCATAGCCTTGCATAGTTCTAGCTTGGTTCTTGTTAGTTTGTATAGCTTCAATGGAATTCATTTCTTGTTAGAATATTTTGATCTTCAAATTATTGTGCATATTTTATTGCTTTAGATTACGTTTGCATTGAAATTTCAAACCTCTGAATTTTTATGAATATGAATGCATTCCACACCACTATTTAGCTTTCCACAACGGCAATACCTGCAAATCAAATATTTGACTGGATTATTGAAAAACTGGAAAAAAGCTTAGGCACACAAAACTTGAAAATCACACGGCTGGATTCGCTTTGAAGAAAAGAAACGGGGACAAGGCTTGTCTGGAGAGATTTTTTGGTTTGAAGAAATTTCGTGATTAAAATTTAATACAATCCAACCATGTCAAAAAAAACGAAACAAAATTTGTAATTTCCTTCTCGACTCTCTGCTGAATTGCATGAACTATTCATTTGGAAAATAAAGCGAAGCTAGCTACTCGTTGTCTATTCAAATAATATTTTTACGGTATTTAAATAACTTTCACAAAAAAAGTCAAATACATTCATAGTCCCTATGTACCTAGTTGAAATGAGAGATAAAATTGAAACAATGACTGCTGCCGCTAGGAGTTGATTTTTTGGCTATTCTGTATTCATTCAGTGCAGTGCCCACTCTATCTGCATTCATTGAAATGAATTCCAATTGGAACTGATTTTTTGTTCATCAAAATATCACAGAAAAAAAAAGGATCAATTGAATGGAAGAAAAGTTGACTAAGTGGAATTGTTGTTAGCATCCGAAGAGGACATGTTTTTATTTTTATTGCAATTTGCTGCTGCTGATGAATAATAGACAATACAGAGCTCGTCTAGACTTGAGATATAAATTTTATGAAAGTATTCCATCACGATAATTACTATTGTTTGCGAAAGGAATTCAGTTTCATCTTCGGCACTTAGAAAATTGATGTCCCTTTAATGACTTTCCTTGTTTATATGTTTCGCATGGAACAGACTTGCCCATTAAAAGAAAGATAACAATATGGAATATTAGGTTTATTAAAGCTGCTTTTAATGTTAAGAGATGTTTTGGTACATCAGTTCTTCATTATATTGTTCAGCCTGTAAAAATTGATAAACGTTAAGGGCTTAGAACAATCTACCATATATAACACAAAAGGCAACATGTCATACTTGCTTTTTTTTAAGCTGATTCAAGTTCAAAAGAGTCTCCACAAAATGAACGAACTATTCTGCCTCACCGATCTAGATAAAAAAAATTAAGGTCTTTGGCAACACTTCCAGAATAAATAATGAGAGAAGAAAGAAAACAAAACACTCATTCGATTGCTAACTTCAGAACAGATCGGACGTCTTTTTATTCTTGTGAATTATTTAAGACATTTTTGTTGCTCAGAGTAAAATAATTTATGCTTAAACGACTTAGATGACTGGATCTTATAAAGTTGATGAAAAAAGTGTTCGGTTCGTGAAGTCTTCGAATATAGTCCTAAAGGACGTGTCAGAAAAAGAAGACCCAAACCCAGGAGTGTTAGAAGATCTCAACCAAATTGGCGTGCAAAACTGCTAGGGACCGAGCTGGCTGAAGACTCTTGTCGGATGAGGCCAATTCTTGATTGTTTTGTCAGAAAAGATCTAGGAAACATAAAGAAAGAAAGGGATTCGAACTCGCAATTTCTGTGAAGTGTGCAGTTCTTTCTTAAGGCAGTTTGACAGTTCTTATTTAAAACTTTGTTATACCAAATTATCTTTAAATGGTTTCCCAAGAATTTGTTTAATCCCTGCCGGTAGTGACAGCAAAACTTGTCCAGTATTCTAGACGTTCGAACTTTCGGAGGAACCAACATCGACTCGGACCATTGGGCTCGTCGTAGCCTAGGCAGTGCTACGAATATACCAAGAACGGCCAAAACAAGGAAATGCTGCAAGAAAATTCGACTTCGGACGGCTACAATCACAAGAGATCACCAGATCCTTCTCTGATCGAGTGTCAAGTAGCCTCTTAAGAATTCCTTTGCCGCCAACATCAAGTATCGAAGACCAGCGGAAACATTGCCAGAAAGCAGTTAAAGATGCCGCCTCTAATGTGCTAGGTTTCACACAGCCACCGAAGCTGACGAAGAATGCAGACAGGCCCATGCAACAAAGCAGGAGGCATACACTGCAGGGGCGAACGCAGGTAGGGGTTTTGGGGGTTAAAACCCCCTCCGAAATATGAAAATATGTACAGTAAATAAATATCCATTATTCTTCAAAAGAAAACAAAAATACAGAAATGGTACAAAATAAATTTCCAACTCAAATTCTCAAACTATGTAAAACGAGAAATTTTAATGAATCTGTTACGATTGGTGGGTCCCAAATAACGGGAGCTGCGATGAAAATATACAAAAATTCACTTATCTGCTTGCAAATACATTGCATCGGTCGTTTCGAATCTAAGTCTAACGGGGTTTGGGAACAAAATCTACGAAAAAAAAACCTTCATCATAGCCACACCAAATCACACATACTTAAAGGAATTCCTAAACGACGAACATGCTTGTGCTCGCCTTAAATTCGTCATAATAGGTAGATGGTTCGCTGTTGCCAAACATTTTCGATTTTCTTATTTTCGTAGGTTGCGTTGTTCAGTTCACATGTAGGGAGATAGTCGCAAGCAAATCTCATTTTATCTATGAAATAACCAATGGCGCAGTGACTTAGCTTCACTTTTTGACACATCCTCACACACACCTTAAAGAATCAACAAGTACGAATCACGAAATGATGTTCGCCAATTTTGTATTCGCCGTGTAGGGAATAATGCAAACGAGCATGTTGCGTCGCGTCGTTGCCAAAATGTATTTTACGTAGTCAGCCGCTTATATAAACGTAAGGGCCGACTTTAGAAGACCAGTACTCTTATGTCAGCCTTTTATGATTAGTAGATTAGCAAATGGTTTGTTTCTTTAAAAACATAAATAGGTAGTGTAGGCAAATAATAAGAAAACATAGTTTCAAAAAATACCTATCTTAACTTCCAGCACTCTGAAAATGGGTAGTAGAACAGAAAGTAAAACGCGAATTCCACAAGTACCTCGAACGTATTAGTAAAAATAACAGCACAATTGTCCGATCAAAGAAGCATACGGGGTCCCTCGAGGTAGACTATAAGAAAATGGTACCGGAAACTGTCTTTAGTTTATCCGAAGAACACAAGCTTGTTAAGTGACTCATATACCTTGCCAAGTGTGGCTTTCCTCAGGAGCCCACACACCTCTTGGTGACAAACTTCTATCGTGAGGACAAACGTAGGTCTGCTTTCAAAGATAGCCTACAAGGGAAAACGTATTACTAGGCCTTCTCAAGATGTCACATTACATTATGAACTGAGGGACTCAGAACAGCAGAGGACGAGCGATTGGGAAGTATGAGTATTTAGAAGAGATTGACGCAGCCTGTATTTTAGCAGAAGGGGGTCTTCTTAATGAATATGAAACATCATTCAGCCTATCTCTAAAAACAGGAGTCTCCAAGAGGTTGGTTACCTCTTAGGCAGATCTGATACAATCCGAGACGTTTTTGTAATATGTGGCCAATATAGTTTCAACGAACAGATTATGGAAATTAATACAAAAAGCTCAGGACTGCTTAAGTCGATGGCCCCAAATCCCTCCTTTCATTGGAACCAAGCGACTTCTGCGTATTAACGGAATCATCTTGTACGCTCTTTTACCCAATACAACACGCCCACGGACTGTGTAATAATAGCCCATGAGCGCATTTAAAGAACTGGAAAATCGATTAGAAAAAAAAATTCAGAAAATTTCAAACAAAGTTACGAATTGACGTACTTTTTTAAAGTGTTGGAAATGATCTTGGATTATTTGGAATAATATACATATTTGACTGAAATATAGGATTGTTTTTAATTAACTATTTGTTGTATGTTGTCTTTTATTTAGAAATAAACAGTTTTTGAAAAAAAGTTTGTTAATACATTTAAGATTTAACGACGGCTTATAAATTACAAATAATTAATTTACTAAAGGGAGCTGACTACTGACAACTCCCGTGGCCGACTTCTGGAATTTAAGGGGCTAACTTTAAAAGAATCCGACTTCTATTTGAATTACATATAGTTAATAAATTTGTTTTAGATAGCAAATAGCAATATTTGTTCCTAGTCTGCAAATATTAACAAATCGGAATAACTAAGTTTCACGTCCAACAATTAAATAACGGATTTTTAAAGACCAAGCAAACACAAAAATTAAGTTAAAGGGCCGACTACCAGTGCCATCACTCTATAATATATATTTTTTGAAACCCCCTCCGAAATTTTTTTCTGCGTTCGCCCCTGATACACTGTCATGCGGTTTCTTTAACATCGTTCTTGAGAAAATAGTGCAAAACTCCACCGTCAACACCAGAGGCATTATCTTCCAAAAGTCTTTTCAACTTCTCGCGTACGCCGATGATATTGATATAATGGGAAGAACACAGCGTGATGTGAATGGTGCCTTTGTGAGAATTGAGACAGAAGCGGTAAAGATGGGTTTAGCGGTAAACGAGGGAAAAACGAAGTATATGCTGTCTTCGAGAAAGGACACCCAACACGGACGGCTTGGAAAGAACATCACAATAGACGCATACAACTTTGAGGTTGTAGAGGAGTTCATCTACCTAGGGTCCGCTATTAAGACGGGCAACACCACTAGCGCCGAGATCAGACGAAGAATAGCATTTGCTAATCGCTGTTTCTTGGGGCTACGAAAGCAATTGAGTGGAAAAGTCCTTTTTCGATCAACTAAGGTAAAACTATCTAACACCCTCTTCATCCCTGTCCTCCTGTATATTGCAGAAGCATGGACCCTGACAAAATCTGATGAATGTGCCCAAGGCTGTTTCGAGAGGAAAGTTCTCCGGGTCATCTTTGGCTCCGTGTGCATTGATGGGGAATGGAGAAGAAGTTACAACAGCAAACTGTACGGGTTATACAACGACATGGACCTAGCCAGAATGGTCAAGGTCCAGAGACTCAGATGGCTTGGCCATTTAGAGCGGATGGACACCAATGCTCCGGCCCGGAAAGCCTTCGACCTTCGAAGAGAACCTCAATCAACTTGGAGTGCAAAACTGGAGACAGCTAGCTAGGGATCGAGCTGGCTGGCGGAGACTATACGGACTGTAGTGCCACTTTAAGAACGTAAGTAAGCCTGCTGTGGCAATGCGACCATCAACTTTCAACCAAAATTCTGATAAGAAACTGCAACATTGTTAAAATCAAAGAAATTAAGCGTGTAGCTTCAATGGAAGTTATTTTTAAATCTGCATTGTCCTGCTTTTGAAGTTCGTAGAATTCGTTATTATTTTCATGTCCAACAAACAAACACTCACCAAATTAAAATTTGCATTAAAATTAAAACATTTTCTTAAACAATAACACATCTCTGTTTTTATTGTTACAAATTAAACAAATAAATAAAATGTATGACATTTTTATGATAACAATTCAAAAATAACACGGCAAAAAATTAAATCAATTTCAATTGCCACAGCCCTGCATCGGACCCAATGAGCAAATAAACAGGTTTATTGTTGCATTGTTGAGATTTTAAATAATTCCATAAATTTCATCTGTCGTTATATAATAATTATTAATATGAAAAAATAACAAACAAACTTAAATAAAGCACACTTCAAAAAATCTGTTTCAATGATGCTACACTCCGAATCGATCGATATGGGATTTTGTTTCAATTTCTACAACTAGCCTCTGGGTGTCCTACTCCAATGATGCTGACTTTTTATTCTGTTGAATAGTCAATTGCTGTTAAAACATTATTAAACATTCCCTTTTGTTATTATAGAATGGAAATTGCCTGATGAAAAAGCTTTGCGCAATCAACTCACTTCACCTCCACATCGGCTGCTTTCAAATAAAGTCCAATCTTTTGTTCCCGTGTAGCTCTGTCATCGTTGACAATAGCCGTTTGCCGACCACCATCCTCAACCTTTCAACTTATTTTTACACTTTGTTCCATGTGACCTGCCTTATTGTCATTCAGGCAGCCTTTGTTGCTTCATAGCATCAATCATTCGAATTCCATGACGAATGGCCAAAGAGCGAATGTTCCTACTGTTCGTTCATAAATAAAATCACAACCTTGTTCGACTGGGGGACGAGTGTGATGTTTCAAAGGAACTGCTTTTTAATTGCATTATAAGAATGTGCGTTGGGAATTTCGCAACGAACTTGTGCTCTGCATGAATAATGGCTCTTTCGTCCTTCAATCATTCGAGTTCGAGAAAGAGGACTAAAAATTGTCCTTCCTGGCTTTCGTTGGAAAAGTAATATGAACGTCAAACACTCTCCGCAGTCTAGAGAGAGTGATGGAGATCTAGTCTGAGATTCGGAGAAGGGTAAACATCACTTTGAAAAACGTATTCACTTGAAATTCAAATTGCTATGTTGGTTGTTTGTCTGCGAAGTCAGCTGAAATTTATACGACAACGCGTTTGATAGGCATATTTATGGGTTCCTAAATGTTCCGCAAAAAGCGTCCCATCATCATAAATACCAAGGCTAGACAGTAGTCGTCCTTTGGCAAGGTTGTTTCGCGAGTTCGAGCAGAACTGATGATGGTCATGAGAACTTATGACTCTGTGTTTCCATCTGTTATTTTTTGTTATATACCTAATAACCCCTTTCAAGGATCGAGAGCCAAAATTATCACCCCATTTTGCCACGGACGGACATATTTTTGGATTTGAAGTCGTAACTTTATACTGTCGAGCCTCGTTTATAGATTTCGAGAGGCTAATAAACGTGCAGTTTTATGACTTAATTTTGTTTGCCAACTCATTTGGTTTGTGGCACATAAAAGCAGATTAATGCAAATTTATCCTTGACACAAAAGAATACTTAAATTCATCTAAAATTTAGTTAAAGGGAAAACTTTGTTCGGTCTTGACTTGGTGATTAATTAAGAGGAAAATACAAACAATATCGATTGTTAGAGTTGCGTTTCACCCTTGAAAAGTTGTGTTTGTCGTTAAAATCATGTAACGGTCTTCACTTGGATTTTACCTTGAAACGAAATTAAAAACTAAACATGATTTCGAACTAGGATTTCAGACAAAAACAAAGTGAATGTAGCCACTCGATAGTCAAAGGATGATGAAATCGAGGAGCGTATTCAATCAGTTCTGAGAATTCATCTGAACAGCTAAACGTTGAATTCGAGAATGGCGAGACTATAAATACTTGAGGGCTCAATAGTCCGTAAAGGTTGCCAGGACATTAGTAAAGTTTATTGATTAGCCTGGAAAGTTGGTTCGATCGAATACACACTTCAAAGGATTTTATGAAAATAAAAATGAAGGAAAATTGAAGAACATGCTGGCTTAGTCTGCAGAAGAACTGCGATAGTAAGTAACAACTATTTAGGTAGATATGCACGAGTTCGATGCTTCAATAAAATTGCTTCTCTATTAGTCCTGGCAGTACTCACCAAACAGATCTGAAACTACATGGATACTTAGCTTGTATGAGCCAAGAGAAACCGGCCTGTATTCCCTTGCGGTACAATTATCACGGGTAAGGGCAACTCGTTAGACCAAATTTGAGTTGAAAGGATGATGAAGACCAGGACATCAAATGTCCCAATTAAGGACATCCCCAGACAACCGAAGTCCCGTATTTGATTGCCCCTCATATGCATTAAGCCAAGTGGACATGAGCTGTTCCGCGGTCTTCAGAGGCTAAGTCCGCTGGTTTCAATGCGTGACTGGATTAATGCTGGTTTACTTTTGGCGTCAGCATAACCAGAAGTCTCTGCCGGAAGATATGGGCACTCTGGTAACAGCACAAAACTTACATAAGATGACGGTTCTAGGATGAAGTGTGTCTTCAGGTCTCTTTGCCTTCCTGACTAGTGTCTTTCAAACAGGATTGCTGGCAATAAGGGAAGCATACAAACTACTAAAACTAGTTCCAAATCAAAACCATAATACATTTTTTCTGACAGTCAGGCGGCTATTCAAGCGATTGACTCGTCCTCATAATCCTCTAAATTAGTCCAACAATGCCGAAAAGTGTTCGCGAGCATGGCTGACGAGCTGGCCAGTTCACTCATGGAAAGAGTCAACATTCCCCTTGGTCCTATATGGAGGATAATATCTTTTCAATTTTTCTCGCTGAATCAAACCACAGGTGTGGTAGCCTTACAATCTGTGTTATGCCTAGAATGATAGGAACCGCTTACAAAAAATCTCGAACTAATTACCTAATTTGCAGACCCAGGCAAAACGTAGCCAGGGTGGTTACAATGTTTTTCACTTCCTGTGTCAGCGCTGCATTCGCAACAAAATTTTGCAACCGTACGCTGCGTTCCCACCAAATTTTGCATGCGTACGCGGCTTTTGCAACAAAATGGGCAAGCATACGCTGCGTTCGCAACAGACTTTGCTAGTCACTGTGTTCGCAACAAAATTTGCAAGCGTACGCTGCGTTGGAGCGCATTGTTGAAGAGATTCTCTAAAAACCCATTTTTACTTGCGACATATAGAATATATGGCAAGTATTGAATTCGTAAAAAAAAAAATTTAAGTAATGATGAGATGTGACATTATGATGATAGAGAAGTCGAAGAAAGTGGGTCCGGCGATTCCGTCCGTCTGTCTGTCTGTCTGTAAACGCATCTACAGCCTTAACCTCTGGTCCAATTGACTTGAAACTTGAAAATTAGGGGTTTGAGCAAATTCGCGTGGGTCGTTTTTTTTAAATTTTTTTTTTTAAGATCAAAATTTAGGGTAGCCACCATACGATTTTTTTGGCCAAAAACCAAAAGTTTCAATTTTCGCAAAAACGGCTCCTACGATTTTTTTTAAACTTCCTCGAAAATTTTTGTTTAAAACTCTGATCTATTTTATGTGAATAAAAATTTTTGTATTGCTCCAAAACGGTACCGCCCATAGAACCGTTTTTTTGTTATCAGATTTTCTCGAAAAGTAAAAGTCTGATCAGGGTAATTTTTTTTCTGAAAGTACATTTATATTGCTCAAATAATATTTTGTATTCAAAAAAATGTCAAAATTTTTTTGGATTTTTCAAAAATATTCTTAAACTTTTTTTTAAAAATTCTGTACCTATCTCAAAAACGGATCAATATTAAAAATTGAAATTTACTTATAAAATGTATAGTTTTACATTCTTGAATAGGTGCTGTATACCCAAATTAATTTTTAGACATTTTCGAAAAATTTTATATATAAAAAATTAATTTTAAAAAAAACCGCTACGACGATTTAATAAAAAAAATTGAAAAATCAACAATTTCTTAAGAAATCATATGACATAATTTTTTTCCAGATTAAATCTTTTTTTGAGGTAGATATTTCAATTTAAATTTTTATTTACGAATTAAATTTTTTGTATGAGTATTTGGAATAGGGTAAAACTATACAAAGCGCCCCGGTTTACAAAACGCCCCACCAGCCTACTGCGTTCAAAACCGTAGATATTCAAATCAAACTAATCGTGGTCAAACAGGTTTAAATGGTTGCCCAGTTGGGCTTTTGTGTGGATGGGGTGTAAGAATAAAAGAGAAAAAACGATTTTGTGAGCCGAAAAATATTGAGGTGGGTATCCACTAAAATTTAATTTTCTCCGAAAGTATGAGCAATATTTGAAAACTGTTCATACACATAAAAAGAGTTTTGTTTTTGTTTTTATATTATTTTTAACTCATAACGTTATCTTATGTTGAGAGTCAATATTTCATGTGGGGCGCTTTGTGTTCCAGCATTTACAAATCGCCCCAGCGAAAAAAATGCAAAATGCCCCAGTTATACTTTGATGAATTTAACAAATTTTTCTTGCAAATTTCTTTAGAAATGCATTGAAATTATTTGCGAAAGACATTGTGGGCCTCATGGTTCGAAAAGGATATGGCTAAAGCGATTGAGTTTAGTGTATTGATGATCGTTGGCAAACTGCTTCCTCAGAAGACTGGATCTCATGCGTAACTTGCAAGGCTTTGTTACATGAGTCCTGTACAACGTATTTGCCTAATTGTAACAGTTTCGGCCGCAAATTGAAAAGAGACGCTATTTTACTAAGATATTAAAATATTTTGAAAGAATTTAATGTAATATTTCTTCACTTTTCTCATGGGGCGCCTTGTAAATAGCCTGGGGCGTCTTGCCCGCTACCCCAGTTACAAAACGCTCCACCTTAACTTTCAAAAAAATATTTTTATTTATTTTATACTATTGTTGTTTTTATGTTTATTGAATGTAAATGCTAAGAAAAAAGACTGATTATTGTTTTAAAATAAAAGAATGTGATTTTATGTTAAAATTTTGTGTTTTATTTATGTTTGATGAATTGTGGGGCGCTTTGTATACACTAGTCAAAACAATTAAAGGAACACTTGAAAAAACTCAAAAATGGAGTGGATTTTTATAAGGCTGTATCTCAGTAGAAAAAAGTCGGATTGAAGTGAAATAAAAAGTTTTTCAAAGGTTATCATTTTTTCTTTTCAAATTATTTTGAGTTAAAAAAGTACCGTTAGTCGTTTTTGCTTGAGCGAAAAAAATGTTCACTCAATTTCAAAATCGAAAAAAAAAAATAAACTTTGAGGTTTCATAAAATGAACGGAAATTTTTTTTCAATCCAACCAATCTAAGATTCAATTTTGTTGGCTATAATTCACTGTTTGGTTCAGATCGCTACGATTTTTTTTCTAATCAAAAAATGGGTTTACATGCAAAAACACAATTTTGACTTTGGACCCTAATAACTCTGCTAAATATTGGCTTACAATAAAAATAAAGGCAGATTTGAAAAATTTGTTAAATTTTCTACACAAAAACATTTTGAAAAAATAAAAATATTGCTTTTTTCAATTTTTTCTCTCAATTTGAAAAAAAGGTCCAAAATACGCATTTTTCAACTTTTTCATAAAAACTACCTTTATTTTGTGCTTTTCAGTGATACAACTAATCTGAGGCTTAATTATTAAAACTCATAAAATTTCCTTGATTTCGGTGAAAATTTCACATCAATACGATTTACCGTTTCTCTGTTTCGATCAATCAAACTTACGAAACACTTTTTTTTCAATTTTAAGGAAAGCTTTGTTTTTTCTTATTTTTCTGTTCTCTTGAATTTGTTTATTTTTTAAATTTTTTTTTATTTTTTTCATTATCATTATGACTTTGTGAAATTCGGACGAATTTTCATCAAAATCAAGGAAATTCGTCCGAATTTCACAAAGTCATAATGATAATGAAAAAAATTAAAATTTTTTAAAAATAAACAAATTCAAAAGAACAGAAAAATAAGAAAAAACAAAGATTTCCTTAAAATTGAAAAAAAGTGTTTCGTAAGTTTGATTGATCGAAACAGAGAAACGGTAAATCGTATTGATGTGAAATTTTCACCAAAATCAAGGAAATTTTATGAGCTTTAGTAATTAAGCCTCATATTAGTTGTATCACTGAAAAGCACAAAATAACGGTAGTTTTTATGAAAAAGTTGAAAAATGCGTATTTTGGACCTTTTTATAAATTGATAGAAAAAATTGAAAAAAGCAATATTTTTATTTTTTTAAAATTTTTTTGTGTAGAAAATTTAACAATTTTTTCAAATCTGCCTTTATTTTTTTTGTAAGTCAATATTTAGCAGAGTTATTAGGGTCCAAAGTCAAAATTGTGTTTTTGCATGTAAACCCATTTTTTGATTAGAAAAAAAATCGTAGCGATCTGAACCAAACAGTGAATTATAGCCAACAAAATTTTAAAATTGAATCTTAGATTGGTTGGATTGAAAAAAAATTTCCGTTCATTTTATGAAACCTCAAAGTTTATTTTTTTTTTCGATTTTGAAATTGAGTGAACATTTTTTTCGCTCAAGCAAAAACGACTAACGGTACTTTATTAACTCAAAATAATTTGAAAAGAAAAAATGATAACCTTTGAAAAACTTTTTATTTCACTTCAATCCAACTTTTTTCTACTGAGATACAGCCTTTTAAAAAACCACTCCATTTTTGAGTTTTTTCAAGTGTTCCTTTAATTGTTTTGACTAGTGTAGTTTTACCCTACAAGAGCAAGTTTTTGGTACAAGTTTTTACCTTTGGTTCAGGATTCCTCCTCCATTTTAAGTTATAGGCACAAAATTTATTATTAAATACGAACTTTTGCACGTAGATTTTATGAATATCTTTACGTATTTTTATTTCTCGCTTTTCAAAGATTGTCTGCACGGAGCTCAAACTTTGGCTGACTAAATTTGCATACGCTCATGATTCCATCTTTAATTTTATGTTGAATGAAGGGAGGTAACACTGTTCTACATTCTCTTCAATTTTCCATGTCACGTAACACACCTACCCATCTTTCCGTAGACAAGAACAAAAAAGAGAAAGCAAATTACACTCAAAAACTACACAAAACTTTTTAGTGAGCAGACCGACACCCCATCTCCTTGTCTCTATGACAGGGACACTTGAGGTAAGAATATGAAAAATTACAAAAGTCTTATTTTGCTGCTCTCCGATCATGCTTGTGGTATTCGATAAAGCATGCTTGCCAAAATCGTGTCGTGCTGCAAGTTGCTGCAAGATTGCTGTATTATGTAACCATCACGAGAGGGTAGCTCTGCACAGTAAAACCAGCGAAACTTGACATTCTCGGGATGCTTATGAAAAATGATTGCCTTAAAGAAAATTTTAAACGAAGAGTAAACGAGGAAAGAAAAAACAACAACAACAAAAACTTTTAAATGAAAAGCGAAATGAAAGTTTAGTTTTCTAGGATAGCGAAAAAACAAGATGCATATCTGATGAGTAGCAACAATTTATTAGATCCTTAGAAGTTGTCGTTCGCCCCCAAAGTCATGTTTTGTGTGTGTCATGTTTGAATGTGGTGAACGTGCAAAAAAGCAACGTAAGCAATGTTCACATAAACAATTTTGAATAAATGTTTATGGCGATAAAAATGATTAATGAATGGGAATAGTTGCTGGTTGTTGGAAGACTCATTTAACCTGCCTAATGATATCAAGTTATTTGAACAAGTTCTAAAGTGTCGGAGGATGTGTAATGTGAATAGTGTTTTTTGTGCTTGTTTATAAACTTTATGTGTTGTGGTCTAATGGGTCATAAACGAACTATTTGTGATGTTTGTTTCTGCTGACATTTGAGTTGTTTAATGGGTACACTGTGGCGTATGAGTAATATTTTTTTATGACTTGAAAGTTTTGTGAGTTAAATAGATGCGTGAATAATGGTTGACAGTATATGAACGTTTAATGGGCCGGTGATTGTATTTTTTATTTTTTAAGATTTTTGGTTCGTGTAGTAAAAAGGTAATTAGTCAACGTTTTGGACTTGTTAGTGCAAAATATGTGTTTATTTATGACACTGTTCCACTGCCAACCATGAGTAATCGTGTTCATGATAAATCAACCATTCAACAGATTTGTTACATTGCTATAGACTTACGACATTTCTCTAGCATAGAAGATGATTGCGGTGGTTGGGTGTTGTAAAATCTGGGGCCATATGCTTCATCTTTTCCTACACACCATGTGCATCCGCAGTTTCTCAGATCAAAGATGTAGAAGAGTTACGGGCCAAGAACAACGCCCGAAGTTTCTTTAAAAGGTCGAAGCAATTAGCTTCTGGTTTCAGAACCAGGACACAAACTCTTCGAAACAGTGAAAGAAACCTAGTCACCGAGGAACAGGGAATTGTAGATGTTTTAAAGCAGCGCTTCCAACAGCTCCTGAATGCGCATAATGTCGAGCGAGCAAATGGCGAAAGAGAAGCAAGAACAATCAATGAAGACCCAGTCCCAGCCCTCCGCACAGAAGAGGTAGAAAGAGCCATCCAAAAGCTAGAAAACAACAAGTCTGACGGGTCGGATGGCATACCTGCGGAACTCTTTAAATTTGGAGGAGGTGTATTGATGAACCAAATGCACTAGGTCATCAACAAAGTGTGGGAGGAAGAATGCATGCCCACTGACTGATTGATACGCTCCATATGCTGCTTAATGTTGCATACAAAATCCTTTCAAACTTATCGTGTCAGCGTCTTAAACCGTTCTGCAACACTATAATCGGCACGTACCAGTGTGGTTTTGCGCCAGGCAGAACAACGATAAACCAAATATTCACACTGAGGCAAATCCTCGAAAAAAACCAACGAATTTCAAGTCGAAACCCACCATCTTTTCATCGACTTCAAAGCTGCTTATGATAGCATCCACCGCCAAGAGTTTATGATGGCGATGCCTGAATTCAAGATCCTGAACAAACTGTGCCGCATGACGCTAAACGATACGCAGAGCAGTGTGCAAATGGGTAACAGCTCATCCGTGATGTTTCATATATGCGCAGAGCTGAGACAAGGAGATGCCCTTATTTCTTCATCATAGTCCTAGAGCAGATAGTGCGCAAGCCAGGTTTGAGCACGGAAAACACTTTCTTCAACAAATCCAACCAGCTCCTAAGCTATGTGGACGACATTTACATCATCGGTCGATCCAAGAGCGCTGTGCTTGAGGCCTTAACAGCGATTGAAGAACAGGCGAAACATGTTGGTCTTGAAGTGAATGCGGACACAACAAAGTACATGCTATCAATAAACAAAGCAACATCTGTCCACCGCCTAGGACAAAACGCCACTGTCGTTAGCAGCAATTTCGAGGAAGTTAAAGAGTTCACCTACCTTGGAACAAACATCATTCACACAAACGACACCTTAGTGGAGATCCGACGAATAATTACCCTAGCAAACCGCTGCTACTTCGGCTTGGGAAAACAACTGGGTTCAAAACTCTTCACTTGAAAGACAAAGTGTCTGCTATACAAATCTTTGCTTTTACCAGTCCTACTCTACGGCGCCGAGTGCTGGACGATAAGTAAAAAAGGGGAATTGATACTGTATACTTTCAAAAGAAAAATTTTCCTACGGATTTTCGGTCCCGTATGCGACGATGGCGAATGGAGAAGAAGGTTCAACCACGAAATGTACGAGCTGTACCAAGATGTAAATGTAGTCCAGAAAGCCATGAAAAGTCGTTTACATTGGCTCGTTCACATCGAGCGAATGGACTACAACGCTCACAGCCCCCAGATTCGGGACGACAAGGAAGACCGAACCTACGGTGCAAGGAGCAAGTAACTGCGGATGCCAGAGCGCTTGGTTTTGGCAACTGGAGAGTGCTTCATAGATTGTGAGCCGGTTAAGTAAAGAAGAAAGTAAGTAGAAGATGACTTCAAATTAGGAGGTGCCAACATTGACTTGTAACCATAGTTTGTCCCCTCGTCTACACATATCTAGCTATAAAAGTCACGTTCAAGGACTCTCTAGATGACTGAGTCTTGTTGTGCCAATATTCATCCAATCAGTAATTTCTCCCTGAAAATTCCTAGTTTTTTTTATCACAGCAAATAATTGCCATATTATTTCACCCACACAAACTTAATGTAAAATTCATTAACCTATCCTTTCTCCGAACACCTCACCGACAGCCAATTTCATATTCATACAAACCTGAAATCATCAACAACACTCTCTGCCAGCACTTTCACTTTGCCACATTCCAATAATATATTCATTCATTCGTCACTCAAGCATCAGTAACGCTTCCTTAGGCATGTCGTCTACATTAATGATATTTCACTACTTTCCCTCACCTTACCGTTTCGACAGAGAACCACCACTCAACCAGAAAACCTTTAAACCGTAAAACAAAAAAGCTATAACACTCTTAAAACAACATTTTAATAAGAAGCCATAAAATTGAATCCTAATTTAGTGGTTTGGCGGTATGAAGTTTGAGGAAATTTTCAACCGATTTACCTCATCGCCAAAAACACAACAAACAACACCGAGAAAAGCGGCGACTGCCATAAGCTATTATTTGGAATTCTTCAATTATTTTCCTGGTGAAAGTCGACGGAATTGAAGGAACAAACATTGTTCGATCCACTGTATCAGGCAGGAACTAGTTTAAAGCAAATCACTGGGCTACAATGGTGAAGTCATAATTTGTCAGCCAGTCGTTCGTTGTTCCTGTTTGCTCCTTTTTGTGGGAAGCATTTCACAATGAGAAAGTGTATACCTACCCGTTTAACTTGAACTTGTTTACAATGGCTGAATGTTCGATGGGGGTGTGGTGTGGTGTTGGGGTAAGAGGATGGCCTCCTGCCGTCATCATTGTTGTCATCGTTTCAACTCCTCTCACTCTCGCTCATATCTGCTTACTAATTTATTCAGCATCTCGGCAAGTTGAAAAACAAGCCCAAGAGATGTTCTTTCCAGTCCTCTGGAGCGGCCTATTAAGTGAGCTAACATAAATAAATGAACATCGCATCGGTCGGTAGCGCCAGAGAGCGACTGCTGGCTGGCTTGGCTCTAAACAGAAAGACTTTATCGTAGGAGTAAAGTAACATCCAAAAACGAGAAGAAGAAAAAAAAACTTTCGTTAAAGCCAGAGAAGCATGTCGAAAAATTGTGAATCTGTGGAAAGGACTCAGAGAAGTAATATGAATAAATTATTTCGTAAGTATACATTGTGACGGCAAAAAAACACAAACTGGATGTGGCTCATTAGGCTCATTTCCATATTCATACGACAAAATTAACGGAACGACAATGATGCCGAAGAACAGAGAAAAAATAACAAAAAAATTACTGCCACTGCTCTGGTGTGAAATATTTACACGGCTCGCCTGTAATGAGCCTGGCGCTGCTTGTATATGTATGTGGAAGCAAAAAATAATGGAGACCATTAGGGATAACTTATATTCAAATGGGATCCTTTCTTCTTGTTTGGCTTGCTGGGAGGTGCATCGGCTTTCCTTGACATCGTGTAAAATATTATCTTAACTTTATTCAAATTTACGGTGTATTAACATACTTTTTAATGTCCTTGCTCCTTGCGTATGTGATTTCTGGTTATTGTTGTTTTTCTTTGGAGGTGAAAATGTCTTCGATCTCACACCAACTCTAACTTCCTCTATCTAATGGTTCGATATATTCCTTCACTGATGTGTTCAACAACAAAAACAGAAAACCACATCAGCTAATGCCACTATCTATGTCACTCAAAAGCCCAAATAATAAACAAGTGCCGTCAAAATGAGCATCCCCCCAAAAAAACGATTATATCCTTTCATCCGACGTTTTGTAATCTGCCTCACAAGATACATGTACTTAGATGGCTGACTTCACTTAACTCTTCTAAAATGGAACGAAGTCATCAGTTTTGACCTTGAAATTCAAAAATCCTTAGTCCTGTATCTAACAGAGGCAGAGTAGTAGAAAAGTACAATTGAAATCCTTTTTCTCTTCCAAATAGTCGCTGGAAGTAGGTCAATTGAGTTTTCAGTTATCACAATATTTGTTTGTGTTGATTTTTTTGTTTTTGGAAGAAGAAAATGACGCTGTTAAATGTCCAGTTCTTTTCGGACTTGCCATTGTCGAAATGTCGATGAGATAGTTTATGTTGTCATAGAAAATTTAAGGACCAAGGACTAACTGGAATCGGTCTTTGGATTTTGTACATCGTTGAGGCAATGTTTGCTGGCACTAATCCTTCTTTATGTAAATGATGCATAACGACTTCGATACGACTGAACTGTGTTATTGCTTATTTCTGCTGTTTGTCTTGAATGTGTGGCGAAAGAAGTTTTAATCGATCGATATACATATTTTGACTCACAACAAAAGCAGTGAAATGATGTTTGAAATGTGCCAACGTTAGAGTAATGATATAGAAAAGTTGTTATGACGTCATAATGTGATAAAGATAATCGTCCAAAATGTTTGCATTTTGAAAATAAGAGGTGGTCCGATAAGAACAGCCTACAAAAGAAAAACTAAAATTTGGAAAAATTCAATATGGTCTCGATCCACATTTACATGGATCAGCGCTGATTGCTCCAACTAATTCTTCCCAACTGAATACTTTTTCAGGAGTTCCTTGGCAACATTCGACTAAAATTTCTGCCCAACAAGAGACTTTTTCAAGTTTCCAAACAAGAGGATGACTCAGGTTTTTCTTTCCAAAAACAAGAATCGAACGGTATTAATCCTTTTAAATTCTTCCAAAATCCGCGCACACCCATCCAACACCAACAAGTGTCTACAGCCAGCTCAGTCCCTAGCTAGCTGTCTGCAGTTTAGCACGCCAAGTTGGTTCAGGTGTTCCACCACCTGTGTGCTCCACCTGAGTCGCGCTCTTCCTCTTTTGCAACGTCCTTCCGGGTTGCATTCGAAGACTCTTCGAGGCGGAGCATTATTTTCCATTCGCTTTACAAGACCATCTGAGTCGTTGGACCTTAAATTTTCTGGGTAGGTCTTCGTCTCCATTCTCAATTTATGCAAACTGGACCTAAAATCACTCGAAGAATT
This sequence comes from Sphaerophoria taeniata, assembly GCA_943590905.1. Lineage (NCBI taxonomy): Eukaryota > Metazoa > Arthropoda > Insecta > Diptera > Syrphidae > Sphaerophoria > Sphaerophoria taeniata. Next base: position 150,569,366 of record OX016541.1, read on the forward strand.
TTTGTCTTAAAGCATTCCAAAACTTTTTCATCGGATATTGTCATGGTCCATGTCTCTGCATACATTATCTAGCACCGGGATGATGAGGGTTTTGTAGAGTGTCACTTTAGTTGTTCGGGAGAGGACTTTTCTACTCAATTGCCTTCTAAGTTCAGGGAAGTAGAGATTGGAAAGAGTGCGTCTCAAGACAAACGAACTCTTCACTTACATCACGCTGTGTTCTTCCAATTATGTCAACGTCGCGTGTCGTCTGCGTATCCTAGTAGTTGGACGGACTTTTGAAAGATTGTGCCTCTGGTGTTGACGTTGGAGTTTTACACAATCATTTCAAGAATGATGTTGATGAAATCCCATGATGGAACAGCGTGAGTTTTTCATTGTCATCTCACGCAGACGGTCGAGTTTTTCTGCGATGCCAAAACTAGACATTGCTCTATATAGGTAGTTGATCTCTCCAGACACTGTCAAACGCGGTCCTTAAATCGATGAAAAGGTGGTAGGTTTCGATTTGAAGTCTCCAAGATCTGCCGAAGGGTGAATATTTGATTGATGGTGGACTTTCCGGGTCTGAAGCCACACTGATAAGGGCCTATCAATTTGTTGACGAAAGGCTTCAAACGTTCACACAGCACGGCAGACAAGATCTTGAAGGACACTTATACCTCTGTAGTTGATGCAGTCCAGGGGATCAACTTTCTTGCTGAGGTTCCATTCTTCGGACATGCTTTCCTCCGACAATATTTTGCAGATGAGCTGGTGCATCCTCCTAACCAAATCATCTCCAGCTGCTTTGTACAGTTCAGCGGCTAGGTCGTCTGCTCCAGAAGCTTTGTTCGACTTAAGTTTAGATGTCGCTATCTTCACTTCGTCAATGTCTGGTGGGTGGAATTGGTGGTCTGCTCCACCCAAATTCAACGGTTCTGTATAGCTGGCGGAATTTTGCTCGTCATCGTCATTATACAGCTTGGAAAAGTAGTGTTTCCATATTCTCAGCATTGACTGTGGTTCCACTACGATGTTCCCATGATGGTCTGTATAGGCTTCGGTTCGTGGGTGTTAAGCCCCTGGTGGTTTGTTGTAGCTTTTTGTACAACTTTCGAACCTCGTTCTTGTTGTGACATCCCTCTATCTCCTCGATTGCGCGCTTCACATGCTCCCTTTATTTATTTTTTTGCGAAAATTGTGCTGCCCTCTCCTTTTCTGCTCGTAGAGCTCACTAGCGGCTGGAGTCCTTCTTAGCATCGCCGCTGTGTATGGCTCTTGTTTAACTGCATAGACACACTGGCACTCATCGTCAAACCAGGAAGGAGTATTAAGGTGATTGGAAAATGGTTTAATTCCTCTTATCGAAATCCTGGCAAACCCGAGTTTCACTGTCCCATGCAAACAACCATAGCAGAAAAGTTCAAGTGGATTTGAGAATGGTTATTGCTTGTTTTTCTTGATTGAGGAATGTTTTATGGATCCAGCCTTCCGAACTCAGTAGGTATAGAAAATTTGGAAAAAAAATCCAGTTGGTTCCAGGCAGGTGGCGATGCAAGCCAATTCAGTATTGTCATGGAATTACAAAATATTATGCACTTATTAACAGTAGATTCTAGATTTAAAAATTCGGTACTCTACTAACGAACCGGAAATCGGATGGCCAAATTACTGATATCATTGTAAATCTACTGAAATGGATTTACATTTTTAAACACTACCAGACAGTTATGCTAGGGTCATTATAGAAGACATCATGTCTATTTTCTAACATTAAACAGTTTTACTATACCCCCCGCTGAAATCTACGACTCAGCCAACAATACTTGTTCACAGTTTTTGATAAAAACACATACCACGCCACCCAATCATTTAAAATTATACTGCCTTGCTTGACTTTGAATTGATAAAAATTGACTTTTATTTATCTTTAGCCCAACACAACACAACACCGCAAAAAAACAAAAATTATCATCACACCTGAACGCCTTGGGTTATTACTGATAAAATGAAGTGGTGTTGTTTATGAGGCAAAAGTGTCCCTAATTTTGTTCTTAATTTGCATAAATAAAACATTTGTTTTCTTCGACACAAACATTTTTAAATCCTCGTCACGATTTTTTGTGTGTATTACAATACCCTCAAAACATTTCAAAGTCAATGACAAATAATGGCGTTCTAAAGAACTTGTAAAAACCAAAAATTTGCATTCAGCAGCTCATCAGCAGAAGACTCTTATCGTATTATTTTGTTAACTTTATTTATTTTCGAAATAATTTTCTTCAACTTTTACCTACTACAGCTGCAGATTGGTAATTGATGGAAAACACCTCACTTGAATTCTTAAATAGATTCCAGTTCGAAGAAAAACAAGGAGTGATGGCACATGTAAGACAAAAATCATTCATGTCCTTGTGAATTTATTTATTTTTATCTAATTGAAGTGTTCAACAAGAAAATAAAAATTCAAGATAGAAACCATCTAACAATGGAATCTAAAATAAGACCTGACAGAACGCACCATGACAAGCTTACCCAGGAGCCAAAGACCAAACCATTTCGACTTCACAAAGGTGGTAGAATGTTACTGGTTTTCTGCACCCTCTAGAGAAAACAGTAAATCAAAATAAACCAACACGAGGATGAAATTACAAGAAAAAAAAAAAACGAAGAATCAAATTGGGGGAGGTCCTGACTCTGTTGAGCCTGTGATGGAGATGAAACTTGTTGTACCAGACTGCGTAAATATTTATGTGGCAACAAGGACTCTATCAAGTGAGCAATGCTCTAACATCTCTGTACCGGTTGCTATGCTACTGGTTGGTTTTTCTGCAATGCCACAAGCAAACGACAAGGACACAGCGAGCGACAGAGCTTCGAACGGGATTTGAAAGTATTTTTACTACAACTTGTTTTTATTCCTTTGCTATTTTTTTTTTCTTTTTTTTTTTTTCTTTGATAAGATTTTACTGTGTATTCTATTTTGTCACCTAGGTACACATTTACACAGGAGATTGAAAAAAAAACTGTTTTATTTTTGAAGAATGAAAAAACAAGGATCTTGATGGTGTTGTGCTCACTTCTGAATCAGGAACATGTTCAGAAGCGAAGCTTTTGTTTTTTGACTTGTATTTTATCTCAAGTAAGCAAAAGTTGTATGATTTTCTGGAAATTAAACGCCCATTACCACGCCCACTTATGAGTATTTATGCCTTCTAATAGGTATGGCGTGCAAAAATTCAACTTTATCTCAAAAATTAGTTTATAACTATCAACAAATTTTGTTTAATCAATTGAATAACGCCCATTACCACACCCTCTTTTAAGCATACGAACAGTAACTCTTTATTTCACAATTATTACAAGCATGGATATTAGACAAGTATGCAAAACACAAAATTTAACGCCCTTGTTGCGACAAATTTACTTCAGAGCGGCCCTTGATTCTCAGACAACATAAATCAGCCTCTGTGTCCTTAGTATTTACTTGATTGTTTTGCCATGTTTACGCTGTTCCTTTGAAGAGGACTTTTAGTTTAAAGAAAATATAGAGAACCACTCTTGAGATTTCAAATGAAATGAAAATCCTACGATGCTGAATAAATTGTTGCTAAATGTGTGCATTTGTTGATTTCTAATCTTTTTCTAAAGTTTTTTTTTCTATTTTCTGTTTGTGTAGGAAAAAGAGTTTTCGAAAGGTTATTTGTAGCAATAGAATCGTTTACCTTGTGAGCAAAGTACACACCTACGCAGAGAAAAAATATTTCACCACTTATGTATGACAACGCAAGGCAAGGCATGAAAATAAGGAAGGGCTTGCTTGAGGTTACCTTTTGAAGTGGTTGAGGGAGAGAAGGTCATGCTAGTGTTGTTTATAGAAGTTTATTTCAAGAAATCATCAAAAGGGTTCAAGCTATTGACTTGCAATGAATTGGTTTGTCTATAATTGGACTAGTTGAAGGAAAATACCTTCAATTTCAGCGTAGGGGTGCTAATACTGCTTTAGGTAGGTAGGTAGATGTGGCTGTCTTACTTTTGCAGGACACAATTAGCGCTGAGTGCGCCGTTTTGATACCATGAGATTCTTAAATGATTAGAGAATGGGTTAGGGCGGATGTATGTTTCGCACGTACAATCCTATTCATAATGTAGTATTATTCGCCTAGACTGCAGCCTATTATCTCATAGTGCCATTTAGTTAAGGAGGAGGGGGCGCTAAAGCCACTTTTTATAGCATTGAGGTATGAGATCATGTATTTGATCTTGAATTCTGAGAGTCCCTTATACCATTGAAGAACTCGCTGCCTAAGTGGTGTGCTCTTTTCCTTACCAGGGCCGGACAATGGTCCTCACAGCTGCGGCAGCTAGGGGAACATGGCAATTTTTCGCCATGTTCCCCTATAGGCCAGTGCCCTGTGCAAGTTTCAACAATCCTGGCTATGTCATGTCTTGGTTTGGAAATTAAATTGATTGATTTGTTTAGGTAGGCTTGCTATGGGTAGGTCAGATTTTCCTAGATATAACGCAACTGGGTAAGTCAGAATATTGCCCTTCACAACTCCAAGAGGAGCATATAATCTCACCACCAATGAGTTGTGAAGGGCTGATCCTTGCCTAGCTAGCTCGTCTGCCTTCTCATTACCCTCATAGTCCCTATCGTCTGGTAGCTAGATTAAAGTAACGCTCAGTTCTATTTAATTAAGGACCTTTCTGCACTGCTGGACCTATTTAGATAATGATAGAGTTGATTCAATGGGTTTAATAGCTGCCTAGCTATCTGTTAGTACAGCTACATTTTGGTTCTGCTTGATATTTTTAAGGGCTATACAAGCTTCTCTTATCGCTAAAAATTCTGCCTGTAATACACTGCCAAAGTCAGGAAGTCTATAGGATTTTGAAATCTTAAGATATTCACAGAAGACACCTGCACCAACACCGCATTCCATCTTCGAACCAACCGTGAAGATAGTCGTGTCGATATTTCGTCACGTCGTCGGTCGCTTTCTTCCCAGTCGGTTCTTGACGGGAGCAGGACTCTAAACTTCTTTGAGGTGTTTAAGGTAGGGATCCAGTAAAAGGTGGTTGTAGAAAGGGTGTCTGATGGTATCAGGCTTGTTTGTTGGACAGGACTTAATTGCCCCAGATATCCCTTGTGATTTCACTGATCACGCTTTGAAATTTTCCTGAAACTAGAATTATCAAATCATAGGTGTATACGCAACTGCTTTCTACTACTCTCGAGTTTCACAAGAATATTGTTCATGACCAAAAGCCATAAAAGAGGAGACAGTACACTACCTTGAGGTGTTCCTCTGCTGGCATATTTGGTGCACATTGAATATCCTCCTGTTACTTAGCATGGATGTTATCCACCTTCTTATGTAGTTCTCAACACCGAAGTCTGCAAGTAGTTCTGCGATGGATTCAGTTAGGACATTGTTGAAAGCTCCTATACGACGAAGAAGGTAGCTAGGGTATATTCCTTGAAATGAATCGCGTTTTCTATTGTTCTCACTACCTCATGTAGAGCAGTCTCTGTAGATGTAGGCATGCTAAGAGTAAGTTTGGGGCAAACTATAATGAGAATATTGAGAATGCTTCTTATATGAGATTCTACGATTCTCTCCAAGGTTTTGAGTAGAAAAGATGTAAGGCTTAGAGATCGATAATCTTTAGCGGTTTCATGCCCTCTTTTACCAATTATAGGCAAGAAAACCATTCTTCCCTGTCTCCAATACAAAGGGACTTGGTTTAGTACCACTGCTTCAACAGAGTTATATTAAAGTTCTCACATATTGCGTTGGTAAATTTTTCGAGGATGAAATAAGATTTTATTGACATTTTGAGGTAGAAAAAGGTTTTGTTATCAAAAGTCTCCTTTCCACTAATGTTTGACTCACTTTAAATTTCACTCAACCAATATTTTTTGTTTTATAAGGACCATAATTCCTGTGTCTATCGCCCGCCAAAACGGTGCCAGTATAGTTTTTCATAATTAAATGCTCACTTACAAATTTGACTACCCTTAACTTTATTTTTTGTTATTTTCTTAGAGACCAAACGAACATTTTCGTTAAAAGGGTCCTTTCATTGTCAAAATTTTCCCTTTCCGGGCAATTAATTCTAATATCCTGGGAAATACTTTTTATCATTAAAACTGAAAAGATTCCGCACCAAAACGCGTATTGTTAAATTTTTTCCTTCTCTTACTTTTTTTCTGTTTGTGTACTCCAGTGAATGTGTTTTTTCTTGATTTATTATGACATCCAAGACGGGAGCAAGTGAATTTATTTCAAGATAAGATTTTTTTATGATCTTTGGAAAGTGTGTAGCGTTTGTTTGTTTTTGAAAATTAAAGAAGTGTGAATTATTCGCCTTTCTTCCTTTTCATAGTGTTTACATTTAAAGTTGGGAGGGAGGTTATAGTAGAAGAAAAACGAAAGGAAAACAACAAGCTTTTAGTTTTGATATCGGTTACATAGATTTATGGACAAAATTTCAACACCAACGGGGTTATTGGCAAAGGCTTTGATCATCGCAATAAATCATAAGAGAACATTCTTTTTGTTTAACCAACAAAGTACAGTAGAAAAAAGTGTTAGTTTTAGGCAGGAGGCAGTAAATTTAGTTTCTATATTAAATTGAGGTTAACCGGATGTTAAGCATGTAAATATTGTTTTTTTGGTCTTACACATTTTTATTTATGGGATCCTGTTGAAAATCTATGATGTCGAATATTTACTTTTTGATCGCGATTCAAATATCGAAAATCATCTTTCTTGCTTTGAGAATTAATGGCTGTGGTAAGAGGAAGCCTTGGAATTAGAAATGTGTCACTTTGATAGATCACAAATGATGCTTTGTTCGTTGAAGCCTTACCGAATGATGGCAGCAGTATCGCAAGAGCAATTAACTGTCGTGCAGTACATTTCCGAAGACGACTGCTATAGGATTTTCAGCCGCATGTCGTCAAAAATGGATTTTGGAACACTTGGAAAAGAGAACTTAATATCGTTCGGTGATTCGATTCTTGTTTTTGGAAAGAAAAGCGTGAGTCATATCGCTGCATGCAAAATTTTGAGCACGAGAAAGCTGTCGGAGCGATGTGTGCCACATTTGTTCACTTCGGACAGCAAGCACAACATTGAGACCACTTCAGAGAAGAGTTGACGTTGTTTAAGCGCAATACGAAGGAGTTTTGTGCATCATTTTGCTGTAGTCGTGGAGACTTGGATCCAATGTCTCACAACAGAGATCAAGGAACAGTTGAAACGGTGGACTTCGCCTAGGAAACGTGCGTCGAAGAAGGTGAAAACTGTCCAGTATTGGTCGAAAAGGTTATGTCCACCGTTTTTCTGATCCACTTCGTCGACTTGTAGAAAGCAAAAAATAGTAACAAGGTCAATATGCTGATTTGACGCCGAATGGAATAGAAGAATTGGCCCCACTTGGCGAAGAAAGAATTGTTCTTCCACCATGATAAGGCACGGGCTGATACATTCGCAAACTTTAAGGCAAAATTGCTCAAAATGGACTACGATCTGCAACCATACTCACCGTTTTTTCAAGATTAAAGGTCATGCGATTTGTTTTTGTTTTAACATTTGAAAAAGCCATATGTAGGTATGTCGTGAAGAAATTTAAGTCGAATGAGGAGAGATCATTGCTGCCACGAAGGCCTACTTTGCAAACCCAGAGTAAATGCGTTTAAGGCGGATAAAAGATGTTGAGTTTTACAATCAGATTCCTTATAACATGATGAGGTAACAGCTTCGTACTAAGCTCAATAAAAATTTAATTCTAATCAAAATCTAAACGTTTAGCAGTCAAATAATGCTAGTGCGTGTTGTTGAATTTCATACTCTTTTAAACTCTTTTTGCGTCAAATGAACTGTCGCGCTGTGTAAACACTTTCAATAAAATGCGGATTCTAAAAGGATATAACTCAAATTAATGTTCCTTGTACATTAAAATGAAAACGAAACAAATATGAAAGGAGAGAGAGTACCTACTTATAAGAGTGTGTCTTAAAAAAACGATCTGCCATCATACCTAACACTCGACTCCCAAACAAAACACACGATTCCATGGAACAAAACTCATTTACATGATAACATGCGGTGTCGTTTTTCCGCCAAGTTGAATGAAATTTATTCCAACTCCATGAAGTCTGAAACTCATTACCGAAAATGCCTTCGCTTAAATTGGCATAGTTCGGGTAATGGGATGTGTCGTTGTCGCGTATAACAAATGATGTACCTAATTCTTTTGTGAAGTCATGAAGGCCATTTTCCGAATTTACTCTTCATCATTCTTTTTTTTCCAACTTGAATTTGGTATCTTGTATCTTGTATCTTGTGTGTTTGGTATAATGTGGAATTTTCTTGTCTGGTTTTGGTTGTCGTTTTGTTTAGGATTTTACATTTTGTATTTACATACGTTCGAATATATATTTTTTTTAGTACGACAGAAGAGAACACAAAGTTAAGACAGCTGTTTGGATGGAGCTTATAATAAAGTTACATTTTTGGAAATTGTGAGATAGACAGACACCTAGAAAATGTGAGAAATTAATTTGTCAGAGCTCTGTCTAAACATTGTTCTTAAAGATTGCCTAAATTGTCACAATTGCATGAGAAACACAACAGAAGAAGACTTAAAAACACTTTCCTGTGAAAACGTCCCACACTGTAAACATTCAAGCAAAATAGTCTTCATATCCCATGCCTATTAGGTATACTTACTTACTTGCTTATGGTGGCGCTACAGTCCAGGTCGGACCAGGGCCTCATCCAACAAACGTCTGCAGCCAGCTCGGTCCCTAGTGTGATGTTCTTTTGTATTTCCCAGCTAAGGTAGGTCAGCGGGTCCAGGATTTTCCGAGGAAAGAACAAGTAAAACTCGGTTTTTAAAGAAATTTAAGGTTCAACTTTATTTATCGTATATTAATAGAGTAAACGGCGGATTCCTAGAGCGAACGGCGGCGGATGGGATTCAATCCCTAGCTCTAGGAATTTTAACGGAGGAATAGCTTAACTAATCCCGACACGGTAAATGGGATTCAATCCCTAGTCGGCATAATACCTTAACTAAATACTCTAATGGGATAACTTCCCTAGCCCCAACAGGTACATGGGATTCAATCCCTAGTCGGGGCAATACAAACAACCTACGATGGGATAATTTCCCTAGCCTCGACGGAATAATGGGATTCAATCCCTAGTCTCGGCAATACAAATAACCTACGGTGGGATAATTTCCCTAGCCTCGACGGAATAATGGGATTCAATCCCTAGTCTTGGCAATACAAATAACCTACGGTGGGATAATTTCCCTAGCCTCGACGGAATAATGGGATTCAATCCCTAGTCTTGGCAATACAAATAACCTACGGTGGGATAATTTACCTAGCCTCGACGGAATAATGGGATTCAATCCCTAGTCTTGGCAATACAAATAACCTACGGTGGGATAATTTCCCTAGCCTCGATGGAATAATGGGATTCAATCCCTAGTCAAGGCAAAAAAAAGGAAAAGAAAGAAAAACCAAAAGTTAATTCGAGGCTTCAAAAGATGCCTCAGGACTACTTGTTTAAATATTTATTAAACCAAGCACCTAAACGGTCGGAGACCGAAAGAAGTCTGATTTTTGTCATCAATATCACTCCTACTTGATAAATTTTGCGTAACAAGTAGGAGTGAATTGAAAGAATACAGGAAAGAAATACTCGTGCATTTGCACATGCGACCATGCGACCAACTTCTGTGCTGCTGCTTCTCTGTTTTGTTGTTCGTCGTTCGTGTGGTTGTTGTTTTGCATACTCCGACTGTGTGCTTGTTGTTGCTTTCGTTTTCGTTTCTTGCTTCTATCGATGGTTGGTGTCGGTTGTTGTTTTTTTTTTGTTCTCTTTTCGGTGCTTGTTGTTGGGATGATGGTTGGTGTCGGCTATTGTTTTTTTCTTTTCGGTGCTGGTTGTTGTTGTTGGTTTTCTTAATTAGTAACTTCGTTACACTCCCCCCTTTCTTTAAGAGACGAGACCTCTCGTCGTAATCTGAAGTAAAGAAAAAAAAATGTTACTTCATCATTAAAAATATATTTTCTTCAATAATTCGACATTTTTTTCTTTTTCTTTTTTTTTTCTTCGTCTTATGACTTTTTTTTTTTGTTGTTTTTTTTTTCTGTTTCTTAATAAAGAATAACAATATTTCATTTCAAAGGAAAAAAAAATCATTTAATAATAAAAAAAATCAAAACATAACAATATTTTCATACAAAAAAGAACAATTCATTTGATCGGAAAGAGTAAACTTCTACGGCTCGACATCGATTAGCTTAGTTTGCCCCTTAAAACGTAAGCTTGCCTGCGTCCTCTTCTTATTTAGCCTCACAGAAATTTTTCCCCATGGCTGGTGGATATAAAAGGACTGGCGCAGCTGCGGCCCTCGGAGAGATATTCCGATAAAAGGGTCGTATCGTACTTTGGGCTCCTTCCTGGCCATATTGTCTTCGGATGCTGCCTCGGTGCTGTCAGGTGCAGGTCTGATACCGACTATAGTGGAGATTTGTTGCGGTGGACTTCGGTTTACTATGTCCGTCATTACATGGTCGGTAGTGGTGGTGGCGATGCTGGTCACGGTCGGTAAATCCAACGCAATAGTTTGGACTGGGAAGGTGGGGGACTCGACGGTAGCCTTTTCTTGCGGTGGGGTGTTGATGGTGGATGGTAGTGTCCGCGTGCTGGTGGCTGCAGAACAGCGCACCGTAGGGGGCCTCGCACACGGATTAGGGACCATCGTCACTGGTGCGCGTCGTTTCGTCCAACTTTCTTCCGCCAACTCCCGCTGTTTTCTTACCTCCTTCATTATGGCTTCGGGTGGTGGAGGAGGACGTATCGGCTGAGCGGCGTCACGGTTGTGTACTGGCTGGGCTGGTCTCCTGGTATTAAGGCGGGCTTTTGCCTGTAGTTGAGCACGTAAAGTGGTTAATACTTTGCTGGGTTGCGTCGCGTCGGTCGTCGAACTGTCGGATCCAGTTTCTCAGGCTTGGTTAGCGTAGGCCTGGTTTCCAAAATTTGCTCCACGGGAGCACGTGCTACCCTTGACTGCTTGCTTGTCCCAGGTTTTATGTTCGCGGCCGGACTGCGACTGGCAATTCTTTCCGGCGACGATAGCCTGTGGAATCGGGTGCTGGGAGATCGCTTTCTGCTCTTCTCATCTGGCTTCGGTGGTGAGCTGCGTCTGGGCTGGTTTCGGCTATCCATGATAATTTTAATTGCTGATGTGTTCTGGTCGAGGTTTGTCGGTCGAATGAATTTTTTCTTTGGCAGGCTAGTCTTAATTGCAATTAACTCTTCTTTGTTTGATCCACGCGGCTCGGAGGTTGTGCTTAGACTGATGCAATTTTCGTTGCTGTCCTTTTCATCTGAGTAGAAGCCTTTTAAATCCCTTACATGAGCTCGAATTAAAATTTCCTTTTTCTTAGGTCCGTTATTCTTAAAATTCTTTTTTAATACCGCGATGACGGGGGAAATAAATCTCACTACCACGTACGGACCGTCGTACTTCGGTGCCAGTTTCTCCGCAAAGTAGTTGGCTCCAGATGACAAGACCCTAGACTTTTTATAAACCTGTTCTCCTATAGCCGGCCGCCAAGATCTCTTTCGTAAATTATATGACTTGGACTGTATTTGACTAGCTCTCAGCTGGTTTATGCGGACCAAATCGTATAGAGCGCGCATTCGCTCTTGATACTCGTTGATGCTCTCCGGCGGATCATCGTTTGGATGATTAACATGAAAATCGTTAGGGCTGCGAATTTCGCGTCCAAAATTGAGCATGGCAGGGGAGAATCCGGTTGATTCATGGTGACTCGAGTTTAACGCGAAGGTAAGTTCTGGAATATGTTCGTCCCACGTCCGTTGGTTTTCTTGTATATACTGTGCAATCATTGTTTTGAGCACACGATTGACTCTTTCTGTAGGGTTCTCCTGAGGGGTATACGGTGCGGTGAAACGGTGCTGAGTACCCATATCGGCAAGAAACTTCTTAAACGGCTGGCTTGTAAATTGTGATCCATTGTCGGACAGGAACACTCGGGGGACTCCAAAACGGTTCGTTATTTGTTCACGTACTGCCTTAATCAACCCGGCGGTTGTTGCGGCTCGCATGGGGGTAGCCTCGACCCATTTTGTAAATTTGTCTGTTATTACTAATAACACGGTATTACCTTTCATGGATCTAGGCAAGGGACCGACAAAATCCGCGCAGATTATCTCCCACGGCTGCTCTGCTTGTCTCGAATACATTAAACCACTAGGTTTCTGTTGCGAGCTTTTGTACCGGTTACATACTTCGCATTTCCTAACGTACTTGCTTATGTCTCTAAACATGCCTGGCCAGTAGTATTTCTGTGCCATGCGTGACGTTGTTTTTGCGACGCCTAAATGGCCGGCAGTGATTGCGTCGTGGTTTTCTCTTAATTTGTGGAGGCGGTCGGAACTCGGGACACATAACTTCCAAACGTATTCATTGGGCCTGGCTAAAGGCTGAAAATTAGTAAAACGGCGGAACAGCTGGCCGTCCTCTATTTTGTATTCCGGGTGCGAAATGGGATCTTGTGCGACTTGATTTTTTATCTTTTCCCACCACTCGAGTTTGACGTCGTTTATGGCTGCAAGCTTGTCTACCTCCGTGATCGGTAGTGGGTCGCGGGACAATGCATCAGCCACAACATTCATCGCTCCTTTTCGGTAGTGAATCTCGAAATCATACTGTTGCAATTCCAAAGCCCAGCGCGCCAATCTGCCTGATGGGTTCTCCAATGAATGTAACCATTTCAACGAGTGATGGTCGGTTATCACCTTAAAGTGATAACCTTCCAAATACGGACGCATTTTTCTAATGCCCCAGAGAACGGCCAAACATTCCTTTTCAGTTGTCGCATATTTTTGCTCTTGCTCGGTAAGTGAGCGGCTGGCATAAGCTATAACTTTTTCGTGGCCTTCTATCGGTTGAGTCAAAACTATGCCCAAGCCGAAATTGCTGGCGTCGGTTTGTAGAGTAAAAGGGAGCTCGAAATTTGGGCATGATAAAATGGGCGCTGCGGTTAGTTTAGCTTTAAGCGATGCGAATGCGGATTGTTGGGACGGTCCCCATTCCCATTTGGCGTTCTTCTTTAGTAGCTGGGTCAGTGGGGTGGCTTCTAATGCAAAGTCTTTTATGAAGCGTCGATACCATGAGCAGATTCCCAAGATGCGACGTAGTTCCCGAATAGTTGTGGGAGCCTTCAGTTCTTGGACAGCGGAGATCTTATCAGGGTCGGTGTGAATGCCATCTTTGGTAATAACATGTCCTAAGAACTTTAGACTTTCTCGGCAGAAGTTGCACTTCTCGTTATTTATTTTCAAATTTGCATTGCGTAACTTGTGGAACACTTCGGCTAGATGTTGAATATGCTCTTCGAATGTACCACTGATCACAATTATGTCGTCCAAGTAAACGAACACATGGCTTAACATGTCTGCTCCGAAAACTGCGTCCATTGCCCTCTGGAATGTCGCTCCAGCTGAATGCAAACCACATGGCATGACGTTCCACTCAAATAGGCCTCTGCCTGGAACAGTAAATGCAGTGTATTGGCGACAGCTCGGTTCCAACGCGATTTGCCAGTAACCGTGTTTCAAATCTATTGTTGACATGAACTTAGCTCCTTGCAACTTGTCTAAGATTGCGGCTATATACGGTAACGGAGAGGCATCTTTATATGAAATTTCGTTCAACTGCCTAAAATCGACGCATACTCTCCATGTCCCCTCCTTCTTCTGCACCAAAACTATCGGTGAACTATAAGGGCTTTTTGACGGGCTTATCTTACCGGTCCGGAGTAGATCGTCGATTTCGTCGTTAATGACTTTCTGCATTGCGGGGTTGCGGGGGTAGTACCTCTGCTTGAAGGGTTCCTGGGTCTTCAGTTGAATGCGATGCGGAGGTACATGGGCCATCCCTTTCAATTCCTCAAACTTATGTAGTTCGGTCTTCAGAAACAGGTCGAGTCGCTCCTGTTGTTCGCTTGACAGGTGTTGGGCAACTGAACATACGTCGGTATCTTTGCATGGTCGTTTTCCGGTTATAGGTTTACTTCCTATAAACATTTGCAATCCGGCTTGTAACAGTAGGTCCATCCCGATTATGGCATCCTCATCGAGATTGGGCATGAATGTTACTTCTCCAGTAACGACATGCCCCTCTAGAGACAATGTAACCGTATAATGCTCACAGGTCATAATTGGGTTACCGTTGGCTAAATGAATTGGCTGTTCCTCTTCACGCATTGGTACGCACCATGCTTTGAACCATTCTCTTAAGGCTTGACCTATAAAAGTCTTTGTAGCCCCAGAATCAACTAGCGCATGATATTCTTCACTTTTTATTCGGAGCGTAATGAAGTATCGAGGATCTTGAAATGGAGGTGCAGTGACGATAGCGACGTGGGTTCGATGACATGCGCAATCTTTCGTTAATCTACCATCCACGCCACACCAGGAACAAAATAGCCTATATGGCCTACGGCAGGTGTCTTTACGATGTCCTCTCTGCTTACAGTTCCAGCAGTGCGTGTTGCGATCGTAAGGTGTTTCTGCAGATGGACCGCGGGAACCGTGTGACGGCATTGCGGGTGGCGGTGGAGGGCGCGTGTTGCGTTCATCATTCTTGATTGTTTCAAACTCTTCCGCCAGCAGTGCCAGCTCATCTAAGTTGGTAAAATCGTGTCTGCGTATATAGTATCTATATTCTGGGCGCATATTATCGAAGATACGGTCGATGTTGTCTTCGATCCTGATGCGAGGGTGTTGCCTTATAAGGTACTGGGCGGACAGCAAATAATCTTTAGCTTTCTCTCGAGGCCCTTGACGCTTGCGAAATATTTCTTCCTCTAGCCTATGTAAATACCGAGCTGGCAAGAAATGGCGGATAAATGCTTCCTTAAATTCGGCCCAATTCGAAAGGCTGTCTCCTTTAATGCGGAGCCACTCCAGTGCACTGCCTCTGAATATCTCCGGTAGTGCTCGCAAAATGTGATTCGGCGAGATATTGTAACAAAGGGTTAACTCTGATAACCTTTCGAGGAATTCCAACGGATTTCCCGTGGAATCGAATCTAAGTCCCCATTTGCGAACGATATTCATTATCTCAGCTTCAAAGCTCATAGTAATCCGGTCAGGCGACGAAGAAAATACAGGTGGAGGAGGTACGAACTGGCTGCGTAGCGCTTCTGTCGAAGTTGACTGCTGAGTTTCAGTGGCAGGGGTTTGACTTGCCATTTCACAGCTCAACGTATTCTGGCGGGACGATGATGGGGGTGGCGGTGGTGTTGTAACCTGGTTACGTAACTCTTCTGTCGGGGTTGACTGGAGAGTTCCAGTGGCAACGGTTTGACTTGCCATTTCATGGAGAACCGTCGTTGATTGGTCCGGCGCTGTCAACCTTACTTGTGCGGGTGGGAGCATTTTGCTTTTACCCGGCGGAGGTTCGGCTTCGTCGGCGTCGTTTCTCTTCGCCACGGTTTCTTCCCACTCTTGGCATAGATTTTGGGTAGACTTATTGGCCCGCATTTCCTTGAAATGTTGGCTAAGTCTTTTTCGGAGCGTTTGTACGTTGCCGGTGGTGTCTAAATTTCTCTCCGTTAAAACTTTGACTAGCTCGGTTTTACTGAGAAAATAGATGAACCCTAGATTTTTGTATGGGTTGAATTCGGCGGTGTCCTGCGGCTGGTCTTCGGATTCTGATGTGGACATGTTGCGGATCGGTGATAGGTGCGGTTGGTCACGGTACGATTTTTTTTCACGGTGGAACCTTTTTCTTTAAAGGTCCCTGCTCGGGCGCCAATTTGTGATGTTCTTTTGTATTTCCCAGCTAAGGTAGGTCAGCGGGTCCAGGATTTTCCGAGGAAAGAACAAGTAAAACTCGGTTTTTAAAGAAATTTAAGGTTCAACTTTATTTATCGTATATTAATAGAGTAAACGGCGGATTCCTAGAGCGAACGGCGGCGGATGGGATTCAATCCCTAGCTCTAGGAATTTTAACGGAGGAATAGCTTAACTAATCCCGACACGGTAAATGGGATTCAATCCCTAGTCGGCATAATACCTTAACTAAATACTCTAATGGGATAACTTCCCTAGCCCCAACAGGTACATGGGATTCAATCCCTAGTCGGGGCAATACAAACAACCTACGATGGGATAATTTCCCTAGCCTCGACGGAATAATGGGATTCAATCCCTAGTCTCGGCAATACAAATAACCTACGGTGGGATAATTTCCCTAGCCTCGACGGAATAATGGGATTCAATCCCTAGTCTTGGCAATACAAATAACCTACGGTGGGATAATTTCCCTAGCCTCGACGGAATAATGGGATTCAATCCCTAGTCTTGGCAATACAAATAACCTACGGTGGGATAATTTACCTAGCCTCGACGGAATAATGGGATTCAATCCCTAGTCTTGGCAATACAAATAACCTACGGTGGGATAATTTCCCTAGCCTCGATGGAATAATGGGATTCAATCCCTAGTCAAGGCAAAAAAAAGGAAAAGAAAGAAAAACCAAAAGTTAATTCGAGGCTTCAAAAGATGCCTCAGGACTACTTGTTTAAATATTTATTAAACCAAGCACCTAAACGGTCGGAGACCGAAAGAAGTCTGATTTTTGTCATCAATATCACTCCTACTTGATAAATTTTGCGTAACAAGTAGGAGTGAATTGAAAGAATACAGGAAAGAAATACTCGTGCATTTGCACATGCGACCATGCGACCAACTTCTGTGCTGCTGCTTCTCTGTTTTGTTGTTCGTCGTTCGTGTGGTTGTTGTTTTGCATACTCCGACTGTGTGCTTGTTGTTGCTTTCGTTTTCGTTTCTTGCTTCTATCGATGGTTGGTGTCGGTTGTTGTTTTTTTTTTCTCTTTTCGGTGCTTGTTGTTGGGATGATGGTTGGTGTCGGCTATTGTTTTTCGGTGCTTGTTGTTGGGATGATGGTTGGTGTCGGCTATTGTTTTTTTCTTTTCGGTGCTGGTTGTTGTTGTTGGTTTTCTTAATTAGTAACTCCAATTGGCTGCCTCCAATTTCGCACGCCAAGTTGGTTGAGGTCCACAACCACCTGTGTGCTCCATCTGAGTCGCGGTCTTCCTCTTCTGCGACGTCCTTCCGAGTTGGATTCGAAGATTCATCCAACCGGATCATTATTTTCCATTCGCTCTACATGACCCAACCATCTCAGTCGTTGGACCTTAACTTTTCTGGCTGTCGCTGAACAACTCGTACAGTTCTTGATTGAATCTTCGTCTCCATTCTCCATTTATGCAGACAGGACCAAAAATCACTAGTGAGTGACACTTTAGTTGCTCGAGAGAGGATTTTACTACTCAATTGCCTTCTAGGTCCGAAGAAGCAGCGACTGGCAAGAGTGATTCTTCGTTTGATTTCCGCGCTGGTGTTGTTCCGACGTACAAACTTACACACGGCCGAAATCAGTGTATCGGACCACTGTATAGAAATGTCTCCTTTCTCAGTTGGAAAGAATCTCGAATGTAAATATGAACCCAACATCCTGTTGATCGATAAGTGTGATAAAATAATTATGCTGTGATCCAGATCCTTAAGAAATGCAATCTCCTGGGTTGACTTCCGCTTGTCTTCTTCTTTTATCAACCAACTCTGACTTGAATGAACTTCTCAAGAAACTGCCTCTCTCGATGGTTTCAAATGATCATCGCGGTTAAGGCATACGATTTCAGCCAAAAAGCAGAATACCTAAACAAAACCTAAACACCCTTCACTACAACCATTGTCGAATTGGGAAAGGAACAAACCGGAAATCTATTATCTTTTACCTTGCTCAGCTTTGCATCCCAACAGATTTGCTCATTTGTCTGTTTTGTCGTCAACCCTAGCGCTGGCTGTTAGTGGGCCAAAGGAGATGATGTCAACCGGATGATAAAGCAGCAGTCGTTCATGATTTTTTTTGTGTCCTTATTCTTCTGTGTCTCGTTTTTGTTTTTTGGTGGTTAGAAATGTTGCCGAAGCTGAACCTAAACCTATTGGAGCTCATCATAATCCTTATCATTGTGGTGAATCCTGATAGCACGGCACCGCTGCTGCTGCCATCACCGCACCGGCACAGCTATATTGCATGAAATTTTACTGGCAAAAATGGTCTCCGCAAGCGAGATGGGACTCAAGAGACGTAACCGTAAGCCCATATTCAGACATGTTGACGTTGAGGCGAGAAAAACTCATCTCCGGATTTTTCTTGTTTTTCTTTTTTTGGTTTATTTTTGTGTCGGAGATTTGTTATTGTTGTTTTTTTGGTATGAAGATGTTTGAGATTTTTTGTATGTTCATCTTTCCAAGCCAGCGAGGGAGGAAAACGTAAAGGCTGCAATATTCGTTTCTATTGTGGGCACTAAACGGATCCCGAAGAGGGAGAGAATGAGGATATGACGGAAAAAAAGAACTGATGACTATGGAGGCAAATAGGATTCATTTGGCATGATACTGTCACACAATAGACAGACACTTTCGCTCAAACCGACATCGACATTGACGGCATGGAGAGCAATGAGGCTGTTTCATGTTTGGTCTATCTCTGTTCATACATGTATGGTATCCTTCCTACGCACTAGGGTGGTCTGGAAATTATTTCAAAAATCAGTCTAAATTTTAAGGATAAAGTGACTTCTTGGTTCGCCAGAGATTCCTTAGCTTCATTTTTTCGAAACAACTGGACGGATTTTGTCGATTTTTTTTTTGAACCATCAAATACTTATGTTACTTTTAAGGACTTTTTTGATTAAATTTCTTTCCTTTCTGACCACCCTTAAGGTAAATCAGTATGTGGCTCTGAGACAAAACTATATAAAAAGGACCATGGCAACGTAAACTGAAGGAGGCAAAAAGAAAGAAGAAAATTCAAGCAATTTCCATATTTATTGACAAAAGAGATATAACGCCTGTAGAATAACACTACATATAACACCGCAGTTTAATAGCTGATGGCACAGTCAGGCCAGGCCAGGATGTCCTTCGAAATGAAAGCCAGAGCAGGACGCACGTTAAGGGATACAATATCTCATACCGAATAAAGTATAAATTACACAATATACGATATAGAAAATGGAATGGCGCGAACCGAATTATGTTATCACAACACATGATGTCACTTCGATTTATGTTGTCGTTTTGCTTTTGTTCATATATACGAGGATGAATGTGTTTGACTATAAGGACACATCATATCACATCACATCAAATTTCCCCAGGTATAGGTTATATGTTTCTGTTTATGGCTTATGGCAAGGTCGTCATCGTCATTGTCAAAAATGTGTTGCAATTCAAAGAAAAAGGTTGATATACTCTCATTTATTCAAGTTGGGCGATGGAGATTGGGGGCGATGTGATTGCTCACAGTCCTTGGCGAGATAACAAGTCTTTTTTATCTGCGGGGCTAATTATATGATCTGCCGAAAGGATGGCTATTAAAAGTTATGTTCGATTAAGATAAGATTGTTGTGCGAAATTGTTTTACATATTTTTCTAGTTTTATTTTCACAAAGCAGTTATTTTGAATGTTTGAGATTGTTTAAAAGGTGAGGCCACATGGAAATTATTCGAAAATTATGTTAAAGTTGTTTTGGGACTTCAAGGATTAGGAGGATGTTATAATAGGCATCCACAAGAGGACATGGAAATCTCCTGATCAATCAACCGTCAACCAGATTGATCACATTGCAACCGACCGACGCACGAAACTTCTATAGCATGCAAGATGTCCGCACATTCCGAGGTGCCAACATCGACTCGGACCACTACCTTGTTGCAGCCAAGGTACGAATGCGGATCTCCCGATCAAGGCCAACACGTCAAAATGCTAGAAGAAAATTCGGCGTTCGAGCATGAGAAGCGCGTGATCTAAGAGATAAAGTGATGTCATAACAGGATCGAGATTCGAAAGATTTACAAAAAGGTGAATTATACCACCAGAGCTTATACACCCCGAGCCAAAGCCTGTAAAGACCATCATGGAAACATCGTAATCACCACAGTAAGTGATGAGGATATGGAAAAATCACGGTGCCATGCCATTTGGCCATATGCCATATGGCCATATTTCAAAATATGGCCATATGACACTTTTGAATTGTGTCATATGACCATATTTAAATATATGGCTATTTGTCGCTTTGATAATGTGTCATTTGACCATATTTTCTTGTGTCATTCAGCCATATGGTCAAATGGGTGCCGTGAACGAAGGCCATATGAACTAACGCCATAATGGCCTTAGATCTCAATCAAATGTGAACTAACGCCATAATCCGATTATGGCCTTAATTCACAGTCGAATGAGAACTAAAGCCATCACTTGAATGAGAACTTACGCCATATGGGGTAAGTTCACATTCAAATGAGAACTGATGCCATAACATGCTTTGAGCTTTGAAGCAAAGTTAGCATAGCAAGTAATTAAAATAAATAAATAAATAGAGTGGCGCGACAGCTCTTGAAGAGCCAAGGCCTAAGTGGCTTACTCTCATCAACAATTCTCTGAGTGCGTGTGAAGAATTGAGGGGACCTACAATTTAACGCCGATTCCGAACGGCAGAGTTGAGAAGCACTTTTTCATGACAGATTGATACTCTTGGAAAATTTGTCAGGTCTTCGCAAGAGGCAGTGCCCGTGAAAGATGAAATAAAAACTTGGCCTGAGTAGGACTCGAACCAACGACGTTCTCCTTAGCAGCCAACGCACTTACCAACTAAGCTACGGGCAACTGCAAGCAAGTAGCAAGTAGCAAGTAATAACCTAACAAAATCTCATCGAGATCTCAGGGACCTCAGATATTTCTAAAATGGAACAAGAGATCTCACTCTCAGCGAGTGCTGATATTTTCTTTTAAAATTTCTGAAAGAAAAAAATGTGTTGATCCGTTTTCTTGGTCAGCCATTTGAACGTAATCATGAGTTAACAATATTAATTTCAAGGAATCTCACTGAAATTTGAAAATTGTGCTACACCTATAATAATTAGGTGATCGTAGGTGCTTCGTTCGGAATACTAGTTTTCTAGACTCTGAAGTAATAAAAAAAATCGCCTGTTTTTGGCAAACAGAGAAACAATTTGGGGTGTGAAAATGAAAAAATTCGCGCGAAATTGTTTCTCTGTTTGCCAAAAAAAAATTCGGCTCGCTCCGCTCGCTTTCTAGTAGTACTGCAGTACGCGATTTTTTGATTACTTTCAAATTGTGGAAAACTAATTTTCCGAATGAAGCATCTAAGAAAATATTGAGAAACTTAGGTACTCATTCTGAAATTCAATACAAATATGAAAAATCATTATTTTTGTATTGATTTTCTTATTCGTTTAGAAAGCAACTTCATTCGATTACTTTGCAAAACATTATCAACAATTAAACGATTTCATTTGTTTGCCATCCTCGTAAATTTGTGCATAACTCCGCCGAAAAAACGAAGATTTAAAAAATATCATCGAAAACGGATTATTGTTCGATTCTGGAGCCAAAAACTGAGGGGACCGCGAAAGTATAAATAACAAAGAAATTTTTCCAAAATTTTTAAGTTATGAGCGTGACGAAAAAAGTTAAGAATAAGGTAAATGTGGGACTATTGGTTCTTATATTTGATTTATAGTAACCCGTGCTTAAAATATTTGTGTTTACGCCCCCTTAACTAATAGAACTAGAAGTTGAACAGATTTATAGAAGATAGTGCCTCTGGTGTTGACGGTGGAGTTTTGGACTATCTTCTCAAGAACGATGTTAAAGAAATCGCACGACAGTGCATCGCCTTGTCTGAATCCTTTTTTGACGTCGAATGATTCCGTAAGCTCATTGCCAACCTTGATAGAGCAGCGTGAGTTCTCCATCGTCATTTTGCACAAGCGAACGAGCTTGGGAGGGATGCCAAAACTAGTTATAGCTTTATACAGTTCGTCTCAGCAGATACTGTCATGCGCGGCCTTAAAATCGATAAAAATATGGTGGGTATCGATTTGGAGTTCATAGGATTTTTCCATGATCTGCCGCAAAGTGAAAATTTGGTCGATGGTTGACTTTCCTCGTCTGAGGCCACATTGACAAGGAGGACCAATCAGATTGTTGACCAAAGGCTTCAGACTTTCAAATATTACGGCAGAGAGCATCTTCTAGGCGATGTTACGTAGACTGATTCCTCTGTACTTGGTGCAGTTTAAAGATCGGACAAACAATGCTGAGGTTCCATTCATCGGGCATGCATTCTTCCGACCATATCTTACAGATGATTTGGTGCATGCTCCTATCTAGCTCGTCGCCTGCGGCTTTGAACAGCTCGGCAGCTAGACCATCTGCTCCTGCGGCTTTGTTGGATTTCAGCCGTGATATTGCTGTTTACACTTCTTCTAAGTCGGGTTCACGGAATTGTTGGCTGTCATCGTGTATGATAAAAGGTTCCTGTCTGACGGCGGGGTTTTGTTCGTCGTCGCCGTTATACAGTCTACAGAAGTGGTCCTTCCAAATCCCCAGCACTGACTGTGGTTCTACTATGATGTTCCCTTGTTGATCTCTGCAGGCTTCGGTTCTTGCTCGATGACCTTGAGCCAGCTGTTTTACCTTCCGATAAAACCTCCGAACTTCATTCCTGCTGTTAGCTCTCTCAACATCTTCGATCTGACGCTTCTCATGCTCTCTCTTTTTTCTTCTGAGAAGCCGGCGTTCTTCTCTCCTCTTTTGCACGTAGAGCTCACGAGCAACTCTTGTCCTTCTTTGCAGCGCCACGCCGCTTTGTATGCCTCCTGCTTGGCTGCATGGGCCTGCCTGCATTCTTCGTCAAACCAGGGGTTTCGTTTTGGTGGCTGTGTGAAACCCAGCACATTAGAGGCGGCATCTCTAACTGCATTCTGGCGGCATAGGACTCCTTAAGAGGTTACTTGTCACTCGATCAGAGAAGGATCTGGCGATCTCTTGCGATTGTAGCCGTCCGACGTCGAATTTTCTTGCAGCATTTCTTTGTTTTGGCCGTGGTCGGGATATTCGTAGCACTGCCTTGGCTACGACGAGGTAGTGGTCCGAGTCGATGTTGCCTCCTCGGAAAGTTCGAACATCTTGAATGCTGGAAAAGTGCCTCCCGTCGATCGCAATGTGATCAATCTGGTTGATGGTTGATTGATCAGGAGATCTCCATGTACCTTTATGGATGTTGAGATGTGGGAACCAGGTGCTTGCTACCACAACATTTCGCCCCGCAGCAAAATCGATCAGCCTGAATCCGTTGTCGGAAGTGGTGTCGTGCAGGCTGTGCTTTCCGACTGTTCTTCCAAAGATGCCTTCTTTTCCCAGCTTTGCGTTAAAATCGCCGAGGACAATTTTCATGTCATAGCTAGGACATTGCTCATATGTTTTGTCGAGGAGCTCGTAGAATTCGTCTTTGGTGTCGTCCTTTTTCTCTTCTGTGGGGGCATGTGCGCATATTAAGCTAATGTTGCCGAATTTAGCCTTGACTCGGATCGTCGTGATGCGTTCGCTTACGCATTTGAAGCTCAAGACTTTTTGCCTGAGTCTGCTTCTCACGACGAATCCGCATCCAAAGAGTCGCTGTTCCCGGTAGCAATCCCCATAGTAGATGTCGCAGTTATTCATCTTCTTTTCGCCCGGTCCATCCAATCGCATTTCCTGGATAGCGGTAATATCCGCTTTGTAGCAGTTGAGGGTCTCCGCTAGTTGTTCGGCAGCACGCAGTCCATTAAGGGACCTAACATTCCACGTGCATATCCGAAATTCGTTGTCCTTTATACGTTTGCTTGGGTCGTCATCAGTGTATCCGTCCGTTTCCGAGGCCTGTTGATGGTTCGTAACTAGATTTTTTCTATGTAGCCGGGAAGTCACCCCGACGTACAACCCCCAACCTGGAGTACCAGGTACTTGATGTGACTCCAAGTACAAAAGCCGGAAAACCGCTCCTTTTACGACCTGAGCTTCAAATACATATGTCGAAGTAGCCCGTAAAGGTGTTCACCAAGTAGTTCGACCTAACTGGAACTGAGGACGACACCGTTCATTCCAAAAAGAAATTCATCCGCTGCCGTCCCTCGTGGGAAGTGCCTTGGTGGGAACACTCCTTCGTTGTGGGGTAATTAGTAGTAACAGCCTACTCCGCTTCGACCTGTCGACCATGGGAGGCCCTGCTGCGAAAACAAGTTTCGCGATCGCATAGCTCTAAGCATCGGAGTAGTAGTTACCGTAAGCCGCTCCGCCACGTCAAGGCTTACCCCATGGAGGTCATATGGCTATATTTTGAAATATGGCCATATGGCATATGGCCAAATGACATGGCACCAAAAATCACTTTTCCAAGCTGTATAGTGGCGATGACGAGTGAAATTCCGCCAGCTACTATACAGAACCATTCAATTACGGTGGAGAAGACCAATCATTCTACCCACCCGACATTGACGAAGTGAAGATAGCGATATCTAAGCTTAAGTCGAACAAAGCCGCTGGAGCAGACAGCTTAGCCCCCGAACTGAACAAAGCAGCTGGAGATGATTTGATAAGGAGTATGCACCAGCTCATCTGCAAATTTTTTTAGAAGGAAAGCATGCCCGATGAATATCGTATGCCCGATGTTCGAGAAAGTGATCCCCTGAACTGCACAAACTACAGAGGTATAAGTGTCCTTCAAGATCTTGTCTACCGTGCTGTGTGAACGTTTGAAGCCTTTCGTCAACAACCTGATTGGTCCTTATCAGTGTGGCTTCAGACCCAGAAAGTCCACCATCGATCAAATATTCAACCTACGGCAGATCTTGGAGAAGACCCAGGAACTTCAAATCGATATCTAACACCTTTTTAGCAATAGAAATTTCAACGCCGCGTATGACAGTGTCTATAGACACCAACTATATAGAGCGGATAGTTTTGGCATCCCAGAAAAACTCGTCCGTCTGTGTTCACGATGTTTTTGTTTTCGAGATAAACCGACAACTCGATCTCGCTTTTTCTGGAGGAAGTGCTCGCAAGCAGCTTTGCTCCGACTTTTCATAACTGCTTTAGATATCTCTCAAGTGTTTCACTTGACTTCATTCTTAAGTTGAAACTTGAATAGCCTGTTCCTGACAATCTTCAAGAATTTCAGGAATGAGCCCCAACAGGACGTGCATTATCCTTCATAAATATTAAATTAAAATTTAATGAAAAATTTGCATGGGAAATTTTAAAATTGAGACTTTTCTTCATTGCTTTCGATCCCTTTTAAATTTGTTTAAAAAACGACGAAATGTCAACTCCTCGTTGAACGCCACGAAACTGTTTTAAGTACATTCGATGCACTTTATTCATTTAGTAGTAATTAAACCCAGAGTGTATCGTTGGCCTTTTACATCCAGTAGCCAGAAGCCGTACATACCAGCAGCAATGTTATGTGTGTCTGTGTATGACTGTAATCGGTAATTGGAACACGAGAGTGAGAAATGCTATCCTTTTAATGAGAAGAAGCTTTTACAGGATTTATATACAGTTTTCGTGGGTTTTAATCACACTGACAAAAAATATCTCAGCACTTCTACATTTTTGACAGGAAATGTTAACATTTTTAGATGTCGATTTGGCATCCTAGTCAACCAGTTTTGGAATAATTATAGAAAAATTGATTTATCCAAAATTTCCTTAACCAATTTTCTAACCCACCCGACTGCGGCAGGGTCAATTTTTCTCAGTGTAAATTTAATTTAAGGATGATGAAGGGAAAATTCGTTCATAAGGCCCTGAAAGAATTCATACTAGAACAAAAAATGAACCTTCCGTACACGAAAGTATATGTACCAATGTGTGTAACATGCAAACGTATATAGAAATGCTATACCAACGCGCTCTTGAAAATGCTGGATGATGTCCTTAAGTGAATCGTTTAAATTGAATGCTTCTCAGTTCTCTTCTCGAGGTCAAGGTTATTTGCTGCCAATTACTTGGATATTCTCTCCTCTATTCTATACAGCAACAGCAGCTGCCAAATGATACCATAGCGAAGTAGCAAGGCAAAAGGACTCAGGAAGGAAATTCTATAGTAAACCATTTAAAAGGCTTACCATTGACTTATGGCAATATCATATCGTGTACAAGTAGTGATTGCTAGAGGAAGCGTTTGTATTTATTTGTGTTACAGAATTCCACTTTAAGTACTCAAGAGCATTGGAACAACAAAAAGGGGAAGGGTTTGGCCACATGCGGAGCACAGCTGAAAGTTGACGATAATAACTTATGGATTTTTTTCTTCTTCTTCGTATTTAGTTTTTCGTTTAGATTGTCCTTATGATAAATTATGCAAACGCAAAGGACGAGAAGGAAGAAAGAAGGAAACCAAAGAAGATAAACTGCTATATTTGCATTAAAACGCTGAATTATTGATTATGGAGAGGCTATTATATTTTTTGTATTTTTGTCCTTGTGGTTTCGATAGGAATGAATGTGACTTGATTCCAAGCATAATGAGAAGTATTGGCGTTATCTGTGATTCAGAATTTGTTGGCTCTTTCAGCTCAATAAATAAACATGGAACGGTCTTTGAGGTTGAATAGATTTAATATATTTTGTTTTTAATATGAAAATATAGGTACCGTTTGATGGTAGGGATACTTGTGTAAGCAGAAGTATGTTTTAAAATGATTTTTTTACATTTGTTGGACGAAAAAAAAATACTTTTGACAACCAATTTCGAGTACCGTATTTTTATGTAGGTATTTTATGGTCAAGGTAGGTCCTGGGGAATGGAAATTTATATTAAAAATGAACTCGAGAGGAAAAATCCAATTCGATGGTCATTGCGCCTTGGGATCAGAGTTGGAAAGGACTTATGATCGTCTTTTTTATGTGAATTTTTAAAAATACAGAAAATATTTTTTTGAGACCAATATTGACTCGGTAAAGCTTGGTAGCTTCTGGTTTCAGAACCGGGACACAAGCTCTTCGAAGCAGTGAAGGAAACCTACTCACCGAAGCACAGGGAATTGTAGATGTTTTCAAGCAGCATTTCCAACAGCTCCTTAATGTGAGCCAATGACGAAAGAGAAGCAAGACCAGTAAATGAAGACCCAGTCCCAGCCCCCAGCACAGAAGAGGTGGAAAGATAACAAGTCCGCCAGGTCGGATGGCATGTCTGCGGTACTCTTTAAATATGGAGGAGATGTTTTGATGAACCGCATGCACCAGGTCATCAACAAAGTGTGGGATGAAGAATGCTTGCCCACTGACTTGTCCATAAGCTTCATATATCCCATCTACAAAAAAGGCGATCCTATTCCATGCAAAAACTACCGAACAATATCCCTGCTTAATCTTACATACAAGATCCTATCCAACGAACTGTGTGAGCGTCTTAAACCGTTCTGCAATACAATAATCGGCACGTACCAGTGTCAGTGTGGCTTTAGCCCGGACAACGATAGACCAAATATTCACACTGAGGCAAATCCTGGAAAAGACCAACGAATTTCAAGTCGAAACCCACCATCTTTTCATCGACTTCAAAGCTGCTTATGATAGCATCCACTGCCAAGAGCTTATGTTGGCGATGTCTGAATTCGGGATCCCGAAAAAAACTGATCCAGCTATGCCGCATGACGCTTAACAATACTGAATGCAGTGTGCGAATGGGTAACAGCTAATCCAAGTTGTTTCAAACATGCGCAGTGTTTAGACAAGGAGATGCGTTGTCATGCAATTTCTTCAACATAGTCTCGGAGCATATAGTGCGCAAGGAAGGTGTGAGCATGGAAAACACTATTTTCAACAAATCCACCCAACTCCTAGGCTATGCGGACGACATAGACATCATCGGTAGATCCAAGAGAGCTGTGCTTGAGGCCTTCACAGCAATTGAAGAACAGGCGAACCTTGTTTGTCTTGAAGTGAATGAGGACAAAACAAAGTACATTCTGATAGCATGCAATATCTGTCCGCTGACAAGGACAAAACGTCATTGTTGGTAGCAGAAATTTCGAGGTAGTTAGGGAGTTCACCTTGCTTGGAACAATTATCAATCCTACAAACAACATCTCAGTGGTGATCCCACGAAGAATTACACTAGCGAAACGCTGCTACTTCGGTTTGGCAAAACAAACTGGGTTCAAAACTCTTCACTCAAAAAGCAAAGTGTCTACTATACAAAACTTTGCTTTTACCAGTCCTAATGGCACCGTGTTGGGCGATAAATAAAAAAGAAAAGTTCTTCAACGGATTTTCGGTCTCGTATGCGACGATGCCGAATGGAGAAGAAGATTCAACCGCAAACTGTACGAGCTGTACCAAGATATGGATGTAGACCAGAAAGCAAAGATAAGACTCCACATCGAGCGATTGGACGACAACGCTCCAGCAAAGAAAGTCTTCTCATCGAACCGACGCGACACACGGTACAGGGACCAAGTAACTGCATATGTCAGTGCGCTTGGTTTTGCCGACTGGAGAGTGCATGCGAGGAACCATACCATTCCATACCATACCATTCCAAACTATGAAGCATTCTCGATGATGCCCTGGTCCAATGCGAACTGTAGCGCCACCTTAAGTGAGAAAGTGAGTCAATACAAATGTGTTTTTGTTTAATACTAAATAATTTATTAACTTGATACTCTCTACTCTAGACCTGAACCAAGCACCTTGTTTGCCATATTCCAGTTGAATTAACCCAGCACTTTCCTGTGTGCAAAAATAAATTCTTCTCTAAATACTTGACTTTATTGTGTTATGACTATTTTACGCCCACATAATTGTTTCTACTCAATTAACTATGAAGAAGTAAATATTTGTCTTGTACTTGTTCCGACAACACTTCAGATACATTAATGTAGTTAGGTGCATGCATAGCTGTGGGTATGCCTTCTATAAGAGGACACTTAAGTCTCCCAATTCCCTTCCACCCGTTTCCTTGACAGGAATTTCTATTCAAATTCCTTTCAACTTTCGTAACGTGTCACGCATGCATAATTCGAATTCCTTTTTCCCAGCCCATACCCTTGTGTGTCAAAGCCCCTATAATTTTTCAAAGCCTTTTGAGGCTATTCACAGTAATCTTCGCTTCTCCCACCCAACGAATGTCGACAACGACGTCCACAGCGAATGAATTCACATTAAACACACACTCAATGACTTAATTAAGTTAGCAATGTGATTGTCGTTCATTATCCCCTATCAGTTCACTTATTCGTATACACGGACATATAAGCGCAGGAGATAGGTCAGGCATACAAAATTAAAACACTCATCAGGGCCGTCTCACATTTTAAGAACTTACATTCAAGGTATGGTACGATCCAAGCGGCCCCCTTCAGACTCTTTAGGATACGCTCCTGTGAGTGCTTTTAATCTTCTTCACCGAACCGAATGTCCTCTTCGGTGGGGTTGAATGAATGTTCATGCGGAGCGGATATACGACAAACGTGTCACAGTAACGGTCTCCAAGCGAATTGGGGTGAGAAAATCCTTTGAAAGGATTCCGCTTCGGCTTGGGGTTTCTTTTGGGCTTCTTTTTTTGTCTTTTCATAGACCCTCTCAAGGTGATGTTATGCCTCTATTACTGGCTGGTAAGTCCTGAACTCGGAATCCCTCGAGGAGTATTTGAAAAAAAGCAAAACTTCATCGCAGCAAATACCAACACTTCAGGGTTGGTGCTGTTGTGGCATGCTTGAGGCACGGTTTTGCGAATGAAATATGTGTTTTTGTGTTGTTGTCTTCTTGAAGGTTCGTTCTATGGTAGGGGGGCAATAAACGAAGGAAAAAACAAACCCATCCGATCCAAGTTAATATCTTCTTTAGTCCCCTATGCAGCAGAGATGACAAAATAATCTGCCGTCAAGAATGGGAGCGAGGATGAAGAAGAATATCGGGAATTAGAGTTGAATATTATTGATGAACACACTTTGATCGATGTGTCTATGGGGTTTTATGTATGTTTTGGTCTTGGCGCAGTGTAAGGTTGTTTTTGACAAGGTTAGTGGCTTGGAATGAAGTTAATCGAGATTCTGTGTATGGTGTTTCGGAAAAAGGACCTAATGATTTAATTTTTAATCGTAAACGAATCAAAAGGCAGAATGTTGTATGATGCGTTTTTCATGAAGGTACATTCACGAGTACGTGCTTGGGCCCTTCAGGACATAACTCGATTATGAGGAGAATTTTAAATCTGCTCATGTTGACACCATCTGGCGGGCTTAAATATTAACTGTTTGAAATTCGTTTTGGATGAATTTAAATTTTTATTTGGAACATGTTTAGTTGAAATGTATGGGTGGAAAGTTGATTTAGTGGTTAGACATTTGTAAGTTTATTTTTGTTAGTACTATGAAGAAGATGGTATTAAGACCATTATCCCCAATCTTCATACAACACTCATTAAACCTCCAAAATAGCACTTACAATATGATTGCTACTTACTTACTTAACCGGCTTCCAATCCATGAAGGATCTCAGCCTGAGACACTGCAGCCTTTTATCGGGAACGGTTCCTCGCATGCACTATCCAGTGGCCAAAACCAAGCGCTCTGGCATTCGCAATCACTTGGTCCTTGTATAGTAGGTGAGATGAGAAGAGTTTCTTGGCTGGAGCGTTGTCGTCCATTCACTCGATGGGGCCTAGCCAATGTAGTCGTCCTTTTGATAGCATGTACTTTGTTTTGTCCTCATACACTTTAAGACAAACGAGTTACGCCTGCTCTTCAATCGCTGTGAAGGCCTCAAGCACAGCTCTCTTGGATCGACCGATGATGTCTATGTCATCCGCATAGCCTAGGAGCTGTGTTTAGTGGATAGTGTTTTCCGTGCATACCATCTGCCTTGCGCACTATCTGCTCTATGACTATGTTGAAGAAATCAAATGACAGCGCATCTCCTTGTCTGAACCCTGCGAATGTTTGAAACAACTCGGATGAGCTATTACCCATTTGTTAAGCGTCATGCGGCACAGCTGGATCAGTTTGTCCGGGATCCCGAACTGAGACATCGCCATCATAAGCTCTTGGTTATGGATGCTATCATAAGCAACTTTGACGTCGATGAAAAGATTGTAGGTTTGAACTTGAAATTCGTTGGTCTTTCCCAGGATTTGCCTCAGTGTGAATATTTGGTCTAT
This sequence comes from Sphaerophoria taeniata, assembly GCA_943590905.1. Lineage (NCBI taxonomy): Eukaryota > Metazoa > Arthropoda > Insecta > Diptera > Syrphidae > Sphaerophoria > Sphaerophoria taeniata. Next base: position 150,600,523 of record OX016541.1, read on the forward strand.
CGTTGATCTGCTGGGCCTAAGGCCACACTGGTACATTTCTACAACACCCAACCTCGTTTTTGACACGTTTAAAAAAAATAAAACTAGTACCTACCTGTTGTCCATATTGAAGCATGAAAAACAATAATTGTTTCTGTCTCGTCTAACAATTTAATATCAAAACATCATCAAGTTATTCAAAAAAGGATACTCCTGTTAAAATCACAAATTCACAGTCCAACACAGTGCCAAATCCAATGAATGTAGTAATGACGTTTCATTTCAGTACCTAACATTAAGATTTCAAACTTTTTCCTCTTTCAGCAATATGGCTAGTTCCAAAAAAAAAGAAAAGAAAAACAGAAAAGATAGAAGAAAGGAAGAAAACTCAATCCCAACTGACAGAAACCCAGAATCCTTCATTTCATTTTTTTGTTATAAAAAAAGGAGAACTTGAAAAGCGTCAAATAAGAAACCTTTTGGAATGCGGCAGAACCTCAGACCATTCGTTACCTTGCATAATTCATTAACTGAACGCAATAAAAGTATAAATGCTCGCAGAATATTCAACCATTACTCGTGCTTCATTTTCACAAAGTTTGCTTTTTTGGCATACCGAGTGTTGCCATGCAGAACGAATTTTGTTTAGATCCTAACAGCAGAATTAAGAAACACAGAATAGAGAAGGATTAACCTTTATTCTGTGGATTAAGGGGAAAATAGTATTTTCAATATAATATTTTCTTACCTGACATTAACTGACTTGTTCCATCGTGAAGGGTGGTTTAGAGAAAAAGTACAAAAATGTGATAGCTTCTCTTTCAGTTCAATAGATGGCACCTCAATCGACGAGCAAAGACATCAACAAATCGGTTGTCAAGTATCAACAACTAAAGAATTCCCAATGGGAATTTTACTATTCCGGGAACAATTTATTTTTGTTATAGCCGATTTTTCAACCATCGAAAAAATCTACAAATAACAAACTGGCAAATAAACTTATCTGAATATTCATCGGTCGAATAAACAAGAGAGTTATTCGTTAGATAAAGTCTATCTGACGATTGAAAAATCCAATATTTTGCTATCTGTCGAATAAACACTATCTGCTTGATTATCTGACGATTGAAAAATCGGCTCTAATGAGAAATTTTAACCCATAGATTAACTATTATTCTATGGGCTAGCTAACCTGTGGAGTAAGAGTGGAATAGGCGTTTTTTTAATAAATATGACTGACCGGGGACTCTACTGCAGTTACAGCTGGTACTGTTGAAATTACGGCTGATCCTTAGAATGTATGAGTATGATGAATCAATCTGTGACCATGGTGATTTAGTTTGACGCCACAAAGCTGTTTTCATCATAGGACCATATAGCATCAAGAAATCCCCCTGCCGAAGAAGTTAATTTAGATTTTTCTAGATTTTGTTTGTCATCAAAATCTCTTTTTTTCCCAAACTCAAACTAAAAATCAATTTTATGATAATGTGTTTTCCTACCTTAACCAAGTTCTCACGTTTCAATCTGCTTTAAACGGTTTTTATCTTTAAGCAGCTTTAAAAACTTATTTAGCGTGAAAAGACTTCTCAAGCCCGGCATCGCTGGTTACCTTTAAAAAAATCTCTTAAAGTACTTCCTCCCTCTAAAGCACATGGTGAAATATGTAAATTGAAGCGCATGAAGCTAAATATCCTTCCGTAGATTTATCTCCTTTCTACATTATTTAGAAACGTATGCATGTATATTAAAGTAATTTTTGTATGTGTGTGTATTCAGTTATCGTGGAAGGTAAATGGCTTAGCAGAGAGTTAGAAGGACTCAACAAAAGCAACAACAACATAAAAAAAGGTCTAACGGAAAAAAGCAGGACCCAACCAAAATGATGATAATCCACTCTTCTCGAAATGAATGAAGAAGAAATTTATTTTGGCATTTTTATGAATTGCAAGTTTCTCTCATTTCTCCGGCATGGTTTTTCTATTTAATGGAAACATTGCTTTTTGGGTGTCGTCCATGTTTTGAGGTCTACGATATGGTGGGAATGGAAATGAAATTCTTAACAAAGCGCCTAATATGAAAGAAATCAATGGCGTAGAAGATTAATGAATTCTTTGCAGCCATCCACAAAGTGTTGAAAATGGAATTCGACTTTTTTGTGTTCGTTGTATTATTTGGCCCGAACCAAAATCACTCAACAATGCCAAAAGAAATTCGTCATTGTCAATTGATGCTTTTCAAACCTAAAAGGGTTCTCAAAATTGAACACCAAGACGAGCAAAGAAAAAAAAAACGATGAGTTGGCCGTTTCCTTTTTGAACATATATCGAACTCTGAGAGCACTTTGTTTGTTCCGGTTGAGTCATTGTAATGTAATTCGGTGCTTTACCTCTCATATAGGGTGTTTCTCCCACTCTATGGGTATGCAGATGTATGTTGCTGCAACTGTAGGTATGAGAGTCCATGTGCAAACCAAACAATCGATGGACGTTTTTGAAATTGAAGTAAGGAAGCAATTAGTTGGTTGGCTGGTTTTCGGTTACAGCTTCAATGTGATGGGACACTAGGTGAAGGTGTAAGTGATGGAACTGAGATGTTAAGCATTGAAAGTTCGCCTGAACTGGACACACTATAAATCAAAGTCTGAATCTGAAGGGCTTTTTAATGAAAATATAAATAAGTATTCATCCCAGTAGGGCTACAGACACGGCCGGCCTTTGGAGTATACTAATCACTCAAACTCTTTTGTTTTTGGACAGACCAGGTGGCTAGTAAATTAGTCTTTACCCTTCTACTGATTCAAGAGATGAGTGACATTGTACTGGATTGTGTCGTGTCATGATGAAATGATACAAAATAGAAAAGTAATTTATTTCTTATAAAATTCAAGCCATCATCAACAGTAATTCAGAGAAATACGGGTGTTTGCCTTTAAAACAATCTTAAGAGCAAGAAGATGTGTTGAAATTCCAACTTGGGTACTTTGCACATCAATTTGAAGACTGAAGTGAACATACTCTTCAGCATACAAAGCGACGTCGTCCTCAACTTATAATTAGTTCTTAACAGCTTTGAGTTACACTGCTTCAATGGGTTTTGGTCACTGTGGCGTATACGTACTTTTTTTTAAAGTTGTTCGTTAGAAAGCCTTTCGGTTTCACTAATTTTTTTTAACTCTGGTAGTGGTACTGTTGAATGAGGCTCTATAAAGCAGGATGTATGCGTGTTGTAGGATCTGAGGGCATATACTGTATTTTTTCCTACACACCAAGTGCTTACTTTACATCCAAGCTGTAACCACCGGGTACTGGTTTTATCACTAGATATAACTAGCACAACTTGCAAGCGCAGGTACAAAACAAGGAACAGAAGCGCTTTAACAACGGCCCACACTGGTAACCAGACCCTGAACGACAACGGACTACGAATGGAGAGTTTTTACCTGGAATGTAAGAACACTCTACACTCCCTATGCAACTCAAAAAATTGAAACTGTCCTCTCGCAGTATAAGGCAGACATTACTGCAATCCAGTGGGCTGAAGTGCTGCAACTTTCAAAAGAAAAAGTCTTAGATGGATTTTCTTTGGCGTATGCGACGATGACGAATGGAGAAGAAGGTTAAACCGCTAAATGTACGAGCTGTACCAAGATGTGGATGTAGTCCAGAAAGAAAAGACAAGACGTCATATCGAGCGAATGGACGACAATGCTCCAGCCAAGAAAGCCTTCTCATCGCAGCCCTCAGGTTCGAGACGACAAGGAAGGCCAAACCTACGGTATAAAGACCAAGTGACTGCGGATGCCAGAGCGCTTGGTTTTGGCGACTGGAGAGCGCATGCGAGGGACCGTTCCCGATTGGAGCTTGCAATATCTGAGGCCGAGATCTGTCATGGATTGGGAGCCAGTTATAAGTAATTAAGTAAGATGAAGTATTGATATGAATTTGTTAGTCGAGACAAAAACAATAATTGTGTTTCATATGTCATAAAGGACAACAAGAAGGACCAAGTTATGAACGTGTCTGTGGCGTCAAAAAAGAGCCATGCGGCGCGTCCAAAATGACGTATGAACGGGTTAAAATAAGATCAAATAAGACAGAATCGTCACTGATCATCGGTGAGAAAAATACCCCCAAATCTGTGGCCAACATGAAATAAAATAAATAAAATAAATAGAGTGTCGCGACAGCTCTTGAAGAGCCAAGGCCTAAGTGGCTTAGGTTGGGTTAGGTTATATGGGCTGACAGTTGATGTTGTTACCGTCACACTTCGATCAATGTAGATCCATTGTGATACCCTGAAGTGTTGTAACTTCTAAAAAAGTGATTTAACCTATGAATTCTATGGTTGATCAAGCCATTTGGTGGACTTGATAAAGTTCAATAGGCGATTGCCTGGGAGTTCAGATAGTTCTTCTAGTTCATTAAAGAAATAGTTGCCTAAGAATTTTGATCTAGTACGGCAGAGTGCTGGACAGTGGCATAGGAAGTGAGCCGTATTTTCGTGCTCTTCCTCATCGCCACAGCCTCTGCATATGTCGTCCGTACTAAGCCCCATCTTATTTTTGTGGTAGCCAAGTAGGTTATGTCCCGTTATCACACTTATGAGGGATCTTAGGGACGGTTTTTTTAGAAGTAAAATCTTATTGGATTTCTTCTTGTCATAGTGAGGCCAGAGTTTCCTGGTGTTACCGCAGGTTTCTAGTAGGTTCCATCTATCATTTGCTTTTTGAATGACATTATTACTAATATTTCTTTTTAATTCGCATTGAGGGATTCTGATATTATGGTCTATGAGAGAGGGATCAAGTACCGAGCCTTCTCTTGCAAGCTCATCCGCTTTTTCATCCTAAGTGGCTTACTCTCATCAACAATTCTCTGAGTGCGTGTGAAGAATTGAGGGGACCTACAATTTAACGCCGATTCCGAACGGCAAAGTTGAGAAGCACTTTTTCATGACAGATTGATGCTCTTGGAAGATTTGTCAGTTCTTCGCAAGAGGCAGTACCCGTGAAAGATGAAATAAAAACTTGGCCTGAGTAGGACTCGAATCAACGACGTTCTGCTTAGCAGCCAACGCACTAACCAACTAAGCTACGGGCAACTGCCAACATGAAATGGTCCCAAAAAATCGCATCGTGATTCTATTATTATTTTTGTTTATTCATCGCAACAATATTGCCAGAAAAAAAAACCCGAATCCAAATTATTTAAATAAATTTAATGAAAACACTTGAAAGTAAAATAAATATATTTCGTGGCTTTATAATTTATTTTTATATTTTGTATTTTAACCGCACTTGGCTCTTTGCCATTTAAAATAATTTTTTTTTTCGATTTCGACATAATTGGAATCAAAAATACCACATTCTGTTCTTTTTCCCTTTTATATTGGTGTGTAACAAAACCACAACAAATATGTGTATGTATGGATGTGTGCATTTAATTTAATCAAAAAACAAACGAAAAAAATACCACCTGACATATTTGAATCTGTGCACACACACATTGACAATTTTTAACCGAAGTGCACTCATTGGCTATCATTGTGGAAATGAAAAATCATTTTTTATGTTTGCACAAATCATTAATTATATTAAATATTTTCACAGTTTAATTTAATCAGTGAAATTTGCAGAAAATATTGCACCAATTATTTTTTTTTTCTGTCAATAATTTGACTCTGTCGAATTATGAGGGTAAAACAGCCGAATCATATGCGAGTAGATTATTAAAAAATCTCGGACTAAAGTGGAATTAATTAAAAAGACGGCTGCAATTAACAGAGTTTAATTATGGTCGAGGTGGTTTTAAATGGCTTAAGGGTGATTGTTTGTTAAATTTGTGGCAGTTGTATCTCTGTTTTGAGGAAGGATCTTATGCTGATTGGAATGGTTAACCATCCTTCAACGATTGTATTCAAATTTCAAGCCCTCGTGAGTGTGTATTCACATGACCCTCGATACAGAAATTTCGGTTAGCCAAGGTTAAGACCTCAGCTGTCAAAAAAGGGTTCACACACAGGAGGCAAATACGATAAATGACTAATGTGAAATTTTAAATTTATTCGTCAGGTCATCGAAAGGCCCGTTGAATTTTAAAAACGCAGAGATTTGAAATTCTGGTTTTAACCCTAAACGTGTTAAACCTTTTTGCAAATTTATAAACGAACAAAAAAGTTTTTGCCGCCCTCAAAATCCAACAAAAAAATGTTGCTAACATTTCACGCAATTTGCTCATCCGGATGGAATGCTTTGTTGGGTGTAAAAACTTTCAAACCACCAGCAAACCGAGTAAATAGTTCGAAACACGAGCATCAAATCCAAAAAAAAAAAAGAAAAACACATAGAAACCTCAGAGTAAACCAAAAATATGTTTCCAATCCTAGAAAACTTAAACAATGCAACCCCCTGCTTTGCTTCAAGCATTTGCTTGGGGCTCCAAGTCATTAGCACAATTCAGAGATGAAGAGTCGAGATGAAATTCGACACCAAAACAAATATGCTTGGTTGAACTTCTGTTGTCTCTCTCCCAGCTTATCCATCCAAAAGTTAAATGAAAACCTCAAACCTTATCAGATTGAACTTAGCGTCGTTGGAACAAAGAACTCCTTTTTTCATCCTCATCCATATTGAATGTCCATTTATCTGCCAATCTCAAAAGTTGTGGTTTCGACAAATTTAAATTCAGGTCACGTTCGTCAGGGATAAATCCAAAAGGACGGATGGAATAGTTATGATTATAAGCAGATTCTTTATGATAGTATCTTTGGTTATAAACGAGCATATCTTTATCTAACCTTGAGGTCAAAAGCAAACTAAAAACAAAGCAAATAGGGAAAAAATCAAAAGTCTACCGAGAGACACAAAAAACCCAAATTCTCATTCCAAACACATTTCTGACGAAATGAATACAATGAATAAAATTATCTTAAAGTGTGGCATTATAATTTTGAAGGTGATCTGTGTGTCTGTGTGTGGTGTGTAGGTGTGCGAAGACACCGATCGATGGCCGGGCCAGCTCGTCGAAAGATGGAATAGATTTATTTAAGTTGGCACTGTAGGCTGGCTTCTATGGGAGAGGACGAATGACAAATTGAAGTCTTTGGCTAAGTGTATTAAAGCTGGTAATGCGACAAAAATGGTACGTTGAGGTAATTTATAAGGACTAAGAGGTTTATGGTGTCTATAAATTTGTTTTTTTAAAGATTTTGAATAAGTAGTTATGTTTGCTGACTCTTTTAAAGAGACTAGCCAGCTCCGGCAGTCCTGTAACCTCAGTTGGGTGACGTATTCGCCCACATTTACTGCGCCGCAAGTCCAATGTAACATAAGGCCGAATTATGCTTTCAAAATTGAAATTAGACTGACTGCAAAGAATCGGCATTGTAGTCCTCGATCCAAACTGATATTGACTTATAAGGTTGCTTATGGCCGGTTCCACACAGCACAGACTCTTGTAGGGAAATAGGATTAGTCATACGAACGACAGAAAAAAAAATTGAGGACAATTAAAACTAAAAAAAAATCCACTTTCCCATAAAATTAATTACATCACCCAACACTGCTACCGTACCAAAATTGCATAAAGCTTAACATTAGAATTTAGAAGTCAAGGCAAAAAGAAAGTGCCGATACCGCATCGGAATGTTGAGAATATGGACCACTGCAATGCAGAGGAATCGATAAAGGTATACTTTGCATAGGCATATAAGCATAGAAGCAAACAACCAGAGCGATAAGGCAGTAAGAGTTAGTTGGCGTATACATTTTTAACGAGAAGGTACTCTCGATCCAAAAGTTTTAAATAAAACCAATTTTTTTTAACAAATTAAGCGTGGCTCACGTCAAGTAATCTTTCGGGTCTACTGAATTAAAAGTTCACTTCTTTTTCTTTAATACGAATTAAAAAAGAAAATAAAACAACTGTGATCGCCGCTAAAATCAAGCTATAATTAGTTTTTTTTCTCTTTAATTGGTGAGTTAAGTCATTTTCTTGTTAAGAAATAATAATTTAAAAATTGACATTTTTAGATGTCTTAAATAATCTTCACTGAAACGAAATTTTATACCCGAACTCATCAAATTATTTAGAGCTGGTGAAATTCACCTCTAGGTAAGAATCTGGTTCTAATTTTTTTTTATTAATTAGTTTCTGATCATTGCGTTGTAATTACGAATTCTTATCAGGCAGCAACAGGGGGGCTGTCGGAACTTTTATCGGTTAGACACGAAGCGCCAACGCAAAGAGCCACGCGGGGTCAGGGGGATAACCAAAGACAAACAAAAATTAAGAGAAAAACATAGCTCCATAAAAAAACAAAAAAACACTCAAATTGATCTACGGTGCAGTAAGAGCAGCAAGGTGAAGAAAAAAGAAGAAAACGCACGTCGTCTAAAGGAAGACAAAAGACATCATAATCTCTACGGTGGTCACTCTGACGATCAATTCGACTCAAACATAAGTCTTTTCGATGATTTAGAAGAGCGAGCAGCCTTAAACAAATACCCCTCCCGTATTCCCGTCCCTTTCTTTAAAACTCTCTACTTCAACTTCATATGTAAAAAAAAAATAAAAGGAAAGAGAATTCGGTTAACAAAAAAATAGAATAAGAAACAAAAAAAAAAGAGATAAGTAATCGTCCAATTAATTAGCCTATTGATGTACAAATATAAATAAGAATAACTTTTGATTTGACAGCCAGATTAATAAGTAACCACACGAATCCAGTCAAAACCGTGCACAGTTTTCACCAGGAATCGTCGCAGTAAGTTCCAAGAAGTCAAAGTGAGTAACAAAAAAGTTATTTGTTAGATTTTTATTATATTTGGATCATCAATGGAGAGTACCGAATGAGATGTACTTCTTTTAAGCAAAAGCAAACATTTAAGAAAAAAAAGATCGTAACTTGAAGATAGAACCGAATTATCATTTGCTTTTTTTGGTTTCCTTAATCTAATATTAGAAAGCTATTTGTGCTATAATAGTGAAAGAATTATTAGATAATATTATTAATACGAAGTACACCCTCAAAAAAATTATAAATAATAAACTGAATAATTGTTTTTTTTTTTATAAAAATGCGTATAGCGATTTCTTTTTTTAATTATTGATACCTACTTAATGGGATTGTAAAGACCAATACACGAAAAGAAATGATTTTTTTTGGAGTTTATGATAATTTTGTTTGTCGACCGATTGTGAATTGATGATGTGTTAAGGGCTAAAATAAGGATGTGAGCTAAGTGGAAAGAGTGAGGGAAACCTTCAAGCGGATGATTTAACAAGAAGAGATTCTTGTTTCAGTTAAGGGGTTATTGTCTAATAAGGAGCTTTGACAGTAACCAAAGGTGTGTTTCGATTAGGGTTTTGTTCTTTATTCGAAATGCTAGGGGAGGGTTTATTGCTCCAGGAACACCATCACCTATGTTCCCATTGACAGTTAGTTTAAGGGTTATCTTAGTTCGGGTTCTGCTCTCGTATAATTTATATTTCTCGAATTTTCACCATCGAAAGAAAGGCCTGAAAAAACGTAACACCGTCTATTTTCTGCAACAAGATCCCACCCCTCCGACGAGCTAGGATGAGCGTGTACTTGCAGGCCAACCAGTTGCGAAGGAAGTAGACAACCTTTTTTTTCTATCCGTTTTGGTGATGGTCTGAACGACCTGTAGCGGTTGGATTCAAACCTTTCGGGTATAAAAGGGAACGTACGCCAGAGTGTAATTTCGCTGAAGTAACCTAAAGTAAGGGAGTAATAAACTAGTAGATCAATTCGTAGATTTTTTTATTGGTTTTCCTTTAAATAACGCGAAACAAAGAAAAGTACACTCGGGCGTATACTTGTTATTTTTAATATAATCTATGGAATCGATTTGTATAGTAGAAAAAAATAAAATAAAACCAAGTTCGTTACAGGTGGCGCCCAACGTGGGGCCCGACTTGATAACCTTAAACGTTAGGACCTTTGATTTAAGATATATTTTTAGGTGTTGATTTTCGGTATGCGGTAAGGTTAAAGAGAAAAGTTGGTTGGAGTGTTGTAACTGTTATCCGGAGAGTAGAGAATACTTTTATTCAACTTTTGTTCGTTGTGATGGCTACAGACCCCGATTAATTTTCTTTAGTTTGTTTATTGCTTATCTCATAAACTTTATATCCAACGTTGGAGTGAATTATTCCTTCAATGGGTCAGTTGTATGGAGTTATGAAGATGAGTAGTTTATAAAAAAAAAAAATTAAGTTTCTGCCTAAGAGCACACAAAATAAAAGCTTTTGTCCGAGGGATTAAGTGACGTATTCCTGATCCTTGACAGTAGCAAAAGCATTATGTTGTAGCAGCAACCAAAAATCATATAAACATTCCTAAACATTTACCTGATTATTTAGGAAATAATTGATATCTTGTTATCCAGTTAGTTAGAGTTTGTAACCTAACTTTCGATGATGTAACAATCTACATTTGTTTTTTAATTTAAATGAGAAAGTCTTTAATTTAGTTACAAAAAATCATTCCTAACATGTCACTTACTTTTATGAATTGATATATACTTTTTTTTCTTGAAGTTCTCACATTCACTTCACACATATGAACATAAAGTACATAATATATTTTTGGTTTTGGGATAAGTAACCATTTATTAGTATCTTTTTTGATGGTTATTTTTCTTTTCGAAGTATAGTTTTTTTTATATATAAAATTCAAGTAAAGCAATATATTTTTTTTTGAAATTCAATATTTTGTTAGTAAATTTTTTTTTTCAATGGACAGTAGCGGTCGGCCGCAGGAAAGACCTTCATATAGCGGGAATCGTAGTTCAATTAAAACTAGAAGCCAATCTAAATTTAATAAAATGGCTAGTAATAGCAATAATTCAAACACAAGCCGTGAGAATCTAGGCCCCAGTGAAGGGGATGGTAATGGCATAAATCGTCAGCAAGGGGGGAATGGAAATGAAGGGGACGGTAATACTTCTCAAGAGGCAGAGCAGTTTGAGAATTATGTTAAGGACGTAGTGACAGCGACAGTAGGTCTCCAACGGACGGAGGATCAACGTTTCTTGCGTGAAGAACTCGCTAGGAACCAAGCAATCATTATGGATCGGGTAGAAACACTCATTCGTGCTCTCTCAGTTTCCTCTCAAGCACCCAAAACCAGTGGAAATAACACAGCGAATGTTAATAACGCCATGAACAATAATAACGTAGAAAATAATAGACCAGTTGTACAAGAACAGCCAGGACCATTTACAGTCAACCAGGCTCGGGAAAATTCCAACGAAGTAGTTCATCCAGTTAATATGAGTCGCGGATCGAATGTCGATAATTTTCTAGCTCAATTGGGTGGTATGAATTTTAATAATTCACCAAATGTTTCGAATGATCCGACCTCACATTCACAGGTCGCGGCATCTCCTTCACAATCTTTAACTAGATCTCCAAATTATGAAAAATGGGGGATTAAATTTGATAACCAGAAAATGTCAGTTGACGATTTCTTATTTCGTTTAGATAGGATTAAAAATTGTTACAATGCGACCTGGCAAGACGTCTTTCTGAATTTTCACCACTTTGTTTCGGGGAAGGTAGAAAATTGGTATTGGACTTATACTATGAGTAATCCACGAGTCACATGGGCTACATTAAGGTTCGCACTCATTGAACAATATCGTAGTCTCGAGACTGACTCAGAGCTTTCAAGAAAGATGTGTGACCGGAAGCAACTACCTCACGAGAGTTTCAATGATTTTTATGAGGATTTAATTCAATTGAATTCGAGGCTAAGAAATCCTAAGCCAACCAAGGAAATCATCGAACTCATCAAACTAAATGTTAAACGAAGAATCGGTGAGCTTCTAATCACATTCAGTACGCATAGTCTACCAGAGATGGTATACGTCTGCCGGACCGTCGAAAAATTCCTGAACGGAAATGAGACGCCTAGATTTACCAACAAATTTGGACAAATGTCCACAAATAATCAAATTCGGCGTGTAGTCCATGAAGTTGAGATGCTTCCAGAAGTTGCTATTCCATCAGGAACGGCAGAAGTGGAAGCGATTCATAAAAGTAATCATTCGATTCTTTGTTGGAATTGTAAGGGTGTGGGTCATACCTTTAGAGAATGCCTCGATGAACGCCGTAACCTTTTTTGCTTCAGATGCGGCCTTGAAAATGTTATAACCCCCAATTGTGGAAAATGTGCGGGAAACCGTCAAACGAGCAAAGCTTTAACCGGGGAGAGTTGCTCGAAGACAAAGAACCCGGACATTACCAGAAACTAGAAAACCCTAACCAAATCACTATACTCAAACGGCCACATATAGCTCCTGAAATAGATTTAAAAGAAAAACAAACACCTCCTAGAAAATCCCTTCATGAGCGTCAATTAGACTACTATGAAGCTAGGGAAAGAATATTGACATGTCGAAAACCATCTAATCGAATCCAAAAACTCCGAGACAGACACAATAAGAAGAAAAATATGTACAGGGTTGTTTCTTCAGCGGTGGTGAATAGCTCATCAGAAGATCCCCGTCCTTATGTATCGGTCAGCATTTTTGGACAAAATTGGCTTGGTCTACTCGATTCTGGTGCTAGTATCAGCTGTTTAGGCGGGGGATCTGTAGAATACTTTAAGAACTTTTCGTCATCTTTAGCTACGGCTGACGGCCAAAAACAAAGCATTGTCGGAGTTTTATCGACTCAGATTTTGTATAAAAATACTTTGATGGACATTGACCTTTTTATTGTCCCCTCATTAAGCCAAAAATTATATCTGGGCGTAGATTTTTGGAGGAGTTTTCAACTCGCTCCTAATCTGATAGCCGAAATATCTGATGTACCCGAAAAGAGCTCTCAGGAATGTATTTTGAATCCTCAGCAAACTATTGCACTTCAAGAAACGATAAAACTGTTTCCATCTTTCTCCACGAAAGGCTTAGGAAAAACTTCCTTGATAGAACACGTGATAGATACCGGAGACGCAGCTCCAATTAAACAGAGGCACTACCCTATATCCCCAGCGGTACAAGCCCTGATGTATGAGGAATTGGACCGTATGATTTCTTTGGACATTATTGAAGAAAGCCCTAGCCCATGGAGTTCACCAGTGGTTCTCGTGCGGAAACCGGGAAATAACCGCTTATGTCTAGACTTTCGGAAAGTTAATATGGTGACAAAGAAAAATGCGAATCCAATTGCTCATATTGAGGGATTGTTAGCGCGCTTTTCGGACCCACACTTTATTTCAAGTGTGGATCTGAAGGATGCGTACTGGCAGATACCGCTGGAGAAGGGCTCTCGAGAAAAAACTGCCTTCACGGTACCTGGACGTCCACTCTATCACTTCAAAGTCATGCCTTTCGGACTCTCAAATGCAGCCCAGAGTTTAACATGCCTCATGCACCAAGTCATTCCACACGAATTAAGAGACAGAGTCTTCGTATACTTGGATGATTTATTAGTTTTTTTCACACTCCTTCGAAGAACACCTTAAAATCTTAACAACGGTAGCAAATAGGTTGAACGAAGCGGGCTTAACCATAAATGTCGAAAAATCCAGATTTTGTTTACGAGAACTTCCCTACTTAGGATATATCGTAGGTCAGGGAGGTATAAAAGCAGACCCCGATAAAGTAACGGCGATAATCGATTTCCCTGTACCAAAGACTCCACGTCAAGTCAGAAGATTCCTGGGCATGGCTGGATGGTACAGGAGGTTCGTAAGAGACTTTTCGACCTTGGCTGCTCCTTTAACCAACACCCTAAAGAAGAACCTCAAATTTAATTTTGACGAAAAAGCAATTGAGTCGTTTAACGCTATAAAAAGGGAATTGACTTCGGCTCCGGTTTTAGTGAATCCGGATTTTTCCAAGCAATTTATTATTCTTTGCGACGCTTCCGCTACGGGGATTGGTTGTGTCCTTTGTCAAAAAGGCGAAGAGGGTACGGAGCTTCCGATTTACTTTTATTCACAAAAACTTAATGCCGCACAAAGAAACTACTCAGTAACCGAGCGGGAATGCCTAGCAGCGGTTAAGGGCATTCAAAAGTTCAGGCCATATATTGAGGGGTATAGGTTTAAAGTGGTTACCGATCACTCGAGTTTAAAGTGGCTCATGAGCTTGAAAGACCCCACGGGCAGGTTAGCACGTTGGAGTCTGAAGCTCCAAGGCTTTGACTTTGAAATTGAGCACAGGAAAGGCACTTTAAACGTAGTCCCAGATGCACTCTCCCGGGTATATCAAGTGGATTCCGTTCATTTGCAAGATGAGGTACCAAGTCTCAAGTCTATAAATCCTGATGACGTTCTCCATGTTAATTTGGAGGATCCAAACTTTAAATCTGAAGAATATATAGAATTAATTGGTCATATTGAGAGAAACAAAGAACAGTTACCCGATCTTCTAGTTTCCAAGGGGTATATATACAAAAAAACTAAATTTAGTACGGGAAATCCTATCCAGGATGATTTAACATGGAAACTCTGGATACCATCGGCGCTGACAGATAATCTGGTCTCGCTTGCCCATTGCCCACCACGAGCCTCACACGGAGGTATAACAAAGACATTATATCGCCTTCGTCAACGTTATTTTTGGCCAAATATGACTTATGACGTTAAACATTTCATAGAGAATTGTGAAGTCTGCAAAATGACGAAATCTCCAAACACAACCTTGAGAGCTGAAATGGGAAAGGCTTTCATGGTAGAGCGGCCCTTTCAGCATCTCTATATCGATTTTATTGGACCCTATCCACGGTCAAGAAGTGGAAATACCCAAGTCGTAATCGCGCTAGATCAGTTGACAAAATTTGTCCTGATTAAACCGCTAAAAAGGGCAACCGCGGACTCGGTATTAAAATTCTTACGGGAAGATATATTTCTCCTTTTCGGCGTACCCGAAAGTATTTTATCCGACAATGGTTCTCAATTTGTCAGTCGCGAATTTTCGAAAATGGTAGAAAAGTTTGGCATAAAACATTATAGGACTGCGGTTTACTCACCACAGTCGAATGCGAGCGAACGAGTGAACCGGTCAATCCTTGCAGCGATTCGGTCGTATATTAACCCGAAACAGAATAATTGGGACGCTCATCTTTCCTCCATTAGTAGTGCACTTCGCACTACCGTTCATTCAGCCTTACAAATGTCACCCTATGAAGCGCTTTTTGGGCAACGGATGATGGAACATGGGGCAGATTATAAGCTTCTTAGAGATATAGGTGGATTAAATAATTCCGAGATAGAATGGCTCCCTAAAACAGCCAAGATGAACATTTTGCATTCGTATCTCAAGAACGCGTTGCAAAAGGCCCATGATTCTTATAAAAAAACTTACGATTTGAGAAGCCGAGCGGTGACATATAAAGAAGGAGACCAGTTGTATAAAAGAAACTTCGTTCTAAGCGACGCGTCGAAAAAGTTAAATGCAAAACTGTGTCCTAAATTTATTAAAGTAACAGTAATGAAAGTCTTGGGTAATAACTTATACAAAGTCATTGATTCCAAGGGTCATACCTCCATAAACCATTCAAAGGACTTAAAAAAATTAGGAAATAAAACCACACTGGTATTAGCCCGGCCACCTCAGCTGTGCATGAGACAAATTTGTCAAAAAGAACATACTAACGTCTCTGGGTTAATCTTCTTATCCTTTTGACGCGCTTGACCTTGTCAAAAGAATAAGTTTTGTAGGGAAATAGGATTAGTCATACGAACGACAGAAAAAAAATTGAGGACAATTAAAACTAAAAAAAAATCCACTTTCCCATAAAATTAATTACATCACCCAACACTGCTACCGTACCAAAATTGCATAAAGCTTAACATTAGAATTTAGAAGTCAAGGCAAAAAGAAAGTGCCGATACCGCATCGGAATGTTGAGAATATGGACCACTGCAATGCAGAGGAATCGATAAAGGTATACTTTGCATAGGCATATAAGCATAGAAGCAAACAACCAGAGCGATAAGGCAGTAAGAGTTAGTTGGCGTATACATTTTTAACGAGAAGGTACTCTCGATCCAAAAGTTTTAAATAAAACCAATTTTTTTTAACAAATTAAGCGTGGCTCACGTCAAGTAATCTTTCGGGTCTACTGAATTAAAAGTTCACTTCTTTTTCTTTAATACGAATTAAAAAAGAAAATAAAACAACTGTGATCGCCGCTAAAATCAAGCTATAATTAGTTTTTTTTCTCTTTAATTGGTGAGTTAAGTCATTTTCTTGTTAAGAAATAATAATTTAAAAATTGACATTTTTAGATGTCTTAAATAATCTTCACTGAAACGAAATTTTATACCCGAACTCATCAAATTATTTAGAGCTGGTGAAATTCACCTCTAGGTAAGAATCTGGTTCTAATTTTTTTTTATTAATTAGTTTCTGATCATTGCGTTGTAATTACGAATTCTTATCAGGCAGCAACAGGGGGGCTGTCGGAACTTTTATCGGTTAGACACGAAGCGCCAACGCAAAGAGCCACGCGGGGTCAGGGGGATAACCAAAGACAAACAAAAATTAAGAGAAAAACATAGCTCCATAAAAAAACAAAAAAACACTCAAATTGATCTACGGTGCAGTAAGAGCAGCAAGGTGAAGAAAAAAGAAGAAAACGCACGTCGTCTAAAGGAAGACAAAAGACATCATAATCTCTACGGTGGTCACTCTGACGATCAATTCGACTCAAACATAAGTCTTTTCGATGATTTAGAAGAGCGAGCAGCCTTAAACAAATACCCCTCCCGTATTCCCGTCCCTTTCTTTAAAACTCTCTACTTCAACTTCATATGTAAAAAAAAAATAAAAGGAAAGAGAATTCGGTTAACAAAAAAATAGAATAAGAAACAAAAAAAAAAGAGATAAGTAATCGTCCAATTAATTAGCCTATTGATGTACAAATATAAATAAGAATAACTTTTGATTTGACAGCCAGATTAATAAGTAACCACACGAATCCAGTCAAAACCGTGCACAGTTTTCACCAGGAATCGTCGCAGTAAGTTCCAAGAAGTCAAAGTGAGTAACAAAAAAGTTATTTGTTAGATTTTTATTATATTTGGATCATCAATGGAGAGTACCGAATGAGATGTACTTCTTTTAAGCAAAAGCAAACATTTAAGAAAAAAAAGATCGTAACTTGAAGATAGAACCGAATTATCATTTGCTTTTTTTGGTTTCCTTAATCTAATATTAGAAAGCTATTTGTGCTATAATAGTGAAAGAATTATTAGATAATATTATTAATACGAAGTACACCCTCAAAAAAATTATAAATAATAAACTGAATAATTGTTTTTTTTTTTATAAAAATGCGTATAGCGATTTCTTTTTTTAATTATTGATACCTACTTAATGGGATTGTAAAGACCAATACACGAAAAGAAATGATTTTTTTTGGAGTTTATGATAATTTTGTTTGTCGACCGATTGTGAATTGATGATGTGTTAAGGGCTAAAATAAGGATGTGAGCTAAGTGGAAAGAGTGAGGGAAACCTTCAAGCGGATGATTTAACAAGAAGAGATTCTTGTTTCAGTTAAGGGGTTATTGTCTAATAAGGAGCTTTGACAGTAACCAAAGGTGTGTTTCGATTAGGGTTTTGTTCTTTATTCGAAATGCTAGGGGAGGGTTTATTGCTCCAGGAACACCATCACCTATGTTCCCATTGACAGTTAGTTTAAGGGTTATCTTAGTTCGGGTTCTGCTCTCGTATAATTTATATTTCTCGAATTTTCACCATCGAAAGAAAGGCCTGAAAAAACGTAACACCGTCTATTTTCTGCAACAAGATCCCACCCCTCCGACGAGCTAGGATGAGCGTGTGCTTGCAGGCCAACCAGTTGCGAAGGAAGTAGACAACCCTTTTTTTTCTATCCGTTTTGGTGATGGTCTGAACGACCTGTAGCGGTTGGATTCAAACCTTTCGGGTATAAAAGGGAACGTACGCCAGAGTGTAATTTCGCTGAAGTAACCTAAAGTAAGGGAGTAATAAACTAGTAGATCAATTCGTAGATTTTTTTATTGGTTTTCCTTTAAATAACGCGAAACAAAGAAAAGTACACTCGGGCGTATACTTGTTATTTTTAATATAATCTATGGAATCGATTTGTATAGTAGAAAAAAATAAAATAAAACCAAGTTCGTTACACTCTGACACCGGCTTTAATTAAATTTTGTCTGCGCAACAAGTCTGTGCAGATGCAGACTTAAGTCGCAGTCTGTACAATGTAAAAGGTGATTAAATAAAAAAAAACCTTACAGGGCTACTACGACATTATTCGCAGCCCAGGCCTATAAGGAGTGGTTTGGCCGGTTTACTGTCTTTGGAGTTAAACTAAAGACTTGGCCCTCCAGGTTGGGAGTAATGCATTGGGGTGACTGCCCGGCCACATAAAGAAGAGATAGTTCCGAAATACCAACAAGCCTCGGATACGGACGGAATTAATGGTGACGACCCACGCAAATGATTTAAGGATAGCAAATTTCAGTTTTGCACTTGGAACGTTAGGTCCCTTAATGGACCACATGCAGCCGAACAATTAGGGGAAACCTTTGACTGATATAAAGTAGATCCAAGAAATGCGATGGGATGGTATAGGACTGCGAACAATGAACAACTGTGATATCAACTACGGCGACTGCTACCGGGAACAAAATCAACGTATATTTGTAGGTGGATTTGTAGATGGAACTCGACTCAGGAGGACGGTCTTGAATTTCAACTAAGCGAATAAGCGCATCACGACAATTTGGCTTAATTCACCAACGTTAGCCTCATCTGCGCTTACGCCCCCACTGAGGAAGCATGACGACACCAAACACAGGTTCTACGAGCTCCTCTACAAGACCTATGCAAGCAAAGCAACGCCCTAGCTATGACATTAAAATTGTCCTTGCAGATTTTAATGCTAAGGGCAGAGCACAGTGGTATATTATCCTAAAGGCAAACTAGGCACGTGCCTAGGGGCGCGGCAACAAAGGGGCGCGGCAACAAAGGGGCGCGCGGGCGCAGTAATTCTTACAAGAGGCAAATAATGCGTGTTCATATGTGGTTGTAACAAACTTGTGAACACGAATTGCACTTACATCTTTTGTTAACATAAAAATCGGTCCTGAGCAATTACTCTTACAGTACAGAGTCAACTCGGTTTGCCAACTCGGAAATCGACTTAGCTTTCTTCTAATTTGATAAGCGTATTGATTCTACTTATTGTAGGGGCAAATAACCTAATGGTCGATGTTCATCACCGGATGGCAAAGATTTCGACGTATTTCGGGGCATTCCGATTTGAGAACCGAGCTGCCACTCGGTTTGCATAAGAACCAACTCGAGTTAACTTGGTTTACAAAATTAACGTTGCGGAAGATCATTAATTAACCAAATTCGTAAGATCTTTCGGACAATACGAATAGATCTCATGCTAACTAAGTCTCTTTTTCCTTGGCCCCTATTTCAACGCCCTTTCTTTAGTCGCAGTGCAGCGATTTCGGTCAAACTATAGTACGAAATATTTCTATATAGGGGCGCCAGTGAGATGCTTGCCTATGGCACCCTAAACCTTTGATCCGCCACTGGCAGAGCAGAAATCTTTGATGAAATAATCGGACGAAATAACATACACGACACCACCTCCGATATAATTGACTTAGATTAATCGACTTGTCCGCATAATCCGAGGTGCCAACATTGTGGACCACTACCTTATTGTTGCCAAGGTACGAATGCGGATACCCCAAACAAGGCCAACACTTGAAAATGCTAGAAGAAAACTCGAAGTCAAACGGCAATCTCTTGTGATTTGCTAGATCCTTTCCCGATCGTGTCACTGAAAATCTCCTTTGGTTGGCGATGAGTGCCTGCGAGCACATGCAGCTAAACAAGAGGCATACAAAGCGGCACTGCAAAGAAGGACACGACCAGCTCGTGAGCTCTAGGAGTACATACGTCTCAGAAAAAAGAAAAGGTAGCATGAGAAGCGTGATCGATGTGATACGCAGCCATTCTCAAAGTGTGTTCCGCGGAACCCTAGGGTTCCGTGATAGCTTTGTAGGGGTTCCGCAGAAAAAAAAACACCTCTCCCTGTTCTTTGATAATACAATAAAAATTTCATATAAAAAGTGTTGAATTGATTCATTTTGTCGATCGAAAAATCCATTTGTACTATCTGAATCCATTCATTGCATAACCTACATCCCTTTTCCAAACACCTCCCTTTTACAGTTACATATTTGCTAGAAACAAAGTTTCGGTTGTTTTACTGCTGCATTCTGTATTAATTCTGTACATTTCTTCTCATTTCTCAAGGAAAATGTTCCCCTCAGCTGTAGATATCGCACGATCGATTTACACCATTTTGATTTCAAAATAGTTTTTTTTTTTTTTTAATCCATCAGAGCGATAATAATGGAAAATTTTTATTCTGGATATAGGCAAGTACTTTTGACAAGGAAATTAAGGGTTTCAAAAAGAATAATAAAAAAGAATAAACCTTGGAGCTGTCCGGAGACCAGATTTTCGGTATTTTTGGTTCCAGAGTCCGGACACTCAAAAAAAATCGATTAAAAAAACGCAAAACTCAATTTTTTTCTTTAGTTATTGGAAGTTCATTATATTTTCTATGAAACAAACTCCATTTGATTGCAAGATCTCACAAGATCAACTATTCCCAGTATATTTTTCCAAGGTCTGACACAATTTTTTCGTTAAGAAAACAGCAGAACAGCAGCGGCTGCTGCTTAAACCACCCATAGCTTTTCCGTTATACATTCGATCGGCTTGAAACTTCTTATGTATATATGTGGAAAATGTTACTGTATTTTGTTGTTTCTTGCAAAATTCTGTGTTTAGTTTCTCTTTTATTCTCCATAGAGGAAAAATCGTCCGGACACTGGGGCCTGTCCGGAGACTGGTGCAGTTACTTGTTATGTGAGTAACTAATAATTGACTGGTTCATTGCGCTGTTCCTATGCTAATTAATAAAGAATACACTTTTCAAAACTATTGTTTTATAATAGTTGTAGGGTTCCGTTAAGTATTTCGTTTACCAAAAGGGTTCCGTCACCAAAAAAGATTGAGTACCGCTGTGATAGAGGAATGCCACAACAGGAAAGATGTTCGAAAGCTTTATAAAAAGGTAAAACAAACCTCCAGCGATCTCACACCGAACGCCCGAACCGAAGCCTGTAGAGATAGAGACCATCATGGAAACATCGTAGTCACCACAGAGGCTTGTCCAGGCTCGTCAGCAAAGCCACCTGGTCCACCGCGTTGCATTTGAGTTTCAATTTCATTCTCTTTTATTCGTTACGTCGAAAATGAAACGTTGGCGTCATTGCCTTGGGTTTGGCCCATCTTCCTCTCCTACCTACTTGTAAAGGTCTCTCCATCGGTGTTGCATATTTAGCCAGTCCATTTATTCGCAAATCACAGAACTTGTAGCCACTTTAAAATCCAAATAAACGTCCACCCGGTATCCTTGTTTTCCTTAGTCTTATAGCAATGTGTACCTACAAATTAGTATGCACCTAATTATGTGTCCCAACTCCAATTAGAAATAATTAGATATGTTATGTTTGTATTGGTATGTCAGTATCTTAGGCTAAAACAATAAAACTCCTCTATACCCATGCACATGTGTTTGATTCATATTCTATTCAATTCCATCCAATAGATTTGTTCAGGTGCGGTGCAATTAGTGATTTCATCACAAGCTCCAATAGTTCAACAAGCTTGTTCAATTGTTCTACACATAATTATCCCTGAATGAGGCAGCAAATTGCGAAAGTTAAATAGGCCAACTTCTCACATCGTGTGCGCTTCGACACAGCCACAGGAAGTTATTCAGGATGATTTAATTTTCAAACACTGACAATATCCTGAACCCAACTATACAAGAACCAACCTCGTGAAATAGAATAACCTTTGTGCCTTCGACTCTATTGTTTTGTTCGTCGACGATGTTTAGACGCGCTTCAATGCACAACGGCATTACGGCAAATGGCAAAACAATGAACCAAATACAGCTCATGTTTCTGCTCTTTGTATAGGGTGTCCCAATAAGAGCGCACTTTTTAAAACTGGAATATCTTCTTTGTCATGCATGTAGGAACTCTGAAATTTTGCAGATGTCACCTCCGTTTGTTCCGATTACTAAAAATGAAGCGCTTTTTGAAAGAACAATAACACGTTATAATGGTAAAAACTCATTACAAAAATGGGGAAAGTTACGCTTCGCAAACTTCACCAAATTTTCAGTCGAGAGAGTGTACCTAATATGTCAACCATTCGAAGAGTGGTCAAAAAATTTGAAGAAACTGGGTCAATTATGGATGATAAGAATACTTTGCGTCAACGTACTGGTCGGTCTCTTGAAAACATTGCTGCTGTAAACGAGAGTGTTGTCCAGAACCCGAAAACATCAATTCGACAGTGAGTGTGAACGGCATTCGTTACAGGAATGTGATAACGGACTTCTTGTGGCCTCAACTGGACGGCATGAATCTGGACAACATGTGGTTTCAGCAGGACGGCGCAACTTGCCATACTGTGCGCATGAAAAAATCGACTTATTGCAGCAACGATTTTCAGAACAAATTATTTCACGAAATTCTGATGTGAACTGGCCACCAAGATCGTGCGATTTAACGTCGTACGGTTTTTTTCTTTGGGGTTTTGTGAAATCTCAGGTTTATGCGAATAAACCCGAAACAATTCCTGAGCTCAAATCGGAAATCCAACGTGTTGTCGGTGAGGTACAGCCACATCTCTATGAAAAAGTCATTGAAAATTTCATGAAGAGAGTAATGGCCTGTCATCGGAGCCGGGGGGGTCATTTGCCGGATATTTTATTCCATACTTAATCGGAACATGTCTTCTTTACAATACAATAAAAATATCACACCTCTGTCATAAAATTCTTGGTTTTATTTGCAAATTAAATTTGCACTCTTATTGGGACACCCTATACCTTCCTCTATTCTATAGACCAATACGCATAAGGCAGTAACGAAGGATGGACTCGAATCGAAACATTAACAAAATGTGTCCATTGTTTCAGAATTGATACAATGATGGATATGGAATTTTTTTCAGTGCACCAATTGTTCAGGTCTATTAAACAATTTTCAATCATCAAAACGGAAAGTTCAAGGATTAAAAAACAGATCAATTCGAAACTAAATACGCATTAAGGGAAATTGTATTATTTAAAATCAATAGGCGGTACTAATTAAAACAAATTAAAAATTAAAAAAAAAAAACGATTATACAATTACTACGTTGTTGGTTAATTAAAGGCCTTACGTTCGATTTTCGTTTAAAGTCAAGCCTTTGGAAATATGAAACCATCAGAAATTAGGTCAAGTTCTAATTGCATTGATGACGATTCAATTGTGAATTAAATAATTTATTTGAAAATTCGTTTACACAGACCATTGGCTCGTTAAGAGTTATGACTTATGAGTTAAAACAGATTTTTTTTCCCCTGAGCTATTTTTTTATTTTTATGATTTTTGCTCTACTAGACACAAGACACTCCATCTCTGTTCAGGTACCGGATATGGTCTACATACGAGCATAGCCATAAATCGAAAGAATGTTGCCTGATGAAATTTTCTCCATTTTATTTAAATAAACAATATATTCTGATAAGACTCATATTTGCAGCTCAGTTAGGTAAACGAAGACGACGTGGTGTGAATACAAGGTGTCTCAAAAGAAATCGGTTGTTGGTTCCGTACAATAATTTAATTTTTCATCAACTTTTTTATGAACAAAGTAAGGTTTCCTCAGCCATATTTTTTCGAAAGAAGCAAACACGCGGAATGAAAGAATGTGTTACCCATAAACACGAAGTACACCATAAACCTTGCCAACGAGTCCATTGATGTGATCATCCCAAGTAAAAAAAAAACCAATAAAAGTCACACCAAGACTCTAAGCTGTAACCACATATTCGATTGGAGCATGGCTCAGAACAATCGGTGGAAAATAAGAAAATTCAAGAGATTTTCTTCATTGACTGGTCTTGCTTCTCTTTCGTAATTGGCTCGCTTGACATTATGCGCATTCAGCAGCTGTTGGAAGTGCAGCTCGAAAACATCTACAATTCCCTCTGCTTTGGTGGCTAGGTTTACTTCACTATTTCGAAGAGCCTGTGTCGCGGTTCCGAAACCAGATTCTAATTGCTTCGACCTTTTAAGGAAACGTCGGGTGTTGTTCTTGGCCCGAGACTCTTCTAGATCTTTGGGCTAAGAAACTGCGGATTTCTCCTGTTTGTTCTTCTCTCGCTGCCCTTGTTTTCCGTTGAAGCATCTGCAAACTTGCATTTCAATAGCACGCATTCATCATCATACCATGGGTCCTTTTTCGAGGAAAGCTGGTAGCCTATGGGGGTCTCAGCTACATTTTTAATTAGTTCGCGATGGCTGGCGGAGAGCCCCTCACTCAGGCGCTCACTGTAGTCTCTGGCATTCTCAGGGGTGCTAAGGCAACCAATGTTGAACTTCTTTCTTTGGGCCGCACGTGTCTTTTTGTCATTTGATATTCGAGCCACTATACCAGTGCGCACGTTCAAGATGTTGGCTTCGTGTCTTGCGAAGATTAGCACATGGTCAATTTGATTGGTAGTTCGACAATCCGGATATCGCCAGGTTGCTGTGTAGATCTTTCGTCTTGGAAACCTAGTGCTACCTATCACCGTATTACGAGCTGCAGCAATGTCAATTAGTCGGAAAGATGAGTTGGAGGCTGTGCTTTCCAACTCATCCGCCAAAGATGTCTTCCTTCCTGATTTTGGCATTGAAGTCTCCGAGTATGGACCGGCTCCGTATGCTGTAAAAATCCTCCTTGCTAGACTCCTCAGCATCATCGGTAGGGGCGTGAGCACATATTCGACTGATGTTTTGTAGTGTGATCTTGATGCGGATTACAGCCAGACGATCACTAACTGCCTTGAAATCCATGAGTTTCGATCTTAGCCGATTTCACACGACGAATCTGCTTCCAAGTATGTGCATTCTATGATGACAGCTGTAATAAATAAAAAAGGGGACCCAAAGAGGAACCTTCCGGTACACTAGAAGCATGCAGCAAGGAAGCTAATAATTTGACAAGGAGTCAACAACTTGCACTGTTCTCTTTCTATCGTTCAAATGCTTGCTTATGGTGGCGCAGGAGCAGGTCAGACCAGTGTCTCATCCAACAAACGTCTCCACCCAACCCGGTCCCTAGCTAGCTGTCTTCAGTTTCGCACGCCAAGTTGGATCAGGTGTGTGCTAGACTTCAATTACGGTCTTCTTCTTCTGCGACGTCCTTCCTGGTTGGATTCCTCCATGTGCCGGAACTTTATTTTCCATTCGTTCTACATGACCCAAAGATCTAAGTCGTTGGACCTTAACTTTTCTGGCTAGGTCAGTGTCGCTGAGCAGCTGGCACAGTTCTTGATTGAATCTTCGTCTCCATTCCCCATTTATGCAGATTGGACCAAAACTCACTCGAAGAAAATTTCTCTCGAAGCACACCAAAGCGTTTTCATCGTTGTCATGGGCTATGAATTTGTCTTGAAAAACACTTCAAAGGTTTTCAAAAAGCAAAGAAAGAATGTTTATTGCATGGTTGAATGTTAAAATAAGACGAACAATTCGAGTTCCAGAATAATTCGGCTAAGGATAAGGAATTTTTAAACTTTCTCAAAATATTGTGTTGAAAATTGCTTAATGCTCAACAACCTTATGTTTTGAGACAGCTTGTAGAACGAGTAGATACATAATCTATTTACTTTGCTCGATTGAGAGCATTTGAATTTATAGCAATTTCCAAAAGTTTTGGTAGTAAATTCCTCAATTCCATACAAGCTCATACTCGAACACCTGGGTGATATGCACAATTTGTGTCAAAATTTGTGCAATAATTCAGCCATGCTTAGTAACTTTATTAGAAATTCTTAAAGTATGAGAACATGTTTCAAATTTTGCTGAGGACTCAAAATTCAAATTCAAACCCGATGTTGCAAAATGTCATCATCCTAAATGGTTTGGACTCTTCAGTGTGTACCTATATCCTCGCTCAGTTTTTAACATTTGACTTTTAAAAAATTTATTGAAGCCGTTGAAGGATTTGCATGGTGAATGACGACTGCTTTTTCTATGTATGCAACAACCCTTAAATAACCCTCGAGTAGTTCAATTTTACGTCTAATTAAATCCACTGAGAACACTGGCTATCTACGCTCCCTTATGCTTTGCTTGCGCATCACAACGTAATCTTCACCTTGAAGAATTTTTCAAAGGATAACAATAACACCTTGAAGGTAAGAAAAAAAAACACAAAACTACAGAATTCCGTAGATATTTATTATGAACGTTCTGTGCGTGAACGTTTTTCTTTTTCTAATGAGCACTAAATATTCCTGTGGAGGTTGTGTGAGCTTTTTTCATAGTGGGAACAAAATACTCAAGGCGGAAAATTCAGTTATTTAAAATACTTACTGCGTGTTGAAATTGTTTGTTCTTAAACCAAGGCTAGAGAGATCTGAGGTGGTTTGCAATTAATACTTCTAGTTTTTAAGAGGCAGATTGATTTTCGTGTGTTTTTGATGGAGCATAAGCGCTTATGAAAAATGTGTAAGGATATTATCCTCGTCTATCCAATGCTCCAGTCGTAGAAACATCATACATGCTTTGCGAGCTCACTGATGAATCGTAATGAAATGAGTAATGAGCAAATAGAAAAATTTCTGTTGACATAATCGGACCACACAGCCTGCCGACACCATCTCTGATAATGGATTCAGACTAATCAGGAGCGTGACGATTTGGTAACAAGGACACAATTCACATATCCCTATATCTAGATCTAGAGAGATCCATGCGGCTCTCACGACCTTGATCGCAAAAGGCCTCCATTTGATGTCCTTTCACAAACTTGCTACCAAGGAGTAAGGTGAAATTTTTGATAGCTTGGTCGATGCCGAACTTGATAGAGACACCTGTTGGACGGGACATAGTTTGAGTAAGGATGTTATCAACATGTACGACTTTAAAGTTGACGAATTTAAATTTTAGTACACATTTTAAATCTTCTTTATGGGAAGTACCTTGCTATTTATATCGATGCTCTTACAGCTCACGAATCCTCTGTGTAATGAGAGAATGTCCTTGATTTTGTTACAAAGTTGTAGGTACTCGTTAAAGCATCGCAACATAATATATTATTTCACCCAAGAGAAAGCAGAGTTGGACGTACTCCACATCCAATGAGTGTGAAGCATTGAGAAGATTAACTGCTACAGACAAAGTAACCAAAGTACCTATCTACACTCGGAACCAAAAGTTTTCCTACAAGTTGATGAGAAACACTTGCAGAATGTTTTGTGATTTTTAAAAGACATTTTAAGTTTAGCTCATTATGATATCAAAAGAAAAAAGTGTTGAAAAACTTTTCATAAATACTGTTTTTCGCATAAACTACAAAGTAGGTACTTACAAAACGTTGAGGAGCATTAAAGAGTTTCCTTTGAACAGGAAAAATCAATTAAGCATTTCAACTCACCATGTCCACAGCACAGCGTCATTATCCCTTTCATCCCCATCATCACATCCTCGTGATGATGTACCAACGCAGCACACCATTCGTTGCCGTTATTTCGAATGATAAAGGATATACGACCATCGTCAATGGTTGATTGGTCAGCATGAATGCATTCAACTGCTTTACTGACAGTTTGTGCTCTGATACTGTAATATCTTGAATAGCTCCAACCTCCAACCAAATCAACAACTTTCAATCAATGATAAATTCACTTCATCGTGTGCGTGGACTCGTGAAGCGCATTGATATGGATGCGGACCTCTTACTCATATCGAAGATATTATCTCCTGTTTTGCAAATTGAATCCTTTCGTCATTGAAGTTCATAAGCATCATAATAAGGAGATTATAGACAAGTAGGTACAAGTGGTTTGGTATCGGATTAATATTGCTGGACAACATTTTGTTTCGTAATGCTCTCACTTTCGGATTATGTCGAAAATCGGATTGACGGAATAAGTGTTTGGCGAATACATGACGAAGGTTACATATTATCTAATCTAATTGACTTTAGGATCCCTCATTAAAGTTATGTCAAACGGTGGAGCAGTTTTGGTCTTTGGTGTAGTATTGACTTGGAATTTTGCGTGTTACAATGGCTGTTGGTAAAGAGTCAACCGTTCTTTTTTTTCGGTAGAGGTGCTTAGGTCCAATTCATTTTTGTTTGCATTACAAAAGTGAGCTACATTAAGCGAAAAGTTTCAAAGGCTCCCATCGTTTTCATCGTTTCCAACGCTTTAAACGCTCTCAAGACTTCCGAGTGTTCGGGAGGATCCCGAATTCAGACATCGCCATCATAAGCGGTGGATGCTTTCATAAGCGGCTTTGATGTCGATGAAAAGATGGTGGGTTTCGACTTGAAATTCAATGGTCTTTTCCAGGATTTGCCTCAGTGTGAATGTTTGGTCTATCGTTGTTCTGCCTGGCCTAAAGCCACACTGGTGCGTGCCGATTATTGTGTTCCAGAACGGTTTAAGACGCTCGCACAGTACGCTGGATAGGGTCTTTTATGCAACATTAAGCAGAGATGTGCCTCGGTAGTTTTTGCATGATATAGGATCGCCTTTTTTGTAGATGGGGCATATATACGGTGACCATCCGTTCATTATTATAATGAACAGTTCATTATTTGAAGAAAATGTTCATTATGAATTATTGTGTGTCGGAAAACATAAAAATGTTCATTATTTTATATATTGCTCATTATTTGTTCATTATTTTATAATTTTTTTCTTTAAGGAAAGCCTAAGCATGAAAACCATTAAATGCTTAATGAAAACATACTCTTACATAATAATTCGTAGTCTTTCTTCGGAACACTTTCTATTCTCACAATTACAATAATCAGAAGATCATATTACATATACCTACATAGGGTACTAACATAAATAATTGCATTCAAATTGCTGTTGAATGTTTACCGTTAGACATAGAAGTAATTGTAGTAAAAATATATTCCTATTTTAATATTTATACAATATTCTTGTTGAACACTTAAAAGAAATATGCAATGAAGTTGACACAGAATATACAAAATTGATGGGTTTTAGTAAGACTAGGTGGCTTACTCTTCAACCATTAATAGAAAGGATTTTAAAATTGTTCAAAAATTTGACAGTGTATTTCTTATCTCAACAAAAGTGCCCAACAATATTAAGGGAACTTTTTAATAATCCCTATTCGGAAATCTGTGTTTTTTTTTTGTTCATTCTCAGGCTTCGCTTTTTTTAAATAGCATTCTACAAATAGAAACTCAGCAAATATCCATGATAGAAGTGTCTCTAGTAATTAAAAAACTTAAATCTAAAATTGAACAAAAAAAAAATTGAGGGTTTTTTGCCAATTTTGTTCAAAAAAATTATCAAAGATTTTGAACGAGAAGATCCTGATGTAACTACTAAATAAAATAAAATGCCATGCCTATGAATTCTGCAGCAGTTGTCTTGATTATTTAAATCAGTGGGGCAAAGTGTATGTAGATATTGAAGATTTAGAATGGGTTCTTCTACAAACAACCCCTTCCTGGGACAAAGTGGAGTTAAGTTTAATGCATATTATGAAAAAGAGAAGCAATATTTCAATTAATGACACTGATGTTTTCAACGAGTTTTCATGTGTAAAAAATTATGTTTCTTCAGAAAAAATCGTTGAATGAAAGGAGAGCCAAATGAGTGCTTGTTGTTTAGTTTTTTTTTTTTGTAAATAAGTTAGAGACTGAAAGAATCTCTATTATTTTTATGTTTGTTTTGCTTATTATCGATAAAAGTTTATTTTATAAATATAATTATACTATACTCGCAGTTTCCCGCCTCTCCCTCCTCCACCGGCCAGAGGTGCGTCTTGACTTGTGCATCATGCGCATGCGTGGGAATTTTGTTGCGAAGTTATTTTAAAATTGTATAAAAATCGAGTCTTCCTAAGTCGAAATTCTTCATAACTCGAAGCTTTGCTATTATTCGCAGCGTAATGTTGTATAGCTTAAAGCCTTCCTCTATAAATGGATTATTAAATACAAATTTTTCAATTTGATTTGGCAGTTCCTAGGATCAGCACGTTCAAAAAAATCAACAGAAGCCTTTAAATATGAATAATGTTTGCCATTTTTACATTTTACATTAATTCTTTGCTCCTATTAGTCACAGTGTAATTTAATTTAATAGTTGAAGCTTTCCTATTCAACAAAAAGAGAATTGTTCACTTTTATTAAGCAGTTCATTAGATCAGGGCGTTCTAACAAACAAAAAATTAATACTTTTTCGCCGTTTTTACACATTTTTCACTGATTCTTCTCTCCTACTGGTCATAGCAAAGTCAAAACAAAGTTTCTGAGATTAGCGCGTTCAAACGAGCAAACACTTCAGCTTTATATATTAAAAAAAAAAAAAAAATAATAATAAATAATTAATTAAAATAACTAAATTAAATTAATAGTTTTACCTAGTATATTCATTAATTAATTTATATTATATTATATTTATTTACTATTACTCAATGAAAAAAAAAATCTTGAAAACTGGTCAACATTTTTCATTTTTTGGGTACTGTTCATTATTTTGTCTCAGAAAATATGGTCACCGTAGGCATATAGAGCTTATCGACCAATCAGTGGGCATGCATTCTTCCTCATACACTTTGTTGAAGAGCTTGTGCATGCGGTTCATTAAGACACCTCCTCCATATTTAAATACTTCCGCAGGTATGCCATCCGACCCGGCGGACTTGTTATTTTTTATGTTTTGGATGACTCTTTTTACCTCCTCTGTCTTGGGGGCTGGGAACGCTTCTCTTTCGTCATTGGGCGCATTCAGCAGCTGTTTGAAAACATCTACAATTCCCTGTCCTTTGGTGACTAGGTGTCCTTCACTGTGTCTTGGTTTCATTTTCTTTCTTATTTCTCCTTTTTGTTTGATACTCTTCTCTAGCTGCTCTACTTTTCGGTTGCAGCATCTGCAAACGTGCATTTTCCGTAAGTCATACCACGGATTCTTTTTCGGGGGTGGCTGGTAACCTATGGTTATCTCAGCTACATTTAAAATATTTCGCGACATTGGTTCCACAAGGTGTTGACATCTGTGGTATTTGGGAGGACGGCGGAGAGTTGCTCACTCAGGAGCTCACTGTAGTCTCTGGCATTTTCAGGAGTGCTAAGGCAACCGATGTTAGACTTCTTTCTTGGGGCTGCACGTGTTTTTATGTCATTTGATAATTGAGCTCTAAACTTAGCCATTACCAGAAAGTGGTCACAGTCAAAATTTGCTCCTCGGAAAGTTCGCACGTTTAAGATGTTTGATGCGATTTGATTGGTGGTGTGACCATCCGGAGATCACCAGGTTGCTGTGTAGATCTTTCGTTCATAAAACCTAGTGCCTCTTATCACCGTATTACGAGCTGCAGCAAAAGCGATTAGTCGGAAACCGTTTTCTGTTGTTACTTCGTAGAGGCTGTGCTAACCATTTACCAACGTATCCACCAAAAATGTCTTCCTTTCCGATTTTTGCATTGAAGTCTCCGAGTACGATTTTGACATCGTACTCTGGACAGGCTCCGTAGGCCCTATAAAGGAGGTCGTAAAAATCCTCCTTCCTAGACTCCTCAGCATCATCGGTAGGGACGTGTACACATATAAGACTGATGTTTTGTGGTGTGGATACGGATTACAGCCAGGCGATCACTAATTGGCTTGAAGTCCATGACTTTTGATCTAACCCGATTTCCCACGACCAATCTGCATCTAAATATGTTCATTCTTTGATGACAGCTGTAATATATGTCAAAATTTTTCCTTTTCATTGTCCCTGATCCTATCCATCATATTTTCAGCAATAACTGCCTTATACTTCGTAAGGACAAATTCAAGTTTTTGAGTTGCACCAGGAGTGTAGAGTGTTTTTACATTCCAGGTATAGACTCTCAATGCGTAGTCCGTTAAGAGGGGGTCATTTTCCGAGGCTCTGCCTATCTCTCTCTTAACTTCATGTTTTTTGCTGTGGAAGGATTATTAGCCCCTCGCACTAACCTCCAAACTTGTAGGGCCGTTGTTCAAGTGCAGCTGTTTCTCCGATTGCACTCGCGCTTACAAGTTTTGCAAGTTGTATCTAGTAATATAACCAGTACCCGGTGGTTACCGCTTGGAGGTTAAGTAAGCACTTGGTATGGAGGAAAAGATACAACACCTATACATCAATCATTTTACTTTGAGCAACAAAAATGTCTGAAATAAATCACAGGAATAAAAAGACGTCCATTCTGTTCTGAAGTATACCATCGAATGAAATGAATGCTTTATTTTCTTTCTTCTCTCTTATGTAACAGGTACCGGTATTCTCTCTTCATTTTTTGTCTTACATTTTAATTCTTTCATTTTATTCTGGAAGTGTTCCCACACCAAGAACCTTATTTATGGACTTCATGGCCACTTATGATTACGTCTAAAGAAATTGGCTATACTGAGCCATGATAGTAAGTGCAGTTTGACATCCCAGTGAAATTCGTCATTTTATGTAAGATTACAATATGGAGAGACCGCATACTGGTTCATCATTATCGGACAAAAATCTCAGTCGACCATCCGTAGTGACTACACTTTTGGAATATACAGCTTAAAGTTTTCACTATAATTAAGAACTCTACATACATTATGTAGATAAGGTCAGGCAGTTGATTGTTCCATCCACTCTTCCAATACATTTAATCTTTGTTTCGCCATTCATAATTAAAATTATGAAAATGCATTTACATACCTACATTGTTGCGAAAGATATCAAAAATATAAATCAATCGATAACTCAGGGATTTAATTGCATTTTCATTTTAAGTCAATTAGCCTCAACACCTGATTGGCAAAGTTAATTAAGAAAGTGACAGAAGCTGTCAATTTTAATTAGAATTAAACTTAAACCCATTTATGGAAACAACATAATTAAAATTTTCAAATTTAATTCTCAAAAACTGTTTTTAGGATTCCGGTTATTTTTATGATTTTCGGTTAAGACTTTTCACTTAGGAAAAGGAAATTAAATTCCTTCAGAGATATTTTATGTGACGCAGAAATAAAACTCATTCGAAACTAATAATCCACAGGTCAGGGTTAACAAGAGTATTAAAAAGAACATAAAAATAAAACCGGAAATAGGACAATAGTGAACGGCAAGAGCAGACAGAGACTGTGTTTAATTAATTGCTCCCCAGTCCGTGCATCTATTGTACACTGTACATACATAAGTATGCTATCAAAGACGGATATAACTCGTATAACCTCTGGACTTTAATCAATGCGGATGACCAGGCAGCTAACTATCGTGAAATTGAAAACAAAAGGACACTTTCTTGTGCAGATCTGTGCAAAGAATTTAATTAAATTTTTAGATGTTTTTTGTGGAAAGTGGAATCCTTTAGACATAAAGAATATGATTGGGAATCAACGTATGAAAAACAAACACGCCTCGTAAAAATAATCCATAAACAAAATTAAAATTAATTGCAGTTCAAGTTATTTTTTGCAAACAAATTTTAGAGAAATACTAGGTGTAGGTACTGTTTACAGTTTCGAATTTATTATTAAGAATCCCTGAATCCTGTTTATATTCCCTTTTTTACGCCAAAGCACAGTGCAAGCGTAAGGGAAAATGGGATGGACGAAGAGGGTTTAGGATGAGGTGTCGGTTAACATTGATCTTGAATTCATGAACATTGCAATAACTGGGGACGACAGAGTTCGGAAGAGAGTTCCACATTCACGTAGTACGGCTAAAGAACGATTCTCTGAACATGACCGTACGTCCGAAGATTGGCTCGAGGGTGAATAACTGATGGGCATTCCTGGTGGCGCGGGTATTACGGTTGAAGATCATAAGGGGAGGAATGCAACTGGCTATTTCACTAGAGCACCGTTGAAGTAACGGTAGAAGAGGGTGAGGCATGAAACATTACGTCGATGTTCGAGTAACGTAAATATCCCAATGAGGGTAAGGTCACCAAACATTTTAAATGCTCTGCTCTGTATACTGTCCGAAAGACTTAAGTACGCCACAGGAGCACCAGCCCAAACGTGGGAGTTGTATTCAAGCTTTGGACGTAGGTATATATGTTTTATAGATGGTAGCCAGATCAGAAGGGCAAACAAAATTCTTACATTATCTTAAAAAGCCTAAACATCTTGCGGCATTTTTGGCGGCATCGCAATGTGCTCATTCCGCAAAAGGTGGTCAATGATGCACATACCGAGAATCTCGAGATGTTCATTGTTCTTTCTAGTTGATGCAAGTGATATTCATGGACAGTCGCTTCAACAACACAGACAAGAGATCATTTTTAAAAGTGAGAAAGAGGGTCGGAGACAAAACGGAGCCCTGGGGCACACCCGAATGTATTTTGGGCGCTCAGACTTGAATCCGTCCAAAACAACTTGTTCAGAAAGTTTCTAATCCAACGAAGTAGGGATTCGTCGTTACCGAAAGCATGCACTTTCGATAAGAGAGCTTGGTGCCAAACTCTTTTGAAATATCAAGCGCAATAATATTACTTTCTCCAAAACGATGTAAGGATTTGTTACACTGTTCGGTGAGATAAGCCCTCAGATCACCAGTGGACCTGTTGCTGCGAAAGCCGTACTGCCGGTCATTAAGAAGCTTTCGGTCTTCAAGATATTTCTTGAGCTGATAGTTTATCAGCGTTTCCATAACCTAAGATAGAAGGGACGTAAGAGAGAGAGGAGGATTCGCCTTTTTTGGGTATAAGCTGGACAAATGCTATTTTCCAACTACTCGGAACGATCCTAGAAGATAGATAAAAAAAACTTTCTCAAGGGATTTTCCAGTGTTGAAGAAGAACTCTTCAGAACAATAGTAGGTATACGTATACCATATACCATCAGGGCCAGCGGATTTGTGTATGTTGAGATCTTTTAGGACTCTCGCCACAGCACGAGTGCGAAAGAAGATTTGTCACATGGAATACGCGCTCAAGAACTGGTCATGAGTCATGAAACTCTCTGGCAGTGAAGAGTTGGAGGCGAACTGCCTAGCAAAAACCTTAGCTTTAGCGAGAGAGAGAGCTAACAACTGGACACTGGAGTGTCATCCTCATCACGAACGAGGAAGAAGAAGAATTCTTCATTATTTTCACAAAGGACCAAACATTTTTACTGCCTTTTGGACATTGCAGTATTTTTGCCTAAGTTTTTGGTCATGTAAAATTCGGTTAGTCGAATATGGACTTTGCAGACCTTCCCAGCTTGTTTAGTCTTATTCAGGTTTTCCTTAGTAGTGTTGGCCTTGTGACAACCTTGCCAACCTGAGCAAAGTGAGAAACTTTTATCCATTCGGTTTGGTTATTGAAAAACTGATTACTATGGAACTCTAACCAATGAACTTCTGTCTGAAACACTTTCAATTTGTTTTTAGTAAACTGTAATTTTTCGGCAAAAATCAAACGTGTTTTCAGTCAATTTCAACTTTACTTTTTGTTCAGTTCTTTTTTATTTAGACTTCAAAAATGAATAGTGTTATCAATAATCTAAATTACGACTTCAATTTTCTTCTTCATCAATTCGATAGCACACTCCATGATCACCTGAATGATTCAGATAAGCGATTGGCCACTGCATGGGTTAACAAGCTCAAAGCCGAATCAAATTCAATCGAAGAAGCAAGACTCCGGAATGATATTCTCTACTATTTGGTGCAATCTGTGAAAAATGGTTGTTTGAAATCACCATTTGATCAGAGGCCACCAGGGGGACGAATTTTAAGCATGAGGAACATCCTTGTAAGATAAATTAACAATTTTTTTCTTTATGACTCTAGCGAATGTTTTTTTTTCAGCCTGAAAATATGAAGTCGGCTTTAAGAGCAAAAACATTCCAGCCCAAGCCAGAAATTTTCGAACGTTCGCCAGACAAAGGTGCATTCTTGGCCGCTCAACCGGTACCAAGGAGTGGAGCGTTTTGTTATCTAGCAATTGTTTGCAAGGAACGCAAGGATTAAAAACAAATTTGTATCCAGTTTGATTTGTTAAAAAAAGAAAAACAATTGAAAAGGTCTTTAAATGGGTTAAATATATATTTTTCCAAATTTTCAAACAAATAATTCTTTCTTGCCGGTTCAGAACGCTCAAAGAATTTTATTTAATGTCATAGTTGTTGATTAGCGATGTCGATTTGTGTTAGAAGAGGCGTTTATGTAGGTAGGTAAGTAGAAATGGCTGTCCATGGCGATGGCAGACGCTGCCCACGGAACACAATTAGCCTTTGATTACGCCGTTCTGATACCTGAGAGCAGAGTTGGGCAAAATTTATTCGAATAATCATTCGAATAATAAATAATCATTTTATTCGTTATTCACGAATAATGAATAATTTCATTTATTCGAAGAAAATTTATTCGAATGACGAATAAATTATTTTATTCATTATTCGAATAACGAATAAACGAATAACGAATAAAATAAACACAAGGAATTTGGTAGAACGATTAATGTTTTAATTTTTTTTTTTTTTATTAAAAGTTGGTTAAAGCTCCTAAAATTGGACTTCATCACTACTCTTTGTCGGACAGTGTGTTTGCTTTTGGAAAGTTTATCATGGTTGTGTATTATATTTTTTAAATATCCTCTTCACTTCAGGATAGCGATCCAAGGCAACGGTTTGGGAATCCTTTGATTGTTACAATTTTAGGTTCACACTTTGTACACTTCAGAATGCTTTTATCACTAGAATATAAAGCGTCATACTTAAGAAATTTTCCATTCAACAAAGTCAATGTCGTTTTTGCACAGATTTGATGCACAGATACATTGGTAGCACATTTATTAGAACCTGTTGAGATGTTCAAAATGTTTTGATTTTATTGATACATCAGTGCCCAAATTTTCATTTCAAAATCCATAACATCATTTAATGGCTCACATTTTAAAAATCAAAAGTACCTACACCACAACACCACTTTCATCAATAACGTCACCAACTGCTTTGTATGCAATAATAAGAATTAACTATTTCTAGATTTATTTTAAATTTAATCAATTCCCAGGGATACTTCAGGGGATAGATTTTTATTACTCTCCCTAATAATTTCCAAGAATTATCAACCGCGGATATTTTGTCTTCTTTTTTCAATATATTGAACAAGAATTTGTCGAAAGAATTTTTGTCAGCAAGAAAGAATGAATGAAGGAATTCCAGCGTCTAATTCCAAAGGAAACGTAAATAAAAAAATTGAAGATAAACAGACAAATGAAAGAAGGTACAAAGTCGATTTTATTCGTTATTCAGAATAACGAATAAAATTACGAATAATTTACGAATAACGAATAAAATCACGAATAATTTATTCGCGAATAAATTATTCGTGAATAAATTAGTGGCGAATAATTTTTTATTCGAATAATTATTCGAATAAAAATTTATTCGAATAATGCCCAACTCTGCCTGAGAGTAACAGAAAAAGAATTCTTAAATAATCGATGAAGGATCTCGGCCTGAGATGCTGCAGCCTTCCAACGGGAACGGTCCCTCGCATGCACTCTCCAGTCGCCAAAACCAAGCGCTCTGGCATCCGCAGTCACTTGGTCCTTGTACCGTAGGTTCTGTGTTCCTTGTCGTCTCGAACCTGTGGGCTGCGATGAAAAGACTCTTGGCTGGAGCGTTGTCGTCCATTCGCTCGATGTGGCCGAGCCAATGTTGTCTTTTCTTGGCTTTCTGGACAACATCCACATCTTGGTACAGCTCGTACAGTTCGCGGTTGAACCTTCACTTCAAGAGCAACGATTTTCGCCTGTTCTTCAATCGCTAGGATCGATAGTGTTTTCCGTGCTCACACCTGGCTTGCGCACTATCTGCTCCAGGACTATGTTGAAGAAATCACATGACAGCGCATCTCTTTGTCTAAGCCCTGCGCATGTTTGAAACAAATCGGATGAGCTGTTACCCATTAGCACACTGCACTGCGTATTGTTAAGGGTCATGCGGCACAGCTGGATCAATTCGTTCGGGATCCTGAATTCAGACATCGCCATCATAAGCTCTTTGCGGTGGGTGCTATCATAAGCAGAACGGTTTAAGACGCTCACACAGTACGTTGGATAGAATTTTGTATACAACATTAAGCAGGGATATGCCTCGGTAGTTATTGCATGATATAGGATAGCCCTTTTTTGTAGACGGGGCATATGGGGCTTATCGACTAGTCAGTGGGCATCCCTTCTTCCTCCCACACTTTGTTGATCTGGTGCATGCGGTTCATCAAAACTCGTCCTCCATAATTAATGAGTTCCGCAGGTATGCCACCCGATCCAGCGGACTTGTTTTTTTAGCTTTTGGATGGCTCTTTCTACCTCTTTTGTACTGGGTCTTCATTGACTTGTCTTGCTTCTCCTTCGTCATTGGCTCGCTCGACATTATGCGCATTCAGCAGCTGTTGGAAGTGCTGCTTGAAAACATCTACAATTCACTGTGCTTCGGTGACTAGGTATTCTTCATTGTTTCGAAGAGCTTGTGTCACGGTTCTGAAACGAGAAGCTAATTGCTTCGACCTTTTTAAGAAACATCGGGTGTTGTTCTTGGCCCGAGACTCTTCTAATTCTTTGAGCCGAGAAGTATTTTTCTCATTTCTCCCTTTTGTCCGGTGCTCTTCTTTTGCTGGTCTTGTTTTCCGTTGCATCATCTCCAGACGTTTATTTTCCATCTCTCTTTTCAATAACGCGCATTCATCGTCATACCACGGGTTCTTTTTCGGGGGTTTCTGGTAACCTATGGTTATCTCGACATTTTTAATTATTTCGCGATATTGGTTCCACAAGGAGTGGACATCTGCGGTATTTGGGAGGACGGCGGAGAGTTGCTCACTCAGGTGCTCAATGTAGTCTCTAGCATTCTTCGCAGTGCTAAGGCAACTTTTTTCTTGGGGCCGTACGTGTTTTTTGTCATTTAATAATTTAGCTCTAAACTTAGCTACTACCAGATAGTGGTCAGAGTCAACTCTTGCTCCTCGGAAAGTTCGCACGTTTAAGATGTTTGATGCGATTTGATTGGTGGTTCGACCATCCGGATATCACCAGGTTGCTGTGTAGATCTTTCGTCTAGGAAACCTAGTGCTACTTATCACTGTATTACGAGTCGATTAGTCGGAAGACGTTATCTGTTGTAACTTTGTGGATGCTGTGCTTTCCAACAATCCGCCAAAGATGTATTCCTTCCTGATTTTTGCTTTGATGTCTCCAAGTACGATTTCGATGTCGTACTCTGGACAGGCTCCGTAGTCTTTATCCAAGAGGTCGTAAGAGCCTTCCTTGCTAGACTCGTCATGACTTTCGATCTTAGCTGATTTCCCACGACGAATATGCATCTAAATATGTCCGTTCATTGATGACAGCTGTAATGTCACAATTTTTCCTTTTAATTGTCCCTGATCGTATTTCCTGGATCGCAGTAATGTCTGCTTTATACTGCGTGAGGAAAGATTCAGGTTTTTGAGTTGCAACTGGAGTGTTCTTACATTTCAGGTACAGACTCTCAATGCGTAGTCCGGTATCGTCCCGGGTCTGGTTGCCATTAGACGGCGCGGCGGTCATTATCCGAGGCTCTACCTATATCTCTCATGTTTATACTGTGGACGGGTTGTTAGCCCCTCGCTCTAACCTCCAAAATGTGTTCCCTCCATAAACAAGTTCCCATATTGAAAATGACACTGAACTCATTCATTCAGACTGATGATTGCTTTTCATTTGTTTTGGATTTTGAGACCCACGACTCCTGGTTTGAGGACGATGTCTGGTTTTATGCAGCCGGAGTAAAAGGTTTGTAGAGGCAATGATGGCGTGATGAAGATTAATCTGAACTAATCGCAACACTGCTACTTTAAGCGAGATCAACTTCTACCACTGTCTTATCGGTGTTTTCATCGTCTGAGAAGGAATGATGTAGGACTTCCTCGCTTAGAGTGATGCCTAGAGTACAGTCTTCAGTTTCCATAGCGGAATTACTGTCGACTGCGAGATCAGCTTTCACGTCGGATGACTTGTTAGAGGCTGAAGAGGTCGATGATTCCACGTTGGGGCCACCATATTGGTGTTCTTTGAAGTACATATTTCCGTGGCCAGTGGAGCCAGTGATTCCCTATTGATCACCAAGAGAGCTGA
Organism: Sphaerophoria taeniata; assembly: GCA_943590905.1. Taxonomy (NCBI): domain Eukaryota; kingdom Metazoa; phylum Arthropoda; class Insecta; order Diptera; family Syrphidae; genus Sphaerophoria; species Sphaerophoria taeniata. The sequence continues at coordinate 150,640,729 of OX016541.1, forward strand.
TCTATAGCGACCCACTGCTTCCTTCTCAACCTTTGGGACTTTCCAGTCGTGAGTAGGCTGGTTTGGATTACATACTCAGTTTAATCAGTTTCATGACAATATTTGGGCAGTTGTGTAGAGCCGGGACCATTATGCGTGCTCTTGGTTGGCAAGAAATATTCTCCCTTGTAACAACCTCGAGCTTGCCAACCGGCCAGACTTCTGGCAAGCCATTGACAGCAGCCCTGTACAGATTGAAAGATCTCTTATCTCCACAGGCGATGAGTTTGATACGATTTTGGTACCATCGTGCATCGGCTGTGTCTGGGAGAGGTCCCGGATTCTTCTCGATGACAGATAAGAATCTGAAACCGAGATGAGCCTTGACGTCTGCCCATTGATCATGAGAGATGTTACCATCCGCATGACCTCTGTCAATGACCGTGGCTATGATCTTGCCTTTGAGCGCGTCGCTAAAGGAAAGATCTTAATTGAAGGCTGTTGTGCTGCTGGAATGCACCTTCTGCCTTTTCGCTTTAGGCTTGTCGCTCTCAAGAGACCTATTACGCATTGACGTTGATTCGCTGCAGGTTGGTTTGGTGGTTCTGCTAAGCAAGCCACTGGCCAACTAGAGTTTTCGCATTTGCTCCGGCTCCGGGGATCTTTCCGCCGCTAGTAAGATACCGAACTGCGACCAGAATTACGCTGATCTCGATCGCATGTACCTTCGTGGACCTCTTTCTGGCTGTCCGTGTAGTTGTGGATCCACCTCCAGAGTTAATCGCTACCGATACCGATACCAAATGGGGAGCGCCCTCACCCGGCGAGTCATTTCCACATATTTTGCCTCTCCGGATGGAGTGTCTTTTCTTGGGATCGCTTGCAACGTCCTAGCAGGAGCGAGAATGGGGTGGGGTGTTTATTTAGAAAAGACAAATTGTAATTTTTTTTAACAAATTTTCTGTAGCGCAGTGGACTACTGGCCCGCACATTTTAGAAATGGCCCCAAAAATGACAATTAAAATTTTTTTCTTCGCGGCAACGCTGCCGACAGCCCTTTATATCATAGCTTACTTTGAGAGCGTATGTCTCTCATTTGTATGTGGTATGTTCGCAGGTATATTTTTTTTTCACAGTGTATTTGGTATGTTCGCAGGTATATTTTTTTTCACAGTGTGAGTGTACAATTCGCTTACAGGTATTTCCTGAGGATACGCCATATTAAAAACAACGGGGCACTCTATTCACAATCGAAATAAAAATTTAAAAAAGAAATAAACAAGATTTTAATAGATAAATAGAATTCTTTATTTTCGTTTAGTTATTATTTTTAATATTATTTCTAAAAACATAAAATTGATATTTGATAATCTAGCCATATACATAGACACACTCAGAAAATTCAAACAAACATGCGTACCTTTAATTTTTCAAAAATTTATATTTGAAGTATTTTCAAGAAAATCTACAATAGTTTTTTATCTTAAATTTAATTTTATTTTTATTCTAAAATTTAAATTTGAACGGAAGAATAGAACTTTGTATAAATAATAATAATAATTTTTGTTATTAACTTTTTTATCATTTTACAAATAAATAAATGTATTTTGTTTATATTTTAATTTTTAATTTATTATTTTGCAAGAAATGTGTTGTTTTTTAACATTAAGATTAAGGATAATACTTAATTAATGCGGTAAAAAAATAGAACTTACTTAACTCCGTAAACATTGTTTTGCTATTTTCGTTTTTTCTTAATTTTTAATTATTAATAATAATTTATGGAGAATGAATGCAAAAAATAATTACAACCGTTGGGAAGGGTATTCCAAATGTCTAGTTTTTTTCATAATTAATTTATATATTGCTCACTTTATTTGCTTTTTTTTTATATTTACAGAATTTTTCAAACAACAAAAACTAACTTTTAGATATTTTTTAACATTTTAACATTTCTTATTCTTACAGTGCTTTAAGACTTAGACCAAAACTTCTTTTTTTATCCACATGTGGCGCTATTCGAACGTCGTTATTGTTTGTAAATTTTAAATTTGTGATTTTTTTTAAGTTGAAATATTGGTAGTAGATTTATGTGTTTGTATTGTACTTAACATATATTTCGTTTCTTCATTTTTGTCATAGTGTTCGTATACCGGTCGTCTGGTTAGTTATGTAAGTTTATTTGATTGCAATTACGTGTGGTTTTACAAATTGTGTTAAGTCTTGAAAGTCGCGAAAGATTCACGGTGAAATGGAATTGGGTGAGAAAAGTTGAAGAGTAATCCAAATTGTGATTTATTTTGCTTCACAGTAGTTGACGATGAGTGCCGGCGAGCACATGCAGCTAAACAAGAGGCATACAAAGCGGCGCTGCAAAGAAGGACACGAGCAACTCGTGACCTCTACGAGCAGAAAAGAAGAGAGGAGCACTAACTTCTCAGAAAGAAAAAAAAGGGAGCATGAGAAGCGCAAGTAACGAAGTCTTAAACACAGTACTTGTTTTATTTAAGTTTCGTTTCTACACGGTTCGTAAATTTTTCTTAAACCGCTTCGTTTCCACTTTTTAATAATAAAATTCTATTTTTTTTTGCGTTAATTCCCGGTTCGTTTTGTTTCGACTGCGCCAGTAACGAAAAGTCTTCGATCCCCGAAATAAGACAAACTGTATACCTCGGTGGACAAACAACTAATCAACCTCCTTTATTTTATTCATAGAAATTGTTAATTATACACATATCAGCGCTTTTCGTGGAAATGGAAATTGAATGTAATTCGATTCATGCAATTTCCGTTCCCATGAAATAAAAAATTCAGAACCGGCTGGTCTCGGTGAATTGGAGCTCTGCGGTGTCATCGTTAACTTTTGGTTTGACGATGACCTCGCTTAGCTCGATAACTCTCGCGATCGAGGAGATAGAGGGGTGTCACAACAAGAACGAGGTTCGCAGGTTTTACAAAAGGTGAAACAAACCTCCAGGGCTTATACACCCCGAACCGAAATATGGAAAGACCAATTATCCAAGCTGTATAATGGTGATGACGAGCGAAACTCCGCCAGCAATACAGAACCATTCAATTTGGGTGCAGAAGGCCAACTATTCCACCAATCCGGCATTGACAAGTGATAACGATATCTAAACTTAAGTCGAACAAGGCCGCTGGAGCAGACGGGCTAGCCACCGAACTGTACAAAGCAGCTGAAGATTATTTGGTTAGGATCATGCACCAGCTCATCTGTAAAATTTGGTCGGAGGAAAGCATGCCCGACGAAGGGAACCTCAGCATCGTATGCCAACAACCTTATAGCATAGGTCCTTATCAATGTGGTTTCAGACTCGGAAAGTCCTCCATCGATCAAATATTCACCCTACGGCAGATCTTGGAGAAGACCCAGGAACTTCAAATCGATTCCTACCACCTTTTCATCGATTTAAGGACCGCGTTTGACAGCGTCTTTATAGAGCAATGTCTAGTTTTGACATCCCAAAAAACTAGCCCGTCTGTGTAAGATGACAATGGAAAACTCCCGCTGTTCAATCATGGTCGGAAAAACCTAACGGACGCTTTTGGTGTCAAAAAGGGTTTTAGACAAGGCGATGGGCTGTTATGCGATTTCTTCAACATCATTCTTGAAAAGATTGTGCAAAAGTCCAACGTCAACACCAGAGGCACAATCTTTCAAAAGTCCAGCTACTAGGATACGCAGACGACATTGACTTAATTGAAAGAGCACACCGTGATGTCAGTGGAGCGTTTGTGAGTCTTGAGACAGAGGCCAGGAAGATGAGTCTAGCGGTTAACTAGGACAAGACCAAGATAATGATGTCAACAATCAAGGACAACTTAAATCGACATCTTGGAGCCAACGTCAACATAGACAAATTTAAGTTCGAGGTAGTTAAGGACTTCGTCTACCTAGGATCCGCTATCAACTCAAACAACAACACCAGCGCTGAATTCAAACGAAGAATCACTCTTGCCAATCTCTGCTTCTTTGGACTTAGAAGGCAACTAAGTAGTAAAGTCCTCTCCCGAACAACTAAAGTGACACTCTACAAAACCCTTATCATCCCGTTCGTAATGTATGGTGCAGAGACATGGACCATGACAACATCCGATGAAAACGTTTTGGATTGCTTTGAGAGAAAATTCTTCGAGTGATTTTTAGTCCTGTCTGCATAAATGGAGAATGGAGACGAAGATTCAATCAAGAACTGTACGAGCTGTTCAACGACACTGACCTAGCCAAAAAAGTAAAGGCCCAGCGACTTAGATGGTTGAGTCATGTAGAGAGAATGGAAGCTCGTAGTCTTTGAATCCAGCCCGGAAGGACGTCGCAGAAGAGGAAGACCGCGACTCAGGTGGAGCACACAGGTCGTGGAGGACCTGAACCAACTTGGCGTGTGAAACTGGAGATAGTTAGCTAGGGACTGAGCTGGCTGGAGACGTTTGTTGGATGATGCCCTGGTCCGACCTGGACTGTAGCGCCACCTTAAGTAAGTAGTTTGACCTCAGATAAGCTGACAATTTTTGTAGAAAAAAGAAAGCTTCTGAAGCTGGAGCACTTGTTTCTCTGCGACCGACAGGGCTACCCGTAAGTTGGTATTTGGTTTGGTTTATTCGAACTAATTTAAACTTGGACTCCAGAGGATTAGGTTCTAATTATTACACGAATTTGGTATGAATGTCAAGACACTAGACAGACTTCGTTCAAAGGTTGTCTTGAAAAGAGAAACCGCAATCAAAGGGAAATACTTTCGATTTGCTCTTAGATCTACTTTGTAAGTAATGTCTGGATTATCTCTTCGGCATTCACGGGCTTCGGATCCCATGGGGGTAATCTCTTCGCCTGAGAATGTTCATCAATCACTGTATCACCTTTACTCGTGAACTTGTACTTATCGAGCTCACCAAATTTATTCACATAATTAGTACGGTCTCTATGTGAACTTTTTGCAGATGCACTTCCACCGGGAAGCTGATGCAACGAGCGTGTCCTTTGGGTGGCATCCGCCGAAGGATCGTTATGTTTTCTCTTCAAGCTATTATGGGGATTGTGATGATGGCCATGGTGATGCTGGTGTTCACCACCCCGCTCTGATTGTGCTTTGAGGATTTGCTGTTTTTCGTTTTCTTTCTTCTTTTTCAATTCGTTTACTTTTTTCATTTCGTGATAGTGCTTTTGCTTCAATGCTTCCAATTCTTGTTGTTTGTTTTCGAGGTCAGCGAGGAGGGCCTTACGTTGTCGGTAAATGCGGAAATTATAATCGCTTTCGGGAAGTCTGCTGACTTCGTCTTGAATTTTCTTCAATTCGGTCCTTACTCTGGCCAGATCCTGTTCTAGTGGCGACATTGGTGTCGGTTCGGTTGAAGGATATGCCATAACTTTTGGCAAACTTGTGACAGTTGATGGTGTTCGGGATGATTGGTGGTTCGATCTCGATGGGCCGAACGATGTTGGAGTCGAACTAGGTGTGCCGTGAATTGGTGTTGGTAATTTCTGTTGGTTCGGAAAGTTTGTCTTTTGCACAGGAACCTGTTTAAGCTTGGCATGTTCAGAGATCGGGTTAGAAGAATTTATTGGACTTTGGTAAGAACGATTTTGACTTTGTGGAGAGGGACTTGTAGCAATTGGTTTTGACGAGGGGGCTTTTGGGAATGAGGTTTGTAGGGGTCTGACACTTGAGGGTGAATTCGGACTTGGTGTGTTACTTAGACCGGTTGTTCCCAGAGCTGGTTTTGGTATCGGGTGTGGTGGAGTTGGGGGCACTTGCCCCGGTGTCGACGATTTAGTATACTGATCGGGTTTCTGATAAAGCGGATTTCCGGTATGTAGGGATCTGACACTCGAGGATGAATTTGGACTTGGTATGGCACTTAGACCGGGTGTTCCCAGAGAAAGTTTTTGTATCGGGTGTGATGGTGTTAGGGGCACCTGCACCGGTGTCGACGATTTAGTATACTGATTGGGTTTCTGATGAAGCGGATTGCCGGTATGTAGGGATCTGACACTCGAGGATGAATTTGGACTTGGTATGGCGCTTAGACCGGGTGTTCCCAGAGTAAATTTTTGAATAGGGTGTGGTGGTGTTGTGGGCACCTGCACCGGTGTCGAAGATTTAGTATACTGATCGGGTTTCTGATGGAGCCGATTACCGGTCTGTAGGGATCTTACACTCGAGGAAGAATTCTGACTTGGTGTGGTACTTAGACCGGGTGTTCCCAGGTTAAGTTTTTGTATCGGGTGTGGTGGCGTTGGGGGAACTTGTACCGGTGTCGAAGATTTAGTATACTGATCGGTTTTCTGATGAAGTGGATTGCAGGTCTGTAGGGATCTGACAGTCGAGGATGAATTCGGACTTGGTGTGGTACTCAGACCGGGTGTTCCCAAAGAAAGTTTTTGAATAGGGTGTGGTGGCGTTGGGGGCACCTGCACCGTTGCCGAAGATTTAATATGCTGATCGGGTTTCGAATGAAGTGGATTGCTTGTCTGTAGAGATGAATTCGGACTTGGTATGGTACTTTGACCGGGTGTTCCCACAGTTAGTTTTGGTACCAGGTGTGTTGGCGTTGGAGGCACCTGCACCGGTGTCGAGGATTTGGTATATTGATCAGTTTTCTGATGAAGAGGATCAGGTATTTTCTGAACGCGAACTATTGGATTGGATTGGTTTGCTGATTGTTGAGGTGGAGTAAGTTTCTTCTGGATGACCGGCGACGGATCGGACTTAGCACTCTGGACAACTATTGGCTGAGGTTGGGGAGAGTTTTTCTGAATTGTGGCAACAGAATCAAGCTTCGCTTTAGATGGTTCGGGCAATGATGGTTCCGATTTTTCGAGTGTTTGATCTTGTATGGGAACCGAAGCTGGAATCTTGGTGCACAGTACTTTAGATGGAGGCTCTTGGAGTTTTTTGTCATCGGATAACGATCGCTTGAGTGATGGTCGAACTGCTGTTTCGGTAGGTTTTGCGATTTCACCTAATTTCTCCGATGAACCTGGAACTTGAACGACTGTCGATGGTGTTGGAACTTTTTTCGGAAGTGATTTCTTCAACTCAGGTGCAGTTGAAGATGACAGCTTCTGAAGAGAAGGCGATTGAGAACGTTTGATGTTCGCAGAACTGCACGGTTTCCCGCTTTTTGACGTTTGAACTTTGTGCTTCGATTTACCTTCTTCTGTTTTAGGTTTAGACTTGGTGATGTGGGACTGCCTAGATGGCTTTTTAGCGTAAGGATTGTAATACTCTGGATTGACGTCTGCTTCAGCCTTTTTTTCGAAAGCAGGCTCTGGAGTTGCCTTCGGCATCGTTTCAGGAATGGATTTCTTAGTTTCGTTATTGTGTTTGATTGAACTGGTTGACTTGGAAGAGCTTTGACTGTTTGCATCACTATCACTGGTCGAATTTTCCTGTTCCTCTTTCGATTTCGGTTTGATTTGACCACAACTATTGATCGGAGTTTCGTTTTTAAGACGATCGAAAAGATCGTCGGTTGATAAATCCGTCGAAACTGTTGTTTCCGATGTCTCTGTTTTGTCCGTATTGGTTTCGGCTACTTTGCTGTCACTTTCAGTGGCACTAGGACTTGTTGATGAATTTTTCGTCGAATTGACCTCAAAAATTTCATCCAAACAATTGTCCGGGTTTTTATTGATTTGTTTCCAAAACGGTGTCGAGCGACATTTCATTTTACTTTCAGACGTAGTTTCTTTGGCCAAACGATCCTTTTCCGGAGTTTTTTCCGACTTATTTGTCAAATCAAGACTTGCCATGATTTTCTTAGTAAAGGCTTTTGCCAGGGGAGAACTTCCCGTCGTCGTCGGTTCTTCATTAGCTGGTTTTGTCGGAGCATCCGATTGCTGGGGTTTTTCTTCGTTAACCAATATTTCGGGAAGCGTCGATTCCCTCTCGAGTTCTCCACTAGGATCCCCAGTAGAAATACCTTCTTGATTCAATGAGATCACTCCATCCGTTGCCAGAGCCAATTGAACATCAACAATTCTTGAATTATTCTCATTCTTTTTGGGATTGATAATTGCATCAATATCGGATAGAGTGAAATTCGAGTTCTTGTCAATTTTTGACGTTCCGCCAGACACATTCTCAGATCCAGGAATAAGTGGTGTTTGAAGCGGTAAGCAGAATCCATCAAATAAATCATCCAGTTCGTGCTCGTCTGGACTTTCGAAATTATGCACCTCACCCCATTGACATTCGTTCATATAGAAACTACGAAGTTTGTCCTCATCGTCCTGCCCTCGATTACCGGATAGCATACAATCGGAAGCTTTAACCGATGTCCCTTGTCTCAGTGGATTTTCCACGAATCCAAATTGTTCAGGTTTCTTATCGCTTTCGATTTGACGTTGTTCGACTTTAGTGCTGGCATTTAGTGGGACCTGGTTTGCTGCATTCAGTTCGAAAAACAACGATTCTCTTTCGAATTCGAGAGAATCAATCAATAACTGAGCTTTCTTAGCTTCACTATCCGCCGATTTATTTGGCAATATTTCTGAATCGATTTCGAAACCTTCTATCGATTCGGTTGTTGGCACAATACTAGTCATATCCGACGTGCTGTTGCTACGTCTGCGTTGGAAACCCGAAGAAAAATTCACTTGACTTTGATCGCCATCTAGTGATGGACGTTTCCGTTTTGTCGCTCTTTGGACAGATTTCTTTAATCGATCGTTGTTGTTGTCTTTCTTATCGGGTTCGTCGCTATCAACATTGTTTTCGATATCTGTCAATTTGGATCCGAAAATCTTCGATATAGATATGTCAAGAGCCCTCTTGACTTCGTCTTCCTTCTTGGTGGGGGTTTCAATGGTATTGGTTGAAATTTGTTCATCATTCTTTGGACTGCCCTCGGTTGGGGAGTCAAGAGCTTTAGAAAATGGCACGCAGAGAGGCTCAAAGTCAACAGGACTAACCGAGATACTATCAATCGGAGTAATAGGTGCTGGTTCAACGGCAACAGTTGTTGTTGTGTTACTTAATTCTGTATCAGCTGAAATTGACGCTGGACAGCTGCCTGATGCAACAAGCTCGTCCAAGATTTTATCAATCTTTATGCTACCTTCTCCGGTTGACCTGAAAGTTTGTTCAATCGAAATTGTTGTTTTGGTTTCCGATACAACATTATGATTTATGCTTGAATCAGATTTTTCTTCTTCCAACTTTGCGGAAGTGACGGATTTTTCCTCAAGAGTTGCGTCTTTGACAGGATCAACGCAAGGTACGACGACCTCATCAACAAGTTCTTCAGTTAAAACTGGATTCTTTGGCTCATTCGTTGATTTCATTAGGCTGACAAGTTCATCGATTGCTTTTTTTGTTGTTAATATAACTTGGGTTGCATCTTCATCAAGAACGGATGTTCCACTCGATTCGGTTTCTTGCGCTTTTTGAGCTTCAAGGTTTGTTTTGTCACTCAAAGAAGTTTTCTTTTCAGTGGAAAGGGCCGTTTCCGATGGTTCCACAGCTTTTAAAGGTTTTTCATTGCTTTTCGGGACAGGTGTTAGTTCAGATTTGTCTATTTTGACAGGAGTCTCATCATGCACATCAACGTTCTCTTCTTTTTTGAGACTTTCAGACGACGCAACTGTCAAATTTGACATTTCAACGGCATCTGTCTTGGGACACTCACTAACGGGCTTAGTGAGAGCAGCATTGACTTCTAACTTAGCTGTCAACTTCGATTCTACCAAGACCTTTCCCTGGGACTCTTCTATCGCATCTTTTTTTAACTCTTGAATAGATTCACTAACTACCTTGAGAGTCGATTTCAAAGCCGATTTGACAATTTTACTCGGTTTCAAGTTGTCAATCACTGTTTCAGTTTTGTTGGACTTAGCGATCAATTTCACCTCTTCGCTAAATGTAACTGATTTCACTTTTTTACATGGTGAAATTACTTTCTTTGATTCTTCAAGAATTTCAACGTGAATGGCCTTTTTGGGAGACTCATCTTCCAAATCCTCGACTATTTCATCAACTGGAGGTTTGCCAATTCCATCTTGTTGGGGTCTTTTACTGGGTGTAGCAACAATCTTCAATACTTCGACAATTTCAACGTCAGGCATTCTTGGAGTGGAGATCGATTTACTTTCTGATTTTTCAACTATCGATTCAGGTTCTTTTGATGATTTTGAAATGGACTTTACGTTAAGTTTCGACTCCGATTTGGCTTTGTTAAGGACTGGAGAAGTCGGCCTCTTTTCTTCTTCGACTTTAACTTCTTGGTTAGGTTCACTAAATACCTCAGATTTCAACTCGTTAATAGGCACGCTGACAATTTTCGATTCGTCAACAAGTTTAACGGCAGCGATAGTTTTCACTACCGATTTTGAGTTTTTAGTTGATTTTTTGATCGACTTTGATTTGTCAAGCACAGCCTCAGCTTCTTTCGAAGATTTCTTAAAAGGCTTAGCGTTCAATCTCAACCCCAAAGATGCTCTTTTAATGAGCGGATCAATCGGTTTTGTTTCTTTCGATATTTCGGTTTTTACGTCTCGTGAAATTTCAGGAATCCCGTCAGATCTATCCACTTCACTGGGTACATCGACATCATTGGCTTTATCGACAATTTCAACTTTCGAATCCTTTTTAGAAGACTTGGAGTTCTGTTCGATATTTTTCGATATCGATTTTTCAACCGCTGTTTCGTTTTCGATAGTTGCCTTTTTCTTGATTAATTTTAAATCTGATTTGGCTTTTTTACTATTAGTTGGAACTGGTTCTTTTTCTGCACCTTTTTCTTCTTCTTGGGGATCTTCGGTTACGTCATCGAATTCCGATTCTTCAACATTTCCAACATTAGAAGTCGATTTCGATTTTTCAACCGTTGCTTTATGTTCATTAGATGACTTTTTGAGCTTTGACACGAGTTTGACACTTTCTTTGGGTTTAACTTCTTCAGCAGGTTCAGATTTCACTTCTTTGATCAGGGTGTTGACAATTTTCGGTTCTTCAGCAATTTCAATGCTAGAATCACCGGTAAAAGTTTTGTTAATCGATTTGGAAATCGATTTCGTTTCTGACTTGTTATTTTTACTTTTTGGCTTTTTGGCGGCCGTTTCCTTAATAGGCTTGGCAATCAGTTTTAATTCCCCTTTGGTCTTTATTAGATGCTGTGGTTTCACTTGAGTCAAGTTTTTATCTCCTTCTACTTCAGGTTTTGGCTTTTCAGGAGCCGTCGTGACACTCGGTTCGCTTACAATCGCCTCGGCAATTTTTGAATCAAATTTTTTCGCCTTTTGTGAACATTTCTGAATAGCTTTGGACTTCTTAGAAAGCGATTTAGTTCCCAAAACTTCTTCTTCGGATGCCTTTGAAGCTTTTTTGTTCTTAGAAGAACATTTCGCAATCGGTTTTTTGCAATTCTTTGTTTTCGCTATTGAATCTTCAATGAAAACAGTTTCGAACATGTTGACCTCTTCGAGTTGACAAACTTTAGGTTCATTCGATTTGGCTTTGCCAGAGGATGCAGCTTTTTTAATCTGCACAGCGTTTTCTTCCTTCACTGAGAGAGGCCCCAAGTCCGTTTTGGTTCTCTTACTCTTCGCATCAACTGGTTTTGAATCTTCAACTAGAACAGCTTTAAAAGTTGTTTGATCTTCTAAGGCGGGCAGCTCTGCTTTCTTCCGTTTCATCTTCTTTGTGTGTTTTTTAGCTGGTTTCAGATTTGCTTCAAGGATATTGTCGCCAGTTGGAGTTGGTAGTCTTCGAATATGCAGAACTAACTTCGGCTTCTCAGTTTCCTCGCTATCCTTTGTAAAACTCAACGGATCGCTATTGTCATCGTCAACTTTTGCAAATGTTTCAAGACTTTCCTTGACCACTGCACTCTCCGACTCATTTAATTTTGTCGACTTATCATCTGTGTTTCTTTTGAATAGATTAATGGATTGCAGGGCTTCGTGACAATGATATGACATAACTGGTTCGGACAGTGCTCGCTTCAAAATCGAATCACCCCTAAAAATTTCTTTAGACTCTGAATCAAGAGATTTGCTGGTTTTTCTCAGAGAAAGATTCTTCAGCCATGTCTCCTTGTTCATGTTCAATTTGTGGCGAACACTTTTCAGCGACTTGGATTTGTAGGATATCGAAGATGGTTTTAATTGAAACCGTTTTTCCGTACTTACGAGCTCTGTTGGCTTCCTAGAACCGACATCAAGGTCGTTTTCGATGTTCAGAGGATCTGATAACAGTTTTTCAGTTTTAGCCAGTTTTTTTGAGCAACTAGCCTTCCGGCCGCTTTTACATTTCTTGTTTTTAAACGCTCTCGCTTTTGTTTTCTGTTTCTCTAGGGATTTGGGTTTAGTGGAGCGTTTAGCATCTAAATCTATGACCAGTTTGCCTGCATCATCGCTGTCGGAAGAACTATTTGATTGTCTGAGTTCGATTTGATGTTCTATCGTTGGTGAGATCAAGCGCTTTTCAAAAGCCTTTGAGCTATCCAATATGTCACTTGAGCATATGGTTTCCGCTAAAGTGGGCTGGGGCTCCCTGGATTTACTTCTCGTGCTTCGGGTAATTCTAGTTGGTTGGAGTTTTTTGCGAGATTTGGGTACTGGATTAAGAACGGCAAAATTTTTGAATGACGTCAATATGGCTGCTGCATTAAGGTCCTCCGAACTGAATGATTTATCATCCCCCGTCCTTAAAGATTTATCATCACGCTTAAGCAGGAATCTGACTTTACGTGGATTCTTTTGTTTTCTATTTTTCGGATTGCAGAGAGAACTCTTCGGTGTGCAACTAGGTGATGGGCAGAATTGTCCCGAAAAAGGTAGCTGCTGGTTCCAAACTTCTAAATTCTCATCTTCAACAGTGGAGAAGGATCTTACTGATTCGTCGACAACTTCAATCGATGATGGTGATGGGACAATTAGTTTAGGTTCCCGGAGTATTACATTGGATGTGATTTCTGGCAAATCGGTTGTTGGCACTTTGATCGCACTTAGACATGTAATTTTCTGTGGCGGTGTTTCTTCCTCGGCTAGATTCTTCTCGTCCATTACAGGAGTTCCGTTTTCATCATTGTAATATGGTGGCGTTTGGTTGCTATCCTGGGATGTGATTCCCAACACTTCTTCGTCGATAGTATCTCGGAATTGATAGAACACAACTGCACTATCGGACTCCAATCGAACTGGCGAATTATTTCCAATTTCTGAATCGGATATTATGGAAGGCTCTTCCAAATCACCAACTTGAACTTTTGTCGATAGAAGTGATTCGTCTTCCAATGCAGTTGCTTCGGTTCGTTGAAGTTCTTTGGCAACTTCCTGACTGGAATCGGGTTCGATACTGTTTTCATGATCTTTGAGTCTGATTTCGGTGAAGACTTCCTGATTACGAGTTCGTACCAATTCGTCTTTGCGCTGGAGGATGTTCTGTATTGGTTGTTTGGTTGGATCGATGCTTGGAGGTCGTTTATAGGTTATGGCTTGCTTTGGTTCGGTTTGACATTCTACAGATTTTGCAATTTTACTTGTTGATGATTTCTTAATTGAATGTGCGGATTGGGCTGGTTTTGAGTTGGGCAATGGAGGTGTTTTGGTTTTCTTTAGTGTAGGTTCCTCTTTGATTTCGATTTCAGATGACGTTGACGGCAATGAATCTTTTTCTTTGTCCGTTATCACAATTGCCGTCTTTGCTTTGCTCGTTATTAATTTTTCAGATATTTTTTCGAGCGTCTCTTTGGGTTTACTCTTGTCAGCATTCTTCCGGGGAAGTTTTGGTTTAGATTCCTCAGTTTTCGTTTCCGAAATTTGTTCCAGATCGTTGATGACATGTTGAGTTGGTTCATTAGGATTGAAGGCGATCGACGGAGAATCCTCTGACTTTTGTTTTGTGTCAGGGGATTGCAGTAATGGATCTTCATTAGTCACTGGAACATCCTCAACATCTGGTGCCAAAATATTTTCAATCGAATGCGATTTTGGTTTGGCTTCATTTCCGTTGACTTTAGTCTTTTGAACCATTTGTGGAATAGATTCAACACTTGAACTTGGACAGACTTGTAAATCATCTGTTGAACCTCTATTGTCGGTTGGTAATTTAACAAGACGAACTCTAAGAACTTTCTTCTTCTGTGGCGAGGTTTTATCTGGATCCTGAGCTTCATCTCCTTGGGACTTTTCAATACATTGAGCCTTTGCTACCAAGTCATTGCTGATGTCTACTTGAACTTGTTCGGGCTCGTTAAGCTTGGCAGTCTCTTCATAATTGTCAGTCGATGGTATTGACTTTAAGTTGGTTAGCTCTTCGGGCTTTGGAACATCAGGTTGAATGTCTGTTTGGCCATCGTCAGTTTGCTCTATTTTAATTTTGTGTTTTTTCACTTTTTTGGTCTTAACTGATTGTTTTTTCTGCTTTGCTTGTTGTTGTAGTGGAATATGTCCGCTCTCCGGACCGTTCTTTGCGGCTTTCTCTTCCTGTTCAAGTTCTTCAATCTTAAGCTCGTTTTTCACACCTTTTGGAACACTTTCTACAACGACAACAATTTGTTCAGAAGTTCCTTGATGAGTAGCCGATAAATCCACTCTCGGGTTTTCTACATGATCACGCGTGTCGTTCTCTGACGGTTTGTTGTCTTCCGACTTATTCCCTAAAGGTGTTGGTAGTCCTACAATTACTTCTTGTTTAACAGAAATGTCGGCAGACTTTCGATGTTCAAGATTTGTTGGACTGAACTTGAGTAGTTCCTTTTTGGGTAGTCTCGGTATGCGGACTCTAAGCATTTTCATCGGCGCTATTTTGTTGATGGTATGTGAAAGTGCAGTGCTGGCGCAGGAAACGACACGAGGACGTGCTAACGACTCTGTGTCGAAATCATTAACCACTGAACTTGGCAATGGAATACGAGTTAGTTCTAATTCAATTGAGTTAGTCATTTCTTGAGGGTTTTCGGTGAACAAACTTGGTTTGCTGGAATTTTCGACGGTTTCAGAAGTAATGTCCGAATTATCATTGCTTTTAGCTGCAGTCAGGCTTTTAGTATCAGTTATTTGATTGCTAATCTCAGTTTCTACTAAATTGGGATCAGAAGGTTGTGCTGATTCGGACTCTGGTATTAGTTCCTCACTTTCTGGCCCTACTTCTTCTACAACATCATTTGCTTCTTTTGAATGTATTGGCTCAGCTTCAGCAGTTGATTCCTTGTTTTCGTCAGGAATTGAACAAAGTACATCTTCTTGGCTTTTTGAATTGATTTCTTGGGATGAGTCATCTCTAACAGGTGTCTGCTCGAATTCTTCAACCTCTTCGCCTAAAGACTTGGTATTTTCACTTGATGCAGCACCGATAGAAGGATCTGCAGCCTTTGCAATGGTTTGACATTCATCACTTGGCTGTTCAACTACTTTTTCTTCATTGTCATCTTTGCAAGGTATCATTAGCCCTTCTTCGTCTTCTTCTTCTTCTTCTTGTGGAACATCCGTAGCTTCATAATCTTTGTCAGTCTCCGACAATTGACATTCATCACTTGTCTGTTCAACTAAATTTTGGGACCCATTGACAGTCTCTTCATTTGCTTCATTGTCACCTTTCCTAGGAGTCGTAAATCCTTCTTCTCCTTTTTCTTGTGGAACTTCTGCAGGTTCATAATCTGTGTCATTCTCTGTTGCTGTTGTTGTAACAGAATCAGCTAACAAAGCAATAGTATCTGCTTTCTTACCAAAATCTTCCTCAGCAATCAATTGAAGTGTATCGTTGTCAGTCTTACTTTGATTGCTTACGGGAGAAACATTTTCCACATTTTCAAAAGTATCCATCTGATCTGGCAACTCTTCAGTTGACAATAAATCAAAACATTCAGAAATTTCTTCGTCAGAAATTGTCGACAGACTTATGTCAAGCAAACTAATTTCTTTTTCATGAGATTTTTCATCGGTTGCATCAAATTGCTGTTCGCGGGTTTCTTTATCCTCATCAACTGTTGCCTGATTCATTTGTGGAACTTCGGTGTCACTTTTTTCATTTGCTTCATCATAACGAGTAACATCTGCACTCATAGCTTCGCTCTCGTTGTTCTCTTTAAAACCGGTCGATGATTTTTCTACCGTTTCACACTTATCTTCTTTTACAGTCTCTAGATTGTCAAGAAGTTGTTGAACTTCGAAGTCTTTCTCATCTGCTATTTGATTCTCACAACTCTCTTCTTCGGATGTCTGCTTCGCAATGTTGTTCGGGAGATTTTCGACGGCTGAATCCATCGTTTGATTCTCACAACTCTCTTCTTCGGATGTCTGCTTCGCAATGTTGTCCGGAAGATTTTCGACAGCTGAAACAATCGATTGAATCTCCAATCTCTGTTCTTCGGATGTGTGCTTCGAAATGTTGTCCGCAAGATTTTCGGCAACAATTTCCGACTCCGTCAACATAGCATCATAGAAGTATGTTAACTCTTCAATAATTTGTTCTTCTGGATCATTTGAACTATCGATAGAACTCCATTCCGCTTCGAGATTCTTTAATGTTCGTATCACATCTCGTTCATTTTTGGAGCTATTGCTTCTTCCAATAAAAGTTTCTAATATCTTGTTGACAGAATTTGAGCCTTCTGTATTGCTCTTTGTATCGATAGATTTCGATTGATCGTTTTTGGTGTTTGAGGCTGTCACATAGTCATGATCGTAGTTTACGATTTTGTTGATATCAGTGCTTGTTGATGACCCTGCTTCGCAATCCTTCAAATTGTCACCAACCGTCTCTTGATCTTGTGTCTTGTTTTCACTGTCGCTAGTTTGTTGATCAACTTTTTGTCGATCGATAACAATACTGTCAACATCGATATATCTTTGTGGAACGATAGTTTCTTCTTCAGAAGCATTTTCGTCATTTGTTTTCGTAAGTTCGTTGCTCGAAATCCACGTTTTCTTATCTGATGGTTTTTGTGTGTTTTTGTCATCTTCAACAGACGAAGAACTTGTATCAAGATCCTGCGACTTTTGTTTCGGAGCAATTATTTCATAGTCCGGCGACTCGATATCGTCGTCAACTAATTCTCTACTTCGGTCAATACTTGATGAATCTTCTTCACTCAAAGGACTGGAAACTGCTTTGGCGTTTATTTTATTGGCGTCGTCAGATCCACTTGAACTATTGAGCTGGTACTGTTCTGGAAGCAGAACTTCTTTTTCGACTAATTCAGTTGGACACACTTCCTTTGATTCGTTCGACTTTGGGCTGACTTCTTGTTGAATCACATTCACAGTTTCAACTTGATCAGTTGTTTTTTCAGTCTTCAGCGGCGACGAAATTGACTCCCGCTTATTGGCATCCTCTTCCAGTTCATCTCCCTCACAAATATCTTCGTTCGGTTCCGGATCTTCCAAGTCCGTTTCATAGTACGGAGATTCTTGAGCATCTTTGTTGTGTCGATTTTGTTCTTGCTCTTCTTTTGGATCATCTACATCGTTTTGTGGAGCTGATTTTTCATGAGTGTCCAAGTGTTGGTTCTGTTTTTTAGCTTCAGTGTGGAAAGAGATAGTCCTCGCAGCACCATCGTCATTTCTTTGGGGGAAAATGACGTCAAAACTAGCATTGTCATTTGGTTCGTTTTCAATCGATACCGATGTATTGTAAATTTTACGTGGCGATTTGTCAGGACCACTTCTCTCTTGGGGGCTCTCGAAGCCGCCGTAGGTCTCTTGTGAATCCCCAATAAAGCCTGAGATATTCTTGAGAAGATCACTAACTTCAAAAGTGGTAGCTTCATCGTTTGGATCGGTTGACTTTGCAGGACTCGTTTCTGTGGATCTCGTTGATGGAGTTACAGAAGCATCACGTGTAAGAACGAATCGAGAACACGTTGGTGAATCTTGGTTTTTGCTTGATTCGATTGGCGCCGAATCTTGCTTCAATTGTTCTTCTGACCTAGCCGCAGGCACTGGTTTTGGAACACATCCACCAGAACATGTCGGTTGTTCTCTATTAGACAAAGAACTCAAAGGTCGACTGAAAGGTGCTGCTCCTGCAGCTGGGCGATTTATACTTCTCGATCGAATTGTGCTTGAAGGGAAAATATTTGCTGAGCATCTATCTGGCGATGGAGACGAGGGCCGTGTCGAACACGGACTACTTGAAATCGATCTTCTCGGCTGACTGGCATTTACGGAAAATACAACCACACCACTAGATTGTGTCCTCTTTGGGATTTCATTTGTCGATGACGTTGCTTCTTCGACCACTTTGGATGAGGATCGTTGAAGAATCGAAAAACGATTTGGCACTCCAAATCCACCGTCATCATCGGAGATGGGTGTACTAACGTCTCGGGTGGTTTCGTGCAATTCACTGTTAGCCAGGCCGTCCGGTGTATTTGAACAATCAAACGATGTCGTACTCGACACAATGCCGTGTTCACAGCGTTTTCTTTCACTTGCAGCAGGTTTTGCGATTTGGAGCGGAGGAGGAGGCACCGGCATTGTAATGGGAGGTTTAGGCGGATCGGCAATAGCAACTTCTTGCTGTGCCGCCGGAACAGTGTCAGTATCGTCATCCTCATCGTCGATCAGAATTTCGACAACTTCTGGATTTTGAACTCTTTCCGGCACATTGCTATTGACTCGATTAATTAGACTATCGATTGTTACTGCGCGTTCTTTCAACTTGTCAAGGTTGGTAGTCAAACGTTTTTCAAACGCAGTCACAGTTTCAGTTATTGATTTGTCGGTCTTGTTTGTGTCAGTGTCTCTGTCGCTATCGGAATCGTCAAGCTCAACAACATCTTTCAATTTTGATTCTAATTCTATTCTATTGTGTGGGCTGTTCTTATAACTACGACTTAGGTTTTGACTATTTAAATTACTGTTATTCTTATTGCTAATACTTAATTTAGGTTTATCACAGTCACTTGATAAATGCTGATCAACAGCTTTAGTACCTTGTATTCCATTGTTTTTGTTGGCGGTTTGAGATGTTGCACTGCTAGCAGTCGATTGGGGTGGATGTTGAATTGGCGATGTTGATCGTGTTAGGTCTTCAACCAGAACGGGTATAAGATCCTGCGAGAGATTGGAAAAAGAACGGTTAACGGTTTTGTCAATTTAAATCAATTATGAATTTTTAAACAAATATAAAAGCTAACCAACAAAATTGCGGTCATGAGAAAACTTTAAATTTAAATGAATTTTAAAAATTGTAATTCTATTCAATATGGAATGAGAAAATATTTGTTGATTGTTGAAATATGTTGATTGTAGAAACTGTTGATTGTTGAAAATGTTGATTGGTGACATGTGTTGATTGTAGAAAATGTTGATTGAAGAATTGTTGATTGTAGAAAATGTTGATTGAAGAATTGTTGATTGGAGAAAATGTTGATTGGTGACATGTGTTGATTGTAGAAAATGTTGATTGAAGAATTGTTGATTGGAGAATTTGGTACGGTAAGGTTTACAACCCAAAAGCATTCTTTCTTTGATTCTTAAGATCCTTTCGTCGTACGCCTTCATTTCCATCAAAACCATTGATTTTCTTTTGAGTGTTGATTGATGTCGGTTAGGATGTTTTTGACTCACTCAGACTTCGTGGATCCATTGAACATAAACAAACCATTTTGTACTTTAAATTAAATAAGTAGTCGCTGGTGGCTATGTGGTTAGGTGCGTTGGCTGCTAAGCAGAACGTCGTGGGTTCGAGTCCTACTCGTGTCCATAAAGTTTTGATTTCATCTTTCACGGGCACTGCCCCTTGCGGAGAACTGACTAAACTTCCAAGAGTATCAATCTGTCATGAAAAAAGTGCGTCTCAACTTTGTCGGTCCCCTAAATTCTTCACACGCACTCGCCACTTAGGCCTTGGCTCTGCAAGAGCTGTCGCGCCACTCTATTTTTTTATCTAGTGGCGATCCCTGGTATTATCTAAGAAGGGATTACCGAGATAGTTATTGGAGAGTGCCGGACATGTACATAGCAGGTGTTGGACTGTTTCCTCTTGCTCCTCGTCCAAGCAGCTTCTACAGAAGTCATTTGTGTAGACCCCTAGCCTCAAAGCATGTCTATGTTCTGTTATGACTCCAGTTGTGGAGCTTATACTTTGTCTACTCAGGAAAATCAAGCCTTTTGAATGCTTCAGGTCTATGTTTTGCCATTTTTGTTTGGTTGCTAGTCAGGTGATACCTTGTGATGATTGATTGATGCAAGTTGTGATTTCTCTATTGTCTTTGGGATTGGTTAGCCAGAAATTCCTTGAAACAAGTCCTATTCTTATTGGATTTCGTGGAGAACTCTCATGCTTTCAAGAGTATAATATTGGTCCTGGTAGAGTTTTTCTCAACTCAGTCGTTCGGAATCATTATAAAATCGAAGGTCTCCATACACGTAGAGTATAAGCCGCCGTATTAAACCGTCGCCGTCGGTCGGTCCTCACAAAACTCAAGACTTGTTTGTAAGTAGTAGTGCCCGTTTCGTAGTGGTTATTTGCGTTGGCGAATCCTACTCGTTTCCATAAAGTTTTTACTTCATTTTTCACAGGCAGGTACTGCCCACCCACAGTACACAGAATACAAGGTAATATATTGCGCATCTGTCAGAAACCAAAATGACAGAATTGAGAAAAGGCACAAAAAGAAATGCTAAAAATTTCAGATCCAATGTCAAATTCGTCAAGGGAAAAAAATGGCTGATATTTTTAGTAAATGAGACAGACAGAGACAGAAATCTAAAGTTTTGTTCTTTATTATGACATTTTGGATCTGAAATTTGACATAATATGCGCGAACTTGAGAAGAAGAAAATCGGGAATATAATACCTTGTATTCTGTTTACTGTGCTGCCCACCGTTCGGAATCTCAATTCTTCACACGCACTCAGAGCTTTGTTGATGAGTGTAAGCCACTTAGGCCTTGGCTCTTCAAGAGCTGTCGCGTCACTCCATTTATTTGCTTGCTTACTCATGTTTCGGTTCTTGGAATGCCACAAATCAAGCTATTGTTTTTTTTCCGTCGAAACATAAATATGAAGTCCAGCTTCAAACCTTTGGGGCTACCCCCAAATCAATAAATCTCTCTGTGAGAAAAGAAATAATTTCGCTGTTTGGTGTCTTTATCAAGAAACTAGTCTCGGTTTTTTTCGCGTTGTCTTGGATCATACCCAGCGCTTCCATGAGTTCGTATCATTGTCTTCATTCAAAAGCTTTGATTCTTTTCGGAATCGTACTCTCGAGTTTGTTGAATTGTTGATTGATGATTGTGTTGATTGAAGATTATGTTGATTGAAGATTAGTTACTTTTATATTCTTCACAGTTAGAATTTATTTTTAACAAAAAGTTGCATTTACAATATTTAATCACAAATCGAATTTGAAAATCTGTTTAATCTAAGGAATCATGAATAAAGCAAAATGAGTTTTCGAAAATGAAATTCAAATACAAAAACCGTATCTTGTAATCGAATGTTGAATGGTTGTGAGTTTCCTGAAATTATTTGCAAATAAATTTATTACATTTTCCTTAACTTAAAAGCTTCGGAAGAGCCATTACTATAGTTAACTGTAACGACTCGCGTACACTGAAATAGGTCGCTCTCCCCGTGGTTAATTCATTCGGGCACCATTTCAGTCTTGAACTTGATATTTCATGAGAAATGGTACTCACGCTGTTTCTTTCTTATTACTTTTGATTCAGTTGACTGATATCAGAATAAGTGTACGCAAGCCGTAAGCAGTCTGTTAAGAACATGGATTACAGTAGGTAAGGTTAGGTAAAAGTGGCTGTCATGGATGTTAAAAGACAAACTTAGGCCTGACGGGTGGTTATATTATTCCACCTGATGTTAGTTTTCTTAATAGCATCTTGTTGTAGCAAAAGTTTGCATGTAGCGATTGGTATACCAACATTAGCGATTTGACTATCTGAGAAAATCCGGATATCAGATGTAGATACCACGTTTTCTCTGAGCCAGGACAGGACCTCCTTAATCGCCAAAAGTTCTGTCTGAAACACGCTACAATGATTTGGAAAGCTGAATGAGAGCCTTAGTTTTAGTCGTTCGGAGTACACACCTTCACCAACCTCATCACTAGTTTTCGATCCATCTGTATAGAAGTGGATTGCCTCGCCTTCCAGGAATGTTTTATTTTTCCAGAGGGATCCGGAAGGTATAGAAGTTTGAAAGTTTCTTTCGAACTGTAGTTGGGGAACGGTGTAGTCTGTGTGCTTTGGAATTGATTCTAGATAATTAAGAATAACAGAGTGGCCAATGTTATTGTGAGTCCACTGTGAAGAGGCATTCAGGCGAATAGCAGAACTAGCAGCTATTTGTTTGCTGATTATATCCAGAGGTATAGAGGAGAGTAGGGTGTCTAGTGCCGCAGATGGGGTCATACGAAGTGATCCGCTTATACTTAGGCATGCTGAGCGTTGCACTTTACTAAGCTTATCGCAGTTTATTTTTACGTCCAAGGCAGTCCACCATACTGTCACACCATAAAGAAGAATCGGTCTGATTACCGATGTGTATAGCCAGTGAGTGATTCTGGGTTGTAGACCCCATTTGTTGCCAATGGCTTTCTTGCAGGTAAAAAGAGCTACCGTAGATTTTCTTATTCTTTCGTGTATGTTGCTCTTCCAATTCAGTTTTCTGTCTAAAATAAGACCCAGATATTTAGTTTTCTCTGAAAACTTTAATTGGATACCGTTTATAGAAGAAGGGTCCATGCGCGGAATTTTATATTTCCTAGTGAATAGGACTTAATCGGTTTTGTGTGGGTAAACGCTTAAACCACACCGAGCGTTTTGTAATAGTTCTTTAAAGGTATTAAGATGCTTCGCTGAAGCAGCTATAGCACCGTCATCAGCATAGGCTATCACTCTGAAACCCTCCCTATCCAGACAGGTAAGAATATCGTTAACTACCAGATTCCAGAGTAGAGGGGAGAGAACACCGATTTGCGGCGTACCTCTGCTGACAGATCTTCTAGCGGAACAGCCACCTAGTTCTGAGTTAATTATTCTGCTAGTTAGCATTGTATGAATTAACTCACCAAGCGAACTCTCCACATTCAAAGATGACAATGCAGATGTGATTGCAGATGTGTTCACGTTGTTAAAAGCGCCTTATATATCAAGGAATGCAACCATAGTATACCCTTTATGATGGAGGGAGTATTCGATAGTGCGTACTAAAGTATGTAGCGCCGTTTCAGCCGATTTGCCCTTACAGTAGGCATGTTGAGACATAGACATGAGACTTGTGTCAATGTTTGCTCTGAGGTGTATATCTACCAGTCTTTCTAATGTCTTAAGAAGGAATGATGATAGACTTATCAGTCTGAGATCTTTGGGATTAACTTGCGAGCATTTTCCCACCTTGGGTATGAAAACAACTTTCACTTCTCTCCATACTGAGGGAATATGGACTCGGTCATTGATAGCTTAAATGACATTGAACACGGTTTTTAGAAGAACTGAGCTTTCAATTTGTAATCATTTCGGTGTTGGATTTGCTGTGAATTTCATTGAAACGGTTGCGACAGAACACAGAACTCGGAAATATAAACACCAAAAGACATTTTCATAAGGACTTACTTCTGACTGCTGAGAATGGGGAGATTCGGGCAACAGTGTTAGTGAATTAACATAGCACATAAGCGTATTCATTTTGTTAGTTTTGACAATTCAATTTTATTTATCGCAGAAAGACTGGTACTGAAATAACAACATAAAATACCTCTAACCGAGAAATAACACAATCATTCCATTAGCATACAAACATAATCCATACATACATCTCACACAACCATATAAAAATTAGAACAAACAAAACACTTTAATTCTTACAAAGCGCTCATCCCCTGCTTCAAATGAAAATTAAGTTAATGACAAAATGCAATGAGTGAATTTGATAAACCAAACTTAATACATTCCAGACTCACCACTCTCGACCAATCCGGCAGTTTCGGAGCGTCTCGATTAATGTATTCATAATACCGTTTGAAGAACTCCTCAACTGTATCCTCGAGCTCCAAAGTTCTATTGATGAGAAGTATTCTAATAAAAACAACCAAAAAACACATACAGTTAACGACATGATCTCTCATAAAGATTAAAGTATCCTCATTAAACCTCGTTCCAAATTGATTCTTCGCAGCGAACCCAATCAGTCCGGTTAGATTGAAAAACCCTCGATTGTTCTTGTCAACTGGGGGAACAGTCTTTGGCAAAACAGGATCATTATCAGTGCTATCTGATGACAAATCAATCAGATCCGATCTGAGAGCTTTGGCTGACTTCCCCACAGCTATTTCGTTTATCAGCTCTTTGTCCTCTTTGAAGTGTGTTAGTTTCTTCCATTTTCTAAAGCAAAGAATGAGCCTCAGGTAGCTGATCAGGTCGAGAGTCCCATGAACATGTTGTTTGGAGAGGTATTTCCTATCAGAACGAATCATAATTTAGATTTGTCTAGAAGAATTAAAATCGATCGCATTTTACTTGAAAATTGGAAACAATATCAATCGATATTCATCAACGACTTGGATCTTTAAAAGTGTCATTAGAATACCAGGCACCCATCCGTTGAATATCAGACTCAGTATAATCACAATCTCGTTCGATATACGCCCGGCTTCGTTGGCGTCAGTTATTGACGAATGCAACTGACACTTGTAGTCCACGTATTGAGCCATGAATTCTGTCAAAATGAGATTGTAGTTTTTGTCGTCGATTATCTGAAAAACAAAAAAAGTCTTGTGAATTTTATGTGAACCCAAACTGTGTAGTCGTTACTTACGTCGGCAACACTGTCAAAACAAAGTTTCATCGACACAAGCCAGCGTAGGAGATTTTTCCATATAAATGCCCGAGTTGATTTGACATTGACAAGGGCGAGTGATTTTTTGAAATCCTTTGCGAATTCTTGAAATTTGGCATATGGAAAACCATCTGATGGTTTGTGGCCCGGCTGGACTTGGTAAAATAAGATCGGTTTGATTTTTTCCAACAGAAGCTGGTACTGTGGATTGGAACCTGCAAAGGAGAAAGACATTATTATTATTGGGATGCTTTGGATGCAGAATAGAAAAATGTATCTTAAAAGGAGATGAGCATATATAGCAGCATGGCAATGTCTTAACACTAAACTCGGAAAATCAGGTCCAGTTCTTTACTATCACGTTGCAGAAAGCTAAGTGCGGAGCGCTATCGGAAAACAGCTCATCAGTGTAATTATACTCGCATGTTGATTTCAGAGAAGGAAATGCGATAGCATGTTTTTTTTAGCAACGACAAGGGATCAGACCTTCACATCAAATGAAGGGGAGTTGAAACTCGTTGGACTTGAATTGAAACTTTGAGAAAGTAATACATCCGAATGGGACTCCAACAACCTTCTCCACTAACCAACTATGTGTTTCACCAGAGCCGCGGTTTTTCCTTACTGCGTCATTCTTTGAGATTGGATTCGAATACTTTTAGGGACAAAGCATTGTTGTGCATTCGCTTGACATTGCCTGACTGTTTTTCACACATCTTCTTCCCTTTATATCAATATCATCGGCGTACGCGAGAAGTTGAACAGACTTTTGGAAGATAGTGCCTCTGGTGTTGACGGTGGAGTTTTGCACTATCTCCTCAAGAACGATGTTAAAGAAGTCCCATGACTGTGCATGGCCTTGTCTGAATCCTTTTTTGACTTCGAAAGATTCCGTAAGCTCGTTGCCAACCTTGATGGAGCAGCATGAGTTCTGCATCGTCATTTTTCACAAGCGAACGAGCTTGGGAGGGATGCCAAAACTAGTTATAGCTTTATACAGTTCGTCTCAGCAGATACTGTCATACGCGGCCTTAAAATCGATAAAAATATGGTGGGTATCGATTTGGAGTTCATAGGATTTTTCCATAATCTGCCGCAAAGTGAAAATTTGGTCGATGGTTGACTTTCCTCGTCTGAGGCCACATTGACAAGGAGGACCAATCAGATTGTTGACCAAAGGCTTCAGACTTTCAAATATTACGGCAGAGAGCATCTTCTAGGCGATGTTAAGTAGACTGATTCCTCTGTACTTGGTGCAGTTTAAAGATCGGACAAACAATGCTGAGGTTCCATTCATCGGGCATGCATTCTTCCGACCATATCTTACAGATGATTTGGTGCATGCTCCTATCTAGATCGTCACTTGCCGCTTTGAACAGCTCGGCAACTAGACCATCTGCAGCGGCTTTGTTGGATTTCAGCCGTTATATTGCCTTTTTCACATCTTCTTGGTCGGGTTAACAGAATTGTTGGCTATCATCGTGTCATATGAAAGGATCCTGTCTGACGGCGGGGTTTTGTTCGTCGTCGCTGTTATACAGTCAACAGAAGTGGTCTTTCCCATTCCCCAGCATTGACTGCGATTCTACTATTTTCCCTTGTTTATCTCATCGGTTCTTGCTCGATGACCTTGAGCCAGCTGTTTTTCCTTCCGGTAAAACCTCCGAACTTCATTCCTACTGTTGGCTTTCTCAACATCCTCGATCTAACGCTTCTCATGCTCCATCTTTTTTCTCCTGAGAAGCTCGCGTTCCTCTCTCCTCTTTTGGTCGTAGAGCTCACGAGCAGCACTTGTCCTTCTATGCAGCGCAGCTCCGTTTGCCTTCTACTTGGCTGCATGGGCCTGCCTCCATTCTTCTTCAAACCAGGGATTTCGCTGTGGTGGTTGTGTAAAACCTAGCACATTAGAGGCGGCATCTCTAGCTGCTTTCTGGCAATGGTCTTCGATACTTGATATTGGCGGCGTAGGACTTCTTAAGATGTTACTTGACACTCGATCAGAGAAGGATCTGGCGATCTCTTGCGATTGTAACCGTCCGACGTCGAATTTTCTTGCAGCATTTCCTTGTTTTGGCCTTGTTTCCTATAGAAACTCTCACTAAATGAACAAGTGGTAGGTATTGATCCTCATGGAGTGTTCAAGTTTTCGTGGAAATTGATTCCACCAACAAATCTTGAAAACAAATGATTGAATAACAACTGAAAATGTAAACGAAAAACAGACAGACATGCGTTACTTGCTTGTTTCTTTTTTTCTTCCATTTAACTTCATGTTTTAGTGAAGTCTCGAATCCAGTTCCCTTTTACTTGGATAGGTGTGTGTCGCACTTTAAATGATGACACAAGATTTCATGTAAAAAGAACAGCGTTCCCGTTGCTTCCAGACAAACTTGTTTACATAATCGTTAATTTATGAACATTTTGAATCGATTCTTTCTTCTCAAAAGCGAAACGCAATAGTCTCGTGGCAAAATTCCACAAATAACAAGAAAAAAGTCTGAATAACTTAAAGTTGCACCAGTTTCGCGATCATTTGTTGCTGTTTATTTGTTTATTTAAAACATCTTGCCGTCATTAAAGTCCATTTGAGTGTTTTTTTAAATGCCAGCTTTGTTAGATTTGAATAAACGTGTAAAGACCTTGAACACTAGCACTAGAGATTGGAATGTTAGGTTAGGTTAGGAATTGACTGGTTCTGCCATTTCCAGCAAAACATAGAGTTTTAAAGTTGGTTCAATGCTCGTCGAGAGAGAGCATCATCATCAAAGTCTTACTGCTCCCCCTTTCCGAAAGAGTCTGCATCTGCGAGTCCTTGTGTTATGAACAACAACCCCGTCATGCGCTTTTACCACGCAAAAAAAACCCTCTCCTAAAACCGACAAAAAATGTGTTCATCTATTCTCGCATACTCGTGCGGCACCCACCATGATTCACACAAAATGTCCCCAGATACAAGACTCAAAGCGCAAAGCGAATGAATGACAACATTTGTATGCAAAAAAACTTGAATCTCTTATCTATGGTCATTACTTTTGTTTTTCTTTCTAACTAAGAATGCATCTTCACTTAATTTATGTTATCACCTTTTTATGCTTGTCATGTTCAGGTTATCAGTTCCTCCCGCAAAAGATAACCAACGACCACTATCTTGACGAGACTTGCGAAATATCCAGACTTCAAGGGGCAAAGAGGATAAAAAAGAAGCAATACCAGAACAAGAACACACACGAAACGATAAAACATTCAACTTCCGTCATGTAGGTTGGTCTAAACGCTGTAGAATGAATAAACCATCGATATTATGAATTCATTAAATTGTCGAAGAAATTGGCCGTTCAGTGAGATGATGCTTAAGTTTATGCATAAATATTTGAAGAAGAACACGAAAATCTAAACAAAAGGGGAAAATATGTTAAATAGCGGTTTTATGATTGAAACTTTCGCCGTGTTGAAATGCTTCTGATGGAGACGCTTGACCTTTGGGCAATCAAAACAGAGTATCGGCATTTAATTCTGTTGGGGTTGTTTTTCAAATAAAAAAGTCGTTAATCGTCAAACCGGTAATTTAAACGTACAATAAGTGAATTAACAATAAGTGATTTTTTTATGGTCATTTTAGTTTGATAATTGATTCAATGGTCTTCAATTTTTTCCAAGGGTTCACTAGTACACGAGTACCGATTTGATTCGTTGATCGAAACAAGTAACTTGGAACGCCCGAGGACCAGGGCCTTATCTAACAAGCCTATCCATTGAGCTCGGTATCTGTCCAGAGATTCAAAAGCCAAGTTAGTTGTGATCTTCTATCATTTGTGTGTTCGACCTTCGACTTAAGTCTCGGTCTTCTTTCGTTTTTAGATAAGACGACTATTTGGACCTGTATGCTTAATCTGACAGGACCAAAGATTATGATAGGATTTTTTCTCTGGAAACATCTCTGAATCATTATCTGTAGCTCATCAATTGACAGCTAAGTTGCTTGAGAGAGGATTTTACTGCTTAAGTCAAAGGAAAGAACCTGGCGATCTCCGAATGGTCGAACCACCAATCAAATCGACCATGTGCTAATCGGCGCAAGGGACGCATCCAACATCTTGAAAATTTCCAAGGAGCAAATATCGACTCTAACCACTTTCTGGTAGTGGCTAAGTTTAGAGCTCGATTATCAAATGACAAAAAAAAACAAGTGCGGCCCAAAGAAAGAAGTTCAACATCGTTTGCGTTAGCACTTTGGAGAATCCCAAAGACCAAGATGTCAATGCCAAACACCACAGATGTCAACACCTTGTGGAACTCCTATCGCGAAATAATTGTAAATGTAGCCGAGACCACCTTAGGTTACCAGCATCCCTCGAAAAAGAACCCGAATGCGCATTATTGAAAAGAGAGACGGAAAATGCACGTTTGCAGATGCTGCAACAGAAAACAAGAGCAGCAAGAGAAGAGTACCGAGCAAAAAGGAAAAATAAGAAAAAGACCCTGCGAAGGAAGAAAATAGCATCCGCAGTTTCTCAGCTCAAAGATTTTGAAGAGTCTCGGGCCAAGAACAACACCCGACGTTTCTTTAAAAGGTCGAAGCAATTAGCTTCTGGTTTCAGAACCGGGACACAGTTTCTTCGAAACAGTAAAGGAAACTAGTTACCGAAACACAGGGAATACTGCTGAATACGCATAATGTCGAGCCCATCAATGACGAAAGAGAAGAAAGTCCACTCAATGAAGACCCACTACCGAGGCATATCCCTGCTTAATGTTTCATTTAAAATCTTATCTAACGTACTGTGTGAGCGCCTTAAACCGTTCTGCAACACAATAATCGGCTCGTACCAGTGTGGCTTTAGACCAGACAAAACAACGATAGACCAAATATTCACCCTGAGGCAAATCCTTGAAAAGACCAACGAATTTCAAGTCGACATACCCACCATCTTTTCATCGACTTCAAAGCCGCTTATGGTAGCATCCACCGCCAAGAGCTTATGATGGCGATGTCTGAATTCGGGATCTCGAACAAACTGATCCAGCTGTAACGCATGACGCCTAACAATACGCAGTGCAGTGTGCAAATGGATAAAGGTGCATCCGAGTTGTATATTATGATATCGACAACCAAAGCAACATCTGTCCACCGCCTTGGACAAAACGTCACTGTTGGTAGCAGCAATTTTGAGGTTAAGGAGTTCACCTACCTTGGAACAAACATCAATCCCACAAACGACACCTACCAAAAATTACCCTGGCAGACCGCTGCTACTTCGGTTTGCCCAAACTACTAGGGTCAAAACTCAACAAGAATCTCATTTTACCAGTCCAACTCTACGGTGCCGAGTGTTGGAATATAAGCAAAAAGGGTTATTGATACTGGGCACTTTCGAAAGAAAAATTAATCGACGTATTTTCGGTTCCGTATGCGACGATGGCAAATGGAAAAGAAGGTTCAACCGAAAATTATACGAGCTGATGGATGTAAAGCATGTGGATGTAGTTCAGAAAGCCAAAAAAAGACGACTACATTGGCCCGGCCACATCGAGCGAATAAACGACAACGCTCCAGCCAAGAAACTCTTCTCATCGCAGCCCCAGGTTCGAGACAACAATAAAGATTGAACCTACTATACAAGGACCAAGTGATTGCGAATGCCAGAGCCCTTGGTTTTGGCGACTGGAGAGTGCATGCGAGGGACCGTTCCCGATGGAAAGCTGCAATATCTCAGGCTGAGATGATTCATGGATTGGGAGCCGGTTGAGTAAGGAAGTAAGTAAGTAGAAGATGACTGCAAACTAGGAGGTGCCAACATTGACATGTAACCATAGTTTGTCACCACGTCTACACCTGTCTAGCTAGAAAAGTCACGTTCAAGGACTTTCTAGATGGCTGAGTCTAGTTGTGCCAATATTCATCCAATCATCCAGTCTGCGCAGTAGTTAAGTTTTGTCTTCGGTTGCGGTTATGTTTGCTAAGCAGCTGTTTAGGGTGTCCACTAATTTTGCGACCGACCCAGGGCGTTCAGACCTTTAGTTGGACAAAGAGTCACGAAGATCTGAACAGTGGACAGTACCAGTAGATATGGAGTTGGGTTTTATAAAAAGAAGTATTAGGAGTGAATGAATTGATTAAGTAACAAAGTTGACGCACAGAAAAGGAGTTGCTGGTGTGAATGACCCAAATACGTGGCTGGTACTAGCGCTTGCAAATACAGAGTAAACCTTCAGCAATACAAATTTGTACAGAAAAAGTGACTTATCCGCTCAGCTTTTCGGGAGGTTTACTAAATTCTTCTGTCCTTCACAAGCACTGACGAACCGATGAAAAGTGTAAGCTTATCAAGCATTGGCTCTACAGATTTTGGCGCCACTTAATTTTTAGTTGATTCAATTATGAATGGCTTCTAATGACAAATTTGATGAGAAACCGCCTTTGAAGCTTTTTTAACGAATGGAATTTCCCTCATTCATACAAACGAGTTGCCTTGTAGGCCAATTAAAAATAGTTTTGTCATTAATTTCATCGGTTTGTTATGAAATAGCAGGTGCCAAACAAAAGCTCCTAATCAATGTGTTTTTGATAAACAATTTTGCCTTTCTTTAATTACCAATTGATCGAGTGTTTGTTCTGTTTGCGACAAGATATTTGTCCGTAACATCTGAACGTCTCAAAACTACGGCAGGCATCCCATTGAGACAAGAACTTGATAAGACATTTGGCGTAGGTATGACCTTGTGCCTTTTATATGAAGTGTTGTCCACACATTTGTACCTTCAACTGAAAACAAATCATCTGGACACAGCTTCCAACAAAACTCAAGCCGGCAGTAAACAAAATTGTTCGTTGATGACTCCAGAATGGTCAATGTCAATCAAACAGTGTATAGAAATTCCAAGAGAAGAAAAATGACGATGGATAGCTGCCCACACCGCTTTGATATAGAAGGAGCACAAAAGCGAATTTGAATAACCTCGAGATAGACTCTACTGGCTTTCTACTGTTTAACGAACGAGCATAAAAGACAAGCTGTTCTTTCTCTTTCTATTTTCTTTTTATTATTATTATTTTTTACTTACTCTTTCTTATCCATACGTGTTCTTCGTCCTCCTCCGAGTCCGAGCTGACAACAACAACATCGTCCTCCTTCATTGTGCCTTGTGCTACAAATGTAAGAATCCTTGTAGCGTCGTCGTTACGATTGAAAATTATTATTTTCTCAAGTTTTTTTTATTCTTTTTGTTTCCCTATTCCACGAGCTACTTCATGACAAACTCTTGTCTCCCACTTCAGCTTTTATGTATAGGAAATCTTTTTGGATTCCCTATGATGAAAACACACAAAATATTAAATGAATCAAGCACTTCACGGTGAAATTTGATTCCCAGTTTATTGAAACAAGAATAATTTATTTATAAACAGCACACGATTGGGGTGTAAACAAATATTACACAATTACACATCTGATCTCGGTGTCGCCGATTTAACGAATAATAAATAGGTAACCAAGCGATGGGGCTTTTGTTTTTTGCTTCCAAATAAAGGAACGAAATTACTTTTTTCCGTTCGTTCTTTTTGGTTCTGCCAGCAGTAGCACAAGGTAAAGCAGAATTCAATTCGTTTTTTGTCCTTTGACTAGCTTATGGCTCGGTTGGCCACTTGGATTGGCTGATGTGTGCCTGCAGTCCCTGGGTTTTCATGAAAGTTATTCTCCTTTGATGGTATATCAGACTTTTTTTTTTAATTCGATTCCGGGGACCAGAAAACACCCACAAAACGCGATTATTTGAACAGGGTACGCAGTTTTGTTTTCAACACGAATTTAGACGTTAATATGGGGGAATTTTCACTTAATTTCATGCACAAAACATAGAGATTGGTTTAAATAATATGCTTTTTCACTTATTTCTAGAAAACTTAATAATTTTATGGTGAAATTTGTAATTTTTATGGGACACTTTTTTCCGTAAGTCACATTTAAAATTTGCTTGAAAATTTTTTATATAGATGCTTTGGTGTAGCTTGGACTCTTTCTTTTGTTATGTATTTCTTTGGAATTTTTTAATATGGCTTTCTCTCTTTACCGCATGAAGTTTAGGAGAAATGTGAGAGAGATGAAATATTCGAAATGAATGCGGTAATAATGGATTGTGGAATGTAAATTAACACACATAAGGGTATATTCACACGCTGTACAACATTTTAATCCGGTTAAACTCTGAACACAAAATGTAATCAAAATGTAACTTGCTCCGCTGCTAGTCAAATTTTATTTTAATGCGAAATGTCAAAATTTAACCATACGTCAAGTTTTAACCTATTTTTAACTGAATTCGCACACGGCCTTAAACGTTAAACCATAAAAATATAATTTGAATTCAATAAAAAACGCATGTTGCTTGAATTAAAGTAATTTTTGAAGTGGAGCTACAATTTTATGACAGATTGATCCTTTTGGAAGTTTTGTCAGTTTTGGAGATTAACATCAAAGTAACTCAAGAAATGTTTTCTCTCATTTCAACTTTTTTTTTATAACATACCACCAGGAATTTCTTTAAGAATGTGAATAAATGAGAAAAAACAGCACAAAAATGTACCTAAACAGAACCATTCAATTTGGGTGTAGTAGACCACCAATTTCACCCACCGACATTGACGAATTGAAGATAGCGTTATCTAAGATTAAAATCAAACACGCTGGTGTAGACGGGCTAGCTCTACGGCAGATCTTGGAGAAGACCCAAGAACTTCAAATCGATAACTACCACCTTTTCATCGATTTCAAGACCACGTTTGACAGCGTTACTCTTTAGACAGAGACCAGGAATATGGGTCTAGCAGTTAACGAAGGCAAGGCCAAGTTAATGCTGTCAACAAGAAAGGACAACCAACATCGACGTCTTGGAGCAATCGTCAGCATAGACAGATTTAAGTTCAAGGTAGTTAAGGACTTCGTCTACCTAGGATCCGCTATCAACTCAGACAACAACACCAGCGCTGAATTCAAACGAAGAATCACTCTTGCCAATCGATGCTTCTTTGGACTTAAAAGGCAATTGAGTAGTAAAGAGTAAAGTCCTTTCTCAAGCGACTTAGTCAACACTCTACAAAACCCTCATCATCCCAGTCCTAATGTGTGGTGCAGAGACATGGACCATGAGAACAGTGAGACATAAACATGAGACATGAAAACGCTTTGGGCAGCTTGGAGTGAAAAATTCTTCGTGTGATTTTCAGTCCAGTCTAGAGAAGAACTGTACGAGCTGTTCAGCGAAACTGACATAGCCAGAAACGTTAAGGTCCAACGACTAAGGTGGTTGGGTCATGTAGAGTGAATGGCAAATAATGCTCCGGCTCGTAGAGTCTTCGAAGACCGTGACTCAGGTGAAGCATGCAGGTGGTAGAGGAACTGATCCAACTTGGCGAGCAAAACTAGGGACCCAGCTGGCTGGAGACGTTTGTTGGATGAGGCCCTGGTCTGACCTGGACTGTAGCACCATCATAAGTATGTTACAGCAGATGAGGTCCAGCGGAATTTTGAGAAAATATTAGGCCGTGTGCGAATTGGATGAATTGTGGTTAAAAAATAAAAATGGATGAATTTTTAACCACTACTGTCATTTTTTAACCTGCTCAGTAGCTAGTCAAATAATGCGAAGTGTCAAAATTTAACCAAACGTCAATTTTTAACCCATTTTTAACTGAATTCGCACACGGCCTTAATGAAAACACCAATACTTTTATAACATTCCGCTGGATCTGTTTGTAAGCGAATTTATGTGGATAGCCTGGTTCAACATCTCCTTTTATCTTCAGGCACCAAAATTAATTCCCAAATGTCAAAAATTCCAAATTTTGGCGTTGAAAACATTGTAAAAAAAGAGAATTGTAATTAATTGAAAAATGATGATTAATCTTGGATTAAACAAAGTAGGGCCAAGAAGATCTGAACGCACCACAAGGAAAATATAACTTAACGTCAAAAACACAACGAAAGGAACAAGTTCCACTTCCACATGTCAACATCAGCTGTGTTATTTACTGGAAATACTGGAAAATCACAATAACAGAAACGTCATCATCGAATTGATACACGCCGCTTTTTTGTAAAATTTGTTTTCCTTTAATTCTTAAATAATCAATTTCTAAGAAAATGTTCACCCTCTGGACTTTAATCGAATCTTCCCTTCTTTGTTTAAATGCAATTTGTGTCTTACACGATGAGCGGTTCTTGGCCAAAAGTAAATCGAAAAAAGTCTCACTGTTGCCTCTCAATTCCAAGTTTTTGTTTTCTTTTTTCCTTCAGTTGGTTGGGGCCCAAATGCACAACACCAAGATTTCGGTCAACCCAGTGTCAAGTCCCAGATGTTGAACTTGATTCGCTCCATAAGAACTGTGGCAAAAAGTAAGACCTTCATAGCTTTCTGATGCAACTATTTCAAACTCTGTTTTCTGTTTAGTTCCCCTGATACTCCTGAACATAGTGGCAATCATCATAAAACTAATACTCGGATGAAGGAAAGATTGTAAACAAAAGGATAATAAAATTTAAGAAATTGCTTTATTTTAATAAATTAAGTTTTCCTCGCAAGAACGGTCTTGACGCGATTCTCCAGCGCGACGCTGTAGGCATCAAGCTTGTAGGCTGCAGCTTCTAGCTTATCCACAGTATCAGATATTTCATGGATTTGTTGCATCAATGGGATCTTGGAAAAGACATTTCATCAGTTTTTCGTTTGAAATCAAAACTAGGTTCTCACCAGCTGTTGGAATTTCGCATTCAATTCGTTGGTCGAAGCGTTGAGTCCCTCGGCTACTTGTCGCATTTCAGAGTATTTCGATATTGTGACTTTGTTCATGTCCTCAAGGAGTTTGTAATCCTCGAGTGGAGCATTCAATTCGTTCGTTATGTATTCTTCAGTTTTCCGAAACATTTTTGTGGCCAACTTGCTGAGATTTGGGTCATGTGGATCCAGAGCTTCGAAGCTGGATGTACTTGTTGAAAGAGTTGGTCCACGAATTGGAGAGTCGAGTAGATCATTGTGTTGCAAGTCGCTTTGGTTCATTTTCGACCTTTTGTTAAATAGTTTTTAATGCAATTTCGTGAGTTCAGTTTATTGCTTTGAAATTTCATCAATTTTCGTTTTTTGTTATCGACCGTCATCTTGACATTTCATGTCAAGTTGTGGATTCTAAATCTGTGGATTGTGTTTGCTTGCAGAATGAATACAGGGTGATACTATTAATTAAAATAAAAAAATACTTGTTTTTCTATCTCATTTCACTTTTTTCATTTTTAGTTTTACAGTTTTAAATACTCGTCAAGAGCGTCACATATTTCCCTCACAGAACGTTCCATAACGTCTTTCTTTTGAAAACCAATGGTAATTCGAAAACAGTTTTTGAAACCGTTCTCATATGAAAACTGATTGCCACAAATGAAAAATATTTTTGTTTTTTTCATACACATTTTTAGAAAGTCATTTGCGTCGGTGTTTCGAGGCATTTGTATCCAGATAAAGTAACCTCCCTGAGGTTCAATGAACGCACATGATGCTGGTAGATGTTTTTTCAATACTTCACAAGTAACTGACATACGTTCGTCATAAAGTTGTTTCACCATCTGAGCATGGGATTGGGCTAATCCCAGTTGCAGGAGACTAGCCATTATGCCAGATGTGTAGTTGTTTAAACAGCCGCCACTTTGCATAACCCCACTGTGAATGGAATGGAAACTATCAATTATAGGAAGTGCTTGACACATTATGTTACCTTGATTCTATTATAGACTTGCACCTTGCAGGTGCTTCAAGCCATCCAAGCCGCACACCAGGTCCAATGATTTTCGAAAAACTTCCGTTCGAAATAACATTTCCCTTGAAATCTTCATCAGCTGGGTTGTCGTAAGCGTAAAGTCGTTTATGAACGTCATTTTTGCCATAATAAAGTGTATTGTAAACGTCATCACATACAACCAGAATGTCAAATTCACGAGCAAGGCTAATTATCTCATTCATAACATCTAGAATTAAAATTGGGTTAATAGATTTTAACGCTTCAAAGGTTCAGAAAAATTGTTTAGACCTTTCGAAAACATAATCCCAGTTGGATTATGATATGTCGGAATAGTATAGTAGAGGCCCCAATAGCTTTTGGTCCCTGGCTTGCAATGGTTTTCCTTCAAGGCTGCTCTTAAGCTTGGAATATCAACTCCATCACTGTTTAGTTTCACTTAAAAAATGGCATGATTGTAAAATGTATACAATTTGTATGATTTCACATGTGACACTTTTATTGAACGACTTTTCAATATCAAACACGCCACAATGCAACTATAATAATTATAGCACTCGAAAAATTGTTCAAGCGAAATGACAAATGTTTTGAATTTGTATTGTGACTGAGTTTGTAGAAAATCGATATTGAATGATAGACAAAATACACCATAAGTGACAGATGTTCTGAGGCTGCCATAATATCCTATAATTTTTCATTCTAGAATGTCAGTAAGATTATAGAAACTTAAGCCAAAGAATAAACTGTTCTCCGTCGATGTTCATACATAACAGCGGGCAGGATCTAATCAAAACCCACATACCTTAATCCGAACATTACCCTGCGGCCACACGAGCAAGTTCTGGCCAGCAAGTAGCGTACATATATTATTTGTCAAATCTCTATCGGTGTACTTGGTGTGACGTAGGTGGCAAAAAACTTGCTAGTCAACTTGCCAGCAAGTTCACATATTTTTTACAAGCTTACCTGCTTTTAACATCCAATTTTGAATTTCCAAGATGTCGCCAGCAAAACTAGAAATAAAAATCCTCGTTTCAACTAATTTTCTAATTTAATTTTGTTCATTTTGATACATTTGGCAAAACCTGTCAAATTACTTGCCTCGTTTTACTGGCTGGAAAATTTGCTAGCCAGTTGACCAGCCAGTACTAAAGCAAGTACTAAAAGTTTGAATGTGTGAGTAAAATATTTGATTGTATGCCAACTTGCTAGCCAGAACTTGCTCGTGTGGCCGCCGGGTTAGACAACTTTATAGTCTTTTTGCTCAGATCTCAAATTTAGACACGATTACATTTAGAAATAAATCGGTTTTGTGGAAATTACCTGGTATGATTTTAAGGCTTGGAAATTGCTTTAAAGCATCGAGGACAATCATGAATGTAACTTCATCAACAAATACATAACCGTCAAGATCAATGAGGGTTGATACAATGATATGCATCCCTTGTGTAGCTCCAGTTGTCACAATTAAGTCTTCACTGAAAATAAAATGAAATTCTACAATAACCTTTACTATTAACTCTTAACTCGAATTCTGTTCAATAATTCAAAAACAATGCAGCTAGCAGAAATAAATCGGACTTTGAGTGTCTCGAATGAAATGTCAACAATCGTTCGAATAAAACCGCTGAAGTGTCAAATTTGGAATTATGTAGTTAGAAATGGTTGAAATCATCTCAAAACGCGTTTTCGTTAATCCGTCAAAGCAAGAAAAAGAACAAATCCACTCTCTATACACTCTCCACCGGGTTGGATGGCATACCTGCGGAACTCTTTAAATATGGAGGAGGTGTTTTGATGAATCGCATGCACTAGGTTATCAACAAAGTGTGGAAGGAAGAATGCATACCCACTGACTGGTCTATATGTCCCATCTACAAAGAAGGTGATCCTATGTCACGCAAAAACTACCGAGCCATATCCCTGCTTAATGTTGCATCCTATCCTACGTACTGTGTGAGCGTCTTAAACCGTTCGGTTCTGCAACACAATAATCGGCACGTACCAGTTTTGCTTTAGGCCAGGCAGCACAACGATAGATAAAATATTCACACTGAGGCATCCTGGAAAAGAACAACGAATTTCAAGTCGAAACCTACATCTTTTCATCGACTTCAAAGCTGCTTATGATAGCATCCACCGCCAAAAGCGATGACACCATTTCAAAATCACCTCAAATTGCCTAAATTTCAATGAAATTGCCTTGGAAATTTGGATTTACATCAGCTTTTTTTTTTTTAAGTAAGAAAACAGAGCAAATAGTTTATGTCGTTTTCCATTGGTCTTTCTAACGTCTCTTCTTCTACCTCCAATGGAACGGGTTATGATGTAGGTAATTGTCATTCTTCGGACGATTCTGTTTTCAAAACAGAAGAGTTCTGCTCTTCTCAGAAGCATTCTGTCTGTCAAAGTCAGTCCAATGGAACGGTTTGAGAAGAATTTAAAACGACATTACTGTTGAATTTCTGTCGCTTGTTACTTCTTTTCGTTGTGAATTTGAAGTTTCGAAATTGCGCAACTTCGGGCTCAGAGTGGGAACATAATATTATAAATCAAGTGGATTTAGCTAAATCACGTTGGTAAAAACATGCTTGATTTCAAAATGTTAAGCTAAGTATACATGATTGGAAGATCTTCCAATATTGGCAGATTTTTCAAAACAAATTTTCACCAATTTTCTTTCAATCATATAAACACCCAATTTTTTGTCTCAAAACTGACAGAAAAAAAATTGAAAGCCAATTTTCTTCCAATTTTCTATCAAAAAATTGGCATACTTCTTCCAATAGTGTGAACGTTTGTAAACAAACAATTTTGCAAATTTTCAAAAAATTGGACGTTTGTCGACTAATTGGGCATTGGATAAAATTCTATCCAAAAACTTCGTTCAATTTTTAATTGGAAGACAATTTTTCAGTTGTTCTTCAGAGGAATTGAAAAAAGTATTAAGTTTTTTAACAACAAGAATGGATGAAATGGTAAAGAATTGCTCAAAATAGGAAAGAAGATGAGAAGGATTGGGCGCATGACGTTATTTTACAGCTTTTTCGGGAGATCAAGACCGAGTGATTTTTTTAAGATGCAGGTTGTGCAGAGTATAAAAACACAGTTTGGCTTGACGTAGGTTGGGGACGTAATCAACGAATGTAAGGCCAAATGAGCCACGGAACAATCGACAATGTTTGGATCTCTTGCAAGTTTTCCAAGCCTATGTTGTTCTTAGAAAAAACAGCTAGCTTCTGCAGTCGACCGAATCAACAAACTGTTAACTTTGTTTGTTTGGCTTTTTACTAATTTTTAAAGTCGTGTAAGATCGGTCTTTTCTTAAAAAATTGGGCGGACAAGACACAACATGTTTTTAAACAAAGGGAGAAAATGACCCAAAAGTGTTGCATTTTGAACACCTTAATCTTCATTGAAGGAAAAACATGTTATAAGAGAAATATCGGTAGAATTGATGGACAAAATATGCACCGACTGAATTTTTGAAGAGTAGATAATATGTTGCATCGGAGTTAAAATGCCTACAAGCTATGGACCATAGTTTCTGCGATAGTATGCATTTTATTACCAATACTATCACAGTAAATATGGTCCTACCACCTCATTTTTGTTGCTGTTTTTTCTCATCTATTCACAGACACGAAGTAACAGTAAAAAAAAAATTTGCGGTATCCGGAGGGTAAAACGTAAGTCAGTTTCCGATCTCCTTTTGCCTCTGGTCAAAACAGCATAAAAAATGACTCTCAAAGCGAACACGAATATTTGGAAAGAAATTTTCCAAATATGTATGTAGCTCAAAATAATCCGGCTATTTGGAAAATAATAAGCGCCGAATATCGGAATAAAATGGGATTTAATTTTAGAGAAGTAGAAGCAATGCCTTCCAACTCAGTCTATGCAGTGTGTGCTCGAACACAAACCTAGTTGACAACTCAGTTTACAATCGAGTTGAAATGTGTATGGGGCACTTTAGCGATTTCAGCTTCATTATTCATTTAAATATCTTTATTTTTTGCAACTCAATCGAAAAAGTATGATTTCAATTTTCCTTGCATATCGTTGCCCTCAAATTGTGTTTCATATTTTCTATCATTTGTCAAAAAAATTGTCTTTCAATGAGTCAACCAATTTTTTGTTCTCTTAAGCCTTCCAATCGTCTAAACAGGCAATATTTAATTGGATGACAAAAAATTGTCGACAACTAACAGCCAATTTTCTTCCAATAAATTGATTAATTTTTGGATAAAATTTTCCAACCGTATAAACAGAAAATTTTGATTTGATAGAAAATTGGCGATTGAAAGCTCATTGGTTGCTGTTGGAAGACATTTGGCATTTCTGCCAATATTGGAAGATCTTCCAATCGTGTATACATAGCTTTAGCAAACAAATCACTTTGCTTTGACAGATCAACACTTTCAACTCACCTCCAACAGTTAGAGTGGTTACGAATCACAACTATTTGACACATTGACAATACGTTTCAGAACGACTTGATGACAGAATAACAAATTGTTGACGATCGTTGAACTATAGTTGAATATTGTTTCTAAAAAAACGTGTGGTCAGTCAAACCTAGTTCTCGAATCATACGTCAACTCTAATCTAAGCCAATGATCAACCATCAACGAGAGAAAATTAAACTACGTCAAACCGATCATCCAGAGCTGGTGCTCGATAATTTAATTGCTTTTTTTTAAATTAAATTTCCTTAAAATTTTACTTCACTTACCTCTTAACTTCACTCTTATAAGATTCTGACAAAAATTTAGCAATCTCTGAACGCACATCACTTACACCCATAACTGGGCCATATTGAAACAACATACCCTGGTTGACGTTTGCTTCAAATTTCTATCATAAAATAAACAAACAAATTCCACTTTGTCAAAACAAACCTTATCTCTCAAAGAGCACAGATTATATGGTCCAAACTTTACCATGCGATGACTTGTTGCTTTCTCGAAAATATCACAACACTTAACCAATATATCAGGACCAGGAGCACCCACACCGAGGTTAATGACATTTTGATCGTAAACATTCCATTCGGAGCCATCAAAGAGATGTTTTAACTTTTTGTCTTGATTCATCTTTGCCTCTTTATTTTTTGATATTTCAGAAAATGACTTGGTAGAATTATTTATAAATGTTGTGGCGACCAAAAAGCGTCGAAAAGCACTAAACTCAATTTTAATCATTACACTGTACAGTGTAGACTGAAAACGAATCGATAAGAAAAGTACTTTAACTTCACCACCTCTTTTAATAAGAGCTTTGACAAAGATTAATTATGTAACAAGATGGGAAACTGACTTACGTTTCACTCCCTAGATCCCGCAATTTTCATATTCTTTCATTTTATTTTCTTTCTCTTTCCTTGTACATGAATAATACAAAAACAAAGAGATGAGGTGGGATTCTTATATTTTTGCAGTTCTCTTTTGTTTGTTTTCGGATTTTCAAATTTAACGTAGATAACTAGAGGCGTTTTTCTTTTTTAGCACGGAGCGGGAATCGAACTGTCAAAAAAAGATCGGCATTTTTTTTTTAGCTCGGGGCGCTCGGAGCGCTCGATCTGTGTTACTTTTTTTTAG
Source organism: Sphaerophoria taeniata (assembly GCA_943590905.1). Lineage (NCBI taxonomy): Eukaryota > Metazoa > Arthropoda > Insecta > Diptera > Syrphidae > Sphaerophoria > Sphaerophoria taeniata. Next base: position 150,682,853 of record OX016541.1, read on the forward strand.
AACCGAACACGCTCGGGGCTGACTCGATTTGCTCGGTCAAAAATGATCGAGCAGATAGAGCAGAATAAAGAGCGTTGAGTTTTTGAGGGACGAAAAAAAAAAAAACAAACAAATAAAACAAAAGAAATGGCAGGCGAAGCTGGTTGCTCTTCCAGTGATGGTAAATAATATTTTGAATTTAGAAAATTATAATTATTTAATTTACTTTTTTTCTGGTTTTACTGTATTATGACAGTTCAGTGCTCAATTGTGTTTCTCAAATAGTTCTGAGCGCTCAGGTCGCGCTCGACTCGACACTCGCTCGATTCGCTCGAGCCCCGCTCGGTGCTAAAAAAGAAAAACGCCTTAGATTGAATTTTCAAATTGTCAAACACGTTTTTCTTAAACCCACCACGAAAATACTTGAAGGATGCGTTCCGAAGCTTTAGGCCGTGTGTGAATTGCGTTAAAATTTGCGTTAAAACTTCTACCACGATTAAAATTTGACGTCTTGTTTGAGGTGGGATTAAATTTAGCCATTTGCTGTGTGAATTGCGTTAAAACAATTATTTTAACCAAGGTTTCTGCGTAGGTAAAAAAAATTTCCCTCGATAATTTAAGAAATTTCCCTGAACAAAAATTGGTTTTCTTTTTCACGGAAAAATAACTTCTCTTACAAAACATATTTTTAAGAAAACAGGGTTAATAAAAAGTCTCTGAAACTAAAAAAAAATCTTTTTTATTTATTGTTCTCGATTCTAATGTCATATTTTAAAACAACAGTCAAAAATATTCAAACAAAATTCCCATTTTGATTAATTGATTTATTCGGTGTGGTAACACTGAAAAATTATTTTCACAGCTGATACTGATATCTGTCATACATTTCAAAAGAAGCAAAACAATAAATTCGTATTTATTTTTTCGCAATTCGTTGCTTCAAAGATTGATGCATAATATGTAGATCTTCCAAATAAATAAAAAAACATAAATACCAAATAAAAAAATCACTTTTTATTTCACTTTAAATTGCACATTTGTTAAGTTTATCACAATTTTTGAATTTGTGGAGAAAAAAGGTCCTAGAAAACAAGGCTTAAACATTTATTAGCATAATAGTGAAGATCTTATTCTACTATTGGAGGTGTGTTCCAGTTTGGATCAACTGATGGTCACGTCTTTATCCATGTTGTCTTGATTTCGTGACATATTCTGAATGGTTTGACTGAGGATTTTCCTAAGAATGTGCGGCTTACAGTGTTCCTCCAACCAGGGAATGACTCCTGTAGTCAGTTGCTCGAAATTATCCATAGGCATGTTTTGGAATGTCTCAAACATCTCGTCCATAATTGACTGCAACACTTGGAATTTGGCCTCATCAGTTAAGCGAGCCTCAGCTGACCCAGGATTCGAATGTTGCAGCATGTGCTCATAACTGTTCTGAATAATGCGCAACGCCATAACTTCTTTGTGCAACGCAGCACTTTCGTCTTCTTGTTTTTTCTTCTGCTGATTCAAATAGCCAATATAGTCGATTGACTTTTGCAAAATCAGCGCTTTGCTCAGTTTGTAACCCGATGAATCATTTGGCTGACAAGTGGGTACGAGTTCTTGCAAGCTTTCGTAGCCCTTTTTGATGGCATCAAGACGTTTTTGTTCGGCCTGGGTGTGTGCCTCGCGACGACCGCGACGTTCCTTGTGTTGCTGATGAATTTGGGGTGTGAGTACTACCAGCACTGCTGCAACGAGAATATTGCAAGCTGTTGTCTTGTTCTTGGGTCCTCTCGGGTTCTAATTTGATGTCTTCGTGACGGGTGTTATTGTAGTCGGTAGACATGCTTTCGGCCATAATAGGTTTTTGCAGCTGAATTTGATTTGTAAGCAATTATTTAATTTGTTTAAAGAACAAAACAACACCAATTAAATAATGAGATAAGCGAACTTGATAACTTTTTCGTACACAATGTTTAGCATTTTTTATTCATCTTCTGATGAGGAACAGACAACCAGCAAGAGCAAATTTATCTATCACTAGAAACGTCAAATTTTAACACACTTTAACCTGCTCCACAGCTCAATAAATTTTAACCCATTTTATTCACCTCATTAGTGTCAAATTTTAACGCTGGTTAAATTTTAACACACATTTTAACGCAATTCACACACGGCCTTAGGCTGAAAACTTACTTGTGCCTTACATTAAGGTATGTTTAAAGGCAGAAGCACACTCAAATATTTAAATACCTAATATACTGAATTTAGGAAATATCAGGCAATTTTCATGGTCAATTTGATTCTTGTTCTCGAAAAATAGGAAAAAAGGGCATAACGGCGAACAGGGTTGCTGTTTTTGTTTTAACTTCAACAAAAAATTAAAATATGTATTTGTCATTTCTTATTGCATTCAATAAACAAATTCTTGTCTCACAACTCAAAAAGTGAAAAAACTTTACATTTGTAATTTGCAGCCAAAACAAACAAAAATGAACCGAAAAATTATTCCGTGTTTTCATACTTCATTTTCCATCGTTTAATCTTTAGAACGTGTCATAAGTGGCCGAGATACCGTTTCCAAACACGAATACAACAAAATTATTTATTGTTATTAGTTTTTTTTTGCAAGCATCTCTGTGTTAATAAAATATGTACTTAGCTTCATACAAAAAGTAAAAAAAGGATATTTTAAAAGCCCTTCATCTTGATGCCTCAGTGTTGGGAAATAAAAATACTAAAACATTTTGATTGTTTGTATGAATGAAAACAAGAAAAATATTTCTCTTACTTTACCAAAAAATACAGAATTTTTTTTTCTGTTCACAATTTCTATTACCGTCACTCTTTGAAAATGAAATTTCACGAACAATTTCTACGCCTGTTTATTTAATAGCTTTTACTTACCTAATAATTTTACTCTATTTGTGAACATACCAATTAACTCACCTTTTTTTTCAAAAAAAATTTAACTGCAAAAATTATTCCCCTTTGGTGAATAGACGGATTGAAAGAATGTGTTAGTGAAAACACGCACACATCTTAGCAATCCGTAAATTTTAGCTTGTAGGCAACTGTCATTTTGAAAGCTTTGTTTCCCATCTCCTTACCAGCGTTCGGACTTCACTGCAATCGCAGTAGATCTACTGCACTTTTTGGCAAATTTTCAAATCTACTGCGTCACTGCGTTTTTCTTGCAATCTACTGCGATTTTTGAAAATTTTGTTTAGGAACTGACAATGCCTCTGTCAAGAATGGTTCTTTAAATGGAGTAAGGCAACAACTCAAAGATAGAAGTTGAAGAAGATTGAGTTGTTGCCTTACTCCATTTAAAGAACCATTCTTGACAGAGGCATTGTCAGTTCCTAAACAAAATTTTAAAAAATCGCAGTAGATTGCAAGAAAAACGCAGTGACGCAGTAGATTTGAAAATTTGCCAAAAAGTGCAGTAGAACTACTGCGATTGCAGTGAAGTCCGAACGCTGCTCCTGGGATGTCAGCCGGAATATTTGAATCAAATAAGTCGTCCTCGCATATATCCTCCTCGTCCGTTGGGATATCCACATCCGGTGGAATAACAACGATGTCCACTTCATTTCCGTTGTTTTGGATGTCATCAACAGCTATAGAGAGATTTGGATAGCGTCTACCATAAAAGCTCCTGCAGTTTATTGACGAAAAAGCCATTTTTCTATAAATTCAATAAAAATTAATTTTTATCACGGTTTTGGCCAGTGTACTCAATTGAGTACACCATCTTCCAATTACACTTACCTTGGGCAAATTTTTTTTTTTAATTTGCTTGAGATCTTGTTTTCTTCTATTTTTCTATTTGGGATGTACTTGCCATTCTCTGAACCTCTGCGCAAAAGCAGCAGCTAAACAACTTCCTCTAGAGCCTGAATTATTAATAAAAACAATTTTTAATTTTTTCTGGCGAAACTGAAAACGACTTGCTGATTTTAAAACATTTCAAGATTATTTTAATACAGATGAACATAAAATTCTGAATACAAGTTCAACCCGATATGGTTGTCTGTCCAGGCTGCTGTTGATAGAGTTTTAAAACGGCGGGCACCACTTACATATTATTTCGTCCTTTTAACTTTTGAAGATAAAATAATATTGAAGTATATCTGAAGAACTAAATGATGTAAATAAAGCATACTTTTTTTTCTTGTCTTATGTTCTTGACTCAATAAACTACATATATAAATAAAATATTCCAATCTGAAAAAAACTATGATTCATCTTCTTTGTCCAATTATAAAGCAACACCTTTTAAAATTGCTTAATCATTTCATAAAGAAAGAGTTCGTTAGTACCGAAATTGATTTTGAAAATGCAGAAATTTTTGTTGCAGCTTTAAGGTTTTTTGGTGGATTGAAATTTGAAAAATATGAGCAATCTCTATCAGAAGCGAACCGTTTCGAAAAAAAGAAATATTATAAAATATTATGTAACAGTTTGCAAGCAGATTCAAGCCAGATTTTAATTCGACGATAATTACATTATTTTGCTTGAATACCTCAATCCAAAAAAAATTCAAGAAGGTAGCCTTCCTTCAGTTCTTAAATTGACTGAAGCTTTTCCATTCAATAAAACACATGTTGAAGTAATTAATGATGAATAGAGATCATTTTTACTATATGATAAAAGTGCATTGAATCAAGAGGACATTGTTAAATTTTGGTTTTCTTTAAAAGGCCCGAAAATGTCGCTGAAGAATTTCTTTTTCAAAATCTTTCCGAATACATGCTTTCGCTTACTATTTTACCTCATAGCATAGCAATTCTCAATGAGTTAATTAAATTAAAAACAAATTTCGAAACAGGCCCAGTGTTCAAACTGTCGAAAATCTTATGTTTGCGCATTCTTTAATTAAAAATCGCCATGATGTTTTTGTACCGCCGGCCGCTTGTTTTGATTAAATTTATAAAAAAAATACGAATTTATTAATGGAAAGTTTGAATAGATATAAATTGAAACTAAACATTTTCAATCGTGTAATTTTGTTATTATGACATAAATGTGATAATACTTATTTTTGTTTTGTTTTTTTTTTATTATTTTAATATTGTTTTGATATTAAACCAAAGAATATAGACTTTATTTATTTTAGTTTTGTTATGTTAGTAAAGAAAAAAAAATTAAAACTAAAACATAACGTCTTGTTCTATTAAAAGTCAATTCTACTGCGAAAATATTGAATGTACTGCGATTTTGAGTTCATTTTACTGCGATTTGCGATCTCTCAAGTCCGAACCCTGCTCCTTACCTTATATAATCTCTGGCTTTGATTAAAATCGCCTAAAAATCTACAAACAAATAAAGTGAAAAGTGTTGCCGTCTGGCTGCAAGAACACTGAAAGTAGCACAATATGAACTTTTCGTTTGTTCGACGTTCGGTGGTTGTTTTCATGTTTTCATACAGAATAAACGTCAAAATTAATCGGATTCCGACATCCTGTGTAAACTACTGCCGTTTTCCATTGGACGTTCAGAAGTCTTCTGAAACCGTTCCATTGGACTGACTTTGACAGACGGAATGCTTTTGAGAAGAGAATCGTCCGAAGAATGACACATACATCATAACCCGTTCCATTGGATGTAGAAGAAGAAACGTCAAAAAATGCCAATGGAAAACGATAACATCTTTAATGACAGTTAATAAAAATCGTTTCTACAGAGCAGAGCACCGATTTACGGGTCTTGCATTTTTCGAGCTTTCGTCGAAAGAAATAGCGTTGATGGCTTGATGCATTCATATGATCTTAACAACACTTACGAATTTTAAGAACTACATTTATTTGTTTGACTTTTATTTCCAACAACAAGAAATTAACAGGCCTTTGGCAATTATTTTATATCTACGTTTGATTTAGTACAATTTTCGTTAACAATTTCAGTCTAACTTTTTATATATTTTTATGCTCAATTCTTTTGTACAAACTTAAAACATTTTTAAATGTAGTGAGGTTTTCTTTTGATTTATGGCCAGTTGCACCAACATCCACTAAAACTAGTTTTCGTTAAAATGCTTATAAAGTTTATCGGCCTGATAAATTTACTGGGTTGCACCAATGTCTTTCACTGATTTTTTTAACTAAAATGCTGTTTGTGAAACATCCCTGCTTTTTTTTAAACTGGACGAAAAAGAGATGCCAAAACCGTTATTTTATTTTGTTTGTTAGGTTCCTATTTTTGAATTCGTGTTTCGCCCAGCAATTTAAATAATATAAATTAAAAAAAAAGAAATAATGGATGCCAAGAAAAAAAGGGAAAGAGGCAAAAATTCGGTCTGTTCTTTTACTCCCTTAAACTGCAGAAAACTCCCAAATTCTCCCACTTTTGCTTTCTTTTACTCCCGGTTCTTGTAAGTTCTGCCACTTTTGAAGGAGAAAAATATTTACCCTATCTGCCGATTTAAGCCACAAAAATTTCTTGTGACAGTTTTTGTTAGTTCTGTAAAACCATAAGAAGTACTTTGAATTTTGTTGACGTTTGATGTAATTTTGTGCATTTGGCAGAATTTTGCTGTTAAGCGTTCTTTTACTTTTTCGGAGAATCACAAAATTTCATCCCCACTCCTCGATTTTGGACAGCTTTTTACAAAAACTGCCGAAAAAGTAAAATAACGGACCTATTATATGGAAGAGGAGAAAAATGCACCTATCGACATTGGGCGCATTCACTAACCTAGTCGATTTTCAAATATGCTTTGTGAATGCAAAATTGCACTACAAAGCTAGTCGAAACGAAACTGTCAAATAATGATAGTTCAGGAACTTAAGGTTTTATCTGCCGAAAAATTCCTAATGAGATGTATTTTTGTATACATTTTTGTATTACGGTCAGCGTTCTAGATAATTTCATGACCAATTTTTATGTTTACATAGGTCACGAGATATTTGCGAAAAGTTATTTTCGTGACTTTTTGACCCTTACAACTTTTTTAGTTGGCACGATATCGACGTCAATTTTTAACATCTTCATGACAACACCGTAATAAAAGTGTATACGAAAATTCAGCTAGCTAGGAAATTTTTCCCAGATTGTTTTTTAAAATGTTTATAATGCCTGGACTATGAACATATGGAGCAAGAAACGTTTGTGAATTTGAGGTTAGAGAACTTTAATCAAAAGTGTTGTCTTGTTTTGCTTATTGTACTATGAAAAAACACTACCTGATAAGATCTGATTACATAAATTTCGTCTTCAGACCCTATCAGATAACTAATATTGTCGAATTGTACGATTGATTTCATTTTAAATTTTGTTTAAATTGGAAATTGAATTTTTGTTTCTTATTCAACAGCTGATTATGAAATGTCAAAATCTGTCAACTAGCTTTGAAGTCAAAATTTTTACACTACGTCGGAGGGGAAATCTCAACTCATTTCTTAGTTGTATTTGGCCAATCAGAATGAGTTGACTACGTAGTGACTACGTTAGTGAATGGGCCCATTGTACTAAAATTTCGCCGAATTATTGAAAACCGAGCCACGGAAGGAGTGACTCCGGCTGTTCATATCCAGCGATCTATTTAATTCAAATATGTTTTTGAATTGTAATTTGTAACTTTCAAATGTCCTGTCAAAAGTGAAATGTTTTTGTTTTTTTGTAGATATTTTCATTAAAATTCGGTTTTAAAATTTATTTGGAAGATAATGGCATTTTAGTTTATCGGCTTGTTTATCGGCCTTTTAAAACTAAAATTGGTTGGAGCAACCGATAAAAGCTATTTTAAAATTTAACGAAGCGATAAATATTTAAAAGCGTTTGGTGCAACTGGCCATTACAGTTTTAAATACTCGTCAAGAGCGTCACATATTTCCCTCACAGAACGTTCCATAACGTCTTTCTTTTGAAAACCAATGGAAATTCGAAAACAGTTTTTGAAACCGTTCTCATATGAAAACTTATTACCACAAATGAAAAATATTTTTGTTTTTTTCATACACATTTTTAGAAAGTCATTTGCGTCGCTGTTTCGAGGCATTTGTATCCAGATAAAGTAACCTCCCTGAGGTTCAATGAACGCACATGATGCTGGTAGATGTTTTTTCAATACTTCACAAGTAACTGACATACGTTCGTCATAAAGTTGTTTCACCATCTGAGCATGGGATTGGGCTAATCCCAGTTGCAGGAGACTAGCCATTATGCCAGATGTGTAGTTGTTTAAACAGCCGCCACTTCGCATAACTCCACTGTGAATGGAATGGAAACAATCAATTATAGGAAGTGCTTGACACATTATATTGTTACCTTGATTCTATTATAGACTTGCACCTAGCAGGTGCTTCAAGCCATCCAAGCCGCACACCAGGTCCAATGATTTTCGAAAAACTTCCGTTCGAAATTACATTTCCCTTGAAATCTTCATCAGCTGGGTTGTCGTAAGCGTAAAGTCGTTTATGAACGTCATTTTTGCCATAATTAAGTGTATTGTAAACGTCATCACATACAACCAGAATGTCAAATTCACGAGCAAGGCTAATTATCTCATTCATAACATCTAGAATTAAAATTGGGTTGATAGATTTTTACGCTTCAAACGCTCGGAAAAATAGTTTAGACCTTTCGAAAAAATAATCCCAGTTGGATTGTGATATGTCGGAATAGTATAGTAGAGGCCCCAATAGCTTTTAGTCCCTGGCTTGCAATGGTTTTCCTTCAAGGCTGCTCTTAAGCTTGGAATGTCAACTCCATCACTGTTTAGTTTCACTTAAAAAATGGCATGATTGTGAAATGTATACATTTTTTATGATTTCACATGTGACACTTTGATTTGAATATCAAACACACCATAATGCAACTATAATAATTATTGCGGTCGAGAAATTGTTCAAGCGAAATGCCAAATGTTTTGAATTTGTATTGTGACTGAATTTGTAGAAAATCGATATTGAATGATAGACAAAATACACCATAAGTGACAGATGTTCTGAGGCTGCCATAATATCCTATAATTTTTCATTCTAGAATGTCAGTAAGATTATAGAAACTTAAGCCAAAGAATAAACTTTTCTCAGTCGATGTTCATACATAAAAACGAGCAGGATCTAATCAAAACCCACATACGTTAATCCGAACTTAAGACAACTTTGTAGTCTTTTTGCTCAGATCTCAAATGTAGACACGATATTACATTTAGAAATAAATCGGTTTTGTGGAAATTACCTGGTATGATTTTTAAGCTTGAAAATTGCTTTAGAGCATCGAGGACAATCATGTATGTAACCTCATCAACAAATACATAACCGTCAAGATCAATGAGGGTTGATACAATGATATGCATCCCTTGTGTAGCTCCAGTTGTCACAATTAAGTCTTCACTGAAAATAAAATTAAATTCTACAATAACCTTTACTATTAACTCTTAACTCGAATTCTGTTCAATAATTCAAAAACAATGCAGCTAGCAGAAATAAATCGGATTTTGAGTGTCTCGAATGAAATGTCAACAATCGTTTGAAAAAAACCGCTGAAGTGTCAAATTTGGAATTAGTTGGAAATGGTTGAAATCATCTCAAAACACGTTTTCGTTGATCCGTCAAGGCAGGAAAAAACAAATCCACTCTCTATACATAAAATGGTGGTTGGGTGTTGTAGGGTCTGGGGGCATATGCTGTACATCTTTTCCTACACACCGCTAACTTAACCTCCAAGCGGTAACCACCGGGTACTGGTTATAGCACTAGATATAACTTGCAAAACTTGTAAGCGCAAGTGCAAATGGAAAAACAGCTGCACTTAAACAACGGCCCTGGAGGTTAGTGCGAGGGGCTAACAAGAACAACCCCTCCACAGTAAAAAAAAAACTTGACGTTATGAGAGAGATAGGAAGAGCTTCGGATAATGACCCCCCCTCAAATGGGAACCAGACCCGGGACGATACCGGACTACGCATTGAGAGTCTGCACCTGGAATGCAAGAACACTGCAGATGCAAGTCAAAAACTTGAATATGTCCTCACGCATTATAAGGCAGACATAACTACGATCCAGGAAATACGACGGATAGGATCAGGGACAATTAAAAGGAAAAATTGTGACATTTATTACAGCTGTCATCAAAGAATGTACATATTTTGATGCGGATTCTTCGTGAGAAATCGGCTAAGATCGAAAGTCATGGATTTCAAGCCAATTAGTTATCGCCTGGCTATAATCCTCATCAAGGCCATACTAAAAAACATAAGTCTAATATGTGCACACGCCGATGATGCTGAGGAGTCTAGCAAGGAGGATTTTTACGACCTCCTTGATAGGGCCTATGGAGCCTGTCCAGAGTACAACGCCAAAATTGTACTTTGAGACTTCAATGCAAAAATCGGGAAGGAACACATTTTTGGCGGATTAGTTGGAAAGCACAGCCTCCACGACTAATCGAGTTTGCTTCAGCTCGTAATACGGTGATAAGTAGCACTAGTTTTCGAAGACGAAAGATCTACATAGCAAGAACCAATATCGCGAAATAATTAAAAATGTAGCCGAGACCACCATAGGTTACCAGCCACCTCCGAAAATGAACCCATGGACGATGAATGTGCGTTATTGAAAAGAGAGACGGAAAATGCACATTTGCAGTTGATGCAACGGAAAACAAAAGCAGCAAGAGAAGAGTACCGAACAAAAAGATGAAATAAGAAAAAAGACCCTGCGAAGGATGGAAAGAGCATCCGCAGTTTTTCAGCTCAAAGATCTAGAAGAGTCAGGGGAAAAGAACAACACCCGACGTTTTTTTTAAAGGTCGACGCAATTAGCTTTAGCTTCTCATTTCAGAACCGTGACACAAGAAAACCTAGTCACCGAAGCACAGGGAATTGTAGTTGTTTTCAAGCTGCATTTCCAACAGATGTCGAGCGAGCCAATGACGAAAGAGAACCAAGACCAGTCAATGAAGACCCAGTATATTAGCCCCCGGCACAAAAGAGGTAGAAAGAGCCATCCAAAAGCTAAAAAAAAAAAACAAGTCAGCCGGGTCGGATGGCATACCTGCGGAACTCTTTAAATATAGAGGAGGAAGTGTGGGAGGAAGAATGCATACCCACTGACTGGTCTATACCTGTGGCCCATCTACAAAGAAGGTGATCCTATATGTCATGCAAAAACTACCGAGGCATATCCCTGCTTAATGTTGCATAAAAAATCCTATCCATTAAATAATCGGCACGTACCAGTGTGGCTTTAGGCCAGGCAGAACAACGATAGACCAAATATTCACACTGAGGCAAATCCTGGAAAAGACCAATGAATTTCAAGTCGAAACCCATCATCTTTTCATCGACTTTGACACCATTTCAAAATCACCTCAAATTGCCTAAATTTCAATGAAATTGCCTTGGAAATTTGGATTTACATCAGCTTTTTTTAATAAAGTAAGCAAACAGAGCAAACAGTTTATGTCGTTTTCCATTGGTCCTTCTGACGTCTCTTCTTCTACCTCCAATGGAACGGGATATGATGTAGGTATGTGTCATTCTTCGGACGATTCTGTTTTCAAAACAGAAGAGTTCTGCTCTTCTCAGAAGCATTCTGTCTGTCCAAGTCAGTCCAATGGAACGATTTCAAAAGACTTTAAAACGACATTACTGTTATATTTCTGTCGCTTGTTACTTCTTTTTGTTGTGAATTTGAAGTTTCGAAATTGCGCAATTTCGGGCTCAGTGGGAACATAATATTATAAATCAAGTGGATTTAGCTAAATCACGTTGGTAGAAACATGCTTGATTTCAAAATGTTAGCAAACAAATCACTTTGCTTTGACAGATCAACACTTTCAACTCACCTCCTAGAGTTAAGAATAGTTACGAATCGCAACTATTTGACACATTGACAATGCGTTCCAGAACGACTTGATGACAGAACGACAAATAGTTGACGATCGTTAACTATAGTTTAATACTGTTTCTAAAAGAACGTGTGGTCAGTCGAACCTAGTTCTCGAATCATACGTCAACTCTAATCAAAGCCAATGATCAACGAGAGAAAATTAAACTACGTCAAACCGATCATCCAGAGCTGATGCTCGATAATTTAGTTGCTTTTTATTAAATTGAATTCCTTTAAAATTTTACTTCACTTACCTCTTTACTTCACTCTTATAAGATTCTGACAAAAATTTAGCAATCTCTGAACGTACTTCAATATCACCCATAGTTGGACCATATTGAAACAACATACCCTGGTTGACGTTTGCTTCAAATTTCTACCATAAAATAAACAAATAAATTCCGGTTTATCAAAACAAACCTTATCTCTCAAAAAGCACAGATTATATGGTCCAAACTTTACCATGCGATGACTTGTTGCTTTCTCGAAAATATCACAACACTTAACCAATATATCAGGACCAGGAGCACCCACACCGAGGTTAATGACATTTTGATCGTAAACATTCCATTCGGAGCCATCAAAGAGATGTTTTAACTTTTTATCTTGATTCATCTTTGCCTCTTTGTTTTTTGATATTTCAGAAAATGACTTGGTAGAATTATTTTTAAATGTTGTGGCGACCAAAAAGCGTCGAAAAGCACTAAACTCAATTTTAATCATTACACTGTACAGTGTAGACTGAAAACGAATCGATAAGAAAAGTACCTTAACTTTGATTAAAATCGCCTAAAAATCCACAAACAAATAAAGTGGAAAGTGTTGCCGTCTGGCTGCAAGAACACTGAAAGTAGCATAATATGAACTTTTCGTTTGTTCGACGTTCGGTGGTTGTTTTCATGTTTTCATACAGAATAAACGTCAAAATTAATAGGATTCCGACATCCTGTGTAAACTAGTGCCGTTTTCCATTGGACGTTCAGAAGACTTCTGAAACCGTTCCATTGGACTGACTTTGACAGACGGAATGCTTCTGAGAAGAGCAGAACTCTTCTCTTTTGATAACAGAATCGTCCGAAGAATGACACATACATGATAACCCGTTCCATTGGAGGCAGAAGAAGAAACGTCAAAAGACGACATACATCTTTAACAAAAATCGTTTCTACAGAGCAGAGCACCGATTTACGGGTCTTGCGTTTTTCGAGCTTTCGTCGAAAGAAATAGCGTTGATACATTCATATGATCTTAACAAAACTTACGAATTTTAAGAACTACATTTATTTGTTTGACTTTTTTTTCCAACAACAATAAATTAACAGGCCTTTGGCAATTATTTTAAATCTACGTTTGATTTAGTACAATTTTCGTTAACAATTTCAGTCTAACTTTTTATATATTTTTATGCTCAATTCTTTTGTACAAACTTAAAACATTTTAAAATGTAGTGTGAGGTTTTCTTTTGTTTTAATGTGATTTTTGACTTAAATTAACATTTAAAAAAATTAGTGAAAACATTTAAAGCTTTATAGTAATAGATTTTTATCTACAGAAGTTCTTATATTTCTTAGAAAAATAAATAGACAGTTTAAAACTTTCATTTTATTTATTTTTTCAATTTTTGTAAAAAATATTTGAGGTCTTAATTTACCTTTTCTGATAAGTTTATTTCAATGAGGTGCTTATTGTTTCAGTTTCAGTTAGTATTGTAGCCTATTTTAAGCCCTTAAGAGTCCAAAAATATGGCTTAGTGTTAGTATAATCAAAATCTTGTACTTTTTAAAAGCGGAACTTAAGAGTTTTAGTACTGATATAAAAGTGTTCTTAACCTAGTAATTGAGGTATTGTGGTTTTTGTATATAAATATAATTTGTTGTTGTTAGTGTGTTCTTTACCATGGGTGGATTTGTTTTCCTGATTTAATAATGTCATTTTAGGCACCTATTTGCTTTTATATATTTTTCGGGGGGTTTCTTTAAATGTGCATCAGAAGAGAGCCGCTGGCCCTAATTTCATTTTCCTCATTTTCACATACACGAAGTGTATCATGGAGGGTAAACCGTAGATAGGTTTCCAATCTTTTCTTTTCTAACCTCTGGTAAAACATAAAATAAACAAAGCTCGAACCGCAAGGAAATTATGGCTGAAATACAAACACGCTTTAGCTTTTGCTTCGCCAGACGTCTACGAGTTCAGCCATATGAATTCAATGCATTCTCAGAATGAAGCTTCGATCCACGCTTCGTTTGACAATCCTAAAGAAAAAACGTGTTGTAACGTAATGTGACTCAACGGAAACTCTAGTTCAAAATATGCTGAACATTTGCTTTGTGTGACAGCTCAACAGTCAACAAACAAAATTCATATGTTTTTGGGGGGATGATGATGATGGTAGGGAGGCAGACTCAGGCAAAAAGTCTTGAGCTTCAAATGTGTAAACGAACGCATCACGACGATCCGATTCAAGGCTAAATTTGGCAACATTAGCCTCATATTCGCGCATGCCCCCACAGAAGAGAAAAAGGACGACACCAAAGACGAGTTCTACGCTCTTCGACAAAACATTATGAGCAATGTCTTAGCTATGACATTAAAATTGTCTTCGGCGATTTTAACGCAAGGCTGGTAAAAGAGGACATCTTTGTTGGAACAGTCGGAAAACACAGCCTGCACGACATCACTTCCAACAAAGGATTCAGGAGGCTGATCGACGTTGCTGCGGGGCGTAATGTTGTGGTAGCAAGCACATGGTTTCCACATCTCAATATTCATAAAGGAACATGGAGATCTCCTGATCAATCAACCGTCAACCAGATTGATCACATTGCGATCGACGGGAGGCAGTTGTCCAGCATTCTTGATGTTTGAACTTTCCGAGGAGCCAACATCGACTCGGATCACTACCTCGTCGTAGCCAAGGTAGTGCTACGAATATCACGACAACGGACAAAACAAGGAAATGCTACAAGAAAATTCGACGTCGGACGCCGTCAGGCAGGAGCCATTCAGTGAAACCGACCTAGAAGAAGTGAAAACGGCAACATCACGGCTGAAATCCAACAAAGCCGCTGGAGCAGATGGTCTAGCTGCGAGCTGTTCAAAGCAGCAGGCGACGATCTAGAAAGGAGCATGCACCAAATCATCTGTAAGATCTGGTCGCTAGAATGCATGCCCGATGAATGGAACTTCGAAGCATTGTTTGCCCAATCCTGAAGAAGGGAGATCCCTTAAACTGCGCCAACTATACAGACGAATCAGCCTACATAACATCACCTACAAGATCATCTCTGCCGTAATATGTGAACGTCTGAAGCCTTTCGTCAACAATTTGATTGGCCCTTATCAATGTGGCTTCAGACCAGGAAAGTCAATCATCGACCAAATTTTCACTTTGCGGCAGAGCTTTTGAACTCAAATCGATACACACCACCTTTTCATCGATTTTATGGCCGCGTATGACAGCATCTACATAGACGAACTGTGTAAGCTATGTCTAGTTTTGGCATCCCTCCCAAGCTCGTTTGCTTGTGCAAAATGACGAAGGAGAACTCACGCTGCGCCATCAAGGTTGCCAACGAACTTACGGAATCTTTCGATGTCAAAAAAGGATTCAGACAAGGCGATGCACTGTCATGCGATTTTTTAAACATCGTTCTTGAGTAGATAGTCCAAAACTCCATTGTCAACACCCTCATCATCCCAGTCCTGCTGTATGGTGCAGAAGGACCATGACAAAATCGGATTAATTGCCTTGGGCTCAGGCACGTAGCCAGAGGGGGGGCTAGAGGGGCTCAAGCCCCTCCCGAAATGATTTAAAAAAAAATTTGAACAAAAGTTTGTATATTCTCTTATTAGTTCCTCACTACTTATGTAACCACATCGTAACCAGTTCAAAAAATGCAACCTATATAAGCCCAGATATCCAAAACGAAATCTTGGATATATGCTCTGATATTGTCACCAGAAAAATATCTAACCGGGTTATAAGATCGAGTTGTTTTAGCATTCTGGCTGATGAAACAATGGATGTTTCTGGCACTGAGCAACTTTCAATATGTGTCCGATATGTTGACTGCTGTACAGAGCCCACGAAAAGTATGCTTCAGGAAAATTTTGTAGGTTTTATTTCGACGTCTTGGACGTCACGATAGACACATATAATTTCGAGGTAGTTAGGGACTTTGTATACCTTGGCTCCGCTATCAATACGGACAACGACATCAGCGCCGAGATCAGACGAAGAATAACTCTTGCTAATCGCTTTTTCTTCGGGCTAAGAAAGCAATTGAGTAGTAAAGCCCTCTCCCGAAAAACTAAGGAGACGCTCTATAAGACCCTCATCATCCCCGTCCTGCTATATGGTGCATGGACCTTGTCAAAAACGGATGAGAACGCACTTGGCCGTTTTGAGAGAAAGATTCTACGTAAGATCTATGGTCCTGTCTGCATAAACGGTGAATGGAGGAGAAGATTTAACGACGAACTGTACGGGCTGTACAGCGACACTGTCTTAGCTAAAAGAGTGAAGGTCCAAAGACTCAGATGGCTCGGTCACGTGGAGAGGATGGACACCAATACTCCGGCCCGTAAAGTCTTCGAATCCACCCCAGAGGGAAGACGCAGTAGAGAAAGACCAAGGCTCAGGTGGTGCGCGCAAGTTGAACACGATCTCAACCAACTCGGCGTGCGAAACTGGAGACAGCGAGCTAGGGACCGAGCTGGCTGGAGAGGTTTGTTGGTTGAGGCCCAAGTCCACCCCGGACTGTAGCGCCACCTTAAGTAAGTAAGTAAAGTGAGTAAGGATCCCTCTTACGATGTTCTGAAACTGCTAGATATATGTGACAAGACCTACTTCAGGAGCATAAGCTACTTGCTTACAATTTTGGCCACACTACTAGTTACAACAGCTATCGTTGAAAGAACCTTTTCAACGATGAAAAGAATCAAAACAGTATCCCGAAGCGTTATGGGCCATCCAAGACTAAGCGCACTTGCAATGCTCTCTGTTCACTCAGGTATTGATGTGGATCCAGATGAAGTGATCGACATTATGTCTAAGAAAAGACAAGGCGTTTATTGCTGTAAAAATCCAAACTATTTATTTAATTAAATTAAAAAAAAATACGAACAAAAATAAAACATTTACATTATGTAGTTTTTTTTTAAATTTTTGAATAAAGAAATACTTCTTCGAAATTGAACAAGCCCCCCCCCGAACCGAAATCCTGGCTACGGGCCTGCTTGGGCTGTTTCGAGAGGAAAGTTCTTCGGGTCATCTTTGGCCCTGTGTGCATTGATGGGAAATAGAGAAGAAGATTCAACAGCCAATTTTACGGGTTGTACAACAACACGGACCTAGCCAGAAGGGTCAAGGCCTAGAGACTCAGATGGCTCGGTCATTTGGAGCGGATGGACACCAATGCTCCGGCCCGGAAAGCCTTTGACACTATTTCCGAGGGACGTAGTAGGAGAGGAAGACCACAACTCAGGTGGCGCACACAAGTGGAAGAGGACCTCAATCAACTTTGAAAACGGAAGACAGCTAGCTAGGGAGACTGTTGATTGAGGCCCAAGTTAAGTAAGTAAGTAAGATGATGATGGAGGGAGAAATGTCATGCATCGTTATATATAGACAAAGACTAAGCTTAAGCGTGTTTACGTTTCAGCCATTAAGTTGGTAGAACTTGCTGTCAAAAGATGAGACCTGATTCGTAATTTGTGGGTGCAGGCATTTCTGCAAATGACAGCAAATGACGTTTGACATTGCATAAATAAAAGCTTCAACATGACATGAACTACCTTACACTTTTGACGTAACGTTTTCTTTTTTAAAAAAAAGTGCTGCCAACTTAAACAAAAATTAAAATCATCAGTAAACTAGCTTGTGATTCCTGAAAAGAACTGAAGAAAAAATTAAGTAATAAAGAACACAAAATAAATTGTTCGATGTTTCATTTTATTTGTAAAAACAAATTGGGTAAAATTGTGTTTAGATTTTTATAAAATAGTTGCAATAATATTGTTTTAATTTTTTGATGAAAAAAACAGCTTGCAAAATAAAATCATTGTGTGGCTACTAAATAATTATACATAAATAAAAATATTAACAAGATAAAAACAAACAATTACAATATTCTACTTCTTCTTAAACTATTTATAAAAAAAAATATTTAAACAAAAAACAATTTATATGAAATAAAATAAGACACTAGATAAAAGAAAAACAAAAACAAAAAAAGCATAACAAAGTACAGTCTGTGTATGAAATGAGTTAAAGAATAACAATGAATAGGTTCTTAGATGTAGTGATAAAAATTAGTAAGTCTTGGTGATGTAGTCAATTATCGAAGTGTGAGCTTGTTCTTTTCTGTCATGTTTTCGTTGAAGCTCTATTTCAGGGATCAAAAAATTAGGATGATAAGTTTATGGGGTGATGAATTTGTTTAGTTAAAATTAAAGACCTTGGGCTCCCAAAAGCAACAGTGAGCATTTGTTTGAAGTTTTACGGTAAATAATGAAATTGAAGCCATTAAAAAACCGCTGTAATGTCATAATCTGACGTTTGCTCTTAAAATTAACAGATTTTATGAAAACCTTAAAAAGTTATTTCACCGTGGTTATCACTATGTCCGAAGTGAAAAATAAAATGTTCAGGAGACATTAAGGGAAAGGTTAGTGACTCTTTAAGATTGTAAAAGACCTGCTTGAACAATTTTAAAGACCGCTGTACCAATCAATTGACATAACGTGATAAAAACCGTTAAAGTCTTTCTATGTAATGTGTAGGTGTTGTATGAAAAATGTTTCCCTGATAAAATTTTGAGGTCTATTTGCGTTGCCGAAACTCAAAGTCTCAAAAGTGCTGCCTAATATTTCAAATCTTTGGATTGCGGTATAAAATCCTATTCTGCTCATATCCTTTACAAAATTCTTCCATCAATTTGAACTCCATACTTCATTGAATTAAATTTACATTCAGAGTTTGAGGTTATGTTCTTAACTCAGTGAAGTGATCTACACTTGTACTAATGAGGAACACTAAGCTCAATAAAGAAATAAAATAACATTTACAACAGAAATCAGCTCAGTAGAATCCACACCAAGTATCGCCAGCAGCAGGACTCAAAATCGGACCGCCCTCATTGATGTTGCATGCAGGAAACCCATTTGACGAGGTTGCCGAGAGATTAGTTTGAGATGTGGCCGGCAAACACTGGAAGCAGTAGTTCGCACCGAAATTATTATCCCAG
Source organism: Sphaerophoria taeniata (assembly GCA_943590905.1). Taxonomy (NCBI): domain Eukaryota; kingdom Metazoa; phylum Arthropoda; class Insecta; order Diptera; family Syrphidae; genus Sphaerophoria; species Sphaerophoria taeniata. Next base: position 150,701,913 of record OX016541.1, read on the forward strand.
AATTGTTGTCCTTTGCATTGGAAGCGAACGGCGAGTTCAAGACGTTGACCGACTTGCATTGAATTCCCATAGAGAACAAATGTGAATTTGTCGGAGAAGCCGTCGCATGAATTCTCCACATACGTAGCCTGCAGATCGGCATAGGTGCGCCAATTGTCAATGGTATATCGAATGTGAACTGACTTATGGAAGTCCAAGTTTCTCACCCTAACCGAACCACTGATTGTATGATTGACATGATCTGAGACAGCAGCGTTTTCGAGTGAAACCTGCTTTTCACGCACCAGATCGAGGAATGTTGGCAGACCGCCTGGTTGCTGGAACAATGGCATCAGAAGTTTGTCCGATTTGGGTCCCAATTGTATTGGTGGTTCTGATTCCATAATTTCCAAATCCTCGAATGCTGATTTCGGTATGTTTGGTATTTCGTCCAAAAACGTTTTCACATCGGCCAGATCTAGACCTAAGACATCGGCAAAGCGAACGATTTTCTTGCGGCCCGGTGTTCCTGGTGGAGTCTTGCCGGTTTTCAGGGACGAACAACGTCGGACACGCTGTGGTCTGCAATCGTCTTCGTCGTCGGTGTCACAGACTGATGTTATTTTACCACGGTCGCTGCTTTTTGTTGATGTTGATTCTGAGATGTCTTCGGGTTCTGTGATTTGGATGACTACGTCAGTGTCAAGAGAGTGGCGATCTTCAGTTGTTGTTGTTGCCTCTAAAGTTGATTTATGTTGGTCGGCTTCTTCATCATTTTTACTATGTCCATTGTGCGTCGTCGTCAGTGTGACGTCTTGACTCTGTTTTTGTATTTCGTTTAGTATCTGTTCTTGTTTTTCCTTGGCTTCATCCATGTCGGTAACATTTTTCCTTATAACTGCCTTGGATTCCCTTTTGATAGTGTCCTCCTCCAATCCATTGCAATTTTCTGGGTCAGCATGTCCATTTGTCAGACAAATCTCTGGTGATTCTCTGATTCCGTCGAGTTCTGTCGTCGAATCAATCTCAGCAGTACTGCTGAGCTGTTCTGATTGAATCTGTGTTGGAACGGTGCAATCTGAATCTGGATCAAAGAAGGTACAATCGGAAGAGGAACTATGGCTACTAGCCACTGATGTACAGGCATAACCCGATTCAGTCGCTGAATTGTGTGGAGTATTCGACGCGGATTCAATTAATCTCAGGTATTCGCATTCATCGACAGGACTTCCGGGACTCTCGAGTTCACAATCGAAATCGAAAAATGAATCAGATTCATGTCGTAATGGCTGCAAATCGGTTACGGCTTGTTCGGAGTCGTGTGTTGTAGCGACCCATGTGTTAGATGGTCCGCCATTAATGATGGGCTCTTCTTCCTGTGAGGAGTTGTCTTCATTCTAAATGAAAAAAAAAAATCAACATTAGAAGATTGCAATGAGTTAAAAGTGTTGAACTCACTTGTGAACCGAGCGTTCTGAGCTTTGATTGTAGTCTTCGTGCAAAAGCCTCGGCACGTCCACGGCATGATGACATACCTAGTGTTGGTATAACTGCAACAAGGCCGCAATGACTTTCGGGTGTTACACTTTGTGTTAATGGAATATCAGTCGATCCGTTCATCAGACTTTTAACTATTGTAATTGTTTCTGAAAGGTGAAAAATTTAAATTATTTTAAAAAAGGTTTTTTTCAGTTTTATGGTTGCATACATTTTTTGGGAAAAAAAATTCCTAAAATTAGTTTATTTCTTATATGCAAAGCAATATAAATTATAATTGCTTGATTGCAGGAAAATCACTTCCAGCATCAGGAGTTTTACTACCACCAGATCGTTGAATCGAGGTACCCCCCAATGTGGGGTCGTTTGGCCTCTTTTATGGAACATGGTAGTAAACGACCTCCTAGCATCATTGGAAGCAGAAGGTTTCAAGGTGATTACCTATGCCGACGATGTTGCAATATTTGTATCTGAAAAACACCCCTTATGTTCTCACGGAACTCCTTATGCCAAAATACCTTACATAGGGTAACCAATTGGACAAAGCATTGTGGCTTAGACGTCAATCCACACAAAACGGAACTAGCACTCCTTACGAGAAGGCACAAAATTCCGCAAATCAGATCACCCACGATTAAAGGAATACCCTTAAGCTTTTCCGACCAAGTCAAATATTTAGGCCTCATTTTAGACAAAAAACTAAATTGGAAGGCAAATATTGATGAAATAGTGAAAAAGGCTACTTTAGCACTCTTTAGTTGTAAAAAGGCCATTAGCTCAAAATGGGGCTTCTCCCCGAAATTAAAATACGGGCTATACACTTCGGTTATCAGACGATACTCATTTATGGAGTTTTCGTCTGGTGGACAAGATATGATAAATTTGAATAAACTCATTAAAGTCCAGCGGTCAGCAGGTTTGCGCATCACTGGAGCACTTCGCTCAACACCAACAGTAGCTTTAGAAGTACTTCTAAGCCTAACACCTCTTGACATCTTCTCCAAAATGGTGGCAGCGATCTCATGCGTGAGGCTAAGAACCACCTTTAAATCGATCAGTAACAACACTGGGTCATACTACTATCTTAGACAATTTCAGATCTATCCCAGATCGCTTACGTATGGGGCCACAGAGACATTCCGGGAAAAAGCAAAGCTGATGAGCTTGCCTAAACCGAAACACTTCTGCCCACTGTTAGACAAAGACATAACATAGGAACACCACTTGCTACATGCAAATATCTTCTCAAACAATATGCTCTAGAATCAACACACAGGGTCCCACCTGACTAGCAACCAAACAAATATGGCCAAGCATAGACCTGAAACGGTCCAAAGGCTCGATTTCCCTGAGCAGACAAAGTATAAGTTCCACAATTGAAGTCATAACAGGACACTGCCTCATAGGGAGACATGCTATAAGGCTGGGGGTCTATACAAATGACTTCTGTAGAAGCTGCATGGACGGAGAGGAAGAGGAAACAGTCCAACACCTTCTATGTACATGTCCGGCACTCTCCAATAGAAGGAATAACTTTCTCGGTAATTCCTTCTTCGATAATACCAGTGAATAGGCAACGTTCGACACAGATGTCTCTTTAATTTCATTAAAAGTACAAAATGGTTTGTTTAAGTTAATTACTCTCCCATGACATGAGTAACTTCTTTAGTTGTATCACAATGGACCATTGAGATCTAAGTGAGTCAACAACATCATTTTTTACGGTTTTCTCGGAAACTGTTGAACGGATTTGAATACATATTTATTAACCTAACAACACTGCATATTTAAAACAGCGAAAGGCAACTCAGCGTGTGTTTTTAATTTAAATATTTTTTTTTTCAAATTCCCACACAAACATTAAATTAATTTTTTTTTATTAAAACGAACAAAAATCATTACTTTGTTTATAAGATTTATTCATTCATAAATTTAAATCACGTGGCATGAATAATCATCGGCATGATGCATGAAAATTATTTTCGGGATGGCACTTTTTTATATTTAACACATAAACAAATTAAAAAACATTTGCGTAGGAATAAGAAATGTATATTTGTTTGGTTCTGAAAAGATCACACTTGCTTTCCTTAAAAAACAAAATCGCATATTCGCATTCGATAAAAATAACTCCATTATACGACTGTGTCATTTTTCCTGGGACTTTTATTTTCCAAAAAAATAAAAATAAAAAAAATTGTCCAAATACATTGGGGCAAAATTTTAAACGATTAAGTACAATTTTAAAGCCATTTTAGTAAGTTTCTCGGTTAAGGAGAATTTGGAAATTTTAAACGATTTTAACAACTTACTATCTCTTAACATTTTACTAAAGTTAAAATCACAAAATGGGTGCTTTAAAATATAGTAACTTGCTAATTTCATATGAAACCTGTCATTTTCCTCTAAAATATTTCATTTTATTTTACTCCAGGTATAGGTTTCATAAGCCAACAGTTTAGTTTTTGGTTGAAAACCTAAATTTCTTAGATCGGATTACACACCGTGAGATTCCGATTTCACTAGAATTACAAAAAATCTTCAGTATCTGTACTTCCATAGTCCAAAATCACTGACGAGCGTTTTTCAAGTCCTACTGTCACCAGATCAGTCATGTAATGTTCCTGTATCGAATTTGTATGATTCACTATTATTTTCAATATGCAAATCTGCATCTGGATTACAAAGTAATTTATTTTAATGTCGTTTTCCATTGGTCTTTTTTGACGTTTCTTCTTCTACCTCCAATGGAACGGGTTATGATGTATGTGTCATTTCAAAACAGAAGAGTTCTGCTCTTCTCAGCAGCATTCCATCTGTCAAAGTCAGTCCAATAGAATGGTTTTGAGAAGACTTCTGGACTCTTCCGAATGCTTCTGGACGACCAATGGAAAACGACATAAGTAAATTGTAGGTTGTCAATTGTCACTTTGACTTGATTTCAAATGATTAGGTTTTTTTGCTTTGTTTTTCCACGAACTGTCATTTTTTGGACATGTTCATGTTCACCATTTTTAATAAAAGGGAATAAATAATTTACTAGTTAGTAAAATGATTAGAACTTACAGCTAGTAAATTACTAAATATTTAGCAAATTCTTAACTGGTCATTTGCTTAGCTCAACAAGTCCCAAGACTCTCTATCGACTCATTCTTTTGAATTTGTTTGTTAAAACAATCGACGAAGATACTCTTTAACAAGGAATCTTACTTGACTTGTCACAATACCTCATCGCATTTTTGTTTTAAACAACCGCAAAGGTGTGGTAAACAATCATTTACCAAACCGAATTGCAGCTGTTTATAAATTTACTAATTTAGTTCCTGTATTTTAAAAGCGAACGTCTGCTGAGATTCGATAAAACATTTACTTCTAAGAAAGTTTTTTGTTGGCAAAAATGTATTTTTCGACACATGCAAAAGTACAAGGTACATGAACGCTTAATTCTTCTGAATTCAATAAATGGTATTGAGAAAGTATTGGCATGCGGTCAGTGCCAAATAAAATCCCCAGCTCCCATTTGGTTCATCAATAATTGCGATGCAATGATCCTTCGAATGTCTGTTCTTGTTTTTTTCTTCAATGTGGGAAATTTTTTGAATTTCAACATCTGTTCAAGAAAATAAATCAATTTCCAATAATGAAGGAAGTGAACTCTACACGTGACAGTTGGCCTAAAAGAACTTTGACTTTTAAACTATGAAATTAAGTTATGTCTGCACTTTTCTTCTTATGCATGTAAATATGTGTTCCATACTTCTTGCTTTTTAAACTATTTAAATAATGTTTATTGTTTATTGTTTACCTTTTTAAATAATATCAACTTCAATCATTATTGCTCAGTATAGGAGGTAGTGGGAAATCTGAAAAGAAAACAAAAAATCTTGCTAATTGTTTTTTTTATAATGTAAATCAGGTTTTATTAATAAACTAACTAAAAACAAGACAAGCCTCCAACAATTACGTATTTTTTCAATTGCTAAAAATTATGATTCATAAAAAAAGTAAACCTCTACAAGTAGGTACATATTCGCTGCTAAACGAAACGTACAACAAATAATGCATTAAACAATTGAAACTCAAGCACTTACAAAAAAAGAAAGAAAAAATACAAAAAAAATCACACAATCGTAACAGTAATTTATTGCAATTACTTAAAGTAATAAACGTACGATGACCGGCCCCCAATGTGTTGTCGTCGTTTTCTTTTATTGCAAAAGTACTCTAGAGCAGACTTCAACAATAATAACTGGCATGCTGCATCCAGGAGTCCAAAACAAATAATTGTCATCATACAACCCACCCACGCCATCTGTTTGCTGTTTGTAGTAAAAAGGTGTCTCCGATCAACAGTATGTCAAAATCTGATTCTACACTGGAGGATAAAAAGAAACAACCCTAATGATTTTTTCTCATTTTTGTTTTTACGACATGGAAGTAGAAACTTGAAAAAAAGTACCATGACTTAGAACTGGATGATATTGACTCTTTGAAACCTATTTACAGGTTTCTTCGAAAACTAGATTAGAATCATGAATATTGATAATGTTGATTGAATTTTGTTGACCACTGTAAATTCTCACTCAATTAAATAACTCAAATTGATTCTTAACGCAGGGAGTTTACTGAACTCGCATGCACATGATAATAATGTAATGAGATTTTCGAAATGGAAATTTTCCAAATGACGTCTTTGATTTTTGTGAAATTGTTGCAATCTCATTTCTGAATATGTAAGAATACAGATTGGCTAATTTTATACGACATGAATTATTTATTTTAATCATTCATCATCATTACCGCTTGTGTACAAATTACATACATTACATATGGATGTATATTCGAGTAAAATTAAAACATCTTCTGAGAAAAGGGAACAGATTAGTGGATACATTTTATCTTTGACAGTATTTGTACTCTGATGCAGGGGACGTGTTACATACAGGGCACTTTTTGTCGATGCTTACGGACAGGCTGTTCGTCAAATTGCGCCCATCATTTTCAAATGGAAATCAGTGTAAAGACTTTTTTATATCCGTTCAGCGGCGAAATTGTAATGAAATTTTACTATTTTCATCATTGTTGATAAGCAAATTGAGTTCAGCTTAATTGAACGAAGAATTCCTGGTTTTACCTTCGTTCTCCTTGATTCTCATTATTTCGAGTCCATTGAATAAGAAGAATGTGTTGAATAAAGTGACGCCATTTAGTAAGGATTTTTCATGGTTTCAACTGAACAGATCTTGGTCAAAAACATAATATGACATTTTGTGGCAAAAGGCTATAGGTTAGGTTAGGTTAGAGTGGCCGTCTAGATGTAGTTGATTCACTTAGACCTCAAGGGTCCATTATGATCACACTGAAGAAGTTACTCATTGGAGAGTTATGAACTTAAACAAACAATTTTGTTACTTCTAATGAATAAGAGAGACATCTTAGTGTCGGTCGTTGCCAGTTTACTGGTATTATCGAGATAGGTATTCCTTCTTTTGGAGAGCGCCGGACATGTACATAGAAGGTGTTGGACTGTTTCCTCTTCCTCCTCGTCCAAGCAGCTTCTACAGAAGTCATTTGTGTAGACCCCTAGCTATGAGGCAGTGTCCTGTTATGACTCCAATTGTGGAGCTCATACTTTGCCTGCTCAGGGAAATAAAGCCTTTTGACCACTTCAGGTCTATGCTTGGCCATATTTGTTTCGTTGCTAGGCAGGTGACACCCTGTGATCTAGCATTTGTTGATTCTAGAGCATAATTGCTTGAGAAGATGTTTGCACTAGCAAGTGGTGTTCCTAAGTTGTGTCTTTGTCTAACAGTGGGCAGAAGTTTTCCGGTCAGAAGCGAGCTCATCAGTTTTGCAATTTCCCGAAATGTCTCTATGGCCAGGCCACCAAATGAGGTGAATGTAAAACTGTTCTGTCATCTCATTCAGAAATGATCGACAGACGTGGACTGTGATAGAGTTTGTGGAGATAGACGCGAGAGATTTGAGAGCGGCTTGGCTGTCCGTGAAGATGATACGCATATCCTTGCAAGATTTTATTGCTATTATTTCAGCCTGGAGCACACTAGATTGATTGGGAAGTCTATATGATAGACTGAGATTCAGTTGTTTCAAGTAGATACCACTTCCAACGCCGTAGATGGTCTCTGAACCGCCTGGATAGAAGTGTATCGTGTTTTCTTCTAGAGGTCCTCCTTCTTCCCAAAAGGATCTTGAAAGGATGGAAATATGGAAGTTACTATCGAAGAAATTTTTTGGGATCGTATAGTCAGTCTATTATGTGATCTGGGATAGATCTGAAATTGTATAATATAGAAGTAGGACCAGTATTGTTACTGATCCATTGAGAGGAGGCTGTAAGTCTCACGCATGAGTTGGCTGCCATTATTTTGGATAAGATGTTAGGTTTAGAAGTACCTCCAAAGAAGTTGATGGTGTTGAGCTAAGTCGTCCCGTGATGTACATACCTGCTGACTGCTGGACTTTAATGAGTTTATTCAAATTTACCATTTTGTCCAGTGCGGTCCTCCACACGAAAACTCCACAAATGAGTATCGGTCTGATTACCGAAGTGTATAGCCAGTATGTTATTTTCGGGGAGAAGCCCCATTTTGCGCCCATGGCCTTCCTACAAGTAAAGAGTGCTACAGTAGCCTTTTTTACTCTTTCATCAATATTTGCCTTCCAATTTAGTTTTTTGTCTAAAATGAGCCCTAAATATTTGGCTTGGTTGGAAAAGCTTAAGGGTATTCCTTTAATCGTGGGTGGGCTAATTTGAGGAATTTCCTTCTTCCTTCTCGTAAAGAGTACTAGTTCAAGCCACAATGCTTAGCCCAATTTGTTAGCCTGTTTAAAGAATTTTGTAATAGTTCCGAAAGAAATTGAGGGTGTTTCCCAGATCCAGATATTGCAACGTCGTCAGCACAGGCAATCTCCTTGAAACCCTCTGCTTACATCGATGTTAGGAAGTACTTCGATTCACCGATCTAGTGGTAGTAAAACTCCTCATGCTGAAAGTTATTGTCCTGCTTTTACGCATAAGACTTAATAGATCGATGAGTGATTTCTCTAATTGCAGCTTGTCCATTGCTGTTGCGATTGCCTGGTAGCTGACTTTCGATATATCTTGGGAAGTTACTAGATTATATTCCTTGTATTTGAGGGAATATTCAATACTACGCACCAGCGAATGAAGTGCTGTTTCTACTGATTTTCCCTTAGAATACGCATGCTGACCTGTGGAAATTACTTGCTTACTTCTTATTAATATTCTATCAGAGTGAAAAAAAACTATACCTATAACTGCAAATGTCCAAACGTTACGTTCCAAACGTAAATGGCTGGCGCCACAAGTTTAAATGATTGATAGAAGTTCAAACATTACGTTTCTACTATTAATTAATTATTTTATTGTTTTACTTTAAAAAAAAATAATATTTCGAATCTTGTTTGCTTGTAGTACTCACAACAATCTCTCAGTTACAGCACCCAGATAAACCTGAGCTAGTAAAAGTGATCAAAATAAACAGAAAAATCTTCTTATCAGTTTGTAAAAATATTTCAAAACAAATCGAAATACTTATTTGTTTTATAATTTCCAATTTCACGTCAACCTTTTATGAAGTGTTGGAAGTTTTTTTAGGAATCAATAACTGCTCTTGGCGAGTTTTAAAAGATAAGAATACTTTTTCTGGACCTTAACAAATTAATGAGCGCAAATATAGGAACCAAGAAATTAGGTTCATTTTTTGTGGCCCTTTTCAATGTAAAATTAACAATCAAGACAACTTGATGTATTAATAAAAACAATAATATGACATGTGTATGCGGCAACGATAAGCTCGCAGAAATGCGAGTACGCGTGCTCTTGCTCTTGCTCATGATTATGGCGGCCGCACAAGTGAAAAGACGTTAAATTAATTTCTATCAATTGGGATCAATTTAGCAAATGAACACATTTTTTTCGGCAGCAAAATTCATGCCAGTAGCAATTGTTTAAGACGAAACAAAAATATAAACAAGGCTTATCGTTGAAAATTCACAACCATAATGAGTTCAGCTAATTAACTACGTACACTCAACTACAACTATATTTCACGTTTGTGAATTTGAGTGGGTGACAAACAATTAATGTGAGCAGATGTATATAATTGTTAGTCTATTTGCCAACGGTAGCAGGGTTATAAGAATTTAGGTAAGCATGAAGATCGTGTTTTGATTAGCCAACAAGCAAAATCAGTGGTTATGACTGTTACGTTAATTTTTTTTTGAGTTAACTAAAAATTATCATATTTCTCTCTGTACAACCACTTTGAGTTGAATTTGGATTGATCAGGAATTGTGGTGGGTGCAACAATGTACCCTTTTTGAGGGCGTAGATGTTATTCGATATTTGAAAGTTTACTGTTCGTGATTCCAAATAAATTATTTACACTTCTATTAGTACGAAAAAAAGGTATTAATCCCTTGTTCGTAATGAATTCAATGAACTATTAAAAACAAGTAGAGAGTATCAAAAAACGTGTTTATAAGCTAATACGGTGAGCTATTATTATCTTATGACAAAAAGTCATCAAATTTTTCCAACAATTTGCCTACTTATGAAACTCCAAAAGCTTTTTTCCATTTGTAGGCACTACGGCGTATACTTACTTTTTTTAACTGAAAACTTCACGAAATTTCAATGCCAGCAAAATCTAAATTGTTTATTCGAATTTTATAATCAGCTGAGTAATTTCTTTAAATGCGTAACCTTGGCATTCGAATTCAATTTTTTGCTAAATGTCCTTATCATAATCAATGGGGCAATGGCCGCGGAATTCTTCTCATGAATATAGCATCTGGTGTTAGTATCTCTCTTATCAGAGTGCCTTGCTTGGATGGAGCCACAAATGCAAAGAATGCTTAGACAGCACTTACACAGTGCATGTTCCTGATACCAGTGCTGACGTAGATATAGATAAAAATAAGAAATGTTGTTTTCAGTTTAGTTGATTAGAAGTAATCTAGTTCAGTGATGACATTTTGTAATGACAAGTCACGTTTCTTAAAGGTGTCCTTTGTTCAAAATAAGAACTTTCGCGCTGTTTCCAATGACATCAGTATGACTCTTTTTGGAGATAATAACAAAATGGAATTCCCAAAATAGTTTCGTTTCTTTTTATTGTTTCTAATTCAACCACTTCTGATAATGATTATGTGTAATGGCTTTGAGATAACACTTTATTATTTCAGAATATGTAAATTAAGATGAGAGATAAAATACCCCAATTTGCTTTGCTCTTTTTTTCACTTATCAGTCGATAAGGCTGTAATCCATTGAGATTATGTCCATGTTATTTTTAATGCGATAAGGTTAACTGTGGGCAAATAATTTGGTATTCTGTTCAGAACAAGTAGAAGACAATGCACTACTCTTTGATTTTGTTTCCACTGTAGTTCAGAGGATCTCCCTTCTTCAGAATTGGACCGTACTAATAGCTTCACTTAATGGATGATTCAAACGGTTTTCAAAAGCAAGACTTCCAAACCTAACACTTGTTGACATCTTCTCTAAAATGTGGCAGCCAACTCATGTGTGAGGCTAAGAACAACTTCTAAATGGACCAGTAACAACACTGGGTCACGCTACTATCTTAGACAATTTCAGATATATCCCAGATCGCTTACATGTTTCCATCCCCTCAAGATCCTTTTGTGAAGAAGGAGGACATCTGGAAGAAAACACGATACACTTCTATATAGAGGGTTCAAAGACCGACTACGGCGGCGTTGGATTGGTATCTACTCGAAACAACTGAATCTCAGTCTATCGTATAGACTCCCCAATCAAAGGAGTGTGTCCAGGCAAAATAAATGGCGATAAAAGAGAAAAAGGAATTAGGAGGCCCCCATCGGACTTCACTGCATCTTTGAGGCAGTGCAACATTTTTGCTTTCAGTTTAAATATTTTAATCTTTGACATACTCGCATATTTTTGACATTGTCCTCAGTTTAAACTCCCAACACAAGTTTTAATAGTCACTTAGACAGTTAAAATTTTGTTTCACCTTGCGAGCATGACCATGACATCAGTAAACAATAAGAAGATAACATTAAGCAACAACAAGAATATTTATCAAAACTGTCACTGCGGTTTATGACAATAAAAGATAACGATGCATTTAGAACTTAAACAACTGTCAACCTATTTGTATGATACCTATACACTGATAGCTTTTCTTGAACATGTACTTGTACATACCACTACTGATCTATAAAGTTGCCTTTTCCTAAAAGTTGAAGTTTATAGCTGTCAGATTGGATTGATGTTTTGTTGCATTAAATTTAATTCAACTATTTAACCGATTACAGGGCTACTTTTGATCGATTAATTTTCCACTTGAAAATGTTGTAAATTTTCCTCTTATCGAACACAAACAGAAAACCGAAGATGGACGGTAACAGAAATCGAAAAAAATTTACCGCGTGTATCAATGCATCTGCTTAAAGGCCGAAAATACACTACTTAAATATTCCTTTGGCTTCACAAGTGCAAGACGAAAAAGATGAAAAATATACAAGACATCGAGAACGATTGCCAAGATCGTCGATCGTTGTCGTCGTTGCGGAGCATTATAATTATGTAGGTACGCGCGAATGTGGTTTATCTGAAAGAATGACAATCGCTGTTCTTTGATTGCAAAAAAAAAATCCAATGTTAATGACAAAATCTACGTAAATCCAATGCGACTCGATCGACTTTTCATTTATTTTCAAGAAAACTCAAATCTATCTTAATTGCTAGAGAAACAAACATGCCAAAATGAAATATACTGGTATTTGACAAAATAAACAGTCCGGCGACCGGCTTCACCAAATATCTCTGGCAGAAGGCGACAGAAATAGTCGATAAAGTCAGATTCATTCAGGCAATCGAGTTTATTTTGCCGACAGATAGCAGAGATATCATAGTTTTGGGGTGACCATACAGGAGATATTTTACTTGCTTAAAAATTAGATGTTTACAAGGTTAGAAGAGTTTTTCTATATAATGAACGGAAGCAAACGGAAGCTAGTGTCAGAACCGAACGAAACACTCACTTCCGTACTGTCAAGTAAGCAAGGTACTCATAATGGACGCATGTGTACCGAGTATCTTTCAAAATAAAACTCAGATTTTCGTTTTTAACAGTTTGCGAATTCTGTTGGCAATACAAGGAATAAAAACTTTCAAGAAATAATTACTTAAAATCGACAACAAATCGACTTTCTCTTCGGAAAAATAAATAAATCCAGTCAGCTGTCAAATTTTCTTCTGAGAAATGCGAAAGGGAGGGCAGTTTACATACGTAAGCAAAACTGATCGAAAATTGACGAAACGGAGATATCCGCCATTTAGGGCACAATATACCTATGTATGTTCTCGCTCAATCACGGACAGCTCCATTCTCGTCACTTTTGCTTCAGCTTGTGCCACGTTACGTTGCGGGGTTTTCGAAATACATATGTATGTCAAATTGAAGGTTGAGCAAAGTAGCTTTGTGTTTTCCGCTTTAAGGCATATGGTCACCTCAAAAAGTTCGCACTGTACAAATGTTTGTGTTTTGTTTTATTTTTACACTTTTCTTATTCGCATATACAACCATTGCAGTATATATAAAACTGCATCTATTTTTAGAAGTTTATTTTGTATTTTCCTTTCGTTGAGATAAATTTGTTTTTTTCTTGTTTATTCAATTTCGTTTAAGTCTCTTTTAAATTCGCCAACTTATTCTGCGGAATGGACGAGTGTGAATGAGTCCGATGGTTTATTTTGGTGATCGCATGAGGATTGATCTCCGTAGTCCGTACATTAAATTAGCATCTGTACGGTCTCTGTGGACATCTTGATCACTAGGGGGCGATGGCAACACTTAATTTTTTTTATACCTCCTATTTTATTTTATTATTGTTAAATTATTCTGTACATTTGTGACATTTTTAAGTTAAATTGTGGCATTTTAAGAGTCATTGTGGGCGTGGGCTAATTGAGCATAACACGTGTGATTAGTGTTTGAAAACAATTAAAGAATAAAGCCAAAATAATTTAACGTCACAATTTTCAGAGTTTATATAAGAAATTTTATTCTTTTCTTTTGCATTTAAAAGCTCATCGATGTAAATGTTCTCTAATCTTTGTCTTACAGCGAAATAAACCAATTTTGCGGTCTTACATTATTAAGTTTGAAATAATTCAGGAAGCAGAAGAACATTCACTTTACAATTTAAATCTCAGAACCCCTCAACCATACAAAATCAAAGGGCATGCAATCGCAACTAAATAAGCAATGACATAATTATTTCTTTAAGTCAACGAATCAAAACAATTAAACTGATACTTGATGACCTATCAAAAACAAGCTCTGATCCCAAGATAAAGGAGATGAAAGTTCATAAAGGTAAAGCAATAAAAGTCAAGCAAATTTTGAATAGCTAATAATAAACCATATCAAAACGTTATATTTTGAAACATGTGTTTTGAGAAACGTGACTTGTTGCAATAAAATTTTCAAAAAGAAAAACAGTATCAATAACAAATATAAGAAAGTAATAATAGAAAAGGAGGAATCGTTTAAAGAGCCTTGAAGTTCTTAAACATCACGCGAAGCAGATACTAGGACAATAACTCACTCAACAAGAGATATGTAAGTTATACAATGAAGCCAGAAAAGAAAAAAGAGTAATAAATAATTACGTCTTGATTAAAGACGCTAAGGACACATGCACTGGCATGCGTTGCTTCTGAAGTGTTTTGATGTTACATACGTCAAAAAGCTTCCATGGTGTTAAGATGCACAGATTCATGAACGCTTTTTTGAGAACATTTTTTTTTTATTTACTGTCCGGTCACCTTTAAAGGCTATAAAGCAATTTTGCTCACAGAAGGACGCTTAAGTGAAGTAGCGTATACACAAGAATCCTGTGAACAAACCGTAATGCACTTAAGCTATGTTTCATTAGTTTCGTTTATGCGGTTTCATTCGCTCATTGCTTAAGAGAATTTCGGCTCATATTCATCGGACCAAATTTTTACATGACCAAAAATTAAGGCAAAAAATACAGCAATGTCCCAAATGCAGTAAGAATTTTTGGTCATTTGAAAGAAAATATGAAGTACCTATTCTTCTTCTTCCTCGGTCCCTACGCTCATTGACAATGACAGTGCAGTTTTTAGCTCTCTCGCGAAAGCTAATCTCTTTGTTCACCGCCAACTCTGTGTCATGACTCCGCCTATTCTTGAGCACGTCAATGATCCATGGAACAAATCTTCTTCCGCACTCGCGCTTTGGCGAAAGTGCTGAAAGATTTCAACATACATAAATCCACTGGTCCGGATGGTATCCCCGCTATTAATCTAAAGAGGTGTTCTTCAACGCTGGAAAAACCCTTTCGTAAGCTTTTCCGACTATCCTATTCTTCTGGACTCGTTCCGCGCAGTTGGAAAACAGCATTTGTCCTGCCAATTCCAAAAAAGGCGAATCTTCTTCTCCCTCCAATTATCGACCGATTGCACTTACGTCCCTTCTTTCTAATTTAATGGAAACGCTGATAAACTATCAGCTCAAGAAATATCTCGAAGACCGAAGGCTTCTTAATGACCGGCAGTACGGCTTTCGCAGCAACAGGTCCACTGCTGATCTGGTGGTTTATCTCACCGAACAGTGGAACAAATCTTTACATCGTTTTGGAGAAAATAAGATTGTTGCACTTGATATTTCAAATGCATTTGATAAAGTCTGGCATCTTGCTCTTTTGTCGAAAATGCGTGCTTTCGGTATTGATGAATCCCTTCTTGTTGGCTAAGAAACTTTCTTTCGAACCGTTCAATACAAATTGTATTAGACGGATTCAAGTCTGAAACCCACAATATAAATGCTTGTGTGCCCCAGGGCTTCGTTTTGTTCCCGACCCTCTTTCTCATTTTCATAAATGATCTCTTGTCTGTAAGTTAAGATGGTTCAATGTACTCACTGTGTCTCTATCATAATAAGGGTATAAAAAGCCCCTTTAGAGTGTTAAAATAAAAAATAAAAAAAACTGCCAAGTGAAAACTTTACCCATAATGATGGATAAAACACAAACACGCTTCAGTTTCGTCTTCATCTGCGCTACGACTACGATGGTGCCTGGCTACACAGGGATTTTTCAGTGCCCTAACGAGTGAGTTTGTAGGCAAGAGAAACGAAACGTACAGGGGGAAGATGCTCACGAAGCGAAATGAATTATCTGCGTGAGCAATACAGTTTCATTCCTAAATCGTTCCTCGTTTTGATGTCTGTCTTTTTTTTCTGACTTGACAAAGACAGCCATTTTTAAATTCAAATTAATTTTCATTTTGTCGTGACTTTTTTCGGATGAGCATCCATAGAGAAATCAATTTGAAGGAAAAAAAAAACCTAGTTATCGTTTTTGCAACAAAAATAAAAACATAACACGCGAAAAAACTGCAAGCATACTCTTGGGTAAGTTAATATATTCGGCATAGAATGTACCAGCTCTTTTATTTGTTGGTTGGTTGGTTTGTTTAACAATATTTTACCATTCTTCAATCAACGCCAGTTTTTGCGGAAATAGCGCGCTCTAGGTCCAGAGATTGTGGTCCCTAGCTAGCTGCCTCCAGTTTTGCACTCCAAGTTAATTGAAGTGCTCTTCTACTTATGTGCGTCACTTGAGTCGCGGTCGTCCTCACCTGTGTCCCTCACAAATAGTGTCGAAGGCTTTCCGGACCGGAGCATTGCTGTCCATGCGCTCTTAATGACCGAGCCATCTGAGTCTATGGACCTTGACTCTTCTGGCTAGGTCTACGTCGTTGTACAACCCGTAAAGTTTGCTGTTGTATCTTATTCTCCATTCCCTATCAATGCTACATATTTATAATTTTTATATTTCGGAAGCATGTTCCTTATTCTATATCGTCATTTAACCAATTTCTTCTCTCTTAGATTGATGACAAACCACGAAAACCGCTCCACAAGTCATGTCGCATTGAGAGTTTGGCAAATGATTCGGCAAAAAGCTTCAAAGACGTGTATGATTTTTGCGTCAAGCAATCTAAGGAGAATGACAAAGGCATAGGGAAACTAAGACCTTGAGTAATCTTTGAATACCTGGCCGCTCAAGTCTGGAAGTAACAAAATACTTTCGAAGTACTTCGGCAGCTTCTTCTGTTATATCGACATTCCGTTTGGTAACAACGGAAAGATATTCTCGTATATCATCGGAACAAATAGAAATTTCATCAATAGTTGATTCGAATGGTTCCACAGAGGCCTGCTCCAGCATCAAGTCTACAAGCACTTCATGATTTTCTTCTTCGACGATCAGAGGTACACCGAAAATTCTACAAAAAAAAGATGTTTTCAACGGCAAAAATCAACTACGTCCAGTGATACTCATTCGAAAACCTTACTAAGTGTATTTTTATCTTTCGCGTCTTGTTTGAATACTCGCCAATGCGTCCAAATGGCCGACTCCAATGGACTAGAAAGTTTGGTCCATTCAACCGGCACACGACCGCATTCGACAATTTTTAACATTTTATGGACCCTGACTGGCCTCAATCGATTCCAATCGCCTATGTAGAATATTCCACCCTTGGCCAAAACAACTGAATAGCATTCGATCCAGGTGAATGGACTATTCTTTTTCGGCGCTGGAATTTTGAAGCCATCGTGCGAATCGACGAATCTCGGCACAATTACCAATGTTCTCCATCAAGTGATTAGCCCGATTGCGATTATCCTCCAATGAAGCAATGCTGAACAGGAGGCCGATTTTCAAATGCACAAAGCATTCCAAGGCCAAGGGAAGGGCACTCGATCTTGGCACAATTGCGATGCCAGTGAGTAGACAAACGAAAAATCTGAGTATTGTAGCTTGATGGTTTCATAGAGACGAAGAACTGACTGGGGGATGTTACTAAGATCGTTCGTTTCGTTTTGTGATGAATGGAGTTCTGCTCGCGTATTAGTTTGGCTTGAGCCTTCATCCTCTAGAGAAGTTTGACTATAGCTAAGGGTAAGAAAGTCAATGGGCGATCGTTGGTAGGAATTAGTTGATGTTGGTGATCGATGTATTGAGCTCGGCAAGGCCTGTTCGAATCCCACAGCAATTTGAAGACATCCTTTTTCAAGGCTGGAAGAGTAATAAGAAGTTCAAGTACGATTGCTTCCTTGCAGTTGTTGCCGCGGGAGAACAGGGAAGACGGTCTCAAGAATGGATTCAATAAACTTCACGTAAGATTTCATAATCAACTTATCTATATTTGTGCATGCTAAATATTTTTATTTACAGAAACTGACTGATTAACGTAAGAAGAAACGCGAGTTAAAACACCAGCCCAGCAGCGCGAGGTCAAGAAGAAACAACGCGACGAATGTCTCCCAAACTGGTCACGGAGGGCGAAGAGAAGATCCACAAGACGGCCCTAAAAAACATGTAAAGAACTGCAAGCTCGAAGAGAGCAATCGAAATTTGAAACTCCAAGAAGAACGCGAGAAACAACAACCTGCCAGTCGCAGTCGTACTTGTCTTGGGAGGACAAAATCGATAGTTTCTTTTCGGTGCAACTGATGACGCCCGACTAACAGGCCGGTTAAGAAGGCATGTTGCCGTTCAGGGCAATGCTAAGTAAATTAAGTTTGTCATCATTAGAGTATGTCTGCAGAAGACGAAAAAAGTATAGCAGGCTATATGTTATGTTTGTTCATTGTAAAAATTGCAGTTAATTCAAAATGTTACAGTTACACTGATTTGTGTTTTAAAGGAAAATAAAGTCATATTTGTTCAAGTATAAACGAATTCGGCATATTTAATCGTAAAACTTGACAACCAAGCGACCATCTATTGGTCCACATTGAAGGTCAGGTGCTCTAGCGAGTTGCAGTAATCACCACTTGTCCAGGGGGTCCGTTAAACGCAGACAGAAGTCATGTTTGCATCATTTCTCTGGAAATTATTGATTATTGATTTGTTGTCATAATTTACAAAAACGTCAAACAAAAAAGAGACATTTCATGTTCCCCGAAACGAAATGGAAAAGAAGAACGTGAGTAAGCACAACAGTGTGTAGCCACCGCACGTGATTTTTCAGTAGCTTGAAAAATCCCTGTGTAGCCAGGCACATGAACCGGCTTCGAATTTGCTTTGAATGAAAGTTCTCTCTCTCTCTCCAACGTCATCATCCTTCCAAAAATAAATGAATTTTGCTTATGTACCTACTTTTTTTAACAGCTGTCAGCCAAAGCAAATGTTCAACATATTTGAACTAGAGTTTGCGTTTGGGATCACGTTACGAAACATTACGTATGAAATGTGAGATCGAAGCTTCATTGTGATGCATGCATTGAATTCCTATGGATGAACTCGTAAACGTCAGCAGAATTCGAGGCTAAAGGCCCAACTATAATAGACGGACGGGAACGGAAGCTAGCTTCAGTGGTAACACTGGTTCGATTAGTAGCAGAAGTGTCTTGTTTTCTTTCTCCGCAATTTTCTTATTTAATGTCAAGTTTTCTTGTGTATTAAAAATTGAAATTGTGTTTATAATATTAAACTTTATATTTGACATGCATGTCAACTCATGCTTTTAGATTTTATAATCAAAACCAGCCTAAAATTTAATTTTTCGTGCTAAATTTTATTGTGATTCATTGCACGTAAGTTTTGATTCCATTTTCTTGTTTACCTATGTGTTAAAACTCTGCATTACATTGTATGTCTCCCTCTTAACTGTCCCTTTATAAATCACTCAAACATAATTTGAGCTTTTTTATTCCGAAATTTACTAAATTCAGACTTTCTTATTAATAACTAGATTCCACATTTTCATAGAACTCCGTGGTTCAATTAGTCTGTGCGTCGATATCTGACCTTTTCAAAAGTACAGCCCCAGGTCCAATTCCCGGTAGCAGCACATAAATTTTTTTTTTCTTCTTATTTTCTCTGTTTTTTTTTCTTTTTTTAAGAATGACTTGTGCTAGTACCAACTGTCTCGATCGGTCTGGCTCGGCCCCGCTTTTTGAATGTTATGGTCCGTGTGGAAAATCATTCCACTCAAAATGCGTTGGTTCGAATAATTCATTTTTAGATAAAAAAAATTCATCGAATTTAGCTTTTTGGTATTGTGCTGACTGCAAAAAGATTTCCCTGGCTCATTTTTCAAATAAATTATTTTTTTTAAAAAACGAGCTTGGTAAAATTTCCAAGGGATTTGAAGATTTAAGTACGAATTTCATTAAATTAGCCTCCGTTGCTAACGAAATTCCTTTTCCGGTATTGTTTTCTGACAAATCCTGTTCAACGGATGATCTCTCAACGAATAATATATCTGTATCTACCAACCCTACAAAAAGTAAAAAAAGAGGAAGGGACAACAACTCTTCCTCAGCCAACGTAAGTCCGGCTCCAAAAAAATCTGCTTCGAGAAACAATGAACGTGGTGGTAGTACAGATACGATTTCCGAACCGATACCTCCGCCGAATAATGAAATCAACATTATGGATGTTGATACACATGTAAGGCCTGCTGCACCAAATTCCTCTGACACTTCGACCGATAAGGTTAATTCGATTCCACTTCACACCCCTGATACTAGCAATTCCCCCCCAAATATTCTTACCTCTGTACCTAGGCCAAAATCTATTTTTATCTCTCGTCTTTCACCTGAAACAGAAACCAAGGACGTAACAGAACATTTGATTGCCTCGAAAGTAATAAAAGATTCATCGAGTATCAAATGTTCTAAAATAAGTAAACAAAACAGTTTCGTAGCGTCGTTCAAAATAACTGTTCCCAATTCCCTATTTGTACCGATTTTAAGTTGCATTTGACCTCCCAATACATTGGTTAAAGAATTTTCTGCTCCTCTGAGAAGAAATTCACGTCAAGTCACTTCTCCTTCTAGTCTGAATTCAAAAAACTGCAAAGGTTCTCCCTCTACTACCAAAATGTAAGAGGACTTCGTAGTAAAACTACAACAATTTTTCAAAATTCACAATCTTTGCCATACGATCTTTTCGCGCTTACCGAAACTTGGCTTAATGCCACAATTTTAGACACCGAACTCTTCGATAATGAGTTCTTAGTTTTCCGTAAAGATCGTCATGGCGATGATATAAATTCGGTTGGTGGGGGAGTCCTCATTGCTGTAAGAAATAGTTTTTGTTCAACCCAAATAATTTTTCCAATAAATCTGACTATCGAACTTGTATGTGTAAAAATATCAAAACCATCTTTTGTCCTTTATGTTTTAAATGTTTACATTCCACCGAAAAGTCCGATGTCTACGTTCTCTGAGCTTTCTCAAGCAATTGATTTTATTATCAGCTTAGCAAGCCTTGACAGTTATATTTTACTATTGGGTGATTTTAATCTTCCCAACATTGACTGGACTCCTTCTGACGATGATTCATATTTTGAAGCTTCAACCAATTCATCCCAGTTAGAGCTACAGTTATTAGACAACATAATCTCTACAGATTTACACCAAGTGAGTTTCATAAGAAATTATAGAAATAGACTGCTAGATCTAGTGTTCTCATCCGACGCCGTTAATACTGTTGTGGTAGAATCTTCCTCTGCTTTATGTAACATAGACAACTACCATCCACCCCTTGACATTTTTCTTGACACGAGCGGTCACTTACTAGACAATAGTAATCCTCATGACTGCTCACATGTATTTGATTTTCGGAGAACTGATTTTCAAAAGCTTTTGGATTGTTTAAACAAATCCGGTATAGAACACTTACCGATCTCTAACGATATTGACGAAACAATTTCGAGTTTTTATTCAGTTTTGACGAATTGCTTAAAAGAAGCAGTACCAATTAGAAGGACAATTCCCTCCAATACTAATATGCATCCCTGGTATACAAAGGACCTTAAATACCTTCGCAACAAAAGAAATAAAGCCTGGAAGAAATACATTAAGTGTATGACGGTGGAAAATCAAGTAATTTATATATCTTTGTTTGAAGAGTTCAAGAAACTCTCTTACGAATTATATAATGAATATCTAGAGTCGATGGGGGCTTCTGTTATATCAGATCCCAGGAACTTTTGGAAATTCATTAACTCTAAAAAAAAATGTGATGGCTACCCTGTTAACTTCACTTACAATAATCTTACCCTGACCACGACTTCTGACATCTGTGACGGTTTTGCAAACAATTTTAAACAATCTTTCATTGATTCGCCAGTTTTTGTGGACGAAAATTACTTTAAATATTTGCAAAACTGTCCGCAAGTGTCTTTTAATAATATCACAGTAGAATATGATAAAATCTTACAATTTCTGTCACTTCTTAAAGAAGATTTTTCTATTGGACCTGATGGAATTCCACCCGTAGTCCTGAAAAAATGTAGGTCATGCTTAGCTCTTCCCTTGCGAAACATTTTTAATTTATCTTTAAAATCAGGCAAATTTCCCGCACTATGGAAGAGTGCCTTTATAACTCCCGTATATAAAAAAGGTGATAAGAATAATATCTGCAATTATAGACCGATTTCTAAGCTCTCATGTATTCCAAAGTTGTTTGAGCAAGTAGTATGTGACACTTTGGCATTTAACTGTAGAAATGTCATCTGCAATCAACAGCATGGCTTTATGCAAAAACGATCTACTGTCACAAATCTGGTTATTTTTTTGAATAAATGTTTGCAGACTTTGGAATATGGCCATGAAGTCGATTGTGTTTACACGGACTTCTCAAAGGCTTTTGATCAACTATCTCATGAGATTATAAAGTTTAAATTAATTTCTTACGGCTTCCCACCTTTTTTATAACGTGGATTGTGTCTTACCTTGAAAACAGGTCTTATCAGGTTAAATTTAGAAATAGTAACTCTAAATCATACTTTGCTAAATCAGGTGTTCCACAGGGTAGCCATCTGGGACCCCTTCTCTTTATATTAGCTATCAACGATGCACCGTTATGTGTAAATAATAGTGAAATTCTCATCTTCGCGGATGATATGAAGATATATAAAAATATAGCTTCTGCAAATGATCGTATTTTACTACAAAACGATATTAACCGTTTCACAGTATGGTGTGAAAAGAACAGTTTAAATCTAAACCCGACAAAGTGTCAAACGATGACTTTCTCAAAAAAACGTTCACCTTCATCTCATGACTATGTCATTTCACACCACATTTTAACGCGCGTTTTAACTGTTAAGGACCTTGGAGTTCTTTTTACACCTAATTTAGATTTTTCTGAGCACATTAACGGCATCGTTAACAAAGCTAATTCCATGTTAGGTTTTATCAAACGGTGGTCAAAAGAATTCCGCGATCCCAATGTTACCAGTGTTTTATACAACAGCTTGGTTCGTCCCCATCTGGAGTATGCATCGCAGGTATGGTCTCCTTTCTATAATATTTATATTGAAAGATTGGAATCTGTGCAACGGAATTTCACTCGTTTTTTGTTAAAAGGGTTTCAGTGGATTGATCCCCTCAATGTCCCTCCGTACGAAAACCGTTTGTCAATCCTTAAGATGCAAACACTTCAACAGAGAAGAAATAATAATGACATTGTTTTTTTCCATCAAATTATTACTGGAGTCACGGATGCTCCTGACCTTCTCTGTAAAATTCTGTTTTGCTATCGAGGGGGAGGTTATAATCTCCGTAGTCAGGATTTGATTAGGATCTCTATGCACCGAACAAATTATGGAATGCATGAGCCTTTGACACGCATGGGTAAACTTATAAACTGGAACTCACAACTTTTTGATTTTAATTTAAGTAAAACTGAACTTAAAATAATTTTAAAAACCAGTGTTCCACTCTCTTAAATGTTTATGTTAATTTTGTCATGTTTTTTGTTTTTTATGTTAATTATTTATGTGTGCTGTGTTATTTGTTATAGTTTCGTTATTTGCCTACTAACAACTAACACCACACTAAGTGATGAGCCGGTGGTATAACACAGTTCCTGTGTTGGCAAACCATTGGTCGTAAAATGTGCTTGCTATAAGCCCATACGACCAATTCTGATAGTGTGTAAAAAAAAAAAAAAAAAAAAAAAAAAAAAAAAAAAAAAAAAAAAAAAAAAAAAAAAAAAAAAAAAAAAAAAAAAAAAAAAAAAAAAAAAAAAAAAAAAAAAAAAAAAAAAAAAAAAAATGGAACGAACCGTTTCTTTCCGACTGTCAATTACATCCGCTTACCCATAATAGAACGGAAGGCTTTCTGTCATTATTCTGTGTTTTTAGAGAAATGTCAAATTTCCGTCCGTAAATGAAAAGTGAGTTTACGTCCGAAAACAAAACTGAACGAAACCGAGCAATCCGCTATTATGGCTGTGACATCTGATTTGCATGTATTAGGGAATTTTCGTACGTCAACGTACGCACCCTTCCGACTATTATAGTTGGGCCTTAAAGCGTGCTTAAAGTCAACTTCCCCTTCAGAAAAATAAACAAGTCCAGTCAGCTGTCAAATTTTCTTGCGTAAAAAGCAAAAGGCAGCACAGTTTACGTCCGTAAGCAGAACTGATCGAAAATTTGACGAAACAGAGTAATTCGCTATATAAGGCCAGCTAAAAAACTGTTTGTCAAAAAATATTTATTAAATAAAGAAAGAGAATAGCCGAATTTAATTTTGATGGACGCACTGACAGCGACAATTCGAAGTCAACGAATGACATTGACAAGACGAAGACATATTTCTGAACATCTGCTTCGTCAAACATGATTGCAATTTTGTTTTTGTTTTTCTTGGTCATATTGGAACAAAACACTCAATTTTTGCGACAGTCAAAAAATTGATTACCTACTTAAAATATATTTGAATGAACAAAATGGGAGAAACGTTATAGGATCGTAAGAGTTTTTCTTGAATGCGAAGAGCCGGTAGTTTTTGATATTCAATGAATGCCAAATATTTTTTAAGCCTAAGGCCGTGTGCGAATTGGATGAATTGTGGTTAAAAAAGGATGAATTTTTGACCACTACTGTCATATTTTAACCTGCTCCGCAGCAAGTCTAACACATTTTATTCAATGCGAAATGTCAAAATTTATCTAAACGTCAAGTTTTAACCAATTTTTAACTCAATTCACACACGGCCTTAAAAAGATTCCTTTTGACAATTCATTTAACCTTTCGTGACATTACTCCATAAACGCCATAAAAAATTGTTTAACCTACTATCATCGCAGTTCATTCAAAGGACGACACGTCATTTAGCACTCTCGGTTTCATTAATTTGTAGGTCAGCAAACACTCAAACGACTTCCCGCTTTTTTTATTACCTTGTCAACCTGTGCTTTCTGTTCTTTACGTTTTACTTATGTAACGTAAAGCATGGGAACTAATAACTTAATTAATTAAATTGACCTTTGAAGAATTTTCTTCTATTCCTTTTTTCTCCCAAAATTCTAAGACGAAATTAAGAAAACAATTAAAAAACTGTCCTATTTTGATGTGACAAAAAAAAGTAATGGCGAATGGCTAAAATAATATCAATTTCGATCTGTCAAATGCGGGGTGAATATAGTAAAAATAGAATCGACAAATTTTGGGGTTGAGTTTATAATTTTAGAAACAAAAAATAAAATTACTTACCTAAAATTGATTTTTTAGTATAATCCTTATGCAATTTAAAATGTTGATTGAATTTTCTTAATAATTTTTTAATTTAACAAATAATTTAACAATAACCACAATTTTCACAAAACACGTTTCGCTCAATTAGAGGGAACCACAAGGGTGAAGTGTAATCGACTTGAAATCTTTTTAGGGGTTATTAATTTTTTTATTCGATTCAATCAAGTCACACACAATTTTCATGGACAAAAACCTTAAATTGTCATCTAGACAAGAAAAATTTAAGAAACCGAAAAAAAACGCCGCAAAATTTATTATTCGAGGAGTATATTTGGGAGACGTTCGTCGTGTTAATAGATGAATTCAGAACCAACGGCTGAGCATTCTTCTCTTTTCCATCGGCTGTCGTTGTCGTCGCGTAGTAAGAATGTCATTCAAGGGCATTGCAAGGTCGTTGGCACAAGTTTTATTTTCAAACACACTAGGGGCAGCGATACGAATATTTTTCAGATCGAAATTAAATTCATTCGAATCAGACAGTTAACAATATTATAAACAAATGATGGTGTTTAGTAAATTTTATTATTTTTTGTCACTCATAAACAGAAAATAACAACTTAAAGCGAAATTCTAAAATTGTTTTGTTTTTCTTTAGCTCCGCTTTTGTCTCGCACGTCCAGCTAGTCGGAGTTGAGATTGATTAATCAGAGTGTTGTATATGGGGGATAGACAAAAACGTCTTTTGCACTTAGAGTGACATTAGATAGGGCGACAACAACTTTGTCTAAAATTTATGAAGGTACTTCGATTATTTTGTTTTGAGATTCACAATCGGAGAGCGAAAAATCTGGATGTCAAAATAAAAAACAAATAAAAACAAAGACAAACTGTTGTAAGTCTCTCACAAACTTGAACAGTGCCGCAAACAAACTGAACGAGTGAGATGTGTATTCGAGTAATAAGTTGATATTTTGAAAATTCGGCGAAGAAAGCACTTTCCATTCCACCTACATCAAACCACCCTTATCGCCTCCTCCGCCCACCGCACGGCATGTGATTATGCTTTGAACACAAAAAGCTTTTCTCATGATAAGCGAATCTATCATAGCCATGTTCGCAAAAAAAAAATGGCTCAGGCTAGGCTAACTGAAAGTGTAGGGAGAGCCAGCTCCACAACACATTCTTCATTTGAATCTTTTTCTCTCTGTTATAAATTGTGTTATTCTCGCAAGCGAGAGACCGGCTTTTTATTGCCCTGTTTTTTTAGTTGTTGGATTTGAACTATCAAGTAAACATAAGACAAGAATCTCACATAAGAGCTTGAAGTTTATAGAAAATGGGTTAAGTGTTGCCGTTGTAGCTTTGATAGTTTGTCAAGTCAATACAAAATAGTATTACAAAGAGACGCAACAGGTGCTTTGTAGATTTAATTTCTTGAAAACTATATTTGTATTTGGACGAAGAACAGTCCTAATTACATTAAAACGATACAGACGGTAACTCAGTTTTATTCGGACGGAAGTAACGTTTGCCATACAACTAGAAAATTGACAGTATTCCTTACTGTGTATTAAACTTTAAAAAGAGGAAAATGAAAATGAATGAATTGTTTTCGGAAACAGGAAACAAAATCTTCAGTTTATTGAATTTCAGAAAGAACAAGTTTTGGTTGAATCCGACGCACGTAACGTTTAAGCGCCTTATAATCAATTTGCCCTTTAGAACCACAAATTGAATGAAAGTCATTGGATCAATGACCCAAAACGGGTAAGACACAGTCTTAGATTTTGACAAAAAAAGAAAGAAGTGAGCCAGACACAAGAAAGAAAACATACAACTAATGCTTACTGCGCACAATCTTATCCCCAGTCTTATCCTAGAAATGACCTACCAAAACATTTTTTTATACCTAGGTATTGATTGAATTTAGGTGAGCTTTTTCTCTTCCTACAAAATGGTACACTTGTACTTTTTTGTGAGTATTGTTACTTTGAGTTGTGCTTTTATAATGTCATTTCGCCTTGTTCATGACCTAGAAGAAGATATACAGACATGTTGTGTTTCTCGAATGTTCCATCCACGTGGTTTCTAGGAGTTACCATTATCAAAATGTAGGTAGGTACCTAACTTCCGCATCGAAACCAACCAAGTTCAAAGTTAAGTTTTGACGTAACATCTGCTTCGCAGCATTGTGGCATGATTATGACAAAGGTCGCAGTAGATTTGATAAAGCTCATGACCAAGACTTCAAAATGCAAACGACAACAATTTGGATTGCAGTCGATAAAAGGGCCAGTAAAAAAACGACAGTTTTGCCGTCGATAGAACTTTCAATTCTTGTAATGAAGACAGCGCTGATGGTACGAATCTAATGATCTGATTTATAAACTCTCTTAGGTTAAAGTATTTGCTATTTTTCTTAATCCGAGATGCAACCCTCAGATCCATTTTACGACGTTTTATGTAACAATTGCCATATAAATTGAATTTGACAGACAAAATGAGTTGGAGCGTTATATTCGCAATTGATTACTGCGCTAGCTACAGAGTAGGTAGTGAACAAACACGGCTAATATATTCAACTACTATCGTTAAGGCCGTTAAGTATCGTCAACTATTTGTTACGTTCGTAACGAAAATAACGTCATTAAGTCTTTTGGGCTCTGAACGCACGACACTTCTCTAGCGTGCAAGGTGTCCGCACATTCCGAGGTGCCAACATCAACTCGGACCAGCCAAGGTACGAATGCGGATATCCCGATCAAGGCCAACACGTAAAAATGCTAAGAGAAAATTCGCAAGAGATTGCTAGATCCTTTTCTGATCTTGTCTCCGAAAATCTCCTCAGAAATTGTTTGTTGCCAGCATAAAATGTAGATGACCAGTGGCAACATTGCCAAGAAGCCATCAAATATGCCGTCTCTGAAGTGCTAGGGTTTACACGGCCACCACAACGAAACCCCTGGTTTGACGATAAGTGCCGGCGAGCTCATGCAGCTAAACAAGATTCATACAAAGCTGCGCTGCAAAGAAGAACACGAGGAGTTCGCGAGGTCTACGAGCAGAAAAGGAGAGAGGAGCACAAACTTCTCAGATAGAAAAAAAGGGTAGATGAGAAGCGCACGATCGAGGAGATAGAGGGATGTCACAATAGGAACGAGGTTCGAAAGTTTTCCAAAAAAGGTAAAACAAACCACCTTATCAGTGTGGCTTCAGACCCGGAAAGTCCACCATCGATCAAATATTCACTCTACGGCAGATCTTGGAGAAGCCCCAGGAACTTCAAATCTATACCTAGCACCTTCTCATCGTTCTCAAGGCGGCTTATGACAGCGTCTATAGAGACCAACTATATAGAGCAATGTCTAGTTTTGGCATCCCAGAAAAACGCGTCCGTCTGTGTAGGATAACAATAGAAAACTCACGCTGTTCCATCATCACGCTGTGGACCATGGCAACATTCGATGAAAACGCTTTGGTCTTCTTCGAGAGAAAAATTCTTCGAGTGATTTTCGGTCCAGTCTGCATAAATGGAGAATCGAGACGAAGATTCAATCAAGAACTTTACGAGCTGTTCAGCGGCACTGATCTTGCCAGAAAATTTAAGGTCCAACGACTTAGATGGCTGAGTCACGTAGAGCGAATGGAAAACAATGCTCCGGCACGTAGAGTCTTCGAATCCAACCTGGAAGGACGTCGCAGAATAGGAAGTCCGCGACTCAGGTGGAGCACGCAGGTGGTAGAGGACCTGTACCAACTTGACATGCGAAACTGGAGACAGCTAGCTAGGGACCGAACTGGCTGGAGACGCTTGTGGGATGAGGCCCTAGTCCGACCTGGACTGTAGCGCCACCATAAGTAAATAAATTTGGGCTCTGTATAAATTAAGTTTTACTGATTGTTGTCTTCTTCCATAATTCTCAATGTATCGTGAGGTTTGTTGTATCGAGCCAAACTATATTCATTAAATTATTTTTGAATGGAAATTGGGTTTTCCGTCGGCTGTTTTGGTCACTGTAGTTTTTTCAAAGAAACAAAAAGTTGAAACTTTGGTTTTTCCCGACGTTTCGGCAAGGGTTGTTGCCTTCCTCAGGGGAACTTTTATTACATAAAAAATAGGAAAAGATAATACAATAATGTGCACAATCATTTGTTAGACAAAAGACTTACTTTAACAGAGTTAAAAAATAATTTAATAAAAAATGCGAATTGCACTTCGTTAAGCGAAGATGAATTATTGTCAACTATTAAATTTATGAAAAAGAAGATAAAATTAGGAAGAAACGAGAGAACAATATACAGATGAGATGTTTTGGGTATCCTGTTTCCGATTCATGTCGTTCTTGTTGCTTAAAATGTGAAGAGTTTCAAGCGTATATCGTTTAGAGCTGTGTGTTTCGGTTT
Organism: Sphaerophoria taeniata; assembly: GCA_943590905.1. NCBI lineage: Eukaryota > Metazoa > Arthropoda > Insecta > Diptera > Syrphidae > Sphaerophoria > Sphaerophoria taeniata. The sequence continues at coordinate 150,731,371 of OX016541.1, forward strand.
GAAGAATTTGTACGTCGTCGAAGTTGGGAGTGTGTCCAAATTCAATGGCATGAGAAGCTAAGGCTGTTTTAGCTGGATTTTTGGCTTTGATGTCTGATTTGTGGTTTGAAATCCGTTGTCGTAAGAGTTGTTTGGTGGTTCCAATATAGCATAAATTGCAAGGTTCTTCTGCCTTACCTTTGCAATTAATTTTGTAGATTACATGTTTGCTCAATATCATTTTTAGATGTCAAAATTTTCCGAGTTGACAACCACCTCTCTTTCGATTGGTTCCAAAAAGAAACATCTTCAGGACGATTGATTAACTTCCGCTCAAACCACCCCAAACACATAATAATGAATACAGCTTCAAACTTAATAAAGAAAGTTTTCACAATAAGTGATAAACAGTTTCATCCCAGAAATGAAATCAAAATCACAAAAATTCTGACTGACAACAGCTTTCCAAACTCGACTATCCGAGGATTAATTCAGAGACACAAATGTACTAAAAAGAAAGAACAAATTGAATGTACACAGAATGGATTTTTCAATAGTATAGTTTACATTCCCATTTTAACGGACAACTTCAAAGAAATCGTCAATAAGAACATTAAAAACGTTCGTTTAGCATTTAAACCCAACCAAACACTCAGACATGTTTTCACCAAACTAAAAGTAAAGACGGAAAAAGAAAAATGTTCGGATGTAATCTACAAAATTAATTGCAAAGGTAAGGCAGAAGAACCTTGCAATGTATGCTATATTGGAACCACCAAACAACTCTTACGACAACGGATTTCAAACCACAAATCAGACATCAAAGCCAAAAATCCAGCTAAAACAGCCTTAGCTTCTCATGCCATTGAATTTGGACACACTCCCAACTTCGACGACGTACAAATTCTTCAAACCGAAACACACAGCTCTAAACGATATACGCTTGAAACTCTTCACATTTTAAGCAACAAGAACAACATGAATTGGAAACAGGACACCCAAAACATCTCATCTGTATATTGTTCTCTCGTTTCTTCCTAATTTTATCTTCTTTTTCATAAATTTAATAGTTGACAATAATTCATCTTCGCTTAACGAAGTGCAATTCGCATTTTTTATTAAATTATTTTTTAACTCTGTTAAAGTAAGTCTTTTGTCTAACAAATGGTTGTGCACATTATTGTATTATCTTTTCCTATTTTTTATGTAATAAAAGTTCCCCTGAGGAAGGCAACAACCCTTGCCGAAACGTCGGGAAAAACCAAAGTGTCAACTTTTTGTTTCTTTGAAAAAACTACAGTGACCAAAACAGCCGACGGAAAACCCAATTTCCATTCAAAAATAACTTAAAATTGGTCAATAATCTTTCACTATATTCATTAAATTTTGTAAACATTCTTGAAAAGAAAACTTGAATCTTATTATCAAAAATTATAGGAAATGTAATCATTTCCACTCCGTATTAATGTTAGTTGAATGAATTGTGGTTAAAAATTGATGAATTTTTAGCCACTTCTGTCATTTTTTAACCTGCTCTGCACCTAGTCTAATTTTAACACATTGTATTCAATGCGAAGTGTCGAAATTTAACCAAACGTCAAGTTTTAACTGAATTCGCACACGGCCTTAATATAAATCAAAATAATCCAATAAATTTTCGAATCATTTCGGTAAGGACAGAACTACTCTACATTGAACACATCTACTGGTAACTGGCAATGCGTTAGAATGAACAAGTCTACTTCATGTCACTGTGACATAACACATAACATCTCCAAACGTCAACAAATTTTCTTCAGCTTCTGTAATTTCGTTTCCAAGGGCGATTCGAAGGTATAAAAGATTTTTCATATTTTATTAAAAGAAAAGCAAATTTTCCACGATTTCAATTAATAAATTGTTAAAACAAAAATAACAAGAAAACTGTCCTTAGCCTGAACCTCTTCAATTGTCATTTGTTTACACAAAAAAGATTAACCTAAAATTGCATTGTAAACAATTCAAACAAAGTTGTTCTGGTTTCCTAAAACGAAAGTGAAAATTGTTATTTTCTTATCAGTTAATTCAAAAGTAATATGTTAATTACTCATGCAACCTAATTCTAGAATAAGTAATTGAGTGCATGTTTAAAACATTGTTGCAATCAATGAATCATGCTTGCAAGAAAGTTGACAAAGAAATCAATTAAAAGTGCATTGGGAAGAGTTTGTATCGAAACAGTCGTGAGATTAGGCTTACACCTAACACAGTGAAGTGAAACCTGAGGTATCGATTTTCAATAGACCTTTGATTCGATAGATCATCTGACATTTATTGTGTGTCGAGAAAGTTGGCTTACAATCCAATAAAGTACCTACTTGAGCAAAGTACTTCCTTGTTATTGTTTTTATCTTATCAATCCGGCCAAGGATTAACTTTTTTTCTTTTGTTTTATTGAACTTAAACACATTCTAAATTATTGCACAGATGGAGCACCACGATGTCATTCATGGAAAAATCAAAATTCCAGAGCATATTCACTGCATAATCAAAAGTCCGTTTTTCCAAAGACTAAAATACATCAAACAACTTGGTCTGGCTTACAAGACTCTTCCACAAGCAGGATGTAATCGTTACGACCACTGCATAGGGTATGTAAATCGAATAGCATGTAACTCAAGGAAGTAACTAATCGGAATCTCATTCCAGGACATATTTCTTAGCTAACAAGACTCTCGATGCCCTCGAAGAGAATACCAAAGATCTAACCATTCCTGATTTTTATAGAAAAGTAGTTACAGTAAGTATCGCACCATTAGTCACAAGCTTCCTTTGTTTTGTGCCTTACTGTTGCGCAGCAAAAGCAGTCCACATTCAGTCTTTCTTTATGTGATTAGATGATGCAACAATCATTATAAGAAAAGTCGTTTGGAATGCGCTTCTTAAACCCCTTCCACAAATTTGCAGCAAAGTGCAATTTTTGGATTGTTGCCAGTAGTGGTGGAATGTAGGATGATTTGTTTTTGTGTGTGGAACAAGCATGTGAAGTGAGTAACTATCAAATTTGTCATACCATTTTCTAGATAGCTGCCCTTCTGCACGATATTGGCCATGGTCCACTTTCTCATACGTGGGAATTCATTTGCTGTGGGGAGTATCATGTAAGTTTGCACTTGAAACAGCCTAAACACTAATTTTACATCGATTCCATTGTAGCATGAAGAGAACGCGAGTACCTGTATAGATGAAATTTTCAAAGATTGTCTCACCGACTGGGACGTAGATCGAGTATACGCCATAGAACTAATCAAAGCACTCATCGTAGGCAATCGCGATTGCCTCCGAGAAAAAGAATATAGTTTTCTATTCGATGTGAGTTACTCTCTTCTGTTAGCATATATTCTCTTCCTAATGGATTTCCTCATTCCCAACAGATTGTCAATAACAAAACCTGTGAAGTCGATGTCGACAAATGGGACTACTTGCTGCGTGATTATCACTATGTGAAGGATGTTAAGCTCCCGGAAGTTAGTCTTGACTTTGGGGATGTTTTCTTAAGTAATTAAGCTTGTCCGTTGAAAACCTTGAACATTGAGTATTTTGATATTGCAGAAGCTCGAGCTAGCGCCGACAGAGCCCGCATAGAATATCGTTATTGTGATTACCGTAAGATTTACAACATCTTCGAAGCTAGGACTGTATTCCATATTTACATCTATCAACGTCCAATCAATATTTGCATGGAAAACATGATCAGGCATGTTATGACTGTGTGCGAGAATGATTTGGAGAAAATCCATGGGTAAATCTAACCTTCCCCCTTAACAGTTCTAATCCTGTGCTCTCTAGATTAAAATTGAAAGACATCAGAAGCAAGAACGTAGAAGCTTTTCTTCAATTACATGACGATGAAGTCTGGAGGATTCTCAAAGCCGTTAAAAAGCCCCAAAGTGCCGTCCGACTCATCAATTGCTTAGACAATCCAAGTCTTTTTGAGATTTATCCTCAAACCGACGAAGAGAGGGTAACTCACAATCTCTCGTTAATGCTTCGATTTATATCGTTCCTTTCGTTTAGCTCTCAGTTCCGACTTATTTGAAAGCCCAGATTCGAATAGCCTTTGCTGGTGAAAAGCTTAACAGCGAGAATATCGCTTTTTATGGAAATCGGAAGTAAGTTCTGCACCTTTCATTGCTTACCAACTTGTTTTAACAATTTTGTTCTATTTTTTCAGAGATAAGCCATCGGTGGAGCAGAAGAAGGGATTCCACAAAAGCTTATCGTATTTTAAGATTATTCCATTTTCAACATGATTTCCCAAAAACACACACATTCAAAATAAGTTCCAACAAAAATCTCTTATTCTGCAATTCGCTGTGAAGCCTCAAAGGAGATAAACTAAGCAAAGATCATGTCATTTGTTAATTTTTTTGTTTATTCAGTTGTTTTAGTTAATTTTTTAGTCATTATCTCGTATGATTCAATTCAATTTGCTCAAATATGTATGTGTTAGTATTTTTTTGTTGTTTTAACTGTCGGTTTTCAGAGTTTATTTATTTAAAAATATTTATTTTGTTCGTTGCACGTTTGATGAACATTTGTGTTGCTTTTAACGATCATAGTACAAACAATAGGGTGTTTTAATAAAAGGCCCCATTTGTAGCTTAAATTTACTGTTTTTTATTCCTACAAAAGAATCCTGTAAAAGAAACATCACCGGATGGTATTAAAGGAAAAGGCAAATGTTGTTGACAGTCGAAAGCTATGTACCTGAGGATCGGCTGTTCAGTCGACAAACCGCGTACTACTTACTTACTTCTCCGGCTCACAATCCAGGCTCTCAGCCTGAGATACTGCAGCCGTCCATCGGGAACGGTCCCTCGCATGCACTCTCCAGTCGCCGTAACCAAGCGCTCTGGCATCCGCAGTCACTTGGTCCTTGAACCGTAGGTTCGGTCTTCCTTGCCGTCTCGAACCTGAGGGCTGCCATGAGAAGATTTTCTTGGCTGGAGCGGTGTCGTCCATTCGCTTGCCAATGTAGTCGCCGCATAAACTTTACAAATAAACTGAACTTTGTGTTGTAATGGTTCTTCTGGTTCTTGTTTGGAAACATAAACTCTTAAAATGCGGTTAGCTATCGTCAACCATCTTGAATTGACCATTGCTCCAGGATTTTTAAAGAAAATTGATCCTTCTTTGACACCATTACTGATCGCCATACAAATTTCGTACAGACATTTTTGGTCAGAAGTTAAGGATTTTAGTGGTATTTCAGGTAAATTCACTTTTATGATCTTATAATCAGCCACGGTTAGATTTTGGCAGTTCTTAAGATCGTTGCCGATTTCACCAGAATACGCGTTCAGACCAGATGTTTTTTCATAAAATTTTTCAATAAGATGTCGCAAAGGTAATTCATTGGCGTGGAGCAAGCAAATACACCATTGCAAAGGCCGTTTAATTTTCAACTCTATTTTTCGGATAATTCCGTTTCTAACTCCGGTGTTTACATTAGTTCCATCGCAGCCAATAAGTTTTAAATTATTTGTGGAAACCGAAGTTTCTACAAGAAAATCACAGATTTCGTTTGCAATGGTTTCCGATCTTCCATTTGGTGGCGTAACATGTCCTATATATTGCGAGTCGGGTTCTGCAATCATGACAATGTGTTCTTCCTTCGAAATGCCCCAAACATTTCTTGTAAAGTCTTTGCGGCCGTCAAAATAAAGACCAAAATAATTGAGTTCAAAAACATCTTATTTTTTGAAACCTTGATTTTGTTCTTTCCCTTCGAATATTGCTTCTGTTGATTATGTTTGATTGATTCGTGTCATTTACCAGGCCATAATCTTGCAAGACCGCTATTACAAGCGTTGCAGTTGCCCTGTCAGATATTTTGAATCTATCTGCCACCTTCGCAACATTAAAAAGGGATTTTGGATTTGAGTAACGGGCATCAGAGGAGGCAATCTGTTGAAATGTTGTTGAAGCTTCAATTTCCATTTCATCATCGACATCTGAAGAGATAAACTCTGTCTCACTATATATTGTTGCGTCAGTTGGTATCTCAGATGTGCTTACAGATGAAACGCATTCCAACCTTCTTTTGAGAGACTTTTGAAACCTTTTGGTTTCCGAAATATCAATATTCCTAATCATCATTTTTCTTACTGATCGTTGGTCTGACAAAAACGATCGTTCTTTCACAGAAACTTTCTTTTCTTTAGCACATGGACAAAATTCAATTTCAACACATTTACACGCAGCAATATCGAATACTTAGTTTTTCTCCGTCACTTTTCACTTTTGAATTTCAAAAACTCCCGGTACTCTTCTGCTCTTTGGTGTTTTAAGGAGAGCAGTTCTTTTTTCGTTGAATTTATTAATTCCTTTTTCAACACAGAACTTACCAACTGTCGGAATTAATGCTTCGTCCAGTGATCACTTTATCGCGACTTATGCGCGACCCCTAGCGATGGATATAAAAAATTCTAAGAAATTTCAAAATTAATGTTAATACTGTATGCAACATTTGCGGGGGGTATAAGTTTGATTTTCAAAAATTTTAAAAATTGCTTCGGTCTACTGCCTATATCTCTCTGACTTCACTAGATTCATTTACGTATTCAGAAACTGATATCGGGAAAGCGGATTCAATTTCACTCATTTCCAATGCTTATTCAAACGGAATCAAAGCTCACAGTGAGTCAGTGACAGCTACAACTGTTGAATTTCAATAAACTAAACCGAAAACGCATGGCACACTCTGATCTTAGAAAAACAATTGAGTAAGCAGTTAAATAAGACTACTACAGGATTTATCTTATTCTTGCCCCATTCAAAAATCGAACTCCATAATTGGGTTTCTCTCAAAATCGAGATAGATGACTTTTTAATACACCGAACGACGTGATTTTGTTTTTTTTTTCAAATAATAGGTTCGTTCGATGTAACTAGCTCTGGTACACTCCGGTGATTGTCATTGCCGCGAACGGAGCTGTCAAAAAACTGACAAAAAAGTCCTATGCATTCAGCGAAGGAATTAAAAAAAAAAATTGAAATTGGGAGATTTGGTTATTCTTGTTTTTTATCAAATTAAAATTTCTATCATTTAATTGAATTCTTAAATAATATTTATTTGGCTAAAAATTGTTTTTTCGTCAATATTTATACAATGTTTTCCATACAAAAACTTAAATTAAAAAAAAAAAAACAATATTAATTGTAAAATTGAAATATTTTTGTTTTGTGAGAGTGTGAAATGCATTTAAAAAACAATTCATAATTCTAAATGAAATATCAACGAAAATCAAAGAATAATAATAATTTAATAATCACAATTTTGTTGCCCTTTTTTAACAATCATAAATCAAAAACGATCAAATTTTTCAAACGTAAAAAAAAAGATTTTAACTTAACAACATCTTAAAAATTGTGCATAATTTTCGGCGTTAGACTCACAGTCAATACATTTTTAAATTAAGCGCAAACAAAGAAAAGCGGCTACTTACCTTAAATCTTAACATTTTCAAAAAATAAATACAATATCTGAAAGAATCTTATTCTTAAAATTACTAATAATAAAAAAATTTACAAGATCATGAAAGTGACAAAACGGTTTTGACAGTCTTCAGAGCAGTAGTTACGGGAGCCCTATAATTTTCTGTGGCAAATGCGCTGCCAAATATTGCTTGTGAAGCCTCTGGCGACAGAATTGATAGAATTCGATTTCATTTGTGAAATTTTTACGCACCATATCTTTGACTTTCTCACTAACTGGCGGCTTGAAGTTATTCTTGTTGATTTTTGCTAAGGCATCAGCGCTACCTGAAATATACCAAAAATGATTAAAACAAACAATTAAAAATAAAGACAAATAATAACCGACTTTCATATATTTCCCGAACACCGTTGAAGAACTTCGGAATGTACTTCTCGAAAACAGACAATGTCGTATTCATGTCTTCCAGAACTCCAACAACCGCATATTGACTCTCAACTGCATATTTAGCTCTCTCAAGGGCTCCAACAGAGTTAAATGGTCTACAAAAGGAGAAAAGTTTTCGTCAAGGCTCTTAGTCCCACTCCCAATCCTCAAAAGACTTACGTGCACTCATAATCATGTCCACAGAAGAACAAACTCTGTCTTCTATGATCGCCAATACCATCCACAGTTGCACCCTGTGTATAAGTGCATTCCTCATCGCCCGACAGGACACAAGTTTCAAAATCTTTTTTCAACCAATTCGGATGGGGAAATGGCAAATCGGGAAATACAGCTTTTCGCTCAACAAAATACCAAGGTGCTCGAACATAGTAAAACCAGCTGATAACCCTCTCAACTGGATCTCGCACAACATTGATGTAAATCGGTGTTGGCAAATGGAATTTCGTAAAATTTGTATAGCAAACATGTTTGATGAATGTCGATGGTACGGGGAGATCACTTATCACTTCGGCTAGATCTTGTTGTTGATCCTCTGCCAGACGGATTGTTTCGACTTTTTGGACAGTATCACGATGGAATTGGAAATCATTTCGTTCAGAGAGGCGACGCATGAGCTCCATGAAGGTTTGCGAACCGACTTTGGGTACCCGATTGAAGAAGACGAGATCAAGTTGGGCTTTGCGGGTGTTGTTGAGGTCTTTGACGTTTAGGGATTGCATCTGTCGAAATATTGAAAGGTCAATTAATATTGTTCGGTAGATTTAGTTAAATAAAAAAAAATTAAATTAAATTAAAAATTAATTAAAAATTAATTAAAATTTCGAGGACTAAGAATTTACCTGGATTGAAACCGAACGCGGTGATTGATATTTCTTAAGTTTCCAAAAATATAATATTCCAATTTTTTTTTTTCAATGTAGGTACTTCAAATCCCTACCTATTGAAACCTCTTTTTTTTTGTATGCGTAGAAAAACTTACTCATATTACTTACTAACTTATTAACTTGCTTACTTACTTACTTAATTACTTACTTATGGTGGCGCTACAGTCCAGGTCGGACCAAGGCCTCATCCAACAAGCGTCTCCAGCCAGCTCGGTCCCTAGCTAGTACTAAAAGTACTATTACCAAAATTTTCAAGTATTGAAAATTGCTCAATTACTTGTAAGTACTTAAAGTGATACTTGTAATTTAAAGTACACAAACAACGCGATTGTAGGTTCAACGACAAACATTTATTTTCACTTCCAATCGGGATCAATTTCTTTCAACTTTATAGAAATGTATTGCTTGTAAAGTCTCTGCTTGCAAAAATGATAGAAATCATACTCCTGCGTGAAGTTCTTCCTCATGAGTTCCTTGACATCATCGTCAATTTTTGGCTTGCGATTATTTCTATTCCGGTTCCGGATCTTGTCTTGGTTCACTTCAATACAAACAAAATTATAAATGACAATAAATGGAAATAAGCAAAACTCTCACATGCAAATAAAAATTTCGCTCCATGGAAATAACGTGGAATGAATTTCTCCAGAACTGTCAAAGTGACATTCGTATCTTCCCAGCTACCAACCACTGCATAATATTTTTCAACATTGTGCTTTGCAATTTGAACCGCAGTCGGGGAGTTGAACGGTCTAAAAAAAAATTGATTCAACAAATAAGTTCTGGATAAGTAACAAAAGATTCTTACAGACAATCCCTGGAATGTCCACAAAAAAACAAGGACTGTCGCCGATGATCACTACCTTGCGGATTTATCGAATATTGTTCATAAACACACTCCGGATCGGCGTTGCGAACGCACTCATTGAAATCCTTCTTATAATACTCGGGACTCTTGGCCTCTTTGTTAGGAAATTTTCTAAAGTATATTGCATTCTTGTACGAACTGCGAGCATAGAAAAACCAACTTATAACACGTTCCACTGGATCTCGTACTAAATTTATGTAAATCGGTTGTTGAACACCAAACTGAGTGAAATTTATAAAACTCGAATGTTTCATGTAAACTGATCCATCGTCGAATTCGGAAAACATATCGATTCGTTCTTGTTGTTTGGCTGGTGTTAATCTATAATCCAATCCTGGGGCTGAATAGAATTGGAATTCATTGAATCTCTCAAGAATTCTTAACAACTCCATCATGGCTTCACTGCCAACTTTGGCTACCCGATTGAAGAAGACTAGTTCGGGATTGGAGTGCTTGGTGTTGTTTAGTTCGTCGGAATTTAATGAAAGAAGCTACAAAATATCGAAAAATAAACTGTTTTTGTACTGGGTGATATTTTTTCGATCACAAGCGCCACCATTACATCGATTTCTTTTTTATGAGTTTGAGAAGTTAATTTCATGATTTTCCTAGGCCTTTTGATTCCAGAACTTACCGTAAAATTCGCATGCAAAAATAAAGAAAAAGAAACTAAACAGAATCCTGATAGCAGTAAGACCCAGAGTTTATTAAAGAGATACAACTTAGCTGCGCTTTTAAAGACATGTGCAGCTATTGCTGCTTAAGCATTGCTAGGAAAGAGAAAGCAACAGTTCTGTTCAAAATTACTGAAATAATTAAGAGTACCAACGCAAGTCATTTCAAGTATTTAAAATTCTCAAGTAATCGAATGAAGATCAACTATTTTTAAAGATCGCTACTGGCAACTTAAAGTAATGGTATTAGTACCTACATTGGTTCTCTCAAGTATGTACTTGGAAAATAAATAAAATAAAACTAGTACTTCGATGCCACAAAATAAAAATATTAGATACTTACTAACAGACAGTGGCATATTATCCTAAAGGCAAACTAGGCACGTGCCTAGGGGCGCAGCAACAAAGGGGCGCGCGGGCGCAGTAATTCTTACAAGTGGCAAATAATGCGAGTTCATACGTGGTTGTTAAAGTAAGAAATTTGTAAACTCGAATTGCACTTGCATCTTTTGTTGAAATAAAAATCGGTCCTGAGCAATTCCTCTTACATGTTTGATTTTTGAGAACTATTAAAGTGGTGATTCCTCTTACAGTACAGAGTCAACTCGGTTTGCCAACTCGGAAATCGACTTAGCTTTCTTCTAATTTTGTAAGCGTTTTTGAATAGGTGGGTATTGAATTTACTTATTGTAGGGGCAAAGTAACCTAATGGTCGAAGTTCATCAGCGGATGGCAAAGATTTCAACGGATTCAAAACCTAATTTTTCTGCTTTTTAAGTTCTTTTTCGATTGATTTTCGGTGCAATCCGATTTGAGAACCGAGCTGCCACTCGGTTTGCATGAGAACCAACTCGAGTTAACTTGGTTTACAAAATTTACGGTTCGGCAGATCATTAATTAACCCAATTCTTAAGATCTTTCGGACAATACTAATAGATTTCATGTTAACTAAATCTCTTTTTCCTTGGCCCCTATTTCAACGCCTTTTCTTTAGGAGCGATGCAGCGATTTAGGTCAAACTATAGTACGAGATATTTCTATATAGGGGCGCCAGTGAGATGCTTGCCTATGGCGCCCTCAACGTTTAATCCGCCACTGCTAACAGAGCAACAAATCACACCAACATGTTCACCGTGTCTGCCTAGCTTTAAATACGCGCGAACATTTTTTTCGTTGCGATTGTGGATTATGTGGAACGTAATGTAGGTATTAATTGTGGTAAAACTTCCACTAAGACAAAAAAAGAGAAACTACCGGTTAGGTAGGACGTAGGAGTAGGATAATTGAAGAAAAAAGAAAATAAAGCATTCATTCCATTGTTTACCTACTTCAGAACAGATCGGATGTCTTTTTATTCCTGCGAATTATTGCAGACATTTTTGTTGCTCAAAGTAAAATAATTTTATGCTTAAATTAAAGAGTAAATTTAGAAAGAGAAATCGTGAGGAAATAGAGCTTGAAATATGTCTAAGATCGTACTCACGTCAATAGTGCTTTAGACCTTTGTTTCAATTTAAATTGTATGTAGGTATATAAGAGCTTGTGCTCACCATACTACGTGGGGTAGTACCGACATCAATATCAATATCAATATAATAATAATAATAATATCAATAATAATCAATAATAATAAAAACTAATCTAGTAGTAAGTAACGTAGGTAATATACCCGCCTTCATCACTAGAAATAGACAAGATGTATCACTCTTGTCTTGATACATCTTTCGAATAAAATATTGAATTGGAGAGTATCCAAGGAGCACTTGTTCTCCCAATTCACCATTCACCCCAAAACCAATCCAATTCCGGAGTTATCGGAAAAAAGATTGGCCAAAATATAGGACAACCCTTAAAAGTCTGATTGAACCAGAACCCTCTTATTCAACATTGAACTCGACCAAAAAGACGATGAGCTGACAGAATCCCTCAATAAAGCCATGAAAACTGCCTTTCCCCATACTACAGTGCTTGGAAAGAAGAAACCATGCTGATGAGCTGCTAAACTAGAAACACTTAGAAAAGGTTTTAGAAGACTTTTCATAAGTATAAAAAAGAATTGAGAATAGCCAAGATATCTCCATTTAGCTCCTTCTGTAGCTCAATAGAAGAATCTTCAGAGGCATCGAGATTAAAGAAGATCCTGTCGACAAATCCAACCATGCCCAGTTGTCTTAAAAACTCAGATGGTACATGGACCAGCTCTTGCGTAGAAACGCTAACGCGATGGACAAAAGTGAAGGTAGTATTCATCCCCAAGGCGAGCAAATGCTAGCATGTCAACCCAAAAGATCATAGACCTATTAGCCTATCATCATTCATTCTTAAAGCTCTGCAACGATTGATCAATATCCATTTACGTAATAGCATTGACAAGAGACTATCTATGTCTCAGCATGCTTACTGCAAAGGGAAATCGGTAGAAACAGCTCTCCAAACTCTGGTAAGAACTATCGAATACTCCCTAGAGCAAAAGGAATACACTATTGTTGCCTTCCTGGACATTGAGGGTGCTTTCAACAACGTTTACACATCTACTATCACTGCTATCACCCTGAAAGTCGAATACTCATTCTGTGACAGACAATCTAATGCTAAAAAGCAGGATCATCAACTCTAAGATGGGAGATTTTTGTCTGTCAGCAGAGGCACTCCGCAAGGTGGTGTTCTGTCCCCTCTCCTGTGGAACATAGTAGTTACCGAAGTGCTAATATCCCTCAAGAAGAAAGGCCACGGAGTGATTGCGCATGCCGATGATGTTGCTATCGCCTTCACAGGAAAACATCCTAACACCCTGAGTGACCTCCTCCAAAACGCATGTGCTCACTAGATGAGCTGATCACTGTGGACTTAGTATTAGTCCTTAAAAAAACAGATCTCGTCCGTGTAGGAAATACAAAATTCCAGAAATTGTACGTCCTTCAGTGCTACAAAGACTTGTTATCTCAATGTATATTTCATATTAGCTCAATTTGGTTCGACTAGTAAGAAGTAAGTCCCTAGATTCATATGGTATCACAATGGGCCTTTTTCCTTTGGCCAAAGTGTGTGGATCCTCTATCCGCAGCCACTTTAATCTAACCTCACCTACATAAGAGCTTAATCAAAGACTTTTTATGCCAAAAATTACAAAAGACAACGATACTTTGGTCAATATTTTTTATAGCGATGAACCGAAAAAATTATTTATTTAATAGTCGAATAGCAGTATATTGTTTGTACAGCCTCTGCTTGCAAAACCAATAAAAGTCATATTCATGGGTAAAGTTCTTCCGTATCATTTCCTTGACATCCTCATTAATTTTTGGTTTCCTTCGATTTTTGTTTCTATTTGTTAATTTCTCTCTGTGCACTAAAATAAGAACCATTGTTTAAAATCAGCAAATAATTGTCTGTCATGCTTCTTACAGTCAAATATTAGCCTAGCGCCCCTAAAAAATCTTGGAACATACTCCTCCAACACTGTTAATGTGATGTTAGTGTCTTCCCACGATCCAACAACGGCAAAATACTTCTCGACGTTATGTTTAGCAATTTGAATAGCTGTTGGTGAGTTAAATGGTCTGAAAAGTGAACAAATGTCATCATCACACCGTGTTGTGTCAAAAACAGTCAAAACCGTCAATTTACATGCAACGATTATTGTGTCCACAAAAGAACATCGACTGTCTACGATAATCACCGGAAGAGTCGTCAACCGAGAACGGCACATACTGACATTCAGGATCCCCACTACGAACACATTCATTGAAATCCTTTTTAAACCAATCCGCCGATTGCAATTCGTTATCTGGAAACTTGTTGAACCGTACAGCAGTTGTATAAGCCGAGCGTTGATAGAAAAACCAGCTGATGACCCGTTCGACGGGATCTCTCACAAGATTTATATAAATCGGTTGAGGCAGGTCGAACTGTGTGAAATCTATGTAGTTTACGTGATCGATGTAAACCGCTTCGGGGCCTAATTCCAGCACAGATTCGGCAAGTTCTTTTTGCTGGGGCACTGTTCGAACACGAGGATTTGTTTTTCGATCGGCATTCCTTGCAACTTTGAAATCGTTGAACCTTCCGAGATAGGTTAGTAGTTCCATGAGTGCTTCACTGCCGACTTTTGCCACTCGGTTGAAGAAAAGTATGTCGATGTCGGCTTTTCGAGTGTTGTTCAAGTCATATGGCCGAAGGGTGTTGAGCTAGAGAGAAATTCAAAGTGACTATTTGCTTAAGAACTGAATGAAAACTGCGAGCAAGCGGAAAATGATATACCGAAGATGCCAAGTGAAAGAGTAAAAGAAAGCTTAGGTTTTGTTTTTAGATCCAATTTATTTCTTATCCTTTGAAAGGCTCTTGTCAAAATTCATTATTTCATCTAGTTTAACTGCTAAATACTGTTTGTGTAGACGTTGTCGGCAAAATTGATAGAATTCAATTTCGCGTGTAAAATTCTTGCGAACCATTTCCTTGATTTTTTCACTAAAATGCGGTTTCATTGGATTGTTATTTTGTTTGTCCTTATGAAGGCCCACTAAAAGTTATAAATTAAAATGATCGAAAAGAACACTTGGAAAACTATTAGCCCTTACTGTAGTACAATTCCTTCGCCCCCTTGAAAAATTTGGGTATATAGTGCTCCAACACGGTCAAGGTGACATTTGTGTCTTCCCATGTCCCAACCACTGCATAATTCCGCTCAACATTCCGTTTCGCAACTTCTAGAGGTACTCTCGCATTGAATGGCCTTTAATGATAATAATTTGCTCTTTGAACAGTCAATATCGAAAGGAACAAAAACTCACATGCACTTTTTTCTATTGTGACCACAAAAGAACAATGTTTGCCTCCTATGATCCCCAACCTCCTCGGAATCTGATCCTTGAATATAAGAACACGCCTTATCCCCCGAATTCACACACTGATCGAAATCTCTGTTTGCCCATTGAGGATTTGGCATTTCCCGATTGTTTCTCTTGCGCAATGGCACGAAAATCCACGGAGACCGAACATAGTAGAACTCACTTATGACCCGTTCCACAGGGTCCCGGACCATATTGATGTATATCGGTCGCGTTTGTTCGAATTTCGTGAAATTCATAAAATTAACATGACTGACAAAAACAGATGGTTCTTCGATGTTGGCAATATTGTCCACCCATTCTTCTTGTTCGTGTTCGTTGAGGATTGGTTTGATGCCATCGACTTGTGTGTCAACACCAACTTCGAAGTTGTGAACTTTCGATAGAGTTTTCATGAGTTCGATCAGTTGGAGGCTTCCGGTTTTTGGGACTCGATTGAAGAAGACTATATCCATTTCGGCGTGTTTTGTGTTGTTAAGATTGTCCGAGTTGAGTTTAAATATCTGTTTGATATGAGGAGAGATTGAAATGCATTTGCCAAATCCATTGACCAAAATTTGATGGGCGAAATAAGCAGAAACAGAGTTAAAGTAGAGTTGTAGCACAGTGAAGGCAAGCTTTAGAAGTTCGAAAAGGAAACACAATCCCGCAGACTATTTACCATTCTACGAAATTAATAGTGCTTACAGCTTATTTCATTTGCATCATCTTAATCGCCGTTTTGCTTTTACTTTTCTTGAATAGCTTCGCTTCTGTCTCCCTATTCACAGCACAGTTTAAAGTTAGGTGAACTCTCTAAAATGCTCGCAACTTGGTAACAGGCCTACCTACTTAGGGAACAGGTTCGTTTTCGTTGTTTTCGTCGTAGACCATATTGCTGTGTTAATTTATGGAATGTTGAATGAACAAGTTCTTTTCAGCGTCATGTTGTTGATTCATCATTTTAAAACTTGCAAGCAGTTATCATTTGGCAGTAAATTGATCGCATGAGATAATTGTTGATTAACATCTCACATGCACAATATTTTTTTGATCAAATTTTGTTTCAAAATGTCTAATTCCAAACATTTAGGCAAACTTAATACCTAACCGATATTAAGCCGGTAGAAAATTGTATTCATAAGAACCGACAATCCTCGTATAACTTCAAACTATCATAGCAAGTCAAACTTTATGCCATTGATGTTGCAATGCTTTCAGTTCAACCGAGGAGGACTTGTTTTAGTTTGGAACCACATGAAGCTGTTTATGGTTATTGCAGAAACATATTCAATGGACCATGCTTAAGTGGATCCATAATAAAACTTAACTATGGAAGGCGTTAAGGCTACGCCAAATTTTCCCATGATTTTCATTTCGTCTGACCGATCCTTATATCGAGATTACTTTCAAACTGAGTTGAAAGCGACACCCAAAGTCCCTTACTCAGACTCTGACATCTTAAACGAAACTACAGTTTGCTATTCATTCGATAGAAACCTAAACATTTCCTGTTTTGGCCAAAGTCATTAAATCTTGAACCAAAACTGGGCCTATCGAGTTTCTTATTATTAACATGCTCCAAATGCATGGAGTAGGTAAGCCGTGTCGTGGTAGAGGGGCTTACGGTGACTACTACTATGAAGCTTAGAGCTATGCGATCGCGAAACTTGTTTTCGCAGAAGGGCCTCCCATGGTCAACAGGTATAAGCGGAGTAGGCTGTTGCTACTAATTACCCGCCAACGAAGGAGTGTCCCCACCAAGGCCCTCCCAACGAGCGAACGGCAGTGAATGAATTTCTTTTTTGAAATCAATGGTGGAGTCTTCAGTTCCAGTACGACCGAACTACTTGGTGAACACCTTTACGGGCTAACTGCGAGTCATTTGAAGCCTAGGGCGTAAAAGGAGCGGTTTTACCGGCTCGTGCACTTGGAGTCACATAAGTGCCTGGTACTCCAAGTTGGGGGTTGTACGACGGGGTGACTTCCCGACTACGTAGAAAAACATCGCAAACGGACGGATACACAGATGAAGACCCAGGCAAATGTTTGAAGGACAACGAATTTTGGATTTACACGTGGAATGTTAGGTCCCTTAATAGACCGCGTGCTGCCGAACAATTAGCGGAGACCCTCAACTACTACAAAGCAGACATTAACGCTATCCAGGAAATGCGATGGGATGGACCGGGCAAAGGGAGGATGAAAAACTGCTACCGAGAGCAACAACAGCGGATCTTTGGATGCGGATTCGTCGTGGGAAGCAAACTCAGGCAAAAAGTCTTCAGCTTCAAAGCAAACGCATCACGATGATCCGAATCAAGGCTTAATTCGGCATAATTAGCCAAATATGAGCGCACGCCCCCACAGCAGGCAAAAGAGACAAAACCAAAGGCGAGTTCTACAAGCTCCTCGACAATGCATATAAGAAATGTCCCAGCTATGACATTAAAATTGTCTTCGGGGATTTTAACGGAAGGCTGGGAAAAGAGGACGTCTTTGGTGGAACAGTCGGAAAGCACAGCCTGCACGACTCCACAAGCACGTCCGACAACGAATTCAGGCTGATCGAATTTGCTCAGACTCAGATGGCTCGGTCATTTAAAGCGGATGGACACCAATGCTCCGGCCCGGAAAGCCTTCGACACTATTCCCGAGCGACGTAAGAGGAGAGGAAGACCGCGACGCGGTGGGGCACCGCACACAAGATGAAGAGGACCTCTATCAACTTGGAGTGCAAAACTGGAGACAGCTAGCTAGGGACCGAGCTGGCTGGCGGAGACTGTTGGCTGAGGCTCAAGTCAACAACGGACGGTAGCACCATCAAGTAAGTAAGTATCGACAAAAGAACACCATTTCACTCATTTTGTTTAATTTTTATTAATAAATTTTTGTCAGTCTAATTTTCCGGAACCAAGACATAGTCATCACCTTCGGGCAACTGACTACTAATCGCAGCATATTGCTTGTAAAGTCTCTGCTTGCAAAATTCATAAAACTCAATTTCTCTTGTAAAGTTCTTCTTCACAAGTTCCTTTACTTCCATACTAACTGATTTTTTAACCTTGTTTTTGTTCACTTGTGACAATTTGTCGCCCGCGACTGAAAACACAAACAAACAAAATATCACTTTCCGTCCCCCGAAAAAAATCATTAAACTCACGGTGATAAGCGACTTTGGCATTTTTGAAAAACCTCGGAATATAAGCTTCGAGAACTGAAAGTGTTATATTGGGATCTTCCCAAGTTCCCACAACTGCATACTCCCTTTCTACAGTCCTCTTTGCTTGTTGAAGAGCACGTTCTGAATTGAATGGCCTGTTTGTAGGAAAATCTGTGTTTTTAGAATCCAATAAGTTGTCGAGACAGTTTTTGAAACTTACAAGCATTTCTTATGTTGTCCACAGAAAAACAACGTCTGTCGCCGATGATCACCGATCATATTACTCGTCTGATCTTGACTAAACTGGCAATGTATGTTATGGGTCTTGACACAAGTTTCAAAGTCCATGTTCATGAAGCTCTCATCCGGCATCGGTCGGGCCAAATCACCAAGTTTCGCTTTCATATCCTCATAATACCAAGGAGCTCGCACATAGTAGTGCCAACTGATGACCCTCTCAATTGGATCCCGAACCAGGTTTATATAAATCGGCCTTGGCAAGTTGTGTTTTGTAAAATTTATGTATGCCAAATGTTTGCTGTAGACGAAAGGTGGAGGCAGGAAGTTGATTACTTGTGTAGCAAGTTCTTTTTGTTCAGTTTTGTTAAGGAGAACTGTCTCACGGCAGCTAGGCGGATCTTTGGTTGCATAAAAATTATTGACCCCCGATAGTTGATTCATCAATTGCATCAGAGACTGACTGCCAACTTTGGGAACTCGGTTGAATACGAGAATGTCGATTTCCGCTCTTTTGGTATTGTTCAAATTCTCATCTTTGTTGTGTTGCGTTTTCTTGAGATGATTCTGTGGAGAGGGTTGTAAATTATGGATTAGTCAAGACTTTGACGTTTTAAGTATTTGAAAGCTCCAATGATGAATGTTCCATGACCAGTTGAAATAAGAAGAAGCAGCAGGAAATAGTATTACCAAGAATAGGAACCAATTAGCCGGTTAAAGTAGTCCTTTTTTTAGTTTTTGGGTGACCTTATATTTTAGGGTGACCCTTTGTTAGAATGTTTGTAAATTTATAAACAAAAATCCAATTTTTCGCAAAAATAAATATATTAAATGAAAATAAATATCGGTAATAAATAAAAATGGCATTAAATCATCACTGGGCACTCAACATAGCTCAGGAACTCGCTGAAAACTACTAATTTAAGGTTAATGCAATATATTGCTGATACAATCGCTGTTTACAGAATCGATAAAATTCGATTTCATGTGTCATATTTCGGTTCAGTAAATCCCTGATTTCCTGAGTAACCGGCGGTCTAGATGTGTTTTTATTGATCTTCCTGTATTGGCTTTCTGTAAAATGAATTCATTAAACCCTGAAACTTGACAGATCGCCACAACGACTTACTTTGATAAACATCAAGAGCTTGGTTAAAAAATTTCGGAATGTATTTCTCCAGAACGGTGAGTGTTACATTGGTGTCATCCCATGACCCGACAACAGCGTATTCCTTTTCGACAGTTCGTTTGGCAATTTGTAGAGCATGATATGAGTTAAACGGTCTACATGCCCAAAATTTTGTCAGCAAACAATAAAAGTTATTTATCAAGACCAGATGATACTCACAAACAAACTTTATCATCCTGTCCGCAGAAGAACAACATTTGTCGACGATGATCTCCCAAGTTCTTGACGCTGTTCTGCTCGAAAACACATTCCGGATCGCTTTCCCGCAAGCATGTGGCGAAATCCTTATCAAGCCACTCGGCAGATGGCATCACAGTATTGGGAAAGTGCTTCTTGCGATCCGCTATATACCATGGCGCTCGGATGTAGTAAAACCAACTTGCTAATCTCTCAATTGGATCTCGAACGAGATTGATATAGATCGGTCGTGGAAAATCCAACTGGGTGAAATTCATGAACGCAATGTGCTTTGAATACGCCGCAGGTTCCTTCAGCTCCATGATTTCATCGGCTATTTGATATGCTCTGCCCTCAGTGACTAGAATTGTTTCCATTTCGCTTGGTTTGTCCCGCACTGAGATGAAACCATTGATTTTTGTCAGACGTTTCATCAATTCCATGAGGCTTTGGCTTCCAACTTTTGGCACACGGTTGAAGAACAAAATGTCAACTTCAGCTTTGGCGGTGTTGTTGAGTCTGTCAGCACTGAGGGTTTCGATCTGTTTTCAGAAGTTCAATATCAGTTTGTTTTGGGTTGAGGTGCTCGAATTCAACTTGTCATTTGTGGAAATTGGTTTGAAGCTCGAACGGATATGTTGGACTAGTAACCATTTTTGGAAAAGTATTGTACAAAAAGTTCACATGCTCAAACACATCACACAATAATTTTATTTAACAAGTTAGTAACAATTTTTCGATCATCAAAGTGACTCCAAGGTTCCAGGACTGATCATACTTACCAGTACATTTTTTAGAAGCACATTTCAAGACATTTAAAAATTAACCTTTCAAACCCCCCAACGAACGAACATTTTTTAAGAACTCTGAGCCTACGAGTTTGCAAAACGATTCTCTTTTGAATCAATCAGTTTTTGAGACATAGAAGTTGTGTTAAGGAAGTTCAGAAAAAGATAGGAAGGAGGTGTTTCAGAAAGAGAGAGAAGTCTACTTCAAGCGTAGGCAAGCTTTTGATGACTTAGACGTAAAATGTATTTTTATCGATTGAATATAAATTTAGATCCAAGAGTTCATGAATGAAGAGGAAATCAGCAGTCAACAGTTTTTTCTTAAAGATTATAATAAGAAGGTTAAGTTTTTTGTTTAAAACTAAGCGATAGTAAGAAATTTGTTTTTAAAGAAATATCAATCACCAGCGAAGATTCGGCTACCAGTGCAACATTTCCTCGTATGCTTAAGACCAATGTTTTTAAATGAGATTCGATGAATTCCCACCAGAATGAAATAGTTTTGAAATACATATTGAGATAACAACGAACTTACCTGTCCGGTACTTTTGAGGTATTGGTAAGTTCCATGGAGTGTGTTGATGTCATTTCCGGGTCCTGAAAAATAAGGAAATTTGATTTTGAGGTAAATTTGCATTGGAAAAAATCTTTTAAGGAAAAACAGACACGTGTCGTTATTGAAACGTCAAAATTAAACCCAAAATAAGGTGGCAACCTCATGCGATGTTTAGGAGGACCAAAGCTTTACTCTGTGAAAAACTAAACCCTTTTTAACCCCCTGAAAAAATCATGCATTACAAATTCATTCCCCATCCAATTCAAATCATAGACAAAAACACATGCAACATTGTACTACGCCGAGTATAGAATTCACACTCAACCAAACGAGGTCAAAATCAATGCAAATCGTATGGAGATGAAAGAAAACTTCAGTGGCAGTGTAATTTTAAACTTCACCCTACGTATCTATAGTTCACATTTGCTTTCTCCCAAAAGCTTGACTAGTAGAGCCAAAGAAGAAGGGAAAAGCAAGTTGGCGAACCGAGAACAAAGTAAACGAATAAATATTAGTGAACGAGTGGAGTACAAATCAGTCTGACGTCGACCGCCGCTTCCCCCCACCAGTGTTAAGGGGCTTCTTGTGAAATATTCAGTTCGTCGCTAGCCAATCGAAGGAACAAGGTAAGTGAAATACCAGTCTCGACTGCGATTGTACCGGTTCCGACTGCGATTACCCACGTTGAGTGACAATTTACCTGTTTATACGGTGATTGAGTGGGGATTAACCTGATATACAGCAACTACCCGTTAAGGGGGCGATTCTACTGGTTCTGACCGCGATTATCCACGTTTATTTTTTATAATTTGCACCCACTCAAGGGATTTTTAATACCCTTATTATGCCAGAGACACAGTGAGTGCTTTAGGGTAGAAGGTAGGGGTTAGAAAATAGGTGTCGGTGTACATTGGTCTTGAATGATTGGTAAGTACAGAGTGTAGAAGAGAGTTCCACATTCACGTAGTTCGGCTAAAAATTGATTCTCTATACTTAAAAGTACATCCGAATATGGGCTCGAGGGTAAAATGATGGGCATTCCTAGAAGAGCGATTATTACGGGCATTTCATGACCTTAGAAAGGAGGGACGTAAGTGCAATCGGACGATAATTGGAGGGAGAAGAAGATTCGCCTTATTTTTGGGATAGGCTGGACAAGTGCTGTTTTCCAACTGCTCGGAACGAGCCCAGAAGAATAGGATAGACGGAAAGGCTTACGCAAGGGTTTTGCCAGCCTGGAAGAACACCTCTTCAGAATTATAGCGGGGATACCATCTGGACCAGCAGACTTCTGTATGTTGAGATCTTTTAGGACTGTCACCACAGCACGAGCACGGAAGAAGATTGGTCCCATAGAATTATTGACACGCTCAAAAACAGGCGGAGTCATGACACTCTCTGGCAGCGAAGAGTTTGAGGCGAACTGCCTAGCAAAAAGGTTAGCTTTCGCCACGTCAAGTGGAGACTAAACCGTTTCATTTGCAGTAAGCAATACCCGTTGCTAAAAAGCATACCTAACCAGTATCTGAGGAAGATAACAATAATTAATGGCCCAGCAGTAGAAGGAGAGAAACACACACCGATATTCTGACGATTTAAAGATAAGCGAATACTATATCTATAAATTGTACAGTGATTATTGACGATTGAATAAAAGAAATAGACCTTAAGTTAAAACTGAACTTCTCAGAGTGTACCTCAGCTATAAACTTAAAATACCATCACGTTGTCGATATCCTTGAATGTTAACCAACACTTCAGATAAATTTGATTTAAAGTTGCATCCGAAAGTTGTTGCCTCCGGCGATCATTAATAACTAACAACTCTTCCAAAAGTAGGTATATTATTCCCAATCCTCTCATTTGCTATAATACTTACTTGAACAGAGAGTTCAAATGCTTTTTGGGTCTTTCAAAACGAACCTCTTCTTTCAAACGTTCCATTAGACACACTAGACTAGACAAACGAATTGAACTCAAACTCGACTTCTATTTGCATGTATATTGGCTCGGAACAAGTAATAATCAAAGTTCCTTTCACTTTCTGTTTTGGCAATTAAAACAGAAACATCATTTCTCAGAATCTCCCGACGAAATAATTAATCAAGATGCATTAATCCGACCAAAAACAGAAGCTACAGTGAGGTATAATTTTTCTCATTAAAAGGCACACACTCCAAATGAACTCAAACAAAAATTTTCAATTAAATTTTCAAGAAGAGGCAAAGCTTCTTTCCTTAAGAAACGAACGTTAAAACAATCTGTAGGTACATATACGCTACGCATGCAACCCGGAAACGCCTGTTAACGAACGATGAAAGTTTAAGTAATGTACAACACAAAGAAAAGAGATTGTGCTGCAAGCTTAAGAAACTGCGCGTCCACCCTACAACCAATGCAGTAACTTTCTTTCGACGACGCGACCGACACGCGGCTGGTAATTGAAACGTTGATTGTTGCAATTGGGGCTTGCCTCGCAACAAAACCAGATCTCTCTGAATAAGTATCATGTTTGGACACTAGGTTTCTATCCCGGCGCAGTAGGTAGTGATCAAAGCTGTCCATTCTATTGGTTATTTGGTGTGACGATTTATCTCAAGCTCAATGTCCACTTTCGTTCCTCATTTGAAAAAAGGAGTTTGAAATTGTTATCGAACATTAAATTTATTGGGGTCGGGGTCTTAATCTGTGAAACGGGGTATTAAAAAACAGTTAGACCGGTGACAACAGTTTGGATGGCTAGATCATGATTTTTGCGTTTCTGTCCTGGTCTTCAATTTGTTGATTTATGTCAATGTTTAAGTCGGAAATGAAGTTTGTAGGATTTTCCTATGTGTTTTCTATGGATAAACAAGGTGACTGAAATCTTTTCGAAGAAATTAAGGAAGGAAATGGAAATTTGGAGTGACAGTGACAGAATGTTCATGCTATCTGAGCCAGCATCGTGACCCATATAGATGCATGAAGCTTGAGTAGAACTTTATTTTTCTGAATTACCCGAAAATCTTGAACAAAAAATGATAAGTTCAACAATCTCGAGCTCTAGGAGCAGAAAAGCAATAAATTGGTCGAAATTTTGTGAAGGTAGAAATCAAAAGCAATTTTGTTTAGACTTAGACTTCTTAAGGAGCCACGTAGGGTTCAAATTAGATATTTTCCGCACAGAAATGGAAGTCACTTCAGATTTTTTATCGACAATTATTGTAATTCTTGAAGAAAATAGCAAACAAATTACTGATTGCAATAAAAAAATTGCCTATTTCGCAATTTCAGTACAACGTTTTACTGCAAAATGTCCTTCCATTTTCTGACCAGGATATGCTCCGTTTCTGTCATTCAAAGTCAGTAATAATAAGTAAATGGCTATTGCCCATCTTTTTGATCTCGATTGCCTCACTATATTCAACGCATTCTTGAAATACAAGAGACTCGAATTGATGAGAATCAGGGAGAACCAAGGTAAAATAATGAATTCTTCGTTTAATTACGCTGGTTCCCATATTTAAAGTAAACCCCTTTTTAAAAAGCAAAATTAAAGTTTAAAGTTGAAACGATTTGATGTTTGTTTATAAACAAATTAAAAGTTAACATTTTTAACACAATTTGGACATATTAAGAGCAAATATACATCAATCGCACTAAAGGTCACACACATTCAATTTTTGTATTTTACATTTTTTTTTTTGCCGTACCACTGCTCCAGATAAGTTCTGTTTCTTAATGAATATTGAAGTTTCCTCATAATATTGATTCAAACTTTATATTAAAGTTCTTCGTTAATGTTGACACAAATTGGGCTTTAATTAAAATTTACGCTCTTTCGAACTCTTTGCCGATGAAGGAATTCTTCGTTCCAAGGTTGCAGTGGGAAATATCTGTTTAAATCACTCATACCAGAAATCATGAAATGGAAATAGCTTCAAATATGAAATACCGATTTACTCAGAACTACCGCCTGCCCGTGCGTAGAGACGACCTTGCTTTCTCAAATCATTAAACTAGAAAATTTATTGAGAATCGAGATATCAAAGAGAAATGATTGTTCCATCTCCGACAAGAAAACGATACTTTGTTATTTTATTCGATTCTACACGCTTTAATTCTCAACTAAAACCCGACCTCATTCTACAGTTACCAACCATACACTCAAAGTGCTACATTGTTGTTCGCAAAGAAAGTGCAAATTGTTTATGGAAGAACAACGATTACCATGCCGAAGGCTGTTTCATTTTAAATTAGTTTCTTCTGCAAGTTCACGGAAAAGAGTGAAGGAAGAACGTTTACAGTTTGAACATTATTAGTTCTCAATAACAGTACTCCACGCGATGACGACGTACCTTCTAACAAATCGCCTAGCCGAAGGAAAGATGTTTTTCTTTATTCCTAAGGAATAGAAGAGATACTTTGGCATGTTCACCTCTATGCTAAAATCAATTTCAATAAAAATCTAACGATGTGTGAAATTTAATCGGACGGTTCGGTCTGACCAAGTAAGAAGTTGCTACCCAACAGGAGCACTAAATGAAGGTATGAAGTCTGCTACCATCGATTTGAGGTAAACAAAAGCTGTCATTGTTCCGATACCCAAGAAATTAACTTTTAGCACTTTCCTAAGAGTTCCAATGAGACATTAATTAGCGCAGTTAGTAAAAAGCAAAGAATAATGATTTCCATTATGCCACAGTTTGCATTTCTCTTCTGCGGCAACTGCTAAGTGATCTTGACAATGCACGTTGCACGTACAACAGAAGATCCATTTGTCAGAAATTCACAGTCACACTTGGTAAGTATCTCGTTCATCTTGAGGTGGAGTGTTTTAATTTCACATTACTGTAAGAAGGAGAAGAAAAAATAATTTCAATTGCAGTTTTCAGTTCATAAAAATAAGACCCACATCAGGCGGCACAGCTTGCAAGTGATGTTATGTTGGATTAATAGAAAAAAAATCAGATTGAAAAGACACCACATCAAGAGGCGCATCTTTTGCGGATTCATTCATCCAAAGCCGTTGAGAGTTTAGCGGTCTAAGTGCCATCGTTGCCGTCGATGACTTCGTTGTCTTTGCGGTTAATGTAGTATTGCCAAGTTTTGAGCATAAAAAAAACCGTACCCATTTGCTTTTGCGCTCGTGACCTGGATGAATCGTCTTCAGCGTGTCGGTAGATGTGCAGCTCAGAAACAAATCGCTCAGTGGATTTGTGGTAAGACTTTGTTGTAACCGATGAGAGTATGGAACATTATTTAACATTGAACTTGGACTTGGACATGATGGCAAGGTTTGTATATGAAAACGAAGTGTCATTCTCAGCTGGCAAGGTTTTGAACAAAAAACCAAGGCGACAAATTGAGCTATTGCAGTGGTAATATATGGAGTCTTTTATGAGGTATTTCATGCAATCGGTAAGTGGTAGTCATTAAGGTAAACATTGTTTTCCATTTGGTGTTTTAAGTGTTACGGAATCGGGTATCTGAAATTTGCATGAACGCTCAAATTAGACCTAGTCTGTGCAGTATTCTGAATTCTGCTAATGGTCCAAGGACATTAATGAAAAGAGAGACGGAAAATGCACGTTTGTAGATGTTTCAACGGAAAACAAGAGCAACAAGTGAAGAGTAACAAACAAAAAGGAGAAATGAGTAAGAGACCCTGCAAAGGAAGAAAACAGCATTCGCAGTTTGTAAGTTAAAAGATCTTTTCGTTTCGTCAAAATCCAGTCCCAGCCCCCAGCACAGAAGTGGTAGAAAGAGTCATCCAAAAGCGAAAAATAACAAGTCGGCCGGAGGAGGTGTTTTGATGAACCGCATGTACCAGGTCATCAACTAAGTGAGGGAGGAAGAATGGATGCCCACTGAATGGTCTATAAGCTCCATATGTCCCATCTCCAAAAATGGCGATCCTATGGCATGCAAAAACTACCGCGGCATATCCCTGCTTGATATTGCATACAAAATCCTATCCAACGTACTGTGTGAGCTTCTTAAACCGTTCAGCAACACAAAATGGGTAACAGTGCATTCGATTTGTTTCAAATATGCGCAGGGATTAGACAAGTAGATGCGCTGTCATGATGTGATTTCTTCGACATAATCCTGGAGCAGATAGTGCGCAAGGCAGGTGTGAGCACGGAAAACACTATCTTCAACAAATTCACCTAGCCTCTAGGTTATGCGGACGACATAGACATCATCGGTCGATCCGAGAGAACTGTGCTTGAGGCCTTCACAACGATTGAAGAACAGTCGAAGTGAATGAGGACAAAACATGGTAGCAACAAACAAAGCAACATCTGTCCACCGCCTAGGACAAAACGTCACTGTTGCTAGCAGCAATTTCGATGTAGTTAAGGAGTTCACCTACCTTGGAACAATCATCAATCCCACAAATGACACCTTAGTGGAGATCCGACGAAGAATTACCCTAGCGAACCGCTGCTACCTCGGTTTGGCAAAACAACAGGGTTCAAAACTCCTTACATGAAAGACAAAGTGCCTGCTATACAAAACTTTGATTTTACCAGTCCTTCTCTACGGCGCGGCGCCAAGTGTTGGACGATAAGTAAAAAAGGGGAATTGATACTGGGCACTTTCGAAACAAAAATTCTTCGACGGATTTTCTGGCCCGTTTGCGACGTTGGCGAATGGAGAAGAAGGTTCAACCGTGAACTGTTCGAGCTGGAGCAAGAAGTGGATGTAGTCCAGTAAGCCAAGAAAAGACGACTGCATTGGCTCGGCCACATCGAGCGAATGGACGACAACACTCCAGCCAAGAAAGTTTTCTCATCACAGCCCCCAAGTTCGAAACGACAATAAAGACCGAACCTACGGTACAAGGACTAAGTGACTGCGGATGCCAGAGCGCTTGGTTTCGGCGACTGGAGAGTGCATGTGAGGGACCGTTCCCGATGGAATGCTGTAGTGTCTCAGGCTGAGATCCTTCATAGATTGGGAGTCGGTTAAGTAAATAAGTAAGTAAGTTGTCCAAAGAACTCTAGGGGGGGGGGAGAGAGTAATATTTACAGCCAGAAGCCCTGGAGAAGTAAGTTCCTGTGAATTAACTTACTTACTCCTGCAGTTACACCAAATTTCTTTTCAGAAAATTAAGTGCTAGACTCTCTATAAACGCTGTATTCTTGTCTCTACATTTACCATATCAGTGAAACAAGCAGTGCGAAGAAGAAAAGAAAAAGAGGTACAGTTGGTCGAAGAGGTTATTGGTGAAGAAAAACGGCGGGTTGCAAGTTTACTTTTGGTTTTGGTCAAAATTTGTAAATTCATTGAACGACAAAATTTTGATTTACAAATTGCGTTTAATTTATGTCTCCAGATCGAAAAAAATTAAAATAACAATCAATGACTTTTTCTACGGGAACTTCAAAAATTGTTCGTTCCAAAGACGAGACATCTTCAAAGGGATAAAGAAGATAAACCCAAGACAATCCACTTGTTAGATCTAATATGAATTCTTCGAAAAGACTTCGTTGAAGACTTCGCAATAAAAATAAACATCTTACCATGTTAACTCAATGAAAAAACAAACATAATCCCTAGTTACTTAAAATCCAATAAAATACAAAAAAAATATATTGACGCTCATGCGGGTACTTATTTATGGCACTTAACATATTTTCCCGAGGATTTGCCAATCGTTAAAAATGTTAAGGCCTCCGAGAGGGGAGCATGTTCCTCCTTTTCCCTTTCCTTTCGATTTCGATTGAAAAAAAGTCTTTTCTCTCTCTCGTTTCGACAGAATCGTCAGTCGTCGAGGGTTAGAGATTTGATATGATTGAAAAGATGTTGCTTTGAAGATTACCACTTTGTATATCTTCTTAAATTAAGGTTCAATATAATAATTCATCATCAAAAGATCCAAATTCACACAAAACGTATATGTCTACAATAAAATGTTGTTTTTTGAAACTCAAATAAGGTGGGTTCAAGGTACATTAACAACAAAATTGTATTCCTTAACCTTGCTATCGAAACAGTTTGTGAAAAACTCTTTGAAGTTGTTCTTTTTTCTTTTCCCCGACGAACGAAATTGAAATCTTTTGGGACGCTAATCTGGTGGAGGATGAATGATGATTTTAAGATGTTTTATGAATATCCATAGGAACCATCCACCAATGCAGGATGAATGATTATTATTAAACCAAATTAAGGCCCTTACGATTAAGTTTTTAAGGAGCGTACACATGCCTCCTTAATTTGGTTTTCAATGAGATTATTTTTTATTATGTTAAACACATTTTTCAATAGGAAAAAAGAGTAAATTCAGTATTGTTGTAAAATATCGTGTATGAAATGTAAAAATTCCACTATTTTTGTACTTTTGAAAAACTTGTGAAAATTCACTTAAGCATTTGTTTGGCCAAGAAAATTCCAATAAGCCTTTATGTTTATAAAAAGTTTCCATAAGGACCAATTCGCATGATTTCAATTTTCAATTTTACAACTGTTTAATTTCAATTGGCAGTCATGCAGTCATTGAAAATTCATCAGAAACCACTCGGCCGCCATTTATTGTGGTTGAACGAAGGACGTTTAAGCAGAGGAATGTATATTCTTGTTCCATTCATCGTCGAGTAAAATGCATGCGTTTTTTTTTTACAATTTCAATCACTTACATTCTGAGTTCTTTTTGAATTTATTGTGTGGAAAAGCTGCGAATATCCACTTACTGCGTTTAAAGTACATTTCATATTAACATTACAAAAAAAAAACGGAAATTGAATTATTAAAGTTGGTTATTTTAAAAATTAACTTCACAATGTTTTTAACACTCAACAAACAAAAAAAAGTAAAAGTAACTAGCAAAACAAATTATACCTGTTTAATTAATTTTTCAATCTGAAGTTTCGGTTTTCAGCTTTAAATTACATAAAGTTTGATTTTCTGGTTTCTTTTTTTTTTAATTCTTACAAACTTATGTTCGAATGTAAAAAGTAGTCTAAATGCATTTTTACTACCTAATTTCAGTGATAAGGATATCACCACAGCCAGTTTGGAAAAGAACAACAATACCTACTAGCTGGTATCAGCGTATTTGGGCCACGACCACGAGGGCCCACTTCTTGGTTTCATTTTGGAGAAGACCATAGCTGAATCCTCGTAAGAAGTAAGACCAGCATCGTTATCGATTGTGACGCGAATGCATACCATACTGAGTGGGGTAGTACCGACATCAATGACAGAGGTGAGTCTATTTTTTGATTACATTTTAAAAACTAATCTAGTAACAGGTAACGTATAGGTAATGAACCCGCTTTCGTCACTAGAAATCGACAAGATGTAGGTACCACTCTTGTCTTTGTATATCTTTCGAAAAAAATATTGAATTGGAGAGTATTAAAGGAACACTCGTTCTCCCAATTCACCATTATCGAAGAAACCCCAAAACCAATCCAATTCCGGAATTATCGGAAAACAGATTGGCCAAAATATAGGACTTTTCGATCGTGCAAAAAAGTCTAGATACTCCCAAGATTGGGATTCCCATAAGAAATCCCTTAAAAAGTATAAAAAAGAATTGAAAATAGCCAAGAGATCCTCCTATTAGCCTACCATCATTCATTCTTAAGGCTTTGCAACGATTGATCAATACGATAATCCCAATGAACTAGCTAACAGGGTAATTAAATATCTCCTTCGCTTGATAAAAAGCTCAAAATGGTTCGACTAGTATGAAGTAATTCCCTAGATTCAAGTGTTATCACAATGGGCCTTTTCTTCTGGCCTAATTGTGTGGCTGTGGATCCTGTATCCGCAGCCACTTTCAAACAAGTATACATTTTTACTTGCGAAACACGATCGTCCGCTGACAGACTCTAAACTCTAAAAAAATTTAAGGATGTCTGTCAATTTTCGCCAAATTGAAATTTTGATCCTAATATCCTAGCACGTCAAAATCTGTTTATAACATTTATTGAACTGAATTTTTGTCTTTTGTTTCAACTTTATGACCTAATCTAAATTAAATGTCACTTTTATGTTCCTAACTGCTTCCGCCGTCGAAACAAAATATTGGATGCATTTTAACCGAAACTGATGTTAAACTGCAATTTTCAATGATATCCGGTGCAAATTTTCGTAACAATATCCTTTAAGGCTTCATCCAAAATTCCAAAAAAAAGAAGAAACTAACTCAAACATGTTCCCCCTTTGTAGTCTAAAATGTCATTTGCATAATATTCCTTTGGCGCTCAATAATGTTTCTGTTAAGCACAGACATTAATCCAGGTCAACAACTCATTATGTAATAGAACAAACAAACAACATCACTATTCTGCCTCCCGCACTCTCCCAAAACGCTTTCATTCTGTCAAACAAAGGAAATTGTGATTTATTCCCGTACTTGACACCCTTTATACTAACAAACACCCACTAATACTCACAGCCGCATAAAACATTTATGTTCTCTCTGAATAACAAGCCACAATTTATACACATCCATTACATCCATTAAAATCAACTCATCATATTAAATTGAAAATTCGATAGCTGCTGTTCGAACAAAGAGACAAAAAAAAACATTCCGGTTACAACATTCTTGAGATCTAATCAGACGGCGAAACATCAAGCATCCATCAGTTTCGAAGCTTTGTACAGCTTCAATTCATCTTTTTGTTTATCTTTTTTTTTGTGTGTGTCTATCTGCAAGTTTAGCGTGCGGAGTGCTGTTGCTTGTTCTTTCAGATAATCGAACCTTGTCGGAGGGCAAAAAAAGCATGCGAAAAGGTGAATTTCAAGAGCGTGCTTTGTAGCAAACACTACTTCCAGTTTTCTTAAAACATATGATTTTGGTTTGGTTTAGTTTTCATTAAAAAAAACTGCAAAAGACTGAAGAAGTGTTGTTTTATTAATAACTAGCTGATCCGACAGACTTCGTAATACCTCAATCGATATAAAAAAGACCTACACTTTTGCAGCCCAGCCCGCTATCACACGTTAAATCCAACTACCCTGTTACCCGCTACCCCACTGCCCGCTGCCCAATACTTCTACATACCACCCGCTACATCGGTCATCATTACCCACTACCCATCACCACCAACGGGAATAGTTAAAACCCATCTACGCCACTACCCGAGCAATCTCTCAAAATTTGGTTCAAAACACTCCAGTGGTGCAAAAGTAGTGAGTCCTCAACGGATTTATATGAGATTTTTATGTATGTATGTAAGAAAACAATGTTTGATGGGCCAGCTAGTAAGGTCGTTCTAACTCAGCAGTCTTTGGAAAGTCATGAACAATAACTTTGTTTAAGATCATCACATGGTAAAATGCATAGTTAACGATTCTATAGGAAAAATGGGGTGTTCACATTTATGGCCATAGCTAATGAACGGCTTGACCGATTTTGTACAAACTTGTTAAAAACTATCTTCACTGCTACTCAAACATTTAGTGCCGAACGGTCAAACAATTCTCGAGTTTTGCGCTTAGCAACACATTAAGCGTTTCATTTCTGTCTTTATTGAAAAAAATATATGAAATTTCGGACAGCGTTTGTCGAACACGCTAGTAAAAAACAGAAAAGTTTACGTCCTAAATCTCACTTGAATTCTATGTTAACAGAAAATGACAAAGAGTTACAGAACTCCTCTTAAGCGAATCGGAGTTCACACCGCCACCTGTTGGATCATGCTGGAAGTAAACGAAAATGATTTTGAATCTTTGATCCGGCGCTTACAGTTATTTGTACCGTCTCAAATTCTTAACCATCCAAAATCAAGGCCAACAGTACTACTTAAAAACCTGTTTTTGTATCTTGGTGAAATTCACCTTAATTCCGATGTAAGTAAACAAACGTTTTTTCTATTGCATTGTTTTAACAAGGGGCACTCCAAAGGGAGAGAATTAAATTCAAATCAATCGAAACAATAGGAAATATGATAGACAGGTGTGGTGCTGGTGCTTTACATGCTGACGAATTAACAACAATAAGGTTGCTTTGAAGGTTCTGCCTGGTGTGGGATGCCAATAAAACGCCCGCCCTCCACTGCACCCGCAAGATTTAATAGAAGTTTTTGCTTTTGGGAGGCATTTGCCAAGAATGAAATGGATTTCCGCACGATTAAACGATTTCTTTTTCTCCATTCCACTGTGAAGTTGCAGCTCCACACAAAAAAAGCTAAGGCACCTAACCCACTACCAACTTACTCGACTCGTAATCGTTAGTTATTGAGGTAGGCGGAGTGTTTTTGTGCTTGCATCGCACCACGAGGAGGTATAAGTACTTAAAGAGGGAGCTTGAAATTAAAGCATCCAAAACCGATAACAATGGGGTGGTGTGGTGGCGGTGTTGGAGGTTGTGCTTATTGATTGACTGTCGTTGCATGTTAAAGTTTTTGTTGTAGCTTGCATTTGACATTGTTGTTTACATCAATCAGCCTTCGGTTATTAATTTGACCAGTGCTGTCATTAGGATAATTCGAACAGTGTGGTTGTTTTAAGGTCGAGATTTCATCGTCGGGCGGAGTTAATTGAGACCTCAAAGCAAGTTTCTTTCTCTCTAAGAAAAATGATTGCATACCTCTAAGTAGAGCAGTGCTTTGGAAAAATAATGGTTTGAGACTGTTTATGTTTTATACGTGTGTAGTCAAGATCAGAGCGTTTTTTTGAGTTGTAGTCCACGTTTAAGGAAGGTGATGTCGGTCTCTGTTGCCTTTCAAAATGCGCATTCAACAATCTTCAAAGTGAATGCAATCATTTCGAGCTGGGAATGAAAGTTTGGGACAGGTGTTTACTTTGATTCATTACATTATTACACAGCTTATTTCCTTCACCTTCACTTTTTCCTGGGATTACAGTGCTGTGATGGCATGCGTTGCACATCTTCAAGGCTTAAAAGGTCATGACGAAATATGAATTGCTTATTTGCAATTACGTTTGCTGTGCTGTTTTGTGTGCAGGGTTTAGATATTTTTCTTGCATTCACTCATGTTGTGAAATTATGATTAAGGGAAATAATTCATGCAGAATGTTTTGGATTAAAGTCGCATGACTCATAAACACCAAAAGTGTATTAATGATAATTTTTACAACCTCTGTTAGGCAAGGCACGTAATTAAAGTCGTTCCACGGAATATTGGGTCTTAGTCTCAGCCCTGTGGAAAGTTGATGCCTTCAATGCAATAAGTGGAAGAAAATTCACCTATCGAAGGCACCTGCCTGGCCAGCATTCTAGATGTTCGAACTTTCCAAGGATCCATCATCGACTCGGACCACTCCCTCGTCGTAGCCAAGGTAGTGCTTCGAATATCCCCACAACGGCTAAAACAAGGAAATTTTTCAAGAAAATTTGACGTCGGGAGGCTTCAATTGCAAGAGATCGCCAGATCCTTCTCTGATCGAGTCTCAAGTAACCTCTTAAGAAGTTCTATGTCGCCAACATCAAGTATCGAAGACCAGTGGCAACTTTGCCAGAATGCAGTAAGAGATGCTGCTTCTAATATGCTAGGTAGCCCACAGTCACCAGAGAGAAACCCCTGGTTTGACGAAGAATGTAGGCACGCCCATGCAGCCAAGCATGAAGTGTACTAAGCTGCATAGAAGGACATCGCGCAAGAACCAATGCTAGAGATAAACAAGGGAACATCATAGTAGAATCGCAGTCGATGCTGGGGAAAGACCAATTCTGTTGACTGTATAACAGCAGCGACGAACAAAATTCCTCCGTCAGGCAAGAGCCACGGACACGATGATAGTAAACAGCTCCTTGAACCCGAATAAGAAGAAATGAAAACGACAATATCACGGCTGAAACCCAATAAAGCCACTGGAGCAGTTGGTCTAGCTGCCGAGCTGTTTAATGGAGCAGGTGCAGATCTAGATATGAGTATGCACCAAATCATCAGAGAGATATAATGGTCGGAAGAATGCATGCCCGATGAATGGAACCTCAGCATTGTTTTTCCGATCTTAAAGAAGAGAGGAATTAGCCTCCTTTACATCGCCTACAAAATCATCTCTGCCGTAATATTAGAACGTCTGAAGTCTTTCGTCAAAAATCTGATTGGTTCTTATCAATGTGAATTCAGGCACACCCACCATCTTTTCATCGATTTTAAGGCCGCATATGACAGCATCTATAGAGACGAACTGTATAAAGCAATGTCTAGTTTTGGCATCCCTGCCAAGCTCGTTCGCTTGTGAAAAATGGCGATGGAGAATTCACGCTACGCCATCAAGGTTGGAATCTTTCGATGTCAAAAAAGGATTCAGACAAGGCGATGCACTGTCATGCGATTTCCTTAACATCGTTCCTGAGTAGATAGTGCAAAACTCTACCGTCAACACCAGAGGCACTATCTTCCAAAAGTCTGTTCAACTTCTCGCGTACGCCGATGATATTGATATGATGCGGAGAGCACAGCGTGATGTCAATGTAGCTTTTGTGAGAATTGAGACAGAAGCGGCAAAAATGGGATTAGCGTTAAATGAGGGAAAAACGAAGTACCTATATGCTGTCTTCGACGAAGGACCCCCAACGCCGAACGGCTCGGACAGAATGTGTGACAAGACGCATACAACTTTAAGTTAGTAGAGGAGTTTGTCTACCTAGGCTCCGCTATAAACAGGGGCAATAACACCAGCGCCGTGATCAGACAAAGAATAGCTCTTGCCAATCGCTGTTTTCTTGGGATAAGAGTCCTGCTCTTGACAGAATCGGATAAATGTGCCTTCGGCTGTTTCGAGAGAAAAGTTCTTCGGGTCATCTACGGCCCCATGTTCATTGATGGGTAATGGAGAAGAAGATTCAATAGCGAGTTTTACGGGTTGTACAACAACATGGACCTAGCTAGAAGGGTCAAGGTCTAGAGACTTAGATGGCTCGGTCGGATGGACACCAATGCTCCGCCCCGGAAAGCCTTCGACACTATTCCCGAGGAACGTAGAAGTAGAGGAAGAGGAAGATCGCGACTCAGGTGGTTCACCCAAGTGGAAGAAGACCTCAATCAACTTGGAGTGCAAAACTGGAGACAGCAAGATAGGGACTTAGCTGGCTAGCGGAGACTGTTGATTGAGGCCCATGTCCACAACGGACTGTAGTGCCGCCTTAAGTAAGTAAGTTAGTTATGAAGGTTGATATTTCGTCTGCTTAATCCGAAAGTAGGGAAAAAGTAGTTGAGTCAGGAACCTCAAGCCTCCTGGTTTTGAATTTTTCCATTTGTGAGGCCAATGATCTTATTTTGAGTCGAAGAACCTATGAACGTATGTCCAATCTAATTATTATTGAATAAAAATACCTTCTCTCGTAATTAAAAAAAAGAAAGGAATACAAAGAAAATTTAAAAATAGCATTCATTCTAGGGATTACTGACTCTCCAGCCAAAACAATTATTTTTGTTAGCAAGAACGAAAATAATCAAAGAACGAGATGTTATGGAATGGTTCATGGAGCACATAAACAATCGAATTAAAAATAAGCAGAGAAACAGTCCAAACACAATTCCATCATCCAAGTTTTTATATTTCACTGCATCCAGCACAGCAACGAGAGCGTCTCAAATTGCTTGTTTTGTTGTCATAATTATCTTAATTATGACTTCTCTCTCGTGTCTAAGAACATAACAAATGAATTATTACGAAGTTTGTGCAAGAAATGAAAAAAACAAAAACAACATCTAATTTCTGCAAAAGCAAACATAACTATTGCTAAGAGATGTGATTCCCTCCTTATGACAACTTCATTTCTATTCCTTACTTAAGGCATCATCGTCACTTTCTTAGAGGAAGCAACAGCAGTGTTCTAACATATGCTGCTACTTGGATGGGCTTCGCCCAGAGCAGGTGACTCTTTATTATTGCAAAAAGTGCCATTGACATACACATCTATACATGTAACTACTTAGTGTAGGTGGTAGGTACATTTATATTTCAACAGAACTCTCGTTGTTCATCTTAAGAATGCTAATTAAGTCTCTATATAGTAACATCTCTCTGTACTCGCTTTCTCATTAACGACAACCAAACGACATGGAAACGTACACAATTTTCATGTGTTGGTGTATAAAATAATTATTTATATAATACTTACTAGAACCATCACCTCCCCCGCTCATATGATGTTCACCGGTGAGGCCAAGTGCTGAAAATTCTGAGGGCTGCAATTTCACCTCCATCTCACGGAGACGTGTATTCAAATTTTTTGTATGCATAAACAGAAAGAATGTACACGAGATTGCAATTAAAGCGATGAGTTCAACGGACCTGTAATAAAAACAAACAAACACACACCAAGCATATGAGACATACAGAGCTTTAAGACCTAAATAAAGTTTAAATTAAAAGAACAAGAAAGCTAAAATGTAATTCATCAGTAAGTAACAGAAATACAAGATGTAGTTTAGCTCCAAAGGGACATCTTTTGGCTGCTCGTGTAACAGCATCATTACATTAGCAAATACATTTTTGAGAGCAATGCTCCTTTGCAAATTGTAAACAACACCGAAGACGATGGACCTTATCTCTGTTGTGTGATATCCTGCCATCTCCTTCTGTCGCCTTCTATCTCTTTTGATTGTGAATCGCATCTTGAAAATGAAATCTTAAAATAAATTCCAGTTGAAAGTGAAAAACCAACACATTTGTTTAATTCAATGCAAAAAGAACCGGTATACAATTTTAAAGGAGTCGGGTAGTGGGGAAGGGGTTGAGGGGAAGGGGATCAACGAATATCCCAGGTGGAAAACCCGTCGTTTCTGAAAGTACGAACGACCTAGTGGCAAGAACTTTGGGATTAGAGAAAAAAAAATCAGTGCTGTTGTTTGATTACTTTTAGTGCTAGAATTTAATTTGTGTTTTGGAGTCAACCCAAATGAGGAAAACCGGAACAAGTTTAAACAAGCCAGGAAGGCCTGCAATGCCCATATTCGGCGGACCAAGTTTTTTACATGACCAAAAATTAAGGCAAAAAATACTGCAATGTCCCAAAGGCAGTAGTAATTTTTGGTCATTTGTAAAAAATATAAAGAATTCTTCTTCTTCCTCCGTCCCTACGTTCATTGACAATGACACTCCAGTTGTTAGCTCTCTCGCAAAAGCTAACCTTTTTCCTAGGCAGTTTGGCCTCCAACTCTTCGCTGCCAGAGAGTGTCATGACTCCGCCAGTTCTTGAGCGCGTCAATGATTCCATGGGACAAATCTTCTTCCGCACTCGTGCTGTGGCGAGAGATCTCAACATGCATAAATCCGTTGCTGTTGAAGCTATCCCCGCTATTGTTCTGAAGAGGTGTTCTTCCACGCTGGCAAAACCCTTGCGTAAGCTTTTCCATCTATCCTTTTCTTCTGCGCTCGTTCCGAGCAGTTGAAAAAAAAAAACATTTGTCCAGCCAATTCCAAAATAAGTCGAATTTTCTTCTCCCTCCAATTGTATCGTCCGATTGCACTTACGTCCCTTCTTCCTAAGGTCATGGAAACGCTGAAAAACAATCAGCTCAAGAAATATCTCGAAGACCGAAAGCATCTTAATGACTCGCAGTACGGCTTTCGCAGCAACAAGTCCACTGGTGATCTGATAGTTTATCTCACTGAACAGTGGAACAATCGTTTTGGAGAAAGTAAGATTGTTGCACTTGATATTTCAAAGGCATTTGATAAAGTCTGGCTGCTTGCTCTTTTATCGAAAATGCGCGCTTTCGGTATCCAATAATCCCTCCTCCGTTGGACTAGAAACTTTCTTTCGAACCGTTCAATACATGGTGTACTGGACGGATTCAAGTCTGAAACCCACAATATAAATGCTGGTGTGCCCCAGGGCTCCGTTTTGTTTCCGAACCTCTTTCTCATTTTCATAAATGATCTCTTGTCTGCAACTTCTAATCCAATTAATTGTTTCGCTGACGATAGTACCCTTAGCTTTTCATATTCGGTTCCAGACTCACATCCCCCCTCTTCGGATGTGGAACTGCAACGGCAAAATATGATAAACTCATTAAACTCTGACTTAAACAGTATTGTACAATGAGGAATACAAAATTGCGAAAACTCAATGCTGTCGTGTATCGTTAAAGCGAGATATACCTCCCCTGCCACTATTCATGAGTGGCACTTGCATCAATGAGACCGAACATCTCGAGATTTTCGGTATGTGCATCATTGACGACCTCTTGTGGAAATATTCAAAAATTCAAGACCAATATTCACCGACACCTCATTTTACATCCTCTATCCTTTCCCTAATACTAAATTTATTAATTTATAATATCACCAATTTCAATTTCAAAAATGAAATAGAATCGCCAGCACTGTCAAAAAAGTACTTACTTTTGCTTTTGATTTAAAATGCCAACAGGACTTTCGAAAAAAATTACCCAACAACCCAACACGACCGAATTTATAAACAAAAATGCAAATGAAGTTGCAAAGTAGGCTCATATAACCCAAACCCCAAAACTCAGGCTTCTACCTCAAATCTACTCACTCAGATCTGCTTCAAAGGTAGTCGTTCTCATGCCTATTAGTTTAACACGGATCCTTCCCATGTTCCCTTGAAAAATAATTCAACTTGAGTGACGGCCAGCATATAGAAATAAATAACAGTAATTATTAAGAATTTTTCTTTTTCGTTTTGGTAGGTCTCCAGAAAATAACGGTATTCTCGCATAAAATGTAGATGTGGTTGTTTTTAAGGCTTCAAGTGTTTTTCTTCTTATAAATTAAACATGTTACTTTCGAGATTAGTTACTCTTAAAATGATATCGTTGGTGTTTTGACATTTTAAAATAAGATTTAAAAACAACAAAAAAGTAGCATGACGGCGGGGATGTCTTCATTATGATGAATGCAAATTAGGTTAGGCACGTTTGTTTTCTACTTTGTGTTTTTTGGTTTGGTTTGGGATTTTGGTGTCTGTTTTGATGGTTGGTTGGTGACTTGTTGACACTTGATTTGTTATTTCAAAGTTAAATACGGATTAACCAACAATGTTATCCTTAAAATACTGTTGAAGTCGAATTTAGTAAATACTTGATGAAGAAACATGAACTGGGATTGATTTTTGTACAAAAGTCGAAAAAACAGGGCCGTGAGTTACTTCCGTCTTTCTTCTTGTCAAATTTTGAAAGCAGAGCTGAAACCAATCGCTGCTTCTTTGAACTTAGAAGGCAATTAAGTAGTAGAGACGGTAGAATTTCAGCTATAATACCTTTAAAATGAAGTCGTGACTCATATTGCCAAATAAAACTCATATCATAACAATTGCCAGTATAACGTTTTGCCGTAAAATCTCCTTCCATTTTTTACCAGGAAATGTGAATTTCTTCTCATTTTTATTTTAATAACGTCCCTGTGTTCAACATATTCCTTCTATACGAGAGACTCAAAATGATGAGAATCATGGAGAACGAAGGTAAAATAATCAATTTTTCGTTCAATGGTCCCGAATTCCTAGGTTTTTCAGAAGAGACCAGAACCTATATACCTACCTATTGTTAACCTTATCTTGAATACCAGGGAAAATAGAAGTGAAGGAAGAAGCGTAATCAATATCCAGGGTTTGACATTTGTTAAGTATGAAATGTGTACTTGCTGCATCAAGATTTTTACAGTATCAATTTTAAATTGCTCTATTTCATGTAATCTTTTCTGCCAAGAAAAAAACCCTACTGGTATGAGGTGCCTTTATACAACTAAAGAAAGTACCTAACCAAACGATGACACTTGATTTAAATTATATTTGTACATCTCGAACCGATATGTCTGTACACAGAAATCCAGAAACTGTGACGGATTGGTTACATTGTGGGTTGCAAATCAAAAAATTTGAAAAAAAGAAAGATACACATTTGTGTGAAGTAGTTACAACTCAACCCAAGAAGAGTACCTTCTACTTTTTTTCATTTTATTCGTTTGAACATCTCTCCAACCATAACACTTACACCAGAGAAAAGATGGTTATTTTCTATCTCGTATATGAATGTCTCCGCTTTGCGAATCGTTTGCAAAGTTTTCATCAGGTGCGCAAAAGGAATCATCCGGTTGAATCGTTTCTTGTTTTCCTGTGTTCAACTGCAGTTTTTTTTTTCTTCTGTCTTTTTGACTGCACTTCTCATTTTTTTTTTGTCTACTTCTTAAACAAATGTTATCATAAAACTACATTTTTTAAATCTCGATGTCACAAAAGTAGAAATTGAAATAAGAGAAAAATAGAAAAAATCCCATACAAACAAAACAAAGAACTCCTCCGGAAGGAAGGATGTAACTTTGGAGAGTTCAAAAGAGTTTGTATAGAAAAACTTGCTGCTATACCCCGAGTTATATATTCAATACAACTTTATTTTTTTCGTTTTTTTTGCTTTTTAAAGATTAGTGCAGTGGTCATATATAATATTCACAGACATTTAACATAAAGAAGTATAAGTTGGGATTTGTAAGGAGATTCATATTTCATAGTAATAAGTCTCTGGTTGCTCATTTTTGCTTAAAAGAAAAACTTCTGCCAATTTAATTTCTTGTTCTTGGCAGGATTTCAATTGGAGTCAAGGCTTGTTAGAGAGTTCTTTATGCAGGACCAGAAGAAAGAGGGTAGAAAAAGTAGTTTTCTGTATAATCAAATTGGCACCTCGCAAAGTAAATCAAGACCTGAATGTCTCGTCCTTGAGATGAACTACAGTGTAGTCACCTTTCAATGTTCAATAAGGTCTTAGGTCTTCCATCTCCCTTAATTGATAACAAGTGAAATCATTTGACACGAGATTTCCAGGTTTGACATTGCTCCTTCGACATCGAATTGTCTACAATAAATTAATTAATTGCGGTAAACAAGACAATTTCGGGTGCGTTTTCGACTTTAATTAAAAGCCCATACGTTATATTAATGCACCATCAACAGCTTTATCATTGAAATGGCTTGAGAATTGTACCAAAATGAACACTCAAAGTTCTGTTTGTTCGTCTATGCCTACCTATATCCATAGCCGTATTTAGGGGGAGGGTTACGGGGTTTAACCCTCCCCGAAATAATTTTGTAAAGCAAAATCAATAACTATTGATTAATAAGTTAATGATTTTGTTTGTCTTGCTGACACTGAATTTAAAAGTTTCCATTGAAGCTCAAAGCCATTTTTCTATTTTCTTTCAGAAATATTTATTTGATTTAGTATAACCAAGATATCATTTACTACTCTCGCTTCTTTTACATAAATTATTACATGACCAAAAATTAAGGCAAAAAATACTGCAATGTCCCAAAGGCAGTAAGAATTTTTGGTCTTTTGTAATGTGTCATGATTCCCCCAGTTCTTGAGCGCGTCAATGATTCCATGGGAAAAATCTTCTTTCGCACTTTGACTGTGAGAGTTCATAAATCCGCTAATCCGGATGGTATCGCCGCTATTATTCTGAAGAGGTGTTCTTTCACGCTGGAAAAACCCTTGCGTAAGCTTTTCGATCTATCCTTTTCTTATGGGCTCGTTCCGAACAGTTGGAAAACAGCATATGTTCAGCCAATCCCAAAAAAAAGCGAGTCTTCTTCTCCCTCCAACTATCGTCCAATTGCACTGAGGTCCCTTCTTTATAAGGTCATGGAAAAGCTAATAAACTATCAGCTCAAGAAATATCTAGAAGACCGAAAGCTTCTTAATGAACGCAATACGGCTTTCGCAGCAACAGGTCCACTGGTGATTTGATGGTTTATCTCACCGAACAATGGAACAAATCCTTACATCGTTTTGGAGAATGTAAGATTGTTGCACTTGATATTTCAAAGGCATTTGATAAAGTCTGGCATCTTGCTCTTTTATCGAAAATGCGTATTTTCGGTATTGATGAATCCCTCCTTCGTTGGATTAGAAACTTGTTTTCGAACAAAACGAATTGTATTGGACGTATTCAAGTCTGAAACCCACAATATAAATGCTGGTGTGCCCCAGAGCTCCGTTTTGTCTCCGACCCTCTTTCTCATTTTTATTAATGATTTCTTGTCTGTAACTTCTAAACCAATCCATTGTTTCGCTGACGATAGTACACGAGGCTTTTCTTATTCATTTCCAGACTCACATCCCTCTTTGGATGTGGAACTGCAACGGCAACATATGATAAGCTCATTAAACTCTGACTAAAACAGCATTGTACAATGGGGAATACAAAATCGCGTAGATTTTAATCACAGATAATAGAGTTACATAGATATCGCACGCAGACGTGAAGACGGTGCAAGAAATTTTTCTTCCCGTCTGAACTGGCCATTATCTATAAGACTTATATCCGTCCAAGGCTTGAGTACAATTCTCATATCTAGGCTGGTGCTC
This sequence comes from Sphaerophoria taeniata, assembly GCA_943590905.1. Classification (NCBI taxonomy): domain Eukaryota; kingdom Metazoa; phylum Arthropoda; class Insecta; order Diptera; family Syrphidae; genus Sphaerophoria; species Sphaerophoria taeniata. The sequence continues at coordinate 150,774,889 of OX016541.1, forward strand.
CAGCTTCATACTTAAGTCTCTTGGACGGTAAACAAGAAATAGCCCTGAGAATGATTGGTGACAGAGATATAACCAACTCAATCACCTAGTTAGACCACCGTCGTCGTAAGGTTTCGTGTCTCTCTCGGTTACTTTTACGGTAAGTGCTCTAGTGAAATAGCCAGTTGCATTCCTTCCCTTAAACAATCCGCCCGTAATACTTGCGCTTCTAGGAATGCCCATCAGTTTACCCTCGAGTCCAACTTCGGACGTAAGGAGAATCATTCTTTAGCCGTACTATACGAATGTGGAACTCCCTTCCACACTCTGACTTTCCAATTCATTGCATAATATTCAGGTATTTAAGACCAATGTACACCGGCACCTACTTTCCAACCCCTTTCCAATTTCCTTGAGCACTGTGTCTCTGGCATAATAAGGGTATAAAAAAACGTCTTGAGTGTGTGATAAAAAAAAAAAAAAACAGTAAAAGGAATTGATACTTGGCACATTCGAAAGAAAAATTCTTCGACGGATTTTCGGTGTCGTATGCGACGATAACCGCGAACTGTACGAGCTGTACCAAGATATGGATGAAGTCCAGAGAGGAAAGAAATGACGACTACATAAATAATACGTCGATACATTTGATAAATATGTTTCCTTTTTTTTAAGAAAATTAAAAAAAATTATCATTTATCTTAACCCCCCCTGAAACAAAATCCTAGCTACGGCTATGCCTATATCGTTATCCAAAGTCTAAATCTCCGACAAACTAACAATATATTAAATCTAATTGCAGATCCATCTTCGACTTTGCTATATGCCATTGGAATTTCTATATATGTAGATAGGTAGGAACATTATGGTTGCTGTTGGGAATAAGTTGTATGTTTTTGTAGATTCGTATAGCCAAGCACGTATTCGGTTTAATTATTATTGGCCTAATTTACGGGAACAGTGGTGAAGGTGGGGGTAATGGCTGGCGAGTGGGTTTGGTTACAGGATAGACAGGAAAATATAGGCATAAGTTTAAGCTTGTTTGTGTGCTTAGAGTTGTGGGAATGGCGATATCTGTAGTGAGGATGATGTAAAATGACTGCCTATTCGCTTTTATCGTTGTTAAAATGTGTGCGCTTACAACACGCCAGGCTTAAGAGTTTTGTTTTAATTTGAAGCAATTTTGGGTTCTAGAGTTGCCAATATCACGATTTAAGAGAGTTTTTTATTTATCACAATAAAAAAATCCACAATTTCATTGCTTCTTCAAAATTAATCTTCAAAATAAAAAAGATGAGAATCAAGGAGACGAAAATTGTTCGTTTAATTATGCCGACTTCTGTACTTCAAACTGTTTTGTAAAAGGTTAAAGTTATATTAATTGGTAAACTGCCACACAGTAAAAAAACACCAGCCTAATATGTGCACACGACTCTACCGATGAGGCTGAGGATTCTAGGATCTTTACTTTACAACCTCCTGGATAGAGCCCACGGATTACGACCTTCGTCAAAATCGTGCTCGGAGACTTGAATACATAAATTGAGAAGGAAGACATTTTTGGCGAATTAGTTGGAAAGCACAGCCTCCACGAAGTTACAACAGAAAACGGCTTCCGACTAATCAACTTTGCTGCAGCTCATAATACGGTGATAAGTAGCACAAGGTTTCCAAGACGAAAATCTACAACGTAACCTGGCGATCTCCGGATGTTAGAACCCACAATCAAATCGACCATAAGCTAATCGGCGCAAGGCACGCGTCCAACATCTTCAACATGCGCACTTTCCGAGGAGCAAATGTCGACTATCAAAGAGAGCTGTGCATGAGGCCAGCGATTGAAGAACAGGCGAAACTCGTTGGTCTTAAAGTGAACGAAAACAAAACAAAGCAACATCTGTCCACCGCCTAGGGCAAAACGTCACTGTGTTGGTAGCAGCAACTTCGAGGTAGTTAAGAACACCTTGGAACAAACATCAATCCCACAAACGACACCTTACTGGAGATCCGACGCAGAATAACGCTAGCGAACCGCTGCTACTTCGATTTGGAAAGCAACTGGGTCCTACTCTACGGCGACGAATGTTGGACGATAAGTCAAAAAGGAAAATTGATATTGGGCACTTTCGAAAGAAAAATTGTTCGACGGATTTTCGGTCCCGTATCTGACGATGGCGAATGGAGAAGAAGGTTCAACCGCGAACTGTACGACCAGTACCAAGATGTGGATGTACTCGTAGTCCAGAAAGACAAGAAAAGACGACTACATTGGCTCGGCCACATCGAGCGAATGGACGACAATGCTCCAGCAAAGAACGTCTTTTATTGTACAAAAGTTTCTAAATCAATTTTTGAGCATCAATCTCCATGATTCTCATCAATTAAAGGACCAAAAAATACTTTTGTTTCATTGGACAAATGAGCTCGTTTTGCTATTATTAGTCTTGTAATCAGTTTATATTCCTTACAGAAATTAACGTAGGCTTCGTTAATATGATTTTCGTGTCGATGGCAACCCCTCCCATCTCTCCAAAACCCATTTCATTCAACCAAATATAAACATGTAGGACTGGCCGTCTGCCGAGCGTATACCTGCTGCTGCAAATCCATACCAATAAATGTGATTTATCTTTTACGATCTCAAACATATTTTAAGTGCAAGATTTATTCCAGCCAGCAGCCGGTCCCGTCCATCCGCACCACTTTTGGCATGTTTGTATTTCCACCTTCTCTCTGACGAATAATTTTCATGACGCTACATGTGTTCAACTCTGTTCACCTCTCTCAAACTCCGCCGGCAAAATACTTATCACGTCATTATTTTTGATATATTCCAATCAAATTGGACTTATGCTCACTTTGCAAACATTTTACGAATTTCTGCACTCTGCATCTTTCGTTTGTTTTATTTTTCGAATGGAAAAGAAGAAAAAATAAGTTTGGAAAAAGAAAGACCAAAGAGAATAAGAAAAATTAAATAATAATAATTTTGCAATAAAAACCGAATTTAGTGCTGATAAAGCGAAAAATGTTTTCCTAATGTCTGTCTTATTGAGCGACTTGAAGATAGCCTTCTCCGCCTGACTCCTGAGCAAAAAATAACAAGAATTGTAACGAAAAAACGTGATTCATCACAATTGGGTGAAATTTAATGCGAAGAAAAGGGATTTCCTTCCCGGATATCCTTTTGTGTTTTCTTAATACGCCAAAAAGGATTTTTGTACGAAGAAGAAGGCAACGCGACGAGCGAATCTTCTATTATGGCCGGAATAAGGTTATGTAACGCGGTTATGATGCTCCCAATGATGATTATAATGGGAAATTTGTCTGCCTGCGTAGCCCACATATGGCAGAAGTAATGATAAATATTCTCAACAAGAATTTATTCTTCCTTTTCTAAGTTAAAAAGATTGTCACGATATCAATTAATTTCTTTTTTTTTTCGTTTTACTTGTGTCTGATTTCGTTACAAGCGGCCGCATTTAATAGGGAGCCAAAGAAGTCCTCGAAAAGGACCAACACTCCAAAAGCTCTTCAAAAGTGTACTTCGTCGACTGAATCCACCATCGGAAACTCATCATAATGGCGATGATACTCAAGTAGTGTGACACTTTGTGAGCAGCAAGGGGATAGCTACTAAAATTGTTAATTGAATTATTTGCAACATAAACCATGAGGCTGAGCAAGTCGATATGACGGTACATGGACCGCTCATGGGACCAATTTATACATAGACACATATGTGACTAAAGAAACTTTTGGACGAGCTTCGGAAAATGTGTGCGTCCCGACCACAGAATTCACAGAGGAGCAAAAGCAATTAATAATGAGATTGTTGAAATTATTGTCGAATTTTTTCTTATATTTTGTTGCTGCTTCCCAGCCCATCATCAACACCCAAAGTGCCTCAAGGTTGTCTACTTAACAACAAAAGTGATTGATTTATTCACGTTAATAGTGTGAACGGCCGCGTGTTCGTGTAACTGTTAGCTGTTGAGCTATTTCATATTTAATGGATGAGTTTTTATTAGTTGAGTTGTGTCGAAAAGGGGCTGATGATGAGTTGGTGGACTTATTATTTGTTTCAACGAAATTTGTATCCAGACTATTAATTTTAATTTTTATGAGTTCAAATCTGACAATTTAAGAGACTTTCACTTTCTTCTGGGAAAAGTGGAAGAAAAGCAAATCAAAACAATCACTTTAAAGAAGTATCCTCAATTTCTCATATTTTAACGAACTCGTTAATGGCAAACAAAACTTTGCGTTAAATTTAACAATTTCATTGCAGCGACGAGGAAAAAACTGTTTCATGTTCATTGACAAAGTGCCCATGATTATTTTTTTTTGTTTAAGCTTTGAAATAGCTTCCCCATCTCCCTCATGCCATTCTCGAACACTCGCACTCGATTTCTCGAATTGCACCAACATCAACATTGTGTCATGGTTGTTGAATAAAAGTGTCAGATGACTTGAGGTGAATGCATTTCCCTGACAGTGACAACAGCATGTCACATTAAACTGAATGATGGATAAAAAGTAAGCGAAGCTTCAAAAAATAAACAAAGTAAATGATATCCAAACAGAATGAGGGCAAAGGTATGTGAAGAGAAAATTTCAATTCAAGCCTAGTGGCAAATATTTAAACTATTTAACAGTCTTTGCATTGTTTTGCTTTTTGAATTTTTATGACACTTGTTTGGCAGCACTTGATGATAGTTTTTGTGAGGGTGTCATATTGTTGTAGCCAATTGGCACAAAATTAGACATTGACATTGAGGAATGGAAATTAATACAATTGGTCGTTGATTTGATTTTTACAGTGACTGTATGCCATTTGAATATTCTGTAACAATATAACTTACTTAACCACGTCGGACCAGGACCTTGTCCTTGTCTGGTCCCTAGCTAGCTGTCTCCAGTCTCGCACTCCAAGTTGGTTCTGGTCCTCTACCAACTATGTGCTCAAATTCAGTCGCGATCTCCCACTTCTACGACGTTATTCCGGGTTGGACTCGAAGACTTTACGAGCCGCAGCGTTATTTTCCATTCGCTCTACATGACCCAACCATCTTAATCCTTGGACCTTAACTTTTCTGGCTAGGCCAGTGTCGCTGAACAGTTCGTAAAGTTCTTGATTAAATATTCGTCTCCATTCTCTATTTATGCAGGCTGCACCAAAAATCACTCGAAGAATTTTTCTCTCGAAGCAGCCCATCAGATGTTGCCATGCTCCATGTCTCAGCACCTTACACCAGGACCGGGATGATGAGGGTTTTGTACAGTGTCAGTGTCTCTACTATTTAATTTTGTTGACAGCATCAACTTGGTCTTGTCTTTGTTATCCACTAGACCCATCGTCTTGGTCTCCGTTTCAACGCCTAAAAACGCTCCACTGACATCACGCTGTGTTCTTCCAATTATGCGTTAAAGAAGTCGAATGACAGCGCATCGCCTTGTCTAAAACCTTTTTTAACATCAAGTTGGTCTCTATAGACGCTGTCATACGCGGCCTTGAAATCGATCAGATCAAGATACCAGAAATCTTTGTTACACAAGTGCATCTTCGTATTCTATACTCCCATATAACGATTTCCGTTGATAAGTTGTTATTTCCTTCGCTTAACCTCAACCTTCTTATCATATTCGAAGTTCATTTTCTAAATTGGTCAATTTACTCGACCGGTGTTTAGCAAACTCATAAATATTCCCTTCCCGTTCCTTCTCAAACTCTAACGCACAAAACTCGATAATAGCCCAATAATTTTCCATGTTGCCAGCCCCGAAACTCGATGAATAAACGGAACACATACCGCCAGTTTCACATAATAATTGAACAAAACATGTTGCTACAAATGTGCACATAATTACCATAAGTTTCATGCTTCCTAAATCGATATCTCTTCTTGCCCAGACGCATACATGTGTGACCACGACAACTACAAAATGCATTTAACCCACAATCATCAAGATACCAGAAATCTATGCAAAATGTTGCGCTTTGTTAGACGATTTAAAGCACTTCCAGGTCTGCATATAGACATGAAGACAGAGAAAAAAATAAAATCGTTAATCGTAATGGTTCAAACGATTTAAGCCAGAAACTTCAACACACAATTATTTGGGTTTATTATTGTGGAACGGGCTCTTCGGTTTATTTCTACGGCAGTGCAGCAAATTAACATAAAAAGCAATTAAGTGCCGTTTAAGTGTTGCTCGGTGTACGTTTTTATTATTGTTTTGCTTGTAGTTTCATAAATCTTTGCTTCCAGTTTGTTGTTCATAAATTAAAATAAAAAACGTTACGAACTTTATATGCCAGCATGAAAATTTAAAAACAAAACTGACATGAAATCATATAAAATGCATAACAAGCTGAAGTTATGTTTTTAATGTTCTATTTCCAAGTTTTCGTGTTTCGTTTGAACAAAATTTCAATTTGTCGAACTAAACGAAGATGTTTAAAGTTTTGTTTCGATTACCTATACCCATCACTTAATAAAACAATGCGACCCCCTAGTTGGATTGTTAAATTGTGGTGATTTCAAACTTCCACAGTGTCAGACCACGGTACAAATTACATTTGTAATCCCTCCTCGGCAAAAGAATGTCTTTTTGTCGATCACTTAACTGATTCAAGTCTTAGTCAAGTGAGCGGCGCGGCGTTCTAAATAATATGAACCGTCAACTTGAACTTATTTTCTCAACCAACTCAGATAACTCGTCAGTCTCTCTCTGTCCTCTAATACTTACAGCTAACCCTCCCTTGTTACTAGCGTTCTACCTTAACTCATACTTAGAAGTTGCACCGACTTCACGTCCTATTTTCTACGATTTTCACAAGGCCCAATTCTCCCACATTAACGATTATCCTAACAAAATTCCAGGCACAATTTTTTTAAAATGAACTACCTACACAATAATTCAGTTTCATTGCATGTCCTTTCCTACCGACGACGGCGTAGAGTTTCTCCGTCAGCGGCGGCCTTGGTACAAACGTATACTTAAATCATTGCGTAACCAGAGGAATAAACTGTGGGAATTTTTCCTACGCTCTTAGTGCCCAACTGACTACTCTAAGAATCTTCATTTCAATGAATTGTACAATTCTCTCTACCAAGAACACTTAAACAAATCTCAATCTAATCTTATTAACGATCCTGAATCCTTCTTTCAGTTCGTTAATAACAAAGGAAAGTCAGATGGGTATTCATCCTCCTTGTCCTTCAATGATGAAACTTCCAATGTTAATTTAACTATAGCCAACTACTTTGTAACATATTTTGAAGATTCATTCTCGTAAGACTCGTTTAAGCCAGATTGCAAGTATTTTGAGTATTCACCGATTTTTTTATTTTTCGCTGGGTCCATTCTTGCCCGACTGCATAGCTCTATCGGCCATTGAAAACAAATTTTCTCAACTTAAAGATGAGTTCATTCCCGGACCTGATTGTGTTCCTGCCATTTTGCTAAAAAAAAAATGTAGGTACATATGTCTTCTTTTTCGGCTCCTCTATCAGTTTCCGTTGCAGGTCCTTAATAAGCCCACTTCAACACGGTTTTTTAAGAAAAAAAAAAAAAACAGATCCACCGCCACAAACCTTGTAGAATTTATTTCATTCACTCTAAGAGCGTTAAAAAACGGGAATGAAGTTGATATGGTTTCCACTGACTATGATTTCAGTAAAGCATTTGACAAAATTTCTCATAATCTTATAGTCCTTAAACTCTCCTCTTTAGGCTTTCAACCCCTTTTTCTTGAAATGGATAATTTCTTAACTTGAGAATCGTGAATATTATGTCCGGTTTAGATCCACTCGTTCCTATATTCTAGCCACTTCTGGCGTACCCCAAGGTAGTCGTTTAGGCCCTCTCCTCTTTATCCTTACAATCAACGACATTGACGTGATCATTAAACATTGTCAAATATCTCTTTACGCTGACGATTTTTTCAGAATCATTGCATCATGTGAAGATAAAAGATCTCGACAATTTCTCAACCTAAAAGACTGTAATTAACAAATAATTCAGTTGATCTTTATTTAATGAATATCGGAATAGAAACTAAGAACAATATTTTTCATATTAAGCAAGAAAAGAAAAGAATTAGTGTGTATAATAGAAAAACAGAATACAAAGTGTGTGTTGTATAGGGTTGCCAGAAATATTATCAACACCTTCCCTCAAACCTATACCACACATTATCAAGATAATCCTAACATAATTAAGAATTTAGTGTGCTTACATTTTTGTAAATTTTTTGTTAAAATGTCAGCGGGCATCTCATCAGTAGAAACATATTTCAAGTCTATTAGCCGCTTCTGGAATACCTCTCGAACGTAGTGAACTCTGATGTCAATGTGTTTGCTTCTGGCGTGAAAGACCGGATTCTTTACCAATTGATGAGAACTTATATTGTCACCACAAATGAGAGCTGGTCCCTCTATAGATTTATGCAGACCAAGTTCAGCCAAAAAACTTCTGAGAAAAACAACCTCCTTTGCTGCCGAAGATAGGGCCATATACTCGGCCTCAGTGCTACTTAAAGCCACCGAATTCTGCTTGCGCGATTCCCAAACCACCGCAGCTCCAGCAATGTAAAACACAAACCCTGTGTTAGAACGCCTGTCGTCAGGACTACCAGCCCAGTCCGCATCTACATATCCTTCGAGAGGCCTGCCCGTTTTCTTGTAAGTGATCCTTAGATCCATTGTGTTCTTTAAGTACTTCAGTACATGCTTTGCAGCCATCAGGTGTTCAATATGGGGATCCATGTTGAACTGTGCAAGTTTACAAACACTGTGCAATAAATCGGGTCTGGTAGATATTGATAGATACATCAACGATCCAACTAATGATTGGTATGACTTTGCATCCACCTTAATGCATTTTTCACAGCTAGTACATTTTTTCAACTTTAGTCCAGGATCAATTGGAGTGCTACACTTTCTCGATTCCGTCATGTTGTACTTTAGCAAGAGGTCGATAATGAATTGCTTTTGAGAAATACTAATAGTATTTGAATCTGAACCTCTCTCAATTCCCATTCCCAAAAAGAAATCGATTTCACCTTTGTCAACCACGTCAAATTCCAATTCGATTTGTCTTTTAATCCACCTTAGAGTCTTGTCGTAAGAACAGGCTATCAAAATGTCATCGACATACACTGACAATATGTTGATTTCGCCGTCTTTCTTAAACACATATGTGCAGTTTTCACTGTGCAGCCGCTTGAAACCAATTTTTGTTAGCACGGAATGTAATTTCTCGTTCCATTCGCGGCCTGACTGCTTGAGGCCATATAATGCCTTTTTAAGCTTGCACACTTTATTCGGAAAATTGGCATCTTCGAAACCTTCCGGTTGTTGCATAAAAATGTCTTCTCGTAGATCGCTGTTTAAGTACGCAGCAGTGACGTCCATCTGGTGAACAATAAGATCGTACTCGACAGCCAGAGCGAGAACGGTGCGTATAGTTGAGTACCTTGCAACTGGCGAAAAAGTTTCATTGTAATCCATTCCAAGTATTTGGCTGCAATCTTTAGCCACAAGCCTTGCCTTGTAACGCTGTGCAGTCCCGTTTTTGTCTCGTTTCCGATTAAAAACCCATTTCGATCGGATGGGGCGACGGTTGGCAGGCAAATCTACCAATTCCCATGTATGTTTTGACATGAGACTATCATACTCTGACTTCATTGATTGACGCCACTCATCTGCATCTTTCCCTTGAAGTGCTTCCTTAACAGTCATTGGATTATCGGATTCGTGGTTATCATTGCCGGATATGAAATACAAATTTTTATTATATACAGGACCTGACCTTAAGATTTTTATAGGTTCAACATTTTCAACAACTACTTGCCCATCTCCAGATCTCGAATTCGCATCATTACAGTCAGAAACAGTATCACCAGCAACACGTTCTTCATCGATTACCTCCGCAGCAAGACCATCACCAGACTCAGTACCAGAAGCAGCAGCGATTGCAGCAGAACCAATATTACTATGGCTGCCGTCATCGGCATCTTGGAAATCTTCATTTACGTCAGCTTCGAAATCACTTAGCTCATTTCCACCATCAATTCCGTCTTTGTCGTTAGGCTCCTTCTTCTTCTTGAAATCAAAAATGAGATATTCGACTTCCTTACGTCGGTCATCTGGCACACGTTCCTTTTTGATTTCCTTACGTCGGTCATATGGCAGACGTTCCTCCTCTAAGAATCTTACGTCTCTACTCTTGTGTATTTTTCGGGTTTTTGGATCGTATAGCCGGTATGCCTTAGACTCTGAAGAGTAACCAACCATAACACAAGTAATGCCTTTTGGTTTGAACTTGGATTTGCCTGGGCGTTTATCTAACATCACCGCCTTACATCCAAAGGTTTTAAAATAAGATAGAGAAGGCTTCTTTCCATTCCAAACTTGAAAAGGAGTCACGTTCTGTAAGACTTTGGTTGGTGCACGGTTCCTCAAATAAACTGCTGTATTGATAGCTTCTGCCCAGAGCGATTCAGGCAGATTTGAACCAAGAAGTAGGCATCGTGCCATTTCTACAAGCGTGCGGTTGGCACGCTCCGCCACTCCATTCTGCTGTGGAGTGTATTCCACAGTCAGCTCGTGTCTTATGCCAAAGTCTGCTAGAAATTTCTTAAAATTGCCACTCAAATACTCGCGGCCGTTATCAGTTCTCAACGTCTTAATGCGAGTTGACATTTGATTTTCTACTTCGGCCTTAAAAGTCATAAAAGCACTAAGAATATCGCTTTTCTGTTTAAGAAAATATACAAATATCATTCGAGAACAATCGTCTATAAAAAGAGCGAAGTATTTTGCACCACCATTCGACATAACCCTCATTGGACCGCATATGTCACTATGCACGACTTCAAGCAAAGACTTACTTTGCTGCTCGGAGGTTCTGGTGTAAAAACGTTGCTGACATATCTTAGCGCGTAAACATATTTCGCATTCTATTGATACGGGATTTTGCAATTTTAAGCCGTTAACCATATTTTGCTTGGAAAGCAAATTCAAGCTTTCATTATTAATGTGACCGAATCGATTATGCCACGTTAAATTTTGTCTTTGGTTCAAGGCACTGTATAATCGGACACTTTTTGGCACATATAAAAATAGATCACCGTTTCTAACACCTCTCATAATAATTTCATCTTCTTTATTATAAATAATAATGAAATTGTTCTTCATTTGAATCATGCATTCTCGCGCTGCTTTGCTTAGTGACAAAAAATTGCATTTTAATTGCGGTACGTAAAGCACTCTCTTCAACAGTATTTTACTGTAGCCGGTGTCAATCTCTACGTCACCGATTCCCGTTGAAAAAATTAAATTCTCACCAGCAAGTTCAATGGTTTCTTTATGTACTTGCAAGTTTATGAACATTTCGCGTTGACAACATAAATGAGAAGTTGAACCACTGTCAAGTACCCATGTATTGGCATTCAACTGTTCTCTTCGATGATTTGCATTAAGCATTGCAAATGCACCTGTCGGTTTGATTCCAACTGATGACGAATTATTGCCTTCTCTTTTAAAACGACATGTGCTTGAAAGATGACCTCTCTTCTTACATATATAACACTTTCCCTTGAAAGGTTTATTTGCTTGCATTTGATGTGGCGGTTTTGATTTTTGTTTGTTATAGAAGGCTCTTTCATTACTTTCATTGTTCGGCAATTCGTTCTGCCGTCTTTGCCCTTCTTCAATCAACTTTGTCTTAAGAGCACTCATTGCAGGCAATTGGTCACGTGACTCTATTGCAACGACAAAGCTTTCGTATTCTTGTGGCAAACTCGAAAGCATGATGATGACTATGAGTTCGTCTTGAAGTTTAATGTCTATCTCAGTTAATTTTTCGACAATTTCTGACATACATCTTATATGGTCAGCCATCGACGAATTTTCAGGCATCTTCAGATTCAAAAGCTGTTTGAACAAGGTCACTTTTCTGGCTGGACCACTAGGTCTATGAACCTCTTCTAATTTACTCCAGGCTTCTTTCGAGGACTTACAATTTTTAACATGAGTTAATTGTGGAGACGTAACGCTCAAAATAATGGATGCTAAGGCCTTTTCGTCTTTTGCTTTCCATGGTGCAATCTCGGTTGGCACGGTTGGCTTATTACCACTTACGTATGTCCAAAGCTCACTGTGAATCAGCACTGACTTCATTTGGACTCTCCATCCCTCGTAGTTGTCGTTATCGAGTTTCTCAATATGGTAAAATGAAGAACTCATCTTCACAATTCGCGATTTCAATTATAACTCTAACACAACTTTCTATTTAATTATTAAAATTAGGCTTCTGGGCCCATAACCATTTGTTAGACAAAGTAAAAGACTGTAATTAACAAATTGTTTAGAACTCACGTTAGCAAATGCGAGACAATGACCTTTTCACGTAAGCGCATTAAATCAACTCCCCGTGTTTACTATCTTCATAGCCATCCCGTACATATGTTTAGTAGAAAACATAAGGGATCTCGGACTATAACCGTGAACTTAAATTTCTTCCCCATATTGATGAAATAATTCATAGGGCCAACTCTGCATTTGGTTTTGTTAAGAGATGTTCTAAAGAATTTTCTAACCCTTACGTGACCCGTTTTCTTTACATGACGTTGTCCGACTGCTTCTTGAATATTCGTCTCAGGTTTGGTCTCCGTATCAAGATATACGCAACACACATCAAGGATAGAAAGCATCCAACAAAGATTCCTTCGTTTTGCCCTTCAACACCTTCCTTGGGAGAATCCGATGATCTTACCCCCTTATCGTGATCGTCTCCAACTGTTGAATCTCAACTCTTACGTTCTCTACGTTAACAGCTGACATACTCTTCATACATCGGCTTCTCTCTGGGTCAGTTGACTGCTCCTCCTTCTATAACTTGATTTCTTTTAAACACTTAATCTTTTTAACCCGTAATCTGAGAAACCCTCGACTCTTCTATGTACCAACTCACCACACCTCCTATCGCCTCAATGAACCTCTCCCCCGTATGCTCCGGTTGGTCAATTTGAATCCGAATTCATTTGATTTCAATATCAGCACCTATAACCTCAAACTCTTCTTAACCAACCCCCACTCATAGTTATAAGTTTAGATCTAAGTAAGCTTACTTATAGCTTGAATTAAGCGTAATAAATGGGGTTTAAGCCCCCACTAAAATTACTCTTGATGGCCAAACCACTGACACTTATACGAACATAGTTCTTTCTTTTGTTCATCGAGTAGATTTGTTTATGAATTTTTAATTTCATTCACCGTTTCCAAAATCCGAGGTTTCAAGTTTTTCGGGTGCTCCACCAAATACATACTAAAATAATTATCCTTTCCAGTGTGTTAGTATGACTAAACTTAATTGCCAATTAACATTGCGGAATAGATCCCAAATGGGCTTCCAATCGGTTTTGCCATTTTAAGTGTCTTTTTAACAGATATTAGAGTATCTTGTTAACAGTTGTTGGGTCCCATATCGAATTAAGCATCATCATTCGAATTTGAGTGAACTCAAACCTTTAAACCAGAATTCCAAAGTCCGTTAACCTCACCCATTGACTTGTAACTCAACTTGTTGAATATAATTATGATATAATATTGTGTTGACCTCTCCCATGGTCATCACCTCTTCATTTCGAACAATAGTCAGAAATGTGACGAATAAATTTTAAAATTCCTGTTTTTTTCTCTCGCAAACTCAAACTGTGTGATCTGCCTCAGGGCATTATTCGCAAAGGTTAAGAACTCTTATGAATACCCGAAAAAGAAAAGAAATTGACAACCAACTAAAAATATCTATTCTCGACTGGCATATTCTTTACATTCCGCATAATATGCATGAAAAGGAACGGCGCATGAAATATTACTTACCTAATATTGCCTGAAGGATCCTTTCGAATGTTGGTTTAATGTTTGTTATTGTTGTTGTTTTGTTGAAGATAAATGATTACTTAATGAGAGAATATTTGAGTTTGCTATCCTTTCTTTCTTAGGGGAAACAATAAAACAAGATTAGATGCCAACTGCCTCATCTTGAATGTTCTTTTTTACACGTGTCGGTTGTAAAGACTTTGAGCTATTTGATTTCATTGGAATTTTTATCGTGCTTTTGAGTGGGAAAATAATAATTCCTGGTTCTTGCAGTTTTAATTGTTCATAATTCTGAAGAAACCAGAGTGACGAGAGGTTAAGATTCTTGTGGAGGATGTAGACAACCTTTCAAGGAACTTTTTTAAATTCCCACTTTATTAAGTGTTCTTCTTGAATTTAGGTTCTCACTTAAGTCGAAGTAAAAAGGGCTACTGAAGAGATTTCGATGGAAGAGGAAGATTCTTCCCAACATCCCAGCATTTGAAGTCCTAAACTGGCAGAAATCTTTCCATAAATATTCTCTCAAAGAAAGCTTTGAATCCACATCAAATTGTCTATTCAAACTATGAATGTCATTAACATGCACTTACTTCATTCAGTTCCCAAAGAGCACTCTTCTAGAGCTTAAGGCTTATCGGCAGTAACAGTCTTCTTCTAAAATCTTCTTTTCCATGATGCAAACAATATGTCTTGTCCGACACAGATTGCAACTGCAAGTCAATCTCAAATTGCCTCAAATTCAGATATTCTTCGAGAACCCACACGAAACTTAAATTATGAAAATTTATCTCTTCTCCCTCAGAACGAAAAATGTGCCCACAACCAAGTCATCATAATAATGAAACAATAAATATTAAACTTTTCCCCCAAGTTGTTTTAATTTTTGTACTTCCTTTCATATGAATCCATAACGTAGATATCCTTCGTAATAATAGCCTCACGAAGAATAAATATTACACACTTCCTAGCAACGTCCGTCCGTCCTTCTCTTGTTCTCTATAGCATATGTAAGTGCGTGCATACATATTTGTGTCTGTGTGTGTGTATTCGTTTGGGTTTCAGCCATTTTAGCCCATTTAAAGTAAATAAAAATAAACACTTTCGCATCCATTTTCGCCAGCGCGTCCGTCGTCAGTAGGTACAACATCCTACGCCCATTTCACGTCATGACCCAGACACATCAAATATTTATGGACTTGTGTTTATCCCTGTGAATATTCGAAGGTACATGTATCTTTAAGCTACGCTCGTAGCTCATATCTGGCATGCTTGTCATGCACAGCATTATTATCAGGCAAGTACACACGTTTAACTGGCCTCTATATTCAGCAAAGGCATATTGGAACTCTCACTGCTGCTACTGAAACACTGAGGCTGAAGCTGAAGCTGATGATGAGGCCTAAAGTGAGGCACATCACCATTTTTTTCGTTAGTGTTTTTGGTCATTCGAGCCAAAACACCGAACACTTGGAGGTGCGTGGTCTTCTCTCTTGAATGTATTTGTTTTGTTTTAAATTTGTTCTTCTTTTATGGCACATAAAGTTGTGCAGTTTCATTTTTGGGAAAAATTATGACCAAGAAAACCAAAAATATGAAATGTGAAATCATAAACACAACACAACACTTTCGCTCTAGCTCTACTTAAGGCGTCTTGTTATGTCTTATTTTTTTGTATGACTGTAGGTTGATTTTGTTTCTTTTGGTCCCATCAGAGCCATGTGAGTGGATCTCGTCATGTGATGTACATTATCTGGACTCTTTTTGACGAAAAAATTAATCTGTTACGAATTTTGAATTTCCGCATGCAGACAGTCGTTGGACCGTCCACTTCATCATCGTCGTCTCGTGTTACCTTTCTTCTCTTCCCTTTCACTTGTTTAATTTTTTTTGTTGGATTAAAAAAAAACGTGTTTATTTTGCGGAAACTCAACCAAAGCCCACAAGCACATCACAACGGTTGTTTTACACAAATATTTTCGTACCGGGTTACACATGCTCGTCACACTTTTGGTGCAGAGGGAACAGTGGACTGAAATCAAAGCTTATATTAAAATGTTTGCACTCGTTTTATTTTTTGCTGGCCATATTCTTGTATTTGGGAAAAAAAATGAAAGTGAAAGCAAATATTTGTTACTTCCAGGATCTGGTTTCAAACGACATAATTTTCGAATGTTTCAACAGAGGTGTGTTATCATTTTGAATGCTTGACTGTATTTTTAAAAGTGATTAAGTAATTGAAAAACGTTTAACTTGATAGCATAACTTTTCTATCAATTGAGATGAGAAAAATACTATCATCAATATTATTGCATGTCAGGATGAACTACTTAGTGAACACCTTATAGGTCTATTTTGTCATATTCGCAGCCCATGACTATAAGGAGCGGTTTGGCCGGCCCCGTATCATGGGAGTTAAACTAAGGACCTGGCCCTCTAGGTTTGGGGTCGTGCATCGCGTCGGGATGACTACCCGGCAACATAAAGAAATGATAGTTCCGAACCACCTACAAGCCTCAGATATGGACGGGATTAATGATGCCGACCCACGCAAACGATTTAAGAACAATGAATTTCAATTTTGCACTTGGAAAGTTAGGTCCCTTAACAGACCACGTGCAGTTGAACAATTAGTGGAAGCTCTTGACTGCTACTAAGCAGATATAACCGCCATCCAAGAAATACGATGGGATGGTCTGGGCCTTCGAAAAATTAAAAACTGTGAAATCTACTATGGCGACTTCGACCGCTCCTGCTGCTAAGCTGGGTAGAGAAGAAATCTTTAGTGGAATAATCGGACGACATAGCCTACACGACACCACCTCCGATATCGAATTTAGGCTAATCGACTTCACTGCGGAAACTCTTGATCAATCAACCGTCAACCAAATTGATCACATTGCGATCGACGCACGACACTTTTCTAGCTTGCAAGATGTCCGTATATTCCGATGTGCTATACAGAAGCATTCAAATTGGGTGGAGCAGACCATCCACGTCTTGAAACCAACGTCAGTATAGACAGATTTAACTTCGAGATAATTAAGGACTTCGTCTACCTATAGGGTTCGCATTAAAATTCAGAAAACAAAATCACCGGTGAAATCAAACGAAGAATCACTCTTGGCAATCGCTGCTTCTTTGGACCTAGAAGACAATTGAGTAGTAGAGTCCTCTCTCGAGAAACTCATCATCTCGTTCCAGTCCAGTCATGCATAAATGGAGACAAAGATTCAATCAAGAACTGTACGACCTCTTCAGCGACATTGACTTAGCCAGAAAAGTTCAGGTCCAACGACTTAGATGGTTGGGTCATGTAGTCCGAATGGAAAATAATGCTCCGGTTCGTAGAGTCTTCGAATCCAACCCGGAAGGACGTCGCAGAAGAGGGAGACCGCAACTCAGGCGGAGCACACCGGTTGTAGAGGACCTGAACTAACTTGGTGTTCGTAACCAGAGACAGCTAGCTAGGGACCTAGCTGGCTGGAGACGTTTTTTGGATGAGGCCCTGGTCTGATCTGGACTGTAGCGCCATCATAAGTAAGTAAGTAAGTGCATCAAAAATTCCGCCACTTCCATTCGATTCAAGGTCTAAAACCTTCTACTAAGTTTTCAAAATTATTTGCTTGCTGTGGTCAGCAAGTTGTGTGCCAATTGTTTTTATAACTCTCTTCCCAACTATCAACCATCCAATTTCTCTATTCTGCAATTATTCAATCATTCCCAATATTTGCAGTTCATTTAAAACTGTGGTACCATTAGTATATTTGCCTACATATACTCTATGGCCACTCTAAAAAATTATGTTTTCGTTCATCAAATATAAAACTTCATATTTATTCATGTATTTAAATATCATGGCAAACCAATTTATCGATTTAAATTAATTTTCCAGATGCAAGAGTTCTATTACCATTTCTATTAATCATCAAATATGTACATTGACTTAGATTTCTATCAATGAACTAAATAAAGAAGAGGAAGGTATACAAAATAATTAGTGACCAATACTCTTTGGTATTTGCCCATACTGGAATATTGGCTTCGGTCTTTATTTTTAATTGCGGAAACCAATTAAAATGTAACCAAATGGGTTGATTATGAATCGATAAACATGGCCACTGGTCAGGTTGTTGTCAGCGAAAGTTTTTCCGGATGCATTTAATTGAAATCGATTTTCGAACGGAAGCTGTGAGGAGATCCTTTGATATGTGTTTATTTGGAATTCGATCTTGAAGTTCCTGCAACAAAATGTATCGATAAGAAAGTGCTACCTTAAACCCTTTGCTGCAATTTTTCATTTTTTAATCATTTTAGATTTCTAGAGGAACCTAAATTTTGTATAAGAAAAAGTCTTCAACTCTGCTCATTAAAACTTCGTCTTTCAATACCGCAATACCGCTGAGAAATTCAAACCGTAAGTCTAGCATCACGTAGCTTATGGATACCAAACCAACAAAAAAAAAGCAGATGGTAAAGAACAACAAGAATAGAATCAACAACAAAAAAACGCACTAAAGCTTCATCAGCAGAATTGCATGGTTTTTAATGCATCAACATCATGTGCCGTCATCCTTCCCTATCACGTCGGCACAGGAGCGGTGAAATCATCACCGAATAAACTTAACTTAATGAGATCAATCTCCACAACCTCCACCAAGGTCTGGCTGAGTTTTTGTCGTCTAGAGAGAACGGGATGAGTGTTAATACTACAAACTTCTGCAACCACAATAGAACCGTATCAGTATCATCGTCATGAGCCGACCAAACTCTTCCCACCACCGCTGAGGTAAAACTGTTATTTGCAAGAAGACAAAAAAGAAGGAATAACAAGAAGATGATGAAGAAGCAAACTCCAGGTGGGTACCGTTCTGAGAAGCTGGATGGTTAGTTGTTCCAGCAGCCATGAATAAATTAAACCCACATGTAGGTATAGATCTTCTTTGAATACGAATGCAACACGAACAACGTCAACAAGCTGTATATTCCTCTCCTCCACTCAGACTAACAGACTGGCAGACTTTGTCTCAAGAAAGTGGGCCAAACAGAAAACGAACGGGTTCTGTAAATATTCTTTCGGGATTTCTTTACACAGAATGCATCGCGTGAAGCTTCAGAACCCACTGTCTTCCTATAGTTCTTTATAGTAGTAGAAAAAAATGCACTTCTGTGGCTGGTATGTTTGTTGCCACTGTCAACCATTTCGAAACTTCATGCTTGCGATAAGACTAAATACTAAAATCTTTTGATTTACAAGGGCGTCGAACAGTGGATTGTAGGGTTAAAAATTTGTACATTCGACGAGACTGTGCTTTACTGCGTATCGCATTCTATCGCTCTTTTGGAGAAGTTCACTTTTTCCATAACTTTTACACAAAACGCGAGTGTGTTTGATGTTTGAGTTTGAAAGTATCAACGCGTTTCCTTGAAACTCAAATACAATTCCTAAACGAAAACAATGATGCTGGAGGACCTGCGATTTAAGTGCGAAGATGACGACAAACGGTCAGAAGGACAAAGTTGGCTTTTTAACCAGAGTACATCTAATAATGAGTAGGGACACTCTCCACGTGGTTCATTTTTGTTTACATTTTTGGATCCCGTTAGGCCTCACGTACACGAGAAATAGACGGCAATTAAAGGTGTTATAGTAAGAAGGAGATAAAACAAAAGGAGCATTGTTTTGGCAGTTGTCATTGTCATAGATAACTTGTTAATTTCAACCCTCTAGAACTAGAACACTAATACATACACAGACCATTGGCCGCTCCATTAAAAATGCATTATGGATTTTATGTATCGTACACAAGAAAACGAATGTGTTAGGGCTCGTATTGTTTGTTGTGAACTCTTTCTTTCTTTCGAATTTTTCTAAACCTAATACTTTTGAACTATTCTCTCCTACTGGAAGCACTAATACATACACAGACCATTGGCCGCCGGAAATGAACCACGTGGAGAGTGTCCCTACTCATTATTAGATATACTCTGTTTTTAACAAACTCCCAGGCTCGTCGAACAAAGTTGCACAGCAATTCTTTTAATTATTAGTTTCGTGCCATGCATGTTGAGAGCGTGTTTATTTCTGTATCACTGGGTTAGGCGGTATAGAAACACACAAGTACAGTGAGTCTGAGCTGGATAACAAAGTTGTTACTGTTATTTTTGTTTTCAAAGATAAACGACACGACATAACGATATACAGGTATTGTCATTGAAATCACATTGTTTACATGCTTTTAATTAGGCAACAACGAAGAGAGAGACAGAAAAAAATAAGCAGGTAGTTTACTAATTTGCTGATGGAAGTTGAACGAAGTTAATTGCAACTTTGCAAAAATAGACGAGGCATGTTGTGAGATTTCAATTTAATATTGAAAGTTAGGGAAGTTAAAATTCAAAAGAGAGAAAACACGAAAAATAAAAGTTGAGTCGATTAAAATTTCCAGGCAACTGGATTTCGTAACAAGGACACAACGATGAAAAGGGAAGACAAAAATGTCACTCAATTAGGTCTTGGACGAAATTTCTATGGGTATTTCTGAGGAAGGTGAACGTTGTTATTTGAGATTTCTTTTGAACTTTGGAATACCTTTAAATTCTCTTTTATATTTCATCCCATCACAGACATCCCAGCTATTAAAAAAACAACACGCATACGCCGTAGTGAACTGCTGAAAACTGAGCAAAAACGAACGAGAGAAATAACAAGTGAAATAAAATAGATCATATCGAAATATTTAAATCTGAAAAAGTTCACACACCGACAACAAATTAACAAACAAAAAATAAGACAAAAACCCAAAAAAAAGGAAATGGTTGAATTGGATTAATTTTCATAATTTAAAGCTAATTAACACTCTAATTTATAGCTTTGGTGTCATTTTTTTCGTACAACGTTCCATTCCAGACAATTAGTTTGCCAAGCCCATTTAATTAATCATCGAAGAAGATGAGAATAAAAAACGGACATTAAATCTGTCGAGATAATTGTCAACACTAAAATTATGCAGGTGAACTTTTGAATTTGAATAATAGGAAACGCAAAATAGTAATTTCACGAATATAATCAAATTTTTTTATTTTCTTATTTTTCGGGTTAATCGACTTAATTACAAGAACCACGTAGGTACCCCATTGGCATACTCAATTTTCTTTATGCTCCAGATGCTTGAATTGAGAAGGCACACAAGCACGGTAGCGTAATAAAATAACGGTGCCGACGAACAACACAACATGCAGTTAGATGATACAAATTGTTCACACAAGTGAAAGTTTTATCATTTAATATAATTAGCACCTTCCAAAAAAAAACATCAAACAAAACAAAGAAACTAAAAAAAGCAGAAGAAAAACATCAAATAAAATGTTGGGCGCTCGTGCCCAGTTTTGGTAAGTGAAACTGATTTGAAAGATCATTATGAGGTGATGTGGACAGGCTATGGTTCAAATTTAATGTGGCACTTATGTAATACAGTCAATAACAATGGTTTCAGTCCCAAAACTGTAGCGTTGGATGACTTTCTGTCAGATGGGCTATATTTGGAGACTTGCTAAATTTTGAATTTATTAAAAATTTCATGAGGTGGAAAAAAGAAAAATTTGGTTTTCATTTACTTTAATTGTGTGCTGGGATCAAATCTCCTTTAGCGTCATTCTTTTGAATTATCAAAATGATGCCCTCTTCAGAATTCTGGGAAACCAACATACCCTTCGAAACAGTGCGACATTTACAAATTGTTACAAGAATTCGCCAGGCAATGCCCAAGTATCGCTGGGATCTTAGGAAATGCTTGAATTGGAACGACTTAAGGTGGCGCTACAGTCCGTTGTGGACTTGGGCTTCAATCAACAGTATCCGCCGGCAAGCTCGGTCCCTAGTTAGCTTAGCAACTGTCTCCAGTTTTGCACTTCAAGGTGATTGAGATCCTCTTACACTTGTGTGCGCCACCTGAGTCGCGGTGTTCCTCTACCTCAACGTTACTCGGGAATAGTGTCCAAGGCTTTCTGGGCCGGAGCATTGGTGTCCATTAGCTCTAAATGACCGAGCCATCTGAGTCCTGGCTAGGTCCACGACGTTGACAGCCCGTAAAGTTCACTGTTATATCTTCTTCTCCATTCCAAATTAATACACATGGAAGATCTTTCCTATCGAAACAGCCAAAGTCAAATCCATCCTATTTTGTCAAGGTCCATGCTTCTGCACCATACAGCAGGACTGGGATGGTGAGGGTGTTATTCAGTTTTCGTGTCTCTGGTGTTGACAGTGGAGTCTTGCACTATCTCCTCAAGAACTATGTTAAAGAAATCGCATGGCAGTGCATCGCCTTGATTGAATCATTTTTTCCGTAAGCTCGTTTCCAACCTTGATGGCGCAGCGTGAGTTCTCCATCGTCATTTTGCACAAGCGAACGAGTTTGGCAGGTATGCCAAAAATAGACATAGCTTTATACAGTTCGTCTCTGTAGAGCCTGTCATACGCGGCCTTATTACGGGAGAGAGAATCTTGCAAGCGTTGTTAAGTAGGATGATTTCTCTGTAGTTGGCGCAGTTTAGGGGATCTCCCTTCTTCAGGATGCGGAAAACAATGCTGAGGTTTCATTCATCGGGCATGCAGTCTTTCGACCATATATTACAGATAATTTGGTGAGTGCTCCCGTCGTCTACTGCTTTGAAAAACTTGGCAGCTAGGCCATCTGCTCCAGCAGCTTTATTGGATTTCAGATATCACGGATATTGCCGTTTTTGCTTCTTCTAGGTTGGGTTTACGGAATTGTTGGCTATCATCGTGTCCGATGAAAGACTCCTACCTGACGACCGACGCATGGCGGGATTTTGTTCGTCGTCGCCGTAATACAGCCAACAGAAGTGGTCTGTCCAAAGCCATAGCATCAACTGCGATATTGTCGGTAGATAAAAGGACTAACAACTACCAAAATAGTTGATTGGCACAAATACGTTTGATGTTAACCACACTCTAAAATTTTCTTAAAGCTAAGAACTGAAATTGTTCAATTTTGCTATATTAATGCGCAAGGCTTATATTTTCCCAGAAATGGGTATGAAGTCCTTTGTCGAATATAATTCTTGACATCTTAGCCATCACCGTGTAATATTTAATCAAAATCTCAATTTCGAAACGCAAACGCACAACGTTTATGTAGAAAGTTAAAACTAATCCCTTTCCAACCCAGCTGTCGTCTGTATGTTGTAAAATGACCGAGAGCTACGCGCAAAAGAAAATCCCATTCTCTACCACCATAACTATCGCCTATAGGTTCTAACGAACTATAGACTTATAAACTTTCTTTTGTTCAATAAAGTGTCTTTTGCAGAAGTTAATCGAAGAACTTCGATAGGCATTCTCTAAGAGGTGATCTAATTGGAAACCGGTATGAATTGAGCTCAAAATCTTTTGTCGATTGGATTTTTCCCGAGAGGGCTAATAATCCATTTCTCGAATGTATGCATAAAGAAAGACAATACAAAAATTCCCATAGGAGCTGCCGGCCGCCACCAATACGTGAAATTATAATTGAAAACCTGACTCCAAAGAAGAACTCGATGATAATAGTAATCCGTCCGCACCTTTTGAATAATAATAATGTGAAATGGACTCGATTACAATGCCTGGTTTATCCAGCTCGAGCTGCGTCAAAAGGTAACTTATGGATTGTTGATGACTTCAGACTCGTCACATCGGAGATTCTCTCAGGCTTTCAGGCTGTCAGGGACTTTATGCCGGCCAGATTGTGCAAGAGTGGTCAGGCTGTGATCTAGTTTTCTTGCTTAATAGGTTTATGTATTAATTGGTTAGCGTGATGTGTGTTTTTGCTTTCAGCTGCTGTGTTGATATTGCGTACATTCAATTTTTTTTTTTTGCTTTTTAATGGAGGTACATAAATGGACGACATACAGCGATGCCATAGATGATGGAGCTCAGTTGATTTGTGCGAGAGATATATTGCTATTTGTTTGGACTTTGTGGCATGTTTGGATGTAATTTTTGAGGCTGATGACTGGCTTGGGGTTAGGTTTATTATGGATTCAGTGCATTTTCAATTTATGGCCGCTCTGTAGATCTATCTGCAAACATAATATGGCAAACAGGCTGTAGTCAAAGTCATGCTGAACCAGGGTGGAATCCGCGGGCTTGAGAACTATTTCGTAATTATGGAGTCTTGTTTTTTTTTCATGGGGCAATACTTATTATGGTCTTGTTGTTTTTGAAAAAAAAAAAAAAATAGTTGACCGTAAATATTTGGACAGATCAATTATTTTGTCATAAATTTGTTAAACATTTTAAACTTTTACTATTAACTAGAGCCGGTTTTTGATGTGATTTTTGTTATATTTGCTTTCAATTTAAAAAACCGTTTAACCATAAGTTTATTATGGGAACAAGATTACATTTGCATATGCGTTTTATTTTAACTATTAAACTAAGACAAACAAATCTGCTAATATTCCTTCTTCATGACATCGTGCACTATGATTATGTTTACCGTCACCTCACATCTAAGAAAGTCTAAAGTAATTTTGTTCAAAACTAAAACACTTTTAAGATTAACAAGCCAAAATTCGTGGCGTACTGGTATGTGCGTTGGCTGCTATGCAGAACGTATGGGTTCGAATCCTGATCGTGCCCTTAAAGTTTTTAGCTCATCTTTCACGGGTACTGCCTCTTGCGAAGAACTTCCAAGAGTATCAATCTGTCATGAAAAAGTGCTTCTCAACTTTGCCGTTCGGAATCGGCGTTAAATTGTAGTTCCCCTCAATTCTTCACACGCACTCAGAGAATTGTTGATGAGTGTAAGCCACTTGGGCCTTGGCTCTCAAGGGCTGTTGCGCTACTACTGAACATATAAATGTAACTTTTCGTTTTTTTTTTTTTTTAAATATGCGATATGTTAAGATTTTAAAGAGACTTCACCGAAATGATACTTCCTGTTCATTTTTGCAACGCAAATTAAGAAGAATAAACATCGCTTAGATCTCATCACATGGCACTGCAGACGAATATTTCGTTTTAAATGAAGTCATGCAATCAAAATTATAAGAAATCTCAAACTTGACAGTTTAAAAATGAATAAATAAATACTTCACTAGTTGATCCGACTATCGTTGCGTTGTAAGACAATGTTTACTATATTTTTGGCACACGATAAATTTGTGCGTGTGTGAAGTTTTTTTTTATGAAACATTCATCCATCGAGACTTTGCTGCAGCGATTAAAACTGTGATAAATAGCACTAAGTTTCCAAGACGAAAGATCTACACAACAACCTGGCAATCTCCGGACTCCAGATGGTCAAACTACCAATCAAATCGACCATGTGCCCACTGACTGGTCTATAACCTCCATATGACCCATCTACAAAAAAGGCGATCCTATGTCATGCAAAAATTACCAAAACATATCCCTGCTTAATGTTACAACAAAATCCTATCCAACAAACTATGTGAGCGTCTTAAACCGTTCTGCAACACAATAATCGGCACATACCAGTGTTGCTTTAGGCCAGGCAGAATTGCAAAAATGATGGCTTGGTTAAGCGAAAATTGCGTTGAGCTTTTTGATTGGCCTGCCCAGTCGCCAGATTCAAGCCCAATAGAACATTTAAAGACCTAAAGCACCATCTACGGACCGAATGGAATGCTTTATCTGCAGAAAAGTGTAATCATCTTGTGTTTTCTTTACCGAAAAGAATTGGTGTAGTCATTAAGGCGACAGTTGGCCCAACAAAATATTGAGCTTAATTTAATAAAAACCATTATCCTTCCATACAAAATACTGAAAGATGTTTTAATCAAGTGTGTTTAAATCTTCAAGTCTGAATTCGAGCCCTTTTAAGGTTTTCTGGTATACTGACCATACTTTTCTTGTTAAAAGAACCGGGCTTCGCATAGTCGAAAAAAACGTAGATTATTCTTCTCATAAAGCCTAAAAATATATGACCATTTACCCATTTTTGGTAACCAATCCCTTATTCAACGAAACTTCTCGTGTGCAGCTACTTTATTACCGTGACACACATAATACAAAATACCCACAAGATAATAGAAATTTGAACCAAAAAAAAAATATCAAATAAACAGCCTCTATTGACCTAGCCGTATTTGGGGAGGGTGGAATGGTGTGCAGGGTTACTGTTCAGAACCAAAAAAAAGCCATATGTGTAAATAACATCAAAAGTTGTTATTTTTTTACTGAAACTGACAGATAAAAAAAAATATTTTCAGAAGGCTATGTATATTGTACCTATATGTGCTTGTACATATGTACAGTAGGTACATATGTGTGTACAAGTACGAAAATACTTGATTATACTTTGAACAATAAGTTCAATTTGCGTAAAAAACTGATTGCGTAAAAATTTAAATTTATTAACATGTTTAGGAAAAAAAGAATTTAAATTTATTTATATTAATTTTTTTTAATTTAAATTAAAACTTCAAAATATTTTAAGACAATAAACTTAAGTGACAAAAGGAATCGCTAACATTTCAACCGCAATACGATTGACACGCATCGACGATCACAGAAAAAGACAACGAGATTGAAGGGCCCACTTATAGAATCCGTCGCATTAAAATTTGAATTTAAGAGTTTGATGTTGCTTATTCTTATTGATGTTTCAAAGCTGTAGTATACATTTGGAACAGACAGTGTTTTCTCGAAGCCAACTTTATTCTGTTTGTTCACGTGTTGGATAACATCCGCATAATTCATTTGAAAAACCAAAAACATTGATTAACAAAAAACATTGATATTAAGAATGTTTCTGTTTTCAAAAATTTAACCTTATATTTTTTCTAAACAGAATTTTAAATTCTGTTAATATTTGCTTAAACGACATATGGCGTTCAGCCAAAACCTAGAGCCAAACCCAATCTGTTTTAAGGAGGCGAACTTAAGTAATTATTTCATTTTTTTTCTCACTGTTTTTCTCTATTATTCTGCTACTAGATATAGTTCTTGTTGTAGAAAATAAAAGCTGTATGTGGTATAGAATTATAAAGAGAGTAAAGTTAACCTGTTTCATATCATATACACTCACATTTTGTGTTAGTTTTCCTCAACTTCTCAGGGCTTTACTTTAATTGCAAAAATGGCTCGGTGATAGTGTCGATAGATTTAGACACTATCTCTTTGCCGCGCAATGACTGTTTTATTTTTAAGCTTATAGCGCCAACATTTTTGTAGCTAAAATAGCTATAGTAAAAATTATTTATATGATAAAACAACGTTTGTCGGGTCAGCTAATGGGGTAAGAAAGTATTTAATAGCCGTCTTCTGCTTCTAACAGCTTACCCACCAATTTTTAGCCAAATCGGTACACCCGTTATTATAAATTATTTATATGGCAATACCGTTGTATTACCGGGGCAAGCTAGTATGGATCATTTGTGGTTCTAAACCATTTAGGGCTCCACCCGAACGCATACAAGAAAAATCCAGTCCTTAAGGACGAGTTCAGTAACATATAGCCGTTCTCAGAAATTATTTATATAGCAAAATAATTTTTATGGGTCAGCTCGTAGGTTAAAAATTATTATAGAGCTGTCTCCTGGTTCTAAACTTCTTTCCCATCAATTTTTAGCCAAATCGGTTCAACCGTTCTTAGAAATCATTTATACCTATGGCAGAACAACGTTTACCGGGTTAGCAAGAAGAATAAAAAGTCTCATACATACACAAAATTATTGAAAGGAATGAATGAATGAAACATATCGTTGTTCAAACAAACAAATAAAATAAAAACCAAAGCAGCCTGACTGCGAGTGTTAAATAACACAAAAACAAACTATAACAAATAAAAAACTGACTAAAAGTCAAATCTTTCAAAAATCTAACCCTCTGTGTACACAAACGAATTGTTGTGACACAGAGATAGGAAATTAGAAAAAATGAAAGCGGAACAAGATAGCATACTTAAAGGAGCTTGTAAAAAAGCTCTTGGTTCATGGCAATGATAAACAAACAAAAAAGTCTGAAATGGGAAACCAAAAATCAGTGGAGTGGTTAGCGCAGTGCGTAGTGCATTGGCTTTCCAAGTAGCTGGTCCTAGGTTCAAATCCCAAAGTAAACTCAGAAAGTTTTTCATTAATATGAAAAATAAAAACCAGGCAGCACCACTAACAAAGGAGTCTGATGATCGGCTTGGCACCCGTGAAATAGCTATAACTCCAGCCAAAGAAATTGACGGAAAAAACCATTGGTGGAAGCACCTCTAAGTTGCTATCGTTGTTCAAACAAACAAATAAAATAAAAACCAAAGCAGCCTGACTGCGAGTGTTAAATAACACAAAAACAAACTATAACAAATAAAAAACTGACTAAAAGTCAAATCTTTCAAAAATCTAACCCTCTGTGTACACAAACGAATTGTTGTGACACAGAGATAGGAAATTAGAAAAAATGAAAGCGGAACAAGATAGCATACTTAAAGGAGCTTGTAAAAAAGCTCTTGGTTCATGGCAATGATAAACAAACAAAAAAGTCTGAAATGGGAAACCAAAAATCAGTGGAGTGGTTAGCGCAGTGCGTAGTGCATTGGCTTTCCAAGTAGCTGGTCCTAGGTTCAAATCCCAAAGTAAACTCAGAAAGTTTTTCATTAATATGAAAAATAAAAACCAGGCAGCACCACTAACAAAGGAGTCTGATGATCGGCTTGGCACCCGTGAAATAGCTATAACTCCAGCCAAAGAAATTGACGGAAAAAACCATTGGTGGAAGCACCTCTAAGTTGCTATCGTTGTTCAAACAAACAAATAAAATAAAAACCAAAGCAGCCTGACTGCGAGTGTTAAATAACACAAAAACAAACTATAACATTCAAATCCGTCCAGCCGTTTAGGAGGAATTCAGTGACATACACGACCACTAGAATTTTTTATATAAAGAAGATGAAAATATTTTCGAGCTTTCTGCTTCGAAGTATTAGAAAAAATGATAAGCTTGTTTCCTTTTTGATTATCATGCATTAATAATTTTGCAAAAAATTATCGATTATCGAAACCCTTCCCGAAACAAAAATCCAAGCTACGGCTATGTCTACGGTCATTGAAATAACTCTCTTACCTTTTGGGAAAAGGTATCCGTCTGTATCGCAGTGCAGTCTCGACATCACGAAGCTTCATCTTCATAAAATTCTTGTCCACCATTAAACTGATATAAAATTCGAATTCACTGCACACACTCTCTCGCAACACTCAATTGACACAAATCTAAATTGATTGACAATCACGGATAAGACCCGAATCAGATCAAAGATTCAAGAACCCGAAAATCTAAGAGATATATCGTTTAAACACAGTGATTGATGCCCGATTCAAAAGCTACTGAATATTTCTTTTTCCAAACTTTTAAGTTGTACGTCTTAAGCGATTGAGTATCGCGAACCAACTGATTGTTCCGACTAGAGTTTGACCGCCTTTTGGATTTGGCTTTATTTTTTGTTATTTTTATTAAGCTACTTCTTCGACTTCTTCTTGCTTTGAGTATGACTCTGGACTCTCTCGAAGAATGGCTTACCTAGTGCTTTACAATTTCACGAGCACAATACGGATGACAAGGTAGCAAGAAACGAACCGCTTACGACAACGACACAGCAGTGAAGCGACGATGGATGACTTTGGCCACGGTTTCAGATAGACCGACAACAACAACTACTATAATGAGGCTTGCAGAAATGTGAACGAACTTAATATTTTTATTCGTGGCGCACCTGGTTAGATGTGTGTTTCGTGTTTTTTTGGTATCTGCTAGCTTTATTATCTGCGAGCTCTGAGCTGAGAGAGAGAAGAAAGCCCCAATTGGCCGGCATCACGAGACTTCGGCACTTAGTTCGGCTATGAAGAAATGATGAAGAACTATGGAGATGCCGGTTTTTTTTTTTTGTTAAAATGGATCAAATCTTATGGACAAAAAGAAAAGATCCAAAAGCGTAGGATCGAATTAGCTTGTGCTTGTGGTGAAATTATTGCCGAAAGAACCTACATTCGAACCATGTTCGATTCGAACACGGAAGATGTGTGTCGTTTGGATTTTTGATTTCAAGCCTCAAGTGCCCAATTTTTGCTGAGATAAGCATCGATGGGCGAGCCACAATTAAAGCTTTGATTGGAAGTTAAATACTATAACGGGTAAAAGGGAAATTTTGTGTGGGATTTTTTAAGAGAAAACCAATTGCGCGAAATTGTATAATAACTCATTATGTGTTTTTCGTTTGGTCTAGTTTTTTTCACATCTTTTGAACTGTGGTTATCTTCATATCCGAGGTTTTATGTTGCACAGATGCTTCCATAGACAGCGAAGAGTTACGGCGCTGTTATCCAATAGACTTTTATTGCAATGGTGCATGAAGCGCTGAAGTCGTAAGGTATTATAAAAGCTTCTGTTAATGAATAGTGGACTTGGTTAATGAACCGTTATAAATAGGTTCAATTCAATCGACGTCCGATGAGATAAATCTGTTATTCATTTCACGTTTAATGAAGGTTTTGATTGGGATCAAGGCTTTATTGAAGAAGTAACATAATTGAAGGTATTTTTATTGATTACGGTTTGATGAAACGAGAAAAGAAGGTTCTAGACTTATTCAAGTTTTAATCTTGGTTTTGAGAGTAAAAGTACATTTCTACGATTTTTAAACACAAAAAAGAACAATAATGATTTTTTTGCCTGAAAGACTTTTTGGCCTTGTACAAATTCTCATTCGTTTTTGGATACATTTTCAATTTTCTATCATTTTTACTCTATCGTCTGGCTTTGTGGAATGTACGTGACAACCTCAATTATTTTGTTTTAAGATTCGTGACCTCGAAAAGGTAGGTATTCTTTTCCTACTCCAGTCTTTAGTTTCCGATCTTTTCAGCGACAATTGACAATTTTTGAAATTTTTTTCTCACGATTCTCTAAAGATTTCTTCTTGATGTTAAACAAAACAAAATGTACGCACGTTCTTAATCTACGCAGTTATTGTTTGTGAATCTCTGTGATTAATTATATTGAGAAGTTTGTTGCGTGTTTAAAAAACTATGCGTTTTACTCAGTTTGTATTTAAGGCTCAAACATCAAAATTAATAAATGCAGAATAGCGAAGGATTAACTCGTATTCTGTGGAAAAAGTTGAAATAGCTAATCATAAAATCAAATTTCTCTTAACTGACGTTTACTAACTTATTCCACCGTGAAGGGTGGTTGAGCGAAGGCATAACAAAAGCATAAGTCGATTGCCAAATGTAGGTATAACAAAGAGACACAGTGAGTGTTGAATTCTTGAACATTGTAGATAATTATTGGGAAAGACAGAGTGTGGAAGAGAGTTCCACATTCGCATAGTACGGCTACGGAATGATTCTCTATACTTTAGAGTATATCCAAAGTTGGGGTCGAGGGTAAACAGATGGGCATTCCTAGAAGCGTCAGTATTACGGGCGAATTTTTTGAGGGTAGGAATGCAACTGGCTATTTCTCTAGAGCACTAACCGTAGAAGTAGCGATAAAACACATGAAACGTTACGACGGTGATCTAACGAAGGGAATGAGGTAGTGATGTCTCTATCACCACTCATTCTTAGGGCTCATTTTTGAATACCATCCAAGAGGCTTAAGGATGTAGCTGGAGCACCAGCCCAGAGATGAGAGTTGTACTCAAGCTTTGGGAAGAAACCCAAACATCTTGCGGCGTTTTTTGCGACATCGCATATGTGCTCGTTCCACAAGAGGTGGTCAGTGATGCACATACCGAGAATTTCGAGATGTTAAGTCTCACTGATGTAAGTGCCACTCATGGACAGTGGCAAAGGGGGTAAGTCTCGCTTTAACAATACAAGACAGCATTGGGTTTTTGAAGCATTAAACTCTACGCTGTTTTTTATTCCCTATTGTACAATGCTGTATAAGTCAGAGTTTAAAGAGCTTATCATATTTTGCCATTGCAGTTCCACATCCGAAGAGGAGGGATGTGAGTCTGGAAACGAATATGAAAAGCTAAGGGTACTATCGTCAGCGAAACAATTTATTGGACTAGAAGTTACAGACATTAATGAAAATGAGGAAGAGGGTCGGAGACAAAACGGAGCCCTGGAGCACACCAGCATTTATATTGTGGCTTTCAGACTTGAAACCGTCCAATACATCTTGTATTGAACGGTTCGAAAGAAAGTTTCTAATCGAACGAAGGAGGCATTCATCAATACCGAAAGCACGCATTTTCGATAAGGAAGAAAGATGGCAGACTTTATCAAATGTCTTTGAAATATACAGTGCAACAATCTTTCTTTCTCCAAAACGATTGAAGGATTTTTTCAACTGTTCGGCGAGATTAACCATCAGATCAGCAGTGCACCAGTTGCTGGGAAAGCCGTATTGCTGGACATTGAGAAGATTTCGGTCTTCAAGATATTTCTTTAGCTAATAGTTTGTAAGCGGATTTTTGTATGTTGAGATCTTTTAGGACACTCGCCACAGCTTGAGTGCAGAAGAAGATTTGTCGTATGGAATCATGGACGCGCTCAAGAATTGGAGGAGTCATGATACTCTCTGGCAGCGAAGAGTTGGAGGCGAACTGCCTTGCAAAAAGGTTAGTTTTCACGAGAGTGCTTAAAACTGGTCATAGTCGACGAGCGTAATGTCCGAGATAGAAGAAGAATTCTTCATATTTCTTACATATGACCAAAAATTCTTACTGCCTTTGGGACATTGCAATAAATTTGGTCGTGTAAAAATTTGTTCCGTCGAATACGTGCATTGCATGCCTTCCTGGCTTGTTTAAACTTGTTCCGGTTTTTATCCGTTGGGTTGGCTCTTAAACACCGGAACATTACAAATTAACAATCATATCTGCGCTGGAGTTTACGTCACTATCGAGGAAGCATAGTGACCAGTTAAATATCCGGAAGAAGATATTGAGACCGTCTCATATTGCCATATGGTTCTCTTCGGAGCTCTCTTACTGGATAAGCTTGACACGAGAAATTTGCAGATATAATACTATGGTCTGATCTGCCTAGAGGCGTTAATAAACAGATATTGCATTTATCAGGGTCAGACGTCAGAAACAAGTCAAGAGTTTTCCGCTTGGCCATTAATGTCCGATATTCGAGTAGGCTCAGTGACAAGGTGGGTAAGATGGTTAAACTCAGCAAAGATTTCAGCACACATTCCTTCGGGTGTTGTCGGGCCCAAATGGAGAAGCCACGAAGAAATGTGTAGGTCCAGGTTTGGGCTGTGAGAGAGAAAACATTAGTAAATGATGTGCTTATTGATGGAGAATTCAAACCACATAAAATTAAAAAAATAGATAATCTCCATTCATCTGTGATCTGTTATTGACGACATAATCATATGCACACATTGAATGAGTAAAAAAAAGCTCAATGCAATGTAATGCATATGATAAGCCATGCAATTGTTCGACGGGGATACAAAGGGATTGTTGTAAAGTATTAATACCTAATAATAAAAAATCCTAATTTTTATTGATGAGAAATTTTAACCTATAGATTAACTCTTATTTTATGGGTTAGTTAACTTGTGGAATAAGAGTTGAATAAATTTTTTTTATTAGTATGGCTCAAATAGGCGAATCAATCTCGAACTTTTGGAAAAAGTTACTTGAAAACTTGCATTTGGTCCCAAAAACGTGTAACTCGAGTTTGCAAATTAACTATTTCCTAAAAATTTTCCAAGGTTTGCAACAATTTTTCAAACTTTTTGCAGTTTTAAGGATTAAAAGAGTTTCCTACGTCAATCCATCAGTAGTGTTCTTGACTTCTTTTCAATTTTGCTTAATTTTTGTTTTGAGCAAGTCATCGTTATGTTGTTTAGCAAAGGAGTACTTTCATTCTCGTTGCATGCAACACAAAAATTCACCAATTGCTAGACCCATTTGATCAAATAAATCTTTCACCTTTAAAAACTTACCAACGTTTTAATTGAAAAATTAATAACATGCAAACCTGCACGCCTGCTTGCCTACCGTACGTAACCAAAAACGATGGAATAGGTCTGTTTTCTATCAATAAGTCATTAAATTTCTTACAATCTCCTAGTTAAAAGAGTGTTATCACGCTGGGGGCGTCAATAACATAAGCAGTTTAAATATTAACTTGAAACTAATAAAAATAAACTCTCTGTTAAACTCACGGCAACATGTGCCCAAGCCATAATCGCTCGCAAGATCGACAGGTGGCTTATCCCAAAATAGAAAACCAAAAAATGAATGGATGTTCATTTAATACCCAACTAAACTTTCATTTGTACTTTTGTGAAAATTAGTAAAAGTGATTTCTTAAGAAAGGTGTGAAATTTTTGAACACCTTCTTCCAATAGGTACAAGCCTGACTGTTATTTGGACTTATGTAATCCATCTCTGATCGATATGTTGTGTTTTTATCGTAACCAATTACGTTAGGAAATTACTCCAACTGTTGATTGATTGTGTATTAATTAATGATACCTATTCTATCTCAGTGATTAAAATGGAAATACCCGAGGGTTTATGTGATGGCCTTTCTATTGAAATTAATTAGTGGAGTTGCGATTATTATTTAAGACATTCACACTTTCTGCAGGCGGAAATCTTAACCAGGCCATTTTAAGATGGATTAACATTTGTATGTGAAAAATGACAGATCCTATTTCTTCGTTTTTATGAGGTTATAATATCAAAGACCGAATGGAGAATAGCTTCTCTATTTTTTTTCGCGATTATATAAACATTCGAAAGTGCCAAATGTAAAGTCGATCAATCATTTTACTTTTATTTTGAACTGGAATCACAAAAACATCAATTCAAAATTATAATCGAATGACTCATCACAACAAACACACATAATTTTCACTCTTCTAAGTTCATTTAAAAGTTTTCCTCATAATGTAGAGCATTCAAAGTAATTTAACACCGCTGCCGGTCACTCACAAAAATACTCAGCAGTGGTAGCATTTATATATGGAAATATTTCCTAAACAGAAATTCTAAGAATTTTACTACTCAACATCGATTCAGCATTTATTGAGTTACGTTAGTTTTTCTGCTGCGTTCAGAAGTTACGACAAATGTGGCTATAAAGAGTCCAGGGCTAGAAATATGCATTTGTCGTTTACGATACATGGAATTTTTGTAAGAAATCGTAGCACGTTTTAAATTAAATAAAAAAAAATAAGAAAACAGAAAAAAAAACTTTGATACTCTTAACACATAAGTAGCAAGCAAGACATTTAATTTTTCTTACTAACTTACTTAACCGGCTCGCAATCTATGAAGGACGTCAGCCTGCGATACTGCAGCCTTCCATCGGGTGCGGTAGCTCGTAGGCACTCTATCAAGCGCTATGTCGTTCGCATATAGCTTATGAGCTGGGTGGATTTGTTGAAAATTGTGTTTTCCGTGCTCACACCTGCCTTGCGCACTATTTTCTCCAGGACTATATTGAAGAAATCACATAACAGCGAATCTCCTTGTCTAACCCTGCGCATGTTTGAAACAACTCGGATGAGCTGTTACCCATTTGCATACTGCAATGCGTATTGTTTAGCATCATGCGGCACAGCTGGATCAGTTTGCTCGGGATCAGTTATCGCCATCATAAGCTCTTGGCGGTTGATGCTATCATAAGCAGCTTTGAAGTCGGTGGGTTTCAATTTGAAATTCGTTGGCCTTTTCCAGGATTTGCCTCAGTGTGAATATTTGGTCTATCGTTCTTCTGCCGGTATGCCATCCGACCCGGTGGACTTTTTTATTTTTTTTTTGCTTTTTTGCTTCTCTTTCGTCAATGGCTCGCTCGACATTATGATGCGCATTCAGCAGCTGTTGCAGGTGCTGCTTGAAAACATCAACATATCCCTGTGCTTCGGTGACTAGGTTTCCTTCACTATTTCGAAGAGCCTGTGGCCCGGTTCTGAAACTAGATGCTGATTGCTTCGACCTTTTAAAGAAATGTGGGGTGTTGTTCTTGGCCTGTGACTCTTCTAGATCTTTGAGCTGAGAAACTGCGGATGCTCTTCGCTTCTTCAACAGTAATTTGCCTACGAAAGTGTTTGACGCAATCATAAGATCATTTTTAATGTTTGTTCAAATATCAGTCTATTGTATTTATCAACATGATGTCTTGGACTATCCAATTCACTAGTTTCTACCAATAAATCGGTTACGCTTATGTTAACAAGAACAATACAAAATAGTATTTTGCGTGAACAAAATTATTCGGCAATAATAACACACGTAAACGCGTTGTCAAAACATTCGGTTACAATCAAAATTAACCCAATATATTTTTTAACAAAAAAAAGAAAAACCAAAATATTGCCTAGTCTTCCATTTTTCGTGTATTTCGTTTGGTTGTTGAAATGTTTACTCGTTGCCAAGGTGTTTCTCAAACAAAATGCATATTAGGCATAAAACCCAAGCTAAATAATGCAAAAGACGCGTGCATGGTAATTTTTTTATTTATTACTTTCTTTCAATGTTTTATCAACAAAATAATTATTCAAATTACATTTATTTATTTCTTGCGTTTTTTGTTCGTTTTGTATTTACGTTTTCTATCACAGGCAGGAATATGATGTCGCGTGATTGCAAGTGGTTATGAATGTCAAGAGGGTTAAGGTTTAAGCCTCTTTAACTTGTTGTTGTTCGGAGCTTAGCTGGAAAGATGAGGCCTATAAATAATGTCATTCACTGACGAAGCACAATTGCATTTATTTAAATATTTAAATACCTCGAACTCATTTTGACAAGCTGTTTAACTCCAAATTTTATCGAATCAATGTGACATTTAAAGTGTTACACGCTTGTTTTTTACTTTCAACAACTTTAACCTACATACGGATATTTTGTTCAAATTGTGGAGAAGCTGTAACCAGTATCCGCAATAATTACTATCATTAAACGGGATCAGTTGGCTTTAATTATTATTTGGAAAGCCCGAGCACAAGCTCTTTAAGCCTGTTGAACTACACGAACAATTTTTTTCTTTTTTTTTAATTTTGCGAACCGATGATGATTATGAAGAAGAGATTGGCTTCGAACCGTTTTCAGTGAATGAAAATCGCAGATTGAATAACCGATTTGTTTTACTTTCGTTCATTGATTGTAAAACGTTGATTAGACTCGCCAATCATGAATGGCTTTAAAATTTGATCATCGCCACCGCTAGCCACACCGTTGCAGTACAATGATGTCGAATATACCCAACTGACTTTGATTTTTAGTATGCATGAAAAAATAAAGAAGTAGCAGAGAAAGAAAAAAAAAACAACAAGCTATCTGATACATCGTCGTCGGTTGGTGGTCGAAACTGCTGCGGTTTGAAATTAACTAATAGATCGCCGCATGTCACGGCTTGCACGAGATAGATGCCTCAATTGCCAACACCGAATAGCCATTCTCCGGCCTCAGGCCATAAACAATTTTATATTTACCTTCTCTTAGCTTGAATAAAAGCGAACACTCTTATAATCCAAGCTTTGCATAAAGCGTGGGTTTTTTTTTCTGTCAATTTTTTTTTTAATGAATTGTTATAGACGACGGTAAAGTTTTTTTTGTTATGAATTGCTGGACAAATGACCATTAAACTGGTTTCCATGAGATAGAGTTCAATAACTTTTGGAGAGTATAATCTTTGATTGAGCATCTATGGAAATATGATAAATCACTCGCTATGACATGAACCATTAAAAGTCACCATACACAAATTTATTCATAAATAATAAATTCTTGCATAATGAATTGGTTTTGCTGTTTGTTGTCTTCGAAAATTCAGGGTAAGTCGTGAAAGGAAAAAAATAGCTCGAAGGAAAATTGTTTGATATTCAGTGTATTGAACTTTAAATTAAGCGAAATTATTTCCAATTAACAGAAAAACACTCAAAGGTGCGAGATCCTAGTGCGAGTTTTTAAATTTACGAGCCCGTGAACCTGTGACTATAAAAGTCTTAAATTGATTTTGAATCAATTTATTTTTTTTTATTGCAAATAAATAATTGCGAAGTTACATTCCCAAAGCTGGCCAAAGATGGGCACCTAAACCAAAAACAAACTAGTGCAAGTCACTCAATTGAATGAGAATCAAGGAGAACGAAGATTAGTATTTTGTTTTTTTGTGTTATTTAACACTGCAGTTAGGCTGCGTCCGTCAATTTCATTTATGTTGTTTGAACAACGATTAATATTGTTTCGTTGCAAGGGAGATTTGGATTTACACTAATTACAAATTGAATGGTGTTATCTTACCTTCATTCTCCTTAATTCTCATGATTTTGAGTCTCTTGTATTGAATGAACTATGACTGAAAAACAATTCCTTTTTTATCTGCAGATTCTAATAAATTTAAGTAGCTTAAACAGGGCCGATTGGTTGCTTGTAAAAAAAAAAAACAATCTTTCGAATTTAATGTTCTTTAAATTACATCCATTGATTTTTGAAAACTTTCCAAAATAATAAAAACATAAATTTTCTATTAATTAGTTTTTAATCAATTTCTATTTGTATTTTTTAAGGATCCTTAAATTAATAATTATAAGACTCCTCCATTGACTAAAAACTGTCCCATTGCCTTGCAATATGTGAAACATTGTAAATTTTGACTACATACAGTCCCATATCCGTAAACCTCATTTAAAGTTATTTCTGATTTGGTATACGAAAAATTAAAAATAAATGTTCTCCTAAATTCTTTGTGCCCAGGGCCACTTATCATATACCCAAAAAATAAATAAAACAAAGTTTCAATGTTAAGTTTTGACTTTTTGAGAATGCTCCCACACCACCATCACCCTCATAGTTAGTTTATAAATGTTGGTTTAAAAAAAAAGAGTAAATAATAACCAACCAGCAGTGCTGATTTGAGGCACAAAAAAGGAGAAAATGTTTAAACCCTAACAACGCAAGATCCCCCAGGCTATAACTTGTCACATGCAAAACCCCAACACAATCGAGGTACACTACATAATTCAATCTCCATTTTTCCTTCTCAAATTGAAACAAAACTCGCAAAAATAAAATCAGTCAACAACAACAACTGCCTTCTTTTTAAATAAAAATAACGAAAAAAAAAGAAAAATCTGTACCTACCTCAAATGAAAAGTTCATTTCCTGCAGCGGCAGTCCTTCATGACATTCCCGGCAACATCCCCTTCGACCAGTCGACTTTTTTTCTTGCAAGCTTCCAGGCATGAACATAGTTCTGTGTTGTGGTAATGTTTTTTTCTCTCTTTTTTATTTACCTATACAATTGGTAGGTACTCAACAATTCTGACGGTTTGTTCGCTTGCAAAACTTTGCAAAACTCTTCACCCTTAATACACTTTGTCCTGTGTAAATCAAACAAGTGCCTTTTTACCTCATGCTCAGAGTCCGATCCGTGGCAATTGCTGTGGATAGGTGCTTTTTGAGCTTCATCATTTTCATTGTATTATGCCAAGGGGTGAGTGTGGTAAATAGTGATGAGGACGAGTGGAACTTCAAACAATTAAAAAAGAAAACCGTGAAAAGAATGGTCAAGTAAAATTTACAGGGAATTGTGAAAATACACAATAACCCAGTGGAATACAGTGGAATTGTTCTCAGTATCAATCAAACAAAATATAAATTTCAATAAACAAGCAGCATAATGTGTAAAATCGCACAATAGTTTTAAAATTCAAGAATAAGTGGAAAATGGCTTTCCGAATTCGTTGAATGTGCAGACAAATTGATTAAGAGGACCACTGTGTTCAGAAGCTCTTAACCTCTCCGCCATTTGTCGACCTCATAATTTTATTTCTATTTTGTTTGCTTTGAAAAATAAATTATTACAAGTTAACAATCATTGACCACAAGTACATAGTTATGAGTAGTGACTGTTTTATGTTCTGTCACTCACAAAAACATGCCAGCTACATGTGTTTATTTAACATTTTGCACAAACGATGATGTTAACATTTAATTTGTTTTACGTTCATTTACAAAAAAAATTAAAATTCAATAAAATAACATAAGCTTCAGTTGCTGAAGTGGCAATAGTTATTATAAGAATTCAAGTCCTCTTGTAAAAGTAAGCAATTTTTTTCTCCACATTTGAGCATAATTAAATTGCAATCAGTGATCGCTATGAAACACTTGTCACAACTATTGGCTTGTTTGCTTCTGTACTCTATTGGATTTAATATGGAAAAAAATGATTTATTAATAAAAATTAACTCTGTATGAATGAATTAATAATCCCGATGTTTTGAAGTCAACATTTTCAGTATGAAAATCTTAACAAAAATTTTTAAAGATTCGATATGTAAAAACGCTTTTGTTCAATTTGAAGCTCCGCCAATACCTTGATGTTATATTTTTTGACATTACACAAAGTAGGATTTGACATTTCTAACAAATAAAGTAATTTCCCGTGTGCTTCATTCCGAGGAAATCTGAAAAGTAGAATGAATAAGTAGACAAATTTGTGTTTTCGTTCTGAAATTTTACCTTCATATTTCTTTTATTGACATAAGCTACATATAAATTCTCAAGATAGTAACGAATCCAACAAAGAATAGCACAAGGCTGACAACGAGGGCTCTGAAAATTTGTATTCCGTCCATTACAAATTCTCGAGTTCAG
This sequence comes from Sphaerophoria taeniata, assembly GCA_943590905.1. Classification (NCBI taxonomy): domain Eukaryota; kingdom Metazoa; phylum Arthropoda; class Insecta; order Diptera; family Syrphidae; genus Sphaerophoria; species Sphaerophoria taeniata. Next base: position 150,815,354 of record OX016541.1, read on the forward strand.
ACATACATTTTTAATTTGACGTTACTGACAAATTTCCCAGATCAAGCTCAGAATTTGGTAAAGCAAGATATTCATTCTTTTGGTTGATTTTTAATTCTATGACGAAAGAATGTCATCATTTGTCTAAAGAAAAGTGATCTACTGAGTTACATAAAACAGGTCCTTTTTGAAACTCACCAGTTAGCCAGGTGGTCGGTAAGTTTCAGGAAATTTTCGTTCTCGAGCTCTAGTTGCTTAATTAGCTTGAAGGTTAACAAAAAATCAAGAAAATGTAGAAGAACCTTTCGGAAAATATTCAAATATTTCAACATTTAAGGTTTGAAATCAATATGAAATGTGTCTTACTACATTGATGCATGACGTTTATAGCTCAGTTAACTGTTTTCTGCGAATTTCTTCTCGTCTCTGAATAAGTTGACATTGACACTTTGCACATGAATGATGCGAACTACAGACACATAGCAGCACTGGCGACTGAGGCCATCGGCTGGGACTGAAACAAGACATACGACAGAGAGAGATAGATAGACACATAGAAGGAAAGAACACATAACATAAACCTAGGTGGCACAGAGGAGGAGACATAGATTTATATTGTCTCATATCATCATATAGGTGGCCTCAGATAAGCTGGCGATTATTGTAGAAAAAGACTGCTGCCGAAGCTGGGGCTTGAACCCGCAACGTTTGGCTTAGCAGTCAACTACACGATCCTCTGAACCATGGCCACCTGCCGTCTCTGAATAAACGTTGCCGAAGAGTAACTATCAATTGGTATTCTTTGCAAATCCTTCTGAATAAATACAGCTGATTTCTGAACGCCCCTGAGCCTTCCTAGATAACCAAAGGAAAACCAAAACAGGTTTAAACAAGCCAGGAAGGCCTGCAATGCCCATATTCAACTGAAAAAGTTCTTGCATGACCAAAAATTGAGGCAAAAAATAGTAAAATGAAGAATTCTTCTTCTTCATCGGTCTCAATGACACTCTCTCGCGAAAGCTAATCTTTTTGCTAGGCAGTTCGCCTCCAACTCTTTGCTGCCAGAGAGTGTCATTACTCCGCATGTTCTTGAGTCAATGATTCCATGGGACAAATCTTTTTCTGCGCTCATGCTGTATCGAGAGTCCTAAAAGATCTCAACATACATAAATCCGCTGGTCCGGTTGGTATCCCCACTATTATTCTGAAGAGGTGTTCTTCCACGCTGGCAAAACCCTTCCGTAAGCTTTTCCATTCATCCTATTCTTCTGGGCTCGTTCCGAGCAGTTGGAAAACAGAATTTTTCCAGCCAATTCCAAAAAAAGGCCAATCTTCTTCTCCCTCCAATTATCGATTGATTGCACTTACGTCCCTTCTTGCTAAGGTCATGGAAACGCTGATAAATTATCAGCTCAAGAAATATCTCGAAGACCGAAAGCTTTTTAATGACCGGCTGTACGGCTTTACAGCAATAGGTCCACTGGTGACCTGATGGTTTATCTCACCAAACAGTGGAACAAATCTTTACATCGTTTTGGAGAAAATAAGATTGTTGCACTTCAAAGGCATTTGATAAAGTCTGGCATCTTGCTCTTTTATCGAAAATCTGTGCTTTCGGTATCGATGAATCCATCTTTCGTTGTATTAGAAACTTTCTTTCGAACCGTTCAATATAAGTTGTATTGGACGGATTCAAGTCTGAATCCTTCAATATAAATGCTGGTGTGCCCCAGGGCTCTGTTTTGTCTCCGACGCTCTTCCTCATTTTCATAAATGATCTCCTGTCTGTAACTTCTAATTCAATTAATTGTTTTGCTGACGATAGTACCCTTAGCTTTTCATATTCGTTTCCAGACTCACATCCCCCCTCTTCGGATGTGGAGCTGCAATGGCAAAATATGATTTGCTTATCAGACTTAAATAGCATTGTACAATGGGGAATACAAAATCGCGTAGCGCGTAGCGAGATATTAACCGCCACTGCCACTATCCATGAGTGTGGCATTTGCATCAATGAGAGCGAACATCTCGAGATTCTCGCTATGTGCATCATTGACCACCTCTAGTGGAAAGAGCACATATGCGATGTCGCCAAAAACGCCGCAAGATGTTTGGGTTTCTTACGACGGTGCAAGAAATTCTTCTCCCCGTCTGATCTGGCTGCTATCAATAAGACCTATATTCGTCCAAAGCTTGAGTACAACTCTCATCTCTGGGCTGGTGCTCCAGCTACATACTTAAGCCTCTTGGGTGGTATTCAGAAAAGAGCCCTAAGAATGATTGGTGATAGAGTCATCACTGCGTCATTCCAATCTTTAGATCACCGTCGTCGTACCGTTTCATGTCTCTCTCTGTTCTATCATTACTTATACGGTAATTGCTCTAGTGAAATAGCCAGTTGCATTCCTCTCCTTAAACAATTCAACCGTAATACCCGCGCTTCCAGGAATGCCGATCAGTTTACCCTCGAGCCCAACTTGGGACGTACTCTTTAGTATAGAGAATCGTTCTTAAGCCGTATTACGCGAACTGCCTTCCACACTCTGTCTTCCCCAGTCCCAGTTCAAGAATTCAAAACCAATGTTCTCCGACACCTCCTTTTACATCCTCTGTCCTTTCCCTAATACTTGCACTGTGCTCTTGGCATATAAAGGCTACTGAAAAAAGCCCTTGATTGCGCGTTGATTATACAAAAAAAAAAAAAATTGGCAGTTAAGAATCAACATTCAAATCTCAAACCATTTTCCACTTTCCAAACCCACTTCCTTTCCAACATTAATCAAAATTAGCAATTCGAAATTTTTCCTCTTCCTTGGAAACCCTTCTTTTTCTGTTATGGCTTCTGATTCTAAATCCAGGAAACAAATTCGCTTCTACATGTCCAATTTAACTTCCCCGGGATGACAAAAAAAGACATCGCCATAATTTCCTTTAATGTGTTCAAATTCAAATATACACATTACAGTTTTTAATACACCTATAAGTATGCACGAAATTTTGTTTTCCGTCGTCAACGAATCTAGTACAATTTGCCGATCCAAACCAATTTTCCAGCTCTGAGTTGCCTTAAATTCAATAAGAAAAAGACAAATGAGTTATTTTTATATAATTTATTAATTTTTTCTATTTGATTCAGTGCATCATTTCATAAAATAATAAATATAGTTTTTTTTTCTTCTCATCTTCTGTTTCATTTTTTATCCCATTCATAAATACATTTCATGTAAGTATAAATTTAATTATTTGTTTTTGTTTTTAATTTGAAATATCCTCATTTAAATCAATACAAAAAGTCTACATTATAATATTTACAATACAAATAGTTTAGAGTAATAACTAGTTAACTTATTCAATTATTTTAATTTAATAATAATACATGAACCAAATGAATAAATAAAAATGAAAATCGAACAACATTCAAGCAAAATGTTTAGAGACTAGTTTTAAGTTTTAATTCTTATTTTGTAAATTATTTTAAATAATTGTTGATTTTGCCTTGTCGATGGTTTGAGTTGTTGTCATAATTTGTTTATGTTTTTTAGTGTGGCAGATGTTGCCTTATTGGTTTTTTGAAGTCAAAAAAATGATTAATTTTGTGTTTTGGTGGAGAGAGCATTAAAATCTGGCCACACATTCCTTTAGCGAGTCTTTCGCCTTTGAATTGGCAGTGAATTTTGTTAAAAATAATTAATTAAACATGTTTTTTTTAAGTTATAGAAAAATCAACAAAATATGAACAAAATGTTTTACCATCAACTGGACAGTGTGTGATTGTTTTTATCGTCTTAAATTAAATTCATTTCGTTTTTTCATATTGGCACCATTTGGCATGTTTCACATTGACCAATTTTTTTTTTCATTCTTTAACAAAAATTAGTAAATACGAGGAAGAAAAATTTAATTTTTTCTGTAATTTCTTAAAAATTAAAAATACCAAAGTTAAAGAAAAATTGGATTTCCGACTGTTGGATGTGAAGATTTAGTTTGTAAAAATATATTTTTTATTTAAGTGAAGTTTAAGATTTAAATAAAAGAAAAAAATTATTCGAAATTTATTTAAATAAAATAAAAACAAAAAATTACCAACATCACCCTCTTTTTCACTTATATTATAAGTACCTATAATGTATGTATATAATAATTGTATAAAGTGCGTTTCTAAAACCGATTAAATTTACAATCCTTACCTAATAAATGTATTTTTTTTTCATGTATTTATGCTATTTTCTTGTTTACGTGTGTGAGTTAGACTGAGTATGATTCATACACCACTTAAGTCCACCCTTACGCCAGTAAAGTCATCTAAATTTAGTAATTAAATATTTCTAAATTTTACATGTAAATTTATTTATATATAATTTTTTTAACCTTTTTAATTGTTACCATTGTTTGTTTGTTTATCTTTTATTTCTATAATTTTTAATTGAATTTACAAGAAATTCATCACCTAGTTGTAGGAATTGTTTGTTTTATACTAAATTTTTTGTTTACTTGTTGTCTTAATTAATGTCCTACGAATAATTAAATTAAATAGTTTTTTTTTCTTAAGTTTAGTTTTTTTTTTCAATTTGTTTGAGTTTTGTTATGGGTTTTTGAAAATTAATTTGATTTCCATTATCTGAAAGTCCTTTTTTAAGTTTTCATTCCAAAACTACGTTTTCTTTTTTATATGGAAATGAATTTCTTTTAACAAGTGATTTATTTAGTTTAAGCTAAAATGCATTGAATTTCTTGTTTTCGAAATAAATTGTTTGCAGTTTTTTATACATTGTGCGATAAATTTCGTTTGTTTAGAAAATGCAAGTGGTCGCAAGATGATGCAAGAAAAAACAAAATTAAAATAATAGTGGAAAACAAAAGTCATGTACCAGAATTTCGAATAAATTATTCATCGAGTTTTATAAGGTATCGAAAAAGCCAAAATCCTGAATGCCTTGAAATGACACTTCAGAAAATTAAAAAAAATGCTTTTCTGAGCATTCACAGTAAAAGACTTCCCCCTTGGAGACGAGAAGCTCGAAATGATGAAAACGAGGAAGGACCAATGTTGAAAGAATTTATGTAATCAACCATTTCCGTAAATTTTCAGAACGATTAAAATCAAGAAGTGATACAGCAGTTTCAAAAGGCAAGACTTTAAGGTCGGGATGATTTCACATAGAGGAGGAATTAACACTAGCCCATTTCTTGAAAACTATTCATTTTGCAGCATTTTAAGTGATGAACAAATGAAGTAAGTCATGATGTGTAGTGCTAAATAGCTGATCAGGATCACGATCAGTGTGTCTTTGAAGCTGTGAGAAGTGGAGGTAGTTTTATTTATTTTTTTAGTCGGTCGATCTATTTTTTAATGGTAAGTAATCCAAGTGCAATTTCTATAATTCTAAGCTTTCGAGACTTCAATTGTAATTTTGGGGTGCATCTGCATTTGACTAAAACGTATAGGTCGAAAAACTATCTTTCTTCGCGTTTTTATAAGTGTCGTAGAATTTTGTCTAGAAAAAGATTGAAAGGAGGTTTTGACAATATTTTTGTAGGAGCAATTGACATACCCAAAATCATGGAATGTAAACAAACTTGCTGAAAAAGCTTGGCTTGCGGGTTTTTTGAGACGGAACAGTTGCCGAAGCTTAAGCTAGCCAGAAAATACGAGTTTGGTACGTTTTATTGCTTAAAAAGCAAAAGTGCAACTTTTTTTTCAAACCTACAGACGACGATTGAACGATTATAGGGCAACTTTTATTTCGTTAGAAACTTTACACAAACTTTCACAATTTCTATAGGCAATTGCAGAAAAGGGACTTTTGAAATGCTGCTCTCTCTATTTGTCAAAATCTCCTAATGTCAATACAAATCTTCCTTACCCGGAGGAGGAATTGATAATTTGGAAGGGTTCAGAAAAAAGTCTATAACTCAGATAAAAATATTTAAATCGATACTCAAACGATGTTTTTATCTTGCTTAAACGATATTTTATAAAATAAAAAAATAGAGTGGCGCGACAGCTCTTGAAGTGCCAAGGCCTAAGTGGCTTACTCTCATCAACAATTCTCTGGTTGAGTGTGAAGAATTGAGGGGACCTACAATTTAACGCCGATTCCGAACGGCAAAGTTGAGAAGCACTTTTTCATGACATGTTTATACTGTTGGAAGTTTTGTCAGTTCTTCGCAAGAGGCAGTGCCCGCGAAAGATGAAAAAAAAACTATGGGTAGGACTCGATTCCACGGCGTTCTGCTGAGCAGCCAACGCACCTTACCACTTAGCCACGGACACTACAAAAAAATAATGATAATGCTAATTTCTAAGAAATTAAATTGTATTTGGATTTTGAGAAATTTTGAAAAGTTTGTTAACGTGTCATATCCATCCCGACCTTACCCTATAATGGAAAACACATTCGTTCTCCTTGATTCTCATGCATTTGAGTGATTAAAAAATGTTCATTGTAGTATCAAATTAGAGGTGCCAGCACGTAATTTGATACAATCGAGGATAGAAAATTATGTTTTGTCATAAAATTAGTAAGAATTCAATTTTGTTCTTGTTTATGGACTTATGTATTTGTAGGGAATTTCTTCTAAATAGAAATGCTTGCATGAAAACAATTTTCTATAAAGTAAAGGGTGTCTCAGTATAAGTGCACTTTTTCATTTTAAAATAAAAACATGTATTTTATGACAGAGTTGTGATATTTTATTGTAAAGAACACATGTTCCGATGAAGTATGGAATATAATATCCAGCGAATGACTCCCTGGCTCCAATGACTGTCTATTACTCTTTTCATGAAATTTTTCTTGTTTTTTGCACAGAGGTGTGGCTATATCTCCCCGATGACACGTTGGATACCGGAAAAAAATCGCACGATCTTGGTGGCCAGTAGTTGACATCAGAATTTCGTGGGATAATGTGTTCTGGAAATCTTTGCTGTAATAAGTCAATTGTTTCATGCGCAGTGTGGCAGGTTGCGCCGTCCTGCTGAAACCACATGTTGTCCAGATTCATGCCGTCCAGTTGAGACCATAAAAAGTCTGTTATCATAGTATTTCTGCAATTTCGGCCTCATTTTCAAAAAAGTTAGGTCCAATCACTCCGCCTGACCAAAATCCGCACCATACAGTTACTCGTTGTGGGTACATTTGTTTCTCATGGATTGCATGAGGATTTTCTGAGGCCCAAATTCGACAATTTTGTGTATTTACAAAGCCATTCATATGGCAATGCGCTTAATCGGAGACTTTACCCCATTGATAACGCGTTGTTCTTTCGAAAAGCGGTCCATTTTTAATAATCGGAATAAATAGAGTTGACAGCTGTAAAATTTTTCAATTTCCAAAATTTCAATTTTAAAAAGTGGACTGTGACAGCCTTTAGTTTGATGGACTTGTATGCTGCAAGATAAGACGATACAAAACAATTACATACTGCTACTGCTCGATTGTATGGAGTAAACTCTTTCAGTAAGTGTTTCTTGTGAAATATTCGAAGAGCCGATCTCTGATCAGCTTTGATGTTTTTTCGAAGAAATGACGTTCTAAGTGCTATTATTCGATGAATTGTGTTCTCCAAAATTGTTTAACTGTACCGAAGCAGTACACAGAAACTATTTATTTTCGTCACAGTGATTTGAAATATTTTCAACAAATCGGTATATTTAGAGCAAACAATTGTGGTGTCAGAATGTTTTTACTCTTAATTCACTGTCCTAAACTGCTTCGATGAAAATATTCAAAATATTTTTTCCCTTTTTATTTTTAAATTAAAAATTAAACAACTGCAATCAAATAATAAAGACCAAAAAATATTTAACGATGAAATATTTTTTGAATGAGTTTAAAAAAAATCAAAGTAAAAGGGTATTAATTATTCCTTGCAACCACGAAAAAAAAAAATTAAAATTAGACAAAAATAGACCAAGTAAAAAATCAATAGGTACCTATTATAATAAAAAAATTGATTTTTTTTGCTTAACAATTTTATGTGAAATTTCATCACAACACTCTCGAGATTTCATAGAACAGTACTATCAATTACATGCGCTTAGTTTTATGTTTTTATTTCGTTTTAAATTTATAAATATTTACAACTGCATTAAACTATCATTTTTTTATATTAAACTTAATTTTTTTAGTTCATAATTTAAATTTAAATATTTTTATTTCGAAGGTACCTAATTTACAATAGTTTTTTTCATCTCTGAATTTTTTTCTCTGTCACTGTCATTAAGTTGTCTTATCTATCTTACTGGCTATGTAAAAAATTAAATAAAATAAATTATAATAAATTGCTAAAAACAATTTGAATTTATGGTTGATGCAGAAAATGTTTATTTTTTTTGTCAATTAAAAAAATTAAATTTCAATTTAAGGCAGTGACTGTGTCATTAAATTAAAACAAACAAAAAACCTATCAGATGTTAAAAATATAAAAAAATGATTGAAAAAATAACTGAAGTAATGAATACATACTTTAAATGTAGTAATTGATGTAATATTTTTTGTTTTTGCTTATGTTACACACATTTTATACAACATATCACACAGTGGTCTCCCGGTCGACGTGAATATACTCGACCGGCTGAAGCCCGTGTCAGGAAGCTGGATCGATAAATAGCGAATCCTTTTTGATGTCCTTTTTCAGTGTTCCATTAAGTATCGTTTTTTGGACGACAGATTTTTTACGTTTTCTCAGTAAACCAAATATGCAGAATATTAAGCAGGCAGTGATTGCTGCTGCTATGCAACCTAAAGCTGCAAACACACCACCTGGTAGTTCCAGCAACTTACGTGCAGTGCCGCATTCCTCTTCGGATTCATCGAAGCCCGATGGGCAATTTGTGTGACCTAAAAATATATAAATTGATTTTTTTCAAACAAAAAACTCGAATTGGAAAATTGAATAAAAATTATAAAGGAAGAAAACGTTGAGCTTCAAGGCAAAAGGTCGTTTGTTCGACACCTTTTGGTCACTTAAAACTAAATAAGTACCTTTTGTTGCTCTGTAACTTGATGAAAAGCAAGAGCCCACAACACAAAATTTCCTCAAAATTCTAATCACCCACAAATAGACAGTTAGACTTCCCTACAGGATGTCGATCATATCCGTCCTGCTAATTTGCCTTTTGTCGAATAAACTACCAAAAGAGAAATCTAATTAAAATAAACTGAGTGAGTAGGGCCATCTTGCGAGTCGATTTGTAATTCACCGGACGACTAAGCAAATATTCGACAAAATGATTTTTCACCCTCCTATTCCCCATCAGGACTCATCCGCAATTGAGTTCAAAAATAATAAAAAAAACGTAATTCATTCCTTCCAGTTCAAGTGACGAGGACGAAAATAGGACAACTGAGAAAAAAAAACAGCATTGTGAAGAAAAAATCCTCATCGCTTAGAGGTACAGATTGGCGTCTATTTCGTCTTCTTTAGAGCGTTCCGAGTTTGCACGTACTGATTCTGATATAAAAACCGCATCCCGTGTCGTCGTTTTTCGATGCTTTACCGCAATACCACACCATAATGGCATATCAACTATACCCAACCACCAAAAGCAAAGATTCCCACTGTAACCTCAATAACAACCCGAGCAACGAACGATGCCACGGTAAGGAGGATCTAGAAGACCCCGGAAATTGCAATAAAAATTAGGCACTTGTATTTTTTTTCACACTTCAACTTCATTCTGTCGTTTCACTCTCTTCTTGCCATCATTCTTTCTATATAATTTCTTTTTTTTTCGGTTAAGGAAAAGTAGAAGTAACGATGAGAAGAACATTCCACAAATAGTGCGGCGTTGGTTGGTGCAGTAGCTGTAAAAAGATATAAAATTCATCTTCATCTAAAATCTAGAAGACAAATTTACTTGTTCGTCTTTGGCTTTGGGCATAAAAAAGACATCACAGCTCAGTGTTACCATTGCCATTAAACATGTTTAACGGGGCAAAGTGTAAGATTGCAGAAATAAGAATAAAAAAAGGACATTGAATTTTGTTTTTAGAATTAGTTTTGAAGGCTCGGGAGAGGAACTGTGAAGTGATTATTGTATGAAATGAAGAATCGGAACTGCATTTGGCTTTTCAATTATTTTGCTGCAAGTGTTGGTTTTTTGGAGCTCGAAATTATGAGAACCAGGAAGTAGGGTAGACTGGGTACGGTTGAAACAAAGGACGGTTGAAACAAATCAAATTTTCCAGGAACGGTAGGCGATACGCGAAAGTTTGTCAAGAGCAAACGAAGCAAATACATAGTGCTACAATCGTAGGTTTTCCTTTTCACGTGGCGCGTGGCAATCGTATGAGAGAGCATTTTTTTTATATTGGCAACCAAAAGTAATTATTTATGTGCCGTTTTCTTTTTCAATAACTGAATTTCTATTTATGTAAGAATATTGTGTATCTGTTTGTGTTATAAATGAAGAGTGCATAACGTATCGCAGTGACCTGTTTCAACGTATTTTTAATGTGATAATAGTTATATACAATTTTGTATTTAAACAAGGGTTGGGGACGGTTGAAACATTTTTTTTGGGTACGATTGAAACAAAATTTGTACGTAGTTTATATAGGAGCTCATATGTTTGCCACAATTGCTACTCGGAATATTCCGACTAATTAATTTTTCGTTTAAAAAACACGATGGAATAAGGTTTTTGTTCAGTTTATTTTAAAATTAAGTTTGTTTACGTTTGTTTTGTTTTATAAAGATATGGATTATTTATTTATTTATTGTCGTGTTGTTTTGTTTTATTAATTGTTGATTTTTTTGTGTTATGTTTTTTTTAATAAATTATTATTAATAAAAAATTAATCACCCAATGGAATATGTGATAAACATTGTAAAACAATGTCAAAAATAAAAAATATGTTTATTATTTCATTTTGTTACAACTGACCCCAGTCACTGTTTCAACCGTCCTTGGTATGGGTACGGTTGCAACAAAAAAGATGTTTTTTTTAAATTCCATATTTTTCATAAAGTAATGCACGTAGGACTCAAAAGTTACCCTTCAGTTGTAGATGAAAACCCGCTTTTTTATTAAACATATCCACTTCATCGCTCAGTTTACAGAAATCAAAGTTATGAACAATAAAAGCGAAATTGTCTCAACCGTACCCAGTCTACCCTACCAATGTAGAAATATAATTTTTTTAATCTCTCCTGTTTGTCCTTGTTCAGAACGATGCAGAAAATTCATGAAGAGATAAAGCAAAGATAAAGGCTAGATTGCGCGCGATACAATTAAAAAAACCTTCGTTCTCCTTGATTCTCATGCATTTGAGTCACCGAAAATTTTTGTTTTTGTCATAAAATTAGTAAAAACTTCATTTTGTTTTTGTTAATGGACATATTTTGTTTTGGACTGTCTTAACGATCGGACGATCTCAGCCTGCCGACTCTTCTTTTAATCTCACCATCATTACCTCAACTGATGATTGGTTAAAGATGTTTTGAGTGAAGTTTAATCCTGTGTGCATAGATGTAGAATGGAGGCGCAGATTCAACCATGAAGTGTACTCGATGTACATGACCGATCTAGCCAGAAGAGTAATGGTTTAACGACTATGACGGGTCACGTAGAGCGACCGCCCTGGAATGACAATCAGATGAGAGAACGCAACTCAGAGCAACTCACAGGTCTGCACTGGTCGAACTCTAAAACAGTGCCACCACAAGCAAGAATAACATCACAGTCCTTGCTTATAGCTGCATTTTAATATTTCATCCTTATTTTCTTTGAGTTTTCCCATCCAATGAATTTGATTCTAGGGTTCAATACCATTTGTTCAATACCATTTGCTCTTTCTAGATCCCCCCATACAATTGCTGGTTTGGGTAAAATGCTTTTACTTATAAATTATGTAATCGAGTGAACTGAATGAAAAATTACACTCTTCCATTCCCAGCAAGAAAAAGAAATAAGCAAACAATAAAAAGTAAAATAAATGATGTAAGAAAACAACAAGACATAAGAAGAAAACGCAACACACTTACCGTCACACCACAAGTTTGCAGCAATGCATGCATCAATTTCAGGACATTTGTATTCGCAATCCGATTCTCTTGGATAAAGTCCAAATTCACCGAGCGTATCATTCCCCGTTGTGGAAGTGTTTCCCTGCAGGTCCAGTTGCTGCAGAAGTGCTATTCGTGTACGATGTATTTCCAGCCATGTGAATGCAATGTCGCCGGGTTCTTTGAGTATAGGTTCCAAGACTAGACTTACAGGTCTGTTATTTAGAGAAAAAGAAGAGAAAAGGACAATCATAAGAAATGTGTTTTGCGATTATGCACAAAATTTGTCGACTATGAATTTTTAAAATATTATGTTTGAGGTTTTTTTTCTTCGAATACTCTAGTCAGTTTTGTAACAACCAGCCATCCTCTAACTATTTAAGGGATCAGACTTCAAAGCAAAATTGTTACTCAAAGCTCGAGAATATCAAGAAACAGGGTGGGAGAATATCAAAGATTTTATCGCTCAAACGAAATCGTCTCATCTCTATAACCAGAAATTAATGTTAATTCTTATTTTCGCAACAACCAAGAAAGAAAGAAAAATCTACTTTCAGAAATTGCGAAATGTAACATCATAATGGAAAAACTCGAGTCTAGAGGACGCTCAAAATTATATCCACCACAGTGCGAAAATAACGATTCAGATAAGACAACACCTCCTATTCAGCTGACAATGACATGAACTGAGTAATTTTTGATATCCTTGTCAAATCTCAGATCTAATCATTTCATATTCCCATCACAGTTGTTATGTGACAAGAATATAGTAATAAACGCGCCTGTTCCTCCTGCTCCTTTGAGGCGTCATCGTCGCTCGTCGTTGTTTTCCATCAAGTAAAAAATTAAGATGACGTGTCCTTGAAGATTGTGAAAAATATGTTCATGTTCTGGCTTAAAGCTACAAATTGTGTGCTCTGTAAAAAATATATCTAACGATTTTATGGAGATGGAGATGCCTTAAAAAGTCTGTGAATCCTTTTGAAATATTAAAAAGTACAAGAATGTTATTTTTTAAGTAGCTGGGAAGGAGGTCTGCCTTGTTTGCAAGGTCAAGGTTGAAATATGAAGATATCATAATTTTGATGTTATCAAAGGTGTAGGTATGTTATGGATTGAAAAATGTTTGACAAGGTCAATAGGTCCTAGACACAAAGGTTTTAATATTGCGGTGGTTGTGTTGTTTGTTACATTTTCAAAGGGCATAAAGTGATGGACTTGAAGTATTGCGAAATTTTATATAATTATGCAAAAATGTAAGCAAATTTACCACGATGCCTCAGGCTATGAAGATTTTAGGGAGTGAAATGTGTTTATTCAATTTGGTGAAATTTAAAGAAAATCAAGCAAAACTGACTGTGAAGTGCTGAAATTACCCTTCTTTCTGTATGACCTGTGGCTGTTGGGGTATTTTTGTAATTAAAATCCGTCTGTGCCTAGAGGATACGAAAATAAAGAGGTTCGCTTCAGTGAAGAAAAAATCACAGTCCAAGAAGAAACATACCCTTTCGACTGAAATAACACGAGACGCTGTTTTCACTTTCTCAACAAAGCAATTATAATGTATTTTTAACAAGTCTAAAGGTCAGAATGTTTGTGATTTAAATTCATTCCGCGATGAACCTACACTGCATTTTAGCTAATTTTTCTCTTTTATTTATTTTCCCTAGACAGAGGCGGGTCCAGCAAAATCAGTGATCTGTGTTTGAATAATATCAGTTAGCGAGTGTGGAGTATGAGATGTTTGAGTAAAAGAGAATGATGAACCATTTCTTTGTTTTATTATGAAAATTCCAATTTTTTACTATGGTGCAGAAGCATGGATCTTGACAAAATCGGATGAATGTGCCTTAGGCTGTTTCGAGAGGAAAGTTCTTCGGGTCATCTTTGGCCCCGTGTGCATTGATGGAGAATGGAGAAGAAAATACAACAGCAATCTTTATGGATTGCACAACGACGTGGACCTAGCCAGAATAGTAAAGGTCCAGACACTCAAATGGCTAGTTCATTTAGAGTGGATGGACACCAATGCTCCGGCCCAGAAAGCCTTCGTCGACACTATTCCCGAGGGACGAAGAATTAGAGGAAGACCGCGACTCAAGTGAATCAACAGAGTGGAAGAGGACCCCAATCAACTTGTATTGCAAAACTGGAGACAGTTAGCTAGGGACCGAGATGGCTGACCGAGACTGTTGGTTTATTAAAAAAGAAAGAGAAGTGAAACAAAAAAACGAAATAAACCTTCACTTTATCTTGCTGAAACTCTTTAAAAATTGAATGAAAATGCAATTCCAAAAGGCAGACCTCCTTTAATTTGTTTTTCAAAAGAAATGTCTGACACTTCACAATACATTCACCATCTCTCTCTGGAATCCAAATTTATTTCGAAAACAACTGTTCTTTTACCCCAAAAATACACCTAGACCAAAGCCAAGGCTTAACTCTATTATGAGTCACTAGAGCAAGAAAATATTTCCTATTGCGAATGCAAACATTTTGGCCTTCCCACTTTTAACCCGATAAACAATGCCACATATGCATCCCATATCACAGCCTATAGAGATGGATTAACAAAACAAAAAAACATATCACCACATCTTGTCGGTTGGTTGGTGTTGGTAGAAAACAATCAACCCCCCTTTATGCACATTCACACATTGCCCAGTTAATATGTCTCCACAAGCCCTGAAGTACCAATAAAGTTGGCACACACATTTTGCCAAATTGCCACCAACATGACAAGCAAAATCGAATCCCATTTATTAGGCACACAAACCGCACCAAACCAAAACTCTAAAACAGCACCACACCTGAAGGATTGCAACAACTCTTTAAGACTCCATTCACAATGCTGACCGGTTGGCGATACGACACCGCCTATCTATGCACCAACACAAAATCTAGAAACGATACAACACCAAAGGATCTCTAGTATCATGAAATTTTATTGTGATATAAGTCCCCCACAGGACATGAGAGATATCACAGAGAGATAGAAAAAAAAGAACGATAGGCACTTACTTATTTGTGAATAGCGGTTGACCATTGGCCCAGTCCTCTGAGAATATGTGCAGCGATGTCGGCCGAGGACCGCTCTGTGCTGGACATACAACTCGCATAACTTTTAACGGTCGGCCGGAGTAAATCATCAATCGATTCTTCGTATGGCATCGCATTGCATCCTCCGATGTCGGATCCACTGGCAAATAGGAGCCCCACGTCTGAACGAACAAACTCCGTTCCAACTGCTGTCCCTCGATATACCACGACAAGCCCTCACAGCTGGAGTCCTGCGATTTGAGTGGATATTTGATTTCGTCCTCACCGCCGGAACCCCTCAATTTCAAACGTTTTCGGCATTCTGGCACACGCTTAAATTCATACGACGCAAAGAAATACACATCGGCAAAGTCCTCTGAAATATTTAGTCGAGTAACTGTGAACGACAATTCCATAATTCTCGAATTCGATATAAACGTTAGTGGAGCATTGTAGAGGGCACTCGTATTATCACAGAAACACCCCAACGGTATCTTGACGTCCTTAAATGGCACATCGTAGAGCTTGAGCTCAGTGATGCGGCCGTCCGGGTCAATTTGATTGCATTTCGGTCGGCCAGTGTGTAGGTCGGAATCGGTGGTGCATGCGGTGCCCTCGCCAAAGGACACATTGTGAAGTACGAGCTTAACACGCTCCGACACACCGGCCTCGAATCTATACAAGCATGTAAGGTTCTTGGCACCGCCACGGCCGTACAGAAAGACGTTGCGAGGCACTTGAACGTTGCCCTTGCGTTTGCGGAATATCCTTGAGCAAAGTTGCGGAACTGGGTCCTCGCCTCGTCGCCCCGGCCACAGATCGCCACCCTGTTCGGTGTCGACAAACTCGTAGTTTAGCGAGAACGTGGCCGGGAACAGTGCCGTTCCGGTATGGGTGTGGAATTCAATTTTCTGCAAAGAAAAAATAGTTACAAAAACAATTTTGTTAAATTAGAGAATTTTTATGTGTAAAAATTGAAGACTCTCCACACACTCTCCACATGCAGAGCACACATCATGCAAATTTATATTTACATCACAATTCAGGATATAGGCAAAAAGCATAACATATTAGAATATTTTTACAGGTATTTACAATTTGCTCCGCTGACTGTGGGCGGGCGGGCGTTGGAGAATAGAAAAACGAAGCCAAAGAGGGAACGTAAACATTAATTTCCCTAAGGAGCGAATATTTGTCGGTTGGCTGCAGTTTTCAAGGATGGGGGTTTTAATTAAATTATTTTTTCTGCCGTTTTTCCAGTTTGGTGCTTTTTCTTCGTCTCTCCTTCGCCAAGGTACAATTTTGAAGCTCGGAGCTGCTGCTGGTCGAGAGATGAAGCCATCATCGGAGCTAACGTCGTTGCGATTGCATTGCCAGAATCAAGTGTTTAAATTTGACATTAGCACGTCGTCGCTGGAGGTTTTTTCATCTTCTCTCTACTAGTTGGGGTGGGGGTTGCGGGGGAGAAATAGAAAAGCCGTCCTCTTTGAGAATATGTCCACAAGCAACGGGCGGACTTCACGGAAGGAAGGAGTGGACGAAAAAAATGTAAATAGAAAAATACACAAACGATACGCTTGTGTGTTTGAGTTGGTATGTGTGTGCACAGCCCTTACACAGCACAGCCACTGTACTGTCCTTTGTGAATTTATACCGGAAAAATAAATTGGATGGGCTTGAGCAAATAGCTTGTACCTTGGTATACAAAACTAACGTTGGGTACCTTTTTTACCTCTTTGCTTCTTTTTTTTCATTTTGTCAAGGGTCAAGGAGCCAAGCGTTTTGTCGAGCTTGAAAGGATATGATTTTGTTCATAGGCAAGAATAATTTTTTTAAAACTTCTATTTCGGGCAATGTCGATGAATAAAAATGGGCTTGGGTAGTTAGGGCCTTATAACATTACAACCACATTAAGCATTGTTCGCTTAATATCAGCAAGATGGAGCCACAGGCTTTGTTCATTTCAATTTTAATTTAAAACGTGTGTTCACTTAAAATTCATTCAGAGTGTTTATTCTTTTGATTAATTTATTTACGGGGCAATGGAATGAGCAACTAATATGCAAATTAAGAGAGTAATTTCGAGAAGGTCAAAGTTCTACTTATTTAAACAAAAAATCCTACGAGCTCGTGGGGTGTTGCCAAGCGTTCAATGCCAGTTTTTGACTTGGGTCCTTATTCAAACAATTATTCTTCAGCGGCTTTCAAAAACATCAAAGTTGATTTCTTAAGTTAAAAGAGTATGGGGAATTGGGTTCCCAAGAACTACAAAAAAGTAAAGTTAAATTCAGAAAATATTGGTTTCGGCTAATGCAAGACAAAGATTCTTAAAATCGACTCAAAACTTAGAGAAACTTTGTGTGGAAAAGAAAAGCTAAGTGAAGATTTATGGTTGGAAATTCAACAATACGCAGTTCCGTCTTATTTTTATAATTCGGGAAATGCTAGAGACTTCTGGATGCCAGAGACTAAAGTGAGCGCCTAAGTGAGCGACTCTCCGCTGTCCTCCCAAATACCACATATGGCAACACCTTGTGGAACCAATATTACGAAATAATTAAAAATGTAGCCGAGACCACCATATGTTACCAGCCACTCCCGAAAAAGAACCCGTGGTAAAATATGATGAATGCACGTTATTGAAAATAGAGAAGGAAAATGCACGTTTGCAGATGCTGTAACGGAAAACAAGAGCAGAGAGAGAAGAGTACCGAACAAAAAGGAGAAATGAGAAAAAGACCCTGGCGAAGGAAAAAAAGAGCATGCGCAGTTTCTCAGCTCAAAGATCTAGAACAGTCACGGGTCAGGAATAATACCCGACGTTTCTTTAAAAGGTTGAAGCAATTAGCTTCTGGTTTCAGAACCGATAGACACAGGCTGTTCGAAACAGTGAATGAAATCTAGTCACCGAGGCACAGGGAATTGTAGATGTTTTCAAGTAGCATTTCGAACAGCTGCTGTATGCGCATCATGAAGCAAGACCAGTCAACGGAGACCTGTCTCAGCCCCAGCACAGAGGAGGTAGAAAGAGCCATCCAAAAGCTAAAAAAGAAAAAGTCCGCCGGGTCAGAGGGCAGCCTGCGGAACTCTATGGAGGAGGTGTTTTGATGAACCGCATGCACCAGGTCATCAACAAAGTGTGGGAGGAAGAATGCATGCCTACTGACTGGTCCATATATTATGTCCCATCTACAAAAAAGGCGATCCTGTGTCATGCAAAAACTACCGAGGCATATCCCTGCTAAATGTTGCATACAAGATCCTATTCAACGTACTGTGTGAGCGTCTTGACCCGTTCTGCAATACAATAATTGGCACGTACCAGTGTGGCTTCAGGCCAGGCAAAACAACTATAGACCAAAAATATTCACACTGAGGCAAATCCTGGAAAAGACCAACGAATTTCAAGTCGAAACCCACCATCTTTTCATCGACTTCACTGTCGAGAGCTTATGATGGCGATGTCTGAATTCGGGATCCCGCAAAAAAAAACGCAGTGCAGTGTGCTGTTTCAAACATGTGCAGGGTTTTGACAAGGAGATGCGCTGTCATGTGATTTCTTCAACCTAGTCCTAGAGCAGATAATGCACAAGGCAGGTGTGAGCACGGAAAACACTATCTTCAACAAATCCACCCAGCTCCTAGGCTATGCGGACGACATAGACATCATCAGTCGATCCTAGAGAGCTGTGCTTGAGGCCTTCACAGCGGTTGAAAAACAGGCGAAACTCGTTGGTCTTGAAGTGAATGAGGACAAAACAAAGTACATGCTATCAACAAACATCTATCCACCGCCCAGGACAAAACGTCACTGTTGATATCAGCATTTTCGAGGTAGTTAAGGAGTTCACCTACCTTGGAACAAAGATCAATCCCACAAACGAAACCGTATTGGAGATCCAACGAAGAATTACCCTAGCGAACCGTCGCTACTTCGGTTTGGCGAAACAAACTCATCACTCGAAAGACAAATTGTCTGCTATACAAAACTTTGATTTTCCTACTCTACGGCGGCGCCGTGTATTGGACGATATGTAAACATGGGGAATTGATACTGGACACTTTCGAAAGAAAAAATCTTCGACGGATTTTCGGTCCCTTAGGTGACGATGGCGAATGGAGAAGAAGGTTCACCGCGAACTGCCAGAGCTTTACCAAGATGTGGATGTAATCCAAAAAGCCAAGAAAAGACAACTACATTGGCTCGGCCACATCAAACGAATGGACGACAACGCTCCAGCCAAGAAAGTCTTCTCATCGAACCCTCCAGGTTCGAGACTACAAGAAAGACCGAATCTACGATACAAGGACCAAGTAACTGCGGATGCCAGAGCACTTGGTTACGGTGATTGGAGAGTGCATGTGAGGGACCGTACCCGAGGGAATGCTGCAGTATCTTAGGCTGAGATCCGTCAATCATTGGGAGCCGGTTAAGTAAGTAAGTAAGTATATCATATTATTATGGCCAAAATTTAGATTGATAGACTCATTTGGGCTTGACAACTTGCTCTTATAAGTGGCGATAAAAACCAAGAGACCGAACTTTTGCGATAGATGTAAAAAATTTAGGCCCTGATCGGTTTCCGGTTACCTATGGCGCAAGTGACGGCAAAAACTTCATCGTCCATGATAGTGAAAATATGTACTCTATATTAATTTGTTTGATTTTTTTTCTGAATTTTGCGGAAAAGAGTAATCATATTTGATTTCAAAGAGAAGGAAGCACAAGTTTTATTCAAAATTCACTAAAATCAATAAAAATATTTTTTAGAAAACTTAAATACTTCCAGGTAAAAATATGATCCCTGGTTACTTTGACGCAGTCTGGTCATTCGGATTCAAGCTCATAAAAAATCAACATTCAAACAGTTTCATTTTTAATAGGTTTTGGGAAATTCCGGATTAAAATTCAGGGATTGACTCGAAATGCCCTTGAGCTAAGCTCACCCAGCTTCGTTTTTTAGCATCAAATGCAAAAACAGAAATTCCATCAAAAAATGCCGTTTTCGTCAAAATTAAATATTAACATGAAACATGTCTTATAACAGCTTTTTCATCTTCTCAATAAAATGTTCCCCTGTCATGTTTTCTTGGCATATAAATTTTACTGTTTTTTAAGGACTCTTTTTTATATGTCAGCAGAATCACCCATGAGTAAAGGTCGCTGGCACCTTTGCACACATCATCACCTTCGCAAAGAATAAGGTCACATCATTCTACCAACGATGATGCTAACACGTCACTGTGCACGTTCTTTCGCAAACAGTTCATTAAAGGCGTACTTCAGTTATAAAATTGAATTATCCAAAACGGCACCCGACAAGATGATGTTCTTATGGAGTCAAATAAGACAGAGCGAATTCCTGCGAGTTAGCAAGTTTATCGCTCAGCCAACTGAATATTTTGAAAAAAAAAATGAAAAAAAGCAAACGCAATAAGAACTCGACGAAAGAAAGTTCCTCTTCTTAGTATTATTTTTCGTTTTTGTTTTAATTTCAACATCCGTCCGGTGCAGTAATAAACTTTTGCAGGATTATAAACATAAAGCAAGTTCACTAAAATCTCTGTGCGTGTGTATTTGTATAAATGTCGACACTAAGAAGACAAGTAAACACAAAATGCATAGTTAAATTCGTAAATAATTTATTTTCTTTCACTTGGACAGAGTGTTACTTAATCAGATAAACTTGCTGGCAAGGAGTATTATCCAAAGCAAGGATAACAATGAAAGGAAACAAACAAAATAATAAAATGGAGAAGCAAAAAAAAAAAAACATCAACAATTAAATTGCCATAAACAACAATAAATTACAATTTTACGAGCATTTATTTTTCAATTAATTTTCTGCAGGAAGAGAGAAAAATGTCTGGGTGAACTCTGTGGAGGCCCGTTTAGCTTAAATGGCCTTTTGAACGCTGCTATCAGAGCCGGATTTGGGCTTTAAAGGTCAGAAGTTGATGGGAGAGATATATTCATCAAGGATTCAAGGATATTAGAGAGAAAATCTGTTCAAATGACTGCAAACAATTTTATAATCGTTGTCAATTGAAAAATAGCAGAAATTTCTTAATCGAAAGGCCCAAAATCGAATTCGCCAAAGTGCATTTTTAAGTCCAGCTCTGGCTGCTGAGGTAATCCTAAGGCAAGCACCACCACCACCGTCAGCCGTTACACTTTCCTTTGCAATAAACCGAGCCAGGAAGAGATTATGCCCCTCTGCCACTCTCATAACGCCATTGCAATTCCCATCGAAACGCAAACAGCACCAGCAGCAGTGCAGTTACAGAACGAGAAAACATTTTTAATTATTTGTTCATCCTGCATTATCATTTCTACCAAACACTGAATTTTGTGGATTGAAGATATTAAGGAACGCAACGAGTAAATAAGAGTAATTTCTGCATGAAATTCCATTGCTCCATGTTCAACCCAAGCCGTCGTCGTCTTATTTTTCCTTTCACTTCCTTATTTACAAATAAGCTTCTCGGTGTATAGAAAAATGAATGCAATTGTATAAAGGATCTAAATCTAAAGCTTTAGAGATTTCCATTGTTTGGTCTTACAAGAAAAGTTTCTCGTCGTCGTCTCCTCGAGCACAGAGATTATGCGTGGACTATTTTCTTAAGAAGCAACTTGAAATGTTGCTGGAAGAGAATTCTAACGAAAACGAGTACATCCCTAATTGAAACAAATTTAAAATGGAAAATGACAAGAATGAAGAAAATAAAAATAAAAGGAAAGAAAACGTAAAAAACATATGGCGGAATTTAAGTTGAACGATGCAGTTTAATAACGCAAACAAAGAGGATTGTTTTTTTTTATGGAAATTAAGTAACAGTTGTTTTCAGTGCTTAGAAAAGTGTTGCGAGTCAAGGAGTTTACGGTTTTGAGGAAATTTGCATTTTTCTGTATAATTTTTGATTTTCACTATACAGGCAGGTTCTTTAAAAATAAATTTATAAAAAGGATCTTATAGGTTTGATTTCCAATAGGCTGTTTTGACAATTGACTTTGATCACATTGCTTTGACAATTTTGCTTAATATCGTATGGCAAATCGTACAAAATTCAATTTGTTCAAGGATTATTGTCAGGCAAATTCCATTGGCAGCCTATTTTCAGTGAATAGGCTCTAGAAAAACTCAGTGAAAATCTTGTGTTTATGCGCGACTGTCAATGGTTACAGTTATCGCAACATCTGCTTTCGGTAGTTCAAGATGATAGTATCGGTGAGTTCTACTTTAAACTAACGCTAAGAGCCATGCAGAGCACAAAATTTTACGTTTTGTATTAAACTGGAAGGTTATAGATGGTTCCATATTACAGTTTTGTACTATTTTCTCTGTAGACATGTATAAGGTCTAAGATCATATATAAGCAAGCTACGATTGAAGCTTGGGAAGGCAACATTGCTTTTATTATAAGCGAGACATGATCTGCCTCTGACTCTACTCTCTCAACCCAGGCATGAGAATGCACGACGGTCTCTTGATCGGCACCTCTACCCACTGAGCTACTCGACGCTTTAAAAAATTGGAATTGATTTTCGACCGCATGGAAACTAGGGATATAAACAACACAAAACGTTTTTCTTTTTCAGGAAATATTGTCGTAATTTACGATTCAAGAATCGTAACAAGAAAAAAACAGTTTGGATTCAAAAGTAGTAAAATGCGATAAGAATAATTCATGATTTACAAAATACCTTTTCTTCATTTTCTTCGTGTTTTACGATTCATGAGTCGTAACAAAAGAAAACAGTTTGGATTCAAAAGTAGTAAAATGCGAGATGAATTCATGATTTAATAAACACCTATTTTTTAATTCAGAAAATATTTTTGTAAACTACGATTGTCTAAGATCAATTCGTGCATTTAGCTTCAAGAGCTTTGTTTTTAGAATATTGAGATCATAAATCTCGATCTTTAATTTTGTAAATCAGAATTATTTAGTCGTACAATTTATATCATGCTCCAAATGTTTAAAATTACGAATACAAAATTTGTAAATTGCTCTTACAATGGAAATCTAAAATCATGACATTTTTTCGTAATTCTCAAATTATACAGTTTTGTAAATTTAGACGGAATAAAGATTGAATTACAATTTTGACTCTCATTTTACGAAGAAAGGGGGATGGTTTACAAAAAAAAGTTTTTTTCATAATTTACGGAAAGTACACGGAAATTCGTGATTACTGATTTTTCATTTCTTTCCGTGTAACAAATAATCATAAGATGTAGGATTATTCGTTTTGGAAACTGTCATTATCTGACGTTTTCGTGGGCTAAGGTTCAAAATATTCTTTTCACACCTTTTATATCATCTAGCAATTGAACGCGATCTTCATTGGATGATATCTTCATATCATCTGCAAAAGAATTTTACTATTTCATTAACTTAAAAATACATCGTTAATAGCTAAAATAAATAAAAGGGGTCCTGAGTGACCACCCTGTGGTATCTTTTTATATTGGCGATGAAACGTTTTGATGAAGAGTTTTCGAATTTTACTTAGTAAGATCTATTATCTAGATAAGAAGATATCTAATTAACGAATCCTAGAGAAAAACCATATGAATTCAATTTAAATTTGATAATAGTCAATGCTGGGAATTTGAAAAGACCACTTCTGTAGACTGTATAACGGCAACGACGAACAAAATCCCGCCGTCAGGCAGGAGCCTTTAATCTGAAACGATGATAACCAACAATTCCGTGAACCAGACCTACAAACCAGCCATCGAACAAATTTTCACTTTGCGGCAGATCCTGTAAAAAACATATGATCTCCAAATCAATACCTACCCGCTACAGGCCACGTATGACAGCATCTATAGAGACGAACTGTATACAGCTATGTCTAGTTTTGGCATCCTTGCCAAGCTCGGAGGACATACGCTGCGCCATCAAGGTTGGCAACGAGCTTACGGAATCTTTTGATGTCAAAAAAGGATTCAGCCAAGGCGATGCACTGTCATGCGATTTCTTTAACATCGTTCTTGAGAAGATAGTGCAAAACTCCACTGTCAACACTAGAGGCACTATCTTCCAAGAGTATGTTCAACTTCTTGCGAACGCCGCCGCCGGTGATATTGATATAATCGGAAGAAGACAGCGTGTTGTCAGTGGCGCCTTTTGTGAGAATTGAGACAGAAGCGGCAAAAATAGGTTTAGCGGTAAATGAGGGAAAAACGAAGTATATGCTGTCTTCGAGGAAAGACACCCAGCACCGACGGCACGGACAGAACGTCACAATAAACGCATACAACTTCGAGGTAGTATAGGAGTTTGTTTAACTGAGGCTCTACTATTAACATGGTCAATAATACCAGCACCGAGATGAGACGAAGAATAACTCTTGCTAATCGCTGTTAATTTAGGCTAAGAAAACAAATGAGTGAAAAAGCTATCTCTCGAGCATTTAAGGTGAAACTGTATAACACCCTCATGCCTCGCATCATCCTGCTTTATGGTGCAGAAGCTGAAGAATCGGAAATTAAAGTTATTCGGGTCATCTTTGGCCCCGTGGGCATTGATGGGAAATGGAGAAGAAAAAGCGAACTTTACTGGTTGTACAATGATGTGAACCTAGCCAGAAGAGTCAAGGTCCAGACACTCAGATGGCTCGGTCGTTTAGAGTGGATGGACACAAATAATCCGGAAAGCCTTCAACAATATTCCCAAGGGGCGTAGAAGGAGAGGGGGACCGCGACTCAGGTGGTCCACACAAGTGGAAGAGGACCTCAATCAACTTGGAGTGTAAAACTGGAGACAGCTAGCTAGGGACTGAGCTGGCTGGTGGACACTGTTGATTAAGGCCCAAGTCCACAACAGACTGTAGCGCCACCTTAAGTAAGTAAAGTAATTAATGGAGAATACCCTCTCCACCGGAGATTGTGGTGTTACAATACATAGTCCTCACATAATTCGGTTCTATCCAGTGTTTACCTGCTCCTCATAAAGTTTGGTCGTACAGTGAAACCCACTCTTGCAGAGAAGAGGTCTTGCCATAATGAATGTAGGTAGTTTTAAAAATAAAATTGAAAACATAATTTTGTGAGATATGTGTATCGTACGCAAGCGTACGAGCTTGTATTAGTCCATAAATATATGTGTTATTATTGTCAGTATTGTATTATATTGTATGAATGTAATTGTAGTAGTATATTATCTATGTATTCATGTGTATACTAGTAAGCTATGACTCCAATAAGAGTCAGTCTCTCACCGAACAGCTAGAAGAATGGTCGTCCAAAAAATGTTGGGTTTTTTTACGCTTTTCCCAACACAAAAAGTTTCATTTTTAAACGGAATATAATTTTTATTGGGTTTCGGGAATATACATTATGGTCCATATCGAGCCGGAAGAAGCTGCGACCGATGGATAGCTTAGTGCGATTATAGTGCGTGTTAAAAAAAAAGCCTAAAATTCGAAAGCTAAGCCAAAGTTCGCGGGTGTAGTGTTGAAGAGTTATGTATACAGCTAAGTATCGCAAGTGTACAACGTGCAAGTTTAATTCGTAAACATTTATTTCATCTAATATTTAATTACTTGCATTATATTTCACAAGCCAAAATACAGCTAACCACAGCGGAGAGCAAGCTCAGTGTACATAAAAAATGTACACGTAAAAATCCAAAGCAAAAAAAAAACACATCCAGCTGCAGCTCAAAGCGAAAATTAGCACGAATACATATAACAGTACGCAAACTCCACAGCAAAAACACAGCCAGCTACACTGAAAACAAGAATCATCATGAAATCGAAACTAGCTTCACGTCGCGACGGCGACAGTCAGCCAGCTGGCCTACGTGCCCAAATCACTAAAAGAACCACATAGCATCAACAGGACAAACAGGTTTATTTATTCTTTTTCTTCTTTTCTTTCATCCCTATATGGTGGGGAAAAAATATTTTACATATGTTCACTATGAAACAAAGAAAAAGGGGTACAGCTTGCCTGAGTGCACGGATTTGATTTTTGTTCTGCGCACTCATTAGTGTTTTGGTGCGCGAGTGTAAAGGTTCATAAAGTAAAATTAATAAAATCCAGTACAACTCACTCCTTGTATGTTCAACAAACAAAATATTTGGTACAGCTCACTTCTTTTGCATTTTAAGAAGCAGAAAATAAAGCTAAATACTTAGTAATTATTAATAAATATATAATCGGCAAGCTCAGGAAGCTAAAGGTGTAAATAAAAAGTGAACAGTGGTATATTAGAATTTTTCCTTGGTCGTTTGGTGTTTGTGTGTTATCTCCAGGGTAAATTTAAATAGGCACAGCGTTGCGTCATCTTGCTTAGTGTGTGTGATGTGTGTATATGTGGAACTAGAGATTTAAAGCAATTAGAAACCAGTGTAGGCAGTGTAGGAATGTTAAATTTAGGAGTGGGAAACAAAGAGAAATTTTGTTTTTTTTTCTCTTTTTTTGGAGAAAGACGCAACACACGAGTAAGCGGTTAGGTAGGAAAATAGTAGTGATAATGTGCACATTAGGAAGGAAAGCTGTACAGGGAATGTTACCATCGTTAAGCTTAAAGAGAATAGCTTAAGGCAAACACTTTTTCTTTGTGTATAGTATGGAAAGCTGGTTACAAATGATAGATAGCTAATCCGAATCCTCATGAAATTCGATGTAACGTAAGGGTCAAGCGGTAAGCTGCATGCAATGGTAAGCTTAGGAAACAAATCTTAGAAAGAGACTGATAGCTGGAACAAAGTAGTTCTGAGAATAAAATTGAAAGCTGCAATGGTAAAGCTAAAACTAAGATTTTTAGGGGTTCTGATAAATCACCACTGTTCACCGGAAAGCTTTTGTTTGCCTCAGCTCATCCACGTAAATGCCACTATCCTTTACTTATTGTACTCTCATTTATTTTTACGTCAGCAATGCCTTACAGAGGGGTCTACGGGGCATTCTTTCGATCCATAGAACGGATCGCAGCTTTTGCTAGTCAAGATAATTTTGAGGTTGGAGATGTGGAGATGCTCCAAGTGCGACTAGAGCATCTCGAGCAGTCATGGGGATATCTATCACGAAACAACCTTAAATGGTTAGCTGACGCCGACGATGAGCTAATAGGCGACATCAAAGGGGTAGCAACACTAACACTAGCTCAGCTATCAAGTCAGCTACTGGTACTAATAGGGAGCCACGTTTTTGTGAGATGTGCAGGGCCAATCACCAATTATTTAATTGTGTAAAATTTTTGTCACTAAGCCAACCAGCCAGGTTGCGGTTTGTTCGCCTCAGAAAGCTCTGTGAAAACTGCTTCAAGCAGGATCACGACGTTTCCAGCTGCTTTCAGCTGCCATGCCCCAGGTGCCCAAATCGGGTAATGCATAACAAAGAGCTTTGCCCAGTCTTTGAACAACGTAAAGGTACGATGCAAGTGAATACAGCTGGAATTAAACGTAAGGAAGCCTGACTAGCCGAGAACAGGAAAGCTAAACGGGCAAGACTCGTATCTAAAGCTGTATATCATAACAATAAAGCTTCAGCATTAGCTTATTCAAATGTGTTTAATTTAGATTCAGATTGTGGTTTAGGTTCTGGCATTTTAGGAAGGAATGGCAACACATTGTTGCCTACAATTCTGGTAAGAATCGAAAGCTTTGGGAAATTGTTAGGCCCAATACGTGCGCTTCTTGATTCTGGAGCGCAACCAAATTTGATGCCGATCAGGATAGCTCAAGCATTTAACATTCCTATAAGACAGGCAACACGTAAGGTAGTTGGCATAGAAGGCAAGGGATTACAAATACGTAAGCTAGCAAGGGCAAATATTGTACCGTGGTTCGATACAAAACCTTGCTTAGATTTAGAATTTTGTATTCTACCAAAAGAATCAAAATGGTCTATGATATCTCCGCAAGCTACAGGACAGCCTTTGAATAATAACTCCGCAAAACCATTAGCTGACCCCTCCTATTGGATGAGGAATGGGATAGATATGATATTAGGGGTTGGTTTCTTTGCAAGGGTCATGGTAAGCTCTATATCACGAAACATAGGTACGATAGCAACATTAGAGACAGCTTTCGGTATAGTGGTATTTGGTATTTCAATAAGTGAGGGTAACGATCAGCGCGAGGACCTCCCAGTATTGAAATGTGTAGGTTTAGATAATCTTGATGTTTTAGTGCGACAACTATGGGAAATGGATCAGCTACGACCATGTGCTGTCAGAACGTCAGAGGAGGAAGCTGTGGAAAATAATTTCATTAATACAGCAAGGCGCGATGAAGCTGGCCGTTTTGTAGTTACTATCCCATTGAAGCCTGGGATACAGGACATTGGGAATTCTAGAATGACAGCTTTAAGAAGGTTTTTCTACTTAGAAAAAAGATTAGAAAAGGAGCCAGCTTTGAAAGAACAATATGTTAATTTTATGAGAGAATACGAAAGTCTCGGTCACATGATGAAAGTCAACGGTAACGCTAATAGTGACAGCTTGACATACTACATACCACATCACTGCGTGACTAAGAAGTTTAGGGTAGTCTTTGACTGCAGCTGTAAGACAGACAAGGGAATCTCTCTGAATGACGTGCAACAGCTAGGCGAAAAGTGCGGATATCAAGATGATGTTCAGACAGGTTCGGATAGCGCCGCATCAGTGGGATCTGCAGCGAATCTTTTGGAGGGAATATCCTCGAGAAAAGCTACAAGAGTATTGGTTGACAGTTGTCACGTACGGAATTACATCATCAGCTCACAATGCCGTCCGATCACTAATACAGTGTGGAAGAGATGTAAGCGAATCATTTCCGGATGTAGAGCAAATCATTCGAAATGATTTCTATATGGATGATTGCGTGTCAGGTTGTGATAGCGAAGAAGAGGCGTTATATTTAGCTAGGAATTTGGACAGGGTATTAAGGACAGCTGGCTTTGAGCTAAGAAAATGGAAGTCGAATAGCCTTGGCAAGTAAGCTTGATACAGAAAGGGGCAATTTAGTGACGTTCGATAAGGGCGAGCAAGCTACTGTCTTAGGATTGCAGTGGATGGTGGAACAGGACCAGTTCACATTTATCGTCAAAACACCAGAGATAGTCGGGAAGATAACAAAGCGAAGTGTAGTGAGCTGCATGGCACAATTATATGACCCGAATGGCTATATTGCGCCAGTTGTGATATTACGTAAGGTATTGATACAAGATATATGGATTGGTATAGGGTGGGACCAGGAAGTTCCGCCTGAAGTAGAAGGCAAATGGAGAATTCTATGGAAAGGGATCAAAGCTTTGGAAAGGTTTAGGATCGATAGGTGGATAGGGACGAGTAGGGAAGCAAGAATGCAAATTCATGGATTCGCAGATGCCTCCACGGCAGCATATGGAGCAGTCATATATTTAAGAGTACAGAAAGCTAATGGCGAAATAACAAGCAAGCTTATCGTTTCCAAGTCAAGAGTAGCTCCGTTGAAAACAATTACGATTCGACGATTAGAATTAGCTGCAGCAGAATTACTAGGAAGGTTGATGAGAGAGCTTTGCAAGGCAATGGAATGGGAAGGCATGCCATATGTTCTTTGGACCGATTCGATGGTTGTTTTGCATTGGCTGAGAAAGATACCAAGGGATATGAAGACGTATGTAGGTAATCGAGTATCATCAATACAGATGAATACGGATATCAACAGCTGGCGGCATGTCGGGACTAAAGAGAATCCAGCTGATCTACTGAGCAGGGGGCTGTTCCCCGAAGAAATTATTGGATGTAAGCTATGGTTACAAGGTCCTTCATGGTTGACAAGCGCAGAATGTGATTGGCCAGTGAATCCAATGGAGAGCGAAGTTTCACCAATAGTAGCAAGCGAAATGAATGT
Source organism: Sphaerophoria taeniata (assembly GCA_943590905.1). NCBI lineage: Eukaryota > Metazoa > Arthropoda > Insecta > Diptera > Syrphidae > Sphaerophoria > Sphaerophoria taeniata. The sequence goes on from OX016541.1 coordinate 150,845,223, forward strand.
AGTTGCATACACAACTATGAAAGCAAATGACAAGTTAGGTATCTGGAGAGCTGAAGAACAGGCCATAGTTCCTTTAGAGGAATATGCCTGGAAGTTAGAAAGGGCAGCAAGTATATTAGCGTATATCATCAGGTTCATTGACAAAACAAAGGCCAAGATAGCAGAAAGGAGATCGCAAGCAAAAAGGGGGAGAACAAGGCGTTTCGAAAGGCAGGCAATCATGCCGCCTTCAGCAAAGGAAAGGGCTAGCGCTATGTGATATCTCATAAGTAAGGCACAGCAAGAAGCATATGGTAAGGATATAGAACAGCTCTCTAGAACCGGGCAATTGCCGACACAGAGCAAGATAGAAGCACTTAAACCGGTTTTTGATAATGATAATATTTTAAGAGTTGGAGGGCGTCTGGATCGTGCCGAAGGTAGCTATGAGGAACGTCATCCAGCTATTATACCACAAGGTTCATGGTTGGCGTGGTTATTAATTGATCAGGCGCATCGTATAACTAAGCATGGGGCAAGTCAGGTAATGATGCAATATTTGCGTCAGCAATATTGGATTCCAAGGTTGCGCAGTGAGCTACGGAATTTTATACACAAATGTGTAGTATGTGTACGGTACAATTATCGTCTAGAACAACAGTTAATGGCAGAGCTACCAGCTGATAGAGTGCGAGCTGGAAAGCCATTTATAAATACAGGCGTCGATTATGCAGGTCCGTTTACTATTAAGGTATCGGATCGGAATGGAAAGAGAATAAGCTTCAGTAAGGTGTGGATAGCTGTCTTTGTATGTCTAAAGACAAGAGCAATACATATAGATGTGATTAAGGACTTAACATCACTCGCGTTTTTAGCATGTTATGAACGTTTTGTCAGTCGGAGACGGCATTGTCAGCGAATGTATAGTGACAATGGCACTTCATTTGTTGGTGCAGCGAGAATCATGAAGAAAGCTTTAAAGGATTGGGAAAGGGATGAGGTGTTCAACCAGTTGAGTTTGCGAGGTACAGAATGGGTATTCATGATACCGGCTGCCCCTCATCAAGGAGGGATTTATGAAGCTGCTGTCAAGTCTATGAAATACCATCTTAAGCGTATAGTTGGACAGCGAGTTCTGGAATATGAGCAATTCGTTACTTTATTAACAGAAATTGAGGGTATATTAAACTCGCGTCCCATACATCCACTTAGTGATGATCCGACAGATCGGCGAGCTCTCACACCAGGGCATTTTCTGATTGGTGAGCCAATAGTATTGCCATTGCCATTCTCGATAGCTGAGGAAGGAAGTTCGAAAGGGGTAAAGCTTTTTAGAGAGCGTCAGACTATGCTTGAGCACTTTTGGAAAAGGTGGAGAGAGGAATATCTTGTTACACTGCAAGAGCGAAAGAAGTGGCTGCGAGAAAGAGAAGGTGTGAAGATGGGTCAGCTAGTAATAATTAAGAGTGAAAATTTCCCGCCAGCTCAATGGCTTATGGGCCGAGTGTGTGAGCTAATAAGAAGTAAGGACGGCATCGTAAGATCTTTGGTGCTACAGCAGAGACAGGGAAGCTTACAAGACCGGTACAAAAAATATGTATATTGCCAGTTGAGCAGAATCAAGAGGCACTCAGTTGTTAGGAAGAGAACATTGTAGGTTTAGGTAGTTAGGTGATATTCGACCGATAGGAAGGAAGAGGTTATGGCAATTCGTAAGCTATTATGACATATTGGAAAGCTATTTGTTTATCTCATTGCAGGTACCAATAGCCTTCAAGTTCGCCGGTATTTATTAAGAGATGCCAGAGGCATCATTGTAACGTGAGCTGCGATATAAGCAAGACATCAGACAAGTATGATAGAGCGAACCAGCAAGAAGAGCTATGGCCAGATCAGTAGTCTAAAATGTCCTAATCAAAAAACAGTCGTTTTTGTCGGGACTGTATCGTACGCAAGCGTACGAGCTTGTATTAGTCCATAAATATATGTGTTATTATTGTCAGTGTTGACGCCTGCAATGCTATCAGCACAACTTAACTATAAATTCTACTTCGACAGTGCTGCTTTGAATTTTATTTTTCTTTGCTGTTAACGTATGATTTTTTCATAATATTTTTTCTTTTCATTCGATTTTAATCTTTCAAAGAGTCAGCAAAAAAGCATATTTAATTCAAAATAAAAATATCTAAGAGAAATACAAAAACCGTGGTTTTTATTGATATTCATCAATCAATCAATAATTAAAAAGGTAAATTATACAGTCCACAGGAAGACTATCGAACATGGTCCTTCGAGCCGGATACTAGTGCAGGTTTAAGCTGAAAGGGTGGCAATTGTGGGCATTCGTTCGGGAGGATATTTTAATAAGGATATTTTTTATTGTTTTCTATGCAGTAATGTCAGGAATGGAGATGAAATTGGACGATCAAAATTCGTCAAACGAGAGTGAGGACGAGGCTACTGCACCGCCGAGGGCAGATGAGTTCAGAAATTGTGAAGAAGCAGAGAAATGCAGTGGAATTGTGATTCATTCATTAACTTAGTAGAGCCTTTCTATATTAATTTTGCCGTTGCGCTGACGACATTTAAATATAGAGCGTTACCAGGAACAGTTTTTAACATCTCAAACGGAAGTGCGCTCCTATAGAGATGTGATTTTGTTCAGGATCTTTGAATTTGTTTTGCTGTTGCGCTGATGGCATTCAAATTTGTGTTTTGTGATTCGTTTGTCATTGCACTGTTGACATTCAGTTTTCCTTATTATGCAGGGAATTTAACACTTCAAGCGACACTGCGATCGCTTAGAATTTTGGATTTTTTGCGGGTCCCTTGAAAGTTGTTTGTGGTTGCGCTGATTGCATTCAAGTTCTTGGGATTCCAGGGGCGATTGTAGAATTCCAGTCAAAGACTGTTTGTTTTGACTGCTGTTTCCTTTTGAAGAATTAATTGTCCTTGTACCGATGGCAATTGGTTTGGGAATGCTTGTTTGGTCTGTTTCAGCATTGGATACAAAAGGGCGATGTTGATAAGACTTGTTTTTATTTCCTGTGATTACAAGTTATTTTAGCAGAAATCTTTCCATTAAACTTAGCACGTTTACCAGTTGAAGTTTTGCCACCTGAGATGATCCCGCGATTCCACTGCATTGCGCATGTTGTCGAAGGAGAGAGCCGACATCACGAAAGAAATCCGCAAATGGCTAGGGGTTAATTCTTTACTTCATTTTTTTAGGAGAACCAGGAGCGTTTGTGAGAATCACTCGAGAGCAACAACAAGAAATCGATAAAGACTATGCAGAGGAGAATGATGTCGAAGGTTCAACTCCACACTCCATTATAAACCCGGTACCTCAGTCGATGAGACTTTATCGCGCTACGTTGCGACGCGCTGTAACAGGCCGTACAGATGAGGATATCGAAAAGCTGTTGAGCCGTCTCGATCGAGTTGAGGAACTGTGGAAGAAATTCGAGGATAGTTGGCCAATGCTGAGTCAGCAACAGCTTTCGGACCAGCATCTGGCAGAGTGCAGTGAATTCCTGGCTGAAGCAGAGGAAGAATACCCCTACAATATAAATTTAAGCTGCGTGAGAAGTTGTCCCGAATGAGGTCGAATTCGCAAGGGGAACCTCGGTTTGTGGAATCTTTTGGTGGCCCGCCGATCCATATTCAAATGTCGGAGCCACCTCGAGTACCTAAATTCTCTGGGATGGAAACGGACTGGGCTAATTTTCGTGCAATTTTTGAAGCAGAGGTGCATACTCAAGTGAAATTCTCGGATTCGCAGAAAATGCGGCATCTCTTAGGAGCATTGCAAGGTCGGGCCGAACAAATTTATAGAAACTGGCCTATCGGCGATGGTACGACTTACCGTCAGCTATGGTCGGAACTATGCGAGCATTATGGTAATGAATACAACACAATTCGTGTTCATCTTCAAACATTATCGGCGCTAAGACCACTAGAGAACCCATCATGTGATGCGATGCGAGAGGTTCTTGATACAGCTCGGAACGCCTTCCGCCAGTTGCAGTTATTGTTGAAGCCCGAGGATGTGGCAGGATACATGTTACTGTTCCAGCTTGAACTGCTACTTGATGCTGATAGTCGTGTCCAATGGTCTGGACGTCGGTCAACTAAGGAGCTGCCAACACTGGAAGAAATGTTCCGCTTTCTTGAGTTACGTGCCAGTTTGCTGTCTCAATTGCCGACAGCAGGATCGATTAATGATTCGCAATCCAATGTTCAATCTGGAAGCATTAAAGCCACAGTTTCATCGAATGACCGTGGCCGGACTACCGGTCGGGGGAATGAACTGCCTCCGGATTGTGAACTTTGCTCGGGCCAGCGTCACTGGCCTTATCATTGTCCCAAATTTAAGAACCTGTCGCTGGCAGATCGCTCGAAATATGTGATGAGACAACGACGATGTATTAATTGCTTCAGCTCAAGGCATCAATCAGCCAAATGCCCTGAGAGATCATGTCCACGGTGTAAAGTCAAGCACAATAGCGTGCTGTGCCCAACAAACTTCAACATTGGAAGACCTCTGGAGACGCTTCATAGATTGCAACGTGATGCGGGTGCGCAGCAGGCGGTGGCAGAGCGTATGCCAATAGTCGATTCTAAGCGTACGCAATTCATGGTGAATGTAGGGTGTAGTGAGTTCAATACGCCCGTTCCAGATATGATCAATGAAGAAACTGGAAAAGGAGACTGGACTACGTTATTGGCCACTGCTATTGTACGCATCAAATTAGACAACTGCATATCACCGCCGTTGAGGGCTTTGTGTGATACAGGTTCTCAAATAAACTTCATTAGTGATGCTGCTGTACGTGCTCTGAAATGGCCGACTCAGCAATGCAATATTCGAGTTCATGGAGTTGGTGGAATGTTCAGCAAGCCGCATACTCGCAAAGTTACATGTCAGCTTCTGTCTAGTATGGACGACACGCCTATTGCTACGGTAAATCTAGTGATTGGGTCGCAGCTTTCGGACTTATGGTTGCCAGGAATGAATATTCCAGAGTTTCCCATCCCATCAGAAATAGCTTCGGATCTGGCTGATCCTGGCGCACGCGTACGAGCTCCAATTGACGTATTGCTCGGGGCTGGTGTCTGGGCAAGAGTGGTACGTGATGGTTGCTTTGTGAACTCACTTGGAATTGCATTCCAGCCGTCGAATCTGGGCTGGTTGATGTACGGAGGAGGAGTGACGGAGCATTCTGCAATGACCGCAGCAACTGGAATAGCGGAATCGACAGAGCAACATTTAGATCAATTGTTACAACGTTTCTGGGAAACTGAGGAGATTGGGAAAGTACGTATGCGCACATCTGAACAAGAACGCTGTGAGGAGATCTTTATGCAGTCGTATCGTCGGTTGCCAGGAGGCCGCTTCCAAGTAGATATTCCTTTGCGCAATGACGTTGATCAACTCGGATCTTCAAGAGCCATAGCATTACACAGGTTTCGACAGTTGGAACGACGTTTCGAACGCGATCAACCATTAAAAGAGAAGTACTTCGCAGCTATCCAAGATTTGATGAGCGCCGGTCATATGCAATTAGCCGATCAGCCACCCAAGGGTTGGTGTTACCACATACCACATCATCCGGTTTTAAAAAAGTTCCGAATAGTGAATGATGCGTCATGCCGAACGGATATGGGACTTTCGCTGAACGATGTGCAGTTGGTGGGCGAGAAATTGCAGGACAATTTGGCTGATTTAATCATGCGCTTTCGAAGCCGACCCGTTGCCATTACAGCCGATATTAAAAAAATGTATTTGCAGGTGCGCATTAATCCAGCACAATAGGATCTGCAACGTGTTTTTTGGCGCCCTACTATTGACAGTCCTATTATGGAATACTGGCTGACTGTGGTTACCTTTGGTATGGCCTCGGCCCCACACTGTGCTGTACGGGCTATGATTCAAGGAGCCAGAGAAGCACGTCTCCAGTACCCGATGGGTGCAGATGCCGTGGAACACGCCTTTTATATGGACGATTGCTTGTCAGGTGCGGAAACAGAAGAGGAAGCTCGTTTACTTTCTGAAGAGATTGATGCAGTATTGCGTTCCAGTGGATTTTTGCTTGACAAATGGCGATCAAATAAGCCGAATGTTGTACCATTTAGCAAGGATACACACTCAGAAGATGCACTTAGTCTGAGCGCATTTGATGACACGACTGTTCTAGGTCTTCGATGGCTACCATCTACTGACGAACTGATGTTCAAATTTCAGCCTCCACCGGCTTTGGAAGCAAGAGAGGCAACGAAGCGTAAAGTCTTGAGTCGGATAGCGCAGATTTTCGATCCAAACGGTTACCTGGGTCCTGTTGTGGTTGCGGCAAAAATTATGATGCAAAAAATTTGGAGCGCAAATATTGGATGGGATTCTATGGTGCCCGACAGTATTTATAGAGAATGGCGACGATTTGAGCAGCAATTAATGATGCTCACAAAAATCCGTTTGCCACGGTGGACAGGCATTAGCCGTGACCGGAATATATCATTGCATGGTTTTGCGGACGCATCAACTCTTGCATACGGTGCTGCGCTTTATATACGCGTTGAAGACAATGACCGAATTGAATGCAATCTCATAGCAGCAAAATCACGCGTTGCACCTCTGAGAACGGTTACGATACCACGTTTGGAGCTGTGCGCAGCATTATTGCTTAGCGAATTGCTTCAGACATTTAGAACAACGGCTAAGCTTCATCATGTGAAGACTACTTTGTGGTCTGATTCCCAGATTGTGCTGGCCTGGCTCCGCAAGGATGCATCAACGCTTAAGATATACGTTAATAACCGGGTGCAAAAGATTCATCAATTGACTTCAGATGTAGACTGGCGCTACATTCCATCAACTGACAATCCGGCCGACCAGCTTAGTCGGGGCACATCAGCGGCTGAGCTTCATGACTCGCGACTATGGTGGCATGGTCCACCATGGTTACTTCAAGCAGCGCTTCATTGGCCGATCTATCAATTAAAAACTACAGCTCACATGGATTTGGCAATTCGACAGGAGGAAAGATCGATGGGTGATGAATGATGATACAAGGCCCAGACAACGCTATAGGGAACTAGCAGCGATGATTGCAATTCAACGTGATGTAGACCTGTTGACACGTGCATCTAAATTGTTTGAGCTCTGCCGGCTCACGGCTTGGATCTTTCGTTTTCATCACAACGCGTTGCGAAAGTTGGGCCCCCGCCGAAGTGGTCCTTTATCAAATACGGAGATAAATACTGCTCAAGAATTCTGGGTTCGTGAAGAGCAACATGTATACTATTTTAAAGAGATTGAAGCACTAAAGGAATCAAAGGCTGTAGACCCATCAAGTCCAATTGCAAACTGCACGCCATGGCTCGACAATAAGGGTCTGCTGCGCTTGGGCGGCCGTTTAGGGCGAGCGCCAATTCCAATGCAGCAAAAGTATCCTCTGCTGTTGCCTGATGTCAGCCCTTTGGCTACTTTGATAATAAGAGAGGCTCATGAGGTTTCGCTTCATGGAGGACCTAATGAAACAATGGCTTTTGTACGACGTAAGTTCTGGATAACCAACCTCCGAAAGGCAGTGCGTAAGCAGAATTGACAGTGTGTTACATGTGCCCGGTACCGGCAACAAGCAGTCCAGCAAATGATGAGTGAACTACCCGCGGATCGAGTTACTCCATGCAGGGCGTTCAGCCATTCTGGGGTGGACTATGCTGGGCCATACCTATTAAAAGCGCGGGGAGGACGATGCAATATAATTGAAAAAAAAAGTATGTTGCGGTTTTCGTGTGCATGGTAACAAAAGCGGTGCATTTGGAGCTCGTGGAGAGTCTATCAACAGCGGACTTCATTCAAGCTTTCTTGCGATTCACCAGTATTCGTGGTTCTTGTGTAAGGCTTTGGAGCGACAATGGTAAAAATTTTGAGGGCGCTGCTGTGGAGCTTAGGAAGATGTTGCGTAGCTGGAATGAGATGGATATGGCGAAATTACTACAGCGTTATGGCACCGAATGGCGTTTTATCACACCTGCAGCGCCGCATCAGGGAGGAATCTGGGAGGCGGCTGTTAAATCCATGAAGCATCATCTGCGTCGGTTTATCGGCCCACACAAACTGACAAGCAGTCAATTTCAAACGGTCTTAGCACAGACGAGTGCCGTGATGAACTCTCGACCGCTATCAGCGCTTCAGCTCATTTTCTTATTGGGGAAACAATTTTGCAACCTTTTGGAGCGAATGTATCGTATGTACCGGATAATCGGTTGAAGTTAGCAAAGCAAATTCAAAAGATGAGTCAGGTTTTTTGGAAGGCATGGAGCCAAGACTATTTGCACCAACTACAGCAGCGAACTAAGTGGCGTCAACCACAATCGAATTTGAAGGTTGGGGATATGGTTATCATCTGCGAGGACAACATACCGCCCACATTTTGGAAAATAGCAAGGGTGATCGAAACATTTGCGGGAAACGACGGCCTGGTGCGTAATGTCCGCCTGCGAGTTGCGTCTTCGGACTGGAAAATTAAGCCATCAGAGAAGGGGGTGCCTTTCACAATCTTGGAGCGCCCAGTACAGAAATTGTGTCGGCTACCGGTAGAAAGTGAAGCAGAGCATTCACGGGGGGAGTGTGTTGACGCCTGCAATGCTATCAGCACAACTTAACTATAAATTCTACTTCGACAGTGCTGCTTTGAATTTTATTTTTCTTTGCTGTCAACGTATGATTTTTTCATAATATTTTTTCTTTTCATTCGATTTTAATCTTTCAAAGAGTCAGCAAAAAAGCATATTTAATTCAAAATAAAAATATCTAAAAGAAATACAAAAACCGTGGTTTTTATTGATATTCATCAATCAATCAATAATTAAAAAGGTAAATTATACAGTCCACAGGAAGACTATCGAACAGTCAGTATTGTATTATATTGTATGAATGTAATTGTAGTTGTATATTATCTATGTATTCAGGTGTATACTAGTAAGCTATGACTCCAATAAGAGTCAGTCTCTCACCGAACAGCTAGAAGAATAGTCGTCCAATAAATGTTGGGTTTTTTTACGCTTTTCCCAACACAAAAAGTTTCATTTTTAAACGGAATATAATTTTTATTGGGTTTCGGGAATATACAATATGTTTTGGTAATTGGAAGAGTTTCAATCTTCTTAGCTCGACTTTGTTTGCATTTTTTGAGTAACATCTCGGACATTCGACGTATAATGCCTCGTACCAGAACCAGTAACAGCTTCGAAAAAGTCATTCAAACTGTGCGGTTAAAACGCCTGGATTGCGAAATTACTGTCAGTAAGCAGAAAAAAATATTAAATTTCCTCGAAGTTCCCCCTTATGAAGCAGATGGATACAAAAGATTATCCATAAATTTTACCGAATATGACATTGATAAACAAGAATTCAATAGGAAACAAAAATGCCAAAAACTTCATTATTTTCTATCAATAACTGCTTACAATATGGAGAGTTCATATCAAACAGCAATCAAGATCTATTGTTCGGAAAGCTTTTCATTTTTCCTACAAATTTCTGTTGATTTCGAATTTTGATTTGTTTCGATTCCGACATCAAATCAGAAATATTCATTTTCATCTCTCCGCCATGAGATTTTCCCAAGAAAAATAAATATCCTCTCAATCAAATTCCAGTAATCGAACAACGAAATAACAATTTCACATTATCTTGACTTCAGGCAGTTCCTAGAAATTGGCTTATACGTACCTGATACGAGCTCAGCTTCATCCTTAAAAAGGTTTCGAAGTACTTACTTGCAAGCATTCAATTCTTCGAATCATCAATTCTCTCCCCCACCACCCTCTTTTGCTAACAGATTCTAGAAAAAACGCGTTTAGCTTCCATTAACCGCAAACAAAAAATGAAACTCTTCGATTTTACAGCAACTATAACTATCAAGATCGTTTTTAACTCCTTCCACCTCCAACGCACTAAGTTGTATCCTTTTCCGAGTAAAAGCGGCACACCATCAAAGTATCGGCCAACCAATCAAACAAACATCTTTCTTAAAAGCTCCTATTCCATCCAACAAAACCCGTCAAAAAAAGGGTTTCAACGACCAACGCATTCATGTATACCCTCCAGATCGTAAAAATTAACTTGCCGTCAAATGAATATAGGCTTTTACCCAAAATCCAAAATGCAAAAAAATCTCCTAAAATAAACTTCCTCCCGATTTTAGTATAGTTTCCGTTGTTGTTGGAAATTCGATTTTAATGCCACAAAAAAAGGAAAAATGCATAAAAAGAAAACGTAGTTTAGACCAGAAGGACATAAAAGCAATCCAATCATCGACCAATTTTAGAGGCATTCCAAGAGCCAATCCATTGATTTCGGGCATGTAAGTAGTTTTTCGCATGTAAAAATTTGTATTTGTGTTTTTTTTTTGTTTTTAGAAAATTGGGACTACTTTAGTTTTTGGGCAAATAAGTTGAATCCACAAAATCAAAACACACATTTTTGCTCGTCCGAACAAAACGTTAAAATAAAAGCCAATCGAGCAAAGGACTTTTCCTCCCGATTGTTTGAGGTCCATTGCGTTTGGGAGGTTGTTTTGTTTGCTTGTCGTGCCGCACAACAGAAGTTGTAAGAATCTGGGCTAAAATCAGTACGCCAACATGCCCGAATGAACGACAGGATGACGATGACGTGCAGGCGGTCGGTTTTTATGGACCGTTCAATTTATTTCCGAATATTCACATCAGCAACACATGAGTGATGTCTGCCACAAAATTGTGTTGGCTCACAAAATAATGCAAGAGTCCTTAAAAACAAGCAAATGGTCAATTATTATTTGATTTTTTGGGGACCTACAAAGGGGCGATAGTTAATTTTTGGAAGAGAATCGTGTTTGTTGTTTAGGGTGAATTCTGTCAACCATGAATAACAACCACACAGCGATGAGTTGATGGCCGCCAACAACACATTCGCTGTGCCATGCCAGGCGGCTGCGGCATTGCCTAAAAAAGCCTCCAGTCAAAGGCGCAACCAAAAACGATATAAATCAAAGGATTTGCGTTATTAAGTGGTTAGGAGATGCCAACAAATGCTCGCTCACAACACATTCATACAATTATTTTTTGTTGTCTTTTTTTAAGGAAACGCGAGAAAGGGCAAACGGAAATGAATAAAATGGCTCACCAAGTCCCTTCCGGCACTGACGTAACTCTCGAGCGGGCTGCACGGTCGCAGTTTATGTCCTCCGATGCTTGTTATGGCAGTGTGATCGCATAATTTTGGTGTTTCGTAGTCATAAATTTCAAGCATAAGCCGTCGTTTATTTTTGCCACCTCCTGTGCCTGAAGTGCCAAGACCAGAAGCTGCACCCTTAACATCAGCCACCCCCGATGCATCTTTGGAGTTCTTATCGAACCGAGTGTTGGCAATATAGTTGAGACTCTCCTTGACGCTTGTCACCCCAGCAGCACTACCAGCAGCACCACCACCACCACCGCCCGGGAACTTCTGTTGCTGTTGCTGTAAGTAGCCGCCGTATTTGTTTTCTTGGTTAAATATACTGGACTGGGTGGGGCCGTAAATATATGTGTCGACTGGATTCCAGGCATTGTCTATGTTCACACGAATGTTCTTACCGAACTTTGGATTTTGCGGGCTGTAGTAATAGTTTCCGTAATTATTTGTTTGGTTAACGACATTGTTGTTGTTGTTGTTTGAGTTTGAATTGGAGTTGGTGTTGCTATTGTATTTGTTTTGTTGTGATGTCGAAGAAGAATGGGGCGGCGCTGTGGTTGTAGTGGTTGTCATCTTTATTGGTACATATGTCCCATAACTGTCCCACATTCGTAGTCTTGTTATCCAGGGTGGTAAGTCAGCCTATACAAAGGACAAAAGCATAAAGAAGAGGGAGAGTTAGTCAAAGAGAAAAAAACGGTTATGTGTTATTGTTTGGATTATTATTTTGTTGCGCCATTGTTGGCATTGTAGTTTTTGTGTGTGTTTCATTTTATAATTTACACATTGAATCACACCATGCAGATGTAGCCGAGATACTCGTGTAGACAACAGACTCATTCTCATTATTCTACAGTCTCATTGAAAAGTATGACAACAGAAAGATAGCAAAAGACTTTGACACTGTTCAAAGGGCTTGTCACAAGTGCAAAGTGTCAACAAAATAAGAAACACAACTTTCAAACAATTTGATGACGTTTACACTTAACGATTTAATTTTTTTGTTATAATATGGCTTCAAGTTATGTCTGAGGTGAATTTCAATCAACCTTTCCAGGGTTTTAAGAAGGAAGGATGATAGGCTAATTGGTCGTAAATCTTTAGGGTTACCGTGAGAGGGTTTCCCTGCTTTAGGAATGAAGAATTTTCTACTCCAGGTCTTTGCAATATATCTCAACCTTACACAGCTAGACAGAATGATCTCCAATGGTGGAATGATCATGTCTGAGAATTTTTGTAACTCGGCAGGAGATTTATACGCTATTAACGCTGTACAGCCCATTGCAGTTTTCCCGCGTTATTAGATCAACTACATCGTTTGTAATGGGTTTGGACTCAAACGTTAAGTCTTTAAAAATCTTAGAGTTACCTGGAAAGTGGGTGGCTTGTAACAGATTTAGAGATTCTTCATCTGTGGTATTCCACAAGTCCGCTTCATTCATTAAAGCACTGGGTGTTGTTGGACTTTTTGATAGAATTTATCTGAGTCTTGAAGCTTCTGAAGTATTTTCTATTTTCCACAGAGATTTCTCCAAGAGGACCTCTTACTCTTCCTTAATTCTTTCTTATCTTGCTTTAGAGCTTGTATAAGCCCCAGTCAGAGGGAGATCTAGAGTACTTAGATCTATTGAAGAGTTTGCGACTATAGTCTTCCTGAAGGGTTCTGGTTCTTTGTGCCACAAGTGAGGTTTCTTTTTACGCTTTACAATGGTGAAAGGGCATGAAGTTTGAGATCTAACAGAGTTAACCAGGAGTGGTTAAAGGACAAAAGTATTCGTGAAAATGGTTTCGAACGTTCAAAAAGGTATTTTCTTTTTTTTTCAATTATTAATTTGTTAATCGAAGAAAACTTTTCAATGTGACTGTTTGTCCGCATTATGAAGCATCAGCTCCACCAGAAAAGCGTTTGGCTCTTGCTCAAGTGACAGGCGATCACAATACACCCGAACAGAGCTAACAATTTTTCACACAGAAAAAATATAGCCAGAACACAATGCCAAAGTTCTGAAACAAGCTGAACGAAAAAAACAACAACAACAACAACAAAAAATGACAAGAAACACAAAAAAAAGAAACATGAAATGAAAATGTTCCACTGCTGGATATAAAAGTACAAAACTCAATGCAGTAGAATTGCATAGTGGTTTGCTTGCAGGACGAAAAAAAATAATCTGAGTGAAGAATAGAAAGAGAGAGAAAGAGCATGTTCCATTACACGAGTATCCATCTACGAACAAACTTACTTTCATGTGTGATGTTGGGACTGGGGATAGTTAAAAACGGGGACTGTAGTGGTAGAACATAGAGTTACTCACCCTGCCTAGTGTATTATTATCGTGTATTGCTTGCTGGAGTATTTGCAGATTGTAGCTTGTAAAAGATAACCAAATCAGGTCGCCAGGATATCCATGGAAGTAGTAGGTGCATGTCGTATTCGGCGGAAGTGTATGACGAGGACTCACAATACGACCCATCCTGCCGCGACGAGAAAATAGTACATCATCTGTGGAATAAAACACAAACACACCAAAAAAGAAGAAAATAAGTAAAATTGTAATGAAAATGAAAATAAAATAAAATAAGCGAGGGAAGTGCATGAATAGTAAATGAAAAGTCGAGATTTTACAGATCATACATAAGTGGAAAAGTTTCACAAAATACTTTATTTCTACCCATCGCATCGTCGCTCGTCGTCGTAGTTGTTTTCGTTGACGGCTACACTCTCTGATTCGGTATGGTTGCTGTTTGGGACTCACAACATCTCCGTGCGTTCGTTGTTATCGTTATTGCATTTTCCATATTATATGGACCCCCTTTCATTCTATCAGAGATTTTTAGCTTTTTTTTCGAGATCGAGAAGAGTGAGTCGCTGGTGTAGGGTTGGTATTTCAATTGCAGCTTTGTACTTTGCAATTAACATGGCGTAATAAAGTACATATCTCCTCGAATATGGTGTGTAGTGTGGTTCTTTGTTGCAACAGTTGTTGGGTTCGAGTTGAGGGTTTGGGGATGTTGTGTGTTTTGTTTTGCATGCCTTAAAACTTGTACCCGGTTTAATGAAATTAATGTGGTTTTGTGTTAAAAGGCGCATAATTATTGGGAAAATGTATTTTTCAGGCGATGCTTTCGTAAAACCATATTCTGCTTGTCGTAATCGTGTTAGAGGATATTATATAAATGTGTTCAATAACCGTATAGTGAGGAGATTTTGCATTTAAAGAGCATGTGACGCTAGGTCACTGAGGGATTTTTATATCAAATATGCACAAAAATAAATCGCGGGCTTGGGTTTTGTGTGTAACTTCAAGTGGAATTTCGGATAATTTAGAAAAAAATTTGAAAGTAACTACGAGTTTAATATGGGGTTTGCGATTAGTTATGAGTTCTTAAGTTTCTCTTTGTTTTTCTTCACTATTTTAAGATACCTAACGTAAGCTTGTTCTTATTTATTACAGCTGTCATCAAAGAATGCACATAAAGGCACACGATCCTACCAATGATAGGTACTGAGGAGTCTAGCAAGGAGAATTTTTACGACCTCCTGGAAAGAGCCTACGGAGCCTGTCCAGAGTACGACGCACGTCAAAATCGTACTCGGAGACTTCAATGCGAAAATCGGGAAGGAAGACATCTTTGGTGGATTAGTTGGAAAGCACAGCCTCCACGAAGTTGCAACAGATAACGGCTTCCGACTAATCCACCTTGCTGCAGCTCGTATAATACGGTGATAAGTAGCATTAGGTTTCCAAGATGAAAGATCTACATAGCAACCTGACGATCTCCGCCAATCAAATCGACCGACCATGTGCTTACCGGTGCTAGGCACTCATCCAACATCTTGAACGTGAGCACTTTCCGAGGAGCAAATGTCGACTCTGACCACTTTCTGGTAGTGGCTTAGCTTAGAGCTCGATTATCAAACGACAGGAAAACAAGTGCGGTCCAAAAAAAGACGTTCAACATCGGTTGTCTTAGCACCCCGGAAAATGCCATAGACTACAGTGAGTGTCTGAGTGAGCGACTCTCTGCCGTCCTTTCAAACGTCCTCCCAGATGTCAACACCTTCTTGAACCAATATCGCAAAATAATTAAAAATGTAGCCAAGAACACCATAGGTTACCAGCCAAACTCGGAAAAGAACCCGTGGTATGATGATGAATGTGTGTTATTGAAAAGAGTGACGGAAAATGGACGTTTGCAGTTGCTGCAACGGTAAACAAGAGCAGCAAAAGTAGAGTACCGAACAAAAAGTAGAAATGAGAAAAAGACAATGCGAAGGAAGAAAAGAGCATCCACAGTTTCTCAGCTCAAAGATCTAGACGAGTCACGGGCCAAGAACAACACCCGTTTCGTTTCTTTAAAAGGTCGAGGCAATTATTTTCTGGTTTAAGAACCAGGACACAGGCTCTTCGAAACAGTGTAGGAAACCTAATCATCGAAGCACAGGGAATTGTAGATTTTTTCAAGCAGCACTTCCAACAGCTACTGAATTCGCATAATGTCGAGCGAGCCAATGACGAAAGAGAAGCAAGACCAGTCAATGAAGACCCAGTTCCAGCCCCCAACACAGAAGAGGTAGAAAGAGCCATCCAAAAACTAAAAAATAACAAGTCCGCCGGGGCGGATGGCATACCTGCAGAACTTTTTAAATATGGAGGAGGTGTTTTGATGAACCACATGCACCAGGTCATCAACAAAGTGTGGGAGGAAGAAAGCCATGCCCACTGGTAACAGCACATACGAGTTGTTTCAAACACACTGAACCAAAAACAGCAGTCATATTGATTATTTTTTACATTCAACTGACAATTTTGTTGTCAATTTACAACCAATGACCGCAGTAGTAAATATGACAATTTAAAATTTTTAATTTAATGATTCGAAACCGGGATTGTCACATTGATAATTTGCGTTGGCAAATCGAAATCTATGACAGTCGTAGTAAACACTGCAGTAGTCATTTGGAAAACCCAAATTATCAAATTGAAAACCGAGGAAGGCTTATTGAAAAACATTACTTTTAAATTGAAGACCACGGTAGTCAACTTGACAACCGTAGTAGTCACGGTAGTTAATATGAAAACTACGGTTGTCAAATTGAAAGCAGTAGTTGGTAGATTGAAAATCATTCTTGTTAATTTGAAAACCACGATTTTCAAATTGACAACCGCAGTAGTCATATTGAAAAATACAATTTACTAATTAAATACAACGGTAGTTAATATGAAAACAGTGGTTGGTAGATTGAAAATCATTACTGTCAATTTGAAGATCATGATTTTCAAATTGACAACCGCAGCAGTCATATTGAAAAACACAGTAAATCAATTTAAAACCACGGTATTTAATATGAAAACTACTGTTGTCATATTGAAAACTGTGGTTGCTAGTTTGAAAATTTAAAAATTTGTTTGGTTTGCAATATTACAATCATTATGATACACTTTAAAATTTCGATTTTCAATAAGATTACCGCTTTCGTATCCAGGACACCCCTTTTTCTGAAATATGAGTTGCAAGAATTGTTTAAAATATAAGGCAGATCTAGTTTTTTGGAATATGTTTAATTATTCATTATTACAGTTAAGTCAACGTACAAATACAATATACATACATATAATTCTTATGAAAATACTTACATTATAATTCTTAATAAAATATGGTTTTGGATTTGAACTTGGTTTTTGCAAATGTTTTGGTTTTGTAGTAGAAATTGATGTTGGAGTTGGTGCTGGTGATGGTGCTGGTGTCGGTTATGGTGTTGGTGCTGGTGTTCGTCTTGAACTTGGTTTTTGTGATTGCGTTAGTAATGTGATTGATACTGAAATTGGTGTTATTATTGATGGTTTTATTGTCGTTGGTACTGGTGTTGGTGTTGGTGCTGTTGTTGGTGTTGGTTTTGGTGCTGGAGTTGGTGTTGCTTGGTGTTTGTGTTGATGTTGAGGTTGGTACTGGTGTTGATAACTTCATCTACATATAATAATTTTAGAAGAAACAATTAGAATTACTTCTGTTAAGAATCAATAAGTAGTTTACCTTTCTCAAAATCCGCTTCTTTTGTGTTTTTGAGTGTCCAATACGTACTTATCTGTAGTTGGCCGTAGCTTAGTTGGTAAGTGCGTTGGCTGCTAAGCAGAACATTGTCGTGGGTTCGAGTCCTACTCGTGTCCAATGTTTTTATTTCATCTTTCACGGAAAGAACTGACAAAACTTTCAAGAGTATCAATCAGTCACGAAAAAATTGCTTCTCAAACTTACCCGTTCGGAATCGTCGTTAAATTGTAGGTCTCCTTAATCCTTCACACACACCCAGAGAATTGTTAATAAGAGTAAGCCACTTAGGTGGCTCTGCAAGAGCTGTCCCGCCACTCGCTATTTATTTATTTAATAGGAACAGGTTTTTATTAATTACCTTACCTATAACAATATTCTGCTTGGAATTAATTTGTTTAAGAGTATTTAATTCTTGATTATTTAACTCTTACCTTACCTGTAACAATATTCTGCATGGGATTAAATTGTTTAAGACGACTATTTAACTCTTGATTATTGAACTCTTGATTCACTTGTATATTTTCCACTTTTTTACACTTCACTCACGAATGTCTGATAGACTTGATGCACAACTACTAAATGAGGATTATATTAGGTACTTGTTGAATTCAAGATAAACTCGATTTTCTTATTGAAAACAATAATTGCCAATTTGATGACCATAGTTTTCAATATGACAACCTTATGTGGTCGATCATCGTACTGACAACAGCAGTTGTAAATATGATTTTTAAAAACGGTTAAAGCATCACATTGACTACTTCGGTTTCAACTTGACAATTATGGTTTTCAATACAATTATTTTGATAACGGCATAAGCAATTTATCGTTTGTTTTTGTTTGTTCTTGCTCAATTCAAGATTAAATCGATTTTCGTACTAAAAACAATAATTGTCAATTTGATGACCATATTTTACAATATGACAACCTGATGTGGTCAATCATCTGATTGACAAACGCAATTGTAAATATGATTAATTTAATTAAAGATTTGAATTTTTCAAAACTCGACTTGGAAGGCTTTGCAAATAATAAAAAAAACTTCTAGTTTTTGATTTTTTGCAAGGCTTAGGTTAAAGTGTCTGTCATGGATATTAAGAGACACACTTAGGCCGATCAAAGGCCCATTGTGATAAGGCTTTCAAAGTCAAGTTTTGAAAAATTGAATTAAAAAACAAAAACTCGTCATTTATGCATTAAAATTATGATCATTATCATAATCATAAACAACAATAGTTCGAAAAATCCTATTAATTAATGTTAGTTCCAATTTTCTCCAAACATCCTTGTAATTTTTTTTTTCGGAACACTGATGTTTTTAGTATAAACAAATTATTTTTGTATTACTCCAAAACGGTTCCTATCATAGAACCGTTTTTCAACGTCCCATAGGAAGTTATTGTAATGGGGCTGATTTTGTGATATCCAGTTATTGCATATCTCTATGTTTCGAGGTCACTAGAATCCGAATCAACCCTTTTTATCATGATGTCTGTATGTACGTATGTTCATATGCGCGTATGTGTTCGATTATCTCGCGAACCACTCAGCCTTATTAAAGCTGATAAGATTTGAGCAATATCGGTTTAACGGTTTTTTGATGGAGGTCAAAAAACTAGGACACAGACATCATGATAAAAGGATTGATTTGGATTCTAGTGACTTCACAAAATCGGTCCCATTACAATAACTTCCTCTGGGAAGGATGTGGTCATTTTTTTTTTTTTGTAAATATGGACTTATTTCCTCCAAGTAAGATGCGGCTTTATTTCCATAAATTATTCCAATTTCGTCTTGAAAATAAAGCCCCATTTTAGATCACGTCATATTTCGATAACGAAAAAAAAAACTCCATCATCATATCGACAACATGGGTTTCAATACGAAAACTTTGTCAACGAAAAGTCTTCGCTAAGGAACTTATTTATTTTTTGTTTACTTCTATTTATTTTGATTTATATTCTAACAATCGAAATTATCAATATAGCAACTCTAATTTTTTATTTGATGCCGGTAAAATTCAGTCTTCACATTAACAACTGCAACTGTCAATTTGATGATTTTATTTTCAATGCACTTGTTGCATTAAGGTAGTAATCATATTGATAATCATTGTTGTACAAATGATGATTGTAGTTCTTACTTAACTGACGGACAACCTAAGGTTTTCATATTGACAACCATAATATTCTAATTGATCATCTCAGATATTAAAACGACAACTTTGATTTTCAAACTAGCAACAAGATATTGAAAATTTCAAATTGTCCCATTTACTATCAAGTTGTTAGATTTTGAGACGACTTTTGAAAATTTACATCACATTGAAACTTTTTTTGATCAATATGACAATTTTCGGTTAACAACCAGCAATTGTCAATATGACAACGGTTATTTTCTTCAGTGCATGTGCAAGGTTTAGACAAGGAGATGCGCTGTCAGCTGTTATATGATTTCTTCACCATAGTCCTGGAGCAGATAGCGCGGAAGGCAGGTGTGAGCACATAAAACACTATCTTCAGCAAATCCAACCAGCTCCTAGGCTATGCGGACGACATAGACATCATCAGTCGATCCAAGAGAGCTGTCCTTGAGGCCTTCACAGCGATTGAATAACAGGCGAAACTCGTTGGTCTTGACGCGAATGAGGACAAAACAAAGTCTAAGCATGCTATTAACAAACAAAACAACATCTGTCCGCCACCGTCTAGGACAAAACGTCACTGTTGTTAGCAGCAATTTTCGAGTTAGTTCACCTACCCTGGAACAAACATCAATCCCTCAAACGACACCTTAGTAGATATCCGACGAAGTATCACCCAAGCGAACCGCTGTTATTTCAGTTTGCCCAAACAACTGCGCCAAAACTAAACAAGACAAAGAAGACTTTCATTTTACCAGTCCTATTCTACGGTGCCGAGTGCTGGGCGATAAGTTAAAAAGGGCAAATGATACTTGAAACTTTCGAAAAAAAAAAATCTTCGACGGATTTTCGGGCCTGTATCTATGCGAGGATGGCGAATGCAGAAAAAGGTTCAACCGAGAACTGTACGAGCTGTACAAGGAGCAGTTAACTGCGGATGCCAGAGCACTTGGTTTTGGCAACTGGAGAGTGCATGCGAGGGACCGCTCCCGATGGAAGGCTGCAGTATTTTGGACTGAGAGCCTTCATGGATGGGGAGACAGTTAAGTAAGTAAGTAAATACCACTCGTCGCGATTAAAGTAACAACAACCTCAGCAAAAACAACAATTTAAGAATTCTCATATTGAATGTTATATCGCTCTACCAGAGTCAGCGTCGATCAAATGTATAGGACCATCGGTAACCAAGTAATCCGTGAAGGTAATGTGCACAAAGATGAACAAGAAGAAGAAGAAGACTGGTGAAGAGGCATTCAAGTCACATGCATATGAAGAGGCATTAAAAGGTCACATACAGTTGATGGGAGATATGTAAACAGAGTTCAGCAATTAAAGAATTGCTGAGTACATCGTATGTTCTTTTTTATAGAATCAAATAAGATGCGAATAATACTTGAGTCTTCAAATGAGCTTAAAAAAAAAACTTCACATTATTTACAAGGACAAAAGAGGGTTTTATGTTTATATAGTTTTCGTAATGATCTACGCACCGCGACCATATTACCAATTCATTCCCCAACTTTTCAAGTATCACATGAAGACCTAAGCTTAAATTAATCACCTAATCCCCTTAAGTTTAACTTCTTTTCTTATAGATGCAGTAAAAACTTTCCTTGTCTCTTAGCATTAGGTATCTGTTTCCCCTCATTTTTGACCCGAATAATCCCATTAACGTTTATCAGACTTAACATAAAACTTCTTCATTGCCATTGCCTTCGTGTTCTTTATTGTTTCAACCTTGATGACACTATATATACTTACCCTGACCAAATAGTTTCGTATTTATATAGCTTCAATTAAATAACCATTAACCAGTCACTGACATGCACTCAATGACACGAATGACCTTGCAAGTTGCTTGTAAATGTACATAAGCAAGAAAACGCATTTATTTATTCAGGACAAAGTGCATTGCGGATATGGACAACAGCACGCAATGCAAACGGTATGAAGGATATCGTTAATGGGGGCAGATTGAAGTAACCCCAAATGGATTTGACTATATGCAATGAATGATTGATCAAATTAATGTCCTTAGTTGGCTTGGCATAGTTCAGAAAATCATATTTTGAGGGATTCTGCAAGGACAAATCCCGATAGATCTGCTTCCAATTTGCGGAGTTTTTACATAAGATTGAAAGCAAATTGATTGAAAGTGTTATTTTTAGGTTTTTCAAATGCAGTTTTCCCCAAAGCTTCCTGCCACCATCACCTGTCAGTTCCATCATCACGCGGGACTTCAATCTTCAACTGTCATAAAATAAAAAT
Source organism: Sphaerophoria taeniata (assembly GCA_943590905.1). Taxonomy (NCBI): domain Eukaryota; kingdom Metazoa; phylum Arthropoda; class Insecta; order Diptera; family Syrphidae; genus Sphaerophoria; species Sphaerophoria taeniata. The sequence continues at coordinate 150,866,891 of OX016541.1, forward strand.
TTCCACCTGATTGAAATATTTTCACTTTAATCAACCCCAAGGGATTTCAATTTGTCGATAATCTGTCATAATTTGAAATGTGATAAAATCAGCGAACTAAAACGTTGCTGTCAATTTTCAATTTTTTCCTCCTGTATGTATAACTCAAGGCATCTGTTCCTTTCTGTGAACTCCTTTAACACTCTATGGTGCCGTATGCATCGCATGCAGGGAATGAAATTTCACTTTTCCTTGCATGTCAGGATATTTTGTCATTGAAGCACGTGAACTAATACAAGCCAAGTCATCATATCCTTCAAAACTCGGCGCTGCCGTTACTGTTAAGGGTAATCATAATTCTCAATCCGCTTGGGGTTGTCCTCCTTTCCGTTCGATAAAATTTCAGCTTATACTGCTTCTTGTAAGTCTTGCATTACCATCGACGACGGGTAATAATGCAATACAAAACCAATATGAAGGTGCTATCGAAAACGTTAGGGTCGCCAATCATTATTTTTCTAATCTGGTGCTAATACATAAGTCGTCATCAGTTTGATGAAACACGGACCACCTTAACGCTAAGTACATATTTAAATACTAGCCACTGAAAGTGTGTGCGTAACTAATGACATATTGCGCTCGAGGGTGGCGTGTTGTGTGTACCTACCTCTAATCCCATAACACCTTCAAATCTCGATCACTTCGCATTCAGTTTCATTTGAGACTAATGTCATAATTCAATCGAAGATTTATCATCAGCGCGTCCTGATGGTCCTGGCCTGCGGTAAAGGTGTTCTGAATATTCAGCGCAATGCTTTGCTTTTACTAGAACACGATTCTGTCGTTTTCAAATACATAACTACCTCATAAAGGGGGTAAACTAGGTATCTCTGATGGCACACACCCTAAACCACCAAAGCAGAACAGTAGCACCATCCGGGATGAACCCCCCCAAAGCTATTTTTTTATATTTCCACGTGTGATATGAAGTATTTCCGGATTTCCAGCTATGCTAGGTGGAGACTGGAGAGGAAGTGTACCTAGTTGAAGCGAAAAATAACATGGCGGTGTTGGCGAATGGTTTTGGTTTTTGTCGAAACAAATACAAATTTATTGGAGTTCGACCACAATAATGGCCATCAGGTCTACAACTAATCAAGATAAGATTTCGCGTTATGGAGAATTCAAAGCGAATTAATTCGATATATGTTCTTCTATGAAAATTTATTGCCCAACTTTGGAAGGCGTGGTGCAGTGGTGTGTGTGGAATGATGAAATTGCCGCAATATGAGCGGTTTTGGCTATACCAAACTGACATCAATGGCCGTTATGGTGTGTGGTAGCTAGTTGATAGGTTTGTCCCTATGGGAATTTTATAAAAATTTATTAGTTTTGTTTTTTGAAGGAACGAATAGGGGAGTAAGAGGTATTGGTAACTAAAGACATGCCAATAAGTCAAAAATCGAAAAAAAAAATTAATGAGCACTCTTGGAATGATGATATGTGTACAGGGATTATTCGAAGCGAATTAAAAATGTGTTTTGTAACCTTGAATATTTCGGACGGAAGTAACATTCATTTTTAATTTGTGTATGAAGAACATTTGTAGAATATTGGGATATTGGGAACCGGAATTTGAAAGTAGAAAAAGACATGGAAAACAATTATGTATTTAGAAACTGAAATTATAAATGCTCAAATGGGAAAGTAAACATTGAAAATAGAAAACCGGATATCGACACCTCGTAGAAGAAAGCTGCAAAAACAGAAATTTGAACTGAAATCTGTAATTACGTAAGTTGGGTCTTTGAACAACGAAAATAAAGTGTAATGCCGCATTATAAAATCATTCACCATCCAATTCAAATCACAGACAAAAACACATGGAACATTGTACTCAACCAAACAAGGCCGAAAGCTATGCAAATCATATGGAGATGAAAGAAAACTTCTGTGGAAGTGTAATTTCAAACTTCGTCCTACGTATAGTTCAAATATGGTTTTTCCCAAAAGGTTGACTTGTAGAGTCAAAGGAAGAACGAAAAGCAAGTTGGAAAACCGAGAACAAAATATACGAATAAATACGAGTGAGCGAGTGGAGTACTAATCAGTCTGACGTCGACCGCCGAGGAGTGAGGACCAAAGGTAAGTTACCAGTGGTACGGGGCTTCTTGTGAAATATTCAGTTCGTTGCTAGCCAATCGAAGGAACAAGGTAAGTGTAATACTAGTCTCGACTGCGATTGTACCGGTTTCGACCGCTATTACCCACGGTAAGTAGCGATTAACCCATTTCATTTGCAGTAGGAAATACCAGTTGCTAATAAAATAAGCATACCTAACCAGTATCTGGACTTCCCTTATCTATAAACTTAAAATACAATCACAAAAGGTACAAAGTTTTTCTTCAATATTGCACTCGTTGTCTGTTGTTTTTGAGTGATTGGAAATTAAGCCAAATGTTAGTTTGAGATTGATTGAAAAGAGTGTTTCAAATAGATTCCTTTAATATAAATCAGTAAAATTAATTTTAAATAACCCAAGCCATACGATTTGCTGATTTTTATCGACCAGATCCACGAACCCACGAATTTCAGAAAAACTGTAATTAAAATCTATAACACGTGCTTGACCCTACAGCGAGGCATGATTTATTTTTTTATGCAAAATCAAATCGCCAAAAGTGTGAACAAATATTTACCTTAATATTCTAAAACAAACTTCATCATAACGAAAATCCATTTCGTGCTATAGCCCAGTTTCCCCTACATTATTTTTAATACCTTCGCCGGAAACAGAAAAAAATATACGAAACACTTAATTTTTTTATCGATTCTCGACATTCTTGTGTGTGGTTGAATGGCTGACAAAATAAAAATCCTCCACCGCACCGTTGTGTTTGGTGTTCGAAATTGATAAACAAAAGTTTTCAATGATTTGTTTTATATTTCTGTCAGTTTTTTTGTGTTTTTTTGTCTGCTTGTTGTTTTTATATTTTGTTGGTTTTGTGGCGCACTGGGAGTTAAAGCAACTAAACTAGCATTCTCGTGTTAATTCTCACTGTGTTGCGGATGGCTCAACAAGAGAAACAATAGTCCTTCGCACCTACACTCCTTTGGATTCAGTTTTTGACCATAGAAAGAGATTTATACTGAATAACGAAAGCAACGGAAGTTGATGCTCTATTGAATTGTGGGGGGAATAGCTAGCTCCCCGGATGAGCTCCCTGCTGCTCATAAATAAATCGTATCAATAAACATGTAAGGGCTTAAAATTTGAATGGAAAAGTCTGCATATTGAAAATCCAACACTCTCCTATATTTATTTTAATATTCGTTTTTTTTTTCATATTCTACAATGCCGATGCCAGTATGTTTTATTTAATAACGAAACATCAACAGTTCCACATTCGTTCAACAATCGAGCTTATGTGTAGGGTGGTGTACTTACATCTGTACAGATAAGTTCGTAAACCACATAGAGATATAGAAGATGCAAGAGAGAACAAAAGATTGCCCCAGAACAGAAATAGAGAGAGTATTATCCTACTTTTTGGGTAGATTTATCCTTTAAACTGATGATGGAAATTGATTTAAAATTCAGTTTTAAATTAAATGCTAAATTGAAACGATGAATAAATTACAATGGCAAAATAAATATAATTGTTTACGCACGCACACAGTAAACTCTGTTATCGGGGACAGTTTATTTAATTAAATAATGTAAATGTAATTTAGCTTGCTGAAATAAAATACCGCTTGATTGGTTTGCTTGCATTTATGTTAATTTATTGTTTGTAAGATAAACTATGGCAATTAAGTTAGCAATGAATTTTGTTGTACCTACATTAGGCTTGAGGGGGGTTTTTTGAGTGCGTGTGTGTCGATATGGACACTAAATATCAATGTTAACCAAATCAAACGTATTTTAAGAAATCTGTTAATAAAAAATTAACATAATGGATGTGGTGTTTTGTTTTAAATTTGATGGATTGTGTTGATTAAACAATATTTTTGAACTGAGTATTATTTCAAGTTGTGAACACAATTTGTTTTGGTTAAAAAACACAAAAAATATATTTTAATAAATGACCTGGGCCCTATTGCACCAACAACTTTTCACTTTTCACTTTGCAACTTTGCAAAATAATAGTTTTCTGCAAAGTAAAAGTAAAAAGTGTTTCACCAAAAATGAAAAGTTCTCGACTTTTCACTTTGCAAATTTCTATGTTTTTTTGCAAAGTGAAAAGTGTGGGCGTTTCACCAACTTAAAATGTTACTTTTCATTTTCAGTCCTAATTTGAAAAGTTGCAAAGTAAAACAAATATAAGATTTTGGCTTCTTTTCCTTGTTATTACGAATTTAAAAAATATGTGAACAACTGTTTCGTACGAACTTGCTCCTGTTTTCCAAATAATAACTCATAAAAACATTAAAAATAAAAACATGTAATTAAAATTCATAAATAAAAATTTAAATTTAAATATTTATCTTCAAAATACATTTAAGTCTGAACTTGGACCAGTGGTTTAGGCTGTAGATGCGTTTAATGACAGACAGACGGACGGAATAGCCGGACCCACTTTTTTCGACTTCTCTATCGTCGTAATGGCATATCTCATCAAAATCTCAACTTATTTTTGCGAATTCAATACTTGCCATACTATATTCTATGTGGCGCAAGTAAAAAGTAAACAACTCCACTAGTGATAAAAAAGTGCAAATGTCAAAAACAAAATTTAATGACAGAATGTCATAGAAATAGATATTAATAGTGCACGTTTTTTTCAAAATTTTCAAAATGAGCCGTACTGATAAGAACGCCAAAAAGTTAGCTGTTTTGGAAGTAGTAAAAAATAAAAAAGCTTTATCATTTCGTTATTTTTTCAATTCAAGGATATTCTCTTTGCTTCCTTCCAAAATAACGCTGCGTCCAAAAAGTGGTAGGAAGTTGAAAATTAAGGACTGAATGTATTTCTTAATGACAAACCACAAAAAATTATTAAAAACAAACAACGGCCCAAGAAATGCAAAAACAAACAGTGTGGGTGAGCCATCCTCAACAATTAGCGGTAGCTATAAAACTTAGTTATAACTTATAAACCTATTCTCATACCTACTGATACTGAATAAACATATAAAATTTCATCAACATCGGTCAAGCCATTTCGGGGGAGTATGACCACTAAAACTGTGACAGAAGAATTTTATATATTAGATAATAATCTATTATAATGAAATTATATATAAAATTGAATATAAAATAAAAATAAACGAACTTATCACAAACTGCAAAGAAAATTTTTGCTTTGCATATTATTGAAAAGCTTTTCAGTATTTGAAATGCAAAGTGCAAAGTTTTTTCGTTTGGTGAAACGAAATCAAATAATTCTTTGAAAATTTGCAAAGCTTTTCACTTTTCAGAAAAGTACTTTTCACTTTGCGAATTTGCGGTTGGTGAAACAAAATTTGCAAAGAAGGATTTTTTTGTTTACTTTTCAAAAAATTAATTTCCCCTTTGCAAATTAGCGTTTGGTGAAACAAAATTTGCAAAGTAAAAGTGAAAAGTTGCAAAGTGAAAAGTGAAAAGTCGTTGGTGCAATAGGGCCCTGATAAGAAAAAAACAGCACACAGGCAAATTTTATTTAAAAACCTTTAGTGGGCTTGGTTAAATAGGCATTAAGCCTTGATAAAGCTCATAAGCTTTCTGACTGCACTTATTTCAATAACATTAAACAGTCAACTCAAAACATTAAACTCCATTCATTCAATTCTAAGAAAAAGGTCGAAATTTAGAAAATCTGACTGAATTCAAGTTTTTCCTTAAAAATCAGTAAGTTTGACTGAATTCCCTGCCGAAAAAAATAAGGGTACGAATATGTGAAGCGTTGAACTCTACTTAACCTGCTCACAATCCATGAAGGAACGGTCCTTCGGGTGCACACTCCAGTTGCCAAAACCAAGCGCTCTTGGTCCTTGGTCCTTGTATAGGTTCGGTCTTCCTTGTTGTCTCGAACCCGGGGGCTGCGATGAGAAGACTGTAACGAAGTTACAAATTAAGCAAACCAACAACACACAACAACCGCCGAAAAGAAAAACAACAACCGACAACAACCATCAATAGAAGCAAAAAAAACGAAATTGAAAGCAACAACAAACACACAGTCTAAGTATACAAACAACAACCGCCCGGCAATAGCAGAGTACAAAATGAAACAACAACAAACACACGAACAACACCACAGAGAGGCAGCAGCACAGAAGTCGCATGGTCGCATGTGCAACTGCATGATTGTTTCTTTTCTGTATTCTTTCAATTCACTCCTACTTGTTACTCGAAATTTATCAAGTAGGAGTGATTTTGATCATAAAAATCAGACTTCATTCGGTCTCCGACCGGCTAGGTGCTCTGTTAAATAAAGAGTATTTCTGAGGCTTCTTCTGGTTAGCGCCATAAGAAGCCTCGAATAAAATTTTGCTTCGGCCTTTATCGCCTTGACTAGGGATTGAATCCCACTTTTTCTGTCAAGGCTAGGGAAATTATCCCATCATAGTATTTGGTATTGTTTATCGCCTCGGCTAGGGATTGAATCCCATCATTCCGTCGAGGCTAGGGAAGGTATCCCATTATAGTATGTATTTATAGTAATTTACCATTTACCATTTACCGTGTCGGGACTAGGGAAGTTATCCCGCCGTTAAATTTCTAGAACTAGGGATTGAATCCCATCCGCCGCCGTTTGTTCTAGGAATCCGAATCCGCCGTTTAGTAATAATTTGTTCCGACTAGGGATTGAATCCCATGTACCGTCGGAGCTAGGGAAGCTATCCCATTACAGTATTATTAGTAGGTATTGTTCCGACTAGGGATTGAATTCCATGAACCGTCAGGACTAGGGAAGTTATGCCGCCGTTAAATTTCTAGAACTAGGGATTGAATCCCATCCGCCGCCGTTTGTTCTAGGAATCCGCCGTTTATAAACTTACTTACTACAATAAATAAAATTGAACCGAATCTTTCTTTAAAACCGAGTTTTACTTGTTTTTTCCTCGGAGAAACCTGGACCCGCTGACCTACCTCAGCTGGGAAAAACAAAAGAACATCACAAGACTTTCTTGGCTGGAGCGTTGTAGTCAATTTGCTTGATGTGGCCGAGCCAATGTAGTCGTCTCTTCTTAACTTTCTGGACTACATCCACAGTTGCTACAGGTCGTACAGTTCACGGTTGAACTTTCTTCTCCATTCTTTCGAAAGTGCCTAGTATCAATTCTCCATTTTAACTTATCGTCCAGCACTCGGCGCCGTAGGGTAGGGCTGGTTTAAATCAAAGTTTTGTATAACAGACACTTTGTCTTTCGAGTGAGGAGTTTTGAACCCAGTTGTTTTTTTCGACTCGAAATTTGTTGGTCTTTTCCTCTTCTGTACTGGGGGCTAGACTTGGTCTTCATTGACTGGTCATGCTTCTCTTTTGTCATTGGCTCGTTCGACATTATGTGCATTCAGCAGCAGTTGGAAGTGCTCCTTGAAAACATTTACAATTCCCTGTGCTTCGGTGATTAGGTTTCCTTCACTGTTTCGAAGAACCTGTGTCCCGGTTCTTAAACCAGAAGCTGATTGGTTCGACCTTTTAAAGAAACATCGGGTGTTGTTCTTGGCCCGTGACTCTTCTAGATCTTTTAGCTGAGCAGCATCTGCAAACTTGCATTTTCCATCCCTCTTTTCAATAATCATCATACCACGGATTCTTTTTCGAGGGTGGCTGGTAAGTTCGATTAGCCAGTCGGAAGCGAATCTAGGAACAAACTAAGTATATATGGTTTTCCGAGGGCAAATTGCTTAAAACATAAAAAGTGCTTTCTTCTTATTCCAAAGCAACTTCAGTTTTGATTAAATTTCACTTTATTTCGGCAAACAAAATATTGTGAAAAAATATCACGAATTCCATTACCATTAGCCCCAACATTTGAAGTCAAATTTTCACCCAATACCTATTTTATTATACTCGAAAAACTCCAAAGCACACCATTTATTATTCACACCATTTAAAGTGCGTATCAAATTTATTTGATCGCTTAGTCAATCCATCAGCTTAAGTCCATAAAATAGTCTCTTCATAAACTGACATACACTCACACACTTGGCTACAGTAAAACCAAAGTAAATAAATGCCCAGAAACAAAAATAATAAAAAAACAACATGCTTGTTGCCCTTAAACCACACAAATACCTTCACTTTACAATGCTGATTGAAATAAATTAAATGCTGAATTGAATACCATTTCCCATCAGATTCTCGGGATTACATTTGAGTTTTGTTCTTAAATGCTCAAACAGGACGTCACAATATTGCACTACCTTTTCCTCAACACACATTATACTCTCGTGTGTGCTGTATCCTGGATCACATGTTTAAATTTTATTATCATCTGTTAAGGTGGTCCTCACAAAAAGTAATCGAAATTGTTTTTTTGTTGCTTTTTTTTTGGTTTATCAAAAAGGACAAAGTCTTTTACAACGATGAGAAATTTTATAGTTGTCCAAACAGACATTTATTTTCTTTGTTAATTTTTTTTATCTAGCTCACCCTAATTAAAGTTAATGAAGCACATTGTTATGCTTTATACCATCATAGATGCTTCCTGTCTGGATTTATATAAAGGATTTTGCGAAAAAGAATTATAGGCTTCATATGTATAATGCCCAATATTATCATATCCAATACACAAAATAATATAGTTAGTCTTTGGCACGATAGCCGGGTTTGAGTCAGAATTTAAACTATTCTCTACAGCCAGAGTGTTGGTCCAATTGTAAGTGAATACATAATCCTTATACATAAAATCATACGTGTGTGCATACAGTTACAGTCACACTTAACTGATTTTCAAAAGCAAAGCATTGTTTTGACCGAATATAACATTTACATTGAAATTTGAATGCATACATAATTAAATATTTGAAGAATGGAATTAAATAGCAGCAATGGCATTTCGAATGTATGTTTGTACTTTTGTGGGTGTATACACTAAGACAGCCGAATACAAAACAATAATAATGAATGTTTGGCTTTCAAATGAGTTGTTTTATTTAGTTTTGATATTATGTCAGGCCTTGCTATGAGTGTTTTATGAACTCGACGTGAATGTTTGAAAATCATAAACTGAATTTCGAAAAAAAAAAGAAATGCTTCGGAAGTTTCATTGTCTTGTCTTTCGTAATAAAATCCAAATTATATTTAGTTGTGATTTTTTTTACATGTTGATTAATGATTGGAAATTTGTATTCGGTGATCAAAAAAACGTTAAAAAAATTTCTGAAAAAATAGTAAGTATACGCCACAGTAGCCAGAAAATGTTATTCCTTAATGGTAGCTGGCTTTTTTGAAGAAAAACTAGAGAAAACGGTTGAAAATAGAACTTACGCAACACTACTATGGTTGGAACTTGTGAGTCATTAAATCTGATTCAAAGAAAAGTTCTAAACTTTGGCCAGAGTCACCAATGTTTATCCAAAAAACCAATCAAGCGATATTTTCAGAAGGATTGATTGAACATGTCATCCTTCTGCACATTTTAGGCAGAATTCTTTAATTAGTTCACTTTTAGATTTTGAGCAGTTTAATTAGCGAAAGAAAATTTGAATTTCATATAACTTGTCACAAAAACAAAGGAAGATACGAGCATTCCTAAAACCGCGAGTATTACGAGTGAATTGTTTATTGGGAGGAATGAAACTGGGCTATTTCACTAGAACACTGGCCGTAGAAGTAACGATTATGGCAATGTGCTATTAAAGTGAATGAGTTAAGCCCAATACTTCAATAATTCTTAGAGCTCTTTCTTCTAGCTGGAGCACCAGCCCAGAGATGGGAGTTGTACTCAATCTTTGGATGGATAAAAGTCTTAAGCGGGATATACATAGTTGAAATGTTTGTCAAGCACGTGCAATTGTATATGTCAACAAAATTACACGTATAGATCGGGTGTATGCATTAAGTAAAATCAAACTGTTTTTGATTTTGCTTCAAGCATATGAAAAGTAAATACAAATAAATACAATGGCACGACAGCTCTTGAAGAGCCAAGGCCTAAGTGACTAACTCTCGTCAACAATTCTCTGAGTGCGTGTGAAGAATTGAAGAGACCTACAATTTAACCCCGATTCCGAACGCCAAAGTTGAGAAGCACTTTTTGATGACAGATTGATACTCGTGGAAGTATTGTCAGTTCTTCGCAAGAGGCAGTGTCCGTGAAAGATGAAATAAAAACTTTATGGGCACGAGTAGGACACGAACCCTGCTAAGCAGCCAACGCACCTAACCACTTAGCCACGGGCATTTGATAAGAAGTGTATTGTGTATATCCCGCTTAGTAGCCAGATAAGAAGGGAGATAAATTTCTTGCACCGTCCCTAGAACCCCAAACATTATGGAGCATTTTTGGTGACATCGCATATGTGGATGCAACTCCTTACCCAAGATATAGCTAGCTAGGGACCGAGCTGGCTGTCGGAGATAGTTGGTTGAGGCCCAAGTCCACAACGGACTGTAGCGCCACCTTAAGAAAGTAATTAAAATAAATGCTTCCCTATCAGTTCAATAGATGGCGCAACAATCGAGTGATAACGACGAATCGGCTGTCATGATAAACGTCACTACTATTCCGGAAATAGATTGTTATTATTAATGAGAAATTTAAACTCGTGGATTTCCTCTTATTCTATGGGTTAGTTAACTTTGGAAAAGGCGTTTTTTTTAGTATGGCTGTAAAATATTAAAAGTTGTATGGATAACTCACAATAGAATAGGGGTGTTCACGGTCCATTTGTAATGCTCGAGTACCATGTGCCTAATGCCCTTTTGAATCCTGCAAAAGCTTGATGCATTCATATATGCATAAATGAATTCAAATTTATGCAAAATTTTATTTAAGCGTTTAACAATTAAAACAGAACAAAGAGTGTCGATAGTGAAATTGAAAATTCTGCACAATTCGTTCTTATAATATTCCGAACGATTGTAGAAGGATTACAATCTAAAAAGGAGCAGGATCTAAAATTAACTTGTCAATCAGATTGCATCATTACAAAATCGGGCGAAAACATTTCCATTCAATTGCAAATATTATTACAACAGCGCCAGCAGCGGTTCAAAAACTCTGCTGAATCAATTATGAGTTACGCACATAATTACCGGAGCGGCAGATCGCTTGTAACATGGTAGGGACTATTGTTTAAGTTATTTGTGTAATGCGATTAATCTTACGAACCGCTTTGCCATCCAATGAACAATACCTCCATCATGCAAAACATTAATAATATTTCAGGGCGTAGGTATAGCCCTTTCAAACTGTGTAGAGTCGGAGTGACATAGCACACGCTCATTTATTCGCTGAACAAATGACAACATTCCACGGGCTTATATTTAACTAGTTACACAAATACTCTAATGTACACAATAATCAAAATGCAAAGTAAACACACCGACAAAAGAAGAATTATACTACACATAATAATGGAAGTTCCTGACGGTGGCGGCGCGGCGGTGCACGGTAGCGAACTTCGCTCTGGCTTGGGCAATTTTCAGCCTGGCAAGGCCATCCGTTCGTTGCGGACCCGGTAGGGGTCATTTGCATACAGAAATTTGTATTCCGGCTTATAAGACTGGATATAACTATGCAGTTACAGTTGCTGTTGCAATTGTAGTCAGAAAATTGTATATTGGAACGGTACAGGATTCACAAATCTGGCAACGAACTGATTTTGATTACGATTGCATGCAATCGCATTTAAATGAAGTCTTCATTAATAATTCACAATATGTATAGAATTGCAATGTATTCTGTGGAAATATTGATCAGGATGTCACAATGGAATCCCTGCCAGAGTGCAGCGAGCGATGGCGTGACAAGTTGGTGAGGGGCGTGCAATTCGGCTTATATCGTATACATTACCAATGGAGTATCTGATTTTGGATAGATTCGCTGGTGGAAACGGAAAGCCCGTGCAATTATTACGTGTCCGTGAGTGCAATGCCACCGGTTCAATTAAGGTATTTCTGTTTTTTTTCTTTATTTAAATCGGTTTTTTGGTTTGCAAGTCAGCGCCAGAGCGCCAGAGTTAGCGGAAGAAGAGGAGATGGAAATTCCATCAGCGGATTTGTGTCAGAAGAGGCTTAAAATTGTTGCTTTTCTGTTGTTGTTTTGAGAAAATATTGGGCACGTCACGTGGCTGTGGTCGTTGCACCTACCTCCGCGCGAATGGACGGGGCTTACGATGTTGTGTATTTTTAGACAATTTTAATAGCTGATAAATTGTTATCGAGGAAATCATTATTTTTGCGAAACCTACATTCGAATATTTATTTGGGTTTTGGCTTAATTTTTTTTGACAGATTTTATTTTATGCTGGGCTTCGAGGGAATCGATTGAATTCATTAAATGTCGTTATTGAATTATTTCGGTGTCGGTCATGTGCGTATAATGAGAATTGAGATATTCCGCGTGGACAGAGGTATGTGTATCCTGGACTCTTTAACGGGTGCAGTCCGAATAAATTAATAATAATTATTGTTGCAAGAAAAACAAAAAAGAAAATCCAATCGAACGTTGGTTAAAAATGAAAGCGAATTATACTCTTCACAATGCGATTTCGGTGACCAATAATGTTATTATTTTTATTCTGTGGGGACTCGAGTTTTTTGCTGATGGAATTATTATTGTTTGCATCATTTTTTTCTTTCAATCAACAAAAATATTTATGCAAATTGTGCTTAAAATTGTTTTTTGTTTGCCGTTTTAATCACAGTGGCACACATGTTGCAGGTTAAAGATTTTAATTTAACTCAAAATTAATTTATGTTTTATCTGAAAATTAAAACAAATGCCACACTGACTCCTACGTTTAGAACATTGAATGCAATTCTAAATCGTAAATAATCGAAATTTCAAGTTTTTTTTTTTGATTGGTAGTTTGTGCCCTTTCGGAAATACTCTCTTTCAATATCGAAATGCTGGTGTGCCCTAGGGCTCTGTGTAGACCCCAACCATCTTTATAAATTTAATTAATGATCTGTTGTCTGCAACGTCTAATGAAATTAATTGTTTTGCTGACTATATTACCCTTTCCAGACTCCTTTTTTAACGTGGAACTGCACCAGCACAATATGACTAGCATACTCACTCATTTATGGTGGCGCTACTGTCCAAATCAGACCAGGGCCTCATCCAACAAACGTCTCCCGCCAACACGGTCCCTAGCTAGCTGTCTCTAGTTTCGCACGACTAGTTGGTTCAAGTCATCTACCACCTGTGTACTACACGGGCCGGAGCATTATTTCTATTCGCTCTACATTAGCCAACCATCTAAGTTGGTGGACCTTAATTTTTCTGGCTAGGTTATTGTCGCTGAACATTTATTTATTTATTCTCCATTTATGCAGACTAGACTAAAAATCACTCGAAGAATATTTCTCCCGAAGCAGCCCAAAGCGTTTTCATCCGATGTTGTCATGATCCATCTCTCTGCACCATACATTAGGGCCGGAATGATGAGGGTTTTGTTGTGAATGGCACCCTATTCAGAACAAACATCTTGAAAAACACCTTACTAAAAACACTTGTTACTTCTCGGAATTTCAATACTCTGAAAAACTAAAGAAAGTAAAATCAAGTATACCTAGGTTTTTCAATGAAAATTTTAAGAATTGAAAATTTTCATTCTAGTAAGTTTTCTAATACTGTGCGGTTGTTGAACAAAAAAAAATTAAGGAAAAAAAAATTTAACTTAAATAAGGGAAAAGAAACAGAAAATTTTGTATCTTCAAAGAAGAAGATATTTCTTGAACCTTCTGAAGAAAATTTAGAGATCTATATATTAATTGAAGATATATACATATGTAGATTAAAGAAAATATATCCTTCTCTAGTCATAAACTTACAGATTCCTGATCTGAATTCAGGTAGACCCGGAAATTCCAAAGAGAGATTTGGACATCCAGTCCCTGAAATCCTTCAAATAAGGAAGCGAAGCATTAAACAAGCCCTTAATTTAAATCAATGCAATTTGGAATAATTTTTGAGCTTGAACAAGACGAAAAAACGATAGCTTTAATCGAAAATTCGATTATCGATTTCAAAGGGTGAATCAAGAAATTCAACTGCCCAAATTGTCGATACTTTCGAAGAGAGCTTTTGAAACGAAAGTTAATCAAAACCCTTCACTAAGAAAAAAACGAGCTAAAATCAAGATTATCGGTCTGAAATCAAGCCGATTCGTTGACGAAAGTCTGTTAAGCTCGAAAATTCTTAATTCAAGACCAAAACTCTTATTTTAAGCTTGTTTTTTTCTAAGCCTAAAATTCTTGTTTCAAGATTGTGAAATCTTGATTTTAAGAATACAAAAGCTTAAATTTAGATCATTTTAAACTCAAATTAAGATCACTATTCTAAATTTTACCAGACTTAAGAACAATACATACTCAAAGCAAGATTTTTTATTCTTATAATAAGAACAAATAACCTTGTATTTAAGTTCAATTTTTTTTAGGATTGTATCTCGATTTGAGCTGACTTTTAGTCGGCGCTTAGTAACCCCCACATTAGCAATCTTCTCCACTAGGAAACCAAAATGAAATTCATGTTTGATTATTTAATTGTATTAATTTTTTTGCATTTAGTATTTTTACCCTTTCAGGCTATTGTATAAACTAGTTGGTAATATTGGTCAAAGATATTACCAACTAGTTTTTACAATAGCATCATTTGGTAGTAGTTGTAGAGGCGATCTTATCACTTTCGTTCTAGTCCTATAATATTTTCCGAAGGGATTGAGTGTGAATTGAATAACGAAGTTCAATTCTGTATGAAAAAGGCATGTGACTTCGTTACAAAACTTAATTTGAGAACGAAGCGGCTCAAATAAAGATTTTTGTTCTTTATTTTTGAAAACGAATTTAAGATCGTTTTGACATGCTTAAAGAATGTTAAAACTTAGTTTGAGAACGAAGCGGCTCAAATTAAAAGTTTTGTTCTTAATTTCAGACTGCAAATTTGTTTTAAGAACAAAGTTCTTGATTTAAGATTGTTTCGGTTTGATTTGAGAATGTAATAACTTAATTTAAGAACGTGGCAGCTTAAATCAAAATGTTTGTTCTTAATTTAAGAATACAAATTTGTTTTGAAAATAAAATTCTTATTTTAAGAATAAAAGGTGTCATTTTTAGGATAAAAAAAATAAGAATATAAAAATCTTGAAATAAGCCTACTCGAACTTGAATTTAGCCTCCTTTTTTTCTCTGAGTGTTCAAGAATTGTGCATTTTAACCTTACATCGGTGGTGAATTTGGAAACGTTTGCTTTGCTGAACATTTTAAGACATTTTTGTTGTTTAAAAGATTAAATGCCATTATTTTTTCCGTGTAGCCAAATAGTTTAAGCAGTTTTTTTCTTAACTTAATTTCTTCTTTATTTTCTTATTTAACTTAAATTACCTAATCATTAATAATCTTATTGCTATAAAATATCTATTGTGAGTGAATTTATATTAACTCTTCGTATCGAACACAACAGGACCAAGAACGTGTGCGCACATCGTCAAGGATCCATGTAAGTTTGCATTGATATTTTTTCTAAAGTATTTTCATTCCACAACAGATATTATCATTATTTAAATACCTTAAGAATTACGATAACGTTGATTATTGATCATTTAATTCATTCCGATAAATACCTTATTTATATTATATTATTAGTTCTGTTTTAACCAATGACGGTTTCCTTTAAATCAAAATTCATTATTTCTTTTGGTTGTTTTAAATATTTCATACCGTCTTTACGCGTTATTCTTTAGTATAAACAAAATATTTCAAAAATGTCTTGGACTATTTAAATATATAATAGAATTTTAACATGACAAAGTAAATCATTTTATTTGGGGATTGTTGGGGTGTCGTAATGGTCAAGTGAGGTAAGATGAAGAAATTATTTCTAGGGGTAACACTAAAATATGAGTAAGTGTAGAGGGTGGGACCAATGTACTCAGGTTATATAACATCTAATAACCCATTGCCAATGTCTCACAATGTCCGTCCGAGAAGAGTGTCTGTTTAATCAGAATTTTAAGAATATCTACATATACAGGGTGATTCACGAGCGTTGTGCCAAAAAGCTAGAGCGTGTAGGTTGAGTTGAGACAAGAAAAAAATCGTATGGGAGGGGGGGGTCTATTCCCCCCCGTTTAGCCGGGAGGGGCAATTTTCTGAAAAATTGACTTATTTTGTTTAAAAAAATATTAAAAATCAACAGCTTCGTTTACAACACCGTGCTATACCTTTCTGAAAAGCCAAAAACTTCTTCTTTCACTTTGTTTTTAAATTAAATTGTTTTAACGAATAGTTTAAGAAAAATAAATTTTCAAACTCAAAATTTTCAAAAAAAAAGCAAAAAAAACATTTTTGAACTAATTTTTTTCAAAATTTTATGTAATTAAGTACTAATTTTGTTTTTAAAATTCAATGTGTTTGTTAATTTTTAGTCGAAAACAGAAAACCGGATGCAAAAATGTCTTTTCGTGTTTGAGAAATTAAGAAAAAATTAAAACCACTTTTTTCTAAAAAAATCTTTGTTTTTATTTTTACCTATCTGGACTTTTAGTTTAATTTATTAGTTTAATTTATAAATTTAATTTTTTGTGATTGGAGTTTTATGAGGACTCAATAAAGTAGAAAAGTATTGGATTTTCCCTGGATTAATCATTTTTTTCATTGATAACGTCTGCCATTGACCTTTCACTTCTAGCTCTCAGTGCTCTCGTCGGCGGATTCTTGAAAACATGCTACGACTTGGGCGCCATCTATTGGGATATCTTTCAGTGTAGAGTCTTTCAGCTTCCCGATCTCGACAATAAGTTAAACCGTAGCAGAAGTTCCTGTCCGCTAACTCTTCTCGAGCGTATGAGTTTGTTATTGTTATGTGTTGATGAGTTAATATTTTAATTGTAAATGGTTGTTAAGTAAATATGCGATGCCTTTTATTTACCTATAGGTTGTTAATTTTTTTTTCATTCAAGAAAAAATGCGGTTTAATTATCTTAAGCCCCTAGCAGGTAGAACTCTTCACCAGTGAGTGGCCGCGGCCCCAGGTATAGTAAGAAAAAATTACAGGTCAGTTTTCAGACGTTATCAATGAACAAGATGGTTAATCCAGGGATAATGTAATACTTTTCTACTTTATTGAGTCCTCATAAAACTCCAATCACAAAAAATTAAATTTATAAATTAAACTAATAAATTAAACTAAAAGTCCAGATAGGTAAAAATAAAAACAAAGATTTTTTTAGAAAAAAGTGGTTTTAATTTTTTCTTAATTTCTCAAACACGAAAAGACATTTTTGCATCCGGTTTTCTGTTTTCGACTAAAAATTAACAAACACATTGAATTTTAAAAACAAAATTAGTACTTAATTACATAAAATTTTGAAAAAAATTAGTTCAAAAATGTTTTTTTTGCTTTTTTTTTGAAAATTTTGAGTTTGAAAATTTATTTTTCTTAAACTATTGGTTAAAACAATTTAATTTAAAAACAAAGTGAAAGAAGAAGTTTTTGGCTTTTCAGAAAGGTATAGCACGGTGTTGTAAACGAAGCTGTTGATTTTTAATATTTTTTTAAACAAAATAAGTCAATTTTTCAGAAAATTGCCCCTCCCGGCTAAACGGGGGGGAATAGACCCCCCCCTCCCATACGATTTTTTTCTTGTCTCAACTCAACCTACAAGCTCTAGCTTTTTGGCACAACGCTCGTGAATCACCCTGTATATTCAGTCCTGGCATGATGATTTTTAGTTTGTTATTCTTGAGTTTTACTGACTTGCAAGAATCCTCCCCACCGACGAGCTAGACCTTTCAAGCATGCCAACGTAAGTCAGTGGCTCTGATAAGAACATTATACCTATGTTCATTTATATGAATAAAAATGGAATAACAGTTTTGTACAGTGACCCTGTAGTTGCTCGAGAGAGGACTTAACTATTCAATTGCCTTCTAAGTCCAAAGAAGCAACGACAAGCTCTGCATAGTATGTCTCTATAGACGCTGTCATACGCGGCCTTGAAATCGATGAAAAGGTAGTACGTACCGATTTGAAGTTCCTGGGTCTTCTGCAAGATATGCCGTAGAGTGAATATTTGATCGATGGTGGACTTTCTGCGTCTGAGGCCACATTGATAAAGACCAATCAAATTGTTGACGAAAGGCTTCAGACGTTCACATATTACGGCTGAGAGGATCTTGTAAGCGATGTTAAGTAGGCTGATTCCTCTGTAGTTGGTGCAGTTTATAGAATCTCTCTTCCTCAGGATCGGGCAAACTAAGCTGAGGTTTCATCCATCGTGGGCATGCATTCTTCCGACCATATCTTACAGATGATTTGGTGAATGCTCCTATCTAGATTTTCGACGGCTGCTTTGAACAGCTCGGCAACTAGACCATCTGCTCCAGCGGCTTTGTTGGATTTCAGCCTTGATATTGCCGTTTTCACTTCCTTTAGTTCGGGTTCATGGAATTGTTGGCTATCATCATGTCCGATGAATAATGGCTTCTGCCTGACGGCGGGATTTTGTTCGTCGTCGCCGTTATAAAGTCTACGGAATTGGTCTTTCCAAATCCCTAGCATTGTTTGCGATCCTACTATGATGTTCACTTGTGTATCTCTGCTGGCATCGGTTCTTGCTCGATGCTACGTTTGCAGCCTTCCGAAGTCGAATTTTCTTGCAGAATTTCCTTGTTTTTGGCCGTTGTCGCGATATTCGTAGCACCACCTTGGCAACGACGAGGTTTGGTTCGAGTACTTCTTTATCAATTTTATATTCTTTCACTAAAACAACTTCAACGGTATTACTATAAGTAGAATTTTTACTAAGTTCACCGAATAAGGGTTAATCTTTCACTATTCGGTGTTTGTTCCTTCTTGGCGAACTTGCTTACTCATCGATCAACTCTTTGAAATGTTGTGAACCTATTATATCCACACTATACTATCTCGCCAATGTATTCGTATCTGCGAAAACACTTCAATTCGGATCACCGGAAATGGCCCTCTATTCCACTCAGTTTAAGCCTTAAGGGGCGAAAAATCAGCTAATTGAAATTATTAATCAACCTTAATGAACAATTTTTGCAAATACATAAAGTTCGGGCAGCATTACTCGAACTCTGTTCTTGGCCGTTCGCTCTCTGTTACTTCTTTATTCCCATAATTAGCTTCCAAATATCATCCCAGTCTGAAAGAAGGTTGGCGTTTTTTTCATCTTCTCTTCTGCTCCAGATGGTTATGATACGTAATGTAATGAAGTTAGAGTCAACATTATTATCAGCAACGACGCAACGCATGAACCAGAGATCCGAGTAGTTGAATTAAAATCGGTCCTTAAGATCAGGTACATCTTACTTGCTTATCCGGTGCAGCTCTTGTGGAACAAAATGCAATGCTGTGAGGACCAGACTTCGTGCAAATGGCCTCCGCCGACCGACCGACCGACCGCCTTGACTTGGCTATTGGCCATCGAGCACACTGTGCTGGCTGTATATCGTATCGTAACTCATTTAAATTGGTTTTCGTTTGCTTCAAGCGTCACTGCCTCTCGCCTTCTGAGCGAAATGAGTTTTTAATTAAATCTCCTCGCTCTCGAAGGACCATCGAGTCCTCATCATCACAACGAAAAAAAAAACACACCACCGCCGCGCCGCCGAACGGAGTGTATACAAGAAAGACTGAAAAAGGAAAATATACGAATTTAATATAATTGTGGTGAATTATCCTGGTTCATCGGTGCGGCTGGTTTTAATTGTTTCACAAGATGAGTTTGCTTAGGTTAAAGGCGTGACGCTTGTCGCTTTTTCTCCATGCCCGTGTTGTGCCGTAAGGTGTTCCAACAACACAGAAGATGACGACGACAAAGTCGATGAAGCCGGAAGTTCAGCAAAGGACGAAAACCAAATCGCGCTTCCTAATCAGAAGAATTGTGGTTATTACTTCTATTAACCGTGCCATTTCAATAACCCCGCATTCTCTAATACACCATAACTATTATCGCTCTTTAAGACGCTCGGCTCGGTGTTTTTCGGTGGCCTTAAAGCCTGTCATTATTGCAAGGAGGCTGTGCAAATTGAATGGCCTATTCATTGGTAAGGGCAATTGCCAATTTCTTGTTTCCTCGTATCGTCGCGTCATCGTCGTCGTCCTTTTTAACCCCAAAAATTTTCTCAACACAAATGTAATTAAATGAACACAACCAGAAGAAGTAGCAGCCTCAGTAGAAACGAAAGAAAAAAAATCCTTTTTGAGGCTGATCAGGGATCTGGAGAGCAAACTTCCAAGGAGAAGGAGCCCTTAGCCCAAGCAAAACAGTAATTTGATATTAATTACATTTTTCTTAAATTTTCTCGGCACCCAGTTATAATTCTGTTATAACTATGCGGTTAATGTTAAAATGAATACAGCAGCGGCGGCGGCGGTAAATGTAAACATCCCCCAGTGCCTAGCCTGGGAGCTTTGGAGTTGGGGGTCGATGTGGGCAATTGTGAAATAAGTGTGTATTATAAGGAGTGATAACGGGGTCAGGGTTAAATGTCAGATTTATTGCAAATACACGCTCTGAATGTAAATATTTTCTTGTATGTATGTGTGTGTGGCATAATAAATTATTAACCAGTCACTATATGTGCTTTGGGTCGAAGCGGTTTGTAAATTACGCACTTATTCAGGATAGGCTTGGGTTTTATGGGAGAATGCAGCCGAAGGTACTGTGGGAATGGTAACCGCAAATGGTTAAGTTAAATAAACATTGTCCATTACAATTTTACTATATAGAAGACCTTTACGGCATATGGGGAATATAGTTTTATTTAATGAGTGAATGGGATGTGGTTCTCTTTTTTTTTGCTTTTTTTATAACTCATAACACAACATACCAGCGCACCTACATCTATTTCCGAATGGGTGAATAAAGCATTTTTATTGCAGCATGGATCCGTGGTTATGTTAGTTATTTATTGATAAGGAAGGTTTCTAAGGATGTGACGGTACAGAGACTGAATCGGTTGAGTGAAAGGGTTGAGGTGGGTGTTTGCACTCGGATGTTATGGATAATAAAGTACATTTAAGTGCTGTCTTGTGTTTTTTTTATTGCTGAACGTATTTTTTTCTTGTGTAGTGAAAAAACCCTTGGAATATTGTGGTTGAACACTGTCATGAATTCACCTATATTTTCTGCATATTCTTTAATAGTTTAGTACTTCTGCAAGGTCACTTCATACCTTAAAAAATAATATAATGTAATATGTAATATATCCTCACGCGGTATAAAGCGTCACTGGTTCTAGGAAATTGCAGCTATCAGCCTAGCTCCAAAAGGATCTGCATAGGCAAAACTCGTATAATTGAAAATGATTGAAAACGATGGGAAGTTTACTTTAACGAATTGCTCAACGGTGAGCATATTACCCAGTAAATGCAGCAGCCGATGAGCATTGAAGAAGTCAAGACAGCTATCAACCGGCTAGAAGACAATAAAGCCACAGGATTGCTATCCAGACCCATCATTACTTGCAATGGACTCCGAAAAGGGGATGGACCGGTTGGTCTGCTTCCTTTTCAGACTGGTGGGCGTTGGAGATAGCAATCCACGACTTTGGAACATCCATTAGAGGGACTATCGTCAGCAAGTTCATCGAGCTATTGGCATATCCAGACGGCATTGACACATTTCGAAGAAACCCATAAGCAGCACAATCCTTATTTATCTAAATCGAGCAGGCGGCAAAAAACATAGGGCTGCATTAAATGAGAAAAAAACCAAGAACATTGTGGACCCGTCTGATGAAAACGTTTGTAATAGTATTAAGGTGGAAGAGCACGAATTCGGAGTAGTGCGATTCTTCAATTACCTTGGACCAATGCCCAATAGTAGCAGCCGATAACAATATGGATGAAAACTTACCATTACTTCGAAACTACTGTTCTTCAATACAATAGTCTTAGCAGTACTCACTTATGGATCCGAGACTTGGGTGCTTGGCCAAAGGCACTCTGAACTCTTAGCCGCGTTCGAGAGAAAAGTCGTACGGAGAACAGTTGGTTCTAATTGCGAGCAAGGTAGATATCGGGGACGATGTATTTAAAATCTAACACGAATCAGATGACAATAATTAAACTTTGTAAACTCCGGTGGGTTGGGAACCTAACTTGTTTGATAGAAGAAGAACCATCCGGAAAGTCTTTTGTGGTACAATTCATGGTAGGAGGAAGCGCGGCAGAACAAATTTGCGCTGAAAGGATGGCGTAGACCAGAACGCACAAAGCCTCCGGGTACAGAACTGTATGATGTCGGGCAACGATCAGGATACATGGAAAAACTTACTGAAGGAAGCCCGGACCAGAATCCGGTAGTATCGCAGACATAGGGAGAAACTTCATTGGCCAGGCCCAGGCCAACGATGAAGATGAGGATGATTGTCTTGAACCCTGACTATATCGGACGAAAATACTTTTAGACAGAATGCATCGTGTTGAATGAAGACGAAGATTTATGTGGAACTATTCAGAAAAGTCAAGGTTCTACAACTTGAACCCAAAGTGACTAAGATCTGACGACTGACGGCCGGTGAATCTGTTAAAATACATGATAGTAGCTTCGCTCTTTTTTCAACCTCGTATCTGTCTATGCTGGAATACAGTAGGTACCAACCTGTGTCATGAAAATGAATTTTACTTACAAAATAGCAACTTATCTAAGAAACTTACTTTAATCCATTTTTTCGCATGAACTGAAAACGCGACTATCTTCCACTTACGTATGAATATAAATAATGATTTTTTCCTCCTCTCATTTACATCACAAAGGACTTCATATACCAATTTATAAAAAAAGAAAGAGAGAAAAAAAGAACTCACCCGGGTTTGATGCATTTATATGAAACTCGCAAATGTTCTTTGTCCCTTGAGCGAAATCATAAGAATCCGAGTCGGTGAAAAGGATATCAACATCCAATTCGAATCCTCTATTCGGTATTCCCTGCTGTAATGGCGCTGAAAAAGGACTTGAATGAAATGCCACCAGCATCTCGGATCCCCTGCAAAAAAAGAAAAAAAAAGAATCATAAAAATTAAGTTTTCCATAGTTTCGAAAAAAGGACACTAAACTCATATTATAGTCAATCAGTTAAAAAATTTGAAATGTAAATTAAGTGGCTGTTAACTTTGTTCAATATTACAACCGCACTCAAAGGGCATTCTCATAGAGCCAATTTCCGAAGAAAGGACCTTTAGGCGATCAAGACGAACTACCTCTATACCTATCGATACAAACTTTTTCGAAGCTGTTGGAAGACAAATAAAAAGTCAAAACTGAGTCTGTTGGGCTTAGCTCACTTATTTGTTAAAAATAAGTTTTTGTTTATGTGTATTCACTATCAATTGGAAAAATCCCTGCAGTTTATTTAGAACGGAAAGAATAAGAACAACAAAAGAACAAACAATTGCGAAAAAAAGTTTTTCTTTTTTTTCGCATTTTTATTTAATTTTTATGTTTGTGAATGGAAAAAGAAGAAGAAATAAATAAAAAAAAAACAACAATTCGAGATGGGAAAATAAATTCCCTTCAGTAATTTTTGTGTTTGTATTTATGGCATTTATCCATTGAGTACAAGCGCTGTATTCTTATTTACTTAGATTTTTTTTACCTCAGTCTGTTAGCTTTTGGTTTATGGTTGCCAGATGAGGTGATTTAACTTTTTTGATCGAAAGACTTTGAATGAAATGTTGTCACAATATCACTCGAGGTGATAGTCTCTTTAACATTGCCTACAAGATCTTATCTGCAGTGCTATGTGAACGTTTGAAGCCTTTCGTCAGCAACGTGATAGGTCCTTATCAGTGTGGCTTCAGGCCCGGAAAGTCCACCATCGATCAAATATTCACTCTACGGCAGATCTTGGAGAATACCTAGGAACTTCAAATCGATACCTACCACCTTTTCTTTAGAGTCCAACTATATAGGGTAATGTCTAGTCTTGGCATCCCAGAAAAACTCGTCAGTCTGTGTAAGATGACAATGGAAAACTCACGCTGTTCCATCATGGTCAGAAAAGGAAAAAACCTAACAGACGCTTTTGATGTCAAAAAAGGTTTTAGACAAGGCGATGTGCTGTCATGAGATATCTTGAACATAACTCTTGAAAAGATTGTGCAAAACTAAAATGTCAACACCAGAGGCACAATCTTTCAAAAATCCGTCCAGCTACTAGGATACGCAGACGACAATGACGTGATGTCAGTGGAGTTTTCGTGAGTCTTGAGACGGAGGCCAGGAAGATGGGTCTAGCGGTTAACGAGGGCAAGACCAAGTTAATACTGTCAACAAGAAAGGATATCCAAAATCGAACGTCTTGGAACCAACGTTGTTAAGGACTTTGTCTACCTAGGATCCGCTAAAAACTCAGACAACAACACCAGCGCTGAAATCAATCGAAGGATCACTCTTGCTAATCGTTGCTTCTTTGGACTTAGAAGGCGCCATTTTACTTACTTCTTAGTAAGTATCCTGAGACAAGTTATCAAGTTAGCAAAAAAACCTGGCAACCATGTTGTTGAACATTATCGCGCATTTTTGCTAAACGCGCCCTCCAGCCACAACAGTACATCCCCAGCTGTCGAAAGCTAAAGAAAACGAATATATTATAATGCGATGAGCAGATTTGTCTTTTCCGTTATTCCAAGCCAAAAAAAAAGAATACACAAAGAAAACTCTGCTAGTAAATAAAATAAGAAACAAATACTGGAATAAGGATGAAGAATCCTCCTTTGTCGTTCTTGTAGCTCGTTGTTCTTGTTGGTTAAATAGAAAGTAAAGTTTGAGCAAAACGAAGATACCAATAATGAGTTCACAAGCAACTCCAATAGAAAAACAATCGGAAAATTTTCTTGTGCTCAGTCGTAAAGTGCTTGAAATTTTTCTGGAATCCTGATGAATTCAGCGAAATTGGCTAAAATGGAAGAACGACTTTCTTTTCCTTCGCTGGGCACAATTTTATTTAAATTTTTCTTCACTCTCTCTTCCATTCTATCTTGAACTTTTTTACTCAAATCGCCTTTGCATTTAATCGCTCCAACCATTTGATGGTAATTTCCTTAATTGCTCAACGCAATCCACTTAGCCATGAGAATTGTAAATATCCGGTTTTATTATTCCTTATCATTTATTGGTATCGCTTGTGCATCCCTTTCGATTCTTGATCTGGCTCTTAAGGTGGTCTTTCTGTGTGCTTTCTGGCAGTCAAAGAAGTTGAGGAAGTAGCAACAACAACAACAAAACGGAAATAAAATGCATTCTTAAGAGTATTTTGCATAGGTTGCTATCTTTTCATCTATTTTATGGCATTGCTTAAGGGTCAGAGAGGGAGAGGAGTTGAAATTGTTTTTTTTTCTGTTTTGCTTTTGCTCCTTCGTTGAGATAACTTTTTGAGAGAAGGAATGTAAAAGTTTAATTCAGTAGTCATCCAATAAAAGTTCAAATACACAATTGCAGGGGGGAAGTTTGATTAGATCGTTTATTTCAAAAGAAGAAAAGGAAAGCGGAAATTGCGAATGCCGAAGTTTTTTTGTTTTTACGTTCTGTTGAAAGTTCGTAAGTGAGGTGTATTACACATTTTTTTTTGTCGAAATTGTTTTTTTTTTTGTTTTTTGGGATTGGAAACATTAACCTCGTTCTCTGGCTGTTGAAAGAGATTTTAGGGTCCTTGTTGGCTGTTAATTGCTCCAGAAAGGACTTTATTAATAATTGTCTTCTAAGTCCACAGAAGCAGCGATTGGCAAGAGTTATTCTTCCTTTGATATCAGCGTTGGTCTCGTTGTGAGATTTTATAGCGGATCCAAGGTAGATAAAGTCTTTTACTACATCGAAGTTAAATCTGCCTTTGCCGACGTTGGCTCTAAGAAGTTGATGTTGGTCGTCCTTTCTTGTTGACTGCATTAACTTGGTCTTGCCCTCGTTAACCGCTAGACCCATCTTCCTGGCCTCCGTCTTAATACTCACGCCGTATTCTTCCAATTATGTCTGTCAATGTCGTCTGCGTATATGTTATGAGCCGGTGGTAAAACACAGATTCTGTGTTGGAAAACCATTGGTAATTAGACAGAGTTTGCTATAAGCTCACGTCGATCAAATCTGATAGTGTCAAAAAAACACAATGGAACTAGTCGATTTGAACCAAACTTCCTATATTCCTGGTCAATACAAATAACCATGACAGAGCTCTTTAATTAAAAGCATTCAGAAAAAACGTCTTTCCACTTTTAAGCATATTCCACAATTGGACCGTAATTTGTCAAACCATGTTTTCTCCACAAACTTTCAGGCCTAGCTTAGCATTCCGTCATCGTGTCATCATTCAAAAACAATGGAACCCATTTTGAAACCTCATCAAAAACTTTTCCCAATTCCCTAATTATTTTCAATTTTCGGTTTCTAGAAAAAAGCCCCAACCAAGTCAATTTCAAAATCATTTTTTCCCATTACCTACCAAATGAAATCTACAAAAAGCAGTCCAAACCGTATATACACTTGCCCATTTCCTGTCACCAAAACCATCACGTCATCCAAAATAGCCCAAGGTCTCAATCTCGAGTTAACTAAGACTCTATACGAGTAGAAAAGCACCAATTACCACACTATTGATTGCAATATTCAATTTCAAGAAACATAATCACATTTGGAAATCCTTTTGGACATATGTATTTGCTTTTGTCTTTTACATCCACCCGCCATGATGTATTTGAGTGTGGCCGTACCGACTGATGTATGCCCAAATTTGAATTATCGATTTGATTTGCGGTTCTGGTTCATGGAAACTTTATAATGGATTGCCCCCAAGTACAATGCTCATATTTACTTTTTTTGCTAGGTCCTTAGATCGAACAAAACCCAAAAAGAGAAAGTAACTGTTCTTGGAAATTAATTTGAAAACTCTGTTGCCATATACTCGCCATTTGTTATGCAATATGCACAGAGTAAAGTTTCGGTTACTCTAGACTTTTCAATAAAATTGAGGAATTGCTTTTTTATTCATTAAAATTGCTGAATTGCGGTCTTTGACTTGAGGTTTTTCGGTTTCAAATGTTTTGGTTAAATTTTGGGTTTTAATTGCTGAAAATGCTGGAACTTCTTAAGATGGTAAGTGCTCATTTGCAATTTAATTTATAGCTCAAATCGTGAAATAAAAATAATTGCATACCCAAAGGCGATTTTGCTACTGAACTTCTCATAATCGTAGACAAAACTCATTCCCAAAGTCAAATAAAACTTAAACCTAAGAACCGCTATTGGCAATAAAGTATTTCATTCGTCTCGATCACCTTTAACTTAAGAATAAAAAAAAAAACTTTGTCTTCACCAAAAATAAATTCAAGCTCGATTTATCTAAATGACTTTCCCCCTTCCCTTTCAAAACCAACCCGACAGTCTTCCAGATAACTTTCATCTCAAAGATGAGACGATTTTCTTGTTTGTAAAACAAAAACAGAAAATGAGATGAAGAAAAGAAATATCCTTACGTCACTCACCGACAGTTCATTTGTCATTCAAAAAACTTATCAGCGATTTCATTCCCATTTGACAGGATTCATTCATTTTACCCACAACCAACGCAACGTCTGTGTACCCTCTGCTCGTTTATACAAACACCTTTGAACCCACACTGCCGTAGCAGACTAATTTTTCAAAGTTTATTGATGATTATCGTCGAGGAACTTGGAACTTCCTTGAAACGCCATTATCATTGAAAACTATATGTACCTACTTTCCCTCTCAAGTTTTGTGATGGAGCAGCTTTATTATTTTCAAAAACGGAAAGCAACAACAATGCAACTTGTGTGTATTTACTTAACGAACATTTTCGTTTTGAAAATGAAGAGACGAAAATATGGAAACGAGCGAATGTTTAAGGTTAGGTAATGGCAGATGATATTCTGACGCAATTTTCTGACTCTGTACGAAGACGAATAATAAAAGAATAAGAAAAAGGACAAAAAATACCCAACTTTGCCATTCTTATAAATAAAGTTCGTTCTCGCTCTCAAATAATTATAAATTCTTAAAATCCTTATTTAACAAAATTTGCAATTTAAATTGAGAGCTTGAAGTCTTTATTTTTGGGGTGAGTCGGTGCGGTGGAGGAGAATTTAACTCAATAATACCAGAGACGGAGAGTGAGGGTGAGAAAAAGTTTGTTCAGGGCTATATTGGGCTTAGTCGGAATGGAATCTTAAATCATTTTAAATTACTTGATTCTTTTGTTCGGTTGGTTTTTTTTTAATTTTTTCTTTTTATATTTTAATTTTGGAGAAATTAAAATGCTCTCTATGTGACCATAAGTAATATTCTGGGAGAACTAGAACACGTGGATGAATTTGTATTTGGTGAATGAGGATTGGCAACTAAGTCAGAAGAATTGAAGAAATAACTGAATGGCTCAGTTGTTTTTTACTCTTAATCTAGTTAGCAATTTAAGGAGATTCTATTAACTGGGTTCGACATTCGTGCATTCAAGGTATGTATGAAAACGTCACCTACTTACTTACTTAACCGGCTCCCAATATATGAAGGATCTCAGCATCCATCGATAGGGAACGGTCCCTCGCATGCACTCTCCAGTCGCCAAAACCAAGCGCTGTGGCATCCGCAGTTACTTGGTCCTTGTACCGAAGGTTCGGTCGTCCTTGTCGTCTCGAACCTGGGGGCTGCGATGAGTAGACTTTCTTCCCCTTTTTTACTACTTATCTTTTTGACTGGTAAAATCAAAGTCTTGTATAAGAGACACTTTGTCTTTGTAGTGAAGAGTTTTGAACCCAATATTTTTGCCAAACCGAAGTAGCAGCGGTGCGCTAGGGTAATTTTTCGTCGGATCTCCACTAAGGTGTCATTTGTGGGATTGATATCTGTTCCAAGGTAGGTGAACTCCTAAACTATCGCGTAATTGCTGCTACCAACAATGACGTTTTGTCCTAGGCGGTGCACAGTTTTTGCTTTGTTTTTTGGTAGCATGGTACTTTGTTTTCTCCTCATTCACTTCAAGACCAACGAGTTTCGCCTGTTCTTCAATCGCCGTGAAGGTCTCAAGCACAGCTCTCTTGCGCAAAATCTGCTCCAGGACTATGTTGAAGAAATCACATGACAGCGCATCTCCTTGTCAAAACCCTGCGCATGTTTGAAACAACTCGGGT
Source organism: Sphaerophoria taeniata (assembly GCA_943590905.1). Lineage (NCBI taxonomy): Eukaryota > Metazoa > Arthropoda > Insecta > Diptera > Syrphidae > Sphaerophoria > Sphaerophoria taeniata. The sequence continues at coordinate 150,896,136 of OX016541.1, forward strand.
GAGCTGTTAACCATTTGCACACTGCACTTCGTATTGCTTAGCGTCATGCGGCACAGCTGAAACAGTTTGTTCGGGATCCCGATTTTAGACATCGCCAGCATAAGCTCTTGGAGGTGGATGCTATCAAAAGCAGCTTTGAAATCGATGAAAAGATGGGGGGTTTCGACTTTCGACTTTCATTGTTCTGCCTGGCCTGAAGCCACACGATGTGCCGATTATTGTGTTGCAGAACGGTGAAGACCCTCACACAGCACGTTGGATAGGATTTTGTATGCAACATTTAGCAGGGATATGCCTCGGTTGTTTTTGCATGACAAAAGATCGCCTTTCTTGAAGATGGGCATATATGAGGAACTCTTCTTTTCTGTTGCAGCATCTGCAAACGCGCATTTTCCGGCTCTCTTTTTAATAACGCTCATTCATCATCATACCACGGGTTCATTTTCGGGGGTGGCTGGTAAGTTATGGTGGTCTCGGTAGCAAATGTTACCTACAAGCTGTAAAAATTGGCTGCCAAGTGTCTCAATTGAAGATTAATACTGATGAGAAATTCAGTGAGTACGATCATGCAACTTTTTTTCGTCTTGAAGACGAATTCTATGCTTTGCCTTAGATGATTCCAAAATCCAGTAAATTTTGTTTAAAAAGTGTCACCTAATCTTTATGAACACAACACGACAATTTCAAACAACCTATTCCCATCCTTCTATCGGACGACGACCGACGAGACGCACGGTTCATCATTTAACGAACAAAATTTCCCTGCAAAATCTTTTTAAATTATTTTTGATACCGTTCACATAATAATACCCACAGAAACCACTCGCTAAATTGCCATTTTTGACGGCTTAGTGCCTCGGTTGCCTGATGGCTACTGTGGTATAATAGTCTCTTCCTATAAAAACTTCACTTTTGCCAAGCCAAGTCCGGAGTTTATATCATTAGAGGTTGTTCTCATATTTATTTTGTGTTTTTGCTTCTTTCTCCAGGTGGGCTGGAAGAAAGATCAATTTCCTTATAATTTGTTTGTTCGGCCGGATGGACGCTTCAGAGGTGAAACATAGTCCTGTTGAAAAAGTTGTTCATTTTGATCCCACCGCGCGCCCGAGCCGGAGTTCGTGCTAGAGTGCTCTCTGTGTGCCAGGCCGGTTAGTAAATTAAAAGATCCTATTCGTCTCTCGAATAGACCATTTTCATTAGTTCAACAGATGCGTCTCGGATCCCTTTCCGCTTAAGATATAAGTCTCCGCTCTTAGGGTGACCGGAATAAATTACCGGAACAGGAGAATGCTGCTATTATGAGTTATTGATCGGAAAAAAGTTTTTCTTGCCATCTCCCTATTCTCACACACACTCACATTCATACAGAGATAGGAGGATTAATAATAATGATAAAAGAAAGTTATGAATCCATTTTTTTCGTTTCGTCCTTTGGCAGTACGGAATTGTGGGAGTGCGGGAGCGCGGAAATGCGGACCCAGGAATTGGGATTAATTTAATTAAAACAGATGAAAATCTAGGGAATTACATTGGATTTTCGTAAATAACAAGACTATAACGTTAGTCGTTTCTCATATATGAGTTTTTTTTGGAATTATCTATAATGAATAATGAGAGAATACATTTCAGTTCTAACTGTTTGTTGTGGTAAGTTTGTGTTCGCAAACAGTAAAAGTATTCATATTTTTATGTTTAGTTAGAGGTCGAGAGACGGTGGAGGGGAGAAATTTTTGATGGGTATTAATTCTGTCACAAGGGTATTTGCATTCAATTTATTAAGTTTGGCAAATAAATACGAGCACAATAATAAAATGCATGACTTTGTGTCTTTGTCTCCAAAAGAGATATTAGGACAGAAAAGTTATTCATTAGCCTTGTGATGGATTAACGAGAATCGAGAACTTTACCGCTTTTAATTTTTTGAGATTTGACTGTCGTTGTACAATTGTTTTATTTCAGAATAACTTTTGTTAACTTTTAAAACTTTGTCCTTGGTTGACGTGGTGGTAGACCTGATGCTAGTCGAAACCACTTTAACCACAAAAACGATTTAAGAATTCTTACAGTAGCTGCCTGATGTCTTCTGCTTACATTTATTGAAATTAAAGCAGCTTCTAAAGGCTCTGCAGATGACGAAAACGCTTGTTAAGGACCCTCAGTAATTGCCCAAAATATGACGTTAAATCTTTTGACTCCAAGGTAGAGTAAAAATAATCGAAAAATCACGATTTCAAAACTTTTTAAAAACGCAAAGCATCTCATAACGTTGCTCTCCACTGAAAACCATAAGAACACACAATTCTGCGACTTCCTTTTGTAAGCCAGTTTACGAACTATAAAGCCATTTTAATTGACATATTAAAATCTTGATCCTTTTCCATAACAATAAATGACAGATTTTTGTATTTTCCCAATAAATTCGAATCAATTTTTGATAAGCCCACCTTTCACTTGAGCAAACAAAAACAAAAGCAGACGCCGAAAAAAATGAAATAAAATAAACCAGAAGCATCAAACCACCAATGAGTGGCTTATATGTGCATTTTGTTTTTTTACTCTCGTTTGTGTTGTTTAAAGATATTTTTGTCGGAAACAATTGAACGCTTTTTAACGCTCATAAATTGAGGTCATCGAAATGACAACCTATTATTCCTGTCAAACAAGCCCACAAATTGACACAGACACACACGAGGACACTATTTGGCCTGTCTACACGGTTATCATTCGCACATCGCGCATAAGCCCGTATATCTACATGTTTACATACACTCGTAGCAAAATCCACAGCTTGATGTTGCGGTGAACGGAAGAGAAATTGATTTCCTGACTTTAACCGAAACATCTGGAACGCCATGCTATTGAATTAATTTCTCCAACCAGAGGGACATCAAATGCGGGCACCCAATTGAGTTTTACAGAAAATCGTTTACCTCCCTATCTCTCATGCCCCAAATCGAGGTGTTGGATTTTAATTCATGTCCAAGTCAAGGCTACAGCATACTCCAGGACTGCACTGAGTTAATGCGTAATAGCTTGTTGGCATTTTTTTCGTTCGTTCTCCAAAATTGAATTCGTTCGCTGCGGTGATTTGCCTACATCGCCCCGCATGCCGCGGGTACTTTGTTCGCATAAGGAAAAACCAACGCATCGTAATTTTGGCTTTAGTTGAGAGAGCTCACTTATTTTTGGTTTTCTAGAAACTAGTAGCAAGTTTATGGAGTGTGTGTAGTGGAGACTTATTTGGCGTTGCAATTTGGAACTGGGCTCAGCTTATTTTGGGAAATTAAATGAACCACCGTGTAGGGCTTTAATCTACGTTGCTCTGCAATCTGGAATTTTACCCACAGGCTGGTGCAAGGAGCTCTGGTGCAATTAGTTGAAAATGGAAATCCCTCACTGTTAAACAGAGGCCTCACGATTAGTGAGACCGTTTTATGAAACTTGTTTTTTACCTTAAACTGCTCTGGTAACACTATCCGCTACGCAAAAGAGCTTAAATAATAATAATTCAAAGACTCCAACACACTCGGGCGTATACGCAACCTATTTCGTTTGGCAACAAATTGATTTCGCTCGAGTAGTCGGTTAAGGCTTTGCATAATACATGACTTTATAATCGGTAATAACTCACTACACCGTTCATGATGAGCTACGCCACACCTCCGCTTTTGATGGAAAATTCCTTCAAAACATGACATTGAGAGATAGTACTCAATAATTTCCGCTAAACAAGCCCTCGTCCTCCGTTCATCGCGCGGTACTTCATTTTGTCATTTATTTTGCGCCTCATTTAGAACACAAGGCGAATGTGTGTCGCGCCTTGTGGTGGGTGTCACAAGAGTGAAAATGTTTTCACAGGCGCCACATGAAAATAGTTACATTTTATGTGGTTAAGCATTTCATCTGTGGTTTTTGTTGGTCTCCACACTCGAAAATTCTGTCACCATTGAAGAAGGACGAAATAACTAATGTTCTAGATTCTTTTAAAGTGTTTGAGGAAAAAAAATACAATCCCCATAGAAAAAATGAGCATAATGTTTATGTGTCCTCAAATGAACTATCTTCGCTGTTCGTTTGTGTAGAGTTCGGCGTCGCTAGACAGCCAACATTTGAGACGACAAAAATAAAAAGAAGAATCTGTCAAATTTACATTTTTATGTCATACAAGGGCCCATAAATTTGGCGCTGTGCAAGAAGCAGAAGTTTATTCCTCTGCAAATACACATTTTATGAAAAGTCTCCAACATAGTTTTAAATGAGCTTGGATTTGCATAGGTAATGCCGAGACACACACAAAACGAGAGTCCTTTTTTCAAAGATCTCAAAAATGATGGCGATGTGGGATTTCCTGTTCGAGCATACACACCTTTGAGTTTGACTAAGAGATGTTGGCTCTTAGGTACTTTTAGCATGAAAAAGTGTCAGGTATTACACATCGAGAGCATATTGTACATTCACTTCTATAAGCACTTTGTTCGAATGGAGACAGACAGACAGAGAACGTAAAATTTTGTTTTCTTGTTTGACATAATGTGTGCTTAAGCAGCTGGGTTTTTCTTTAATTTTTTTTTGTTTTCTTTCCAAATTTTGAACTCTTTTCCCTTAGTTTTACTGCTTTTTTGGTGGAACAATGAATTATAAATATGAGTTGGAAAGTTTTTTCGCAATAAGGGACACAATTTGAAAACGTAGGACTCACACGCTTTCAAATTGTGTTCCTTTTATTTGTAAATTTTTTAAGAGTTGCTGTTTTAGAATTTATTTGAAGAGAAATGTTGTCGAACTTTGTTTATGGGTGAGAAAGAATTGTTGGAAAAGTTCGTCAGAGATAAGAATTTTGAAAACATTTTCAAATCGCAAGAAGCAACTTTTCTTTTGATTATGATAAAAAATATGCGTCCACTAAGGCATGCTTCCTTCTCAACATGCAGCAGCGGAAGAACAGTGGATTCTATGTCAACAGTGGCGTCTACAGTCCTGTAGGGCTACTACAAGATATTCGCAGCCCAGGCTTATAAGGAGCGGTTTGGCCGGCTCCCTGTCCTTGAAGTTAAACTAAAGATCTAGTCCTCGAGGTTGAGGCTCGTGCGTCGGGGTGACTGCCCGGCCACATAAGGAAGATATAGTTCCGAAACACCAACATGCCTCGAATAAGGACGGAATTAATGATGACGACACACGTAAACGATTTAAGGACAACGAACGTTGGTTTTGCCCTTGGAACATTAGTTCCCTTAACAGAACACTTGCAACCGAATAATTAGCAGAAGCCCTTGACTGCTATAAAGCAGATATAACTGCCATCAAGAAATGCGATGGGATAGTCCAGGCCTAAGTAAAATGAACAAATGTGATGTCTACTACGGCGCGCGTCTGCTATCTTGAACAAAATCATCGTATATTTGGATGTGGATTTGTAGTGGGAATCGACTCAGGAGGAAGGTCTTGAATTTCAACTCAGTTAATGAGCGCATCACGACAATCTGCATCAAGAGGAAAATTATGAAGACACCAAAGGCAGGTTCGACAAGTTCCTTGACAAAACCTAAGAGTAATGGCCAAGCTATGACATTAAAATTGTCCTTGGAGATTTAAATGCTCAGTTGAGCAGAGAAAAAGTCTTTGGTGTAATAATTGGATGACATATATTACATGATACCACCTTCGATGACGAACAAATTCCGCCAGCTTTACAGAACCATTCAATTTGGGTGAAGCAGACCACCAATTCCACACACCTGACATTGACAAAGTCAAGGTAGCGATATCTAAACTTTAGTCGAACAAAGCCGCTGGAGATGATTTAGTTAAGAGCATGGTTAGCTCATCTGTAAAATTTGGTCGGAGGAAAGCATGCACGACGAATGGGACCTCAGCATAGTATGCCTGATCCTCAAGAAAGGAGATCCTCTGAACTGCACCAACTATAGAGGTATAAGTCTGCTTAACATGAGTGCAAGATCTTGTCTGCCGTGCTATGTGGACGTTTGAAGCCTTTCGTCAACAACCTGATAGGTCCTCATCAGTGTGGCTTCAGACACGGAAAGTTCACCATCGATCAAATCACTCTGCGGAAGATCTTGGAAAAGACCTAGGAACTTCAAATCGATAATTACCACCTTTTCATCGAATTCAAGGCCGCGTATGACAGTGTCAATAGGATCTGAACCAACTTTGCGTGCAAAACTAGAGACAGCTAGCTAGGAACGAGCTGGATGGAGACGTTTGTTGGATCAGGCCCGGATCCGACCTGGACTGTAGCGCCACCATAAATTATGTTAAATTAAGAAATAATTGACTTGTTAACATTTAACGTTTGACAACACTACGAGCCATACAGCTCGTGGAATATTTTGAATCACAATCAACATTGGTTGCTGTTAGGAAAAAGCAAGAGAAGAATCGCATTTTCATACTTTGAAAAACCGCAGCTGAATCTCACCGAAATCAATTACAGTTTCTGTCAAAATGAATCAAAACTCCCATTCACGCTGTCGGTAACTTTCAAATGCAATTTTAACAATCGCTACCAACCCAACATCCCAAATCACAATTTCCAAGTTATTTCAAAAACCTCCCCCCATTTGTGTTGTTCTTTGAAAACCCAATATGAATGGATGTCATGCACCAGTCATTATTCCATTTTAAAACCAAACAACTCCAATCGCTTCGGTTCGCAACGGTTTACCGAGTTAAGCAAAATGTTAAGACAGGAAAATTTAGATTCAAAATGAATGCTTACACGATGAATTTATGAAGTCAGGAAGACATTTTTAATTACACTGTATCATGCAATCCATTATCCTGTATCGTTTACACTGACAAGAACGTGAACATCCGCAATTAATATCTTTTACATTATTAAATGCACCTGAGTCGATTTATGTAACTTTGTATGGGTACACAAAATCGTGTAGAAAATACACTTTACTTTACAGTCAATCTATAGATTTATCTTCTTAGCCAAGGATATAGTCGATGATTGCGCTACGAGGACGACCGACCGACGACGACGACGAGGAGGAACCGGCATAAACGTAATTGATTTTCTTTGAAATTTTCATTGCCCGTAAATCGCTGGAAGACCCCTTTATTTGTTTTATTTGTTAGCTGCCAGATGGAGTTGTGAATTGCAGTTCCCTCACTGCAAGGATTTTTGAGCAAGCAAGAAAGCAACTACATTGTCGGATTGAAGGTGCACCTGAAATAACATTTGTGTTGTTGTTTCTCTTGCTTCTTCGTTTTTTGAGCTCAATACAGTAACTAATCCGAAATTCAGGTGAAGTAAGCTTTTACCGCATTCAAACATCAGCGATGCAACGAGCACACATCACGCCACCCCCTTTAGCTCCAACAGGGAATGATATCCATGGACGATAAGAGTGCTAGTGTGCTCTACGCTGCTCGGAACCATTAGTAACTTTAAATTTCGATGTTAAGGGTCGTTCAGTACCAAATCTGAACTCCAACTCCTCCTAACAAATTCGGTCGACATTGTAGAAACTTGATGGAGGGACTTTTGATGTACCCAAGGAACCCTATCCAGGGAAAGCTTAAGATGTATGCTTGCAATATCGATGCATTTGAGTTCACCGCATTATTTTTATGGATAAAAGCTAGCTTCTAAGACTCGATTGCCAGACGAAGGAAGAGGTAAAAGGTAACTGCTGGTGTGCTATCGGTACCTTTACCGTTTCGCTAACTCTGAGCCAAAACGTGAGCCCATCTACATATTCTCGTGCATGTGCAGAGAATATAGGAAATGAAATTGGTTGGCACTTGAGTACCCCTCTAGCCCCTCTCTAAATTCGGTGCTGCTGAGGGAATTTTATATGACAAGGACGATGATGACGATGAAGGAAAACAGAAGACGGTATAGAGAGAAGGGTTTATTGAAACATTATAGAAAAGTTGTGAGCACACTAAGTGATGCTACACACATATAATAATGGAAGGTACGTACCGGGATACGACTTTAGGTAACCAATCACCGCCGCAGTATTTTGCCAAGACTGGATCATTAGTCGAACTTCCGTCGTAGAATATCAAGTGGTCCCGTTCACCAGTGCAATCCGACCAAGCACGTATGGACCTAGATGTTTTGTTGAAACTTGCTATTGACCTGGAACGAAAATGTTTTTCAAAGTTAAATTACACGTTTAATTCGAAGGTTCTCTTTCTTTTTCTTGGCTATGCATTTCTTTGTTAAAATTTTAGAAACTTTGTTGCAATTTGTAGTTCATAAGGATATGGAAAGGATATGCATTTCACTCAATCTGATTAAAGGACTTACCTCTTAACTAAAGCTTTATGTTGATTCTCTTGACTAACTGATATCATTGCATGTTTGCATGTAGGAACTTCTTTTTGGCGAATTGTCCAATAACAAGTGACATTTCTTGGATACATTCCAGGATAATTTGGACTCTGTAAGCGGCACTTTTTCCTATAGCACTCGTCAAATTGTCTCGTGCAATATGTGCCCGGTGTAACACGTCCGAGTTCTAGCAGTTTATCCGGCAGACCATACCTAAAAAGGACAATCGAAATTACGACATCATCCTTTTCCAAAAATCAGCAATAACAAAAAATCATTTGGAGTCCTTCAAACATGCAACTGAATTTTCACATATTCTGCATTAACATTGATAAAATGAGGACGAACCAAAAACAAAAAACAAAAAATATTTTAACGAGAACACTCGAGCCATGCCCCACTTACCGAACTACGGCGTCGGACTGACTTATAAATTTGTATCTTATATTAAATTCAAAAGGCTTCTCGTCCTGTATATTCCTCGGCGGGTGAAATACCTGTTGTGAAAGATAATAGAGAAGAGAAAAAAAAACATAAATTTATTTACCACTCTCGTTGTACATTAGAACACCATTCTGCATTGTGCATTATTTTAAATTGAAGGAAATGTCTTAGGCACAGAGTGCACACATATATGTGATCCCTGAGCCCGATGCAGAATCCTCGTAGCTACACCTGTGTCTATAAACGAACGAAACGATGTCAGCATTTTAAAGGACTCTCAATGCAAGACCCGTATATCTCCTAAATGCAAAATGTGAAGGTAGGACCTATTGGGACAAAGCATACACCTCTGCTGGCATTTCGAAAAGAGTTGAAGATGTGCCCCAGTTTTGTGTTGAGGGTAAGGAGCTAAAGCATCAAGGAATAGGGAACAACGATGAACGACACAATGTGTCAAATGTCTTTAAAAAAAAACAAAGAAACTCATCCAAAGGATTCTCTGTTTTTTTGTTTGTCTTGTTATTTACCCTATGTGGGGGGGATGCATGCTAGAAAAAGGATAATTGTTAGCAGCAAAATCAACAACAATAAGACAAAACACTGGGAAACAACGCAAAAGAAAAAGCAAAACAATGAAGAGACAATTAACAAAATGCATATGAGGGGGTGGTCGATGGTGATGGTGGTAGGGCAGTAGAGCGCTAAGGCGGTTTCACAGCACTGAACACTGTGAGAATTCAAAAGGGTTGAATGTCCTGGACATTCTTTGCCAACAGAAGAGAATAGTGTTGTATGCAGTGCGGATTTGCATTGCTCTAAATTTTTACTCGTACATGTATGCAGCCTTGGGGAGGCGCGAACGACTTGATGACGCTTCTGAATTGGAAATGAATGACTTTGTGGTTGGAATTTTATTGAATAATATTCTATGCACTTAGCTTCGAACTGGGTCATGTTCAAAAAGGATTCAAATCATCAACAATTGAAGAGCGAGAAAAAAAAACAATGCAAAGCGTTTGAGGTTAACTTTAATTGAATTTATTTAGAAATGTGAGTGAAGTTCGATGTCTTGTGGTTTGACTTGGAGTTGAGATGAGATGCTAGTTTGGAGAACACTCATGGTAATTTGAGGTTACAACTTTTGCTGAAAGAACAATTAGAATAACGAATTCACAAAGGACAGGACTACTAATGAAAAAATTATGTATTGCACTACAAAGACTATGAGTAGAGAGGTGTAAGCCACTCTCTTTCCATTGTTTGAGCGGTTTCTTAAACTTAAACGTCTTTGAGTGAGTGAGATCATGAGTGAGTGCTTACAACTTGATGCGACTGCCAATAAATCAGGGAGTAAAAGAGTGAATGTGTCATTTTTGCATTTTGCGAGTGAGTGGTTCAGTGAGTCACTCAGTTAACAATGTACTACAAATTTGTAAATTTAAAATAAATATAGGTCAGAACCAGAAGGCAGAAGTTTGTGATTCAGAGAGATAATTAAAACAAGAGTGTGATACAATGATTAAGTGAGTTAGATGTTAGTGAGTGACTTAGTTCATAAGACAACCTAACTTGAGCTATTGATAATTTGAGTCATTCAAGTGAACAATTGAATCATAATCTAGTAAATAATAAGTGCAAGTGATGCAATTAAAAAAACTGAAATTAAGTGAGTTATTCGTCCTGTGAGTAGATTTGTGAGTGAATCTGCTAGATTCTCAACAAATGTTGATCTCATTGATTTTTAAATTCCGTTAAATCATTTAAGTCAATAAGTTAGTAGTTGAATATGCTAGTGAGTCCTCTAGTCAGTCAGTCAGCATGCCTTGAATGAGTGAGTCAGTGAGTGAGAATAAGTCAATAAACCAGTGAATTCGTGAGTAGGCTACTAGTTGTTGCGAAACGGAGCCAGTGTACTTTTCACTTAAATAAATTGAGAGTGAATCTTTGAGTTGTTGAGTTATTCGAACGACTTGAGTTAAAAAACAGTAGAAATTGAGTTCATAGGGTCAATGAGCATAAAATTCAATAGAACAGAAATTATTTAAGTCATACAATTTTGAGTCAAAGCGTAAAATGGTGAGCGACTCATTCATACACTTTTTGAGTGAAACGATGTCTATTCTGTGGTACAAAACCTATATGAGCGAATCAGCGGATAATTGGTCGGTTGAGTCAGTTCTTGAGGCTTCCTAAAATATACCTTGACGAAAACAAAATTAACGTTAAAATGGTTCCCACTTCGCTTTCCCAATCAAACCTCTTCTCGTAAAATTATTGTCAAAGTTTCACACTAAGATTTTCCAAACAAGACAATGATAGCCAAATTCACAAGCAACAAAAGACAGCCAATTGAAAACCACTCAAAAAACGACGATAATGCACACCTTACGGTCGATCTAATCTAACCGCACAAATATTGGTCTCGAAATCCATTTGCATTGTCAGCACCACCTACCTGGGTGGCCTAAAAAAAGCTAAGCGCACCAAGGTAACTATAGATAAAGCGACAAAATCGTTTAAAGGCCAACACACCCTGCACACAATATTTCAACTGAACTGTCTCAACAGCCTACACACACAAACACAAAAAAACACAAGGTTGTGCTTCAATTCATGTCCTGTCCATTTAACGATTATCTTAGCACAAGCCAAAGGATTGTCAAGAGACTTTTCAATGAACTCACACATTTTTGTGAGCATCGCCTGCGAGTGTGTTGAGTGTTTTGTCCACTCACAGATGGAGTGCCAAATGATTGAAGGCCTTTTTCCCAGAAGCTATTCAACATAACGTGTGTGTGTTCTTTTAGGAAGTGTACAAAGAAGTTATAAGACACAGTATACAAAAAATAAAACAGCTCCTTATCCAAAACAGCTCATACATAATAACACACTCGTTAGTAAGGATGTCCTCTGGACTGTTGAACAGGCTTGCACCCAACAAATGACAGGATGAACACAGAAAAAAATATAAGAGGAACTCTCACTGAACAAACATGTTATCCTCTTTAATGCAAGGTGGCGGGCGGCATCGGCATCGTCCACAGAAGCGGTGTGGCGTCTGTCTGTCCGCCAGCTCGTCCTTCACAGCTCAAAGAGCTCTCAGTTTAGCAATGAATCTGAAAATTATTGTGTGGTCCAACACACCCTCACAAATCCTCACAAAGTGGGATGAATGGCTAAACACGTAAAAGTCATACACATTACGCTACGCAAAAAACACATCCTTTTCGTTGCAGGACTATGACTTTGCCATACATGTAGAATTATTTATGCTTAGATGCATTCTGCATCTATCCAAATTGTATATTGCGCTGTATTTTATGTTTCATGATGTCCCCACCTCTCTCTATGAAATATATCCTTCTGCGCTTCTGCTATTGAATGGCTTCACTTTTGTATGTTCTCGCTAGCTCCCAGCCTGACAAAAGCTTGCAGCGATGGCGTTGATTCGTAATGTGTGTTTTGTTGGCCAGCACCGGCACTAGTGTTGTCGACATTTTTGAGTGCCTATATCACTGTGATGCAACTCACACGCCCTCGCTGTCGTAGTCCATCGCCTCGGCAAACAATACACCTCATAATCTTTCCTTGAAAATCTCACAAACGTGCCGACTCTCAACTGGAATCCCGACACATTTGTGTAGGCCTCTTCTGTCTACTCTTCTGCTCGTATCATTTTTTTTTTGGACTCTCGTCCTCGTTCTGTAGCCATTATATCCCTCTTAAATCTGTGACTTATTTTTCTTTCTATAACGAACGACGCACGGATGAGGACGACTATACGATGCGATATGCCGAAAACAAGTAGTCCAGTCGCTTCAGTGCTACGCATGGTTGCCGTTTATAAGAAATTTCAAGAATTTTCCCTATGAACCTTTGCAATAGCTTTAAGAAACGGCCCAGGGCCATTTGTAGTAGAAATACAGCCTTCTCTTGAGAGTGGTGCGAATGGGCCATGTTTTAAGCTCTAAACTGTCGAATTCTATTGAAGGATGGCAACGATGACGATGGATTAGAAATCTCAACATATTTAGGTTTGACAGATCCTTCAATTTCTTATCCCAATTGGAGGCTTAAATGCCTCTCAAGTTGACCACACAAATTCCAATCGACATGGCAACCACAAAACGTGTCCGATATGTTTGAAGATATGACCAAACATAAGAGAGGGCAATCATCGCATTGTGCGAGTTTATTGCATATATCTGATGTGAATTGCGAAATGTTGACGAAATCTCAATACTCCTCATAACATGTACTCTCTTTTTGTATGAGCTAGAATCTAGCCACGCAAATCCAAGTCTGTTTATTTCGATCTCCTTCAATTTAGTTGGAATGTTAGCACGTCAGGAACATTCTCGTTTTAGTCGGGATAAGGGACTGGGTTGGACTTCTATTTTGGTCTATTCTGGCGGAAGTATTATGGCACTCAAAGCGAAGGTGTCCTCTTCGATATTAGCACACAAAACGCACCTATACAAGGCTCATACCATACCTGTTATGTTATGCAATGTTCGTGCGTGTGCCTGAGTTGGAGTTCGAGTTTGAGTTTGGGTAGTGTTGGTGATGCCAAACATAAAACGTTTTTGTGTTGATTTCTTTTTTTGGAAAGCTTACATCAACGGAATATTTAACAAATTTCAGATTGGATGGCTATGATGGGGCCATGCTTGCAACTGACGTTAAGCCTCCCAACATACTATAAAGAGGGGATTCGAAAAAAAAGGAACAGGAAACTAAAAGCAGAAATCTCTCCTTTTTTTTTGTTGTATGAAAGAAAGCCAAAGGCCTCTAACGATGGGCTTATGAAAACAAATCAATTCCTACTGTTATCAATCAACACGTCATCATGATTGTGTGTCATGGAAGAGTCAGAGTTAGTTTTGGCGTTTGGAATTGAAATCCTGGCATACGTAGTCAATTCTTTGACTATTTGGGGGGAGAGCTTTGGATTTAGATTGACGTGTCAATGTTGATTGTTTATTACCTGGAGACAGAGAACGAGGGATTTACTTTGGGATGTTAGCTGCGGAAATTCGCTTTTTTCTGTCTATTTGCAGGAGAGCCTTGAGGACTCAAGGTTTTTTTTCGTATGGAGTGTCTCATAGAAATGACTGATTTTGAGAGAAAAAGGTGGTATTTCAGAATATTCAATTTTTCTATTGGTGTTTCTCTGGATGGTTTTAACTCGAGAACATTTTCGATATTCGGCGTTCTTCAGGCGATGAATTGATTTTTTTAAATGCACAGGCGGGCCGTTTTCTGCAGTGTAACCTTATTTCCTTCATTTATATGCAGAAGTCAATTGCTTGAGGGGAATTTGGTGACGATACATCGGTTGCCCTAGTACCCTGGAGAATGCCAGAGACTACAGTGAGCGGCTGAGTGAACGACTCTCCGTCGCGGTCGTCCTCCCAAATACCAAAGATGTCAACACCTTGTGGAACCAACATCGCGAAATATTTAAAAATATATCCGAAACCACCATAGGTAACCAGATGATGGTTATGATGATGAATGCGCGTTATTGAAAAGAGAGACGGAAAATGTACGTTTACAGATGCTGCAAGGGACAACAAGAGCACCTGTAGAAGAATACCGATCAAAAGAGGAGAAATCAAAAAAAGACTCTGCGAAGGAAGAAAGAAAAGAGCATCCGCAGTTTCTCAGCTCAAACATCTAGAAGATTCATGGGGCGAGAATAACACCAGACGTTTTTTTAAAAGGTCGAAGCAATTAGCTTCTGGTTTCAGGACCGGAACACAAGCTCTTCGAAACAGTAAAGGAAACTTAGTCACCGAAGAACAGGGAATTGTAGATGTTTTCAAGCAGCACTTCCAACAGCTGCTGAATGCGAATAATGTCAAATGAGCCAATGACAGAAGAGAAGCAATGAAGTCCTAGTCCCAGCCCCCCAGCCTAGCCGGGTCGAATGGCATACCTGCGGAATTCTTTAAATATGGAGGAGGTGTTTTGATGAACCACGTGCACCAAATCATCAACAAAGTGTGGGAGCTGACTGGTCGATGAGCTCCATATGCCCCATCTACAAAAAAGGCGATCCTATGTAATGCAAAAGCTACCGCTTAATGTTGCATACAAAATGCTGTCCAACGTACTGTGTGAGCGTCTTAAACCGTTCTGCAACTCAATAATCGGCACGTACCAGTGTGGATCTTGACCAGGCAGAACAAGGATAGAGCAAATATTTACACGGAGGCAAATCCTGGAAAAGAACAACGAATTGCAAGTCAAAACCCACCATCTTTTCATCGACTTCAAGGCTGCTTATGATAGCATCCACCGCCAAGAGCTTATGATGGCGATGTCTGAATTCGGGATCCCGAATAAACTGAGCCAGCTGTGCCGCATGACGCTTACAGCTCATCCGAGTTGTTTCAAACATGCGCAAGGTTTAGACAAGGAGATGCGCTGTCATGTGAATTCTTCAACATAGTCCTGGAGCAGATAGTTCTTAAGGCAGGTGTGAGCACCTAAAACCTTATCTTCAACAAATCCACCCAGCTCCTAGGCTATGCGGACGATATAGACATCATTGGTCGATCCAAAAGAGCTGTTCTTGGGGTCTTCACAGCGATTGAAAAACAGACGAAACTCGTTGGTCTTGAAGTAATTTAGAACAAAACGAAGTAAATGCTATCAACAAACAAAGTAACATCTGTCCACCGCCTGGTAGCAGCAATTTCGAGGTAGTTAAGGAGTTCAACTGCCTTGGAAAAAACGTCCATCCCACAAACGACACATTATTGGAGATCAGACGAAGAATAACCCTAGCAAACCGCTGCAACTTCGGTTTGGCAAAACAACTGGGTTCAAAACTCTTCACTCGCAAGACAAAGTGTCTGCTATACAAAACTTTGATTTTACCAGTCCTACTCTACGGCGCCGAGTGTTGGACGATAAGTAAAAAAGGGTAATTGATACTGGACACTTTCGAAAGAAAAATTCTTCGACGTATTTTCGGTTCCTTGTGCGACGATGGGGAATGAAAACGAAGGTTCAACCGCCAAGAAAAGACGACAACATTGGCTCGGCCACATTGATCGAATGGACGACAACGCCCAGCCAGGAAAGTCTTCTCATCGCAGCCCCAAGATTCGGGAAGACTGAACCTACGGTACAAGGACCAAATGACTGCGGACGCTGGAGCGCTTGGTTTTGGTGACTGGAGATTGCAGGCGAGGGACCGTTCCCGATCGAAGGCAGCGTTGTCTCAGGCTGAGATCCTTCATGCATTGGGAGCCGGAAAAGTAAGTAAGTGGTGACAATAGTCGGATGTGCTTTCACTAATGACAGGCTGCAGATGAAGCAGGCCAGTCCCTCCCTTAGTCAGAGTCCTTAATTTGATAAGTCTTAGTCAGCTTACATAGTCAAAACCTGGTTCTAAAATAATTTATGTTCCAGAATGGGTTTTTTCTGATACACAACAGAACTTAAATGACCCTAAAGACTGTTTACAGAGACACATTGCAGAGTGTGAACTTTAAATGTAATGAAACAATTTTTTCTAGAATTCAAAAATGGTTGATATAAAAACGTTCATAATGTCAGCGTCCATTTTATTTCGAATTCTACTTTTTATTCGGAAATTGTTTATTTTCTAGCGAAATTCCAATCAGAGACACTGACCACACATGTTTTTTACATTTTTGTGCAGAGTCTTTTTGTAATATTTTGCAATCATGAACATGCCAGGGCATATGTAGTAACCTGAAAAATATGTGCGATATTCCTGGTCAAAACAGAAGCAGGGCCTGTCAGTGGTTAAACAAAATACCTTGCCAATGACGTAACGAACCAGTTTTGGCCCCAAAAAAGCCTTTAATAAAAACCAAACACAGCATAGCACGACCGACAGTAAAAAAATAAAAAGCAACAACCACCACAACATATTCTTTATTCTTTCCAACACACAAAGCAACCGAATCCATACCTTTAAAGCTCCAAAAATAACTCACACCTGCCTCAGCTCTGATGGTGATGTTCCTGCCACTGCTGCTGGTTAGTATGGAGAACATACAACACATCCTGATCCTGATCCGCTGTACAACATTGACCAGAATACAAATAAAATTGCTGTTAATGCCCCTTGCCAATAAAACGTTTGTGTTCCCAAAACAACAGCAGAACCGAACGACCAACCAATGACTGTAGATGAGACGAAAAAGAATGAGAGAGGATTGAAGCAGAGACTGTGAAAGTGTGAACTTTCATTCCCATATTGCGAATATTGCTGGCTGTTCAAATTAAAGAAAAAGGATATTTGAATTGTGTGTGTTGTTTGCTGTGAGTCTGGCTGTGTGTGTTTTATGGATTTACGCAGACAAGAAAAAAATTACATAGATGACCACTTCATTTGGGTTGTATGGAGAAAGGGCCATCACTTCCGTTCTAGAAGCAATGCCACCATATTGATGGGATGGAGCTGTTTGGTACTTGGGTGCTTCATTACGAAATCATGAATGAGGTGATAGTTTTTTTTCTTCGTGAAAGGGGGATGATTATTATTTCGCCCCGAAACACTGTTGGAGATGATTAATTCTAAATGAAGTGGGCCCGCGTGGGATGTGATTCGACGAGGACCAATTCCCATAATGAAAAAAACGGGTAGGTGTGTTTGCTTTGTTGTTATTTTCGAAACTTTCATTTCATTTACAAGCATCGCTTGGTTGGTGTTGCCTGTAAATTGGTTCATCTCGGTGCTCCCTAATGTGCACGCAAACTATTCGTTCCCATTGTAGTTTCAAAATTTATGGGGTTCTTTTTGTCATAATAAATGTAACCTTTTCTCTGATGTTGAATTAAAAATTCAAGATTCGTTATTACAAAAATAATAATCTACTCCAAAGGCGATATGGTCGACGAAGGACAACAAGGTAATGCATCTGGGGGATTTGGTGTATTCTCGTTGGAAATAGGGGAAGCTTAAAAACTAGCAGTTTGACCCTTTCAAAAGTTGTGTGAATTTTAAATCGGGTGGTTCATTATGTAGAACATGAATTTTCTTATTTCCTTAGCCCTGGCACCCTTTGCTTTGTTTGGCTGACACCGTTTGCACTCCAGGAGCAAAATACAGGCACATTATTCTCTTTTCTCATCTCGTAGTAATCATTGTTAATCTCCCTTTTTTAAAATAACACACAATATCAACCGAAATTAATTTTGTAAGAAGTTCTTACCTTTACGGACGCTGTCACTGTTGATGTTTCACTGAAATACAACTGTGGTCCAGTCGCCTTGCCACACCATGATCCACCGGTAAAGGGTCGCCCCAGCTCGCTTAACTGCAAAATAAATGAAAACACACAAAATTAATATCGAAATAGGTGGTCATAAAAAGTCAAGAATTTTAGTTCATTTGGATGGGGTGTGTTCTGCTTTTCATTTTCAGTTGAAGAGACAATTCATTTATTTGCATTCACACCTGGCACCTAATCGCACACAAACATAAATCGAAACAAGGTATTTTAAGTATATTTTCATGGATTTCTTTTAACTCTGTTATAATCACTCTTTTTCTTGTGAATAAAGGAGATAAAACGCAGTCAAATTTACTTATTTTCTTGCTTCAATCAGTAAAATATAGGAGACCCAAAATGATGAGAATCAAGGAGAACGAAGGAACAAAAATTCAAATTTCAATTTCTTCTCAATTAAGTTTCATTATAACATTCAGCTTTTTTTTTTAAGTTGTAAAATTCGCTAGATACTAAACATAAATTAATTAAACAAATAATTATGCAGAACTCAAAATTGTTTATTAACAATATTCCTTGCCTTTGATGTGAGGGCGTTTGCATAGATTCTTTTTTCAAAGGAAGAAAGTGCATTTCAACACGATAGCGAACTAAAGAGCAGTAAAACTAGCAAGATTAGAACAAAACAATTATTAAAACATCGTTCTCATCAGGAAGTCATAGAAGTGATACGTAGATCCATACACAAAAAGGCACCAAGTGAGGACCGAGAGTCATATGAACCAGTATATATTCAACGACGGTGACATTCCCGAAAGCTTTCGCAAAACCATCATTTTGCCTATATTCAAAAAAGGTGACGTAAAAGACCCTAGTATCTATCGAGGTATAATGTTTATCAACACTATAACGAAAATCTATACCGGAGTCATTCTTGATGGACTTTTGTAGAGACAAAATTAACTACTCAGCGAATACCCAGCAGGCTTCAGGAAAGAATATTCTACTGTTGATCACATTTTTTCCCTAACTTGCATTGCTAGATCCTATTTAGACAACAGAAAGAAGTTGAACGCATTTTTCGTCGATTTCAAAGCGGCTTTTGACTCAATCGATAGAAACGCTCTTTTTTACAAGCTAAGCTACCTTAGAATCCCCTCTTAAGACAGCTCTATGAAAACAATATGACAGCGATATGGAACGGTAACGAAGGGTCAAATTGGTTCCAAAAATGGACTGGAGTCAAACAAGGATGCCTTCTAGGCCCACTTCTGTTCTCTCTTTTCTTAGATGACAGTACGTCAGTCAGTCAACCAGTACGAGGTTGAAAGGCTGTTAGATATTTTGTCAAAAAAATATTCTGGCTCCCTGAATATATCCCTACGTATATGCTGCATCTAGAGACCAGAGTCCCTCGACTATGTATATTTTCACGCTGAAGATACATCTAAATTACATTACAAAGGTGTTGGGGCTTCAAAATGCCATTGTGAGACAACTGCTCCAGGAGGGATCGCAGTTCATCGTAGAATGGTCTCGTTTGTAATTGCTACATAATGCTCAGCTAGTGGAAAGTGACTGGACAAACTGGGACTCGAACTTTCAAACATTGTTGGAAAGAATATATGCCAAAATTTTCGAGAACAATAGGTAAAGAGCTGAAGGCAGTGAATCTCGATATTTGTATAAGTCCTTGCAGCACAACCTTGGTGACAACAACTATTTCCATGACCAGTATTCGTTAAAGACCATTTCAACCATTTTTAAAACCAGAGGGGAGCTGATACGGTGTTAAGCTACCGACCATATGGCCCTGAAGAAAACATGGAGTGTACTCTTTGTACCACAGAGCGGTAGAAAACGTACTCCGCTTCATAGAGATTTGCCCCGTATCATCATTAATTCGTTGTGCGCATTGGAGAAAACGCGTGTTTAACCCAAATGCAACTATCGAAGTTCTAAATGGATCAAACTGGAATGTTCTTAGTAGATTTGTACAAACTGCAAAAAGCTTTAGAAACCAAATTCAGAATGAAGCGTTCTAATTTGTAAGCATTAACTTTAAATTCAAAGATATCATATATGACAACGTTTTTCAATTTATTTAAATTAAATCAATGAAGCCTTTTTTTAGGGCTTACGTCACATTACAATGCTCTAATATTGTGATAAATGTAACACAAAGACCATTTAATATTGTAAAATAAAATCACATTTATTACTTCTACGACTACTCGTTCTCCTTGATTCTCATTGAATTGAGTGTCAAGAAAAAAGTGTACCTCAATGTACCATTGGCAAATAAACTTGCCAGAACAATTTTAAGATCAAACAATTTGCAATACTATATGCTTAAAGCATGTTATTGCCCATAATTATTAGAACGAAGCTTCAATGTATCTCAAAGGTTAAAGACTTCTTTGTAAATTGTGCGAATAAAATTATCAAAAAACACTATTAAACTAGCTTGCAGAAGACTTCAGTTTCAACAGTCAAATTTTAACAGCTGAACACCAGTTTTTCTTACTATGCACCAATTTACCGCAAAATTGTGGTATAACCTTTATTTTTCATAAATTAAAAATTCATTTGACTGTAATAAAACAAAAGTCACTAGGCGATACCTTGGCACAAAGTTTCATAACAATGTAACTTCGCCCTACAAACTCGACCATGACACAGCTCCTCCGAAGGTATCCCAACTAAACCACTATTCTCGCAGTCATGAATATATATTTTCTAGGTATAGTTATTAAACAATTGTTATTACGGTCATCATGGTATAGTAGCCAGTAACTTTTTTTTATAGATACATAGATAGATAGCCCGACATAAAAGTCCTGACGTCTTGCCAAAGGTAGTATAAACCAAACCACGTCGGTGATGGTGTATAGTCTTGTGGAATACATAAAGGACCTATAGCATAAACTGAACTGGAAAAAAGGATTTCATGCTCAAAAAATAAATAGGTATAGCTATAGCCACATAAAATTGAATACGGGCTATTTAGAGAGTGAAACCAGTGCTCTCTCTGGCTGGGTAGAAAAATGATGATATCCTTTTTTTTTTGTAGAAGGACTAAACCCCGGCAGAGCATTAATGGAGCATTATCCTTCTTATAAGGGGCATATTCAATTTAGGATTTTATCTCGACTGAAAAATGAATACGTAATTCAAGTGGACACTTGTGATATGATTGGTTCGTAATTTTATTTATCAATGGCAGCCGGGTCCATATAATCGAAGTGGATTTTATTTTCGTTATGGTTTTGGTTTTTTATTTTATTAAATTTTCTCTTTTTTTATGCAATCTTTCGATATCAATTGGAACAATTTTTTAGATCGAACGAAAGTGTACCTTGAGGAAGGAGCAATAAAAAAATAACACCCTTATCAGAATGGTTTTTATTTGGCATGGAAAACAAATGGCTAAGAAATTAAAGGGGTTAACTGCTAGAAGTGGGGTTTCTGGATTTTATTTCTAACAGAATTTTGGATTGGAAGCTCTTAAGTTATTCCATTTTTTTTTTATGAATATCACTATTTTTGGGTTAAGGTACTTCAAATTACATTTTTAGTCCTTTTGGTTGAGGTAGCATTGAAATTGTTTTTTTTTTTTTTTAGGTTGACACTGAGGGAAAATTTGAATTTTTAATGTGCTAGGAATTGGTTATGAATATTTGCAATACTTGAAGCGTGATGCCGACCTCATAAATCAATGCTTTGTTGTATTTGGCTACAAACTGGCTCATTCCATAGTCTCGTCACGATGGGTCCTCAACGACTATTGCGTTCACGTTGAGTAAGGGTCATCCAACATCGTCTAAACATCGTTCTCGAAATTATCAAGCGGTATTGTAATGAAACATACCTTACAAAAATAATTAAACCCCACAACAGCTGCACACACACAACCAAAACCAAGCACATTCAGTCGTTTCTTACAATCAACAGCCAGAGTGATACAAAATGTATGGAATCGTATCGTTTGCCAAGTATAATTCACATTCATGTTTTGGCACGAAATTGACTAATAGAGTTGAAATTTGAAGGCGAAATAATAATTCCCACGCCTCTTTCCCCCCCAGATACCGCACGAGCTGGGGTCCATTTTCACCGAGTACGACTGCAATTACGATTACTAGTCGTATCGGCACTTAGTTAGAAATTATTTGTTTCAATAAAGTAAAAAAAAAATTGATGCGATGCGTATATCATCGGGAAGATAAGCGATTGGGACTGCTTAATGCAAGCAGAAAAAACAAAAAAAAATAAAATTTTACAAAAAGTAAAAGAAGAGAAAAGAAAAAATGCAAAAATTTAAAAATAAAAAAATTTTAAAGTCAAGAAAATTAAAAAATCATAACAATAAAAAAAAAGAGAAAAGTAAATAAGCGTGTATTAGGCACTTGTTAAGTTCGTGAAAAAAAAGAAAGAGTCAGTTCCTCTCTACTATACAACATATACATATCTATTAATTTTTTTACCTGTCTAATGAAGCACAGTATAAGAGCTTCCTTTGTGTGATCTTGCTATGGTTGAAATCAAAAATAATAGAGTTTTCGTTCACCTTTCGTAACATTCTCGTTATTGGTTCGTTACTACCATAATCAGTTCTGTGATGAGCTTGATGAAATTGTGGAACTGATCTAAGAGAATGCGAGTTAACGTTAATACTCATTGCGTCAAGGAGGGTCGAAGATTCTGTAGCACCAGATAAAATTTGGTGTACGAAAATAATGTCGGCAACTTCACGACGTTTTTCTAGAGATTGTAAGTTTATAAGCCGCAACCGTTCTTGATACGGAGGTAAGTTGAAATTGTCAACCCACGAAAGTCCTCTTAAGGCGAAACGGAGGAATCTACGTTGTATTGCTTCAATTCTCTTTATATGGACATGGTGATAAGGGGACCATACTTGGCTGGCGTATTCCAGTATAGGCCTTACAAACGTGGTATAAAGAGATTTCGTAACATAAGGATCCGAAAATTCTTTAGACCAACGTTTGACAAAACCTAAAGCAGAATTAGCTCTGGCTACAATATTGTCATAGTGAGACCTAAAGTTAAGCTCGCTATCGCAAATAACACCTAGATCTCGGATTGTTGTTACTCTGTGAACAATACATTCGTTGATATAATAGTCACGTGTTGGTGGACGAAAACGTTTACGGGAATATGTGATTGTTTGGGATTTGGACACATTAAGCTCTAAATTGTTTTTTTGACACCAAACGTAGAAATTATTTAAATCGGTCTGCAAGGGTGAAGCATCATCGGGTGAAGAAATCATTCTAAAGATTTTCATGTCATCTGCATACATTGAAACATGGGAATTTTCAATCACACATTCTACGTCATTAATAGTCAGAATAAAAATAATAGGGCCTAGATGACTACCTTGAGGGACCCCCGATTTAGCTGTAAATGGTTCTGATATTGAAGATCTAAATAAGACGCGGTATTTACGGTTCGATAGGTATGATTCCATCCATTCGATGAAACCAGGAGGGAATCCAAGAGCCTTTAGCTTGAAAGATATAATATTGTGGGAGATTTTATCAAACGCCTTGCTAAAGTCCGTAGCAACAACATCAACTTCTTTTTTACTTTCTATTGAGTTTAATGCATAAGAAACAAATTCAGTTAAATTTGTGGTCGTTGATTTGCCTTTTAGGAACCCATGTTGTTTGGCCGAAAATAATGATTTACAATGAAAGTACATAGTGTCGAAAATGATACTTTCGAATAGTTTTGGAATGCAAGATAATTTGGCAATCGGCCTGTAGTTAGAAATATCAGATTTACAGCCTTTCTTGTGAATTGGTATTATGGAAAGAGTCTTTCCACATAGATGGAAAAATTCTTTGAGAAAGAGATTTTTGAAAAAGAGTAGTAAGGGGTAGAGCCAAATTAGCTACACACTTCTTTAATACAATCGCAGGTAAACCATCAGGTCCCGAAGAGAAATCATCTTTTATTTTATTTATTTTGTTAACCACATCGTCAACAGTGATGTTGATTGAAAACAATGATGTTTGGTTACAATCGTTCAAATAAGTGAAATAGTCAGCATCAGGTAAAAAATTACTGTCGGAGAAAGCAAGACTGAAGAAGTTAGCAAATAAATTAGTTATAATCTTTGAGTCATTAGAAGAGTGATCTAAATAATTGAGGGTATTGGGATATCCATCCGACTTTTTTTTTACGTTAATGAATTGCCAAAAGCGTTTGGGATCTGAGATTATATCAAACTGCATTTGATTAATATATGTATCATAGAGGAGTTTTGAGAGAGCAGAAAACTCGTTGTACACTACTAAATAGGAGGAATAGTCTGTATCTGTTCTTGATTTAAGATATTTTCTCCATAGACTATTTCGGGAGTTACGGAGTGTACGAAGTTGTCTTGAATACCATGGAGGTGACGGTGAGGTATTTTTTTGTGTTGCATAGGGAACGCATAGAAAAAAGCATTCAAAAATTATTGAGTAGAAGATAGTGGTTAAACTATCGATGCTATTGCTTACAGATTGGTTTAAAATTAAATCAAAATTAATGTTACTAAGAAGCTCGTTAAGTTGGACGAAGTTTGCTTTTCGGAAATTAAATCGATATGGGTTCTCAGATTCTACTTCGGGATGATTGTCTTCGTAGGCATAAGTTAAAGACAATGGCGGATGAAAAATGTCAATGGTGGAAAGAATAAGGCTACTTTCCTCTACGATACAGTTAGTTGCTTCATTGGAAAAAATAAGATCGAGTTGTCTGCTCAAGTTATTTTTGACATCACTAATCTGATGCAAGCCGCAATCAGACAGATTGTCAGTAAATAACATTTCTTTTTCGGTTGTTGCGTTGCTTGCAACAAAATGAGAGTCATCCTCGGATCGCAACCATGACAGATTGGGGAGATTGAAATCCCCAACGAGCAATAAACCATCATTAACCTCCATAGCGTCACCCAGATTGTCAACTGCTTTTATAAGATTTTGATAAGTTTCAATTGGACTGCAAGGTCGTATGTAACAGCATAAAATATAGATATTTTTCCGCTTGGTAGTAATTTTCACGCAGACCAATTCAATTTCTTCGGTGTTAGGGATTTCAAAAAGTGAACTATCATACTTAGAATGCACTGCTATAAGAACACCTCTTCCAGGCATAGGCAACAAAAGACCGTCTTTTCGGTAAACATTGAAATCCGAGGTAAAAAAATCATTATTATTAAAATTATTTGTTAAATTAGTTTCGCTAAGTGCAAAAACATCAAAAGGAAGTTCTTGTGATTTTAAAAAAACTTCAGGTGCTTTTGAACGAAGTCCCCTTACATTTTGATAATAAAGGGACAAACACTTTAGTTTTTTGAAGCCTCATTTACATTATCGTTAATAACTTGCGGTTTTTTGTTGACAAATTCTTGGATGAAGGTATTGGTAGGCCATGACGTCGGAGAAATTAATAGATTAAACATTGGTTCGGGGACAGAGACTTTGAAAGAAGCAACTCTACCATTTGTTCTAGTTATATTTTTACATTTGACTAAGTTTAGGTCATTGCAAAAATTTTGTTGATTTAAAATAGACTTAACATGGTTGAGAATATCTGTAGAAGATGTAGATATGTCAAATTTGGAAAGAAAGATGCACTTAGGAGAAGGCACCACTCTGGGAGTCAAAATGCAAGTTGAAGGAGAAATTGCATTAATAGAAGGGGTGTTGATATTTGCAGTAATGTTTTGATTATAGCTATCGATATTAATATGGTTATTGATATCGATATTGTCATTGAGAGGTATATTAAATAAAGAAGGATTACTGTTGGAGGTGATGTTGCATGTTAATTCTTCATGAAGAGACACACATTTAGGAACATTGGTAGAATTGACCGCTGCATTGTTACATTCAATAAATTTTGTTCTGTTCAGAGAAATCAAACTCTCAAAGTCCTTTGAAAGTTTGAGAACTGATTCGGAAATACTATTAATGCTCGAGTTATTGATAGTAAATAAATTATAAACGTTTTTATCAACTGAAGTCAAATTTTCATTGATTTTATTCAGAACACGCGAGTTCTTTTCTATTTCGGAATTAATTATACAAATTTTATTGTCAAGTGCTTCACTAAGGGATGTTTTTAAGTTATTTAATGATTTCACAACTTTGGAGTGATTTTTGTCGTTGGTTAAAGTGTTAAGAGACACGGACCTAGTATTAGCGTCTACAATATTTTCAATCTTATCAACATTGCTAACCAGATCCACAAAATGGTCAAAAAGCAATCCAACTTTTTTTTCAAGATTAAAAAATCTTTCGGAATGTTTATCTACGGTTGTTTTTACCTCGTCAACATTACTTGCGAAGATATCAACATTAGCATTCAAACTTTGCAGTTGCAAAAAAATATTTGAATGCTTACATTCGTTGCATAAAAACGAAAACTTTTGCAAGGAAATCGTTTGAAGTCTGGTAAATCTGAGACTTCAGCGATAACTGATTTGCAAAAATGACATTTGATTACATCCATAATTGCAGAAGCAAAAAGTGAAAAAAAATAATAATAATAGGTGAGAAAAAATTAGAAATAAATTAAAAACACAAGATCAAGCAGAAAAATATACCTATATAGAAATAGGTAACAAAAAAAACAGGTGGTAACCCTAAGATTGTGTAAACTTCATTGAGGCATACTCTCGAAAAAAGCAAGACCACACAAAAGAAATAACTCAATAGAGAATAGAATTTAATTAATTATCACTTACCCCACTTTTCACAACACAAAATAAAAAACTTAACTTGACATTAGCGAGATAAAATAAGAAACAAAAAAGCAGTTAAATATTTTAAGAAAAAATAGAAGAAAGAAGTAAAATTAAAAAAAATAAAATAAAGCATTAAGCAGAGAACAATATCCCAGCGGTTAAGTAACAGACTTGTTGTACTAGGTGAGGTCCTCTCGTAAAATTTGACAGACTGTGAAATTCATTCACTGGGTCTTAAAAAGATGGCGTCTCCTTTCAGACTGCAATAATCAGTGGCGTCTGCTTGCAGGCTGTAATAATCAAGTGGCATCTGTTTGCTCATATTGCAATAACTAGTGGCGCCTGCTTTTTCAAGTTGTTTTTAGTAGTGGACTCTGTTATCTTAGAGTGAACCATATTTATAAGATCATATCTATAAGATATTGTGTAATGATTACTCGACCGTCCAACACTCATCGTTGGAACTTCACCGAATTCCGTTTACTTTTCGATAATAATCAACAGACAGGAAGAAGTATCACTCGCAATTCCCTTTCATTTTCAATGAAAAGTGGAGAAGTTGTCTTTAATCCCGCATTCCAGAAAACGAGAAAATATCACAAGGCTCGTCATCATTAAGGATAAAATCCTTTATTCTCAGTTTCGGTTTCACAAGAAGCAATCAATAAGTTCAAAAGGGACACCTCAATAAATAGTCAATTAGCTGCAAACAATAATCCGCAATCTGAAAGAGCTTTTTATGGTCCTTCTCTCTGCCATAATTCTTGCAATAAGCTTCCCTATTCAAATATCATCACGGTTCACACAAATTATAATCCAAACTTTACCCCTCCTCACACACATTCTAGATCCATCGCTATTTTGACTCTCCAACAGCCTTAAAAAAAAAATTAAGACCGTTCCTTTGCAAACTAAACGAAACAACTCGAAGAGTTCTAATTGATTAAGTTTTGGTTAATGGAATGTTTGCATGGTATTTGTTTCAAGTATTTTAAAAGACTGGTAGGAGGGTAAACCCAAACCCACCCGCCCAAATTTCAGGTTCAACATACCTTCGATTAAATAGAACGAGAACGACCGGCCTCGTTGGTGATGGTGGTGGTGTTGCTGGCTGGACGAAGGATTACAAATCGATTCATATTAAATGTTTTCTGTTCATGGTTCTCTCTGCCCCCTCTCCCCTATCCCCGTTTATAGCCCTATTTAACAACGAATGAATTTTTCGATGGGCTGGCAGTGGCACTGGCACAGGTTTTCGATTTCCAGAAAAAGCAAACAAAATCAACCTTCTTGCTTGTGAGTTTCAGGCCAGATCATCAAGCCAATGCATCAGCAGGCCAGGTTTTCAACTATATCCCTAATTCCTCTATTTTTGGATACACATTGATTTGGGTCGGTCGATATGATGTAAGTTTCTCAAACACACGTCCGCCACCGCACTGCCTAGGCCGAGTCGTTATGTAAATAGACTTCACAGAGCATTAGACGATATAAGAGTTCAGATTCAGGACGAAAGCGAGAATCGAATAGACCTAAATAACTTTTACCCAACTTCGTATATTTGTCTTTGCGAATTGCCGAGTTGGATAGCGAATTCGACATTTATAAACAAGAAACTTCAATGTGGGCTCACCGAGATTTCATAAGTCAGTTCTATAGATAGCTAGCATCTGAATTCGAAAGGTGCATATCGGTTGATGGAGATTTTAACTGTAAATGAGTAAAAGTTATGCATTGCTTACATATCAGCTTTATCAGTTTCGGCAGGCCGACTTCGACCACCGACTACGTGATGTGTAGGTATAGGTTTTTGGGTAAGGCATATTTTCGCCTAAGAGGAAGGTTTTTGAGCGGCAGGATTTCCGCTAGGAGTATTAATTCCTTTCGTTTTATGTGTTTAGTGCAATTCGGGAGTGTGTGGGTATGGTGTGGGCAAGAATTTTCTAGGAATATTGCAAGCCGATAAGACTTCCACGTCATCGTCCTCGTGCGTCGGTCGGTCGTGCTTGGGTCGGTCTGTGGGATGGAAAATTCTGCAAGTTTCGTAAATTTTGCGAATTCTTTTTACTTCTGATTGGTTGATATTTGGCAGGTTTTGAATTCGAAAGAGCTTAGAAGTCTACTTTTCGGATGATATTTGTTTAAAGGGCGGTTACATTTGCTTTTACAAAAGTTATGTGCATCAAATCTTTCAAATGCAAGACATGCAGTACCTATGCGGATTTTTTTAAGCTGCTGCCCTTCAGTTTCAGAGACCAAATGGAACTATGAAGTTTCAAAACCTTCATTAAATGTGATCAATATCGAAGATATTACCATTTGTTAGTCTTCTTAAATGAAAACATCTAGTTAAGGACTGGAATTTAAACTGTGTGGACGGAAGATTAATGGAAATCTTTCTGAGTGAAGACAAGGGTGTGGAAACCAAAGATTTGTTTAATGAGGTCCTGGAAAACACATATGATATGCAATACACTTAAATTTGCTAGAAAATTTGAATGACAAGCTAAAGAAGGGAAGCAGAAAGAGTCAAGATACAGCGATTCAGTTTTAGCGAATAGACACCGGTGCTCTGGGTCAAAAAGCCTTTCCCGAAGAACATCATTAAATTACATCCTCAACTGCTAAGATGAACAGCAACTAAAATTAACTGCATTCAGCAAGTGGAGCTAAGAAAAAAAAGAGAAGAGATTTAAAGCCCATTGAACACAATATGGTACCAAGTAACGAATCCTGAAACGTAAGTACTTTCAAAGTTTCTGTTTGTACTTACATAAAGTCAATTTGTGCATGTAAAAGCCTTCCGTTAACAACAATTCATTTAACGGAACAAAACTAATTTTATCACTTATGTACAGCATCAGAAACCTCATAATAATTGTCCTCCCACATCCCCAGCAACAAAATAAACAGAAAACAATCAAATCCTTTTGGCATACATAAAAATATTTGCTCCATATTCTCTCATTACATGATGTGACTATTTTTGTTGGCAATAGAGGTAAATCTCTGCTTTGTGTCTTTATTTTTGTATATCCGTAATAGTTTGTCCCTTCAAACGGAACTCATCTACTTAAGCCCAATAGAATGGAAAATAACTATTTCAGTATAAATCTATACATGGAAGTATTTTCAGTCAATGTGGAATAGAGATAATCCTTTGTCCTTAATGAGCTTTTATTGATGAAATTACTTTCTTTTCTTTGTTAAAGGGATGAATTGCTCGGAGGATGGAAGCGGCGAGGATATTGGTTTTTCTTTTTTGGCTCTCTTGTTGGCAAACGCTTGCCAGCCGCGCCGCACCGCGCCGCAAAAGAACCAAACGTTTTTGTTTGTCCTGGGGTTTGCTTTTGCCATCCAATTCCTTGAGGATCAATGTTATTAAGTAAGTGGAAAATACATATTGTTTTACATGAAAGAAAACAAATTCTCTTGAATGCTTTGTCGTTGTTGTTTGGCTTGTAATCGCCTACAAGCTAAATCATATACACATACATAACACACGAAAACAAAGGAACGTTTTAGCATGGGAATTGGAAAAAAGTCAACGAAATGAAGATGAGAATTTTTGAAGAAGATTTTTTTTCCTGCGTCTCAAAGGGAATGTATTTGGTGTGCAAAAATAAAAATAAGTAGATGTTTCGTTGTATAATGTGGTGGCGAGGCGTAAGTTTTTGTCTTAATCAAAATACGAACATTTTCCAATTGCTCTAACATCTAACTCATCTGGCTCAAGGTCATCGACCCAGAATCGATAGGCCTGTAGGGATAAACAAGAAAACATTATAACAGAATCGCAATCAATTCTGGGGATTTGGAAAGACCACTTCTGTAGACTGTATAACAGCGACGACGAACAAAATCCTGCCGTCAGCCAGGAGCCTTTAATCTGACACGATGAGAGCCAACAATTCCTTGAACCCGACCTAGAAGAAGTGAAAACAGCAATATCACGGCTGAAATCAAACAAAGTCACTGAAGCATATGGTCTATCTGCCGAACTGTTAAAAGCAGCAGGTGGCGATCTAGATTCAAGCATGCATCAAATCATCTGTAAGATATGGCCTGAAGAATGCATGTCCGATGAATGTAACCCCAGCATTATTTGCCCGATCTTGAAGAAGGAAGATCGTCTAAGCTGTGCCAACTATACAGAGGAATCAGCCTTTAAAATCCTCTTTGCCGTTATATGTGAACGTCCGAAGCCTTTCGTCAACAATCTGATTGGTCCTTATCAATATGGCTTCAGACCAGGAAAGTCAACCATCGACCTAATTTTCACTTTGCGGTAGATCCTGGAAACAACCTATGAACTCCTATAACTCTTGCTAATCGCTGTTACCTTGGGCTAAGAAAACAATTGAGTGGAAAAGCCCTACCTCGAGCAACTAAAGTAAAACTGTATAACACCCTCATCATCCTAGTCTTGCTGTATGGTGCAGAAGCGTGGTCCTTGACAAAATCGGATGAATGTTCCTTAGGCTGTTTCGAGAGAGAAAGTTCTTCGGTTCATCTTTGATCGAGTGTGCATTAATGGGTAATGGTGAAGAAGATACAACAGCGAACTTTACGGGCTGTACAACGACGTGGACCTAGCCAGAAGGGTCAAGGTCCAGCGACTCAGATGGCTCGGTCATTTACAGCTGATAGATACCAATGCTCCCGCCTGAAAGCCTTCGACACTATTCCCGAGGGACGTAGAAGAAGAGGAAAACTTGGAGTGCAAAACTGGAGACAACTAGCTAGGGACCGAGCTGGCTGGCGAAGACTGTTGGTTGAGGCCCAAGTCCACAACGGACTGTAGCGCCACCTTAAGTAAGAAAGTTCGATGTTTTAGTGAGGAGTTTGAGCCGTTTTTCCAAAAAACAAGAATCAGAGCTGAAGAAAAAAAACAGCTAACAGAAAAAGAAGCACGAAGTAGTGTTATCCTTCAATTATCATGTTTAAGAAGTAGGAGTCAATGACAATATGGCGGCTGCTGCAATCCTAAAATGAGCATGAAAGTATTACCCATGCTCACTCACGGATCCGAAACTTGGAGGCTTAGCCGAAGGAAATTTCTGTTAGAATAATTATCCCGATTCCAGAGACGACTTCATCTTAAATTATAAAAAATCTACAGAGCAAAGCAGTCAAAATGACATTATAAGGGTCGCAAAATGACCCAGATTGGTGAAAGAACTTCTTGTTGTCAGCCCAGACCGGTACCTTTTTTTGGAGCTGATTTACATTCAAAAAAAAATCGTCATTGGTCTGAACGACAGAAAAATTATGACGGTAATGTCATAACATTTTCAGTCAAGAAATGAATTTGAAAATTATATTATCTTGAATTTAAGAACTTCTATTCTACCTACACTTACAAGTTAAACGTCAAAACATTGTTTCTTGAAGCAAGTACACGCAACCTTGTTGCCCATTTAATTCATATTCGCATGACTGAATTAAATCTTTTGGGAATCTAACAAGAGTTTCAAGTTTGATGCATAAATAATAACAGCATGCATGGTGCATTCAACCCAGCCCCGGCGAACTTTTCAAACTTCCGCCATAATACAAATACGAATAGTTCTTGCGAAAGAAAACTCCATGTTAACAATTTTGTTCGTCGTTTGCATGTGAGTGTGTGTGTGTGTATTACGCAAGATGTAATCGCAGTTTGTAATTTTTTAACGATATCCTTCTTCCCCTGAACATATTCACTGTTCACTCTCACAAGAAGAAACGAACCTTCACAGCTTCACTATGTGTTGTGCATTGATTTTCCGTTCTTTCATCACAAAAAGAAAAAGAAAAAAGGAAATAGATCTAGATTTCGGTCTTGGTATTAAAAAGTGTACTTGAGTGCAGATAACACGTAAAAATAATGTTCACAAACGGCTGTAAGGATAATGCTTTTACGGCCTTATACATATTAAAAAGAGCCGAGCCGTTTGAGAGAGTCACATCCTGTCGTCTTCTCATATCACAGAGAAATATAGGCGGCACTGGTACGAGCAAATATCCTTTTTTTTATTCCAACTCAAAACTATCTTAGAAGTTTAGAAAATAAATTTCGTCCTTATTTTTTCTCTTCCATACTTTTTTCAAAGTTGGCTTTGACTTAGAACGGATTGGTTTTGGTACATTCCACCCCCACCAAGAATCGATAAAATACACGATGTGGGGGTGCAGATTGAGGGCCTCCAGCCTCACATGAGTAGATATCCTTGAATTCGAAGCTGAAAAGATTATATTTTTTTTTTTGCTCATGTCTTCGATTCTATCTCGAGCAAAGATACACAATCAGTTTTGTCGAGGCCAAAGGATGTGAGAAGTTCGATGGCAAACACAAGACACATATCAAGGAAACTTCCAAACTCTTTAATAGTGTTTGTAAGCTGTTGGTTGGTATATATGTGTTTTTGTTTTGAATGTGTATTAGTGAGTGTCAGGATCTCAAACATCTTCTTTACTTGACACGATTTCCTCAATTTATTTGGGGTCGAGATTTTTCGACTATACAATTCGGCTTTACGAACTTGTTTTTTAGAAAAAAAAAACGAGAATCAAAATATAAAAGTGTGATGTACATTTATGTGGACAGAGAGTGTTGGTCGAGTTGTGGTCATATAAAAATAAAACATGAATAATTTATTTATACAACGACGAACAAAATATAATGCTCATATAAATGTCAGTAGCAGACTTTAAGCTTGGCCAACAACACGGAGAGCGAGAGAATGATAAAAAAAGGATATTTGTGTGGCAACAGGATTTACCATATTTTATTTGGAAAAGTTTCATGTTTGGCTATTTTTATATTTAGTTTTTTGTTGTTGTTATTGAATACTTAAACTATTATTTCTATTGGAAGAGGAAAGTTTTTAATATTCTTATCGTGGTCGGTGAGCGTGAAATTTGTGGGTCATTGCAATCATTGGGTTGTTTGACTCTATGGCGATTAATTTAAATTTAAAAGCGGGAAAACGTGACTTGCATGGGTTTACTCAAAAAGTAAATGAAAGTATTGAGTGTAATATTTACTTGGAAAAACGTTTGTTTTGGAAAGAATTAGATTGCTGTTATGAACATTTGGATTTTTGTCGATAAAATTTAAAAATAACGCTAGTAAGAGTCAAACAATTTGGAAGAATTGTAGTATTTTCAAATTTAAGCCATTGTTCGCATGAAATGAGGGTCAGAAGGATGTTTATTCTTGAGTTAAGACATTTCGCGGTTGTGAATATTACGCGTTTCCATAAATGTCAAATGTCGGTTTGTTCAAAACATCTTGGAAAAATTTACTCCAATTCAAATATAAGGCCTGTGAAAATTTGCAAAATGAAAGAGATTCGAGGCCGATAAAAAGCAGTGGCAAACATTTTTATTTTTGAAATAATAAAATCTCAAGCGATAAAGCTTGGTCATCTCCAGATTTCGCTCTGTACAATATTAATGACCACTAAGATGATTGTTTTCTAGAATTCGACTTGACCGATTACCTTAAACATGGCCCTGTTCACGCTTAGTTTATTTCACGCACGCACAGATCCAAAAGTGGGCTACATCACTGAACAAAAATGATACGATAAAACATGGGATTTTCATTTTACAGAGCCGAAAATACGACACAAATTGTAATCCCTTGGCTTCAGTTTCTGCATTTCTTCCAAATGGTGTAAGGAACCAAAATTTAAATAATTTTGTTGTTGCTTCTTGCTAGCGAAAAACTATGCGGGTAAGTAGCTCAACTTAATTTTCGAGACAATCGGGCGTGTACTTACTTTTTTTTCTTAAGAATTAAAATGTTTAATAATTAACATAGGCTTACTTTATAAAAAAGAAATGAAAAGTGCTTTGAGGACCTCAAACCGAATTTTTTTTTTGTCTATAAAAATCCAGCACTATAGTGGATTTGGCCGATTTCTTTCATTGAACAGCTTATTCATATCTCAGGACTTTTGCACAAAAGTGTAAGCAGATAATACTTTTTTAACACACCAGGTCAATACCAAAACAACAAAAAATAAGTGTGTGTGTGTGTCAAAAATTGCTATTAATTATTTTTCATCAAATTGTAGTGACTACGGCGATGGGTTCATTTCCAAAAATATATGGATGAATGTGCCTTAGGCTGTTTCGAGAGGAAAGTTCTTCGGGTCATCTGTGCATTGATGGGGAATGGAGAATGGAGCGAGCCTTACGGGTTGTACAACGACATGGATCTAGACAGACGGGTCAAGGTCCAGGGAATCAGATCAGATGGCTCGGTCGTCTAGAGCGGATGGACACCAATGCTTCGGCTCGGAAACCCTTCTACACTATTCCCAGAATAATTCCCAGGGGAGGTAGAAGTAGAGGAAGACAGCGCACCCAAGTTGAAAAGAACCTCAAACAACTTGGACTGCAAAACTGGGGACAGCTAGCTAGGACTGTTGGTTGAGGTCCAAGTCTACAACGGACTGTAGCGCCACCTTAAGTAAGTTATATTGATTGAAGTAAGGGAGATGTAAGGACCTTACTTAAGCGAAAATTTTGAAATCAAAGATGGAAATTGATTTTTATTTTGTCTACTTCAAATTTTAACCAAATCAGTAGCAATAATTTTAGGCGGTATATGTTTATTCAAAACAATTAACGATCGCTTTGAAAATATAATTCAAATCATTTATGATTTTTGGGCGTGACTGTCAAATCATTCGAATCCATTGCAATATATGTCTGCTTTCAAAAGTGGCCCGTTTTATCAGATTATTAGGACCAAGACTCTAATCGAGTTCCTGATTTTAACATTTAACTTACTCAACTACTGCTTATTCCTGTGCTATGGGAACT
Organism: Sphaerophoria taeniata; assembly: GCA_943590905.1. NCBI lineage: Eukaryota > Metazoa > Arthropoda > Insecta > Diptera > Syrphidae > Sphaerophoria > Sphaerophoria taeniata. The sequence continues at coordinate 150,931,693 of OX016541.1, forward strand.
TAATAAAACATTCAAGCAGTCGCTGTATAGTAGCCCTATGTAGCAACTATGTAGTTTTCTTATTATTTAGGAATAGGAACTTTTATTTAAGGCAAACGAATCTTCACAGTATTGCACTTAGGTCACTTTGAGTTTGGCTCATCCTTATATAGCCCGATACGGTGATATAGTGCCTCTTGGGCCGGCTGTCTAGTCAGAATGCTGGATTAACATAAATATTCTTAATCTTAAGCAGTAGATACTAAATTTGAATGGGAGCGTGTTGTTCAAGACATTCTTTAAAAACGTACCTATATTTTTGGATTTTGATAACTGCTATTGAAGCTATTTTTGAGCAACTTTAATTTTTGTCTAGTTTTCTGCCTTTTTTAATACCATTTTGTTCCTTTGGTTCAGGATTCCTCCTCTATTTTAAGCTTCTCAAAAATCTTCACACAAAAAGTTAATTGGACTTCAAACTGATATTGAGAACTGGCTTACATAATTCTTAACCCTTAAAAGGATACGAATAAATAACGAACTTTTCACTTGAAGTCGTTAAAGCGAGCAAAACCAAGAATAACCATTTGGTTTCACTTCCGTTTCCCTTACTTTTTCAACAAAATTTCAAGCAATTATTAAAACCGTAACGAACACGGTAAGTCCTTATCCAAAACAAAAAAGTAAACAAAATGTTTATTCTTCATTTTCGCCAAAATAAAAATTTCATACAAATTGAAGATGAAAATAACACGTAAGCCACGAACCAGAAAACAAACACAAACTGAAAAAAAAATATATCCACACATTTCCTCTCTATGCACACAACAATACGGTATGTCAGGATGTCCATGGAATATCATCCATTACCCGGTACAGGTAAAAATCTCAAAAAAAGAGGGAATACAACAAAATACACAACACCCATCATCCATAGCTCCGAAAATATCAAAATGACGGTGACGGCGGTGACGGGAGAAAAGAGAAATGTATGTACATACCTGCATAAATCCTTCAGGACATCCTGGGAGCTCGCCTGATGGACTAAAATTTGAATCGTATCCATCAATATCCGAGTCGACCAAACCCTCATCGAAACGTCCCACTGTAAATCCATCGAATATAATCTGTGGACGAAAAAAACAAGATGAGAAAAAATAAACTACATGGAATATATAAAATTGTGTTGCGCGTGCATGTGTTTGTGTGACAGGCTGACAGGTGGTGGTAGGGTAAAGTAAGGTTTTAAGCGACCAGAGTGAGATTTTTTAGACAGACAAAGAGATGGGGAGAGGGAGTTTGGAGAAGGAGTAAAGTTGGTATTTTAGAATATTTACCCAAAGAGGATCAAGCTCTGCGTCTAGTTGTTAGGTGGTTGATTGGTTCTTTTTAGTGGTGAAATGGACTAAATACCAGATGATACCTATATCTATAAAAAGGATCCTTTGCCGTTCCATTTAGATACATAATTCGTTTGCTGCTGATGTGCTACGGTTTTTTTTCAGCCTTAATAGGATAAAAGTTATATAGAGCTCGATAAACATAGGTATGGTAATAGAGGACCTGATGCCGACTTAATTTCATGGAAATATAAAAGCAAACGTGCCGAGGGCGTTGTTCCACCGCGCCACAGCGCCATTTGCATTAGTTTGCCTTAGGATGATTCTATTTCTATCCAAATCGATGATTTTTATATTCCGTCGTAATGGATATTTCATTTTATTTTAACCGTCAAGCGGTATTCGACCCCCCACCCATGGGTGAGTGCTGGAAGTCAACACAATACCCTATCGTGACATTGCAACAATATAAAAGCTATTCAATGAAATTAATCCGCTCCGATGTGTCTAAATTGTTGCATTGTGTATCCACATCGATGGATGGTGGGTATGGCATGTCGAAATAAAATCTATTGAATTCTATGTGAAGATGAATTCCACAGCGTCCAAGAATTTGCATGGGTTATTGGCGTATCATAATTAAATCTGATTGCGATTACTTCAAAGCTGTCAATGGCATGCGAATCGATTCGGTATGACATTTCAAGCTTGCTTTGTTGGCGATTTTGAATGCCGGTTGGGTTGTCCGATGACAAGGCGAATGACATCATTAAATTGAAGTATTCTCAAGAAGTTTTTTAAAGTGCCACACGTACACGTAGGGTTTTTATTTATATAATCTTTCTTAGAGAATCCACATCTAAGATCTTAGTGTGATGACGACGACTCACAGACCCTGCACTCTAGAAGCATCGAATCCAAGCCAACCACTTAGGGGTGTTTCACTTAAGGTTTCGTTTAAGTTGTCGCCATCGTCGTCATGCATCGTTGTGTGTGCCGCTTCAGCTAGAGGTCCACAACCCTTCGACAAGGTAAACATCATTATGGAGGTAAACATCCTTGATGTTTAGCATTTTATAGAAAATTGCTTTCAATAAGAAAACAAAACTTAACTCTGTTTTCTCGGTGCATGTGTTTTGTGTCCTGCCAGCATGTTGTGCTTAAGACATCTTCATCTACTGCTGCTCACATGCATTCAAGCGGGTACATGGCTGTTATCATATATTCAGCACAACATATCACACCTCTTCAAGGTTAGATACAGCAACATGTTCCAGTTCCAGGGATTCGTTTCTCTGTTTGCCAACAATTTTGTGAAGCTAGACAAGTACCTGTATACATCGAGAAGACTGCTTTGAAGAGTATGATTTTTGAAACAGTGGAGTCGTTGGAATTGGATGACTCTAAGTAGCTAGCTGATGGAATCAAAGGGAATAGCAAATTGTGATTCTAACTTCGTGAAAAGTATTCTTGACAAGGTATTTGGTTTAACAAATTTGTAAGTGACGTTTGACATTTTTTTAAAACTCTGTGAATACGCAATGTAGATTTTTAATGTTTCAATTGAAAAATGAAGAGTTCTGTCCACTTAAAATATGTCTGTGAATTTATCTACTTGAGCAACATAAGAAGTGACAAAAGTTTAAGTAATTGAATAAAATGTAAACTTGAGTATTACGGTTTACGGTTTCCTGTAACATAAAGGAATGCTTTTGTTATTGATGAATTTACTTGAATTTTAATGGAGACTATTTGTCCCTTTTTTGTTTTCAACTTTTAAAATCTTTCTCAATTACAGACACCAAACAAATCAAAGGGCTAATAATCTGGGTTGAGGACAACAAAGCCAAGCTGATCAAATGTTGTATATAGCTGTCCGTCACTGCGTGAAACACCATCTTACTTACTTACTTAACCGGCTCACAATCCATGAAGGATCTCAGCCTGAGGCGCTGCAGCCTTCCATCGGGTACAGCCCCTCGCACACACTCTTCAGTTGCAAAAACCAAGCGCTCTGGTATCCGCAGTCACTTGGTCCTTGTACAGTAGGTTCGGTCTTCCTTGTCGTCTCGAACCTGGGGGTTGCGATGAGAAGGCTTTCTTGGATGGAGCGTTTTCCTACATTCGCTAGATGTGGCCGAGCCAATGTAGTCGTCTTTTCTTGGCTCTCTGGACTACATCCATATCTTGGTACAGCTAGTTCTCCATTCGCCATCGACGCATACGGGACTAAAATACGTCCAAGAATTTTTCTTTCAAAATTGCCCAACACTCGGCGCCGTAGTTTCGTAAAGGAGACACTTTGGCTTTCGAGTGAGGAGTTATGAACGCAGTTGTTTTGCAAAACCGAAAAAGCAGCGGTTCGCTAGGGTAATTCTTCGTCAGATCTCCACTTAGGTCTCGTTTGTGGGATTGATGTTTATTCCAAGGTAGGTGAACTCCTTAACTACTTCGAAATTGCTACTACCAACAGTGACGTTTTGTCGTAGGCGGTGGATAGATGTTGTTTTGTTTGTTGATAGCATGGTCTTTGTTTTGTCCTCATTCAATTGTTCTTCAATTGTGTGAAGGCCTCAGGCAAAGCTTTCTTGGACCAACCGATGTTGTCTATGTCGAACGAATAGCCTACGAGCTGGGTGGATTTTTTGAAGATAGTGTTTTCCGTTCTTACACCTGCCGCACTATCTGCTCCAGGATCATGTTGAAGCAGGCACATGATAGCGCATCTCCTTGTATAAGCCATGTGCATGTTCGAAATAAATCGGATGAGCTGTTACCCATTTGCACACTACGCTGCGTATTATTTAGCGTCATGCCGCACAGCTGGATCAGTTTGTTCGGGATCCCGAATTCAGACATCACCATCATAAGCTCTTGGCATTGGATGCTATCGTAAGCAGCTTTGAAATCGATAAAAAGATGGTGGGTTTCGACTTGAAATTCGTTGGTCTTTTCCAGGATTTGCCTCAGAGTGAATATCTGGTCTATGGTTGTTCTGCCTGGCCTACAGAGTTTCGCAGGTATGCCATCCGACCCGGCGGACTTGTTTTTTTTTTTAGTTTTTGGATGGCTCTTTCTACCTCTTCTGTGCTGGGGACTGGTACTGGATCTTCATTGACTGGTCTTGCTTCTCTTTCGTCATTGGCTCGCTTGACATTATGAGCAGTCAGCAGCTGTTGGAAGTGCTGTTTGAAATCATCTACAATTCCCTGTGCTTCGGTGACTAGGTTTCCTTCACTGTATCGAAGAGGCTGTGTCCCGGTTCTGAAACCAGAAGCTAATTGCTTCGACCTACCCAACCACCAACAAGACGGACTAACGTCATCAATTCCACCCAGTTAATAGCTTGGAGGATCTAAACAAACTGTATTCATTGTTCAATCCTCTTTTTCTACTGCTCTTTGTCGAAAATGTTAGCAGAAGAAGAGAACTTAGAAAGTATAGAAGCACTAGTTTGAAGAAGTGGAACCTTCAATGATTCTGGGTTAGTTTTAGCAGCCGATGACAATAAAGAAGAAGCTAACGACAAACATAACAATAATAACGATAATTTTGTAATGAATACTCCAAATTTAAGCAACGAGTTAGTGCGGGTACTAACTTTTTCATTACATCCTTATTCGACAGTGCATCTCTTATCATGAAGCAGGTTATGACTAAAAATCTTACTACCCGTTTAGCATAAGCAATGTTTATTGTAATCAAGCCACATTTTATAACATTTTTAAGTGATGATACATGCAAATTACACTTCTCCAGAATTTCGCCATTAATTACTTTTGACCATATCATCAACCCCGCTGCCTTTGTTCAAGCTTATCACTGACCAAATTATAGCTTGTTAGATTCTTAACATAACTTCACAACATTCGTTTTTATGAAAGAGAATTAAAATAAACAAATTTAATTAAATACCTTCTCGGCCCCTGCCCAAACATTCTTCTCTTATCTGGTCATCTTATTAACGAGAGATAGTTCATAATACTGAAGACAACAAATTTATTCAAAAATTTTGATTATTCAAAATTAACATACAAAAAGCCCTGCCCCACACGCATAAAACCCGTCACAACAATGTCAACTTGAAACAATGGGAGAGGCCATAAAGTCCATTCCAATAAAATTAGAAGACCAATAAACAAACTAAAACGCTAATGAAAATCTTTCCCACTCCACTCGAATCCCATCCTCATCAGCTGAGTTGTGTAACTGTAACATCATTGTCGAAAGAAAACTTTCGCAATTTTTCGCATGGATAGATAAAAACTGAACCCATCCATATATAGCCATCTCAACGAACCCGAAATTCCAACAGAGTTCTTCATATGAATTTTAAGCCCCGTAACAATTTAATTGTCGAGAAGCCTATAACATAATCAGATTTCGTTTTGTTTCTTTTTTTTTGTCGATGCTTGAAAATTTACAAATTGTTTCCCTTTCACCAAATCAGCCAGGAAATGGATGAGAGCACATTAGAGAGAAGAAAAAAATACCAAGGAAAAAGGGGCTGCGAACTAATTTACTAGAGCAATTAAAAGGGCTGCCTCAATATCAATCTCATTAAAATATCAAAAAACAAAAACAGAAAAAGGAAACATTTATAAGCCTGAAGGGGTTCCTGAAGAGAGGCACTTTGCAAGGATCACACGTTTGTGAAGAATTCAATTATTGCAAAAGAAATTTCACCCAAAAAACGAAGGGCCAGGCCATCTATGAAAATCGAAGGGTAGGAAGTATGGGGTAGACGTGTGATGTGAATAATGGTTTTATACACTCAGCCATATGTCTCAAAAGTGCTCAAAGCCATGTTCAAGCGAGTAAGTAGAGCAAAGAGCAAAAAAACAGAAAAGAAAACAATTTGTTTAAAAGAAACATCCGAAGTTCAACTCCCTTCTCCAGTTCTCATTAATTTTGTACGATGAACTCTGTCTTTAATAAGATAAATAGACTGTGGGCGCCCCATGGAGTTGACTTAAAATTGATTTTTGAACAGCAAGCAAAAAAAAAATAAGGAAAATATCAGCTATACACACAGGAACAAGAATTACCAGCCAACCGACAAGGCATACACACAAAAGTACACAGTACACACTCACAAAGCAAACAGAAGCGAAAACATTTTGTTTACAGAGTTGTTATAGAAAGTTTATTTTTCTTGGGAAAAAAAATTATTAACTCAATTAAGAACTTTGAAGAGAGGGATAAGCAGAAATAAGTTGGACATTTTTGATGGCTCTTATGAGATTTAAAATCATTATCCTTGGAAGTAGGCTCAGTTTTTTGCAGAAAAGTTGTTGACAACCTGCTTAAGAAAATGATACAGAATAAATAGTAACTCTTGTTTGAAAATTGGTCCAGCGACTTTGAAAATAGCTAATATCTATGAATTAGTTGGCCACGATTACGACCGAAATGGACCATTCGGAATGTCTGGTATAGCGTGATTTTGTTGCTTGGTTTCTAAAGCTTCAACCATTCCTGAAGACGTAGAACCAGTTTAGAGGTGGGATATTGCATGATCTAGGCGGTAAATTAAGCGTAGCAAAACGTGAAATTAAATGCTCATTAAAGTGATATCGCCACAAGTCGGAAACACTTCATGTCACTGCAATCGTCCATGACATTGTTGATGGTTTCAGGCAGTAGCTCATGTAGCTCATGCTTGCATTGCGTTTTATCTTCAATGATTGTTGACATAACATAGGTTCTTCAAAGTTTTCTGCTCAAACAGAAGTTGAACAAAGTCTATTAGAAAAAGAGCTTAATTAGATAAATAAAATAAAATGAAAGTTCAAAAATAATTACGTATACGTCGTAGTGACCCGATTCAAATATAATTGCATTATAACTGCAACGTTTTGAATTCTCGCCAATTAAGGAACATATAAAAGGGCTCGGTACCTAGCTAGCTGTCTCCAGTTTGTCAAGGTCCATGCTTCTGCACCATACAGCAGGACTGAGATGATGAGGGTGTTATATAGTTTAACCTTGGTTGCTCGAGAGAGGGCTTTTCCACTCAATTCCTTTCTTAGTCCAAAGAAACAGCGATTAGCAAGAGATATTCTTCGTTTGATCTCGGCGCTGCGCTGTTGTTAAGTGAAAATTTTGTCGAAGGTTGTCTTTTCTGGTCCCAAGCCACATTCGGCGACGTTCCTCTCTCCTCTTTTGTTCGTAGAGCTTACGAGCACATCTTTTCCTTCTATGCAGCGCAGCCTTACATGCCTCCTGCTTGGCATACTTCGTCATAAAACTCTTTCTTCGATACTTGATGTTGGGGCATAGGACTTCTTAAGAGGTAACTTTACACTTGATCAGAGAAGGATATAGTGATCTCTAGTGATCTCTTGTGTAGTGGGACTCAGGCCCACAGTTTTTATTTCATCTTTCATGGGTACTGCCTATTGCGAAGACCTGACAAATTTTCCAAGAGTATCAATCTGTCATGAAAAAGTACTTCTCAACTTTGCCGTTCGGAATCGGCGTTAATTTGTAGGTACCCTCAATTCTTCACACGCAATCAGAGAATTGTTGTAAGAGTAAGCCACTTAGGCCTTGGCTCTTCAAAAGCTGTCCGCGCCACTCTATTTTTATATATTTTTGTGATTGTAGCCACCCGACGAATGTCAAATTTTTCTGCAGCATTGTTTTGGCCGTTGTCGGGATAGCGCTACCTTTGCCACCGCTCTACAACTTCACCAGGCTTCTCGACAATAAAATACGCAATTCGCTGCCACAAATTAGTTTCGGAAATGAAAATTTGTCTCGTCAAAATAAAGTTATTTGAAAAGATGATTTTTTGGCCAAATCCTTTTTCGCTTCAAGTTACTCTAAGAGCAAAATATTTTACTTCATTTTCTTTAACTTTTTAAACTCCTTAAACTATCATCCTTCTCCAGACTAAGGCTTACTTGATTTTTTGTGTTTGATGGTTTAACAAACTCTTTTAAAGATTACCCCCAAAACCCCACTCAAATCTCAACGATTTTGAGGTTTCGCAGCTAATTTGACTGAACCAATATATCAACGTCAAATAAGCTCTTATATTTTGCGGACGAGAAAAAAAAAATTAAATTAATGACAACAGAAATATTATATCATCCCTGGACTACTTCAAAGAGGCAAGAGCCCTCTTCTAGGGCCAACACAACTATGCAGACTTTGGATATCTGTTCCGAGAGTCTTAAGTGTTGTTGTGTCGTGTGTTTTATGAAAATGCATTTATGACGAAATCAGGGCATGGGTAATCGTATTTTGGCAGGCTAAAGGGGCAAAAAAAAGAATCTTGTGCCAAAGCTACCAAAACGATATGACGTCGCTCGACGACTACGACATAGATGGCAACGACGCCGAACGGCAACTTTTAGCTTTCCATTAATCATGTATACGAAACAATATTATCTTCCCACTTGGTCTCGCTTTTGCTTCTTTGAAAATTATGGCTTAAGCTTTAAGAAAGAATTCCTTATAGTGGTGATGCTCTTGTATAATGGCAAGCAGGACTTTTTTTCATTCACATTAAGTTTTTGCTTGTGTTATTTTTGCGTCTTTCTTCAACAGAACTGCTTTATAAATCATTATGCTTGTATATTTTTCGTACTCCTTGTGTGCTGTTGCGCTGTTCTCCAATCTTCCATCCTTGTCGTTGTGCTGCCTCGGCTGCTGCGACGGATTCGGAAGAAGTTTTTATCAAAGAGGCTTCAGGCGATAATAAGCCACATTTAAGGGTAAAACCCAGCATAACGTTAATTAGAGTATAAGGAAGTTTTTTTTTTTTTATTGTTTTTTTTTTTCCTTTTTTTTAATAGAATTTTGTCTGCCCGGTTGGCTCGTGGGTTCTTTTTTGTCGATTTAATTTTTGCAAACCACAATTGTCAAAGAGCTCCTTTTTTTTATTTGCACTTGCTGCTGGCACAGGATGCAAAAAAAGGATAAAAAGGGAATCCGAGTGGGTGGTATTTAGTTTTGTCTATCCAGCCGGGAGTAGTTGTGTCTTTGGGTCTTTTTTATGATTTTAAAATAATAAAAAGTCATTTTATACAATTAAAACATTTTTCTTACTCAAATTTGATTTTTTTCCTGTATGACTCAGGGGCTGGCGGATGTTTGTGTAGAGGTTTTTGTGCGTTCAGTGATTTTTTTAGGAAAAGTTATTTAAGTCGTTAATTAAATTTGTAGAATTAAATTATTATTATATATTTGTAAAAAAATTATTATTTTTGGCATGGGGGAATGGATTTCAATGGAATTTTTGTGTTTTTGTAGAACTTTCTATTTGAAACTGATTAACGTATCCTTGTTCCTTTTCTAAGGGGTTCAGCGAGGGGTTTATGAAGGACTGACCTTGAACAAAGTTGGAAATAATATTGCTAGATTCCCTCAAGTGTTAAGTTAACATACTCGTTGATTTAAATCGCTTTTAATCTTGAATTTTGTTGCATACCATCCTTATAAGTGGGGAAAGAAGGACAATTTTTCCACATTCCTTATGAAGTGTTGTCTGCATTGCTCTGGCTTCCTTTTTTGCCTCGCAGGACATATCGCAATATCTTCCATTTGTGTTCCAAGCCCGAAGAAGTTTAACACACAAAACCGAAAAACAAAAGCACAAGAAAAAAACCCTTCTTCAGTTTTTATTTGAATAATGCTGGTGGCCACATTTGGTCCTTTGAAAATATATTTTGTCTTTCTCAAGCCTGCCACATACGAGAACCCGGAGCACATACATTATAGTGCCAAACCATTCACTCACCCATCTCAAGGAGGCCCAGCCACCCGTGCTATATACTCCATCGCTCATGAGAGCACAGACCGACCGACCGACGTGCAATTCAATATGAAGGCGTGCATGCAAGCAAGCAGCAAAGAAACGCCTTAGGTGAATAGGGTGCCAACGATTTTGTGCGACTTCCTGAGGGTGCTAAAATTTCCAAGCAAGCACGAAAGATATGTATGAATGACTGTTTCCTTAGAGATTCTGTTCCTTGATGACGATGATATGATGTGAAGTTCCCCATCAGCTAGCTCATTGATATCTGAGTTGGTAAGGGGGTTGGTGACGCTGGCGCTGCGAACACTAACGGGCATCTGGTGAATCTCCTGGCTTGCCTCTTCAAATGCTCCTCACATGCACATTCGTTCACGCTTCGTTGAGGTGAATTCCAAAGGCAAATTCGCATTTGAAACGATAGACAAACTCTCTCCCAAAGAGGTATACCTTAGAGCTTATGTATGCGGTTACCACATGTGTGGTCCTAATTACATTTGTTGGAGATTTTGGGGCAAGTCCACCGCAGGATACAGATCTCTTGACTAGTAATCGAATACCAAATGTTGGCAAATTCTTTCAAGCGAGCAGATGAGAACCCGTAAAAATGCCCTCACTTGCAAGTATATTTTCGAGGTTAACCTTGTCTTCGTGTTCTCTTGGTTGGATTTATTTTTCTTGCTTTGGGGGTCTGCTCTATCGTCGTGTTCTCCAGACACTAATGGAATTGTATTCTTGTCTTTTTTTTTTGTCCCTCTTCAATTTCAATTCGTGATGGAGAGGTCAAAACCTCTGGACACACCAACAGGAAGAGGAGGGAGGGGTGGTTGTGTTTGACCATTCATTTGTATTGGCCGAAGGACAACCAAATATGACGACTGAATTCGGACGAGAAAGGGTCATGTGAGAGAATTTGAGAATTTGAATTGCAAATCGGGTCGGTCGGTGTGCGTCATTTTGAGATGCCCAAAGTGGGTGGGTGATTTGGGATTTTTGAAAATTGTTAAGACGAATCAACGGAATACGGAAAAATGGGATGTTTTCATTAGTTTTATTGTTGCCATCACATACATTATCTACTTATATCCGTTTTGTGTATATTTTTTGTTCTATTTCCTGAGCCTTGTCCCTGTCCATCCTCATTTCGATCAATTTGAATTATAGATCAAGTGGTTTCGTTAAGATTGGATTTTTGTTAAGGCTGCTGATTCGTGTTTCGATTTTTTTTACACTTAACTGACTTGTTGAGATAAATAGAAAGGATTAGGATGTAATGTGGGGATGGGTTGACAAATAAAGGTTAAGGGTCAAATAAACATCATTAAGGTTGAAATCCTTGAAAGGTTGGTAATGGGAATTTCTTGGGTTAGTTGGAAGTCTCAAGTATCAATCACAATCAATGCTGTAAGCCTTTCTGGGTACCTTTGAACAGGAACTTGAACAACTTCTAGTTTGACTTCTCACAAGAAAAAAAAACACAAATTCAAGTCTGTGATTAAACATGGCATTAAACACGAAAAAAGGCGCCACAAATCTGTCTGACTTTCAGTTTATGGTTTTAAGAGGTTTTTTTCATGAATTGAATATTTTTTTGGATGTTCGAAGGGTAGACACAGTGCTTTCAAGAGGACACAAGCGTCCACAGCAAGCTCTGTCTATCAACGCCTAATCTCCACCCCACCGCATTGGGTGCCTAGTACCTCAACAGAAGATTGTGTTTCAACCGCAGTTGGAAGTTGTTGGTGGCAGCAAAGAGAGAGAGCGGGGTATGCGTCCACTAAAGCATGCCTCCTTTTTCAACAGGTGGCAGCGGAAGAACTCCCCAGATGGAATCAACGGTGGAGTCTACAGTTCCAGTCAGGATGAACTCCTTAGTGAACACCTTATAGGGCTACTACGACATATTCGCAGCCCAGGCCTATAAGGAGTGGTTTGGCCAGCTCCCTGTCCTTGGTGTTAAGCCTGGCCACATAAGGAAGAGATAATTCCGAACCACCAACAAGCTTCGGATACGGACGGAATTAATGACGACGACGCAAATGATTTTCGGTTTTATACTTATAACATTAGGTCCCTTCACAAACCACGTGCAGCCGAATAATTAGCGAAAGCCTTTGACTGCTATAAAGCAGATATAACCGATATTCAAGATATGCAATGGGATGGTCCGGGCCTACGACATCTAATACGGCGAATGCTACCGGGAAAAATCGGACTCGACAAAGGAGGATCGTCTTGAGTTTCAACTCAGTGAATCAGCGCATCACGAAAATCTGCATCAAGGCTCAATTCACCTAAGATTGCTAGATTGTTTTCCGATCGTGTTTCCAAAAATTTCCTCAAAAGTCCTTTGCTGTCAGCTCAAAATGTAGGAAACCAGTGGCAACACTGCCAAGCAGCCATCAGAGATTCCGCCTCTGAAGTGCTAGGGTTTACACGGCCAGCACGGCTAGGGTTTACGTGCCAGCGAGCACATGAAGCTCAACAAGTGGCATACAAAAAGAGGCACTGCAAAGAAGAATTTGAGCCGCTCGCGAACTCTACGAGCAGAAAAGAAGAGAGGAGCTCAAACTTTTCAGAAAGAAAAAAAGGGAGCATGAGAAGCACGCGATCGAGGAGATACAGGAACGAGTTCGAAAGTCTTTCAAAAAGGTAAAACAAACCACCAGCGGTTATACACCCCGAACCGTACAGACCAGCATTGGAACATCGTAGTAGAAACAAATGAACCATTCAATTTGGGTGGAGCAGACCACCGATTCCACCCACCCGACATTGACAAAGAGAAAATAAAAAAAAAAAATAAGAGGAAGATCGCGACACAAGTGGAGCACACAGGTGGTAGAGGACCTGAAGCAACTTGGCGTGCGAAACTGGAGACAGCTAGCTAGGGACTGAGCTGGCTAGAGACGTTTATTTGATGAGGCCCTGGTCCTACGTAGACTGTAGCGCCAGTAAGTAAGTTAGCATAAGGTAAAAGGTGAAAAACATTTAATTTTATTGCATTTTTCAAAAGAAACTTGTACCCCTTTAGCTGCCTGTCATCTAAGTGTGTCTAAAATTTGTATCTAGTCAATTCATTGCTCATTCAACTACATTGTGTCGAATTGAAGCTCGATAAAACAAAACTTCAAATCAAAAATGTCGTTGAGAATTTTCTAGATCAAATAACTCAAGTGTAATAAAGATTGAAATTTAAAATGTCAAACCGGGTGATTTCGCATGTCACATGGGAGTCATCAAAAATATACGAAAAACAAGTGTGATGTTTTCCTTCGAAAGTAATTTCCAATATTTCAAGATGTATACACACACATACTCATGAAACCTCACATACAGAAAAACACATAAATAAATTGTCAACGAAAGTCGTTTGTCGTCATCTTAATAACGACCTTATGCCACATTATTATCTATTCATCAAAATAAAAACATGAAACAAATTCCGCTTGACATGAATGTCTTCTTTTTCTCATAACCATCAACCATATACTCGTATACCCCCTACATAAGCCCTCAAGACCTTGTTATAACTTGAACGACAACGACAGCGACGGCGACGAGGCGTAGTCCGCGGGCGCACAAAGGGCACCGGGTGGGGCATTTAGAAAAAGTACTTTTTGTTTTTGTTTTTCTTGTGTCCTCGTTGTTTTCGCTGGAGCTGTCGCCGTGTCGCTTTTCATCAAATCAATTATCTTCAAATATAAATTGACATTTCAGAGCAGCCAACCAAATACCTTCTAGGGTCTCAAGCCCCTCAAAAACAATATGAGGCAGGACGAGAAAAAAACAATAATCTGATGTATTTTTTTTGTTTTCTTGTGAATCTAAACAAAGCGCGTTGAAATATGAAACACAACTTTCGGTTCATAATTTTTTTATGTCCCTTTTTTGAAACGTCAACACAATCATAACCTCTTCTCCCTAACCCCAAGGAAGGAAGGGTATGTATGCCCCAAGATTTGTTGTTAGTCTTTTACTCATCCTTACACGGTTTTCTTTGCTTTTCTTATTTTGTTTTGTTTAACAGCTTGCTGCGTGAGTGTGATCCCGATTCGGGATAGGAGGATTGAATGGGAGATTGTAAAACTTACGCGCGAGGGCGTACATATATCTGATTTTATTTTATCTCAGCGAAGGATATGACAAGAAAGTTCGTCTTGAATTTTTACGTGGCCTCCCCTATAACCGCTTCCCTGAACTGCACAAAGTGCTCCCTCAAGACAATAACACTCGGCGGCGGCGGTGACTGTGATGTGTATGTACAACGAACGAACTCGTATTAGTATGCTCTTTTGGCATCTCAACTCAATCTCTGTTCCTGCGGCCTCAATTTTTCTCCGTCACTTATATCTGCTGTTCCCCATCAAACATCGCTCGTTATCCCCTAAATCTAGATCCTGTCTATCGTGGACTTGCTAGCAAGCGTAGGGTTGTGCTGGTGCTCCGTGTTATATTCTGACAGCAGAGCCGCTGGGGCTTGAGGTGGCCATGTCAAGAGTGTCTACGTGACATGGTGACGAAAGAGCCACCCAGACCTGATACCAAACCTTCTTTTTTCTTTGCTCTCCTTATTCTGTATTCATCCTACTTTTAAATATGCTATTTCCAGGACTCTCGTCCTCGTCCATTGGGAATGATGGAGAGATAGAGAGTCTGGGTTGCGAGTACTTTCAACGGCCCTGCCCGAGAAGTAAACTTTCAACGTCGAATGTATATTTTCTCGTCGACCAGGACGACACACGTCTGCACTTAAACGCCATTTTTTTCGAGCAATAAAACAAGGATTGCGAATTGCGCGACTCGATTCGACTATGCGACTTGACAGCGTTTATATGAGCTCCTTTGAGGGTGTTATGTAATCCTGCGAAAGGAAACATCGTATCTTGTTGTTTTGAAATGAAGGATCGTTTGCCTCCGAGCTGGATGACTGAAAGACAGCCAACCGCATCAACGTACACTTGAACACAAATTCCACAAGAATTCATTTACTTCAGGTGGTTTTTAACTTCGAACAAGTAGCTTCTTGAGAAGTTCAACGGGAGAGACATTATACGTCGCGTATCGCGCGTCGTCGTCGGTCATGTTGTATTGTTGTAGAGGCTTTGATATCAAAACTCACACCGAACGTAAGTTGCCACTCAAAGAGTGTCTGAGTACCTAAGAAGGTGATTCTTATCGGACAGAAGTGTATCCCACTTGAAGTTTTCTTTTGAGAAGTTTATGTTTCGTTTGTCATGAAGACAACATGTCGGATGATTATGTCCTTAAATTTCTTTTGGGAGTTAAAAATTTAATGAACTAAGAATTGTAAACCAAAAATGTTCATCAAAACCTTGAGCACATTTAACAGGACTTTCAGGACATAAAAAGGAATAACAAAACATTATTCGGGCCAAATAAACCTTTCAAACTGATCAAAAATCTAATTCTCAAAACCAAGCAATTCATATAGTTTATAGAGGAGGCTAGCACAAAATTACACAGACGACATAATTTATAGTTCAATGTCTTATTTCTCATTCCCCGTACCGAGCAGACGTCCTTAAAGAATCCAGGACGAAAAAATCTCTCTAAAAGTCAATAAAATTTATTTAAGGTTGATCTCGGTGAAAGTGCTTGACCGAAAGTAATTTATAGCCTAATGTGATATATTGGACGGACACAAAAACTCTTATTGTATGTGCCGAATAGTTTTTCGGAATAATAATAAAATTCCCCGATGGTAGAGTCCTGAATCATCAGATAGGGATGCGCAGTATGAGGATGCTCTATGTGGATAAGTAAGGCACTGGGCATACAACAAATGTGTACTTAATAGTTCAATGTTTCCTTTGTGTTCGAGGAGAGAAGGTACCAGGCCATATTATAGAGACATAAACATTATACAACAACAAATAATGATGTTTCGATAAATTTTTACGACAGCTTTTCTCAGTAGATGAAAACGAAGTTAATTAATGGTTTTATGCGTTCGATAGATAACGTCGAGGCCTGAATTTCATAGGCCTGTGTTCTATCTATTGTCTAAAGGCGTATGCAAGGCTGAAAGTCTCTTTAAGGCAAAACATTAATTTTAGTTAATTTGACAGTTTTTTCACATTTTTTTTAAGTTTTCTATATAATTTGCACCCACTCAAGGAGTTGAAGGAAGGAAATGGTTGGAAAGGAGGTGTCGGTCTTAAATTTCTGCACATTAGAATGATCATGAAAGACAGAGTGTGGAAGGGAGTCCCACGTTCACGTTGTACGGCTAAAGAACGATTCTCTATACTTAAGAGTACGTCTGAAGTTGGGCTCAAGGGTAAACTGATGGGCTTTCCTGGGAGCGCGGGTATTACCGTTGAATTGTTTTAGGAGAGGTATGCAACTGGCTAATTCACTAGAACACTTACCTTAGAGTCCACGATAGAACAGGAAGAGACACAAACGTTGCGACGGTGGTCTAAAGAAGGGAATGAGTCAGTGATGTTTTCTTACAGCTCTTTTTTGAACACCATACAAGAGGCTTAAATAAGTAGCTGAAGCACCACCCAGCTATGGGAATTGTACTCAAGCTTCAGATCAGACGGGAAGAAAAATTTCATGCACCGTTTTAAGAAACACAACATCTTGCGGCATTTTTAGTGACATCGCATATGTGCTTGTTCCACAAGAGGTGGTCAGTGATGCACACCCCGAGAATCTCGAGATGTTCGGTCTAATTGATGCAAGTGCCACTCATGGACAGTGGCAGGGGAAGTATATCTCGCTTCAACGATACAAAACAGTATTAAGTTTTTGAATTGTACAATCCTGTTTAAGTCAGAGCTTAATGAGCTAATGAGCCCTTGCAGTTCCACATCCGAAGAGGAAGGATGTGAGTTTGGGAACGAATATGAAAAGATAAGGGTACAATCGTGAGCGAAACAATTTAGTGGATTACAATTTACAGACAAGAGATCATTGATGAAAATGAAAAAGAGGGACGGAGACAAAACGGAGCCCTGGGGCACTCCAGCATTTATATTGTGGGTTTCAGACTTGAATCCGTCCAGTACAACTTGTTCTGAACGGGTCGAAAGAAAATTTCTAATCCAACGAAGGAGGGATTCGTATTCGTCGATACCGAAAGCACGCATTTTCGATAAAAGAGCAAGATGCCAGACTTTGTCAAATACCATTGAAATAGCAATGCAATCATTTTACTATCTCCAAAACGATGTTAAGATTTGTTCCACTGTTCGGTTAGATAGATCACCAGTGGACCTGTTGCTGTGAAAGCCAGTCGGTCTTCGAGATATTTCTTGAGCTGATAGTTTATCAGCGTTTCCATGACTTTAGAAAGAAAAGAGATAAGTGTCCGATTGCCATTGGAGGGAGAAGAAGATTTGCCTATTTTTGGAATTGGCTGGACAAATGCTGTTTTCCAACTGCTCGGAAGGAGCCTAGAAGTCTCGGCAAAATTTCTTTTTAAAAATACATTTTGGGCTCATATCGTGCAATGGAGTCGTGACAAATGTTTTCGGTCGAGATTTTGATCGAAAACAGCTATCAATGATTGCCCTATCACTCCACTCTGTTACTTGACCTTGAGTATCCTCTCTTGAAACCTATGGAGCAACCTAAACCTATTTTCTAAAATACCTACTTCCTGCATCCTTTTTGAAGCTTATTACCGCCCTTACCAGTTACTTTCAAATAACGTTTTTGGTTATAAAGAATCAGGCAACTACCAAAAACATCTAATTTTGCCTTAAAACATGCAAAAATAACCTTCAACTTCCAGTAACTCACAGCATAAAAAGGCTCACAGCGTTGATATTATTTCGCGCGTCCTTGCAACTTTCAACTTTCTCCTCGACTGATATTAAAGACAAAACATAACCGAACACAAAACAACTTTAAAACAAAACAAATGCGCAAACGACAAGACAATGTTGCGGTAGAAGAAATCTTCCTCCAAAGTTCCGCCACTGTTGTGGACAAAATTATAAACCAAAGCCAAACCTCTACACAATTCGCCATACTGTTGGTAAGATGCACCACCGTCTCCCGCCGACCGACGATACAATCAGCATAATGCAAACAATATACTTTCATCTGCCACCCCAAGAACAAGAAATTTGTGTATGGCAAGGTCCTTCCTTCTTCATCTCTTTCGAATCGCGACTCAGGACTCACTTCTTTAGAGGAGTTTCAGAGTCCTTGGACACGGTTGCGGAACGTACATCAATTGAATGATATATAAGTCGGTGCGGGTTTTCTATTGTGTTAAATTTTTTTTTGGTCTGTTCGGGGATAAGGTGGCACAAGGTGAAAACAAAGAAAATTTTCCATCGCTATCTGATGTAGAAATCCGAAATTTCCATCGTTTCACAGGTGGAAAGGTGCATCCTGCAGGAATGCTGACTGCACTGAATGCAATGGCATAAGGGCAAGCACAAAAAAAGGAAAGCACAGCGTGGGATTTGGAACTCGAAGGTGGAAGTCTATAATATTGGCAAATGGGAGAGTGCTTTATAGGATTGTGGTGCCGCAGCACGTAGCGAAGCATTCTTAAAACAATGTACAGCTTATTACCTGAACAATGTCTCCTTGATCATGTCCGGATGCTGTGAATGTCAAGTGGCACAGAAAAGGCAGCTTATTCCATTGTGGTGTTGGTACTTTTATGGAATATGTCCTCCCCACGTCGCCGTAGTATGTTCGATTACAAACTGAAATGAGAAGAGAAGACATAAAAAATTATTATTGTAGCAATGGATGTCACTTTTACGCGTCCTTGTTAGACCGATCAAATTTTCTCCTAACTCGAAGTCACCTTGTCATTAATATATGACAAAAGTCAGCGTGCATAGATGCTTATCCAGCCCTAGAGCAATTTCTGATCTTTCAAAAACACAAAACATACATTAATTAAGATTCTCGATTGCCATTAAAACGCTCTGCTTTAAAACTAAACACAGCCACAAAATCTCCCAAAGCCAATTTTAGTCCTGTTAAATTGTACACACTCAATAGCCTAGCTCATCTGTTTCTGTAGGTATACCTTTTCAGCTTCTTTGACGTTAATTCCCTCGAAGCACTTACATTTAAGCTAATATATATTGGTTGCCAGGACACAACCCACAATACCATCCAGCGCGCGAACAGCTTTTTGCCTATTATCATAATCCCATAATGTACCTACCGTTTCGGGGAAATTACTTCAATTTGCATTTTTTATGTCGCACATCGTCGCACGTTCTTCTATGGCATCGTACAAAGGCGAAATAGAAGACAAAAAAGAATAACATAAATGTTAAAACATTAGGTAATGTTTCAACATTATTTTTATAAGCGTGAACAAGCCCGCAATCATCTACTAAATACCTTTATATATATTTTGCGATTAAAGCATAATTTTGGCCGAAGACCAACCATGGGAAAGCAGAACCAGAAGATTATAATAAAGAGAACAAAGTTAAAGTTGAAAGAAGAAATGCTCGTAAGTCTCTGCCACAAGGCCTTGAATCTGCTTAATTTGAATTTATTTAATGATATTTTTCGTGTTGAGCAAGGACCTTATATGAGCACCGGGGTAAAGTTATGATAATACAGTTTGAGGATTTTTTTTTGTGAGAAATTTGAATATCGAACATAAATTATTGCAAGCTCATTACAGCAATACCCTGATAGCAAAAGACTGTACGACGACGAGTGACAAGCTTAAGGAACGTGAAATTTTTTTTTAAGTCAAGACTGCCACAGCAGACAAAAATGACGGAGACTGTGGCACATGGTGTTATTAAAAATTGAGTTCTTTTCAACATCCTTGAGAATTTCTTCTGTCATCCTTTTTTTGAGAGATAGAGGGAGGCACATGCCACCACAAGAAACCACAATCTCTTAAAAACAATAAATAATCGAGCAGGGGTTTGACGGTTTTTATGTTGACAGAGCAGGCGAGGTGACAAGCTTCAACCCTATTTGGGGAAAATATTCTTGCTATGCCGCATGGAATACAGAGCAAATTCGAGCGGCTTTAACAGTGGAACAAGCATTTTTTTTTGCTAAGGGTTAAGGTCTTAAGGGTTTAAAAAATTTATGAATTTATTTACATTTCTTCATATTTCAATAATCGATGTTACTCCAAGACACAATTTGAAAAGTATTGCACATGTTTTCGATTAGAGATTTTCGACATTCAGCTTTTACCATCTCAAACAGGATACCGTCCGAGCCTCCTGCAACAAACTCTTCCACGTTTCTTAAAAGTCGAAGACATCCCACTTTGTACTGCAAGGCTAAATTAGTTTTGGTCTGCAACATCCTCATATCGAAAACTAAGATTGTCACGTCATTTTTTTGCACCAAAAGACTCCTTCGCTCATACCACTATACTGTTTTTCGAGCCCACTGAAATTAACCCAGCTTTATTCCTGTAACATATTTCTGCTCATAAGGGAACATCATTGTAGAATCGCAGTTAAAGCTGGGGATTTGGAAAGACCACTTCTGTAGACTGTATAACGACGAGGAAGAAGAAAATCCCGCCGTCGCGTCAGGCAGGAGCCATTCATCGGATACGATGATAGCCAACAATTCCGTGAACCCGACCGAGGAGAAGTGGAAACGGCAATATCACGGCTGAAATCCAACAAAGCCGCAGAAGCGAATGGTCTAGCTGCGGAGCAGCAGGTGACGATCTAGATAGGAGCATTGCACATAATCATCTGTAAGATATGGTCAAAAGAATGCATGCCCGATGAATGGAACCTCAGCATTGTTTTGCTGGAGAATTGAGATCCTCTAAACTGCGCCAACTACGTAGAGGAATCAGCCTACTTAAAAATCGCCTACAAGGTCCTCTCTGCCGTAATATGTGAACGTCTGAAGCCTTTCGTCAACAATCTGATTAGTTCTTATCAATGTGGCTTCAGTTCAGGAAAGTCAACTGTCGACCAAATTTTCACTTTGCGGCAGATCCTGTTAAAAGTCTGTGGGTTTTTCCACAGATTTGATAGAAATTAAACTATGGTGAGAAGCACCCGAGACCGAGTTTGTCCTTTTCACGTTCACCTTAATATTTATGGATCCTCGTACGTCTGTGGGAAATAGTTGACATATGAAACTATTCTCAAGAAGAAGTTAATGAAAACACCCGATGTGTTTGGCACGACTTGGTTAAGCATTTCAACGATATCCGATCATTTTATTGGTTTTTTGCCTTTCAACAGCTTTGAACTGGGCTTGCCAAGGACCTTTTTCCTGTCTTCTACCTTAAACCAAAACATTTTTGAACCCATTTTCCGATAACTTCCCCACTGTATTAGTCCCCTAAAAAATCAACGTATTCATAAGCTGTTCCCACTGGCACATCCCCTTGTGTCTTTCTTCTGAATTTTGTCTAAATTGGTTCAATCAACCGTTTAATTTGGTAATTCTTTGAGTTGTTTCGGTACCTGTGGCACGTAGTCGCATCGCTGACACTGAGCCGCACCATGCGTAACCATCAAAAAACACACTCCCACCTATTTTCCTATTTTCATTTTTTTTCTACACTTTTCCCCCCACAAAACAACAACAACAGCAAGCAAACCTTTCAATTCTTTAAATTCTCCATCTAAATTGGAAACCTTTTTTTTTCATTCTAACGGTTAAACCTTCTATTTATATAAAAAATATAAAAAAAAAACCGAAAAAGAAGAGAGAAAAAATGATATTCTTACCAGTACAATATTTTGGCTCGTCGCTGGCATCACCGCAATCGTCCTTTCCGTCGCAGTACTTATCCAAGGGCACACATACACTGCTGCCACGGCACGGGAACTCCGAAACTCTGCAAGCGTTTCCGATTTTGATTGCCAGCAATACCAAAACCAGGGTTGAGCAAGTAATTTTCACAAAAGAAATCATCTGGAAACGAGAGAGAAAATTTCATATATTCACTAGTCTTTTCCTCTGTATAGACAGGCATGTTTAAAAGGATGGTGGATGGGGTTAGAGGCGACGACCGCGACGGGCGTAGAAAGTTGGTTTTGTGAATGAAATGTCAAGCGATGGTAATGAAAAGAAAATTTTGTATGTAATTTCTCGTATATCTTCTTTCTATTCATACAAATTCATGAAAAAAATAAAATAAGAATGATGTGTATAGTGGAAGAGGAATGGGTTTCCTTTTTCCACCGTTTTTTCTCTCCTCCACGATGAGCAGACAAAATTACTTTGAAGTTCTTAGGAGTGTATTTGAGTTTATCTTATTTTGCGTCTTCTCAAACGTACATGTATATTTTTGCCAATAAAAAATAAATACAACAAAAAAAGTGCACCTGAGTAGGTATACCCACATAGGATCAAATCTGCTGAGTCGTACATACTCCTGTCTCTAGAGATATACCTACATTTTATAGTGAAGAGGTAAGAGGATGAAAATGTTTGGCAGATAATAACAAATGCAGCCCTGATTTTGAGAGGTATGAGATGCTTTCGTGAGCTTGAATAGCTTGCTCATATATTTTCTGGAGACAAATACACAATAGACTTTGAAAGGAAAGTAAATTTGACAGGTTGGTTCCCTTGTACGTATGTCTGATGTGTGAAAGCAAAACGTTTTGTGTATCTAGCAGGGTGTTTCAAATTAAATTCTTATTTACCTTCAAAATAATCAACATTCAAGAAGTAGAGCCTCATTGCGCAGCATTGATCCAGTAGAACAAATTGAATGCCAATTTCTCTACTGTATTTCAAATGGCGCCCAACGTATAAAGCAACTTTTATGATTGATAGAGAATCCCAAAGAAATACCTCTTTTCAATATTTTCAGAAAGAATCACCCTGTTTCTACTTATATTCTCGTAATTTGTATGTTACTGAATTTTATGAGTTTATTTTGAAAGCGAATCAAATTGAATTGCTGACATTATTCGAAACCATTAATCGAGAATATTGTTATATATTTTTTTTTTTTGAATATTTCTCTTGTGACAAGATGATTTTGAAAGAAAAATCAATTCTCATCATCCGGTTGGAGATGTTTTCAAAAGACATATCAATGGCAAGGCAATATGATAAGTGTACTAAAAAGAGAACAAAATAATTCTTCTTGAACCAAACCAACCTACCAACAACACGCAACGATCGAAAGAAGACAAATTATTTTTCCTCTTTGATACTTCTGTTTTCCATTTTCCTTTTTTTTTTGCTGGTTAATTGATTTATTTCGCTAATCATGAAATGAATAAATTTCTACTTGGATTAATTGGGAGACAATATTGACGAATGGAAGACAATCTACGGAATTCGTTTTTTTCTTTCGAGATACAGAATTTTGGGGGATTGCCTTTTTTGATTTTATGATGAAAGAGAGTCAGTCAATTAGATTAAAAAGAATATTTGTAGAGGTTTGTCAGTCAGCATGTATAATTCACACTCAAGTTCTTAAAAAGAGCATTTAAATTAACTTTGATGTTTATTCAAGCGCCAGTGTTGGATAAATACTCTCTAAAGACAAATGTTTATATTGAGATTGTTCTTTTTGTTTCCTTATTATTGATGGAACAGTGAATGGATCATGGTCGAACTCTAGCCTAGAAACACTTAAATCTTCATGGAAACACATTTCCCTGGTTGTAAAAATCCAGAAAGGTCTGACTACATGCATTCAAACTCGCTGGATTCTACTCACACGGAATCAAATCTAGAACTATAGAAAAAGTTATTTCAGAGCAGATGATTATGTGAGCAATCAACTCGTTCAAATCCTACAAATCAACTGGATCCAGACGGGATGGTTTCGGATCTTCTTAAAAATGCTCTAAAAGTAATAACACCTTGGCTTGGGGTAATCTTCATAAACTGTATCAGACTTAGATACGTCACTATAAGCTGGAGGAAGGTTAAAGTTAATACAAAATATTATAGACCAATAAGTCTCTCTTCGTTTCTCTTTCGACACTAGAGAGAATAACTGATCTACTCGTTAGGAAACTTCTCAATCCAAACAACTTGTGCAATAACCAACTCGCCTACCTTAAAGGTAAGTCAATGGAGACTTGTTTATGAGGTGATTTCACACATTGAGAGAAGTATCGAACACAAGGAACATACCCTGGCAGTTTTCTTAGATATCGAGGGAGCGTTTAACAACCTTAAAACGTTAAATCAATTAAAAAGGCCTAAGTTGAATTTGGAGTTGAATCTTTTAATATCGATTAGTATGTAAAATGGCAGTATAATCAGCTCTCAAATGTATAGTATTGTTGAGAAAACAGTAACAAGGCGTACACCATACCAGGGGGGTTCTCTTGCTTCTACTTAACATCCTCGTGGTCAACAATATTCTCACAAAATTTCAGAAATCAGAGCATAAAAATTGTAGCCTCTGCAGATGACATGATTTTGATATTAGGTAAATTTCTTACCACCATCGAAAACATTATGGAAAATGCACTCAAAGAACTATCTTGGGCAACTTACAAAGGTCTCGGGGTCAACCCCACTTTGACAGAGCTAGTTCTGTTCAAGAAAAAAAGGAAAACGGAAGATTTCAACAATCCCAAACTAAATGGTATTCTCTTAAAGTTTCCAAGGAAGCTATATGTCTAGGAGTAATCCTTGATTTCAAACTATCTTGGAAACGTTATACTGAGGAGAGAATGAATAAAGCATTATGTGCTTTCTACGCATGCAAGAAAATCTTCGGAACACGGTGAAGTATGCGACCGCAAGTCAACCAATGGATGTACACAGCGATTGTCCGACCCATACTTATCTATTGTTCTATCGTATGATGGAAAGCAGTTGATAAATCAACCTAAACAAGGTACAGAGGCTAGCTTGTATAGGAATATCTGGGGCGCAGAGATCTACGCCACAAGCAGGGTTCGAAATGATTTCAGACCTCCACACCCTAGACGAGTTCATAAAATGCACGGCAGCCAAAAGAACACTTCTGTTAAAAGAATTGGGCTCTTGGAGGCACAGCACCTATGGCCATCGGTTTATCTTCCAAAAATTTATGACATCTATTCCAGGGAGACCACTGACTACATTCTAACCTTAAAAGATTTCAATAAGAACTTCTCTTTTTTCATATCTGAAAGACTGGAATGGGATTCTTACTAATTCGTCAGTGAACTCTTCTGTATTGTCGGTTCGAAAATGAATATTTAGGAACAGGAGCTGGGGTGGTCTGCCAATCTCTCAATTTAAGAGAATCATATAAATTCGCAGATAACTATAGTGTGCTTCAGGCTAACATTTATGCTATTGAAAAAGCTAAAGAAAAACTAAACTGCTTGGAGATTACAATTTTCGTGGACAGTCAGGATATTATCAACGCCAGTGAGACCATGAGGCAGTCTTGAACTTCAGGAAGAAACTAAGTAGCATTTTCCACACTTACCAAATCAAACTCTGCTGGGGCCCATAGTACTAAAGAAGGGAACGAAACAGCTGAGGAACTGGCGAAAAAAAGGTCAGTTACAAATAGAAGTAGTAGCAACCATCCAGTTTAGGGACTACACGTCCCGATTATAAATAAATACAGTGGCGCGACAGCTCTTGGAGATCCAAGGCCTGTGGCTTACTTTCATCAATAATTCTCTGGGTGAGTGTGAAGAATTGAGGGCACCTTCAATTTAACGCCGATTCCGAACGGCAAAGTTGAGAAGCACTTTTTCATGACAGATTAATACTCTTGGAAGTTTTGTCAGTTCTTCTCAAGGCCTACCATCCCCTTGTCAGAGTACACTGAAGACGTTGACGGATCTGGATAGCAATAAAAGTCCATTAAATTGTTTTGAAACTAGGGCCACGGTCGGCCTTCATAGCCTTAATACAGTAGTAAAGTACCCTGAAAGAGAGGCAAACAAAAAAAAATGTTTGCACATGATGCCGTCCCTACCTCTGTCCCTTTAATTTTCGCGGTGTATTCCAAGCAGAATCTCTGCTTGTAGAAAGGAGCCAAATGCTGTCATGTAGACGGAGAAGCACCGATTACAGAAACATAGACCTTGTCTATCCTCAAAACAATAACTAGCTTGACCCTTGAAAATGTACTCAAAGTAGGTTTTCGTTACGTTAAGTCCCAACATTTGAAAAGCCTAATACGCACACGAACTAGTCCCAAATTTATTTACACACACATTGCTAAATGAGTACAACTTAAATATTCATCAATTTGTCCTCCAATTCTCATCGCATTAAAGTATCAAGAAAAATCAACGACCATATAAGAAGTGAACTTAATTTTTAAGCACATCCTCAAACCATGAGAACAAGCACGTGCGACCTAGTAAAGTATTTTATGTATTTTGTAATGGCCATAAAAAGAGGACTTGTTATTTAATGCTTCCTTCTTTCAGCACTGACCGCCTTTCAAAGAAAACACTCTTCCATTATGTTGGTCAGATTCGTCCTTTAAAAAAAAGGCTCTGATCAGTGTAGTCTTCTTGCTCTATTTGGCTTTATATAAATTACAACTAACTCTTTCTTTTTCCTTTCCTATTGCCATCAACCTTTTCTTTGCCATTTCAATTTACTCCGACGACAGCTCTGGCCAACAGCTGCAAGTACTTGCCGTCACATCGATTTGTTGGGCCAATGTTCGTCTACCTTGTTCTACTTTCTCGCACAATGATAATAGAAACTAGCACTTGGTCGAGATAAGAGAATATCAGAATTATTTTAAATAATAAAAAAACAAATGGCCAAGATGGGACACCAGATAAAAACTTATTTTGTCTCTTTTCAGTCAGGGGGTCATAATCATCAGGTGGAGTTGATTAAGGAATTCAGGATACGGACTTCTTAAAAACCCTAATATATTATTCTGTTAAGAGTCAACCAAGGCGACTTTGAAATTCGCTTGCTTGTCAACAAGAAGGTTGTTATTAAAGAAAAAGAAGAAAAAGTGGCGCCCGAGTAGGAATCACAATCAAAGGTATGTTGCCCTGCAAAGGTGGTAGTAGAAAAGGGATTCTTTATTCATGATGACAAGCAGTGAAAACTTTGTAAGTTAAGAGTTCTCCTTTTTTTATTATTTTTATTACATTTTTGTTTTTATTTTTAAGCAAAATACTGAAATGCAAATTCATATACTAACAACAAAGTGAATTCTTCAACTTTGAGGTTTGGATAAATGGATTTTTATTTCTCTCCTTATTGCCAGAGTTTGCATAATTTCTGGATGTGGATGCAAAGTATTAAAAGTAAGGAATGATTTGTTTGGTTAAGAGGACCCAACCCATCTCTCTGTGTGGTTTTAACATCTAAGAGCGAGGGTAAGAAGAATATTTTTGCCATTCATTACACCGGATAATGAAGAAAGGTTATCGAAAATTTAATTAGTCACCGGGTTGGTTTCATAATTCCGAACTTTTTTAATGTCGAAAATTCATTACTTCTTCTTCACTTTCGACTTGGGGTTTTATGGTGGAAGAAAATTTGCATTCTAATTTGCAATTTTCTATTTTATTAATTTTAACCTTGTTGCTGTTGTGAAGGGCACATCTCAATGAAATTAAGAAAATGGGAAAATAATTAAATTATTATTTCCAAAAGCAGAAACTCTGTTTGCATCTTTTTGGATGAGTTTTGGGAACTCACTTCAAAACGCAGAGAGACTTGCATGCTCTGGTAAGGAGGAGGGAAGATTCCATTGGGGGCACTCGCACTTATGGTAGAAGACTTGCAACTTACGGGTAATGTCCTTAATTATTATTTTAGCATGAAACTTGAGATTCGTTTGTGCTGTACTAGTAATTTTGCAATAATCTTGTTTTGCATCAAATTAATTAAATTCCTGAATTAATAGAGTTTGATTTCACGTAAAACCTTAACCAGTGGTCCGAAGGTCTTTTCTGTTCAAAAGTATGTTGAAGAATGAGTTCATATTTACGTTGAAAACAATGCTTTTTCTTTTGAAACTTACCAACTTACTTAACCGGATCCCATTCCATGAATGATCTCAGCCGGAACGGTCCCTCGCATGCACTCTCCAGTTGCCAAAACCAAGGGGGCTGTGATGAGAAGACTTTCTTGGTTGGAGCATTGTCGTCCATTCGCTCGATGTGCCCGAGACATGTAGTCATATTATCTTGGCTTTCTGGGCTTTCCACATCTTGGTAAAGCTGGTACACTTTGCAGTTGAACCTTCTTCCCCATTCACCATCGTCGCATACGGGACTGAAAATCAGTCGAAGAATTTATCTTTCGAAAGTGCCCAATATCAATTCCCATTTTTTACTTATCACCCAACACACAGTGCCTCAGCTATGTTGTCCGATGACATAGTGTTTTCCGCGCTCACACCTGCCTTGCGCAATATCTTTTCCAGGACTAAGTTGATGAAACCACATGATAGCGCATCTCCTTGTCTAACCCCGCGCATGTTCTTGTCGGTGAATGCTGTCATAAGCAGCTATGAAGTCGATGAAAAGATGGTGGCTTTTGTCTTGAAATTCGTTGGTATTTTCCAGAATTCCCCCAGTGTGAATATTTGGTCTATAGTTGTTCTGCCTGGCCTAAAGCCACACTGGAACGTTCCGATTATTGTGTTTCAGAACGGTCTAAGACGCTGACACAGTACATTGAATAGGATTTTGTACGCAACATTAAGCAGGGATATGTCATCCGACCCGGCGAACTATGTTATTTTTTAGCTTTTGGATGACTCTTTCTATCTCTTCTGTGCTGGGGGCTGGGACTGGGTCTTCATTGACTGGTCTTGCTTCAATTTCGTCATTGGCTCGCTCGATATTATGTGCATTCAGCAGCTGTTGAAAGTGCTGCTCGGTGACTAGATTTGCTTCACTGTTTCGAAAAGCTTGTGTCCCAGTTCTCAAGCCAGAAGCTAATTGCTTCGACCTTTTAAAGAAATATCGGGCGTTGTTCTTGGCCCGTGACACTTCTAGATCTTTGAGCTGAGAAACTGCGCAATCGATTTTGAACTTCTTTCCTTGGGCCGCACGATTGTCGTTTGATAATCGAGCTCTAATCTTAGCCCTTGCCAGAAACTGGTCAGAGTCGACATTTGCTCCTCGGAAAGTGTGCACGTTCAAGATGTATGCCTTGCTCCGATTAGCACATGGTCGATTTGATTGGTGGTTCGACCATCCGGAGATCGTCAGGTTGCTGTGTAGATCTTTCAACTTGGAAACCTACTGCTACTTATCACCGAATTTCGAGCTGCAGCAAAGTCGATTAACTGGAAGCCGTTATTTGTTGTAACTTCGTGGAGGCTGTGCTTTCCACTAATCCGCCAACAAATTTTCTTCCCGATTTTTGCATTGAAGTCTCCGAGTACGATTTTGACGTCGGGACGCGTCGTGCTCTGGACAGGCTCCGTAGGCTCTATCCAGGAGGTCGTACGAATCCTCCTTGCTTCACGTCTCAGCATCATCGGTAGGTGCGTTGGCACATATTATACTGATGTTTTGTAGTGTGGCCTTGATGCGGATTACAACCAGGCGATCACTAATTTCCACGACGAATCCGCATCCAAATATGCGCATTTATTGATGACAGCTGTAATAAATGTCGCAAGTTTTTCTTTTCATTGGCCCTGATCCTATCCACCGTATTTCCTGGGTCGCAATAATGTCTGCGTTGTACTGCGTGAGAACAGATTCAAGTTTTTGAGTTACATCTAGAGTGTAGAGTGTTCTTACACTCCAGGTACAAACTTTCATATTTTAGTTCGACAAATAATTTTTTTCTTAAATGAAAACAAAACTTAATTCTGAGCTCAGAGTGACCCAATTAAAAGTTTCCTTTGCTTTGACCACCAAATTCATTTGGTAAACAAATTTTCAAAAAAGCAACTTACCATCGAAACCAACACGTGTTCCGCAAACATTAACATCCTTTCACTTTCAATTTGGAAAATTATCCCCCCCTCCCTCAGCGCTCATCTTCTCGGATCAACATAAAGCCTTAAATTTACGCTGACATTTACATTTCGGACGCCAAAGATTCAACCCCCAACATCCCAGAAACGTGTCTTTTCACATCATTGGAATCTTATGTTTCAAAATTGAAAACCAATCGAACGAAAGTATGCGCGCCCCCAAATCGTAGTCGCGGACTTAACGCGGTTGTTATGTAAAGACTTGTTTTTTTGTTTGGTCTTCGAGTGGGCTAAGTTTGTTTTTCTTTTCTTTTTCTTTTGTTTCCGGTATTGAATGAAACGAAGAAAGGAAAAAAAATTATAATGGACCTTCCATTTGGAGTGGAAAAGGAACATTTACTTCTCATTCCATTAAGGATTGTTAAAAATGTTTGTTTCACAATTTGATGGAGAAGGTTATTTATTTTCGAAGGCCTCTTGGATTTATTAAAAAGCTTGAAGGGCAACAAAAATGTTGTTTTGAAAGTTTTTTTTCCCGTTTTCAATCATATTTCCATGTTTTTTTTTCTTCTAGACAAATTTAAAGGACTTTGGGAAGGGCAAGGCTGTATCAATAAAGTAAGTCGACGTAAAATGTTTTTAAATCCTCTAAAATTGAACAATAACCTTTAACAAAAGAGAGGCTTAATGAAATTTCTTAAAATTGTGCTTGTTTTAAATTGCAAGGCCTTCTCGAAATTAATTTTTTCGACAACACCTCATTAAACACGTACTTGGCGTCACACGTTACACTTTTCCATCCATGAACCTTTTCCCTACCTGAAAACAAGGTAAAAACAAATGAAGGTAAAACCAATCAAGATTAAAGGCTCTCCAGGGAAAAGTTACCGAAAGCAAACAGAACGGAAACAGGAAACGAAAGGCGTTTCGTTGTCAAGTGTCGCGATTGTCTTTGCCTCGTAGTGCACTGACTACTTCAACGGAGACGACGATGACTACACGACAATTTGCTAAAGAAAACAAACGAAAAAAGGACACATAATAATCGTCTAACACGTCAACGACGATGCAAAATCGATCCATTTACACGTGTGCAATATAATATAATGTAGGCTAGGACACAGCAGTGGCACTGGAGAACGACAAAAAATCCGATTTAGGAAGCGTGTTCGCTGACAAGGGACCCATAAACGCAAATGACAATGTTTCCCTCATACCAACACTCTACCTTCTAGTTCTGTATATTCACATACACTTAAAACATGCATAGAATAGGTAAAATGGAAGTTGTGTTGCCGTTGTCGTCCTTTTATTTTATCGACAACATTGTAGGGCCTTATGAATCTTTGAACACTTTTAAGGAATCTTTAGTTGCTCTTCTATGGCTGTGTTAATGTTTTTTTGTGCACAGTATCCTTTTAAGTGTATTGCTTCTTCTCGAAAAACTCTATTCAAAAGCAAAGAGTTCTTCTTTCTGGAAGGTTTCGTTATTCGTTTCTAAAAATAATACACACGCCTGCTTCTTAACAAAGGCTTAAGTGATTCACTTGAAATCGACTATTTCACTCAACCAGTTCTCCCCCTTCTTCGAAGCAACGTGCAAATGGGCATTTTAAGTTCCTATAAATAACATGGGTTTTCCGCAGGTCCGCACATTTCTGAAAGCGTACTTATTTACCCGGAACTAAATTGCGCCGAGGCATCAGAATGAAGGACAGTCATAGAGTGAGAGAATGGATATCTCTTCATCACTCTAGAAAACGTTTGATATCTTTTGAGTGTCGTAAATTTTGTTTATTGCAATTGGCATTATTTTTATTTGAAACAATCAGAAAACAAAAATAAAAAGATTTTGGAAAAGGGTTGTTTTCATTTTTTATCAGTGAAAATATTTAGGGAAATAAAACGGAATAGAAGATTTTGGCGTAGCCGATGTTTTATTGCCAATCATGCCTACAATATTGTTTTTAGAAACATGTTTTTTTTTCTGTCGACAGTTTCACTGATAATGGCCGTCAGTTAAGCCAATAAGTTTTTTTTTCTGTATAGAAATGAAAACGACAAATACGAAAACTCGTACATTCATTCGACTATTACATCGTCCGAAATCATCAAACTATCATGACATGATTTAGAAATTTTGTATGGAGAGAAAACAAACAAAATTACGTTGAAAAGTCACCTCCTGATGAGGTACGAGTTTTGACCACAGAAGCTAAAACAAGAAAAACCAGCCTGCTCATCGGAAGCGATGAAGCGAACTTGACAATTTGTAACAGGGGTAATACTCCCACTTTTGTTTTTCCGAGTTCGGATAACTCAGAAGGGTGTTAAAACGTTTTAGTACAATTTGTCAACAATCACGCCAATCTCTCAGTCGACAGAATATATCTTCTTTTCTGATCATATTTGATCATAAATTTGAAATGGAATCTCCTTCCCCTCATAGAAATGGCAGAAGAATCAACTGGAAAAAATTTGGTCAAATCTTAAGCCCAAACCTGCTCAATATACCGAACTCGAGTTACGCCTCGGCTATAGATCTTGAATTAGATTTCAAACTTCGAGGATTCTATAAACACCGCCTTTAAGGTCTCTTGTCTGATAAGATATAGTAAGAAAACCTTTCAACCTTGGTGGAATGATGACTTCTCTTATCTGTGGAAAATTACAAGAATCCCATATTAGGAGCATTCGGAGTAGTTATCCCTCATCTAACTCGTAGCATGCCTACATGAGGGGTAGATCTACGGAGACATGAGGAAGTGAGAACGATGAAAAAGAAAACATGATTTATTTCAAGGAATATACCCTAGCTACCGTCTTAGACGTAGAAGGAGCTTTCAACAATGTCTTAACTGAATCCATCGCAGAATCAGTTGCAGACTTCGGTGTTGAAAACTACATTAGAAGGTGGATAGTATCAATGCTAAGTAACAGGAGGATTCAATCAAAGTTAGGATATTCATCGTGTACCAAATATGCCGGCAGAGGAACACCTCAAGGTGGTGTACTGTATCCTTTTTTACGGCTTTTGGTCATGAACAGCATTCTTGTGAAACTCGAGAGTAGTGGAGTGAAAGCGGTTGCGAACGCCGATAATTTGGTCACTCTAGTTTCAGGAAAATTTCAAAGCGTTGTCAGTGAAATCACTTATATGGCTTTGAAGAAAGTAATCACCTGGTGTTAACAATAACAAAATCGAGTTGATGCTTTTCACCACCAAAACCAAAAACCACCCTCCACTCTTTCTCAGCTAAACGGTCAATTAGTGCTAAATATCTGAGCGTCATACTAGACACCAAATAAACATTAAGAACTGATGAGAAAGGCCTTCCACGCAAAAATGATTTAGTGAACAACCGCCGTATTGTACGACCGATACTTGTTTACCGATCCATTGTTTGGTGGCCCGCTCTTAGAAGATCTTACATGGTAAACAAACTTACAATGATGGAGAGAAAAATCAGGGGCAATTAGGTCCTGTCCAACAGATGCACTTAACGTCATCCTGAACTTTCTTACGATTGACCTGTTCATTAAATATCAGGTGCCCTGCAGTATATTGAGACTCAAGGAAATAGGCTGCTTGAAAACCAAAGCCTTCAGCCACTGCAATCAAACAAGCCTTTGAACGCCTCAAAGAAGTTTAGAGTCTTGCTCCCGTCAAGAACCGACTGGGAAGCCGATGTGACGGGAGACTTCCAAACGACTATTTCCACAGATGGTTCGAAGATAGATTGGGGTGTTGGTGCAAGTGTCTCCTGTGAATGTCTTAAGATTTCAAAAATTATTATGGACTTCTCGACTTTGCCAGTGTATTCCAGACAGAATTTTTAGCGATATAGGAAGCTTGTAAAGTCCTTAGAAATATCCAACTGAACTAAAATGTAGCTATACTAACAGATAGTCAGGCAGCTATTAAAGCCATTGATTCAGCTTTATCATCCTCTAAATTGATCCAGAAATGAACAGAAGCCCTGAAGGGCTATGAGGGTAATGGGAAGGCAGACTATTAGCTAGGCAAGGATCAGCCTTTCAGAACTCACTGGAGGTGAAAGTATATGTTCCTCTTGGAGTTGTAGAGGCCAATATCCTGACAATATTGAATATACTGTAGTATTCGGCTTGGTCCGACAATTAAAACTTATTCACTTTTTAAATAAAACACAAATTCACTTTATTCAAATCACTCACAAACTTATTTATTCAACACTTTCAATTATAACTTTGCAAACACAGAGTACTTTTCTTTATCGCAGTTCACAATTAATTAATTTGCATCGCCATCCAACGGCTATTTATATACAAAAGTACTTGGTTCTAGAAACTACTATATTGGTTCTTGGAGAAGCTTGAATGTTCCGGAAGCTTACACTTACAAACAAAATACTGGGATTTTTTTGTAGGGGCTAACGTTCTTAATGCTAAACAAAAAGTTTCTCTTTAATCACTAGGTATTGCCCCTCACAAGTGTTTACTACTACATTTAAACGATATTAGAGTTAAAGAAAAACAGAGTAAATAAAGAGAGTAAGAAAAGTGTGTACATTAAATATAGAATGATGTACAGAGTGTAAGAGATAATAACGTATACACATTAGACATTACAATAGAAGGAGAAACAGAGCGTACGAGATAAAATAAAGTGTATACACATTACATTGCCCCCTCCTTAGGATTGATCGTCCCGAACAAATCCATCATTCTCATCACCACTGTAGCGATGTAGTCGGTCGCGATGAACGACTTTTAGTTTACCTCTGACTCCTTTTTGTATCCGGTACACGACGTCGTTGATTTTGCTAATCACTGTATATGGACCTTCCCAGTCCCGTTGAAGTTTCGGTGACAACCCCTTTTGTCGATGGGGATTGTAAAGCCACACTCGATCTCCTGCTTGGAACTCTGTTGTTGTCGCTCGTATATCGTAGCGTGTCTTCATTCGGTCACTGAACATCTTAATTTTTGACCTGGTATCGTCGTGGATCTGAAGGAGTCTTTCCCTGAGGTCATCCAAGTAAACATCCCCGGCTTGCGGTTCCGACGTGGGACATCCAAATTTGATTTCGCTCGGCAGTCTGATGTTCCTTCCCATTAAAATCTCAGACGGTGTATGGCCAGTTGAGCTATGTCTTGCACTTCGATAGGCCATCAAAAACAGTGGAATGTGTCGATCCCAATCTCGCTGGTTGTCGTCCACAACTTTGCAAAGATGTTCCTTCAGGGTTCGGTTGAACCGTTCGACCATGCCATCAGATTGTGGGTGGAGTGGTGTTGTTCTTGTCTTCTTAATGTGAAGAAGCCCACAAACTTCCTGGAATATGTTTGATTCAAAGTTCCTTCCCTGGTCGGAATGCAGTTCTAATGGAACACCGAATCTGCTCACCCAGTTGAACACAATTTGGTCTGCGACTGTTTTGGCTTCTTGATTCGGTATGGCGTATGCTTCAGGCCACTTGCTGAAGTAATCCATGACGACCAGAATATAACGATTTCCATTATTTGTTTCCGGAAATGGACCCGCCACGTCTATTGCAATCCTTTCAAAGGGTGATCCGACATTATACTGCTGCATTTGGCTGTGATTCTTTTTGTTCGGGCCTTTGGTGGCAGCACAGGTATCACATTTTCGGCACCACTTCTCGACATCTTCCCTTGCATGTAGCCAATAGAATCGTTGTCGAACCTTTTCTAGCGTCTTGTTTACTCCTAGATGGCCTCCCGAAACTCCATCATGCATCTCTCGCAGAACGTCCACAATCTTCGATCTCGGTAAGACTAGCTGCATTACATAGGACTTTCCATCTGCTGATTCCCACTTACGTCGAAGGACACCTTCTTGGACATGCAACGAGTCCCACTGTGCCCAATAGGCCTTTAGAGCCGGACTTCTGTCGGAGATATCAGCCCATTCTGGTTTTTCCTGGTGTTCCTTGCATGCGAGGATGGGTTCAATATCTGGGTCCTCTTGTTGAGCCTTCCTCAACTCGTCGTTGCTCCAGCCATAAATGGGATCGGTTCTGGTTCGTTGAACAGTAACCACTTCTTTTTCTTCTTGGCGTCTGCAATGCTTACAGTCTTGCTTACATGGTCTCCGAGACAGTGCATCAGCATTTGAGTGAAGCTTCCCCTTCCGATGTTGAATTTCATAATCGTACGTCTGCAGCCTCTCAATCCATCTCGCCACTTGACCCTCTGGATTCTTGAAATTCAAAAGCCAGTTTAGTGCTCCATGGTCGGTTCGGAGAAGAAACTTCTGTCCATAGAGATACTTATGGAAGTGCTTTGTTGCCAAAATCAGTGCAAGAAGTTCTCTTCTGGTCACACAATAGTTTCTTTCCGACTTCGAGAGTACCTTGCTGTAATAGGCAACCACCTTTTCTTCGCCATCATGTACCTGTGACAATACAGCACCAATCCCGACATTGCTGGCATCAGCATCAATGATGAACGGTTTTCCTGGAGTCGGGTAGGTCAGCACTGGTGCATTACACAAGCGTTGCTTGAGCTCTTGAAAGCTGCGCTCGCACTCACCTGACCATTTAAACTGCTTTCCCTTTTCCGTTAGCTGATGTAGACTCTTGGCGATCTCAGCAAAATTCTTGACGAAGCGCCTATAGTAGGTGGCTAGACCCAGAAAGCTTCGGAGTTGATGTTTGTCCTGTGGTGTTGGCCAATTCTTCACGGTGTCAACCTTATCAGGATCCGTCTTAACTCCTTGGGATGAGATGATATGTCCCAGGTATTTCACTTCGGTTTTGAAGAGTGAACACTTTTCTGGATTGAGCTTGAGGTGGGCTTCTCGAAGTCTTTGAAACACGGCTCTCAGATTTGTACAATGTTCGTCAAATGTTTTCCCGTATACGATGACGTCATCCAAATAGACCAGGCAAGATTTCCAAGTGAGTCCTTGCAGGACGCATTCCATAAGGCGCTCAAAAGTCGCTGGAGCATTGCACAGTCCAAAAGGCATCACTTTGAACTGCCACAATCCGTTTCCTGTCGAGAACGCTGTCTTCTCTTTGTCTTCAGGATGGATTTCTACTTGCCAGTACCCACTTTTCAGGTCCAACGTTGAGAACCATTGTGCTCCTTCCATTGCGTCCAGAGTATCGCTGATCCTAGGCAGAGGGTAGCTATCTTTCTTGGTCACATCGTTCAACCTTCGATAGTCCACGCAAAAGCGGGTTGATCCGTCTTTCTTCTTTACCAGGACCACTGGAGACGCCCAAGGGCTTTTTGAGTTTTCGATAAGACCCTCTTCTTTCATGGTGGTTATCAGTTCTTCAACCTCACCTTGTTTGGCTAGTGGAAGGCGTCTTGCAGGTTGACGAATCGGCTTTGCATCCCCGGTGTTGATTCGATGTTGAACCAGTTGTGTTCTGCCATATTTCCCTTGCGATGATGAAAATATGTCTGCAAATTCTTCGAGGAGACCTTCTGCAGTTCTTCGTTGTTGTTGGCCAAGATTAGAGGACTCGAGAATGTTCGTCTTTATGGAGTTCAGCTCTTTGGACTTCAATGTTTGCCTTGTCTCTTCTTCGCTGATCCTTGTTATAGCTGATACAGATTCGCATTGTCCGACAATCTCACCTTTTCTAAGCTTAACTTCGTACGGCTTGATGTTGAGTATTCGTACGGGAACCATGTTCTTTACAGGTCTAACAAGAGTCTTCCCAATGGTGACGTTTTGGGAGGACTTTACAGATGCTGGTTCGACCATGAGGTATCGATGGCTGCCAGGCTTACCTTTCAATTTCGTCCACACGAATACTTCTGAAGAAGCAGGCAAAGTCAGATCTTCTTTGATGACGGTTTTCACAGATAACGAGGTCTCATACGAGTGGATCCCATAGATCATCGGAATCTCGATGTTTCGATATTTCAGGACTTGGTTCCCGATGTCCAATATCACTCCGTGATCTTTCATGAAATCGACACCGACAATGCACTCGTCGCATATATCTGCTACCAGGAACAGGTGAGAGAATTCCAGCTCTGCCATCCGGATCTTAAGACGTACCTCACCATAAACTTTTGCGGCTTCTCCAGTTGCAGTCCTTAGACGATAGCTGTTGGTGTTGTGGAGCCATGTCTTCTTAACGAGGTCCTGCCGTACAATGGACGCCGTGGCACCGGTGTCGATGGTAGCCACACATTTGTTGCCGTTTATACTTGCTTCCACGGTCAGGCTCTTGTTGTCACGTTTCGTTTGAGAAACCTGGATGGTGTTTCTGTAGCTATCGGTATTAGAAGCCAGCTTCTGTCCCTCGAAGTTGGTGGGATGGGAAATAACTTGGGAAGCAACATTGTTGTAGGTGTAACTTTGACCAGTTGACATATTTCTGTGTTCACAGTGTTGGCATGCGGTTCCTCTTCGCGGTAATCTGCACTGTCGTTGAAGATGCCCAGTCTTGTTGCAGTTCCAGCATCGTGCTTGTCCGTCTCGCTGACTCCTTTCCAGAGTAGCCTTCTGACAAGAGCATTCTTGGACTTCCAATTCTCTCACGCGATGCACGTTTTGGGATGCTTGTTCTGCGGCTTCCATTGTTAGAGCGAAAGCCAATGCTTCTGGTAGTGTTTGCTTTCCGGCAGTGCGAATAGCCCTTTGGAGATTTATATCGCCCACAGCTCTCACAAAGGCTTCAACAGCAAGTTGATTTATTATCTCGTTGCCAGCTGTTGGGTATGCCAGGTGGACTAATCGCTCGATATCTGCCTGAAGCTGCTGCAGAGTTTCACCTCTTTTCTGTGCCCTGTTGTTTAGTTGTACTCGGAAGACTTCTGTCATGTGGCTATCCCCAAACCGCTGTTCGATTGCGTTTACCAGAACTTTGAAGTCACCGTTCTTCTCTGCTGGGATGGTTTGTAGCAGTTCAGCAGCTGCTCCTCTCAAGGCAAGCGTAAGAGCAATGTATTTTTCGTCATCGTCCCAGCCGTTTGTTAACGCTGCTGCTTCAAACTGTTTCTTGTAGATTGACCACGGTATCTGACCATCAAAGCTTGGAGGATTCACTTCTCTCTTCCTTGAGCACTCACCAGAAGGTTCTCGAGCTTTCATCTTTCGCACTTTTTCCAGTTCCTTTGTGATGGTATCGATTTGTTCGTCGATTTTCTCGATACGTGCATTTTGTTTTCCGACGCACTCGTCGAGAGTATTGATTTTCTCTTCGAAGTCCGCAAACCTGCCTTCTAGAAGATTTTTCTGTTCATCAAAACGCTCTAGAACATCATTCTTTTGTGTTTCCAGTTGCTCCAGAACACTCTTGTTTTGAGTTTCTAATTGCTTGAGGACATTCTCTTGCTCGTTCTTCTGCTCGTTTCTTTGAGCTTCTAATTGCTTGAGGACATTCTCTTGCTCGTTCTTCTGCTCGTTTCTTTGAGTTTCTAGTTGCTCCAGAACATTCTTCTCGAATTTGGCTAGAAGAAGTGACATCATGTTAGATAAGTCGGCAGTTGCATTTACCTCTTCCGATTTTGCTTCCACTTCGAAAGCAAACGTATCTGGGTCTTCATTTTGTTCTTCCAGATGTTCCTGTAGCCGTTTTACGAGTTCGATTTTATATCCTGCCGCACTTAAGCCACGTTTGCTTAATTCGGCCTTTAGCTCAGCGACAGTTAAGTCTTTCAAAACTTTACTTATCATTTTTAACTTCACTATTTCACACAAAATAGTTTAATCACTGTTCACTGTTTTATTCTCAATAAGTTTTAATCCCACTTCTGACACCAATGTAGTATTCGGCTTGGTCCGACAATTAAAACTTATTCACTTTTTAAATAAAACACAAATTCACTTTATTCAAATCACTCACAAACTTATTTATTCAACACTTTCAATTATAACTTTGCAAACACAGAGTACTTTTCTTTATCGCAGTTCACAATTAATTAATTTGCATCGCCATCCAACGGCTATTTATATACAAAAGTACTTGGTTCTAGAAACTACTATATTGGTTCTTGGAGAAGCTTGAATGTTCCGGAAGCTTACACTTACAAACAAAATACTGGGATTTTTTTGTAGGGGCTAACGTTCTTAATGCTAAACAAAAAGTTTCTCTTTAATCACTAGGTATTGCCCCTCACAAGTGTTTACTACTACATTTAAACGATATTAGAGTTAAAGAAAAACAGAGTAAATAAAGAGAGTAAGAAAAGTGTGTACATTAAATATAGAATGATGTACAGAGTGTAAGAGATAATAACGTATACACATTAGACATTACAATAGAAGGAGAAACAGAGCGTACGAGATAAAATAAAGTGTATACACATTACAATACACATCAAAAGCAAACTATAAGTGGAATAGTTTAACCAGTTGCGTTAAATCTAGGAAAATCTGGCCCACCTATAATAACAAACCCAAATCAATATATTTAATTTAAAATCCAAGACATGACATAGCCAGGATTGTTGCAATGTGCACAGGGTTCTGGGGAACCTGCGGCTAAATTGGGTATACCATATAACATTTTCTGCCGGTGCTGTGAGAACCAAGATAAAAAAGAAACATTCCCACACTTTCTCTGCCATTGTCCGGCCTTGGCTAGGAGCAGAGCATTCCACTAAGGTAGAGAGTTCTTTAATGGTATTGAGGAACTCTCAGAATTCAAGATCAAAGACATGATCTCATACCTCAATACTACAAAGTGGCTTTAGCCCCCCCCCCTTATTCCTCCTAAACTAAATGGCACTATGAGATAATAGGTCGTACTGTAGGTACTAGGTAGTGAAGGAGAATAATAATACATTACGTATAGGATCCGCATCCTTCCAAACCCATTCTCAAATCATTTTAGAATCTCATGAGATATGGTATCAAAAACTACGCACTAAGCTCTAATTGTGTCCTACATGCAAGTAGGACAGCCATTTCTACCTACCTACCTACGTTGAAAAAAGAATTGAAAGTATCCACGAAATTCTACAAAAAGATCAACAAAGAAACGACTCTTTTCAATGCAAGTCACTCGAAGTTATGACGTTATGAGAATCAAGGAGAACGAACATAATTCTTCGTTCAATTTTCTTACTCAACCGTTTTGTGCAGTATCAGTACTTTAAGAGAACAAAATGGACGGCAATAAAATTTTTCGGTTTGAATTTTGTTCTCCGAATAAAATAAAAATGTTTAATAAATTATGACAACGAATAAAAACCTTCAAATTAAAAACAAAAGAAGGAAGGAACTTTGGCCATGGACAAATGCTTTGTTACGTAAATCTTCGCTCGAAAAAAAGCTCAAAGGCTAGTATCCAAATTCGTGGAGATTATTCTTCATTCCCTAAAGTGCTTTGTAACGGTAATCGATTTCTTTATGCCAACCACAGTTAAGAAAATGTTCAAATTAGATTTTGGCTTGCTTAAAAACTTTCATACCCAAAACTTGACATAACTATCCTCCTCCCGAAGTAAAAAGGGCTTTTCATACTTAGACCCTTTGGCAAATAAGCAGATAGCTTGCAAAACCCATGTCTGCTTTAAATAATTTGCATACAAACTTTCCATACCCAGAAACAGCAAATCCATACCCTCATTAAACCGAAACAAGTGGAACAAGAAAAAAAAATTAATTAACCTCATGTAAATGCAAAGCCTTAAGATTTATCAAACTTTTCGAAATCATTTTTCAATTTTTCACTTTATCAAATTCGTCAAAAACGAGAAATACGGGATGAAGTGAAGGTCCTTGAGGGTTTATAATATGGTATGACATCAAGGTTCCTCAAAAAAAAAAGAAATGAGGCCAAGCTCCTCGACTTAATTTAATTTTACCTCTCAAACGGTTCACACAGCATTTATGTCTCCATAAAACTAATAGCAGCCATAGGTACAAGTGTAAGAGGACAAATATAAATCATCCAATTGAGATCCTGAGAGGGAAATTTGCCAACTTCCTGCTAAGAGGGAGACATAAACAGAGCATGGGATTGCCTTTGCCATGTTGAAGGTTGTTGAAGTTATCAATCATCTCGTGTGAAAATAGTTGTAAGAATTTATATGTGTCCTTTCAAACCGTTTCGACAACGAAAAGCAGTCCATATTTGCTCAAATTGAATTGGGGACAAATTTTATTGCTTCAAATTGGACTGTTTTCAAGTTTTTTTTGTCCCCCTGAAAACATATGTAGGTCAAATACGAACCGAAACGAGAAAAATTTTGTTGTAGCCACACCTACCTTCATGCCAAATTGATGTGCAATATAACTCTGTAGGCTAAATACGATAGGGTTTTGCCCAGAAACGTGCCTAGAAAACTTTCAATCTTTTCCAACACCAAATGTATGTATCCCAGTAGACAGAATGGAGCTCTCGAGAAAAATCAAATAAGAGGAAAAGTCGTCAATTTAAAATCGATACGTGCCACCAAGTAATCAATTGTTATACATCTTCATCTTGAGCCCGGCCCGTGTGCGGTCGTCCATTTTCTAGTCTCGAAAGCATTTTGACTGTTTGATTTTTCTCATTTCTTACAATATTATTTGGGTCGTTTCATTGGCAAACAAACATCAAGACATATGCAAATTTGGTATCATGCCATCTTCAACTTTGACCTTCTTCAGACCGGCCGTAGTGATAGTGGTGGTGGTCGACATAAGTCGGCCCAACCTTAAGAAATTAGAATTCTGAAGAATTTCGGAAGATAACAACGGGATTGGATACTTTATTGTTAATCCGAAAAAGGTTTTCTTGAACGCATCTTGATGGGCGTTGGATTTGTCCAAACGTATACGAGGGCACATAAATTTATTTTTCCCCAACAAAATAGTGACGTCAAAGAAAAAACGAGCCCACTGAAGGGTAGGTGCGGGTCTAATATTTTGATTATTTTTTTCCTTGTTTTTGGGAAACCCAGAGGAGAGGGCTGGGGTGGTTTATGTTTGACTAACTTTTCTCTGTTGTACTTACATCCACGAGTATTTGATTTTGGTAGTTGTAATCAAAAATGCAAATGGAGCCATGAATTTAGAATTAGTCTGAAATGTTGCTTTTTTTCCCAGGCATTCGGGGGTTTGATTTGTTTCGTTTTGGTGTTCCTGGAACCTGACCAAACTGAAAATGAAAAAAGCAATCTATATCCATTCTATGGTGTAGTTTATTTATGCTGAATCGTTTGTTTGTTTTTTTTTCGCTCTGTTTTGGGATAGAGGGCACAGGGGGCTTAGACACCCATTCACAATATGTATTTATTTCTTTTTTTGGGGAAGGAAGTAATGTCCTGGCTATAGAGGACGTGCCCGGAGTATAGAAATAATTTACTTTAATTTTGTTTGAAAATCCATGTCTGGAAAAGCTGTTTGTGAAGAAAAATTACACAACAATGGATTTCAAAGCGTTTCATGCTTCAGACCCTGGATGAAAGGGGATGAAATCTCGTTTCTCGTCTCGTTTCTAAGACAGAATAAAGTTAATTCTATCTTTTTCTTCTTCTTCCGTTGACACAACAACAAAGAACAACACAACACAAAAGCGTTAAATCCTGACGGAATGATAGCCTGTCCTTTAAATTTGTAAGAGGCCGATAAATTGAGGATATCGAATAGCTAGATAGACATCTTCTTGTTCGATAGGTAAGGTTTCCTTTTATGAAGGTACTTTATGTCCTGCCAACAACAAAATACAAACGAAATAATTCCTTGGTGATGTTTCGGTTCATTAGGTGAGTTTATTTTGTGAATTTTAAACTTTTATCGGATGGTTTATCCAGACATTTTTCGTTGATTAAAGACGATTTTCTTTTTCTGTCTTTTTTTTTTTTGTTTTTTGTAATCGAATGGTTGTGGAGTGTTAAAATTGGAATGAGGAGGATGGCTAGGGGTCTTGGTGTTACCGTAATAAAGGAATGTTTATGGGTCATGAAAAAAAATAAATGTAATGATGTCAATTTGTTTTCAATTCCTTGGGAATGATATTGAGCCTGTATTTTTTACAGAAGATAAAGCAAACATTTGGAAATATTATTTAAATTTTAGTGTGAAGGGATATTAAAAAACGCAGGCTATTATTATTAGATGAGGTTTCGTTTGTTGGCATTATTTTTATGTTTAAAGTATTATTTAAGGAATACTTTTAATAAGAAGGTCGTGAAATAGCGAAATTCCTTTTCGATGATGCTCTAACAAGAACTGTTAATACGATTGCTCAGGTTTGAACAGAACGACGAAAGTTGGGTAAGCTAGTTTGAATTGATGCACGTTTCATCAAACTTTTTTGAAGTACCTTCAAAACATAAATTCTGCATAATTCAACATCTTTTATCTCCAAGTCTAGGAAGAAAATATAATTGGGCTCGTAGTCAGGAGCTCAAAAATCTACGTTATTGAAGCGGTGCTTGGGATTTTCTAAATTCTTGACCGACAATAATGCTTTCGTAGAGATCTTTTCTAGAGAGGGGGAGGGGGTATATGTCCACTAAGGCATGTCTCCTTTTCAACAGTCGGCAGCGAAAGAAACGGTGGCGTCTACAGTTTCAGTCACTATGAACTACTTAGTGAACGGTTTGCCCGGCTTCCTGTCCTTGGAGTTAAATTAAAGACCTGGCCTTCCAGGTTGGGGGTCGTGCGTCGGGGTGATGGCCCGGCCACATAAAGAAGAGATAGCTCCGAAACACCAACAAGGTTAGGATACGTTC
Source organism: Sphaerophoria taeniata (assembly GCA_943590905.1). Taxonomy (NCBI): domain Eukaryota; kingdom Metazoa; phylum Arthropoda; class Insecta; order Diptera; family Syrphidae; genus Sphaerophoria; species Sphaerophoria taeniata. Next base: position 150,976,229 of record OX016541.1, read on the forward strand.
GGAATTAATGATGACGACCCACGCAAACGATTTAAGGACAACGAATTTAGGTTTTGCACTTGGAACGTTCGGTCGCTTAACAAACCACAAGCAGCCGAAAAATTAGCATACGCCTTTGACTGCTATAAAGAAGATATAACCACCAAGAAACTTAATAGGATGGTCCAGGCCTACAAAAAACGAAGAATTGTGACATCCACGACTTCTACCGGGAACAAAATCAACATCTATTTGGATGTGGATTCGTAGTTTGAAGTCGACTCAAGAGGAAGGTCTTGAGTTCTAACTCAGTGAATGAGCGCATCACGACACGAGTAGCTCTCGAGCTCTATGAGTAGCTCTCGAGCCCTACGAGTAGAAAAGAATAGAGAAGCAAGAAACGAGATCATCTGAACTACACCAACTACAGTGGTATACATTTTCTTAACATCGCCTACAAGATCTTGTCTGACGTGTTGTGTGAACGTTTAAAGCCTTTCGTCACCATCCTAATAGGTTCTTATCAGCGTGGATTCAGACCCGAAAAGTCCACAATCGATCAAATATTCACTCTACTGCAGATCTTGGAGAAGATTCAGGAATTTCAAATCGATACCTACTACCTTTTTGTCGATTTAAAGGCCGCTCATGACAGCATCTAACTACAGGGTGATTTTCAAACGAAATAAAACCAAAAGTAGTGGACATACCGTTACAAAACTTGTTTATTCTTGTAACACACGATCTGAATTTTTCATTACATGGTTTGAAAGATGATATCGGACAAGTGATGGCCTCCGTTTTCGATACACTGAGATACCCGATTTTCGAAGCTCCTCTGAACTCTTTGAAGCATATCGATGGGTATGTTGGTTGGGTGTGCTGGATGGGATTTCGTCACGTTTCCGCTCTCCCTGAATGTTTTCACCCACGAAACAATCGACTGCCGGCCAGGAACGCGACCTGCGGGATGGATGTTGAAGCGAGTACGGAAAGCAAGTTGAGTGGAAATACTGTTGGAAAAGTAAGCCTCGCAGCAAATGCGCGTTGCTCTTTCGTCCAATGCATGATGCCGACTGACTGCGGCCTAGATGAAACTGCAGGAAGTCCCCTAAAAAATGAGACACTCTCCATCCATATCCGACCACCTCCCCCACTCCCGCTTGGCGCCAAAAACAAATCAGCAAGTTTTCTTGCCGCACCCTGTATATATAATGCCTAGTTTTGGCATCCCAGAAAAACTCGTCCGTCTGTGTAAGATGACAATGGAAAACTCACTCTGTTCCATCATGGTCGGAAAAAACCTAACGGACGCATTTGACGTCAAAAAAGGTTTTAGACAAGGCAATGCGCAGTCATTCGATTTCTTCAACATCACTCTTGAAAAGATTGTGCAAAACCCCAACGTTAACACCAGAGGCACAATTTTTCAAAAGTCCGTACAGCTTCTAGGATACGCATACGACATTGACATAATTTGAAGAACACAGCGTGATATCAGTGGAGCGTTCGTGAGCCTTGAGACGGAGGCTAGGAAGATGAGTCTAGCGGTTAACGAGGACAAGACCAAGTTAATGCTGTCAACAACAATGGACACTCAACATCGACGTTTTGGAGCCAACGAAAGCATATACAGATTAAACCCCCAGGTAGTAAAAGACTTTGTCTACCTAGATTCCGCTATAGGCTAGCAACACCAGTGCTGCAATCAAACGTAGGATCACTCTTGCCAATCGTTGCTTTTTTCAATTGAGTAGTAAAGTCCTCTCTCGAGCAACTAAAGTTTCTCTGTACAAAACTCTCATCATATCGGTCCTAATGTATCATGAAGAGACGTGGACCCCCGATGAAAATGCCTTGGGCTGCTTCGAGTGAAAAATTCTTCGAGTAATTTTTGGTCTAGTCTGCATAAATGGAAAATGGAGGCGAAGATTCAATCAAGAACTGTACGAACTGTTCAGCGACACTGACATAGCCAGAGAAGTTAAGGTCCAACGACTTAGATGGTTGGGTCATGTAGAGCGAATGATGCTCCGGCTCGTAGATTCTTCGAATCCAACCCGGAAGAACGTCGCGGAAGAAGAAGATTGCGACAAAGGGAGCAAACAGATGGTAGAGAATCTGAACCAACATGGCGTGCGAAACTGGAGACAGCTTACTAGGGACTGAGCTGGCTAGAGAAATTTGTTGGATGAGGCCCTGGTCCGACCCGGAACGTAAGGCCACCATTGGTAAAGTAAGTAAGAGATATACTCGTGTTCGGAAGACCTGTCTAACCTTTAGACTTGTATAAAACCCATTAAAAAGAAAAAAAATGTTGGTGTGCCTTAAGGCTCTGTTTTGACTCCCAACTTTGGGCTGCTGTTGCATTTACAGTACCGTTTGAAAGATATTTAACATACTTTTCAAGAGATTTTGTTGAATATTAAAAAACAAATACAAAATCTGCTTCTTTATCAGGTCATAAAATATTATTTATCATAATACAAATCAGTTAAAACCCCATAAAGCCGAAAAAACCGTCCACCCAAATCCTCAGAAGGTCCATAAGAATTAATAATCCGCGACCAACAAACAACAGAACAAAAAATAACATAAATAACCCCAGTCGTACTTATCTGAATACATATTGCTATTTTATTTTTTAATTTAGCAATTAATTTAAGAGTTATTTTCCTCTTTTTTTAATTCGCCAACAAGTCATTTAAAATTTGTTTTCAAAATTTTTTTAATTACACTTGTGAATGGTAAATTGCGTGCACTTATGTGTACGTATGTGTCTGTGTTGAATATGACTACGGAAATAACCCAAAATTGCAATAGGGATGATAACACAAAACATAAAAATGTGAAAAAATGAAATGAATGACTGAGCCTACGGAACAAAAAAACGAAATGAGAAAAATATAACCTCAAACAAACAGTTCATCAGTTTTAAGCTGATGAAATTAATCTCCGCGGTTAAGTCCACTCGACCTTTTGACACCAAAAAAAAAGAGAAATAAAATACACGAATGCGCTTACGCTTACCTCTTTTTCCAGGATGAATCCTTAACGCTCCAGTAATTAAGCCCTTCGTGCCCCACTGCTCTCCTGAATGCGCACTCTTTATCACACAGCAATGGAGTTGAAAAATCTCTTCTAACTTTTATTTCTCGTCTTCTCCTTCTTTTGCTTTTTTTTTCTGTATTTTTATTTTTTTCTGTAATCCTCTGCCCCACCACTAGGTAACCGCATTTTTGTCATTAAAAAGTTACACGGCCACTCCACTATACGTTAACCGGCAGCGGCAGCGTTCGCTGAATATGACGTTCTTCTATACAGTGGCAGAAGGAGCAGCAGCGTTCTCGTTCACTATGGCGTATGTGCATCCTCTGTATCGTATTATTATACCGAAGGCAATCCGATTTTTCGTCCTTTGTGTGTGTGTGTGTTTGTGCAGGGCAATTCTAGGATAAAACGTCCTGTGTCTAAGCCTCAAGCCTGACAGACTAAGGAACAACTGCAAGGAAAGAAAATACACGCTGAATTAATATAGAGGATCCTTCTGCAGGAGCAAAACTAGAAAATAGTAGTATGGCGTTGTTGTATTGTGTTCAGATGCATGCATGTGAAAGAGCGAAATATCTCGGATTTCCCTGTGGCAAATAGGGAGTGGAACGTTATAACTTGCACCACATCCAAAACGTGGACATCAGTTATCGTAAGTCTAACGGTTTAAGCGGAGGAGCAGCTTGAAGTCAGAACAAGATGAAGAAGAAACGACGACGACGACACAAACTAGGGAGAGAGTGAGAGCGAGGTTTTGTCTTTCCATTTTGTGCCGGGTTAGTTGGCTTGGGTAAATAACAACTTGCCTCGGCAATGAATCTGACAAAGGATTCTGCCTCGCTGCTAACCCTTGTAGCGTTTCAAAAGTCCATGGAAGTGCAAACAATGAGAGCATGAGATACGGAATTGGAGCTAGGGCCTTGATGGCTGTGCCTGGGTCTGGACTAGGCAGTGGCAATAGTCGCAACTCCAATTGTGTACACAAATCCTTCTATTTGCATGGTGGCGCAACAAATATTTGAGAGAATTTTTTTTCACCTTCCCGAGTTTTGCCTTAATCCCTATTCTGAGATGCTAATTTGTATTTCGTGTATTGTGTCTCCCTTTTTTGTCTTTTTTAAGGTAAAAAGTCTTTTCCTCTTTTTTGGTTTTCTATTTTTTGTGATGAAGAAAAAAAGGAGACAAAATTCCTTAATTAAGAATTTTTTTACGGGAAACAGCATGTTACTAGGACAAGATGAAGGCGAAGCGAGTAAACGTGGTTATTATTGTTTCTTTTTTTCGTCGTTTTTCCTTTTTTGTTTTTGTATTTGTTTCTGTGTTTTTGTTTGCCGCTATTTACCTGCGGATTTTTCCGGTTCCCAAAGCTTAACCATTTATTAAAGTTCCAGGAAATAAAATGAAACAAAAAAGAGTAGCATACTTTTAGGGGAACAGCAAGAGAAGGCGCAGTTTTAGGGGTATCCTTTGTTTTGCATTTTTTATCGTTATCTTTGTAATAAAAAATTTACAATCAGACCGCAGATTATTTAGGGTGCTTGTGAGAAGGAACAACAAAAAATAATGTCAATTTGTATATTTGTGAAGATTTTCACGGCTTTTGGGGGCAATAAAAAATAAAGTGAAATAAGATTTCTTTGAGGTTGAAGAAGGATTCAAATAAAATTTTGTGTTTATGACTTGGAAGATATAAACGAGCTTAAATATTTGTGGGCCTAAGGCTGGCACCCAAAATGACTTAAATGTGAATCGATTTAGGACAAAATTCTGACAATCCTAAACGAGGACAGAATCTTGTGTGTCTCAGCCCTTACAGCTGACCCAATTAATATTCTGCAGCCCTGCAGCAATACCGCACCTTAAGCTCAAATAATCAGGACATCATTGATTGATTAACAGTAACCGTCTCAAACAATCCACACAATCCTTATTTATCGATCCGTTGTGTTGGCAAGGATTCAACAACTCGTCAAACACGTTGTCTATAGATTGTTGCATAGGTCAATGGCTTCCAGCACGGGAACGGGTCGTTATTCTGTATTCCAAAATTCTGTATGAACAAAATTCTGTATCTGAAGAAAAAATTCTGTATGAACATAATTCTGTATTCCATTATTCTGCTTTTCTATTATTCTGTATTTCAAAATTCTGTAAATCCAAAATTCTGTTTTTCAAAATTCTGCAAATCCATTATTCTGCTTTTAGAGATTCTGTAATTCAAAATCTCTACATTAAAACTCACAGTTATGAACAGGTTTTTTAATTGCCTGTAGAACAATTTTTATTCAATTAACAAATTAAGTACTATTTTATAAAAAAAAAAAAAACAAAACAAAAAACAAATAACGAAAAAAAACACAAAAAAGCAAATAACAAAAAAGCAAATGCAAATAACAAAATGAATAACATAACTTAATATGGATGAAAATTTTTAGCTAACCGTCTTAAATAGTCTACGTTACTTAATAATCTTCGTTTTTTAAGTAAACGTTTATCCTTTCCTTTATTAGATTTTAATAATTTAATATTTGCCATTTTTTCTGAATTCAATTTATCACGATTATCTTATAACACTTAACTTAAGCTGTCGAACGCAAAATGTGTTATCAAGGTATGTGATTCATGTAAACCATATGCAAATTAGTTGGAGAGAGATCCGTTACGTTAGAATTATAATCTATGCTTCAAGGTTCTGCATAGAAAACATCAAAAATCTGTACTCCTAAATTCTGTAAATGATAAAAGAAAAATTGTTTTGATAATGAAAAAAGTGCGCACTTTTTTTCATTATCAGAACAATTTTTCTTTTATCATTTACAGAATTTAGGAGTACAGAATTTTGGAATACAGAATTTTGAAATCCAGAATTTTTTATTTACAGAATTTTAGAATACAGAATTTTGAATTTACAGAATTTTAAAATACAGAATTTTGGAATACAGAATTTTGGAATCTGAATTTTGGCCCATACAGAATTTCGACCCCAACCCTTCCAGCACGGTTGTACCTCTTCCATGCCAAAGAAGAAAAAAAAACACACTTCAAAGAATATTCTCTTTTTTTTTCTTTCTGTGTCAAGCATGTGGTTGAGGCATTATTATTCATAGACAGGGTCTATATTGAGCACACACAGGCCTAAACCAAAAGTGAATGAGGGTCATTTTATGTCTCGTTGTGTTATGCGATCACATATCTACACTAAAAACGAGTATATGAGGAAGAAAAATGATGTCGAGTAGATAAACCTGATTGGGTATACAAATTTTTATAGTACGTGTGAACTTAAAAGAATGTTTGTTATGTCCTTTGGCACAAATTACTTTGTAATTGGGTTTCGGTTTCAATTTTTTGTCTTTTCTAGTTTTATGAACTTATAAAAATTACCAAGGAGTGTAATTACGAGTTGGGTTTTCATAAAGAAGTGAAACGATTTGTTGAAGGGCTTATGGGGGGTTTAAGGTTAAACTATTGCCTTATTTTTGGCTCATATTGTTTTAAAATAGAGTACACACACGAAATGTGCTAAATTGTCTTGTGTCGAGTGAATAAAAGGACTTTTTTCTGAAAAATTTGCGATTAGTAATAATGAGGTTTGATTTATTAGCTTTTGTTGTCTTGCGTATGGCACTTCTTGGACAGCTTTGAAAGGTCCAGTTTTTACAGATTTGACCGCATAAATCAGGTTGAATTTGACCTATGGCATCGATTGTGTTGTCTATGAGGACTTAGTTATTCGCATAGACCTGCGAACATCACACGAACCTTTCCATGAAAGCTGTCGTGCAGAATATCGATTGTGTCTTGAGCTAATTGGCACGTAGCACCATAGAAACCAAATGTCTTCGGCGTCTATATCAATCAATTCAATCCGCAAGAAGTTTGTGATCATCGACCTGTAGGTTCATCCAAAGATGATTTCTCGAACGAATTTAGGATTAGATTCCTACTGCTCCAAAACCCAATTGACGAAAACACGACGCTGCAATTGGTCGTTTAGTTTCAGCTCTTATGTCAGTTGGATTTTTTATGGATGTAGGCCCCAATTACGACGTCAGATCGATCATCTTTTGGTCAACGACAAGCGAAGTTCTTGTGAGCGACGTGGAATTGAATGCCTTGGACTTTGTTGCACACTTTCACGAAAAGCGGCGATGCGATGTTTTCATCAGATCCTGCGTTTCGTGGTGGACTTTAATTTGCTTTGAGAACACCAATTGTGCTCGTAAAGATTTTAATTTTGCAAGTGTTGCTTGACGCTGTATCTGATAAGATGATTTTCTTTAGTCACTGTGACTGATCAAAGGACCTTATATTGACAGAAATTAAAAGTCAAAATCATGCATTAAATAAAATTACGGAAAATGGTACGCATACGCCACAGTGTATTATGCTGAGAAGCGCGCGATCGAGGATATAGAGGGATGTCAAAACAGGAACGAAGTTCAAAAGTCAAAATTGACAATGTGAAGATAGCGATATCTACACTTAAGTCGAACAAAGCCGCTGGAGAAGAGGGCCAAGCCACTGAACTGTACAAAGCAGCTGGAGATGATTTGTTAAGAAGCATGCACCAGCACATCTGCACAATATGGTCGAAGAAAAGCATGTCCGACCAATCGTATGCAATTGAATAGTAAAGTCCTCTCTCAAGCAAATAAAGTGTAATTGAACAAAACCCTCATCATCCCGGTCCTAATGTATGGTGCAGAGACATGGACCATGACAACATCGTATGAAAACGCTTTGGGCAGCTTCGAGAGAAAAATTTTTCGAGTGATTTTTGGTTTAGTCTGCATAAATCGAGAATGGAAAAGAAGATTCAATGAAGAACTGTTCGAGCTATTCACTGACTTAGCCAAAAAAGTTAAGGTGTAACTATTTAGATGGCTGGGTCACCTAGAGCCAATGGAAAACAATGCTAAGGCTAGTAGAGAGTTCAAATACAACTCGGATGGACGTCGCAGAAGAGAAAGACCGCGACTTAGGTGGAGCACACAGGTGGTAGAGGACCTGAACTAACTTGGCGTGCAAATCTGCAGACAGCTAACTAGACACCGAGCTAGCTGGGAACGTTTGTTGGATGAGGCCCTGGTCCGACCTGGACTGTAGCGCCACCATAAGTAAGTAAGAAGGTAAGATTGATCAAAAAACTTTATTTTGAAAGAAAGTAAAAGACATAATAATATGGGCGCCGCGAGCTGTCAAAACCATGCGTGCAAAAAAATCCGGCAAAAATGGTACGTATACGCCATAGTGTGCGATGTTTCTGACTTAAACGACATATCTCATAGTTCCTTTATAAACTGAAAAGCATCAAGTATGGTGACAATGATAACAATTACACCTGTTACTAAGGCTGGAGGATTAGTAGTAGTAAGGACATTACTATCAGTCCTCTTTGTCAAAATATGTTATAAGAAACTCCAACAAAATATCCTCTTGAAACTGCTTCGGCTCTTGAACCAATTTATGTTGCTTTAAAACACTCACTCTTCAACCTCCCATTCTCGATTGAAGGAAATAAATTTTTGAGTACTCAAAACATCGAAATGATGGCTCATAAATCCTTCAGACGTTATTTATTTTTATAACAAGAGATTAAGCACCAGATATGCACTCGCCGCGGTTTTCCATTAGCGAGGAAAGAAGGATTGGTTAAAGCATTCAAATAATGTTTGTTAGAGTTTGGTTCCTCAAATAAAATTGAAAAACTGTTTCCTCAAATTGCAAACGCGTCATGCATTGAGAGTTTTTGGAGAACCAATAATCGTTAAACCCATTTTTATTTTTAAACCTTTGCATGTTCTTGTCCGTTTTAAAACGAAAGTAGTAAAAGTTTCACAAGAGTGAAACTTTTTCAGAGAATAGAACAAAAAACCGAAATCTTGCAACCAATCCTTCGTACACATTGGTTTAATTGAAACCGAACCCTTGTAATTATCTGCGACAACTTTATCAATAAACCTTCTGCACAATTGACACCCTGACAATTGGGGTTTTTGTGGAACTTTTTCAATTTAATTTCACCTGTCGTAAGGACATCTCTATAATAATGTCATTTTTCCTTTTGTTTTTGTCATTTTCTCGTTAGTCGAAATCGAGTGGACTTACTCATAACCCTGGTGATTCTGCCTGCAAGCAAGTGTGTACTAACAAAACCACAAAATGAACTAGAATCGACCCTTCTGGCCAAAAGATAGAGGCGACATTTTGATTAAACTAAAAACTTAAAATAAATAGAAAAAAAAAGAAAAATCCACTCCCATATAAAGCAAGAAAAAAGGGATAAATCTTGCAATTTTCCCGGGCGTCATACATGAGATTGCTAACTTTTTGGGAAAGAAGCGAAACAAATTTTCAAGTTTTCAACACGGAACCATGACTGCAGGGAAAACACATGTGTGGGGCGGCTGGCCCAAGCGGCAGCAGCCGCATCGATGGCACAGACAATGACTGAAGGATGAATATATGGAACTTCAACTCCATCATGCCAAAACAACGACGACTACACATAGATTGAGGCTGCGAACATTTCTAATTCTAAATTCCCTTCGAAGGTTTTTTTTTCGCTCGTTTTAGTTGTTGTACTCAGTTGTACTTGTGGTATGAAAACCCAGTGAAAGCTATTTTATTCTTCTCAACGGTGTTCTGGGAATGGAATGAAGTGTTTTCGAGAATTTGCATAAAAACCATTTTGTGAGTGAGAAAAAAATAAAAAGACTTCAAACAACGACAGCTATGAAGTGAAATAACAATAGATGCCACGACTGCCGCCAACGCTGCCACGCCGAGTGAGAAGAACTCTGCCATCACATAGATAAATTCTAATTGAAGTGAGTTTTTGAACAGAAACAAACAGCAGCGGCAACGATTCGTTAGTTTTGACTTTGAGTCGGGAGTCGTTTCGTCAAGCTTATGTGCCATAAATTTTGCGGCTAACTGCAATGTTGTTGTGTCTATGGCAGTATTCGGGGGGTAAAATTTCGCGAAACTGGTCCAATATATAAATCGTTGGTTGGAAAACGTTTTATGCCTTTTAATTGATGCAAAATCCAATTTCAACTATATTGAAAGGTTTTTTTTTCTCTTATTCTGCTGTATTGTTTTTTTTTCTAGTCTGGTTAGAAAGTTTACATATATCGAATTTAACGGTCTTTGAACTTAGAGGTACTATTTACGCTGAAAGGCCTTAATATTACAAAACAAATCATGAACCAAAGAGTAATTCAACTTATTTCGGACGGAAGTGGAAGCATCTGACTAATCATTACACATCACAAACTATAATGGATGCAGTTCATATATGGATTTGACTTTATCGAATTATAATTCACATCGTGTTTCAGTTAGAAAATCCTTAAAAGACCAGCAAAAAAAACACCAGAAACACGCATTACGAACACAACGCAAAAGACACTTAGTATTTTTGACAACTGGTCTCTCCAGAATTGTCTTGGACATAGGAACTTTTAATAGTGTAAGGCTGTTATTCTCAGTCTGTGATCATAGTCTATGGCTGCTTTTATAAAATCAACATTTTCACACCCAAAGTTTCAATGCTTCTTTGGAAAGAATCCTGGAACTGTATAACATATTAGACGAGGTTTAACTGTCAGGTCAATACTCATAAGTCATAACCATTATTCCACAAGTACTGCAAAAATTTAATAGATCTGAAACCAAAGTCTGGCACTAATTACCAAACATTATTCCGATATCTGGCTGAAAGAAAATCCTCATACGAAAATATTCCTGTGACTTTTGTTAGTAATTTGTTCGGATCTTTGTTTTTTGTACAAACGTCCAGTTAACATCAGAAATCCGATTAATTTTTTTGATAAAGGAGCTACTTTGCTTGACTTGTTTTTCGTAAGTGATGTAGTGTTGATGTAGCATTTTTTTATCAACTTTCCGCATCTGCTTTTTCAAAACATGACTTTAATCTTAAATATTCTGACAAAAAGTATCATACCGGGACTTCAAAAATATAAATTGTCAGTATCTTGAAGAGCACACTACAGTCATCAATCGGGAAAGTTTATTTACTTTGCCCTCCCCTAACAAACAATTGCAATTCCGAACGAATAATATCCAAACCCCTTACGATGCTCATGTTCCTTTGAAAACTAAAATTCTAAAACAAAATGATAAACCAAGGCTTACGCATAATTAGTGATGGGATCATTCGAATGATATAATCGATTATAATCGATTATGGCAATCATTCGAGATCATTCGATTATTGAAATCATTCGAATGATTGCTCAAACCCTGCTACAACTACTACTCTTCAAAATTAAAATCTCAAATTAAAAAAAATCGAATGACGATTATTAGTATTCGAATGACGATTATTATCATTCGAATGCAAATAATCGATTATTATTATTCGAATGAAAAATCATTCGAATGAATAATCGATTATTAATAATCGAATGAAAAATCATTCGAATGAAAATAGTACTCGAATGAAAATAGTAATTGAATTAAAATAGTAATCGAATGAAAATAGTACTCGAATGAAAATAGTAATTGAATGAAAATAGTAATCGAATGAAAATAGTACTCGAATGAAAATAGTAATTGATTGAAAATAGTAATAGAATGAAAATAGTACTCGAATGAAAAGGATCGATTATTAGTATTCGCATAAAACCAAATCGAATGATGATTCTTTGAAGTTTTAATTCGAATGACAATTTTATTTCTAGTTAAATTTGCAAATCTTTGCAATGGAATTTTGTTTATGATTTTTGGTTACTTTTTTAAAGGCAAACAAAAATTTGTATTTGGAGATTCTTTGCTTTTTTTTATATATGTACATGATTGGTAGAAATTTTTGCGAATTAGTGTTTAAAAAATGAATACGGAACATTGTTTATAGCTAAGAAGAATAACTGGCTATTTTTAAAAATGTTTCTAAAATTAAATTGACCAATAAACCCAGGTCGGTACCTACCATCTGAGAGGGTATTTTCTAAGGCAGGTCTATTGACGAATGACCGTCAATATTATTATACCTGTAAAATAGCTCATTGTGCACTGTAAACATTAAATTTTTCACCATTTTCATTCGATTTCGTAATTCGAATGATCATTCGAATGATCATTCGATTATTCAAATCATTCGAATACTATTTTCTCGATTATTGAAATCATTCGATTATGCCCATCACTACGCATAATATAAGACCGTTAATGAAACAACGGGATAATGCTTATAACAATTGGAAGCGATACCGATTGACTGAATTGCAACGCTTGTTTCGTTCGTTGCGAAACCAAGTCACAGCTGAAATCCGTTTATCTAAATCCCAAATTTTGTCTAATCAACTGAGTTCTTCATTGAACGGACGTAAATTGTGGAGGAACCTGCGTAACGTTAATATTGGTAAGGCAAGAAATTTGCCTGCTAACGATGTTGATGTAAACCTGCTTAGTAAATCATTTATCTCAGTCCCATCAACCCCGCCTTTGCCGATTTCCTCGGAAAATATTTCGTTTAGGGAACATTTACATCACCCTAGTTTCAGTTTTCGTTATGTGGATGCTACTTATCTGTTGAAAGTCTGCTTTCTGTAAAGTCAAGTGCTGTTTGTCTGGATAGTATTAACCTCAAATTTTTAAAAATGATTTTGCCAATTTTGATGCCCTACATTAAATATGCATTTAACACTATTTTTATGTCTGGAGTTTTTCGGACCTTTGGAAGACAGCAAAAATCATACCACTTCCTAAAAATGCTAAATTATCTGAATATATGTAGGGAATTAGGATTAGGAAGTCAGACGAACGACAGAAAACAAAGAAAAAAAAACAATGAGGACAATTAAAACTTAAAAATTCCACTTTCCCATACAATTAATTGCATCACCCAACACTGCTACAAGTTCAAAATTGGATAAAACAATAGCTTAGCATTAGAAGGCAAGGTAAAAGAAAGCGCCGATACCGCATCGGAATGTTGAAAAATGGACCACTGCAATGCAGAGGAACCGATCAAAGTATACCTTGCATAGGTATATAAGCATATAAGCAAACTACTAGAGCAATAAGGCGATTAGAGTTAGTTGGCATAGACATTTCTTACAAGGAGGTACATTAGACCCAATAGTTTAAAATAAAACAAGTTTTTTTTATAACTAATTAAGAGTGGCTCATATCCAATAACTTTACAAGTCAACCGAATTGAAAGTTCAGTTTTTTTTATAAAACAAAATCAACAGTGATCGCCGCAAACATCATACTTTAATTAGTTTTTTTTCTTTAATTGGTGAGTTTAAGTCATTTTCTCATAAAATAATAAAAATCGAAAAATAGAATTTTTAGAACTCTTAAATAATCCCCCCCCATATAAAGGAAAACGAAATTTAATACCCAAGCTCATCAAATACTTAGAGCTGGTGAAATTCACCTCTAGGTAAGAATTCGCCTCTACATTTTTTTTCTATTAGCTTTTGATCGTCTTGTTATAATTACTGATTTCTTATCAGATAGCAGCAAGGGGTGCTGTCGAAACTTTAATCGGTTAGACACGAAGCGCCAACGCAAAGAGCCACGCGGGGTCAGGGGAATAACCAAAGGCAATCAAAAATTAAGAGAAAAACATAGCTCCATAAAAAAACAAAAACACTCAAATTGATCTACGGTGCAGTAAGAGCAGCAAGGTGAAGAAAAAAGAAGAAAACGAACGTCGTCTAAAGGAAGACGAAAGACATCATAATCTCTACGATGGTCACTCTGACGTCAATTCAACTGGAACATAAGTCTTTTCGATGATATAGAAGAGCCAGCAGCTTTAAATAAATACCCCTTCGCGTATTCCCGTTCCTTTCTTTAAAGCTCTCTACTTCAACTTCATAAGTAAAAAAAAAGAAAGAAATAATTTGGTTAACAAAAAAATAAAATTAGAAACGAAATTTAAAAAAAAAAAAGATAAGTACTCGTCCAATTAATTATCCTATTGATGAACAAATATAAATAAGAATAACTTTTAGTTTGACAGTCAAAGTAATAAGTGATCACACGAATCCAGTCAAAACCGTGCACAGTTTTCACCAGGAATCGTCGCAGTAAGTTCCATAGAAGCCAAAGTGAGTAACCAAAAAGATATTTGTTTTATTTTTATTATATTTGTGAACATCAATGGAGAGTACCTAATGAAATGTACTCATTTTTAGCAAAAGTAAACATTTAGTAAAGTTAAAATTAAAACACAAAAAAAAAGAGAGAGTAACTTAAAGATTGAAAAGAGTTATCATTTTTTTTTGTATCCTTAATCTACTATTAGGAAGCTATTTGGACTATAATACTTAAAGAATTATTATTAGAAGACATTAGTATTACTAAGTGCACCACCAAAAATTACAAATAAAAGAAAGAATAATTGTTTTTTTTCATAAAAATGTATATCGCAAATTTTTTTTTTTGTAATTATTGATACCTACTTAATGGGATTGTAAAGACCAATACACGAAAAAGAAAGATTTTTTTTTGGAGTTTATGATAATTTTTTGTCGACCGATTGTGAATTGATGATGTTTTAAGGGCTAAAATAAGGATGTGAGCTAAGTGGAAAGAGTGAGTGAAACCTTCAAGCGGATGATTTAAAAACAAGAGATTCTTGTTTCAGTTCAGGGGGTTATTGTCTAATAAGGAGCTTTGGCAGTAACCAAAGGTGTGTTTCGATGAGGGTTTTGTTCTTTATTCGAAATGCTAGGGGAGGGCTGATTGCTCCAGGAACACCATCACCTATGTTCCCATTGACAGTTAGTTTAAGGGTTATCTTAGTTCGGGTTCTGCTCTCGTATAATTTATATTTCTCGAATTTTCACCATCGGAAGAAAGGCCTGAAAAAACGTAACACCGTCTATTTTCTGCAACAAGATCCCACCCCTCCGACGAGCTAGGATGAGCGTGTGCTTAAAGGCCAACCAGTTGTGAAGGAAGTAGACAACCCTTTTTCTATCCGTTTTGGTGGCGGTCTGAACGACCTGTAGCGGTTGGATTCAAACCTTTCGGGTATAAAAGGGAACTTACGCCAGAGTGTAATTTCGCTGTAATAATCTAAAGCAATGGAGTAAGGAATTCGTAGATCGATTCGTTGATTTTTATTGGTTTTCTCCTTAAACAACGCGTAATCTAAGAAAAGTACACTCGGGCGTATACTTGTTATTTTTAATATAATCTATTGAATCGATTTATAAAGTAGAAAAAAAATAAATAAAACCAAGTTCGTTACATATATAGACCTATCTCAATTCTACCCTATTTTTCTAAAGTCTTTGAGAGAATTTTACAGAGGCAAATACAGCTCGTTTCTCACTCCATAACAATCTGGTAATTCTTTGTAAAAAAAAACTTATGCAACAGTTTAATTTTTCTGCAATTTCCACTAAGCTTGTATATTCTTATTGTTATTTGACTAACTGTTTGTGTAGTTTTTTACCTACTTCGTCCAGTGTTCCTCATTTAATCGCCCTCTAACTTGGGGCAACCATATAAATGGAAGTATAGATAAAGTTGACGGTACCCTACGTACTTTATGGGTAACCCAGTATTTTACTTTACACCAGGTTAACACACGCATGTTGCTTGCCAAGACCTTTTAATTAGCAACCTTAATATTATGGTTGTGAACTATATTGCAATTGTAGTTATGATAGTAAAGGTAAATTTAATGTAGCTTTTAATAATATTGTTCCCTATTTTTTTGGCCCATGAAGGTATCACAGTGTATCCAATTTTGCTACCCTTCTGTTAGATTATGTCCTTTGATAACTACCTTAAACTTCGAAATTTGTTGCTACTCGCTGATATGCTGCTTACACACCATCCACAATACTTTTTTGACAAGATAACTCACCCTTCCTCTAGAAAATCTCGCCAATTGATTCATCCTCGCTATACATGCTTTACATCCGAACTTCAATTTTTTATAAATTCATTCCGACTCTAGAACTGGAACTGGCAGCACTCGCTGCTGTTCTACTGTTTTTTTAACAAAAAAATAGTGCCAGACACGGAAAAATATACTGGAGAATAGTATGAAGAAGTATTTTCAAAATCGTCCGGAGACTCTGTTTTGATCGTCCGGAGACTGGTACCGATTTTTGTTTTTTATAATAATTAATCTAAAAAAACAATAACTAGCAATATTTTTTAAATTAATTAGATTTCAAACAATCAGGAAATAATTATCAATGCAGAAAGTGAATTGCTCTATACTCAACACTTAAGAGAAAAAAGATTTTGAGTTTTTAAGTGGAACTGTCCGGAGGCTCCATTTAAGATCGTCCGGAGACTAGAACAATCGTCATTCTATTAAATCAATGTTTAAAGTTACTTTCAATTCATTCGTACACCAAACTACTGAGAAATATCTACAGTCCTAGCAAAATATTAAGTTTTGAATGAAACACTAATAGAAATAAAAATATTTACATAGAAAGTAAAAAAAAAGGTATCTGTCCGGGGACTGGTGCTGTTACCCTGTGCCTTATTTATTATTACGTCAATTTAACCCTACTTGTTGCATCTACTGTAATTGTATTTTGATAACAACAATATGTTTTTAAGTTTAAATTTTTTTCTGTTTCGATTTTTCACTCACGTTACTGAAACTCTTAAATTTGTGTTACATCCCCTTCTAGAACAAAGAAAACACAAATGCATTTCAATGAAAAGTTCAATGACACAACACAACCCTGCAAATAATGGAAACAAAAAAGTAACCCAAGTGGATCACTGCCAACGAAGAAAAATTCCAATTCCATTATTTCGCTTCCGAATTTAGAGCAATTTAAAATGTCCGATGTCAAAGAAATGAATGGAACTCACAACGTCCCAATTAAACGTCATTTAAATTTTTAATCGAGCACAACAACCAAAAAGCGGAATAACAAGTTACTCATCCTTTTTCCGAGTAAATGCAATTCCTTTCCAGATGTAGATTTTACCTTGTCATTTTGTAGACGAATTTTCATCGTCGTCGTCGTCGAATTGATAATTCATCAAACCGAGCTTAATTGCTTACTTAAATTCTGACGAAATTGCATCTTCCTCGCCCCACACATTTACATGTTGTGTCGGTTCAATTATTATTATTATTATTGTTATTTCTCTTGCCGTTTGTCGTCCTCAAAGTTGATTGTGGAACGACCTACAAATTGAACACTTACACAGCCAAATGCACAACCACCCACACTCACAAAGACAGACAGAGTAGTAGAAATTCGCTCTCTCAATTCAAGCATAATGAAAACCAATTATTTTGGTGAATAAAAACAAAACGGATACACGAAAGCTCCATCGCTCGTCGACACAACGTCCTTTCCAATGTCTGACAATTTATTCGTGTTAACACCAACATCGTTTTCTATTTGACAGGAGCACGAGCAAAATTAACTGAATTTCATCAAGTGGATGAACACAAAAATGTTAAAAATTGTGATGGAAATTCTGTTCGCATTCCGAAAACAGGTGAAAATTTGTGTTTTTCACACCAAAAATCAACAAATAAAAAAAATGTGAAGCCTCCTTACGTCATTCCAATTCCGTATCTTCCCTGACGTTTACAACATATTTTAGTATCCAAAAACGACAGCAATATCTATCTGTCGTGTCGTATAGCGTTGCGAAGAGAAGCCGAGTGAGAGATCCTTGTTCGAGAGTATCCTTTGGCACAAAAATCACAAATCGAAGAATTTTTTTCTCCTTTTTTTATTATTTCACTTCTCTTGTTTTCACTCGATTAACTATCGCGATGAAATTATTTTTTTCCTCTTTTATTTTTTTATTCCCACACTAAAATTCACATGACACAATCACGTACGCGCATCGATTTTACGATTTAGAACGACAACGACGTTAACACCGAACGGGAGGACCAAAAAAACAAACGAAAATCGAACAAAAAAATACCGAAAACTCGTTTAATCTATTTTTGTGTATAGAAAGACGAACAAGAACACACAAAACGATGAAGATGAGTTGCTCCCTGGAAACTGGAGCTCCAGCGCCAGCCTCACACAACACACAAGTAATAAGGATATATTTTGCAGGACTTCCTCAAAAGAGTGTATAGCTTTTTTTTCTTAAATAATTAATGAATCCTGATTTATGTAACTTCGATTATTTGAGAATATTCACGCGCGATGGTTCCGTTTCCGATTCCGTAATGTGTGATCTACAATTACTGTCAAAAGTCCCGTCAAAATGAATTTGCATTGCTTTGACATATAAAGGATTCTTCGAGTTGGACAATACAAACACAAAAAAATTACTCTGTTTTTGTATTAGAAAATACCGAGCGAGCGAATTCCGTCCGAACTACTTCACAGTTCACGGCCTTGTTCGAACTAAAAGAGAAAAACTCTTCCAGAATCGAGGTCCTGGGAATGAGCTTGTCACAAGTTGCCTGTCAGAGCTTTCGAGTGCGCGCAATTCCTTTGGATGAAAATGAACTCAGCCATATGGCACTCTGTGTGGGAAATTTTCCTTCATCCGAAAAGCTTTTTGTGTGAATTCCATTCAGCTTGTTTGATGGTGTTTGAATGTCCTGAGGCATGTCTTTTACTGTTATTTTTTTGTTTTAACGAACTGACGGATAGGGGGAAGAACGATGACGCTGTGATGGCTGGAGAGCTTTGTAAATGTCACGTGGAAATTCCGATGGTTAAGCAAATAATTCCCTATCCTACACATAAGCTGCTGCTGTCTATATTGTAGAGTTGTACAGGATTTGTATCACAGTGTGTGTTTTTTTTTTGCTGTGTATTATAGAAACACCATAATGTTGAATCGTAAAAGCCCTCTCGTAGGAATAAAACGGTTATCTACTCCAGTCGAGTGCTGCGAGGATTGGCATACTTTTTTGGTGCCATCAAAAGGAAACATGAAACAACAAAAAATGAGTAAAAAAACAACATCCAAGTTATGATTTCTATAACGGCTCTAGAAGAGGAGGACAAGCGACGATGACGACGACGACGATGAGAGGATGAGAACAAGGACGAAATCGGGCGACATGGAACAACAACGATAGTCAAGTCGAGTCGGCATAAGTTGAAAAGACCCTGTCATTGTGTAGGTGGCACTTGACTTGATTAGACGTCTGTATGATTAACTGGAGCACGATAAGAAACAGGGGAATACTACCCAAGCTGCTTCGGATTCAGATTTAGATTCAGAATTCGGATTTGGTGTAAGCGGTAAGGTATGCTTGCAACAGATAAAATTTGTAAGCTGGATTTTCCTGTGTCAATAGATTAAACTTTTGTGTTTAAAAAAGGTAAGCATCACGCAAACTTGGGAAATTCGTGTAATTTCTGGGTTGAATAATGGTGAATAATGCCAATCTGTGTGTTCGGGGGATCCTGTGGGATATCCTTTTTTAATAGAGCGGAATTGAATTTCAGTTTCGCTTTCTCTGTGTCTTCTTGCCATCATCCACTTTCCATGTGCGACCTCGCTGGGGATATGTCTCGTGGGATAAAAGAAAAGTCACTAATTTTAACGAGATGTCTGTTACCTACTTACATAAATTTAGGCGATACGGGGGCCAGCAGAGCATTAGGATCCTGGCTGCCACGATATTCTCTCTCAGTATAAACTAAACAGGGAATTGAAAAGTTGGAAATTATGTCTGATTTTTGAAAAAGAATAACAAATTTTGAGTGTGAGTTGAAAGTGCGCTGTAGCATGATGGTCGTCGCTTTTGAATTTCACTCTTGGAACAGAATGTGTTTGAATTTTTAATAATCTCTTTTAGAAGCAATTTCTATATTTTGAAAATGTCCCACCAGCATGCCAATTAGGCGATTTTCAATGGTTCTTCGTTAATTGCATTCGTTTCAAGGGATTGCTACGTAAAGTGGTCCAAGGACTCGACTCAATTCTGGTTGGAGGGCGAATTGTGGTTCTATATTTAGAGGACTCAGTCTAGAATCTATTTCATTACAAAAATCTCTGTTAATCTGAATTATAAAACAAAAATTTCAATACATTGATTTAGACTAAATGTTAGACTGGCTGACCCGTCGATCGTTGCTGCACAAAACCAATGTTTCTTTGTGTTTACGTAAAAACTAAACGTTTTTCTATTTAAGCATTAAACTTGAGGCAAAAAAAACCTATCCACTGGCAAAAATTGTTTGATTCTGTTAAAACGAAACCTGCGCTTGCAGCGACACCTGTGAATACTATTTTATTTTGATTTGTGAACAAAATAATTCGGATATCCCGATCAAGACCAACACGTGAAAATACTATGACGACAAACGGCTAAAATCGCTAGAGATCCTGTCTCCGAAAACCTCTTCAGAAATCTTTTGCTGCCAGCCCATAATGTAGAGAGCCAGTGGCAACACTGCCAAGCAGTCATCAGAGATGTCGCCTGCTAGGTGCTACGGCTTTCACGGCCACCACAATGAAGCCCCTGGTTTGACGATGAGTGACGGCGAGCACATGCAGCTAAGAAAGAGGCATAGAAAGCGGCACTGCAAAGAAGAATACGATCAGCTCGCTAGCGCTATGAGCAGAAAAGGAGAGAAGAGCACAAACTTTTCAGAAAGAAAAAAAAAGGAGCATGAGAAACGCACGATCGACATTGACGAAGTGAAGATAGCGGTATCTTAACTTAAGTCGAATAAAGCCGCCGGAGCAGGCGAACTGTACAAAGTAGCTGGAGATGTATTGTTTAGTAGCATGCACCAGATCATCTGCAAAATTTGGTCGGATGAAAGCTTGCCCGACGAATGGAACCTCAGCTTTGTAAGCCCAATCCTCAAGTAAGGAGATTTCCTGAACTGCACCAACTAAAGCGGTAAAATTCTGCTTAACATAACCTACAAGATCTTTTCTGCCGTGCTGTGTGAACGTTTGAACGTCAACAACCTGATAGGTCCTTATCAGTGTGGCTTCCGACCCGGAAAGTCGATCAAATATTCACTCTATGGCAGATCTTTGAGAAGACCCTGTTACTTCGATACCCACCACCCTTTCGTCGATTTCAAGAGACCAACTATAAAGAGCAATGTCTAGTTTTGGCATTCCAGAAAAACTCGTCCGTCTGTGTAAGATGACGATGGAAAACTCACGCTGTTTTTTCATGGTCGGAAAAAACCTAACAGATGCATTTCATGTCAAAAAAGGTTTTAAACAAGGCGATGCGCTGTCATGCGATTTCTTCAACAATCAGCATCATTCTTAAAAAGATTGTGCAGAACTCCAACGTCAACACTAAGAGAACAATCTTTTAAGAGTTCATCCAGCTGCTATAGGATACGCAAACGACATTGACAAATTTTAAGAACACAGCGTGATCAACCAACATACACGTTTTGGAGCCACTGTAAGTATAGACAGATTTAACTTCGAGGTAGTATAGGAGTAGTTAAGCACTTTGTCAACCTAGGATCCGCTATAACTTAAGGCAACAACACCAAAGCTGAAATCAAATGAAGAATCTTGCCAATCGCTGCTTCTTTGGACTTAGAAGGCAATTGAGTGGTAAAGTCCTCTACTGAGCAACTTAAGTGATACCTACTCTACAAAATCTCATCATCCCGGTCCTAATGTTTGGTGCAGAGACATAGACCATTGACAACATCGGATGAAAACGCTTTGGGCTGTTTCGAGAGAAAAATTCTTCGAGTGATTATTGGTCCAGTCCGCATAAATAGAGACTGGAGACGAAGATTCAATCATGAATTGTGCGAGCTGTTCAGCGAAACTGACCTAGTCCCGTAGAGCGAATGGAAAATAATGCTCCGGCCTGTAAAGTCTTCGAATTCAACCCGGAAGGACCTCGCAGAAGAGGAAGACCGCTTGGCTAGGGATCTTACTGGCCTTAGACGCTTGTTGGAGTAAGAACAGAATACTTCGCATAGCAAAGAATAATGAATTTTTTTTGCAGTGGTAGGTACAGCGGTTGTTGAAGGATTTAAGCTAAAATGAAATTTCAATTCATCATTATGTAGGAATGCCGTATAAAACAACCATTCATAGAAATATCAAGATTATCAGAGAAAATTACTTGCTCTCGTATACAGTATTTATGAATTTTGGTAATGACTAGGGCAACCAAAAATATGCTCGAGCATGTTTTTTTTGGAACGTCGAATTTGACAATTGACAAGATAGAAATACGTTTCATGAAAAAACAATCATTTTGGACCCCATTCGTTAGAGCATATTTTAGCATATTTTGTTATAAATGCATATTTTTGCATATTTTGCTGTAAAATGCATATTTTGGCATATTTCATCATTTTTGTAATTTTTGTTGCAAATTTTGGAGCAAATATTTTTTTTAAAACTTTTTTTTCGAAAAATTCACTATGCTATTCAAGTATTTTATCCAAAAGTAACGCATGTCACTTGTGAGGCCTACAGGCTTGTGAAAAAATTTCCAGAATTTTATATTTTTATCGCAAACGTGAAAAAAGTGTTTAAAACCTCCGTCAACATATTCAAGGATATTGCACCGGAAACACCACTTCCTTCGCAACCGATTACGACTCGTTGAGTATCTTGAAGGGAGGCAGTTCACTTGTAGAAATGTTTAAAAAAAAGTCTAAAGTGTTTTCGAAACACTAAAAACGAGTTGTTAAAAAATTGTTTTATTGAAGTGGCATTAAATGTGACTGGATATTTCTATTATCCAATTATACATTTTTATCGAAATGTATTGCACAACTGGAAACAAGCGGCCTTCAGCTAACATAAAATTATTGGTTGATGCCCAAGTTAAAATTAATACGGTCGACTCCAATAAATAAAAAAAAAGAAATATCGATATTTCGGAAAAATTAGAGGGCTCAAATTGTTTATTAGGGCAGAATTTATTTGTAGAAAAATGCACTGCATCTGAAATAATGGCATTAAAGCTTGCATACCTATAACTGGCGGATGATGTGCCTAAAAAAAGGTTTTTAAAGAAAAAAATTTAAGTAAAACTGTTTTCCTTCATTGCAACAAAAATTTTAACAAATATTTTTTTGTTAATTATTCTGGTTTATATTTTCATTTTTGATTTTTGGTATTTATTTATATTTTTATGTTTTTGTTTTATTGTTCTTTTTTTAATTGTCTCTAAGGATATTTTGAGCACTCTTTATTTTGTTGACAAATAAATAAATACAAAAAAGAACCCGAAATTTCAGTTTTTTTGGTTTTTCGAAATTTTTTAGAGCATATTTTTAAGGCATATAATTGGCTTTTAAGAGCATATTTAAAGCGCTATAAATGATTTTTATAGAGCATATTTTTGGTTGCCCTAGTAATGACTAATGACTAACTACGCTGACCGTGTAATAAGCAAGGGGATTTGTAATGAATGTCTGTGTACAGTAATCCCCGCTTAGTTGCACCTCGCTTAATTGAACATCCCGCTTAATTGAACATCCCGCTTAATTGATCGAAAAAATTGGCTTTGAAAATTTCCCGTATTAGTAGCAAAGCTTTTTAGACGGTTAATTGAACCCCGCTTAATTGAATTACCCGTTTAATTGATCTTAAAAATATGCAGCAGAAAAACTAAATACATGGGCATTTTTCGGATAATTGGACGGACAAAAAAATTATAATGAAACAAAATGAAACTTTTCCCTGTATAACAAATGACAGCTAATCATTGTTTATTTCTGGTTTTTGCATTGCATAAGAAGTACAGGAAGGGGTCTTATGAAAAAGATTTGAAACATTTTTCAAAGTAGTGTGAGTTTTACAAACACAAATGCATCACAACAGGGTTGGCCTGTAGTTAAATGGTTAATCTCATGGGCGCCAAGCGAAATTTGATCGAATCAAGATTATCGATTGTGCTTCAATTTATTTTTTCAATTTCAATCCTTTTTTTTGATTAAATGGAGTTTTAATGGTTTCATCCGTAATTCATCACATTTATTGCACCTTCTTGGGTGGTAAGCGCATTCTATGAAGAACTTAATCAAGTGTTAAGAAACTCAAGAAATTGTGCAGCGCTTTACGATCACCAACATAAACAAATTCGCCCCTGAACTGGAGTTTTTGATTTTTTTACAGAAATAAAACTAAAAATCAAGAACAAATAATATCTATGGAAAAAGGATTTTTATTTTTGAGATATTTATCGTTTGGGTTGATAAATACTATGACAAATACAATTTAAAAGTTCTACGATATTTGAATTAACTAAATAACTTCACTTCACACACATTCATAATACAAAATAAGACATTAACTTGTGATAAGAAATTTTTCTTGGCTTCGTAGTAGAAACGTTTCTACACAATTTCACACAGCACTTCATTATCTCTTATGGTGTTTTTATTAAGAATAGTAAATATTCTACCTAAATTAGCAAAAACTTCAATATTTAATTTTGTTTTATAGATTTTTTTAATAAATTTAACTACGAAAATCTCAAATGAACTTTTTTACAGCTCGGCAAAATGACAGCACATGAAACATTTTGACAGTACAGGAGACAAATTTGACACTGTCAGACATTTTTGTTGCTTCACTTCCGTACACTGTACAGGAAGCGGTGTTAGCTACCGCTTCCTGTACTTCTTATTCAATGGTTTTGTGTCATAGGAAATATTTGCATGTGAATTCTTTTTAAAAAATTTTCCAGGTTTTTGTAAGTTGACACTGAAATGTTTATAAAAAGAATTTCTGAGATAAATATTTTATTTTTTAGTTGACCTACTCGTGCAATTATACGGGTTTCGCTTAATTGAACAAATATGTCAATTAAGCGGGGTTTCGTTAATTGAACGACCCGGATAATTGACCGAAAAATCTGACAAAATGGTCAGTGCAATTAAGCGGGGAATACTGTATGCATTTCACTCCATCGTAAAACGTGAATCCATTGCAGGTACATAATTCAAAAAGCATTTTGTCCACATAATCAACACGCACTCGTATCGTAAGTCCCTGCATGAAGATAAGTGAATTAACAAAAAAGGAGCAATGTAGAATATCAAGCGGCAAAGTGTCCTTTTAACGCACACACGCACACCCATTTACAAAAAAATAACAACTTCCTACACCGTGCGCAACAAGGAGTGCACAAAATTATAGAATGTCATTCAGCACATTTAAACTCTGCCATACAGTCACGACTCACGACTGCCGACGCAAAGCAGAGAGTTATTTCCCTGCCATCGCGTCGCGTCGCGTCGCATCATATAGTCGAATAAAGGCTATAGTTGTCATCCGCTTTCCTCCATCCGATCCCCAAAGACTTATCTGGATCTGTTTTATACAGTCCTGAGTCCCGATCCCGACTCCTCGCTGTGTGTGTCGAGGAGCCAGGCACGCTAAACTGCTTTATCCATGTTACCTATCGCTCACAGCGAAGCACTAACGTTCGTGTTTAACATTTTAAATCGCCCGTGCTCGCAGGCATCCGTTTATCGTAGATCAAAGTGGCAGACAACTTATTTTTCGCAGAAGACTCACAGACAAGAAGTTCCATGCTACACTCTCATTACAACAACAATTTTGCGCTCAGTCAAGATCCCACTGCTTCTTTTCTGGTGCTTAAAGCTTTGTGACAACGACGATGCCAAACTGCAAGTCGAGTGCACATATAGGTGGCGAGAAACGAGCGAACATAAAGAACAGGATGCTTAATGACGACCTTAATTCAAACTCTGCTGGAGCAAAGGGATATTTAATGTCTGCATAATAGCTCGCAGGTAAACAATAGGCCAACACAATACACAACTTATAATATTTGCTGTACACTACTCTATGTTATGGCTTTGGAAAAAATAAGTTTCACAATAGTGACAGGGAAAGGCGATGTATCGAAAAGTGAGTTTTTCCCAAAGGAAAGCATCAATTTTACTACCTACTTACCTATACTTTTATTTACAGCCACAATGTTCAGTGATGGCATTCAACTTTCTTTGCTAAGGTTAAAGGACTTTCTCCATATACGTCGGTTGCCGGTGCTACACAGGACACACACAGGCACACACGACCACAACACACCATGTATAGTGACTGACACACAAAATCAGGTCTCATCAGTATGGCATGGCATTACATTTACGTAGGTATGTGATGATGAGGGGACGATGGCACAAAAAGCCGGAGCCCCCGTAATAGTTGTAGTCGGACGGGCTCTGAAAAGATTTCAAGAGAAAGAAACGAAAGAAAGAGAGAAATGAAACTGGTTGCAGTTTCTATGGTCCTTTGTGTGGTTCGTTTCGGTTCTTTTGTTTTCTTTTGTGCCCATTAACTTCCGTGGACTTCAGGAGAGAAATCAATCCAGAGATCATTAACCTCGGTTTTATGTCAGTTGGATGTATGGAAACATCCTTAAAGCTTTCATATTCGGTTTAACATTATATCGTAATTTTTTTTTCCTTTGTGCCCATTTGGATGGAGATGGATATGATGAAGGATTGGGTGCAGTAGGACGTTTTCTTATGGTGAATCAGTGACATTGCTCTTTTGCCTTTTATTTGAGTTACATGAATTTTAAAGACTGACAGACAACCAGCATCAAGAAAGATTTGGACTTTTATGAGGCTGATGCAGAGATTGAAATCCTTCAGAAGTCACATTTTAGAAAATAGAACGACATCGAAAATAGTAGGATGGTATCGATTTCCGGTATAAGACTTTCTTTCGTTTTTGGTAACCTAGGTAGTGATTTTGGTTTTGTTTCGTATTTTTAGTATTAATTTCTAAGAAACATTCAGGGCTCATAATTACATCCTTCTTCCGATTCTTCCTCGATGACCTTGAGGCAGCTGTTTTACCTTCCGATAAAATCTCCGAACTTCATACCTGCTGTTTGATCTCTCAACATCCTCGATCTGACGCTTCTCATGTTCCCTCTTTTTTCTCCTGAGAAGCCGGTGTTCCTCTCTCCACTTTTGCTCGTAGAGCTCACAAGCAGCTCTTGTCCATCTATGCAGCGCTGTTTTATATAACACACTCAGATGGCTCGGCATTTAGAGCAGATGGACTACAATGCTCTGGTCCGGAAAGTCTTTGACACTATTCCCGAGGGATGTAGAAGTATAGGAAGACCGCGAATCAGGTGGTGCACCCAAGCAGAAGAGGACCTCAATCAACTTAGAGTGAAAAACTGGAGAGAGCTAGCTAGGGACTGAGCTGGCTGAAGGAGACTGTTGGTTGAGGCACAAGTCCACAACGGACTGTAGCATCACCTTTAGGCCCGGTGCACACACGCGATTTTTACCGCGGCGATATCGCTGCGATATCGCTTTTACGACATAAAGTACTCACAATCAAATGGAGTGGTGCACACACACTTGCGATATCGCAGCGACACTTCTGCGACACTTCTGCGACATTTCTGCGGTAAAAAGTCGCAAAAGTTTCTGCGATATCGCGGCGACAAAAATCGCATTTGTGTCTTGTTTTACATTGTTTTCAATTGTGCAGTGCACACATGCGATTTTTACCGCGAATTTTGATCAAATTGAAAGGGAAAATATGGAGGATTTTGATGCTGTATTCTTTTTATTTTGATTTTTGGTGAAACTTTGACCGCCAACTCATCAAAAGATCTTACACTCATTCGAAAATTGTTAAAAAAATGTTCAGGATTTTGTCTTTTATTTTGAAACGATGAATAAAATAGTCCTTTTGTTAGCCATTAACATCAGTGACGTCATTTCTTTTTATTAAGAACATAATTTTTATGCACGAGATACCTACGTGAAAAATTTTTTTTTCCTGTAAACCTCCATTGTTTAAATACAAACTCGAAGCAAAGATTGAAACCTGCGGTAAATGTCGCAAGTGTGCACTGAAAAGTTGCGATATCGCTGCGATATCGCAGCGATAACGCCGCGCCGCGACAAAAATCGCGTGTGTGCACCGGGCCTTAGCAAGTAAGTAAGTCCGTTAGAAAAACTAATCTAGGTTCTATTGGATTTGAGTAGCGTTTTTCTTCATTTCTTTTTTTATTCACTGCTGAATCCGACCCAAGGATCATCATTCGTCGAACAGATTCTTGCAGTATATGCAGCGTGTAGACAGCTTGAAGTTTTTGAAGGATTGGTAGACCATCCGCCCCTGGTGCTATCTCGCCATCATATTTCTTACTATTTAACAAACAACGACTTCGATCTCTGCAACTTCTCTTAAAACATAGTTTGCAGTACTACTTCTCAAGCCATTTTTACTCTTCGCAACTGGTACATCGAGCTTTTCGAGGGCGAGTCAAAGTGCATTATAAAATCCAATATTGTCTCGACAGAGAGCTTATATTTTTCTAATTAATGCTACTTTCTGTCCCTAGCGAATAAAGACTAGAGTATCAATATCAATTGTGAGATGTCTCCGCGTGACAGGATCCTGTCCATTCCGTAGTGCTCTTTAAAGAAGTCAGCTTCAGAATAAACGGTTTGGAAACGGTCATTTGCCTAGCAAGAGACCAGAGAATAAACGGCTGACTGCGATACATTTAGAAGAAGTGGAAGGGTTTCAGCTGTTAGCCGTACACTTAGTATAACACTTTGCTTTCCGGCGTTTCTTACTTCTAGTAAACTGCATTGGTACTCAGCAAAGAAAAATTAAAAAATTCTGCCTTTCCGGCAAAAGCTTACTCCACTTATGAATTTGTATGTAATGACGCAATGTGAATTGTAAGGAAGCGAATAAAATAAACTAATAAAGTTCTTAATGGTCGGTCGGTTAGTATGAGAACCTGGTTTTAGCTAAACGGATGGTTCGGCTGATGAACTTTTAACAGGCTTAGGCTCATAGAGGAAGAGTATTTTTAATGCGCCATTACAGCAGGGTCCTAGCAGTAGGTCCTTGAAATTTTATGAGGCGCTCTGAAAGAGTGCGTAGCCTTTCTGCTATTGCATTGAAGACCTAGATGGTAGGTTTTACTTTTTTGCTGAATACAAAACCTTCATCAGGCACATGCTGTCTTGGATGACTACACTGGATCGCACATTCCACGTGAGAATAATTCTAAAATTGGCAAGCCGTTGTTGCTAAGGCTGTCCTTGTATTAATCGATTCTTAGGGCTCAACATATTATTTCTCAACATTAAAAAATAAGTCTTTTTTCGTATCTGAGTTCGTCCTGTCTCAGTTCCAAAGCACAAAGTTCACTAAATTTTGTAAAATAATTTTTCAAAATTCAACACAATGAAACCATTTTACTTGCAAACAAAACTTCTAAGTCCCTTTCTTAGATCAACAAAAAAGTTCCTAATTCAATTTTGAGCGTCTCGACACTTTGGCAGACTACGCCCCATAATTGAGTATTTATCGACTCGATAAAAAGTTTAATACCAATATGATTGGGCGGTTCATTTTTCTGTACACAAATATTCATACAAAATTCAATTTCAATTTAATGTCAAGTAAAACCATTAATACAGCATTTTTGTGTATTCAATATAAATTGTCTGTTTGGCTACGTGGTTTTTCTTGGTATTAGATTTCGTTGTCTCCTGTCTCCTCTCTTGACACAAAAAGAAAAACCCGAGGAAGAAATAAAAACATTTTGTTCAGCTCTTCCCGCTTGTCACTTAAACTAGAACGAGAGTATGCTGATTTTATCAAAAAGTGAAACATCTTTATGGCACCCAATTAGGAAACTCTTAACAACAACGCCAACGAGAATGAATCCCTGCAAATTTGGGATCGTCTTATATCGATCCGCTCAAGGACTATTGCCATTAGTGCCACAACGACACGGATGCATATAAAAGCAAAGAATAAAACGTATGCGTTATTGTTATAAATGTTTGATGTGATACCCAAAGATAAACCATTCCAAAACATCGAACGTATCAAATGTTTTATATGTTTCTATTTTTCCGAGAATTGCCGCGAAATTGACGACGACGACGATTCTTCGTGCTTTTCCAAAAGAAGGATGAACAAAAAGCAAACGAAAAAACAGCTTGAAGGATATATATTTTCTAAGAGTGCGTCTTGATTGAAAATTTATTCCCTGAACCGAACCGAAGGCAATCATTTATTCAGCTCCAGTGCACATAATCGAAATCTAAAATTCGATAGAATCTTGACTTTTTCACGAAAAAAAATAAACACACACAGCACACAGGGGAACGTATTGAACTTCCGGCGGAAATCATTTCGGGGGATACAAATATCGTTCCTAACCACCATTACCATAAAAAAAATATATTGTTGCGGGAATAATAAGCGTGTAAGGTTGAAGCTGTGCAAAATAGCTGAGTTATCGAAAAATATCAAAATCCATACTTCTGAGAAAATGTTATACTCGAAATAGTAATTTCTCAATATCGAGTGTTTTCTGAGAATATTTTGTGGGTTATCCCTTCCTTAAGACATCCATCTGCATACGAAGAGAAAAATTTGAAAAGAAATTAATTTTAACCATCGATGTGGCTCATTGACGAACATCTTGCCAAATCCCAAAATGGTTATTAGTCCTCACTTACAACTTACATGCACCAACGACCCCCAGATCACACTGGCAAACGCACATCTGAGACTGAGAAGTAAATTGTCCTTGCAAACATCGCCCTGACAATATCCCGAAGAACCACGTTGATTGATTACACCACACAACCCATCTGAAGTGATGCTATTGACAGCTTTGAGATAAAACAAATCACATTGATTGATGGTTGCCATGCCTTGGTTCTTGGTGCATCATGATTTTGCCCAAAGAAGGGGCTACAACGACGACAACGACGGTGGATAACTTCCGGATCAATGAAGAAATAATTAACTAATGTTGGTACATAGGTAATTGAAACAAGATCCCCAGTCTAGGGACTGACATTCGACTGGGATATGAATTAACAATCGATTAGGATGCTCTTGTTCTGTGGTTATTGGTTACACAGTGTTTGTCAAAGGACATTCGACTGGAATTGGAGATGAAAGCGAAGGTTCTACGCAAACATAGACTCTGGAAATGTACATCAAAATTATTTGGCTAATGCACCATCGTCGTGTCGTCGTCATTCTTGAAGCTATGATGGATCTGAACTTACCTTTAGAACTGTGTGTATAGAGACGTCTATCTGGAGAAACAGGACAAACAAAAGCAATCGAATCGATGCGAATGGCATCGGGAAAGGGAAACGCTATTAATGTCCTTTCAGGAACTCAGATTTCAATTGTAATCTTTTATCTGCTTTCGGAGAAATCAATATATTATGTCATGAAGTGAGCTTCCGCTTTTAGCATCTTGAATCTTCAAATATATCACCGATTGCCGTGAAGATAAATGCGCAGATTTGTCATTGTCCCAGAAGTACTCTCTCTCCCTGTTCGTTTTCAATGGATTATCAAAGCGGTCGGTTGGTGTGTACAGTGTGTATGGAGGAAATAAAGCTGAGACATCACTACACAATCATACTCGCAGCATCTCAAGTATTCTATAGAATAGCCAGAGACACACCAAACGGATGACCTTCTCCACATGATATAATGTTACCTACTTAAGTTTGAACCGGAAGATAAATCGTTGTCTTCGGTCGTGTCCAGCACGGCCAGCACACACAAAAGAGTTTATTTTTAACAAAAATCGTTGTCCTTGGGCTTATGGGTATATAATCATCAGGCAATGGCGATTAGACAGGAAATTTTTGCGAATCTGTTTTTCTTCTTTTGTTTCGAAAGTGCGGTCAACCCTAATTAAATAAATTAAGGTTCTTGTCGAATTAGATTTTTTGTTGTTCTGTCGGAGGATTTGAAGGATAAATTGTCACAATCGTTTAGGTGATTGAAATCTTGGACAGTTACCACATTATTTGATCTCATCTGTTAACGTGGTTGAGTAGCTAAAATGAAAATGAAATATTTTGGAAATGAAGTTAACTGATTGACAGAAATCGATCTCGGCGAGTTGAAATTAATTTGGTTCCTATCAAAAAAGGACTCGCTATTGTTGAGATTCGTCAATTCTTCGCATAAAGTTCCGCAAAACAAAAAGTGATCAAAATAACTTGTGTGTTAAATAAAAACGCTGGTGCTGTAAGACAATTAGCCCAAATAGACTTGAATATAGAAAAAAGTTCCTCTACCACGCTGTATAATGAAGTTCTTGTTTGAAGGAAAGACATTACACAAAAACAGTCAACTCATTTTGAGTCTCTGAACAGCTCGTCTCCGTTGTCGTTGGTTTCTATAGACGCTGTTATACGTGGCCTTGAAATCAATGAAAAGGTTGAGGTATTGATTTGAAATTCCTGGGTCTTCTCCAAGATCTTCCGTAGAGTGAAAATTTGATCGATTGTGGACTTTCCGGATCTGAAACTGCACTGATAAGAACCTATCAGGTTGTTGACGAAAGGCCTCAAACGTTCACACAGCACGGCAGACCAGATCTTGTATTCGATGTTGAGAAGTCTAATACCTCTGTAGTTGGTGCAGTTCAGGGGATCTCCTCTCTTGAGGATCGGGTATACGATGCTGAGGTTCCATTCGTCAGGCATGCTTTCCTCCGACCAAATCTTGTAGATGAGCTGGTGCATCACCTTCAGCTATTTTGTACAGTTCACCGAGTGGATCGAATTTGTGGTCTGCTTCACCCAAATTGAATTGTTCTCTATAGCTGGTGGAATTTTGCTCGTCATCGCAACTATACAGCTTGGAAAAGTGGTCTTTCCATATCCTCAACACTGACTGTGGTTCCACTTCGATGTTCCCATGATTGGCTTTGGTTCGAGGTGTAAAACCCTTGGTGGTTTGTTTTACTTCTTTGTAAAACTTTCCAACTTCGTTCCTGTTGTGACATCTCTCGACTCGATGGCACGCTTCTCATGCTCCCTTTTTTTCTTTCTGAAAAGTTTGTGCTCCTCTCTCATTTTTTGCTCACGAGCTGCTCTTGTCCTTCCTTGCAGCGCCGCTTAGAATGCCTCTTGTTTAGCTACATGTGCTCGCCGGCACTCATCGTCAAACCAGGAGTTTTGTTGTGCTGGCCGTGTAAACCCTAGCACTTCAGAGGCTTTATCTCTGATGGCTGCTTGACAGTGTTGCTACTGATTATCTACATCGGAAATGATCTCGATGGGAAAAACAACTAACAATCTCCTGTGATTGTAGCCGTTTGACGTCGAATTTTCTCCTAGCATTTTTACGTGTTGGCCTCAATCGGGATATCCGCATTTGTACCTTGGCTACAACAAGGTTGATGTTGGCACCTCGGAATGTGCGGACATCTTGCATGCTAGACAAGTGTAGTGCGTAGATCGCAATGTGATCAGTCTGGTTGACGGTTGATCGATCAGGAGATTTCCATGTCCCCTTGTCGATATCGTCTCGTCCTGCAGCGAAGTCAATTAGCCTAAATCCGTTATCGGAGGTGGTGTCATTATCCTTTGAAATTTGTGCTAAACGACTTCAACGGTTTGGTGATGACGAAGAGTGGAAGGATGATCGACAGAAAGAAGAACAATGATCCTAAGGAACCTCGTGGCGGAAGGACTCCTTGCTTTTGAGTCAGTGGCGGATCCAGGATTTTGATAAGGGGGGGTCCAAAATTTTTTTAAGGGGGGGGGGGGGGGGTAGACATTTTTTCCTTGAGATATATGCATAATTACCACGTATATACAGGTCACCATAACGGCTGGACTACCGTGTTATAGAAAAGCCATTGGTGCTGTCCAGTCGTTATGGCAGTGCATATAGTTTGTTCGCAAATTCAAACTGCGCGCCAACCTAGTCGCGATGACAGCGCCGTGCGATTTTTCTTTAAGTTTTTCCGCTGATATTTGCGCCATCTATGAGCGTGTTTGAGCGTATATTAATTATTTCTTTGTTTCTTTCAACACGCATTGTGTAAACATGCCGAAGTTGACAAGGTGTTAGTATAATTCATTGTATTTCTATCTAGCTAGTACCCGCGACCTGGCAATCGATTGTAGTGCCATCTTGAGTTCTGGCGTAGCGCTAACTCTTTTTACATAGGTTTTGTATTGGGATTTTTTTTTTTTTTGGTTTCAATCTGGCGCAAAAAATCGAAAAACCCATTCTTGATTGTACTAGGTGGTTTCATATACAATGGTATAATTTCAAGTGAGAAAAATCTCTTTTCAAGTCAGAGACAAAAGGAGATCGGAAACTGACTTACGTTTCACTCCCTAGATCCCGCAATTTTCATTTTCTTTCATTTTATTTTCTTCCTTGCATAGCTGGGCATTAACGGGCATTTTTTCGTTAATCCGTTAATCGTTAATTAACGAAGTTAACATTCCCATTAACGGATTAACTTTTCAGTTAACTTCAAAAAAATGTTAACGATCGTTAAATTTTCCAAAGTCCGTTAATCGTTAATCGAACACAAAAACCATACAGATACACATTCAAATTAGATTATTGGTAATTATTTTTATAACTTATAAAAAATTAGTCAACACCCTTCAGGAAACACAACGCCGTCTATTTATTCGCGATAAAAATACAAAGTTTCAAATTCTAATCGACACTGGTGCTGAAATTTTGATAAATCCTCGCAAATTCTGCCAGAAAATCAAATAGTGGGGTCAATGAAGTTCAAAAAAGGTCGTTTTCAGAAAGACCTCAGAAACAGCTCGGATTTTGAAAAAAAAATTTACAAATTTTTTGTTTTTTATATTCTTTAAAGTCTGAAACAATTCATTTGGGGGAAATAATTGCTTATATTGTTTAAACAATTTTTATATTGTTTATAAAAAGAGATCCAAAAACAATGTTTTTGATAATTGGAGTGTTTAGGTTGCATTAAGGCAAGAAAACAATCATACAAAAGGGGGGGGGTCTATTGTCCCCCGTTTAGCCGGGAGGGGCGAGCTTATAACAAAAAAACCTTTTTTTCAAAAAAATATTAAAAATCAACGGCTTTTCCTCTAATGCCGTGTTATACCTTTTCGCAAAGCTAAAAAATGCTTCTTTCATTTTGCATTTAAATAAAACTGTTTTCAGGAATAGTTTTCGAAAAAATCATCTGCTTAATGCAAGCAGGTACAAAATGGAAAAAAAACTAATAATTTAAAATTTTACAAAAAGTAAAAAAAGAAAAAAATGCAAAATTTTAAAATCAAAAATTTTAAAAGGCACAAAATATTCAACCGTGGCTTGTGCAAGTTCGCCTTCGTTTATTTAACTTAAATCTAAACTTAAAATGTATCTTAAAGCTAAATGTAAAAGACTAAATTACAAACTTAAAACCAAATAAAAATATTTTGTTGCTTACAATAAATTCGCGTTGTTTTGATTTAAAAAGATTGTGCCCTCTTATTGTCACAATCTTTTATATAAAAGCAGACGCGAATTTATTTTAAATATTAAAAGATTTTTATTTAGTTTTACGTTTCTTAGGGCCAGTTCGTTCACAGTGGCTTAAATCTTCAATTTGATTATCACGGATTCCCTTTAATTCATAATTAAGAGTCCGCGATAATCAAATAGTGTTTGTTCCCTTTTTTTCACCTTGATTAACAAATCATGATTTTTCCAGAAATCATGCCATTTTCCAGTCTATCAGTCAGTTTCATTGTCAAAACTTAATCAAGAATTAAGTTTTTTATTTCGTTCGGCTTGATGGATATCCACAATTCTATAAGGTTTGATGAAAAGATAAGGAAATATCATGTCAGTGCGTAAATCAAGTTTGAACAAACTGAATTATTGTATATCCTTGATTATATGGTGCTAATCGAGCAAAATTGAATGATTAACGAAATCTCAAAATAACTGCTCAAAAGGGATTTCTTAATTACAAGTTTTGTGAACAAACCAGTTCTAGGATTATGAACTGGAATAATCCTTGATTAAAGATGATCAAGCTTGAACGAACTGGCCCTTAGTTCTAAGTAATTTACAATTAGCTTTAAGATAAATGTTAAGTTTTATTTAGGTTTAAACGAATGGAAAAGAATGCGAACTTGCACAAGCCACGATTGAATCTGTTACTTAATCTTCAAATTCAAAAAAAAACTAAGAAAAACAAATCATTAAGAAGTAAAGCTCGAAGACTCGTTAAAACGTGGCTAGATTTGAAGTCAAAAGACTTGTTAAATGAAGCGGCATTCCTCGGGGAACAAGTATTGGCAAATCTGTTTATCCAATACAATACTGCCATACCCTCAAGCGCTGCTGTTGAACGAGCGTCACCACGGGCAAGGATATACTTCAGCCGAAAAGAGCCTCGCTTTCCGACGAGAATTTCAACGTGCTGATGTTCATGAAGGGGAACAATCACATTCATATACATGTGACTGAATAAATTGCTGTTTTAACACTTAAACTCTTATAAAATATAATTTACTTGTATATTAAAAAAAATTTACTTGGCTTTTCTTGTTTCCAACTTCCAATTTTTATTAGAAAATAAAATTTGTATGGCGTGTTAACGGATTAACGATTAACGTTAACTTGCGTTAATTTTTCTAAAATTTAACGTTTTAACTGTTAACGAAGTTAAATTTTTAATTAACGGATTAGCGATTAACGAAGTTAACTTTTTGATTAACGGTGCCCAGCTATGCTTCCTTGTACATGAAAAATACAAAAACAAAGAGATGAGGTGGGATTTTTATATTTTTACAGTTCTCTTTTGTTTGTTTTCGCAATTTCAAATTTAGCGTAGATTGCTAGATTGAATTTTCAAATTGGCAAACTCGTTTTTCTTAAACTCACCACGAAAATACTAGAATCCATGATTGCGGATGAGTTCCGAAACTTTTGGCCGAAAACCTACTCGTGCCTTACATTGGCCCTGTTCCCATGTGAAGAAGGATTGTGTTCATACGTTAATATTTTTCTTCTGTAGATTTTGCTTACTCCTTAATGTTTTTTTTAGTTTCTTAAAGATGACGCAGAAACAGAAAAAAGAAGAAAAGAAAAATGAATTAAAGCCGTTGATAAACAGTTTACTTGTGTTCGACAAACAAATATTTTGGATATGCGGGCCAGGTTTCTCATAAATTGTACCAACAAAATCTGATTGATTTTAATACTAATAGATTATCATTTATTTTCTATTTAATTTCAAAACAAAATTTTTTAATTTAAAAGAATCAGAGAAAAATCACTAATAGACGACTTATTGACAATTAATTGAGTAAGAGATTTTTTGGTGCAATTTGGAACAAAGTAAAATAAATAATATCCATTGAAAATCTAAATAGAAGGAATTTTTGCAGATCATAAATGGCAGAACTTTCAAAAACGTCAACAAAATCCTACGAGTTTTGGCGGTGATACCCGTCACCACAGCAACTCCAGAACGATCATTTTCGACTTTGAGGAGAATGAAAGATTATCTGAGAAACACGATGGGTCAAGAGCGTCTCAATGGTCTTGCATCTTTGAACATTCATCATCGCATAGCTTTGACTGAAGACGAAATTCTCAGAAAGTTTTTTGAAAAGCCTAGAAAATTTAAGAGTGACTAGAACCGTTTGTGGATCATATATTTTTTCTTGATCGGTCATATTGATTATCTTCGTAATTATCTTCTATTGCATTTATTATTCGAAAATAAATTAAAATTTGTGTAAAACATTCAATAAATTACGAATTTTTATTAATAACTTTGTGTTTCAACTTCACCAACATGCCCAATAAAAGCATAAAATTTGAAAGTATTGTATTGTATTGTTGTATTGTATTGTATAATTTTATTTCGCATATAAACGCCATTGATGTTACAACTAATGTTTTTACAGTATTAAAGTAGGTAGTTAACTTAACAAAATAATTAAAATTTCATTAAAAATATATAATTTAAATAAATAGTTAAATAATTAAATAATTAAAATTTCATTAAAAATGTATAATTCAAATATAAATAGTTAAAGTTTCAAATAACACAATCTTTAGTATAAGTTATAATAAGTCTTTTAAAAATGTTTATGTTGGCAGCATTTCTTATTCGTTCAGGTAGTTGATTGTAGGACTGGAAACCAGAGTATAATAGAGTATGTTGTCCTCTTGTGGTTCTCATTCTTCTAATAATTAGGTCATCACTATTTCGCAAAGGATATCTGCTGTTTGTATTTGTCGAAGCATATTCAGTCAAGTATTCAGGACACATATTGTTTTTAATTTTATGTATTAATGTCATTGTCAAGATAAACAATCTCTGGTTTATGTTGAACCAGTTTAATTCCAAGTGCATTTGTCTCACATTAGCATAATTATCACGTTTTAGTATAATCCTCATTGCTTTATTTTGTAAAATTTGCAATCTTGATTTTTGGGACATATTAAAAAAGTAAAGAACACTAGGGCAATACTCAAAGTGGGGTAAATTATTTCTTGCTTTTCTGAGTACTCCAAGCTTTTTTGAAACTTTTTTACATAAATAGTCCACATGATCATTCCATAAAAGTTTATTGTCGATTATCACACCAAGGTACTTGATTTGGGTTATAGTTTCTAAGGGGCAATTGTTTACATTTACAGACAATAGGGGCTGTGACGGAGGGACATTAAGAAACATGCACTTAGATTTTTCCATATTTAATAAGAGACGGTTCATCAATAACCAATTGTTTATTGCACTCAGATCTTCGTTAATTTTTTGCACACAGATTGAGATATCAGGACCAGATACACATAAAAGGCCATCGTCGGCAAAGAGTTTAAGCCAAGAATGTTTTAAAACTTTTTCTATATCATTTATGTAAATGAGAAACATTAAAACACCTAATAATGTTCCTTGTGGAATTCCAATATTAACTGGGATCGAGTTTGAGCAGGGCCGTCTTTACCCTTTTGGGGGCCCTGGGCACTTTTCGAAAATGGGGCCCCTGTATGATTATATAAAAATGTTATGTTGTGTAATAAAGGTATACCTACAGAAAAAATCACATAACTCTGAATTGATATTTGTTCTTTTAATTTTTTAAATAAATAATTTTTTTTTAATTCATTAAAAAGATAAATAGTTATTGCAGCATTTAAAACATAAACATAAACAATGTAAAATTAAATATTTCATATAAAAATTCAAAAATAAACAAAATTTAAATAACAGACAATTAACCCCCCTATTACCGCTGGCGAGTCGAACGTAAAAACATGTGAGTGTAAGATTTTCGTATTACGGTTGGCGAATCGAGAACCTAAATTCGACTTTATGTCACACGTTTTTCGAAGTTGGATCTCACTGTATTGTGAGAATCGAATGTTCGTTAATTTGAACTTCGTTTGTGTTTTAATTTGTCGAACGTTACACATTGTGTGAGAAAAGGTCGAAATATGACTAAAAGTTATTTTTTTGTCCGATATTTCTAGATTTTCGAGAAAAAGTTATGAAATTCAGAAAGAGAAACTTCTTGCTGTATAGAAGGCGTCAGAAAAAAAGAAAAGAAAATGAAAATCTTGACAAAAACCGTCTACAAAAAGAATACCTAGAAATGGAAAAGAAAAATCCTTAAATCTGAAAAATCATATTAGATCTATTGATTTTATAGAGTCAAGACTTAATTTTTCAATAGAATGGACTTGACTGGAATTGCACTCCAATGTTTGTTTTTGTAATCTGCAAAGATCCCAATTATTTCGTTTTTTCTACGTTGGGCTTTTATATTGCTTGGGGTGTTGTAGGTATTCCAGCTGTTGGCATGTTATGGTTTTTTTACAATCTCAGGATCTGCAATTTGTGTTGTGTTTTATGCAAAAGTTGTTCAAGACAAAACAAATTGTAAACGCGTGCTGTACCGCGTTTACAATTTGTTTTGGCTTGAAGGAGAGTAATGCATTTTTCTATAATTTAAGAGACATCTAAAACGAGTTTTAATTACACCAACAGTACTTTCTATTATATTTCTGGCTTTAGCGTATTGAATAGTTTATTGAATTAATTGTCTTGAACCAGAAGTAACGTTTCTGAAATGAGTGAGCAAACAACAAACAAAACTAACATGGAACGTTGTGCGTTCTCCTTTTAGATTTCAAGACAATAGAAAACACTTTTTTAAATAGTTCTGATTTGACGCTTTATTTATTTGTTTTTCTTTTTTTTTTTTAATTTCGAACTCAGTTCGAACTCGAATTGTAAAGTTCGCAAACCGTAATATGTCGACTGTGTGAGTTCGCCAATGAAAAATTCTCACGTCGAACGTTCGACTCGCCAGCGGTAATAGGGGGGTAAATAAGTTATTGAGAATGTAATTTAAGGAACAATATAGCGACACAGACTATATTTTTTCAGGTAAAAGAAAGGAATATTTATTGAAGGGGTCTTTTTCTTGATTTGAGATTAGCAAAATCATTGATCACATCTTCAAAATCATTGCC
The DNA here is from genome assembly GCA_943590905.1 of Sphaerophoria taeniata. NCBI lineage: Eukaryota > Metazoa > Arthropoda > Insecta > Diptera > Syrphidae > Sphaerophoria > Sphaerophoria taeniata. The sequence goes on from OX016541.1 coordinate 151,016,486, forward strand.
TCTGAGGATGTCGCTTTCGATTGACATCAGCGACAAACTTTCTTGAATCACTGTAGTTCTGAGTTCGTTTTTGATTCTTTAACTTAGAGAAGGAACGTTCTCCACTGCAATCGGTCACTATCATACTTAAGAAAATTCTTAGTGCCATTTCAGCATATGGAAATTCATCTTCAATTTTATTAGTTTTTAAAAAATTATAAAGCTTTAGAATGTTGTCAGTTTTTTTCATTTTCGCGTCGACTAATTTTCAAGTAGTGTTTTACATTCAGGCATTCAGCATAGAGTTCATCTAGGTTCACACCTTCGGTGTAAAATTTAGCATAAGATTTGCAGTTCTCTTTTAAGTCTTCTAAATTCAGATTTTTTAATCGAAAAAAAAGTCAAAACGTTGGCCAATCTTCGTATACGAACCTAGTCGCTGTTTCAAATGAAAGCTTAGTGTGTCGACAATGGGAAGAAAGGTTTCAATTTTAAATCTTTCTTTCCCAGTCAGAATTACTGAGGGTCCAGAGCTGAAAAAAAAGTCTGGCATGAGCTTTTACACCTCATCCTTTCAGAAAGGTCCTTACATTCGGAATCCGGGTTTGTTTTTGTCTGGCTGATGAATCAAAGTTATCAAAACTGTCCCTGAGCCCAATTATAAATTCATCTATTGCACTCAGCAAAATTGCAACATCCAGGGTAATATTTTGTTTTTGAAGTAAAGTACTTGTTTTATTAATTCTTTGCAATACAGAGTTCCAAAGTTCTGTAAGTATGGTAAATTCAAGCTTGGACATTTTTTTGTAAGGACTAAATGCTTCCTCTCTGGCCTCTCGTGCCTGTCGTTCGCGATAGACATCAAAGCTTCTTCAATTTCTTGATGACCTTTATATAAGGCGCTTAGTGCATCAGCTCGCGCCGACCATCTTGTTTGAGAAAGACTTTTTAAAACTTTTTTTGGACCTAAATGATCAGTCAACACACTCCATCGATGAGAAGATACCGAAAAAAAGTTATACATTTTTTGAATAATGTCAAAGAATTTGACAGCGGCATGCACTCCTACCAAGTTTAATGAGTGCCCTGCACATGGTACAAATTATTCATCAAAGGTTGTTGTTCAGCAAGGAAAGTACGAACTCTGATCATTCTTTATGCATCTTGAAAATAGACTAATAGAGGTTAAGTGATGTTTCAGCAATTTGGGGGCCCCTGGTGATTTCGGGGCCCTGGGCCTGGGCCCAGTGGGCCCAGTGGTAAAGAGGGGTCTGAGTTTGAGGTTACTCCATTTACTCTTGTACGTTGAGTTCTGCCAACAAGGAAACTTTTAAACCATTTGTGCTCAATTCCTCTTACACCAATTTTGAAAAGTTTATGCAATAAAATTGAGGTGTCAACAGTTTCGAAAGCGCGTTTCAAGTCAATAAACACTGCGACAATCACATGTTTTTTGTCAATTTCACATTTCCATTTATTTATTACATAGTTAAGACTTGTTTCACATGAATGATTTACACGAAAACCGGACTGATTTACACCTAGTATATTGCACATATTTAGGTGATTTTGGAGCTGCGTCATGACCACTTTTTCTAAAAAAATTTCATATATGGGCACCATATTTATTGGGCGATAGTCTTTGCAAAGTTCAGCTTCGTTTATTTTCTTTGTAGGAACAATCATAGATTCTTTCCAGGAGGCTGGAAAAATTCCAGAAACGAGCGATGTGTTTACGATACGAACCATCACAGGTCCAATAATATTGAAACCACTTTGAAACATTTTAGTATTCATATAATTAAAGTCGAATTTTTGGCTTATTTCTCTTGTGGCACTCCATATTGTTTCAAGATTAATTTCCGTAAATTTAAAATCTATATTGCACTCATCGACTATACATGTATATACAGGAAATTGAACAGTATATGATCCCATGGGGGGGGGGGGGTCCGGACCCGAACCCCCCCCCTCCCCGCCACTGTTTTGAGTGTATGTGCAACGGCATTACTTGGTGCGCAGGAGTGGCAAAAATGTAAAGTTTACTGAGAATTTGAGAACAAAAACAAATTTTATCCAATAAAACAGCCTCTTACACACTGAACTCGATTTTCAACCGAATTAAGAACAATCAAAACACCTCCTCTAGTTTTTACAATACAAAAATTCCCAATTATTGCGATTACTTTTATGGAAAACAATCCCTTTATTAAAAAGTTACACAAATTGCCAAAATTTAACAATCATATCCACACACATACCATCATACACGACAAAAGGCTTGTTCCAGATGAAAACAATTTTCTCTCCGAAATTCAATTAAAATTAACAATAAAAATAAAAAAAAACTTGTAAAAATATATAACCAATTGAAAATAACTTACTTCCGATGTTATTTACTGCATTCACAAAGTCTGTGGAATTTTTTTTTTACTGCCGAACCGAACTGAACTCGAACTGAAGTTTTCAATAAAAATGTGATTTAAGTTTTTCTATTTGTTTTCTTCCTTTTTTTTCTCTCATTTTGTTTTTCTTTGGTGGTAAAATCCACATTCCACATTCATCAATCGGATTTCCCTTCCATCAGCTGATAACGAACGTAGATTTGCAATTAAGTTCTCAGGTCACACTTCGGTTAAAAGTGCATTTTTAAATTAAGTCCATTAAAAATTTTCCTTCTGACTGATTTCGAGATTCTGATTCTGATTCCCGCTGTGTGCGATGCAATGCAAGGAAGTCAGCGAGAGAAAAACAAAAACGAAGCAGAAAAAAAGAAACGCAACCGGAAGCTGCTGCACCAAAGTTATTCTAGTAAAATAGTACCTTCGACGTTTGTATTGGAATTGGGAGTTCTTTGATGCCACGATTCGCTTTTGCAGCTTCACATTTACCACCACTTAATGTGTTTATTATGAACGGATAAGTTCTTATTTTTTTGCTCGGCTCTCGAATAAAAGCTGATCTGCTTTTAAAATACGCTTCGTTCACAGTTATACGTTCATTTGTAAACGTTTTGTGGATGTGTTGGTAGGTTTATTAAGTAGGTACTTTGCAATGTAGCACTTTATTGAAGAAGTTAATTGAAAACGCAGTTTAAAGTGATTTTCATTTAGCTTTGTGTCTGATTGTGATTGAGTAAGTTTTTGAACTTGAAGAAATTCCAATCTTTAAGGCTAAACCACAAACACGCTTCAGCTTCGGCTTCGTCTGCGTTACGATGCACCCGCTTCACGTTTGCTTTGAATGACAGTTCTCCCTCCATCATTATCAAACAGATTTGCCACTTTAATCCTTTCAATTTTCATTTTCCATTCGAAAATCCATTTTCAAATTTTCCAGTTTTCCATCTGAATACCAATGCACCTGATGCAATAATATGTAATTTTCACTTTGAAAACCAATGAGTTTTCTGAGTTTTTCATCAAGAACTTTCTGTTTTACATTCGAAAGCCCATTTTGAATTTTTTAAGTTTTCCATTTGAAAACCAATGCACCTGCAATAATTTAAAAAAAAAAAAATCCATAAGAACCATCTACAGACTAACACGAACAAAATAAAAAAAATAGCCAAATTCGTACAGCCGTTTGTGAGTTATTCGATTATAAACGAACAGGATTTCATTTTTATATATATAGATTAACACAATTCGCACACGGCCCTAATTGTAGATCTGTCTATATGAACTTTTGATAATAACTGAATGTCCCTCTTTGTATCAATGTAAAATATGATAATATAAAATACGCGATTTTGAAATCCACTTCACTTTTTCTCAATTTACTTCGCTTTATTCCCAAATCTACTTCGATTCCTTTTTTTTTCGAGTGGTAACGCTGCTCCAAAAAACAAATGAACAAACAGCTGTTGAGCTGTCAGACAAAGCAAAAGTTCAGCATATTTGAACTAGAGCTTCCGTTTGGAGTCACGTTACGTACGAAACGTGAGGTCGAAGCGTCATTGTGATAGGAAGCATTGAATTCCTATAGCTGAACTCGTAAACGTCAGGCGAAGCCGAAGCTGAAGCGCCTTTGTGGTTTAGCCTTTAGTGTTATGGCTTTGGTTTTTATTGACAGTTAAAAAGTCTTTATTCGCCTGTTCTGAATTCCACTTTCTTAAAATTTAGAGCATATCAGTTGAATATAAGAAACTCGAAATAATGAGAATCAAGGAGAACGAAGGTGAAATATTGAATTTTTCGTTCAATTAACTGAATGCCGTACTTTTAAATTAAACTCTTTTATTAAATAAGACGAAACTCATGGAGTGCCGGCAAACACATGCAGCTAAACAAGAGGCGGAAGGACTCGAGCCTCTCGCGAGCCCAACGAGCAGAAAAGAAGAGAGGAGCACAAACTCAGAAAGAAAAATAGGAAGCATGCGAAGCATGCGATCGAGGAGATAGACGGATGTCAGAACAGGAACGAGGTTCGAAAGTTTTACAAAAAGTTAAAAACCACCAAGGCTTATACACCCAGAACCGAAGCCTGTAGAGACCGTGATGTGAACCTCGTGGTGGAACCACATTCAGTGCTGAGGTTATGGAAAGACCACTTTTCCAAGCTGTATAATGGCGATGACGAGCAAAATTCAATATGGGTGAAGCAGACCACCAATTCCGGAAAAACATAACGGACGCATTTGATATCAAAAAAGGTTTTAGACAAGGCGATGCGATGTCATGTGATTTCTTCAACACCATTCTTGAAAAGATTGTGCAAAACTCAAACGTCAACACCAGAAAAAGTCTGTCCAGCTACTAGGATATGCAGACGACATTGACATAATTGGAACACAGCGTGATGTCAGTGGAGTGTTCGTGAGTCTTGAGAGGGAGGGCAGGAAGATGGATCTAGCCGTTTGCGTGGACAAGACCAAATTAATGCTGTCCACAAGAAAGGACAACCAAAATTGACGTCTTTGAGCCAATGTCAGCATAAACAGACTTCGTCTTCCTAGGATCCGCTTTATACTCAGACAACAACACCAGCTCTGGAATCACTCTTGCCAATCGCTGCTTCTTTGGACCTAGAAGGCAATTGAGTATTGCAGAGACATGGACCATGACAATATCGGATAAAAACGCTTTGGGCTGATTCGAGAGAAAAATTCTTCGAGTGATTTTTGGTCCTGTCTGCATAAATGGAGAATGGAGACGAAGATTCAATCAAGAACTGTACGAGCTGTTCAGGGACACTGACCTAGTCACGTAAAGCGAATGGAAAATAATGCTCCAGCCCGTAAAGTCTTCGAACCCGGAAGAACGTCGTTGCAGAAGAGGAAGACCGCGACTCAGGTAGATCACACAGGTGGTGGAGGACCTGCACTAGCGAAACTGGAGACAGCTAGATAGGGCCGAGCTTGCTGGAGGGGCTTTTTGGATGAGGCCCTGGTCCAACCTGGACTGTTAGTAAGTAAGTTAGCATAAGTAAACATTTTCTACTTAGTCTACAGAATGCAGGTAAATCCTTCGCTGTTCTGTGTTATTTAATTTGGCTTAATGTCATTAGTACTGCAAACTCTATCTTAGGAATTAATCGAAGAGATAGCAGCGACTGGTTTGATGATGAGTGGAAGCTAGCGTATGGAGGTAAAAAAACCGTGTGTTGAGTAAAAGATTTTCGTTTGCACCGCTTATCCTTTTTTCAATAATTAAAATGAATTCGAGATCAGTTCACACTAAAATTCCCAAAAGTCTTTTGAAAAGAATACCTAACTAGTTTTGGTTTAAAGTGACTAAAAAATTTAAAGGAAAAACCAGGACCCAAAACTTGTGTAGATTACAAATTTCTACGAATTAGTTCTTTTGATTCTGAAACTGACAACAACTCGAAAGGATTTTTAATATACATTTTTCATACAAAGCTAGAGCGAAAGTCCCAGCTCTGCTCAACCTCCTACCCTAAAAGAAAATCAACGAAAACAAAACTCCTTCAAGAGCACACCTAAAGCTTAAAAAAATGAGAAATACAGAGAGGGACAATATTGTCCTTAAAAACTTGAACTCAAATTATTTTTGCACTTCATTTCTATTTTGATCCGATGGCTTTGTTCTTCATTTCCTCCGGTCTTCCTATCCCAATTTCTTCGTATAAAAATTGCATTTTTTGTCTTTAAGCAAAAAAAAAAAATAGTAAAACTGGACCTTCAATCCTTCTGAATATTTAATTTCAAACTCTTCACAAAAAAAGAACAACTTTTCGTTAGCAAATAAATTTGGGTCAAACTCCGAAAGAACAAAACAGAAATCAGTTTTGTCCCGTATAACTCTCGGTGCTTCAAGTCGACTATGACTCCCACCTTGCATCGCTGTGTCGGTTGGTATAAACAAAATCCACTTCATCCTGGAGCAGAGAGAAAAGTGTGTCGCAACACGGCAATATTGTTGAGAGTTAAGTCTTGTTGTTTGTTTGTATTTTTTCAAGTGGATATGGGACTTTCAGGTGTCATTATTGCTGCATGTGCTGCAATTTTATTACCTGGCCAAAAAGGATAACAATGAACATTGAAAGAGTGGTCCTTTTAGTTCAGTTTTTCTTGATAAAATACCTGCGGGAGGATATTAATTATGGAAAAGACTCTTTTTGCAATGCAAATTGGCTTTTGTGAGTTTTTCATTTCTTCTTCCTTTTTTGCTTAAGTACCTGTCTTTTAAGAGGGTTGTTTTTTTAATTCTCTCAAAGGACGTTAGATGGATGAAGAGTCCTTGAATGTAATACAGTCAGTTTTCGCTAAGTCAATGGGAATGTGTTTTTTTTTTTCGAAAGTATATTTCATGACAGACAAATTCTGATGAACAGTTTTAAGCTATTTGAGAAAGGACATCAGGCCTCTTCTTAGAAACCAATTTTCCAAAAATCACTTATGAGCGTTTCAACTGTATCGTTCATATCATCTAGTCTAAAGCAAGCTGATTTGCCTTGTTCAAGTATAAACGTGTTATTAGAAGATTATAATGGTTGCCAACAAAAGGAAACCGTTTTTCCCATTGAGGTTGGTGTTTTCATATCAAACATATACCTAAAGCCGATAATGCCCAATATCCTTCGGCATGTAAGCTAATTTCATCACTGTAAACGGAAATCGAGGGAAATAAAGCCATCATCAAAAAGAAATTCACTTAGTACAGTTAGACACATATCCATCCATTGTTCCGTTTAAAATGACAAAGCTCCTTTCTGATACAATATTTGGATGAAAATTTCAAAGAAAACAAAAAAAAGCCAACCGAACAGCACACATTGTACCTCAGTACACCGAGAGAAGAGAAAAACTGTGGGTTTCCCCTTTCAATGCTGGCGAGGGAGAGGACTTGTTTCCTGTGGGAGGATATGCCCCGGATTGGGTAATCTCTGCTCGAAAGTGAAGGTTTTTTTTACTTTTTTCTTGAAGAAGAATCAAGCTCGCGTTAGACATACATACCTCCACATGGGCTATTATATCGCTCTGGAATGTACAACTTACTCTTTTCAAGAGGGAGAGGTTTTTTAAAGGTTTTGTCTAGAGTCTGTGAGGTTTCGTTTAAATGGGAAACTTTTTTCGTCTTCTAAAGCTTCATAGTCTACGTACGAACATTTGATGATTAAATTATTTGAATGAAAGTGTTCAGGCGGCAAATTGGGGATTTTTGTGTTTTTGCTATAGAAATGAATTCAGAAATGAACAAAGAAAATGTAAAATTAAAGATTGAGAAAACAGAAACGCATAATGCGGGCGATTTCCTTGTCCAATGTGGAGTTCATTATTCTTAGTCAAGTTTCTTCTTTTGGAGGGAATAAATGAAATTGTCGGAGGCGTGTTTTGAGACAACCAATTTTTATAAGGTTTAAACTGTATTTTATGTTTCAAGAAAATCTTTGGACGGAAGTTATTGGGGAGGGGAGGGGGGAATTAATGTAGGGTCTACTCTTAGTTGTGATCTCAAAAAATAAAATTGAATGAAAAGCGTAACGCAAATTCTGTCAAACAGCTGATTTTCAAATTTGCAGTCATTCAACCAACTCAAAAACAGAAAAACAGACAGACGGACGACGGACGGAATCGCCGGAGGCCGGAACCACTTTTTTCGACTATTTTTATTACCTTTACGTAATGTTTGATCAAAATCTTAAGAGCGATGCTTGTTACAAAAGCAAGCCAAGTCAATAAAATTAACGAACAATTTGATTCGTTCTCCATGATTCTCATCGTTTCGAGTCTCCTAAAATTTCTATTTTGAAAGAATGTGACCCAATTCAATACAACTAATTTTACGTGTTTAAACTTCCATCTCATATAAAACAACAATTTTTCCACCATTTTGGCTTGAAAATGTATTTTGGTGGATAATTTCGTTTGCTGCCAGATGCCTTTAAAGGCTTAAACCAAATACAAACTACAAAAACTACGGACATAGGTTAATTGCTTTTGCCTGTAACACTGATATGTGTAACTCCAGATCTCTGCACCATAAATAGCTTTTTTTCGTTTTTAATCAGAAATAACAAAATTCTGTTATTTTTTTGCTGAAAAAATGGAAAAGTGGAAAGGCCTTAATTTATTCCGCTTATGAAATTTGAACGCTGGCGGCGGAATAGCAAAGGAAATAAAACAAACAAAAAACCTTAAAAACAAAAACAAAGAAATAAATTGTTTATGTTACAAATTCTACTCCTCCCTCGCCGCCAAAAATAATAATGAATCTAAACTCATCTAAATGGAGAGACAGTCAAAGGCGGATTTTTGTTCAAACTCGCAAAAGCTACCAAAACTGAGCTCAATATCAAAATTTGCCCCGAAAGTTTTGTGGTTTCAAAAAAAAAATATTGAAAATTTGACAGCAAATTGTCCCAGGACACTCATACATTAAACATAAATCAGTTGGCTCTGAAGATTTCTTTTGAAATATTATTTAAATTACATTTGCATTCGCACCTGTACCTATACACCTACCAGCCAACCTATAAGCTTCTGCTCCCGGTCTTGGCTTCTATTCTGATTGCCGATGCTGTGCGAGAATTTGCATTTTGTTAGCGGAGCACAATACAAATTGAATTCTTCTTTTTTTTCTGTTCACTCTGTATGTCACTTTTCGTTACACTAGAACGGAACTATAAGTACAAAGCGCATGTAGCAGGACAGGACATACGGATTCGGATTCATACTGTTAACGTATCTAACCTACATGAAAATGCCACAAGTTTGTTTCCCTGTTTCCCTGTGACGACACACAACAACGACGACGTCGACGAATGTTACACGAGTGTGTGCTGATGGCGTGCGGATGAATCAGGACACAGGTACCTACCTCACCTAACTATACCGCACACGATATGCTATATGAACCTTTGCTAGCATGGAAATGGAAATAAGTTTTCAAATTGCAATTTCTAGTTTAATGAAAAAAAAAAAAATAAACGGAAAAGAAATAAAAATGGAAAAAATCAGAAACACATGCAAATGAATGTATGATGCAACTAACATGAAATCAGAGAAAATGCAATTTGTGTTTGGAAAGTTTTTGACTGCGGCGACTTTAGACATTTTTTGCTTTGATTGATGTCTTGTACCTCTTTACTTCTGTGAGCTGCGCGATGACAGCGCTGCGCTGTTTCGCCATATTTTCGGTACCGGAACAAGGAAGTGGCGGCAACGAAATGATGATGAGATCTTTCAAGGAGGAAGAACGTTGTTTTTCTTGTTTCAATTATTTTAATTTGTAAAAATGTCTAAAGTGGAAGAAAAAATACACTACACCTTCACTGATTAGAACCATTTTAATTTACTTCCCGATAAAGGTGTGGGTGTTTATCCCCTTATAATGTTTTTACAGTAAGACCTCAACCCAAAATGTAATTAATTTCAGAAATGCTGTTGCTGTCATAAAGCCCAAGTACGACTCTAATCAACCGACACTGACTGTCCTAATCCTAAGTTCATCACTCAGAACATGCAAACTTATCCCCAAGCAATTTTAATTTAGAAAGAGACGACAAAATAAAGAAGACGACAATAGATAATTAAAACTTTCAAGGTTATTATTTCCGACCTACCTTAACACTGAACCTTGTTAAAGCGATTAAGAATAGCTAATTGAATTTGATCCTTATCGAATACACAAAAGACAATAAAACAAACAGGGGTCCATCCAGCCAACCTATATAGAAAAAGGATTCCACTAATTTACTTGTGAAGCTTAAGCAATAACTGCACACTGATAAAGTGAAAAGTAGGTTTGGTACAAGTATGGTGATGGTCGTAGTCGTATATAAAAGGTGCGATAGAGAATGATGATAATAATATCTTTTGTAATCCGATTAGAAGAAGTTGGAAGTTTGTTGATAAATTTTGGTATGTGGAGGTATAGGTGGGTGCTGTCTTGTGGGAAATGTATTTGTGTGCCTTTTAGGGGGTATCCAAAATCATTTCGGAAGCACAAAGTGTTATTGTTTAAATTTGTTCCACCTTAAACCCATTAAAAGGGTGTCTTATCAGGACTTAATTGGATGTTGGTACTGTGCAAATTGGATTTTTCTGCTTGTTGGGGGTCTATGGTTACTAACCTCTTGTTATTGTTTGGTGGCAATTATAACTACTTATCTTCTTTTGACAAACTTAGAATTTGCTAGGGTGTTGAATTGGATACTCTTTTAATACACCTCGTTCAATTTTTATGAAATTAATAACTGGAAAACTTATACTATTAAATCGCTAACTTACTTACTTAAGGTGACGCAACAGTCCGTTGTGTACTTTGGCCTCAACCAACAGTCCGCCAGTCATGTCGGTCCCTAGCTAACTGTCTCCAGTTTTGCACTTAGAGTTGATTGAGCTCCTCTTCCATTTAAGTGCGCCACCTGAGTCGCGGTCTTCTTCTACTTCAACGTCCCTCCGGAATAGTATCGAAGACTTTCCGGGCCGGAGCATTGCGTCGCTTGGATAAATGTTTGTCGTATGTGAAAAATTGGGGTTTTGAGGTTTAAATGCAGTTTTGGTAATAGATTTTTTGCCTACAATTCTGTAAAATCCGTTTTTTTATATTTGGCTTAGTTCCCGAGATATTGAGTGTTCTTTTTGTCGTATCTCCAAGGTCACTAACGATTTGAGTCATTTTTTTGTCGTATGTGTAAGAAAAAGCTACACATACGACAATTTTTCCCATACAAAATCGGTTTTTCGTCGATTCGGAAAATAATTGTCGTATGTGCCTTTTCTTTGAACACATACGACAATAATTTACTGAAGTCTACGTGTGCGTTTGTCGTATGTCCCATAACAATTAACACAGTCGTGTGTTATTTTTGGTCTCAGTTGCAATCATGATGTCAAAGGAGTCGGACGCCCGAGTCTTCTGCTCCGAGTTTGTCGGAAGAAATTTGTTCGTAATGACTATGATATTGCATGCAATAAATTTATGTTTTAATAACTTATACTGGTTTCTTAATTTTTTGGCATGAGTGGCGAAAAATTAGGTGAGGACTTTTCAATTGGCGATGAAGACAATGATCCGTCGTACAAACCTTCAACAGCAGACAAAACGAATTCCTTAAAAAAATTGTATGAGCATGCAAATGAATTGATTTTGGCAACTCCAGATTCGAATGAAATCCAAATTCGAAATCTGCCATCCGTTTATAGCAGTTCGTGTAAGTTTCTGAATTTTCGTTAGTATCAAATCAAAGGTAGCAATTTAATTTCAATAGTATGCAGTGTATTATTTCACCTTTCACGGGTCCTGCCTCTTGCGAAGACCTGACAAATCTTCCAATAGTATCAATCTGTCATGAAAAAGTGCTTCTCAACTTTGCCGTTCGGAATCGGCGTTAAATTGTAGGTCCCCTCAATTCTTCACACGCACTTAGAGAATTGTTGATGAGAGTAAGCCACATAGGCCTTGGTTCTTCAATAGATGTCGCGCCACTCTATTTATTTATTCTATGCAGTAACACCAACAACATGCAGAAAGAGGAACCCATCGTTATGGAAATAAAATTTAAGAAAGAGTCTTCGTGAGCAGGGTCTTCCTTATAATGGAAAAAATGACATAAAAAGACCTAATAGAGCGTCTTTTTTCAACTTCATTAATGTCGTTTTGTCGTATGTACAAGACTATTCCATTCAAACATTTGATAAATTTTTGTCGCATGTTTAAAAATTTTGTCGTATGTGTTTGGGAAACTAGCAGACTTGGTGAAATAGTCACATACGATAAGAGCATTCTGAGCAAAATTGGCTCTAAATTGTTCCTTAACATCTATTTCGATTTTTTTTTAACGTTATTGAACTAAAAACTTTTTTTTACATAAGTCATACAATTTTCAAGAATATCTGACGTAGGGTTTTTGAGAAAAAAAATTCTGAACTTTGATGTCGTTTTCCCAAAAGTAGCCAAATGTAACATACGACAAACATTTATCCAAGCGACGATTGGTGTCCATCCACTCTAAATGATTGAACCATATGAATCTCTGGATTTTGACCCGTCTTGCTAGGTCCGTGTCATTGTACAACCTACAAAGTTTGCTTATCAATTCCCCATCAATGCACATGGAGCCGAAGATAACCCCAAGAACTTTCCTCTCGAACCAGCCTAAGGCACATTCATCCGATTTTGTCAAGGTCCATGCTTCTGCACCATACAGCAGGACTGGGATGATGAGGGTGTTATAGAGTTTTACCTTAGTTGCTTGAGTTAAGGATTAGCCCGTGTTAATAGCGGAGCCAAGGTATATAAACTCCTCTAATACCTCCAAGTTATATGCGTCCATTGTGACGTTCTGTCGGAGCCGTCGCGGTGTTGAGTGTCCTTCCACGCACATATACTTGGTTTTGCCCTCCTTTACCAATTAACTTATTTTTGTCGCTTCTGTCTCAATTCTCACAAAGACGCTATTGGCATCACGCTGTGTTCTTCCCATTATATCAATATAATCCGCGTACGCAAGTAGTTGCACAGAATTTTGGAAGATAGTGCCTCTCGTGTTTACGGTGGAGTTTTGCAATATCTTCCCAAGAACGATGTTAAAGAAAGCGCATAACAGTGAATCGCCTTGTCTGAATCCTTTTTTGAGATCGAAAGATTCCGTAAGCTCGTTGCGAAACTTAATGGCGCAGCGTGAGTTCTCGATCGTCATTTTGAACAAGCGGACGAGTTGGCAGGGATGCCAAAACTAGAGCTTTATACAGTTCGTCTCTGTACATGCTGTCATACGCGGCCTTAAAATTGATGAAAAGGTGGTCGGTGTCGATTTGGAGTTCAAAGGTTTCTTCCAGGATCTGCCGCAAAGTGAAAAATTTGGTCGATGGTTGATTTTTCTGGTCTGAAGCCACGGTGACGAAAGGCTTCAGACGCGTTCACATAATACGGCAGAGAGGATCTTGTAGGCGATTTTAAGTAGGCTGATTCTTCTGTAGCTGGCGCAATTTAGAGGATCTCCCCTTTTCAGGATCGGACCAACAATGCTGAGGTTCATTCATCGGGCATGCATTTTTCCGACTATATCTTACAGATGATTTAGTGCATGCTCCTATCAAGATCGTCGCCTGCTGCTTTAAACAGCTCAGCAGCTAGACCATCTGTTCTAGCGTTTTTTTTTAAATCGCTTCCTTGTTTTAGTATCGCATATGTATCATACTATCGGCAGGAACAATACCCCTGAGGGCACGGTAAAATACTTTTAGTGTCACGGATCTGCAGGCACAATGCGCCTGGTGGTACGGATCGGCAGTTTTGAATGATGGATGAGAGTTCATTCACATAATGAAGAAAATAGTAGAGGACCAATTATTGAGTCCGGAAAAAATCAGATAATCTACCTCCAGTTTGGATAGCCTCTTTTCTATTACACAACTAAGAAAAGATTAGCTTGATTGCACGCAGTGACTGACTAAGTGTAATAAGTAGCAAAAACGACTTATTATAAAAATTACGTTTATTACATAACGAGAATTAAATGATGATATGAACGAAGCTAGAGAACAATATAGAATGAATTGACAAACTAATTATTTTACAAACATTAAATATAATAATTTCTAAGATTTAAAATATAAATATATAGCTGAGTGATGTGCGTTAACAAGTAGATATTGAAACATTCTTATTCATATTATTACATGCTTTCCTTTTTTTTTAAATCTAACTCTTAGCCCTAGTCTTAGAAAACTTAATAATCTATTCCAAGCCTCTGTGGTCTTCTAACAACTCGACCACTTCGAGTTACTATTCGTTCCTTAGATGTAATAACTGGTGCATTATGATTAATTGCTTCTGAACCAGATATCTCTGAAATTGGTTGGTTGATAGGTTGTGAACTTAAGACATTATCAGTAATATCCGGAGAAATTGGTTCGTCCACATTACAATTATTAATATCATTGTTTACATTTGAACTATTTTCGTTTTTATCTTCTTGAGATGGATTAATTGTTTGAATTTCTTTTGTACAATCAAATTTTTTATAGGGTTCTACATTTTGTTCATAAAGTAAATCACTAGAACAAAAATCTTCATTGGAAGTCTTAGCAATAAATCGCCTATTGCGCCTAAAATGATTATTAAAACTATCTTTTATTAAATATGAGCGGTTGTTAACAATACCAATTATTTTTCCATAGTGCCATTCTTTTCCAGTTTTTTTAAATATAACTAGATCACCAACATTTAATAAAGAAAGTGATTTTGAGTTTCGATCATAATAACATTTTTGCTTATCTTTTTTATTCTTTAATTTGTTTTGAATTTCCGATTCATTTAGGTTGTTTCTAACAAGAACTGAGTCTGAAACAGGTAGCCTTGTTTTAACAAGTCGACCGAAGAATAATTCCGATGGCGTAAGATGCATACTTGCTATTGGTGAAGTGTTGTATTCTAATATTCGATATTGAAAATTGTTTACATCATTAACTTCAAAACACCTTTTAAGAATATTCTTTGCGATGGCCACACCTTTCTCTGCTAACCCATTACTTTGTGGATATCTAGGGCTTGAAAATCTTAGTTGTATATTGCATGCAATTGAAAAACGTTCAAATTCAGCCGAACCGAAAGGACTATTATCGCATTTTAGAATTGCTGGGTATCCAATTTTGTCGAAGATATGAGAAATAACATCAATTATGTGTTTCGATGTTTTGTTTTCAATCTTTGCAGCAGCTAAATAGTTTGAATAAGCATCAAATAAAGCAATGTAGTCTCTGCCTGCATATTCAAACAAGTCCACTGCAACTATTTGAAAAGGATATTTAGGAATTTCTTCTTGGACTAATGGCTCTTTTTGCATATTCCGTTTAAACTTTTCACAAATATTACAGGAAGAAACTAGTTCCTTTATTTGAGAATTCATTCCAGGCCAATAATACAACATTCTTGCACGAGAAAGAGTTTTTTCAATCCCTAGATGTGGTTGGTGTAACCAAATAGATATTTTTCGTTGCAATTCTGATGGTACAACTAGTCTATGATTAAAAAGCAGTAATCCATTTTCTAAATGTAGTTCCGATTTTAGTTTAAAGAAATGCTGACTAAGATCATCTAACTGATGAAAACCTGGCCAACCATTTTCTACATAATTACAAATCCTAGCATATTTTTCATCCTCATTTAATATTTTCTGATACAAATCGTAGTTCTTTTCGGTGCAACAAACTGATTTTGTGATTGAATGAACTACTCCCGATAGCCCTTCAATTTCCGATATTTCACTTTGTTGTGCACGTGATAAGCAATCAGCTACTAGCAATTCCTTACCCGGTTTATAGATAATAGTCATTTGCGGATATTTTAATAGAAACATAAACATTCGCTGAAGACGGGTTGTAACATCGTCAATATCACGCTTAACCAATGTTTCAAGTGGCTTATGATCGCTTTCAACTGAAAACTCACGGCCATACAAAAATAAATGAAACTTTTGACATGCAAATACAATTGCCAATAGTTCCTTTTCGATTTGGGCCCATTTTTGTTCACTTTTACTGAGTGTTCGAGAAGCGAAAGCTACAGGATGTCCATTTTGAACTAAAACGCACCCCAACCCATCCTTCGATGCATCAGTTTGAATAACTACTGGCTGTTTTGGATCATAAATTGCTAGAACTGGTTCCGATGTAACTATTTTTAACAACCTATTAAATTCGTTTTCGTGTTTTTCTGTCCAGTTAAAATCAACATCATTCCGTGTCAAATTTCGCAATTCCGCTGTTTCTTTCGATAAGTTTGGAATGAACCTTGCTAAATACTTGAGCAAACCCATAAATCTCAAAATATCTCCTTTGCTTCCTGGTTTTTTCATTTTTAAAATCGCATCTCTATATTTTAAATCTGCTTTGATTTTTCCTTCGAATAGTATATTACCCATAAATTTTACTTCCCGTTGACGATATTGAATCTTTTCCGGATTAAGTTTAATATTGTTTTTTCTAGCTCTGTCCATAACCAAATTCAAAACTTCATCATGATTTTCTTCATTTTCTCCACACACAACTAGGTCATCAAAATAAACAACGACTCCCGGTATATCTCCAAAAATTTGAACCATCTTTCGCTGAAACATTTCCGGTGCACAGTTCAAACCAAACGGCACACGATTAAATCTGTACCTACCAAAAGGAGTCATAAATGTTGTTAATTCTGAGCTCGCCTTATCTAATTCCATATGCCAAAAACCGCTTGTCAAGTCAATAACAGTAAAAATGTACTTGTTAGCTAGTTTAGATGTTAAGTCATCAATAGTTGGAATTAAAAAATGCTCTCGTCTAATGCACTCATTAAGAGGTTTCGGATCCAAGCAAATTCGAAGACGACCATTAGGCTTCTCAACTATTTGCAAGTTATTAACCCAGTCAGTTGGGTAGTCAACGGGTGAAATGATTCCATCTTTAACCATTGACGCAAGTTCTGACTTTAATTTATCAATGAGTGAAATTGGAATTCTTTTTTTATAATGAAGGACTGGTTTTGAATTTTCCTTAAGTTTTATTGAAAAAGTTCCTGGGAACTTACCAATTCCATGAAAAACATCACGATATCTATCCATGAACAAATCTTTTAAGTCCTTGCTTACTAAATTACTCACATCCAAGCGTTTTACTAATCCGAAGCTTTCACAAGTATCTAACCCAAGAACAGGCTCACATTTGTCATCAACAACCAAAAACTTGGCACTTTTTTCAGTTCTATTACCTACATCTAAGCATTTAAGTTCAACAACTCCAAAAATAGGCACTTTGTTGTTATTATAATCGAAAACAGAGAAATCATTATGGTGACTATGATATTTAATATTCAATTTTCTTATTAAATTGATTGGTATGCAATTAACATCAGCACCTGTATCTATTTTAAATTTAACAATCCTATTTCCAATACTATACTCCTTTGTCCAACGCATACGACTAGATCTTGAATCTAACCTAAAAATTGTTTTGTTTTTTGAAGAACTTAAACTATATATCTCTTTACAAACATATTTAGATTTATTACCTTGCACATCACTCCAGTTAATACTAGAAACGCTTTGCTTTCTGCTATCAACTTTTGTTTCATATGATGATTTTCTTGATTTGCGGCACATCTTTTGAAAATGTCCTTTCTTTGAGCACGAACGACAGATAATATCCTTCGCTTTGCATTGATTTATGTGTCCTAATGTCCATGGCATACCACAATTAAAGCAAGATCGATGAATTGAATTGATAGATTCATCTTCAACATCGTTTTTAATAGAATGAAGAACTACTCTTCCATCAAGAATACTTTTGTTGGTATTAGCTGCTTCATATGTCTTGCAGGTTTCAATAACGCGTTCCAGCTGTTCATCACGACCATCAAGCAACTTAAGTTGCAATTTTTTGTCATAAACTCCAACAATTAGTCTGTCGCGAAGCAATCGATTTTCGTAAGATGCGCCACATTCACACTTGTAATCACATAGACGAACCTGTGCACGCAGTTCAGTTTCGAATTCCATAAAAGACTGTCGTTCTTTTTGAGAAAGAATATTGAATTTGTAAGATTCCATGGCAATGTTACGTTGTGGCTTACAAAATTCATCAAATTTGTCTAAGACATCTTGTAATGAACGCTGATTAACAACATCACCACTCTGCATAGTTCCAAGAAGAGAATTTTTGCTTCCATCGTTGGGAAATAAAGTGTTATAAATATTTGCACCACTTGTTCCCATTAACCAAATAAATGTTGCAATTTTGGTTTGTTCTGGAGACTCTGATTTTCCATTTGCAATCATATACACGGTAAAATTCCGTTTGAAATTCGGCCAATCGTTTACTAGATTGCCACAATCCAATTCCGCTATAGCACGTTCGTTGTTCGCCATTTGGAACAATCTGCTAGTCCAAAATCCGTAAAATACTGATCCAATTAACTAATATTGATTTTTTAATTCAAACTTGTTGGTTCCTTTCGTTCTGACACCATGTAATAAGTAGCAAAAACGACTTATTATAAAAATTACGTTTATTACATAACGAGAATTAAATGATGATATGAACGAAGCTAGAGAACAATATAGAATGAATTGACAAACTAATTATTTTACAAACATTAAATATAATAATTTCTTAGATTTAAAATATAAATATATAGCTGAGTGATGTGCGTTAACAAGTAGATATTGAAACATTCTTATTCATATTATTACACTAAGTCAAATAAAAAGCCTCTGAAGCAAAGGCTCGAAAGTGCAAGCAAGTAATTTGTTGTATTTTGATGGATTTTAATCCTCTTTTTCCAATTAAATAAGAAATCGTTTTTTACGATGCCATGCCAATCATTCGAAATCAAAGGCCTCTCACTTGATTCCTTCAAAATCAAAATTACAAAATACTTTTTGTTCGATTTCCTTCATTCTCTGACTTGCTCTTGTTTTGTTTTTTTTTCTCTCAGTTTTCGTAATGAATAAAATTTAATTACACAAAATCCAACAATGATTTCTTTGTGTAACATTTTTGTTCAAATCCTCAACAACTAATTGAAACATGCAATTAAACACAAAACAAAAACAATCAATTTACAATTTCGCTTCTTGGAAATTGATCGAATTTCTAAGTATTATTCGTTTTTTGTCACTTTGTTATCCAATTGACACCCTTGAGTGAATAATTTCGCAATAACACTCAAACTAAGTAGAGTGCAGTGTAGTGGGTGTCAAAGCCTCACACAATCGGCATTCAAAACCAATTTTTATTAATCCTTTTGTCAAAATATTTTTCCTATATCTTTACCCCCTCCTCCGCCTTACGAAAAAAAAATAGATTTTTTGATACAACCTTGCACCCGCTTAAAGATGCCGATTGAAAATATTGAAGAAAAGTCAAAATCTATTGAGCGGCAGAAAGGTGTCCTTTTGGTTGGCCTGTCGGTCGATGGTGGCGGCACTCTTGACAAAATTCATTCTGCCATCAGATCAGTGTCTCTTCTATTTTGATGAAAGAGTTTCATTAGCATTTTATTGCATTTTCCGTTCCGTCTCTGTGCGATGCGCTTGAAGAGATGCCTCTGTCATAGTCCTTTTGGGCTTCCTAGAATGTCAACTCGAATTCAGATCTGAAGTTTCACAAAAGGAAGCTAGCATAATTTAGTTGTTGTTTTTTTGCCGAATTTTCTAAACGTCTGTGAACGAAATTCAGTTACTATACTCAGAGACAAACACAACTTCATTTTAAATACGAAGGACGAACGTAGAATTTCGATTTTATGAATTTTCAATCGAATGCGAAAACGAAAACGCTTTGCCTTTGTTATTATTTGTGTCTTTTGGCATATCGGGATAAAATTTAAAAAAAGGAGACGAAATGAATAAAAGGATGTCAAACCTTTGAGGTGCCTCTTCCAGAGTGATGTACAGTGAATTGTTTTTGAAACAGATCCTGCTGCCATGCAGAATTAATAATAACTAACTGCATTGTTTCATGGGAGAACAGAGCAGAGCAAAACATTAACTTCATATTTCTATGCATGGAATTCAGGACATGGGATTACTTTGGCTGACATTTTGATTCAACTTTGTAATGTTGCTTAGCATATGTGTTAAATAAATTAAGCGCACCTACCCGCTAACGTTCGTCGTCTCTTCGCCTTCAATATTGCAGAGACAACCATCTAACAAAAACCAAAACCTGGTTAACGACAAACGCAACGAGGAGGATCCAACATGAATATCATACGAAATTCCAAACTAAAAGTTCCATTAATTAAAGTAGCTTAGAAGCATGCTTATTTCAAAGGAATAGATAACTAACTTGAGATACTCTAGACTCGGATGAGAGATGGATAGGGATACCCCCTCTCTGTCTCCATCAACATTTCATAACACAACTTATTGTATCCTGCATATCTCTGCTGTGGTGTGTAAAGGAACTTGTATCTGAAGTCTATGTGTATCCTGTATAGAGACATCGTCACAGGAATAGAGGAGGTGCAAAAACAAATGTTGTAAGCTGCAGATTATTGTTATCCTAAATAATTAGGTGAGCAATTTAAATTTTAAATTAGTTTGCGTTGGTTTAAAAACACCAAAATGAATGGGGCTGTTGATGCGATGATGTGAAAGTGAACACAGAAGATGGCAATTTCCAAAGGATACCTACCTGAAAGTTTAAGTTCAGTTTGAGTTTGACATGGTGTGCTATGGATATTGGGGGAGGTGGGAACTGGAAAGTTAGAGAGAAAGAATTTCAATTGGCTTATCTACAATGATGAATAATGTGGTTGGAAACAATTCCTTAACTTTTGCGATTAATATGCTATGGTTGACATTTCGCTTTAAGTGCGCTGTCACTTTCAAGCAGACGAACTTGTTAATTTTTGATAGAGGGGAATTATTAACGTAAATGATGATGGTTCCATTTTTTTTCCTCCTGATTCTTGTTGGGGTTTTAATGCGCGAAATTTAAGGCATTTAGACTTGATCGAAGTTTGTTACATAGGCATTGGTGTTGTGATTCAAAATCTTACGAAAAAACAAAGGGTTCCGATTTTTTCGTTTTTTAAGTGAAACCTAACTTCACTTAGAAGCCCGTCGACCACTCTGTAGTGCTTTAGTTGGATTCTAGGAAAGTCATCAACTTAATCAAATTTTAACAGGTCTATCCTGAAACCATGTTTTGGCCTTTTGGGTGCCCTTCTTTTTGATAGCATTTTCATGCTCTTATTTAATGTTACATTCATTTTTTTCACTTCCGTCTCTTGGCACACATTAAAGCAACTCTATAAGAAGGTATAACCAAATATTATTACAAATGCAAAACTAAGTTAGTAAAATGAACGAACAATTTGCTTCGTTCTCCATGATTCTCGTCGCTTAGAGTCACCTTAGTTTTCTGTTTTGAATATGAAAAACGTCTCCATTGACGTGTCGAAAGATAGACCAAATATTCACACTGAGGAAAATCGTGGAAAAGAACGATGAATTTCAAGCTAAAACGCACCATCCTTTCACCGACTTCAAAGCTGCTTGTGATAGCATCCACCGCAGAGAACTTATGACGGCGGCGCACAGTGTGCAATTTTCGCAATCTAGTGGAACTTTATTCGTTTAGTGTTTAATTGGAGTGTTATTGATATAAAATTGTTAGATTATGGAACAATATGTTGTTTTGTGAGATTTAGAAGCTTACCTGAAAATATTGAAAAATATGCAAAGTCAAAAATAGGGTATTCAACACCCCTCCCCCCCTGATCTCTGAAACGACTGGGCCTGGCATTTTGAAACAAAAAATTAAAAATAGTTCCATATGTATAGAGTACAATAAAAACAAAAATAAATCACAAAATGATTCAAATAGGAGAACTTCGAATATTTACACTGAGATGAAAACGAAACCCTAATAAGATCACTTCGTTTTTTGTGCGTTCATCTTTCAAAAACGATTTTTTAGAAACTGCTAAGCCGATTATAATGAAATTTGGTACGCATGTTCTATAATGTAATTATGATGCGAAAGTTTTGTTTTCATGTTTGTATGATGAATAGTTTTTGAGTAATTCAAGAAAAAAATAAAAAAAAGAACATGAAAATATAGGTCTCTTAAAAAAAAAAATTTGTTTGGGTGGGGCAACCAAGGGCAAGAAAAGTAAATGAATTCTAACACAGAATATACAAACGGAGATTTTAAGCCCAAAAACACGATGGATACACGTGGATACATTTTTAAAACACTTCACAAAGTTTCAGAACAAAATAAAAATCAACACTGTTAAGGTCTTCAAACAAACGATTTTTTATATTTTTATTTTTTAGTGTAAAAAAAAATAACTTACGCTGAGAAGTTCTTAAATACCACTAAAAATAAATAAAATAAATTGAATATGGACAACTATCATTACACTTGACCACGCTGTTACAAACATGACACAAGAAAAGCAAAGAGATTTAATTTTTTTTTTTTAACTTGCAACAAGCTGATGTTTGTGATCCTTGTGAACGGTAAATACAATTATTTTTTTGTTTTTGTTTTTGCCATTTGATGGCCGGATGTTTTACCTTTCATATGATACCAATTTTGTTGCATTTGAAAGAAATTTTTTTTACATTAAAGTTCCGCTAGATTGCGAAAATTGCACACTGTGCGGCGGCGGTGTCTGAATTCGGGATCCAAACTGATCCAACTGTGCCGCATGACGATAAATAATACGCAGTGCAGTGTGCAAATGGGTAACAGCTCTTCCGACTCTTCCGAGTTGTTTCAAACATGTGCATGGCTTCGACAAGGAGTTGCGCTGTCATGTGATTTCTTCAACACAGTCCTGGAGCAGATAGTGGGCAAGGCAGGTGTGAGCACGGAAAACACTTATATCTTCAACAAACCCATCTAGCTCCAAGGCTATGTGGACGACATAGACGTCGAGTGGAGTGGAGATCCGAAGAAGAATTTCCCTAGCGAACCGCTACTGCTTCGATTTGGCAAAACAACTGGGTTCAAAACTCTTCACTCGAAAGACAAAGTGTCTGCTATACAAAACTTTGATTTTACCAGTCCTACTCTACGGCGCCGAGTGTTGGACCATAAGTAAAAATGCGGAATTGATATACTGGGCACTTTCGAAGAAGAAAAATTCTTCGACGGATTTTCGGTCCCGTATGTGACGATGGCGAATGGAGAAAAAGGTTCAACCGCGAACTGTACGAGCTGTACCAAGATGTGGATGTTGGCCCGACCACATCGAGCGAATGGACGACAATGCTCTAGCCAAGAAAGTCTTCTAATCGTAGCCCCTAGGTTCGAGACGACAAGGAAGACCGAACCTACGGTACAACGGACTGGAGAGTGCATGCGAGGGACCTTTTCCGATGGAAGGCTGCAGTATCTCAGGCTGAGATGGATTGGGAGCCGGTTAAGTAAGTAAGTATGTTATTGTGAGCTCTTACCTTATTGTAAATTTTGTTATTGTATAAAATTTGTATTCGCCCAACTTTCTCCCCGAGTTTTGTGGTTTCTTCGGATGACTCTGGACGTCCTGGGTTCTACCTGAACTGAAATAATCACAAGGGAAATATTCATGTAAGTAAGTTTCAAACGTTGATCCTGAATAAGTGATGACTGGTACCAAGGCAATCATCTTGCTTTCTTCTCACAAACGTATTATCTTCTTATTAAGTTTGAAGATTTTGTTTGAATTTGACAGGAGATTCCCCAAAAAAAGTTATAATGCCATAGGTACATATTTAATTTTTGTTTCACAAATTCGAACAATTAATAAACATGGACACAGGCATATTTTCCATTTGTAAACCCTTTCTCAAGTGATGTAGAACCTTAAAATTTAACAAGATGAAACTCTCGTACACCTACCTAATTAATGACCTTATCCGTTTGATAGTCTTATCAACATTTGTGCATGTTGCATAACTTTTTTGCTTGCATCCCCAAAAGAAAATCCAAATCCCCTTTATCAACGATGAATATTGAGATTAAATATTTATTTTTTCGAAAAAAATATTAATCCTTATTTTCTTCAATCCGATTAGTTAGAAAGTTTGAACAAGGCGCCAATTTCTCGAACTTTGAATGTCACACACAAAATCGTTCATGCAAGTTGCATGGATATGTCCTCTTAACCCCAGTGCATCATCAGGAATATCATCTGACTACATCAATAGAAGTAGATGCAAAAGTTTAGAAGTCCCCCCTCCCCTGACATATATTCGAACCCACGATTTTGACACGCTTAATTGACCAAAAGTTCACTTGTGCTTTTTTTGTTTTTTGACAAAAAACAAAAAAAAAGATTTTTATAGAGCACCAAAAGTCGTCTTTCCTGTATCCTGTCTCTTTTTAAGGAACTTGATTACCATGATGATGCCGATGCCACATCGAGTTTTCAATGCAGGTGATCAAGCAGCAGTACCATCCTGGTCCTCTCTGGTCAGAATAGAACTTGTCCACCAACATATCCGACAGCCAAAGCAACTGAAAAAGTTCAATCGTCGTAATAATTACCAAAGTTTTCAAAGTCCCCCTAGGGCTTCCATGTAGTTTGAAATTTCATGAAGTTAGTTAGATGTGGTGCTACTATAAAGAAAAAAAGACAGAAAGAGAAGGAGAGAAAGAGAGCGGACTTCAGGCCATCCTTGGAGACTTTCAAGCTTTACAAAAGGTAAATTCTTATTCTCATGCAGACATACTTATGTATACCAAGTGTATATGAATGGGATATCATCCGTTATACTACTTGTAGTTGTCCCTCATGGTTGAAGTTAACAACGGGAGCACTAAAAGTTTGATACTCACTTATAATGGCAAGACATCTTCTTTTTTTTTTTTGTTATTGGTGTCGTTGCTGTAACAAGGTACCGAAATTAATTTCAAGCGACAGAAATGCATTCTTGGTTCACTTATTCTCGAATCAAGACCGAAAAATTCAACTTGAAGTTGCATTTTTGTTGATATTTTTGTTGTTGTTCTTGTTATTAAACTTCGACATTTGTTATTTGAATTGTTGTTTAGTCTTTATTTTTTTGTCATTTTGTGCATTCGTTAATTGTTGATTTTTTGTCAACTTTTTGAACAGAAATTTATGAGAATGGAAAAGTTAAAGTTAAATTTCATAACGAGTACATTTTTTTGCTTAAGGTTAATAATCTTGATTTCAATGGTAAACTTAGTGAATTCCTTGTTATCAAAGGCTGGGGTATCCTCAGGGGATCTAGGGTCTATTAGGGTAGGAATAGTAAACCTTAGTTCGGTGCAATAGAAATAGTATAAATAATTTCATTCGCGGTATCAGGTAATATGAGCACGAGCTACGTATGCGTTCGTCCTTTAGGGTTTCCCCTAGTGTATCAACATAGTTTCCTTCGGCTTTCAACAGCTTGGTTACCAGTTATCAAAAAGGTCTCTCTTGGCTATCAACGGAGTTTCCTCCGTCATTCAACGATCTTTTGATCGGCTATCAACAAGGTTTCCCTTGGCTACCAACGGAGTTTCCTCCGTCTATCAACGATCTTTTGATCGGCTATCAACAAGGTTTCACTTGGCTTATCAACGGCTTTGAACCGGTTTGTCAACGGTGTTTCCTCCGGATTTCAACGGCTTTCAACCGGTGTATCAACAAGGTTTCCCTTGGTTATCAACGGAGTTTCCTCAGGCTATCAACGATAAGTCAATCGGCTATCAATAAGGTTTCCCTTGGCTTATCAACGGCTTTGGACCGGTTTGTCAACGGAGTTTCCTCCAGATTTCAACGTCGGTTAACCGTTGGTGTTTCAACGAGACAGGTCCGGGACTTATACTTTCACCGACTGATCGGCTTCGTATATTAGGAGCCACAGAATGTTACCTCTCTTTAACCTCATTTTGTCGTCGACGGTTAGTTGCCTTAAGCACATTGCTTACAAAATCTGGATATGAATTATATTCGAGAGAATTTTAAAATTTCATACAAAATTATTTCTGGTACGATAATGAACTATATTTTGTTGGTACAATTCATGCTGTTTTGGAATTTGTAAGGTATGCAGCTAATGCATCATTTCAACTTAAAAATTAAGTTGGAAAGATGTAAAAAACATTTTTCGAGTTTTTTTTTCAACAATTTTTGATCTGTTTTTAAAAAGTGAACAAAAGCACGCCCTAGAAAATACCCTGCTTTCAAAACAACTTTCCAGACTTTAATACGAAAACCCATCCTACAAATACATAGGAGGTACAATGCTCTTCACAAGAACAAGATCAACGAATGTCTGAATCTGCCCAAACTATTCAAATCAATCATTTCCAACTTTCACACCATATCTTCTGCGTCCTTTTGCACGCAGTCCATAAACAGAAACACCCCTCTTGTTCATTCATCTGTTGGCCAAGAATAATGGCATATGTATGTTACACACTTCCTTTACAGGCTATCAACTATGCGCCCATATCTTTGAAAGTTTTGCCTTCATGTAAAAGGAAGTTAAGCAAAGGCAAACTGTTAAGATTTACGTTTAAATGCTTTTAGTGAATTTGGCATAAAACTATACAGATTTTCTACAATAGAGTAATTTGGATCGAAGCCAGCTCTTTAAAAGCACCTATGCGTAACTTTCGACCCAAAACCTAATTCAAATGAAAATAAACAACCAACCGACAAGAAAAAAAACTAACAATTATAACTCACCATTTGCTTTCTCTCATCAAAAGGAAACAAGGAAAAGAAACAAAAAAGCTACCCAAAAATAAAACCCAATTATAACCGAGTCTTTTAGTGTATGAGGTGTGCAAACACAACTCCAAATCCATTTATCAGCGCGTTTGCCCACTCAAAAAGGACTTTCAACAACAACACAATGGATGTTTCTCTTCCTTTTTTTTTTGCTTTTTAAAAAGTGACCTAAGTGGTTTTCAGATTATCTTCCCGCATCAGCCTAAAACTTCATTTTGAAAAGATAAAACCGACAAACGACTCTGAACAAACAATAATATTCCTCAGAAAAGAAAAAATCAACATCCATCGTGTAATATGAACGACTACTCTGAGACGAGAGGCTGAAATCCGATTTTTTCGACTTTGTAGTCAAACAAGGACTTTCACCTTAATTTTTGTTCTTTTTTGTAAGAATTTGTGACCATCCCACTTTGCAGACAGATCCCACGCTAATAGAACCATCCGGACGACGACGCATCTAAACAATGAAGGTGGAGAAGAACTCGTGTCGTTTCATCCTTGTTTGCGTCCCAAGGGTGGCAATCGTCGTAGCTGGATTAGCTATATACGATATTGGCTGAGTCCTCCGGCATATTGGCGTCACGGATGTTCTCAATTTTCTATTTCAATAAGGATTTTAGCTTTTTAGGTGTTTGCTCAGAACAGGACATGCAGCAACATCTTTTTGTTGGATTCGTCTCGTATGAAAATGTGTGTACTCACATGGTGGCGGTGGGTGGATGAAAAGTCTGCTGCCAAAGGACCTAACTATTCACTTAAAATTCTGTTAAATATCATAAAAGGAAATTATATTATCGCAGCCATTGGATGTTTGCTTTGGGAGAAGATCAAATCGATTCTTGGATTTCGTCCTGCAACTTCTTTCGGACAGCACGCAGGGTCCTACAGTTCGAAAAATGAAAAAAAGCTAAAGCAAAGCGGCTCAGATGAAATATTCAAGAGAGGATGATTTTTTGTTTATAACTATTTCCACAGGGAACAATATCCTTTGTGAAATTTTGAACACAATCAGCATGTGAACATGTACATAAAATCCTAAGCCAAAAAAAAATACAAGAAAACAAAAAGCAAGATATTAAGGACATGAAATGGTGGCGGCAGCAAGGACGAGAGCGCGGAAACAAAAGCAAAACCAACAATATAAACAGACTGACTGTATAGGAAGAATATGAAACTTTTTCAGCTAAAGAAATTGAGGGCAAATTTACAATTTTATTGTTCGAATCTTCGGGCATCTTGGGGAATGTAAAAACGTGAATGTGAATAAGCAAAATGTATGAATGTGATGGAGGCTTGGCTCTTGTGTGCCAAAGGTCCGATTTTCACAAATATTTACCGAGAAATTTCGTTTTTGCATTTTCATTTAAGAATAAAAAAGGGAGAGAGAGAATGGAACTTCATTTTTTTCATCTGCTCTGCGAGGGTTTAGTGGACTTAATTCTGTGTTTTCCTTTTGAAGTTTTGTTTGTGAATCCTAAGAGGTTGCTTTCCTTTGGATTTTAAAATAGAAAATGCAGTTGAATTCGAAATAGGACATTTTTGTTTAAGTTGTTATCCATTTAACTTGGGGTAAATAGTAAGGAAAACTTTTGTATTTTTCTGCAAGAAGGGCACGAGGGTTTTAAGTCTTGTTTCTTGATGCAACTTCGTTAGGATCGAGGATTTGTTGTGTCATCTGCATGTTTCAATTTCAAGATTCCCATTGCTCTTAAATTCTATTTCTTGTTTTATTTTTTATTATTTTTTTAAACAATATTTCGATAGCGCCATCGGGTTTATGTTAACTTAAATTGGATTTAAGCCCCAGTCGGAGCTTTTTGAAAACAATGGGATCAGACTGTAAAGCTGTCGAACTGTTCACTGCACTGAATTTGATTTCAAGAAAAGAATGCCTTCTGAACTGCACCAACTACAAAATCATTAATATAGAAAGTCAACTTGCTTACTTACTTAACCGGCTATCCCAATCAGTGAAGGATCTCAGCCTGAGACACTGCAGGCTTCCGTCGGGCTTGGGCCCTCGCATGCACTCTTCAGTTGCCAAAATTCGAGCGCTCTGGAATCCGCAGTCACTTGGTCCTTGTACCGTAGGTTCGGTCTTCCTTGTCGTCTCGAAACAGGGAGCTACGATGAGAAGACTTTCTTTGCTGAGGCGTTGTCGACCATGCGCTCTAGTAGCCGAGCCAATGTAATCGTCTTTTTTGGCTTTTTGGACTACATCCAACAGCTTGCATAGTTCGCGGTTAAACCTTCTTCCCCATTCGCCATCGTCGCATACGGGACCGAAAATCCGTCAAAGAATTTTTCTTTCAAAAGTGCCCAGTATCAATTCTCCTTTTTTTCTTATCGTCAAACACTCCTCAAGCAAAGCTGTCTTGGATCGACCAGTGATGCCTATGTCATCCGCATAGCATAGGAACTGGGAGGATTTGTTCAAGATAGTGTTTTCCGTGCTCACACCTGTCTTGCGCACTATCCGTTCCAGGACTATGTTGGACAATTCACATTACACCGTATCTCCTTGCCTAACCCGGTGCCTGTTTGAAACAACTCGGATGAGGTGTTACCCATTTGCATACTGCACTGCGTATTGCTTAGCGTCATGCGGCACAGGTGGATACGTTTTTTCGGGATCCCGAACTCAGACATCATAAGCTCTTGCTTTGAAGTCGATGATAAGATGGTGGGTTTCGACTTGAAATTCGTTGGTCTTTTCCAGGATCTGCCTCAGTGTGAATATTTGGTCTATCGTTGTTCTACCTGGCCCAAAGCCACACGAGTACGTGCCGATTATTGTGTTGCAGAACGGCTTAAGACACTCATACAGTACGTTGGATAGGATTTCGTATGCGAAATTAAGCAATGATATGCATCGTTAGTTTTTCAAAACACCTCCTCCATACTTAAGGGGCCCAGCCGATGGCCTCACTCGCCAATGTAATGTCAATGTAAGTTAAGGGGTTCCACAGGTATGTCATCCGACCCGGCGGACTTGTTATATTTTAACTTTTGGATGTTTCTTTCTACCTCTTCTGTACTGTTGACTGGGACTGGATCTTCATTGACTGGTCGCGCTTCTCTTTCATCATTGGCTCGCTCGACATTATGCACATTCAGCAGCTGTTGGAAGTGAAAACATCTACAATCCCCTGTGCTTCGGTGACTAGGTTTCCTTCACTGTTTGAAATCTTGTGTCCCGGTTCTGAAACCAGAGGCTAATTTCTTCGACCTTTTAAAGCAACGTCGGGTTGTTTTTCTTGGCCCGAGACTATTCTAGATTTTTGAGCTGAGAAGCTGCGGATGCTCTTTTCTTCCTTCGCATGGTCTTTTTCTCATTCCTCCTTTTTGTTCGGTACACAGAAAGAAATCGAAGATCAAATCAAGAAAAACAAGCGGTAAATCACAAAATGAATCTAGTTATGGACCTTGGATTGGGAATCAAATGTTACGAATTCGTGTTTGTAATTTACGAAAAAGAGGAAAATGAAGACATTACGACTCAATAGTTGTTATTCTACACTTTTGAATCGCAACAAAAAAAAGCATTTATGATTCAGAAGCGTAATTAACGGTCAGCCAGTTGTAAATTTAAATTTAGCTTGTCAAGAATTACGACTCAAAAGTTGTAATTCTACACTTTTGAATCATAACCAAAAAAAAGCATTTACGATTCAGGAGCGTAATTTACGATCAGCCAGTTGTCAATTAGTTAATTTTCCTTTTTGTTTCCCCCCCCCCCACCATCCCCGTTTCGGGGGAATCTCGTCTCTTTTTCTCTCTCCCTTCCTCGCCCTTCCCCCGGTACTATATTCTCCCTTCCTCTCTCACACCTCACCGATCAATCTCCGTACTTCCTTCTCATTCTGCACTGCTTAGTGGCGACTATTTTTTTTTTTTTACAAATCCGTCACTCCGCACTGCTGGGATTCGAACCCAGGCATGACGCATGAGAATGCACGACGCGACGGTCTCTTGATCGGCACCTCTACCCACTGAGCTACTTGACGTTTTATAAAATTGGAATTGATTTTCGACCGCATGAAAACTAGGGAATAAATAAACAACACAAAACGTTTTTCTTTTTCAGGAAATACTGTATAGTCCAGTCACTTTAGAGAAAAAAAGGGTCAATCTTGGAATTTGAGATAATAAGCTGGAAACTCGTATACAGCTTTATTTTGGTGTTCTAAAAGTTGTCTCAAAAGTCTCATATTATCTCGTGTCTGCGTCGTAAGTTATTCGCGGTCAAATGTCATGAAAATCGGTTTTTCGCAATTATCTCTTTTTCTATGGTTCCAATCACTTCAACACCTATATAAAAATTAAAGATAAAAAAATTTGCCACAACTTTTGTCTAAACTTTTTTTCTATACGCTCAACCCTTTTCGAGATATAGGGCGGAGAGCACCCAGCGCTCAGGCATACACTGCGCTTCAACTGAATAAGCACACAAGTTGGTTGTCCATTTTCTCCTCACTTTGAACGTAAATGCATCATTTGATGATGCTAACCGATAGCCTATGATGTTGAGAAAACAAATCAAAAAGAATAATTTAAAAAAGACCACTATTTTTTCCCTGGCTCTCATGCAAAGCTCTCCAGATCGAAAAACTCAGTTTTTTTTTTGCGTCAACTGAATAAGCATAACTTTTAAAAATGCAAATAAAATCAAACGGAAAGAAATGAACAAGATTTTCTTTAAATATTTTCTTTATTGGTTATTTCTAGTATTGGGTACTAACACCTTCATTCTTGATAACTTCATAAATTCGGGCTGGCATGGAATCGTATAAACTCTTCAAGTAGTCCAGCGAAATTTCTCTCCATGGTAACTTAATGGCTGCAATAAGCGATTCTCTGTACTCAAACTGTCGGCCTGACTCATAAACTTTACTTACCAACAATCTCCATTCATTTCCGATAAGGTTCAAGCCAGGTAAATAGGGCGAACATTGAAGCAAATTAACATTCTGGTCCTGTATCCCACTTTTGACAGTGCGTGACGTTTGGATGGGGTCATTCTCATGTTGGAAAATCCATTCATAGGGTCCAAAAATATCGGAAAATGAAGAAAACTTTCTTTCCAATATTCTTTTGTATGTAATTGCAGTCGGTTTTGATGTTTTTAGCTCAAGCTCAATAGTCCCATATTAGCTTACTGCTCCCCATATCATAACTCCACCTTTTCCACCATGATGCCGGGCTAAAAATCGTTCTTCTTTTCTCAAATCGTGAAAATAATAATTAAAACCATAATTAAGACATCAAAACTGAAACTCTTCTCATCCGAAAAAACCGCGTTGTGCCGCATATCTTTCCAACTCACATCGAGTCTAGAAAAACTTAAACGAATATCTTTTCGTTGCTCGTTTAGTGGTGGTTTCTTTTGGAGTTGCAATCGTTTTAAATGACCTGAGCTGTTTGGTACTCTGTGGACTGTTGAAACACCTGCAGTTACACCAACTGTTTGTTTAATTGTTACCGCGGAGGTATATGAACTAGAAGCACATCTCAAAATTGCTCGTCGATCAATTTCGAATGTTGCCGTTTTTTAACCACCGTTCATGTTTTTCTCGTACCAATTTTCTTTCTGAGGTACGAAAAGACAACATCAAGACTCCGATCAATGTTGGTAGCTATAGCACGCACGGCCAGTCTTTATTCTTTTAACGAATCAATTTAAACTCGTCCGACACTATAACAGCTTCTGATCTAACCATATTTTTTTTAAATTTTAATTAAACAGCTAAATGTCACCAAGAACACTTCAACTTTTGATTTGGTATACCAATCAGTTGAAAAATCTTAGAACCAGTGAAGATAATGAGAGTGAAAGATCGTGTGCTTATCAGTTGACGCAAAAAAAAAACTGAGTTTTTCAATCTGGAAAGCTTTGCATGAGAGCCAGGGAAAAACTAGTGGTCCTTTTTAAATTATTCTTTTGGATCTGTTTTCTCAACATCATAGACTATCGGTTAGCATCATCAAATGATGCATTAACGTTCAAAGTGAGGAGAAAATGGACAACAAACTTGTGTGCTTATTCAGTTGAAGCGCAGTGTATGCCTGAGCGCTGGGTGCTCTCCGCCCTATATCTCGAAAAGGGTTGAGCGTATAGAAAAAAAGTTAAGACAAAAGTTGTGGCAAATTTTCTTATCTTTAATTTTTATATAGGTGTTGAAGTGATTGGAACCATAGAAAAAGAGATAATTGCGAAAAACCGATTTTCATGACATTTGACCGCGAATAACTTACGACGCAGACAGGAGATAATATGAGACTTTTGAGACAACTTTTAGAACACCAAAATAAAGCTGTATACGAGTTTCCAGCTTATTATCTCAAATTCCGAGGTGAAACCCTAAAGTGACTGGACTAGTAGTAATTTACGATTCAAGAATCGTAACAAAAAGAAAACAGTTTGGATTCAAAAGTAGTAAAATGCGATAAGAATTCATGATTTAATAAACACCTATTTTTTAATTCAGGAAATGTTTTTGTAAACTACGCTTGTCTAGGATCAATTCGTTCATTTAGCTTCAAGAGCTTTGTTTTTAGAATATTGAGATCATAAATCTTGATCTTTGATTTTGTAAATCAGAATTATTTAGTCGTACAATTTATATCATGCTCCAAATGTTTAAAATTACGAATACAAAATTTGTAAATTGCTCTTACAATGGAAATCTAAAATCATGACATTTTTTCGTAATTCTCAAATTATACAGTTTTGTAAATTTAGACGGAATAAAGATTGAATTACAATTTTGACTCTCATTTTACGAAAAAAGGGGGATGATTTACAAAAAACAGATTTTTCATAATTTACGACATAGAAATTCGTGATTACTGATTTTTCATTTCTTTCCGTGTACTCTTCTATTGCTGCTTTTGATTTCCGTTGCAGCATCTGCAAACATGCATTTTCCGTCTCTCTTTTCAATAACGCGTATTCATCAATCATCATACCATGGGTTCTTTTTATGGGGTGGCTGGTAAACTATGGTGGTATCGGCTACATTTTTAATTATTTCACGATATTGGTTCCACAAGGTGCTAACATCTGACTATAACAATAACATAGTATTTCAAATAACTAAGTGGGATAGAGTCCCCGGTCAATTAAAGCACAATTAGGTTTGGGATAGAGTCCCCGGCTGGTTAAAGCACAAATAACAAAGCACCTCACTGCCAAATACTTTGGTATTTGCTAAATCCGCTCTTGTACTTGGGACACAGTAGAAGAGAAACCACGGTCTGTCTCTCGATTTCTACCTCTACTTGATGATTTTTTGTACCAATAGGCAGTGTGAATCAAAAAAGACAAAAACTTAATATTCACGCTGCTATTAACACTGCTTCGGCGTACACATCAATGTTTTTATCCATTGCTCGCCGCACCAATCGCGCTATGTTGTTTGTTAATGTCGGTTTTTTTGTTATCTCTTTGTGTTCTCATGTTTCTATGTTCGCTGTTTGTAGGTGGTGTTAGCGGCGTCTGCGTTCTTTTTTCTTTTAAGAGGAACCGTTGGCGGTGCTACTAGTAAACGTTCAGGGTCACGAGTACCTTCTCGACAAATGGCCAAACATAGTAGCTAGGATCTCTGACGCCTACCTTGCTCCTATTTTCGCAAAGTCTATTAGGTAGTTGGTTCGACCATCGGGACCGCAAGGTTTTTTATGGATTCTTCCGCAAATGATATTTTACCCTACGATTTTGGTATTGAAGTCTGCTGAAACTATTTTCACGGCTCAATCGAAGCAGTTTACTTAAAAAAAAACCTAACATAGTAATTTGGGACTCTCGCAATAACAACAAACGAACCAGCCCAACAGCACTACCCCACAAGAGCCTTAGACAAATCAGAGCTTTTTATTATTATATATTGTTTGAAACGCACCACAAAGTCCTCAAGCACTCAATTTTTGTTTTTGTATTTATTTTTATCACTCCACATTCACACTCACACAAAAACATACATCATCGCTTAGCCGTACATACAAAAAAAACTGTCTCCCATTACAACAACAGAGAGCAAGAGAATTTGTGAAACAGCTGTTCGACGCCATTAGGAGGACTTAATTCATCGTCAATACGCGACCTTGTTCCAAGATTATTATTGTTGAACTTTTTCTTTGTATCCCACTCCGCGCGGATTCCAGTCCCCGGGATTAAATGTATGCGCATGTGCCCATCAATTCAGCAAAGCTTTGCAACTGTCATCTTGCATCTTCCATTCAGCAATAATTCAGCAACTTTACTCTCACCACGAGTGAGTAATATCATTTCCAGGATCCGAATAGAGAAGCTTAAAAGACTATATCGATGTAGTGCTGGTCCCGTTGCAACGGCTGGCTTCAGGAATGTTATTGTTGCACTCTAATGATTTGTTTGAGTATGTGCGGTGCGTATTCCATTTTTAAAGCTGATATCTGAGAATTTAAAGTGTTGCGGAGTTTTTTTTTGCTCAAACTGAATCCTCCCCATGGGCGGGCACACACCAGCCAGCTTTGTCGTCGCAGCTGATGGAGTAGAATAGAAGGGACTGGGATAAATTCGTGAATGTTGATATCATGGTGTACGTTCAATTATTGGAGGTTAGTCGGCGGTAGCGGTGGCGGCAGTCGATTTCACTGCTCATTTATGTGGGCACAAGAACCTATCAGCCTTATGCGATACCATTCCATTACTCGCGCCACCGAGTTCGAGTATGTCCTTATAGAAATTTGCATCGCCAACGTGCGTCGCGTCGCCCTGCCGGTCGTCCTGATGTGGTGTTGGAACAAAAATCAAGCACATCATTATTTAGCCACCCCTTAGCCAGGATCAGGACCAGGACTGTTGGAGCAGTGATTGTTGAGATGGTTTTTGGTTTTATTGATTCATGTGTATTTGGAGGTTAGTCGTCGTCGGCGATTGCAGGGTTAGTACAAGCTAGAAGGATGATGATGTTAATGACTATGATGATGATGTGTTGCACTTGTAACGCTTAACAGTCTCCTTCTCTCGCTATGATGGAATGGAATTGAAATCAGTTGGCTTCAGATTTTATGGGGAGAGTGTGAATTTGCGTTCGTTGACATTCTGCCTTGGCTCTAGATTCTAATTATTACCTTCATATTAGGTCCCTAGTTGAGTGTGTGTGTGTTGTGTAATTAAAAGGGATACATTATTTGCTCATAATGGAAGGTACGGATTACTCTGTTCTGTTATACAGTTGAAGGGAAGGTACTTAGTTGTAAGCACAAATATATGTCCAGCTATGCGTTCGTCCTGGAGCTGTATCAAGTTTCCTGATTGTGAAATTAATTTACTCGGTGTAATGTAATCTTTCATTTAACATTTCTGAATTCACATGTTTGCTTATGTGCGGACGGACACTCTGAAGCTGGTCTGGATTTGGATTCTTTGGAATCACGAATCACTTGATATTTATTATGTCATGTGAAGGGTGTGATTTGGCAATCAAGAAGTCTCTGTTTGTTGGCTGAAAGTAGGTCAAGGACGAAGAATTCATTTGTCACAATGTCCAAGACATGGGATACAGTGTCATTGATTATACAACCGATGATATGGGCTGGTTTGTTGCCTGGTGGACGGTGTACGGAGTGTTGAGAAAGTTTTGTGAGGCTGTCAAGTTGACAATGGGGTTTTTTGTTATCCAACCATTCATACAGGATTTTGAGATATTGGAGAGAAATAGCAACTTGGAATTTGAAGGAACTGGCATTGCAAAATCACAGTCAGAGACGGTAATCTTGGATATTAGAACTATTATGGGAAGTTATGCTTCCCTATGGTGTAAGCGTTGAAAAGGCGGAGTGGCTTACGGTGACTACAACTATGGAGCCGAAGGGGCTGCCATGGTCGACAGGTCGAAGCAGACATTTTATCCCTGGATAGCTAGGAAATGCGATGGGATGAACCGGGCAAAAGGAGGATGAAAAACTCCGACATTTCGTATGGTAACTGTTACCGAGAGCAACAACAGCGACCGCATCGAATTCGTCGTGGGAAAGAGACTCAGGCAAAAAGTCTTGATCTTCAAATATGTAAGTGTACGCATCACGTCGCGACGATCCGAATCAAGGCTGAATCGGCAACACTAGCCTAAAATGCCAGCATGCCCCCACAGTAGAGAAAAATGACAACACCAAAGACGAGTTCTGCGAGCTCCTCGACAAAACATAATATGTCAATATGCAATGTCCTAGCTATGATATCAAAATAATTGTCCTCGGCGATTTTAAGGCAAAGCTCGGAAAAGAGGACAACATAGCCTGCACGATACCACTTCCAACAATGGACTCAGGTTGATTGATTTTGCTGCTGAGCGAAATGTTGTAATCATAATCCATAAAGGAACATAGAGATCTCCTGATCAATCAACCGTCAACCAGATTGACCGCATTGCGATCGATGGAAGGCACTTGTTGGTTGAAGGCCATCATGATGGGGAATGGAGAAGAAGATACAACGTCGAACTTTGCGGGTTGTACAACGACACGGACCTATAGCCAGAAGGGTCAAGGTCCAAAGACTCAAATGGCTCATTCATTTAGAGCGGCTCAGGTGGCGCACACATGTGGAAGAGGACCTCAATCAACTTGGAGTGCAAAACTGGAGACGGCTAGCTAGGGACCGAGCTGGCTGGCAGAGACTGTTGACTGAGGGCCAAGTCCACAACGGATTGTAACGCCACCTTAAGTAAGAAAAGTAACTTATGGGAAGTTAAGCAAGCCTTACCTATAAACAGGGATGACAGGGAATACCCAAACGTTGATGACTAGGGACTACATAAGGAAGCACTCCAATCGTTTTGCTTGACACTTTTAAAAGTCAAACAAGAACCCATTCAAGCTAAGGCTCATTTTATGTCCCCTCCCAGGCTCTCGAATCTTGTATCTCATTAAAAAGGCTTATTAAATCATAAAAATCTGTAGCCTTATAAAGCCATGTCTATAATTCAGATTTATCCAAAGATTGTGCAAGTTAGCTTCATAAAATGAAAATCCAACTCATGAGGATAATGACGCATGAAAACAAAAGCACTTTTTATGATAAACATAAGTAAGATAGGGTGACCCTTTGAGAACAAGAAAAAAGAGTATCGACTAGAAGAAGTGTCATGATAGCCTCCTCAATTCAGTCGCTGAAAGCAGGTCCTGATGATAAAATTATATCAAAGGACCTCAACTCTGCTTCACACTAGTGTTTCGTCTATGGAGTTCTTTCAGAACGTCAAACAACAAAATTCGTACTACCCTCATAACTTATTCCTGACTTCCCAGCAAATCCGTCACTAGTTATTCTCATAATAATGCCCAAGGAGCAGCTTACCTATACCCTCGACATGGACTTAAAAGATCGTCGAAAACCCAGAAAACACACACGGAATCCCGAAAAGAGGCAATAAACTCCTCACTCCCACTTTGTGTCAATTCTTAAGGACAATATATTAACTTGACTAGAAAAGATGACAACGACGACATCATCAACATGCCCATCGTTTCGCTATTGCCACCACTGGCGAACGACCGACTACGATGACAATTCTGACGACGACACTTTGCCTCTTCCACACAAAAGACCCACAGTGCGATATGTGCACTGGGCATGAGAAAATATTTGCTCAAAGTCTGCCACCAGTGTGAAGTGTTTGACGGCGGCGGAGGTGAAGGCGACGGGAAAGGACTTACAATCGTTTCCACAAGAAAAATTCAAATTTCCAGAAACATATTTTTTTAGCACTTTACTCTTTCCTCTTCCCAGAAGCAGAACGCTCATATCAACATCTGTAAGTATACATTAACTTCACACTCGGAACCAGGACATACATACTTTGGAACTGAAACTGAAACTGAACAGCTTCAGCACTCGACGACGCGACACGAACGTCAAGGGCTTAGATAATACTCCTCGAGCATATAGAACCTCATTCCAACCACCAACCCCATCCAGTCCGGCAGCAGCTAAGTGAGGTTGAGTTCGAGTCAGGATATAAATTATTGCTCCCACTTAAATAAAGCTAACGTAAGTATTTATTAAACGGACTCATATTTCTCAGCTGGTCTTGATGCTGTCTTCAAAAACGACGACGAGGACGTCGACCGAACAAACGAAAGATGGATATTGTCGTCCAAATGTCGAATGTAAGAGCATATCTCTCTCTCGCACTCTCTTCATCGTACTTGATGTCTGAAACATCATCCGCCTGTGGCAGTTGCAGAATCTAAAACGGAAAGTGTTACATTGTGAAATCTCCCTAAAACGGGCCAAAGCATTTTGTCTTTAAATCGGTCTCCAACCCACCAACTGCTTGCCCGCCTGCTGCAAGCTCTGTGACAGATTTCGCATTGCGGTTTACCATAAACTACACTCTGGTTTGATTTTCTTTTACTTTTTTGTTCATCTTGTGATCGGGTTTGGTTTTCTTTTTTTGAAGTGAAAAATATGTGAAACGATGCGTTCTCGCCAAAATCTTGCCAAAAAAACAAAAAAAAAACAAACCGAAATCGAAAAATTGTAGACAGAGGACCTCATCCTGGTTAGATTTGAAAGAGAGTATATGAAATGGATATTGGCATATAATGGCGTTTCAATATCCCAGGACACATTCGCTCTCGGGCTGTGGATTGTGACTCGCTGTCCGACATTTCTAGCATCGCATCGGTGGTGCAATGAATTTCGTTGTCATGTGTTATTACGACGATGTTGCCGCCAAATGACAGTATCCGTTTTCGTGTTAAATGAGTTTGAAGCTTGTGTGTTAGTTCGACAGGGATATGTTCTTTTTTTGAAAAAGGGCTCCTTAGGAAGTTGTTAATGGATGCAGGCATTCTGTGGTATTGTTTATTAGGCGTTTCCTCTCTGAAATGAAAATAGGTGGAGATGGGTGTCTTGATTCCATGCGATTGATTGGTTTTGGCAGGACAATGGCAATGGTGTGGTATGATCTGGAAATATAGTTCGATAAACGTTATCTTGGGCTATTATCATTATTTAAAGTGTTTTTATTCTGGTTCTTTGACCGGAAATAGGTGTTTTGCGTTTGAATGGTCGTTTGAATGACTATGGCTTTTGAAATGCCACCAGGAAGTAGGCAATTGAACTTTTCAAAGTTCAAAGAATCATTGCATAGTTTGAGGAGGTTAACGGTACAGTTTTAAATTAAATTGAGGGATTTTTATTTTTACTGGAACGAGATTTTTTTGGGCTGCAACATAACTTACTGACTAACTATGGTGGCGCTACAGTCCAACATGCGTCTCCAGCAAGCTCGGTCCCTAGGTAGCTGTCTCCAGTTTTGCACGCCAAGTTGGTTCAGGTCCTCTTCCACCTGTGTGCTCCACTCGAAGCAGCCCAAATCGTTTTCATCGGATGTTGTCATGGTCCATGTCTCTGCACCATACATTTGGACAAGGATGATGAGGGTTTCGTTCATTGACACTTTAGTTGCTCGAGAGAGGACTTTACTTCTCAATTGCCTCCTAAGTCCAAAGAAGCAGCGATTGGCAAAAGTGATCCTTCGTTTGATTTTTGCGCTGGTGTAGTTGTCTGAGTTTATAGTTGATCTTAGGTAGTTGAAGTCCTTAACTACCTTAAAGTTCAATCTGTCTATACTGACGATGGCTCCAAGACGTCGATGTAAGTTGTCCTTTCTTTTTGACAGCATTAACTTGGTCTTGCCCTCGGTAACCGCTAGATCCATCTTCCTGGCTTCCGTGTCAAGGCTCACGAACGCTCCACTGACATCACGCCGGCTGTGTTCTTCGAATTATGTCAATGTCGTCTGCGTATCCTAGTAGCTGGACGGACTTTTGAAAGATTTTGCTTTGGAGTTGACTTCGGAGTTTTGCACAATTACTGGTCTGCTTCACCCAAATTGAATGGTTCTGTATAGCTGGAAGAATTTTGCACGTCATCGCCATTAAACAGCTTTTAAAAGTGGTCTTTCCATATCCTCAGCACTGACTGTGGCTCTACTACGATGTTCCCATGATGGTCTCTACAGGCTTCCGTTCGGGGTGTAAAACCCCTCGTTCCTGTTGTGACATCCCACTATCCCCTTGATCACGCGCTTCTCATACTCCCTTTTTTTTCTTTCTTAGAAGTTTGTGCTCCTCTCTCTTTTTCTGCTCGTGAAGCTCGCGAGCTGCTCTTTGCAGCGCCGCTTTCTATGCCCCTTGTTTAGCAGCATGTGCTAGCCGGCACTCATCGTCAAACCAGGGGTTTCGTTGTGGTAGTTGCGTAAACCCTATAGCACTTCAGAGGCGGAATCTCTCATGACTGCTTGGCAGTGTTGCCACTGGTTCTTTAAATTTTTTACTGGCAGCAAAGGACTTCTGAGGAGGTTTTCGGAGACACGATCGGAAAATGATCTAGTAATCTTTTGCTATTGTATAGCCGTTTCACGTCGAATTAACTCAAAGAATTTTTACATGTTGGCCTTGATCGGCCTTGTGGAATCGCGTTCTTGCTAACATTACGTCTCTTACGCGGAGTCGATTGCCCGTTACCGTTACCGAAGACGCTGTCGTGTAGGCTAAGTCGTCCCATTATTCCACCAAATATTTCTTCTCTGCCTAGCTTAGCATTAAAATCTCCAAAGACAATTTTAATGTCATAGCTAGGGCAATGCTCGTAGGTCTTGTCGAGGAGCTCGTAGAACCTGTCTTCGATGTCTTCATCCTTTTCCTCAGTGGGGCGTCTGTGCGGATGAGGCTTGTTGGTGAATTTAGCCTTGATGCGCATTGTCGTGATGCTCATTCACTGAGTTGAAACTCAATACCTTCCTCCTGATTCGAGTTCCAACTACAAATCTACATCCAAATAGATGTAACAATTCTTCATTTTTCGTGGGCCCGGACCATCCCATCGCATTTCTTTAATAGGGGTTATGTCTGCTTTATAGCAGTCAATGGCTTCCGCTTATTGTTCGACTGCACATGGCTAACGTGGCGGTTAACGGATCTAACGTTCCAAGTGCAAAACCGAAACTCGTTGTCCTTAAATCGTTTGCGTGGGTTATCATCATTAATTCCGTCTGTATCTAAGGCTAGTTCGTGGTTCGGAACTATCATATCTTTATGTGGCCGGACAATCACCCCGACGCACGACCCCCAACCTGAAGGGCCACGTCTTAAGTTTAACTCCAAGACAGAAAGCCGGCCAAACCTCTCCTTATATAGTCTTGGGCTGCGAATATGTCGTAGTAGCCCTATAAGGTGTTCATAGTTCGTTCGGATTACACTCAAATAGAAAAAATGATTTCAATGTGTTTAACGTTCACGTTGCGGCCCCTCTACTCCTAGTAGACCATCCTTGCAACCCCAAAATCAAAAATTTATTGGTCGTTTCTACCAATAGGAACGTCACGAAAATAAATCAATCGCTCTTTCTTCCGGAACTTTCTGAAAATTTTCCTATTTGAATTTAAATTCCGAAATACTCAAAATTCCAAAAAAAAAAAAATTTAATTTTGACAGATTTTTGTTCACAGTTCGGAGGAAATTGACTCACATAGAGTCAAACTATTGAATTTGAACTTTTGCTATGTAAAGAAAGCCTTTTAATAATATTGAGAATTGCATGTCTGAATATTGCATAAAGTTTACTAACCATAGTTTCTGATTCTGAAAATTCAGTTCTCTCCTTAACGTCCCTAAACGTTACTCAGGAATCGGGGGCAACCTAAATTTAAAACTGTTTTCTGTTTTTTTTTTTTATTTGAATTGACGTGAAACCTTTTCATTTTAGTTGAACCTATTGTCTTACAAATTTAACAGAAAATATACTCTTGTGCTTAAGATTGATGTTGTTTCAAAAATCTTAACTAAACAAAATTAATGATCTGTTTGTTTCAAAA
Organism: Sphaerophoria taeniata; assembly: GCA_943590905.1. Lineage (NCBI taxonomy): Eukaryota > Metazoa > Arthropoda > Insecta > Diptera > Syrphidae > Sphaerophoria > Sphaerophoria taeniata. Next base: position 151,058,979 of record OX016541.1, read on the forward strand.
GTAAATAAATAATTGAGTAATGTCAACTTTCGCTGATGATATATACAGATTCTAGCCACATTGTCATTACAATCACCGACAAGCGAGTACTTTAACTTCCCCTCTAATCTCTCACCTATATTTTGAGGCCGTTATCTATTTCCCAGTAAAATGCAATAAATTTGAGGGTAACCCCCAAAAGTCTAATTTCCTAGACTAATCGCAACAGCAACACGATATACGGCACACTCGCTTAGGACTCAGTAGGTATCGCAAATTAAAGCACAAAACCTTACGATAAGTTCCACATTAATATTCAAAGTGAACTGTAGCTATTGTGTCTCGCATTGTGGTGACTTGCAAGCGCAAAGAATATCAAAGCAAAAAATACGACAAAAAAAATGTAACAAAAGCTAAAGTTCACAGCTCAAGCCTAGAGCCACACTCCTTCGATCAAACATTCTTTTATTGACTCACTGCCAGTCTGCTCTTTTATCTGGTGATCTATTGCTGCAGTATTTTTTTTTTCAAAGTTTCGGAAATTATTATCAGCAGCTCGTGCTGCTGCTGCTGCCACCATAAACGGGACATCAATACATACAAATCAAAACCAACACCGTAGATAATAAATTAACGGATTTTTATTCATTGAAACCGGTGTTAGATGATTATTTGTTAATACTCAAATAAAAAAAGAGAAACAATACCTTAAACAAAAACAACAAATCAAGAACCAAATGCGAGAGCGGCCCAATCTCAAAAAAAGCTTATAAATATAAATACTGAATGTGACATGCCACTATCGCACAACACAAAAAAGCATCGACTCGCAATGACGGGCGGTATGCTAGCAATTAGTCTTTTAGTTCTTTGTTTATTCGCTTTCGGAACAACTGTCTATTCTAGTTCGTTACGGGGCACAGCTGAGGAGCGTCTGCAGAACGTCTCCGTTAAAAATTCCTCATCATCGGAGTCAACAATTGAGTTGCTGCATGTGGTAAGCCTTTCCTTCCTTCTTCCGTTTGATTGTTCAATAAAAAAAAATTAAGTCCACAAAAGTATTAACAAGGTATGTTAAACAGTGAGCGAAATTTTTAGGAATTTTGTTTTGAACTCAATTGAATTCCCTTTCATGCCTAATTGGCGTTAATAGTTCGGGAGATGAGGGAGCATCGCAGTTATTCGTGTTCGCAACAAAAGTGTGATTTAAGAGAGTGCGCGATTACGGTGCTTAATTCTACTCCACGCACAGTGTCGTATGCGTTTGGATTGTCACTTGATTGCGACATTCAAGGCTTTCAATTACAGACTAGTTGGCTTATCTAAGGCGCCAAACCTTTTAAGTGCATTTCATTTGCTTTTGCAATCCCCCCAACAGCCCGTAGGGTAGGTGTGCGTTACATGGAAAACCAAAAACTTTACATAAGTAGGCAAGGTATTCAATTAAATTGAAATCATTAAAAATTATGTGAGAACTGGAATTATAATGAAAGATAATAAAAGTGTAATTTTAGACGACCGCAGGTTCAACCGCATCGAGTCGCGCGCCTCAGTGATGTACTTTAGCACAGACAAGCTTATAATTGTCTTATAATTGGACTTGTTTTTTTTTTAAATCAGTGTGATTGTGAATTATTTCTGAACAGGTCTTACATTTCTTTTTTTTTCGATATATCTATTTAAGTGTATGGCGTATACTTGCTATTTTACTCATTTATTGAGTTTTCTGTATCATCATTCAAACCCTAATTTTCAAACTGAATTCAAACCAAATATTTCTTAAAACATTTAAATTTTTTTGCAAAACATGAAGCCCAAGTAATCTGTAAACCAAATACCCCACAGTAAGCTCTCTCCTGTGGAACTTGAACTTGCTAGCTAAAGCAAGATTGATCCAGATTAATTCGTTCGGCACATTCTCTCCCAAATTGATGTAACAAACATATTCATTCTGACAATTAATTTAATTAATGAGCATCAAAAAAAAAAGCTAGGAATTTACAGTTAGTCTCTTCTGTTGATAACCAGAAGTATTTTTATATTTTTGTTTATTTAATCTGCATTCCAAAGGTCATTTGAATAAAATCTGAGCATCAATCAAATAGATAGCGAATTTCCAGCTCAAAGCTTTGTCAGAATTAGAGTTAATTACTTGAAAAATGCATTTTAATCAACAATATTATGTTTTTTCTTGGAAACTCCTTAAATCAATAAGAGGTGAATGATCCAGGGTTCATCAGTTTTTTGTTAAAAAATAAACAATTTTGCAGTTTTTGGTATTCGACATGTTTCTCAAATGAGCCTTGATTTTATTTGATCGAAGCATTGTGGGAATATTCAATGCGCACATGACTCTCTAATCTATCCGGCGATCTTCCGATATAGCAAAAAAAAAAAAAGAAGAAAAAACTAGCAAGACTACAGTGACAGGGTCAGTTTAATTTGTTCCCAGCCATAATTGATAAGAAAAGTGAGAATTTAACATCGCATTACCGGATTTGTCTTCCGTCTATTTAAAAAATTGCAAACCGATCGCTTTTCACAACAGATTTCTAGGCGTAGATTCTTTAAACTCATGAAATATAGAATTAGAGAAACTATCGCTGACGCAACAAGCCGTCATTATCATACAAAGTCATCAATTTTGAACAAAACACCTGAACTTGATTAAGGCTATCATCAATTTCGCAAGTAATATCACTGATTTGCCAGTTTTGCGATATCGTTGTTATTACACTTATATTTTTAATCGGCAACTTCAAATGACGTGCACATTTGTCTGCCCTCATAATTTGGTCGTATCAACGGTGACAAGCCATTAAGTGTTTTTTGTGTGACTTTTTTGCAAGCTATCATCTCTTTTTTGACACTCAAACGATCTTGAACCTAATTTGTCTATTATTCTTTTATACATTTGAGGTTATTTTGAAGCGCATTTTAAAGAAATAAATTACAAAAAAAAATATCATAATTTTGACGTCAGTGAAATTTTGAAATTGATAAGAATTTTGGGAAGGCATGTTCTGCGATCGTGCCCAAGTGCGGACAAGAACAGTGTCGAGGTTAAACAATTTGAAAGTCATTTAATGAAATCTATTTTGACAGTTCACGATAGTTTTTAATGAATGAAACAAAAAAAGGGGTTTAAAGAAGTTCACCAAGTATTTTCAAGCTGAATACAACAGCAAAAAAAAAGTGTGTATCAAATGTGATTCATGGGAAGCATTATCGATGTATCATTTTCTAAACAGGCACAACTAACGCAGTTTTTATGATTATGTTTGTTAATCGATCAATGTTTGTTTGATATTTTGCTTGAATCATATTTGATTCATTCAAGAAACGTGTGGAAAAAAGTTGAAGATTATTTAAGAAAGTTTGCAGTAATAAGTTGAATTGAATAAACATGAATTTTTAATGAAAAATATGACAAGGAACGAAACCAGTTTCATGAATCAAATATGATTCATTGTTGAAGCAGGAAGAAAAAACTGTTAGATCGGTAGAAGAACGTTGTTTACATTCCTTAATGCATTTGTTTTGAAAATGTATGAGATGGCAAAAATTGTTCTTTGTTTTGTTTCTTATTTTTGTTTTTGTTTCTTTTTTTCTGATGACATTGCATTGTTTTATGATGCCTCTGTCGGTAATAGCACAATCAGTACACGTTTGTCAATTTTTCGGTCCTTTGCCTTTGTTTATTTTAACTGTTATGATTTATTTTGTTCAAGAAAGTAAACAAAAAATAATAATAGACGTGCAACATTGCATCTTGATTAAACATAAGTTACGGTTACACCTCAAGGTTAGACAGATAAACAGTAAATGCATTAAGAATTAGCTTTTGAACTTGCAATCTTTAACTTCGATTACGTACATCATTGCAAACGCTCGTGCATAATCAATCGATTCGTCTCACATCGATTTCAACATTTATTCAATTTTCAATTATCAGTAAACACTACCCCACTTTTTCGTGACGTTCCCGCCAACACAAATCCAATCCAAACCGATGATAACTCAATTCCGTTCTTGATCTTCATAATAACTATTGTTTTTTGCTCGGATCTTACGGAACGTAGCGTGTCGCCTGCCTATATTTAGAATTGGCGAGACTCTCACTAACCTATTTAACAATGTTTTTGACATGTGGCCACTGATAAGCTCTTTGTTTAAAAAAATCAAAACTAAAACTATAATTGTTTTTTCCTTATAGATTTTCCGACATGGTCCGAGAACTCCAGCAGACACTTATCCAACTGATCCTCATGTAGACGAAAAATTCTTCCCCTTTGGGTGGGGACAGTTGACAAATGTAAGACAAAACACACACAAGTCACCAAACTGATTGCAAATCAAAACTTATTTCTTGCAGAATGGAAAACGTGAACTATTCAATATTGGCTCCTGGTTAAGGAAGCGCTACAATCAGTATTTGGGATCACTCTACGTACCCGATGTAAGACACCTTTTTTTTAGTTAAAAGTTGCAAAAAAAAAAACTATTGGAAAATTGTGTTTTCTAGTACGTTCATGCCCAAACGACTGGCGTCACAAGAACCTACATGTCAATGGCGACAGTTTTGGCGAGCTTATGGCCACCAAAAAATACGCCTATGGAATGGAATGCCAAATACAATTGGCAGCCAATTCCAATTTGGTCGCAACCTCTGGAAGAAGATAATGTGAGTTTGAAAAAAATTCAAACTTCATCAGGTTCTTGAACTAGATTTTTGTTCTCCTTTGTAGCTTCTGTTGGTCCGCACACCATGTCCACGGTACTATGAAGCCTTGAAAGAGGTTTTCCAGCTTCCTGAAGTCAAGGCTGAAATTGAACCTTACGAGGGTCTCTTCAGGGATCTAACTGAACTGACTGGCTTGAATGTAACAACCCCCGAAGATGTCCAGTCAATTTATACAACTCTCTTGGCGGAGGTGAGAAATCTAATTCTTGGACCAAATGAACAATTTAGTAAAACAAAATTTGGTCCTCTAGTCTGAATTTGGTCTCCCTCTACCGGAATGGACAAGGAAGTACTATCCAGAAGAAATGCAATTCCTCGCAGAACAGAGTTATATCTACTCGGTTTACACACCGGAAATGCAAAAAATTAAAGCAGGTACTACTTCGACACATCATCTTTTGATTGTAAGCTTTTTGTTATAAAAATGATCCATTACCAGGTCCATTTTTGAGAAAAATGTTCAAGGAAATGAAACAAAAACGTACATCCGAGCTTAGTCCTAAAAATCGCAAGCTCTTCATCTACACAGGACACGATACGTCTCTCGTGAATATTCTATCAGCTCTCGGTGTATGGGAAAGGCAGATGCCGCGCTACTCCATAATGACACTCTTTGAACTGCACAAAAATAAAAAGACTGGCGAATATCATGTTGAGGTAAGTCCTTAACCATTCTCTTTTGAAGCGAAACGGATTTAAAAATACACATTTTTTCTATTTGACAGATATTTTTGCGAAATAATCCAAAAACGGATGCTAAACCTCTAACAATACCTGGCTGTGATAGAAAATGTCCATTGGACAAGTTAATCGAATTAACGAAGCAAGTAGTTCCTACTGATGAATCTCTTAGTTCGTGTAGTGCGAAGGATCCTAATTTTACCGAGCCGCCACCAAGTGGTCCTTAGATAGAAAATATGTCAATATTTTTTCTTGTTCTGTGAATTTTTGTTTATTTATTGCTTTTGTGTTTTGTTCGTTTGATTGGAAAGAAGAGAGAAAAAGGGTCATTATAGAATTTACAAATTTTGTATTAGATGTAAATATTTTTTTCTGATTCTTTTTAATAAAAACAATTTTTTAAAATATTTTTGAAAAAAAAACATTTTTATTCTTTTCTGTGGGTTCATGTGAGTGAATTCGTCAAGAACAACTGGACCGATTTTGATGAAATTTGTTGTGTGTCTTCCAGTATTTTCGAGAATGCTCAACATTTGCTATTGTTGTTCAAAGCTATTCAAATTACTACAGCTTTCTAGGGGACCTGCAATTGATGACTTATAGAAAACTCTTACAGACAAATTTCCAAACACCGAATAGTGAAGGATTTATTTTTATTCTGCGGAAAATCCTGTTTATAAAATTAAACTTCTCTTAACTGATGTTTACTCACTTATATTAAAACAAACAAAAAAATAGTAAAAAAAAAACTACTTCTCTGTCAGTTCATTAGATGGCGCCACAATCGATATCCATGAATACAGCAAAACCAACAACAAATCGGTAGTCAAGCACCAATACCAACACCAAAACAATTCACAATGGAATTTTCGGTAAAGGTCACTTTACTATTCCGAGAACAAACTATTTTACCAATGAGAAATCTTAACCCATAGACTTACTCTTATTCCATGGATTAGTTACCTGTGGAATAAGAGGTTAAGGCATGTACTGGAAGTGTAAATACAAAAGCCGTGTTTTTTTCACTACTCAGTAGCCAGCACAGCAAAATTTCCCTTGGCAATCAACAACAATTTGGATTGCAGTCGATAAAAAGGCCAGTAAAAAAAAATTGACAGTTGTGTCGGCTATAGAATTTTCAATTATTGAAATGCTAGCGAATCTAATGATCTGAGTTATTAACTCTCTAAGGTTGAAGTATTTGCTGTTTTCTTTAAACCGAGACGCAACCCTAAGGTCAATTTATGTAACAATTGTCATACAAATTTAATTTGTCAGATAAAGTGAGTTAGAGCGATTTATTCGCACTTGATTACTATGCTGGCTACTGAGTAGTGAAAAAAACACGGCTAATGTTGCAGTCCTTTGCTGCCAGCACAAATTGTGGAGAACCAGTGGCAGCACTGCCAAGCAGCCATCAGAGATGCCGCCTCTGAAGTACTACTGTTTACACGGCCAGCACAACGAAGCCATTGGTTTGACGATGAGTGCCGGCGAGCACATGTAGCTAGACAAGAAGGACACGAGCTCTACGAGCAAAAAAGACAAACTTCTCAGAAAGAAAAAAATTGAGCATGAGAAGCCAGCGATCGAGGAGATATAGGGATGTCACAACTCACAACAGGAACGAGGTTCGAAAGTTTTACAAAAAGGTAAAACAAACCACTAGGGGTTATACACCCCAAACCGAAGCTGTAGAGACCATCATGGGAACATCGAAGTGGAACCACAGTTAGTGCTGAGGATATGGAAAGACCTCTTTTTCCAAGCTGCATAATGGCGATTACGAGCAAAATTCCGCCAGCTATATAGAACCATTGAATTTGGGTAAAGCATCAGGCCAACAATTCCACCCTCCCGATATTGACGAAGTGAAGATAGCGATGTCTAAGCTAAAGTCGAACAAAGTCGCTGGAGCAGACGGCCTAGCCACCAAACAGTACAAAGCAGCTTTAGATGATTTGGTTAGGAGCATGCACCAGCTCATCTGCAAAATTTGGTATGAGGAAAGCATGCCCGACGAATGGAACCTCAGCATCGTATGCCCGATCCTCAAGAAAGGAGATCCTCTGAGTTGCACCAACTACAGAGATATAAGTCTCCTTAACATCGCCTACAAGATCTTGTCTGCCGTGTTGTGTGAACGTTTGAAGCCTTTCGTCAACAACCTGATAGGTCCTTAACAGTGTGGCTTCAGACCCGGAAAGTCAACCTTCGATCAAATATTCACTCTACGGCAGATCTTGGAGAAGACCCGGGAACTTCAAATCGATACCTACTTCCTTTTCGTCGATTTAAAGGCCGCGTATGACACCGTCTATAGAGACCAACTATAAAGAGCAATGTTTAGTTTTGGCATCCCCATCCGTCTGTGTAAGATGACAATGGAAAACTCACGCTGTTCCATGATGGTCGGAAACGGACGTATTTGATGTCAAAAAAGGTTATAGACAAGGCGCTGAAATCAAACGAAGAATCACTCCTGCCTATCGCTACTTCTTTGCACTTAGAAGGCAATTGAGTAGTAAAGTCCTCTCTCGAGCAACTAAAGTGTCACTGTACAAAAATCTCATCATCCCGGTCTTAATGTACGACTCAGATGGAGCACACTGGTGGAAGAGGACCTGAATCAACTTGGCCCGTTTTCGACCAATTAACTTTAAAAAAAAAAAATTAATACATATTGGATTTTTGACGTTTTGGAAATAATTATTGCATTTAATTTTCTATAAGAATCAAGATCTATTTCTACAACGTCTCTGTCCAATTATCTCAGTTGATTTTAAATTCACTTTGTATGTTTGAACATAAAATTGACCAAAAATTGAATATTAAATTTTTTTGCCAATACGAATTTATAACACCTTAAAAAAATTAAAAATTAAAAACCAGTTACACTTCCACTTTATACATCTCTTCTGAATCTCATTTTTTCTTGTTGATATTTAGAAATGACAGTAAAAGAAAATAAGAACAAAAATATAAATTTCTGATTCTTTTTTTTATGACCTTTTAAACATTATGCAAGAGTCATTAAAAACCAAAAAAAAGGAATTCATTTGCATTATTAGACTCCGATTTCCAGTTTTATCTGCTTTTGCTTTTAATTTATCAACAAAGTTATTTAAAAAAAAAAGACTTGTGACCAGTGGATGGTTAAAACAATGTTTATAAACAAAACATGAAGTTAATTTAATTAAAATGTTAATTATTGTTGAAATGCAAGTATTCACTGCACAGGCACACAGTAGCTAATTAAAGTTAAAATCACTCACCCAAATTGAATTTCCAACATGGTTATCAACAGTTAATAGAATTAAAAGTTATTTATCGTCTAAATAAACGTTTTTGTTTTAACTTTATTTTAAACCAATTAAAATTTTTAGTGCTAAAAACAAACATTCACAGGATTATACAAAAAAAAAGCTACCATCATCGACCGTCCTTTCACTTGGAACCCGCTATATCAGAAAAAACCAGAGTTGTGTAGAATTGTGTGTGTCCTTTGCCCCTAATTCCTGTTTGTATCAATAGAGTAGTAGTAGTATCAATAGAGTACCTAAAGTCTTTTCGCAATTCACTTCAGTCGAAGTAGCTGAAACAATGGAGTTACCTGCTGCTCTCCAAAGTCCAGGACTTTTTTTCATCCCAAGTTTCTACCTGTATGACGAAAAACGTTTCCGGTTCACAGCACACACATTGGACAGTAATAATTGGATTACACTCAAGGGATGCATTTCACTGTAGGATATGGCTAAAAAAAAACACTCACACACACCAGAAAACTAAACCATCTACATAGTTAAGGACCGTAGCGTCTCTTAACATTTGTAAAGCTGATGATGATAGTCCAGAGTCCAGTCCGGTTTCGCTCTATGAAAGCAAGTTTTTGTCTTTTGTCTTTTGGAATTTTGAAATTTATTACTAATTTCAGTTTGTATCTATTTTGTTTGGCTCAAACCTGAATAGCGAGAAGCTTTTGAAAACAACTGACAAAACGGAAAAAAATATTGACAGCTTCCCCTATCGGAGATTTAATGAAATATTACACAAAAACTGCATTATTCCTGTGAACTGTTGGTAAGGTTTTTTCGTGCATTGGTCGGTTGTTGCTGTTGTTTTTGTTGCCAAAGTAATTTGACGTAAGCAAGCAATGAATGGAAAACATTTCGATTAGAAAAGTTTATGATTGTGTTTTTTTCTGCAAGTTCGTTCTTCCTTTGCTGTGTTTTGTAACTGAAAGTGCAGAAGTTTGTTAATTTTGTTTCAGGGTCGGTTTGAAAAACATTGCAGAGTGAATACAATTGATTTTGTTGCAGCAAAAAAAAGTTGAGAAGTAAATGCCTTGTATTGCATTAATTTCTAGGTATCGGGTGTGGGGGGAGAGCGGGGTAAAATTTTCTCCAGATATCAAAAATTTAACTTTGTTTTCATGATCAGCATCATTGAAAGCAGAATAAAAATCCAAGGCACGTTGTTTCCGTGTAAACATTGTTGATAAGCTCAATTTGTTTGTATTCAGCATGTGTTTATTACATGACTCTTGTTTGCACACTTGGTTTTACAACAATTTGTTTGTACATAAGACCTTATGTCAATCATTTTTTTTTATTTTTTATATCTTTACCTGGCTTCCAACTAGATTCATTTACTGTCTAAGGGAAAACTTTAAATTTTATACTCGAGAAAAAATCGTGAAACAAAATTCAACGTCATCCAAAAAATATGCTTTGATTCAGTTATGCGGCCTTCTAAGTCCTCATAAATCAGCTTTAATCTGTATTATTCGGTATTTCTCTCGGGTTCATCCATTTAAAACGATTGGATGCATTTGGTTTTGTTTCACTTGTTTACCATTCAAATTCAAATACAAAAATGTTGAATGTGCCTGAGAGTATACAACGTTTGAAGATGGATTTTTATCGTAAGAGTATTTTGTTGAATGTATAGAAAGTTAATTTTATTGGATTTTTGTAGCTTTTCAATTCGAGTTTGCTGTTAGGGATTTGTATTAGGTTTGTGGAAAATTTGCATACAGGACTTTTGGTTTTTGAAGGACATATTTGGTGCAGGAATTAAGTTTGCATAGGAGAGCTGAATAAAGTCTTGCATTTAAAGTTTTGTTTTTTTAAGGTTAAAATCTAATAAAAGTACCTGCTGTGAAGGACTGACTTCTCAACGATAAGAAGGACGATGACTTGAGGATTTTTTTTTTGGTTTGAAGGGATGTTGAAAGGATTGACTGTATGCGGTTCAATAACTTTTGAATTTATTTGCTTTCAATTTTGTATTCGTACAGCAAATATCATGTAAAGGGATTTAAGGGATTTAATTTTGTATCTCATTCGAAAATCTTAGTGGTTTAGCGAAAGGCTATTAATTTAACTTTTTAGCTAATTTTATGGATTGTTTGTAGAAACTCCTGCTGGGCTACAAAACGCTTTTTCAGGTTATCTGTCATGTTTTCGAATGGAAAAAGCCTAAGCTTTAAAATGTCATCGCTATATAACCAGCTATTTGAGATCATTCGATGATGCACTGTGAAGTCATTCGAATGATTTCTCAAACCTACTACTATTGCTCTTCAGATTTCAATAGAACTTGAATAACAAAAATCAAGTTTTGATGATGAGAATTCGAATGAAAATAACTCGAATTATGATGACGAGAACTCGAATGAGGAGAACTTAAATAACGAACGACGATGAAGATGAAAAGAACTCGACTGACGATAAGGAGAACTCGAATGAAAATAACTCGAATGACGAAGACGAATGAAAAGAACTCGAATGACGATTACGAGAATTCGAATGAAAATAACTCGAATGACGATTACGAGAATTCGAATGAAAATAACGAGAAGTCGAATGACGATGACGAGAACTCGAATCACGATAGCGAATGAAAAGGAACTCGAATGACGATGACGAGAACTCGAATGAAAATAACTCGAATGACTATGACTAATGAAAATAGCTCAAATGACGATTACGAGAAATCGAATGACGATTACGACAATTCAAATGAAAATAACGAGAACTCGAATGACGATGACGAGAACTCGAATGAAAAGAACTCGAACGACGATGACGAAAGAAAAGAATGAAAAAAATGTTGGAAATAAATACGAAAAATAAATATTTTGAAATTTTACTTTAAAATATTAATTTAATTTATTTTTTAAAACTTGATAAATTTCACAAGTATGTTTTATTTAATAGCGACGCGTTTCGGACGATCGAACATCATCGGGCACTTTCTTCAAACTTCGATCGACAGCGTGGAATATAACAGAGTTTGTAAAGACAGACGCGTGAGATTTGAGAGCGGCTTGTTTGTCCGAGAAAATACGTATATCCTTGCAAGATATAACGTTTTCCTTGAGCCAGGATAGTGCCTCTTTTATCGCCATTACTTCTGCCTGGAACACACTACATTGATTGGGAACTCTATTATGATAGACTGAGATTCAGTTGTTTCGAGTAGATACGACTTCCAACGCCGTAGTCGGTCTTTGAACCGTCTGTATAGAAGTGTATCGTGTTTTCTTCCAGAGGTCCTCCTTCTTCCCAAAAGGATCTTGAAGGGATGGAAACATGGAAATTATTATCGAATACCATTTTTGGGGTGGTTTATAGTCTAAGCGATCTGGGATAGATGTGAAATTGTCTAGGATTGTATGTATGACCAGTGTTGTTACTGATCCATTCAGAAGTGGCTCTAGGTCTCACACATGAGTTGGCTGCCACCATTTTGGAGAAGAGGTGTTTTGTTTAGAAGCACCTCCAAGGCTGCTGTTGATGTTGATCGAAGTGCTCCTGTGATGCTCATGGTTACTGAAGTAAATACCAATATGTTCTGTTAACGACCATGTAACTCGTAATTGTACTTCAAATTTAACAGCCTTATTTCTCAAAACACTTTATGCTTCAAGTAATTTTTAATGTAAAATAAACAAAGCTTCAGAAATAATTCAATAAAAGTAATACCCCTAATTATTATTTATCCCTACAGCCTGTTACAAAAAATATCAATTAACGTTTTTACGACAACGCAGCTCTTCCATCAAAAGCTCCACGCGTTATTACAAAACAAAAAATCAACCACGCATCATGTGCGCGCTCGAGCATATTGTCAAGAACCCTTGTACACCCTACCCGAGTCATATAATATTATTATTCTTGTTAAAATAATTGCAAAAGTAAAAATCCATGTCAACGCAATGCATTTTCCAGACATTAAGTACCTTGCCAGCTCTTTGTCGCCGCGTCGCTACAGAAAACATGACTCTTCGATGGCAATAAATTCGCCATATACCTCAAGTTGCCAAGAGTGTTAAGTCCGGACAATGTAAATATATATTTTGTCGTAGTCGTCGTCGTCATCGTCGTCATTGTCATGGTCCTAGCCGGTCGCCATCGCAACAAAATGAATTACAAGCATCCTTAACAAGGCATCGCATCAGTCTGATGTTCCATGAACTTCGAAAAGAGGAAGAGGCGCATACGTTACAATGTGTGTAGGCGAACGAGCCTAGAGAACACAAGACGAGGATGTACCGACACGACGACGCATGGAGCGCTGCTGCTTGGCAAAAAGAACGCCCTAATTAACAAAATGAAATTACATATTTACTAAATTAGGTTAATTACTATCTTTCACATACACAAAGGGGGGGGGGGGGGAGTGTGTACTCTTAGAAAACGATACCATATACCACACCGCCTAATGTCATAATACTCTTGCTCGGCATGATGTTAAGCTGAAAATTTAGGATGGCTATTACCCCCATATGACGTTGGGTCGAGCTCCGCATGGCCCCAAGATGACTCTTGTGCGGCAGCAGCCAGCGTTGGCGGCAACAGCCACCATCGGCACAAAAATGAAAGGATATAATGGAATATTAAAGTAAAAGCAGCTATTTAACGAGCGTGTACCGGAGGTACATATTTCGGCTCTTTTGGTTAAATTATCAGAGGCCTGAGTATTTGTTGTTCTCGTTTTTTTTTTGTGTCCTTGTGGGCGACACAGCCTTTCTGAAATGCTTAATCATACCTTGTGATACCACTTATGAGTGTGTTTTTTTTTTGGAAGGTAGAGGAATGGCTCGTACTCGAGTTCAATTTTTAATGACAAAATATGTTTTGGGGAGTTGAGGAGCAGTTTAATTTGAGCAACACAAGGAAAAATCTGTTGTTATGGCTCATCATTAGCATTATGGATAGAAGTAAGTGTTCCTCAGGGAAGGGGGCTTCCTTGGGTTAGGAGAAACGTTGGTAACACTGTCAATGTCATCATTCAGGAACAACCTTCCCCTACAATAATTCTCATACCACAGACAAGTCTTGAACACAAGGACTTGAAATACAGTCTCGGTTATAAACTTGTTATGTATACTTTTGTCCTTTTGTGCAAAACAAAGTGTTCGAACATGGCAATTCATTTTCCTCTCCGTCGAGTCCGTAAATCAAAAAGTCACAAAAATCTTTTGGAATATTGATCATATCCCAGAGTGACCCCGACTCAACCGGAATGTACTAAGAAATGAGACTTTTCGCGCTCCTTAAGAATGAAGGAAAAAAAAAGTCCTCAATGACATTATGAATATCTAAAAAGGACATCATACCGAAGAAACAAAAAGTACAGAGCCTGTGGAAAGGAAAATTCTCACTCCTCCCAGGGTCCCTGAGTGTCCTTTTAGTTTCATTTCCATAAAATGGTATTCAAAGTATATTGAGGGTTCCTGCGGCGGCCAACACAAGACAAAAAATGTCTCACATATTATTATATTCCTTATTATTATTACTTTCTTGAGAAAGGTTGCATGTCCCCTCTCAAATCCAATACAGGCACTCATTCGAATCCTGACCATCCTCGTCGTAGTCTCAGTCGATGGGGCCCTTCATATATCGAAAAGGGAGAAAGAGAAAGCGTTAAAACGACTGATGACGACAAAGTGTACCAAAATTTTAGATTTATGTTTTTGAATATCCACAAAATAAGAAAGAAAAATACACGCCCTTCCACTTTTCTCATTTCATAGTTAATGGCAATATGGTTTGGGGAAGCGGGACCCTCAGCAGGAGGCATTGGGAACGCCCGACATCAAAGTAAAAGGTGTGGGCCAAAATGAGGGGCTATGAATATTTTAGCAAAATAAAATATACATACATAAATCAAACGGTAATGATATACTTGAATGAGAAATATAGGGATTGGTAAGACTGGCGCTGGATTCATTTACCATTAAGCGAGAGGGTGGGCGGTATGAATCCAGCAATGCGGACATATTGCGGTTTGAATATCCTAATGACTGTGTTTAAATGTAAAAGCTCTTTGAGGATATGCAGATGATAAAGTGGATTTTTAATAGATGGAAATGAATTATAGATGGGTGAACTAATGATGAATTTTTCTCTGTTAAGTTGCCAGCAAAAAATAAAAGAGTTTAATGAAAATAGGGTATTGTTAATTCATCGGCATTCCATTAACTATCATACATCTTTAATGAGATCAAAATAGCATGTTTTTTCATTGAATCGGAAACATACGAATATAATTTAAATGCTTAACAAATTTGAGGGTTAGGTATAAGTGGCGAAATTCAATTTCGAACTGAAAGTTTTTCAACGTGATCATCGTGGACGATGACGGGGAATCAAAACGGGTCTTCTTCAACAAGTTCTTCCGACCCGATCGTTGGTCGAAGCTATCCAATTCCGCAGCCGAAGTTTTCCAGCGTCCATACCTATCCATGACATTATGTGCACAATACCTATACTTTCTTACTTTATGAAGTCCGTTGTGGAATTGGGCCTCAACTAACAGTATCCGCTAGCCATAGCTGGCTAGCTAGCTGTCTCCAGATTTGCACTCCAAGTTCATTGAGGTCATCAGTCATCGGTTCTTGCTCCTTAACCTTGAGACAGCTGTTTTACCTTCCGATAAAACCTCTGAACTGAGAAGCCGGCGGTGTTCCTCTCTCCACTTTTGCTGATACAACTCACTAGCAGCTCTTGTCATTCTCTGCAGCGCAGCTTTGTATGCCTCCCGCTTGGCTGCATGGGCCTGCCTACATTCTTTGTCAAACCAGGGGTTTCGATTTGGTGGCTGTGTGAAACCTAGCACATTAGAGTCGGCACATCTAACTACTTTCTGGCAATGTTACCACTGGTCTTCGATGGTTGATGTTGTCGGTGTTAAGAGGTTACTTGATGAGGTTGCGATGTGCAAAATATAACATCGTTCAAATGGCAGCCGCGCCTTTGCTGGATGGCACCCATTCAAAATGTCCAGTTTTTGATGACTTTGGCAAATAAATCAGTCTGAATTTGACCAATGGCATCGATTATGTTGTCTTTGAGGGTCGCGGTGGGCGCTGAGAAAACCCCATAAGAAAAAGTCTAAAGTGGTAAAATCAGACGATCTTGGTGGCCAATTCACGTCGCCTCGCTTTTGGTCATTAATTCCACTAAAGGCCTACAGATGAGGCTGCAATTTCACGTTTCTTTTGAAAATATAAACACTGATGCATTTTTTCAGCGATTTCAGCGCCATCTACTGCCCTTTTGCGGAATTAATCCAGACCAAAATATGTAGAGACTTTTATGAGCTTTCACATGACACCTCGATTTTCTCCGTAGGTCATTCCTTTCTCTGGGAAAATGCAGTTTTGTAAAACTGCAACTAATGTCCAAAATGTGTCTATTGCGAAATTGAGTTAGATTCTCTTTATTCCAACAGTTGGCGCTGCGATCGGTGTCGAAAAAATTGAAATGTTGAAATTCTCAAAAAATACATTTTCGCAGCCAACGTAAAGACCTACGAAGACACAACTCAATTTTCTTCGTAAGTCATTCCGTTCTCTGCTTAAGTGCATTTATGTTAAAATATCAACATTTTGATTTTTTTTGTCAACGATCGCAGTGCAGTGATCTTTTGGGCGATAGCGGAACTAGTTAGTTTTGCTATTTCCCAGCAGATGGCCATGAAACCAGTTGTGCAAAATATCGATTGTCTTGAGCGCCAACCTGTTGAGACCATATGTCTTCGGTGTCCATATCTTCCAATTCAGGCCACAAGAAGTTGGTGATCAGAGACCAATAGCGATCGCCGTTGACGCCACGCTGATGGTCTGGCCAGCATTATTTTCGAAGAAGAGGATGCCGGCTCCAGCTCGAAATGCGCAACAAACAGTACTTAAGCTTATTTCGTGAATCTCGTGTGGATTGGTGTCATCCCAAATTCGGTAATTTTGCTTATTCACGTAACCATTCATGCAAAAATGGGACTCATCGCTAAATATGATTTTTCGACCAAAACAGGGATCGACTTCCACCTGCTCCAAAACCCAATCAGCGAAAAAATAACACTGCGAATGTTCGTTTGGTTTCAGCTCCTAGGTCAGTTGTATTTTGTATGGATGCAAGCCCAAATCACGACCCAAAATTCGCCATGTTGTGGTCTGCGATGCTACATACCAAGTTCTTGTGAGCGCTAAGCAAATCAGGGATTGGATTTCCGTTTCGGTCCCTACAATAGGTGCAACCCGGTGTGTACTGCTCCATGTTTGTGAAGGATAAATAGAACTTCCATATCTGGTGTGTTCCTCGTTCTCTATTTATTTCTATTTCACAGACACTGTGCTCTTCCCAGTCTGCGTCTTCTTTTCTATGAAGCTTATTTTGTTCTTTTCTTAGCCCTCCTAACTTCCTTTTATATTTCAGTCGCTCCGATCTCTGCGTCTCGTACGATATGACCTCAAAAGCGATCATTACCGAAAAGGACATTATTGAAAAAGGTTTTTATAAATTCTTCATTTTCTTAGTTTTTCTTGTTTTCTTCCTCTTATCACACGAAGGCATTTGAAGACGAATTCCCAAAACCAAAAAAAGCTATAACGTTCCCTAAACACCCCTCCTCTGCGAAAACAAAGCTTCCACCATCAATCTCTCTTATTAGCATTCACGTCACATATACAGACACATTCCACAACATTTGCAAATATATTTTCTTTTTCCAGTTCTTATAATTTATTCCGTAAACCGTGTTATCTCTGGTTTCAACTTTTACAGATGTCCAATTACATGCACCATAGCGTTCAAGGAACGCGACGCGGTTTTCGGTTGTGTGTCAATTTTTTTCTGTTCTGTGTGCCTTGTTGTACTTTTGTTTGAAAAACAAAAAAAAACTCATTTTATATCGTTTGCCCAACAAACAATACGTGAACCCATTTCTACAACCGCTTTGTTTCAAAAAAACTCAAAACAGAAAAAAATTGTTGTATAATTTATTGCCAGGACTTGAAGTCGGTTAAACACAATTGCAACACTATCGCTCCAGTTTTTAATGTCGCAACTCGAAACAAGAGTAGAAGGATAATGTGTGCGCGCTGCAGTGTTGCGCTGCGCTGCGCGTGCCACATTCCCTTTGTAAACTGCATCTCTAGTTGTTGGTCCATTGAGGCAATTCCTCCCTAACCAAGTTGGTCGGCAGGTCGATCCACAATTCAAATGGCGCCCCAACAAACGTCGTCTATCCCCAGCCCACTAGTTTAACGAAACTTTCATCAGATGTAATAGTAGTATGCCGTCCATTCGTATTTCATAAAAAGGATGCGAGGGATGGTGAGTATTTTAAATTCTATCCTGGCGAGAAGAGGACTTATTTATGAGGTTGTGAGTGAGCCAGTAAAAATGGAATTTTCGTTGCGGTTTTGGCGTGCAAGCAAGCAACGATGCAGAAGCAGCTCTAAACGAACGACCCATCGGACCTGGCATTTGCATTGAGCTTCTGCTTTCCCTCGGTCGGTCGAATCGTGAGGTATGGGGGAGACGTTGAAAATGTCACGCCCAGACAACAAGGCTCGCGGTGACAACTGGCATCGCAGCGAGTTTATGATGATTTTGTTGTGTACTGTGTTTTATGACGGAACATAATTGATTTCGGTGCGAACGAGAATTATTGGGGGAGCAGGTGCGCCATCATTTCGAAGGGAAATACGGAATTCAATGTTCGGTGTTTGTAATTGCACAAGGGGACATAGGGATGTTTGCAATTCGATACATTATGTTTTGTTTGACAATTGCCATTTTGTCTGGTGTGAAAATATTTGTTCTGTTATTATTGTCAAATTGGAAAAGTTTCGTTTTGTCTTTGTTTTTCGGGGAGGGGCAGTGGGTTCCTATTATGACGACCCAAGAGCAGAGGTCAAATTGAAATTGGTATTTCAGTATTAAGCCTTTTGCTGTCGACACAGCTGCTCCACTCATTCGGATGTCTATAACTACCTACTTTGGTGTCCCCAACTGTTGGCTTAGAACTTTTAACTTTTTGTTGCTTGGCTCCTTGGAATTCTCGCAAAATTTCAAAATAGATAAATCACTTGCAGTTCCTAAATGGCAATGGCAACCTTTCAAGGATATACGAGTATTTTGTAATTTTCTGCTTTGATTTCTACTCGAATTCGGTTTGAGAGGGGAGGGGGTGAGCGAAAACTTTTAAAATTAAGAAACAAATGGATATTTTTTCGTATTGTTTTGGTATTCGGAAGTTTATCATGTGACACATTTCGTTTCGGGTTGTTGTTTGTTTTTTAAGCTGAAAAGTTATAAAACAAATTGATGATGTTCATTGGACATTAGGGAGCATTATACATTGGTCTCATATTGGGCTCTTTTATTGCATAGTTAAGGTTTTTGATGGGACACTTATGTGCTTTATATATGTTTTGGTTAAGTGGATTTATTTTGAGTTTCGAAAATGGACTTAATAATAAACTTTTGTCGCAAAATATAGCGAGACATCAGTAGGGAAGAAGGCACTTGAGGATGGGAAATTTGTATAGGTGTTAGCATTTTCTGAAGATGTTTTAAGAAAGATAGAACTGTAAGATTGGATACTTGATCTCCAAGTGTCAGAATTGATGATATCCTCAGTGAGAGAAGAATCTTCAATGTTGGGGTACCACAAGGGTCTGTCCGGTTTTTAATCATCTGAATAAATGACCTGTTTAAATGCCTTTTTCTGCTTAAACTACGGCTTTTGCATTGTTGATTTGGAGTCCATATTTTTTTCCATGATCTGCCGCAAAGTGAAAATTTGGTCGATGGTTGACTTTCCTGATCTGAAGCCACATTGGTAAGGGCCAATCAGATTGTTGACGAAAGTCTTCAGACGTTCACATATTATCACAGAGAGGATCTTGTAAGCAATTTTGAGTAGGCTGATTCCTTTCTAGTTGGCGCAGTTTAGAGGATCTCCCTTTTCCAGGATCGGGCAAACAATGCTGAGGTTCCATTCATCGAGCATGCATTCTAGATCGTTGCCTGCTGCTTTAAACAACTCGGCAGCTATAGACCATCTGCTCCAGAGGCTTTGCTGGATGTCAGCCGTGATATTACTGTTTTCACTTCTTTTCTATGTCGGGTTCAGCGAATTGTTGGCTATCATCGTATCCGATGACTGGCTCCTGCCTGAATGACGGCCGGATTTTGTTTGTCGTCGCAGTTTAACAGTCTACAGAAGTGGTCTTTCCAAATTCCCAGCATTGACTGCGATTCTACTTTGATGTTTCCTTGTTTATCACTGCAGGCAGTGGTTCCTGCTCGGTGACCTTGAGCCAGCTGTTTTACCTTCCGATAAAACCTCCGAACTTCATTCCTGCCGTTGGCTCTCTCAACATCCTCGATCTGACGCATCTCATGCGTCATGTAGATAGTTATCATTTCAAATTTAAGGGGTTGCCATATTGGAAATTGTCCTGAGTGTCATCAGGGCCTTAAATAAACCTGCTGATCCCCCTGTAATTATCGATTTGGAGCCCTTTTTTCCTTTCTAAGGTCTAACAATTATCAAGCAAATTCTGCATTCGTCAATCTCGCAAGCCATTTCCGATTCCCATTAATGACCAAAAATTTCAAATATGACCTACTCGCTCTCGCAAATCAAGAGAACCAGTTGCTAAATTAGCAAATCAAAGGAACTTTGCAAGTCAAATTTGTATGCCTTTGTCCCATTTAAAACTTTAACTAAGACTCATTATCATTTTATCCAAGCCCAAACTTCGCCCTCCTCAATCAATTGAAGTACATAATTGTAGACCAATAATTAACACAAATGTTCTCCTTTGATCAGAGCCATCCATCGCACCCTCCAGGCTATCTAAATCAAAAATCATGACTTCTGATGCCAACAAACAAAACAAAAAGAAGACACTCATTAGAGAAGTCACTTCTATATGTACACACTGAGATACTCTTGAGGCACCACTATTTGGCTAAATTATAGCTTGTCCAACAGAAGCTGATGGAATAAAATGAAATTCCAACCCCCCACTTTGACTCGAGGGTGCAAAAATAACTTGGTTATATGGAATGACAATGTTTACAAGAATTCCAACACTAAAACTTTCCTTGTAGTTGGTTTAGTTTAACTTGTCTACTTTTATAGAATGTTCGTCAGAAGCAACGTTTTTGCCATTGCCGTTGGGTTATTACGTAGCAAAAGACAAACAAATTTCACTAAGTGCGACATTCCATAAAATTCTGAGCACATAACAGTCGACTTCCATCACATTGGCATGATGGCGATGTGCGCCGGATGGTGAATTATATGAGCGCAACACCAGTCGTCGTCGTAAGGTTTTATAAACTAAAACCCTTACCTTCAACTCGGTTTCATCATCTTCTTTA
This sequence comes from Sphaerophoria taeniata, assembly GCA_943590905.1. Lineage (NCBI taxonomy): Eukaryota > Metazoa > Arthropoda > Insecta > Diptera > Syrphidae > Sphaerophoria > Sphaerophoria taeniata. The sequence continues at coordinate 151,080,075 of OX016541.1, forward strand.
TATGTACAAAGAGAATGGTTGGTTTTTACTCGTATTTGTAGAGGAGAATTTCTTGGAAGCAATCGCACAAGCAAGCTTGCCCCTGCTCAGCCTTGGGGTCTCAGGATTTTTTTTTTGAAGGACAAATGAAGCTTAAATATTTCATCCATTTGTAGATGTATGCGTTGAAATATGTCAAGCAATCGGAAGTTTACCTTAAAGTGAAGCGAGTGCATGATGCGAATGGGATACTGTGGCGTATACGTAACATTTGTTTAAAGGAGGAAAGTGAGATGTTTGTTTAAGCTGGTAGATTGTTTCAAGTGCTAGGAATTTAGCTACAAGCACGTTTTGATTTTTCTGCGTAATTCCAAGTGTATTAAAGAATTGCAAGGACTAGGTGGGGATGAGGACTGTGCAAGAGATTGGTCTGAGTAAACAATTTTGTTAAACTTAAACTAGCTGAGGTTTAAATATTGCTTTTGATTGCATAGAATCTGAACTGTATCTCAAAACTATGTGAGCTTGATGAGGGCAGTAAAGAAAGGCGAATCTCCTCTAACATCAGGAGACAGCGGATAGTAATTGGGTTCAACGGTGGTATGGACACTCCTTATCGGGATGAACTTTTTGTACGTATCTTTATCTTTTTCGGAGCTCATCCTTAAAAGAGGTGGTTCAGACAGCTACCTTTTTTGACATCTTGCCGGAAATCTTAGGGTCCACCCATTTTAAGGTCATGAGTCTTGCTTAAATTCGTCCTAATTAAGACTCAAACGAGCTCTTCAAGCAATATCTTGAATGAAGGGCATACTTGCGACTGTTGAATCTTATGTCCGTTGAGTTCGTGATGCACCTTAAACCTAAAAAACACTGGGATTCATCGAACTATTGATTGCTGCTCTGCGTCCTACCAGGGGCCGACCTAGTACCTGCTGTTTCACCAAAGCTATTTTTGCGTGCCACTAGGGGCCGTACTAGAACCTTCTGTTTCACGAGAGCTATTGATTGCTGTTTTGCGTGCCACCAGAGGCCGTACTTAGTACCTGTTGTATCACACGAGCTATTTCCTTCTGTTTTGCGAGCCATCAGGGGCCGAACTAGTAACTGTTTTTTTACCAGAGCTATTGTCTGCTGTTTTGCGTGCCACCAGGTGCCGAACTAGTGCCTATTGTTTCACTAGAGCTATAGATTGATGTTTTGCGTGCCACCAGGGGCTGTACTAGTACCTGCTGTTTCACGAGAGCTATTGATTATCTGTTTTGCGTGCAACTAGGGTCCGTACTAGTACCTACTGATCGACCAGAGCTATTTTCTCCTGTTTTGCGTGCCACAAGGGAGCGTGTGCCCCAAGGGCATTGCTAGTACCTACTATTTTACCAGAGCCACTGCGTACTGTTTGCGTGCCACCAGGATCCGTACTAGGACCTGTTGTTTCACCAGAGCTATTGCCTGCTGTTTTGCGTGCCACCAGGAGCCGTACTAGTACCCGCTGTTTCACCGGAGCTATTGCCTGCTATTTTTCGTGCTACTAGGAGCCGTACTAGTAACTGCTGTTTCAAGAGAGCTATTGGTTGTTGTTTTGCGTACCACCGGGGGCCGAACTTAGTAGGTACCTGTTGTTTCACCAGAGTTACTGCCTTCTATTTTTCTTGCCACTAGGGACCGTACTAGTACCTGCTGATCGACCAGAGCTATTGGCTGCTATTTTGGTTGCCACTAGGGACCGTAGTAGTACCTACTATTTCAACAGATAACTGGCTGCGCTTTTCCTCGTGCTACCAGTGTCAAAAAGTACATCATAAGCCCAAACTGTAGAACCATATTAAAAAAGGTCGTTTTATGCTTCAATCTGAAACAAATCATCCCCATTTCCCATTGAGAACATGATAATGAAACAAATTATGAAATTTGTCAAACGCACACCTTTTAATCCAGCTTGATCAGCAGAATTCTCATTTGACGATCTATTTATGTCCTTATCGTCCTCAAAAGACAAAAATATTAATTTTGACATTTCAATTCCAGGAACACTACAAAAAGATAATGTCCTTCAAAATACAATAACGCACACGCTACAAAAATATAAATTGCCAGACATTGGCATGCGGCCGAATATCATCTGCAAAATAAACAAAAGTCGATTTAATTTTCGCAAAATTTCTCAATTACCTACGCATTTATATGAGAAAAGACAGAATAATTATCATTAACAAAGTCAGGCCGAAAAAATCACAAAAAATAAAGAACAAAAAATTAAAGCTCATCCAATTAAGATATTTTAATTTTTTATCTGATCCGAAATTCTCTCATTTTCATATGTCCTGTGAATTTAATAATAATTGTCCTCTTTTCATGTTGCTGTTGTTGTATTGTGCCTCAAATGAAATTGCTCTATTTCCCTTTCCATCCCCTTCAAAAAATGGAAATTACAGACAAAAAAGGAAAACATGGACGATTGCAAAAAAAGATGATGGCGAACGGATGTTGCTGAACGAACTTCAACTTTGGAAATACATATGTCCTGGAATACATGTTTCGGAACGGATGTTTCTCGCTCTCCCTCACACTGTTTTTTTTTTTTTTTTGAGGGTATGTCCTTTTTCATCCCGAAAGAATAAAACTCGGAATTCGTTGCCGAAACCAAACCGATTGTCGTTGGTTTTTTTCCGCATAAACATACATAATGGAATTTTGAAATAGTGTTTGCATACATGTGTTGGTGGGTGTGTGCGGGGTGGGTGCTTGTGAGTTTTGTGCAAATGTTAAGTTTGGTTTACGAACTGTGAAGTAATTACACTGTCAACGCTTCGACTTATTGTGTTTTTATTAGGTGTTTACACTCGCCGAACTGTTGACCATTTTGAATCCATGTTTTTCAGCCAAATTATTCCAGCAGTAATTGAATTTTCAGAATAACCACCAGCCTCCCCCCAACCCATGTTGTTGTTTGTCGGCCCAAACCTTTAACTTGGTTGTTTACACTCTCCAGCACCCACTCATCCTTCCTAGTTGGGAGAGAATGCCCTGCTGCCTGTAAATATAGGCTCAAACCCGCCTCTTCTTATTCGAGTGCTGGCTGTCATCGAATTAGAATGGCAATGCCGTTTAGGGACGCTCTACACATCGACATAGAATAGAGGATGCGTTTAATCGAACACATTTTAATCGATGACGCGAAACATTAGCGCTGCAACGAACGGGCGGCGAGGGAATAAATTTTGATTGCCTGATTGGGTCCGCATGATTAATCAGAGCCAGTTAAATAATAACAATAATTTATTTGGCAGCTAAGCATAATAATTAGTTTTGCCGGCTATATGGATGGGCGATAATAAGCACGAGGGCGACCGGGTACACCTCTAGACAACAAATTTCAGTTCGAAATTCTAGATACGGAATTAATGTTTTTCAATTATAAATGATGGCGGGTGTAATCGTGGCAGAGCGGTGATTATTTTGAAGAGTTTAATTAAATTGGCCAGTGAGGTTTCGACCGAGGCACGCTACACTGAACAGCAATTTGAAAATTTCAATCGAATCCATGAATGGACAATTATTTTTGAAATCCATTGCATTCCATTATACCACCCCGTCCCGCTCGGTCCGTACTTTCAGCATCATTGCTATGCTTGTCATCATCGTCGTCGTCGTCCTTATCGTTGTTCATGTCGTCATGATGTCCTTTTTTAACTGCACCTACCTCCTCACATTACCTGTTTTTTGTGTATGTGTGGGTGTTTGATGGGTTTACGGTGAATGCCAGAGTATTTCAATTCAGATATTTTTTTTTCGTTTTTTTCTTGTGCAGTAAATATGAAATGAGACTGCATTTATTACACGTTAATTAAAGAAAATCCACCCAACCTTTTTGTCCTTCTCTTGAAATTGAAATTGAACCAAAAACTTTAATGGCTGCAAGCTGAATGATTCGTTCGTAGGTAAATGTATATGGAGAAGAAGAAAAAGCATCGTCTTTAGTCTCGAGTTGCTCGGAGATCTTGTGGAGTTGTGCAAGTTGAGGCCATTGAGCTAAGGATGTCAATTCACTGAAAATGTCCGTCCTCGTTAGTTTTGAATGAAGTTTGTATAGCTGGGACCTCCCTCAGCTCAACCTCCTCCAGTTTTGGAATGGGAAAAGGGGGAGTGACGTTAATAATAGAGTTGTAAGTACTACTAGCTGGAAAATGAGGTTATTCCTTTACTATTTTCAAAACGAATTAAACAAAAGGACGATGAGGAGTACAAAAAAAGGTTAACTGGTACAAAGGTGGACTTACAGGCGACGATGATGCTGACGCCTGTCCTACATTATAGACAAGATGATGAGAATTTTGAAGGGGAGCGTTGTGAAAAGCTTTTTAACTACCTGCAACAGTGGGCTGATGCAGATGGATTCAGTCATGCTGTTGGTCGTCATCGTTATTGTTATCATCATCATCATCATCTGTTTCCTTGGAAGGATGGCCAATTATTTATCCTAAGCGAAGCTAATTAATCTCCTTTTCTTATATTTTCCGGTAATGGGTGGCAAGCGTCAGAAACAATAATAACGAAATATAGGTAAACACATTCCACTACTTAATGAGTAGCCTTTGTGGGTGGAATTTTATTGATGGTCTTAACAAAGGGACATTGACTGGTCTGGACACTCTTACGCAGGGAAATTGAAAATTTTCATGCAGTGAAGTTGTTCGTTAATGGGAGGATCTTTTGGTAATTGATGTTAAATTGAAACATGACATGACATGAAGTAACATAATCCAAAAAAGCCCGAAAGACCAAGACTTATACTCCAAAAGACTAATATTGTAGGACAAAGAACCAAAAGAAAAACGACCAAAATACTGGAAAACGAGAGACCGAATGCCGCAAGTCCAAATGAACAAGACGGTCAAGACACCAGAAGAAATAAGACAAAATCCTAAAAGGACAAAACATAACCAAGAAAAATCAAAAAACCAAATAAGCCTAAAGATGAAGAGACCAAAAAATCAAGATTCGGAAAGCCCAAAAACTCCAAAGATGAGAAGTCCAAAAGATCACACAAATTAAGAGGCAAGATACCAAAAGCACAAAAGAGTAAAATATTAAATGGCCAAAGAATAAGCTTAATCTATAAAGAAGCTGTACCTAAAAGTAAAGCTTAGATAGGAGCCTTTCATCGGACACGATGATAGCCAACAATTCCGTGAACCCGACCTAGAAGAAGTGAAAACGGCAATATCAGGGCTGAAATCCAACAAAGCCGCTGGAGCAGATGGTCTAACTGCTGAAACCCTTCGACACTATTCCCAAGGGACGTAGAAGGAGATTAAGACCGCGACTCAAATGGAAGAGGACCGGAATCAACTTGAAGTGCAAAACTGGAGACAGCTAGCTAGAGACTGAGCTGGCTGGCGGAGACTGTTGATTGAGAAGCAAGTCCACAACGGACTCTAGCACCACCTTAAGTAAGTAAGTAAATAATATTAGGCATAAGAAAAATTGTATAAATATTTTTGGTTCAATAAACAACAATTTAAAAAAAAATTTCGATTATATTGGCAAAATTCCATGCCTCATAAAATACGGAAGACGATAGATAATTCGGTCAAAGAATACTTCCGGACCTATCCGTTGAAAGCCGGAGGAAGCTCCGTTGATACACTAGGGAAGTCTAGGGTCACATCTTCTGTGCAAAAAGTAAATATGATACAAAACAAAAGCAAACTTAAAGGCTTCACACCCAAGATCAACAAGCTTATCACAGATAAGGCAAAGAAAACCAAAACGAAGGCAATTTCAATTCCTCAAATATGTCATTAAAATTCAAAGGTCCTTTTGTGCAATGTGCCGATTGTCGATGCAAAATTTTGCAAGTCTTTTAAATTTTCAACACAAATTTATATTCCAACTCGTTTTGTTGTTATCGATATCAAAAGGACCTTAGTGTTTAGTTCTCACTTTAAATATACATTAACAAACCCTTATCTTGCCTTTTGCAGCAATGTTCTTACACAACGAAAAAAGAAAACAACAATTTCAATTGAAACTGTAACTGCAAGTGCAACCAACAAAACTATACTCCAGCATTTCACTTCATCGAACATAGATAATGACACACAAAAGTATTAGTCCCTAGCTGGATAAAGGTTCTTTTTGCAGCTCGGCTCCAGCCCAGCAGCATCGAAAAGAACAAAATCTATTGAAATTACAAGACAGAGCTCCTTTCCGGCAAATACAAGCGAACAAGACTTAAAGTTAAATAAATAAAACGATATATAAACTGAATTCAATTGAAAGTCCTTTGCCTTCTTCGAAATTCGAAATTCACACAAAAATTCATGTCCCTTTAGGTACACACCCACACCCGTCCATCGTCGTCTTTGGTTGGTCATCAGTTGAATGCAGACTTGCACTTCGACTTCACAAAAAATGCTAAGAACTGCATGATCCAACCAGAAAATAAGTTTATTAGTCCGACATCAAGCACACACAGAAAAAGCGAGAGAATTCCTTTCAAATAGACCGAGCACCGAGTAAAGTCCTGTTCCGCATTTAAATGTATACTTTCCCAAATTCCATTTAGCACAATAATGTTTATACAGTCGGCTGTAAAACCAACCCCCCGCCGCCCCAACAAATATTTATACAAACATGTGTTGCTAGCAGTGTTCCCTGTGGTCACACAAATTCAAATTGCTCCAGATAAATTGTTGACCATTTGGTCGCAAATTGAAAACTGAAAATTCCTACCGTAATCCCTTATTTGTGTGCGCACACGTTATCCTCTCTTGATCTTTTTCGATACCACAGTTCTTCTTTATTTCCTCTTTTTCTGTGTCCTTTTTTTTTTTGTTCCCGACCGACCCCAAAGTGTAGAGTCCATTCGGTTGAAGACATACAAAAAATAAATATTCACCAGTTAGCACACTGACCATGGCAGAGAGAGGGGGGAGGGATAATAAATTTGTGGAAGGCTTTAATGAGCATTGGGAGGAGTGAGGGGGGGGGGGGGTAGGGAGAGACATTTATTTGCATAGCTACCTGGCCTACCCGAGCAATAAATTGAAACAGACCTGGCGGCCAATGTCGGATATGGGGCGACCTTCTCTCGGGAAGGGGAGGGGGGTGAATGTTACCAAGACTCCAATTGAATGTAAATTAAGATATGCTTTATTCATAACAGCACCCATTCGTAGTGAAAGTGTATTTCGGCCTTCGAAAAAAATTCATACAGAGAGAAAGAGACACACAAGACGAGGAACGAGGCAATGTGTTGTGTGTGGGTTTATCAATTTATTTCAGGATGAGATTTTTGGATTTGCACAACCGAATCTGATTGTTTTTTTTTTTTGGCTCCCTTGTTTATGCATCTACATGTTATTTATGTTTATTTATTTCGGTTTTTCTTTTAAGTTGAGGCTTTAGAGAGAATTCATTCATTTAAGCCTTGGACAAAGGGGAAACAAGGAAATCTGGGATTTGAATTTCCAAAAATTGAATTTTGGTGTTGGGGAATCAATTAATCATCGACGCTTGAAGAAGAAGAAGACAGGGGCTAAAAGGGTTCTAAAGATGTACTTACGTCTAAGTCAGTAGACTTCGATTTTTTGTCGTCGAGATCCACATCGTTGTTCCAAGCAGCAGTCCACGTAGTGTACAACGCAGAATTTTAATTTTGGTAAATTCATTGATGAATTCTTGCGTGAATTCTTCGATGAAAAATCGTAACTCCCCAATAATCGGTTCTTTTCAGAAGTTGAACTTCAATCGCATCAATCTCTTCTTTATTTTTGTTGGAGCTTACATTTATAGCTTGTACTAAGACTTATGTTGGTTGATTCCAGCCTTATATGACAATTTCAACGACTTGTTAACAACCGCCAACATTAAGTCCACATTAAAAAATAAAATTAAAAACACCACTCTAACCAAACACTCGCCTAATTCAAGAAATCCTTCGCAAATTACTACAAAGGAAGCGACACACAGGCAAAAGCAAAGCCTTAAAATGATTGCAAATTTATAGCACCCCACCCATGTACATGCACGAATGACGAAACATGTGATGTATCTTTGCTTGGATTTTTACTTTTTTTTTACTCAATGAAAATGAAAATGAAAATGAAAAGAACCATAGAGAGGATGCGAACGGAATTTTACATGAAAATCCTTTCATCCAAATGACAAAGATTCATGGACTTGATGGGATTTTCTCTTTAGCAACTTACAGACATACACATACATTTCAGAATTACTGGAGCTCGTTAGTCGATGCTAGGAAACTTTAATTGGTTGATTTATGGATGTGATGAGATTTCCGAAATTCCAGAAGAACCATAACATAAAAATGAAACAGAGAATGAGACAGGAAAGAAAAAAAAACAATAAATTAAAACGTCATATAAAATTAATACGAGTGTGCGTAATCTTTTTGTGTGCGTCAAATATGTCAAGGTGGCTTATTAGAATATGTGTGTGGATTAGGATTTGTCTGTTGTAAAAGAGCCAACGACCAAAACAACGAAATGATCAAAATCTAAAAAAAAGTGCAAAAGCCTCTTTTTTAGCTTTTTTGGCTTTAGGCCTTGTGGTAGTTTAGACTTTTGATGTCATGCCTTTTTATTTTTTTCGGTTTTATCGTCTTAAGACAAAATATCGTGTCGGATTCTAACCCACACCGAGGATGACAAAGACAAAAATGTCTTGTCTTTGTCCGCTTCGGTGTGTGTTGCTCCTATACAACCAGGCCCCGATCTAGGGTGGGGCAAACGGGGCAATTGCCTAGGGCGGCAAAAATTAGGGGCGGCAAAATCGATGGTTGAAAAAAATTAATGACTTTTTTTTATACTACAATGTTACTACATAAATGAAGTCCCGATCCACGACTGAGAGTGTTTTTATCTCTTTTCCTACAAACAACAACTACACATTTCTTACTTGAGAATTGAGATCTTAAGAATATTTTTGTGTTCATGCTAGTGCGTCGTGCCTCATGATCGATCAATTCATTTAAAATGGGAGCGTTTGCGTCAATAAGAAAGAGGAGACTAGGACTATTTGAATTTTGAACTAAACTAACCTTATAGCTTAACCGTCTGCGAAGTTTTATTTTTTGGAAAACATCGGCAGTTCCTACCTACAAGTCGACACGAAGCTAAGATGAAATTATAATTTGTTTTTGTTCCTTTTGATAAATGTGATTTTTGAGTAAGAGCAAAGCTATTTGGGGCTCTTTATTTTTGTTTCTAAAAAATATGTATTTTTATTGAATTTGTATTGTTTTCAAATAATACAAAATAAGCACGACTCGGTCGTACGAACTTGCTCCTGTATTCCAAATTATAACTCATAAAAAAAAAAAAATAAATAAAAAAAAAAAAATTCATAAATAAAAATTTAAATTGAAATATGTACCTCAAAAATCTATATGATTTCTTAAGAATTTTTTGTTTTTTTTAATTAATTTTTTATATATAAAATTTTTCGAAATTGTCTTAAAATTAATTTGGCAGTATTCAAGAATATGTAAATATACAATTTATAAGTAGATTTCGATTTTTAATATTGATCCGTTTGTATCTCAAATACAGAGAATTTTGAAAAAAAAAAAGAAAAATTTTGAATACAAAATATTATTTGAGCAATATATACGTACTTTAAAAAAAAATACGCTCATCGGACTTTTATATTTTGAGAAAATCTAATAACAAAAAAATATTTCTATGGGAGGTATCGTTTTGGAGCAATACAATTTTTTTTCACATAAAATATATGAATGTTTAAAAAAATAAAATTTGAGGAAGTTTAAAAAAAAATCGTAGGAGCCGTTTTGGAGAAAATTGAAAGTTTTGGTTTCTAGCCAAAAAAATCGTATCTTGGCTACCCTAAATTTTGATCTTAAAAAAAAAATCAAGTGGGATATGAGTTTTTGCTCAAACCTCTAATTTTCAAGTTTGAATTGAATCGGACCACTGGTTAAGGCTGTAGGTGCCTGTAAACTCACAGACAGACAGACGGACGGAATCGCCGGATCCACTTCTTTCGATTTCTCTATCATCGTAATGTCATATCTCATCAAAATCTCAACTTTTTTTACGAATTCAATACTTGCTATATATTCTATGTGTCGCAAGTAAAAATTTTGCAGAGCAAAAAGTCATAGAAAATAATTTTAGTAAAAACTTTATCTGTTATACCATTGTTTAATTATTTACTTAAATATTTTACCTGAATTTGTTTATTATAAAAGATACAATTATTATTTGTTGTTTTTTTTAATTATTGCGATTTTGAGGTTTTGTGAAAAATGTTTGTATTACTTTTAAGTTTTGTTACCTTAAAAATAATTTTTCAATGGAAATTGTTTTGTTTTCAGAAATGAATTATTATTTCTTTTTTTGCGAAAATTTAAATTAAATAAAAAACTTTCTGTTATTTCTTTGTTTTTATGATTATCATTTCAATGTGTAATATGGGCGAAAGGGAGGACATTTGTCATTTTATCGGTAGATCCCCTGTTCTGCGTGAAACAAGAAGACATATTTTTGGAAGCAATTTTTTAACTGAAGAGCAGATCATCCAATATTTAAATGAAGCCGAAGTACCAGTGCTGTTCCAATTTCGTACAATAGCATTAGATTATCGTAGCAGAATAATAAATGAAAACTTTTAAACAGATTTTTTTATTAATAACAAATATGTACCTAAAAGAAAAAACGAATATTTCTAATTGTTATATAAAGTTGTCAATCAGGCAGACGGCAAAAAGCCATGCTTTTATGTTATTTAATATATAATGTATATGTAAATACAGTTTAAAGAAATAAAATCTAAAATCTTAAAAAAATAATTTCAATGATAAGTCGATGTATGGAAGCAAACACACATAAGTTCACAAAACAAGTATCGGAGACATTTTGAACAAACATAGTTTATAGATGTTTATGTTTATAGATATCCAGAAGATTTACATTAACTGAATATGAACAAAAAATACATACGATATGGACATTAAAATAGAGACACATGTAATTCCTTAAGCATAGACAACGAAAAACAAAAACCTGCATGAAAAAAAAAATTAACGAACTATGAACATCATTGAAAGACGCTCTTGAGAAAAATAACGGTTCATTACAATGTTTTCGTTTTATCGTTGACTTAAAATGAACGGTTTTTTAAATAAAGCTAGTTTTTTCTGTGGTCATTGAAATAGAAACACAAGATAAAATAGACGTGTTGAGGCTCTTGTAGACAAAAAATATTGATTTTTTTTTTTAATTTTAAATACTAACAGTGAGTACATTGTGGAATATTAAATTGAACAAAATAAAGTTAAATTAATTTGATTTGATTTGATTGATTAGGTTAATTATGGGTCGTGGAAAACACTGCACAGTTGGAGACAAATCTGCCATATTAGCTCTACGCCGAGAAGGAAAATCTCTTCGCGAAATCGCAAGAAACGTTTGCCGATCTCTCCATTTAGTTGCGAACGCAATTAAACCACTAAAAGTGAGAAAAAAGCTCGGCCAGCCTCGCAAAACAAGTGTCAGAGAAGATCGAAAAATTATTCGATCTTCAAAAAACGACCCGTTTAAGTCCTCAAAAGACATAAAAGCTGAACTTCAGTTGGATATTTCGACAAGGACAATTCGACGAAGGCTGGTTGAAGGAAATTTACACGGCAGGATCGCAAGAAAAGTCCCTCTGCTAAGAAAACAAAACATAACATCTCGTTTAAATTTCGCGAATGAGCATCTTAGTTGGACTGGGCACGAGTTTTCGAAAAAGTGGAGAAATATTTTGTGGACAGATGAGACTAAGATCAATTTGTTCGGAAGTGATGGCAGGAAATCTGTTCGAAGGCCACCATTGAAAGAATACTGTCAGCAATACACTCAGAAAACAGTAAAACACGGAGGTGGTTGTATTTTCCTCTGGGGTTGTTTTTCTTGGTATGGCGTTGGACCAATTCATCGCATTGATGGCAGAATGGATCAGGTAATGTACGTTGACATTATGAAGAATACAATGCTGCCTTATGCAGAAGAAAATATGCCTCTTAAATGGGTACTACAACAGGATAATGATCCAAAGCATTCCTCCAGATATGCCAAAAACTACTTCAAAAGCGAAAAAATTAATGTTATGGAGTGGCCATCCCAATCACCTGACTTAAACCCCATAGAGCATTTATGGGGTGATTTAAAGAGGGCGGTTGGGAAGCATTCCACTAAGAACAAAGAAGAATTATGGAGGATTGTACAAGATGGTCCGAATTTCAATCGATAGATGTCGCCGGTTGGTTGACCCGATGCCCAACAGGTGTCAGGCAGTAATTAAAAATAGAGGTCAAGCTACCAAATATTAACTTTTAACACTGTATTTTCTTCTCAAAAAATAAACTATTTAAACACTTTAATTACTTGTTTCTATTTTAATGTCCATGGTTTAACATACATTTTTCTTTATTTATAGCTGTAAATAAACATAAATCAACAAAAATAAATAGTTTTAAAAAGATTTAGATATTTGAATCCATATAATGAAATTTAATCACCAAATTGAAATTCTTTTTTCAACTCATGTTGAAAAACAGTTGAATCCTTGAAAAACAAACAAGTGTATCTATTTTAATGTCCATGTCTGTACATATATAAAGTAGAAATAACTTTTCATGCCTTTTAAGGTGTGATTTTAAAGGGCGGCAAATTATAATTTTGCCTTGAGCGGCAGAAAAGCTAGATCGGGCCCTGTATACAACCTATACAACTCACACGTTCTTTTGTCGATTTCTGTTTGTTTGTCTTGTTCAATTTGGTGTGTGTTACTTCATAAGACGGTGTATAATTCTAGGCGTTGATATTTTGTCCCGGACTTTCTGTCTTCTTTGGTGTGTTTTGCTCCTATACAACCCCGCATGTATTTAATGACGAGCGGACAAGACTTTTTATCGTGTCGTGTCTTTTTCGGTGTGTGTTGCTCGTAAGAGCAATGGACTTGTGTCCAGGATTTTTTGTCGAAAGACAAAAAGACGTCTTGTCTGATTTAGTGTGTTTTTAACCTTAAAGTTTCTTTTCTCTCGCTTTTCGTTGGACTTCGATTTCTTTTGTTGTTCTCAAAATTAACATCGCGACTTTGAATTTGAATTTGGTAACCTCATTGATGAATGCTTGCGTGAATTTCGCTTGAGGCCTTGCTGCTAATATGGTTGGTTGATTTAGTTTGGCTGCTTCGTGGTCCGAGTTACTTAGCACTATAGAGAAGGTGTAGTTACAGATCTCTAGAAGTATATGTATAAACAAAATTAGATGAAGCTAGGATGAAGTCTAATGTCGATGGTGTTCTTGGAAAGACTGGTTCTGGTTGTGAGACCACGACCAAACAATGTTCTTCGCTGTTGATATCCATCCTACGACAGCTTTGCCCTCAGTGATGTCGAAAGTATCCAGCCAATGGTGATGTCTCGCATTGAAGTCAACGCCAATGAGTCCATATGAAGATTGCCTTACTGATCAGTTGTGGCTGTGCAGGTCGCTGTGAATATTTCCAGAGTTAGAGCCGCATTTTAAATATGAGCTGACGATAGTAAGTGTTTCCCCGTATCTCAGATCTATACGAACAGCTGTGGATTCACTTTTACGGAGTCCTGAAAGTAATACTTGTTTGCAGGATGCGGAGATTAATTCCCTCATCAGTATGGCGGTTCCTTTCCGGTCATCGGTTTTATCTTGTCGAAAAGCTTAGTATTCCACGATGTCTGTGTTGTTCCTCCTTGTTATATTGGTTTCGCTGTTTAATATGATATCCGGTCGGTTGTTCCTCATGAACATGTTAAAGGCTATCCTCTTATCCAGGCTCTATAACAAATTTACGTTATACGTCAGTAGTTTTGTCGTCGATGGAGACGGAGTGACCCTTAAGCACATTTCTTACAGAAACTGGTTGTGAACTATATTTTATTGAGTTGTATGTTATTTTGGAATTTATAACTTTGTCCTCAAGCCAGTATTGTATTGTCCTTCTCGGGATAGGATCACCATTTTCTACGCAGTTTAGTGCCGATGTGTTCAAACGAACACATTTATGTCCCATCATCATTATCAGTTCTTTAAAAAGGGCAGCGACCTCATTAAGGATTAAAACTGAATAATTGAAATCCTGATCTATTTAGAACATAACCTCATTCAAGTCGCAACACAAAAACATCAAATTATATTATTACGATGTTGGATGGAGGATGTAGGTGCCCAACATATCCTTGGCTAGCTCTTAACAATTTCAATTTCAAATTAATTTTTAAAACTCATATGAGCCTCATGTTTTTAATTGGGCTCTGGTGCAACTACATTTTTAATAAGCATCTAAAGGGTAAAACTTTTCTTTTCAGTTTAACCTTCTTTTCTGCGAAACATCCATCAAACAATAAAGTGAAAACAATACGGAAAATTCCAGCACAAAACGTATCAAGGAAAACTGCCTTTTAGTATCCAAACCCCCCGGATATGTGCCGGCAACTCTATACTTGCTTTATGCACGCTACCATGCGCCCTTGGGTTTCAATGCATACATGTATTTGTGTAACGTTTGCTAATTTGAGTAGTTCTAGCTTAAATATAGGTCACACCCGCAGCATCTTTCTCACACTTACTACAAGAAAAAATTGAGTTTATTAACAAACAAAAACGAAGCTTGAGAAAAAAGGATTTTAGGAAAAATGGAGCAAACTTTTAGAAACACCCTTTAACACACCATTCCGTCCGCCCGTAGCGTCGTCGTCGTCGTCGCCGTCGCCCTGAGCCCTGTAAGAAGGACGAATATAGAGAAGTTCGTTTCTGTCTCTGGCATTTATAATCGCAAGTGGTTGTTCCAACACAACTTTTTCTTAGTATCAAAAACAGAAAGAAAAAGGAAGGGAGAGGAAAAAATGTTTGCCCTCAGCCAATTCTGCCTTTGCGCTGCTCTCCTTTCGGGCACTTGATTTGCCAAATGAAAAATTTCAATTTAAAAACTTAACAGTACGAGCAAGGCTCGGAGGTATGGCACCACTGTATGGTAAAAACTCCTCGCAATCATAACGCATAATGAATTTTCTAACGTTTCAAATTTTGAACAGAATGTTGGAGCTGTGGTTTTTCGGAAATGAGAGGATCTGAAGTGGGTTGTGAGGTCGCCATATGCACTTTCGAATTCTACTAAGTTTTGTCGAGTATGTTAAAGTTCAAGAAAGAAGACGATGACATCTGATGCGGGCTGTGGTCTTTGAAGGGTGCGTTTGACCATTTCAAATTTTCTTAATTGAAAATTCCACTCTGGTTGAAATCATCGGTTGAGACACAAGAAAATTGATCAGATACTCTAATATTTGAGTTTGAAATCCGCTTCGAAGCCCTAAGACCAAAAATGACAACATTGCTAGGAAGAACTGTAACGAAGCGTTACACTTCACGCTATACTACCCCAACCAACCAGCCATCAAAAATTTTAAAAAATGGAAAAATACAACAACGCGCTACCGGACTATAAAACAACAAGCAGTCATAAGCAGGTTAAGTCAGCGGAGACAGCAACATGAATACACATATTTTTAGCATTTAAATTTGTTTGTCTTTTTATAATTCACTTGGTGTTTTAACAGAAAATTTGCCAAGCAGAAGTGAAATAAAGTATGAAATTCGAGCAACTTATTCCTACAATTATAGAAGTAGTGCTCCCACCGCTACGAGTTGATTAGAAATGAGTAATGGTGCTTAGGACAATATATTTTGACCAAATATTACTTTCTCGTTTTTTTCCTATTTCCGAGATTCCCCCTCACCATGATTCTGGGCGATAGGAAAGTTAAGCTCCTTCCGAGAATTCCTCTCACTTTGCGACTGCGGCTAATTTCCCTTTATCCGAGAATCATCCTCACTTTGACATTGTGGCTAATTTACCTCCTTTCGAGAATCCACCTCACCCAGAGGCTGTGGCATGACGATAGGACAGTTTAGCTCCTTCTTAGAATCCCCTTAACCGTGAGGCTGTGGCAATAGAATATATTATCTCCTTCCGAGAGTCCCACTCACTTCGAGGCCGTAGCGCTATTATACTTACCATAAAAGGTAAGTATTATTTCAGAATATTGTTTGCCCGATCCTGAAAAAGGGAGATCCTCTAAATTGTGCCACCTACAGAGGAATTAGCCTACTTTACATCGCCTACAAGATCCTCCCTGTCGTAATATGTGAACGTATGAAGCTTTTCGTCAATAATCTGATTGGCCCTTATCAATGTGGCTTCAGACCAGGAAAGTCAATCATCCACCAAATTTTCACTTCGCGGCAGATCCTGGAAAAAAACCTATGAACTCCATCGCTGCCAAGCCTGTTCGCTTGTGCAAAATGACGATAGAGCACTCACGCTACGTCATCAAGGTTGGCAACGAGCTTACGGAAACTTTCGATATCAAAAAAGGATTCAGACAAGGCGATTCACTGTCAAGCGATTTTTGTAACTCCACCGTCAACACCAGAGACACTATCTTCCAAAAATCTGTTCAACTTCTCGCGGTCGCCAATGATATTGATATAATGGGAAGAATACAGCGTGATGTCAATTGCGCCTTTGTGAGAAATGAGGGCAAAACGAAGTGAATGCTGTCTTCAAGGAAGGACACACATCATCGACAGCTCGTACAGAACGTCACAATAAACGCATTCAACTTCGAGGTAGCAGAGGAGTTTGTCTTCCTAAGCTCCGCTATTAACACAGGCAATACCACCATACGAAGAATAACTCTTGCTAATGGCTGCTTCATTGGGCTAAGAAAGCACAAAGCCCTCTCTCGACCAACTACGGTAAAACTATACAGGGTGATTCACGAGCGTTGTGCCAAAAAGCTAGAGCGTGTAGGTTGAGTTGAGACAAGAAAAAAATCGTATGGGAGGGGGGGTCTATTCCCTCCCGTTTAGCCGGGAGGGGCAATTTTCTGAAAAATTGACTTATTTTGTAAAAAAAAATTTAAAAATCAACGACTTCGTTCACAATAGCGTGCTATACCTTTCTGAAAAGCCAAAAACTTCTTCTTTCACTTTGTTTTTAAATTAAATTGTTTTAACGAATAGTTTAAAAAAAAAAATTTCAAACTTAAAATTTTCAAAAAAAAAGCAAAAAAACATTTTCGAACTATTTTTTTTCAAAATTTTATGTTATTAAGTACTAATTTTGTTTTCAAAATTTAATGTGTTTGTTAATTTTTAGTCGAAAACAGAAAACCAGATGCAAAAATGTCTTTTCGTTTTTGAGAAATTAAGAAAAAACCAAAACCACTTTTTTCTAAAAAAAATCTTTGTTTTTATTTTTGCCTATCTGGACTTTTAGTTTAATTTATTGGTTTATTTTATAAATTTAATTTTTTGTAATTGGAGTTTTATGAGGATTCAATAAAGTAGAAAAGTATTGGCTTTTCCCTGGTTTTGGTTTTTTCTTAATTTCTCAAAAACGAAAAGACATTTTTGCATCTGGTTTTCTGCTTTAGACTAAAAATTAACAAACACATTAAATTTTGAAAACAAAATTAGTACTTAATAACATAAAATTTTGAAAAAAATTAGTTCGAAAATGTTTTTTTTTGCTTTTTTTTTGAAAATTTTAAGTTTGAATTTTTTTTTTAAACTATTCGTTAAAACAATTTAATTTAAAAACAAAGTGAAAGAAGAAGTTTTTGGCTTTTCAGAAAGGTATAGCACGCTATTGTGAACGAAGTCGTTGATTTTTAAATTTTTTTTTTACAAAATAAGTCAATTTTTCAGAAAATTGCCCCTCCCGGCTAAACGGGGGGGAATAGACCCCCCCCCCCCTCCCATTCGATTTTTTTCTTGTCTCAACTCAACCTACACGCTCTAGCTTTTTGGCACAACGCTCGTGAATCACCCTGTATAACACCCTCATTATCCCAGTATCGTGCAGAAGCATGGACCTTGACAAAATCGGATGAATGTGCCTTAGGCTGTTTCGAGAGGAAAGTTCTTCAGATCATCTTTGGCCCGGTGTGCACTGATGTGGAATGGCAAAGAAGATATAACAGCGAACTTTACGGGTTGTACTACGACATGGACCAGGCCAGAAGGGTCAAGGTCCAGAGACTCAGATGGCTCGGTCATTTAGGGCGGATGGACACCAATGCTCTGGCCCGGAAAGCGATTGACATTATTCCCGAGGGACGTAGATGGAGAGAAAGACCGTGAGTTAGGTGAAGCACACAAGTGGAAGAGGACCTCAATGAACTTGGAGTGCAAAACTGGAGACAGCTAACTAGAGACCGAGTTGGCTGGCGGATACTGTTGTTTGAGGCCCAAGTCCACACCGGACTGTTGCGCCACCTTAAGCAAGTAAGTAATAGAATTGGTATTATATACATTTAAGACTGAATTGTTGTTAAAAAAGGATTCATTAAAGAAGAGGTTGAAAACTAATTGGAAAAAGGTTCGGTATTTTCTTTAGACTGAGTGCAGTGCTTTCCTCAGACAGACCTTGAATTCCGATGAATATACCCCAGCCCGTGTAAATTAAGCATTACAAAACGAGTAGGCGGTAATACTCAAATTTTCAAGCCAAGTTAGATACCTTTTTAAAACACGTATTAAGCATCTTATGCAAGCTACAACTCCTTTAAGGTTATTCTTTCATACGTGTAATAGCTTCTCGTTGCTAATATCAACACTACCTTATAACTCTTTCCGAGGAGCTTCTACATGGCTTGTTAGCAACTTGTTAAAAGAAGTAAAAGCTCTTTAAAGAAGTTAGTAGAAATTTAAAGTTTCTTGTTTTAATTGTATTTTTTTTTTGCTTTTCTTCGTTTCTATGTTTCTATGTATTGACTTGCATATGGTGCCTCTTCAAATCTTTTTTGAAAAAGAATTTTTGTTATAACTTCCATAAATCAGTCTAATAAGTGCTTTCAAATTTGAAATGTTTTCTTATAGTCAATATTTAGGTCTTATAGAAGAAATATAGGAGAACTTGCTTCCTTATAAGCATTATGAAAGCTAATTTTGTATTCAAACTAATGAATTTTGAACATCTCCTGCGGCAAAAAGTCAAAAGAATTCATTCCACCAACACTGTTATGCTTTGAAGCAATTTCTAATTTCATTGATTTACAGCTGCCAAGGAAATATACATTCCATAGAAACCATTTTGAACATGACATCAACGTCATCTATCTTCCTGCCTCCAATCCATAAACCAACCTATCTCCAGCTAACCTGTCATAAATATTGAAATTGTAAAGAGCCTCTAACTTGCTTTGGTTTTGACACATTCATTGGCAGACATGACCTAACACACGAGGTTAATGTTTTTTTTGTTTTTTTTTTTAAGCTCTGGTGCTTTCAAGTAACCACTCAAACGTGCTCTCCACATGCCATGTTGTCCTTTTTTTTGTGTCTAAAGTTTGGCTTTGACTTGTTTGTGTGAACTACAAAGGGAAACCCAGGGTTATCAATATCCCCATAAAAATGGGCGACACTAGGTGATCATTATAAAAATTCAAGTGAAAAATCCAACACTTCTCTTTGGACTCAGACCAACAAAAAGAATATCAAAAAATGTCTCCATGTTCACAACAAAAAAAAAGAAAATCGTGAAAAACGAGGTCCTTTTGCCATTTATAAAAATAATAAACTGATTCCTTTGATTTACATTTTGTGTTGGGTTCAACTTTTGTAAGTCTCTCTCCCTTACTTGTTCGTTTAATATATTTCATTTGACTTTTTGAACATAAGAAAACATGCTGCAAACACTCCCGAAAAATAGCCACAGCTCCCTGGTTCGTTTGGTTCCCGAAAATGAGGAAAAAATTATGTCCTTTCGTGTAAGGCTCACCAAAGCCACGGATGGAACAGACGGCGAACTATAAAGACACTCAACTAACCAGCAAACAAAAACAAAACAAAAAAGAGGAGAGCAAAGAGAAGAAGACAAAAAAGAACTCTCCTGGACATCCTTGCAAAACTTTTTGAAGAACTCTGTTCTTCCTGTTTGAATTTCTGGTCAAGTTTGTTCAGCATAAGGTTTGTTATTCCAAAAGAGTTCCTATTCCGGTCTGTCCGATATAGGATGTCCGTCTGGATGTCTTGAATGGCGATTGTGATGGCGACCACTGCTACCAGTGTATATATGACTTAACCAACCGTTTTTTCCTTGTTTCAAAGCAAACGAATTGCATGCAAGAAAAAACGATAAAGAACAACATCGACGACGACGATGATGATGGTGACGATAAGGACGATTTGGATGGAGCGACGAAGGAAGCTTCAACCATCAGGCCATGGCACCAAAGTCAAATCATTGGCCAGTTCTTGCCAAGTGGATGGAGCGAGCAAGTGTCGACTATGGACGAAATCAAGGAATGGAGCAACAGCAAAATTAATTTTGAATATTGAAGGGCAGTTAAGAAGGATTGGACTGGGTGGGCACTAATTACTGTTCCTAGCCAAGCTGATCCTTGCAGAAAGGGTATTTGTATATGGTTAACACTGCACAAGACGACGATGGCGATGGAAAAAAGGACCACTTTTGGCCAGTCGTCGTCGTCGCTAAAGCGGATGGTGCTTTTAGTGCTCGCTTTAATGCTTTTTGTTTCGCTTTATATATTCATCCAGCTGTTAATAAGGAACATGTACTCGCATAAGGGAACAACAGCAGCGATTGGAGGTGGGCTCATATGGTGTACGGGCGGGATTGTTGAGTACTCTCGTGTGAACAAGCACTTTGATGTTTAATGGGAACAAAGTCAAGGTAAATTCATTCGAGTTACTTTTGAGCACAGAGTGCACCGACTGGAAGTCGAAAAACTGCATTTTAAAATGTACTTAATGATTTTTCCTGCTTTTTTGGTTCTCAAGGAAAAAGCAATTTGTTATGTCAAACTCTTGCATGGAGCAATAATTGCCATTGAGGCATTTATTCGAACGTGTGTTGAAGAATGAATAATTTTGACATATCGTGGTAACAACATTAAAGAGCATAATATTCAATATTTATGCATTTGTTAGACTTACTTACTTACTAAAGATGGTGCTACAGTCCGTTGTGGACGTGAGCCTCAACAAACCGTCTCCGAAAGCCAACTCGGTCCCTAGCAAGCTGTCTCCAGTTTTGCACTCTAAGTTGGTTGAGATCCTCTTCCACTTGTGTGCGCCACCTGACTCGTGGTCAGCGGAGCCTAGGTAGAACGCGAGAAAAGACTTTTGGAAGATAGTGCCTCTGGTGTTGACGGTGGAGTTTTGCACTACTTCTCAAGAACGCTGTTAAAGAAATCGAACCAAGCGAAAGAGCTTGGCAGGAATGCCAAAACTAGACATAGATTAATACAGTTTGTCTCTGAAGATGCTGTTATACGCGGCCTTAAAATCGATGAAAAGGTGGTAGTATCGATTTGAAGTTCATAGGGTTTTTCCAGGATCTGCAGCAAAGTTAAAATTTGGTCGATTGCTGACTTTCCTGGTCTGAAGCCACATTGATAAGGACCAATCAGATTGTAGACGAAAGGCTTCGGACGTTCGCATATTACGGAAGAGAGGATCTTGAAAGCGATGTTAAGTAGGCTAATTCCTCTGTATAGTTGGCGAAGTTTAGGGGATCTCCCTTCTTCAGGATCGGAAAAACAATGCTGAGGTTCCATTCATCGGGGGCATGCATTTTTCCGACCATATCCTACAGATGATTTTGTGCGTGCTCCTATCTAGATCGTCGCCTGCTGCTTTGAACAGCTTGGCAGTTAGACCAACTGCTCCAGCGTCACAATGGATTTCAGCCGTTATATTGCTGTTTTCACTTCTTCTTGGTCGGGTTCACGGAATTGTTGGCTATCATCGTGTCCGATGAAAGACTCCTGCCTGACGGTGGGATTTTATTCTTCGTCACCGTTATACAGTCTACAGAAGTGGTCTTTCAAAATCCGAAGCATTAACTGCGATTCTACTATGATGTTGTTTAGTTTATTTCTGCAGGCATCGGTTCTTGCTTGATGACCTTGAATCAGCTGTTTTACCCTCCGATAAAACCTCCCAAATTCATTCCTGCTGTGGGCTCAGTCAACATCCTCGGTCTAACGCTTCTCATGCTCCATCTTTTTTCTCCTGAGAACATGGCCGTAGCCAGGGGGGGGGGGGGGGGGGCAAAGTAGGGCAATGCCCTACCTTAAATTTAAAATGCCCTACCTTTAGAAATTGAGAACAGCCCTACCTTCAAAAATGCTCTATACTTACAAAAATGTCTTACTTACAAAACAGCCGTTGCATTCAAAAATTATCCAGCTTTATATAACCTGTTTAAAAATGCCCTACCTTTAAAAATTCACTTCTTATGAAAATGTCCTACCTTCCAACATTTTTCCAGCTTGCCTTATAAATGCCCTACCTTCAAAAATATCATGTGTATTTAGGAATTAGGTTCTATAAAAGTGAACTTTAAATTTCAGATAATCTTCGTGTCCTGCTTATCCTTTTTTAAGAAATGGTCATGTAAATTTCATTGGAACTCTTAAAAATACTATAGATGAATAATAGAGAGTATTTAGTTGCTTCTCTTCAAACTTTTCGAATTACTTATGATTTCAGCGCATATACCTTTAGATTGATCCTCTATAGTATTTAACAAAAAATCTAAACGGATAATGTACCTACATTTTGAAAATGTAACAAATTGAACGAATTATAAATGAATCATATTATGTTCATCTTATACGATCCAATTTTTCGTCTTATCAACTTAACTTTACATAAACACACTATTCTTTTAGTTTTGCATCAGTACAGGGATTTTAGTTCGTTCATATCGAAAATTTTGCATATTTTCATATTTGCAATTAACTATTCAGGTCTAACAATTCCAATAATTGAAGAAACTACTGTGGTCAAAAATTATTTGAGTAAACTCGAAGATAAATCCGAAAACCAAATGCAGATCTTGTACAGGCACCAAAAGGCGTTTAAGGATACTCTTACGAACTGTTTGCGTCTGTAGCGACTTTAGGATGTAGCAGAGCAGTATGTGAATCCAAATTTTCAATTCTAACTGCCATCAATGATCAATAGGCCTTAAGGGATGTAAACGGGACATGAGATAATGGCTAACCTTGTATTTCTAGCGTTCGAAAAAAAAGAACTTAATCAATTGATCTCATAGAAGGCCTTCGAGTGTTTAATAAAATGAACACTCGGAAAATTCAATTATGTATTTTAAGAAATTCTAATAATATTTTATCACTTTTCGTATGAGCTTGTTTCAATTTTGTATACGTATTAGAGCAGGCGCTATGGGGAGTTGAGTGTGCAAAATATGAGGACCGCATTCTTTGAATGGTTTTGAACTCAGAAAAGCTTGCAGATTTTGATTCCAGATGTTGCGGAAAGAATATTGTTGGTCCAGTTTTTTTTTTTCCTTTTTTTAGATATCAAGTAGATAGCAGAGCTGTAAAAGAATACAATCATTTGGTATTGCAGTTAAATGAATCAGAACAAAAACATAAAATGTAAAAAAAGAGCCAAGTTCTCTTATGTGCGAACAACACTGTGTAAACAGTTAGCCACCAAAAGTAATGAGATCTAAAAGAACGCCAAGTTCTGACATGTAAAAGTGTTATATTTAATATTTTAAATCATAGAAAATAATACAACAATATTAAAAGAAAATAGAAAATAGTTTGGATGAAAATTTACAAGTTCACTGTTCAAGTTTTAAAATGTTATTAATCACGCTTCAAACAAAAACTTGCCAAGTGAACTTGTAAATTTTCATCCGAACTATTTTCTATTTTCTTTTAATATTGTTGTATTATTTTCTATGATTTAAAATATTAAATATAACACTTTTACATGTCAGAACTTGGCGTTCTTTTAGATCTCATTACTTTTGGTGGCTAACTGTTTACACAGTGTTGTTCGCACATAAGAGAACTTGGCTCTTTTTTTACATTTTATGTTTTTGTTCTGATTTCACATCTTTTTACAAAGTTTTTTTTTTTATGGAAGCATTATGCAAACTTTAACAATATAATTGCTCTGCCAATTAATAAATAAATAATATGTAGGTTAGGTTCGACTGGCTGTCTAGATGTCACATTCAGACGTCAAGGGTCCATTGTGAAACCCATAACTCATGGACTTTTATGTAGTTAAGCAAACCATAATTCTAATTTTCAACATCCTATGACCATTTTAAGAAAGTGGGTGGCAGCCATGCCCCTTAAATGAAACTGCAATTTTGTACTTATATTTTCTCTTATACTCACCCGAAACCCTATCAGAATTTCGAATTTAAACATTTTCGAACATTTTAACAAAGTGGGCGGATACCACGCCCCTAAATGGAAATAGATTTTTTTCTCATTTTTTTTGTTTTTCAACCAAAACCTTACAAGAATTCCAAATTTCAACATCCTACGACCGTTTTACGATAGTGGGCGGAAACCACGCCCCTAAATGAAACCAAAATATTTTCCTTATATTTTTCCTTATATTCAACCGAAACCCTGTAATAATTCCGAATTTTAAGATCCTACGACCAGTTTTAGAAAGTGGGCGGATACCACGCCCCCTGAATGAGCAAATTGAAATTTTCGATTTTTTCCTTTGTATGCACCCGAAAACCTACCACCGTACCAAATTTTAAGATTCTGCCATTGTTAGAAGTGCTTCATAATTTTGATGATCAGTGAGTCAGTGAGTCAGTGAGTCAGTCAGTGAGTCAGTCAGTGAGTCAATTACGGTTTTTGAAATTTTTGTTGTTCAATATCTCAGGAAGTAGTGGTTCAACAAAATTATTTTTTTTACAGGGCCTTTGTGCCCATGAAGTTAATACGTAATTCAAATTTGAAGCTTCTAACTCTATGGGTTCAAAAGTTATGGGGGGTTAAAAATGTGCTTGAGTTCGATCCTGTAAAAAGGGGGTAGTGCTAGAACTTGGCTGGGCACTACCGTGCCCTTTGATAAAAAGACTTATTTTTTGAGTATTTTAACTTCATGTCAGTACTTAACTTTAAAGGAAAATTCGCAGTTAATTTTGAAGTCTTTTGAATAAAAATCATTTAGAGCAGTTAAAAGACTTGAAGTCAAAAGAATGCATTACTTTTAACTGCTTGCATTCTTTGAAGTCTTTTGCATTCCTTGCATTCTTTTGCATTCTTTGCATTCTTTTGCATTCTTTGCATTCTTTTGCATTCTTTTGCATTCTTTACATTCTTTTGCATTCTTTTGCATTCTTTGCATTCTTTTGCATTCTTTGCATTCTTGCATGCAAAAGAATGCAAAAGAATGCAAAGAATGCAAAAGAATGCAAAGAATGCAAAAGAATGCAAAGAATGCAAAAGAATGCAAAGAATGCAAAAGAATGCAAAAGAATGCAAAGAATGCAAAAGAATGCAAAGAATGCAAAAGAATGCAAGGAATGCAAAAGACTTCAAAGAATGCAAGCAGTTAAAAGTAATGCATTCTTTTGACTTCAAGTCTTTTAACTGCTCTAAATGATTTTTATTCAAAAGACTTCAAAATTAACTGCGAATTTTTTATCGAAGTCAAAGTATTGCAATAAAGAATGTGAATGCATTCCCAAAATTTAGTTAAATGAATGGGACTTTTGACGATGCAATACCAAAAGATTGCATTCTTTTACAGCTCTGGTAGATAGACAGAAAAGATTATTGCAATGTTTTATACTACGTTTTCACCTACACCTAAATCACCTTTTTCGAGATTTAGAGCTAAATCTTCTTCTAAATCTCGAGATTTACCATACAAATTTTAAATCTCCTTACGAGGAGATTTAAAATAAATCTTCTTTAAATCTCCTCGATGATTCCAGGCTGAATGATTCCATGCTGTAATAACGAATCAAACATACCTAATTTCGGGAACTTATTCAGTTGAATGTCTTTTTTTCTTGACAATCGATTTGACAGATTTGGTGGAAGAAAGCGTTGGAGGTAGGCAAAACAATTGTTTTATTTTATTGTTATGTTTCATTGAATTTTCTTCTTTTTTCATTTAAGGGCTTCCTTTTTCTCAGACATTGACGATTGAGGATGCTGATATTGATGACGTTGAAGAAATTGTTCTCTCCATGTCCAACGATCCAGGGCCATCATCCAGGGTATCCATTCCAAGCTCGCAAAATATTTAATAAGAATTGTTGACGTTTTTTCCTAAATGTATGAATTCGTCTATCAAGAACATTGCTTATTACAACAGCACTGCTTTGTAGAGTCAACAAATGTGATAGCAATAGTTTCAATAACATTCTTTTAATAAAATTTGCAAAAAATAGAAAAAAAAAAGTTTTTATTTTTATGAAATCTTTTTTTCCTTTTGTGAATTGTGAAATGTCATAAATATAACGGGAAAATAAATCTTGCAAAAGACAAGCTAAATCTTATTGGGTCAGTGAAAACACTTCGAGATTTATTTTAAATCTTCTTCGCTAAATCTCGGATTTAGGGTAGGTGAAAACGTAGTATTATTTAGTTGCTATATCTGATGCTTTCTTATAATTTTAAACACTAATAGCTATAGTTAATTGAAAATATACAAAATCGTTAAAAATAAAAACAAGAATTGATTAAAATTGTTATAATGAAAAAAAAACAAGTTTTATTAATATTTTCTTTGAAAACAGAAAGACGCTAGCGGTTCCTAATTCTTTTAACTGTTCAACGCTTAGGTGTGGATTTCCTAAATTTCTTAGAGCTTTTTGTACAGACTCCAACATTGCAGCTTTTAAAGCATTTAATTCACATATAGAGACGAACTGTATAAAGCTATGTCTAGTTTTGGCATCCCTGCTAAGGTCGTTTTCTTGTCCATAATGACTATGGAGAACTCACACTGTTCCATAAAATTTGGCAAAGAGCTCTCGGAATCATTCGCTGTCAAAAAAGGATTCAGCAAAAACGATGAACTATTATGCGATTTCTTAAACATCGTGATTGAGAGTGAGAGAAGCAAAGTTCTACGTCTTCGAGGAAGGACATCAAACACCAACGTCGCGACGGCTCAGACAGAACGTCACAATATACGCTTACAACTTCGAGGCAGTAAAGGAGTTTGTCTACCTAGGCTCCGCTATTAACCGAGCAAGAACACTAGCGCCGAGATCAAACGAAAATAGCTCTTGCTAATCGCTGCTTCTTTGGCCTAGGAAAGTAATTGAGTAGAAAACCCCTCTCTCGTTCATCATGAGGTAAAACTATATAACACCGTCAGTATCCCAGTCCTGCTGTATGGTGCAGAAGCATGGATCTTGACAAAATCGGATGAATGTGCCTAAGGCTGTGTGCCCGTGTGCATTGATGTGGAGAAGAAGATTCAACAGCGAACTTTACGGGTTGTACAACGACATGGACCGAGCCAGAAGGGTCAAGGTCCAGAGACTTAGATGGCTCGATCATATAGAGCGCGGATGGACACCAATGCTCTGGCCCGGAAAGCCGTTGACACTATTCCAGAGGGGCGTAGAAGTAGAGCAAGACTGTGACTCAGGTGGCGCACCCAATTGGAAGAAGACCTCAATCAACTTGGAGTGCAAAACTGTTGGTTGAGGCCTAAGTCCACAATGGACTGTAGCGCCACCTTTTTTTCTTTTTTCATTACAATGATTTTAAATAATTTTTTTGTTAACAATTCTTGTTCTTATTTTTAACTAAATAAAACATTGAAAAAATCTGTTCTGTCTATCTACTTGATATCAAAAAAAAAAAACGTTTATGTTTTTCATTTTACCATTGTGAACCTAACAGACATGAGATCAAATAGAAAATTTACTAATGCCCTACCTGATATGACTGTTGCCCTACGTTGAATTCAACTCTGGCTACGGGCCTGCCTGAGAAGCTTGCGTTCGTCTCTCCTTTTTTGCTCGTAGAGCTCACGAGCAGTTCTTGTCCTTCTATGCAGTGCAGCTCCAAATGCCTCCTGTTTGACTGCATGGGCCTGCCTGCATTCTCCGTCAAACCAGGAGTTTCGTTTTTGTGGCTGTCTGAAACCTTACACATTAGAAGTAGCATCTCTAGCTGCTTTCTGGCAGTGTTGCCACTGGTCTTCGATACTTGATGTTGGCGGTAAAGGACTTCTTCAGAGGTTACTTGGCACTCGATCAGAGAAGAATCTGGCGATCTCTATGCGATTGTAGCCGTCCGACGTCGAATTTTCTTGCAGCATTTCCTTGTTTTGGCCGTTGTCGGGATATTCGTAGCACTACCTTGGCTACGACGCGACGTCCGAAACGATGTTGGCTCCTCGGAAAGTTCGAACATCAAGAATGCTGGATAAGTGCCTTCCATCGATCGCAACGTAATGCCGTGTTTGAGAGGTCTTTCTTCAGACGCAAAACTGTCAACAGATAAATCTCTTGATTTTCGATTCAGTGTGTTCATTTTACCATTAACAAATTGTTTATTGTCTTTTCCAATTCAAGTTAACACAAATCTTATTTATTTGCATCGAGATTCGACATAATTTCACAGCTTCCACTCGAATAAATTACAATTCGAGTTAATTTTTCATTCGGAACTCGTAATCCCATCAAAGTTAATCGCAAATTCGAAATCTATGAATGTTTTGTCTGACTTTTGACTTTTTTCTCTTTCCATTTTTATTTGTTGAAAACAATCGATGAGAAGCAATTCGCAAACAAAAAAGTTTAAATTGCTTTCACCGAATTATCTGTAACTTTTGATTTCTTTCCACTTTTCTCTCAAACTTGGTTTAGGTTTCTTTTTCCATTTCGCATTCACACCAGACTTTTTCAGTTTACATTAGCAAGTCAGCAAAATACACTCCACTTTCGATTCCTTCAAAGAGCTTCAACGAACGTCTGTTTTTCTCCTTGTTTTTGAGTCCATGCAAAAGGCAAGAACTGTGACTGTGACTGTGTCGGTCGATCGATAGATGTGAGGGTGCCGTATGAGTCAGTGCATAAGTTTACCGGAAAACTTTAATTAGAATTACGAGAATTTAGATCCGCGCATAGATGGTTGCTTATCCTCCCTTACGAGACTCATGTAGATGGGGAAGAGAAATTTTGAAAGGCAGGAAATTTGAATAGAAATGAAGACATTTAATTTCCTGTTTTTATAATTATGCTAAGTAGGTGGGAACACGACGATTTTGTCGCCTGGAACGTTATTATTATTGCAATGCACTCTTTCATATGCTCTGGTTATGGATGTTAAGTTTAATTGAATTTGTTAATTTATATTCAGCCGGGTTGTTGTTATAAACGAGTTTTGGTCGTTTGTTGATGTCACTTACAACAAGATTACAGACGCTCATAACTCAGAAGTGTTTTAATTAATTGAATATTTTTATTGTTTTGCCGAGACCAATTATTTCTTACTTACTTTCTGAACCGGCTCCCAATCCATGAAGGATCTCAGCCAAGACACTGCAGCCTTCCATCGGGCACGGTCCCTCGCATGCACTCTCCACTAGCCAAAACCAAGCGCTCTGGCACCCGCAGTCACTTGGTCCTTGTACCTTAGGTTTGGTCTTTCTTGTCATCTCGAACATGGGGGCAGCGAAGAGAAGACTTTCTTGGCTGGAGCGTTGTTGTCCATTCGCTCGATGTGGCCGAGCCAATGTAGTCGTCTGTTCTTGGCTTTCCGGACTACACCCACATCTTTGTACAGATCGTACAGTTCGCGGTTGAATCTTCTTCTCCATTCGCCATAGTCCCATACGGTACCGAAAATCCGTCCAAGAATTTTTCTTTCGGAAGTGCCCCTTTTTTACATATCGACCAACCCTCGGCGTTGCGCCGTAGAGTAGGGCTGGTAAAATCAAAGTTTTGTATAGCAGACACTTTGTCTTTCGAGTGAGGAGTTTTGAACCCAGTTGCTTTGCCAAACCGAAGCAGTAGCGGTTTGCTACGGTAATTCTTCTGCCGATCTCCACTAAGGTCTCGTTTGTGGGATTGATGTTTGTTCCAAGGCAGGCGAATTCCTTAACTACCTCGAAATTGCTGCTACCGACATACAGTGGCGTTTTGTCCTAGGCGGTGGACAGACGTTGCTTTGTATTTTGATAGCAAATACTTTGTTTTGTCCTCATTCACTTCAAGACCAACGAGTTTCGCTTGTACTTCAATCGCTGTGAAGGCTTTAAGCACAGATCTCTTGGATCGACCGATGATGTCTTTGTCGTACGCATAGCCTAGGAGCTGCGTGTATTTATTGAAGATAGTGTTTTCCGTGCTCACACCTAACTTGCGCACTATCTGCTCCAGGACTATGTTGAAGAAATCACATGATAGCGCATCTCCTGGTCTATAACCTGCGCATGTTTGAAAAAAACTCAGATGAGCGGCTTGAAAACCTCTACAATTCCCTGTGCTTCGGTGACTATGTTTCATTCACTGTTTTGAAGAGCATGTGTCCCGGTTCTGAAACCAGAAGCTAATTGCTTCGACCTTTTTAGGAAGCCTTGGGCCCGTGACTCTTCTAGATCCTTGAGCTGAGAAAATGCCGAAGCTCTTTTCTTCCGTTCCCGATCCTTCTTCGCTTCTGCATGAGTACTCCCTTACTGATCCGAGGCTTGGTACCTAGCTTCTTGAAAAGAAAAGTCCTACGGACAACAGTGTGCCGCTTTGGGAGGAAGGACAACTCCAGAGCCGATATAGCGATGACAATAATTTAGCTTGGTAGACTCCAGTGGGCTAGATAACTCATCTTGAGCGAAGAAGAACCAGCCCGGAAAGCTCTTTGTAACATAATTTATAGTAGAAGACAGCGCACCAGGACAAAGTTATGCTGGGAAAACGGCATAGACCGGAAAGCCCAAAACCTTGGCTTCGTAATTGAACTACAGCACGGCGGCGTTGGCCAACGATCAGGACAGATTGAAGAATTTGTTGAACGTGGTCCCGATCGGATCCCGAAGATAATAATTATATTTATTGCTAAAATCTTAGCAATACAGTCTTTTAAATTTTATCAACAAATGTTGTTGTCTTAAAAAACACTCCTTTGTCCAAATCTACAAACAAAAATTCCATCAGAATTCCAGTCTCAAAACTTTTCAAAACTCACTTACTAAATCCAACCACAAAGAGCATATTCAATGCACCCTCTTGCAACCAAATCTCTCAACATGTAGCAGATTACCCCAGTAGATCCCTGAGACTTTTCTAAACCTTCATGCCCGATGACTTCTGCAAACTTAAATTGTCTATTTATCCATTTGAATGCACAAACAACTACCCCCTCCAGAGTCCTTTTTTTAACACCTCAATCTAACACAGGGTTACACACATATTACCATTTAACACGAATTTTGTCGTCTCTGTAACATCTTGTTTCAACAAAAGTACAAACCCAACAAAACGAGAAAAGGAAAAACTTCCAAAGCCTATTCTCACCAGAGCCAGAGTCGTCCTGGGTCTTTTTGTGGGGAAAATATCTTTCACTTATAAATGTTTAAACAGGAATGAAACGCAAACGACACGACAAACTTTATCCCAGATTTTTCATCAAATATGCTAAAAGTAAGTGCAAAGTACCTCAGGCTTAAGTAAAAATACGAGACACCCCATGCAGTAAAAGTCTCATTCTCACAAAAAAGGAAGAAGACGAAAAATTCACCATATAACTGCCAGGCCATCGCTTTATTTAAATTGTATGCGATGGCATTGCTCAAAGTGAAGAAACCACCTCTCTTCCCCCCTGATACTGTATGGAAGATGAGAAAGAACTTTTTCAAGTTCCGACTCATCCCTATCCTGCTTACAATTTATTCAAAAGAGGTCAACTTTTATTCATAAATATTTTAAACTTGTCCATTCGCAACTGCAGTTAAAGGTCCTTCCATACACATAAAAGTTATATTCACTGCGATTTAAATACGACTTTTCTCTCATTCACTGTGACCACCGATGAGGAAGAATTCCACCTCCTGACCATCTTTGTCGTCCTTGCTCTGTCTAACTTGGCTAAGGAGCGATTCAAGTCTGTGGTCCTTTTTTCCGCATCTTCCATGCTGCTGCTTGAGGTCTGAAAAACTTAAATACGTTAATTTAATTTCGTCCTTATTCAAGGATCTTGTTTTTCATTATTTTATGATGCATTTACACCAACACCAGTGCATCATGGCGTTTTAATTTGCTTTCGAAAGCAGTCGATGTCGACCCAACAGCCCAGCCGTGACCATAAAGCTTTTTAATCCACAACTTTACAATCTAAAAGCTGTAAAATTAGCTTTGAAAAATCTACACTCAAGTAGTATTTGAAGATTATTCTCCTCGGTCGCTCCCACTTGAATCCTGTGCGCGTTTTTTGGGCTCATTGCCACACAACAACATAACTGTGGACAAAAAAGTTCCACCAAACTCAAGCAACAAAACCAAACTAGTACAAATCGCAAGGCGAACAAATTTTAACGAAGAGGAAAATAGAATTCTATAAGCAGCAGCAGCGGTAGCCAGCAGCATAAACTTCAAGTACAATCTTGAAGAATTAGGGAATCGAACTTTTAATGCCTTCGTAACTTCTTCAATTTTGTTTTTGTTGTTTTTTCCATTTATTTTTGGAAGTTCGTTTTAATGGATAGTTTAAGTTTGCAGAGGGAGTGAGGATGGCTAGGTGAATTGGGACTGTCCTGTCAACCGTGAAGGATAACTCTTGTGTGTGCTACAATTAGACGGACGGTCTTTCCTTGTGAAAAATAAATAGCAACAGCTAAGTTAGCTTTGTTTTGCTTAGTTGGGTATCCTTGGATAGGGCAAAAAGTTTCAAGCACCAAGGACATCCTGACACAATAACTCATTAATAAGTCTCTTGTCTTGTCCGTGTGTACTTGTGGCAAGTTGATTTCTTTTCTTTTCGTACAATTTTTCTTTCTTTTTGTAACTTTTTGAGAAATCATAAAAATGAGGGGGATATACAATCTCTTGAGTCTTGTCTCGACAGTTTGAACAGGACGAAAACACGTCGATACGAACGAAACACCAACAAACACACGAGTGCAAGTAGAAACAAAATCGTCCGTGTCGATGTGAAGAAACTACCCCCCAGCAAGGACTGCATTTTGCTTCAATAAACTTTTATCTTCAACATATCCTGATCCTTCCAATACGCTTGGGTAATTTTTCAGGAAAAAGAAAATCGGTTATGGAAGGATATAACTTCAAGCTAACCAACTCGTTATGTTCACTGCAGCTACCACTCTCAGGTACTCGAATTTTTTCAACTTCTCTGAGTTGGCTCCTGCCCGGGCGCCATTTCATACCCCCATCATCATCATCATCATCATCATCGACATAGTCAGGGTTTTGATAGTAACCCTTAAATTTGTTTGTTCACTGAGGGATGAAAACGATAAATTTTCTTGAGGTGTCGTATTATAACGTTTATGTCGATGGTTGAGAGCGAAACGAACGGTCGAAGGATATTTTGTCTGTAAATGAACACAAAAATTCATCACTCTCTACTATGCCAACATTCTTGTGTGTGTGTGTTGTTTACTCGATCATGGATAATGACTGGAGCCGGAGGATTGAGTAAATTCTTGTATACAATGTGTTTTGTGTCATTGAAGAGGTTAGGTTGAACTCAATTGATTATATCGAAAGAATGAAACCGAACTGAGAATACGTATGTCATTTCTGATTGCCTTTTCAAACTTATGTCTGTCTAATTAATAGCCTAGCAGAAGAGCAGAGACGGCTCATAAAAGAGGTTTGGGGAATGGGAAGATAAATTGGTTTTGGGGTGAATGGTGGACACTCTTAGAAGACACCTTGGGTTCATTAGTATCTATTTTTTACAGAATTTTGACTAATGTTTGTGGAATTCATAGGTATATCAGAAACCGGACACTCGAAAACGTTTCAATCTATTTTCATTAACTTGACAAAAATGCATACTTTGTTTGGTTCTTATCACTTCCAAGCCGATAAACATGTTTGTCAGAAAGTGTAAGTTGACATCGAAAGATTCCGTATTCTCGTTTCTAACGCAGCGTGAGTTCTCCATCGTCATTTTGCACAAGAGAACGAGCTTGGCAGGGATGGCCAAACTAGACATAGTTTTATATAGTTTGTCTCTGTATAGATGATGTCATACGCGGCCCAAAAACCGATGAAGATGGTGGGTATCGATTTGTAGTTCAAAGGTTTTTTCCAAGATCTGCCACAAAGTGAAAATTTGATCGATGATGGTTGACTTTCCTGGTCTGAAGCCACATTGATAAGGACCAATCAGATTGTTGACGAAAAGCTTCATTCGTTATTCACATATTAAGGCAGAGAGGATGAGGATCTTGTACGCGATGCTAAGTAGGCTAATTCCTCTGTAGTTGGCGCAGTTTAGAAGATCTCCCTTCTTCAGGAACGGGCAAACAATGCTGAGGTTCTATTCATCGGGCATATTTTGTTCGTCGTCGCCGTTATACAGTCTACAGAAGTGGTCTATCCAATTCCCCAGCATCGACTGCGATTCTACTATGATGTTTCCATTTTTATCTCTGCAGCCATCGGTTCTTGAGCCAGCTGTTTTACCTTCCGATAAATCCTCCTCCGAACTTCATTCCTGCTGTTTGGTCTCTCAACATCCTCGATCTGACGCTTCTCATGCTCCCTCTTTTTCCTCCTGAGAAACCGGCGGGCGTTCCTCTCTCCATTTTTGCTCGTAGAGCTCATGAGCAGCTCTTGTCCTTCTATGCATATCCGAAATTCGTTGTCCTTTAAACATTTACTTGGGTCGTTATCAGTGTGTCGGTCCGTTTCCGAAACGTTTTTCATCGTAGCCAGGGAGTCACCCCGACGGAGGTACAACTCCCAACCTGGAGTTCCAGGGACTTGATGTGACTCCAAATGCAACGTTCGAAAAAACGTCTCTTTTAACGGCCTGGTCTTCAAATATGTCGAAGTAGCCCGTAAAGGTGTTCATCAAGTAGTTCGTCCTTACTGGAACTGAAGACGCCACCGTTGATTCCAATAAAGAAATTAATTCGCTGCCGTGTCGTTCGTTGGAAGTTCCTTGGTGGGAGCACTCCTTCGTTGAGGGGTAATTGGTAGCAACAGCCTACTCCTCTTCGACCTGTCGACCATGGGAGTCCCTTCTGCGAGAAAAAGTTTCGCGATCGCATAGCTCAAGGTTCATAGTAGTAGTCACCGTAAGTCCCTCCTGTGGGGTTCATCCGCGTTCATTCACAATGTTGAAACTGAAAGCTGTCTTCCTAGACCTGGTCCTAACAATTTCTCCATTTTGATGTTGCTCTTTGTGCCTAGACTGTCGCCAAAATAGGATGAAATCACAGTTCTTGAATTTTCCATGGACCTGACCATCCTCCATCTTGTACCCTGAATGGAAGGTGATGCTTCACTTGCAGCCAATTATGAACAGGCTTTGGTTTTATAAGGAAAAACTCCTGCTGACGATTTTGCTCTCCTGAATGAACATCGTCTGTCATTTGAATATTCAAGCTAAAATTTAGGCCGCCCTTGAAATGTCAATGCTTTCAAAATCATTAAACAATTTTCGTTTCTACTCAAACGCACTTCATAAATTCCTTCACGTCTCAAATACACACAAACGTTCTGTACACATCGTGCGCAACATTTATCAAACCAAATTATCATCCAAGGAACATGTTCTTTTTTCTTAATGTCGACTTCTCCTTAACTCTGAATGAAATGAACCATAACAAGTCAATTCATTTTCTTTTTAACCTCAAAACAAACCCATCAACATAATTCATCCCCAGTAAAAAAAGAGCACCCTTAATTTAAAATACCCTCGTCCTCGTCCGATACCAAACCGAGCAACACAAAAAAAGTCTCCACACAAATTTATCAACAATTTATCAAAATATGTTTTCCCATAAAATAAAATAAAGAAACATCACCCGAGCCAAATGCCTTATGACAGAAAAACAACCTTTAGTCCAACATATGAGCCAATTTGGTTGAAAGGACGAAAAAGGAGCCAAATAACACGATACATAATAATTTCACACTACTCATTTGAATTTCGGTTTATTTAGCTTGGCATAATTTTGTGTCGACCACACCTACCCACTCAGAAATGCCCCCGCCCATCCATCAATTGAACTACCCGCACAATAAAGGATCCTTATCGACTATGAATACGACAGTTAAGCCCATAAAATTATGGCAAAAGCATAATAGAACGCTTAAGTGTCAGCAATTTAAAGGAGCATCTCGTCGTATGTGATTCCAAAAGAGGGGAACAGCCAGAGCTATTCGTTGGAAAATTGTACTCAATTGCTGGACATAAATTGCCTTATCGAAATCCTTCATTGTGTTTTATTTGAAGAATGAAGGCGAGTAACGTAGGCCTTTTTATTGTTCAAGAGCCTATAAATCGTAACCCTTATGTTACTAAAGTATCTGCAGGGAGCGACACTGTTACTCCGCGACCGACTTTTTTTTTGGTTAGTTTTGGGGAACGTTAACAATCCCCCTTGGGGTGGACTAAGTGTCGCGGCATCAGAATTCCACAAGGGTGTGATGGACTCATTCACAATCGCATCGTCGCATCACATCGTCGGTCGGTGGGTCGTCATCGGCAAAGCTTTGTTCGCTAATTGATTGATTTCCAGAGCAAAGTGCAATTTGCGAAATCTGTTCAGTTTCCTGTTGACCTGATTGATGTTTATTCATATTCAGCTTTCAACAAGAGTGGGTCGATGATGATGATGACGACATGCCCTCCGCCGCGGCGCCCAGAGCGTCACATCACCTGCACTGATCCACTGTCGACTTGACTCACACCATCGCTCTAAAGCGAATATTCTGCTTGGATTGGTGAGTCACCTGAGAGCGCCGAGATTAAAGGTGGAAGGTGCCTGCCGGTGGTGGTGGTGACAGAGGAGTGAGAGCGGAAGAGCATAAATGTTTACCTTCAGGTATTCGGAGGTAAACGGATTTAACGAGTGGAATCGATTGATTTCTGTTTGCTAAATTATGTACAATCATAAATATCTTTATGTATGAATAATCGAATATTGCTCAATGGGATTTGCTCTAAAGTACACATTAGGGTGGGTCGAAAATTATTTAATTTCTTTGTTTTTAGTTGAACATCAGCTATTTCGATCTTATAGCTAAGGAAATTAGTATAATGCTCGTGTATCTCATAACCTACTGAACGGATTTTGCTGACTTTATTTTTCAGAGTTTTTTTATACAACTCTTGTCAACAAAATCATAAGACTTGTCCTTCCAGCACACTTATTCTTATATTCATTCAAAGAAATATATAATTTTTCTGACCACACTAATGTTGATGCAAATAAACAAACTCATTTACACTATTAAACACGAGTATATCTGTACATCAGTACACCGTTCCCCCATACAAGC
Source organism: Sphaerophoria taeniata (assembly GCA_943590905.1). NCBI lineage: Eukaryota > Metazoa > Arthropoda > Insecta > Diptera > Syrphidae > Sphaerophoria > Sphaerophoria taeniata. The sequence goes on from OX016541.1 coordinate 151,117,401, forward strand.
GGGACACCTTTACGATCCAAGGATTTGAGAGATTATAAAGGGGTTGGCGCCCAAAAGTGGAGACACGGTGCGAAGGTAAATAGCATTTTGATTTTGTTTACAACAGCAGCCGGAGCGAGTGAGCAAAGCGTTGGAATTGCGGATAAGGAGCAAGCTTTTGGCTCTTTCTTCAACAACATCAGCATCAACACGAAGAATGCCAGGGTTACCTTTTACGGGACGATAAATCATTTGAAATTAGATTAACCAAAGAGACAAATATGAATTAGGAATGTGTCAGTGATTTTGAAATCACTTAAAATTGAATTAAATTGACAAAATCATCAGTGGAGCAACTTTCTGACTGGGGAAATCGCATAATAAGCTTCAGACATTGGGTGTTGTTTTTATGTTTTCTTGTTTTTCAAGTCGATAATGAAGTTGTTTTCGGGTTAGAGAGGACAATCTGGGTTTTTCATGAAGGAAAATGATTTGTATGGATTGAATGGATGGCGGGAGGTTTTGATTTTCATTTGAAAATGTTAATTGAGGAAGATGAAGATAAAGGAGATGAAATGTCATTTCGACAGAAGTTCAAGTCAGGAGCTAATAGACAAAAGGTTCATGCGGTTTTGAATGAATGTCATCGAAATGCCCCTTTGTCCTGATGTCCTTCTGGGAAGAGAATTGGGAGCAGATGGAATTGTTATTTGTGTTCAACAATGTTCATTTTTTTCGGCATTGTACGGGATGGGATGTGATAAGAGTGACAGTTTCAGTGGACATATAGAACTCTTAAAATTGCCATCATTTCAACAACAAAGTCCCCAAAGACCTTAAAGACATAAAACACTCTGCAAGCTAGACCTCTAGTACCACGGATCACTAATGCCTCAGCAGCTCCTATTAACACTCCATACAGCAAGCCGAAGCTCTGATGCACTACCAGTTCAAAAACAAAACAAGAGATTAGGCACATCAGCATATTGGTGGCACGCAACACTTGAAGATGAAGTTCTGTAACGCCTCTGGTCGTATTAAAAAATCCAAGCTTTCATTTTGGTCGATCAATAGGATTTCCACGCTAATACTGCTCTTTCCAGAGATCAGGCACATCGACAAGAAATGGAGACCCGAAACACATCAAGACGAAGTTATGTAAGGCCCCTGGTAGTACTTAATACGCCAAGTTTTCAATTTTGTCGATCAACAGGGTTCCCACTCTATTGGTGTTGATTTAGGAAAGAGTGGAAAACCTAGAAAACCTAAGAAAAAATTAGTTATTGACAAGAAAGGGGGCAACTGAAATGAAGAGCACACTGCTCCTGCAAGAGATCAAGCATACCAACAAGGAACTTCAAGACCAAGATCTGTAACGCTCTTGGTGTTACGCAACACGCCAAGCTTTCATTTTGGTTGATCAACAGGGTTCACACGCTCCTGGTGTTCAATAAGCAATAAATAGGAAACCGAGAAAACCTGAGGAAAATGCGATTTTCAAAAAAGGCGTGAAGAGACAAGCATGTTAAGATTCGTTACATCACAAGCGGGTGATTGAAATGAAGCTCACCCCGACCGCTCTGCAAGTTTTAAGACGAAATCGCTTAAAAGGTACCAATAACGTTAACAGGGTCTTGAAACTATGGATAGACAGATTGCACTACATCGACGTTATTTGAGGCAGCAACAACGAAGACGTTTTGTTCGATAATAATTAATAGGTGTGTTTGCTTTTATTTATAACACAGGAGGCGTATAAAATGAAGAAGGGGCCAATCATACTGAAAAGGCTTGATTGATGAGGCTCACCCTGCTTAACTTGTACTTAAATGTCACCTTACGTAAGTAACTAACAGTCTCAATTAAAGGAGTCTACCTCCATTTATCACCAATTACCTAATTTGTAATAACTGATATCCGACCCTCAACCATAATGTCCTTTTTTTAACTGATGTGGCTATAAGGGTAAGTTAACAGATTGGTACTAATGGTCTACTCCATTCTCAAGTTTAAATATTCTTAAACGCCAGCTAGCCCCCCCTTTTTGCCCACAATCATCCTATAAGCTCTGTCGCATGTAAAATGAGTGCAAAAAAGAAACTACAATCCCGCATACAAAAGAAAACGACCCCAACAAGCGATTTTCATCACTCACTTAATTAAAAGCCTCATCCAGACTACCGAAAACCACAAAATGTCTGCCGGATATGGGTTTAGTACACTCTTAACACTTTAACACGAAACTGTTGCTGTTGCTCCCTCCGAAAGCCCATTGAGTTGTTGACCCTTTAATTACATACATATTGGACATTTGACAGTTCATTTAATGACACAACTCGATGAAATGAGGTAAAATGTATCTTGATACGAATTACATCCTTCTTGTGCCAACAAAAAAAACCAAAAACAAGCCAACCACACAAAAAAGAAAAAGGACATGCTAGGGAATGGCGCTTAATTATTTTGTAATTGCTTATCTCAGGGATGGCAATCAATCAGCAGCTTTAACAAACTATCCTCAAGTGCAAGGATATGCTTTTGCTATCTCTGTCGGTCTCGTCTCATTTGTTTGTTGTTGGCTTGAAGTCCTTTGGTTTGGCAGTGATAGTCGTCGACTCGTCGTCGTCGTCAATCACTTTTTGTAATCGATGAATTTTTCTTTTGCGGTTGAGAGGTAGATTAAAGAATCTTTGAAGAGAGTTTTAAATGGGTTTTGATGAATTGCACAGCGAATTTTTAAATCATCTTGTATTTAATCTTGTACTATTGAATGGGTATTATGCAAGGATTAAAGTGATGTACTGTATTTATCGCTGGGAAGCGGTCTTCAGAAGTGTTCACAAACTTTAAGTTTTTAAGGAAGCAAAGAGTATTAGATCAGTGAATGTGCCTTTATTTCAGATTGCTTAAAATTCTTCTAAAGCGTTGAACAACCTAAGCAACATGATTAAATCGCTTAAAGTGTGGCTCTCCAAGTTCAACAAATAACGATTAGTCAAACAATTTTTAATAACACGCTAGCAAAAGTACGACCGAATAATAATGAAAAACAGCTAATTTAAATAAACCCAGTGGAGCACATCCACTATCCAAATGAAAAGTTGCTGCAACATTTCTTAGTTCATTTGACTGTTTCTTCATCGGAGAACAGAAAAAAGGCGTCCAATTTGTTTGCTTTCTGGTCGCGCCTGAGTTGGCTAATGAATTCTTAAACAAAAAAACGAACTTCTTGCACTTGGAACTCCTGACCAATATTGGTTATGCTTTACCCAATCTGGTATATTGGCTAAAACCTAGAAATCGTGTTGGTTCTTTGGTATAAAACTACGAGGAAAACCAAGAATGAGTATCAGTTCTTCCGATCGTCTCAAAGTAGGAACAAGTAATCAGCCATTAAAATGTCTTCATCATTTAGCATAATCGTATTGTGTCTTGTTGGAGCTTTGAGGGTGCGAGCAGGATATCATCATGGTGGTTCAAGTTATTCGGTTGTGACTAAGCACGAAGTGCCTCTCCATCATGGGAATCACCTTATTCCGGATCTTGGACATGGTAAATATGAGCACCATGAGCCGTCACACTATCCAAAATACAGCTTTGACTATGGAGTTAAGGACGCGCACACAGGGGATATTAAGAGTCAGTGGGAGAATCGTGATGGCGATCATGTTAAAGGTAAGATCATAATTTTGTCTATTTGAACAAAGAATTTAAACGGTTTTGAATATGCAGGTGGCTACACTCTTAAGGAAGCAGATGGGACAACTCGTGTAGTTGAATACACAGCTGATGATCATTCGGGTTTTAACGCAATTGTAAAGAACATCGGACATGCGTATCATCCTCCAACGGTGCATCATGATTTGGGAGGACATGGTATAATTCACAGTGGCGGGTATGAGCATGGACATCATGGTGGTGCAAGTAGTTATGCCAATGTTAAACAACATCCTTAATCTACTTGGAAAGAAAAACAATGATCGACGGAAAATGGCTGACGAAATATCCAACAAGCTTAGACAGTAATTTTAATAAGTTAGATCTAGGTAACCAAAAATAAACCTCTTTTTAAATGCATGAATATATCAATGAAACAAGAAAAATGTTCAAAAAAATTTTCTATTTTGAAGGAAAAACAAACTTTCTTCATGCCAAAGAAGCTTTTAAACATTGGGAAATACACTACTCCCGGAAACTGGTACCCCAGATTTTAACCTTGAATCAAACCTTGACTTTTCTTTGGGTTTGATGCTTCTAACCCTATTCGCGATAAAAGTTTTCAATCCCAAAATAATCTTATTAGTGATCATATCTACGCTGGAATCTACGTCACTATCGAGGAAGCATAGTGACCAGTTAAAGATCCGGAGAAAGTTATTGAGACCGTCCCAGTTGGCTTTCTAGTATTGACATACGGTTCTCTTCGGAGCTCTTTATCTAACTGAGTTAGTTTGACTCGACAAATTTGCAGATATAATACTATGGTCTGACCTGCCTAAAGGAGTAAATACATTGATAGTGTACCTATATATCAAGGTCAGAGGTAAGAAACAATTAAAGATTATTTTCCGCTTGGCCATTAATGTCCAATATTCAAATGGGCTTGGTGACAAGCTGAGTAAGGTGGTTAAACTCAGCAAAGATTTCAGCACACCTTCCTTCGGGTGTTGTTAGTGATCCCTAGATATTTGATTTACTTCTGTGTTTTTATTTCTTCTCCAGCTAACATTATTTCTTTCATGCGTGGTGGAAGTCTTTTCCTGGTAAATGGTATGGTATAAACTCAAAGTTATGCGAATTCAGGAGATCGAAATTTGATGCCCTTTTCGACTTTTCCAACAGCCCTGAATTAGGCCACACTATTTTTCAAAAGCAAATGCTGGGAATCATGGAGAACGAAGAACTATATTTCTTCGTTCAAATAATTTTACTGAAGCAATTGCTGTTTTCAGAGTTAGTTCCAGATTGCTCGCGAGAATTCTAAATTATTTTTGATTGTTTATGTTTGGAGTTTCATGGTTAACAAATTAGTTTAGTTTATTTGGTCAAACAGAAAACAGTATTCTTATAGACTAGAATAAGTACAAAAATTATTTTACAAATAAATATACCACATCCATAAAATAGAACTATATTATGATCAAATATGTAAAAATAAATTAAGAATTTACAAGTAAAATCAGTAGTCTATTTTTAAAGGATTCTCTTGAACAAATTTCGAAAAAATCAATAGAATTACAAACCGAGTTAGCCTCTTTCAAACATCTTGTAATTGGTTCATTACAGCCATAGTTAGTACGATGAAACCTTTCAACGAAGAGAAAAGATACCCTGAAGTTTCTTGCAGGGATACGAAAACGCATTTCATTCAAAAGAAATGAGCAATTAATCCTAGAAGAAAGTATATCACGAACAAACATTATTGAAAAATATTTTCTACGAACAACGAGAGATTGAATTCCTATTACCAACACCTTACATCATAGCAAGGCATAAACCTATACCAATAATAATTTGTTTTAGAAAGCGCATATCTTGTGAATCTTCTTTGCACCCTCTCAATTCTATCAGATGCATTTGAATAACAGGGGTTCCAGATAATAGAGCAGTACTCTAAATTTGAACGAACCAACGAGAAATAGAGCATTTTAAGCGTGAGAAGATCTGAAAACTCGCGAGTATTTCTTTTTATAAATCCAAGCATCGCATTACTCTTATTCACAGTTAAATCAATGTGCGGTCTAAATGTTAGCTTTTGGTCAAGGATTACACCGAGATCTTTCTTTTGAGTTATTCTTTGAAGGGCGATATTTGTCAGATTGTAACTGTAACTCAAAAGTGTTTTTTTTTCTGCAATACGTTAACACCTGACACTTGGCAACATTAAGATGAAGATGATTGTTGTTACACCACTGTAAAAGCCTAAATAAATCCTCTTGCAGCAAATAACAGTCTTGGATGCATTCGATTTTTTTAAAAAGTTTTAAATCGTCAGCATATAGAAGGCACTTAGAGTGAACAAATATGTCTGATATATCATTGATAAATAACAGAAATAACAGCGGCCCAATATGGCTACCCTGGGGTACACCAGAAGGCACAAGAATAGAATCGGAAACACATGATTCGATTTTAACAATCTGAACACGATCAGTTAAATAAGATTCAATCCATTTCAGCAAACTGGAATGGAAACCAAGGCATGCAAGCTTATGAATTAAAATTCTATGATCGACCCTATCAAATGCTTTGGCAAAGTCAGTGAAAATAACGTCTGTTTGAGAGTTATCTTCAAAGTTCGATATCACAGAATTAACAAAGATAGATAAATTAGTTGCCGTAGATCTACCAGGTATGAAACCATGTTGCTAAACCGAAATGTGTTCTCGCACAAAGAAAAAATTTTTATCGCAAATGATTTTTTCGAATAATTTCGGTAAGACTGAAATTTTACAAATTGGTCTATAGTTGGTTATATTCTGCCTATGCCCTGCTTTGAATATAGGAGATAGGAATGAAACTTTCCATTCATTAAGAAATAAACCATTTTTTAATGAAAGATTGAATATACTCGCCAGCGGTTCAGCAAGGGAGGAAGCTAATTTATTGAGAAAGTATGGTGAAAACCCATCAGGACCAGCTGATTTTGAAGAATCAATTTGTTGTAATGCTTGCAAAACTTCATCAGAGTAGATTTGGAGAAATCCCAAACTAAACCGTTCAGACACATTAGGAAGACTTTGAACATTTTGATCATGTGCATAAACGGATTTGAAATAACTTGCAAAGAGATTACATATTTCTGAAATATCACTTGAAGATGAATCTGAGTAGTACATACAATTTGGGAAGCCAGAGCTTTTACGCTTGGAGTTAATAAATTTCCAAAAATACCCACTATCCTTTTTTATCTTGACCTCAGTTGAAGATATATAATCATTATAAAGCAATAAATTCAGGGAATCAAACTCTTGTTGTAACAATAAGTACGTATTACGTAAAAGTTCATTATCTTTATTAGATTTGTATCTTTTATAAGCTTTGTTTTTTTGATTTTTTAGACGCGAGAACGTTTTATTAAACCATACGGGATTAGAGTTGCATGATATATTTTTTGTAGGAACGAACTGCTCAACCGTATTATTAATAATAGTCTTAAAGGCATCGTAAGCAGAAAAAAGATCGCTTGAACTCTCTAAATCACTCCAGGATAAGGAGGCAAGGTACGCTTTGATTGCATTATAGTCAGCATTTTTGTAACTATATACAGACTTCGATTTATTTGAAGAAGTTTCTTTTATAAAACTATAAAAACCAAGATTACCTTCTAACGCACAATGATGCAATGTATTCGGAGAAACTGGTATAAGACACTTATTTACTTCAACAACAAATTGTTTGTCAACAAAAATTAAATCTAGTATCCGACCATTATCATTGCATAAGTAGTTAGATTGAATGATATCATACTGACTAAAGAAGTCAACTACAAGTGTTTCAGTATCCGTCATAATATTAAGAGGTACCAGATATTTCTCATCCTGGTCAAAAACCCAATCTATATTACCTAGGTTAAAATCACCCGCATAAAAAATATGTTGAGAATTCGAAAGTTTTTCAAGAAGAGTCTTACAATTGCTAAGATGTATTTGATAAATATCAATAGAACTTCTAGGTGGTATATAACTACAAATAATAAAAAGATCTTGTTTGTTGCACAGTGAAATATTAATAATAATTTGATCAATATCTAAATTGGAATGCATGGAAGAGGAGTCAGATGGTAAATTTACCATTTTACAAGATAAACACGACCTTATAGCAATCAAAACTCCACCGCCACGCTCCAATCCAGTTAATTCTTTACATCTGTCTTTTCTAAAAATAGTATAAGATGAATTACAGATCTCTGAAGAAAGAAAATTTTCAGTAAGCCATGTTTCAGCAAATATAACTACATCGTACAATTCAGAAGAAAGAAATAAAAACAATTTACTTAATTTCGTTCTTAGACCACCAACATTTTGAAAATAAATAGATAAGTTATAAAGATTCTGTGAAATAAATTTAGAAGTATTATCAATGCTAAAATCAATATTGTTACTCAGACTTATGTGACGGATTCCATTATTGAGGCAATTTTGTCGTTTTTTGAAAAGTCAACAAACTGTTTAACTCGTACAGCATAAGGCCAAATAGAAGATTCATTAATTAAATAATCAAAATGTTCAATCGGTACGCATAATTTAAAATTAACAAAATTAACATCTTCAAAAGGCAATCCCTTTTTAATAAGTTTAAAACATTTGAAAGCATTAACAGGAATGTTAGTTTTGGTAGAGATATAATTGATGATGTCATCAGGTTCCGTTTTCGGATTAAATCTAGACACATGAATCCATTTAGAATTGAAAACTACGCCGAGATTAGAGTTGCAGTCTCGTCCGACCAGAACAGATTGACTTTTTTGAGTCAGCTTGGAAGCGGCTAACTTGGCCGCGTCGAATTGAGCAGCAGCAGCAGATGAAATATAGAAGAGTGAGTATTGATGATATCGTTCGGTGAATTTTCACTAGCAGTACGCTGTCCATGACCAATAGTCGAAACTTTATCGTCAGCATGAAGAGTAGCATCAGGTTCAACCGTATTATTGAGATTATTCAACGCAACAATATTAGATCTATTTTTCACAACAAAAATTATTAGAACATTGTATACAGAACAACAACAATAATTGTAGAACGTATGTCGCCAAAATTGAAGTAAAGTCATTTGGATTTTTTACTGCCCCTACATAGAAAAGTCATCACACTCTCAATTCCTAAACGAGACCAATATCTATCCTGAATATTATAGCAAGTTATGAATAACCAAATTTGAAATGCCATTATGGATGTCCATTTGAACGCAAGTTGATATTTTTTGATTAAAGAGCAAAATAAATTCACAAGTGGAAAATTTCAAAACAAACTTGATACTTGATCACAACTAAAAAGAAATCACAAAAAAATTCCTACAACCTACATTCCAAAGCCGCCTGGTAGTTAAACTTGATTTGTTTATAAATAAACAAAAAAATAAAAGATAAAGAAAGAAAACACCAAAAAAAGGAAATCTATATCAGTAGTTCCTTTTGCATAGCAATAAACATGCCTTAGTTAACCTTACAAGATTAAATTACCTCACCAACTTACAACCTCAACAAATAGTATCCAAGGAAACTTTTCTTTCCTTCATAATATATTTCCCAGGTTTTTTTGTGTTTTAAATTTCAAAAACACAAGTAATATTCACTTAAAACACCACAAAATCATAATAAATATCCATAACATGCCTAAAACCATCCAATTAAAGCAAATTTGCAAATGTTTCTTGACATTGCAGGCAATTTCCTTTTTTCTAATTAACCAATTCAGATGGAAGGTATGTTGGTGGTAATAAAAAAAAACGAAACGAAAATCACGAAAAATCATTTAAAGATGTCAGTTTATTTCATTCGATGCCGCTCTTTTCACCCTCCTGCCCACACAAATATCGTAAATCTCTCATCAAGGTAACTACTATCTACTTTCAGTTTTAATCTTTTTTTTCTGTAACGTGCTCACTTTCAATGTCAAAGTTATTTAATGTATTTTGTTTTGTTTGGGCAAGCACATCTATACACACCGCAATTATACTCTTCCAATTTTACATTAAACCTTTTTTTTAAGTCTTTCGCCGTCATTCAGCTGAGTTAATAGTATCAAGAAAACACGCAATGCAACTTCAATTATGCAGTTGCCAATTGCTGCAGATAGCAGGGTCGAAAGACACAAGAAGCAAAGTGTTTCTACTGTTCAGGCCCAAATTAAAGACATTTCAAAGTTGATGAGGTGAAAGTTTTCTAAGAAATTCCGGTTTGCGTCTGAAATTTCGAAATATTTAATATTTGCGATTTTCAGTCTCTGAGCTCATTTCCGGTTGCTTTCATCGGGTTTTCGCCTTCCCAGTTTCTGAATCTCGGTTCTCGATTTCTAAGATTTTCTGTTTAAGTATGTGGCGGTTTTCAGTCTCTGAGCTCATTTCCGGTTGCTTTCATCTTCATCGGGTTTTCGCCTACCCAGTTTCTGAATCTCGGTTCTCGATTTTTAAGATTTTCTGTTTAAGTATGTGGCTGGCAACGCTTTTTACGAAATTCACTTCATCAATAAGTTTCGTTGTTTTGTTTCGTCGAGTGATAGAACCCAAGCCACCGCGAACCAACCAATCAGGAGCCGTCTGATCACAAAACTTCGATGAACTTCGTTAAGTGATAGAAGCCGCCTGCCACGACCAATAGAAACAAAAGAAGTATCATGACCAATAACCTCAATGGAAGAAGAAGAAGTCAGTCGATACACAGCAAGCAAGCAACCGAGCAACATCAAAACCAGAAACGCAAATTATTTCAACATTTTGGCTTTGCCAATAATTTACTAATAGACGACGCATCCGTGACCAAAAAATACGAATACATTCGTACAAAGCTAACCGAATATTTCGCAGACAGTCAGAAGAAATGGCTTAGCCGAGTGCTACACGACATGCCGTTGGGTGACAAGAAACCCAGCCATTTGTACTACGAGATGGTTCAGGCAGCTATAGGGTCACTTAATGAACAAGTACTACTAGATTTATGGATCGCACACCTTCTGCAAGCTGACCAGGCGGTGACCGTACTGGCCAAAGGCTCCGCAGCGGAAAAAAATAAAATCGCTCACACAGTCATGGAAAATGTAGAGCTGCGGCAAATGAACGCAGTCGACCCCACAGAATCCATCGACTTCATCCGAGATGGCCCACCTAGTTCAGGAACTCTCTAAAATTCTAACGCAACATATCGCCAGCGACCGTCACGTCATCCCCACGGTGCCGGTGCCTCGCAAAAAAAACAAATGTTACTTCCGTTCGAAGAAAACGTATGCACTTTCTATATGTAGCTCCCAAGGCATACTTTAAAAATTATATTTTTAACGCATAAACAAATATATAGCGATGAGAGAAAATTATGTGTATGATTCCGTCCCTGGCTTTTCTCCATCCACATCTTCCTTTCCAGCACTTTGATGGCTCTATGTTCGGTGTTGCGGAAAAACTTGTCTTTAGACTTTTCATTTTACGCCGTTTTATCATGAGTGAGGAATGTAGTCAACTGTGAGCACAGGATCAGAATTGTTTCAGATAAAAGGAGTAGGCGCATTGTCTTAAAAATTGGTGGTATTATGCTGAACAAAGTATATAGTACCTCAGGGTTTCAAGTGCTAGTTCAAGGTGCATTTTCAATCATACGAAAACAGGCTTCTGAACAGAATAAGCTTTTAATTGCATAGGTGGCTTCAAACCAGGCGCCTGTTGCTTACTTTATCAAATATCGACTCTGTTTCATGCCGCATGTCTTTTGAATTTGATGAAGAGGAAAAAGTGCAAGTTACACATTTTATCGTTCAAAAGAAATGCATCGTTATCGAGTCACTGCTTCTTGTTTAGTAGTTTGCTTTTAATCTCCACACACTCCTTCCCAAAAAAGAGAAAAACAAAAACGCTAACTTTACTCAATGCCAGATTAACCGGATAAATAGAAAATAGAAAACCGGCATGCACCTCGTTTGTTCAATGGATAATTGTGATCATCTCAAATCCAAACCGACAGCCACAAGAAAAGCGAAAAAAACCAACTCCAAACTCGTCTTTAAAACAAGGAGCATCGGCATCGTAAACAAGGCAAGGCATCTACTTTAACTATTTACTATAAATAGAGGCGCTGTGGTCAGCGTCAAATCTAATTGCTAAGTTGTCCTTGAAATGTGAACATAGACCATAAGAAAAAGTGAATAAAATTTGATAAGCAAGTAACTCAGTGACAGTGATTTTTGCAGTTCCTTCCAGTTCAGAACGGAAAAAGGATATCTATTACTTGTTCTTTTGAGAAAAAGAGGATCACATCCTGTCGGAGAGAGACGATGTTATTTTTTGTAAGTTTCGACAGCGACTTTGAATGTTTGTGTGATTTTTCGGAGGAGAAAGTAGCCGGTAGAGAGAAACTTTCTTTTAACTTTCACAAGGATACTCTCACTTTTGTTTAGTTTAATTGGAATGTGTTTTTTAAACGTGAGTGATTTGGATATAAAAGAAAGCGATAGCAATTTTTGTGATTGACAAATGTAAAGCGAGATGTGATTTTCAAGAGAAATTCACAAAATACAGCAAAGACATTCAAGTGGTTTTCACAGTTAAATTGTTCCAAAAGTGCATGACAACTCTTGTAGTTTGTGTTGTAAATTTTGATTGCTGCTCTGTCTTGAAAAATGTACATTTTAGGTTTTTGCTGTGTTTTTGATCAGTCATCTTGGACATCCGTTGACAGAAGATAATGGCTTGACTGAGAGATTAAGGATCAATCTCTATTTTACTTACTTATGCTGGCGCTACAGTCAGTTGTGGACTTGGGCCTCAATCAATAGTCTAGCTAGCTGTCTCAAATTGAGACAGTTCTTCCCATTCTTCCAATATCATCGGCGTGCGCGAGAAGTTGAACAGAGTTTTGGAAGATAGTGCCTCTGGTGTTGACGGTGGAGTTTTGCATCACTATCTTCTCAAGAATGATGTTATGGAAATTACATGGCAGTGCATCGCCTTGTCTGAATCCAGCAGCATGAATTCTCCATCGTCATTTTGGACAAGCGAACGAGCTTTTCATGGATGCCAAGCGAGAATTCGAATGAAAAGAACTCGAATGACAATTACGAGAATTCGAATGAAAAGGACTCGAATGTCGATGACGAGAATTCGAATGAAAAGAATTCGAATAACGATGATAAGAACTCGAATGAAAAGAACTGGAATTGCGATTACGAGAACTCGAATGAAAAGAACTCGAGGGAATTCGAATGAAAATAATTCGAATGATGATGACGATAATTCGAATGAAATGAGTTCTCGCACGACGATGACGAGAATTTGAATGAAAAGAACTTGAATAACGATGCCGAGAACTCGAATGAAAAGAACTCGAATGTTGATTACGAGACTTCGAATGAATTGAACTCGAATGACGAGAATTCGAATAAAAAGAACTCGTATGACGATGACAAGAATTCCAATAAAAAAAAACTATTTCAAACGATTTCGTTATTCGAATGCTCATTCGATTATTAAAATCATTCGAATTCTTTTTCTCGATTATTGAAATCATTCGACTAACTAAATAATCAAAAATGTTGAGTTCATTAAACATTCTACTGAAAACGTCTCTAAAGAGAACGAATTACGAAGCATAATGTCATACGCATGCTATCCATCCATCTGTTATTATTTCATGATTCCTTTTTGATAAATTGCCCCAATAAAAAAGTGGATTGCGTTCACTTCCTAGCTTTTCTAACACAACTCGCATGTGGTGCGAATGTTAGTCTTTTGCCAGGAGCTAGACTTTGCCTTGCTTATAATTCTCTCTCCTACAACTAAACATGCGAAAAACAAGTTAAAGTACAGCCAATAGCTGCCACATCCCGTCTCCAAGGCGCTTTTGTAGCCTTACAGAAAATACTTTATAGGCATGTCGAAGTCGATACCAAAGGCAAACGATTGGACATTCAAAATGAGATGACAATTTATTTCATAACCACTCGCTGTCATATACAATATTGGTTACCTTGCCAATTGCTGCTCTAGAAATATATCAATCTTGCAAAAAACAACAACGAGAATCATAGAAATTGTGTCGTTAAATTGGTTTAAAACGCTGAAAGAGTAAAACCAGAAGCTGGTCCGGAGCCTCCTAAGTGATACTCGTAAATGATCAAAGATCCGACGTGTAATTTGTTTCCAGTTTGGTCTTTGCCCAGGTGCGTGGCTATGATCGTATGAACGCAGGGATTGTGACTTTCTCAGCTCAGCCATGTATGCATCTAGCTATAGGCCTTGAGTGGTTAAAGTGCGCTTACGCAGTGCGGTCTCTAGAGCAGCTGAGATTTGTAGTACAGCATGTTTATATTAATTAAATTGTACAACGCTAGAATGTGCGATTTGCGTGAATTTTTATTCCATTTAACTACTTTTTCAATTTTCGTTCATTTTTCGTTTTGGTTTTTCGAGGCAAGAGTATAAATTTGAATATACGACTTGTGTCGAATTCGATCGTAAATCTCTCGAGCTGAAGTACCAATGACTTATCCTTAGTCAATACCTTTCACATATTTTTGTTGTTGTTGAGTTTTTGGCTGCAAAAAGGAGCATGAGTTAAATGTCTTGTGACACAAAGTTGCACAATTTAATTCAAGACTTTTGGACAACAGTTAAAAGCTTTGGTGTTTGGCGAGTTTTGGTTTTTAAATCACAGAAATTCTTTTCGGGTGACTAGAAGTTAATTGAATAATTAACAAAATATCTCACAACAAGTCGTATGCGTTTGTTAAGTCATTACTTAAGTCGCATGGTATAATCGCTGAGTCACAGGATTAGATTTAGTTTTTAATGTGGACTTAATTGGGTTTTTGCAGCTGAGAGGACTGGAAGGCAGTTGTAAGATCGTTTAAGTTAGTAAGAGTGGTAAATTGCTGATATGTAAACTGTCCATTGACTTTTACAACGAAATATTGCTTTGGTGATGGCATCACGAGCGAGGCGACGACGATCCGAATCAGGGCTAAATTCGGCAACATTAGCCCAATATGCGTGCATGCCTGGGGCCTACAGAAGAGAAAAAGGACGACACCAAAGACGAGTTCTACGAACCACTCGGCGATCTTAATGCAAAGCTGGGAAAAGAGGACATCTTCGGCGGAACAGTGGGAAAGCACAGCCTGCACGATAACACTTCCGAAAACGGATTCAGGCTGATCGATTTTGCTGCGGGGCGAAATGTTGTGGGAGCAATTACATGGTTCCCACATCCATAAGGGAACAAGGAGATCTCCTGATCAATCAACCGTCAACAAGATTGATCACATATCGATCCACGGACGGCAATTGTCCACCATTCTAGATGTTTGAACTTTCCGAGGACCCAAAACGACCCGGACCACTACCTCGTCGAAGCCAAAGTGGTGCAGCGGATATCTTGACCAAAGCTAAAAACAGGAAGTGCTAGAAGAAAGTATGACGTCGGAGGGCTACAATCGCAAAAGATCGCCAGATCTTTCCCGGTCGAGTGTCAATTAACCTCTCAAGGAGTCCTATGCCGCCAACATCAAATATCGAGGATGAGTGGCAACACTGCCAGAAAGCAGTAAGAGATGCCGCCAAACCAAAGCGGAGCACCTGGTTTGACGAAGAATGTAGCAGGCGCTAGCAGCCAATCGGGAGGCATAGGTACAGAGCTGCGGTACATAGAAGGACAAGAGCTGCTCGTGTGCTCTACGAGCAAAAGAGGAGAGAGGAACGCCAGCTTTTCAGGAGAAAAAAGAGGGAATGATTTTCGGAGGTTTTATCGGAAGGTAAAACAGATGGCTCAAGAACCAACGCCTGCAGAAATAAACAAAGGAAAATGGATCGATCATTTAGAACGGATGGACACCAACGCTCCGGCCCGGAAAGCCTTCGACATTATTACTGAAGGACGTAGAAATAGAGGAAGACCGCGACTCAGGTGGCGCACACAATTGGAAGAGGACATCAATCCAATTGGAGTGCAAAACTGGCGATAGCTAGCTAGGGACCGAGCTGGTTGGCGGAGACTGTTGCTTTAGACCTTAGTCCACAACGGACTGTAGCGCCACCTTAAGTAAGTAAGTAAAAGTTCTTTTGAAATTTGAAGATCAGTAGTAGCAGTCGGGTTGAGAAATCATTTGAATGATTAAACAGTTCATAATGATCTGGAATAGTTGCCTTAATCGACTGTTTCGCAAGTGGAATCCAAAGAGCACTATTCCGCGCAGGCATATTAGATGCCCCATGTGTCGATAGGGTCCGACACACAAACTTAATAGCTCTGAGAACTCTTGTAGTTTTAACCTCTCAGGATTGTTGCTTCTTTTCTCTTGAAACCTTACGAAATCCAAAAAAAGTAGTCGTGATCTTAACTTTTCAAAATAATGTAGTTCAAAAATCAATGAGGACCAGTTGTACAATCGAGGGTCAAGTCTGAACCACGGATTAACGCAAGAAAGAAAGAAAAAAAAACGTGAATTCCTTCAACTTCTAATTGAATGTGATGTGATAAACGCTTCATTGTTTTCATTAGATTGTTTCGTAGTAAATACATCCGTGGTTCAGATTTGACCCTCGATGGTTCAACTCGGCCCTTAAACGCCCTTCCTAGAGGAAATTTTTATCCTGTTTCTTGTTTTTTTATTTCAGATACGGCCGTATTGTGGCAGCATCGTACTTATCACAACACTAGCTTGCTTTCTTCACTGCCAAACATCACTCGCTGAAGAAGAGTTAGAGGAATATGCTCCAAAATACGTAAGTTCAAACGTTTTACTCCAAAAATTCTTAGCAAAAAAGGCCTGGTTAATTCAAGTTCTGCAAAAATTACTTTTTCATTGGTCCATTGGAAGGTCAAACTTTTATTTATGACAATAGAACACCATTGCCCCAAAATGGCTGGGTACAATATATTGTCCTGTCCACGATAAATCTAATCAACCGCAGCTAACTAACCAATCAACCTCCCCAAAAAACAAACTCAATCGCCTAAAAATGCGTTTTTAATCGCAAGCGAAAAATTCATCACGATTCTATCGACCTGTCTGTCGTTCAAACGACGGATTTACGTTCATATGTTTGTGGCTAAAGAACGCCGCCACCACCACCGCCATATCGCCTCCAACTACAACAAAGTTGCAGTCAATAGAATTGAAAAGGCATTTATGCAGTCAAAAAAATTCAAAGTGCTTGATGGCTATTAGCTCTGAATAATTGTCGCTTGTCAGGTGCACGTTTCGGCACCGATCACCGATCGCTGCAATGTGCCAGCGATGAAAATTGATTTATCCGATAGTGATAAGCCGATTAATTAAAATAGATTGTGCGAGGGCTTGGATTTCTGATTTGGATCGATGTCGATCATTTGGTTTGTTCATTTTTTTTGTTTAGCTTTGATTGTTTGAATAGCTGTGAGCTGTTAATTAACGACTATGGTCACCGATCGATCGACGACGCACGACGACATCGTTGAAAAGCTTGTCTTGTTGCAGCCAACAATTGTGACTCATTACATGAAACCTAACTAACAATAGTTATCGAAATCTTGATCTCTCAAGGTTGCAAGAGACAGCAACAAATATTATACCACATTGGAGCTCTGGGAGTTTGCACCGCCTTAATCGTGCAAAACTAAATCAAAGATTTATTGATTGAGAAAATTTTGAAAATGCGTTTTTGTGGGTAGGTCCAGATCCATGCTTAGATCATTTTGGTATCAAACACAAATGCCCCCGAGCGGGTTACGTGCATTATAACTGGGTTGAATGAGAGTTAAATTTTGGGCCGCAATTGTTGGACGAGAACAAATTCGCAATTTGTGGGATTTTTTTTGTTTTTAGTTGTTGCAGTCTCCAGTCTGTCGATTTTACAACTTCAAGAATGATAATTTGTTGCGTAGCGAGAGTATCGATAAAATGGAACTCCACTTAGGCCAAACAACGAGAATAAATCAAGAGATTTGGGGCTAACACAAGAGCGTGCTTGGCTTGCTAATGTGTAAAACAATGTAAATTGGTTCTATTCATATATGTATCGATGGCAGAGTTTGAATATAAATCATATTGCACTCGGATAAACGTGCAGCATGTTGCTGTTGAACATAATTGTAGGCGCCAACAAATTAAAATGCAAGTTTTTCTTTAATTGACGTGTAAACTGGAAAGGCGACAGTTTTGTAAAAGTCACTTTGACATGTCTTAATCGCTTTTAAGATCCCTTGAAATGTTGCACAGGGTTTAAAATCTCATCTATGGAGATATTTCGACCGCAAAGGAATCAAACCTTGGCCAGATCTGGTATTTCTTCACGACAATGTAAGGCTGACAATAGTGCATTCTATTTTTGCCAGCAACATGCCAAGGACTCAAATAAAAAGTTCAAGTATCAACTTGGTCTTTTACTTCTCGAAAAGTCAATATTTTATCAAAGCAACATGGGTACAGAGTCAAATTGAGATGAGAGAAAACAGCTTGAAAATGTATGTTGACGATTGTTGCAAGCATTTTGGACAGTCCTAAATGTTTGAAATTTGAGTGCGAACAGCTTGGAACTGAAATATTCAAAGAATTCTTTGCAACATGTTGCTAGCATTGCATTCTTCTCTTCTTCATTTGTTTGCTAGGGAGTTTTAGACTCAAGAAGACATACAAATATTTGATCGTCACAATTCAAAGAATTCTTAGCAACATGTTACTGGCTTCGTCTCAAACAAGAAACGGCCTTAATACAAATTGTTGATTGTGGTTGAAAGCAATCTCGATCATTCTCGTTATGAAATATTTATTTCAAATATCTAGGAACTTATTTGTGTTGCTAAAGATTTTTCGGATGCAGCATTTAGAGGCTCAAATAACGTATAAACCGAAATTGGAGTTTGAACGTTAGTAATGCTTCGATACATTTTTTCCTCAAAACCAAATCATATTCACAAATAAAATTTGTTCGCAACATGTTGCTGGTCTTTCCTTTAAATCAAATGGTTTATTGGCAAACTAACTTGAACTGTTTCTTGAATGGCAAGCAACTTTGAATTAATTTTTGTTGCAAAGAATTTTTAAACTGCATCATGTTGAAGAAAGATGTTCCTTGGATCTTTTTTACTATGGAAACCTTCTTGAGCACTTAAAATTTGATTGCAAAAATCAGTTACCTTCTTGCTCCCAAGTTTGTTGCAAGAACATTTGCAACATGTATCTGAAAAAAAACTTTAAGAAAAATATTTATAATAATAGCAAAACTTTCGAATGTACCTGAAGAAACATTCGCCGTCGGGTGATTGCAGTGGCAGTGACGGCGCATTAAATCGCTCAAGAAAATCCCCTGAAAACGCATTAAATCAAATATTTATTTGAGTTTATATCCATTTTCATTGACTTGATTTATATTTGAAAGACATGTCCAAGCTCACAGCATCATTTTATGTCGTTTATGCAATATCCTACAGAGCAATGTTGCCATACATTTTTCACGCATTTGAGCGAATCAATATCGCTCAGATCGATTCGCAGCGGGAATAGTTTTTGATAGATCGTTTCTTCGATAAATCGCACACACACACAGACACACAAGAGAAAATCAGTTCATCGAAATGTTTATAGACTGTAAATGAGTTAAAATAGAGCAATTTTTGTTGCTGTTGTTTTTCTTTTTTTTGTGACTTCTAGAAGTTAATAAATCTCCGTTAGATCACAGTTCAACTGATATTTTGGCAAGCCCAGCACTATGCCCACACCTACATACTAGCAACATTGTGTGGAGTTGGGGAATCGTGTGCAGTTTACTCGCATGTTATTAACGATAGGTGACGGAAAATTTGATTTTTTTTCCATGGAACTTGTTCCAAATCGGTTCAATGATATTATGGGGACTTCAAAGCCTGTTCGGTGTTACTGTTACCATGTTGTTCGGTTTATTGCAAACCATACAGTCAGGTTGACGTGAGTCGGTTATAAAGAAATAAAATCTCATAGGAGCTAGGAGTCGAGAGAATATGGTGCATTTGCGTGTACGCACTGAGAAGTTCCTTTCACTCAACATTGGCCCGACTGCGACGATAACGCCTTATTTTTCCACAAAATTTAGAATGCTTCACAGATAATGTTGCCCGCATGTTACAATGCCTATTGAGTGGTTGTTGTGGGACTGAATTAAGATGGAGATAAGCAGCATGGGGCTTTTACATGTGATTTGAATCTGGGCAATTTTTTTTTTTACATGAAAGGCTGATTTCTATTTTGGTAGCACTGAGGGTACAATCTAGGGGCCTATTCGTTTTATTTCTTATTACAAAGTGAACTATAATGGGCCTATTGAGCGGCTTTTCATTGATTGACCTGTAACACAAGAAACAATCGTGACTCGTGAGTTTGAATGGCCAATGAGGCGGCTTTTTTGAAAGGGACTAATCCTATTTGGGTGCGATTCAACGTTAACATAATTATGTAGACATACCACTGCTGAAATCTCATTAATTTTGTCGTTTTCTTTTGCAGGATCACCCTGGATATGCCTTCAGCTATGGCGTGAAGGACCTCAACACTGGTGACGTCAAATCCCAATGGGAGTCGCGAGAGGGGGACACAATCAAGGGTCACTACAGTGTCGTAGAGCCTGATGGATCAATTCGAACTGTTACCTACACTGCTGATGCCAAAAATGGATTCAATGCAGTCGTCAAGACAGTTGGAGCGAATTCACATCCCGTCACTGACTCGCCACACTCAGAATCCGGCAAAAATGATGAATCTTCCCAATCGAAGATCAATCATTACAGCAAGGACCAAGAACACATCGTCCTGAGTTCAGACTTGAACGAGGTGAAAAAACCTCTGGAGGACCTTACGCATTCTCATCCGAAAATTCCGAGTCTTGTTGAACTACGTCCCCAAGCCAGGATTAAACAGATCCCAATGGACATGGCTATGCAGGAAATGAGTGAAGGCATCAAGTCCCCACGAGACGAATACCGTCCAATTGTCGAGAAGGAATACGGTTTCGTGCCAAAATCAGTGCCATACGACCTGGACGAGACCGAATGGAAGGCAATGGCGTCCAGTAATTCAGTGCCAAACAACAAATACTACCCGAATCAGTCGCCTTTGGATGACAGTCTGCAGCTTGAAGAACACATTCCCCAGCAGAAACCAAAGAAGCCGGCACCACCGCCGCAAATTCTACATCCCAAGAAGCAACAAAACGAAGTTCTCCATACAAATTTCATTTCTTCGAAGCCAGTGGTTCACCGAAATCAGCACTACAACTACGGTTCTGGGAATGTCAAGAAGGGGATCTACACAACACCGGGTCTGAAGCACTATTCGACACACCCGAAGCAGTTTATTAACAAGCACCGTCCCCAGAACGACTATTCCAACTATTTCAAACGGAAACCGAAGAATTTCAGAAATAACAGGAAGCCAGCAGATGGCGCTGAGGGTCCGGTGACTTTCCCATCCGGCGACGGGGATGATGAGCAAATGGCCGCTTCGGCGCGAATGGTGCAGTCGATGATCAAGAGGGACAACAAGCAACATCTGGCACCGATGTATGCGAGAAACAATGCTGAGGGGTTTAAACGAGGGCCTTTCCTTTGAGGGCGTACATTTTTGCCTGCTTTCTAATTTTTCTAATTTATTTTTTGTTGGTTCTAAGAGAGTATTTATGTTTTTTTTTTTTGAATAAAATTAAGTTTAACTAAGTGTCAAGCTTTCCAACTTCAAGGTAACCTCGACCTTAAAAACTCGTCAATCTAAACACAAACTCATATCAACACGCCTCTAGTCTTGTTCAAATCTATTTACGGCAACATAATTGAACTTGTCAGCAAGCCCCTTATTGAATCCGACATGGATAGGTATCTCTTTAACTAAACCCCACTTTGATGAAATATTCAATCAAATTGCCATTACTTCGACTTGGTAATTTATTGACACTTGATAAAAATAAAATCCACACGGCCTGACTGGACATGGACACAATCAATAATTCGCTTGTAATGAATTAAGTATAGAGTAATCGTAAGTATGGATCAGTTGAATTAGCTTTGGCTGTGTGAACTGCTATTACTTTGCCTTTGTGTCTGCCCACAACGCCCATTTCTTTAGATCAATGATATGAGAGGCAATTTGAAATGTCTTTATTGATAGAAACATGCCTTTGGGGAAATTCACTGGAGCAAAAAGCTCTTTTGGGTTCGGTTTTCTTGTAACGCTAATGTTACAAGACGTAAATTGTGTTTCGGTTTTTGATAGATCACACTTATAGGCTAACACCTTGGTTAGGCGATCCTGTGGTGCACTCAAGAGGCACAAATTCGTTTTGTCATCAGACGTTTGTTGGTTAATCTATTGGAGTCGGTGGAGTATGTTTTGTGGTGAACCAAACAAATTTGTTGAAGCCGCGAAACAGTTCATACATTTTTGTCAAATTGGATTTATTTATCGCTTGATTCTTCGACATACAAAGAAGCCTAACACAAAATGTCCGATACGTTTGCGTCTCCAGCCAGCTCGGTCCCTAGCTAGCTGTCTACAGTTTTGCACGCCAAGTTGGTTCAGGTCCTCTACCACCTGTGTGCTCCACCTAGTTACGTCTTGCTCTTTTGCGACGTCCTTCCGGGTTGGATTAGAAGACTCCACGAGCCGGAGCATTCTATTCCATTCGTTCTACGTGATTCAGCCATCTAAGTCATTGGACCTCAATTTTTCTGGCATAGGTGAATGTCGCTGAACAGCTCGTACAGTTCTTGATTGAAACTTCGTCTCCATTCTCCATTTATCCAGACTGGACCAAAAATTACTCGTAGACAGCGCATCGCCTTGTCTAAAACCTTTTTTGACATCAAGTGCGTCCGTTAGGTTTTTTCCGACCATGATGGAACAGCGTGAGTTTTCCATTGCCGTCTTTCACAGACGGACAAATTTTTCTGGGATGCCAAACCTATACATTGCTCTATATATAATTGGTCTCTATAGACGCTGTCATACGCGGCCTTGAAATCGATGAAAAGGTGGTACGTATCGTTTTAAAGTTCCTGGGTCTTCTCCAAGATCTGCCGTAGAGTGAATATTTGATCGATGGTGGATTTTTCATGTCTGAAACAACACTGATAAGGAACTATCAGGTTGTTGACCAAAGGCTTCAAACGTTCGGGCATACGATGCTGAGGTTCCATTCGTCGGGCATGCTTTACTCCGACCAAATTTTTGCAGCTAGCCCGTCTACACCAGCGGCTTTATTCGACTTAAGTTTAGATATCGCTATCTTCACTTCGTCAATGTCGGGTGGGTGGAATTGGTGGTCTGCTTCACCCATATTGAATGGTTCCGTATTTCTGGTGGAATTTAGCTCGCTATTGCCATTATAAAGCTAGGAGAAGTGGTCTTTCCATATCCTCAGCACTGACTGTGGTTCCACTATTATAATTATCCCATGATGGTCTCTATACAGGCTTCGGTTCGGGGTGTAAAACCCCTCGTTCCTGTTATAACATCCCTCTATCTCCTCGATCGCCCGCTTCTCATGCTCCCTTTTTTTCTTTCTGAGATGTTTGTGCTCCTCTCTCCTTTTCTGCTCGTAGAGCTCGCAACCGGCTCGAGTCCTTCTTTGCAGCACCGCTTTGTATGCCTAAAACGTAGAATCACTCTTGCCAAAAAGTGAGGTTATTTAAACAAAAACAATGAGAAATGACAAATCACAGTGGTGTCAAACAGCTGTTGTGTGCAGGGTGTCTTCGCGAGGAAATGTTAGAAATGTAATTCAGAAATAATAATAAAGGTGGGTTCACAGGGCTGTTCACATTCACAAAACCGCCAACATGACAGAAGTTGATAAACCTGTTGTTGAATGTAAACCCCATCATAAATGAAGAATCAACGCACCCGAATTTCGAGACTAGTAAAAATGCGATACATCCAGGACGAAAAAAAAACATTGAAGGCATTCAACGTACCCAGTCCAACAATATATGGTATTCCCATTTTCCAAAGAATTTTGTAATTGACTTATTAATGCTCCACAAAATCAAGGGCTTATTCAACGCTTTAAGTCCGTTTCAACGTACAAGGAAACCAAAAGGAAACTACAACAGATTTATTCAACTCAAGAAAAGTTGCTACATTGACGTTTACTCAGGAGAAGCCACTTACGAAGTCGGCCACAACCCAGCTGGTAAAATATCATTCACTAAAAAATCTCCATTATGGTCATTTAACTTTCGGTTTCCTAAGAAATAAAAGTGATCTCTCCTTAAAAGAGATCTTGTTCAAGTATACTTCCTGCAAACTCTCAACATCAAATATATATGTCAAGACAATATTTCCACTGAGACTGACAAAGCACGTAATCCTTGTTACGGCCAAGCTTTAATACAAAAATTGTTTGATATCAATTCAACGAGCTAGCCCCAATTAATGATGGTCTCAACCATCCACTTTGTGAGATTTTTTCTTAAAAAAAAAAATATTGCAATAAAAACTCTTAAGTGAAAGTATCCATCAAATTGACTAGGCATCAAGTCTGTTGAAAAATAAGTACTCCTGCAATTTTCGGTCTAATTCCCAAAACGTAATCAAAATCTATAAATCACGGAAGACATGTCTACGACTCTTTTAGGCCTCGGACTCGATTTATTTTTATCATCGCCGATGGAAAAAGAAAAAATTGACGCTATGCCCCAGTCACCCATTAAAAATGATAAAAAATAAAGTTTAAGTGCTTCAGAAAAGTTAAATAACTTTAGAGGTGTTGGAGGCAAAAGCCTTTTATAACAAAGTTGTCCTATAGTGTCTTGCCTTGTTTTTTTTTTTAACAAATTCAATTTTTTGGTAATAGTTGATCACAGAGTAATTGAGTTGGTTACATTTTTGGACTTAAAATGGATTAAGTTATACATTTTCGATGGTTTTGAGGTGTTAAGAGGAAACAATGTTGGGTTTGCGGTAACTTGGAAAATTAATTAAAGCGTCATGCTGTTTTGTCCAAAAATAGAAAGCAGAAAATTTAGGAAAAATGTGCGGAATGAAGTGTGGCCATTTTTGATTTTTAAATAATTGCTTCAATGTATGTAGGTATCTAGTTGTAGAAAATTAAAGTTGGCAATTGTTGGCCGAAATATTTGTTAAGTGTCAATTGTAGTTCAAGTGAAGACTATTGAGTTAAGTAATTTAACATAACGCGTCTTAACTCTTAGTTTTCGTTGAAAGAAATTATTGGCAAGAATGAACTTCGGAAGGTAAAACAGCTGGCTTGAGGTCATCGGGCAAGAACCGATGGCTGCAGAGATAAACAAGAGAACATCGTTGTAGAATCGCAGTCAATGCTGGGGATTTAGAAAAACCACTTCTATAGACTGTAGACAGCGACGACAACCAAATCCCGCCGTCAGGCAGGAGCCTTTCATCGGACACGATGATAGCCAAAAATTCCATGAACCCGACCTAGAAGAAGTGAAAACGGCAATATCACGGTTAAGATCAAACAAAGCCGATGGAGAAGATAGTCTAGCTGCCGAGCTGTTCAAACCAGCAGGCGAAACGTGACGGACGATCCAGATAGGAGCATACACCAAATCATCTGTAAGATATGGTCGAAAGAATGCATGCTCGATGAATGGAACCTCAGCATTGTTTGCTCGATCCTGAAGAAGTGAGATCCCCTAAACTGCGCCAACTACAGAGGAATCAGCCTACTTAACATCGCTTACAAGATCCTCTCTGCCCTAATATGTGAACGGCTGAAGCCTTTCGTCAACAATCTTATTGGTCCGTATCAATGTAGCTCCAGACCAGGAAAGTCAACCATTGCCCAAATTTTCACTTTGCGGCAAATCCTGGAAAAAATCTATGAACTCCAAATCGATACCCACCACCTTTTCATCGATTTTAAGGCCGCGTATGACAGCATCTACAGAGACGAACTGTACAAAGCTTAATGTCTAGTTTTGGCATCCCTGCCAAGCTCAGTCACTTGCGATGGAGAACTCTCTCTGCGACATCAAGGTTGGCATTGAGCTTACGGAATCCATCGATGTAAAAAAAGGATTCAGACAAGGCGATGCACTGTCATGCGATTTCCTTAACATCGTTTTCGAGAAGATAGTGCAAAACTCCACCATCAACACCAGAGGCACTGTCTTCCAAAAGTCTGTTCAACTTATCGCGTACGCCGATGATATTGATATAATGGGAAGAACACAGCGTAATCTCAATGGCGCCTTTTGAGAGTTGAGGCAAAAGCGGAAAAAAATGGGTTTAGCGGTAAATGAGGGCAAAACGAGGTATAATGATGTCTTTCAGGAAGGACACCCAACACCGACGCGACGGCTCGTACAAAACGTCATAATAGACACATACAACTTCGAGGTAGTAGAGGAGTTTGTTTACCTATGTTGGTTCCGCTATTAACACGGGCAATAACACTAGCGCCGAGATCAGACGACGAAAAACTCTTGCTAATCGCTGTTTCTTTGGACTAAGAAAGCAATTGAGTGAAAAAACCCTCTCTCGATCAACTAAAGTAAAACTGTATAACACCCTCTACCTGGTGCAGAAGCGTGGACCTTGACAAAATCAGATGAATGTGCCCTAGGCTCGTTCGAGAGAAAAGTTCTTCAGGTTATCTTTGGCTCTGTTTGCGTTGATGAGGAATGGAGAAGAAGATACAACAGCGAACTTTACGGGTTGAACAATGAAATGGACCTAGCCAGAAGGGTCAAGGTCCGGAGACTCAGATGGCTCGGTCATTTAGAGTGTATGAACTCCAATGCTCCGGCCCGGAAAGCCTTCGACACTTTTCCCGAGGAACGTAGAAGTAGAAGAAGACCGCGGCCCAGGTGGCGCGCACAAGTAGAAGAGGATCTCAATCAACTTGGAGTGCAAAACTGCAGACCGCAAGAGCTGGCTGGCGGACAACGGACTGTAGCGCCACCTTAAGTTAGTGAGTTAGTATTAGTATGGTCACTCGAAAAACATTTTTCACAAAACGCTGCTATTTGTAATAAAGCTGAAAAACTTTCACACTTGACAAAAATTACAAAGCAGTGGTGCGTTCTGTTTCTAACAATCGTAAAAAAATCGTTAAAATGTCATGGTTGGCATTCGTTGTTGTTATGACGTCTTGATGCCACTTATGTTCTTTCAAACTGTCAAACTTGATCTTACAGAAGAACAAAAATAATAGGGTGACACGACAGCTCCAAAGAACTGGCATTATGTAACTTCAACATTGCCTTAAGTGAGTGTAAGGAATTGAGGGGAAAGAAGAAGCCTTTTGAAAATCAGACTCGACGATGCGCTCTTTTTAAATTTTTAAAAACGATAATCGAAATGCTTGCAATTAGAGCTAGTAATCAAAGCTCTTTTACAGAAATAAATAGAAAATTCAGTTTGGTCGTCATAAATCTTTCAGAATTGAAACCGAAAGTGCGAATTATTTTAAGATAAATTGACCAATTTGCTTTTTATATATTTTTGTCTTCGAAGTCTGCTGCACGCATAGGTTAAGTTCTAAGGTGAGTAATCTCGTTTGCCTGTTTGACTCTTGTTAGCCAATTTATCAAATCCAGATGACAATTAATCTATATTCACATGTGTTTGCAATTTTTTTCAAACCGATACAATCTCAATGTAAGAAAAACATTCAACACAGAATTTCCAGCTAAGAGGTGAAAATTACATGCTAATTTTACGCGTTTGTTATCACATCAAGTCATTTTGAATTCAAGAACATTAATCGTCATTAAAACTTAATTAAAAAACTCCAAAGCCGCAATCACTTAAGAAAAAAACAGAAATTAGAACTTCAGAACTAAACTATCTAGATTGGCATTGACTCACTTCTTTCTTTGCATATTTTTCCATCCATCTATTAAGATACATATAATGTCACCGTTCGTAAATTGCACACAAATCGCATTTTTATACCTACGACCGACAGTCAATTAAAAAAAAGTCGTTCACTTAATAATTTATGATGGAAAAAATGTATATTTCTCCCACGGTTCTTTTGCGCGGCAACACTACAGCCACCAGCTTTGAGATATTTTAGTTTTTGAAAAACGAAAAAAAGATTGAGAGGTAAACCCAAATACTGACACGCACTTTATGTATAAACATTCTTGTCCATGTTGCTAAGGCATGACTTCGACTTTGAGGACAAACCCCAGATAGAATAATGTGTGTTCTGTTTTGCGGTTTGGGTGTGGGGCGACTTTAATTCATTGACTTGACGACCTACAAAAACAAATAGCCGTCCACAAGTATTATTATTATTATTTGTTTATTTAGTAAAACGATATTGCATCGAGCCAGCCAGCCAGCTATCAACATGTGGGAATCAAATTTGCCAACATTATATGATGGTGATTCACAATCACAATTATTCACAATCTGCAAGCCAGAAGATCCGGTTAAATGGGTGCTGCAGTGTTATATTTCATTTTTAACATACATTTTCCATCTAAGGGAAGTTGTCCAAACAGGATGAATGTGCAATAAATTTGGTCAGTGTCGGTTTGAATATTTTGAGTTCTAGTTTGACGAATTTGTGAGTGTGGGTGATGAGATTAATGACAATTTAATATTCTAAGAAACCATAGTTATTGATTGGACATCAAGCTTAAAACAACAGTAGATAAAGTCGAAGCCTTTGCCTTCGAGCAATGCTTCATACCTTCTCCGTCAGCAGACCAAGCCTTCCGTATGGATATCGACGCCTCCATCCAAATGATCCAGCAACCCAATACTGAAGCACTTCAGTTTTACGATACCTGTCCAGCTGAGCAGAACACCAGTAATTCTGCAATCAGGAGATTGCAGAAATTATCGGCAGCCTTAGGCAAAAGAAGACAAATGGAATGGATGGTGTTTCAACAACAGCAAAAATCTTGGCCATCCCGAAGAAAGGAGCAAGCAACCCGGTCTGCAACTAGGAGCCTGTATTTCTTCTAAATAACATGAGCAAGATTCTGGAGGAAATCATCCTCAGGAAACTTAAGAGATTTCGCAACTAGTGAAGCATCATCCCCGACATGCAGTTTGGATTCCGCAAAAGCCACTCCACTCTACATCCCTTGGTGAAATTCCAGAACTACGTCACCTCAGCTCTCAACAGTCACCGTTGGATGTTGAGAAAGCATTCAACAGCGTTTGTATCGAGGCTTTGTATGTAAGGTAACCCTTAGGCACTAATTAAAATATTATTTTCTTTTCTTTCTTCCAGGAAATTCTTCGTGAAAATAAGAAATCAACAACAAGGAACATTTTGGCTAGAGTAGCCCAGGGTCGAAGCTCAGACCCTTCCTCTACATCGACGTCGGACTAACTGTGCCCTCAGACTGTGAGAATCTGCTTTTTGCAGATGACTCTCTCACATACGCCTCATCCATCTCACGTGTCCTTGCTATCCGGAAGGTTGAAGCCACATATGCAGACTCTACGAGTACTACACTAAATGGCGAATAAGGATAAACATTGCCAAATCGGAGTTGGTATGCTTCAGGAGATCGGTTTTCAACCGCAGCCGCTGTAGATCGGCGGCAGCATGCAGGAACCTGATACTGAAGTTCCCAAATGGTTAAACTATCAAATCTAAAAGGAACGCCTAATACCTGGGAGTAAACTTCAACAAGCTGTTTCGCTTCAACCCGCACTCAAGAGCAGTGCTTGCCAAAGCTAACTTAGCCTTCCACCGCATCAATCCCCTATTGAAGAAGAAGACCGGACTAAGTAAGCCAACCAAACTGCTGATCTAAACACAACTACTCAGGCCATTGATCAGCTACAGCTTTAGTATGGTATACAATTTCCAAGACAGCGATGCAGAAACTGCTATTATTTGAAAGGAAGCTGCTAAGGATTTGCACTGGACTACACTTCGATAGGCAAAGGTGCAAGTATTACAGCAACAATCAGCTCTACGAAGAAGCCCGATTCCACTGGACATACTTCTTGTTGACGCAGCTACGAAGATGATTGTAAATGTTACCAACCAACCCAATCTGCTGATGAGAAGAATGACCAACGAGGAACGACATCCCGAACCAAGGTACCTGAGTGCCATGGATATCCCCCAGGAATTGACAACGGACAACGCTGAAGCAGTTTCCTTTTGTGCTGGCCTGGAGTCAAATATCTTTTTATTGCAATTCGAATTTGCATTTGTCGATTTCAAAAATATAAAAGCTAAGCAACCAAAATGTTGCCAAAGAAAATATTGTGCAACATTCAAATGTGGTCCATTTAAAATTGCATAAAACTCAAAACACAATAACTCGCCTCAAAACAAGTATGTGAAGTGGTAACTTGCATCTTTGTTTGCATATAGACTCCTTTCCCAGCACTGCACCACGCATGCCTACGCATGTTAGTAAATTAGGCATTTAAGTCTATGTGACTTGCTTACCAGTATCAATAAAATCAAGCAGGCATACCTACTTCTCGTTCAATTAACGTTCGCTACAATTTACCTCAATATAACGATAATTCAGGTATTCATTGGTGAGTTCATTTAACTCGCCATTCGCACTCCCAGATTCGATTCCTTTTTACTAATCCATTTGGAGTCTTCAGCATCTAGACGACTTGAAGAACGGGCGCGCCGCCGTGCGAACATCAAAACGAAATGTAGGTCGTATACCAAAAAACCACAAACAACAACAAAATTATAACAATCTCAAAGCCTTCGGGTGGATATTCCTTCTCTCACCTTTCACTTTCGTTGCAAAATTGCACTAAAAACTTGCACGAGAGACGAGAGTGTAATTCTCATAAGCCCGATCTCTGATGTGGCGACAACTTTATTCGCATTTTCGTATATACAAGACCCGGCCCAGTCAAGCACTCAGGGGTCCTCAAAAGCCTCAATAAACAAGAACTACAAAAATGACCAGAAAAACTAACAGCCTGCGTGCGTCGCGTCGTCGTCAGTTGGTCGATCGGTGGTCGTCCAAAGCCAAGAGTTGTTCTTCTTGTGATCTCAACTTTGTGGTCATATGGACACGCATCTCGATGGTACCGATTTTATCGGTGTCAAAAATTTTATATATCATGTGGCTTCCAATACATTCTCACTGTCCGTTTTTTGTCTCGCCTCGTCTTCGAATAAATTTTATCGCAGATGCGATGGGGATCCAGATCACCACAGCCAACAGAGGACAGAGAGCGATCACTGACCATCACAATTGGCTGCATGCTGACGAGGTCATAAGGTTTATGTTACCATTCCGAAGTCCGAATGATGTAACAGCAGGCGCATAGGCATGTCGAATTCATTTCTGTTCTTCTATTCGTTTCGAATTTTTAATTGGGTTAAATCAATGTGCAGAATTTAAGGCCGAATTGGTTGCAATTTAATGCTTTCAAGACAAAATAATTGTTCCTTTCGCTTTGGGGCATAAATTTGTCATAGTGTAACTGGACCGGTGGCGGTGTGTGGATTTGTATTCTTGACTGACCGGAAGCCATCGGTGCGTGGCAAATTGACAGATTCTATGCCTAGATGGGATAAGATTAAATACGCAAAAGAGGTGACCATATTTTTGACTGTGGAGCGAATTGCTCGGGGCGAAGAATATCAAATTTCAAGGACAAGTAAATGAAAGAAGATCGGTTTCATCTTGTACCGCCGCCGTTGAAACTAATAACAAACACCTTTTGAAGTTCAGTAAAAAATACTAAAACAGCTTAAGCATTTAAGTAGAAACATATTTTTTATCTTCGTTCTCCTTGATTCTCATGGGATTGAGTGATATAATTCAGCAAAATTCAAACTTTGACTGTCCAAAGCCAACTGTCGCCTTGGTATGCAACTGAAGAATTGCTTACTTATTTAATTAAGTTGGCGCTAGAGTCCGTTGTGGACTTGGGCCTCAATCAACAATCTCCGACAGCCAAGTAGGTCCCTAGCTAGCTGTCTCCAGTTTTGCACTACAAGTTGATTGAGGTCCTCTTCCACTTGTGTGCTAGCCACCTGAGTCACGGTATTCCTCTTCTTCTACGTCCCTCGGGCAATAGTGTCGAAGGCTTTCCAGGCTGGAGCATTGCTGTCCATCCTTGTCCATCTGGACCTTGCCCCTTCTGACTAGCTCCACGTCGTTGTACAACCCGTAAAGTTCACTGTTGTATCTTTTTCTCCATTCCCCATCAATGCACACGGGGCCAAAGATGACCCGAAGAACTTTCCTTGGGTGTCCTTCCTCGAAGACAGCATATATGTACTTCGTTTTCGTAGTGGTCCGAGTCGATGTTGGCTCCTCAGAAAGTTCGAACATATAGAATGCTGGACAAGTGAATTCTGTCGATCGCAATGTGATCATTTGATCAATCTGGTTGACGGTTGATTGATCATGGGATTTCCATGTTCCTTTATGGATGTTGAAATGTGGGAACCATGTGCCTGCTACCGCAACATTTCGCCCGCAGCAAAATCGATCAGCCTGAATCCGTTGCCAGAAGTGGTGTCGTGCAGGCTGTGCTTTCCGACTGTTCCACCAAAGATGTCCTCTTTTCCCAGTTTTGCGCTTAAATCGCCGAGGACGATTTTAATGTCATAGCTAGGACATTTCTCATATGTTTTGCCGAGGAGCTCGTAGAACTCGTCTTTGGCGTCGTCTTTTTCTCTTCGCGCATATTAGGTGAATTTTGCCGAATTTTGCTTGATTCGGATCGTCATGATGCGTACGCTTACACATTTGAAGCTCAAGACTTTTTGACTGAGTCTGCTTTCCACGACGAATCTGCATCCAAAGAGCCGCTGTTGTCGCAGTTTTTCATCCTCCTTTTGCCCGGTCCATCCTATCGCATTTCCTGGGTAGCTGTAATGTCCACCTTGTAGCAGTTGAGGGTCTTCGGTGAAGAATTGCTTATTGTGATTAGTTCAATCGTTACCGTTGTCCGAAAAATTCATTAAACGAATCAAAGTGCTTGGCTCATTGCCTCGCAAATTGCACCAACAAATGGTCACACCAAACGTAACCTCCTTAAAAGTCTTACATTTACTTTTGAATACCAGTGCGGTCGATGCACTATTTAACTCGTCCATCACACACACAAGTACCAACATACATGCATACCTACAAAATTGAACAACCTTAATAAATGATTTGGAAAGGAATTTCGAGGATAAAGCTTCATTAAGTTCATTCTCTTTTCATTCCATAAATTTTCCAATAAAACTCATTTCATATCATTTTTTGTTGTTTGTTTTACCTTTACTTCAAGATGAGTAAAATTCATGAAATACTAAAGAGGATCCAATAAATTCAAGGATACATTTTGATCATGATATACTTTACCTACATTAAACATTATTATTTTTCGTTTTGATTTATGGATGGAATGAGTTGTATTCAAGTGTGTGTTGTTTTGTTTTGGTTGTTTTTGTTCTGGCACGCATAGTGAGAGTGTTGTTGTTTCCCGAGTGAAGGGATATAAATAACCGGAAGTAGGCTATAAATAGAACATGAAGTTGTACAGATTTTTGTTGTGTAGTTTCATACGAAGACTTAATTTTCTAACCCACACGCTGCCCTGCATGAGCGCCTTGAAGAGGCTTAACTTGGCTAAATTAAGTGACCACTTCGCAATAATTAAGCTTAACTTTGCCGATTTTTCAGATTTCTTACTCACAGCCACAGTGGTTAGTTCAGTTTAAGATTAACGACTCACAATCACCTGGTAGCCCGTCTGCAATTAATCAACTTTCAATAATCGCATTCACTCCACAACCATCCGCCATATCCACCTACAACAACCAACAACAACAACAACAAGACGAAAAAATCAATCGTGCGTGCTCCTGACCGAAAAGACTATACAACCCACAGACGAAATTGGACTCATTGAAGGGCAAACGAACCATCACAAAATGCAGGCAGAAAAGATATATCCATATCAAGATGTTTCCATCCGAATTTGACCTCGATACCTGGCCAACTGCACCACACACAAAAATATGCATCATAACTCTCGAAAATTAAAGAATTGACATATTACACGCATTGTACGGATCGGATTGTATTCGACCCCGCCATGATAATAATATGTCCGAACGAGACTACTCTCATGGCATATCCCTGGCTGGATTACGTCAAGGCCTTCCATTGACACACGAGATCGACCGATGGGCGCACGCAAAGCCTTACAACTGAGTCATGTGGGAATCGCTGGCTATGTATGTATTTCATGTTAATAAAATATGGTGATGTGTTCCTTTTGTGGAGGTACAACTTTATTTTGTTTTGCCATAACATCGGTTCGGTGGCGGCGGCACTCCTGTTGTAGGTTATGTTTTACTTATTTTAACAAAAACGAAAAATCTCTGATTCGTGTTAGTTTTTGAACTCAAATTGCGATAAAATCGTCTTTTGATGTGAAGTCATTCATTCTGTTGATTGTGTCTAACCATTTAAAGAGCTGAAAAGTTTAAAATGGCTCATTGTTCTCTAACTCTATTTTGATTTGCCGCCTTATCAACGTTTATTGGGTATTGTTTTTAACTTGCACTTTTGGCAGATGATGAATGGAATTAGAAAAATTGAGGTGATAGTTGATGTTTGGGTTGGTTCGATTTTGGTGGGTCTATTTCAAGCTCGACCTTTATGGCGGCTGTTTTAAATTTGTGTTCAGCACTTTTTTGTTCTCAATTCAGTTGAAGATTACCCAAAAAAGGTATCTCAGACCAGACGGAATAAAACCATACACAAATTTTGCATTGAACATCTCACATTTTTTCTTAATTTACTGTTGAAGAGTGTACGCCACGAAACTATGATCTTCGTGACTGTCGTTAAAACTAATTTGCATTAGAAAAATTATTTTCATCTTGTACAACTGTTGGCCATTTTTTTTTGTAGTTCCACAAATACACGGTGGAATAGAACGAACCACAAACACCTACTAGTTCTCTTTTTTTCCTTCGTTCTCCTTGATTCTCATCATTTCGAGTGTGTCTTTGAAATAATTTTTGATGTCAAGAAAAACAAAACAAACAAATAATCAGCTTCGTTCTCCTTAATTCTCATGAGATTGAGTGCTACAATTCAGAAAAGAGTCAGAGTCGGGAAATAATTAACATTTTTTGAAAACGACTTTCGGAATTTTGATTAACTTGAAAATAAAATTACATACTTCGTTTTTCGTGAAAAAAAACAAATATATTTAATGCCACATTCTCTCTTTGGCCAACTGAATGCTGCTGTTTTTCATACCTTTCTATTACGTTCATTGTTCTGCTTTTTAACGCTGTTCTCTGGGACTCTGACCTTAATTTATCTTCGCCAAATTCAATCCTATTTTGATGACACCAGCATAAGAAAAATGATGGTATTGTTCGAACCATTGAAAACATTTGGTGAACCCCATTCAAGAAGTCTCTCAATTTCGATCTACGCTTTGAAGCGCACAGCAACAAATTGAAGCTGAGCAACGGCAAGCCGGAGAAGACATTCAAATTGTCATCCAGAATTTTAAATCTCGGTTAAACCGAATCGAGGCAATCTGGAAAAAATTCGTAGCTACAGACTAGGAAATTCGCTTATCTATTCTCAGAATTGATCATGAATATTTCACCTCTAGCTTCTTCAACAAAAGACAAGACGTAACCCCAAAGTATAGAAGAATACTAACTGAATCTCTAGCTGAAATAGAGTCCAGTGAAATAAAAAACGAGAAACCTAAATCAACTGAAGGAGGCCAACACACAACAGCTGTCCCCTCAAAATCCCAAAAACATCATCATCAACACCAGAGGTGTTTGTGCTCATGCGCCGCCAGAAGGCATTGATGATATCGTTAGCCCGCCTCAGCAATGGCCGGGTAAAAGAAGAAGCTCCAATACAATGCGGCGAAGATGCAATTGATAGGCTCTGGAACCAAATTGAAGAACTACATTACTCAATTTTGGAAACAAGCAAAGACCCCGTCTCAGGGGGATACCACATGAATTCCTAATCAAAACTTGAAGTAATAGTTCTGAAGAACCGAGCGTTACCAAGGGAACTTCAACAAACTCGAAAACTGGCCATCAGTACAATTGCCTGAAATGATGGAGATACCTTCAGCAAAATGATATATAATCAAAATCTACCACTGGTACACAAAATGTGGTATTTGAAAACAAATGTTTCTGGTGATGCGGAATGTCTGTTAAGATACTTAGAACAAACAGAGAAGAATTATACAATTGCATGGAGTTTTTAGTTTTGCCGCAGCAAAATTCGTTTTGTTGGCAGCTTTAAACTTAAAGGCTCTCAGATTTTGACACAAACTCTGTGAAAAATTCTAAAACTCATCCGCTGAAATATTGAAATAGACGCAAAAGCGTGAATTGTTTTAAGCGTGATCACACGGCAAAAACATGTACGTCAAGAAGTTGAACCAAGTGCTCAGGTAAGCAAAACCCGCTTTTGCACTTAGTTCCGAAGAATCCGAGACCATCCAAATCCAACGCAACAACGAGTACAACTCCTTCTGAGGCTTCAGCACCCATCACTAGCTTTGTTTTTTCACTACCTAGTTGCCAGCACAGCAAAATTTCCCTTGGCAAACAACAACAATTTGGATTGCAGTCGATAAAAAGGCCAGTAACAATTGACAGTTTTACCGACGCACGATAGAACTTCCAATTATTGAAATGAAGACAGCGCTGATGGCGTTAATGCGTTATGGACTCACTTAGGTTTAAGTATTTGCTATTTTTTTAAATCGGAGACGCAACCCTCCGGTCCATTTTGGAACAATTGCCATACAAATTGAATTTGACAGATAAAGTGAGTTGGAGCGTTTTATTCGCTCTTGATTACTGAGTAGCTAAAAAAACACGGCTACTGTAGAAACAATTCAAAGGCTTAATAACTATAATCACAACTATGTGCTTTTGGCTGCGGCAAGGGTCGTCATCACAACAAAAAATAGACAATTTTGTGGTCAAAACGATCTTAGACTCAAGTTCACAGATAAATCTAGTCTCTGAGCGACTAGTCAAACGTCTATCCTTATCACCCAAACCATCTCTCGAAGGCATCGGGCAGAGAACTCCAGTCATCAATTGGAAATTTCAACTGCAGAGTGGAAGCGTTCATTCTCCCAACCATTGTGTAATCTCAACCCACGCAGAACCTAGATATAACAACTTGGTCCATTCCAAGGAACATAAGCCTAGCACACCCACACTTTCATCAAACAGACAAAGTTGATGTTCTTCTTGGAGCCGAACTTTACCCCCAACTTATACGTCCTTATTTCGTATAATAATTCCATCTGTTCGATTTTCGGCGAAATCTCCAAAACCAATGACAACAGCCGAGAAATTTTGTGAAACACATTTCACTCAAACAGTTTCCAGATCGTTTTTACAGACGGATTTCATCCAGCTCAAATGCCTAAAAGTATTCCGTATTTTTTTATTGAACTTGCGCACTTCCTCTTCGTCTCTTTCTTGCAGATTCTATACTGCACTTCAAGGTGTGACATTATTTGACTTTCTCCTTGCTTACTGATTACGAGATTGTCTTCTCGAAATGCAAGAGGTTACTTTTGAAACCTGAGTGTTTGAAAAGTCTTAAATTTTCGCTTTTTTACCTTACGAAATCCCCATAGTATCCCATCCCTCTCAATGATAACAGTAGGTGAAGCACGGTGTGTCAACTGCTACAAAATTAATTTGCGAGCAAATCTTTAAAACACTCTCTTTGTGATCCTCGCTTTCCATTTCTTTCGATTCTGACAGTGTTTTGATTTGCCAAAACTCTCGTTATTTCTTATTACGGCTACTCGGTCGTATGCGTAACATAATTCTTAAAAAAAAAGGTAAAGCGAAAGGACAAGTGAAAATACAATTTCTAAGGTTTTACTAGATTTCCTTTCCTGATGAAATTCAGACTCTGGAAAAAACAACCAACGAACACAAACCTGACAAAACCAACCAGAAAAATAATAATTCATTTCTCTTTCTCTCTCTTCTTTATTGTGCAATCCATAAGCCCGTAAGCCTACCGTATTTTCCTGTTTCCATATTTTTCTATTTATTTGTTTTACGTCAATAACCAATACAATTTATCAAATCCAACTAATTCACATGATATGCAATTTTACTCACATATGACTTGCTGCCCATTACGCATATTGAGCTTGTTTCTACCAAAAACACAAAAACAAAATCAGATGGAACCCGAACAAGATCACCAATAATAATAATAAAATCCAATTTTAATTTTCCAGTCTTCTAACAAATTTTATTTAATTGCTTTGGATATATCATAAATATACGCAATGCGTCTTACATTCCACGATAGATGGCCGCAAGCTAATAGACAAGTGATCAACCTCCTCCTTCTCTTTCGACTTTTTATATATGCATCCTGCTGTATAATGGAGAGTTTAGATGTGTGCTTACCAACTGTCACGTATAGCCATGCGAAAAATATTTTAAAGCCTCAATTTTGCTCTACTTGCAAATTTGCTAATCTAGCGACAAACTTTGATTGGCTTGTTTTATATGAATTTTGCAAGTTGAGAATTTTTCTTCAGATTTATTGAAGCAAACTCAATTAAGGTTTTAAGTTTAAGAGTTTGGCACTGGAGACTGCATTCCGTTAAGTTGTTGAGAGCTTTGCGAAATGACTGAATAAATTGCGTATTAGAAAAGTTTCGCAAATCCTTTTTTCTGGAATTTGGGCTTAGAACTCAGGGACAACAGTCTTTTCCATCATTTGCTTCACTATCGTTCAATTTTCCTAGTGAATTTCACCTCGTCCTGAGCCACAACATAGCCAGCAGTATATTGCCCAGTTAACACGACATCCGTGTGCATGTGCTGTGTGCACGCACCATATGCACCATACCCACGATACCCACTAATTTCAATATGGTAATAATTTTGTTTTAGGCTTAAGATACGAGATCTACGGCAACAACTCAAGAAACAAGAGAATACAATAAAAACAAAAAAAAACGCACAGATTTGTGCGAACACCTTTTTCAACTTTATTGTAACATTTTTCGGCGTCGAAAATTCAACTTCTAATTTTGGCTGCAGGCTTCGGGTGGTGGTGGCGGCTACGCGTGAAGTGATATGCTAAGTAAAAGCATTTAACGCATGCATATGCAGAAATGCGCCAATAATCGAGCCAATGGATCACCTGGGCAAAAGTATAATATCATTTTAGGCCGTCGACATGCGTCGTTGAGAGTGTTCTGCGTTCAAGACGTTTGGCTTATAGATCTGGCATAATGAAGGTGGGGCACTGTATTTTGTTTGACGCACTATGCAACCTGAGAAAAAATAAAAAACCCCAAACGACAAGTTAGTCTCTGAAAAAGTCTCAAAAATCCATCTATATAGGCCGTACGATCTCAGAGTGGTTCTTCGCTGCTGCTGTTGATGTTGATGTTGCTGTTGCTGTAGTCAACAGTGGTAGATCATTTAAACGATGTGTTTTTTTTTTTTGCTGTATTTTTGGGTCGTTTTATGATTTGCCAGAGCAGTGGCTGCTGCATCGAAAAACGGGGCAACATTTCATACATTTACTCGATATCGGTTTCGATTGACCGTATATAAACGACTATAGGGCTAGGCCGGCCATCAGTATCTCGTGGTGCTCTACTTTTGGTGGAGCTCGATATATTTTGAATTATAACTGCCTACCTGTTTTGAGGTGTTGTTGCGTGGCTTTAAAGTCAACGATTTTTTTTTTGCAAATAAAAATAAACATCATTGACGCACGATATAAAGGATTACACTAGTTCGGTCTCGTTTCGCAATTATTACGTAATCTAAGTGGAATATTTTAAAGTGAGCGCTGAGGAAAATAAAAGCAATTAAAAAGGATATTCGAGGGAAGAGGAAATTTGTGATATTAAAGGATTTTTGTTGTGTGCGTGTGTGTGTTAAACGTAGAGTGTGAAAATGAAGGTGAGTCAAAGGACAATCAATGAGATGCAATCATCTTACAAAATGCACAAAAAAGGATACCTACTTCTGAAACTTAATGGACTATGTGCTTTAAAGAAAAATTAAAAAAAAAAAAAAACAAATAAGTGAAAATTGGGAATTTTTTAAAATTGGTGTTTTATCAAAATATTTATTGGGAAAATAGTTTATCGCAGGACTTTTGAAGTTAGAATTTGCCTTTAGCCTGTTAAATTTACTTCTTAAAAAAAGTAAAATAAAAAAAAATTGTTTTTCTTTTTTTTTTGCTTAAAATTGCTTAAAATTGTGTTTTTTTTTTTTGCTTTTCTAAAGTAAAGTAAAAATCGGTCAAAGGATTCTATTTGTAGTGGCACACTGTTGCGCTTGTTTAAAGAATTTAAAGGACAAACTTAAGATACAATTATGCTAGAGAGAACCATCGAGGTTGCAAGGGCTTGCTCTCTTTATGTAGGCACTAACTATCGGGTCAATAAAATTACTCTCAAAAGTTTACATAAAATTTACTGAGAATAGCTGAACTATTTTTGCAAAAGGATTTGTAAATTTAATTTAAATGTATTCTTTTTTTCATTCTCTCGTCGTTATTTAAAATTTTGAAATCTCTGTATTTTACGCTATGTCCGGCTTAAATCCCAAAACCGCTCAAAAGATTTTTATGACCTTTTGAGGGTAGTTAAGGTTTGGTCCAGGGATGGTTCGAGAGTCAAAAAAAAAAATTGAAGATTCCGGAAAACGAGAAATGTTTGAAGAATTTTGATATACTGATTTCAGACTATGTAAAAATAGAAGATTCGATGACGATGGGAAGCTTGGAAAAGTTCGAAGCGCTCTCAAATAATTTCGTTTCCATTTTATTTTTTGACAAAAACGAAGTTCACTTATGAACCGTGAATTTCTCGCCTTTTCCTGCTTGTTTGGAAAATTGATTTCGACTTTTAGTTTTTTTTCTTAAAGCTTTTTACCGAGTCTAATTTATTCAATGATTTTCAGTTTCATGTCATACACTCACTTTGGTAAAAGTTTTCCTCAACTTCTAAGGGCTATACTTTGTTTGTTTGTTAAAATCTCCTGACTCCTGCCTGTTGTATTTTTAAGTTTACAGCTTCAACATCGATACTTTTTGTAGCTAAAATAGCTCGTAGAAATTATTTATCTGATAAAACAACGTTTACCGGGTCAGCTTGTAGGATAAGAAAGTATTGTACAGCCGTCTCCTGCTTCTTACTACCTACCAACTAATTTTGAACCAAATCGGAACACCCGTTCTTAGAAATTACTTATATGGCAAAATAACGTAAACCGGGGCAGATAGTATGGCTTATTTGTGGTTTAAAACATCAAGGGCACCTCCCGGACTCATACAAAAAAAAAGCACTAAAATCGGTCCAACCGTTTAGGAGGAATTCAGTGACATACACACGTACAATAGTATTTTATATATATGAACTAGCCGACCCGCGGGACGTTGTACCTACTCGCATTCCATTTTTTATTGTTCGCAGGACTTAGACTTGATAACTGGGCATAGTAGCATGACTTAACTGGTTTAGTCTTTTTCAGAGTTTATAGATAAATAATAAGAGTAATAAAATCAATCTAACTTACTTACTTACTGTAGGCCTGGTAGAGGGGTACTTATAGCAGTACATTCAAGGTATGATAGTTCAATTTTTGAAATTCCTGGCACCGAACAAATTGAATTGATTTGCGTAAAAATCACTATCAAGCGAAAAATCATCTTTGTTGTGTGCTGTTACATTAGACCTTGCAGTCCAATTGAAACTTACCAAAATCTTATCACAGCAGTTGACAATCTGGGTGACACTATGGAGGTACATGATGGCTTATTACTCGTTGGGGATTTCAATCTCCCTAACCTGTCATGGTCGCGATCCGAGGATGACTCTCATTTTGTTGCTAGTAACGCAACAACTGAAAAAGAAATGTTATTTACTGACAATCTGTCTGATTGCGGCTTGCATCAGATTAGTGATGTCAAAAACAACTTGAGCAGACAACTCGACCTTATCTTTTCCAATGAAGCAACAAACTGTATCGTTGAGGAAAGTAGCTTAACTCTTTCCACCATTGACATTTTTCATCCGCCATTGTCTTTAACTTATGCCTACGAACATAATAATTCTGAAGTTGAATCTGAGAACTCATATCGTTTTAATTTTCGAAAAGCTAACTTCGCCCAACTAAACGAACTTCTTAGTAACATAAATTTTGACTTAATTTTGAACCAATCTGGAAGCAGCATCAATACTTTAACCACTAACTTCTACTCAATAATTTTCGAATGTTTTTTTCTATGCGTTCCCTATGCACCACATAAAAATATCTCACCGTCACCTCCATGGTATTCAAGACAACTTCGTTCACTCCGTAACTCCCGAAATAGTCTATGGAGAAAATATCTTAAATCTAGATCAGATACAGACTATTACTCCTATTTAGTAGTGTACAACGAGTTCTCTGCTCTCTCAAAACTCTTGTATGATGCATATATTAATCAAATGCAGTTTGATATAATCTCAGATCCCAAACGCTTTTGGCAATTCATCAATGTAAAAAAAAAGTCGGATGGATATCCCAATACCCTCAATTATTTAGATCACTCTTCTAATGATTCTAAAATTATAACTAATTTATTTGCTAATTTCTTCAGTCTTGCTTTTTCCGACAGTTAACTTTGTACCTGATGCTGACTATTTCACTTACTTGAACAATTGTAACCAAACATCATTGGTATCGATCAACATCACTGTTGACGATGTGGTTAACAAAATAAATAAACTAAGAGATGATTTCTCTTCGGGACCTGATGGTTTACCTGCGATTGTATTAAAGAAGTGTGCAGCTAATTTTGCTCAGCCTCTTACTATTCTTTTTCAAAAATCTCTTTCTCAAAGAATTTTTCCATCTATGTGGAAAGATTCTTTCATTATTCCTATTCACAAGAAAGGCTGTAAATCTGACATTTCTAACTACAGGCCGATTGCCAAATTATCTTGCATTCCTAAACTATTCGAAAGTATTATATTCGACACTATGTATTTTCATTGCAAATCATTATTTTCGGCCAAACAACATGGGTTCCTAAAAGGGAAATCAACGACCACAAATTTAACTGAATTTGTTTCTTACGCATTAAACTCAATAGAAAGTAAAAAAGAAGTTGATGTTGTTGCTACGGACTTTAGCAAGGCGTTTGATAAAATATCCCACAATATTATATCTTTCAAGCTAAAGGCTCTTGGATTCCCTCCTGGTTTCATTGAGTGGATGGAATCATACCTATCCGACCGTAATTATCGTGTTTTATTTAGATCTTCAATATCAGAACCATTTACTGCGAAATCGGGGGTCCCTCAAGGTAGTCATCTAGGCCCTATTATTTTTATTCTGACTATTAATGACGTAGAATCTGTGATTGAAAATTCCCAAGTTTCAATGTACGCAGATGACATGAAAATCTTTAGAATAATTTGTTCACCCGATGATGCTTTACCCCTGCAGGCCGATTTAAACAAATTCTATGTTTGGTGTCAAAAAAACAATTTAGAACTAAATGTTTCCAAATGCCAAACAATCACATATTCCCGTAAACGTTTCCGTCAGCAAACACGGGACTATTATATCAACGAGTGTATTGTTCACAGAGTAACAACTATCCGAGATTTAGGTGTTATTTGTGATAGTGAGCTTAACTTTAGGTCTCACTATGACAATATCGTAGCTAGAGCTAATTCTGCTTTAGGTTTCGTCAAACGTTGGTCTAAGGAATTTTCGGATCCTTACGTTACGAAATCTCTTTATACCACGTTTGTAAGGCCTCTACTGGAATACGCCAGCCAAGTATGGTCCCCTTATCACCAAGTCCATATAAATAGAATTGAAGCAATACAACGTAGATTCCTCCGTTTCGCCTTAAGAGGACTTTCATGGGTTGACAATTTTAACTTACCTCCGTATCAAGAACGGTTGCGGCTTATAAACTTACAATCTCTAGAAAAACGTCGTGAAGTTGCCGATATTATTTTCGTACACCAAATTCTATCCGGTGCTACAGAATCTTCCACCCTCCTTGACGCAATGAGTATTAACATTAACTCGCATTCTCTAAGATCAGTTCCCCAATTTCATCAAGCTCAGCACAGAACTGATTATGGAAGTAATGAACCAATAACGAGAATGTTACAAAGGTTAACGAAAACTCTAATATTTTTGATTTCAACCACAGCAAGATCACACAAAAGAAGCTTTTATACTGTACTTCCTTAAACAACTAAAAAAATAAATAAATACGTATATGTATATAGTAGAGAGAAACTGACTCTTTTTTCTTTTTTTTATTTTATTTTTGCTTTACGAAATTGACAAGTGTCTTCTACACGCTTATTTACTTTTTTTCTATGTTTTTTTTCGTGTTTTTTTTTTATTCTTTTAATTTTTGACTTTAAAATTTTAAAATTTTTAATTTTAGGATTTTGCATTTTTTTCTTTTTTTTTAATTTTTAATTTAAAATTTTAAATTATTTTGTTTTTCCTATTTGTACCTGCTTGCATTAAGCAGTCCATAACTCTTATCTTCCTGATATCCGTATCGCCATCACTTTTTTTTATTTTTATTTATTACAAATAGTTTCTAATTAAGTGCCGATACGACTAGCAACCGTAATTGCAATCGTACTCGGTGAAAATGGACCCCAGCGCGTGCGGTATCTGGGGGGGAAAGAGGCGTGGGAATAATTAATTACTTAAGGTGGCACTACAGTCCGTTGTGGACTTGGGCCTCAACCATAAGTCTCCGCCAGCAAGCTCGGTCCCTAGCTAGCTGTCTCCAGTTTTGCACTCCAAGTTGATTGAGGTCCTCTTCCACTTGAGTGTGCCACCTGACACCTGAGTCGCGGTCTTCCTCTACTTCTAAGTCCCTCGGGAATAGTGTCGAAGACTTTTCGGGCCGGAACAT
Organism: Sphaerophoria taeniata; assembly: GCA_943590905.1. Taxonomy (NCBI): domain Eukaryota; kingdom Metazoa; phylum Arthropoda; class Insecta; order Diptera; family Syrphidae; genus Sphaerophoria; species Sphaerophoria taeniata. The sequence goes on from OX016541.1 coordinate 151,161,943, forward strand.
TGGTGTCCATCCCCCCTAAATGACCGAGCCATCTGAGTCTCTGGACCTTGACCCTTCTGACTAGGTCCACGTCGTTGTATACAACCCGTTGTTCAAACAACATGAACAACCCGTAAAGTTCGCTGTTGTTTCTTCTTCTCCATGACCCATCAATGCATACGGGGCCAAAGATGACCCGAAGACCTTTTCTCTCGAAACAGCCTAACGCACATTCATCCGATTTTGTCAAGGTCCATGCTTCTGCAGAACTGGGATGATGAGGGTGTTATACAGTTTTACCTTAGTTGCTCGAGAGAGGGCTTTTCCACTCAATTGCTTTCTTAGCCCAAAGAAACAGGGATTGGTAAGAGTAATTCGTCTTCTAACCGGCGCGGCGCTGGCTGGTGTTATTGCCCGTGTTAATAGCGGAGCCATATTACGGCAGACAGGATCTTGTAGGCGATGTTAAGTAGGCTGATTCCTCTGTAGTTGGAGCAGTTTAGTGGATATCCCTTCTTCAAGATCTCGCGCATACAGTAGTAGGCAAACACACTGGGGAAAATAATTGCGAAAAATGTACATTTAAGCCAATATCTCGGCTACCAGGCCTTCAAGAAACCTATATTACCCATTTTGAAGAATAGAGTTCGAACAGACCTTTCCATTGATGTATCATTCGATCGATTTTGGAAGAAATTTTTTCTGTCCAAAATTTTGACTAGAGGCTGGCATGATAATTTTCGAAAATCGTGAGATATTCGATTCCGCTATAGATTCTACATATTTGATAGTTTTCATTATCCTGAGCCAACCGCTGAAAGGCAAACTCAGCCCTGGATTGTTACCCACAATAGTCGGGATAAAAAGCGGACTTTGTCATTTTCTGATCCCTAAACTATCTCTAAATATCCTATGCTCCAAATGTCAATTTATTATTAAATTCCCTTCTTTCTTTTAACAGAAATTCATCACACTTCTATGCGTTCTCAGCTTACATTTAGCCAGCTCTACTGAACTTCCTGTGCAACTACCACCCTGTGTGCATGCAGGCTACTCGTATCCAGCGCCCGAAGTTAAATTCTCTGTTGGTCCGGCGTTAAGTGCGCTCAAAGTCACACCTGCAGTTTCGACTTACTCCGAAGGTGGAAGCATAAAATATGCCTCAGTTGGCGAATCCGGCAGCAGCTACGAATCCTCACAAGGTTACTCAGGCTACTCTTCAGGTGGAGCTGTAACTTATGCCAAAACTGATGGTATCTCCTATGCTGATCAGTCACCTGCTTCGAAATACGCCGGCATCAATCCGTCAGGCATTGCTGTGTCAAATTATGTGGCTCCAGCAGTGAGTAAGACTATTTACTCAGCACCAGCGATATCGAAAATTTCAGCTGGTCCAGCATATATAGCTCCTGCGTTGACGAAAATATCAACGGGTCAAGCGTATCTTCCACCCGCGCCATCTATAACCTACTCCCAACCAGCTGTTGCCAAGGTAGCCTACGCAGCTCCAGTGGCAAAGGTCGCAACATACTCCAGTCCTGGCTACTCGTACTCTCAAGCAAGTCCAGCAATTTCCAAAGTAGCGACCTACTCTTCGCCAGCTATTTCTTATGGACCCAGCCTGTCAAAGGTGGCAACCTACACATCACCAGGCTACTCGTTCGGAAGTGCATCACCGGCGGTCTCGAAAATAGCAACTTATTCATCACCTGGCTATTCGTATTCGCAAACTGGCCCGGCAATTTCAAAGGTTGCCACATATTCCTCACCGGGCTATTCCTATTCCGCTCCAGCTCTTGCTGTTGGTGCAAAAGTAGCTGCATACGCTCCAGCTGTGTCCTATTCAGCTCCAGCTGTCTTGAAAGCCTCTTCGTACTCAAGTCCTGCTTCGTATTCATATTCCGCTCAGCCGATTGTTGCAAAGTACGCTCAAGCTTCATATGCTCCAACAGCATCGGCGTATGTCTCCGGAGGCTCGAAAATTGAGTACGCTGCGCCTGCAGTAACGAAAATCGCTTCCCCTGGTATTGCCTACTCGTCAGCTGGTGGTGCGGTCTCAAGTCAATACATTTCGGCTCCAGCGAAAATAGCCACATACTCTGCCCCAGCAGTTGCCAAAATAGCATCGTACGCTGCTCCAGCCATAACCTATTCGTCATCGAGTGCCGGACACGCAACCTCCAGTCAGCACATATCCGCACCAGCTAAAGTCGCTTATGCCACTCCAGCAATATCCACCCAGTATCTTCCAGCTCCTGCTAAAGTCTCATATGCAGCGCCATCGCTTGGTTACTCATCCGGCCATGCAGTTTCATCACAATACATTTCTGCGCCCTCAAAGATAGGCTATGCAGTTCCAGCACCAGTTGTGACAGCAGGACATGCTGCGGCAGCTCAATACATCTCCGCGCCAGCAGTGGCCAAAATCGCAACTCAATATGTCTCGGCTCCGGCTAAGATTGGCTATGCAGCGCCCTCACTTAGATACTCCGCGGCGGGACATGCAGTTTCTTCTCAATACATTTCCGCTCCATCGAAAATCGCATATGCTGCTCCAAATGTTGCAAAAATTGCCACATACTCAGCTCCATCAGTAGCGTACTCGTCAGGAGGTCATGCCACATCGTCTCAGTACATTTCGGCTCCGGCTAAGGTCGCCTATGCCGCACCAGCAACTCAATACATTTCTGCCGGCCAGTACTCGTCAGGAGGTCATGCCACATCGTCTCAGTACATTTCGGCTCCGGCTAAGGTCGCCTATGCCGCACCAGCAACTCAATACATTTCTGCCGGCCAGTACTCGTCAGGAGGTCATGCCACATCGTCTCAGTACATTTCGGCTCCGGCTAAGGTCGCCTATGCCGCACCAGCAACTCAATACATTTCTACCGGCCCGAAAATTGGTTTGGCTGCTGGTCCTGCCATAGCCAAGGTTGCCACATACGCCTCGGCACCTGCTGTTTCATCACAATACATATCAGCGCCTGCCAGGGTTGCTTATGCCGCACCAGCTGTTGCGAAGGTAGCCGCATACCCCGCACCATCGCTCTCCTATTCATCAGGACATGCAGTATCTTCCCAGTACATTTCTGCGCCAGCTAAGGTTGCCTATGCTGCCCCAGCTGTGGCCAAAATCTCATCAGCTCCACTCGTTTCTACCCAATACTTGTCATCCGGTGGCCATTCAGCTTCCTACTCGACGGGAGCTGCTATTGGTAAAGTAGCAACCTATTCATCTGCTCCAGCGGTATCATCGCAATACATTTCGGCACCTCTGAGATCTTCGGCCTACTTGTCATCCGGTGGCCATTCAGCTTCCTACTCGGCGGGAGCTGCTATTGGTAAAGTAGCAACCTATTCATCGGCTCCAGCGGTATCATCGCAATACATTTCGGCACCTCTGAGATCTTCGGTCTACTCGTCCGGACCTGCGGTCGCTAAGATTGCAGCTTATTCAGCACCGTCCTACTCAGCTGGCCCTGTTGTCTCCAAAGTCGTTACCCCTGGCCTAGCGACTTATTCGTCTGGAATCTCTAAATCCGCCGGCTATTCAATTTCCACTGGTCACGGTGTTGCAGGAATCGGAGCAGTAGCTGGACCAGCGATTGCCTATCAATCTGGTATTGAATTGGGCAAAGTAGCCGGCTACAGTGCGTCAGGATCTGTTTCATATCATGGAAGTGGTGGCTACTCAACGGGACCAGCTATTGGAGCTGTTCATGGTGGAGCAATCGGTGGCATTGGCATTGAAGGAGCCATTGGAAAATACGGTGCCATTAGTCTGGGACATTCTTCGGTATCTCCATCAATTACTTACCATGGAGCCTTGGCCCAAGCAGCTGGCCAAAATGGGCATGCCCTTGGAGCTGGTCGACTTGGAGTTGGTGCAATAGGTGTCGGTGCTTTGGGAATTGGTGCACATGCAGCTGGTGCACATGGAGCTGATGCTTATGGACGTCCGTTCTTTAGATACGCTCTCGGAGCACCAGCAGTTGCATCATATGCTGCTGCACCGGCGGCCTATGTTAAGGCAGTTCCTACTGCAGTTGTCAAGCCAGTAACATCCAAACATTTAGAATATTACGTAAGTACTGAATTTCTACTTATTTCTTTTTTTTTGTGCTTAGGTTGAGCATGGCGCGTATCAATTAATATCATAAAGTAAAGGAAGGAATTTTATTTAACTAATGACCTTGAAATACCTTGAAGTAACCTTCAAAATGATAATTTAAATTATTCTTGGCAATTCAACCTTGAATTGGTGAGATGATTGACAACCTTAATGACATTTTTAATTTTTAAATAAATTATTGTTCCCGTCAGATGCAAGAATTTTCAGCCGGACAACGTTTATTCGGGCCGCTAGTAAGCGATATTGTTAATCCAAGCCATCCTGCGTTTAATAGGAGACGTTTCATTTCTAAGCCTTCCATTAAAAATGCATTACACATAGACACAAAATGTCAAAAGAATCAACGGCCAATTATGTGGGGTCGCTAGTAATATCAAATCGCGATAGTCAAAAATCAAACAATTTGAAAATTTCGAAAATCTTTTTTCCGCTACTCGGATTACAACCAAATTTTTTTTTAATGTGTTAAAACAATTTTGGCTAGGGTGGCAAGTTTATTTACGAAATTAGAATAAAAGGAAATGAACCACTGCAGCGCCACCTGGTGAGAAGTTTAGGAATTACCTTTTCTTAACTTTGGTCCATTTGGTCTGTCGGATACATGCTGAACGCGGTCAAATCAGACCAGTAACGTATTCACCAATTTAAACTGGCACTCATGTTTGCGAATGGTATTGCCAATTGTGGCTACAGTAGTTCTTGAACGCTGCTTTTCGTTATGTAACTGAAAAAGTTTAGAGTGGAAATTAAACCTCGACCAATAGACCAATGCTCATATACGTCAGACCAAAGTTTTACATTAAGCAAAAAATACTGCAATGTCCCAAAGGTAGTAAGAATTTTTGGTCATTTGTAAGAAATATGAATAATTCTTCTTCTTCCTCGGTCCCCACGCTCGTTGAAAATGACACTCCAGTTGTTAGCTCTCTCGCGAAAGCCAACCTTTTTGCTAGGAAGTTCGCCGCCAACTCTTCGCTGCCAGAGAGTGTCATGACTCCGCCTGTTCTAGAGCGTCAATGATTCCGCAGGACAAATCTTTTTGCGCACTCGTGCTGTGGCACGTGTCCTAAAGGATCTCAACATTCATAAATCCGCTTGTCCGGATGGTAGTCCCACTATTGTTCTGAAGAGGTGTTCTTCCACGCTGGCAAAACCCTTGCGTAAGCTTTCCAATCTATCCTATTCTTCTGGGCTCGTTCCGAGAAGTTGAAAAACAGTCAAGGGTCCAAAAAAAAGCGAATCTTCTTCTCTCTCCAATTATCGACCGATTGTATACGTCCCTTCTTTCTAAAGTCATGGAAACGCTGATCAACTGTTAGCTCAAGAAATATCTCGAAGACCGAAAGCTTCTTAATAACCGGCAATACTGCTTAAGCAGAAACAGGCCCACTGGTGATCTGATTGCTTATCTCACCGAACAATGGAACAAGCCTTCACATCGTTTTGGAGAAAGTAAGATTGTTGCACTTGATATTTCTAAGGCATTTGTTAAAGTCTGGCATCTTGCTCTTTTATCAAAAATTGCGTGCTTTCGGTATCGATGAATTCCTCCTTCGTTGGATTAGAAACTTTCTTTTGAACCGTTCTATACAAGTTGTATTGGATGGGTTTAAACCCACAAAATAAATACTGTTGTGCCCCAGGGCTCCGTTTCGTCTCCGCCCTCTTTCTCATTTTCATAAATGATCTCTTGTCTGTAACTTCTAATCCAATTCATTGTTTCGCTGACGATAGAACCCTTAGCTTTTCATATTCGTTCCCAGACTCACATCCCTCCTCTTCGGATGTGGAACTGCAGCGGCAAAAAATGATAAGCTCATTAAAGTCTGACTTAAACAGCATTGTACAATGGGGAATACAAAATTGCGTCATCGACCACCTCTTTCTCTTTTGGAACAAGCACATATGCGATGTCGTCAAAAATGCCGCAGGATGTTTGGGTTTCTTAAGACGGTGCAAGAAATTCTCCTCCCCGTCTGATCTGGCTACTATCTCTAAGACCTATATCCGTCCAAAGTTTGAGTGCAATCCTCATCTTTGGGCTGGTGCTCCAGCTACATACTAAGCCTTAAGAGCCCTACGGTGATAGAGACATCACTGCGTCATTCCATTCGTTAGATCACCGTCGTAACGTTTCATGTCTCTCTCTATTCTGTCGTTACTTCTACTGTTAGTGCTCCGCCCCTCAAACAATTTGCTCCCACTTCAAGGAATGCCCATCAGTTTACCCTCGAGCCCAGCATCGGACGTACTCTCAAGTATAGAGAATCTTTTTTTAGCCGTACTACGCGAATGTGAAACTCTTCCACACTGTCTTTTCCAATCATTACAATGTTCAAGAATTCAAGTCCAATGTACACGGACACCTCCTTTCCAACCCCTTCCTTATTCCCAATGCACTCACTGTGTCTCTGGCAAATTATAAAAAAAAAAATGAGCTGAACATTCTCAGTTGCAACTTATTACCAAGCGTACAAAGCTTAGCCCTAACCTCTGAATTATTTTCCAAATTAGATTCACATTTTCACTGATCACCCAAGTTAAAAAAAAAAGTTCGGAGTTGATTAACAGTCAACACAATGTCAGCCTTAGTCAAAATTAAATGAACGTTCGACATTTTAATGTCTGTTCCTCTTCCTTTTTCAAGTAACTTCAAGTAAACTCTCAAAATTGCAGGAGTGGGATGAATTCTCTCACAGTAAGTCAAAGTTACCAAAAAGCAAAGGAACGCTTTTATAGTAAGTTGCAGTAATAACTACATGGCACAAACTTCAAATGAAATGCCTAATGGCTGGAACACAAACACGCTTAAGCTTTGGCTTCGCCTGACGTTTACGAGTGCAGCAATAGGAATTCAATGTATAGGTACTATCATAATGAAGCTTCGACCTCACGTTTCGTACGTAATGTAACGTAATGTGACTTAAGGTAAACGGAAGTTCTATTTCAAACAGGCTGAACATTTGGTGAGAACACATTGAATTGACTTCTTGTCAATTTCAGTTGTCACGGATCAACGGAAGCAATAAGTAGAAAGTTCACCAACTCCATCCGTCTCATTCGTCACGTACTATGGACGTGTTCCATAAGAACATTTGTGTATTCTATTGAGCTGTCAGTTTAAAACGTCAACGCTGACGGATTGACGCATTCAAATTTGAATTCAAATGTCCGAAGAAATTTCTTGAACAGATTTTAGTACCTCATCTCTCATTTGATGGGAAGTATTTTACCCTCTGATCGTCTCTTTTTACGATAATTTTTTTTTTCGAGTTTATAGACGATGAACAATTTATTTATTTTTATTTATTATCATAATATTTATACAGCGGCATTTTATAAATTAAAATTAAAATAGTGTTAAATGTCGCTTAGGCATACAAAATATCAATAATGGACAAGGTTTGTGGGGTACAAATTTGATACAAAATTCTATATAACGAAAAAAAAATGAACTAATGAATATAAATACAAATGTTAAAGTGCAATAAGTTAAGAGAGATGTAAAATAATCCTCAAGTGACATAGGTCAACAAAACTTCGATTTGATGATGGTCAAATTCAAGAAGCCAGGCTTAAGATTTTTTCAGAAATAGGGACAATACACGAGTGGAACGAATAGTTACAGGAAACGTATTATAAAGTTTGCAGGACACAACAGAGTAAAAGTTTCTTAGATAAGTGGTACTGAACAAGGGGACGGTCACATAATTATCACGGTTTCTTCTCAAGGTTCGGACATCAGATATGGGGATCTGCAAATAACCTCCCCTCATAAAAAATGTTTTAGACATCTTAAAATAATATAGATGTCTGATGGGCAAAATGTTAAGGGAACGAAACAACTCCATTGATCGATTTAAACGATTGGCTCCACAAATTTTTCTTATTGCACATTTCTGTAGGATTAGAAGGGGATTAATTTTTGATTGATATGCCCCACCCCAGCAGCATATCCCATACTGGAGTTTCGAATGAAATATGCCAAAATAAACCATTCCAAGTGTTGTAGTATTGCAATATTTCCTGAGGTGATAGAAGCTTCTAACTGAGCATCTCAGATATTGTTTTAATGCAGAAATATGATTAGACCAACTCATAGTCTGATCGAACGAGACTCAAAGGTATTTGTAATTATCAACTTCTTGAATGTTAAAACAAGAGCTACTGCATTTTTCGTGAATGTCATAAGGCATAAAGCTAGAATCAACATTACAAGAACAAGTGCATATTTTATGTTGCATGCAATCAGGTGCATGAAAAACAATGCTTACGTCAGGATCATTTTTTTTATAAGATTAAAATACATAACTTTAGTATTATCGCTGACACAAAGTTTGTGTTTAGCAAACCAAATACGCAATAAATGAACATCATGGTTCAAACCAACTAGAAGATCTAATGCACTAGATGAAGTGTACGCTAAACCTAAATCATCTGCAAATGCCGTAATTTTAGCACAGAATGGTAAGTTAAACATGGAGTTGATGTAGATGAGGAACAAAATAGGACCCAACACAGACCCTTGTGGGACACCAATGTTAGAGATTCTAGTGTCGCTTAAGTTATCTCTAACTTTGACTTTTATAGTCCTGTTCCTAAGGTAAGATTCGAACCAGTTGTATACTAGGCCTCTTAAGCCAATCGATTGAAGCTTGTATAAGAGGGTAGCATGGTCAACAGTGTCAAATGCTTTACTTATGTCAACAAACAACCCCGCACAAAATTTTTTATCATCAAGGCCACCGTTGATATAAGCACAAAAATTTAGGAGCGCATCTTCCGTAGAGAACTCTTCTCGAAAGCCGAACAATGACGAGCTGAAGAATTTATATTTTTTTAAGGAGCTCAACATTCTGTTTTTGACTGCTTTTTCAAAAAATTTTGAGATGGTAGAGAGCAAAGAAATAGGTCTATAGTTGTTGGGTTCCTTTTTATCGCCTTTCTTATAAATCGGTATCACAATCGCACATTTTAAATTTGTAGGAAAAATTCCAGTATCAATACTTAAATTGAAAAGATGTGAGAGAATATCCGATACATTCAGTGAAATCATTTTCAGAATATGGTTAGAGATACAATCTTCTCCAGATGCATGAGATTTATTTAGAGCATTAATTAAACAATTAACTTCAGATCCAGTAATAGGTTCAAAGTAAAAGCTACCTTCTGATACATATTCAATAGATCTCAACCGATCTCCAATATCCTCATTGGGCCTGCACACACGAGACTAATTCATCCGGACTAAAATCAGTTTAGTGGGCAAGGGAAGCGAAGTGTGCAGTATGAAACGGACTGAAATTTTCAACCCGAAATTTGATGGATGAACGAAGACTAAAACTAACACATATACAAAAGCTGATAGTTTTGGTACGAAATATATACTCACACATTTAAAAGAGGTTCACATATACATTTTCCCCCCAGTCTGAAATCATCTCGTGTGTGCTTGAACTAAAGAATAAAACCCATTTCAGTCCAAAAATTATTCATCCCGTGTGTGCAGGCCCATTGTGTTGATCACAATAAAAATTTGACCCATTTGATTGGCCTACGGAGCTAAAAAAGTTGTTAAAAATATTGGCTACCTCAGTAGGATCATCGACTTCTAATCCATTGCTATTGAGTGCAATATGTGTACTCGTAGAAGTTTTCGATTTATTTGGATAAATTATATCGTTAACAACTTTCCATTCTTTTTTCGAGACGCCAAAATTAATCATCCTCATGGTTGTAGAGGATGAAATTCTTGTAGGGTTAATGATGTTTAGGGATTTAAACCACATACCAGTCATACAGTGATCAGTTATGCCTAGATCAAAATTTGTACCATGACAATGACTTATACACAAATCGATCGAATCGATGATCAAGACAAGAACCTGATATCGGTCTAGTAATATCATTTACAAAGGAACTCAAACCATGCTCTGCAATCAAAGCAAGGTACGACTCGCTTGTAGAGTTCGCTAAAAGTATGTCTATGTTGAAATCGCCCACTATAACAAAATTTGGACTCTTAATATTATTTAAAAGTGAAGAAAATTCATCTAAAAATAGCTCAATATTATAAGAATGTAACCTATACACGCAAACAAAGTTGAACACCTTATTACATATAGTACAAGACAGGTGTATAACATCAAAGAAAGACACATTATGACATTCAACAACATGATAAACTAATGACTCACGTATAAAAACTCCTACTCCACCTGCAGAATACGTTTCGTTTGTATTTGAATGAAAATTATAACCGCGCATCGAGTAATTGTCACATTCTTCCTTAAAAATCCATATTTCAGTTACAAAAATTATGTCCAGTAAGTAAGGAGAAGCTTCAAGATTACACACAAGCAAATCGAAATTTTGTCGTAGACTCCGTATATTTTGATGTACAGCAAAAAATGAAGAATTAATTCCATCATAATTACTTTCTAAGAACATTTCATCTTTTATAGAATTTATGGTAGCAATGGTAGGGTTGTTTATTGTTCATAGTAAAGTGGGATCTCTCTCCTAGACTCATAACTCAATTTGTATTGGACCTCAAATTTTGTTCATGAATAACACTGCATCTGACCAAGGCTATATGATTTATTAATTCATATAAATGTACATAAAAATTAATTTTGTAACCTACTTCCGTTCGGGTGTGTTCAAGGAAATCCTGTATTGATAGGGTTCGGATCAATGCAATGTGAACATGTCTGACAAGGTGAACCATATTTGCAATGAGAATCAGACATGCAAATTAGATCACCATAAAGTTTGTTTTGAATTACATTTATGATAAATTTGCTTGATTATACGATTATATGATACTAAACAGATGTATACTTGTTTATTCCAACAGAACGACCATGCAAGATATGCATTCGAATACGGTGTGAACGACCCAACAACCGGCGACATCAAACATCAAAAAGAAGAACGTGACGGCGATGTCGTGAAAGGAGAATACTCCCTTGTCGAACCAGATGGCAATGTACGCACTGTCAAATACTACGCCGATTGGGAAACTGGATTCCATGCCGAAGTGATAAATAGCCGCGATGCGAAAGTTATTGCCAAACGGAATACGAGAAAAGCTTAAGTTTTTGTTAATTTTTTACTAATTTTAATTTCGATTTATTAACTTAAACAAAAGAAACACAAAATTATTAGAATATTTAAACGAAACGAGTTGAAAGGTCACTTAAAGAACTCGTAGAATAATTTTCGCATCTCATTTTCACTTTGGTCACCAGCTCATAAAACAAACAAAAAATATTTGTAATGAAATGTAAATAATATTTATTTAAACAAACAATTTGACAATGTTGCTGTTAGTAAAGGTAAAAAAAAATATACGACTATAAGATGACATTCGTAATATGGGTCCGATACACACATACATACATAATTTTTTTACATTGTGATAGAAGTGTCTTACGTCATAATTTTTTGTGTAAATGAAAAATCACGACACAATTAAAATGTTAAAAAAAAAACAAAAACCGATTCTTGTTTATTTTTTTTTTTTATAAAAACCTTGAAACCATTTCAAGGAATATACCCTAGCTTAGCTACGTTCTTACACTCAGAGGAAAAATCATGTAAAAACAAACAGAATCTTACATTTTGTCATGTTATCAAACAGATTGTCTAGGTTAAAGAGTTAATATGATACATGATTTTAACAAGATTTTTTTTTCTAATTAACATTTTATTGTGTTAAATTTACATGACAAAACTGTTTCTCAGCTTGTATTATTAACATTATCATCTTTGTTCACTTACCTAAAACCTGTTAATTGAAACCTATATGAACCTTAAAATTAACACTGTTCAATGTTAAAGTAACAGTGATAACTTGTCTGTTCAACAAGATTGACCACGTTAAATATACATGAAAACTCCGATAAATTACACGGTGACCGTGTTAAATTGACATTAATATAGCCGTTAAATTAGCACCATACTCGGTTTATATCCCTATTAAATTAGCACCATACTCGGTTAAAAAATGAATATCTTCAGTTGTAACAATACTCGCCAATACTTACAGGACTCACCTGTTGAACCAACACGACCGTTGTCAAATTGAGCTTTACGACCATGTTAAGGAAACATGATCGTCAGCTCTTTGGACAATACTCACCAAATTTATCTACAAAATTCAGTTCCCGAAACGAAACGAAATTAAGAATCAATTTAAATTTAGGCAATACTTTATAATGTGGTATAATGTGTAGACGTAGAAGGAACTTTGAATAACGTCCTAACTGAATCCATCGCAAAATCACTTGCAGACTTCGGTGTTGAGGACTACATCAGAAGGTGGAAAGTTAGGATATTCAATGTGTACCAAATATGCCAGCAGAGGAACACCCCAAGGAGGTGTACTGTCTCCTCTTTTATGGCTTCTGATCATGAACAATATTATTGTGAAACTCGAGAGTAGTGGAGTGAAAGCGGTTGCGTACGCCGATGATTTGCTTATTCTATCGGGTTTTTCAATAAGAGAGCAGTCACACTATGAAAGGAAAGTGCTTTTTGAAAGTGCTTTCTGAAAACATTTTAATTTCAAGAAACTAAATTTTCTGAAAACATTTTTCGGGTCGTCACACTATAAAAGCGAAAGCGTTGCTTTCAAGAAAGCAAAAAACTTTCACAAACAGTTTCTGAAAGCAGAAAACATTTTCTGAAAGTGTTTTATGTAACTGCTTGCGGTATTTGAGCTAGTTTCGTTAATTGTTTATCCAGAATAGCAACAAAATGCAGTCCGCTGAAGAACTTTTGGAATATAGGCAATTAACTATATTGGAAATTATCCTACGGATTTCACAGCACGTTACTGAGAACAAGGCGAGGAATCGTAGGTCAATTTGGGTGCGACCATTTTGGGAACGTGGATTTGCGCGCAGAAGGAGACGAGTTTTTCCACGTTTCGGAGGAGCAGTTTAATTTCCTGTGTGACAAAGTACGTCCGTTTGTAAAAAAAAAAACAAAATACACCATGGCGTGTGCCTATCAGTGTAGAGGAAAGAGTAGCTCTGATATGTTTCAGGTGTTTCAGCCTTGCACATGGCGATAATTACAATACACTGTCTCAAGTGTTTCGTATTTACTCTCTCCGCCAAATCAAGTCTGGCTGATTCGGTCAATGAATCTATATACAAGATTCTATACAAGCGCTTGCTGTAAGTGGGTTGGAAGGAGATAAAATCTTGTTAGACAGCTAAGCGGAGCGGGCTATCCATACTCTTATGTTTGTTTGAACAACGATAGCAACTTAGAGGTGCTTCCACCAATGGCTTTTTCCGTCAATTCCTTTGGCTGGAGTTATAGCTATTTCACGGGTGCCAAGCCGATCATCAGACTCCTTTATTAGTGGTGCTGCCTGGTTTTTATTTTTCATATTAATGAAAAACTTTCTGAGTTTACTTTGGGATTTGAACCTAGGACCAGCTAGTTGGGAAGCCAATGCACTACGCACTGCGCTAACCACTCCACTGATTTTTGGTTTCCCATTGCAGACTTTTTGTTTGTTTATCATTGCTATGAACCAAGTGCATTTTTACAAGCTCCTTAAAGTATGCTATCTTGTTCCGCTTTCATTTTTTCTAATTTCCTATCATTGTGTCACAACAATTCGTTTGTGTACACAGTGTAAAAAGCCATTGGTGGAAGCACCCTAAGTTGCTATCGTTGTTCAAACAAACATAAATAAAAACCAAAGCAGCCTGACTGCAAGTGTTAAATAACACAAAAACAAACTATATCCATACTCTTGTCCAAGAAATCTACAAAAGTTTTATTAAATAGAACAAAGACGGTTTTGGATATCAATAAAATTCTTCATTCCTGTGAAAAAACGTTCGATGCCATTGTGTATGAAACTCGATTTCTTTTTCATGGCCACCACGGGCACGCTTGCACAAGTCCAGACGCTGAACACAATTTTCGACGGTTTTCAAGCATAAATCGGCCGATACTGCTGCAATTTCACGTTCGATATGCGTACGAAGTTCATCAATCGTCAGTGGCTTGTTTGCATAGACCATAGACTTGACGTAGCCCCACAGGAAAAAGTCTAACGGCGTCAAATCGCACGACCGAAGCGGCCAAGCGACTGGACCATTTCGTGAGATAACACGTTCTCCAAACTTGGTTTCCAATAAATTTATTGTGACATTCGCTGTGTGGCTGTGTTCCTATTGGAATTGGAACCACATATCCTCCAAGTCCATAAAGTTGAAGATGACCTCAACCAACTCGAAAAGTCGAGACAGCTAGCTAGGGACTAAGCTGGCTGGAGGGGTTTGTTGGTTGAGGCCCAGGCCCACCCCGGAAGGTAGCGCCACCTTAAGTAAGTAAGGAAGTAAGATAAAACAAAAGAGCTGACCATCGAACCTCCGATTGCAATTTTTTTCATGTACTGATCTAACTTCTACTTTGTATACTAAAAAAAAAACACAAATCAAATAATTAAATGTCAACTGAAAATTCAATAATTTTTCAATAATCTTTCTAAACTTTTTCTATTCAGGCTAAATTAATCCGTTTGGAAAGTTGGCGGAGCTAAATTTTCTGTAGTAATACATTTTTTCAAAAACAAAAAAAAAACAAAAAAAGGGAAAATGCTTCATTTGGTCCAAGGCACAACTGAAAACTGCAGTCGTTTGTTTTTTTTGAAAGATATTCTAAGAAATGTCTTAAACCTATCGTGCAACTTTGTTACTTGTGCGAATGCGACTGCCAATTGTCCCAAAGTAAAACATTCGAGCCCAAAAAAAGAAGAAGAACCATTTAAACCGAAAGCACATAAAAAGGAATCAATGTGGGAAACTCCAAAAAAATGTGATGCTGAGGACCCATGTCCACAAGTTTCATTCGACACTCTATATTACAAGTCTTCGGATAAAAGCAAACGTAATTACCAACAGACTTGGGTAAGTTGCCCGAAACGCGTTAAAAAGGAACCATCACCTTGTGAATTTCCAGCGGAGAAGAAAGTACCGTTTGTGAAGAGACCAAAAAAAGCCAGACCAGACACTGCCAAATGCATGAAACAAGGTACCGGAGGATGTGCAAAAATGAAAGATAAAAAATCAGATCCGAAATGTGTGAAAATCAGGCTACCGGGATGTCGGGGAGCACGTGATAGTGTTAGATGTAAACTGATCCGATTGCCAGCTGATTGTAGAGGTCCAAAAAATCCGTATCCAAGCTATTCCGAATGCACACATCCGAAGGCAAAACCAAAAATGCCTGGTGAATGTGAATGTATGAAAATTCGAGGTATGTGCGCTGTTTGGACCCTTTTGAGGCAAAAAGCTTTCATGTAGGGAAAGCCGTGATAAATAATGCTGTTGATAAGAATCCTGAATGAGTATATGCAATTTTTTTTTTTTATAAAAGAGAAATAAACATTTTTCCATTTTCATTTTGAAATGCCTTGCCTTTTGCTGGAAATCTTTACGAAGCTTCAAGAATTTACTATTGGTTTTGGGTTCCAAGGTAGGTAGGTAGGTCGGATAAGCTGTCCCACTTCCGCGTAGAACAGAATTAGCGCTGAGTGCGCCGTTTTGATACCATTCGTCATGAGATTCTAAAAAGATTTAAGGACGGGTTGGAAGGATGTATGTTTCCGACGTACAGTCCTATTATTCTCCTAGATTTCATCCTAGTCCTCAGAGCTACGGCAGAAAGTGTTATGTGGTATACCCAATTTTGCTGCATGCGTACTTGCTACTAATATGTTTCGCCAAGCTGCAAAATCGATAAGCATGAATCCGTTATCGGAGATTTGGCGTTAAAATCTTTTGAGATGATCTTAACGTCAAAGCTAGAGCATTGCTCGTATGTCTTGTCGTGGAGTTCGTAGAACTCGAAACCCCTGGTTTGACGATGGGTGCCGGCGAGTACATGCAGCTAACAGGCATACAAAGTGGCGTTGCAAGGGAGGACACGAACAGCTCGTGAGCTCTACGAGCAGAAAAGGAGAGAGGAGTACCAACTTCTCAGAAAGAAAAAAAGGGAGCATGAGAAGCGTGCCATCGAGGAGAGGGATGTCACAATAGGAACGAGGTTCGAAAGTTTTACAAAAAAGTGAAACAAACCACCAGAGGTCTTAGACCCCGAACCGAAGCCCGTAGAAACCATCATGGGAACATCGTAGTGGAACCACAGTCAGTGCTGAGGATTGGGAAACACCACTTTTCCTAGCTGTATGGCGATGATGAGCAAAACTCCGCCAGCAATACAGAACCATTCAATTTGGGTGCAGAAGGCCAAAAATTCCTCCCACCCGATATTGACGAAGTGAAGATAGCGATATCTTAACTGAAGTCGAACAAAGCCGCTGGAGCGGCTGTGAACGTGTGAACGTTTGAAGCCTTTCGTCAACAAACTGATAGGTCCTTATGAGTGTGGCTTCAGACCCGGAAAGTCGACCAAATATTCACCCTACGGCAGATCTTGGAGAAGACCCAGAAACTTCAAATTGATACCTACCACCTTTTTATCGATTTCCAGGCTGCGTATGACAGCGTCTGTTGAGACCAACTATACAGAGCAATGTCTTGTTTTGGCATCCCTGAAAAACTCGTCCATCTGTGTACGATGACAATGGAAAACTCCCACTATTTTATCATGGTCGGAAGAAACTTTACGGATGCATTTGATGTCAAAAAAGGTTTTAGACAAGGCGATGCGCTGTCATGCGATTTCTTCAACATATCATTCTTGAAAAGATTGTGCAAAACTCCAACATAATTACCACAGGCACAATCTTTCAAAAGTCCGTCCAGCTAATAGAATACGTAGTTGACATTGACATAATTGGAAGAACACAGCGTGATTTCAGTGGAGCGTTCGTGAGCCTTGAGACGGAGGCCAGGAAGATGGGTCTAGCGGTTGACGGGGGCAATGTTGCCAACAAGATAGGACAACCAACATCGACGTCTTGGAGAAAACGTCAACATAGACATATTTCAGTGGAGCGTTCGTGAGTCTTGAAACGAAGGCCAGGAAGATGGGTCTAGCAGTTAACGAGGGCAATGCTGCCAACAAGAAAGGACAACCAACATCGACGTCTTGGAGCAAACGTCAGCATAGGCAGATTTAACTTCGAGGTAGTTAAGGACTTCGTCTACCTAGGATTCACTTTAAACTCAGATAACACCAGCGCTGAAATCAAACTAGGATCACTATTGCCAATCGCTTCTTCTTTGGACTTAGAAGGCAATTGAGTAGTAAAGTCCTCTCTCGAGTAACTAAGGTGTCACTGTACAAAACCCTCATCAGAGACGTGGACCATGACAACATCCGTTAAAAACGCTTTGGGCTGCTTCGAGAGAAATTCTTCTTGCCAAAAAAGTTAAGGTCCATCGACTTAGATGGTTGGGTCATGTAGAGCGAATGGAAAATTATGCTCCCGCTCGTAGAGTCTTCCAATCCAACCCGGAAGGACGTCGCGGAAGAGGAAGGCCGCGAATCAGGTGGAGCCCACAGGTGGTAGAGGACCTGAACCAACTTGGCATGTGAAACTGGAGACAGCTAGCTAGCGGGACCGAGCTTGCTGGAGACGCTTGTTGGATTAGGCCCTGGAATCCAAAAAAAACCAATAAAATTTAACATTTTTTTGTTTTATATTTCCATACAAATAAAATACAAATTTTTCATCATCACTTAAAAAACAAACTTATTTTAAAGAGTCTTAGCAGCCAATCCATTGTCACGCTCCTCAGAAATGCTTTGGCAGCGAGATGTGTGGGTTGTTGCATTGAGTGCCGATGATGAAAACGTTTGTCAGTCTTGTGGCGAAGACGTGACCTTGTGCGTCCTAAACATGCAAAATATCGAAAGAACCTGGATGTCTTTCGCGTTTGATAACAGTGCCGACACGACTCAATTTTCTTTCTCCGGTCTCCGGTGATACATGCATTTGGCAGTGTCTGGTCTGTCTGTTTTTGCTCTCTTCACAAGTGGTGGTCTCTTCTCCAGTGGAAATTCACAAGCTGATCGTTCCCTTTTAATGCCTTTCGGGAAACTTACCCAAGTCTTTTGATATTGACGTGTGCTTTTATCCGACGCCTTGTAATACATAGTGTCGAATGAAACTTGCGGGCATGAGTCCTCAGCTTCACTTTCTTCAATATCCCATACCTTTCTGCGAGACCTCGATCTTAATTGTTGTGAACTCGGGTTCGTACAACCAGCGAAGTTGCAGGATAGGTTTAAGACATTTTTTAAGAAATCTTTCGAATGAAACAAACGACTGCCGTGTTCTGTTGTGCCTTGGACCAATAATTGAAGCATTTTCCTTTTTTTTTTTGTTTTTTTTTTTTGTTTTTTAAAAAAATATATTACGAGAGGAAATTTCGCTCCGCCAACTTCCCAAACTGATTAATTTAGCCTGAATGAAATGAATAGAAAAAGTTTTGAAAAATTATTGAATTCTCAGTTGACATCGAATTATTTGATTTGTGTTTTTTGAGTATACAAAGTAGAAGTTAGGTCAGTAGGTACATGAAAAAAAATTGCAAATGGAGGTTCGATGGTCAGCTCTTTTGTTTTGTGACCATGCAATATTGCAGCTGGTTTTGATGTTTTTTTGTGATTTTTAACTGCAAACAAGTCGTTGAAACTGCATTTGCATCAGTTTAAGTTCGTTTAGAATAAAATATAATGCAATTTTAATTTGGTGTCATAGTAGGTAGGTACTTGAATGACTTGAATTCTTGAAGGAATACTCTAGAGAGAAGCAAGAACAATGTTAAGAATTACTTTCAATTACTTTCATGGTAATATAAGAGGCATTGGGTTTCAATTGGAAACATGGAAGACTCTGGAAAAGCTCGAAGAATTTCAACACCTGAAATCAATTTTTTTTGCATACAATTCTTGAGAAAAGACTTTTCGAACAGAACAAATTTTTAAGTGAAAAATTCGGAGAACTCCGAAAAACGAGAATTTTCGCATCATTTAATGATTTCGGATTACGAAGCTTTGTAAAATTCATATCGCTCTCTATTTCAATTAGATTTAAGTAAATCACATTGCATTCTAACAAAAACATGCATATCCTCGGCCTCATTAGCAGACATCGTAACTCCACCTTTGGCTGAAAATGACTTTTGAGTGCCATTTTATAGAAAATTTGTCTCTGCAGCAACCTAGAAAATTTCGAATTCAAATTTTGAATATCATATAACCCCACTACTCATCTGTTGTATTGCAGAACTCCCACAGAAAGATTACTCAGAAAACCTTGTATCTTTCATTAAATACAGTTAAATCAAATGTCCACCGCCTAGAAAAACCGCCAAAATAACTACTAGGGGAATCCCATACTTACTTACTTATCCGGCCCACAATCTATGAAGGGTCTCAGCCTTAGATACTGCAGTCTTCCATCGTGAACGATCCCTCGCATGCACTCTCCAGTCACCGAGACCAAGCGCTCTGGCATCCGCAGTCACTTGGTCCTTGTACCGTAGGTTCGGTCTTCCTTGTCGAGAAGACTGAGAAGACTTTCTTGGCTGGAGCGTTGTCGTCCATTCGCTCGATGTGGCCGAGCCAATGTAGTCGTCTTTTCTTGGCCTTCTGGACTACATCCACATCTTGGTACAGCTCATACAGTTCTCGGTTGTATCTTCTTCTCCATTCGCCATCGTCGCATACGGGACCAAAAATCCGTCGAAGAATTTTTCTTTCGAAAGTGCCCAGTATCAATTCCCCTTTTTTACTTATCGTCCAGCACTCGGCGCCTTAGAGTAGGACTGGTAAAATCAAAGTTTTGTATAGCAGACACTTATTTTTCTTTCGAGTGAGGAGTTTTGAACCCAGTTGTTTGGCCAAACCGAAGCAGCAGCGGTTCGCTAGGGTAATTCTTCTTCGGATCTCCACTAAGGTGTCGTTCGTGGGATTGATGTTTGTTCCAAGGTATGTGAACTCCTTAACTACCTCGAAATTGCTGCTACCAACAGTGACGTTTTGTCCTAGGCGGTGGACAGATGTTGCTTTGTTTGTTGATAACATGTAGGTACTTTGTTTTGTCCTCATTTACTTCAAGACCAACTAGTTTCGCCTGTTCTTCAATCGCTGTGAAGACCTCAAGCACAGCTCTCTTGGATCCACCGATGATGTCTATGTCGTCCGCATAGCCTAGGAGCTGGGTGGATTTGTTGAAGATAGTGCCCTCCGTGCTCACACCTGCCTTGCGCACTATCTGCTCCAGGACTATGTTGAAGAATTCACATGACAACGCATCTCCTTGTCTAAACCCTGCGCATGTTTGGAATAACTCGGATGAGCTGTTACCCATTTGCACACTGCACTGCGTATTGTTTAGCGTCATGCGGCACAGCTGGATCAGTTTGTTCGGGATCCCGAATTCAGACATCGCCATCATAAGCTCTTGGCGGTGGATGCTATCATAAGCAGCTTTAAAGTCGATGAAAAGATGGTGGGTTTCGACTTGAAATTCGTTGGTCTTTTCCAGGATCTGCCTCAGTGTGAATATTTGGTCTATCGTTGTTCTGCCTGGCCCCTGGCCTAAAGCCACACTGGTGCGTGCCGATTATTGTGTTGCAGAAAGGTTTAAGACGCTCACACAGTACGTTGGATAGGATTTTGTATGCAACATTAAGCAGGGATATGCCACGGTAGTTTTTGCATGACATCGGATCGCCTTTTTTGTAGATGGGGCATATGGAGCTTATCGACCAGTCAGTGGGCCTGGGCATGCATTCTTCCTCCCACACTGATGCATGCGGTTCATCAAAACACCTCCTCCATGTTTAAAGAGTTCCGCGTGTATGCCATCCGACCCGGCGGACTTGTTATTTTTTAGCTTTTGGATGGCTCTTTCTACCTCTTCTCTGCTGCGGGCTGGGACTGGGTCTTCATTGACTGGTCTTGCTTCTCTTTCGTCATTATCTTGCTCAACACCTTGCGCATTCAGCAGCTTTTGGAAGTGCTGCTTGAAATCATCTACAATTCCCTGTGCTTCGGTGACTAGGTTTCCTTCACTGTTTCGAAGAGCTTGTGTCCCGGTTCTGAAACCAGAAGCTAATTGCTTCGACCTTTTAAAGAAACGTCGGGTGTTGTTCTTGGCCCGAGACTCTTCTAGATCTTTGAGCTGAGAAACTGCGGATGCTCTTTTCTTCCTTCGCAGGGTCTTTTTCTCATTTCTCCTTTTCGTGCGGTACTCTTCCCTTGCTGCTCTTGTTTTCCGTTGCAGCATCTGCACACGTGCATTTTCCGTCTCTCTTTTCAATATCACCACGGGTTCTTTTTCGGGGGTGGCTGGTAACCTATGGTGGTCTCGGCTACATTTTTTATTATTTCGCGATATTGTTTCCACAATGTGTTGACGTCTGTATAGTATTTGGGAGGACGGCGGAGAGTCGCTCGCTCAGGCGCTCACTGCATTCTCTGGCATTCTCCAATGTGCTAAGTCAACCGATGTTGAACTTCTTTCTTTGGGCCGCACGTGTTTTTTTGTCGTTTGATATTCGAGCTCTAAACTTAGCCACTACCAGAAAGTGGTCAGAGTCGACATTTGCTCCTCGGAAAGTGCGCACGTTCAGGATATTGGATGCGTACCTTGCGCCGATTAGCACATGGTCGATTTGGTTGGTGGTTCGACCATCCGGAGATCGGCAGGTTGCTGTGTAGATCTTCCGTCTTGGAAACCTAGTGCTACTTATCACCGTATTACGAGCTGCAGCAAAGTCGATTAGTCGGAAGCCGTTATCTGTTGTTTCTTCGTGGAGGTTGTGCTTTCCAACTAATCCGCCAAAGATGTCTTCCTTCCCGATTTTTGCATTGAAGTCTCCGAGTACGATTTTGACGTCGTACTTTGGACAGGCTCCGTAGGCTCTATCCATGAGGTCGTAGAAATCCTCCTTGCGAGACTCCTCAGCATCATCGGTAGGGGCGTGTGCCGATTTCCCACGTCGAATCCGTATCCAAATATATGCAATCTTTCCAAATTTCCAAACCAAGGCATGACATAGCAAGGATTGTCGCTACCTGCACAGGGCATTGGCCTGTAGGGGAGCATGCGGCAAAATTGGGTATACCACATAACCCTTTCTGCCGCAGCTGCGAGAACCGGGATGAAAAAGAAACAGTCCCACACTTTCTTTGCCATTGTCCGGCCCTGGCCAGGAAAAGAGCACTCCACTTGGGTAAGGAATTCTCCAACGGTATTGAGGAACTCTCAGAATTCAAGATCAAAGATTTGATCTCATACCTAAATAGCACAAAGTGGCTTTAACCCCCTCCCCCTTATTTCTCCCTCACTAAATGGTACTATGAGATAATAGGCCGTAGGGTAGGAGAATAAAATTACATTTTATATTTTACATAGGACTGCATGTGCGGAACGTGCACCATCTATAGCCCATTTTCAAATCCATTCAGAATCTCACGAGGTATGGTATCAAAACGGCGCACTCAGCGCTAATTGTGTCCTGCGCGAAGCAGGACAGCCATTTCTACCTACCTACCTATATGCAATCTTTAAATGTCGCAATTCCTTCTCTTCATTGTCCTTGATCCTATCCATCGTATTTCCTGGATCGCAGTAATATCTGCCTTATACTGCGAGAGGACAGATTGAAGTTTCTGAGTTGCACCTGGAGTGTAGAGGGTTCTTACATTCCAGGCACAAACTCTCAATGCGTAGTCCGTTGTCGTTCCGGGTCTGGTTACCATAAGAGGGGGTTCATTATCCGAGGCTGGTATCAAGTTTTCCACTGTGGAGGGGTTGTTAGCCCCTCGCACTAACCTCCAAAATTGTTGGGCCGTTGATAAGGTGCTTTTTTTCCCGATTTGCACCCGCGCTTACAAGTTTCGCAAGTTATATCTAGAGATATAACCAGTATCCGGTGGTTACCACGTGGAGGTAAAGTAAGCACTTAGTGTGTAGGAAAAGTTACAGCATAAGTCCCCAGATCCTACAACACCCAACCACCATATACTATTTGAATTTCCCGTAGTTTTTTGTACTGCCTTAGGCTAACAACACACCAATTCAATTTGTCTTAAGACAAAAAATCGTGTCGGATTCTAAGCCACACCGAGGACGACAAAGACAAAATGTCTTGTATTTGTCCGCTTTGGTGTGTGTTGCTCCTATACAACCTATACAACTGACACGTTCTTTTGTCGATTTCTGTTTGTTTGTCTGGTTCACTTTGGTGTGCGTTACTTCATAAGACGGTATATAATTTTAGGCATTGACATTTTGTTTCGGACTTTCTGTCTTCTTTGGTATGTTTTGCTCCTGTACAACCCCATGTCGGTCGTGTCGTGTCTTTTTCGGTGTGTGTTGCCTTGTAAGAGCAATGGACTTTTGTCCACGATTGGTTCAGATTAGATTTTATAAACAAATTTCTATTGAATATTTGTTCCTCGTGCCGCCCATTCTTTAAATTTAGTAGGGTCATGTGCAATTGAATCGGTAACAGAAGCAGTTGACTTATTTTCTACTTTACAAGAACTATACAATTTCTTTACTTATATCTACACATCGTTGGGAAATCTTGGTGCAGCTACCAAATTTAAGAGTTAAGTGAGTCTTTCTCAATCTTGTTGATCTACTCGACATGATGCATGTTACGCATTAGAAAAAGAGTGGTCTGTAATAATTAATGCACTGGAATTTACTGCCGAAAGGAGAGATGGGAAACCGACTACGCGATTTGAAAAGCTACGCGATTGCTGCGAAAACACCAATCCTAGTTATTGTGTGGAATGTAGTTTTAGGTCATTTTAATGCTGCTTGTAAGAATCTCAAGCTGATTTATCATCCGTTGTGCAGATCTATAGTTCTCTGGCCTTATTTCTTCAAGACATGAGAGACAGACAATTTTCTGAATATAAAGAATAAGCTTAAGCACTGTCTGGAGTTCATGGTTATTATTATTATCGTTATGATACTCGTCGCAGAAAACCAGAAAAATTCAGCCAGATGACTGTCGGGTAAATGAAAGACCACTTTTTTCTGGACAAGAAAAGTATTTTTTTTGGTTCAGGAGAAAGATCTTTTTCCACTCTAAAAAGCGTAAGAACATATTTGCGTGCAAGTATGGGCCAAGATAGACTTAGGCCCGTTGGCTGATACGGCTTATAACTATTTACCTAAGTTCCACATAAGCAACTAAGTCCTACTTAATGGTTTGCACCAAATTCAAAGTTTGACATAAATGAAGCTAAGTGAAACTTATCTTATGGGGAAGAAAAAGTAGGGCATAAAGCTCTTAAGTGGTTCTTAGCAGATTTATAAAGTTATGTTCTTTGATGACAAGATATTGAAAACATTTTTTGCAAGAAGTAATTAATTCTTTTTTTGAACTGAAACAAAAGTAAACAAAAATGAACTTTGACTTTATCGATTTATTGGAAGATGATGTCGAGGTTCTTGAATTGATTGAAGTTGGTGTTACCCGACAAGTGTACGATAGAAATGAGTATTTTATTAGTTTTGATGAATTGGACTTCTACAAAAGATTTCGTTTGACTAAAAATATGACTATCCATGTGTTAGAACAAATCGATAAAGGATTAGACGCCCTCATAACAGGTTTGATACACAATTTGTTAAACAAATTGTTCACTAAAATTATTCGTATTCTAGAAATAATTCAATTGCACCTATAAACCAGTTGTGGCTTCTACGATTTTTGCTACAGGCAATCATCTTTTAAGTATTGCTGACTTTGGAGGGATGCATGTTTCCACTGCTTCAAGAATTGTTTCAAGAGTTGCCACAGAAATTACAAGGCTATTTATAGAAAATATACTAAATTTCCATCTACAACGTCAGAAATTGCATAGGTCAAAAGGGATTTTTTTGATATAGCATCTTTTCCTTCTGTCATTGGCGCTGTTGACGGGACACATATTAAAATTCAGTCTCCAGGTAAAATAAAATATGGTTTCATTTTACACGAAATCCAAATTTGTCTCATCAGGGGGATCCGCGGAAATATTCAGGAATAGAAAAAGCTATTTTTCGATAGATGTGCAGGGAGTATGAACTGCAAAGATGGTATTTACTGATTTTGTTGCAAGATGGCCAGGTTCTGCTCATGATGCAACGATTTTCAATAGCAGCTAAATAAGAGCAAAAATGGAAGGTACAGATTTTACAGATTGCGTTATTCTGGGTAAGGAAATTCATTTGTAATAATTTCATACTACATGCAGTAAACGTATTTGATGACACCATTACTCAGTCCCCGTAACGCGGCAGAGCAACTTTATAATGAGTCTCAGATACGAACAAGAGGGCCTATGGAAAAGACTTTCAGAATAATGAAAAGACGATTCCCTTTACTGGCATACGACTTTCGTCTACAATTAAAAACGACATTTACAATTATTGAGGTAACATGTGTTTTGCACAACATACTTCGATATAATGGCGTGTCACTAGAACCTCCTGAAACGAAAGCATAGATTTTGACCCAGAAAACCTTCAGGACGCAATAAACTCAGGGCAGATTTCACGCACTAGTATTTAATATATTTCAAGAAGCGGAGGGTTGCAAAAACGCAAAGACCTGATAAACAACTATTTCAGAAGGCTGTAGAATTGTTTAAAACCACAAAATGAAATGAAATTTAATTAATACAACAACTTAACTGTATCACAAAAATCAAATAATATACAAGATTCTTCCATTAAACAAAACATTTTTCATTCATAAAACAAAATAAAAATTCATCGAACAAAATAAAAGTTTAAAAAACATGCATTAGGTATATTTCTTTGAAATTACACGTTTTAACTCAGGAACTTTATTTACGAATTGTCAACTTTATAATTATTAAGGATTTAGGTTTTCCAAATCCTTAAGGACATAACACGTTTCACAAATCCTGAACGAATCACTTCTGATTTTTTTTTAAATTCCGTTTTTATTTCTATGTCCAATTCCAAAGATCGTTTTCTTAAATCATGTTCAATAGAGTTCGAATATTTTTTTTGAGTCGCTTCCTCTTTTTGTGTGCCATATTGAAGCTTAGCAAGCTGGAATATTGCTCCGTTATTTTGCTGCTAGGCAAGTTGAAGCTACTAGTCGAAGCCTTCCGCACCATTTACTTCCATTCTCTGTTTCCGTGGTGGAACTGCTGAACTGCTTTTTAAATCCTTTGGACATTGGGATGTTAGTTTTGGGATTATTTTCATCAAAATTGTCAACGGAGGTAGCTTCTTGCTCATCCGAGATATTTTCATGGCTATTCTTTAACTTTGGATGGAATGGGGTTTTCAATTGACTGGTTTTGTATTTTCCCCAATCTATAGTTGTTTCTTCCCGTTTTTCTTCAATCTGTAAATTTAGAGGATGCATAATAAAGTAAAAAAGAACCAAAAATAATTTATCTTACCATGTTCGAACTGCTGCCTGATTTATCTTCCAATAACTCCTCCACACCATCGCCATCAAAAATGTTTTCAAACTGGGTCTTCGGATTCATGATTGATACAGCAAGATCAAAATTTTCATCAGTCACATTTATTGGCTTGCCACCTCCAGTCTGAATCTTGGACAGTTTTTCGTCTGCAGCGACCTTCCTTATTTCTTTTTTTTTTATATCCCCGATAAAATTTTTTAGGGCTTCAATTGTTCTGTAGCATGCAGAATCCGAATGGGAATTGAAGTTCGCGGTTATTCTCTCCCAAGCTGCTTCTTTTTCTTTCCATGTTACTCCATCGGTTTTTTTGTTTTCAATGATGTTTTTTTTCATGGAAAGCACATTCTAAAAGCGTTCGCTTTTCTTTTAAAGAAAAATTTGGATTTCTCATCCTTTTCTTGTCAGCCATAATCAACACAATTTTTGTTTTTTCCTTTCACAAGACCGAACACCGAACTCAACTTACCGTTTTTGGAATATAGCACATACTTTTACACAGTTTGAAGTTTGTTTGACATTTAACATCGAATCGAAGTTAGATGCGTTTCATTTTATGTTTAACTTAGTAAAGTGAAACATAAAAATTTTCTTACAACCAAAAATAAATTATGTTATACTTAGAATATAAGATGTTCTTGGTTATGACACAGATTTAAGAAGAGTATCAGCAAATGGGCCTTAATGCTGTAACGCCAGATGTCAAGGCAACGCTAAATCTGTGTAAGAAAAAGGAGAGAGAGCAAAAACTATCAACACCAACGTCATTCAATATCTGACTTCGAACCAGTGCGGACCTTTGTATATGGAACTACCAGGTACTATCAAGAATGGTTTTCTGCTTGGTTTGACAGTAGCAAGCAGAGAACACACATTACAAACTTATGTAAAAAAAACTGCTGCTACTGTCAAAAAACTGTCAAACCAAGCAGAAAAACCATTCTTGATAGTACCTGGTAAATCCATATACAAAGGTGCGGACATTATTTTGAAAGTGTGAAATAATTTGATTCAATTGTTGTTTTTAATAAATGAACTGGACTGAATGTGTAATAAATCGAAATTATGAATTGTTTAAAGATTAAATTGTTTAAAATGCTCTGGCATTACTGTCTATTGAAGCTCAACTAGACCAAGAAATTATCTATGACGATATAATCGACGTTTTTGCGCGGAGCACAGCCAGGAAAAATGAATTTTCGAATTGATTGACAATAATTTATACAGGGTGATTCACGAGCGTTGTGCCAAAAAGCTAGAGCGTGTAGGTTGAGTTGAGACAAGAAAAAAATCGTATGGGAGGGGGGGGTCTATTCCCCCCCGTTTAGCCGGGAGGGGCAATTTTCTGAAAAATTGACTTATTTTGTAAAAAAAAATATTAAAAATCAACGGCTTAGTTTACAACACCGTGCTATACCTTTCTGAAAAGCTAAAAACTTTTTCTTTCACCTTGTTTTTAAAATAAATTGTTTTAACGAATAGTTTTAAAAAAATCAATTTTCAAACTCAAAATTTTCAAAAAAAAAGCCAAAAAAAAATTTTTGAACTAATTTTTTTCAAAATTTTATGTAATTAAGTACTAATTTTGTTTTAAAATTTCAATGTCTTTGTTAATTTTTAGTCAAAAACAGAAAACCGGATGCAAAAATGTCTTTTTGTTTTTGAGATATTAAAAAAAACCAAAACCACTTTTTTCTAAGAAAATCTTTGTTTTTATTTTTACCTATCTGGAATTTTAGTATAATTTACTAGTTTAATTTATAAATTTAATTTTTTGTAATTGGAGTTTAATGAGGACTCAATTAAGTAGAAAAGTATTGGATTTTCCCTGGATTAATCATTTTGTTCATTGAAAACGTCTGAAAACTGATCTGCAATTTTTTCTTACTATACCTGGGGCTGCGGCCACTCGCCGGCGAAGGGTTCTACCTGCTGGGGGCTTAAGATAATTAAACCGCAATTTTTCTTGAATGAAAAAAACAATTAACAACCTAAAGGTTAATAAAAGGCACCGCATATTTACTTAACAACCATTTACAATTAAAATATTAATTCATCAACACATAACAATAACAAACTCATATGTTCGAGAAGAGTAAGCGGACAGGAACTTCTGCAACGGTTTAACTTGCTGTCGAGATCGGGAAGCCGACAGACTCTACGTTGAAAGATATCCCAATAGATGGCGCCCAAGTCGTAGCATGTTTTCAAGAATCCGCCGACGAGAGCACGGAGAGCTAGAAGTGAAAGGTCAATGGCAGACGTTTTCAATGAACAAAATGATTAATCCAGGGAAAATCCAATACTTTTCTACTTAATTGAGTCCTCATTAAACTCCAATTACAAAAAATTAAATTTATAAATTAAACTAGTAAATTATACTAAAATTCCAGATAGGTAAAAATAAAAACAAAGATTTTCTTAGAAAAAAGTGGTTTTGGTTTTTTTTAATATCTCAAAAACAAAAAGACATTTTTGCATCCGGTTTTCTGTTTTTGACTAAAAATTAACAAAGACATTGAAATTTTAAAACAAAACTAGTACTTAATTACATAAAATTTTGAAAAAAATTAGTTCAAAAAATTTTTTTTGGCTTTTTTTTGAAAATTTTGAGTTTGAAAATTGATTTTTTTTAAACTATTCGTTAAAACAATTTATTTTAAAAACAAGGTGAAAGAAGAAGTTTTTAGCTTTTCAGAAAGGTATAGCACGGTGTTGTAAACTAAGCCGTTGATTTTTAATATTTTTTTTTACAAAATAAGTCAATTTTTCAGAAAATTGCCCCTCCCGGCTAAACGGGGGGGAATAGACCCCCCCTCCCATACGATTTTTTTCTTGTCTCAACTCAACCTACACGCTCTAGCTTTTTGGCACAACGCTCGTGAATCACCCTGTATATATAAGGCCGTGTGCGAATTGGATGAATTGTGGTTAAAAAATAAAAATGGATGAATTTTTAACCACTACTGTCATATTTTAACCTGCTCAGCAGCTAGTCAAATAATGCGAAGTGTCAAAATTTAACCAAACGTCAAGTTTTAACCCATTTTTAACTGAATTCGCACACGGCCTAAGGCTTAAAACTTATTTATCTTTCATGTTCAATAATTATATTTAAAAATTATACTTCAATTAAATAAAGTAATTTTGAAATAATGGATCAGAATTAATGAAATACATTTTATCAACAAGGGCGGCGCATCGAAGGTGGCTTAGGGCGGCAGCAAGCTTAAATCCGTCACTGAACATGACCTAATTTACAGTTAAATTACTTGTTGATATAAAGCCCACAAAATCGTGACAGAGAACTAGTAGGGGTGAGTAGAAGAAAATCGACACCTGGGATGAGAAGGTGCAAGCAAATGTTTTTAAACACATTACATTATCAACAGGAGAATGGTCAGCATTGAACTGAGTTAAAGATGATTCTGATAAAAATAAGACCGATGATGCAATAGATGTCACAGAAAACAAAACCGTAAAAGAAAATGTTGTCGAACAAAAGTCAGCAGGAAGGAGAAGTTTTTTTTTTTTTTTTGCTCCCATTCAAAGATGCATTCTCACCATTGCAGGTCAATGGTCCAATGGTCAAGTTCTTCTAAAAGTTACTTGGAATCAAATAGGCTTTCAAAAGCTGATTTGTTCAACTTTTATACCGAAGAATGGTGCATAAATCTTAACCGCTCACCATGTTTCGCTTAGAGTTTGCAACCCAAAAACTTGGCTTATTTTTACCAAAAAAAAAGAAAGATGTGAAACTTGTGGAGTCTTCGAAGCCAAAAACCTTCCAGAAAACGAGTACAACGTTCACAGACAAAAGATTGATGAGGCAAGAAAAGAAAAAGAGGCAGATAAAGATAACGTTAATGAATGTGTTTTGGTTATTAAGATGGATCTACAATCCGTTCTCTTAAGCCCTAAATGTAATATCTCCACTACAAAACTAAGTTATTCATCCACAATTTCACTATCTTCAACATCAGTCCAAAAAGGAAGGAAACGTGACAGCCCAGGAGTTCGCTACCATTTTGACTAATTTCTTGTTGGCACAGATAGAAATTACTTCTATCAAACGAATCATTTTATACAGCGATGGGTGTACTGGCCAAAATAGAAACTCTAGGTCATCGAGCAAGAACCGATGCCTGCAGAGATAAACAAGGAGACATCATAGTAGAATCGCAGTCAATGCTGGGGATTTGGAAAGACCACTTCTGTAGACTGTATAACGGCGACGACGAACAAAATCCCAGGAGCTTTTCATCGGATACCAACAATTCCGTAAACCCGACCTAGAAGAAGTGAAAACGGCAATATCACGGCTGAAATCCAACAAAGCCAATTGTCAAGCTGCCAAGCTGTTCAAAGCAGCAGGCGACGATCTAGATAGGAGCATGCACCCAATCATCTGAAAGATATGGTCGGAAGAATGCCTGCCCGATGAATGGAACTTCAGCATTGTTTGTCCGATCATGAAGAAGTGAGCTTCTCTAAACTGCGCCAACTACAGAAGAATCAGCCTACTTAAGATCGCATCGCCTACAAGATCCTCTCTGCCGTAAACAACCTGATTATGGTCCTTATCAATGTGGCTTCAGACCAGGAAAGTCATCCAGCGACCAATTTTCACTTTGCGGTAGATCCTGGAAAAAACCTATGAACCCCAAACCGATACCCACCACCTTTTCATCGATTTTAAGGCCGCGTATGGCTGCATCTACAGAGACGAACTGTATAAAGCTATGTCTAGTTTTGGCATCCCTACAAGACTCGTTCGTCTGAGCAGGATGGAGAACTAACGCTGCTCCATTGAAGTCCGTAACGAACTCACTGACGCCTTCAATGTCAAAAAAGGCTTTAGACAAGGGATGCACCGTCATGCGACACGAAAAGGATCTCCCACGATTGACTTCAACATAACCCCAAAAAGAACCAATAAAATTTAATATTTTTTGTTTTATATTTTCATTTTGTAAAATACAAATTTTTCATCATCACTTAAAAAAAAATCTTCTTTTAATGAGTCTTAGCGGCCAATCGCTTGTCACGCTCCTCAGAAATGCTCAGTTTAACACCCTTGCCCTTTGGCAGCGAGATGTATGGCTTGTTGCCTTTGCCGATGATGAAAACGTTGGTCAATCTTGTGGCGAAGACGTGACCTTGTGTGTCCTTAACGTGCACAATATCGAAAGAACCTGGATGTCTTTCGCGGTTGACGACTGTGCCGACACGACCCAAATTTCTACCTCCGGTGATCATGCACAAGTTTCCTGGAAAAGACAAAAATAGGACATCAGTTTAAACTCTCACTTAGGAAAATCAAGGAACTAAGGGATGATAGTCTGTAATGAACGGAAAAAGTTGCTGATTCCACCACAAAACTCAAGGCGTTCAGAGACCGTCGTAACAAAATTTGCTCTTGGCTTCCTTTTGAACCACAAAACGAACGAGTTACACTTAATATGGTCTTCGACAAGCCCATTTGAACAACTAATTCACAGTTCAAACTCACCTGAATCGAACTTGATGTAGTCGGTGACCTTGCCGTTGGCGATGTCGACTTGAACGGTGTCGTTGGCCTTGATCAATGGATCAGGGTAACGGATGGTCCTGCCGTCGTGTGTGACCAAGAAAGGAATTCCCTTGGAGCCGAGTTGGGTCTTGCGAACCTTGCACAGCTTGTACTAAAACAGAAAACAAAAACTGTTAGAATGTGGTCTCCTCTGGACAAAGAAGATAAATGCTTGGATTGGAAAATTGTTATTGAACGTAAATGTTACTGGAGTTGCCACAAATTTCAATGCACCCAGTGACAAAGCTTAGTCTTGGCTTTCATTTGAACCATAAATTACTTCGGTCTCATTGTTTGGTCTTCGATCAAGCCTGCCTCATATGTTTGCAACTAGAACTTGACTCACCTTGGCTTCTTCGGCAGAAATGCGGTGGATGGTAAAACGTCCCTTGACATCATAGACCAAACGGAAGTATTCACCGGTCTTCTCAATGGTGATGACATCTGTAAGAAAAAAGAAATGCCAAATGAATCAATTCATAGCAAGCAAAAACAAAGCTACACAACTTACCCATGAATCCAGCTGGGAAAGTAGGATCGGTACGGACTTTGCCGTCAACCTTAATCAAACGCTGCATAACGATTTTGGTGACTTCAGAGCCAGTAAGGGCATACTTTAGACGATTTCTCAAGAAGATCATCAAGGGCAGGGATTCCCTCAATTTGTGTGGGCCAGTTGATGGACGAGGAGCAAACACTCCTCCCAATTTGTCCAACATCCATGCCTTTGGTGCTGCTAAACGCTTCAAATGTTTTTTGGGTCCTCGCGCCTAAAGTTGAATTAAATTGATTTTTAGATTTTTCAATCGAAACATAGTTTAGACTTCGTTTTCATCTTTTCATCGAATTCCCGGTACACAAAACAAAAACCTATTTCTTGTGGTCGAACCGAACACCAATTGAAGAAATATTTGCGGTAAACGATCAAACATAGATTTGATTTTAATTTAATTTACAATTCGGTTCAATAAAATGGGAATATTTGCACGATGAAAACGAATTTTAACACAAAAACTAAAAACCACTCACCATCTTGCAAGAGAATTAAAAAAGGAAAGGAAGATGGCCGGATGTTGTAGTGTGGAAAGAATTTTGACAGTTCGCTATTTTCGGAACACTCTTTATTGTTGCGAGCGCTACCTGGTGTTGACTAGAAACAATAGTTGTTATTGATATTTAGGGTGTAAGCAAATTGTTTTTAAGTTGTGCCCACATTGAAAATTACTTTTCATCTTGATTATAGCATATTCTACTGCATTTAGAAGTTCCTATAACTTGCATAGTTTAGGACAGCAGTGAATCTTTTTTTCCTACAGTCACTACAGTCAGTTGTGGACTTGGGCCTCAATCAACAGTCTCCGCCAGCCAGCTAGCAGTCCCCAGTTTTGCACTCCAAGTTGATTGAGGTCCTCTTCCACTTGTGTGCGCCGCCGCCTGAGTCACGGGAATAGTCACCTCAATTATGAAATTCGTATTTTAGAGTCGTATACGACTTTAGACGTACATCGTGATTATGAAAATCGCTTTTCTTCAATTATCTCAGTTAAAATCGTAGTAGCAAGGAGATATATTTGAATTTTTGAAATTTGACAGAAATACAGTACCTACCTATCGCATATCATCGCATGTTAGTCGCTGTTTTTTCCTTATTATGAAATTCGGCGTGACTCGTATTTTATCCGTTTTTGAGTCGTTTGTTATTTTGTGTACGACTGCTTGCGAGTTTTGCATTCAACGAAAAAAAATCTGATGATGGAAGCAAAACAAATGTAAGATTTTATTTATTTTAATTTATTAAGGAAATTTTTAACAAATTTAGGTAAATATGTATTTATTTAAAGGAAATTCAATAAGAAGAACCAGCTCGAGGCACTTGTATCTGCTCTCCACCAAAATGTAGAGCTAGCTTCATCGACGTCCTCATCCTCAGTAAAAACAAATCAATCGAATTAATTTTCCTTAATTTAATTTTGTTTAAAGATCACAAAATTATTTTGTTTTCTTTTGGACTGACAACTTTGTCAGTCCATTTTGGACGCGTGTATTACCAACCAGAACTATTTATGTCGGTACTATAGTTCCCATGAATAACTGCCAGCGCCAACGACGGGTAAGGTTTCCAACTTAAAATTCTCGACGCTGCAAATACTATGAGGTTTATATACAAAACTGACATTTCAAACTTTGCGTTGGTAAACGTTGGATTTAACAAGAGTCGTATGTACAACATACGACTTTCATAATTTGCTTTTCAAATACGATACGATTCGACTACGACTATAAATGCGACTTGAAATTCGAATTTCATAATTGAGGTGAGTGTCGAATTGTCCATCCGCTCGAGATGACCGAGCCATCTGAGTCTCTGGACCTTGACTCTTGTGGCTAGGTCTATGTCATTGTACTACCCATAAAGTTCATTGTGGTATCTTCTTCTCCATTCCCCATCAATGACCCGAAGAACTTTCCTCTCGAAACAGCCTAAGGCACATTCATCCGATTTTGTCAAGGTCCATGCTTCTGCACCATACAGCAGGACTGGGATGATGGTGTTGTACAGTTTTACCTTGTTCGAGAGAGGGCTTTTCCACTCAATTGCTTTCTTAGCCCAAATAAACAGCGATTAGCAAGAGTTAATCTTCGTCTCGGCGCTGGTGTTTTTGCCCGTGACAAACTCCTCTACTACCTCGAAGTTGTATGCGTTTATTGTGACGTTCTGTCCGAGCCGTTGGAGTTGGGTATCCTCATTTACCGCTAAACAAATTTTTGCCGCTTCTGTCTCAATTCCCACAAAAGCGCCATTGACATCACGCTGTTTTCAAGACGTTGAACAGACTTTTGGAAGATAGTGCCTCTGGTGTTGACGGTGGAGTTTTGCACTATCTTCGCAAGAACGATGTTAAAGAAATCGCATGACAGTGCGTAGCCTTGTCTGAGCCCTATTTTGACATCGAAAGATTCCGTAAGCTCGTTGCCAACCTTGATGGCGCAGCGTGAGTTCTCCATCGTCATTTTGCACAAACGAACGAGTTTGGCAGTGATGCCAAAACTAGACATCAAGCTTTATACAGTTCGTCTCTGTAGATGCTGTCATACGCGGCCTTAAAATCGATGAAAAGGTGGTGGGTATCGATTTGGAGTTCATAGGTTTTTTCTAGGATCTGCCGCAAAGTGAAAATTCGGTCGATAGTTGACTTCCCTGGTCTGAAGCCACATTTATAAGGACCAATCAGATTGTTGACGAAAGGCTTAAGACATTCACAAAGTACGGCAGAGAGGATCTTCTCTGTAGTTGGCGCAGTTTAGAGGATCTCCCTTTCAGGATCGGGCAAACAATGCTGAGGTTTCATTCATAGGGCATGCATTCTTCCGACCATATCTTACAGATGATTGGGTGCATGCCCCTATCTAGATCGTCGCCTGCTGTTTGAACATCTCGGCAGCTGGACCATCTGCTCAAGCGGCTTTTTTGGATTTCAGCCGTGATTTTGCCGTTTACACTTCTTCTAGGTCGGGTTCTCGGAATTGTTGGTTATCAACGTGTCCAATGAAAGGCTCCTGTCTGACGGCGGGGTTTTGTTCGTCGTCGCCGTTATACAGTCTACAAAAGTGGTCTTTCCAAATCCCCAGCATTGACTGTGATTCTACTATGATGTTCCCTTGTTTATCTCTGCAGGCATCGGTTCTTGCTCGATGATCTTGAGCCAGCTGTTTTACCTTCCGATAAAACCTCCGAAGTGCATTCTTGCTGTTGGCCCTCTCAACATCCTCGATCTGACGCTTCTCTCCTCTTCTCCTTTTTCTCCTGAGAAGCCGGCGTTCCTCTCTCCTCTTCTGCTCGTAGAGCTCACGAGCAGCTCTTGTCCTTCTATGCAGCGCAGCTCTGCCTCCCGCTTGGCTGCCAGCGCCTGCCTACATTCTTCGTCAAACCAGGGGTTCCGCTTGGTGGCTGCGTGAAATCCAGCACATGAAAGGCGACATCTCTTACTGCTTTCTGGCAGTGTTGCCACTCATCCTCGATATTTGATGTTGGCGGCATAGGACTCCTTGAGAGGTTACTTGAGACTCGACCGGTAAAGATCTGGCGATCTTTTGCGATTGTGGCCGTCCGACGTCATACTTTCTTCTAGCACTTCCTGTTTTTAGCTTTGGTCGAGATTTCCGCTGCACCACCTTGGCTTTGACGAGGTAGTGGTGCGGGTCGTTGTTGGCTCCTCGGAAAGTTCGAATGTCTAGAATGCTGGACAATTGCCTCCCGTGGATCGCCATGTGATCAATCTTGTTGACGGTTGAATGATCAGGAGATCTCCATGTTACTTTATGGATGTGGGTACCATGTACTTGCTACCACAACATTTCTCCCCGCAGCAAAATCGATCAGCCTGAATCCGTTCTCGGAAGTGGTGTCGTGCAGGCTGTGCTCTCCGACTGTTCCACCAAAGATGTCGTCGTTTCCCAACTTTGCGTTAAAATCTTCTAGGACAATATTAATGTCATAGCTAGGACATTGCTCATGTTTTGTCGAGGAGCTCGTAGAACTCGGCTTTTAGGTTCCCGTGGTATAGATTTGGTATAGTTTTGCATGGAGCGGGCGAAGCCCTAAAAGCTAATGATGAATAAACTTACCGTTCCGTACGACCAGAGCTTCTTTACAAGGAAAATATGAAAAAAGATGGGTTAATACTTTTTGTGAATTTTTATTTCATTCAAATTAAACTCTTTACTATAATAATTTTTACACAATTTTATTGAAATGTAGTCATTCCATGTGTGTGTACTTAAGTTAAATATTTTTGTCTGTGTTATGAATAGTCCTTAGTATCTTAATTGTCCTCATCATACATAAATCAATCGTTAGATAATAATTTCTTGTTTTTATAATTTATGAAATTGAAGGTGCCACTAAAACAAAAACAAAACGAACAAGGGTGTAATTAACACAATGAAGAATCAAACGGTACATTCGTTTAGTGTGAATTGCTTTCGCTTTTCGTTTTATAAATTGGAGAACGTTGGGGAGAATGTTGTATACAAATCGAGCCTCTGAGTAGAAAACCATTGATGGTTGTTCGTACAGCAAAGGAATGGGTGGAATATGGGTTGGGGGCTAGTTGGAAGAAGGGAAAGGATTCGTCCGGAACGGGACCGAAAACAAAATGAATATCTTAACGGCAAAATGCTTTTCTCTAAGTTCGATTGAATGTTTTTGGCTCAAATCTAAACTAGTTCTATTTAAAATCG
Organism: Sphaerophoria taeniata; assembly: GCA_943590905.1. Taxonomy (NCBI): domain Eukaryota; kingdom Metazoa; phylum Arthropoda; class Insecta; order Diptera; family Syrphidae; genus Sphaerophoria; species Sphaerophoria taeniata. The sequence goes on from OX016541.1 coordinate 151,199,289, forward strand.
ATGTTCCACTCTCGTCTAGTCTAACTTTTTCATCGATTTTAGAGCTCTTTCGCGTAATTGCTTCTCCAGATCCTCATTGACAATAGCTGGGCCATCGTCATCGCTGCTGGAACTACTGTCAGCCTTTTTGCTCTTCCTCTTGTGCTTCTTATGCTTCTTGCTCTTCTTGCTGTGTTTTTTGTGTTTCTTATGTTTCTTCTTCTTCGACTCGGATTCCGAATATGAAGAACTTTCGCTATCCGAATCACGTCGAGACCGCTTGCCCTTCTTCCGCTTCTTTTTCGGTTGATCGGAATCCGAGGAATCATCGCCAGAAGCAACGGGTTTTGGAGGTGGTTTCTTGGATGCAGATGAAGAAGTTCGTTTGTGGGAACGGTCGACGCTTTTGTTTGCTGCAGCTGCACGACCATTGTCATCGGACTCAGAATCTGATTTCTTGAGTGGAAGTGGTTTTTCTTTTTTCTCCGGCACACGCAAACGTTTAATGTTGTCAGCTTGCTCTCGGGTTTCCGTGGATATTTTTCGCTTCAGAGCTTCTGTGGATTTTTCTTTCTCTGGTTTGCGTTCGACTTCTGGTTCTTTACGTACTTTGACTAGCGTTGGCGGTGGGGCCTTGGTTTGCTTTTCGTGTTCACTTTTATCGTCGGATGAGGACGAACGTCCACGACGTGGTTTCTTAGTTTTACGCTGTTCTTGCTCTGGCTCACTCTCGTCACTATCAGAACTGTCCGATGAACTAGATTCACTGTTGTTTTTGTTCTTTTTCGGAACACCCTTTGCCGGAGCAGCTGCTACGGCTGCAGGTTGTTTTTGAGTGGCTGCAGCTGGTTTCTCTTTGCCCTTTTCGCGTTCGTAAGGTTTTAGGAATGGAGACGGGGTCCTTGACAAGCTTGTACTGTACTTATCGCGAGGAACAGGTTTTCGTGGTTTCGTGATTTGTTCCACCACAACGGGGCGTTCAACGACAGCTGCACGTTCAACCACCACCAAGTCTTCGACTTTCTCCCTTGCCCGGAACATGTTTTCTCTTTTCTCTCTTGGATGATCCATTTGCTTCGGAGGTGGATAGTCGTTAGAACGATCCCTACTGCGAGCTCTTCCAATAGGGCTAGGTTTTCGGTCGAATGCAGATTTAGTCTTATTTTCGGGACTGCTGTTGCGGTCTGAGCTGCTGCTGCTGCTACTACTGCTACTCGATTTTCGTGAAGTCTTGACCTCGGGTCGAACGGACTTTCTTACAGGACTTATTTGTTTCTCGACTATACGCCGAACTGGCGGCTCCTCGTGTATTTCATCTTTATCCCAATTTGGACTGCTAGATTGATTTGAACGTGGTTTCGGTGGGCCCGGTGCAGGTTCCCAACGATCGTCATTTCGCATTGGCATTGGTTTGCCCATTTGCCGCGGTATAGAACGACGGAAGCCGCCACCTCGAACTGGTGATATTGGTCGGCTATCTCTAGACGGCATGCGTGGCATGGGCGATGGTAGCCGATCGCGCGATCCTGGTCGTCCATCGCGTAAAGATGGTGGGGGAGATGAACGTCGATCGCGTGACATACGCCCTGGTGGTGACGGGCGGCGAGGAGACATTCGCATCGGGGATATTCGTCGACGATCTCTGGACATGTTCATGGGCGAGATTCGACGATCTCTCGAGCCACCCATAATCGGGGATCGACGTTCGCGTGATCTCCTTTGCATGGGCAGAGGTGAGAGGCGCCGTGGAGGAGGTGAAATTTTCCTGTCACGGAACGGCGACGATCTGCGATCACGTATGGGTGAGAACTTACGATCACGAGATTGTCGTCTGATCGGTGATCTGCGTTCGAATGGCGAACGTCTTGGCGATCGACGTGGAGACATGTTGCGACGCATACGATCGCGGCTCATGCTTCGACGGCGCATTCCACCGCCCCCACGACCACGACCACCACGTCCGCGGTTGTTCATAAATCTATAATTGAATTTGTTATTAAAAATTTGTGTTCACAGTCATACAAGGAAATACTATACCTTCTTGGGGACCTTGAACGCCTCATTGGAGACCTGGAACGATTCCTCGATCTGGACCTTATGCGTGAGCGAGAACGACGACGTGAACGTGAACGTTGTCGCATCGGTGATCGGGAGCGATTACGTCCGCCGCCACCTCTACCACGCGGTGGACTGCGACCACGAGGAGACCTCCGATCAAAGCGACGCATTTCTTGTCTCCTTGGAGGAGCTTTGTCCACAGAGCTGCTGGACGATGACTCGCGATTATTTCTGTATTGCCGTTTCTTCTGCACGCTGTTCTGGTTTTTACGTATTTCAAAATTGTCCTTTCCATTTGCTGGCGACAGAGATAGGCTTGTCTCCGAGCGGGATCTTCTTGGTTTCTTGCGGCCAACCGATGAATGAGTTGACGACGACGAGGAACTCGACGAACGAGATTTGCCCTTCTTAGCTGGAGACCTGGAGACAAAACTGTTAAAATGAAATCGAATGTTTTAGCTTTGAATTGTTTACCTTGATCTGGATCGTCTTTTATTTGGTTCTGGTTTGCGGTTACGTGAATGAGCCGATGAATGTGAATCGGAGCTGCGGGAGCGACTCTTGTCAGTTCGTTTGGGTGCACTCGCCAGATCGAGAAGCTTAGCCTGAACTTTAGTCAATTTCTTTTCAGCGGCATCGTGTCCGTTGAGCGATTTGTCAACTGGTTGCGGAGAAGGCGAAATTTCCTTCTTCTTGATTGGAGATTTCGATTTAGACTTTCTCACTGAAGGCCGACGTTCAGTTCGTGAACTGGCTCTTTTAGGTCTTGACGATGAGCGAGAACGTCTCCGGGCAGGCGATTTACGGGGTGCCGGCTTGCGATCCCTTGAACGACTGCGACGTCTCCGATCTGGTGATCGATGGCGAGATCTCGAGCGCCTTCTGTCTCTCGACGAATCCCAACGTCTTGGCGATCTTTCTCTAGACGATTTTTTTGGTGACTTATTTCGGGATTTTGCCCGCGGCGATCTTGCTCGCTCTCGTTGTGGTGACTTTGAGCGATCCTTGACATTCGCAGCAGTGGTGGTCGACGATGTAGTCGCTTTTCCAGTCGGGGTCTCAGCTGTATTCTCTTTCGAATTACGACCCAAGTTACTGACATCTGGCGACTTTGACTTTGATTTTGCTTTCAAATGTGAACGAACCTGCTCGATTGCACTGTGATTGTAGTTCGGTGGCAAATCATTTGAACGCTCTCGCCGCCTGCTCTCCCTATCTCGATCTCGATCCCTGTCACGATCTCTTTCCGCCGAACGATCACGTTTCGATTCCTCCTCACGTTTCAATATTTCTTCTTTCTTCTGATTGATGAACTCCGTCGGTATTCCACTTTCACTCTCCTGCGCAGACAACAGCAATGCCCAGAGTTCTTCCATAAATTGTCTCGCATTGCGTCCATTCAAAAATCCGGTCATATTGATTTGCATTTTCTTCGGACATGGATACTTTTCCTCTTCCAGCTGGTTGTACACGAATTCCACAACAACATCGTCTTCGATGTTAAGCATATCGGTGATTTTCTTGCTTATCCAGGGCCGGAGGACGTCCAGTTTGACTTTGGACATGTCCACACGTTTGCTGAGGCAATCTCCGAATTTCATTTGCTTCATGAGTTTCTTCTCCTTGTCGCTGAACCGCGTGTCCTGCTGCTGGTTAGTCCCCTAAAAAACACAAAAGAAGATTTTATCAACGCACTCGAACAAAATTGCAGTTTTTTTTTTTAATTTCTTTGTATTATTCAATAAAGTTATAAAAAATGGTCTAAGAATGAATTGGTTAAGGAATGTTACCCGTTCTTGAGATAGTTGGCATTTGTTTTACCATATTACCTAGCTCCAAGGATATTTGTGAATGGGAGAAAGATTTGCTGAAGTTGTGTTTCCAGCTGGCAGAGTTAACAGAGCGAGAGAGAGTCCTTGTTGGTTGGTGTTGATGGTTAAGATGCATTTAAATTGGAGGTTATTGTTGGTGCTATGTTGTTTTGTGTCCATTTTGCAATTGTTTTCCTTGATTGTTCATGATTTTGCTTTGATGTCTGATGAGTTGAGTTGATAATGATGAAGGCTTTGCTTTGGGGAACAGCTGATCCGGTGTGGTTTGTTGCTTTGTTGCTACCATGAGGGTCAATGTATTGCTAAGATCCATTTTTGAGCAGTCTTTCTAGGTTTGGCTATCAATTCAAAAGAAGAACAAATATATTACCCTTTTTCTTAAATTTCCTTGTTCTAACAAATCTCAGTAAATATGAGGGAAGGAAACGAAACAGTGAAGACAAGACAATATTGCTATTGCAATGGCCAAACTCTGGCTTTTGTAATGAAGAAATGAACCAAGATGGTGTGAAACAATCATAATAGAAACCCCTTTGAAAGGAAAAACGAGCAAAAACAAGAAGTTACAATGACCATAATTTTATTTCACGCTCTTTTTATAGTGAATAAGGAATTTTAACAATTCCCAAGTAGTGAGTAGTTTACAAAGGGGCCAGTTATGTTAACAATGAATTCTTCCCCCTAAAGCTACCCTTAATCACCAACCAGCAGCGGTCTCTCAGACCGAAACGAATTTTTGATTCCAATGTTTTATGTGGGAGTCGTACGACAGCGTGCATTCATATACCTTTTCTACATAAACCCAAAACTTTGCTTGCTGGCAAGATAAGTGCGCGCGTTGGCCCGGGGTAGGGAAAACGTTTTGCCAGCGCTCTCAGAGACCGCACATTCATACATAGGTGGTTGTAGGACTTTTTTGTACATATGTATATCACAAGGCAGATAATAAAAATTTAGAAGTTTACCAGCGGTCTATCAGACCGCAGGTATGTGGTTACGTAACAAAAATAGGCGGCAGGTGGTTAAGGGAGGGTTAATAGAAATAATCAAATTCAAAGTTGGAGCTGATGGGCTTGGATGATAGCTTCGAATGGTCAAATCATTGGAAATTATATGACTCGTCATAATAACTTCTCAAAAATATCTATCTGCCAAAGGCTGATATTATGTATATTACCTGGGGATTACCGATTGAAAGCAAGGCTTTGTCCTTAGAATGAAAGCCAACCACTTCAGTGGTACGAGTGTTTCGAATTTTTGAAGCAAATGAAGCATGAAAATGAAAGCTATGTCGAATGCCTCTGCACTTCCACGATTTGTGATATCCAATCCGTCAAACTCGAAGTGTGTACGCAAACACTCTTTTTAAAAGAGAGATCTCAAAGATTGAGTCTCTTACTATTAGAAGCGACTATTCGCGATGGAATTCATGTTAGAAAAAATGATTTGAAATCAAATTGACTGCACGTCAACAACAACAAGGAATAAGTTTCACTCGTTCACACAAGCTTATTTGATAATTTTTTAAACTGAAATCAAAATATGATGAAGACCAATGATGGCAATATGCTGGCCCCTTACTTGAATTAAGTTATTTTTATATTGATTGAATTCTAAGAAAAGATTATTGAAACGTTTATAAAAAAAAAAACAAGTAGTGGGATTTTAACTTTGAAGAGGAAAGACTTAAGTGTGCAAACCTATTGCAAGGAAAAGACATTGGTGGAAACATATAGAACTCGTCCTTTTTTTTATTCCAAACTTGGGAAACGCTTTATTAAGCTCTTTTCAACAATATTCTTGACATTATTTTGATGTGTAACTAAAAATACTTAAAAACAAACAAAATATGTACACCGTGAAACATTACTGTTGTTATTACGAAATATTTAGAATGTGAATGTGTTTCGTATATTTATTCACTTCACAGTTTAACATTTCACATTCACGTATCATCCAAAGTTGATTTTTCTTTACTTAAAAATGAAATTACAATAAATATTACGGTTTTGTTTTGCTATATCTTTGGGCTTACAACATTTACTCTTCATAACAACTTTGATCTTAATTAATCAACCAAATCCTTTTTTACACGTTTGCTCGAATCAATATAATTTTAGACAGTGTTGACTTTACAATTACTTCTTTTCAGTGCTTAAAACAAAAAAAAAAATCTAATTAACATATTATACAACAAAAAGTAGGTTAAATAATACAAAACCTCTCTATAATTATTGTTATAATTTCTTTGAGTCGTTTACCTCCAAGCATGCGAGATACCAATTACTGCAATCTTAGAATAATGTTTCATACCTTTACGGAATTCAATGAGCAATACACTTTGCAGATTTGAATAATATGTGTATCGAACCGATATGCATTTGTATAGAACGTATAAGAATTAGTTTTAAATGAGTCAAATTCTATTAAATTGTAATAGTATTAGTAAAATACGGAGCTTCACTCCTATTCCAATCTGCTCTTTCTTATAAGAGTCAGTCGTTTGTACAGAGCCGTAGAAGTAAGTCGCGCATATCGGTCGAGAGATTGTACAGAGTAAATTATATTTATATAAAATACAGAATAGTACGGAGTAAAGTAAATTAATTATAAAACATACTATACAGTTCAATAGTGAAAGAATAAAACATGTTCTATAGTCGTTTTTTTTCCCAATCTGGGTTTTCCGACTTTAAATCGCGTGTTTCATTTATCAATCGTTTATTACAATCCAAAATATACCATATGGATTAACAATTTCTTCGGATTTGCAAACAGAATACAAAACTGTTCGCGTAATCCATGTTTGCTTCACTTCAACTTACTTAACAACGTATTTTGGATATTAAAATAACAATAGTAGACAATTAGGACAAAATCTAGCTATAATTGTTTTTGTTTTTCGAGAAGTACAATTTGGGGCTTAGTAATTCTTGACCTAAACCTTTTAAATGAATTAGTTTTACAAAAATAACATGAAAAAGTTAATTTTAAGTAACAATCCAGCAAATGGGCCTGTATAACTTTTATTTTTCAATCGCTCGTTAATTTCTATTATATCTTTTGATTGAAGTGAGCTTTCATAATTATATAAGAATATATCTTAACTCTATTAAGTAGTTTCTAAACTGCGTTGATTTGTTGTTTTCCTTAAAAATGTGTTTATATGCTGGGCTGACTGATGTCAATGATGATGATGATAATATTTGTTGACCGTTTAACTGAGTCGTTATTTTATTATCCTTTTTTTGTTCGTATGTTATTGCTCTTTAGATTGTTCCTAGATGTGCTTATTTGAGTGAAATGTTTGCATGTGAATCAATTTAAACAAGTCAGTAACATTTTCTGTTGAAAAGATGGTTGCGCTTGTGCATCATCCGAAATCATTTTGTTTGACGAATACCTATATTCCTATTAAAAAAAATTATATTTCCAAAAATCGTGTGTACGTTCGACTAATGTATTTGATAGTCTTTAAAATACACTTGCTGAAACATTGTAAAGTTATTAAGAAATAAGAAAATATTTTGTTATTAATAAATGGCAAAAGGACTTGGTTTGTTCTCAGAAACGGTTAGACCTTTGTGAATACTTTCTTCTAAGGGTGTCTTTGTAATTCCTACGACTAGACTAGACAATTTTAAACGATTACGATTTTTAGTAGAACGTCAAACACAACATTTTAAACAAATGTTTTGTTCGCATTAAGTCAATAGGTTTGTTCGATGTAACCAACCCTGGGGCTTGTCACTTCATTGAACGGAGCTGTAAAAAACTGAAACATTTCTCTGGGATTGGTTTCACATCGAACGCATAAGTATTGTTTTTTTTTCTCTTTGTTGTATAGAAATAGCTGATTCGAACAGCTTCGAAATACTCGCCCAGAAACAAACTTGGGTCGGTTCGGTGTGCTCCCGTTGCGAGCAAGGAATACTAATCTAACAAGGTGGAAATGCGATAAAAAAGTGACATCGAACAGCTCAGTGAGAAACCTCAATTAAGTACTCAGTCATATAATCCTGCAAAGAAACAATAATGACCATAAGAAGAACTCAACTTCTACGAAGACTGAACTCACCACAAATGAATTTCCGAAATCCCAGCATTAATCAAAATTATCGTAACTAGGATTGGTCTACAAAAAAGGCGATCCTTTGTCATGCAAAAACTACCGAGAAATATCCCTGCTACAAAATCCTATCCAACGTACTGTGTGAGCGTCTTAAACCGTTCTGCAACGCGATAATCGGCACGTACATGTAGGCCAGGGCAGAACAACGAAAGACAAAATATTCACACTGAAGCAAATCCTGGAAAAGACCACCATCTTTTCATCGACTTCAAAGCTGCTTACGATAGCATCCAACGCCAAGAGCTTATGATGGCGATGTCTGCATTCGGGATCCCGAACAAACATCAATCCCACACACGACAACTAAGTGGAGATCCGACGAAGAATTACCCTAGCGAACCGCTACTACTTCAGTTACGCAAAAACTCCTCACTCGAAAGACAAAGCGTCTGCTATACACAACTTTGATTTTACCAGCCCTACTCTACGGCGCGCGCAGCGCTGAGGGTTGGTCGATAAGTAAAAAAAGGGCACTTCCGAAATAAAAATTCTTCGACGTAGAAGAATGGAGGAGAAGATTCAACTGCGAACTGTACGAGCTGTACCAAGATGTGGATGTAGTCCAGAAAGCCAAGCGACTACATTGGCTCGGCCACATCGAACAAGTGGACGACAACGCTCCAGCCCCGAAAGTCTTCTCATCACAGCCCCCAGGTTCCAGACGACAAAGAAGACCGGACCTACGGTACAAGGATCAAGTGACTGCGGATGCCAGAGCCCTTGGTTTTGGTGACTGGAGAGTGCATGCTACGGACCGTTCCCGATAGAAGGCTGCAGTGTATTGGAAGCCGGTTAAGTTATGTTACTATTCGAATACTTTCTTCTGGGGGTGTTTAGGCAAAATATGATAACAGGCAATTCTAAACAGGTCGCGCTGAAGACACACATTTTTAACCTGAACATAGGCATGAAAAGCGACAAATTGTCTGACCTGCTGATAACAGTTTTGGATATAGAAATAATCCCGCGAATCGAAAAGTCATTATCATGAGAAGAACTCTTATCAATGCCTACGAAGAGTGAACTGACCGCAAATGTACTTCCGAAATCCCAACATTAATCAAAATTATCTTGACTAAGATTGATTACGAGCTGACTTATAGCAGCGTTAAATATTGTTACAATCGACTGCATTTAAAACAAACGCGAAGTTGTCTTCAACTTTATGAAAAAGGAAACCTTTGTTTTGTGTAGAATAATGCCAACTTCGACAGATTCTGTTCCACTTTAAACGCAGAATTGCCCACATATAAAGCGTCTCCAAGCGATTCTATTTTAAATACTTTATTGAAACTAAACTAGACAAGAGAGTAAGTACCTAAAGCATCACGGGGCGTAAGGGATTGATTCTTCTTTATTGATCAAACTTAAGTCAAAATAATTCCAAAATGAAAACTGAATTGTCTGACTAAAGCAAGACTTTTGTCCCTACTTATTGGGTAATCGCAGCAATTAGCAACTTTATGAGGAAGCTACTGAAAACTTCGTTTATATGTTGTGACTTTTTGCAGCCCTACGAATAATAAAGCAAAAACAAAGACATTGGCATAACAGAGCACCCCTTACTTACAGCTTACCAATCTAAATATTTACTTCTGTTTAAGTTTAAGTTAAATACGCGGTTAACATTTCGCCAGGCCCCAGACGTATTGCCCCACACTTTCATAGAAATAAAGGGTTGAAGAGAAAAAAAAGAAGACGAAGAAAAATAAGTAAGAAAAATGTCTACCGTTTCAAAACCAAGGGACACAAGGGACATGCACCTGAAAATTCATGCGCACTTGAACTTTTAATTGAAATCCAAGTTATGTAGAAATTTAATTTACAATTTTTAAAATAAATTTTCAACCGGTGAATACTTGTATTTTTTGTACTACAATAAATCTTACCGTGAACATCATTTTTAAGCGATCGTATTTTTAACCTCTGGCTGCCGGGAAGATGTCAAGATTTTCAAAAAAATCCAATTTTATTATTAGATCGCCAATAATTGGTGTTAAGTTTGGAAACAATTGTATAATTATCAATACTGATCCTCCATTTTTATACAGGAAATAAGAAATTGTTTTTTTCTTTCCTATTTTAGTCTTGGAAAAATAAAAATTGAAACAAAAAATTAGCACGTCCTTTTTTTTAGCCGACGAATCTGATATCGGTTTTTCGCAGGTTTTCAACGCTCTGCCTTGTTCGTAGTTTTGGGGCTAACTTTTATTCAACTTTTTCACTGTTTGTTTTGCATTTGATTGAATTAATTTATGTTTTTCATGTACAATTACTATTGTACTTTGTGTTTTAATTTGTTTTATGGGGAAAAAATTAAATTAAAATAATTTGCAGCCACTATTTTGTCACACCGATTTTTATTTCATGCGGTTTGCGATGATGCAAAATGGAGACGCGGTCGAAAAATTATTTGACGAAGAAAAACGACAAGGTTTCGTTTAGTTCTTTCAAGTGAGTTAGGCGCCATCTGGTTATTGAAAACGAAATGTTTGATGTAAATCAATTTGATTTTTTATAGTTAATGGGTTGTTTACATCTTCAAATATCAGTTTCTTACACCTATCATAAGTTGTGTTTTTTTCACTTCCCAGTAACCAGCACAGTAATCAAGTGCGAAAAAAACGCTCCAACTCACTCTATCCGTCAAATTCAATTTAAATTTCAAAAAACTTCAAAATCTAATTTCAAAAATACGCCATCATTCAATTATTCAACATTTGATTAATAATTTTCAACAAATCTCAACAAAAAAGTGTGCCCGGCTATATGTAGTTTTATTATTTTTCGTTTGCCAACCCGAGAGTTTATAAAGCAGTGGTGAATGATAACAAAAAAGAACCCAAGAGAGCAAAACGCAAGAAAAAAAAAACATTTTTCAGCTTCAAAACGTAGTCGCAAAAATTATTCGTCCACATCTCCAATTTAAGTGAAATATTGCAAGAGTAAAAAAATAAAGTTTTTGGAAAACTATTCGTTTTTGTTGGCGAACTCTTCGATTGAAAATGTGCACATGCAAACAGAAAAAATTTGTCGTGTTTTGTGTGCACTTTTTTTTTGGCAACGGGAAGAAGGGCCACAAACACTGAACACAGACAGCCAGCATGTAAATTTATGCTTGATTTCGGGAGGAAGTAATTTTGCATGAATTCTATTTGATTTTCCTATTTTCCAACAATCGGAAAATTTTTTCGAGGGGCTGTTCCTCCATCTTTTTATTTGTTTTTTTATCAAATACAAATAATTTTCAAAATTGCCAACAATCGCGTAGCAAAATAATTCTTCTTAACGCCATCAGCGCCATCTACATTTCAATAATATGAAGTTCTATCTCCGGCTTATCTGTCATTAGCCGCGTTTTATTATCCTCACTAACCCATATGGGTTACCCCATCATAATAAAACGATCTGGGTTAAAAAGGTAAAAGTTTAACCTATTTTTTTTATCCGAGACGCAACCCCCAGTAAAATTTTATTTTGCTTTTCCAAAAACAACTTGTTTTTATTAATTAATTGGATTGACTCTTATCCTATGGCTTTATAAAACTGTGGCTAAGATTGGAATACGCGTAATTTGTTATGAATATGGCTGAAATTAATAAATCTTTCTACAATAACTTCTTTTTTGTCTCACACTCGCCATCTATCCGCCATATTTAGAACATAGTTTTTGAGTTACAAAATAAACCCCGATAGCTATCGGGGTTTCAGATTGTTTTTGTTTTGTGTACAAAAAATAAACCCATATGGGTTAGTGAGGATAATAAAACGCGGCTATTATTTTACTGGCCTTTTTATCGACTGTAAAATCAAATTGTTGTTGTTTGCCAAGGGAAATTTTGCTGTGCTGGCTACAGAGTAGTGAAAAAAACACGCCTATAGCTGCCTTTTATTATCCTGACAAACCCATATGGGTTATCCCGTGATAATAAAACGATCTGGGTTAAAAACTGAAATAATCACGAACCGAATTAATCAATCTCATGCACAAATTTCAACTAAGGGACGACTGTCATTGCTATAATTGAAAATGAATCCGCAAATATAAGTGCATTTTCTTTTGATAAGGAATGAAAAAATAAGGTAGCGATTGGTCGTAAATTACTGAAAGATTTCATTTAGAAAAAAAATATCAGTTGCCCAATTATTTTTGGACAGCCGATTGTATTACGTCAAAAAGGAGATGAAATCGTTTCACCTATCTCTGTTCCTATTTCTTTTATTTCAATGATAGATTTATGCCAGGAAAATTTTCAGTTGGGTTTCAATAAGAAATTCTTTTTTACTGATCATGTCTCCGAAAACCTCCTCAGCACAAAATGTAGAGAACAAGTGGCAACACTGCCAAGCAGCTATCAGAGATGCTGCCTCTGAAGTGCTAGGGTTTACACGGCCACCACAACGAAACACCTAGTTTGACGATGAGTGCCGGCAGAAACATGCAGCTAAACAAGAGGCATACAAAGCGGCGCTGCAAAGAAGGACACGAGTAGCTAGTGAGCTCTACGAGCAGAAAAGGAGAGAGGAACACAAACTTCTCAGAAAGAAAAAAACCACCAGGGGCTATACACCCCGAACCGAAGCCTGTATAGAGACCATCATGGGAACATCGTTATCCACAGTCAGTGCTGAGGATATGGAAAGACCACTTTTCCAAGCCGTATAATGACGATGACGAGCAAAATTCCGCCAGAACCATTGAATTTGGGTGAAGCAGGCCAACAATTCCACCCACCCAATATTGACGAAGTGAAGATAGCGATATCTGAACTTAAGTCGAATAAAGCCGCTGGAGCAGACGGGCTAGCCGCCGAACAGTACAAAGCAGCTGGAGATGATTTGGTTAAGAGCACACAACAGCAGATCCCCTGAACAGCACCATCAACAGAGGTATAAGTCTCCTTAACATTGTCTGCCGTGCTGTGTGAACATTTGAAGCCCTTCGTCCACAACCTGATAGGTCTTTATCAGTGTGGCTTCAGACCCGGAAAGTCCACCATCCACGAACTTCAAATCGATACCTACCACCTTTTCATCGATTTCAAGGCCGCGTATGGCAGCGTCTATAGAGACCAATTATATGGATCAATGTCTAGTTTTGGCATCCCAGAAAAACTCGTCCGTCGAAAAAAACCTAACGGATGCATTTGATGTCAAAAAAGGTTTTAGACAAGGCGATGCGCTGTCATGCGATTTCTTCAACATCATTCAAAACTCCAACGCCAATACCAGAGGCACAATCTTTCAAAAGTCCATCTAGCTACTAGGATACGCAGACAACATTGACATAATTGGAAGAACACAGCGTGATGTCAGTGGAGCGTTCATGAGTCTTGAAACGGATAGCAGGAAGATGGGTCTAGCGGTCAACGAGGGCAAGGCCAAGTTAATGCTGTCAACAAGAAAGGACAACCAACAACGACGTCTTGGAGCAATACGTCAGCATAGACAGATTTAATTTCGAGGTAGTAAACGACTTCGTCAACCTAGGATCCGCTATATAAACTCAGACAACAACACCAGAGCTGAAATCAAACGAAGAATCACTCTTGGGAATCGCTGCTTCTTTGGACTTAGAAACCAATTGAGTAGTAAAGGCCTCTCCCGAGCACACTCTACAAAACCCTCATCATTCCGGTCCTAATGTGTGGTGCAGAGACGTGGACCATGGTAAACTTGAGGACAAGAAGTAGAAAATGGAGTTTTTCAATAATAAACCACATTTTTATTTAATTTATTTATAATTTTTATTTTTCATTCAAATATTATGAAGCAACAACATAATAAAAAAATATAAAAATACCTAATCTTAATACACTACTACTTAATATATCATACATTTGAATGTTCAATATAATTATTTTTAAACAATAAATAAATTTAAATTTAACGTTTTCTTATAAGATTTTCTGTTTTTATTTTCTTATTTTAGTTTAATAAAATTTATTCCCACCATTTCACTTTCCTTATGGGTAAGAAACTGAAGGTTTCCATTTAATTTCGCAAAAGAGCGCACTGGAGTCAAATAAGTTCGTTTTCCGATAATTCCATTGTTTTTGTTAAGCAAAAAATAAAAATAATTATTTTATAATATATGGACGTTTCTAGTTTTGTTTTTAAACTACAAATAAATAAAACTTAATTTCTAATAAAACTATGGTATCATATTTGGTTCTTGTGGTGCTCCCGTTGAGTACTTAGGTTTGCAAACGCATCCACTTTCAACCAGCACGTAATCTTGACCAGTCAATGTAACGGGACCAAGGGGGATAACTAAGAACAAATAAGGGACGTATGTTTGTGTGCATTCTCCACGAACCACATCGCATTCAGAAGACCTGCAGAGGAAGAAAAAAACATTTTATAGATTTTTGATGAAAAAAAAACAAGTATACGCCACAGTGTCCGAAATTCAATTCTTTATGCATAAATCTTTAGCTTTTGCAAATAATTTGAATAAAGCTGATTAAGACCGCAAATAATTTCAATGGTAAACTAAAATAACGACATTTCCATAAGATTGTCAACCGAAAGGCAACAAGAACATCTGTCATAACCTGGAACTCTTGTGCTTCTTCTCAGGTCATAATGACACTTTATCAACTGACCCTAAAGCATAATATTGAAAGTGGACTTGATCATCCGCAACTCGCAGCTCATATCACTTTCTGCTGCAGAAGATGAAATTTAATTTCACTCTTCCCACAATTATTAATCGGCGCTTGCCTAAATTTTGTCACGATATTTTTGTTTAAACCTGTTTCGGTGTTAAACAAATAAAATGACAAAAATGAAAAGGGAAAACTGAGAGGCATGAATAATCATTGTTATGTTATTTGATATAAAGAAAACACAAAAGCTTCATGCACCTGACGGAGAAAGCACTCAACGGCACTTCTCTGCTCGTAAAACAAAAAACAAAATGTATACAGATAAAAATGAAGAATGCCAACTAATAAAAGCAAGAAAAATGTGTGAAAATTAATAGGATTTTTGAATTTCAGTTCAACGATGATGATTAAAGAAAAAAACGTAATTTTTATGAGAACACACTTCAAATTAACCTCAGGTCTTCTTAAGGAGTTTATGATTAAAAAAAAGACTTCCATCGACAAGCGAGGAATGTAATAAAGTTTGATGCTATAGTTTCACCGGTCGGTGGTGCGATGAATTATGTGTCTTGCCTAGATAAATCAATCCTATTCAATACGTGACTTTGCATTAGCAAAATAGACCGCAATCTCAGATTAATGGCGCTTTTGTCACCGTTTCGTTTCGAACACAGAAGTAAGCCAAATTGCATAGCACACAGCTTCAAAGACGCATGTTTCGTGTTCTTCTGCGAGTATGAAGACAGCAGCAGGTGCCATGCGGCTGTCTGTTGGTATTGACAAGAAATGTATTTAACACGCTCTGCAGAATGCGAATGAAAGTATGTGCACACAGTCTGTTGACCTTATTCCAATTGACACGATTAACTTTCATCGGATGAAATGAGTTTTTAATTTTTTTTCTTAACTGTTTTTACTTATACTTACTCGCAAACTTCGAAGACGACTTGTTGCAAAAGATCTGGGAACTTTTGTACGATGGTAACTGGTTGACCTGATGTAAGACTTACTCCGTACATAGGAGCGGTGGTGTTGTATCGTGTTTTGCATAATCGAGCCGGTGTTCCTCGACATTGAGATGGTGATGGCGAATCATTGATTGCTCGGCCTGTAATGAAAAAGTAAAAAATCTCAATTAAACACAAACCTTGTGGAAACGAGGTCTTCTTGGCGTCTTGTATAGGTTTTTTCGACAAGGGCGGGTAGATGTGATTCGAAGCGAAGTCAGCGAACAAACGGCGTTGTCTATGGTCATGAACTTTGAGCTACTGGGTCAGTTGGATCTTGTACGGGTGTAGGCCAAAGTTCCGATGCAAAATTCGCCAAGTTGAAGTCTGCGAAAGGCTAGACTGCCTCGGGGTCTACTGTACATTTTCACGGACCGCGGCGATGTTCTCGGCCGATCTTGCGTTCCTTGAACGTACGGATGTTGGCTGATTGTTTACTGAACCGGTCGTTTCAAATTTGGCCACCAAACGTTGAAGAGTCGACGGTGAAGGGCCACCATGCGTAAAAAGGGCGCAATGCGCGCAACGTTTGCGTTAACGAACACTCATTTTAATAATAAAGTCTTATCATTTGAACGTGCTGTTCAATCGTGTTACTTGCCATGATGATTTGGCATAAACAAAATATTTGACAGATGTCACCAAAACAAAATGGCCGCCACGGGGCGCCATAATCTATCCGCGCAGATTGAAAAACCGTTTATAGTGGCAAAGTTGAACTAACTTTGAGTTTCAATTAGTCGAACGAATTTCTATTCCATTAAAGATAAGATTCTACTTTTTTCTTTCAAAACAAGAAACCAAATGCAATTTCCTCTAAGTTCATTAGACTCTTAAAATTTGCATTTATTTCAATTCAAACGATTTGAGTTTCACACCTGGCCATTAAGACTATGAAAGACTCGTTCTTTTCGCGCTTAAACCACTAACTGCTGATGATTTTAATAAACCGGATTTCAATGTGGTTAAAGTACCTAATAATATTTGTCACGCATAAAAATGATGAAAGATATAAAAACCAGCTTTTCTAGAGTTGACTCAACTTCTCTAGATATGAAAATTAGTTTCTTTTTTTATGCGTTAAATTCTAGAAAGTGAAACCTGCCCACGGCCAAAAATCTGATGGCCAACACAATCAAAACCAGTCGCATGATGGCAAGGCAATTTGCGCATGCGCACCCTTATACCACCTGAGGACTCACTTAATGTTTTGATATAATTGTTTCACTCTCTATTTAGAAACTCAAATGTTAACTCAAACTGGTTAACAAGCAAACAGAGTTAACTGCCTCTACCAAAAGTGAATTTGAATTTTTGGAAAGAAATTGCTAATAGGAGAAAGCAATCGCAAAAAATTGGCAATTTTCTGGGCATTTTAAGTGCAATGAACTATCTGGATTAACTTTGTCTATGCTGGTCACGTTTTTTGGCTTTGAACAAGTCCCAAAACACGTCCGGCTTTCATTCAATTTGAATTGATTTTGGCTAAATTCGTTCAACATACCATATCGACTGCCAGGAAGCTCTTGATCATTGTTTGCATGATCATAGGCTTTCAGAAGCGCACTCGTTGTTATTGCTGGGTCAAGTGTTGTAGGTATTTTGTTCTGTCTTCCCCGTCGCGAGTTTCCATTCCAATTTGAGAACGTCCTCGCAACAGCTGCACTGAAAATATAATTCATTTATTAACTCTTGAATATTAGGTGTTTTTTTTAGTAAAAGAACGAACCTTGGATAAGGGGCATTATTTGGTCCCAAGCAGTTTGGTGAATCCCTCAGAGCATCACCAGATAAATACTTCAGACCCGAGGACCCACTGCATTTTTCGTCGTTCGCGTAATTTGACCAAATGGCAGCATTGACAATGTGAGCATTTAGAGCAATAAAGAATATCGCTGATATCGTCTGAAACAGATAAGAACTCGACGTCAAAACTCTACCTACTTTTAACGTAGAAAGAAAGAAAGAAGACCACAACTAAACCTCTCCTTACCACAAAGTATCAGGTCAAGTGCAAACCAGCGAGTTAAGTACACATAACCTATTTCATGCATGATTACCTTTCTTGATAGCAAAGTACAGTCCGTTGGCTACAATTAATTAACTGCAATCAATATCAATTTAGCCTTCAACCTAACCGTTGTTTTTTCGTTCCTCCACTTCTAATCATTTCATTTCTATACCGCATCTGGACGCGAACACACAACACATAACAAATGCAATGGTTTATTAGGAAAAACTTTTCCCCTCCCCCTCTCTATTCCTGCTCAATGAATGGTCAAGTTCACATCATAAACAAAGATTCTCTCGTTCCAACAACAACTGCAGTCCAGATCAAGAGCCAATATGCATTAGTGGTTCGTAGCGGCTGCAATGTAGGCCAAAGGTATAATAACATTTTTTCCGCTTATGACAAGAGCGCGTTTCAAATGTGTTGATCTTTCTGGAGTTGTTGTTTTTGTTTCGGTTTAAGAATTTATTGGTGGCCCGTTTGTTTGCAGTTTACACTCTTTTTTCCACAATTTTCCTTCATCAGCCATCCTTGAGACTTAGACTTGTTGCTTATGACTGTTGTGGTGCAGAACAACAGTGAAGAAGTCTGTCTCACTCTCAGTCTCAGAGATCTGCTCGAAAGGCAGAAAAATAAAGAAAAATGCACCTCGTGTGGAATTTAAGTGAGCTTGCAGATATTTTTCCAGAGAACGAGATTGTATACAGCTTTCTGTTGATTCTTGGTTGTTTGGCTTGATGATGCGCCTCGTCTTCGGACTTCACAGAGCAATTCCTTTTGGTTGCGTGCTGTTCATTTGTTAAATGTTAAACGTGTGTGGAACATGGTTACAATTTTTTTTTATGTGATTTTTGTTCCTTTAGAAGGTTATGGTTAAGGCAATAAACGAACTTGTAACCTGTTTATCTTGTTTAACGTCCGACAAATGATGGGTTCGCGAATGTACACAAGGAAAACAAAAAATTTCGTTTTTTGCGGAATTCGCGAAAAAATACAGAATCACTTGATCGATTGAAAGATTTTGTTGGTTTCACTCTTTTAAGAAATAAATCTTCGGGCACAGAAGTAAGGTATCACAAGAACACTCTAGCTATATGCAAGCTTATGTGCTTATATCAAAACCTATCGAGGTTAAGGAAGTAAGTAAGAAAACAAAGACAAGTCGCAATGCCATAACAGAACCGACTGAAGACATGCACCACTGAAAAATTCAAACGCACGCCTTCCCCTTAAAGTACTCACACCCAAGTGCTAACTGCTAACTACTTCATACTAAACTGACATTTCCGCCAGCAGTGCACTCACTTTGAACATTTATTAATTAGCACCTTATTCTCTTGTCTACCTGTATTTCGAAGATTGATGAATGCTTAAGCTTAAGACTTGACTAAACACTCGTTCGCGTCGTCGTCGTCAAAGTGAAAGACATTGACCCCATACTGAGTAGCTCTTTTTTTATAGAAGTTTTACATATAGGGGTGACAAACATTAACAGCTTAACATTGCTAATGAGACAAATTGTTTACTTATTCAAAATGTTTTACAAATTTAGACACAACATGTGTTTTTGCTTCTGTTTAAAGTTGCATAACTATGAGAAGAGAATTTGAATGTTTCTTTGATTTTTGTCAGTTTTTTTGACTTAAAGGTGTCGTCTAATCGTTGTAAGCTTTTTCATTCATGAGGTCATGACATACCTTCCAAAAACTTCAAACAAATTCGACTTTATATAACTCACTTTCAGATCAAGGGCTACGTAAAGAGAGGTATTTGTATGAAACGAAAGAGCTGAGGTAAGAACTTTGAAAATTAATATTGTAATTTTTTTCTGAGCTGATTTGTTCTGGAGAGTTTGAAGGATTTATTGTAGTTTTTGTATTTATGCAGGAAAACAGATAACGTCCAATTAACGACTGTTAGACTCCGATATCCAACTGTTAATAGTTCTTTTCTGTCCATTCTTTGTGCAGTTAACGGCCACTAAAGCACATGTAAGCAGGAAAATTACCTCTACGAATGTCAAACGGCATATAAAACCTGAGACGATATTTTTCGGAATATGTGACTGCAATACAAACGCTCAATAAATTATTGCACTTTCCTCTGCTCATGGTTCTTATGATTCTCAAACTGATTTAAAATTTGAAGAAGAAAACAAAAACTAAATTGATATTCTTCCTTTTCTTTATTTCAAGCTTTGTTTTTGTTGTTGTTGTAAATATTCAACGTGCGTTCTCTCAGATGATTCAATATGATAATCAGTAAAAGTAGGTTAAACATATTCATGTGTGGACAATCCTATTTTTGGAGAGTCAGTTCTCGATTGGGGTCAACTGTAGTAAATTGTGTATTTCCTCCGCCTCCACTATAGGCACTGTTGGTTTTGCGTAGAACACAGTTTCATTGTACCTTATGCGATTTAAAGTTCGTTTGAGAAGAAAACCTCTTTTATTTGTTTTGATAAAGAAAGATTTGATCAAATTGCAGTTTTTGTTTCGGGAAGGCAAAGTTTCCATTTCATTTCAACTGAATTGTTAGGAAAAGCTTCGTTTTGTATATTCAAACCCCCAAACTCATTGAATTCGAGATTGTTAGGCTATTGACCTAGATGACTAACTACGACTTCTTGATTCTTATTATTTTATGTTGGCTTGAAGAAATTTGTCAATCCGTGACGGAGAAGTATGTGTAACTTTGCATTAAGGTTGACGCCGAATTCCATTGAGAGGTCTCTAGACGAAGAATTATGATTTCAATGTGTAGGTAGTGACCAGAACGAAATGAGTTGAAAATTATTCTTTGGCGTTCAACGTTGATGGGTTCCTCCCTTTTTTGCGAGATTCTTATACATGACGCCAGAAGCAACCTGAGAAAGTTGTTTGCAGTGAAAGATCATTGAATTGATTGGCTGGTAGCGAAAGTGTGTAGACACAAAAATTCAAAAAGAATATTATAAATAATGACCGTTAAATTTGAAAGCAAATTAATTTTATTCGAATGTAAATGTGACAAATCTTGAACTGGTCTAAAAATTCAAAGAATTCCCAACTGGAGAACTATAAGCAAAAGTGATTGGATTTTACAATTTATCAACAATATTCTTCTTCTTATGTTTTGCGCAATGTGGGAGGGCATGCGTGGCTCCTGCAAGAACATTTTATCTTAATTTTTCATAAGATTCCGAATCAAAGAATATTGAACAAGGTTAAGTGTTTCTAAAGTAAAAGATACCTTCTTCGAAAACTTATTTTCGAGTTCTTGTTGTGAATGAGCTTCGAAGCGCTCGGTTTTTAATTCAAATTTGTGTGGAGAACAAGAATGTAAACAAATTAGGTAAAATTTCAAAGCCAACTGACTCACTTTACCTCGAATCCGCTTTGAATACCTATGCATCTCGCATCATCGCAAATTATGCACAACACATGGTGAAGTAGAAAGTGGATGCCAGAGCACAAATTGTTAAGCACTCATCCAGTCAAACTTGTTCGATGGTTATAATCTTTTATTACAAAAATCGGTATTCAACACCACGACTGACACCACGACAACGATGAACACCTGTGTGTTCCTTCCGGGTCAAACTATTTACACTCACCCTACATTCAATTTTCACCAAACACTAATTTCGCTGAGGCTGGGAAAACTCGAAATAACCTCAAACCAAGGAAAAACCCACGCAAAATAAAATTAACCATCCACTTTGTGGGAAACAAAAATATAATTCGTAATAATTATAGTTTTTCTAATGAGGTCACTTACTTTGGACGAACTCCACCTATAGCACCGGTATTCCATTTTTGTTTGTGTGTAGCTAAGACTGTGGTTAATCCTAGCAAGCGAATGTATCTGAGTTAATTGAAGTTTAATTGGGAACACACTCTAATGTCCGCCTTTTAACGTGTTTTCGGATTTATATGATTTCAACCGTTACATGCGTTACGTTTGCATTAAAAACAAAAAACTTTTACACGATATTGGATTTGAAATCGTAAAAAAAGAACGTTAGAAGATCTATTAGCACTTTACACTTCTTGGCGTAGCAATAATGAAATTTCTTTTTTTTTGTTTTTGAAACTATAAGATCTCAATTGAATCTGAGTGAATTTTTCCCGAGAAAAGAAATTTTCTTTCTCGTTTGTATTCGTTCACACTTCTTGGATATTTGTATCTTCTTGTTTGTTCTCTTTTTCTTTGCTTTAATGTGATTTTATGACTTCTTTTGCTTCGTTTTGTGTTCTTCTTCACCTTGAAAGGTAAAACAAAAAAATAGAAATTTCTTTCTCTTCAAGAACTCAGGGTGAATTGATCATACGGAGGACGATAACTACCGAACCAGTCAACTGCTTACCTTGGACTGGCGATCGCGGTAGCATCTACCTTGGCTTAACCGTGTCTTCTTTTCTTGGTCTTGGCTTGATCGTCTTCGTCGTGTCGTCGCGGTTGTCTCGTCGTCGGGTAGATAGATACACAAGTTTGAATGATGATATAAAAGTAGAGGGATAAAGCATAGCTGGACGAGCAGCACAACATTTCATGATCATTGCACGATTATTATTGGGTATGGAACTTGTGATCGCCGCAATGATCGACTATAGAACGTCATGATCGGCCACGAAACGATTTAACGCGAAGCAAAAAGGAATACAGATTAATTCAATAGCTAAGCTGTGGCTAAGCAAAATCAATTGCGAAGCATGATATTTGAGTTGGACTTTTTTTTTTGGTTTACTGTGTTAGGTCTGTGTGTCAAATTTGACTTCGATTTGATACTTCTTCTGTAATTCTTTTAATTTTCTTTAAAAAAGGAGGAAAAAGTGTTTGGTAAATAAACTTGACAAAAAAATAAGTTGTTAGTTATGAATTTTGTGTAAAATAATTTCAGTTACTAGGAACGGAAATAAGATCAATACTTTTATATTTGAAAATTGGCGCATTCACTAATGTACTCGAAATTTAACTTTGCAAAATTGAACGCAAACTGTCAAATAGTGATAATCCAGTAATTTCAGGTTTTATACGGGGAAAAATCCTAGTGAGCTGAATTTTGAAGCGATGGTTCCTGATTACTTGAAATCTACTTCACTCAGAAAAAACTTACTTCGATTTCGATTCAACTAAATTTTACATTTTATCGCATGGTTTAATGATTTCGGACTACGAAGCTTGGAAAAATGTATATCGTTCTCTATTTCAATTGGATTTAAGTAAATAATATCGAAACATACCTATTGTGTACAATTATTGTTCTGATCTGAAAGTTGCGACGCAAGGTTTGGGGGGTCGGCTAATCCCTGTTATTTTTTAAGTGGTATAAATGAAACGCCACTATTTAATTTTATAATAAGTGCTAGCTGACCCGACAGACTTCGTACTGCCTCAACCGATATAAAAAAGACCTAGACTTTTATAGCCCGCTACCATACCACCCGCTACCCTCTTCCCGCTTCTCCACTACCGTCTACCCGCTACCCCGTTATACCCTGCTACCCTGTTACCCACTACCCCATTTCCCGTTACCCAATACTTCTAAACGCTACCCGCTACACCAGTAATTGCTACTCACTACCGACTACCCCGCTTCTAAGTCATGACAAAATAAAAATAAAAATCTTGCCAACAAAAATTAATAAATAAAAAATAAGGGTCGATCATAGAGGGGTACAAATTTAGCGTTGTATGTATTTTAGTATGATGTATCATGAAAAAATAAAAATTTAAATAAAAGGTAGGTATAAGTTAAGTATAATAAGAAAAACCATCCGCGTTTTCTGTCTTCGATCTGACGACTGTTGGATGATGCAATCGGTCAGGTATATCTCTGGGGCCTGATTATGGGGTTTGCGGCGGATCGTTTTCAATTCGACCTTTCAAATTCGACTCGCTTCGTATTTCCTTATTAACGAACTCGCGGCGAAGCGAGAAAACGCCTTCCAATATTCCAGTGATTTGACACTTAATATTCCAGTTAATAATGTGAACAGTGTTGCCGCATGTTAAAATTTAAATGAGTCTCCGCTGCTGAAAAAAGTAGTCATATAATAAAAATAAATTTTATTTTTCACACAAAGGTTCTTCTAATGGAAGATTCTGAACTTTGGCAGTTGATAGCGGCCTTTTTTGAAGCTACATCTTTTGGTTATCATTAATCCAGTCTGTTTTGCAAGAGTATTGATTACATTTTATAATTTGCATGAGAAGAAGAATGTTAATAAGCATGCAGAAATGAAAATAAACTCTTTTTTCATGCACTAACTGTAGAATACTGAAAAAGATAAATCAAATTTAATAACATGAGACCCTGAGCCCTGAGCTTATCAAAAATCACTCTATCAGAAAATGCCGAGTGGTGGTAACTCTGAATAAACACTCTTTCGTCTGTGAATCCGCCAATGAAAAGCTGTCGTATTTCAACTCGCCAGCAAACATTATGACATTTCAAATACGCCTTCGAATTCGTTAATTGGTCGAATTCAAAACGAAGAAGACGAAAGCGAACGCAATAATTGAAAAATATCAAACTCGCTAGCAAAACGATTCGCCGCGAATCCCATAATCAGGCCCCTGGTTCTTGTTATTTAACATAACTTTCACAGTTACAGGAATGTTATCTTAGGAGTACATAAATTTATAGGGTATAAATGCATTACAGGCAGCCCATGGTTAAATCCTCTCGTCCATTCACCGTTTATGCAGACAGGACCATAGATCTTCCGGCCTTGGGTGCTCTCATCCGTTTTTGACAAGGGATGCTTCTGCACAATATAGTAGGACGCGGATATCAATGTTTTATATCAAAAATATAATTAAAGACATGAAGAAGTCGTGAAATATCGACGAAACGTCGGGAAAGATGGAATAAGAGTCGTTTTATTTGCATCTAAAATCAATTGACTAAAATAGCACGCTTACAAAGAAACAAAATTTTTATTTCAACTTTCACGGGTACTGCCTCTTGCGAAGAACTGCTAAAACTTCCAAGAATATCAATCTGTCAAGAAAAAAAGTGCTTCTCAACTAAGCCGTTCGGGATCGGTTGCGAAAAAATTAGATTTTTGCCAATATCTCGACTATCATAAGACTTGTAACCCATTTTGGTGTATAGAGTTCGAACAGATGATGTATCATTTTCATGGGTTTTGGATTCGAAAATCATGAGACACATTTTTTTTTATAATGGGCACGCACTCAAGGGGTTTATTGTTTATATATGTATATGTATTCCCTTTTTATGTCAAAGCACAGTGCTAGCGATAGGGAAAATGTGATAGACGTAGAGGGTTTAGGGTGAAGTGTCGGTTAACATTGGTCTTGAATTCTTGAACACTGAAATGACTGGGGAAGACAGAGTGTGGAAAAGATTTCCACATTCGCATAGTACGGCTAAAGAACGATTCTCTGAACATGACCGTACGACCGAAGTTGGGCTCGAGGGTGAACTGATGGGTATTCCTGGAGGCACGGGTATTACGGTTGAATATCTTAAGGGGATGAATGCAATCTCTAGACTAGAGCATAACCGCTTCAACGATACAAGTATTAAAGTCTACGCGGTTTTTTATTCCCCATTGTACAATGCTGTTAAGTCAGAGCACTTAGCTTATCATATTTTGCCATTGCAGTTCCACTTCCGAAGAGGAGGGATGTGAGTCTAGGTCGTCTGGGAACAAATATGAAAAGCTAAGGATACCTACTACTTCTAAGATAGCTTTGTGCCAAACTCTATCAAATGCTTTTGAAATATCAAGTGCAACAATCTAACTTTCTCTAAAACGATGTAAAGATTTGTTCCACTGTTCGGTGAGATAAACCATCTGATAACCAGTGGATCTGTTACTGTGAAAGCTGTATTGCCGGTCATTAAGAAGCTTTCCGTCATCAAGATATTTCTTAAGATGATAATAATTTATCAGCGTATAGGCTGGGTAAATGCTGATTTCCAACTGCTCGGAACGAGACCAGAACAATAGGATAGATGGAATATGGTAAAGCTGGTATACCATCCAGTCCAGCGGATTTGTGTATGTTTAGATCTTTTAGGACCCTTGCTACAGCACGAGTGCGAAAGAAGATTTGTCCTATGGAATCATTGACGCGCTCGAGTACTGGGGGAGTCATGACACTCTCTGGCAGCGAAGAGTTGGAGGCGAACTGCCAAGCAAAAAGGTTAGCATTCGCGAGAGAGCTAAAAACTGGAGTGTCATTGTTAACGAGTGTAGGGACCGAGGAGGACATTGCAGTATTTTTTGGTAGGTAAAAATTTGGTCAGTCGAATATGGACATTGCAGGCCTTCCTGGCTTGTTTCCGGTTTTCCTCTTAGTTAAAAATAGTTCTCACTACCCTGAGCCTACCACTGAAATAAAAACCCAATTCCGAGTCTTGGTTGCCGAGATATTTGCATTAACAGATATTCTTTATATGGGTATACAGTGTACAGCGACACTGACCTAGCTAAAAGAGTGAAGATCCAGACTCAGATGGCTTGGTCACGTGGAGAGGATGGACACCAATGCTCCGGCCCGTATAGTCTTCGAATCCACCCATAGGGTGGACGCAGTAGAGGAAGACCAAGGTTCAGGTGGCGCGCGCAAGTTGAAGATGACCCCAACCAACTCGGCGCGCGAAACTGGAGACAGCTAGCTAGGGACCGGCGGCGCAGGCCCTCCGATTATGGACACGAGTAGGATTCGAACCCACACGCTTTGCGTAACAGCCAACGCACATAACCACTACGCCACGGGCACTACAGATCGTTGTGGTTTGAATTATTTATGGTGCATCTACTTCGCCCTAATTTGAATTGGGGCCTGATTATGGGATTCGCGGCGAATCGTTTTCAATTCGACTCGCTTCGTATTTCTTTATTAACGAATTCGCGGCGGAGCGAAAATATTTCTTCCAATATTCCTGTGATGTTACACTTTTGGTTTGACCATTTCTTCCAGAATTCCACTGATTTGATAAACACTCTTTCGCCTGTGAATCCGCCAAAAAAAAAGCTGTCGGATTTCAACTCGCCTGTAAAGATAAACATTATGATTATGACATTTCAAATTCGCCTTCGGATTCGTTAATTGGTCGAATTCGAATCGAAGAAGGCGAAAGCGAAAGCAATAATTGAAAAAATGTAAAACTCGCTAGCAAAACAATCTGCCGCGAATCCCATAATCAGGCCCCTGCCTCCGCCGACCAGCTTATGCTCTCTAAAAACTCAGTATGAAATTGAAACACGTCTATACGTTGGGATATAAGATTTATTCTATAGTCTGGCTTTTGATTTCTTCTTCTATTTATAAAATATGTATGTAAGCATGTCGTTGCTGAAATACAACAAAAAGTATTTCTTTAAAAAAATAAAAAAAAATCGTTTCTTTCAGAATCTGACAAATTTATCGAATATAAGACAATTCAGCCTCATGCATTCAGAATTGGAATCTTGGATCTCCGATAAACATTTCTGCATTCATCAACTTTTTTGTCAGTTCAATCATATTTTGTTGAAGTCATTTTGAATTTATTTACAAACACTAAATGCGCTCTACCCTGCTAGCTCAGGGTAGTTTTACTTTAGTTAAATAGTTTAAACGATTAGTTATAGCTTATGATCTAAGTGGCTTAAAATAGTAATTAGTCAAATTTAATTGAATTGACGCCCATGTCGATTTGTCCTCCGCGATAGCTTCCCCTCTTTTTCTTTGTTTTTTCGTGTTTGAAGGACTTGCCGCGAGTGAATTTGAGGTCACGATTGGCTCGATCACCCCACGATCCATGGGCGTTTTTCTAAAAACGAAACAAAGTTATTTTCAATCACATTTTCGAATGGCTTTTATCGCTAAAATACAAATATAACTGCAACTCACCAAATAAATTGTGATTTAAATTTACATGAAACAACTAAAATTCGCAACTCTACGTCTAATCGTCAAATGTAATTTTTTTATTGCTCGGTGTTCCTCCACTGTTGCCGAAGGATTTGTTAAAACCACCACCACCGCCGCCGCCTCGTGCACCACCAAAACCACCACGACCGCGACTACCTCCACGACCACGGTCACCACCACCGCCACGGCCACGATCACCGCCACCTCCACGGCCACGATCACCGCCACCTCCACGGCCACGATCACCGCCACCTCCGCGACCACGGCCGCCAAATCCACCACCGAAGGACTTCCGACCTCCATCACCGCCTCCTTCATGTTTGTTATCGTTTCCGCCGAATGATTTTCTAAAACCACCGCCGCCGCCGCCTTCTCCACATCCACCGCCACCGAACTTCTTAAATCCGCCGCCACCGCCACCGCCTCCACGGCCACGACCGCGATCACCTCCACCACCTCCACGATTTCCACCACGGTTGTTTCCTTTGCCGCGGAAGCCGCCTCCGTCACCGTTCTTGTTCTTCCAGTCGTTTCCTTTGTTCTCATTCTTTTGTTTTTGATTTTTCGAGTTGCGAATTTTTAATTGCATCACAAATTGCATGTTGCCGATTTATGAAAATATAAGAAAGGAGAATTGAAACACAAATTAGCATTGAAATAAATACAAATTTGAGATATAAAATAAAATGTTTCAGATTGTGTCAAGATGCCAGAAGATAAGTGCCCCCAAATGAGGTAGATTTTGGAGACTATTTTAATGCTTATTTGTGCCTCAATTCACCTTTCCAAGGAGAGGAAAATCTCTTTTCTTTTGTGGGAGGCACTTACCTTAGCTTCAAACGACATGTCGAGTACACGAGGATCGATTTCGACTTCCTCTGTGACAACGCGTCGGAATGGGGTGTTCTTTTTCGGACCACTACCATTCAAATTGGGTTGGTTCTTTTTGAAGTCTCCATTGGGAGTGGATGTGTTAACCTAATTCGATGTATTACAACAACAAAAAGTGTCAAATTAATTGGAGATGCCACTAGAGCAGGGTTTACAGAATGGAATTCAAAAGAAAACAAGGAGAAATGGTCCACGTTCCCCCTCTTTTTTAAGAATTAGACAAACAAAGGGAAAGAAAGCAACTTACAGCATTTCCATTTTCTCCAGCTTTAGTAAAGTTGGTATACTTGGGCTTCTCAGCGGCTGCAGATTCATTGAATTTGCGTTTTTGTCCTGGTTTGGGTACTTCTTTTCCTTCATCTGAGTCGGAACTGTCACTGGACGAACTGCCAGCCTTCTTCTTTGCTGGTGTGGCAACTGGTTTCTTTGTTGTTGGTTTTTCTTCATCGTCGTCTGAAGAACTATCATCACTTGAATCGTCCATGGCTTTCTTTGCTGCAGCAGGTGCTGGCTTAGCAACTGCGGCTTTCTTTGCTGGTGGTTCATCATCGTCCGAGGAATCATCATCGGAGCTTGATTCAGCTTTTTTAGCTGGAGCCGCCTTGGCGGGAGTTTTCTTTGCTGGGGGCTCGTCGTCGGATGAGGAATCATCTGAATCGGCCTTCTTTGCTGGAGTTGCTGCTGCTGCTTTTTTGACAACTGGTTTCACAGCTGGGGTTTCTTCGTCTGAGCTGTCATCACTGCTGGACGAATCCTTCTTGGCTGGAGTTTGTTTTGCCGCAGGTTTGGAGGCTGCTTTAGCAGCGGGCTTGGCTTCTTCGTCAGAAGAGCTGTCGTCACTACTAGATGCTGGTTTCTTTGCAGCAGGAACTGGCGTCTTGGCAACCGGCTTGGCTGCAGGTTTTTTTTCCTCTTCGGAGCTGCTGTCGTCGCTGCTAGATGCGTTCTTTGCGGGAGCAGCCTTCACAGGAGATTTTGCTGGAACTGGTTTCTTAACTTCTTCCTCGTCTGAAGAATCATCACTTGACGAGTCAGCTTTCTTAGCAGCTACTGGAGGCTTGGCTGTCGCAGCAACTTTTTTAGCAGCTGGTTTTTCATCTTCACTGCTGTCTTCTGAGGAATCTTCGGTATCGGCTTTTTTGGTAGGTGTCGCTATTACTGGAGTTTTGGCGGCAGCCTTTGCTGGTGGCTTAGCAGCCATTTCTAGATCCTCATCGCTGTCATCACTGTCACTTGAAGAGTCGGCCTTTTTAACCGGTTTAGGTGTGGCTGCTGGAGCTGGTTTTTTGGCAGGTGCCTCATCTTCGTCTGAACTACTGTCGTCACTTGATGAATCGGCTTTTTTAGCAGCCGGTGCAGCCTTTGCGGGGGTTGGTTTTGCTGCTGGTGCTTCGTCCTCACTGTCGTCACTTGATGAATCGGCTTTTTTAGCAGCTGGTGCAGCCTTTGCGGGTGTTGGTTTTGCTGCTGGTGCTTCGTCGTCGTCACTGTCGTCACTTGAAGATTCTGTCTTTTTGGCTGCAACAGCAGGCTTAGCGGGGGTGGCTGCTTTCTTTGCTGCTGGTTTTTCATCTTCATCGCTAGAGGAATCTGAAGAAGAATCCTTTTTGGCTGCGGCTGGTTTTGCTGCAGGAGCTTTTCCATTTGCAATTACTGGTTTTTTGGGGGCCTCATCCTCGTCGGAGTCACTACTGTCATCACTTGAGCTTGCGGCTTTTCCTTTAAGCTCGGGTATTTTTTTGCTCCCTGTAGTCTGATAATGATTAAGAATTTCTTCCAGCTTCGGGCATCCTTTAGGAAGTGCAACCTAGACGGATGGGAGTGATTTTTGTGTAAAATTTTAAACTTTTCAAGTCAACCATATAGGAAAAACCGCATGGCGGGGAAGTCACACATTGGTTGTTTACTTACAGCTTTTGTTTTTTGTTGGAAAACTTGTGCAAGAGTTTTATCTTTTTTCGTAAGATAGTCTAGAAATAATGCAGCCGCTAATTGATCGGTTGCTGCCATTTTAAAAATAATATTTTACCACTTTTTCACTAATTTTTTCTTCAATATTGGAAAAACACGTGCTGATGCGTATGAAGCGAATTGGTCAAAGAAATCAGAAATGGCAGACGTAAAGCAGAAAATGAAAAGAGGAAGATAAGGCTGTAAAAATGGGTTTTCTCTTTCTGTTGAGTACAATACAAATATAAGTACGAGAATCAAGGTGGCGCTTTATTCGATATTGAGTTTTTGAAATCTTAATGGTAAGCCTACAATGCAAAATTGCTATTAACCCTACAAAATTATTGGCACAAAATTATAGTCCACTAATGAACAATTTTAGTGTCATACTAGCTTAAAATGCATTTCAGTCATGACCCAAACGTCACTTCAAGCTAGTATCACACTAGATTCTCTTTCAATTGTTCATTATATGCTGATTCCACGGACGCTAATCACGAGATTAAGCGAAGTAGATTAAGAACAAATCTCGACTTTTATAGGGTTTCGGGTACATATTCGTAGTTCAAAACGTATAGTAATAGAACGTTTAATATAATACTACTTTTTATCTACCCTTAATCCCAGAAAAGTCGAGATTTCTTCGTAATCTGCTTCACGAAATCTCGTGATTATCGTCAGTGGAATCAGCATATTACACAATTCGCACACGGCCTAAATTTGTTTTCTCAAATCTTTTAACATTTGTTATAAAAAGGTAAACGAATACATCATAATTAAATATGAACTGTATTTCTATCGTTTTGTTGAGAATTTCTGAGGAAATAGGTCTTCAAACGTATCCAAAATCACTGTTTTCATTAATTCGTCGTTCGTGCTTATGTGGATAATGCCTTATGGCGTTTTCGTTTTTAAAATTATAACATCCCTGACTAGTCATTTGTGTTCTGACCTTAATAGTCGAATATCAGACAGCTGTTTTCGAACATAACTGACACTTCGCAGTCATCTGCATTTTTCGATTTCTTGAAATTTTGAAATAAATTTAAATAAAATTCTTCTTGAAATAATAAATCATCTAAGCCTAACACAAAAAAAGTAAGTAAATATTTATGTTCTAAATTATACCTACTAGGTATATGCTGAAATTTAGCATAAGTTCATTTTTGGCAAACATTTCTGCAAAGTCCAGTTTGCGGTGTTTGTTTTTCTTTGCTTGTTTTTTTGCTACCTCTTTCGCCT
The DNA here is from genome assembly GCA_943590905.1 of Sphaerophoria taeniata. Lineage (NCBI taxonomy): Eukaryota > Metazoa > Arthropoda > Insecta > Diptera > Syrphidae > Sphaerophoria > Sphaerophoria taeniata. The sequence goes on from OX016541.1 coordinate 151,230,881, forward strand.
TCAGACGAATTTTCTCATGACAGCTCTAGCACTAATCAAAATGGCCTCTGCCAAGTACCACCGTCGGAATTTGCCTTAAAACTTTATCCGATTTTCCTAAAATCTAACCGGCTTATGAAAAAATCAATTCACAAAGTCCAACTTAAAACTAAAATTCCAATCGAAACCCATAAAACAGTGAGAATCCCTCAAAATTTAACTGAAGAAAATGTGCTGAGTTGAATGAGTTTTTTTTGTCGATGAAGTGAAACTCATACATTTCCTGCTCGGGTTTTTTTTATCAACACAAACTACACGCAAACGAACACTCATCAAATTACTTAACGCGTTTAATTGCCATGGCGAATGGTAGCGGAGGTGGCGGCGGTGCTGGCGGCGGCACATCCTCGTCCGAAAGTTCGCGCGACGACGGGTCATTGTACTTAAAGAAAATCGGTAGTGCTCTGTTCTATGGAATGGCCTCATTTATGATCACAGTGGTCAATAAGACAGTCCTCACATCGTACCAATTCCCATCGTTTCTGTTTCTGAGCTTGGGTCAGCTGTGTGCCAGTATAATTGTCCTCTATATGGGCAAACGACTGCGTTTGGTTACCTTCCCCGACATTAGCAGAGACTCGTTCGGAAAGATTTTTCCCCTGCCATTGATATTCCTGGGAAACATGATGTTCGGCCTGGGTGGCACAAAAGAACTCAGTCTTCCGATGTTTGCCGCATTGCGGAGGTTTTCAATTCTCATGACAATGTTGTTGGAATTGAAAATCCTCAAAGTACGCCCATCGACGGCTGTACAAGTCAGCGTGTATGCCATGATCGGTGGAGCCCTTCTAGCAGCCAGCGACGATCTCTCTTTCAACATGAAAGGCTATGGCTATGTGATGATCACAAACTCACTAACAGCCGCCAATGGAGTGTTTGTCAAGAAGAAATTGGACACCATCGATATGGGAAAATATGGCCTGATGTTCTACAACTCGCTGTTCATGTTCATTCCAGCCCTCATGGTGACCCTATTCACCGGTGATCTAGAGCTATCTGTCAATTTCTCCCAATGGAATAACATCTTCTTCATTGTGCAATTCCTCATGAGCTGTTTCATGGGCTTTGTTCTATCCTACAGCACAATGCTGTGCACACAATACAATTCAGCCCTGACTACCACAATTGTCGGATGCCTGAAAAACATATGCGTGACATACTTGGGAATGTTTATCGGCGGCGATTACATATTCTCCTGGGTGAATTGCATCGGAATTAATATAAGTGTGTTTGCTAGTCTGCTGTACACGTATGTGACTTTCAGGAGAAAGCAGGCGCCCGACAAGGAATTGCTCATACCGATGGCTAAAGTCGAGTCTGTATAGCATAGAATTAGGAAGTGTCTGCAGCAGCATGTCGACATGTGTAATAGGCGTTAGGATTTTTAAGCGAGGACTCCATGCCACTTGACAACACACCAGATGACGATGAGGAAAAGTGTACCAAAGCCATAATTTAATAGTTTTTTATTAAGCGACTTAGTTGTAAGTTTTTTTGTTTATGTAAAAAGATAAGAAGACAAAATTTGCACTCTTGATTTTTATTTCTCTTAAGACGACCGCTTGATTGTTCCTGTTGAGTGCTTTATTTATTCAGAGCAAAGTTTTATTTCGATGTTGATAGTGTCTCGATGTTTTGGAATCGATAAGAAGGAAACGAACAAACGAATTTGTAAAATAAAACAAACATTTACATCTATTAACCTAATTTATGAATAAATGAAAACAAAAACACATTTTTATCGACTTTGAATTTCAGCAAGTGCATTAGGGATTTGCGTTTGCGTCTCTGTCTGGCATGGCTCTTTGTTGTTTTGGAGAGCTATTGTGTGTCGTAAACAGTAGGCAGTAGACACAATGATCAAATAGATCCAGCAGATTAGGTATAGGTACTCGTTTCAGGCGGCACGTGAATAAGGTTTTTGTTATTGTTTTTTTTTTTCTATTTGTTCGGTGTCTTTGCATGCGTCGTCGCTCGTAGTGACTCTTGATTACACGAAGCAATGAATGAGTTTGACAAGGTCAATGTTTTATTTGTGGACTTGGTTGTTTTTTAAAGCGAAATGTATGAAGCCGTGAGCAGAAGGTAGAAGGTGAGCCGCAGAGTTGTTAGTGAATTTAATGAATAATGACTTTCAAGCTGTTGTAAAAAGTTTATTGAAAATCGCGTTTTTAATTGAAGTCTTTTTGTAGATAATGAGAATCTTCGAATCCATAAAAACTCGTTATCTTTCGAATTTACTTTGTTTAATGTCTTTAGGTGTGGAAGCAATTGTTTTGAATGCTTTCTTGATAAATAAACGCTAGCCGCTTGCTCTGTTTAAAACCATATGTCGCAAGTCAAATTGGTTGAAACGTAACCACGACGGATGTCGACCATAATCAACTATTTTATCTAGAAGTGTAGGTATAGGCGACCTTGAGTTTTTTTTTTAATTGCGACGACTTACATTAGGCAAGTTGTGCGTTAATATAAATTTAAGAGTTTGTAGCGGCAGCTGTGTAGGAAATTCGAGATGCCTTCAGGAAGTTCCATTAAGCCGCCAAAAGGCCCAGGAAAAGTCTGCTCGACCACCGGTTTTTAAAACTTCATGTCATTTACCTTTAGTTGGTGGCTAAAGTTTCCACTCTGCTGATGAGGTAGGCATTCTTACGGTCGCCTCCCCGACTAATATGAATTGTATGAAAAGTTGAAAAATGCAAAATTCTTGGTTGAAAACTTTAATGAAGACAAATGTGAACAGTAAGGTTAGGTGCAGCGGTCAGCAGTTGTGTGCATCACGGGAACACTTCGCTCAACACCAACAGCAGCTTTAGAAGTAAGTAAAGAAAGTGGTTGGGTGTTGTAGGATCTGGGGGCGTACGCTGTATTTTTTCCTACACACCAAGTGCTTACTTTACCTCCTAGTGGTAACCACCGGATACTGGTTATATCACTTGATAAAACTTGTGAAACTTTTAAGCACGTTTCTACAAATTTGGAGGTTAATGCGTGGGGTTAACATCCCCTCCACAGTAGAAAACTTAATCGTTATGAGAGAGATAGTAGCCTCGGAAAATGACCCCTCTTTTGGTAACCAGACCCGGAACGACAACGGACTCTGAATTGAGAGTTTGTACCTGAAACGTAAGAACACTCTACACTCCAGGTGCAACTCAGAAACTTGAATCTGTCCTCTCGCAGTATAAGGCAGACATTATTGCGATCCAGGAAATACGATGGATAGGATCAGGGACAACAAAAAGAAAAAAATTGTGACATTTGTGACGGAATAACAACAGATAACGGCTTCTGACTTATCGACTTTGCTGCAGCTCGTAATACGGTGATAAGTAGCACTAGGTTTCCAAGACGAAAGATTTACACAGCAATCTGGCGATCTACGGATGGTCGAACCACCAATCAAATCGACCATATGCTAATCAGAGCAAGGCACGCATCCATCATCTTAAACGTGTACACTTTCCGAGGAGCAAATGTCGATTTTGACCACTTTCTGGCTGTGGCTAAGCTTAGAGCTCGATTATCAAATGACAAGAAAACACGTGCGGCCCAAAAAAAAGAAGTTAAACATCGGTTGCCTTAGCACTCCGGATAATGCCAGAGACTACAGTGAGCGCCAGAGTGAACGACTCTCCGTCATCCTCCCAAATACTACGTGGTTGAAACGTAACCACGACGGACGTCGACCATAATCAACCTTGAGTTTTTTTTTTTTTTTAATTGCGACGACTTCCATTAGGCACGTTGTCGAAAAAAGAAAAAAATTAAAAATCGCCAACAGTTCACCCTCGTTGAAAAGAGTATCTACGCAGTCCTCAGTCTCCATTAAGGTTTGACTGTTGTCGACATCTGTAGAAGGTTGAATCGTCGCCGGAGAAGACAAGGGTACAACGTCAACTACCGATGGTAGAGATGACGATGTACCAGGCTTCTCGGCCACAGGTTCACCTTCAAGTTGGTGTGGAAGCTCGCAGTTTGCAGGGACCTCATCTTTTTTGTAGACTTTTTAGATGACAGTCTCAAAGCCGTATCTTATGGAGCCTTTTGTTAGCGCTAGTGGAGCCAGGGATTCCTTATTGATCACCACAATGGCGCTTCTATAAGAACCCTTAACTTCTTCCAGCTTAGCGATCTTCCAATTTTGCGTAGGCAAGGATGGATTGCTGATCTGCATTATCTGGAGTATGTCCTCCATGCAGGAAGGTTCAGCTGGAATCCATGTGCGGGCTCTACGTTGCCTAAGCAACAACTTCGAGCTTCGCACCTGGCCAGATTTCTAACCTAACCTAACCTGCTGACAGCAAGCTTTTACATATCACAAGACCTCTGATCGTCACAAACGATGAGTTTGATATGCCCTTGATGCCAACCTCTATCGCTTATGGAGGGAGTTGAACCTGGAAATTCTCTCATGAGGCTTAAAAAGCCCGCTAAGAGTTTCAGCTACACCACCTGCCACCGATCAGATGAAATCGTGCCATCTATATCGCTCTCGTCGATAACCGCAACAACCATCTTGCCTTTTGCCACATCGCTGTATGGCGTCCTATCAGTGGGAGTGGGATTGAAGGGAGTGCTGGTGTTTTGCACATAAGGCCGTTTTGGTGTCGAAGTGGCCCCCTCCAGAGATGGTTCGCGCTTTGACGTTAAATCATTCGTCCTGGGTGTTGAAAGGACGCTTTGGGCCCATCTAATTCGGGCATCAAGCTTCGAGGTCCCTCCAGCATCCAGTGATGCACCAGATGCTTTCAGGATTCTCGCAGCCTGACGCCTTTTGTTGTTGATGGCCTTAGAAGGTCTCTGCCTTTTGTCGATTTGTGTAACGGGAGGTTTACTCCCTGAAGCATTTGACCGTTATTCACAATCTCGCCACTGCTCGAATTAAATTTGTTTATTTGTTTCATCTACAAGCTTAAAGCTAACAGATATGATCTTAATATTTAAATATTATAATATAAATTAAAAAGTAAACAACAGGAATAAATTAGTCTTAGTCAGCTTTGAAGCCGTGCTGCAGTTCGGTTTTGAAGGAGTACCGGTCTCATTTTTGTTTTGTTTTTTGTTCTTCTTCATCTAAAACCCACGAGCTCAGAAGAAAGGGAGGTCCGTCTGCACAGAGATTCGCATGTACAGATAAGGCTGGTTTATCCTGAGGTCGCCAGGTATCCGGCTACTCCGTTAGAGACTGAGCTATTTTTGAATTGGGCCCTCAGCCAGGCACGGGTCGTATAGACCTTAGATCCAGCCCAAGTTGGGAAGTGAGGATTTAGGAAGGAAGAGGTGGGGGTGAGGAGTCAGACAATGTTAGACATCGATCTGACAGGAAGGAGGAGGATTAGGAACCGTAGACAGCGTTAGCCATGCTACAGAGAGTTGCAAGGAAACGACAGACAGTCTTGAGATCGTTCTGAAGTATATGAATAAGAAACGTCGAACAGCTTTTTCGTCGTACCAACGTGGGAGATGGGAGCGCAGTTGGTGACAGGCTAGCTTTTGGGCCATTCTTTTGTTGGAGTGGAAAAGGATTGGGTGGGGAAGAGGGATATGGGTCGCCCTTTAGTTTCAGGACTCATCTGGAGAAAATTCTCGAGAATCTTTGACCTTACTCAGCTTCTTCCACTCGACAAGTTCGGCGCCCGGGAAGAAGAAATTAACTGCAGAAAATGATTTCTTTATGTTTGCGTTTTTTAAATGCTTACCTCTTGTTGAACATCAATTGTGCAAGTTCTTTCGACCCAAATCGACCCAAAATATTCAACAAGTAGGAAGTCATTCTTCAGCGTAAAAATCTCACTTTTCTTTAAATTTATTCTTAAGCAAATCTATACGTGGTGAGACCATTTATTACAGCAGACAAGATACAACCGAGACACATCAAGGTTTCTATTTTTAGATATTTTGACTCAAGTTATAAACTATTATTGTTGAACTGTCGGTACCTTCATGGTGTTCTTTTCAGATAAGAATCGTCCGCTATTCATCTATCGATAGATGCTGTGGCTTCATTGAAGTTTTCAATGTCATTAGTCATTCATTGCCTTTCAACCACCTGCTCGTGTGATAAGCTTTGAAGAAGATTTTACTCTTAACTCTTGAGATTAATTGTTTATTCCTTGATTACGTCTGTATCTTAAAATAACTCGATGTTAAGCTGCATTCATCTGATTAAACAGAAAGCCACTTGTAGAAACCGAATATTGTTTTGAGAACCTGTTTGTGAACTTAACACCACCAGTAATGTTGAGTCTCTCTTTATAGGTTTAATGCCCCTCAGTATTGACCCAGCTTGAAACTGGTTTCAATTTTTATCTCCACTAATCAATTAATTTCATTCAAGCCGCGCGCGATATGTTATGCAGACTACCTTTTAGAGCACTCCAACGAAACCGAACCGCATCACTATTTCGTGCTGAGTTGTCTTCAGCAAGCAATTTGACCCTCGACAAAGATGAACCCATCGATTCCGAAGAACCCCAAACAGAAAACTTGGACAGCTTCACAAAAGAGTACCTGAGCAATCGCATCGAAGTGTCGCCATTTCAGAGGTTTCTTCTGAGCGCCGGTTCTTCACTCGCCTCCATTGTTGACCCACATCGGTAATTTGATTGTATTCGACCACAATGTTCCAAGTGTTAGTAAATTTATGATTTTTCAGTCATGACATGATTGCCTGTTTGGGAGAAACAACTGGAACGGATGCTCTTGAAAGTATGCTAGAAACAATGAAGGAGAGTGCAGAGGGACAACGCATTTTAGCTGATAAGCCTCGTATCAATACCAAAACCGTTGATATGTCTTATCTACGAAGTCTGCCCGATGAGACTTTTGGCAGATCGTATGTGAAATTCTTGGACGATAATGTAAGAGACTTAGAATAGGGCGACCATTCTGTTTAACGATTGTTGTCTTTCTAGAATGTAACACCAGATTCACGCATGGAGGTTCGGTTCTTAGACGATGCGGAGCTGGCTTATGTGATGACGAGGTATCGCGAGTGTCATGACCTAGTGCACACGATCTTGGGTATGCCGACAAACATGTTGGGCGAAGTGGCTGTTAAATGGGTGGAGGCTTTGAATACTGGCTTGCCGATGTGCTATGGCGGTGCGGTTTTCGGTGCCGCTCGATTAAGGCCAAAGTGAGTGTGATTATCTAATTTTTGGTTAGACCGATATATAGCGATGCTACTTCAGCGATGGAGTAGTTCTTATCAATAATTAAATACGTGTGTTTGTGTTCGAAGTACTTAGAAGTAGTGTTCGACTTCTGAAACCTTATCAAACTTGTAGAACACGGAAGTGCGTCATGACGAAGATAAAATTATCGCTATAAGCAGGCAGGCATAAGATTGAACATTAAAATACTAATTTTTGTTTGTTTTCTTAGGCAAAGGAAGGAGTATAGGTCGCGATATCTTCCGTGGTCGATACAAAACGGAAAGTCAATCAAACCACTTATGGCTGTGTATTGGGAAGAGCGATGGAAGCAACCCATTTCGGAACTGCGTGAAGAATTAGGCATCACTCCGTTGAAATAAATTGATTTTTTACATGCAAAGACTTTATAGCTTAGTTTATTTTAATAAAAATTCTTTATTCATAAAAGAGATTTACTTACTTACTTAGGGTGACGCTACAGTCCGGTGTGGACTTGGGCCTCAATCAACAGTCTCCGCCAGCCAGCTTGGTTCTTAGGTTGCGGTCTGCAGTTTTGCACTCCAAGTTGATTGAGGTCGGGAATAGTGTCGGGCCGGGCCGGAGCATTGGTGTCCATCCGCTCTAAATATCCGAGCCATCTGAGTCTCTGGACCTACCCTTTTGGCTAGGTTCATGTCCCTGTACAGCCCGTAAAGTTACCTTAGTTGCTCGAGAGTGGGCTTTTCCACTCAATTGCTTTCTTAGCCCAAGGAAATAGCGATTAGCAAGAGTTATTCTTCATATGATCTCGGCGCTGGTTTTATTGCCCGTTTTAATGGCGGAGCCTAGGTAGGCAAACTCCTCTACTACCTCGAAGTTGTATACGTCTATTGTGACGTTATCGGCGTATGCGAGAAGTTGAACAGACTTTTGGAAGATAGTGCCTCTGGTGTTGACGGCGGAGTCTTCTCAAGAACGATGTTAAAGAAATGGCATGACAGTGCATTGCCTTGTCTGAATCTTTTTTCGACATCGAAAGATTCCGCAAGCTCGTTGCCAACCTAGATGGCACAGCGTCGTCATTTTGCACAAGCAACCGTCTTGGCAGGGATGCCAAAACTAGACATAGCTCCATACAGTTCGTCGCTATAGATGCTGTCATACGCGGCCTTAAAATCCATTAAAAGGATCTGCCGTAATCTGAAAATTTGGTCGATGGTTGACTTTCCTGGCCTGAAGCCACATTGATAAGGACCAATCAGATTGTTGATGAAAGGCTTCAGTCGTTCACATTATACGGTAGAGAGGATCTTGTAAGCGATGCTAAGTAGGCTGATTCCTTTGTAGATGGCGCAGTTTAGAGGATCTCCCTTTATGAGGATCGGGCAAACAATGCTGAGGTTCCATTCATCGGGCATGCATTCTTCCGACCATATCTTACAGATGATTTGGTGCATGCTCCTATCTAGATCGTTGCCTGCTGCTTTCAACAGCTCGGCAGCTGGACCATCTACTCCAGCGGGTCACGTTCACAGAATTGTTGATGTGACTCCAAGCGCGAAATCCGGAAAAACCGCTCCTTTTACGGCCTCGGCTTCAAATAAGTCGAAGTAGCCCGTAAAGGTGTTCACCAACTAGTTCAGCCTAACTGGAACTGAAGACGCCACCGTTGATTCCAAAAAAAAAAGAAATTTATTCGCTGCCGTCCCCCGTTGGGAGGGCATAAGAGAGAGTATTTTATCAAAAATATTAAATAGAACCAATCAATTGGCTAGAAAATAAAATATATTGCTTGGGATTGTTTTTAACAGTCAACAATTTACTTGGCTAAGATTTGTCACGAACGTTGTAGTCTTAAAGCTAAAAATAGAGATAAACTGCCGGCAGTGAAACAGCTTCTAGGAGGATGGGGAATCTGTTTTGTGATATCCGTTTGGAGTGTCCGCTAGGTCTCCAGATGGATTAAGACCAACTTTCTGCATTAACTCGGATAGTTTTTGTGCTTTTCGGTCTTCATTGTGGGCAATTACTGTGCACAAATGTTCGGTGAGTAGCTCCTTTTTCTCCGAAGCGTTGTGCAGCTCCAGCTTAGCTTTCAAGAACTGCGCCTCAACTTTGTTGTATTGCTTCCTAAATTTTTGAATTTCTTATAAGATCAAAAGATGATTCAATCGAAAAACTCACTCAATATTGGCAAACTGAATGCAGGCGGAATCAATTTGTTTCCTCAAGAGTGCCACATCGTTAGCGAGTTCGTTATCCAACTTGGATAGCTCGACTTTGATTTCTTCGATTTTTTTCGCTTCGGCGGCAGTTTTTTGTGAACTAAATTGAGTTGTTAGATTAACAGTTTCTCGGTATGGAATTAAAAATTCAACTTACTGCGCCTCGATGGCTTTTTGTAGCAAATCCTTCTTTTGCTGATTCTGCTCCTGGATCATTTTGCGATGAGATTCAAAATCTTTAAGTGATATTCCTTTGAATGGAGACTCCACATGTTCAGATGGTTCCGGTAGAATTGACGAATTATCGAAAGAACTAGGTTGGTCTGGAATATCGGGCGAAGACGACGACAAAGATGAAAGGCTCAATGGCTCGTTTTGGTTCTGCTGTTGAGTCTTGGGAATGGGTTGATAGAACAAAGCACCTTCAATCGACTTTGACATGCTCTTATTCAAGTTTATCTCGTCCATTGAGTCCTCTTGTTGCTGTTGCTGTTGAGAAGGTACTTGACCTTTTGTGATGCTTTTGCGTTCCGGCTTTTTCGTTTTGAGATTTTCCTGTGATCGTGCTTGGTCTTTCTTGTCCGGCATCCTACGGATTCCATGACCTCTTATAGCAGCTGGTTTCACTTTAATTTAAAAGGAACACAGGAGTGTTTTAGATGTTTTAAGTAAATACGATCAAATCGAAAGTGATCGGCTCCAACTCACTTGTTTTAATTGTGTTTGATATTAGTTTGTTGATATCTTCGGGACTGAAACCGTTAAATTTATCCGACATGGTTTAAGGTAAACATAAAACTTTAAATTTTGTTTTCATAAAAATTGAATACTAATTTAAATGCAAAATAAAACAAATAAATTACAAATTGCCTACGTTGAAGGGCTTAGCAAACATTTCAATTTTGACTTTTGTGTGATGTGTCAAATCGGGGTTATCAAAACAGCATTGCCATCCCAAAGATCACGCTGAAAATGATCGTGAAATTTGTTTCGAACATGAATATGATTGCCAACTGTTGTTAACTATAAATTACATACTTTGAGTGTTTTTTGTTACTCTGATTTTTTGTTCAAGGTTGGGAAATTGAACACGGGCGTAGGTAGATTCAAATTGACCAAGAGGATCGGTAGAGCTCGTAGAGTCTTCGAATCCAACCCGGAAGGACGTCGCAGAAGAGGAAGACCTGAACCAACTTGACATGCGAAACTGGAGACAGCTAGCTAGGGACCGAGCTGGCTAGAGACGTTTGTTGGATAAGGCTCTGGTCCAACCTGGACTGTACCGCCACCATAAGTAAGTAAGAGGATCGGAAACTATATGCAGCCGATGTTATGGTGATAAATTAAGTTAAAGAAACTTGCAGAATTTCTTATTTCTTCTTTACATTGAACAAAAAAGCTCCAACAATACGAAATCGTAATTTTTTTTGTTTTCGAACATGATTAAAACAGACCTTAATTTCCCTGAAATTCGAAGTTATTTTGACAGAAAAATGCAACGAACGCGTCCCAGCATTTGACATTTGTCAAATTCAACCAGGGAAAGACCACCTTGTTCTGTTTACAAAAATTTAAAACATGCTCAAATAATTTGCAACAAAATCTTTCCAAATATTTTTCATCCTAAAATCCAATACAAAAGAATCGTACAATGGCTGGCAGAGGACGTGGTGGAAAGACTTCATCTCTAACCCAAGAACAGCTTGCAGCTATGGGTTGCATAGGCAAAGACATGCCTCAAGTTCAACTTGCGCCTCCGCCAACTTTTCCACCGCTCATGTCGAAACCTGTTACAATGGAGGTAAGTAAACTACCAAACTTACGAGAGCCGTCATGTAGCGATTTAAAATTTAAATCAACCCCAAGACAACAGCTTCACAAAACTATCAAATCCTCTGGAAGGAAGACTTCCTTAACCACATGCGAGATTCTCCCTATTACATTATACCAAAAGTTACTAAAACAGATATCCTACGATATTCAGATCAATATGTTGTAAGTAGACACCCAAACATCCTTTTATAGTTGATTCTGTTCCAAGGTTCTTTTTGATTCAAGAATGCGCTGGAAAATTCCAAAACGAAAGCCAAAGCCGACATTCCCTGGCAGTTAATGCCAAGTGAACTGTCTCCAATGTTCAATAAACGCAAATTAAATCGCGAAGGTGGGGCTCTCCAATCGAAAAAGTCAAAAACTGCGAACATCGATGATAGACTGAAGGTCCTCGAGGAGAAAGAAAAGACTGATGTCGATCCGGAAGCAAACGAAAAGAAGAACTCTGACTCTGAGGCCGAGGAAGAGGAAGAAGAGGTTTAACGATCACTCAGAATGAGAAAGTCGATGGCAATTGATTTCCTATATTTTTCTTACAGGACACAAGAGCCGATGATGAGATGGACGATGAGAATGACTACGGCAACAGCTATTTCGACAATGGAGAGGCCTACAATGAGGAAGATGATAACTTGGACGATGGGCCAGTTTATTGAATAAAGTTTTTAAAAACCAGCCTGTCTTCACTCGATTACTTTGAGGCCAGTTATCGGTTAAACTGGCTTCCTGATGGTTCACTTTTGTTGTCCGAAAGTCGATTCCTAAGCGGATACCTCGGTTTTATTGAATTGCAAGCAAAAACCAGTGCGATTTGCCAAGAAAAATGTAAAAATTAAGAGAACAACACTTAGCGCAGTTGCGGACAAAATTTATTTAAATAACAGCTTGCTACATTCTTCTCCTGGATTTCATTTAGTCAATGGATGCTGGTGGGGTGGAGTTCATGTAAATGATTCCTGACGACTTGGCCTACAAAAAAGTTAACAAAGTTCCTTATCACGAAACGCAATTGATTAGTCATGCAAACTTACAAAGCCAATGGTTCCAGCCAAGACTAAAATTCCAGTTAGCAGGACTGCGTTGTATTTGGAGTTCATTTTAGCATGATGTTCTTGCCAATCTCCCTCAGGGACTGGTAAGTCGTTCATGGTTGAGGGCTTGTGGTGTCCATGGTGGTAGGCAGCACGAGACAGAGCTCCAGCTGAAAATTGGATTTTTTTTTCATGTTGAAAATATGATTCCATTATGTAATGTGAGGTTACTGCAAAAGGTTTGGTGACTTTTCTTACCGTTTCTCAACAAAAGACCTCGGGATACCAATTGTTTTACCAACATGTTGACTTAAGTTATGGAATTATGTCTGGAAAATACAGAAATTATTGATATAAATGATTTTTTGGGAGAAAAATTCAGAATAACTTTTTTACTTTCAATTGCCTCGACTTGACAGTGTGCTGAGAAAAATAATCAAAAAAGTTGAGTTTTTATTTTACACCGTTCCACAACGAGTATCGAATCGAGATGTTTGAACGATTGTCGATTGGATGATTTTGCTGATTCTGAACGTGTTCAATTCCTAAGGGTGATATTTCACTGCTTATATCAAATTAAATTTTGACACTTGCCCATGATTTTGTTTAAATCGTCAAAATATAAAATGACACAAAACATCTTCTCACTTTAAAATAAAATAAATAGAGCGGCACGACAGCTCTTGAAGAGCCAAGGCCTAATAGCCTTTTCACACCAGACGCAAAACGCTGTTTTCAGCTGTCAGTTTTCAAAAACTCGAAATCTGTTCACACCTAAATTTCAGGTTTTTGTTTGACATTAAAAATCTTTGATGTCATATGTTCTCTTTTTAGAAGATTCACATTTTTTTTCATACACATTCGCTCTTTGTTTTTCGTTGCAAGTTTGATTCACGTTAGTGTAAGGGCCAGTTCGTTGACACTTGATCATCTTTAATCAAGGATTATTCCAGTTGATAATCTTTGATTTCGTTTGTTCACAAAAGTTGTAATTAAGAAATCCATGATTTGAGCAGTTAATTTGAGATTTCGTTAATCATCCAATTTTTCTCGATTAAGGCAATTTAATCAAGGATTTCTTAATAATAATTCAGTTTGTTCATATACTTGATTTACGCATTGACATTATATTTGAACTCCTTCAATTACTTAATAATCCAAAAGTTATCTTCTTTTGAAAACTTGCCAAGTGAACCACTCGCCCAGAGCGCACAGTTGTTCATAACCCAGAATTTTTCAGAAGAAATATTCTTAAATTTTTGTGTTAAGGGTAATTTAATATTGCTTTTTGCTTCTGCTTATTTTCTCTAGACCCTGAACTTTGCTTAGTTCTTTGTGGTCAAACGTCAGAAACAAGAAAGAACGTTACAGAACTAGAAGTCACATTGGACGGATATAAAATTAGTGGCGCAAATTTTGAAACATTTAAACTCTACTTTAAATCCACTTTAAACTAGGAGTCGACTCTAAAAACAAATTTTAGATTCAGGGTCGACTTTATCTCATTTTTGAACGACTTAAAGTATACTTTATCGTTAAAGTGGTCGTCTAACTTTAAAACGGAGAAAGCGTTCGTTTAACTCTTTAAAGTATAGTTTTGAACGAGCAGATTTTGAGATTTTCGAAGATTTTGAAGTTAAAAGAAAGCAAAGAGTTTGTCAAATTCGTGCATCCTCTTATTTAAATTCAAATATTCATTTATCATTTTTGTAAAAAAAAAAAAATATGAACCACGGGACTACCAAGCTGGATTTGCTGCTTGTTTTTTGACACTTCTTGCAGTTGTGTGTGTACGTTGTTTGCTTTTAATTTTATTACCTATTTGCCTTTTTTGAGAGTTCTTATAAACAAATTACACTTGTAGGGAAATTTATTCCTGGGCTGGAATCACGTAACGCGATAAGCGATAGTTGATAATCAAAATCAGGGTTTTTGCTCTATGTAAGGGCCAGTTGTACAAACGTGGTTCATCCTCGGATCAACGTTTGAACTCGGTTCAACTCAAAATGACTGTTGTACAATCTAGGTTCAGGTCTTAACCCACTGTTGAACCATGATCAGAAGTTACCCACAGATTTTGGGGGGTTAGCTGTGGTTCAGCCATGGATCAGGTAATTTTTAGTGCGAAAAATGTTGCTATCTCACTTTGCTATCGGAAACTGACTTACGTTTTACCCTCCGGATACCGCAAATTTTATTTTACTGTTTCTCGTGTATGTGAATAAATGAGAAAAAACAGCAACAAAAATCAGGTGGTATGTCGAAGTTTACTGAGATAGTATTGGTAAAAACACACATACTCTTTCAGCAAACTTTGACCGCAGCTTGTAGACATTGTCATTTTGACAGCTTGGTTTCCCATCTCTTTTAACTCATCTGTGCTCAACACTTGAGCAATTTCTCGAACGTCATTTCAACAAGCAGCCGATTCGATTGCCCATCGCACGTGTTTTGATTCACTTGGATTGAAAAATATCAGAAAAAATCAAATAAAGTTCAACAAATCAATTCAAAAATGGGTAAATTCCGTTCGAAACTTAGGCGCAATGCCAAAGGCAAAACATGGGCCAAAGGAACATCAGCAACAACCAACCCCGTTGAAATGAAACATCGTCTCAAAGCCAAGTCGCGATTTTTTCAACCAAACATCAGTCTAGGTAAGAAATCTTGTGATTGCCTCTTTTGAGATTCTATTCAAACACATTTGATCATAGCTCCACCACCGCCAGAGCCAGGAAAGACAACCTTAACACTGGAGGCAGTGCTCAAACACGAACAGCGTCAACTATACGCAAACACCAACAAGGAACCAACTGTTCAGGGAAAGTAGAACCCGACGAGGAGGATTCATCAGTGACGAGACCATTGACGACCTTTGAAACGATTCTCCGCAACGCTGGCTTTAAAATTGTTCGAGTTATTAAGCAACAGGGTTTCACTTAGGGACTCTATCCTGTGTACATGTTAGCCTGTCGGCCAGCGACGTGATCAAAATAAAAGGGATAAGTTTAACTGCTCAACGTTGTTTTATTTACGTTTTACATGAATGAGGATAGCGAGGAAAAGGTATCACATCTCGGATGTTCTTCACACCTGTCAGAAGCTGGAGGAATCTCTAAAATCCAAGGCCAAAGCCTCCTGTTGGAATTCCACCAAATTTTCGTAAATCAACGTACCACTCGAGACCGGGAGGTGCTTTCTCTTTGATCAGATCGTAATTATCTTCCCTCAGACTGCCTCCGCAGAATTCCCACACCGATGGCATGAGCAAATTCAGAGCATGAACCTTTGAGTTGTCTTCCTTTGATTGGCGCATGTAGAAAGGATTCTGATCCGCCTGAATGCGTTCATTTAATAAATAAAATTCCCAACAAATTTCCCCAATAAGAACCAGTTTGAGGAGTTCTGGTGTCATCGAAACTTCAAAATTGACAATTTGTTTTGATTGTTCTTGCTTCTTATAAAACTGCTAAAAGAAAATTTATCAATCGATGGTTTAGCCCCTTTTCATTTTTTATTTTTCATCATATTTAATTAAATATTTAAAACTAATTCATCTAATATGTTAACCATCGGTACCTTGGCCAACATTAAGCACATTCTGCAAAAAGATCTATTCAATAGCACCGGCGAACGAGTCCTATCCGTGGCCACGGTCACGAAAACCTACAAAAAGAAAAAAGTTTGTTATCTCTGCATCGTCACAACTCCTCCTCCCATTCCAGTTGTAACTGTTTGCCTTGTTAAATTACCCGAAAAAGAAGGCGAGTACAAAAAGAAACGTTCCTGGCAGCTGGACGAGATCAAATATGTCGATGGCAAGAGTGAGGATTTCGAAACGCACGATTTTGATATACAAGTAGAGAAACTCTACAAGTGGTATGCTATCAATTTGCACGAACGACAAAATTTCATAGCGGTGCTGTATAAACAAGTAAGCAAATATGTTCGCTCCAATCGGGCTGAGTTCCGTAATGTTCCCGCAGCCTGGCTGTCGGAGATGTCGCCGGAAAAGGTTGCCGCTACTGCGGGAGGCAACAAGGCGATTGCCGATATTGAAGACGACGACGCGGAGAGTCCGGAGTTCCAAATGATTTCCGACAAGGAGGCCACCGAACTCATGAAGTTGTTCTCTGAGTGCGATTTCGCTATCAAAGACGCGGAGACCTTTATCGAGCAATTGAGCAGGGAACTACATGACTTGGATGGGGTAAGAATCATTACTCACTGACTTGCTATTTATGACTTAAGTATACTCTCCTTAAAGGCTAATATTCAAAGTGTGCTGGCTTCCGAGAAGCAAGTGTTTGTGCTCATGCAGCACATAGAAGCGGCCGTTGCTCAGGCGGAGAAGTTCGAAACACGACTAGATGCTTACGAAGAGATTCTGGGTCATGTCCGGGAGACGATGGAAAAGATCGGGGGAAAGAACGCGATGATTGAGATCGCCAACAACAATAACATCAAACTGCTGAAGGAACTAAATCGAATCATCGTGAGTTTTCCAAATTTTTTTTGTCTTTCATTTTTTCATGATTGTTTTCTAGACCCAACTTGACCTTCCCCACGCCCATCAACAAGCCCTCGATGAGCCAGACCTCAAGACTGCCTCTGGTCGAGAAGCTGCCATAGCTGCGGCCAAGAGTTTGCAACAAGCCATGAACAGCGACATAGATCCTGCCCTCTTGCGACTCGAAGCAGTGCAAGATCAACGAAAACGCTTCGAAAAATGGAAGGCAAAGTTCTCAGTTACCGTTAGTCGTTATGTCAATAATCTATTTATCCATTTGGGCAACGAATTTGGTGACACCCCACTCTCCAACACCGAGCTTGTGCTTCCAAAACATTCGGCCGTTCATAAAGAACTCGTTGCCTACACCGAACTCATGCACTGGACAAAGGCAATGGACCGCAAGACGTACGATGGCCTGACAAGGGTCTACACAACATCGCTGAGTAAAATCTACGAAAGGGATATTCGCAATTTCTTTGCCCTGGCTCGATTGCAAATTTCCGAAAAACTCCGAATGTCACGAGAAGATTTAGACAGTTCGACATCGTCGAAGAAATCAGCTGTCGTAGTGCCTTATGGAACGTTGGGTGTCATTAAAGAATCCTGGGCAAGTGGCGTCGATGCCGCAGATCGTGAGAAGTTCGACATGATACTGGAGAAGGTCCTAGCCGAATTGGAACCAGTCGCCTTACAAGAACAAATGTTTTGTATAAATTTCTTTCAAATGGATGTGATAAGTCCGACGACCAAAAATACTCAAACAACATTGGATGCTCTGGAAAGCCAACCGGAACCAAAGGAACAAGATTCAAGTAGTTTTTCCATCCCCTTGGGGGACTCAAAATCATTATTCATTTGAAATTCTTCCAGGTGCAGTCTTACCTCAGAAGAAAATCGATAGGCAAATAAATGAGGATGTCCGCAAGCTTATGGTGGCGCTGTTCGGGTGTCTGGAACCGGAGCTGATAAGCTTTATACAGAGTTTCGAGAAAATGGACAGTTTGTAGGTTTCCAATGAGAATTACAAAAGACTTTTCGCTTCACTGTAATTCATTTCATTTCAGCTACTCGCTGTACGTCCTCGTGCGACTAACCCAACACGTGATGTCCGCCCAGGACACCCACTCATTCCTTAGCATGACATTCGCTTCCGCTTTGGTTCATGTCAAGCGAAACTTCGATCGATTCATGCAACAACAAATTCAGTCAATTAAAGATGCAAAAATGCCCAAACGTTCAAAATGCGGAATACTCCCGTACGTCGAGAATTTCGAAGACTTTGCCGAAACATGCGAGGGCATATTCCGCAAGTCCGACCGACGAACCGACATGGAAAAATGGTACCTGCAATTGGTTAACACAATATTCGACTATATATCGATTCATTCCAACGAACATCCCAAAACTCCGAGTCAAGTGGTCAAAATGGAAAACTACCATCACATGTACTCGTTGCTGGCTCAGCTTAAAGTGCCTGGATTGGAGCCGCTCAAGAAGGATGGCAAGGCTCGGTACAATGATGCGCTTAAGTCCTACGTCACCAAGTACTTTGGACGTCCTCTGGAGAAGCTGAATGTCTGTTGCATTCCTAATGTTTTCGATTTAATTTAATTAAATTTTGCATTCTAGCTCTTTTTTGAAGGCGTCCAACTCAAGATAGCCCAAGGCGTAAAAGAGACTGAAATCAGTTATCAAATGGCATTCTCCAAACAGGAACTACGCAAAGTCATTGGGCAATATCCGGCGCGAGAAGTCAAAAAGGGACTCGAGAATCTGTACAAAAAAGTCGAGAAGCATCTTTGTGAGGAGGAGAATCTGCTCCAGGTTGTTTGGCATGCCATGCAGGAGGAATTTATTGCACAATATAATTATCTGGAGGAACGCATTCAAAAGTGCTACGCGGGGGCAATGATCAATTTGGAATTTAGCATCCACGATATATTGACGTTCTTCTCGGATATTGCTCGATCACATTGAAGTTAAAAATTGCAGCGAAAATGTTTATTTTTATTTTATATACCGTTATGCCATGGAGGAAATATTCCATAGTATTAGTGCTTGAAGCATTAACTGTAATTATATTATATTATGCGGAGGAAAACACGAAAACAAAAACAATTAAGAATATTTTACTGTTAAGTGCAATAGCAAAATAAATATATATGTATTAAAATTATTGCATCGAAATGTGGTTTTCGTTTGGCCTTGCCATTTCCTTTACACCGAGGTCTAATGGAGTTGTGTTCACAGAAAATAGAAACGAAATATGGCTCCGGAGTGGTGCCTCCAACAGAATAATTGATTGTGTTGAGGGAACTCCGCTAAAGTCGAATAATAATAGTCTAAGAACTGATCATCACGTCAGCCACAGGATTAAACCTCAACTGACTGTCGACTGGTTGTCATCGTAAGCAGAAAGGTTTCTTGCAATGAAATAAACCGCTTTCTTTTAAGTTTTCATCAGAGTATATCTAATAATGAGTAGGGAAACTCAGAAAAATTCACCTGTTGATTCACACATATTTTCACACAGATATTGGAAATAGATGCCAATGAGAAACTTGTAGGAAGGAAAGGGAAACAACATAAGCTTTTCTGTCAAATAATTTTTTATTTTAATTTATGACAACCAAGTCAGACCGCCTTTGAAAGTCTATAAGGGGAAAAGGGAAAGAAGCTAGTGATGAATGTGTAGTCATTTCTTCTTGCGCAGGCAGTTTTCCACAACGAATTGATTTTTATTTGAAAGAAACAAAAAATAATGTTCAAGTCGGACCGCCTTTGAAAGTCTATTAGTGAAAAAGGGAAAGAAGCAAGTGATGAACGTGTAGTTATTTCTTCTTGCTAAGGCAGTTTTACATAAGGAATTGGCTAGACTATTTTCACTTATGTCATTTTTGTTGTTTTTTTCGAAAATGTATGGTTTTTGTAGTGCCTACTACATTTTCAAAAGAGTTTCCCTACTCATTATTAGATATACTCTGGTTTTCATATATTTCCGTCATTACGGCGTATGAGTATTATTTGTTCTATTTTCCGAAATAAAAAAAAAACCATTCACTGCACTACATTTCATTTACAGGTTAGGGGAAATATAAAACAGCAAGCCTGTCAAGAACATTCGACAGTTTTTATGGCGGACTGCGGAGGACTGATCTGAAGGCAGCGAATTCTTTTTTTTTGGAATCAACGGTGGCGTCTTCAGTTCCAGTTAGGCCGAACTACTTGGTGAACACCTTTACGGGCTACTTCGATATATGTATTTGAAGCCCAGGCCGTAAAAGGAGCGGTTTTTCCGGCTCTTGCACTTGGGGTCACATCAAGTGCATGGTACACCAGGTTGGGGGTTGTACCTTGTACGTCGGGGTGACTTCCCGACTAAGTAGAAAAGCATTTAGTTGCGAAGCAACAACAGGCCCCGGAAACGGACGGATGACGACCCAAGCCAATGTTTTAAGGAAAACGAATTTCGGATATGCACGTGGAATGTGAGGTACCTTAAACCTTAATAGACCGCGTGCTGCCGAACAATTAGAGGAGGCCCTCAACTATTACAAAGCAGACATTACCGCTATCCAGGAAATACGATGGGATGGACCGGGCAAAAGGAGGATGAAAAACTGCGACATCTACTATGGTAATCGTTACCGAGAGCAACAACAGCGGCTCTTCGGATGCGGATTCGTAGTGGGAAGCAGAGCAAAAAGTTTTGAGCTTCAAATATGTAAGCGAACGCATCACGACGATCCGAATCAAGGCTAAATTCGGCAACAATAGCCTAGTATGCGCGCATGCCCCCTTACTTACTTACTTAAGGTGGCGCTACAGTCCGTTGTGTACTTGGGCTTTAATCAACAGTCTCCGCAAGCCAGATCGGTCCATAGCTAGCTGTCTCCAGTTTTGCACTCCAAGTTGATTGAGGTCCTCTTCCACTTGTGTGTGCCACCTGAGTCGCGGTCTTAGTCTTCTTCTACGCCCCTCGGGAATAGTTTTGAAGGCTTTCCGGGCTGGAGCATTGGTGTCCATCCGCTCTAAATTACCGAGCCATCTGAGTCTCTGGACCTTGACCCATGTCTCATGTCGTTGTACAACCCGTAAAGTTCGCTGTTGTATATTCTCTCCTTTTCCCGCATTAATGCACACGGGGCCATAGATGACCTGAAGAACTTTCCATCCGATTTTGTCAGGGTCCATGCTTCTGCACCATACAGCAGGACTGGGATGATGAGGGTGTTATACAGTTTTACCTTAGTTGCTCTAGGGAGATCTTTTCTACTCAATTGCTAGAAACAGCGATTAGCAAGAGTTACTCTTTGTCTGATCTCGGCGCTGGCTGGCTGGTGTTTTCCGTGTTTATAGCGGAGCCTAGTAAGACAAACTACTCTACTACCTAGAAGTTCCATGCGTCTATTATGACGTTCCGAGCCATCGGTGTAGGGTACATACACTTCGTTTTCCCTCATTTACCGCCAAACCAATTTTTGCCGCTTCTGTTTGAATTCTCACAAAGGCGTCATTGACATCACGCTGTTTTCTTCCCATTCTTCGAATATCATCGGCGTACGTGAGAAGTTGAACAAACTTTTGGAAGATAGTGTCCCTAGAGTTGACGGTGGAGTCTTGCTCTATCTCCTCAAGAACGATGTTCAAGAAATCGCATGACAGTGAATCGCCATGTCTGACTCCTTTTTTGACATCGAAAGATTCCGTAAGCTCGTTGCCAACCTTGATGGCGCAGCGTGAGTTCTCCATCGTAATTTTGCAAAAGCGAACGAGCTTGGCAGGGATGCCAAAACTAGACATAGATTAATGCAGTTCGTCTCTGTAGATGCTGTCATACGCGGCCTTAAAATCGATGAAAAGGTGGTGGGTATGGGTATCGATTTGATATTCATAGGTTTTTTCCAGGATCTGCCGCAAAGTGAAAATTTGGCTTCAGACGTTCACATATTACGGCAGAGAGGATCTTTTAGGCGATGTTAAGTAGGCTGATTCTTCTGTAGTTGGCGGAGTTTAGAGGATCTCCCTTCGTCGTCGCCGTTATACAGCCTTGACTTCGATTCTACTATGATGTTCCCTTGTTGTTTGGCAGGCATTGGTTCTTCTTCCGATAAAACCTCCGAAGTCCGAACTTCATTCCTGCTGTTGGCTCTCTCAACATCCTCGATCTGACGCTTCTCATGCTCCCTCTTTTTTCTCCTGGGAAGATGGCGTTCCTCTCTCCTTTTTTGCTCGTAGAGCTCACGAGCAGCTCTCGTCCGTCTATGCAGCGCAGCTCTGTATGCCTCGATTTCTGCCTTCAGAAAAACCGTTTTGATAACTTAATTCCCAAAAGTAGCCAAAAAGCGTAAAAAGCTGTTTTCTTAGACATTACAAATGCAACAAACTTCCGACAGCTATCGAGTGAAACATCACAATGTGAAATTGTTGACACGCTCTTTAACCTAATCCGAACCCTAACATTTTCATCAAGCATTTTTCTTTACCATTCAGAATGGTGATCAAAACGTATTACTCACCTCAGAATCCATGCGCCATGCGTATTTCTTTCGACTTCTATATAAAAATACAAAACAAATACAGGCGAACACCTATCAGAAAATATGATATTGTTGAGAAGCCGTTGGAATGGAAGAAGCTAGTTCTAAACGATCACACAGCGTTGTTAAATATTCAAAATCTGTTATGCATTTACATATGACTGAACTCCTTCTAAACAGCTGGATCGATTTCGATAAAATTTTGTTTGTGTGTCTATTTAAGTACTTTTGAGCAAAATTTTATATTCACAATTCAGCATACTAGCTGACCCCATAAACACAGCCCTGTCGTCTCACATGTCAGCACTTAAATTTGCTTAAAACTCAAGTCAAGTCTCAAAATACTTTGAAACATCACTGGCTTCTTTAAATCTTTTAAAAAGTTTTTAACCACTTGTTTTCATTATATTGCGGTCCGTTCGTTCCCCCCTTGCAAATGCAAGTCGAAATAAAAAATAACCAGTTTTATCACCGTTGTCGTGGAGTACTGGAGTAGTCGTTGTTGTCGTCTACCGGTTCTGGTTCAGTGCAATTCTGTTCGCTCTCTCGGTAGGTTTGTCTTGAATAAATCCTAAGCGCTGCCGCCGTTTTCTTCGTCATCATCGTCGTATGACTCTGGGACATTGGATAAACGAAGCGATCGTGGCCTCGTCTCTCAGCACTGAGTTTAAATTCAAGTGCAATTTTAACGATAAATTAATTGAAAAATAAAATAACGACAAACGAAGTAAGAACAAAACGAAATTGGAGAAATTACCTTTGACTTTGGGTAGATTTAATTTTATGTTTTGTTTTTTATGAAATTGAAACCCAAGTAATGCCCATTTCCAACCATCTCTAACTCATGTGTATTTTGTTGTTGTGTGTGCATAGAAAGTGGATATAGTTCTTGGTGCCTTTTTCTACCTGTCTTCTTCACCCGCACCAATTGTTTCCGTTCCTGCATTTCTGGTAACCGAAGAAGGTAGACTTGTTGTTTTTGTTGTAAGTTCCTAAATCCTGTTTGTGTTTTATGTGTCTTGCGCATCGTGTCGTCTTCGTGCCTGAGTTGTGTCTCGTTTCGTGACTCAAACTCAATGTGAAATTGCAGCAGTTGGTTTTTTTGTTTGTGAACCTTACCAATAAAGGTTCAAACCGTTCTGTCTAACTCTCTTTTAAGGTCTTGAACTTGGTGCAATAGAATAAATCGGTTTGACTTCGTCCTACTTTCAGATTTTCCATTCGAACCTACGATACGATTATAAAAAAATTAAAAATATCCCAAGCAACCGTTATTTTAGATATTATGAAATGCTGATTGTGTGTGTTTTTTTTAAAGCCCATGTTATGTGATATATTTGCCTGTGAACGTAACTTCGTCTACCCATTGTGAATACTAAGCCTGAATTGTTATTAGTGTGAGAAAAATAAGTTGATGAAAAGCTGAGCCATCATCGTGTCACACGCTTGTTTTTGAGGTAGGTAACTGCAATTTGCGCATAAATTCCAAAGATTTCCCAATGCAATGAAAATAAGAGGAAAACATTGTAGGAACTAACCTAACCCTCGAATAAGGTAATTGTAAAAAGTGAATCTTTGCTTTCCTCAGACAAAATACTTCCGAATCTTGAAACGCATAGAAATACCTCACTTAAATGAAGATTAACATTTGGAATATCTGTTTAAACCAGAAATTTATGGGAGGAGGTAGGTTGGTTTGGTATGCAGCAGCTATTGATTATGGTGTCTGGTAAAATTTTTAACAACATGACACCCCAGATAGCAATTAAACAAGTTGCTAGCTAGCTCTAGTTGGACCTGTTTTGCCAATGGGATATCTATTCCTGCTTAAACTTGTAAGACATTTCTGTGCTTATTTTTGTTTTGGAGACAATTCGACAAAAAGAAATAAAAATTAAGAAAACTGATTAGAAATTTAACAAACTTTCCAATGGCGATAATCGTCATTTTAATGAGGAATAGGTTTATGGTCCGTCGAGGTGTTAAATGAGGAAGCAGACGTCGCAGTTGAGATCTTTGCCGAGTTTAACCACATTACTCAGCTTGTCACTCGAATATCGGACATTAATGGACAAGCGGAAAATACTCTTGACTTGTTCCTTACGTCTGACCCTGATAAATACACAATCAATGTATTAATAAGCCTCTAGGCAGATCAGACCTTAGTAATATGTCTGCAAATCTCGCGTGTCAAACTAATCGAGTTAAAGAAAGAGCTCCGAAGAGAACCGAGAAAAGCCAACTGGGACGGTCTCAATTACTTCTTACGGATCTTTAACTGGTCACTATGCTTCCTCGATAGTGACGTAGACTCCAGCATAGATATGGGAATGGAGACTTTTATCCCGAATAGGATTAAAAGTATCAAACCTAAAGAAAAATCATGGTTTGATTCAAGCTGTAAAGAGGTTATCAGGGAAAAAGAAGAAAGTTTCCGGGAGGCCTGCAATGCCCAATATTCGATGGACCAAGTTTTTGCATGACCAAAAATTAAGGCAAAAAATTCTGCAATGTCCCAAAGGCAGTAAGAATTTTTGGTCTTTTGTAAAAAATATGAAGAATTCTTCTTCTTACTCGGTCCCTATGCTCGTTGACAATGACCACTCCAGTTGTTAGCTCTCTAGCGAAAGCTAACCTTTTTGGTAGGCAGTTCGCCTCCAACTCTTCACTGCCAGAGAGTGTCATGATGGTCCAAGAGCTGGCTGCAAAAATACTGGCCGATCAGTTAACAGAATGAAACTTTTTTTAAAAGTTAGTACTTATATCTAGAATGACAAATATCATTGTGTGCCTGGGCGGAACTTGTGCATAACTTTTATATGCGTTCGTCTCTGGAGCTTTTTATGGACAATAACTGTACCCATGGAGTAACACTTTGAAATTATTTTCAAAAGTTAGTTTTTAAAAAGTAAAATAAATTTTTGTTTGTGTGCCTCATTAAATCCTGTGCCCATGCCTTGGCACACCATATTTAAAAAAAAAAATTTGATTTATTTGTGTACCTATCGGGTAACAACTTCAAACTAGTACCAAATTAAAGTTTAAACATTTCTTTATTAAAAAAAATTTGTGTGCCACGCCTATGCCTGTAACAAATACATGGCACACACCATTTCATGCAGTGTTGCCAGACTTTCAGCTGACATTTACCCACGATTATGGTAAAAAATCCCCTTTTTACCCACGCGCTTTAGAAAAAAATCCCTCAGTCTTCCCCACAAGGAAATGAATAATTGAATTAAAACAAACTGTTTATTAAAACTAATCGAAATTGATAATTGGCATTTTTCTTTTTACCTCTGAGCAAATCATAGCTGTGTCAAGGCAAAGTCCCGGGTAAATCATATTCAAAGTCCTCCAATTTAATAAAGAAACAAACCTGAGCGCTGAAATTTAATTTTTACCTTCAGTAGACGCTCTACTGTTTTGGGAATCCAGTTTAAGTTCTGTGTTTGTTGTTGTCTTAAAAATCAGAAAAAAAAACAAGTGTCAACAAATTGTCTTCACTCCGCTATTCACACTTTTTGATCAGTTATTTTGTCCTGAGCAAATAGATTTAGCTCCGGGCATAAACATTTTTAGTTCTGATATAACTGAGCAAATACAAAATATACATATGTTTTCTTTAACATTTCTGTGATCTGCTCAGAGGTAAGAAAGATGTTCCCAAGGTATAGTAGTTTGTACCTCATGTTCATATAAAAATAAGAAATAGAAGTCATTTAACTAACTAACTACCCACTAATGAAAATGATAAATGAATGAGACAAAATGTTGATTTGAAATTTTAATTTTGTCTTGACGAACGGTTATGTATTTGTGAAAAACAAGCATACACTCCAACCGTTCGTAAATTTGAGCTTTTATAGTACACGTATACAACCTAGCCGTTTGTCAATTGTGGGCGAATCCCATTTGAAATTTCGTATATCGTATGCAGATTTCAGAAAAGTTTACCTAAATGATCGCATTCACTCAGATAAGCTGAATAAATTCGTTTCAGGCTTTGATTTTTTAATAATCATCCACTTAGTTTGTAGAATTAAAATATCCCTTTTTTTTGTTCTACGAGGTACGAAATCGCTCTTTTGCCCTTTTAGCTAATTTTGAGACTTGAAATACCCACGAAATGGGTAATTACCCACGATCTGGCAACACTGATTTCATGTTGAAAGTCTTATACTATCACTAATATAATCTATTGAGGAAGTATTGAGGAATGAGGAATCAAAATGATTATAAACAAAACTTTTCATTTATTTGGATATTAGACAAAGTCGGAATTCATGATATGATAAAATTAGTCTTACATATAATTATAAAAGTTATACAAAAATACATATCTAAAAACATACGTTAGCACATTCATAACTTTCTGTTCTTAGCAAACATCGTCATAATAATCATCATAATCATCATCATCAGCATTATCATCGTTATCGTCATTATCGTTATTACAATCGTTATTATAATCGTCATTATCATGATCAAGTTCAATGTCTTCAATTAAAAGCGGTGTTGGATCACCTTCGAACCAAAACGGTCCAATTTTATTATTATCAGTTGTCCATCCGCATTCTTCAAGCGATAAATTTACACAGTTCGCTTCAGTGGCATTTTGCCACATTGAAGTAACATAGATTGTTCTTAAAATTTTTTGTTTTAGTGATTTCCAGCATGGTGGAATTTGTGTGGAATCGAATTTTTTAACATTTCTCATAAAGTATTCTGCGGCTGACGTTGGTGCAAATTTGTTTTGAAAAATGAATAATCTAGCATCATTGACATTGTTACAATTAATTCCATATATCTTACAAGTATATTGTTGTAATATTTCCATGCTTCTAAAATTATTAATTTCATCTATATTATTTAAATTTGCGAACACCTGTTGCACTTGTTTATTTTTTCTTAATTCTTTGAAAGGCTTAACTTAACTTAACTTATTAACACAAACTTCTATGTCCAACAATTTCAAAAATTCAAAAATTGAATATTTTTGGTAAATACTACGATTCTCGATATCAATAAAAAACTTCTTAACTTCTTCGGCTTTGCCAAAACTTCCGCCTAGTATTTACCGAAGCCGAAGATTTGACCGAATGTTGTTTTTTCGGCCGAATTCGACCGAAGCCGAAGGTTTGCCATGTATTTGTAACAGGCATAGGCGTGGCACACATATTTTTTTAAATAAAGAAATGAAGCGTTGAGAATGAGAAGGGGTTAAGTGACATATTTCGAGTTTCGAGTAATCTTCGTTTAAAGTTTATGGCTTATAACTTTTTTTCTGAAAGTGATGGAAATTTAGAAAAGGGTCATAAAAAAAGCTTTAAGAAATAGAAATTTAGGTACAGCAAATCATTTTATTTAAATTCATTACAAAGTGTTGTTTCGGACAAAAAAAGAGTACTTAGCACCTTTATTCATGAAGAATTATTTTTAATTTTTTTTTTTTTCTTATGAAGGGGATAAGTAAATCCAGTAACCTTAAAAGATGAATAATATCCATACTAAGTAATAGGAGGATTCAATCAAAATTAGGTTATTCAATTTGTACCAAATATTCCAGCAGAAGATAAGCCCAAGGAGGTGTACTGTGTCCTCTTTTATTTCTTTTGGTCTTTGGTTTTTTTTTTGTGAGCAGTTAACACCTTTTTGCAAAAAAAAATATACCTACACTCAAAATTTGTTCTGGAATCTGGACTCATAAAAGTGTTAAGTGATTTTATCACCTTTATGCCGTGCAAATGATAAAAAGAAGAATTTAGTTATCCCCTTTATTTAAGGCTAACTTTGAAACTAATGGGACTAGAAAAGAGCCAGTACGACCAAAATTTAAGTTGTCGCTTGCCGCCTTTATCTGCTGAAAAAAATAGAAAAATTCAAAAATGTCACTTAACGCTTCAAATGTTTAAACTTTAATTTGGTACTAGTTTGAAGTTGTTACCCGATAGGTACACAAATAAATCAATTTTTTTTTTTAAATATGGTGTGCCAAGGCATGGGCACAGGATTTAATGAGGCACACAAACAAAAATTTATTTTACTTTTTAAAAACTAACTTTTGAAAATAATTTCAAAGTGTTACTCCATGGGTACAGTTATTGTCCATAAAAAGCTCCAGAGACGAACGCATATAAAAGTTATGCACAAGTTCCGCCCAGGCACACAATGATATTTGTCATTCTAGATATAAGTACTAACTTTTAAAAAAAGTTTCATTCTGTTAACTGATCGGCCAGTATTTTTGCAGCCAGCTCTCGCTCTATGACTCCATGGGACAAATCTTCTTCCGCACTCGTTCTGTGGCGAGAGTTCTTAAAGATTTCAAAATACATACCTAAATCCACTGCTCCAGATAGTATCCCCGCTATTATTCTGAAGAGGTGTTCTTCCACGCTGGCAAAACCCTTGCGTAAGCTTTTCCATCTATCCTATTCTTTTGCGCTCGTTCCAAGCAGTTGGAATACAGCATTTGTCCAGTCAATTGCAAAAAAAGCGAATCTTCTTCTCCCTCTAATTATCGTCGGATCGCACCTACGTCCCTTCTTTCTAAAGTCATGGAAACGCTGATAAACTATCAGCTCAAGAAATATCTCGAAGACCAGAAGAAGAAGAAGATTGACCGGCAATACGGCTTTCGCAGCAACAGGTCCAATGGTGATCTGATGGTTTATCTCACCGAACAGTGGAACAAGTCTTTGCATCGTTTTGGAGAAAGTAAGATTGTTGCACTTGATTCATCTTGCTATTTCGAAAATGTGTGCTTTCGGTATCGATGAAACCCTTCTTTGTTGGATTAGAAACTTTCTTTCGAACCGTTCAATACAAGTTGTATTGGATGGATTCAAGTCTGAAACCCACAATATAAATGTTGGTGTGTCCCAGGGCTCCGTTTTGACTCCGACCTTCTTTCTCATTTTTATAAATGATCTCTTGTCTGTAACTTCTAATCCAATAAATTGTTTCGCTGAGATAGAACTCTTAGCTTTTCTTATTCGTTTCCAGACGCACATCCCACCTCTTTGGATGTGGAACTGCATCGGCTAAATATGAAAAGCTGGTTGAGTTTAAGGCTTCGAAAACTCAATGCTGTCTTGTATCGTTGAAGCGAGATATACCCCCCTTGCCACTGTCCATGAAAGGCACTTGCATCAATGAGACCGAACATCTCGAGATTCTCGGTATGTGCATCACTGACCACCTCTTGTGGAACGAGCACATATGCGATGTCGCCAAAAACGCCGCAAGATGTTTAGGTTCCTTAAGGCGGTGCAAGAAATTTTTCTCCCCGTCTGATCTGGCTATTATCTATAAAACTTATATCCGTCCAAAGCTTGAGTACAATTCTCATCTCTGGGCTGGTACTCCAGCTACATACTTCAGCCACTTGGATGGTATTCAAAAAAGAGCCGTGATAGAGAAATCAATGCGTCATTCCATTCGTTAGATCACAGTCGTAACGTTTCATGTCTCTCCCTATTCTATCGTTACTTCTACGGTAAGTGTTTTAGAGAAATAGCCAGTTGCATTCCTCCCCTAAAAGAATTCGCCCGTAATACTCGCGCTTCTAGGAATGCCCATCAGTTTACCCTCGAGCTCAACTTCGGATGTACTCTCAAGTATAGAGAATCGTTCTTTAGCCGAACTACACGAATGTGGAACCCGCTTCAACACTCTGTCTTTCCAAATCATTGCAATGTTCAGGAATTTAAGACCAATGTACACCGGCACCTCCTTTCCAACCCCTTTCCTGCTTCCTAAAGCACTCACACTCACTGTGTCTCTGGCATAACAAGGGTACATACATTACATTGCATTTCACAGTACTTCGCACATAAATGTAACGAACTACAGACACATAGCAGCACTGGCGACTGAGACCATCGGCTGGGATAACAAGGGTATTAAAACCCCTTGAGTGTGTGCTACTTATAAAAAAAAAGTTATAAAATGAAAAGACAACTGTTCAAATTCGATCATGAGGTTTGTCGTTTATTTCCTTTTTTCTACTATTTTGGAAACGATACGGATCCAAGAGATACCCAAACCGGATTTCGAACAAATAAAGAAGAACCGTTGAAAGTGAGCCTCATATGAAAAATTACTATACTCGTTAATCTGAAACAAAACTAAACATTAGTCTCCGCGGATTAAGTTACTTCGAGCCTCGTGTATGAAAAATAAACACAAACCCAGAATCCGCTGAATTTCACTTTATTTGACATTAATTTTCCACCATGATGCAGAGATACCACTCGACGACGGCGGCGGCGCGGCGCTGCTGTCGTGGATATGTTTAGTCAATGCTTCTAGATAAACAAATCTGAAGATTTCACTTGTCTTCTTCTAATACATAGAGGACATATATTACCTAGAGGCCCGACTTCGGTGGTTCGCTCTCTTTCGGCCTACAAGCTGAAATTTTCACATTTATACCTTAAAAGTGCATAAGTGTTAGTTTCCCAATGCATTTCTTATGGGAACTCTCACTAATACTTATGCAATTTTAAGGCATGTGTGCTCATTACAGTCGTGGTGTAAAACCTATAGCTCAAATTTCAAAAAAGTAGATTCCGTTGAGCTCAAATTTTTCAAAAAAACCTGAACATGCAAAAAAATTCATGTAATATGAAAAATAAACATATAATTTTGTTTCTTTGCACTTTAAGCATATAATTACATTATTATTTACCAATATTTGTATCAAAAATATTAAAAAACTTAAAAAGAACGCAAAAAATCGAAATAGTACGCGACACCCTTAGGAACAAACAATATTAATACTACAATCGGACCTTTAGTTTCTTATTTGCTGTGGTGAAACTTTTGACAGTTAATGTCAACAATATTTGACATTTTCATTTTTCAATAATAGAAAAATGCAAGGAAAGGGTAAGTATGGCAAACAATATTTTATATTTTTATAATTTTATTGAGAATAATTTTAGATTCAACCCACAACTCCATTGTATGCGAAAACATGCCCTTAGCGCATGCATCTGGTGTCCGAGAGCTGCTATTCAATAGACATCGTACGGAGCAAATCAAAGGACTTATATAAAGTATTCGAATTCACGATCCAGTCTTGGCTCCGAAGATACATCTTCCCGGTCATGCTGAGTCTTACAATCCTCCTCCAGAATATTCGATGCCAATGAAATGAAGGAGTGGGAGCGCATGAAGGACGAGCCGCAGAAGCGTAAGTTGCGTTTTATGCTTCAAAATACAAGTCGATACCTGCGTGAGAGATTCTTTCGTTGTTTGGTTTTGTATCTCTGTCCGAAGGCCAAGCGTATGAAGTTGAACATCGTTGCTGAGTATCTTATTCCCAAGATTCCAAGTCCGAGAGAATTGTAAGCGTTCCCAACCACTGAGAGCATGGTCTATCGTCGGCATATGGACATCATCGGATCGGTCAGTCTGGAGCCCAAAGGCGATTACATTGTTTCCGGATCGGTTGACACTACAGTCAAAAGTAATTCTATCACAATTGCTTCTAAGAACAATCTTCCGAAAACCTTTCTCTCTTTCAGTTTGGAAAATTGTCACCGGACGTTGCATTCGAACCATCGAAACTGGAGACACGGTTAATATTGTTCCACTGTTAATCATTAACGAAGGAACTTTCGAATGCAGTGATTCAGGAATCCAACTACAAGCAATGGACAATTCGCATGTCTCATTGGTGTCTCTAAGCCTTCGATCTGATGGTTTCGATAAATACCGATGTGACCGAAACATTTCAAGCAACCTCGGTAGCATGACAAAAATTCTAAAATGCGCCAACAATGAAGATAAAGTTACTGTGAAGGCTCAAGACAATGCCGACACAGTCACCTCTATGTTTTGAGTCACAGAATCAAGAAAAAGTGTCTGACTACGTTGCTAAAGTGAGTTCCTGAAATTCCCAACATAATCCAATAACTATCCTAAATAAGACCATTAAACGCTTCCCAACGATCTCATCGTCATTGTCATCGTCAACATCAGGCCCCACAAAAGCGCTCCGTCTCAAATCGCCAACCCATTACAAGCCAAATGACACAACCCAACAACGTGGCAATCGACTATCCATAAACTACAAAGCTCAAAAGACTGATCGAGTGTCTCCAGTTGCTAAAAAACACTACCTGTCTCAAAAAAAAAACAAACCTCACCGCTGCTAGAACGCAATGTCCCAGAAATCAGGATCGTCGATAGTGTATTGCCACCAGCTACACCACACACAATTACTCGTACAGCATCACACACGCACAAGGAAAATGTAAGTCCCTTGACGCCAGGCAATGTCCTCGATTTCATCGACGAGATGCAATTCACTCCTGCAACCAAAACAAAGCTGAAACAGCTGATAAGCAAGACAACACGGAGAACTACGAGAACGATGCGGCTCATCTCAACATCGTTCAGACGCCACTGATCAACGACAAAACCTTCGACATGAAACACATGGACAAGTCCGACTTGGCTCTGAGTGACTTGCAGGAAAGTTTCAAAGCACCTTGTGATGGAATTGTCTTCAACAAAACCGCGACCGTCACACCAGCCGTCTCCCGGCCATTGTCAATGATCGAGGAGGAGGAAACAGCCAATTTCCCAAAAATCCTGCAAAAGACCTACGAAATCAAAGTCGACGAAGATCTCAAGCGTGACGTCAAATCGGTCAGGACTCCATTGAGACAGTATTCCGAATCGATGAAGGATCCGTCGTTGAAGTCGCCATCGTCAACGAAAATGTACATTCAAGGAAAACAAAATAATAAAAAGTAAAAAGTGGAAGAATGTTGAATTTTATTGCTTTTCGTAGAGCAGGTTTAGATATTCGCGATATTGGTTGAAGAAGTTCTTCAAATTCGTGTCATTCTCTTCTTTCTCTTGCTTGGCTTTAAGCTGCGGCTTTTGGCTTGGTTCTGATTATGGCTGTTGGTTTTCTTTATTGTGCTGTTCATTGAATTTCAAAGAATTCGTCCATTGAGAGATCCTCATCCTTGTCGTCATCGTCGTGGGTATTGAATATTAGTTAGTGCACGCCGACCGATGCCAACATCATGTAGTTAGGGTTGAATTGCACACACTGCAATGCAACAAACCTCCACAGCATTCGGTACCTTAGCAACTGCTTCGAGATGGTCCTCCATAAAAGTCACAATACTGTCGCCAAAATTTGCTTTCTTATCGTTTGTCTTGTCACGCGAGAAGTTCACATTGAAGAATGCCTCCGTCACGCCTGGCTTTTTCTATGCACGCCTCGAATAGCTCGAGAGTGGCGATTTACAAATTGTCACTTTCCAAATCCATGGGTAGTTTATTGAGAAATGACAGACGTATCTGTTCGGGAACCATGTCCAGGCAAGCCAGCAGTGACGTATTGAATTCGAGAGCGATGCGTTTCAGGAGTCGACATGAGAGCAGCGGCAGCCAACGATCGAAGATGTTGTTCATGTAGCTAGTGACTACTGGGATGATACGCAATGTGTCTCGCTGTTTGGGTTGTGTGTAGATGAGAGCTTCCAGGGGTGAGAGTTCGGATTTTGAGAAAATCGACGTCTTTAAACGTAAAAGTTGCATCAATAAAATAAATCAATATTTGATTTACCTCAGCAGATCCAAGCCATTTTCAAGGTTCTGTAGACACATATTGCGAAGGAGTTATTTGGAGGGATTTATCGACTCCTTTTTGGTGGTGACCGTAGCGAGAATGTCACACTCGAAGCGCCAAGCGTGCATATGGGGAAAGCCTTCACGCAATAGAAATATCAGGCTATGAATTTCCAACTGGAACAGTCGATTTCGACCAAGCTAAAATTTCAAAAAACCATCAATATAGTTTTTGATACTCAAAACCGTAAACCCACCTTCGCATACGTCCTCAAAAATCCCAAGTAAGCCATGAGGATCTCATAGCGTTCCGTCTTCAGGACATTTTTAACCAGCGTTGATTCGTGCATTTCGTCCATTGTTTTGGGAACTGCATTGTTCAGACATTCATTAATATAATCAATGCCAAAACAATGGCACAAAGCAATTATCGGAGTTCACAGATTTTCTTCGGATCGTAACGGGCGTTGAATAAAGCCAGGACCGTGTCTTGGAGTTGATTTTCTTCTTTAGAAATTTTCATCGTTACTGATTTGGTGTTTTGAAAATTCTTCTCGTTAAACTGTGCCAAACAATCCAAGCATTCCTTTATATTTTGTAGGAGCATATCAGATTGGAGACATAATTTAACTTTGATTAACTTTCGTCGATGAGGTGTTTGAGTTTGCCAACAATGTCCATGACAATGTGGTATTCTTTATTGGATTTGGCTTCTCCGAGACTAGAATAAATCATCAATTCGGATTTTGCACGAGACTTTGAGGTTGATTGATATTTCTTTCTTTGAGTTCATTGATGCATTGCTTGAGGTCTTCATTTGCTTCGCAAATAGCTTTTTGAGTGCTTCCTTCGATGTTTTGTAGGAGTTATTTGACCTGCAAATATGGCGATTGTGGAAACAAGAAGCACACAGCATAATCTAGAAAATTTCAGGACTTCTGAACTTACCTTATTGAAGAAATAAATTTATATCTATTATGAGCGTTTCACCCTCTTCCAAATACAATTCGTTCCTTGATAAATCCACAAGAAATTGGACATAATTTGTTAATTTGTTTCGACATAAGCAAAACTTGAACAAATAAACAAATGATTTTTTTTTCTTCTTCTTCTTTTTTTGGCTTCTGTCACTTTGGGCCCGGAAAAAAATTTGCCCACGGTTGAGGTGGTTTTTTTTTTTTTTCTTTCTAAAATTTACACGGACACGAAATTAAGAGAGGATCGTGAGAGTTCACCTCAGAAGAGATCTGCGGGTGTTTTCGGAAAGGGACGAGGAAAGTCGGGACTCTAGGTAATATATGTCCTCTATGTTCTAATAAATGAATTGAAAAGAAGTCATCATTATTCAAATTTGCTATTTCTATTGATTCCGTAGTCATTTTTCATGAAACATAAACTTATTCACTGTTGTGTCTTCCTGATCGTGTGAAGCTAGTTAATGTTGTTTTTTTTTGTTTTGTTTAGATACATTATTTGTAAACATAAATAACCATCATTGATACTTCAAGGTTATCTTTGGGAAACGAAAATAAATGCTTTTTAGGTTTTGATGTTTTGTTAGCAAATTCTTAATTGCTTGGTAAGATAAACGGCGAGTTATAATAAACAATTATGTTTCAACTTTGCATTGTCTCTTCTTGGTGATGATGCCATTTAACAGGAAAAATCATAGCCCAGCTATAATTATGTTTGCAAGATCACGATTTTGTTTAAATACAACATTGACTCATCTTCGGTACTTGTTTGATTGCGATGTGATAAGTTTGATAACCCACCAATGCCACGTCCACTTTTGCCACTTAAATCGATGCTTAAAAAAGCTTTGTTTTGGGAGAATGAAGCCGTTCAAAGCGAAAAATGCCATAAATGACCTTAAATTAGCCATTTACATTCAAATTGTGATGACGACGGAGGACGAAGGACAAGATAGTCCTTGAATTTATTGTCGAAGGTCAAAGATAGAAGTCCATAAAAGAACCATTTCCTATTTGTCGTTCTCAATGAGAATGGCCCTAGCACACACCTACTGAACACTGGCTCAAGACCCTTTGTTTGGTTCGAAAATCACTCATGATACCTGATATTTTATAACATTCATAAAATCCCGAATTAATAAAGAAATAAATTTGGATTTCCCATTCTGTTTTCCATTCCAAAATCTGGAAGAAAACCCCCGACAAGAGACAGGTAATTCAATACATACACCGCCACCGTCTCATCCGTCAATCCAACACGTCATGTGCGTCGTTCTTTTGTTAAACTCATGAGCCATGACCATGACTTCTTTTTTGTTTTCTTTTGGGTTTTCTCTCAACTTCAAACGAAGGAAACGCAAAATTTAACACAATCGGTGAAAACATAAAAACAATGGGACAGGATAAATAAAAAAAACCTGTTCCTCGAAGGTGTCGCTGTCGAGGGAAGTTAGAACTGGGAATGTAAGACAAGGCACTCGATTGTTTTTGGGGTCATCCTCATTGCAGATAACAAAGAAAACTATAAGGAAGCCATAAATTTGGGTAGCGTAGGTAAGGTATGTTGACGTTGAGGGAATGTGAAATTTGATAAACTTCCTACCTAACATTTTGATGATTGTCGTTTTGTTTGGCTTTACACCTGTAATAGTGTTTTATTAAAATGTTTATACAAACATTACTTCCTCTCTTAAAAATCTTTTTATTTGGCTGTCAATCATATTTTTTCTTAAATTTCAGATCAGGACATTATACATTTACCTGATGTGCATGCAGATATGAAATAGGATATCAGGAAATGGACTTTAAAGGTTTGTAAATATTTTAATGTTTTTTTTTTTTTGGCAAATAGAACATAATAGGTCTGTTCTTTTACTCCCTAAAACTGCCGAAAACTGCCATATTCTCCCACTTTTTCGTTCTTTTACTCCCAATTTTTGTAAGATCTGTCAGTTTTGAAGGAGAAAAATATTTCCCCTATCTGCCGATTTTAGCCACAAAAATTTCTTGCGGCAGTTTTTGTAAGTTCTGTCAGACGATAAGAAGAACATTGAATTTTGTTGACGTTTGATATAATTTTGTGCATTTGGCAGAATTTTGCTGTCAAGCGTTCTTTTACTTTTTGGGAGAATCACAAAATTTCATCCCCACTCCTCGATTTTTGACAGTTTTTACAAAAACTGCCGAAAAAGTAAAAGAACGGACCTAATAATACCCTCACAGAATACACTCAGTAACAGAATAAAGTGATGCGATTTAACGTTACGAATAAGTTTAAGCTAACCATTTTATGTCAAACTGAAATCTTCTTGTCATGTCAAATGCAATTATTTGTATTTTTTGTGCAAATGCGCAGTGACTGTATTTTACTTAAATATTCTGTAGGTACCGAAATTGTTGAAAACAATAAATTAAAATTTAAAAAAATGTCAAATCACAGTAGAGTCGATCAGCTGTTGTGTGCAGGGTGTGTTCGCGAAGAAATATCCAAAATGTTATTAAGAACTATGGAGGGTTCACATTACACAAATTTGCCAATACGAGCAGTTGATATACATGTTGTTGAAAGAATCAACGCACTCGGCTTTCGAGAGCTGGATCGACTTACTTACTTAAGATGGCGCTACAGTCGTATGTCTTGTCTAGGAGGTCGTAGAACTTGTTTTAAGTGTCGTCATCTTTCTCTTCTGTGAGAGCGTTAGCGCATATTAGGCTTATGTTGCCCAATTTAGCCTCTATGTTGATTGTCGTGAGACGCTCGTTGGAGACGCTCGTAGGATATTCTGTCTAAGCCTGCCTCCAACGACAAAGCCACATCCAAACAGACGCTGTTCTCTGTAGCGGTGCCGTAGTTAATATCTCAGTTTTTCATCCTCCTTTTGTCCGGCCCATCCCATCACATTTCCAGCATGGCTGTTATATCCGCTTTATAACGGTCTAGGGCTTCCGCTAGTTGTTCGGCTGCACGCGGTCTGTTAAGGGACCTAATATTCCACATGCAGATCCGAATCTCGTTGTCCTTATTTCGTTAGCATGGTTCGTCATCCAGTAAATCCGTCTGTATCAGAGGCTTGTTCTTGCTTCACAACTAGCTTTTCTTTACATGATTGGGAAGTCACCCCGCATAGCACGACCCCCAACCTGGAGGGCCAGGTCCTTATTTTAACTCCAAGGGCAAAGAGCCGGATAAACCGCTGCTTATCGGCCTGAACTCCAAATATGTCGAAGTAGCCCGTGCAAGGTGTTCATTGAGTAGTTCAAAATAGCATGGAACTGTAGACGCCATCGTTGACTCCATCCTGGTAATTCTTCCGAAACGAGTAGTGCCTCAGTGGATAACACTCTCTCTGCCTTCTCTAGTTAGCTGTCGCCAATAGCCTTCCATAGGCTATTTTCACTCTATCTCCAGTTGAGGTACTCTAGTAGTACCCGGTGGTCACCACGTGGAGGTGATAGTAAGACATGGTAGACAGAGGTTGTTGAGGACGCTTGGGTCCTCATGAGTGCACTGATATCTGACATTTGCCGCACTCAGCTGGATCGACTAGTTTTATAAATAAAAAATAATTAATTAAGGTTGAAATATATGTATGTTTTGTTTTTAATATTTTTTAAACGAAAGCCATACAAAATAATTGATAATTTACCTTTCGTTTTCGATAAACAGTTAAAACAGCTGTGTACTATTTGCATCGATTTCGTATATTTGCGAAATATGGCGATCAGAAATCGCAATGCAAATACATTATTTGAGTTTATAGATTTCAATACACATTTTCTCTCCAACCTCATTTATTCGCATGTCACTAGCAACAAGCTCGTCTTTCCAAAATAATATTGTCTTTTAAAACAAACCAACAACAAAGTTAAAACTTTATTTGCAGTTTCTTATCATTTCCTTAATTGTTTTTTTGTTTTTCTTTAAACTAACTCCAGGCTCCAGGCTTTATTTTTCTTGTCAACAAGTTTCCTAAAGCAATAAATATGTTTCTTTGTTACTTCAGATGCAACATTTGAATAAACACAAGAAACCATCAAAATAACGACGGCGGCGATAAGATTACCCAGAATCAGTTAAAAATTGTTGAAACAAGACATAAAATCAACA
Source organism: Sphaerophoria taeniata (assembly GCA_943590905.1). Taxonomy (NCBI): domain Eukaryota; kingdom Metazoa; phylum Arthropoda; class Insecta; order Diptera; family Syrphidae; genus Sphaerophoria; species Sphaerophoria taeniata. Next base: position 151,269,884 of record OX016541.1, read on the forward strand.
AGTCGAGATATTATACTCCTAAGGCGTTCGAAATGGAAGTTTACACAACAAAAAATCTCGGTCAACATCACGTACCCAACGTCTTTAATGATTATTGCTTGCTTAGAAGATTTGTGCTTGCGGCGCTACTCAATTTTGTACGTGATACATTTGGCTTTTAGGACTTAATTGCCCATTTACACCGCAAGCTAAGTCTACCTACTGCCTGATGATGGATTTGTGTGCTTAGATTATTAGGATTCCAAACGTCAAGACAACTTGCTTCCTTATAATTTATTTGCTCAACATTGTGGCTGATGTCCAAGTCTTTTGAGTGTCCCAATAGTTGGAGATTAACAACGCGAGGCGACAAAAATCGGTCTTATAGATTTAATGTTGTTGAGATTATAGTTATTGATAATGTGGTTTGACTTGTGTGTTCTAGTTAACGACATGATTGCATATTAATGTTCGCTCACAAGTGTAGGTCATTACAAATGTTTCATCAACATCGGTGCGATGATACACATTTTGTTTTCAACTTTAACTATCTCCAGCCATTCTGTAGGCTAAGGTGTAATTACTGTCATATTTTAGTGCAATTTTAAAACGATTTCGAAGTCGGAAATAGTTTGTAAATAAAAAACCAAAGTAATTACCATGAATCTGCTACCTTTATGTCGTAATAGTCAGTTTTAATATGGATAACAATCTAATGATGTGTGACAAGCAAGAACAAAAGTACCTATAATACGTAGTTAAAAAACAATTCCGCAATTCGAATTTCAATAGATGGTAGTCAATCACTTATAAACGTTTTCAAATAAACAAAAAAATGTTGAAAACAAACCAACAGATAATTGCAAGGCCAAAAGTGTGACAACTGAACGAATTTGGGCTAGGTTCAGCATACGAATGAAATTCAAACCCATTCAAGCGTTAAGAACGAAACACAAGTCAGTCACATTGGACTAAAGTTAAGTAAATGAAAAAATCGACAGAAAATTGGTCACCTATAAAAGTCAGCAGAATCTACACTTGACATCGTAAAGCCGAATAAGGTTAATTTGTTTATTATTGGGCTCGTTGTCACAAATAACACATGTAACACACTTATGTGAGGAGTTGAGTCTTGTGGCTATAAGGAAAGTCAGTCAGTCGAATGCGATGTTCATTTCAGCACATCATGCAATTCCCCCCAGAGCTAATAGTTATGGCAAGATGATCACGACACAAATGATGTGTTTTCAAGATTTATTTTTGCACCTATTTGGCTAATTGATATTTGAGGTCTAGTTGCTTCAAATTATATTTTGCGAACAAGAAGTGGGCTTTAAGAAAACCAAAGAAAAAACTCACTTAAAAGTCGGCACGTAATTAAGAAGCTTAAAGGGCAATGGTGCGGATAATTATCAAGTCTGTAAAAAAAATGATAAATTTAAAAAAAAGTTTGGTTGAGCGCGTTTTGGGTAATGTTTGGGGCGTTTAACAAAAGGAATTAATCACATGATTGATGAGATGACCAACGAGCGAAGTTTTTCTAAGCATTTCAAGTCCGACAGAATGATGGCATGATAATCTGCAGATTTTTGATGGTTGAAAATATTTGAGGTTGTGTTTTAAATCGTGCAAACTTTTAGCACAAAGTCAAAAAATGTTGTATCACGATATATTTCTCTTGATATTCGCCACAACAATGGTCCAGCCATCGTGTTCCTTTTACTATCCCGATTGTTGGCAGTTGCCATCTTATTTTCTTACCAAATAGGGTTCGGACGTCCTGGTCTACGTCCTTTCATTACAAGTTTCATCAACGTTAGCAAATAATTTTGCTGATTTGGTGATGGATGATCGTCTCTTGTAGATGTCACAAAATTCTTTCTCCTAGCTAACTTAAATCGTTGATTTTTGCATGTGCAATATTGTAGCTAAAAAATTGAATGGCTATTTCCAAATCAGTTAAGCGGATCATTGATCGAACGAAATAAATGTATACTTCTAGTTTTATAGCCACGAGCCACGCCTGTTGCTTTCAAAACAAACGAAATTAATTTATTAATTTATTAGTAAGACAAATTTTCTATTGTTCTTTATTATATAACTGCCAACATTTCTTGTTTTGCAATCTGATATTTAGAATTATGTATTTGAATTGTCATGCAAATAAGCATTCTCCAGTCTGGATTTCGACAAATTCATTTTCAAACCAAAATCTTAGAAGAAATTCTTCTCTTCGTATTTTTTTTTTAAGATGATGAGGTTAGTCACTGATCTTGAGGTAAAAAAGATCATTGCCCTATGATATATGACGAAAACGCTAAAGAAATATTAAACTCATACCCACCTTATTTCACATAACAAAATTGAGTTTAATCGAAAGTATTTCATTCGTTAATAAGTCGTCCATTTTTGTCGTTAATCTTTCTCTATTTTTTTCAAACCGTTCGATCTGTTTCTGAATTATTGAAATGTTAGGTAATGTTCATGCGAGAGTGATGAACTTAAACAAACTATTTTGTACTTTTAATGAAATTAGAGAGACATCTTGCGTCGATCGTTGCCAGTTTACTGGTATTATCGAAGAAGGGATTACTGAGATAGTTATTCTTTCTATTGGAGAGTGCCGGACATGTACATAGAAGTTGTTGGACTGTTTCCTCTGCCGCCTCCTCCAAACAGCTTCTTCAGAAGTCATTTGTGTAGACCCCAGCCTTATAGCATGTCTACCTATGAAGCAGTGTCCTGTTATGACTCCAATTGTGGAGCTTATACACTGAACCAAAAAGGTACACCATATTGATAAAAAAGGTCATCTATATGATGTAGAATTCATCAATTTTAGTCCAGTGAACCTTTTCATCCATATGATGAAGCATTGTTCATTAATATGATGAAAATTTTCAGCGACAAATTTCGATCATCATTCATCAACTTTGTTCATGAATATTATGAAAAATGATGAACCAAATTTTGATTTATTTGTACATCAAAATGATGAATTATTTCATCGATCTGATTATCGTATTCATGAATATGATGAAAATTTAAGCAAGTAAATCATCAATGTGATGAATGCATTCATCATATTGATGTTTTTTTTTTCAGATTGATGATCGTATCATCGTATCATAACCAAAAAAAGCATTTACGATTCAGGAGCGTAATTTACGATCAGCCAGTTATCAACTACGTAAATTATCCTTTTTGTTTCCCTCCCCCCCCCCCCCACACCATCCCCGTTTCGGGGGGATCTTGCCTCTTTTTCTCTCTCCCTTCCTCGCCCTTCCCCCGGTACTATATTCTCACTTCCTCTCTCTCACCTCACCGATCAATCTCCGTACTGCTTAGTGGCGACTATTTTTTTTTTTACAAATCCGTCACTCCGCACTGCTGGGATTCGAACCCAGGCATGAGAATGCACGACGGTCTCTTGATCGGCACCTCTACCCACTGAGCTACTTGACGCTTTATAAAATTGGAATTGATTTTCGACCGCATGAAAACTAGGGAATAAATAAACAACACAAAACGTTTTTCTTTTTTAGGAAATATTGTCGTAATTTACGATTCAAGAATCGTAACAAAAAAAACAGTTTGGATTCAAAAGTAGTAAAATGCGATAAGAATTCATGAATTAATAAACACCTATTTTTTAATTCAGGAAATATTTTTGTAAACTACGATTGTCTAAGATCGATTCGTTCATTTAGCTTCAAGAGCTTTGTTTTTAGAATATTGAGATCATAAATCTCGATCTTTGATTTTGTAAATCAGAATTATTTAGTCGTACAATTTATATCATGCTCCAAATGTTTAAAATTACGAATACAAAATTTGTAAATTGCTCTTACAATGGAAATCTAAAATCATGACATTTTTTCGTAATTCTCAAATTATACAGTTTTGTAAATTTAGACGGAATAAAGATTGATTTACAATATTGACTCTCATTTTACGAAAAAAGGGGGATGATTTACAAAAAAAAGATTTTTCATAATTTACGACATAGAAATTCGTGATTACTGATTTTTCATTTCTTTCCGTGAATATGATGAACATTTTTCATCAATTCAGTGAATATTTTCATCAATAAGATTCACATTTTCATCACATTAAAGATCGTATACATCAATATGATGAACATTTTTCATCAATTCAGTGAATATTTTCATCAATATGAATAATAGGATTCATTCATGCAATGATACTATTCATAAATAAAAAGCGTTTATATTCTTCTTCGTACTGATGATCGACTTCATCAATATTGAGGTATATAATGGACATGATGAAAACACAAGTCTGTTTTGTTCATCAATATGATAATCATTTACATCACCTAATTTTCTTCCAAATTCAAATTGAAGTCGATTTTTTGATGATAGTCTTCATCAATATGATGAAATAAAATTGTCATTTAAATATGATGAATCAATTCATCATATTGAAGAAGAAATCATCAATGGGATGTAAAAACATTTTTTTTCGTCAAATAGATGCTTTCATCCTATTGACGAAAACTTTTGATGAACTGATGAACTAAATTTTTATCAAATTCTGCCGAAATTCTCCCAAAAAAAGTTGATAAATGCACTTTCATCTTATTGATGATTGGTTCATCCATCAATATGATGACGGCTTTTTTTTCAGTGTACTTTGTCTGCTCAGGGTACCCTGTGACCATCAAGCATTTGTTGATTCTAGAGCATATTGTTTGAGAAGATGTTTGCATGTAGCAAGTGGTGTTCCTATGTTGTTGTCTAACAGTGGGCAGAAGTGTTCCAGTTTTGGCGAGCTCATCAGCTTTGCAATTTCCCGGAATGTCTCTGTGGCCCAGCATCCTAATGAGGTGAATGTTAAACTGTTCTGTCATCTCATTCAGAGATGATCGACAGTCATGGACTATTAGAGAGTTTGTGGAGACAGACGCTAGAGATTTGAGAGCGGCTTGGCTGTCCGAGAAGAAACGTATATTCTTGCAAGATTAAGCGTTTTCTTTGAGCCAAGATAGTGGAATAGATGTCAAGAGGTGTTAGGTTAAGAAGAAGGTACCTCTAAAGCTGCTGCTAGTGTTTCCGTGATGACCGCTGGACTTTAATCAGTTTATTCAAATTTACCGTCTTATCCAGTGCGGTCCACCATACGACAACTCCATACAAGAGTATCGGTCTGGTGGGATATTTTTGGGGAGAAGCCCCATTTTGAGCCTATGGCCTTTTTACAAGCCAAGAGTGCTACAGTAGCCTTCTTTACTCTGTCATCAATATTGGCCTTCCAATTAAGTTTTTTGCTTAAAATGAGGCCTAATTATTTGGCTTGGTCTGAAAAACTGAACAGTATTCCTTTAATCGTGGGTGGGCTAATTTGAGGTTTCTTCCTTTCCTTTATTAGTGTCGCTTTTTCGTTTCATTCCAGTTTCATTTCCGTTTGAATTTGAACTTTGAAGTGATACAATTAATCTGTTAACATTTGGTTGGAAGCATTCACTTTTAAAGACTTGCAAGTTGCAACCTATTTTGGTTGTGTGTTCGTTTCGATAGTTGTTATTTATTTCGTTCGATGAAAACAATTCCAATATAAAGCCTAGTACGCAGATCGAGCTAAATTTTAGCTTCCATACGAAATTCTCTCCAAAATTTAGCGGAGCTAAAATTTAGCTGAGCTTTTTAGCGAAGAGGTACGAAGCTCTAGCTAAAAATATTTTATTTTTTTCGTAACTCTACATAATCAAAAATCAAAATTTGTCAAAATTTAGCTAGTGAAATAAATGTCCGGTACATTATTCTAGAGCTAAATTTTGACATTATTTGACATTATTGTTTCATTTGCCTCTGACTAGCAAAATATTTTTTTTTTTCAGAAAACAGCTCTTTTTGACACAAATTGTGTAGCCTTGTTTGTTTACTGCCTGATTCTATTGACATGATTGAGCTCAAAATCTGTAAAACTCCATATAAAAAAAAATTAAAATGATAGGATTTGTAAGTTTCCGACTTTCAGAGTAGTACCCGTGTGTGTCCTAAAAATCATTCTCCATAGTCTCCAAAATAATCTTGTGTCAAAATTTAGCCGGGAATTTAGCTGATGTTTGGAGAGAAATTCGTGAGCTAAAATTTAGCGCGATCAGCGTACTAGGCTTAACAATACAAATAATATTTCGTACATTAGTGACGTTTGGCATTAATCAATCATGCGAGTAATGATATGATATGAAAGGCAACAACTCTATTGCCAGTTATGTAATGCATCTGCTCACAAAAGAATACATCAATCGGCTGACCGAGATGCAATGGTGCAGCTTAACTAGGCTGCAGTTGGAGGAGGCTGAAGGGCCCGCCTAACAAATACAAAATTCCGAGTATAAACTTTTTATGGAAAATTTTTCTCAGAAAAAATAAATATCGAATTCAAAATTTAATGTCTTTCGATTCAATTTGTTTGCGTTGCAGTTGCTCATAAAAAGTTAACCTGAAGCATTTTATCACCAAGTCGACATTCCTTTCGCAGAATTTTAATTGCTTTACAGAAGTTTATTCGATGTGACGAATTTCAACATTTTTTCGATAAGAGAACTTGTGTTTGACTTGAGCAAATATTTTGCTAAAGAAAACGCAAGTAGTTCCTGAGATAATGAATTGAGAACAAATTTACACAAAGTGATTCATATAGTAATTAATTAACTTTACACAGTTTTTTTAGCTTCTCATAATTTTTCCATTGATAGTATATTTATCTTGTGAAATGCGTAATGGATTTTGGTAGAATTCTCTCAAAACAAACATAGGTTAGGTACCTTATTCATATTCTTTTGAGACAAATTTTCAAGGGTTAGATAAAATTGCACACGTTTTCGAGGAAAAAATCGATTTTTTGGAGACAAAATCGCCAATTGTATCGTTATTAGATGACTTAAATTAACTGCAAGCTTGAACAAGTGCACAATTATCAATAGACAAAAATAGCAACAACAAAAAGATGATAAAATGAGAAATGAGTTTTTAATGTTTACATACGTTTTGTTTTTTTATTGAATTTACTTTGCACCACGCACGGCATTGCGATTGTTTGCTTTGACAATTGTTCACCCATGATATCATATCCACGTATAAATATTTGAGTTTCAATCTTTTGCGCTTTTAAGACAAAACAAAAATATGATTAATTTTTATCATTGCTACTCTAATGAAGGGGCATGTTTTTGAGCAACTCAGAGAAAGACTCAGGTGTTAAAATTATATTATTAATCATTAAAATGCAAGCACGAGAATAATTCTTCTTTATCACCATTTATAATTTTGTGCTTCTAAGAAAGAAACCCGATTATTTCAAATCGGAGCAGAGTTTGGCCGGGTTGATATTATTGGTCCAAGAGCTGGCTGCAAAAATACTGGCCGATCAGTTAACAGAATGAAACTTTTTTTAAAAGTTAGTACTTATATCTAGAATGACAAATATCATTGTGTGCCTGGGCAGAACTTGTGCATAACTTTTATATGCGTTCGTCTCTGGAGCTTTTTATGGACAATAACTGTACCCATGGAGTAACACTTTGAAATTATTTTCAAAAGTTAGTTTTTACAAAGTAAAATAAATTTTTGTTTGTGTGCCTCATTAAATCCTGTGCCCATGCCTTGGCACACCATATTTAAAATTTTTTTTTTTTGATTTATTTGTGTACCCATCGGGTAACAACTTCAAACTAGTACCAAATTAAAGTTTAAACATTTCTTTATTAAAAAAAAATTGTGTGCCACGCCTATGCCTGTTACAAATACATGGCACACACCATTTCATGTTGAAAGTTTTATACTATCACTAATATAATCTATTGAGGAAGTATTGAGGAATGAGGAATCAAAATGATTAAAAACAAAACTTTTCATTTATTTGGATATTAGCTGACCCTGCAGACTTCGTACTGCCTCAATCGATAATCGATAACCCTCTTTTTCTATCGTTTGCATTGTTTTTTTGTTAATTCGTATGTATGGATCCGTCTTTATACAAATAAGCGATATCAAAAAAACAAAACAAAATGGTAAGTATACGCCCCGTTGCCTGCGGTGCTCGGATTTGTAAAACGCGAATCATTTCGGTTTCACTTCGCTCCTCATGTTGCTATTGTGTTCGAGTTCTTCGACCCTAATATGCGTATAAAACACATTGACCATGATATTGAATGAAAAAAGGATTTTTTATGATTGCTCTGAGAGTTACCGTTATGGAGCAATACAGCAAAATAAAATTTTTACATTAAAAATATCAGTGTTTCAAAAAAAAAAAAATTACCAAAATCACGAATTCTCTATTTTCCCATTGTTTAAAATCCATTCAAAATTTGACTTGGGATTTTCTTGCTCTTCTGGAGTTTTCCATTTTACCACTCATTTGATCACAACTAATGCATTTCATATAAAAGAGTGTTTTTGAGATATTTGTTTAGCCAATTTTTTTTTTGCATTTCAAATTTTCCATTTTTCCAATTTTTTGTTTACTTTTTCTTGCTTTCCAGTTCCCCATCACAAATTTTCCAGTTTCCCTTTGTAAACCAATGAGTTTTCCGAGTTCCTTTCGAAAACCCATTTTGAAATTTTCCAGTTTTCCATTTGAAATTTTCCAGTTTTCAATTTGAAAATCAATGCATCCACAATTTCATGCAATTTTCCATTTGAAAACCAATGAGTTTTCCGAGTTTTCATCAAGAACTTTCTATTTTTTCATTCGAAAACCCATTTTGAACCAAAAAATTCCAAGCAAAAAAAATTTCTAGTTTCCGACCTTTGTTTGGGTTTTCCAGTTTTCCCACTCTTCCATGAGGTTTTTCCAATTTTTTTTTTCACAGAAATCATCACTGAATGTAACAGTATGAACCATGAAAATTTCACAAATATCTGTTCGGCCATTTCGGAGTCTATAAGAGACATACAAACAAACAAACAAACAAACAAACACACTACCATTTTTATATATATAGAGATAGAGATTAGACAAAGTCGGAATTCATAATATGATAAAATTAGTCTTACATATAATTATAAAAGTTATACAAAAATACATATCTAAAAGCATACGTTAGCACATTCATAACTTTCTGTTCTTAGCAAACATCGTCATAAAAATCATCATAATCATCATCATCAGCATTATCATCGTTATCGTCATTATCGTTACTACAATCGTTATTATAATCGTCATTATCATGATCAAGTTCAATGTCTTCAATTAAAAGCGGTGTTGGATCACCTTCGAACCAAAACGGTCCAATTTTATTATTATCAGTTGTCCATCCGCATTCTTCGAGCGATAAATTTACACAGTTCGCTTCAGTGGCATTTTGCCACATTGATATCAATAAAAAACTTCTTAACTTCTTCGGCTTTGCCAAAACTTCCGCCTAGTATTTACCGAAGCCGAAGATTTGGCCGAATGTTGTTTTTTCGGCCGAATTCGACCGAAGCCGAAGGTTTGGTCGGACACTATTGCCATGTATTTGTTACAGGCATAGGCGTGGCACACATATTTTTTTAAATAAAGAAATGTTTAAACTTTAATTTGGTACTAGTTTGAAGTTGTTACCCGATAGGTACACAAATAAATCAAAAATAAATTTTTAAATATAGTGTGCCAAGGCATGGGCACAGGATTTAATGAGGCACACAAACAAAAATTTATTTTACTTTTTAAAAACTAACTTTTGAAAATAATTTCAAAGTGTTACTCCATGGGTACAGTTATTGTCCATAAAAAGCTCCAGAGATGAACGCATATAAAAGTTATGCACAAGTTCCGCCCAGGCACACAATGATATTTGTCATTCTAGATATAAGTACTAACTTCTAAAAAAAGTTTCATTCTGTTAACTGATCGGCCAGTATTTTTGCAGCCAGCTCTCGCTCTATAAAGTGCAAAGAAACAAAATTATATGTTTATTTTTCATATTACATGAATTTTTTTGCATGTTCAGGTTTTTTTGAAAAATTTGAGCTCAACGGAATCTACTTTTTTGAAATTTGAGCTATAGGTTTTACACCACGACTGTAATGAGCACACATGCCTTAAAATTGCATAAGTATTAGTGAGAGTTCCCATAAGAAATGCATTGGGAAACTAACACTTATGCACTTTTAAGGTATAAATGTGAAAATTTCAGCTTGTAGGCCGAAAGAGAGCGAACCACCGAAGTCGGGCCTCTAGGTAATATATGTCCTCTATGTATTAGAAGAAGACAAGTGAAATCTTCAGATTTGTTTATCTAGAAGCATTGACTAAACATATCCACGACAGCAGCGCCGCGCCGCCGCCGTCGTCGAGTGGTATCTCTGCATCATGGTGGAAAATTAATGTCAAATAAAGTGAAATTCAGCGGATTCTGGGTTTGTGTTTATTTTTCATACACGAGGCTCGAAGTAACTTAATCCGCGGAGACTAATGTTTAGTTTTGTTTCAGATTAACGAGTATAGTAATTTTTCATATGAGGCTCACTTTCAACGGTTCTTCTTTATTTGTTCGAAATCCGGTTTGGGTATCTCTTGGATCCGTATCGTTTCCAAAATAGTAGAAAAAAGGAAATAAACGACAAACCTCATGATCGAATTTGAACAGTTGTCTTTTCATTTTATAACTTTTTTTTTATAAGTAGCACACACTCAAGGGGTTTTAATACCCTTGTTATCCCAGCCGATGGTCTCAGTCGCCAGTGCTGCTATGTGTCTGTAGTTCGTTACATTTATGTGCGAAGTACTGTGAAATGCAATGTAATGTATGTACCCTTGTTATGCCAGAGACACAGTGAGTGTGAGTGCTTTAGGAAGCAGGAAAGGGGTTGGAAAGGAGGTGCCGGTGTACATTGGTCTTAAATTCCTGAACATTGCAATGATTTGGAAAGACAGAGTGTTGAAGCGGGTTCCACATTCGTGTAGTTCGGCTAAAGAACGATTCTCTATACTTGAGAGTACATCCGAAGTTGAGCTCGAGGGTAAACTGATGGGCATTCCTAGAAGCGCGAGTATTACGGGCGAATTCTTTTAGGGGAGGAATGCAACTGGCTATTTCTCTAAAACACTTACCGTAGAAGTAACGATAGAATAGGGAGAGACATGAAACGTTACGACTGTGATCTAACGAATGGAATGACGCATTGATTTCTCTATCACGGCTCTTTTTTGAATACCATCCAAGTGGCTGAAGTATGTAGCTGGAGTACCAGCCCAGAGATGAGAATTGTACTCAAGCTTTGGACGGATATAAGTTTTATAGATAATAGCCAGATCAGACGGGGAGAAAAATTTCTTGCACCGCCTTAAGGAACCTAAACATCTTGCGGCGTTTTTGGCGACATCGCATATGTGCTCGTTCCACAAGAGGTGGTCAGTGATGCACATACCGAGAATCTCGAGATGTTCGGTCTCATTGATGCAAGTGCCTTTCATGGACAGTGGCAAGGGGGGTATATCTCGCTTCAACGATACAAGACAGCATTGAGTTTTCGAAGCCTTAAACTCAACCAGCTTTTCATATTTAGCCGATGCAGTTCCACATCCAAAGAGGTGGGATGTGCGTCTGGAAACGAATAAGAAAAGCTAAGAGTTCTATCTCAGCGAAACAATTTATTGGATTAGAAGTTACAGACAAGAGATCATTTATAAAAATGAGAAAGAAGGTCGGAGTCAAAACGGAGCCCTGGGACACACCAACATTTATATTGTGGGTTTCAGACTTGAATCCATCCAATACAACTTGTATTGAACGGTTCGAAAGAAAGTTTCTAATCCAACAAAGAAGGGTTTCATCGATACCGAAAGCACACATTTTCGAAATAGCAAGATGAATCAAGTGCAACAATCTTACTTTCTCCAAAACGATGCAAAGACTTGTTCCACTGTTCGGTGAGATAAACCATCAGATCACCATTGGACCTGTTGCTGCGAAAGCCGTATTGCCGGTCAATCTTCTTCTTCTTCTGGTCTTCGAGATATTTCTTGAGCTGATAGTTTATCAGCGTTTCCATGACTTTAGAAAGAAGGGACGTAGGTGCGATCCGACGATAATTAGAGGGAGAAGAAGATTCGCTTTTTTTGCAATTGACTGGACAAATGCTGAAGGGTAAGTATGGCAAACAATATTTTATATTTTTATAATTTTATTGAGAATAATTTTAGATTCAACCCACAACTCCATTGTATGCGAAAACATGCCCTTAGCGCATGCATCTGGTGTCCGAGAGCTGCTATTCAATAGACATCGTACGGAGCAAATCAAAGGACTTATATAAAGTATTCGAATTCACGATCCAGTCTTGGCTCCGAAGATACATCTTCCCGGTCATGCTGAGTCTTACAATCCTCCTCCAGAATATTCGATGCCAATGAAATGAAGGAGTGGGAGCGCATGAAGGACGAGCCGCAGAAGCGTAAGTTGCGTTTTATGCTTCAAAATACAAGTCGATACCTGCGTGAGAGATTCTTTCGTTGTTTGGTTTTGTATCTCTGTCCGAAGGCCAAGCGTATGAAGTTGAACATCGTTGCTGAGTATCTTATTCCCAAGATTCCAAGTCCGAGAGAATTGTAAGCGTTCCCAACCACTGAGAGCATGGTCTATCGTCGGCATATGGACATCATCGGATCGGTCAGTCTGGAGCCCAAAGGCGATTACATTGTTTCCGGATCGGTTGACACTACAGTCAAAAGTAATTCTATCACAATTGCTTCTAAGAACAATCTTCCGAAAACCTTTCTCTCTTTCAGTTTGGAAAATTGTCACCGGACGTTGCATTCGAACCATCGAAACTGGAGACACGGTTAATATTGTTCCACTGTTAATCATTAACGAAGGAACTTTCGAATGCAGTGATTCAGGAATCCAACTACAAGCAATGGACAATTCGCATGTCTCATTGGTGTCTCTAAGCCTTCGATCTGATGGTTTCGATAAATACCGATGTGACCGAAACATTTCAAGCAACCTCGGTAGCATGACAAAAATTCTAAAATGCGCCAACAATGAAGATAAAGTTACTGTGAAGGCTCAAGACAATGCCGACACAGTCACCTCTATGTTTTGAGTCACAGAATCAAGAAAAAGTGTCTGACTACGTTGCTAAAGTGAGTTCCTGAAATTCCCAACATAATCCAATAACTATCCTAAATAAGACCATTAAACGCTTCCCAACGATCTCATCGTCATTGTCATCGTCAACATCAGGCCCCACAAAAGCGCTCCGTCTCAAATCGCCAACCCATTACAAGCCAAATGACACAACCCAACAACGTGGCAATCGACTATCCATAAACTACAAAGCTCAAAAGACTGATCGAGTGTCTCCAGTTGCTAAAAAACACTACCTGTCTCAAAAAAAAAACAAACCTCACCGCTGCTAGAACGCAATGTCCCAGAAATCAGGATCGTCGATAGTGTATTGCCACCAGCTACACCACACACAATTACTCGTACAGCATCACACACGCACAAGGAAAATGTAAGTCCCTTGACGCCAGGCAATGTCCTCGATTTCATCGACGAGATGCAATTCACTCCTGCAACCAAAACAAAGCTGAAACAGCTGATAAGCAAGACAACACGGAGAACTACGAGAACGATGCGGCTCATCTCAACATCGTTCAGACGCCACTGATCAACGACAAAACCTTCGACATGAAACACATGGACAAGTCCGACTTGGCTCTGAGTGACTTGCAGGAAAGTTTCAAAGCACCTTGTGATGGAATTGTCTTCAACAAAACCGCGACCGTCACACCAGCCGTCTCCCGGCCATTGTCAATGATCGAGGAGGAGGAAACAGCCAATTTCCCAAAAATCCTGCAAAAGACCTACGAAATCAAAGTCGACGAAGATCTCAAGCGTGACGTCAAATCGGTCAGGACTCCATTGAGACAGTATTCCGAATCGATGAAGGATCCGTCGTTGAAGTCGCCATCGTCAACGAAAATGTACATTCAAGGAAAACAAAATAATAAAAAGTAAAAAGTGGAAGAATGTTGAATTTTATTGCTTTTCGTAGAGCAGGTTTAGATATTCGCGATATTGGTTGAAGAAGTTCTTCAAATTCGTGTCATTCTCTTCTTTCTCTTGCTTGGCTTTAAGCTGCGGCTTTTGGCTTGGTTCTGATTATGGCTGTTGGTTTTCTTTATTGTGCTGTTCATTGAATTTCAAAGAATTCGTCCATTGAGAGATCGGGTGTTTTCATAAACGTCAGCCTAACTTAGGCCTAACTTAGATCTGTTCATAAACTCAGAAACTGCGTCGTGCAAACGCAGATGAATTGCAGTAGGCATGTTCATAAACGTCATAATTGTCATCAGCGTCGGGCAGATTGTGCAGCCATTTTATATTCACTGCAGACAGAAGAGCAAACAATTTGATCGTTCAAAAATGTAATTTATTATTCATATTTTCAATAAATTTGTGGTTTTAAATTAAATTTTTATCCTTTTTAAGGGAAGGAGATGCTGGAAGCTGGAATACGGCAAAAATAAAGCTTTTACTCGATGTAAGGATCAAATGGGAAGGAGAGTTCAACAGGGGGAAAAAGAAAAAAACTACCCTGTGGAGAATGGTGCTCCAGGACATGCAAAAAGTTGACCCATTCTTCAACCTGGACGTGTTGGACATCAAGAAAAAGTTTGAAAACCTCATGACCACTTATAAAAGAATAAAAAAACGAAGTAAGGAGTCGGGCAGAGAAGCAACGACGTGGGAATACTTCAATACGTTCGACGAAACCTATGGCGGCAGACACAGCGTGTCTCCTCCAAAAAATCTTTTGGGCTCATCGGTCGTTGAAGAAAACACTTCGGAAGATGAAGATGGATGTTCGACTCCGGTAAAAAAAAAACGTCTTTCTAAAGACGACGAACTACTTTCATTTTTGAAAGACGAAGCATTAAAAGACGATCTGAAACACCAACAACTTGTTGCGATTGAGCGCGAAAAAATTGAAATTGAAAAGCGGCGATTGGATCTCATTAAGGACCTTCAGAACTTGCTGTCCAAATCCGAATAAAATAAGACTGCATGCGAGCTACACAACCTACCTGATTATTTGTTTAACAAAAGAAAGGCTGTTAATTTTTGTTTAAATACAATTTTCATTTTGAAAGTTAAACCTTCTTCTTTTATTTAAAGTGTATATGTACAGAAAAGCATTGCGATTTGGTTTCTTTTTTGTTTTGCTTCGGTTGTAGTTGCGTTGTTTCCATTTAGGTTACTCAGGTCATCGACTTCCGAACTCTGTACTTCAAGAAAATTCTCCCCGAGTCCCTCCCGATCAATAATGATATTGTGCAATACAGTGCAAGAAATCACAATATATTTGAGATGTTCCAGCTTTTTAATATCGACGTGTTTCAAGATTCGGAATTTTTGTTTTAATCTCCCAAAGGCTTGTTCGATGCATACCCTGGTGGAACTATGGACATAATTGAACCTCTTTTCCATGGGACTAAGAAAGCCATTGTCTCGGTAAGGAACCAGAAGGTAAGTTGTGAGAGGGTAGGCTGAGTCACCCAAAATATGACCACAATCTACAATACTCTCCGGACTCTCCCTCAGATTCCTCCCTATTGGGCTGTTTTCCCAAACATTAGCGTCATGACAGCTTCCAGGATAACCGAAAAAAACATCCAGAAATCTTTGCTTGCTATCGCAAATCGCCTACAAAAGAAAGGTTCTATTGAGGAAATTTGGAATACATTTAAGGGCAACAAACATTTTACCTGTAGGTTGGTCGAACAAACTCCTTTTCTGTTAAAATAGCTCACTTTATCAGATGAAGGAGCTAGGATAGGAATGTGGCTCCCATCAACACAACCTACAACATTAGGCATTGGATTGTCTCTAAGGTTTGCAAAAGCTGCCATTGTTTCATTTAGGTTTGTGGGCCATTTTATAAATTTGCTTTTAAGCTGGTATATCAAATAAACAATTTCCAAAAAACAGTGAAATGCTGCTCCGATTGATACATTAAATAAATTCGATAGCTCACGGAAACATGACCCATTGGCCAGTTTCCAAATGGTCAAATACAATGCCAGTTTAAGGGCCAATTTTGGCCGGCCAGTGTTTCTTGTTGCCCATATATTTTTCAATTCGTTTTCAACAAACTGAAAACAAAATGTTTAACTTCATTGATTTTCATTATAGTAGAAAAAAATACTTACATTAAACGTGGACCTCGACATCCTAAAATGGCCTGCGAAGATGTGGTCTGGAAACTCCAAAATTATTTTGATAAAACCAGGATTCTTAGGAATCATTGGAGTATATTTTCTTAAATTTATAATTTTTCTTTTTACGACTTTATTTCGTTTTTTTATTCTGAAATTATTTTTTGAAATGATGCTTTTGTTTTCATTTTCATTCAATAATTGATCGCATATAATTTTCAGGACAAATTCTTTCAAAGCAGCCATTTCTGTGTTTCTGATTTTTGTCTGACGTTTATGAACATTCAGTGACTAACATAAAATTGTACTAAAGCAGGCCTGCACGCGTTCTGCAGAATTGGTGCGTTCATTTATGCAACAAAGCAGAAAGACGATTGTACTAACGCAGATTTCCGACGTTTATGAAAACACCCATCCTCATCCTTGTCGTCATCGTCGTGGGTATTGAATATTAGTTAGTGCACGCCGACCGATGCCAACATCATGTAGTTAGGGTTGAATTGCACACACTGCAATGCAACAAACCTCCACAGCATTCGGTACCTTAGCAACTGCTTCGAGATGGTCCTCCATAAAAGTCACAATACTGTCGCCAAAATTTGCTTTCTTATCGTTTGTCTTGTCACGCGAGAAGTTCACATTGAAGAATGCCTCCGTCACGCCTGGCTTTTTCTATGCACGCCTCGAATAGCTCGAGAGTGGCGATTTACAAATTGTCACTTTCCAAATCCATGGGTAGTTTATTGAGAAATGACAGACGTATCTGTTCGGGAACCATGTCCAGGCAAGCCAGCAGTGACGTATTGAATTCGAGAGCGATGCGTTTCAGGAGTCGACATGAGAGCAGCGGCAGCCAACGATCGAAGATGTTGTTCATGTAGCTAGTGACTACTGGGATGATACGCAATGTGTCTCGCTGTTTGGGTTGTGTGTAGATGAGAGCTTCCAGGGGTGAGAGTTCGGATTTTGAGAAAATCGACGTCTTTAAACGTAAAAGTTGCATCAATAAAATAAATCAATATTTGATTTACCTCAGCAGATCCAAGCCATTTTCAAGGTTCTGTAGACACATATTGCGAAGGAGTTATTTGGAGGGATTTATCGACTCCTTTTTGGTGGTGACCGTAGCGAGAATGTCACACTCGAAGCGCCAAGCGTGCATATGGGGAAAGCCTTCACGCAATAGAAATATCAGGCTATGAATTTCCAACTGGAACAGTCGATTTCGACCAAGCTAAAATTTCAAAAAACCATCAATATAGTTTTTGATACTCAAAACCGTAAACCCACCTTCGCATACGTCCTCAAAAATCCCAAGTAAGCCATGAGGATCTCATAGCGTTCCGTCTTCAGGACATTTTTAACCAGCGTTGATTCGTGCATTTCGTCCATTGTTTTGGGAACTGCATTGTTCAGACATTCATTAATATAATCAATGCCAAAACAATGGCACAAAGCAATTATCGGAGTTCACAGATTTTCTTCGGATCGTAACGGGCGTTGAATAAAGCCAGGACCGTGTCTTGGAGTTGATTTTCTTCTTTAGAAATTTTCATCGTTACTGATTTGGTGTTTTGAAAATTCTTCTCGTTAAACTGTGCCAAACAATCCAAGCATTCCTTTATATTTTGTAGGAGCATATCAGATTGGAGACATAATTTAACTTTGATTAACTTTCGTCGATGAGGTGTTTGAGTTTGCCAACAATGTCCATGACAATGTGGTATTCTTTATTGGATTTGGCTTCTCCGAGACTAGAATAAATCATCAATTCGGATTTTGCACGAGACTTTGAGGTTGATTGATATTTCTTTCTTTGAGTTCATTGATGCATTGCTTGAGGTCTTCATTTGCTTCGCAAATAGCTTTTTGAGTGCTTCCTTCGATGTTTTGTAGGAGTTATTTGACCTGCAAATATGGCGATTGTGGAAACAAGAAGCACACAGCATAATCTAGAAAATTTCAGGACTTCTGAACTTACCTTATTGAAGAAATAAATTTATATCTATTATGAGCGTTTCACCCTCTTCCAAATACAATTCGTTCCTTGATAAATCCACAAGAAATTGGACATAATTTGTTAATTTGTTTCGACATAAGCAAAACTTGAACAAATAAACAAATGATTTTTTTTTCTTCTTCTTCTTTTTTTGGCTTCTGTCACTTTGGGCCCGGAAAAAAATTTGCCCACGGTTGAGGTGGTTTTTTTTTTTTTTCTTTCTAAAATTTACACGGACACGAAATTAAGAGAGGATCGTGAGAGTTCACCTCAGAAGAGATCTGCGGGTGTTTTCGGAAAGGGACGAGGAAAGTCGGGACTCTAGGTAATATATGTCCTCTATGTTCTAATAAATGAATTGAAAAGAAGTCATCATTATTCAAATTTGCTATTTCTATTGATTCCGTAGTCATTTTTCATGAAACATAAACTTATTCACTGTTGTGTCTTCCTGATCGTGTGAAGCTAGTTAATGTTGTTTTTTTTTGTTTTGTTTAGATACATTATTTGTAAACATAAATAACCATCATTGATACTTCAAGGTTATCTTTGGGAAACGAAAATAAATGCTTTTTAGGTTTTGATGTTTTGTTAGCAAATTCTTAATTGCTTGGTAAGATAAACGGCGAGTTATAATAAACAATTATGTTTCAACTTTGCATTGTCTCTTCTTGGTGATGATGCCATTTAACAGGAAAAATCATAGCCCAGCTATAATTATGTTTGCAAGATCACGATTTTGTTTAAATACAACATTGACTCATCTTCGGTACTTGTTTGATTGCGATGTGATAAGTTTGATAACCCACCAATGCCACGTCCACTTTTGCCACTTAAATCGATGCTTAAAAAAGCTTTGTTTTGGGAGAATGAAGCCGTTCAAAGCGAAAAATGCCATAAATGACCTTAAATTAGCCATTTACATTCAAATTGTGATGACGACGGAGGACGAAGGACAAGATAGTCCTTGAATTTATTGTCGAAGGTCAAAGATAGAAGTCCATAAAAGAACCATTTCCTATTTGTCGTTCTCAATGAGAATGGCCCTAGCACACACCTACTGAACACTGGCTCAAGACCCTTTGTTTGGTTCGAAAATCACTCATGATACCTGATATTTTATAACATTCATAAAATCCCGAATTAATAAAGAAATAAATTTGGATTTCCCATTCTGTTTTCCATTCCAAAATCTGGAAGAAAACCCCCGACAAGAGACAGGTAATTCAATACATACACCGCCACCGTCTCATCCGTCAATCCAACACGTCATGTGCGTCGTTCTTTTGTTAAACTCATGAGCCATGACCATGACTTCTTGTTTGTTTTCTTTTGGGTTTTCTCTCAACTTCAAACGAAGGAAACGCAAAATTTAACACAATCGGTGAAAACATAAAAACAATGGGACAGGATAAATAAAAAAAACCTGTTCCTCGAAGGTGTCGCTGTCGAGGGAAGTTAGAACTGGGAATGTAAGACAAGGCACTCGATTGTTTTTGGGGTCATCCTCATTGCAGATAACAAAGAAAACTATAAGGAAGCCATAAATTTGGGTAGCGTAGGTAAGGTATGTTGACGTTGAGGGAATGTGAAATTTGATAAACTTCCTACCTAACATTTTGATGATTGTCGTTTTGTTTGGCTTTACACCTGTAATAGTGTTTTATTAAAATGTTTATACAAACATTACTTCCTCTCTTAAAAATCTTTTTATTTGGCTGTCAATCATATTTTTTCTTAAATTTCAGATCAGGACATTATACATTTACCTGATGTGCATGCAGATATGAAATAGGATATCAGGAAATGGACTTTAAAGGTTTGTAAATATTTTAATGTTTTTTTTTTTTGGCAAATAGAACATAATAGGTCTGTTCTTTTACTCCCTAAAACTGCCGAAAACTGCCATATTCTCCCACTTTTTCGTTCTTTTACTCCCAATTTTTGTAAGATCTGTCAGTTTTGAAGGAGAAAAATATTTCCCCTATCTGCCGATTTTAGCCACAAAAATTTCTTGCGGCAGTTTTTGTAAGTTCTGTCAGACGATAAGAAGAACATTGAATTTTGTTGACGTTTGATATAATTTTGTGCATTTGGCAGAATTTTGCTGTCAAGCGTTCTTTTACTTTTTGGGAGAATCACAAAATTTCATCCCCACTCCTCGATTTTTGACAGTTTTTACAAAAACTGCCGAAAAAGTAAAAGAACGGACCTAATAATACCCTCACAGAATACACTCAGTAACAGAATAAAGTGATGCGATTTAACGTTACGAATAAGTTTAAGCTAACCATTTTATGTCAAACTGAAATCTTCTTGTCATGTCAAATGCAATTATTTGTATTTTTTGTGCAAATGCGCAGTGACTGTATTTTACTTAAATATTCTGTAGGTACCGAAATTGTTGAAAACAATAAATTAAAATTTAAAAAAATGTCAAATCACAGTAGAGTCGATCAGCTGTTGTGTGCAGGGTGTGTTCGCGAAGAAATATCCAAAATGTTATTAAGAACTATGGAGGGTTCACATTACACAAATTTGCCAATACGAGCAGTTGATATACATGTTGTTGAAAGAATCAACGCACTCGGCTTTCGAGAGCTGGATCGACTTACTTACTTAAGATGGCGCTACAGTCGTATGTCTTGTCTAGGAGGTCGTAGAACTTGTTTTAAGTGTCGTCATCTTTCTCTTCTGTGAGAGCGTTAGCGCATATTAGGCTTATGTTGCCCAATTTAGCCTCTATGTTGATTGTCGTGAGACGCTCGTTGGAGACGCTCGTAGGATATTCTGTCTAAGCCTGCCTCCAACGACAAAGCCACATCCAAACAGACGCTGTTCTCTGTAGCGGTGCCGTAGTTAATATCTCAGTTTTTCATCCTCCTTTTGTCCGGCCCATCCCATCACATTTCCAGCATGGCTGTTATATCCGCTTTATAACGGTCTAGGGCTTCCGCTAGTTGTTCGGCTGCACGCGGTCTGTTAAGGGACCTAATATTCCACATGCAGATCCGAATCTCGTTGTCCTTATTTCGTTAGCATGGTTCGTCATCCAGTAAATCCGTCTGTATCAGAGGCTTGTTCTTGCTTCACAACTAGCTTTTCTTTACATGATTGGGAAGTCACCCCGCATAGCACGACCCCCAACCTGGAGGGCCAGGTCCTTATTTTAACTCCAAGGGCAAAGAGCCGGATAAACCGCTGCTTATCGGCCTGAACTCCAAATATGTCGAAGTAGCCCGTGCAAGGTGTTCATTGAGTAGTTCAAAATAGCATGGAACTGTAGACGCCATCGTTGACTCCATCCTGGTAATTCTTCCGAAACGAGTAGTGCCTCAGTGGATAACACTCTCTCTGCCTTCTCTAGTTAGCTGTCGCCAATAGCCTTCCATAGGCTATTTTCACTCTATCTCCAGTTGAGGTACTCTAGTAGTACCCGGTGGTCACCACGTGGAGGTGATAGTAAGACATGGTAGACAGAGGTTGTTGAGGACGCTTGGGTCCTCATGAGTGCACTGATATCTGACATTTGCCGCACTCAGCTGGATCGACTAGTTTTATAAATAAAAAATAATTAATTAAGGTTGAAATATATGTATGTTTTGTTTTTAATATTTTTTAAACGAAAGCCATACAAAATAATTGATAATTTACCTTTCGTTTTCGATAAACAGTTAAAACAGCTGTGTACTATTTGCATCGATTTCGTATATTTGCGAAATATGGCGATCAGAAATCGCAATGCAAATACATTATTTGAGTTTATAGATTTCAATACACATTTTCTCTCCAACCTCATTTATTCGCATGTCACTAGCAACAAGCTCGTCTTTCCAAAATAATATTGTCTTTTAAAACAAACCAACAACAAAGTTAAAACTTTATTTGCAGTTTCTTATCATTTCCTTAATTGTTTTTTTGTTTTTCTTTAAACTAACTCCAGGCTCCAGGCTTTATTTTTCTTGTCAACAAGTTTCCTAAAGCAATAAATATGTTTCTTTGTTACTTCAGATGCAACATTTGAATAAACACAAGAAACCATCAAAATAACGACGGCGGCGATAAGATTACCCAGAATCAGTTAAAAATTGTTGAAACAAGACATAAAATCAACAAGTCGAGATATTATACTCCTAAGGCGTTCGAAATGGAAGTTTACACAACAAAAAATCTCGGTCAACATCACGTACCCAACGTCTTTAATGATTATTGCTTGCTTAGAAGATTTGTGCTTGCGGCGCTACTCAATTTTGTACGTGATACATTTGGCTTTTAGGACTTAATTGCCCATTTACACCGCAAGCTAAGTCTACCTACTGCCTGATGATGGATTTGTGTGCTTAGATTATTAGGATTCCAAACGTCAAGACAACTTGCTTCCTTATAATTTATTTGCTCAACATTGTGGCTGATGTCCAAGTCTTTTGAGTGTCCCAATAGTTGGAGATTAACAACGCGAGGCGACAAAAATCGGTCTTATAGATTTAATGTTGTTGAGATTATAGTTATTGATAATGTGGTTTGACTTGTGTGTTCTAGTTAACGACATGATTGCATATTAATGTTCGCTCACAAGTGTAGGTCATTACAAATGTTTCATCAACATCGGTGCGATGATACACATTTTGTTTTCAACTTTAACTATCTCCAGCCATTCTGTAGGCTAAGGTGTAATTACTGTCATATTTTAGTGCAATTTTAAAACGATTTCGAAGTCGGAAATAGTTTGTAAATAAAAAACCAAAGTAATTACCATGAATCTGCTACCTTTATGTCGTAATAGTCAGTTTTAATATGGATAACAATCTAATGATGTGTGACAAGCAAGAACAAAAGTACCTATAATACGTAGTTAAAAAACAATTCCGCAATTCGAATTTCAATAGATGGTAGTCAATCACTTATAAACGTTTTCAAATAAACAAAAAAATGTTGAAAACAAACCAACAGATAATTGCAAGGCCAAAAGTGTGACAACTGAACGAATTTGGGCTAGGTTCAGCATACGAATGAAATTCAAACCCATTCAAGCGTTAAGAACGAAACACAAGTCAGTCACATTGGACTAAAGTTAAGTAAATGAAAAAATCGACAGAAAATTGGTCACCTATAAAAGTCAGCAGAATCTACACTTGACATCGTAAAG
Organism: Sphaerophoria taeniata; assembly: GCA_943590905.1. NCBI lineage: Eukaryota > Metazoa > Arthropoda > Insecta > Diptera > Syrphidae > Sphaerophoria > Sphaerophoria taeniata. Next base: position 151,293,190 of record OX016541.1, read on the forward strand.
CCGAATAAGGTTAATTTGTTTATTATTGGGCTCGTTGTCACAAATAACACATGTAACACACTTATGTGAGGAGTTGAGTCTTGTGGCTATAAGGAAAGTCAGTCAGTCGAATGCGATGTTCATTTCAGCACATCATGCAATTCCCCCCAGAGCTAATAGTTATGGCAAGATGATCACGACACAAATGATGTGTTTTCAAGATTTATTTTTGCACCTATTTGGCTAATTGATATTTGAGGTCTAGTTGCTTCAAATTATATTTTGCGAACAAGAAGTGGGCTTTAAGAAAACCAAAGAAAAAACTCACTTAAAAGTCGGCACGTAATTAAGAAGCTTAAAGGGCAATGGTGCGGATAATTATCAAGTCTGTAAAAAAAATGATAAATTTAAAAAAAAGTTTGGTTGAGCGCGTTTTGGGTAATGTTTGGGGCGTTTAACAAAAGGAATTAATCACATGATTGATGAGATGACCAACGAGCGAAGTTTTTCTAAGCATTTCAAGTCCGACAGAATGATGGCATGATAATCTGCAGATTTTTGATGGTTGAAAATATTTGAGGTTGTGTTTTAAATCGTGCAAACTTTTAGCACAAAGTCAAAAAATGTTGTATCACGATATATTTCTCTTGATATTCGCCACAACAATGGTCCAGCCATCGTGTTCCTTTTACTATCCCGATTGTTGGCAGTTGCCATCTTATTTTCTTACCAAATAGGGTTCGGACGTCCTGGTCTACGTCCTTTCATTACAAGTTTCATCAACGTTAGCAAATAATTTTGCTGATTTGGTGATGGATGATCGTCTCTTGTAGATGTCACAAAATTCTTTCTCCTAGCTAACTTAAATCGTTGATTTTTGCATGTGCAATATTGTAGCTAAAAAATTGAATGGCTATTTCCAAATCAGTTAAGCGGATCATTGATCGAACGAAATAAATGTATACTTCTAGTTTTATAGCCACGAGCCACGCCTGTTGCTTTCAAAACAAACGAAATTAATTTATTAATTTATTAGTAAGACAAATTTTCTATTGTTCTTTATTATATAACTGCCAACATTTCTTGTTTTGCAATCTGATATTTAGAATTATGTATTTGAATTGTCATGCAAATAAGCATTCTCCAGTCTGGATTTCGACAAATTCATTTTCAAACCAAAATCTTAGAAGAAATTCTTCTCTTCGTATTTTTTTTTTAAGATGATGAGGTTAGTCACTGATCTTGAGGTAAAAAAGATCATTGCCCTATGATATATGACGAAAACGCTAAAGAAATATTAAACTCATACCCACCTTATTTCACATAACAAAATTGAGTTTAATCGAAAGTATTTCATTCGTTAATAAGTCGTCCATTTTTGTCGTTAATCTTTCTCTATTTTTTTCAAACCGTTCGATCTGTTTCTGAATTATTGAAATGTTAGGTAATGTTCATGCGAGAGTGATGAACTTAAACAAACTATTTTGTACTTTTAATGAAATTAGAGAGACATCTTGCGTCGATCGTTGCCAGTTTACTGGTATTATCGAAGAAGGGATTACTGAGATAGTTATTCTTTCTATTGGAGAGTGCCGGACATGTACATAGAAGTTGTTGGACTGTTTCCTCTGCCGCCTCCTCCAAACAGCTTCTTCAGAAGTCATTTGTGTAGACCCCAGCCTTATAGCATGTCTACCTATGAAGCAGTGTCCTGTTATGACTCCAATTGTGGAGCTTATACACTGAACCAAAAAGGTACACCATATTGATAAAAAAGGTCATCTATATGATGTAGAATTCATCAATTTTAGTCCAGTGAACCTTTTCATCCATATGATGAAGCATTGTTCATTAATATGATGAAAATTTTCAGCGACAAATTTCGATCATCATTCATCAACTTTGTTCATGAATATTATGAAAAATGATGAACCAAATTTTGATTTATTTGTACATCAAAATGATGAATTATTTCATCGATCTGATTATCGTATTCATGAATATGATGAAAATTTAAGCAAGTAAATCATCAATGTGATGAATGCATTCATCATATTGATGTTTTTTTTTTCAGATTGATGATCGTATCATCGTATCATAACCAAAAAAAGCATTTACGATTCAGGAGCGTAATTTACGATCAGCCAGTTATCAACTACGTAAATTATCCTTTTTGTTTCCCTCCCCCCCCCCCCACACCATCCCCGTTTCGGGGGGATCTTGCCTCTTTTTCTCTCTCCCTTCCTCGCCCTTCCCCCGGTACTATATTCTCACTTCCTCTCTCTCACCTCACCGATCAATCTCCGTACTGCTTAGTGGCGACTATTTTTTTTTTTACAAATCCGTCACTCCGCACTGCTGGGATTCGAACCCAGGCATGAGAATGCACGACGGTCTCTTGATCGGCACCTCTACCCACTGAGCTACTTGACGCTTTATAAAATTGGAATTGATTTTCGACCGCATGAAAACTAGGGAATAAATAAACAACACAAAACGTTTTTCTTTTTTAGGAAATATTGTCGTAATTTACGATTCAAGAATCGTAACAAAAAAAACAGTTTGGATTCAAAAGTAGTAAAATGCGATAAGAATTCATGAATTAATAAACACCTATTTTTTAATTCAGGAAATATTTTTGTAAACTACGATTGTCTAAGATCGATTCGTTCATTTAGCTTCAAGAGCTTTGTTTTTAGAATATTGAGATCATAAATCTCGATCTTTGATTTTGTAAATCAGAATTATTTAGTCGTACAATTTATATCATGCTCCAAATGTTTAAAATTACGAATACAAAATTTGTAAATTGCTCTTACAATGGAAATCTAAAATCATGACATTTTTTCGTAATTCTCAAATTATACAGTTTTGTAAATTTAGACGGAATAAAGATTGATTTACAATATTGACTCTCATTTTACGAAAAAAGGGGGATGATTTACAAAAAAAAGATTTTTCATAATTTACGACATAGAAATTCGTGATTACTGATTTTTCATTTCTTTCCGTGAATATGATGAACATTTTTCATCAATTCAGTGAATATTTTCATCAATAAGATTCACATTTTCATCACATTAAAGATCGTATACATCAATATGATGAACATTTTTCATCAATTCAGTGAATATTTTCATCAATATGAATAATAGGATTCATTCATGCAATGATACTATTCATAAATAAAAAGCGTTTATATTCTTCTTCGTACTGATGATCGACTTCATCAATATTGAGGTATATAATGGACATGATGAAAACACAAGTCTGTTTTGTTCATCAATATGATAATCATTTACATCACCTAATTTTCTTCCAAATTCAAATTGAAGTCGATTTTTTGATGATAGTCTTCATCAATATGATGAAATAAAATTGTCATTTAAATATGATGAATCAATTCATCATATTGAAGAAGAAATCATCAATGGGATGTAAAAACATTTTTTTTCGTCAAATAGATGCTTTCATCCTATTGACGAAAACTTTTGATGAACTGATGAACTAAATTTTTATCAAATTCTGCCGAAATTCTCCCAAAAAAAGTTGATAAATGCACTTTCATCTTATTGATGATTGGTTCATCCATCAATATGATGACGGCTTTTTTTTCAGTGTACTTTGTCTGCTCAGGGTACCCTGTGACCATCAAGCATTTGTTGATTCTAGAGCATATTGTTTGAGAAGATGTTTGCATGTAGCAAGTGGTGTTCCTATGTTGTTGTCTAACAGTGGGCAGAAGTGTTCCAGTTTTGGCGAGCTCATCAGCTTTGCAATTTCCCGGAATGTCTCTGTGGCCCAGCATCCTAATGAGGTGAATGTTAAACTGTTCTGTCATCTCATTCAGAGATGATCGACAGTCATGGACTATTAGAGAGTTTGTGGAGACAGACGCTAGAGATTTGAGAGCGGCTTGGCTGTCCGAGAAGAAACGTATATTCTTGCAAGATTAAGCGTTTTCTTTGAGCCAAGATAGTGGAATAGATGTCAAGAGGTGTTAGGTTAAGAAGAAGGTACCTCTAAAGCTGCTGCTAGTGTTTCCGTGATGACCGCTGGACTTTAATCAGTTTATTCAAATTTACCGTCTTATCCAGTGCGGTCCACCATACGACAACTCCATACAAGAGTATCGGTCTGGTGGGATATTTTTGGGGAGAAGCCCCATTTTGAGCCTATGGCCTTTTTACAAGCCAAGAGTGCTACAGTAGCCTTCTTTACTCTGTCATCAATATTGGCCTTCCAATTAAGTTTTTTGCTTAAAATGAGGCCTAATTATTTGGCTTGGTCTGAAAAACTGAACAGTATTCCTTTAATCGTGGGTGGGCTAATTTGAGGTTTCTTCCTTTCCTTTATTAGTGTCGCTTTTTCGTTTCATTCCAGTTTCATTTCCGTTTGAATTTGAACTTTGAAGTGATACAATTAATCTGTTAACATTTGGTTGGAAGCATTCACTTTTAAAGACTTGCAAGTTGCAACCTATTTTGGTTGTGTGTTCGTTTCGATAGTTGTTATTTATTTCGTTCGATGAAAACAATTCCAATATAAAGCCTAGTACGCAGATCGAGCTAAATTTTAGCTTCCATACGAAATTCTCTCCAAAATTTAGCGGAGCTAAAATTTAGCTGAGCTTTTTAGCGAAGAGGTACGAAGCTCTAGCTAAAAATATTTTATTTTTTTCGTAACTCTACATAATCAAAAATCAAAATTTGTCAAAATTTAGCTAGTGAAATAAATGTCCGGTACATTATTCTAGAGCTAAATTTTGACATTATTTGACATTATTGTTTCATTTGCCTCTGACTAGCAAAATATTTTTTTTTTTCAGAAAACAGCTCTTTTTGACACAAATTGTGTAGCCTTGTTTGTTTACTGCCTGATTCTATTGACATGATTGAGCTCAAAATCTGTAAAACTCCATATAAAAAAAAATTAAAATGATAGGATTTGTAAGTTTCCGACTTTCAGAGTAGTACCCGTGTGTGTCCTAAAAATCATTCTCCATAGTCTCCAAAATAATCTTGTGTCAAAATTTAGCCGGGAATTTAGCTGATGTTTGGAGAGAAATTCGTGAGCTAAAATTTAGCGCGATCAGCGTACTAGGCTTAACAATACAAATAATATTTCGTACATTAGTGACGTTTGGCATTAATCAATCATGCGAGTAATGATATGATATGAAAGGCAACAACTCTATTGCCAGTTATGTAATGCATCTGCTCACAAAAGAATACATCAATCGGCTGACCGAGATGCAATGGTGCAGCTTAACTAGGCTGCAGTTGGAGGAGGCTGAAGGGCCCGCCTAACAAATACAAAATTCCGAGTATAAACTTTTTATGGAAAATTTTTCTCAGAAAAAATAAATATCGAATTCAAAATTTAATGTCTTTCGATTCAATTTGTTTGCGTTGCAGTTGCTCATAAAAAGTTAACCTGAAGCATTTTATCACCAAGTCGACATTCCTTTCGCAGAATTTTAATTGCTTTACAGAAGTTTATTCGATGTGACGAATTTCAACATTTTTTCGATAAGAGAACTTGTGTTTGACTTGAGCAAATATTTTGCTAAAGAAAACGCAAGTAGTTCCTGAGATAATGAATTGAGAACAAATTTACACAAAGTGATTCATATAGTAATTAATTAACTTTACACAGTTTTTTTAGCTTCTCATAATTTTTCCATTGATAGTATATTTATCTTGTGAAATGCGTAATGGATTTTGGTAGAATTCTCTCAAAACAAACATAGGTTAGGTACCTTATTCATATTCTTTTGAGACAAATTTTCAAGGGTTAGATAAAATTGCACACGTTTTCGAGGAAAAAATCGATTTTTTGGAGACAAAATCGCCAATTGTATCGTTATTAGATGACTTAAATTAACTGCAAGCTTGAACAAGTGCACAATTATCAATAGACAAAAATAGCAACAACAAAAAGATGATAAAATGAGAAATGAGTTTTTAATGTTTACATACGTTTTGTTTTTTTATTGAATTTACTTTGCACCACGCACGGCATTGCGATTGTTTGCTTTGACAATTGTTCACCCATGATATCATATCCACGTATAAATATTTGAGTTTCAATCTTTTGCGCTTTTAAGACAAAACAAAAATATGATTAATTTTTATCATTGCTACTCTAATGAAGGGGCATGTTTTTGAGCAACTCAGAGAAAGACTCAGGTGTTAAAATTATATTATTAATCATTAAAATGCAAGCACGAGAATAATTCTTCTTTATCACCATTTATAATTTTGTGCTTCTAAGAAAGAAACCCGATTATTTCAAATCGGAGCAGAGTTTGGCCGGGTTGATATTATTGGTCCAAGAGCTGGCTGCAAAAATACTGGCCGATCAGTTAACAGAATGAAACTTTTTTTAAAAGTTAGTACTTATATCTAGAATGACAAATATCATTGTGTGCCTGGGCAGAACTTGTGCATAACTTTTATATGCGTTCGTCTCTGGAGCTTTTTATGGACAATAACTGTACCCATGGAGTAACACTTTGAAATTATTTTCAAAAGTTAGTTTTTACAAAGTAAAATAAATTTTTGTTTGTGTGCCTCATTAAATCCTGTGCCCATGCCTTGGCACACCATATTTAAAATTTTTTTTTTTTGATTTATTTGTGTACCCATCGGGTAACAACTTCAAACTAGTACCAAATTAAAGTTTAAACATTTCTTTATTAAAAAAAAATTGTGTGCCACGCCTATGCCTGTTACAAATACATGGCACACACCATTTCATGTTGAAAGTTTTATACTATCACTAATATAATCTATTGAGGAAGTATTGAGGAATGAGGAATCAAAATGATTAAAAACAAAACTTTTCATTTATTTGGATATTAGCTGACCCTGCAGACTTCGTACTGCCTCAATCGATAATCGATAACCCTCTTTTTCTATCGTTTGCATTGTTTTTTTGTTAATTCGTATGTATGGATCCGTCTTTATACAAATAAGCGATATCAAAAAAACAAAACAAAATGGTAAGTATACGCCCCGTTGCCTGCGGTGCTCGGATTTGTAAAACGCGAATCATTTCGGTTTCACTTCGCTCCTCATGTTGCTATTGTGTTCGAGTTCTTCGACCCTAATATGCGTATAAAACACATTGACCATGATATTGAATGAAAAAAGGATTTTTTATGATTGCTCTGAGAGTTACCGTTATGGAGCAATACAGCAAAATAAAATTTTTACATTAAAAATATCAGTGTTTCAAAAAAAAAAAAATTACCAAAATCACGAATTCTCTATTTTCCCATTGTTTAAAATCCATTCAAAATTTGACTTGGGATTTTCTTGCTCTTCTGGAGTTTTCCATTTTACCACTCATTTGATCACAACTAATGCATTTCATATAAAAGAGTGTTTTTGAGATATTTGTTTAGCCAATTTTTTTTTTGCATTTCAAATTTTCCATTTTTCCAATTTTTTGTTTACTTTTTCTTGCTTTCCAGTTCCCCATCACAAATTTTCCAGTTTCCCTTTGTAAACCAATGAGTTTTCCGAGTTCCTTTCGAAAACCCATTTTGAAATTTTCCAGTTTTCCATTTGAAATTTTCCAGTTTTCAATTTGAAAATCAATGCATCCACAATTTCATGCAATTTTCCATTTGAAAACCAATGAGTTTTCCGAGTTTTCATCAAGAACTTTCTATTTTTTCATTCGAAAACCCATTTTGAACCAAAAAATTCCAAGCAAAAAAAATTTCTAGTTTCCGACCTTTGTTTGGGTTTTCCAGTTTTCCCACTCTTCCATGAGGTTTTTCCAATTTTTTTTTTCACAGAAATCATCACTGAATGTAACAGTATGAACCATGAAAATTTCACAAATATCTGTTCGGCCATTTCGGAGTCTATAAGAGACATACAAACAAACAAACAAACAAACAAACACACTACCATTTTTATATATATAGAGATAGAGATTAGACAAAGTCGGAATTCATAATATGATAAAATTAGTCTTACATATAATTATAAAAGTTATACAAAAATACATATCTAAAAGCATACGTTAGCACATTCATAACTTTCTGTTCTTAGCAAACATCGTCATAAAAATCATCATAATCATCATCATCAGCATTATCATCGTTATCGTCATTATCGTTACTACAATCGTTATTATAATCGTCATTATCATGATCAAGTTCAATGTCTTCAATTAAAAGCGGTGTTGGATCACCTTCGAACCAAAACGGTCCAATTTTATTATTATCAGTTGTCCATCCGCATTCTTCGAGCGATAAATTTACACAGTTCGCTTCAGTGGCATTTTGCCACATTGATATCAATAAAAAACTTCTTAACTTCTTCGGCTTTGCCAAAACTTCCGCCTAGTATTTACCGAAGCCGAAGATTTGGCCGAATGTTGTTTTTTCGGCCGAATTCGACCGAAGCCGAAGGTTTGGTCGGACACTATTGCCATGTATTTGTTACAGGCATAGGCGTGGCACACATATTTTTTTAAATAAAGAAATGTTTAAACTTTAATTTGGTACTAGTTTGAAGTTGTTACCCGATAGGTACACAAATAAATCAAAAATAAATTTTTAAATATAGTGTGCCAAGGCATGGGCACAGGATTTAATGAGGCACACAAACAAAAATTTATTTTACTTTTTAAAAACTAACTTTTGAAAATAATTTCAAAGTGTTACTCCATGGGTACAGTTATTGTCCATAAAAAGCTCCAGAGATGAACGCATATAAAAGTTATGCACAAGTTCCGCCCAGGCACACAATGATATTTGTCATTCTAGATATAAGTACTAACTTCTAAAAAAAGTTTCATTCTGTTAACTGATCGGCCAGTATTTTTGCAGCCAGCTCTCGCTCTATAACTGGTGATTTCCGCCCATACTTGATCTTCATCACATCACCAAGACTTTTCTGGACAAAAAATACAAATATGTCGCCAAGTTTAGCAACAATTTGTCAGGGAAGGATTGGGCCAATTCATTTTTAGGAAGGCACAAAGACCAAATAAAATAGCGAGTGAGCCAAAATATAACTCCAGCAAGAACAGCAATATCAGTTCCAACAATATCCGGCTTTTTAAACAATTTGGAGATCAGTTTGAAAGGCATACCACCTGAAAGGGAGCGTATCGGAATCCCGCTTTTTAAAATCCCGTCTTCTAAAATACCGCTTTTATTAAATCCCTAGTTTTAAAATCCCGTTTAGTCAAAATCCCGACCTGCTATAATCCCGCTTTTTAAAATCCCGGCTGATCCCGCTTAATCCCGCCAAGTTCGTTTTTCTAAACCTACTTATATTTGTGCTTAAACCGGTATTCAAAAGATTTGAAATAAGACTAAAAGAAAATGCATGACATGACTTCTTACCACGACTGTACGCATTTGAATTTGTTCTCTTGGATTAAATTATAAGCCGAAATATAAAAAATGTTAAATGGTCAAACTTAATTATATAAAAAACTAACCATATGTAAGATCACGCTCTATAAAAAATATAATGAGAAAGAGAAACAATATGAGTAAAACTTATTTTTTGCGGCCAATATCTCAAAATATACAGTTGAATTAAAATGCTAATCGAAGAAAAATCATGGGTTTTAACTTCATTTTTGTTTAATCCCGTTTTTACAATCAAAAGCAATTGTTTTGTTTTGAAAAATCGGTCCTACTCGTGCCCATTGTTTTTATTTCATCTTTCACGGGCACTGCCTTTTGCGAAGAACTGACAAAACTTCCAAGAGTATCAGTCTGTCATGAAAAAGTGCTTCTCAACTTTTCCGTTCGTAATCGGCGTTAAATTGTAGGTCCCCTCAATTTTTCACACGCACGCAGTAAGCCACTTAGGCCTTGGCTCTTCAAGAGCTGTCGCGCCACTCTATTTATTTATTTATTTATTTATATATTTAAAGGCAATCATTGGGGAACTTAACAAACTACAAGTTGGTAAACCCGAAAAACAAAATATTGCCCAAAGAAGCGTTTCCTAGACTTTTGAAAAAGTCTGGGATACCTTGCTTACATGAGGACAATAAGGCTAAGAAAAATTAATATCTGGCTTCTGCGCAACTGGAATTTATCCATGCGATAGGCAAAAAATTATATCTAAATTGGAAAAAACTGATCCAAACACGCCTGAAGTGGTCTGGAGAAAAAATTCCTGTTCCAACAGTGGATCGCCGATCGCGTAAACTACTAATAAAACACCTACGTATAGTAAAAAATTCTGCTCATTCAGGATTGATGAAATTGACTTGCTGCTTTCTTAGAAAATTAAGAAAAAGTCCTCCCGGAATGGGGGGGTAACTTTGGCCACCCATATTTTAGAATCTGTATTGGAAACTGTTCGATCGATTTGTTCAAGTCATAGCATAGGTACTTAAAGAGCGAGCGAAGCAGGTAAAAATGTTAAGATTTTCATAAAAAACAACAAAAAAAATTGTTGCAAAATTCACATTTCAATCTGAAAAAGTAGCCAAAGTCACCAGCTTTGGCGGTACTCTTTTAAGCTCAACAAGAAGCAAGAAGCCTGAACATCAAAGTGGGCATTTTTAATTTCACGCTTATCTCGGTAATTTTTTATTTTCTTTATTTTAAACGTGTTTAGACAGCAATATGAATTTACAAACATAATAAATTTGAAAATCAACAAAAAAAGGCAAAACGAATCAACCTTATGTCATCTTTTATCAAGCCTAAACCGCATTTTTTTGTCTATTTATTAATTCCGAGCCACATTCAAAATGTTGACATCGCATATGTTCGACCCATGCGTTCCATGACCTCAAGTCAGTTGCAATAACATTGATGTAAGTCAACCTAGGTTCACCGCCGAAAAAAAGCTATCGTTGCATAACGAACGACTTAATTAACATAAATTGCTGTCGAGTCTAAAAATACTCGTTTTCAAATTTTGTAAATTCTGCTTGCCCTCATCCAGATTTAATAACATAACTGTGAGGTACGGTATTTGGTGGATAATTTAATTCAATTATCATAACATTAGAACCGAAATATTCTCCCAGTTTTTTTTGGTTGAAATGCGATTAAACAAAATTCTAAATGTTAGCAAAAACCATTTCTCAGGGCCGTAGTTATGATGATTGTCGAATCAAACAAATTTGTCTTGAAATTTGTACTCGAAAGGGGTAAACAGCAGCACTTCTTGATATAAACAATTTGCACCTTAAGTTGTTTTTAATTTTTTCTCCATTTTGCATTAAACTTTTCCAGCAGCCAAGTGTAACATAACGCGCTTGAGTGCTCAGCATGTTGTCTTATTACTTTGACATTCAGTGTCAGCTCAAGAGTCAAGTTCAAAGATATTCCACATTCAGATTTTTGACAATAACAATTTTGTTTAAGTTTAAAAATAAAACAACGTAATTTATTTATAATGTGATGATAACTTTGGTACAATAAAATTTAAGTGGTGCAGGGCATAAATAAACTTGTCCGTTGAACTTTGTGCGTTTGTTGTTAGTTTTGTTCGTCAACGTCAATTCACCTGATGTTTCTTACGACAAGGGTTTTAATAGTTCAAGATCTTTTTGCTTTAGTTGTTTTGATATTTATGATTGTGATGTTTATCAGATCAAAAAGAGGACGTTTCAAATAGGATTTTGTTGCGAAGGGGGATTTCGTTTGTCGGCAACTCTTTTCTTAAGGTTGAATGCAGTTGTTTTTAGGCATAATTGAAATGTATTGAGGAACTCAATGAAAGGGTCGAAAAAGAATGTTCTCAAATGCAGTAGACTGTGAATGTAATGTTGTTAAGATCTTAAACCTATATTTAAGGTTTATGTTCCGTAACACAACTCCAACTTGTTGCATTCATTTAGAAAACAAAATTCAAGAGTAAAAAAAAACTCGTGGAGAATGTTAGAACTTGATTTGTAAATTTCTGGTGTAGAATATTTTATGAGTGAACATATTTCCTTATGCATGTTACACGGAGTGATTGGGGAAGTTGTTGTTAGCAACTCAGAAAAGGTGATAAAAAAATCTTGATTAATCAGATGATACTAGTTGCTTAAGACCCGGCTGCTAATCGAATCTTAAGACGTTAAGTTTTTCTGAAATTAAGAACTGTGTACTCAAAAAATTAAGTAATTGTAATCACTCATTTACAAAAGATATAATCAATCTTTCTTTGTCTATCTGATGTCAGCTTCCATGAAATTATGACTTAGGCGTTGACGAATTAAAAATTTTCCAGTGGAATTTCTTGCCATTTGAAGCAAAATATAACAACTATAAAGACCTTGTTGATTTGGTCGTCCATCTGTCAATATCTCAACTGTCAGATTACTTAACTTCCAGCATGAGGAGTTTCCCTACCACCATATCGGTGAATTGAAATACCCCCCAAGGTGGGGTCCTTTCGCCTCTTTTATGGAACATGGTAGTAAACGACCTCCTAACATCAACGGAAACAGAGGGTTTCAAGGTGATTGCCTATGCCGTCTTTCCAATATCTGTATCTGGGAACCACCGTCAAGTTCTCTGTGAACTCCTACAAAATGCCCCATGCATGTCCTTACACACTTGTGATAAACAAAATTTTTGTGCAAATTCTTTCTGTTCTTCGACTTGTTTCCAAATTGAATTAGTTGATAATTTTAATTATTTAGGAGTTATAATCGAAAAGAATTTGAACTGGAAGACCCATACAGCTGTATTACAAAAGTATATGATGTCTGTTTTACGTAACATGTTCATGTTAAAACCGTATTGTTCAAAAAATCTAATGGTAAAAGTATATTACGGATTAGTACATTCGAAATTCCAGTATGGCTTATCAAGTTGGGGAGGGACTTACCAGAATACCATTGAGCCACTCCTAATAGCCCAAAAGCATATAATCAGGATTATAAGCAATAGGAACAGGTTAGTCAGCAGTTGGCCCCTGTTTCAGGATCTTCGCATTTTACCTTTAAATCATCTTTATGTTTATAAAGTACTGAAAGTGTTCTTCATCCGTAGTGGTTTTACTTCTACAATCCGAAGCTCAAATTATGTATATAACGGGTGATTTTTTAAGAGGTTTAGAACTTTAAAAAAAAAAACACAAAAAATTCGAAAAAATGAATGAAATATTTATTTGAATCGATAGTTTGAACCTTGCAATTTAATGTTTAAAGATAATTTCATGCAAATGTTGACCGCGGCTGCGTCTCAGGTAGCCCATCCGCTGAGTCCAATTTTGGCATACTCTTTCACACATATCGGCCGGTATCTCACGAATGAATGCATGGATGTTGGCTTCCAGTGCGTCAATCGAAGCGGGCTTGTCCCTATAGACATTAGCCTTGACATACCCCCACAAAAAATAGTCTAATGGTGTCAAATCGCACGATCTAGGCGGCCAATTGACCGGCCCGAAACGTGAAATTAACTGTTCACCAAACTTGCCTCGCAATTGCGCCATTGTTTCGCGTGCTGTGTGGCATGTGGCACCGTCTTGTTGAAACCACATATCATGCAAGTCAAGAACTTCCATTTCGGGCAAAAAAAAGTTTGTTATCATCGCTCGGTAGCGTTCACCATTGACACTAACGCTGCGATTCGCATCATCTTTGAATAAATATGGCCCAATAATGCCGCCGGCCCATAAACCGCACCAAACAGTGGCTTTTTCGGGATGCATTGGTAGCTGTTGCAATGCTTCTGGCTGATCTTCACTCCAAATGCGGCAATTTTGCTTATTTACGTACCCATTCAACCAAAAATGAGCCTCATCGCTGAACACAATTTTTCGATTTCGAACCGAGCACGAATTTTGATAGTAAAATTCAATAATTTGCAAGCGTTGTTCATTTGTAAGACGATCCATGGTTAAATTGCAAACCAAACTGAAGCTGTTTGACAGTGACACAAGGTACTAAACACACGTCAGCTGTCAAAACCAGTGTTGCCAAAACCAAACCAGCTTAAAAATCACCCGTTAGTTTAAGAGTCAATACCAAAGCTCTTGTTAATGTACCAACCTCAAATAAGACTCACTATTCAAATTTCTTTACTGTTACTGCGCCCAAACTTTTTAACAAACTGTCACACGACATCAGAATCTCAAATACATTAAACATCTTCTTAAAAAAAATTACAAATTGGCTTTTCAAAGTAGATAGCTCAGAAGTCAAAAATTTACTAACTAGCATTGTCTAAACTCTAAATAACCAAAAAAAAAAAAACAAACAAAAAACAAAATCAACTTTAAAAACAATTTTGTTATTTATTAATATTAAAGATACTATCTCTCTAGTCCCTTTATTGTATTTTAATTTCATCTCGTTAATAAACTTCTTAAAAATAATGTTTTATCCCACAATTTTATACAATTTTAGGTAGATTGCTTAAAAGGATCATTCGCCTCTAGTCTTACATGGCTACAGAATGAATTCCTTGTGTCTTTACTTTTTCTTTTTTTATATATATGTAATGCATCCTCGAATTGTATCTTTACTTATAGTTTATGTAAAAAAGGAAGAAGTTACACAAAAACTTATGAAAAAAATAATCTATATAGACGGTTCATAAAAGACAACGGCGTTGGAAGTGGTATCTACTTGGAACAACTGAGTCTTAGTCTATCATATAGACTTCCCAATCAATGTAGTGTGTTCTAGGCAGAAGATAAAACAGGTTTTAAAATCTCTCGCGTCTGTCTCAACAAAGTCTCATAGCCCACGACTGTCGATCATCTCTGAATGAGATGACAGAACAGTTTAACATTCACCTCATTTGGGTGCCGGACCATAGATAAATTCCGGGAAATTGCAAAGCTGATGAACTCGCCAAAACCGGAACACTTCTGCCCACTGTAAGACCGAGACAGAACATAGGAACACCACTTGCTGCATGCAAACATCTTCTCATACAATATGCTCTAGAATCAACAAATGCTAAATGGTCACAGGGTACCACCTGAGTAGCAGCCAAACAAATTTGGCCAAGCATAGACCTGAAGCTTGATTTCCCTGAGCAGACAAAGTATAAGCTCCACAATTGGAGTCATTACAGAACACTTTCCAAAGGTAGACATGCTGTGAGGCTACTGGTCTACACTCATGAATTTTGTAGAAGCTGCTTGGACGAGGACAAAGAGGAAACAGTCCAACAACTTCTATGTACATGTTGGGCACTCTACCAATAGAAGGAATAACTATCTCAGTAATTTCTTCTTCGATAATAACAGTGAACTGGCAACGATCGGCACAAGATGTCTCTCTAATTTCGCTAAAAGTACAAAATGGTTTCTTTAAGTTCAGTACTCTCCCATGAGTTGCTTCTTTAGTGGTATCACAATGGACCCTAGAGGTCTAAGTGAGTCAACAACATCTAGACAGCCACTCTAACCTAAACTAAGTAATATTATAGCACAACAGCTCCGAACTACCAATGCCTTAGTGGTAACACTCTTCATAGATCGAGAGCTACCGATCAATATATCAATTGGAAAAATGGAAAACTTTTAATGGAAAACTCTGAAAGAGCACGATGAATTTCAACACCTAAGATCAATTTTTTTGAATAGAATACTGATACAAATGTGCAGAAATGACTTTTCGACCGGAACAAATTTTTTAGTGAAGCAATTTTTGAATGTTTTTCACTCGGTACTCGGTTTAATCAAAAAAAATACTTTTCGACTTCTGCCTTCAGAACATTTCCAGCGATTTCAAATCGCCAGATCTCTCAATTTAACCAGGTAGCCTATATCGAATGATGCACGAAAACAAAGGTCTGTTTACCCTCTATCAGTGACTGAAAACCAAAACATTCTGCGAGGTCTTAAATCATTCTTGTAAAGCTGTAGAAACTTTATTAAATACTTTTTGTACACTGTGAGAAAATTTGAAGTACACTGACCTCCCTTTCAGTAATTTCATAAAAACGCATACGTTTTACACCTTTCTAAGAAAATTGCATTTCTTGTTAATGAATCAAAAGCTAGCTCTTCAAATATTCACAACTTTCATTGAATTAATGAAAGTTAAAAATTTTATCTTGTTTCATAACAATTCGGATCCTATTTATCAAAACCCAAAAAGAAAAAAAAAATGACAATGACTCTGTGACGAACAAACTCTCAGATGACGACGAACCTAATTCAGCCATTCTAACGACTAATAAATCTTTTGTCAGCGCAAGGCAGTTTTTAATAATAGGTCTTCAACACTTAACTTGCCAACTGATCTCAAGAAGCTATAATTATAACCGACAAAAACGCTTAAGGCTGTTTAAGCTACATTTATATCAAAAAAGAAAAAAAAATGAAAACAATGACCTATGCTACTCGTACAAACTGCCACTGTGTCGGTTACAATTCATTCAAGTCGTTAAATTAATGTACATTTTTATGAATTTATTAAATCTAAGTGTCATTTGAGTGTTAGAATGTGTTTCACGTTTGAGCTAGTACTTTTGTTTAGATTGAGCTAAGTTCACACTCTTGATGCGAGACGACAATTAACTCATTTCAAATGACTTTGTTCTCTCAAAATACGAGTAATTCTGTTTGTGTGTTGGAGAAGATAGGTACGTCAACTGTCAGCTGTCTAATCTAGTTTTAATTAACTCTGCCGGTAGCACATTAAGAAACAAAACAAAGTCACCACATTTTACTTTCTTCTGAAATGGTGGAAGAAGAATTTCACTTTTTTATCGCTCTACCAAATTTTGAAAAATATAATTCATACAAATGTGTACAAAATGAAGATGTCTGTATTTATTCTACCGCTAAGACAGCGCTAGTTAAAGACTTGTTATAACTGTGATATTTAGGTTGGAAACACATTTGTTCGCAAACCACACTCTTGGACTTGAGTTTGGTATAATTTGGCAATTAAATTCATGTACATGTTTGTCGATTTTGTTTAACATTAAGATTGCTTCAGAACCTTTTTCTAGTTTGATGGGAATAGAGCAATTTTAAAATTTTAAGGAAATTTCGGACACGAATTAACCAAAAAATGAAGGTCAGGAAATAATGTCAATCTTTATTCTTGTTTTTTGTTGCTATAAAGGTTCGAAATCGACATTTAAGATGAAAAGTGGGTCATCCCATCTATAATTTCTGGATTGAGTATCTCGTGGTCAATTTCAGATTCTGATTCAATGGCTTTTCATGAGTTAAAAAGGTATTTCTGTAGAATGAACAACAAGTTTCTTCGTTCTTTACGACTCTCCATAGTCTCCACATCTTCAAATGAGTCACTTGTGTATTTTTTACCGATCATGATTCTAAATTGAATAAGAATTCTGTTTATCACTTCCAGTTTCAATCAAAAATTCATTAATTTCTTAATTACATTCAAATTACCCAGCTTCCCAAAACAGATATTTTATCACATTCCAAAAGCTGTTCCAAGTAATCACTGACTCAATCAGAATTTCTTTCTCTCCTCCAGGTGTGTTTGATAGCAATCCAATGACGAATGAACAAGAAAATGATCAAACAGATTCTAAGCGCAGAAAAAACAGAAATTCTACGAACTCCAATATGCCTTCAAATGACGAAAACCCCATCAACCGGTCGTACAAGCCGAGAACCAACAACACAGCGACAGCAGTGCTAGCCGAACATCTCCGAGCACAACAATCACCATCGAGTAATAATAATTCTAATCTCGGCAGCGGCGCTCAGCATTTTAAATCGAATCGTGCTAGTGGACGCTTGTATACACCCTCCGTCGAGGATACAAATCGAGTTCGAAGCTCATCCGGTAAGAACTTTGTGCCGCGAAATACCAACGCCGCCGCCATCAACACTGCCGCCTCCGCCACTGCCACAGCCGATGCCGGAATTTATATTATAAGTGGAAAAACAACAAACAGTAATCCTTCGACAATGGATCGAAGAAAGCACAATAATATGGTTCCTCAAAACAATGCTAGTTATTCATCAGCGACTGGGATGTCATCGGTGTCATCAGCGAATGGCATTGGCAGCGAGAGCAGTCATACCACTAATGATGTGATATCGGAATGCCAAAGCAACTATGCTGGCAACGAGGTAGCTAATGGAGATTTCCATTTTGTAACAGCTGCAGAAACTTCGCCAACGAAAAATCTCTCGAATGGTGGCAGTTTTAATCTAAAGAATGGATCGACGGTGAAGCTGTTGCCTGCTGGAGATGAAGATTCAAATACACAGGTGAGAAAAGTTTGCTTCTTGTGTTGCTTCTTTTGGTGAATGTGTCTTTTTTGTTAACATATTTTTTTGAATGTTTAATTGGTGTACATTTGTTTACATGAGAAAGTAATTAAGTTTACAACTATCGAACACTTTATGGTTGATCTTTGGAGACTTTTGCGTGTTTGGACATTGATCATTCGATATCTTGTCTTTGGGAAAATATTCGAGGAATTTTTTAGTAAAAACTGAAAACAACGTTTGTCATTTTTTAAAAAGGCAAGGAGTGGTTATCCAAGTGTGTAGAAAGTGTAACCACGGTAAGTCCTACGCAGTTTTTTTGGTGTATAACTTCTACTATTCACAACATGAATTCTGGCGTCCCTCAGGGCTCCGTCCTGTCCCCAACTCTATTTGAAAAACTGATTCATTTACGTTCGTCCTTTGAACCACTTCCGATATTATCTTTTTTGTACCGTTATTAAAGCCTATTCCATTCCTGCCTAGAAAAAATTAACAATAAGAGCTGTAAAGTACAAAGATTTTTTCCTTAACAGCACTACGAGAATGCGGAAATGTACTCCGCTATAAGGCTTAGTGTTCTGCTATATCTTATCTAGACGTTGTTACTTACTAACTTACTTATAGTAGCGCTACAGTCCAGGTCGGACCAACAAGCGTCCCCAGTCAGCTCGGCCCCTAGCTAGCTGTCTCCAGTTTCACACGCCAAGTTGATTCAGGTCCTCTACCCAGGACCTGTGTGCTCCACCCCAGTCTCGGTCATCCTCTTCTGCGACGTCCGGAGACGAGCTGGAGCATTATTTTCCATTCGCTCTACATGACCCAACCAAGTCGTTGGACCTTAACTTTTCTGGCTAGGTCAGTGTCGCCGAACAGCTCGTACAGTTCTTGATTGAATCTTCGTCTTCATTCTTCATTTATGCAGACAGGACAAAATTTTTCAGATGAGCTGGTGCATGCTCCTAATCAAATCATCTGTAGCTGCTTTGTACAGTTCGGCGGGTAGGCCGTCTGCTCTTAAGTTTAGATATCGCTATCTTCACTTCGTCAATGTCTGGTGGGTGGGGAATTGGTGGCCTGATTGAACCAAATTGAATGGTTCTGTATATAGCTGGCCTAATTTTGCTCGTCATCGCCATTATACAGCTTGGAAAAATGGTCTTTCCATATCCTCAGCACTGACTGTGGTTTCACTACGATGTTCCCATGATGGTCTCTACAGGCTTCGGTTCGGGGTATATAAGCTCTGGTGGTTTGTTTTACCTTTTTGTTAAACTTTCGAACCTCGTTCCTGTTGTGAAATCCCACTATCTCCTCGATCGCGCGCTTGTCATGCTCCCTTATTTTCTTTCTGAGAAATTTGTGCTCCACTCTCCTATTCTGCCCGTAGAGGCGCGAGCAGCTCGTGTCCTTCTTTCCATCACCGCTTTGTGTGCCTCTTGTTCAGCTGCATATGCTCGCCGACACTCATCGTCAAACCAGGGGTTTCGTTGTGGTGGCCGTGTTAACCCTAGCACTTCAGAGGCGGCATCTCTGATGGTTGCTTGGCAGTGTTGCCACTGGTTCTCTACACATTTTGTGATGGCAGCAAGAGACTTCTGAGGAAGTTTTCGGAGGCACGATTGGAAAAGGATCTAGCAATCTCTTTCGATTGTAGCCGTTTGACGTCGAATTTTCTCCTAGCATTTTCACGTATTGGCCTTGATCGGGACATCCGCATTCGAACCTTGGTTACAACAAGGTGGTAGTCCGAGTCGATGTTGGCACCTCGGAATGTGCGGACATCTTGCATGCTAGAGAAATGTCGTGCGTTGATCACAATGTGATCAATCTGGTTGACGGTTCATTGATCAGCAGATTTCCATGTCCCCTTGTGGATCGAGATGTGGGAATCGCGTACTTGCTACCATTACGTCTCGTCCCGTAGCGAAGTCAATTAGCCTAAATCCGTTATCGGAGGTGGTGTGTAGGCTATTTCGTCCGATTATTCCACCAAAGATTTTTTCTCTGTCCAGCTTAGCATTAAAATCTCCAAGGACAATTTTAATGCCATAGCTAGGGCATTTCTCGTAGGTCTTGTCAAGGACCTGTCTTTGGTGTCTTCATCCTTGTCCTCAGTGGGGGCGTGAGCGCAGATGAGGCTTATGTTGGTGAATTTAGCCTTGACGCGACAATCCGCGATGCGCTCATTCCGGAGTCGAGTCCCAACTACAAATCCA
Organism: Sphaerophoria taeniata; assembly: GCA_943590905.1. Lineage (NCBI taxonomy): Eukaryota > Metazoa > Arthropoda > Insecta > Diptera > Syrphidae > Sphaerophoria > Sphaerophoria taeniata. Next base: position 151,313,549 of record OX016541.1, read on the forward strand.
CATCCAAATAGACGCTGATTTTGTTCCCGGTCGCAGTCGCCGTAGTAGATACCACAGTTGTTCATCTTACGTAGGCCCGGACCAACCCATCGCATTTCTTGGATGGCGGTTATACCTGCTTTATAGCAGTCAAGGGCTTCCGCTAGTTGTTCGGCTACACGTGGTCTGTTAAGGGACCTAAAATAGTAAAATTCCAAGTGCAAAACCGAAATTTGTTGTCCTTAAATCGTTTGCGTGGGTCGTCATCATTAATTTCGTCCGTATTCGAGGCTTGTTGGTGTTCCGGAAGTTATATTCAGATTCTTCACCGCTTTGAAATAAAAAACCGTATGCGAGCATGTATCTGACGTATGAATGCTGACGTGCCTCAGGGGTCTGTCCTGTACCCAACTCTTTTGGAAAGCTGATTCATTTACGTGCGTCGCTTCATTTATGTTTGAAATTGAAAATCGCGCCTTGTATTGTACAGAGATTTGTTCCTTAGCAGTACTACGAGAATGCGGGAACGTAAGACCCTCGGTTTCCTTCTGCAAACCCGAAACAGACTTTATTAAAACACTTCAAATAATGTGGTCTTTGGACTCTAATTCACAAGCTCCCACAATGTTGGTAATTATTACGAAACTTCGAGACTACCTTCACATTTTGCATATAAATTCTGTTCGTATCGAATTGAAAGCAACCTTACAATTTAAAACTAATAACCTATTCGCCATAATCATGTGAGGTTTACTTTTTGTTTCGAAAATGCAAAAAAAACAGCAACCAAACAATAGTTGAACTTTCAACCGCTTGTTTCCCATGTTCATCTTTAATTGCTTTCTCGAATCACGGTCGATGTCAATGCTTCAAACACGCTTTAACAATTGTTACACAACAAAATAGAAACAACAAAAACAAAACAAAACCGTTATCCAATATCTATACATTGTAATTACATTTCAACGCATTTCAAAGCGCGTGGATTGATGATTTTATAATTATTATTATTATTTATAGCAAGTCACGTCATATTATTATTGAAATCAGTTGTTTCCGGTAAACACAGAAAACAGTAAACACGAACTTCAAAAAACCGATACAGACGATGGCAGACGAACAGTGTTTCGTGGGATCAAGTTTCATAATATCATGGCATTAATTGCATCCGTCGTCGTGCGTCGCGTCGCTGTCATTTAACTGTGACACTTTAAACGTCAGTATAGGAGCAATATTTTTGCATGATACTCGCTTGTTGGAGTGATTTGCTCATATCGGGTGGTTTTTGTGCGGTTAAAATTGTTACTTCGGGGGTTCTGCTGTTTGAATGAAACTCGAAACCCCACAAAACACGTCTTCCACTTCATTCGAAGTGTCATTTTTTTTTCTGAAGTAACAAAAATCAAACACACCCGGAAGGTGTTCGATGTTCATATGTCTCTGGATATTTTATTATTCTCGTCGGCGAATTCATCTTATTCTGTCTTTATTGTGCAAAAGGGTCACCATCTTTTAATTCCTCTTCAAGAGTCAGAGAGGTTAATGCCTTCATAATAGACTGACTCATCGCCATAGAGTGGAAGCACAAAAGACTGAGTTGTTATTTGTGCTGTGCAGCAGTTCGCCGAGTCTGAACAATCAATACTTGCCTCAGAAACAATTAATTAAGACAGATTATCGCATGATTCCGCATAATCATATTCAACTCGAGTCGCACAATGCAAAATAATGGAATTTACATACGAGTTTAAGGCTTTGCCCACTGAGAAAGAAGCGAAGATCACACACCCGCAACTTCGCACGAACTTTTTTTCTGAACAGTTTTGTGTACGCCTTTTTGCGAAATTTGAAGTGCGACCGCAATGGTGGCTTCCACTCTTATTAAATGCAGCTGCACTGTACCATAGTTGTTGCGAGAGACATGTTTATATGCAAATTGCCACCTTCCCGGTTATGAGTTGCAAAGTTTTGCAAGTGTCAAACTGAATTGTTGTAATCTGATATGCGCTTTTATTTCGCAGATTGAAAGACGTGTCTAGTTATCTTTCAATTAAGATAATGGAAATGTTTCCTTGAGAGATAATCACAGGATAGCATAAAGCTCATCAAATGCAATTGAGTGATTACAAGTTTTAACCACGGGATGTCGCTGTACGCTTCTTAGTGGATGTTTAGTTATAGCGTTGCCATGTGTGGGCGTTTATTCAAATTTACGCCAGCGAATGTGCGTTTAACGACGAATTTTACTCGAATCTAAGAAGAAATTAAATGTCATGTCTTTTGGTTTTAATTTTCTTTCTTTTAGGGGCTGGTCAATGATTTATTGTTGCGGTCGTCGAGTTGAAGTGGAGCTCTGGAAATTATGGGAATGAGTTTTCCATTCTTGTTGACAGACAGGTCAATTCAATTAGACCCAATTTGAAAGGGACTAAGCGAGCATTAATTAATGCGTGCCGTTGCCGTTGCGTTCACATAATGTGGTTTTTATTAGAGTTGATGAAGAAATAAAAGAAGTAGTTTATGCAGAGACGATAGCAGATGAACAAGAGTTATATTAACAAAGAAGAGTGATCTAGATTAATCAACTAGTTTAATGACACATTTCCGATTTATTGCTGGATTTGAATTTTATTGAGAGGTCTTGACGGCCACGACAGCAGGTCGAGTGATCGATCGTGTGAGAATGTTTAAATTTTTAAAGTTTTTAAAGGGGGATTTCTATGTAAATAGGAATTGGTTTGTTTCTTTGAGGTTGAAGGCACCACGAGCTTGAAAAAGGGTCTTCTTTCTAGTTGAAATCTAGAAGAACTTGTATGGTAAGTTTTATTTCAAATTTTAAAAATCATAATCATAATTTGTTGCAGTTTCCCGTAGCTTAGTGGTTAGGTGCGTTGTCTGCTAAGCAGAACGTCGTGGGTTCGAGTCCTACTCGTGCCCATAAAAGTTTTTATTTCATCTTTCACGGGTACTGCCTCTTGCGAAGAATTGACAGAACTTCCAAGAGAATCAATCTGTCATGAAAGAGCGCTTCTCAACTTTGCCGTTCGGAATCGGCGTTAAATTGTAGGTCCCCTCAATTCTTCATACTTCTTCTTCATCAATTGTTGATGAGAGTAAGCCACTAAGGCCTTGGCTCTTAAAGAGCTATCGCGCCACTCTATTGATAATCATAATTTGTTGTTTATGTTGGTAGCGAATGATAAGCTTAACCACAAAAATGTTGATATGAAAATATAGGGTGTCTCAGTAAGAGTGCACTTTTTCATTTTAAAAGAAGACATGTTCCGATTAAGAGTGGAATAAAATATCTGGCAAACGGCTCCCCGGCTCCGATGACAGGCTATTACTCTTCTAATGAAATTTTCCATGACTTTTGCACAGAGATGTGGCTGTATCTCAACGATGACACATTAGATTTCCGATTTGAGCTCAGGAATTGTTTCGGATTTATTAGCATGAACCCAAGATTTCACAAAACCTCAAAGAAAAAACTCGCACGACATTAAATCGTACGATCTTGGTGGCCAGTTGACAGTCCTGCTGAAACAACATATTGTCCAAATTCATGCCGTCCAGTTGAGGCCACAAGAAGTCTGTTATCATATTCCTGTAACGAATACCGTTCACAGTCACTGTCAAACTGATGTTTTTCGGGTTTTCGGCAACACTCTCGTTTACAGCAATGTTTTCAAGAGACCGACCGGTACGTGGACGCAAAGGATTCTTATTATCCATAATTCAAATTTTTTGACCACTCTTCGAATAGTTGACATTTTAGATGCACTCTCTCTGCTGAAAATTTAGTGAAATTTGCGAAGCGTAACTTTCCCAAATTTTGAAATGAGTTTTCACAATTATAACATGTTGTTCTTTCAAAAAGCGCTCGATTTTTAATAATCGGAACAAACAGAGGTGACATCTGTCACATTTCAGAGTTGCCACTTGCATGAAAAAATAATATTCCAATTTTAAAAAGTGCGCTCTTACTGAGACACCCTATATAAAAAATATTTCTGAGCGTGAGTCATTATAGAATAACAACAAATTAGCAATAGTCATTTACATAATGCCATTCCTGAAATTCGACAAAACGACCAAACTGTTCTAAATTTAGCATTTCTCGAAAATGATTTTAGTTAACCACAAAAATGGGTTTTCCTAAAAAAAAAAAACGTTTTGTTAAGCTTACAAATATTTTGTAAATATAATTTGTGATGCATCAGCAATTGAATCAAAATGTAACTATTGTTTTCTTCTTTTGTAAACACCAACGGCCATGACCATGACAAGGTATTAAACTGCCACCATTGAAACTTAACGAAAACACAATAAAAATGAGTTGCATCAAATTGCATTGACCTTAAAGGTAATGATTATGATTAAAGTTAATGTACTCTACTCTTTGTCATCATTTTACAATTGAACTTGAAAGCTTGCTGTGAATATTTGGTTTTACGTATAGTTGTGTCAATACGTACTTCTTTTTTATTTAAAAAAATGTATTTCAATAAGATCAATCAATTTTGATAGTTTATGTTTATGGTTGGAGACTCCACAGTAATTCTTCAAATTTACTCATTTTTCAATAATAATTGTCAATCCGGATTTTGACAATTCTGAAAGTGTTCAACTGTGCAAAAGTGACAGTTCTGACCACAAATCAGAGAAAGAAGATGGGAAACTAAGCGTGTTGAATTTATAGCTAGTAACGGGAACGTCCAACGTCCCTTAGATAATGTTCACAAATTATTATTCCAAAACGAATTTCGGGTTATTGGGCCTGGCGTGAAAAAGTTATAAGACCCAACTTTAACAGTTGAATCAGAAGTGTCGAGAGAAAAATCATTTGTCTCTGTCATTTTAACCATATGCTTTAATAGACTTGATTTCATACAGAAGCAAATGTCAAATAAACGTCAGTGTATTTTTTATTTCACATTTCTTTCAAAGGGGACGGGACTGGTCGCACTTTCCAAACGAAAACGTTCCGACTCAGTCCTATCACATATACAATCGTATAATAGCTGATTTTCTACGAATCATGAAAAACTATTCCATGGTCCATTTGTAGTGGAAAATCTGCTTATCCGTTCGAGGATTTCAATCGATGGATTCTGTGATAAGATTCATATCGCCACGGGCTTTATTTTGAATGCCAGCAAAACCATTTTGGATGACATGTTGCTTGTGCAACGTTAATCTTTGCTATAATTAAACCAGTTCCAGTTCCCGGAGTAAGGCTTATCCTTCGCTCGTCAGCTTTGATAAATAATTTCACTCCGATTATAAGAAAGGTTTTGAATTCATTTTTGCTAACCTCAGAAGTATGCTTCAACTTTTGACTAGTTTTGATCGCTCATCGCAAGCAAGAACAAATTATTATCAAATATTTTAAAGCATACTTTCAGGGGTTGTGGTCATAAAAAAAATGTAGTAGATTGGCGATTGGTATCCAGTTTGAATTTTAAAATTTAAATTAGGTGTTTTTTTTTGGCACACGAATCCAAGGTTAGGTTAGGTTAGGTAAAAGTGGCTGCCTAGATGTTGTTGACTCACTTAGACCTCTAGGGTCCATTCCATTGTGATACCACTAAAGAAGTAACTTATGGGAGAGTAATGAACTTAAACAAACCATTTTTTACTTTTAATGAAATTAGAGAGACATCTTGTGTCGATCGTTTCCAGTTTACTGGTACTATCGAAGATTACCAAGATAGGTATTCCTTCTATTGGAGAAGGTGTTGCACTGTTTCCTCTTCCTCCTCATCCAAGCAGCTTCTACAGAAGTCATTTGTGTAGACCCCTAGCCTCAAAGCATGGCTACCTATGAGGCAGTGTCTTGTTATGACTCCAATTGTGGAGCTTATGCTTTGCCTGCTCAGGGGTATCAAAGCTTTTGACCGCTTCAGGTTCATGCTTGGTCATATTTGATTAGTTGCTAGGCAGGTGGTACTCTATGACCATCTAGCATTTATTGATTCTAGAGCACATTGATTGAGAAGATATTTGCATGTAGCAAATGGTATTCCTATGTTGTGTCTTTGTCTAACAGTGGGCTGAAGTGTTCCGGTTTTGGCGAGCTCATCAGCTTTGCAATTTCCCGGAATGTCCCTGTGGCCCGGCACCCAAATGAGGTGAATGTTAAACTGGTCTGTCATCTCATTCGACTGTCGAGGACTATTAGAGAGTTTTTGGAGACAGACGCGAGAGATTTGAGAGCGGTTTGGCTGTCCGAGAATGTCCGAGCTTAAAATGAAACACAGATTTTTTTTTTTTACATATCTGTGATCTGCTCAGAGGTAAAAAAGAAAAACGCCAAGTCTTTCCAAAAGTAGGTTCCAAAAGAAAATTCTTCGACATTAGGTTTTCGATCTCGGCGGGATAAATGGAGATTTTAATGGACTTAACCGTGAAGGGGCAAGGCCCATCTACTTCTTCGGTTGCTGGATGGATAACAATACTGGTAAGGGCTTTATCTAAGCTCACTGCGTCGGATGGAGACGTTTTGTTGTATGACGCCGTAATCCAAAATGGACTGAAGCCGAGCCTTCAATAAAAGCCCTAACCCTTTACTCTGTCTGACTCTGACTCAAAAAAGTAGTTTTTTCTTGTCAATAAACTTCATGATTGATTTATAATTTTTAGGTTAGGTTTTCGTATTAGCGGTTTCTTGTTTCTGACTTGAAATTTTCAATACATAAATTTTTATAACCGATTTTCAGTCATCTGTTTCTGACTTGAGTTCCTCCACACGGAGAAACAACCTGCATGAGTTCCCATGATCAAATGAATTACACTTGTTACTTCCGCTTGTTACTTCCGTCCGAAAAATCTCTTAATAATTGTTACCTAAAAAAACTGTTATCAGCCATCCAATTGAAACATGAATTCGAAAAAGAAAACATTATTTGTTTGAAAAATTGAGCTTAATGGCCCAAATACGACGATGACATACTCAGTGTAGACACAAACAATTAAGCTCAACTGTTCCCTATGGGAAATACCAACCAAATTGAAAACCTTCTTGAGTCAACAGCACAAAATAGAAAATAATTTTTTTTTCACTTTCCGCTTATACAACAAGAAACAAAGTGCGTAAAGCGAAGCTCATTCCGTGTTCAATGAATGAGAGACAAAGTAAGTCCGTGTGTTTGGTTGAAATATACTTTTCCCACTTTTCATATTTACTTACTCACTTTCTGTTGATTTATTTTTCCTTTTCCATTCACTCATTCTCAAAATGAAATTTCGGCGCACTATGGCATGATACGTTGTTAATTCGAGTTAGCATTAATTCCAACGAACAAAAACTACCTATGGTTGATGAATGCTTAATGAGTTTCTTACACTTGCAAATAAATATGAGCGAAGACATTGGATGAATGGAATTTGAGTAATCAAGTCCAGCTTAGGTTTTTTAATGACATTCATTATTTTATGACCTAATCCTTGATTCGAAACGGTCGGTCGTTGGGGCTCATGATATTTATTTCTTTTAGCTTCAATCATGTACGCTCGTTCATACAAATTCACCTTGAGTTATGAAATTAATTATGTACCTACCTATTTCAAATGAAGAAGAAGAAGCGTCACCGGTGACATTTACTGGCGTATTTTGAGGGAACTCATTTAAATTCCTTGCATGAACGATAGTGGCTTTTGTGAATGGATGAAAATATGTATGAACAAACACTTAAAAGGGCATGATATCTATTTATGATGTGATCGAGCAAATATGATTGTGTTTTTAGTAAGCTTTATTATGCCCTACTTTCCACGATAGCAAAATGGCTTGAGTTCTTTATCAAACTCAGAATTCTGTTCACAAGTTTTCGAAACGCTACCATCTGAGAGATTTTCGAAATCAGGTGAGCTATAGACTCGTGAAAAGTGATCGACGTTATTCAACGTTAGATTTCCGTAAAAAGCTAAACCCCCAGCCAGATGGTCAAAACGAAAGAAAATTCAGTTTCTCAATATTTGAATACACCAAGAAACAGTAAACCAAATCTTATAGGGACTCCTTTCACCATGGTAACTAGAGAATCTTCTTTACACCTCGTCGCACAATGAGGAAAATGTATTTCAGTTTCAGTTTGTTTTGAAAATTTGGTCACATTGTGCGCAGTCCCATGAAACTGCAAGAAACAAAGTTTCAAGTTTCTTCTAGCCAGCAGCAGCCGCCTTGTCAATAGTGAACCGTCAACAACAACGTCTACGCAACATTTTATGTCCATCGCCAATATGATCTATGTTAGTGCGCCATGCCTCTAATCCATTGAGCTGCCATGTTGACATAAGACTGTCATGCATTGTTGAATCAGTAACACACTCCTCGATGAAAATTATGGAAGTCCAATTCAGAAGGCACCAAGGAAACCGCTTGAATACACTGTGTCTGTGGATCACCTATAGTCTCATAATAATTCGTGGCCGGTTAGAGAAATAAGCAAAAATAAAGAAAAGAGAGCAAAGGAATGCATGGCCATAAACCATGATGCATGTTATGTCTATTGCTGTGTGCTTCCACATTGTTCATCAAAACAAACGACAGCGACTCCAATGGCATTGTTATTGTCTGGAACTTCTAACAACAACAAAAACTTGCATTTGACGTCAGAAAAGTTAACACAAAATCTGTGATCCTCCTTCTCAGAAATCAGTCGCTTGGAAAATCTGAGGTAATCTCATAACATTATGGTTGTTGTTGAGGAGGTGATTCGCATAAGCGTTGAGTTAAGCGTGATGCCAATAGGTGCATGTTAAGGTTTACATTGAATATGCACGTTTTAATACTCTCAGAAGTTGAGTGATTATAGAAAATACAAACATTTACCTAAAAAAAACAGCAAAACATGCAATTTTGTTTCAGCAATATCGATAATGCGGTGTTGTGCAAGTTATTGATAGAAAACGAAATTTAATTAGAGCTTCGGGAGAGAATTTGCATATTGGAAAGCTTGTTGGAGCAATTTGCTTGAACATCTTTAAACCCTCCTAATCGTAGTCTATTATGAAAAACATAAAAATCGTTTTTAAAAGTTGAGTGAATTTTAGATGGCACAATTAAGTCTAATCTATTGAGAAGATGTAGAAAGCTTGAAATCTTCTTTATCTTTAAATTTGGTGAATGGGTAATGAATAGGGTGGTCTCGATTTCTGTCAAATTGGTTTCAGTTTGCCAATGTGACTCTTTTCTTATTCATTCGCGAGCAAAGTATCATTTATAATTTATAAAGGAAGAGTCCACCTATGGATGGAATTTTACATTTCCTGGAAAAAGGAAAAAGTTAAGTTTTTCACTTGGAATGACTCCCGCATGCACTCGTTTCAGAAGCTCAGTGGGGGTTAGGTTAGGTTAGGTTAGGTTAAAGTGGCTGTCATGGATGTTAAGAGACACACTTAGGCCAATCAAAAGGCCCATTGTGATACCACATGAATCTAAGAAGGCTATTCTTCGAAGCTCATTGAAACCAATTAGAGTTCCTTACGAAACGTAGAAGATTATTTAAGTTAATGTGTTCGAGATCGTTTAGATCATTGTAGAAGTATTCCCCTAAGTGGATCCTACGTTTATGAGCAAGAGCAGGACAGGTGCAGAGGAGGTGAAGAACTGTCTCCTCCTCCTCCTCATCCATACAGCTTCTGCAGAAGTCATTAGAAAATACGCCCAGTCGCGCAGCGTGTCTTCCAATTAGACAGTGTCCGGTAATGACACCAATTAAGGAGCTTATATGCAATCTGCTTAGAGATATCAGGCATCTGGACCTCTTTAAGTCCAAATTTGGCCAAATGTTTTTCGTTGCCTGACAGGTGGTTATGTTATTCCACCTGATGTTAGTTCTTTTAATAGCATCTTGTTGTAGCAAAAGTTTACATGTAGCGATTGGTATACCAACATTAGCCATTTGTGGCTTAATGGGTAATGTTGTACCATGTTTGGCGAGTTCGTCGGCTTTGCAGTTTCCTGGAATGTCTCTATGGCCCGGCACCCAGTGAAGGTGAATGTTAAACTGTTGTGCCATCTCCATTAGAGACGATCGACAGTTTTGGACCGTAATCGAGTTTGTAGAGACAGAGTCCAGGGATTTTATAGCTGCCTGACTGTCTGAGAAGATCCGGATATCAGATGTGGATACCACGTTTTCGCTGAGCCAGGACAGGACCTCCTTAATCGCCAAAAGTTCTGCCTGGAACACGCTACAATGATTTGGAAGGCTGAATGAGAGACTTAGTTTTAGTCGTTCGGAGTACATACCTCCACCAACCCCATTATTAGTTTTCGATCCATCTGTATAGAAGTGGATTGCCTCGTCTTCAAGGAATGTTTTATTTTCCCAGAAGGAACGGGGAGGGATAGAAGTTTGAAAGTTTCTATCGAACTGTAGTTGAGGAATGGTGTAGTCTGTGTGCTTAGGAATTGATTCTAAATAGTTAAGAATAACAGAGTGGCCAATGTTGTTGTTAGTCCACTGTAAAGAGGCATTCAGGCGAATAGCAGAACTAGCAGCTATTTGTTTGCTGATTATGTCCAGAGGTGTTAGATAGAGTAAGGTGTCTAGTGCCGCGGATGGGGTTGTACGAAGTGATCCGCTTATACTTAGGCATGCTGAGCGTTGCACTTTACTAAGCTTATCGCAGTACGTTTTTACGTCCAAGGCAGTCCACCATACTGACACACCATAAAGAAGAATCGGTCTGATTACCGATGTGTATAGCCAGTGAGTGATTCTGGGTTGCAAACCCCATTTGCTACCAATGGCTTTCTTGCAGGTGAAAAGAGCTACCGTAGATTTTCTTATTCTTTCAAGTATGTTGCTCTTCCAATTCAGTTTTCTATCTAATATAAGACCCAGATATTTAGTTTCATCTGAAAACTTTAATTGGACACCGTTTATAGAAGGAGGGTCGATGTGCGGAATTTTATATTTCCTGGTGAATAGGACCAAATCGGTTTTGTGTGGATGAACGCCTAAACCACACCGATTCGCCCAAAGTGATAGCTTATTTAGAGCGTTTTGTAAGAGTTCTTTTAAGGTATTTAGATGCTTTCCTGAAACAGCTGTAGCAACGTCATCAGCATAGGCTATCACTCTGAATCCCTTTCTATCCAGACAGGTAAAAATTTCGTTAACTACCAGATTCCAGAGTAGAGGGGAGAGAACACCACCTTGCGGCGTACCTCTGCTGACAGATCTTCTTGCGGAAAAGCCGCCGAGTTCTGAGTTAATTATTCTGCTATTAAGCATTAAATGAATTAACTCTCCAAGCGAACTCTCCACATTCAGAGATGACAGTGCAGATGTGATTGCAGATGCGTCCACGTTGTTAAAAGCGCCTTCAATATCAAGGAATGCAACCATAGTATACTCTTTATGATTGAGGGAGTATTCGATAGTGGGGGTTGTTTATAATAATTCAATTTGAGATAGCGAAAGTGACGTCCATCCATGATACATTTATTTCTGAGTTGATCAACCAAAAAACAAGATATTTTGCATAATTTTGATTGCCGAACACATAATTTACATTTTCACAGGAAAGACGTAGAACAATAACTGTCAAAGAGTACAACTGCATCGAAAAGTTGGGTTGAGTTTTTCTTATTTTGCGCTCATACGGGCTAAATTAAGGCTTGGGGGTAACCCTCTGAATAAAGAAAGTTATCATCGCTCTTTCAAAATAAATTGGAAATTGGTCCTTTTAGTCGAAGCTACACTACAAAAGTACAGAACAATGGGTGGTTTTTTTTTTGGCAAATATATCCCAAAAAAAACGCTTCCTATCCAAAGTTGTGCGATGTCTCGCCTCTTTTACAGAACATGGTAGTAAACAACCTCCTAACATCAATGGAAGCAGACGGTTTCAAGGCCTTTGAATATGATCTGCTCGGAGTCTTGCCTTAATTATTTTAAAAATCATTTCAAAGTTGATTCACCGGTCGGCAGCAGAATTAAGAATTTTCTAAGATTGCAAAAACAACAAGCTGCTGTCGATTATATTTTTGACATTTATTTATGCATCGATTCTCGAATTCTAAAACAGTTGGTACAATTGAAGAGGTTTTAAAGGTATGTTTGACTGCTTTTTTGAAACTGACAGCTTTAATAGAATAAATAACTGAACATAACAGATCTTATAAACACAGTTGCAAGCAAACAGATCTCTTAAATCATGGTAATACGATTGAATATGAAGTAATCTAACAGCGCAGTTGCCCGTAGCTTAGTTGGTAAGTGCGTTGGCTGCTAAGCAGAACGGCGTTGGTTCGAGTCCTACTCAGGCCAAGTTTTTATTTCATCTTTCACGGGCACTGCCCCTTGCGAAGACCTGTAACATCTTCCAAAAGTATCAATCTGTCATGAAAAAGTGCTTCTCAACTCTGCCGTTCGGAATCGGCGTTAAATTGTAGATCCCCTGAATTCTTCACACGCACTCAGAGAATTGTTGATGAAAGTAAGCCACTTAGGCCTTGGCTCTTCAAGAGCTGTCGCGCCACTCTATTTAATTTTTTTTTTTTTAATCTAACAGCGGCACAAGATTGCCAGCTTCAGAAAAAACAGACTGCTAGCCAGGTAAAAAAGCATCCTCTTGATTCCCCAATTAAATTTTTAAAATTTCCTTTCCTTCAGATATGATCTAAATTCTAAAGACACAAGTGCATCATAATAATTTATGAACCAAAATGCATTCACGCCTCACAAAAAGTTCTTTAAAGCGGAACTATCGCCTCAGAAAAAAGGAAACAAAAAGAACGAAGAACACAATAAAAAATGTTAATTTGTCTTTTATCATTTTATACCATTAAGTTCCTATAGACATGCCTTTTTGAAGACTGCAATTATTTTTTACTCTCTTGCTCCCCGTGGTTCTCATAAAATTAAATAAAGACATAAGACAATAATTAAATAGAACACATAACTCTGGACTTTAGTTGGACACCCCCACCTGACTAAATCACCAGAAGAATAGGGAGAGAGGTAAAAAGTGCTCTTTCCCAACACCAGTGGCTACTGGCTACAAAAACAAAAAACAATGAAAACTCACCGAAACGTAACCAGAAAAGAAAAGACAGAAGACCCCAGCAAATAAAAAGCAAAACTTCCCAACACCAGTGTTTCCCACCCAAATCCACGTTCACAATTATTTATTATTATATCCAGCAATCGGGGAACACTTTAAGGTACTTACTTCAAACAAACGCCAAGCATGGATTTTCAGATACAAACAATTCGTAGGCAGGTTTGGTCTTTCGTTTTGCATTAATAAGACCGCTCTTGCCATAAAGTGAAGTTTCCTAGAGCGCCTGTTGATCTTGTCTTGTTCGTGTTTGTTTTTCTTTTTTTTTGGTTCGAACAGTGAGTTGATTTGTCACAAAACCGCAGTTTGTTTTGAGAGTCGCAGTCGTTCCAAAGTGCCTTTGATTAACGGTCTTTACTTGTCGATCGATCTCTTCGAGTTCAACAAAAAAATCTGTCGAAATCGTAAATCAAACAAAACTAGTAAGTCAGCAGCTACGAAATTTTCGGTGTAGTGCAAAAGACTCCGGCCAAAATTGTTAACGTCATTGTTGTCGTCGTTGAACTGTCAATTCGATTTTTTTTTCGTTTTGCTGACAGATTCAGTTTAGATTTTTTTCGGAGTGGGTTACCGTTAATTGCTATGTGTTGTTCCTAAGTTTCCGGTAGAACTTTGACAAAAAATTGAAACCAAACCAAAAATGTTTACAAATTGCAAAACGTGCCAATTTTGCAGATAAATTTAAAGAATTAGAAATTCTCTGAAGCTCGCTCCTCCAAATGTGAATGTACTCGAAAAAATTTGAAGTTGTCAGTGGAGCGTCTCCAAAATTTGTGTGTTTCGTTGCCTTTTCGGTTGGAAGTTGGTCAGAAAAAAAAAACTTCAAGCCTTCAGTTCGATTTAATTATAAAGATTGATGATCGAAAAAGTATCTCGCGACATTATGTGAGCTTTAAGTGATCGTTTGATTTCATCGGTTGTCGGTTTCGTGCTGCGGTGAATTTTGGAACCTTTCGGCTCGTTGATTGCCTTGTGTCAAATTTTTGTTGTGTCAACTGGGAAATTCGACGATTTTCAAAGAATTACTTGACTAAATGCAAGAAAATGAAAAGTTCTGCTATCCATATAAGCGTTGCAAGATCTGTCCCAAGATGGAGATACCGACAGCAAAGTATCTAGCGGATTATCTGTATGTCGTTCACGAGGATGTGCCATTTAGATATTATGGAAAAGTAAGTGGGGGCTGAGAAGGGCCTATTTCAAGATAAAATGTTGATGAATGATGTGTTGAGTGTTCGTTGACTTGAACAATTGATCATGTCATTAGTTTTGGGTTTATCGAACTTTAAGGTAGAAAATTGTGTTTGTTTTGCGGTTTCTTTGTGTATTATTTGCAGTTTGTGCTGATGGATACCACAAGAAAAACATACAAACACCGGTGAGCTATAGAATATGTAAATTCCCTGTAATTGTGGCGGTTTGAAAAAGTAAACGATGACGTGTTGGTGTTAAAGGTGATTAATGAACGCATTCTTTTTTCCGTTCAAACGATCGATGTTTCGCTTTCTTCGCACAGTTAGTTGTTTTTGTTTTATTCAAACAAAAAATTGCATAGATTATGGAATATTTTGCATTTTTAAATTTTTATTTCCTTTTACTTTCAAACTTTTTAACAAAACAAAAAAAAAACTGACGGCTTCATTGTAATCTTTTTAAAGGAATGATTTATGTCGAGCGATGAGAGATGTTAATTGTTAGCTTTTGTTTATTTTTAAATGACGTATTAAGACTTTTTTTGATTTAACTATCGGAAAAGAAGGAAAAGTTCGAATAGTTAATTGCTCCTCAACGTTTGAACATGATTTGTGTGGGATAAACATAAAGCTATTCAGCTTTGAGAATTAATAGGAGCTTAAATAGCTTAAATAGGCTTTTCCGACGTCTGACGTATGTTTTGTGTTGTTTTGAAGGTTTGTTGTTTTTTTCTGAATAACTATTGGTGAATAGTTCCAATCAAGTTAATAGGAAAACAGTTTGAATGCAGAACTTGTTTGAGCTTAATTCGATGCGATTGTCAACCTTGATTTTTGACAAATATGGATGCTGGACAATCGGAAATAAATTTTTATATTTAAATTTTGTTCCAAATGCAAGTAGGGTAGTAGGTATCAACAAAAATAGATGGACAAGAAATTAAGGTGACCAGACTATGATTAATTCATTTTGTCTAGTCTTGTGAGACCGAACAAATTTTGTTTAAGTTGTCTCTGTTTTCTGTGAGTGTCTTTGAGGGACTATGTTAGGAATCTAATGAAGGCCCTTTCGGTTTTTGTACCCCGCGTAAAGTGTACCATAAATTAAGTTCTAGCTGGGAAAGCAGCAGGCAAAAAAAGCACGACATTCCAACTCAAATAGTTTCAATACATTACAAGTTTTTTTTTCCCGCAAGGTTCCATTTTAGGACCAATACTTTTTCACTATTTATCAACGAACGAATGGGAGATAAATCAAAGCGTTGTTTGTTTGAAATGCCCGCAAAATCTATTCTCTTACTTACTTGCTGATGGTGGCGCTACAGTCCCTGTCGGACCAGGGCCACATCCAACAAACGTCTCCAGCCAGCTTGATCCCTAGTTAGCTGTCTCCAGTTTTGCACGCCAGGTTGGTTCAAGTCCTCTAACACCTTTGTGCTCCACCTGAGTCGCGGTCTTCCTCTTCTGCAACGTCCTTCCGGGTTCGATTCGAAGACTCTATGAGCTGGAAAATTAATTTTCCATTCGCTCTACATGTCACTTTAGTTGCTTCGGAGAGGACTTAACTACTCAAGTGTCTTCTAAGTCCAAGGAAGCAGCGATTGGCAAGAGTGATCCTTCATTTGATTTCAGTGCTGAAACTGCTAGACCCATCTTCCTGGCCTCCGTCTCAACGGTCAAAACGCTCTACTGACATCACGCTGTGTTCTTCCAATTATGTCAATGTCGTGTGTGTATCTTAGTAGCTGGACGGACTTTTGAAAGATCTGGTGTTGACGTTGGAGTTTTGCAAAAACTTTTCAAGAATTATGTTGAAGAAATCGCATGATAGCGCATCGCCTTGTCTAAAACCTTTTTTGGCATCAAATGCACCTGTTATAGGTTTTTTTCGGACCATGATGGAACAGCGTGAGTTTTCCATCGCCATCTTACACAGACGGATGATTTTTTCTGGGATGCCAAAACTAGACATTGCTCTATAAAATTGATCTCAATAGACGCTGTCATACGCGTCCTTGAAATAGATGAAAAGGTTATAGTTATCAATTTGAAGTTCCTGGCTCGTCTCCAAAATCTGCCGTAGAGCGAATATTTGATCGATGTTTGAAGCCACACTGATAAGGACCTATCAGGTTGTTGACGAAAGGCTTCAAACGTTCACAAAGAACCGCAGACAAGATCTTGTAGGCTATGTTAAGGAGACTTTACCTCTGTAGTTGGTGCAGTTCAGGGGATCTCCTTTCTTGAGGATCGGGCATACGATGCTGAGGTTCCATTCGTTGGGCATGCTTTCCTCCGACCGAATTTCGCAGATGAGGTGGTCCGTGCTCCTAACGAAATCATCTCCACCTGCTTTGTACAGTTCGGCGGCTTGGCCGTCATTTCCAGCGTCTTTTTTCGACTTAAGTTTAGATATCGGTATCTTCACTTCGTCAATGTCGGGTGGGTGGAATTGTTGGCCTGCTTCACCCAAATAGAATGGTTCTGTATTTCTGGCGGAATTTTACTCGTCATCGACAATATACAGCTTGGAAAAGTGGTCTTTCCATATCCTTAGCACTGACTGTGGTTCCACTACGATGTTCCCATGATGGTCTCTACAGGTTTCGGTTCGGGGTGTAAAACCCCTGGTGGTTTGTTTTACCTTTTTGTAAAACTTTCAAACCTCGTTCCTGTTGTGGCATCCCTCTATCTCCTCGATCGCGGGCTTCTCGTGCTCCCTTTTTTTCTTTCTGAGAAGTTTGTGCTCCTCTCTTCTTTTCTGCTCGTAGAGTTTACGAGCTGCTCGTGTCCTTCTTTGCAGCGCCGCTTTTTATGCCTCTTGTTTAGCTGCGTGTGCACGCTGGCACTCGTCGTCAAACCTATGCCAAGGGTTTCGTTATGGTGGCCTAGCACTTCAGAGGCGGCATCTCTTATGGCTGCTTAGCAGTGTTACCACTGGTTCTCTATATTTTGTGCTCTGCAAAGGATTTCTAAACAGGTTTTCGGAGACACGATCGGATAAGGATCTAGCAATCTCTTGCGATTGTAGCCGTCACCTATGCAAATTTTGGAGAACGATTTAGTTCCTTTAATCTGCACGCACTCAAGGGGTTTTAACAATCTTTTTGCCACGTAACAGGAAAGGAAATGGGTTGAAAGCAGGTGCCGATGTGGGTTTTAATTGGTCTTACTTTCTTGAATTTAGCAATGACCGCGGAGATAAAGTGGGGGTTGTACATTCGTTTTGTACGGCTTAAGAACGTGTCTCTTAAATAGACAATATTACCGAAGTTGGGCTCGAACACATTAAGTTGCGAATTACTGCTGAAAGAGAGCGATGTAAATGAATTATCGATGGTAGAAACACCAACCATCTGTTTTGATTAATATTACAGTCCAATAGGACTTAGCTTGTTGCTAGAGAACCATCCCTGGGTTGAAGTTGTTCTCAAGGTTAGGACGTTTTATAGATGACAGATAAAGCTGTTGCAGGGTGTGTTCGCGAAGATATGTCAGAAATGACATTCAAAATTAAGGTTGGTCCACAGTGGTGTGCACATTATACAAATTCGTCAACATGACAGAAGTTGATAAACATGTTGTTGATTGTGAATCCCCTTTAATGAAGAATCAACACACTCGAATTGCGACAGCTTGGTCGACTAGTTTAATTAAATCTGTTTCATATTCATATTAAATACATTAACCTCAAGGTCTTTCCAATACTAAACTTTTTTTTTTTTTACTTTCAGACAAAATGTTCAGTATTTCGAGGATTAGTGCTGTGCATCTGTCTCAATGTGTCTTACGCCAATATTGTCCGATTTCCACGGGAACTTGATCGATACGGTTCGGCATATTTGATACCCTATCTAGTTCTACTATTTCTAGTCGGCCTCCCAACGATATTGCTGGAAATATCAATTGGTCAGTTTTTGGGGCAGGGAGCAGCGCACACATGGAGAGCATCACCAATCTTTAAAGGTTTGTTGTCTTCTTTAAATTATTTCACAAGTTTTAATAAATGATTGATTTCACAGGAGCTTGTATAGTCAGCAGATTTGCATCGTGGTTAGCTTCAATATGGATTTCCCTGCAAGCAGTCATTTCCGTTGCTTACATTGGAATGTTTCTAACCAAATTATTGCCATTCAACGAATGTGTTGGAGATATTAAATTAGCTTTAGTGAGTTCAACATTTTGTCCTCTTAAAATTGTACTTCAAAGTCTTTTTTTTTGGTTATAGAATGGATATAAGGTAGTTGGCAACAATGGCGTCGAGTGTATTCAAAAGACTTTCCTTACACCTTTCTGGGAGAACCCCCTGTATTATGGACTTCTAGCCATAGGTTTAATATTTATCTGGATGACTGTTATGTTTTGGTAAGTCTACAAAAACCCTTTTTCAAGACTTCTTCTAACCTTGGCAACCTCTTTCCAGCACTCACAATGGCAAAGTATATCGACGCATAACATTCTTCTTTGGACTCATTGGCTTCGCCTTGCTGTGTACTCTCACTTCGTGGGAGGTTCATACATCTCTGGAGCGACAATACTTCCCCGAGCTGTGGCCATTCAAGGAGACACTGCTTTTGGACAGTTCAATCTGGTTCAATGCTCTCGTTCAAGTCATCTATGCCACAAACATCGGCTTTGGAGCTCTTCCCGTGGTGACCGGGAAATTTCTCTACAAAGGTGATGCTGTCCGCACCTCCGTGGTGTATCTCTGCTTTAATCTTCTTGTCAATGCGATCTCAGTGACACTGTTTATGGTTCAGTTTGATAATTTGGCCTCGAGGAGTTTAAGCAACCTGGAGGCATTGAAGCCCCTGACAGCTATCTACGATCGAGTGTTGAACGAACCCACTGGCCTGATGGCCAAACTCATTCCATGCCTGATCTATTCGCTGATTGTCATCTCAGCTATTGTCTCGATCACTGTTGCGATCTACACGTCAACGCGATTGGTCCCCCGCCATCCAAACTATGTCATTAGCTTAATTGGCTTCGTAGCAGCTGTCATAGCTCTAGCTGCGCCGAAATTCATCATTCCTCGCATTTTGGACACCAGAATTGTAGGCACGCTGGTGATCACGGCACTTATTTTCGATCTGATAGCCACCACATGGATCTATGGAGCCAAGAACATCTACACCGATCTGGAGTTCTCGATCGGTCGACCGATATTTAAGGGATGGGTGTACCTTTGGTGTTTGGGACCGGCCTTTTTGACCGGAGTCCTCGTCTGGTGGTGTGCCGATGACGACGAGGGCGATCTTCTCGCCAACTATATGCCTCGATGGGCTCCAATTCTCTTTGTTATCGGAGTCATCCTGATCATAGCTTGTGTGGAGATTTTCAAGCAAGTTGATTATAATTTCTTCGGGATGATCTGTGAAGCAGCAAAGCCGGCCAAAGAATGGGGACCAGCCGATCCACTGGCCCGCCATGCCTGGAAGCAGTGGCGATCAGTGTGTCAGGACACCGGGAGGAAAGATTTCACACTCCGTCGTCGGGGGACTAGAGATTACACCCATTCCATAAAGAAGGGTCAATACTCCACATCAAAATACGGCACAAACAACTGGAAGTCATCGACACCGGGCAATAGTTCGCCCAATTATAGTGGTTCGGTGTTTGGAGACTCAGCAATCGAAGAGGATATCAGCGTCGATAAGTATTCTGGCATCAATCAACAATTCACGGCGTTCCAAGGTACCGACGGAAAGGGAATGCGATATTCGAACAGATCCCGACAAACCGTCCCAACGACACCCAATGAACGACGACTTCCTCAACTCAATTCGACCACAGCCGAACGGCACAAGGAAGTCGTCTACATTCGGCGACTCTCGAATGGCGAACAAGGCAACAGCCATTCGACGAGAATCGAAATTACACCTTCCAAGGAGTCAATAACCTACGGCACTCGCAACCCCATGGGAAGGAATCTCAACCAAACCTACAGTATTCCACACCGAACGAACAGTGTCAATCGACATCCTGTCCAAACAAATGGCCAAATTCCAGTGGCTGGAGGAGTTGTTGGAGACGTGGCCGCCGGGGATCACATTTGCTGGCGAAAGTTCTCCGTCAATGCCGAGGAGTACTCGACTGAATTGTGAAGGAATTTATTTTTTCTGTAAAAGACTTATATATTTCAATTCAAATGCAGTTTTGTCGCTTTAGGGAAATGTTCGACACTGGTTTGATTTTTTCAATATTTTGTAAATAAGTTTCAATAATTGTTTAAGTAAAAAAAAAGAAAAGTTTAGAAAAAACAACCAGGAGGATACAAAAAACAGACTTTATCTCTCATTATTTATGTTAATCTCTAATAGCAGTTTATGTAAGGAACATTCTGTAAATATTGTTAGTTAAAATTTAAACACAAAAAATGGTAAATTTAAAAATAAAATTACACTCAAATTGGAGGATATACAAATATAAACGAGAATTTGTTTTTTTTCTTCTTTTTTTATTGGCAAACCTGTCCATTGTGGATAATAGCAGAAACGTCAAAATGTTCGAGTCTCGAATATAAATGTTGGTAGAGTTGAAAACTCTTGTATCTGAAAATGCTATGAGAAACGTCAAACGGCAACAATCGCAAGAGATAGATCATTTTCCGATCATGTCTCCGAAAACCTCTTGCAGCCCCTTGCAGCCAGCACAAAATGTAGAGAACCAGTGGCAACACTACCAAGCAGCCATCATAGATGCAGCGTCTCAAGTGCTGGGGTTAACACGGTCATCACAACAAAACCCCTGGTTTGACGATGAGTGCCGGTGAACAGATGTAGCTAAACAAGAAGCAAACAAAGCGGTGCTGCAAAGAAGGACACGAGCAGCTTGTGAGCTCTACGAGCAGAAAAGGAGAGAGGAGCACAAACTTCTCAGAAAGAAAAAAAGGAAGCGTGAGAAGCGCGCGATCGAGGAGATAGAGGGATGTTACAACTGGAAAGAGATTCGAAAGTCTTACAATCATACAGTCTTACCATAATCTGAATATCGAACCACAGTCAGTACTGACGCTGAGGACATGGAAATACTACGACGAGAACAATTCCGCCATTCTATTTGGGTGAAGCAGGCCAACAATTCCACCCATCCGACATTGACGAAGTGAACATAGCGATATCAAAACTTTAGTCGAACAAAGCCGCTGGAGCAGACCGCCGCGCCGGCCTAGCCACCAAACTGTACAAAGCAGCTAGAGATGATTTGGTTAGGAGCATGCACCAGCTCATCTGCAAAATTTGGTCGGAGGAAAGCATGCCAGACGAATGGAACCTCATCATCAAAGAACCTCAAGAAAGGAGATCCCCTGAACTGCACCAACTACAGAGGTGTAAGTCTCCTAAACATCGCCTGCAAGATCATGTCAGCCGTGGTGTGGAAGCCTTTCGTCAACAACCTGATAGGTCCTTATCAGTGTTGCTTCAGATCCGGAAAGTGCACCATCGATCAAATATTCACTCTACGGCAGATTTTGGAGAAGACCCAGGAACTTCAAATCGATAACTACCACCTTTTCATCGATTTCAAGGCCGCGTATGACAGCGTCTTTAGAGACCAACTATTTAGGGCAATGTTTAGTTTTGAAATCCCAGAAAAACTCGTCCGTCTGTGTAAGATGACAATGGACAACTCGCTCTGTTCCATCATGGTCGGAAAAAACCTAACGGATTCATTTGATGTCAAAAAAGGTTTTAGATAAGGCGATGCGCTATAATCTGATTTCTTCAACATCATTCTTGAAAGGATTGCGCAAAGCTCCAACGTCAACACCAGGGACACAATCTTTCACAAGTCCGTCCAGACATAATTGGAAGAACAAAGCAGGATGTCAGTGGAGCATTCCAGGAAGATGAGTCTAGCGATTAACAAGGAGAAGAGTTAATGCTGTCAACAAGAAAGGAAAATTAACATCGACGTCTTGGAGTATAGACAGATTTAACTTCAAGGTTGTAAAGGACTTTGTCTACCTGGGATCCGCTATAAACTCAGACAACAACACCAACGCTGAAATCAAAGGAAGATTCGCTGCTTCTTTGGACTTAGAAGGCAGTTGAGTAGTGCTCTCCCGAGCAACTAAAATGTCACTTTACAAAACCCTCATCATCCCGGTCCTAATGTATGGTGCAGACTGCAGAGACATGGACCATGACAACGTCCGATGAAAACGCTTTGGGCTGCTTCGAGAGAAAAATTCTTCGAGTGATTTTTGGTCCAGTGTGCATAAATGGAGAATGTTTCAATCAAGAACTGTACGAGTTGTTCAGCGACGCTGACCTATAGCCAGAAAAGTTAAGGTCCAACGACTTAGACGAATGGATCATGTAAAGCGAATGGGAAATAATGCTCCGGCCCGTAGAGTCGTCGAATCCTACCCGGAAAGACGTCGTCGCAGAGACTTTATGCTTTTTACCGTTTGTCAGATTTGATATTTTAATTGCTAACTGCAGCCAAAATAACGCGAAAAAAAAGCCACGAAATCAAAAACGCTGTCAACTTTTGTTTTGATAGAAGAACCAACAACTGCGATTTGATAAAAAAAAAACACGCCTAATATCATGCAATGGCTGTGCGAGGAAGTGCCTCCTCCAGATAAGCAACGTTTAAGTTTTTTGAGCTGCCGTTTAGGTTTAAATATTTCTTCAACGGTTTCCTACACATTTTTTGCGCCGGTTTTAACACTTTCAAAACATAAGATGAGTTGAGACCGAAAAGGACAGTTTTCGTAAAAATTTACTAGAGATGGATAACAGTTGAGCAACTTTTTAATTTACGGAGTTTCAGAAACGCAATTGAAAGAGGAAAAAAATGAAACTAATTCACCAATTTCAAGCCAACAATGCCCAAAATTATAAAACATTTTTGCAAAAAAAAACCATAACTTGTGCCTAGGAACAATGAAATTAAAATTGCAAAAACCAAAACGAGAAGCAAAAATAAACACCTTACACAAAAGACAGCGTGAAGCCATTAAAATGACTAGATTCCACCTAAAAATAATATATTCCAAATTAAATTAAAAAATTATGCAGTGTTTTATAGCTGATATGCTTGAAATATACAAAAATATAAGAACACTCAAACCCGCATTTATTCTTCTATAATCGCTGCTTTTGGAACCAGTTTATAATTTGAATGAAATTAAAAGTTGAAGAAGTTTTTCAGGATTGCCAAAAACAGTATTCAATAATTTAATATTCCAAATAATATTGCTTTTACTTTTCATTATCCTTGTATTGTTTAAAATAGCCGATAATTTAAATAATAAACACTTTCTTTCTTCTTGCCTGTAAACAAATTCTTAAAATTAGCTTTCGCTGAAAGGCAACACGTTTTGCAATTTAATTGTTAAAACACACCTTCTTTGTTGTTGTTGAGTTTAGGCAATAAAATTTGCATGCAATTTATTTTATTGTGAGTCAAGTTCAATTTCAAAACAATGTGGGTAGATTAAAAATAGGATTATTGCCTGGTTTCCAATTTAGAAGAACCATAAAAAAGTTGTTGAAAACTAGATTTGCAGTAACTGTTTCAAAAATCAATATTTTTACGTAACACCTGAAATTATATTGAAGATCCTTTTAGCTTGAAGAAGGAAAAATAAACCCCATGGAGGTAAGCCAGTTAGGCCGAAGTACTTGTCGAACACCTTTCCGGCTACTTCGACTTATTTGAAGCCCAGGCCGTCAAAGGAGCGGTTTTTCCAGCTCTTGCACTTGGAGTCATATCAAGTGCCTGGTTCTCCAAGTTGGGGGTTGTACGTCACGGTCGTGGCAACTTCCCGACAACGCAACGTAGAAAAAGATTTAATTGCGAAGCAACAATAGGCCTCGGAAACGGACGGATACACTGATGACAACCCAAGCAAATGTATTAAGGACAACGAATTTCGGATATGCACGTGGAATGTCAGATCCCTTAATAGACCACGTGCTGCCGAACAATTAGCGGGGACCCTCAACTGCTACAAAGCAGAAATTCTATCCAGGAAATGCGATGGAATGGACCGGACAAAAGGATGATGAAAAACTACGACATCTACTATGGAAATTGTTACAGAGAGCAAGAACAGCGGCTCGTTGGATGCGGATTCGTCGTGGGAAGCAGACTCAGGCAAAAAGTCTTGAGCTTCAAATGTGTAACCGAACGAACGACGATCCGAATCAAGGCTAAATTCGGCAAGATTAGCCTTATATGCGCGAATGCCCCCACAGAAGAGAAAAAGGATGACACCAAAGACGATTTCTACGAGCTCTTCGACAAAACATATGAGCAATGTCCTAGCTATGACATTAAAATTGTCCGCGGAGAAAGAGGACATCTTTGGTGGAACAGTCGAAAAGCAGAGCCTGCACGACACCACTTCCGACAACGGATTCAGGCTGATCGATTTTGCTGCGGTGCAAAATGTTGTGGTAGCAAGCACCTGGTTCCCACATCTCAACATTCATAAGGGAACATGGAGATCTCCTGCTCAATCAACTGTCAACCAGATTGATCACATTGCGATCGACGGAAGGCACTTGTCCAGCATTCTAGATGTTCAAACTTTCCGAGGAGCTAACATCGACTCGGACCACTACCTCGTCGTAGCCAAGGTAGTGCTACGAATATCCCGACAACGGCAGAAACAAGGAAATGCTGCAAGAAAAATCGACATGGCTACTATCCGAGAGATCGCCAGATCCTTCTCTGATAGAGTGTCAAGTAACCTCTTAAGAAGTACTATGCCGCCAACATCAAGTATCGAAGACCAGTTGCAACATTGCCAGAAAGCAGTTAGAGATGCTGCCTCTAATGTGCTAGGTTTCAAACAGCCACCAAAACGAAACCCCTGGTTTGACGAAGAATGCAGCAGGCCCATGTAGCCAAGCAGGAGGCATACAGAGCTGCGCTGCATAGAAGGACAAGAGCTGCTCGTGAGCTCTATGAGCAAAAGAGGAGAGAGGAACGCCGGCTTCTCAGGAGAAGAAAAAAAGAGGGAGCATGAGAAGCGTCAGATCGAGGATGTTGAGAAAGTCAACAGCAGGAATGAAGTTCGAAGGTTTTATCGGAAGGTAAAAAAGCTGGCACGAGGTCATCGAGCAAGAACCAATGCCTGCAGAGATAAACAAGGGAACATCATAGTAGAATCGCAGTCAATGCTGGGGATTTGGAAAGACCACTTCTGTAGACGAACCCAGGATGGACACCCAACACCGACGGCTCGGACAGAACGTCACAATAGACGCATATAACTTCGAGGTAGAAGAGGTGTTTGTCTACCTTAGCTCCGCTATTAACACGGGCACCAGCGCCGAGATCAGATGAAGAATAACTCCTGCTAACTGCTGTTTCTTTCGGCTAAGAAAGCAATTGAGTGGAAAAGCCCTCTCTATATCAATTAAGGTAAAACTATATAACACCCTCATCATCCCAGTCCTGCTGTATGGTGCAGAAGCATGGACCTTGACAAAATAAGATGAATGTGCCTTAGGCTGTTTCGAGAGGAAAGTTCTTGGGGTCATCTTCGGCCCTGTGTGCAAAGATGGGGAATGAAGAAGAATATTCAACAGCAAAATTTACGGGTTGTACAACGTCACGGACCTTAGCCAGAAGGGTCAAGATCCAGAGACTCAGATAGCTCGGTCATTTAGAGCGGATGGACACCAATGCTCCAGCCCGGAAAGCCTTTGACACTATTCCCAAGGGACGTAGAAGTAGAGGAAGACGGCGACTCAGGTCGCGCATCCAAGTGGAAGAGAATTCCAATCAACTTAGAGTGCAAATCTAGAGGCAGCTAACTAGGGACCGCGCTGGCTGGCGGAGACTGTAGGTTTAGGCCCAAGTCCACAAGCCTCAGGGCTCTGTTTTGTCTCCCATCCTCTTTCTTATCTTCTGCAACGTTTAATCCAATAAATTGATAATAGCATCCCTAAATATTCATATTCGTTCCAAGACTCATAACCCTCTTCTTCGGATGTGGAACTGTAACGGCCAAATATGGTAAGCTCATTAAACTCTTGACTTAGGCCCGGTGCACACACGCGATTTTTACCGCGGCGATATCGCTGTGATATCGCTTTTACGACATAAAGTACTCACAATCAAATGGAGTGGTGCACACACACTTGCGATATCGCAGCGACACTTCTGCGACACTTCTGCGACATTTCTGCGGTAAAATGTCGCAAAAGTTTCTGCGATATCGCAGCGACATCGCGGCGACAAAAATCGCGTGTGTGCACCGGGCCTTAAATAGCATTGTAAAGTGAAGAATAAAAAACCGCGTCGTTTTATGTATCGAGCACTTTCAATGAGACCAAACACCTCGAAACTCTCGGTGATGGGCATCACTGGCCACCTCTTTTGGAACGAGCACATACATATGCGATGTCGTCAAAAATGCCTTAAGGTTTATAGGTTTCTTAAGGAAGTGCGATACAACAAATTTGTCTCTCCTCTTGATCTGTCCACTATCTACATATAAGACATATTCGTCCAAAGCTTGAGTACAACTCCCATCTCTGGGGTAGTGTTCCGGCTACATACTTTGGCCTCTTGAATGGTATACAAAAGAGCAAAATGATTGGTGATAAAGACATTACTTCTACGGTAGGTACCTTACCTGCTCTAGTTTTTGCATTCCTCCGCTTAAACAATGCACCCGTAATTCCAGCGCTTCCAGGAATGCCTGCCCATCAGTTTACTTTCCAACTTCGGGCGTCCTCCAAGTATAGAGAATCGTTCTGTAATCGTGCTACGCGAATCTGTAACTCTCTTTCACCTCTCCCTTAATTCCTAATGCGGTCACTGTGTATCTGGCATAATAAGAGTATAAAAAATACCCCTTGAGTGGGTGCAAATTATAAATCTATTGTGAAATTTAAAGACATAAAATTAAATGTTGTGTTTATTTTTGTTTGCAGAATGCAGATTCTATTCAAATAAAAAAAAAAACATCATCGAAACAAACAAACCTAAACTAGATTCTCATTTCAAGATCAATTCAACCGATTCTTGGCTTAAAAATTTTCCAGACAAATCGCTCAGTCGTAGCCTTGTCCTTGATAAAACCAAAAAATGTTAATTTTATTTCTACAAGTTTGCCTTGTATCAAAATATGAAAAAAAAGAACAGAACATTTATGTTCACTTTGGTTTGTTTGCATTAAATTTATCGATGACGACATAATTTCATTCTTTTTTTGTTTGTTTTTGGTCTTAAGATTCTGAACCAGATTCTGAATCGAGAGTTCATTTTCACCATCAATTTCGATTTTATTTCGTCAAATAAATATTCAACACGTGAAAAGTAATACATAAATTCTGCACTGTCTTTAACGGTCATAAATCTTAGGTTGCCAAACAAAACAAAAAGTTCTCCAATGCAAAATCTTATACGCGGGCGAATCCATTTATAACCACCGCAAATTCTTTGTAATCGAAGAGAAAAAAATGCAATTTACCCGAAGATTAATAGTTCATCGCAAAGGTCACAGCTAAAGCTCAGCATGACTACCAACAGCAAACCGTTTATTCAAAAAAGGAAGATTAATTTCGTTGCATGCGAAATTTAAACTCAATGTCACGATAAATACAGAGCTCGTAGAGAGCCCTTTTAACACCGGTGAAGCACAATTTTTCCAAGGAAATAAAAATATTCATAAGTTGAATAAACCACACATCAAGAAGACCTGCTTATCTCCCAGCCCTGCTTTAATTGCAAGGTAAAATTCGAAAAATGAAAAACAAGTCACACAAGTCAGCCTGGCATATGCAAACATTTACATACAATACTGCGCCCAAAGACCTCATTTAAATCACATCTGACTAACTGTTTATTAATTAATATTCGCCTATTTCAAAATTGTATCCACGAGTGTCATATTCCGTCAAAAACCTACAAACTGCCCTGCCATAACTAGTTCGATATCATTTTTGTATTTCTGCGTTAATCGATTATTATTTTTTGTTTGGCCGTTTAGCGGAAATGAAACACCAATCGAAAAAAATGCAGATCATAATAAATTAACGGAAAATTAAATATTCAAAATATTAATGAAGATATTCCTGTTGATTGCATCACATAATGCAATAAAAATATTCGATATTTTCGATATTTTGGCAAAAAAAATCCAAATAGTCAAAATAGAACGAAATTAATTGTTGCCAAACCAATTCATGAATAATATATTTCGCATTAGTTGTCAAGATTTATTTTGACATGCAATGTGCAGTGACAACTAATTAAACGATAACGGAGAAATATCGATACTCGGAAACCGGATGCATCGAACGATTTTCGATGTTTTGAGGACAAACTGAACAAACCAAACAAACAGGCTAGATGTAGGATCTGGATGTACGATTACTATTTCAAGGAACCGTGCACCTTCTGACAATTCTGGATTCGGTGATAAATTTTTTTTGAAAAAAGACCGTATTGAGTGATACATTTTTTGTCCCATAATGCTCCAGTAAAGGAACAAATGAATTCGACAACGAAAGGTTCAATTAGCTTGTAGCCTAAAGAGAACGACACAGACTGATCAAATTCATCACGAGAAAGAACATTCGTCTTCAATCGCAAAATATCGTCAGGTGCTATTTCGTACTAATTGACCCGCGGGACGTCGCGTCGGGTCATACACCCCTCTAAGAAATAGAAATAGAGTGGCGCGACAGCTCTTGAAGAGCCAAGGCCTAAGTGCATTACTCTCTCATCCACAATTCTCTGGGTGCATGTGAGGAACTGAGGGGACCTACAATTCCGCCGATTCCGAAATTATACTCTTGGAAGTTTTGTCAGTTCTTCGCAAGAGGCAGTGCCCGTGAAAGATGTAATAAAAACTATGGGCACGAGTAGGACTCGAACCCACGACGTTCTGCTTAGCAACCAACGCACCTAACCACTAAGCCACGGACACTACCCCTTAAGAAATTGTTAGTGTTATAATAAAGGTTGAGTGTGCATGTGCAGTTCAACCGTATAGCTTTACAGAGTTGCCACAGTTTTAGAAGAAGCAACTGGTAGTACAATTTTACCAGATTCCCTTACTTTAGCTAATATCAAATTTGCAAAGAATGTTTTCCCAATTACTCCTGGTTTATTTGCAATAAACCGTCATTGTAGATGTCATCACTTTCAGAAATCATAAATGGAATTTTTAAATGAAAGTATAAGCCAAATGCAAACCTAAAACTGTGTTATTTAAAAGAGGGGTGTAAAAATTCGAAGAAAGTATAAAGACAGTCAATATTTGATTCTTTTAAACACCGAATTACATGCTAATCTCTGAGTCAGTACTTTGTACTACTTCCTTGTTTCTCAATTAATTGAAAAATCCTATCTGGCATTGAATGTGTAAAGTTTTGCAGAACTTGTTTGTTCATCTCCAGCCAAGCTTCATTTATTCCTATTTTTTAAGTCTGTTACATTTGTGTAATGCTTTCTATTTGAGTAAAATTTTCTGGCCTTTATTCGCCAGAAATTTTTAATTGAATTAATGTCAGGACTACAGGCAGACCATGGAAAACACTGAGTACAACTTGCATTGTGTATAGGAGCAGCAGGAATGACTCCAAAGTTGTTGGCCATTTCCCGAACAAACCAAAAGCACCCCACACCATAACACTGCCACCTTCAACCTCCAGAGTTTAGACTCATTTTTATTTACTGCTTTTTCGTCCCTTAACCCTCCGTGCACCACGTGGGCAAAAGTTACGTCCTGCACCATGTGGGGTTTCCTATACCCCAAACTTCATTCTATTTATTTATAAAGAATATCTTTTCAAACTTATTTTTTTGATATTAATATTATTTCTGGACTATGAGGAGATAAAAATAAAACAAATATGTTAAAAATAGTAAACATTTTTAATGTTTATTAGCATTTTAACAAAAATTGTACGTTTTTAATAACTTGAGGATACCACCTTCATACTGTTAGCATTATAAAAAAAAAACTTAACAAAAAACTTCTTATTGCATTTTATTAGGGGCTTAATGATTTTGGGAACAAAAAAAAAAATAAAAAAAATTAAACAAAATTTGTCCCATTGAGATCCCAGTCCAATCGTTTAGACGACGTCCCGAACCACGTGAGGTTTGTGACACCCTGCCAATCTTTGAGAGCGGCCGTGAGCTGCGCATCCAACACTACTTATAAATGACTGTTACTATGCGATCCAGCAATGTCTTTTCTCCAGCTACACGACGTTTCGTGGTATTGGCGCTGCCGTTTAAAAACATACAACGATTTTTGTTTCGCTGGGGTCTATTAAACTCCACGTGGTGCACGGAGGGTTAAATCACACCAATAAAAGCTTAAGCCGTCAGAGCAATCCAAATTAATTTTCGTTCTTTACTAAAAATGACGGATTCAAACTCCCTTGTCCACGCTATAGGATCTCCTACAAACCTAAATCTTTGCTTCTTTGTGATGATGATGATGCTGTTGTAACTGCATTATCTGTCCAACATTCAACTTAGTCCACCTAGCTTAGTGAGAAATCATATTCTTTTTACGGTGCGTGCAGAAAAATAGAGTAAAAAGAATTTTTGTCCCTATACTTATTTCGCAGTTTGTGCACTACTTTTCTTGCAATAAAAAACTTCACACTCTCTCTTTCATACGATATTGGAAACAACGGAATTTTTAAATTGAAATTTAGCCAACAGAACCAACTTTAGTCTTTCAAGGCTCTTTAATTCCAAAAATCTTACCAATACTTCGAAACTTCTGCTACATAAAAAACGATAGTCTTACCGTTACCACGGATCCCAGACTTGGGTACCAAAGCCAAAGGCACTCTGAACTCTTAGCCGCGTTCGAGACAAATGTCTTACGGAGAATAGTTAGCCCCGTTCGTGAGGAAGAAAGATTCCGGAGAGCGTGCGCAACTGGATGGATGGCGTCGCGTTACATGGATCAACATGCTGAAGGAGGCCCAGACCAGATCCTGGTTACGGCGTAGATGCAGGTGTAGAAAAATCAATAATCAATATGTCCATAATATTTTATTTCTAAAAATTTAGAATTCTTTCTCCATAATAATTAACGATTCTCTTTTTCACTTTCTTCTGCTACTATAATTTTTTTTTTGTTCTTCGATTTCATCGAAACATTCGTTTTCTTCTGAAAACGTGTTTGAAGCTATTGTGGCTTCTTAAATTAGCCTTTCATCTTATTCTTCCTTACACTTCTTCCTAGATGGTTCTTAAAATAAAATTGGACATAGTCTTGCATTAATTTTTACCATCGGTCATTAAATGAAATACGTCAGTGCTATATGCTTGTGAATGTCTTGAGGCGTATTAAATTTTGTTTTATTGTTTGCATTGTCTTTTTTTTTAATTCGTATGGATCCATGTTTAAAGAAATAAGCGATACCAAAAATACAAAACAAAATGGTAAGTATACGCCCCGTTGCCTGCTTATGATCTTTTTTTAGATTAAGAGCCCCAAAAAAATCAAATTTAAGAAAAATGGTAACGTATTCGTACATACGTACGTACATACATTGTATATCACATAACCATGAGGTTTTTCAAATTTTTTGTTTCACAGAAACTATCACTGAATACAATATTATTAACCATGAAATTTTCACAAGTATCTGTCGGAGTCCTTTGGATATATCTATCTATTTTTATATTAATAGAAGATTGTGTCTTCAAATATTTCATCCTCAAAGCTTACTGAAAAGAACCAGCAATAACATTGTCAAGCAGCCAACAGAGATGTCATTGCTGAAATTTTGTGTTACACGGCTACACGGCCAACGAAACAAACCCATACGGTATTGAAATTGCTCAGGAGCAGAGAAGGAGAGTAGGAGAATTGCTGCTTTTTTTGGCCTAAGATACTATTAAGTAGTGAGTTGAAGTTAGACTTTTGACGCTTTATATAGGGGATAGCTTAGATTTTGTTTGAATAGAAGTAAGAAGTGGAACCTCTTTTGGTATCCCCGAAAATTGCGAGAAAAATGTTTTTCAATATTTTGGCTACTAGGCCATTGTTGCCCCATATTTACGAATAGGATTCAAAGTTCAAAACAAAAATTATTTTCGCGATCTATTTGCTAACATCTGTTGGAGAAATTGAGAGTGATGGTGTTTTAAAACAGGTAAAATATCTGAAGACGGAAATCCTTACCCTTAGTCGAAGTCAATTAAAACAAAAAATTACAAATCGAGTACTCAAATAGCATAACATGAAGGAAATGAATGAACAGTCTTGCACACGACTTGGTCAAGAAAAGAACAACTTCTAGTTCAAATAGTGTAACCCTACACACACGCAGTCAATGGCACACCTCATCCTTGTCTGTATCTTGATACAATATGAGAACGTTTTAGCGCCAACATAACTAAGTGGACAAGATATATATTGTGATGTCAGTAAAAAAAAAAAACTATAAAAAAAACATCAAATTCGCATAGCTTTTGCAAAACAAGTTCAATAAAATCGTATTGCTTTAGTGTTTGTATGAAACATAATCGCAATAATTATTTTAAAAGAGGAAACCAAAGTTTTGTTGTTTTAGCAAACCGATTTTGGGGCAAAAAATCGGATTTTTATTGATATAGGCCTCTTAATGGGTTTATTATTCAGTTTTGATTTTTTGTTTGAATAGTTCTACCTAAAACAATAGCTCTATCTTAATTTTATCATCCATTAATTTATCAATTTAATCCTAGTTTTTTGCCTTTTTTGCACATAGCTATTTCTAAACCTGAATTCCTTTCTTGTTTTATCCCAAGAGTGTGTTTGAAACAAAATCTACTTTTTGGTATGGAATCTGGTTTCTTAAATAAACACAAAACGTGCGTGCACATTAAAAGGTAAACTAGTAAAACTGTTTGAATATTTTATTATGTTAAATACAACCACTTTTTTTTCTTAACTTACATATACACCCACAGAAAAAGAGGCAATACAACGACAATGGTTATGTAAGAGATTACGGGAAGTTGATTGGGATTCCTGTTTTGTTTTGGACTAAATTAAATTTTTTTTTTAAATTATTTGGAAGGAAAAAAATCGTTCTTATGATAAAAATAAACATTGGGTAAATAGGCATACTGTTGGTAGTTCACGAATAACCTTTATTTTTCAAACCTCTACAAATTCCATAATGAATGTAACAATCAACATTTGGACATCCAAGTTGCAACCCATTGAATTAGCCTTCAGAGTGATTAATAATTTTTCATTTTGACAATGTCACACAAGTTTTACAAATAACGTTATAAAAACAAACACAAAATCATCTTCCGCATTAGCCAAACTTTATTCTCAGTCTCAGTCCCAGATTTTGTGTTTTTTTGATTAAAGACTGTTAATTATGATTTAAATGACATTTTATCACTCTTAATTGGAATTATATGTTATAACATCTTAACTTATGGTTCATTGCCATCGTCTGATCTCTAAAGTCAAATAAACTTCATAATCTTAGATGAAGATGTTGAGCTAATGTACGAATAAATTAAGTGACGTAGATTTCAATAATAAATAATCACCCGCGGTGTATGAAAGAAACATTTAACCCAAAACGGTAATTAGCATTGGAATTCATGACCTTTAACGGAAATTGAAAAAAAAATCACAGAGAATCATATTTAAGAAGTGAAGGAATACAATAATGACCATTGGAAAAGCTTTTGTGCTCTTTTAGCAAAGCTGTCAAATTTCGAAGAGTAGAGGTGAAAATATAGTGAATCTAATAGCCTTTTCCCACCGACTTGATTTAGCTTATTTGATTTATAAATCAAGATAGCGTTCCCACTGAACTTTTTACTTAATTTAGCTTGACATTTATCACAATCTTGACATTTTTTTGAATTTTTCAATAAAATATATCAATATATGACACAAAATTTGAATTTTGACTGTCAAAAAGAAAAAAAAAATGAATTAAAAATGAATTTTATTCATTACTTCAGCATGAAATCATTCAGCCTGGAATCATCGAGGTGATTTATACCTAATTAAAAAATAAACAAGCTAAATCAAGTAATTTCAAATGATTGAAAATGTATGACAAATCATGAAATAAATTATGTGTTTTAGCTAAATCAAGTTGTTTTAGCTAAATCACGTTGGTGGGAATAGGCTATAATCAAATTAAAGGACGTTTTGACAGCAAAAATTACACAATTTTTAAACGTCAACGGTATTGTGACTTATTCAACGTTCATTTGAATTAGAAAGGAAAATCTGATTAAATTGAAGTTTTGAATTTTGACAGAACTCACGTCTGTCGTTGATCTGTTTGGTCACACTAGTAAGAATGCAGTTTTTCACTCGAATATACCACGGTATCTGTCACACAGAACGTGTCGGGTATTGTTTTTGCGAAGAGCAGACAAAAAGTCCAAAGGAATCAATCTATCCACGAATCGTCAATTAAAGACCCCTTCAATTCTTCTTCTTCGTCAACATTTTGAAGAGTGGATTTTTGGAGCTGTCGCACCATTCTTGTTATTATTTTTATGCAAGGTGAAGGATCAAAGTTTTTGAAAGCATTTATCCTCGGTAAGTTAGATTAAAATGCAGGATCCTGCAGATACAGGATACACACATTAAGGCCAGAAGAAAAGGCCCATTGTGTTACCACCATTTTGATGTTCAAACCATTTTGACCTTTTTATAAAGCGAAGAAGATATTTAATATCCTTGTAAGCTAGTTCACTGGGATTATCGTAAAAATATTTTCCCAGATAAAGTTTGCGTCTTAGGGAAAGAGCAGAGAAGGTGAGATATTTTTTCCTTACTTATTAGGGAGCTAATATGAAATCTGCTTTGAGATAACAAGTCATTTAAAGCGATTTAGGTCAAGTGAGTTTTGTGGCTGCGCACGTCGGTAAATTTTTATCGGTAAGGCTGTTTATTTTAGCATTTTTTCCTTTTCAGGTGAGATGGGTATGACGGTTCCATTCTTAGCGAGTTCATGGGCAATTTCCTGTGATGTCTCTTTGGCCCGGCACCCAACAGAGGTGAATATTAAATTGCTGCACTATCTCCATAAGAGATGATCAACAGTTGAGGGCCCTTTGAGAGTTGGTTGAGACACCTACGAGAGATTTTATTGCAGCCTGACTGTCAGTGAAGATGCGGATACTACAAGTTGATATCACGTTTACTCTTAGCCAGGATTCTCTTCTTTGATCGCTTAAATTTCCGCTTGGAAGACGCTACAATGATTTGGGAAGCGGAAAGAGAGGCTTAGATTAAGCTTTTCTGAGTACACACCACTACCAACACCATCATTTGTTTTGGATCCATCTGTATGAAAATGAATACTCCTGTCTTCGAGGAATTTTTCGTCTTCCCTTTCAGCTCTGGATGAATTGGAGACCAAATTCGGGTTTTGGAATGGTGGTGTAGGTTTTTGGTAAAAACCGAAGAAGTTGAAAATGATGGAATGTCCCACATTATTGTTAGTCCATTGAGGGGCGGCGTTGAGTCTCGCTGCCACTTTTTTGTCGAAGATGTCGAGGGTTGTCAGATGGAGGAGAGTGTCTAGCGCCGCTGAGGGGGTGGTTCTCAACGCCCCGCTTATGCAGACATGCAGTGCGTTGGACTCTGCTGAGTTTGTCACAGTTAGTGGCTTTCTCCAGTGCAGTCCACCATACTGCAACCCCTTACATGAGTATTGGTCAGATGAGCGATGTATACAGGGTGATTCACGAGCGTTGTGCCAAAAAGCTAGAGCGTGTAGGTTGAGTTGAGACAAGACAAAAATCGTATGGGAGGGGGGTCTATTCCCCCCCGTTTAGCCGGGAGGGGCAATTTTCTGAAAAATTGACTTATTTTGTTTAAAAAAATATTAAAAATCAACGGCTTCGTTTACAATACCGTGCTATACCTTTCTGAAAAGCCAAAAACTTCTTCTTTCACTTTGTTTTTAAATTAAATTGTTTCAACGAATAGTTAAAAAAAAAAATTTCAAACTCAAAATTTTCAAAAAAAAAAGCAAAAAAAACATTTTTGAACTAATTTTTTTCAAAATTTTATGTAATTAAGTACTAATTTTGTTTTTAAAATTCAATGTGTTTGTTAATTTTTAGTCGAAAACAGAAAACCGGGTGCAAAAATGTCTTTTCGTTTTTGAGAAATTAAGAAAAAATCAAAACCACTTTTTTCTAAAAAAAAATCTTTGTTTTTATTTTTACCTATCTGGACTTTTAGTTTAATTTATTAGTTTAATTTATAAATTTAATTTTTTGTGATTGGAGTTTTATGAGGACTCAATTAAGTAGAAAAGTATTGGATTTTCCCTGGATTAATCATTTTTTTCATTGATAACGTCTGCCATTGACCTTTCACTTCTAGCTCTCAGTGCTCTCGTCGGCGGATTCTTGAAAACATGCTACGACTTGGGCGCCATCTATTGGGATATCTTTCAGCGTAGAGTCTTTCAGCTTCCCAATCTCGACAATAAGTTAAACCGTAGCAGAAGTTCCTGTCCGCTAACTCTTCTCGAGCGTATGAGTTTGTTATTGTTATGTGTTGATGAGTTAACATTTTAATTGTAAATGGTTGTTTAGTAAATATGCGATGCCTTTTATTTACCTTTAGGTTGTTAATTGTTTTTTCATTCAAGAAAAAATGCGGTTTAATTATCTTAAGCCCCTAGCAGGTAGAACTCTTCGCCGGCGAGTGGCCGCGGCCTCAGGTATAGTAAGAAAAAATTACAGGTCAGTTTTCAGACGTTATCAATGAACAAAATGGTTAATCCAGTGATAATGTAATACTTTTCTACTTTATTGAGTCCTCATAAAACTCCAATTACGAAAAATTAAATTTATAAATTAAACTAATAAATTAAACTAAAAGTCCAGATAGGTAAAAATAAAAACAAAGATTTTTTTAGAAAAAAGTGGTTTTGATTTTTTCTTAATTTCTCAAAAACGAAAAGACATTTTTGCACCCGGTTTTCTGTTTTCGACTAAAAATTAACAAACACATTGAATTTTAAAAACAAAATTAGTACTTAATTACATAAAATTTTGAAAAAAATTAGTTCAAAAATGTTTTTTTTGCTTTTTTTTTTGAAAATTTTGAGTTTGAAATTTTTTTTTTAACTATTCGTTGAAACAATTTAATTTAAAAACAAAGTGAAAGAAGAAGTTTTTGGCTTTTCAGAAAGGTATAGCACGGTATTGTAAACGAAGCCGTTGATTTTTAATATTTTTTTAAACAAAATAAGTCAATTTTTCAGAACATTGCCCCTCCCGGCTAAACGGGGGGGAATAGACCCCCCCCCTCCCATACGATTTTTTCTTGTCTCAAGTCAACCTACACGCTCTAGCTTTTTGGCACAACGCTGGTGAATCACCCTGTATAGCCAATAGTTTATGCGAGGTTGGAAACCCCATTTGCTTCCTATGGCTTTGTTGCATGAGAAAAGAGCTACTCTAGCTTCCTATCTCTTTTTTGAAAGTTAGGTTTCCAACTTAATTTTTTGTTTCATATCAGATCAAGATATTTGGCTTCATTGGTAAATATTAATGGTACACCTTTTATTGATGGAGGTACAATTTCTGAAATTTTGTATTTCCGTGTGAAAAGGACGAGGTCTGTTTTTTGAGGATTAGTATGAAGTCCGCAGTGCGTTTATGAGGAGGTCTCTCAATGTAATAGGATGTTTTCCTGTGACGGCGATAGCAACATCATCTGCATAAGCAATCACACTGTGGCCTTCCTTCTCGAGGGATATTAGCAATTCGTTTAATACTATGTTCCATTGGAAAGGTAACCTAAGCCGAGAAGGCGGGTTGATACTTCTTAAGCTATTGGATGGCTTTTTTCATCATCAAGAAGAAATCTGTTGGAAACGGAGCTGCTTTGAGCTTAGATGCTGTGGAGCTTTTTTCTTCTCCCGAAGGATCTTCTTTCCCACCTTTCTTTTTGTTGAAGCAATCTCAAACAATTTGAAACAACCTGACACAATCGCCATGAAAAGAATAAAATGGTACATCCCTGTTGAACGTTTCAAATTTTCGAAATTAAGCTCTTCTCATATTTCAAGAAGCAAAATTCAATTAAAATACAAACAATGCCTCTTAATTTTGAGATATGACGAACATAAACAAAAATGATTGATAATGAATTCATAATGCTAAATTGCCTAAGTGAATATTTTTATGCGCGATTTGTGCCAATTAGCACTTAATTTGTTTGGCGTTTCCAAAGCGTGTGGCCAACCATCTTGCGCTATATTTATTATTCACCTCCCTACTGAAAAGCTTGCGCTGACCAAATATAACCAGCGTGCGGAACAATACAAAAATTTAACCTTGGCGACCTTGAACTTTGGAATGCTGGACGAGAAAACCGTGGAAATTGAATGTGAATAGTATCATCTTTATGCATTTTCCTTCTAGTTACTTCTATCAATGAAATTTCACCACGATTTGAAATGTGATGAAGTGTTCTTCAACTTTGAGTGGACGGCAGACATTGAAAGGGACATTGGATAGAAGAATTGAATATTTCTTATCAGTTTCAAGACAAACATGAATTATTCAAATGTGAAATAAAACAATGATGTTAGTTCTATCTCCTTCATACCAATCTTACAAAAATGCTGGTTTATGATGAGCAAATATGACTACCTTCCTTAAGTCCAATCTTTAAAAGTTGATCCATAAAATTAAATTAGTTCACAAGTCACAACCTTCATCATTTCAAACAAAAGCCTATGGTTTTCTAGAGAATTAAGAAAAAAACCAGTGATCTGCCTTGAAAGGTGGGTTTCTGAATCTAAAACAAAACTTTGATTTAATATAAATGCTAATCAAAGCTGTTAACCACAAGACTTGTTAGTGGGCCCTTCAGAGAGGCTTGCAACTTGTCACAGGCCTGAAAGTGTGAAATGCTCCGATACATATTTTTTTCTATTTTCATTTGAATGAATTATGGATCGAAGACTCAGAAAACATGTCTTGTTTCACACATATGTGGAGACAGACACATAATTAGCGAATATGCAAAATTTGATACTTGCCTAGGTCTATTTTATATTTTTGACAATTAAATTTGAATTTAACAATGAAATAAATTGGCTTTATAACAAATCGTTAAAAGAAGACTTCGTTGAGTTGAGAAAACAAATACCTAATCGGTTTTTTGTCTCAAAATGATCAAATCTAAATTAATTCAAGCATCATAAATATTTCAAGTTTAAAACTTGATTTTTTTGTCAAAAATGTTTGTTTCACTTTGTTTGTATGTTTGTTAGTGTATTGGTTACACTAAATAAGTTTGGAATTCGTGTTTGAGCATTTTTAAAAGCAAAAGTCTTGTTTTTTGTTTATTTGTTATACATTGTTCTGGAAAAACATTTCAGGACATTATTTGCTTACCGAAAACTATAAATAAGTCAAGTAAATCCTTGACACACTCTATTATCCTTAATTTCAGTCAAAAAATTGGGCGATTCGTGTGAATAAACCATAAATTACAATAATCGCGTTCGACATCAGCTCTTTTGTTTCATATCCGAGTCGAACTAAACTGGCATTAATAAATATTAACAAGGTTTAATTTAAATAAATTCAACCTATGAAGGGATCTTAAGGTTGAGAGTGAATGAACTGTTGTTGAATTAAAGAAGGGGGGGGGGGAGAGAGAGCAGTCAGCAGTCATACAAGAAATCGGTCTTTAAGTAATTGTTGAATACAAATTTGATGATTAAGAATAAGTGTTGACACTGATAGCATCCACCGCCAAAAGCTTATGATGGCGATGTATGAATTCGGGATCCCTAACAAACTGATCCAGCTGTGCCGCATGACGCTAAGCAATACGCAGTGCAGTGTGCAAATGGGTAACAACTCATCCAAGTTGTTTGTTTCAAACATGCGCAGGACTTAGACAAGGAGATGCGCTGTCATGTGATTTCTTTAACATAGTCATAGAGCAGATAGTGCGTAAGGCAGGTGTTAGCACAGAAAATACTATCTTCAACAAGTCCACCCAGATCCTAGGCTATGCGGACCCGGACGATATAGACATCATCAGTCGATCCAAGAGAGCTGTGGTTGAGGCCTTCACAACGATTGAAGAACAGGCGAAACTTGTTGGTCTTGAAGTGAATGAGGACAAAACAAAGTACATGCTATCAACAAACAAAGCAACATCTGTCCGCCGCCTAGAAAAAAATGTCACTGTTGGTAGCCAGGGGCGATTCCTCATAGTAACCAAGTATATCGGCGGTAAACCAAGAATTTCAAAAAATAAATGTATTTTCAGATATTTAATATTCTTCCGCAAATCAACAGTTCAAAAATTTATAGTTTCAAACACTTTAATAAATGCCTGAACACAAAAAAAAAAAAAAAGTTTAGCGCAAAAAAGCGATTCCCTTTGAACCAGAACGTGGCATACACAAGAAATAACTTGTGCAGAAAATCTATTTGATACACCGCTTTGCTACCGTAAACAATTGCGGTTACTATTTTCATACAATCTTCAAAAACAGTAGACACAAACATTCCAATAAACGCATGTAAAAATAAAGAGAAGGTAAAGCGCAAAAAAAGCGATTCCTTTCCCTTTGATGAGAATTTGGCATACACAAAAAATCTCTGATACCGTAAAAATTTGCGGTCACTATTTGCATACAATCTTCAGAGAGATAGACGCATACATTCCTCTAAACGCCTGTAAAAATAAAGAGAAGGTTGAGCGCAAAAAAAAGCGATTCCCTTCGACTGAGAAGGCACACAGATACACATTTTTAACTCTTAAGCAACTTTCGTGGTCGTAGTTGTAGTGTTTCTAATGTTTCTATATCAATTAGCACGACGACGTACGATGACGCACGTGTTCGCCAACACGAAACGATTATGCTCATAGTCGCTGTTTTGATTTAGGTAAATCAATTTCTTCATTTTGAGTATTTAGTACATAATTCCTCTTATTTATGTACCTATACTCAAATCTTAAATAATATATTAAAGCCGATTGTTTACGGCTTTATTTAGATGACAAATTTTCAGTTTTTGACGTTTTTTATGTTTAAGATTTTTAAGACCTTGAAATATGTATTTTAAGTATACTTAAGAATAGTCATAAAATGAAAACTTACCGTCAAAACAAAGCGGTAAACAAACCAAATATTAAAGATAACTTTAAGATTTGATAATAAATAAGGCGGATTATGTACATTCTAATAAGATATTCTTATTCGGGTCGCACGTACTTGCCCATGTCTTCAACAGCGGGGTATTAATATAAAATATTAAGAAACTCAAAAAAGGTTTTGTTCTTAAACTGAAAATTTCAATTGAAAAAGAGTTTTCTAGTATAAAATTTAAATTTATGAAAAATTTTTGTTTTGAAAATCGTTAGAGCGATTTTGTTTTTTTTTAAATAATTTTGTATTAATCAAATTTTTTGAAAATTCTTGAAAAATAAATTTGGTATGTCAGTTTGTAGGTTTAATAAACATACATGTGAAATCTGGAATTTTGAAAAAAAGGAAACAAAAATTTTTAATATTGTGAAATAAAAAAAAATATTCTTTTTCGTTGATCAATCAAGAAGAACATAGAGAACAAAAAAACAAACATTGTCGATTTTTGCTCAACAAAATTGAATGGCTGCTAAGGTTAATTTTGACTTAAAAAAAAATAATAAAAAAAACATCCGTCATGAATTCGCTAAAAACACTAACTTCTTCTTTTAAGAATT
Organism: Sphaerophoria taeniata; assembly: GCA_943590905.1. Taxonomy (NCBI): domain Eukaryota; kingdom Metazoa; phylum Arthropoda; class Insecta; order Diptera; family Syrphidae; genus Sphaerophoria; species Sphaerophoria taeniata. The sequence goes on from OX016541.1 coordinate 151,355,492, forward strand.
TTTTAAACATTTTATTTAGAAGAAGAAAAAATTCTTTACGAAAAAATAGCTCTAAGGATTTTACAAATCTTTTTCTTTTTATAACTTCAATTTAATATTTAAAACTGAATATATATTGTAATTTCAATAATTGTGAAAGCAGTTTTTACTTTACCTATATTTAAATTTTCACTAAAAATATTTTTCGAGTTTCTTAATTATTTTGATTTTTGTATTTTAATATTTGTTTTAAATCATAACTGTCGGACATTATGTGTTGTTATTTTATTTTTTTTTTGAAATATATAAAATTAACATTTTTCCTTACTAAAAATTTTATCATAAACTAGCAGTTGCCCGCGACTTCGTCCGCCTCTCCCTCGTCCACCGGCCAGAGTATCATCTCGACTTGTGCATCATGCGCGCGTGGGAATTTTGTTCGGAAGTTATTGTAAAATTGCATTGCAGTCAACTCTCCCTAGGTCGTAATTCTCTTGAACTTGAAAAATTTGAGCATTTTTTATGACTCCCTTCAGTTGTTCATACTTAAAGCATTCCCTTGGGTGAACTCTCCCTTATTCTAATATCTCTCTTACTTCTGCGTCGTTTTTTTCGTTAAGTAAATTTTTTTTTTCTTTAAACTGAGCATATTTTTTAGTTAAGAAGTACATAAAATGATATTGTTTAAACACAATAATCTGCACAAATAGTGCAATCAATCACATTCACAAATCAATTGAACTCTCAAAATTCTAATTTGAGCAGTTATTAGGCCAGTTCCACCTAACAACATCTCACTGAGATCTCAATGTCACCTTGACTGAGGCAAAATCATTTGGTGCCTTGGTGGAACATAATTCTCAGTTATCATTGAGATTTAATGGTTACCTTACTAATTGTTGCTGCACATATGTCAGCCACGTCAAATAGCTGAGTGAGAAATCGAATCCAAAATAATTTCATCTCAGAGATCTCAGAAAAAAATCTCAGTTCTCGCATTTCCACAGATTCTTCGCTGCTATTGGTCGCAGCTTAATTTTAAGTAGAATAAAGCCTAAAGCAGTTGCCCGTAGCTTAGTTGGTAAGTGCGTTGGCTGCTAAGCAGAACGTCGTTGGTTCGAGTCCTACTCAGGCCAAGTTTTTATTTCATCTTTCACGGGTACTGCCTCTTGCGAAGACCTGACAAATCTTCCAAGAGTATCAATCTGTAATGAAAAAATGCTTCTCAACTTTGCCGTTCGGAATCGGCGTTAAATTGTAGGTCCCCTCAATTCACTCGGAGAATTGTTGATTAGAGTAAGCCACTTAGGCGTTGGCTCTTCAAGAGCTGTCGTGCCACTCTATTTATTTATTTTATTTTAAAGCCTTCATCGATTAATGGACTATCCAACACAAAAAGAATTTTACAATTCGAAATAGTAGTTCCTGAGATTACCGCGTTCAAACGAACAAACTCTTCAGCTTTATATTGTATTAAATTGTATTGTTTGCCGTTTTTTCCACATTTTACACAAATTCTTCGCTCCTATTGGTCGCAGCTAAATTTTATATAGCTTCAAGCCTTCCTTGATAAATAGACCATTCAACATTTAAAAAATTGTTCAATTTCATAAAGCAGTTCTTGAGATAAGCGCGTTAAAACGCAGAAAAATGTATATTTTTTGCCGTTTTTTCCATATTTTCCACAGATTCTTCGCTACTATTGGTCACAGCTTAATGTTAAAAAGCTTCAAGTCTTCCTCAATTAATGGACCATCCAACACAAAAAGAATTATACCATTCGAACCAGTACTTCCTGAGATAAGTGCGTTAAAACGCAGAAAAATGTATATTTTTTGCCATTTTTTCCACATTTTCCACAGATTCTTCGCTGCTATTGGTCACAGCTTAATGTTAAGTAGCCTAATGTCTAAGTCGATTAAAGCACCATCCAACACAAAAAGAATTATACCATTCGAACCAGTAGTTCCTGAGATTACCGCGTTCAAACAAACAAGCTCTTCAGCTTTATATATTAGTGTAGATTAAAAAAAAAAACTTTTGAACAACAACAGTTTTGAGTTTTTTTTTTATTATTGTCTTAACTTTTCCGAGGGTCGTAGGTAAACCAAGGATGAGGACCAGGAATCGCCACTGTATGGTAGCAGCAGTTCACCTATCTATCTTCACATCAAAACCACACACGACACCTAAGTGGAGATCCAAAGAATAATTAGAATTACCCTAGCGAATCGCTGCTGCTACGGTTTGGCAAAACAACTGGGTTCAAAACTCCTCATTCGAAAGACAAAGTGTATGCTATACAAAACTTTGCTTTTACCTGTCCTACTCTGAGGCACCGAGTGTTGGACGATAAGTAAAAACGGGGAATTGATACTGGGCACTTTCGAAAGAAAAATTCATCGACGGATTTTCGGTCTCGTGAATGGAGAAGAAGGTTCAACCGCGAACTGTACGAGCTGTACCAATACATGGATGTAGTCCAGAAAGCCAAGAAAAGACGACTACATTGGCTCGGCCACATCGAGCGAATGGCCGACAACGCTCCAGCCAAGAAAGTCTTCTCATTGCAGCCCCCCAGGTTCGAGAAGACAAGGAAGACCAAACCTGCGGTACAAGGACCAAGTGACTGTGGATGCCAGAGCGCTTGGCTTTGGCGACTGGAGTGCATGCGAGGGACCGTTCCTGTTGGAAGGCTGCAATATCTCAGGCTGAGAACCTTCATAGATTGTGAGCCGGTTAAGTAAATAAGTAAGTAAGTTGACACCTGAAACTGTTGATAACAAAAAAACAACAACAAACACAACAACAGCATCAACAGTCAAAATAAATTAACTCATCTGTATTGCAACGAAAGAACTAATTTATCGGTCAAAAGTCAAAACAAATTGGCCCACTTTGAATGAAAACAACTCCAACCGAAGTAAACAAATTATTAAAATCGCTCATAAAAAGAAACTTGATAGGCGTACAACGCCAATAACATACGTTACAGCCATTGCAAGGGGCACTTCTGTTCTTCGCAAAAGTGCTCTTTACCGATCGCAGATAATAAAAAATATACTAACGAATTTATTTTCTTGGTATTTTGACTTCTTCTTGTTCTTCTTTTTTTTCAATTTTCTTGTTTCAAAGAGCTTTGTTGCCATGAATGGAACTTTAATATCGTGTACGCCTCTCAATTTGCAATAGCCCCAACATTTACCGTATAGGCACAGGTGCAATCAATCGGGCCTGGTCATTATAAAGCCTGTTGCAATTTAAATGCATTTTTCCCATACACATACCAGTACACATGCTCCTCTCCAGAGGTCATACACTCATAGCCCCAGACAAAAATTTTAAGTACTACCCAAAAAAACCAACAAAAAACAGTAACAACCCAATTTGCCGCTGTTAAACAGGTTACAATTATTACCAACAACTACTTGAACTTACCGGAGAAGATGAAAAATATACGATGATGTTGAATTCAACATTTTGTTGGTACAATATTTTGGTGTGTTTCATGTGAATGAGAAAAGCTTCGAATTTGTTGTCTCATCCAAGCAAAGCCTACCTTAACATTAAACTCTGTAACCGCGATCACGATCATCACTAGCAACAACAACAACAAAAACCCATGGGAGTCGACAGGATTGGGAAGATGAGCGGGAATGGCACCCCAGAGTAAAATTATTTTCAGAGAAGCAACAAGCAACAATGATCTCCAAATTGTTTTTTTTTTTTCTAGAATTCACCAAAATAGAATCAAATTTATTCAAGATACAGAAAAATAATTCAAATCCCAAGCTTGTTGCTAGAAAATATATCTCAAAATAATTTATTTAATATTTGACACCAAACTGGTTGTCTTGGACTTGGCTACGCTCATGACCGCAACCACCACCACCACTGACGCTTGCAAAACGTCAAAGCATTTAATCGCCAGCGCAAGTGGGCATCTTCCACAAAAAGCAAACTACACGAATATTTTAAATCTCCCAGATACCACTACATTCGGGGCTCTGGGAGCTTTTATTTTCATTCGTTCATATCAACATTGACGACAAACGACCACAAGATGCCCTGACCAAGCAGCCAAAGTTAACCAACTAACCAGCTTAATACAACCTAGACCAGATCTCCATTGAAATCTGGTTCCAGCTGAGGGTAAAAACAATTTGGTTAAACTCGTAGGTGCCGTCTTCTTCATCTTGATCAATATTGTCGTCGTCGTATCTCGCATCATTGTCGTAGTCGTTCGTCGTCTCGTTGGGGTCTCAACAGAAACAAAAAAAAACAAGACAACACAGGGCAGCGGAGCATCTTCACCGATCTCCACCGAGTATATATAGAAAATCTATAAGATTTGTTATTTTAGTTGGTACTCTACACTCTGTCTAGCAGTTAACCACACTTCACCACCTGTGTCTTTTCTTCTTTAATTTTCGCCTTTGGTCTCGTTTCATCGGTCAAATTCATCGATTTACTTGAATTCTGACACGATAGGGATATCGATTTTTTTGTGTTTTGTTTCCTTAAATAGAAAAAAAGCCGATCATTGAAATTTTTTTGAATTTTGGTTGACCATTACTACAAGACAGGATACTCCTGTGGATTATTAAGTGCTCATCATGGTGAGTAATCAAAAACAGAAAAAAACAGCCCTCATGGTCATCATCTTTACAAAAGTGTCGTTATCGTTATTGTTATCGATAAATTGCATAAGGATATTAAATACATTCGTGAAGTTAGGAAATTTTAATTGCCAGTATTGTGTGTGATTTATGGTGAAGTGTCAAAGTAAAAAAAAACTCAAAAGAACTCTTTCAAAAGCTAAAGACATCCCAGCAAATAATATTCAAAGAATTATTTGTGCAGTTCGTACATAAAGTTGAAGAATCCATTGCTTTCGATTGCATAAGCCAAGAGAATACAAAATTTATCAGCAATTCAAAGAGTTTTGTGAAGACAGTTTTGTGCTGCTGTCGATCTGAAGTCTTGCAGTGACATTTAACATTTCTTTGATTTATAAGTATTTACCCTCCCTCCTATGATGTGTGAAGAATTCAAATGACCCATTGGCGTTGACGGACGACGGTTGTGTTTTTTTTTTTTCAAGACTGAACGTAATTATCACCTTTAAATGGTGAGGTTGCATCTTCATCTTCGTGTTTGGTTTTTGTATTTTCTTTTCGATTGGTCAATCGAATTAGGTTCATTTTAACTAGCTGAGTGGTGGCGGACAAGATTTTTATTGAATTATGCATTTATGAATTCAAGAAAAAAAAAACCTTCATTCAGATGTTTTGTGTGACACATGTGCCGATTAAACGATTTTTTTTCTTATTATTCCAATAACATTTGCGCAAAAAAAAATGTTTTAATTGCTTGTGTAAACGAACGATGAGCTGATGAGGGAGCATCACGGAGACTTTGTCATTGATATGAATATATTAATAAGTTAAAAGCATTATGGTAGAGGTCTCTCGCATTAAATGATCTGCATACAATCGGCACTGACATCGTACACGTTTGAACTTCACGTTCAGAAAAATGTTTATTTATTTTTTTATTTTATGATTCTGGAGGTTTTTATGAATGAGTTAAGAAAAAAATGAGATAAAAAGAAGATGTATGGAATGGACTTCGGAAATTGAGTTGTCATATGACCTTGACAGCACAGATTATTTTTTGTCTATAGAAATACGTTATTGAATTGGTATCCTTTTTTGGCGAACAAGTTGTTTAGAAATTAATTTGGTAGACAATTTATTTCGTTTGACATGTGTAAAGCCTGGTTTGGCACTTTTGTACAATTTTAAAGTATAATAATCCCGAAACAGAGGAATCGATGTATTTCCAAAAACGAACACAAATATTTCAAATAATAATGTAAATATCAAAATGTGCAACCAGCAAACATATCTAGTTCTCGTGTCTTGTCATTTTCTCTAACGGGGTGGCAAAATGTTTGAGAAAAATCTAAAGACATTAAGAACCAATCACTAATAGCCATATTAATAAAAAACTGTCTATTCCACTCTTATTCCATAGGTAACCCAAAGAATAAGAGTGAATGCAAAGGTTAAAATTTCCCATCAATTTCAATAATTTTTACCCAAGAATCCCATTGAGATTGTTGCACCCTGTTATGAACTAACAGAGAAGAAATGTTTACATTTTTTTTTTATTCCTTCGTCAGTTTTTAAACGTCAGGTGAAAACACATTTTATATAAGAGTTAATATTTGTTTATTAATTTGGCTGCAAGTATCAATGATCGGTCAAGTCGTTTTCGAGATACTTCTTGAAAAACCAAAAAAAATGTGCACGACAGGCTCGTTCGAATGTGCTCCTTTATTCTAAAATTTAATTCACAAAAAAACTTTAAAAATCATAAATAAAAATTGAAATTGAAATATGTACCTGAAAAAAAAAAATTTAAATGAAAAAAATTCTTGTAGCGTTTTTTTTAATTCAATTTTTATATATACAATTTTTCAAAAATGTCCTAAAATTAATATGGGTATGCATATGCAGTATTCAAGAACATGTTTAAACATTTGAATTTAAATTTTTGATATTGATCGGTTTTTGAGACACAGAATTTTGAAAAAAAACAGTTTAAAAATTTGTTTTTTTTTTATCCAAAAAAATCCAAAATATTGTTTGGGCAATATATACGTGTTCTCTAAAAAATAAATACGCTGATCAGACAACTATTTTTGAGAAAAACTTATAACAAAAAAATGGTTCTATGAGAGATGCCGTTTTGGAGCAATACAAAAATAATTTTTTACATTAAAAACACCAGTGTTCTGAAAATAAATTTACGGGGATGTTTAAAAAAATCGTAGGAGCCGTTTTTGAGAAAATTGAAACTTTTGGTTTTTAATTGTTTGGTGGCTACCCTAAATTTTGATCTTTAAAAAAAAAACGACCCACGCGAATTCGCTCAAACATCTAATTTTCAAGTTTGAAGTTAATCGGACGCGGACCAGTGGTTAAGGCTGTTGGTGCGTCTACATACAGACAAACAGGCGGACAGAATCGCCGGACCCACTTTTTTCTTCGACTTCTCTATCATCGTAATTTCATATTTGATAAAAATCTCAACTTTTTTTACGAATTCAATACTTGCCAAATATGCCAAATATTTCAAGTTATCGTGAATTTCCTTCAGAATGAATTTTTCCAGGGGGAAAAAAAAATGAGACCAGAAGGAAGGAAGGCTGTTGACCTGTTGTTAACTTGTTCTTAAGAAGGGATTATATTCATAATTGATCTATTAAAAAGAAGCTCTGAAGGTGATTTCCCCGTTGTCATCAAAGTTAATCTATGTATGTAGTTTTTTTTTTATAGTCTGCCCATATCCGTGGGCTTTTTGTAGTCGCTTTATAATTGATCGATGCATATTCTGAACTTCACCATTGACAATCTCGACACAGTTTCGCGAATCATTCGACTACTCTGTCCATTAGTTTTCATTATGCTTGAACTGCAGTCTTCGTTTCATTGCTGTCTCTCCTGGATGACCCTTGGGGCCTAATCTTTACTCCAATACTCTCATTCGCAAACGTGTTGGTATGAAAAGCCTGGAACTACACAATAGAAAGTTCCCTAAGATACAGAGTACAAATCGAAATGGAAATAACTTATTTTTAGTACCTACTAGCTGTCTAATTCACTTTCCTGATATTTCTTACAGCTTCCATAATCTCTTGGTTATTTTTTTTCACCACGTCAATTATCGTAAGAGAACAGGGATCAACATTCACTATTAATGCACAAACGTTGTATTCACAATGTCTGTCGAAGAAGTACGCATATTGAATATTGCTTAATATTGACAAAGAATCTGCTTGGTGTAAGATTTTTTACTTTGATAGACAGCTCCAAATTTAAAGGACTGAAGCTAAATAACCCATCTTTCGATTCTAGCAGGTGGTTTTGAAGTTGGCTGAAGGATTGCTTCCAAAGATTTGTGGACCGTTTCTAGTTCGACTTCGAATTCTATTCCTGCAAATCTGAAGCCAAACTCTCTTTTTCAGTCCGTGAATATCTTCTTTCTACTGCAGAAAGCCTTTATATGGCAATTTCTCCATCAAAATAAATGGGAAAAAAACTCCAGAGAAATCACAAGAAATTTTTCATGAGAAAAGTGTTCATAATCGCAATAAATTCTTAGGGTAATTTCGACCATTATTCACGATACAATTTTTCCGAACGTGGGAAATATTTTTGCCGATTCACAAAAATATAGAAAGATAATTATTGAAAACATCGTTCAATTCAGTACAATTTTTTTTTATCAAACCGATAAGAAAGATCAGCCGGACAAGCAGGAAAATATTTATCACATACAAATTTACAAACGGCGGCAAACTTTTTGCTACATTTTGCACTATCGTGAGGTTGTGAAATTGACGTCTTGATATTTTTGCCATACTTGCTCATTAGGAACTTAAGAGCAATAAAAAAGGAAAGTTAACGCAAGCACAGACAAGCAGACGAAATGCCAAAATGGAGCTGTAGACTTATGTGGGCCTAGGGCCTAGTTTAAGTTAATACTAAGTCAAAGCTGAGTTAAATCTAAGGCTGTAACTAAACTTTTTAATATTTTCTCCTTAGAAAAACTAAAAAGTTACAAATCATAATAGTTCGAGTCTCGACTGTTTAAATTGTTTTTCTTTTCGGTGATGCCTAGTTTTTTATTTTATATTTTGTACAACTTTTTTGAAGATCAAATTTCAGAGGCTGAGATAACTCTACTGTATTGAAGTTGATTGCTTGATTGTTGATTGATTTTGTGACTGCTTATAATTTCGTTGAAATTCTCCAAAAATATTTTCAGTGATCGTCTTGCAAAATAAAGCCATAACGAGGAATCAAGACTGTTAGCGGACCCACTTTTTTCGAATTTTATAACATCGTTACCTTTTTTTTAAGTTTGATGCCTTTTTTTGGCTTTAGTTTATTAATTTTCAACAACTGTTTGCACAAGACTGAAAAACGTGTTAAAATCGAAATAATGAGCTAAGCATCAACAAAAAAAGAATAAATATGAAAGACCAAAAAAGTAGGATCACCTTTAAGAAAAAAGAAGCTAATCTCTGCGTGACGTAACCTACTCGCATCATCAGTCTACGCCACGGAAATGTCCATCTTCACACACAATATTTATTTATAAGAAAAAAATCAAACAGCTAGCAATACAAAAAATTCAGTTACATGCCATGTTAATTATTATAAAAAACAAGAGTTGGTAACTACACCACCATGAAGTCTAGGAAAAAACAATATATACATAGAAGACTTCAAATGTACTCACAGATTAATTTCATTCATCATTAACAGCTTGTATTTATTATCGTCTTTTTATGACCCAAGTTGCATCAATTGAGCACCAATAACAGCAATAGTCTAAGTCGGCAGCAAAAAGCACAAAAATTGCAAGCCATTACCACGGGTATATGGCCCCTCTTTCTAGTACCTAAGATTTCCAAAGACAAAGTAAATAAAATTAATTCCGAAGAACCCTTGAATACTCGTTATTACCACAAAATAATCAATTCAACATTAAAATAAATAAAATTCACAAATCACAGCTCCCACTTGAATCGTGCATCGTTTAAGATGCAAGAGTTTTCCTTCGATATTTAATATTTTTTTGTACTTCAAAAAGTTTAGTCAACCCACATTTTTCTCGATTTCAATGATTTTATTGAAAATAGTATAAGAACGTGTTTTTCAAGACCCTGATTTATTGTTTGATTGAAAATTATTAGATTTTATTTGATTGACAACTGTTTTCGTTTTTGTTTTAGTTTAACCTTTGCATTAAGAATTTAGTAAGTGAAAAATATTTTCCCATGTCTGATTTGGCTTACATTTCAAATGCACTCGAAAAAAAAAACAGAAAATAAAAAAACAAACAGTATTTTCTCAAAGTAGACAATGAGCAACTCAAGCTACTAATGGCTTTGATTTAAATTAAATTAAAATTTAAAAACCGTTAGATTAAATTAATGTAAATAAGGAAATAGCATCTGACAATGCAACATAAAAAAGAAATTTAAATTTTTGTTGCCAACTATTTTCCACATCCTCAAGTGACCTTGAAAAAGTTTCAAACTGTTGAACAAAAGAATAACAAATCATTGTCGAAATTCTAATCAATTTGGTTTTTGTTTTCAAGAAATTTGCATTAAATTATTAGAAACCCCATTTGAATATGCAAGAGCCTCAACTCCCAAAATTATCTTCTGACCGAATCATAAAACAATTTCATAAACGCAAATACTAATTTTTTTGATTTATGTCCGCGCCATTTGCCTGAAGTCTTAACTACCCATTAAATCGTGTTTTTGTGTCATTTGACATTTGATATTTCACATCAATAACGGTTGTTAAGCAGCGCAACAAAGTAATGAGAACTGCACTCAAATATATCAATTTAATGTTTGAAAAACTAGTTTCTTGAGAGTCCGGTTGAAAAATGTAAGCTGCATGACCTTAAAACAAAATAAAACTTAAATCGCTCGCCTGCATATTTAAATAAATTTCCAATAAATATCCGAAACACCATTTCGACAATTGTTTACTTTGTTTTGTTGGTTTGTTTGGTTTTTCCCCCAAAATAAACAAAATTTATGTTTGACTATTGATCACAATAATTAATCATTAACTAGATTCCATCGGAAGCCATATTACTGCGGCGAACTAAGTGATTAATTGCACATTAGCATTTATACTGCATTATGCCGAACTAAACACAATTCTATTGTCCAGCAGACCATGACCTATACGTCTTACAATTCCATCACCATCATCTTCATCATCATCAACATCATCATCGTCGTAAAGCAGACACACCAGCAGCAGCTTACTTTTAAAGCTCTGTTTGGTTTTCGGGTGAAGATGAAGTGAAAATTTAACAAACAACATTTAACAACCTGATGCGGTCGTCATGGCCAACTGGTAGAGGAATCTTGTGTTGACACCTCGCACCCTGTAGGGATACTTGTACTACCGAGGCATGTGGAAATCGCTGATAGCTCAAAACAAAACGTGTATTAAATTTTTATAACTTTTTTGACATCCATTACAACAACAAATTCATAATGACGAGCTTAATGAGAATTGGACACACAAAAATATTACTGCAAAACGGCAATCATGCCATAAAAATGTCCATCTCCAAGCCGTCTCCAAACCATTTGCAAATTTTTTTTTGTTTCTTTTGAAAATTTCCGATTGACCTCGTTGCAAGATTTGTCGGGATTATTACAGCATCCAGTTCGAATGGATGAGAATTAACTGCAGGCACAAATTTAAAGACCTGTCCTCGACGACGACGGGTTCGAGAAAATTTTAACTCGTTGTTGCTGAGTCAAAACAAAAATTATTCAGAGGTTGATCGTGACACATCTCTGGTAATCGCCACACTATTCCATCGCGGCCGCACTCGAACACCATCATCATCGTACAAAGTTGTTCAGAACGAGTATGTCCATCAGGTTGTTGAATGTTGATGTTTTTGTGTTTACATAATTGAAATGAACTTTGATGTAATGTAGGTGCTAACGATAATTGTATGATGTTCATTTTCATTTTCATTTTCATTAAAAAAATCTGCACATTGCCATCAGAAAAATGAAACTTGTGAAATGTTGACATATCCCTCTAACGGCCAAACCTCAAAAATAAGAGCCCGTGAGTACTTTTGATCAAATAAAAATTGTGATTTGGCAATACTTTGCGGTCCAGTGCGGAAAATATATACAAAATCACCTAATGACCGTTAAAACGTGCAATTGAGTTGTTTTACATTTTTATTCATTGATAGATCGATGAAGATAAAGGCGGAGATTCAGACACGGTTGTAGCAGATTTTGCCAATAGTTAAAGGCAAGCTTTATTGGAATTGTTTGGATTCATTTTAATGGAAAAGTTTAGAGACTTGCCCTTTGCAAAATAATGTTAACGATTTAATAAATCAAGAGGTGAGCAAATTGTTGGGTAATCTGCAGACAGTACTCCGTTGAAAGCGTTAAAAATATGTAAAATGGTTTAATACTGCTTTTGTTTTCAAGTCAGCTAGTAGGTTGGATAAGAAAAAGATTCAGAATCTTTTAAAATGTCAATTGGCCCGACAAGAAAGGTTAACCCCGGATTCACACTTCTTCTTTGTCTTTACTGAACTCATTTCAAAAATTGACGTAAACGCCCAACTAACAATTCCATTTGTGAATAGGTTTTACTATTGCCAAGAATTCAAATTATTCTACTCCGATTATTTCGTGACATAATCATTTGTTAGCTGTCAAACATATCGGTGACAGAATTTAAAGGCTAAACTATAATGCCTACGAGCTGGGTGGATATGTTGAAGATAGTGTTTACCAAGCTCACACCTGCCTTGCGAACTATCTGCTCCAAAACTATGTTGAAGAAATCACATGACAGCGCATCTCCTTGTCTAAACCCTGCGCATGTTTGGAACAACTCGTATCAGCTGTTACCTTTTTGCACACTGCACTGCGTATTATTAAGCGTCATGCGGCACAGCTGGATCAGTTTGTTCGGGATCCCGAATTCAGATATTGCCATCATAAGCTCTTGGCGGTGGATGCTATCATAAGCAGCTTTGAAGTCGATGAAAAGATGGTAGGTTTCGACTTGAAATTCGTTGGTCTTTTCCAGGATTTGCCTCAGTGTGAATATTTAGTCTATCGTTGTTCTGCCTGGCCTGAAGCGCTGAAGCCACACTGGTACGTGCCGATTATTGTGTTGCAGAACGGAATCAGCTGTTGCTGTACAACAAAGGAAAAAAAAACAGAGCACCACCAATGCGTTCGATGTGAAACCAAACCCAGAGAAATTTTTCACTTTTTTGACAGCTCCGTTCAGGGTAGTGACAAGCACCGGAGCACCCCAAGGATAGTTACATCGAACGAACTGTCATTTTTGCCCAACTGTCAAAATGATTTTTGTATTTCTTTTCTTTACTTTCACAACTTGTTGAAGATTAAAAAGAGAGAGAAAAAAAACAGATGTTGGTGTTTAGAAAACGTTACAATCGCAAACAAATTATTGCTACAAACAGAACTAAGCTGTACAAACGAGGGTAAATTCTGAACCACGGATCAACGAAAGTACAAATCAATAATTCTTCAGTTCACGTGTTCAGTAAACTACATATCATATTACTTCAGAATTGTAAAAATCTTGTGATTTCATTAATCCGGTTCAGAGCTGACCCTCGCTTGACATTAATATTATTTCTTGATTACATTTCAAAAGATGACTAATTTCGTTAACTTTCATATTTTTCTAATTGTCAAGAGACAAATGTCAAAAATATGCCTTCAAATTCAAAAGATTCTCGAACTGAAACTTCCACCACGCTTTGTCATATTAAAGAACGAAAGAAACACACACAGACGTCAAAGTTCGCCCTGACAGACAAAGCTCAACCTTGAAACAGAAGTTTAGCTGTCAATCGAATTTACCTTCTCTCGTTAACGTCAAGTTACATGCGCGATTTATATCAATTTGACACAATCAATTCTCAAAGCTAAAAATAAATTTGAAATCCCTGAGTTCAAAGAACCGTCAAATGTTGTTAAAGGCTGAATCACAAACACGCTTCAGCTTCGGCTTCGCCTGACGTTAACAAGTTCATCCAAAAGAATTCAATTCATGCTATTACAATGAAGCTTCGACCTCACGTTTCGTACTCCAAACGGAAGCTCTAGTTCAAATATGCTGAACATTTGCTTTGTCTGACAGCTCAACAGCTGTTAAAAAAAAGTACGGAGGGATGAAGATGATGGAGGGAGAACTGTAATTTAAAGCAAACTCGAAGCGAGTGCATCGTAACGCAAACGAGGTTGAAGCCGAAGCGTGTTTTTTGATTCAGCCTTAAGTTATTGGAACTAAGTTGAAATCTTTCTTTTTTTTGTTTAAATGAACTTGTTACAATTTCAGTTATTACGTACTTAATTCTCTGAACGCAGCCATCACGTCGATTTGATCCTGATACGAAAATGTAAACCAACCTTCAATATGAATGAAACGTGCCGATCAGATCCCGATATGCATATCAACAAGACTTACTGAGGTCTTACCTGTTTGTTTTTTGTTAAAATATGTATATTCCCCTAATTAAGGCTGATAAAAACCCTTGAACCTGAAGGCAAGCGATAAATATCGAATTTAGTTCATTGCTGCCTTCAAATCAACACCATGAAATCACAAAATTAACAATTTTATTGACATTCCTAACTAATGGAAATCTTACCACTTTATGGTCAGTAGTCATCATTCCAAAAAGAGCCAAATATTTCCTCAGTTATGTAACATCAAACTAGAATTCTAAAAAAAATCAAATATGCAAATTTTAACTTAAACACCCATCACACATGTTTGTCCAAATTAACACACGGAACTTAAATTTTGTTTAATTTAAAAGCTTAATCATTTGTTTGTTGGTATTCTCCAAATTAATATCTTCCTAGTTCTTGGAGTTATTTATAGCCGAAAAAAATATTAAATAAATTATAACTATTAATATTTTTGCTAAAAATCGAAATCGAATTTCTGTCCACTTTTACTTGTTTCAAAAAAGGAACCTATCCATATCTAGATATGAAAACAGGAATAGTTGACTTGCAACCCAAGAATCTCATAAATAAATACCTCGAATTAGAATCAACTTTCAATTTCTTTAAAATGTCAAATGTTAACCGGACAAACTATGCAAATTTCAATTTCAGCCTGATCAGTGTTGATGGGTTCAACGTCTTCAAGGTTTTCAACTTAGGCACAAAAAGTTATATCTTGTAAGACCGAATTCGAAATGATTGTTCAAACACGTTTTTGTGTATTTAGACCAGGTTTGTCTTTTTTTGGTTGAAATTAGGAAATTTTAATACTTGGAGTTATCTTTGAATTTTTGAGTTTATTAGCGACGACGGACGGTGACAGATACCAGTTTGGAAATAATTTTATTTAAATTCAACTTGTTTTGTCTGCCTAGGCGCGGATGGCTATTTTGAATATCGAAACCATTATGCAACATTTAACACAATCGTGGACGAACTTGAACTTACACGACCTTCAGATTGTGCGGTAGCAATAATCTGCTTAACCTAGGATGGCCAATGGTCATAATTTATTAACACGAAGAACTCACGAAACCGTCTGAGGTGACAAGAAAAGTACAGTGAGACAAACGTTGATTTCAAAATATTCAATAATCTTCAAAAAATCTTGAAAAACTCGTATTCAACCATTAACAGTGATAAAATTGTTGACACGTGTTGGTGCGTCCATCGATCAGGATTTAAATTGGCAAATTATTTCCAATAGTTTATTTACCCTGTCCCACTGTATGATGAGTCTTTAGGAAATTCTAATATTGCATGCACGAGGAGGGCCGATGATGATGGTTTCTATCAACATGAGGTTTTTAAATCACAATATTTGCAGATCGGTGTTGACATATTGGCAAGCAATTACTTCATACGGTTGCCGATACTAAAATATTGCAATTTAAATGTTAATAGAGAGGTGCGTTAATTGGATTATGAGTTAGCTATATTTGAATTGGCATTTTTGATTGCAAGATGATGACCGAGTTAGAGTGACCCTTGATTTCACACTTTAAAACTGACATTTCTTTCATTTTTTGTTTACAGAGGAGCGCCATATTGCTTTTAGCGTTTTGCGCTATTGGCTTCTGTCAGGAACTTGAGGTAAGCAATATTTCCTGAATTCTAGAATTCTACCTAATGCCTGAATGGATGCTAACATTTTGTAGATTCCAAGTGATGCTGAAGCCGAACTAGTTAGACAGACTAGGGAAATCGACGGTTACAACTATGAAAAACCGAAAGTACCATTTACAGAGCCTACCAGAAAAACGACCGTATACGTCCCGCAGACGACACCGTACGTTCCAATAACTCAGAGGACAACACCAAGGACAACTCCTTATGTGCCAGTCACACAGAGGACAACACCTTATGTACCAATTACACAGAAGACAACACAATATGTTCCAGTTCGTACAACACCAAGAACAACTCCTTATGTGCCAATCACACAAAGGACAACACCCTTTGTTCCAATCACACAAAGGACAACCCAGTATGTTCCAGAACGTACAACTCCCAGGCCCACAGTTCCAGTGACTCAACCCACACCAAAACTGACAACTGGCTACACTTACCCAACACCCGAGACACCATTTACCTATCAAACAACCAAAGCACCAACTCAGCCACCAAGTGTGAGAACGACACCTTATGTGCCAATCACTGCCAGGCCAACAACAAGGCCACCACCACCAAAAACTCCACCACCACCAACATACTTGCCACCAACCACGAGGAGGCCAGCACCACCAGTGACAACTCCAAGGCCAACAACACCCAAACCGGTAACAAGGCCACCACCACCACCGACTGTACGAACAATTCCAACTACCAGAGCAACACAACCACCAAGAACTCAACCACCACCAACATACTTGCCACCAACAACCAGGAGGCCAGCACCACCAGTGACAACTCCAAGGCCAACAACACCCAAACCGGTAACAAGGCCACCACCACCACCGACTGTACGAACAATTCCAACAACCAGAGCAACACCACCACCAAGAACTCAACCACCACCAACATACTTGCCACCAACAACTAGGAGGCCAGCACCACCAGTGACAACTCCAAGGCCAACAACACCCAAACCGGTAACAAGGCCACCACCACCACCAACTGTACGAACAATTCCAACAACGAGAGCGCCACCACCACCTACAACTCGTAGGCCACCGGCACCAGTAACAACCCCAAGGCCAACGGTCAGGACAACTCCATATGTACCAGTTACTCAGCCAAGACCATCACCAACAACAGGCAGGCCAGAACCAACCGGTTACACTTATCCTACCCCAATAAATCCATTGACATATCCAACCCAGGCAGTTCCAAAGACAACACCAAGGCCAGTTCCCACAACAAGGGCACCACCACCACCAACTGTAAGAACTATTCCAACAACAAGGGCTCCACCACCAACATACTTGCCACCTACAACTCGTAGGCCACCAGCACCAGTCACAACTCCAAGGCCAACAACTCCAAAACCGGTAACAAGGCCACCACCACCACCAACTGTAAGGACTATCCCAACAACAAGGGCTCCACCACCAACATACTTGCCACCTACAACTCGTAGGCCACCAGCACCAGTTACAACTCCAAGGCCAACAACTCCCAAACCAGTTACAAGACCACCACCACCACCAACAACCCCAGCCCCAACTTATTTGCCACCTACAACTCGTAGGCCACCAGCACCAGTCACAACTCCAAGGCCAACAACTCCAAAACCGGTAACAAGGCCACCACCACCACCAACTGTTAGGACTATCCCAACAACAAGGGCTCCACCACCAACATACTTGCCACCTACAACTCGTAGGCCACCAGCACCAGTTACAACTCCAAGGCCAACAACTCCTAAACCAGTAACAAGGCCACCACCACCACCAACGACCCCAGCTCCAACTTATTTGCCACCTACAACTCGTAGGCCACCAGCACCAGTCACAACTCCAAGGCCAACAACTCCAAAACCGGTAACTAGGCCACCACCACCACCAACTGTTAGGACAATTCCAACAACAAGGGCTCCACCACCAACATACTTGCCACCTACAACTCGTAGGCCACCAGCACCAGTTACAACTCCTAGGCCAACAACTCCCAAACCAGTTACAAGGCCACCACCACCACCAACAACCCCAGCCCCAACTTATTTGCCACCTACAACTCGTAGGCCACCAGCACCAGTTACAACTCCAAGGCCAACAACTCCAAAACCGGTAACAAGGCCACCTCCACCACCAACTGTTAGGACTATCCCAACAACAAGGGCTCCACCACCAACATACTTGCCACCTACAACTCGTAGGCCACCAGCACCAGTTACAACTCCAAGGCCAACAACTCCCAAACCAGTAACAAGGCCACCACCACCACCAACGACCCCAGCTCCAACTTATTTGCCACCTACAACTCGTAGGCCACCAGCACCAGTCACAACTCCAAGGCCAACAACTCCAAAACCGGTAACTAGGCCACCACCACCACCAACTGTTAGGACTATTCCAACCACAAGGGCTCCACCACCAACATACTTGCCACCAACAACACGTAGGCCTCCAGCACCAGTCACAACTCCTAGGCCAACAACACCCAAACCGGTAACAAGACCACCACCACCACCAGTCACAACACCAAGGCCAACAACACCTAAGCCGGTAACAAGACCACCACCACCACCAGTTACTGCTCCACCAGCACCAAGAACATCGACACCAGCTCCAACATACCTGCCGCCAGAACCAGAAGCTACTCGCAGGCCACCAGCACCAGTAACAACCCCAAGGCCAACAACACCTAGACCAGTAACAAGGCCACCACCACCACCAACTGTCAGGACCATTCCAACAACAAGGGCTCCACCAGCAACAACACGTAGACCACCAGCACCAGTTACAACTCCAAGGCCTACAACTGCCAGACCAACACCACCCAGGACTCAACCACCAGCAACTTATTTGCCACCAACAACACGTAGGCCTCCAGCACCAGTTACAACTCCTAGGCCAACAACACCTAAACCGGTAACAAGGCCACCACCACCACCAACTGTCAGGACTATTCCAACCACAAGGGCTCCACCACCAACATACGTGCCACCAACAACTCGCCGGCCACCAGCACCAGTTACAACCCCAAGGCCAACAACTGCCAGACCAACACCACCCAGGACTCAACCACCAGCAACTTATTTGCCACCAACAACACGTAGGCCACCAGCTCCAGTAACAACCCCTAGGCCAACAACACCCAAACCGGTAACAAGGCCACCACCACCACCAACTGTTAGGACTATCCCAACCACAAGGGCTCCACCACCAACATACTTGCCACCAACAACTCGCAGACCACCAGCACCCGTAACAACTCCAAGGCCTACAACTGCAAGACCAACACCACCCAGGACCCAACCTCCAGCAACAACCCGAGTGCCCTTACCGCCATCAACACCAGCCCCAACATATTTGCCACCAACACCAGTTACAACACGTCGGCCACCACCACCAGTGACAACTCCAAGGCCAACAACACCCAAACCAGTAACAAGGCCACCACCACCACCAACTGTCAGGACTATTCCAACAACAAGGGCTCCACCACCAACATACTTGCCACCAACAACTCGCAGGCCACCAGCACCAGTTACAACTCCAAGGCCTACAACTGCCAGACCAACACCACCCCGGACTCAGCCACCAGCAACTTACTTGCCACCAACAACACGTAGGCCTCCAGCACCAGTAACAACCCCTAGGCCAACAACACCCAAACCAGTAACAAGGCCACCACCACCACCAACTGTTAGGACTATTCCAACAACAAGGGCTCCACCACCAACGTACTTGCCACCAACAACTCGCAGGCCGCCAGCACCAGTTACAACTCCAAGGCCTACAACTCCCAGACCAACACCACCCAGGACTCAACCACCAGCAACTTACTTGCCACCAACAACACGTAGGCCTCCAGCTCCAGTAACAACCCCTAGGCCAACAACACCCAAACCGGTAACAAGGCCACCACCACCACCAACTGTAAGGACTATTCCAACAACGAGAGCTCCACCACCAACTTACTTGCCACCAACAACACGTAGGCCTCCAGCACCAGTCACTACTCCTAGGCCAACAACACCCAAACCGGTAACAAGACCACCACCACCACCAGTCACAACACCAAGGCCAACAACACCCAAACCGGTAACAAGACCACCACCACCACCAGTCACAACACCAAGGCCAACAACACCCAAACCGGTAACAAGACCACCACCACCACCAGTCACAACACCAAGGCCAACAACACCTAAACCAGTTACAAGACCACCACCACCACCAGTTACCGCTCCACCAGCACCAAGAACATCGACTCCAGCTCCAACATACTTGCCACCAGCATTCGAAGGCTACAAATACCCAGTTCCAAACGTGGCTTTCGTCTACTAAACGATGAATCGACCGGAAATGAGCAGTGGTAGCCCTCTAAGCCAGTTACAACAAAAAAAATTACGAATCTTGACAAAACTAAAGCCAAGGTTCAAAATCTAGCATAGGTAGATGGAACAACTTGACTAGGGCTAGATTCTTCTAGTCATTGCAGTGTGTAGCTCCCCCTTTTTTTAATTTTCCCTTTCCCCCCTCCTCAACAAAAAAAAGAAGATACGTGCCTGTCGGCTTAATACAGCTGCTTACCGTTATTATGTAAAATAATTATTGAGATAGGTTTTTTGTTATTAATAAATTATAAGAATATTATTGTAAACTATTCGCATATTGTGTCTAATTGTTTAAACTTTATAACTCGTAGTCAAGAGCATTTCAAAATTTGTTGAATTGTCTTTGTTAATAAATAAAAATTAATAAATTTTATTAAAAAAAAACTCAATCTTTAAACTTTGTATTTTGCCTGTCTGCCTGATTCAGCATTTTCGCTTGCTTAGGATCTGCTTCTGCGTTTGCCTGACATTGTTTTTTTTACGTTATTTAAATATTAATGTCCATTTTCTTGACTCTTCATTAAACTTTAGGTTAACTAATCTGCCATTAAATTTAATCAACTCATTTAAAGCTGCAATTAAAATTTGATTTTCTTCACGTTTAATCACTCATCTTAACAAGGCATTAATTCTTAATCTCCAATTAAGATGTGCTTCCAGTATTCCAAATAAATATCCAATATTTCCATTTTAATGTCAAATTATATTTATTTCAATTTCTGAGTTTCAAAAAAGTTTCAAAAAGGAAAAAAAAATGGAGGAACTTTTTTTTTTAAATAGCACAAACTCAAGGGTTTTTTTATGCCCTTATTAGCCAGAGACACAGTGAGTGCTTTAGGAAGGAGGAAAGGGGTTGAAAAGGAGGTGCCTGTGTACATTGGTCTTAAATTCCTGGACATTGCAATGATTTGGAAAGACAGAGTGAAGAAGGGAGTTACACATACACATTCGCGTCGTACGGCGAAAGAACGATTCTCTATACTTGAGGGTACGACCGAAGTTGGGCTCGAGGGTAAACTGATGGGCATTCCTAGAAGCGCGAGTATTACGGGCGAATTGTTTAAGGGGAGGAATGCAACTGGCTATTTCACTAGAGCACTTTCCGTAAAAGTATAACGATCAAACAGAGAGAGACACGAAACGTTACGACGGTGATCCAAGGAGGTGAATGAAATATCAAGTGCATCAATCTTACTTTCTCCAAAACGATGTAAAGATTTGTTCCACTGCTCGGTGAGATAGACCATCAGATCACCAATGGACCTGTTGCTGCGAAAGCCGTACTGCCGGTCATTGAGAAGCTTTTGGTCTTCGAGATATTTCTTGAGCTGATAGTTTATCAGCATTTCCATGACCTTAAAAAGAATCGGACGATAATTGGAGGGAGAAGAAGATTCGCCTTTTTTGGAATTGGCTGGACAAATGCTGTTTTCCAACTGCTCGGAACGAGCCCAGAAGAATAGGATAGATGGAAAAGCTTACGCAAGGGTTTTGCCAGTGTGGAAGAACACCTCTACAGACTAATAGCGGGGATACCATCCGGACCAGCGGATTTATGTCTGTTGAGATCTTTTAGGACTCTAGCCACAGCACGAGTGCGGAAGAAGATTTGTCCCATAGAATCATTGACGCGCTCAAGAACTGGAGGAGTCATGACACTCTCTAGCAGCGAAGAGTTGGAGGCAAACTGCCTAGCAAAAAGGTTAGCTTTCTCGAGCGAGCTAACAACTGGAGTGTCATTGTCAACGAGCGTGGGGACCGAGGTTTGTTCTAAAGATGTATTAATTATCTCCAAAATGTTTGCAACTGATTGTTTTGATATACGAAATCGATAAATAAAATCTTCATCATCCCAGTCATTTAACCCTAGAAAGCTAACGTTCGTCAAAATGGCACACGTCAAACACATTTCTCCCTCTCCTTTCTTTACTGTTTGTAGTACAGAATCGTACGTTCGCGCCAACTTAGTCGGGGTTGGTATGTCCTGTGCGGTGGACTTTTTTTTCTTGTAAGTCCTTTTGTTTTTTATATATGGACAGTGTACTCGTCATTTTGACGAATGTTTAGCCTTTGTGTAACTTTTAATTCTGTTGATTTTTGCGTAGGTGGCGCTGGTAATTTTTGATTTTGTTTAGTTTTTTAGTCACTTTGTATTTGTTTTGGTTTGCTTATTATGTGGTAATTATATATTTGAAATACTTGTTTATTATTTAATTTTAATTATTTAAAATAGAATCAGAAAGCCTATATGATCTAAGACAACCAAGTGCTATGAAAAATACGATTTTCTGTATTAAAACATGAAGTAAATATATACATTTGTCTAAGATTCCTTTTTATTTTGCTCTTATTTGTTAATAAATAAAATTACTTTGAGCAAAAAGTAATAACTTATTGAAAAAACAAAGCATTTGTTAATGGTCGTCAAAAAGTCGAATAGTAAGCTTTTCATGGCAGTCCAGATAGGTTAGCTTTCTAGGGTTAAATCAAAACGCTCCTGCATTTTATATTCACGCCTTTCCACAATAAGCTGCAATCGGAATCAGAAGACCAATTATCACAAATATGATCCATCGTAATATAAAAGCCGTATCGTTGTTTGATAGTAATTAAAAAAAAAAACAGAAATTTCAGGGGCTCTACAAACATAACAGCAAAATGTCAGAAAACAAACTAAAGTTCTATGAAGAAATTGAATTCCAATGCTAATACCGACATTGAAGGCGTTAATGGAACCCTTGAGATCAATTAACTAATGATTCAGTTAACGTTAATTGACAGGTCTTAAAAAGCCACATTAAAGCTAACTTGGAGTGAAGAAAACGAAATCTGGAAAAATTATGGAATTAATCAGCCATTAAACTTAATGGAGAGTCAAGAAAATGGGCATAAGTGTTGTACCTACTTTTATACGTTTTCCTTTCAAACAAATAAAAAATATGCCTTCAATAAACGAATTGTAAAAAATATTAATATAAATGTGTTTTTATTGTTCGTTGCGATGGCATTGTTGATTTTAATTCAACAGCCTCTTGTTAATATTTAGTAATTTACTAGCTGTTCGAAAATGTTAATCCTTTTTAATCGTTACTAATTCCCTTTTATTAAAAATGGTGGCGTCCAAAAAATGACATTTCGTGAAAAAAAAAACAGATGTCGTTTTCCATTGGCCTTTTCTTGACGTTTCCTCTTCTAGCTCCAATGGAACGGGCTTTGATGTACATACATATGTATGTATGTTTCATTCTTAGGACGATTCTGTTTTCAAAACAGAAAAGTTCTGCTCTTCTCAGAAGCATTCAAACAAAGCTTATCATTTGAAATCAAGTCAAAGTGACAACTAACAACCTACAATTTGCTTAATATTAATTAATTTGTTGTGAAAAATCGCAAAGTCGTAAAGCTATGATTACACGGTCAACGAAATCGGTCAACGCGTTGACTCTCTGACGTCACAATAAATACATATTTTCTCTGATAGAAGAGATAATCAAAGCCTCTTACTACACAGTTAACACCAACACTCAGCGGAACTCTTCGGCACCGTGGTATGATGCCGATTGTAGAAAATACAGAAAATTATCGTTTGGCTGGTTAAGAGCGTATAGGACCTCAAATGAGGACTATTTCAGACACCAGTATTTGATGGCTAATAAGGCGTACAAAGAAATATGTAAACAAAAAAAGGCTGTTTTCTACGAAGCTGAATCAAGACGATTAGCGCTATGCAAAAACTCAAAAGATTTTTGGAACTTGGCAAGACAGCTGAATGGCAAACGGTTTTCAATCCAAACGAACTTGAGTCCAAACCTTCTGGCAGCTCACTTTGAGAAACTGTTGAATCCAGTACATGAGACACCTTCGGTGGAATACGCTATACCAGCCTATGAATGTGGTGTTCTTGATGCTACAATTAGTTACCAAGAAGTAATATCAGCTGTAACGAAGCTTAAAGATGGAAAAGCTGCAGGTTCGAATGGCATATCAGCTGAATTTTATAAGTATGGGACACCAGAACTACTCACAAGGCTAACTTTCATATTTAACAATATCATGGAAACCGGGACTATACCACATGAATTCAAGGAATCGATTATTTTTCCGATTCACAAGAAAGGAAACATGGCCGAACCAGCTAATTACAGAGGTATATCGTTCCTAAATGCTTCATACAAGATATTTACACTAATACTACACAAACGATTCAACGAATGGATTGATAGCGACAAACTACTGAAGGAGTACCAGGCAGGATTTAGAAGTGGATATTCAACGATCGATCATATTTTTGCCCTTAGATGTATGGCTGAAACATTCCTTCGCAAGAAAAAGAAGCTATATGCCTTCTTCGTGGATTTTAGAGCTGCTTTCGATATGATCGATAGAAAAGCTCTATTTTATAAGCTATATAGTAAAGCTATGTCATGGAAGTTTGGAAGAGTCATACAGAATCTCTACGACGACACAACAAGTAAAGTATGGAATGGTGAAGCGCTTTCGGAAGAATTCAAAACACAATCGGGAGTCAGGCAAGGTTGTACATTGAGCCCAAGCATGTTCGCCATGTTCATTGATGATCTGGTTGACATTCTGCCATGTGGAGTAGAGTACGCGGGGATGATAATAAAACTATTGATGTTTGCAGACGATATTGTTCTGTTGGCAGCCTCTTCTGAATCATTGCAGTTGATGATTAAGACTGGGTTTCCTTTTTTCTTGAACTCCGAGCTCGTGTAAAAGCATGCACTGGTGTTAGTGAATATTTCCCTTTCTCTTTTTTTTTATTTCCGTCTCATATAGCCACTTGAATTGAAATTTCTAGTTTTCTATTTCTAGTTTTTGTATTTTTCTCTGCTCACTCAGAATTCAGTTAGCGATGTGTAAGAAATGAGATTCGCTTACGAAGGTCCACAAAATAGGGATGAAAAAAGAGGTATTTTCGCATGTATCTATTTACTATGTGAAATTGTAAACAGTGGTGTGGACATACACAAAAATGCATCTACATTCTACATACGTATTATCTTATGTGCACTTAGAGTAGGAGTAGCATTCATGAATTCTTGTTTTTCTTTTTGCTTCGCAAATTTTGTAATTCGGGATTATGATGGTTTTGGAATTGTTTCTTTTTTTGGGTTCCTGACGAACGATTTTAATTTTTCTTTGGTTTCATCTTTATATTTATCTATAAAGAGACGTAGGTACTTTTTGACAAGCTATGAAAAATTAAAAAAGTTTAAGACGACATTTTGATCAAACATGATTATACGATGATAGAAAAATCAAAAAAGTAATTATTGCCTCAATTCTGTCTTTCCTTGGGAATTTAGGGAAAAGTTACCCGATTGTCTTCAACTGAGTTTGTTTCTTTAGCCGATTTGGGTTACGGACGGTTGGGAGATTATTTGGCTTTTTTTTAAATAGGCAAAAAATTACTCAAACTAACATTTTTTTTTATTTTTCCCAAATGCATTGGGGTTTATTTCTTCAAGGTTTCAAGGAATATAATATAATATAATAAAATTTATTTTTCAAAACCTACCTACGAAAGTAATAATATTATGAAGAAAAATGATTCCAAAATCAAAAATTATTTTTTTGTACCTTTACCTTTATGTACTAAAGCAAAATAAAATCAATCTTTTTTTATACAAAAACAAAACAAGATTAGGTCAAGATTAGACATTAGATTGAATTTTATAATTCTTATAATTCTAAAACAAAGATCTCAAAGAAAGAACTATAATTCAAATCATCGGCAAAAACAAAACCCTTTACATAGGTAATCCTAAGAAATGGCACACACCACCACGAAAAACAATCGTTTCTTCATTGCGTAGGTAACAGGTTTGTTCTTCTTCTAAAAGGATATTACGATCCCACCAGCATAGAGAAACGAGAGGAAAAAATGTCATTGCTACAAAAAAACAGAAGCAAAACAAAAAACAAAAAAGAAACAAAACCCTTTACGTCATAATAATAAGAAATGGCACAAACCACCCCGAAAAAAAAAGATCGTTTCCTCATTGCGTAACAGGTATTTTACTTCTCAAGCCATTGCACTTGACTCATTTACAAAAAATACTCGCATTCGCATATTCGAAATGAATGCATGCAAATATGACAAATATAGGGAGGTACTCAAAACAACGTTTTCATCAAATACCTACAAAGTACATAGTAAGTGATCACAATTATTGCCTATCTATATGTCTGCATATCATAAACATTCCAGAAGTATAAAAAATGAATTTTCATTCTCAAACGAGTTCTATGAGAACGTTTGGTATGAGGAATTTTTTCTCTATCCTATGAAAAAAAAAAACGAAGAAGAAGAGAATGAAATATAAAAGAACGCCACCTAGTTCAATTCGTTTGAACTGAGTACCTTAGTGTGTGTGAGCAAACGCGATATTCCTTGTAAAAATGTAAAAAAAATTACCCATTTTCGAATATTAATATAAAATAAACGGGTAATCGTAAAATTATTTTAGTTTCTGATTTCTATATAAAAAATATGATAAAAAATTAAAAAAATATATTTGAAAATATTGTTTGCTGCATTCTCCTCATAATTGATACACAAATATTGACTTTTTTAAATGCATTTTTAAATATGTTTTAATTTTTTTCTTTTTTTTTCTAAAAACGTTACTGAGTCGAAAAGATATTCAATTTTCATAAAAAAATACTTTTGTTGTTGAGTAAAAATAAATGGGGCTGGAATCTTGTTCACCGCAGAATATTCTAAGAAAAACATGCAATTTTTTACTTTGCACTTCAAAAAAATTTAGTAAAATAATTCATAAAAAAATTAAAAAATTAATGTGATATTATGTACATTTTGACAGTATAAAAAACATATTTTCAATTTTTTATCTTTATTACTTTAGAAATTATTCCAAATAAATCACACCTACTTTTGCTAAATTTTGCCCATTTTTCGTGTTTTTGTTAATTTTTTTTGACGAAACTGGACAAAATATTAAAAAAAAAGCCACGTCACTGAACCGTGAGACATTTAAAGAATAGATAAAAAATATAAAAAGAATAAAAAATTAATTTTTAAGGCAACAAAACTGTTCCACCGCAAACGTCTCCAAAAATTTCATAATTTTTCGTTATGCATGACCCTTTTGGGATGAAATACATTTTTCATATTTTTTTTAGCTTATTAACTTCTTAGCTTATTAAATGTATAATCTATAGTCGTTAATTTCATTTCAATATTCGGAATATTTTGGGAGCTACACAGTTTTGCGCAAAACACCAACGAAATTTTCAATGGGAAACCCAGCCTTAACCGATTATTCGAATACTGTCGGGTTTGGAATCTGATAGTTAACCTTGACAAATCCAAGGTTTTAATATTCAAAAGTGGAAGAGGCCGCAAATGTGCAAACGAAAAATGGTATTATAATGGAGAAAATATAGAGGTTGTAACGGAATTCAAATATCTAGGAGTTATTTTCACGCAAAATCTGAGTATGGAAAAACATCTGAAGGAAAAATTAATGAAGGCAAAATGCGCAATCAGCGCTACATGGAATAGATGCTTTCATAACAAAAGTATAGCACACAGCAGTAAATTCAAATTATTTGAAGCGATAGCAGCGTCAATCCTTTTCTACGCAGCTCAGACAAGGCAATACGATACGGTGGAAAAACTTCTACGATACTACTGCAAAAGAATCTTCCAGCTTCCGCGTAGCACACCTAACTACGTTATCATGTTAGAAACAGGAATCTCGCCATTGTTCATTCGAACATTAAAAATGCAAGTGGATTATGTCACGAAAGTCTTGAAGATGGATGATAATCGACTACCTAAAATAGTAGCTCTTGAAGTCATAAGGACAAAGACAAGTTGGTGCGCTGATTGGTTGGAACTTGCTTCAGAATGTGGGATAGTCTTAAACCTGTGCAGTGAAGAATTAGAAACTTCGCTTTATCAACTCATTGCTGCAGTGGACTTAAAACATCGTGATAAATATTTAAATGATGCAACAGGATCTATCTACAGACAACTATATAGCCAATTGAATCATAACCTGGAGGAGAAAAATTATTTTAGGGATGACAATAGTACAGCCGAGATTTCAATGATGGTAAAACTGCGGAGCGAACTTATGCCACTGAACTACATACCTCATAGAGATGATTTACCCATTGTGTGCTCGTTGCACAAAGAGAAGATAATTTTCACTTTATGGGTAAATGTCCGATTTTAAGAGAAATCAGAAGGGATGTATTCGGAAGTGATATGTTGACACAAAGCCAAATTATACAACTGCTTAACAATATGGATATACAAAAATTATACAAATACTGCAGGCTAGCTCTTCTCTAGCAGCTTCGGAGAAATCGCTTGTGAAAGACGAATGAACAGAAAACGAAGTTTTATAAGGGTTTCGTTTACACTCTGTGTACGAAACCCTAATACCATATTCGTAATTATGCTTATTTTGGAAATGCCAGGCCAGGCAATGTTGAAACTGATTCGGATGTTTGAAACACTTCGGCAGACTCAATAAACATCATTGCGAAAAAGTGAGCCCATGACACGGTCGCTATTTCCGAAGTTCCTTGGGCCGTTTTTTTTGCTCGGATCTTGCCTAAATTTGCTTTGAAGGGGCTTTGAAGGGCGTTCCATTTATTTCTAGCTTCAAAGCTATCGACATTTTGGATCCCAAGCTCCTCAGCAACTTGAATCCAGTCGTCAAATTTTATGTTAGCCAGCCTATACTCACTGCAGCCTCCATTCCAAAGCGCTGGTCGCTTTTGGACAGCTGAAATCAATGCTGATATTTGGGATTGTTTGGGCCAGCCAGGCGTATGCAATTTTCTTTTTGCGTTGCGCTTTCTTCTTTTTTTGGGCTTCGTCTTGGGCAAGTGACTCCTGTTTTGGAGTAGCATTGTCTATTTCTTCCATCATAATCTGATAAAATTTTTATCAAAAGAAAGGGACATTATTTTAGAGATGTAAAAAAACCAGGGCCATTTTTATTTTATTACAAATCATGTCAAACTGAGACGATGACACGGTATTTTATTCTGCCCCGTCAACGCTGGGACACGGTCATTGCGATGACACGCAGTCCTAAAACTTCGTCAACGCGTTCCAATGACGTTGACAGAGAGATTACACGGTCATCGAAAATAGTCAATGCGTTGACCCAAAAATGTGTGTCAACGCGAGTGTCATCGTAACAGTCAACGCAATGACACCAGTTTTCGTTGACGATCACACGACGTGACACTCTTGGGACAGATTATGACGTCATTTTTACGTCAGAGAGTCAACGCGTTGACCGATTTCGTTGACCGTGTAATCATAGCTAAATCTCCAAATACGAATTTGCATAGTGAACATTATAGCGAATCGTATAAATTTGATCCAGGAACATTGCCTGGCTGATCAGGTGACAGTAGGTCTTGAAAAAAGCTCGCAAGTGGTTTTGGACTATGGATATGTTTTTTTTTTTTGTGCAATTCTGGTGAAATCGGAATCCCACGGTTTGTAATGTCTTGGAAATTTAGGTTTTCAACCAAAAACTGAACTGTTGGTTTATCAAACCTATACCTTGAGTAAAATTCTTCATCGTCCAGCTCTTCAAAAGGATTTGCTCGGGTCTTAAAACATCGCACTTATATGCACAAAATCTGAGCCTTATATTTATTAATTTACTGAAAAACAACAACAAACGATTTAACGCCACTGTTTTTAAACCAAAATATCAGATTCGACTTAAAGTATGGCAGTAAAACCGGGTACAACTGATAACCACTAGCAAATAGTGAATTGAAGTAGACATGCGAGCGCCAACGCAACTGGTTAAGGAGAACGTGCCAAATAATAAATAGAAAGAGAAAGATGAACAGTAGTTCTGTTTGAAATACAACATTTAGGGTCTGCAGAAAACTTATGACTGAAACACAAACACGCTTTGGCGTTGGCTTCGCCTGACGTTTACGAGTTCAGCCATGGGAATTGCATGCTGTTAGAACCTTTGAATGGAAATTGAATGCATGCTGTCAGAAGCTTCGAGTTGACGTTTTGTTTGACAAACGTAAAGAGAAGAACGTAACGTTACGTAATGTGACTCCAAACTGAAGTTCTAGTTCGAACACGCTGCTCATTTACTTTGTCAGATAATTCATGTTTATACTGATCATGGCAGAATAGTCATTTCATAAATGTAAATGTCATAATTATAAGAAATGTCAGTCAAACACACCCGAAGCGGGTGCATCGGATCGTAGACAAAGACGAAGCAAAACGTGCTTGTGTTTCAACCGTAATTGTTAACGAGTATGAGAGCTTATGAAATTGACAGTACTGGAATTTGGGATTCTGACTCAAATGTCATCAAAAAACAAGGGGAAAAAAGTGGATATTTGACGTTCATATCGGAAACAAGCGAAATTTGACATATTGTGTACAAAAGTCGTGTAAAAATGTATATGCTAATTTTTTGACGTGAAAAAACCTCTAAAAAAAAGTCAAAAATTAGAAAATAACAAAAAAATCGATTTGTTTATTTCGGAAATAAATATCTTAAAAATAGCAAATACTTTTTTTTCATTAAAAAAAAAAATAAAATTCAAACATTAAGACCTAATTATTAATTACAGCATCGTTTGCTTGAAACTGCAACAAGTTTTCCACCGGAAACCGGAAAGTCGAAAACTTTTCCGATTTGTCAGTTCGGTTTCCGAACGAGGTTTGACTATCGTTCGATTTCAACTCCAACGGATTACCCATCATATCAGTCTGGGTGAAGTTCTCAACAATCACTGGAGCATCCTTCAGCGATTTACCCTTGTGATAGTTATAAGCCTCAGTTGCGCCGGCAACGTCATCCTCGAATGGTCTATCCCCATTATCGCAGTCGTTATAAGTCGACGTATCATTTTTGGTCACCACCACATCTTTCGAACTACGTTCATGGACATCTGCATGAATCACATCGTACAGATGGTTTTGTGGCAGTGGTGGCGGCGGAGGCGGTGGAGTTACCGCATTGTTCTCCTTCTTGCTGGGAAAAACATTCAAATGAACAAGCAACTGATTTTGAGTGGATTTTTGTTTCTTCTCGCTGCGAGGTTTAGTCAGTTCATTCGCCTGACCATCCAGCTCCAAAGGAGACTTATCTCGCTGATAAGCACTTGAGTAGAGGCTTGGTGAATGGGCTAACTTGCCCTTGTACCGCTGTGCATTGTTCATGTTCATGTAGTTGAAAAAAGCGGCGCTATTGTCCATCGGCATTCCGTAAGATGATGGTGGGTAAAAAGGCTGGAAATTCTGAGCAACTGGTTGCAGGGTTGTCAAAAATGGAGCAACAGTCAGGGGAACGTGGGACTTTTTCTTCCCGCTGCGGATTGGGTAGACTTCCAGCTTCAAACTGAATGGTTCATGCTTAAGATTGCGTTGACCTCCCAGCGAACTCAGAGAATTGTTGACCCTTAGCGCATCTAAATAGTAGTCCGCTGAAACAGGCCTCTGGCCACTTGGCTGAAACACCAATCCCGGAACAGCTGTGTTGTTGGTTTTCTTCTTCTTGCGATTCAATCCCAATTGTTTCATAGCAAGTGAATTGATGTCATTCAAGGATTTCGGTTTGTATGGGTAAAAAGGATCAAATGTAGCGATTCGCTGGTAATTCACTTGACTCGGAGCCACTTGAGGCTGTAACTGGATGTACCGACGAAAAACATTCGAAATTCCGCTGTTTTGTAGGTTCTTAAACGAGCCGGATATATGAATCCCGACCGGCATCTGATATTGATGAGCATTGGGGGGAATTTGTTCCTGTCTCAAAATGTCCTGAATATTATTGACTTTGTTCTCATTTTTCTTAGACTTCTTGGTTTTCTTGAATTCAGATGGTGCTGGTCCTTCGAGCGGAAAATTAAACGGTCTCGGTTGCTCGGAGGGAGATTCCATGTAATGTCTGCGATTCTCACTCTGGGTGCGTGTCAACCGTGGCGGACGTGGTATTTGATTGTTAAACGAAGAATAGTCGATGATTGACGGCGGAGGTGGCGGTGGTGGTTGCTGTGGCATACGCCACTGATGGGGCATAATGTGTGTAGCTTTTGCATTACGTGGATTATAGTAATTAGGTTGCACACCGAAATGCTCGAATTGAGGGAGATTTTCATAGTGTATTGGATGGTGGATTGGTGGATGCACAAAATGTTGCATGTTCATTAATCTGTGGTTTGATGGTTTTAGAGGTCTTAGCTCTGATGGTTGCACGAGATGCAGTGGCATGCTTTTGGAGAAACTGATTGATGAGTGCGATATGTTTGGATGTGGAGAATGCGAAGCAGTTGATGATATGCTTAAGACTATCTGTGAGATCTATTAGGAGATTGAACAAATATTAGAGTTTAACTTAACTTATTTATGTCAAAACAGCTTCCCCAAAAAATTTCAAAGAAACAACCAAGAAAAGAACGTAAAAACTCGAAATAAGGAATAAACGAAAGAGCTGTTGAAAGAACTCGATTTTGAGTTAGAGTAAGTTTTAGACTGGAACTAAACCAAATTTGTAAATAAAAAGTCGTGAATTGATAGAAACACATTAAAAGGGAGCTAAGGGAATGTTTACACTTTATACAATCAATTAGGACTTCAAATTTCTTGAATTTCAAACAAGAAGGAAGAGCACACAACTTACTAAAACGTAAAACAACATTCCGACGAGACACGTATTGATATCTAACAAAACTTTTCCTGGATTTTTTTATCTTTCCTTTTTACAAAAAAATTGTTATATTCTGTTGTGGTGGTGAGATGCTTCCAAAATCCATTTTATGTTCAAAGATTTGCAGAACGAAATTGTTTATTTTTGTGTCTTCCTCGTAAATTTAAACCTCAACTATACCGTCTTCGTTCAAAACCTAAACAGAACTGCAACAATTTTAACATTACATTTTCTCATTAAGCTGCATGTTCCAGTAGAAAGTCTTTCTTCACTATATCGTGCAAATCGAAATTCATCTTGAGCTCAGAAAAGCGTGAAAAGAAGAGTAATTGTGCGTTCAAATAAAAAGCACTTGAAGATAGAAGATGATAAATAAAAGAATTAAGATGTAGGTAATTAAAATTTACAAAACAGAAGTTAAAAATTTATTTTATTTCAACAAACTTATGGAACTTTGAGTTATCATTTTAATGAGGTGATATAAAATTAAAAACAATAATCTATCTTAAGGGCAAACAGCTTTGCGCACATCCAAAACCGACTAAGCAAGTTTTAGCACACTGATCATGACGTCAGTTGGTTTAAATTAATACAAGATCAACACATTCTAAAAATAGTATTTGGCAAAGCATAGCAAAATTTGTATAGGAAATAAATATTTGTGATTAATTATAATACCTGCTATTATACTTCTTTTTCAACTCGCTTATGTTTAACAACATTGATGATGGTAGCTTTGTGGAATGGAATTAATTAAAATTTGTTGAAAGATATTGACAACTTCTTAATTAATAAATCTTCTTTGTTTCGATGAGATTTGAGATGATTTATTTTATATGTTGAAAGGCTTATCGATCATAACCAGTGGATTTTTATAAAAAAAAAATGTTCGACATCGATTTTAAAAACATAAAAATGTACCAAATCATTTTTTTGCATCTAAGATTCACAATCAATTCATACTCAATATTATAAATATGAGAAATGAAACATTGAATGTTGCTCAGAATACTTTGACGGCTCTAAGGAAAGGACAATTCTGGAGATCAGAGCCTAAACGCCAAAAAAAAAAAAACTATGACAAATCTTAGCAACACCTACAGACAATAACAACGAGGTTAGATCGATGGAATGCATAGAACGAAGTATCTTACTATGATCCTGTTCCTGAATGAGTAGGCTCCAAATTTAACCCTAAGCATCCTTCCCAACTGACTTTTCACAGGAAAATTTTTAACATGTGTTCCCACTTTGTTTATTCTTAGTTTAAGCTATAAATTCGATCTATTTACTACGGTAATTCATAAACCATAACAATTTCTTGTACTATAACTAGCTAACCCCGCGAATCCCATCACGCCTCCCTTCAGATCAACTCCAGAAAAGTAATGTAACACAGATTTCATCAAAACGCAATGATAATTATTTGGATCCAATTCATGATTGATGATGATGGCACACTGTGGCGTATGAGTACCTTCTTTCATTTTATTTGTTTTTATCATTAGTATTGTGAGTTTTTAAATTTCATGTCCTATATTTGGCTTGAATAAATGTTTAACATAATTCAATGATTTTCAGTTTCATATCATAAACTTTTTTTGTATAAGGTAACCTCAATTTCCTGGTTAAGGCCCTTAATAAAGGCTTTGATTGTTAAAATGTGTCAGTAACAGTGTAGATAGATTTAAAAAATATCTCTTAGCCGGGAATTTGGCTGTTGTATGTTTAAGTTTACAACGTTTATCGGGTCAGCTGACCCAAATCAAATTTGAGCCAAATCAGTTCAGCCGTTCAAAGAAATTATTTATATGATAACACAACATTTAACGGGAAGCTTGTAAAATAAAAAGTATCCTATAGCCATCCCCTGATTCCAAGCTACCTTCCCATCAAATTGGGCCAAATCGGTACATAAAGCTGTTCTTATGTATTACATTTATGGCAACGTTTACAGTGTCAGCTAGTAGAATAAAAAGCATCTTATAGCCATCTCCGGATTCTAAGCTACCTCTTCACCAATTTTGAGCCAAATTAGTACAGCCGTTTTTAGAAAATATGTATGTAGCAAAACAACGTTTCCGGGGACAGCTAATACCCGAACGAATACAAACAAAAATTATTTAAATCGGTCCAACCGTTTAGGAGGAGTTCATTGACATACAGTCGGTTCTAGAAATTACTTATATGGCGAAATAACGCTTGCTGGGTCAACTAGTAGGACAAACATATTCGATAGCTGTCTTGAGGTTTTAAGTTATCTCCCACCAGTTTTGAGCCAAATCGGTTCAGCCGTTCTTAGAAATCATTATTATTCCAAAACAAAGTTTACCGGGTTCGCAAGTAGAATTAAAAGTATGATGCATACACAAAATGATGATCCCAGCCTTGTGGTTGCATATAGATAACAGCTGCAGCCCCACCTGCCGGGCTGATTTGTGAATCTAAACCATCCTGGATGCCAGCTGAACCCATACCAAGAAAAATCATTTAAATCGGTCCAGCCATTAGGAAGAGTTCAGTGACATACACACGTACAGTAGAATTTTATATACAAAGAAGATATAATACGTACAATAATAATCTACTAAGCAAGTGTCCACCTAACCAGCCCACCAAATTGGGGGAATATAGGTGAAACTAGTACTTCGGTAGTAGAGGCAAAAAACCTCAGTCACACCGGTAACAAGCTTTGAATTTACCTCTTTTCATATCTTACTTAATAACTTTCTTGTAATAACTGAATGTGAATTGTATTACTCAAAGCTTAAAAAGCCAATGTATAAAATGGTTGCATGTTTATTG
The DNA here is from genome assembly GCA_943590905.1 of Sphaerophoria taeniata. Lineage (NCBI taxonomy): Eukaryota > Metazoa > Arthropoda > Insecta > Diptera > Syrphidae > Sphaerophoria > Sphaerophoria taeniata. The sequence continues at coordinate 151,391,145 of OX016541.1, forward strand.
TGTAGGTACTTGTGAAGTCGTTCCGCTTGTGTCCCAAGTCCCATTGACAAGTGGAGAAAAGGTTAACAAATTAATGTTCATGGGAATTTGGTATTTCGACAATCTTGTTTTAAGCCGTACAGCAAAGTGAACAAACAAAATTTCAAAAAAGCAAGCAAATCTATTTTGAAAACCAACATGTAACAGTAACTTCAACTTGCACTAAAGCTCCTATACATATGCAATACCTTTCGCCTTCGTTAAAGTCATCTGTTGTTTTTCTCTCATTTCCTTTCTGCCGACGTTTTTACTCTTCTTCTTTGCCAGTTTCTAAACAAAACAAATGCACTAGTTCACTTACCTAAGCACATTGGAACTCACTATTCATCTCTTTCAAGCCTAAGAAAATGTTTCGTTTAAAGAGCAGTTGAACCTTACTGTCAGCGTCATTTGCCGGTATGCTATAAACATACAGGTACCTTTTGTTTACTTTGAGCTCACTCTGTGATTTCTGTTTCTCGGGCTTACCTCAAACCTGATCAGATCAGTGCAATTTTCGCAAAAACGTCAGAAAGAGACAAACAACAACAACAATCAATCAAAATGCACTTAGCTGTTACTCTTTGCAGAAAAACCAGTATAATGTTCAAGATTTACTTGAGAATCAAGACAGGTAGAAGTAGGTATCGCCGAGTTGTCTGTATTTTGTAGTTTAAGTTCAGCTTGATCTTTGTCCGAGAGAGGTCTGGCTTGGCGCTTGTCGGACGAATTTATATCTTGTATCTACACAAGAAGCTAGATACATATATAAATTTTAATCTCTTTTTGATTTTCATTTATTTCTTCAACGGTATACGATGGTATCTATTAAGTGTTATTGGTGATATCATTCGGAAAAATGTGTTTTTTTGTGGATTAAGCGATAAATTAGCATCCATCCTCTATCTGCTTTTTTGTGACCGCATTACAGTTAGCGAGGCGTAAATTTCACCTGCAATTTATTTAGTTTTTATGTGGCAAAAGTGGTGAAACAAATATCTTAATTTATGAATGTCGTGAATCAGCCAGTGGCTTCTCAAATAAAACGGCTTGAAGAAAAAAAATGTTAAGTGTCAAAGAGCACATCATATTGATGTAGAAAGAAAGAAGAAAAATTCATATTCGCTTAGTGATTGTGTTTGCGGTATTATTTTTGCATTAAGGCATTCACCATAAGTACTCGTATATTCAAGGTTGAGTATCACGATCCGTGAGGTGTTCGTTCGAATCCAGTTATAAAAAAGTCGATTCGAAACAAGACGAAATAAAAAAAGGCAAATAAACCAACATAATTATTGATCTTGGTATTGAGAATATTACGCAAAAAAAAAAATTGGCAACACTGGTGTGCCAATTCTGTGATTTCAGGACAAAAAGTAAGCCACTATGCGATTATCATCATCATCATCGTCTTCTTCATCTCTGAGATGGCATCTTCGGCAGTTTGGCGAGTTTTCTGGTTGTATTGTTGCACTTCTTCTTCAGCTAGTACTTCTGGTTGATGTTGCAAAATGTCAGCTTGAAAATAAACCGCCATATTTTGTACCTGGATCCGGGGATATGGCGAGGTTTAGCCTTTCGGAGAACACACCCGTTGGCAGTCCGGTTTATCAACTTAAAGGTTTGTTTTTTTGTTTTTCTTTCTTCGTTTGCTTTTGTTTCTTATTTTTGCATTGAAAAAGTGAAAACATTTTTGTGGATGATTCATTTATGCTAACTTTTCCCACTGTTTTTGTTTATAAATTTGTTTTTGACAGAGAATCCCAAAAAATTGATGTGAACTTTGCTGATCAGACAGTTTTATTGAAATTATAGACAGACGTGCTTATTTAGCAATTATGGCTGTATCTATTTGTTCTATTTCTTGTTTCTTCCTTCTTTTTCTGTTTGCACCTCGGTCACATTGCAAAGTCTTAATATCAAAGTCACGTTCAAGAACAAGCTCTGGAGTTTGGAGCATTGTGTTGTAGCGTTGGTGTGGGAGAAAAAAATGAAAGAAAAATAATTTGAGAAAGAAAATGCTTTTGGACAAAATAAACATATTATTCTGGTTCCAGGAGAATTGAAATTGGAGAGGGTTTGTTCTGTTTGGGTATTTTGAAAGTATTGTATTCTGAATTTTTTTTTTTTTATTCCCACGCCTCTTTCCCCCCCAGATACCACACGCGCTGGGGTCCATTTACACCGAGTACGATAACAGTTACGATTGCTAGTCGTATCGGTACTTAGTTAGAAATTATTTGGAATAAATAAAACAAAGATGTGACAGCGATACGAACATGAGGAAGATAAGAGATTGGGACTGCTTAATGCAAGCAGGTACGAAAGGAAAAAAAATCAAAATTTTAAATAAAATATTACAAAAAGTTAAAAAATAAAAATATAAAAATGTAAAATCTTTAAATCAAAGTTTTTAATGTCAAAAATTCTAAAAATATGAAAAAACAAAGAAAAAAAAGTAAAAACGCGCGTAGAAGACGCTTGTCAAGTTCGTAAAAATGAAATAATATCAACAAAAATAAAAATATAATAAAAAAACAACATGAATAGACAACAAATAAAATTACAAAATCAAAAACAAAAAAATACAAAGAAAAAAACATTTAAGAACGTGGAACACTGGTTTTTAAGAATTTGTTTTAGCTGGTTTTTATTGATATTAAAGTCAATTAAGTCTTCATACGCATTCAATAGCTTACTCATTCTTGTCAGTGGCTCATGCATTCCGTAGTTAGTTCTATGTTGGGGGACTTTAATCAAATTATGAGAACGCAGAATATAGTCTCCACCTCTATAATTAAAGAGGATAGAACTCAAAATATCTGGAGCATCAGTGACACCAGTGATAATTTGATGAAGGAAAACTATATCATTGTTTGTTCTCCTTTCACACAATTTTTGCATCTGGAAAAACGCAAGTTGATCATCGTAAGAAGGGATATTATTAGGGTCAATCCATTGAAGCCCTTTAAAGGCGAAACGTGTAAAATTGCGTTGCACTGATTCAAGTCTCTCAATATGTATCGCATAATGAGGAGACCAAACTTGTGATGCATATTCGAGATGGGGTCGAACCAAACTATTGTACAAGGCATAGGAAACGTTTGGGTCTAGGAATTCCTTGGACCAACGCTTAATAAACCCTAACATTGAATTAGCTTTATTGACGATGTTGTTAATATGTTCTGAAAAATCTAAATTAGATGTGAAAAGAACTCCTAAGTCCCTAACTTTTAAGACACGGGATAATATGTGATGGGATATAACATAATCATAAGATGTAGGATTACGCTTTTTGGAAATCGTCATTGTCTGACATTTTCTTGGGTTAAGATTCAAATAATTCTTTTCACACCATACAACAAACTTATTTATATCATCTTGCAGTTGAACGCGATCTTCATTAGATGAAATGTTTTTTAAGATCTTCATATCATCTGCAAAGATAAGAATTTTACTATTTCGAACAATTAACGGAGCATCGTTAATAGCTAAAATAAATAAAAGGGGTCCTAAGTGACTACCTTGTGGTACACCCGATTTGGCGATGAAAGGTTTTGAGTAAGCGTTTCTGAATTTTACTTGGTAAGATCTATTATCAAGATAAGAAGAAATCCATTTGACGAATCCTAAAGGAAATCCATATGAATTCAATTTAAACTTGATAATAGTATGCGAAAGTTGATCAAACGCTTTGGAAAAATCTGTGTAAATACAATCAACTTCCTGTCCACCTTCTACAGAATTCAGACATTTATACAAGAACGCTAGAAGGTTTGTCACCGTAGAACGTTTCTGCATAAAGCCATGTTGTTCAAAGCATATAATATTTTTGGGGTTGGGTACGATATCCCGATTTTTATAATCCTGGTTTTCAAAATCCCGATTTTATAATCCCGCTTGTTAAAATCCCGATTTTTATAATCCCGATTTCTTGTAATCCCGTATTATATAATACCGTTTCTTATTATCCTGCTTTTCAAAATCCCGTTTCTTATTATCCCGTTTTTACAATCAAAAGCAGTTGCTTTGTTTTGAAAAATCGCGCGATTTTTCAAAACAAAGCAACTGCTTTTGATTGTAAAAACCCGGGATAATAAATCGCGCGATTTTTCAAAACAAAGCAACTGCTTTTAATTGTGAAAACGGCAAAATAAATGAAGTTAAAATACACGAGTTTTTTTAATAGCATACATTATTATAACAAAGAAAACATAAAAGAAAGTAGTGTATTTATTCCAATAATCAAAGATATAATATAACAAAACTTGCACAATACTAAATATTAAGATATCTTTAGGTACATAGGTAATGCATGTGGTGATGCCCAACCATTTGTTGCTGCAACATAGCTTAAGGAAATCCATAAGCAGCGTCTGTTAACGCTAGATATTGTAAAAGTAATTAAAAGCAGTTTTAATTTAATCCAAGAGAACAATTCCATGCATTATTTTTAGTCTTATTTTAAATCTTTTGAATACCGTTTGGTGGGATTAAACGGGATTACCGGGATTTTAAAAAGCGGTATTATAACAGGTCGGGATTTTGACTAAACGGGATTTTAAAAATCGGGATTTAACAAAAGCGGTATTTTAGAAGACGGGATTTAAAAACTTTTTTTTCGGGATTTTTGAAAAACGGGATTTTAAAAAGCGGGAAACCGATACGCTCCCATATTTTTGCTGTAGAAGGCTAAGTCATCACAAACAACCTGCTCAAAAAGCTTAGGAATGCAAGACAGTTTGGATATAGGCCTATAATTAGTAATATCTGACTTGTCACCTTTTTTGAAAACAGGTGTTAAGTATGCGTTTTTCCACATGGTAGGGAATTTTCCTAGCCTTAAAGACAATTCAAAAATATTATGTAAGGGAATAGCCAAAACTGTCCTACATTTTTTTTAAACAATGGGTGGAATACCATCGGGTCCAAAAGAATAGTCTTCCTTAAGAAGGCACATACAATTTAGAAGTTCATCGAAGTCGATATGAACATTATTAAAAGTTAATTGGGGACAGTTTCGCAGATAGTCAAAGAAATCAGTATCCACTGAAGTGGGAGTATCGATGAAGACCGACTAAAATTACTTGCGAAAGCATCACAGATTTCTGAATTGCCGTTCAAGACAATATTGTTGAAATTGAAGTTAATAGGATAAACATCACATATTTTTTTAGAATTGACAAAATTCCAAAACCCTTTTGGGTCCTGTTTCAGTGAATTTCCCATATTTATAACATATTCACTGTAAAGATCAAAAGAGAGTCTTTTAAACTCTTCGAAAAGAGAGATATATGGCGTTTTTCTTTTTTACCTCCGAGCAGATTAGATCAGATCACGGATGTGTCAAAAAAAAAAAATCTGTGTATCTTTTTTAGCTCCGATATATCGGAGCTAAAAATTTTCATGCTCTGAGCTAAATCTATTTGCTCAGGATAAATCGACCGAGCAAATAGAGCAGATAGCTGAGCGAAGACAACTTCACTTGTTTTTCGGATTTTACAGACAAAAACAAACATAAAATTAAAAATGGATTCTCAAGACAGTCGCGCGTCTATTGTAGGTGAAAAAAAAATCGTTAAAATAATAATAAGCAAAAAATTACATTTCAGTGCTCAGGTTTGTTTCTTTATTTAATCGGAGGACGTTGAATATGATCTGCTCAGAGCTTCGCTTTGACACATCCGTGATCTGATCTAATCTGCTCAGAGGTAAAAAAGAAAAACTCCAATAGACAACTTGGTTCTCCAATGTCATGGAACTGATATACTTTTTCCAAGCCTTGTTCCTTCTGTTCCGAAGGTTTTTCAGTTCTTTAGTATACCAAGGATGGATGGAGCTATTGGAGATAAAGCTTCTTCTTTTGGGTACTATTTCATTAATGGATCTCATCAAAATACAGTAAAAACTTGAGATAGTTGCGTCGATGTCATTTAAGAGGGGTATATTTTCAATACCGGAGTTTCTTAAACTATCCGAAAGCTGTTGAAAATTAGCTCTGCGGAAGTCATATTTGTAAGAACAGTCGTGGGAATTACTATTTTCTAGTAAATGACCGCTCAAGTCAAAAAAAATGTCAAGTGGTGGGTGATATTTGTCTATATTAGTTATGGCAGAAGAAGATTCAACAGCTACTGTACTAACGGCACTTGATGAGAATACCAAATCAAGTAAGCGATTCATGGAGTTCTTTATACAGCTTACTTGATGCAAGTCAGATGAAATAATACTGTCCAGAAATTGAAGTTCCTGTTGCGATGAACTTGCGAAGGCTTCAAGATAAGACTCGTCGTCAGAAAAAACCCATTCTACGTTTGGGAGATTAAAATCACCCAACAGGAGAATATTATTTTCAATACCAGCAATTTCTATGACATAGTCAACTGCTGCAGAAATTTCAGTAAACACTGAAACGGGACTTTTAGGTGGAACGTAAACATTTAAAATAAAAAAAACTATTGATTCTATGGTTACTTTAATGCATAAGAGCTCTATAGTAAGGTTAAACGGGAAAACAATTTGGGATGAACAGAATCTGTTTCGAACTGCGATAAGAACTCCTCCACCAATAAGATTCACAGCATCCGCATGACGGTCTTTCCTATAAACTAAGAACTCTTTATCAAAGAGTTCAGAATCAAGTATGGTGGCATTAAGCCAAGTCTCAGTAAATAAAAACACGTCATGCGGTAAAGCTTGTGAATTTTTAAAAATTGAAGTAGTTTTACTTCGAAGTCCTCTTACGTTTTGGTAATAGAGGGAGATCCTATGCAGTTTTTTGGGTCCTCTTGTGTATGGTCAATCTGACTATGTGAATTCCTTCGTTTGTTAGGAAATATGAATTCTTTAACCAGGGTGTTAGGTGGCCAAGAAGAATTTAAAATACCGTCAAATAGGGAGTTAGGCGCGATTATTTTAAAAGACGCCACAAAACTGTTTGGCTTGCTTATTTTTTGACATTTCACCTGCTGAGTGTTAGTTAAAGCCTTACATTCTACTAGATGTTTCAATACATCATCTGGTTCAGTCAATGGTATAAGGCGTGAAACGAATATAGTTTTGGGCCTGGGAACAGACGTAAGAGTTTTTTGGACAGAAGTTGAGCTTTGAAGAGATGCATGGCTCGTCGAAGGAAGTTCTGACAAAACATTTTGGGCAATAGAATTTAGAGAAGGATTTTGGGTAACTTCATTTTCACTATTTAAATCATTGGATGGCGGATTTTTAGGTTCAACTATTAAAATACATGTCTTGTTTGGCAAATATTGACTTAGGAAATTTGATGTGGAAGAACAATCTAATATATAAAATTCTCTTGTCACGGGATGCGTAATTGAACTCCTCCGAAACAGCTCGACCGATTTTCGTGAATCTTTGCTAGGATATCGGCTAGGGTTGAGAATCGAACAACATCTATGTTTCATCCCCCTAAATGTTAAGGGTGGTCTAAAAACAACCCTTTTCTTTTTCCCATACAAACGTTTTCTAACTAAAACGAGCTTATGGAAAACTGGAAAATTTCAAAATGGGATTTCGAAAGGAACTCAGAAAACTCATTGGTTTTCATAGGGAAAATTGCATGTAATTGGAGGTGCATTGGTATTAAAATGGAAAATTGCATATTATTGCAGTTGCATTGGTTTTCAAATGGAAAATTTCAAAGTGGGTTTTCGAATGGAAAATAGAAATTTCTTGATGAAAAACTCGGAAAACTCATTGATTTTTAAGTGTCACATTACAAATCATTTTGACAGGACTTTATTGCAATTTAATTGGGCAATACGAAGTCTACCGGGTCAGCTAGTTTACTATAGAATATTTAATAACGATAATAATTAAAGAAAGACGGAAACAAGAGATTTGGCAATTCGTGTTTGCTGTCATTGGTTGTTATTGAGTTATGTTAATAGTTGATCAAGTTAAAGTTCTAATTTTTAAGAATTTTTTTTTTTGGAAGGTTTTCAATTTTACTCCAACAACATAGTAACCATACTTTGATGGAAATTGATAAAAACAAAACAAGTTTTCACACACTAGTCTCCGGACAGATTACTTTTTTTTGCTTTCAATGTTAATATCTTAAATGAAGAAACAACGTTAAATAAGGTAATTGTAAAAAGTAGAGTACCAAATAGTTTTTTCGTGCAGGGTGTGTTCGCGAAGAATTTCAAGAGCACTTTTTGTTGACAATTAGGATCCTTTTTTCTTCATTTCTCTCAGCAATCGGTTGAAGATTTGTTTGGCTGAAGAGCAACGGTTCGATGGGTTAGTTAATCGGCAGATTTTCACTAAGTTATCATTTGTAGGAAATTCCAAGGTTTTGCTCCTATTATAAGTAACATTTTTGTCAAAGCTTTGTAAGTTGGAAGCATGTAGCTTGTTCTCAAACTTTTTAAGTTCAACGATTTTTGTTTGTTCTTAAATCGCTTTGAAGGTCTCGAAAATTATTATGAAACTGAAAAAAGACCAACAATCAGACGTCATCTACAAAATAAACTGTAAAGGAAAATCTCAAGAACCATGCAACCTATGCTAAATTGGAACTACGAGACAACTTCTACGACAACACCTTTCACATCACAAATCGGACATCAAAAGCAATAACCCTGCCAAAATGCTCTTGCATTACACGTGATTGAAAATGGACATCATCTAGACTTTGACGGTGCCAAGGTTCTTCAAACCGAAAAACACATCTCCAAGAGATAGATGCCATGACATTTGGCCATATGCCATAAGGCCATATTTCAAAATATGGCCATATGACACTTTTGAATTGTGTCATATGACCATATTTTAATATATGGCTATTTGTCGTTTTGGTAATGTGTCATTTGACCATTATGGCCAAATGACACTTTCAAGCTTGCCGTTTACTGCAAAAACCAAAACGAATAGGCAATATATTTATGAAATTATACAATACATTTATGAAAATATAGTAAGTAACTGATCTCAAAAAGTTTATTGCAACGTTTTAATAAATAAAAAAAAAATAATCAAACAGAAAGAAACAGCAATTAATTTTTCGAAGCTGCTGCCGTTTCTTTAATTTGGAAAAGGAACCACCACGCACCCTTATAATGCACGCTTGTGTCTGGAAAGCAGGTGCTGCATTGCAATAATTCATTTTAAGCATCTTTTTTCACTTTTGTCTGAGAATGATGAGGATCAATCAAACCAAATCAAAATTGATTTGGTTTGATTGTGAGCGAAACGAGCGGAAAAAATTTTGCCCAAAAGAGAATCAATTTGGGGTGTGAAAATAAAAAAATTCGCGCGAATTTTTTTTATTTTCACACCCCAAATTCATTCTCTTTTGGGCAAAATTTTTTCCGCTCGCTTCGCTCGCTAGCAATTATTGTACCTGCTTCATATTTTGGTTCAAGTTCCAAATCCTTTATTGAAATAATATTTTAAAACACGTGAGACTGAGTTAAGGTTTAGTATTGCAAAAATAGTACTTACGTCTGCATCTACATGATACAAGAAAACTGAACATACCTTCAATACAAAAATGTCTTTCTGATGGAGCTGTTAATGTAATTGAAACAGCTCAGGATTAAGGTGACGGTGACAAAAAGATAAAATAAGAAGACTGGGTTCAAGTACAGTGTGCTTGTAGAATGCCCTAGGTGCCATGCCATTTGGCCATATGACACTTTTGAATTGTGTCATATGGCCATGTGGCTATTTGTCGCTTTGGTTATGTGTCATTTGACCATATTTTCTAGTGTCATTCAGCCATATGGTCAAATGACGCTTTCTAAAAGCGACAAATGGCCATATATTGGAAAATGGTAATTTGACAGATTTTCAAAGCATCATTTGACACAAAATTTGCAAAATGGTTCGAGCAGAAACCATCTTTTAGATGGTACTTTTAGTGTTGTATCAGTTTGCGGCTACAAACAATTGTTAATTGTGCACTTCGCTCATGATAACCACTTTAGTAAAGTTATATTCATTTACATTCTGTTCCAATCTAGATTGATCAATCTGAAATAAGAATCATTGATTATATTTATAATTTTGAAAACATATGCAACGTTGTTAAGTTAAAATTGTTGTTTGTTGAAATTTTCTAAAATTATCAGTTTTCGTCAAGGAAACTCTTTCCAATGCAAGCGTTCTTCTGAACTTTAGTGTTCGGTCAGAGTAGGGCACAGAGATTAAAATGAATCAAGCTTGCTCACGAATACTGAGTATTTATTTGAAAAAAAAAACAAGTTTGAACAAACTGAGTCAACGCACAAGCAAGTAAACCTGAACATTTTTATTTATGAATCAAGTAACTCTGAGCAACCCCTATTTTCAAATGAATACAAATGAGTATTTTTGTTTTCAAGTCAAAATGAGTTTGAATAACTTTGAACTGAGTTTCTGTGAGCAAAATGTTCATGAACAAGCAAGCTATTCATGAGCAGGCAAGGGTTCTTGCCAAGCGTAAGCATTGTAGGTATCTGTTTGTGATTTGTCTATTTGATGGTGGATTTAAAAGGAGAAACAATATTAAATGTTGTATGATTTTTTGTTTCTTTAGATAAAAAAGTGACAACGGGGATAAAGTAGTTTTTTTTATTTAATGATTCAAACTCAAATTAAGGAAATAAAATCACAGCAAATGAGAAAAAATTAAAATGTTGGATATATGTATTATAAAAATTAAATTTTGTTAATCTTAAGATTTGAAAAAGACACGATCAAATCATTTACTGTTTCTGGATTGAGCCTGGTTCGTTTTTCGGTGATAATGTTTCCGGCTAGGGATAAGGCTCGTTCTGATGGGGCTGATGTTGCAAGATTTTTTCAAAGATTAACCTTTTTGTGATATACGAGTACCTATAACCGCGAAAAACAACATTTTTTTTCAAATTCGCATCCACAAACAACATAAATGCATTTTTACCTCCTTCTCCTTCATTGACGATCTTTAAATTACCTAACACTTTTATGATACATACTGCCAATTAACAAACAACTTGCCCACGGACATTCAAATTTTCCAGTATTTAATAAAGTGCATCGTCGCTAATTTTATGGTGGGTAAAAAAAAACTGTATATGAATGCATAATGCATCTATAGCAGGTACACATTCACACAGGACACAGTATTTAAGAACTTACCCAATCAATGCTAATCTGTCGCTGAATTTTAACTACCTGCTATTATGAAATACGAAAACGTATTTTCCAAGAGTTACTCATTCATTTACCATTTGGTTACCATTCATTAACCCTCTGATATATTATTTATAATTTAAAATCTTTCCTTAAAATGAAACAAAAACACATTTTCCTAACTACCTAACATACCTGCATATTATGTCGGTTATACTTTTATAATTGTAATCCATTTAATTTTTGTATGGCCGGAACTATTAAAAAAAATAAACAAATTCTCCTTCAATAGTTCACGTCAATCTAAAACATTCAGTATATAATTACGTTATGTGCATATCTATGTTCATACTCATATTCATACCATTATATTATATACCTAACCAACGCTCATTCATTGATAAATCCTTTATTTCATTATGCACATCGTAACAAAAAACAAAAAAAAACTTACAATAAACAAGTCCTCATTCAAAATCAACCTAATTTTTTTTTCTAGAATCAAGTTAGAAAATATACATCCAAGTTCACAATTATTCAATCTGTTTGAACATTTGAGTATACTCAGACGGTTTGAATATACTCAGTCGGTTTGAATATACTCAGTCGTTTGAATATATTTGAGTATTCAAACTATTTGAATATGTTCAAGTAAGTTCAAACAAATATTCAGCTCACAAGTCTTTTTATTTGTGAGTGAAAAAAACAAAAATGACTTGTGAATATAATATACTCATTCTGCTTGCTCGAAAACATTTGAATGTGTCTGAGCAAAAATGCTTGTGAGCACTTTGCTTGTGAATAGGGGTGGAAAACGATCAAGTCTGAGCGATAATTGAGTAATTTTGTGATGTATTTGAATATATTTGAACGTATTCATTTTAATCTCTGGTAGGGCATTCACCAAGTACAATGTACTTGAACCCAGTTTCATCTTATTACATCTTTTTGTCACCTAAAACAACTGAGCTGTTTCAATTACATTCATCAGAAAGACATTTTTGAATTGATGGGATGATCAGTTTTCTTGCATCATGTGGATGCAGACGTAAGTACTATTTTTGCAATACTGAACTTAACTGTTAACTCAGTCTCACATGTTTTAAAATATTATTTCAATAAGGGATTTGGAGCTTGAACCAAAAAATAAAGCAGGTACAATAATTGGTAGCGAGCGAAACGAGCGGAAAAAATTTTGCCCAAAAGAGAATCAATTTGGGGTGTGAAAATAAAAAAATTCGCGCGAATTATTTTATTTTCACACCCCAAATTGATTCTCTTTTGGGCAAAATTTTTTCCGCTCGTTTCGCTCCCAATCAAACAAATTCGATTTTGAATGTTATGGATCGTCATCATCCTCAGACGAAAGTGAAAAAAGATGTTCAAAATGAATTATTGCAATGCAGCACTTGCTTTCCAGACACAAGCGTGATTTATAAGGGTGCGTGGTGGTTCCTTTTCCAAATTAAAGGACGGCAGCAGCTTTGAAAAGTTAATTGCTCTTTTGTTTCTTTCCGATTGATTTTTTTATTTTTTTTTTTAATTTATTAAAACGTTGAAATAAAGTTTTTGGGTTCAGTTAGTTGCCATATTTTTATAAATATAATTGTATTTTCGTTTTTGTTTTTGCAGTTTAAGAACAAGTTTAAAAGTGTCATTTGGCCATTATGGTCAAATGACACATTACCAAAGTGACAAATAGCCATACATTAAAATATGGCCATATTACACAATTCAAAAGTGTCATATGGCCATATTTTGAAATATGGCCATATGGCATATGGCCAAATGGCATGGCACCAATGCCCTACTCTGACCGAACACCAAAGTTCAGATGAACGCTTGCATTGGGAAGAGTTTCCTTGACGAAAACTGATAATGTTTTAGCTCAACAAAAAACAATTTTAACTTAACAACTTTGCATATGTTTTCAAAATTATAAACATCATCAATGATTCTTATTTTTAATTTCTCAACCTAAATTGGAACAAAATGTAAATTAATATATCCTTACTAACGTGGTTATCATGAGCGAAGTGCACAATTCACAATTATTTGTAGCCGCAAGCTCTTACAACACTAAAAGTACCATCTAAAAGATAGTTCCTGCTCGAACCATTTTGCATATTTTGTGTCAAATGACGCTTTGAAAATCTGTCAAATGACAATATTAGAATATATGGCCATTTGTCGCTTTAAGAAAGTGTCATTTGACCATATGGCTGAATGACACAAGAAAATATGGTCAAATGACACATTACCAAAGCGACAAATAGCCACATGGCCATATGACACAATTCAAAAGTGTCATATGGCCATATTTTGAAATATGGCCTTATGGCATATGGCCAAATGTCATGGCACCAAGAGATACACTCTCGAAGCTTTACACATCCTTTACAACAAAAATAACATGAATAGAAAACAAGACAAACAAGATATTTCATCAATATATTGCTATCTCATTTCCACTAAACCTTAACGCACAAATCTTTTATTTTTCCAATTAAGACAAATCTTCATACGAAAAAGTTGCTACCGTTTTTTTTTAATTGTAATTATATCTGAGTTTTTGTTTAATGACATAACTTCCCACGTGAATGTAAGTTTGAATTACTGTTTGTTATAATTGTTGTGCAAACTTATAAGTTTATTTATTTCTGTTTCATAAAATAAAGTTCCCCTGAAGAAGGCAACAATCCATGCCGAAACGTCGGGACAAGTAAAAGATTTGGTGAGTCACCCCAGCCTTTGACAAAAAGCAAAAGGTTTGAGGTTTCTCGAGAGAAACACTATCTTACAAATTTGCGCCAGAGCAGGGACGATTTTGAAGTTAGTCAATTCCGACCGCTTTTGAACGTAGAAGCATTATCAACCGTGATTTACCTGAAAGCTCTACTAGTTCATTCATTTTATCAAACTTCAAAAAGTTCCACCGAATTACATCCACAAAACCGGTACTAACTTATGTCTAAACGAATCGTTAGACCAACTAATATAACAATAAGATGAAGCATTCGAATAAAAGACAGACAACAGAAAATCATGTCGAAAAACCAAGAAATTAATCCTGAGGCTGCAACAAACCAATCTGAAACGAGTCTATTGGTTACCAATATGGAAGGCTCTAGTTATGAAGAAGATATTCTAGGATGGATTTTTCTTTAATCCAAGAAAGATATAATTAAGCAAATGTCTAAGCAAAACATGGATACAAGTGGATCTTTGGCCATGCAAGAAAAGAGCAAGAGAATTTATTAAAGAAATTTAAGAAATCGTAAGAGAACGATTGGAATCTGATGATGAGGAAGTTTCATCACATCCAGGCTCTGAAAATCATATCACCAATCAACCAAGTATCGAACCCCATTCATAATGCTATGAGGCCAGAAATAACTGAGAATTTATTATATGCGAGTTTTAAGAAAATCACCAAGTAAATTCTACAAGAGTGGTCTTTTCAAATAAGTTGTTAAATTTAGTCCAAGAACAAAACAAAATAATCTCTGAAACTTTAGGTTAAAGTATTGTTTATTTTTCCTCTTGAGAAAATCTCACGTTCTAAAAAAATTTAATGGGATAATAATAATTGTGAAAAAAAATTCATTATCTCTGTTGGTCTTTTGGGAAAAAATTTATTTATTTTGTTGTGGGTTAAATAAATTCCACAACTGGGTCCTCAACAGTTTTGGAATGAGAAACGAAAGTCTAAAAATCTCTTAAAGGTTCAGTTTGGGTAATAACACAATTTTCCACTCAAGTCACTCAAGCCGGCGCTGAAGTAGTTTGGGAATCTATCAAGAATAACAAAAGGTTCTCAATCTTTTGGTCAAATTGGTCTTGTAAATTCGTTATAATTCTTCTTTTGAAAGAGTTTAATCATTCTAAATGAGCAATCATTCCACCAGTTGTACCAGCAACTATGCGTGACTTTTATCTGAATCAAAAACAAAAAAGGGAATTTAATAAAAACAAACTTTTTCTAGCTAATCTATGCTCTACTAAGCATAACACGAGTCAAATTATGTATTTTACTTTTCAAAATTTTGCTCGAAAAAAAATCTCACTATTACGAGTTTGTTTTACAGTCGCGTCAGAGACAGTTGAGAAATCACAAGAAACATATCTTTCCTCCATTTACACATCTCTATAAGTCATCTAAGCCTATTAATCATAGCAACAATAGACGCTAAATATAATGATCCATAACTTGAAAGAGGAAGAAAAGAAAGAAACCTGAATTCGTGAAGTTACCACATTCGCTTTTAAGGCCGGTCAATAGAACGCAGAGTGTGATGTTTTTTTTCATCTCTTCACATTTGGACAAATGAGTTGCGTTTGTAGATAACAACATTCACCGGTTGAAGACGAAGCCAATAGCATTTTTAGAAAGTGCAAATATTGACAACACCGGTCGAGCAACAGCAGTAGACGAGACGCCGAATAACACAGTTCTCAGGATGAGATCAGAAATGAGAGTCTCATGTTCTTGACAAGCCAGAGTGAAACAGAATACTAATAATGTGATTCTGTCAAGACGGACGCTGTCACTCGTTTTGCTAATAATTTCTCGCAAAAGAATATTTTACTGACATCCGGTTTTAACTTGACCGAGATTAGTTAAGAAAAAAAAATATCAATAACAATTACGGGTCTCGTTTGACCCATTTTTAACAGTCAATAATATTAATAGTCCGAGAGTGAGTGTGTTTCAAATAAAAAAAAAAAAAAAAACATAAGGAAGATGTTGATTGCTCTTCAAGGTATACGAAGCAAAATGCACATTTTCTTAGTCAAAACTAACATACTTACTGAAGGTTGCGCTACAGTCCGTTGTGGACTTGGGCCTCAATAAACAGTCTCCGCCGCCAGCCAGCTCGGTACCTAGCTAGCTGTCTCCAGTTGATTGAAGTCCTTTTCCACTTGTGTGCGCCACCTGAGTCGCGTCTTCCTCGCCTTCTACGTCCCTCGGGAATAGTGTCGAAGGCTTTCCGGGCCGGGGCATTGGTGTAAATCCGCTCTAAATGACCGAACCATATGAGTTTCTGGACCTTGATGTTTCCTTGTTTATCTCTGCAGACATCGGTTCTTGCTCGATGACGTTGAGCCGAACTTCATTCCTGCTCTTGTCTCTCTCAACATCCTCGATCTGACGCTTTGTATGCCTCCTGCTTGGCTACATGGGCCTGCCCGCATTCTTCGTCGAGCCAGGGGTTTCGTTCTGGTGGCTGTGTGAAACCTAGCACATTAGAGGCGGCATCTCTAACTGCTTTCTGTCAATGTTGCCATTGGTCTTCTATACTTGATGTTGGCGGCATAAAACTTCTTAAAAGGTTACTTGACACTCGATCAGAGAAGGATCTGGCGATCTCTAGCGATTGCAGCCGTCCGACGTGGAATTTTCTTGCAGCATTTATTTGATTCTGCCGTTGTTGGGATATTCGTAGCACTATCTTGGCTACGACGAGGTAGTGGTCCGAGTAGATGTTGGCTCCTCGGAAAGTTCGAACATCTAGAATGCATGGACAAGTGCTTTCCGTGTCGATCGCAATGTGGTCAATCTGGTTGACAGTTGATTGATCGGGAGACCTCCATGTTTCTTTATGGATGTTGAGATGTGGGAACCATGTGCTTGCTACCACAACATATCGCCCCGCAGCAAAATCGATCAGCCTGAATCCGTTGACGGAAGTGGTGTCGTGCAGGCTGTGCTTTCCAACTGTTCCACCAAAGTCAAAACCAATGTGGTAAAAATTCTAACTCAACCATCTTGACTATGACTTCCGAGAAGTCTGAGATATAGTGCGGCCATGTGGCATGTGATGATGAGAAATATAACGAATGAACTCGAAATCACAGCAAACAACCTCATGACACCCATTTTACAAAGTTCATTAACGCCAAACGTAACGTAGCCATTTACAGAACTGTCGGATGCCGTTGAAGTAAAATTAATTTGTGTCACCAGCTTGTTTGAATGAGATGTTGTCGACAAATGGCTCCATGTTTGTTTTGAAATGATATTGTTATGACAACTTTTTTAATCAAAGCAACAAAATATTCATCCAGCCAACACGGGAAGTTGGGTGTGCGCACCTATTTCATTGTGTTGATATACAAATGTGATTTAGATAGTGCGATTAATTACCGCTTGTTTCGGTAGTCCCAATGAACTTGACTTTGACAGATGGCTGATGTGGGTTTCGGAAATTTGTTGTTTCGATAACGATCAAATGGGACAGTCAATCAACAGAGTGAATGCAGTTTGGCCTTCGACAGGAAGTGCTTGTTGATCTGGAAGTTTTGGAGGGAACCTGGCAAATGAATCATGGCTAAATAATGCTTCGACAAGAAGTCAACCAACCAAAAAAGAGGTGTGAATTCACAATTTTTCAATCGATATCCAGTCATGACTTATTTCTAAGCAGCAAAAAGTCAGCTATATCCCAACATGCATCAAAAGTTGTCTAAGAATTCTTTTTATTTTCCCTCCAGGCATGTTCGACGACCTCAATTTTGTTTCTCCTTCTGAATTATTGAAACGTTAGGTACAGCAAATCAAGTCTTTGGTGAGAACCTTATTTTTGAAGAAAATCCCAGACTGATGTCTTTCAAACTCGAAATAAAAAGCCATTAACCAAAAAAAAAAAGGTAACAACTTCACACAACAAAAATTGACTGTGCCTGCAATAATGAAACGGCCGACGACGGACAAAACGGAGTCTCGAGACTTAATGTAACAAAGTGAAAGTCATTGAACCCAGAAACGACGCACAAACTCTGTTGCCTTCTGTTTCTGTTTTGGTACCTTTTATTCTCAGCATTTCCATAAGACCATAGCAAGAGAGTAAGTTGTAGTACCGCATACTTTGGCCTTAACGACAGTAGGTACTCGCCGGCGACGAACGACGACGAAGGGGACACCAGCACGACTTGCAATCCTGGCTCAAATGAAAGGCAAGCAAACAGTAACAGCTTGCAATGATTCAAACCTTGAATTCTTTTAAAGTCTCAGTTCGCTTCATCGACAGAGCTGTGAATTCGAATTCCCGCAAATAGTTGCGGAAGCAAATTCACAGTAAATTGATTTTAACGTTTCTTTTAGTTTTTTCTTCTAATATCGTATTTTTAGAACCGCGAAAGAACTGCATTTGTATTCATCACGATCGCTAGATTGCTGATGTAAGTAACCTTGTGCTAAGCGCAGAGAAGTAATTGTTATTCTGCAGGAGGTCCGTTTAACTGGCTCACACTTTATGACGCCGTTTTTGAAAAGTCAATGTCTGACTTCAGTGAGCATGTGGTCGATCCTCAACGGCCAAGACGAGTGCAATTTTGTTAACAACTTGCCAAATTCGAGTTCGGAAAATAAACCGGGCACATGGGGCACTTATAACAAACCGCCAACTGTTCATTACGACACACAAAATACACCGCATACCATTCAGAGCGAAGTTTAATTATTGTAATACATCTTTCGTGCAGCAAGTTGAAAACCGAAAGTAAACTAGTTGCACAGAGGAAATCCTATATACATCACTCTTGGTTTGAGCTATGATCTATGTTTGTAATCAGCTAAGTTGTCTAAGACAGGTACGGAACGAGTACATTAGCCAACGTCTTGAGATTTTTTTTTGTTTGCAGTTTATAATTTGCATTGTAATTAAGACACACGTTGGTGATCATATGGCGTGCATCTCAAAAAACGCATGTCGAGGTGTTTTTTATTGGAGCAGAATTTAATTGGCCAATGTTGAAATTCATAGCCATAATATTATAATTATGTATGAGCGTCTCAGGTTGTGGCGAAAAGCCGGTATACCTCTTGCCATCATCGATCAAGAAATAATTAAACATACCTACTATCGTAAATCTAGATTTTAGAGAGGTGATTAAAAGTGGGTTGCATTGGGTATATTATGCGGTTGATGTGATTGGATGGCAGCGTAAATACCACATTCTTTGAAGGTGAAGCAAATGTGAGGCAAGCAAAATATTAGAATTGTCTTCGATATTGATCGGATTTGATATAAATCTTGTTCACAGATTTGTTTTGAATATTTTCGCATAATATTTGGAGCACACAGTAGAGTTTTATGAACAAACAAAAGAGCTGAAGTGCAAACCATATTTAAAAATATAACAAAATCAAGGACATTGCTTGAAAATTTGACTATCAAATAGAATGTGATTAGTTTTCCAGTTTTTGAAAGTCTTACCAACAAATTTGTCTTTTTGAAGTGATTTAAAATTCAAATTCAACGGTCGATTCCTCAGTGGAGCAACTTGCATCCAGTACAATATATCATAAAAACTGACGCATTAAATATTGCTGCGGACAAAGTTTGTCAATTTATTTTTATATTCAAGGCTAACAGCTTCCCAAATGTAGTATGAATGAATTTTAAGGTAATGATAAAATGAATGAACACTCACCTTCGTTATCTCACTCGTAACATGAACCAAAAACGGTTTTTATTTGCATAACTTTATTCATTAGGGTAATTTAAATGTAAAAACACTACCTTATGGTTATTTAACCATGAAAAAGTGTTTTGTGATCTGTGTTATGCTTTTTTCAGTCATAGTTGGTATATTTTATAAGAAATAACGTTTAAGACTTCCATGCGAAGACTTCCATTTTCGCACATTGCCCTTCGAGAAGATGGGGCTTTGTTTACCTGATGGAATCAGAAAATGAATGACTTTGTGTTTCTACTTAAAGTTTGACAGTAAAAAGTTTGACAGTTAAAAGTTTGACGGTTTGGCTTAAAGATTGACAGTATTCGCTTTCTATCAAATTTATTATTTTTGAATCATATATAAAATTTTGTGCACAAGCTGTTAAGTGAACTTGTCAAACGGCTAACGCTACAGCTTACTTACTTACTTAAGGTGGCGCTACAGCCCGGTATGGACTTGGGCCTCAAACAACAAACCTCTCGGGCGAGCTCGGTCACTAGCTAGCTGACTCCAATTTCGCGCGCCACCAGAGCCTTGGTCTTCCTCTACTGCTTCGTCCCTCTGGGGTGGATTCGAAGACTTTACGAGCCGGAACATTGGTGTCCAACCTCTCCACGTGACCAAACCATCTGAGTCTCAGGACCTTCACTCTTTTAGCTAGTCAGTGTAGCTGTACAGCCCTTACAGTTCATGGTTAAATCTTCTCCTCCATTCACCGTTTATGCAGACAGGACCATATATAGATCTTACGTAGAACATTTCACTCGAACCGGCATGGGTGCTCTCATCCGTTTTTGACAGGGTTCATGCCTAAGCCTATGCACCATATAGTAGGACTGGGATGATGAGGGTCTTATAGGGCTTCACCTTAGTTGTTCGGGAGAGGGCTTACTACTCAATTGCTTTCTTAGCCCGAAAAAACAGTAATTAGCAAGAGATATTCTCCTTCTGATATCGGCGCTGATGTCATTGTCCGTGTTGATAGCAGAGCCAAGGTAGACAAAGTCCTTCACTATCTCAAAATTATATGCATCTATCGTGATGTTTTGTTCAAGACGTCGGTGTTAGATGTCCTTTATATACTCGCAAAAGCACTGTTGACATCACGCTGTGTTCTCCCAATGATATCAATGTCATCAGCGTACTCGAGTTATTGCACAGACGTCTGGAAGAAAGTGTGGGAGTTTTGCACTATTCGTTCCAATATGAAGTCGCATGACAGTGCATCACCTTTGCATTGACTGTGACTCTACTACGATATTTCCCTGTTGGTCTTTACAGGCTTCAGTTCGTGCTCGGTAACCCTGAGTCATTCGTTTTACCTCTTAGTAAAACTTCCGAACCTCATTCCTGTTTTTTAGTCTCTCAACATCCTATACCGATCGCTTTTGCTTTCTGAAAAGCTTGTGTTCTTCCCTCCTCTTCTGCTCGTAGAACTCTCGAGCTGCTCTCGTCCTCCAATGCAGCGCTGCTTTATATGCTTCTTGCTTGGCTGCATGTTCCTACCTGAATTCTTCATCACACCAAAGGTCGCGTGAAACACAGCACATCAGAGGCAGCATCCTTAATGGCTTCGTGGCAATTCTGCCACTGGTTCTCAATACTCGGCTCAATACTGGCTGTAGCGGACTTCTCGTGAGGTTAATTGACACTCGATGGCCCCTCGAAACGTTCGGACATCAAAATAATGCTGCAGCTGGCTGCATTTTTAATAGCTGAAAGCTAAATACATACACAAAAGCAAGGTGACAGGCTTAATTTAGTCCTAAAAACTATCACAGAAGGTTGAGAAGAATCAACTATTCAAAAATTCTTTCACACTCTCGAATTTTTGCAGAAATAAAATATGGAATTCCATCGTTTACACTAACGTCGCCAATAAACAACGTAACTATCACATCTGACCAAAGAGATTCCTGCTTTTGAACTTTTCCGCCATCTGCTCAGATCTGATTTTGCCCGTTAGTTCTCGTTTTGTTTTGATATCTTTTTTCAACGGGTTGATGTGGAAGAAGCCCTTAACTTCCCCTTAATGCACAAAATCAAAGCAAATTTCCCCAAGTGGTCCTTCATCTGGATCATTGGCAAAGACCTTGACCACAAAAGATAATTCTGGGACATTTTCCTGTATAACCGCTGTATAGTGCGATTGCGTGAACTTCGGAGCATTATCATTCACATCGAGAATATCAATCAAAAGATCCACGACACTTTGTTTCGAATCCGATGGCATCCCTGGTGAATCCTCAGCCTTACAGACCAAACGAATTTTCGTATTATGCTCACGATCGATAGTTTGCGTAGGAGCAATTGTGATCTTCCCGGATCTGTTGTTGATATTGAAAAAGGCCAAATTCTCACCTTGGAGTGAGTAGTGAACCTTGTGGTACCCCAGGCGATCAGCACGATCGCTGAGTGATGTATCTTGATCGGTCGCATGAACTGTTACCTTCTCAAGGTACACTTTATTTTCCAACAAAGTTGCATGCATCATTAAATTTCTTAGCTATTCTTCGGAACAAAGTATTTCGGGTCCGCTAGTATTCTTTACGATTCTCAAACAGAGTACAGACATGCGTTTCTTAGCTTAATTCTAAGAACCTCTATGTAACTTTGTAGTTTTCATTTCCGCTTGCAATATTAACTTAAGCTTTTAAAAAACGAAATCACATTTATACGTTTTAACAGAACCGGGATTGTCAGGTCAGCTAGTAAAAACAGTTTTTTTAACCGTCTGAATTCTTGAAATGATAAATTTAAATGACAAATTTTAACTGATAAATGGGCCTTTCGACAGAAGTTAAAACAAACAAAAGACACTGAACAATTTGACAAGCAGACTGCAATTTTATGGCCAAACAGTTATGAGAATAATTTGAAATATTTACCATTTTAACAATGATCTCTTGACATGACTTCCTTGAAAATTGAAAAACAGCATAAAATGATATTGCTTTCGGTCCAACAGTACCAACCAACTATTCATTGTGGCGCTGGCTGTATCGTCGGAGGCGAAGGTGGAGCATAGCATCCAAACAATTTCATATTCTCCCTCCCATCCATCTGAGAACTCATTAACATTTTCCCACAATTGAACCATTGTTTGCTTTTTCAACTACCATTCATCTGAATCGCAAAAAAAACTTCGTTCTTGAATTATTATGATTGATGAGATTTCTGATAAACTTGCAATTCCAATGGTAGTCTTATTTGTGTTTTCTTTTGTTCTTATTTTTCTATTCCCAGGAATCGATCCAGAGGGAAGCAAATTAAAGTACAGTATCTCGGGGCCAGTGTTTTCAGTTGACCGAGATACCGGAGTTGTGCGACTGCGACAGGAATTGGATCGTGAGTCGCAAAATTTAATTGAACTCATTCTGAGCATCACCGATGAGGGAATTTACGGCACCGAACCGAATACGATTTCTCTGCGTCGAGAAATTCCAGTTCGTGATTACAACGACAACAATCCAATATTTATTGGTCGCCCATATAGTGCGTCGGTTAGTGAAGCAACTGCTGTGGGTTCGCTGCTGGAAGTCAAGCCTAACATAATAGTGAAAGATCGGGATGAGGGAATCAATGCTGACATTGATTTGAGATGTTTCCAGGAGGCCAAGAGTGAAAACGACATTTGTGATACTTTTAAAGTGACTGCGGAGAAAATCTCCGAAGGAAATTTTACTGCACGTCTGACTCTGCTAAAGGAACTTGATTTCGAGAGTCGACCTTCGTACATAATGACAATTATGGCACGAGACAAAGCTATCGGTAATCAGCTGAGTTCGTTCGCTACTGTTTCGATTAATGTGGTGGATGTTCAGGATCAGCCACCAGTCTTCACTGATGCGCCGTATTCTGCAACAGTGGAGGAGAACACTCCCCCAGATCAGTCAATTCTGACAATCACCGCTATCGATGGTGATATTGGTATTCCCCGAGAAATCCAATTGACACTCGAAGACGAAGATTTCGGTCATTTCAAGCTAGAACCAATCGGATCAGCCAGAGAGGGAAAGGCTATTTTACGGACAACCAAAATTCCTCTAGACAGGGAGAACCCTGAGATTCTTCAAAATGGCGGAGTCTATGTATTCACTGTGGTAGCCACTGAACTAGTTGACGGTGTAGAGACATTAGACGTTTCTAAGACCCAAGTGACGATCGTTGTCACCGACGTAGACGACCATGATCCCGAATTCAATCAAGATCTCTTCAACATTTCGATTCCAGAGAATTTGCGCAATGGCATGGCTCTACCTGGTCTGTCAGTATTTATCAATGACAGGGACATGGGCGATAACAGTCGATATCAGTTGGCCTTGCGACCGATCAAGAACGCCAACGGAGTGTTCAGCGTGAGTCCTGCAGTTGGTCAAGGTCGAGCCCCGGTTGTGGTTAAGATTCTCGACTCAAATAAGCTCGATTACGACGTCAAGGATCCCAGTTTGCGTGTCTTCGAGTTTGACTTAGTCGCCATGGTGAACGGAGAGGAGAAATCAAGTGCTCGAGTGATTGTGAACTTGCTGGATGCTAACGATAATTCGCCGATATTTCAGCAGAACGCATATCGGTTCAAGATCGAAGAGAATCGACCAGGTGGAACGAAGGTCGGTGACATCAAGGCCACCGACAAAGATTCAAAGGAGTTCGGAACTATCAGGTATCTACTGAAGGGCTTCGGTTCGGACAATTTCTACACTGATCCAGAAACCGGAGGTCTGTACATTTCGAAGAGTCTCGATTACGAGAAACAGAGCAGTTACAGTCTCACTATCGTCGCCAAAGATGGCGGTGGTCGGGAATCAAATGCGAATGTGTTTGTGGATGTTGTGGATTTGAATGACAATCATCCGGTATTTGAAAGTTCCGAATACACGAGAACTGTTCGGGAAGGCGCCATCGACTTTGAACCACAATTCTTTGTGCGAGCTATCGATAACGATGGAGTAGCCCAAGGCGGTGGCAAAATTAAGTACGCTATTGTGTCGGAAAATAGCATTTCGGGGAATGTTTTCCAAATCAGTGAACCAACAGGAGAGATAACTCTTCAGAAGGCAGCTAGGTCGATGGACACCGAGCGGGGAGAGTATGAACTAACAGTGTCAGCTACAGATTATGGTTAGTCAAATCGATTTCGATGAAATTGAAAACTCTTAACTATTTTTATTCGTAGGTACCCCACCACTTCAGAACACGACACGTGTTCTAGTGCGTGTTGGGATTTCAGGAAACCAAAGACCGATATTCAAAGGTCACTTCCAGAGCTCAGAACATGTTCCGGTTATAGGACCACCAAGCTATCGAGTATCGATTCCAGAAAATGCAGTCTCCGGTTTTAATGTGACCACAGTGTCTGCATTGGACCCTGATGGCTTGGATTCTCTGTTGAGATACAGAATTGTGGGTGCGAACGACAACTTTGTCATCAACGAAAGGTAAGGTTTCCAAACAACATGTTTTTGATATGGAGGTACTGACTGCTTTTTTATTGTAGAAGTGGCCTCATTCAAGTGTCTCCGCAAGCTCGCTTAGATCGAGACTCAAATATGGACAGCTTTGAAATAGTTGTCAATGCAGTTGATGCTGGTGTTCCAATCCCAGAAACAGCCACAACCACAGTTTATGTCACTGTCAAGGACATCAACGACGAACCTCCCAAATTTGAACAATCAAGTTACATAGGTTATGTGTCTGAGAGAACCGATATTGGCGAAAGAGTTCTCAAAGTGACAGCTACTGACAAGGATCTCAATGCCAAACTACAGTATCAAATCAAAGGCTATGTCAAGGCTACAACCAAAGCTGGTGTTGCCATAACCAACCACCGAAACAATTACAACGCAAATGAAGCCTTCCGAATCAATCCTGAGACTGGAGACATTCTTGTCAACGGAGTTCTAAGACATGATGTTGCAGCTGTTATCATATTCACAGTTGAAGTTCGTGATCTCAATGCCGAAGTCAATCCAGATGACCAAGTCGACACAACCGAAGTTACAATTTATGTCCAATCGTTTAAGGATACAAATCCGGTTTTCAAAAACAAGGGCTGGACAAGTTCGAAACCGGTGGTGAATGTGAAAGTCAAAGAAGAGATGCCCATCGGAAGTATCTTATTTACCCTGACAGCTGAAGATCCGGTGAATCAATCGCCGATCAGCAATTTCCAACTTGTCGAAACTGAAGATCTGGTGTTCTTCAATCTACTCCAACGAAGTGGAGAGTTGATGCTCAAGAAACGTTTGGACTATGAAACCCTGTCCGAAAATGTTTTCGAGTTTCAGGTGAAGGCCATTTCGGATGACGGAGCACGGAATACCATTACTAAGGTCAATATCACTGTGGAAAATGTCAATGACAATGCTCCGATCTTCGATCAAAGTTCATACCATGCGACATTGATCGAAAATAAAGTCTACCCTGAGAAGGTAATAACAGTTCATGCGACCGATCAAGATGCGTCACTCAGCGATCGTGATGATCTCCTGGGGTACCACAAGGTTCACTACTTACTCCAAGGTGAGTTTTCGGCCTTTTTCAATATAAACAACATAACCGGGGAGATCACAATTGCTCCCAATCAAACTATTGATCGCGAGCGAAATTCGAAAATTCGTTTGGTCGTTAAGGCTGAGGATTCACCAGGGATGCCATCGGATTCGAAACAAAGTGTTGTGGATCTTTTGATTGATATTCTCGACGTGAATGATAATGCTCCGAAATTCACCCAATCGAACTATACAGCGGTTATACAAGAGAATGTCCCAGAAGAATCTTTTGTGGTCAAGGTTTTTGCCAATGATCCGGATGAAGGACCAGGTGGAGAGATTCGATATGATCTCGTTGATGAGGGGGAAGTTAAGGGCTTCTTCCACATCAATCCGTTGAATGGGGAAATCAAAACAAAACGAGAATTAACGGGGAAAGGCAGATCTGAACCCTACGAATTGACTGTGAGGGCCCAAGATAACGGTGGACAAGTTCAAAAGCAGGAATCTCTTTGGTCAGATGTGAGGGTAACGTTGTTTATTGGCGACGTTAGTGCAAACGATGGTATTCCCTACTTTATTTCTCCAAAAATTGGAGAGTTTGGAAGCGTTTTTGAGGTTAGCTTTTCGGTGTTTGAATGATATTTTGAGTTTAACAAGAATTTGTCTTCATTTTTAGAACGCAACCATAAACACGAGAGTTTTCAAGGTTCGGGCTAGTGATCCTGACAGCCCGAATACTCCATCGGGAACACTCTTTTACAGAATTCAAAACGACACGATGGATGCTGGGGCATTTGAAATCGATGAAAATACTGGTTGGATCACGACAGCTGTACCCCTGGATCGGGAGAAAAAGGACAGCTATAACGTCATATTGGAAGTTTTTGACAACGGCCAGCCAAGGCAGTCCATAACGAGAATTTTGAAAATTAACGTTCTCGACGTCGACGATCATGAACCAAAGTTTGTGAGAGATTTCGTAAGTTGAACTTTTCTTTAGGATTTGAATGAATGAAAACACTTGCAACATTTTCAGAACGATCAACCACTCGAAATGACAGTTCTTGAAAGTGAACCGATCGGAACAGTTGTTGGCAATTTGACAGCTATGGACGAAGATATCGGAGAAAATGGAGAAATCGATTACATCATCACCGATGGCAATGCCGATGAGGTTTTCGAAGTCGAACGAACAAATGATAGTCGAGCTTTGATTCGAACAGCTCGATCGATTGATCGTGAAATTGTTGAATCATTCACAATCACCATCAAATGTTTTAAATTCAAGACTAAGCCTCCAAGGGCAACGTCTGGCACGCCCTACGATCCTTACGACTTGTCTGAGATAAGAGTTACAATCAAAATTCAAGATGTCGACGACAATTTGCCACAATTCACAAGGAAGAATCCCTCAGTTGGTATTCGAATTAATGTTCCTATCGATACTGTCATTGCAACAATTCATGCAACCGATATTGATGCCGAAGCGTCTCCAATCGTTCTATCAGTTGACAATGTCACTTTTGTACCTCAATTTTACAAACGAGCGAAAAACATGTCACAGACATCAGTTGGCAGTTTGTTCACACTCAACAATCGAACTGGCGAACTTCGAACGGGGGGATCGTTCACAAACTACGTCGATGGTTATTTCCAGCTGCGGATACGTGCCAACAATTCGGACAATGTCAAACGTCATACTTTCAATAATCTGAAAGTGTTTGTCATTCGAGACAAGTCACTGTTGAAATTCGTGTTTGCTCGTCCACCGGGCGAGATTCAGGGAATCATTCAACCATTCCAGGAACAGCTTCAAAAGAAACTCAAGACGATGAATTTGGAAATACACATCCTCGACACCCAAGTACTGACCCGACCGGATATGAGTCTCGATTTCACTTCGACCAGTTCGTGCTTCCAGATATTCAAAAATGGCGCAGCTATTCCCATGATTGAAATGCAAAAGCTCATGGACTCGAACAAGCTGAAACAAGAGCTTTTCGATACTTATGTTGAGTTCGGAGTGAGTCAAGTGGAATCGTGTTCGCTACGGAGACAAGTTGCTGCCGCTAGTTTGATGTCCTCGCCTGGAACTTGGTTGGTGATTATCGCTGCGTTTATCGGAATCGCGGCTATTATAGCCACATGCACTGCTTGTTGTTCAGCAAAAAAGTAAGTTCAACAAATTCTTATTTTCACTGAAAAAATACAACAATAATTTGTTTGCAGATACAAAAAACATTCAAAGCGAATGCCAACACCAAGGCCACCACCTGAACCATTCGGAGTAGGTGTGCCTGCAGTATTTTACTCCGAACCGATTTATGGGCCATTGTAACTGTCAGATCTACCACTTCCTCTAGTAGATTCAGGATAGCGACTTGTAAATATTTGATTGCTGTAGTAAACTTTACTGTTTTGTGATAAAAATACTCATTTAGAAGTTCTGTTAAGTAAATTTTGTTGCATTAAATAATTTTCATTAAAATTAACGGCAACGTATTCAACTCTTTATACGTACTCCACTTAAACTATATTTAACGATTTTGCTGTTAATGACTGTACGCTTATTTATTGCCATGTGAAAAAGGCGGTTGGTCACTTCTAGTTGTAGCTTTGTAACATCCCTGAATCGAACTCAATAAAAATTGTGTATGAAATATTTAAGTAAGAAATCTTGGTGTTTTAACTTTGGAGAATTACTTATTTACTTAAGGTGGTGCTAGAGTCCGTTGTGGACTTCTGTCTCAATCAACAGTCTCCACCAGCCAGCTCGGTCCCTAGCTAGGTGTATCCAGTTTTGCACTCCAAGTTGATTGAGGTCCTCTTCTTCTGTGTGCCACTCGAGTCGCAGTCTTCCTCTCCTTCTACGTCCCTCGGGAATAGTGTCGAAGGCTTTGCGGGCCTGAGCATTGGTGTCCATCCGCTCTTAATGACCAATCCATCTGAGTCTCTGGACCCTGACCCTTGTGGCTAGTTCCATGTCGTTGTACAACCCGTAAAACTCGCTGTTGTACTTCTTCTCTAGTCCCCATCAGTGCACAGGTGGCCAAAGATGACCCGAAAAACTTTCCTCTCGAAACAGCCTAAGGCACATTGATCCGATTTTGTCAAGGTCCACGCTTCTGCACCATACACCAGGACTCGGATGACGAGGGCTTTTCCACTAGATTGCTTTCTTAGCCCAAATAAACAACGATTAGCAAGAGTTATTCTTCGTCTGATCTCGGTGCTGGTGTTATTGCCCGTGTTAATAGCGGAGCTAAGGTAGCCAAACACCTCTACCAGCTCGAAGTTGTATGCGTCTATTGTGACGTTCTGTCCAAGCCGTCAGTGTTGGGTTTCCTTCCTCAAAGACAGCATATACTTCGTTTTTCCCTTATTTACCGCTAAACCCATTTTTGCTGCTTCTGCTTCAATTCTCACAAAGCCGCCATTGACATCACGCTGTGTTCTTCCCATTATATCAATACCATCGGCGTACGCTAGAAGTTGAACAGATTTTTGAAAGATAGTGCTTCTGATTTTGGCGGTGGAGTTTCGCACTAATCTTCTCAAAAATGATGTTAAAGAAATCGCATGGCAGTGCCTTGTCTGAATCCTTTTTTGACATCGAAAGATTCCGTAAGCTCGTTGCCAACCTTGATGGCGCAGCGTTAGTTCTCCATCGTCATTTTGGATGCCAAACTAGACATAGTTCATCTCTGTAGAAGCTGTCATATACGCGGCCTTAAAATCGATGAAAAAGGTGGGTATTGATTTGGAGGATTTTCGTTTTCAGGACATCTCCATGTTCCTTTATGGATGTTGAGATGTGGGAACCATGTGCTTGCTACCACAACATTTCGCCCCGCAGCAAAATCGCTCAGACTGAATCCGCTGTCGGAAGTGGTGTCGTGCGGGCTGTGCTTTCCGACTCTTCCACCAAAGATATCCTCTTTTCCCAGCTTTGCTGGATGCGTTCACTTACACATTTGAAGATCAAGACTTTTTGCCTGAGTCTGCTTTCCACGACAAGTCCGCATCCAAAAAGCCACTGTTGTTGCTCTCCGTAACAATTACCATAGCAAATGTCGCAGTTTTTCATCAATTTTTGTCCGGTTTATCCCACCGCATTTCCTGGATAGCGGTTATGTCTGCTTTGTAGCAGTTGAGGGTCTCCGCTAATTGTTCGGCAGCACGAAGTCTATTAAGGAACCTAACATTCCACGTACATATCCGAAATTCGTTGCCCTTTAAACATTTGCCTGGGTCACCATCACTGTATCCCACCGTTTCCGAGGCTTGTTGTTGCTTCGCAACTAAATGTTTTTCTACGTGGTCGGGAAGTCACCCCGATACGTACAACCCCCAACCTGGAGTACCAGGCACTTGATGTGACTCCAAGTGCAAGAGCCGGAAAAACCGTTCCTTTAACGGCCTGGGCTTCAAATACGTCGAAGTAGCCCGAAAAGGTGTTCATCAAGTAGTTCGGCCTAGCTGTGGAAATGAAGACACCGTTGATTCCAAAAAAAAAGGAACACTCCTTCGTTCGGGGGTAATGAGCAGCAACAGTTTACTCCTCTTCGACCTGTCGACCATGGGAGGCCCTTCTGCGAAAACAAGTTTCGCGATTACATAGATCTAAGCTCCATAGTAGTAGTAACCGTAAGCCGTTCCGCCACGTCAATGCTTACCCCATGGAGGGAGAATATTTGACCATTTTTTTGGGAATCGAGCAATTCTGTATTGTATGCTCGGTCGTCAGATAAGAGATCCTTTGAACTGCACTTACAACAATGGAACAATTCCCAAAACTTCAACAACGTTTGAGTCATTAGATTTTAACTCTTGGAAAAATTCAGGAACTGTAGAACGTCACCTATCATCTTTTAATCAAGATCGAGAATGACATCTGTCAAATTTGACAGTTGAATACAAGACAGTGGTGTGCTTGGTCGACAGGTCACTTCCCGAGATTTCCTTCTTTGAGGCTACTTAAATCCGTATGTTTGTTCTAACAACCCTCAGGCATTGGCTGCCTTTCAAGTGCATTTTTAACAGAACCGCTGACATTTATCACCGAAAATCTTAGAGACGGGCTGTCACCAGCCACTTTTTAAGATCCCATAAGGTTTTCCGTCACTTTCATTTGGAAAAAATGAAATACAAAATTAAAATTGGACGGTTAATTTTGTGCCACCTTGTATACAATTTTTGGGAACGATGAATGAGTCGTAGAACAATTAAGATGAGTAAACACAACCTTCAAGAATACAATCATTTTTTTATCAAAAAGCTTCACAACAACGAGGTTAAG
Source organism: Sphaerophoria taeniata (assembly GCA_943590905.1). Classification (NCBI taxonomy): domain Eukaryota; kingdom Metazoa; phylum Arthropoda; class Insecta; order Diptera; family Syrphidae; genus Sphaerophoria; species Sphaerophoria taeniata. The sequence continues at coordinate 151,422,540 of OX016541.1, forward strand.
GACAACGATAAAAACAATTTCCCAATTTCTATAACACAATATTTAATTTGACTATTAAACAAATAGTTGTAAATTTAACACAAATTGGAGCAACTAAGTAAACTGAATATTATCTTATTTTGTGTTTGGTATATTTAGGCCTTACGCATGCGACAGTGCCAGCAAAGTGTTCTACTTTTTGTTCTATAAAACAATAAACACAATAATTAAACGAACTTAAAAATATAAAAGGTTTCTCATAAAGAAAACTTGAAACAGTTTTGTTCGAACACTTGATTCAACTAACCGGTGTATTTTTCCTGAACCAAAATGAAATTCTTAGTTGTTGTGTTATCTCTTGCTTGTAAGTTAGCAAAATGAATATCAAGATAATATTCGTGTGTCACTAAAATAGAATAACTTTTCTCAGTTCTAGCGGCGGCACAAGCTACCTTTATTCAACCAAACTGTCCAACCTATTGTACAGATTTATTCAATCCCGTTTGCGCCAGCAGTCCAAGATGTACAGCCTTATTTGGAAATCCTTGCAAATTTGATCTTCACAATTGCAACAGTAGGGGTAAGAGAATTATATAAGATTCTGTGCGGGAGCAATTTTTTACTTGTGTATAATTCAACAGAGCGGTTTATTCGCACAAATCGAGCACAATGCGACGCCCTGCGTTTAGATGCTTACAACAGTATACGTTGCAGATAAGCTGTACAAGGATGGATAACGTCAACGACGACGACGCACGGCAATATTTATATTAAACAAAAAATTGATTAAATATAGTAATGAAAAATTAACATTGCGCTCATCCGTATTGTCTTTGTCACAGATCTTTGATTTCGCTTTAAAAAAAAATACGTTTAAGACATATAAAGATAATTTGTTGTAGTTAAATATTTGCGTTCATTAATAACAGTGCATTTCTTATGTCACTTACGCTCTTTAAAACTCCATCTAGTAAATCTCGGTCTAATTTTAAAACTTAGTTTTTAGAATATTTCTTCTCTTCTCTAGAACTCGTTCAATCATAATTATTGTTATTTGCAGAGCTGTAAAAGAATGCAATCATTTTTGACTTCATGTCAGGAAATTTCACAGTTAATTTTGAAGTCTTTTGTATAAAAATCATTTAGAGCAGTTAAAAGACTTGAACTCAAAAGAATGCATTACTTTTTTACTGCTTGCATTCTTTGAAATCTTTTAAAAGTCTTTTACATTCTTTGTAGTCATTAAGTTTTTTGATTGCATTCAATGTAAAAATAAATAAATAAATAAATGCAGTCATTTGACTGCTTTTGCAACCCTTTAACTGCTTGAAGTCTTTTAACTGCTTGTAGTCTAAAGACTACTAAATTTAAATGTATAGTGCAGAAAGGATAGTAGAAAACATGTAGGGGGAGCGCGGGAGATTTGACCATATGGGAGACATTATCCACTCTAAATAATTCACTCAAATGACTTATGAGTATACCAAATTTTTTCATCCTTCGATGTTCTACTTGCAAACAAAAATTATTCTAGATCCTCAATTTAGAATGCAAGAATTTGTTTTTTGTCGAAAATAGTAACTTTTTTTTTGTTTTTTGTTTTTCAAGATAAAAACTTTATTTAACGTGGTAGGTAAAAAAAAGTTGACATGTACTCATAAAAAATTTTATCGACTTTGTAAACATTAAAAGAAAATCAAGCTATCTTCTATTTTACAAAATTTATTGATCATTAATTGCGAAAAAACGTGCCTGGGAGACTTGATCCATTTTTTTAGGAGAGACTTGACCATAGGTTGAAGTCTCGCCTCTGTTGTTAAATGTGTTGAAAATGCACGAATTTCAATTTTTGGAGTTTACTCCTTTAGAATCGATTCATATATAGACCCCGGTATGAAAAAATTATGGATAGGAAAATCAAACATTGAAAAAAGCGTTATAAAAATTGACTACCAACGCTTTTTCTTACCTCTTAATAACTTTTAACCTATTTGATCGATTTAGATGAAATTTGGTAGTAAGATAGACTAGAACCTTCGGAAGGGCATACGGTATTTTTTAACGCAATAGAAGGGGTTGAACAGGTTACAAAAGGTTGAAATGTTAGGTCAAAGTTTGTATGGAGGTCGATTAGGTTAGAAGTTTAAAACTTATTTGTATGGCTTTTGACTAAACATAAATAAGTAAGACATTCAAAGTGTAAAAAAAATGAACCGAGGGGGGGGGGGGGTGAAAATAGGGGGTAAAAGTTTTAGTGCCATTTCGAATCTATTTTATTGAACAGAGATTTCAACGTAGAACGGTGAAATTTTCACACATGATACAGAATTTCATGCTCTTCAATTAATTATACTTTAATTATAACGATAACTCATAAATATGGCCAATTAAGACATTTTCACATAAATTGGTATACTATAAGTTTTAATCCTATAGACTGGTTGTTGAAATTTCCATATGTCTAATCTACATATAATAACGGTGATTTTGATACCTCATTTGTAAGGATACGTTTCGTACAAGCCTCACAATCTCGATTTTAAAATAAATATAATTGCACAAAACGACCTGCTTGGTTCGTACAAAATGGCCAAAATTCGATCGGTGTTTTTCGATTAAAAGCATCCTAGCGTGCGTTCTAATAATCGGATTTTCAAGATTAAGATCTCTTAAGGGCCACAAGGCTTAAGGCTTTAGTTAAATGTACAATTTAATGACATTCAATTCCATTTTATATACAATAATGCATGATAAATGTTGGCCCAATTGAATTTTCATCATTAAATAATGAAAAGTTGATAAGAAATGTCACTATTCTGAAAATGTAATGATGCAGTTTTGTAGTATTTTTTATTCTTTACAAAAATGTTTGTAGAAGTAACTACATTGATTCACTCAAAAATACGAAAGAACGTTTTAAACAAAGTTGTTGACATTCATATTGCCTACCATTAGTATTTAAGTAATATATTTTATCAAATTATAATGAATAGATGTATGAGTATATGAATTCAATCCTTTGCTATATATATGTGTATATTTTAGGCCGCGTTGATGAATTTTTAACCACTATTGTCAGATTTTAGCCTGCTCCACAGCTGGTCTAATTTTAACACAATTTTATTTAATTTTAATTGAACTCGCACACGGCCTTAAGATAATCATTCTTATTGAGTGAACTCCAGTCGCGCGTCGGAGCTGACACGTACAATTTTTTTTGTTGTTGATATAAACATGCCATGAGCATATTTAGAAAAGAAGGCGCAGCGCAAACTAAAGGGTTTTCCAATAAGAGGTGAATAGGCTGCTTTTTCGGTAGCTGTCACTTTTGAAGCTGTCATTTTTTGACATTTGACAAGTAGAAACTACGCCATTAATAAAAATGGAACAATACACGCTTCAACAACGCATTGAAATTAGTAAATGAAAATTAGCAATGAAACCATCGATCTTTTACGGGAAATGTTTCCGGACCGTGTTATCTCCCGAAGAGGTGATCACAATTGGCCACCGAGATCTTGTGATTTAACACCTTGCGACTTCTTCCTTTGGGGCCACGTGAAAGATAAGGTCTACGCCAACAGCCCAGTCGATTCAAGACCTCAAAGATGGTTTCGTGAGGCTATCGAGGACATAGGGCAGCCACTTTGCGAATCAAAATAACACCTCTTATTGCAAACCCTTTAGTATTTTGCAAAGAAACTATTGAAAAGTAATTAACATGTTGTGATTTTGATAAGGAATTAAGGTATTTATTTTATTTTTATAAAACCCGCTTAATACAGATTTTGTGTTCATACAAAACACCTGAAATATAATGAGATTGAGATTTAACAAGATATGAGAAAGGATTTTATTATTTTTTGTTTTGTTTAACTCGAAGAATTTAAGTATGATCAAGTCTCCCCCCGTTTAGCCGGGAGGGGCAATTTTCTGAAAAATTGACTTACTTGTAATAAAAAATATTAAAAATCAACGTCTTCTTTTACAACACCGTGCTATACCTTTCTGGAAAACCAAAAACTTCTTCTTTCGTTTTGTTTTTAAATTAAATTGTTTTAACGAATAGTTTAAAAAATATAAATTTTCAAACTCAAAATTTTCAAAAAAAAAAAACAGAAAAAACAATTTTGAACTAATTTTTTCCAAAATTTTATGTAGCTAAGTACTTATTTTATTTTAAAAATTCAATGCCGTTGTTAATTTTTAGTCGAAAACAGAAAACCGGATGCAAAAATGTTTTTTCGTTTTTGAGAAATTAAAAAAAAAACCCAAAACCACTTTTTTTCGAAGAAAATCTTTGTTCATTTATTCAGTTAAATATTTCTTTTCCTCGGTCCTGTTTAAGCCATCGTTCGCATGCTATACCTTAAGTTTTAAGGAAGATGTTAAATTTTATTAACCCACTTTCAAAATAAATAAAAATAAATAAATAAAAAAAAACAATATCCTAATTGTATTGAAATTAAAACATTTCATTCACCTCCACACAATCTAAATATATCTTTAAAAATTGGAACAACTAAGTAAACGGACTATTATCTTGTTTTGTGTTTGGTTTATTTAAGCTTGACGCATGTGGCAAATAAATCAAGCATTTCAGTTTCACAGCAAACAACAATTATTAAACAATTCAAGATAAACAAAACCAGACACGTTTTTTTAATATAAAAGGTTTCTCGTATGCTAAGTCTTAGCCATTTAAGTTCTGAGCACTTGCTCCAATTAAACGGTTAACTCTTCCTTAGAAAAATGAAATTTTTGTTCGTTATTTTGTCCTTGGCATGTGAGTATAGGAAAATGTACATAATTTGGTGTAAATAAATGAATATTTATATATTTTCTCAGTGCTAGCTGCCGCAGAAGCAGTTTGTCCAACTTATTGTAGCGATTTGTATAATCCACTTTGTGCAGAGAGCTATCGTTGCACAGCCTTATTTGGAAATCCTTGCAAATTTGATCTTCACAATTGCAACAATAGGGGTGAGAGAATTCAAGTTTATTTTACTCTTGGATAAGACAATATTTTTTTTTATAATTTAACAGAGAAATTTTATGTCGTTAATCGAGGAAAATGTGACCAGCTGCGTTTAGATGCTTACAACAGTATAGTTTGCAGATAAGCTGTAGCAGAATTGACGATGCAGGAATATTTTTAAGGCATTTCAAAATTTGACAAAATAAAGAAAATTTTATATACGTGCCAGTATTTGAGGCTGTCTGGTTTCAATTCTTGCACAAGTTAAATTTTGTACGGTTTAAGGTCAAGATCGTCATGTAAAACGTTGACGAATCGTTATCAGGTTTTCGGTCTACAATCTCAGCTACAGCCGGTCTATGGTATAAAGCTGGGACTCAAATTTGCGAATGGTATTGGCAAGTAAGTAAGTTCCTCGAATCGCACGAAAAGTATTTCGAACGCTGATTCTCGTAAGACAGTTGAAAAATTTGGAGACGATGTTGTAATGTGTGCTTCGAGCTTTTAAAGAAACGTCGGGTGTTGTTCTTGGCCCATGACTCTTCTAGATCTTTGAGCTGAGAAACTACGGATGCTCTTTTCTTCCTTTGGTCCAATGGTCACATTTCTCTCTTGCTGCTCTTGTTTTCCGTTACAGCATCTGCAAACGTGCATTTTCTGCGCATTCATCATTATACCACGGGTACTTTTTCGGGGGTGGCTGGTAACCTATGGTGGTTTCGGCTACATTTTTTATTATTTCGCGATATTGGTTCAACGGACGGCGGAGAGTCGCTCACTGTAGTCTCTGGCATTCTCCGGGGTGCTAAGGCAAGGCAACAGATATTGTACTTCTTTCTTTGGGCCGCACGTGTTCTTTTGTCGTTTGATAATTGAGCTCTAAACTAAGCGACTACCAGAAAGTGGTCAGAGTCTACATTTGCTCCTCGGAAAATACGATTTGATTGGTGGTTTGTATAGATCTTTCGTATAGGAAACCTAGTGCTACTTATCACCGTAGGTATTACGAGCTGCAGCAAAGTCGATTAGTCGGAAGCCGTTACCCGTTATAACTTCGTGGAGGCTGTGCTTTCCAACTAACCGCCAAAGATTTCTTCCTTCCCAATTTTTGCATTGAAATCTCCCAGTACGATTTTGACGTTGTACTTTGGACAGGCTTCGTAGGCTCTATCCAATAGATCCTAAAAATCCTCCTTGCTAGACCTCTCAGCATCATCGGTGGGGGCTTGTTCACACATAAAATACTGATGTTTTGTAGTGTGGCCTTGATGCAGATTACAGCCGCATGGCTTGAAATCCATGACTTTCGATCTTCCACGACGAATCCGCATCCAAATATGTGCATTCTTTGATGACAGCTGTAATAAATGTCACAATTTTTCCTTTTTATTGTCCCTGATCCTATTCATCGTATTTCCTGGATCTCAGTAATGTCTGCCTTATGCTGCGTGAGGACAGTTTTTGAGATGCACCATTTGTATTAGTACTCCAAATTCTTAAATTCCTTAGCGATATTAGTTTCGAGGAGGAACTGTAGTTTGTGGTACTAACTCATCAGCTAATTAAGGGGACACAATAGATCTGTAGGTCGCAGTGTACTTTAACCCCTAACTTAATTCATTCATTCATTCATTATTGAACGTTTACTCTCTTTGTCGATGTTTGTTTGGTGATTAATATTTCTCGCCTTGAACAGACTGATTAAATGTTTAATACTAAAAACATTCAATGCAGAGAGACTTTGTGAAAAAAAAAACAAAGGTAAATGAAACCGAAAATGTCAAACACACGGTAATTACTTTCACTTAACAATCATTTGGTCATTTGAACCTCGCAAAATGCTAAAAATGTCAAAAACAATTGTTAAACATTAAATCAGTAATAAGCTATTTCTGGTTATAAAGTAAGTGATCAATTTATTTAAGTTCAAATGGGTCTTCAACTCTCATTATAAAATTAAAAATACGGTTGAAATTGACCATATTTACTACATGTGCACTGTGGCGTATGTGGAATATTTTGGACAACAAATTGTGTATTTTTGTAAAAATGATGTTTTTGTTATTTTTTTTCTTGTTACAAGTTGGTAAAGTTCAAGCAAGTGCAAACATATCATTTAAACACATCTTTCATCCCTTTTGCTTGAATATCCCCCACCAGTGGCGTATTATCCTAAAGGCAAACTAGGCTTGTGCCTAGGGGCGCGAGGCAACAAAGGGGCGCGCGGGCGCAGTTATTTTAACATGTAGCAAATAATGCAAGTTCGTACGTGGTTGAGCAGCAAACTTATGAATTCAAACCGCACTTGCCAATTTTGTTAAAATAAAAATCGGCCCTGAGCGATTCCATTTACAGTACAGAGTGTTTGACTCTCAGCCAACTTAGACATACGCCTAATTTCTTGAAAAAATTCTAGCTCTTAAAACTCGGTTAAGTGAAGTTTTAAAACTCATTTCAGTTCTAACTCAATTCTTCGCCAAGTTCTTACGCATTAGAACTTTGATTTAGAACTTTGTTATAGTTAGAACTTCGATAAAACACACCTTCGAATTCGGAGGTCTAGAGCCTTAAAATTCGGTTTACATATTTATGATTTCGTGTTTTCAACGAGCGAAATAAATTGAATTTGTAATCATTTTCGGAGATATACGAAAATAGATCTAATTTTTAATGATGAAGAACGGCGTATTTATCGAATGCACATGCCACTATTAACACATGGGATGACAACGATTTTTTTTCGACGCTTCCGTTTAACAAAGGAAACGTTTTTAGCAGTCCTTTAACTGGTGGTAGAAGACCTTCAACATCCACAACCACGGCAACAATTGGAATGAATTTATTATGCACTTTTTTCCGTGGCAGTTTTTGGGCACGTGGGCACGAGTAGGATTCGAACACCACGTTCTGCGCAACAGAACAGAATGGGTACACACATAGAAAAAAAGCGCAAAGGCAAAAATTATTTGTATTTTGTTTCGAGTTGAAGGAAATGTTTGTCGAAAAATACTGCCGGGTGACTCAAAAATTTCAAAAACATTCTAGATCTAGCTTCTAAAAATAACAAATTCTAAGCGCTTAGATCTCAATAGCCGCGTTTTATTATCCCCACTAACCCATATGGGTTACCCCGTGATAATAAAACGATCTGGGTTAAAAAGGTAGAAGTTTAAGCTATGTTTTTATCCGAGGCGCAACCCTCAGCTAAATTTTATTTTGCTTTTCCGCAAAAAACTTGTTTTTATTAATTAATTGGATTGACTCTTATTCTATGGCTTTATAAAACTATGGCTAAGAGTGGAATACGCGTTATTTTTTATTAATGCGGCTGATATTACTAAATCTTTCTACAATAACTTCTTTTTTGTCTCACACTCGCCATCTATCGGCCATATTTAGAACACAGTTTTTGAGTTAACAAATAAACCCCGATAGCTATCGGGGTTCCAGATTGTTTTTGTTTTGTGTGTAAAAAATAAACCCATATGGGTTAGTGAGGATAATAAAACGCGGCTAATGATGATTTTAGATCGAGTTCTAGAGAAGTGAAGAAATCCCGGAGTTCCAAATTCTCTAAAAATTAAGTTCTAACGTTAATCCGAGATTTACTAGATCGAGTTTAAAAAGGAATTTAAAACCTTGTGAAGAAATTAGGTGTAAGTGTTTTTGAATTTGATTATTGTAAGGGCATATCACCTAATGGTCGAAATTCATCAGCGGATGACAAAGAATTCCACGGAATAAAACCTAAGTTTTCTGCTTTATAAGTATTTTCTAGATTTGGTTCACAAAATTAACGGTTTATTAATTAAAATATTTCAACTCGTACGATCTTTCGAACAATACTAATCGGTCGAATGTAAACTTAGTCTCTTTTTCCTTGGCCCCCATTTCAACGCGTTTTCTTTAGAAGCGGTGCATCGGTTTCGATCAAAGTAAAGTCCCTACGAGATATTTTTCAATATAGGGGCGCCGATGAGATGCTTGCCTATGGCGCCCTCAACGTATAATCCGCAACTGTCCCCCACCAAACAATCAATCCATTACATAACCAAAAAACCTTGAAAGAATAAACTAAGCTCAACGTTCGTTTTGGGTATTCCTGAAGACTGCCGCAAGTCATTCTATGTTGCCTTTGATGCGACTATAAACAAATAAATACTGAATTTTGAAGCTGTTTTGTTCCACCTTTAAGAAATAAATACATAAGCACGAATAGAATGAAAAACACACTACTCATGATGTTGTTGTGGATTTTTGTTTTAATTTGAACAAAAAATATCAAGTACCTACAGAATTATTATACAATTAATTCGATGAGTTCCCTTTGTTTGTGTTTGCAGCAGAATAAAAAAACCACCGGTAAAATCCGATTCTGGACCCATAGAATCAGAGCTATAAAACCTCAACCGATTCGACGTGAGTAATTAGTCAGTAACAACAATTGCTACCATAATGATTTCACTCAAAGTTTTAATATTCGTTTCATTCGCACTGAGTAAGTTTTTCGTTTGTGTTAATAAAAAAGATTCTAAATTTAAATCTTCAATAATTTCAAGCATGCATCGTTGGTGCAACAAACGGTCTACCACATCCACAAGGCCAAGGAGGATGTCCAGATGTTTGTCCTTACAACTATAACCCGCAATGTGGATTTAATGGAAATTGCTACAGACAGTTTTCCAACGAATGTGATTTAGTTACCACAAACTGCAGAAGTTCTGGAGCTTTCAGACAGGTTAATTTGGGAATGTGCAACAATCCATCAAATAGAATGTGTTAGAGTTTCTCTCTTAAAAAAAAAAAATAAATTCTACATTTGCTCAGATAAAAGTGTTTTGATTTTATTGTTTGGTCTCAAAATAGATTGAGCTGCAGCAGTGCCGTATTATCCTAAAGGCAAACTAGGCACGTGCCTAGGGGCGCGGCAACAAGTGGCAAATTATGCGAGTTCATACATGGTTGTTAAAGTAACAAACTTGTGAACTCGAATGCACTTGCATCTTTTGTTAAAATAAAAATCGATCCTGAGCAATTCCTCTTACAGTACAGAGTCAACTCGGTTTGACAACTCGGAAATTGACTTAGCTTACTTCTAATTTTGTAAGCGTTTTTGAATAGGTATTGATTTTACTTATTTTAGGGGCAAATAACCTAATGGTCGAAGTCGAAGTTCATCAGCGGATGGCAAAGATTTCGACGGATTTTAAACCTAATTTTTCTGCTTTATAAGTTCTTTATAGATTGATTTTCGGGGCAATGCGATTTGAGAACCGAGTTTCCACTCGGTTTGCATAAGAACCAACTCGTGTTAACTTGGTTTACAAAATTTACGGTTCGGCAGATCATTAATCAACCAAATTCGTAAGATCTTTCGGACAATACTTATAGATCTCATGTAAACTAATTCTCCTTTTCCTTGGCCCTTATTTCAACGCCTTTTCTTTAGGCAGCGATTTCAGTCAAACTATAGCACGATATATTTCTATATAGGGGCGCCAATGAGATTCTTGCCTATGGCGCCCTCAACGTTTAATCCGCCGCTGAGCTGCAGATAAAGTGACGGAATATCAGTTTCAATCAATCAATCCTTAAAACAAGGTGATTGCGTTAGTTAGGTTAGGTTAGGTTATATGGGCAGACAGTTGATTTTGTTACCGTCACACTTAGATCAATGTAGATACCTTGTGATACCCGTGTTGTAACACCTGAAAAAGTAATTTAACCTATGAATTCTATGGTTGGTCGAGCCATTTGGTGGACTTGACAAAGTTCAGTAGGCGATTGCCTGGGAGTTCAGATAGTTCTTTAAAGAAATATTTGCCTAAAAATTTAAATCTAGTAGAGTGCTGGACTGTGGCATAGAAAGTAAGCCGTGTTCTCGTGCTCTTCCTCATCGCCGCAGCCTCTATATATGTCGTCTGTACTAAGCCCCATCTTCTTTTTGTGGTAGCAAAGTATGTTATGTCCCGTTATCACGCTTATGAGGGATCTTAGGGACGGTTTTTTTCTGATTTTTTCTTGTCCCAATAAGGCCAGAGTTTCCTCGTGTTACCGCAGGTTTCTAGTAGGTTCCATCTATCATTTGCTTTGTGAATGATATTTTTACTGATGTTTCTTTTTAATTCGCATTGAGGGATTCTGATGTTTAGGTCTATGAGGGAAGGATCAAGTACCGAGCCTTCTCTTGCAAGCTCATCCGCTTTTTCATTTCCTGGCACACCACTGTGACCGGGAACCCAGCAGAGTCTTGCGTTGTGCTGCATACCAAGAACCCTTAGCTTTTCGCGACAGCAAGAAACAAGCTTTGACTTGATTTGCGTGGCAGAGATCGCTTTTATTACTGCTTGGCTATCAATGATAAAGGTGATATCAGCGTGTGGTATCGCCATCATGGATATTTGATTAGCAGCGTTTTTCACTTGGAAGACACTGCTATGGTCGGGAAGTCTGAATGAACTGGCAAGGCTAAGATTTTCTGATTAGAAACCTGCCCCTACTCCAGTAATCATTTTCGAAGCATCATCGGTAAAGATGGTAAAGCTCCATTCATTAGTGTAGGGTACACTGTTTTCCCAATCTTCTCTTTTGGGGAAGCTGGTAGTAAAGTTTTTATTGAAGTATAGATAAGGGCTCATGTAATCAGTACAAACGTTATTACCAACGTATTTTGTAAGGACCGTGGTATGGCCGTGTTGACTAGATCTCCAAATATTGGTCTGACTAAGTCGAAAAGCGCTGTTTGTTGCTGATTCTTGTGCAAATGAGTCTATGGGGTGAGATTTAGGATCGCTTCGAGACCCGCAGTTGGGGTAGTCCTCATCACCCCCGTAGTGCTAATGCATGCCATTCTTTGTACTTTGGCAGAGCTTGCCACCAAACCAAACTGCCATAAGTTAGAATGGGTCTAACAATGGCTGTGTACATCCACATGGTTATATTAGGATTTGGCCCCCAATTTCTTCCCAGAATCCTATTACACGAGTAGAGTGCAATCATGGCTTTCTTGTATCTTTCTTGTATGTTTAGACCCCAGTTGAGTTTCTTGTCCAAGATAACTCCAAGGTATCTTGCTTTTTCTGAAATTGTAAGTGGGGTCTTATCAATTTTTGGTATTTCAAAAGAAGGTATTTTCCTTCTATTGGTGAAAAGTACCAGTTCCGTTTTCAGGGGGTTAACCTTAAGACCGCATTTCTTGGTCCAGTTACTGACCATAGTTAATGCGCTTTCTAATTTTTCGCTTACAGTGGTCAGGTATTTACCCGTCGTCGCCAGAAGCGCTAAGTCGTCGGCATAAGCTATAACTCTGACACCGCTGTTCTTGAGTTTGATGAGAATTTCATTCATCACCAAAGTCCAGAGGAGAGGTGAGAGGATTCCGCCTTGTGGAGTCCCTCTAGATGTGTACATCTTTATATCAGAGTTACCTAGTTCACAATGGATTTGTTTGCTTTTCAACATACACGTGATCCATTTTATGAGTGTAGGTTCTATTTTAAGATCAGTGAGTGCTTCGCAACTAGCTTTTCTTATGTGATTAGGGAGTCACCCCAAAGCACGCCTCCAACCTGGAGGGCCAAGTCCTTATTTTAACTCCAAGGGCAAAGAGCCGGATAAACCGCTCCTTATCGGCCTGAGCTCCAAGTATGTATGTCGAAGTAGGCCGTATAAGGTGTTCACTGAGTAGTTCAGCCTAATTGGAACTAAAGACGCCATGTCTGTCTACATCCTGGGAATTCTTCTGCTGCCGCCTGGAAAAAAGGAGTAGTGCCTCAGTGGAAAACACTCTCCACGCCCTCTCTCATTAGCTTTCACCAGCAGCCTTCCATAGGGGTTTCACCCTATCTCCAGCTGAGGTACTAGACACCCGGTGGTCACCACGTGGAGGTGAGAGTAGGAATTGGTAGACAGAGGTTGTTGAGGACGCTTGGGTCCCCATGAGTGCACTGATATCTACCATTTGACGCATCAAACGCATGTAGCTGGGAAATGGAAAATGTTGTGTCTATGAGCATTTCAAGTTCAACCTCCAGATAACAATTGAACCGAACGAAAGTGTAAGGCCGAATGTGTTTTCAATCTATTTGAATTTGAAATAAAAACAAAACTGAACACTCGCATAAAACAGTTTTATCAATATTGACTTTGGCATTTGTTATTGGTTCGTGTGTTTACAGTTTTGAATAGAAATACTATGGGAGTTCCGAGAAGACAACAAAATTGTAATCTAACGCAAAGCCACTGCGAATAAGCACAAAGCTTAGTAAATGTTGTGACAAGCCAAACCTTTGACTAGACTGATTCTCATGATTTACAAGAAGTGCTAAAATGTTTCCAAAAGAATTCCAAAGTAAACAAAACTGATAAAAACGAAAAAAAATGTGTAGGTATGCTTTTTCGTTATACTTTTCCTCTTCTTTCGGATGTTTCTACAGCATAAACGGCAACCCCAAAGGGTAAAAAGATAAAAAAGATGAATTTTATCTTTAAAAAGTTCCTCTCGTGTCGATAAAAATAAAAGCAGTTATCTATCGCAATCAGTCGCAAAACAAAAATATAAAAAACAAACAACACTTGTGTTCATAAAACCTCGAGTTCAGCACGATTTCTCGTCAATACCGTTTTCATATTTGCTGTTTTGTGGCGTTCTCAACAGCAATTGGAGCTCTCAAATTATAATCACCCGCACATTTAGAACGAAACTCATCGTTTTCCACAGAAAATTAATTCATTCGAGAATGCGTGTTGTTGCCATTGTACTCTTATTTGCTGGTGAGTCTCTCGTCTAGTGTTTAAAACAATTCAAAAACCTAATTAGTTGCATTCCAAATAGCTTTGTCAGCCGCCTCAGAGCTGGAGATTTGCAATCATAGCTGTTCTGAGCCATGTGTTCCCGGTGGCCCGGAGATTTGTGCTTTAAACGCCAACGACTATTGTTTCACGAAATTCTCTGACTGTTGTGAATTCACTAAGGCTAAATGCAACTCCAAGCCCAAACTAGGTAAGACTTGATCTCTATGATGGTAAACTTGCAAATTAATGTTTCTCTTTCGCAGATTATCAAGTTATGCTTGCGGAGTATTGTACCCTAGCGAATTTTGCGTGTCTACCAAAGAACGAGAAAATTCATTAAATCAAACATTTTGTTTATTTCTTAAATTAAGTATAAAATCACAATAAATGCAGAAATCTGTTGACTTTCGTTTGTGTTCGTTTGGAAATAAAGTCGGAAGATCTCCCTATCGTCGTTTCTTTTTCTCCAACTTCCGGATTTTGTGTTGCCTTCGGGCGGCATTTATGATGTCTGTGGATTGCTTCTGTTCCTGGCAATAGATTTATTATATTTTTAAACATTCTGCTCAGAACTAGAAATTTTTGAGAGCTTACTTCACCGATTTCTCCATTGGTTCCTTGGCTTTCGGAGGACATGGGCAGGAAAATCGATGATCCAATGCAAATCAATTGGAAAATAGCACCGACATAGAGACCATAGCGCAATACTGTGTTGAAGATATCTTCTTCGCCAAATTTGTCTAAAGTTGAAGGAGGCGGTTCCATATTTGGAGAGGTATTTACGGTTCTGTTTTATTTTAAATTTTTAAAAATGAATTTGTAAAATTTTCGCACACTTTTGTTTACGGTAGAAATGTTTGGCAGTTGAGAAATGTCGTCATTTTGGAACAGGGATGTTATAAATATTCAACTTGTATTTATGTGGCGTTTTCGATTGGTGAAATAAATTGCTTCTTTTAACATAATTTGTCAATTTGATTGCAAATTTTACTGGTATGAAATTCAACTCTATTTCGAAATATACTTGTTTTTGTTCCAAGTCAACATTACAAATGGATGATGACAGATAGTTCAACATCTGTCCACATTTGAAATGACTTCACTTTATTTAGTTTATCGTCAAAAGAGATAGAATCACTTTTGGGGTTTGTAACTCAGCAAAAACTCTACACTACCCTAACCATTATTACTTACGTACTCAAGGTGGCGCTTCAGTCCGTGTTGAACTTGGGCCTCAATCAAAAGTCTCCACCAGCCAGCTCGGTCCCTAGCTAGCTGTCTCCACTTTTGCACTCCAAGTTGATTGAGGTCCTCTTCTACTTGTGTGCGCCACCTGAGTCGCGGTCTTCCTCTCCTTCTACGTCCTTCGGGAATAGTGTCGAAGGCTTTCGGGCCGGAGCATTGTAAAATCCGTAAAGTTCACTGTTGAATCTTCTTCTCTATCCCCCATCAATGCCCATGAGACCAAAGATGACCCGAAGAACTTTCCTCTCGAAACAGCCTAAGGCACATTCGTCCGATATTGTCAGGGTCCACGCTTTTGTACCATACAACAGGACTGCGTCTATTGTGACGTTCTGTCCAAGCCATCGGTGTTGGGTTTCCTCCCTCGAAGACAGCATATGCTTCGTTTTTCAATCATTTACCGCTTAACCCATTTTTGCCGCTTCTGTCTCAATTCTCACAAAGGCGCCATTGACATTACGCTGTGTTCTTCCCATTATATCAATATTATCAGCGTACGCGAGAAGTTGAAAAGACTTTTGGAAGATAGTACCTCGGTCTTTTCAAGGACGATGTTAAGGAAATCGCATGACAGTGCATCGCCTTGTCTGAATCCTTCTTTGACATGACATCTGCAGGCATCAGTTCTTGCTCGATAACCTTGACCCAGCTGCTTTACCTTCCGATAAAACCTCCGAACTTCATTGCTGCTAACCATTATTACTTTACATTAAAAGTTAAAAATAAAAATACGAACATTTTCCCAAACTCAACAATGTAACCCAACCATTAAAAATTCTTATGTAATCTTGCCATTAGTCGAGTATCGAACAATGTGCAGAGGCAGACTTTGCATCATCTGTCAAAACGAAAAATTCCTGAGAATCCTCCAATTTTCTGCCGCAATCAACTTTAAAATTAAATTTTCTGCGATTTATTTCAAATATTCAACAATGTCAACTTATAGAATCGGTGCGGCAAGTCGCCTTCTAATCCGTAGCTCATTTGCCAAATCAATTAAACTGCACGAAACTCAACAAACACGTCGATTTACCACCCCAGCCCCACAACCACAAGCCACTCCATGGAGTACACTCAAGTTGGGATTAGTCTCTTCCGCGATTGGAGCAGTAGCTGGTGCTGGGTATTCTCTCTACACGAATTCCACAGACAAAACCTCTCACATGGAACATCAAGAGAGAAGGGCCAAAGTTCTTGACCAATTACCAAATGTCCGAATCACAAAGAAATTCATCAACTCGAAAGATTCATCCGGGCTGGACTTGGTGCTCTTTCAGTTTCAAACATGTCCGTTTTGTTGCAAGGTGAGGGCTTATTTGGATTACATGGGGATTTCGTATTCGGTTGTCGAGGTAGACGCAGTGCTGCGTCAGGACTTAAAGTGGTCCGAGTACAAGAAAGTTCCGATGGCCTTGGTGCGCCGCAAGGATGGAAAGTACGTCCAGTTAACTGACTCGAGTACAATCATATCGGTTCTGGCTTCGTATTTGAATAATCCCAAGGAGCAGGACACTGGCGAGTTGGTGAATTTTTATCCAGAAATATCATTTTTCGATAACAACGGCAAGAAGAAGACCGACGTTATGAACAAATACTTCTTGATGTACCAGGACAAGCCACCAAAAGGTGTTACATCGGCGGATCAAGAGTGAGTATTAAATGGACTTTTTAACAATCTTAAACTGATCCTTCCGTTTAGGAAAGAACGTAAATGGAGAACCTGGGCTGATACCCACCTGGTGCACTTGATCTCCCCCAATTGTTATAGATCCCGAGCAGAAGCTTTTGAGACATTCGAATGGTTCTCAGAGGCTGGTGAATGGAGTGTACACTTCCCCAAATGGGAACGCGATCTAATGGTCTATGCTGGAGCAACAGTTATGTGGCTTATTGGAGGAATGCTTAAGAAACGCTACGGACTCACGGATGATGTTCGCTCACATATCTATGACGCTTTGGACAAATGGACAAACGAGTTGGAGAAAAAGAAAACAAAGTTTATGGGAGGCAATCAGCCAAATTTAGCTGATCTTTCAGTCTTTGGAGTACTTAGCAGTATGGAAGGATGTCAGGCATTTAAGGATTGCCTGGAACATACCAAAATTGGTGAGTTTACGTCTGGATTAAAATCGACTCTAATCTAATGGGATGTCATTTTAGGAGAATGGTTCTATGGGGTCAAGGAACTGGTAACCAAAAACCGAGGAACACTGATACGAGAGAGAATCGAAGGAAAATTGCCCGTCGACCAGAGAATCAATCTTAACGCTTAAACGAAATCAAATTTCATAGCCGCAAAATTATAGTCTGATTTTAAGAAAAAAAAAAGCGTGATACTAGCTTAAAATGACGCTTGAGTTCTGAATTAAACGTCATTTTAAGTTAGTATCGCACTTAAACTGTTCATTAGCGGACTATAATTTTGGGCCATAGATTTCTAGAATTATTAAAAATTAGTTTTTAAGTTGCAGAACTTTATTATTTTATTTTACAAAAACCTTGACCCGTTTCAACAGTTCGTTAATTTTTGAACCCAAAATAAATTAATTCCTAAAAGAAACAAACTGTTTTGCCAAATTCAAGCCATGATAAAGTTTTAACAAAATTTGAACAAATCGATTTTCAACAAAAATTTTTTAAAAACTTGAAATTAATTTGATACACCCTTTTCCAGTGAATCGAGTATCGTACTCCAAAGAGCAACCTGATCCAACTTCACTTCGATGTCATCTGTCAAAAATCACAAAAACCAAAAGTAATAGTCATCCCGTCTCAGCGGCATTTGCAAAATTTCTTTGCCTTTCTACAAATCTGTATTTCACTTTTAAAATCTAATAAACATGTTGAGTACCGATAAATACCCTGAATACCGTGTTCCCGGTGCACAACACCATGATTTCTCTCCATACGAATCCAACGGAGGGTAATAAATTCAAATACTTCCACAGAAACAATTGTTTAATTTTTCTTTGTTTCTAAATGTTTTCTCAGGAGCATCGTGGCCATTGCTGGAGATGACTTCGCAGTCATAGCTGCCGACAGTCGTTTGAGCAGTGGATACTCCATTCACACTCGCAATCAGAACAAACTTTTCCAGATGTCGCCAAAGACAGTCTTAGGCTCAACTGGCTGCTGGTGTGATACTCTTGCACTGACTGCCCTAGTCAAGGCTCGCATACAAATGTACTTGAACACTCATCAGAAGACCATGTCTACCGATGCTATCGCTCAGATGCTGTCCATTCTGATGTACAACAAGCGTTTCTTCCCGTACTATGTATCGAATGTTTTGGCCGGATTAGATAACGAAGGCAAGGGTGTAGTCTATAGCTACGACCCGATTGGACATTGTGAGCGAGCCAAGTATCGCGCTGGTGGATCGTCGGGACCATTGTTGCAGCCAGTGTTGGACAATCAAATTGGCTACAAGAATATGCAGTTGGATGAGAAGCCAGTATTGACTAAGGAACGTGCCACTGCTGTGGCCATTGATACATTCATTTCGGCCGCTGAGCGTGATATCTACACTGGTGATTCCGTTTATATAAACATCATCACTAAGGATGGCATTGAGACGAAGGAGATTCCATTGAGGAAGGATTAAGAGACTCGGGATTTGAGGATAACATTTTTTTTTTAATGAATTTGTAATTGTGCATTTGGTCACTGGTTAATAAATTTAGTTTCAAGTAAAAGCTTTTGTTTTGATCCAACGGAAGTAGAAACTCGTAACTTATTTTCATAGAGACAAACAACAACAAACAGCTTCAAAGAGGATATTATGGCCAAAGAACTCTTCAGACCAGAGCTATATCAATTCTACCGCGAAGCAAACTTGATGACAAAAATTCAGCTTGGTAGACTCCGGTGATGTTCGAAAAATAGACACAGTGCATTCAAGAGGACACAAGTGTCCACAGCAACCTCTGTCTATCCTCTCCACCTCCCTGCGGCGCACAGTGGCCCGTTTCGACTTTTTTGGTTCCAAAAATCATAGCTCCTAAGCGAGTTGAGATATTTCCACAATTTTTTTTTATTTTGAAGGTTACATCCAACGCTTTGGAATTTGTTGAATTTCAAAATAAAAACATTACAGGGTGTTTCGGAAATAGCTGTCAAAAAGCTTAGTTATATTAAGTGAGATAAAAATGATTAAATATGAATTAAACAAACAAGAAAACTCATTTTCTGGCGTAAAACAAAATGAATTGACGTTTAACAGTAGCGCAAAAAGTAAAACACCGATTTTGAAGGAACAGTGGCGAAAAAAGTTTTTTTAATTTTTTTTTTGTAAATTGACATTAGAATAACAATAAATAACAAATTGAACAGCAAATTATAAAATACAAACAGTTAAAATGTGCGTATAAACATTAGATTTCTTGAAAACTATCATCTTGGTCCGTGGTAATATTCAATAAACTCAACATTTCCGGAGAATAAAGTGCTTTCATATCTTTTTGGGTCCTTACGTGCCTCAGAGAAGAAATAAGCGGATCAGATGAGGCTGCAAGCATGTTGTATAAGTCTTCATTCTGCCTTATTCTCGAAACTTTGCAGGTATTTTGATATCTATACCTTTTGTAGTCCTTATTTTTGGACTCCTGGGCTTCTTCAGATAATTCTCCTAGGGGAAGTGATTCACCGAAATCCTCTCCATCCTGTCGAAGTGTATATGCAAGTTTTAATATAAATTCCATGCATCTGATTCTACCATGCAGTGGAGATATTCCATATTGGTAGTTATGTTCGTAAATGTTTGCATTGGATTCATCTTGGCTATTGAAACTCTTTTGTGTCCTTTTGCATATTGGGCATGACCGCGTTGATTTTGTTTCTGTAAGTTCATTTAAAACTTTTCCGTCAATCATAGTTAAAAAAACTCGTGATTCACAATAAAAGTTATTTCTTCATTAACTTATAAACTTATTGACATCTTTCAGATTGGTACTAAAAATGTCGAACAAACTGCTATATGGTATATCCATTTTCTATAACATTTCCTTATTACTGTTTCTATGCTCAGTCGAACTAGAAATGATAACTTCATTGTGCTAAGTTATCCTTTTATACCTTATATTATTACGTCTACCATTAATTATAAATTCTACCTGTCTACCTAGTCTTTGAAATTGGAATTGTTTAATCTTTATAAAAAAAAAAATTTTACCTAAAATTTTATGATATTGAGCAATAAAAAATAAACATTTAATCCGATTAAAAATTAATACCTACATATAATCACTGAACATTTAATCTCCTTAAGTCAAAAGTAACTGCTAATATTTTATTATGGATATAATATAAACGCTTCAATTTAATTTTTTTATTGCCTCCGATTTATATAATATTTATGACATATCGTATTTTAAAATATTTCCGTCATCAAAAACAAAATTGTGGTAATTCATTCCCCATTTCAGATAAATTTTTGAATTAAAAAAAAAAAAATTTTGTTCAAAAATTCTGGAACACCCTGCAAATGTAATAAATTAAAAACTCATCATATTGTTAGCCGTGAATATTTTCTTCGAAATAAAAAAAAAAATTGTGGTGATATCTCAACTAGTTCAAAAGTTACAGTATTAAACATTTTATTAATTTGCCATTGAAAAACCAGAAAATTGAAAAAAAGTGCCTGCCATCGATTAATAAAATCGCTCTAGCTCAGAAGGGCGCAAGTTGGCGCAAATTATTCCTTCAGGATTATATTAAGAAATACTTCAGCTTCATTATGCGTTGAGCTTTGCTTAATGCTTTTTGAAGCTTTTTTTTCCATGCAATGTAAAGTCAGAAAAAGGTACAAAAAGTGGTGTCCCAAAAAAAAAAAAAAAATATAGACATTTTTTTTTTATATATTTTTTCCAAACATATATTTTACCGTATTTGGTAATTTCAGAAAGAAAAAACAAAAATTCTTTCCCCACGTTCGTAATATAGCTTCTCAAAGTCAAGAAAAAGAAAAAAAAATTTTTTTGTTATTAAAACTGAAAAAAAAGTTCAACTTTGACCCCCAAAAAAACCAAACCGTTGGAAAAATTCAAAAAAAATTTCGGTTTCAAGAACTTCAAATATTTGTTAATTCAGCGAAACATCAAATTTTGAATTCTGGAACAACGAAAAAAATGAATTTTGGAATGACTTTAGCCTAAACGGGCCACTGTGCGGCGAACGTCGGATGCACAGTACCTCAACCGAAGATTGGGTTCCAACCCCAGTGGGAAGGTGTTGGCGGCAGCAAAGAGAGAGACGGGGAGGAGGTATGCGTCTACTTAGGCATGTCTCCATTTCAACAGGCGGCAGCGGAAGAACTCCCAAGATGAAATCAACGATGGCGTCTACAGTTCTGTCTTTGGAGTTAAACTAAAGACCTGGCCCTGGGGTGACTGCCCGGCAACATAAAGAAAATGTAGTTCCGAAACACCATAAAACCTCGGATACGGACAGAATTAATGATGACGACCCACGCAAAGGATTTAAGGAAAACGAATTTCGGGTTTGCTCTTGGAATGTTAGGTCTCTTAACAGACCACGTGCAGCCGAACAAGTAGTGAAAGCCCTTGACTGCTATAAAGAAAACATAACCGCCATCCAAGAAATGCGATGGGATGGTCCGGGCCTACATAAAATGAACAACTGTGATATCTACTTAGGCGACTGCTACCGCGAACAAAATCAGCGTCTATTTGGATGTGGATTTGTAGTTGGGACTCGACTCAGGAGGAAGGTCTTGAGTTTCAACTCAGTAAATGAGCGCATCACGACAATCCGCATCATAAGCCTCATCTGCGCCCTAGCTATGTCCTTGTAAATGTAATTGAAATCTTTGGTGGAATAATCGGACGACATAGCCTACACGACACCACCTCCGACAATGGATTTAGGCTAATCGAGTTCGCTGCGGGGTGAGATGTACGGAATTCTAACATTTCGATATCCACAAGGGGACATTGAAATCTCCAGATCAATCAACCGTCAACCAAATTGATCACATTGCGATCGACGCACGACACTTCTCTAGCATGCAAGATGTCCGCACACTCCGAGGTGCCAACATCGACTCGGACCAATACCTCATAGTAGCCAAGGTAGTGCTACGAATATCCCGACAACGGCCAAAACAAGGAAATGCTGCAAGAAAATTCGACGTCGGAGCTACAATCGCAAGAGATCGCCAGATCCTTTACCAATAGTGTCTCCGAAAACCTCCTCAGAAGTCCTTTGCTGCCAGCACAAAATGTAGAGAACCAGTGGCAGCACTGCGAAGCAGCCACCCCTGGTTTGACGATGAGTGCCGGCGAGCACATGGAGCTAAACAAGAGGCATACAAAGCGGCGCTACAAAGAAGGACACTAGCAGCTCGTGAGCTCTACGAGCAGAAAAGGAGAGAGGAGCACAAACTTCTTAGAAAGAAAAAAAGAGAGCATGAGAAGCGCGCGATCAAGGAGATAGAGGGATGTCACAACAGGAACGAGGCTCGAAAGTTTTACAAAAAGGTAAAACAAACCACCAGGGGTCTTACAAACTAAAGAGACAATCATGGGACCATCGAAGTGGAACCACAGACAGTGCTGAGGATATGGAAAGACCACTTTTCCAAGCCGTATAATGGCGATGACAAGCACAATTCCGTTGGAGCAAAGCATGTCCGACGAATGGAACCTCAGCATCGTATGCCCGATCCTCAAGAAAGGAGATCCCCTGAACTGCACCAACTACAGAGCTTTAAGTCTCCTTAACATCGCCTATAAGATCTTGTCTGCCGTGCTGTGTGAACGTTTGAAGCCCTTCGTCAACAACCTGATAGGTCCTTACCAGTGTGGCTTCAGACCCGGAAAGTCCACCATCGATCAAATATTCACTCAACGGCAGATCTTGGAGAAGACTCAGGAACTTCAAATCGATACCTACTACCTTTTCATCGATTTCAAGGCCGCGTATGACTAACGTCTAGTTTTGGCACCCCAGAAAAATTCGTCCGTCTATGTAAGATGACAATGGAAAACTCAAGCTGTTCCATCATGGTCGGAAAAAACCTAACGGACGCATTTGATGTCAAAAAAGGTTTTAGTTAAGGCGATGCGCTGTCATGCGATTTCTTCAACACCAATATTGAAAAGATTGTGCAAAACTCCAACGTCGACACCAGAGGCACAATCTTTCAAAAGTCCGTCCAGCTACTAGCCGCAGCGCTACACCAGCGCTGAAATCAAACGAAAATCACTCTTACCAATCGCTGCTTCTTTGGACTAAGAAGGCAACTAAAGTGACACTCTACAAAACCCTTATCATTCCGGTCCTAATGTATGGTGCAGAGACATGGACCATGACAACATCCGATGAAAACGCTTTGGGCTGCTTTGAGAGAAAAATTCTTCCGAGTGATTTTTGGTCCTGTCTGCATTAATGGAGAATGGAGACGAAGATTCAATCAAGAACTGTACGAGCTGTTCAGCGACACTGACCTAGCCAGAAAAGTTAACGTCGAACGACTTAGAAAGTTGTGTCACGTAGAGCGAATGGAAAACAATGCTTCGAATCCAACCAGAGGACGACCGCTACTCAGGTGGAACACACAGGTGGTAGAGGACATGAACCAACTTGGCGTGCAAAACAGGATATAGCTAGCTAGGGTGCGAGGTTACTGCAGACGCTTGTTGGATGAGGCCTTGTCCCGACCTGGGCTGTAGCGCCACCATAAGTAAGTAATAGTGTTTTTTTTTTGGTAATCCGGAATTGGTACACAGAACTGTCCGATTCCGGATACCAAACGAACAGGCAAACACATTTTTTTGCTTCTAAGGGTTGAATGGTTATGTTTTTGTGAAACCTCATATGCAGAATAAGGCTTTTTCCCTTTTGACAGCGCATACATTTCGAGCAATTTCAACTGTCATTAAATCGGTCGTGGAGGGCAAACAAAGGCGGGATTGCATACAATTTTAATTTTTTTTTGTAATTATTCTTAATATTTCAATAATTAATGCATTCAGGAAATGAAGATTTTAGTCTTCGCAAGGGATTGGATGCAAAAAGAAGGAAGTTCGACACCAAAAACCAAAAACACAGCACTAAGGAGGCATTTTTTTGTACATTTTAACACAAACAACAAACAAAGAAGATAAAATAGTAAACTTTTAACTTTAATAAATGATAAATGTTGATTAATTTTACAGGAAAAGGTATGTTTTATATTCCTTGTTTACTCAATTTCGACCAAAATGTAATTGTTTGCCCTCCACGACGACAAGACGTCATCTCGTTTGACGTTTCCCGCCGGTACTCTATTGCAGATGACATGACATTTTTATTTTCCTTATTTGTAAACATGGCAGCGAGTACGTATGTGCGTGTGTGCATGTTTGCGTGATTCTGTTTTTGATTCCGACTTCAAATTCGGAATCGTTTTTCTGTTCTATTCAGAACAAGAACTGTCATCTTGTGCCAAGTGAACGAATTCAGAATCGTTCGGAACAGTTCCGGACGACCAAAAAAAACGCTATAAGTATCTTAAATTACTTTGTCATCTTTAAATCAACACGAAGAACCGTTAATTTCGTTTCTTGGTCATGGCATGGTGCAGGCAAAATTTGGTTGCAGTATCAACAAGATTGGGAAACCCATTAAGCTAACACGAAGAGTAATAAATCATCAATTCCACCGAACCAAAAATTTTAACCTCGTTCGGGTTTTTTTGTGTACTCTTGAATGCACGAGAGCCAAAAACTCGACATCTTTAAACGTGTGCCAACTGAAGCCCATTTCAAGTTTATATGTTTACCGATGGAAACGTTATCGCTGAAAGCGATTTCGCATGCCGCAGCCTCTAGCTATAAATAATCTAAGCCGGGATAATCCAACAAGTTTTCTTTCACTCTAACACACCAAGCAAACACATCAAATTGAGAGGAAATTCCCAAGAAATCTCGTTCTCAAGTGCGAAGTGCCTTTTCATATCGTCTTTGAGCTCTGATCTGAACCTGAAAACCAGATTACCTGATATGAGATATTTTTGTCTCTGTTCTGAGTCAATGAGTTATCTTCTGAATACTTAGTCCGAGCACTATTTAGTCAACTGCGAACACTCAGCTTTACTGGTTGATTCTGCTCCAAAGAAAAAACAAAATGACAAAGCTTTTGACTGCTTTGCTGCTCGTTTCTTCCGTGCTGTCGGCAACTCTCGCCTACGACGTACCAAAAGCTGAATTCAAGATATTCTATCCCAAAGGATTCGAAGTTTCCATACCTGCCGAGGAGGGTGCCACATTGTTTGCTTTCCATGGCAAACTTAACGAAGAAATGGACGGTTTGGAGGCCGGACGCTGGGCTAGGGACATAGTAAAACCCAAGAACGGTCGATATATTTTCAAAGATCGCGAGACAAGTTTGAAACTGGGCGACACCATCTACTACTGGACTTATGTCATCTATAACGGCCTGGGCTACAGAGAGGATGATGGCGTGTATGTAGTCACAGCCTTTGAGAACGATGACAATGTAAAGACTCCAAAGGTTACTCCCGCGCCTCTACCATCACCATCAGGCGGAGGATCAGATGATGCTTCCTGTCGTGCCAGTGTTACAAGAATGAACAACAACTTACCAGTTCGATGTGCCGGTCAGATACTATTCGAGGAGGATTTCAATAGCAACAATCTGGATACGAGCAAGTGGACAATGGAGCGACGATTCACAAGCCAACCGGACTATGAATTCGTGGTTTATTTGTTGAACAATGATGTGTTGAAAATTCGCAACAGTGTGGCAAAACTCAAACCTGTATCCACGACGAGTGTCTATGGAGACAATTTCTTGAGAAGAGAGTTCAATCTGGGCACAAATTGTACCGGAGTTATGGACACAGATGACTGCTCTCGAGCTGCAAGGACTTATGATATTCTGCCTCCTTTCATCTCATCGCAGTTCTCGACAAAGAATTCATTTACATTCAAACATGGACGAGTTGAAATACGCGCCAAGATGCCGAACGCTCCATGGGTGTTCCCACAATTGTTCCTCGAACCAGTCGACACACGCTACGGCTCGAAGAACTATCAATCCGGACAGATGAGAATCGCCCTGAGCCGCAGCAGTGGTGGTGATTTGGCCAACGAACTTTTCGGTGGGGTCATTGTCAATGCCGAGGAGCCATTTAGGAATGAGAAGATTTGCAAGAGGAACGGTTCGCCAATCGATTGGTCGGCTGATTTCCACGTATTCACATTGGAATGGCTTCCAAACAAGATCACAGTGAGTGTGGACACTGAGGAGTATTGTACAATCGAAGAGCCGGAGAATGGATTCTCGAATATGATCGTTGCGGATAAGACTCTGCCGAATAAGGAATACCTGGCGACGGGCTCGAAGATGGCACCTTTCGATCAGGAGTTTTATGTCAAGCTGGGCTATGGAATCGGTGGACATAAGGATTTCCCAGATGACACAACTCTGTGGCTGAAAGAGAAGCCATGGAAGAATGGACATCCGAAGGCGATGAAATACTTCTGGGATCAGCAGAAGAGGCATTGGGCACAGTGGCTGGGCCCTTCGGCAGCTCTGGAGATTGATTATGTTAAAGTATACGCAGTTTAAAAAAATAAATAAATGTTTCTTTTCTGGTTTATTGACCAACAACAATTTGAGTGTTTCTTTGTTCTGTTCTGTTCTGGGTGTTTAATATTAAAGGCGCATTTGAGTCCGATTTATAAACCCATAAAACCTCGTTGGGAGAACCTGTGCTGCATACAATTTGTGAATGTCAGAGAAATTGTGTGCGGCGTTCAATTCATAGCAAAAGAAGACACCAAAACATGTTTTGACGAGCTATCAGTAGTTCAGCTAAAATTAGAAAAACTTGTTTTTTTGTTTTTGTTTTTAATTTGCGGCTTGTGTTGGTGCATGGAATCGTTGAATTTTTGTAAGTGTAATGAACTTGACTCATCATTTTAGCAGTTTTATCTCGTGAAACAAGTTTTTTCCGCTTTTGTTTGAACTACGAATCAATATAAATTCAAATCCAATAAGTCTTGATTAATTATTTGTCTTTGGTGAGGCGTCACGAATAGTTTCGAAAGATTTATGTTTATTTGAAACGCCATATCGGTATAATCTTAACAAACAAGTTGCTGATTTTAAACCTTAGCTTATGCTGACGGTCATTTGAGGTCGTTGATAAGTTCTTTTTCTTTCCATCGCATGGGGGATTCCCGCAATGCAAAACTCTTGGACAACATTAGAAACAATGATCTACATCGCAAGCAATCAACGATCTTGACAGATCAAACTTGACTGCTCTAACGGTATTGTGTTAAACTTGTTCACCATGATTATGGAAAAACTCCAAATTATGCAGAAGCTTAATGAAAGTCAGCATTCTATGAACTTTAAGATAATTATGTGAATGTTTTATTTAAAACTAGCTGACCCGCGAGACGTTGTACCCGCTCCTTAGAAATCGTTAGTGTTATATTAAAGGTGTTTTACCGTAGCTTTACGGAGTTGCCACAGTTTTAGAAGAAGCGAAGGGTTGTACAATTTTACCAGATTCCCTTACTTTTGCCAATATCAAATTTGCGAAGAATATTTTCCCAATTACTCCTGGTTTATTTGTAATAAACCGTCATTGTAGATGTCATCGTTTTCAGAAATGGAATTTTCAAATGAGAGTTCCAGCCAAATGCAAACCGAAAACTGTATTTGAAAGAGGGGGTGCAAAAAGGCGAAGTAAGTATAAAGACAGTCAATATTTTATTCTTTCAACACCAAATTACCTATTAATCTGTAAGTCAGTACTTTGTACTACTTTCTTTATCCCTCAGACATTTTCGATTAGGTTAAGGTCAGGAATACAGGGAGACCATGGAAAACATTGAACACAATTTGCATTGTGAATAGGAGCAGCAGGAATGACTCCAAATTCGTTGGCCATTTACCAAGCAAACCAAAAGCATGCCACACCATAACACTGCCACCTCCAGATTTCCGACTCATTTTTATTTACTGCTTTTTCGTCCTTTAAATCACGCCAATAAAAGCTAAAACCGTCGCGTCGGGGCCATCCAAATTTATTTTCGTTCATCACTAAAAATAACAGATTCCCACTCCTTTGTCCACGCCATATGATCTCTTACACACCTAAATCTTGCTTCTTCTGATGCTGTTGTAACTGTATTATCTGTCCAACATACAACTTATTCCACCTAGCTTCATCAGAAAGCATACAGCGGCAGACAGATTTGCGCTGGAAGAATAGCGTAGACTAAGATGTCCAAAGCGTGAGTGTGCGCAACTGGATGGATGGCGTCGCGATACATGAAAGAACTTGCTAAAGGAGGCCCAGACCAGATCCCGGTTGTGTCGTAGATGAGGGAAAAAAACATCAATAATTTATGTATACATATACAGCCTTCGCCAAAAGTATTGTTGTTATATTTTTAAACCAATTGATTAAAATAACTTTTAGTATTTTGTATGGAAGGATAATGGTTTTTACTAAATTAAGCTCAATATTTTGTTGGGCCACCTTTCGCCTTAATAACGACGGCAGCAATTCTTTTCGGTAAAGAACGCACAAGATAATTACACTCCTCTGCAGATAAAGCATTCCATTCATTCTGTAGATGGTGCTTAAGCTGCTCTTTGCTTGAAATTTTATGCTGCCTTATCTTGAGCTTTAATAAACTCCAAAGATGTTTAATTGGGTTTGAATCTGGGGATTGGGCAGGCCAATCAAGAAGCTCAACGCAATTTTCGCTTAACCAAGCCATTGTTTTTGCAGCTTTGTGACAAGGTGCGTTATCTTGCTGGAATTTTACTCCGTCAAGATTTGTTTCACCAAAAAGTTTGGAAAATGAGGGAAGAAGTACAGTTTCCAATACATTTATGTACTTTGTAGAGTCCTTGCGACCCTCACACACGAACATTTCCCCCCACTCCTAAGGACCTCATACATGCACAAATCATAACGCTGCCACCGCGCAGCTTAACTGTAGATACCACACACTCTGAACTAAATTCTTCACCGACTCGTCGCCGAACAAAAGTCACGCCAGGGGTACCAAAAATCTGAACGTAGAACAAAATTTAGCGGTTTTTAAAAGTGATTTTTTTTTGTGGTCAATAAGTGTTTTTTACGAAGTGAATGATGCTAATCGTAAGATTATCCCCCAAACTAATTTACCTCAAAGATCGATTCGTCTGACCAAACAATATTTGACCAAACTTCCTCTTTCCAAGCCCACTCAAGTCTGGATTTTTGGTTTTTTGGTGAGAGCAATGGCTTTTTCCTGGCCTTACAGCCTTTTAAATCAGCTTCAAAAAGTCTTCGTCTGGTTGTTCGACTTCTTTAGCTCCACTGAAAACTCACTAGCCAGCTTTGATGAGTTTTCCTTCCGATTTGTTGTCAACCGTTTTCGACCCGATCTTGGCCTATTCTTATGGGAACCAGTTTCATCAAAACGTCTAATACAATATTGCACTGATCGGCGGAAACAGTTCAATGTTTTGGAGATCTCTACCTGAGATTTACCTTGCTGATTTAAAATCTGTATTTGGGCATGTTTTTCAACACTAAGTTCGTTTTTTTTTACCATATCACAAAGGTTTTATCAAAACTAAAAATTGACTTACACAAAAATGCAACGGTCGAAAAAGCTAGACTCTTAAAAACAAACTACTAAAATTCTTAGTAAAAACGTTATTTCGTATTTATAAGAAAAACCAAAATTAACGTCAAATAACGGGCAAGCCCAGTTTGTCAAGACCTGTTGAGTAATTCTATGGACAATTTTTTTTTTTTTTGTTATTTGTATCTTAAATGCATAAAAACACGATTTTTATAGGGTGCTCAATACTTTTGGCCAAGGCTGTATATGTTCATATTTTATTTCTAAAAATTTATAATTCTTTCTCTATAATAATTAACAATTCTCTTCTTCACTTTCTTCTGCTTCTATAATTTTTTTCCTTTTTCTTCTTCCTCTTCATCGAAACATTCGCTTTCTTCTGGAAACATGTTTGTAGCTATTGTGGCTTCTAAAATTTCCATCTCATTTAATACTTTTTTACATTTCTTCCTAGATGGTTCTTAAAATAAAATTGGACTTAGTCTTGCATTATGTGATTCTAATTAATTACCATCGGTCATTAAATTCGTCAATGCTTTGTTTTTGCTTCGAGGCGTAACAAATTTTGTTGCATCTCACTTTGCTTTGCTTCCTAAAATTTTATTGTTTTCATTGTTTTTTTTTTATTCGTATGGATCCATCTTTAAAGAAATAAGCGATATCAAAAATTCAAAACAAAACGGCAAGTATACGCCCGTTGCCTACTTCTGATTTTATTTCACAGAAACCATCACTGAATACAACAGTATTAACCCTGAAAATTTCACGAATATCTGTTGGGCCATTTAGGAGTCCATAGGATATATACAAACATACAACCATTTTTATATATATAGAAGACTAGCTGCCCCCAATGACGTTGTTTTAACAACAACGGTAATCTAGGATTTGGTCAACTTTTCCCTTGCTTCCTTACAAATTGTTTTGGAAATGTTTGTTGGGTGAAGTTATTTCATGTCCTTATCTCCTTATTCCGGACGACAAAAAATAAAAACGCTTTAAAGTAGTTCATTAGCGGACTATAATTTTGCGCATTTTTATATAATAAAAAAAAAAAGTTCTCCAAACTAGGTTTTTCTGCTTGGGCCAGCTTATGCACCAGGTATTGTGAATTGATGCTACTTTTGACTGCTAGCAATTTTTCTTATCAATTCCGGTGAATTTCGAAGCAAATCGAGCTTGTTTCAAAAGTTATTTTTCATAATCTCTTCAGTCTCTTAACTGCACATCAATTTAAAATTAAATCTTGAGGAAATTTTTAATGCCATCGACTTCCCTTTGCAAGTCATTCTTCTTCTGAATCATCTTGAACGAAAAAAATATACCCATAAGACCCGTCGGCAGTTGTTTTCTTTTCTTATACAAACCTTAGTACTTGAGCTACACACCTTATGGAAACGCTACCTGAAACTTTGCAAGAGTCTTCAATAGAAAATAAACCGTACCTACTAATTACCCGCATGTTTCAATCAGTTCAAAATCAGTTGCAAATTCTTGAGGTGACTCATTTTCCCTTAAAGCAAAACAAGAAATCAATCTCCACTCGAATGTGAGTCAAAAAAGGAAGAAGACGCTTCGATTCAAAACAAACAAAAATCTGCAGAACAAGTTCTCTTTCTTCCGATATGGGAATCCCTACTCCCAAGTCTCGACACCGCCGACTTGCTATTAATTGCATGACAAGTTTCAACCTAAGAACCTGATTATGTCTGAATTAAATATTTAAGTGGTTTACTCTATTCGTATCATCTCTCAGTTAATTAGTTTTAGTTCTTCACTCGATCTTGAGCTACCTGGTCACGTAGCAGCACCGCACCTTAATATAATGTCAAAGTTCGCGTGTTTATTAATTTATTATTCCGTCGCAATTACAACGACTGTGAACGCCTATGAAATTCCAATCGCCAAATTTAAAGTGTTCTCGCCAAGAGGCTTCGAAGTCTCAATACCCGCAGACGAAAATGTGACTCTTTTCGCTTTCCATGGCAAACTCAATGAGCCCCTGGACGCTCTCGAAGCCGGAAGGTGGTCGAAAGATATTTTAAAATCTAGAGACGGTCGGTTTACATTCAAAGACAATGAAACAAGTTTAAAGTTGGGCGATACAATTTACTATTGGACTTTTGCCATTCACAATGGTTTGGGTTACAGAGAAGACGATGGAGTGTTTGTTGTGAGAGAGTATGCAAATGTAGAAAATGATCAGAGAGGCGTTTATAGAGTTCCCAAAGCTGAGTTTAAAGTGCTCTATCCGAAAGGATTCGAAGTGTCTATTCCGGCTGAAGAGAATACAACGCTGTTTGCTTTCCATGGCAAACTTAACGAACGCATGCATGGCTTGGAGGCCGGAATATGGTCGAGGGATATATCGAGGCCAGTAAATGGTCGATATGTGTTTGAAGATCATGAAACAAGCTTGCAGCTGGGCGATGTCATCTACTATTGGACTTTTGTGATCAACAATCGTCAGGGTTACAGAGAGGACGATGGCGTGTTTGTGGTCACGGAATACAGCAATTTTCCGAACAGAAATACAATTCCTGTGACAACGGCAGTTGGGTATAAGATTCCAAAGGCTGAATTTAAAATATTCTATCCGCAGGGTTTTGAAGTGTCAATTCCAGCGGAGGTGGGTGTGAGCTTGTTTGCCTTTCATGGGAAACTTAACGAGAGACTGAATGGCCTTGAGGCTGGTAGATGGTCGATGGATGTTACAACTGTCCGAAACGGCAGGTTTGTGTTCGAAGATCGGTACACAAGTTTGAAGATCGGGGATTATATTTACTACTGGACGTATGCTCTTCACAACGGTCTGGGCTACAGAGAGGACGATGGGGTCTACGTGGTCTCGAAGTATCACTCAACGAAAGAAGAACAAATTCATACGACAACAGTAAGAGCGTTGTCAGTTGGATATGGTTTTCTTAGTTCCGGAAGTGTCAACACTCCTCAGCGGGACAGCGGATCCTATGTGTCAAGAAAATCCGCACCTCAGGTGTCAGGAAATTCATTGGGAGAAGAACCAATTCATACGACAACAGTTAGAGCGTTGTCAGTTGGATATGATTACCTCAGTTCCGGAAGTGTCAACACTCCTCTGAGGGACAGCGGATCCTATGTGCCAAGAAAATCCCCAACCCAGATGAGAGAAATCGTGTCAGGAAATTCAGTAGGAGTTTCGAAGTTTAGTTCCCCTAGCTCCCAAAGTATCAACAATCGCAATAAGGTTCCTAATGAAGTAGGACGGTATTCCACGACAACCGAACGAGCTTATCACTTCATAACGACGACGACGAGTTCACCAAGAACCACCACAACCCGCAAGAATTTAGATTTCAAGGAAAACAATGGAGTCGTCCTGGTTTCAAGGAACGAACAGCCTTCACCAACCGTCACAACACTTGGTTACAAAGTGCCAAAGGCTGAATTCAAAATATTTCGCCCCAAAGGTTTTGAAGTGTCCATCAAAGCCGACGATGGAGTGTCTCTATTCGCCTTCCATGGAAAACTTAACGAAAGAATGGACGGTCTAGAGGTCGGTCGATGGTCGCGAGAAATTACGACCACCAAGAATGGCCGATTCGTGTTTGAAGACCGCGAGACGACCTTAAAACTGGGAGACGTCATTTATTACTGGACTTTTGTCAATCACAATGGTCTAGGCTACAGAGAAGATAATGGCCAATACTTGGTCACAAAATTCTCATCACAATCAGAAAGCGCCATTGCAACAACGACCGAAGCAAGTGTCGGCTACAAGGCTCCAATCGCACAGTTTAAAATTTTCTATCCAAAAGGTTTTGAGGTCTCGATTCCGGCCGATGAAAACATCACTCTGTTTGCCTTCCATGGAAAACTTAACGAAGAAATGGTAGGTCTGGAAGTCGGACAATGGGCAAGAGACATAGTGAAGCCAATGAATGAAAGATTTATCTTTCGTGATCGGGAGGCAAGTCTGAAGATCGGAGACAAGATCTACTACTGGACCTATGTCGTCTACAATGGTCTGGGCTACAGAGAGGATGATGGAGTGTATGTGGTCACTCACTATACTCCCCAGGAAGAAAATTCAACTTCGTCAGTGTCGTTGTTTCCTATTCTACCAACGAAAATAACTCCATCGATAGTGTCGCGCAACGACGACTTCCGGACTGGTGAATGTGTTCCAAGTCTGACAACAATCAACAATGGAATTCCCGTCGGATGTGCCGGCAAGATAATCTTCGAAGAGAACTTCAACACCAACACAGTCGATGCTGCTAAGTGGTCCATGGAGAGACGTTTCGCCTTCCAACCAGACTACGAGTTTGTGATTTATTTGTTGAACAACGAAGTCTTTCGCATAAGCAATGGAATGGCAACTCTAAAGCCTGTTCCTTTGACAAGAACTTACGGCGCAGATATTTTGACCAAGGAATTTAGCCTGGGACCAAATTGCACTGGCATCCTGGACACTGACGACTGCATTCGAACCGCCAATAGTCTTGACATTCTCCCTCCATTCATTTCATCACAATTTTCAACCAAAGCACGATTCAGTTTCAAACATGGCAAAGTCGAGATCCGAGCTAAAATGCCCAACGCTCCGTGGGTGTTCCCTCAACTCTTCCTGGAGCCAGTCGACTCGCGCTACGGCGCGAAGAACTATCAATCAGGACAGATGAGAATTGCCTTCAGTCGAAACACTGGTGGAGACTTGGTCAACGAGTTATTCGCAGGAGTTATTCTCAATGCCGAACAACCTTTCCGGAATGTGAAGATGTGTAAGCGAAGTGGCCCGCCAGTCGATTGGTCAGCAGATTTCCATACATACCAGATGGAATGGCTGCCGAATAGAATCACATTTAGTGTTGACAACGAGGAGTACTGCAGTGTGTCGGCTGATAAAGGAAGATTTTCGGAGACACGGATTAATGGGAAGTTCCTGCCGAATAGGGAGTATCTTAAGACGGGGTCAGCTATGGCGCCATTTGATCAGGAGTTTTACATCCGACTGGGTTATGGCATCGGCGGACACAATGACTTCCCGGACGATGCATCGCTATGGTTGAAAGAGAAGCCCTGGACCAATTTCCATCCAAAGTCAATGAGACATTTTTGGAATAAACAGAAGCGCAATTGGAATTTCTGGCTGGGACCGGATGCTGCATTTAAAATTGATTATGTTAGGGTATATTCGATTGCTTGATGGATTTTGTTTAATAAAATTTAATATTTATCGAAAAAAAAACGTTTTTTTGTATTTTTTGTTCATCAGACGTCATCGTCGGCTTTGCTGATGGAATTTTTGCCCAAGATTGTAGCCCATCAAGCTTAATTTTTGTATTAGATATATCTCGTGATTATAATATCGTCTCCGGAATCGTCATTCCTCACAAACGGGGTCAACTATTTTCCTTAAGAACGCGACTAAGAGATAAGTGTGCCTTTGGCTAAGCACCTTAGTCCGTGAACCGAAAGTGATTTCCGATTAGACTATGATAAAGTTAAATGCAGCAGCAGTTTCGAATAATGGTAGTGGTGGACTTTTGGCCTTGAAAGACAACCGCCTCGTATTTCTTCTTCCATATTCCATATCGGCTGCCGGTACTGACCCAAGGTAGTTGAAGGATCGCAATACTTTAAACTCGTGCTCCTCTACATTGTTCTTCTTCTATCAACGTCTTCTACAGACGGAACACATACGGGACCCAAAATCCGTCGAAATTTTTCTTTCAAAAGTGCCCATTATCAATTCCCCTTTTTTGCTTATCGTCCAATACTTGGCGCCGCAGAGTAGGACTGGTAATATTAAAGTTTTGTATAGCAAACACTTTGTCTTTCGAGTGAGGAGTTTTGAACCCAGTTGTTTTGCCAAACCGAAGCAGCAGCGGTTCGCTAGGGTAATTCTTCGAAATTGCTGCTACCAACAGTGAGTGACGTTTTGTCCTAGGCGGTGGACAGATGTTGCTTTTTTTGTTGATAGCATGTACTTTGTTTTGTCCTCATCACTTCAAGACCAACGAGTGTCGCCTGTTCTTCAATCGCTGTGAAGCCTCAAGCACAGCTCGATCGATGTTGTCTATGTCATCCGCATAACCTAGGAGCTGGATGGATGTATTGAAGATAGTGTTTTCCGTGCTCACACCTGCCTTGCGCACTATCTGCTCCAGGACTATGTTGAAGAAATCACATGACAGCGCATCTCCATGTCTAAACCCTGCGCATGTTTGAAACAACTCGGATGAGCTGTTGCCCATTTGCACACTGCACTGCGTATTGTTTAGCGACATGCGGCACAGCTGGATCAGTTTGTTCGGGAACCCGAATTCAAACATCGCCATCATAAGCTCTTGGCGGTTGATGCTATCATAAGTAGCTTTGAAGTCGATGAAAAGATGGTGTGTTTTGACTTGCAATTCGTTGATGTCTCCCAGGATTTGCCTCAGTGTGAATATTTCGTATATCGTTGTTTTATATGGCCTAAAGCCACACGCACTGGTATGTGCCGATTGCTGTGTTGCAGAACGGTTTAAGACGCTCACAACATACGTTAGATAGGATCTTGTACGCATCCTTAAGCGGTTGTTTTTGCATGTCATTGGATAGGAAGTGCTGCTGGAAAACATCTACAATTCCTTGTGCTTCGGTGACTAAGTTTCCTTCCCTGTTTCGAAGAGCCTTTGTCCCGGTTCTGAAACCAGAAGCTAAATAATTGCTTCGACCTTTTAAAGGGTGTTGTTCTTGGCCCGAGACTCTTCTAGATCGTTGAGCTGAGAAACTGCGGATGCTCTTTTCTTCTTTCGCAGGGTCTTTTTCTCACTTCTCCTTTTTGTTCGGTACCCTTCTCTTGTTTTCCGTTGCAGCATTTGCAAACGTGCATTTTCCATCTCTCGTTTCAATAACGCGCATTCATCATCATACCACGGGTTCTTTTTCGGGGGTGGCTGGTAACCTATGGTGGTTTTGGCTACATTTTTTTATTATTTCGCGATATTGGTTCCACAATAGTCTCTGGCATTCTCCGCAGTGCTAAGGCAACCGATGTTGAAATTCTTCCTTTGGCCTTTTTTCGTGCGCACCTTCAAGATGTTGGATTCCTGCCTTGCGCCGATGAGCACATGGTCGATTTGATTAGTGGTTCGACCATCCGGAGATTTCCAGGTTGCTGTGTAGATCTTTCGTCTTGGGAAATTAGTGCTACTTATCACTGTACTACGAGCTGCAGCAAGTAAAGAGAATAAATACACTTTTCTAACAATATTTTTGAAACATTGAGTTCTTTTTGTTTTATTTAAGAAATCTACAGTTAAAAGTGAACATGTAAGGCTAATATACTACATTTAAGATAAATTTTAAATAAGTTTACTTATGTAACACTCATTAGTTCTGTTTAAGTTAAGTTTGTTTGCTGAAGCAATAGATTCTTGATTAAAATATTTCAAAAACGTAACACAGCAAAAGTAAGCTCGTATCAACCTTAAACCAAAAAGTAGTGTCCGACCGAAGCTTAGGCTTCGGTCGAATTCGGCCAAGGCCAAACCTTCGGCTTCGGTATAAAATAGGCCGAAGTTTTGGACGAAGCCGAAGAATTTATTTCTTAATATCGAGCATCGTAGTAGGCGCCGAAAAAAAAATCAGTTTTTGAATTTTTGAAGTTTGTTTATTAGTGTAAAATCGTAGTAGGCGTGGAAAAAATGTCCATTTTTGAATTCTTTTAATTGCCATAAACATTTTGTCACATCGTTTGTACTTTTATTTTATTCGAAATGAGAATTCTTCGCTTTATTAAACCTTGGGCTTCGGCTTCGGCCGGAGGTTTTCTGTTAACCTAATATTCGGCCTCGGCTTCGGCTTCGGCGGAAAATCGACCTTCGGTCGGACACTACAAAAAAGAAAACCCAAAGAACGAAAATCAAAAGAAAACAAGACATTAGTTTTTATAAATCTTCAATATTTAATTGTGTTCAACTCAACTAAAAGAGAAAAGAAAAATAATTACCGTTAGTAACTGAGAATTCCTTAAATATAAGAAACCTAAGAAGCATACCAAGCACAGCTTTAAGCGCCCGATATAAAACAAAAAGCGTGACTTTGCAACATCAAATTAGAAGAATTAACATTTTTGTTGTTTAAAAATTGAATGGATTTACGTATTATCTGATTTTTGTTCATAGAAGAGGACACACACAGCGTGCGTTTGAGGAATAAGCAATATTCTGTTGGCATAATAATATTTTTGAATTAAAGTTTTGTCTATTTGTTTTGGTGTGAAGTAGAGTCTACGTACATTTTAGCAGTTTCAAATTCAAGTGACGGGTTTACACATTTATATTTGAATTTGTGAGAAACTAGAACAAAATTTGTTTAAACGAAAATGTTTCTGTTGTTTTTTTTTATTCATATTTTAATTGTTTTTTGTGTAACATAAACTGATTAATTTAATCGCCCCCTGATTTCAGCCAGCATGCTGGTTTTTTGCGATTCACTTTTTACCAGGAGGCGCCAGCGGTTGACCGCGATCCTTGCCGCGTAATTTTAATCCAATCACACGCTCGATCTTGCCAAGAATTACGTTGTTCGGGATGCCGCGTCCGGCTTCGTAATCGGTTACGACTTGAGTCTTCTCACAGATTTTCTATTAGAAAATAGCAAACAAAAATTAAGAGTGAAAAGGTGGTTTGATGGGGGTTGGATGAATTTTTTTTTTTGGTATGATGGTCACTCACATTCATTGAACTGTTCACACACAACACACAAGATGAAGATGATGATGTTAGATTTATCACTGAACTTAAATTAAAAATGTTGTTTAAATGAAAAGATACTACTCTCATGTTCGGGAAGTTGGTTTCGCGGGAAGGAATTGCGGAAGTCCTAGGCCTTTTTAAGGGTTCTCCAAAATAATGGAAATTGGTGTTCCTCTCTTTACTCTACAGAGAATTTATCTGGCTTGCTTTGTGCAGGAGGAGCATGCCACATAAGTTTATTACTGCTATCAAGGCTGCAGATATGATGGATCCAAATGTCAGGTCTTGCATCAAGGAAGGTTGTCGGAAGATTTTGAGGTCCAAAGTGGGGTTAGGTAGGGCTTTATACTATCATCAATACTGTTTCTCTTGGTAATAAGTGACGCAGCTTTGTCAAATGGAAATGAAGGAATTCAATGGACTTTGCAAGCTCACCTCAAACATCTACACTACCCGGACGACGTATGCTCTCTCAAAGGATCATGGATTTCCATCAAATGACAACGAGGGTGGAGAGAGAAGCAGACGTTTTGGGGCTAAAGATCAACTCGGAAAATGGATCAGCCATGGAACTTCCTCGTCAACCTAAGTAAATATTTCTGAACAACTACGAATATTCCGTTCCAATGTTACATCCGTGCTGCTTTATGGAAAATCACAGACACTGTCACAAGAAAGTGAAGAAAGTGAAGAAACATCTTCAGGATTTTCTGGCCCGACCGTATCTCAAATGCT
The DNA here is from genome assembly GCA_943590905.1 of Sphaerophoria taeniata. Taxonomy (NCBI): domain Eukaryota; kingdom Metazoa; phylum Arthropoda; class Insecta; order Diptera; family Syrphidae; genus Sphaerophoria; species Sphaerophoria taeniata. The sequence goes on from OX016541.1 coordinate 151,461,623, forward strand.
ATTCTCCATGCGAGAACAGACCAGGAATCCAAAGACTCTATTCTACAAAGACGAAACTGGCGGAGGATTGGCCATACGCTTCGAAAAAACGATGGGTGCATTGCGATTCAATCTGTGCAGGGGAATCTACCAACACAAGAAGACGAAGAACAGTGCAACAGGAGGCAGCACGACTGGGGAAGAGTTGGAGAATGCTGAAATACATCTCCAGAAATACACGTTGGCGCGTAGAGAAAACACCACGAGGCCCGAGGACCTACGTACATAAGTACTTAATTCTTTACTTCTTATGCTTAACGTGCTCCCTTGACAGAATTGCTGATGTTGTTCCCAATCAACTCTGTCTTCAAACTTATGCTACATCCTAGATTAAAGATTTAGAGCCGATGAACAGAGTGGATTTCAGTCGCCTCGACGAAGTGACAACAAGGACATTAAATTCTTAATGAATGCTCGCTTTCTGAGAGGCTTATGAATGGAATGAATTGAAATAGGTGTTAAAATACACTGCGACCAAAAGATCTATTGTGTCCCCCTAATTAGGTGATGAGTTAGTACCTCAAACTACAGCTCATCCTCTTACCAGATATCCCTAAGGATTTTAAGAATTTGGAGTGCTCATACAGAGGGAAGATCTCTCTCCTCTCTCCCTCCTCTAGGTGATTTTAACTTCGGTGGATAAATGCACCGCAACTGCCTTGAATATGGTCCGACATTGCAGAATCTGCATGTTGGAGTTTCAACTAGTTTGAGAATGCTTAGATGTCTGTTTAATTTATAATGAGCCGCGAGAAACCCAGTGATTATCCTGAGCTGATTCCTGCCTAGGCTGATACAAGTCAAAAAAGCGCTTTTGGTTTTAGTCACCCAGAAGCATCTTTGCCTGCCTCAGTCCAAGCATATGTGCCTAGTTGTCTCTCCTCCTGATTTCCACCTTTTTTTCATTTTACCTGTGATGTTTTTTCTCCCATTCCACAGCAGGGTCCGGTCCTTATAGTGGAATCATCGTACCTGTCTTTGCCAGTGTTCTTTTTACTTTCGGGTTTTTGGTATCAAAAGGGCCCAATCAAGCGCTGATTGTGTTTCGTGGGCAGCGTTTGCCATGGACAGAATCGGCTCTAGATTATCGAAGAGTGCAAGTCGTTTGGCGTTGGTTCTTCGGAGCTGTCGTTTCACGCTATAATTAATAAAAAATAAATACATATGGGTCCTGTATGAACATAAGGAGTTCATAACGTATGCCTTTGAGCAGACACTACACAGACAGCTGCTCAATTTGATAGAACTTCCATACTTGAGCCTCTCAGGCCTCCTTAACTGCAAAAATCTAACCATTACTTCGAACTGGTTCTGTCTGAAACTCTACTGCTATCAGAAATTCACTAACTCCGAAACTTGCATGGCACTCTGAACTTATAGCCGCGTTCGAAAGTTCAACGTGGCCTGTTTGTAGGGAAGGACGATTTCAGAGACAATACAACCACGAGCTATATCAAATCCACCGCGAAGCAGACTTGATGACAAAAATGGACTCGACACCTAAATCTTTCGAGCGAAGAGGAACCGGCCTGGAAAGACCTTTACGGTATAATTAGGAGCCAGACCAAATTTGTGCTGGAAGGATGGCGTAGACCAGGACGCCCAAAGCCTTGACCGCGGAACTGGATGCCGTGCATCGGCTAACAATCGGGATATATGGAAAAACTTGCTGAAGGAGGCCTGGACCGGATCCCGGTTGTGGCGCAGATGGAGGGAGAAACTTCAGTGCGCAGGAGGATGATATTAATAATAATGATATCGATATCAAATCTACCGCGAAGCGGCTATTATTAAAGGTGGTAGACTACGATGGCCTGAATACCGCATATGAGCGAAAAGGAACCGATCTGGAAAGTGTTTTGGGGTGTATGTAATTCTTTGTTGCAGACAGAGCGACATACCACTTTTGAGGTGGAAGGATGATGTGAACCATTTTCCTTGCATTCTCGAGACTCATTTTATGCTTGTGGTTACTCACAAGCCCCATGTGTGGCTGTATAAGAGGTTGTAAAAGATTAGAGGGACTCGGACTTGGTTTGGCATTGAAATTCTTAATCCATAGTGTTATTGGCACATGCTGATGAAAAAAGTTCGGATTTTTTTTTATATTTTTCAAGTAAATAACAAGAAGAATAATAGACAAAACGGGAGCACATAACAACCCCAATTGGTTACTTCCACGAGAAACAAAAGGTTTTCAAACTTTTTTTGGTTGCTACGTGTAAGGTGTCTAATGTCTACGTCAACAAGTTCATAAGAATCGAAGATCTAGGTTCTTAGGTTCTAGGAATAGTGTAAATGGAGTGTTTCTAGTTTAAGACCAATGAAAATTCACTAGTCTCGGTCTATGAGCGTATCGGTGGCTTTACAAATCAATTTAAATGAGAGTAAAAATGTAGGGTTAAGAACGTGACCTCATTTGTCGACAGTCTACGTAATTCTTTGGTTAACATTCAACAACTTTTCAGGCAATTCCAGATGTAAATGAATTAAAAGAACACAAAAAACAGGACTCACCGTTGCCAAGTCCTTTTGACTCAGACCCTTTGCATTCCGTCCCTGCTGAATGATTTTGCCAACATCGAGTGGAATTTTCTCATGTTTCAGTTCTTCAGTCTCACGATCCAACTTGGCAGTATTCTTAGTGGTGACATGTTGTTTATTAGTGCCAGCACCAACTGCAAAAAGTGTAAATAATCAAATTATTAATTCCAATGAAATCATCGTTATCATTTCGTCACAAAACAAAAGCAATTGACTATGACTATGACGTTTAATTGTTATTTATTTTAATTCACGCAAAATGGTGAAATTGCCTCCATTTACCGGTTGTTTAAAGTCACACACCAGGGAATTAAAAAGAAATCAGTGAGACTGAAGTACTTTTCTAGAACAAAACCAAAATAACAACAAAAACAACACACGCAACTGGGTGTCTTTGGTTACCTCTTGTTTTGCAGAAACTGATATGAAATGTACAGAAATAATTGAAATGCAATAATTAATATTTACATTTTTGTTGAGTATCAACTGCTACACCCTGGCGACGTGCATGATTGATAGCACTTTCTGTTTTGAGAGTTGAAGCTTTTGGGGCTCTTTTACGTAAAACCGTAACTGTATCCCAATCGGACATCTTTAAAATCTGTTTTTTCAAAGAAAGAAAACAAAACTGATGATCCTTTTTGTGTTTTAATGATTAGTGGTTAGATTAATTTACAGTAAATCAAGTTTGTTGGAGAAAATTTGTAAATTATACACAAAATTGTGATTCCAAGATATGACGAAAATGTGGCTCTTCTTTTGGTATATTTTTATGCAATGAAGTTTGTGGTAGTTTATATATTTTGGAATGTGTGGGATGTGAGGTGGAAAATGTTGGATGACATGGTGAGTTGGTGGAATGGCTTCAGGAGTACAAGAGGAGCACTTTTCAAGTTATAAATTGGAATTATGTTATCAGTCAAATGAGGACCAACATTTTAATTTCAATTTAATTCATTGAAATAAAACCGTTATTCGTGTATTATTTACACAACGTTTCCTCATCTGAGTTTGCTGCGCAGTAAAAGCTTATATTCTAGAAAATTGTTTTGACATTTATAATGGATCCCAACAACAACCGTACCACTGTTTCTATTGATGGTATTTTACTGCAATAATTAAGGCTGCAGCATTTAATGAGATCATTTTGTTTCAAACTTACTTACTTAACGTAGCGCTACAGTTCGTTGTGGACTTAGGCCTCAATCAACAGTGTCCGCCAGAAAGCTCGGTCGCTAGCTAACTGTCTCCAGTTTTGCACTTCAAGTTGATTGAGGTCCTCTTCCACTGGTGTGTGCCACCTGAGTTGCGGTCTTCGCCGGAGGATTGGTGTCCATCCGCTCTAAATGACCAACCATCTGAGTCTCTGGACCTTGACTCATTCTGGCTAGGTCCATGTCGTTGTACAACCGGTAAAGTTTGAATCTTTTTTTCCATTCCTCATCAATGCAAACGGGGCCAAAGATGACTTGAAGAACTTTCCTCTCGAAATATTCATCCGATTTTGTCAAGGTCCATTCTTCTGCACCATACAGCAGGACTGGGATGATGAGGGCGTTATACAGTTTTACCTGAGTTACTCGAGAGAGGGCTTTTCCACTCAATTTCTTTGTTAGCCCAAAGAAACAGCGATTAGCAAGAGTTATTCTTCGTCTTATCTCGGCGCTGGTGTAATTGCTCGTGTTTATAGCGGAGCCTAGATAGACAAACTAGTCTTCTGTTTCAATTCTCACAAAGGCGCCATCGACATCACTCTGTGATCTTTCCATTAAGTCAATATCATCGGTGAACGCGAGAAGTTGATCAGATTTTTAGAAGTGGCTCTGGTGTTGAGGGTGGAGTTTTGAACTACATAGCATGACAGTGCATCGCCTTGTCTGAATTCTTTTTTGACATCGAAAGATTCCGTAAGCTCGTTGCCAACCTTGATGGTGCAGCGTGAGTTCTCCATCGTCATTTTGCACAAGCGAACGAGCTTGGCAGGGATGCCAAAACTAGACCGCCATATACTTAGCAGCACTTTGTGCGGAATTTCAATTTTTTTGATGCAAATAATTAGGTGAGAATTTGGTGAAATTTAGTGAATCAATTTTAGAATTTGGTGAATCATAGTTTAAAAGTTATTAACAAAATAACGTAAGGCGTATACTTAGCAGCACTTGTTCTGAATTTCAAAAATTTTGGTACCAAAAGATGCACCTGAATTTGGTGAATCGATCGTAACTATTTTCCGAATTTAGTGAATCTTAATTTGTTAGTTATTTAACAAATTAAAAATTATAAACAATTACGTAACGCAATTTTAAAATGACGTAACGTTTTCAAAACGATAACATCCCTGAACAAAATCAGCTTGATTCGGAGTCATTCGGAATGTCATTTTGTGAATTTAAAATGACAGTTTCCAATAAATTTATTAATTCAGAAGTTTTCGTTTGCAAACAATCTGCAAGCAACGAGTCAAAACAGGAGCGGTGTGTGAAGTTTGAAAAAAAAAAAATCTGCATAAAGAGGACGATATAAAGGAATAGGGAATTCCTTAATAAAATCAAGCCAATACACACCACAGAATGAGATAGTTATTGGCTAAATTCCTTTGCGAGGAATGCAACAAACTGACTTGAATTCGTGTACTCTGAACCTGCGTTGCAAATGCATTACCCGAAAGGCCTTCAAGAAAGCCAGTGGCTTGAGGGTGAGTAAATGGCTCCATATTAGATTTGGTTTTGATATTCAATATAATCGTAGGAACATATGACCACACACGCTTCAAATGCATCGTAAAGAATGGGAAGAGACCCTTCTTGGAGCTCCACAGAAATTATAATTCGGTTTCTTTTGAACATATGGCTGTCGATTAACAACCTGGAAAAGGGTGCCTGCTTCTGACCGTAATCTTTTTAGACTGATTTTATGTATTTTTCTCAAATCAATGCATTCTAGTAACAGATTTGTTTCTCCTTAAGCTAGTGTAAGATTAGTTTAAAATCCCAGGGTCACATTAAATAAATTGATTTTGTGCAGTTAAAAAAAATGATGTGATTTATTTATTTACTATTTGAGGACCTTGATTTTTCAGCAATAGCAATACATGGACTATTACTACTTGCTGTCCTGAGGAATTTTATTGACTTATTTCCTTAATACAACAAACCTAGATAAAGGTAGCAGGTTGACCGAAATCTTAAGTAAAGGTTTCTTCCAAATCCAATTAATGACAACTTTTTCGCTAGAAAAAGTCACGATAAAGGTCTAGATATCTAGAATCTAGATACTCTATCAAAATAGAAACATGCATTTATATTAATATGCACTTTTTTGTAAAGTCCTGGAAAAGATAAACTTCTTATCGCATTTTTTCATTTGTTATTTATGTCGAAAAAATTTAGACCTAAGAAAATTAAAAAAAAATTATTATGCAATGTGTACACGGATTAAGAATTTGTTTGCTTCGAATACACATGAACAAAAATTCGGAGTTGTAAAAGTTGGTACAGTTTAAGCGAAAAATAAAACTACTGGGTAGCGTAAGGTAACATTGCACGATCTATATTCTTAAGATTGTTTATAGAAGTAAGAGAAAAAGGACTATATTTTTTAAGCTAGGATTCACCAAATTTTGAATTATGTACCAGGTTGTTAATAAGGACACTCTGATTATCGGATCGAAATTTCAAAATTTGGTGAATAATAGTTATCGAGTTATTAGCTTCTGAAATCTGGAATTCAAAGTAGAAACTAAGGAAAAGGGATTACAACTCTCAAACCAGGATTCACCAAATACTGAGCTATGTACCAAAATGCAACTTAAGACAGACTTATTCATTGGTCCAAGTTTGGAAATTTGGTGAATCATAGTTTGTGAGCTACCGGCTTCTGAAATTTCAAAAATACTGCAAACCAGAAACTAAGGAAAAAGGATTACAACTCTCAAACCAGGATTCACCAAATTCTGAGCTATGTACTAAAATGCAACTTGAGACAGACTTATTCATTGGTCCAAGTTTGGAAATTTGGTGAATCATAGTTTGTGAGCTATCGGCTTCTGATCTTTGAAAAATACTGCAAAACAGAAACTAAGCATAAAGGATTACAACTCTTAAACCAGGATTACCAAATTCTGAGCTATGTACTAAAATGCAACTTGGGACAGACTTATTCATTGGTCCAAGTTTGGAAATTTGGTGAATCATAGTTTGTGAGCTACCGGCTTCTGAAATTTCAAAAATACTGCAAACCAGAAACTAAGGAAAAACGATTACAGCTCTCAAACCAGGATTCACCAAATTCTGAGCTATTTACTAAAATGCAACTTAAGACAGACTTATTCATTGGTCCAAGTTTGGAAATTTGGTGAATCATAGTTTGTGAGCTATCGGCTTCTGATCTTTGAAAAATACTGCAAAACAGAAACTAAGCATAAAGGATTACAACTCTTAAACCAGGATTCACCAAATTCTGAGCTATGTACTAAAATGCAACTTGGGACAGACTTATTCATTGGTCCAAGTTTGGAAATTTGGTGAATCATAGTTTGTGAGCTACCGGCTTCTGAAATTTCAAAAATACTGCAAACCAGAAACTAAGGAAAAACGATTACAGCTCTCAAACCAGGATTCACCAAATTCTGAGCTGTGTACCAAATTGTTACTCAAGACAGACTCATTCATTGGTCCAAGTTTGGAAATTTGGTGAATCATAGTTTGTGAGCTACCGGCTTCTGAAATTTCAAAAATACTGCAAACCAGAAACTAAGCATAAAGGATTACAACTCTTAAACCAGGATTCACCAAATTCTGAGCTATGTACTAAAATGCAACTTGGGACAGACTTATTCATTGGTCCAAGTTTGGAAATTTGGTGAATCATAGTTTGTGAGCTACCGGCTTCTGAAATTTCAAAAATACTGCAAACCAGAAACTAAGGAAAAACGATTACAGCTCTTAAACCAGGATTCACCAAATTCTGAGCTGTGTACCAAATTGTTACTCAAGACAGACTCATTCATTTTGCATTTTAGTACATAGCTCAGAATTTGGTGAATCCTGGTTTAAGAGTTGTAATCCTTTATGCTTAGTTTCTGGTTTGCAGTATTTTTGAAATTTCAGAAGCCGGTAGCTCACAAACTATGATTCACCAAATTTCCAAACTTGGACCAATGAATAAGTCTGTCTTAAGTTGCATTTTAGTAAATAGCTCAGAATTTGGTGAATCCTGGTTTGAGAGCTGTAATCGTTTTTCCTTAGTTTCTGGTTTGCAGTATTTTTGAAATTTCAGAAGCCGGTAGCTCACAAACTATGATTCACCAAATTTCCAAACTTGGACCAATGAATAAGTCTGTCCCAAGTTGCATTTTAGTACATAGCTCAGAATTTGGTGAATCCTGGTTTAAGAGTTGTAATCCTTTATGCTTAGTTTCTGTTTTGCAGTATTTTTCAAAGATCAGAAGCCGATAGCTCACAAACTATGATTCACCAAATTTCCAAACTTGGACCAATGAATAAGTCTGTCTTAAGTTGCATTTTAGTACATAGCTCAGAATTTGGTGAATCCTGGTTTGAGAGCTGTAATCGTTTTTCCTTAGTTTCTGGTTTGCAGTATTTTTGAAATTTCAGAAGCCGGTAGCTCACAAACTATGATTCACCAAATTTCCAAACTTGGACCAATGAATAAGTCTAACCCAAGTTGCATTTTAGTACATAGCTCAGAATTTGGTGAATCCTGGTTTAAGAGTTGTAATCCTTTATGCTTAGTTTCTGGTTTGCAGTATTTTTGAAATTTCAGAAGCCGGTAGCTCACAAACTATGATTCACCAAATTTCCAAACTTGGACCAATGAATGAGTCTGTCTTGAGTAACAATTTGGTACACAGCTCAGAATTTGGTGAATCCTGGTTTGAGAGCTGTAATCGTTTTTCCTTAGTTTCTGGTTTGCAGTATTTTTGAAATTTCAGAAGCCGGTAGCTCACAAACTATGATTCACCAAATTTCCAAACTTGGACCAATGAATAAGTCTGTCCCAAGTTGCATTTTAGTACATAGCTCAGAATTTGGTGAATCCTGGTTTAAGAGTTGTAATCCTTTATGCTTAGTTTCTGTTTTGCAGTATTTTTCAAAGATCAGAAGCCGATAGCTCACAAACTATGATTCACCAAATTTCCAAACTTGGACCAATGAATAAGTCTGTCTTAAGTTGCATTTTAGTAAATAGCTCAGAATTTGGTGAATCCTGGTTTGAGAGCTGTAATCGTTTTTCCTTAGTTTCTGGTTTGCAGTATTTTTGAAATTTCAGAAGCCGGTAGCTCACAAACTATGATTCACCAAATTTCCAAACTTGGACCAATGAATAAGTCTGTCCCAAGTTGCATTTTAGTACATAGCTCAGAATTTGGTAATCCTGGTTTAAGAGTTGTAATCCTTTATGCTTAGTTTCTGTTTTGCAGTATTTTTCAAAGATCAGAAGCCGATAGCTCACAAACTATGATTCACCAAATTTCCAAACTTGGACCAATGAATAAGTCTGTCTCAAGTTGCATTTTAGTACATAGCTCAGAATTTGGTGAATCCTGGTTTGAGAGTTGTAATCCTTTTTCCTTAGTTTCTGGTTTGCAGTATTTTTGAAATTTCAGAAGCCGGTAGCTCACAAACTATGATTCACCAAATTTCCAAACTTGGACCAATGAATAAGTCTGTCTTAAGTTGCATTTTGGTACATAGCTCAGTATTTGGTGAATCCTGGTTTGAGAGTTGTAATCCCTTTTCCTTAGTTTCTACTTTGAATTCCAGATTTCAGAAGCTAATAACTCGATAACTATTATTCACCAAATTTTGAAATTTCGATCCGATAATCAGAGTGTCCTTATTAACAACCTGGTACATAATTCAAAATTTGGTGAATCCTAGCTTAAAAAATATAGTCCTTTTTCTCTTACTTCTATAAACAATCTTAAGAATATAGATCGTGCAATGTTACCTTACGCTACCCAGTAGTTTTATTTTTCGCTTAAACTGTACCAACTTTTACAACTCCGAATTTTTGTTCATGTGTATTCGAAGCAAACAAATTCTTAATCCGTGTACACATTGCATAATAATTTTTTTTTAATTTTCTTAGGTCTAAATTTTTTCGACATAAATAACAAATGAAAAAATGCGATAAGAAGTTTATCTTTTCCAGGACTTTACAAAAAAGTGCATATTAATATAAATGCATGTTTCTATTTTGATAGAGTATCTAGATTCTAGATATCTAGACCTTTATCGTGACTTTTTCTAGCGAAAAAGTTGTCATTAATTGGATTTGGAAGAAACCTTTACTTAAGATTTCGGTCAACCTGCTACCTTTATCTAGGTTTGTTGTATTAAGGAAATAAGTCAATAAAATTCCTCAGGACAGCAAGTAGTAATAGTCCATGTATTGCTATTGCTGAAAAATCAAGGTCCTCAAATAGTAAATAAATAAATCACATCATTTTTTTTAACTGCACAAAATCAATTTATTTAATGTGACCCTGGGATTTTAAACTAATCTTACACTAGCTTAAGGAGAAAAAAATCTGTTACTAGAATGCATTGATTCGAGAAAAATACATAAAATCAGTCTAAAAAGATTACGGTCAGAAGCAGGCACCCTTTTCCAGGTTGTTAATCGACAGCCATATGTTCAAAAGAAACCGAATTATAATTTCTGTGGAGCTCCAAGAAGGGTCTCTTCCCATTCTTTACGATGCATTTGAAGCGTGTGTGGTCATATGTTCCTACGATTATATTGAATATCAAAACCAAATCTAATATGGAGCCATTTACTCACCCTCAAGCCACTGGCTTTCTTGAAGGCCTTTCGGGTAATGCATTTGCAACGCAGGTTCAGAGTACACGAATTCAAGTCAGTTTGTTGCATTCCTCGCAAAGGAATTTAGCCAATAACTATCTCATTCTGTGGTGTGTATTGGCTTGATTTTATTAAGGAATTCCCTATTCCTTTATATCGTCCTCTTTATGCAGATTTTTTTTTTTTTCAAACTTCACACACCGCTCCTGTTTTGACTCGTTGCTTGCAGATTGTTTGCAAACGAAAACTTCTGAATTAATAAATTTATTGGAAACTGTCATTTTAAATTCACAAAATGACATTCCGAATGACTCCTAATCAAGCTGATTTTGTTCAGGGATGTTATCGTTTTGAAAACGTTACGTCATTTTAAAATTGCGTTACGTAATTGTTTATAATTTTTAATTTGTTAAATAACTAACAAATTAAGATTCACTAAATTCGGAAAATAGTTACGATCGATTCACCAAATTCAGGTGCATCTTTTGGTACCAAAATTTTTGAAATTCAGAACAAGTGCTGCTAAGTATACGCCTTACGTTATTTTGTTAATAACTTTTAAACTATGATTCACCAAATTCTAAAATTGATTCACTTAATTTCACCAAATTCTCACCTAATTATTTGCATCAAAAAAATTGAAATTCCCCACAAAGTGCTGCTAAGTATATGGCGGTCAAAACTAGACATAGCATTATACAGTTCGTCTCTGTAGATGCTGTCATACGCGGCCTGAACAGCTCGACAGCTAGACCATCTGCTCCAGTGGCTTTGTTGGATTTCAGCCTTGATATTGCCGTTTTCACTTCTTCTGGGTCGGGTTCAAGGAATTGTTGGCTATCATCGTGTCCAAGTAAGGTTCCTGTCTGACGGCGCGATTTTGTTCGTCGTCACCGTTATACAGTCTACAGAACTGGTCTTTCCAAATCCCCAGCATTGACTGCGATTATACTATGATGTTTCCTTGTTTATCTCTGCAGGTATGACCTTGAGTCAGCTGTTTTATATTCCGATAAAACCTCCGAACTTCATTCCTGCTGTTGGCTCTATCAACATCCTCGATTTGACGCTTCTCATGCTCCCTCTTTTTTCTTCCTCTCTCCTTGTTTGCTTGTAGAGCTCACGATCAGTTTTTGTCTTTCAATGCTGCGCAGCTCTGTATACCTCCTGCTTGGCTGCATGGGCCTGCCTGCATTCTTCGTTAAACCAGGGGTTTTGTTTTGGTGGCTGTGTAAAACCTATGCCCCATAAATTCCAGAAAAGTCGAGATTTTTTCTTAATCCACTTCGCTGAATCTCGTGATTAGCGCCAGTGGAAGCAGCATATCATATAGAATTCCTAATGCAATGGAATTCCACACTCAGTCAAATTTCTCCGAACACATCCGTAATTCTCCCTACTTCAACTACCGCCTCCACGCGTTCACCACTCTACAACAACCCACACCCACCATTAGAATCCAGGGAGGCATTGAGGCAAAAAAGTATATACAATTGGGAGAAGCAAGAAAATTTTCAATGAATCAAGACAAAAATGTCAGACTCCCGTGAGTAGAGAAGGACGTCGTCGGATTCTTCTATGTCGACGAAAAGAAAATAATTAATAAGAAAAATATAATTCATGCATAAAATACAAAGAAAAAAGTGCTAAACAAGAACAGTGTAAACGAATTTGAATAAAATAGTTAAAATTTGTGAAGTTTTAAGTGAAAAACATAAAAAATCCAACTCGACCAAAGAAAAGCAAAAAAAAAAAACGATTCTGTCGGTGTGTGTGTGTGTTGAGTTTGTACGCAAATTAAAGAAACAACAAATCGGAGAAAAAAGTGCTCCATCGGCCGTCGCCGGGGGATTTATCCGTATTCCTCATCTCTCGTTTTACAAGTGCATTGCATTTTCTTCCTTGCCTCTTCTTTCTCATATACATTTTCGTATTGTCGGCTACACATTCTCGTTGTTGTCGCCTCGCCAGTCTCCCCTTGTTCGTTCGTTTATTGTTGCTCTTTGCTGCTGCTGCTAGTGGATCTGATTTGTGAATCTGGCTCTGGCTCCAGGGAGTGGATTTCTCAAGGGCTTTGGCTTTCGCTTTGGTTTTACGCGTAGAACAACATTGTCGCCGCACACATGAATTTAGCAACAAAATTCATTGAAATTGCTGCATTTAACTGATTCGAGTTTAAAACAAACGAAAAGTAAGATTTCCTCCTTGTGATTTATTTTTCTTCTCTCGGGCTCGACAAACGCAATCGATTCCAATAAGGAATTCCATATAATCGCTTTTGTATATTATATACAACTTTTATGTACGGGCAATTGCGTATCGGTGTGTGTGAGTGTAAAGCGCAGCAGGGTAAAAGAAAATTCTTGTCAAGTCGTGTTTAGAAACAAAAAACATTTTTTTTGCAACAAAACGAGACTAGTGGTGAGAATTCTTATTAATTTTCGATAAAATAAATCTGTCAAAAAAATGTTATCGAGCGGCTATTATCATCTTCATGGTTTAATCGGTGTTTCGTGTTCCTTATTGGATCCTCATTGTCCCCCCTTGTGTTCGTCGCCGTCTTCATCTTCGTGGTCGTCGTCGTCGTTCTCTGTTTCGTCGTGGTGTGTGGTGAAATTGTAAAATTTTCCTTCAAACAAACATCGGGAAGGAAAGAAATAAAGAAAATTATCGAATTTTTTTTTTTTATTTGTGTGTGGTGCAAGGAAATCGACGACAAAACCGAATAGAATTCACTGTGACTGTGTAGTCGGCTTTCGCGGGTGGTGTTTGTCTTTTTTCCATTAATTTTAATTCACGGTGGGGTGTACCCATAATCAAGATGGGGGCACAACAGGCCAAGGATCGGTCGTCTGGAAGCCAAGGAACTGTCAGTTGTATTGGGATTAGTAGCAGTGTTGGCATTAGCAGTAGTTCCTCAAGTATAGGCGGTGTTGGCGGCAGTGGGGGTGGTGGTGGCTCAGGTGCTCTGGGTGCAGGATCAACCCTTCGAGCGAGCCGCATTAAATCGCGTTCGTCGTCGTCTTCAACAGCGGCAACAGCGCCCAATGCTTCAACAAAGGATAATCGCAGTGCAATTGGATTGAATATCTTCAGCGAACACAATGGTGAGTTGTTGTTGTTGTTGTTATCGTTTCTTGTCGTATTTGTGAATAGTTTTCTTCTCGCACAAAATCTATATAAAAAAAAGTGTGTTGAATATATTATTGCCTTTGCCATATGCCCATATGTATATACCGAAAGAGGGTGTGTTGTTGAGGTTGTGTTTGTGTGGGAGTAGAAATGTATTTGTACATAATGTCTGCCTGGCTGTTCTTTTGGAGAGGTGAATATTGTGAATTAGTGCAAAAGGGTGGAATGCATTTTTGTTGTTGCTGTTTTTTTTTTTTTCTAAACTCAATTCCTGGTTCTCGGTATTTCGGTAAGTTATGTTTTTTTTTCTTGAAATGGTGCGGCGGCTGTTGACATTTTTCTAATAATAAAATTGAACAGATTTTGGGAATTGGATTCGATACGTATCAATTCCATTATGTTATCTTTTCGAGGTAAAAAAAAGTAGTATGGAGAGGTAAAGGCGGAAGAGCATTGAATATGGTTTTTACGGAGCTTTGAAGATGTCTTGAACGAAAGAATGAATGAAAAGCTTAAAGTGTTAACCGACAAAAAATACCATCGATCAAAAGTTCATGAACAAGGAAATCCCTCCTGATCATTAGTTGTCTTAGTATGATTGCAGTACTGCATATTGCAGCTCGGAGGATGTGACAGGCATATAGATATGGAGCCAGTTTTCTTTGTGCATCTGACCAGGAAGGGTGTCTTCCCGAGTACGTAAAGGATCTAGGTGCAGATCTATAGTTTAAGTCAACAAAAGTCTGCGGTTCACCACAGAAACACAACGAGCGGCGGTTCTCCATATTTTAATCTACTGTAATGATGCATTGGCTGCATAAATTACAAATCCCAAAATAGCATGAATTATACCAAAAAAATATAATTCATATCGTATCAAACTTTTGTATGAAGTCTTACAACTCGACGGAATATAATTCACACTCAGTTTTTGTAAAAAAAAAATGCATAAGGGAGCGAACCGTAGATGATAGAATCAGGTTGAAGAGTGGTAACAATCCATGCCTCCTAAGATACGGAAGCCGATCAGTCAGTCAAAGTATAAGTCCCGGACATGTCCGTTGAAAGCAGGAGGAAACTCCGCTGATAAACCGGTTTAAAGCCGTTGATGAGCCAAGGGAAACCTTGTTGATAGCCGATTGAAAGATCGTTGATAGCCGATTGAAAGATCGTTGATAGCCGGAGGAAACTCCGTTGATAAGCCGAGTGAAACCTTGTTGATACATCTGTTAATCGCCTTTGAAAGCCGGGGGAAACTCCCTTGATAAACCGGTTCAAAGCCGTTAATAAGCAAAGGGAAACCTTGTTGATAACCGGTTACCAAGCCGTTGAAAGCCGGAGGAAACTCCGTTGAGATCTAGATAGAATTTTTGAATTAAACATTTCTATTGGATCGAACTAAGGTTTACTGTTCCTACCTTAGGTACTACCTTGGTTACCCTGAGGATACCCCAGCCTTTGATAACAAGGAATATCACACTACAAAGGCTAGAAAATTCCATTTAAAATTTCTGATCCAGACTGGCTCGATCCTAGGATCCTGTAGACCTAGAATGGCTTGAGCATTTCTTCATCAAAGTTTCCTCCCTGAGCGGTAACGCGTTTTACTTTTGAAGATTAACCTAATGTCCTTGTTGCCACCAGAGGTTCTGTTCGCTGTTCCTGATTGAGTGTTAATAAGGCCGTAGTACCTGCCGATAAACCAGAGTTTTGGCCTGTCGTGTCGAGTGCAACAGAGCCGGTCGTGCTTGGTACCCCTTATCACCAAAGAAGCTCAATCCGAGATTCAATATATTTTATCCACCGGAAATTCGACAGTTTTTGTATAACATAACCACATTTCCGACTTTTCGCGGACTTGACCAAAGACAAGCAACTAGATATCAGCCAGAAGCACACCAGACCTACGAGCTTTTGTCAAGAATACTTGGAAACTACTTTGTCCTATGTTGTTGTGACCTTAGCCTGGATCAGGCTCACAGAAGTCACACCACAATTATTGGAACATGTTTGAGTGTAAACGTAAACGACACATGTTACCACGTGGGAGTTATAAAAGGTTCCACCAAAGAGAAATTAAGAAAGAAACTAGTATCTTTTCGCCTATCCAGGTAATCATCGTTCTTAAAAGGGCTTTTGGTCATTGGAATCAAGCTTCCGAATGCGTTTATGATAAATTGACTTCCCACAAATCAACTTCAATACAATTTCCCTCAACCAAAATGCCATAATTGGTTAATAAAACGCCCACTCCCATCATCTCCATAAATCCCTGTTTATTCTGTATCAAGTGATATTTATTACCTTGAGCACCTGTAAGCTGTAAACCTCCCTGAATTGACTCTTCCCTTTTTTAAAAGATCATAAATCACTTAACAGCTGGACACACACAACAAAAATAAAGAATTTCCGTTAAAATATTAACCAAACAATAAAAAAAAAAAATCACTTGACCACACCAGGCCGACTCGAACACACAGTGCCGCAGACAATGCACCATTTTACTGCACGCCAGCCACTCCTCCAATTTCCGACATCGCATCGCGTCGCTTAGTCGTCGTCTTTTTTTGTCGGCCCCATTATTATGGAAATGGAATAATTAATTGTCTGCACATAAATCTACAGGAAATTCCTGCTTCTGAGGCGAAACATGGAGCGATTTGGTTCTCCCAGAGTGGACATGATTTTTGATGAAAAACTGATTTCCCAGATAATTTTATGCATGAATCATTCAAAACCGAAAAAAAAGTCGTGATAAGCAAAAAAGAACGTCCCCATTTCACGGAATCAGGAATATCGTGTGCAAAATCAGAAACAAACCGAAAAATCCAGACATCTTGGAATGTAATTGGATTGGGATTTGTGGAGCCCCTGAGAAAAGCCCATTATCAGACATATTTTTTTTTTGCTGTGCAAATCGCTCAGCAGAGACTTTATAAATCTCTTAGAACACTCATTACTTTTGATATCGCAATTTTCTCTCGAACGAAACTGGAGCGTGTTCCAACAAAAAAACACACGCATACAAATTACCCGCACCCCAGAAAACAAAAACAAAAAAAGAGAACACAAGGGAATTAAAAACAATGCGAGCAGAAAAAAGAAAAAGAATTCGGGAATATAATAAATTTAAATAATTACGCGACTGGGGGTTGTTCTGCTTTTGATTATGTTGATTGGACATAAGTGGTTATGGTTTAATCGATAGTGTTGCCAGGTCCACATAAAGCAAATAATAAAACGAATTAAAATTATTATATTGTCCGACTGAAGAGCTGAAAACATAATTGAAAGGTTCAAGTGCGCATTTCATTATTTCATTAATTTGCAATGGACACGAATGAATGTTGAAGCCGGCCTTTGTTGGTCATTAATTTGTTTATTATGTGCTCTTAAATGATGAAGAGCGTTTCAAAGACATTTTTAATGTTTTTTCATAAGCAAACAAAGCTTTTTGGTAGCGCGAAAATGTTAACAAACAAAGCTACGTCTGCTAACATTGAATCAGGTGCTCGATGTTTACCAAAAAAAACGCACACCAGCTGAGACATACAATTTAAAACATCATTAATAGCTGAGGTAATTGAAACTTTTGTTAAACGATAATAATAATTTTAAAATTTTGAGAGTTTGGGAGAAAAACAAGAGTCGATGTTTCCTGTCCACGTGTAGCCATTATCGTTTAATTAGTTGTACTTAAATTCACAGCAGTAAGACTTCATATTTTGCAAAATTTTAAAAGAGAAACGTGGGTAATCTCTGACGTTATCTTTTTTAAATTAATTATTGTTAGTGGATATGGGTACTGTAGCCTTATCCGGAACTGCTTTTGTGTTTGGTTTGAGCACGTACCTAAAAAAAGATTGTTTATCAATATAGCAGGTAGTGTCTGTTGAAAAAACAAATCCATACCTAAGCATTGACATTGAATACCCAATGTGAAGATACAAATTATTTACCTACATTCATTTAACACCAGTTTTTATCTCCGGCGAAAAAAATTATTTATGTATATTGGGTCATTCAGTTTTCGGTTCCGAAAGTAAAAGCAGAAACACAATGACGCTTTGCCGTCGATTTTGACAACTGCGAAAAGTTCAGCTATAGGAAATCTGTGTAACCTCACACAATGACGCTTTTCCTACGTACGCTTTTTTTTGACAAACGTAAGAAAACGTAAAGAAGCCACCATCCGTCAAAAAAAAGTTCAACTTGGTTGAACTTTTGCTTTGTCTGACAGCTCAACAGCTGTTTGTTCATTTGTTGTTTGGAGCAGCGTTACCACTTTAAAAAAAAATGGAAGCGAAGTAAATTTGGGAATAAAGCGAAGTAGATTGAGAAAAAGCGAAAAAGATTTTAAAATAGTGTATTTTATATTGACCATGAATACATAGATCTACAATTAGAGCCGTGTGTGAATTGTGTTAAAATGTGTATACAAACTTGACTTTCGATTTAATTTTGACACTACATGGCGGATATGATGTGTTAAAATTTAACTAGCAAGCTAAAATATGACACTAGTGCTTAAATTTAACCAACATTCTAACCCAAGTTGCGCACGGCGTAAAATATTAAACACTTTAATACAATCACGTAACTCATACTTTGCGTATATGTATGGGTTGACATTTCGTGTTTGTAAAGTGTGTCCGCTTATTGTTCGTGTATAAGGATAGAAACTTATCGATTATATATTTTCCTGATGAAAATAATAGAACTGTAGGCATAAAATTACTCAATGAGTTAATCGAAGCAGATTTTGGAAATATCAAGTAAAATCGAGTGAAGTAGATTTCAAAACATTCTTGATGGTGCGAAGTTGGAATAGATATTCAAAGTTTTTCAAAAATCGAAGTAGACTACTTCGAAAGGAGTAAAGTGGCAAATCTGTTTGATGATGATGGAGGGAGAACTGTCATTCAAAGCACACGTGAAGCGGGTGCATCGTAACGCAACGACGCGTCTGCCTAAAGCGCCATTGTGTTTCTGCTTTAAAGCTTCATAAAACACAAACAACGGTGTATTTACAAAGAAAATTTTATTTCATTATAAAGTTTGGACTTTGCCATTAAGTGTGAAAACCTATATCATTCAAATGGCAGCCGCCTCGCCAGTTTTCGCAGTATGCAATTCTTTCAGGTAATTTCTCTTTTTCGCACATATCGGGCGGTTTCTCAGTAATGTTGGTTCTTAGTGCGTCTAGAGTTCGGGGACGGACTATTCGCGTAAACACGGTCTTTTGCGTAGCCCCACAGAAAAAACATGTAACAATGTCAATAAATTGTATGATCTTGGTGGCCAATTGACGGTGACGTGAAATAATACCCTACGAAATAAGGCCCCACCTTAAATGCGGCTTTATTTCCATGAAGAAATCGAAGTAACACCCGACAGGCCTTATTTCAATTGCATTGTGGAAATAAGGCCTCATTTAGGGTAAGACATTCTGTACAAGCACACTATGCTTGAAGCCAATTTCATCTTATTGCGTCTATCTGTAACCTAAAATAACTGATCTGTTATAACATTAAAAGCTGCATTTTTTTCACAAAATTCGCGCGAATTTTTTTATTTTCACACCTCAAATTGATTCTGTTTTGGGCAAAATTTTGTCCGCTCGCTTTGCTCGCAATCACATATCAAACCGATCTTGACTTTTTCGTATCGGCCTCATCCTCAGTCGAAATTCAAAAGAGATGTTGAAAATGAATCATTGAAATGCTTGCAAAAATCCTTGTTTTCATTAGTGGTTGCTTTTCCAAATAAAAGGAAACCTCAACAGCTTTGAAAAATTAATTGCTCTGTCTGACCATTTTGTCTACAGCTACTAAGGAAAAGTGGTCCTATTTATTGATAAGACTTTTTTTGTAGTTGCATTCAATGTGTATATGTATAGGCATACCGTATACATACACGAATTCAAGTTTTTTGTTAATTTGTTTACCATGAACATTCGTTGTTTCACTTGTTTTTTTTCAAAAGAGACTTTTGTCCCATAAAAAAGAAAAATGTAATTGGGTCTACTGACCCACCATAGTGGGTAAACAATCCCTAAATCGAATTCGGCACTTATGACCCTCACCCTCCATAGTGGGTCAGAAGTTCCGAACACCATTTTCGGGACTTCTGACTTCGAGACGAGTTTCCCTATGCCAAGTTTCTTGTTAAAACAAAAAAAAACGAAATAAGGGCCCACGGGCATTATTTCTAAGTTGCAATGGAAATAAGACAGCAACCCTTGTAAGGGTCTAATTTCCATAAGAAATGGAAATAAAGCCCTATGCGCCCTTATTTCGTCGATGCCCATCAAGTTAGCACTACAACTTTGGAATTTAAAAAAAGTAATTATGCAATTAATTGTCGTGAATTTGTCGTAAATTTGTCGTGAAACAAAAAAATTTGTCGCGTACTAACTAAAAAAAATTCCAAAAATTCCAAAAAAAATTTTGGATTTTTTTTTGTTTCGCTACTTACCAGCGACAAATCACGACAATTATCTGCATACTCAGTTTTCGGTTTACGTGTCCAGTTAAGCTAATCTGGGGTTGTAGTGCTAACTTTCGCATCAAGTTAGCACTACCAGGGGCTAACTTTTAAAATAAGTACGCGACAAATTTTTTTGTTTCATGACAAATTTAGGACAAATTCACGACAATTAATTGCATAATTACTTTTTTTAAATTCCAAAGTTGTAGTGCTAACTTGATGGGCATATTTCGTCGGACGTTATTTCACGTCACCATCTCGTTACTGACTAATGTAGCAAAAGTACGTAAGGAATTGTACAAAATATTGGTACTATGGACTCTTTTTAAGTTAAGATAATACCTTTCGACCATATAGCACACGAAACAGTCACTTTTTCGTGATGCAATGGTACCAATGGAAGATGTTGTTTGAAAAATCGGATGACAGTTAAGTTTGCCACGTATCAAATGCCTATGCCAGCGCTACCAACTTGAAACCACGAAATTAATGGCCCTATAAATACCTTTATTTTTTGTAGAATTCTTAGAAACAATAAGTTAGGGAGATTACCTAGTGTTTGTTCGCTTCAGCGTTTTTCTCGCTTATAAATTGTTTTCCTTCCCGATAATCGCAAGCCTAAATGCGAGCATACGAAATTATTTATTTTGATTTGACACTGTCTGTTCCCATTCGTGTTAATTTTTACTTAACAATAATAAACAATTTTACATGCAAAAATTAAAAAAAAAAACAAGTCAAAAATAAATACAAACTCCATAGAACCAGCAGCAAACATTTTGTCTAAAGTAAACACAAATCAAATCAAAATAACAAACAATCGACCCTGGACTCCCTCTGTCTAAGTAAACATTTGCGTATTTGTAGATTCTGTGCTTTTATGAATTTATTATTATTAAAGTTTCCTGAAAAAGTGTTAACAGATTTGATTAGGGGTAACCGGGGATAGTTGGCCTCAGGGGCAGGTAGACTAATTGCTAATAACTTTAAAATAAAACAATTTCTTAGTTTGGTTAGTAGAGTAATTTTGTTTGCTTTGTTTTCTATTTTTTTTTCTTTCGTTTTGCTATAAACGTCAATTTTTGTTTAAGAATAAGAGAAAACACAACAAGGAGGCAACTGAAAAATCAGTTTTTGAGCTTTTGTCCAAAAATAATTCCTGAAAAAGGATAGAGCATACGATCTGTTGCTCATGCCTATTTATTCCCTACAAAACGATGCAAAGATATGCGCAAACCGGCAAAAAATTAAGCAGAAGAGGTTGGAGCATCCTTTTATACCTATTGCCAGGCGTTCTCTTGAATATTACTTTTTGTTTCAAATAAAATTAATTGGAGTGCTATTTTGCTATATTTTTAGTATCAAAAAGCTGGGAAAAGGATATAGTCAACTGACCCCATAGTCATAGTTAACTTACCTCGCGCTTGGGGTAAGTTGACCAACCTGAGGTCTTTAAATTAACTAATTTCAGAAGACATATTTTTTTATAAAGTACAAAAAATGGTTAATAAAAACGCATTTAATTCGTGTTGATATCTGTTGCAGTTATTAAAAAAAAAATAATAATTTCGAGTACTATCCCCGGTTTCCCCTACGTGCTCTGTACAAATTTTTGAAATTTTTATCGGAAGCAAACCACTCATCAAGTAAAAAGTAAAAGTTAAAAATTGTTTGTTCCGCAGCCTTTGATTTACATTGAAAATTAATTTTTGAACAGTCGCTCTTTTTTCTGTGCACATTTTCATTAAGGCACATCGTTAAGCTAATTTTTAGTTTTTCTTTTATTAACGATTAAATTTTAATTTTCAATGGGCGGTAGATTTCAATTATGACCAATAACATAACCTATTCAATTATCAAAACATTTAAAAACTAACGTATGAGCATTTATCATAAAGAAGATGATATTGAATTTAAATCATCAAATAAAATTGATGCGACTGTCCATTGCATAAATTAATTCAACTGCAAAATAAGATTTCACACTGAATTTCAGATCAAGCATTTAACATGCCACTGAAAATTAAATAAATAGGTCAATTTATTAAAAACAGAAAAAACTACTCGTCACTTTATTCAATATGCAAAATGCAAATTATTTCCTTTCAATACAACAAAAACACACACATCGCTTATAGCAATTTATTTTTCGTTTAATAATTTGAATAAATTAAACATGCAATAATTAATTGGTGCATACGTCCGAGCACACACACACTGGTTTTCGTTTTTTATTAATTATTTTGCTCTTATTGAATAATAACGAGGTTTTGATAGTTAGCATTTTAATTTTGAATCAAAAAACAAACACTATTACTCACTGCTTCTGTTGGCCTTTAAACGGAAGATGGAATTAGTATCTATGAAAAATGTTTGACAAAAAAAATGTATAGTTTGACATTTCAATCTGTGGACAAGAATTTCGTTTCAATAACAAAAACATTGAAGCAGAGTCTTTTCAATTTGAGCAAAACAGGTCATTCCCATGCCATTCGGACATTTTGAATTGAGTCACTTTGATTTTTTCGTTTTTATTTTGTGTCATTAAATTAATTCATTCAAACACTCCTCTCTCTTTCAAAAGAACGAAACAAACAAATCAAAAAATATTTTTATTTCCTTCACAAAAATGTGTAAAACATGATATCCTAGATGCTAGATTGGCCTGTCAACATTCAAATATGCAAAGTCTTTTTTATTTACTCATTTGCGAACAGAATTCGACCATTATGACTCACTTGGGGCAAATTGTAGGCAAAAAAAAGTAATCAAAAGCACCAGACCGGATCCACTTTTCAAAACATTTTTTATTTTATTTTTTTGTGAGATTAATAGCCTCTCTACCGGCTCCAACATTCAGTCGTGTGTAATTTTTTTTACTCGTTTTCCTTTTTTATTTTTCAAATTCAATGTGTCGGTATGAATAGGTACTCTTTAGGCGATTTCTGGCAACAAATTTGCATGTCTGACTGCCCCCTCTTTTAATTTGACCAAGTGAACCCGGAATTCTCAATTTCTCATGCCAACTGAAATTGTTGTTGTTGTTAGAAATAAATTGCTCGACTTGATCGACGAGAGGTCCTTTTTGCTTTGGAAGTCAAATTTGATAAGAAAATTTGTAAAACATACATTTTGCACTTCATTTTGTTGATGGGATATTTTTCTACTTGAACTCGCTCTGTCCCAGCCAGTATCAACAACCAGGAAAACTTTGAGACAAGAGCAATATTAAATCTCCGCAAAAAAAAAAAAACAAAAAAAAACAATACAAGTTGAGAACAAAAACAAAATATTTTTCAAAAACTGTGCTAAACTATTTTTTTCTTTCCATCCGCAACAACAAGAACCGGCATAGTTTTTTCTGTTGTTGTTGTTGGTTTTGTTTTATTATTTTGTGTGTAAGTGAAGTCGGTTCTCGACTTTTAACTTCCGCAATCTCGTTTAGAGAAACTTGATAATGATGATGACGATTATTTTCGTCTCTCTGTGGTTTGAATTCTTTTATTTTTGCATTTTATTTTGCGTAGCGTTGGAATTGCAAACAAAATTAAGTACACACTTTTTTCTGGTTTTTACATTTGTCCAAAAAAAGGAAGCACTTGTGTCGATGGAGTTTTCAATGTTTTGGTTGAATTGTCGCTATTTTATAAAGATTTTTGCAAAGTACAAAAAATACATGAATCGGCCGATTAATTTCTGAAAAAAAGTTAAAAACAAAATTGATTAAAACATAAACGTTTTGTTTCATGGGAGATACAGCTTTTGAGCAGTCATCATCATTATAGTAGACTTGGCCGATGAAGATTTTGTCTTTTTGACGGAAGAAAAAAACTATTAAATATGTATTTGACCTTTTTAACTTCCCATAGGAAGTTATTGTAATGGGTCCGATTTTGTGAATCTCCAATTTTCGCATTTCTCGATGTTTTGAGGTCACTAGAGTCCGAATCAAGCGTTTTTAAGATGACATCGGTGTGTGTGTGTATGTGTGTTCGTATGTGCGTTACGTTTTTTCAGCTCGATTATCTCGCGAACCACTCATCGTATTGTCATAAAATTGGTCTCATTCGACGCGGTATTGTGTTGTTAAGAGCTGATTAGATTTTGAGCGAAATCCGCTTAACGGTTTTTAAATGGCAATCAAAAATCTAAGACAACCTTATAAAAAATGAGTTATTTTTATTATAAAAAAGGGTTTTCCAATATGAGGTGTTATTTTGAATAGCCCGCTATTTCGGTAGTTGTCACTTTTGAAGCTGTCATTTTTTGGCATTTGACAAGTAGAAACTACGCCATTAATAAAAATGGAACGATACACGCTTCAACAACGCATTGAAATTATTAAAATTCACTATAAAAAATGGTGAAAATTTGGCAGAGACGGTTCGCACAAATAAAACATTTTTGGGTCGTCGTGAAGCACCTTGTCGGACCGCAATACAGAAATTGGTGGACAAATTCGAGCTGTTGGGACAAGTTAGTGATGTGAAGAATAAAACCCGTGCACGTCGCTCAAGAACAACTGAGAATATTGCTGTTGTAGCCCAAAGTGTTGAAGAAAACCCAGGTTTGTCCATTCCTCGTCGTTCTTTGGAATAAGGCATTCCACAAACGTCATTACACCGTATTTTGCATAAGGACTTGGGTCTTAAGGCTTATAAAATTCAGTTAACACAAGAACTCAAGCCGGCTGATCATCAACAACGTCGTGTTTTTGCTGATTGGGTCCTTGAAATGGATGAAAATGATCCGGAATTTCATCGAAAAATCATCTTGACTGATGAGGCCCATTTCCACCTCGGAGGCTACGTCAACAAGCAAAACTGTCGCATCTGGGGCTCGGAAAACCCAGGAGTTATTGTTGAAAAGCCTCTCCATCCTCAACGCGTGACTGTTTGGTGCGGTTTATGGTCCCGCGGGGTCATTGGACCTTACTTTTTTCGAAAATGAGGCTGGAGCAACAGTTACGGTCAATGGATTGCGCTATCGAGAGATGATTAATGATTTTAACTTCCCAGAGGAAGTTATTGTAATGGGGCCGATTTTGTGAATCTCCAATTTTCGCATTTCTCGATGTTTCGAGGTCACTAGAATCCGAATCAAGCGTTTTTATGATGATGTCTGTGTGTGTGTATGTGTGTTCGTTACGCGTTACGTTTTTCAGCTCAATTATCTCGCGAACCACTCATCGAATTGATCTCATTGGACGCGGCATTGTGTTGTTAAGAGCTGATTAGGTTTTGAGCGAAATCGGCTTAGCGGTTTTTTAATGCCAATCAAAAATCTAAGACAACCCTAATATAATGAAAATTATGATAATTTCTGCAATAATTTCAATAATAGTGCAAAAAATCTTATAGTTAGTGGGGAAAAAAACACAATATTCAGGAGTATCATATACTATATTTAATTACTAGCTGACCCACCAAACGCTGCTTTGCCGTATAAATATTAATTTTCAGAAATACTAATCCGATTAGAAAAATTGCTTCAATAATAGAAAACTACAATATTCAGGAGCAATATATGTAGGCTGTATTTTACTGTGCAAAGTAGTTGTGAATGAGTCCACGAAATGGTACGATCAACTCGGCAGTGGCAGATGGCGCCACTGTTATTCAATAAACTTAATGTTTTTCATAAAATCATCAGTTTTATGGAATTTGACTTTGAAGCAACGTGCGTGTACAACTACAACGGGATGCATCCGCTGAATATTTTGCAAAACAACTAATGTTTTTACGTATTTTTCTACTATGGGAAGTTAGTCGTGTGGACTCCATGGGTCGCACTCATATTTTTTAAATTTTGAATTCAAGAGTGATTCTGCGGGTAATCTGTTGACATTTTGAACGAAAAATTACGTTGACGAATGTTTCGATACTTTAAAGTCATTCATTTCGTGTTTTCAAGTTGGTAGCGCTGGCATTTGATTCGTGACAAAATTAACTGTCATCTGAAGTGTCTTAAGATTAGTTGAATGTTTGTCATTTATGACAATAAATCGCTTTACAACTGAACAACGGGTGTTGGAACAAAAAACAATAAACACCAATTTTTCGAACAGCATTTTCATTAGCACATTTCTCACTCGGCGGGTATGTAAAAAAACAAAATTACGGTATATGGGGCTCAGAAAACCCACAAGTGATCCTAGAGTTGCCATTGCATCCAGAATAAAAGTGACTGTTTGGTGTGCTCTATGCTCGAACCCTCGAACCAATGAGTTCGTATTTCTTTGAAGATGCAGTCGGACGGTTACAGTCAATCCGGAGCGATCTGGTCAGATGATAACCCTGTTTTTTTTTGGCCGGTGATTGTGAAGATCATAACTTGGACGATAAGTGGCTCACAACACGACCACTTATGACTTTACTGCGTGCGAAGTTTCCCAGTGGCGTAATATCACGTTTTTGACATCAATTGGCCACCGAAAACGTGTGATTTGACATCGTCAAATTTTTTCTATTGAGATACACAAAAACCGTGTTGCGAGTAGTCCTAGAACTATGGACGTACTAAAAACATTCATCAAGTTTTGGCGGAGATACCGCCCGATTTCTGCAAAGAAGTGGTTAAAAATAACCTCAAATCGAAAGAATCACATGCTTCGAAAACTGCCGAGACGGCCATTTGAATCGTATTTCCTTTCACACTGAATGGAAATCCAAATTAAATTAAATTACTTCAATTTCTTTCTTTTACTTTACTTTCGAGACCGAAAAATGAATGACCCTTTACTTAAAAAGAGGCAAATAGTGTCAACATTTTGGGCAATTCCTTTCATATACTTTTGCTTCATTAGTCAGTAACAAGTTCCATACCTTCAAGTATGTAGTTAGTATCTACTGCTGAATTGATATTGGTTCTAGTACTTGAAATCACTTGGAAGTACACGCTCAATACTTAAATTACTTAAGTACCGAATATAAATACTTTTGCATGTCATGTGAATATAGTTATCGCATGTTTTCCAACTTGAATCTAGTCACAAAACTTTTTTGCAATAAAATAGAAAAAGAAATAAAATTACAGCCCGGGAACTCCTAGCTTCAGCAATCAGTGCATTCGAGTTATGTAAACAAAAAAAAAAACCTTCTGTTGCAACATTTCAGAGTTTCTCGTGCACTTGATTGGGCTCCAAGTCCGCCCCGCAGTCTCACTTTTTTGCCCGCATACATAAAAATCTTGCTTCTGGATCCCACAACCAGTTTGATGAATGAGAAAATCACTAACAATCGATGTAGTAACAATCCGTAATTAGAGAACCTAGTTATTTCCACCAAGTCTACTTCGGAACCTTTATTGTTCCGACTCCCTCTATGTAACACAATCAAACAAACTGGCGATTGTTTTCTGTCATTTCGTTTTCTTATTGTTTTTTCTCATGAGCATGAGCAACGAACTGCAAAGTGTAAATTGATGCATTTGTTAGATGTACGAACTACGAACCATCTAATTCGCTCGCAGCGTGTTTCCTTCTATTTTATATAAAAGCTGTCAACGTTGATGGTTGCTCATGCTCATCTCACATCGCGGTCCGGTAGATTGCAGTTTAATGGAAGTTGAATTATTTTCTTGAACTTTGACTTTGGTTGGATAGAGCCATAGAGCACAATTTGTTCGTCAGCAGTTGTACGTAATGAAAGTTTCTTCTAATTGAAACTTTTCCTCATCTCGAACGAAATTGCACACCTTTCTCATATAAATTCTCAGAGCTTGAGCTAGAGCGTAGAGGTGGACATTTGACACCTCGTGGCACTATAATTTCAAACTTGGAACATCCCAGCAACCAGAAACATGAATAAAACATGAGTTTCGCTTCGTAGTCGTTAGTCGTCGTTCACATTATGAGATGCTGATGAAGAGAAATGTATTGAAGCTGACGTTTGTTGGTGGGTTATGGTGGTGAAGAGGTGGCTCTGCAATGTGTTGCGGTTGTGTGATATGCGGTAATGCTTGGTGATAACACTCATCAATTGTGGTCAAACAGAACTCGAAGAAGAACATCACCCAATATAATACTTGCTACCTTTTGTTATGTAACACGTTTTCCTTTGCTTCGTCGCATCGCATCGCATCGTTGACATCATCAGTGAGCTGTAACCGATTCGAAAGATATATTTTGTTGGTATTTACCTAGTATCAGAATATCATTCCCATATAAGAACCGAATTGACGGGAAGTGTTGTACAGTTGAATGGAATAAATTTCAGTTTGGTTTTTGTGGTTAGAGAGAATACAATGAATGAAATCGATATCAGGAAATTATACATTGAAGACAAGAAATGAATCTCTATAGAGATCGATGACGATTCTTTAAGTATGGAATTCTTCAGGTGTTCCCCCAATGTCATTTATACTGTCGAAGAATTGCAAATTATAGCCAAACGGCAATAAATCGTCCGACTGGACTTTAACACGTTTTGTTTTCTTGACATTTTAGCTGAATAAATCCCCCGAATGAATGTGATGGAGTTATTCTCTTTTAAACGTCATCGCTCCACATTACTTCCTCAGGCTGATTTGGGATCGAAATATCTATCTAGTCAAATGCTTCAGAAGCAAAAAAGTATTAGACTTATAGATGTTCTTCGGCAACCATCCACTCCTGAATCTTACTTACTTTACTTATGGTGGCGCTACAGTCCAGGTCGGACCAAGGCCTCATTCAACAAGCGTCTCCAGCAAGCTCGTTCCCTAGCTAGCTGTTTCCAGTTTCGCACGCCAAGTTGGTTCAGGTCCACTACCACCTGTGTGCTCCACCTGAGTCGCGGTCTTCCTCTTCTGCGACGTCCTTCCGAGTTGGATTCGAAGACTTCGAGCTGGAGCATTATTTTCTATTCGCTCAACATGACCCAACCATCTTAGTCGTTGGACCTTAACTTCTCTGGCTAGGTCAGTGTCGCTTGATTGAATCTTCGTCTCCATTCTCCATTTATGCAGACAGGACCAAAAATCACTCGAAGAGTTTTTCCCTCGAAGCAGCCCAAAACTTTTTCATCCGATGTTGTCATGGTCCATGTCTGCACCATACATTAGAACCGGGATGATGAGGCTTTTGTACAGTGACACTTTAGTTTGCTCGAGAGAGGACTTTACTACCCCATTGCCTTCTAAGTCCAAAGAAGCTGTGTAGAAGTTTGATTTCAGCACTGGTGTTCTTGTCTGAGTTTATAGCGGATCCTAGGTAGATGAAGTCCTTAACTACCTCAAAGTTAAATCCGTCTATACTGATGTTGGCTTCATGACGTCGATGTTGGTTGTCCTTTCTTGTTGACAGCATTAAGGTCTTGCCTTCCTTGCCTCCGTCTCAAGACTCACAAACGCTCCACTGACGCAAGGTGTGTTCTTCCAATTATGTCAATATCGTCTGCGTATCCTAGTAGCTGGACGGACTTTTGAAAGATTGTGACTCTAGTGTTGACGTTGGAGTTTTGCACAATCTTTTCAAGGATGACGTTGAAGAATGACGCATGACAGCGCATCACCTTGTCTAAAACCTTCAACATCAAATGCCAAATACATCCTTTAGATTTTTTCCGACCATGATGGAACAGCTTGAGTTTTCCATTGTCATCTTACACAGACGGACGAGTTTTTCTGGGATGCCTAAACTAGACATTGCTCTGTATAGTAGTCTCTATAGAAGCTATCATACGCGGCCTTCAAGTTCCTAAGTCTTCTCCAAGATCTGCCGTAAGAGTGAATATCCGATCGATGGTGGACTTTCCGGGTCTGATAAGGACCTATTAGGTGGTTTCCGAAAGGCTTCAAACTTCACACAGCACGGCAGACAAGATCTTGTAGGTGAAGTTTAGGAATCCTGAATCGTTGTTTAAAATTTTTGAATGTAAGTCACAGAACAACGTTTAGCGGTTCCCCTAGTAGTGGACTGACAAGCGAACCTAAGTCATTGTCCTCAACACTCACAATAATCTCATCACAATTGACCCAGCTATTAGCGGTTAGTCAAGGTACACACTTACAGATAATATTTTATTATTTTTTGCATACTAGCGGACCCAAAAAACGTTGCACTTTTATAAAAATGTTGGCATTTTTTCGATTTAGGACTTGTGTACAGAACAGCATTTGCTGATGCTCTAGTAACAGAAAGATATTGGATCTAAACTTTGCAAGTAACATAAGCGAAGTCATGGTTCTGTCAACATTTAGCAATTCCCCAACCATCAGAAACTGTCAAACTTAAAAAAAAATTCCAATACTGTCACCGAATGGTGTTCTACTACAATTAAACCAAATGAATAATAGCGATGAATTTTCACACTAAACACATTATTCTCTGTTGTTTGAGTTTCGAGAAATTCCTTACTCCAGATGTTTTTTTTTTCTACGAAAACAAGCGACAATCATTTGCGTGAGCTCTTCTTTCCGTTTATAGAATAAGAAATGTAATCTAGACGTATCATTGAAGTCAACCAAATTATTTATTCCACGAAAAACGAAAAGAAAAATCGGAGAATTTTAATTGAGAATGTAATTAAAACGTTTATTCTTTTTTCACACTCTCCTCAAAAACTTCTGAGTCAGACAAAAATTAAAATTATAAATGGAATACTCGCTAACGAAATCCCATTCGCCATTCCCATCATCTTGCAATTTTAATCATCATAATATTACGCATTTATCTTCTTTTCCTCATCATAGCTCTCTCTCTCTTTCTCACTCTTCCGTTTACTGTCAAAATGAGATATAAAAAACGTGAACTTAATAAAAGTCCTTTTCGCAATATTTTATTTTTGTAGTCGAGCCAGCAGTTTATGGTGCTATTTATAAAAAGACGTAATTTTAAGCGAAATTCCAGAAGTGGCGACCGTCCCGCCACTACCACCACCGCTCCGCGCCGCAGAGGCATGTTGATTTTGTGGAAAGAAAATTTATTAATTGGCTTTATTGCTTCCACGGGTTACATTCAAATGGAAGAACATGTGCTTTGTTGGTGGATTAGATAATGACGGAATCCTTAAAACGTGTTCTTATTATTTCTAGTAAAAATATGCGTACTTTCTTAACAAGGAGACACACCTTGAGGTTATGGTTATTACATAAAAGCTGTGTTTTTCTTTTTTAATGTAATCGGTAGCAGTAAAATTTACCAGAAAGAACTTATTCGCAGAAGTCTTTAATATTGAGCTAAGTTCGTCTTTGGACAATACATAGGTAGGGCAACGGCACCAGTCTCCGGACAGACTCCAGACTTCAAGAGCTGTCGCGCCACTATTTATTTTTTTTAAACACAAAATTTACAAACAACAACTAAATACATTAGAAGTAACATTTTTCAGATACACACACGAAGTTTCAACCCGATCGAAGATATAACGGAAAAATTATAGGTCGTTTAAGCAGCCGCCGCTACTGGGAATAATTGATTTCTTGTAATCAAATGGAGTTTGTTTCAATGAAAATATAATAAACTTCCAACAACTAAAGAGAACAATTAAATTTTGCTTTTTTTAATCGACTTTTTTTTTGTCCGGGGCACTGGTCCCAGATGTAGCGAAAATTTAATCTCCGGACAGCTCCAAGGTTTTATTTTAATATTTTTCAATGTTCAAATTCTTTTTGAAACGTCTAATTTCCTTAGCCAAAGTGCTCTTTTGTATCCAGAATACAAATATTTCACTTATCATCCTATCACTTATCATATATTTAAAACGAAAAACAACAATTTTGTCTTCAATCGTCCGGAGACTGGGTAGAATTTTTGTTCGGATGTTAAAATTTTATTATCATTATTTTTTCTTTGTCTGACAATATTTTGAAATAATTTGGGTGTCAATCGATGGAAGAAAAATTGAAGGTAATATTTTCCTTTTTACCGAAATGGGAATAATAAAACCTGTTTCTTTCCTCCACTTTTCTATTTTTTTGGAAATAACGTTATACTATATTGGCATCAGGAAATAACTTCCGATGCAGAAAATGGTTTCCTCTTTACTCATCACTTGACGGAGAAAAAAGATATTGAGTTTTTAATTTGAAATGTCCGGACACTCGTTTTTTAGTCGTCCGGAGACTAGAACTATCGTCTGGAGACTAGTTCCATCGTCCAGAAACTCCGAAAAATCGCAATTTTTTAGAAATCATCATTTCAAATTAATGTTATAAGTCAATGTCCATTCATTTATACACCAAACTACTGGGAAATATTAAAGATTTTAATGAAACACTAATAGAAAAAAAGATATTAACATTGAAAGTCCCAAAAAAGTTATTTGTCCGGAGACTAGTGCCGTTACCCTACTCTAATCGTTCGAGTATCGATAGACGATACTTAAATAAATGTCAAAAATGTTTGGTAGCAGCTATTTCTACTGTTGATACCGATACTGTTTCTGATAGAAACCACAAAACATGTCTAAAATAACGCATCAAAAATTTGGAGTTGGCAATACTTTTTAAATTTTTAACAACAAGTCACCGTCATCAATCACTCCACTTCTTTGCAACGTCAATTAAATTAAAACATGCAAATTAAATTTAATAAAAAATTAAATACACCAAAAGTCATCAGAGAAAACGAACTGTCAAATTCAATTACAGTCCAATGACATATCCTCCCAACCATTAACCACATTAATTTCTGTCATTCAAAGTTATTTCATTCATGATTTTTTATGTTTTGCTTTGCTTTGCTTGCATTGAAGCTTTCACTGGCTGAAATGCAACCAAAAAAATGTAAAAAAAAAACAAAAACAAAAACTGATTAATCGGACTCGTTGAAAGCCTGTTGATCGGCAAAAATATGTTTGAATAAATTTTCATGAGACGAATCTTATTTATATTTTAGTTTGAACTACCTTGATGTAAGGGCAGCAAGCTTTTGAATGACAGATAGTTGGCTGCGGTTTGTGGTGCAGGCATCAATCATACTCACCTTTGAAAAATGTATTGGTATCTACCTTGAATAAATTTAAATTGTGTAGACATTCCTTAACCTTGTATATTTTTCGCGAGTATTTGCTTTCCTCACATTTGGCAAACGACTTGGACACTCCCAAACAAAAAGTTAGCTACACTCCGACTCCACATCTTTTGGTTGGTCGTGAGCAAAATAAAGATGAAATCAACATACTTGCCAATCCTAAAAAAAAAAATATTGAACCATATCCTGTAACCAAGTCACATGCCTTTTTCATATAAAATACTTTCCATGCAGAATTGAACTTCGTTATTCAATTCACACTCACTCCCTTAGGAAAATATTATAAGTAAACTAGTACGATAGTGCTATAATCGTCCCTACTGCTACTACCGAATGATACTATCGTATCTGCTAGAAATATTGGTCAAATATTTAGTCTGAAAAGGTCCGACCATTTCATAATTGGTACTTCCCCCCACCAGCGAGGCAGCGGTAAGGGGTTTCGATATTAAAGTCCTTGTCCATTTTCGATTGCCACCAGGGGCATTCTTACCTGCTGATCAACGGTTAGTGCTGCGGCTGTCCGTATTGATTGCCACCAGGGGCGTCGTACCTGCCGATCCGTGCCACCAGGGGCATAAAACCTGCTGATCCGTGCCACCAGGGACATTGTACCTGCGGATCTGTGCCACCAGGGGCATTATACCTGCGGATCCGTCCACTAGGGGCTTTATACCTGCTGATCCTTGCCGATCCGTGCCACTAAGGGCATTGTACCTGCAGATATGTGCCATCAGGGGCATTATACCTGCCGATCCGTGTCACCAGGGTCATAAAACCTGCTGATCCGTGCCACCAGGGGTATTGTACCTGCCAGCCCACAGCCGCATAGAGTATAACCCCCGATCACCGCATCGTACCGATTTCGTCCAAGGACCGGTCAAAACATACCGGAACAGCAACCAACTGCCGTTCTATAGAAATAGCTCAGGGGTCAGAAGACATAAAATTGAAGTTTCGTGTTTGTTCAATAAGACCTTGGTGGGACCAACGAGCAAAATCTCGGCTAGAAAGTAAAAGCATATCACGATCCAATCAATCGTATCGCGGTGTTATTTACGAGCGTTCATCAATAATAACTTGAGTATTTACACTCTACAAAACCATGTGTAAAACCTTGACCCTCGTAATTTTTTTAGTTTACATTTGTTTTATTTTTATTTCTTTTTTTTTTTGCTCACTTATTTGTTTATTCTTGTTGCAGCAACATTTTCCCTCATAGATTTTTGTTTATTGTGAGTTCAAAAGAAAGCAATAAAAATTAAATCAAACAATACACACGGGGAAATGAAAATTTTACCTTCACTTTTTGTGTTTTTGAGTGTTTCCGTTGCTTTTAATTGCGATAAGAAAAGAAGAAAAAAAAATGAAATTCATCATTAATTTGGATTAGAAGCAATTAATAGTTTTGTAAGCTTGAAAAGGTTAATTGCGGTCTTGCCTGCAGCGCAAAGTGGTAGCCGTAGCATAGCTATACATTTTGATTGATAGAAATTAGCGGTTCAATTTGAATATTAGGTTGTCCACGCCCTCTCAAACTTAAATACCTCGAGTTTGCTGTAACGTTTTAGTTCGATCAGATTAAAAGCGAATTTAGTTCAGAGAAACTTGATTGATTGATTTTTTTTTCTCATTGCATATTGCGAAAATTTAGTGAAATTGAAAAGTAAACAATTTTCAGCAGATTTTAAAATTTGTTGATTTCTATTACTCTCAATCCCTTGACACGTAATCATCTCCAATAGTCTAGTACTTGCCATCATCTGCTCCAAAAAACTGGGTTCGATGGTGTGAGCCTCTACTAAATACGTTGGTCTACGATGACTTTTGCTTAATATCGTTGCCAGTTCGAGTTGAAAGCAAAAATAATACAAAAATTATTAGAAAAAGGATCATTAAATGTGACATTTCCCCACTATACTGCTTCTTCGGTGCAGTGGTCCATTAACTACCTCACTTTTTGAAATTCTTCTTTAAAATTTATTTTTATCCTAAGCTCCTCTAAAACAACAAAAAATGCAATCATTCAATGTTTTTCACAGCGACACCACTCTCCATGAAAGTAATTCGAAAGAAATTGAAAACCCGGTCCTTGCCCGCTATAAATAGTAAACAACCTCCGCTGTGCTGACTGCTGGCATCGCGTTCGCGTCATCGCCCGATTACACAGCCGCGCCGCATTTCCTCCGCCACAAAGTCAGTTCTGTTGGAACATGTTTCCATGCGAAGAATTAATTTTTTGTTGTCCTCTTTGATTCTATGTACAAAAAGTACAAATACTGGCTGTTGGTGTTGCCGTAGCCAAAGGCAACATTAAAAGTTTTTTCCTCTACAACCAAACAGGTTTATGGTCCTATAATTAAACTGCATGTTGTCCCCATCTTGGAATTGGCAGTAGCCAGCTATAAAACGATATACACAAAAAAAGGAATAAACCATTAAAGTAGCTGGTTCTAGCGCAGAAGGAATATAAACGCCTGGAATCAGAGCAGTGCGAATTCTGAAAGTGTTTTGTTAATTTGATTTTGAATCAATTAGTTCAGGAAATGATTTTCCTTTCCCTTGGGACTGGCTCTGGGTTTCATTGTTTTATTAATGATGTGAAAAAAAGAGGAAGACTGAAGACGAAACTCGAAACCGATCCAAAAGAGTAGGCGACAAGTTTTATCTTGATGGCTTCTTTTACTGCTTCTGCAAAGAAAGAAGAAACAAACAAAAAACAACTCGACAAGAAACGAATAAAAACAATTTCGTGCAGAATAAATGAAGCAAAATGATATGCCCAAACAGGAACACGCAAAGTCAAACAGGATTCAACCTGTCTTCTGGATTTGGCGGCGGCGGTGATGGTGGTGGAATGAGTGTTGTTAGTCTGATTCTAATGGTGGTGGAATTCTTCCTCAGAATATTTTGGTTTTCTTCAAGATCCTGTTTGTCGGCAAGAAAAATTGAAATTTCGTAGGAATTATCTTCTCTTTTCTCTAAGGACATCATTTCACCTCAAATTCCGGTTCCGAGAAACAAAATTTTCAATTTAATTTTGAGGTTCATTAATCACAAAAATATCTTTTATTGGTATCCTTTGTTCACTTTCAAATCGTCAATTTTCACGAGAAAAAACACACTATTCATTGAAGTGAAAAAGTTAACCTGTTTTCATTCAATTTTTCACCAGAACCAAAGTCAACTCACATCCAGCTCCAGGACCTTATTTACATACTTATCCGGCTCACAATCCATGAAAGACCTCAGCCTGAGATACTGCAGCCCTCCATCGGGAACGGTCCCTCGCATACACTCTCAAGTCGCCGAAACCAAGCGCTCTGGCATCCGCAGTTACTTGGTCCTTGTACCGTAGGTTCGGTCTTCCTTGTCGTCTCGAACTTGGGGGCTGCGATGAGTAGACGTTCTTGGCTGGAGCGTTGTCATCCATGCGCTAGATGTGGCCGAGCCAATGTAGTCGTCTTTTCTTGGCTTTCTGGACTACATCCACATCTTGGTACAGCTCGTATAGTTCGCGGTTGAACCTTCTTCTCCGTTCGCCATCGTCCCATACGGGAGCGAAAATCCGTCGAAGAATTTTTCTTTCGAAAGTGCCCAGTATCAATTCCTCTTTTCTTCCTAGAGTAGGACTGGTAAAATCAAAGTTTTGCAGACATTTTGTCTTTCGGGTGAGGATTTTTGGACAAAGTTGTTTTGCCAAAGCGAAGCAGAAGCTGTTCACTAAGGTAATTCTTCTTCGGATATCCACTAAGGTGTCGTTTCTGGGATTGATGTTTGTTCCAAGGTAGGTGAACTCCTTAACTACCTCGAAATTGCTGCTACCAATAGTTACGTTTTGTCCTAGGCGGTGGACAGATGTTGATTTGTTTGTTGATAGCATGTTCTTTGTTTTGTCCTCATTCACTTCAAGACCAACGAGTTTCGCCTGTTCTTCAATCGCTCTGAAGGTCTCGAGCACACCTCTCTTGGATCGAGCGATGATGTCTATATCGTCTGCATAGCCTAGGAGCTGGGTGTATTTGTTGAAGATAGTGTTTTCCGTGCTCACACCTGCCTTTCGTATTATCTGCTTCAGAACTACGTTGACGAAATCACATGACAGCGGATCTCCTTGTCTAAACCCTGCGTATGTTTGAAACAACTCGGATGAGCTGTTACCTATTTGTACATTGCACTGCGTAAGGTTTAGCGTCATGCGGCACAGCTGGATCAGTCAGTCCCGAATTCAGACATCGCCATCATAAGCACTTGGCGATGGTTGGTAGGTATCATAAGCAGCTTTGAAGTCGATGAAAAGATGATGGGTTTCGACTTCCCAGGATTTGCCTCAGTGTGAATATTTGGTCTATCGATGATCTACCTGGCGACACTGGTACCTGCTGATTATTGTGTTGCAGAACGCTCACACAGTACGTAGGATAGGATTTCGTATGTAACATTAAGCAGGGATATGCCTCGGTAGCTTTTGCATGACAGCTTCAGGAGCAGGTGCTTGAAAAAGTGTACTTACACTCTGGTGAGTTAACTACTAAATTCATTAAGACCTCGTTATTCTTTTTGGCCTTAAACGCAAAACAGTGTTCCCACTTTCGCTTTGACAAAATTTATATTCCGAGTCTACGCTACAAGCCCAGAAAAATTACTATGCACCCGAGAGTCATAAAGATGATAAAGAATATCCTCCTTTTTGTGTTTTTACAAGCCCGCAAGTAAGTCACAAAAGAGCTGTTTTCATGAAACACATGCTCCACTAAACGACACGACCCAAAACTTCCGACGCATTCTAGTGCAATGTGTTTCAACTTTGTTCAATGGCATTTTTCATCATCATAGCTCATAACAGTGTTCTGTTCCAAAATCCATCCAAAACGAACGACAACAATGAAGCCAACATTTATAGCTGAGAAAAGCCTTTCCCACCCTCAAGCGTTTTGTGCTTGGGCCTGGACAGGTTTTTATGGCCAAAACTCTCACAAACAGTTCACATTGCAGATTATTTACGAGCTCCATTAGTTAGTTGTGTGTCTGTGTCGCTTTTTATTTTGGGGGAGAAGTAGTTTTCTAAAATAGAAGAAATACAATAATTTTAACCTAATGACAGGACTAGGGGACTTTTTAGTTTCTAACATCCAGACGAACAAGCGACATTTGAGTGTAATTCAATGCTCCACCGCGAGTCTTCTTGGGGAGCTGTAGGAGCGACATAACGCCAGCGATATTATGTACATCCACTTTGTCATCGTTGCTGCTTGTTTGGAGAAAAAAAAGGAGGAAAACCGAAAGGAAGGATGTTTGGTTGCGTTATTCTATTTGCATGACCAAACGATGACAAGAGATTTTTTTTTTATGTTTTATCCCCATCACTGCTAACACAATATGAACAGAAAAAAAGTTAAAAAAAAAAGAAATATGGTGGAGAAAATGCCGTTTTGTTTTTAAGTTTCTGCTACTGCTCGTTGAGGTCTTTGTAGGGTTTCACATTATCCGATGCCATGATACAAGAGTTCCATTATACTTCTGTTTCGAAAAGTAAAAAAAGGGTGTTGCTTTCTTTCTTCTTTGTTTTTCCTCTTTTTTTCTGGTATCAGCATTTCTTTTTGTAGAAAATCGATTTTGCCATTGGAGAGTTAACAGAAGAAAGCAAAAATGATTCCTCTAAGCCCGCAAATCGTTTCATGGGTTAATAGTTTTTTGCTTCCTAATCTAAAACGTTAAAGGAAGCCAAATGCTTATATTTCGCAACTAAATAGCTTCATAGCTGAGAAGAACTTAATGTTTTTCTTTTTTTCCTTCTTTTTTTGTTGCTTTTATGCTGTGCTTGCACTTTGAGAGGTATTTGACATTTAAGAACGTCATTATTTCTTGTGGATGATGGAGACATCTTGGTATAAGAAAAAGAACAAACAAACCTAAATGTCAGCGAGATTAAAAAATGTGGGGGTAGGTGTACACTTCGACCTTGAAACTGTTTTTTTTGCTGTATTTATAAGGGCGTGTATGAAAATACTAAAATTTTACTTCCCAAAGCATTTCAATTACATTTTTAACACATTTTTTTGCTCGTTTTTCGTTTCAGGTAAGCCGAAACCCCCTGTCAAAGAAATGTTGACAGTTTGATGATTTCTGAAATGTTTGTAAGTTCATTAATTAATTGCAGTGTAAAATGTCATTTTATCATTTATCTAGAGCTTTCAAAACCTTGCGAAACTTCAAATGAATTCATGATATCGTAAAACTACTTCAGAATCCATAATATTGGTATACATCAGCTTTTGAATCATAATGCAACACAAAATATATAATATTCACACATTTCATACAAAGTTTTGACCAAT
The DNA here is from genome assembly GCA_943590905.1 of Sphaerophoria taeniata. Taxonomy (NCBI): domain Eukaryota; kingdom Metazoa; phylum Arthropoda; class Insecta; order Diptera; family Syrphidae; genus Sphaerophoria; species Sphaerophoria taeniata. Next base: position 151,500,947 of record OX016541.1, read on the forward strand.
GTAAAAAACCATCTGGTATCACTTTAAATTTTTAAATATTATGCCATAATGACATTTTAGTCAATGCCTATGATTTAAATTTGCAAAATTTGGTATAAAAACCACTGAGAAAACTCAATAAAGTTACTCGTCATATTAATCTTAACGGCGGGCGGAGCACTTCAGCCACAGATTTTCACTTGACAGTTTTTTTGTACGAAATACTAAATATTTGTAGCGTTTTGTTTGAATCCTCAATATTCCAGTACCTACAGTAAATCTCAATACGGAAGAGCACCTCGGCCTCTGAGTTTTGATTATTCCTTGATTCTAAACCTCATTTCAATCATATCACTGCTTGGTGGGTGTGGCAGGCATATATCTAGATTTCAGTTCTCTTTGATCATCTGACCATCAGGAAGAACATCTTTACGAGTTCGTGAAGGATCAAGATGCAGATTAATAATATAAGTTAGCAATATAAACTGTTGTTTTTTTTTGCCTTTACAAATTTAAAATTGGTGTATTGTTTTTGAGTAAAACTCATTTACATGTCCGTCATTGAAAAAGTGTGGTTAGAAAATCAGGTTTTATCAGTGGACGTCTACGAAACGATCAACATTAAATAAAAATAGGAGAACAACGAACCCTTTACTGACCTTTATCCTCGAATTGGCCCCTGGGGTGTCCCTGATTACAGTATCGTCTTCAAAAGTTAGTCCTTGACAGTGGTAGCCAAGTAGTAAATATAATAGAAACCGAGTGAACCTTCATCTATTTGTAAACTGAACTTGTACAAAAAAACTATTTTTTTTTTAAATATCCATAGTATTCCCTGGGCAATATCTGCATAACACTTCTACGTATGGTGTAGCTGTCAATAAATCGTTGGCCCCTACTTTTTGCGAATGGTACTAGATGTGTTTTCTATTTTTTTGTGACTATCAGTCGAATCCAAGAAAAAGAAAATATTTCACATCTGTTTGCTTTTCGTTCAGCTGTGAATCTTGTGACGCTGTCAGATAAATTTCTGTTCAATGCTTCTATTAAGAGTAGATTTTTTGTGTTAGAGTAATACATCTTCAGGTGTGTTTTTTTGGCAAACCCAGTAAAGTAAGACTTTACATGTATTACAAATACAAACTTCTTACTCAAGATAAAGGGATAAGTAGGATCCTACTCTGAATAGAATAGAATAGAATTTCTATTTGAGATTGACTCTCGAATATTTTGTTGCTACAATTGAAAGCTCTTTTGTATCTATAACACGTTTTACCCTCCAAATACCACAAATATTATTTTTTCATTACTTTGTGTATGAAAATAAAGAAATAGTACTCACATGATGTGACATTTCGTTGGTTAATTGATCCATGGTGCTGAAAACACATGAACATGGAAAGAGAGAAAACAACAAAAAGCAAAACGTCATACGTCGCACACCTTTGGATAGGATGTGTTTTTTTGGGGAAATCCTACTTAAATCTGGATGGATTTGCCAAATAAAACTACTTATATGGCTCCCACTGCAGCCTTCCATCGGGAACGGTCCTTCGCATGCACTCTCCAGTCGCCAAAACCAAGTACTCTGGCATCCGCAGAAGACTTTCTTGGCCGAGCCAATGTAGTCGCCTTTTCTGTATAGCCTAAGAGCTGGGTGAATTTGTTAAAGATAGTGTTTTCCGTGCTCAAACCTGCCTTGCACACTATCTGCTCTAGGACTATGTTGAAGAAATCACATGACAGCGCATCTCCTTGTCTAAGCCCTGCGCATGTTTGAAACAAATCGGATGAGCTGTTACCCATTGCACACTGCGTCATGCGGCTCAGTTGGATCAGTTTGTTCGGTATCCCGAAATCAGACATCGCCATCATAAGCTCTTGGCGGTGAATGCTATCATAAGCAGCTTTGAAGTCGATGAAAAGATGGTGGGTTTCGACTTGAAATTCGTTGGCCTTTTCCAGGATTTGTCTCAGTATGAATATTAGGACTAACGTTGTTCTGCCTGGTATAAAGCCACACCGATACGTGCCGATTATTGTGTTGCAGAACGGTTTAAGACGCTCACACAGTACGTTGGATAGGATTTCGTATGCAACATTAAGCAGGGATATGCCTCGGTAGTTTTTGCATGACATGCGATCGCCTTTTTTGTGGATGGGGCATATGGAGCTTATCGACCAGTCAGTGGAAATGTATTCTTCCTCCCACACTTTGATTGCTTGCCGGATTATAGCTTTTGCTAACTTATTTTGATATTTATCGGCAGTAAATTCGGTATCATCAGTAGAAATTTATTAGGATAGCGGAAACCACACACCTCTGACAATAAAAGGTGTGGTAAATGTTGGAAATGTATGACATTCATGAATACAATTTTGACACAATTGGAAATTTTCGAAAGGTGTGTTCGATTGCCTGTTTGATTCGATTTTCTTCCTTTACCTTTGTTTATACTATTTTGTTTACCTTATATAATCTTTATATGTAACGAAACTGTTAGATTGTTTGTTGTTTTCCCTCGAATCGTGCTGAAAAACTGTATCTGAAAAATATTTATTCTCAGATTTTTCTCAGCTTTACTTCTTGCCAACTTATTCAGATTAACCATACAGAAGCTAACAAACAGACCTATTTATGTATCACCAAAAAGACAAATCAAACGTCAACATACAAAGGAGAACAGGGATGTCTTTGGCAAGGTTAATGTCATCAGTCATCACAGTAACGCCATCTGGGATGAGCGATTAAAACTAAACATTTATTTATTTATTTATTTTATTTTATTCGCTTATAAAGACTTTTTTTTAATAATTTCATAATTTGACATTAAAAAAAGTGAACACTGCTTCCATATTAATTTAAAAGACAATACATTTGAACTCAAGTTTCGTCTCAAGTGTACGTGTCCGTCTCCCTTTTGTTTAAACTTGGCACCATGACAAACGTCATTTGAATAATAAACTTTGTTTTTCTTTTACGACTGTCATAAATCTAATATTGTTTGACACATGAGCTTCTAGTAACTTAGCCGAGGGGGAAATAGCATCAAGCATTGATTTCATTGCCAAACCGCAAATAAATTTCACTTTTTTCTACTCTCGAAAGAAATTCATTCGTGTCTTGTTGTGTTGTGCAACGTGCAGACAAAAGATACCTTTCGAATAGACAGACATACTATACCGGCTAAAAATGCAATACTAGAATAACTGATTTTCTATGTACCTACAGTGCACTTGGATGGCTTGGGCTGCGCTTATGGCTCATGCACTGAAGTCTTTGGCGTGAGGGTTTAATTGCTCGTAAAACGCTCGCGCCGCATGAATCGGAAGGTAAGCAATAAAATAAACTGAAAAACGTTTATTAAAATAAATTATCACCTAGACGATGGATACCTATAAATAATCACGGTTGCAGGCTTTTGGACTGCGACTCTAACACGCCTACTATCTTCACCTATCTACAGCAAAATTTACATTTATTTATTTTGCTGTCTTTTATTTTGTGACATGATGTCTATAAAAAATGTATGAACCAAAGTCAATAGGAAATTAGATATTCAAGAGAGCACATATGCGTTATGGTGTGGCAGCATTTGAGCGTCAACTTGTGCATTTGTTATTTTTAAACAGAAAAAAAAAAAAAAACTCTCCCTTGATGAGCACCCCCGGGGAAATAAAATACGACTTTCATTATTTGTTTACCAATTAGACTTGAGGGGTTTTATTTGCTTGACAAAAATTCGTGGTTATACTCGGGGTTAAAATAAAAGGTCCATCTAGGAATTTTCATAAAACATGAACATGAATTCATGAAATAACTTTTACTTTTGGTATCCGAAGGTTATTCACATGATTTCTCGGTTTCAATGTATACTATGTTTTGCGATGTTTTTCTATGTTTGCGATGTTTTCTATTTTTTGACGGTTTCCAAGTCCCACGAATTTCGTACTGACATTTAGAAGGCCATTTCATACTTTTTTCTTAAGATTTCTGTGGATCTTGACAGACTTTATTGCACTTGAGTGTAAAAATAATTATATCCTCTATCGATCGAATGATTATTTTCGATTGATCACGAAATCGAAAGTATTTTCTTTTTTTTCGTATTTCTTCGAATTCAATGTAGCAAATAACATCAAGGAGTGTCTTGCGTTTCTGGCATTTGTACGGTCAGAAGGGTCAACCGAGCGACTTGAGTGCGCCACACTATCCTTCGACTTGATGTTCAGGGAAATAGAAAAAAAGTGAAATTTCCTCAATTCATAGACCACAAAGTACTTACAAACGTCAACAACGTCGCGTCGCTCGTCGCCGGTGTTGTTCGTGGTGCGCCAACAAATACTTTGTGTATAAATGTTTTCGCTCGTGACTCATGGACATGAAAGTAAACCGTTTTTCAATTTTTCAGCTGTGGGGCACTTGTTAGTTTTATTAACTTGTTTCAAATTTATTTCCTCGTGAAACTCAATTATTCAACACCATGTTCAGTAAATGGTGCAATTTTTATGAGAAAATTCAGCGCTCAATGGGGCGCAAAATTGTTTGTAGCAATTGTTTTATTCCACGCCTTGATGATGTTGAGTCAATCTTGACGCGGCTTGTAGTACTTTAGTATTTGCTAAAGAATTTTCCATTGAATCATTTCAACCGACCCTCTTTATTGTACATTTTCCTGATGGCAAGGTGACATTCCATTTACTCTTTCGTTCTATCTTACTGGCCGGCTTTTTCTGTTTGCATTCTTATTCTTCACAGCAAGTGGTTTGGTTACGAAAGAAGGAAACGCCATGATCTTGAAGAGGTAGGGTCTCATCGGCAGACACAATGAGGAATCCATCTAGTGGTTTAAATCTTTATAGATAAAAATGCAATGGGTTGTAACTCTACTCATTCCCACACGTAAACAGTCCAAAGGCCGGCAACACGACTACGACCAAGAAGACGATGCGAGGCACGGTGTGAAGATTCATTGCCGTTGTTCAAATCATGTGAGCGCGTAGCCGCCCCACAACCTTCTCCTCAGTACCTACATAAGGTCTCAGCCATATCGTGATATTATTATAAAATGTCAGACTGGAATGTGGTTTGGTATAACGAGCAAACAACACTCTGAGGAATTTCTTGAATTTATGATTTGTTATCGTTGTCTCTCGCGGGACATGGGGGCGGGCGGGAACATAGGTTACGCTAATAGACAAAAGGATTCGCCTTTTTGGCTTGATTGAGTTTAAATAAAAGCCGTTTGGGAAATCGGTTACAGTGGGATGAATTTGAAGAATTCAAACTGCCTAAGGCCGTATACTCGTTCACAATCGTAAACGATGGCAGTTTCCGCAGAGAAATGTGAGGGGTTCATTGATTTGAATTTCGCCTCTTTGCTGCACACAGGAAAAGGAAGTTTATAATGACGACGAAAATGATAAATTGTGTGTGAAAGAGAACTTAGGAATTCTTTTATTTTTCCAGTTGGAAACAAGACAAAAAAAAAGACAAAATTAAAGTTTCAAGTTCTGACAGCACTCAAGTGGCAATTAAAGTGTTAATGAACTTACATAGGTTTTAATGAATTTTTTATGCTGGTAACGGTGATATGTGAGGGTGCGGAAGAGCTTCTAAAACCATCCTCAATGATTTATTTACCTTTTGCGTGTTCATTTTCCCTTTATCCTTTTTAACTTAACAAAAAAATCAGAGAAAGGTCTTAATTATGAAATTTTATGTTCTTGATAATGAGCTATGGAAATAGCGAAAAATCAAGTACAATGCAGCGGACGTTTGCTAATTATAGCTGTCACTTGTAACGTAAGTGAAAAACCATTTAACACATTTTACTTGTACATTGGATATGGTGTGCGATAGTTCTCTTCGAAGCTCTGAGGTGTTGATTACTATTTCCGCGCTTCTTTTAATTAGTGTCGGAAGAGAAGCTTTGAGATACATTATTATGTGCCCTGATGCTGGATGTCTTTAAACGTCTATGAAAATTGCCTTGGATAATTTACATTGTACGATTATGCATTTGCAAAATGATAATCACTTATTGCGTTATTACCAAAGCATACAAACAAACTGATCCAGCTGTGCCGCATGACGCTTAACAATACGCAGTACAGTGTACAAATAGGTAACAGCACATTCGAGTTGTTACAAACATGCGCAGGGTTTAGACAAGGAGATCCGCTGTCATGTGATTTCTTCAACATAGTTCTGAAGCAGATAGTGCGCAAGGCAGGTGGTTTGAGCACGGAAAACACAATTTTCAACAAATCCCCCCAGCTCCTAGGCTATGTGGCCGGCATGAAGACAAAACAAAGTACATGCTATCAACAAACAAAGCAACAAAGCAGGCAATTTCGAAATAGTTAAGGAGTTCACCTACACCAATCACCACATCAATCTCACTAACGACACCTTTAGCGGAGATCCGAAGAAGAATTACCATAGCGAACCGCTGCTGCTTCGGTTTGGCAAAACAACTGGGTTCAAAACTCCTCACTCGAAAGACAAAGTGTCTGCTATACAAAACTTGGGTTTTACCAGTCCTACTCTACGGCGCCGAGTGTTGGACGATAAGTAAGAAAGGGGAATTGATACTGGGCACTTTCGAAAGAAAAATTCTTCGACCGTTTTTCGGTCCCGAATGTGGCGATGGCGAATGGAGAATACGGTTCAACCGCGAACTGTACGAGCTGTATCAAGATGTGGATCTAGCCCAGAAAGTCAATAAAAGACGACTACATTGGCTCGGCCACATCGAGCTAATGGACGACACAACGCTCCAGCCAAGAAAGTCTTCTCATCGCCCCCAAGGAAGACCGAACCTACGGTATAAGGACCAAGTGACTGCGGATGCCAGAGCGCTTGGTTTTGGTGACCGTTCCCGATGGATGGCTGCATCATCTCAGGCTGAAATCCTTCTTGAATTAGGAGCCGGTTAAGTAAGTAAGTAAGTATAAATCCGGCAAGCAATAAAAGTGCACATATTCTGCGCTTACGTCCCAATTCAAGACAATAATAAAGACACAACTGACACGTTCTGAGATTTCCCAGCCGCGTATGGCAGCGTATGTTGCTATGAGCTTTAGAGATTTCTTGTCATGTTTAAAGTCTTAGAGAAGAAGGGGAAAGTCACATTCTTCCGATAGTGAATTTTTGGGAGGTTTTTGTGGTCTAATAAGCAACCATAGTTTCACAATTCAGTGACAACCATGCTAAGAATATTCGGTCCGGTCTACCGTTTGGCTTGTTTTCGTTTTTCTTTAATTTAATTGCAGTCTAGAGTCTTAGAATTATTGTTGGCGAATCCCTCTAATTATCACAAGAAAACTTTCCAACATTCCCACAACAAGAACAAAAGAAACAAAAGTTGAAGAGTCCTTGACTAATTTTGCAACGTCCAATTGAACTACTCTTGCTTTTCAGGACCAAAACCCCATTCACTTTGTATTCATTTTCATTGGAAAATTATTATTTTTGACTGTGGGCCAACAGAAATGTTCAAATCCTCCATCGCCAAATGAGAACACAAAAATAAAATTGGCATAAAATCGCAAGCCAAATTGAAACGAACACAAAACAAGACAAAAAAAAAACACTCGAACACGATTTAATTGCCCATGACCCTCGGATTAATTAACACACAGTTCAGCTGAGCGAAAATCGAACAGTATTCATCACAATATAACAATGGCACTTTTGCCCTCTTCCTTCGCATTGTGCCACCCGAAAAATATAATTGAAGTAACATTTTATTGTCACAGTATGTAGGCGCTCGAGGACTTAGTTTACTTTTCATATATGCCAGGCACACATGTGCCGCATATAACAAACAACTAGGAAAGGAAGTCTGTTTTTTTCTGCTGACAGCCTGTGCCAATCGATGGCCATCAAATTGGAAAATCTTTTTCTATTGTCATAACTAAAATCCCTAGAGATCGAACGAGAACAATAGCGTTCAAATTTTGCTTCTACACGAGCGCCGAGGAATGTCCTTGGCCTTTTTGTGTGCCTCCCCTAGTTCTTTTTTGGCACCGACACGAGCGGTGTGTGTGTGTGGTTGCATTTATATCGATTATGATTGTTTGGCAGAAATCCATATAAGGACTAAGGACACGAGAATGTGAGGAGAAATCAACAAAACTAGAATAAAAAAGGAAACTCAATACATACGGGTAATAATGATGGCATGATGAATGACGGCACTTTGAGGGTAATGAATATAAGCAAAAGTCTGCCAAATTGTCTGACTCCCTCACCAAATATGTTTGGCTAAGGACGTGCATGTGTTATTTTGCTGAAATCGATAATTTCCTTCTTGGAAGCGGATATACCCTACCCTCATATAGAGAAGCCTTGCTTTGGTCTAGGTACATATTCATAGTTCTGTTTTTGTTGTTGGTGATTTGATGAAAAGAGGGGAGGGCTTGGCACAACCTTACTGCCAAGGAGAATAATGCCTTCTTCTGGTGGCATTGCACATTTTGTGTGAAATTGTTCTTAAGCAAAGCAAACATTACGACTTTCAAATACTCAAATGTTAGTGTCACTTCAAATAGAGAATGTCCTTTATCCATTCTTTTTTGTAAGACGATCCAACTTCTAATGGATTTAGTTAAACGAAAGAAAACGGTAAGCGAATGGTGAAAGCTTTTCACATTTTCCTTGTGAATCGATTTATGGGCAAAGCCCTTTAGAAAGAAAAATGCACGAATCACACGTTTTAGAATTGTTATTTTTTTTTTTGGAAAATAGTCCAAACAGAGGTTAAGGAACGTAGGAAAAAAAACGCAATCGAACATACCTTTAAATCTTTTTCAATGCTTTACAAATTCGAGTATCGATATAGTCCAGTCAATAAAGGTTTTCACCTAAAAAAAAATCCAACAGTTTTGAAACTTGGCACACTTACTAAGGGATGTCTGGTGATGACCCAAAAAAAAGTCCCCAAGAATCCGACGTGAGCTCTAGCGGCAGTTAAGAGAAACATGGAGTTTGTTTCAGTTTTTCACGTTTATCTCAAAAACTATTTGTCGTATCAAAAAATTTTGTTCTACAAAACTAAAGCTCATGAAATTTTATAAAAAAAAGCTCTTATGAACTTTTTCGTATCTCTTATAGTTTATAAAATAACTCTAGCGGCAGTGAAAAGAAACATACGGTTTTTTCGGTTTTTCGGGTTTATCTTGAAAACTATTTGTCGTATCAGAAAATAATCTTCTACAAAATTAAAGCTTATTAAATTTCCGAAAGAAAAAAAAATTAGGTTGTAAATATTTCGACCCACATTGACGGAAAACAAGTAATTTTTTCATGCTTATCTTGGAAATGGTTTCTCGTATTAGTCCAGACAATAAACAATAAACATTCGCATAGAGCTGAAAATTGGTACAGAGCATTAGAACACAGATTAAAGTAAAATGTCAAAAGTCCCCAAAAATCCCATGCGTGCATAAGAAATTATTCAAGGTCAAATGTCGAAAATGTTGGTTTTTCATGCATATCTTTGAAACGGGGGAAGCTATCAAAAAAAGTATATCAAAGGCTTGTACGTCTTATAATTCTCTAAAAAAGAAATTATGACACTTTTTTTCCTACGAGCAAGCGTTTAGAAAATATTGCGATTTTAAAATGTGTCAAATGTCGAAAATAACGGTTTTTTGCGTATTACTCTTAAACGGTGAGTCCGGTGCCGCTCACGTCGGATTCTTGGGGACTTTTTTTTGGGTCATCACCAGACATCCCTTAGTAAGTGTGCCAAGTTTCAAAACTGTTGGATTTTTTTTGAGGTGAAGGCAATTTTTTTCGTTCATTGACTGGACTAATACTCCAATAATAATTGTCAAAATTTCTATCAGCAGTAAATTTGCCTGACGTTTTTTCTGCAGCAACGTATTGTTTCTACTGTTGATATCGATACTTCTGCCGATAAATACCAATAACAAAAACATTCCTAAGCCAGCGGTACAGTACAGGGCCTTGAATGAATGAATTAAGTTAGGGGTTAAAGTACACTGCTTAGTACACTTACCTTAGTTGGTAAGTGCGTTGGCTGCTAAGCAGAACGTCGTTGGTTCGAGTCCTACTCAGGCCAAGTTTTTATTTCATCTTTCACGGGCACTGCCTCTTGCGAAGACCTGACAAATCTTCCAAGAGTATCAATCTGTCATGAAAAAGTGCTTCTCAACTCTGCCGTTCGGAATCGGCGTTAAATTGTAGGTCCCCTCAATTCTTCACACGCACTCAGAGAATTGTTGATGAGAGTAAGCCACTTAGGCCCTGGCTCTTCAAGAGCTGTCGCGCCACTCTATTTATTTATTTATTTATTTAAAGTACACTGCGACTTAATGTGTGCCCTTAATTAGCTGATGAGTTAGTACCTCAAACTAAAGCTCCTCCTCTTAACTAATATCCCTACGGAATTTAAGAATTTGGAGTACTAATACAGGTGGAAGATCTATCTCCTCAATCTGGTAATGACCTAGGTGTTTTAACCTTTGGTGGATAAGTGCACCACAACTGCCTAGAATATGGTCCGGTGGGTGTTTCATTTGCTTCGTTGCAGAATATGCATGTTGGACTTTCATCTAGTTTGAGGATGCTAAGGTGCCTCTTTAATGTACAATGATCCGAGAGAAAAGCAAGTTTATTCCTGCTTAGACTGATGCAGCTCGATTTTAGTTGTAGTCACCCAGAAGCATCTTCGCCTGTTTTTTATTTATTGCATTTTACTTCTAATGATGTATTCTGCAGTAGGGTTCCGGTCCTAATAGCGGAGTTGTCGCACTTGTCTTTGCCAGTATATCTGCCTCTTCATTTCCCTGAACGTTCAGGTACCCAATGAAGAGTTACTTTGTTGTTCTTGTCTAGTTCATTTAATCTGCCTATGCACTCCATAACGAGCTTTAAGTTAAACGTTTAGGAGTTTAACGCTTTAAGGGCTGCCTCACTAGCTGACATAATGACAATACTTTTATACCATATAGGTGATTCATTTCGAGATTGAGCTCTACACATTTGGGCATTAGGTTGACATCTGCTTGAAACCTTGAAAGATACTTGGAGTTTGACCCATTGGGAGAGAGAGTCCCGAGCCCATATATATACTCTACTCGCACCAGTACCCTCAGCTGTTCTCGACCCGTCTGTGTACGATGGTGTTTTCTTTGAATGAATAGTTAATACTTTCAAGTTTCAACTATCCATTTCTTTTCACTACTTAATTGTATCTTTTAATTTTTCACAAAGTTATAGTTTGTGACGGAATATCAAGGAAGTTACCTACTGTGAATTTGGACAGAAGGTCTCTGTCTCTGTTGCTTATGCATTTTCCCGGTCCAGTTCCTTCCTTTCTTTTGCATCTTAAGCTTTTTGGATAGTGATTTTTAATTCGAAAAGGGCAGTCTGTGGATCTTCCCGACCTGTACGCGTGTTTGCGATGATTTAAAGGCATATTTACTAGTACTAAGGTGAGGCATTAATACCTCTAGCCCTCTTGCAATAGAGCAGGAAAAATGCCATCAGCACCTGGTGATTTAAATGGCTCAAAGGTGTTTATTGCCCAATCAAATCGATTGAATTCTTTTTTTTTAAATTCCATTGCATTGTAGCGATCCTGGAAAGTGCGTATCAAGCAGCCCAGGCCCTGCCGCCCCAACACAAAATCTATAGCCAGCTCGAGGTATGTGTAGAAAATTCTTGCGATTATCGATTCGAAAGTCGAACTGGTAAGCATCTATCAGTTTAAAGACAATCGACCCAACGGTTTAGCTTTTAGACTCGAATCGCTGAACGGATTTTTACCACTTTTCTACACAATGTCATGTTTTAAGCAAGGCAGAATCTCTTAAAAACACTTTAATCAACTTTTTAACTATTTTAAAGCAATTTTTTTAAGAAAAACAAAAAGTCAATTAAAAATAAAAAGTTAAAACAGACAAATTGAAGTCAAATCCAACCCAATTAGAAGGAGAAATTATTATTTCAATTACTCTTCTTAATGGAATCCAATCATCCAATATTTGATTTCAATTTAATTAACAAAGCAAAACTTTCGATTTTTTGTAAATTTCTTTAATTGTATTACGGAACCATGGCGAAAACAAGAGGCATTCTCCATCTCCATCCATTAAACAAACGAGCAAAGTTTGAGAATCTCGAAAGAAATTGGCAACTGGCAAAAGTTTTAAAGCTACACCATCAAAAAAACATTAGCAACACGAAAAAGATACGCAAAATACTTTTACTGCCTCATGTTACATTCTTGTAGAATCCCAAAAATTAAGGTAGGTTACCTAAGTGCTTGAGATATTTTCTTTTTTTCTTTCTGTTTCAACCTTAATTTTGCTGAGAATCAAAATAGAAAAAAAGATGGAGTTAAGCTTCCGTGTAAAATATAAAAAGTTACAATGAACTTCGTCTTTGAATGTTGTCGTCTATACATGTGAACAGAAAGAGAGAGGGAGAGATGCAGGTATATGTAGGCAAAACGTTCCCTCTGTTTAAACTTTTTTTTTCTCGTTTTTAACAATTCGTTTGCTTTCTTTTGTGTCCTCTAACGACAAAAGCTGGAAACCAACCAAAAACAATGAAATGCGGAGCCAAAAGCAACAAAACGGCGACGTGGAAGAATACAACGACTCGGTACGGCCGGCGCACAGTGGCCCGTTTCGGCTTTTTTGGTTCCAAAAATCATAGCTCCTAAACGAGTTGAGATATTTCCACATTTTTTTTTTTATTTTGAAGGTTACACCCAACGCTATGAAATTGGTGAATTTCAAAATAAAAACATTACAGGGTGTTTCGGAAATAGCTGTCAAAAAGCTTAGTTATATTAAGTGAGATAAAAATGATTAAATGTGAATTAAACAAACAAGAAAATTCATTTTCTGGCGTAAAACAAAAGGAATTGACGTTTAACAGTAGCGCAAAAAGTAAAACACCGATTTTAGAGGAACAGTGGCGAAAAAAGTTTTTTTAATTTTTTTTTTTTTTTGTAAATTGACATTAGAATAATAATAAATAACAAATTGAACAGCAGATTATACAATAAAAACAGTTGAAATGTACGTATAAACATTAGATTTCTTGAAAACTATCATCTTGGTCCGTGGTAATATTCAATAAACTCAACATTTCCGGAGAATAAAGTGCTTTCATATCGTTTTGGGTCCTGACGTGCTTCAGAGAAGAAATAAGCGGATCAGATGAGGCTGCAAGCATGTTGTATAAGTCTTCATTCTGCCTTATTCTCGAAACCTTGCAGGTATTTTGATATCTATACCTTTTGTAGTCCTTATTTTTGGACTCCTGGGCTTCTTCAGATAATTCTCCTAGGGGAAGTGATTGATACTCTATAATATCTTGACTGTGAGCCAAAATTTTGTGAAGAGTAGGTGTCAGTTGTTTTTCAGGATACTTTTGAGTCAACAGAGCTGCTGTTGCTTTAGTATACTCCCCAAATTTAACTGCGTTCACAACTTCCCTGCAGTTCAAAACATCAAGTATTATTTTCAGCCTGGAAATAACCTCTATGTTTACTCCAGTTATTTGAGCTGTTATCTCCGATTGCTCGAAAAATCTTCTCGAAGTGTTCCCATCATTAGTATTTCCGAATCCCTGCTTTGGTTTGTCTACATCGAGTCCAAGCTGATCACGGAAACACGTTTGTATCCTTTCCTTTCTTCTTTTTTGTGCTTCTTTGATCCCAATCGATTCACCGAAATCCTCTCCATCCTGTCGAAGTGTATATGCAAGTTTTAATATAAATTCCGTGCATCTGATTCTACCATGCAGTGGAGATATTCCTTATTGGTAGTTATGTTCGTCAATGTTTGCATTGGATTCATCTTGGCTATTGAAACTCTTTTGTGTCCTTTTGCATATTGGGCATGACCGCGTTGATTTTGTTTCTGTAAGTTCATTTAAAACTTTTCCGTCAATCATAGTTAAAAAAAACTCGTGATTCACAATCAAAGTTACTTCTTCATTAACTTTGTAAATGGTTGGTTGAATTTCAGAAATTTGTTTTTTGATGTCGCTGACAGTAGAAGAAATAAGGTCCCCAGTTTCCTTAGCATAAAAACCTTTTTTTACCTAAAATTTTATGACATCGAGCAATAAAAAATAAACATTTAATCCGATTAAAAATTAATACCTACATAAATAATCACTGAACATTTAATCTCCTTAAGTCAAAAGTAACTGCTAATATTTTATTATGGATATAATATAAACCCTTCAATTAAATTTTTTTATTGCCTCCGATTTATGTAATATTTATGACATATCGTATTTAAAAATATTTCCGTCATCAAAAACAAAATTGTGGTGAATTCATTCCCCATTTCAGATAATTTTTTGAATTTGAAAAAAAAAATTTTGTTCGAAAATTCTGGAACACCCTGCAAATGTAATAAATTTAAAACTCATCATATTGTTAGCCGTGAACATTTTCTTCGAAATAAAAAAAAAAAAATTGTGGTGATATCTCAACTAGTTCAAAAGTTACAGTATTAAACATTTTATTAATTTGCCATTGAAAAAACAGAAAATTGAAAAAAGTGCCTGCCATCGATTAATAAAATCGCTCAAGCTCAGTTGGGCGCAAGTTGGCGCAAATTATTTCTTCAGGATTATATTAAGTAATACTTCAGCTTTCATTATGCGTTGAGTTTTGCTTAATGCTTTTTGAAGCTTTTTTTCCATGCAATGTAAAGTCAGAAAAAGGTACAAAAAGTGGTGTCCAAAAAAAAAAATATATATATATATATAGACATTTTTTTTTTTTTTTTGTAATATTTTTTCCAAACATATATTTTACCGTATTTGTTAATTTCAGAAAGAAAAAACAAAAATTCTTTCCCCACGTTCGTAATATAGCTTCTCAAAGTCAAGAAAAAGAAAAAAAAATTGTTTGTTATTAAAACTGGAAAAAAAGTTCAACTTTGACCCCCTCTCAAAACCAAACCGTTGGGAAAATTCAAAAAAAACTTTGGTTTCAAGAACTTCAAATATTTGTTAATTCAGTGAAACAACAAATTTTGAATTCTGGAACAACGAAAAAAATGAATTTTGGAATGACTTTAGCCTAAACGGGCCACTGTGCGGCGACTACACTGTGCAAGACAATTTATGCTTAAGGAAATGTAGACGGACATGGAAGACAGCGCTAATTAAATCTAAAAGCTATACCAATGGCTCAACGTTATCTTATTACATTTTACTTGCAACTGTCTAAAGGAGTATGTGTGTGCTACCTCCTGCCACTCCTACCCACAGACAAAGAGACTCCTTTGGAAAATTTCTTTTGTTTGCCGTTCTCGGTTTCACAGGATGGAATGTTGTAATAATTAACGAAAGTACTCTGTATACTCCCAACTACCAACTCCATCGCCGCCATGCGATGCAATGTGAACGAGGATGGTCGCTATGAATGGATGGCAGTTTCAAGCACTTGTGTACGTCTCGCACTGTCTCTTCTGTCACATTGCGTCATGATTGTCGTTGTTGATGGGAGTTTCTCACTGCTCCAAGTTGTTCAGACTGAGCTTGAGCTTCTTTTCCCTTCATTTCTTCTATAAAGCGGTAAAGTGGATTTGCACTTTGTTGGGTTCGCGAAGGGTTAATGGGTTTGAGTTTGGTTTCGGTTTGCATTTGCATGCAATTATTGCAACCGGATTATGACGTGTTTCTGGGTGTTCTCTCAGCGGCCGGCTAAGGTGTCTCTGCATATAACAGCACACACCTACCCAGTAGAACATTCAAGGACTGACATTGTCATCTAGAGCACAGTCAAAGAATGGGAATAAATTTTGTGCTGATGCAAAAACGGTGCATGTATAATTAAAGGTGTTTTACACGAAATTACTTTGCTATGACTTTATGAGTATTTCAGGTGCAAAAGAGGGGGGAATGAGAGGTACACAGCGAAAAGGAGATTAATACGCTACGCTGCAATGACAACGTTTAACATGTAACTGGGAAATTCTTGTGTCAAGGGCATGTTCCCAGCGAATGAGATTAATTACGGAGAAAAAATGTTATCAAGGTTTATTGAAGCAGAGATACCAATAAATTGTTATGAATTGGTGGAAATGGGTAGCGGGGAAAACGCGAATGTCTCTATCAGACCGGATATTTATTGTACCGATATTAGGAAATTAAGTTGTCGTTTCGTATGGAAAGTTTTGGATGTTCATTGTGATTGGAAATGTGTTATGGGTCGTAAACTTTAAATGTTGCAAGTTCGTAAAAATATGTTAAATCTTTTGCTCAAATTTTGCTGGATTCCTTAAGAATTAGAAATGAACTAGAAATATGCAACGAATTCTGAAAACCGGCTTCTATTATTTTTATAAGTTCACTTGCTGACCCGACAAACGTTGTTTTGCTTTGATTCTTCAAAACGTGTTTGATTTGAATTGCAAGATTAATCTGTTCAACGAAAGGTTCGAGACAGAGGTTAAAGACCTATGGCTCAGGGATAGATTGATGCCGAATGTTAAGTCTCAGTGAAACGTCATCTAAACTATCCAATGTCAAATATTACATAATCGACTATTCGACTCCTAATGACAAAATTCAGTTTAGATACACGAACTATGCAGCTTAGCCTTTTTCCACTTTTTTTTTTTATTTTCGGATTTGAAAGAACAAAGTTTGCTCGAAAATTACTTCAAGAAAAAACTATATATATTATCACAACCGGTACAACCGTTAAAGTTTATATGCGCACTAGCGAGCCCCCACATGCGTTGTCTACTACTACTAATGGTGGCGCTATAGTCCAGGTCGGACACAGGCCTATACTCCAAGCACCCTTTTCCGGCTTAACAAATTTAATCAAAATCGGTTCAGCTGTTAATTAGAATCTCAGTTATATATGCACACAGAGAGTTATAGAGAATAAGAAATTATGGAAAAGAGTTACCTATAAGCTCTCTTAAGACGCATGTCTCCTTCGTGAACCCTAGATAGATAAATATCGCATCCGGTAGAACACTCATCCTTCGAATTTGCTGGCAAAAAAGTAGAAAACGCTTGGAGAAAATGAAAACTTAGTTTCGATTCAAGCAACGTACTTGAAATTCAAGAAAAAGAATCGATTCTATTCCACTAAGCATCCTTTTCATCTGCCACAAATGCCAATAGCGATACACTCCTCTATTCAAGTATGCCGTACTCATAATTAGAAAGTGATTTTTAAGCCACTTCTACAGTATATCTCTATTGAGTTCCTATATCGACCTTGTAAATTATTCTCTCTGAAAAAAACACAAAACATTCAGTAACCCAGAAATAAGAGCTTTATTCATATATCGTCCGGCTGACCTAACCCCTTCAGTTAAGAAAGAAGAAAAGATGTGTATAGCTAACGCGCTCTTTTACTGCATGCGAGATGCTGAATAAACCATTATTCCCATATAAGGACTTGTTTGAACCACTTGAAAATTCTTAAGCTACCATTGATCCTGTGCCATTCTCCTTCAGCTGTATAGTGATATAGATGGAAACTGTGTGAGTATGGCTGATATGAAACTTGCCTTCCGGCATTTTCTTTTCACCGCACAACTTTGCGCCATTCTAATGTACACTCACCACTCAGATTTGTCCTCAACGAAAACCCATGTGTCCCGAGGACTCTTCACTCGTGTGTAGTTTATCTGCAAAACGTAATACTAGTAGTCGCTTTACCCATATACAACACAAATAAGCGCATGAATATTTGCATAAGGACATTGCCTCGTAGTCGTTGTCGTCTTCAGTGTGTTTTTTTTTCTCATTTGAAAAATTACGAGCAACGAACGAGGTAAAGTATGTAACCTTTCTTGTTCAATAATACGCTGCTGGAAACGGTTCGGTTGATGGCATTGAATAGCGTTGCAGCGAGAAACTACTAAAGTCACTCGGTAGTCTACGTGAGTGAGTGAGTATCTAGGATGACGGGCGATACACGTTTTATGACCACTCTAGTTCTTTTTTTATCGCATGTTTACGCATCTCCTTTTGGATGATTACTTACTCGTGTTTGACCTAAGGGTGTAGTTCAGGTTTCGCAAAAAAAAGCGTCTTTCCTTCCTGTGAATAACGACAAAAAACTGCAATTTTCCTACAACCAATCACCGTTACTTATTTATTCTGCTCTCTCAACTATGCTTGCATAGAATTTGCACACCTCCTTAACGTGTGACATTTTGTTTTTTTATTTGCCTTTTCTGAAAGGATTGTCGGTGAGGGAAAAGAAGGTAAGACGGGGAGCACAAGCGGAAGGAAGGCCCTTGAAAATTTATTTCCACTAGCTTTTCATCAAAAAGGAAAAAAAGTTATAAGAAAAAGCAGAAGGATTTTTCTTTCTGATTAAAAATACCTTCATACCAGGATCACGATTGAAGAATCGTTGCAATGCATGCACGTGTGGGAGGCAGCTAACTCTAGATTGGAAAGTTCATCGTCGATAAATGAATATTCTGCATTTTTTATTTCTTTTCCGAGTATCGAGACATCGATATACAAAGAAGGGTTCGATATTTGAACTTTTGGGGGAATATCCTTTTTGTATCCCATTTTTCTTCTCGCAGTCGGGGTTAATCTATTATTCCATGAGAAAACGAAAGAAGAAACAAAAACCACTCCCAGTTTTGACTGTCGCCGTCGTCGTTGGAAAAAGAAAAAAGGCACGTCCTCCAATAAGGGTTTCAAAAGGAAAAATATTAATTGGTACCTTTACTGCTATAAGAAAGTGGAAAAGTCCTTCAACAAGATTCAAGGCTAGGTTGTTCATTATTTAAGACTATCTTGCTTTTTGAACCGAAAGACGTGAAAGAGATGGGGGGAGGGCCGGGGATAGAAGAAGGAGCAGAAGGACGACAACGTGCAGGCTGAAGTGAAATAAAACTGAAATAAACAATGAAAACTACTTGAAGGATATTTATTGGAGTACTTTGTAAACAAAAATGGAAGAAATTTACCGTTAGTTCTGCTCGACACGAGTGCTGACTTTTGAAATACTAAAATATTAAAACTTTGAACAGGGAGGTAGACATTTATAAATGTATTTTTTTAAGACATGTACCTGACAGGTATTGCAAAAAAATCCTTGAGAAGGGAGAAAATACATATATCGTATGTATGTAAGTTTAAATAATGGTTGCAAATGCTGTTTTCCGACCAATTGATAAAGCGATACACACGATTTCCGTCGGTGTTTCCAAAGTTCTTAAAATGACAACGTGTGGGAGTTATTGATCGAGAAATAACGCCGAATTCTGAAACTTGTCCTTATTTTACTTTACGAAAGTGAAATAGCGTCGAGTGCACTTTGGTTAAGTGAAATAAGGCTAAGTTTCAGAATTCGGCGTTAATTCAACGCACCATCTGACAGTCTTTGTTTTTTTTTTTTTTTACCGTAAGCCAAACTTTCAATCAGTAATGCCTACTGACTGCTTACTAAACTGACAATTTTTAAGGATTGATTCTGATACCGCTAATAATCGTCCGGACACTGGGGTCTGTCCGGAGACTGGTGCCGTTACCGTACTCTGCCTCAGCTCCTCTTGTTGACCTGCATGCAAAGGACCACGCACTAAATGTATGAAAAAAGTGTCCCGGTCAAATTCGATGAAATTTTGGTAAAATATATATGACATCATCCTTTTCAAAATGTATATGGGCCCAACCCTCTAGCTTCAACGGATTCCAAGTTATAGTGAAAAATGTGAACAAAATGAAACATGGATTTTGTTAAGTGTATTACTATATCGCGTTCAATTAAACAGGTATTTACCGATTTACCGTTTTCATCTATACCTACTACTATGTACTCCAAATCCCATAAAAGTCGAGATTTGTTCTATATCTGCTTCGGTAAATCTTAGATTAGGGTCAGTGGAGGAAACATCACATTAAAAGCGTTCATAAAAGGAAGTAGCATGCACTTATTTGTTCTTCTTTTTTCAACGTAATTGTAAATTGAACTCGAAAAAGAAACAACATACACAAAAATTGATTTGTATTATTTCCTTCCGTAATCTTTTTTTGCAAAAACTATTTCTGAAAGATAGTTCGCTGATGCGCACGTTTTTCATTTTTATTTTAAATTCAGGGGCCCTACTATGTAACTCGATTCTACAATAAAATTGCTCGAATTCGAAAAATTGGTACTATGTAACTTTTTAACTACTTTCGAACCAACGAGAATCGAATAGTTCTAGTAGTGCCAACTTTATTCTTATGAACTTTCGAATAATCGAGGAACTACGTAACTCGAAAGTAGAAATCAAAACAAGGCAAAATCGAAAATAATCACTCTACATCAAATGTGTTTGCGAGCAGATCGGCTTAAGAAGTTTGTTTTGTAATAATATAAGTAGAAAGGTGTTTTAACACATAGTTTCAATGAAATATTGTTCAACAGATACATGAAGGCATCTTTTGAAAGGCGGCAGTTTTGGACAAAGCTGCGATTAAGTCATTTTATTGGGCAAAAATGTCTAGTAAATACTCTAAGGTTAAAATTATTCTCCCTACGCTCCATTAGATTTATCTCTAATCCGCGACACTTTCCATATTTTTGTAGGGCTATTCAATAGGGACGGGTTGATTTTGTAACCGAATCACACTTTTTCGTGTTTTTCCTGTTTAAAAGAAATTCGCATGAATACAATAAATCCAAAATACCGACAGCGATGACGACATAAATGTATGTTTGCTTTGAAGGGTCTCGCTCTCGACGAATTGAGCTGTCAACATGACAGAAAGGAACAAGGAGGAGGACATGGGATGATAGAAACGTAAGAAGAAGCCTGGAAAAGGGGTTGCTCTAGCGAGAGTAGCTAGAGCTACCAAGGTAGGGAGGGTAGAGGAAATTAACTCACGCGTCTGTCAACATCTTGACGCAGGCTGGTTTTTTTTGTAAACTCCGTAAGGTTCAAGAACCCATGGCCGAGCTAGCATAAGTGAATAATTCCAGCCAACCGAACCAAGGCAAAATAGGAGGTTACAATTTTGATGTCTCGTGACGGCCTTATTGTTTCTTTTGCTATCTGTTAAACACTGCGCCCTTTTGATGAGGTACATGGTCGTCGTTCCAAGTACACTGTTCAACGTTTAGTGGCCAAATTCGAGTCCACCGGCTCAATGAACAACCAGCCAACAGCCGTACTTTAACGAAACGCAAGATCTGCCGAAAAT
This sequence comes from Sphaerophoria taeniata, assembly GCA_943590905.1. Taxonomy (NCBI): domain Eukaryota; kingdom Metazoa; phylum Arthropoda; class Insecta; order Diptera; family Syrphidae; genus Sphaerophoria; species Sphaerophoria taeniata. Next base: position 151,522,116 of record OX016541.1, read on the forward strand.
ATCGCCACTGTTCGTAAAAGTCTGCAGCAGAATCTGAAGCAGTCAATTCCGCGGACCTAAGAAACAACTTAAAGGATGACATCGACCAAATTCAGCCTGATTCATGCGCCAAACCCATCGAATGTTTCGCCACTCAACCAATTTAACTATGTAATATTTCACACATGATGCCATTGATAGGGCTCTCAAATATGTAAAGATGAGACCTTGTTGATTTTTCATATACAACTTGTGTTATTCAACTTTCAAAATGACCCGGCCTTAATGGAAAACACTTTATTATAAAGTTCATACACATTTTTCCACAGCAAATATTTTTTATTTTTTGAATATTATGTCAAGATATCCGAGTCTCGTTCGAAAATCAAAAATTTGCTAGCAAGTAGCTTGGCATTATTGGCATTCTATTCTACTTTCATACGTAGTACGATTTGAAAGTAGAATCGGAAATGAGTTTCGAATAGAATCAAAAGTAGAATCGAGTTACATAGTAGGGCCCCAGTATGTCAAGTCGAAACTGTTTGCGTTGCTATGTTTGTGTGCAAAAGGTTTCCTCCCAGATGAAGAAAACAACGTAATGCGAGAAATCGCAATTCAAAAGCGTGATCAACTAAATGGATCTTCTTTGATAAACTAATCAGTATCGTTTCCTCGTCTCACAATAGAATGCTTGAAAGGCATGACTATTGCAGTTTTCAAATTAGACTTGCGCCAAGAAGAGTTTCTCAATGAGATGCTTAGAGGTAATAACAATATTCCTGAACGTGGCTTAGTGAGATTAAGAATTTGTTCTCGATTTAGAAACGCTACCAAACATCATCTTTGGATATCTTTAATAAAAGAAGAAGAAGAGCTATTATTGCATAGTCAGGGGTCAGAACAATCGGAAGATAATGTTCATTACCTTTCCAACAAACTAAACGAAACCATAATTGATGAAGGAATCGTTCTAGACATAAACGATTTATATTTTCATTCCCCTGATATAATCGTCCTAAAATGGATGAATGGGTCAAATTCAAAATCCACCTATGAAAGTTGTAAACCTTAACTCAAACGGCAAACCGTACCATCATTTCAACTACGTTAAATCCCTACTGTAAATGTAAATGGAATATGTAAATGTTACGCTATAACGCAAGAGGTACTTAACCGATCATCATGAAACTTTGTGCATAATTTTTTGGAGATATAACATAAGCTACTTTTTATCCCGATTAAATGTCCGACATAGGATTGATATAATTCTCTGCATAGGTAGTTGTAGTTTAGGGGTCAGAAAATGACAAATGCTACTTTTTATCCTGGTTATCGCAGGTTACACCGCGTGTACAGCTAGTAAACAAAAACATGTACAATTGTACATGCTTCTCCATAAACCTTAACCAGATATGTAAAACACTTAAAATCGGATTAGTTTCTTTTTAAATAAAAGTGAAATGCTCGACTAAACCAACAAATTAAGCAAAACCCGATGTTTCACTTTTTTCACATTTTTCACTATAACTTGGAATCCGTTGAAGCTAGAGGGTTGGACCCATATACATTTTCAGTCAGGATGATGTCATGTACATTCTACCAAAATTTCATAGAATTTGACCGGGACACTTTTTTCATACATTTAGTGCGTGGTCCTTTCCAAAATGAACCGACGACGTCTGTCAGTCCGAAATACATACCAAGCAGTGACTTTATCGAGATGCACTGGACACTTTTGAATCTCATATGGACTGGTATCGTCCCAAATTCGTCAATTTTTTTCTTCACTTATCTGGAAAGAAGCCACAAGATGATTAGGTATAGTGGGAAGTTGCCCAAAAAAAAAACACCCAATTTGATACAATAATTTTATAATTTTTCGGATTCTACGTCCGTCCATAGTTTTTTGACAAAACTGACAGCCGAATAGCTATAGATGTTGCCTAAAATGGCCGCTATCAAATGTCAAAGTTCGGAAATCCCTATTAGAAGATCCTGCATTGATTCTTAACGAGTTTGTTGAACATTCACCGGGATACCCATTTTCGATAAAAATTGCCTTTTCAAGACATTTTTTCATCGACGAAACTCAAATACATGAAGTGACATTCTCGTAAAAATAACTCCTTCTTTGCGAAAACCAACGCTGTCGCAATTTATGACATGACAGCAATTATACTTCAACACATGTGTACATAATATGCTCTAATAATTTTGGAACCACATTTTTGCCAAAAATAAAACCTCATCATTAGCAAATAATTGTATTCATCATAATAAACATATTTCATTCGCAAATGATGCATAAACATAATTGAAATAATTATCGATATGGTCGACTAAATATGTTTATATAAATGTATTGTTTAGCTTATCATCGCCATTCTATGTAAACAATAGATTTTCACAGTCACTACATTTCCTGTCATAAACAAAAAAAAATAGAGTATTGTTTTCAAAAGCATTAAAAAGTAATTATTCCATTTCAACCGCAAATTTCAATATCATCATTGGACAATGATTAGATAATCATCACAGAAAATTAACCGCTTATTAGATTTGTAAATCATTTGACAAATGATGCTGTGCTTGGGCAATAGATTTTGGTTACATCCGCCGACATGTCAATGGAATGTCAATTGGAATTGACGTTTTAAAGAGAATGAAGAGTTCAGCTGTCAATGTCAATCATTTCCGAAATGCAATGGTGCTAAACAATCATTTCCACCTGTCAAGTAGCTTATGTCAAAAGTTCAATAAACCTGCTTCTACATGTAAATAAAGTAAAAAAATAATCTAACAAATATAAATATGTAGCATCGAAATTTTGTGTCTTCAAGTTTTATTTTTCATCAACAATTATTTTCTTTTTTTTTCTCCGCTTTTAGGTCCGATGATCAGGAGTACACAACGCGATACGGGAAAATATCATATGCATTTAGGTAAAAACACAAGAAATCTTACTTTAAACAAAAACAAATCCAATTTCAAACCGCACTTTTCCGAAATTGCGTAACATATTGTCAAAAATGGTAGAACCTAGAACTGGAGTACCTTTTGAGATACTCATTTGTACATAGATAAATGTTTTGTGTGTGTGTCTGCACTGCCTAAATTTAAATTTTAATTTGCGAACAGATTTCTTCTTTTTTTTCATCCATAAGCATATTTGCACAGAGTGGCTTGCAAAATTTGAATGTGCTACACAGCACACAATGAGCTGATTAAAAATGCTTTTCCTTGAGCTAGAATTTAAATTGAGAGAGCTTGTGTGTGATGTGATGTGAGGTCGGTTCGTTCGGAATTATTATCATCACTTTGTTGGAAATGCTTTAGTTGTGGAGAAATTAGATGAAAGCACCTTAAAGTTATTATTTGTTAGAACCTATAGTTATGTGTGAGTACGTATATTCGTGTTGTTATGTTTTCAATGGTTAATCCCTGTTTTTGTTAGTTAAGACTTTGACTTGGGTTAGAAAGCAATTTTGTAGATTTTGTGTGTTTTGTATGTGTTGATGTCTTAATTAAATGTTAACCACATATTTGTACTCGAAATAGAGTTGTAGGAAGAGAATTCCATTTAATATTAAGTGTTAAGTCTATGTAATAAGCTTTCCCTAGTAAAACGTTTTAGTCGACAATTTGTTTCACCGGAGGATAGAAAACCACCAGACTTTCTTTAAAATGTAAACACTCTTTAAGTTAATAGTCGTAAAGTTGGGTTGGGTTGGCTCCTTAATTCTTTAACAACATTGTTTTATAGGAGTTTAAGAGCTTAAGAACTTGTTGTTTTGGTTTAAATAGTACCAACGTATGAGAAATTAAGTGAAAACAGAGCAAAAGGCAAATTTTGTTTGACACTAGTGGTGTGTGGGTGGGGGTGTTTATCTAAGAGCAAATTCCTTTCGCGCCCTTGTGTTGTTAGCTCTAAGCAAAAGAACAGTCCTGGCGACTCTACCAGTAAGATTAAGGCTTTGATGCCTTCTTCGGATAGTGCGTGCGGTGCAGGGAACTAACTTCACTGGGAATTAACTTCACATGGGAATTAACTTCACCTCAAGTGGGAAATATCTTCACTTTTTCCGGTGAAGTTATATCCCAACTATGGTGGGATATTACTTCACTTTTCTGTGGGTAATAACATCACTTTTATGTGAAGCTATTTCTCACAGAAGGTGGGAATTAATTTCACTTATCGTGTCTACATACATAACTACAACCCCAAAATGTCTTATAAATAAATAAGATCATTTTAATTTACTACCTATTTGTCGACAAAATGGATAGAGCAATTCATTTTCAAAGCTGTTGCCGTTTCCTTTAATTTGGGAAAGCATGCTAGAGTCAGGAAAGCACTTCTGCACTGCAATGATTCATTTTGAGTATCTTTTTTCACCTTGGTCTGAGGATGATGACTATCTGTAACACTCAAATCAATTTTATTTTCACACCCCAAATTGATTCTCTTTTGGGCAAAATTTTTTCCGCTCGCTTCGCTCGCTTGCAATTTTTGGTTCAAGCTCCAAATCCTTAATAATACAATTTTGTAAACCATTTGGGAGGGATTGTAGAGTTAATAGAGTCAGTAAAAAAATGTCTTTCTGATTGAACTTTTAATGTTATTGAAATAGCTCAGTTATTTAAGGGGACAAAAAGATGCAACAAGATGAAACTGGGTTCAAGTACAGTGTGCTTGTAGAATGCCCTACTCTCACCGAACACCAAACTTCAGAAGAATGTTTGCATTGGAAAAAGTTTTCTTTATGTCACATAAACTTACAGCATGCGGTATATTTCAATCGTTATATACCGTTTTAGAAAATGTTTAAAATTAATGAAGGACCATATAGGGGGTCAGATTCTTAAAAATGGGTTTCCGAATGAGTAAGTTTCTCAATATTTTTGTACATGCGATTTTTTTTATATCATTTTCAGTCTTAAAAACTGAATTTCGGAATGACTTCGTTTCTAAGACATTTATTTTAATTTCACAAATTAAATTGCTCAGTATACTTGGATTCTTATTTTAAATTTTTCTCAATTAAAGTGACAAATTATTTCAAATTTGAAGGGAACTAGATTCACTAATTTTTTGAAGAATTTAATTCCCACCGTACATGGGAACTAACTACACTTTACAAAAGTGGAGTAAGTTCTCACTTGGTGGGAAGTAAATCCCTCAGTGGAGTTAGTTCCCGTGGAGTTATTTCCCCGCACCATTATTATCATGTTGTGTAGTTAACTTTCGCATCAAAATCAATGACAAATTTATTTCCAGTGGCGGGGTGAATGAAAATTACGAGGGGTCCCTGATGCTTTTCTGTTTTAATGTTTGCATTGAAAAAACTGCTTAGCATTGGAAGTTGGTCATGATTTTTTTAAGAATCTATATAAATGAATAGCTTTTTTCTGTACGTTTACCAGCTAAACCGGTTGACCGATTTTCTTGATATATTTTTAACTATAGAGGAATAATGTAGATTTAGGATAAACAAAATGTATACTTTTCAAAGCACAAATGGTGCAAATTTTAAAAAATTATTCATTTCCTACTAAAACAAAATATGAATTAAGCATTAAGCTAATCAATTCAAATATAAACTACCAATTTTTTTTGAAAATGATGTCAAATATTTTTTAAAACTATCATCGTACCAAAAAACATGCTAGTGCAAATTGTGCAAGAAAAATTAATTTTTCGCTGCAAGGCGAGCGAAGCGAGCCGAAATGTTTTTTGCCAAACAGAAAAACAATTTTGTTTCTCTGTTTGGCAAAAAAAATTTCGACTCGCTTTGTAAATTCTCAAAGTAGATCTCAAAGGATGTTGGTTCCATTATACGCGGGCAATCCGCAGCAAGATTCACGGTACTATACCAAAGCGGAGAACCAATCCCAATCCCCATATAAAGCTCCTTGTTTCCCTAACCATTATTTAGTCCAAATAATATACAAAAAGCGCTCGGTTTATTAAAAGCTGAAGCTCAAATTATGAACTTAAGGCCATTGTCTGCTCTGGATGCTTATTATAAAAACATGGCATTTTTGAATTTGTATCTTATAATTTTTTTTTTCATTCGGCTAATTGTTTCTCTTAAAATCTATGAACAACGGGTGGGAAATAACTTCACACAAATTTCTGATGAAGTAATTTCCCACCATAGTTGGGCTATAACTTCACAAAAAAAAAGTGAAGATAGTTCCCACTTGAGGTGAAGTTAATTCCCATGTGAAGTTAATTCCCAGTGAAGTTAGTTCCCTGCACCGTGCGTGCACTAAATGCGTTATCAATTTTTGCGACTATAGTCCTTGATGACATGAAGGGATTTGACTTGGCTTTTACTAGTACGCGAAGGTCAGAGGTAGGTGATGCTTTTTTTCGGTCTGCCTCTATTTTCGCGCACTGTTCTCGGCCTCAGAGCATTTGTTACCATATTTTGAGACCGTCCAAGGGTCATCGCCATACATTTGTACGGTTTGCCTTAACGGCGTAGATGATTGACAAATCTACTTCCTTCTGGCGGGTAGCGAATACTTCGACTCATATTGGGAGACTTAATAACAACAAATCTTTTGTTTTCAGCTCTTAATATTATTAAAGACAACCTACCTTGCGTGTAAATACCGTAGTAAATGAATTAAAAAAGAAATTTAAATTTTATTGGAATTTTATATGGAGCATACCTATTTTTATGACCAACTTAAATTACGCTCCAAAACTTTTTGCAACAAGTAAATTAACTGCTGGTCATTGCATCACTCAATTGCGTAAATTTTGGCGTTATTCTCAAGAGAATAACCGTTCTTTTCTAACAAAGCTAGTTTTTGCTTTATATGCTACCAAAATAACCTCTATTTGGGTACAAGTCGACAGTGGTCATCAAAAATTTCTGCACACCTATTTTTTGACCAGCTGTGTATATGATTCCCACGCTCAATCACCTCCAAACCCGCTGCACTATTTGGTTTGTTTTTTAACTACTAGGTAAATAATTTTATCTCGAAAGCTCATAATGCATCCTACAACAGTTAAAAAATAAGATCCTTGATGTTTGTGTCCTCAAAAAAAAAATATATATATATAAATAGGATAACCTATTTACAAAAGAATGACTTTTGCAGAAATCTATTTCTTTTTCTGCTTTCAGCGTACTTGAACCGGATTACAAATAAATTCAAATCCTTATGTCTTCCAAAGTCCTTGTTAGGTATTTTTTGTCTCTTCTTTATGTTTGAGCGCAATGGTTTAAAACGGAACAGGAAAGAATAGTGTTTTTTTGGTTAAACTTCTAACCATTTTGTTTCGTTAGATTTATCATGAAATTTGCTTATCTCCAGTAGCATTGTACTTGTTTTCTGTTTTTTAGCAAACTTATGTTGATGATATGGAGAAGAGGGAATCATTATCCTCATTGAAATTCACTGCAATAGAAGACAAACAAAATTGTTTGTACTCGAAAAAAATTTACGCCGTTTAGTTGTTCAAGTTGTCGTTGGGGAAACCAAGCAGTGTTGGACTTGGTATGTCAGGAGACCAGAGACGATTAGACCAGCTAAAAAAAAATACCAGTTTAAAAATTTAGGTTTTCCAAACATTTATGTGTTGCTTTGTTCATCAGTAATTTGTTCACTATCTTCATCATATTAAAACAGGAAATCCAACCCTGTCCCTCTGTCTGAGGCAACAGTTTTTTGCCAAAAAAATAAAATAAAATAAAATAAAATAAAATAAAATAAAATAAAATAGTTTTTCTCATTCATTGCGCATTAAAATGTTATAGGCAACAGAAACGATTACAGCATTAAGCTTATCCTGACACCGATAAAAAGGTTTTCGGGTTACATTCTCGTTAAATTCTGAATGCAACATTTGTTCTGTTGAGTATAACGTTTTTGAAGTTTTTCTTTTTTTCTATTGTCAGTTTTTGGTTTCAGAAAGCGATAGGACTCATTTTAACTTGACAAAAAGAAGAAAATGCAAATATCTCGAATGGAAAAACTTTTACACTCGACATAGACTTTTTCCAGCTTAAAATTTGAATACAAAGTACATAAATATTTGACCAAGAACAGTAAAGGATTTCGAATTTTAATTAAAAATATAAATAATACTGTCAGGCACCCCTAAAATATTAAGAGGATCTATACATCATATTGCGGCGGCGGAAATGTCGTCGTCGTCGTCGTCTGTTAAGTCCCTCATGAGGTTAAGGCTGGTTTATTTACATTGCCTCTGTTGGACTATCCAAAGAAGGAAAATGCAAAAACAGTTTCCATAAAGATGGACGGAAGTGGCTTCTTCTTCTTCCGGACCAGACAAACAACACAAAGCGAGGGTCCCCGCATTTTTGAGCCTTTATACCACAGAGTGTAGGCAGTAGGCACCCTTCAAATATTGTTTTTGAGAGAAATGTGAAAAAAGAAACTCCAAAAATGTATTGTTCGTGTCGTGAATCGTTTAATTTAATTTATTCAATTTACTCAATTAAAATTTTCGTTACTGCCTGATGGTATGGCGGCTTCTGCGGGTTAAAATAGATTGTAAATCACAATAAGTGTTGTCTTCAAGTTCAAGAATTTATAACCAGCGTGGTTAGGGGCACGGAACATAATTGATTTTTACTTATTGGATTTGAAAGACTTGGAATTTAAAAATTAAGAGTAAATAGGAAACAGTTTTTGTTGTTGTAAATTGATACAATCACTGAATTCTTGCGAAAAAACAATGTGAACAAATTTATTGAATTCATGTCATTAAATCACAGTCAAAACGTAAAGTCAATGATTTCAATAAATTCAAATGACTTCAGGTAGCAAGTGATTGAATTCTTTGACAGCTCTGATACGTAACGTACCTTGTTTTTATTGTTCAATGATTTTAAATTATACTCGCAATATGTGTCAATTTTGATTCTTCCGACTTTTTTCTCTCAATTAATTCAATTTTATTGAACAATAGGTAAATCATAAAATTACGGAAGCTTCAAAAGCTATTGTGGAGAATTTTGTTTTGGACTGTCGTTTCCTATAATTTTGTTGACTTATGTGGGGGAAGGTATATTTTTTTTTGTCTGAAAAGCGACTTCATAAATTAAATTCTCAACGTATTCGTAGAAAATAGTTATAATAATTATGCACAGACGAACAGAATACAATAAACACGCTCCATGTGCCCCACAAAAAATTAAAACTTCGATAAGAAAAAAAAAAATTCAAATTGAGGGTTTAATTTTTTTAAATAATTATATCTGCACACCTGTGCCTTTATCAAGCACTTGGTACGCTAAAGCCAATTGTGTAAGGAAAAGTTTACGACTGTTGGTTTAAAATCACGTAAATAATGCCAAGCACTCCAATGAATTCAAATTAGTTGACGTTTTTGTAATTGTGCACAAACCATAAATGGGAAGTGTCATTCAAAATAGTACCTAGATTTTCATTAGTTCTTTTTTTTTATAACAATTAGGTATAGACAACAATTTTGTAATAAGTAAAATTAAATAAAATTTGATAAAGCTTTTTAAAAGTGATTTTTCTGTATTGATTCCACAATGGTTTGTTTAAGCCAAACAATTGACAGTTTAATCGAGTTGGAATCTAGATGGTTTTCACGCCTATTATGTAGAAATGTTTAATAGTCATGACTCATGATGAATGGCTATGTGAACCTGGCACCCGACTTTTGAAAAAAAAAAATTCATTATTTATTTTGATAGGTTAGGGTAGGTAGTTGATTGTAGTGAATTTAATTTTTTTTGTAGTTGTACAGAAAAAAAAATTTTGACCATCAAAAAAATGTCAGCCCCCGAAAATAAAATTTCGAACTTTTTTTGCTTGTTTTCCATAGATATACGCTTGTAGATGATTGTAGTGAAGTTTTTTTTTTTTAAGTGAGACAGAAAAATTTATAAAAAAAAAAAATTTCGACCAAATTTTTCGACCACTACCTTTTTCATACTTTTCTCATACAAAAAAAAGTACTGAAATTAATTAACTTTAAAATAGAAATTACTTACTCGACAATAGAAACAAACCCTCATAGAGGTTTGTAGTGAAAAAAGAATTTTACTACAAACGATAAAAATGTCATTTTAAGCCATATAGAGGTTCGTAGTGCAAAATACTCCTACTACGAAACTTTAAAATCCGTTAACAAGCTAATGGACGTTTGTAGTGAAAAAATTACTTCACTACAAACGAAAGCAACCCTCATAGAGGTTTGTAGTGAAAAAAGAATTTTACTACAAACGATAAAAATGTCATTTTAAGCCATATAGAGGTTCGTAGTGCAAAATACTCCTACTACGAAACTTTAAAATCCGTTAACAAGCTAATGGACGTTTGTAGTGAAAAAATTACTTCACTACAAACGAAAGCAACCCTCATAGAGGTTTGTAGTGAAAAAAGAATTTTACTACAAACGATAAAAATGTCATTTTAAGCCATATAGAGGTTCGTAGTGCAAAATACTCCTACTACGAAACTTTAAAATCCGTTAACAAGCTAATGGACGTTTGTAGTGAAAAAATTACTTCACTACAAACGAAAGCAACCCTCATAGAGGTTTGTAGTGAAAAAAGAATTTTACTACAAACGATAAAAATGTCATTTTAAGCCATATAGAGGTTCGTAGTGCAAAATACTCCTACTACGAAACTTTAAAATCCGTTAACAAGCTAATGGAGGTTTGTAGTGAAAAAAATTACTTCACTACAAACGAAAGCAACCCTCATAGAGGTTTGTAGTGAAAAAAGAATTTTACTACAAACGATAAAAATGTCATTTTAAGCCATATAGAGGTTCGTAGTGCAAAATACTCCTACTACGAAACTTTAAAATCCGTTAACAAGCTAATGGACGTTTGTAGTGAAAAAATTACTTCACTACAAACGAAAGCAACCCTCATAGAGGTTTGTAGTGAAAAAAGAATTTTACTACAAACGATAAAAATGTCATTTTAAGCCATATAGAGGTTCGTAGTGCAAAATACTCCTACTACGAAACTTTAAAATCCGTTAACAAGCTAATGGACGTTTGTAGTGAAAAAATTACTTCACTACAAACGAAAGCAACCCTCATAGAGGTTTGTAGTGAAAAAAGAATTTTACTACAAACGATAAAAATGTCATTTTAAGCCATATAGAGGTTCGTAGTGCAAAATACTCCTACTACGAAACTTTAAAATCCGTTAACAAGCTAATGGACGTTTGTAGTGAAAAAATTACTTCACGTAGTAGGTTTACGTTTGTATTGTAGCTGCCTGCTTGGTTGGACAGATCTTCTGTCATTTCAAGCAGAGAAACCAATCTTTATAATACTAGTCGTTCCATATACAATTACAAAGGTGTTGGCTACTGAGTAGTGAAAAAAACCGGCTAGTGGCATGGACCTTATTACAAGCGGTAGAGAACGGTTGAGAATGCTTCGAGGAGAATTCTTGAAGCTATTAGCGATCCCATTGAAAATCCAAGAATTGAACGGTATGTACATATCCATGTACATATTTACATATATGTATTCATTTCATGTAAATCCGTTGAGGACTCACTTCTTTTGTATCAGTGGGTAGTTATACTTTATTTACTTAAGGTGGCGCTACGGTCTGGGGTGGAGTTGGGCCTCAACCAACAGTGAGTATATTGCACCAAATTTTGAGGGAATTTTTGGGTAGTGGCGAAGATGGGTTTTAAGCATTTTGTACAAAATTGATGTACATGTACATGAGATATGAAATATGGCCAGAATAGCGGGTAGTGGGGTGGTGGGGCAGTGCGTAGTGGGTAGCGGGGTAACATTGTATTGTGTAGTCTTTAGGAGGTAGAGTGTAGAAGTAGTGGGTAGCGGGTAGTGGGGTTACCGGGTAGCTGGATAACGAGGCAGCGGGTATGGGTAGACATAGCGGGTATTGGGGTAGTGCAAAGTGGGGAGCGGGTAGAGAGTAGCGGGTAGTGTAGCAGCGGGATACTAACTAAAGGGCCTTTATTTATCGATTGAGGCAATACGAAGTCTGCAGGGTCAGCTAGTTAAAAATAAAATTGAGGTTATTAAAACAAATGTCAAATCACAGTCGTGTCAAACAGCTGTTGTGTACAAAGGTCAATAAGTATTAAGGTGGGTTCACAGTACACAAATCTGCCATTTGTTTATGTTGTTGAATGTAAACCCCCTTAAATGAAGAATCAACGCACTGGAATTTCGAGAGCTGGGTCGACTTTTCGACTAGTTGCTTGAAAACTATTCTGATCGGAAAACTGGATGATTGTGTTTTGTATAACATAAAAAAAGTTCATTAAATATGAATAAGCAAAAGACTTCGGATTCAATCTTTATCTACCTCGAAAGAAATGTTTTTCTGATGATAGTTATCAATTTCTCAATATCGAATCCATTTGAACCAGAATATACCTATAAGTCTTATCCCATGTGGCTTACGAAATTCGAAACCTTTCTTCCCAATATTTATTTAAAAATAATATTCCTAACATACCTACTCTTCCAATCCCCCGATCATTATTTGTAAATTTGAGCTTTTCCCTAGATACCTACCTTTTTGAGTCCATTTTTTTCCTTCTCGTTCGACTTCGTACTTCGTAGCATGGAAATGGAAATATATTTTTTTGAATTATTTATTGATCAATATTGTTTTTATGAAAGCATTAGCGAAGAACATACACAAGTCACAAATTGTTCTTTCCACATTCTTCTTTTTTTTCTTTTCATCAAGACAAATGGGCACACACCGGAAATTATCTTGATGCCTTTAATATGTTCTTAGGCAATTCAATTGGGTGAAAGAGTAGCTTCATTCTTTAATAAAAATATGCCGGTCGGGCTTGGGACTTCGCCTCAGTCCAGTGCGCACAGTGGGAAAGAGTTTTCAAATGGCAATAAATCCAACAAATTTATTAAAGCATTCATTTCAGATCGTCGTTTGACAACATTGTATTCTGCTGTTTTGCTTCTTTTTTTAACATGAAATGAAAATATTGAAAACAACTAATTGAATATTTCCGGTTAAGTAAAGTATAAAAGAAGTTTAATGTTCTCTTTTCTTTCTTGTTTCCCAACTTGCAATTTTAATTAATCATTGACGGAAACAAAGTCAAAAAGGAAAACAATATGTATGCGGTATGCCTGATTTATTTAACATTGTTTTGCACGAAGTCGGTCGGTTCATGAGGTGAATTTTTGAGAATTTCGGAAAAGAACCTTAAGTCTTTCAATCTGCTGATGACACTTTTTTCCATTGAAGACCGAAAACGGTAGAATAGGAAACGTAAACGTATCCAATAATGACTTTTTCTGTGGTAAATGAAATTTTGTTGACTTGAAAGGAGTAGGTATTGATATGACAGTGATTGATGATGTGTTCGGAGTTTGGTAAACAAAAAGTATAAAAAGGAATTTTGCTGATTTTCAGTAAGATAAGGTTAACCTCTTATTCACATGAAAGACGAAACTTGCGTCTTGTGTCAGAAGATAGAGGATTGGTCGAACTTGAATTAAAAGCTGTTTGGAAGAAATTGATATGTATGGATGTAGGCTATTCCAGGATCGATCGAAGTAATTTTAACTAAGTCAAGTCCCAAAAATAGAAGATTACACAATTTCAATTCTGAAGCTTAATCAAGCTGGGGCCATGTTCTGTAACTTATCACTCAAAGTGATAAACGCAAGGAATCGAAACAAATTGCATTGAAATTGTTTCGATTCCTTGCGTTTATCACTTTTTTCTTGCGAGTGATAGGTTACAGAACATGGGTCCAGGTCTGGAGACGTAGATGGGGGTTGAAAGATTTATGAAATAGGTCGAGTCGGAATCAGAACACTGTAGGTATTATTATTTACTTACTTACTTACTTACTTACTTATGGTGGCGCTACAGTCCAGGTCGGACCAGGACCTCATCCAACAAATGTCTCCAGCCAGCTCGGTCCCAGCTAGTTGTCTCCAGTTTCGCAACCCAAGTTGGTTCAGATCTTCTACCAGCTGTGTGCAGCAACTGAATCGCGGTCATCCTCTTCTGCGACGTCATTCCGGTTTGGATCCGAAGACTCTACGAGCAATGTGCCATTAGGTTTATTCCGACCATGATGGAAGAGCTTGAGTTTTCCATTGTCACTTTACACAGACGGACGAGGTTTTTTGTGGGATGCCAAAACTATAGACATTGCTCTGTATACGTAGTTGGTCTCAATAGACGCTGTCATACGCGGCCTTGAAATCGATGAAAAGGTGGTAGGTATTGATTTGATTTCCGGGGTCTTCTCCAAGATCTACCGTAAAGTAAATATTTGATCGATAGTGGTCTTTCCGGGTCTGAAGCCACACTGATAAGGACCTATCATGTTGTTGACGAAAGGCTTCAAACGTTCACACAGCATGGCAGACAACATCTGGTAGGCGATGTTTAGGAGACTTATACCTCTGTAGTTGGTGCAGTTCAGGGGATCTCCTTTCTTGAAGATCGGGCATACGATGCTGAGGTTCCATTCGTCGGACATGCTTTCCTCTGACAAAATTTTAGAGATGAGGTGGTGCACGCTCCTAAAAAAATCATCTCCAGCTGCTTTGTACAGTTCGGCGGGTGGGCCGTCTGCTCCAGCTTCATTTCGTCAACGTCGCACAGTGTGAAATTTCGCTCATCTAGCGGAATAAAATTAATAGCGCTTACAAATTAAATTTTTTTTTAGTGATTCTTTCGCAAGATTCAACAAATATTTTCAGAGAATGATATTTAACAAGAACTATTTATTAAAACAGCCAAATTTTTAATTTGCAGAGATCGGAATGTACATGTTTTTTGCCTAGATTAGACCCATACCAAAGAGTGAATTAAGGTTGTAATTTTTTTTCTTCTTTTAAATTTTATGTATCAGATTCATAACAAATATGTACAAAAATAAGTTAAACTTCAATTTTTTTACATATCGACACACGTTTTTGACTTAAAGACCTCTTAACTCACGTGTTTTTTGCATTTTGCAGACCTTTACTAAAAATAAAATTTTTCTTCCCAAACAGTTTTTTGTTTAGTTTTCATAATGAATATGTATTAAAATATAACTGAATTACAAAGATTTGTATAGTTACCAAATTTTGGAACAAACGGCCCTGTACAAGTGCATATTTAGTGCACATACAAATGTCCAGTTTGTACAGATAAAAAATTCTGACCAAAAATCCTGCTGTTTCTTTTTTGTTTAGATTTGTAAAAAATAATAACATATAAAAACACAATAATAGACAACACTTAATAAAATTTTTAACAAAAATTTACTCCGAATTCCTCAAGCAGCTTACATTTCGAATTGAAATTCTAATACTAGGGACTTTGAGGCTGATTTTTTGATTATTCCCGTGTATCTCCATTTTGGCTTAACCGATTTCGTTAAAATTTTGCACAATTATACTTAACATTATCCTCAGTGATATTTCATTCCAAGATATTATTCAAAATATATTCCTCAGTAACAAAAAAATCGGAAAAGAGATCCATTTTTGTAGTACCTTTTGGGTTTATAACACATTTTTCTAGATTTCTCAAAAACGGCTCAGCCAATTTTTTGAAAATTTCGTCAGCACGTTAATATGCAATGTCTTAATAATGTTGCATACCAAAAAAATTGATAAGTGTTTTAATTTCCCCGATTATTTTACAAGGAGTGGATTCTGTAGCTCTGCTCCCATTTTTGTTTTATAGTGCCCACTAGTCTACGAACAAACATCTCCAATTCTCGGCAGGGACCTTCAATTCAATTTGCTGCAGCAATGCACTCGTAAACTTTTCTAAATTTCTCGGTTTTTGGAGCTTGGTGGCAAATTTCGAAAACGGTCATCCTATACATTTTTCTGCAATTGGAAAATATTTGTATGGGGGCTGCAAAAGGTTGCAAGAAATTACCTTTAATTTTTGTTGAGAAAAGCTTGCAGAATAAATATGTGTAAAATTTATCGCGGGGACGCGAAGGTATATGTAAAAAAATTACCTCCAAAGTTGAAAAAAATAATTTTTTTGACTGTCTTAAAAAAATTCATTTTAAAAATATAAAAATAAAATCTAAATTCGTAAAACTCACTCCAAACTGTTCTGCAAGCTTCAAAATGTAAAAAGAAAAAGTCACTTTGTTAATCGGACCACGCAATTAGAAACTGCAAAACTGAGCCTATCGGCTATGTGATGACTTCAGTTTTTTGTTTAGCATAATGTCTCACTTTGACAACTTACCATACAAAACCAAACCGCTATAAAAATCTCTCACCATCAAAAATAATTTCATTGTTATATTGAGAACTGGTAAAAATTGGTATTACACTTGATAACTCAACTTTATTTTTTCATTAAGTTCCGCCAGATAGTGAAAATTTTACACTGTGCGTCGGGTGGGTGGAATTGGTATTATTTACATTCGACCATAGCTAACTGACTTATAGGTTCACCGAAAGCGTTACGGTTTAGGTCATGCCTAATCAAACAAGCTTCTGCATCTTTTTGGGACCTAGTTATTTGCCTTCTGGCTTAGAGTGTTAAACTTGATCCGCTAACTTCATTGTGTTGTCTTTCGGAATTGGAAATACTTTTGTCTCCTTATGTAGCTTTTGCTTCATGATGATGAGTGTCCAATGAAGAAGCCCTTTAGTTGCTCGAGAGAGGATTTTAATAATAGATTTCCTTCTTATTGCAAGGCATATGTCTTTGTGTGAATTTAAAGCGGTTGTCAGCCTTGATACACGTTACACCTAATGGCTGAATCACAAACACGCTGAAATGTCAATAGCATTGTCTTCTTTTAAATTACGATGAATCCGCTTCGAGTCTACTTTGAATGACATTTCTCCGTCTATATTCATCATCCCTCCAAAAATAAATTAATTTTGTTTGTCTTCTTTTTAACAGCTGTTCAGCTGTCAGACAAAGCAAATACTCAGCATATGTGAACTAGAATTTGGAGTCACGTTACGTAACGTTACCTACGAAACGCATTGCATTCTTATAGCTGAACTCGTAAACGTTAGGCGAAGCCGAAGCTAAAGCGTGTTTCTGTTTTAGCCTTTTATGTTTCAGCCATAACTTCCCCAAAGTGCCCTTCTTTGTTGAACACATAATCCTGATCTCATTATCCGTAAAACCTGTCTTTGTTTCAGGTCTTCAAGGCATTTTAATGTTAATGTCATCGCCATATCCTAGAAATTAAAAAAAGTATTGATTGATTAGCGGGAACACATTGAATTGACTGCTCGTCAATTTCTGCTGTCAACGGATGCAAAAAGTAGAAAGTTGACCAGCTCTGTCCGTCGTATCCGTCACGTATTTTGCTTATGGGATGCGTTCCATAAGAACATGTGCATCCTATTGAGCTGTCAGTTAAAAACGTCAACGCTGACGGATTGACATATCCGACATCCACTCAGCTCCATGTGTAACTCTTTAGGTTTGCAGAAGTTACTTAAAAGAAGCCTTATGTTCAAAAGGTCATTAAAGTCCACTTTCATTTCTATTGTATAAGCACCTTCCTCTTCACGACATGAACTCTTGACTGTGTTCTTTATAAATTAAAACTTCATTTCAAATGTCTTTTCAGATACTTAAATGTTTACACGAGCAAATATATCAGCAGTAATCCAAACAACACTTAGTTGAACCATTAGGGCCAAGCTTAGATACATAATTGTCATGTCATAGTAATTAACCTAACTGAACTTAAGACGTCTTTACAAAACAAGAAAAATAGTTTAATGCCAGCTACAAAGAGATTTCTTTTTTATAGCAAATGTGTTTGCGTTTTTTTTCGCTATAAATATAAAACTCTTACATGACTTGCTCTATTACATCCAACGCAACGGTTAACCGCAATATAATTTCGCTTGGCGATAAGAAATCATCAGACGTCGTACTAACCACTCCCCAAGAACAATTAAATGCATTTAAACGTTTCTTGATTATTTCATACTCGCACAAGAGATATACAAACTACACGCCTCAGCTGGAAGTCGTAAAAACCAGTTTCACCTCCCATAATTCGCTTTATATGAGGCTTCAATTTCTCCAGCAATTTTTTATCGAAACGAAATAATCTGTCAATTCCATAGGCTAACATTTTTCGTAGATAATCTATTTCATGAATTTTTTGCTTTTTTTACAGAAGCCCTCCTGCAATCACGTCCATTGCCTCACATTCCGCCCGGATCGAGCCTCCTCGAAGCCGAACTAATCGCCCAGAGTCAGGATGGCTCTTTGCACAATACACAAAGCCATAGTCAGGGACCAAGTTCGACGACATCCGGTTTTGAATCAGCCCACCGATGGACATCGAAAGAGAATCTCCTTGCTCCCGGTCCCGAAGAGGATGATCCGCAATTATTTGTTGCACTCTATGATTTCCAAGCTGGCGGAGAGAATCAACTTAGTCTGAAGAAGGGCGAACAAGTCCGAATATTGTCATACAACAAATCAGGTGAATGGTGTGAAGCCCATTCAGATTCAGGCAATGTCGGTTGGGTGCCATCAAACTATGTAACACCATTGAATTCGCTTGAAAAGCATTCATGGTATCATGGACCAATATCCAGAAATGCAGCCGAATATCTACTGAGTTCGGGCATAAATGGAAGTTTTTTGGTGCGCGAGAGTGAAAGCTCACCCGGCCAAAGAAGTATTAGTTTAAGATACGAGGGACGAGTCTATCACTATCGCATTTCGGAAGATTCCGATGGCAAAGTCTATGTCACACCGGAGGCTAAATTTAATACGTTGGCCGAGTTGGTGCATCATCATAGTGTACCACATGAAGGCCATGGACTGATTACACCCCTACTTTATCCAGCACCAAAGCAAAATAAACCTACTGTATTTCCGTTAAGTCCGGAACCGGACGAATGGGAGATTTGTCGCACGGACATTGTGATGAAGCACAAATTGGGCGGTGGGCAGTATGGCGAGGTGTACGAAGCGATTTGGAAGCGTTATGGCAACACAGTGGCTGTAAAGACGCTCAAAGAAGACACGATGGCTTTGAAGGACTTCCTGGAAGAAGCTGCCATAATGAAGGAAATGAAACATCCCAATCTTGTCCAGCTCATAGGTAAGACTAGTTTCCCTTCAAAACTTGAACATGTTTGACATTTCTCAATTCAAAGGTGTCTGCACTCGAGAACCCCCTTTCTACATCATCACCGAATTCATGAGCCACGGCAACTTGTTGGACTTTTTGCGATCTGCTGGCCGAGAAACCCTTGACGCAGTAGCTCTGCTCTATATGGCAACACAAATTGCCTCGGGTATGAGCTATTTAGAATCGCGCAACTACATTCATCGTGATTTAGCCGCTCGTAATTGTCTGGTCGGCGATAATAAGCTTGTCAAAGTTGCCGATTTCGGTTTGGCTCGTTTAATGCGTGATGACACATACACCGCCCACGCTGGAGCCAAATTTCCAATCAAATGGACAGCACCAGAAGGCTTAGCCTACAATAAATTCAGTACGAAGTCTGATGTCTGGGCATTTGGTGTATTGCTGTGGGAAATCGCCACCTATGGAATGTCTCCATATCCCGGAATCGACTTGACCGATGTCTTCCATAAATTGGAGAAAGGCTATCGCATGGAGAGACCACCGGGTTGTCCACCAGAAGTGTACGATTTGATGAGACAGTGCTGGCAATGGAATGCCCAAGATCGACCAACATTCAAGAGCATTCACCATGCGCTGGAGCATATGTTTCAGGTAAGTTTGGTTGTGGGCAGTGAACGGTTCATTTTTATATTCTTAGGCTGTGTCTGATTCATAGGAATCATCGATTACGGAAGCAGTTGAGAAACAACTAAACGCTTCACAAACCCTCACCCCGCAAATGGGAAAAAAGCCGCAGATGGGGGGCGGTGGTGGTGGCGGAGGTAGTGGAGGTCACCATGATCAACAAGCTAGCACACCGCTATCAGGTATGTTTCTTATCCTATGTTTTGACGGAGAACTCAATGGATCCTTTTTGTTTTTTTTTCAAGAAACGGGCTCCACCTCCACCAAACTGAGTACATTCTCCAGCCAAGGCAAGGGCAATGTACAAATGCGACGAACCACCAACAAGCAGGGAAAGCAAGCTCCAGCTCCACCAAAGAGAACGAGGTTTGTCTCAATTATTCATCGCAGCTCTTGATCTTATTGTCCTTCTTTTTGTGTCTTTTCAAGTCTCTTGTCAACTAGTCGGGATTCAACTTACCGGGATGACGATGGAAAGAATTTTGTCGAAGAACTGAACACGAATGGTAGTTGTATTAAGAAATCATCTTCTTGCAGTAGTTTTATTATCGATATTCTATTCCGAGGTATTTGTCACATGAGTAAGGGATTAAACCAACATTTTCGCCACATTTTTATTTATACGTGATAACACTTGTGTGTGTGCGTGTTTGCTTATGTGCACGCACTGCTTGAACATGCATCGAATTCTGGACTTTGAAATACTAACCGCCATTAACTTGGGACTGTTGGGACTAACAGAGCTAAGACAACTGCATGCAATGTTTAGGTACTTGGAATCCAAGTTTACACCAAGCTTCGGCTTGTGGTTCGCTCCAACGTGATTTTCCACTGGTGCCACAACAATCGCTCCACAACACTACTAATCCTTTGCACGAAGATAAACCATAATCACCTCAAATCATCTTATCCCCTCTAACAATCTGTGTGACAAATACTTACAGCAATGCTTCCTATCTTATATTCTCTATCAAAATCTAAGCCAGTCCAACCAATTTTAAAACCTCCTCTTTGATCCCACAGGTCTAACCCGAGATCTAAACAGTTTAGCCAATCGTTGCGACTCGGAAAACGATAATCCGGACCCCGATACCGATGGCGACAGCTTGGAATACAATAACAAAATTCAACATTCCCTCGGACATCATCAAAAGAACGTCCAGCACAGTTCGTTCAAACGCCCTACCCCAGTCATGGGCAATCGTGGTCTAGAGACTCGCAATAGCAAACGTTCGCAACAACATCCGATTCATAGCAAACATTCATTGGATCACACCCAGCATCATAGTTTGGCTGGAGTGATAACACCACCGTCGAGTCATCAAATAACCGTTGGTGCTTTGGAAGTGATGAATGTCAAACGGGTCGTCAATCGATATGGAACGCTGCCAAAAGTCGCACGTATCGGTGCTTTTCTCGATAGCTTGGAAGATTCGAATGGTGTTCAGCAGCTAAATCACAACAGTGTGGTTGCAGATGTTCCGCCTCCACCACCGCCAGCCATTGGAACAAACGGTATCATGGCTCGGAGCAATAATCTGACCAGCAGTGTGGCCACATTCAAAGGTGGCCAGCCGCAGATGATTCGCAGCAATTCTTCAAGTGGTGTCACAATGGCGAACAATGCATCGGCAAGTCTGAATAAACTGCAGCGTCATCGTACCGCAACTGATGGCTCGATGATAACATTCTCCTCATTCCGTGGCTCCAGCAATAGTCCAAAACGAGCCCAGCAATCAGCTTTGGCTAATCTGGACTTTCCACCACCGCCGCCAATTGATTTGCCTCCACCACCGGAAGAATTCGAATCGCCACCACCGCCACCGCCAATTATCCCTATTCCTCCGCCAGCACCAATCAATAACAACGACGTTTCAAACACCGCACCGAGTGTTGAAGAAGCCAGCTCAAGATTTGGAGTTAGTCTACGCAAACGTGAACCATCGACAGATTCGTGCAGCTCGCTCGGCAGTCCCCCAGAAAACCAGCATCAACAACAACAACATCACCACCATCATCACCAGCAACAGCAGCCCCAAGAGAATAACATGAAGGAAAAGCTCGAAATGAAACTCATGGCCGAAATCAAAGAACGAACTAATCCGGCAAAGTTGCCTAACAACCATCACCACCACGATGGACGCGAGAATGGTGGCCAACAAGTTGATCCCGTTTCACAATTAGTCACCGAACTAGCTGAGAGTATGAATCTTCCCAAGCTGGACAAAAAGCATCCGACACCAAAGTCAGTGGCGTCGTCACATCCCCCGCTAGTGACAAATCAAAATGACACGTCCAACACGAATACCAACACTTTTAAGGCGCAACTTAAACGTGTCGAACCGAAGAAACTACAAACCCCACCACAAAACGACTCAAACACAATTATTGACTTCAAATCACGTCTACGCAAAGTCGACAACAACAACAGCAATGGCAACGATGCCAAAGAAAATCAACCACATCAACAGAATTCCCTAAAAGACGACAGTACTAATTCCGATGATAGTACGACCAAAAACTATAATAATTCCTTTAGAAAAGACAATTCGGATCGGCATTTTGCCGACAACAATCCGAATGAGCTACACACTAAGCCAAAATCCAAATCACAGATAGAACTGAAAAAGACTGAAATCAAAATCGAAGTTTCCGGCGACCAGGACAACAACAAAAAGGACAGCAATCATTCGTTGAAATCTTCGACTACTGCCGCCACTGATTCGGGTGATTCCTCCGAGGATGGCAAACGCCGAAGTACCGGCAGCATAAGTAGTCTCAAGAAATTGTGGGAACCCAAAGAATGCACTCCAACTGAGAGCCAGCAATCGACGCAATTGTCACCGAAGTTGATGATGAAAAATCATTCCAACAACGAAAACAGTGAAATTATCACAACCATGACAACCCCAACTCCGCCAGACTCAACAATCGATCAGCATCAATTGCTGAACAAGAGCAAGCCAGCTGTTCCACTCAAACCAACCAAATTGACAATTTACGCAACTCCCATTGGCCAGAAAATCAACACCGACACCGGCAACACAAATTCCAACTCGACAACTCCCCTCAGCAATAATACAACAACATCGACACAAATCAATCGTGAGAGTATACTGGAGCTGGTAAGTCTGCTCGAGGGAAGTCTCAAACTACCAGTGAATTCGATCTCAGCCTCACAATGGCTTCAGCTCAGTGATAAATTGAATATACTTCAAAATTATTGTGTTGTGTTTGCCGATAACGAAACAATGCCACCGCATTCAAAATTTCATTTTAGAGAACTTGTGACCAGAGTTGAGGCCCAATCGAGGAGTTTGCGTTCGGCTGGCAGCAAGAATGTTCAGGACAATGAGAAATTGGTGCTCGATGTGGGACAGTCTCTCAAGCAGTTGTCGAATGCATTGCACAGGTAAAGTGGTTGGGTCGTTTATGTTTCACAGCCGTGGGACGTCTAGTCAGTAAGCGAAAGAAAGCATTTTGCTTGTATTTATTTTCTGTTTGTGTTTTTTTGCAATGTCCCCACTTTATAAAATAAAAATAATAATTTTATGTAATTTTTGAAGAATGTGGCATACGACAAAAGAAATGATTTGGGAGTTGTAAAGAGAACTTCCTCTTTGACAGAAAGCATGACTAATTATTTTGTTCCATAGTTTTGTCTGTGATATGTTGGAACACACTTTTTTTGTTTAACTATTTTTTTTTTATTTTTCAAAATAACAACTTTTATTGATTACGTTCTATTTGCGTTCTTTAGACGTCTTGTTTTATCTAATTTCCTTTTACACTTTTTTATTGAACGGAAAACAAATCATGTTAAAAAATAGACACTGCCATTTTTGTCGAAAATGTAAATTTATTAAAATTCGAATAATGTAATATCTGATTGATTTTGGGTACTCAAAATTGTAATTGGGACTAAAGTCAAAAATGGGCTAATAGTCTTGAGCTAAGCACTAAGCGGACACGCCATCGTGTTCTGCCAAGAGAAATGCCTTTCAGTTTCTTCTAAGTCTTGTCCAGTGACGCCGATTCCTCCTCGCCTGTTGTTTGCAATGTATGTAGCCCAGCTCATCCTCCAGCTTGTGTGAGCAGGTTCAGGTGGAAAACTAAATAGCACTTTTTTTAACTTAAATATTTTGTAGGGTAACCCTTGTTTTCTAAAACTGCCGTAAGTCTTCTCGGCAAACTTTCCACAAGTTTTTGGCAACGATTTACTGGTATAAGAGAGTACCATGCCTCATGAACTTCTACCCACAAATCCTCAAAATTTTCAATTTGTTTTTGTTTAATGGCTTTGTCTACAATGTTCCAGAGGTTTTCTATCGGATTCAAGTCCGGGGCTTTGCGGTGGCCAGTCCAATACATGAATTTGGTTATGTCGAAGCCAAGCTTGGACCGATTTGGCAGTTAGCTTTGGATCGTTGTCTTGGACAAACTCCCAAGTTATCGGCAAATTTTCAAAGGCAAAAGCCTCCATATGATTTTCCAATACTTCCTTATATTGAAACTAGTCCATTTTACCACAAATCCGAACTATTGGTGTGCCACGAAAATGCTGCCCTTACCATCACATTTCCGCCGCCATGTTTGATGGTTTTCATGGTGTACTTGGGATTAAATTCTTGATTTTTTGGACGACGAACATACATAAACTTTACCATCGGACCCGAACCTGTTAAACTTTAATTCGTCGCTCTAAAGCACATTTTTCCAGAATTGTAACGGCTGTTCCATATGGTTTTTGGCAAACTGTTAAAACCAGCGGCTTTCTTCTAGCGATGCAGTCATTGAGCCCAGCTTCAGTCAGTCGATAGCATACAAGTCTAGACGACACTCTGACTACTGATCAGTTATAACAACATAGGAAAGCTTGCTGTCAAAATGGCAATTGCCTACAAACTAAAAAGCAAGTTTGCTGCAAGAGTATGCGTGTATGAAAAAAAAATGTTTAGGTATTTGGAGAGTAAAACATAGGTAGGTTTCCAATCTTGTTATTTGTGATCAGTGACTGACGTTGCATTCGTTTTCAATTTGGAGCTGAATTTCTCTACAGGCCTTAAATGGATCTCTCCTGCTTGCGGCTACGATTGCCCTGTCCATAGCTTTAGTGGTTTTTCTTCTCCGTTTTCTTTTTTCTCTTGGTGTTTGCAAACGAATTATGCTTCTTCACATGTCGTACGGCATTATAAACCATTTTTGAGCAGCCCGAATCCTTCGCAATGTCAAGAATACGCTTTCCATTCTCAATCATGTTGAAAATGACAATTCTTTTTTCACTCGAACAGTGAATACCTCTTCCTATTTGTAATGTGGCTTTTCTTACAACCCAAGAATTGATCCGTGACGTATAAGTGGCAATTTTTTCCCTTGAACGCATTTCTTTCACAAAAAAATTGAATGTTTTTCTCGAAGGATTGATTTCTCTTGAATCTCTTTTTGGAGACGGATTTACACGTACTTGTTCACGGATTTTACACATATACTACGTGTTGTTGTGATTATCATGTACAAAACGATTTAACAGCTACCAGACAACAAAGACATTCAAGAAAGGGATTGATTCGTTTTTGCACGTCAAAAAACATTGAATTTTAGTAGCAATTCTTCTTGGTTGTAAGAAAAGCCACATAAGACATAAGTCTAGTAAAAATCAATTGAAATTGGCTTAAAAAAGCTAAATATTTACGTTACTTTACGTTAGTGCTATTTATTTTTCCACCTGTTGTCGACAGCATCACAGTTTGCAATTCAGAATTTGGTTTCAGATTTATTCTTCATTTAAAACCTGATAGAAATTACCGTTATGCAAACAGGGATGTTACAAAGATGTCTAAATTAAAAATTTGTGTAAATTATATTTTGGTTAAAAAATCGATGTGATTAAATAGGATTTTTAACTTAAGTGCTATTTAGATTTCCACCACTGTATGTTCATGACCCGAATACATTTGCCCTTAAGAATTTTCTTCAATTTTCCTGGAGACCAATATCGATGTGCGCACATTATGACTTTCTCATCCGCGATAGAATTTTCAATCGTGAATCTTTGAGAAAACCCTGTTTTTTTTTTTTTTAACTTAACGACTCAAGAAACTCAAACTAAAACTAAACTACGCCAATGCTTGGTCCCAAAATCAGAAATTTAATAGTCTAATGAATGTTTTCGTCTCTTTTTGTTTTTAAACTATTTCTTTTGAGCATATCATTAAATCAAAAAAATTCAATTATACGAAACCTAAAGTAAAAATTATTAATAATAAAAAAGAAAACAAAGATATTCACAGCAACAAACAAAATTATGTACGTATATCCAGTAACTGTAACTAGACCATAAAATGAGTTTGATTACAAACATACTTAATGTTTTTTATTTTATTTATTCTTTTGTAAACTAATTTTAACTCGAAAAAAAAACAAAAACCAACTAATTGTATAATTTTTGTGTTTTTAAGGATTTTCTAAAATTTGCATAAACACATTTGCTTGAGAAACTCTTCTATTTCACTTTTTTTAAAAATCAGTTTATGAATTTTTAATCAATCTCTTATAAACAAATAAACAAAAATGAACGTAAAACATAAAAAAGTAAACAAAATGCTAGTCGTACTCATAAAATAAACAACCACAAAAAATACAAATATATTATTAAATATAAAAAAATTGTAGTTGATCAAAAATTTATAAACGCATATGTATGTATAAATATGGATAAAACGGTATTTTCTCATTGTTTTATATATTTTGTTTCAATTTCTAAATCTTTCAATTTTGTTCTTCTTAAAATTAAAAGAAAAAAACAACAAAGATGATATTAAAAATTAGAAATAATAATCAAAAATATTTCGCATTTTTTATGGTAAAAGAAAAATAAATAAAAAATAAGCAAATAAATTATTCATTACCCAAAGATATTTATGCAAAATGAAATTGAATTTTCGTTTTAAATTTTAATTATTTTAAGCTTTAAATTAAGTATTATATTGAAAAAATCTATTTTATAAAAAAAACTATAACTTAGTATATAATTATTATTATTATTGTACTTTGCTCGATTTATGTTTGTTTGTTTTAATTTTGTTTTTTGAATTTCTTAATTAAGATATTTACGAACATGAAAATATAAATTATATAAACAAAAATATCTATTTTGAGTATAATATTAAAAACTTATTAAAGTAGATATTAATTAGTAAGCTTAATAAAATTAAACAAACAAAAAACAAAAAATAAACTATAAATACTACTCGATAAGATATTAATACAATAATTATGTATTATTATTATCATAATTTTAAATAAAATAATATACCGCAAGAAATATTCTAAAATAAATATCGTAAAACATAATTTTGTTATATAAAAAATATTTCGAGTGTGTTTCATTTCAATTCCAATATCGTTCAGTCTTCACTTGGGGTCTCGATTGAACATTTCCGATGGCAGGACTATCGGCCTGTCATCAGATAAACCAATAGAAACCAACAATCCAGTTCATGAGCCGGTCATCGCATTCTGGATTTTTCGAGCGGATCAAAATCCTGTCATCAAATTTGACGTTTATGTTGTATGTAGTGGTGAGCGTCCATTTTCCACAGATTTTGACATTCGAATTTCATTTCGTTTAAATTGTCGTCCAGTAAGATATAATGAATTGAAGTAAGTGCGCCTTCGAATCATGAAGTCCATTCGAGAAATGGATTCACCCAAAACCTGTGTTTTCGTTGTATCCTCCAGCTTCTTAACCAGCACCAGCATTATTTTTTTTAAAAGGGTTATGTGCCTCTGGTGTTGACGTTGGAGTTTTGCACAATCTTCTCAAGAATAATGTTGAAGAAATCGCATGACAGCGCATCGATTTGTCTAAAACCTATTTTGACATCAAATGCGTCCAAATTTTTTTTTCGACCATTATGGAACAGAGTGAGATTTCTGTTGGCATCTTACATAGACGGACTAGTTTTTCTGGGATGCCAAAACTAGACATAAGTAGTTGGTCTCAATAGAACGCTGTCATACACGGCCTTGAAATCGATGAAAAGGTGGTAGGTATCGATTTGAAGTTCCTGGGGCCTGATTATGGGATTCGCGGCGAATCGTTTTGCCAGCGAGTTTGACATTTTTCAATTATTGGTTTCGATTCTTCTTCTTCGTTTTGAATTCGACCAATTAACGAATTGGAAGGCGTATTTGCTGGCGAGTTGAAATACGACAGCTTTTTAGTGGCGGATTCACAGGCGAAAGAGTGTTTATTCAGAGTTACCACTGTGACTCATTTGAGTCAAAAGGGACTCATTTTTGTTTATGTTTGTTATTGCATACGTGTTTGTTTGTTTTAGTTTAGTCTACTAACAACTAACACTGCACTTAGCTTGCTATAAGCTCTCCTCGGCATTTTCCGACAGTGTAATTTTTGATAAGCTGGCGCAGGGACTCATAATATTAAATTTGACTCATCTTTTTAAGTATTCTACAGTTAGTGCATGAAAAAAGAGTTTATTTTCATTTCTGCATGTTTATTAACATTCTTCTTCTCATGCAAATTATAACATTTGTTTACATTTTTTAAAAGAAAAGCAGACTGAATTAATGAAAACCAACAGATGTAGCTTCAAAAAAGGCAGCTATTAACTGCCAAAGTTCAGAATCTTCTATTAGAAGAACCTTTCTTTGAAAAATAAAATTTATCGAACGTTCTTTTACTTCGTTCCTTTGAGGGACTCATTTATTTTCAAAATTACTCATTTTTTCAGCTGCGGGGACTCATTTAAATTTTAACATACGGGAACACTGTTATCATTATTAACTGGAATATTAAGTGTCAAATCACTGGAATATTCCGCCGCGAACCCCATAATCAGGCCCCTGGGTCTTCTCCAAGATCTGCCGTAGGGTGAATATTTGATCTATGGTGGACTTTCCAGGCTGAAGCCACGCTGATAAGGACCTATCAGGTTGTTGACGAAAGACTGCAGACTAGATCTTGTAGGCAATGTTTAGGAGACTTATACCTCTGTAGTTGTTGCAGTTCAGGGGATCTCCTTTCTTGTTACCGGGTTACCGAGTTATGATCAAAAAACCTTTTTCTTTGGTTTTGACCTTATAAAATAAAATAAATAGAGTGGCGCGACAGCTCTTGAAGAGCCAAGGCCTAAGTGGCTTGCTCTCATCAACTATTCTCTGAGTGCGTGTGAAGAATTGAGGGGACCTACAATTTCGCCGATTCCGAACGGCAAAATTAAGAAGCACTTTTTCATGACAGATTGATACTCTTGGAAGCTTTGTCAGGTCTTCGCAAGAGGCAGTACCCGTGAAAGATGAAATAAAAACTTGGCCTGAGTAGGACTCGAACCGACGACGTTCTGCTTAGCAGCCAACGCACTTACCAACTAAGCTACGGGTAACTGGTTTTGACCTTAGGTTATTGTAATTCTTCTGATGCAAATATCTTCTGATGCAAATATATCCGCAACCAGAGCTCCGATTTGAGTTTGACTTTCAGTAGTAAGCTCAGGATGATAAGAACTATAATAATACTCTATAAGCTATAAACCATAAGCATAATCTTAGAAGAAATTGAGACCCAATTAAATTAAATGGCGCAAAATTATAGTCCGCTAATGAACAATTTAAGTGTGATACTAGCTTAAAATGCCGTTTAAGTCATGTCTGAAACGTCATTTTATGCTAGTATCACACTAAAATTGTTCATTAGCGGACTATAATTTTGCGCTAATGTCTCTTGAAATCATCAAGCAAAGCGAATATAGATCTCTAGTTTGATTTATTTTAAATGTTTTTATACAAAACTCAAATACAGACCCATGTAAATCCACTTTAATTGATATCCAATCAGTGTAAACGCCGCCATACTACTTTTTGCCATAATTTTAACAGAAAACATCCCTGTGAAAATAATAAATACGAATACGAAGAAGTAGTTCTGGCAGCACTTGCACAATTTTGAACTGACAAAATTGTTTTAAAATCCCGCCAAATAAGAGTTTTTTCCGATTGCAGTTATAAAAGATTAAAAGTTACTACTTGTTCCTTGTTTTAATTGATTTTTAAAGGTAATTATTTCTTAAAATTACACAATATTAGAAAAACATCCAATTTCCCTTTAGTATTTTAAGATGAAGGCAGAAAAAATGTACGTTTTCAAGCGGGATGGCCGCAAAGAAGAAATCCACTTTGACAAAATCACATCGCGCATTCAAAAGCTATGCTACAACTTGAATATGGATTTCGTCGATCCTGTAGCAATTACCTTCAAAGTTATCAATGGCCTGTACGCTGGAGTAACAACCCAAGAGCTCGATAATCTGGCTGCCGAAACAGCAGCTAGTCTCACGACAAACCATGCCGACTATGCAATTCTAGCGGCACGCATAGTTGTCTCGAATTTACACAAAGAAACAAAGAAAGCATTTTCAGAGGTTATATATGACCTCTACCATATGACCGATGCAGCAACCGG
Organism: Sphaerophoria taeniata; assembly: GCA_943590905.1. Taxonomy (NCBI): domain Eukaryota; kingdom Metazoa; phylum Arthropoda; class Insecta; order Diptera; family Syrphidae; genus Sphaerophoria; species Sphaerophoria taeniata. The sequence continues at coordinate 151,552,332 of OX016541.1, forward strand.
TGAAAAGTCGCCAATTATCTCGGATTTTCATTACAAAATTGTAATGGACAATGCGGCACGACTGAATTCGGCAATTATTTACGACCGTGACTTTGGGTACAACTATTTTGGCTTCAAAACACTCGAACGGTCGTATTTGCTGAAGATTAATGGAAAGATTGCCGAGCGTCCACAGCACATGTTGATGCGAGTTGCAGTTGGAATTCACGGCGAGGATATCGATGCCGCTATTGAGACATACAATCTGCTTTCCGAGCGGTATTTTACCCACGCCTCGCCAACTCTGTTCGCTGCTGCCACAAGGCGACCACAACTGTCTTCTTGCTTCCTTTTGTCCATGGTCGCAGACTCGATTGAAGGTATCTTCAAATCAGTCGAGCAGTGTGCTATGATTTCGAAGTCTGCAGGAGGCATTGGCCTTAATGTCCACTGCATCAGGGCCAAGGGTACCAGCATTGCCGGCACGAATGGAACTTCAAATGGACTTGTCCCCATGTTGAGAGTCTTCAACAACGTTGCTCGGTATGTCGACCAAGGAGGTGGCAAGCGACCAGGAGCATTCGCCATCTATCTCGAACCCTGGCATTCGGACATTTTTGAGTTCCTTGACTTGAAGAAGAACACCGGAAAGGAGGAAACACGCGCACGCGATCTCTTCTATGCCCTCTGGATCCCAGATTTGTTCATGAAACGTGTCGAGGCCGATGGAGACTGGTCGCTAATGTGTCCGCACAAATGTCCCGGATTGCACGAAGTCTGGGGTGAAAAATTCGAAGAGCTTTATACTCGCTACGAGAAGGAGGGCCGCGCCAATCGAACAATCAAAGCTCAAGCCCTCTGGTTTGCAATTATCGAATCTCAAGTCGAGACCGGAACACCCTATATGCTCTACAAGGACGCCTGCAATCGCAAATCGAACCAACAGAACATTGGAACCATCAAATGCAGCAATTTGTGCACAGAAATTGTCGAGTATTCAGCTCCAGATGAAATAGCTGTCTGCAATTTGGCCTCGATCGCTCTGAATGCCTTTGTCACTCCACAGAAGAAATACGACTTTCAGAAACTCAAAGAAGTCACCAAAATTGTGACGAAAAATCTCAACAAAATCATCGATGTCAACTACTATCCAGTGCCAGAGGCGAAGAAGTCCAATATGCGACATCGTCCAATTGGAATTGGAGTCCAAGGACTTGCTGACGCTTTGATTATTATGCGTCATCCGTTCGAGAGTGAAGGCGCTCAGCTACTTAACCAACAGATCTTCGAGACCATCTACTATGGAGCTCTGGAAGCCAGTTGCGAACTGGCCGCCAAAGATGGACCCTATGAAACCTACGAAGGCTGTCCGGTGAGCAAGGGAATCCTGCAATACGACATGTGGAATAAAACTCCAACCGACCTCTGGGATTGGGCCGCTCTGAAGGAGAAAATCGCAAAGCATGGAGTCCGCAACTCCCTGCTCGTGGCTCCTATGCCAACAGCATCGACTGCTCAAATTCTCGGCAATAACGAATCATTTGAACCGTACACTTCGAATATCTACAACCGACGAGTTCTGTCTGGGGAGTTCCAGATTGTCAACCAGCATCTGCTTAAGGACCTAACCGAGCTGGACTTGTGGGACGATGACATGAAGAACGAAATCATCGCCAGTCGTGGATCGATTCAGCACATCGAAAGGATCCCGGTTGAACTGCGCGAACTCTACAAGACAGTGTGGGAGATTTCGGTGCGTTCGTCCATCAAAATGGCTGCCGATCGGGGCGCCTTCATCGATCAGAGTCAATCGTTCAATATTCATGTGGCCGAACCGAACTACGGCAAGTTGACTTCGATTCATTTCTTCGGTTGGAAGGCTGGCCTTAAGACGGGAATGTATTATTTGCGCACGAAGCCAGCTGCTCATGCAATTCAATTCACGGTCGACAAGACTAGACTGGCATCGGCAGTTAGCACACAAAACGGAGGCAGTGCTCCTGGTGCAGCTACTCCAGTATCGACACCGGTTAAAGAACAAAACGGACACAGGTCGAATCCGATGACACCGGAGCAGGCGGAACGCGAGAGGAGAATCGCCGAGATGGTTTGCTCGCTGGAGAACAAGGACGCCTGCATGAGTTGTGGGTCTTAAGCACCGTTTGTCTCTTGTTGTTTTCCATTTATGTATTTCTACACTTTTTTCAATTATTTATCAGATGTAAGCCCGCAACTGTGTTGTTCTAACAAAGTATTGTACGTTTTCGAAATTATAGACACTAATTGTAACTCCTATTGTCTTGTTTCTGTTCTTTATTTATTTCAAGAGGGATTCTACTGAGACTAGCTGTTAGGTCCCTGCGGTCCGCAGAGCTTAACCTTCTTCTACCTCGGCTGACTGCCAGTAAGATCCTAGTCCAGCTAACTTTGCAGGGCTTTGATGTTTTTGATCTCCACCTCTAGCTGCTGAATCTGCAAGCGAAATAATAAATTGGCCAAATGTCCTCAATCCAAATCTGATTCTCGAACCTTTTCTAAATTTCTCTTCTGCACCGCTTCGCTGGCTGACTTCCGGAAACCTTCATTGGACGTTCGCTCCAGATGTCTCTGCAAATCCTTCTGCAGCTTGTCCAACTTCAATTTATTCAGATCCTTCCCAAGCTGATCTCTCTTCTGTGGTGGCTTGAAATCGGAATTCGTTAAAATTCCTAGAAACGAATCAGTCTCAAAAATGAACTTTTGGAAAATTCAACTTACCGAACGAACACAAGTGTCCAGCTGTTGAGAACAGACTCAAGTCCTCTCTTGCAATTGGATTTGAGTTGCTCTCCAACATAACCTCATTCGAGCGCGTCAGTGCCTTGATCTCTATGAGGTACCGACTGAGAATACTGGAAGCTCCTTGGTTTTGAGCGAAGAGATGAATTCTTGGATTGAATTTCTTCGAAACCTTGTTTCTGCTCTTTAGCTGGCGGATGGCTTGACAAATGTCGAGAATGTCATTTACTTCGGACTCTAATTGGAGATTTTTATATGCGGCAATGTCAATTCCGGAGGGTTTTTGAAGAAACTGTTGGAGTTCCTCAGAAATGAATGGCGTGAATGGAGACATAGCTTCAAGACCAATGCTAAGACATGTTGCAAGAGTGGAACAGTGTGACTTGGCTTTTGATCCGCCTTGAGAAATGCCGGGTTTTGTTGTTTCCTGGAAGAAAGAGAGTCAACCATCAAGCAGGATGAGAACAACGACAAGTTTACCAAATAAACGTCACAAAAATTCGTGTAGAAAAAGTTCTTCAAAGCCACCACAGCCGTGTGGAAGTTGTAGTTCTCTAAACTGTGTTCACAGATTTCTAGAGTATCCGCCAAACGACTCAGAATCCACTTGTCCATCAACTGGAGCTCCAGATCTTTTGGCGACTGCTCTCCAATAGTCAAATTGACCCTTTCATGCGCTCCCAAAGTGTACCTCGTCGCTTGCCAGATCTTATTGAGGAACAATTTGTTGGTGTGACACTCGGCAACATCAAAGTTGATAAAATGACTCTTGATGTTGTGGCTACACAAAGTGAATCTCAGCGCATCAGTGCCGCATTCAGGGATTCCCGAGGGGAACATCTTCTGAAGGCCTTTGAGTGATTTCTGTAGTTCGTCTCGCCCGAGAATTCCAGAATTGTGCGATTGATGGGCGTCATCCTGCATGGATTTCAGAGAAGCTCCAGAGATGACCTGTTGTGGCGTGACGACGTTTCCCAAACTCTTCGACATCTTTCGCCCATGGGCGTCGCAGACGATACCATTTAGAAGGACATTCCGGAAGGGAACATCTCCGGTGAGTTTCATTCCCAACATAGTCATTCGAGCGACCCAGAAAAAGAGGATATCATGGCCGGTTTCCATTACATCTAATGGATAGGATTTTCGGAGGGCTGCATCATCATCAGGCCAGTTGGAGATCGAAAATGGCAGCAGTGACGATGAGAACCAAGTGTCAAGGACATCTGGATCTCGTTCGAGCGAATCAATTTTCGAGTTGAGCAACTTTTGGGCTTTGTCGCGAGCCTGCTCCTCTGATTCAGCTGCAATCCAGAGCTCTTTGTCGCTGCTTTTGGCCAAATATGCTGGAACTTGATGGCCCCACCATAACTGCCGAGAAACACACCAATCATGACAGTCACTCAACCACCGGAACCACTCGCTTTCGAAGGTTTTCGGATGAAATTGTATTCGTCCGTCGCGAACAGCTTGAATCGCCTCGTTGGCCATGTCTTGACAGTGGATAAACCACTGGGGACGCAGCAGGTACTCTATGACATCCTTAGAGCGCGAACAGAGTGGCAGACTCATGGTGTGAGGTCGGATTTCACGAAGGAGCTTCTGATTGGCGAGGGAGTCGAGAATTTTACTTCGAGCGTCGAACCTAAGAAGGTCTGCAAATTGGCTGAAATTCGGAAGAATCGTTCCCTTTTCAGAGATTACTTCAATGGATTCTAGAGAATGACGTTTTGCCAGTTCAAAGTCGTTCTTATCGTGGGCTGGTGTGATCTTCACAGCTCCAGTTCCGAATTCTCGATCGACGGAGGAGTCGAATATCAGTGGAATCGGTTGATTTCGAAACGGATGCCAGAGGAATGTTTTGTTCGCTCGGAACTGCGAGTACCTCTCGTCATCTGGATGAACTGCAACGGCAACGTCGCCAAGAATCGTTTCTGGTCGAGTTGTGGAGACGACGATTTTCTTACTTTTATCGCCATGGACCTTATAAACCAAGTCGTACAACTGTCCAAAGGTTATGTTTTTGTTGTATCCCGGAACTGGTACCTCCGTGGGTCCATTGATCTCAATGGAATCGACTTCGATGTCGGATATTGCTGATTCCAAAGAACATGACCAATTGACTAGAGATTTGTTTCGTTTGATTAGACCCTCGTCGAACAGTCGAACGAAGGCTTTGTTCACAGCTCGACTTTGTTTCTGAAATTAGATTCTTAAGCATCTCAAAAGCGGTGTAAACTTGTGTTTACCTTGTCCATTGTGAAATATTCATTTTTCCAATCTAAAGTGCACCCGAGACGCTTGAGATCATCAACTATCGAATGACCTTTTTCGTTTTTCCATTTCCAGGCCTCGTTCAAGAAGTCTTGACGTCCCATATCGTGTCGCGATAGTCCTCTTTCCTTTAAGATTTTCTTCTCGACCACAACTTGAGTGGCAATGCCAGCATGATCAGTGCCCGGAGTCCATTGAACTTCGTAGCCTTTTTGTCGCTTATGCCGGCAAATGACATCTTGAACTGTGGCCATTAGAGCATGGCCAAGGTGGAGATTGCCAGTTACGTTTGGTGGGGGGAGAATCATACAAAACCTTGGGTTTCCAGTTGGTTTAGAAACTGTAGTTCCTTTTGACCATTTTTGGTATTTATCTCCTTCGACATTTTTCGGTTGATAGCCTTGTGCTAGTTTTTCTGCAAAGAAGGTTTACAATTCGGTTTCTGGTTGGTCTAGCGAGTGTCATACTTAAGGAGGAGTAATTTCGACAACTAGCTTCACTGAAAACTTTTATTCTTAAGGGAAAATATAGTATTTTTAATTTATTTTGCTTCAATTTTATAAAAGTTTGCATTTTTGTGCAAAAATTCAACCAAAAAATCAACAAAAATGCATCAGCCGGTTTTTCGCAGCTGGTTTTGACATTTGAAAGATTTGGAATACAGACAGCGTCACAATCGATTGAAAGAAAAGTGTTTGCTTTGGAAAGGAAATTTCTGATTCAAAAATGTTCTTAACATTTTAAAAAATTTCCCAAAATATAAAAACAATTTCCATGAATTTTAAATAAGAATCAAATTTATTAACCCATGCTTATTGGACAGTTATTTTGCGTATATGAAAGCGAGAATCCCCTATTCAATATATCAGCATTCTCATTCCCATCCGTAACGGTATACAAAACAAACGGTTTCGACGAACTCGTTGTATCCACCAAGCCCAATCCACAAAATCTATCACTTCCCAAGCTCACACCACCCTGTACCGGAGCCGGAATCACAATGTAATCTGTTGTGCACGTTTGACTCTGAACAGCAGCCGTCCCAAGCAAAGTCGGATCCACAGCACCAACATCATTCGTCACAGTGAACGAATACGGATCCTCGCCCAACTGACTCCATGTGATCGAGCATTTACCCGCTTCCATGCGAACGCAAATGCCGTAATTGGTATTCGCCAACTGTCTCGTTCCACCGACTCCGACTGTATTAAGTTGAGCCGACGCCGCGGGGGAGTAGTTGAAACTCGACACAGTACCGGATTCTCCGGTGTAGTACTGCAGACATCCGGATGGCGCTCGGGTCGCCGATGCACAAGCTATTTGTGCGACTTGAATTTGCCATTGTCGATTGAACGTGGTGGTTCCCGACGTTTCGACGGTTATCGTGATTGGGTTGACACCATTGAAATTCACATAAACGTGCTGGCCAGTGTTTTCACCACAGATTGCCGGAACTCGCGAGGATCCTCCTGTAACGGTCAACGTGTCGGTTACACAAGATCCATCGCCATTGGGCGGGGCAAGTGACAGTGAAAGGAAGTCAATGCGCAACTGGCAAATTGAAGAATCACAGGGAAGAACTGTCAGTGTGCAACGACTGGCTCCATTAAATGTTCCGGGATAGTTTGTGTTGTAGAAGTAGGTGTTGTTGTTGCTTGTCGAACCACCACATGTTGCCGTATCTAAAAAAATATTTGAAATGAAAGTTGAAAGAGTGCTATGGTCCGGGTGTGGCTTACAAACACAGCAAACAGCTTGGGCGGTGATTGAAGAACACGATCCAGCAGTGACGCCACCTCCGTCCATGCATTCTCCACGAACTTGACAGGTTCCAGTCATTCTATTGGTTCCGGTGCACACATCATTCGAGAATCGACCGATGGTATAAAATGGAAAGACTGAATGAACACAAAAGAGATTTAAATGAGGGATTTTTGGGGTCACAGTCAAAATCACTCACATTTCCCCCGTCTAGCTTCACTTTTCAAAAGTTGGTTATCTAATCCGTAGGCGAATTTCAACAGAACGAGCCAAACGACTCCAATAACAATTGGGCACAATTTCATCTTGGAACACTTTTGTCAAAGAATAAATTCCAGCGCGTCTGGGAATGTCGATGGTTAGCGTTGAACTGATTGATTTATGAAAGGCTTTCTTTTGAAGAAGTGGTGGCGTTACAACGTTCTAACACAACAAGTCAATAAAAGAAAGTGCTAATTGGCAGATCATCTCTTCAGAGGGACTGAATGTGGGTCAGAATCTCAGAATATGTTTAAGGTCGCTCCAAAAGCATCTAATTGGGGACAAGATGATGAAATGTCCGAGGTGAAGAGTAAGAAAGAGAACAAATTGGGTTGAAAACTAATTTTATTTGTAACTTCGTCATTTTAACAATATTAAGCCTTTCCTATTCTAGTTTATTCTATTTCAATGACAGCGCCAACCTTCGTGAGAGCCTCCTTCAGTTTGTCGGCTTCATCTTTGGGAATATCCTCCTTAACCAATGTCGGTGCGCTTTCGACGAATTTCTTAGCTTGCACCAAATTCATTCCTTCGAGCAGATTTTTGATCTCCTTAATCAGAGCCACTTTCTGTTTGTCATCGAATTTAACGAGCTTGACTTTGAATGAAGTCTGGACCTTCTTGGGAGCAGCTTCTTCCTCATCTTCGGCTGGTCGTGCTGGTCCAGCAGCTGCAAAGCCAACTGGAGCAAATGCTGTCTCGGGAAGATTTAGTTTTTTCTTTAGGAGTGAACTCAGTTCGGAGACTTCGAGGAGATTGAGGGATGCGATGCTGTTAACAATGGTGTCTAGTTTGGGATTTGGTGGTTTGTCAACACCCTCGGGTACTGGAGGCACAAGTTTTTCAGCAGCAGGAGTTGCGGCAGCGGTTGATGTGAAACGAGCTTCGAACATGCGGCTCAATGTTGATGGCCTGCTGATTGATTGGCGAAGGTGGTGAATGGTTATGCGTGTGATACTCATGTTGATGAAATTTATTTAAGGAAAATGCAGTAAAAACGCGAGAGTTTTAAGTTATTTTTAAAGAAATTAAAAATCAAATTGGAAAATTCACTTTTTTCAACAGGGTTATGTTACGAAAACGACAACTGACAGCTGATAGATAAAAGTGATGCCAAAATGTCATTTATTATGTAATCAATGACTGTAGTAGATTCTTTATGGCAAAGAGTACAGTGAATAAATTCTTAGGGCTAAACCTCATCAAGTTAAAAAATATTAAAAATAAACAAACTTGGTTATTCGACTCCATCACATGGGATGGTGAGCTTATAGGCTGATTCCACTGACGATAATCACGAGATTTCGCGAAGTAGATTAAGAACAAATCTCGATTTTTATAGAATTCAGGGTACTTATTCGAAGGTCAAAACGTAGAATAATTGAACATTTATTATAATACTACGTTTTATCTATCCTAAATCTCAGAAAAGTCGAGATTTGTTCTTAATCTACTTCGCTAAATCTAGTAATTAGCGTCAGTGGAATCAGCATATTAGTTTAGCAGTAACTGACATATAGAATTCTGACTATCCTTCGATTTTCAGTATAAAGTGAGATTTTCATCTTTTTTCATCTAATTATCCAACTTGTGCCTTTTTAGTTGACTTTTCATATACATAATCTTTTGTACCGTTAAGCAAAGCTAATTGAAGTATACCCTAATCGGGTTATATAAAAAACACTGGAGAAGAGTTCCTATAAAAAGCTGAACCTACCCATCTATTGCAAAATAAATCTACTACAATAATTCCATACTTGCTGTCAAAACAAATTTTGACATTACACACTTCAATCATGTCCGACGAAGAGAAATCAACTGAAGAACTAACAGGAATCAACAAAATTGTTTTTAAAAAGAAACCTCGTAAGAATATTAAATTAAGACGAAGATCTGGTGATGATAATGGAACCGAGCAAGAGGATTCTGCTGAAATATTGTAAGTACAAGATTCCTTTCATACAAAACATTTGTAAGCACTAAGCATGTCCTTCCTAAACGTTTTCCAAACAGATCCAGCTTGGAAGAGATCAAGGAACGACAAAAATTACGGGAACGTCCAAATGGCGTCAGTATAGCAGGTTTGGCGTTGGGTAAGAAACTAGCCCTCGAAGAAGAGATCACAATTGTAAGTAAGCTATAATAGCAAACAAGCACAATCTAACAATCCTTTGTTTTCCAGACCGACCCGTTCAACGCCAAAAGCGGTGGAATGCTCAACATGCAGGCTCTGAAAGCCGGCAAGATCAAAGAAGTTGATGACGCCTATGACGTCGGAATCGGCACACAATTCTCAGCAGAAACAAACAAACGTGACGAGGACGAGGAGATGATGAAATACATTGAAGAGGAACTTCGGAAGCGAAAAGGTGTCGCCCAGGACGCCAATGAACAAGAAACAGACAAAACCAAGTACATGACTCCCGAGGAAGCAGCTTTGTTCGCTCTGCCCGATCATTTGCGTCAAAGTTCATCAAATCGTTCCGAAGAGATGTTGTCCAATCAAATGTTAAATGGAATTCCAGAAGTTGATTTAGGCATCGAAGCAAAGATCAAGAACATTGAAGCCACCGAGGAAGCCAAACAAAAGTTGGTGCAAGAACAGAAAAATAAGAAAGATGGACCTTCGGTGTTTGTCCCGACGAATATGGCTGTGAACTTTATGCAACATAATCGATGTGAGGATTTGGGAATGTTAGGCAAGTGGGGTGTTTCTTTAAAACCGTTTTTCTACTTTCAGTTAACATAGAGGAAGCAGAACCCAGGAAGAGAAAGAAACCTGTGGAGCCTGTCGACAAGACGACTGGGACGAAAAAGGCCACCGATGATTATCATTATGACAAATTTAAGAAACAATTTAGGAGATTTTGATTTACTTTCTGTTTAGTTTAGTCAATAAAATTATGAATTTCTAAATTATATTGTTTTTTTGCTTCGTTCTCGAAACGTTAATCATTGTCAGCGTCATCGGCACCCGCAGGGGGGAGGGGGGGTTGGGCAGAGGGGGCATTTGCCCTCCTTAGAATTCTCAATGTCCATGCACAAGGGAGTACTATGAGCATTAGACCCTTTCCACAACTGTGTCAGCACTCATATTAAATCTAAATGGCACGCAGGGTCACTAGAGAAAACTAACTACCTATTTCCTTAATTGCTATGAAGGTATAAAACACTCTCTGTCGTTGATCAACAACTGAACACTGGCGCGTCAAAAAACCAAAAAACTCGAGCACATCTTGTCCCCATTAAGGGCAAAGAAATTAGATTCCGGAGTACTAGACGATCTTTTTCAGTATCGTGTAGAGGGAGGAGATGTAAAGTAACAACTTCATTATTTGGAAAATGATGCCAAAAAATGCCAAATACACATCTCATAGGATTCAAAACGAATTTCCATTTTTACTCGTTTTGGCATCGACAGAACCAACTTTTCATAAATATTTTTGATTTTAGAGTCGTGAAACCATGTATCAATTATTGCTGAAATCAGTTTGTTCTTTGTGGTGCAATCCTTCTTTCGAAGCCGGGTCTTGATGATTGCCTACAAGTTTTCGATTGGGTTCAGATCAGGCGAGTTTCCCGGCCATTCTAGCATTTTAATATTTTTCTCCTCGAAGAATTGCTTCATTTTTTTCGACGTGTGGCACGGAGCAAGATCTTGTTGCAAAATTGAATCCTGCGCTGAAGTTCTTCTTCGTATAGTTGGAATAAGAAGCGTATGTGTCAGGACCTCAGCGTATTTGACGCTATTCATCATGCCCTCAATGTGCTTCAAGTTCCTACTAGGACCCTCAAAAGTAAAAGAGCCCCAAAACATGACTTTTGGCGGGTGTTTAGGGGCTTGGACGATATGGCCAGGTCGGGTTTTTTCTTTTACACTTCTTCTCACGACGCTCACCCTGTATCCTTGGACTTCAAAATGGCTTTCGTCCGAGAAAATTACTTTTTTCCAATCTTCTTGTGTCCAGCTCTGGTGACTTTTAGCCCATCTTAGCCTTTTTTTCTGCATGACATTCGTCAGAAGCTGTTTTTTTAACGGTCTTCGGGCTTTTCGACCAACTTCAAGAAGCTGACGTCGAACCGTTGAGGCGTCTATTTGCACTCCAGCGGTTTCCAAATCTCTTTGAAGCTCCCCGCCGCTGGTCTTCCCAGGATTTATTACGCTGTTTCAGACTAGCATTTTATCATCATTAGCCGTTGTTTTTCTTCTATGACCACATTTGCCTTTCCTTCGACAAGTTCTTTATAAAATATGTGCCTAACAACATAATTTATATGATAAGGGCATTTAATAATTAAACCTAGAAAAATTGCGACTTACCTGCACAGAGTCAAAAGAAAGATTTGATTTAACTAATTCATCAAGGATCAAGCACTTACCATAAAATTCAAAAAACGAACGCAAAAATCAAGGCCTACTCCCAAATTCATTTAAAAATTTGTTTGTCCCAATTAATTTGCACAAGACTGTAATACAAAACAAGTAGGTATCCGAAAGCTCTATTTTGTTACTGTGCTAGTCACAAATTAAATTCAGTAATCAATAACCAAAATAATATTCCTCTCGTTAGAAACACAACTGGGACTATTAAACAAATAATACAATTTTCAGAGAAAGACCGATGAGAAGATCTAAAGTGTGCAATTAACCTATGTTTTGTGGTCTTCGAAATATAAATCAATTAGAATATTTTCTAAAAAATTTACATCAATTATGAAAGTCTAGAAACGGTTTCTGGTGAGGCAAATAAATCTACTTTAGGCAGGCAGCTAACAACCTACATATATTTTTCTGCAGCAAATTCAGACCTAATATTGGCTATGTGCATCATGGCAAAATATAGTGCCATTTTAGAACCAGTAACACAAGCTCTGCAGGCTGAAGGCTTTGAGCTATTTGAAGTACAAAAACAAATTTATGTTGAACAAATGTTAAAACTATTTTAAAAAACAAAGACCTGTTGCTGCGCAGAATTTTCAATGCCTTCTGTTCTTGTAAATGCTGAAAAAATATCAGAACAAATGGGGATTGAAATAAAAAAGCCTCGTATAGCCAAAATACAAAAGCACAGACAAACTACACTGCTGACACACCAGAAGCCTATTATAGAATTTCTCTTTCTATTCCATATATGGATTATGGATTCTATAATCTATTCCTTGGAATCAATCTTTGGATAATAAAACAAAATTATTCTCTCATTAGCCGCGTTTTATTATCCTCACTAACCCATATGGGTTACCCCGTCATAATAAAACGATCTGGGTTAAAAAGGTTGAAGTTTAAGCCCGATAGCCATCGGGGTTTCAGGTTGTTGTTGTTTTGTGTACAAAAAATTAACCAATATGGGTTAGTGAGGATAATAAAACGCGGCTATTATATTCGCTTCATCCAACTTAAATGGAAAAATTGGAAAAAATCGAATTCATATAAAAAAAGTGGACAAGTGCGAGATAAACTCGCTCGAGGAGGGTTCCGTACTTGATTATCCGACCCTACTTTCTTTCAGTTTTGAAGGATTTTTTATACAAGGATTAAGATTTGAAACCAAACATTTTCTTGGAAAATAATTTGAATAGTCTTTCTGCCTATTTCCTTCAATGACTTCGAAACTGTGTATCTTAAAAATCTGGTAGCAGCATTTTCGGATCACTTCTATCTACTCTAGAAAATGTGAACCAAATTTAATTGCCATCAGCAATTTATTTTTTTTCGTATTTTTTTCTTTTTTCTCTTTAATAACTTCGAAACTATTTATCTTAAAAACATGAAAATAACATTTTTAGATTACTACTGAATACTAAAATATGTGTACCAAATTTCATTGCAATCGGCTTAACAGATTCGAAGAAATCGCTTGTGAAAGACGAATGAACAGAAAACGAAGTGATGTTATAAGGGTTTCGTTTACACTCTGTGTACGGAACCCTAAAAAATGAAGCAAATGGATAGCCTCTACAACGTAGACCGTTTCATGATAGCAGCGCGCAGAGCTTTGGTTTGATCTTTGGCATTGTAAAAAGGCTTCAACTATTAGCTTTGTTGAACTTGTTAACAAAAATTCACAATTTCTACCAGGTCTAAGGAAAATCTTAGAGGTATGCCTATCGATACCTTCGACTTCGTGCAATGCTGAAAGAAGTTTCAGCACTCTCCGTAGACAGTTAAAACTTGGCTGCGATCGACAATGAGCAATGATCGACTCAGTGAGCTTTGTATGCTAGAACATTATTTGAAAAAAGCGTGCTAGATAGATTATCCAGGGAAGCACCAAGAAAGCTACAACTTCTCTTGCACAGAAAAAGAATAAGTTCAATAATTCATTAATTCATAGCACAACTCCTGCGGGCGCCCATGGTCAGCGTTAAAAGCGTCATTTTTTTCAGTTTCCAAATTCCGTCTTAGCTTTCAAAAGTTCTACTGGCGTAGATGACTTTTAAGCCTATAAACAGTTGGTACGTTGAATCATGTGTATCCCTCCTCGCGTGCTTTTATCGTTAAAGTTCAGTCACTAACAAAAACTCATTTACGTTATACGATATATTCTATTTTTTTTCTTTCCTTAGCTTCTTGTATCCCTCCTCGCGAGCTCAAGGAGGACGCGTTCAGTCGCTAAGAAAAACATTTCATTTTTCAGCCTTTCTTTTGATATGTTCAATTTCAAATGAGTTGCCTAATTCGTATTGATGCAACAAACGCACCTCTTGAGCTACTTTATTTATCTGTTACATCATGGACTACACCTTGAATAAACATTTCACAAACGTCCAATTTAATTTGGATGCTCAAAATACCTACCTCTTGGCGCTAAAGTTCACTTTGGTTAAGTAATTGTGAAAAATGAAAGTAAAAGTAGTTAGACCTATCACCACCAAAACGTGATAACAACATCACACAAATACGGCAGTTAAGTTTGACAAGATGCACCCTTTATTGACACACATTCGCTAAATGAAAGAGAAAACAAGTCAACGCAACCGATAACAGTTGATAAGTTTTTCAAAACAACAATTCCTTCCGTCAGAGTGGTCAGTTGCTACTTAACAAATATTTATGTTAAATGCTTTTGTTGTCACCGCAATTCCAATGAAGTCAATTAAACAAGATTACTTTTGTTTTTCTTGACCTAAAGAGGGCGGTACTCATCTACTCAATGCCAGTTGCTTCAAACAAAAGAAAGTACATAAATCAAAAGAAACAAATACCTCAGATGCATGCATTGTAATTATTTCAATTAATCAATCTCTATTTGGCTATTGGTTGCATTTTCGATATTCCAGTATGAGTAGAAGGCACAAAGAATGTAAGAATTCAAGCACAAACTATAAACATCTTCGCTTTCAATTATTTTGCTTTCGACAAAGTTCATATTTTAAGCAGAAATGAGACAAAATCGTACTTGAATTAAAATTGGTTTCTGTAAACTTTAAATGTTGCTGTTTGGCATTCAATTTTGCTTGAATTTTATAATTGTTAGAATTAGAAAACACGAAAAGTTGAAGTCACGCCTATTGAATTCGCAAATATTTCCAATTTGACAACGCTAGCTTATAGCACTACCATAAAAACTCATCAAATAAATGCAAGTGTTCAAGTGACTTAAAACGTTTTGATACAAGAAACGGTAAGTGCGATAAAATCGTTAATCATTCAACTCATGTATGGTAAAATTGTCTATTTCTTTGCACATAGGTAGATGTGGTGACATACTAAGCATAATAGCAAGAAATGGCTTAAGATTTATCAGTGGGACATTTCATCGTACATACTGCGTGTGAACGTTCGTTCGCTGGTACTGTCTTCTTCTGCATAGTGAAAATTTATTGAAACATATAAACTTAAACTTTCATTAAATTATTTGGAATTGCAGAAAAAAGCACGAAAAAATGAATGTTCGTTGGGCGCGTTAATCAATATTCAACAAGCTGCTAAAAGCGAACTATAAAAGGGTGGTGTGACTTTTATTGCTTTCAACCAAAACTTTGAATAACTTTTCTGTTACGTATTCAATGTAGAACGGCAGTGCTCAGGTTTCCAATTTGAAATATTATTTTTATTAATTTTTTAAGGGCGTAACCATTGCAACTTTCTTAATGTTGCACATGAAATTCCATTGCACTGCAATTTCTAACACCTTGAAATGACTTTTTCCCTTTCATTTTAATCTTAGGGGTCCCTTATTTGGCTCCAATTTCGCTCTCATGTCCATTAATGTTCTAAGTAAACGTACAAAAACTTCAAATATACTGAAATTAGCTATTTCCCATTTTTCCCCAAACGTCATTTGACCATTCCTTAAAAAAAAGTTCGTTCCTCAACTCTTTCGTTTGCATTGCTTCCTTCGTGTTCATCATTTTTAATACCTCAAAAGCATCTTAACGCTGAAATATTACAACGTCAAATGTCAAACAAAATTCTAGCACAATAAATAAAGGCTTCCATCTGCATTATGTTCCCACAACAGGTACCAGTCTATTTGAATAGCTGCAATTTCCTTTTCAACTTAAAATATTAGAAAAAAACAATCAACCTTCCACTTTCGCGGAAAACTGCAACATTTGGTGCCATAAAAGGAATCCTACATCTTTCACCAACGCACCATTCAACAATTAGAAATACCAAAACAACAAAAAAACCGCACACAAAAGTGTGTTAATAAAAACTTGTTTAAAATAACACGCGTCACATTAATGCGTTTCCCAGCAGATGAATTTGGATTTCACAATTAAACTCGGACACCATGCATATCTGTCTTATTTTTTAATTCGATCAAATAGTTAACTAATGAATTTGCTATTGATCAAGAGCGCAAGTATAATGCATTTTCGGAGAAAAAACAACAAAAGCTGTCCTCCCCCTTAATAGTTTTTTTCTGGTTAACTCGTTAATCCATCATCAACATGTCCGGCGGTGCAAGACTGCAGTGTCGGTGTGTAATGATCCACCGCTGTGTGTACATAAAAAAAAACATATCACTTGAAACGCGTGCCCGTTAACAGCATCCGAAGGCATTGTAATTGCTAATAAATTACATGAGATTCACTTCGAGTCTCGAACAAGAGATCCACCATCGGCAAAAGACCCACTGAGCACCATCGCCAAACAGCTAGTAGTATGGTGGAGCGGTGTATAAAACTCTTTTCGTATGCAAGTCGTGGCTCAATCTTACCTTGAACTCGCTACCGTCGAGACGTCTACTTCACTCACCATTGTGAAGCGCAGACAAGAACAAACGAAGACGCGAGCATCTTGACTTTTTAATTTTTGCTGTTCAGTGCGGGTGCAAAATTGAATTAAATTGAACGTGTGTGATAAAGTGAAGTGAAGCGCAATAAAAACGACATTTGAACCGGAAGTGTGCTTAAGATCGATGATTTGATTAAGAAGTGTGAAAGTGAAAACCGTTTCATTCCGCCAAAGTCGTTTTTTTCTGTCTTGACTTTAAATTTGAATTTCGCATGCGATTTTCGTCATAGAAAGAAAATATGGGTCTACATGCGATTTTGGTGTTTGCAGCACTGCTGCCGTTTAGTATAAAGGCGCAACAAACTGGAGGTAAATATACAAAAATCAATTTAACACACATACACGCTGAGGACCCCATTTAAAAAAAAAAGAAAAAAATGTGTGAAAGAATCATTAATTAATAAATCTGAGGCAGCAGAATATTCGCGGTCTGATGAACTGATTTTTAACAGTGAATTCGTGAACCATCAAAGCCTTTGATAATGCGAAGCTTTGTGACATGGGAACTAACACATCAGTAAAGAGTTCTTTTCATTTTGTTTGTTTGTTTATAATTTCTGGGTGTAACGGACATCGCACAAACTTGATCTTGGGAGCTGCGAGAGGTCTGGAATCAAAACAGAACCTTGATATGAATGCGTTCCGATTTTGAAAACGAGTTTTGTTTGTGACTTGACCCAAACTTATTGAGGTTATGACCAACAAGTGAATTTTGGTAGACTTTTTGTTATGCTAACGCTTGAGTGTGTTTATCATTAAAATGGGGAATGTAGTAAAGGAATTGAGTTCTTGTGGAATGACAAGAACATAATTTTAGGTTGATCTTCAGTTTTGCAGCGTTAAAGAAATTTAGTTTCAAATTCATTTTTTATTCAAAACATTGGGGTTTATGAAGTTAAGCTTGATGATAACTGTTAAATTGGTACTTATAACCGAGAGTATAATAAAACTAATCTATTCACAAAATGAGCTGAATGACAAAATTCAGTTTGGAGTTGATTTTAAGATCTATAAAATGCATAAAATATTCAAAACGTCAGTCTGAACAGAGACCGCGCGCCGCCGCCGTGTGGGAATAGCTACTTTTCAAACGTGTTGTTCCGGGTGCGTATGTCACTCTCAATCATTTCAAATGAATGTCACAACTGTTGAGTGAAAGCTTAGCTGCGTTTTTGATTTTCAATCAAAAAGTTTATGAACGGAAAATAATTGATATTCACTTGAAGTCAGTACACGCAATGCTAAATAAAAGAGCTGGTAAACGAACTCTTTTTTTTTTCTTGACCACAAACATTTTATTTGTGTAATTTACATTCGATTTAATTTATTTTTATTCGTTCCGTTCCATTATCATAACTGAAACTATTAGTTTTATGGATTCAAAGCAGATGGATTGGAACAGAGAAAGTTACATCAACTTTATTCCTTCTTCGAATTGAATTTCAATCGAGTGAAATAATTTGAAATGGAATTGCTTGCCATTGCAGAGTGCCGGTTAGGTAGTTTTTTTCTTGGTCTTGATCTTGGTTTGTTTGTTTATATTTATAGATCTAAGTTAAGTCTGCTGGGTTTTAGGATATTGTTTTTCACACCATCGAGTTATGTAAGTTTCCTTAATTCATTACTTAAGAATGGGTATGGGGCTATCGCTGACAAGCTTAGCAAAGAGAAATGACTATCTGTACCTTTCTCTTAGAGATCAAGTGATTTCTGTTAATTATAAGTTTTTTATTTTTTTTTTTATTTTAATGAATGCAACAACTCATTAAAATGACGATAAAAACACTTTTAAGTTTGATAAGCATCTGCCAGTTAAATTATTGTTCTTAACCGGATTGAAAGCAATGACAAGCGTTTCTGAGCTAGTAAATGTTTAAATTAAAATTACGTAAGTAATAGGGCGGTGAAGAGTGAAGACTTTTGTTGACGGCTTTTGAGGCGATAATTTCTCGAAATAAAAAGTAAGAGACATGTTGATATTTTTAGTTAGATGTGTATAGGACACTCAAAACCATCTTGTGTTAGATTGTCAAGAATATTTGCTTCGTAATTTACGATCGGTTAAATGCCTGTGACCTACGGATGGATGGACATGACAAAAGTTTAAGGCTTCTCTTTTGGCTACAGACTTTTTAAATTTAACAATTAGGCTTAGGGTGCGATTTGTTTCATATTTTCATTTTTATTCGATACAAGCCGACCCGATAAACGTTTTTTCATGTTATTGTGATCACAAACTCGGTAAACAGATAGTTTATGTGAAGGCAGAAATCGAAAGAAGTTATTTTTTTTTATTAAAACTCTATAACCTATTTGATGCACAATTGAGGAAAATTGTGGGAAATATCGATTTGAAAGAGCCGAAAATGTTTGCGAATTATTTACGTTTTTGCCGATCTCTCGGCTACTAGGTCTTCAAAAAACCTGTTTATTGAATAGAGTTCGAACAAACCTTTCCATGGATTTATCATTCGATGGGTTTTGGAAGCATTTTTTTCTGTCCAAGATTTGGCGAGGGTAGCCCTTGATATTTTTCGAAAATCATGAAGTAATCGATTTCGCTTAGCTCTACATATTTGATAGTTCTTAATATCCTGATCCTAACACTGAAAGCTAAGTGGCATAAGGTCAAAAACCAAAAAAAAAATAGTTTTTTGACCATAACTGGGTAACCAGGTCTCGCATGTAGTTTTGGTTTTCAGTTTTGGTTCTCGTGCATCATTTGATATAGGCAACCTGAGAAAATTGAGAGATATGGCAATTTGAAATCGTTGGAAATTTTCTGAAAGCAGAAATCGAAAGAAATTATTTTTTGATTATAACAGTGTGCTGTAAAAAGTATTCGCTTTCCATGGCTGATAGAATACTTGTAGGCCCTCATTATGATAATATTATGTTCAATTATATAACGTTGTCGAACAAAATTGTGAGAAATATCAACTTAAATGTGATTTTCGTTTTTTTTTATTTTCCTCACTTTACCGAGTTTTCCATTCGATAAGCCATTCTATCGAGTTTTCGATCTACTTATATCGGATCTTTCATAAATATCTGTTGGACCGCTTAGGAGTCCATACCGAACAAACATACACACATACATCCATTTTTATATATATAGAGATTCATAATTCAAAAAAATATTGAAAGGAATTATTTTAATAATCATTGATTTCTGATTGAATACTTTGGTTCACTCTGGCGTATGCGTGCTATTTTTGGTTTCACACGATTATGATGGAATCATTGAAATTTTTTCAGGTTTTGAAAGACTGTTTTCCTTTTTCTTTGCCTTGTTATAATACTCTAGCTAAAAGACTTCTTAACACATTGACGTCCAGATAAACAAACTCATATTACACTGAAGATTTTAGGACACTATAATGAGTGTTTCTTGTGGGGACTACCCACTTCCTTACCTCCTTAAAAGCATGTTAAGTATTCAATTGGATTCATGTCTGGAGGTGTTTCCTCTGTATATCAAAGTAGCTAATGTCTTTGTTTCACTTGTTTATCATGATAAGTATTTGACCACTGTCCCGTTACAACTACTCTATATGGCCTAACTTCAGTTTGGTGCACTTTTTTTAGACTTTGAAGTAGGAAATACTGGCGCACACCCTTATGTTTCTTTACTTCACTTTACCTCAAGCATTTGGATCTTTTGAGCAAGTCTCAAAAGCTCAAAATAAAATCTGCTAAGGCTGAGGCACTGACAATTTTTAGAACTGAATTCGAAACCAAAACTGGTATTATGACGTATGTCCAATGAATTTTCTTCAGGAAGTACGTGGGAGGTCTTTTTATCTTTTTTGTGCAGTGCAAGGATCCAATAAGCGAAGGAAAGCTGATTTTGTAAGCCAATCTTGTTTGGCTGTCAAATGTTCCTCATAAGTTGAAGGAAACTTTATCCAAACTGAAGCTCTATAGAAATACATTTTGCAACAAAATTAAAAACTCTGGAAACAGTGTCCTCACCGACGCACGCCAACCTGAAATCCTGGATCACCAGCACACCTCAAACAGACCATAATTTTATGTTCTGGGTACGAAGCTATACTAATAGTTTTAATTCAATTTTACAATTAAGATGTTGACTTAGCCATTCAATATTTTATTCTTCAAAGTGATAAAATATTTTGAAATCATTTGTTGCTGGAAATCTTGTTTTTTTTTTTTTTTAACTTTTTTTTGAATTAATGTGAAAGAACGTGGCCTTGAAAGTTGATTTGCAATTGAAAATTATCGTTCCAACTAGCAAATGTTCGAGTTGCTTTTTAGGAACTTGTAAAAAATGTAGTAAAGGATTTTATGCCTACTTTAAGTATTTACTACCAAAATTCATTCTTACCCAGTAAATACTTTAACTTCAATAAGTAAAAGCTTTTATTCAAGTATTTACTTGAAGTTTATGCATACGAAAAAAAGTAAATACTAACAAATTTGCTTGTAAAAGCATTAACTAGCGTTTATGCATATGACTCGACCACTCTACCGGAGATGAGGTCTGCTTCTGCTTCTGATTCCCTCAAGCGTTGAATACCTTACGGGCTGGAATTTCGATATTCATTTGCTCTACATGCCCTAGCCATCGGAATCCTTGGACACGTTGTACTTTTTACCAATGGCAAGTCGCTGTACAGCTTGCATAGTTCGTGGTTGAATAGTCTCAGCTTGATGTTACTTTACCTGTCGACACAAAGCGGTTCATAGATCGCACGTAGAACCCTACCTCTCGAGGATACCAAGAGATCCTTCATCCACCTGGGAAAGACGTGTTTCTACTTCTAGAGCAATAATAGTGTAGAATTTGTGGTGTTGTAACCCGTCCGAAGAATTATTGACACTTGCTATACGAACACTTAACACTATACCCAATATGCTTCTTTTGAACATCATAATGAATTTGGCCAAGCTCGTATTGCCGAGAAATTCAGCTAAGATTTGATAAATATTTAAGAATAAGAAAAATTTTGTTTTAGGACAAAATTCAGTGGCAAGGAAATCGCAAATGTATTTATTATGACAATGTTCCCCATCCTTATTTCAGTGTAACACTTTTTAAAAAGTTTCCTGGAAACATTCAAACAATATTGTAAATGTTTTGGTCGTCAAGTCTACAAGGTAAGCTGTTCAACATTTCAATTAATACATATACATAGAGCTCTTAAGACCTTTTTCACCCAAAGGCTTTCGGAAGCCTGAGTATTTGCATCAGAAACGGTTTAGCGGGTTCCCATTGGAGAAACGTAAGGTGCTTAAAAAAAGATGGCATTCTGTTTTCTTGCATCCTTTATGAACACTCGCATCTTCTTCTTTAAAAATAATGATTGATAGCCTTCGATTTTATTGAGTTTTATATGATACCGTCATGTAGATGTCAGTCATTAGAAGTGGGTCTGAGCTGTTTGCAAGTATGCGTTTAAGTTGTATTTATTCTTATGAGAAAAATAAGTATTAGATTTGAAAGTAGGTACATGTCAAAACTAACTACCTTGTTGAAATTCAACTAAGCTGAAAACGTTATGTGTTAGGCTTTAATTTATAGTTTTTCCAAGAAGTGCAACAAATTTGAATGGAGCCATTCAACTAAAATGCACATTAAACCGCTAATCCCCTTATAATTTTAAGTGTGAAGAGTTCCGTTCTACCATTTACAGCTTTTTCTATAAATCATCAAAAATATGCGTGAAAGTCTGCCCCTTAGCAAATGGCATAAATGCCATCTAGCCGATTGTCTAAACTATATTTTGAATTACCATCAACTTAACAATATAATTTTTTGTTTGATGCCATCAACTTGTTATATTCAACATCACTAAACGAGATTACATTAGTCCATCCATTTCCATCTTATATCTTAATAATAATAATTGTAAGACATACTCCACTTGTCCATTAGCTCTATACGCAATTGCAAACAAACAGAAAATATACATTTCATTTCATCAACAACAAAAAACTTTCTCAATGGTTGCGGTGCGGCGCAAGTCCATTTGGATCGAGAGAGAGACTCGTAATGGTAGTCTAGTGTTTTCTATTTGATCGCATGTCGCGCCAAAATGTGCAACCATCGCATTTTGTCTATAATCGCGCACAATGTTAGATACACAAATTCAAGCAAACCGGGTTCGCACTATGGCGACCTAGAGAAGTAGAAATTCCTCAATGATGCGGCGGCAAATGTTGTTCCCATCTAAATGGCAGTGCTGCATCTGGAGGGTGAATAAGAAGAAGAAGATATGGAAGCTGGTTAATTTTGTTTACCTTTTTCAATACCACAAGCCAGGTTCCATCATGATGCTTTAAAGAAGATGAGAACTTTCACTCTTCTGACGATGGTAGCCAGAGACTAGAGACCGGTGAAATGGATTGGCGTTAACTACAAGAAACACTGCTAATAAATTATGTTCTTCTTAGTTAACTAACTTAAGAGTTATTGTCTGTTTAATATACCCTTGGACCTTCAAAACAAGTAGCAGACAATTATGAATAGATTTATAAGGTAGCTTATGAGGTACCCATAAAACATGTCCAAAGAATTTACGAGCCCAGCAATGAAGCCTTCAATAGAGCTATTAGGATTTTATGGTATGAGTCTAACGACGCCTGTGATGCTGCTGTACTCGCTCCGCCGATTTCCAGAGGTCATGTCGTGACAAGGGAAAACGAAGACGCTTATGGCCTTTGGAAAATGTTTACCAAGGAATGCACGTGCCCATCGCTTTCCACCATCTGCTCACTCCATAGCCACCCGCACTAAACTCTCTGGTAAGCTTTTCATTCCAAAAGGAGACAATAAAATTAATGTCATCTGATGATGCTTTTTACCAATCACAAATGTTCAGTGAAAGTTCTTTCTCATCGTTTGTTGATTGAATATTTTGATACCCAGGTTGCCTCTTCTTTTGGTATTCCATGTGCGCAACAGAAGTCTCTAAGGATCACAAAACCATAATGACACTCGCCGTGTTTGGGTGGATATATTAATGACAACCGTTTGCAGTATTAGACAGGCCTGTGTGCATTTGATTGTAATCTTTTGCGCAGGAATCTCGGGAACATGGGCTAAGGTTTTTTTGTCTGAGTTGCGAATAAAAGAAAGTTTGAAAAATTGCACTGCTTATAAGCTGTGGGAAAGAGCATTGTTTGGGAATTCTTTGTGGAGACTCAACATCATGTCATGATATCAGGTGGAATAAAGAAGCTGACAAATGAGCTCAAAGGCACCTTTAGCTTGTTTTTTTTTTTTTTTATGGTGGATATGGCGTAAGTAATGGCAACAAGAAATTCAATACCAGCAGGTGTGACATTGTCTAGAAAATTTGTTGGAATCTCGTGAATTTCTATTTGTTTGCAATTGGGCACATCGCACATGTTGCTTAGGAAAGCACTTTGTCAGGAAATTCCTGTCGAGACTAATGGGAGACACACTTTACTTTTGCATTCACTTGTTATAGGAAAAAGGAGGTCTTCGGACTTCTGAATAGATGAGCTTGAGTCTTACAAGAACACCTCCGCTCCGCCACCTACAAAACATTTCCAGTTGGTGATGGCTAAAATGATACCATCAAAAATAGACACATGCCTAATGATTCGTCATTGAAGTACACAGCAAACACTTTCATTGAAAAGAACACAACAAAACTATACGCACTAACCACATTTATGCATGTTCTAATTAATCTTCTCGCTGGCCTCAAATTTAATAAGCACCCAAAAGGTACTTGAGGTACTTTTCCATGGATTCACACTGTTCCCGCCTCATTACGGATATATGTTTGCTTTTGTTTTTATTTCATACTTTCTCTTACACTTATTTGTGTCTGGTTCACATTTTAATTACTAGAAATTACATTTAAACTTTGACAAGAATGCCTCCTAACCTTTTTTTCTTGCCACTTCTTTTCGTTTGTCATTTCAGAAATCTCGCCATACATAGATATAGTATTTTGTCCCGTAAAATCACAACCATGGAGCTGTGCGCGACAACAATCTGGACGCATATTGGACTTGTGGAATGATCAACTGGACTCTGAATGGCAGAAATTAAAGGGTAAGCTCTTATCGTTTTACACGCATGCTACATAATTATAGTCATTTGGAGTTCGAGTGACTTCTTTTGCGAAATTAAAAAATTTAATAGAGAAAAATTAGATGTGAAAACGATATACTAGCAAGCATCATATTGTTGCGGTTTTGAATCTGGATCTATGTCAGCTGTTTAATTGTTACTTTGAGTAAGCAGCGTGTAATAGAGTGCTGTGCGGTGTGTTATTAAAAAAGCAACAAAAGCAACTTTATGACAACGGAACTTAAACGAAGTGGCACATGCAGTGTTTTCCGCATTTATTGGTGTTGTAATTTCAGCCGGTTGACACTATTAAGTTTTATAATCGAGTTTAATGAACGATTTGTCAAAAAGAAGTTCGCACATCAGCTCTTTTGTTTTAACTCATTTCTGTTTTTTTTTCGTTAAAAATTTCAGTTGAAGCTGATCAACAATTCAACGCAACATTGGAGCGAAGAGGCTACAGTCAATCAGAGCCATTAACCAAAGAAAAGCCATCGACGCTTTTGAAGAAAATCGAATTGGGTACAAACTACATGAAGGACTATCTGGCGTATACGTTTGATGGGTGAGTTCTTTTCTACCACATGTTTCTGTACAATTCAAAGACGATATCCTTTTAGATTCCTTGGACGAGAATACTACTCAGATGTGGATCAGGAGGAGGACAGTCAAGTCAGTGATGAGTTCCTCGATGTTGAAGGTGAGCTAAAAAAGAGTAAAAAGAAAAAGAAGAAGAAGAAAAAGAAGAAAAAGAAAAGGAAAAAAAAGAAGAAGGGTAATAAAGGGCATAGCGAAGAGTATTATGATAATCATGTACAACATATTACCCCCTCGTCGATATTCCTACTTCAAACTCCCGAACATCACGAGCCAGAAAAATGGCATGACGACGAGGAGGAGGAAGAAGTGAGACCCCAACAAGTGCTGTTGCTGCAGCAGCCCGATGATGACCATGGTCATGGTCATGGTGGAAAAAGGAAACGCAAACGAAAGAAAAAGAAGAAGAAGAAGTCGAAAAAACGCAAACAATCAATGTTGCAAGCGATTCCAGCTTTGCTGGGGGCGAATCAACATGATTACGAAGAGGATGATTGGGAATATGAACAGGATCATTCGGTGTTTAGTTTGTTGGGGTCATTTGTTGGAGACTTCCTCGATGGCATCGAAGAGTTTGACGATTATGATGACGATGATCATGGTTACGACGTGTGGTATAAGGATAAGGGTCGGAAGAAAAAGAGGAAACGCAAGAAAAAGAAAATTAAAAAGCCCATCAAATATGGTAGGGAATTTGAAGAGATATTCGATTGGGTGATTGTGGATGATGTTTTGGGGTTTGTGCATTGGTTTGTAGAATTGTTGTATTGAGTCGACGGTTTGTGTCTCAGGTGATCATGAGTATAGGTTTGTGTCTTGCATGGAACTGCGTTATCGACATCGTTATGTATTTTTATGTGCACAGAAGTTCTCAAACTGTTTTGTCTTTGAAAAAAATTGTTTTATTTTCTTCTTTTTTTTATATTTTTTGTTTCATAAATTTATGTAATGCGCATGTCTCTTGGTATTTTACTCCAGAAAAATTATGACATTTTTCAAAATCTTCTTTTATTTCTTTTTCTTACACTCTTCTTCTTTGTTTTTTTATTTCAAACTTTCAATTTTGGTTTATTTTTCAAAAAATTTCTTAATTTTACCACAGATTTTGAATTTTTAGATTTTATTTAAGGCATGTTTGTATAGCAAATAATTTCAGATTAAAAATTTATTTCGTAAAAAACTAATTGAACATTCTCAACCAATTTAAAAATGTAGTTACCCGAGGCAAGAAGAAAAAGAAGAAGAAGGCCCTCATGAAGTTAGCTCTGCTTGGTGGTTTTTTAAAAGCAAAAATCGAACTTTTACTCAAACTTCTCGGAACTCACCTGCAAATAAAATTCTTGGCCATAGCAGCTGTGGGTCTTCTAATTAATATTGCTCGATTTTGGATTGATCTGAAACGAGGCGGTGGTGCACCACAAAAGGTGAGTTTTTGTGTGAAGTCTTTTTTTTTATATTTTTGAATAACCCAAATACCTAACCCCGTATTTTTGTTTTAATTAAAAAAATGCACTTTTCAGCACTATTATCACTGGCATTAGTATATTCGTAAAAGCAAAAATTCATACAAAAATGATTAAAAGCGCTTTAAGAAAAAAGTATAAGAAAAAATGAGAATATACACGCTTTACCCTAACCATATAGCAAATAGCAAATAGGTATATCACATTTTTAGCATCTTACCCGTTAATGAGTTTTTGGGGTCTTACTTCCTTCGGTTGTTTTCTTGTTAAACATTTCATTTATTAGTTTTTTTTCTTTTGGTTTTCTACAACACTCAAATTTGTGTCTAAAGAATATTTTAAAATTGAATTTTACTCCCAAAATATACGAATCCCTTGAATTGTAATTTTCTTCTTGTAAAACAGTTTTTTTCTCCCTTTAATCTTATATGGTTTTCTTATCCCCCTTTAAAGCTTGTTGATTGTTGAAAGCAAGCTAGGCTCAACCTACAAAACCTTCCAGTAAACCTCTTTTATAAATTCCACTCCGTTCACAAGTTTTTGGGCATTCTTGTTGATATTGCCTTATTTTTGTGTACATAATGTTTTTCAGCATGAATTGAATATTTCTAGAATTTAAATTTACCAAAAATAAAAAAACTTTCATATAAATTTAAAGTAGAATACAACCCTCCAGTTATTGTAAAATAATTGCATGGTTCCCTTGGTGTTTGTCCATTTTTCACTTCAAAGAATAAATCTCTTTAACGACAGGTTGTCTATGTCGAACATGCACACCATCAGCATCATTACGAGGACCATGGTGAAGATTGGGGCGAACAAGGAAACAGTGGCAGCTATTGGAAACGTTCCATCCAAACTGATCCAGTTCCAGTGGCTCATGAACCGCCAACATCGGACAGCAGTGCCTACTATAACTATCAGTCGAACGATCCAAATTACATGGCTTATCATTCCCAAATTCCTTCCTACACATAAACAAATTATAATCCAATTTTTGGGATAACAGACAAAAATCGATTTATTGTAGTATTTAATTTTATTGTATTTAAATTATTTATTTTAATATTTAAGTGTAAATTATTTTTCAATTTCACAAACAATTGTTACATTATTTAAGAATATAATTTATTGAAACAAGAAAACAAACATTTTGATAAATTACATTGTTTTACTAATGTATGACTTATAACGGCCAAGGAGTAGAGGCACCATTTGCACGTTCAGACAATAAATAAAAAAATATAAAACACTACACAGCAGCGGTGAACTGATATACCGTCTAAGAGAACACGTCACGCAACAAGAACCAACGATGAATGAATTCATAAATTACGCGACATGGTAGCCAAATTTGTTAACAAGTTAATAAACTATTTCGAAGTCTCATTGCTCATTATTTTCTTCTGATATAAAAATAGACGACAGAAAAACAAATTCGCACCTACCCAAAGAAGATAAGTCGCTTAAAACGTGCGATGTCAATCAAAATTCGACACATAATTTATAAAGGGTGTTCTTTTGTTGTTTGCTTCTCTGTTTCCATTTTGATTCTTCAAAGTTATTATTGTTTAAAACAATGAAAGAACAACACCCTTTACCAAGTATTTTGATAAAGGAATCGGCGTTCAAAGGCTCTTGAGACTACCAGACAATTTGCATAAATAGCAAATTTGGAAAGCGAGTGTATTCACCTTCTAGATAACTTTACTTGCTTGCTTGTTTGTTTTTTTTTTTTTTTTCAATAAGAATCTCAATTGAAATTAGGCGAACTCAATTAGGCTTCTTATTGTTCCGAGTTTTATGGTTTTTTTATTGGAAATTTATTCTTAGGGACGACCCAATCGTTGAAAGAATTTGGGTCATGCGATGGAGAAGACTGGAATACCGTAGAAACCAAAGTCGTAGAAAAATCGAACTAACGAACAGGAACTAGAATTTTTTGAAATTCTTATTAAATTTTTTCAAGAGTTAGGACTAAAATTGTTAAACGAATTACAGTTTTTTTTGTTATAATAAGAAATAAAAATCACGTAATTAAGCATTAAAGTGTGAAATAAATTGATAGGCGGAATTCCAAAAAAAAGCAAAAAAGTGTCAAAACTGGAATACAAAATCTTTAAGATAACAAGAAGTTTCCATTCTATCAAAAATCAACAATTTAAGCTAAAGATTTATTGACAAAAATTGCAAAGTTTTGGGGTATTTTCTATTAAGAAAATGATGCTTGTGACAGTTTTGTTACTGAAGTCGTAAGGAAACGTTGTATAGCAATTTTAAAGTGTCGTAAAATATTTTACAAAAATAAGTTGTTTGAAAAAAGCTTTCTATGAAGTGATCGTAATGGGTTTGAGTGTTAATTGATGTTAAATGGATTATAACATGAAGTGAAGTGAAGTTAATTTAAACACAGACAGTTTAAAAATTATCTCAAGATTATTCTCAGTAGGTACATAGTAATTAAAAACCTTTTTTGACTTGTAATATTTTATTCAAAACTATTGAAAATTGTTTTTTTTTTTAACTCTAGTCAGGGTTATGTTTAAATTGAAATGTATTATTTTGTGTGAATAAGAATTCGGTAAACATATTCCCTTTTTCTCAAAAAAGCTTTAAACCATACAAGTTTGTAATATTCAATTTAATTAAATTCAATTCAATTAAAATATTCATTTATTGCAAGTTATCATTACATTTACAAAGCTCGACTGATAACTTTAAAAATTGTAATATATTTGAACAAGTAAGTGTACATTATGATGAAAGAAGTATAAAAAAATATATTTGTAAATATTTACCATTAAACTATTTCTTACAACTTTTTCAAGTTTGGCGCAATCAGATCCATTTAAAATTTCAATTGTTTCCTGTACTGAAAGGTTTGTCAAAGTATGTTGTTTTGAAAATGGGACATACACTCATAAAATGAAAGCAATCTTCCTTAGATATTGTGTTACATAGACTGCAAAATTGGCCAAGGCTTACGTTATTATGGTGTTCCATTTAAATTGAGAAGTTCGACTCTTATTTTATAGATTAGTGAGATACCTTATAGTTCAGAGAATCTTGTAAAAAGTTTTTGCCACACAAGTTAGGTATGGTATACTCGAGTTGGCTATAGAGTATTCTGCTCTCCGGTTTAATCGCCTGTTCTATCATCTGATTTCGATTAACATTTTAATCAAATAGTCAGCCTGTTACTTGAGAGTAAACGTTAAAAGTTTTGGTAGTCCTGTGTCCAACTAATTTGAGTAGTTTGGTGGGAATATAAATTTTTTTTTTAAATAAATTTCTTTGTATCTTTTCAATTTCCTCGTATAACAAAGAGAAGATTTCGCAATCTCATTAAAAATATTATATTTTGTTGAAAGACTTAGGCCCTCCGCACACGAAGCAACTGTTTTGCAACTGTTTTGCGACTAGAATCGCAAATCAGTTGCTCAAGCAACTTTGTATATGAAGCTCTATAGGAGAGCTCACACGCTCGACTGAAATGAAACCGGTTTGCAACCGGTTTGCAATCGGTTTGCAACTAGTCGCACGCAACTGATTTTGTAGGTCGAATTTGAGTTGCTTAAGCAACTTTTTTTGTTTTTGTAATTAAAATTATAATATTATATATAAAAACAGATGTGTTTGTTTGTTTCTATGTCTGGTATGGACTTCTAAACGGCCCAAAAGATATTTATGGATTTTGCATGTTGTATTTTTGGAATTTTTTTGGCATTGGAAAAACCATACCGAAGAGTCGGAAAACTGGAAATATGAAATATGATATGATACATAGACGTGAATTTGGTTTCTTGCATGTTCTTTTTGTTAAAGAATCGCTTATCGAATAGAAAAATAGAAAGTTCTTGATGGAAAACCCGCAAAACTCATTAGAGTTGTAGGTGCTTTGGTTTTCAAATGAAATATTGTTGCGAATTTTAGGTGCATTCGTTTTCAAATAGAAAAATAGAAAATTGTTGGTGGAAAACTCGGAAAAAAAAAGAGTGAATCATTTGATGGTTGATATATAGGATTTTGATTACGTAAAGGTAAACGATATTGGTAGGTAATATATGTGGTGTTTAATCATTATCTGAAGAAGCTTAATTGGGAGGAAAAGGGATTGGTTTGTTTGTATGTCTGGTATAGAGACCATCAGCAGATACACATTCTCTCATGTTCGTGCCCATCTTTTGGATGTTGGAAGCAACCAACTTTGGCATCCGTTTGATTTAAATGTTCTGCTGCCATAAAGTCTGCATTTTAAATTTTTCTGTATGTATGGATGGGTCCAATGTTCTCTTCGTACAAGTTTTCTTTGTCTTCAGTACTGGTAATAGTCAACTAAATCGTCTTCATCAGTACAACTGTTTGACATGTTGAATAGTTTCTTATAAAAATTGCGAACAAAAAATTTAAAAATCAAAATTCGGTCGTACTCGTGTGCGGAGAGAAGTCACAAATCGGACGCAAACTAGTTGTAAAACAGTTGCTTGAGCAACTGATTTTTGACTATAATTGCAAAACAGTTGCTTCGTGTGCGGAGGGCCTTATATGTTCGTTTGAGAAAATCTTCTTCTTAGTCACATTAGTCAAGTTATGTGAAGTTTTGGATTTTTCTGTAAGGTGCTTCTTAGAATTCAGTGTTGAATTGAGCAAAACTTCCACATACTTGTATTCTTTCGATACTTCTTAACAGTACCCTACACAGTTGTTTCTAACTGCACCCCGAGAGGAACGCGAGAAGACCATGATCTTTCATTTTTCACTGTTGATTACTAAACCCCACTTATTACAGTAGTCCATTAGACGATTTACCATTAATTGAAATGTCTGTGGTGGTTCGGATAGTAAGAGAAGGTGTATGCCGAATACAGCAAAACATTTGTTTTGATATAGCTGCAATTCGGACACCCCCTGGAATGTGCGCAGCAATATCATTTTTAATGAGAGCAAACAGAAAGCACTGAGTAAATATCCTTGTTTTACACCAGTAAATGATTTAAATGCTTTTGAATACGTTGTGCCATCACAAACCACTGCTTCGGTATCTGTGTACAGTCATCGGATTTATTTGTATAAAGCTTGTAGATACTCCAAGTTGCGAAAGTTTATAAAATAAAGCATTTCGATTCACCAAGTCAAATACAGCTTTAAAATCGACGAATATAATTTTTTGTTCCTGGCTTTAAATGCTTTTACTATTGACGTTATTATAAGATTGTAAATATGTGATCAACCGTCGAATAGTTCTTTCTAAAGCCTGCTTGAAGTTCCGTAAGAATATTGTTTGTAACCACCTTATTTTCAAGCGTTCACGAAACACCGTAAAATATCTTCGCAATAACATTCATGAAGGATATACCTCGGTAGTTTTCAACCGTATTTAAATCTCCTTTCTTATGGATGGGATGCGAATGAAGGCGGTACATCAGCATTTTCAAAAAATTTATTAAATAGAGTAAGTAGAAAAAATATCTTCTGATCCAAATATCTGGGTAACCAGGGCTCGAAGATGGGTTTGGCTTTCAGTGGTAGGCTCAGGATTAGAAGAACTATCAATTTATTAATTTAGAACTACGCGAAATCGATTACTTCATGTTTTGCCAAAATTTTGGACAGAAAAAAAAAATTCTTCCAAAACCCATTGAATGATCAAAATAGGTTACAAGTTCCTTGAAAACCTGGTAGCCGAGATATTGGCAAAAAAATAAATTATTCGCAAACATTTTCCCCCAATTTCAAATCGTTATTTCTCACAATTTTCCTCGACAGCCGTAAAAGTCGATAAGTTAGTGTTTACCTCTACATTAACCATTGATACCATTCTCAGCCTCGTGTTGGTGTGTCGTTATTATTTAAAGATTAAAGTGTGAAATGTTCTTATATAAAAGGCACAAAATATGGATTCGTTTTCAGGTAACGTTTTAAAACCATTTATAAGACTATGCAGAAATACCCGAGATAAAATTATTTTCTCAAGGCAAACCAACAGCAAACCCTTACTTTAAAACATTCCAAATTCAAAGAAAACTCTTTTGCTTGTGCCCAATCTTTTTTTAGAAACAAACTTTTCCTACTAAGTCCGAGTGCGAAATGCTAAACAATCATTTAAAATAATAATTACTACTCCTATCATCACGTTATTATTCAATGCGTGCCCTAGGCACATGTAAATCGTCGAATTGCACAAGTCAATACACTGCTTGTACACGCATTTCCCATGTCCTGTTCCTGTCCGTCGATCGATCGTCCAGTTGACCACTCTGACAGCAATATGTGTGGTTTAGCTTTTCTTTTAAGTGTCATTCTTAGAAATATCAATTAAAATTAGCATTCCTTTAATTTTACTTCCTTTGCAAATTCTACAAGCTAAACCACACGTGTCCGTGTCTGTCATAGGAATCAAACAATGTTTTATTCCCGGAGTGTGTCCGTGATACTGGTCACAGATAAGCCCTTCTTCGTATGCATTTAAAATTAACTATTAATGACCATTTTCGATTTCTCTTTCGAACAAAGTGGTAAGAAACACTTTAGAACAAAGTTCACGTTCGTTGTTGAAGAATGCGCGGTTTAGGGAAACCACTTCTTCAACACCTTGCTACTCGTACAGCTCTTACTCCAGAATTACCATTTGAATAGGAGTAAGTACAGAATTCTTTTAAATAAAGATGATCGGTTGACAAATCTTATGTATAGAAAGTAGGCCAGGCACGTGAAGTGTACTCATGAAAATTAGATTCTTTGACGCGAATTTAGACCTAACTTGCATTTGACTTCCGGAAAATGTACAAATCCACCCACAATGGATTTTTGTTCTTTCAAGGCAAATTTTAGTGCACACAAGCGAAAAAATCAATTCTGGAAGTCATCTGATGTCACTTAAGACTTCATGACATAATTTAGTTTCGAACACCTGACAAGAATACTCAAGAGATTGGCGTTCACACATAACAGAATAAAGTGGAGCAAAGAAAACGTCAAAGAATGGAAGAAAAACTCCATGAATAAAATCACTTTTCAAAAGAACACTATATATAGGGTAAATGAGATCTTAAGAGATAAGTAAATAATGTATTCTTTGGAGGTTGTGCGAAGTTACAATCGAATATGTTGAGGAAACTGGAGAGTGGAGGAGTACTTTTTGGTATGGTGAAGGCATTCAGCGTGCACCTATCATCTTCTAGAGTCATCAAAGTTATCGATAAAATTACCGATTTTCGAGAAGCAACAGATTTTTGAGAGTAACTAATCTGTGTCAAGACAGAGATCACATTTAAACTGCACCCGATAGCGTTCCTTAGATTTTTTCATTCTATAAATGCCAATAATTTCTAGAAAATGTCAATTTTATATTTTTGTAGTTCCAAATGCAAACTTGTGAGCTATAAAAAGAAATTTCATGGGAGACATGTACCTGGTCCTCATATTCGTCAGACCCGCATATTTACGCATCAGATTTTGCAGACATTGCAATTTTAAGTACTTCCCAGAGCACTGGTAATGTGATTCTAGTCAGGTATTAAGACTACTTACACGTATTTTTCATAACTTTTTTTTTGAGACAAGAACTCTTCGACTGTCATAAATGCATTTAGGGAGCAGCTAGTAGAATCTAGAATGTTCCTACCCAACAATTTACTGAAAGCAAAATTGCATTTAAGCCTTTAACGCATTTTAATGAATTCCACTCCTCTTAGTTAGAAATTTTACAATAATAAAATTCATTCAAGAAGAGACTCAATTTGCAAAATTCAATTTCACTTGGAAGTAGCCAACAAATGATAGTAATGGTGGCAATGGCTATTTGAAGAATATGAACGAGAGCCAGATTTAAGATAGTCAGAAGGTAATTTATCAATGGTTCTGGTCATTTGCATGAGGAATGCATAAAAATTCTATTAATGGAACATAAAACTTGGCGGGAAATCAGCGACTGCGGTTGGGAAATAAAAATTTACTACTGGCGCTTGATTATACATCATTTTGTTTAAAAATAAAACTACGGTAAGGAATTTATGGAAATGAAGGTAGGTTTGAACAAATAAACACACGAAAAATCAAAAAGAAAACCTTTGCTGTGCAATAAATCGCAACTAGCTAAAATAGAGTTTGCACCTCAGCTCTTTTGTTTGCGGCCGAACGATTCGCTTTGGAGAAGAAAACTCTTTTTTGCTCAAAAATTTTTATAAAACTGTTTTTTCATCTTAAGATAAGGTTATCTAGTCAGTTTCTCATATTTTTGTTTAAAATACACGCCAAATAGATTTTGGAGGAAAAACGTTTTACTCCAAATTCAACTAAAGCAAACTTTCATTTATTTCAAAATTGTCTTCAACCGATTCAATGTAAATTCCGTCACCTTCAAGAAACAATAAAACTAAAATAAGAGCAGATTTCTAAAAATGCTTCCACTAGCAACCATATTCATTGAACCAGTAAAGGTGTTTCGTTATCACTTTTCCTCCAATAAAAAACCAATTCTCCAATTTTCCCATTACCACGAACCACCAATCTCAACTATTTGACAATTCAATCAAACTCGTCGTCGTCGGTCATAAAACTTCGAATATTAAAATTTAAACGTCTATTTAAACAAGGTCAATATCAAAGATGGCCCAACGTGTCAGAATGCGTTATATTCCAAACGCTCCCCACATCATGTGAGAACAACAAAAATACCCAAATACTTTGGGTATGGATAAACCTCTATGCGCGACAACCGACATATTAAGGAACGTGCTCGGTTCCAGTTAAAAAGTGAATTATTCTGCGTGTCTACCGTTTAATTGAGGCCCTTTTAAGCCCCCCAGCAACCAGCCAAAGCCTTAGACTAAAAATAAGTGCTAACCAGAAACAGTGCGATCAGCTTTGCATCGTGCCCTGAAATAGTTAAACATTTGCAACTCTGTCAAACTCAAGGGAATTTCAATTTACAATGAGCTGGTAGAAATTTTTGAAAGTTCCTCGCCACTTGATGGTTCTCGGCTTGTCAACGGATTCTCGATGCATTTGACGTACGATGAGGCCAAGAGTATGTACATATATTGACTTCTAGTTGATATTCAAAGATGGTCATTTGGAGAATTTCTTTCTTCGTTTGTTGGGTCGGTCGGTCGCATTTCGTTTCGTTTCTTTTTCGTATGTTAAATTTTCGAATATTTGTGTAGTAGTTGGTCGATTTGTAGGACTCGCAATCTAAAAGCATTGAATACGAGAAAGAGAGAGAGAGGAAGAGAGAAAAAAGACTGCCTAATCTAGGCCTATGCAAAAAAACAATGCCAGAAAATAGTCCAACGCAGTAGTAAATTGATGTGGATGGTAGCAGAAACCACGCGACCGCCGAAGATCGGCCGACATGGCTGATTAGTATTCAGATGGAATGTCCAATTATGGTACCACCTATAAATAAAGTGCTCGAGCTCCGTCGAAGACGAAGAAGAAGAAGACCAGTGCTCTCCTTTAATTTTGGCTTCACAGGTGGGTGTGCGAGTGTTTTTGCCACACCAAATTCGATCGAGTTCGTCTTATGCAAATGCCTCTCGCAAATTCCAATATTGCATGAAAAAAGGCGAAATATTTCTATGAAGCGGTTTTTTTTCTTGCGTAGCTCGGCAATAAATAAATCACTTTGACGCCATTCTATTTTGATTTTAGTATCGGAGACCCGAGAGAGCCTCTGTGTATGACTTTTATAAACGGTTGTCAAATGTTTTAATATTCTATTCGTAGGTTGTGCAACGACTGCATCTGGCACCGGAATGGCGCTTCTAGCAATGTCACAAGACAAATGTTTCGTGATTTATTTCAACTTACTCATATAATTCGTCAAGGAATTTTGAGTCCAGTTTCGTTTGTTTCTTAGGAACTGGCAATCGGGGATATCATGTGAAAAAATGTAATAGAATACGTAACGTAAGTATTGTAATTCTCCGATTTGACGTTTGTTTGTACTTAAGGCGTTGCTAAGCCAACTGCATGGACTGTATTTTATTTGACAGAAATAATGACATTTTGTGTAAAGTTCAACACAAACCCTTCAGGTCTAATTAAATAAAATGACATTTCTTGTCAAAAGGTGGTCAGTGATGCACATACCGAGAATCTCGAGATGTTCGGTCTCATTGATGCAAGTGCCATTCATGGATAGTGGCAGGGGAGGAATATCTCAGCATTGGGTTTTCGAAGCATTAAACTCTACGCAGTTTTTTTCTTCCATATTGTACAATGCTGTCCAAATCAGAGTTCAATGAGCTTATCATATTTTGCCGTTGCAGTTCCACATCCGAAGAGGGGGGATGTGAGTCTGGAAACGAATAAGAAAAGCTATGGGTACGTCAGCGAAACAATTGATTGGATTAGAAGTCACAGACAAGAGGTCATTAATAAAAAAATGAAAAAGAGGGTCGAAGTCAAAACGGAGCCCTGGGGCACACCAGCATTTATGTTGTGGGTTTCAGACTTGAATCTGCCCAATACAACTTGCATTGAACGGTTCGAAAGAAAGTTTATAATCCAATGAAGGAGAGATTCATCGATACCGAAAGCATGCATTTTCGATATAAGAGCAAGATGCCAGACTTTATCAAATGCCTTTGAAATATCAAGTGCAACAATCTTACTTTCTCCTAAACGATGCAAAGACTTGTTCCACTGATTGGTGATATAAACCATCAAGTCACCAGTGGACCTGTTGCTGCGAAAGCCGTACTGCCGATCATTAAGAAGCTTTCATCTTCGAGATATTTCTTGAGCTGATAGTTTATCATTATCAGCGTTTCCACGACCTTAGAAAGAAGGGACGTAAGTGCAATCGGACGATAATTGGAGGGAGAAGAAGATTCGCCTTTGTTTGGGATTGGCTGGACAAATGCTGTTTTCCAACTGCTCGGAACGAGCCCAGAAGAATAGAATAGATGGAAAAGCTTACGCAAGGGTTTTGCCAGCGTTGAAGAACACCTCTTCAGAACAATAGCGAGGATACCATCCGGACCAGCGGATTTATGTGTTGAGATCTTTTAGGATTCTCGCCACAGTAGAGTGCGAAAGAAGATTTGTCACATGGAATCATTGACGCGGTCAAGAACTGGGGGAGTCATGACACTATTTGGCTGCGAATAGTTGACGAACTGCCTAGCAAAAAGTTTAGCTTTCGCGAGAGAGCTAACAACTGGAGTGTCATAGTCAACGAGCGTAGGGACCGAGGAAGAGGAAGAATTCTTCATATTTTTTAGAAATGACCAAAAATCCTTACTGCCTTTGGGACATTGCAGTAATTTTTGCCTTCATTTTTGGTCCGACGAATATGGACATTGCAGGCCTCCCTGGCTTGGTTAATCTTGAATAGTGACCAGATAAAGATCCGGAAGAAGTTATTGAGACCGTTCCAATTGGCTTTCTCTTATTGCCATACGGTCCTCTTCGGAGCTCTTTTGCTCTTTCTCTAACTGGGTTAGTTTGACACGAGAAATTAGCAGATATAATATAATGGTCTGACTTGCCTAGAGGAGTGAAAACATTGATAGTAGAGTATTTTCCGCCGCTTGGCCATTAATGTCCAATATTCGAGTGGGCTTGGTGACAAGCTGAGTGAGGTGGTTAAACTCATCAAAGATTTCAGCACACATTCCTTCGTTCCTCCACACCCGAATGGAGAAGCCACGAAGAATTGTGTTCATTGAAATTTCCCGTAATAACCGTGCTACCCAGCATGGTTTAGTGTGGTGAATCGTTACTCCAACTTATTTAACTGGACTGCTATCGAACAGTTCTAGTAACCAAACCGACCGAATTCCTCCATGAAATCCTTGCAAATCAATATAGGTTACTTATCGTGACAATATGTGCCACTAGAGCAATAAATCACCTGGCATTCCTCAGCATGTGCATATTCGTAATAATAATCTTCATCAGAAAAGTCACTATATTCCCATACGTCAAGTATTGGCGTCACTTGGGCGATATGAAAACCTCCCCTTTAATCTTATCCCTTCCTCCAGAATTCACATACAAATCTGACACATGTTCCATTGAAAATGCAAAAAGTCCACATATAACTGATACCAATCTCTTCTCTTCGCGATAACGTATTCTAGTGGTCACAAAGATTTAAATGCAAAATATGCACACGAATTCCTGTCAGTCACCCTTAAACTTGTCCATGTCATTCGACTATTTAAAGAACAATCAACTTTACTCATGCCTACCTTTCGTTGCATCTAAGTGCAACCAAAGTACTAATCCAGTGTCGTCAGTCTGACGACTTACTTTGAGTAGAAGCGAGCTACCAGAATTCAAAGCAAGCGGCAGCATTTGAGACAGTTGTGTAGTTGGCATATAATGCTGTATGCAGAAACGCATCTTTCTTATATTGTTGGTCCCGTTAATTTGACGATTTCCCTCTCTTCGTTTGCACAGTTCTTTGCCAATTTTGTGCTCGATTCAGAATTTTAATTTTTTTTCTGTTGAGTTTGTGTTTTACTTTGATGGGAAATGATTGCTAAGCTGATCATGGTTGTTGGTTTCACAAAAGTCTATGATTTAAATCTTAGGCTTGGAAGATGACTTTTGAGCTTCAAATAAGAATTTCAAGCTTTTTTTGGCCAATAAATCATTACTTCTGCTTATGAAGCTGTTTTATAGAAATCGGTGAAGTGGTTTGTGAAAATGTTAACAAAGCAAACCTAAATTATCGATTGAAATGCCCAAAATTAAAATTCGATTGATTGCTCATTTGTCTGCAAAAGTTAATCGACAATAAACAAAAAACTCAATACCGTTTAAAATATTGCGCATAACTTTAAAAGTCGTTTGTGATTAAGTCAAATGGCTGTTAGTCTTGCCTTTCAAATTCAATTCACGTACATTTCAGAATTTGTTCTTTGATGGTCTTACAAAGGCAGAATGATATTTGGAACTATTCCGCGTTAAAAGTAGATGGGACTTTTGTAACAACTATATTGGGTCACGCTGCCGCTACCGCCACCGCCGCCACTTTGCAAAGAAGGAAACTCAAAGGTGGGGTTCGGCTGTCTACTCATACGTCAATCGTTTTTACAGATTCACTCAGCTAACTCTGACAGTAGCACGATGTCTTGGCATATAGATGATGAATTCTTGTCCGACAAAGTAATTTACCATGCAAAATGCCAAATATGGATATTGATTTAATTTAGAGTGAATTTATGATATCTCGTCAAGAATTCTGTTCAGCGGAAAATTTACTCAGAATTATTGCTTTCCATCTGTCAATCAAAGTCTACTTTTTACGCCTTTCTTTTGGCGTAAGACATTTTTCGCATTGTAGGGCGAAATTTGTATTCGAACTCGGTTTGGGTAATTCCGATTTGTGCGGAGAACTAATTCCCACACTTGACAGTGAAAATCGTTGATTAATTTGAGCAAAACAATTAGCTTGAAAATTGATTGTTTTCCTCAAAATATAAATAAAAATAAAAAAGCTTTGAAATTTCTAAAGAATTTCAGAGGCTTGATAGCTGTTGTCAACACTCTCACGTGCACACTTAGTCCCCATAGGTCTAATAATTTTCAACGGATGCATCTAATGTGAATAAAATTTTGTTTAATTTTTTTTTACTTGAAACTCACGTACTTACGAAAAGCGAAAGCTAGAAGTCAATGGCATATCCAAAATCTATAAGCTTACAAGCAAATGAACCTTATCATTAAGTTTTAAGTACGTTAGACATTTATGGTGGGGGAAGGGGGAGTTGTATAGCCAAAAGTTATGTTATCGAATTTTCACTTGGGTGAGGAGTGATGGTTAAAGACTTTCCATATAATTCGACATTTTGATCTTATCGGTAGTAGAAAACGAAAAGAATTTTATTAGCTTTTTGATAAAAAAAAACGTACATGTAGTAATGGCGCCTAATTTATAACACTTCAAAGTTGAAACTGGCTCTTAATGTAGCGGTAGCCTAAATGGAATGACTCCCAAAATTTGCTTGGACATTTTTACAGTTGACTTTGATTTGAAATTTGATAAAAAGGCGGCTCTTTTGACGAAATAGCAGAGGTCCTTAGTTGGTATTCTGGGAATACAGTGAGGAATTTCTTCATAAAAGATCCTCAAAGATGATAAGGGGTTTTGCTTTACTCTTGTG
Source organism: Sphaerophoria taeniata (assembly GCA_943590905.1). Classification (NCBI taxonomy): domain Eukaryota; kingdom Metazoa; phylum Arthropoda; class Insecta; order Diptera; family Syrphidae; genus Sphaerophoria; species Sphaerophoria taeniata. Next base: position 151,592,880 of record OX016541.1, read on the forward strand.
AAAGTTGACTTTGTTCTCAATTGTCGAATGCCCAATGAAGGTGTTGAGAAGAAAGCAAAACTTGGATTAACTACTCACCCAATTTTGCAATTCAGAAGCAATAGTGTTATTTAAGAGCTTTCTCATGGATGGTTGTCTATACCTAGCAGAAGACCTGTTGCTGTTTATTAGTAAAAGTCTGGAATCTTTGCAAAAATAAAAACAATTATCATCTTAACTTTTTATATAATTAAAAAGCTGATGGTGTTTCATATTCTAAGCGAAGCTTAAGAAAGTACGAAGATCAAACTATTTTCAAGAAACAACAAATTACTTTCATCAGTCTTTTTTTTTAAGTTCAAGCTGTAGTTACTTACTTACTTACTTAACCAGCTCCCAATCCAGCTCTGGCATCCGCATTCACTTGGTCCTTGTACCGTAAATTCGGTCTTCCTTGTCGTCTCAAACCTGGGCGCTGCGATGAGAATATTTTCTTGGCTGGAGCGTTGTCGTCCATTTGCTCGATGTGGCCGAGCCAATGTAGTCGTCTTTTCTTGGCTTTCTGGACACATCCACATCTTTGAACAGCTCGTATAGTTTGCGGTTGAACCTTCTTCTCCATTCGCCATCGTCGCATACGCGACCGAAAATCCGTCGAAGAATTTTTCTTTCGAACGTGCCCAGTATCAATTCCTCTTTTCTTCCTAGAGTAGGACTGGTAAAATCAAAGAAGCAGCAGCGGTTCACTAGGGTAATTCTTTTCGGATCTCCACTAAGGTGTCGTTTGTGGGATTGACGTTTGTTCCAAGGTAGGTGAACTCCTTAACTACCTCGAAATTGCTACTACCAACAGTGAAATTTTGTCTTAGGTGGTGGACAGATGTTGTTTTGTTTGTTGATAGCATGTACTTTGCTTTGTCCTCATTCACTTCAAGACCAACGAGTTTCGCCTGTTTTTCAATAGATGTGAAGGCCTCTAGCACAGCTCAATTTTATCGACCAATGATATCTGGGTGAATTTGTTGAAGATATTGTTTTCCGTGCTCACACCTGCCTTGCGCACTATCTGCTCCAGGACTATGTTGAAGAAATCGCATGACAGCGCATCTCCTTGTCTAAACCCTGCGCATGTTTGAAACAACTCGGATGAGCTATTACCCATTTGCACACTGCACTGTGTATTATTTAGCGTCATGTGGCACAGCTAGATCAGTTAAGTCGGGATCCCGAATTCAGACATCGCCATCATAAACTCTAGGCGTTGCGTTGGAAGCTATCATAAGCAGCTTTGAAGTCGATAAAAAGATGGTGAGTTTCGACTTTAAACTTGTTGGTCTTTTTCAGTGTGAATATTTGGTCTATCGTTGTTCTGCCTGGCCTAGGGCCACACTGGTATGACCTTCTTTATGTAACGAAGTCACATGCTTTTTCATAAATAATACTCTCCCATACGGTATCGCACTTAATTTATTCAATTCACACTCACTCGCTTCGGAAAATATTAAAAGCAGACTAGTATGATCGCATAAAAATCGCTTCTTTACTACTGCCGAATGATACTATAGTATCAATTTAATAATATTGGTCAAAGATAGCCGAACATTTCATTATCGAACTTCTCTCACCAGCTGCAGCAATTAAGGGTTTCGATCTTGAAGTTATTTCGTCCGTTTTCATTGCCACGAGCGCGGCGGTTTGTAACTGCTGATCCCCGGTTAGTGCATTATACCTGTCGATCCGTGCAACCAGGAGCATTGCACCTGACGATCCATAGCCGCTTAGGGTATCGTCGATCACCAAACCATACCAATTTTGTCCAAGGACCTGTCAAAACATACCGGAACAGCAACCAGCCGTCCTCTAGAGATAGCTTAGACCAGACCATATGACCAGAAATAATACTTGTACCTTTATTTATATTGAGCTTTATTATACTGTCCCCGGTACCTAGGAGAAGTTAATTTTATTAAGAGCAGGAGCGTAGACGCTCAAATTATTGAATTAATGTCTCGAAGAAAGTCTTCAAGAAAATTATTTGTTTGACTGTGCGGGAAAATTAGGAAATTTAAATGTGTAAAATTTATTCAACGAAATTTCATAAACTGAAAAAAAGACGCACAATAATTCTAGGGACTAATTTATTATTTATATCCCTTTTTCCGCGGACCTGAAACGATAAATTGCAACAAATATATTCAAAACACATCCTTCCATGTTCCTCCATCTTTCATTTGATGATAAAAAATCTCCTCGTCTAAAATTGCAAATTCAAACGTTGTAATTGTCGGTAGTCCTGATAATATTCCTTCTTCATGAATCACTTCGTGTGTACCCAAGCACACTGCACTGCAGCTAGAACAAAAAAAAATCCAACTCATATTTTAAAAATATACATTCCTATAAAAGGTACATTTCTTATCTACAACATTCAACGAAATAAAACTATTTTGCTTGACTCTAATTTATTCGAAAACAAATGTTTGTCTAGATCTGTTCTCTGTGTTTGTCGCTACATTCTCCACCCGCGTAGCTGATTTTCTTTTTGTCATTTGATTTCAACTGTATTTCAGATACAATAATGTATCTAAAAGAACAAAATCCTCAACTAGTACACAATTGATACAAGACAACAGCAAACAAACATACAGAAAAGCGCAAAGTCTTGTGTCCCTCTGATGTACGAGTGTACACCGCTCCGCTATACACAATCAAACAGAACAGCGCATGCGTAAGTGGCTAGCTTTAAGTTTATACTCAACTCGTACCACCAATATAAACGCAATTCTTTTTCTTCTTCCATCGTGTCTTCTTTGAATTCTTAATAAATCAAAGTGAAGAATATAAATTGGGACCTCCACACCTTGCAAGATCGCAGTTAGTGATTTTCAGCCATCGGAGCCTCAGTGAAATTTTCTTTCGTATATTTGAGGAGTTCGAGCTTTGGATTTAACAAAAAATACACAATAAATATAAGAAACCACAATCCAATACAATAAATAATTGCTTCTTAAGGACAGACAAAAAAGGATCTCCCGCCAAAAAAAGGATTATGTTAATGAATTATTTCTAAGTGAACAATAAGTGCAAGAGTTTTTTTTTAACATTCGACAATTGAGTGATAACATTTTTTAGAAAACATATTTTCAAAAATCCTTTTTTAAAATGAGAAACTCTTTGGTGATATTAGTGCTGTGCTTGTGCAGTTTAACAAATGCTGTGCCACTTGGATTAAAGGTTTGTTCTCCGTCCCCAAGACAAAAAAAAAGGAAAAAGACAAATTAAACAAAATTTTAATGACCAAAAAAGCAAACAATCTGCCACCTGAGAGTGTGCGGTGCCTGTGCATATCCGAATTCTTTCAAGAATCTTATTTAAAATTCACTTCAGTGCTCAGAGATTATAAAATTGACAAAAGAACTTTTTTCTTTTTATTAATTTTTAAGGATAGTCTTGAAAAGTATCCAAAAAAATCAAAAGAAGCGACAAAAGCGTGATAAAATTTTGTTCGGCAAGAAGAACTTTGTCATCATCGCTTTTGCCCCTTTTGGAGAATTCTTCCGTATTTATTAAGTTTGCCAGAGATACTCTGGGTTGAGGTTGATCCAGGCAATTTTTGTTTGGTTTGTTTTAGGTTTTTTTTATCGATTATTTTGGTGATTTGCTTAAAAGTCAATTCCTAGAATTTCGGAAGTCCATTAATGTTTTGTGCGCCCAAAATTCATTGAGCAGAAGGTTCTTAGTTCTTAGTCAAATTAGGCGGCAACAATTTGAAGAGACCTGTGCCTCTGACGTATGGTTAGACAGACACAACACACAAGCCTTAATCGCTTATGACCGGGTAGAGGTGTGCACTGTGCAAGGCCGGATGTAAGAGTAGTCATTTAATATTTTGTTTTCACAATGTTCTGTTTAAGTTGTATATATCCGAAAATAGACTGATACCGAAATTGAACGAAAATTAAATTGTTAATAAAAAAACGACTATTTTATTTTATTGGGAAAGTCTTGTCTTAAAATTTGTAAAGAGGAAACAAAAAGTAATGCAGAATTTATCTTTCATCTCAATCGTCGTTCTAATTCAAAATATTTACCAAAAGCAGTTATAGACATTTTCAAACGATTTTCATCTTTTTATTTGCAACTGCTGACCCGACAAACGTTATTTTGTCAACGAAAAAAATATGTGTGTGATGCTTAAATCTCTTCTATTTTTGTCTTTGCGGAAATGTACATCTTTTGATTGTGTTCATTTGAATAATTAAACAATTTTATTTAATTAAGTACTGCGGGTTCTGACTCAAAAAAGATATGACTTGGGACTTTATCGAAACAATACTTTTTCTATTTTTCTTGTAACCAAAGAAATATAATATCTTTCAATGAGAAGGAAATCAGGTACATAAGTTAAAATTTATATTCACATTTTATTTTTAACGGTAGGTAGTAATTATCAAAAAAAAAATAGAAACTTTCTCGAATCATATTGAAGCTTTATAGAAAGATTTGTTGACTGGCAAAGCAACGATAGTCGGGGAAGCTTGTTTTAAGTATTTTCAAAAAGTATGGGAAAATGAATGTTGATTATAACACGTGTGTTTGTGCATTCTTCAAAAGGTTTTCACTATTTAAACATTCCACGAATAATTCAAAAACAGAATTATATAAATCAGTCCAGCCGTTGTCGAGTTTTAGCGAGACTAACATACAGCATTTGATGAAGTCTTAAGGTTTTAATAAAGTCTGGGCCTCAGGTTGTTGTTATTCTGTGACAAAAAAATAACTCTACCTTGACAAATCTATACTAATGTCTAATATATATAGCTGAAAAGTTTGTTTGTTAATTTGTACGCGCTAATCTCAGGAACTACTTGTTCGAATTGTAAAATTCTTTTAAGTGTTGGATAGTCCATTAATCGAGGAAGGCTTTAAGCTATACAACGTTACGCTATGAATAATAAGAGCATCACTCTTAGGCAGGCCGGCCACGCAAAAGATATAAAAAACTGCTTAAATTAAAACTTTATAAAAAATATCATTTTAATATTTTGCGTTGGAGAGATATTCGATTTAGGGAGATTTCGACAAAGGGAATGCTTTCAGTATGAAAAACTGAAGGGAAATATGCTCGAAACGTTCGAGTTAAGATGAATTTCAACTTAGGGAGAGCTCGACTTAGGCAGAGTCACTGTTATACAATTTTAAAATAACTGCGCACAACATTCCCACGCGCGCATGATGCACAAGTCAAGACGCTCCTCTGGCAGGTGGAGCCTTATATTAAGAAAACAAAATTTTGTTAAGCAGACTGGTAGAAATAGGTATAGTTATAAAGAATTACCTATTGTCTAGGATTAGGCACTTAACTTAAACTGTGCAAGTACCAACTCTCGACATGATGCCTTTGCATAAGCGGGGCGTTGTGCAACACACCTTCGGTGGCACTTGACATCATACTCAATCTAACACCGCTCGAAATTTTTAGCAAACAAATTGCTGCGAGTATAGCCATCGTGGAAATATAACCATCATCGCCATTCTATATAATCTTGAATTCATTCAATTCAATACCTAAGGAGGTACAGAGACTGCACCGTTCCAAAATTTAAGTTTGGAAGAAACTTTCAGGTCTCAATGCCATCAAAAACAAATTTTAAGCATAGTCCATACAATTTTATACTGATTGGTCTCATTCTGTCTCCCTAATCACTGAAGTTTTATCTTTGCTTAACCTCTATTATCCTCATCTTCTAAGACAGTCAAGCTGCCCTCAAATCCATTGACTCTGTCCCTACAAATTCCTTAACTGCCCCTAACTTTCACCTATATCTTATGGAGATGGCACAGCAGCTTAACATTTACCTCTCCTGGGTGCTGATAAACTTGCTGAAAATGGTACTACTTTGCCTCTCTTGAACCATTGCCAAAAGTTATAGGCATACCTACCACTACGTGTAAATGCATGCTTAAGCAGAACGCCATCAGAAATACAAACCTTAGATAGAATAAAATCTCCACTTGCGTGGTCATCAAACAGATGTGGCCAAAAATAAATCCTCAAAGAACAAAGGATCTACTATCTCTGAAAAGACTACATATAAGCTCTTTAGCATCACTGCCTCATCGGAAGTCATACTTATAACGGCTTGGTGTCTTATCTGCAGAAGCGGATAGGAAGAAGAAACAATTTCTCATCTGCTATGTTTATGCCCTGCGCTCACCATAAGAAGGAAAACTCACCTAGGAGAGCCCAACTATTTACATAATGACACCAGTGAACTGGCCAGCACAGACATAAAACGACTTCTTTGCTTTGGCTCCAAATGGTTCAAAAGTGAAGAAATTAAGCCACTTAAATCTAACCTAACTCTCAAATGAACATTTCTCAACAAAAAATAAAATAGAATTTAAACAATTTTAATGTTCCATTGATATTAGCCTTAGATTAGATTTCTTGTCCTCGAATACGGATTTATGAGATTCTGTCTACTCCTTTGACTGTTTCCAAAAGTCTCCAAAAATATAAGACTAATTTTGTTTTAAGAAAATCCTTAATTCACTTCAACAAGCCAACAAGTTCGAAACTACAAAACATTCATTTCGACTGACGGAGAAGTTCCGTAGTTATTATTCAACAGTTTTTCCAGAGAATTCTTATATTTTCTTTTCCCTCCCTTAAATCTGTCTGTATTAATTTGTTATTGCAAAAAACCTAACACCTGCCGGAAGACTTGCAAAAATTATGTTTATTGCGAAAGCCTTATGGCGTCTCTACTCAAAACAACAGCAAAAAACTAATAATCCGAAGTTCTATTTAAGGAATTGAGAAACTGAAACTCTCTAAACGCGAATCAAAATATTTTTATCACCGAAATTATTTTCCACTAAAGACATCATTAACCAGTCCCGCCACCAGGCGGGCGTGATCAGTGAAAATTAGAACACCAAGTGAAATTCTCCACAACACGACTGGCTCTCTCTCATAAAGCTGTGTTTGCGCTGTTCACACTTAAGAATCCACTTCGCCTCCAACTTCAATATTTTTCAAAGCCCGAAAAATTGTCACGCGCCACTAAGTATACCTTTTCCGCAAATGGAATGCGCGCAGACTTAAAGTCACAACAACAACAGTAAGCTCGACTATCAATTCGGAGTGTATTGCTCCCTCGCCAGTTGATTCCGTTGCTCCATTCGATCGATTCGATCAATGAAGACGCGGTGGTCATCGTTATGATGATAGGACGGAACAGGGGACCCATTGCGTAATCCGGTCACGTTCGATAATTTTCTATGACAAATAATGCAAATTTTAAAGCCGTTGCTATATAGTATGGCTGGGGGCGATATGTCAGGCTGGTGGCTTGGTGCAGAGGAAGTACTTGTCTGGGCGTCGTCATCATTACGCAGCAGTTAATGAAGAGGAAGCCCTCCTCAATAGAACCCTATGCACCTGCCTCAACACATTATCAACTCGATTTGGAAGTCCATGTCTTCCGTTTTTAATTTATTTCTCTTTTACAGAAGAACATGGCCATAGTTCAAGAGCAGGAAGATCCAATGCTGATGATGGCTGCGGAAGAAGAAACAAGGCCAGAAATGATGATATCAAGGTTGAATCTTCCCAGCAATGCGACTTCAATCAGGGCTGATATAACCGATGGATTCTCTTGTGACAACAAGACCTACGGTTACTATGCTGACGTGGAGAACGAATGTCAGATATTCCATGTGTGCTTGCCAGTGACTTATGCCGATGGCAAGGAGAACACCTTCCGATGGAGTTTCATTTGTCCCGAAGAAACCGTGTTCAGTCAGGTAAGGTTTGCCGACATTTTCGAAGGATTCTTTTTAACCTCAATTTCAATCGTAGGAATACTTTACTTGCATGAGGTCAGAGGATATGTCGATTGACTGTGAGGAATCCTTCAAGTACTACGAGCTGAACAGAAATTTCGGTATGATCGAGCCAGAGGAGATGCCTGCCGATGAGGCCGATGAAGACATGAACATGGAGGACATGCCCAAACAGCCAGCAATGCAAGGAGAAGAAGACAAACAATCCGTTGAAGCCGCTCCGGTGAAGAAACAGACTGTCAAGGTTCAGAACTCAAATCGTAGGAAAACTCAAGCTAACCGGGTTACCATCGAAGGTCAACGAAAGAAGGCTCAACCAGCCCGGAGACTTCCCAAGCCAGCTGTTGTCGCAACAACTGCTAAGCCCGTTGTGGAAGAATCTCCCATCGCCGCTGAACCAGAAGTAGAAAGAACCACTCTCAAATACCAAAGGTTCACCAAAAAACCGATTTCTGTTGTTCCAGCTGTCGAACAACCAAAACCAGAGGAACCCAAACCTGAAAAGGAAGTTATTCGTCAAGATCTATATGCTCCAAAGAGAAAACGTCCGTCATTCTTCCCATCAAGGTATGATTCTGTTTCACAAAAGGAATCAGATGCAATGCCTCTACCATTCCTGAAGACCGATATTGTGATGCCAAAGCAACCAGAACCTGTTGCTCAAGTACCAGCTGAATCACAGGCTCAGGCGTCGGAAATCAAGGAAGTCAGTATTAAACCTCAAGAGGAGGCAAAACCTGATAAGATTGAAACCCCACCAGTTCAGAAGAAGGAACCAGCTGTAGTTTATATTCCAGTAAAAGAAGACGAAGAACAGCCTGAATCCGAACTCAAGTCTGAAATTGCTCCTATGCCAGAAAACACCCCAAGTCGAGTGGAAGTTGTTGAGATTCCAATTCAAAAGGTCGATGAACCATTGAGGGCCGAAGGATCAGCTGTTGTAGCACAAGTTCCAGAAGTTGCAGCTCCAGAGGAGGCCAAACCAGCAGCTGATGCAGTGGAGCCAATCAAGGCTGACGAAGATGACGTTCCAACTGAGGATGCGATTCTGAAAAAGATTGTAGCACAAATCGAGAAAATAGCGCCACCGATGAGACCAGCTGGAGATGAAGAAAAGACTCCTCAAGATTCTGTCCAAGAACCAGAGCTAGTTTCATTGGAAGAACCTGAGCAATCACTCCAGAGTTTGAAGTCATCTGAGCTGCAAAAACCCATAGAACCAATAAAAACTCCCGAAATGATGATGGAAACAAATAACCAAGAAAAGGCTTCACTAGCGGAAGACATTCCAAAGGATAAACTTGAAGGGCCGTTAGCTGATGCGAGACCAGAGATCGCAGCGAAGGTAGATTTGCCTGTTGTTGAGCAGAAACCTGAAGAACCGGTGACTAACTCAGAGTTCAAAAGTGAAACGCCCATGGAAGAAACATTGAAACTTGAAGTTCTCGCCCCAGAGAAGCCACAAGAAACTGAAATAGCAGCTGCTGTACCTGAAATCCTGGAAGTTGAGAAGCCAAAGGATCAGGCTGAAAAGCAGTTTGAAGAACCTGAAAATGTTAAAGCCACAGTTCCAGAAACTGAGGCAGTTCTCAAATCAGAAATTCCAGAATTCCAACCCCTGAAGCCACTTGATGAAATGCCACTCAAAGACCAAACTCCAGAGCCTGAGCCAATGGCAGCAGCAACAAAATTGACACCTGCCTTGGAAGAGATGTCAAACCAGGAGAAACAAGCCGAAGTTGAAGCTCCATCGCCCAGTGAAGAGATTATCAAATCTGTTGAAGAAAGTCCCAAAAGTCCAGCTGAACCAATTTCAAAGCCAATGGAGAGCTTGATTGAACCAGTGAAAGCAGCTCCTTCGGAAGTTCAACCTGCGGTTGAAAAGACCCCAACAGCTCAACCTGCCAGTGATAACGAAGAAGCTCAATCCCTGATTCTGGACTTCATCTCAAGCCTAGTGAACTCAGAGAACTCGAACTTCGAGGAACAAAGCAACATTCCCAATGAACTGACCTCAGGCAGTCTGCCAGAAGCTCCTGTTGCTGATCAAGTTGTTGCCGAAGCAAACCCACAAGCTCAAGATGAAGCCCTCTCACTTCCAAACAATGACAAAATCTATCAGATTCCTGTGCAAGTGATTGAAAGTCCAAATCCAGAACCAGCCGCACCAGTCCCTGTAAGTCCCGAATCAAAACTGCCACTCACCGTTGATGATGTTGTCGAACTTGTCAAGGAATCTCTAGACACTCCGGTGGAAAAGGATAACATTGTTCAAGATCAACCTGAAGCCAGTTCTCAAGCCAGCTCAGAAGAAGTCAAGCCAATCTATCAGCGATACGTTGAGCTGGGATCGAATCTCTTGAAATCAGAAGCTCTAACTGCTTCCGATAGTGAACCTGTGGTCACTGCAACAGAAATTGAGAATGAAAACGCTCCTTCAAAAGCTAGTGAATCCGTACAGCTTGCCCCCAAAACACCAGAAGACTCTGCAGTAAAAACTGACGAGCAGCCAATGGTTGAAGATAAACCCGAATCTCAGTCGTCTTTGAGTGAAAACAGCCCCAAGGAAGGACGAAGTTTGAATCGTTTCAGGATGGATCCACGAAAGCGAAGGTTCCTCTTCAGGTCCGATGCTCGATAGACTGATTCTAGACTCTAGAGTAAAGAAGAAAAAGAACAACGAACAAAAAATCCATCCATTAAATCACCACAACACCGTCATTACCCAGCGAAGCCATTAGTTCGTCTTAAAGAAAGAAACTAAGAAAAGCCGAATAAAATAATAAATTTAAACAAAATTAATTTTTTTTATTGTTTAAGATTAAAAAACATTCATTTTCTTTGCTTTGTTTTGTCGTCAAGTTTTGTTTTTGTTGAACGAAAATAATAGAGAAAGAGAAAAGTGTAAAAATACAGAAAACAACAGAAATAAAATCAAAATTTAGGTTGATTATTATTAATTCATTTAATTTTTTTAATTTAAATTCAATTTTTCATTTTTATTTTTTAAATGAAGTTCTTGACCTGAATTTTGTCAATAGATAAGATTTGCATAACAAAAGCGATTCATTGTATTTTTTTTTGATTCACTGTTTTTTTCGTCATATTTAATTTAAGAGATTTTAAATGGAGAATAAATAAATTATTGTTTAAAAAATATCAATTGTTTAATCTGTGTGTGTGTTTTTTTTTTTTTATAAGAAAACCAAGTTCACGTTATTTTCCTGCCAAACTATAATATTTTTACTTATTTGAGGAACCAAACTGAGTTATTTTATATTTATAATAAAATTATTAATGGAGCTTTATAAATTATAAAAGTTACAGATGACAATTTGTTTTTTTAAATATTTTCAAAAAAAAAAAAAAACAAAATGGTTAGGTCCTTTTCACAACAGGCGCAAACCTTTTCAAAAACTTAAGGGAAATCACGTGTTTTCCCATACAAATTTGTTGGCAGTTCTGGGGGTCAATTAGCGATCTGTGAAAATGTGAAATGATAAAAAAAAATTCATTTTAGTTTTCACAGAGACTTTTCATTTTTTCTTTTCATAAACACGCTTAATGCAATTATCTAACTTGTTATGATAAATTACTGTTAATGTTTGTACTTAAAAGTACTGAATGATAAATTCTGTCAAATCTAAGTAGGTACATTTTTTGTTTTTATTTTTCACAGCTTTTCACAAAATAATATAGCTGTGGAAAGAAATTTATCAAATGATAAGTTTCGAAGTTTGTTTTGATTTTTTTCACAGATCCAGAATCGAATTTGTAGTGAACTTATCATTTCACAGTTTCACAGATCGGGAATTGGCCCACTGTTTTGCAAAACAACAAGTTTTTGTGAAAGCATTCATCAGTCTATAATTAATTTAAGATCATATATAGCGTAACGGGTGTAATAGTTGGCACCCTCAACTTTTGTACTAATGGAAATGGCACCCCTCATGAAATCAGGAATTTCCCAAAAACTACTATGTCTGGAAACTAAAAATAATGTTTTTTTCATAACCTGGGGTGGAATCGGCTAAGGCGATTGTTGACTATCACTTTGTTGATAGTCGTTTTTGATTATCAACTTTATTTTGCTCTGTGTAAAATGATCAATAAAACAATTTGAATTTCTGGCAACACCTACAGTAAGCTATGTCGTTTTGCTCAACATAGATTATCAAAACGATAATCACTTTTTTCCATACATTTGGAAGTGACACCTATTTCCATGTTGTTTTCATATATTTTTTTTTCTTTTTCATTTTTGTTTTGCTTACAAAACTATATGAAAACGACACCAAAATAGCTGTCGCTTTCAATTGTATGGAAAAAAGTGATTATCGTTTTGATAATCACCTTACATGAAGCAAAAGCAATTATTTTGACTATCAACTATCGACTATCAGCTTAGCCGATTCCACCCCTGTATCAATTTTCTACAATTCTGTATTTTTTTTTTAGAATTATTTCAATGTCAGTTTTGTTTTATCAGTGAAAAAGTAAAGTCGTTCTAAATTCGTGAAAAAATAGTGCTAAAAATACAGTGTTCCTGCTAAGGAGACTAAATACGGTAACTGTTGGTTTTTCATTTTCTTTTTAGTTTTTAGATGAATATTTAATTTTTCAAATAAAGTAATAAAATAAATTAAATGGTTTAAATTGTTTTCTTTTTGTAAAAAAAAAGTGTTTAAATTGTTAAAACAGGGGTGCCAATAATTGGCCTAGTATAAAGTTGTGGTTTAATTATTGGCAGGGGGTGCCAATAATTCATGCTTTGGGACATCATTTGCCAATATTTGTACTTTAAAGACCGCCAAAAATATTGTACCCCGTATCAGTTGTAAATATCAGTTTGAAAAATGGGGTAAAAAAGGCACAATTATGGAGAAGAAAACAATCAGCAAGCTTTATAGATGAATTGTAATTTTGTAAATCCCCAGTTTTTGCATATTTCCATGTCACCTGAAGTCGAATCTACCCTTTTTATACTGCATATGCACGTATGTATCATGTATGTTTTGCCTCCATTATCTCGCGAACCACTCATGATACTGGACTTAATCAATTTTATCATTTAAATCGGAATTTTAAAAGGGATGAAAAAAACTAAAAAATAACTTATTAAAAATCCATTTTTAAGTTTCTATAACTAATAACGATTTTTTGAGTACCGGTTTTTGTTATATGTATTCCTGTTCTATAAGGCTATACCGTCTAACACAATAAATTACAAAGCAATTTAAAAAAAAAACTAAAATTTTTGGGTTAGAGATTTCTTACTGAAATATACCTGCATATAATCAATTCTTGTATTTTTGTAATTGCGTTCAACGAAGTGTTTTTGTAATAATAATTTTTTTTCAATCTAAATTTTGATAAAAAATAACTAGCTATCGGGAAAAACAATAGTATATTTCTCTCATTTTTAAGGGTGCCAACAATTGTACCCTTGGGTGTCAACAATAATTGTACTTTGGTGCCAATGACTGTGCTCTTTTCACAGTCTTTTCTTATTTTGATGTTTTTATAAGATTCTTTGTTTTTTAAACGGTGTTTATGATAATATTCAAGTAAGAAATTCTTTAAGCTTGAATTTGACATATAAATAATATAACTCACTCTTTAAATGCGAGAGCAATTCCCATTTTAAAGTGACAAAAATTCTAAGGGGTGCCAACCATTGCACCCGTTCCGCTATTTCTGCATCTATCCAATAGCAAGAGTAAATTGCAATCTGCTTGTAGAATTGTTCACGAAAAAACGTGTCAGTTTATGTAAGGTTGCCGTATATAAAAAGATAAAAAATACGAGTGCACGAATTTTTGAGGAGCGACACGTAGTAAAAAACAAAACTTTGAGTAAAACGGGTGCCCAAACACGTATTTTTTAATCAAGCAAAGATCAAATATTTAATTTAAAATTGACATTTTTTAACTGAAATAAATTTGAAAAAACAGCAAACAAACATTTTTACTTTTGAAAAATCAATACGGAAAATTTGTTCATGCAGTGGTTTTCATTTTTTCGTCTTTACGTCTGGTGTAAAAAGGCTATAAGCCATTTCAAGAAAGCGGTTATGACGTCACAAGGTGGTACCCTTCTAATTTGTTAAACTTGAAGCCTCTATTCTTACATGGTTTTCGTCTTTCGCTAAAGAATACATATTTTCTTGAAAAAAAAAATAGACGCTTTACGTTCAAACAAATGAGTTTCACCTTGTGACTTTACATTCACTTTTGAAAATGGAAACTTGACTGTACACAAAAAGCCAAAAAAAGGAATCAAGTCCATTAATTGATGATTAAAAATTAGTTTTGATCATTAACTTTAAAAAATATGGAGTAAAATTTTTTCAAAATTTAAATTTTTCGAATTTGAATTTTTGTAATTCATCAAAAGAATCAAATGCTAATTTTTCAAATTGTTAACAAATATAAGAATATTAGAAATAACAATTTTGTTTTTCTGATTTTTTTTGGCCAAATTTAAATATATTCCAATAATTTTTGTTTTGTTTTAAATTTAACAAATAAATACGAATACGATTTTAAAATTTTTTAAATCAATTTTAAAATGCTTGCAGACATCAAAGGAGATATTAAAATTTACCAAAAAGTGTTTTAAATATTATAAGGTCGCAATTAAAATAGAAAAATTAATTTTTAGATACGAAAAAATTGAATATATATATTAATAGTCTATTCAATGTTTAGTGAATAATTTTTTTATTTTCAAAAGCCGAATTATGTTCGAATTATAGTTTCATAATATTAATAATAACCTGTCAAAGCTCCTAGCTTAAAAAAAAATTCTTTTTAATTTAACCAAATATTTTTTAATTTGAAAGTATAATTCCAAAAACTAATTTTTTTTATAGAAAGTGAGAGCTACCGAAGTCTAAGTCGGTTTTAATTTTGTTTAATTAACAAATTAAATGATAAAACCTTTAAGAATAAAAATAATTTTAGATTAATCCAAATACAATTTTAAAAATATTTTGCGACCTTTTAAATTAATTTTAATTTTTTAAATATTCGAAACTCAATTTCGCATGTTATCTAGCGATAGCAAATGTAGATTCCGTCAATATGAGTGTTAAAAGCCAAAAATCAAAGTGAATTAAAGATATAAGAATACATTTTAAATTAAATTTCTTTTTTTCTTAAATTTAAATTTTGTTTCATTTTCTGTTAAAAAAATTTAAACTAAAAATTACCTTAAGTGTGGAAATCCTTTGATGCAATTTTAATTTTTTTATGTAATGATAATTTGCTTAACAAATTTAACAATTAAATATTTTAAAACTTAAATCGAAACAAGAGTTGTTGTGTTAAGAATTTTTGATAATCAAATAAGCCAATTTCGGTTGAAACAAAATGAAGTTGAATGAAAAATAAAAGTAAAATAGAAAAAATTAAAATAAAGAAAGCCATTATAAAATAATAAAAATAAAGAATAAATTATAAATATTTTCTCTAAAAAAATTGTATATAAGTTTTGTTTGCAGGTCGCAAGTTTATGGACAAGGCAATCAATATATTTAAACGGACGAAACATTATAACAAAAAAATATAGAACTTTTCTTGTAACTCAAACTTTATAAGATAAAAATTAATTTCTTAAAACAATAAGTAAGTAATAAATAACAATTTAAAGATATTTTATTTTTTTTTCAATAAAAAATGTTTATGTACCTTTCTTTTTTGAAATACATGAGTTTATTCGTTTTTATTTAATTTTATTTTATTTTTATTTGTTTTATTTTTTTTTATTATTATTCATCACAGTCTATTTAGTTCACATAGAAAAAAACTGTATGTTTCGCTTATCTTATTATTATTAATATTGTTTCTAGAGGCACTTAATTTATTGTTTGTTCAAATTGTATACTGGCCCGTTTTATTACTTACAAATATTTTTAATAACATTTTAAATGTTATTTTAACACTAAAATGTGTTTAAATATTTTTTTTTAATTATTTCAGTCGATATTTTCTTTTGTGTATGTTTATTTTATTTTTCTTGTTTTTGTTTATTTATTTTAACCTATTGCACTGTGTGGTTAGATGTTCTTCCATTGTTAATCGTATTTCTTGCTTGACTAAGTTTCATTTAAAAAATTCTTATTCGTATCTTATGTACATTTTCTATAAGTCACTTGAGGTTGCCAATTTGTGTATATGTAAAAAAACACTCAACTATCATATTTCTGGGGAATCTGCTTCACGCTTTATAGTATTTATGGGCTCATTCAAAGCCGGACTCATGGCTAGAGCAGGGTTTGCGACTGCAATTATATGGCCACCGGAAGCTGCTATAACTTGGACTCCTAGTGGTGATGGTGTGACAGTGTCAGTTGACTTATGAGGTGACTTGAGGTTTTCATCACGTCCGCCTTCGTAGAATTCTCTTTCATTCATCTGAGTGGTTTTGATTTAAGATTACGTAAGAATTGGAATGAAAATCAAATACTCACCGGCATTGGAGGTGTACTCGAATTACTAAACGAATATCTTGAATCTTCATTCTCATTGTCTTCAAAATCCGATTTTGTCAGCCTAAAAAAGAGTGTTTTTGTTTGGTTTAAAACTTCATCAGTCTAAGATGATGCATTCTTGTGACATTACTTACGAAAACTTTGCTATTTCCGACAGATCAAATGGCGGCTTAGCGAACTTCTGATACATTGTAAACAAATTGTATCTGGAATCTTCCAAGGAATCCTTTCAATTCGAAAAGATACCCAGAAAAACATAAAATTTTTTCAAGTATGAATATTAAAAATACAAAATTTATTGTTAATCTTACTCTGCGGTTTAATAAAGCCAAAATAAAAGCAGTTCCAGAATGGCAGCATTATATAAAGCGTTGTTAAATGTGTTTTTAAAAAGCAGTTTAAGGCTATAAGTTATCTGAAAAGGTTTTGCCTAAAAACAAGCTATGCAGATGGATGGTATTTTTGACTATTTTAAGCGTTAATTTTAATTAATTTAATTAAAAACTGCATACTTTTAAAAACATTATAAGCGAAATATCATTGTTTTTAGATTATAAACGAAAGTAAGCAAGAAATAACAGCCCGATAAATTGTATTTAAAGATTTAACAAATAAAAAACACCAAATTTCATAAAAATAGTTAGCATATATTTTTTTAATTTTTTTTTTAATTTTTAATAAATTAATTATCCTACAAACAATAACTTTTGGTTTCTATGTCAATTTAAGTAGCTTCATATACTTAAGCCTTATGTCTCAACCTTTAACACCTAGAAGCAAGAATATTCAGCTCCAAAATGTCTTAAAACTATTTAACGATATTAATTCCTATTTTACTAATTTTATTATAAACCTTTTACTACAAGTTTATTGTTTTTAAATTTAAAATAAAATAGAAAAAGCGAAATCTACAGCTCTACGTTTTAAAATTAATCACAGAAAATAAAAATTTCTACAAAATCACAACTAAAATGCACAAAAATAAATCAAGCGTTTAGTTTTTAATTCTTAAGCGGTTTCTACTCTTTTAAAAAAAAAATCTTAATCTAAAAACAAAACAAGCTTGTAACGATGTTCAAAGCCGATTCGTTGTTCAAGCTGCGTCAAGCTACAGGGATCTACAAAAAGCGTGGATTAAACCAACTACAAGCAACAAAAAAAGCCAACTAAAACTCGATTTCTCGCTGGAAAAGCTGTGGGGAAAACAAATATTAAAAAAAGCTGATTAAGCATCATTTTACAGCAGCATTTAGTTCAGCATGTCTCAAAGCAGTCTCGAGTGCGACAACAATTCCTAAAATTGTAACATTCTCACCTTGAATTCGGGATTTGTTATTTCAGTCGACGAAAGTCTCAATCGCTTCACACTACCCTCCGACTGACTGCCCTCATCTGTCCTCTGCACTGGCTGGCTACCCAAACCACACCTGGCAATATTGGCCGAATGGCCAAAACCAGCCTCTTTGACAACCGATCTAGCCAAAGGAAAAAGCTGATCGCGACGAGTCAACAGAACCGGGATAAGCTTGCACAATTGAGCTGCCGCCTCATTCACACAAACCTCATGCAACGTGAGAGGCTTCTCAGGACGACGTTTACAATCGAAACGACCATAGATCGCCGAGTACTTTCGAATCTCGTCCATGCGACGGGGATCGTTTTCACTCATTGCGATCACTTGTTCCAGTTCTCTGGAAGTTCGTTTCTTTGAGGTTTGTGCTCGTGGCTCACCGCGTGGCTCGCCTCGAGGCAGTTCTCGTGTGATTATTTCGGCAGCTACCATTGCAATGCGTTCGACTTGAGAACTTGTCAGAATTGGCGTTAGCTGAGGTGAACTTGATGTGACCTGGGACGAGAGGCCGTGGGTGTGGGTTGGTGTGATATTGCCAACCAGTGAGACAACAGGAGCAGTTGCAATATTGCTGACTATTTGTGAAGACGTCGGAACAGTGCTCATGAGTGGTGTGGGATTGAATCCAGGTGAGATTGTGAATTTAGGACGAGATGTGGATGCTTCGGAGATGTATGTGGGCAGTGGAGCATCGGTGAAACCTGAAAACGAATTGGATTTCTAAATTTTTGGATTCATCAAGGGTTTGCAAAATATTTATGAACTTACCGACAGCAGGCAACGTTGACTGGAACAGGGCTTGGTTATTGGCCCACTCGTGTAGGACTTTCTGTAATCTCCTCACATGCAATGGTTTTGAGGCCATACCAACCAGAGCCATTATCTCTAGAAATTCCTCCTCACCAGCCTCGTACAATTGTTGAACATCATCGCCACCCATTTCCAGCAGGGTGTCATAGTATGCTAGTAAGCTAGCCCTTTGCAAGACTCTGTATAATTGCACTTCGGCTTCATTGCTGGGACGGGATGTAGCAACCACTTGAAAAGAAAACAAAAAACACAAATTAACATGTTAACCAAAATATTGATAAATAAATATGCAGAAAAACCTTTTGTGCGTGTTTCTAACGAGTTAAAGAGGATCGTTTGAGGATTTGAACACAAAACTGTTCTCACACTTTCGATTGCTTGTTAATTAGTGTTGTTAAAGGATTATGCAAAATTAAAGACTGTCAGTCAAGAGGGTTTTCTAGTTCTCAAGATATTTTCAAGGAAACCATTAAGACGTCCCGATGCAAATTTCCAAAAAATGCAAAAAGATGCAAATTTCCAAACACTTAATACCCACATCGTTTTCAATATTTTTCCAACATTTGCATAATCGAATGATCCTTTTGCAAAGAGACAGAAAGGATTCACCCCTGTTTCGATTGATGATGATATCTTTGTTAACACATCGACCGAGTGAGAGGTCTTATTGATTTACGAGACATAGATTCGCACAATACGATTTGCAGGATTTGTTTGCACAATATCATTAAATTGCTATAAAAGGAGGTTATTTCACTTTTGCCAGGATTACAACAATAGACGTGATGCCATCGAATTATCACTCGATAACAATTATTGTCCTATCCTGATGCGAACGCAAACCGAACGAGGGGTTGCTTTTTGGCAATGATGCGATATTGTTGGGCAATTGTGTGCAAAGTCCTGATTCTATTGAGCTATTCTTTGAGGATATTGAAGAGTGTTTCGATCGGTTGTTCGATTGTTGTCTAACACCACAAATTGTGTATTGGGGTGATCAGATTGAAAATTATTGATTTGATTAGTTGTGCAACAGGATGAGTGTTGATATAATTTATATGGAAAAATATTGCACTTTTTACACAAATTATAGACAGACAATTAGAGATTGAATATTTGTGATTGTTGCTTTGGGAAATTTTTAGTAATTAAGCCGAAGTAAAAGCTTCCAGGAGCATGAAAAACAGACAAACCCAGTTAATGCCGAATTATTCGTTACCACATCAATATTCCCCCATTTTAGCACATAATGTAGTTAGAACTCTTGTTAAAAAGTACATCGAGAACTCAGAAAGTTTTTGAAGCCGAAAAGTCTTCATTAGAAAAGTGTTTTTCGTAAAAGCGAGTTCGGACCTCAACTCTTTCATATAGGAATTTTATTTGTTTCAGGCTTCTCCAAGACCAACTTTTTATATGCAAACTATTTTGGTTGCCTTTTTTATAGTTGGAAAATGTGTTTAAATGATTACCTAAACTCTTTATCTAGCCAATTGCCTATTTAAAGTGGAACTCCACTCCTATGAGAAACTTAAACCCAATCCGAACACTTTTCAATGTTTGCATTTCTCACTCTTACTTTTGTTTATTCGTTAGCTAAATATTTGAACATTACGTATTCATGTTCCGTTCAAACTCTCAAAATCGACAGCCAAAAAAATTAATTACCATCAAAACCTAACCAGTCAAATTTATTCTCTCGATTTTTCCCAGGATTACTCAAAATCACATTCGAGCAAAAAAAATGATAAAAAAACTCATTTCATAGCCAAAGAGTAAAGAAAAAAACCAAAATTCCCAGAGTCCAGGTTCTAAGGAGTAGGCAAAACCATTGCATTGAAATTAACAAACAAAATACAAAAAAAAAAAAAAAAAACGAGTGGCTGGATCATCATCATCATCCTTTCGTTGCACGTACAGAAATTTTGGTGCACACCGCGAAAGAAGATCCTTCGTCGTTCTCAAATTCTTACACAAGACACAAAAAAATACACCTCACGTTGTACCTCTTGTACGGCATTGTCATCGTCATCTTCTTCGCGATTTAATATGTAGATCCATCTCATATGCATATGAGCAGGGACACACAAGGATTCTTCAGCGCACCTATTCTTTCCCTTATAAAATGATAGACCATCTATTATGAGATCATATGAAGGCACAAAAAAAAAAACAACAACACACAGCAAGAGAACGATCAGTCACAGAACAGATAATGCGGATGAGGTTGTTTTGGTTCACCCCATTGTCGTAGTTTCCTTAGGCAGCGTCTCCGTCTTGAACGACGAAGCAAAGAATAAAAGGGTCAATTTTCATCCTTTCTTACCTTTGGATGTAATAATGAGGATATAAAAACCAACCAGCGCCAGCAAAACAACCCTTTTGTGTGTGATCGACGATCGAGTCCTTTTTTTTTTGTTTTCCTTTCCATCTATTACCGGAATTGTCTTAAGGTGGCAGCTACGGTATATCCTTCTTGTTGCTTACCCGATGACGACGATCTACGATATTTAACTGCTTAAGGTCATTTCCTAAGCACTTCATTTGCATATCCTGAGTGGAAGAAAACGGTAGAGGTTGTGTGTGTGTTATGGGTGCGACCGAGGATACTACTTTCTTAACGGGGATCCTTTTGTTTGCATAAGATCATTTTTTATGACCATAAGTGATTTTCGATGATTTTTTGTCGTTAGTTAGAAGTTGCAGTGTAGAATAAATTTAAAAGATTATATTGTCTCAGTCATGGGAAACAATGAACCTTTGGTCGCTAAGGAATTGTTGGGTTGAGGATTTTTTGGACAGAAAAAAAATAACTTAGCATACAGAGAGATGGAAGCGAGAGTAATGATCCTTGTGCGAGGAAATGTCAGAATACTAACGAATTTTTTTCACCTTCCGGAGGTCCTTGATAAATTAAATAGTTAATATTGATAGTGAGTGCGTAGACCGAGATATAACCAAGTCGTTTGCATAGAAAGATCATTTAAGACAGATGGGTTTGTATTTAGTAAAAAAATGTTAAGAGACTGTGTGAAAGGATTAAAGTTCGAGAGAGTTTCATGTGAATTTTGTATTAGGCACGCATATTTTTGTACAAGGAATTGTTGCTTCTAGCATATCCTTCCTATACCTCAAGATATGGAAGTTCGAATCCTCAGAGAAGGACGGACAAAATATTTCAACGCAAAGCAGTTTTGATTGCAAATTTTTTAAATCAAAAGAACACTAAAACGAAAGAGTTGACCAGAAAACCTTATTTTGACAACTTCGACATTTAAAGGCATTCAGCAGATAATTTTTGAATTAAATATTCTTTGCTCTGAAAAATGCATTTCTTCTGTATTTCAACAAAAAATATTCACACGGAATTTTATTCAAATTTTCCAAAGCATTTGATTTTTTTTTTGTAAGTTCAAAAAAGTCTCCTAACAAAAAATTGTGAAGCAAAAGAAAAGGAAAAAGGTATGCAAATCACTTTCAATCTCAGAATATTTTCGAGACAGAAAAAACTCCAATTCCCATGACCAAAAAAAAAAATCTTCCTCAGCGTCTACGTCTATACCTACCTGAAACAAAAAGTCGTACGGAACATGGACCACGGTCAAAATCGTTATCCCTTTTCTCGCGGCAATGAAGACGCTGACAACGTCGACGGCGGCGATGTCTCACGGAAGACAAAACACTGAAAATCAAAGAGCAAAAAAAAAACTTGAATCTAAAAATCCCTGTACGACGAAAAAAAAATTAAAAAAAAAAAAAAACTAAATCCTTAAAAATCGAAAGGGTTAACCGTTTTTTTTTTTGCTATAAACTTTTTTTTTTGAAAAAAAAAAAAACTTACGATGCCGACCCGGAGGACGGACCCCTTTTGTTTAAAAAATTGTTGGTGCTGGTTTGCTGGCTGGCTCGCCGCAGCCAAGCTGTAGTGTGTGTTTGTGTACCTACTCGCCTCATCTGCATACAAATTTGAATGGGTCGAATAAAACGCAACCAATTTCGCCTGGAGTCGCTAATACTCGTTTTGACGAAACGTGAGATTTACTCATCATTATTGTCAGGATCAGGATTCAGATTTTTTTTTTTATATAAAAACTGAGAGAATTTCTGGAGAACAAGGCGACTACCTAAGATAAAAAAAGATATGTGAAGTTTTTTTTTTAGTTGAAAAACCTTTTTTTATATCACTTTCGATTTTTTTTTAAATCTGTTGGTTCGGCGTGGATGCGCCTTTTGGTGTGTGGATGGTATTTGAATATATTTTAGCGTGTGAATTTGGTATAGGATATTTTTTTTTGTGAGCGATTTAATTTGTGTTTTTTTTTGGGATATGTGTTTTTATCCGAACTTAATTTGGGCGTTTGTGAGAATACGAAAGGGTTAAGCATTTTTTTTGTTTCATTTGATATCAAAGTTGTGAGAAATATGAACTCAACTTTTTTTTTGTTCAAATGTAACTAATGTTTATGGGGTTCAAGAACCTTAAACAAAATTTCTGAAACAATAAATACAGCTTACACGTTTTTCTGACTCTTTCATAAATGATTCAAGTTTAATACAGCTGGAGTTACAATTTGCTTATAATGCGAAAGAGAGTTGTAGTAGCAATAGTACTTTAGAATAAAAAAAAGCTGCTAAAAACAATATCCATTTTAAGGCAGCAAAAATTCTCCGAAAAATTGTAAGGAGTCTTACATTCGTTTTGAATTCCGGAAAATTGTAATCAGGGACTGAAGATGTAATGGCAGGCCGTGGAAAGGAACGTTCAACGGTATGCAAACTGGTATGACCGTCAATACGCACGAATATGACTGTTGAATCTTTTAATAATGGAGCATGATTATGAAAAGCCAAGTCCTCAACTCCTTCATTGCGGGTTAAGGGTTGAGGAGACCTATCAGTTTAAGCTGAATCCAAGTTGAGATGTGTGAAGTACTTTTTCATTAAAAAATTGGATTCGAAAGTTTGTGTCTTGTCACAACAGAACGATGGTCATTCATTTAGTGTTTTCAAGTTGATATGTGTCAAATTTAACTGTGATCTGAAGTGTCATAACTTATAATATTAGTTGGTAATGGATTGCTTCACATCGCCGCCGTTGATACGCTTCTTGGGTATTGGAACACCAGACAATAAACACCGAGTTTTCGAACAACATTTTCTTTAGCGATGAGGCTCATTTTTCGGTGAGTATGTAAACAAATAAAATTGCCATATATAGGGCTCAGAAAACACAAAAGTGATCGAAAAGGTTCCATTGCATCCCGAAAAAGTGACTGTTTGTTGTGCCTTATGATCGCAAGGTGTCATTAGCCTTGCGGACGGTTACTCTCAATTCGGAGCGATATGGTCGAATGATAACCGATTTTTTTTTGGCTGGCGATTGAAGATCATGACTTGCATGATATATGGTTCCAACAAACCGGGGCAACAAGCCACACAACAAGACAAATTTTGGCTGTTTTTGGCGTGAGAACTTTCCTGGTCGCTTAATTTCACGTTTTGACGACGCGACGTTGTAAATTGACCACCAAGACCATGTAATTTGACACCTTTAGATTTTTTCGGTACCGTGCAATAACGCCGAGTGAAATAACGCCGAATTCTGAAATTCGGCCTTATTTCACTTTACCAAAGTGAAATAACTCCGAAATTTAGCATTCAGCCTTATTTCACTTCAATAATGTGAAATAACGCCGAATGTGCTGAATTCGAAATTTCACAACTATTTTAAAACTTGCACCGCTTTTATCATATCCAACCTTTTCAAAGGTGGTTATTTTGCAATAGTGTCCTAACCTGATGCGAACGCAAACCAAATGAGCGGTTGCTTTTTGGCAATAATGCGATATTATTGGGCAATTGTGTGCAAAGTTCCTGATTCTATTGTGCTATTCTTTGAGTGTTTCGATCGGTTGTTCAATTGTTGTCTAACACCACAAATTGTGTATGAGGGCGATCAGATTGAAAATTATTGATTAGATAAGTTGTGCATTAGGATTAGTGTTGATGTAAATTATATGGACAAATATTGCACTTTTTACACAAATTAAAGACAGGCTGCTAAGCAGAACGTCGTGGGTTCGAGTCCTACTCGTGCCTATAGTTTTTATTTCATCCCTCACGGGCACTGTCTCTTGAGAAGAACTGACAAAACTTCCAAGAGTGTCAATCTATCATACAAAAGTGCTTCTCAACTTTGCCGTTCGGAATCGGCTTAGAATTGTAGGTCCCCTCAATTCTTCACAAGCACTCAGAGAATTATTGATGAGAGTAAGCCTCTTAGGCCTTGGCTCTTCAAGAGCTGTCGAGCCATTCTAATATTTTAAGGACAGTCAATTAACGACCATTTATATGTTTGAATATTTGAGCTCATTGTCGTAGGAAATGTTGAGTAGTTTAGCCGAAGTAAAGCTTCAAGGAGCATGAAAAACAAGCTAAAGTGTCAAATTCAAATTAAAAAGAATCACAACAGACCAGTAAATAGGCCTACTAGGGAAACTACGTTAAATAAAAACGCGCTAAGTACACTACCTGATAGGTGGCGTCGAAACGTTCGCATATTATGACGATTACAACTTTTTAAATCGTTATATCTCAGAAACGGTGGGTCTTAGGCAAAAATTATTTAATAGATAATTTTATGATCTACAATTTTTGTCTAGGTCATTTTATGATAAAACTAACTGTTTTGCTGAAAATCGCGAAAGAAATTTGTTTGACATTTGACCTTGAATACATTTTTTTTCCATATAGTTGACTGATGGGCAACTTTCAAATTTTATTTATGTTTATGTTTTGAACAATTTTACCAACTTTCAGCTTGTTGGGAATTAACGTAACCTTGAATGTCTAAATTGACCGGACTATTTGTGTTACATATGTGTTTTTTGTTAAGCATTATTGATAAGAAAACAACAAAATTTTAAAGAACAATAAGACATAGCCATTGAAATTATATCGTTCTGGGCAATGACTGCTTGAAGAACGGAAGATTTTTTGACTTTTTGATACAAATGGAACAACAGAAAGTCTCCTGTAACTTATTTTCCTAAAAAACACTAGGTGCAACAAATAGATGTAAAATTGCAATGTTTTTTGTTTTTGTTTTTTGTTTGCAAGAATATGTTATACCTTTGCACTTTTGAAACGATACAAGATCATTTGCATCGAATCGTGAATACCTCTATTCTGTTAAAGCGCCTTTATTGTAAGGAGTGTCTTTCCATCTACATTTTGTCAATTATACGCTTAAAAACTAATGATGACAAATTACTGTTTTCTTGTCTTAAGAAGTAGGTAGTTGGGGAAGTCGTATAATTTGTTTCCTGTCTTCCTGTCAAACAGCCATGTCGAAATAAATAAGCACAAAACTTCTTAAAAAATGTAACCGCCATTTACTTTCAAATAAAAAACCAGTTGCACATAAAAATCCGTTAAAATTTCTTAAAAAAAAATCCAATTTCCATTATTATTATTTTTCTTACTGTTTACATACACGAAGGTACATCATCCTTAAAATTCATGTTTACCATAGGTATACAAGTCTTACAACAAGATGATCAAGAAATAGGTTTGTAAATAGAGGAAACAAACAAAAAATGTCTCCCCGGTTATACTTCCACCAATCGAATATTTGTTCCTTCTTCAAAAAAGATTTCTTAAGGTAATCTCCACTCATCTTACCCTCCCAGATTTTTTTCTACCTTGTATGTGCTAACCCCAGGTAAAATCTGACTATGTACTCTCACCTTTACAAAAAAAAATCACCTCTATGTAATGCTTCCCTGACAGCCACAAAACCAACCCCTAACCATAAATGCCTTGCTATTGGCAAATGCTCACGGTAACGGTCGATCGGTGACATTGTAAGGCAACCGACATTTCCTTAGGTAGGTAGACTTCTGTCGGAGCACTTTTTTCTCGTTGGTTTAACATCAAACCCAAAAATTCCATTATCATTAATACCCATGCGGGATCTTTTGTGTAAGAATTCTTAAACATGCTCGCATTATAAATGGAGGATAAGGAAGAAAAAATCAGTTACGGCTAAGAAAAAGAATTTAATATGCCAAAGGAGAACAGGAATTCCACTAGAACCGAATTCAATAATGAAAACTACACAAAAAAGCACGACAGAAAAAAAGCAAGAACCTAAGGCCCCCTTTGTCGAATGTCTACAAAACGAAGTTAAATTTTTTTTTGGTTTTTGCAGCATTGGGTTGGTTTTGATTATTTGATAAACTGGCAATGACATTTTTCAGTTTTTTCTACCCCCAGCATGCACCAAAAATACTTAACTGACCATTTAGCACACAGACGACTAACCACACTCGACAAGCGAAAAAAAAACGGCTCCTTTAAGAATTGACCAAAAGACATTAGCGCGCAGTACAAGAGTTCGTGTCATCAACATCATCTGCAACAACCCACCATCGAGCGAGCGGCAGGCACAGCAGCGAGAACGTCACAGGATGGTGTTTTTTTCTGTTTTTTGTCCTAACTACCCCACCATATTGGTATTGCAAAGGGCAGATGGAATTTTGATCGACAGGAATTTCTTCTTAAAACTCCTTAATTTATAAGAGTATTTGAGAAATAGTTTAAGTTTTTGTGCAGACTTTTCCGATATCACACAGCAAACCGATGATGGCCAACAGCGAGTGGATGTATGGTTCTTTTTTGGAGAGTGTCTCATCTTCACCCGATCTTGTAGTTGGACTTTTTGTTAAAGGCTTAATTTTTATGTATCGACGTCGTCGTTTAGAGAGAAAAAGACCCGTGATATGAAACAAGATGTGATCCTGATGGAAGCAAAAAAAAGAGCAACAAATTGTAATGAAGCCTCGTTCCTCATCGATGTTAAATGTCGTCCTCGCCGTCGTTGTCGTCTTCGGTCGTTTATAGGACGTCACTGTTCTGCATCTCAATGTGTATATTGGACCTTAAAAGTGCTAAACTCATAAAAAATCCTTCACCATCCTCATCATCGCAACTCTCGCGATCGATATACTGGCGGGCGCAGAACACAATCTTCCCTCCCATAATGGATATAAAAGTTAAGTGAAAAAGAATTGTTGCTTTTGGTCACATGGATGGTCTCTGGTCATCGGACGAGGGACGGACTGCTGCGGCTGCGGGACGCATAGAGTTCGCAAAAATGGTAGCACACAAAAAAAAAACGGCTAACAAACATTATTTGTGTATTAAAATCACGTATCATTTATTTATTGCAAATGGAGGGTCTTTAAGCGATGCGCGATGGATGGCGGCGACGACGGCGCATGCTGCTGCCATGTTATCCCACCAAGGCGCACATTACTGTGCCAATGTGCGCTCTGTGCAGCCATGGAACTTCGCCCAATATCATCCATGTGGTGTGGTGTGGTGATGGATCGTGGGGCAACTGGTTTCCTGGGCTCAACAATCAGCCAGTTAAACACTGCAGTTGATTAAAGTAGACACACCTCCTACCACTTTTACTCCCTTAACTGAAAAGTAAGTCTCCAGTCTCTGCAGAGCTTCTCATCCAAACTGTGCCTACTTTAGCACACCACACTGTTAATTCATCGCTCCCAAGCTCTTTAACTAATTATAAATTTTTTGTTCTATCTTTTCTCTGAATCTGTTTGTTAAGTTGGTGTCCCATCGATGGCCAGAGTGTTTATGTCCATCGAAGACAATTCTTTTGCACGGCAAAAACCAAATCGAACACAAAAAAAGAATCCTTAGCATTATGTTTATGGTTTCAAAGTAACAGAGAGCGCTACCGTGTTGTACAATACCAGAACATGATGAATATCCATTTTTTTGTTGTGTGGTGCGTTTCAACTTGATCTTGGAAGCTGGTGTGTTTTGCAGAAGCGCACTCGGGTTTTTATGGTCTCAAGAATATTGCTCGCTCAGTTAGCAACCGTTTATGGTTATAATGTGGGGTTTTATCATTTATTAAGGTTTTTCTACTCATTTTGAACAAAGTTGAGGAGCAATATTCATAAAAATAAAATTAAATCGACAATAAATTAATTTCGCGAGGAAAAAAGGGCTCGTCATTTTTAGACAGGAATTCGCCAAGGGATACGATTTTTTAATTGTTGTCAATCTTAATTATGGAAGATTAATTTCATGGTTGAAATGCAATGCATTCAGGAATAACTAACATATTTTGTTTTCATCATTTGAAAGCTACAATCACCCGGAGTTACATAGGCTATATTTTATTACTAGCTGACCCACCAAACGCTGTTTTACCATATAAATATAAATCGTAGGAAATACTAGTCCGGTTAGAAAAATTCTTTCACTAATAGAAAACTTCAATATTCAGGAGTAGTATCAGGGCACGATGGTTTCTCAGTTGGTATCACCAATTTCCAATAGATGGCAGCACTGTCATTCCAATGAACTAAATGCATATCTCAAATCATCAGTTTTATGGAGCTTGACTTTGAAAACCAACGTGCGTGTACAACTACAACGGGATGCATCGGCAGGAAATTTTGCTAAATTAATGGATATTGGAAATGTGCGAATGGAAATTGATGAATCTTCGCAATTTTTTTTTCTTATAATGAGCACGCACTCATTCCCTTTTTATGCTAAGGCACAGTGCGAGCGTAAGGGAAAATGGGATAGATGGAGAGGGTTTAGGATGAGGTGCTGGTTAACAATAACATTAGTCTTGAATTCTTGAACATTGTAATGAATGGGGAAGACAGAGTGTGGAAGAGAGTTTCACATTCGCGTAGTACGGCTAAAGAATGATTCTCTGAACATGATCGTACGGGTACGACCGAAGTTAGACTCGAGGGAGAACTGATGGGCATTCCTAGAGGCGCGGGTATATTACGGTTGAATATCTTAAGAGGAGGGTAGTGTCCGTGGCTTAGTGGTTAGGTGTGTTGGCTGCTAGGCAGAACGTCGTGGGTTCGACTCCTACTCGTGCCCATAGTTTTTATTTCATCTCTCACGGGCACTGCCTCTTGTGAAGAACTGACAAAACTTCCAAGAGTATCAATCTGTCATAGAAAACGGCTTCTCAACTTTGCCGTTCGGAATTGGCGTTAAATGGCAGGTCCCCTCAATTTTTCACACGCACCCAGAGAATTGTTGATGAGAGTAAGGCACTTAGGCCTTGGCTTTACAAGAGCCGTCGCGTCACTCTATATCTTATGGGGAGGAATGCAACTGGCTATTTCTCTAGAGCCAATGTACCGTTGAAATAACAAACTTCTGTGGGATCACGGAAAGCATAGACGAATTGGAACAAAATATTTTCCCAAATATTACACAGAACTACAATAATCATCAGTGGCTCAGTAACCATGCTTTATTAGCGGCCAAAAACATTGAAACGACAACATGTAAGGCCATCTATACTTTGGTAAATCAAGACGAAATTATCTAATCAACTGAATTCTGAATTCAGCACAAGGATTATAAAATAATTGACAGTATGGTTTAAAACAATGGTAACATGCTATTTTTGGATGGTACACGAGTAACTGAGAAAATATTCCCCGCAAATATGAAATTGGCAATAGTAAGTCAATAATTGAAAATTGCACAATCCTCTCTATGCCTCTTCCGGAATTGCGGCAACTCTGTTAAGAGACTGGAAAACTGCATATTCAGAGCGGGCACAACGTCCCACGTGCCACGTCCCGGTGGTAGTCGGCTAGTTATTAAATGATTAAATAAAACAAGTTCAATGACACATCAAACATCAGACCTCAAAACAAAAACAAACCTCATCATTCTTGCTGACAAGCGAATCCCCTATAAAACTTCCTTTCAACTGTAGGCCTCCCGACAGCCACAATCATCACAATAAAGAGCAAACTGAAAAACATATGTTCATCAAATAGATGTCAAAATATGATTTTTCCATGTCAGGATGCGATTAACCGATAACACCCAAAACACAAAACAAAATTTCTCTTTCACAAGATTTCCCGCCACAAGATTAATATCAATTTAAATATGCGTAAATGAATCTCAAATGTGAATTGATACCAAAGAAAAAAATGTAAACACCCACCACAATACGAAGAAGAAAAAAAACCGAAAGTACCACGTTTTTCCTGCAGGACATGTGCACGCGTTCGGACAAACATATGCCTCGAACTTGAACCCTTTTTTTCTCTTTTTGATATTCCTCGTGATGTGCTGCATTGCGATCTGCTGCTGTACCGCCACGTAACCTTTTCAACACAATAAACACTGGATTTGGTTTATAGATCAAGTCAACTGTATAAGCAAGAAAGATGATTACAAACTTCCACCGGGCATAATTTCAATGTTTAACCCTTTGAAAATGGATGAGACGGAAAGGGAAACTCGCAAACAGCTTCAGCATATGTCCGATTTATTTTTTTTTCCTTTCTTGTATTCATTCTTGTGTCAGCCGGTGTTGGATTGTGTTTAATGAATGGGAATTACTTAACCTAATGGCGCTTAAAATTATGGTCAGAAAAAGAACTATTCTCAGTTTTTTTTTTGTTGACAGTATTTTTGCCATGACGTTGAATGCTTTTTTTGTATCTGTATGTATTGAATCTCAGATAATTTTTTGTGGTTTCGATTTCCAGACGATTGTGATAGACAAAAATAACTGGCAAAAAGCTTATATTTTTTATTCAGTGTTACCATCTATTTTATAATGCATTCAAAGGGTATATGAGTCCAACAGAAATCAGAGCAAAAACTGGGTAAGATATCATTCCGCCATGGCGGCGGAGTTAGGTGGACGCCAATATGTAGAAAAATCTCACATGAGACAAGGTATCCTAAGGGAATACCGAACAAAAAAACTGGAACAAAAAATGGGCTGGTTCAACAGCAGAAAGAAATTGGCGACTGGGTGGCTGAATTTTTTCTTTTCAACTCCAAGTGAAGTCTTTTGGTTTTTGCTGCAATTTCCATCGATTGGAATAAGTTGCAAGGAAAAAAATGTTGTTTTTTCGTAGTCTTGTTTGTCTAGATTTGCTCAGGCTTGTTTAGTAAAAAGAAAGGGTTTGGGAGAATTTACTCTATAGAAAAATAAACTGATACAAATTGGATATTAGTCCCAAAAAAAAAACAATTGCCAGAGTAAAATCAACGAGGGATGAATGAACTTGTTGCAAAAAAAAAAAACAACAAAACAAAAAACACAGTAGGGGAATTTATCATTTGAAAATGCCAAGTAAAATGGTCTTCAATGGAGACTTATTTCTTAAAATATATCAAATTTACGCATCGCTATTACTATGCAAAGGGGAGAGGTTTAACCATGACTATAACGGTCTTCAGCACGCACTTGCACATGGAGTAACTGCAACAGTGCTTTCAAATTTGATATGTTACAAAAATTCTGCCTGCTAGAGAACGAGCTTAGCGGAAACGGAAACATAGCTTGATTCGAACGCTGCGCTGGTCATATCGATATCAGTCATGCTTCTTGGTATATAAGGTACGGTAGGTTAGAATGGCTGTTCTGTGCAGCCTCTGCACAGGAACACAATTAGCGCTTTAATTTCGCCGATTTGATATCATAAACTCGAAGTTACCTTAAAAGAATAAATTATAAAAAAATACGCACAGTATACAGTGCATAATAGAGATTTGGAGTGTTTAAATCCAATTGGTTTTGTTAAGATAGATAATCAAGTTCCTAATCCTTATATTTGCGAGTTTGTTAAGCTCGCGTAGGAAGGGAGCACCCAGAGCCAATGATTTGGCATTTAGAAGGGCCGGGCACTCACACAAAAAGTGCTGGAGTGTTCCTCTTTGTGCCGTTTCTCTACAGCTTCGACAAAATTTTGTTGTGCAAATTGCAACTATCCTGCCAATGTCTGACCTAGGTTTATTCAGAAGTTAATTGGTACGTTTCTGGTCGTAAGTGGGCCATATCTGCCTCGAGATAGTTCAGTTGGTGAGATTTTTCCATCTTACGTTAGATTAGAGAAACTGGTTTTGAATATCCGTTTTCATGACTCCTTAGAGAATCTTAACTTCCTCAGCAAGGTTTGATCGCGTCCTGGCCAGTTCATCAGCGATTTCATTACCTTGAATGTCGCTTTGCCCTTGTACCCAGACTAGATTAATTTTTATATTGTCGTTGAAACTTGCGAGATCTTGCTTGCAATCTCTAACGATTCTGGACTTAGTCAGGTTGCTGCTTATAGCCTTAATAGTTGCTTGGATATCAATAAAGATTGCGACCTTTTTTATAACTTCGTCAGATTTGACTGCTTGTTTTAGAATCCAACATGCTTGTCTAATCGCTAGAACTTCAGCTTGAAATACGCTACATCTATTGGGCAGTCCAAAGGATTTCTTAACACCCAGTTCTCCGGAGAAACACCAGCTCCAACACCGAGTTCCAGCTTACCAAAGCTTAAGGTTGGTAACGTGTAGTCAAAGAGTTCTAATTTTATTTCTTTAGATTATAGATTTAGAATTTTAGTATAGCCTAAAGACCGATTCTCTCAGTATTTAAGCACTACAGGAAACAGTTTCGTGAATGTGAAGGTCAATGGAAAAAAGATTCAGAATGATTGATACAAGCGATACCAAAGGTGAAAAAAACTGGCATCAAAATGGGTCTGTTAGTTTACTTCGCAAAAATCTCATCTCCCAAATTTTCATAAATTTAGTCCAAATGATGTTTAATTACTCAAGCGAAATATCTTCTCCCCTCCCGATTTAAAACCAATGGCGCAAAATTATAGTCCGCTAATGAACAACTTTAGTGTGATTCTAGCTTAAAATGACGTTTCAGACATGACTCAAACGTCATTTTAAGCTTAGTATCACACTAAAGTTGTTCATTAGTGGACTATAATTTTGCGCCAATTAAATTTGTAATTAATGTAAATATGTAGAAAGGTTCAAATCCTTGCTTCAAATGAAAAGCAAAAATGAAAGTGTTAACACCGAGCTAAAAGAAAAAGTGCCGGATAACTCTTGTTTTCCTATCTAAACAAGAACACATTTGCATGTGCACTCAACTCGATGACAATTTGTTTTGCCAACTTAGCTGTAAGACAGTGAAACAATTTTCCATTTTCTTGAATCCAGTCTATTTAAAAACATTAATTGATATAAAATCACAGATAAAAAAAAATTTATTTTGCACAGTTTTCAAAAAAAAAAAAAAAATATCGTTGAACTCAAAAAACGATCACACTTCCTCGAGAGCAAAACACGAAGATTTTGTTTCATTTAAAAATCAAGAAAATATTCATAAAGTAAAAAAAAAAAACTCACTTGTTCCATTTGCGTTTCTTCCAAAAATCTTTCCTGGTGGGCTGAGTATAGGACTGGATGAGGCCGATGGCGCCCCCGATAATGATCTCTGTCCCTCGGACGGTGCCCCACTAGCAGCTGAGATATTTGCGTCTTCTTGAGGATTGGTTGCTGTTGCCGGTAAAATAACACTACTAACAATTGTTGGCACCGCACTTGTCACTGTCGTCGCCACTGTCGAATGTGTACTTCCAGATGGTTGTTCCATTTTATTCTTTTCTTTTAAACTATTTCACTCTAGTTAAACCTAATCTAAACTAAAAACAACTAAACACATGCACTCTACGCTCAAATTTCACTAAAATTAATTTTGTTTTTGTTCTACTCTAAAATATAAAAATAAATAAATAAATATTTAAAAATTATTAAAATCACAGAAATGTTAAGATTTCTTGTGATCTTTCTTCTATTTTATACAAAAAAACTAAATTGGTCAATAATCTCGTTTATCGTATTTTTATCTTCACGTAGCGTAAGACACACAAAACACAACAATGCCAGAGACAAGATACTAAATAAAAATATTTCAACCGTTCTTGCCGAAGCCAGACAAAGTTCTGTTTCA
Organism: Sphaerophoria taeniata; assembly: GCA_943590905.1. Classification (NCBI taxonomy): domain Eukaryota; kingdom Metazoa; phylum Arthropoda; class Insecta; order Diptera; family Syrphidae; genus Sphaerophoria; species Sphaerophoria taeniata. The sequence continues at coordinate 151,627,215 of OX016541.1, forward strand.
GTTCACCACTCGCCACTGTTTTGTTATCCAGTCCTCGATGATGAAGTCGAAGTCCAATGCCAATTCAATTCCACAAGGAGCCTCTTTGAGGGAAATCTGTGTACCTCTTTTTTTTGTGTGCTTCCAGAGTAGAACGAAAACATACCACACGTCTTTGGACAAAACACACGAGAAGAAGGTATCTACAAAAGAATAAAAAAAGGGATGTTCGCTACATAAAAAAAAAACTTTATATACGAAGGAATCGAAACGGTGGTGCCTGTGCCTGGGAGTGAAAAACATACCTAGCAGACCCAGCGCATGGACCCTTCTTAACTCCTGATGTTTGACCGGAGAGCAGAGCTTCTAGCTTGGGTAGATTTTTGATACGCGTTCGTAGAGATGTAGCAGGGATGAAACGTCTTATTAGAATCTTTTGCTTGATGACTGGCTGCTGCGGCTGGGTAGAGGATTGAATGAAGGAATCACATCACTCCAGTGCTACGACTCTCCGGTATTGCTCCGCCCTGTGTATGAATTTTCAGAGGGTACACATTTTGACGGTACAAAATCTCATCGCAACGAACGCGGCGTTCTCCTCTATAATTACCAGAGTCTGTTTTGCTAAGGAGAACAAATAAAAAAATGTTTTTTTTTGTTATTCGAAATTCAGAGGAAAGGGTTATTTTTGGTGAGTGTCAATGCGAATTAGAACTAAACACATGAACATTTAGAAAAAAATATGAGGCTTTGGCAGCTTTACACATATTTTTGTGTAGCAGTTTGCGTTTAGGGTAAAATTAGTTAAGAGAGTCACAAAATGAAGAAGCATAGAAGGATGGGTTGGATTTCATATAGAAATTTATTTACCCCGATCGCAATGAACTATTAGAATATAGAGGGATACTCTGGGAATTCAAAGATTTTTTGTAAACAAAGTTTTTTTTTGTTTGAGTAACGATTTTGATATAAGGAGTGGTTGGCGGCAGCAGAGAGATAGAGATGAGTGCGGCGCGTTATGTATGACGAGGTGATATAAATTAATTTGAATATTTTTGGCGCGCATTTTAGGGCTATTTGAATGGAGAAAAACCCTTTGAGAAAAATCGTTTTTCTTTGGTATTTTTTTTCCTTTTCTGTTTGAATGGAAAAAGACATCAACGGATTTTTACGTTATTTTTGTTCGCATGAGAACAGTTTTTTTTCTGCTAAGATGCCTAAATGCAATTAATCTCATATGTGAATCAAGCGCATTAAGAGAGGCTTCTTTGAACAAGGACACTGGGGATTCGAAAAAAAAAACTATTCAAATGGTACTCCTCGTTGGTTCTTTCTATTATCATAGTCAGGCGAATGTAAACTTTATTGGGGTTGTGATCAACTCAAGAAACATTAGTGAAAAAAGGGGATTGCAGTTCTATCGTCTTAGGATGTCAAAAACTGAATAAAATATCAAAGTTTATTTGAGACAACTTGCTGAAATCTGGTATTGTTGCATGGAAAGACAACCGCTTCACATTTCAATTGTATTTTTTTTATTGTTTAGTGAAAATTGACCCCTCATATCCTGTTGACACTTTGAATATGTTGAGGTTCTAATAAAATAGAATTTTCTTCGATTAAAAACACACTTACAAGCATCACACACTTGAACTGTGTTATTCACACACAAAATATTATTAGTATAATTTTCGTCGGTGTTCTGAAACATACTTGCATTGTTGCTGATGTTGTAATTTTGTAATTTTTGCATTATTAGGATACCAAACTTTTGTTTGTGGAATGTTTAAAGATAAATTGATAAAGCAGTGTTCTTTGATTCTTTTTTTTTATAAAATAAACTTTTACTTTGGTTTTTACTTATGCGTAATTTGTTCCAATTTATGATGATATGATTAATAATTCAGAAATTAAGGGTCCTTAAAGCATTCAAGATAAGAAAAGAACAATAGCATCCCTCTGTTAATAATGATTCAAAAACAGAGTCTTTTTAATGCAACTTACAATAAAATATCATAAAGTTCGCACATCAGCTCTTTTGTTTTTGGTTAAATCATTGATTTTCTTTGATGATTTGAAATAAATAGCAGACTTCGTGGAAAAATCATGTTAAATTAAAAAGAGTTTTAGTGTCGTATATTTTGTTTGAGGTCAATTGTTATTTTTCGTCTTCAAAACAAATTTAAAGCCTGTGCTAGTTGATACTATATCGGATGAATATTTGCACTAAATTTTGAGGTATATACAAAAAAAACGAAGTGCATTTACTGGAAGTAGAAAGATAATATAGTTGAGTCAACAATTTCTGTATTTGTAAGCAACTTACGTTTGTGCTTTGGCTGTTACGCAGAACGTGTGAGTTCAAATCAGACTTCTGCCTTTAAATTACTGATACTGTCTCTTGCGAAGAACGGAACAAAACTTCCTCTTCCAATCTGTCAAGAAAAAAGTGTTTTTTATTTTAGGCGTTCAATACCGACAGGCGGCGGCGGTGACGTAATACTGTAGATCCCCCCGATTCTTTACACGCACTTTGTGAAATATTGATGAATGTAAGCCACTTTTGCCTTGACTCTCCCAGAGCTGTAATGCCACGCTATGTATATATTTATTTTTTAAGGTAACTTGCGTTCCTAGGTCTACATGAATTCAAGGACTTAATTTAATCAAAAGAATTCCCGAACTAGAAGTACTTTCAATTCGGTACGAGCATTGAAAAAGATAAGTTTCTTTCCCGAAACTAATATTTTTTTTTTAAGCCTATCCGTCTTTCACATATTTTCTAAGGCTCGCTCTGTGCTTTGGCATAAAAAAATATCCCTAACCTGTACGAACTTTCAAACTTTATTAGCGTTCAATCCACATTTTTGACGAACGCATTTTTCGCTCGTGTTTTGAATTTGTAGTCATTTTTGTGAAGATAGAATTTTTTTTTTCCTTATATACTACCAATGAAAACACATAATAAAAATAGAAGAAAACACTTAACTTAAATGAAAAAAGAAGAGGAAACCAGGAGGAGAAACAACTGGGCAGTTGCCCGGACTAAGTTAGGCGAAGATGCTCTTGGGTGAATACAGCCCAAAGCGCTTTTTGACTTGATCAGTCTAGTCAGATATAAACTCAGGATAAAAACTGGTTTTCTGTCGGGTCATTGTAAATTGAAAAAGTACCTTAGCATCCTAAAACTAGTCAAAATTCCAACATACAGATTCTGCAACGAAGCAGATGAAACATCAGACTATACAGATCATATTATAGGCAATTGTGGTGCACTTATCCACCAAAGTTTAAAATACTTAGGTCATTATCATATTGAGAAGAAAGATCTGTATTATAGTACTCCAAATTCTTACATTTATAAGAATTATCAGGTTAGAGGAGGAGCTGTAGTTTGAGCTACTTACTCATCGGCTTATTTAGGGGACACAATAGATCTTTGGGTCGCAGTGTACTTTAACCATTATCTTAATTCATTCATTCATTCTATTAAAAGAAAACGAGATGTGTTCTGTTTAGTCAAAATTGTGGAAATAGTAAACTTTTCGTCAAATTGATTTTGCAACAAATTGATGGTTAAGTGCGCTGTATGCCAAGTTGGTTTTCTAGTTGGAACTAAATGTCTGCAATGTTGAGATGAATAATTTTTGAAAAAAATTAATGCGAGCATGGCTTACACTTATCGTTATTCGTTACGGCTTCTTTTATATTTCGAAAAAATAAGAACCGATGATGCTAAAAGCGTACAGGGCACAGAAATAGTTAAAAGTGTAATGTCAACGAAAATGATCACTTAGCTGAGAATGTTGGCTGTAAAATGGATAAAGTGTGCTATGAACCTCGCGAACAGATTTTCTTGCTTTTGTTTTGTTTTTTTTTTCAAAGTAAATATCCAAAATTTGGGTGCATTGTTCTGACGTTAAATGGTTCATGAATAATGATTAATTACCAATCCTTACGAAACAGAAATGTCAGCACAGATTGCCATTCAGAACTTTCAAACCAAAGTCAACAAAAAATATCGAAACTTTCCATGCAGCTTTAAAAAAAGACACAAGAAAAATGAAATGAGTACCAAAGTTTGCATATCCAGATCCAGACAAACATTAATTTGGCCTTATTAAAAATTACATAAAGAAGCTAGCAGAATGTAAAAGTTATATGCACTGAATGGTTCCTAAAACATTCCAGATTAAGAATTATAACGAAAGGAAAACGAGTTTTACACCACGAAGCAAACTTATATTCATTTATTTACATATCAAAATGTCCTTTAAGTAAAAATAAGACAACAAAAGGTTTGCAAAGCAGCTCTTTTGTTTTAATACTTTCATAGGTAAAAATTACATAGGGGAAGGGGACTGCATGAGTAGAGTACATGAGAGAAATTGAAAGATTTGCATTTGAAAAATTGCGGTTCCTATGTATTTTCTAATACAAATGATAGACGATCTACAGTGTAAATCAGACACACAAAATGTTAAAATGTTTAAAAAAATGCAAATAATTGTGTTAAATACAAAAGTTTTTCTTAAATTGTTTTTGTATTTGTTTTGTTTTAAAATGCTCTTAAGCCTTTTAAAAGGTATGGAACATAGATATTTTACTATGCATAAGTTAAAAAAAAAATTGAAATTGAAAGTATTCTAAACTTGATGGATATGTTTTGTTTTCTATATGCCCTTTGCTCAAGAAAGATGTCTGTACCACAATAGATGGCGCTTTGCAAGAAATAGTACTATAATTTTTATAAACAAAGGAACTGAAGACATTAGGACCCAATAAGAAAGGCTCGAAAAAGTTCCAATAAGATTTTTTTTTTGCAGGACACCGGGTTAACGAGTATAACACTTTCTATTACGAAAGGGAAAAATCCGCGGAAATTCAAATAATTTCCACATTGAAATAAATAACTTGCTTAGTCGCAATCATTTTATTTTTAATTTTTCTATTTTATTTATATACATTTTATTCAATTACACGAAATTCTAAGCAAAAATATAAATTATATTCTTAAGGCTAAAAATAAATTTGAAAATTATTCGAAGTCAAGTTGAACAAAGTCTTTGATATGGTGAAGTTTTTCATTTTCATTTCGTTGATTTTTTCTTTTAATTTTCCTTAATTTGCTTTATAATAATTGTTTAATTTTCAAAAGAAAATATAAAACATTTTTTTAAAATCTATTCAAAACTGCTTATGTTTTCTTTTTTCTCTTTTAACAGAGAATTTGTTTTTTAACACTGGTAGAATTGTTTGTTTTCGCTTATAGTTACTAATCTTAGACTTGAGTAATTGAAACATAATTTTGTTTAGTTCGAATTGTCGCAGTCACTTATTCTTAAAACTATAAATTATTAACGCTTATAATTTGATTTATCCATCCGATAAACGATGACACCTTCACATAAACACCGGGCACGTCCTGTCGTCCACAGCCGAAGCCCCATGACACTAATCCAGCTAACTCATAAAATCCATCATCTTGACAGACCAGAGGGCCACCTCCATCGCCCTAATGAACAAAGTTTAAATTTATGAACCATTCCTCTTTAACAAGAGTTAAGAGTCTTACTTGACAAGCGTCATTTCCTTCCTCGCCACCCGCACAGAAACTTGAAGCTGGCAGAATGAAGATTTTCTCCGTCACAGCGTTGACCTTTCGAATACATTCCGTGTCACTGACAATTGGGATTTCAGCTTCACGAACTCTCAATGGAATAGGACCAGCTTAACAACAAAATTTTGTATTTTAAATCAATTTTGATTAAAGAAAAGACAACTTACATTCACCCATGTAGCCATAACCAGTCACCGTGCAACGTTTTCCAGCTGCATGATTGACACCTCTCGCTGGAAGACAAACCTGCAAGGAAGTACCATAAGCTGGGGCTTCAAAGTTCTTAAAAAAAATCTAGCTTACCAAACAAACACCATCTCTCAACTCAGCCTGTCCATGAAGCTTGAGCAGGGCAATATCATTGTCCAATGTCTGACTATTGTGATTGTGATGAATGTAAGTTGTGGCAACCCTCAAAGTCTGAGCTCCAGGACTTCCATATTTCCTTGTCAAATCGTAGTCCCCAACTCGAACATAAATCGCATCTCCCGATCGAACAATACTAAACAGAATCATCATTTTTAATACGCACTCATAAACATCAAAAACCATCGCAACTTACTTTGTTACACAATGAGCAGCGGTAAGCACCCACTGGGTACCAATTAAGGCGGCTCCACATAAATATTGATTGAGCGAATTAATCAACGCAACCTGCCAGCACCATTCGCCATTATCGCCATCCTCACCTCCCACAACGCGTCCGCGACGACGCATACTGTAATTGCTGTAAACTGGCCGCTGTTGTGGAATCTCAATGGCACTGTCCACAGACGATGGCTGTCTAATGAGATTGTTCTCCATGAACTCGTCGCCATAAACCAAATCGCCCAGTTTGTCATTATTGATCTGGATGGGGATGACTGTCGATCCGAGGATGAGACGTTCTGTGGTCTTCATTATGCCGTTTGTTGTTGTTGTTGTTGCAGATGGAGCTGCAGAATTGGCATCGCTTATGTAAACAGGATGTCGCATTTGTTGTTGCAGTTGGCGACGTGCACGTCCGTATTTCTCGCGACGATAAGTGTTGTGGTCCAAACGAGCACTGCTTCGACCGGTGCGACGAGTGCCCTTAACACCGCAAACGTATTTCGAGTAGACTGGTGGGCGAACGGTTGTCGTGGTGGTGGTTGTTGTGGTTGTCGTTGTTGTCAGCGGTGGTGGTGGCGGAAGAGCTTGGGGAACTGAGAAGAATCAGATGTTGACATCTTTTGTGTGAGACATGATTGCGAAACTTACCTGACATTGGTGGCGCTGGAATCGGTCCATAGTTTGGATAGTGTTGTGGCATTGGCGTTTGATATGGCGCGATCTGGGGTGGTGGCGGAGGTGGCGGACCAGCTGGCAGATAGTTTTGGTACTGATTGACTGGTGGTTGGGGCTGCGGAGGATATGCGATTGGTGGTGGAGCCTGTGGATAGTGCACGTAAGTGTCATTGCGTGACATGAACTCTTGTTTCTCCAGAATCTTGCTCTTTGGAGCACAACACATCTGACCGGAGCGTTTGCATTTGAAGAGATTTGTCATTTCAGCGTTTTCTGTAAAAAAAATCATTTTAGTGATTTTGGAAAATGTCACCAGTCTTCACAATTACTCACTGAAACAAGTGAAACTCAGGAGGCTCACAATACACGATCCAGGACATTCTTCTCGAGGATCAGGACTTGGCGTGTTGGGCACCACGTACGGTGGAGCTGTTGGTGGTTGATTCTGCTGATTCTGTTGAGGGTTGCCTGGTCTCTGTTTTGGGGGTCCAGATCTGTAAACAATTGATTCATGAATGTTAGCCAAAAGTCAGTCAAATTTTGGTCTACCTCGAGTTATCACAACAAACTGAACTCTTGCCACAAGTTGTGGTCTGCTGAATGATGACTGCCGGTCGCTCACAAAACGCTGCCATCAACTGCAACATACAGTAACCAGGACAAGCTGGGATTTGATTGTTTTGTTGTTGTGGATATTGTTGTTGTTGTTGTTGTTGTTGCTGTTGTGGCGGTCTTTGCGAGGGACTTGAATTGCCACCAGTAAGAGTGTTTTCTGCATAGTTCATAATTTGGGAAATCAAAATGTCTGACATCGCCGATTGGAGGGAAGACGATGGCGACGGACTCTGAACTGGAGCCGTTTTCACCGGAGCCTTTGGAGGAACCTTTGCTGCTGGTTTTGAAGGGACCTTAGCAGCTGGTGATGGCTTGTTCGCTGGTGTGGTTGGTGGAGCTTCGGATTTAACATCGTTCACACAACAATTGCTTTCACCAGGACAATAGGCTTCGGAGTCGATATCCTCGCAGAAGAGCGAAAACAATCCACTGAGACACTCGCCTTCGCACTCCTTAAGGACCTGTCCGTTTTGGTTTTGCTCAGTTTCGTCATCGTCGTTTGAGGTTTCATCGTCTTGGGGGGTTTCAGTGGTTGTAGTTGTGGCGGGGACCTTCTTCATGGTCGATTTGTGGGGCTTTTGTGGAGGGTTGGTTTTGACTCGAGCTGGTTCAGGAGTTGTTGATGTTGTGGCCTTAAAAAATTACAGTTTGGAAGCGTTTCTAACCTCTTTGGAGTGTCAAATCTTACCTTAGCTGTGGACGTTGTCGTTGAAGAAGTTGTCGTCGACGACGATTGGTTTTTCTTGGTTTCTTCTGAAGTTTGATTCATCATATTGTTGCCCATTTGGTGTTCTGAAACAAGAAAGTCCATTAAATTGATTGAAATTTCAAAGGATCTTAAGAGGTTTGTTGTGTACTTGCTGGTATGTAGATATCCTTAGGCAATTTTCCGTTGGGAAACTCATCCAGCGAAACACAACACTTGCTTCCTGTCTTGCATAGACCCGAGCTGGTTAGATATGCCTCACAATATTCTGCGATTCTATCAGCAACGCAGACTCCACTGCAAGATTCTTCTACAGAAAGATTTATATAGTTCTTAGCTGGGTGAAAACTCAAACTTACTTGACGATTCCTTGTCTTCCTTTTCGGAGGATTTGACTGGTTTCTTTGACGCGACAGGTTTTTTGGTGGTAGTTGTTGTGGTTGGGACTTTTTTGGCAGTTGGTTTTGGCTTGGGGGTTGTTGTGGTTGTTGTTGTAGTTGTAGTTGTTGTTGAGGCCTTTGTTGTCGAAGCCGGTTTTGAGGTGGTCGATTGCTGGTTTTGACTGTCGGAAGCGGATGTTGTGTTCTTACCGACATTGTTCTGAATACAACACTTCATACTCGCCGAAGGACATGGAACATCGTGTAGCACTTCATCGCATATAAGGACGGCTAGACTGTGCACACAGATACCAGGACAGTCCTTGGAATCGGCTGTGCTGGTTATTGTGTCTAAGAGACCTACAAAAAGTATATTTTAAAGCTTTTCAAACAACCTATTGGCAACTCTACAACTCGATTGTCCTAGTAAACCCAATAACCTGCCCAAAATAGCAAAACCATCATCCCAATTAAGTCATATTTAATGTGACAGCAGCGCTTTTATAATCATTTTCGAATTTTTAAAATATTTAGCACACCACATGTGTCATCAGATCAATTCCGAACCTAAATACCTTCTCAACAAGCGTGTCAAAAAGCCGAAAAATACAAATTACTTACCGGAAAGAAAGCTGCCGGCCAGTGATTCTTCTTCGCATTTAACAGCTATTGGCTTTGCGAGAAGCAATAAGCAGCACAAAACAGCTATGCTCACCGTCTTCAACACTTCATTCATTTTGCTTTTCTTCTTCTTGTTCGTTTTGATTGTTATTTCTCTTTTATGTGTTTATTTTTGGTTCTGTATTCCTCTTTTGCGAGATCTTATTACAAAGTAACTCATCAACAGTTTTGTTTCTTTGTGTTCCTCGCACTCTCAGCACTTCTTCATTTCACTTCTTGCGTTTTCGAATTGTTGTTGTTGTTGGTGGTTTTTTCCTCATGTGACACAAATTCCAAATTCAATAATACCCGCTGGCGGATGCATCCAGATAAGAGCGATCTAAGGAAAGATATAAAAATGAAATTAGTTTGCAATGAAAAAATAAACAACAGCAAAATACAAAAACTTTCGATTAATTTTAGTGACGAATGTGACTTCACTTTTCTTAGTCTCGAAGAAATGGTTTATTATGGGATTTGGTTGTTCGGTTTTTTGTGCTTTTCAGCAAAATTCGAGGGAATGTCAAGGTCAATGGCTTCTTCACGGTGGAGTTATGTCGCATTAACAAAAAACGAAAGAAGAAAGTAAAATTTGTCGGATTAAAGTTTTAATCCCAGGTCTAAGGTCGTTAAGATTTCGGTTGGACTTTTTCCAGCATCTAAAATTTTAATGGTTGGAATATCGTTTGACAAAATAAAAATGGTTATGAATCATAAACAAGAGAAATCATAGTACATGGCATGACAAATAAATGGGATTAATTAAAATCATTCAAAAATTGAAGATGAGGTTATCCTTCTCCTTTATTCAAAACAAAGCTCGTTTATGTTTATGAAAAGTAGCCTCGAAATAGTAATACGCCCTGACAAGAATTGAACTGAGTACTTATTAAGTTTTCAGCAAAATCGGTTGAGCGGTTTTTTAAAAATTAAAAGAACTAAAAAAAAATGTAACAAAATCTGATTGTATTCATCATTTATTCATGAAATTTAGGACTATTTCAGCATAAATGGCGACAAAACAATCTTATTGTTCGATGGTAGAAAATATATTAGGTGTCAATAATTTGTTATAAATAACCAATTGAAAATGAGTTAGAGCAGATATACAGAGTGCGCCGCCTTAATGTGGTCGATGGAAATATCAAATAACTTTGACAGATTGCAACCGATTGGCGTTGTCGACATTTTTGATAGATTATTGCATTGCAATTTCAACAATCACCAATCATGCCCACAGGACGCGTGGAAATAGTGACAATGTTCATTAAATATAATCGTTCAGTTGTTTCAACACAGCGTGCGTATCGTCAAGAGCATCGCGGTCGTTCTGAGCCTTAGGACTAAGCTTCGAATTTCAAGACGGTCTGAAGCAGACCGTCCACATTCAAATCTTCCGGGACGCGTGGTATTGAAATGGGGGATATTGTCTGGCCACCGAGATCGCCCGGTTAAATGTCACCGGAATTTTTCTTGTGGGGGTTTTTGAAAAGCAAAGTGTTTGCTAACAAACCAAAGACTTTAGACAATATTCGAGGCAAAATCACTGCCATATCACCAGAGATGCTGGCAAATGTCATGCAAAATGCCAAAAAAATAAGTTGAATCTTGTATCCGATATGAAGGTGGTCATTTTTCAAAACTGAATGGAAAAATTGTAAACGTTCAAATTTTTTACTTATTTTTCTACTCTGGGAAGTTAGCCGTGTGGTCCACACACCACAGGCGTCGCACTCATATTTTTAGTTTGGTTACGCTTTTCGTCAATACAAAATTGTGAATTCCTCAAATCCGATGCTATGCATGATGTATGGGATATACCCGATTTTGATGAAGAATAACTTCTTCGAATCAGAAAAAAACATCATGAGGAATGTCCTTCTGGTATTTCATTATAATTTGAATGCATAAGTACCTACAGAGTCATTCATTTCGTGGTTTCAAGGAGGTAGTGCTGGCATTTGATACGAGTCAAACTTAATGAAGTGTCATAATATTAGTTAAATGTTTGCCATTAACGATAATGGATCGCTTAAGAATCGAACAACGCGTTAAAATTATTAGAACTTATTACAAAAGGGGTTATTTAAACGTAGCCACTTTTCGAACAGCATTTGCGGGATGAGGTACATTTCTCACTCAGTGGGTATGTAACAAAAAAAATTGGCGTATATTGGGCTCAAAAAATCCACAAGTGATCGAAGAGATGCCATTGCATCCAGAAAAAGTGACTGTTTGGTTTGTTCTATTGTCGAAAGGTGCCATTGGTCTGGCGGATGGTTACAGTCAGTTCGGAGCGATATGGTAGAATGATAACTAATTTTTTGTTTGGCGCGCAATTGAAGATCATGACTAGGACGATATATGTATGTGGTTCCAACAAGACGGGCAACAAGCAACACGATCCTGGTAGCATAATTTCACGTTTTGGCGTGATTTGACACCGAAGATTTTTTCTAACGCAACAGAACGTGTCTACGCGAATGGTCCCCGAACTCTAGAAACATTAAATACCAACCGAGATACCGCCCGATATGTGCGATGCACTTGAATGACATTGTTTGTCACACTAAATGGCTAAGTTCAAACTTTATTTTCTTATATAGAACAGCTGTGCCGTTTGACACCAAATGAAGGAAATTTGGGTAGCAGTTTTGATGGTTTTTAAAAAGTTTGTACAAAATCGGCTAAGCTGTTCATGAGATATGACCATGTGACTATCTTAAACAAAGTTGGTGTTCATGAGCTTGCGAAGGCTTATGAGTTGGAACGACCTTACGTGCTGACCCAGCAAACGTTGTTTTTTTATTTACATACATAAAAATCTCATTCAATTCCGTTGAGGACTCAATTCTTTTGTACCAGTGGAGTGTTTGGTACCAAATTTTAGCATAGATGGGTCCTAAGTATTTTGTACAAAGCCGATAGTTAGATATGGACAGGGTAGTTGGTAGTGGAGTAGCCGGTAGCCGTGCGACGGATAGCGGGTAGTGTGGTAGCGGTCTGCAAAAGTATTAGTCCTTTTCATATCGCTTGAGGCAGTACAAAGTCTGTCGGCTCAGCTAATTCTGAAATAAAATGTTTATTGAAAATATATTGTTGTGTTTCATTAAGCTTTACTTTCGAAGCCCAAAAATGAATGATCCTTTGGTATTTTAAACAATTCAGTATGTTTCACTATTACGAAGAAATCTGACCAGCAAGTGCATCATCCGTAAGGGCGTAGGTTTTCAGGACTTAAGATATGAACAAGGGTTAGACCCATTGACCTGATCATTCGACTCGAAATTCATAGAACTGCTTAGAACTGCCTTACAAATAAATTTCATCTTCAGCTTAAATCTAAATAGAACAATATACCGATGGGATGCATTTATTTTTGAATTAAAAAAGTTAAGCCAATGTTAAAAATAGTTTTGGTTAAAAAGATTCCAATGTTATAACACATAAGAAATAATAACTGATGTAGTGCAATTTAAGTAAATCAGTTGAAACTGTAATTAAAAGATGCATGTTCACTATGGCGTATACGTGTTTTTTTTTTAATTCAAAACAACGATGTTAATTGTTGTGCATGTCATTCCAAATTGATTGCTCTCAATCATTTTCAATCCAAGAAAAATACCAAACTCAATTAGTTTTCTTTCCGAACTGTGCGGTGCATTGAACTTCAAAGGTTCAAGATCATAAAAAACTCTTTTAATAGATTCATTCAGTGAGGTATAGTGATTGTGTATTATACTCACTTCGGTTCATTAATAAACTTATAAGAATTCTATAGAATTCCAAACACCCATGGCCATCATTCCTCACGTCAGCAGCACTTAAGAGCAGCGATAAGCCCACACAATAAAACTCGTATTTTATGACTTATATTTTTGTCTTCAATACTCTCCTAGCATAACGGTTACATTAGCCTGGTATTGGTAAATGACATAACATGCAACATAATAACAAGAAACATCCGACTGACAGTGATGACAACCTCGACGACGTACGGACATGTAACTGTTGCATGCCACGATGCTACCATTTCCATCTTGTGCGCAAGAGATATGCCGGTGGAAGCGACGACGGACGTGGAAGTTTCCTCAAGAATTGATGGGTGACAGCACGAGCTATAAATTCGAACTTGACTTGTTACTAGTTGTTGAGTCTTCCGCTTTTTTATCTTTTTTGCAACACAAACAACGAAGACCATAACCGGAAAATCCGTGACTCGTGCCCGCACCATGCCTCAAAAATAAGTCTTCTAACCTAATTGTTTAGCATTGGCATTGGTTCGACTATTTTTTCTCAGCAATGTAACTGCTTTACCGAAGTTGTTAAAGAATCACCAACAACTGCGTGTTTTGGTCTCAGCTTCATTTGCCATGTATCTGGGTTACGAGCGTCCAACAGCGCACACACATTCTTCCCAACTCGGTTGGGTATGAATATATTTGAATGGCTGCGAATGCCCCTGATCCAGGTTAGCGCAATTGATTGTGTCGCCTAAATGGCATGGGAGTGTACCTTGTGGTTGTATGGAAATTTTTGTGCGGTGGCGGTGGTGCGGCATGGTGACACAGAAACGGTGCGGCATCGGCTATATATGAAATAGTTTAATTATTTCATATTTCATATTTCATATTAATTAGCGCTCGATTTCTCGTATTCTTATACTTTCCACTGATTGTGATGACTTTACTGGTGAAAAAGAATAACTAGGTCTTACAAGAGTAACGACTAATGAGTAAGACACAGAAGGCTAAGGGGTTCCGCATTTGAGTAGTATGACTTAAAAAACGAATCTCTGTACTCTCTCGGTAAGACCAAAGTTGGGCCCAAGGGAAAACTAATGATTTGGTATTACGACTGATTGTTTTAAAGGGAAGAAGTGCAACTGACTAGAGCTCTGAACATAAAGACACTTTACGACGAACGCTATTCTAATGGTTCAAAAATGTTTCTACCACGATCGGAAAACCAGCAATTGCTCTCAAAAAGTAAGTAAAAGCTTATTTAGTGTGACAATAAGATAAAAGTTTAGCATACCACCCATTATTATGGGTTTTAAATTCATATTTAAAGTCTCTTGGCATCACTAAGACGAACATTTTTAAGAGTGTACTCCATTTTTGAGCCAAAGTCCTCATGGAATAAAACCTCAAACAGTTTTTTTGTGGTTCATTTTTAAAGGCCTACAAAACAAATGGGCCATAAATTACATATCAAACGAAAGTGACAAAATTACACAAATAAAAATAAAATACTTTTATGAGCGTGCCACACTGGTTTTAAGTATAGTCTTAAGTTTATTCTTATTAAAGTGCAGGTCAATGAGATCTGTTTTAAAATTCAAAAGCCTACTCATAGGTGTCAAGGGTTCATGCATTCCATATTTGGTCCTTTGTCTTGGGACATTGATAAGATCAATTCTACGAAGTTGATAGCCTCCTCCCCGATGGTTAAAAAGTATAGTACTGAGAAGGTCTTTTAAATCTGTCAAGCCAGTAATAAGTTGATGAAGGAAAACTATATCATTGTTTGTCCTGCTTGCAGACAACATTTGCATTTGGATTAGTGATACTCGATCCTCATAAGATGCAATGTTTTGAGGATCATGCCATTGAATACTTTTTAATGCGAAACGAGTAAAATTACGTTGCACCGATTCTAACCTGTCAATATTAACCTCATAATAAGGAGTCCAAATCTGGCAAGCATATTCAAGGTGGGGACGAACTTGGCAATTATAAAGAGCAAGGGTCACGCTAGGATCAAGAAATTCGGTATAAAAAAACAACCCCTAGGTCCCTTACTTTGAAAACACGAGAAAGTATTTGCTGAGATATTTAATACTCATATGTTGAAATTACTCGTTTCTTTGAGAATGTCATTGTCTGGCATTAAGACGGGTTAAGATTTAAACCGTTCTTATTACACCATACTGAAGAATGCGATCATTGTTAGTTGTAATTTTCTTAAAGATCTTCATGTGATCTGCAAAAATAAGAATTTCACTGTTTCGAACACATAACGGTGCACCATTTAGATAAAATAAATAGGAGTGATCCTAAATGACTACCCTGTGGAACACCCGATTTTGCAATAAAAGTCTTCGAAAACATTTCTCTAAACTTATAACTTGGTAGGTTCTATTTTCAAGCTAAGAAGAAATCCATGTAACAACTCTAGGAGGAAAGCCTAATGAATTTAATTTCAACTTGATAATTGAGTGGGATAGTTGATCAAAAGCTTTTGAAAAATCAGTGTATATACAGTCAACTTGCATTTTCCAAACTGTTCAAACATTTATGCGTAAACGCAAGAAAGTTTGTGACCGTTGATCTTCTTTGCATTTTGGTGCAGAACATTTAAATACTATACAGTCACTGCACATCTGCACAAAAAATGCTCTCGTTTGATATGTAATTTATGGCCCTTTGGTTTTGTAGGCCTTTAAAAATGTACCACAAAAAACTGTTTGAGGTTTTATTCCATGAGGATGCTGTCTGAAGCCTCTTAACTTTAATCAAAATAGTTATTTTGGCTCAAAAATGGATTACACTCTTAAAAATGTTCGTCTTAGAGATGCCAAGAGACTTAAGATATGAATTAAACACCCACAACAATGGGTGTCATGCTAAACTTTTATCGAAAAAATCTACAAATAATAAACTGGCAAATAAACTTATCCTAGTATTCATCGGTTGAATAAATAAGATCGTTATTCGTCAGATAAAGTCTATCTGATGATTGAAAATCCAATATCTTATTATCTGTCGAATAAACACTATCTGCTTGCTTATCTGACGATTGAAATCGACTCTATGATAAATAAAACAATTTGTTTAAAAATCATCTGCTGAAATATGAACAAACTAATTCGTCCTTTACCCATTTCTATGACTCTGTAAATGTTTCAAAATCTCGAAAGAAGTTAAAAAGAATTTAAAAAATAAAATAAAGCATTTCACTCTTGTAACTTGTAAATATATTTTTTGTTTTTAAAAAAGCAAAAAAAAAAAAACAAAAATATATGCCATGGCCCATGGAGTAGAACAACAACCGGTTACACAACCCCACGAACCTTATTTAGGTCAAGTATGTGCCTTCAACTCTCGCGATGACACTTTAATCATCATCATTTTATCATCATAAACATCATCGAACAGCTGAAAGCTTAAAGCAAAATTTATTTTCAAAATCTCAAAAACATATCAAGTGTTGTTTTTTTACTGCGTGCAAACATTTTCCAGCGAAAGTCCACTTTTATTATGTTCTTCCTCTACCTTTAGTCTTGAGGTTCTTGCATCTGGATTTAACCTTTTTTTTGTGTTGATAGCAACCAACGTCACATGAATATGAAGAAGGCAAAACCAACAACAACAAGAATGAAGAAAAAAAAGAAAATAATTTCACTGTCCGTCTTCGGAAGTTCTCAATTAAATAATAATTGACTTGTGATACTTGCGGGTCATCAAAGTCTTCTTACCGAAGACTCTTTTATCTTCGTCTCTTTTTCTTTTTACCAGTTCGACGATGGTCATCATCGTTCGGAAAAAAAAACCAAACCAAAACCAATTTGGGAAAAGTATGTCACATTAGTGCATTTCATAGGAACAAAAATTTACCTACACAATAGAAGCAGCAACAAAACGGCAACAAACTCTTTTTTCTTCTCTCTGTTTTTTTCAAATTTTTGAAAAAAATAGAACAACAAAAACAATGGAATTTCGATTTTAAGAATTCCACCCGCACCCGAACGGATTTTAACACGTCGCACTTGTCGTCGTTTTCGATTCCACGTTTATACGAACACTGTGACGATATTGAAGTTCGTCGATATTAATTAGGATAAATACCGCATTCGATAGATACTAACTCTAACGGTAATTTCTACTTTTTTCTTCACTTTAAAATGAAAAAGATAACACTAGAAAACACGTCTAGAAACAGGGTTGCAGAAGTGGTTTTTATCGCTGTCTTCCTTTTCTAGCTTCTTCGTTTGTCACTCCGTTAGTTCTTCTTGATTAAATAGAATTAATTAGTGTATCAATTTCTCAAGATACAAAACTATCCAAGAGTTGTAATGCGGAGAGATACAAGGCCAAAGCGAACAGCTCGAAAGTTAAAAACGTACTAAATCTTCTTGGCCATCGGATTCCTCAAGAAGGTCTCCAGCTGCGGTCGTGCTTGTGGCCCGGAGACACAGAAGAAGAACCAGAAAAAAGAGTGTTGTGGAATTACAACAACTAGTGCCAAGATGACCAAATCAAAGGTGTATTGGGTTGTGTGCAGAGAAGAAAGCGAGAAGAACAAGAGTAAAAGAACACTCATTACTGACGACAAGCCGGTCGATGGTGGATGGCGGCGGCAACAGTTCATCAAGCAACAAAAGGTAAAAATAGTTACAATCAACATCAATTGAAGTGATGGCGATATGGCAGGAGTCTAAGCACAACAAAACGATCAAGAGCATATCTCAAGATTCAAGATACAAGAAGATTACTTATTACCTGTCGGTTGGATTTATTTACCTACCTGATGATCCACGGTGAGTCTTCTTAAGGAAGATACAAGAAGTGATGAAAATCTGCGAGGTCCATGGGAATTGGATTATATTGATGGCGATGTTTGTTTGGAAGAGATCAAAAGATAATAAAATAAAAAGTAAGGAGGCGAGACAGAGGTAATGAGGGACCCATAAATCGGACATTGTTCCTTACCCCAGACATCGGTAATTTGTCTCTTCCGATGGAGGAGGATTTGAAGGTCCTGTTGAAAGGTCTGTTGCCAAAAGGAAATGTAAAAGGTGATGGATGAAGGTGTCAGTTTGAGTCATTAGATGGAAATTATGATATTTAGAACGCCACTGATGAGAAGTAATTTCAAAGCGTATGAAGGCATAGGGGCTTCAAAACTCTTCAGGCTGAACTATAATGCTATTTTGCTCAAGCAAGCACACTTAAGTGAACCACCGAATACACACGACCCCTATGAGCAAACCATAATGTACTTAAGCAACGATCGTTAACTTTTCGTTCAAATTTTACTAGTGCGGTTTCATTCGCTCATTGTTTAAATGAATTTGAAAATTTGAAGAAGAGAAGGCTGTAACGAAGTCACATGCCTTTTTCATATAAATTATACTTTTCTGTACAGAATTGAACTTCGTTATTCAATTCACACTCATTCCTAGATGAGTGCGGTCATCTGTTTTGAAAACAGAATCGTCCGAAGAATGACATATACATCATAACCCGTTACATTGGAGGTAGAAGAAGAAACGTCAAAAAAAGACCAATGGAAAACGACATTATATAGAGCAATGTCTAGCTTTGGCATTCCAGAAAAACTCGTCCGTCTCTGTTAGATGACAATGGAAAACTCACGCTGTTCCATCATGGTCGGAAAAAACCTAACGGACGCATTTGATCTCCAAAAAGGTTTTAGACAACGCGATGCGCTGTCATGGGATTTCTTCAACATCTCTCTTGAAAAGATTGTGCAAAACTCCAACTCCATCGGACATCAGAGGCACAATCTTTCAAATTTCCGTAAAGCTATTAGGATACGCAGATGACATTGACATAATTGGAAGTACATAGCGTGATGTCAATGGAGCGTTCGTGAGTCGTAAGACAGAGGCCAGGAAGATGGGTCTAGCGATTAACGAGGGCAAGACCAAGTTAATGCTGCCAACCACAAGGGACAACCAACATCGACGTCTTGGAGCCAACGTCAGCATAGACATAGACACAACACCAGCGCTGAAATCAAACGAAGAATCACTCTTGCCAATCGCTGCTTGTTTGGATTTAGAAGGCAATTGAGAAGAAAAGTCCTCTCTCGAGCAACTAAAGTGTCAATGTACAAATGCTTTGGGCTGCTTCGAGAGAAAAATTCTACGAGTGATTTTTGGTCCTGTCTGCATAAATGGAGAATGGAGACGAAAATTCAATCAAGAACTGTACGAGCTGTTCAGCGACGCAGACCTAGCCAGAAGAGTTCAGGTCCAACGACTTAGATGGTTGAGTCATGTAGAGCGAATGGAAAGTAATGCTCCGGCACGTAGAGTCTTCGATTCCAACCCGGGGGTAAATCTTTTATCGCGGGTGGGCTAATTTGTGGAATTTTGTACCTTCTCGTAAAGAGTAGGTACTAGTTCCGTTTTATGTGGATTGACGTCCAAGCCACAATGCTTTGCCCAGTAGTTGGTTTTTCGTAGGAGTTCCGAGAGAACTTGAGGGTGTTTTCCAGATACAGGGGTATTGCAACGTGTCGTCGGCATAGGCAATCACCTTGAATCCCTCTGCTTCCAATGATGTTTGGACGTCGTTTAATACCATGTTCCGTAAAAGAAGCTAAAGGATCCCACCTTGGGGGGTACCTTAAAATTGTTTGAAGTAACATCTCTGTCAAATTGGCTTGTTAAATCAATGTTATCTCAGACACACTTTCTTTTATTCAAATGCAAATGTATGACGCGCTTAATAGTCTTTTCACATCAGACGCAAAACGCGGTTTTGCAAAACTTTTCAAAAACTTGAAGGAAATCAAGTGTTTTCCCATACAAATTTGTTGACAGCCCTGTTTTGCAAAACAACAAGTTTTTGTGAAAACCAGTCAAAACCAAAAAAGTGAAAGCATTCAGCAGTCTATAATTCATTATATCGTATATATCGTATGTATCGATCGTATATATTTCTCCCTCCCTCCAATAGCAAGAGTAGATTGACAGTCTGCTTGTAAAATTGTTCACGACTAAACGTGTCAGTTGATATAGGGTTGCCATTTGAGAACATATAAAAATACAAATGAACAAATTCTTAGCAGCGACAAACAAATATTTTTTTCTTTTGAAAAATCGATGAGGAAAATTTTTTCATCCAGTGGTTTTCAATTTTTAATATCTTACACTAACGTGAATCAAACTTGCAACGAAAAACAAGAAACTATTTATTTATTTAGAAACCGTTAAATGCTAACGTTACAATTATTAACTTATAATTTAACAGTAAATATAAATTAAACAAGATCAATCGATCTAAAAAACAAGGTCTTGAAATGTATACTTTTCAAGTTGTCATTTACAGAGTTAATGAGAAAGTAAAATTTATTGTATATGACAATCAACTGATTTAAAGGACTATTACCACCATAGTTTGACCTGCTAAAGATTTGGCACAGAGGTTGCCGCAGTCTAATACTAGATTGGCTGAAGTTGAAATTAAGTCTGCAAAGAACGGACGAAGCTAAAATATTTCCATTTATTATACCGTTAATGAAACAGAACTGGATGTATTTACGATGGTTCTCAAGTGATGGGAGATTAATTAATACTAGTCTATGTGAATACATTGGAAGTGGTGATCCTTGGGTCCAAGGAAGAAAACGTAGACAATATCGTAAAAATCTCCTTTGAACTGCTTCGAGCCTTGAATTGTGAATAGCATAGTAAGGTGCCCAGATCACGCACCCGTACTCAAGAATGGGCCTGACAAATGAGGTAAATAGTATTTTAAGAACATAGGGATCTTTGAAATCGCGTGAACATCTTTTAATAAATCCAAGTGTTTTGTTAGCTTATTTTATTATATAGTCCAAGTGGTCGTTAAAAGTCAATTTCGAGTCTAAAATAATTCCTAGGTCAGAGTACTGTGAGACTCTATTTAGAGGGTCCGAACTAATTGTATAGTTATAAGTCAAGGCGTTTTTCTTGCGTGTAAAGCTCATAACCTTACATTTGTCAACATTTAATATAAGTCTATTTTTATTGCACCATTCCCTGAATTTTAATAGATCGTCTTGTAAAAGTAAGCAGTCAGTAACAGATTTAATACTTTTGTAAAGTTTAATGTCGTCAGCGTATATGTATAAGAACACATGAGTTTTGGACAATAGATACGACATTATTTATAAAAATGATAAACAGGACAGGACCTAAGTGGCTACCCTGTGGGACGCCCGAGTTAACAACAAATGAGCTTGAACAAACGTTACGAAAAACGACACTATAATTCCTATTACATAGGTACGAAGCAATCCATTGAACAAAAATAGTTTTTTTAATAAAGTTTTGTGGCACAGCTTGTCAAATGCCTTACTAAAGTCAGTGAAGATGCAATCGACTTGTCCATGGTCTTCAAAAGCATCTAAACAAAAAGATGTAAAGTCAAGTAGATTAGTCACAGTAGACTTATTTTTGACGAAACCATGTTGATTACTACATAAAACAGATTTACAGTGAAAGGCAAGGGTATTACATACAATGGACTCAAACAATTTAGGTATCACAGACAGTTTTGCTATTGGACGGTAGTTTTTAATATCACTTTTCAAGTCTTTTTTATGCACAGGGATAATGTAGGCACTTTTCCAAAGATTGGGAAAAACAGAGCTTGAGAGGGATTCATTAAAAAGTAAAAATAGGGGGTAGCTTAATTGAGAGACACAATTTTTTAAAATAGAAGCTGGAACACCATCAGGTCCTGGACTTTTACTATCATCAAGTTTTAAAATTGCTTGAATAATAGAATCCTCAGTAATGTAAAAATTTATTGAATTTAAATATGAAAATTGGGCAGAGCTAGTGATATCACCATCATCAATGAGGTTATTAGTTACATCGAATGCATTTTTAAAAAATTCAGCAAACAAATTAGCAATTTCTAGTGAGCTTTCACCCGTGGAGTCCAAATATGACATGGAATTTGGATAACCTCCACTTCTTCTTTTCAAATCTACAAATTGCCAAAATAATTTAGGATTTGATTTAATCTCACTTTCAGTCTTCGCGATATAGTCTTCGAACAAAATTTTGTGGTAGTCGGCAAAAAAATCCTTTAATGAAAGGAAAATATTGTAGTCATCGGCCGTTCTTGAGACATTAAACCTTAACCAAGCCTTGTTTCTTTTGTTTTTCAAATTTTTAAGTTGGCGGTCAAACCATGGTGGGTCGTGTGAGTCCTTATAGGAAGTTTTGATAGGAGTCGTTAAATATAAAAAATCAAATAGCTTATGATAAAATAAATTAAACTTATCATTAATATCACAGTTCGCAAATAATTGAGTCCAATCAACATTTTGTAAAAGGTTTGACAGTTCGAAGTGATTGCATTTGGCAAAGTTAAATTCAATTTTATCGTTTATCTTGTGGTAATAGGAATTCATGTTTAGGTTAAGGGATATGTCAAGTGCTGGATGATGTCGATCCTCCTTAGTTAGTTCAACTGGGGTGGTCAAAACAGCAACGTCAGAGTTCGCGTTGTCAGAGAAAAAAACAAGGTCCAATGTTTTACCTGAAGAGTTCTTTATACCGTTAAATTGGGTCATTCCAAAGGATATCATTCCGTCAATCAAAGAAAATTCATTCAAAGTAGAGGCGTTTGTTGGGATGTAACTATTATTTTCATCATTGCTTGTCCAATTAAGATGGGGTAGGTTAAAATCTCCTACGATAAGGATCTCATCTTCTGGTTCCATTTCTAAGAAGATTGTATCTAAGCAATTATTCAATTCTTCATACAAATCATTAGTAGAGGCAGGCGGTATATAAGTGGAGACAATATAAAGGTATCCCTTCGTCATTTTTATTTTAAGGCACAGAAGTTCGATGATAGTCTGTTTAAAGTCATTAACTAAGTTACAAGCCAGAGAGTTCTTAACTGCAACAAGTATTCCACCTCCAACGTTGTTGGAAGAGTCAGTGTGATGCCGATCTCGTCTAAAGATTTGATAAGTATTGTCAAATAGCTCAGTGTCAAGAAAGGAATTATTCAGCCATGTTTCCGTCAGTATTATGACATCGTGTGGTAAGTTTATTGAGTTCAGGTAGACCGAATTAGTCTTTGTCCTTAATCCATTCACGTTTTGATAGTATACTAAAATCTTTTGGAGCTGCTTAGTCGAAGGTTCTGCTTTGTCAAATTCTGTTGAAAAGGATGTTGGTTTGCTTGTCTCTGGTTTATTTTGTTAATGAATTCGTGATAAATAGTTCCATTTGGCCAAAACGAAGAAGAGTTTAATAAATGGAAGAAGGAGTCAGGAACACGTATTTTGAATGATGAGTATTTAGTATGATTGCGGTGGATCATTTTTTCTACTTGTGCCTTCAATTGTGGTCCGATTTTCGATGAAATATGTTTTTTTTAAATCAAGAGCATTAGTTGAGGGATCAAGCTTTGATACAAATAATGTTTTCTGGCCTTCCACAGCTCTTAAGCCGGATATAATAGGAGAAATAATTCCATTTCCTTCGATTGAGTTGACACTATTAGAATCCGTATAGGTTATAATATTTGCAGCATTATAAGCTTGATTGGATGGTGAGTTGGAAAACGATGATGATGATGATGATGACAATGATGAGGGTAAAGATGTTGTTATTGTTGATGCTGATGAACTTGATGAAGATGATGATGATGATGATGATGATGATGATGATGATGATGATAATGATGATGACGATGAAGGTAAAGATGATGTTAATGTTGAAGTAGATGCTGATGATGTTGATGAAGATGATGATGATGATGATGTAAATAACGAAGACGATATTGAAGATGAAGATGACGGTAGTGGCGGAAGAAGGCTAGATGGTATTGGCAAACCATTGTTAAAGTTAAATCCAGCGATAGAATGAGGTTGAACAAAAGAACTAAAAATTGAAGTTGCTGGTTTCTTTGAAGTTTGAGTTCCACTTGGATTGTCAGGATCTTCTCGAGTTCTTTTGGTCGATAGTACATTGCTTGTTAGGAGGCCAACATTTCTATTTTTGGTCTTGCTTCGCGTTAGTACAGTTGAATTGTCCATTTTGGTTCTGGTACTTAGATCCTCAACTTTGGCTGCAAGTTTTGTTAGTTGGCAGTATACATTTTCTAATTGTCTGGTATTTTGAAGTACATCTCGAACTAAATTCGTGTGAGCAAAAGGATCACAATCGTCGCAAAAATAGTAAAAAGATTTTCTTTTTTCAAAAAGTTTAAGAGTACTAAAAGGTGCATTAATGCATTTCATATGGAAACTCCTACAACAGTTGCCATGACAAATAATAGAGTCAATCATGTAATCACATATTTTATCACAGGATGCACAAGTAGTCATGATTAAGGTTTGATTTTTTTAAATGATTGTAAATTTAAAAATTTTGGTTAAAAGTGTACAACTGAAATAAATTTCGTTTATCAAATACACGAACCGAAATTAAATAACAGTCAGCAATGCAGTAGTTGTCAGTAGTTGTAGTATGACGGATGTTTGACAGCTGGTAGAAGCAGATGAAGCAATGACAGGCAGCTTATGGACGAGTTGTTGTTGTACAAGCAGATGAAAACAATCATAAGAATTGTACAAAGATGAATCAGCTTCAGCAGCCAGCAAAACGCAGGTAGAAATCAGGTTGCGGTATGAAATGATAGGAACAAAGTTTTGATCTCGGATACAATGCAGTCACATTAAGCTTCATATGCAGAACATATACAAAATCTTCACTCACCAGGAAGGTGGAAAGCAGGAAAAAAAGCAATCGATACACAAAAATGTTGTAGTTGTATAACAAACAGGCAAGCTGCACTCCTCTTCTGAGTGTTGCAAAACCAAGTAGTGCACACAAAGCCCGAAACTATTTAGCTCCGAAATCACTTTGAAAATTGATGATGCAACAGAACCGTTCAATAACAATGAAGAAAACAATATTAATTATACAATGAAACACAAAATTGTATCAAAAACTTTGTAAAAACTTTTTAAAATAATAAACAAGTACGAGCGTGTAATAAACGTTTTCACTAGCTTTAGCCAGTGAAAAAAGAGCGAATGTGTGTGAAAAAAAGTGTGAATCTTCTAAAAAGAGAACATATGGCATCCCTTACTTGACATCAAAGATTTTTAATGTCAAACAAAAACCTGAAATTTAGGTGTGAACAGATTTTGAGTTTTTGAAAACTGACAGCTGAAAACAGCGTTTTGCGTCTGGTGTGAAAAGGCTATTAAGAAAGACGCTGTAGTATCGTTTCATGAGGTATTTATTTCAATTCAACGGTCTTACCCTTTCTACCAAGCAGTCTTTTAATTCTAGTCCATAAACCATGACAGAGTTAACAGCTTCCATGAACCAATTAATCTTCATTGTCATAACTTATCTAAATATTTTCCTTAAATTAAACTTCTAGAAATAAAAATTGGCAACACTTATTTCAATTGTGAGTTTCATTTATCGCATACTCAAACCAAACAGTTCACAATGTTAAATGTCATCCCAATACACAAACCGCTACTGACCATATGATTCTGACACCTGTCACGTAAATTAATTGGCGTTTGCGTATTTGTTGTTTGCTGTCATCCTCACATAACTTTCTCCCGCAAAACAAAACGCAGGCGAAGGCGAAGCAAAATTATTTGTAAAACAAGAAAAAAAAAACCCAAAAAAGAGTACGTGTCCCTCGGCATACCATTTTTGTTATCATCATTTCATTAGACGGTTCGGTTTCTAGTTTCTTTTCAGTTTAACTACCAAATTTTCAAGTGTTCAAGTTGCCATTTCACAATATTGAATCAAAATTAAAACAAGAGTGCTACGTTTGAGTCAAGTGATACGGCGCTTCCAAGGGGCGGAATTCAGTGGAAAATAAATTCTAAAAATAAATTCCCAGACCAACTATCAAATCAATGTTCAATCCGCTTTGCATCCATCAAGTCGACCTCAATCGGTTCAAAACTCAAATTCGTGTGCAGTGCAATCGAAGAGAAAACACCAATTTCTAGAGAACTTGACCACGACCTCCTCATAGTCCAGTGTTCGTTTATAATGTCAGTGTCAAGGCAGATTCGCGATTATTCGTTTGTTTATGTTCTGCTGGCCTTTATGGTTTGTACAGCATTCGGGTATTTCTCTTCGCCCACGGCGAAGACACTCAACGATGACAAAGGCTGTTTCTGTGAGGTAAGCCCCGTTTGGGGAGTTGTGGGTGTTGAGGAAAAGATTGACTGTCTCTCATTCCAGCTGAAGGGGTCAATAAACGATTGCAGTTGCAACGTCGACACTGTTGATCATTTCAACAATGTCAAAATCTACCCTCGCCTCCAGAGTATACTGGTGAAGAACTATTTTCGATTCTATAAGGTGAATCTGAAGCAGGACTGTCCCTTCTGGCCAGATGACAGCAAATGTGCCATGAAATTCTGTCATGTGGAACACTGCGAAGAGCAGAACATTCCTGCCGGCCTCAAGGAATCCGCTGACTATGAAATCCCTTCGTTCAAGGTGAGTCACAATCAGAATTGCGAAATAAAAATGAAAGTCCGCCGAATACCATCACATAATTTGAAATTTTAATTTTTTGGCTGGGAATTAGATAATTTTATGGGTAGTCGTCGTCGCTGGTTTTTTATTTTTTTGTTGTTCGATATCGGAACGGTTCGAATTAAGTCACGAAATTATTTATCAGTCGTCGAACAGCGACCCAGTGGCTTAGATTATTGACGAGTTTTTAATTTTTTGTTGAGTGCTGTCGTAAGAATTTACAGTGAGATAACCCGAATCCAATGGCGGGTGTTGTTTCGTCCAGCCGAACGTCTAGCTACGTCACGGTTTCTCAAGGTTAATATGGTCAACGGCATAGATTCAGTTCTCGTGTCTGTTTTCTGGTAATTAGAACATTGTAGAACCTGATTACAACAACTGCAAACATATGCACAAAACCTATTTTGAAGACGTTAGCATTTTGTTTTCGTCGAGTACTTCCCCGCTATCAGTTGCGAACGTGATTGCGGCTGTGTCTCTTTGATTACCAACTGATCGCTGATATTGATTGCCAGTTGTTTTTTGTTTTCTTGTCATCCAAACAAGAGACACAAATTAAAAACACTTGACTGTTGGAAAAGAGTGAAACACGTTTACAAAAACGAACAGAAGCACAAAATGTGTTACACTATGGAAAAACCCGTCTTTTTGTTGGACAGTTGGACGTGTGTCAACACTCATTAGTACTTACTTACGTAAGGTGGCGCTAAGGCCCGTTGTGGACTTGGGCCTCAATCAACAGTCTCCGCCAGCCAGCTCCAGTTTCGTACGCCAAGTTCGTTCAGGTCCTCTACCACCTGTGTGCTCAACCTGAGTCGCGGTCTTCCTCTTCTGCGACGTCCTTCCGGTTTGGGTTCGGGCCGGAGCATTGTTTTCCATTCACTTTAGTTACACATCCATCAAAGTCGTTGGACCTTAACTTTTTTGGCTAAGTCAGTGTCGCTGAAGAGCTCGTACAGTTCTTGATTGAATCTTCGTCTCCATTCTCCATTTATGCAGACAGGACCTAAAATCACTCTGCCGTAGAGTGAATATTTGATACCTAGTGGACTTTCCAGGTCTGAAGTCATCAGGTTGTTGACGAAGGGCTTCAAACGTCTATACAGCACGGCAGACAAAATCTTGAAGGCGATGTGTAGAAGACTTATACTTGGTGCAGTTCAGGGGATCTCCTTTCATGAGGATCGGGCATACGATGCTGAGGTTCCATTCGTCGGGCATGCTTTCCTCCGACCAAATTTTACGGATGAGCTGGTGCATGCTCCTAACCAAATCATCTCCAGCTGCTTTGTAGAGTTCTGCGGCTAGCCCGTCTGCTGCAGCGGCTTCGTTTGACTTGAGCTGAGATATCGCTATATTCACTTCGTTAATCTCAGGTTGATGCTTCACCCAAATTGAATGGTGCAATTTTGCTCGTCATCGCTATTATAGCTTGGCAAAGTGGTCTTTCCATATCCCCAGCACTGACTGTGGTTCCACTACGATGTTCCCATGATGGTCTCTACAGGCTTCGGTTCGGGGTAGTTTGTTTTACCTTTTCGTAAAACTTCCCAACCTCGTTCCTGTTGTGACATCCCTCTATCTCCTTGATCGCGCGCTTCTCATGATCCCTTTTTTTCATTCCGAGAAGTTTGTGCTCCTCTCTCCTTTTCCTCGTAGAGCTTGCAAGCGGCTCGAGTCCTTCTTTGCAGCGCCGCTTTGTATGCCTCTTGTTTAGCTGCATGTGCTCGCCGGCACTCATCGTCGTGTAAAACCTAGCACTTCAAAGGCGGCATCTCTGACAGCTGCTTGGCAGTGTTGCCACTGGTTCTATATATTTTGTGCTGGCAGCAAAGGACTTCTGATGAGATTTTCGGAGACACGATCGGAAAATGATTTAGCAATCTCTTGCAATTGTAGCCGTTTGACGTCGAATATTCTCTAAGCATTTTCACTTGGCCTTAATCGGGATATCCTCATTCGTATCTTGGCACCTTGGAATGTGCGGACATCATGCATGTCACCCCGACGCCCGACCCCCAACCTGGAGGGCCAGATCTTTTGTTTTACTCTAAGACGAAGAGCCGGCAAAAGCGCTTCTTATAAGCCTGGGCTGCGAATATGTCGTAGTAGCCCTGACTGGAACTGTAGACGCCACTGTTGATTTCATCTTGAGAGTTCTTCCGCTTCCGCCTGTTGAAAAGGAGGCATGCCTTAGTGGACGCTGGGGTTGGAACCCAATCTTCGGTTGATGTACTAAGCACCTGATGTTCACCGCGGGGAGATGGAGAGTAGGAGCTGTGGACGCTTGTGTTCTCTTGAATGCACTGTGTCTACCCTTTGAACATCATTAATAACGCTCTTCTTTTTTCCCATTTCAGTACAGCAAAGAAGG
The DNA here is from genome assembly GCA_943590905.1 of Sphaerophoria taeniata. Lineage (NCBI taxonomy): Eukaryota > Metazoa > Arthropoda > Insecta > Diptera > Syrphidae > Sphaerophoria > Sphaerophoria taeniata. The sequence continues at coordinate 151,656,108 of OX016541.1, forward strand.
CCAAAGGCTCGGCTGTGCCGACGATGACTTCAACACTGAACTGGGCTTCCTCGACACCAGCATCAGTGACCATGTGCACAAGGAGTTCGCCAAATGGGCTGTTCACGACGAAGCTGAAGAGGACTTCTGCATTCTGGACGACATGCACAATGGCGCCCAATACGTGGACCTCCTGCTTAATCCCGAACGCTATACTGGCTACAAAGGCGACTCAGCCCACCGAATCTGGAAGAGCATATATCTCGAAAACTGTTTCAGTGCCAACAACAGAACGAAGTTCATTCCTCAGCTGGAACTGCGCGATGTGTGCCTGGAACAAAAAGCCTTCTATCGACTGATTTCTGGGCTCCATACAAGCATCAACATTCATCTGTCGTCGAAGTACTTACTATCGGACTCGAGTGACTTCATCCATCCCAAAGGCATTTGGGGTCATAACCTGGAGGAGTTTAAGCGACGCTTCAGTGCCAGTACGACCATGGGTGAAGGACCCCACTGGCTGAAGAACTTGTATTTTATTTATTTGGTCGAGTTGCGGGCGCTGGCAAAGGCCGCTCCGTATCTGAGACACGAGGAGTACTACACTGGCCTTGAAGAGGAGGACAATGAAGTCAAATTGGCAATCAACGATTTGCTGAATGTTGTCGAGTAAGTTTGAGACAAAACTTGAGTCTCAAGAGTGAATTAATGAATTTTAAACTCTTTTAGAGGATTTCCATCACACTTCGATGAGCACATGCTCTTCTCCAGTGGTTATGCAGCCATCAAACTCAAACACGACTACAAGGAGAAATTCAGAAATATATCGAAAATCATGGACTGTGTTGGCTGCGACAAATGTCGACTTTGGGGCAAATTACAAGTAAGTCCTTGAACAAGTGTTTTTGAGCCTCCAATTGATATCCTCTCTTTCAAATAGACTCAGGGACTTGGGACAGCATTGAAAGTGCTTTACTCGGAAAAACTAGAAATCGCCACCGAAAACGGTTTGTACGACAATCACTTTGCCTCACCGGATGCTGTATTCCGGCTGAAGAGATCCGAGATTGTTGCGCTCTTCAATGCCTTTGGAAGGTTTGTAAAATGTAATTTGCAACGTTTGATGCTTAAACTTGACGTGTACTTCTATTTCCAGGCTCTCGAACAGCATTTACGAGCTTGAGAATTTCCGAAAGCTTCTCAGATAACTACAACTCGCGCGCAGCACTTAAAATTAGGACATTAGCATCTTCCAAAGTACATACAGACGTCATCGAACAAAGGATATTACTGGTGTACTCGTTGACATTTTAGTTTGCTTAGCAACGAAACTCCCCCGTCGGGCACTTCTCTCTTCGAACAAAAAAAAAAGAAAAATTTATTTAAATGCAATTTTTGTCAATTTCAATGTGAGTGTATGTGAGAGCTCCTAGCCAGCTATTAAATTAAAAGTATTAACCAAATGATGTTTAAAAATATGTTTTGTTTTTAATCTGGTTCAATGTAGAAGAACGAGTCGATAGTTTTAGAATTTACATCACAAACAAACAAAAATATTTTATAAGGAAAATTTAGAGGAAATATTGTTGAGAAACTATTTTACAATCTTTTTGTGTAAATTTTTTAGTTAGTTCTTAAGTAATTTATTTGTATACAAAACTCTGTATAGATATTGTGAATGATCTGAAGGATAATTAAAGACAAGAAATGGTGAATTTTTACTTAGTAAGTGTAAACAACAGCAAGTGTCGTTTCATTTATTTTTACTTTGTGATGTGGCGCGAGTTCCCAATGACTCAGATGGCTTGGTCACATGGAGACAATGGACAGCAACTCTCCGGCACCTAAGACCTAAGGTCTAACCAAAAACAACAGAACATTCTTCCAACATGCAATGAATGGCCTTAAAAAAACAAAAACAGTTGTCATCTGTATACACATCAAGAGGAATAGTGTAGGTATGTAAAACGAGTCGTGAATGGAACTGCAGAACCGATCGACTGCATCGAGAGTTTGGACAGGGTTGCCTGCTCTGAATATTAAAGTTTTATATATTTTTTATCTTTCTCTTATTTTCATTTAATTTACAACTTTTTCTCAATTATATCAACTTACAATTTTTTTCTTTTTCTTTTCTTTACTCCTTTTTTTCGTGCTTATTATAATTTCTTTCGATCTAAATTATTGTTAGCAATGTCTAGTTATAATTTACGCACCATGATTAAGGTGCTGAGTGGACATCAAACTGGCCTTCGAGTGTGCCACATTAATGCACAAAGTTTAATGTGTAAAATCGATGTACATATTTCGTTATACATTCTGATTTCGGAGATTTAAAGGTTGACGTGATTTGCGTATCGGAAACTTGGCAAAATGACCAGCTGTGCTCACTTGCGGGTTATAAGTTGTATCGTTCAGATAGAGTACGTTGCAGAGGTGGGGGCGTTGCTATGTATGTAAGGGAAGGGTTAAAATGCAGACCTAAATTGTTTTCTTTAGAGGATAGTGAAATGGAATATATTTTTGTAGAGTTAACTAATGATAGTATCGGTATCGCTATCGGATGATCGGTACCATATACAGACCAAACAGAAAAATTATAATCTCTCCACTTATTTTTACCCTAGAACAAATTTCTGTTTCGTATCCTCATATTATTCTATGCGGAGATTTTAATTGCAACCTTTTTGATGAAAATAACCTTCTAACCGAATTTCTTTCTCTTAATCTTTTTCCCGTAAACACTAATACTGCAACCCATTTTTCTAATTTTGACCCCTCCTTGTTAGATTTATTTTTTGTGACCGATCAAAATAAAGTTATTCTTTATGATCAGCTATCTGCACAAGGCTTTTCAAAGCATGATTTAATTTTTCTAACTTTCGACTTTCAAGTTGAGATTCACAGTCATTCCATCGAATATCGTGATTTTAAACACATAAATTAATCTTCACTTGAAATGGATCTCAGAAGCATTAACTGGAATAATGTCAAGGAAATTCAATCTCCGAGCGATCAGACAGATTTTTTGAATTACTATTCAGATTATAAGATTATTTCAGAGCCATGTACCCTTAAAAACCATAAGCTCCTAATAACAAACCTTGGTTCACAAATGACATACCTACGTTCTTTGATGAGACAGCGTGACTTATAGCGTTTTTTTTGGTCGTCCGGAACTGTTCCGAACAGTTCTGTACTCGTTCACTTGGCACAAGATGACAGTTCTTGTTCTGAATAGAACAGAAAAACGATTCCGAATTTGAAGTCAGAATCAAAAACAGAATCACGCATACATGCACACACTCGCATATACGTACTCGCTGCCATGTTTACAAATAAAGAAATTAAAAACAATGTCAAGTCATCTGCAATTCTGCATATGAGGTTTCACAAATACACAACCATTCAACCCTTAGAAGCAAAAAAATGTGTTTGCCTGTTCGTTTGGAATCCGGAATCGGACAGTTCTGAGTACAATTCCGGATTACCAAAAAAAAAAACGCTATTAGCCTATAGACGTTGGAAAAATTTTCGTCTTGACAGCTTTCACCAACAATATACAACTTTGCGCAACAAAACTGTTCTAAAAATTCGTAATGCAAAAGCGTCTTTGTATTCTACTCACTTCAATACGTCTTTAGGAAGCGAGAAAATTTGGCAAAAATTGAAAAACGTCGGTGTTGGAAAAACATCTTGTGGTTTGCCTGAAGACATAGACATCAACGCTCTCAACAAATCTTTTGTTTCTAACACAATTATTAGACAACATTCCTTAGATCCCCTATAACATTTTGAAGAGATATTGTCAGCGCGTAACTCAAACTCAAATTCGTTTATGTTTTCTATCAAGTCCAATAGTACAGGACTTGATCACATGCACCCTTCGTTTTTGAAAATTATTTTACCAACGCTCTTGCCCTTTATCACTCATATTTTTAATTCCATTTTAATACAAAATGAATTCCCAACACAATGGAAAAGGGCAGAAGTTTTATCCATTGCAAAAACTTCAAAAGGCGATGAATTTAGACCAATTTCAATAATGCCTTTTTTGTCAAAAGTTTTTGAAAAAATACGAAATCAAATGAGTGAGTTTCTTAAGCTGTTCAATTTGTTAACCCCTAAACAATCAGGCTTTCGAAAAAAAAACAGCTGCATTACAGCTTTGCTTAGTGTGTCCCTGAAGATATAAGGAAAGCCTTAGACGAGGAAAATGTCACAGTTTTAATACTCCTTGATTTCTCGAAAGCGTTTGACATGGTAAATCAGGTTGTACTTTGCGAAAAACTGTCCCGTGATTTTAACTTTTTATCCTCCGCAGTCAAACTCTTATTTTCTTACCTTACTGGTCGTGTGCAAGCAGTTGAAGTTAATAAAACTCTTTCCAGTTTTCTACCTATCGTTAGCGGCGTCCCACAGGGTTCGATTCTTGGCCCGTTGCTTTTTTCATTATATGTTAACGAGCTTCCAACAATTGTAAAACAATGTTCGATCCGCATGTATGCTGATGACACCCAGCTCTATTTGAACTGCCCATTAGGATTAATTGAACACTCTGCAGCCTGCATAAATGAGGATTTAAACTTGATTGAACGGTGGTCGGTTGATAACTGCTTACTTTAGAACCCAAAGAAATCAAAATGTCTCCTTATTTCAAAAAGCAAAATAGATAGTGTCTTATTTTCCAGCCATCCTTTTAAATAACTGCCCTATTGCTTACCTCGATTCAGCTTTAAATTTAAGCTCCACGACTTCTGCTACTCTTTCCACCCTAGTTGTCATTTTTGATTTAGATCCTTGATCCTATGAGAAAGTACGCAAACGTGTTGTCCGCGTAAAGGTAGTTCCAAACCAAGAACATCCTCGCGCAACAAACTCGTTTGGGTTATTCCCTACATAGAATTAGAGAACATCATTTCGTGTTGATTCTTCAAAGTGTGAAGAAGTGTCAAAAAGAGAAGAGAAGAGAAGTCATTGCATGTATGGTTATTTCATAGAAAAATTTTGTTTGTTCGCGAACATCTCTACATTGCGAACAACGACACCGATGAGCACGAGAAAATCGAAATTTTTTTTTATCAGTGGACAGTGTGTGAACCCTCCTCTACACGACGAATAAAGGACGAGCATGAGCATGTGGCGAGAGCATGTTCGTCGTTTAGGGCTACCTTACAGAGTCTAGGTGCTTTAAATAGGATTCCAAAATCCATTGAATACATCGCTTATAACCAGTAAAAACAATATTGGCGACAGAATACACCCTTGCCCGGCTCCGCTGTGGAATTAAAAATCGTCCGTCATAAATGTTTCTCACTGGATTATCAACGGAACTTGCTCCAGCTCCTTCAACAGAGGCTTTGGATTCGGGAATAGTGGAAGAAAACGAATTGCCTCAAGTACCCACACCAAACTGTTGGCTGATACTCAGACTATAAATCTGCACCAATCAAAAAGATTTCCGATTTTAAATAGTACGTATACGCCACAGTGACCGAAATCTAATGCAAAATACTAAAGCGTTTCTTAAGTTTATTTAGTTACAACATTCATCTTCCGAAAAATACGCTAGTGGCTAGTGTCATGAATCACATTACGATATTTCTCAAAAATGGGATTTAGGCCCACCACCCCTTTAGATTTACCAACTCAATACGCACCTCCAATGCGTAGCGTAATGTTTTCCATTCGGTTTTCCCTTCGTAAAATGTTGGTCAATGTCCTTTTTCCTACTATCCAAGTTTCACATTCCTCAAAAGTCACGCAGTCACACTTCATCAATTTCTTAGCCTTACCTAGCAACCAGCTTTCATGTTCAATTGTTTACCGTCTGTCAATAAAAAACAAACCGCCTCAAGAAAAATTCACAGAACAACTGAATAAAACCTCAATTTCCATCCACTCTTGAATAGAATCTCCTTCAACTAAAATCAACCTCAAAAAATGGTCCGCTTGTATGTAAAACGCGGTGACGAAAATCAATTCCTCTACGACACCAAAGTTTCTGAAGAAGTAGCTGAAGTGACTCAAGAAATAACTGCCATCTACAATGGCCGTTTGAAAGTCCAACGTTTGTGCTATGAAATCGAAGAGTTGGCCAACCATGGAACAATGCTGCCACCAGATATGATCGGATTAACCGATGAGCAAATTGAAGAGCTAAAACTGAAAGACATCTGGGCTGAGAAGTGTATCCCTTCGGGAGGATTTGATTTCAATAAAGATGAAATTGGTAGACGGAATGGACAGCAGCCGAAAGAGAATATGAGGAAGGTTCTAACGAAGGCCATTGAAGATGCTAGAAGTGCCATCGATAAGGTGAGTTGGGGTTGGTGAACTTTGAAAGCTAAAGAAAAATTATCGATTTTGTTGTTTATTGTAGAAATTGGTTCTTGTCAACAATCCAATGACGCTGAAAATGGTGCAAGAAACCATCGACCTTCTCAGAGGGGCTGTAACTATTGTGTATCCAATGCAACTTCCACCGCATGATGTTATTCGCATGGAATTCACGAACACGGAGGATTTGGCTGGAACTCAAGTAATTTTCATTTTCATGGCTTCAAACCAGCTGTTTTAAATTATTCTTGCAATTTAAGGCTTCCAAAGAAGTTATCGAGCCATGCAAGGCTCAATTGTGGTTTGCTGGACACCAAATGATTCCAGGAAAAAAATTATCTGAATATCTGGGAACAAATGATAAAACAAAGGTTTGTGCTTGTCATACGCGATTGTGTCCCTTTCTCAAGTCATACGTTAAAATTTCAAGGTCGTTGTTAAATTGACAACATTGGGTGAAGGACCACCAGGAAGGGAGGCTGTTATCACAGAAGATTTAAGGAAACGCATGATGGCAGATGCATATCGCCGACAGGAAGAGTTAAAGGTGAGTTTAGCTTAAGGAAATTAAATCAACTCAAGATCTGAAAGTCGAGTCGAATTACCGCGTCAGTGATCACGTGAGCGAGTCCCATAAGTGACCAGTGGCCGCTTTGGGAAGGGATAATGGCATTCGTGATTCGTATAAAATTGTAGTTCTAATATTCCACTACATCGCGTCTCTATTTATCTATATCGAGACTTTATTGTTTGTCAAATGGGATTTGTACTTGTTTCATTGTTCCGATTATCGATTCTATACTATCCTGCTATTCAACTAAGCTGGAGTTTGTACAACGGCATATCTAAAGGGGCTTCAACCAAGGCTTTTAATTTTGGATGGTGTTAAAGCAATTTCTCATAAGCTGTTTAACTTGTGAGTGATATTCAGTCATAGAGATAATAAAATAGAGCACGGGAGAGGTAGCACTTCGTTCAAGTGGAATTGTCACATCGGAACTAGGGAGAAAGAAGATCTACGAGTTCTCCCTTTCTTTCTCTGAGCTTCTCGCTGATTGGCTGTAAGGAAGAATGGACAGAGTAATGTCGTTTTCCATTGGTGTTTTTCTACCTCCAACGGAACGGGTTATGATGTACGTGTCATTTTTCTGCTCTTCTCAGAAGCATTCCGTCTGTCAAAGTCAGTCCAATGGAACGGTTGCAGAAGACTTCTGGAATCTTCCAAATGTTTCTGGACGTCCAATGGAAAACGACATAAAATAAATAAAGGAACAGTCAAACTAGTCAAAATTGTTGCTGTTTTACAAAGGAGCTCAGAGAGAGAGAGAGAGAACGAGAGAACTCGTAGATCTTCTTTCTCTCAGTTTGGTGTGACACTTTACAGGCTACCTTCAGTGCTCTTTTATAAAGGGTATCTCAGTAAGAATACATTATTTAATTTTAAAATAAAAACAAGTATTTTATTGACAGAGTTGTGATATTTTTATTGCCTTGTCAAAAATTCGGCAAACAAACAAAGGTGACAGCTGTCAAATTTCAGAGTTGCCACTTGAATGAGAAAAAAAGTATTCCAATTTTAAAGAGTGCGCTATGAATTCAATTCGATAGCTGAAGAGAAAATGTCAAATAATTGTTCTAGAGTTCTCGATAATGTGAGCGGTAATGCCAAATTCACATAATTCTGTCACGTATGTCTTGATAACAGAGATGATATAAGGTAAGGAGATGGGAAACAAAGCTGTCAAAATGACAGATGCCTACAAGCGTTTTTACCAATACTATCACAGTTTGGACCATAGTTTCTATGAAAGTATGCGTGTTTTTACCAATACCATCACAGTTTGGACCATAGTTTTTGTGAAAGTATGCGTGTTTTTACACAGTAAATATGGTCCTACCATATTGTTTTTGTTTTTATATTATTCATGTACAAAGAAAGAAAATAAAATGAAAGAAAATGAAAATTGCGGGATCTAGGGAGTGAAACGTAAGTCAGTTTCCCATCTTGTTACTTATTTAATCTTTGCTCGATAATTGATGTGGTAATTCAGCCCCAGTTGTTCACAGTAAAACAAATGCAATCTTAAATTTTTCTACAATTTATTTAAATACATCTAAATGTCTAATGACATACATTATTTAAAAATACTTATTTTTTATTAATATTTATCTTTCTTTTATTATTTTTAAGTAAATACACTTTTAAAACCTTGTAGCTTTTCGTAAAATTCTTTTTTTTTATATTTTATTTATACAATAAATTTACTATAGTAAAGTTTAATTGTAGAAACATCGACTCACAATAATTTTAAAAATGTATTGGTTATACAATAGAGTAAACATTTTTTTAATAAGAAATAGAATAACAATTTTGTGCAGTTCAATAAAATGTGGGCCCTTTGTTTTCATTCGTAGATATTTTGTTCAAATATTTTTTTTTAATTTTTGAAAGATCTACATTTTTATACAATTATTTAAAAAAAGTTAACATAAATGGCCAATGAGTGCATCGGGTAATAAATGGGGTTTTTGCATTACATATATATTTTTTGTTTAAATGTAAAAAGGCACATTTTTTTCTAAAAGTAAAAAAAAATGTGTACAAATGCATAACTCAAGATAGTAAATTCCTTGTAGTTTTTTTTTTTTTTTTTGATTTTGAGAAACGATAAATACGTAAATTTAATAATATTTTTGTTTATAAGCAACAAGTACATGTATAGGCAATTTTTTTCCCTAAACAAATTCTTTTACGACATGATCGATTATATGAGCAGTTTTTAATAAAATTGTATAAAGGAAAAGTTCAGTAGTTTACACACATCCGGTGGGAGAGTATTGAAACGTCAAAAATTGTATTATTTTACATTTATTACGAGCATGTTATTAATAAATGCTCATTTTGTAAATTTTATGTAATTAAGTTTATCAATTCCCTTTTTAAATGTTTTCCATGAGAAAAAAGTTGCAAAATTTAAAATTCTTGAATTCGAAACTCTGTTCTTTGTTTTAAGAAGAAGCATTCATTTCGAAGCGTTAAAGCTGTACAAGAATCGACCTTTAATCTTTTATTCTTCTGTTCAAAAGACATTTTACTGTTCCTATCTTTTGATAAACTTGACCAAAAAAGGTAAAGATGTGTTGAGAACGAAAAATTTAATAGCCAATCTAAAATGTTTAAACAGATTGCTTAGAAACCTTTTTCCTAGATAACCTTTTTGCAGCTCAATTTAATTTAAATATTGATGAAGACAGCAACTTTTTTTTTATTCTGTTAGGAAGAATTGACTCAATTTTCAAAGACCTCTCTTTGGTCTATTTACATTGAAATACAACCCTGACTCTGGTACATACCAGTCATTTTTTGACTTTCAGTACTTAAGTACTGCTTGCTAAGTTTGAACACAGCGATAGCTAACATTTCAGTCAACACAACCTAGACGAAGTGAAATCGACAATATCACGGGGATATTTACTAAACACCCTTTATGAAAAAATGGCGAAATGTGATATATAATAGGTACTAGCGTATGTTTTGGAAGATGTCCTATTTTCCAAGAAAGTTGACGCCAAGTAATCTTAAGAAAACGCTCTAGTCTTTTGCATTAGATTTCGGTCACTGTGGCGGATACGTACTATTTAAAAGTGGAAACCTTTTTGATTGGAAACTGATTTAAAGTCTCGTGTTTGTTGGCATTTCGAATACATCTGGACAGTTTCTACCACTATTCCCGAACCCACAGCCTTGGTTGGTGGAGCTGAAGCAAGTTCCGTTGACAAACAAGAGGGAAACACTGATGAATGAACGCATACGGCAATATATGACGGAAATCCAACAAAGCCGCTGGAGCAGATGGTCTAGCTGCTGAGCAGTGCAAGATGACGATGGAGAACTCACGCTACGCCATCAAGGTCGGCAACGAGCTGACGGAATCTTTCGATGTCAAAAAAGGATTCAGACAAGGCGATGCACTGTCATTCTTGAGAAGATAGTGCAAGACATCCACTGCAACACCAGAGGAATTATCTTCCAAAAGTCTGTTCAACTACTCGCGTACGCCGGTGATATTGATAAAATGGGAGGAACACAGCGTGATGTCAATGGCACCTTTGTGAGAACTGAGTTGGAAGCGGAAAAAACGGGTTTAGCGGTAAATGAAGGCAAACCGAAGTATATGCTGTCTTCGAGGAAGGACACGGGCAATAACACCAGCGCCGAGATCAAACGAAGAATGACTCTTGCTAATCGCTTTTTCTCTAGACTAAGAGAGCAATTGAGTGGAAAAGCCCTCTCTCGAGCGACTAAGGTAAAACTGTACAACACCCTCATCATCCCAGTCCTGCTGTATGGTGCATTAGCATGGACCTTGACAAAATCGGATGAATGTGACTTAGGCTGATTCGAGAGGAAAGTTCTTCGGGTCATCTTTGGATCCCTGTACATTGATGGAGAATGGAGAAGAAGATTAAACAGAGAACTTTACGTGTTGTACAACGACACGGATCAGGCCAAAAGGGTCAAGGTCCAGAAACTCGAAGAAGTAAAGGAAGACCGCGACTGTTGGTTGTGGCGCACTCAGTTGGAAGAAGACCTCAATCAACTTGGAGTGCAAAACTGGAGACAGTAAGCTATAGTTGTTGGTACTGTGTTCTTTTCCGCGTTAAACGTCTGGCTATGTACTACAGTAACCATTAGTTCCAGGAACAAAAGCAATGCCTATGTGGATGCAGGTTTGTGTTTATGGAAAGAAAGTCTTGACTGTCTGCTTTCTGACAAACTGTATCAAGGTATTAAAGCTGCCCTAGAGCTATCCGTAAAGTGAAGTTGAGATGAACATCGACTTCTAAGAAAAACAAACAGAGTGCATGATCTTTAATATCTAGCTTAATATTGCACTTAGAATACTTTATAAAAAACCAAATTGTTCATTGTTTTACCTGCTACAATTTTGTTCTTAATAAAATTTTCGATAAAACATATATTTTTGGAGATATTTGCAAAAAACCGATGAAAAACGTGAAAAAATTTCGAATTTTCAATTGCCAATAACTTGAAAAGTATTGGATTTTTTGAAAAACTTTATAAATGATTTTTTGCTTAAAATTAGGCCTTCTATCGATATCCGAGGTTATTTAAAAAAAAATTCACCCCCGAGAAGGGGTAGCAACCACCCCCAGGGTGGTGGCGGAGTTTAAATCATTTTCACTTTTGAAGTTAAGGGTAAGACGAGCCTAATTCCAAAATTTCATGCAAATCGGTTCACAGTAAAAAAATTCGGACCTAAAATGCTTCAATGACTCCCCTACATCTAAGAAAAAAAAAACTGAGTGAATGAGAAACTAGCGAGAGTCAAAGATTCTTGTCAAATGAACAGCTCTTAAACCACAAATCAAAGTCCGAAGAGGAATACTGCATTGGAAAGAACACTTCTCCAATAAAAAAAGGATATATCCTGCTCCTAAATTTTGGTCAAGAATTTTAATTTCCTTCTGATTTCTCTCAAAACGTATTAAATATTAAAATTCCTCTTAATTACCTTAAAATTGGTTTTAAATGTTATTAAAATTTTGTAAAGAAATAAAATTACATAGCCTCATCCGGAAAATGGAAAAAAAACTTATTTTCCCATTGGGACCGAGGGGTTGTTAGCTTCCGTAAACGACCATCCATAATCCATTTGCACAACTCCTTATTCCATGTGGACTTATACTCATTCTAACCTTCAATTACATCCCTCCAGGATATAAGCTTTTACATCATAAAATAATGCAATTTTGTAGGTTTTTGTATCCGTTTTTTCTCTTCTTCTTTTTTGTTGTTGTTTTGCTGCTTATGTTGAATCCTTGTTAACGGCAGTATAAACAAATGTTTTTTTGAATTTCTGTATATATGTTATGACTCATGAATAGATAAAAAAGTAAATGTGAAAGTTATTTGTGTGAGTAGGTATGTGTGTACGTGTGTGTGTGTGTGTTGCATAGTAATTGCATTTTTAATTTCATTAAATGACCACTAATGGTTTTTCTGGAGTGTCACACTTTGTTGCCTTTTCATCTTCGAAGGCATTATCGGCTGTTTCCTTGCAAGGACTAATTGGTATTAATGATTTTGTACTTCCGATCATTTCATGAGTGTCGGTGGGTTGGTCCTCCTAGAGTAAGATATTTTTAGAAAAACCAATTAAAAGAGTTTAAATGGGATATGTGGATATGGTGGAAGACACATAATGCCAAGGATGTTGAAGGACCAAACAAATTCTTAACTTACTGGCAGATCTTGTAGCCCAATAGGGATATCTTCATCTTGATATTGATTCTTGTTCCTTACTCCCATACCAAAAGCTCCATCGCCATCTGAATCCTCTGCCGAACAAACACAGCGCATCTTGGCATCATCTCCTACCTATAAGGACATTTTTTAATTAAAAAGGACCCCAATATTTACAACATTCAATACCTTCACTGTATTTGTTATGATGCAGAGAGAAATCGATGAAAGAACAAACAGAACAATCGGCAGGATGAGCGCAATCAACAGCTCCTTGTAGGTTTTATCCAAATCGAACCGAGCAACAACAAAAGGAATGGCTTCGTCCTGAAATTTTTGAAGAAGATGATTAGCGCCTTCCCAAAAGAACCAAACACAAAATACCTTGTTGTAAAAACACTGATACCTCGATTGGGCTGTGTCATTATCACCGTCACTGCCGTATCGAGCAACAAAATCCTTACACTCGCCCCGCAGCGTATTCACGCATCCTTCCAAATTAATGAACAATTTCTTCCAACTGTAAATCGTGAGATTGTCCTGTTGCGGCAGGAATCTCTGGTCTGGATCTATAATATTGTTGCTCTTGTCGTAAATTTCCCAAAATTGGGTAAAATTCATAAAGGGATGGGGAAAAATATCGTGGTCCAGTAGAGTTCCATTAAGGCAGTCAGTCGCTCTGTTGGGAGTATTAGAAAAAAGAAAAAAAATGATATTTATGGCAATATCCGTTTAATATTTCTTTTTATTGTGGCATTTGCAGTGTCATGGACTCTTTGTGTATAGAAATAATGTCCCTGAGAGAAATAGAAAGAGCTTACACAATTTTATCGCCCTCCTTTGCAACAGTCATACAATTTGCCAACAAATCGCCGTCGTCCTCTTTCCAGAAATCGGTGGGTGGAATGCGGACTCCTTTGTTGGGGCCGCGGGCTTCATTAAATGCCACTCCGTGCTCGCATTCCGCTGTGACTAAATTGTTGTCCTGCAAATAGAATTTTTCAATATTTACTTTGTTCTGTCTGTGACACAAAAAAACACAGAAAAAAAGGTCAAAGTGTCAATAACATCATGTAAGCAGAGCATATGTACGCACTTGCATCAGCAGGACATTAATTTTTGTTGTAGTAATTTTCGAACAATAACGGTCGCATATGAAAGGCTTCTTTATCTTCGTACACTGAATGCCTCTGCATTCGAAGAAGCCGTTTAGTTTGGTATTGTCCTTTTCGGAATTGAGTGTAGGTCCGTCCGCTTTGTGATGGCATAAGAAAAATTCTGACATATTTTTGCAGTGTCCTGAGAGAGAAATAAAAACGACCACATTATGCTATTTGCACAGATAAACTAATTAATTGTGTATAAGTGATGGACAAACAAACTTGTGTAGGAGGGTATTTACGTATGTTATCAGGATAAATATAGGACATACCATTTGAGCAGTTGAATACACCGCGTAGGTTGTTGCATGCTGTTCCATTATTACAGTTGAATTTTTTTAAGTTTTGCAAGTCGATCTGAAAGTGTAACAACGTTTTGACGATAAAAATAGAAGTTTGTATTAGGGTTTGAAAGTACTAAAAATAAATGCACTCACAGTACATTAAGCTGGAAATAATATTTAACAAACTGATGGGGTGTGAATGAGCCATTTGTTACCAGTCAAATAAAACAAATAATGATCTACTATTTTTTTTAGTGATTTCCGGTCTTTTAATGTTTTTGTTTTAAAATTTGAATTTGAATTGAATTCTATAGTTCCGCAAGGAAAACATCTAATTAAAGATGCAGTACAATTAATATTGCTGGGGTAGCCCTAATTTTTTTTTTTAGCTTGGCGTAGTGGTTTCGTGGGTTGGCTACCACGTAGAACGTTGTCCTATCCTATCCGTGTCCTTAAAGTTTTAATTTCATGGAAATACCTAAGATAATAATAGCAAAGCTGTGAGCTCAGGAATCCTATCTTCTGATTCAATTATGGGAAATAGACTTCAGCGTCGAACTGTCATAATAAAAAAAAACATCGTTCTTTAATTTTTTTTCACTTTACTTTATCTCCTGAATCCGATGTTATCACCGATCGTGTACATCTTACTCAATCAAAACTATTTCTAGTGTCCGTCAGGGTAGCCACCTTGGCTCTTTTATTATTGTTTTAGCTACAAATGACGTCGACCTAATTTTTTCACACTCGAAGCTTCTTAGTTTCGCAGATGATACAAAAATCTAGATAACGAGCTCCAAGGATGCTAAATTGCTTCAAATGGACTTGAAAAAATGTATCACTTGGTGTGAGCAAAATTTTTTAGAACTTAATGCATATTAATAAATGTCAAGCAATAACATAATACATATTCCAAAACATTTTCTTAGAACTGAAACCATTGCCATAGTGTTTTTGCGATTTAGGGGTTTTATGTGATAGCCAACTCAATTTTACTTCCCATATTGACCACCTTATTAACAATGCTAACTCTACACTAGGATTTATTAAACGTTGGTCTTAGATAAATTTCAAATCCGTACGTTACCATAACCTTGTAACCAACTTTTGTTCTAACAATTCTTCTTTGGTGCCCATATTTCTAGATTCACTTTAAACGCATATGAGCAGTACCCAGTGCAACGTAAATTTATTTTGCTCGCTTTACGTGGGTAAGGCTGGGATAACCCTTTTAGTCTCCCCCCTTACGAAGACCGCTTGAAATTACTTGAGATGCAATCCTTATCAATGTGTAGGAATAGTAGATATAAATGGCCTTTTGTTGACTGTCCAGACAAAGGTACAATTGTATAACGGTTGTCGAGGAAAATTGTGAGTACAGTTTGAAGTTGCGGGAAAATGTTTCCAAATAATTAATATTTTTTCCAATATCTCGGCTACCAAGCCTTCAAGAAACCTGCAACCCATTTTGCTTAATAGAGTTCGAACACTCCTTTCTTTTGAGGTATCATTCGATAGGTCCAAAATTTTGGCAAGAGGCCCATGATATTTTTCGAAAATCACGAGTAAATCGATTTCGCTTAATTAAACATATTTCATAGTTATCATTGTGCTTCAAACAGTGCATCAATGTAGCTTAAACTATCAAGATAAAATGGAATAGCTGCTAAGATTATTACTGAAGGCCAAACTTAATTCCGAGGTCTGGTTGCCGAGATATTTGCATCAGAAAATATTCTTTCAATGGGATTACAATAAGCTAAGGATTTAAACCAAAAACAAAAAAATGGTTTTTTGCTCATTACTCGGTAATCAATCAGACCTCGCAGACACTTGAAAATTCTGTTTCAAGAGCGGAACAACAAAATACAACTTTAACCGCATTTTTGCATTGTGTCAAACTGATTCATTTGCTAGAACGTTATTTTATTCAAGAAAATTGTGCAACATACCATGATAGATGATACCTGTCAACGTTTGAATCTGCTTGATACTCATTAGGACTAAACGCTTTCTGATGCCTTTGTTTCGTCTTCGCCACATTCAATACTGATATTGGCATATTCGGTTGCACAAATATTCTTAAAACAATGCATCTGTGTTGCCTCTTGCGCAGTATTTCTTGATCTAGAACATCTTGTGCTGCACGATTTCGACGAACCAGTCTTAATAATTAGGACAATTGTTGTGCCAATACTTTAATCGCAACACGGGGTGAGTGAAAGTATTCATATGGTACGCCAACTTTTACAACGTCATATGCCTCTTTCCTTCATATAACACATCGCTCAAACTAACTATATCTAAGAATATGGCAAAACAACGTTTGTCAGGTCATCTAGTCACCTATAAATTGTTTTTTTATTTGTGCCAAAACGGTACAACTGAAATTTGCTTACATTTCTTCCAAAATACCTTAAAATTTTTCAAAATTAGATTATTGTGATTAAACTTAAAAAAAAAATTAATTTAAAAAAGCTTTTTTATAAATACTTATTTTCGAAATTCAAATCCGAACCGCACTAAATGACTGCGTAACAGAATTATTTTCATGAAAAAAACACTCCTACGATTTTTCAAAAAAAAATAAATAAGTTTTATTTGAGAAATAAAGGCATAAGTATAACCGCACCTGAAAAAATGCGTTTTATAGAAAACCTACAATAGGAGTGATCCTTACTATTTTTTATTGATTTGCATCACTGATCAAGCGAATTGAGGAAAACAAAGAACCGTTATTTCCGCTCCTGGTGCTTAAAAATCAAAAACAGATTTTGATGTATTGCAAAAATATAACCGCACAATGGAAATCTCTTTGAAGCTGCATTCAGTCAAGTGCTTTCAAATAAAAAACAACAATGCCACGTGGTACGCATTTAAGCGAAATTGAAAAACGCAAAAATCTTGGCTTTTCGGTCAAGCGGCCTAAGTCTTAGGGCTATTGGAAGATGAATTTCACGATCGGATCGTGTCGTTTGAAATTTTTTTTAAAGATCCAGAATCTTATGATACAAAAATAAGACCCGGGCGTCCGCAGAAGCTGTCACGTCGCGACAAGAGGCGTTTAATCAATGCTACATCCAATTTGGTGCATTCTTTGTTGCAATTTCGTTACGAATTGGGTTTAGGAGTTTCGGTTACAACCGTTTTTCCTGCTTTAAAACGCAGTTGAGTGATTGTTCGTTGAAAAATGGTGCCAACTCCAAATGTAACAGCAGCCCACAAACAAAAAAGATTGGAATTTGCCCGCCAAAACATGAATCGGGATTGGAAAACCGTAAGTGACTTTCTATTAATCTACACTAAAATCTCGTTATTCCAAATGGCATACTCGAATAACGGTAATAACGGTACTTTATTTTCGTCTCTATTTGCTTGATCAGTGATGCAACTCAAGAAAAAAATAGTAAGGAGTCACTCCTATTGTATAGGTTTTCCATATAACGCATTTTTTTTGGTGCGGTTATACTCATGTAAGGCACTGTATAATTTTTGAGAACACTGTTTATGCATTAAAAATTGTTAAAAAGGGTGAAAAGCTGTAGTTAAGTTGACTGAGCATTTTAATGAAGCTTTGTAGCTTGTGTTTAAAATTCGCATTTGTAAATATGAGCCAAGAAAAGAATTCGCATATTTCTTCAAACAATACAAATAACAAACAAAATATGTAAAACTGATTGTGCTACAAGTGTTTGCATAAAATATTCAAAGTTCTCACGCTGATTTTGTATGCAACAAATCCTCTTACCATGTGACTAAAAAATCTTATTTACCTACATGTATATGAACGTAGAATTATTTCCTCTAAGACAATGCGAAAGAGTTGAACATTAGAAACTACTGACAGTTAACAAGAAAAGATTCGTAAACTTTGAATCGAATCAGCACAATTGAATGCACGCACAATAAAAACACGTAAGCGGATCAATTGCTCTTTTTGTTAAATTTTTTTTCCAATTTCCCCTTTAAAACAACATTGTTATTGTTATCCCCCTAATTGTCTTAAGTCCAATTAAGCTTTGTCTATTGACTTAATTTAAATGTTTGAATGTTTTCACCTTCGACAAATTACTGAACGAAAAATTCTACTTGACCTTCCCCTTTTCTTCAATTCCTTTTTTTTAATTCCAATGTTAAGAACAATCTCTCTCACCTTATCCAATCCAATAATAAATTCAAAGTTTTTCTAAAGAAAGATTTTAATTGAACTATCGTTAACTTGAATGCTCCCAAGAGTCCCCCTTCACTAATCCTTCTTTCATTTGCAAAATAATAATTCAAAGAATTTGATTTATCATTGAGTTACCTAATTATCGTCTCCTCCTTCAAACAAGCCCCAAACTATCATAAGCAATAGATCACTCAAATTAAGGAAACTCCCCAACCACAAGACCCAGCACGAAGTAAGGAGTCATAATCATTATTCTTGAGAAGATTTAATTATCTATTCATCCTGTCGACAAACAGAAGGAAAGGAAAGTAATGATGATGAGTTCTTGAATTTTAAGTATTAAAAATAATATTCCCCCCTTGGAATATATTTTTACACTAAGAGCGCACTATTGTCATTGAAAGTAAACTCCCCCGAGGTGACCCATTAACATAAAGCTTAGTTGTTGTGCCCCCTTCCCCATTTGAAATGTCATCCAGACCCCCTTTAGCCGCCAAAAAAAAGAAAACAACAAAACAAAAGAAGAAGTCGACTCTTAGGGAATAACTTTTGGTTGCCATATCGGACCAAAAAACACCCCTACCCAATTCGCCAGCCTTATGCTTGTATATTTTTTTTTTTGATGAGTCATAAAAAGAAGGCCAAACACAAAAAGTCCTTACCATCGGGCATGAAGTTGTTGTAGTCCTCGTGCAGTTGTTCAGCTGAATGTCGGTGCCATTACGTCGCACCACCGAATGTATTTGTGGACAAAAGCCGCTCGTCTTGGTCAGGCACCATTCCCCACAGGATGCCCATGGACAATTATTTGGCATTTGTATATCGACCGTTTGGCACATTACCGGATCAGGTTCGAATCCCGATTTGAAGGCTCTGCAAATGTATATAGACAAAAATCTCTTATCATTTTGTCCTCCTTTTTTTTTGACACAAAAATCTGGGTCATTCACAATAAAGCACGATTTCAGGATAGTGGAGGTGTAACCTACTATCACTGTCGAAATATATAGAATAGACACAATGGCACACTTACTGAAAGGAAGGCGAGTAAACTGCAACGCTAAGGTAAACAATGGAAACACATGACAGCACCATGGTCAACTGACAGAAGCATATTGATCCACAGATTCGTTTATCCTGTTCGGGTATAAGTCTTGGTTTGTTTTTTCGTCTACCCATTGTCCGTGGGGTTTTATCCTTTTGTGGTTGACCTCAACTCTTCCACTGATGGCGTCTGTTTTACTTTTCTTTTTTTCGGTTTGTGTTTCTGTTTGCTGAGATGGTTTTACAATTACTTAATTGAAAGGTGCAAGGACCCACATTCCGATAAAATTGACTTTACACTCGTACAACGAACGCTCTCACGACAAGCAGTTTATTGTTTTGGAAAATTTTGCGTTGTAAATTATTGGCTTGAAGGGTTTTATGGTTGGCGAATAAAATTTCGTGTTTTTTTGCTTAATTCGGGTATTAGACCCACACTCAGATTTTTATCAATAAAACGACATTAGAAAGGGGATTTTTTTTTTGTTTTTTTTGTTTTATTACAGCCGAGTGGAGTGGGGTTGGGAGGGGCTTTCGCTTTTGTGGTATCGTTAATATCTTTGACACACATTCACTCTGAGGATTTTTGATTAACTTTCACTGCACGCATTTGTGGTTTATTGAGGGCGTCCTTTGAAATTCGATAGAGCGATAAACTATTTTTGAATAAGCAGCATGGAAATGCAAAACGGGAAAACAGGATCAAAGGAAAAATATATACATATGACAGTATGAGGTGAACTCGCGGCGATGTGAGACGTTAAAGCCTTTTTGGAGCTCAAGCAACTTGCAACGATGGAATGCCAATCTAAACTGAGAATTTATATCAGGGGATGATAAAAGGATATGAAGGCAGCATTCCAGTTGAATGAGTGAATGTACATTGTACAGTGGGGAATAGGTTTTCATTTCAAAAGCAGCTTTTAACTGGTTTCCTGTGATGTGCCTTTGCTTGTTTAATCAGTTTTTAAAAAGTATTGCATACCTTGAGGTCGAAATATTATTATTTAAAAAAAAGTATTGCATACCTTGAGGTCAAAATATTCAAAAACATCGTCAAATTATTTGTTTCGGAATGGCAAACAATGTTAAGGAATTGAAATAGATTTTCTTATCTTTAAACAACGGAAACCAAATATTTGACATCCCTGTTTTCTTGACAAAAAACTTCAAAGTGCGCATGTTTCTGGAAAGAATGTTTATCAAAAGCTTAACAGCTGTTAATGATGAAAACTTTTAGGTTAACGAAAGGTTAAATATTATTTGTTATTCATAGGAGCGTATAAAAATGACAACTACTATTTGTTTTTTCTTTCTTGTATTCATTCCTGTCAGAGGTGGTGGGGGGCAGGTTAAAAGGTTTTTGCTTTGCTTGTTTTTGAAAACCATAACAAGGAGGCCAATTTTGTTTTGGTTTTGTGAACAAGTGGTTGGTTGAACAGTAGGCAAATAAATTTGTTGGGTTTAGTTTGCTTTCTTAATTAGTGGAGTAAGAGGAAAAGTAATTTCCAACTAAAAAATATCAGGAAGTGTTTTATTGAGATAAATAGCTTGTTAAACAAATGTCTGAGTTGAATTTAAGAACAGTGCGAGCCTTAGGGAAAGTGGAATTGACGGAGAGGGATTCATTGATTGGTTAACATTGATTTTGAATTTTTGAACATTGCAATGACTGGGGAAGACAGAGTGTGAAAGAGAGTTCTACATTCGCGTAGTACTCTTAAGGAACGATTCTCTGAACATGACCGTACGTCCGAAGATGGGATCGAGGGTGAACAGATGGGCATTTCTGGAGGCGCGGGTATTAGATACAGTTTAATATCTTAAGGGGAGGAATGCAACTGGCTATTTCACTAGATCATATAGCGTTAAAACATCGATAAAAGAGGGTGAGGCGTAAGACAACACGTCGATGTTCATGTGACGTAACTGTCTCAACGATGTTATGATCACCTTAAATGCTCTGTTCTGGATACTGTCCAAAAGACTTAAGTACCTCACTGGAATACCAGCCCAAACGTGGGAGTTGTACTCAAGCCTTGGACGTATACATGTATGTTTTATAGATGGTAGCCAGATCAGAAGGGGAACAAAAATTCTTGCATCGTCTTAAAAATCCTAAACATCTTTCGGCATTTTTGGCGACATCGCATACCTATGTGTCATTCCACAAGAGGTGATCAGTGATGCACATACCGATAATCGCGAGATGTTCGGTCTTATTGATGCAAGTGCCACTCATGGACAGTGGCAGGGGAGGTATATTTCGCTTTAACGATACAAGACTGCATTGAGTTTTCTAAGTATTAAAATCTACGTGTACAACGCTGTTTAAGTCGGAGTTTAATGAGCTTATCATATTTGGCCGTTGCAGTTCCACATCCAAAGAGGAGGGATGTGAGTGGGAACGAATAAGAAAAGCTAAGGGTATACTATCGTAATCATTTATTAAAATGAGAAAGAGGGTTGGAGACAAAACGGAGCCCTGGAGCTCACCAGCATTTATTTTGTGTGTTTCAGACTTGAATCCGTCCAATACAACTTTTATTGAACGATTAATTTAAAATTAAAAAATTACCTTAATTTGATTTTACAGAAAGTATTAACGAAAATAAAATACGTATTTGAATTTATACTTTAAAATTTCGTTAACTAACCTTATGAATGCATTTCGAAACACATTTCGAATGGTGCGACAGCCGCAGCCACAGCTTCAATAGTGCAATGCTGATGATGAAACGAATGTGTTTCGGAATGCATTCATAAAGTTAGTTAACGAAATTTTAAAGTATAAATTCAAATAAGTATTTTATTTTCGTTAATACTTTCTGTAAAATCAAATTAAGGTGATTTTTTAATTTTAAATTAATTGTTATCGGATTTTACGCGGTTCAACAACAAATTTTGATTTTATTGAACGGTTCTAAAGAAAGTTTCTAATCCAACGAAAGAGGGATTCATCGATACCGAAAGCACGCATTTTCGATAAAAGAGCAAGATGCCAGACTTTAGTAAATGTCTTTAAAATTTCAAGTGCAACAATCGTACTTTCTCCAAAACGATGTAAAGACTTGTTCCACTGTTCGGTGAGATAAACCATCAGATTACCAGTGGACCTGTTGCTGCGAAAGCCGTATTGTCGGTCATTAAGAAGCTTTCGGACTTCGAGATATTTCTTAAGCTGATAGTTTATCAGCGTTTCCATGACCTTAGAAAGAAGGAATGTTGGTGATTCGCCTCTTTTTCTAATTGGATGGACAAATGCTGTTCTCCAACTACTCGGAATGAGCCCAGAAGAATAGGATAGGAATTAGGACCCTCACCGAGTGAGAAAGACGATTGGTCCCATGGAATCATTGACACGCCCAAGAACAGGGGGAGTCATGACACTCTTTAGCAGCGAAGAGTTAGTGGCGAACTGCCTAGCAAAAAGGTTAGCTTTCGCGAGAGAGCTAACGACTGGAATGTCATCATCAACGAGCGTTGGGACCATGTTTTTCACATATTTTACTGCCTTTGGAAAATATGGCCTAAAATATGGATACCCCATTTTTCCCTTATAAATTAATTTTCAAATTGCATACAAAAAGTTTAAATCTCATTCTAACATGCTGAATTTTATTACTAGCTGACCCAGAAAACGCTGTCTTGCCGTATAAATGTTAATATTCAGAAATACTTATCCGATTAGAAATATTCTTTCACTAGGATACAAAACTACAGTACATAATTCAGGCGTAATATGGGTTGTAATTTACTGTACATAGTTGTTTTGTATCAGTCCATGAGCTAGTACGACCAGTTTCCCATAGGTGGCGCCACTGTCATTCCAATAAACTCAATTCGTGTCTCAGATCATCAGTTTTATGACGTTTGATATTTGTACAGCAACAACTACCCATTGATACTGTGGTGAATCAAGACGAGGTTTATTTATTCAAATACGTTAAATACTAACGCTAAGATTACAATGATTACCAAGCATGCCACCGCATCTTCTTGCATTGAAAAATGGCGTATCCATCTTACAAACATAAATCTACAACAGACCCTCAGTCAAGAAAATAGTGAAAAATATTATCGAGGTATTAGAAAGATAATGATATTTTACTTATGGAGAAAGCTTAAAAATCTTTAGTGTCTCAGGTGCATCCATTCCATCCAAAGATAAATGGGAAGACAAAAAACTTCTGGATGACAAAAGCATTCATTTTTATACAGATGGATCCAAGACAAGTGATGGAGTTGGTGGTGGTGTGTACTCAGAAAAGCTTAATCTAAGCATCTCATTCCGCCTCCCTAATCATTGTAGCGTCTTCCAAGCGGAAATTTAAGCAATCAAAGAGGTTCTCTCCTGGCTAAAAGAAAACGTGTTATCAACTTCTTATATCTGCATCTTCTCTGACAGTCAGGCTGCTATTAAATCTCTCGATGGTGTCTCAACCAAATCTCAAACGGCCCTCGATTGTCGATCGTCTCTTATGGCCGGCCACAGAGACATCAAAGGAAATTGTAGAGCCGATGAACTCGCTAAAAATGGAACCGTCTTACCTATTTCACCTGAAAAAGAGAAGATAGGTATACCGATAGCTACATGTAAACTTTTGCTAAAAGAAACAGCCTTATCGATAACAAACTCTAGGTAGCACAATTACGTGCGAAGCCACAAAACTCATATGGCCCGCACTGGACCTAAAGCACTCTAAAGACTTGTTATCTCAAAGCAGACTTCATATTAGCTCCCTAATAGGTGTCTTTACGGGACACTGCCTTATAGACAGACACGCAATACGACTTGGTGTAGCCTCAAATGACTTCTGCAAGAGCTGTATGGACGAGGAAGAAGAGGAAACAATCTCTCACCTTCTCTGTACTTTCCCTGCTCTTTCACTAAGGCGTAAACTTCATCTGGGAGAGTACTTTTATGATAATCCCAGTGAACTAGCTAATAAGGATATCAAATATCTTCTTCGCTTTATAAAAAGCTCTAATTGGTTCGATTAGTAAGAAGTAATTCTCTAAGATTCATGTGGTATCACAATGGGCCTTCTCTTTTGGCCTAAGTGTGTGGATTCTGTATCCGCAGCCACTGTAACCTAACCTAACCTAACCAGGTGCATAAAGTGATCAGGTCTTACAAATTCAAACATCAGTCGTACATAAGCTGCTAGTACAATAAAAAAAACTCAAGTTTTCAGCGGTTTATTTCAATTTTTTTATTTTTTTTTATTTCGAAGATAAGATTAACAATGCTTTTTTTAGTTTTGTTTAAATTTAAATACAATTATTGTTGATTGTTGTAATAATTTTAATTGTAATTTGTTTGTTTTGTTTTTCCATTTTCCATTTTTGCTTTTAATAAAAACTTAGATTGAAATTGTGTTTTTTGAATTTAATATTAAGATTGAGATTTCTAAAGTTGTTATTTTCATGTTTTGTAATTTTTGCTGTTGTTGTTAGTTTTTTTTTTAAATTTAATTTTGTATTTCAAGCGGTGCAAAAATATAATACTTTAAGCTATCTTTTAGAAAATTTCCTGGAAATATTTGTTTTCTTATATTTTGAAGACAAAAATGTGTTTTTTGTATAAGAAACTTCTTTTTTGTACACAAAAGCTTTAAGTAAGATTCCATTTTATATTTTTGTTTGTTTTGCTTGGGTCTTATTCAAAAGTACAAAATTTCTTACACTTCTTAAAAATTTAATTTTAATTTTTCAATCAAATTTTAATCAACTTTTAAATTAACTAAATAAACATAATTTTCCGCATAGTTTTATCCTAATAATATTTACAAAACATGTATGTTTAAATAACACATTTGTTTTTTATTCTGTTTTTTTCTTTTTTTAATTTAATTTTAAATGTTAATTCTAGGCCATAATTTAATCAAGTTTTAACTAAGAATAATTTAATCAATTGTAAATATAACTTTATCTAATGTTGTGTTAGTTTTTGTTTTTTGTTTTTGCAATTTTGTTAAAGATAGATTTTCATTAATAGATCATTGTTGTTTTTTTTTTATTCTTGTCGAAATTTATTTCTATTATCACATCTTTTTATTTTATTTTTCGATAAATATTTTTTCAATTCAATTAAAATTAAATAACAATTGGATAAAAGTTTAGGAAAATAGTTGTTGATTTGGTATTGAATGGATAGTAATTTTAAGTTAAAATTATAAATTTACTTTTTATTGTTTTTGTTTTAAATTTAAAAAAAAATGTAAGCTAAAGCATAAAAAATTAAACTCAACAGTGTGGTGGAAAATTCAATCTCTATTGATTTCTAAATTTAATTCTAAAGCTTTAATGTTTGTTTAATCTAAAATTGACTACTAATTTCAACTTATACAACTATAGATATGAAAATTTGACCTCAATTGAACTAAAACAACAAAAACTAAATGTGAAAATGTGACAAAAAAAATAAATATTCAGTACAATACAAGAGGATTGTCAAGGCAAAAGTTTAAAATAATAAATCGAATAAATACTCTTTTTTTAAATTTAATACTTTGATTAAATTTTACACCACTCTGTAAACAATTGTGTACATAACAAAAAAATTTCAAGAACTATCGAAGCCAAACTTTTTAAATTTTAATTTTTTTAGTTATTTGTTCTAATTTTTGTTAAGCTAATTAATAATTTAGTATAAAATATTCCATTATTTAATAAGTCCTTATACGTATAACATTTCAGCCTAATTTTTTAATATTTTTTTTGCTTAAAATTTATTAATTTCATTATTGACAGTTAGAAAAAGGGAAGATAACAATAATACTTAAAACTTGTGCAAACAAAAATATTCAACAAGAAAAAAAAAACACAAATTCAACAAAATTAAAAACAATAAACTAAACTATATTAAGTGAGTATTTAAAACTTTTTTTATTTGTTATTAGTTTTTGTTTTTGTTTTTGGCAAACGCATTTTGCTATCATATTTTTGTTTTTCTATCTACAATCGGTACACATGGAGAATTTTACTATTTTTAAAAATTAGTATATTTTTTTTTAGTACTCCAGATCATCTTCGTCATCGCTGCGACACAGAAGTTTTCTAAAATGATTGTGAAATTTATGGTTTTGTTGTTTTTGTTGTTGCAAATCGATGAATTTTGTTATTTCACAGACTAATATGCAACAAAACTTCTATAATTTCATTTTCTAGTCATGCATTTCACACATCTACGAATAATAAAACGTTCTCTAAAAAATAGGGGATATTAGGATCATTTTGAGCATGATGTTGTTTTTGACCATTTATTTGTTTATTTTTTTTTTAGTATTTTGTGTTCTGTGAGGTTGATGGTGATGGTGGTGGTGTTGCGTTTGTGAAACCAGTTGGAAATATTTTCTTGTTTTTGTTTGAACCAATTTTTCGGAGGAAGATCATTCTATTCTAGCTAAATTTGATTGGTTTATGTATGCTGAAAGTAATGAAATGTTTTGTTTTTTTTATAACTTTTTGATATGCTAGTCTATTGAATTATGCGCAGTTGTAAGGATAAAAGTAGTTTATGTTTTAAAGCTATGAAAGTTTTGGAGAGATGCGTCCTAGATGGATGGCATTAAACTTGGTTTATGCCCAAATTTGTAGTCACGTCATAGTACTTCTTTATTATAGTGGTCTCAAGTGAATATTCTTGTGAAGACGTGTCTAAGATTGAGTGGAAGCTGACAGGCTTAAAATAAATAGAGTGGCACGACAGCTCTTGAAGAGCCAAGGCCTAAGTGGCTTACTCTCATCAAACAATTCTCTGAGAGCGTGTGAAGAATTGAGGGGACCTACAATTTAACACCGATTCCGAAGGACAAAGTTGAGAAGCATTTTTTTCATGACAAATGATACTCTTCGAAATGTTGACAGTTCTTCGTAAGAGGCGGTTCCCGTGAAAGATGAAATAAAAACTTTATGGGCACGAGCAGGATTCGAACCCACACGTTCTGCGTAGCAGGCAACGAACATCCAATACGCCAAGAGCTGCGTCCCAATATTATTACCGGAAAAAAATTATCAGCGTCGTGGGACGGATGGGTGGCAAAATGTCACCGGTGAAGCGGGTAGAGTAGAAAGCATAAATGTTCCATGACAGAACGTTTGACAAGTCATCAAACAACAACAATGTAAAATTAAAATTTGCCACCCTGCATCCCTGCCTGTGATTCGTCGTTGACTCTTAAGGCTGATTTATCGTGAATTCGTAAAAGGTGAGTAAGGAGCAAGGCCGTAAGAGTGCTTTCGCGAAACTTAAACATTCAAGAAGATGACAGTGAAAATTCCGGGAATCTGGATTTAGTGCACCTTCTAGCAAGCAAGAGTCCTAGTTTTGTATCCATCTCCAGAAACCCAGAATGAACTGGGACAGCATGTTCAATCAGCCAACATCCGGTTCTGCGATACGTACATCTCCAAGGTGAAACGGTCGCTATGGAAAAATCTTTCATCGAATTCTTCCAAGCAAAATGAAAAAAGGCAGAAGATCTCAGCACCGATATTATCGCGAAGATAACATCAGACATACTGGACATACAGAATTTGAGAGGACCGGTTTTTGACAATGCTGCAACAATATCATTGAACCACAATGAAGCTCAAGCACTGAATCCGAAAGCTACATTCGTTGCATGCACAAACCACTCAATCAACTTGGTTGGGGTACACACTTCTGAATCAGTGATTTCCGTGACGTTTTTTGGAACTCTGAAGAAGCTATTAAGCTTTTTTCTGCATTAACTGCTCGGTGGTTGCTGGCACAAGTCAAGCAGCTGGCGCTAGCTGTCAAGATGCTTAAAAATAAGTTTGCCGAAGTTCTTGAGGTACTGGAAATATTGACGGATTCATCTCAAATTTTCGAAACATGTTCGGGAGCCATTCTTCTTCTGCATGCAAGGCATGTTAGGCTATGAATCTGCAGATGCAGATTTTTCTCACAAGCAGAAACTCCGTCGGTAGGTTCTTTGCATCATTTGACAAGATTTTAAAAAAAATGATGACTCGATTCCAACAAAATGAAAAAATAGCACGGACAAGTTCGGATTTTTGACGCCAGTGAAACTCTTGGACAGAAAGTAAGAGGGGGATCTTTCCCCTGTATTGGAAGATAAAGCGGAATCGTCTTCAGCAGTTTGTTGCCAGTTCTGAATCAGTCCAAGATATAAGAAGCAAATGACCACTGTAGCTCCCCCAGTTCATTCAAAAACTGAATCTGGGAACTTCGGTTGATTCATGTATATTTCAATTTGGCAATTGTGTCGCTAGTTGTGAGAGAAGTTTTTCGAAGTTGAAGCTAATCACAAAGTTTTTAATATTTCAAGAGTAACGTCTCAGTATGGAATGAGGAACCGAACCACACAACATTGACTGCATCAAGAAAGAAAAAGCAACGTCCGGTATGCTGTACATCTCAAAAAAGAAACTGCTTACTGCTAGTTTACATCCATTTATTTAGAATCAGCACTGCCTTAAGGCTGTAGTTCTTGGAAAGATTTCACGGAAGCATATGTAGATCTTCTCAAAGTCTTTGGGATTTTTTAGGCCTATAAAACGGTCTTAATCTTAAAAACCTCTTAATAATTGTCCATTTTCCAAAGTTCTGAAAAAGGAGGGTATAACTCTGTCCAACTTTTAACCTTACAACTGCTGAAGTGTGTTGTTTCAATGTGTATCAAATGTTTGCCAATTAAATTGCTCACAAAAATTTTGTATTATCCTTAACCAAACAAAAAACTATAATAATTCAAACCATGCTTCAAAAAATAAGTCAAAACTCGCTTGCTAAAGCATTGCTTATAAACCAACACAAAAAATCCAGAAAAACCAATTGGCATGCAATTTTTCTTCTATATCTTTTTTGTTTTTATTCATTTGGACGGATTCATAATATTTTATTATTCAAAAACAATCTTGCGATCCTGCGCGCATTGGATTTAACAACAAGAGTGACCACATAGTTATATCAGGCATAACATGGTATTTTACGAGCTTGCATTTTAAAGAAATATACATATAACATGTTTTAAAATAGATTTCAAAAGTTTTTTGTTGTTCTTTTTCTTAAAGATTTAAAGATTTAAAGAAAAACATTTAACTAGAATAATAGTAATGGTAAATAAAATTAAAGAAAATTCAATAAGAAGTCAAAACTCACTCTTCTTTGGTTGGAAACTTTTCGGCATAGACACGTGATGATTTATTGCACGCCTTGTCACAGCACGGACAATACCAATAGCTCAGGACTCCGATTGATATTGCAAAGAGGACATTTGGTATGATAAGTGAGAGTACCAAATGCTTGAGGTTGTCTTCCCAAGAATAACGGCCTATGACGACTTCGGGATAGGCTCGACTGTAGTAGCAAGCGAACGGTCTTCCTAGAGGACTGAAAATAAGAACCGTCATCAGGAGTTCTTTGAAGAACATTTGAATATTACCCATATTGCTTGGCAAAGATACTGCAATTCGTCATTGGCGGATAGCCACATCCTTCGGAATTGATGAGGAATTTTGTGTAACTAACATCCCAGACAACTGTGTCCAAATCTCTCGGGTTCTTTTGCCATTCGTCGAATGGAATTCTCGTGTAGTTCACGTACAATTGATGGCACCTGAAAGTAAATTAAATTAAGCTTGAATTGACCTCTACTCCTAAGAATAAGCTACAGGAGTGCTTGTCGTTAATGTCGTAACGTTACGCTGCCTTAACAAAGTGACTCCTCATCTCTGATCAAGTGAAATAACTACATACTGTTGACTTGTAATTTTGATCTGCATATTGTTACTTTACGAATTCGGGAAGGCGCCCTTGCTGGTCAGATGCACAAAGAGAACTGAACTCCATCAAGGTCTACCCCTCTGGCTAGGTCCATGTCGTTGTACAAACCATAAAGTTCGCTGTTGTATCTTCTTCGCCATTCTCCATCAATGCACACGGGGCCAAAGATGACCCTAAGAACTTCCCTCTCGAAACAGCCTAAAGCACATTCATCCGATTTTGTCAAGGTCCATGCTTCTGCACCGTACAGGCAGGACTAGAATGATGAGGGTGTTGTACAGTTTTACCTTAGTTGCTCGAGAGAGGACTCTTCCACTCAATTGCTTTCTTAGCCCAAAGAAACAGCGATTAGCAAGAGTCTGATCTGGGCGCTGGTGTTATTGCAACGTAGACAAAGTCCTCTACTACCTCGAAGTTGTATGCATCTATTGTGACGTTCTGTCGAGCCGTCGATGTTGGGTGTCCTTCCTCGAAGACAGCATGTACTGTGTTTTCCCTCATTTACCACTAAACCCATTTTTGCTGCTTCTGTCTCAATTCTCACAAAGTCACCATTGACCTCACGCTGTTTTCTTTCCATTATGCCAATATCATCAGCGTACGCGAGATGTGGAACAGACTTTTGGAAGAAAATGTCTCTGATGTTGACGGTGAATTTTTGAACTATCTTCTTAAGCACGATGTTAAGGAAATCGCATGACAGTGCATCGCGTTATCTGAATCCCTTTTTGACTTCGAATGATTTCGTAAGCTTGTTGTCAACCTTGATGGCGCAGCGTGAGTTCTCCATCGTCATCGTGCACAAGCGAACGAGCTTGAAAGGGATGCCAAAACTAGACATAGCTTTATACAGTTCGTCTCTGTAGATGCTGTCATACGCGGCCTTAAAATCAATGAAGAGGTGGTGGGTATGGATTTGGAGTTCATAGGTTTTTTCCAGGATCTGCCGCAAAGTGAAAATTTGGTCGATGGTTGACTTTCCTGGTCTGTAGCCACATTGATAAGGACCAATCAGATTACTGACGAAAGGCTTCAGACGTTCACATCACGGCAGAGAGGATTTTGTAGGCGTAACGTAACGTAACGTGTCGTAATGAAACGTAACATGTGTCTAGAAAGCAGTGCTGCCGCCAGATCTTGAACTGATCTTTTCACAACAAAAGAGAGTAAACTAAAACTTACTTGATCAAAGAGGATGTGCATCCCTCCCTACACGAGCTCCATGTGCAATTCTTAATGCCCTCGGCATATATGTGATCGATAACAATACATGTGACAGGTACTGGGTCATAATCAGCGATTATTGTTGAAATTGCTGGATCCACAACAAACGGGATCAAAAACAAAAATGCGAAAACCGATAATATTGCTGTCGTTCCTGCAATTCAAAGTTGATTTTTAATTCATGAAACAAGAAAAAGTAAACAAACAAACCTAGGCACACGGATGTGTAAAATTTCGCCTTCTCCAGGAAGGTCTCAATTTCATGTTCGTCCTCATTATGCATTGACTTGGTTGTTCGACTGCTATTCAGACTGACTTTGCTGCCAGCCAAACTGTTTGTCGAAGCCGTTGGACTGTGTATTGATATTGATCCGTTTGAGCTCCTCATACTCCTCATTTTGGTAGTTTTTTTTCAATTTTTTCCGCTGATTTTTTTCGATTGACGATTATTTTTATTTTTAAAAATACTTAGTGACTACTAATTTGCTTTGTTTAGTACATGCGTTTTCAAATATGCGATATAATATTTTCGATATGGATTTTGTTTCCGACAAAAAATTTATAAAAAGAATTGAAAACAATTTTTAACTTAATTAAAATTAATCAGAAAAATTATTGTTTTCTACTTTCTTTTGCTGTTTTTTGCTTGTTATAGCTTTTTATCATATTTTATGCTTGGTAAATATTAAATATTAATTTTGTTTGTTTTTTTTTCTTTGTATTTTGTCCGAAATATTAGATAAATATATTTTACAATGTTTTTTGTTTGAACTGCATATATGTATATGTTGTTTTCATGATTTCATACAATTTTAATGTTAAATTTAGATTTTTTTATTTTTTAAGATAATTTTTATCACGCATCCCTCCAAAACGATTGGCCTTTTACATTGTTCTTTAAAAACACAAAATTAAAACTAAACTAAATTTAATGAATTTTCAAATGAACTAAAAATAATTTTACAAATTTTTTGGAAGAATTCAATTTTAAATTTTATTTGTCAAAAATATTTGCAATAAGTGTAAGTGAGTAAAGTGTGTTTTTATGGCTTAATTGATTTTTTTTTATCTAAGTAGTAACGTATTTTTTTTCCTTTTTTTAATTAGAAAAAATATTATTACTAATATTGTCTTTGAAATATATATTTGCAATTATTTACACTCTTGAATTGAAATTAAGGACAAAAAAACGGTTTTTATAACAGGTGTGTTGAGTTTAGAATTTAAACTAACAAAAATTGTGTGTGATAGAAATTAAGAACTTAATTTGAAAAAAGTATTTTCTTAAAGAGATTTTTAAAGCACAAATAAGCTTAGAGTTAATTTTTGTTTTACTGTAATGCAAAAACTCCAGGCTGGTGAACGGGGCTATCTTCTTGAAGTAGAGGAATGCCTGTAAGAAAAATTAAAAAAAATATTAGTTAGCATTTTTTCTGACCATGAAATCACTAATTTTCTAATAAACGGTTTTTCTGAGGGAAGAATATATGGATCCTCTCTAAAGAGTCATCAATTCTATGAGAAATATGTTTTGAATTAAGAGATCCATGGTATGAAGACTAAATTAGGTACTGCTAAGGTGAACTATTCTATTGAGACAAGTTCTGGTAGTTGACTAGTTAAAAAATTATATCGATAAAAAAAACACAAAAACTGAAACTGGTTATTAAATTTTTCGTATAATTTTGCTAAGAATTACACTTACTACACAAAATTTAGTCGTGCCAAGAGGACAGTTCACTACAAAAATTCGTATTGACTCCTGATTGAATTTATCACCTATCAGTGATCTTTTCATCAAAAACTTGATTTTTTTATACTATGGTAATAACTAGATTCGGTATATTTTTCACAGTAATCCTGAAAGAAATTTATATCTCAAAAAAGAAAAACTATGGGTTTTGATGAATGACAGTTTTAAGCTTTTGTTTCCCTAGTTGAAGGATACATTACCTATTGAAACCTGAATTTTGCTTGATTTGCTTACTTCTTCTTAAATGAAGGACCCATAATGTTAAGAAACATTCATTAAAAAATAGTAAATATCCCACTCCACCATCGACAATTACCAGCAGCAGCGCAATCAAATACCTACCCTTCACCGGTCGACGGATAACAGCTGCACACACGCAACCAAAACCAAGCACATTCAGTCAATAGCCAAATGCATTGTGTATCAGAGAGATACAAAATTTATGGCATTACATACTTCTTTTGCCAACGCATAATTCACATTCATGTTTGGGCACGAAATTCACTTATAGAGGTGAAAATTGAAGTCAAAACCAGAGGACAATATGCCAGTGGTTAAGTACCAGACTTGTTGTACTAGGAGAGTTTCTCTTACAAATTTTGACAGACTGTGAGCTCATTCACAGGGTCTTAAAAAGTGACATAATGCTTCCTCAGATTGTGATAATTAGAAGTGCCTACCTGCTAGTTTAGGTCGACTCAATTTTCGTCGCGCGCATTGGACCTGGACTTCGGAGTTGAGAAAGGTTGCTCAACAAACTACTAATACATTATTTTTGTTGATCTAAAATACTCCAATTATCTGTAATTTAAGATATTTTTGTGGTAAAAAAGCAATAATCTCTAAAATTTTCCATTTTTTTGTTTCATTAAAGTGTCCTTTTCAAGTGACGCAAGTTTTCTACACCGTTCTTTGCTGTTTTTTATTTGATAATTTTTTGTTAAGTCTAAAAGCCAAGGATTTTTGTTTCTTCTGATCAATTTACAACTATTTTACAAGAAAAATCAAGTCTTAAGTACGCTTGGTTAGGAAGCAAATGGAAGATAGAGAATAGACCTAAGGGATGTCCTATTCAAGTGGCGAGGAGTGTTGGTACATACATTGTTCCACAAAAGTCATGGTACACTTGGCAACTCCTATAGGTTTTTATTTTTTTAAACAACTTTGCGACCGACGGTAAATAGTTTGATTCATTTTCTAATGTCAGTAAGCCTTGTTATTAACGCGAAATAATTGTTTGAGCTAGATGCTAGATCTTGTAAATTTACTGTGTAATTTTGGGTGAAAAAGTCATGAAAATGCGAGGAAAGGCTTACTGTAAAAGAAAGACGCTTGATCATTGATCTTCGTCAATATCAGACAAAAATTTACTCGAAAATATGATAGATTTCTAAAATTCGTTGTACCGTTGTAGATCCTTTTATAAGTGCGAGCAAGAAAAGTGGACAGCTTGGAAAGTACAATCAAAACATAGTTCATCCTGGAACTGTGCGCCATGCTATTGTTGAAGCTGGGCTTATGTCTCGTTTACCTGGAAGGAAGCTATTAATCAGTGAGGTTAATAGAAAAAGGAAGATTGCGCTCGCGAAACAAAACTTAGGTAAATGAGGCTATTTTGACTTCTGGTGCAAGATAATTTTTTCAGACTAATCGGAGGACAATGTGTTTGTCTCAGATGGTGGCGTTAAAGTATGGGGAAAGAAAATGTAGGCCTTAAATCTGAAAAATACAATTGAGACAATAAAACACGTTGGTGGCGGTGAAATGGTATGGGCCTTAATGGGTTCACATGAGGTCGGAAATTTTGTATTAATATAAAATACCATGGACGAACATATTTACCTTAAAATTCTCTAAGAGAATTTAAAGGAAAGTGCGAGAAAATTGTGTCTTTTAAATAATTACAACTTTCACCAAGATAACGATCCCAAAAATTATGCTCAAAAAGTGAGTATGTGGCTAATTTAGAACACTCCCCACCTATTAGTGAACCCACCTAAAAGCCCAGACTTAAACGTGATTGAGCATTGATTGACAATCAAGAATGGCAGAATATTGCACAAACTTGCACTGAAAACTTAGTCAGTTCAATGAAAAACAGACTGAAAGACGTTATAAAATTGAAAGGTTATCCAGCTTAATACCCATGACTTTTGTGGAATTCGTCCCGAATTTTATTCATTTTATTTTTATGTTCCAATTGTGGTTCCTTTTCATGTTCTTAAAATAACATGCGAATAAAAATGAGTTGTTGTGGAAGTTTTCAAGCACTATGACTAAAAATGTTTGCTGTACCTTGATTTTTATGGAACACTGTAAATGTCAATAAAAACATATCGAAATATTAAAAAACTATAAGTTCTTGACGTTTTACTCTTGAACAGAAAGTATTTAAACAAAACAATAAAGATAATAGAAACAGTTGGTTGTCCAATATACAATATCCCCCATTGATAGTCTGACTGTCTCTGGCTTGCAATCTTAATCATGTTAATCCAAGCTAACATAAAATACTTGAAAAGACCTTTAACTTTCATTTGTGTATAGACTTTACATATTTTCAGTTTTGTCTGCTGTGAAAATTGATCGAGTGATTTTTTTATTGAACATTTTGACATTGACTTTTCAGTTCTTGTTCCGAGAGGCATACCTACTTAATTAGATTTTTCAAGGCAAAAATGTTTACCAAATTAATTATGTCTAAACAAAGGTTACATACAATAAATTGTGTGTTTACAAGGAAGTCTCTCGAGGCCTTTTCGTAAGAACAACAAACACATTGTTTTTCTTCTTTTTGTGATGCAGGTTGTTAACGGGCGCGGCGGTAATTTAGTTTAGACTTCAGCAACTCCTATGTCAGTTCGATAAGTTTCTGAATACATTTTCGAACCTCATGGTGGATTAAAGTGTCAAAAAATGATTACGGTTGACACGTTTACTTAATTGTAAAATACAACCAGTAGCCACCGTTTTGTTTGAAGGTTTGGACGTACTTATGTCGTTTTCCATTGGTCGTCCAGAAGCATTCGGAAGAGTCCAGAAGTCTTCTGAAACCATTCCATTGGACTGACTTTGACAGACGGAATGCTTCTGAGAAGAGCAGAACTATACTGTTTTGAAAACAGAATCATCCGAAGAATGACACATACGTCATAACCCGTTCCACTGGTGGTAGAAGAAGAAACGTCAAAAAAAGACCAATGGAAAACGACACTAATGTTGCCTTTTAATCGCCCTTTCATTCACAATAGCAATTACAAAAATTTCATTGAAAGTCATCCAATAAAACGGCTTGATATTTACATGTTTAATTGAGCCACAAAATAAATTAAACTTCTTTAAAAAAATTCCCAACGTCATGCAACTTTGTCTATATAATGAATTTTTAATGCATGACTTCAACTCTGTCCCACTTCTTCTATTGTAACCCTCAAGAGTAAAAAAAGAGAGCAACTAGCTAAAAACTTTACTAAAACAAGAAAGAGAACACTTAAGTAATCCATAAATTCACCATCACCACCACCCAGCGATATCTCCAAGCTCCAACCTTTAATACATTAAACTTATTCATACACAATGTTTTTTTTTTATCCGCATGAATTCACCGCAGTCACGCTACAAAAACTACTTTCACACAACTAAAAGGCAAAAAAGGTAAAACACAGAAAAAAATGTGTCAATACTTTGTTCATAACCTATATTTAAGTGAATTTATGACTAAGAACGGAACTGGTAATCTTTTAAATGTCAACGAACGAGATTCTTATAAAATCCCCAAAAGGACATCAAACTAACGTTAATTGATGGTTAAACGACTAAAAAATACCTCTAGCCTAGATTTAACACACACACACACTAAGAAGAAATACACTTGGATTGTCCTACTGACAGTTTGAGTTTCTACGTCAAAAATAGATTTACGGTCAATAAATAGATACATGTTGAAGTTTTTTGTTCGATTTCACGAAAGATTTATTCTTAAGATACAAAGCACATGATAGGTTTATCCCGATGACACACAACTGAACACAATTTATCAATGAAATTCCGCTCCAACTGAAAGCAGAGATAGAATAGACAGATTGAGAATCATCTGCTGAAGTTAGCCTTTTTACTAAATGAAACAAAAAAGTGAACATTTAAACAATTTTAATCCTTACGTGACGGATCTCATAGTGCCATGACCTCGTCGCCTCCTCCTCCGCCAGTATCACCCAAATTGCTTTGCGAGCCCATATTGTTCTTCGCCAAAATCGTGTCAGTGTCGACACAGCCCTTGAATCGCATTTTAGCATCATCCCCCACATAGACGGTCTTCTGGCACAAAATCAAAATTATACACGAAATGACAAAGAGCACGGTGGGAACGGTCGAAGCAATAACAAACTGTTGATACGTAACTTCCAAATCGAATCGGGCCACAACGATTTCCTTCTTGGTTGGGGCATAGAAGCATGGGAAACGTGCCCGGGCGTTGTGGTCGCTGCCATCACGACCGAAATCCTTCAAGAAATCACGGCATTCATCCTGCAGGGTGTTCACACACCCTTCAAGATTGATCATCAAACGAGACTCGTTCGAAATTGTCAAATCAAAATCGGGTGGGGCGATTTCAGCAATCGGCGTCGAGGCAACAATATGCAAATAGCTGAGATATGTGAAATTCGTCAAATCCGTCAGCATGTTATTCTCCAGTACCGAGCCGTTTATACAATCCACAGCTTCGACCTTGTCCGAAGTGTTTTTGATAAAGAAGCACGACGCCATGACCACATTGTCCGCCGATTCGTTCCACACTTCCTCCTCCGTTTCGGAATTTATGGCATTTTGACACTGCGACAGATAGACCTTGTCACCGCTCAAAATCACGACATTCTTGTTCCTTGTTGGAATGTCAACACAGCGTCGATCACAATTGTACGGAGTTCGTATCTTCCGACATGTCCCACGATTGCACGAGAACAACCCACTTATGTCCATGCAATTGATTTTTCCCCTCCGGCCTGAACACTTTAACGGTTGGTCGCTATTCTTGAACACACATTCAAAGGCATCGGTTATATTGAGGCACTGTCCAGCCGTACAATTGAACGTTCCTGTCAGATTTTTGCATTCATCATTGATGCAGCGCGCCTTGTCAGCACGCTCCTGATCGATGCCATAGCATGTTTTATTCGCTGAATTCGTACAATTTTGAAATGTTAAATTGGTGCCGTTGTTTCGCAAATTGACATAAATCTGAATGCAGGCGCCAGATGTTTTGCTCAAACACCATTCTCCGCACGAGCCCCACTCGCAGTTGTCCTTGTTGACAGCACGTGTTGTTGTGCACATGACTGGGGTGGTGTCAATACCACTTTTGAAAGCTCTTGTCGATGGCATATAGATGGCAACAGTCAAGTAGACCAATGCGACAGAGCTTAGGACTAGAGTCATTTGACAAATGCATATTGTGCCACATATGCGGGTGTCCTGCGGTGGCACAATTAGATCCTCGCTGGGCACCTTTTTCTTACCCATATCCTATGTGCTTCTATTTGAACGCACTCAAACGGCCTTCACTCCAATTGTTCTTGTTGGTTTCAAAGCTGCTGAATAACTGCTTACAATGTGCTGAATTGATTAAAGTTCAAATACATAGAAAAAAGACGTTGTAAGCTGAATTTTCCAATTAAAAATGAAAAACACACACTTAGGGACGGCTGTGGTTTTTTTTAGGATTCTTTCCGGTGGAGAAACATTTTCTATTATTTTTCTATGGACTACGCTTTGTGATTCATGTAAATTTCGTTTTTTCTAGGTTATGCAACGAATAGTGTTGTATGTGTGTATGTGTGTGCATGTATATGTATCACAATTGCTGAATCAATCACTTGGGTTTCAAAAATCTATTATTTTTCCATTTCTGTTCGTTATTGTTGTTAAATTAAGGACACAGTGGTTCTTTCAGACATAAAAACGGTGCGTAAGGATAAATCAAGGACTACATTGAACTAATTTTTCTCTTCTCAGCCACACAATCGATATGGAAATCACAATCTTTGTTCGCGAAAACGTTTGACTAGGTACGAAGAAAAAAAAAATGAAATGCGGAAGGAAGGATGTGTTATCCTGTTTTCACTTTGAAATCAAACACCACACAGATTGAAAGTTACAACGATTATTTTTGGAGGAAGATTGAATTTTGTTTCCTTGTTTTTTCGTCCAT
This sequence comes from Sphaerophoria taeniata, assembly GCA_943590905.1. NCBI lineage: Eukaryota > Metazoa > Arthropoda > Insecta > Diptera > Syrphidae > Sphaerophoria > Sphaerophoria taeniata. The sequence continues at coordinate 151,695,315 of OX016541.1, forward strand.
TAAAACAAACAAAATATTTTCTTTAAAGGACACTCTATTGCTCGGTTGCGGTATGCTTAAAGATTTCTGACTTTTCAAACAGTGTGCCCGAGTATGTGAAAATAAAATATCCCTGCAGAAAATCAAAGTAGTGCGCGCGCATTGAATCAATAAAAGTTTCGCTCTCTTTTGGTTTTGTTGTTGTTGAGTTTTTGGAGTGTATGGATTTGAAAAGGAGGCAGAGCGAGGGGCTGTGGTTTCTGTGCCATATAATTTCCTTTATTTTCTGTTTAACTTGAAATTTTTATTCTTTTTAACCTCTGTACCGCCTGCCGTACCCATTTTATGCTGATGTTGAACTACAGCAACGGTTAAAAGGGAAAATTCTAAGGACAAGTGTACTGAAAAGGCTTCTCTCTACTTCCATTGGATGTACGGACTTTATTGAACCTAGAAACAATATTTAGATGGTGATTTCTGTCAACTTTTTTCTTGTACATAGAACAAAAAACAAAAAAGCAATATAAAAAAGTGGATAGATATAAATTGGTATGGAGATTAAGATTTCTGACTCCTTCGCTTCTTTTTTTGTTTAACAAGCGACAGGCTGCTTTGACATAAATTTTTTTGGTTTCATTGTATGTTGACCTAAGTACTCGAGTGCGGAGGAAGAAAATTGATTGATGGTGTATGTACTGTGCACAGGGTGTCTCAAAAAGTGATTGCTGGTTCTTAATATTTCCTGAGACGAGAAAATCCTTTATGACTGTAGTGTATCCTGTTATTTTAAGTATTCCAAGTTTGAACTATCTTGACTACATCCGAGTTTCCTTCAGAATGGAAGAAGTCTAAAATTATTTCCGTTCCTAAAAATCAAACAGGGATTGTTACGGAGTTCCGAACTATCCTACCGTTCTCGAAAAGGAGTTTGAAAAAACTGTCATGAAACAAAAACAAAAATATCTATCGATTAACAATCTCTTAACTACATGTCAGTCTGGTTTCAGACCGAATCGCAGCTGTGAATCTGCGCTACTTTTTGCTACAGATGAAATAAGAACCGCGATGGACAGTGATCATATTACACTTTTAACGCTTTTGAATTTTTCAAAGGCCTTTGACACTGTTAACCATTCAATTTTATGTAAGAAACTGCGTAATTTCTTTGGTTTTTCTATGGAATCCTGTTAGTTGATTCTCTCATACCTTATCGGAAGGCAACAACGCGTGGAAACAAATGGTGAATCATCAACATTTCTAAATGTTTTGAATGGAGTGCCACAGGGATCTATTCTTGGCCCAATTATCTTCTCACTTTACATAAACGAGCTCCCAAAACTTGTTAAAAACTGTATGATTCATCTCTACGCAGATGATGTACAGCTTCTGATAAGTCGACCATTTAGGGAAAAGAATGATGCCGTTGCATTAATGAATGAGGACCTTTTATCCATTTTTCGCTGGTCTAAGAGCAATTATCTGTACTTAAACCCTGTCAAATCGCAAATACTTTGATTTTTTAGCCTTAAGTCTATTGAATTGAAAACGAATCAATCGAATATGTAAGCAGTGCTAGTAACCTGGGAATGGTTTTCAATCGTTTTCTCACTTGGGATGACCACTTAAATAAAGTAATTGGTAAAGTGTAAGGTAAGTCTCCATGTACTCCAAGTCACTCAAAGTTTCATCCCCACAATGACCAAACTCCTTCTTGCCAAAACACTTATACTACCGATTATGCCATATGGATGCGAAATTTTATGCAACTTGGATTTCGCTACTAACCGCTACTAATTAAATGTCGCATGTAACAACATTGCCCGTTATGTCTTTAATCTACGTCGCTATGATCACGTTTCCTCTTATGCTGTTCGGGTTTCTGGCTGCAGTCTAGACAATTTGTTAAAGTTTCGCTCACTTAGCTATCTACATGAAATCATTCAAACAAAACAACCTGACTATTTACACGGTAAGTTGAACTTCCCTCATTCAACAAGGTCTTTTGCTCGTATTCTACCTAGATACAATTTTCTCGTTACTGAGCGTCAATTCTTCGTCCATGTAATTCGCCATTGGAACTCCCTGCCCATAAGTATGAGAAGTGTAAGAAGCACAGAAAATTCAAATCTTTACTTTTCAACTATTTGGCAATTAATTGATTATTAATAGCATCCATTCATTCATTTCCTTTTTGTTATCTGTTTTCATTTTCTTCTATGTTTTTTAATCTTGTTTCTTTTTCTTATAAAATTGTATATATGTAGATTAGGGTATAAATTAATTAAAATCTTAAATTTAACTAAAGGCTTCAAAAATTTATAAGACTCTTGTCTTACTTTGTAAGCGATATTGAAATCAATAAAATAAATAAATAAACTCTGCAATAACAACCTTTTGGAGACACCTTGTGAGAGATTGTGGTAAGGATTTTTGTGTTCGATTTTTTAAACTTTGTTTTTTTTTCGAGAAAGAAATAAAATAAAGGTTTTATATTACCCACACATGCATGGAATGTATTTTGATGCAATATAAATGTTTGCTTTATTTTTTGTTCTTATTTCAATATTCAAATCACGCTCACGCAAAAGAATGTGTTATGCAAAGTAATTGAATAAATAACTTACTTGCGAGAACAGCATGATATTGCGAATGTTACATGAGATATTTAGGCAAGGATTTTGCAACACTTCCAGAATTTTAATTTGACAGCGTGGCAGTTGATACTGATAACCAACAATCTGTGTGTGAGTGTGTTTTTTTTTTAATAAAACCTAGGTTGTTATAAGCTTCCTGATATTTACAAGCATGAAACAACAGTGGACTATCAACAAAGAGAGCTAGCTGGCTATGAGTTTAATTTTAGGAGGTGGATGGTAGTGGAAAGAAGCAAAGAGGTGTCATTATATTTCTTGCAGTTAATCATTAGTGGCCATATTAATAAAAAAAACACCTACTTATTCCACTCTAAGGCTTAATCCATTGGTTAAGATTTCGCATTAATAAACATTTGTTCCGGGACAAGAAAGTGACATGTTGACAACAGATTTGCAATAAATTTGAAAATCGATTGTAGCGCTATCTTATGAACTAGTAGAGAATCACTTTTTTCTATATGGATGTGGATGTGTGGATGGTAAGTTAGTCTTGTTAAAAGAAGAGCTCACAGACAACGGTAACCACCACACCATACCATTGTTTCCAATGGATCTAAGGGAAACTCCATGGGGGTAAGGCTTGACGTGGCTGAGGGGCTTACGGTTACTACTACTATGAAGTCTAGGGCTATGTCATATGGTCAACATGTCGGAGTAGCAGAGTAGGATAATACTTCTAACAACGAGTCAATTTGTCGACCTCTTGTCCTTGGAGTAATTACAGGGCCTGGCCCTCCAGGTTGGGGGCTCCTGCCGCTGGGGTAACTGTCCGATATAGGAGTAATTTCATAGCGAGCGCCTTGTCACTATTCCCATCCGAGCAAAATTTAAAAACATCACGCTGATCTGTGCTCACGCCCTAACAGATGAGAAGAATGACCAAGCCAAGGAAGAATTCTACAGTCTTATTGAGGCGGCGTATCATAAGTGCCCCATGTACGATGTCAAGATTATTCTTGGTGATTTTAACGCCAGGATCGGAAAAGAAGGCATCTTTTGTTCCACGGTCGGAAGCCACAGCCTGCACGAAAACATCTCCGGCAACGGACTCAGGTTTATTGACTTTGCAGCAGAACGAAACGTCATCATCTCAACCACTCTATTTCCACACCTCAATATACACAAGGGGACTTGGCACGTTTTAAACAAAATCATGAAAGAAAGGTGACAGGTGAGGGGAACATTCGACGTCCAAAAAACTGAAACGTTCAGTGTGATCTGATTTGGGGTTTTGTAAACTTTTTCTGGAGTTTCTGCGTCCGGTATGAAAGGCTTTATAAGTTCTTCATAAGTTCATACTACCTTTTTCTGATTCACACTACCTATTGGTGCCAAAATTATCAAGTAGAGGTGGAAATCGAGAGACAAATCGTACTTATTCTTCGAACTTGTCTCGTTTGCAACATCGGATTTAACATTGACCAAAATATTTGCCAGTCGGGAGCTTGCTGATTCGTTTAGCAAAAGACTGGGGACTCTATCCCAACCTAAATGTGCCTTTACCTTTAGCCAGGGTAGCGGGTAGTGGTTAAGCGGGTTGCGTGGTAGCACGGAAACAGGATAGCGGGGAGCAGTTAAGCCTATAGCGGTGCGGGTAATGGGTAGTGGGCAGTGGGTAGCGGGTAGAGTGGTAACGGTGTAGCGGTTAACGAGATAGCGGGTAATATGGAAGCGAGTAGGGGAATCGCAGATAGCTGGGTAGCGAGTAAAGAGTAGCGGGGTAGAGGGAATGATCGCCACAATACCGAGCTATACTCTAATAGACCAGTTCAGGAACGAAAAAACAAGGACCTTCTATGAAACGGGATTTCTGTAATCGACTTTCGTTCTAGACATTCCACTCCAAAGTACACTGCAGTGGAACCTCTTTATTTGGCAGTGAATTTATTCGTTTTACAATCGTTACATCTATGATGCATGATCCTGGTTTCTAGAGCAATGATTAGTATGTCACTCAATCAATTGTAACCCTTATAGCAACCCCCGGGAATATGATGTCCTATCCGTCTCAAATTATTGCAAATGACAATTCCCAGCTAAGCTTTTCCCACTTTGTTAACATTGGGACATTATGTGTCTTTTCTTTGCTATTTCAGTTAGAACCAAATCAACGCAATGATCATAATTATTTTCACCACCACCCACGCACCGGTTCAAAAGTAATGTTCACAAAATTGAGTAGGTATGTCCACATTCTGATTCCAATACTTGACCTTTTTTTTAAATAACAAAATAAAATCTTGCGCTGTTCAATTTCCTCCATTTAATTAGAAATTTGTGTTTGCTCATTTATTCTTTAAAGGAACATCAAGGCGAGCATTGAGAAAGGCCATAATCGCTGCATGCTATAAAATGTTTACATTTATTTTTTCACCACACGAATCTTCGTAAGAACAAACTCTCCTAACCTATAGACCTACAATACAAAGTCACCCCAGTTAATTTTGCCAAATAAAGCTACACATGTATATGTACATCGTTCTCAATTGAATACAGGTCTTGGCAGCTTGGCAGGTTGCTTTTTGGCACTTTCACTGTATTTTTTTTTCATTTTCATTTGTTATAGGTATAAGTATGTAAAACAACACAAATACAAATATATGTGATGGAAAAAAAAGACTTTCTCTATATTTTATTAATGCAAATATTAGATGGCGCTATGTGCATGTTAAGGAGCGACCGACTGCGACGCACACGGACGAAAAGGACATAATTGTTTTGTGTGCCATATTTATGTAGAAAACGACCGCACTGGGTGAGAAATTATTAAACAGCCACAACTCACCTGCAATAATTATATCACTCGCAGTAATGACAATAATGTGTGCTATACGTCAAAGTGACGTATTAGCACGTCTGTCTATGTAGGTATATCCTTTTTGGTGAATAAAATTTCCTGCAAATGGAGTCCGTTTTTTCTAATATTGTCCGCTGTCCCCGATTGCTGTCTTCGGAAGACAATTATTTTCATTGATTTCCGAAACACACAAACCAAATGAAGTTCCTAACAAAATTATATTATTCCAAAGGACCTCCCGACACTATTTGAATAACATTTTTAAGCAATTTTTACTTTTAAGGGTCCTTTTTACTAAGGCGGAGTTGAAATTCACTTATATCACCAATTTGTTTGTGTATAGCACCACCAAGAACAACCAGTGCACTTGGACTCTCCACGAACGGCTATCGAGATCCTTTGAGCAATTTATTTTTATTGGTTTTTCACAAGGAATTCGACAACGAAAATTTTGTGTCTAATTTTAGTTTTTATGCACATGCGATAGAGTCGAACACAAAAAAAAAAACAGAAAACAATCCGCACTTTGAATAATGTTGTGAGTATACTTCCGAAGGAGTACTGGAGACACGAAGGATAAATTTTCGATTGGAATTCTTGGTTTTATTCTCACGTCATTATTGTAAACAACGACGACGTAGTCCACCAAAACTGAAAACTGGAAAATTCTTTTTTTGACACTTTTGCGAGGAGGACGAGCTGTTCTTTGGGTTTTTTGGTAAGAATTTTTGTTGGACTGATGGTTTTTGGTGAGTTTCGGTGAGAAGATTTGGTGCGCATGTCCTCTGGCCTGTGTGCTGTGTGGGAAGTGGGACTGCCTGACGGTTGTTTTTTCTTCTGTTTATCTCTTGGAGCGAGCTTCAGGCTTATACAGGGATGAATGTTGAAAGATAGATAACATAAAACATTGATGGTAAGGGAATGGTTTATAGGTTAATTGAAATTTGGTGTGTTGTTGGTGGCGCAAAGGTATGAGTTTGGTCTAATGCCATATTCTCTGGGTTATATGTTCTTCCCACCTGATAGTATTGGCATTTTTGATGTTAGTTTCGACTGCGGTTTGTTATTGCCTGGCCCGATGTAAGAACTGTTTGTATATTCAAGGCGGGAGCACGTGCAGAAATTGCATACGAGATATGGCGGAACCCTAAAGCTTTATGGATATTTTGTTGGTGTTCTTCAGAGATATGGGGATGTGAGTCATCTTGGAAATTATGTTGGTTTCTTTTTTTTGTAATAAAAAACAAAAACAAGATTGAGATAGAGAAACATTTGTGAGATGAGTTAAAATAAGAAAATTGCGACAGAGTAGAAAAGGGATCAAGTGGTTTGTTGACATATCGGCGAGGGCTTTCAAAATTTTTTGAGTGGTACCTTGTCTGCTTTTGGGGGAAAGTACTTAAGCCTAATGTTATTGGTGTTTTGAGTGTCTTGGGTATTAAATGATTTCAAGGAGGACGAACAAGTTAAACAACAATATAAGGAGGTGGGGGACCTTAAAGCAGAATGGATGAATTAAGGGAAATTATATTTTAAGAGCGATTTTGTAAATGTTCCTGTATTCCTTGGTCTTTTAATTTGAACACTCGGTATTTATCTAAAAGAACTGGATTTTCTAGTCTAGGGTTTGTTTGGTCAATGTCTTTCGGAAAACCCTGCGTTAAACGGTCATTAGAACTTTTTGTCAATAGAAAGCATTTAAAGCCCACAAAAAAAAATCGAAAATTCCCTTGAAAACAAAAACTGTTTGCGCAACTTGATTGCAATTAGTCCTATGGCCTAAGCCAGACTGATGACAGACGGACGGAGTTGACGCACTTATTTCTTCGACATTTCTGCTATCCTTACGTATTTTATATTTTTTTAATACCTTAAATTTAATGGCATTCAAAACAAGTTTCAGCAGTTAAAAATTATTTTGGGCACTGTGGCGTATACTTATCATTTCTTTTCTTGATATTTTAGTCGGCAATTGTCTGTCTTTGGCAGATTAGTTGGAAAGCACAACCTCCATGGAGTAACAACAGATAAAGGCACTCGACTAATCGACTTTGCTGCAGCTCGTAATACGGTGATAAGAAGCACTAGGTTTCTAAGACGAAAGATCTACACTGCAACCTGGTGATCTCAGGATGGTCGAACCACCAATCAAATCGACCATGTGCTAAGCGGTGCAAGGCACACATCTTACATCTTGCACGTGCGCACTTTGCGAGAAGCAAATGTCGACTCTGATTACTTTCTGGTAGTGGCTAAGTCTAGAGCTCGATTATAAAATGGCAAAAAAAACAAGTGCGGACCAAAGAAATAGACAACTTCGGTTGCCTTAACATCCCGGAGAATGCCAGAGACTACAGTGAGTGACTCTCCACCGTCCCCTCAAATACCACAGATGTCAACACCTTTTGGTACCAATATCGCGAAATAATAGTAGATGTTTTCAAGCAGCACTTCCAACTGCTGCTGAATGCGCATAATGTCGAGCGAGCCAATGACGAAAGAGAAGCAAGACCAGTCAATGAAAACCCAGTCCCAGCCCCCAGCACAGAAGGGGTAGAAAGAGCAATCCAAAAGCTAAAAAATAACAAGTCCACCGGGTCGCATGGCATACCAGCGGAACTTTTTAAATATGGAGGAGATATTTTGATGATCCGCATGCATCAGGTCATCAACAAAGTGTGGGAGGAAGAATACATGCCCACTGAGTGGTCGATAAGCTCCGTATGCCCCATCTACAAAAAAGGCGATCCTATGTCATGCAAAAACTACCTAGGCATATTCCTGCTTAATGTTGCATACAAAATCCTATCCAACGTACTGTGTGAGCGTCTTAACCCGTTCTGCAACACAATAATCGGCACGTACCAATGTGGCTTCAGGACAGGCAGAACAACTATAGACCAAATATTCACACTGAGGCAAACTCTGGAAAAGGCCAACGAGTGTCAAGTCGAGACCCACCATGATCCATCTACAAAAAAGGCGATCCTATGTCATGCAAAAACTACCGAGGTATATCCCTGCTTAATGTTGCATGCAAAATCCTATCCAACGTACTGTGTGAGCGCCTGAAACCGTTCTGCAACACAATAATCGGCACGTACCAATGTGGCTTCAGGACAGGCAGAACAACTATAGACCAAATATTCACACTGTGGCAAACTCTGGAAAAGGTCAACGAATGTCAAGTCGAGACCCATCATCTCTTCATCGACTTCAAAGCTGCTTATGATAGCATCCACCGCCAAGAGCTTATGATGGTGACATCTGAATTCGTGATACCAAACAAACTGATCCAACTGTGCCGCATGACGCTAAACAATACGCAGTGCAGTGTGCAAATGGGTAACAGCTCATCCGAGTTGTTTCAAACATGCACAGGGTTTAAACAAGGAGATGGACTATCATGTGATTTCTTCAACATAGTCCTGGAGCAGATGGTGCCCAAGGCAGGTTTCAAATCAAAGCCCAGCTCCTAGGCTATGCGGACGACATAGACATCATCGGTCGATTAAAGTGAGCTGTGCTGAAGGCTTCACAGCGATTGAAGAATAGGCGAAACTCGTTGGTCTTGAACTGAATGAGAACAAAACAAGGTACATGCTTTCAACAAACAAAGCACCATCTGTCCACCGCCTAGGATAAAACGTCACTGTTGGTAGCAGCAATTTCGAGGTAGTTAAGGAAATCACCTACCATTTAACAAACATCAATCCTACAAACGACACCTTAGTGGAGATCCGAAAAGAATTACCCTAGCGGACCGATGCTGCTTCGGTTTGGCAAATCAACTGGGTTCAAAACTCTTCCTTCGAAAGGCAAAGTGTCCGCTATACAAGATTTTGATCTTATACCAGTTCTACTCTAAGGCGCCGAGTGTTTGACGATAAGTTAAAAAGGGGAATTGATACTGGGCACTTTCGATAGAAAAATTCTTCGACGGATTTTCATTCCCGTATGCGACGATGGCGAATGGAGAAGAAGGTTCAATCGCGAACTGTACAAGCTGTACCATGATGTGGATGCAGTCCAGAAAGCCAAGAAAAGACGACTAAATTTGCTCGGCCACATGGAGCAAATGGACTACAACGGTCCAGCCAAGAAAGTCTTCTCATCGCAGCCACAGGGTCCGAGACGACAAGGTAGACCGAAACTACGGTACAAGGACCAAGTGACTGTGGATGCCAGAGCGCTTGGTTCCGGTGACTGGAGAGAGCATGCAAGGGACCGTACCCGATGGAAAGCTGCAGTGTCTTAGTCTGAGATACTTCATGGGTTGGGAGCCGGTTAAGTAAGTTAGTCCGGAATCGGTATAAAATTGAAGATGGTTTCTATTCCCTACACGCAGAGAATCTAAAATGGGCAATGAAGGAAGAAAAAAGTCTTCGCGAACTCTGTTGACTTTAACAGATTTACTGCTTTAATTAAAACCCATTTCTTCTTAGTTCAAATTTCATTTCTGATAGCTAAAAACGAATGATCATTACTGCACTCGCTGTCCAGTTCTATTTGGAGTATTCCAACATCAACGTCTTGTAGAAACCAATTCTCCTCCAAATAATTTGCAATGACATAAGAAACAAGAAAATCATGAATTAATTGAGGGCTGGCACTGATTGCAGACTTAAAGTCGAATTATTGCCCTTGGCATGTAAAGCAGAGTCTTAACATTCATGAGAATTGTGCTCATTCCAAAAATATATCCGTTAAGTCAGAAATAATCCCCATCATAACCTGACTTCTATAAGTTTGGCTAACAGAGCACTTGATTTGGTGTTCTTCTTTTTTTTGCGTGATGATTTAACGAAGTTTGCCTCTTGTTTGACAGTTTTCCCTTTCCTAAGTTCCATACCCTTTAAATCATTCTTTATTTTCCCAAAAAATATTGAACGAAAAAGGTTAAGAACATAAAACTATGAAATGTGGGTACTCGTCAACTACGGCGTATACTTACTTTTTTTTTAGTTTGCCATGTTTGATATTGAAATCCATTTTTATGTTTTAGAGTTATTTTGGAGTCGCATTTTACGTCTCAATAAAACATTTGTTTTATTATTTCCAAGAAAATGTATCCATTTTCCATTACAACTACGCCACTGCCTCAAACCCCTCATCACATTCGTTTGTTTGAAAAATTCTTATCACAGAAAAAAAAGACATAAAACAACAAACGAGCCCCACACTTGAAGTATCCTCAAAATATTAATTTTATCTCATACGAATCTTTTGCGCGCGCACAAAAAAAAATGTCAAATCTATTTCCAAAACAATATCATGTCGTTACATTTGTACCAAACCAATCCTCCAAAATAGAAAAAAAAATAAATAAAAACAAAAAATACAAAAAAACAGAACAAAGAACCTCAACAACGTCAGCTTTACTTAATGACTTAACCCCAAACCGATTTTCCTCTTTTTTTTGGAGATTTATATCATTTTGACTTGTTTTTATTTATTTTTGTTGAAAGTTTTTTGTTTCAGTAGGTTGGTCAAATGGCCCAAATAGACCGTAAATAAAAATACAAAAAAAGAAGTGAACAGCGTCACGAATTGGATTTCTCAAAATTTACTAGTCAAATGTCATTTTTTGCCAGAAAAGCTTTCTCTCACTCTCTTTGTCTGAAAACTTTCTCTCATGAGAGATGTTACTGCTCAAGAACAAGCGCAGAACTATTTATAAACATTTTGCATGTTGCCTTTACTCGTTCTCATTCTTCAAGCTCATAATCCTTTGTGTGTTGTATTTTTCTGGCACACTCTTGGCAATGGCAAACTGGCAATGAAAATCCAAACTCGCGACATGGAGCTTTTTTTCTCAAAAACTCTCTCATCAGTGACAGTCCTTCCTCGGCGAGTTAAGCACTACTCTTGGTGTTGTTATAATGAATAGTGTGTCCGATTTTTTGCACTGTAGAAGAAAAAAATTAATATCAATCTATAATAATTGGCCTTTTCTATTCAGGTCATAAATTTTAACGCCAACACGGAAAATAGAACAAGAACTCCTTAAGGAACGGTAATCCTTGAAGAATTCACACGGTCCGGGTTGTTCTCGAGGAAAAAAAGAAAATGCGAACTCGTTCACTGGATTCAATTTTTTTATGATTCATTTGTTTGATATGTATTAGCGGTGGGTGCAAAAGAAAACTCCAACTACTTTAACAAAAAAAAGGGGGATCTCCTCGTAGTTCGCCTGGGTGTGTGTGTGGTGTTGTGTAGTGTTTCGTAATGTGCTAACACACAATTCACATTTTGAAGTAAATTTTATAATGAATGCGATGAAAAGAAAGGACAAACCATGCTGCCACTGCTGCAACTGCACAAACAATTGCAACACGAGTTTTTATTAAAACAAATTTATCGCCAACCAACACAGTCGTACACTCTCGACTGCAACAAGGTTACATAAAAAAGAAACAAGAAAATACGACCCACACCCGAAGAAATAAGGAGCAAAGGGCACCCCGAATCGTTGAATAGTGAAAAAGCAAAAAAAAATATAAAATAATTGTTTACTTGTACAAAAAGGAATCGTAGCCGCCGACGACGTTGCCATTGTGTCCGCCGCCATCGTGTAGTCCATTTCGTCGACGTTGTCGTCCTTGTCGTCGCGTGTTAGTGAAATATGTTTTTTTTTATGCAATTCCGTCCGTCCATCACGCATGAATTGTTGAAAATCATCGGCAAATAGTTGAATCCCATGAATCATAACCCTACACATTACTACTAAATGGTTACTTAATCACAAGGACCAAATTTATAGGGGAGTTGTTTTTTATGATCCTTTTTTACAGTCCTCTCCAGTGGCAAAAGGAAAATAAGCGAGGAATATAGTGTCCTTTTGTTTTGTTATGTTACATAAGAAATTAGTGAGACTGTGCGTTTTTATTCCTCGGTGTATTGGTGTGGTGGATGTCCTTTCGACGTTGTTGTCGCTGTCCCTGTCGCTGTCGTCGTCGTCGTGGTCTTGGTCGTCACCGTCAATGTCGGTAAAAATTTTGTTTAATACATTTTTAAGTGAGGGATTTGTCCGAAATTAAACATCCACTGCTCGGGTCACGGTGGCGTATGAGTGATATTTTTTTTTTGTGAAAATTGAAAATTAAAGATTCGCCGTTATGGCTCGACATGGTTAATTAAAAAATGTGTTATGAACCATAATTGAATGTATCTTTTGGAGAGGGTAAAAGGAACATCAGAATCCTTTTAGAATAAACTCATAAACAGTGAAACAGTGGCATTGTACGTCACAAGGATAGCTACCCGAAATTCGTCGGTTATGTGAGTTTGTGTCTGGTTTTGTCGGTTGACTGTGTGCGCCAACGTTATGATTGTGGCAAGAAGTTGTACAGCTGCTGCCACACCACAATTATTGGCTAATAAATGGAATCTAAGTAGAATTCATGTCTTTATCAGACCTCAAGTAGCCATCGTAATGGAACCCCTGTGATAGTAAGGTGAGCCTACATTTAACAAACAAACAAGCAAAAAGCCCCCCACGAATCAAAAAACAAAAAGAAAAGAAACAGAGCAGACACACGCAATATCCCCATAGAGTAAAGAAACAAACAAATCATACACAAAGGCAATGGGTGACGAGCCGCCCGAAGTACGTACATTCAAGGAGAAACTCCTCTTCTACACAACAGCCTTCTTCATTCTGCTCGGAACGTTTAGTATGTTTGCGTTCCTTTTCCTTGTGCCGTTTGTCATCGAACCAGCCTTCACAACCATCTTCATGCAATTCGAAGAAGTGCCAGCACTCTGTGAGACAGTGTATCAAGACACCTTCCATGGAGCAAAGAATTGCTCGTGGGCATCGTGTCGCGAAGGATGCACCAAAGACATATACGTCTGCACCCAGATTCGTGTCAATTATCGACTGAATTTGTACAACTACACGGATGAGTTCAATTTCACTCAATATCACAAAGACTTGGCCTGGGAGGAACGCGTACGACCAAAGGTCAAGCGGACAGATCGTTATGAACGCGCCATTCGTGATTACGAGTACGCGGACGGTATTGGCATGGACGGCACCATGGGTGGCCTGGGGAGCATTAACTTTGACGAGAACAGTCTGCTCGATATAAGTCATAGTCTGTCGGATGATGATGGCGAGGATAACGGCAGCAGTGACACAGACGACGATGGCCAGCCATTCGATCAGATATCAGAGCTCAATAAGAATCTCCTGGCAAATAGTTCGAAATATTTTTACGTCGGAGCGAGATTCTTTCCGAATGTAAAAGGCTGCGGCTATCCACCGATGTTGAACTGTACAATATGGACGAAACGCTACATCAAACTGAAATCGATGTTCCCATGCTATTATTCGAAGGTTGATCCTAGTCTTGTGATAAGTGAATTAGATTATTGGCAGAATACATTGAATCTGGTGTATTCGATGGCTATACCGATACCGTCGTTTATAATTTCGGTAATTTATTTGACATATGCGTATTTTAAGATTTACAATGAGGATGAGGAGGCGGCTCCATTGGATGAGAACGCGGAGGATATTGATTTCGAGGAGGGCGATGAGATGGCAATTAACTCGCATGGCGAGGATTCGGATGATTTGTGTGTGGATGTTATGATACCGAATGGGGGGACGTCGTCGTTGTCACCGGCCGCTTCGCAAATGACACCGGGCTCGGAGATAAATTCGTTTGGGCATCAGTTGAAGGTGCAGATGGCTGATGATATGTCCAGGGAGAGTCTCGATGCGGGCGTGATATCGAATTCGAATTCGGTTCAGGGGTAAGTGTGGCAAAAATCTATTAAAGCATGAAATAATAATAGGTCCTCGTAATTTTCTTGCGAAGCTAGCAGTGGGCTTATAAATCTTGGGGTAAAAATTATTATTTCCTCTTTGATAGACGGTTAACATGAATCTCACACCAAGAATCATATTTTTGATAAATAATTGAGATAAGGGGAAAATTGAAGTTGGCGCCATGAGTTCATACACGAGGGTCAATTATTACTGTGGAACCTGACTTTGTTTCCTGTTGGTAACTTGTATTGAGGGTTTTCAAGAGCAAAGAAGAAAAGTTCAATGACAATTAAGCTTTCTGTTTTTTTTTTCAATTTTTTTTTGCTAGCAACAAGGTAGGCAAAGTCCTTAACTACCTCGAAATTGCTGCTACAAACAGTGACGTTTTGTCCTAGGCTTTGTTTTCTTGATACAAGTTTCGCTGGTTCTTCAACCACTGTGAAGGCCTCAAGCACAGCTCTTTTGGATCGATCGATGATGTCTATGTCGTCTGCATAGCCTAGGAGCTGGTGGGATTTGTTGAAGATAGTGTTTTCCGTGGCCTTTGTTGAAGAAATCACATAACAGCGCATCTCCTTGTCTAAACCCTGTACATATTTGAAACAACTCGGATGAGCTGTTAGCCATTTGCACACTGCACTGCGTATTGTTTAGCGTCATGCGGCACAGCTTGACCAGTTTGTTCGGGATCGCAAATTCAGACATCGTCATCATAAGCTCTTGGCGATGGATGCTATCATAAGCAGCTTTGAAGTCGACGAATGGTGGGTTGGGTTTCGACTTGAAATTCGTTGGTCTTTTCCAGGATTTGCTTCAGTGTGAATACTTGGTCTATAGTTGTGCTGCCTGGCCTGAAGCCACACTGTTATTTGTATTTGTATTTATTAATCTTAATCACTTACAAAGTAAGATATACATCTTGTTAAATATTGCAAGTCTTTAATTAAATGTTAGATTACACATAAATAATAAAAAAAGATAAAAAATTTACATAAAATTAAAGTGAGAGATTTCCCTTTCTTTTAATAAAGTTATTACATTTCATTCATATTAAAAATAACAAAACTAAAAAATTTCAACGAGTGGCCAAATAATTAAAGAGTGTTGTTGAGAATTTTCTTGTGCTTCCTATTCCTCTAATGGAGATTGGCAGAGTGTTCCAAAGGCTAATGGCATGAATAAAAAATTGACGCTGAGAATTCAAATATTTATATCGCGGCGTAACAAGAATGAGAGACCTATTAGAATTAGGAAAGTTCAGTCTGCGATGTAGATAGTCGGGCTCTCCTGTATGAATTACTAGATGTAGGTAGTTGAGTGTCCGAAATTTCAACAGGTTGTCAAGACTACAGCCACAAAGTTGTTGAGAAAGGCGAGAGACATGATCGTATGGCCGCAGATTATATACGAAACGGGCTATCTTGTTATAGGCGACGTTAAGTTTCCTAGACGTCGCGTAGTCCAAATCGCCGAAAACTTCACAAGAGTATAGCAGTACTGGGAGCAAAAGGGTTTTTGCTAACAGAAGCCTTGTTTTTTGCGGAATGAAACCTTGGGAGATACGAAGTGCTCTGAGACTGCCATAAACCTTCCCTATAGAACTATTTAGATGGTCATTCCATGTTAAGGTGCGATTAAAAACCATACCTAGATTACGGGCGGAGTCAACATAAGTTATATTTTGATTCTCTATCTGCAAGGGGCTTAACACAGCTTAATCGAAAAATTTACGAAAGATTGGTAAGGTCTTTGATTTAGAAGGATTAAGGTGAAGGTTGTTTAGTTTGGACCAATGAGAGATAATTTGCAAATCCTCGTTCATCAGAGACACTGCTTCGTCTTTAGCAGATAAAGGTCGGCTGATCAAAAGCTGCACGTCGTCGGCATATAAGTGTATAAAACAATTTTTTACTATATCGGGTAAGTCGTTAATATAGATAGAGAAAAAAAAGTGGTCCAAGTATAGATCCTTGTGGGACCCCATTCGGTACATTAGTAAAGGTGGAAGATTTTCCATTAGCAACGACACACTGTTCCCTACAATGAAGATATGACCGAATAAGTTTGCATGATTCGGTTGTAAAACCAGAACTTAGCTGCAGTCTTCTACATAGAGTTGAGTGATTGACTGTATCAAAAGCCTTGGAGAAGTCTAGTAGAGTTAACAGAACAAAGTGATTTTTATCCATTGCAACTCTAATCTCATCAGTTTCCAAAAGTAATGCATATTTGCAACTTCGTTGGGAGCGGAAGCCAGACTGGCACATGCTAAGAAGGTTGTTGCGTTTGAGATAGCCCTGTATCTGTTTGGAGATTGTCTTTTCGAAAGCTTTGGATAAGAACGGTAAAATAGCTATTGGACGGAAATCTTTAACTGTACCTGTACTTTTCTTTGGAATGGGTATAATTTTTGCTTTCTTCCATACTGATGGGAACTCAGATGTTGTCAAAATAGTGTTAAAGATGTAGGTTATGAAGCGCAAGAGATAGGGAAGTAATACTTTTATGAATTTGGGGTCGATTAAGTCAAGGCCAATAGCATTTGATTTGATGGAAATGATAGCCTCCAAAGTATCTTCCTCGGATATTCTGTCAAAACTAAAAGAACCGCCTGAAAAAGATCGTTCAAAGCTATTGGATTCACTGTTATCAGAAGATGAACATGAAGACGAAAATTTTGTGTTAAGAGCGTTGCAATCGAGGTCGTCGGGGAGGGCTTCTGGTTGTTTTACGAGGCCCAACTCACGAAGATGCTTCCAAGTGTCCTTACTTGAGTTTGATGTGCCAAGCTTTTGCTCATAAAAATTTCGTTTCGCTGTCCTTATCATTTTAACGACCTTGTTCCGCAGTCTACAATAGTTTTGATGTAAAATCTCTATCCGGTATCTTCTCCACTGACTGTAAGCGGCATCGCGTTCTGACATGGCAGAAACGATGTCGCCATTCACCCAGGGAGCAGATTTATGCTTCACCATACACTTCTTGATAGGAACATGAGTATCATAGAGTAAATTAACGTTATGGTTAAAAAAACAAAGTTGTTCATTCACATCAAGCATGTAGTAAATTGAATTCCATTCAACTCGATCAAAATCACGCAGTAAATCTGCTACGTTTAAGTTTTTGAAATCACGGAATTCAAAACTTTGCCGACTGACTTGGCTAGATGATTTAAAACATACGAAAATCATATCGTGTTTCGAAAAACCGGGGGCTTGAAGTTGGTCATAAAGAAGAACACTGTCATTATCACTTGTTAAGTAGAGGTCAATTAATGAACTTGAAGTTTCAGTGAAATGTGTTGGGAGTGAACGATTTATTGGATTTATTGGTACGTGCCGATTCTTGCGTTGCAGGATGGTTTAAGACGCTCACACAGTACGTTGGATATGATCTTCTATGCAACATTAAGCAGTAGTTTTTGCATGACATAGGATCGCCTTTTTTGTAAATGGGGCATAAAGAGCTTATAGACCAGTCAACGGGCATGCATTCTTCCTCCCACACTTTTTTTCATCAAAACACCTCCTCCATATTTAAAGAGTTCCGCAGGTATGCCATCCGACCCGGCGGACATATTATTTTTTAGCTTTTGGATGGCTCTTTCTACCTCTTCTGACGCAACGAACAGACGCTTTCTTCAGTACAGGTACACCCATCCGTTGATTGGTCAAGATATTCTACCCACGTTGTTAATTGGTACCTCAAGGGGAACCCGGTTGAAACACCGAACAATCACCTACAAAACACTGAGGAATAGTAACCGGGAAAAATCCATCAAAAAACTATGCAAAACTCCGTTGAACCCACAAAAACCTTAATGACATAACGGTTGAAAGAAAACTACGTGATAAACCTACATATATAAAGCCTTGTCTAAAAATCTTTTCTTTCAGACTAAAACTGTTTTCAATATTAAACACAAAATCTTACCCAAGGCGCTCTCTGAAAGTATAAGACCTTCTGTGTTTAAAGAGTTCGGCTTTAAGCCACGCAGTTCAACAATTGATCAAATATCCAAACTAAGGTAAAACCTGAAAAAGACCAACCGTTTACTTCAAAGTCCCTTATAACATCTGTTGACGTCTATGTCTGAACTAGGTATTTCAGAGAAGCACTGATTCCCAGCGCCGATTACAGCAAGGGAGATGAGCTGTCCGAGATACCGTGTCTGCCTTCAGACTGCAGGGTCACAGGCTGAACTCCTACACGGATTGGAAGCTGGATTCAATTATTTTAAGAATAGTATTCCTTGATAGCAGGTTTCTATGGCAAAAAGCTGGAAAACCACTCGAACAATTTTGTTGAAACTGTAAAAACTGCTTTATGGTTTTCAGCCGAGATTTTTTTCGCCGGTTTCACCAAGGAACACGAAACTTCAATTCTAGGTCTTCTTCATCTTTTGAAAATATACACGGCCTGGTCTGATCTATCCTTAGAGGACGGACGTTGGTTGCTGGTTGGTCGCGGACGATGCTGCTGATCGGCAGGTACAATGCCCCTGTTGGGTTGGGAAGGATTTCAGGCTGACTTTGATCATTATTACTAAATTGATACTATTACATCATTCAGTAGTAGTAGTAGTAGAGGCGATTTTTGTACAATCGTTCCAGTCAACTTATAATATTTTCCGATAGGAGTGAATGTGAATTAAATAAATAAAGTTCAATTCTGTATGGAAAATTTAAAACATGAAAAAGCATGTGACTTCGTTACAAAATCTAAACTAAATATGCTCCAAATCCTTGTCACAACTGATATTACCTACAGTTTTTTTTTTTTTACAAAAATTAGGTAGTTTGAAAAAGTAATTCCGTTTAACCAATTTAGTTCTTCACTTTAAATGCTTAAAAGTGGTTTAATGGGTTTCATCCGATTCCATATGAAAATCTTATGCAAATCCTCAAACATTATCTTGAAAAACTTCTATGCAGGTTCGTGTCAAAATAGTTCTCTTCATAAGAAATTTAATACGCTTATCAGATTACATCTGTCGAGCAAAGAAATTTATGAACCCTTGAGCTTAAGAGATTTCTTTTGCAGAAAAATCCAAAAAGCACAAAAAAGTACATCACTACATAAATAGATTTAGAACTCTCATATGCATCCTTGTCTTTCCATTTCCACTGAAAATTGAATGTTCAAAAATAAAATAACAAGAACACAAAATATTACAACATGACATATAAACCAAACAATGGAAATGGAGAAGATGTTTCAAAGAACAAAAACAAATAAACAACAATGACAGCCCCCCGCTTTGCATGTTTTTTTATCTTACATCTTGTCATGCAGTACCAAGAAAAATTTCCCTTAACGATGTTTCAAACATACGACAACAGCTACCGAAGAGACAGAAAGACAAAAAAATACAATAACAACAATGGAAAAGGATATACGAGTGTTGCACTTAATTGGAACAAAACAAGCACCAAGAGGAACCAACCTAACCTATTCACGGTGAAAAAAAACAACAACAAAAAGGGGAGAACTCACATTTTGACGACAAGCATCTCCACAGCAAATGGATATCACTTACTTATTCACTTAAGTCTTCCAACGCTCGCCTGCCACCCAGACCCAGCGCCGGCACCTAACAAATACACGAGTCCATGCATAAATTCATGTGTGTATGTTAAGTGATAACAAAATCAAAGAAGAAGAACTTGAAAGGATCAAAAGTACGGCCAAAGTGGTAGATTGAGATACACTCATGTCTATATGTTTGTATGACGTCGTCGTTGAAATACAATTGTGCACTTCAGGACGAAACGAGAAAAAGGATATATGATGGCCCCAAGGTTACCGTATTACCTTTGACCCCTCACATTCCCCGTTGGCCCACCACATTGATTGATTGAAAATGAATCCTCTTCAGAAAGCTTAAACGGGTGGCAAAAAATCATTGACAATTTAATTTGTTTTTCAATTTTGTGTGTTTTTTTTCTGTTTTTCTCTTTTTGTAATTAATTTGATTCCACCGTGCCGGGTGGGGTAGCCAGCAGCCCTCGAAGTGCAGTTGGCAGTAGTTGTCCGTCGGCGTCACTCGTTGTAAATGAAATTATATGCACGGTCGAGTGGAATTTAATAGGCTTTGGAAAACGGGTGTTCGAAGATTCTAAGCAAAATGTTTGCAATGCTCTGCAAATAGCTGATATTAATAATTATTAATTTTCAAAGTGTCTAGAGAAATGAGTGAGGATAACAAATTACCGTAACCTAAATGATTTATAGAGATGCGATTAGATTACAAATTTTAATTACAAGACCCACTTGGAGGATAGTGGAAGAGAAGAAAATAAAATAATTAGCAATGATTAAGAAGAAAGGGGCCTGTTGAGATTTCGAATTAAAAATGTTGATAAATGAAGAGGATTTAACAAGAGTGTCGTGAAAAGCGTCGAAAGATTTATTAATGAAATGCAATTTTTCTTTGTTTTTTGAAAGGCAAATTTATTTCTTGTAAACAGATACAGTCGGCTCATTAACATGGCAGTGAAGCGGAATTTCCTTGAAACACAAGAATGAGGAAGAAGTGTCAGTTATGTACTTTGTTAGCGCCTCTACCGTTGGAAAATGAATAAAAGGCTAGAATTGGATATTTGGAAAACGAATAAAGATTAACTTGGAAGGGCTGATGTTATTCGTGTGCATTGACATTGGTAGTTGAACAAGTTTCAATAGGAAATAGCGGGAAAATCTTCAAGTATTAACGTGCGATTAAAGGGGTTCACATTCCACAACATGGTTATCAACTTCTGTCTTCTTGGCGGATTAGATGACAACACTGTGAGCCCACCTTAATTCCTAATGACGTTTCTGACATTTCTTCGCGAACACACCCTGCACACAACAGCTGCTGTTTGATTCCATTGATTTGACATTTCCAATTATTGTTTTTTGTTTTAAGCAATTTTGGTACAGAATATTAAAATTATATACAGTCACTTTAGTTTGATATGAAATGTAATTTATGCCCCTTCGGTTTTTTTTTCTAATTTGCACCACTCAAGGGATTTTGTATACCCTTTTTATGCCAAAGACACAGTGAGTGTCTGGATTTGGAAAGACAGAGTTCGGAAGAGAGTAGTACGGCTAAAAAATGATGTTCTATACTTGAGAATACGTCCCAAGTTGGGCCCGAGGGTAAACTGATAGGCTTTCCTAGAAGCGCGAGTATTACGGGCGAATTGTTTTAGGGGAGGAATGCAACTGGCTTTTTGACTAGAGCACTTGCCGTAGAAGTAACGATAGAACAGAGAGAGACACGAAACGTTACGACCCAACGGTGGTCTAACGAATGGAATGACGCAGTGAATTAGGGATTGCAATCCCGGAATGATTTTTCAATCCCGGGATTTCGGGATTCAAAAATTTGGATCCCGGGATCCCGGGATAATCCCGGGATTTAAAGAAAAAATAAAAGATATTTGTGGAAATTTTTATTTTGTTTGTTTGACAACTTAAAAAAAGAAATAACTCAATAAAAACTCTTAAAAGCAATAACTCCATGATTATTTAACAAAAAATATTAACTTCTTAAAAAAACTAATTCATAAAAACTCTTTAGAAAAAAAAAACAAACAAAAAATATTAATTCTGACAACGTTCTTTTTTATTTCCATTTTTGATGTCGGAAATTCTACTGCTTGATACATTTGATGTCATTTGCTGCTTTTACGCAATTTTATGGGATTTTACATTCAACCACCACGAATCGCTACTAAAATTCGATACTTTTTGGGTTCAATGTAATTTGTAAAGTCAAAAGTAGCAATCTCTTTTTTGAATGTGTGTGTGAAAGCTATTTAAACAAATTTATGATTAATTGTTCTTCAATTTAAAATATGTACTACCTTGAATTTAAACACAATTCGTAAATTTACGTTCACCAAAATAATTTTTTCAACAAATCTTGCAACAAACACCAAACGTTTTGAATTTTAACAAATATCAAACTGTCCGAAATGTCAAACTCTTAGTATGTGTGAAAATTCGTGTGAGAATATGTGTAAATCTGTCTCCAAAAAGAGATTTCAGAGAAATGTCCGGTAAAAAATTCAATACTTTTCCCAATGTAATTCAGTTAAGGGAAAAAAAATTGCCACACATCCGTAAAGAATCAATTTCTTGGCTCTATGTAAAATCCCATTAGTTTTTTGCTATCTTTTTGAAAATAACCCTCTTCTGCTCACTTTTACTCACCTTTCGTACGTTAAAACTTAAAACTACAAATTTTCAAATTTACCGGTTAATTTACTCCCCAGACGGGGTGCCTAAGTTTACTGAGATAGTATTGGTAAAAACACGCATACTCTTGCAGTAAACTTGGACCGCAGCTTGTAGACATTGTCTACATATCCCTTTTAACTCATCGGTGATCATGTGGTTTCTCTTCTCTTGTCTTGTATTTAAAATGAAATAAGGAAAAAAGTTGTATGTAAATATTTAATCCATTGTATTTCTATTTAGCTAGTACCCGCGACCTGGCAATAGATTGTAGTGCCATCTTGAGACCTGACACATTGCTGTTTTTTACATAAGTTTGGTATTGGGATTTTTTTTTTTTTTTGGTTATGATATAGCACAAAAAGTCGAAAAACCCATGCTTGATTATACTAGGTGTCTTTATATACAATGATTTAATCTACCAATCCCGAATCCCGAAAATCCCGGGATTAGATAATACAATCCCGGGATATAAAAGATTAAAAAATGTACCGGGATCCCGGGATCCCGAATTCCGGTACATTGCAATCCCTAGCAGTGATGTCTCTATCACCGACCATTCTTAGGGCTCTTTTTTGAATACCATACAAGAGGCTTAAGTATGTAGCTGGAGCACCAGCCCAGAAATGAGAGTTGTTGTTCTACTCAAGCTTTGGAGGAATAAAGTAGCCAGATCAGACGGGGAGAATAATTTCTTGCACCGTCTTAAGAAACCCAAGCATATTGTGTCATTTTTGGCGATATCGCATATGTGCGCATTCCAAAAAAAGGTGGTCAATGAGGCACATACCGAGAATCTCGAGATGTTCGGTCTCATTGATGCAAATGCCACTCATGGACAATGGCAAAGGGGGTATATCTCGCTTTAACTATACAAGACAACATTGGGTCTTCGAAGCATTAAACTCTGCGAGGATTTTTGTTCCCGCATTGTACAATGCTGTTTAAGTCAGAGTTTAATGAGCTTATAATATTTTGCCGTTTCAATTCCACATCCGAAGAGGAGGGATGTGAGTCTTGAAATGAATAAGGAAAGCTAAGGGTACTATCGTCAGCGAAACAATTGATTGGATTAGAAGTTACAGACAAGAGATCATTTATAAAAATGAGAAAGAGGGTCGGAGACAAAACGGAGCCCTGGGGCACACCAGCATTTATGTTGTGGGTTTCAGACTTGAATCCGGTATTGAACGGTTCGAAAGAAAGTTTCTAATCCAACGAAGGAGAGATTTATCGATACCGAAAGCACGCATTTTCGATAAAAAAAAACAAGATTTTATCAAATGCATTTGAAATATCAAGTGCAACAGCTGTTGCTGCGAAAGCTGTACTGCATGCCGGTCATTAAGAAGCTTTCGGTCTTCGAGATATTTCTTGAGCTGATACTTTACCAGCGTAACCATGACCCAGAAAGGACGTAAGTGCAATCGAACGATAGGTAGAAGGAGAAGAAGATTCGCTTTTTTTGGAATTGGCTGGTTTCCAACTGCTCGGAACGAGCCCAGAAGAATAGGACAGATGGAAAAGCTTACGCAAGGGTTTTGCCAACACTTCTTCAGAATAATAGCGGGGAAACCATCTGGGCCAGTGGATTTATGTATGTTGAGATCTTAGAACTCTCGCCACTGTTGATTTTTTTAAGTTTTTTGTGCCAACTAAAACCTACTTGGTCCAAATCGACCGATTTAAGACTCTCAAAAAGCACATTGGGTAAGATTTTAGGTGTTATTATGAACAACTCAGATTTCACTTTTTATCAAAGGTTGGTTAATCCTCATCCTCAGTATATCGGGAATCAGTTTCTACCAAGGAATGGTTAAGCAAACCTTAATTTTGGTTCAAATGATTATAAAATGACTCTACCATTTTTCAACAAGGTTTCCATAAGCTAGCTACCATTGGACTTGGCTATGTCTCTTACGGTTGTTATGATTCCTAAGGATTCCACAGGCTCTTGACTAAGCGGATGGGTGTGCGGCGGATGGTTTCCCACTTAGCTTAGTTTCCGTCTGGAGCTCGTCTTCCAAATTTTGTGCAACTCAATCAACAGATACCAATGTACATCAAACAGAAGCCTTTGTCTGTTGTATTTTCGTAAGGGCAGTGGCTGCCAACTAATCCGTGAAAAATGTTTTACCTTCTGATTTCTAATATGTACTTCAAAAGGACGGAATTGACAACATACGTACACAAAATGTCGTAAAAGACCTCCTTGATAGACGACAATACTCTGCTTGAATTTTCGTTTCCTGTCATAGAAGTCATCAAGTTTCGACATTCATATTTGAAATTCCCAGTTTCTCCTTACCGGTTTAAAGATTTTCATTCAAATTTCCTTTCTATTACCAAGTTCCGGTTTATTCTATCTAAGTGCAAGTATCCTTCTATTATCGATATTGTGCCTTAATAAGCCCCACCTTTGAATTGTTGGGATTATTAGTAGAGTTTGCATGTTTAAACAACTTGACATCCTTGATATATTTTTATTACCTTTTAATAAACATAATCAATTTTAAATGCCATCTCTCACAAATATGCAATCAATTAAGAATGTAAACAAATATAGAGTCTTATAAGTTGACAACATTCATCCCACCCTGCAAACAAAGCTAAAAAAAAGCTCCACTCATTTGCATTAATCCGCATCCTTGTGAGATCTACTCCAATATCCAATTTTATATCACTTTTCTCTGTTCTCTTTATCAAGTACAAATTCCTCGCTAGCGCTATTGTTTTGCTTTTTCTACGGACAAAGCAAACTTTTATAAATTTTCCTCGGATGAATAAAAAATCCCATTAAACTCATACATTCGACTACCTCCAAGTGGATATAATGAATTGTTCTACTCGCATTCCAACAAACTGCATCTCGGGCGTCTTCCCACTTTTTCTGCGTGGCGTTTCTCTGAGGCACAATTAAATAGACCAAGACCATTCTACTATTTTACAACCTTTTATTGTATTCCTATTTCCGATCCAACTTGTTGCATCAATGCTTCCATGTTTCTTTCTCATTTTGCAGCCTTTTTGAATACGAAAAGGATTCATTGTTTAACGAATAACGAATCACATAAGACCCTTTTCCATACGGTTGTGCGCGGAACAAAAGAAAAAACAAAATTTTAATTGTCTTTCGTTTTGTCTGTTGTTAATTAATATTCTTTTTGTTTATGTTTGCAGAAACTTGAGCAAGACGATGACGACCAGTATTTCAACTCCCCCTGGGCCGACGGCGGCAGTTTAAAGCGCCAAGTACATGGTTTGGAAAATCTTAAATTTCGTTTTGGAAAGTAAAAACAATAAAAACCACACAAAATTGTAGACAGTAAAGGATATTTATAAAAAATGTCCATAATTATAATTATAATTAGAATAACATAATTTAATTAACTTTTTCACTCTTCACAATTAAAAAATTATATAAATAAATATCATTTACATATTGCATAGATTTTTTCGAATTAATTCATAAAAACACAAAAATTAAAATTAAAATACTAATAAACAGTCGCATTATTCAATATAATTAAACATTTACACTAAAACTCAATGAAAATGCAATAACAAAATAGCTAGCTACAATAAATCTAAACAAAAAATATTTAACATAAATTGCAACTTGAAAATCGGTACAAATTAAACAAAAAATATATAAAAGTATATTCATATAAAAAATTATAAATAAAAACAGAAAACACCAATAAACTATATAATATACTTCTTGTAATTAAAATTATTTCGTAAAAAATAAATTTTCAAACAAAAAATAAAGCTTTAAATAATTTTATTATTGCTGCATTTGTGTAAGCATTTTTGTGTTAAAAAAAAAAATTTAACACAAACCCGCAAAAGAAAATCACACTAAAAAAATCGATTTATATTGATATAGAGTGGCATTAAAGCAATCGATACATTGTTAATTTTTTTCAGTTAAAATTTTATCTACTTTGAAATACCCTGAATATGCTTTTTATGAAAGAGAAATTTTCTTTGACCATTTTTTCCTCATTAATAGCAGTTAATACAAGAAAGAGGATACTTACTATCGGACAAAGAAATACTACTAATAATCGATATAATTAAGTGCCCTCATATAATAATCGATCAAGAACTAAAGAGTCACTGAAACAAAGAGTGGGGTCGGTGTGGAGAGGCCTATCATAAATTTATTGTGGTTGCGTTTTGAAGGAGCATAGTTTCGAAGAAGATAACTTTGACTTACGAGAATGCATACGCTCAAAAGATGTCAGGAATATCCATATATGTATCTAAAATGAAATTCCTAGTGATTTGCCATAAAAATAACGATAATAGGTTCGTTCGATGTAACCACCCCGGGACGCTCCGGTGCTTGTCACTACCCTGAACGGAGATGTCAAAATACTGTAAAATTTATCTGGGTTTGGTTTCACATCGAATGCATTAGTAGTGCTATGTTTTTTTTCTCTTTGTTTTACAGCAACAGCTGATTCGAACAGCTCCGAAATTCTCACCCCAAAAAAACTTTGGGCAATTCAGAGCGCTCCCGGTGCGAGCACTGAATACACATCGAACATGGTGGAAATACTTGAAATACTTGTTCTGCCTGAGCCATTGCGGTCGGTACCAATACCGACCGACGGCTCAGGCAGAACGTCCCTTCCACGAAGACAGCATACACTTCGTTTTTCCCTCATTTACCGCTATACCCACTTTTGCCGCTTCTGTCATAATTCTCACAAAGGCGCCATTGACATCAGGCTGTGTTCTTCCCATTATATCAATATCATAGGCGTATGCGCGATGAAAAGACTTTAAGAAGACATCGCCTCTGGTGTTAACGGTGGAGTTCTTCACTATCTTCTCAAGAATAATGTTAAAGAAATCGCATGACAGTGCATCGCCTTGTCTGAATCCTTTTTTGACATCAGAAGATTCCGTAAGCTCGTTGCCAACCTTGATGGCGCAGCGTGAGTTCTCCATCGTCATTTTGGACAAGCAAACGAGCTTGGCAGGGATGCCAAAACTAGACATAGCTTTAAACAGTTCATCTGTGTAGATTCTGTCATACCCGGTGGTGCGTATCGATTTGGAATTCATAGGTTTTTTCCAGGATTTGCCGCAAAGTGAAAATTTGGTCGAAGGTTGACATTTATAAGGACCAATCAGATTGTTGATGGAAGGCTTCAGACGTTCACATATTACGGCAGAGAGGATGTTGTAGGCGAAGTTAACTGACTCCTCTGTAGTTGGCGCAGTTTAGAGGATCTCCCTTTTTTCAGGATCGAGCAAAAAATGCTGGGGTTCCATTCATCGGGCGTGCATTCTTCCGACCATATCTTACAGATGATTTGGTACATGCTCCTTTCTAGATCGTCGTCTGCTGTTTTGAACACCTCGGCAGCTAGTTCATCTGCTCCAGCGGCTTTGTTGGATTTCAGCCGTGATATTGCCGTTTTCACTTCTTCTTGGTCGGGTTCATGGAATTGTTGGCTATAATCGTGTCCGATGAAAGGCTCCTGCCTGACAGCGGGATTTCGTTCGTTGTCGCCGTTATACAGTCTACAGAGTGGTCTTTCCAAATCCCCATAGCTCTCCATATCTTTCCTTTATTTCAGCGGGATCACTTTGAATTGCCTGCTCGTCAATTTCAGCTGCCAATGGAAGCCTCCGTCGCATCCGTCACGTGCTTTGCTTAAGAGTACCTATGTCTACATACATGTGTATTCTATTGTGCTGTCAGTTAAAAACTTCAACGGTGACAGATTGATGGATTCTATGGATCACCGCCTTTGCGCTGCTTACCCTTTATGCAGTACACATTTTACAAAATAACATCTTCCATGTTTTAATTTTTACTCAAGTTTCTGCAAATGTCAAATTCCAGTGACATATGTCAAATCCCAGTAACTTATGTCATTTTCCATTGGAATGCTTCTGAGAAGAGCAGAAACTTCCGTTTTGAAAACAGAATCGTCCGAAGAATGACACATTCATCATAACCCGTTCCATTCGAGAAGAAATGTCAAAAAAGACCGAAGGAAAACGACATTAATGAATTTGTGTTCCTGGTCACTCCGGATATATATCGCTGTGTATGCATGATACAAGAAACTTTAAACACAAACAAAAAAATTATGTGTTCGATTATTTAATGCAACTCTATTAAAAAATAAATTTGGACTCAAGTATTATCTACACATTAAATGTGCTTTTGAAATTGTACATTTAGAATTGCCTGCACTTTTATATTTTTCTTTTCTCATAATAATTATATTTTCCCTTTCCTTTTAAGATAAATCGCAACATCATCACTATTCTATATAGACTACACTATATTTATTAAAAAATGGAAATAAAGTTTATCTACCTATATTTAAAAATTTAATAAAAAAAATGTGATCAACTTAAATATTCTAACTCATTGGCTTTTGAACAAATTAATAAACACTTGTATTTAGTAAAATAAAAAAATTAATATTTACATATATGTTGAGCATCTTAAATGTAGATATCTATTTTAAATCGTGCAATATACATAAAAACATAGATATTCAACAAAAAATAAAACAAACAAAGTATCATAAACTGATTTATTGCTAAACAAGATCAATTGGTTTCTTATGAGTATAGTCTTACTGTATGTTTTTTTTAAGGAATCAAACAGAACTATTGCAACACTGAGCGCGTTTCGAAACCTAGTGACTACGTAGTCAATTCGTCCTGATTGGTTGAAAACAACTAATCAACCAATCAGAACGAGTAAGTAGTCACTAGGTTTCGGAATGCGCTCACCGTAATCCCTAAATTGACACACATAAAACTAGCTTCAACAAATACAAATCATTGCGAGGAGACCTAAATGTCAAACGAGTTTTGTTTTTTGTTTTTTGCGCAAAAAAGTAAATTCCGACAGTTCCAAGATGTCAGTGAAATTTTGTTAGATGGAACTGACCTAGTTTATCTTTTAACCCGCCCATAGTGAATGGAGATTTGGAGAATGGGAACAAATCACACATTTCTCCAAACAAACTAGTCCAGTTCCTGTCAAACCAAATTAAATTCTCTGACAGCCATTTGAAGCTAAACAACAATTCAAACAAATTGCATTCGACTAAATTGACTTTTCAAAAGTCAAAACTTAAATTGAAAAAATATTGATTCAACCTTTAAAGACTACATCGCGCTTGCCAAAAACTCCCTTTCTGGCACAAAATCCAATGCCCTATTATTATTTTATTGTAATTCTTTGTCTTCACCTTTTTTTTATATTCTCATTTTTATTGACACAAGCGGTCATGTCAAATGTCAGAAAACATTTCAAAGTTATTGGTGAGTTTTTTGTTTGTGTCTTTCTTAATATCCACCCACTTAACCATCGGTAACCCATTTGGCTATGCCAACATCAACAACAATGTTCATCACATACGAATTCGAAACGAAAAAAAAACAAAATGATGGATGCACACAAAATGGTAGCATACATAATATCCTTTTTTGTCGCATTTTGTTTTTGTATTCAAATAATAGGGGGAGCAAGTGAGGCTAAGAAATTCCACTGCCAGAGTGGGTGGCATTGAGTTGAGTATACAATTTTGTTTGTTTGTCATTTTCAACTAGAACAAAAAAAAAAAAGAAAGAAGAAAAATTATTTATTTTCGTTTGGGGTTGTCTAGCATTTAAATTGTACTTGACTGCAGAAGAAACTTTTTTTTGGCGCAATGCCAAATGTGTAATCAGTCAAAACGGCAAAAGGACCGCCTAATGATGCTCAATTGCTTCAATAGACGGGGCAAGTTCTCGTTTGTGTTCATAAGCAAAGACAAAATGTCAAAATTGCATCCGTGAGTTGTTGAATCATTTCTTGATTTCGCTTATAACAGAGGGATTCAGCCATTTGTTGCATATTAATGAGAAATTAATTAGTTCTTAATTGTACTAGATTTTTGTTTTCGAATGTCAAAATGCCTAAAAATCTTAAGACAGTGATAATCTTAAAACCTTATCATACATGTTAAGTTTTGGTCTAATAATAAGCAAATGAAAATAAGCAATAACGGTTATTACTCTAAAAACAACCTTGTTTGATTCTTGTATGTTGTCAAATTTATTTGTTAAGGTTTATTTTTATACAACAAAAAGTTCTAAATGGATGGATTAATCAGTATTGTTCGGGTTTCAACAAAACGTAACGTAATAATACGGCTGCTAATGTCAGAAATGTCAACTTTACTTAACAATTTCTTATTACTTATTTATTTATTTATTCTAAAGTGGTCACCCTGTCCTATGATTTTTAAATTCTAGAAAATAGCGGTGATGTGATGACATTTTCCGTCATTTTTTCACCGCCATTTTGGTGGTAAATATACTTACTTACTTACTTATGGTGGCGCTACAGTCCAGGTCGGACCAGGGCTGTCTCCAGTTTCGCTAGCCAGGTTGGTTCAGGTCCTCTACCACCTGTGTTTTCTACCTGAGTCGCGGTCTTCTTCTTTTGCGACGTCCTTACGAGTTAGATTCGAAGACTCTACGAGACGGAGCATTATCTTCCATTCGCTCTACATGACTCAACCATCAAAGTCGTCGCTGAACAGCGAGTACAGTTCTTGATTGAATCTTCGTTTTCATTCTCCATGTAGACTGGACCAAAAATCACTCCAAGATTTTTTTTCTCGAAGCAGCCCAAAGCGTTTTCATCGGATATTGTCATGGTCCATGTCTCTGCACCATACATTAGGACCGGGATGATTTCTACATTGATACTCTAGTTGCTCGGGAGAGGACTTTACTGCTCAATTGCCTTCTAAGTTTACAGAAGCAGCGATTGGCAAGATTGATCCTTCGTTTGATTTCAGTGCTGGTATTGTAGTCTGAGTTTATAGCGGACCCTAGGTAGACGAAGTCCTTAACTACCTAGAAGTTAAATGTGTCTATACTAACGTTTGCTCCAAGATGGCCATGTTGGTTGTCCTTTCTTGTTGACAGCATTACCCCTCGTTAACCGCTAGACCCATCTTCCTAGCCTCCGTCTCAAGACTCACGAACGCTCTACTGACATCATGCTGTGTTCTTCCAATGATGTCAACGTCGTCTGAGTATCCTATAGTACCTGGACGGACCTTTGAAAGATTGTGTCTCTGGCGTTGACGTTGCACAATCTTTTCAAGAATGATGTTGAAGAAATCGCATTGTCAGCGCATCGTCTTGTCTAAAGCCTTTTTTGACATCAAATGCATCCCTTTGGTTTTTTCCGACCATGATGGAACATCGTGAGTTTTCCATTGTCATCTTACACAGACGGACGTGTTTTTCTAGGATGCCAAAACTTGACATTGCTCAATATGTAGTTGGTAGATGCTGTCACACGCGGCCTTCAAATCGATGAAAAGGTGGTAGGCATGGATTTAATGTTCCTGGGTCTTCTCCGAGATCTACTGTAGAGTGAATAACGAAAGGCTTCAAATTTTAACACAGCATGGCAGACAAGATCTTGTAGGCGATGTTAAGGAGACTTATACCTCTGTAGGTGGTGCAGTTCAGGGGATCTCAATTCTTGAGGATCAGCATACGATGCTGAGGTTCCATTAGTCGGGCATGCTTTCGTCCGACCAAATTTTGCAGATGAGCTGGTGCATGCTCCCAACCAAATCATCTCGGACTGCTTTGTACAGTTCGGTGGCTAGTGGCTAGCCCGTCTGCTCCAGCGGCTTTGTTCGCCTTAAGTTTAAATATCGCTATCTTTACTTCGTCAATGTCGGGTGGGTGGAATTGTTGGCCTGCTCCACCCAAATTGATTGGTTCTATAAAGCTGGCGGAATTTTGCTCGTCATCGCCATTATACAGCTGGAAAATTGGTCTCTCCATATCCTCAGCACTGACTGTGGTCCCACGTTCCACTACGATGTTCCCATGATGGTCTCTACAGTCTTTGGTTCGGGGTTTTAAGCCCCTGGTGGTTTGTTTAACCTTTTTTGTAAAACTTTCGAACCTCGTTCCTGTGACATCCCTCTATCTGCTAGATCGTGCGAATCTCATGCTCTCTTTTTTTCTTTCTGAGAAGTTTGTGCTCCTCTCTCCTTTTCTGCTCGTAGAGCTCGCGAGCTGCTCGTGTCCTTCTTTGCAACGCCGACGCTTTGTATGCCTCTTGTTTAGCTGCATGTGTTCACCGACACTCATCGTCAAACCAGGGGTTTCGTTGTTGGGGGCCGTGTAAACACTAGCACTTCAAAGGCGGCATCGCTGATGGCTGCTTGGTAGTGTTGCCACTGGTTCTCTTCATTTTGTGCTGGCAGCAAAGGACTTCTGAGGAGATTTTCGGAGACACGATCGGAAAAGGATTTAGCAATCTCTTGTGATTGTGGCTGTTTGACATCGAATTTTTTCCTAGCATTTCACGTGTTGCCTTGATTGGGATATCCGTATTCGTACCTTGGCTACAACAAGGTAGTGGTCCGAGTCGATGTTGGCTCCTAGGAATGTGCGGACTTCTTGCATGCTAGAGTAGTGTCGTGCGTCGATCGCAGTGTGATCAATTTGGTTGACGGTTGATTGATCAGGAGATTTCCATGTCTCCTTGTGGATATTGACAAGGTGGAATCACGTACTTGCTACCATTACGTCTCGCCCTGCAGCGAAGTCGATTAGCCTTAATCCGTTATCGGATTACCCACAGTTACCCAGCTTAGCATTAAAATCTCCAAGGACAATTTTAATGTCATAGCCAAGGCATTGCTCATAGGTCTTGTCAAGGACCTCGTAGAACCAGTCTTTGGTGTCTTCATCCTTTCCCTTAGTGGAGGGGTGAGCGCAGATGAGGCGTATGTTTGTGAATTCAGCCTTGAAGTGGATTGTCGATATGCGCTCATTCACTGAGTGGAAACTCAAGACTCAGGAGGAAGAGTCGAGTCCCAACTACAAACCACATCCAATTAGACGCTGATTTCTGTGACATATAGACGCTGATTTTGTTCCCGCTAGCAGTCGCCGGAGTAGATATCACAGTTGTCCATTTTACGTATGCCCGGACCATCCCATCGCATTTCTTGGAAGGCGATTATATCTGCTTTATAGCAGTCTAGGGATTTCGCTAGTTGTACGGCTGGCTGTTAAGGGACCTAACATTTCAAGTGCAAAACCGAAATTCGTTGACCTTAAATCATTTGCGTGGGTCGTCATCATTAAGTCCGTCCGTATCCGAGGCTTGTCGATGGTTCGGAATTATAGTCCTACTTCCCTACAGAATAAATTCCAGTGAAAAGGAAAATCTTAGAAACATTTCAGAGCCGTAGAAGTCTGAAAATTACTGAAGCTGCCATTAAGTTGACATTTCTGACATCATCGTTCAGATGTGAATATGGCATTTGGTACGAAACGTTTCCTGACAGATTAATCTTAAATTTTGTATATTTCTTTCAATATGAAATGTTTGATAAAAATCTTAGATTAAACAATGAAGAAAGGCTCAAAAATTTTTAAGAAACTTTGTTTGCATTTCCAAAACGTTGGCGTTGCCACTTGAATCCATTACAAGCACAACTGCTTTGAAAGTACTACAAACATTTATTTTCATATTTTATCAAAAAAAATTAACTTAGTGCTTTAAACAATTTACAAATTGTTAATCGTAAAAATATATTTAAACCCTAAGACCCTAAAAATTAAATAAACAACTTATTTACTCAAAGGATCTCGATCCTCGATCTATAAATAGTTTCAAAGAAACATTCTTTAACTCACAATCATATTATACAAAAAAAAAATAATAAACATAAACTCAAAAATAACTCTCTTTCTCCCAAATATTAAAAACAAATATAAATATCTGCAATCCAAAAATTATAGTTTTTAAAATAAAATTAGATTAAAATTTAATCGATGCAAAGAAATATAAATATTAAATTATTTAAGCAAATCGAATAAATCTCAAAATTAAAAAAAAAAATCTTAGACCAAAATCTCTTAGAATTAAACTTGACGTTTGAAGTAAATAAAAATCACTAGAATATAAACACACCCTTTCTTAAATTGAAAAAAAAAGTTAAATAGATTAATTTAACTTAAAAAAAAAATTAAACATATTTCAAATTAGTTTTCAAATGTAAAAATATAAATATATATTTTTTAATAAATTTATTTATTTTTTAATGATTACGCTTAATAAGTTCTAAGTGGATTAAAAAAACACAAAGCACAACAGCAGCAAAAGAAACACACAAAGTTACCTATAGGGTAGGTAATCTTGAAGAGAAACAAAAAATATTTTATTCTTTTCGAAAGCAAATAAACTTAAAAGCGATCTATAGCTAGCGAAAATCGCTTTTAAAAAAGTCATCAACAAAAAATCAATTTCAAGATAATGTAAATAACAAAAAACAATCTAGGTAAACAATTAAAATAAATGATATCGTAAATTAAAAAAGAAATCAAACGGAGTCATCTAATGGAATAGTTTTGACTCTTATTTGTATATGAAACAAAAAAAATATAGAAGCTAAAAGTGAGAACGAAATAAACACTCAATTACGCCCATAAAAATAATCGTTTTGAGCTTTTTCATTGCAAATTAAAATAACGAAATGCGAAATGATATGAAATTCACAAGAAAAAAATAAGAAAATGTTGAAATATTATGTAATAATGTTATGTTGAGAGAGAAACTTGAAGTTACATTATTTAAAAGCAAAAAAACAAGAAGGAAAGAATTATCTATACTAACTGGACATAAAAAAAAGAATAAATTATAAACAATATAAAAAATGTTGTGAAAGCTTTAAATTAAAAATAATAATAAATTGTTTTATTTAATAAAAAAAATCAATAACAATTGATGTTGTTCGTTTGCTTTAGAGGAATATAAGAAAGAAATCATTTTTGACAGTTCTCAAAGCATTCAATGGAGCAAAAGTGACAGTTCTGATCTGTGGCGTAGGTAGGTTCCCTTATGTCTTTTTTTCGATCTCAGTTTAACGTATAAAGGCAGATGTAACGTTTAACTACTACAGAAACGAGCGCTTGCTTTAGATAATGAATTGAGACTCAACTTTACTTTCGTTAAGCACTATTCACATGAGCACGAACAACGAATGAACGAAAATTCGTCGCTTTTGACATTTCTTTCATATGAGAGTTTTTAATTCGTCGACTTTTGAGGTTATACAAGCTCGAACATTTTGTTCGTTGGGAGTGTGGATGTTGTGGAACATAAACTATACTTCTATCGTTTTGTTGAGAATTTGTAAGGAAATACGGCTTCAAACGTATCTAAAATCACTTTTCTTCATTGATTGACCATTTGTTGACCAGTTTTGCTTACGGACGTAAACTGGGCTGCATTTCGCTTTCTAAGGCCGTGTGCGAATTCAGTTAAAATTAGGTTAAAACTTGACGTTTGGTTAAATTTTGACACTTTGCATTGAATGTGTTAAAATTAGACTAGCTGCGGAGCAGGTTCAAATATGACAGTAGTGGTTAAAAATTCATCCAAAAATTCATCGAAAATTTGGCAACTGACTGGATTTGTTCATTTTTCTGAAGAGAGTCAGAGATAACGGCTACCGGTTAATCGTAATACGGTGATAAGTAGCACTAGGTTTCCAAGACGAAAGATCTACACACTAATTTGGCGATCTCCAGATGGCCGAACAGCCAATCAAATTGACCATGTGCTAATCGGTGCAAGGCACGCATCTTAAAAGTGCGCACTTTCCGAGGACCACTTTCTGGTAGTGGCCAAGTTTAGAGCTCGATTATTATCAAACGACAAAAAAACATGTGCGGCCGGCCCAAAGAAAAAAGTTCAACAGCGGTTGCCTTAGCACTCCGGAGAATGCAAGAGACTACAGTGAACGCCTGAGTGAGCGACTCTCCGCCGTCCTCCCAAGTACCACAGATGTCAACACCTTGTGGAACCGCTATCGGTTCACAAGCCACCCCCGAAAAAGAACCCGTGGTATGATGATTAATGCGCAGATTTGAAAAGAGAGAGGGAAAACAAGAGCAGCAAGAGAAGAGTACGGAACAAAAAGGAGATATGAGAAAAAGACCCTGCGAAGGAAGAAAAGAGCATCTGCAGTTCCTCAGCTCAAAGATCTCGAAGAGTAACGGGCCAAGAACAACACCCGACGTTTCTTTAAAAAATCGAAACAATCAGCTTCTGGCAAACGACACCTAAGTGGAGATCCGACGAAGAATTACCCTAGCGAACCGCTGCTACTTCGGTTTGGCAAAACAACTGGGTTCAAAACTCCTCACTCGAAAGACAAAGTGTCTGCTTTACAAAACTTTGATTTTACCAGTCCTACTCTTCTCTAAGGAGAATAATTAATACTGGGCACTTTCGAAAGAAATATCTTCGGATTTTCAGTCCCGTATGCGACGAGGGCGAATGGAGAAGAAGGTTCAACCGCGAACTGTACGAGCTGTACCAAGACGTGAATGTAGTCCAGAAAGCGAAGAAAAGATGACTACATTGGCTCGGCCACATCGAGCGAATGGACGACAACGCTCCAGCCAAGAAAGTCTTCTCTTCGCAGCCCCCCCAGGTTCAAGACGACAAGGAAGACTGAACCTACGGTACAAGGACCAAGTGACTGCCAGAGCGCTTGGTTTCGGCTACTGGAGATGGAGAGTGCATACCAGGGACCGTTCCCGATGGAAGGCTGCAGTATCTCAAGCTGAGATCCTTCAAGCATTGTAAGCCGAATAAAGTAAGCACATAATGTAATTGTTTTTTCATGGATGGCCACCAAAATTCACAAACTATTGCAAATGAAAGATGTTTCCGTAACTACAAATCCGTCCGTTATGGGTAACGTGTTCACGTGACAGTACGGAAGAGGAAAATCCTAGTTTCCGTTACCTGCGCTCATTATTACTAGCCCTTAAGTCGCCGATATCAGACATGAACTGAACGGGAAATTCGTAAGATAATTCCTTGTGCCAAGTTTATGCATACGGTTTGACCCCACCAAGATCTAGTTTAGTAACCGTATTTAATCCTCGGATCAACTATCGGTGCTACTTCAAACAATTTTTTTTGTTGTTTAATCGAGGTTCAGGATTAACCTTTGGATTTCATAAGTGTAACAGAAGGACAACCGAATATCAAATTGACCAAAATTGAAAACAGACCTTGGTTTCATTTGATATGTTCAAGAATGAACCTGGTTCAAAGTTAACTCCCTGAGCTCAACCGGGAAGTTGTCAAATTTTGAATGTGATAGATAGACAATACTTTTTTTTATTTTCAACTACACAAATTGTAAGGGTATTCACGTAACGAGATAATTTCCTACTTTGCGGACAAATAGAAAATTCCGTAAATGATTTAAATGAACACCCCAGCAGAAAATAGTTGCGTAAACAAGGGAAACAAACAGCTGTTTGTTAAACGTCAAAGTGAATTTGTTCAATTCACGTCATTCGATAATTTATGTTAAAGTGATTCTTTTTTTTATTCTAATTACATTTTAATTTTTGCTCTTCAAGATGCCAAGAAGTAGTTTTAAAACAAAATTCATTCAATTGTATGAACAAATCACTTTAAATGATGATTGAGCGCCAAATTAAACGTCAAAATAAACGTCATAAATTTTATCAGGTTTTTTTTCTGCAGTTTCTGCTTCAAATTTGTGAGATAAAATTCTACGATTTGCAGAAAATTTTTCCCATACAAATTTTGACAGCTCATTTCTACCGATAGAAAATTCTACGGTTTCTACGGTTTCTATGGGTTTTCCGCGTTTACGTGAATACCCCTTGTATGAAGAATTCCACTGAAAGAAATAAAAAAAAATGTTCCATTCTGCATGAAACACGTCCATTTTAATAAAACTCACATCTTCTCAAACATATAGTTATACCTCTTTGAACTCGTTCATTTGTCATTTCACCAACAGCTGATTCACAGCACTGCCAGCAGTCTCATTATAAACAGTTATTTTTCTGTCATTCGATTTGACAGGTGTTTTGCATTTTTCTTGTTTCTTCAACTTCTTTTTTTCATTCGCATTCCATTCTTTTATCTTGTCAGGTAGAATGTGTGTAAAGTGAAAAATTTTTTGTAAACATTTTCCAAATCGAAAAAAAACACCGTAATCAAATTTTCCTGGTCCTGCATTGAAGTTACACCAGAATAACTTCTCTGAAAATGGACACAAAAAAGGATATTTACAACTTGTGGGTGCAATACACAACAAAAGTAAGATTCCATTGGCAATGGGACCCAGTGCATTTAGGGTTAAAAAACGCATTTTCATGTTTTGTTGAAAATTGTGTTGGATTATCGGTTTTTCGTTCTTTTATTAACTGTGGACTACGCCTTGTCCCCCTGGGAAGATATTTTAGTAAATTTGTCGGAAAAGAAAAAAGTTATTCAAACACCTTCCCACGTAATCAGTGAAAATACAACTTTTTTTTTTGTTGTTGCGTCGACGTCGTTTACGGTGATAGTGTGTGAAGAATAACCCCCTTTTTTTCAATGGAGCTTGGGTGGACGCTTCCCCATACCCAGAGCAGTTAAATGCTTATATAACATCTTGATTGGCTTTAATTTTGTTTACACCGTTTTCTGTTTGGTTGATTTCTCACTTGTTTGATGTTTCTTTTTTGGCACAGAATGATGAATCCTACTTTCGAGAATTCATTGAACGCTTTGTGACCATTTGGAAGGATCAAATTGTCATCGATTTGGAACACTCTCAGCCATGGGATGAGGTCAAGCCAGACAGTGGTCCGCATTTGGGACGACTGCCAGACGAGCTATTGCCGGCTATTGGCAAGTTTATTATCATTGCTCGCGACCAGAGTGAACAAGTTAGTAGATGACCTTATAGAATTGGACAACGATGTTTAAATTTGTCTTCTTTTGCAGGGAGAACTCACCGAAGAGTCGCTCAGGGAAATCGCTATTCTAATTGACTGTCTAATCATCATCTGTCGACACTTTGAGAACATCCTGGCAGTGATCAAGTACGAGTACAAATCGAATTTGATTGCAATTCTCGGGAATGTCTTTAAAACTGTAAGATTCTTGAAATACAAGACATGCAGGCCATGAAACCCCTCACTTTTCAGGCATCGGGGAGTAAAAAAGCCTCTCCGGCTACAGTACAAGTCTTCAAGAGCTTCTCACACTTCCTCGAAGTCATGTACGATCCATATTTGACGTGGCGCAGCTTCCTCAAAGGAATCATCGCCGACTATCAGCAGCTATCATACAAACCACATTCCGTTCATGTTGAAATCATTCCCTTCATTTATGGTAAGACGATTTGCTTTCAAAAAGGTGAGTTCTCAATTCTAAGGGTACTCTGTTCCAGATTGCTTTCAAAACGACGAAATAATGAGGTTCTTTGCAATTGGAACCTCTTTGATCCACGTTCTTGGTGCTGTTGTGTCCGGATCACAGGTAATACTTCAGAGTTATGTCTTCGTCGCTATTTTTTGTTCCTTTTGCTTTCTATCCGCGCATATTAACCTCAACACAGAGCTGTCAAAAGATTCACCTCGTTTACATGAACTATCGAGTCGGATTTTAATTGCGAGTCGATTTTCCATGTAAACGAGGTTTCTGTTGAAAATAAAAACAAATGAAGAAAATATTGCAGAAAACCTTAACAGCTACTGTCAGAAATAAGTCGGCTTATATGTCCTCTACTTCTTATGGTGATGGGATAGATAGTTGTGATGATTCGGTGAGTCTAACAGTTTTGTCTTCTAAACGTCTTTGTTCTTAAATTTTACTTAAAAAAAGCATGAGTTTGCATGGAAACGCACAAAAAATATTCAAATACTCACCACAAGTTGAAATTTACGTTTTTAATGATTGCCTGCTTAGCTTCTAGACTGACAACATTGTAAATTTGTTTGGAAAGCAATTTTAACATTTTAGTTTTAAACAGTATTTTAATGCACGAATGTTTTCTTAATTTACGTAAAACACAAATTCTAATTTCCTAATGTAACGAAATTTAAGAATAAAATACAAAAAGCTTTTGGGAAGAAGGAGGACCTCAAGAAGAAAAAACGATACACTTCTATACAGACGGTTCAAAAACCAACAACGGCGTTGGAAGTGGTGTCTACTCGAAACAACTGAATCTCAGTCTATAGACTTCCCAATCAAAGTAGTGTGTTCCAAGCAGAAGTAATGGCGACAAAAGAGGCACTATCCTGGCTCAACGTATTATCTTGCAAGGATAAACGTATCTTCTCGGACAGCCAAGTCGCTCTCAAATCTCTCGCGTCTGTCTCCACAAATTCTCTTAATAGTCCAGGACTGTCGATCATCTCTGATTGAGATGACAGAACAGTTTAACATTCACCTCATTTGGATGCCGGGCCACAGAGACATTCCTGGAAATTGCAAAGCTGATCAGCTCGCCAAAAACGCAACACTTCTGCCCACTGTTAGACGGAGACACAACATAGGAACACCACTTGCTACATGCAAACACCTTTTCAAACAATATGCTCTAGAATCAACAAATGCTAGATAGTTACAGGGTACCACCTGCCTAGGAACTAAACAAATATGGCCATGCATAGACGTTAAGCGGTCAAAAGGCTAGATCTCCCTGAGCAGACAAAGTATAAGCTCTGCCTCATAGGGAGACATGGTTTGAGACTGGGGGTCTACACTAATGACTTCTGTAGAAGCTGCTTGGACGAGGAGGAAGAGCAACCTTTCATCGAGAACGGTCCTTCGCATGCACTCTCCAGTCGCCGAAACCAAGCGCTCTGGCATCCGCAGTTACTTGGTCCTTGTACAGCAGGTTCGGTCTTCCATGTCGGCTCGATCCTGGGGGCTGCGATGAGAAGACTTTCTTGGCTATAGCGTTATCGTCCATTCGCTCGATGAGGCCGAGCCAATGTAGTCGGCCTTTCTTGGCTTTCTGGACGACATCCACATCTTGGTACAGCTCGCACAATTCGCGGTTGAACCTTCTTCTCCATTCGCCACCGTCGCATACAGGACCGAATATACGTCGAAGAATTTTTCTTTCGGAAGTGCCCAGTATCAATTCCCCTTTTCTACTTATCGTCCAACACTCAGCACCGTAGAGAAGGACTAGTAAATTCAAAGTTTTGTACAGCAGACACTTTGTCTTTTGAGTGAGGAGTTTTGAACCCAGTTGTTTAGCAAAACCGAAGCAGCACCGGTTCGCTAGGGTAATTTTTATTCGGATCTCCACTAAGGTTTCGTTTGTGGGATGGTTGTTTGTTGCTGCCTGAACTCCTTAACTACCTCGAAATTGCTGCTACCAACAGTAAGGTTTTGTCCTAGGCGGTGGACAGATGTTGCTTTGTTTGTTGATAACATGTACTTTGTTTTGTCATTCATTTCAAGGCCAATGAGTTTCGCCTGTTCTTCAATCGGTGTGAAGGCCTCAAGCACAGCTCTTTTGGATCGACCGATGATGTCTATGTC
This sequence comes from Sphaerophoria taeniata, assembly GCA_943590905.1. Classification (NCBI taxonomy): domain Eukaryota; kingdom Metazoa; phylum Arthropoda; class Insecta; order Diptera; family Syrphidae; genus Sphaerophoria; species Sphaerophoria taeniata. The sequence goes on from OX016541.1 coordinate 151,737,164, forward strand.
GTCCGCATATAGCCTAGGACCTGGGTGGATTTGTTGAAGATAGTGTATTCCGTGCTCATACCTGCCTTGCGCACTATCTGCTCCAAGACTGTTGTCTAAACCCTGCGCATTTTTGAAACAACTAGGATGAGCTGTTACCCATTTGCACACTGCACTGCGTATTGTTTAGCGTCATACGGATCAGTTTGCTCGGGATCCCGAATTCAGACATCGCCATCATAAGCTCTTGGGGATGGATGCTATCATAAGCAGCTTTGAAGTCGATGAAAAGATGGTGGGTTTCGCTTTGTAATTCGTTGGTCTTTTCCAGGATTTGCCTCAGTGTGAATATTTGGACTAACGTTGTTCTGCCTGGCCTAAAGCCACACTGGTATGTGCCGATTATTGTGTTGCAGAACGGTTTAAGTCGCTCACACAGTACGTTGGATAGGATTTTGTATGCAACGCTAAGCAGGGATATGCCTCGGTAGTTTTTGCAAGACAAAGGATCGGGCATATAGAGCTTATCGACCATTCTTCCTCCCACACTTTTTTGATGACCTGGTGCATGCGGTTCATCAAAACACCTCCTCCATATTTAAAAAGTTCCGCAGGTATGCCATCCGACCCGGCGGACATATTATTTTTTAGCTTTTGAATGGCTCTTTCTTACTTTTCTGTGCTGGGGGGTTGGGACTGGGTCTTCATTGACTGGTCTTGCTTCTCTTTCGTCATTGGCTCGCTCGACATTATAAGCATTCAGCAGCTGTTGGAAGTGCTGCTTGAAAACATCTACAATTCCCTGTGCTTCGGTGACTGGGTTTCCTTCACTGTTTTGAAGAGCCTGCGTCCCGGTTCCGAAACCAGGAGCTAATTGCTCCGACCTTTTAAAGAAACGCCGGGTGTTGTTCTTGGCCCGAGACTCTTCTAGATCTTTGAGCTGAGAAACTGCGGAAGTTCTTTTCTTCCTTCGCAAGGTCTTTTTCTCATTTATCGTTTTTGTTCGGTACTCTTCTCTGTCTACTCTTATTTTCCGTTGCAGCATCTGCAAACGTGCATTTTCTCCGTCTCTCTTTTCAATAACGCGCATTCATCATCATACCACGGGTTCTTTTTCGAGGGTAACCTATGGTAGACTCGGCTACATTTTAAATTATTTCGCGATATTGTTTCCATAAGGTGTTGACGTCTGTGGAACCATGGCATTTGCTTCTCGGAAAGTGCGCACGTTTAAGATGTTGGATGCGTGCCTTGCGCCGATTAGCACATGGTCGATTTGATTGGTGGTTCGACCATCCGGAGATCGCCAGGTTGCTGTGTAGATCTTCCGTCTTAGAAACCTAGTGCTACTTACCACCTTTCTTGTACGCGATGTTTAAAAGACGTATGTAGGTCGCCTTTCTTGGTACATTACAAACCTTAAGGTTTAAGCATCAAGCATAATTTTTGGCCATACGGAATGCGTATCGTCTATCGTCATCGCCGTTTTCACTTTCTCATCATCGACCGCTGTTCCACTACGATGGTCTTGAATCGTATTCACTCCAATACAAAGCGATTCCACAGTATTTTTTTTTTTTGCACAAATAAACACCTCAAGAACACCCTGTTTTTACATGACAATTCCACAATTTGAATTCTCCTTTGTAAACTTAAAATCTCTCCCTGGTTTGAAACTAACATTTGAAACAAAATCCAACAGCGAAATGGAATGCGCGCAATATGCCCAGCAACAATATCAGTTCTCATGAAACTCCTCTCCAAATGGGAAACCGAAAACGGCCTCCGTAACGTCTCCTTAAAATGTTGTGCCCTCATGATAATGGTTCTGCAACGATCTAGTCCCGAAGAAGTAAGTAAACCCGCAAAACTCTCAAATCAAGCTAAAAAACTGCTTTGTTTTCTTTAAACTCAAGCGCCAAATTGAACTCGCTACGATAATTCAACTATACTGTGACGTCATCAAGCAACTCCTCAGCACCGAACAATTCAAAGGCGAAGCCTTCGACATTGCCATCGAAGACGACAACAATGACGCTGATGCCACTGACGATTTGGGAGTCGATGTGTCGGCCCTCTCCGACACCATCGCAAACATTGCCAATTTCCTCTCGGACGCAAAGAATTCCAAGCAAATTTGCATTGCAATCATCGAAACGAATTTATTAGACCTCCTCATTAGCATTCCAAGCGAGATTCATAGTTGGAATTTAAACCACACAATGATCTCGTATAATACGATAAGGACTCTGGCGGTTGTGACGCATGCTTCGACCAAGGCAGCGGAAATTGTCCGATCGAGTGATAAAGTTGACAAGCTCTTTCGTGGGCTGAAATCGTTGGGTGCTCCGACGGAGCAATTGCTGGAGGCATGTTTTCGATTGGCGTTTAGTGAAGAACGTGGCTCAATTTTGTTGCCTGAGGTGATTCGGAAGCTCATCGAATGGATACCGGACATGAGCGAACGGGAACAGGTGTTTATAAGTGCGTTGTTGGTTAAGGGGTGCTCCAGCAGTTATTCGAGGTGAGTTGAGGTTACGTTCGAGGTTAGTCGTCATGGTGAAGGGCTTTTTCTTTGTAGTAAATCGGTTGCATGTGAAAACCGAACCATCAAATCGGTCTGCGAGTGCCTGCAGCATTTTGAGAAGCTCTCCGAGACATGCATCCAGAATCTAATCAAACTTGTAGAAGAACTCTCCAAACTCAGCATCATTCCAATTGAACTCAAACGGGTTATGTCTCTGTTGAAGAACGAAACAAAGTTTCCACAATCCAAGCAGCTGCTTCAAGTAACAAGGTCTTCTTTGTACACCAAAGATCTTGTCTAATTGCTTTTTTCCTCCAGACCCTGGTGACTATATCCCTGCAAAGCTTGACCAACGGGAATCTCTGCTCTCAGTATTTCAATTTCAACAACGAAAACAATGGAATCATTGTGCCGGACATTAAATCTTGGACAATGTCCGGCTCGTATGGATTTATTTTCCACATCCTTTTGAAACTGAACGACGTCAGGCATTTGGTGGAGAAGAACTCGGGGAAGAACTTTCGCAGAATGTTGCTCAAGTAAGTCAGCCTCTGAATTCCACTAAAGTTTTTCCTTTCAATGATGTTTCCTTTCTAGCCTTCGGACAATCAACAACACCGGCTTTGAAGTGTTCATTCAAAGCAGCGGCAACATCGTTGTGGCCGCCCTAACTCGCAGGGAATACCTCACATCGTCGGTTATGTCGAAGACGCTACTCGACGGCCAGTGGCATTATGTGACAATCGTAATAACCCCTCCGAAACGGCCCTTTTCCTACAGTCAAATCAACATCTTTGTGGATTTCATTCAAAAACTGAGTGCGACTTTGAAGGTTCAAGCTGTCAATGAGGTGAGTCTACAGTTCATCGTTGTGTCGAACGATTTTAACGTTTTTTCTTGCTTCAGCCATTTTGTTTCTGTGCCATTGGATCGAACCAATTGCCATCGAGACTCAGCGAACCGCAACAATCGGACAAACTCAGTCGCTCGGCATCGCAGGAGCATTCATCGCCAACGCCATCGTATAGAGGCATGTTGCCAAGTCTATTGGAAAGAACTCTGTCGACGAATGTAAGAACTCGATATGTTTGTGAATTTGGTTTAAACCTCAATTTCGTTTCAGGTGTCCAACTACTTCACTCTCCCTTTGAGGACGACAAACACCTCCTTCGATCCGAATGTGAAGAACTTCCCCATCGGAATGCAAGACACCGTGTTCGGTGAGCAAATCAGTTTGAATGGACAAATCGGATCGGTTCTACTCGCCGAACCAACAACCAATCTGAAGACAATCTTCGACGGAGGAGCAAATTTCTCGTCGATATTCTCGCAAGACAATGAACTCATCGATCTTACGTCACGATTTGTTTTCTGCTACTCAGCAGGCGCTTATAGTCACGATTATTGTCCTGACTTGATTCCCAGTGGCAAGTTCCCAGGAACAATTTCCGCTCAACACTGTCGAATTGTTAAAATTCAGGTAAAACTCCAAATCCCTTCGAGACTGCTTGTAACCTTGTCTTCTTTCAGGATACAATCAACAGCATTGGAGGCATTCAATCGCTCCTGCCAATCCTCCATCGAATCACTAAAGCATCCAACGACTTTTCCCTCTCAACCGAAAGCAGCGAATCGGAAAACCTCAACGCCGCTGCTAACGAAGCAATCAAAACCCCAACAATGGAAGAATTCTCTGACTGGGAGGTGCTCTCATCGAATTCCTACACCGAATGGAAAATGATTCAGCATCCCATAGCCAGTTTTATGTGTTTCCTGCGCTACATAACACACGATCATGAAAACAATCAGGAAAACCTTCTGAACAGCGAGAGTCTGCCAATTATCGGGATGATGCTGCAGAAATGTAATGCCAAGCAGTTCGACGTGAATGCCCTGATGGCGACGCATCTCTTCATTGAATCGATTCAAAACCAGAAGGTTCGAGCCAATGCCAATCTCCTTGAAGCTCTGTACACCGAGATTGCTTTTAATTTTGGCATCTGGTCAAAGATGCATTTCCAGATCACTCTGGGGCATGTTCAGTACTTGAGTGCGATGATCAAGAACGACAGGAAGTACTTCCGGAAGAAGTTTGGCATACAATTCTTTTTGGACATCATCCGGCAGTACTACGGCACTCCGGAGAACATCACAGCTGACGATGCTGTGACAATTCGATCGACCCTGCTGGCAGTCATTCGCTTCTACATACAGAAGGACGTCAATGTCAAGGAGATCCATACGATCATCTCGTTTCTGGCGTCTGTCAAGCATGAACACATTTTGATTGAATTTCTGGAAATGATGATTTTCCACTTGAAGAGCAAAAACTGCAAGGATCAAGTGATTCTGTTGCTGCACGAGCCGCAAACAGCGAATTTGCTCTACAATTTGTTTATCGAGAAGATCTATGGCGTCGAGGTGCAGGAGGCAGCTATTCGGTTTATAGATTGTCTTCTGACGTCGTCACGGGTCCATCAAAAGTACAAACAAATCATTCGTCTGCATGATCCCACTCTCGAGACTTCACTCTTTCCGGGATTCTTCTCGTTTATGATTCCCATGACTCTGAGTTCAACGATCCTATTCCATATGGTCGATGAGATTCTTTCGTCCGAGACCGATTATTCGGGAATTGTCTTTCTGATTCATCACATTTCATCGTGTGAGCTCCCGGTTAAACTGGAGATCGCCAAAAGACTTCTGCAGACGACATTCCTCAAGCAAAACTCGGCACAGTCGATTGCCAAGCAGCCTGGATGGCAGGAGTCAATAGCTAGACTGCTGATTCGGAAGCCCATTACGAGTGTTAAACCGGACGAGGAGAAACGTAAGAGCTTCGGCATCAATTTGAATGATGTGCTGCTCGAGGAGAACACAGACTTCCTCAATCAATCGGATTTGATAAGTTTCTGTGAGCAAGCTGTCGATATTGGGGAATTGCATCGGGAGGGCCATGATGGAGCGTTGATTTTGAATGAAATTCAAGCGAGTGTCACCGAGGCGGCTAATGTTATCGAGAGTGAAATTAAGGGTAAGGATTAAATCGCAGGAGGAGCCCATTGTTAATTTTCTTCTTTCCAGAACTTGCTGGCTCGGTGTCTGGAGCTGTGGCCGAAAATATAGCGAGTGTCTATTCGGTGATAAGGCAGAGGACATCTGAGATCCATGATACTTTTGAATCACTCACAATGGGTATGGAACATGGTGGCGTTGGTAGCAGCGAGGGACACCTGCCGAGACAACGAACTTCATCGAACAGCTCGGGAAGTTCATCTCAATCACCGAATAGCAGTGCCAAAAACAAGGATTCTCTGGATGTGAGTTTCTTGAATCGTTTTAAAGAAATTTGCATTTCAACTTTGAATTCCAGATGACAGCATTTGAGTTCTCTCCGGAAGCCGACGTGGATATGGAAGAGCAACTAGTCTACCTAGTCACGAATACTTTGTTTTCGATTCTCTGGAAGGGAGTCAGCAGTCCTCACTGCTGGAAGGTGAGTTGATGTTTCTCCAATTCGAACATTTTGTTTATTTCAATTTAACTCCAGGAACGAGGTCAAGTCCTTGGTTGCATTAATTTGCTGGCATTGAACAATGAGCTCATCACTTCTCATTTGTCGTTGCGTCTGCGAATTCTCGAAATGGGCGTCGAGGCTTCGCTCTCCGATTTGGCAGAACATGGCCATCAGACGCTGATTAATCAGGAGGTGAGTTTGAAATCCTTCAGCTGAGATTTGGTTTCTAAGTTCTCTCATCCTTTTAGAATGCATCACAAATCCTGCGGATGGTCTACGACCTTGTCGTTCTCGGCTCGAACGAAGACGAGTCCAAAAAATGCTCCACAAAGCTGTTGGATGGTGTCCTAGCTCTTTTGGACGCTCTCATGGTATTCCAGCAATCCACATCCGATGACTGGGCAGACATGATCAGATTGTGTTTGGGATTGCTCTTAAAGTGCTCACACCACCCGAACCCTGGAGTTGTTGCCATGGCTACGGCTAAATTGCATGCCATTCTGCAGAGTCGTAACTCTGAAGACCCAGCTGAGATGGCTTATCTTTTGTTCAGTATTAACAAAGCTTTGGACGATGCTATTGAAGGTAAATTGGGGATATAAGTCGCACCTCGGAGATTCTTAAAGGGATTCTTGTTTTCTAGTTGGAAATCCTGAACAATATTCATTCCTTATGCCGGTAATGAAGGCAATGCTTGAAAAGTGTCGCGGCGTATTCAATTTGGAAACGAATCTGCCCGATTTACCGCCGACATCGTCGGGTCCGGTGTTCTTCAATGATTTTCAAATGTACAGCACGAGCAGAAAGTGGAAGAACTTCATTGAGAAAATGGTAAGTCTAGAGTTAAGTGAACTTACCTTCATCAGTTTGTCAACGATCGCACTCGTTGACAGGACGAAAACCCTCTAAACCAAGCAAACAACGCAACTTTTGTGTATAAGTCTTATTCAGCACCCTTAAAGCTTACAAAATAAATAATTACAATTCCTCTTAAGCCTAATCTAGAAGCCTAACCCTAAAATAACTTATGATTCTTTGGCAACTCTCCCGTGCCGTCGTAGAAATCCTCACTTTCATCGCTGTTCTCTTTCACCTTAAAGTAAGTCGTATCAATGACCAAACCTCGTGTTGGCTTAAAACCATTTACGTCCTTCGATGTTGTCGTCGAAAAAGTCGGCATTTTCATTGCATCCGCTCGCGAGGTGAGTTTTCGAGTCCGCTTACTTACCGCCGTAGTAGGTGGATCGGTTCCTGCATAGTAACTGTGCGAATGTGACTTCTGTATCGATATGACTTCGACATTCTTCAGATCGTTCAAGCTTGTTTGAGCTGTTCGCTGATCCCTAGCACTGGTCGGTTGCCTTGTTCGTATTCGCAGCGGATTCCACGAATGCGACGGTGAGAACTCAGTGATTTGTTTGATTTTACTCTGCGGCTCTTGGGATTGGATATGTTCTTTTATATTCGAAGCGTTTGCTGCCAGTTCGTCACCACGATCACTCTGATCTTGATCCCGACCCGATTCGAAGGCTGCTTTGAGTTCTGGAGCATCAAGATTGTGCTGGACAGTCACTGCCGGAGACTTTGTGCGTTTCCTCTTCCTTCGCGGCCTTAGAGTGCTGGTTGTTGAGAGAATTTCGTCAATAAACTCAGAGGACGGAGCTGGGTCTGGGAGAATTGGTTCCTCAGATGAAACTGGAACTTTAGGGGTCGTGGGTTTCTTAAAGCGACGTTTGCTGGGAGTGAATCGCTGAACTTTTGTGTTTGCCTGTTGAGATTGTTCGTCTTTTGTCGAAGTCGCGGTGCTGACAGTCTGAGTTGAATGCTGAGTATTTGAAGTGGATTCAGAGACTTGCTCGTGCTGAGCTGCTCCATCGTAATGGTTCGGCGGGAAGAAGTCTTGTTCGGGTGTGGTCGAGTCAAATGGAATCGGATCGTAGAGGGGAACTTCGTAGCTGCTCTTTGGGTAGTCATAGCCCGGAGGCATGTGGTTTGGGTTGAGTGGCAAATCATCTGGCAGATGGGGTGGTGGAAGGTAAGTACCGGGTGGTTCTGCGAAATTTCCACTATTCGGCTGGTGGTAGGAGTCGCTCGGGGCGTGTTCTGGAACACCGTAGGCATTTTGTGGTGGAGGACCATAATTGTCATTTGGAGGAGGAGGACCATATACCTCGTGCGGTTTGTTCTGTCCCTTTGGCAAGGTTTCAATGTCGTACGATGGCGAGTGAATGATGTGGATGTCAGTCGGAGGTTCAGCAAAGTCATTGTTGTAGGTGTAACCGTAATTTGGAAGCTTTTTCTCATACACTTGACTTGGTGGTGGTTCATGGGGATGGTATTGACTAGCAGGTGCTTCATATTTGTTGCTAGGAATTTGATAAGACACCTGCTCTATTTGAGGGATCTTCTTGGGCGGAGCTCCATATGGCGGGTAGTCTTCGTATGTCTGCTGCGGCTTCTGAGGAGCTGGCTCGTATTCTGGTTCTGGGGACTCTTCGTGGTAGGATATTTCATAGTGGACTTCAGGCTTTGAACCTCCACCAAATTCATAGGAACTATAAGATGGCTCCTGAGGTACGCCATAAGCTTGCTTGAATTTGTACTCCTTCTTGGGTTTCGGGTATTCATATTGAGGTGCAATCTTCTGAGGTTTTGAATACGTTTTTTGGGGTTTCGAATATTCATAGAACGAAGTGGTCTTCTTTTTCGAATAATTATTGTCGCCATAGAAATCCAATTCCATAATCTGTGTGTCGTAGTTGGAGTCTCCTTTGGTGTAGTCCGGACTGATTTCGTAATGAACTTCGTCATAGCCGTACGATGGCTTGAGGGCTAGAGTACTCGTGTGGATTTCTGGTTTGAACTTGTAGAAGCTACTCGGTTGGAGACTTTGCTCGAAATGTGAACTATATGCTGGACGGTTGTTTTTGAATTTTGGAGACTTTATGATTCTCGGTCTGGAACGTTTGTGGGGCGGAGATTTGTGGCGATAGAAATTCGGAGGCGGTTTCCTGCGGTAACTTACTAATTTCGATGCGGTTGCGTCCAAGATTGGCGGTATTGTCGTGTTTGCGGGAGCGGAAACTTGGATTTCTGGTTTGGCGGCTGTCTCTTCCGTCGAACATAATGTGATTTTGCTGACAGAGACGATCTGAAAACGAAACAAAAAAAAATTGTTAAAAACCTTGTGAATTTGTGACACCATATTTTAAGATATGATACGTAATGGTAGCAAGTACGCGATTCCCACATCTCGATATCCAAAAGGAGACATGGGAATCTCCTGATCAATCAGCCGTCAACCAGATTGATCACATTGTGCTCGAAGAACGACACTTCTCTAGCATGCAAGGTGCCAACATCGACTCGGACCCGATCAAGGCCAACACGTGAAAATGCTAGGAGAAGATTCGACGCCAAACGGCTACAATCGCAAGAGATAACCAGATCCTTTTCCAATCGTGTCTCCGAAAACCTCCTTTTTCCTCTTTTGCTGCCAGCACAAAATGTAGAGAACCAGTGGCTACACTGCCAAGCGCATCGGAAAAAAAACCAAGCTGTATAATGGCGATGACTAGCGAAATTCCGCCAGCTATACAGAACCATTCAATTTGGATGAGGCAGACCACCAATTCCACCCACGCGACATTGACGAAGTGAAGATAGCGAACAAAGCCGCTGGAGCAGACGGCTTAGCCGCCGAACTGTATAAAGCAGTTGGATATGATTTGGTAAGGACCATGCACCAGCTCATCTGCAAAATTTGGTCGGAGGAAAGTATGTCCGACGAATGGAACCTCAGCATCGTACGTCCGATCCTCAAGAAAGGAGATACCCTGAACTGCATCAACTACAGAGCTATACGTCTCCTAAACGTCGCCTACAAGATCTTGTCTGCCGTGCTGTGTGAACGTTTGAAGCCTGTCGTCAACAACCCGAAAAATCCTTATCAGTTTGGCATCAGACCCGGAAAGTCCACCATCACATATTCACTCTACGGCAGATCTTGGAGAAAATCCAGGAACTTCAATGCGATACCTACCACCTTTTCATCGATTTCAAGGCCGCGTATGACAGCGTCTATAGAGACCAACTATATAGAGCAATGTCTTGTTTTGGCCTCCCAGAAAAACTCGTCCGTCTGTGTAAGATGACAATGGAATACTAACGATGTTCCATCATAGTCGGAAAAAACCTAACAGACGCTTTTGATGTCAAAAAAGGTTTAAGACAAGGCAATGCATTGTCAACAACGTCAACACCAGAGGCACAATCTTTCAAAAGTCCGTCCATCTACTAGGATACGCCCACGGCATTGACATAATTGGAAGAACACAGCTTGATGTTAGTATAGCGTTCGTGAGTCTTAAGACGGAGGCCATGAAGATAAGTCTAGCACTTAACGAGGACAAGACCTAGTTATTGCTGTCAACAAGAAAGGACAACAAATATCGACGTCTTGAAGCAAACGTCAGCATAGACGGATTGAACTTCTTTAACTTCGAGATAGTTAATGATTTTGTCTACATGTCATGTAGAGCGAATGGAAAATAATGCTCCGAAACGTAGAGTCTTCGAATCCAAAACGGAAGGACGACGCAGAAGAGGAAGACCGCGACTCAGGTGGAACACACAGGTGGTAGAGGACCTGAACCAACCTGGCGTGCTGGAGACGCTTGTTGGATGAGGCCTTGATCCGACCTGGACTGTTGCGCCACCATAAGTAATATTTTAAGACTCTTAAATTTTTGCAAATGACATCAAACTGTCAATTCAAATAAATTCTTCCAGAAAAAGGCGGGAAGTGTATTTTTGACACGGAAAATGTCATCACATCGACGCCGCCATTATTTGCTAAAACTTAAGAATCATTTAACAGGATGACCACTAGAATAAATTGACAAAAAATTAATCAATAATTTAATCCCCGAACTCATTGTAAACAAAATCTTAAAAAACGTCAAGTATTCGCAGAAAATAGTAAGTATACGCCCTAGTGCACCCCTCAAAATAAAATCCATGAACGGCCAATGCAAATAAAAATTTCCCATTCATCTGATCTAACAATGAAAATGCTCACCTGCTTGATGACTTATGTTCACAGTTAAGTCTGTCAACATTATCTAATACACCGCATAGCTCATAAACAACTCACTGTGTCAATTTTCCGTTACACAATAAAAAATCATCGTTATTTATGAGTTTTTTAAGTGACCCACCACCTTACTTAACGGGAATTAGATAAACATCTTTTTGCTAGTTCATTGCACATCCCAATACATCCACACACTTAACTTTCTCACACTTAATTATCTGAAGCCTTACTGTGTACAGTGAAAGTGCAAGTAAATTCTTGGAATAGCATCCACCGCCTGCGAATTTTGCGGAACATGAAAATTCACTTCGGCATCGAGTTAAGCAGTTTTTTGTTGCCGTACAAATTGAGCAAATAGCAAGACACAAATAAAAAGAGAACGAGTCTCGTGTGTGAGGTGCAGGACTTTCGTGCCGAGATCATACAATTTACGATGACAGCGACAAACTCGTTTTGATAGATTTCAAATTAAAATTGAAACAAATACGCGGCGTGGTGATGGCGAGCTGCAGCAAAAAGTTCAACGATTTGTTCAAGTGGCAGCCGTTGCAACATTTTAACCGAGCCTTTGCCTGTTTTTTTTTTTTTTGCACAAATCACCGCTATTGTCGATTGTGTCGCAGATTAAATTTTTGTGAGCTGCGAATGTTGCTCTTGTTTTCAATCAGTTTGGATAGAGAGAGGTACGCACAGCGCTTAGATTTGAACTTGGAAGCGGCTGACATGACAGCGGCGACAGTAGCTGCGAACAGCATGCATTTAACACACCTAACTCTGAAATGTTGTAAACCTTCTTTTTCGTTTTATTGTTAATCTGAAAGGCTCACAAGAAAAGAGAGGTCTGTAAAGAAAAATACATGTTCAACCTAAATTTCGCATTTATGGCGTGAGGAGTGTTGAACAGTCAGTGACTTGACTTTTCAACTTTGAAGTTAAGTTTGTTTTTATGGTTGTGTAGATTTGTACTGAAAGGATAAGCAACATAAACTCCCAAACTATAAAACCTTAAGTGTTGTTTATAGCCAAATGTAAAGTTTTTTACTTTCGAGATAATACATGTGTCTGCCATTGGCTTAGACTTGATTCATACGCAGTTGTCAGGGGCTATTATGTGGTAATTAATTTGCTGTTAATTGCTGTTTGGTGGACAGTGGTTATGGCTGCTGCACACACAAAAAATAGCCGACTTTGAGGAATGTCTTTCACCAATTTGGTAATTATTTTACTCTTGGTTGTCGGAGTTGCAATTGACATTTGAAGACATAATCCAGTTTTTAAAGGAAAGTTTTGTTTTTATGGAAAAGACTTCCTTTTGAGCTTTTATAGTGCTTCTCCTTCTTAGAAGAATTACTATCGAATAAAAAGCTTTTACGATTCTAAAGTCGTTAAGTTTTCCTCGTATAAAGGCAAGTTAGTTTATGACTTATATAAATCAGAGAGTGACAGTCCTCAATAAAGACTGAACTTGGCGTCTTAAGTATCGAATCAAGTAAAACATAGCCCGGACTTGTAAGAAAAATGCGTTGCCTTCGTTATGCAAATTATAGGCTGTCATTGTGCGTAGAATGACATAATAAATTATTGCGTTAACAAATACGTAATTTGAACTATATTTTGCAAAATAGTTTACAGTGAAATGGAGCTAGCCTTCAGCAATTTGTAATCGATTAGAATCTGGTTTTATGATGCATGGTCCAATTTTTTTTTTAATGTATGAGTAAGAATACGATTTTTGAAATATTTACAAAAGTAATTGGTATAAGGGATTTTCATTTTCATTTCTTCTGAAATAACAGCTGTCATTGCAAACAAAGTGAATGAATTGTTTCTATGTCTGTCAAAAAGATGTTTGTTAACGTACCGCCCAACAGATTTTGATAAAATTTCGTGATCAAATGCGACTTGCTATCAATATCCAATTCTTTCTTAAAAATATTTTCTGTATCAAAACCAAATTTTAATACAAAATATTCAATTTATTGAAGAATAGGTGTTATGTAAAAAAAAGTATAAATAATTTTAAAGAAACATTAGCCCATATTGCTTAATGAAATAATGAAATAGTAAGTATACGCCACAGTAAACGAAAAACCATAATAAAATAACTAATAAGTATTTACTGTTACCGAGAAAAAAGTGACATTTATTGATATTTAATTCGAAAATAACATTTTTGAACGAGATATATCTAGCTCAACCTGCAATGAGTTGCAATTAACACACAGTTGCCCTTTGCAAGACAAAAGTATAAATCCATCTTTGTAGATTAATTAATCACAACTATTTGTAAAGAACAAGAAGAATAAAAATAAAAATAAGTGGCGCGACAGCTCATGAAGAGCCAAGGCCTAAGTGGCTTACTCTCATCAACAATTCTCTGAGTGCGTGTGGAGAATTGAGGGGACCTACAATTTAACGCCAATTCCGAACGGCAAAGTTGAGAAGCACTTTTTCATGACATTGATACTCTTGGAAGATTTGTCAGGTCTTCGCAAGAGGCAGTACCCTTGAAAGATGAAATAAAAACTTGGCCTGAGTAGGACTCGAACCAACGACGCACAGTGGCCCGTTTAGGCTAAAGTCATTCCAAAATTCATTTTTTTCGTTGTTCCAGAATTCAAAATTTGTTGTTTCGCTGAATTAACAAATATTTGAAGTTCTTGAAACCGAAGTTTTTTTTGAATTTTCCCAACGGTTTGGTTTTGAGAGGGGGTCAAAGTTGAACTTTTTTTTCAGTTTTAATAACAAACAATTTTTTTTTTCTTTTTCTTGACTTTGAGAAGCTATATTACGAACGTGGGGAAAGAATTTTTGTTTTTTCTTTCTGAAATTAACAAATACGGTAAAATATATGTTTGGAAAAAAATATTACAAAAAAAAGAAAAATGTCTATATATTTTTTTTGTTTTTTTTTTTTTGGACACCACTTTTTGTACCTTTTTCTGACTTTACATTGCATGGAAAAAAAAGCTTCAAAAAGCATTAAGCAAAACTCAACGCATAATGAAAGCTGAAGTATTTCTTAATATAATCCTGAAGAAATAATTTGCGCCAACTTGCGCCCAACTGAGCTAGAGCGATTTTATTAATCGATGGCAGGCACTTTTTTCAATTTTCTGGTTTTTCAATGGCAAATTAATAAAATGTTTAGTACTGTAACTTTTGAACTAGTTGAGATATCACCACAATTTTTTTTTTATTTCGAAGAAAATGTTCACGGCTAACAATATGATGAGTTTTAAATTTATTACATTTGCAGGGTGTTCCAGAATTTTCGAACAAATTTTTTTTTTTTCAAATTCAAAAAATTATCTGAAATGGGGAATGAATTCACCACAATTTTGTTTTTGATGACGGAAATATTTTAAAATACGATATGTCATAAATATTACATAAATCGGAGGCAATAAAAAAATTAAATTGAAGGTTTTATATTATATCCATAATAAAATATTAGCAGTTACTTTTGACTTAAGGAGATTAAATGTTCAGTGATTATTTATGTAGGTATTAATTTTTAATCGGATTAAATGTTTATTTTTTATTGCTCGATGTCATAAAATTTTAGGTAAAAAAAGGTTTTTTTTTTAAGGATTAAACAATTCCAATTTCAAAGACTAGGTAGACAGGTAGAATTTATAATTAATGGTAGAGGTAATAATATAAGGTATAAAAGGATAACTTAGCACAATGAAGTTATCATTTCTAGTTTGACTGAGCATAGAAACAGTAATAAGGAAACGTTATAGAAAATGGATATACCATATAGCAGTTTGTTCGACATTTTTAGTGCCAATCTGAAAGATGTCAATAAGTTTATATATTATAAGTTAAAACAACTGACACCTACTCTTCACAAAATTTTGGCTCACAGTCAAGATATTATAGAGTATCAATCACTTCCCCTAGGAGAATTATCTGAAGAAGCCCAGGAGTCCAAAAATAAGGACTACAAAAGGTATAGATATCAAAATACCTGCAAAGTTTCGAGAATAAGGCAGAATGAAGACTTATACAACATGCTTGCAGCCTCATCTGATCCGCTTATTTCTTCTCTGAGGCACGTAAGGACCCAAAACGATATGAAAGCACTTTATTCTCCGGAAATGTTGAGTTTATTGAATATTACCACGGACCAAGATGATAGTTTTCAAGAAATCTAATGTTTATACGTACATTTCAACTGTTTTTATTGTATAATTTGCTGTTCAATTTGTTATTTACTATTATTCTAATGTCAATTTACAAAAAAAAAAAAATTAAAAAAACTTTTTTTCGCCACTGTTCCTCTAAAATCGGTGTTTTACTTTTTGCGCTACTGTTAAACGTCAATTGCTTTTGTTTTACGCCAGAAAATGAATTTTCTTGTTTGTTTAATTCACACTTAATCATTTTTATCTCACTTAATATAACTAAGCTTTTTGACAGCTATTTCCGAAACACCCTGTAATGTTTTTATTTTGAAATTCACCAATTTCATAGCGTTGGGTGTAACCTTCAAAATAAAAAAAAAATTGTGGAAATATCTCAACTCGTATAGGAGCTATGATTTTTGGAACCAAAAAAGCCGAAACGGGCCACTGTGCGACGTTCTGCTTAGCAGCCAACGCACTTACCAACTAAGCTACGGGCAACTGCGAAAAAAATACTCCTTAAAAAAGTAAAAGAAGAAAACTAGAAGATGAATAAAAAAATATTTAAATTGCCGTGATTTATATAAAGGGTCCGCCAACTAACGTTTTTTTTTCAACTAGTGCTTATTTCGTGAATGGTAACACTTAGCTCGCATGTCTGATTTGACAGATAATTAGTTTTATCCTTCCACTGAAGGAATATGGTTGTGTATACGCTTGAACAACGCTGGGAAATATTGAGACATTACTTTGAAAATCATGGTAATGTTGCAGAATGTGTGCGAAAATTGCGTACGGATTTTGGAAAAAGAGAAGCACAGTCAGCTCCGTATATTCGTTATCTTGTGAAAAAAAGTGAAAGAAACTGGCATCCTGATCGATAAACCAAGAGTGAAAAGCCAAAAACAGTGCGTACACCTGAGAATATTGCTGCTGTGGAAGAAAGTGTGCGTGAAGCGCCATCCACCGTCGTTCTCGACAATTGAACATTTCTGAGACATCATTGAGACGAATTTTGCATAAAGACCTTGGTTTGACGTCATACAAAGTCCAATTGGTTCAGGAGTTGAAGCCAACTGACCATCCAATGCGCTAAGTGGGCCTGCGATCGACTTAGAAAAGATGCAGATTTTGCCAAAAAAATCATCTTTTCAGATGAAGCTCATTTTGATCTTGGCGGGTATGTAAACAAGCAAAATTGTCGCATTTGGGGCACAGATAACCCACATGCATACATTGAAAAGCCGATACACCCAAAACGAGTCACTGTTTATTGCGGATTTTGGTCCAGGGGCATAATTGGGCCATTTTCTTTGCAAATGAGCAAGGAGTGGCCGTTACAGTCAATGGAGATCGTTATCGGGCCAAGTTGAACGAATTTTTGTTCACAAAAATTAAAGAGGAGGATATTGGCAACATTTGGTTTCAACAGGACGGCCGGCGCTACGTGCCACACAGCCGAAGCTATACTCGATGTTTTGCGCCCTGTTTTTGAAGATCGCATTATCAGCCGCAGAGCTGATGTCGTTTGGCCACCTCGGAGCTGCGATTTGACACCGTTGGACTATTATTTGTGGGGTGCTGTAAAAGATAAGTGTTACGCCGACAAGCCAGAGACGATTGACGCTTTAAAGGATAATATTCGTGAAGCCATTGGTGAAATACAGCTTCACACAATCGATAATGTGCTTAAAAATTGGACCGATCGTGTAGGCTACTGCATGGCCAGCCGAGGCAGCCATTTGAATAAAATTATTTTCCATTATTAAGCTGAAGGATTTTACTTTCAAATAAAAAAAGGAATATTCAGTAGTTTTTTGTATAGCATTTTCAAAAAAAAAGTCATTTGGCGGACCCTTTACCTTAACAAGACGATCGCCATTGACTGTAACTGCCACTCCTGCAACATTACCATGATTTTCAAAGTAATGTCTCAATATTTCCCAGCGTTGTTCAAGAGTATACACAACCATATTCGTTCAGCGGAAGGATAAAACTAATTATCTGTCAAATCAGACATGAGCTAAGTGTTACCCATCACGAAATAAGCACTAGTTGAAAAAAAACGTTAGATGGCGGACCCTTTACAACTCTTCTCCTTCTTTTTCTTCTGAGCCTTATAGAATATTTATTTATTTATTTATTTATTTATTTATTTATTTAGGTATTTATTTACTTAAACAAAAATCTTAACGAAACAAACTAAAACGGGTTTAAAAGATGAAGAATAGTTCTAAAGAATGCTGTAGTTCAAATATCTATACAAATTTTCTGTCCTCAAAAAATTACTTCAAACATCGTCAAAAACCCTTTTTTGAGCACTTTGAGATAATCATATCTCGAAATCCTGACGTGCTAGAACAATTCTGTGTCCGGATTTAGTTTCAGCATCAACAAATCTACAAGAAATGCTGTGTCTCATCCTTGATGCAAAAATGTTGTTGACCAGTGTAATCTGTTCGACGTGTTATGTTATTTCAAGCCTGAGGTTTTTACCCATTTCATTTATTTGTCAGAGTTCTTAAACCTCACTTCTGAACTTCTGGCAGACCACGTTTTTAAGTGTGTTCTACAGAAGACTACTGATATGTTAGAAAAGTGCTGTCAATAAAAAAAAAAAAAAACTGTCCTGGATACTGTTAACTTTGAGCCACAAAGTTTTGAAATCCACTTTGAAATTATATTTATTCTTTGTAACAAAAATTCTGCTCTTTGCAATGCTTTTCGTCATATTAGTTAATTTTTTTCTAAAGAAATTGAACTGTTTGTCTTTTGAAATAATCCCAGAGCTCAACAAGTCTCAAAAACTGCTCCTTAAATTCCCTCAGAAAGTCTTTTGCTAGAGAAAATATGTTTTATGGTAATCCAAGAGTTACCCTCGAAGAACCTTTTCTTTTCTTTCAATTTTTACTCAGAAACCGATGGACCGATCCAATATTTTTTTTTTTTTTTTTATTCAAAAAGTATTTTTCTCGTTTTGAAAAAGAAAAAGGCTAGCGTTTTTACACGGAAATGATTTAAAAAATAAAACATTTTTGAAAATTTTGAAAAAGTTCAAGAAACTAAAAGAGGAGTTACAAAATTTGTAAATTCACAAAAACTCAGTTTAATTCGAAATTCTGCATAGACATATTTTTAATTGTTAAAGTCCTTATTTGTGTTCCCATATTCCAAATAAAATTGTTTAATTTTTCATCGTCACTTAAAAATCCACTTTCGTTTAGAAGAAACACTGGAAAATACATAATATTTTTGTAATCCTTTCAGTGTAATGTTTTTTTTTTCAACTTGTAATTGTAACAAATGCGAAGCAACTTAAAATCGTTCACTCGTAACATTTCCACATTTTCATATCAGCATTCTTTTATTTCACAGTCCTTTAGTTTTCCCAATTAGGAAGAATGAACTTACAACAAATAAAAATGCCAAAAGCATTTTCGTGGGTAGAAATTGTGTTTTTATTTTCGTCGTAATCCAAAGAAATGTTTTTTTTATTGTTTTTCTCAAACTACCGCGATGAAGATGAACTTTCTTCCGAATCCAAAACCAAACTAATATCGCACAAGGCTAAAAGACTTTCTTTTGCTAACTAAATCGTGAGCTAGGAAAGTATCTTGTTTTATAAATAAGAAAATTATAGAAAAAAAAACAAGAAAAGAAAGAAACAACTTTTTTTGTGCATTTCACGCGGCGTAGACTTGGTTAAAAGTCTTTTACCTGTTTGTGTTTTTTTCTGCTTTTCATTCATATCGAAATAATAAAAACAAAAATAAGCAATAAAATTATAATCCCCCCTAATAAAGTGGCTGCACGGGTTCAATCATCATTGTCTGCCATTCGGTTTTACCACGGACTGTCACAGATGTTTGGAGCTAGATTCGAAACCGCACCGTATTTGGTTTTGAAATTGTCCCATCTTCCTCGTCATCCTCGTTATACTATTTTTTCTTCAAACCACAACTTCTTAGGTGGCTGATGAAAATGATGATAAAGCTTCCACTACCTCAACACGCCAAGTTACCGAACCTGTAATTTTAATGGCGTCTTCGTCGTCGGAGTCGATTCCGCGTGGTCGTGGTCGTCGTCTTCTTCATGTTTTCGTCTTCTTCTTTATCTACCGGAGTCCGTTGGGATCGTGGTTGTTCTGCTTCGGTGTGCATTTCACTTAACCCAAGCTCCCAACGAATGAATTGGTTTGATGCAAAATTTTACTTTTTTTTTCTTCATCAGAAAACGTGCAACACGCTTCGTTTTGACTTAGACAAGTGTAAAGAGCAGAGGAATAATATCTTTCTGTTCGTTTCCTCACTTTTGAACTTGAACTTGCTGTGAATTGTTGTGATCTTCTCGCGGCTTTGGCGCGGTCGATGTCGTTTCCAAACAAAAAAATATTCACTCTCGATTTTTCTTTTTGCAGATTGATTGCAGTTTAACATTTCGGTTTGCAAAAAATTTTGAATGATGTAAGAGGCGAATTAGTTGATTCTAGTTTTTGACAAGCAATTTTTGCGTATCACATTATAGCTTAAGTAGCTGGCTGGAGGTGATTATATCATCGTGAATAGTTTTTTACAGTTGGTAAAGTAGTTTAAGTGTTTCCGTTAAACGAAGACATTGTTGAGTTAAGTGGATGAAAACCAACAAGCTCGGCTTAAACGATGAAGAGATTTCTGTCAATCATGATAAAGATATTATGTTGACAGAAACAATTATGAAATATTTGTTTTCGGGAGAATCAACCTCTTCAATTGTAAAATCGTCTAAACATTGTTGTTTTTTTATAAAAACCGGATAAGTAGTTTCTGATATAGTAAAGAGCCGTAATAAAATATATTACATAGGTCTTAAAGTGTTTTTTGAGCAAATAAAAAGACTTTTGAAAAAATAATTCTTCATTTTTTTTTTTTGTTAAAAACCTTTTCAAAAATTTATCAACAACTTTTTTTCGCTACAGTGAATATTTTATGCACGGTGCAACCATGGGCGGCACAGCTAGTAATATTTGAAAGTTGAAACATCGAAAACAACTGAACCGAACTGAAAACTTGCTTCTATGCGTTAATTTGAAAACTGTTTAACCATCATTTGGAAGTCGGAAAACTTAATACCATCCTCATAATTTGAAATTAAAATATTACTAGCTGAACCGACTATCGTCGTTTTATGTAGTTGAAATAATAATATCTTAAAAATTCTTACCTTTTGTTTGTAGTTTGATTAAGTCTGGCTATAAATTGATCATAAATAAATTATTTTGAAAGAATCAAAACCATGTCTACAGAAAATCATGTAAGTGACAATCCAAATCAATTAACTGGGTCCCACAAAGTGTATGCCTTAAAACCTTTAAATCTTTGTAGTCTGTGGAGGCTCACCGTTATTGAACTCCTTTTAAATAGCCAAACGAATATTAATGAAATGTTGTTCAAAGGCATTTTACATTATTGTGCTAACTAGCGGACTTGGCTGTCGTTATTTAGAGGAAAATTGGAAAAAAGCTATGAAATGCAAAGTTCCTCCTTAACGGCTACACCGATGCGATGTCTTACATATGTTCGAACGAATTAAAAACTGGGCAGTGCTCAGAATTCAGCTTACTAGTGGACCCAACAAACTTTGTCTTTAGTGAAAAAAAGACGGTTCTACCGATTTTTATTTGGAGTTCCAGGATCTTCTGCAAAGTTAAAATTTGGTCGATGGTTGACTTTCCTGGTCTGAAGACACATTGATAAGAACCAATCAAATTTGTTAACGTAAGGCTTCAGACGTTCACATATTACGGCAGAGAGGATCTTGTAGGCGATGTTAATTAGGCTGATTCCTCTGTTGGCCCAGTTTAGAGGATCTCCCTTTTTCAGGATCGGGTAAACATGCTGAGGTTCCATTCATCGGGCATGCATTCTTCCGACTATATCTTACAGATGATTTGGTGCATGCTCCTATCTAGATCGTCGCCTGCTGCTTTGAACAGCTCGGCAGTTAGACCATGTGCTCCAGTGGCTTTGTTGGATTTAAGCCGTAATATTGCCGTTTTCACTTCTTCTAGGTCGAGTTGACGGAGTTGTTGGCTATCATCGTGTCCGTTGAGAGAATCCTGCCTTACGGCGGGATTTTGTTCGTCGTTGCCGTTATACAGTCTACAGAAGTGGTGTTTTCAAATCCCCAGCATTGACTTCGATTCTGCTATGATGTTCCCTTGTTTATCTCTGAAGGCATCGGTTCTTGATCGATGACCTTGAGCCAGCTGTTTTACCTTCCGATAAAACCTCCGAACTTCATTCCTGCTGTTGGTTCTCTAAACATCCTCGATCTGACGCTTCTCATGCTCCCTCTTATTTCTCCTGAGAAGCCGGCCGGCGTTCCTTTCTCCAATTTTGCTCGTAGAGCTCACGAGCAGCTCTTGTCCTTCTATGCAGCGAACCGCTTTGTATATTTCCTGTTTGGCTGCATGAACCTGCCTACATTCTTCGTCAAACCAGGGGTTTCGCTTTGGTGGCTGTATGAAACCCAGCAAATTAGAGGCGTCATCTCTAATTGCTTTCTGGCAATGTTGCCACTCGATACTTGATGTTGGCGGCATAGGACCCCTTAAGTGTTTACTTCACACTCGAACAGAGAAAGATCTGACAATCTCTTACGATTGTAGCCGTCCGATGTCGAATTTTCTTGCAGAATTTCCTTGTTTTGGCCGTTGTCGGGGTTATTAGTAGAACTACCTTGGCAACGACGAGGTAGTTTTGTCAAGGAGCTCGTAGAATTCGTCTTTGGTGTCGTCCTTTTTCTCTTCTGTATGGCCATGCGCGTACATTAGGCTAATGTTGCCGAATTTAGCTTTGATTCGGATCGTTGTGATGCGTTCGCTTTCACATTTGAAGCTCAAGACTTTTTGTCTGAGTCTGCTTCCTAGGACGAATCCGCATCCAAAAAGCCGCTGTTGTTGCTCTCGGTAACAATTACCATTGCAGATGTCTCAGTTTTTCATCCTCCTTTTGCCCGGTCCATCCCATCGCATCCATCCCTGAATAGCGGTAATGTCTGCTAATTGTTTGGCAGAACGCGGTCTATTAAGGGATCTAACATTCCACGTACATATCCGAAATTCGTTGTCCTTAAAACATTTTCTTGGGTCGTCATTAGTGTATGCATCCGTTTCCGAGGCCTGTTGTTGCTTCGCGGAAAAACCACTCCTTTTACGGCTTGGGAATTTATTTATTTATTTCAATACGTTAAATACTAACGTTAACAGTGTTTATAAATACTTAAAATCTAAAACTTAAACTAGGCTGTTAAAAATCATTAATTTACATTTTATACTTTTAACATTATCGTTTGGCGAGTTTATACAAAAATGTAATTTATTGTATATGTCAATCAATTGGTTAAGAGGGCTATGAGCACCATAGTTTGATCTACTAAATATTCTATTGAGTGGTTTCTGCAGTCTAATGTTTGAATTACTAAAACTAAAATTTAAACAACTAAGAACTGATGGTAATGAAATATGTCCATTTATTATTCCAACAATAAAACAAAATTGCATGTATTTTCTATGATTCGTCAAAGAAGGAAGGTTTATGAAAGAGAGTCTTTGCGTGTAAGGTGGTAATAAAGTACCTTGAAACCAAGGGAGAGATCGTAGACAAAAACGCAAAAACCTTTTTTGAATCGCTTCAAGTCTTGTTATGTGAACGGCATAGAAAGGTGACCACACTGTACATGCATATTCGAGGATTGGTCTCACAAATGAAATAAAAAGGAATTTTAGTACATATGGATCGCGGAAATCTCGACCAAATCTTTTGATGAATCCAAGAACTTTGTTTGCTTTTTTAGCTATGAAGTTAATATGTTCATTAAAAGTTAGTTTCGAGTCTAATATAACACCCAGGTCAGAAAATATAGATACTCTACTTAGAGGGCAAGAATCAAACATATAATTAAAAACTAACGGAACTTTTTTGCGTGTAAAACTCATGGTTTTACACTTGTCAACATTTAGAACAAGACGGTTAATATTGCACCATTCCCTAAATAAAACTAAGTCTTCTTGCAGAAGAAGACAGTCAGAAGGAGTGTTAATTCTTTTAAAAAGTTTGATGTCATCAGCATATATGAGGACAGAGGAATTTTGAATGATCGAGACCAAGTCATTAATAAATAAAACAAATAGAATTGGACCAAGATGGCTACCTTGGGGGACACCAGAGTTCACAACAAATGGAATTGAACACTCATTACGAAATAAAACACTATAACGTCTATTTACTAAATATGATGAAATCCAATTAATGAAATTATCGTTAAAACCTTGTTGAGTTAGTTTCATAATTAAAATTTTATGACATAACTTGTCAAAGGCCTTACTAAAGTCCGTAAAAACACAATCTACTTGGTCACGCTTTTCAAAAACATCTAAACAAAAGGACGTAAAGTTAAACAAATTAGTAACAGTTGACCGTTTTTTGACAAAACCATGCTGGTTATCACATATAATTGAGCTACAATGAAAAGACAGGATATTACATACAATAGACTCAAACAGTTTTGGTATCACAGACAGTTTCGCGATAGGTCGGTAGTTCATTATTTCGTTCTTGGGTCCTTTTTTATGTACCGGTATTATGAATGAGTATTTCCAGATAGATGGAAAAAGTGAGCTTTTTAAAAATACGTTAAAGAGAACACATAACGGATACGCTAAGTAAGCAACACATTTCTTTAAAATGAATGATGGTACACCATCAGGTCCAGGACTAAAACATTCTTCAAGTTGAAGGATACTTTGTGCAACAGTATCTGTGCTTATTACAAAATTGATATTATTTAAGTGGGGAAAATTTAAAACAGAGGAAGGAGTGTTAGAAGAGTAAGAAGTGTTAGAAGAGCTAAAAGAGTTGGATTCAACAAAAGCATCTTTGAAATAATTTGCAAACATGTTCGCAATTATCCGCGGCTCATGACTGGATGTTGACGAATCAGTCATCAGGTTGGGATACCCACTTGATTGCTTCTTGCAATTGACAAATTTCCAAAAACTATCAGGATTAGATTTAAGGTTAAATTCAATTTTACTAATATAGTCATCATAAAGAGTATTAGAATAGTCAGTAAAAAGTTGTTTAATAATAATGAACGTTCTAAAATCATCATCAGTTCTAGTTTGATTATACTTTATCCATGCTTTATTCCTTTTGTTTTTCAAATTTTTTATATGAGAATCAAACCATGGTGGAACATTTGAGTTATTACGATTCTTTTTTAATGGAGTTGTTTTATAAAATAAGTCAAAAAGGGTTAAATAAAAAATGTTACACATATCGTTAATATTCAAGTTAATAAATAACTGCTCCCAGTTTATCGTAGACAATAAGTCAAAAAGTTAAACTCAAGTGTATAGTCGGATAGCATATGAGGTGAAGACAAGTTTAAATTGAGTGCAATGTCCAAAGCAGGATGATGTCGATCTTCGTCTACAAGTTTGACATGAGAAGCTATCACGGCCACATCGCAGCAAATGGTTTCGGAGAAGAATATCAAATCGAGTGTTTTACCAAAGCGGTTCTTCACACCATTGAGTTGACTCAAGCCACACGAGGACATACTATCTATTAATGACAGCTCATTTACAGATGTCGCGTTGATAGGAACGTAGAAGTTATCGTCGTCAATTTGAATCCAGTTTAAATTCGGTAAATTAAAATCACCAACAACTAGTAGCTCGTCTTCAGGTTCCAAAAGAATATGAATACTTTCCACGCAGTCATTAAATTTTTCGTAAACCTCTTTCCTAGAACATGGAGGTATATATCCTGATACAATAAACAGATGTCCGGATGCCAATTTAATTTTTATACAGAGCACTTCAATATCAGCAGATCGAAAGTCATCAATCAGGTAACATGTGAAAGAATTATTTATAGCGAAAAGAATTCCTCCACCAACTGTGTTTAAATTGTCATCGTTATGACGATCACGTCTAAAGACTTGATAAGAAGAGTCAAAAATCTCCGAGTCAAAAATTGAGTTGTTGAGCCATGTTTCCGTCAGTATAATGACATCGTGAGAAAGGTTATTGCAGTTTTTATAAACCATGTTGGTCTTTGTTCGGAGTCCATTCACATTCTGGTAGAAAATTAATAACTTTTTAAGCTGCTTTGCCGGTGGTTCAGCGTTGTCCGATTTTGACGAAAAGGGTTGTTTGGTTTATTCACGAACTCATGAACAATGACTCCTTTGGGCCAGAATGATGGCGAATTCAAAACGTGGAAAACCGAGTCAGGGGCTCGTATTTTGAATGACGAATACTTAGCGTGGTTACGATGTAGTATTTTTTCAACATTTGGCAGAAGTGAGGAACCCAGTTTTGCGGATAAGTGATTTTTAATGTCAAGTGCATTGGTAGACGGTGCAAGTTTAGAGAGGAACAATATTTTTGCCCTTCAACAGCCTTTAGTCCAGATGTGATGGGAGACATTAGTGAATTATTATCCTTGGTGATTATTGGCTGCAACTGTTGAGGGAATTTGTTTTTTGGCAAAGTAGAAATCGACGAATCCATATTCAGACACTCCATGGTAGGAGACGATGACGGAGTAGTTACTTTTGGTGCTGATAATGATGGTAATGTCAATGAAGTCAAATAAGTCGAAGTAGCCCGTAAAAGTGTTCACCAAATAGTTCGGCCCAACTGGAACTGAAGACGCCACCGTTGATTCCAAAAAAGAAAATTCATTCGCAGCCGTCGCTCATTGGGACTGCCTTTGTGGGAACACTCCTTCGTTGGGGGTAATTAGTAGACACAGCCTACTCCGCTTCGACCTGTCGACCATGGGAGGCCGTTCTGCGAAAACAAGTTTCGTGATCGCATAGCTCTAACTTTCATAGATCATAATAGTAGTCACCGTAAGCCCCTCTGCCACGTCAATCTCTGATCTCCTTAAAAATCGCTGAACCGATTTTGATTAAAATTTATTTTGTTGATTTTTTCTCAAATATCCCGGTGCGGTGATCTTAACAAACAAAACAACAAAAAAAAACGATTTTAAATTCGAGATGTTAAACTACTAACTTTAAAGTCAATGAACCCAATAGCGAAGGCTTTAAATTTGTTTTTTTAACAATTTGTTACGAGTATTTTGTTATGTTTCTTCTTAACCACCAGCTTAAGAGAGCATTAAAATAATTCACAAATTAAACGTGCTTTTCACTTTCAAAAATTAATAATTCATTTAATCAATTTCCTATTCAAAGACGACGGATTAAACAATGAGCTACATAACTTTTATAGTTTAATCGTACCCAAATAATGTCAATGACTTGCACCAAATATATTTGTCTTCCAAATTAGTTAAGCCAATCATCTTACATAAATTTTCCATTCTCATAATCTGTCAAAAAAAAAAATATCAAAAATTTTTCCAAAAACTTAATATCTTCCGCAACCTCATCATCTTGTCATCTCCTCTCCATTTTCAGATAAAACCACTGTTCGACAACTATCAGCGTGAAATCGAATCAACATTGTGGGAACCCATCAATCGGTATTGGGCCGAATGTTATGAAGCCTGCAAGGCTGCATCCAAAAAACGTGGCACTTTTCAAGCTGAAAATCGTCGTCACTTTCAGGTAAGAGACCTTAAAACAAGAAATGATGATTTAATTTTTGAGTCATTACCCAACATCGCGCTCGTTAAAGACTCGCATGCAGAAATTTCGTCATTGAATAACAACATCTTTTGGTTAATGATTCTTTTGTATTTGTTTAAATGTTTTCCCCTCTTGTTTTTGTTTGATTACAGCAAAAAATTGTGGTGCCATGGAAAGTACGTCAAGTTGAAGAAATGACAAGGCTTAGCGCCTCAGCACTTCACCAAAAGATCAAAAGCAGCTACATTAAGAAGAAATGGAAAACAGCCAAGAGATTTCTCTATGGGCCTCGCGGACCCTGGTACACGGGGTAAGTCTTATTTAAACTGTTTTCAAACAAGTCCTAATGCAAGATTATTATTTTGCTGATAAGAATCATGAACTCGACTAATGAGATCAGTCGAGTAGTCAGAAAAGGGGGATTTGAATAAATGCCATTCAATATCAATCTAAACCCTCACTTATAGTTAAGGAGACGGCCCTGACTGTCACATAAAATCAACCGTTAATGACTCGTTCAAATATGGCAAGATTTTGCGGAACTTCTTGTTTACGTTGCTTGCGAAAATTGCCTTTCGGTGACATCGTTGTTGCGTCTCGCATGCGTGGATAAAAATCAGTTTTCTTTCTATTTGTATCTGCAGCAAAGCGTGGATGCATTCTTTTTTTTTTTATTTCAAATTGCAATAAATTTATGAAGGTGAAGTGAAACTGTAGGAGGATTTTGTGCAAAGTGACATTGGCACAGGTGCTGCCAGTATGATGTATCGGTTCAAGTCATGTCTGAAATTCTTTAAAACGTTGAGATCCGTTTTTTGTGTGATTCATACAGCTGCAGGCCCACCTAATGTGAAAAAAGACTTATCCAAACAGTAGGAGCAGTAAAATTGCTTAGAAACTAATTTACATCTTTGCTATTTTGTTTGGTGTGTTCTTTGCTAATTTGAACAAACCTAAACACCTACTGTTTGCTGGTTAACTGCGTATGGTAAGTATGTTAATGCCATTTTTACTTGCGACATATAGAATATATGGCAAGTTTTGAATTCGTAAAAAAAAAAAAATTTAGGTAATGATGAGATATGACATTACGATAATAGAGAAGTCGAAAAAAGTGGGTCCGGCGATTCCGTCCGTCTGTCTGTCTGTCTGTCTGTCTGTCTGTAAACGCATCTACAGCCTTAACCTCTGGTCCGATTGACTTGAAACTTGAAAATTAAGGGTTTGAGCGAATTCGCGTGGGTCGTTTTTTTGATTTTTTTTTTAAGATCAAAATTTAGGGTAGCCACCATACGATTTTTTTGGCCAAAAACCAAAAGTTTCAATTTTCTCAAAAACGGTTCCTACGACTTTTTTTAAACTTCCTTGAAAATTTTTATTTAAAACTCTGATGTATTTTATGTAAGAAAAATTTTTTTGTATTGCTCCAAAACGGTACCGCCCATAGAACCGTTTTTTTGTTATCAGTTTTTCTCGGAAAATAAAAGTCCGATCAGAGTAATTTTTTTTTTGAAGGTACGTGTATATTGCCCAAGTAATATTTTGTATTCAAAAAAATTTCAAAAAAAATTTTGGATTTTTAAAAAATATTTTAAAACTTTTTTTTCAAAATTCTGTATCTCAAAAACGGATCAATATTAAAAATTGAAATTTACTTATAAAATGTATAGTTACACATTCTTGAATACTGCATACCCAAATTAATTTTAAGACATTTTCGAAAAAATTTATATACAAAAAATTAATTTAAAAAAAAACCGCTCCGACGATTTTTAAAACAAAAATTTGGAAAATCAATAATTTTTTAAGATTTGATATGACATAATTTTTTGTCAGATTAAATCTTTTTTTTAGGTTGATATTTCAATTTAAATTTTTATTTACGAATTAAATTTTTTTATGAGTTATAATTTGGAATACAGGAGCAAGTTCGTACGACCGAGTCGTGCACATTTTTTGTTTTTTATAGAAAAAGTCTGAAGTTTATGAAGAGGCGCAGAAGAGGTAATCTTAAGTGCTTTACATTGTCCGGGTAGGTGGTGTGTTATGTTGAATGGAATTAGCAGCATATGACTAACATGCAGCAACAGACAAGACAAGCAAAATTGGTAATATGCTCATAAATTTGTGTTTGAAATCTGTTAAACTATTAGCAATGCATTGCCGATGAGGTTTGGTTAAAGCCTTTGCCCTCTTCTTCTCGACGATATAGAAAAAATGCTTGGAATGCTTAGGTTTATGTTTTTCTGGTTTTCCTTTTAGAATTGTTTCGTTTGAATTATTTGAAAATGGTGGGGAGAACATGTGCGCATGCATGACATTTCACAATTCCAAAAACTTAAAAATCTTTGCATTCCAAACTTCGGAATCTCAAAGTCTAGAAAGTGCCAACTGAACACTTCACAGAACTGTCAAAGATCAAAGATTTTTGTGTGTTTTTAGCTTAGATATAATCAGACCCTCGACACCAACTCCGATAACGGATTTAGGCTAATCGACTTCGCTGCGGGGCGAGATGTACTGGTAGCAAGTACGTGTTTCCCACATCTCGATATCCACAAGGGGCATGGAAATCTCCTGATCAATCAACCGTCAACTAGATTGATCACATTGCGATCGACGCACGACAGTTCTCTAGCATGCAAGATGTCCGCACATTCCGAGGTGCCAAAATTGAGTCGGATTCAGTAGTGACCTTGTTGTAGCCAAGGTACGAGTGCGGATATCGCGATCAAGGCAAACACGTGAAAATTCTAAGAGAAAATTCGACGTCAAACAACTACAATCGCAAGAGATTGCTAGATCCTTTTCCGATCGTGTCTCCGAAAACCTCATTAGAAGTCCTTTGCTTCCAGCACAAAAGGTATAGAACCAGTGGCATGTAGCACTGCAGCCATCAGAGAAGCGGCCTCTGAAATGCTAGGGCTTACACGGCCTCAACAATGAAAAGCCTGGTTTGACGATGAGTGCCGGCAAGCACATGCAGCTAAACAAAAGGCATAAAAAGCGGCCCTGCAAAGAAGGACTCGAGCTGCTTGCGAGCTCTACGAGCAGAAAAGGAGAGAGAAGCACAAACTTCTCAGAAAAAAAAGGGAGCATGGGAAGCGCACGATCGAGGAGAAAGATGGATGTCACAACAGGAACGAGGTTATAAAGTTTTACAAAACGGTAAAACAAACCACCAGGGGCTTAACACCCCGAACCGAAGCCTGTAGAGACCATCAAGGAAACATCGTAGTGGAACCACAGTCAGTGCTGAGGATATGGAAAGACCACTTTTCCAAGCTGTATAATGGCGATGACGAGCGAAATTCCGCCAGCTTAACACAACCATTCAATTTGGGTGGAGAAGACCACCAATTCCACCCACCCGAAATTGACGAAGTGAAGATAGCGATAGCTTAAGTCAAACAAAGCCGCTGGGGCAGACGGCCGGCCTAGCCGCTGAACTGTACAAAGCAGCTGGAGATAATTTGGTTAGGAGCATGCACCAGCTCATCTGCAAGATTTGGTCGGAGGAAATCATGCCCGACGAATGGAACCTCAGCATCGTATGCCCGATCCTCAAGAAAGGAGATCCCCTGAACTGCACCAACTACAGAGGTATAAGTCTCCTTAACATCGCCTACAAGATCTTGTCTGCCGTGCTGTGTTAACGTTTGAAGCCTTTTGTCAACAACCTGATAGGTCCATATCAGTGTGGCTTCAGACCCGCAAAGTCGTTCAAATATTCACTCTACTTTAGATCTTGTAGAAGACCCAGGAACTTCAAATCGATACCTTCCACCTTTTCATCGATTTCAAGGCCGCGTATGAGAGCATCTATAGAGACCAACTATATAGATCAATGTCTAGTTTTGGCATTACAGAAAAACTTGTCCGCTGTTCCATCATGGTCGGAAAAAACCTAACGGAAAATAATGCATGTGATGTCAAAAAAGGGTTTAGACAAGGCGAACCGCTGGCATGCGATTTTTTCAACATCATTCTTGAAAAGATTGTGCAAAACTCCAACGTCAACACCCAGAGGCACAAACTTTCAAAAGTCCGTCCAACTACTAGGATACACAGCCGACATTGACATAATTGGAAGAATACAGCGTGATGTCAGTGGAGCGTTCGTGAGTCTTGAGACGGAGGCCAGGAAGATGGGTGTAGCGGTTAACGCGGACAAGACCAAGTTTATGCTGTCAACAAGAAAGCACAACCAACATCGACGTCTTGGAGCAAACGACAGCATAGACACATTTAACTTCGAGGTAGTTAGAGACTTCGTCTACCTAGGATCCGCTATCAACTCAGACAACAACACCAGCGCTGAAATCAAACGAAGGATCACTTTTGCCAATCGCTGCTTCTTTGGACTTAGAATAAATACACAAAACATTCAGTTTTTGAGGATGTAACGGTGTCCCACCAAATAGTTGAGGATTACCTATCATCGCAAACCACAAGAGTTTTGTAATTTTCACTTATCCATTCATTCAGAAGTCAGCTTCGTCTCTTAACGAAATTCGCTTTGGTTTGGGCCCGTTCTCCGAATCTGCACCATGCTAGGTGATCCTTCAATTCTTGAAATGTCAAACCAAACTTAAATTAAATCACTAGACAGCTGACAAAATGGCTGCTTGTTAAGTTGGTGTTGCCAACGCTCACGTTTCGTACTTAATGTTACGTAATGTCAATCCTGACTGAACATTTGCTTTGTCTGACAGCTCAACAGCTGTAAAAAAAAAGTCAACAAACAAAATTCATTTGTTTTTGGAGGGATGCTAAAATGTCATTGAAAGCAAACTCGAAGCGGGTCCATTGTGACGCAGACGAACGATGTTCTTAATTGGCATTTTGGAAGTTGAAAAAAGGATTCTGAATGCGTTCAATTGGGCAAAAGTGACAGTTCTGATTCTGAAAAGAAGACAATTTCCTTTCTGATGACAGAATGCTTTTTTTTAGGTTAGAGATTGCCAATTTGAAATGCCAGAAGACGGAGCTGAAGCGTGTTTGTGTTTCAGCCATAAAGCATCCTGACACTATTTTTTTGTTCACAAAAATTACAAACCCAAAAAATTTCTGATTTGCACATAACTTTTTTATTTGTATATATCGCGGTCAAACAGCCTTAACAATTAAAAAAAAAAAAATTATGAATAATAAATACATTTACAACAATAATTATATATGACACAGATTAGGCGGATTGAAGCAGAAGAGAATATTCCATGTACAATAGAGAGTCTTTGATTTCGTTTGAAATACTATAAACCATCGTCAGCGTCGTCTTAACCGTGAATCAATCCTGGGTATCCTGGATATCCTGGATAGCCGAGTGGTCCATGAGCTGGAGCCAATGGAAGACCATAGGGTGCAGCAATCTTTGGCACCAATGGGCCATGAGCTAGAAGTGGTGCTGGAGCCAGAAGGGGAGCTGGAGCCAAAATCTTGGCAACTGGTGCTACAGCTTTAACAGCAAGTGGCTGCCGGGAGACGACGGCATTGAATCCATGGACTGGATCGGCGGTGTATTCAACAACACGTCGTGTGCCATCGGGTTCGACCAGAGAGTACGATCCTTGAACGACATCTCCGCTTCGGCTTTCCTGTTGGTTCTTCACGTCTCCGGTTGAGGGGTCCTACACAGAAATTGAATTGTAGTTTGTTTCAATGCAATGGGTGAATTCGACACTTACATGGACATCGTAGCTGTAGCTGTATTGTGGGTTTGGATCGTATGGCTCTGGAGCGGCGACCTTTGCAATAACTGGAGCGGCAACCTTAGCAATAGCAGGATAAGCGGGCAAAGCAGGCAGAGCCAAGGGGCCTCCATGGTGAATCGGGCCGTATGGTGAATACGCAGGTGGTCCAATGACGACTGCTGAGCTCACTGCCACAACGGCGGCCAGGATGATCAACTGCATGATTTTTAAAAAATACAAAAATTATAAAATTTGCAAAATTCTATTTCGAAATCGAATTTCAGTTTATAATTGAAAAATGTGCCTTGCCTTTTGTACCATGTCTGTAAGGTTTGACAAATAAATGCTCTGTGATTCTGTGGCTGTCTAACCTTAGCTTTTATACTCTGATACGCCCGTCGTTCGCCGAAATAAAAAAAAATTCATTTATTCAAAAATTAATTTTTACTTTCAGGCCTACTCCATATGCACCGAATAGTGCACTACCGTAGGCCTTTGGTTTTGCTGGTTTTGCGCCTTTTTTTATTTTTCCTCAATGCCATTTTTGTAAGCCGCATATTCATTGAGATTGAGAGTGAGTTGGGCGGTGGTGGAGGCGCGGCGCGGCTGTGCTAGAGTTGTTCTATCTTTGCATTATTTTTCTCACTGCATCTTGGTGACTTATCAACTTTTGCATTCAGGCTTGGTCCCATAGCGCGTAAGTTATTTAACTATCGTCGGCGGCGTCGTCGTCGTCGGTCGATTTGTTCGTTAGAGTTCATAAGAAAACTGGTCCATACTGTCGTACTGCGTCACCATCGCCCTCGCTCACCTCGCGGCAAATTCGATTCAGACTTGCATGTTCTCAAAGTCGAAATCGAGAGCCTATACAATTTTTTCTCAAGGGGGTTGTCAAAGTCGAGCTGCGTGGTGACTATAGAGACAGACGCAAGCTGGGGGTAACACTGCGTTAGTGACGGAGGCACGTCATTTGGGCAAATACATATCTCTGAGTGTTTAAGTGTCACGGGCTAGGATGTGTGTGCTTGTCACTGTGCATTGACTGCCCCGGGGGTGTTAAGATTTGCCTTTGGACTGGTTATAGATTTTTAACAGACAAGAGATGAAAGGAGTTCGTTAAATCTTTGCACTAGTCTCAATCGCTCGATAAACCTATAGTTATGCCCATAATGTAGATTGTTGGGCGTTACATGCCTGCCATTTAGATGGTTAATTGAATTTAAGCGCAGGCTTCTGATAAAGTAATTCGAGCATATGCGTTTCGCTTTAGTTATGATCCGGGTTATGGGGAAATCGATAACGCACTTTTTAACATGTCGAACGCAATTATTTTTGAGCCCTTAGTTAAAATCTTTTAAATAACTTGATACAGACTTAAGACAGACAGCCAAAAGAACTAAAACTTTTGACGACCTTTTTCAAAAATCCTTCGATAAATAAAGTTTTTGTTCCATGAGATTGAGGCCACCTTAGAGCAAATACATGTTTAATTGAAAAAAATTCCGTAGGATTTACGGGGATCACATTATTGTCGAATATTCTCTTAAAGCCTTCAAAATAGTCGGAATCGTTTTCATATAACCGCGATTTCAAGTGGGTCCAATAGAAGAAGGCTAAGGCGGGTTAATAAAGCGAATTTCTGGCTATGCAAAATGTCGGATCACGTGAAAAGGAGACTCTTTCTTTGCAATCTAGTTTAGTCCCGTCTTGAAAATAACGGCCCAATCTTACCTACTTACTAAAGCTGGCACTACAGCCCGTTGTGGACTTGGGCCTCAACCAATAGTCTCCGCCAGCCAGCTCGTTCCCTAGCTAGCTGTCTCCAATTTTGCACTACAAGTTGAGTGAGGTCCTCTCCCACTTGTGTGCGCCACCGGTTCCTCTCCTTCGTCCCTCGGGAAAAATATCGAAGGCTTTTCGGGCCGGAGCATTGGTGTCCATCCGCTCTAAATGACCGAGCCAACTTAGTCTCTGAACCTTGACCTTTCTAGCTAGGTCCACATCGTTGTACAACACGTAAAGTTCGCTGTTGTATCTTCTTCTCCATTCGCCATCAATGCACACGGGGCCAAAGATGAACCGAAGAACTTTCCTCTCGTAACAGCCTAAGGCACATTCATCCGATTTTGTCCAGGTCCATGCTTCTGCACCATACAGCAGAACTGGGATGATGAGGGTGTTATATAGTTTTACCTTAGTTGCTCGAGAGAGGGCTTTTCCACTCAATTGCTTTCTTAGCCCAAAGGAACAGCAATTAGCAAGAGTTATTCTTCGTCAGATCTCGGTGCTGGTGTTATTGCCCGTGTTAATAGTTGAGCATAGATAGACAAACTCCTCTACCACCTCGAAGTTGTATGCGTCTATTGTACTGTTCTGTCCGAGCCGTCGGTGTTGGGTGACCTTTCTCGAAGACAGCATATACTTCGTTTTTCCCTCATTTACCGCTAAACCCATTTTCGCCGCTTCTGTCTGAATTCTCACAAAGGCGCCATGGACATCGCGGTGTGTTCTTCCCATTATATCAATATCATCAGAACAGACGTTTGGAAGATAGTGGCTCTGGTGTTGACGGTGGTGTTTTGCACTATCTTCTCAAGAACGATGTTAAAGAAGTCGCATGACAGTGCAGCGCCTTGTCTGAATCCTTTTTTGACATTGAAAGACCTCGTAAGCTCGTTGCAACCGTGATGGCGCAGCGTGAGTTCTCCATCATCATTTTGCACAAGGCAGTGTTGCCAAAATTAGACATAGCTTTATACAGTTCGTCGCTGCAGATGCTATCATACGCGGCCTTAAAATCGATGAAAAGGTGGTGGGTATCGATTTGGAGTTCATAGGTTTTTTTCCAGGATCTGCCGCAAAGTGAAAATTTGGTCGATAGTTGACTTTCCTGGTCTGAAGCCACATTGATAAGGACCTATCAGATTGTTGACGAAAGGCTTCAGATCAGACGTTCACATTATTACGGCAGAGAGGATCGTGGTGTTTTAAAATTGAAGATAGGAGCAAACTCGTTGCACCAGCACACACTTCGGATGATTTCGATCGAATGTAAGAATAGAAGGAAAATACATCTCAAGAACAAGAACAAATTTTTGATGATTTTCTATGTTAAGCGCGATTGGGGAGAGTTCAGAAAATGAGGAAAACGTAAGGGCGTGTGATAAGTAAAGAGTTTAATTAGTTGCGTTCACTTAAGCAATTTTTTTTCGAATTTTGTTGAGCGATATTTGATTTGTTTTATTTGTTGATGGTGAAGGAATATCCACCACATTAACAAGTTGTTGAAAGCCACAGGGAGCCTCTTTTATACATTAGGGAAAGCCTACCGCCAAAATTGAAAACAAATTTTAATAATTGGATAATACTCTGCCGAATAGATTACGTCCAGCACGAAACATTGAAAACATAGCGGCAAACAGTGTTCGGGAAAACGTAAAGGAATTGCTCGTGCAAGAATTGAACCCAAAATACTTTCCTACGCGTCACATAAACAGTTTTTGGGCTCTTCAAAAATTCGAAGAAGAACCGCTGTTTTCGAAAAAAAAAATGTTCATCGATGAGGCTTAATATCTCCGATTCAACGCCTACGTCAATAAACAATATTCCCTGGTGTGAGATACGGGCTGGTGTAAAAGGTGCTCGCTATAGCGCCATGATATTGGACTTTTTACTAACTGAAATCGAAGCTCGTGATCTCGGCGATAGGACGAACAGTGCCATTTTCCATACGGCCAAAAAAAAAAAAAAAAACAGCCTTTTTGCGAGATCGATTCGACGAACATTTGAATTCAGTTGACGACAGACGGAAATAATAGTCGGATCCAATTTTTTTCGATTTTCAACCATCATCTTATCGTAATTGATGATAATTTTTATTCTTGTCATATAGTTTGAATTTGGCTTCTGAGTCGCTTGCAAAACCTTAGCAATTTTCTAGACCAATTACCTACAACGAGCAATTATCTCTGCATCCAGATGCAAACTCCAATTAAACTTATTTATTAATTTGATAGAATATCAAATTTATTTCCATTAAATGAATTTCAATTTGCATGCCAATGCGTTGCGTATGTATATCGATATCACCCAATTCTATTCCATGTCCATTCACATTTTATCAGGTTTCTACGAAATGCGCAGGGAAACGCACTTTTAGCCTCAAGGAATACGGCGTCATATCAATTCGACATGCTAGCACTTCCACCATACCATATAGCCTCCTTTAATCTCAAGGCAACTAAAAGCCTTCCAAGTGCTTGTGTCAAATCCCAGCTTCATAAATATCAAAATGCCCCAAAAGTGAAAGATATCCATACGCAACGTTTTAAATCAAACTAAACTCGAATTATGCCACGCCTTGGAGCCACCTAGACAAAAAAAACAGGGCCTTCGGCCATGTGCAGCTTTTTGTCTTTTATAACTTTGAAGGTGTATTAAATTGATGTCAACTCATGTTGCTACAAGATGCAGTTTATTTTTTGAGAATAAAAGCGACGCGTATTGTCGATCCGGGTCTAGATTATTTCTGATTCTAAACGTGCTACACATGTGCGCTTGCGTTCAAAATCTTTTGACGTAATCTCAACTGCAACAGCGACACAATGGTTTGGAGGCTTATTATATTGGCTGTAAAAGTGTGCTCGGATGGTTGTAAATTGTCCATTGATACGATCGTTTTGTTTGTCATACCTCGACTTTGAGAATCGTATAGAAAGACAGACGACCGACAAGTTGGAGTTGGTGGGGTATCAGCTCTTGATTTGGACAATTTCAAGTGTATTCACGTGAATAATTCATTGGATGTCAGTTATGTAAGAATTATAGCTGCGATTTGTTTAATAGAAATTGCAAAGAATTGTCTATAAATTTTGAACGGATATCATTATTAGCGGGGCAATTTGTTTGCAGTGAGAATTTCGAGGACAGACAGAAGCTATTGGTATTTTCTACAGCCATATTGACCAGTCGTTCAAGTCAGTAGTAATTTCATTCAGAAAAAAATGTTTGAGGTAAAGTTTAGTTAAGGTTAACGCGAACCATGGTTCCATTCAAACGGTTTGAGTTTGACTCAATAAGTCCGTTCTTTTACTTAACTTTTTGGGCAGCTTGTGTAAAAACTGTCAAAAATCATCCCCACTCCACGAAATTTTGTGATTCACCCAAAAAGTAAACGAACGCTTCACACCAAAAATCTGCCGAATGCACAAAATTACGTCAAACGTCAGCAAAATTCAATGTACTTCTTATGGTTTGACAGAACTTACACAAACTGCCACAAGAAATTTTTGTGTCTAAAATCGGCAGAAAGAGGAAATATTTTTTTCCTTCAAAAGTGACAGATTTTACAATAAGCGTCAGTAAACGAACGAAAAAGTGGGAGAATATGGCAGTTTTGGGCAGTTTTATGGAGTAAACGAACGGACCTATCATGAAGGTTTGATGTTTCAACATTCTTGCAACCTTATCAACTCCAATTGACACTTCAGAGAATGAAATGAATGAAAACGGTGTTGTGTAAAGGAATAAAAACAATTAAATCTTATTTATTAAGTCATAAATAACTTACTTCTGAAAAGCACAATTTAACTAACTACACAACTATTTATCGAACATCTAACCAAAAGCTGGCACTGGTGCAGCAAATGGAGCTGCAACAGGCACTGCTGCCGGCCTTGGAGCAATCAATGGTCCTCTTTGAACGATAGCATTGAAGCCATTGATTGGATCTGCAGTGTAAATGACAGTACGAATGGTGCCATCGGGTTCGGCAACTGAGTAGGATCCCTTAACTACATCACCTTCCCTGACCTCTTGTTGGCTCTTGCTGTCTCCGGTCAAAGCATCCTGAACATTATACGCAAAAGTGTATTGTGGATGAGGATCGTAGTCAGTGTTGATAGCCGCAACAGGCGCTAATGGAGCTGCTAGCCTCTGGCCTTGTAGAAGGACACCACAGTTAACTGCTGACACAAGGACACAGCATACAATTGCGATCTAAACAATTCAAATGTGATATAGACTCAAAGGCTCCCATAGAAATTGTTTAGTCTAAACTTACCTTGGTGAATGCCATTTTGTGAATTTCTTTCAAGTTATTTTCGTTATCGATGAACTTAATTGAATGATAAATTTTCAAACCTTGACTCTGCTTTTAAATGAAAATCAAAATAAATCGATTGAACATAACCGCATAACAGATATTGCATAAAGCAATACTGCCACCCACTGCCAGTTGCCATCGAATAAGTCATCACGGTAATTCATTTCCTAATTGAATTTAATCGAATATGTAATCGTGAATTGTTGCATTAAAATGCGTGCCAATTTGGTGTAGGTACCTTTCTTGCTGAAGTTACACGTGTTTAATACGAAGAGAGTACCTACTCATCGGAAAACCCAAAGTCTAAATGTCTTCGATGTTTTGATATTTCGATATCAATGTTGATCGACAGTCGATTGGATTATATGAGTTATGAGACACAAAAAATATTGACATCATGTTTTTTCCCTTAAATTTGCCAAAGAGAGGTGGTAAAGGTTATATATTCATACAGTGGGACAAATAAGTGGCAAGAGAAAACAAATTTTTGTGTTTCTTATTTTACGATTTCAATCGAATATCGATATAAAATTTCAAATATCTTTATGGTTTGGTTTGGTTCGGTTTGACGAAGAATGCAGGCAGGCCCATGCAGACAAGCAGATGGCATAAAGAGCTGCGCTGCATAGAAGGATAAGATCTGCTCGTGAGCTCTACAAGCAAAATAGGAGAGAGGAACGCCGGCTTCTCAGGAGAAAAAGAAGGGAGCATAAGCAGCGTCAGATCGAGGATGTTGAGAGAGCCAACAGCAGGAATGAAGCTTGGAGGTTTTATAGGAAGGTAAAACAGCTGGGTCAAGGTCATCGAGCCAGAACTGATGCCTGCAGTGATAAACAAGGGAACATCGTAGTAGAATCGCAGTCAATGCTGGGGATTTGGAAAGACCACTTCTGTAGACTGTATAACGGCAACGAAGAACAAAATCCTGCCGCATTTTATCATCGGACACGATGATAGCCAACTATTCCGTGAACCCGACCAAGAAGAAGTGAAAACGGCAATATCACGGCTAAAATCCAACAAAGCCGCTGTAGCAGATGGTCTAGCTGCCGAGCTGTACAAAGCAGCAGGCGACAATCTAGATAGGAGCATACATCAAATCATCTGCAAGATATGGTTGGAAAAATGCATGCCCGATGAATGGAACGTCAGCATTGTTTGTCCGATCCTGAAAAAGGGAGATCCTCTAAACTGCGCCAACTACAGAGGAGTCAGGTTATTAAACATCGCCTAGAAGATCCTCTGTGCCGTAATATGTGAACGCCTGAAGCCTTTCGTCAACAATCTGATTGTCCTTATCAATGTGGATTCAGACCAGACCTATGAACTGCAAATCGATACCCACAGCATCTACAGAGAAAAACTATGTCTTGTTTTGGCATCCCTGCCAAGCTCGTTCGCTTGTGCAAAATGACGATGGGAACTCACGCTGCGCCATCAAGGTTGGGAACGAGCTTACGGAATCTTCGATGTCAAAAAAGGATTCAAACAAGGCAATGCACTGTCATGCGATTTCTGTAACATCGTTCTTGAGAAGATAGTGCAAAACTCCACGTCAACACCAGAGGCACTATCTTCCAAAAGTCCGTTCAACTTCTCGCGTACGCCGATGATATTAATATAATGGGTAGAACACAGCGTGTGCGTGATGTCAATGGCGCCTTTGTGAGAAATGAGATAGAAGCGGCAAAAATGGGTTTAGCGGTAAATGAGGGAAAAATGAAGTATATATGCTGTCTTTGAGGGAGGACACCCAACACCGAACGGCTCGGACAGAACTTCACAATAGACGTCTACCTATAACACCAACGCCGAGATCAGATGAAGAATAACTCTTGCTAATCGCTGTTTCTTTGGGCTAAGAAAGCAACTGAGTGGAAAAGCCTTCTTCGAGCAACTAAGGTAAAACTGTAACACCCTCATCATCCCAGTCCTGCTGTATGGTGCAGAAGCAGGGACCTTTGCAAAATCGGATGAATGCGCCTCAGGCTGTTTCGAGAGGAAAGTTCTTCTGGTCATGTTTGGCCCCGTGTGCCTTGATGGGGAATGGAGAAAAAGATACAATAGCGAAATTTACGGGTTGTACAACGACGTGGACCTAGCCAGAAGGATCAAGGTCCAGAGAGTCAGATGGTTCGGTCAATTAGACGGGATGGACACCAATGCTCCGGCCCGGAATGCCTTCGACACTATTCCCGAGGGACGTAGAAGTAGAGGAAGACCGCGACTCGGGTGGCGCACCCAAGTGAAAGAGGATCTCAATCAACTGTGAGTGCAAAACTGGATACAGCTAGCTAGGGACCGAGCTGGCTGGCGGAGACTGCTGATTGAGGCCCAAGTCCACAATGGACTGTAGCGCCACCTTAAGTAAGTAAGTAAGTTATCGCAAAAGGATTTCAAAGGTACTTCAAAGCAATTGAAAACTCCAAAAATTGGAAGATTGTATCGAAATAGATTTTAGAGTAATCGATGTAAAAAAATGCCATCGAACAGAAGAACTAGTAAGAAGAAGTTGATAAAAGTGAGAGGTCTGTAGTCTGTTCATTAAGAATTGTCACTAAAGTGAAAATATCAAATTGTTCACTTTCACTCAGGTTAAATTGGCTTTTATTTCATTTAGATCAATCGATTAGTCGATAGTTTGAATCTTATTCGGTTCTTCTCATTTAATGTTGATACAAATAACGTTTTCGATTAACTTTAACCAAAATATGAATGTCAATTCCATTCTGTATCGATCGAATGAAATAGGCGTTTATCGATATTTTCTTGAAAGTTATGATAAACCGAAATGTACAACCCATTAATTAATTATATCCAGAATCGAATCGTACTATTCTTTTTCTTTTCGAAATGGGAGAACGATTAAGAAAATCGATATTGAATTCGATAATAGGACCAAAATAGTCGGTTCGATAATGCAAAATAAACGGATTTCACAAATAGAATAAAAAGTCGATAATTCGAAAATTGAGATGGAAATGATAATCGTCAATACGTTTCGAGGTGCCGTGCAATAACGCCGAGCGAAATAACGCCGAATTCCGAAATTCGGCCTTATTTCACTTTACTAAAGTGAAATAACGCCGAATTTTTGCACTCGGCCTTATTTCACTATGGCAAAGTGAAATAATGCCGATTCGGCGTTATTTCACTTTGTCAGTTTTAATTTTTTTAAGATTCCATCAGGTGTCAATGGCATTTTGTATCTATACTTTATAATAAAAAAAGACAATGTTTTATAGGTTGCCTTCTTAAGTTTTGAAATAAATTCGCCAAACAAAATCTTGCTTTGCACAAAAATTATTTTATCAAAAAATTAATAATTATGTAATATGTACATATTCCTGCTTCATAAGTAGGTATTTTAAAAATACATGGTCTAAAGCTCAGTTAAGTGAAAGTTTCAGTGTTGATGGAAACTAAAAACTATTTAAATAATAACTACGCTGCTACCTCTACAACAAGATTAATAACTAAATATTTCAGTTCAAAACCATTTAATTACCACAAATGAATTTGATTTTGAAAACGCATGTTGTTTGTTTAGGTGTTAGAAAAATTTTGTGGCATGGACCAGGAAGAATATTAATATTAGATTTTACATTTCAGTTAACACTACATTTTTGAGAATTTGATCAAATGAAAATTAAAAATGATTAAGAATTTGAACTTGAAACTAAAAATATAGAACAGGCACAAGTGCCAGCGAGCGAAGCGAGCGGAAAAAATTTTGCCCAAAAGAGAATCAATTTGGGGTGTGAAAATAAAAAAATTCGCGCGAATTTTTTTATTTTCACACCCCAAATTGATTCTCTTTTGGGCAAAATTTTTTCCGCTCGTTTCGCTTGCTAGTAAACCGAATTGATCTTGAACGTTCCGAATCGGCATCATCTTCAAATTAGAGTGAAAATAGGAGGTCAAACTGAATCATTGAAATGCAGCTTCTGCTGCATATTGCATAAGAAGATGTGTGGATGTGGATGCCTTTCCAAATTGTAGGAAGTGACAACAGTTTTCAAAAATGAAATGCTTTGCCCATTTTGTCGACAAATAATGAATAAAAGTAGTCCAATTAATTTATTAGACTTCTTTTGTATTTGTAGTTTAAGGGTTTACACGAATTTAAGATATTTCTTTTTTTTTGTACTATGAACATTTATTGTTTGTACCTACATAATATTGAAAAGTACAAATAAATTTTGTGAATTACTTTTTTTTCATTCCAAATTTTGTTCCCATAAAATATAAAAAAAAAATCTGACCCACCATACTCGGTTAATTTTATTCTACAGTTGATTTTGCGTTAAGTCCGGCTAAAATGCTCTTTCCAAAAGTTAAATAAAACCGGCTTCCTTGTTTTCTCTTTCTCGGCTTTATTTCTCAGTTGGCATTCGGCGTTATTTCACATTGTCGAAGTGAAATAAGGCCGAATGCTAAGATTCGGCGCTATTTCACTTTGGTAAAGTGAAATAAGGCCGAATTTCAGAATTCGGCGTTATTTCGCTCGGCGTTATTGCACGGCACCACGTTTCGATAATCGGATCGAAATAATCGAATAGGATGCAATTGACACATGCCTAGGTATGAATAAAAGAAATGGTCTAATCGCTTATAGAATTAGAATGACGAGTTACCTTTTAGCAAATTTCTAAACAAAAATACTGCCTTCAATGATACAATCAATTCGATTATTCAAAATTTTCATCGATTTTTTTCTACACAGTTAACTTAATTTCCATTTTATATATAAAACAGTTCGGCCCCACTGTTAGGCTCATAACAATTGTAACCAACTGCCCAACAGACATAAACGCCAGCAATGGAAATGGGCGACATAAGTCTAAAAACAAAGAAAAAAATAACCGCGTACGTGCGCCATAACCAGTGGCTAGGCTCTGGCTAATCGCCTTGAATACTAATGTTCTTTAATAATTTCACTTTTGGCTCTGATTATCAAATCTGCACAGTTGCATCGATTAAACATGTTTCGTTGCAGACAGTTGTTTCATGGCATGATGACATACTCGACTTATACTGCGCTAACGGGTCAGTAAGTTCGATTCGGTTTGTCCCATTTTATGACCGTCTGACTGTTATCGGGTGTGATGTGGGCGTGGGGATAATTGTGAATTGTTTTTTTTTCATTTAAAAGAAGCTGTCAATCACAAAGAAGCCATCATTTGTTTTCCAAAATTCGAACAAAGTGTTATTATTAAATTTTCAAAAATGGCCCTTCTTAAGGTAAATACATATAATAAGAGGGCTTGTCCTTTGAAAAAGCAAATTGTTTAAACAAAATTCGTTCATTAGATCACAATCGCTTGTGCGCTGTTGTCAGTTGTCAGTTGTGGAACTCTCTTTGCTGGTCAAGGATTCGCAGCTCCAGTTGCGCCTGTAGCTGCAATCAACACTGAAATCGATCCCCATCCCCAATACACTTTCGCCTACAATGTTCAGGATGCTCTAACTGGGGACAGTAAGAGCCAGCAAGAGACTCGAGACGGCGACGTTGTTAAGGGTTCGTACTCTGTTGCCGAACCTGACGGTACCATTCGTACTGTCATTTACACAGCTGACCCGATCAATGGGTTCAACGCAATCGTGCAGAGAGGACCTTTGGTTGCGCCTAGACCAGCTGTCGCTGTTGGTCCAGCACCGGTTGGGTTATTTTAAGTGAGATCAATTGAGATTTTGTTTTGTAGTACAAGTGATAATAATTTATAAGAAAATTCTTAAAATAAATATTTAATGTATTTTCTAAATTAATTTAAGTGTTCTTCGTTCTGCACTTACCCAATACCCATCTCTCACTGCAAGTTAAACTCTTATCAAATATCAAATCACTGACATCTCACACACCTGAAAGGTTCAACGAATAAACTCAAATTGACCGTTTCGCCCAAACTGTCACACACAGCGGCAACTAGTTTTGAAGAATCCTAGTTTTGAAGAAGTGACACCTAAACAAAAACAAAAATCGACATACAACAAAATCCAGCCCAACAATTTCGCACCATATCGATCGAAAGCCAAAGACTTCAAGCTCAAATTAAACGTTACATTTAAGTTATCGCTGTCTTGAATTTTGCAATGCACTGCACTTTGTTAATGCAAAGATCGAATTGGTCTAACATCCATATTA
Source organism: Sphaerophoria taeniata (assembly GCA_943590905.1). NCBI lineage: Eukaryota > Metazoa > Arthropoda > Insecta > Diptera > Syrphidae > Sphaerophoria > Sphaerophoria taeniata. The sequence goes on from OX016541.1 coordinate 151,782,002, forward strand.
CGATTGCCGATGTCTGACATCGGAGTGCGTGCAAGCAACAAACCTAGTACAGCCAGCGCCATCATATGGCCAGTGCCTTTAATTATTATCACAAATCACAATCTTACATCATCAGAATTGAAATCACTTTTAAGACAATTCGGGCAAATTAATTATAGTCTTGGTACAGTAAATGTAGAGTGTGCGAAAGGCGGTTGGTCGGTCGACATGCCATCGAAGCACATACCAAACGGATACAAGGTCTGACAGGTGGTTTGCGTTTTTTCCTATTCAATCGAAAATGCTTTTGATGTTGATCCACATTCGGGGCTCCAGATTTAGCCAGTTTTCAATGTTGTTATGGTCAAAAATTGTGATTTTCTGTTTCTATGTCGTGAAATGAAATGGAATGGAAAGGAGAAGGAACATTGACTTATTTAACAGAAATATCGAATTTAATTGAATGGCCATAGAAGAAATTGCTGAAATGTGTTGTGGCCATTGCAACATAGCTCCCTGTTAAGGGATTACATTTCAGGGTATGACAACTTTTGTTACACTGAACAATTCAAACTATTGTAAAGAGACTTAGACTTAGAAGAGACGATCTCCACCAAGTCTCCAGCCATCACTTTCAGTTGCTTTTGTTGGTAGGGTCTATGCTTCGGCATAGCCTGGAATGATGTGCGTCAGAGAAATTTAGTTGGTCTGACTAGGGCTTTGCTGCTGATTTGCCACCAGCGCCATTTAGCAATAGCAATCATTCGCTTTTTCTCACTTCTGGTATTGTTTGCGTTGATAGCGGAACCTCGGCAGATAAAGTCCTAACCCATCTGGACGTTCTCAAACATGTTACCTATTAGGTACTACTTTCTACTGATTATGTCAATGTCGTCCCGCTTCGGCGAACAATTTGACAGAATTTTGAAGAATCGAGCCTTGACGAAGTGATATCTAAGCTTAAGTCGAACAAAGCCGGTAGAGTAGACGGATTAGCCGCTGAACTGTACAAAGCAGCTGGAGATGATTTGGTTAGGAGTATGCACCAGCTCATCTGCAGATTTGGTCGGAGGAAAGCATTCCCGTATGCATTGTATGCCCGATCCTCATTTAACTTCGAGGTAGTAAAAGACGTTGTCTACCTAAGATCCGTTATAAACTCATAAACTCAGACAGCAACACCAGCGAATTGAGTAGTAAGGTCCTCTCTCGAGTAACTAAAGTGTCACTGTACAAAACCCTCATCATCCCGGTCCTAGTATATGGTACAGAGACATGGACCATGACAACATCCGATGAAAACGCTTTGAGCTGGTTCGAGAGAAAAATTCTTTGAGTGATTTTTGGTCCAGTCTATATAAATGGAGAATGGACACGAAGATTCAATCAACAACTGTACGAGCTGTTCAGCGACTCTGATCTAGCCAGAAAAGTTAAGGTCCAACGTCTTAGTAGGCTGGGTGACGTAGAGCGAATGAAAAACAATGCTCCGGCTCGTAGTGTCTTCGAATCCAACCCCGAAGGACGTTACAGAACAGGAAGACCGCGATTCAGGTGGTAGAGGACCTGAAGCAACTGGCGTGCGAAACTGGAGACAGGTAGCTAGGGACCGAGCTTGTTGGATGAGGCGACGTGGACTGTAGCGCCACCATAAGTAAGCAAGAGCCTTGAAAAACTATGTTAAAAAATCGCATGACAACACGTCAAAAATTCCAGTGGTAGCGAAGCGTTACAGATACTCCTCCATTAGCAACTCGTTCAATTTCAATCATCACCTGAACCGACCGTTAAGTTTAAACCAGTTTATCATACCAACCAACCGACCGTTGAATAATTTAAATTCATTTCTTTTGCTTCCTTACAATTCACCTTATCTCATTGCAAAAAAAATCATAATGCGGGAGGTTCGAGCTAAAATCATTTTTTTATACTTCTCCGTTGCCGAGTACCAATTTAGTGAACTAGAAGTAAGAAACTGTACTTAGTGTACGAGCTAGTAGCTTCAGAACCGTATTCTTTTTGGGGTAACCCTCGTAGATTTGCAGGTCTGAAATCCAATTCTTCTCATTGACCTTTATTGTTGATTGCTGGACCGCTTCCGAGAGATGATTTCGTAGTTACTCTTCGTCAAAGCATACCACAAGTCCACAAATTGGAGCCTATTACCCAGTAAACATGCTCACCGTTGGTTCACTAGTCTTTTCCTTAAGACAGGACCGCTCCATACCGCCTATTCCTTGGCTGACTACTTCTAAGAGTATCACGAACAGAAGCCTGCCACTCGGAGACCGCTCACCGATTATTCTGTGGCTGCCCTTCTTTTAAGCGCATCACATTTCACAGACAGGGGCCGTCAGTTGGGAGCCGCTTGGCGCTCACCGTTTATTCACTAGGAGTTCGTTTGAGACAGAAACTAGACCATATTTGAATTTCACTTTTTTCTTTCTTCTATCCTCTTCTTTTAAGTGTATCGGGGCCATAGGATGTCAAATCCGGGTCATTTGAAACCTTGCACGTCAGGAGCCCCATTTTGGCACTACCCTTTTTGCTACCTACGAAAGTTGACCTCGTATGAGAACTCACGCAAGATTTTGCAGTCAACAAACTGTTGCATAACCGATTTCTGGTTTCAAGTTGAAGTTCAAGAAAAGACTCGCATAAATCTCCATATTTTGCTGAGCGGTACAATCTTTCAAGTTCAAAATTATTCCCCGAATCCAAACGAGCGTGATTCAGTTCCATTCAAGCCCAATGAATCACCCCACGGTAATGGGGTTCACAAGATGCTCACTTTTATTCGTCACAATCGAAAAAAATTGTTTGCATTGCCTGTCAAACGTCTGCGACCTCACAAGTCTGTCAAAATCCATCCACCAATTCGAAAAATCTCAACTGTCATCAGACCAGCACGCATGTATATGGCATCTTGTTGGTGCTCCATAAACGTGCGTGATCTCGTTTTTTAGGCGAAAAAAAAACATTAACAAATTAAATTGATTCATTAAAAGTCAAAGTGCTGAGACTCGGTCGTCAATCGTCATCTAGAGCTCTCCTCAAAGACCGGTTCTGAATTATGGTGCGCCCATCAAAAAGGCGATCACTTGCTGCTGATGCCAACTCAAAAGGCATACACCACCCAGAAACTTCTTCTGCAGAAGCACAAATCAACTTTTTCCAATGACAATTCCATCGCCACATCGCATCGTCCGCTAGGAGCACATTGAGCGCTTCTGTACTGCATGTGATTGTTAGAAAGAGACACTTCAAAATTGAACTAATTATTCAGTGATGAAATCAATCCAAACGTCAAATCAGCCAGCTGACAGCTGACTATAGCTGACCAGCTGCATTCTTTGCGAACGAGGCACTTGTTATAAAAATGAAGTTACCCAAGGAAATGTATCTCAAACCAAAGTTGTAATCTTCTAAGTGCAGATCGACACAAATTATGATGTTCGCAAAGGTAAATCTCTGAGTTGGTACTTGCTGTTTGCAAGCATCCTTGGGATTCTCACTTAAACGATAAATCACAAAATTTGTGTTCCTTGCAGGTTGTTCTGTTTGTCTGCCTGGCTGCTGTGACTCAGGCAGGTTATCTGTCTGGCGGTCATGGATACGGAGGATATGGAGGATATGGAGGAATCAGTCTGGCAGCTGCTCCGTCGATTTCGTATGCGTCAGCTCCTGCGATATCGTACGCTGCAGCCGCTCCAGCTGTTTCGGTTTCATATGCTGCTCCCAAACTAGTCGCCGCTGCTGCCCCAGCGATATCATATGCTGCTGCTCCATCAGTCTCATATGCTGCTGCTCCATCAATCTCATATGCTGCTGCTCCATCAGTCTCATATGCTGCTGCTCCTGCGATCTCGTATGCAGCTGCTGCTCCAGCTATTAGCATAGCTCGTCCAGCTCCAGTTGTTGTATCTGCACCGGCTCCTGTTGCTGTTGCTGCTCCTGCTCCGGTTGCCATTGCTGCTCCAGCACCAGTTGCAGTGGCAGCAGCTCCAGCAGTTGTTAAAGCTATCGTTCCCGAACCAGTTGATCCAAATCCACAATACAGTTTTAGCTATGGTGTTTCTGATCCGAACACTGGTGATTCAAAGACAGCCTCCGAGTCTCTCAAAGACGGAGTTGTGCATGGAAGCTATTCGCTGAGCGAACCAGACGGTTCCGTCCGCAAGGTCACCTACACTGCCGACAAGATCAACGGATTCAACGCTGTCGTCTCAAAATCAGCCGGTGTTATTAACGCTGGTCCAGTCCCAGTGAAAGCTGTAGCCGTAGCTGCTCCCGCACCAGTTGCAGTCGCAGCTCCAGCACCGATTGCTGTTGCCGCGCCAGCACCGATTGCTGTCGCCGCTCCAGCTCCAGTTGCAATTGCCGCACCAGCACCACAAATCACATATGCCGCCGCTGCTCCCACTGTTGTCGCTGCCCCAAGGGTGGCCTATGCTGCAGCAGCCCCAACGTACGTAGCCGCAGCTCCTAGAATTACCTATGCCGCAGCTGCCCCATCGTATGTAGCTGCAGCTCCAGCTGTTGCAAAGGTAGCCTATGCTGCTGCGGCCCCTACTTTTGTTGCCTCAGCTCCAGCCTATTCGAAAATCGCCATCGGTGGCGGTGGATATTCATTAGGTGGACTTGCATTAGGCGGAGGTATCTCCTACGGCCATGGCCTCTCCTTAGGACATGGATACCATTGAGAGTTGCGGCGGCAAGTGGAGCCTCCAAATTGAATTTGACATCTGACGAGCGCGCATTTAAAATGGAAACTATCTGAACATATTTATTTTCTTATCATATACACGCGATAGAGAAAACGGTACATAGTCGAAGTATTTTTATTCACATTTAAACAATTAAATATTTTATCAATATTCAAATCATTTTATGTAACAAAATGTTAAAAAAAATATTTATGTATGTAATCGTTAAACAAAACAAAACAAACAAAAAAAGAAAGAAAACAAAGAACAGAGAGACAAAGAAAATGAAGCAAAACAAAACAAGACCTAATAGAGAATTACCCTGCATTTACTGGAAATCAAGAAATTCAGTACAAAAATAAATAAAAAAAATATTAAAAAATACAACTTTTTTCTGTTTTTCAATTTTGAGGGCATCAAATGGGATCATGCAAACAATTTGAATTTCTATTTTGAAAAATAAAAATTCATAAGTGCCACCCTGTCACTCCTGTCAGTAATCAATATCCATCATGGCGACATCGATAAACGTCAATCAAGCATTCATTTGACATATAAGCGGCCATTTGTAATTATGTTCTCTTCTCAGACAGGGAGACAATAAATTTTTTTAATTACAATCGTTTTTTTTTCTTTTAATTCAATTATTTGTGAAAAATTTGTTTCTACGTTTTGATAAATGTAACATCGTACGACCTGATCGCACACTTTTCTTTTATACGTTTGCAGCGCCCCCATTAGCCGAACTACTTTCTTATCTTTAATCAGTTCATGAACATTGTCAGTAGGTACATTTTCGGTGACAGAAAAGTTAACAAGGCGTTTCTGCTGAAAGAAAAGCTAACATTTGGCACCAAGTAGTGTTTAGCAGCTCAATTAGAATACGTAATTTAAATGTCTCAATGAGGCTTGCGCACGGTTGGTTGCACACATGAGATTTATCAGGGGACAATCTTTTTGAATTGTTATTTCAATGAGACCAACAACGCCTTTATGGAAGTTGTAGGTGTTGACTGGCGTTCTTGAATCTTGATTATTGCAATTGTAATCCTTTTGACAGTTGAGTGACTTTCCTTTCAAATTATCATTCGTATACGAAACTAGTACCATACGGCCAAAAGTGTTACTTAATTGCACATTTCATTTGATTTGCATTTTTCCAAATTTAACCTCAAATGTAAACGTCACCGAAAATCCATGATTTGATAAATCACTGTTTAGCCGGCCGGCTGTTTGGCCTGGTTTTATAAATCTTGTAAAACTTCTATTTCACCGGCAAAGTGAATGGCATTAGCTCTTGCTAGTCCTCTCACTATCAATTTCATGCCAAATCGAAAAACAGTTGGGCGTTCATGTTGTCTAAATATGTATGTACGCATTTTTAACAAAATCTAGTTCCTAATGTAATGTAGTTCTTGCGCCCAAATAAATCTCTAAACTATTTGGTTGTTTGGAAATATTGCAGTTTGTCCTGCCATGTCAGCACTGTCATCGAATTAAAAGTCATTGGAGTAACCGTTTAATGAGCCCGACAATTGTTTTAAACCGAATAAGGGTCTGAAGACAGACTTTTAATTGCGCTCTTTGATCGAGACAATGATGCAAGACATGGATTTTAAATTAAATTAAATAATTTCACCAAATTGGGAAAAAAGAAGTAATTTTTTGAGCCACATTACATGTTGTAAACTCATTGCGGGACATACGTGAGATCGTTTGTCAAAAGAATGCTGTTTGGACAATGGTATTCGGTCTGAGTGTGATTCGATGGTATCGCTAGTCATCGAAGTGAACATTTTAAGAGAAATGAATGCCTCAAGCTTCCATTTTTTCATTTAAAATTATCTTATCTTCGGATTTATTTTATGTGAAATAGATTTCAACTTGAATACCTCCTAATTGGAAATTTAATAACATTTCAACTTCCAACAACTTTGGAACCCAACCCCGAGGGAACCTTTTCGGACCACCTGCCACTTCAGCAAGTGTCAAGACTGCAAGTTTTACTCAAAAGGTGTTTGTTTTGATGACAAAAGTTCTTGTAGAGGTAATATTTCCAGTTCCACACCAATACTTATTAAGGGAAGTTCTAAATTTTCGTAATCACGAGGAAGGTTGCTGTAATGACTAAGATAATCTGGGAGGTATTTCCTTTCAATGCCTCTAATTTGACTTTTGCCGCTAACTTAAGAATCATCATAAAATTTGGATAGCTTCGAGAAGTCCCTTGAGTGAGTTTCAAGCTATTTTATCGTTTATCATGTCTGCGCCTAGAAAATATTGATGAATCCTGTTTTGCAAATAAGTAAACAAAATCTATGTGTTTTCTTCGGAGACTTCAAAGTAGATTTTGATAAGAAAAACTGGAAAGGCTTAAACTGCTTTATCGCGTTTTGTTAAGTTGTGATGATACATAAGCTACATACACTACAAATTCCAAAATAGCATGAATCATACCAACAAAATACAATTCATATCGTACCAGAAAGACTTTTGTATGACATTTTACAACTCGGCCGAATATAATTCACATACAGTTTTTGTAAGAAATGTCGATGGTACTACAACCACCAAACCCGAATCTTCTTTTTTTCCATAAATATCAAATATAAATAGGCTGTCAATGTGATTTGGCGTTCTTAGCAGATTTTACTGGTAAACTGAGCTCACAAAATCTGGAACTACAAGGCAAGGATAAAACAGTAACAGAACATTTCAAATTCAATTAGCGTCCATGATAGTTGACATCATAATTTGATAAACATACTTCCTATAATTTCAGTCCTGATAAGTACATAGCAGAAATTAAAGCAGTGGTATCAGACTTCGAAACTCGCTTAAGTGATTTAAAAAAAAAATGAGTAGTAGGTAGAATTCATCGGTTATCTGTTAAGTAATTCGTTTGATCATAGTGAAATCAATGAACTGGGTACAAAATTTGCTGATAGATTTCAAATGGACCAAATGACACGTCAAAGCGAAATTATCACTCTGCGCTGTGACATATTCTTAAAAGCAAGGTCATCTTCAAGTTTTGATTTCTGGGCATTGGTTTGCAGCAAGAAATATCAAAATTTGAAGAAATGTGTTGAACAGCTGCATTCGTGTTTCGGCTCAACATTTTTATGTGAGTCAGCTTTTGTAAACCTAGCGGAAGATGCTCCGACGCAATGCTCACCCTAGTCACTTGTTTTAATAAGTAGTTGACATTAGTTTTTATTTTCTTTGTTATTAAAATAAAAAATACTCCATTTGTAAATTGAATTATTATGTTATTTCATTTAAGATTTCAGGAGTTATGAAAAAGGTAGATCGAACAGAGTTTCGTCAGTAAACAGTAGATCTTAAGTTCAAGTAAGTTGGCCACCCCTGCACTAGGGGAAAGCCTAAAAGCTTATCTAAAAAAAAAAAAAAACTAGACTGGCGCGACAGCTCTTGAAGAACCAAGGCCTGAGTCCTGAGAAGCTTACTCTCATCAACAATTCTCTGAGTGCGTGTGAAGAATTGAGGGGATTTACAGTTTAACGCCGACTCCGAACGGCAAAGATGAGAAGCACTTTTTCATGACAGATTGATACTCTTGGAAGTTTTGTCAGTTCTTCGCAAGAGGCAGTACCCGTGAAATATGAAATAAAATCTTAATGGGCACAAGTAGGTCTCGATCCCACGACGGCGACGTTTTGCTTACCAGCCAACGCACCTAACCACTAAGCCACGGGCAACTGCCTTAGCCTGCGGGCAACGACGGTTTTAGCTAGCATTTTTCTGGTTTCAATTGGTGTAAATTTGTTTGAGATCGTTAGGGTCCTTGCAGCGCCATATGTCTTTCCAACCACAGCTTTTATGGTCATTCCAAGCCAAAGTCCTATGGAAGCCATTCCCAGGTTCTTGGCCGTCTGGACGTATTCTGAACCACATTCGTTAGACCATTTGTGGGTTGCTGTTGCTTATTACACAGTTTTCGATGAGACCGAGAATAGAACTCTGCAGGTATTGGATATCATCAGCACACATTTGCTTATTCCCGTAGTTAATTATTCTGAGAATGTCATTAACGTATGCCGAGAACAAAAGCGGTCCAAGGATAGAACCATGGGGAACACCACGCGACACTGAGATAAATTCAGAAACTTTACTCTCAGAAACTGCTACCTGAGTCCTCCCTATTAAGTAAGAATGAATCAGTTTGGTTGCTTCCGGAGCAAACCCGAAATCTATGGATAATATCTTACTTCTTTGGAGTAGTCAAGAAGAATGTGACTATCATCGTCCATAAAGTCACAACTTCTTTGGCAGACACAGTTGCAAAGTTGAAACCATTTAGGTGATTGGATGAAAAAATATCATCTTGATGTAGTCTCATAGATGAAGGTTGTGGAACGGAGGAGACAAATAAGTTGTTCAATTCATTACAATCAACATCAAGGCTAGCGTATTTTTGCTTCCCTATTCCAACTTCGCGTAGGTTCTTCCAAAGTTTGCGAGGAAGAAATTATTTACGATGTTTAACCTCATTACTCTAGAGGCGTAAAAATGTTGCATCACTTTTCATTCTTACAACTCAAACCTCTGTAACAATTAATAACCATGTCTAATGATAAACCCCAAGGTCGTTACAACCAACGTCTGTTACAGTGACTATCTCTCTCGTATTCCAGTCACGAACCTACAAATCTCACTCCTAGTAAATTGTTGAATAAAAATTCAAACGCACTTGTGCGTCGTCCAACTGTCATGTGTGCTCTGTACAGCCAATTAATTGAAAGTGGAATAAAAGTGAACTAAAAACTGTTTCCACAAGAAGAAGAAAAAACACATAATCGAGCTTAAATTGTGGTAAATTCAATAAAATTCACCACGCCACAAAAAAAGTGAACTGCAAGCTCTGATTTCAATTAAACAAACAACAACGACAATAACTATTCATCGTTGGCCCACATTCTTTAACTAGATGCGTGAGTCCAACACTTTTAGCTTTGACTTAATTTGGACAGTCGGAGATGTTGCCAACATTTTTGGGTTATTTATCAGTTTCATGAGCTTTGACAATAAACAAAAATGTGACAAAACTGTTTATAGTTTTTGTATGCAGAACATGGTTCATTAACACTTGGCAAAATGTCATATTCATTTAACAAGAATTTCAGATTGATTTATTTATGGTTGAATGTTTATAATTTTCGAAGAACTAATGTCAAAAAGAAGCAAACGTTTGAAGTGTCACTTTTCTTAGTTTGGACCTTTGTATATGGATTTACCAGGTAATATCAAGAATGGTTTTCTGCTTGGTTTGACAGTTTTTTGACAGTTTTTTACATTAGTTTGTAATGTGTGTTCTCTGCTTGCTTGCTTGAAAACCATTCTTGATAGTACTAGGTAAATCCATATACAAAGGTTTGGACATGTTATGAATGTTGTGCTCAAAAGTGACAGTTCAAAGTTTTCTTCTACTACATTATTTTTAAAGTCTGTCATTTGTGGCATTAAGTCTCTTCAATGATCCGTGTCCGTGAAATGTGAGATCCAAGAGCTACCAATACTGTCCAATTGAGGCACCGATTGGCCCCGTAAACATCGAGAGCTATAGATCTTTTTCTGTCGACGTAAATTACATGATAAAGACATCAACGACACCAGGTTTCAACAGGATGAAGCCACATACCACATTTGATATTCTGTACGAGTGATTTGAGAGCATGGTCATCTCACGTTGAGGTTATGATTTGACCTAATAGTGTCAAATCTTTTTCATGTTGAGCTTTCTTAAGTCTATGGAAATGAGGCCGTAAAAAAATATGCGTCATGCGCGCCACCAAGAAAAGTCGCGGCTGACATTTAAACGAATAAAAAATGCCGATGGTGTAAACCGCAATATCAACCTACGCCACTACATTTAACTGGATTAAATATACCAAAAAAAAAAAAAATAAACACAAACGACAACGGGAACAACTGTAACAACCGGTGATGTTGAATGGTTTACGAGAAGCGGTGATTTGATACGATACCGGGACTTTTGATTAGAGAGGCTTGCTGAACAGTCAACTGCGACTGCAATATACCTGAATTGACTGAACAAACTCGAGTTTCATTGTAAGACGCTTTATTTTTCAGACTCTCGTTGGACATTACTGTGAGGATCAACTGGAATTTGGCTCATACTGACCTTCGAAGCTTTCATCTTCAGAAGTGGGATAGGATTTTTAACGCCGATCTACGTTGTTACTGAACATGGACAACTTCTAACATATCAACCAACGAGGAGAAAAAAGCTGAGTTTAAGTTGCTTACACGAAATTAAAGGCACGTGGAATCTCAACTGGGAGGAATGGTCTACTGCACAAACTATTGGTACACGAGGGCTTAGCTGAGGAGGGAAGTTTAGACTTATCGAGCGATGTGGAAGTTTGAGGGCGATGATAAAGAGAACCTGATACCTGTGTTCAACCCGTGAATTCACGCAGGGCTGTCGGCAACAGCATGGGGTAGAAGAATCAGAGAAACCCAAGCCATATATCACCTGGATGAAGGTTTGGTAATAATGGCATCAATAACGAGACTCGCGGGAACCGCAAAAATTCATTCATTCAAACCTGGATGCATTTTTGTCCGATCTTTTAGCCAACTTCCCACCAGAAGACGATGTGGCTGAATTGCATGAGCGACTCTGGAACAAGAAACAAAGGCTGCTTGAAGACACTGAAAAATTTGTCTTTGAATTGAGGACCATCGCATCGAGGGGACAATTGGATGAGAAAACGGTCGTGCGATACATTGTTCAGGGAATAAGCTACAGTGAGTGCCAAGAACCATTCAGAGCAATCATCAGTGAAGAAATACTGTAGCGAATCCGGTAGATTACAGGTCTGAGGTCGAACCGCAGGCTCCGGAACACACAAGGGATGGCTCAAGAAAATACACTTGGAGGCCCAACAATCAGTCAGAATTCTCAACAAAGTCCTGCATGTAGAAACTCGTGGTTTCTAAGAAGCTTTCTGTATAAGAAATAAAACTGCTTTTAAGTTTGAATGAACGAAGTCGAATAAACAATATTTAGTTTATTGAAAATAATATTAAGTAACATAAAAATAATATCGTGAACGATCAGAATAAACAAAGTGGATTTCCAACACTCCTCCTCGTTCACAATAAATTAATTTTAACTGTAAAATAATCATCTTTTGAAAAAATATTGTCAACATAAACAACCATGTAATAATAGCTGCCGTCAATTTCTACTGAGTACAAGCAAGGGTCATTGAAAATTTGTTGAAAACCTGGTTTTATGTCGTGTAATTTCTCCATTTGTACTTGATTTAACTTTATAGACCCACTTTCCGTCAATAGCTGTTCTGCCTGTTGGTAAATTCACTAATTCAAAAGTTTGATTGCGTTCAAGCGATTCTATTTCATTTTGCATGACTTTAAGCCAATCTACTTTATTTTCGCTTTTAATCGCTTCATTGTAGTTCTTCGGCTCAATAATTTCATGTAACACATTTAATTCCTTGCCAAATCTTGTTTGGTGGATTCCTTTGCTTTTGCGTTTTGACACACGCCTACTTACTTGATTTTCTTCATTTTGTATCTCCTCCTGGACATCATCACCATTTGCCTGGTCCTTAACAAAATCTTCTTCAAACCCATTTTCGCTTTGATTTTTCTGAATTGCTTTCGGATCGCAATGCCCCATACGAGGGTGCCATGCACGTATGCATTTATCATTGTGTGCTAGTACTGCACATACTGTATTTGGACGTCTTAACACATACAAGTCTCCAAAGATATCAGCCACTGCAATTTGCTTACCTTGATATTTTATTTCGCATTTAACACTACTAAATTCAATGTGCATGCCCTTTTCTGCTAATTTCTTGACCGAAAGTACATTCCCAATCAAATGCGGTGCATACAAAACTTCTGTGGCCAATGCACGTCGAACATTACCACTTTCATCTGAAAATGTCAAATAACCGGAGCCAATGCCATAAACAATTTCCTTTTCGCCTGTAGCTGTCTTCACCGTACTTTTATATGATTCATCAATTCTGTTGAAAAAACTTTTGTCTTTAACTGCATGCCGTGTTGCTCCTGAATCGATTATCCAATCAAAACAATCGCCACTGCTTACTGAAAATAGAAAAACCTCTGCTGGTTTAACTGAGTTTGAAGTTCTTTCACCTTCATCAACATAGTTTACTTCATCGTTCCTGATGCTATTACTTCTTTGAACGCTCTTTTTTGCCAGCCAATTCTTATAAGTGATACAATTTTTCTTTATGTGTGTTTTATCCTTACAAAAGAAACATGCTCGTGTCGATGTGGACGCAACAATCTTCAAAAGCGAGTCATTTTCATTATCCTGAGGTAAATGACGTTCATATTCTGAAATAACTCGTTGCTTAACCATTGAAAATGTGACTTCATCTTCTTTTCTTGACTCTAAAGTGGTAATTAACGCATCGTAACTAGCGGGTAAACTGCTAAGTAACATAGCTGCACTCCAACCATCCGACAATGCTTCTGTGTCACCTGCGATATCACTTAACTTTGTGAACAAATCAGTCAACTTATTGATATGCGCCTTTGCATCGCCGTTTTCGTCCAGTTTGAGTGAACAAATTTGTCGCATTAAAAATACCTTGTTGGTTAATGTATTTTTCTCGTGGTAGTCCTTTAATGCATCCCACATTTCCCTGGCAGTCTTTTTAGTCCGAATCAATGCAATTTGATCTTCTTCAACCGACAAACCGATAATACTTCGAGCTTCATCATCCTTTTCAATCCAAGCTTCAATTTCATTTTCATTCTTTATTTCTTGACCTTGTATTTCTGGATCTGGTTTAGCTTTAACGATTACTTTTATCCATAAATTTTTGCTCCTCAAAAGTAATTCGACCTTAAACTTCCAATTGGCATAATTGTAACTATTTAATTTGGTTAAAAGCACATTCTTGATGTCAGCCATAGGAAAAAAAACTTTTCTTCTCGAAACGTCTTCGCAAATTCAAAAAACTTTATATTTTATTTCTCCTGGGCCCATAACCTGTAGAAACTCGTGGTTTCTAAGAAGCTTTCTGTATAAGAAATAAAACTACTTTTAAGTTTGAATGAACGAAGTCGAATGAACAATATTTAGTTTATTGAAAATAATATTAAGTAACATAAAAATAATATCGTGAACGATCAGAATAAACAAAGTGGATTTCCAACACTGCAGAGGTAAGATGCTATAGATGCAGGCAAATAGGGCATATTAGTCCTAACTGCCCCGAGGCGAGTCATTCAGTTCAGCCAAGTCAGCGAACACAACCGAATCAGCTGCTAAAGGATGTGTTGTGGACGGCCATGGTGTCAAAACTTGCATCGATTTGGGTAGTGACTGCCTCACTATTGTTCAGTTAGAGGCTGAAAATGGGAGGTTTACTTTTGAACCATATGAAACTTAATTGAACGGGTTCGGTAGAGGGAGCTGCAAGACTATAGGCAGATTTCACGCAGAAGTCCAAGTTGATAAACTCTGCAGTTGGTGTGAAGTGTTGGTTGTGCCGGACAAGAGCCACCCTTCTCCTGACTTCCTTCACACAACATGCCTTGGCGCTAGGGGGTATCAGGTATCGCTTCGTATCGACGGTTTAAACGTTGACATATTTAGCCCTATCGTCGTATAAGTTCGAAGAAACTTACGATCGTAGAAATGTTCCGAACGTAACATTTTTATTGTTCATGGTATCCGTTTCGTAAAGGAAATATTGACGTGTAATAACGGATGTCATTCCGCAAATGTTCCGACACAATTTAGCTGTCGGAACAATCGGAGACGCATCGCATAGCGTTTGTTGAATTTTTGCTTTTCGCTGCATGAAATCGTAATGCATTACTCTGATTTTGACATTTCAACGCAAATTTGAATATTTTTCTGATGTTGTATGATCTAACAATCGGAACCCTTAGGACAATACCAAATTCGTACATTTCGTACAAATCGGATAGAATTTTGTTACGATCGGATACGACAATAGGGCTGATTACGACGCCAAATTTGAAAGCGTTTAATGAAAGACAAATGCCCCCGTAGTTGATGTAGATCAGCGATTGTCCGATGATACTTAAGACTTGAGCTTCATTCCTAAAGAAATCATTTTTTACTTTCTCAAGGTCAGGAAAGTAGATTCGGTTTGGCATTAACCCAATACCTTTATTATTATTAGATTGTTTTAAGTCTTAACGTCACGTGATAAGACAATAACGTTTTTGAATACTTCCGAAAGAGCGAAGTACTAACCCGAAACCCTTCAGTTTTGATCAGAAAATAAAGTCGCATGTCTTGGTTCTAATTTAGAATCCTCCATTTAATTTTGCCGTGTTAGCTAAACCTACATGTATGTTCCTCATATCCTCTCTTAACGGTCTTAATTAAATCTCCTTCCTCTTGCCCCTTCGCTTAAAATTTCTGTGTTTACTTTAATTTTCTACAACCTGCTCGAAATTCACTTCTTCAGTAGTAAAATCAGGTGAAGAACATGTTGGCATTCAATGATCTGGTTCGATAGTTTAATTTTGATTATGCGTGAGAGGACACACTATTGCCAAAAAAAGAAAAGACCTTCACAAGGCTTGAAAGTCTTTTGTTTCTTTTTTTTTTTTGGTTATTTAAAAGTCTCATATACGCCCGCAGCTCCTACAACACAATATGCCTTGCATGATAGCTGCTGATGGCTCTGAAGTTGAAAAATTTAATTGTATGAAAATTGAATAACAATTATTCCCGCGTGCACATTGCCATGGTATATTACCCGATTTACGTGCCCCGACTGCGGATTATGTACAATTTGGAAATTGAAAACGCTCAATTTACGACTGGGGACGAAACCATCAGCGTCTTCTTCGTTCGCGAAGTTCGCATGCGTTGCGGGTATTGGTTGGGTAGGCAAATGAAATATTCAAATTTCAAGCATGGACATAATTTAGTCTTTTTTGGGTATAAAAAGACGAAGTGGCTTTTCAGCAGTATGTCAGTTCACTTTAGAGCATCAGACAGTGAGAAACAATCCTTTCTAAGCCCACAATGAGTCCGCTTATTGTAAGTATTGTCTTCTTCTGGACGCACGGCTTTCGGATTATCGGATTAACGCTCTTCACTCCATTCACAGATTGCAGTTCTTTCCACTTTGGCTATCTCTGCTAAAGCTGGCCTCGTACCGGCAGCTGCTCCTTTGGTAGCAGCAGCACCAGCACCCTTGGCCTACGCTTCACCCTACTCGCCCTACTACTCGGCCCCATTGATCCAGAGAGCTGCCTATGCCGCTGCTCCAGCTGCCTATGCCGCTGCTCCAGCTGCCTATGCCGCTGCTCCAGTTGCCCGTGCCTTCGCCCAGCCAATCGTTGCCGCCCCAGCTCCAGTCATTGCCGCCAGGTCCCTAGCTGCTCCAGTTGTTGCCGCTGCTCCAGCTCCTGTTGTAGCTGCTGCCCCAGCTCCACTTGTTGCCGCCGAGGAGGTCGATTCCTTCCCACAATACAGATTCGCCTACGATGTCCAAGACACTCTGACCGGTGACTCAAAGACCCAAGAGGAAAGCCGCGACGGTGATGTTGTCCGTGGATCATACTCCCTGATCGAACCCGATGGTTCCCGTCGTATTGTCTCCTACTACGCCGACGATATCAGTGGATTCAATGCCGTCGTTCAGAAGGATGTCCCAGTTGCAGCTGTTGCCCCAGTTGTCGCTGCCAAGCAAATTATCGCCCCTGCCCCAGTTGTAGCTGCCAAGACTATCGTAGCATAAGCTTTTATGTGTGTGCTGATGGATCTCGCCAAGAAAAACAAATCTGCTTATTGACCATTGCCAAAATTTCACGGAGTTCGTGCAATAATAAGAGTGACATCTATTGTAAAAAATAAGTAAACTCTTCATTGTCATTGTTGTAAATTGCTTTCATCACTTATTTCTTTATAAAATTTGTCCTCATTGAAATTGTTACAAAAATCGGAAGAAACATTAAAATTTATTTCTCAAAACAAAAAATTACAATTTTTTTTTGTATTCAACAACTTGTCTTGAAGATGACAGATCGAGTTGATTAGAATTCTCAGGAGGTGACGCCTCATTCGAAAGAGATTTGCGAACGCGGTTGCAATTGATTATGAACGGAGCGTAACGTGCGACGCGTCAGATGATGATTTCACTTTGTTTGTTTTGGTTTTTGAAATGTTTAATTCAGACATTAGGAGATAGCTTCATAAAATGGCCACTTAAAAATTGTTTGGGGGGTTGACAGAATACTAATTTGACTTGACGTAGATTTCTTGTTTTGACAGCAGAATGGGTAATGGCATTAACTGTCATTTGAAATTTTTACAACTCAAATTGGATTTTAGTGTGGAGTAAAAGAACTTTTAAAATTTAAAGAATTTTAATTGGTGTTAAAAAGAGATCAATGTTCGACTTGTTATTCGGGTTCATTGAAAGACTTTGGCATTACTTTTTTATGTCGATCTTCATTGATCGGAAAGTTTCAGCTCATGAGCGATCAGAATCATATGTCGTTTTTAATTGGCAATCTGGAAACGAAAAAGAAGCATTCTGTTTTTGAAATCAGAAGGGAAATTCTCTTCTTTTCAGAATCAGAACTGTCACTTTCGCCCAATTGAACACTTTCAGAATGCTTTTTTTTACTTCCAGATTGCCATCTTTTATACCATAGGTTGACGAGATGGGTTGAAGAGAACAAACTCCTTAGTGTTTTTCAAGCTGGTTTTCGAGCAGAACTATCCACGGTTGATCATATATATGCGCTAACAAGTGTAGTCAAAATGTTTTTGCACAAAAAGAAGAAAGTGTATGCTTTTTTTGTCGATTTTAGGGCGGCTTTTGACACTGTAAATAGAGCTTCTTTGATCTATAAGCTTTCAAACTTAGGTTTATCGACAAAGTTCCTCAATGTATATAAGCTACTTATAACCGATACTTCTGCGGCTATTTGGAATGGAATATCAATGTCCGACTTTTTTAATACTAAAGCTGGTGTTCCTCAAGGTTGTGGGTTAAGTCCCATTATGTTTGCTTTGTTTATTGATGATGTATCAAAAGATTTCCCGGGAGGAATTAAGTGTGGTGAAACTCTAATAAAGATGCTTCTATATGCGGACGATATAGTCATATTGGCAGATAATCCCATATCTCTACATCTTCAAATAAACAAACTGAAGCGATTTTGCGACTTATGGGAGCTTTCAATTAATGTCACAAAGTCCAAAATAATGATATTTGAAAGCTCTCAGCGTAGAAGACTTCCCGAAGAAAAGTGGTTTCTAGAGGGTGAAGCATTAGAAATTGGCAGCGAGTATAGATACTTAGGTTTCCTGATAACATACAATCTTGATCTTCAACCACATGTTAAAGATAAATGTGCTGCAGCAAAAACAGCAATTAATCTTATGTGGAAAAAGTTTTTTTGCAATAAATATGTTGATGGATCTACCAAGTTTAGAGTGTTTGAGGCAACCATAAGTGCATGCCTTTGCTATGCAAATCAGGTATTTGGCTATCAAAATATTGAGGGTTTTGAAGTTATTCAACGTTTTTTTTTTCTATCTACGTTTTTTGCTATCTACGTTGAATCCGGTATACCTCAAATATTCTTAAAGAATTTAAAATCAAATGCGGATTATTTAATAAGAGTAATGAATAGACCCGACACAAACCTTCACAAATAAATTATGCAATACGCTCTCCGGAAACAGTTATCACCTTTCAAAGAATGGCAAGAGTTAGCTAATCGCCACTGCCTGAATCTCGATCTCGTGAATACCCCCCTGACCGATTGGCAAGACGCATTCTATAGATGTATAGCTAAGGTGGATGACTCACTTTATCTTGAATGTTTGAATAGAGCTTAAACATCTACAACAAGATTAATTTACAAAGATTTAAACCACGTACTGTACCAAAATAATTATTTTAATGATAAGCTTTCATTTAACCAAATAAGTATCATTTTCAAAGCAAGAACTGAGATGCTCAATCTAAACTATAAACCACACAGAAGTAGTAGTAGTAGTAGTAGAAAATTGACCAACTCTATCCGTCGCATACGTCACGTACTTTGCTTATGGGACGTGTTCTATAAGAACATGAGTATATTCTCTATTGCGCTGTCAGATAAAAACGTCAGCGCTGACGGATTGGCAGATTCTATGTGTCGCCGCCGTTATTTCTGATAAGCTAATTTAACAACATGAATATCAGCTGTGGGTGGTTGGGTGTTGTAAGATCTGGCATATGCTGTATCTTTTCGTTCACATCAAGACATTACTTTACCTCCAAGCGATAACCACCGGTTACTGGTTATCTAGACTCGGAACGACAACGGATTACGCATTGAGAGTTTGTACCTGGAATGTAAGAACACTCTACAATCCAGGTGGAACTCAAAAACTTGAATCTGTCCTCACGCAGTATAATGCAGACATAACTGCGATCCAGGACATTTATTACAGCTGTCATCAAAGAATGCACATATTTGGATGCGGATTCGTCGTGAGAAATCGGCTAAGATCGAAAGTCATGGACTTCAAGCCAATTAGTGACAGCCTGACCGCATCAAGGCCACACTACAAAAACATCAGTATAATATGTGCAAACGTCCCTACCGATGATGCTGAGGAGTCTAGCAAGGAGGATTTTTACGACCTCCTGGATAGAGACTATACGGAAGTTCAACATCGGTTGCAACGGAAAACGGTTCACAGAAAACACTATCTTCAACAAATCCACCCAGCTCCTAGGCTATGTGGACGACATAGACATCATTGGTCGATCCAAGAGAGCTGTGCTTGAGGCCTTCACAGCGATTGAAGAACAGGTGAAACTCGTTTGCCTTGAAGTGAATGAGGACCAAACAAAGTACATGCTATCAACAAACAAAACAACATCTGTACACCGCCTAAGATAAAACGTCACTGTTGGTAGCAGCAAATTCGAGGTAGTTCACCTACCTTGGAAAAAACATCGCTAGAATTACCCTAGCGAACCGCTGCTGCTACTTCGGGTTGGCCAAAGAACTAGGTACAAACCTCCTCACTCGCTCACTCCTTAGACAAAGTGTCTGCTATACAAAACTTTGATTTTCTCAGCCCTACTCTACCGGCGGGGTGGCGCCGAGTGTTGGACGAAAAGTAGATGTGGATGTAGTCCAGAAATCTGAGAAAAGGCGACTACATTGGCTCGCCCACATCGAGCGAATGGACGACAACGCTCCAGCCAAGAAAGTCTTCTCATCGTAGCCTCCAGGTTCGAGACGACATGGAAGACCGAACCTACGGTACAAGGATCAACTGACTGTGGATGCCAGAGCGCTTGGTTTAGGCGACTGGAGAGTGCATGCGAGGGGCCGTTCCCGATGGAAGGCTGCAGCATCTCAGGCTGAGATCCTTCATGGATTGTGAGCCGGTTAAGTAAGTAAGTAAGTAAGAATATCAGCTGTGGACGTCTAAGAAGACGAACGCTTTATGTGCAAAACTACCTCTTTCTAACTTGCAAAAGTAGGTAGCTTTCCATGCTAGCCTTTGTTCCAATTTGTTTGTAAGAAAAATACGATTTTTTTCTTCGGACGGAAGTAACATTCGGTTTGAATTGATACCGTCTACAAAGTTCCTCGAATCGAGGTGAGTTAGAGAGAAATCCTGCCGATATTGAAAACCGCAAATTGGCAACTGTAAATCAGGTTAGGTTTTTTGAAAAGAAACGGAAAAGGAAAGTGTATCGGGGTCCACCGACAAAATCGGTCTAATCGGGATGTTGAAAATTGCAACAGTTCCTCTAAAAACGTCAACATAAAAATTCATGATTTTTCTATTTCTTTTTAGGAAACCCTCTGAAGAATTCTGGACGCTCTCTAGTCATGAAAACGTGGCCCGGATGCGTTTAAAACTCGAACCTCAACTCTATCCGAATAAGCACGAAAATGCTGCTAACCTCCGAGATAATGCTGCAAACGCTTACGACACAAAGTAATTTTTAACTTTCCATTCCTTTCGCATTAACCAATACTTTGCTCCTCCGACAGAGAACTCTCCGAATTCGATTCGACCATCAAAACAGCTGTGGTTCGTGATTTCCTCGACGACGATAGTTCCATGTTGGAAGAGGAACTTCGAATAACAATCGAAGCTCAATCCCAACAAGATGTGCCACTCGAAAAAGCTGTGATCTCGCAAGAATGTGAGCTGATAACTCTTATGACCAAAGTGAAAGGACGTATCGAAGTCAATCAGGCTGTGTTTACATTTGTCGATCTAAGTCCGCCGACCGAGGATGGCGAAAAGAATGATTTCAGGTAAAACCGTTATTTTGAAATTGGTTTGAAAAACCTAATTCAAAAATGCTTCCTTAAAGATTCTCAATCAACAAGATTCGTGAGGTACATTTGAGGAAATACAATCTACGTCGCAGTGCTCTGGAAATATTCCTGGTCGATCAAACGAGCTATTTTCTAAACTTCACGACGAAAGTAAGTTCAGAAGACTCCTGTCTTTCATCTTAAAGAAATATGTACATTTTACTCCCTTAGACCCGCAACAAAGTTTTCACAAAGATTCTAAGCCTGCAACCACCGAATATCCTCTATGGGTCTGGGCGTTCACCAGCCGAACTTCTGCGATCCTCCGGACTCACTCAGAAATGGGTCAACAGGGAAATTTCAAACTTCGAATACCTCATGTACTTGAACACCATCGCAGGTTTGTACCTCAGCTCTTTCATATTGGTAGAGTCGCTAATATCCATTTGTCCCATAAAGGTCGTTCCTACAATGATTTGAGTCAATATCCAGTGTTTCCATGGATACTGGCCGATTACACGAGTGATATTCTCGATCTCACCGATCCAAAGTCATTTAGAAATCTGTCAAAGCCAGTGGGAGTGGTAGGTGTACCTTCCGATTTCAACAGATTATCATATTGACCTTTAATCTCTTCAGATAAATCCTAAAAATGAAGCCGAAGTTCGAACAAAGTACGACAGCTTCGAGGATCCCTCCGGCATGATTCCGAAATTCCACTATGGCACACACTATTCCAACTCGGCCGGTGTACTGCATTATCTTTTGCGTGTGGAACCGTTTACATCGCTGCACATCGAACTGCAGAGTGGTCGATTCGATGTGGCCGATCGTCAATTCCATTCGATTCCACAGACTTGGAAGCTTCTCATGGACAATCCAAATGATGTGAAGGAACTGATTCCGGAGTTTTTCTATTTTCCTGAATTTCTTAAAAACATGAATAAGTGAGTCTTTGCAGTCACAGAGCCACCTCAAGAACTTATATGTAAATTTCGATTCAGGTTGGATCTGGGACATCTCCAGCTGACGAAGGAGAAAGTGGATGATGTGATTCTACCCCCATGGGCTACAACTCCTGAGGAATTTATTGCCATCCATCGACGTGCTCTGGAATCCGAATATGTCTCGCAGAATCTGCATCATTGGATTGATTTAATTTTTGGGTAAGATTTTGAGAAACCATGGACTTTCCTAACCTAAAAAATGTATATTTCTCGCTTTTCAGTTATAAACAAAAAGGTGCCAAAGCCGCTGAAGCCTTAAATGTCTTCTACTATTGTTCTTATGAAGGTGCTGTCGATTTGGATAAAATCGCCAATCCTGTTGAGCGTGAAGCTGTTGAAGGTAACCTCCATTTGCAAGTCCTGAAACTCGTTCTTATGATTCGTTGATTCTTTTGCAGGAATGATCAATAATTTTGGTCAAGTTCCATCACAATTGATGCGCGAACCACATCCGAGACGCCTTACACAAGAAGAAACCTCAATTAAACTAGTCCGTGCCGAATTAAAGCGACCCGACCTCACACAATTCCTTGACAAAGTTGTTCAAGTCTATTGTGAACTATCAACACCGAAAGATCCAATTGTCTTCCTTAGCTCACCGCGTAGTCCGCCACGATCATTTTTACAATTAAGTCCAGATGTCCTGGTGAGCATCTCGAAATCGGGTATTCTCGGTTGTAATTCGTGGATATCGTTCGATAAGGACCGAGGTTTCCTATTGGAAATCGATGCAACCACAACGAACCTTAAGTAAAATTTTGCAATCACTTGAGTTCCCCTTAAATTCTTAAGGAACCGACATTTTTTCTTTTAGAAACCGAAAGCGTCTCCATGGACCATATCATCCATCTTGTAGCCTTAATTCACAAATATTCGCTGTCAGCATAGATGGCAAGCATTTGTATTCCGGTGGCATCTGGGATAACTCGCTGCGAGTCTTTAACCTGCACAAAGGCAAGACAATTGCATCAGTCACACGACATTTGGGTAAGTTCGAATTTCATTCATCTCAGGACCTTCCAAACTTCAATGTGTCTTGTTTGCAGACATCATAACATGTGTGGCATTGGACAATTGTGGATCGTATCTTGTCACTGGGTCCAAGGACTGTACCTGCATAATTTGGAGCATTCAATCCAATAGCTATGGACAATCAACTCCGAATTCTAGTCAATTGCATTCGAGTGCCGCTCAATTGAATACACACAATACGTTCTCGCCGAAACCGTTGACCACGCTTTATGGTCATGACGATGCGATATCGAGTGTGGCTATTTACACGGAATTGGATATGGTTGTGTCGGGATCTTTGGTAGGTTGGAGATATTTTTGTTCATTTTCAATTCTTGTCTAACTGAACTTTTTTTGGTTCTAGGATGGAACCGTTAATGTGTATACGATCCAAGATGGACAATTTGTTCGAACTCTGAAACCCATTGGTTGTACGGAATCTTTTGTCCAGATATCATTTGTAACGTTATCTTATCAAGGTGAGTGGAATATGTTTTTTTGAATTTTGAACGGGATGTAGCCTTAAAGTATGCAACGCTTGACGATGCTCAGAAGAATCATTCACAATTGTTGCAATGGGCTCCAAGGTTTTTGTCAAGGCTGGAGAAATGTGTCTCGACTATAGGGTGTGTAAGCGGAAGTTTTTTAATGAAGCGACCGTTAAAATATTCGAAACAATTCAAATTTTTTGCTGACTGGCAGTTGCCCCGCTAATGACTTTATTTCTGTTTGTCTGCATGGCTTTGTAGAAGGTATTTGCTGCCATAAGCAAAAATGCTATCGTTAAAGCTTTGGTGTAAGAAGCCTACGGATGGCAACCATGAGTTGACTTGGGAAACACTTGGTTGTTACTTACTTACTTAAGGTGGCGCTACAGTCCGTTGTGGACTCGGGTCAATCTCTGCGCCAGCCAGCTCGGTCTCTAGCTAGCCGTCTCCAGTTTTGCACTCCAAGTTGATTGAAGTCCGCTTCCACTTGTCTGTGCCACCTGAGTCGCGGTCTTCCTATCTTTCTACGTCTCTCGGGAATAGTGTGGAAAGCTTTCCAGGCCAGAGCATTGGTGTCCATCCGCTCTAAATGAGTCTTTTGACCTTGACTCTTCTGTCTAGGTCCATTTCGTTGTACAACCCGTAAAGTTCGCTATTGTATCTTCTTCTACATTCCCCATTAATACACACGAAGAACTTTCCTCTCGAAACAGCCTAAGGATCGGCCAAACAATACTGAGGTTCCATTCATCGGGCATGCATTCTTCCGACCATATCTTACAGATGATTTGGTGCATGCTCCTATCTAGATCGTCGCCTGCTGCTTTGAACAGCTCGGCAGCTCGACCATCTGCTCCAGCGGCTTGGTTGGATTTCAGCCGTGATATTGCCGTTTTCACTTCTTCTAGGTCGGGTTCACGGAATTGTTGGCTATCATTTTTTTTCGTCGTCGCCGTTATACAGTCTACAGAAGTGGACTTTCTAAATGCCCAGCATCGACTGCGATTCTACTATGATGTTCCCTTGTTTAATCCGTCCGTTTCCGAGGCCTGTTGTTGCTTCGCAACTAAATGTTTTTCTTTACGTAGTCGGAAAGTCACCCCGACGTACAACCGCCCAACCTGGAGTTCCAGGCACTTGATGTGACTCCAAGTGCAAGAGCCGAAAAAAAACGCTCCTTTTACTGCCTGGGCTTCAAATAAGTCGAAGTAGACCGTAAAGGTGTTCACCAAGTAGTTCGGGCTAACTGGAACTGGAGACGCCACCGTTGATTCCAAAAAAAGAATTAATTCGCTGCCGTCCCTCGTTGGGAGTGCCTAGGTGTTAACACTCCTTCGTTGGGGGGTAATTAGGAGCAACAGCTTACTCCGCTTCGACCTATCGACCATGGGTGCCCCTTCTGCGAAATCAAGTTTGGCGATCGCATAGCTGTAAGCTTCATAATAGTAGTCACCGTAAGCCACGTTAAGCAAGGCTTACCCCATGGAGGGGGACACTGACACCTCCTATTAAACCCTCTCTCCATTTCCATTTGATGGTCGCACTGTGCTATTGGCACATACATATTCGTAATATAAATTTCACCAGAATAAAAAAAACGAATAATTATTTAATACTATGATAACATTTAACTACCTTTTCATCTCACGTGCTAAATTTACGCATCTTATCTTCATCAAATCAACCTACTAGTATATATTCATAAATCTATTTGAAAAATTCCAATAACGTCAAGATTTTGATAAAACCACCTCATTTCCAGCAATTCAAGCCAATTAACGTTCAAATTTCCTTATCACTCTTGCTCGATCGAACATTTCATAAAAACTTCCCATACCTACCATCTGTGTGAGTCACACACTCACTTCCTCGACACTTTTTCATTTCATTGACAAAAAAAAAAAAAGTTTCACAAGAAATGTCTATCTTCATTTTAATGTGTGACACTCATAAAAGTTTCCACCACAACGCTTTGAGCTATTCTAATGCTGCGTAGGAGCTAGACCCCTGCCGTCGGCGGCGGCGGCGCTGACGGAGACACATATCCGACCACATTGGTGGCAAGAATTTCAATTCATAGAAATCATAATTTTTCCTAACGTAAATCCACTATCAAGAGTTTATCAGTGAATATGAGTTTACGGCGAACCGACAGACACATTGTTTGAATCACGTGAGGACAAACAAGAATCCATCATCCATATGTCTCCAAGATAGACGTGTTAGAACTTGTTGGAGGCGTAGTTTTAAATTTTAGGCGCCAATGTTTCAATTCTAGGTAGCCGACGACACGCGGCGTATCAAATAGTTTATTACCCCAGATTAGGGAAAGATGGAAGGAACTGATAAAAAATGGTACACTCATGTTGCTCTAATTTTTGTTTAATCAGAAGAAGAACCGTAAATTGTTAGTCAAACAAAAATTTGCCACAAGGTCGTTGGTTTCGGGGTTTTTTTTTTTTGCTTTTGGTATTGAACCTTGAGTTTTAATTTTGTCTTCGATTTTTTGTTTGACGGATAGAAACTTGCCATAATCTTAACCTCAATCCGAGTCCATATTCGAAAATTCAAATGTTACCAACGCCCTCTGCGTAAACTTTACTCTCGGTCTCCCTGGATGCTGTTCGATGATTGTGATTTAATGATTGAATGACTTCATTTGACATTTCGCTGGATGATTTGGATATTCTGCGCCAAGTGGAATAACTCCGAATAACTAACGGACCGATAAAGTGCGAAATTCGTATTTATTCATTTGAACACGAGCATCGGCGAAGAGACCAAGATTTTTAAAGTTATTTGTTCGTTGTCAACTTCTATTAGAATTTGGACTTACTGCTATCCGTGTTCATCAACATCAAACTTCAATTACCGTTAAAAACTGGGTACCTGCTATCTCCTCATCATAAATCAAACCGAAACTGGTTAAAAGCAATTTTTTTATCTGACATTTCGGAGATAAGAAATGAGGCATCGCCTGTCAGCCCTCAGCTTTGTGCAAATATTTGTTTTATGTGCCTCGTTTGCAATGTACTCCTGCTTACATTTGATCATGATAAAGGGAAAAAAAATGTTAACTAAAATTCAGAGTCCAAACGATGATCACGAGAAATCTCTTATCGTTATCATGTACTTCTTCTCTCAATTGCAATGATTAAAACGACAGACTTGTGCGTGAGCAGCAGCTGCTGCTGCGGCTGTCTTCTTTACAAACTTCACTTCCCCACAACCCAAAGACTGATAATAATTGAATTGATTTTGATTGAATAGCTGGCCTGAGCAATAAGCGTGGGTATTAATTTTTTAATGGTGTTTAAATTGCGTAGCTGGTTCGAATTGGTTATTTCTAATCTCTGATGCGACTTGCTTGGGAATTAAAAATGCATTACTGAGATAAGGGAGTGAGGTTAAGTCGCCAAAGCTTCAAAAAAAAAGACATCGGGTTCGACAAACATTTGAGTGCGGGAAAACTTAGTTTATATTTCAAAGAGAGGACGCAACAGATATCGGACGATCAAACAATTGTATCATCTAACAACCAAATGTATCCCAAATCAACTCATAGTTGTCATCCGAAGGCTTCTTACTCCAAAGCTTTAACGGTAACAATTTTGCTTGAGGCAGCACAGACCTTCAAGGCTAACTTCGGCAACATTAGCCTAATATGCCGCATGCCCCACGGAAGAGAAAAACCACGACACCAAAGACGAATTCCACAATCTCCTCGACAAAACATAATGAGCAATGTCCTAGCTATGACACTAAAATTGTCCTCGGCAAGTTTAACGCAAATCTGGGAAAAGAGAACATCTTTTGTGGAACAGAACAGGAAAGCACATGCCTGCACGACACCGCTCCCGACAACGGATTCAAGCTGATCGATTTTGCTGCGGGTCGAAATGTTGTGGTAGCAAGCATATGGTTCCCACATCTCAACATCCATAAAGGAACATTAACATTTCCTGACCAGTCAACCGTCAACCAGATTGATTACATTTCGATCGACCGCGACGGAAGGCACTCGTCCAGCATTCTTAGCCGCCAACGTCAAGTATCGAAGACCAGTGCCAACATTGCCAGAAAGCAGTTAGGCATACAAAGCGGCGCTGCATAGAAAAACAAGAACTGCTCGTGAGCTCTACGAGCAAAAGAGAGAGAGTAACGCCGGCTTCTCAGGAGAAAAAGAGGAAGCATGACAAATTGACAAGCATCGGCAGATGGCTGGCGGAGACTGTTGATTGAGGCGAGGCCCATGTCCACAACGGACTGTAGCGCCACCTTAATTAAGTAAGTAAGTGGTCTTGAATTTCAGACATTGCAATGACGTGGGAAGACAGAATGTGATAGAGTGTTCCACATTCGTGTAGTGCGGTTTAAAAACAAATCGCTTTATTTAAGAATACGACCGAAATTGGGTTCGAGGGATAATTGATGAGCATTCCTAGAAGCGCGAATTGCGGCAGAATTGTTCAAGGGGGCGAATGCAGCTTTCGATCTCACTAATATCTCTAAAACAGAGAGAGAGAGACACGAAACGTTAAGACCACCGCCGGTGTTCCAAGGTTGTTCACCAATCAAGCCTAGTACGCAGATCGGGAAAAATTTTATTTCCCATACAAAATTTGTCTTTGGAAAGATTTTGTCTTCAATATTTTTCCAAGCGGTACGCAGCTCACGCGCAAATTTTAATATTTGGAACCGCTGTAAGAAAAAAGTCTCCGCTTACTTTTGGCTGGACAAATAATGTTCGAAGCATGCCGGAAAAATTGCGACAAGGGAAGAAGAAACAAAAGTAAACAAAAACAAAACTAAGATGGGCCATTTAATTAATAAAATGCAAAATCAAATCAAAAAGAAAAAAAAAACAAATTCTATTCAATTCGCACCAATATTTATGCAAATAAGTAGAAAAGCGGCTGACTGTATGGAATGTTGGAAACAAAAAAAAAGCATTTTGCATGCGTTCAATTGGGTTCTGATTCTGAAAAGAAGAAAATTCCCTTCTGATTTTGAAACCAGAATGTTTTTTTTAGGTTCCAGATTGCCAATTGAACCACCAGTTGGAAGAAGGGAATAAAAAAAAAGAAGGGAAATAATCGAGCTTTTTCTAACGATATTTCTAGCTACCAGAAAGGGATAGAAGAAAAAAAAAAGTAAATCATCCGACTCAAAACATTGAGAGCAATATTTTATTCATATGTCAAAAATCTGAGAACCGTCAAATAAAGAAGTTATACAGTGTTTTGCGGCTTACCAAAAATAGGGTCTGATTGTTTTGTTCCCTTCTTCCAACTGGTGATTCAATTAAAAACGCCATTATTGTCGACAAATAGACATTTTTCTTAATTTCTCCAACTTCAAAATTTTGCGCGGGATTAAGAATTCGTTTGTAGAGATTAAAATTGTAGAGATAAAATTTGTCTTTTCCCGATCTGCGTACTAGGCATCAAGCTTCGAGCTCTAGTTTGTATACCATTCAAGCGGATCACCAGCCCAGGGATGAAAGTTGTACTCAAGTTATGGACAATCGAGAACAGAAGGGGTGCAAAATTTCTTCCACCGTCTTAAGGCACCCATCTTGCGGCATTTTTGGCGACATCTCAGATGTGATCGTTTCACAAGAGTTGGTGGATGATGCGCGGTGACAAAAAATGAGAACTTAGTCGGGGACAAAACAGAGCCCTAGGGTATACCAGTATTTATATTGTGGCTTTCAAATTTGAATCCATCCAATAGAACTTGAAAACGATTCGAAAGAAAGTTTCTAATGCTCACAAATCACAATTTCTTATGAGATTGTTTTTTTGAGGTTTCTTATGAGGTTGTCACAATTTTGTATTCTGCGAAAAACCTCATAAGAAACCTCACAACACATCCACCACAGGAAGGTGAGTTTCTTTTTGTGACTGCCAGCTGATTTGTCAAAACAAAGCAGTAAAAAAAAAACAAGAGTTTTGTGAAATCATAAGAATGAAATCTATTGGTAAGAAATTCTTTGAAATTTTCAAAATTGTTATTTACATAATATCTCATTATTATTATTTTGTATTTAACTTCCATCTTGGAATTCATTTGTATAATCCATTCGATTCACGCCAGTAACGACAAAGAAATGCTTCAATTCAACAGTCACCAAAAGTCAATCCTCTCGGACCGCTTGTCAATAATTGCAGATTCCTATTTGAGGAATTCCTTGAGTGAAAGGAGCCCGTCGAAAATCGGATGTGTAAATTCGTTTGCATTTGGTATGAAAATGTCGAATATACAAAAGTGGATTGTATTGTCTTCCCAAATATCGAGTGCTATGGACCAAGAAATTTTCAACGCGATGGTGTCCGTGCGCTAAATACACAGAACACTACTTTGTGATCTTATCTTGCTAGGATTTTTGGGAATGGATCGGTTTTGTTTAGGGCAGACGGGAACCGCTGTTGGCAATTCTTGGCGGTGGGTGGTTGTGGCCTCAGGATGGCACCAAGGAATCCGTATTTGTAGGGAAAAGCAAAGGAGGCAATTAAGTTATAAACTGATAAAAATGTGATAAGAAATTATTAGAAAATAAAAAATCTTATCAAGAATACAAATTTGATATAAGAAGAAATTATTTAACTTTTTTAAAACAAATTCTCATTATGCAAAAATCAATTGTTCAATTCCAATGAAATCTTTAAGCTTTCAACAGCCGACAGTCCAGCTGATCGCTGTCGCAATTATCGCTGCATTGATCAAGATGTGACTTGAGTTCCTGAATAATGTCCCAACGAAAAGTTTTTGGAAAACGAAAAAATTGTATAAACGTTCTGTCTTGAAGGGCGAACGGATCGTTCACATCTCTTACTTTTCTTAAAATTCTCCTTCAGATAGATCATTATTTACTTTTATCAGTATTTTTATTCTTACCTTTGATTTCTAGATATATTTTCTTCAAACAGATTTATCTATTCAATTCCATGTTTATGTACTTCTTTTTAAAGTTTTCAGTGTCAGAATATCGAGTTTCTAAATTATGATCTGCCAACGAGCACATCACAATTTTGATATTTTTATGAGGGTCATAACTCATAAGCTGTGAGGATTTTGCTAGAATACGAAAAAGTCACAAAATCGAATTCACCTCGAGTTATGAGGTTATTGTGAGGGTCACAAGTTGTGAGGTTTTTGTCAGAATACGAAAAAGTCACAAAATCAAGTTCACCTCCAGTTATTAGGTTATTGTGACTTATGAGGTATCAGTGAGATTGCCCAGAATAGGGCTGTAAGAATCAATCCAAAACATTATGGTGGGTTCAGAGTGGTGTTCACATTACACAAATCCACCAACACGACAGTTGATACACATGTTAAATGTGAACCTCTTGGAATGAAAACACGCTCGAATTTCGAGAGCTGGGTTAGTTTGGTTAAAAGAAGGTAATTGTCACAAATCACAATGTCTTGCATTGGTCTTTTTTTGACGTTTCTTCTTCTACCTCCAATGGAACGGGTTATGATGTATGTGTTATTCTTCGGGCGATTCTGTTTTCAAAACGGAAGAGTTCTGCTCTTCTCAGAAGCATTCCGTCTGTCAAAGTCGGTCCAATGGAATGGTTTCAGAAGACTTCTGCACTATTCCGAACGCTACTACTAGACGTCCAATGGAGAACGAAATTAGTTTTGAGTTTATAGCATTATTATGACAGAGGCGAATGTCAGACAGAATTCACTTTTTGGAAATACTATGAAGCCACGAATCGCACGAATCGCACGAATCACGATTAAAGTACTTGATTCGTTTTAAAGTTCGACATACGGGGCGCCCCATAATTACCGTCGTCACACTTTGACCCTTAGTATAAACATTACATTACTATCTGTTTTTTTTTTTCACACGTATTTCAAGTATTTATATTTCTGTTTTTCCAATTTTTTAAGTATTGGTTTATTGCCAGGCCCAAATAACAGTTATTTGCGTCATCAAACGTTTGCGCGTTTTAAGCGAAAGCTCAATCGTCACGTGCTATCTCTTCATCTCATCGTTTAGGCGTTTGTTTCTACTTATTTTCTTTATTTTTTATTCTACTGTGAATTAATCCTTGTAGATTAGTCAGTACGAAAATAGACGCTTCAACATTGCCAAACACACCCATTTTGGCCTTTTTTTTGTTGTTGTTGCTCATTGGATGATTTTATTATTTGTTTTCGTGTTCTGTCTGCTAATCTCTCTTGAGGATGACCTTCAAATAGAAAGAGGGGTTGTTGCGCGGCGATTGAAGATTATGGACATTTTGTTTTTTTTGTTTTACATTTTCTCTTGTTTTGTGTTTTTTTGTGTGTCGGAGCTCGAAGCCTAAGAAAAACATTGTTGTCAATTGGCTGTCGTCAGAGATAATCTCAATTAATTAAGAAAATCGAAAGTCGGGTAGGTTTGTTTGATTTCAAGTGGGTTTTACGGAAAATGGCAAAAGCAGACATGTTAAGAAGGAAAAACATAAGTTTCTTACATTTCCTCTTCAAACATTAATCTCTAGCGTAGGATATACTTATTTCCCAAGTTCACGAAGCCCACACAATTGTAAGAGTGTTTCTGCTAAACACTTCGACTTCGACATGCCCCTTTCTTCAGCTAAGCAAAGACCAAATATTTAAAAATTTATCTTAACTGAAGTCTTAAATATCCAATAAAACGATTAAGAAACATGAGTTTGTGGTTTTGTTATCTCAACACTAAAAATTATTATTTGAATATCTGGATTAATGTGACGCACGTGCTTTTCTTGGTATTGGTCTCTTTTTTTTTGCCTTCTTTTTTTGAGTTTTCGGAAACACGATTAAACAAGTCGGAAGCCACCGAAGACTGGAAGCACACAAATGTTTGATTTTGAACAGCTTTTTTTTATTTAAATGAATTTGTGAAATTGAATCATACACCAGTTTTTTTTTGTTGGAACAGGTGTTTGTGCTGGCAACGGGTCTAGACATAAATCAAAATAAAAAGGCGTAGGCTTTGAGTGTTTAACACAGTTTCATAATTTAAAGACAAAATTAAACGTTTATCATTTCGATTATTCATCAATTTTTAATTCATAAAATAGTTCTTAGATTTTTTTTACATAGAAAATGACAGACCGGTTATTTTGACGTCATTACAAACCGATTGGCATGTCTTCAACAGAGAAATTATTAAGACCATAAATCAGCTAAACACTGATACAAATCTTAACATAGATAGCTTAGACGTATTGTCAGCAGAATTCACGGGAATTCTACAGAACGCCTTTGACAAAAGTTGTCCACTCATAAAATCAGTGAGGAAAAACAATAAACCGTCATGGTGGACTGCTGAACTCAGCAACATTAGAAAAGGAACTAGAAAACTTTTCAATATTGCAAAACGTTCTAGAGCAGAAAGCGACTGTCAGAGCGACCAGTCAGAGAAAATTTTAGACAGAAACAGAAACTCAAAGAGATAAACGAAGCTCATGGAGAAATATCTGCAATAGCATTGAATGTACAAACCATTCTCCAAGTAAGTTCCAACCAAGTTCTCTCCAAAGTAACCAACGCTATTGGCTCCTTAAAGGCAAGTGACAATCAATGGACTAAATCCTGGCATGAAAGTCTAAAGCTCCTGGTCCAAACTAATATCCCAGGTCCCAGGATGTAATACAAACTTAGATAACGAGTTAACAAATACTTTATACTCGGTACTCGAAATCTTAAGGGATGTCATAACGAAAGAAAAGTTAAAATGGGCAATTAACTCCTTTTCTCCTCACAAATCTCCAGGCCTAGACGGCATCTTCCCCTTGATGCTGCAAAAAAGCAATGAAACTAACGGGTGATTTTTTAAGAGGTTTAGAACTTTAAAAAAAAAAAAACACAAAAAATTCGAAAAAATGAATGAAATATTTATTTGAATCGATAGTTTGAACCTTGCAATTTAATGTTTAAAGATAATTTCATGCAAATGTTAACCGCGGCTGCGTCTCAGGTAGCCCATCCGCTGAGTCCAATTTTGGCATACTCTTTCACACATATCGGCCGGTATCTCACGAATGAATGCATGGATGTTGGCTTCCAGTGCGTCAATCGAAGCGGGCTTGTCCCTATAGACATTAGCCTTGACATACCCCCACAAAAAATAGTCTAATGGTGTCAAATCGCACGATCTAGGCGGCCAATTGACCGGCCCGAAACGTGAAATTAACTGTTCACCAAACTCGCCTCGCAATTGCGCCATTGTTTCGCGTGCTGTGTGGCATGTGGCACCGTCTTGTTGAAACCACATATCATGCAAGTCAAGAACTTACATTTCGGGCAAAAAAAAGTTTGTTATCATCGCTCGGTAGCGTTCACCATTGACAGTAACGCTGCGATTCGCATCATCTTTGAAGAAATATGGCCCAATAATGCCGCCGGCCATAAACCGCACTAAACAGTGGCTTTTTCGGGATGCATTGGTAGCTGTTGCAATGCTTCTGGCTGATCTTCACTCCAAATGCGGCCATTTTGCTTATTTACGTACCCATTCAACCAAAAACGAGCCTCATCGCTGAACACAATTTTTCGATAAAAAAGCGGATCCTCGGCCAGCTTTCCAAGAGCCCATTCACCAAAAATTCGGCGTTGTTCATTTGTAAGACGATCCATGGTTAAATTGCAAACCAAACTGAAGCTGTTTGACAGTGACACAAGGTACTAAACACACGTCAGCTGTCAAAACCAGTGTTGCCAAAACCAAACCAGCTAAAAAATCACCCGTTATTATCCCAAATCTGATGAACATATTCCATTACAGCCTAAAGGTAGGATATGTTCCGAAGACATGGCGTGAAGTCAAAGTCGTCTTCATACCAAAAACTGGCAAGCTCAATCACACAGAAAAGATTTCATTTTAGTTTCACCTCTTTTGCACTCAAAACACTTGAGAGATTAATCGATATACATATTATCCGAAACAACCTAAAGCCGAAGGCTTTATCACCTTTTCAGCACGCCTACACAAAAGGCAAAAGTGTGCAGTCAGAACAATAGAAAAGTCGCTTGTGGTGAAAGAATACCCCCTCCATTTTAGATATCGAAGGAGCATTTAACAATGTTCATAATAGTGCCATTGTAAAAGCCTTAAGGCTAGGTTTCCCATTGAAAATTTCGTTGGTGTTTTGCGTAAAACTGTGTAGCTCCCAAAATATTCCGAATATTTAAATGAAATAAACGAGTATAGATTATACATTTAATAAGCTAAGAAGTTATTAAGCTAAAAAAAATATTAAAAATGTATTTCATCACAAAAGGGTCATGCGTAATGAAAAATTATGAAATTTTTGGAGACGTTTGCGGTGGAAAAGTTTTGTTGCCTTAAAAATTCATTTTTTATTCTTTTTATATTTTTTATCGATTCTTAAAATGTCTCACAACTCAGTGACGTGGCTTTTTTTTTAATATTGTGTCCAGTTTCGTCAAAAAAAATTAACAAAAACACGAAAAATGGGGAAAATTTAGCAAAAGTAGGTGTGATTTATTTGGAATAATTTCTAAAGTAGAAAAGATAAAACATTGAAAATATTTTTTTTATATTGTCGAAATGTACCTACATAATATCACATTATTTTTTTTATTTTTTTATACAGGGTGATTCACGAGCGTTGTGCCAAAAAGCTTGAGCGTGTAGGTTGAGTTGAGACAAGAAAAAAATCGTATAGGAGGGGGGGTCTATTCCCCCCCGTTTAGCCGGGAGGGGCAATTTTCTGAAAAATCGGCTTATTTTGTAAAAAAAATATTTAAAATCAATGGCTTAGTTTACAACATCGTGCTATACCTTTCTGAAAAGCTGAAAACTTCTTCTTTCACTTTGTTTTTAAAATAAATTGTTTTAACGAATAGTTTTAAAAAAATAAATTTTCAAACTCAAAATTTTCAAAAAAAAAGCCAAAAAAAAATTTTTGAACTAATTTTTTTTCAAAATTTTATGTAATTAAGTACTAATTTTGTTTTAAAATTTCAATGTTTTTGTTAGTTTTTAGTCGAAAACAGAAAACGGGATGCAAAAATGTCTTTTCGTTTTTGAGAAATTCAAAAAAAACCAAAACCACTTTTTTCTAAGAAAATCTTTGTTTTTATTTTACCTATCTGGACTTTTAGTTTAATTTATTAGTTTAATTTACAAATTTAATTTTTTGTAATTGGAGTTTTATGACGACTTAATAAAGTAGAAAAGTATTGGATTTTCAATGGATTAACCATTTTATTCATTGATAACGTCTGAAAACTGAAATGCAATTTTTTCTTACTATACCTGGGGCCGCGGCCACTTGCTGGCGAAGGGTTCAACCTGCTAGGGGCTTAAGATAATTAAACCGCAATTTTTCTTGAATGAAAAAACAATTAACAACCTAAAGGTTAATAAAAGGCATGGCATATTTACTTAACAACCATTTACAATTAAAATATTAATTCATCAACACATAACAATAACAAACTCATATGTTCGAGAAGAGTTAGCGGACAGGAACTTCTGCTACGGTTTAACTTGTTGTCGAGATCGGGAAGCCGAAAGACTCTACGCTGAAAGATATCCCAATAGATGGCGCCCAAGTCGTAGCATGTTTTCAAGAATCCGCCGACGAGAGCACGGAGAGCTAGAAGTGAAAGGTCAATGGCAGACGTTATCAATGAAAAAAATGATTAATCCAAGGAAAATCCAATACTTTTCTACTTTATTGAGTCGTCATAAAACTCCAATTACAAAAAATTAAATTTTTAAATTAAACTAGTAAATTAAACTAAAAGTCCAGATAGGTAAAAATAAAAACAAAGATTTTCTTAGAAAAAAGTGGTTTTTTTTTTTTAATTTCTCAAAAACGAAAAGACATTTTTGCATCCGGTATTCTGTTTTCGACTAAAAATTAACAAAGACATTGAAATTTTAAAACAAAATTACTACTTAATTACATAGAATTTTGAAAAAAATTAGTTCAAAAAATTTTTTTTGGCTTTTTTTTTGAAAATTTTGAGTTTGAAATTTTTTTTTTTAAAACTATTCGTTAAAACAATTTATTTTAAAAACAAAGTGAAAGAAAAAGTTTTTAGCTTTTCAGAAAGGTATAGCACGGTGTTGTAAACTAAGCCGTTGATTTTTAATATTTTTTTTTACAAAATAAGTCAATTTTTCAGAAAATTGCCCCTCCCAGGTAAACGGGGGGAATAGACCCCCCCCCCCTTCCATACGATTTTTTTCTTGTCTCAACTCAACCTACACGCTCTAGCTTTTTGGCACAACGCTCGTGAATCACCCTGTATATTAATTTACTAAATTTTTTTGGAGTGCAAAGTAAAAAAAATGCATGTTTTTCTTAGAATATTCTGCGGTGAACAAGATTCCAGCCCCATTTAGTTTGATTCAACAACAAAAGTATTTTTTTATGAAAATTGAATATTTCTTTGACTCAGTTACGTTTTTAGAAAAAAAAAGAAAAAAATTAAAACATATTTAAAAATGCATTCAATATTTGTGTATCAGTTATGAGGAGAATACAGCAAAAAATATTTTCAAATATTTTTTTTAATTTTTTTTTCATATTTTTTATACAGAAATCAGAAACTAAAAATAATTTTACGATTACCCGTTTATTTTATATTAATATTCGAAAATGGGTAATTTTTTTAGATTTTTACAAGAAAAATCGCGTTTCCTCACCCACACTAAGGTACTCAGTTCAAACGAATTGAACTAGGTGGCGTTGTTTTATATTTCATTCTCTTCTCTTTCTTTTTTTTTTCATAGGATAGAGAGAAAAAATTCTTCATACCAAACGTTCTCATAGAATTCGTTTGAGAATGAAAATTCATTTTTTTTTATACTATCGTTTATGATATGCAGACATATAGATAGGCAATAATTGTGATCACTTACTATGTACTTTGTAGGTATTTGATGAAAACGTTGTTTTGAATACCTGCCTACATTTGTCATATTTGCATGCATTCATTTCGAATATGGGAATGTGCATATTTTTTGAAAATGTTCAATGGCTTGAGAAGTAAAATACCTGTTACGCAATGAGGAAACGATTTTTTTTTTCGGGGTGGTTTGTGCCATTTCTTATTATTATGTAAAGGGTTTTGTTTCTTTTTTGTTTTTTGTTTTGCTTCTGTTTTTTTGTAGCAATAACATTTTTTCCTCTCGTTTCTCTATGCTGGTGGGATCGTAATATCCTTTTCTTTTAGAAGAAGAACAAACCTGTTACGCAATGAGGAAAGGATTGTTTTTCGTGGTGGTGTGTGCCATTTCTTAGGATTATGTAAAGGGTTTTGTTTTTTGCCGATCGCGATAATTTGAATTATGGTTCTTTCTTTGAGATCTTTGTTTTAGAATTATAAGAATTATAAAATTCAATCTAATGTCTAATCTTGACCTAATCTTGTTTTGTTTTTGTATAACAAAAGATTTTATTTTGCATTAGTAGATACATAAAGCTAAAGGTACAAAAAAATAATTTTAGATTTTGGAATCATTTTTCTTCATAATATTATTACTTTCGTAGGTAGGTTTTGAAAAATAAATTTTATTATATTATATTCCTTGAAACCTTGAAGAAATAAACCCCAATGCATTTAGGAATATTAAAAAAAAAAAGAAAAAAATATTATAGTTTGAGTAATTTTTTGCCTATTTAAAAAAAAAGGCCAAATAATCTCCCAACCGTGACCCAAATCGGCTAAAGAACAAACGTAGTTGAAGACAATCGGGTAACTTTTGCCTAAATTCCCAAGGAAAGACAGAATTGAGGCAATCACTTTTTTGATTTTTCTATCATCGTAATATCATGTTTGATCAAAATGTCGTCTTAAACCTTTTTAATTTTTCATAGCTTGTCAAAAAGTACCTACGTCTCTTTATAGATAAATATAAAGATGAAACCAAAGAAAAAATTAAAATCGTTCGTCAAGAACCCAAAAAAAGAAACAATTCGAACACAAATGTCATCAAACCTCAAAAATATCATAATCCCAAATTACAAAATTTGCGAAGAAAAAAGAAAAACAAGAATTCATGAATGCTACTCCTACTCTAAGTGCACATAACATAATACGTATGTAGAATGTAGATGCATTTTTTGTATGTCCACACCACTGTTTACAATTCCACATAGTAAATAGATACATGCGACAATACCTCTTTTTCATCCCTATTTTGTGGACCTTCGTAAGCTAATCTCACTATCGCTAACTGAATTCTGAGTGAGCAGAGAAAAAAACAAAAACTAGAAAACTAGAAATTTCAATTCAAGTGGCTATGTGAGACGGAAATAAAAAAAAAGAAAGGGAAATATTCACTAACACTCGTGGAAACCCAGTCTTAAAATAAAAGCCACGTTTATAAAATGGATCATGTGTATTTTGAAAAATAGGCAAATTCATTGCAAATTAGGCAAAAGATGTTCACATCTAAAGGAACACCACAAGGTGGTATCCTCGCACCTCTTCTCTGGACCTTTTGGTGATGAACGAGATTCTCATCAAACTCAAAAACAGTGGTGTAAGAATTATAGAATACGCCGTTGATTTAGCGCTTCTAGCGATGGGTAAATACTTGACCACTGTAAGCGAACAATTAGAAAACGCATTAACCGCGGTCAATAACTGGACCATGAGATGCGGTCTTAGTGTAAACCCTCTTAAAAAAGAACTGGTACCCTTCACCAACAGAAGGAAGATACCTTCTTTTGTAATTCCAAAGATTGATGGTACCCCTTTAAGATCTCAGACAGAGCCAGATATCTCGGAGTAATCATAGATAAGAAGCTCAAGTTGCGTCCAAACATTCAAGAAAGATATAAGAAAGCCATGTTTGCACTGTACTCCTGCAATAGGATTCTCGGACGAAATTGGGGACCAAATCCTAAAGTAATCACTTGGATGTACACCGCCATTGTTAGACCCATCCTAACTTATGGCAGTTTGGTTTGGTGGCAAGCTCTGGAGAAATCCACGAACTAAGAAACCCTTATCAAATACAACGAAAGGCGTGCAACTGCAGGTCTCGAAACGATCCTGAACCTCACCCCCTTATATATTTGTACAAGAATCGGCAGCAAACAACGCTCTTCGACTTAGTCAAACCAATATCTGGAGAACGTTGGCAACAACGTTTGTACAGATTACATCACTCCATACTTAGACTTCAATAAAACCTTTAATACTAGCTTATCCAATAAAAAAGATTGGGAAAACAGTGTTCCTTACACAAATGAATTGAATTTTACCATCTTTACTGAAGGTTCGAAAATGATCACTGGGGTAGGGGCAGGTCTCTTCTCAGAAAACCTCAACCTTGCCATTTCATTCAAGCTCCCCGACCATAGCAGTGTCTTCCAAGCCGAGATCTTGGCAGTGAAAAACGCTGCTTAACAAATACCCATGATGGCGATATTACATGCTGATATTACCTTTTTCATTGATGGCCAAGCAGCAATAAAAGCGATTTCTGCCAATCAAATCAAGTCAAAGCTTGTTTCTTGCTGTCGTGAAGAGCTAAGGGTTCTTGGTATGCAGCATAATGTAAGACTCTGGACACTAAAAAGCGGATGAGCTTGCAAGAGAAGGATCAGAATCCCTCCATGCGAATTAAAACGAAATATTAGTAACAATATCATTCAAAAAACAAATGATAGATGGAAACTCCTAGAAACCTTGCGGTAACAGTAGGAAACTCTGGCCAGATTACGACAAGAAAAGATCCGATAGGATCCTACTTGGCTATCACAAAATGAAGATGGGGCTTAGCACAGATGACATAGCAGAGGCTGCACGAAAATACCGCTCACTTCCTATGCCGCTGTCCAGAAAACCTAAGCTTACCTAACCAAATAGCTTAAGACCGCCTTTCGGAGGCGTTATATATCTGCAATTGAATTTTTTATGACGCCTTGACTCTGAAACTCATTCATGAAAAATATAACTGCGAAAAAAATTGTATCTGCAGAACAGCAAGCCTTAAACAAACTGAGCAATTTAAACACAGATGTGTTTTTAAATCTCGAAATAGAAGTTTGAAAAGCAATGCAAATAATTAAATTACGATTTAGGCTTTTTTCACTCCAGATACCAACGCTGTTCTAATTTTCTGGCACACGAAGTGTTTTTAATTAATTGAACTCGTTAAATGTGAAATTTTGTACCCTCCGTTTCTTATTTTTTTAATTTTCAGATCTTCGAATTCGAGTTCGAACTTTGATCCCATTTAAGCAAACAAATCTCGCGTCACAGAATCCAGTCAAATTTATTTGCTGTCATTGCCTCGATAAACGAACGACCACAATTTATGACATAATAATATTTTATGACAGCTATAAACGTCAAACTCGTTCTAATACCAACTTTAAATTAATAGCTTGCCATAAAACTAGTTTTGTTTGACAATTCAAGATGTGAATCATCCTCTTCAAATGATATTCGATTAGCTTTATGCAAATTTCAAATTGATCAATGCCAAATTTCCGACTAGTCCTACTGGCGCGCCAGTGATCTTCAACGGTGTGGCGTGATATTGTTGGACTGTTGCTGCCTGATGTATTAAAATCAACTTTGCATATCGATTGTCATTTCTAATGGAGCTAAGATATCGAATGATTGAATTGAAATTTACAACACGTTGATGTCGTTTTGGTAAAGATTGAGAAACTGATCTGTCCGAGTCAGAAATACACTTAGAATTGGAACTCGTTTACGTTACGTTTGACGTTTAGGTAAAGCTAAATCCTATGTCAAAGAAAAAGGAAAATGTCTTTCGAAAATTGACTCTTTGTTTTATCGAAAGTAAAGACTTGTCAAAGCTCAAACTAACACTTTTGTAGTAAATTGACACATTTCGTTTGAATTTAAAATTAGGACGCTCATCATCGGCGGAAGCCAATGAAATAATATCACACAAAGGGTTTCTTATTTAAATACAAAAAAAAGACGAAACCAAATAATTCAGCGAACCTAGTGATTCACATTTAATTTTAGACAAGGTAGACAGACTCCAATTGCAGTTGAGCAATTATAATTGGATCGGATATCAATAGAAAAAAGAAACTGCTGAAATTGGAACAAGGCCAAGACGTTGTCGACGGGAAGTCTAATGTTTGCTTAGCAACAGAAATTTTGAATGCAAATAAATTGTATGAAACAAAAAGTCCAACCGAAGCAAAACTAAAATTAAATATAGATCGGGAAGTCTTTTTTCTTAATCGAAAAGGAGGAATACCACTTAAACAATGTCATACGAAAAATGATCAATTCAAACGTTTATAAACATTTGAAGACATTGCGAAATCAAACACACTCAACTGAGTGTCATACTTAACCCTATTCAAATGACATAGGGTGTTGGAATGTCATTACAAAAGGAAATAAAAAATCTTAGACTTTGAGATTTCTATCTCTTGTGACGTACATTACGGGTTATGCATAATATGACTTATGCAATAAGCCCCATGACCTGGTCTGAGATCGAATTATAAAACTTTTATTTCCAGTTTCTAAGCCATCAAATGCCATCATTTCGTTTGAAATGGAAGTCTCATGTTTGAAATGAACTTGTTTTACTTGTTAATTGACTGTTTGGCGTGTGTTCACTTGACGTTCACGTTCACAGTTTTTTTTTTTTTTGAGAATTAATTGGCATTGTGTTGTGTGATTCAGCAGATCAATTAGTTTATAGAAAATTATTTTAATGAGTGTAAAAAAGATCGGCATTAAAATTTGTTCTTATAAATTGAGAATGGGAACTTTTGTGAAAGGCTATTGTTTTGGGAGAAACTTTGGTTTTCAGTGGAAACTGTTTAAAGCCGGTGATGTTGCAATTTATCAATCACGAGCACTTTTTGCATGTGCAATTGTCAATGAGTGATTCATATTAAAAAGGAAGCAATACTCAATTCATTTGAAACAAATAAATGAGAAAGCTGAGCGACAAACATTTGACTACGAAATCTAAATTTCATTGAGAGTTAAATAAAATTAAATGTGGTAAAAAATTAATGATCACCCTTTTGCAACACTCATACATTTTGCAAATGTCACTTTACCTTTGACATGTGTGAAGTTACTTTCTTGGAGCTACAGTCTGTTGTGGACTTGGGCCTCAATCAACAGTCTTCGCCTGCCAGCTCGGTCCCTAGCTAGCCGTCTCCAGTTTTTCACTCCAAGTTGATTGAGGTCCTCTTTCACTTGTGTGTGCCACCTGAGTCGTGGTCTTTCTCTACTTCTACGTCCCTCGGGAATAGTGTCGAAGGCTTTCCAGGCCGGAGCATTGGTGTCATCCGCTCTAAATGATCGAGCCATCTGAGTC
Source organism: Sphaerophoria taeniata (assembly GCA_943590905.1). NCBI lineage: Eukaryota > Metazoa > Arthropoda > Insecta > Diptera > Syrphidae > Sphaerophoria > Sphaerophoria taeniata. Next base: position 151,824,849 of record OX016541.1, read on the forward strand.
TCTTGACCCTTCTGGCTAGGTCCACGTCGTTGTACAACCCGTAAAGTTCGCTGTTGTATCTTCTTCTCCATTCCCCATAAATGCACACGGGGCTGAAGATAACCCGAAGAACTTTCCTCTCGAAACATCTTAAGGCACATTCATCTCATTTTGTCACGGTCCATAACGCTTCTGCACCATACAGCAGGACTGGGATGATGAGGGTCTTATAACGTTTTACCTCAGTTGTTCGAGAGAAGGCTTTTCCACTCAATTGGTTTTTTTAGCCCAAAGAAACAGCGATTAGCAAGAGTAAAACCTCCGAACTTCATTACTGATGCTATTGGCTCTCTCAACATCCTCGATCTGACGCTTCTCATGCTCCCTCTTTTTTATCCTGTGAAGCCGGCGTTCCTCTCTCCTCTTTTGCTATAGTAGAGCTCACAAGCAGCTCTTGTCCTTCTATGCAGCGCAGCAAACTTAGCGCATTTGAGGCGGCATCTCTAAATGCATTCTGGTTCTCGATATTTGATGTTGGCGGCATGGGACTCCTTAAGGGGTTACTTGACACTCGATCAGAGAAGGATCTGGCGATTTCTTGCAATTATAGCCGCCCGACGTCGATTTTTCTTGCAGCATTTCTTTCTTTTGGCCGTTGGCGGAATATTCGTAGCACTACCTTGGCTACTACGAGGTAGTGGTCCGAGTCGATGTTAGCTCCTTGGAAAGTTCGAACATCGCAATATGATCAATCTTCTGGTTGCCGGTTGATGTGGGAACCACAACATTTCGCCCCGGAGCAGAATCGATCAGCCTGAATCCTTTGTCGGAAGTGGTGTTGTGCAGGGCTTTCCGACTGTTCCACCAAAGATGTCCTCTTTTCCCAGCCTTGCGTTAAAATCGCCGAGGACAATTTTAATGTCATAGCAGGACATGGCTCATATGTTTTGTCGAGGAGCTCGAATTACTCGTCTTTGGTGTCGTCCTTTTTCTAAAATGTCGCAGTTTTCCATCCTCCGGTTTTTCATGCCCGGTCCATCCCATGCTTTGTAACAGTTGTTGTCCGCTAATTGTTCGGCAGCACGCGGTCTATTAAAGGACCTAACATTCCACGTGCATATCCGAAATTCGTTGTCCTTAAAACATTTGCTTGGGTCGTCATCAGTGTATCCGTCCGTTTCCGAGGCCTTTCGCAACTAAATGTTTTTCTACGTAGTCGGGAAGTCACCGCGACGTACAACCCCCAACCTGGAGTACCAGGCACTGATGTGACTCCAAGTGCGAGAGCCCGAAAAACCACACCTTTTACAGCCTGGGCTTCAAATAAGTCGAAGTAGTCCGTAAACGTGTTTCCCAAGTAGTTCGGCTTAACTGGAACTGAAGACGCCACCGTTGATACCAAAAAAGGAAATTCATTCGCTACCGTCGCTCATTGGGAGTGCCTTGGTGGGAACACCCATTCGTGTGAAGTTAACAATGTCAAACCAACGTTAATGTCACCAAAGAGGGTGACCCAAATCAAAAACATTTTTTTTCTGCAGACAAAAATTTCTACTTGTTCTTGGATTAACTGATAAGTTCAAAAGACAAAACGAAAACAAGAAAGAATTCCCTAGAACAAATTTATTTTAAAAAATGACTACAAAATGTAGATTAAACGCTCTTTATTCGATTTTAATTATCAATTAAAACATGATTTTTATTGCGCATTAAAACATATCTCTGTCTCCTTGAACATACATACTTCCAAGTTTCATTCACATTTCAGCTTATCGCACTTTTATTCTTTCAAAATTGATAAGATTTTTTCAAAAATCTTCGTCTAGTAACCCCTGAGTGTGAACCCTTTATCGTGCTCATAGCTCATAATTGATATTGATAGTACTACCATTAATCCAATTGATGAGTTTTGCAGCTGGAGCGGGCGCAAGTGCGACACAATCTTCTTACAAAAGTGCCATACATTGTAATGGAATTGTGTTGGAAATTTTAATTAATTGGCACCAATTGTGATTGAGATTCGCTTTTTTGTTAAATTGGAATTTAATTAATACGCATCTTGGAAGGATTGAGATAATAGTCGAAAACGAGTCTGTCGTTGTGTCCTGATCGGCTCATTTGTTTCAACCAGGCGTTTACGTCATTCGATTTACATTTTTAATTGATTAGGCGAAATTTCGTTATCGTTTTGCACCACGGTCTTTGGAAGATGAGTTGTAAAAGTGTATCACTCGATTATGGAAGAGAATTCAAGAAGAATTAAATGAAACAGTAGTGTTTGGAATTCTCAAGAAACGACATAAACGGTTCTTTTACACCGCAAAAACATGGTTTCAAAGCATTGTCAATAAATCCCCATGCCTATGGCGTTTCCCATGATCAATATTTCGATCTTTTTGATCCCAGTTCATATATGTATTACCGTTAATTACGTTCTTCAAACAATTTCTGATGTAAATTCACAGTAATTGCGCCTCAGACAGTTATGTGATTTTGATTTCATTCAATAACTCACTCCGACACACGCTCTCAAAAATTCCATACAGGAATTTTTTTCCCTCTAAATTGGTTTGTAGTGAGAAAAAAAAAACCCTAATGGTAGATCACACGCCATTTCCGTTTTGAGGAGACAATGTAAAAAAAAAAAAAAAATGTGTCACAAAAATTTGAAATACATATTCACACATTTCAATAAGCGAGAGGGACAGTCGCGTCTGTTAAATAAAAGATGACTTTACGAATTAGAAAAGTGTGATTTATATTGGGACAAACGGGTGGGTAATTTTAAATGACGTTAATACGAATAATAGGCAATTTGACGTCAATGTCATGCAGACGCGAAAAAAATCGAATATGCAGGACCTGTCGTTGAAATGAAAAAAGAAATTAGCTTAGATTGAAGTTTTGTAACACGAGGTGGAGTTTTGCTTGTCTTAAGAGTTTTAATGAGCACTAACGATAGCAAAACATAAAAATGAATTGCATTTAAGGTTCCATAGTTTCTAAAGAGGATCTGGTTATGGTGATGTCATTTATTTATTTTCGTCATTCAGAAGCCCTAAAAGTGTGACAAAAAGGCAAAACGAAGAAAGTAGATACAAAGAACAAAGTGCGCCTAAAATAAAAATTGCGCTTCGTGTTGTAAGTACGGATTGGACTTAAAGGGAGAAGTGCGTATTGGATTTGAAGGTTCAATTTTGGCATGTAACTTTAATTGAAGGTTTTATGGCTGCTTGAATCTTTTGTTTAGAGTATCAGCAATAAGCCATTCCTTGTAGGGCTCTAACGCGATGATACATAATAATTAAGACGAGTCGACTCACTCTCGAAATTCGAGTGCGTTGATTCTTCATATAAGGGGGTTAAAATTCAACATTTTTATCAACTTGTGGTGTTGGCGGATTTGTGTAATGTTACTTACTTACTTACTTATGGTGGCGCTACAATCCAGGTCGGACGAAGGCCTCATCCAACAAGCGTGCCCAGCCAGCTCGATCCCTAGCTAGCTGTCTCCAGTTTCGCACGCCAAGTTGGTTCAGGTCCTCTACCACCTGTGTGGTCCACCTGAGTTGCGGTCTTCCTCTTCCGCGATGTAATTCGGGTTGGATTCGAAGACTCTACGGGCCGGAGCATTATTTTCCATTCGCTCTACTTTACCCAACCATCTAAGTCGTTGGACCGCAACTTTTCTGGCAAGGTAAGTGTCGCTGAACAGCTCGTATAGTTCTTGATTGAATCTTCGTCTCTTTTCTCCATATATGCAGACTGGACCAAAAATCAATCAAAGAATTTTTCTCTCGAAGCAGCCCAAAGCTTGTCATGTCTTTACACCATGCATTAGGACCGTGATGATGAGGGTTTTGTACAGTGCGCTACTTTAGTTTCTCGGGAGAAGACTTTACTACTCAATTGCCTTCTAAGTCCAAAGAAGCAGCGATTGCCAAGAGTGATTCTTCAATTGATTTCAGCGCTGGTGTTGTTGTCTGAGTTTATAGCGGACCCAAAGTTGGCGAAGTCCTTAACTACCTCGAAGTTAAATCTGTCTATGCTGACGTTGGCTCCAATACGTCGATGTTGGTTGTCCTTTCTAGTTGGCAGCATTAACTTGGTCTTGCCCTCGTTAACCGCTAGATCCATCTTTCTGGCCTCCGTCTTAAAACTCACGAACGCTCCACTGATATCGCGCTGTGTTCTTCCAATTATGTCAATGTCATCTGCGTATCCTAGTAGCTGGACGGACTTGTAAAAAATTGTGCCTCTGGTGTTGACGTTGGAGTTTTGCACAATTTTTTTCAAGAATGATGTTGAAGAAATCGCATTGTCATCGCATCGCCTTGTCTAAAACCTTTTTTGACATCAAATGCATCCGTTAGGTTTCTTCCGACCATTATGGAACAGCGTGGGTTTTCCATTGTCATCTTACACAGACGGACGAGTTTTTTTCTGGAATGCCAAAATTAGACTTTGCTCTATAGAGTTGATGTTGATCTTAATAGACGCTGTCATACGTGGCCTTAAAATCGATGAAAAGGGGGTAGGTATCGATTTTAAGTTCCTGGGTTTCCTCCAAGATCTACCATAGAGTGAATATCTGGTCTATGGTGGACCTTCCGGGTCTAAGGCCACACTGATAAGGACCTATCAGGTTGTTGACGAAAGGCTTCAAATGTTCACACAGCACTGCAGACAAGATCTTATGTAGGCGATGTAAAGGAGACTTATACCTCTGTAGTTGGTGCAGTTCAGCGGATCTCATTTCTTGAGGATCGGGCATACTATGCATATGGGCATGCTTTACTCCGACCAAATCTTGCAGATGAGCCGGGGCATGCTCCTAACCAAATTCTCTTCAGCTACTTTGTACAGTTGTACAGTCATCGCCATTATGCAGCTTGGAAAAGTTGTCTTTCCATATCCTTCGCATTGACTGTGGTTCTACTACAATGCTTCCATGCTGGTCTCTACAGGCTTCGGTTCGGGGTGTTAAACCCCTGGTTGTTTTTTTTTATCTTTTTTGTAAAATTTTCGAACCTCGTTGCTGTTGTGTAATGTGAACCCACCTCAATTCTGCATACAACAGCTGTTCGACCACTGTGACTTGACATTTGTGTAATTAAGCTCACTTAAATTTTTAATTTTAATTTATTGTTTTCAACAATTTCGGTACATCTGTCTGATAGCTGTTAATTCCTGAACGAGATAGGCCACAAAGCAAAATGTGTCTCCAACATTTTCTATAAAGTTAACGCTTGTGCAGGGCGACTGACGCTGCAAAACGTTCAAGGATCTCTTCGAAAACACTTTCTGAAGACTCTTCAAACCATATCTCCTCTGCATAGCAACCAACTTCTAATCTTTACAAAAGAAAACCTTGTTCCATTCTGACCTCAAATTTTAACTTCCTTGAATACCGTTCAGAATTCCAAATTGATAACATGTTCGATGTGTTTAAAACAAGCAAAAAACTCAAATTCAACATTTTTCTTCTCTTTTTGTTGTTACGCTAGGTCATATCGCATTTAGTGCCCTAGACGATACCTCACACTCAGTGCATGTCTACAGCATCAATGGCACTAGTCTCGGCTCGAAATATGTGTCGGGCCGTGTGACAGGCTTAACAACCGCCTCCGATTATCTGGTTGTCGCTGATGATGCAGGTGATATAACGATGAGTCGATTAAACGGGTGAGTCAAGTTCAATGTCAATTTAAATAAAAATTATTATCTTCTATTCTTTTTTTTCTATTTTTTAATTGTTTGAATTAATTTCGAGTTACGAAGAGGTTTTTTTCGTTGTTGCTTTATTGAATCTCATTTTCAAGGTCACTTTACCTTCCTTCTTATTTTATTGGGTGCACCTATTAGTTGATAAGACCGCTAATTAGTTTATAACAAAAATGTACAATCTCTATTCTTATCAATTGTTTGACAGGTTGAAACCAGTATTTGACATTCCATTGCACATACCAATACAAACTGTAGTCGTAACACCTGGCAACACTCACATACTGGCACCGTTGCGTGATGGCCGATTAGCAGTTATAGCCGTTTCAATTCCTGTTACTAACAAGAAACATTCCGTATTGAGTGTGTAGAAAGAAGACTACTCGTAATGCTACTCCCATTTCTATATGTATTATCCAACAAACCCAACAAAAATTGCACACATTCAATTCGAAACATCATCAGCAAAGTCCTTGGAATGATAGAATAAATTATTTTGTTTTGACAACGATGAAAGAAGGCAACGACACATTGTGCTGCCGCTGCTGCTGGTGGCGCCAAGAGGCTGAGAAGAGAATCCCCACAAGGACTTTGATGCGGCGGGAGTAAAAATGGAATCAGCATGTTGAGCATCATCAGTTTTATTGAATTATCACTGCGGCATGCCATAAATGATAGAATTTGTTTTATTTATTTATAATTTCCTGTTGGCTGGTATTTGCGGACGCGGCGCGGGGGAGTGATCGTACTTTGAACTGCTGGCATTTTCGTATTTTTCCACTTTTTTTTATAATTTTTTTTATTTGCTTTCAATCTGTTCGCTTGTCATCGAACAAACAGAAAATAGAAAGGATTTTCTATAGTTTGGTGCGTGCCACTTTAGTTCCATAGTTGATTGTTCTTTAAGATATAAAAATAGATTTTTTTTTTCTAATTTAATTTTGTCTATCTTTAATTGAACTTTTTTTGTATTTCATGGATTCGAGTGGGTTTTGTAGTGACTCAAAGTAGAAGGATACGATACTGTTAGTTTAGAGTTTGTGTGTAGGAATGTATTCAGTATCAGTTGTTCGTTTGTTAGATGGAATTTTAAACAGTGCTGGATTAGGATGAAATGTTTTTTGTAGTCGAACGTAGGTCAAAGGAATTCCAAATAAAAATTTACAACACGAGTATTTTTACTAAGACTAACTGGTAGCTAATTGTATTTATAACTTCATTTTTAGATTCATTAAGGATTGTTTAGTTTAATTTTTACTGTGAACCCCTTCAAAAATAGTTTAGGTTAGTTTTGTACACATATTCCAAGGTATGCACGTTGTCAAAATTAAATGTCAAATCGAAGAAAAAAACAGCAACACTTCGACAAACACAGAAATCGTTAAGCTTTTGCTAACTTAAATCAAATTTTCTTTAAAAAAGTCGTGTTTTTTTCAGTACTCAGTAGCCAGCACAGTAATCAAGTGTGAATAAAACGCTCCAACTCACTTTATCTGTCAAATTCAATTTGTATAGCAATTGCTACACAAAACGTCGCAAAATGGAGCTGAGGGTTGCGTCTCGGATTAAAAACAAATTAGCGAATACTTCAACCTAAGTGAGTTCATAACTCAGATAAGCCGAGATCATTAGATTTGCGTAGCAAAATAATTCTTCTTCACGCCATCAGCGCTGTCTTCTTTTTAATAATTGAAAGTTCTATCGCTGACACAACTGTCATTTTATAACTAGCCTTTTTTCGACTGCAATCCAAATTGTTGTTATTTGCCAAGGGAAATTTTGCTGTTAAATGTTAAATCTTCGATTTTTTCTTCGTAAACAGTTTTTTACCGAATTTGTAATTGCTACAAACGATGTTTTTTTCCTGAAAATGTGAATGCAACCTGAGTTAGATACTTTTGTACCAGAATCACTATTTCCCGTTTGGTTCCTCGTTGAGGATTCTATGCATGTGGTATATTTTGATAGTGACAATGTCAATTAAATTTGTCAAATCTATCTCCCCCCCATAACCCCCCATCCCCTACCAAAAAAAAAAAAAAACTTATCCAGATGCTGGAGTTGTCGATACTAATAGGTTTTCGATCACTTTTTGACACATATTAGGCGGTATCTCAGCCATAACTGACGAATGTCAGTCTTTAAGTGGTCAAGAGTTAAAGGTTTACCTGCATAAACACGGTATTTCGCGAAGGTCAGTGGTGTCAAATCGCATGATCTTGGTGGCCAGTTGATATTGCCACGACGAGAAATAACGCGGCCAGGAAATGTCTCTTGCAACAAAGCCATATTTGCTCGAGTTGTGTGGCATGTGTTGAAACCACATAATATAATGGCCTCTCTTCAATTACTTGAGGATTCTCAGAACCCCAAGTACGCCAATTTTGTTTATTAACATAACCACCGAGTGAGATATATGCTTCGTCGCTGAAGAATAATCGCCGTCCACCGCCTGTTGTTCAAGCACCGATTCGACGTATCTACGACGCACGTTGTGAATGGTCAGCTAGCTTCAGTTGTTGTGTGAGCTTGACTTTATATGAATGTTGGTGTAGATCCAAATGCGAAATACGCCATAATGTGCCGTTAGACAATCCTAATTCCTGAGAACGACGAGGAATATACACATCCGAGTCTTCGGCAACACTTTCACTTACAGCAGCCATATTTTCAGTGGTACGAGCGAAACGACGCACAGGCCTTACAATATCTGTAATCAATCCAGGCTCTTCAAATTTCTTCACAATTTACCTGCAGCACCAGCACGTCCTATTTCATCGGCCATTTTTCTCATTTTGAATAAGATCTCTACTTCTTTTTTTGCTTACTTTTGTTTTTGATCTTTTTGTTCGGTCAAATTTGGCAGTGTGCGCTTTGAACATGTTCAGAGACCTCTAAACGAACAAATTTACAGGATTTTATTACCTCTGAACTCTCCGAGTAGAGTAGTTGCCCCTGGCGGCGGCGGCGGCGGCTGTTACGTCGAACGCATAGGTTCAAATCCTGCTCGTGCCCATCAAGTTTTTATTTCTTCTTTCACGGGCACTGCCTTTTGCGAAGAACTGACCAAACTTCCAAGGGTATCAATCTGTCATAAAAAAGTGCTTCTCAGCTTTGCCGTTCGGAATCGGCGTTAAATTGTAGGTCCCCTCAATTCTTCAGACGCACTCAGAGAATTTTTGATAAGTGTAAGCCACTTAGGCCTTGGTTCTGCACGATCTGTTGCACCCATAGAGATAATATAATAGAGCACGGAAGCCAGCCTAAAACGTGTTCCTCGAATTTTGAGAAAGAAGATATTAATGGACTCCCTTTCTCTCTCTGAGCTCCTATGTAAGACAAAAATTTTGATTTTGACTTTTTTTTACTTTTTTTTACTTTGTCCATTCCAACTTACAGCCAATCAGCGACAAGCTCAGAGAGAGAAAGGGAGTCCATTAATATCTTCTTTCTCAAAATTTGACGGGGTCAACTCCACTTGTACGAACTGCTACCGCTCCCGTGCTCTATTATAAATTATCTCTATGGTCGCACCACTCTATTTATTTAACTTTTGAGCACGGAACTTTTTTGACAGTTCAAGCTCTGCTCGGAATGAATATTTGAAAACGCCTTAAGATGACAGATCATTTTTGACGATCAAAGTAAAGGGACAGTCACAGATCAGAAAAAGAAGATGGGAAACTGGCTGGTGTTCTACCCTTCAAATACCTACGGTTATTTTCCTAACGTGAGCTTGAATAAATGTGAAATCCAGCAAAAAATTTTAAGTGCACAGATCAGGGGAGAGAACAATATCAGTAACTCTGAGAAGACCCAATACACTCTCAACATTCTCTGGTTCTCGTAGGCAAAATCAAATTTGAGAACTTGATTTTAACCTCTCTTCTCCGAACTGTGGTGAAAGTCAACTAATACTAAACCGATTTCACCTGAGCGTTCTACCTGATCCATTATATCAATCAATTCATGTCATTTACTAGTAATGCAAATAATTTTCAGTCACGCTTTGTGGTTACAATTTTGCCAGGTACACGCATTAATACCACAATAATTATGAATCGCATTGTGTCTTCGAATCTAATTTCGAACTTTTGTTCGAATGTCTCTTAAAAAACCATTAAGATATTCGAAAAGGTTAAAGAAAAATTGTTTTCCTTGGCTTCAAACACTGTTGTTCAGGCTCTTGACTCCGAATTTTGACAGTTAAAACGAAATGAAAATTTCACACAGTTAAAAAAAAAATATTGGAACTTTAAAATTTTGCATATCCTTCTCATATCTCATTTATTAGCTCTTATAAATTCCTAGAAAGCATTTCCTTTTATTTTTCAAATTCGAGAACACATAAATTAGAAAAAACCAAACTAACTTGCGCCTAACTACTTACAACGCTTGTTGAAATTTAAATTTTGGTTAGTGTCCCACCTTAAGTAATCTTTCAAGGTCCTTACAAGTTTTTCGTCTCCAAGTTTATTTTAAATTGTTGGTAAAATACCTCAAAATTATAACGTCCGGCACTGTTTGCATATACATAAATGTGTCTTAGTCTTAGAATTAGATGAACATTACAAAAATATTTAACCGAAAGTAGCCAAAATAAAATAACTGTAGTGATTGCTATTTTATACAGCAGCAAGAGATTGGTTTCGCTATTAGTCATTTTTAAGAAAAAAAAAATAAAAACAAAGCAAACAAAATTTTAAAAGCAAATAAACGAAACAAAAAAAAATAAAAAAAAAAATCTGCAAAAAACACAAATTCTGTGCACACTTATAAATTAAAAAAAAAAATGCAAACAAAAAATTAAACAATAAAATATAAATTATAGCAAAAGAAAAAAACTTGTTGTTTATTAATGTATTTGTACATTGTACGATTAGTATATATTTTTCTGATGATTTAATATAAAACAATTATTTTGGTTAAAAATATAGAAGCATGTGTTATTGTTGTAGTATTAAAGTAAGTAGACTATAAAATGTATAAGAAAAAAATAAATAAATAAAAACCAAGTAGTAATATTTAATTTATTTTTTTCTGGTTTTACTGGTATGCTGTGCAAGGACGACACCTTTAAGAGGAAATAAAGCGGTCCTCTTCCGATGAGTGGGTAAATCCAAAATACTAATTCCATGCGCTGTAATTACTGTGGTCGCGGTCGCGTGCAGTTTTTTATTTTTAGACATAGCCGGATTTGGATGTTCAGTAGCCGTGTGGCGCGCACTCAAGGGCCTTTTTCATTACCCTTTATATGCCAGGAGCACACTGCGAGTATTTGGGAAAGGCTAGAGAATGTAAAAAGAGGTGTCGGTGAACATTGGTTTTGAATTCTTGAAGATTGCAATGAATGGGGAAGACAGAGTGTGGAAGAGAGTTCCACATTCGCGTAGTATGGCTAAAGAATGATTCTCTGTACATGACAGTACGTCCGAAGTTGGGCTCAAGGGTGAACTGATGGGCATTCCTGGAGGCGCGGGTATTACGATTGAATATCTTAATGGGAGGAATGCAACATCGCGACATCGCATATGTGCTCGTTCCACAAGAGGTGGTCTGTGATGCACATACCGAGAATCTTGAGATTTTCGGTCTCATTGATGCAAGTGCCACTCATGTGACTCATGGACAGTGGCTAGGGGGGTATGTCTCGCTTTAACGATACAAGACAGCCTTAAGTTTTCGAAGCATCAAACTCTAAGCAGTTTTTAATTCCCCATTGAACATTGCTGTTTAGGTCAGAGTTTAATGAGCTTATCATATTTTGACTTTGCAGTTCCATATCCGAAGAGGAGGCATGTGAGTGTAGAAACTAATATGAAAAGCTAAGGGTACTATCGTCAGCGAAACAATGTATTGGATTAGAAGTACAGACAAGAGATCATTTATAAAAATGAGAGAGAGGGTCGGGGATAAAACGAAGCTCTGGGGCATACCAGCATTTATGTTGTGGGTTTCAGACTTGAACCCGTCAAATGCAACTTGTATTAAACGGTTCGAAAGAAAGTGTCTAATCCAACGAAGGAGAGATTTGTCGATACCGAAACCACGCATTTTCGATAAAAGAGCGAGATACTAGACTTGATCAAATGCCTGTGAAATAACAAGTGCAACAATCTTACTTTCTCCAAAACGCTATAAAGATTTGTTCCACTGTTCGGTGAGATCACCAGTGGACCTGTAGCTGCGAAAGCCGTACTGCCGGTCATTCAGAAGCTTTATGTCCTCGAGATATCTCTTGAGCTGCGTTTCCATAACTTTAAAAAGAAGGGACGTAAGTGCAATCGGACGATAATTGGAGGGAGAAGAAGATTCGCCTTTTCTTGGAATTGGCCTGACAAATACTGTTTTCCAACTGCTCGGAACGAGCCCAGAAGAATAGGATAGATGGAAAAGCTTACGTAAGGGTTTTGTCAGCGTGGAAGAACACTTCTTCAGAATAATAGCGGGGATACAATCCGGACCAGCGAATTTGTGTATGTTGAGATCATTTAGGACTCTCGCCACAGCACGAGTGTGAAAGAAGATTTGTCCCATGGAATCATTGACGCGCTCAAGAACTGGGGGTGTCATGACACTCTCTGGCAGCGAAGAGTTGGAGGTGAACTGCCTAGCGGAAAGGTTAGCATTCGCGAGAGAGCTGACAGCTGGATTGTCATTGTCAACGAGCGTAGGGATCGAGGAAGATGAAAAAATTTTCTTATTTTTTAAAAATGACCAAAAATTCTTACTGCCTTTGGGCCATTTTTGCCTTCATTTTTGGTCATGTAAAAATTTGGTCCTACTAATATGGGCATTGCAAGCCTTCCTGGCTTGTTTAAACTTATACCGGTTTTCCTGAGTTGGGTTGCCCCTAAAACACCGGAACTTTACTTCTTTTTCCCTGATAACCTCTTTACAGCTTGAATCAAACCAAGGCTTTTTTTTGAGTTTGATACTTTTAACCCTATTCGGGATAAAAGTTATCATTCCCAGAAGAAATAAACATGTGAGCATATCCGCACTGGAATCTACGTCACTATCGAGGAGGCATAGTGACCAGTTAAAGATCCGGATGAAGCTATTGAATGTTGTTTTTTTGGCCAAATTCGACAGAAGCTGAAACCTTAGCTTCGGTCGGAAACTACTCGGCACACATTCCTTCGGGTGTTGTCGGGCCCGAATGGAGAAGCTTGATGTGCGCCTTGCTATTCCAACTTTCAACTGCTATCCCACCCAGAAGATTGAAGAACAAAAAGTAATCGATTGATTCCTAATTTATTCGTCTTCTTTCCTCTTTGCTCATCCTAAGATTTTAATTATCTGCCCCATGACTGGTTCCACCAAATTATATTTTTGCCAAGCAATCAATTATTATTACTCAAAAAAAGTAAAAATAAAAGAGTCTGCCTGTCCATTTGACATCAACGATTATTAAGTTTATTTAATCAAATGACATTGTATTTTGCTTTAAAGAAGCGAACAAAAAAAAAGTAAATAAAAACCGACACAAATTTATTAAAAGATTGCACTTTTCAATTGGCCTTGGCATTTAATTTTTAAATTTCTTTCGAGATGATTTGGGGGTCTTAGAATTTTGAAAAAAAAAACAAGAATTATTTAAGTAAGATGAAGTACTTACTCTAACTATACCCCAACAAAGTTATCTCTGCTCAGAACCACTTAAGCTCAAGGCCTATCGTATGTCTGGGACTTTCGGCAATCATTGAATTTGAATTGTTAATTTGAAAAATAACATTTGTAAACATAAACAAAAATTTACGTTTAATGGATTTGGCCAAAGGTCCAAAGAATTTAATTGATGTGGAGGCTTAATCTATTCAAGGCTATTCTAATTTAACACAGCAATTTTGGTGAGGTTATCATCTATCTTTACGTTCCACCTTCCACCTGGGACAATTGCGACGTAAATCGAAGACTTACCGAGCTGGAACTCACCGTTCTTAGTTGAAGCTTATATTTGTGATGCTAAAATATTTTTGAGTTCAATGTACTCAGGCTTAGAGCCAGATGTTCAATCAAAGATCACCTCTGAACACAGGATTAGTCAAATAACAATTCATTAAAAACAAAGACTTCTTCATCCCCATTATATTTAATTGATTGTCCGATGTCCGCTGAACTTATTTAAACTCGGTGAAATAGACCATGCTGATTTAGAAGTCAACAAAACTTGATGTTTACTATTTTGTTGAGCCGTGATTCAAGAGGTATCTACAGCACACAATCAAAACGGATAGTGCTGAGAGGGTTTGTTCTGCAAAGTTCATAAACACTGCTAAAGGCGAACGAAGCTTTTTAATACTCCGAAAAGGGATGCGCTACTGAGCAAGAAGAATTACCCTTAAAATTTGGTTTGATTCTTGTCATGATACAATGATCAAGAATCTTCTAATCTTCAAAGAGAAAGGTGAAGCTGAGATTTATTAAAGTTCGATTAGTTGCAAGTCATCAAACTGCTAATACAGGTATTGAAAGTAATGTTTATCAATCATTACAATCGCTAAATACAAGTACTATTGATAATATGGATTATTTTGTATCTTCTGAAGATGTCATTGAAATTTTAAGAAGTCTCAAAAACAACAAATCAACTGGTTTTGATGGTTTAAAAACAGCATTTTTAAAAAATCTGTAGCAAATAAAAGTTAACCAATAAACTTTATTTATAAAAAGGAAATTCTTTATTAATTGAAGGTACAGAAGAGAATGAATGTTTAAACATTGAAAAAATTAATATTTCTGATACATGACATATAAGCAAGTTGATTGAAAATAAGCAAAGTAATAATTATTAAAGTACATATCTTATGAATTATGCGTTGTATACAAATCTACAACACAACCCCTCAACGCATATGACTTTAAAACAAAAAATTATATTTTTAATAATTATGTAATTGGAATACCACATAAGGCCGAAAATTTTTGGTGTTTAACTCTTGCTAAATTTTTCGTAAATATGTCTGCGGCCATCTCGTTAGTACTCAAGTATTCCAGTTTGATTATGCCATCTTCATGAAGTTCTCGAATTTGATGGTAACGAATGTCTATATGTTTACTTCTTGGATGGTGAACCGGATTCTTAACTAATTGTTGTGCACTTAAATTGTCGTTGTATAAAACAATTGATTTATTAGCTGTTGATTGACTCTCGATTTCTTGAATTAAATTTCGTAAATATACAGCTTCTTTGCCTGCTTGAGAGAGCGCCATATATTCAGCTTCTGTGCTGCTGAGTGCTACAGATGTTTGCTTCTTTGATTCCCAAGAAATTGCTCCTTCAGCTAAGGTAAACACAAAACCAGTATAGGATTTGCGATCATCTGCACTGCAAGCCCAATCTGCATCTACAAAACCTTTGATATTGTGTTTTGATTTGGTGTATATCAAACTTGAGCCACTCGTCGTGTTAACGTATCGCATAAGATATTTTAAAGCACCGTAATGTTCTTGATGAGGATCAACATTAAATTGTGATAACTTGCTGATGCTGTGCATGATATCGGGTCTAGTTGATATGGCCAAATACATTAACGCTCCAACTAAAGACTGATACCGTGTTGGGTCTTGTTTCTTACATGATGGATTTGTGCATTTTACTAACTTTGTGCCAGGATCAAGTGGGGTATAAGCTGGCTTACAAGTCTCCATTCGATGTCTTCGCAGGAAATCAGATATGTATTGCTGTTGATGAATGGCAATCTGATTTTTGGAATAATTTCTCTCAATTTCGATACCAAGGAAATATTTTGCTTCTCCTTTATCGTCACAATCGAATTTGGCCATGATCTTGTTCTTAATTTGAGTTAAAGATGTTTCTGTTGAACTTGCTATCATCATGTCATCGACGTACACTGCAATGATGTTGAAACATTCAACGTTATTCATAACATACACGCAGCTATCACCGTTGCACCTCCTAAAACCGATTTCGAGGAGACAAGAATTAAGTTTCTTGTTCCACTCCCTTCCAGCTTGTTTAAGTCCGTATAGTGCTTTCTTCAACTTGCATACTTTGTCAGGATTTTCAGGATCAACGAAGCCTTCTGGTTGTTTCATAAAAACAGTTTCCGTCAAGTCTCCATTAAGGAAAGCAGTTTTAACGTCAAGGTGATGTAAGAAGAGATCATTTCTTTAGCATTCTTGTCGGACAAAGCTTCGGAAACAGTCAATGGAATATTGTCAACTTCTTTCATGGAATTTGCAGAATTAGCCATTTTGTATTCTTTTCTTGGTCGATCTCTTGAACCAGTTCTTATAATTTTGGGACGTCCAGGACCACGCTGACGTTGTTCTTTCGTCGGTGTAAGATTCATATCAATCTGTTCATGTGTCTCTGTTATTTCTTCATGAATGTCTTCGTTTTGATCTCTAGATGTAATTGCCGTTTGTTCTTCATCTGGCCTTTCAGGGATTCTTTCTGGACTGTCTGTATCATTATTTTGATCTTTGTCAGGCTTCGGAAAATTGAATTCTGTGAGAAAATAATCATTCCTACTTTCGTTCAAAAATTTATTTTCAAAAAAATGAACATCACGAGCCTTTTCAATTTTTCTTGTGAAAGGATCAAACAATCTGTAACCTTTTGACGTGTCAGAATACCCAACCATAATAAATTCTTTACCTTTGGCAGCAAATTTGGAACGTCCTGGTTTTTTGTCTAAAACAATGGCTTTTGAACCAAATATCTTGAAATTGGAAATGTTTGGTTTCTCTCCCGACCAACTTTCTATTGGCGTAGTGTTTCCTAGAATTCTCGTGGGTGATCTGTTTCGAATAAAGGCTGCAGTATTAATAGCTTCTGCCCACAAAAATTCTGGAAGACAAGAATCTAAGAGCATACACCTAGCCAGAGCCAACCAAGGTGCGGTTTGCTCTTTCCGCGACACCATTTTGCTGCGGTGTGTACTCAATTGTAAGCAGCGTTGTGCAAAAGTGCCCAATTGGGCCATTTGGCCCTAAAATTTGATGTTTGGCCCCATGCCCCGGGCCAACGGGAAATGGCCCCAATTTTGTGAAATTCAAGTATTGGGTAAGGTAAAACAAATATTAATAATTGATTTTTGTACGATTGATTTTTGATTGATTGATTGAAATTTGAAAATAAATGCAAGCGAAGAGTAGAATCCGTACCAACAGAACTCATTTTATTGACTTCTGGTCGACCTTCATTTTTGATTGGGCGAGTTCATTAAAACGCTAAGCATGTGGTTGTTGTATTTTTCTTTTTTAAAGAAACTCTCTGAAGCAGCTATTTACGACAATAACTCCAAGTTGGTTAATAGAAAAGCTTCATTTATTAATGCTGTTGAGGTAATTTTCGGTTTTAGGAGCAGATATCTGTTCAAGCCGCTTACCTCAATCAAAAATTGAACATGCCATTAAGATTGTATTTATGTATTTGAACAACGATTACATATTAGAGGTGCTTCCACCAATGTCTTTTTTCCGTCAATTCCTTTGAGGTGCTTGTAAAAATGCATGTCTATTCATAGCAATTGATAAACAATAAAAAGTCTGCAATGGGAAACCAAAAATCAATGCAATTGTTAGCGCAATGTGTAGTGCATTGGCTTCCCAACTAGCTGGTCTAGGTTCAAATCCCATGATGTGAACTTAAAAGATTTTTCATTAAAATGAAAAAAAAACTAGACAAGCACCACTAATAAGGAGTCTAATGATCGGCTTGGCACCCGTGAAATAGCTATAACTCCAGCCATACAAAGGAATTGACGGAAAAAAGACATTGGTGGAAGCACCTCTAACTTGTTATCGTTGTTCAAATACATAAATGGAATTGACGGACCCATCCTTACTGCAGTGTTAAATAACACAAAAACAAATTATAACATTAAGATTGTAGTGTCCATGCCTAAGTGGTTAGGTGCGTTGGCTGCTAAGCAGAACGTCGGTGGTTCGAGTCCTACTCGTGCCCATAGTTTTTATTTCATCTTTCACGGGCACTGCTTTTTGCGAAAATCTGACAAAACTTCCAAGAGTATCAATCTGTCATGAAAAAGTGCTTCTCAACTTTGCCGTTCGAAATCGGCGTTAAATTGTGGATCTCCTCAATTCTTCACTCGCACCCAGAGAATTGTTGATAAGAGTAAGCCACTTAGGCCTTCAAGAGCTGTCGCGTCACTCTATTTATTATTAATATTACAAACTAGGGAAAGATTTGACGAGTTAGGTTATATAGTTTCTAGTCGAAGCTTGCAAATTTCGAGAGCTGGTTTCTTGTAAGTTAAAAGTGGAATCATCGTGATTCCACTACTGAGTTGGCTACTGGCAGTAGCAGTCCATGAATAGTACCTATACCTATCAATGAGTACCACAAATAACAATAAACGAATAAGTGCTATGGCTATATCTCTTTTTCTGGTTTGAATTCGTTTTCAATAAGCAATTCAACTACTGTTATGCTTTACCGCTAGCAAACCATCCTTTTGTTGTCAACAACACAACTAAGCATTGAACATGTTTTGAAAGTAAAAAAAATAAAATCTTTAATAACGTACAAATCTCAATCTCTCGCAGCCAAGACTGTAGTTTATTATTAGCAAATTCATTGGCCAAGCTTTTTTCAAGAACTTACTTATAAATTTTTTCCTACTATGTTTAAGTACCTGTATTTTAGTTTATAATTAAAACTAGATATTTTGATTTTTTTGAATTAATGAAAAAATTGTTGTTATTTCAAAATAAAACAAATTTGCACGACTGAGTCATACGAACTTGCTCCTGTATTCCAAAACTGAACTCATAAGAAATATTTAAAAATAAAAACATGTAATTAAAAATTTATAAATAAAAATTTAATTTGAAATATGTACCTCAAAAACACATTTTATCATAAAAAATTTAATGCCATATAATTTTTTAAAAATTTGTTGATTTTTTAAATTTTTTGAAAAAATTCTGTTTTAGGTTTTGTTTTTTTCAAATTAATTTTTTAGGCCGTGTGCGAATTGGATGCATTGTGGTTAAAAAATGAATGAATTTTTACCCACTATTGTCATTTTTTAACCTGCTCCGTAGCTAGTCTAATTTTAACACATTTTATTCTGCTGAATTCGCACACACCCTTTGCCTTGTATATAAAATTTTCCAAAGATGTCTTTAAAATTTAAAATAATCTGGGTATGCAGTATTCAAGAACACGTAAATATACATATTTTCTTTGAATTTCTATTTTCAATACCGTTCCATTTTCGAGATACAGAATTTTCAAAAAAAAGTTTAAAAATCAATTTGAAGAATCAAACAAAAATTTTGAAATTTGTTTGAACACAAAATATTATTTGGGCAAAAAATATTATACTTTCAAAAAAATAATTACGCTGATCGGGCTTTAATTTTTCGAAAAAATCTTATAACAAAAAAACGGTCCTATAGGAGGTACCGTTTTGGAGCAATACAAAAATATTTTTTGTACATAATATACATGAATGTTTAAAAAAAATCGAGGAAGTTTTAAAAAAAATCGTAGAAGCCGTTTTAGAGAAAATTGAAACTTTTGGTGTTTGACCAAAAAAATTGTGTCTGTGTGGTGGCTACCATAAATTCGTTCAAACCTCTAATTTTCAAGTTTGAAGTAAATCGGACCAGTGTTTTTTCGACTTCTCAATCAACGTAATGTTATATATTCTAGATGTTGCAAGTAACAATAAGTGGCCCCAAAAATGTGAAAATGGTCCAAAAATGGCCCCAAGATTTTTTTTTCTGTGAACAACGCTGATTGTAAGTTGTCGCTTGATTCCATGGGAAGCCAAAAACTCATCAAATGGTTTATTCAGATACTCTTGTCCGTTATCGCTTCGCAACATTTTAATCTTGCATCCTGTTTCTAACTCAACTTCTGATATGAAGATTTTAAAAACATCAAAGACTTCATTCTTTGTCCTAAGAAAATAAACCTTCGTATATCGAGACTTATCATCAATAAAAGTTGCAAAATATCTTGCACCTCCTGCAGATTGTGTACGCATAGGCCCACACACATCTGTATGAACTAGACCAAGCAAATCTTCGTTTCTAGAAAGAGACTTCTGTGCAAACGGTTGAACGGTTATCTTTCCCTTTGCACATATTTCGCAATCCTGCATTTCACTTGATGATTTCAAATTGAGTCCTACAAACATACCGTCTTGATTAAGCTTTTGCAAACTTTGTATATTCAAATGTCCATAACGTCGATGCCAAATGTCCAAAGGAACAAAATTTGAATTTGAAGTAAAAGAAAGTGTTTGAGGTTTAGAGTCAACAATGTACAAATCATTTCGTAAAAATGCTTTAAGAACGAATTTACTCTGGGGATTTCCAGGATGGCCATATTTTTTTACGAAGTCAACTGTGAACTTGTGTTGAGTTATCTTGCTAACAGATAAGAAATTACCTCTAAGCTCGGGAACAAATAAAACATTTTTGAGTAAAATTTCTTCAGAACCCACTTTCAACCTGGCAGAACCTTTTCCACTGGAGACAACAAAATTATCGTTGGCTAACTGAACCATTTCTCCTTTCTCTTTACAAAGATCTTCGAAATATTCCTCTTGACAGCACATATGCGACGTGGCACCACTATCTAGGCACCATTCATGACAATTGAGAACCTTATTTTCAGCGCAAAAAAATCCGAAAGAATGAGCCTGATTGTTCTTTGAACTACGACATTCTGATGCAAAATGTCCTCTCTTGCCACACAAAAAACATTTGTACCTGTTTTTGGAATTTGTGTTTTTATTCTGGAAATTCTTGTTATGAGATCTAGTGGAGAAAATTTGCTGGTTCCCTGAATTGGAAATTTGGTCCTTATCACCTCTTCGTTGCTCTTCCTCAAGAAGTTTTACTTTGAGACTTGCAAGCGAAGGTAGAGTATCACGACTCTCTATGGCGACAACAAAGCTTTCATAGCAATCTGGTAGACTACATAATAAAAGAATGGTCAAAAACTCATCTTCTATTCTTAAGTCGATTTCATTTAATTTCTCTGCTATACTGCTGAATTCATTTACATGACTTGCAATGGACTGACCATTATGCATTTTCGTTTGTAGTAATTTTTTAAAAAGACACCATACGAGCTGGTCCTTGCGGTTGGTGAACATCACGCAATTTCTCCCATACTTCTCTTGATGTTGCACAATTCTTGACATGTAAAAGCCCCGTGGATTTCACGCTGAGCAATATTGTATCAAGCGCCTTTCCATCAGCCGTTTTCCAAGCAGTTCTCTCTTCTTCTTTCGCATCTTCCTTCAACATTCTTGAACCATCAACATAACACCATAAATCAGAATGCACCAAAACGCTTCTCATTTGTATGGTCCAAGAGCTATAATTCTCTCCATCCAGTTTATCGATTTGATACAGCGAACTCATCGTGAAATAATTCGACAGACGATTAATGCAAACAAACTAAATGCAAAATTATTTCTTGTTATGGTCTGGGCCCATAACCTGTAGCAAATAAAAGTTAACCAATAAACTTTATTTATAAAAAGGAAGTTCTTTATTAATTGAAGGTACAGAAGAGAATGAATTTTTAAACATTGAAAAAATTAATATTTCTGATACATGACATATAAGCAAGTTGATTGAAAATAAGCAAAGTAATAATTATTAAAGTACATATCTTATGAATTATGCGTTGTATACAAATCTACAACAAAATCTCCCTAAAAAAGGAGTGAAATACCTAACCAGACTGTTCAATGCTTGTTTAAGGATAGGGTACTTTCCTAACTCATGGAAGACGGGGAAAGTTATTCCAATTTTCAAGCCTGGTAAAAATGCTTGCCTACCCTCTAGTTATAGACCAATAAGCTTACTAAGTTCATTGAGTAAATATCTAGAAAAAATCATTAAAAGCAAATTATTGCAACATGTTGATCGTAACAACATTATTCCAAATGAACAATTTGGTTTTAGAAGGTATCATAGTACTGTTCATCAGGTTGACAGGATTACAAGAGATATAAAATATAGTCTCTCTAATGGTGAAAGTACGGGAATGGTCCTTCTCGATGTAGAAAAAGCCTTTGATTCTGTCTGGCATGATGGACTGATTCACAAACTCTTTGTCTTAAACTTCCCACTTTATGTAGTAAAAATAATTTTGTCATTCCTCACTAAACGCAGTTTCAAAGTTTGTGTGAACAACTGTTTTTCTGATTTAATTAAAATAACCTCTTTTTCACTAGAAAAAGGAAAGCCTGTTTTCTTCCAAGCAATAGACTCCAGTTAAACGGTATTCAAACAGATTGGAAATCGAGTGCAAAGTATCTTGGGGTACACCTAGACAAAACATTAACCTTTAACTTACACATACAACAAACATTGAACAAACTTAATGTAACGATTAAAACATTGTATCCTTTCATAAGCCGTCAGTCCAAATTAAGTGTTGAAAACAAGTTAATATTATACAAAGTAATATTTCAAAGCATTATGTTATATGGCTCTCCAGTCTGGGGTTCATGTGCTAAAAGTCATATACGTAGGCTGCAAATTATGCAAAATAAAATTTTAAAAATGATGTTTAACCTTCCTTGGCGTTACCCCACTGAAAATCTCCACGAGTTAGCAAAAATTGAAAAGATTGATTCACTAATAACCAAACTATCTGAACTATATAAAACCTCGTGCAGTTGTTCTGGTAACAGCTTAATTTTAAATTTAACAGATTAAGGAATTGTACAGTCATATATTTATATATTTTTAATTTTGTTGTATATTGTTATGTATTATTAATTTATTTATATATTTCATTATACACTTATTTATTTATATTTTTTTGTTATCTCCTTATTTATTTATTTATTTATATATTTATTTATTTGTTTGTTTATTTAATTATTTAATCATGTTTTAATATATTTATTAATTAATTTGTTATTTATTCATTTACTGTGCATTTATTTATTTATTTATGTAACTTATTGTTTTAATTAATTAATTTATTTATTTAAATGTTATTTATTTATCTATGGATCTTATAGTACGGGAGGCAGCGTGAGTTTTTTTAGGAATTTGCTCAAGGCTGAAATTAATATATATTGTTGTTTTCGACTCATCTTTGACAAAAGTGAGCGTCAGTCGCCGCGCCAGTGGTGGAATCAGAAATGGCAGCTCGTCAAAGTGGCAAAAAAATCCCAAAAAAAAAGTAATTTGCTCAAGGCCCAAAACTTGTGTGACGGTTATTTGGATCAATACAAACACAAAAACGACCGTCAGCCGCTTGGACAGTGGTGGATTGACCGTCAGTCGGCGTCATAAAAATTTTGCCTTTTTAGTGAATCTGTACAAAAAACTTAGTTTTTTGCTGGGAAGACGTTATGAGGAAAGGTTTGGATCCAAAAATTAAAAAACTATCAAACGAGAAGAAAAACCACCATTTTACAAACCCGAAACCTTATAAACTTGGCCGCCATTTTGTTTTTAACGCTTTTTTTTATTTTTGCTTGTAACTCCGCCAGTTTTCACTTTAGAGAAAAATGGCCGATAACAAAGTTATAGGATATTTTATTTACTAAAAAAAATATTAAGTAACTTTTTTCTCTAAACCTTACCGTTTAGGAGCTACAGCTGATTTTTTGGTTTTAGTGCCCTATTTTCTTTAATCGGCCATATTTTTAATAACAAAAGGAAAGGAACTATTTCCGATTTATATTCTTTTCACACAATGCCTAATAACTTTTTTTTTTTGGAGGTATTAGGTACTTTAGGTAAAAAAAAAATATACGATCCTATTCTGAAAATCTTTTCTATACCTTAGAGTTTCAATGCAGAATTGGGCAAGAAGTTTCCAGTTCTGTCCATTTGATTGATTTTTCAAAGTATACGAATCTTAGTTCTTTTAAAATCGGGCACACGGATAGAAAGTGTTAAGATGTTTCTTGTTCTTGTAAGTTACAAAGTGAAGTATTCCAGTCGTTAAAATATGGTCTATTATTTAAATCAAGGAGCTCTCCCTTAATGCGGAAAATGTTAGAGATTTCAAACACGCTAAAATTGTCAGAGAAATAATTAAGTTCATTTAAATTATATTCAAGTTTCGGATGCAGTGATCGACGCGATGAGTCTATAAGATCTACTCTTATCCGTGCATCCATTGATTCAAGGATGTTTGTTAATGTTTCCCTTAGATATGCATCCTGGATATCTACAGAGTGCAATGTATCCCCACACAGCTAATATTTTTGTATACGCTAAGTTTTGCTAGTATTTTCGGAAGTCGATTATCATCATAGGCTAGTGCTTTTAAGATATATTCAAAATGAATTCTTAAAGTGAAAAGATATGTAGGTGAAAGGCCCGTTTCAAGAAGAAGCATGTAATTTGGAGTTGACTGTGGTAAGCCAAAGGTTTATAAATACAAAATATTTTTTTTTTCGAATTTCAAGAAGTTTTTTGCAGTTTTCTTTGGCACTCAAAGTAAATAGATGAAGCGGTTCATTTTTTTTAAAACAAAAAACAGAAAAAGCCTTCGTTTGGGCAGACATCTTAAGCACTTTGTTTTGGCAGAACATTAAAACACAAATACTTCATTTAGACAAAGCGCGCCTTATATAAAGCATGTAATTAAATAGTTATTTTTTCATTTAACGTACCGCCTTTAAAATTTATACGATAGTTATGGGATACCGGCCACTTTAGAAACTTAATTGCGGCTTGCTCTTGCATTTATCTCACAAACCATTGGAGAAGTGCATTGTGTGAAAAGAATATAAATAGGAAATAGTTCCTTTCCTTTTGTTATTAAAAATATGGCCGGTTAAAGAAAATAGGGCACTAAAACCAAAAAATCAGCTGTAGCTCCTAAACGGTAAGGTTTAGAGAAAAAAGTTACTTAATATTTTTTTTAGGAAATAAAATTTCCTATAGCTTTGTTATCGAGCATTTTTCTCTAAAATGAAAACTGACGGAGTAACAAGCAAAAATAAAAAAAAGCGTTAAAAACAAAATGGCGGCCAAGTTTATAAGGTTTCGGGTTTGTAAAATGGTGGTTTTTCTTCTCGTTTGATAGTTTTTTTAATTTTTGGATCCAAACCTTTCCTCATAACGTCTTCCCAGCAAAAAACTAAGTTTTTTGTACAGATTCACTAAAAAGGCAAAATTTTTATGACGCCGACTGACGGTCTTTCCACCACTAAACGAGCGACTGACGGTCACTTTTATTACTTAAATAGAATAAATATTCGACTGTATGGATTTCATGCTTGAGCAAATGACTGTAAACATTTTTTTTTGGCATGTTCATGGGCCCGACTGACGGTCAATCCACCACTGTCCAAGCGGCTGACGGTCGTTTTTGTGTTTGTATTGATCCAAATAACCGTCACACAAGTTTTGGGCCTTGAGCAAATGACTTTTTTTTTGGGATTTTTTTGCCACTTTGACGAGCTGCCATTTCTGATTCCACCACTAGCTAGGCGACTGACGCTCACTTTTGTCAAAGATGGGTCGAAAACAACAATATGTATTAATTTCAGCCTTGAGCAAATGACTTTTAAAATTAAGCGCTGCCTCCCGTACTATTATATCAATTGCTAAACACTTGTTTATCTATGTAATTTTCTTCTTTGTTTTCTTTCATGTTTCATAAAAATTCATGCATTTGTCTATTTATTTATTATATCCGTTATGTAAACAAAACCTTATCTGTGATCTTCAACACCACCTCCCTCTTCTCTGAAAGATTGTTAGTCTAATTCAATGAAGGTTTTTTTCTTGTAGCTTTTTCCTTCAAAATAAATATGAATCTGTGATATAGTATTGTATAAATTTCTTACGTTATTTCAGTAGTAAGGTAGAATAATACCATTTCTCTGTAAATTGTGCAATCTTGTAATGTGACAAAATGTAAACAAATTCAGCTACAATAAAGATTATTATTATTAAAGTTCGATTTAGCTGATGTCACAGAAAAGGATCGTTGAACGAGTCTTGGGTAACCGACTGTGAAAAAGGAACTAGGCTGTCTGAAAACTAGTGCGGGCTTGTTGCAGGTAAGTCAATAACAGAATTATGAGAATCCTTATTCATTAATATAGGGACCGATTGCAGCATTTATATATCTTATCGATTGTTTTTGAAAAATCCTTCGATCGACAATTAGGAGATCTGATATATGGGAACGAGTAACCCTCATTTCCAGGGTGCGAATGTTTGATGAAGCGCTTATTTAAATAAGCTGGAGTAGCTGAAAATGCGAAATCTCAAGAGGTGTAAACCAGGGTTTCGGGGTAGCGTCTTGGTTCCTGAGATCTTTATTGCCTGATTGAATTTACTGACCCAAAAGTGCATCGGTTATTCTATTGAGCCATCAGGGAGGATAGATGGAAGCGGGAACAGAAGTGCAGAAATAGAGAATACCTATGATGACCATTTTTTGTTCCTTACTTACTTACTTATGGCGCTACAGTCCAAACAAACAAACTTCTCCTGTCAACTCGGTCCCTAACTAGCTGTCTCCAGTTTCACATCCCAAGTTGGTTCAGGTCCTCTACCACGTGTGTTCCCCACCTGAGTCACGGTCTCCCTCTTCTGCGACCTCCTTCCGGTTTGGATTAGAACACTCTACGGACTGGAGTATTGTTTTCCATTCGCTCAACATGACCCAACCATCTAAATCGTTGGACCTTAACTTTTCTGGCTAGGTCAGTCTCGCTGAACAGCTCGTACCTAGAGATACCAAGATATCGATATTGGTTGTCCTTTCTTGTTGCGTTTTTTGTTTCAAACAAGTTTAATTTTGACATTTATTTGAATAGAACAGTGCTTCTCAAATGGGATAAATTTTGTCTGGGATCTTTGAAAAAGAGCAAACCTACTTCTGATGACTAAATCAATCATCAAGTTAGCATTGCTACTATCACCGAAAAATGCTGCTTGAGTAACAGAAACCTACGTAGCTCAGAGGAGGAAACTTAGATTTGTATTGTCTCATGTTATCGCACAGGTGGCCTCAGATAAGCTGGCGATTTTTGTAGTAAAATAATGCTGCCGAAGCTGGGGCTTGAACACGTAGCGTTCGGCGAAACAAAATCTTTTAGAATCTTTTTTATGCCAGGAGCACAGTGCGAGTATTAGAGAAAAGATAGAAGATGTAAAAGGAGGTGTCGATGAACATTGGTTTGAAATTCTTGAATATTACAATGGCTGGGGAAGAAAGAGTGTGGGAAAAGAGTTCCAGTGATGCACATACTGAGAATCTCAAGATGTTCAGTCTCGTTGATGCAAGTGCCACTCATGGACAGTGACAGGGGACAAGACAGGCAACTCTATCTACACGAGTTTAATGAGCTTATTTATCATATTTTTCCGTTGCAGTTCCACATCCGAAGAGGAGGGACGTGACTCTGGGAACGAATTAGAAAAGCTAAGGGTAAAACAATCAGCAAAACAATTTATTGGATTAGAAGTTACAGACAAAAGATCATTAATGAAAATGAGAAAGAGGGTCAAAGACAAAACGGAGCCGTGGAGCACATCATGCATTTATATTGTGGGTTTCAGGCGGATCACTAGTATGATGTAGTTAAGTGAGAGAGATATGATTTCCTCGACAGCGAGATCATACAGCGCTCAAACAAAAGCAAGACGAATTGGATCAACACTTTCTGTACCTCGAACTTTTCGGCAAATTATATCATACGTCAAACGTCGTACCTAATCCGCTACATCGTTCTAGCTTTTTTCAATCAGCCAATAAAAAGTCGAAATAGCCTGAGAAGTGGATCACACGTGTCAGGCGTGAAAAACGCTATCCATCACGAAGTTTAAATGAGTTGGGTATTTAGCCTGGTTTTTATCGTCAACATGTTGGTAAACTTTCCTTCAATACAATCTCAGCATGCGAGGTCTCTTAAAAACACAATGTTGCCAGGTTTTTTTTGGACCACGTTATGTTGCAATCTCAACAAAAAAAGCTACCACTCCCAAACTTTCTAGACTACCAATAAGTCACCGCCCCAAGTTCCTCAATGCCATGATCAACGTGGAAATGAAATCGAAAACACCCCATCACGAAGCTGCAACATTTTTCACCCATCAAAAAGCTGCAACACGAAGCTGCATCATTTTCTGCCCATCAAAAAGTAAAAAGAAAGTAAGTTTTTTGTATATTCAATTTTTATTAACACGTAGTTTTTTTTTATTTTTTTTTATATTTTTTGTGTTTTTTTTTTTTTTTCATATTTTCATTCTAACTAAAAATAATCAGTTCATAAAAAAATTAATAGAAACGAAAATAAACTTAATTCGAATTAAAATAAAATAACTTAGGAAACATTTTTAAATAATTATTTTGTGTGTTGAATGTTGAAATGTTGAAATGAAAAATGATTTCGGTGCTATTTTGAATTTTGTGTTTTTTAATGAAATTGGAAAGTATTCGAGAGACAAAAAAATAAAAAAATAAATTAATTAAAGAATAAACAATAACAAATGCATTTAATGAAGATTTCCTTGTATAACAATAAGACTGTTTTTTTAAGACTATTAAGTAGAACTGTGCCATAAATGTGTTTTTTTTTTAAGTTAACTGAATTTGTTTTTTTAATGTTTCACGAGAAAACTATGTACACACATACACAAATACAAACATTTATAAAGTTTTTCATTTTAACTAGCTAAAAACTCAGAGCTTAAATGCTGAATTGTTGTTGTTTTTTTAATTAAACAAAAAAATACTATTTTCTAGAGATTCTTCTAGTTAAATTAAATTAAACAAAAATGTTTTTTTTTTTTACTTAAAACTAAGACACTCACAAAAAGGGTTTTTGGTTTTTATAAATATAAAATAGTAATATTGTTGTAGTAGTAATAGTAGTTGTAGTTGTAGTAGGTAGTTGTTGGGATAGTTGTTGTGCTCTTAAACAAAAAATCGCTCTCTTAAATAAGATTATAGTCAGCATAAGTTCCATAAAGGTTTTTTTGTCGAATTGGATTTTAAGTAGAACTGGCTATTAAAGATGGCGGTTTTTTTCTAGTTTAGCTCTCATTGTTGGTAAGAATGTTGATTAAAATTTTAATCCCTCTGCAAAGAGAAGAGAAAATGTTATAGCGACCAATCGCCTTAAGAGAGAGAAAAAGATTTAACTTACAAGTAATGGGTAGACAAAAGTCTCCGCCACAGTTTTGCCGACAGAATTTCGAGCTACACATTTATACGTTCCCATATCTTCCCACTTGAGGTTCGATATCAACAATTCCCCAGATTCAAGAATCTTAAGAGAAAAAGAGAAACAAATTAACTCTCAATTCGCTCAAAGAGCTCACTATCGTCTTACCTTGAATCGATTACTCTGTTCCGTAATCAGACCTTCCTTTCCCATCCAGAAGACCTCAGCATGGGGCCGTCCATAGGCCTTGCATGGCAAGACAATATTCGTTCCGATGAAATCAATATGCGTCACATGGTTGAAAGTGATAATCGGCTTCCTTGGTCTGGCCAGAGCCTTATTCCCGAAATGCACTAATTCCTTGGACTCTGTCGGTGGATACACTGTCGTTGAGCCATACACAATTTTCGCACCCGACCGTCCAACACAGGTAAAGACCTTCGGTTCGGTTAGAATATGATCGATCACATACACCGATCGAACATTAACAATCTCACTGGGACTCGATTCACTCAACGAATTCAACTCATAACTGTCCAATTCGGGCAACGATTCATGGCCGACAATCCATTGTATCGTCGGAGCTGGAGTACCGCCAACTTCACACACAATCTCCACTGGACTTCCAAGTTTTTGGAGAATTTGCGGTGGTGGCATACTGACCTTCCGGAAACCGTCCGGGGCCGGATTGCGTGGCCTTGGCCTTTCATCTTCAATTGAATTACTGTCAACGTCATCGATGGCTCGGCTTTGGGCATCGATTGCCCCTAAAATTAGCAGCGCTATTATTAACACGGGTTTATTCATTTTCTAAAAAAAAAAAAAAAGAACAAATAAAAAATTAATAAATGTTTAAAATTCAATTACAACATTTTTATTGTGCCATAAAAATGGCCGTTGAAAAAAAAACGCAAATAAATCTATGAGAATATGGGTCAACGAACCAAGCAAGTGTTCCAACATTTTGATTAATTAGTTTGTGAACGTTGCGAACGATAACGTGTAGAACACAGCACTATGATCACAAAGTGCGTGTGTGAGTGTGTCTCTGTGTGCTTTGTTTGAGTGACATCTGGTGACGTCAATTGTCAATCTAGAGATTTTCTATAAATTATACACAACGCATGATGACAATTGGAGGCGTGTCTTTATTGACAGTGCAATGAAATGCTTATCTCATCGTGTTGCAATAATGCCTTGGATAACATGAATTACAGTTTTTTTTCGGTCTGAAACATTAGGTGACATTTGAAGCAGCTTTTTGACAGAACGAACGAATTTATAGCAAGTTATCATGGGAGTCAAAGATCATTGAGATTGTTTCGAACTCGATTTGCTTGTGATAGCATTTACGTATTTCGGAAATGTTATCGCGTTTTCTTTTTGTTTCTTTTTGTTTTACGGTGTTTTATTGAACGACCTCTAAAATTGGAACAGGATTGACAACTAAGGCTATCACTGTGGGTTTTTTACTTCAATTCTAAGATTTCGAACTATTTTTGGAGGTAAATTCTTTTGTTGCCAGTGTTTTCGAAAATTAGCTGTCAGATGATAAATAATTCATTGACTTCACAATCAAGGTGACAGTTTTGTGCAGATGGAATAACGGTACTTTGTATTCAACTTGTTGTAGGAATCTAAGAATTTTGGTCGAACACTAGCACTGTATTGTGTCACATAGGATTTTCATTTTCCGAAGATGAACTGTCAAGTCATAATTCATTGACTTCACAATCTAGTGACAGTTTTGTGCAGATAGAATAACGGTACTTTTTATTCAACTCCTTGTAGAAATCTAAGAATTTTGTTCAAACACTAGCACTGAATTATCTCACATACGATTTTCGAACTTAGAAAACTTGTTGTAAGGTGCTTTCTCGTAAGTGTGACTTTTTCGAAATTGTTCATTTGGAATTCGAACTCAAAATCGAATAGCTTCTTTAAAAAGAAACTCATATTTAAGACAAAAACTTTCATCACACCAAAGTATGCAATTCTTCACTATTATTTCGATGCAAGAAATTTCGAACTTCATTTTCGAAAATCTTAAAATGCAAAAGAAACCGAGACAATTTTGAAAACCCACCTTTTCTATTCAAATTAGTTCACGTTCAAGATTCAAATAATTTAAAAAATAAAACGATGCCACGAGGTTTTAAAAAATTTTCAAGTGCTATTTCGAATTTCGAAAATGTAAAACTTCTAAACCGATATTTTTATTGCAAAGAGATGTTATTCATTGGCCAACTGATCAATGACTGATTTAAATTGACCCTGCTTATAAAGATATGGTTAACACAGTGGGGGCCTCCTAAAGCCAAGTCGAATAAAATTCAAAATGGCGTCAAAAGAGTACATAATTCTGTTAGATAAGAATAATAAAATGAGTGAAAGAGAGCAAAAGAGCACGAAATGTATATTTTTAAAAGTTAAACGAATTTCGCTTGTGATTTCTTCTTGGATAGTGTGATGTCACAGGAAAGCTGATGTCACAGGATGTTAATGTCAAAACCCGACGGTAATGTTATGTAAAAAACTGGTTTGGCGGAGAATGCAAAATTTAAGACCAGAATTTTATGTGATTTTGATGTAACTTTCTGGTCGGGTCTCATGAATAAAATATATTTAAATTAAATATTCGGGTAAATCCCGAATGTTGATGAATTTGGAATAGGTATATTTTTTTCGAACATATTACTATAGAGTCAATGACTATAAGACTTGGAGATTTTTTTAATTCAAATACAAAACTGTACTAAACGAAAAATGCTATTTTCTAGAAGAGAATAACAGTAGTTAGGTCTTGTGATTGATTTTTGACATTTTCTAGAGTGAATAAAACTTTTTATTCGAAATTGAAAATAAGCAACTCTTCTTTTCGAAAACAAATTTGCTCAATCTGACAGTCATAAAGCGTGAATGGCAACCCTTTAATATTTGTCAAGTTTTCCTCTCGATTAATTCCTAAATTCCGCCGGTAAATCATCAAACGAAATTGTCATCAGCTCTTTATGCCATTTTTAATAGGTGGTTTCCCATGCTCATGCCTTCAAAATAGCCTCAGACACATAGGCGTACACAGAAACAAAATGCAACAAATTCAACCCAATAATTGCGTCAGATTTTTCTTCTTTTTTCCAGTTCAATGTACAATTAACCATACAACTAGACATAGACGTGACAACTGTCACCCAATCGCTCTCTAAAGTCACCTGTTACATAGTGTTACACCTAGTGAGACTTACCAGTATCATTTTTCTCTTTGCTCTCTGCAGTTTATAAAATCGTCGAATGTTGATTTTTTTCTTTTAATTCAGATTATAATTTTTTTGTTTTCCAAAATTTCTCTTTTTATTAAATTTGATTTTTGATTTTTACTTTTTTTAATAAATTATCTTCTTTTCAAAAAATTTCTTAATAATTTTTTGACATTAACTGTTACGTTATAAACGAATTATTGTTCGAATGTAAATTTTTGGTCCTTGCGTACGTATCGTAACGATTGAAATTGAGGACAAAATCACTTAGTATTGACATAGGTCCTTTAAATGCTTCCGTTTTGGAAACAGTAAGAGTTTCTCCTCGTATGGGTGGAATTTTGCTTAAATTTTATTACAAATTTTACGAAAAAATTCTATTTCGTCAAATTTCGAGCGGAAAGATCGATTAAACAAATTGCACATTCGCTGGTTTTGAAACGAGGTTTAGAGTTTTTTTTTTTTTTGATAATTTGTTGGTTTGACAAAATATACACTTTTGATATATTTTGTGTTAAATACTGAGTTTGGGCACTTTTTTTGGTGGGGGATTTTTCTTAAAGAAAAGTTCACTTTTTTATGGTAATTTTTGCTGAAGATAGATCACACTTTTTGATTCAAATCAGATATAAAAAGCTTATACAATTGCAAGATCGTCACGAGACTAAACTGAAGGCACACGTTTGCTTCTTGAATAAATGGAAAGAACGAACAAAAAAATATAGAAAATTGCTCTCTTTTTATTTTCACAATAAAAAGTTATGTTTAACAGCCAAAAACTGTAACAGAACTGATTGTAAATTCCCAACGGACGATCAATTTATATGTGCGCTGCTGCTGGCTGGCTTTGCTGGTTGGATTGTCAATTTGAGCGTGCGTCGTCGTTGTTGTATTAAATTGAGAGAATGTTTTATTGGGAGAGGCAGAAAACGAAGCCAGACCAAGCCAGAAGCAACCAAAAATTCCTCAATCTTTACAGTCAAACAAATGTATTCAAACCGAACGAACACACAACAAACGATCAGAGACGATCACTTTTAGAGTGCCCTACTGTGCGTGACGATGAGAAAAAAAGTGTTCGATTTGGATTAAATGAGATGAGCCGATCGCGACGAACGTGTCGGACGATATGTCAAAGTAGACCTCTTCATGTTTAAAATTTGTTGAAAAAAAATCGACAAGATCGATAATTTATTTCTCAATCGATCCTCGCTGTAATAAAGCTGACAAGATCAGTGCTAGTGCTAGTGATCTTGTCTAATTTAAGATCTTAGGACAGAAATTAAATTATCAAAAATGGAGAATAAGCCAGGCACCGGGCAGCACGACTACTCGACCAGTGATCAGTGATCGAGACGACAGGTTTAAGCTATTCGATTGAAATTAATTTGAACAAAGAGTATTTATGCCGCCCATATCAAGAACTACCGATCGCCATCGATAGATAGATACAGATACTGTACAAAATATCAGTGAACGTGCCGATATTGTGTGAGATCGTAAGTGGCTATTAGTCAACGATCGAGCTTTTCGATTAGACTTATCGACTTTGGTTTGACGTTTTTTCTTTACACAGTAGGAAGGAAAATGCTTCGGCTAGAAGGAGTGTCAAATGGTCTGATAAATCGATGAATGGAAACTTAATTAAAATGAAGGATATCGCGATCGTGATCGAGATAACGATAAAAGTGATTTCAATTGAGTTTAAGGTTAGTTCCTATCTCAAGAAGCGGATATTCTAGAGCATTTCATACATTTCAAAAGAAATTCCTTTTAATTTCCAAATAAATTAAGTCATCTTTTCTTCCGCTTTAGAATTATGTATATTCATAGTTCTTCGGCAATATCTTTGCCTCTCTTGTCTACTTTACATTTCGCACGTAACGTAACTCAATACAGTTTGAATCGAACATGCAAGTTGCTATACCTTCTCTGTTCTCACCTTTACCTGCTATGGTAAATTTTTATATTTCGCCGAACCACCTCGAGGTCACAAGAAAACCAACACACTCACATATAATTAAAAGGTATCTTATTTATGTAGGTCGTATAGTTCAATGAATTGTTAACATTGCATCAGACATTTGGAAGAGCACGTAGACCAAGAGTTTTCCCCCT
The DNA here is from genome assembly GCA_943590905.1 of Sphaerophoria taeniata. Taxonomy (NCBI): domain Eukaryota; kingdom Metazoa; phylum Arthropoda; class Insecta; order Diptera; family Syrphidae; genus Sphaerophoria; species Sphaerophoria taeniata. The sequence continues at coordinate 151,859,053 of OX016541.1, forward strand.
AAACACCTTTGAAGAAAAGGTAGCAACCCTTATTTTTTTTTTTTTTGGTTGAAATTCGTCTTCAAAATTACATCAGTCATATTTCCACTTGTAGTTTTATCTTTTTTATTAATTTGTCAACATGAAATACGCATCAGTGTCGCATGCCAATTATTGACTTTTGTAAGACAGAGATAAGATAAGAGAGCGTTCATAATTAAGTTAAGGCTGTAGAAAATATTCAATTCAGTCGATATGATGTTTAGCACAAAATTGTTACTGTTACGCATTTTATGGCCTATTCGGAAGATGGCGTCGAACGTCAAGCATATTTGACATTTCTCAATTACACAAATAAAGATTTCCATCACTTGAATTTGTTTTTTTGTTCTTAATGAGTTAAAAGATTATTGAATGGTTAACTTCGACCCACTTTGAAACCTTTGAAACACATCTAACGTTACGATGCTAACGCTACGATGACATTTCCTTCTTCATCATCATCATCCCTCCAAAAACATGAATTTTGTTGCCTTCCTTTACAGCGGTTGAGCCTTCAGACAAACCGAATACTAAGCATATTTGAACCAGAGCTTCCGTTAGGTAACATTACGTAACATAACGCACGAAACGTGATATTGAAGCTTCATTGTGATAGCAAGCATTGAATTAATTTGTTTGATCTCGTAAAGGTCAGACGAGGCCAAGGCTAAAGCGTATTTGTGTTTCAACCATGTTGCGTTCGAAACCAAATCCAGAGAAATATTACAATTTTTTGACAGCTCCTTTCATCGGGTGTGTAAAATCGAACAAAACTATGCACCAGTGCACTGGTTCTCTTCTTTGAGCAATACCTAGTTTAACATAACTCCAAAATTCAGAAAATGACATCAGTTACAAAATAAAACGCAGAATCACTCTACCCAACCACGAAGGAAACTCGGCCATTATTTTTACAAATTTCGAAAACACTTTCCTCGAAATTTTACCATTCGATAACAGGTATCGATTAAATGTTGCAGTTTTATCGATAATTTACTGCCAATTAATAGACATTTTATGTACTGTCATTAATTTGTCTTGTCGAGCTCCTGCGGCGTTGACAACTTCATTTATTTCTTCGGGGGAATTCTTTCTGATTGCTTGTTTCCCCCAAAAGGCAAAAGAAAGTGTTTATTAAGCACTTCCCATTACGACATTGTCGTCACATACTTATATCGATTTTAATGAAGTATGCAATTACATACTACTTGTTGCTTGTGGCAATCATCGTATCGCTACCACAGTCTTCACTCAAGAATCCGGCCTTGAACATTGATAATGAACTTTAGGTCTCGTAAGTTTAAAAATCACTTTGATGACATCAAATTATAAGACAAAAAAGAACCTCATTACATGATTTTAATAGCTTCTCGGTTGTTGAAATTGAAGTCAATTTATCAACTTAAACGCTACCCGCCAGAATCAAGTAGCAAGTAGTTACTTTGTATCTGCCATAGTAAGTTTATGATATCAGATTGAGCTAAATACTTTTTTAAATCACTTTTGGCTGGGTTGGACGTTCGTTGGTGCGAGCCTATGTATACGAGGGTAGGTATATGATTTAAATTGCAAGAACCTGCCTGTGAAAACTAGTTAAAACCTGGTCTTAAGATGAGATTTTTTATGTATATTTCTCGATTCACAATAATTAAGGTCAATTTAAGTCAATTTAATCTTTTACTCTTTTGGGGAACCAGGAGAAATCACAACCAGAAATTCGACTTATTAAAAAATTTACTGGTGGCGGCTGACATGCAGAGGTGCAGTGCAAGGAGTTCAGTATTTTTATTTTACTCCTGATCTTAAGCAAACTTGTCAAGATATTGCACTGACTGACAGTGGCTTACTGAAACCGATGGCAGTTGCTCTTTTCTACTCGGATTCTAGCTGTCACTGATATTTAGCAAATCTCTGTTGATTTTTTTAATAGTTTAATTTTTCTCCCTGATTTTTTCTGGTTGAAATCGGATGGATATGATTTTCTGACTTCCTATATCATGTCATTTCAGTTGTGAAGACTTTAAACAAAACGAACATGCTTCCTGAAAGTGTTATCTACCCTGAGATTTGTGATCTCGATCACGTAAACCACAGTGGTGTTTCTTGTAACACTGCCATGACTTCTGATTCTGACCTGTCAAATGGAAAAAGAAATTTATGAATCATCAAGAGTAGATTTTGCCTTTGATATCTCTTTATGACAGTTCTTTGTTTGAAAGACAATCGATGACGGATGACATATGCCCGAACAGAACTACCATCTTGATAAAACAGTTTTATGACTTGCAAGAGTTGTTGATATTTGGCAATGAAAATTAAACAATGACATCTAATTTGACAGATCTAGCTTCAACAAGATAACAGTTATCAAATGTCAAAGTTCGGAGGTCCCTTTAATGTCGTTTTCCATTGGACTGACTTTGACAGACGGAATACTTTTAAGAAGAGCAGATCTCTTCCGTTTTGAAAAAAGAATCGTCCGAAGAATGACACATACATCATAACCCGTTCCATTTGAAGTAGAAGAAGAAACGTCAAAAATAGACCAATGGAAAACGACATAAGAAAAATTTACATTTGGCAAAATGAAAAAATTACAGCCAATTTGACAGATGTAACCTCAACAATATGGCAGTTATCAACTGTCAAAGTTCAAAAGTCTCTCTAAAACAAATTTGCTAAATAACAGGGTGAATCATTATACAATAAGCGTTAATTTCGGTCGTCACTTTTTACAGCGGTTGTTTGTCGTAAGTCACCCGCCAACAGCGGTTATATCTTCGACGTCTTAACAATTTCCCTTCGCCCATAACTTTGCAAACAAAATTCTAGAGAAAATCTAAATTTCCCACAAACATTTTGAACAATCTCAAGTCAGGTGCTAAAGAACAAGTCAATTGACAGCAACAGATATAACAAAAGAAAAAGAAAAAGAAATGAAACAAGTTAAACATGCATTTTTCTAGGAACCAAACCGTAATGTAGTCGTAATGCAATGAAATTTCCCTCTATCACTGTCCGGTCTACATCCACCCGTCCGCGTCCGGTCCGATCGCTGTCCGCGTCCGTCCGTCTGTCGAGAGCTATTAATGGTTTGTTCTTATTTATTTATTGCATACACACAAACATTTATTCTTTTTGCTTCTATGCCAGTCGGTTTGGTTTGTGTATTTGTGTGCCGCGGACGATCGCTAGCGCAACAGCAGTTGCTAGATTTAAAACGATCAGTCGGAAATCTATAATTAATTAGATGGCAATTTATTTTGCACGGCACTTACCGTTTGCACTCTTTAGAGGACAATATTATACAGCGCGATGCACTTTCAAGTGAGTCAGCAGCGTCAGCCGGGCACAAAATGAGTTCTCATTCTTCGCGTCAAGTCACCGCCGCGGCTTCACCTCAGTCGATTCGACAAAATGTTACAAAAAAAAAAAAAAAACTCATCGATCGAATAAAATCGAAGCAACGACCGAGACCAATCGTGTACGTGTCGTGTGGTAGTTTTTCTATGCAATTAAAGTATCTGCTAGATAGCCATATAAATAGTCGGTAGGTCGGTCGGTCGGTTCGTTGCCAGTTGCCAGCAACTTCGGCGACTAGCGATCCGACCACATAGACAGAATGACTACAGCCACTAGCCAGCAGAATTTGCAAGGTTGTCATGTCGGCGGCTGTGGTCGTTGGTTGGTTGAAAAGCGGTGCAGTGAGGTGCAGTGGCGGCCAGCGACAACTGGCCTGGCAGAGCTGAGAATTCGATTCGACAAAAAAAAAATGGGCAAGAGGCAAGACGTTGCCATCTTGTTCGCTTTTTTTTATGAAGGCGGGTTAGGGGCAGTTTTATGCGGTGCAATTTATTGCCAAAGAAAACTTTGTAAGGAATAAACGTATAATCAATTACATTAATGCATGCGGTTTAAGTCTTTTAATCTTTTGGATCTGTAATCGTTGAAGTGTGTATAAATCGTTTAGAGATGTGAGTTTTTGTTCGATTTTTCGGCTTTGCTTGAATATCGACGACGACGCGACGCGACGGTGACTAACGTAGATGAAGGCGATCAAAGTGCGATCGTATTGATTAAGACTTTTCCTTTTTTTTTGTCATTAGAGTTACAAGTTTCACCTTTGAAACAAATGAAATTGAAATTAAATGGGCGGGTAGAGTAATAGCACTTAGAAATAGTTTTTTTTCTTTTGGTTTGCTCGGAATAAGTTTCTTTATGGCTATTAATCAAGCGAGCACATGCTTTTTCGTTGTTTAATTAGATTTGGAACTTCAACAATGAACACATGAAAGAGATAAAATCATGGGTATTACGGAAAGTAAGCTAGCTGGCAGTTCCGTTTAAATGTCACGTAGCGTAGCGTAGAGGTAAAAACTCAAGCAGGGATTTCAAAGCGTCTTCGTCTAGTCTAAGTATTTTGGGGAACTTGCAAGAAAGTGCTGTTAAACAAGTGCGAAACAATTGATTGGATTAGAAGTTACAGACAAGAGATCATTTATAAAAATAAGAAAGAGGATCGGAGACAGAACGGAGCCCTGGGGCACACCAGCATTTATGTTGTGGGTTTCAGACTTGAATCCGTCCAGTACAACTCGTATTGAACGGTTCGAAAGAAAGTTTCTAATCCAATGAAGGAGGGATTCATCGATACCGAAAGCACGCATTTTCGATAAGAAAGCCTGGTACCAAACTCTATCAAATGCCATTGAAATATCAAGTGCTACAATCTTACTTTCTCCAAAACGATGTAAAGATTTGTTCAGAAGGCATTTTTTTATTTTTATTTTAACACAAACAACGAACACAGAAGATAAAAAATCAATCTTCTAACTTCAATAAATAATAACTTTTTATTTATTTTAAATTAACGGCTATGTTTTATACATGGCGCTCCACTAAAAAAAACAATTTAGACGCAAGTGAAGTTGTTTGCCCTCCACGACAAACAAGACGTCATGCCGTTTGACGTTTCTCTCCAATTGAACTCTATACCTACGTCTAACGCAACGTATACGTATATTGATGCTGACGTGTTGACGGATTCTATGAATTACCGCCTTCAAACCGAAAAACTAAAACAAACAAACCTATTGGACGCGTTCAATAACCCTTCGTTAGAGTGAACTATGACCCTGTTAAAAATTCGAGAGTTTTTGACGTCAATTCCATCAATTTTATTAAAAAAAAAAATCTGTTAACTACGCAGTATTTGCTGCTACACTAAAAACTGTATATTTATTTATGTACAATTGTACGTGCAAGTCCGAACAGTCTTTTCCATTTAAGTTGTTTTATATCAATTTGTTGGCTAACCCCCAAAAATATTTCAACTTCATACACAGGTAGGTTGAAAACATTAAAAAACATTTCGACATTTCTTTTTGACAGTGAGTCATCCACAAGAACACACTTTTTTTGAACTTCCCAAGAAATAAGTACAGTCAATAAAATGACAAGCAACTTATTCTTGTCCAAGTTTAAACAAGTGCGCCAATGACGTACTTTTAATTGAACTGTCATGTGAATCCTAATCTTATATTGCTTCGGGAAACATGATTTGATAAAAAAAAAATAAAAACCCAAACGCCAGCTTTTCCGAGAAAATACAAAAAAAAACTTCTTATCTTTTAGGTACTATTCACATTCTACCGGATGTGATTTCGAAGGGAAATGATGAAATATTTCACAAATGTCAATCAAACAACGATAACTGAACAGTTCGATGAATTACAAAACTTTTTAATTTCATATTCTCCCGGATTCAACGTTTGAAGTATCAAACAATTTATCAGTCGGGGTAATATAACAGACACTCACTCGGAACGTGCCAATTATTTAAATATTTCCCTTAAAGCTCTGTTTCTGTAATTTGTTTGGATAGACAAAATAAATTCAACTTGAAACCGACCTGGTCACACGTTCCTACATATTACAACTTGAGCAAATGTCAAGAATCAATCCTTAAAAATTACGAAACTCAAACTTGTGTCGAAAACCACTCAATCTTATCTCAAATAAACGTCGCGCCGCCGTAAGTAATGTTAATTTAATCGACGCTATATAAAGCTTAATTCACAGTGAAGAGTTTTAATAACTTCTATTTAGTTAGTCGATAGATATATATGATTTTTAGAGTCGGTTACTTCAGATAGTGTATCTTATCGGGGTTTATTGAGTGGTTCACGACCGATATTATTAAGGTCGTTACTTAACGTGATTTGATTACGTTACAAACGTTAAGTGCAGTCAGATAGCGAGCAGTTAATTTGAAATTCAAATAAATCACATGAGAAAAAAAGCAAAAGTAAGTTCTAAATATAAACGGTGATCATGTTTAAAACCTGAAATTAATGACAGTAAAATGAGGTCAATTCAATTTATTCATTCAAATCGCATTAAATCGATGTGATTCTTAAATTATTAATGAGTTCAGGCTGCATCTCATTTGATAAATCTATGAAAAGGAGATTAAATCAGCGAGAATCCTCTTACTGTCTGGCTTTGGCTACTTAAACTTTCAAATAGCTTACTTAGCATTTCAATGTTGGGTAGACCCAATACATTGTAGATAAAACTTAATTTGCATCCTTTTCCGAAAACGTATTAAATTTAGGACCTCTTCAAACCAAATCAGACTAGATTGTTCCATATAAACTAAACTCCATGTCTATCGAATGAGAATTCATTAAAAATTATAAATACGTATTTGAATGCGATTAAATCGTTCTGAGTAGACAGACAGCAATCTTGGGTTAGGTTAGTACAAGGTGCTTTATTTATGAACTAGAACTACCTGTGTTGATAGTAGCTATCTCCGTCGCTTGATATTGTTGTTTATTGCTCAATAAATTATAATTAAAAGACTAGAGTTAAGCTAATTGTAAGTGATGCCTTAAGACTGATAATTGTGTTGTTGAATAACAAAGGTCATAAAAAGCTACATTATATTGATTGACAGTTCACACGTAATACATGACGTTACATTACGTTAAACATGGAAATGTCACCTTATTGATTCAGGTATTGATTTCATTCTCGAAGCTTTCAGTCATTTTAAGAGCCTTGATGGCTTCAGGTCCCGTTAGGGCGGCAATGCGTCATATGCCCTTGACGAAATCACTATCACTTGATCAGGAATACCGAACGGAGCCCTCGAATCGACTTGGCTACACTCAATTTAGACTCCTTGGCGTTTATGAGAACATTCTTGTAGACCATATTATCACGTGTCAAATCCTCGGTCTTAGCCAATTCTTCAATGGTCATAGCTACTTTGCTGTTAAAATCGAATCTCAGCTCTTCGGACACAACAAGTGAGCCCTTTTGTTCGGTATCCTTGCCCAGAGCTTGTAACAGACAGTGGTTCAAAGCGTGTGTTGCCGAGTGCTTCTTCATTGTAAGACTCCTGCGGGAAAATCGATTTGCAGAGTCAAATTATAATCTACTTTGAGGGTTCCCTCGATGATCCCGATGTGCAAATATAACCACCACAATTGTACACCTGATCGACCAGAAATTCGTTGTCCTCATCGTCAACTTTGACCATGACGCCCTGATCATAGATCTGGCCACCACTTTCAGCGTAGAAGTTGGTCTTATCCAGCACCAAAACTTTTTCCCGGAGGTAACCTCATTCACAAATTGATTCTCATATCGAATGGCTACAATCTGGCAATTGCAATGACTGAAGTCCTATTCAGCTTCACGTTCATCCGACTTAGCCGAGTATTTTTATTTGAAGGAATCATTTGATGGTGGAATTGATTTGACCTGTAGCTCTGAGATTCCATGGACGTCGATGTTAATTTCATCAATTTTGCTGGTTCCCTTGCCTTGCGACAGAATGTATAGGAGTTTTGTTTGGTTTCGTAGCCTTCGACATCGATCTGGGGATTCTTCCCTTCGGCTATAAGAGTTATGAGATCAACCGGAAAGCCGTAGGTGTCAAACAGACGCAAGGCGACATCTCCGGGAATTACCTTGGCATCGCCCAATTTTGTGATCGTGCGCCTTCTGTGACGAACAAAATAAATATAATGAAAAAAATAAGGAAGCGCGAATTTCAAGTGTCAAAATGTTACACAGTTTTTCCGCTTGCCTTGTCGGGGCTAATGTTTTGTCCGTTAAAAATGGAATGAATCATCGTGAAGATGGCTAATGGCAGTCCATGTTAAGTAAGTCAATGCACTTTATCCAATTAAACACCGAATAACATCACGTGACATTTCGATTGATTTCTTACAACTGTCAGTCGATCAGAAGATCCAGTTGAATAATTCATGTCACCCAAACAAGCCCAATTGAAATACATATATTTTCAATTTAAGAACTGAATTTTAGTGACATAAATCTACTAGATACAATCAATTTCATTTAACCACACATGCAACAACTTTTCTTATCATCTGTTCTATTACCTAATTTTGATTGAAACACGAGTCATGACAACTGTTTAAATGATGCGGCATGACAAGACAATTTATTTTGACAGGACCGTAGCCCCGAAAGTACATGTCGTGACGTTTTGAATTAAGGCTAGAACATATACCAGTCAGCGGGCCTGTTTCCATTTAAAAGCTGCAACAATATCAAATTGTATAAAACAATTGAACATCTGGAAACAAAGCCAGAGAAATGCATTTTGTTTGATTGGAACATCTGGACAAAAACGTAAGGCAATAAATTGATTCCGCTTATTCCTATTTGCTGTAGAGTTCAAGGGCTAAATTGTAGAATAATTCTTAAAATTGATTAAGCGGCGATACTCGTGCATATGTATTACTCAACAGTGTCTTTTTTTTTCTCCAAACTGTCATTGTAACGTAATGCCGAATGACTTTAGTCATACCCATGGATTGTATAGAAACAAAAGTAAACGACGCAAATTTTATCATTTAACATTTGATCTTATCGGAAGATACGTCCTTTGCGATTCGGTAGCTGATAATGTCTTTTTTTTAAATGATTTATTAAGACATTGGAGTATGTATCACTAAGTTAAGACGTAATAAGAAATTAACGTTTTTAGGATTGTCAGTTATTTGGGTTTGTTTGGTTCGCTATCGCTAAGTACACACTTCAAATCGTAATAACTGTCACTCGTTACTGATAAAAATTATTCAGAAAAGTGATTGCCACTTTTCCGAAAAGCGAAATTCCAGAAGATTCATAAGTTCAGTTTTTGAGGTAGCAACTAATTAAATTAAGCTCCTCTCACACTATCACCTATTAGGTACTTGATACTCGATAGCTCTAATTGAGCTATCAAAGCCCATTTCACACTTCATAAACTTCCTCCTGACTTATGATCAAAGCGGTGCGATAAAAAATGAAGTGGACACCTGATACCACACATAACTTCATTTTATAGGCTTTATATTGTTATCTTTGCCGTTGCCTCAATTAAATCTATGGAAATGGAAAATTAACACAAATGACTTAGCAACTTGAAAGAAATACAATGAGTCAGAGTTTGAACGGTTGAAGAAATTTGATATCAGTTCGGTATTGAGTTTTATGTTGCTTGCTATTTCTCAACATGATGCGTTGTGTTGTGGTAAAAGTTTGATTACTTTTTTTATGATGCGTTGTGGTAATGCTGTTGTGTGTGTGCCTGTGTGGTCTAATTATTAATGAAGCGTTGGAACAGTTTGTGGTTTTGAAAAACATAGAATATGAGAAGGACATAAAAAGGTAAAACATAGACGGTGGTATCTTGATTGACATCAATGTCAGCTTCGGTTTTTATCTTAAGACAGTCTAGAGAAAGTTTAAAGAAGAAGGTTTATGCTAATGCATTTTGCATCAATAAATTGAAGAAAACAAATGTTTGAAGTTGGAATAATTGCTTCATTAAAATATGAGCTCAAAAAACTAGAATTCAAGAACGCAATTATGGCTGAAACACAAACACGCTTAAGCTTCGTCTTCGTCTGCGTTACGATGCACCCGCTTCGAGTTTGCTTTAAACGAGAGTTCTTCCTCCACCATCTTCATCCCTCCAAAAAGAATGAATTTTGTGTTTGGCTTTTTTTACAGCTGTTGAGCTGTCAGACAAAGTGTTCAGCATATTATTTGAACTGGAGCTTCCATTTTGAGTAACATTACGTAACAGTTCATACGACACGTAAGATCGGATGGCTGAACTTGTAAACGTCAAAGCAAAAGAGTGTTAAGGTTTACAAAATAATGCATTCTCACTTAATTCATTATCAAAATTAGTGAAATCTCAATATTCATGTTCTCCAACTTATTTGCTTAAGACTTCTGTTGTTCTTCAAATAAACTGTTCCAACTGTTTTATTTGTTCAATTTCTTTTTCAAATTCAGAATCCTCCAAATGTTGACCTACTCATTTTTGTATGTACTGTACGTGTAGTTAAACATTTCCGAAGCGGAATTTTTTCATCTTCATATTTTTCCGTTATTAAACGAACAATCTTTACATCTCATCAAACTAAACGAACAATGAGGAACAAAATACCTTCTCATGCCAATTGTGTTCCATTCGAGATCGAGGGCACAACAACATACAAAAAAATAATGTGCGCAGTTAGAATTATTTTGATTAATGAAATTGAAACACACTTCGTTTTATCAATTTTGAAGAGATTATGAAAAGGCGTGCATATCAATTTTTTTCTTTTCGCCAGTGTCTAATGCAGTGTGACAGCCACTCACAGCGAATGACATATTGCATTGATAAGCTTTTCAGATCCGTTTTAAGTGATTTGTAGGTACGCCAGCTGAAGGAAGAAGGTGTGACTAACAGTTTTTTTTATTGAAATATTATGATGATGGCATAGTTTTTGATTTTCCAAATTTTCCCTTCTTTGATTTGACGTTTAATTTAAGTGAAATGTTACGTACGTAATGTATGACAAACTAACACGTCACAAAATGTTAGGTAATAGTTTATATTCATAGCTGTTCTCTTGATTTTGTGTTTTTTTTTCTAGATTACAACAATAGGTAGCAAAGTCATTGAAATCGTAAATGTCATTTAACTGTCAACATTGTTTTTACCGTCAAGAGTCATACAAAGAGTGAAAAACTGATGGTGTCGTAGTTAAGACCTCCTAAGGACATGAAAACGCTGATAACCTATCAGCGAAAGAAATATCTCGACGACCGAAGGCTTCTTAATGACCGGCAATACGGCTTTCGCAGCAACAGGTCCACCGGTGCGTGATCTGATGGCTTATCTCACCGAATAGCGGAACAAATCTTTACATCGTTTTGGAGAAAGTAAGATTGTTACACTTGATATTTCAAAGGCTTTTGGAAAGTCGGGCATCTTGCTCTTTTGTCGAAAATACGTGCTTTCGGTATCGATGAATCCCTCTTTTGTTGGATTAGAAACTTTCTTTGGAACCGTTCAATACAAGTTGTATTCGGCTTCAAGTCTAAAACCAACAACATAAATGCTGTGTGCCCCAGGGCTACGTTTTGTCACCCACCCTCTTTCTGTTTTGTATATAAATGATCTCTTGTCTGTAACTTCTTATCCAATTCATTGTTTCGCTGACGATAGTACCCTTATAGCGTTTTTTATTGTACAAAAGAATTGCCCTTTTTCAATTTTTTTATGTTTCATTGTCAAAAAGAATACTTCTAGATCAATTCTGAAGAGGAAAGAATTGGTCTCCCAAATTTGAGAGAATTGCTCTTTTTAAAACACACAAGAAAACATTCTAGCTTGTCAAACCTCAAATTAAAGATTTTTATTTGTTTATATTGCTCTACCGACCGACCAAAGTGTAGTTTTTTATTTTTATTTTGAAAAGAAATTATAAATAATAAGAAAAAAAGTGAAATAAAGAATGGGTGTATATCCTTGCTGAACAAATTATATTACAAAACCAAAAAACATGTTTTATTGATAAGTGTTCCAAGGGCAATTCTTTCAGGTTACAATGAAAAACGCTATTAGCTTTTTATATTTGTTCCCAGACTCACATCCCTCCTCTTCGGATGTAGAACTGCAACGGCAAAATATGATAAACTCATTAAAATCTGACTTAAACAGCATTGTACAATGTGGAATAAGAAACCACGTAGAGTTTAATGCTTCGAGAACTCAATGCTGTCTTCTCTCGTTGAAGCGAGATATACCGCGCTTGCCACTATCCATGAGTGGCATTTGCATCAATGAGACCAAACATCTCTAGATTCTCGGTATGCGCAATACGCATCATTGTGGAACGAGCACATATGCGGTGTCGCCAAAAATGCAACAAGATGTTTGGGTTTCTTAAGACGGTGCAAGAAATTCTTCTCCCCGTCTGATCTGGCTACAATCTATAAGATCTATATTCGTCCAAAGCTTGAGTATAATTCCCATCTCTTGGCTTTTGCCCCAGCTACTTACTTAAGCCTCTTGGACGGAATACAAAAAAAGAGTTGTAAGAATGATTGGTGATAGAGACATCACTGACTCATTCACTCCTTTAGACCACCGTCGTAACGTTTCGTGTCTCTATCTGTCCTATCGTTACTTCTACGTTTAGTGCTCTAGTGAAATAGGCAGTTGCATTCCTCCCCTCAAACAATTCAACGCGCTTCTAGGAATGCACATCAGTTTACCCTTGATCCCAACTTCGGGCGTACTCTCAAGTATAGAGAATCGTTCTTTAGCCGTACTACGCAAATGCGGAACTCCCTTCACACTCTGTCTTTCCCGCTCATTGTAATGTGCAGAAATTTAAGACCAATGCACACTCACACCTTCTTTCCAACCTTTTCACTCCTTCCTTAAGCACTCACTGTGTCTTTGGCATAAAAAGGGAATAAAAACCACTTGAGTGAATGCAAATTATAAAAAAAAGAAACAAAAACAAAAGCTAAACGTAATCAAGGTAGTTAATTTCATTGATTTGTCAAAATGCTCCTGTTTTCCAAAACCAGACAATGAGCGACACGCAGCATATGGTAATCTGTAATCTGCTATCTAGATATTTAAAACGTTATTTCCGTCATAGCTGTCAAAAGTGATCTTTCTAACAGCCAATGAAGAATCATTTACAAAAATTCTGAAAGCATTCAATTGGGTAAAAGTGACAGGTCTGATTCCAAAAAGAATATAATTCACTTTTGGTTTTGTGACAAGGGTCACATATGGCATCAGGTGAAAAAAGGCTAGCGACATCTACATTACGTTACGTTAACTATTTCCTGCCTTAAAAGAGAAATTTTTGAAAGAAACCACGTCTACAATAATTATCAAGTTAAATTATTTCAAACCTTCCACAAATTTAATTGCTCCATAAAAACAAATTAAATCCAACAAATACTAAGTGCCAATCAAATTTTGGACAAAAAAGGAAAACATAATCAAACCTTTATGTAGGTTTATATGCCTACGTCACTTTTCGCCTTATTCCCCTATCAAACAAATTTTTTATTAACCTCGAAATTGGAATTTTTCAATCCAATTCACATAACATCGACTTTAAAGCCAATATCTTATCTCAACAAGAGTCAATTAACTTTCTGACGTTGATCACCACCATAAGTATGCTAATAAAATGACCATAAAAGATTGCTTATAAAAGATTAACAAACGAAAATCAAAAAGAAAAAAGCAAATGCAAATTTTGAGAGCTGACTCATGCTTTTATGATTTCAAGAAACCGAAATGAAGCCTCAATTCCAAATACTCGAATACCTGTTCGGCTTTTCTCTTCTTAGAGACTCATTAACGCCCTGCCATGTATGTGCCTCATTACCATTCATCATTGGTCATTTTTACTGCACTTCATCTCCTTCTTTGGTCGTTTTTTTATTTTTATTTTTTTCTTGTTTGATTTTCTTAATCTCATTCATATCGTTGGCTTCCATTCATTTCTGAACTGAATACGTGAAAAAATGCATGTGTTCGTCTTTGCATCATGAATGGCCGGTGGACGACGACGGCGACGCACGGTGGGTCAATGGTCGTGCAAGATGAGCATTTTTCCAATGAAGTTATGCAAACAGCCTGGAAATTCCATACCAAAAAGTAAATCAACTCAAGTGACAAACATTTTTCGAATGACCAGAACAAAGCCGGCAAATCGGAACGAATTCATATTTTTATCCCTGTTCGAACCATCATCCACGTCCATCAAGAGGATGACCACACCGCACCGATTAATCGGGAGAAAAAATCCACCATTCATGGAAACTCTTATGAGGCAGTAATTTCCCCTCTTTACCTCTCGGATAACCTTGATGCAGTTGTTCCTGCCTCAAATGGCATTCAAGTAAAAAAAAAGAATCCCAAGCAGGTTCATTCCGATTGAGGCCATAAAACGTTCGACGAATAATGTGGTTTGCCTCTCGAACCACGAAGTTGCACCAACTACCACGTGCTTGGAACTGTCAAACGTCATCGTTTCATATTATTTTTTGTTCCCGTTGTTGTTCATTGCCTTCGTTTCATCATCATCTGTTTTCAACCGGCTTTCACCGATTCCATGTGGCTGGCTTTACCTACCTATGTGTAATATTTTTTCTCTCATCTGAAGGTAAAGTCCCCTTAATTCGACTGTTGCTAGGCAGAGGCCCAACTTCTATGTCAGATAAACTATGTGGTCTTTTGTATCTCGAGTATCTCTATGAAGTATCTACATAGTGTCAATGGCATATTCATTGTGCCTAGTTGGTTGAGTTATGCTATATTTCCTCTTCTAGCATGTTGCTGTGCCGTGCCGGTCGCCTCGCCACACATCAACCGGCCGGCATATGGGCTGTTAAGAGGAAATGCCAACTTTCTCAGAATGCATCGGTTTTCAAAGGAAACGTAAACGTGTCTATCGCCTCATCTCATCATCCTATTTCTCGATCTCGATCACGATCGCAACTCTGACAATTCAAAGATCTAAATCTTTTTTTTTTGTGGGTTTCTTCCGAGAGGTTTTTTGTCGTGTGGCTTTTGTTCTTCGGCTTGAGATCGCATATGGTGTACACTGAAATAAATTATTTTAAGTGTTTTCCAGTTTTTTTTTCAACAATCTGCGGCTAAATGAAAACGTCACTAACGAATTTCATTTAACTGTCAAACTTGTTTACAATATCAAGAGTCAGTCTGTAATAAAAATGTAATTTGTGACATCTGTCAAAATTCGATCAGCAAGCGACAAGCGACACATCAACTGAGTAACAAATCGCAAAGAAATGTCATCTGTCTGTCACATATTTGACAGATAGATGACATTTCTGTCTGTCCTTAAAATTCGGACAATAAGTGACATGCGGTAAACCAATTATTGACAGGCAAGATGCAACGCAAATGTTAATCACTGTCGTTTTCTATTGGACGTCCAGAAGCATTCGGAAGAGTGAAGTCTTCCGAAATCATTTGATTGGAGTGACTTTGATAGAGGAGCATTCTGAGAAGAGCAGAACTCTTCCGTTTGAAAAACAGAAACTTTCGAAGAATGACACATACCTACATCATAAGCAGTTCCATTGAAGGTAGAAGAAGAAACGTCAAAAAAGACCAAAGGAATACGACATATGTCATTCGCTTAAATGTCATCTGTCAAACTTATTTTCAATTTCAGAAGTCAGGCTGAAATAAAAAATGTAATTCGTGACGTCTGTCAAAATAAGTCTTACTGTCTAAATTCAAGCAGCAAGTGTCAAACGACAGATCAACTGAGCAACAAATTGCAAGGAAATGTCATCAAACTGTCATACCTGTTCCTGTTCTCACTATTCGGACAGTAAGTGACAAGCGTCAAACTCACTGAGAGGTAAGGTTTAATTGTGACATTCACTTATACGTCATCTGTCAAACCTATTGGTATTTTCTAACGTTTCATTAGATTATAACAAATACATTTTCGCAGTGTATTTATTTAAAAGACATTATTTTATTTTTATCTATACATCTCTTTAGAGGACACGCCATGGTAACAGTCCCCCCAAACCAAAAACAAAAGAAAAATAATAATCATCGTTCTTGTGGTGGTCTACTATCGACAAAATTTATTCACAATTCAAGTGACAGTTGTACGAGGCAAAGCGATCGTAAACAATCATAAATGTGATCGGCCATGTCCGTCCAAACGTGCCGACCGATTTCTAAAAGATTTATAACTCGTTCGCTATTTAAAACAAAGATACGAGTCTATTTAAATATAATCGTTTCAATGAATTAAAATTTTGCCATTCTGTTGCCAATTCGAAATTATTTCAACTGGGCCGGTTGCCTAGAATGACAAATGGCTATGACATTTGGTTAAAGGAAAAGAACACCCACGCGCCAATTTTCTGTGTGTTTAAATTTAAAAGTTAATTTCAGTTGACTCAGGGTTGACAGTTATTATTTTCATCATTTCCGAAAATTTTGTTAAATGTCATTTAAGAATTATAAGTTATTTTATTTTTATAGGGAAACTGTAAGGTTTGCTTTCTCTTTTGCCCTCCTCCTCCTTCTGCTTGACACATTTTCTCTGACAGAACACGTGATAGTTTTTTTTTTCCAAGGCATCCTATGATGTCAAGATTCTCGGAAACTATTAATGAAATCGAGGCCCTTTCATTGAGAATTCATATTTCCCATTCAGTCGGAGTCGGAAGATTTGGGTGTCTTTTCTTATAATAGATTTCCAACACGATTAGAGTAGAGTCAACGAAGAAGAGTGAAATGGATGTTGATAAAATTTTAGTGTGAAATTGCATCAGCCACTTTGGATACATACATGTGTCGGATATGAGCATTGAGAGCATAGGTATTGAAGGTAAACAGGTAAACATTTGGAATACATAAATGTATCTATTTCTTCGATGGTGTTGCCTGTTGCGTATCTTCCGCTAGCATTTTGAGTTTTTGAGGTAGACTACACTCTCGCTCTCACTTTACTCTTGTATCGTATTCACAGCTTACCTATTCTATTCTACTCAAACAAAGGTAGAAATTAACAGATGGTTTATGAATGAGAGACTCTAGCAACATAAATTATGTTTGAATACAACCATCATACACTTTTTTGTGTGGTTTGAAGTCGTACACTAGACTTTTAATTTTTTAAAGCAAATTGAGAATGGTATGTTAATTTACTGGGGTTTTTGTTGACTATGTGTAGTAGTTTTGTGTTTTGATAATTGTGAAAGCGAATTTGTCTTCTGGAACAACACCAGATTGCGAGAGAAAACGCCATAAAATTACTCAAGAAGGTACGAACATGATATTGGTATAAATTAACGCCTCGGTTCTTAAACTATGTTCTGCTGGGGTTGTTGGGGTTCCGCGACTTCCTTGAAATAAAAAACAGTAAGCAGAAAAACTACTATTATGAAATCTAATGTTCGAAGGGTGTATTCAAGAGGACACAAGCGTCCACAGCAACCTCTGTCTATCAACTCCTACTCTCCACCTCCCGCGGTTAACATCGGGTGCCCAGTAGCTAAACCGAAGATTGGGTTCCAACCCCAGTGGGAAGTTGTTGGCCGCATCAAAGAGAGACAGAGGGGGAGGAGGTATGTGTCCACTAAGGCATGCCTCCTTTTCAACAGGCGGCAGCGGAAGAATTCCCTAGAATCAACGGTGGCGTCTACAGTTCCAGTCAGGTTGAACTACTAAGTGAACACCTTATAGGGCTACTACGATATATTCGCAGCCCAGGCCTATAAGGAGTGGTTTGGCCGGCTCTTCGTCTTAGACTTAAACTAAAGACCTGGCCCTATAGGTCGGGGCTCATGCGTCGGGGTGACTGCCCGGCCACATAAAAAAAAACTATAGTTCCAAACCATCAACAAGCCTCGGATACGGACGGAATTAATGATGACGATCCACGCAAACGATTTAATGTAAGGTCCCTTAACCGACCCCGAGCAGCCGAACAACTAGCGGAAGCCCTTGACCGCTATAAACCAGATATAATCGCCTTCCAAGAAATGCGATGGGATGGTCCGGGCCTACGTAAAATGAACAACTGTGATATCCACAACGGCGACTGCTACCGGGAACAAAATCAGCGTCTATTTAACTAGTCTAGCAGTTAACGAAGGCAGGACCAAGTAAATGCTGTCAACAAGAAAGGACAACCAACGTTGATGTCTTGGAGCAAACGTCAACATAGACACGTTTAACTTCGAGGTTAAGTTAAGGACTTCGTCTACCTATTAATTCGCTATAAACTCAGACAACAACACCAGCGCTAAAATCAAACGAAGGATCACTCCTGCCTATCGCTGCTTCCTTGGACTTAGAAGGCAATTGAGTAGTAAAGTCCTCTCCCGAGCATCTTATGTGTCACTGTACAAAACCCTCATCATCCCGGTCCACCATCCGGTATGGTGCAGAGACTTGGACGATGACAACATCCAATGAAAACGCTTTGGGCTGCTTCGAGAGGAAAATTCTTCGAGTAACTTTTGGTCCAGTCTGCATGAAATTAGAATGGAGACAAAGATTCAATCAAGAACTGTACGAGCTGTTCAGCGACTCTGACCTTGCCAAAAAAGTTAAGTTCCATCGACTTAAACGGCTGGGTCACGTAGCGAATGGAAAATAATGCTCCGGCCCGTAGAGTCTTCGGATCCAACCCGGAAGGACGTCGCAGAAGAGGAAGACCGCGACTCATGTGGAGCACACAGGTGGTAGGGGACCTGAACCAACTTGTATGAGGCCCTCGTCCGACCTGGACTGTAACCCCACTAAGTAAGTAAGTTAACCTGTGGAATAAGATTGGAATAGGCTTTTTTTATTGATATGTGAGAAATAAGTAGGATTGTATCAAATTAACTTGATTTTTGGTGTAGATGGATTTCATTTACATCTAAAAGAAATTCTCATCAGTTTCGGGTCAGTTGAATCGATGGTAGTTGTTGAAAGTGGTGTTCTAGATGCAAAGAAGTATGCTAGTGGGACTTAAAGGTCCATTTTCTAAATTGCCACTTAAGACATTAAGTTTAACTGTGTCTAAACACTACATTGTCTAAACTGAATTTACTTATGCAATTTTCAAGTATTAAATTTACTTTTGCAAATTTATTTATAAGTCGAAAAGCATTTTATCGCAATCAATCAATTTGCAACAAAAAAGAAATTCAAATTTCTTGATAAAATACAAATTACGTCAAACAGTTAAATATCGGGTGTTAACAACGAACGATAAGATCATGAGAATGAGGTTTGTGGTCAAATGATACGAATCACACGAAAATGCTAATTGTAAAAAAATTATCTTAATTGCTTATAATAAATCTTACACGCGCTGAGAGAAATCTTGTTGTAAAGTCAAGCAAATATACAAACATATACGAGTATATACATGTATATTTGTTGATATACGCCGCACCTCTTTATTTTAATTAATTCCATTGAAAGCACACTTTCGTGAACACGAAAGAAGCATATATCCAGTTGATATTTCATTGGTTTACTAACAAAGGCAATGCTATTGGCAGATTGAAGTACATCTCATTTTTTTTAACGAAAAGCCCACTAAAATTAAGCCAACTTAATGTTCTTGAACGTTTTAAGAGGCAACAAATGCTTATGGTTCTGATCCTCATAATTATAAGTGCGTCCAGAGCAGTTTAACAATAATTTGTTCACTACGGCGTATACTTACTATTTTCCATCAGATTTTTATAACTCTTTTATTAGGTTTAAATGAAGTTAATAACCTATTTTAAGGTTGGAAATTATTTTTAAAATAGTTCATTTTTTCATTTGAAGTAGGTTTAGGCATCAAAAACATGTGAGAGCCCCTTCTTATGATTGCCAAAGTGGTTAACATATTTCAACTTTTCGTTCTGCGACAAACAAACAAAAAGTGGATTGTTTTTCAAATCAAATGAAAACTAACAAAGAGAACTAAAACTTTTAAAGGTCTGGTATTAAGTTATTTCAAATTAGTGCGAACAAAACTGATTGCTCCCATGACATTTCAATTTCAATGAACTTTCAAACATGACAGATCTCAAACATTTTTTCTGTTCAAATCAGTTCAAACTGACATTTTCCGCAAAAGTCTGTTTAAATAATCATTAACAACGAATACAATACATAATCGTATAGGAAACGATACATTGCGTATGGAATAAAATCGAAAATCAGTTTCCCAGCACTTTCAAATGGAAGCTGCTTGTAAATTGATTCCTCAATTTATTTCTCGATGATTAAATTGATTGATTTCCGACAGGCACCGCTCATCAAAGAAATCGTTAACGTCATTTGGAATTTTAAGAGAAAACAAATGTTCTAGAAAAGATAGTCGTTGTTGAATTATGTCACCGATCTTGTCAGAACTGTCACTCACTCTCGGGTGGCGAATTTAAAATTTCATTTGTTTGACACTTGTGATTCATATGCAATTACAGTGTGGGTTTTCTGTTCATTTAATTGTCGCCTTCCTTAGAAGAAAGTGGAAAAGTACGTCAGGGTGATTTCTGTTTCCACCTTCAGAGGAAAAAGCCAATTTATGCTGCGACTGATGCCAATAACATTCCCATAAAACGAATTTAAAACATGTTGACACCCTTTCGTGCGTCTGTCTACTTAAGACGACAACTGCGTTCTTTTTTTTACTTCTGTCGTTCAATTTGTCTACCAATTACAGTATTTACCTATTACCCCGTGTACTATTTAGTATTGTGACGTTAAGAAAAAAAAATAACATAAGAATCTTCTTAATTGACAACGAAGTCAACAAAAAAATAAAACCAACGGAGGCAAGTCAACTCATCAGCGAAGTGGGCACATCCGTAAAATATATCAAAACAACAACATGTTTTTTTTTATTCGTCAATGAATTTCATGAATGAATGGCCAGATCTCATGCCTTCGTCTATAATTGAATGACGTAGTTTTGGCTGTCGTACATACCTACCTATTCCAAACGATAGAGTAACAGCTCATAGAAAATAGAAGATACAAACTAGCAGAAGACTGAAATCTGCCTCCGTCTGAACACGAAAAAAAACGAATGTCATTCTACGCATGACAGATCACACGCCTTTGCCGATTTATTGTCGTCGTCGTCGTTGTTGGTCGTTGAGTATATCAACAACGATCTCAGAGTATGGTATCCATCCATTCTATGAAAATGGACCCACCAACACTTTGAAATCACATCTGCGTTTGTACATGTGAGTATCTAATTGTGATAGAAGAAAAAAAATGGAAAAAAAAACTGGTATTCAAGGAATTTAGGGGGCTCGTCTGACTCTCTGAATGGCCTCTACATCGAACAGCGAACGACTTTACGAGTGCATTATCACATCAACAACAAGCGCAACAAGCCGCAACCAACAAATCCAACAAACAGGCATTGCTACGTGATCATGCGGTAGTAGGTAGGTTTTTTTTCTGTTGAAATGAAGGCCCCTGGGTTAGTTCGGTGCATCCATGTGGCAATGCCGGTCGATGACGCATGGTCCCATTAGATCAAATCGCACCGCTTAACTCTAGCTGGTGTGCTCGCAACACAATCCGATCGGTTTATCAATATGATTGTGGAACATGTTTGTATGAAGGTATGTTCATTAGGATGACCCAAAAAATATCAATTTTTAATTTTTTAATCTCTGTATTATCTAGTATTTTCTTATCAACATTTCTTGTAAACATTCGTGCATTTTAAATCTAAGAAATTCTCAACATCTTGACTATTTATGTATCTGTCTCAAAAATTTTGATGTTTAGACGAGAAAAAATTATTAAGACCACCCTAATCATCATTATATTTGAACGTGTAGATAGATACTCAACTATCTCATAAATATTGTCAGTGCCAACATATTTAACGGTCGACGACTTGTCGCATTAATATTGGAGGTTGCATCAATTAAATAGACAAAAATGTCAGTGTGTTATGTGTGCTTGTGAGAAATCTATGTGGTCGATTCGTAGAAACTCATGGCGTGACCAGTGAACGGATTTTTTTTTCCATTTTTTCAATTTTGTTGATAAAGTGGTCGTCGATGATGATGGCGGGATGATGATGAGGCAATATGCACGTATTAGTTTTTGATTTCTCGACTCGAATCACATTGATATTGATAGTCAAGGACCGTTTGACGTTCTATTTGACATTCGAAGTTTGATCTTGTGAATTTTTGACATTTCTCATAAAATCACAATTGACAGGTCAATAAATATAAATGCTAACTTTTTGAATTGGTGCATTAGGCATTAGGTAACCGGCAAACGGCAAAGTAAGTCTTTTCAAAAACATACATACATACATACATAAGTATGTATGTCTTCTGTTCAGATATTACTCAGAGAGAAAGGCAAATTAATTGTTAGCTTGGTTTGGTACACATACATTTTTGTAATTTAAAGAGAAGTTCGTTTTGTGTGTAAACTGTGGATGATATTGCGGCTGGTCAGTTAGTAATAAAATGAGAGAGAATGTCGTGTATCTATGTGTGATCTGTACAGTGGAGAACAAAACTGGTGGTTTAGCGCGATTAAATTTCAAAATGCGTGTGGTGGAGTCTATTTTTAGGCGCCGCATTTAAGGTGATTCACAATAAACTCGAATCGAATAGATTTCGATTACAATTGAACAAAATTTGAAAAGTTAATTTAGGCCGTGTGTGAATTGCGTTAAAATGTGTATTAAAATTTGACGTTTGGTTAAAACTTGACACTAGACTGGTTAATAAAATGGGTTAAAATTTATCCTGCTGTGGAACAGGATAAATGTGTTAAAATTTTGACGTGTCTCTTTTATCTCATGAATGATTGCGAAGATTGCTTCTGTTTTGTTGTTTTTTCTGTTTGTTTTCGTTTTATTTTGTTCCTTGTTATGATAAATAAATTATTATTGAATTGATATTTCAAAAGAATAAAACAAAATACATAACATTTATCAGATTTTAAAATTGAAAAACGAAATGATTGTTCTTTCTGTTGAGAATGATAACAGATATCAGCTGTGAAAACAAATTTTGCAGTGCTACTACACGGAAAAAACCAACCGTCCAAAATGGGAATTTTAGTTAGGAACATTTTTACTGTTGCTTCAAAATATCAAATAGCTAACCACTGCAGAATCGAGAAAAAGGACTAAAACAGACTTTGCTTGTTATCTTTAATGACTTTTCATGAAATTTATTGCTTAAAATTGGTTTTGTACACAAAATCATTTTTACCTAGAAGAATAAAAACATTTTTTGTTACGGGAAATTTCTTAAATCATGAGGGAAATTTCTTAGTTCTACGCAGAAATATTGGTTAAAAAAATCCCTTTTAACGCAATTCACACAGCAAATGGCTAAATTTGATCCCATTTTTAACCAAACGTCAGATTTTAACCAAACGTCAAGTTTTAATACACATTTTAATGCAATTCACACTAGAAGAGTTTAAATTTGAAAGAAAGAAGTTCTATTACCATATCGAAAAAATAAGCCGCATGAGTTCATTCTTGGAGCTATAGAACTTGTAAAGACATTGCACGGACTTCCAAAGACAAAACAATTGAGAAAAATTGAGAACTTATGGAGGCAAATCGAATCTAAGATAAGAACTGACAAATGACTAACAATTAAAAATAAAATAATTAATAAATGATCAATGTTATTTCTTCGATAGATAGACCTACGAACTGTAGATTAAGAAAGAAAAACACTCTTATGCATGTGACTCACCATCGGACAATAATATGTTTTATAAAAAAGCAAAAAATTCACTGAATCACTTTCTATTTTTATCTGACAGCACTGTTTGAATGTTTCTTATGAACTGCTGAGTAGATTTTCATCTCTTATGCACGAAACCTTCGCTTGGCAGCATCAAATTTCAGTGTTCAAACACAAAAAGTGAAACCAAACTGTTCGAACCTAAGGCACAACCTTCCTCCAGCCAAATGAATGTTGTACTTTTTCTCAAATATTGCATCATCTTTTTTTGGCTTCTGTTTTTAATAAAGGCTTATGTATTAGAAAAAGGGAAAGAGAGTAGGTTATGTTTTTGTTCTTATTTACAATGCCTGTAAGAAGATCAAGATTTGATGAACAAAAGTGATGAGACATTTATTACAAAAATACCACTGGAAAACTGAAAGAAAATTGTCAAAAACTTTCTGAATAGACCTTGGGCCAACAATGTTTTTTTTTTTTTTTGGAATAGAATAAAAGCTCACAATGACATTTGCTGGTTGTTTCAACGTCTAACATATAAAACATGCCACCGGTAGAGGATTAAATTTAAAACCGCAATTTTCTAAATGATTGCCAGCTATGCAATGGTAAGGAATATTTTTTGTGATAGATGATTACAGAGTAGTGCGCCCACCAAAATGAGCAGAAAATATTTGTTTGGTTTGGATACGGCCAAACAACATGGGTTCCTAAAAGGGAAACCAACGACCGTAAATTTAACTGAATTTGTTTCTTATGCATTAAGCTCAGTAGAAAGTAAAAAAGAAGTTGATGTTATTGCAACGGGCTTTAGCAAGGCGTTTGATAAAATTTCCCACAAGATTATATCTTTCAAGCTAAAGGCTCTTGGATTTCCTCCTGGTTTCATTGAATGGGTGGAATCATACATATCCGACCGTAAATATCGCGTTTTATTTAGATATTCAATATCAGAACTATTTATTGCAAAATCGGGGGTCCCTCAAGGTAGTCCTCTAGGACCTATTATTTTTATTTTTATTATTAATGATGTAGAATCTGTGATTGAAAATTCCCAAGATTCAATGTACGTAGATGACATGAAAATCTTTGTAATTATTAATTCACACACCTATTTAAACACTTTCTTTGTTTGGTGTCAAAAAAACAATTTAGAACTTAATGTTTCCAAATGCCAAATAATCACATATTCCCGTAATCGCTTCCGTCCGCCAACACGGGACTATTATATCAACGAGTGTATTGTTCACAGAGTAACAGCTATCCGAGATTTAGGTGTTATTTGTGATAGTGAGCTTAACTTCAGGTCTCACTATGACAATGTTGTAGCCAGAGCTAATTCTGCTTTAGGTTTCGTCAAACGTTTGTCTAAGGAATTTTCTGATCCTTTCGTTACGAAATCTCTTTATACCATTTTTGTAAGGCCTCTACTGGAATTCGCCAGACAAGTATGGTCCCCTTTTCACCAAGTCCATTTAAAGAGAATTGAAGCAATACAACGTAGGTTCCTCCGTTTCGCCTTAAGAGCACTTTTATGGGTTGACAATTTTAACCTACCTCCGTATCAAGAACTTTTGCGGCTTATAAACTTACAATCTCTAGCAAAACATAGCGAAGTGGACGATATTATTTTCGTACACCAAATTTTATCTATGGTTCTACAGAATCTTCCACCGTTCTTGACGCAATGAGTACATATTTACGTTAACTCGCATTCTCTAAGATCAATTCCCCAATATCATCAAGCTCATCACAGCACTGATTAAGGCAGTAATGAACCAATAACCAGAATGTTACTAATGGTGAGCGAAAACCTTTCTTTTGATGAACCACTCGATGGCTTTTTCGATTTTTTTTTCTGCCAAAAATTTTGGCAAGGGATTAGCCCATTAACACGGGCAATAACACCAGCGCCGAGATAAGACGAAGAATTACTCTTGCTAATCGCTGTTTCGTTGGGCTAAGAAAGTAATTGAGTGGAAAAGCCCTCTTTCGAGCAACTAAGGTAAAACTGTACAACACCCTCATCATCCCTGCAGAAGCATGGACCATGACAAAATCGGATGAATGTGCCTTAGGCTGTTTCGAGAGGAAAGTTCTTCGGGTCATCTTGGAATGGAGAAGAAGATACAACAGCGAACTTTACGGGTTGTACAACGACGTGGATCTAGCCAGAAGGGTCAAGGTCCAGAGACTCAGATGGCTCGGTCATTTAGAGCGCATGGACACCAATGCTCCGGCCCGGAAAGCCTTCGATACTATTCCCAAGGGACGCAGAAGGAGAGGAAGACCGTGACAGACCTTTGTTCTCGTGCGTGGGAAAATTGAGAGATCTGGCGAAGTGAAATTGCATGAAGTTTTCTGAAGGCAGAAATGGAAAGAAATTAATGTTTATACCTAACATTCTATCCGAGTACTGAAAAAAGTATTCGCTTTCAATAACTGATAGAATACTTGTTAGCCCTTATACAATAATTAGTCTATAACGATTGTTGAGGAAAATTTTGCGTACCTACTTAACAACGTACCTTTTTTTATAATAAGCACGCACGCAAGGGGTTTCTATTCCCTTTTTATGCCAAAGCACAGTGCGGGCGTTAGGAAAAGTAGGATAGATGGAGAGGGTTTAGGATGAGGTGTCGGTTTAACATTGGTCTTGAATTCTTGAACATTGCAACCACTTGGGAAAACAAAGTGTGGAAGAGAGTTCCACATTCGCGTAATACGGCTAAAGAATGATTCCCTGAACAATGACTGTACGTCCGAAGTTGGGCTCGAGGGTGAACTGATGGGCATTCCTAGAGGCGCGGGTGTTACGGTTGAATATCTTAAGGGGAGTTGCAGTAGCCCGTAGCTTAGTTGGTAAGTGCGTTGGCTGTCTCAACTTTGGCGTTCGGAATCGGCGTTAAATTGTAGGTCCCCTCAATTCTTCACACGCATTCAGAGAATTGTTGATGAGAGTAAGCCACTTAGGCCTTGGCTCTTCAAGAGCTGTCGCGCCACTCTATTTTTTTTTTTATTTCTTAAGGGGAGGAATGCAGCTGGCTCTTAATTTAATTTAGTTGATTTGAGGGAAGAAAAAATCTGTCATATCAAATCGGCATTCTGGGTAAAACTCCTTTAATGTTCCTTTTACCAGAAAATTAGTAGTGAAACATACATTTTGTGCCGGTAAGGTCTTTGAATGGTTTGAAAGGAGTCAAATTCATAGTATTTGCTATGAATATTTTGTAGTCCTGCCCTTAACCATCATTCCTGATCAGAAATATGTGGAGTATTTGGAAATATTTTTTTCAGGCAAAGGGCAAGCAGTGGAGAAATAAAGAAGGACACATAGATATTGTTTGAGCTCGCTGAAGAAGTCAAAACAACTTCCTAAAAAAATAAATGCCCAATTAAGATTTAAACAAATTGTTAAAAAATCAAGGAGGGTTTGGAAAAGGCTAACTTTCATTTGACGTCAAAAATGACAAAAAAAAGTGTTTACAAAATGAATTTTAAAAAAATTACAAACGAACTTCTTTGATTAACCGGACGCTAACCGAAAGGGTCGAAAACGCTGTTTCGAATAAAAAAAAGGCCTGCGGGAGTGGGATTTCTTCTTAAATATTTAAACTCAACTATAAGAATTTCCCTTTTTCGTACTGCACAGACACTTTTCTCAATTTAACAGATCCAAAAACTTGAAGACAGTGACAGCAACCAAACTCAAGGCGTGAAGCTGATGAATGGAAATTGTAAACGATACACAATTCACTTATTTTATTTTCTTACAGACAGTCAAATGTAAAACAAAAAAAATTAATTCACTAATTCGTAAGAAGGTTCACAAAACATCTGAGTTTTTTTTTCTTTTAATTTTTAATAATAAATCAAAATTGTTTAAACTTTTTAACAGTAACTTTACACTTTATGTAAAAATACCTTTAAAAAAATAATTCGAATTCAATTTAAAACAGAAACAACAATATTTTCGAAGGGCTTTTGTAAATGAAAATAAAAAAGTTAACAGAAAAAAAATCACTTTTATTTTATTTTTTATTTTTTTTATTTTAGAAAACAAAACAACTTCACATACCTGGCACATTTTTTTAAGAAAAAAACTGGTTATGTATTTTAAATCTGGACCGCACTTAAATTCTCAAAAGAAAATTCCGAACAAATTTGCAAAAATCAACGAAAACACAAAAGAAAGTCGTGGGTTAATACTAATCAAGAGTGACAACAGAAATTAACTTCGAGGGTCAGTATTGTTCTAAGCTCAAATAACACTTCTAAAACATCCTGTTGAATGTATCTTATTTGAAATTGTGAATCGAAAAGCTTTGGCACATGCCTTTTTATACCATCGCCCATGATTGGTGCTGTAGCCGGCAAAGCAATCACACAATTGATGAATTGAAATGCTTAAACAGATAGTAGAATTAATTTGTTGTTATTTTTTTTTGTCTTTTGCTTTTTGTTTGTTGTTGTTGTTGTAGGAATCCTTGCTTTGCCATGAATGATGTTTGATCTAAAACAAAAAACCAAAAAAAAAAAATAAGAAGCCAACTGTTGCAAAAATTGTTACTTTTGTGACGGTACCACCGACGGGGTTTCCCACTTTAGGGGTTTGTTTGTCGGTTGACTCCTCTGCCACCCATATAAGCGCTCCATCAACCCATTTGGAATGCTTATGTATGAAACAGTCGGATATTGGGGCGTCATACCATCGCGCAACAGGAATTAGGCTCGATTGCTTTTGTCAATGAAACGAATAAGTGATCACAAATTGGCTTGTGTTGAGGAATTATAATTGATTCGAAACGAAGACGTTCGTGGGTATTTGTGGGAATTCCGTTGCGCGCCCACTTTCATTTGGTCTTTGGGGAAAATGGGAACACGTTGAATTGTGCGATAACTTAAGGTTGAGGTTGCGAAAGATTTTTTTTTTTTTGTTTCTTGTTGTTGAAGATAATAAGACATCCTGCTGATTTTGATGATCTGTTGAATAATAATTTTAAGATGGCATAGTTAACTGTTTGCGGATGGTGTTGTTGGAGAGATGTGTTACGACATCTTTTAAGGGTTAAAGGGGAGTTTTTATCGTTGTCTTGAGTGTAGGTTATGGTTGTTATCTTATCTTCTGATGAAGAGGTTGACTTATGAATGGATCGATGTGAAGATGTCATAAATGAAAGAGTAGGTATTTAATTTAATAATAAACACCACATGAAGCCTTTGGTTCTGTAGGTACAAACTCATTAAGGAAGAGGGTAAACGAGGCTTAATAGCTTCGTTTATTTTAGAATCAATTAATTAACGTCATAATATGAACTTATTTAATTTGCTTCGAATCGAGTATGTATAACCCTATGAAAAACTATAAGGCCGATTTATAATAGTCGATGATTTAAGACAAATTTATCGTTCACAAAAAATCGTGCATAATATGAATTAATATTACAGTAACTAAGAATTCATCGACTCCCCTCAATATGACTTCTTCCAACTACCAGCAAGTTATTCGTGAAAATTCTGACAATTTGTTGAATTTGACAGTTTGGAGGCTAAAAACACAAACAGGCTTTAGCTTTGCCTGAAGTTTACGAGTTCAGCCATAGGACTTCAATGCTTGTTATCACAATGAACCTTCGACCTCACGTTTCGTACCCGTACGTAACGTGACACGTGAGACGTGACTCCAAACGGAAGCTCTAGTTCAAATATGCTGACAGCTCAACAACTGTTAAAAAAAAAGTACACAAACAAAATAATGATAGAGGGAAAACTGTCATTCAAAGCAAACTCGAAGCGGGTGCATCGTAACGCAGAAAATGCCAACGCTGAAGCGTGTTTGTGATTCAGCCCTTAAAATGCCCTGACTGTATTTCGATTTCCTTTTTATCAATTTTTAAATGAGAACCTATGATCGTAATAAAAAGGTTATTGACATTCATTCATAAGTGCCAACCTCAACATGGTGATAAAATGTTTAATCAAGTAATCACAAGGACTAATTACATTTCAAGCTGACAAGAATTGACAAAAGATTAGATTTTGTGTTTCTAATTATAAATGTCAAACCCGATATCTCCCTTTGAATACGCATTGTTGTGAAATAAGATTTT
The DNA here is from genome assembly GCA_943590905.1 of Sphaerophoria taeniata. NCBI lineage: Eukaryota > Metazoa > Arthropoda > Insecta > Diptera > Syrphidae > Sphaerophoria > Sphaerophoria taeniata. The sequence goes on from OX016541.1 coordinate 151,888,773, forward strand.
CCAGATAAACTATTTTTTGTGAATACTTTTTTTGTGCCTACGAATATTATTGTTAATTTTATTTCTGAACGATTGTAGGTTCTTTGAATCGAAAAATCCGGATGAACACTTCACTTAAATAGCAAATTGTAAACATTGTACGCCTTTTTAGTCTGAAAGCCTTGTAGACAAAATAATAGCAAAAATGACTCTTTACAGACAAACATTTTCTAGGAATTTCAAATCGATATTACCCACTAACCTTTAAGGCAGGCCACCCATAGAATACGGCAATCTGTTAACGTCAACGTTTTCAACTGACAGCTCTACAGATGATTACAAATATTCTTATGGAACGTGTCCTATGAAAGTGTCGGATGAGACGGATAGAGTTGATTAATTTTCTACTTTTTTCATCCGTTCATCCGTTGACAGAGAGAAAAGCAATGGATGATCAAAATTTCGCGCAAAAAGTCATTTTGACACAACTTTAATACTTTGAAATTCTTGAAGGTTTGTAGGTTTTGTGGTTGATTTTTGATAGTCACACGAAGCAAATCAAGATGTCAAAGTATAAAAAGTATTCTATGCGACTGTTCTATCTGTCACTTTACAGCAACGTAACGTGAACGGCGAACGTTGGCGGGTTACCGGATTCTAAAGGTCAAGTCTTCTTTCACTAGTTTGAACAGCAAATCCAAAATGTCTTTGCTCATCCGCACTGCCACTTTAAATTGTTTCGGTTCATAATTACAATTCATCAAAATTTCGTGCGAAAAATCCATTAATGTCGAGGTCCTGGAATAAGGGACCTAAAAACGTCGCTGCTTTGCAATTTTTGCTTAGTATAGAAACAAAAAACAGCGTCTCTAAATTGTCCGCCTGTATTACAAAAATCAGAGTTTTATGGGAAATGTTGTCCATTGCCAACACCATTGTCCATTTGCAAATGTTTGTCCTCGTTTACATAAGTGGATGCTACTCAACCGTTAAGACCTCAAACAGGATGTAATTAGTCTCACAATTACGTCCCGTTTCAGCTTTACCTGAGAACGTACACGAATACCGTGACGGATTGATTCTTCATCAATCATCATATTCGACAATTTGGAGTATTTTACATGAAGATCTCCGCCTTAAACCGTAAAAAGTTCGAATTGTGGAAGATGTAAACCCAGAAGATTTCAATTCGCATCGAATTTTCAGTGAATATGCTCTGGAAAAACTCAATGCGTGCAAAGTGAAATCAATGGGTCCACTTCCGTCCGAAAAAAAATCGAATTGTCCCTTTTTTTACTTTAAAAAACAAAAAAATCAAAAAATGTTAAGTCCTAGTGACAGTCTGACAGTCATATTGCGGACATTGCGATTTGCGAATTGTGATCCATTTCATTACAGAAGGTATGAAACCAGCCACACGCAGATTTCGTTTGAAAGTTTCAACAGAAGCAACTGACGTATTTTACATTCCATTAGCATTAAGAAAAGAGATTCCCTCTTGACTTGAATTGACTAGATCCAAATGGTAGAGCAAGAAATTTGTGTAAGTCACATACATAGATAGTTTTAAATAATTCCAAGATCTTAAGGGTATGGGTATATCGATTCAATGAAATAGAAAACGGAATTGTATAAAGAAGCTCAACAGGAAAGGAGATCTGTAAAAAAAATAGGTTTTTTTTTTTTGTCATTGCAATTGATCAACTTCGAATTAACATTAGGTACCTATTCCCGTTTTTTTCCATATGTTAAATGTACATGAGCATCAAATGAAAGTGACTATAGGTGGAGACGACTTTTGATATTTGCATGCGATGTGTTCCAATTTGAAGAAGGAAATTCCTTCTAGGTTCTAGAGTTTCATTAAATTTTCATTCGTGACGAGAAGAATTTGAATCAGAAACATACGAAAAACGATAAAAGACGAAGTTCTGATAGAAAATTCACTTTTATGTGTTAAGCGAAAGTAAGTTTGGAGTCGTGATTTAACTGTACCTACGTATGGACTTCTAAAAATTGGAACAAAGCCTTTTGTTCGAAACTTTATTCTAAATAATTCTCAATAACAGATTTTCTTTTTTTCAAAATTAAATATTAATCAATAGCCGCCGTATTCAAGGCCTTAGTTAAACTAGTGAACAGGTATGTTTGAATGTTATTTTCTGTAACGGCAAAGTAGAAGTTATTTGCAAGTCAAAACTCTACTTGAACGCAAGTGTCTGGGAGGCTAAAAAAACACATTTACAATTTGATACCTAAACAAAAACATACTACTTCTCGATTATTCTGTTTTCACTAACGACGCATAGTTTTGATTTTGTCTTCTAAGATTTTAAACCAAGAATTGAAGATTTTTTGTATAAATACTTTCCTAAGATGCCGTGCCAAATGGCCATGTGCCATAAGGCCATATTTTGAAAAATGGCCATATGACTCATTGTGTAAGAGTCATATGGAAATATTCGATCATATGTCACTTTTGACTTTTCTAAATCGTAATTTGGCCATATTTACTTGCGACTTTTTGGAATAAATAGTCACTATAGAAAACATTATGAATAGACTCTGATTTATTTAGGAATTAGATGATATAGGTTAGGTTAGGTTAGGTTAAAGTGGCTGCGGATACAGGATCCACACACTTAGGCCAAAAGAAAAGGCCCATTGTGATACCACATGAATCGAGAGAATTACTTCTTACTAGACGAACCATTTTGAGCTTTTTATAAAGCGAAAAAGATATTTGATATCCTTGTTAGCTAGTTCACTGGGATTATCGTAAAAATATTCTCCCAGATGAAGTTTGCGTCTTAGGGAAAGAGCAGAGCATTTGCAGAGAAGGTGAGAGATTGTTTCCTTTTCTTCTTCATTCATACAGCTCCTGCAGAAGTCATTTAAGGCTACACGAAGTCGTATTACGTGTCTGCCTGTAGGACAGTGAAATCTGCTTTCCATATGAGTTTTGTGGCTGCGCACGTTGGTAAATTATACCACCTAGAGTTCGTTATCGTTATAAGGCTCTTTCTTTAAGGCTAGGTTTCCCATTGAAAATTTCGTTGGTGTTTTGCGTAAAACTGTGTAGCTCCCAAAATATTCCGAATATTTAAATGAAATAAACAAGTATAGATTATAGATTTAATAAGCTAAGAAGTTATTTAGCTAAAAAAAATATTAAAAATGTATTTCATCACAAAAGGGTCATGCATAATGAAAAATTATGAAATTTTTGGAGACGTTTGCGGTGGAAAAGTTTTGTTGCCTTAAAAATTCATTTTTTATTCTTTTTATATTTTTTATCTATTCTTAAAATGTCTCACAACTCAGTGACGTGGCTTTTTTTTTAATATTTTGTCCAGTTTCGTCAAAAAAAATTGACAAAAACACGAAAAATGGGGAAAATTTAACAAAAGTAGGTGTGATTTATTTGGAATAATTTCTAAAGTAGAAAAGATAAAAAATTGAAAATATTTTTTTTTATATTGTCGAAATGTACATAATATCACATTAATTTTTTAATTTTTTTATATATTAATTTACTAAATTTTTTTGGAGTGCAAAATAAAAAAATGCATGTTTTTCTTAGAATATTCTGCGGTGAACAAGATTCCAGCCCCATTTAGTTTGATTCAACAACAAAAGTATTTTTTTATGAAAATTGAATATTTCTTTGACTCAGTAACGTTTTTAGAAAAAAAAGAAAAAAATTAAAACATATTTAAAAATGCATTTAAAAAAGTCAATATTTGTGTATCAATTATGAGGAGAATACAGCAAAAAATATTTTCAAATATTTTTTTTATTTTTTTTTCATATTTTTATACAGAAATCAGAAACCAAAATCATTTTACGATTACCCGTTTATTTTATATTAATATTCGAAAATGGGTAATTTTTTTAGATTTTTACAAGAAAAATCGCGTTTCCTCACACACACTAAGGCACTCAGTTCAAACGAATTGAACTAGGTGGCGTTGATTTATATTTCATTCTCTTCTCTTTCTTTTTTTTCATAGGATAGAGAGAAAAAATTCTTCATACCAAACGTTCTCATAGAATTCGTTTGAGAATGAAAATTCATTTTTTTTTAAACTATCGTTTATGATATGCAGACATATAGATAGGCAATAATTGTGATCACTTATTATGTACTTTGTAGGTATTTGATGAAAACGCTGTTTTGAATACCTGCCTACATTTGTCATATTTGCATTCATTCATTTCGAATATGGGAATGCGCGTATTTTTTGAAAATGGGTCAAGTGCAATGGCTTGAGAAGTAAAATACCTGTTACGCAATGAGGAAACGATCTTTTTTTTCGGGGTGGTTTGTGCCATTTCTTATTATTATGTAAAGGGTTTTGTTTCTTTTTTGTTTTTTGTTTTGCTTCTGTTTTTTGTAGCAATAACATTTTTTCCTCTCGTTTCTCTATGCTGGTGGGATCGTAATATCCTTTTAGAAGAAGAACAAACCTGTTACGCAATGAGGAAAGGATTGTTTTTCGTGGTGGTGTGTGCCATTTCTTAGGATTATGTAAAGGGTTTTGTTTTTTGTCGATGATTTGAATTATGGTTCTTTCTTTGAGATCTTTGTTTAGAGAATTATAAGAATTATAAAATTCAATCTAATGTCTAATCTTGACCTAATCTTGTATTGTTTTTGTATAACAAAAGATTTTATTTTGCAGTAGTACATAAAGGTAAAGGTACAAAAAAATAATTTTTGATTTTGGAATCATTTTTCTTCATAATATTATTGAGGCAATCACTTTTTTGATTTTTCTATCATCGTAAAATCATGTTTGATCAAAATGTCGTCTTAAACTTTTTTAATTTTTCATAGCTTGTCAAAAAGTACCTACGTCTCTTTATAGATAAATATAAAGATGAAACCAAAGAAAATTAAAATCGTTCATCAGGAACCTAAAAAAAGAAACAATTCGAACACAAATGTCATCAAACCTCAAAACCATCATAATCCCAAATTACAAAATTTGCGAAGAAAAAAGAAAAACAAGAATTCATGAATGCTACTCCTACTCTAAGTGCACATAACATAATACGTATGTAGAATGTAGATGCATTTTTGTGTATGTTCACGCCACTGTTTACAATTCCACATAGTAAATAGATACATGTGAAAATACCTCTTTTTTCATCCCTATTTTGTGGACCTTCGTAAGCGAATCTCATATCGCTAACTGAATTCTGAGTGAGCAGAGAAAAAAACAAAAACTAGAAAACTAGAAATTTCAATTCAAGTGGCTATGTGAGACGGAAATAAAAAAAAAGAAAGGGAAATATTCACTAACACTCGTGCATGCTTTTACACGAGCTCGGAGTTCAAGAAAAAAGGAAACCCAGTCTTAAGCATATAAGTTTACATGTAGCTATCGGTATACCTATCTTTTCCCTTTCAGGTGAGATGGGTATGACGATTCCATTTTTAGCGAGTTCATTGGCTCTACAATTTCCTATGATGCCTCTGTGGCCGGCACCTAACAGAGGTGAATATTAAATTGCTGCGCCATCTCCATAAGAGATGATCGACAATCGAGGACCGTTTGAGAGTTGGTTGAGACACCGTCGAGAGATTTTATAGCAGCCTGACTGTCCTGTTAGAGAAGATGCGGATATCAGAAGTTGATATCACGTTTTCCCTTGACAGAATAGAACCTCTTTGAGCGCTAAAATTTCCGCTAGGAAGACGCTATTATGGTTTGGGAGGCGGAATGAGAGGCTTAGATTAAGCTCTTCTAAGTACACACCAACACCATCATTTGTCTTGGATCCATCTCTATAAAAATGAATGCTTCTGCTTCCAGAAATTCTTTGTCCTCTCATTAGTCTCATTTGTCCGCCTTGGGGATGAATACTACCTTTACTTCTCTCTACCGCTGTGGTATATGGACCAGATCTAGACAACTTTTGAAAATTATCTCAATGATGGGCAAAGTTATATTGCTGGTATGTTGTAGCTCAGCTGATATGTTTTGATCTGGGCCTGGAGATGTGTAAGGTTCGAAACTATTCAGAGCCCATGTCAATGTTTCTTCTGTAACCTTGAGGAAAAGTTAAGTTAAAACCAGACCTGGGAGGGTTTGTTGTATTAACGGATTTGAAGCTATCTGGGAAGTGCGTTTCGAGTAGCAGGTTTAGCGTTTCTTGTCAAGAGTTACCATGTACCATCTGAGTTCTTAAGACAACTGGGGCATGGTTGGATTTGTCGAGAGAATCTTCCTTAATTTCGATGCCTCCGAAGATTCTTTTATTGAGGTGGATCTCCATGGGGATCTTTTGGCTATTCTCAGTTCTTTTGTATACTTTTTGAGGAATCCCAGTCTCGGGGGCATCTAGGCTTTTTTGCAAGATTGAAAAGTCTTCTTCAACCTTTCGTTAGTGTGTCTAGTTCAGCACCCCACCAGTATGGTTTCCTCTTTCCCCGTAAGGGGGCAGTCAGTTCACATGGCTTTATTGAGGGCTGCTGTAAGCTCATCAACTTTTTGGTCGAGTTCAAGAGCGCATAAGGGAGGATCAAAAAGTTCTGGTTTAATCAGACTTTTTAGGGTTGTCCTATATTTTGGCCAGTCTGTTTTCCGATAATTCCGGAATTGGATTGGTTTTGGTGATTCTTCGATTAGGGTGAATTGGACGTATCTATGATCACCGAACGAGTGCTCCTTTGATACCCAATTCAATATTTTATTCAAAAGATGTATCGAGACATGCCGTGTAAAATCAGTTATATTTTTTCATCTCCCTTTTCATCGAACTCTATATGGCTTAAAGGAACCTGTTAGCAGAATGCTACGTTAGTCAAATAATACTCATTGCTTCGATCCACGTCTTTCTAAATCCGTTCTCTATTAGTTGATAGGTCAAAAGGAAATCCTTTGACTCACTGTTGCTCAAAAAATTATTCATGTATGTATGTATGTATACGTGCACGTGCTCTTCCTCTTACTTCAAATTCAAATTGAGATCTCTGTGCTTATTCTCTCTTTCAATGGTAAATGGTTCCTATCAATATTATTTTTGCCATTTCCGGTTAGATCTATACAAAAATTCATTTCCAGAATTGCATGTTTCCGTTTGCTCGTTTGAAATAGTAATTTACCGCTCTTCCAATCACTTTTTCAGTAAACGTTTGTCATAAAATTAAAATTCAAAAGTGCGGCGAATTGAAAAGGCCAGTTCCAGTTGAATGATTGAGATATTGGAGCCCTAGGGGCTTTATATATGTAAGAGGGATAAGAATCTCAGCTGCGATGTTTATTTTTTATTCCCGAGATGAACATTTTTTGGATGCGATTGCAACCAGTCATTTTGACGTTATTGACACATGAACAACAACAATTTGAAATGTCACTCTTAGCTTTATCACTGAAAACTGAGAATTATGTTCTTAAGTCCAAGTGACATTGAAAATGAGATCTCAGTGATATTTTTGTCAGGTGGAACTGGTCTATTTCCTGCCATTAAACTGTCATTCTTTTTGCTTTTATTTTTTTGTTTTGCCCCAAAAATTTGTTGTTAAATAATTCAAATGTTTGAAAATGAGTATATCTGCAATTTCAGTAAACAAATTCCAGCTATTCAGTGTTTGGTTGCGTGATTTCAGTGCAGTTAGAAGCTTGTCAACAACCTCAATCCTCCTTTTACATAGAGAAGCGTAAGCTAAGTTTAATAATTAATGAAATTAGGTGTTTTTAGCGTTTTCTTAAGTGTGATTATCATTTGGTCAGCGAGTGCAATTTGTCTGTTTTTGAAAAATTCAACTAAACATTTTGCTTGATGTCATTTCAACAACACCAACATATCGTTATCGAATGAGTTTTGACAGTTGTATTAAAGCTGTTACTTTTGATCATTTGAATACAGCGGGTTTCAAAACCCGTCGTAACTCACGGAACTCAACAGTTACGAAAACGGACATGTTTTTTATCTACTTGAGATTCTTCCATATTTCCAAATATTCAACATCGAAATCATTTCACTTGAAACTTAAACTTATTTCATTTTCCTTGATATTAACCTTTATTTTTGGTTTTATTTTTAAAGATGCAAGGTCTTAGTTGTCGGCGCAGGCTGTGGAGGATGCTCTATGGCATCAAAGCTCTCCTCAATACTGGGAACTAAAAAAGTTTGCATTTTAGAGCCAGCAAACGTAAGCTATCATCTCGAAAAATGGAAAACATATATTTCTTTCAGAAGATATATCCTCTACAGAGACACTACTACCAACCAATGCTCGCATTAATCGGAGGTGGACTAAATCGTTTAGAAGATTCGTACCGACCGATGGCCGATGTCCTTCCCGAGAATGTCAAATGGATTAAAGAAAAAGCTGAAGAATTTGACCCAAAAACGAATACCGTTACAACATCATCTGGTCGACAGCTAAAGTATGACGTCCTCATCATTGCCACTGGAATCCAAACGAATTTCAATAAAGTTTGATTTTGTCTTTTGCCGTTTAAACCTTACAAATAAAAAAGTTAATTGCTCTAGATTCCTGGTCTCGCAGAAGCTCTCTCAATCCCGAATGGAATGGTCGGTTCCATTTATTCACCCGCACACGTCATTCGAACATACGAAGCCATACAAAGAATCAAAGAAGGAAATGCAATTTTTACAAGTCCAGGATCGAACATTAAGGGCCATGGGACACCACAAAAAATAATGTACATTGCTGAACATTACTTTCGAAGAGTAAGTTAGGTTCTAATCGAGGAAAACCTACAACTCAGCCATTATGTGTTTGCTCATTTAATGCGCCTTCTTCCTCATTGTCAGCACAAGAAACGAAAAAAAATCAATGTCATTTACAATACTGGCTTGTCAGTTTTGTTTAGGGTCAAGTATTATGCTGACGCACTATGGCTGATTGCCAAGAAACGCAAAATCAATGTGAATGTGGGTAAAAATCTAATCGAAGTGCGTCCGGAGGCAAATGTGGCTGTTTTTGAACATTGTGGCAAACCTGGAGTGACGACCGAAATGCAGGTAAATCGAAAAGAGTTCGAGTGTCAGTGTGTTGAAATTAAAACGTTCGCCTGCCTGCAGTATTCAATGCTTCACGTTACCCCGCCGATGAGTACCCCCGTTGAATTGTCCAGATGTTTGGAGTTAGTCAACGCCGAAGGATACGTTGACGTGAACTGGAACACATTGCAACATGTCAAATACGAGAATGTATTTGCCATTGGAGATTGCTGCGGAACACCAAATGCAAAGGCAGCTTCTGCTACCGGTAAATAAACGGACAGCCTTTTAGACAGATTTTATAGATTCTCTTCATTAGTCGCCCAGTCCATAGTGCTTCAGGAGAACATCATGGATTTCCTCCATGGCGAAAAACTTAGAGGATACTACAACGGTTATGCGGCTTGTCCTATCCTGACCGGATTGAATCGAATGATGCTAGCTGAATTTGACTATACGTTTACTCCGTTGGAAACGTTTCCATTTAAACAGAACAAGGAGCGCTATTCGATGTTCTTGGTGAAAAAGTTTTTGTGGCCTTTTATTTACTGGAATTTGGTGTTGCCAGGCTATTGGAATGGCCCAGAGTCTATTCGAAAACTGTTTAAGTTCGGTACTAAAAAGAAATAAGAAATTAGGCCAGTGCCACCTGACAAGATCTCACTGAGATCTCAATGTCACTATGAATGAGGCAAAGTCATTTGGTGGAACATAATTTTCAGTTTTCTGAGAGTGAGGATTCTCAGTTCACAGCTGAGATTTTTCGTTCCACTCTGGGATCCCTGAGATCTCAGTGAGATGTTGATAGGTGGATCTGGCCTATTAGCTTCAACCCAAACTTTCATTTTCTTATAATTCAGGTCATGTGATTCTAATGTATGTCTATTTATGTATTTTGTTTTTATTTATTGTAATAAATTGAAAAAAAGAAAGAAAAAGCTTGCTTTAACAAGTACCTACCTACAGGTTGAAAGACCCACGAGAAATCAATTGAGTTTTCGAGCCCAGAATTGAAGACTTTTGAAACCAATTATAAGAAAATCTGTTGACTCACTGTAGCTTTGAGTACATTATGCACTTACTCTTACTTTAAATTGATATATCTGTCTGGGTTGCAAAAGTCGATACAATTGTACTTTTTTCGATACACTTGCCTCACCTTAATAATTCAATAATGCACTTCCAGGCCACAGATGAGTTAAAAAGGGAGATTGGAAACCGAGCTGTCAAAATGACAATGCCTACAAGCTGTGGACCATAGTTACTGCGATAGTATGCGTGTTTTTACCAATACTATCACAGTAAATATGGTCTAATCAACTCATTTTTGTTGCTGTTTTTTTCTCATTTATTCACAGAAACGAAGTAACAGTAAAATAAAATTTGCTGTATCCGTAAAACGTAAGTCAGTTTCCGATCTCTTTTTATCTCTGTTCCAGGCTTTCACTTGATGTAATATTTTTACCAAAATCCATATCACCAAGTATCATTTTTCTTAACGCACTCATTTGTTGCAAGTCAATAAAATTGCTAGTTTGGCAACACGATCAAATTTCACAAAATGAGACGTCAAGTAACGACGCAACATGTAAGCCGTAGACATCATCTGTCTTTATTATTTGTTTTCATTCGGTTATCCATTTACCGTTTACAATTTGTTGCGATCGTAACTGCAATGAAAAATAAAAATTAGAATTTTGCTAGAGAAATAATAAAAAGTACCAAACAAGAAAATTTACTTAACTTCGTTCTCGGTCGGCAGCCCTGTGTTCCACGAAAGCGTAGTGATTCTGCCAAGAAATTGAATTAATTGGATATAGCTACATACAACATAATTTTGACACTATTTTTTATACCAAACTACATTACTAACTTTACTGGACAAAACGATACAAAAACTAGACACGAAAAACATTTATTTATTACAAATTAACATAAATTACCATAGACAAAATACTTATATTGACGATGTCAGCCATGATGAAATTAGGTTTGAAAACAGAAGTTAAGTTTTTAAGTTGTGCAGTGCCAAGTCCGAATATTTTTCATTTTATTTTTGTTTTTGTGTTTTGCCGTGATTTAACTGGTCACCAAACGAAATCCAAACCAGGGCCATAAATTACCAATAAATAAGGCAGCGATATAATTGTGAGTCAAAGACATATAAAAGTGCTGGTTATTTGGCGGTCAACCAAAGGTCGTGGCCGCCAACCCTTTTTTGTTTGTGGAGAAATTTTGTGACCGCTAAGTCGATAAGGCCAACAACAAAAAGAAGGCCAATAATAAAAACCAAAAGCCGAACGAATAGAAGCCGAACGGTCGATAACGGCCAAAGTGCAGAAACACAAAATTGCATTCGAAGTGGTTAGGGTGACCATACCAAACTTTTTTTGGCAAAACAAGAAAAAAATTTGATTTCGATTTTTTGGTAAATTTTCGAGTTCCGGACCGGAGCCGATCAAAACAACAACAACCACATCAATACCTACAACAACAACAGCAACAACAAAAAGTGATTTTTTTTGGCGTGGCATTTTTATTTTTATTTGTGCATGCATTTTAAAATTTAAGTTTCCTTTTTTGTATTATTTATTTTTTATCCTTTTTCGTTACAAATTTTTATTTTGTTATATACAGGGTGTCCCAAAATTCAACGATAAGCCGGATCCAGGGGGTGGCCCTATTTATGACTGCATGGAAAAAAAATATAAAAAAAATCAAACGCCATTTTGTTTCAAATTACAACAAAAAATGTAAATTCTCAAAATAAAAAAATGTCTCTTGACATTTTTTGCTACTGTGACCACAAATTTTCATTAATTTTTGATTTTATATTTTTATCAGAATCTTAGAACATATAGCATCCTTTCCTAGTTTCCAAAAATTCCAAATTGTTAGCGGTTTTTCCACGACAATTAATCAAAAAAGTTTTTTTCCATAAAATTTTAATTTTTTTTAAGTTTCAGTCCACTTTCAGTCATCGTGGTTATAAAAAAATGTATGGACACTACCATGGCGTCTTTTTTAAAAAATTGGCGCAGGTTATCAAGATTCTAAAATGGTATGACACTTTGACTAAACTTGCCAGAAAAAGAAGTAATGCATACTTTTTCATAACAACAACCGATTTTCAAACAAAAAATTTGTTCAGAGAAATCACTTCACTTTATGGAAAAAAATTGGTTTTCTGATGCGCTTTCTTCAAAATTTAGTACGATCTGTTTCCACTGTTTTTTTTATTCCATTAATGTGTTAATTTCAAGTGTGATTTTGAAATTGTGTACTAGTTTTTGAAAAATCCTTGAACTTTCATCATTTTTATCATGCCATTGCCGTATGCCCCCTTGGATACGTAAACATGCACATAGTGTACGGAGAATGCCGGTGCAATGCTAATTCTGCTACTCGAATATACTGAGAAAGGTTTAAAAATGCTGGAAGATATCCAAATTATCGGGTTTTTATAAATGTGCATCAAGAGGTTTTGGAAGGGCGTTTAGAAAGAAGAAGTGCTAGAAGACCAAGAGCAGATGGTATTGACAATTCACGGAAACTGAAAACAATTCAACAACATCGTATATTGATGCAGGTGGCAAAAAAATCAAACATTTACTGTAAAAAATAAATAAAATATATTTGTACTCCTAAATGGCACTTATGCATTTTTTCTTATTTAGAATTTTTGTATTTTAATTAAATGAACATTATGAATATTTAAAATAAACAAACAGAAAATATTTGGGCCCAAATAAAACGTGCTTCATTCTGAAGACTTATAGGGAAGTGATTTATTTGAATAGAAAAAGTTTTTGAAAATCGGTTGTTGTTATGAAAAAGTATGCATTACTTCTTTTTCTGGCAAGTTTAGTCAAAGTGTCATACCATTTTAGAATCTTGATAACCTGCGCCAATTTTTTAAAAAAGACGCCATGGTAGTGTCCATACATTTTTTTATAACCACGATGACTGAAAGTGGACTGAAACTAAAAAAAAATTAAAATTTTATGGAAAAAAACTTTTTTGATTAATTGTCGTGGAAAAACCGCTAACAATTTGGAATTTTTGGAAACTAGGAAAGGATGCTATATGTTCTAAGATTCTGATAAAAATATAAAATCAAAAATTAATGAAAATTTGTGGTCACAGTAGCAAAAAATGTCAAAAGAAATTTTTTTATTTTGAGAATTTACATTTTTTGTTGTAATTTGAAACAAAATGGCGTTTGATTTTTTTTATATTTTTTTTCCATGCAGTCATGAATAGGGCCACCCCCTGGTTCCGGCTTATCGTTGAATTTTGGGACACCCGTATATATATATTTGGATTTTGTTTAATTGCCTGTGATTACCAAGTGGGGGAGTGGGTGACTTCTGGGCGTTCCCGAATCGCGGACCCTTCATTGGTGGGGAAATCGGGTGTGGAATCTTCATTTACTTAGAGCTCTAGGGAAATAGGGTTACCATCCGCGTTTTTCTAGTAGTTTTTTTTTGTGCGCCGAAAATTAAGGGCGGTTAAAATTTTTATTTGACAATTCGTAACGTGACGTAGTTCACATTTTCCCTTGGAAATCCAATATTTTTGGAACCTTTTCATTTAGTTTTTTTTTGGGCTAAAATCATATAAGCCATACGAAAATAAATTCAAATATACACAGTAAACGAAACCTTAAAAAAAAACCATAAAAATCATACAAAAAAATCATAAAAATACAAAAATACAAAAAAAAGTTAAAAATACAAAAAAAAATACAAAAAAAATTTAAAAACATAAAAATACAAAAAAAAATCTTTAAAATTTAAATTTAGTAAAATAATTTTAGGATTAAGCTTCATTTTGAATGTTATTAGTTTTTTGATAGTTTTTATTACGATTTTTTGTTATTTATTTATTTATTTATTTATTTATTTATTAACTTTTCGTTGTTTATTTATTTATTACTTTTTTGTTATTTATTAATTTTTTGCCTTTTTTTGATAATTAACTTATTTATTCATGTTATGTTAATTTATTTATTTATTTATTTATTTATTTGAGTTCTTTTGTTTAATTAATCATTCATTCATTCTGGTTTGTGTAAAGATCTTTTCCGTTGTTTTTCAATAAAAATCCAGATGTTCTGCCACGTCATCGGCGCGTATTTTTCATGAATGTAGCTGAGGGCCACAAGATGGCGTGCTAGGCTTTTTTATTTTCAGGGGATGTTGAGCGACGGATGATGTCCTAGAAGAGGAACAGAAGGCACCGGAGGCCGCCACCGTAATGGCGTTCGGGGAGTCCCCGGAATAATTGGCATTGGGACTCCATGGTAGGGTGGGCAAGCGCCGCCGCAACAACATCAGCGCGGTAAGAGTGAGGGTAAAGTAGTGTCCTTGTTTCGTTTTGTGTTGTCCTTTTCTTCTGGCACGATATATGTTTTTGTGTGCCGGTTCCTGTCCGTCTGGGACCAAGATCGCCTCCATATCCAACGAGCTAAGTCGCGTGTCGCTAGCGTGCTACGGACCCAGACGGGTGGCTGGGGTTATTCCCCGATGACATTTATGTCATCAGGAACCGGGCCGGCAACAAATTTTTCATTCCGTTTTGTGATTTTTGAAGACAACATAGGGAGTTAGGAGCTTCTTCTCTACTTTATACATGTGAAGCAGTCTAGCTCGGTGACCCAACTAGCGCTGGGTTGCGCCGTTTTGATACCATAAAAACTAGATTGACCTATAAAATTAAAAGAGGGACTATATAAAATTCTGAGTTTTTGTTTTGAGTTTGATTGCTGTCGATCTCAAGTTTGAAGAGGAACTGTATCAATCAGTTTAAAACACGCATCAAATCCACTTTGTTGCGTTTAGAAAGGAGATCAAATCTTTGATCGATCTTCAGTTCGGAAAGCTCATTAAGGTCATTGAAGAAGGACTTTACCAATGATTTGGCTCTCGTTTTGGCTAGGGCAGAACACTTACACAAGAAGTGAAGAACAGTTTCCTTTTCTCGCTGTATTGTGGGGAATGCCCAGCTTAGATGCGTGTTCCCCAACAGGCCAGTGTCCAGCGCATGTTGCAACGACCCTGGCTATGTCTTGCCTGGGTCTGCAAATAAGAATATTACTACGGCATTTATTGTAGGTGGGCCATATCCTTCTAGATATGATACAGTTGGTTAGGCTACTCCACCTGTGGTTTGATTCAGCGAGAAAAAATTAAAAGATCTTTCCCTTCCGCGAGTGAGCTATGAAGGGCTGATCCTTGCTTTGCCAGCTCGTAAGCCCGTTCATTGCCCTCAAAGCCACTATGACCCGGAATCCAGAGAAGTGTGACCCTGAGTCCAATGTTCATGCCCGCTAGCTCACTTCGGCATTGTTGAACTGATTTGGAGGATGATGTTGACGAGCCAATCACTTGAATAGCCACCTGACCGCTGTATTGCGGTTTTGATTTGCCGAAAAGACCTGGCGTTCGAGAGAAAAGTCTTACGAAGAATAGTTTGCCCCATTTGTGAGGAAGGACGATTCCGTAGAAGAGCTGCTCGAAACATACTTGATGACAAAAATTAAGCTTGGTAGACTCCGATGGACACCTAGCTCGTCGAAGAGGAACCGGCTCGGAAAGTCCTTTGCAGTATTATTCATTATAAGATAAATCTTGGAAGACCAAATTTTCGCTGGAAGGATGGCGTAGACCAGGACACCCAAAGCTTTGGGGTGCAGAACTGGATGGCGTCACGTCAGCCGACAATCGGGAGACATGGAAGAAGAATGTCGGCTAGTTATTCATTTCTTAAGTATGAAAAAAATTTTATTTCTTTCTTTAAAAAAAATAATTTTTATTTATTCCTCAATAAAACTTAACAAATCAGAAAATTACAATTCGGAAGACTTTTTATTTTGATCTCGAGACAATGCTGGAAAACGATTTTTCATCCCTGATCTCTGTGCGTATTCTCTCTTTACAAATTTCAACACTCAACTTATCAAACCACGTCGTCGCTCGTTCGGTTGGCGTAATCAGGTGGCAGAGATACTCTTAAATAAATAATGGAATGAAAATAGCAACAGAATTGCCGTCGTCAACTATAAATCGTTTCGATCAATATTTTTCAAAGTAAGAAAAACATACGCGATTATATTAATAGAAATGGTTCCTGTCAAAATTATAATCAACTCAGTTATTAGGCGTTTCCGGTTGCACTATATTCAAATGAAACCGTTGATTTGTATACAAATGTCAGTGCCGCACTTGCATTTTAATCCTTCCCACTTTTAAAACAACCCGGCAACACTTTACCGGTAAATATAATTCTCAAGGTCGCTCTAATGTTAGTGGGGTTCTCTTTTTATTTTTCTATTTCACAAATAGTTCGTTAGATGCCTTGCTCCAAGTGTGCAGTGAATTGATTAACTTCCTTTAAACTGTCATTTTAATGTTTTCTTGTTAAAGTGTTTTGCTGATTCAGTTTTGACTTTAAAGACAAACTTTAATATTCTGCAATGTTAGCAAACAAAGTTAAGCTACTCTCCGTTACGACGCCTGGTTTCGGTGCCGTTAGATGCTTGCAAACAATCACAGAGCAACTGTTTGAAAAAGAATCGTGAGCTACATTATGTTTAAATGATATAAAGTTGATTTGAAGTTATATGAAAAAAATTTGAGGTGTGAAAGACTGAAAGTGAATCTCATTGAGTTTAGCTAGCAACAAGTGCAGTTTGTTTATCTTTGAAAAATTCCCCGACAAAATTCCTCTGATGTCATTTGACTGTTGGCCAGCGGATATCTCTATCGTTATCGAATGGGCGATGCCAACTGGTGCAAAATGTATTAAAATTTCATTCAAATTCAATACAACGGAAGTAAAACAAACAATTTATTGTTTTGTAAGCTCTTGTGAATTGGATTCTCGAAAATTTAAAATTGATCTTTTGCGTGTATTTTCCTTTGGGCTTCCGTAGTTCTCAAAATTTGACAGTTTTAAACAAATGGAAAAGTTGTTCTTCTTTTTGGGTCTCTACTGTATTTCGAAGTACTTGATGGCTATCAAAATAGTTTCACTTGAAATTTAGAAACCGATCGATACCTATTAATTCGATTTCGTTCGAAAGCTTACTTCCTTTGCTCTGGTTAAAAAATAAATAAAAAGAGTGGCGTGACAGCTCTTGAAGAACCAAGGCCTAAGTGGCTTATATCTACTTACTTATTGTAGCGCTACAGTCCAGGTCGGACTTAACTACCTCGAAGTTAAATCTGTCTCTGCTGTAGTTTGCTCCAAAAAGTCGATGTTGGTTGTTCTTTCTTGTTGCCAGCATTAACTTGGTCTTGACCTCGTTAACTGCTAGACCAATCTTCCTGGCCTCCTCTTCCAGTTATGTCAATGTCGTCTGACTTTTGAAAGATTGTGCCTCTGGTGTTGACGTTGGAGTTTTGCACAATCTTTTCAAGAATGATGTTGAAGAAATCGCATGACTGCGCGTCGTCTTGTCTAAAACCTTTTTTGACATTAAATGGGTCCGTTAGGTTTTTCCATGACGGAACAGCGTGAGATCGCCTTGAAATCGATGAAAAGGTGCTAGGTATCTATTTGAAGTTCCTGGGTCTTCTCCAAGATCTGCCGTAGAGTGAATATTTGATCTATGGTGAACTTTCCGGTTGTTGACGAAAGGCTTCAAACGTTCACACAGCACTGCAGACAAGATCTTAAGGAGACTTATATCTCTATAGTTCGTGTAGTGCAGGAGATCTTGAGGATCAGGCATACGATAAGAAGTTTCCATTCGTCGGGAATGCTATCCTCCGATCCTGTATCTACAAGCTTCGGTTCGGGGTGTAAGACCCCTGGTATTTTGTTTTACCTTTTTTGTAAAACTTTCGAAGCTCGTTCCTGTTATGACATCCCTCTATCTCCATGATGGCGCGCTTCTCATGCTCCCTTTCTTTCTCTCTGTGAAGTTTGTGCTCCTCTCTCCTTTTCTGCTCGTAGAGCTGACGAGGTGCTCGTGTCCTTCTTTGCAGCGCCACTTTGTATGCCTCTTGTTTAGCTACATGTGCTCGCCGGCACTCATCGTCAAATCAGTGGTTTTGTTGTGGTGGCCGTGTATACCCTAGCACTTCAGAGGCGGCATCTCTGATGGCTGCTTGGTTGTGGTAGTGTGGTGCCACTGGTTCTCTATATTTTGTGCTGGCAGCAAAGGACTTCTGAGGATATTTTCGAAGACACGATCGGAAAAGGATCTAGCAATCTCATTCATGTTGGCCTTGATCGGGATATCCGCTGTAGCGAAGGAACAAGGTTGTGGTCCGAGTCGATATTGGCACCTTGGAATGTGCGGACATCTTGCATCCTAGAGAAGTGCTGTGCATGGATCGCAGGAATCAGGAGATTTCCATGTCCTCTTGTGGATATCGAGATGTGGGAATCGCGTACTTGCTACCATTACGTCGTGCCCCGCAGCGAAGTCGATTACCCTAAATCCGTTATCGGAGGTGGTGTCGCGTAGGCTATGTCGTCCGATTATTCCACCAAAGATGTCTTCTCTTCCCAGCTTAGCATTAAAATCTTCAAGGAAAATTTTAATGTCATAGCTAGGGCATTGCTCATAGATCTTGTCGAGGAGCTCGTAGAATCTATCTTTGGTGTCTTCATCCATTTCCTCAGTGGGGGCGTGAGCGCAGATAAGGCTTATGTTTATGAATTTAGCCTTGATGCGGATAATTTTGATGCGCTCATTCACTGAGTTCAAACTCTAGACCTTCCTCCTGAGGCGAGTCCCAACTACAAATCCACATCCAAAGAGACGCTGATTTTGTTCCCGATAGCAGTCGCCGTAGTAGATATTACAGTTGTTCATTTTACGTAGGCCCGGACCATCCCATCGCATTTCTTGGATGGCGGTTATATCTGCTTTATAGCAGTCAAGGGCTTCCGCTAGTTGTTCGGCTGCACGTGGTCTGTTAAGGGACCTAACATTCAAAGTGCAAAACCGAAATTCGTTGTCCTTAAATCGTTTGCGTGGGTCGTCATCATTAATTCCGTCCGTATCCGAGGTTTCCTTATGTGGCCGGGCAGTCACCCCGACGCACGACCCCCAACCTGGAGGACCAGGGTCTTTAGTTTAACTCTAAGATGAAGAGCCGGTCAAACCGCTCCTTATAGGCCTGGGCTGCTAATATGTCGTAGTAGCCCTATAAGGTGTTCACTAAGTAGTTCATCCTGACTGGAACTGTAGACGCCACCGTTGATTCTATCTTGGGAGTTCTTCCGCTGCCGCCTGTTGAAAAGGAGGCATGCCTCTCCTTTGCTGCCACAGAATCGTTCGGAATGGTTCCGGACCACAGAAAAGTAACGCCTTAAATTCGAATGAAAAAGTTGTTCTTCTTCTCGGGGTTCTACTGTATTTCGAAGCATTTAATATCCATCGTAGATGCAAAATCATTTCATTTGAAATTGAAAACGAATACCTCTTAATTCGATTTCGGTCGAAAGCTTACTTCCTTTGCTCTGGTTGGATCTTGAATTTTGCCATACCGTTCCAAATTTTATCAATCTTCGGGCGTTTTGACCAATTTCCATTTTTATATTTGGTTTTATTTTTTAAAGATGTAAGGTCTTGGTGGTTGGTGCAGGCTGCGGAGGATGCGCTATCGCATCAAAGCTCTCTTCAAAACTGGACGACGGAAAAGTTATACTTGTTGATCCAGCAGACGTAAGCCAACTATTTTCCCACCAAATGAAATCCACTTTTTCAAAAGCTAACACCCACTTTAGACACATTACTATCAACCAATGTTTTCATTAATCGGCGGTGGAATAAAGCGTTTAGAACAATCCCACCGACCGATGGCTGATGTCGTTCCCCGGAATGCCAAATGGATTAAGGAAAAAGCTGCAAATTTCCACCCTAAATCGAATACCGTTACATTAAAATCTGGTCGACAAATAAACTATGATATTCTGGTCATTGCCACTGGACTCCAATTGAATTACAGCAAGGTTCTTTTTTTAGCTTTTTCCATTCAAATATCAAAAGTTCAATCCAAAATCTTCTAGATTCCTGGTCTCGAAGAAGCTCTCTCAATACCAAATGGAATGGTCAGTTCGATTTATTCACCCAAATACGTCAATCGAACATACGAAGCCCTACAAAGGATCCAAGAAGGAAATGCAATTTTTACATATCCAGCATCGCCAGTTAAATGCCCTGGAGCACCACAAAAAATTGTGTACTTGGCTGAACATTTCTTTCGGAAGGTAAGTTAGTTCTAGCTGTGGAGGAAAACATACAAGTTTGACGAGTCTTCCTTATTGTCAGACAAACAAACGACACAAAATCGATGTTACGTACAACACAGCCCTGCCAGTTTTGTTTGGGGTCAAGCATTATGCTGACGCACTATGGCCAATTGTCAAAGAGCGTGACATCAAGGTGAATCTGAGTAGAAATCTAGTCGCGGTGCGTCCGGACGAGAATGTGGCTGTTTTTCAACATTTGGATGATCCTTCCATGAAGACCGAAGTGGAGGTAAATAGAAAAACAGAGTTCGAGTGTGTTAAAATGTAAACGTTCTACTGCTTGCAGTATTCAATGCTTCACGTTGTCCCGCCGATGAGTACCCCCGATGAATTGTCCGTATGTTCGGATTTAGTCAACGCCGATGGATTCGTTGAAGTGAACAAGAACACATTGCAACATGTCAGCTTCAAGAATGTATTTGCCATAGGAGATTGCTCCTCATCACCAAATTCAAAGACAGCTGCTGCTGCAGGTACCTAAACTGAAAGGCTTTTAAGAGAGAAAATATCAATTTTTGTTCCTTGTAGCTGGCCAGGCACCTGTGGTTCTTAAAAATGTATTGGCCTACCTCAAGGGCAAAGAACTTCAAGGAAGTTACGATGGTTATGCGTCTTGCCCTCTCTTGACCGGATACGATCGAGTAATCATGGCCGAATTCGACTACAACTTGGAACCCTTGGAAACCTTTCCAATTCCGCAGAACAAGGAGCGCTACTCAATGTTCTTAGTGAAAACGCACTTTTTGCCCGCAATTTACTGGCATTTGATGTTGCCAGGCTATTGGAATGGCCCAGCCTTTGTGCGAAACGCTCTTAGTTACTTGAAAAGCGGAACAAGCTAAAGATCTTATAAGTTTTTGTTTTGTTTTTCTTTAATTCAGGTCATGTGTATCTTAAAGTATAAACAGATTATGGAATTCATAAAAAAAAGAAGAAAATAAGTGATAGGTTGCTTGAAGAACTTCCGTGTTAAAACACTGAAATAAAGTACATGATACGCCCAGGAGGCACACACAAAAAAATATATAAAAAATCAATAAATTAGAAGGTCAATGGGGATAATCATCTCATATCTTGGATCGCTTACTGGTGTGTCCCTCGATGCCGACTGTGCATCGCGATGAAACCTCATGCGGCTGCATATTGCTGTCTCCACCTGCGCCGCCGCAGTTCGGATTGCTTGGCCTCTTCCTATGCGGCGATGGTACTGGGGATTTTTGTTTAAGACATTCGACGTCGTCGAAGATGACTTGCGCTCCACCAGCACAAGTTGGAATCACATTGCCCTTGTAGAGCTTGGTTTCGACTTCACCATCGGTGTCGGCCTGTTGCGATACCAGACAGTATTTGGTTGGCTTTCCGGTGAGGTCCTTGACATCGGGAAGTTTGTTGATTGATTTGCGATTGGGTAAGTACGGTTGTAGGATTGTGCCGAGTGGCACTGGATTTGCGGCACGATGTTCGAGCCATTTTTCGCCAGCCGATCGTGACCGACGGTGACGATTGTTGGCCACAGGAACGCCCTGAAAACGAATCCGTTACTTAGTTAAATTTACATAGATTGAAATCAATACTAACCCTCAAGTTGTTCCTGTGAGGAGTACTATTCACTTCGACTGTTCTCGTCGAAACGGTTGGCGCTTGCAAACGCAATGGCGGCACCACCGACGACGCCTTCTCACTTAAATTCTCCGAACTGTGAGAACGAACCAGGCCAGGAATGTCATCCGATTTGATAATATTCGATACCAAACGCAACTTCTCATCTTTGATACGCATTCGTTCTTGGAGTTTCTGGCGCTGTTCGCGTAGCTTGATTTCCAATTCACGGTTTTTCTTGTCCGCTTCAACGGCCATTTTTGAATTGAATTTTTTCTTTTGTTTCTCCTTTTCTTGTTCTTTTTGCGAGAGGAGATTCTGATTTTCGGATAGTTTGCGTTGCAATTCGTCCAGTTGACGCTCGCGATTACTTAATTTGTTGTTGAGGATGTCAATGGAACTTTCATGGACACGGAGTTTGTTCTCGAGAGCGATGATGCGTTCACGTTCGCTGTTGTAGACGGCTTTGAGGGATGCCAATTCGGTTTTGAGGGAGAGGTTTTCCTTTTCCATTTGCACCAAATTGATTCGGAAGTTGTCACCTAGGGAGAGCAAATGAAGGGTGAAATTTTGAGCATTCCGGAAGACGTCTTGTGACACAAGCATTTCTTGCAAGTCAAGTGCAAGGGTATTTTTGTATTGCAAAGGGGAGTCAAGCATTTCTATGATGAGTGCGATGGGACTATCTTTTGTGTGCAAAAACGAACGTGAGAATGGGGAATTGATGTCAAAAAGCTTTGTTAGTTGAGTTGCAGGTCATTGCATTCGCGCAAAAATATAAAATAATTTTAAACACCTTGAAATATTCGCACAAGGATCTGCAGCAGTTCCCTCGACGGCTTAGCCAAGCCATTGCTTGACTTAGGTAAAGAGACTGAGAGGAGGAAAGAACGCATCTCTTCGTTCTTCCGGAGAGGAGCTCAACAGTTTGTTAAAAATGTCAAGATTCTTGACACAATAAGTTCGGACAACCCCAAAGTCATATAATCAAGAGAAGTAACTTACATCTGTTCTCCAAATCAGAACACAGAATCTTCCTCTTCTCAATGCGATGCAGAAGATATTGCATTAGTTCTTGAACAGCCGAATCCCCTTCGGGACTGTCGATCTTGTAATCTGGAAACCCTGGACCCAGGGAATAAACCAAACCCAGATCGACTTCCAATTTCTTGGCGTCTGCATGCCCCAAGTCATTCAGATTGTTCACAGCAATTTTGAAGATCTTATTGGCCTTCCTACGACCTGGAGTCAGACCATAGTCCGGCTTCATAGGAGTCGCCCTGGCTATTTGGACTTCTTGTGTCATTTCTGCGAATTTCATAACTTGCTGCAAAGGGAAGGAAATTTTAGAAGCAAA
Organism: Sphaerophoria taeniata; assembly: GCA_943590905.1. Taxonomy (NCBI): domain Eukaryota; kingdom Metazoa; phylum Arthropoda; class Insecta; order Diptera; family Syrphidae; genus Sphaerophoria; species Sphaerophoria taeniata. Next base: position 151,911,961 of record OX016541.1, read on the forward strand.
TCAAAGTGTAAGAATAAGGAGGATGCTTACAGAATTCTCATCAAAATCTTCGGCTCGTGGATTTATGCAAACAATCATCGAGACCTGACCCTCGCCATCAAAGTAGTTCTTGAACAAATGTGTAATCTTCGAGTCGCGATACGGAATCTTCTTCGCAGCCGAGGAAGTTTGATTCTCTCGCAGGTATTCTAAGCAAGTTCTTAGAGTCATGAGGGAATTATTGATGTTTCCCGCCTCGCGCAAGCGTTGTCCGGTATTTTTTGTGCGCGACGATCTCTCGCTTCCAGCCAAATCGACCAACGACAGCTGACTAACGGTGATGGTTCGCTTGTCCTGAATGACAGTCTCACCTTGACTGTCGGTAGGTGCCTGCACCAATCGAACATTGAATACAGAATGACTGCGACTGGATTCGGCATTGAGGACAGTGTGGCCCATGCGTTTCCGTTTTTGGCCAGTTTGGAAGGCTTCGATGGCCTCTTCGACGGATTTGATTTCGATTTCGGTAACACCGTGAACGAACATATTGTGATTGGCATCTTCTCGGATGATTTTGCTCTGCAATGTTCTGACAAAACAAAGAAATCAGACCAAGTCGACAAAAAATACAAACAAAAACTTACTTTTGAATTCCTCCTTCGTCCAGTAAGTCATAAACGCTGTTATTGTACACCTCAATGTATGTGACAAAAACAGCAAACATATTGTCCTCGTCGAGTCCACTCAAAGGCCTTGGCTCCGTAGAGGCTTGCGAGGCAATTTCTGGGTCAGAATCTTTGCGTCTTCCTTTAGCAAATCGCATATTCATTTCGGCGGCTCTTTCGAGCATCGCATCGGCATCTGAGAGAATCTCGAAGCCATTCAGACGATCAGGCTTGAAAATATACTTTTTTGCCTGAAAATCAGATATAGTTCGAAACAATGTGTCCAAGCATCGTGGCATTATGCCCCTCTGGCGGGTGTCGCCAGTCATTGTGTACGTTTTGCCACTGCCTGTCACACCATACGTAAACAACAGACTATTCTTTCCACGAATCAAATTCTCGACGAGTGGCTGAGCCACTCCGGAGAATACATCACGTTGCGATGAAGTCTGTTCGAATACATGCTTGAATATGTATTGAGTCTCTTTGAGGGCACCTTGTTTGTAATTTAATGCGTATTCAGGTGGAGTTAGGACAATTGTGGTTGGATTTTTGACGCGAACACACGACAGATCAGCATCGGATTGCAATGGACGCACCCGACAAAATACATTCACTGGTTCTTTTAGCTTGTCGGAGGAATGCGGACGAGTGTTTGGCGTTTTGGGCGCTCGAATTGGAGTTCTTGCTCTAAAATAATTGTTTTTTATTGGAATTCAATTGAGTGAGGGTTTTTGGAACTTACGTATTTCTCATCATTTTGATTATTTGCAATAAATTAAAAGAAAATATAAAAAATAAGAACTTTTCAAAGCATTTGAGTTTCACTGTTTGTTTCAGTTATTTTAAATATACGAATTTTCTCTTTGGCTTTCGAGTTTCGAAAATCTGGTTTAGAATTGAAGTTGTTGTCAAGAAAGACGCCATTTTCGGATAAGTGGTTTTCTTGCGGATGAGGTTAGTGTGACGTAAGGAAATTTATAAAGGCATTGCCATATACTTGTTTTTGGCTCAAGATTTACTACGTTTTTTTGTACCCTAAATCCGATGAGTCGGGATTTTTACTAAATCTTATTCGTTAAATTTCCATGGAATATTATTTGGTATTGGATTTCAATTAGCAGCATGGAAAACTATGTAAGAGCACGAAGAATTTCAAAACCTTAAATCGATTTTCTGCGTAGAATTCTAAAAACAATTGTTTGTGAAAAATTCGGAGAACTATTCAAAAACAAGGAAACACGATGGATATCCTATCTGATGTGACTGTCATCAAGAATGCACATATTTGGATGCGGATTCGTCGTGGGAAATCGGCTAAGATCGAAAGTCATGGATTTCAAGCCAATTAGTGATCGTCTGGCTGTAATCCGCATCAAGGCCTCACTACAAAACGTCAGTCTAATATGTGCACAGGCCTCTACCGATGATACTGAGGATTCTAGCAAGGCGGATTTTTATGATCTCCTGGATAGAGCCAGAGACTACAGTGAGCGCCTGAGTGAGCGACTCTCAAGCACCACAGACGTTAACACCTTGTGGAACCAATATCGCGAAATAATTAAGAATGTAGCTGAGAAACCCGTTGTATGATGAATGATGATGAATGCGCTTTATTGAAAAGAGAGACGCAAAATGGTCGTTTACATACGCTGCAACGGAAAACAAGAGCAGCAAGAGAAGAGTACCGAACAAAAAGGAGAAATGAGAAAAAGACCCTGCAAAAGCGGAAAAGAACATCCGCAGTTTCTCAGCTAAAAGATCTAGAAGAGTCACGGGATTCGCCACGAATCCCATAATCAGGCCCCTGATTATGGGATTCGCGGCGGAACGTTTTTCTAGCGAGTTTGACATTTTTCAATTATGGCTTTCGCTTTCGCCTCCTTCGTTTTGAATTCGACCAATTAACGAATTCGAAGGCGAATTTGAAATGTCACAACGTTTGCTGGCGAGTTGAAATCCGACACCTTTTTTTGGCCGATTCACAGGCGAAAGAGTGTTTATTCCAATCACTTGAATATTGTCAAACCAAAAGTGTCAAATCACTGTAATATTATAGCGTTTTTTTTGGTAATCCGGAATTGTACACAGAACTGTCCGATTCCGGATTCCAAACGAACAGGCAAACACATTTGTTTGCTTCTAAGGGTTGAATGGTTGTGTATTTGTGAAACCTCATATGCAGAATTGCAGATGACATGACATTGTTTTTAATTTCTTTATTTGTAAACATGGCAGCGAGTACGTATATGCGAGTGTGTGCATGTATGCGTGATTCTGTTTTTGATTCTGACTTCAAATTCGGAATCGTTTTTCTGTTCTATTCAGAACAAGAACTGTCATCTTGTGCCAAGTGAACGAGTACAGAACTGTTCGGAACAGTTCCGGACGACCAAAAAAAAACGCTATTAGAAGAAATATTTTCGCTCCACCGCGAATTCGTTAATAAGGAAATACGAAGCGAGTCGAATTTGAAAGGTCGAATTGAAAAAGAACCGCCGCGAATCCCATAATCAGGATCCTGGACACTTTCGAAAGAAAAATTCTTCGACAGATTTTCCGTCACGTATGCGACGATGGCGAATGGAGAAGAAGGTTCAACGATGAACTGTACGAGCTGTACTAAGATGTGGATGTAGTCCAGAAAGCCAAGAAAAGACGACTACATTGGCTCGGCCACATCGAGCTAATGAACGACAACGCTTCAGCCAAGAAAGTCTCCTTATCCCAGCCCCCAGGTTCGAGACGATAAGAAAGACCGAACCTACGGTACAAGGACCAGGTGACAGCGGATGCCAGAGCGCTTCGTTTTGGGAGAGTGCATGCGAGAACGGTCGTTCACGATGGAAGGCTGCAGTAGTCTCAGGCTGAGATCCTTCATGGATTGGAAGCCGGTTAAGTAAGGCGGCTGTTACAAAAAAAAATGTAATATTTTTTTTGGATTTTATTGAATCTAGTAATTTTTTTTTTATTTTGCAGATTGATTCTTAGATTTAATAAAAATGGATAACTGGGGCACTGAAGCAAGAATTTGGATTGTCCGCCGTTATTATGCACTTGAGTCCGTAATTTTGGTTTGGCGGCAATCCTCCGAGCAGATGCACTATAATGAGGTTTGTCAACAATTTTGCCGAGCATGGAACGATCGAAAGAAGACCTTACCATTGAAATCCTTCAGTTCGGACGGAGGAAACAATACCTGCTTTAGCTGCTGCCATACAAAATAATCGACAAGAAACTTATCTGCTCAAATGGGTATAAGCAGACACTAATTGCAGTCAATTATGCACAACTACTTGGATTTATTCCCCTATAAAGTCCAAATGGTCAAAAAACTGAATGCAACAGACTTGCCGATTCGCTTGGAATTTTGCCAGAAGATGCTCCAAATGGGTGAAGAGGACGGAAACATGTTGAACTATCTTTTTATGTCTGACGAAGCTCATTTTGATTTAAACGGCAACATGAACAAACAAAATTGTCCAACCCACTGATACCTACTCCATGAGACAGAATTGCATCAACTTCGTGTCACAGCATGGTGTGCAGTTTTGTCACTATGCATTGTCGGACCCTATTTCTTCGAAGAAAACGGTCACACCGTTACGGTTACTGAAGACCGTTACTTGACCATGTATACCGTATCCGATTCGTACATAAATTAGTGATGCGTACCGACGCACTTCTTTGTTGTTTTGTGAGTTAAAAAATATTTTTAGTGCCGACACTTTTTTGTTTCCGAGACAATCAGACGAAAACAGTAACAAATCGCGATGCATCGCATGAAATCGTGAAATGTCACTCTCAATTTGAAATTCCGACGCAGATTTCAAAAATTTTCGAATCGGAGAGAATTTTTCTCCGATCGGGTACGGTTATAAGGCCGTTTCTATCCAGAATTACGCTGCAAGATAATTCCTTTCAAAACTGTTTGGTTTCAGTAAGAAGGTGCAGCTCCGCACATAGCCAGGCCTGTTATGACAGAATTGCGAAGAAAATGTCCAAACAAGCTGATATTCAGGAACTCCTTATTCCGTTGGCCCCCAGGTCACCTGGCCTTACTGCACCTGATTTTGTTTGTGGGGTTATTCCAAACAGGAAGTCTACAAGTCAAAACCCACAAATTTGAATGAATTAAAGCAAGCCATTCAAGAAACAATTTTAAAATCCATTATTTTTATATGTATATATTTATGTTATATATATAACTAAGCTATATTTATTAAAAATATATTTTTAATAAATATGAAATTAAAAAAAAAAAAATTTCTCCGATTTCCTCCGAATCGGAGACATTTTGCTTCGAGGTTTTTCTCCGACAAAATTCAACGCATACCGTTTGTAAGCGATACTCTGCGATGAAGTCCTTTTTTGGCTTTTTTTTTTGGCAAATACAAACACAATTTTCTCCGACGTCCGCCGACAAGTTCTTGTTGCGGAAAGTGCAATTTTTTTTTTATTTTCTTGAAATAAAAAAAAAAATATTTATGTTAAACTGTTATTAATAATATATTTTTTTGTTTTAAGGCAGAACGTAAAAACAAGTCCACAACAATAGCAGCGGATGGTGAATCTGCTCGGTTAATATCCAGAAATTGTGGCTGCCTATTGGGAAGATTTGGCAAATGAGCTTAATTCTTTGTTAACTCTATTGTGCATTCGAAATCTTTGCCCACGCCATGTTGGTAGTTCCCTTCGGTAAACATCTAAGGCAAGCTGCCAATTTATGTTCCGGAGCGACACAGTCAGATCTATGATTCGTATTGTATTTGTGTTGAATCTTCCAATTCTGTTCTTATTCAGACGGAAGTTTTTGAATCTGGAAGAGAATTGCAAAATAAGAAGAAAATAAGTTTACTTCGCTTCAGTTGCTTCCGTTTCGCAATGTTCTTTTGTTTTCTTTTTTTTGTGTCCTTTGCTCGTTGGATTTGGCGTCCAAAAATAGTCTTACGCTAACCATTTTTTAAATAATTGATCTTTTAATATAAACAAACAAAGTTGAACAATTTCTTTTGAATTTATTATTGTTTTGGCACTTTAGAGATGTGACTATGTATATTCGATAGTTTTGATTTGAAAACCAGTGCATCTTATAAGGTTTTTTAAGAAGGCTAAAACGCATGTAAACTGAAAACCTTACTTTAAATAAATTCAATCTCCCAACAATATTCTGTACTTTAAAATGGTTTTGAAGTTTATTTTATTAAAGGTTATCGAAAAGGTATCACATTTTCGATATATCGGTTAATTTTCACATCTCTGCCTAACAATTATATCCATCGCAATGCGTTGTCGCATTCCGGAAAAATTTCATCCGATGACAGCTACCTCGATCGGAAATTGAGTCTCCGAAGAAGGAGAAATCTCCGCACCGACGGTTACCTCGATAGGGCCGAATATTCATCAGCCACCCTGTATATGGGAAAATCGTCTCTATCGAGAAAAATTAAAACAAACACTTGTGTTTTAAATTGTTTATTTTATTACTCGTTACTTGAAATTTGTTGTGTCGTTATCATAAAATGTTTAAATTGTATTAAAAGAAATTTAATGGTTAATTATTATTCTTTTTATCATTTCATGTGTTTTTTTGTTGTTTTGTTTGTTATTTGTTAAACATTTTTGTTTGTTTCATTATTTTGGCCAATTGTAAAATTAAATTTAAACAATTAATTAAAACTAAATCAATAACAGATTGTTTCTTTTTTTAATTTCCAACTAAAATAATTAAAATAAGCAGCAAAATAAAAAAAAAAAGAATTTACATTTTATCACTTACATTTTACGTTTGTTTAATTAGTGATTTTGTGTTGTTTTATGTAGATTATGATTTTTTGTTTTACATTTTAATTGACTAACACATGAAAGTAAAAGAAAATTAAGTGAAGCATCCTTTTCACATGTTTTTGTTTTTATTTTTATGAAGGTATATTGTTTATGTTTTTATTGTTTTTATAATTATTTTATGAAATATAACCTAAAACTGATAATAATTAAAATAGTTACTATCAAATCAGTCTATAATTAAATATTAGAATTATCATATTAATATTTTTACATTGCTAAAAATTAATGCGATTTTACTTTTTATTTTTATTTTTTGAATTACTACGTTAGTTAATATTTTTGTATACTTTTTTGTATGTTGGTTTTTTTTATTTTATTTTTTTGTAATTTTCCATGGCAATTCTGTGGCATATTTAAATGTTTATACTTTTGCATTTGTTGTATTTTCTTATATAACAATATTTATATTTGTTTACCAGTATTTTGTTATTTCTATTACTAGAGAAAAGATTAAAATAAGACCTGGATTATTTGCATGCATCTTATTATCTCTATTTTCTGTTTTTTTTTTTTTTTGTAATTATTTTTTGTTTGTTTAAAGCCCCTGTTAGACGATCATTTCAGTCTCAGTTTCTGTTAAGCTTTCAGTTAAACTGATGTGTATTGTACGACCGACACTTAGGCTTTGACTTCGGTCGAATTCGGCCAAACCTTCGGCTTCGGTATAAAATAGGCCGAAGTTTTGGCCGTAGTAGGCGCCGAAAAAAATCAATTTTTGAATTTTTGAAATTGTTAGACACACAAGTTTGTGTTTATTTATTAGTGTGAAATCGTAGTAGTAGTAGTAGAATGCCATAAACTTTTTGTCACATCGTTTGTACTTTTATTTTATTCGAAATGAGAATTCTTCGCTCTATTAAACCTTCGGCTTCGGCTTCGGCCGAAGGTTTTCTGTTAGCCTAATATTCGGTTTCGGCTTCGGCGGAAAATCGACCTTCGGACACTACTGATGTGTAAATACATTTCAGTTGAGTTTTCAATTCAATCTTCATTTAAGCAATAATTTCCGGTGAGTGAAAATTTCAAATTCGTGCGGAAAATGTCGAAACGAACGGACAAAATGGTTGAATTTCTGGAAATTTATCTCGCATGTTGTGGAAAAAAAAATGCTTTTTGCTTCGAAAATTAAGAGTTAGAGATGCAGAAGCGACGATGGCAAAGGTCAGGGGAAAGATTAATAGCATTCGTTCTGTGTATAACAAAGAACTGAAAAAAGTCGAACGCTCAAGTAAGAGCGGAAAAGGGACGAATGAAGTGTACTTCCCGAATTGTGCAACCTTCTTCTTTGGACTAAGAAGGCAATTGAGTAGTAAAGTCCTCTCCCGAGCAACTAAAGTGACACTCTACAAAACCCTCATCATCCCGGTCCTCATGTATGGTGCAGAGACATCGACCATGACAACATCCGATGAAAACGCTATTGGCTGCTTTGAGAGAAAAATTCTTCGAGTGATTTTTGGTCCTGTCTGCATTAATGGAGAAGAAGATTCAACCAAGAACTGTACGAGCTGTACAGCGACACTGACCTAGCCAGAAAAGTTAAGGTCCAACGACTTAGATGGTTGGGTCTTGTTGAGCGAATGGAAAGTAATGCTCCGGCTCGTAGAGTCTTCGAATCCAAACCGGAAGGACGTCGCAGAAGAGGAAGACCGCGACTCAGGTGGAGCACACAGGTGGTAGAGCTTCTGAACCAACTTGGCGTGCGAAACTGGACCGAGCTGGCTGGAGATGTTTGTTGGGTGAGGCCCTGGTCCGACCTGGACTGTAGCGCCACCATAAGTAAGTAACCTTCTTCTTCAAGACACCTTATGGGAAAAGAGCAATATTTGTTCAATAAACAAGTTTTGCAGTTGGTGGCTGATCGTCTAAAAAATTGTGATCAAGAAAAGGATGTGGCATTTGGAAAGCACATTGCAGAAAAACTCAATGATATGCCACCAGAAATGGTGTCATATGTAAAGAAAATAATGTATGACGGATTGCGTCCACCTTAAAGCATTAAATGCATCATCTATCTTTTTCGGCTTTTCAAGCTATTGCAAAAGTTTTTTCTTTCTTTTGAACTTCGACTGCTCACAAGTAAAATGAAAGCTGAACTGAACACCGAACTGACGTCTAAATACACAAACTTTTTAACTCAAGTGTAAGCGTAAGTAAGTTGAGCAAACAGTCAACTGAAACTGAGAACTGAACTGATCGTCGAAAAGGGGCTAAATGTTTACTATACACTTTGTGTTTGAGAGAAATTGTTATTAATTTTAACAAAACAAATTCGAAACTGAAATAAACGAAAATCTGCAGATTGAAAATAGAAATTGATCAAAAAACGTAAATAACAAAAAATATAAATTAACAGATTTCTTCTTTTGTAAAGTTTTGGAATCATAAACTTTTATTCATAACGAAAAGAGGAAGCCACCAATTAAAATTTAATAACATAACAAGTTTTTTTTTTTTATAAATTTAAATCATAAACGATTACTTTTTTCTTATATGGAAAATTAAAAACATAGCTCGTGTGCAAAAGGGACCATTCTTCATGCTAATCTATGGAACAAGAAATTATCTAAGTAAACATACATAAGTCATAACGTCTGTTGCCTTCTGTTTTGTTCTTCAAGGACAAGTATTTGGAAGCTTGGGGCTACCTATGACAAGTTCAAGCTCCGTCCGATAAGAGATTCAAAACGTAGCGACAATAAAATAAAAGAAAGAAACTGAGACACACCACCACTGATCAGTTATAACAAGATTGGAAACCTACCTACGTTTTACCCTCCTGACAGCAAGCTTTCCCATGTTATAACTGATCAGTGCACACCACCAAATTCTACACTGCCCTGTTATCACTTTGAAAACGATTGATATTAATTAACAAATTCAATTAAATGAGAATAAAGAAACATTGTTTAATAGAACAAAAGGAAAAAAAAAGAGGACCTACAAAAACAAGTAAGAATCCTAAATATAATTATAAAGCTTTTATGCGAACTGCGTGTATATATCTCCTGTCAAACTAAACAATCATACGGTCATCGAAGACACCAAATAAGGACTTGGTTCTATCTGGAAGGCTGGTAACTTAAAACTATAATCAAAAAAAGATAATTATAACAATTAAAAAATAAACATTCCTTTGCTTGTGCATGCTGCCGCCTTCATAAAGCATTCGCCGTATAGTTTCCTTCCAATCGTGTCTTGTTCGTGTATTAATTTGTTTTCTCTTTAACAACACAGGTATACAGTTATATATAATTATTATCATTAAATATTAAGTCTCAGTTAGTTACGTTCTTGTTTTTTTGTTTGCCCCTCTAGAACTATTCATACTTTGCAAAAGAACTGTGCGGTTTGTTTTCTTTTTAAATCAAAAATGACTTAACACTTATGAACATTTGACGCAGGCACCTTCGACGTCGAAATCTAAGACCATCAGCTTGGTTTCTTCGGTTCCATTGCGTGATCCAACTGCGCAGATTAGTTTTGTATCATTTGCCCTAAAAAATAGACAAACACTAGATTAATATTGGAAAATCAATCAACAAGAATGTAATTTTGAGTGAGTTCCAATCCACCAACAAGCCTCGGATACGGACGGAATTAAAGATGACGAACCACACAAACGATTTAAGGGAAACGAATTTCGGTTTTGCACTTGGAATATTAGGTCCCACCACGTGCAGCCAAACAACTACCGGAAGCCCTTGACTGCTATAAAACAGATATAACCGCCATCCAAAAAATGCGATGGGATGTTTCGGGCCTACGTAACAACTGTGATATCAACTACGGCCACTACTACCGGGAACAAAATCAACGTCTATTTGGATGTGGATTCGTAGTTGGAACTCGACTCAGGAGGATGGTCTTGACTTTCAACTCAGTGAATGAGCGCATCACGACAATCCGCATCAAGGCTAAATTCACCAACATAAGCCTCATCAGCGCTCACGCCCCCACTGAGGAAAAGGATGAAGACACCAAAGATAGATTCTACGAACTCCTCGACAAGACCTATGAGCAATGCCCTAGCCCTTGGAGATTTTAATGCTAAGCTGGGCAGAGAAGAAATCTTTGGTGGAATAATCGGAAGACATAGCCTACGCGACACCACCTCCGATAACGGATTTAGGCTAATCGACTTCGCTGCGGACGAGACGTAATGGTAGCAAGTACGCGCGATTCCCACATCTCAATATCCACAAGGGGACATGGAAATCTCCTGATCATTGCGATCGACGAACAACACTTTTCTATTATGCAAGATGTCCGCACATTCCGAGGTGCCAACATCGACTGCGGATATCCCGATCAAGGCCAACACGTGAAAATGTTAGGAGAAAGTTCGACGTCAAACGGCTGCAATCGCAAGAGATTGCTAGATCCCCTTCCGATCATGTCTCCGAAAATCTCCTCAGAAGTCCTTTGCTACCAGCACAAAATTTAGAGAACCAGTGGTACCACAGCCAAGCAGCCATCAGAGATGCCGCCTCCGAAGTGCTAGGGTTTTAACACGGCCGACCCAACGAAACCCCTGGTTTGACGATGAGTTCCTGAAAGCACATGCAGCTAAACAAGAGGCATACAAAGCAGTGCTGCAATGAAAAACGCGAGCAGCTCGAGAGCTCTACGAGCAGAAAAGGAGAGAGGAGCACAAATTTCTCAGAAAGAAAAAAGGGAGCATGAGAAGCACGCGATCGAGGAGATGAAGGGGAAAAGAGGTTCGAATGTTTACAAAAAGGTAAAACAAACCAGGGGTTATACATCCCGAACCGAACCGTAGTTGAACCACAGTCAATGCTGAGGATATGGAAAGACCACTTTTCCAAGCTGTATAATGGCGATGACGAGCAAAATTCCGCCAGAAATACAGAACCATTCAATTTGGGTGAAGCAGGCCAACAATTCCACCCACCCGACATTGACGAAGTGAAGATAGTGATATCTAAACTTAAGTCGAACAAAGCAGCTGGAGTAGACGGGCTAGCCGCCGAACTGTACAAAGCAGCTGGAGATGATTTGGTTAGGAGCATGCACCAGCTCATCTCCAAAATTTGGTCGCAGGAAAACATGCCCGAAGAATGGAACCTCAGCATCGTATGCCCGATCCTCAAGAAAGGAGATCCCCTGAACTGCACCAACTACAAGATCTTTTCTGCCGTGCTGTGTGAACGTTTGAAGCCTTTCGTCAACAACCTGATAGGTCCTTATCAGTGTGGCTTCAGACTCGGAAAGTCTACCATCGATCAAATATTCACTATACGGCAAATCTAGGAGAAGACCAAGGAACTTCAAAGGCCGCATATGGTAGCGGTGACGACGCTCAAAGCAATTTGAAGCGAAACGTTCGGGGTGAGTACGATCTTCTTAACTCATTTCATTACAAACAAACCACAATGTCACAAGAACGTAATTGCTTACCGAATGCGCCACACAACACCACCTGAACCACCAGAATCTAAGGCCACTAGATTTCGTATGAATTCGCCAGTCTTGACATCCCACAGTTTGACGGTGCCATCATCGGAGCTTGTGATCACGAATCTCGAATTGAATTGAAGACAAGTCACTGCCGATTGATGTTTGTTTGGACCTATTTGACATCAAATTCATTATTATTCATATTCGTGTGATTTTGAAGGTTATGGTGAATTACCTGAAAGAGTCTGCAAGCATTGCCCATTTGTTATGTCCCAGACCTTAACTGTCGAATCGGCATTGCCCGATACCAAAATATTCTGTCGCAGCTCCATGCCAGATGTTAGGCTCTGATGTCCCATGAGTGTGTGTTTGCAATTGCCAGTCTCAACATCCCATACACGAATCGATGTGTCCAACGAGCCCGATACAACATGAATGCCATCGAACTAGAAAGCGCCAAAAGCATTACAATAAGACTGTCAGAGAACAATAGAAAAATAAAAAAACTCACTTGCAAAGAATAAACTCGATTCGTATGACCTTGCAGGGTATGAAGACATTCCTGACGCTCGGGGTGCCAAATTTTCACCATGTAATCGTAGGCACCGGAAACAATGAGTTTTCCGTCATATTGCACACATCGAACAGCGGCCAGATGTCCGACCAGAACATGCAAGCAATTGCCACGTTCAATGTCCCACACACGCAGTGTTGCGTCTCGCGAACCGCTAACGACTCTGGTTATCAAAAAATATGGAGTTAGAACTGATTTTCAAGCGACAAATATATTGTTTCGCTTACTTTTTGCCATGCAAATGCATACAGCGCACGGTTGAGGTGTGTCCCAGCAATGTGTGGACGCACTCGCCCGTTTCCATGTCCCAAACCTTGAGAGTTCTGTCAGTACTGCCGGAAATAATGATATTCCCAGACATTTGGGATGACCAAACCCCTCCAGTGTGGCCAACAAGAGTGCGCAGACACTAAAAACCAAAAACAAATCAATTAGAATCAGATAGAGTTTAAATTCTGAGAACTCTTACCCTTCCAGTGACAGCAGACCAAACTTTAAGCGTATTATCATCCGACCCGGAGACAATCCGATTTCCTGAGAATTGCAAGCACGTGATGACGTGATCGTCGTGACCCTTCAACACTTTGGGCTCCCTTATTGGACGCGAACGCCAATTCATCTCAATTATATGCTGTCGCATGTAGGCGGCCTTCCATGGCGACGCAATGGGAGGCATATTTCCAGCACGACCCCTCTTCGGTCGATCGGTCTTCGGTTCAATCAGAATTTGTGCTTTGCGGCATTTTTCCTTCCACAGCAAATTATCGTCGCACAAGAATCTCCAGCTGCGACAAGTTTGAGCTGCCCTCAGCAAATCAGTCGGATCCAAATAGGCCAACACCTGCAGTGCCAATTCGCGCGGCAGCAGAGAAATAAAATCTCTCTGGAACTGTGGTTCAATCACTTTCATCATGTGACGAACTTGTGTCGGTTCGCAGTGTTCAATCAGTCTATCGACGGCGAGAAGCCGTTCGGCGTGCGACCAACGTTGGAATTGCACCAACCAATCCTGCAACTCGGGAGGCGGATTATCTCTTGTGGGGATCAATGAGCGGGGTGTACGACGCCCCAGTGGCGTCGAGGGACTCGGAATCAACATGAGTGTCTGAGAACTTCGAGGTGTTGAGGAGTAATCATAGGCAATGCGCTTGCGTCCACTGTCGCTCAAAAAGTGTTCGCCATCGAGCAGACGACTTTCGTTGAATTTGCGTTTTCGTTGGAGGCCTGTGAATTCCGGAGACATACTTTGTTCGTGGGATAAAGTGTCCTCTGAAATCGACACCATCTGAATGTAGCTGGACAGCTCGACATCCTTGGACAGGGCATCTTCTGAGAGTAAGTCCGATGTGTCTCGTTTGTCCCGCTGCTGATTCGAGAAGCTATCCTTATGGCATGTACAGACTTCGTCATCGGAACCCTCTTCGCAATCGGCCCAGGTTTCTTCATCGAATTCGTTGTCCAAGGGCAGAGCATGGTCGAGGTATGGAAACTCGGTTACTCGTCGACCGGCAGTTTCGTGATTCAATGACTGTGCTTCTTCAAGATGATGCTGTTGTTGGAAAGTGTTTGAGTTGCTTACGGCAAAATGGGCAGGTGTGATTTTTTCTTCCACAACCGCTGCGTCTCCATCCCCACCACCGGAACCTGCTTCGGATGTCGCAGGAACATCATCACAATGGGAATTATCCTTCCGCAGTGAGTTCCGAAGATATTTCAATGCCGAATATTGACAACGTGCCGAAGAAGATGTTGTTGCAATGTCATCTTCATTGACCGCCTTGCCCGCTAGATTCTGCTGCAGCGAGTTGATTGTTTCAAGGGCTTTCTTGAGAATCTCCTCCTCAGAATTTAGGCCTTGCACCGCCGCCGGAGATGGTGTCTTTTTGATGATGGAAGCAGATGTAGTTAACCGTGACAGGGAATGACTCGATGAGGTATTGAACGAATGTTCCGATAGACTTTCATTTGAATTCGGATTCGATAAGATTTCGACAAGTTTTTTGCTGTTGCTGGTGGCGGCGTCTTGTTCCTGGAGTGTTGTTCGCAAATTGAGTGGCGACGATGAGGGGCCAGTGCTGCCTTCGGATGAAGCTGATTCCTCTATAGCGGGATTACTTGATTCCGGATCTTGTTGTACTTTGTGGTGATGACTTGTTGTTGAACCTTCCAATAAAAGCTGATCTTCGTTATTCTTTTCAGTTGAATTATTCTCTTCATCGATGCAGCCAGTGGCAACTGTGCTTTCCGGATGATTAAGGCTGGTCGAAAGATTGATTTTGGCAGTTGATTTCACTAGTCTGCTTTTGTAATGTCGGCTACTTGTTGGCGTTGTCGAATGGTCTTTGTAAGTGTACTGAAAAGGGTAAGCAAACGATAAGTAAGAGGATCGATAGTAGAGATATCCAAGACTTACCTTACTATCCGATGAGACAGCTCGCTTCGACGCCGGATGCTGCTGCTGGTTGTTATTTGTATTTTGCGCATTTTGTTGAGTTTGAACTAATTCTAAATTAAGTCTATCATTCTTAGCTAACGAACTAGATTTTAATATTATTCCGCCGGTGAGTCGCTGCTCGTCTTCAAAGTCTCGACGTTCAATGGCGTCCATTGATTGCACATCATTGTCCGCAACATAGGCCGGCTGCTGCGGCGGCGGCGCCGCCACACCACCATCCCCATCATTGCCATCGATTTTATTCAAATAAGGAATATAGGCGATGTTGATTGTGCGAAAGCGTGACGATATTCCAGCACTTGCAGATGATGTATCGCCGCCGCCGCCATCACCATGACGACAATATTGATAGAAGGATGATGCGTCATTGTGAGTTTTTGAATTGCTCGCAACAACATCGTCAGTCATAACAGATTTCAGTAAATCGTTGAGTATTCCTTCTTTTTTTGAAATTCCGCTACTGCTATTGTTATTATTACTACTGCTACTATTACAACTACTGCTACTACTATCTGCGCTCTTATTACTAAGGGTTGTTGCTGCTGCTTCACTTGCTGCTGCTAATAGAGGATTACTATGGTTGCTACTGGTGCTGTTGTTCCGTTCGTCGTCGCAGCAATCTTCCGAGGACATGAGGAACTCATCGCTAAGTCTTTTTGGTTTGGCCTTTTCGTAATGTTCATGACTGTTAACGCTAACTACTTGCTCATCGATAACTGGCGTCTCCAGATAAATACCATCCGTCGTTGTTTCTTGGCATCGTCGTCGATTATCTTGTATCACTTGGACTACATTCGTAGTTGATAATGAAGTAGGTTCAACAATGGGTGTCGTTAGGTCTTCATTTGATCCAGAACGGCTTTCATCATCATCGTCGTCGTTATTGCCATTATTGCCGAATGACGAGACTTTTTCAGCAGCTGGCGTCGACATGGAGTTGATACTGCAACCTCGACCTTCACCATCTTCTTCGCTTAGATTTTCATAGCTTTCATAGATTTTCTTATCGCTAAGTTGTTGATTATTATTGTTTGTAGTGTGTTTTGTTTGCAGTTGTAGATGTAATTCTTTGGACGACATTTGCAGCGATCTTGAGCTAGATTTTTCGTTCGATGATGGAGAAATTGCGGACGACGCTGCTGCTGCTATTGCTGCCGGTGATGATGTTGATGGCGTTGCCGCTGCCGCTGCTGATGATGAATTGATGATGATCCTCGAATGGCAATCGGTTGACTCGATATCAGCAGACTGAACACATGTTTTTTCCATAATATCGTGAACGAGAGGAGAGGAGCAAGAGGTGTCTTTAAATCTGTAACCGAAAAATGAAACATAAATAGCTGTGACATGGTTGTGAGTGTAAGAATACAAGTTTTCTTTTCTTTTTTGCAAACAATGAAAGGGGAAATTCTTCAAACCTCGCCTGCTCCTGCTGTTGTGTTGTAAGTCAGTGTCCCACACAAGAGACACACAGAAACCTCAGCCAAGACTGATAGTTCTTTCTTTTTTTTAAGAAAAGATGATACAGTATTGTAATATGATACCGAGTGTGCACAAAGGGGGCTTTACGCAAAAAGAACAGAAGATAAAAAGTCGTTACCGAGGAGCTGCAGGAAATCGTACAAAATATTCTTCTTGCCTACCTACCAGCAACACTGAATCGGTCGGTCGGTAGAGGTCGATCAGAGTCGATCGGTAAGAATATCTGAGACTTCACAAAACATTCACACATAAATCTTCCTGTCATTATACATTGCTCCACTACATCACTTAGATATAGCTCTCCCTCTTCCTCTGCATCGCATCGTCTGAAGATAGATAATGAATAGTTGCCAAAAGCCATAGTGTAAAGAACACAAAACAAAGATTCAACACTCTCTCATCTCGCACCGAAGGTACATCTTTTGGTTTTTAACCCCTGATAAATGTCATTTCCCTTCTCTACCTGGGAATTTTCGAAAAGATCATCCCTCCATCCTACAAGTTCATTTGGTTTCGTTTCGTTTCGTTTCGTCTCGTCGTCTGTCCAGGTCTTTGGTCTGGCTTCTCGCATTCTGATACTAGAGGTAGGTATACCGAACAAAAAATCTCTGCCTGAGAATTCCAATCAAACCCCAAACACAAACACACTCACAGTCAGACAGACACACACGACCGACAGGAAAGTGAAAAGAAATGCAAAAAAAAAAAAGAATAAAAATCATCATTCTTCATGGGGTCATTCATTTGCAGGTAATTGATTTGATCGAAAAATTTTCAAGCAAGAAAAAAATGCATTAGCATTGTTGGCTGAGATTTGAGACCCTCACTGGTTGTTCTTCGTTTTTCATTTCTTTTAATTTGATGAAGTGGCAAATTTTGTGTGTTAGCGAGAGAGAGGGGCAACACAAACGTTGCAGCGCGATGCATTTTCCCATGAAATTTATTGAATGATGGAACCTTTACTGTCGTGTTCGAGGATGACGATGGCAGAGTAGTTGTATCTCTTGGGAATTTTCGGGATCGAATGCAATGGTATTTGTAATATTTTTGTAATCCGATTTGTGATCAGGTGCACATGGCGGAGCGGCAGTGAGTAAGAGCGGAAGAGCGGTTTTACATGAATGTCATGGAAATCGTTGGTAGTGGGCGTACGAAAATCTGAGGATTCTGGTTGGCAGGTAGCTTATTGCTTCATCATTATGAGAGAATACCGTTGAATCGTTTAATTTGCAATTTAATAAAAGCAAAGTTGGTGGGAATTTTTGTATCTTCTTCTGACTTCCAGAACCCTTGAGCGAAATAATGAATTCAGCAGGAAACCGGTTCTCTGCTTTGATTAGATTATAAATTTATAAAAAATCTTATCATCATCGGTTGAGATTCTCAAGGAGACTCTAAAGAGAAACTGTGAGAATAATTTGATGAGGATCAGGTCTGAAGTGGCTTATTGGTAGGTAAGACAGTCGGGCGAACTTTGAGATAATCACCGTTCGTAAGCCAGTCATCCATCTTAAAGCGATTAATATAATTCGAAACAGTCCACCCACAACACAAAATTCGTATTCAAAGACAAGGGCATTCAACAATTCCTTTGCAAAAAGGGCGAATCCCAAGGACCATATGTTCTTTTCTATTGAAGCGCTCAACAATAGGTGCATGAAAAACGTCCTTTTGTTTTCTTCATTTAAACTAGTGTCTAGAAATGCTTAAGGTTGAACATCAAGAATATTTTTTATTGTTTTAAAATACCAACTCAACATTTCCTCTTCTCCTTCTTGAATCGATCTTTTCGATCTGATATTCGAGTGTGTACACACAAGTTCACATATTAACAGGTGCTGCGACCGGAAATGATAACTTGAGTGCATTTACTGCATACATCCGCAGTAATTTTGTTATTTGTCAGGAATTTTTCATATTTATCATATTTATGTCGATTAACGGACATGAGAGGAAATTGAATTCTGAAATATTGGAAATTTGTGATATGAATTAAAGGGTGTCAGATTTTGTGTGTTTATGCTCTTGATTGTGGATGCTAGGTTATGATGGCGATGTCTGAATTCGGGATCCTGAACAAACTGATCCAGCTGTGCGGCATGACGCTAAACAATACGCATCAGTGCAGTGTGCGAATGGGTAACAGCTCATCTGAGTTGTTTCAAACATGCGCAGGGTTTAAACAAAAGGATGCGCTGTCATGTGACTTCTTTCACAGTCTTGGAGCAGATCGTGCGTAAGTCAGGTGTGAGCGCGGAAAAGACTATCTTCAACAAATCCACCCAACTTCTTGGCTGTGCAGACGACTAGACATCATCACTCGGGTCACTCCCAAAGAGCTGTGCTTGACGCCTTCACAGCGATTGGAGAACAGAACAGAAATTCTACAAAACGGTGAAACAATCTACAAAAGGATATCAGCCTAAAATAGAAACTTGTCGTGATGAAAATGGATATTTAATAGAAGATACGCGAATAGTGCTGAAGATTTGGAAAGACCATTTTTCAAACTGCTAAACGGCGAAGATGCCCACAATTCCGCCTAGAACCATTTGCCTACGACCTGATCGGCCCCTATCAGTGTGGTTTTAGGTGATGCAAATCAACCATCAACCAAATTTTCACACTCCGACAGATTTTAGAGAAAACACAAAGCCTATGAAAGCGTTTAGTTAGAGCCATGTCGTGTCTTAATCATCCCAGTCCTGCTGTATGAGGCGGAGGCATGGACATTGACAAGATTGGATGAGAACCTTCTGGGTTGCTTTAAGAGAAAGATTCTTCGATTTATGTTCGGTCCAGTGTGCATCGGCGGAGAGTGGAGAAGGACATACAATCACGAGCTATACGGGCTTGATAGCGACATCGACCTGGTCAGAAAGCTAAAAATTCCGCGGTTAAGATGGCTTTGTTATGTGGAGCGTATGAACACCGACGCACAAGCTTGTCGAGTTTTCAAATCCATTCGTCCCCGATGGACAACGTGGAAGAGGAAGACCTCATCTTAGGTGGCGCGCTCAATTGGAGAACAATATCAACCAACTAAATGTGCGTAACTCGAGCAAGCTAGCGAGCGATTGAGCTGGCTGGAGAGGCTTGTTGGCTGAGGCCGAGATCCATCCTTGTTTTGTGAGCGCCACCGAAAGAAAGAAAGAAACATTTTACAGCGTCGAGCGCTGGACGATAAGTGAAAGAGGGTAAATGATACTGGGACTTTCGAAAGAAAAATTCAACCGCGAACTGTACGAGCTGTACGAAGACGTGGATGTAGTCCAGAAAACCAAAAAAAGACGACTGACTACATTGGCTACGAGCGAATGGACGACAACGCTCATCTTCTCTCGCAGTCCCCAAGTTCGAAAGGACAAGGAAGACCGAACCTGCGGTGCAAGGACCAAGTGACTGCGGATGCCAGAACGCTTGGTTTTGGCAACTAGCATGCGAGGGACTGTTCTCCATAGAACGCTGCTGTGCCTCAGCCTGAGATCCTACCTGTATTGAGAGCCAGCTAAGTAAAGAAGTACTTTTATTGATGAGATTTTAAGTTTGAACATCAAAAGATGTCCCAAAGGTTAAGCTGAAAAGCACTTTTCTCAGCACAACCAAAAGACAAAACAAAACATTTTTGAAGACTCTTCCGAGCTTGCAAATATGAATCACACTTGAACACAAAGTTGTGTGTTTTTATTACCAATAATTTGGGTCTCGCACAGCTTTATAAAACTGGTTCATTTAAAATACCAAATATTCCACATGTGTTTCTACTTTTTACAACAATAAAAGTTTGTTAAAGGAACAATCGTTTTTAAGACACGGCACCAACCTTTGTTGCTCCATCTGTGGAACATAACAAATTAAAGAAAACAGTTCACAAACATTATGGAAAAAAGGTTTACATTGCATCACCCAATACGCAGTTTCGATTAAATTTATTGCTCAATGACAAATGAAACATCGAAATTTTAAAAAGGGGAAATACATAAAGACAAATGTGGAAATACACGGCTTCATCAAACGTATGTGTTCTTGTTCCAATGTGTTAATATTTTGAGACGGAAAATACTTATAACTTCAGTAAAAGAAAATTCAGACTAAATCAAGTGAAGTTAAGTTTAAGTGACCGGCGTCGACGAAAACTGAACATTGAAAGCAGACACGCTATGAAGCCTTCAACAAAAGTAGATATCGCCTTGGATAAAAAGTTAACATGGGGCAAGAGTAATGGTGTGTTATACACTTAACACAGGCATAACACCAGCGCCGAGCTAGGGCTAAGAAAATAATTAACTAGAAAACCCTCTCTCGAGCAACTAAGGTTAAACTGTACAACACCCTCATCATCCCTGTCCTTCTTCATGGTGAAGAAGCATGGACCTTGACAAAATCGAATGAATGTGCCTTAGGCTGTTTCGAGAGAAAAGTTCTTCGGGTCATCTTTGGCCCCGTGTGCATTTATGGGGAATGGAAAAGAAGATACAACAGCGAACTCTTCGGGTTGTACAACGACGTGGATCTAGCCAGAAGGGTCAACGTAAAGAGACTCAGATGGCTCGGTCATTTAGAGCGCATGGACACCAATGCTCCGGCCCGGAAAGCCTTCGACACTATTCCCGAGAGACGCAGAAGGAGAGGAAGACCGCGACTCAGGTGGCGCACACAAGTGGTAGAGGACCTTAATCAACTTGGAGGGCAAAACTGGAGACAGCAGCTAGGGACCGAGGTGGCTGGCGGAGACATTTGTTTGAGACCCAAGTCCACACCGGACTGTAGCACCACCTTAAGTAAGTAAGTAATCAAATCGAAGTGTCCATTCACCAACTTGCTCAAGTTCAACACTTTCTAGCAACTTTCGTGACAAAACCAAACTTCAGAAGACATCACTAACGAAGATGATCGATATGTACTGAGCTCCTTGAGACCTTGGAACAGTTTCTAAGTATTTGAAGACTCAGTAGCGTGAAATTAGCAATGTCAATGCCAAACAATTCGCTTAGAACACAATCGATTCATTTATTTCAGAACTATGACGATCAGTTAACAAAACAGCATTTGCAATGCCCTTTTGTTGCACCACATCGGAAAAAATTAAAACGCAGATTGATAGCTGATGTGTCAAGCACGTGTTTCTTCGTCTACGCCTTTTGATAACCAAAGCTCTTTTACTTTATCGTTTTATTGAAACAATACAAATGTTAATTGAAAGGAAATGTTCATTTAAACGCATTTGTTAGCTCTTTAGAAAGATAAATTAGCTTTTTTGAATGGTCATTAACCAGAACTTCAAGTGACCTTGTTGCAACAATTAATGTTACACAACCGCGTGAGCTAATTTAATAGCTTCAAGTGAGTATAAGAAGTGTTATTCTTCAGAAACAAGATTTTAGAGCGAAACTTACGAAAATGAGACACAAAACATCTTTTGTGTTTTTCCCTTATCCAAGCAAAGTGAACACCTTTGCCCTCTGTACTCTGTATTCACTTTTCACTGCAACGATGGTGATCTGATAAATATTCTAACCAACGTTGAATGTTGAGAGGGTATTCCAGAGGCAGGATAAACACTTAATACCCCACGTCCGCTAGACATTGAAGTTCGGACCCTCGGAACGGAAATAGCCTTAATTTTGGGAGACACCCAAAATCAAGAACAAACCCATTTCCCCAACGAAATTTTCTTTTCCTCTCGAAAACGAAAAGGTTAAGCACGCGATTTTTTTTCTTCTTTTACATTGAGGTGTGCTGCGCCCACTTATCGCTTGTAAAACGGGCGGACAGGCAAGCTATGGAGACGAAAAGCACCCGCCCTAACTAAAAGAAAAACCATAGGATGCATTTCTGTTGATTGGCTAATAATTAAATTAAACACAAAACCAAAACTTAAACCAATTAAACCAGAACCAGAAAATGTGTATAATTTAATTACAAATTAACTTTTTCGTCTCCTCTGATAATAAAAAAAGAAAATTAGAAGAGAAAAAAAAATTATGCACACAAAAGCACAACACACATGATTTCGATTCAGAGGAATGCAGCAGCAGCAAGGCAAGCAGGAGTATATTACACCTCGTCTGGCCGAATTATCTTCACGAAATTTTCGATTTTCACTTGATTTTTTGAGCAGCAATTTCGACAAAATCCAAACGAACTTGGAAAACATTCAAGATTTTCACAGAATCGCGATGAAATTGCATTTGCAATTGAAGGTTTCTTCTTTTTTTCGTCTTCTGATTTTGGGGAAAAAAATGAATTCTTCTTTTGTTACTTTGGTAGTGCCTTCCTTCTCTCATAAAGCAGCAAGAACATTTTCTTTAGAGGTTTTTTTTTTGCTTCTGACTCGACGGCAAAATTTTCAAATTTAATTTGTGGATTTACCTTGATTCACTTGAGATAATCGATTCAATTTATTGATTTAACATGACAAAATAGTTTATATTTGAATAATATTTATTAATATGCACTCTCGCGATTGTGATTGAAAGGATTTTTTAATTTAAAATTCAATTCTATCAACGCAACCGAACGAGATGTAAAATTTTTTTAACACAACCAGCCATTTACAAAAAAAAATCCAGACAGAAGAGCAGAAGTTGGTGGGAAACTTGTTTTTGGTTTTAGTACACACGATAAGCTGCCGTTGCCAGGAGTTGGGGAATTGATTTTTAATTGTCTTAGGCTGCATACACATTTTCGGTAATTAAATGTCGGCAGTGTAGTGTTAAGTATTTTTTTTAGGGACAGTCGAGAGTTTACTCCGAACCACTCCGAAAAAATTATAAAAACGTAGATTTCTTCACTTCTATAGTGATATGATTAATTTGGTGAAATGGATAACATTTGTATGGAAGTCTTGTTCAGGGTTTAGCCTGGAGTGCACATTTAGACCTTTTTATAGAGCTGTGAACAAATCTTTGTTACTTGTTTTTCATTAATCTGTGGTTCAGAGCCTACCCTCGATTGAAAGAATTAAAGTAACATATGGTTGTTGGATTTGAATTTTAATCTGTCTATGCTGATGTTTGCTCCAAGACGTCGATGTTGGTTAACAGCATGACTTGGTCTTGCCCTCGTTAACGGATAGACCCATCTTCCTGACCCCCGTCCCAAGGCTCACGAACGCTCCACTGACATCACGCTATGTTCTTCCAATTATGTCAATGTCGTTTGTGTATCCTAGTAGCTGCACAGACTTTTGAAATGTTGTGCCGCCTTGTTGTTAAATACGCAGAAAAAGAATCTTTAAACTTCTATTTTACATTCTATTTCAACACGCCTCTGGTGTTGACGTTGTAGTTTTGCACAATCTTTTCAAAGATGATGTTGAAGAAAAGCTTCCGTTAGGTTTTTTCCGACCATGATGGATCAGCGTGAGTGTCCAATTGTCATGTTACACAGTCATACGAGTTTTTCTTGGATGCCAAAAAAAGTATTACTCTATATAATTGGTCTCCATAGACGCTGTCATACGTGGCCTTGAAATCGGTAAAAAGGTGGTAGGTAGGTATCGATTTAAAGTTCCTGGGTCTTCTCCAAGATCTGCCGTGATCGATGGTGAACTTTCCCAGAAATGAAGATTTTAGTGTGCTCAAGGGATTGGATGCAAAAAGAAGGAAGCTGTAGACCGAAAACCAAAAACGCAGCACTTAGAAGTCATTTCAAAAACAAAGAAGATAAAATGCTAAACTTTTAACTTTAATATTTTCATTAATTTGGCAGGAAAAGCTATGTTTCATTTTTTTGTTTAATCAATTTAGAAGTTGTTTGCCACCAAGACGTAAGACGTCATCTTGTTTGACGTTTCCCTACAGTGCTCTGAACGGAGTGGTCAAAAACTGAAAAAATTCTCGGTTTGGTTTCACATCGAACGCATTATTGTAGTGCTCTGCTTTTTTTTCTTTGTTGTATAGAAGCAGCTGATTCGAATTTACGAATTTCTCGCCCCGAAAAAACTTGGGTCGGTTCAGCGCACCCGGAACCAAAGCAAAAACAAGAACGACATCAAACAGCTCAGTACAAAAACAGAGCGCCACATAGCGACTCAAAGCGCACATCAAACAAACCTCATGCCTGTCATGCCAGTGATTTTGTTGCCACATTGTCATGTTAATAAAATAAGCATTTTGTTCTCCTATCTCTGTCTCGCATGGTGACAATTATTTTGAATTTGTCTTTTGTTTGTTATATTTTGAATTGAATTTTGAAAACAAAATACAAGTTTTGTTTGCTTTTAATTTGTTCCACTGACAGTTGACAGCTGTTTGTTTTATCTCACGTCATAGGGACATAGGAAGGGACATGCGCAGAACGAAAATAAAAATCAACTGGGGAATAGCATAGCATGCCACATTGCAATAAATTTCTATGTAATCACAATTTATTTGCACACTATTTCAGATTTCAGAAACCTTGGATTCACTTTTTAGAACTAAACCTTCGTTTCTAGAACTATACGAACCGCTGACCTTGCGTTACATTACCTTACAGTTGTCAAATAAATTCCTTACGTTTTTTTCCTCTATTTGTATTTATTATTATTTTTTCATATTTTTCACTAACAACACCTACTCGAAAACTGCTCGCTCGTAAGCCTCCGACCGTTGAAAATTAATTGGCTCTGATTCACCAGACGCTGCAACTAACAACAACTAGAACAACAATGATCTAAGAGCTTACGGGCTGCAGAAAAAAAGCACAAAATTTTAAGTGAATATAAAAATAGCCTCCTCCTCTTCCCGGGATCTTTTCTTTTTGCCTTGAGAAAGTCTCTAAACCCAATTTAAAAATGGGCATTGCTGCATACTTGGGAAAAGGATTCGCCTTTGTCCTTGGTGATATCTTCAGCTTGATAACAATTGCCTGTTGTGCATTCATCAAAATTCCTCAAATCCAAACAATCATCGAACGCAAATCGGCTGAAGGTAAGAATTTCCAAATTGTTAACATCTTTCTGACTATCCTTTGTATTTACTTTCCGCTGAAACCTTAAAAAAACATTTCCAGGAATCAGTGTTTTAGGATTATGTCTTGAATTATATTGCTACTCAGTGATGATGGCATACAATTATGCAAGTTCCTATGACTTCCTCTCCTACATGGAGTACCCGATCTTGCTTCTTCAAGAATTTGTCCTCACCTACATTGTATTCAAGTATAACAATCTCTTGAACATGAACACCCTCATTGCCGCTGTGCTCTACGGGGTGTTAGCTCTCATTATTTATTTGAAATTAATGCCATTGGTGGTGTTGTCTCTTTTGGTGGTAAGTGCATTTCTTTTATTCCATGCTTCATACTTATTTCCGCCTATTTTTGTACATTACGCACAGTTTTAACTTTTGTTATCAATTCAAATGGGTTTAACGGTTTCTTTGTACTTTACTACATCAATCATCGCACCTTTCATTATTGCTTATCTCACGTTATCTATTTAAACGCGGCAAATGTATTGTACTAAATGCCAGTAAGGTCTTATCACTCTTCCACACGTCATTCCGTTTTGATCGTTACTTTTGGTTGTGTTCAAATTTAGACATCAATTTTGTTTCAATGAGTTTCCGGTAGACAACCGATTCTTAGCTTGTTATTTTGTTCACAAGGCACTTAAGATCCGAAACTAAAGCTTCTGTAAAAGTCAGCCCAATCGAGGTAACCGTCGGAGCGGAATTTTCTCTGATTTCCTCCGAATTTTGCTTCGAGGTAGTTCTCCGCAGCTCGTAATACGGTCATAGGTAGCACTAGGTTTCCAAGACGAAAGATCTACACAGCAACCTGGCGATCTCGGGATGGTCGAACCAACAACCAAATCGACCATGTGCTAATCGGCGCAAGGCACGCATCCAACATCTTAAACGTGCGCACTTTCCGAGGAGAAAGAGTCGACTCTGACCACTTTCTGGTAGTGGCTAAGTTTAGAGCTCGATTATCAAATGACAAGAAAACACGTGCGGCCCAAAGAAAGAAGTTCAACATCGGTTGCCCTAGCACCCGGATAATGCCAGACTTCAGTGAGCGCCTGAGTGAGCGACTCCGCCGTCCTTCCAAGGATAACAGACGTCAACACCTTGTGGAACCAATATCGCGAAATAATTAAAAATGTAGCCGAGAGCACCATAGGGTACCAGCCGACCCCGAAAAAGAACCAGTGGTATGATGATGAATGCGCATTAGCACTTCCAACAGCTGCTGAATGCGCATAATGTCGAGCGAGTCCAGTCCCAGTCCTCAGCACAGAAGAGGTAGAAAGAGCCTTCCAAAAGCTACAAAATAACAAGTCCGCCGGCTCGGATGGCATACCTGCGAGACGACAAGGAAGACCGAATCTACGGTACAAGGACCAAGTGACTGCGGATGCCAGAGCGCTTGGTTTCGGCGACTGGAGAGTTCATGCGAGTTACCGTTCACGATGGAAGGCTGCAGTATCTCAGGCTGAGATCCTTCATGGATTGTGAGCCGGATAAGTACCTAAGTAAGTAAGTTCTCCGACAGGCAAAATGACTCTGGAAATCGAAAAAAATTCCGCTCTGACGACGGTTACCTCGATTGGGCCGAGTAGTTTCACACGCTTCGTTTGCTCCCGCACTTCTAGATCGCTTAGAAAACTTAACTTTGATGATTCGTAAATCTTATAGCCCTTCTGCACCCCAATTGGAGCTACAAGTAAACTTCTCCAACTTGCCGCTATCCTACAATCCAAAGATTCCAGCTCTGTGAGTTTGACAACCTGGGGACTTTCGGCTTTCACCAACTTTAGTAAGTTCCTCCTAAAATCATCTCTCATCATTTTTTCTTGTAAATTGACAATCTCTTTCCAGCTCGAATCTACACGGTGTACATAGAATCCGGCGATCCCATACTGCTGACCAATTTCACGATATCCATGGGTTTGAGCTCGGCCGTTTTCGCAGCCGCTTACATTTACAAAAAACCAAAATGTGATTAACTTGTTTCTATTTTCACTTGCAAAACATTGTACATAGAAAAAGAAGCTCAACTGGAGACAAAAACTACAATTTTAAAGACAGAAGTGAAAAAGACGCTTTCGCTTTTCAAGACGAATATAAATAAAATGTTATTCCTGCGGCTATGACTATGGCTACTGCAGAACCAATTAGCACTTTCAATTGATTGTTGCTTGTTTTGATTTCTTGTGCGACGACTTTGCGTTCGCGTGGCTTTCGTTTGCCAAATCGCTTCTCAAATTGTTCCAGTTCGATGCGATTGCGCTCCTCTTCGACGAGTCGTTGCTTCTCGGCTTCTTCCTGTTTGATTCGTTCGGTCTCGGCTTTGATGACTTGACAGATGTCGTCGCATTGTACGAATGCGTCTTTGGAGCGAGCTTTCTCGCATGAAACTTCGACTTTGATGCGTTTACATTCACAATAGATTTTGACTTTTTTGCGACAATTTTCTGGATTCGGACAGGCACCTGAGTGGCATTCAGCTGAACAACGATGGCCGCAAGGATACTGAAAACAAAACACAATATTAAATGGCCGCGGAAAGGAAGGCAGACTTACGTTTTTAATGCAACGATTTCCGCAGCTTTTTAGTTTCTCTTGGCGTTCCTCGATGTCCTGATCGGAACCATCAATTGAATAGAACTCGGAGCACTTGTAATAGACCTGACCCAGTCCACAATGGCAACTTGCTTTGATTTGTGCCAAGCACGGATCACAAGGTGCCGGATGACACGACTTTTTACACCGATGAACACAGCCTGGTGGCCGTTTGATTTCGCACCCTTCGACGCAGGGTTTACAGCCTTCTTGCTCCTTTTTGGATGGAAAGAGATTGCTTTAGAGAAATGCTTAGTCTTGTTGGAATTCTACTTACGTTGTTGTCAT
Organism: Sphaerophoria taeniata; assembly: GCA_943590905.1. NCBI lineage: Eukaryota > Metazoa > Arthropoda > Insecta > Diptera > Syrphidae > Sphaerophoria > Sphaerophoria taeniata. The sequence goes on from OX016541.1 coordinate 151,940,224, forward strand.
CACTGTTAGGAACATTGTGGCAAGGTAGACAGCATTTGTGATTGCCACACTTTAGTTTTCTTCCACAAGCACGATGACACGATGTCGGCTTCGAGTTCCAGCAAGGCCATTCGGCAATCTCATGCCCACCAATGCACTCGACCATAACTAGCTTCTCGCATCTCGGATGTGGCATTTGTTTGATTTCATACTGAAACGAAACTTGGTCAAACCGAAGAAGGTAACAAGAAACTCGGTACAACTCACATTGTCAAACTTGTATTCGAAAATGTTATTCGACGTATTCTTCAAAGGAACTTTCACCGCAGCATGGCACCGAGCGGAACATGAATGTTCGCAATTGGTGGTGTCGTTCTTCAAGCCACAGACTTGGATGCACGAAGGACAGTCGCCCTTGTGACATTTGTGCTTGTTTTGGTGATGACACTTTGATGGAATCTTACAGAGTTCCATACAAGTGGGCCGAGCTCGACGTTCCCTGCCGCAAGGAACTGTCACAATTGTGCTGCCACAGCGGCATTTTACCTGAGATTGTAGTTTGCAAGGGTAGCATGGACCATCGTGGCAAACCGAAGTACATTTATGTTTCTTGCAGGAGAGCAATTTGCCACAAACCTTGTCGCATGGAGGACATTGATCATCGCAGCACTAAAAGAAGTAGAATTTGTTGAACAATTCATTTCAGAAAGAAGTGAAAGTGGTGAACACCTTTTTGTTACAAGCATGCTTTCCACAATCCCGAATCTTCTTGCATTTCGTCTCGCAACTGAAGGCCTTCCAGCAGGGCAGCTCCTTTTCGTGCATGCCGCAACGACAAGTCTTCTTGGTGACAATAAGGCACTGAAATTTTTCAATAAAATAAACCGCTGATTGGTTATTTGATGGAATGGACTTACTAAGCTGCAATCGCCCTTGTGGCAGCGTTGGGTACAGTAGTGTTTCCCACACGATAGCAACTTGAGGCAGGTATCCTCGCAAGTTTCAGTCGGTTCGTTGCATGGAGCTATTTTTCTCTAGAAGTGAACATTTAATATACCAGCTTGCTTTGAAGATTTCATATTGACTTACAGTTTTCCCACAAGGACAGAACCTGGGCAAGCTTAGGGGACACTCGCCACATTCTCCGTCATGGCAGACTCGCCGGCAGCTGTGTATGCCGCAACTAAACTTTTTGTTACAGACCTTTCGAGAGGTTTAACCTTCAATCAAGTGTTCTTTTAAGTACAAAAGAAGCCTCTTACCTTCTTGCAATGCCAAATTCTCTGGGAGCAGTTTTTCATGGCTTCCTCACTGCCACAAACACACTTCTGCAAACTAGACTTGCTACAAGGCGGACATTGCTTAGTGGAATGACAAATTTGATCGCATTTGTGCTTTCCACAAGGAAGCACTTCTGAGCATCGTCTCTTGCATGTCCAGGTCTTTTGGAAGCAACGGACGGATATAGGCGGTGAATTGCCACATTTGCAGCTCGTTGTTATTGTCTGAGCACAGGGTGGACATGGACCTGGATGACAAAGCAGCAAACATCGATGCCCACACTCGGGTTGCAGAGGCTTCTCACAATTTTCGCCACACGAATGCGGCACTATCCAATCCTGACAGATCGGATTTACTTCCTTCCCACAGAAGCACTCATACTGAGTCGGTCTATCCTGCGGCTGGTAGTCGCATCTACACTGTGGACAACACCACTTAACAGCCTTGACTTTTCTCGGAATAAATTCACCCAAGTTATTGTAATAGCCCTGCTCCTCGGTTCCCTTGTCTTTGAGCAGAGCAATGCTATCGTTCGCCCATCGCTTGACACAATTCAAATGGAAAATACAGTAACAAAACTTGCAGGACCACACAGCATCGGCTCTCTTAATTGACCCGATGCAAATGAGACATATTGCCGAACCAGACTGCAAGACGTTCTCCAAACAAACAGCTGTTTTCTTCAGCTGGTCATTTCCACCCGAGTAGTTTTTGTACAATTTCTCTGAAAGTGTTTTAGTTGTTGTTGCTTACGTTTGTGAAAAGTAAAAAATGTGTACCTACCCAGGATTTTGCCACCATCGAGTTCATCTTCATCCGAACTGGACTCGTAGTTTTCTGTGATTTTCTTTGCGATTTCCATGTTTTTGTTTTGTATTTCCTTGAATTTCTTTGATTGTTGGGCTTTGGTTGAGGTTTCGGGTTTCTTATTAGTTGTGCTTGAATGTGCAGTGTTTTTTGGTTTGGTAACTTTGGATGTGTTTGAAGCCATTGTAATTAACTAGAAATAATTTGTTTATAATAAATTATTAAGGAAAACCGAAATTCTTGCGAGGAACCGGGGAGGATAGCCAAATTTGTTACGTGTACTTGACGTTGATAAACTTGCACTTTTGCTTTTGCAGCATGCTGTGTTTTTTCGTACAAAAACAGTGATGCCAAAACGTAGCTATTCAAATGGGAAACTCCTTTTTATCTGCTTACAGTTTTTTGACAAAATGTCTGTTGTATTTGGAGAGGAAAGACTGCTATTACACGGTGACTCATGAGTCTGACTTTTTTTCAAACTACGTTGGTGTAAAAGGGATACAAAATTCGAAAAGCTGAAAAGGAAAATAATTTGCCCGGTGAGTCGCTGGCAAATTTTTGTACGACTCATTTTTAATTTTGTTTTGTTCGCATTCTATATTTTTTGATTCTGCTTTATTTAAATTCGCTTGCTTCCAGTTCACATGTATACCTTGCTATTTGAAAAAGTGAGAAAGAATGTTTTTCATTTCGTTTCAAGAATTTGAATGAAAGAGTGTTGCCAAAATATGAGTCCTGACTTAAAAGTCATGGTGTAATTGTGTTCGACTCAGAGGATAAAATTTCAAAAGAGAATTCGAAGAAGAGTCATGAAACATGAGTCACCGTGTAATAGCAGACAAAGGAATTGAATTGAATTCTTTATTGAGATGCGAAAAATAAATCGTTCCATACGCACTCCAATTTTGTCCAAAGATTTTCTATCGAAAATCAGTGCGGTGTGTAAATTGGAATAAGAAATATGGTACTAATTTTTACTTGGATACATATTAGAACACCGCCCACTGAATTGGCAATTTCAATCGTCGATAAGGCAGTTCTGTCAAAATATTTTTCCTGTCATCCAGTCATTTTTCTCCATAAAAAAAATAGAAAACGAAAAGCAAAAGGTAGACCGAAAACTGGTGGTTTGAGAAAGATCATATTTTTAATAAAAATTGAAGAAATAATTAAATTTTTAGTCAAATAAAACCACCGCAATCAACCTGGCAACATGACCATCTTAAGCTACGTTTTTGCACCTAAATTATTCATGGAATATGGAATTGGTTCTCTTCAGGTTAATATCCTTTTTTTTGCATCCGAAAAAAGACCTTCAAATTTTCAATTTCCTATTTTCATATAGAAAATGTACGAACCAGGAGGCCTGGAGAAATTCGGTGATCAAATTATATCCACCGTAAGCACACTACCAATTGATTTATTCTATATTTCAATGTCAATTTCCTTCACTAGCTCTCGATGATGTGGAATATTGGATATTATTCATCGCCACTTATTGTGACATTCCTTTACCGTCGTGGCTATCTAGTGGCTGATTCGATTTCGTCCCTAGCCAAATTCACGACAAGCATTGGTATCATTGTTGTATTGTCAATGTGTATGAGAGGAATCGGTCGTTCGCAGTCGCGATCATACAACAAACTTGTCAAGGCACTTGAACTGGTCAAGTCATCAAATAATTCGGAAGAAGCCAAAAGGTCCTTGAGGCTGTTCGACTTTGATTTCAAATACTGGAACGTTGATTTCGACGTTCTCAGTTTGCAGCAGTAAGTCTTGCTTTAATATTGTTGTTACATTATCAGTGATTATACTGTCCTTGCAGGAAGGACGATGGAAAGAAACACACCAACACATCGGCCTCGAAGAGGGCTCCCCGTCAGAAACCCTTCTGGTTCTCGTCTTTGCCATGTGAAATTGCTGCTTATATTGCTATTCACACTTTCGGTATCAAGATGATCTATCCTGGTTCGGTTAAGTTGCTCCAAAGCTATTTGAGTAAGCCTTGCTCTTTGCTCTTTTGTTCCTTAAACATTTTATTAATCTCCTTTCTAGGACCGATGTTAGTTGCCGGTCGGGCAAAGCTCATCGAAGAAGAACATGGGCAACGCCACAAGATCCGAACAATTGATCGGAATGACATTGACACCGTGTTTGTGGATAACCGCAATAAGAGCACCAATGGCAAGACGCTAGTCATTTGCTCAGAGGGTAAGGGGTCCCATCAGCTGATTTGAAATGTTTACATGTTGAGAATGTTTTGTTTTGTAGGAAATGCTGGTTTCTACGAAATCGGCATTATGATCACTCCATTGTCACTTAAATACTCGGTTATGGGCTGGAATCATCCCGGATTCGATGGAAGCACGGTTTGTTCTCATTTTGACTCTGTGAGAATTGCTGTTTGCATGGTTAATTCTTTCTAGGGTCAACCCTACCCTGAACAAGACCAAAATGCCATAGATGCTGTCGTCCAGTTTGCAATCCACCGACTGGGCTTTGCTGTTGAAAACATAATCTTCTTTGGATGGAGCATTGGTGGGTATAGTTCGATATACGCAGCTACACAGTATCCAGAAGCCAAGGGACTTGTAAGGTTTTCCTTGTTTAAAGATGTTTTCAATTCATAACGATCCCTTTTCACCAGATCCTCGACGGCTCATTCGACGACGTCCTCCATCTGGCTACGCCTCGTATGCCAACTAGTGTTTCGGGGATTGTTCGACTTGCAATCCGCGAATATGTCAATTTGCACAACTCCGAAATGCTGATGGACTACGGTGGGCCAGTGTTGATCATTCGTCGAACTGAAGATGAAATTATTGCAGAGTAAGACTCGCTTCATTGCTTATCGAATTCTTAAAGTTGAACTCATTTTTGCAGGGATAACCGAATCGAGACAAATCGAGGAAACTTCTTGCTCCTCAACATGTTAAAGTACCGATATCCAAACATATTCCAAATCACACAATTGAATAGGGTTAAAAATCTCCTAGCAAAGCCTATTGACTCCAAAATTATCGGTTAGTTCATTCTCCTACAATGTTTTGCGCATTTGCTCCTATGTTTCTGTCAATTTTAGGAAGCTATGATGATGTCTGTATGAGTCGTTTGATAACCTATGCTTCCGACAAGGGCAAAACCTTCCCAATGGACATTGGCGAGGACTACACTCCCGAAGTTCGCACTCAAATGGCTGAGTTTTTGGTGGGTTTACCCCTTGAAATGAAGGCGCTTCGCTTGTATTTAATTCAATTCATTTCGATTGCAGGTGAGAAAGCATTTGCGAGATTACAAATCGTCACACTGCACACCCCTTCCCGATGACTACTTCACCATTCCATGGGATATACCCACTGAACAGGGCTTTGTTTTTACCTAGACTCGATGCTGTCCAAACAAAAAACATTTAACTTACCAAACGGGCTGGAGAAACGTTAAACAAAAAAGTGCTACTCTGAGCACTTTGATAAAAAAAATGATTATTTATTTAGAAATAGAAAAAAAACCTGAAATAAAATGAAATTAAGGGACTTTTCAGTTTGTTTTCTGTGTCTGTAAGCAAAGAAGATGAAATCACTTTTATTTCTTATCATAATTTATGCAGGAAGTGCTTTTGGAATGGTGGACTTCTCGTTCATAAGTACGTACGTTTCGAATTTGGTTGACGACAAGGAGTTAAGCTGCGCAGGAGTAAGTGCGACCGCTTTTGATTATCCTGTTTAACTTACAGTGTGGTTTATAGAAAGCCCCAAAAGACATGTGTGATGAAAACCAAGTCATGCTCCACCTAGCTAGAATGTACATTGTCAGTCCGGAACGAGTGTTGATACTCCTAACGGCTGATTCGCTACCAGAGACTTGCAAAAACCTTCAGGAAACAATTGCGAGAATCAATAAAACCCAATCGGGATGTGTTCCGCTGAGTCCGGAAAATCTCTACATGAAGCTCTTGAGGACGGTTAAGTTTTTCGAAGCTAGCATTTGCCGCAGTGATAGCCATATGAAGAAGAGTAAGAATTTTAGTGCATATTTGTTGTCATCGGAAATTGATTAGTTATGCGGTTGGTTAGAAATAAGCAAGATTGGAGACTGCTTGCCAGAGCTGCGTGAAGAGTTCCTCGACTGTGAAGCAACCCCAGATTGGTATGAGAACATCAATGAAACGCTGCGCTGTCTGTAAGTATGGCCTAAAGTCCGAGGTAATTTTGATTTATTTGGTTTGTTCACTGAAGAACCCTCAACGACATTGCCAATTGCAATTACGTGCGAACAGCAATGCTATGCGGACTGGAATCAGCTGCTGTGGTGCGAGCCTTTACATCGGAATTATTCCAACAAGTTTTCCCGACAAGCTCAAAGTGCAAGGTATCGCGGTCATTGCCGGTGGTCGATGACCCAATGTCTTCAGCACACCGGAGCCATTTGAATGCCCTGCTCAAACAGGCTCCATTCTGCCTTGTCCTTGCCAAAGAAAAACTACCGCTAGTTATTAGTCTATATTTTGTGTTTGTATCTAATTCTTTTAAACTATTCTAATAATATTGGTAAACATAATAAACCCTATGAAGAAAAGAACACATTGTTGTCTTCCAAATTGTTTGTCTCCTCTAAATATTCTTTTTGGATCCTCCAAAGCCAGAGAATCCCATAATGGCAGCAATATCACCAGGCATTTCGGCACTGAAATCATCATCGGCTTTGCGCTTGCGATCTTTTCTCTTCTCCTTCTTGTGTTCCTTGTAGCGTTCTTCCTCTTCTTTAGCCTCACGTAGTCGCTTTTCCAGTTCGTAGTCTTTTTTCTTTTCTTCCATTTTTTTCTTGTTCTGCTGGAAGCGCTCTTTGACTTGATCCACTGTACTACGCTCGACTTTCATCGACATACCAAGATTACGCTGATGTTTCTTGCCATTGATATGATCAAGGAAATTAATTGAATCTTTAACAACGCAATCACAAACATTGCAATAATAGCCACCCGATTGGGAGGTTGGTGTGTTTTTGTTGATAACAACGCTTTTGCCCAGTTTACTGTCCAAATCGACTTTATAGTCGCGACGCTTGAGATTCTCGCGCTGGATTGGTTCTGGAAATATCAAAATCAGAATGTTCCTCTTAATCTAATAACAGAGAATAATTGTGAACCTTCTTCATTTGGGTCCTTTACGACTTTCAAGCGCTCCTGGGCTAACTTCTGATACTCGGCCTTGTCCCATTTCCGCCGATGGTCATCAGGACGAAGTGACATTTTGTTGGATACAGACAATTATTGATTATTGAGCTGATATAATGGAAAATTAATAAATGAAAAATTTAATTGAATTAAATTTAACTAAAAAGAAGAACTTCCGTGGAGAAAATTGTATTTCCTTTTTGTTTGAACTAAATTCTGAAAAATTGAAGTTTTTCCAAGTGTCATTAATTGGTGTAGTTGTATTAGTGCATGTGACATGAAATCACGGTTACAGAATTGCCATATTTGTTTCCTACAAAAGTTTTGTTTGTTCATAATTCATTAAGGTGGTAACAGAATGAAAACATAAAATGAAATAAATTCGGCTAAACTTTTATATCGTCGTTCTGGCTTTATATATACACTACACCTACCGCGACAGTTGTACATAGGTGGTAGAGGACCTGAACCAACTTGTCGTGTGAAACTGAAGACAGCTAGCTAGGATCCGAGCTGGCTGGAGACGTTTGTTGGATGAGGCCCTTGTCCGACGACTGTAGCGCTACCATAAGTAAGTAAAGCCTAACAGCGAACTAGCGGAACTGACTGGCGCTGTCCTACAGAGACAGAAAATCATGAGATTCAACTGAGAAATCCAGCTCGAGAGTCCAACTTATAGAGAAGTATTTATTTGTCATAAATGTTCTTAAAATAAGTTTATTGTAAATAATGTGGGCCGGGAGTTGGTACACTCTTCAATGGGGAATCAAAATCTGCTTCAGGGGGCTCTACTACTGGAGTTTCCTGCAATGTGCTTCCAATACGCTCTTGCAGCGATTCATAGAGTTTGTGAACATTTTCATTGTGCGCTGTGGTTGGCTGCATGGCTTTGACTAACGTTGCTAGACGACCTGCTGGCAACTTGCTGTGGATGTACCAAAGCAACTTGAGCATATGTCTCGTAACATTGTCCCTCGTTAGTCCGGCAAATAGAAACTCGTCAAAAAGAGTTGTACAAAAGTCTTCTGTGGTGAATTCTTCTGACATCGGAACCAGAAGAGCGATCTGAAACATCAAACAAACATTTTCAAATGGTCAACAGATAAGAAAACCTTCAACAAACCAGTGAATGCAGGAATGGATCCTCATAGGCCCTATCATCCTTGCAAGCCGACAGAATCGCCAGGACTCGCAAGACTCCCATACGATCCTTTTGTCGTGCCGTATGCAGAGTGTAATACATAGCCAATATAGCCGCAACAGAGCTTTCCTGGATATACGCCTCAACAGCATCTGGAGCTGGTCCGGAATGTTCAATGGTAGTCAATGCACTTTCGCGTTCATCTGGAGGCAGTTTGGCATGCAAACTACGACATTGGTCATCGACCATCAGAGACATCAGAGCAGGCAGGAATTTCGTAACCACCTGGCTGTCTAGTTTGGGTTCCTTGAAATCCTGCGAGTCGATCATGACCCAAGCACTCAATCCAAGTGCCAACATACGCAACAACAGTATCAGAATTGTATTGTCTCGTGGCAAGCCTTCATTATTAATCAGATGCTGGAGGATCTTGATCGCCGACGTGGCGAGGAAGTTAATTGCATATGGATCGCACAGAGTCATCGAAAGATCGCCCAAAACTTGTTCTTGTCCTCGTTTGATGTTGTCGAGGAAACCTTGAAGTTCTCTGGAACGTTTGATATCAACGTTTTTCTCTCGGATGCAAGCGTCCAAGCACCAAGTAAACTTGTGGCATGGATCCACAGAAATAATATCTTGAACTTCGAGATCATGCAGAGCCATAAGCAATTCAGCACGCAGTGTGCAATAGTGAACATTGCGAGTTCGAAGGAACAGTGTCCGGAGAAACTGTAAGACCATGTCGTAGAGCTTAACGCTTGTTCCGATCATGTTGGCGAGTTTTTGGACAACTTCTCCTTGTCGACGCAACTTTGGCGACGGATGAAAGAAGAGATTATTGAGGTTTGTATGATCGAATAGAACGTGTTCCTTTTCTCGAATATATTGTGAGAGAAGTGGAGATACCTCATCACCGAACAGCGACTGATTATCCCTCCAAATCTGTCGCTTCACTTCAGTGTCTGTGTCTGAGTACAATTCTCGGTCTCGAACCAAAATCCTCAAGTACTTGTCGTCAATGTGAGTGGTGTTGCGGAGAATTGACATTACCACTGGACGCAGTGCCTTCACTCGCACAACGGGGAAGCTCTTCACAAGCAACTCCTTGAGTTTCTTTTCCTTTTCCCGGGAATCCTTCTGGCCGAGTTCATTGATTCTACCGATCAGTTTTTCACGGAGTTCCTAGGAATAAAACATAACGAATTCTATTCTGTTGGCTTATTTCAGAAATACTGTACCTCCATGAGCGACGTATGAAAGTCCAGCCGGCGAACGCCATGCAAATCGAGTAGTGGGAGCATCGGCCGAAGTGAGGGCAAAAGAACGCCATTTTCTAACTATTTTAAATGGATTTTGGAAAAAAATTGGAAATTTAAATTTCAAAATTTCTTACTTGGAAACTTTCGATTGCTTTCAATGGATCTGTGCAGGATGTTAGGGCTTCCCGGAGGAAAGCTTGACCAGGTATGTTGACCTCCTCCAGGCCGGTCCCAGCGAATTTAGGTGGGGTAGTCATAGCTTACGAAGCACTTAAGCGTTCAAAGTAATAAAATATTTAATTTTAAATCTTTTTAAACAGAAAACAAACAATTTATTTCGGTGTTTTGTAAAATGTTTCTTTTCGTACGAAATGAAAAGCCAAGAATTGAAATAAAGCAAAACGTCAGAAATGTAAAGATGAAAAGAAAACAAAATGGGATTATTGGTTAAGGTGGATACACAATTATTCTTGCTAGTCCAGTTTCGTGCGAGTGATAGCATGACATTAATGATAGCATGATATTGATAAAATTTCAAGTTAAATCTTTGTATATAGGTACAACCTAATTTTTTGTACAAGGAAATTAGAACATTTATGAAAGTTTTGGTATGCAACATTATTAAGACATTGCATATAAAAGTGTCGACGAAATTTCCAAAAAATTGGTTGAGCCGTTTTTGAGAAATCTTGAAAAGAGTGTTATAGAACCCAAAAAAAATGGATCTCTTTTCCGATTTTTTTGATATTGAAGAATATATTTTAAATAATATCTTGGAATGCAATATCACTAAAAATAATATTAAGTAAGTATAATTGTGCAAAATTTTCAAAATCGGTAAAGCCGAAGTGGAGATATACGGAGATAATCAAAAAATCAGCCGCAAAGTCCCTAGTATTTGAATTTCACTTCGATACAGGGCCAGTAACGGGTATATACATAGATAAAAATATGAAAAAATTAGAGGATTTTTGTTTATTTATTTGGAGACGATTGAGCGGATGTCTTCATTAATTTTATCTTAAGGACCACCCTAATGTCCATATATGCGTCAATGTACCGAGGGTTAATATAAAATACACTTGTTTTTTAAATCCTCTTCCCTTTATATCAATCTACTTCGCTTTCCTCTCAAACCTACTTGCGTTGGTTTTAATTCAAGTGTGTAATGACTCATTACAAATTCCCGCCATACACCTATTTTTATTCTTTACAAAATATGAGTCACATCATGTGCCTCCCGTTCGGGGTATAAATAAAGCCCCAATTTAGCAAAAGCCATCAGTTGCCGACCGACATCAGTCGGGTTAACATCAGTTGCCGACCGGTCACTGGATGCATCCGTGATTTACCAGATTCGTCTGCGATTTACCGGATTCGTCCATGATTTACCAGATTCGTCTGCGATTTACCGGATTTGTTCGCGATTTGCTACTAACCGGACATAGACTTTCCCCAGCAGTGGTAAAGGGTCTTGTCATTTAAATCTAACCCATTACCAGATTCATTTGCGATTTACTAGATTCGTCCGTGATTTACCGGATTCGTCCGCGATTTACCAGATTCGTCTGTGATTTACCGGATTCGTCCGTGATTTACCAGATTCGTGTGCAATTTACCGGATTCAACCGTGATTTACCGGATTCATCCGTGATTTACCGATTCGTCCGCGATTTCGTATTAACCAATCATAGACTTGCCTCCCACCAGTGTTAAGGAGCCCTGCCGTTCATATTAATCCTGCACCAGTAAACCTAGTCATTAGTTACCCTCGTTCGCACCGCACGACCCTAAATCTACAGGAAAAGAAACCTCCAAAGACGGCGTATCATTCCTACACCGAAGGGAGCTTCAGACGCTGCAACAACAGAATTGTACAGTTTAGGACAACTTAGATTTACGAATAAAAATAAACTATTGTAATTGAATAAAGAAATAAATAAAGAATTGACCATTATTAAAGTTCTGGTACACTTTAATCCAAGCCCTGGGATGAGCGGCGAGCTTACCTCAGCCTTAGACGAAAGTACCTCACAAATTGGCGCCCGAGCAGGGACCTCAATGTTCAAATTCAAACAAATCAATATTACATCAACCGAAGGATGAATGTTTAAAACTCCGTAACCCGACTATACGCATACCGAATAACAAGATAAAACCAGCCAGTAATCGAAATCGTTATCTAGTTATTAATATTGAATCAAACCGTACCGTACCGAATACCTAGATAAAAACTAACGTGACCGAGGGCGACAAGAGGTACAATGAGTCAGAGGTAACGTGCGGTGAAACACTGTGCATCGCAGGTTGATCTTGTATTCACATTTCAGAGCCTGTTGATCACAACAAAATGCCAATTAGTAGAACGAACTCAGGGGCCTGATTATGGGATTCGCGGCGGATCGTTTTCAATTGACCTTTCAAATTGGACTCGCTTCGTATTTCCTTATTAACGAATTCGCGGCGGAGCGAAAATATTTCTTTAAATATTCCAGTGATTTCACACTTTTGGTTTGACCATTTCTTCCAATATTCCACTGATTTGAATAAACACTATTTCGCCTGTGAATCTGCCAAAAAAAAGCTGTAGGATTTCAACCCGCCTGCAAACATTATGACATTTCAAATTCACCTTCGAGTTCGAATTCGTTAATTGGTCGAATTCAAATCGAAGAAGGCGAAAGCGAAAGCAATAATTGAAAAAAAATGTCAAAGTCGCTAGCAAAACGATCCGCCGAGAATCCCATAATCAGGCCCCAGGCTTTTATTCAACAATAATTGAAAAATCTCCCCAACAGACCGTTTGTCAATCACACGTTAAATTTTATTTTGAACTTTTAAGAAAAGATTCATTGCACACATTTATGATCTCCGACAAAATGCGATCATTACAAGAATCATTATGTAAACCAAACAAATATACATTCAAATATATGTATTTTGCCTGGCTCGAACAGTATAAAAATAAAAATAATTTCTGTTTCCTTTCTTTCTTCATTTTTTTTCTGTAACAACAAATAGATATACAATATTTATAAAAATACATTCAATTTATATATTAAAAATCCATATACATAAATAGAGGTATCTATATGCTTGTAAACTAATTAAAAATACAATAATTCAAAAACAAAAAAATTTCCAATCGAATTGTCATTACATTTTGGTATTTCTATGTTTAATAAGATTACAAATTTGTCTATAAAAACGATTGATAAAGATTTGCTATTTTCTCTTCGAATAATTGATGATAACTTACAACAATTAGAAATATTTATATAAACTTTAGATTAATGTTCTTAGGCCGTGTGCGAATTGCGTAAAAAGTGGTTAAAACTTGACGTTTGGTCAAATTTTGACACTTCGCATTGAATAAAATAGCGCAGAATTATAGTCCGCTAATGTAAGCGAAAAAAAACAACAAAAAGCAAAAAAAAAAAACAATGTATGATCTCTTTTAAGTAGCAACAAACCAAAGATATAACCGACATACTAATGTATTCAAACTCAATACATGTAAAGGGCTGCTACTAGAATGTAAGTTAAGTAAGTAAGTTAGTTAAAATTTGTCAGTGGAATCGGTTGGACGTGTGGTATTTGGTCTCGTGTTTTAATAAAATAAAGAATATTATTTGATCTAGATAAATCGATGTGTTTTCATTTGAATTTTTGACTAAAACGATTTAAGAGAATTTAGTGTGATACTAGCTTATAATGACGTTTGAGTCATGTCTGAAACGTCATTTTAAGCTAGTATCACTCTTAACTTGTTCATTAGCGGACTATAATTTTGCGCCATTTTATTCAATGCAGTGTCAAAATTTAACCAAACGTCAAGTTTTAACCACTTTTTAACTGAATTCACACACGGCCTAAGTTTGCAAGTGTAGTGTGTGTGTGATCTTACCAGAGGTGGATTTGTATCTTGTATAACAGTTAGATATAAATTTACACTCAATTATTATTATTAATTCATGGTTTTTATCAATTCAATAACGGTTAGAAGTGAATTAAGGTACATTTATTTTCCAAATTTTCTAAAACAAAACAAAAATAACGTTCCGAAAATTCTTTCGGACTCAAAAAAATATTTTGTATTTCTTCTTATATCAAATTTAACGATCAACGTCGTTTCAAAAAGATTTCCAAATATACTCCTTCTGCCTTTGTACTCAGTACAAAGCTGAAGAGGAGTTTCGACAAAATTGTGTTTCCCTTTTTTTGGTATCAAATTAGCTCTAAATGGATTCGGTTTTCGAATAATGCCGCTGGTTGCTTGTACCACCACCTCCTCCGCCGGTGCCAGTTGATGACGAGTAGTTTTTGTTATTGTCATTGGCCGACGAAGCAGTATTTTCGGTGGAAAGTCGTTCGTGGTATTCTTGGAAACACGGGACAATGCAAAGGTTTGTCTGGCATTCGGGACAGTGGTATTTGGTTTTGCGGCGCAGTATCCTGCCATGACCGTCAATGGTATTCCAGCAAAAATTACAACCTAATGCCGGTCCTGGTCGAATAACCGGGCAATGACTCGATCGAGGATTTTCCAATGTTAAAATTTCACGATTGGTCTGAAATGACAAGTTGAGTGTCAATGAAAAACTATAAACTAAAAGAGAAAGTCCTACCTGTGGCGATGAAACAGACCGTTGAAGTTCTTCATTCTTAACCCTCAAAGTGGGCATATGTTCAAAGGAGCTACTTCCCAAGTTTGGAGTTGCCGTCACCGATACCGAAGGCACCGGACTGGGCGGTTCTGATATCAAAATTACAGATGACGACGATGCATGTGTCGTAGTCATGTGCTGTTGTTGTCCGCTCTTCAAATGAGAACTATTCTCAGCCTCTTGCTTGAGTGACGTCGACGACGATGAGAACGACACTATTGGTTGCTGTTGTTGTGTTATCAAATGACCACTGGGCGCCGACGATGATGGCGGCACTGGACTTCCGGTTATAATATAACCACTACTCGTGGTTACATGCGGATATATGGCATCAGAAACTGATATGTGACCAGATAATGTGGACGAAAGTGGATGCGAGTGCTGGCGATGCAGACCAATTGCAAATGATGACGTTGATGATGTCGAAGATACACCACCCATGTGATGACTTTGCTGGCTCGGTAATAGCGGATGCGAGTGTTGTTTGACCAAAAATGGTGTACCTTGTGGGACAGAGAGTAGATGCGGTGACGATGGCACCAAACTCGGTGCCGGCTCGGATGCATGACGTTCGATTCGAGGAGGTACGGTGAGTAGGAGTGATGGTGACGAACTTGTCACGGTACCACTGAATGGATCGAATGCTTCCAATGTTGACGTTTCGGGGGATATTTGGTTGTTGGCATCGCTGTCCCGTTTGACTCGTGGCTGACGGATTAGAAAACGATTGCGTTTGCTGCCCATTACGTTGGCCGTGCATGATGTCGGCGGGGTTCCTTTAAATTATAAAGAACGATAATGGTTTTTGGTTAGTTTTTTTTTTTATAATCAACGCGCCAACCCTTTATATGCGCACGGTGCGAGTATTAGGAAAAGGATAGAGGATGTAAAAGGAGGTGTCGGTGAACATTGGTTTTGAATTCTTGAATATTACAATGATTGGGGAAGGCAGAGTGTGGAAGAGAGTTCCACAATCGCGTAGTACGGCTAAAGAATGATTGATTCTCTGTACATGAGACTACGTGCGAAGTTGGGCTCAAGGATGAACTGATGGGCATTCCTGGAGGCGTGGGTATTATGGTTGAATATCTAAAGGGGAGGAATACAACATCGCGACATCGCATATGTGCTCGTTCCACAAGAGGTGGTCAGTGTTGCACATACCGAAAATCTCGCGATGTTCGGTCTCATAGATGCAAGTGCTACACATGGACAGTGGCAGGGGAGGTATATCTCGCCTTTAACGACACAAGACAGCATTGACTTTTCGAAACATTGTAGAGTTTAATGGTGTTGTATTCCCCATTGTACAATGCTGTTTAAGTCAGAGTTTAATGAGCTTATCATATTTTGCGTTGCAGTTCCACATCCGAAGAATGTGAGTCTGGGAACGAATATGCAAAACTAAGGGTACTATCGTCAGCGAAACAGTGTATTGGATTAGAAGTTACAGACAAGAGATCATTCGTAAAAATGAGAAAGGGGGTCGGAGACAAAACGGAGCCCTGGGGGACACTTGTGGGTTTCAGACTTGAACCCGTCCAATACAACTTGTATTGAACGGTTCGAAGGAAAGTTTCTAATCCAACGAACGAGGGTTTCATCGATACCGAAAGCACGCATTTTCGATAAGAGAGCAAGATGCCAAACTTTATCAAATGCCTTTGAAATATCAAGTGCAACAATCTTACCACCGGATGTATGTATGTTTAGATCTTTTAGGAGTCTCGTCACAGAACGAGTGCGAAAGTTTTGCCCCATGGAATCATTGATGTGCTTTTGGAATGAAGACTACTTTTGCCATTCTCCAGGCTTTGGGAATATATCTCAACCTTACACAGACAGAATGATCTCCAATGGTGGAATGATCATGTCTGAGCATTTTTGTAATTCGGCCGGAATGATTCCGTCCGGTCCTGCAGATTTATACGGATCAAAGTATCTACAGCCCATTGCTGTTTTTCCCGCGTTATTACATCTTTTGTAATGGGTTGAGACTCAGATGTTAATATTGTTGTGGTAGAGCTACCTGGATAGTGGGTGTCTAATAACAGATTAAGAGATTCTTCATCTGTGGTAGTCCACGAGCCCGCTTCAGTCATTAAAGCACTGGGTGTTGTTGGGCTTTTTGAAAGAATTTTCCTGAGCCTTGAGGCTTCTGAAGTATTTTCTATTTTTCCACAGAAATTTCTCCAAAAAGACATCTTGCTCTTCCATAATTCTTTCTTATATTGCCTTGGAGTTAGAGCTGGTTTATATAAGTAATAGTCAGAGGGAGATTGTGTACTTAGATCTATTGAAGAGTTTGCGACAGCTCTTCCTGAAGTGCCACCAGTGAGGTTTCTTTTAACCCTTACTTACTTAAGGGGGCGCTACACTCCGGTGTGGACCTGGGCCTCAATCAAGAGTCTCCGCCAGCCAGCTCGGTCCCTAGCTAACTGTCCCCAGTTTTGTGGTCCAAGTTGATTGAGGTCCTCTTCCACTTGTGTGCGCCACCTAAGTCGCGGTCTTCTTCTCCTTCTACGTCTCCGGGAATAGTGTCGAAGGCTTTCCGGGCCGGACCATCGGTGTCCATCCGCTCTAAATGATCGAACCATCTGAGTTTTTGGACCTTGACCCTTCTGGCTAGGTCCATGTCGTTGTACAACCCGTAAAGTTTAATTCTTCTCCATTCCCCATCAATGCACACGTGGCCAAAGATGACCCGAAGAACTTTCCTCTCGAAACAGCGAAAGGCACATTCATCCAATTTTGTCAAGGTCCATTCTCCTGCACCATACAGCAGGACTGGGATGATAAGGGTGTTATACAGTTGTACCTTAGTTGCTCGAAAGAAGGTTTTTCCACTCAATTGCTTTCTTAATCCAAAAAAATAGCGATTAGCAAGAGTTATTCTTCGTCTGATCTTGGCGCTGGTGTTATTGCCTGTGTTAATAGCGGATCATAGGTATACAAACTCCTCTAACTACCTCGAAGTTGTATGCGTCTATTGTGACGTTCTATCCGAGCTGTGGATGTTGGTTGTCCCTCCTCATATACTTCGATTTCCCTCATTTACCGCTTCTGTCTCAATTCTCACAAAGGTGCTATTGACATCACGCTGTGTTCTTCAAATTGTTTCAATATCATCGGCGTACGCGAGAAGTTGAACAGACTTTTGGAAGATACTGCATCTGGTGTTGACGGTGGAGTTTTACACTATCTTCTCAAGAACGATGTTAAAGAAATCGCATGACAGTGCATCGCCTTGTCTGAATCCTTTTTTGACAGCGAAAGATTCCGTAAGCTCGTTGCCAACCTTGATGGCGCAGCGGGAGTTCTTCATCGTCATTTTGCACAAGCGAACGAGCTTGACAGGGATGCCAAAACTACAGTTCGTTTCTGTAGATGCTGTCATACACGGCCTGAAATCGATGAAAAGGTGGTGGGTATTGATTTGGAATACATAGGTTTTTTCCAGAATCTGCCACAAAGTGAAAATTCGGTCGTTGGTTGACTTTCCTGGGTCTGAAGCCACATTGATAACTCACATTGTTGACGAAAGGCTTCAGACGTTCACATATTACGGCAGAGAGGATCTTGTAGGCGATGTTAAGATTCCTCTGATTCCTCTGTAGTTAGCGCAGTTTAGAGGATCTCCCTTTTTCAGGATCGGGCAAACAATGCTGAGGTTCCATTCATCGGGCATGCATTCTTCCGACCATATCTTACAGATGATTTGGAGCATGCTCCTATCTAGATCGTCGCCTGCTACTTTGAACAGCTCGGCAGTTAGACCATCTGCTCCAGCGGCTTTGTTGGATTTCAGCCGTGATATTGCCGTTTTCACTTCTTCTAGGTCGGGTTCACGGAATTGTTGGATATCATCGTGTCCGATGAAAGGCTCCAACAATTCTCTGAGTGCGTGTGAAGAATTGAGGGGACCTACAATTTAACGCCGATTCCGAACGGCAGAGTTGAGAAGCACTTTTTCATGACAGATTGATACTCTTGGAAGATTTGTCAGGTCTTCGCAAGAGGCAGTGCCCGTGAAAGATGAAATAAAAACTTGGCCTGAGTAGGACTCGAACCAACGACGTTCGGCTTAGCAGCCAACGCACTTACCAACTAAGCTACGGGCAACTGCCAAAAAAAAAACACTATTTATTTTTTATTAATTATAATATATATATTTTTGTTTTTAAACATTGAAAATTACAATAATTTATTATGCGTTTCCATAAATTTATTCTTTTGCTCTTCATCATTTTACGAGACATCTTGGGTAGCACATTTTGAAATAGCAAAAGAATCTATTTCTAAATCTAGTATTTTTGTTTTGTTAATTTTTGTATTTTTTGTTCACATTTATATATAGTTTTATTAAAATTATTATTTATAGGACTTTATAATTAGGATTGTAAAAAGTAGTTTTGTTTTTGTTTTGTTAATTTTTAAATTAGTTTTTTTTTCGTTTTTTTTCATAATCAACTTAGAAAACACACAAAAATGTGATCTTATTGTTTTTTCTTCTTAATTCTTGTTTCTTTATTTTATTTTGCACTTGCATTTAATATAATTTATAACGTAGAGAATTTTAAGAGTACGTTGAATCTATATATATTTTTTAATATTTTAAATTTACCCTTACACTAGCTTACCGTTAAAAAAAAAAAAATAAACGAAAAATTCCTTATAAGTACGAATTATGCAACTGTTGTGTTTTCATTTGTTTGTGTAAAAATTAAAAATTTTATATTTTTGCTGTGAGTATACAGGATAAGACATGAAGTTTTTGAGGTTAGTTAAATCAACAAACACAAAATCGCCAGTAATCGATGGTAAGTAGTGTCCAACCGAAGCTCAGGCTTCGGGTTTCGGTCGAATTCGGCCAAACCTTCGGCTTCGGTATAAAATAGGCCGAAGTTTTGGCCGAAGCCGAAGAATTTGTTTCTTAATATCGAGCATCGTAGTAGGCGCCGAAAAAAATCAATTTTTGAATTTGAAATTGTTGGACACACAAGTTTGTGTGTAAAATCGTAGTAGGCGCGGAAAAATGTACATTTTTGAATTCTTTAAATTGCCAAACACTTTTTGTCACATCGTTTGTACTTTTATTTTATTCGAAATGAGAATTCTTCGCTTTATTAAACCTTCGGCTTCGGCTGAAAATTTTCTGTTAGCCTAATATTAGGCTTCGGCAGAAAAGCGACCTTCGGTCGGACACTTCTAAAAACACACCAAACCAGACAAGACATCTTTTTGTCTTTCGACAAAAAATCGTGTCGGATTATAACCCACACCGAGGACTTCGGTGTGTTTTGCTGCTCTTTTACAACCCCATGTATTAACTGCAACCGACGATCGGACAAGACTTTTTATCGGGTCTTTTTCGGTGTGTGTTGCCTCATAAGAGACTTGTGTCCGGGGTATACAGAACAAACGTTTTGTCTGATTTGGTGTGTTTTTAGCCTAAGGAATTTGGTTGCTATTTTTGTTAATTCTATTTTCTTTTTGGCAGAATTAGCTGCACAATTTAAAAATTGTAAAAATTGACTATTTGTGGACTCCTATAACAATATGTACGTGTTTCGTTTTTTACTTCTAAGCATTCTGCCAATCAGTGGGGGGAGTGAGGAAGAGGGACAGGAATTCGTTTATTTGGAGGCTCTAGTAGTACAAGATATGTGTATTTTTAACCATCAAATAAATCCTATTTAGATAAAGAAAGATAAAAATTGTACGAATAAAATAAACAACAACAACTAGACTGTACATTGTGTGGACTTGGTTTGTTCATTTTTCAATAATTTGAATAACCATTTTCTGCTTCATTTTTCAATTAGAATTCCTTAAAGTCATCATCATCATCATCCTAAATGGAGTTAAAGTTAATACTTTGTAGATTCATAGCCGAAGGATTTACGTTTACCGCGCTATCGACATATCGCTGTCGCGACATTGTGTGTATACTGGTTGGAAAGTCCATGTGCCGGGTGTCGAGGAAGCCCATCACGCCCATCGGATGAGTGTGCGGTGTGCACATAAGTGGCGTGGGCGTATCTGATGTTGGAGGAACTTGCATATTAATAGCTGACTGGTTGATGTGCTCGTAATTTTCGATGGTTGTTTCCTCGTTGGTTGGCGTCGGCGATGGTGAGAGATTCTCCTGTTTGACAACGCGACTTTTGATGCTCGGCCGACTGATGGGATAGCCACGTTTCTTGTACTCCAGCCATAGAGTTCGATTGTTGACGCCGTACAGTCGGGCGGCCTTGCAGAAACCAATGCCACCTGATCGTACAGCTTCGAGAGCTCGAATGAAATTCTCATCACCTTGGGGATTAACGGAGCGTTTGCGTTTGACAACAATAGTCGTTTGCGTTGTTTGATTGCCCGAATGGACTTGGCTATTGTTGACAACACCTGTGCCACTGTTATTGCCGCCGCCGCCGCCGACTGTGTTTACCACAGTCGTGCCGAGGTTTCCACCATTACCGCCATTGTTGTTGCTATTGGCGTTGTTGCCCGCATTACTGCCCGAGCCGGTATTACTCGTGGCGGCTGTCGTCGTCAAGCCAGCCGAAACTGAGCTCATTTGATGGACTGGCGATTGGGTTGGTGTCGGTCCCTGACTGTACACCGATTGCACCATTGCCGATTCATTTGGCGACGTTGGTGTCGATAGGTTCTGTGAGTAATTGCCCACCAGACTATTGACGGAGATTATTTGTGGCGAATACGAGGAATTTGTGTAGTGCATCTGAATGTGTCCATGTTGTTGTTGGTTGTGGCCGCCAAGACCGCTTGCTGCACTCGAATTGCCATTTGAGTTGTTGGCGTTTTGTTGTTGCTGTTGTCGATGCTGTTGCTGCTGTTGTTGTTGCTGTTGCTGCTGTTGTTGTTGCTGTTGTTGCTGCTGCTGTTGATGGTCGGCTGCACTTTGATTTCCAGTATTGCTCGGGTTTGTATTGGTTGATTGATTACTCAATCCGCCATTTGGGTTGTTGGCATTGCCATTGCCAATTAAATTGGGCTGGCAAGACGACAGCGAAAATCGGGAATAATTTGAATCAACGACCGTCCATTGCAGACCTGGGAGTAGAGGAATGAGAGCCATAATTAGTTCTATTGTTTTATTTATTCTTTTTTGAGATTTGAGACAAAAAATAAAAACTATTTTTGTTTTTAGTAGAAATTCTAGTGCAAATCTAATCAATATTCAAAAATTGTTTCTTTCCTTCTTGCTCGGAGCAAAACATCACAGAAGAAAAGAATCTAAGTGAAAAAATTGTACTAAAATACAAAAACAGAAAATTAAAATAAAAAATTGGAATTTATCCTCTTTGGCCGGTTTAAATCTCGCGAACTTCTGTATCGGTTTTATTGTTCTTATCGTGAGGTCAATAAAAAAGAATCGATCAAAAGCGATTGGAATTTTCGAAAATAAATAAAAAAATAAAACAAATATTTTTCTTTAGCTCTTTTCTCCTGATCCCAGATAGCAAGGAAGATTGGTGTTGGAAACAAATTGTTACTTTTTTCAATCACTTTTTATTTTTGATTTCATAAATTGTTAAACAAAAAAACATACAAGGAAAGTTGTCATTGAATTTTGTCCTTATGTCGTTTTCCATTGGTCTTTTTTTGACGTTTCTACTTCTACCTCCAATGGAACGGGTTATGATGTATGTGTCATTCTTCGGACGATTCTGTTTTCAAAGTCAGTCAGTCCAATGGAATGGTTTCAGAAGACTTCTGGACTCTTCCGAATGCTTCTGGACGACCAATGGAAAACGACATTAGATTAATTTCTAGGCGTCAGCGTTAGTCGGTCTTTTTCTTTGTTTTGTTAAACGTTAGGAATAAAGCGAATCACGTTTTTTTTTTACTTCAAACAAATACAGATTAAGGGAAAAACATCTTAAAATAAATGAAATTCCGATTAAACAAACACAAATGGTAGAAATAAAAAAAAAGTATTTTTGAATTGAGCAACTTTTCTGAGTGCTTTTGTCAAGACTCAGGAAAGTCAGCATTTTGAGACTTTAAGTGCAGGCTTGGTTGAATCAATGCTAAAATGGATCAGGACACATGAAATATAAATTCTTTATTTTGATGATTGAAAAATTGTCAAAATATTGATTTTTTTCTGGTTTGATGAGCACCTACGAAAGTTTTAAAGTGTACTTGGAACACATGGAAACAAAGTAAATAAAATGAAAGCGGACCTATATATATATTGCCAATGAAAGATTAAGTTAATTAAAGCAAAAACTCTCAATGAACGACCCCCAAAAATGAGCATGTATAAGTGATTTTTCAATAATTAAAGCTGCAAGTCTGCCGCATCGCACCCAAAGGTGCATTAGCTAAAAAGTACGTTTGAGACAGATCTTGGAGAAGACCCAGGAACTTCAAGTCGATACCTACCACCAATTATATAGACCAATTATATAGAGCAATTTCTAGTTTTTGCTTTCCAGAAAAACTCGTCCGTCTGTGTAAGATGACAATGGAAAACTCACTCTGTTCCATCATCGGAAAAAACCTAACGGACGCATTTGATGTCAAAAAAGGTTTGAGACAAGGCGATGCGATGCTATGAAATCGCATATTTCTTCAACATCATTCTTGAACAGATTGTCCAAATCTCCAACTTCAACACCAGAGTCACAATCTTTCAAAAGTCCGTCCAGCCTCCAGCTACTAGGATACACAGACGACATTGACATAATTGGAAGAACACAGTGTGATGTCAGTGGAGCGATCGTGAGTCTTGAGACGGAGGCCAGGAAGATGGGTCTAGCGGTTAACGAGGGCAAGACCAAGTAAATGCTGTCAACAAGAAAAGACCATCAATATCGACGTCTTGAAGCAAACGTCAGCAGACAGATTTAACTTCGAAGTAGTTAAGGACTTCGTCTTTCTATGGATCCTCTATAAACTCAGACATCACCGCTGAAATCAAACGAAGACTGACTCTTGCCAATCGCTGCTTCTTTGGACTTAGAAGGCAATTGAGTAGTAAAAACCTCTCTCGAGCAACTAAAGTGACACTCTACAAAACCCTCATCATCCCGGTCCTAGTGCAGAGACATGGACCATGAAAACATCCGATGAACACGATTTATGCTGCTTGGAGAGAAAAAATCTTGGATTGATTTTTGGTCCTGTCTGCATAAATGGAGAATGGAGATGAAGATTCAATCAAGAACTGTACGAGCTTTTCAGCGACACTGTCCTAGCCAGAAAAATTAAGGTCCAACGACTTAGATTGTTGGATCATATAGAGCGAATGGAAAATAATGCTCCGGCTCGTAGAGTCTTCGAATCCAACCCGGAAGGACGTAAAAGAAGAGGAAGATCGCGACTCAGGTTGAGCACACAGGTGGTAGAGGACCTTAACCAACTTCGCGTGCGAAACTGGAGACAGCTTGCTAGGGACCGAGTTTGCTGGAGACGCTTGTTGTTGTTTGCCATTTACAATAGTGAATAGTGGATCGCTGAACAATAGAACAACGGTTGTTGGAGCAACAGGCAATAAACACCGATTTTCATTGGTCGGGCGGACGGTTGCAGTCAATTCGAAAAGATATGGTGGAATTATAACCGATTTTATATGTCGGCGATAGAAGATCATGACTTGGACGATGTGTGGTTGTAACAAGACGCCACAACAAGCCACACAACACCCCAATTATGTCTTTATTGCGTGAGAATTTTCCTGGTCGCGTAGTAACACTTTTTGGCGACGTCAATTGGCCACCAAGATCATGCGATTTGACACCGTTAAATTTTGTTCTGTGAGGGCACGCAAAAGATCGTGCAGCCTATTTTCTTGAGTCTTTAGATACTGCAGGACACTGCAGGATATTTAACGAAGAGGTCAATCGGAAGAAGGTCCAGGATGACGTAAAGTGCATCTGTTGGACAGGACCTAACCTAATTGCCCCTGATATGCCTACACAAGCATTTCTCTGTACCTTTGTAAGATTGTTTACTATGTAAGATTTGCTGAGAGCGGGCCACCAAACAATGGATGCGTAAACAAGTATCGGTCTTATAACCGCCGAACCTACTTTTTGCCGAAGGTTTTGTTGTGGGCGTAGAAGGCAATGCACGCCTTTCTCACCCGTTTTTCAATGTTAAACTTCCAGTTTAATTTGGTGTCTAGTATTACGCCCAGATATTTAGCACTGGAAGACAATGTTAGTGATTGACCGTTCAGCCGAGGTAGAGTGAAGGGTGGTATTTCGGTATTGGTGGTGAAAAGCATCAACACGAAACTGGAATGACCAAATCATCGGCACATTGCTGCATTATAGGTAGTATTCCATCAGGGCCTGGAGATTTGTATGGCGAGAAAGTTTTAATAGCCCAGGCTATATTTTCTCTTGTTATAAGGGCGTTAACATAGGTACTCTATGGAGGTTGACATGTTCAAAATCAAATTAGATTCGGGTGGTTGTTCTTCACAATCTGGAAGGTGTACATTCATTAGTAACTCTAATGTCTCCATTGGATATGCTGTCCAGCTTCCATCTGTTTTTTTAAGAAAGGAGGGGTTCGAATGTTCATTCGATAAAACCCTACTGAGTCGGGCTATGAGTTTAAGGTTTAATTTCGATTAGTTTTAAAAATTAGAAAAAAAAAACTTCATCGTCCCGGTCTATGTACACGTTGGTGTAGCCTTACTTTTGTCCATCGTATCTGCGTCGGAATCATTTATTGCTTCAAAAAATACTCCTGTGAAGAAGATGAAATGCAATTGCACAACCAGTTTTTCATTTTGGAGTGCTTGTCTGAGCCTATTCTTAATTAAGCTTTTGCAGTTGTTGCTGGGTAGCGTATGCATTGTGACTGATACACGAAAGAGATCTTTACTAATGTCAGCACCTCGATACGAACATATCGCTATTAGAATCCAGGTGTCCAGTGACACCATTAACCCAAACCATGGTTATTACGCGGGAGCCTAGTATTGTTGTTCTTCGTTGTTGTCCATTCTATGACATAACCCGTGACCTTATTTAATTAAACTACCTGAGCCGTAGCTCTGGTACTGCAGAACAATCTAAGGCGAATATGAACAAAATTCGAATATCGTTTTGCCGTTGTAATTGATTAGTTTAAAGCGGCTCCTTGCTTGTTATTCAGTTTTGTTTTGCCCCGTTTGTGAGAAAGGACGATTGCTAAGGGTAACGATGGACTAAATCAAAATTATCAAATTAACACTAGACAGATTCCGGCGGACGGAAAACTTTGCTCGTACGAGCATTCTTCGCATGGAATGAAATACATATCTACCTTCTATTTATACAACACTAAACCAAACAAGCATCAGGAATACATAGTGACCCTTGAAATTCACATATTTACATACAAAGAGGATAAAGAACATGAACCAAGCATCTAATAGTGAGAATAATTAAAACAATACAACAATCGAGAAAAATGATACAAAAACAACACAAGAAGAAATAAACACAATGACAAAAGTTATGAAAACTCTTCTCGAGACTCACCTGAATGCGATGACTGGGAACAACTGGCATTCGGACCATCATTCTCTGATGGGGTTGTACCTCCAGAAATATCCAGCGGTAGGGTTTGTGGAACACTCAAATCCGTTTCGGGTTTCTATTTTAAAAATGAAAAAAAGTAATTCTTTAACGATTTCTGGTTGTTTTATTGAGTTAAGAATATTTACGATTTGCATAGTGTGGGAATGGCCATTGCCATCGTCTAAACTATCGGGTGAGGAGTCCTGTTGATGGCTATCAACATCAACACTTGCCGATTCCTTTATAATTTTTGTATGTAAAGTATGCCCTAGACCGCTTGTATTGCCACCGAATGACATCTGACCCATTTGGGATAGGTTGATATTACCGCCAGCATCGACTCCGCTGTGATCGTCCGTAATTCGATCACCGGAACCTAAAATTTTACAAAAAGAAAAAAAAATTATAACAACAGTTGCGAAACAACATGCTTATTAACCCCCATACCATTGTTTGATGACTTTCTTAGTCGTTTCCTTCGCGTGGCAGGTGAGGTACCTGTGCCCAATGGCGACGGTGTTCTCCTTAGCTGGTGCATTTGCTGCGTTTGACTTTGCTGATGATGATGGTGTGAATGATGATGCGATTGCGGTTGTTGTTGCTGTTGAAATTGTGACTCTGTACTGCCCCATAATGAATCGGTGCCACTGCTCTGCAGTTGATCGGGCTGGTCGGATGACGATTTACTTTCGGACTTTGTTAGAGTCGCCGCATCGGTGGGCATCTCGGCTAGGCCTTTGATTTTTAACATCTCGGCCGTTTTGAGAATGTGCGGCAATTGTTCTTGCGACACATTCACTTCACCGTAGTACATGAAGTCGACCATTGTCTTCAGGTCGTCGTATTGAACGTCCTTGAGTATGACAATTGGATGTTGACATGGATTCGTTGTGAAAAGGGTCTATGAAGTGGAATTGGAAGATTTGTTAGCAAATATAAAGACAAAGTGAATAGGAAATTTAAAACAAAACCTAAACGACTAGCCTTTTCCAACAATTCCTAAGTGCGTGTGAAGAATATACAATTAAAACCACACTTTCTGTGCTACTGCGTCACAACCACAGTACATATTCATTAAGCTACGAGTACGGCCGCGATAAAAATGAGAATTAGTGAGTGGTCTAAGGAACCCTAGCTTGCAGGAGCAATGAAAAACCTGCTCGTAATGTACTACAGTGTAGAGACTAGAGACTAGACAACAGGTCAAAGTTATGCTGGACGTCCATGGGACGCTCAAAACATCGTGTCTTTGAACAATCAGGACAAGTGGAAGTTTCTGGACGAAGTTGTCACAACGTCCTCGACCGAAAAGGGCCAATAAAGTAGAGATTCTAAAGTGTCGGGAAAAGGTTATTTTTCTAAGGACATTAATTTGGACATGAATCCGGTTTATGACGAAAGGGAGCCCAAATACTTAGCAGGTGCCAGGAACCTAACAAACAATCTTTTCTTTGAGCTCCATTCTATAGGGCCCATCGGCCCATTAGTTGTTTAAAAGATTCAACAAGGTACGTATGAACTTTCAATCCTCAGTTTAGTCACGAAATCTCCTTTTCGGATTCCAATTGAAGCTTTGCTCGTTCTAATTCAAATTCAGCCCGTTCACATTCAATGTTTTCCAGTTTCAGAACTGAGGCAGCTTCTTCACGTTCAAGTTGATACCGTTCCTTCTCGTCCAGCATTATTTCCAGTTCTTTATTGTGTTTACGTTCGAAATGTTGTTGAGTTTCCTCCGAAAATTTTATATATTTTTATGAATTTTGCAATTCAATGTTTCGTTTACTGCTTTGTAGCAATGGATTTATGGTTTTCTCTAATTAGGCCGGATTGACTGACTCTCTCCCAAGTTAAATTAGTAACTGGACCTTTGTCGGACAACAATGGCTCTATAATGTGGTCTTCGGTATTTTGTGTGTTCCCAGCTTAACAGTCAAATGTAGTCTCACCGCCTAAAACTGTGACATTGACATCCTTATCTTGTATATCCTGGTAAAAATCTTCAACGATAGGATAACCTCTTCCAAAGAAATATGTTGCACTTGATCGGAAGATGGACTGATATGTTGCACCTGACCGGTAGGTGGACTGATTTGCTGAGAAGCGTACTCCAGATCTGAATTGTTGGCTATTGCGCCGTCGCTATCGCTTGTTACCGCAGGAAGACCTAACGTCGAACTAAGACAAAAGAAAAGAATCGCCAATTCTTGCAGTGGTTCGCTTAATGGTAGTAACTCTCTTTTGGGTGGACCACCACCGGTCTTTTTGGCATCTTTCGAGAAATAATGCGCCCGATCTCACACAACCTTTAGTTTTTTGTTTGATAGTTTCTTAAAATTTTTCATTTTTCTTGATTTGAAGTCGTGATTTAAAATTTGAAAAAGCAGTAAGCAAAAACAACCTACTAGATTGGCATTGTCAAATGTCATATCATAAATATCCCTAGGAAATTTTCAAAAATGAAAGTCGGCCAACTTGTTCTTAACTGACGGATGGAAAAGTGAACAAAAGCAATTTTCAACCTGCCGATAAACTCTCAAGTTGAAAAAAACTTGAGAGTTGTTTAACTTGAGAGTTTTCTCCAAGTTGAGCATAAGTGAACAAAATCACCCTTAGTGCTTTTATTGCAACTGAATTCGAGTATCACCTCAAAAGCAAAGCCCCCTAGACCACTTTTCTACATAAAATGTATCCCTTACCTTTTTCAAGGAACCCATAATTTGAATATCAGTGAAATAACCTCCAAAGAATTTAAAAAAAAACCTCTAAAAACCTTTTCCGACGGACCAAACGCATAAATTTTCCACATTCATGTCGTTATCAGACTCCTATGCAACGTTGGCGATGCATTTTTTTGTCAACTTGGTGTGAGAAATTGCAAATGGTTCGGCTTTACATCCAAACAGCAATTTGTTTCAAATCCCAAATCTAGCTTCCCCCAACCCACACACAAAGAATTTACAAATTGCATTCGCAGACTTCCATGCAAACAGAAAAAAAAATACCCAATCCTTTGCGCCTTCCCACAGATGAGAGCGCGCTAATTCTAACTCTTTTCGTCTTATCCAAAAATGCCTACCAGCAGAAAAAAGAAAACCAAAAAATCAATGAACTTCTCCCAAAACAACCACGACACGAAAATACAATCCCAAAAAAATATCTATCCCCAAAAATTCAAAACGACAACGACCAAGAGCAAACAAAATACCCAAAAAAGAAAAAATCAATTTTATCTATTCGTCTACACAACATCCTTTGGCTCGGACCGACAGCGACAGCGACACCAAAAACTTGGTTGATCGCCGCCGCCACTATGATGTCGCGTCCATGGTCAATCACCATCCATCTATTCCATCCAAAACCCATCCATACCTGAAAATACGAACTGCATGCGGATAAGACAATTTTGTGCGCCTGCAACTGACGTCCTTCGGCCGCTAGAGTTACATCCACCAGAGTTCCATTATGCAGCAGCGAAGAACACACCGAAATAAAATTCGGCTGGTGATTATTCCACCGCAAGCAGAACTGCTGCACGGACATTGTCGTCGGTGCTGCTGCTACTGCTGCTGATGTTGCTACAACTGCTACTGCCGCTGCCCACTGTGGTGTCGGTGGTGGTGATGATGGTGGCGAGGGTGACGATGACGATAACTGCGCTCTCGCCTATTAGATCCGGATTTGAGTGGTCCTCCTCCTTCTTCTTCTTCTGCTTTGGCTTTGCCTTCCGATTTGACTCTTCAAAGTGATGCGTGCTTTTCAAAACTTTAGAATAGAATTATTTTTGCCTGCGCGAATCCGAATCCGATCTACACTTCTTCTTCCACTGACGACATTTGTTTGTGTTTTTTTCGATTTTAAAGTTTTTTCTTTAAATCACAATCTTTAACACGCTCGCCCACTCAATTGGAACAAGCTGGAACAGGCATTGCAGGGGGATGGACGAACAGAGCGCGATATAAATTTAATACTTCGATTTCCAACTAAAATCCGATTAAGGAACTTCTTAAAGACCTTGAATTCCTTTCAATGACGTCATTCATTTACAACTCACTTTGCACACACGAGAAAAAGAAACAAAGGCAGTAGAAAATAAAAATAATAAATATGTAATCACATCAAAAAGTCGAAAAAAAAACGTTTTAGGTTGTCAGAAAAAGATGGAAGGTTCTTTTGGGATAATATGCGTCGTTGGTTCGAGGGGGACACCATTAAGCACAAAAAAAAAAAAAAATGAGAACCAAAATTCTCTGGGAATTTTCCTTCTTTTTTTCAAATATATTTTTTCTTAATATTTCACAATAGTTTTCAAATCGAAAAACGTCCAAATTCCTTGCACTTTTGACACAATTCCGAATTTAATCGCACGGCAATCAAATTTGCTCAACTAAATGCGATTGGAATCACAAAATTTTGAAAATTCCGAAAAGAAAAACACTGGCAGATACTTTCGTGGTCTTCTTCGTTTGTTCATGCTAAATACAAAATGGCGCGCGTCCGTCTATTGTTGCTTTGTTTCTTTTTTTCTTTCACACTGGGAAGCGACAACGGCGACGAAGAAAAAAAAAATGTTAATCGTTTTGCAATCTCGCGAGAAAAAAAATCCCCGAATGGCGTCAAAGGTTTCTTATTTTCTTATTATTTTCGAATTCAGTTTATTTGAGCCGGCAATTGGATAAATATCTTTGGTCGATGGTTTTAAATATAAGAAAAACATGATGTTGATGTTTTTATGTACATGGATTTCGATTAAAAAGGGTTAAGAATTAGACTTTTTCGTCACTCTTGATTAGATATTTTTCGTTTCACTTGGGGTATTTTTTTTATGTAATGGAAGATTTTTCAAAAGCAGGAATGGATGCGCTCGCATATTTTGTTTTTCGGAGATTAGTAATGAGGTGAAATGGTAGATGGCGTATGGATTTTAGTGAGAAAAGTGCTGACAGAACTACTTTTCTAGAAGTATAAAGTAGGGACGGATTTTACGAAAATTTTAATAAAATAAAATCTCAATTTTTCCATACATACTTGACGTTTTATTTCAAACATTTTTTTGACAGCGTTCTTTCCGTGTTGGAATGACTTATAGCCCGATTCTCCCCATCATCACTGATACCTCACAAGTCACAAGAAGAGGTAAAATTGATTTTGTGACTTTTTCGGATTCTCCCCCAAAGTCACAACTTGTGAGAGTCACAAAAACAATCGATATTGTGATCTCCTTCAGAGCAGGTCATAACTAGAAAATTGTTTGAGATTTGACATTTTGATTATGAATATAGTGAAAAAAAGGAAAGAAGAGAAAAGACATACGCTCTTTTTCTGTTTTCTTTATTCTTTTTCTTTGTTCTTTGAAATTACACAACAATAATAGAAGCAACCCAAATACACAACCTCTGTTTGCGTTGCCAATATTGACGAAATTGCATCATATTTTGCGTTGAAACACATATTGCAGTTAGAAATGTGGCAACGCATTTCCATATTCACATTGGCTGTGGTGAGTTTCCTTGTGACTTTAGTTGTGAGGATTTGGGGAGAATCCGACAAATG
Source organism: Sphaerophoria taeniata (assembly GCA_943590905.1). Taxonomy (NCBI): domain Eukaryota; kingdom Metazoa; phylum Arthropoda; class Insecta; order Diptera; family Syrphidae; genus Sphaerophoria; species Sphaerophoria taeniata. The sequence goes on from OX016541.1 coordinate 151,971,627, forward strand.
TTATCAAATATTTTCAACAACAGTAAAAATGTGTTGCATCTTTAATGATTTGCACATGTTGTGCATATTTTTCACTCAAACGAAATTAATCAAAGCGATAACATGTCTGAGGAACCGACAACCAGCCAACGCACGTGCAATTGCAGAAAATTGAAAGAAGTGGTAGGTTACATAGGTTATTAACTGGTTTTATTATTAAAATATACATTTTTGGGAACTGGAATACGATATGCTGACTTTTCGACGAAGAAGACAACAGCATCAAATTCACAAAGGAGCAGGGGATGCTTCCCAAATCAAGATTCTGTCCAGACCCAAATTATCCTCTGCAAAGACGGTGGGTACTTCAAGTGCCAGAAAGGGGCGTGTAACGCTAAAACGAAAATAAGTAGAGCGAAGGGTATTCATACGCAGCGCATTGAATCACAATGGCGTGTTTTGAAGCGGTGTTTCTATCAAAGTAACTACACGAAAAACTTTGCAAGCTGCATTCTCGAATACCAGTGGCAGAGAATGATCCAGTGGTTTTCGAATGTTTTCGAAATTGTCAAATAGATACCAATAGATAGAATCCAGATTTCCAATTGATGATGGATTTACATGTGTATCTGCATCATCTTGATCTGTAAAAATCAAGAAAAGTAAAGCGGGTGAGATATACGTCGTTATACAAAAGAGTGAAAAAGTACACTATATGCCTGCTTTTTTTAATTGCCATAATTTTTTATAGCTCAGTGACAGATGAAGAGTCGCCATTTTTTTGGTTACACGTTTATTTATCAATTAGATAAAGAAATTCCGGAGGCAAATTCTTCATATAAATGCATTGATCGTCTTTAAGTAAAAGTACCTATAGTTTTGTTAAAAATATTTAACAAAAATGGACGAGAATAACGAAGAACGAAAAAAAAGCAATGAGCCTACTCTTAGCGTCGCGTCGTGGTCGTTCTTCGTTTGTTATTTCTTATCGCAATCGCACATTCAATCAAATGAGCGGAAAAATTGACAATTATAGTTTTTGTTGCTTTTTTTAGCGTTCAGGTGAGAAAGGGAGATTCGCTGTTGACCTGAACTCAGTTATAGGAACCTCAAATGCAGATGAACATGCTATAAAAAAGATGAACATGTTCGTCTTAACCATAATATTGATCTTGATTTCTATTATTTCCTATAATCTTGATCTTGACAAGATGTCTGCATTTTGATTTTGCCTCTCTATCGAACGAGCATGATTTTTGTATGTTGCATCTCTCTTTTTTGCAGAACTAAAAATGCAGATACATGTTAATCCACCATGGACCACCTCATTATGAACTATAATTATAACCTGATTCTTCCGTCATTTTACACTTTGAATCATTTTTGTACCATTTTCCTGTCAAAATATTGTTTTGTTCAGAGATTCAATATACCGTATTATTTTTGGCACTCTCCCTTCAAACAAAATGTTCGTGCGCGTATAACATCTAAAATCATTCTTGCTTTGTGTTTTGGTTATTCATTCGTAACGAATTAAAAACTCTCATATGAAAGAAATGTCAAAATCGACGAATTTTCGTTCATTCGTTGGTCGTTGTCCGTGCTCATTTGAATAGTGTTTTGATGGCTGAAACACAAATACGCTTTGGCTTCGTCTTCATCTGCGTTACGAAGTAACGATGCACCCGCTTTGAGTTTGCCTTATATAACATTTCTCCCTCCATCATCATCATCCCTCCAATCTCCAAAAACCTTTTTTTTTTACAGCTGTCAAGTGTCAGACAAAGCAAATGTTCAGCATATTTGAACTAGAGCTTTCGCTTGGAGTCACATTGCGTATTATTACGTACGAAACGTGAAGTCCAATCTCCATTGTGATAACATGCATTGAATTCGTATGGCTGAACTCGTAAAGGTGGAGCCAAAGCTAAAGCGTGTTTGTGTTTCAGTCAAAATTAACATGATCGATTTCACCGATCATATTTGGTTTTATTACAAATTGTTCTTTCGTTGATCCCTGATTCAGAGTTTGATCCTTGATTGTACAAGAGGAACGACTTTATAAGCGACTTGATGGAGGGATATGATCTTGAGAGTGGTTTAATTATCTGAACGCTCTAAAGCCAAAAAAAAATAGAGTTTCTTTTGACAATTCGGAATTTTTCAGATTAAAATAGGATAACGTTCATTACTGTCAGATTCACAGTAAGGCCGTGTGTGAATTGCGTTAAAATGTGTATTAAAACTTGACGTTTGGTTAAAACTTGACACTAGCGTGGTGAATAAAATGGGTTAAAATTTATCCTGCTGTGAAGCAGGATAAGTGGGTTAAAATTTTGACGTGTATTTTTTTCTCATGAATGATGGAGAAGTTTGCTTCTGTTTTGTTGTTTTGTTCTTTTCCTCTCCGATTTTTAGTTCTTTGTTATGACTTTTTAAAAATTGCTTTGGTATTTCAATAAAATAAATAAAATCCTTTGAATTCATCATATTTCGAAATTATTGTTTTTTCTTTTGAGAATTATAACAGATGTCAGCTGTGAAAACAAGTTTTGCAGTGTTACCAGATGGAAGGAACCAATCATCCAAAAAGGGAAATTTTCGTTTGACGATATTTTACTGTTGACTCAAATTATCAAATTACCACTGCAAAGTCGAGAAAAATGAATATAACAGAGTTTGTTTGTTATCTTAAGTGGCTTTTCATGAAATTTATTGCTTAAATTTTGGTTTTGTACACAAAATAATTTTACCTAGGTGGATAAAAACATTTTTTGTTGAGGGAAATTTCCTAGTTCTACGCAGAAATGTTGGTTAAAAATATCCCTTTTAACGCAATTCACACAGCAAATGGCTAAATTTGATCCCATTTTCAACCAAACGTCAAATTTTAACCAAACGTCAAGTTTTAATACACATTTTAACGCAATTCACACACGGCCTAAGAAAGGATGTATTGTGCTAGTACATTTTACATTTATTCATATACGCGTTACGTACCTACGTGGCAGTTTCTTATCTTCTTTTCTCTGATCTGTGTCAGCGTTATCGCATTAATAAAACAAAACATAAACTACAACCCTGTTTGACATTTGTGTTGTTTTTGTTTCAGTTTTTGGTTTAAAATAAACCTAGATCTATGTTTGTGATGCTTAGCAAAACACCTTTATATTTTGTCCATACAAAAAACGCTCGTTATTTTATACATTTTCATTTTATTGTCATGTTTCATTTTGTTTTTACAAATCGGGGTTTCGTTTCGGCAGTGTAAGTGTACTTAAGGATTACATTGGAACTTCAAACTTTTAAATCAATTTTCTTATCAATTTTATCATTTCTGATGTTATTTGAAATAAAATTGCTCGTTTTAAATATATTTTCGCACCTATATTTTTTGTTGTCTCCCAAAAAAATTAGTTTAAAATTTTGCAGTTCCTATAAATCCCCAGGCAATGCTCCTGTCATCTTACATTGTCGATTTTACAATTTTAGAATTCTCTTTTAGTAAAATTTATCACAGTTTACAAAAAGAATTAAAAAAAAAATCGTTTTTGTTTAAAAGAGAAATCGTAAGCTGCGACCACTCCTTAACACACATACAAAAACCCTTAACTGACATTTCGAAATTTTGTTTTTGTTTTTTTATTATATCTTCGCTCGCACTGAATTTATTATGGGGTCATTTCGAAATGCTGTTAAGACTCTTTTTGTGTTTAAAGAATGACGACTCTTGCTTTTCATTTTTGTTATAAACGTTTTGTTGATTAAAATTATTTAAATTATTATTTATACGAAATGAATAAATATCTTAAGAAAAAATATAAGAATAACCTAGGTACTAAGTAACGTAACGTGTTGTGTAGTTAGTGTGTCTAGTAGCTGTATGTCGTTTATTTTTTGAACAACTTGCCAGCATTGGCGAAAATTCGGAAGAAATATTCGTCCTTGCGCAATAGCTTGGCACGGGCATAAGAATGAATGTCTGCATCCATGTTATGATCACGTAACCAGGATGACGTATTATCCGTACTCATACCAGTCATTTCAGTTCGTGGTTCATCTGGCAGCATCTCATGACCTGTCGGATTAAAACCATAAAATATCAGCATTTAAGTAAATCGAAACTGACGAAAAAACTTACCCGTTGTTATAACCTTATAAGGTTCTTCAGACTCCAAAGGTTCACTCAAACCAATTTCGTTTCTTGCGAAAATACGAATCATATATTCATGATTCTCTTGGAGATCCCTAATTTGGAATCTCTGTAGATCTGGTGGCACCCGTCCAACTTCAATCCACATAGTCTTGCGCAAGTCACGAATGGCAATATTATAACCGAGCAGTGGCGCACCTCCATCTGACTCGGGAATACCCCATTCGAAGATATGCGCATTGGCTGCAATAACTCTTGCTTCCAATGGACCGGTTGGTGGTGATGGAACGGCTATTTCGAAAAAAGAAATGTTTAGAAAAATATTTTCGAAAACTGCTTGTCTTGAAAAAGTCAAAATAAAAGGTCGACAACGTACTTGCGTGTGTTTTGAGTGAAATGGTGTCAGTCGTTGCTGGTATACTGAGACCCACTGAATTTTCAGAAAATACCCTAAATGTGTATTCACATTTTTCTTTCAAGTTTTCCACTGTATATTGAAGACAATGAGCATCCAAAGTAACAACCTTTGTCCATTTTGTTGACGTCGATGAACGTTTTTCAATAACGTAACCTTAATTCATTGGGAATAGAAATTAATAAGTAAACGGTAGAGGATAAAAGAATAACGGTATTGTGGACTGTCAAATTGTTGATCTAAAATATTTATTACAGTTACGTCTCACAAATTGTACTAGAATAAGAACAAGATGAGAATTTCAACATCAGAGATAAAAGGAGATGAGAAACCGAACTGTCAAAATAAATTTGGTTGAAAGCAGGTCCAGCGGAATGTTATAAGAATATTGGTGTTTTCACAAATACTTTCTCAACATTCATCTAGACCTCACCTCATTTCTGTTTTTTTTTTTTTCATTTACACAAAGTTACGGAAAAAAAAAATTGGAAAATGTAAGTCCAGTTTCCGATCTCCTTTTATCTGATATGTGGTAAATGTTTCTTCGCTGAAAATCATACCAAAATGAAAATCATACGCGACCTTACCAGTGATTTCAGATCCGCCATTGGTGGCCGGCACTTCCCAATCCAAAGTGACACTTCTACTTGTCACATCTGGCGCTCTCAGATTTTGTGGTGGCGACGGAGGAGCTTAAGAAATAATGACAGATAAATAAATGACATTTCAACAAAACGTCAATTTGATAGTTAAAAATTAAGCAAAGCAATGCATTTAAGCTGTCTACATACCAACTTTTTCCCATGGGCGAACTAAAGCAAATAAGCAAGCGATAAAGCGTTATTTTTTTTGATTGGAAGAAATATAGCTTTAGCAAAAAGATGATGCAACGGAAATAAACGTCAAACTTACTTATTCTCCTGCCAACAATAATCTTATCCTCAGTCTCTAATGCTCCACTTACGCCAACTTCGTTCTTAGCAAATATTCTAAAGTTATAGGCCTTGTCTTTTACTACATTGCTAACGAAAATATTTGTAACATTTCCATTCGAACTACCCAAGAGTCTAAATTCAGTCTCGTGAATTTCTTTTATTTCGACAACGTATTCGATGATCTTGCTTCCACCATCCGATTCGGATGGTTCCCAAGAGAGGGTAAACGAATTTTCAGTCATGCCGCATACATCGAGCGGTTCTCGTGGCGGTGTTGGTTTATCTGCAAACATTTGACATTTGTGATTAGTTTGACATTAAGATAATAAAATTGCCGATTATTCTGACGTTTCTGATCTTATGAAAGTAGGCATTTACATGAAACGTAAAAAATCGTCTCATGTAAATGCTGCATATTCATAATCAAAATTTGAACTTACCCATTTTCTTAGCTATCGTAACAGGTTCACTTTCGATCGGTTCCGATACACCAATTGGATTGCTGGCATAGACCCGAAACATGTACTGGCTATTCATTGCAAGTTTCTGCACTGAATACGAGCATATGCTTTTGTCCATTTCAGCAACCTTCATCCAAACATTATTCTGTATATCGCATTTTTCGAGAATGTATTTTGTAACTTCTAATCCACCATCATCAATTGGTGGTGTCCATTCCAATTTAATGGAATCCTTCTTCATTTCCTTAATTTCCAATGAATTTGGACGTTGTGGCTTATCGATTACTTGTACCGTTACATCGACACTTGTCGTTCCAGCAGTATTCGTAGCTGTCACCTTGTATCTACCCGAATCTTCACGTGTCAATTTTGTTATAGTGACAGTTGAAGACGTTTCGATTGTTTCGATGACAGTTCGTTTAGTTGTGGTTATTTCCGTTGTCTCCTTATACCACGTTATCTGTGGTTTTGGATAGCCTCGGATTCTTGCTGGAATGGTAAGTGTACTATCTGTCTTCAATTTCTGTACAATATATTTCTCATCGATTTCAATTGTTGGCTTCTCGCGAATAATGATTTTGCATGAAGTTTCCACGGAACCGACTTCGTTTTCTGCCACACATGTGTATGTTGCTTCAGTCTCAATAGTTGTCTTTTCAATTGTGTATTTTGAAACACGATTTTCATAGCGAATTGTGGTTGATTCAATTGTTTTGCCATTCTTCTTCCACGTTATCTTTGGTTCTGGAATACCACCAAAGATGCATGTGAGTGTTACCTCTTTGTCAAGCTCACTTGTGATGTCTTGAAGTGGTTGTTGAACTGTTGGCTTTTCGGTTTTCTTCTCTGCCACCAGTCGAATGGGTGGCGAGAGTGGTGACGGCGGACTTGGACCGACTTCATTGACAGCTATCGATCGGAAAACGTATTCCGAGTCGATTTGCAGTTTGGTCAATGTGTAAGTGGTGTCCTTGATCTTTCGAATTTCAGTCCATCTTGAAAATAAATTGAGCAATGAAATACTGAAAATATTTTGAAAGTTCCTACTTACTTTTGTGTCTTAACATCCTGGTATTCGAGGATGTATTCAATGATCTCCGATTTGCCATCGTCTTCTGGAGCCTTCCAGTAAAGTGTTATTGAATCGTGCATCACTTCCAGTGGTTGTGGAGTGCCCGGGGCCTTTGGTGGTCCTACAAATATATAAAAAGCCATAAATACCCATTGCAACAACCCCAGCTAATAAAATCTTACTCATGATCACGAGATGAATACTAGCTTCTGCATCGCCAACTGGATTCACCAATTTAACGGTATATTCATCTTCGTCTTCTTCAACAACCTTGCGAATTGTAAGTGTTGCCGAAGCTTCATCTATTGTTGGCTCTGTTCGCTTGTTCTTTTTGATAACCGTTTTCGATGTCGACCATGTTGCCTCCGGCTGTGGTTTGCCACTGAATTTAACTGTCATTGTAACGTCATCGTTCTCCTTAACCTTGACAGTTTGTTCTTTGTCGGAAATTATGATAGGAGCGGTTTTCATTTCTACAAAAGTAAAACACAAACTGTCATCCTACTCCGAAAAAAAGTGTCAACTCTCCAAACTTACCTTCAACACACAGCTTAGTGGTCGTGGTGACGTTTCTAGCTGTGCAGCTTATCTCTCCAACATCATCATCATCAGCTTCATGAATGACCAAACGACGAACAGTTCCTTCAACATAAACGTCATGTTTCTTATTCGGAGTTATTTTCTTGCCCTTCTTGAACCATGTCACTTCAACATCTGGTTGTGACAGTTCACAAACAAACTCGGCATCGGTTGATTTTGTTGCCAAAGTGACATCTGGCAGTTTAACGGTGAATTCAACCATCGGCTCTTCAACCACCAATTTGGCCTTCGATGTTTGATCTCCAACTTGACATGTGTATTCGGCGGCGTCATCTAATTCGCATTTGGGGATCTTCAACTTTTGACGTTTACCATCGATGCTCAATTGAACATGTTCGGAGAATTGCAGCTCCTTGCCGTTCTTGAACCATTTAACCAAAGCATCACCCTTGGTCAATTCAATCTCAAATGTGGCCGACTCACCCTTGGTAACTGTGACGTCTTCCATCTTTCGGATGATTTGTGGTGGCAATTCGATGACAATAAGCTCGGCTGTGCATTCCTGATCATCGAGCACGCATTTGATCTCACCTTCGTCATGAATTGAAGACTCACGGATGATCAACTTGCGGATCTTTCCTTCCTTAACAATTTCGAATCTCTTCTGTTCGGGTGTGATCTTTTCACCTTCCCTCAACCATGTCACTTCTGCAGCATCAGTGGAAATTTCCACCTCAAAGTATGCGTCTTCCTTTTCCTTGACTTCGGTGTCGTGAAGTGGACGAACGAATTCCGGTTTGCGTTGCAATACTTCAACGGTTGATTGTGTTTCTTGGTTCTTCACTTTGCAAACATAGTTACCGGCATCACGAAGATTTGTTGTCTTAATAACAAGCTTGTGAATCTTGCCATCTTCAACGACAACCCTATGATCCATGCCACTGAGTTCCTTATTGTTGAAGAACCATTTTGTCGACACTACGTGTGACGTTTCGCATTCGAGTGTCAAAGATTGGGTTTCTTCAATGCTGATGTTCTTCTTGAGTTTTTTGGTAAATTTGACCTCGTCAACTTCGACAATAACTCGAGCTCCATGTGAGGTATTACCCACTGGATTGCTGGCAATACATTTGTAATCACCAGAATCGGTGTCCGGATTGGCATTGGTTATGGTGAGTTCGATCATTTCACCATCATAACGTAGCTGGACTCGTTTTGATGGTTCCAGCGGATTGTTGTTGAAGAGCCAGCTGACTTCTGGCACTGGATTACCTGTGACCTTTGCTGTCAAACTTATGGTTCCCTTTTGTGGGACTGATTGTTCCTGGAAGCGTTCTACGAAGAGCGGTGGTTCAGCGTTGCCACTTGCCGCTTCTGTGGGGAAAAAGAAATCGATTAAAAATTATATTCAAATGGCGCCCAACGAAGTCAAAATTAAAAACTGTTGAATTTGAGGCTGTCACATTAAGTTTGGCATTTAACAAAGGGATCACAAAAGAACTTACCTTCAATTGTCAAATATGCTGATGTTTCAACACTTCCCAGTGGATTCGTTGCCTTTACAGTGTATTCACCCTTTTCTGTCAGTTTCGGTGAAATCAATGTAAGAGTGTGAGTGTCCTTCTCGGACTTTGTGTTAGCCTTGACCGGCTTACCATCCTTTTGCCAGGTTATCTTTGGTGGTGGATTACCGACAATTTGAGTTGTAAGCACTGCACTTTCACCTTCACGTATGATCATGTTTCGCAATGGTTCCAGAATTTGTGGTGGTTCTTTTTCATCGGTTTTCACCTTGAGAATGATCGGTAGTCGTGATTCACCTTCGCGGTTCGTTGCAATCACTTCATAAACACCTTCTTGTGATTTCTTCACCTTTGTTATGTGTACGATGCTGCAATACATGTGCATATCGGATTCAGTCGCAACCTTGACATTCTTCTCCGTGATTACTTCTTCACCGTTAAACGTCCAAACAATATCCGGTTCAGGAACGGCTACCAAACGGCATTCCAATATCACATTCTGACCCTCGTCCACATACTGAGCGCGGGGCTTGCGTGAGAATGTGGGTGGGATACCCTCAAGAATGTCAGCGAGAGACGACTCACGTGACAAACTCTTACGTGACAGGCCGGTAGCGTCTGATCCGTGATCCGACAAAGGCGTCTCAACAACAAGTTCTGTTGAAGTTGATGCAAAACCAGCGGCATTCTTTGCCACACATGTAAATGTACCCGCATCCTCGGGGAAGACTTCCCTAATGATCAGTGTTGCCACATTATCATCATCGTAATACATTTGGAAGTCTTGTGATGGCTTGATAATAGCCGTTTGACGGAACCATGCGATTTGTGGGCGTGGCACACCCTCAACTTTACCCTCAAATTGTATAGTATATCCATCAGGTGTGTGAATTGGCTGAAGTTTTTCGATGAATCTTGGTGCCATGGGTTTTTCATTAGGACCAGGTCCTATTTTATGTTAATTCGGTGACGGATGACAAACAAAGTGCATGTGTGTATTGGATTGTGTGTTTGGTGGTTAAACACAACGGTGAACGAAACAAATTAAAACACAAAAAAACGTTAGACAAGTTTTACTTTGACAGTTTGTGATCAAATGTGACTTACGTTCGAAAACTGGCAGTTTGTCGATTTTCTCGTGAAGTTTCTTCTGCACGTAAAGACTGTAGGCAGCAGGCTCCATGAGATATTGAGCTGGGACCCAGCCTTCTTCAGCTGTCAGATTCTTGCGGATAAACCACCATTCGGAACTGTGACGTCCAACAACGTATACTTTTTCACCTTCAACCAAATTGATGGCTTCGTCGTTGTCGGCAATGTAGTTGCAAATCGAGTAGCGGACATTTTCTTCGCCAGTGGTTTCTGAAGAAAAGTGAAGGATGCCGTTAGAAAAAGAAGAACATGGCGGAAAGAAATTGACCTTACCTTCAATTTCAGCCTCACGGGTAATGTTCAAAGAAGCTCCTTCTAAGAATTGTGTACAAAAAAACCGTTAGAAAATCGAAAAAGACAAATTCTAAATGACATGTACAGGATGTGAAGTGACATGGATGACAGCTGTCACTTTTGAGAGTTCATTGATTCAACTATGTACTTTTGAGCTGTTATTTGTGACTAGCAGCATTTGACAACCTTTCAAAAGTGGCATTGCCAAAAGTGACAGATCGAGGAAGAAGTTTGATTAGAAAAGTGACAGTTTGAAATAATTAGTCATGAACATGTACAACTTTACCTCGCATCAGTACTCTGTTATCATATAAGCATTAAATTTGTTCCTAATATTAAAATTTTAAGCATTAATGAGAATTAAAAGAACTTTGTTTATTATGTGTGAGTGAGAGTATGAATAAAATAAAGAGAGAGAGAGATATATTCAAATGTAAAAAGCGCATTTAATTAAAATATAACAAAATATAAGAAAATATAAGAACCTTCATTGAAGATTTGTTGAGTGGCCTTGCGCTTCTTGTGGAACGTCAAAGAGTCCTCATCAAACGTCACCGTGTCTTCGTGACGTTTCGGCTTGAATGCCAACATAATCTCTTCGCCATCTTCATGCTGCACTGAGTACCTTGGTTTCGGCTTCGATTTTGGCTTCAGCTTGAACTCGACCTCATCTGGCGGAAGTTCTTCAACTTGGAATTCTTCTGGCTCTTCAACATCATACATTGTATTGTCTTCACCTTCACTGCTATCGACGATTTCTTCAATAATTGGCTCTTCACCATCGTCAAAGTCTTGAATGATCTTGATTTGAGCTTCGTCAGCGGCTTCGGAATACGTCAATTTGACAGGACGTTTAAGTTTGACCTTCGATGACATTGAAATTTCTTCCTCGGCATATGAATCCAGGTCAATGTTGAATTCTTGGTCAACATCTTCTTTCGTTTTGGTCGACCTGGCACGGAAGGTAACATTTTCAACATCGGTGAATTCAGGAATGTCAACGTTGCTCTTCTTTCGTCTCTTCAGTTTCTTGATTGTGTACTCTTGATCTTGAATATCAGTTATTTGCTTAGGCATTGGCTTGGGCTTCTTAGAAACAACGAACTCTTCAACATCATCGGTTTCTTCATATTCCTCAAGCTTGCGTATAACCAGTTCAGCACTCTCTTCTCCAGCATCTTGTACTGGCCTAACAGGACGTTTCTTGGTTACTGTAGCTTCACCTTCAACACCTTCGTCAATTTGACGTGGTTTCTTCAGAGACATACTGACTTCTTCCTCATCGTGGTCTTCAACAGTTGGCTTGAACTTCGGTTGCTTTCGTTTGAATACAGCTTCTTCAACAATTTCCTCTTCTTCAATTTCAACAGGTCGTTCAATGATGACTTCCTGCTTGATTTCAAGCTCATCAGCAGCTTCTTCAACAGGTTTTGGTTTTCTCTTCTTTTTCAATGTGAGAGCTTCTTCTGGCATATCTTCGGACTTTTGTTTGGGAAGCTTCATTTCAACGCTCACTTCTTCATCTTGGATTGCCTTCGGTTTCTTCGGTTTAAGTGTAACTTCGGCAATTTGTTCTTCTTCAGGTTCAACAGGTTGAATAAGTTTAATACTAGCCTCTTCGAATGTTTCCTCGACAGGCTTTTTAGGCTTCTTTTTCTTCATAACAACCTTTTCTTCTACTACTTCCTCTTCGACCTTCTTTTCAGCAACCTTGAGCTTCACCTCAGCAACTTCTTCCTCTTCTTCTTGAACAACCTTCTTAGGCTTAACCTTGAACTGAGCCTCTTCTGGAACTTCTTCAGGCTCAGATTCTCTAAGCGTGAATTCATATTGCTTGGGAATTTCTTCAGGTTTCTTTTCTTCCTCCTTTGGTTGCTCAATGACTTCTTCTATTTCCACAACTTCTTCAATTTGTGGAGCTTGAGGAACTTCTTCGACAATTGTTACCTTGAGATCTGCTGCTGCTTCTTCCTTCTTTGGTTTCTTTGGCTTCTTAACCTTGATTTCAGCTTCTTCTGTAACTTCCTCAACTGGTTTCTTTTGTGGAAGAGTTACTTCAGCTTCTGGTTCTTCAACAACTTGAACTTCTGGTTTCTTCTTCTTTGGAAGTTTAAGTTTTTCTTCCTTAACCTTTTCTTCAGGCTGTTCTGGTTGCTCAATGATTTCTTCAACAATATGCTGAGGTTCTTCATCTATTACCCGAATCTTGTGTTCAACTACTTCTTCTTCGGGTTCTTCAACAACATATGGAGCTTCTTCTTCTTCTTCCTCCTGGACAATAATTTCTTCGGCTGGTCCTTCATAAGGTTGTTCTTCGACAACCTTGATCTTCAGTTCAGCAGCGGCTTCATCCTTGACCTTTTTCTTTGGCTTTTTCATTTTGATTTGAGCGTCTTCTGTAACTTCCTCAACTGTTTTCGTCACTGGAAGTTTGAATTCAGCTTCAACGTCTTCCACGTCTTCTTGGACAACTGGCTTCTTTTTCGGTTTGATTGTAAATTCTTGTTCCATAACCTCTTCTTCTTCCTGTTCCTTGGCAAGTTTAACCTTAAACTCTTGAGGAGCTTCTTCGGCTTCCTCAACAACAGGCTTCTTTGGCTTCTTCTTTACAACCTTAACCTCTTCAACTACCTTTTCTATAGTTTCTGGCTCAATATCAATAACCTTTACTTCAAGCATAGCAGACTCTTCTTCGACAGGCTTTGGTTTCTTTGGCTTGATCTCTTTGACTTCAATTTCAACATCTTCAACCTCTTCAGGCTTAGGTGCAGAAAGGACAACTTCAGCTTCCACTTCTTCTGGTTGCTCTGGTTCTTTTTTGCTTACAGAGAATTTAACCTCGGGAACTTCTTCTTCTTTTGGTGCAGGTTTCTTAGGTTTCTTCTTGACAACCTTAACTTCTTGAATTTCTTCAGTTTGCACCTCGCGAACATCTTCGTCAATAACCTTTACTTCTTGAATTGGAGCTTCTTCTTCAGGCACTTTGGGAGCATCTTCTTCGGTGATTCTGACTTCATAGAAGGGTTCCTCCTTAGGTGCTGGCTCAGTTTCAACCACAGTGACTTGTTTAAATTCTTCACTAGGTTTCTTAGGCTCTTCTGGAACAAACTCAACAATTTCAACCACTTTTTCATCTTCTTCTGGTTTTTCTGGTGCTTCGATTTCGATGACCTTGACTTCAAGCTCAGCGGCTTCTTCCTCGACCTTAGGCTTCTTTGGTTTCTTCTGTTTGATCTTTGCCTCAGCTACAGGTTGTTCTTCTTCTTTGGGAGTTGTTAGAACAACTTGAGCCTCGAACTCTTCTGGAACTTCTTTTGGAACCTTTTTCTTAACTTGGAAGACAGCTTCTTCAGCTTCAGTTTCTTCCACCTTAACCACTTCTTCTGGCACTTCTTCAATAACCTTAACTTCCTGAATCTCTTCAACCACTGGCTTAACTTTGTCCTTCTTTGTCTTCTTAACCTTAACTTCTGGAACTTCCTCAAGCTCTTGTGGCTTTTCTTCTGGAGCAAATTCCTTGGTTGTGATTTCATATGTCTTGAAATCTTCTTGAACCTCCTCAACTACTGCTTCAGGAACAGGAACAACTTCTTCCTCTTCCTCAACAACAGGTTCTGGCTGTTCTTCGGGTTCAGTTTCAGTTATCTTGAATTTGTAAGTCTCTGGTTGTACCTCGGGAATCTCTTCTTCTACTACTTGAATTTCTTCAACAATCTCAGCAGGTGTTTCGACGATTTCTTCAACCTTAACTTCAAGTTCAGCTGCAGCTTCTTCAACTGGCTTCTTCTTTGGTTTCTTCTTCTTCACAACCACTTCTGCTTCACTTTCTTCCACAGGTTGTGGAGCTGTGAGCTTGACTTCGACCTCAACTTCTTCAGGTACATCTTCAACCGGTTTCTTGATTTGGAAGGTGGCTTCTTGGGTTGGTTCTTCTATTTCGCTAACTTCAGGAACTGGTTCCTTTAGTTTGACTTGGAATTCTTCTGGCTTTTCTTCAGGTTTGACCTTCTTGCGCCTAGTCACTGTCTTTTCTTCAACAACTTCCTCGAATGTAACCTCTTTTTCTTGGCTTTCAGTAACCTTAACCTTGAATTCTTCTGGAATTTCCGGTGCTTCTGTTTCAGTTACTGAAATTTCATAAGAATCATATACAGGCTCTTGTTTCTGTTCTTCTGGAACCTCAGTTATAACTTCAACTTCAGCCATCGGTTGATCTTCAGGTTTAGTCTCCTTAACTTTAACCTTCTTTGGCTTGACTTCTTCAACTGGAGTTTCTTCAACCGGTGCTTCTTCGGAAACGGAAACCTCGAAGGTCTTTTCTTCTTCTTCAACAGGCTTAACTTCCTTGACCTTTTCTTTCTTTGACTTCTTCTTTGGTTTCTCTTCCTTTACTTCTGGTTCCATTGATACCACTTGCTCCTTAGGAGCTTCTTCTTCTTCTTTCGGAATCACAACAGCTTCTTCTTGAGGTTTTTCTTCTTCAACCTTCTTCACAGGCTTCAGCTTGACTTCACTGGTTGTTTCTTCAGGTGCTTCACTCTCAGGAATTCTAAATTTGACCGTTTCTTCTGGCTGTTCTTCGACATCCTTTGGAATTCCAGGCACGATTTGCACTTGCTCCATCTCCTGTTCGGGCCTTTGTTTCTCCTTGCGTTTGTGCTTGGGCTTTTCTTGTTTCTTGTCCTTCTTGGGCATTTCTGGTTTTTCGATTTCTTCCAGTTCTTCTTTCGGATATTCCGGATGTTCAAAGTCAACTGGTTCAAATGGCTCCATCTTGTATTGTGGTTGCTCAGGCTCTTCAACAATATCCTTAACCACAACTTCTTCCTTCTTTTTGATAACCTTTTCGGTGACAACTTCTTCTTCTTCCGGTTTGATAGGAGTCTTCTTCAATGTCAC
Source organism: Sphaerophoria taeniata (assembly GCA_943590905.1). Classification (NCBI taxonomy): domain Eukaryota; kingdom Metazoa; phylum Arthropoda; class Insecta; order Diptera; family Syrphidae; genus Sphaerophoria; species Sphaerophoria taeniata. The sequence goes on from OX016541.1 coordinate 151,987,050, forward strand.
ACTCTCTGGCTGTTCTTCAATAATGGGCTTCTTCTTACCCTTGCCTAACTTGATCTCAACGACTTGTTCTGGTTCCTCTGGGGCTTTCACCTTCTCGGGCTTCTCATAAGGTTTGGTCTCAGTTTCTTCTTCCGAACTGCTAACGTACTTCTCATACTTTTCTAGTTCGACTTTCTCGCGATCATCCTTGATCTTCTTAAGCTTCTTGAATTTCTTCGGTTTGGTCTTCAGTAATTCTTCAGCTTCTTCGATATTTCGCGAAAGTTCACCAGCTGCACGAATAGCACCGATTTCTGAGTATTTTGGTTGTAAAAGTTCCGGTGGGAACTCAACATACACTATGCGACTCTTCAGTTTGAACTTAGGCAGCAAACTTGTGTCTTCTTCGACTGGTTTCTCTTTACGTTTTGTCTGCCTCAACTTAACCGTTTGTGGAACTTCGGCTGCTTCAACAACCATCTTCTGAGACTTGTGTTCAACACGCTCGATCTTAATTGGTACCAAACCTTCGATCTTCGGTTTCTCTTTCTTGGGTTTTTCAATATCGATTTTCTCGTATTTCTCAAGAACTGTCTTTTCGACTTCTTGCTCCAACAAGGCCTTGATAATATCATCTTGATCATCTTCTGGTTTCTTTGAAGGCTTCCTCTTTTTCTTTGGTTTCACTGGTTCTGTTGGTACTTTTTTGACTTCTTCTGGTGTTTCTTCAACTACTTCGATTGGTATTGATTCTGGTTCTTCAGGGGTCTCTTCGAAAACTTTAACATCAACAACGTATTCTGGATATTCTTCATCGACTGTCTCAACTGGTGCTTCTTCTTCAATTACGCTTATTTCAAAGTCCTTGTGCACTTCAACTGGAATACCTTTGTGAAGGGAGGTTTATAAGAGAAAAAATGGGTATTAGTAACAAATATAAGCAACATGTTTGCTAAAGCTTTGTAGCTTAGCTCAAACCTTTGACGGTAAGCCTTGTACTGTTAACGTTAGACGTAACGAGTACCCTGGCTAGGGAAGCAAAATAGGCAGAATTATATTGTTGAATTAAGAAAATCTCAAATTTTTGTACAGAAATGGCAAAGAGATAAAAAAGCTTTTACTTTTGTTTTGAGGGACTGCAGAGCTTTTGGGGGAAGCAATTATTTTAAAGATGGCTTTGAAGACATCTCGCTTTACGAAGCTTATATTTACAAAAAATTTCTTGGAATGCTTTTTAAGCTCGAGAAAGTAGAAGATAATTTAGAACGGCTATTGAAAGTGGAAAACTGGAATGCGTAAAGAAGCTTTAAGCTCTGGAATCATAGTTTTTTCATTTAAGTTTTCTATAAAATGGAATGTTCTAAAACTAATGCGGAATGGAAAGTTTCAATCAGATCGAAGGTTTTAGAGTTGCCAGCGCACGATTTTCGAAAAAGAAAACAAAGATATTTAATTCGAGTTGAGGAATGTAAGTTACAGAATGTATTAGATAAAACGTAAGGTACAAGGTACAAGTACTTTTATTCGCGTTCAAATGTTTGTTAAATCTTGACGTTTTGGTTAAAATTTGACATTAGCGTGGTGAATAAAATGAGATAAAATGTATTGAACTGTTGAGCATGTTAATCCTGAAAAAAGGAGACCCTCTAAACTGTGCCAACTACAGCTGGTTACGTGCGATTGGGAGCACGCTGTCTTCGTTGCACGATGGAATACGCTGCTCACAAAGCCGGGACGGGAGTATTTGCGTGGTCGATTGGAATGGATTGCATCATTGTTCATTCAATAAAACACTCGACACGTGATTAATATATAAAATTTCCATACAAAAGTCTTTTTTTATTGAATATTTAAATAATTAAAATTTTACAAAAAAGTTGATTAAAAAAATCGAGGAGAAAGAATATGCCGAGATGTGGCTTTGTCGATTGTTCGATTTAGAATGAAAGAATAAAAATGAAAAGCAGCGTGCCTAAGATGGCTGCCGAAAAAGTTTTGTTTGGTTTATTTCCGGCAGCCACCTTAGGGCGCGTTCCGAAAGGTCGGTATTAAAGGGGTTTTAGATGGGTGGAGTTAGCTTCGAAGTGAAACTAACTCCACCGCTAGATTGGCGTAAACATTACCGCCCCCCTTGGCGTAATACGCCAACTTAAATATAACTTAAAATATCTTAGGGCTACAAGAATCGAGAGTTCAGTGCATGAATAAAAGGAAAAACATTTTTTTTTTAAGTTAAACATATTGATGACCGTTAAGTAGAAAAAGAAATAAATACTCAAGCGTGGAAAATAGGTTGAATTGAACTTTGTCTGGTGGCAGGAAAATAAGTTTCTTAATTATTTGGTAAAACACATAATTTTACTATGGGACGCGTGATTTCACCATGTTGCGTCTTCACGGTTGCGACTCTTACCCTTCCATCACTTCCTGGGCACACCTTAACAACTCGGCCAAGAAGCCATTCGGTACAGGCGATATTTTACTATTTAACAACAACAAGATCCTTAATATTTACGTTCGATTTTAAAAAACTGCCATTTGTAACGGTTTTGCAATTCAGTTAGATATTCATTGTTCCATCTTTGACAGAATTGTTGTTGGCGAGCAACATCCTATGGTCGCAGGACGCAAAATGCGTGTTTCCTGTTGTCGAGGGTACAAACGGTTGAGAAGTGGACTGTACTTGTAAGGGAGAAGGATTGTTCGACGTAGTAGGTGCTCTGGTATTGGAGGAATTGGATTGCTCGGTGAGCGATGGTTGGGATCCTCGAGGATTCGGAAAATGCAATAAAGTATGGTGGCGTTTCTCGCATGTGGAACAAGATAGTTGCTTGTGCAAGATGAAGCCGAATGGTTGGTAGATAAACAATTAACACATAAGTGATGTCTTTTCACCAGATCATATCTAGCTGTCGGATCGTGTGAGAGAAACTGAGGACATTTGTCTATCCTGTGGTGGCCTGAACATAGCTGACAGACAAACTCTTGAGGGTTGGAATGGTAGGTACTAACTCGTCGCGTTGTTTGTCTTGGAGGTTTCTGAGACTTGGTAAAACTGGGTACGCTTGGCGATGTAACATCCGCTATAGTTTCGAGTACTTGAAATCGTGAAGTTAAAAATTTGTCCAATTGATTCCATGTGGGGATGGCAGTTGGGTCCGCTAAGGACTGTTCCCACAAGAAGAGCGTATTGGAAGGTAACCGGTTAGAACAAATATAAACCAGGATTGGATCCCACCCAGAAACTTGGATACCTTGGGCTTGAAGTGCCGCTACGCTATCGTTTATGTGGCGTTGAAGATTTTTTATAGATTTCCCCGAATCAACGGAACATGATGGTAGATTAAGGAGATTTTTGACTTGATTATTGACAATGATGCGTCTGTTTTCATAAGTGTAGCGTAATGACTCCCATGCCAACTTAAAACTGGAGTTAATTAAAGGAAACTTGACTACTATATTGAATGCGTCACCGGTTGTTTTGGATCTGAGATGGAAAAGTTTCTCAACTTCCCCGAGGCGAGGATGCCGAATATAGATCGCTTCAAACATGTCTCTAAAGGAAGGCCACTTTAGATAATCACCGCTAAAGGTTTCCGGGTCACAAAATGGGAGCTTCACCCCGAATAGACTCGGGCTTTCATTATCGCTCTTATTGGCTAATGATGTTGGTTTACCAGGCGAGGACCCTGATTCGGATTTAGTTAGAAGACGGTCTTCTTGTTCGATTATAAGAAGGAGGCACTGTAAATAGTTATCCTTTGAGGATTTATACTTTTCCTCTATGGTGGCCGGTTCGAAATCTTTCTGTGAAGACGATTCTCGGACGCAGACCATATATCTCTCCTTTACTTCCGACCATAAATCTTTTAATTCTGTTTTATGTGCTCTTACGTCACCAATCTTCAAGCTGGTCTCAGGAAGCTCCCGGAAAGACGCAGTGAATTTGACGAGCTGGTCCGCTGAGTAATGAAATCAGTTAACTCACTCATGTCGGAGGTCTTAGGAGAAGGAGAGATCTTAAGAATCGAAAAAATGGAAAAAAGATTTGACTTATAGAAAGTGCCAACTATACGACTGTGCAAATAAGAATTGCAGCGAGTGAATAAAAGACCCGAAGAATCGAAAAAATGGAAAAAAGATTTGACTTATAAAAAAGTGTCAACTATACCACTGTGCAAGTAAGAATTGCAGCAAGAGTGATAGAGAGATATTGAAATTCGAAAAAGTATAACGACGAAAATGTTTGACTTATAAAAAGTTCAAACAATACCACTGTGCAAGTAAGAATTGCAGCAAGCGGTTGAGAGATATTTAAATTCGAAAAAGTATAACGACAAAATTGTTTGACGCATAGAAAGTTCAAACAATACCACTGTGCAAGTAAGAATTGCAGCAAGTGATTGAGAGATATCGAAAATCGAAAAAGTATAATGACGAAATTGTTTGACTTATAAAACATTCAACCAATACCACTGTGCAAGTAAGAATTGCAGCAGGCGGTTGAGAGATATTGAAATTCGAAAAAGTATAACGACAAAATTGTTTGACGCATAGAAAGTTCAAACAATACCACTGTGCAAGTAAGAATTGCAGCAAGGGATTGAGAGATATTGAAATTCGAAAAAAGTGTAACTACAAAATTGTTTGACTTATAAGAAGTTCAAACAATACCACTGTGCAAGTAAGAATTGCAGCAAGCGGTTGAGAGATATTGAAATTCGAAAAAGTATAACGACAAAATTGTTTGACGCATAGAAAGTTCAAACAATACCACTGTGCAAGTAAGAATTGCAGCGAGTGATTGAGAGATATCGAAATTCGAAAAAGTATAACGACGAAATTGTTTGACTTATAAAACATTCAAACAATACCACTGTGCAAGTAAGAATTGCAGCAAGCGGTTGAAAGATATTGAAATTAGAAAAAAGTATAACGACGAAATTGTTTGACTTATAAGAAGTTCAAACAATACCACTGTGCAAGTAAGAATTGCAGCAGGTGATTGAGAGATATTGAAATTCGAAAAAGTATAACGACAAAATTGTTTGACGTATAGAAAGTTCAAACAATACCACTGTGCAAGTAAGAATTGCAGCAAGTTATTGAGAGATATCGAAATTCGAAAAAGTATAACGACGAAATTGTTTGACTTATAAAACATTCAACGAATACCACTGTGCAAGTATGAATTGCAGCAGGCGGTTGAGAGATATTGAAATTCGAAAAAGTATAACGACAAAATTGTTTGACGCATAGAAAGTTCAAACAATACCACTGTGCAAGTAAGAATTGCAGCAAGTGATTGAGAGATATCGAAAATCGAAAAAGTATAACGACGAAATTGTTTGAGTTATAAAACATTCAACGAATACCACTGTGCAAGTATGAATTGCAGCAGGCGGTTGAGAGATATTGAAATTCGAAAAAGTATAACGACAAAATTGTTTGACGCATAGAAAGTTCAAACAATACCACTGTGCAAGTAAGAATTGCAGCAAGTGATTGAGAGATATCGAAAATCGAAAAAGTATAACGACGACTTATAGAAAGTTCAAACAATACCACTGTGCAAGTAAGAATTGCAGCGAGTGATTAAAAGACCCGAAGAATCGAAAAAATGGAAAAAAGATTTGACTTATAAAAAAGTGTCAACTATACCACTGTGCAAGTAAGAATTGCAGCAAGAGTGATAGAGAGATATTGAAATTCGAAAAAGTATAACGACGAAAATGTTTGACTTATAAAAAGTTCAAACAATACCACTGTGCAAGTAAGAATTGCAGCAAGCGGTTGAGAGATATTTAAATTCGAAAAAGTATAACGACAAAATTGTTTGACGCATAGAAAGTTCAAACAATACCACTGTGCAAGTAAGAATTGCAGCAAGTGATTGAGAGATATCGAAAATCGAAAAAGTATAACGACGACTTATAGAAAGTTCAAACAATACCACTGTGCAAGTAAGAATTGCAGCGAGTGATTGAGAGATATCGAAATTCGAAAAAGTATAACGACGACTTATAGAAAGTTCAAACAATACCACTGTGCAAGTAAGAATTGCAGCAAGGGATTGAGAAATATTGAAATTCGAAAAAGTATAACGACAAAATTGTTTGACTTATAAAAAGTTCAAATAATACCACTGTCACTGTGCAAATAAGAATTGCAGCAAGTGATTGTCAGATCTGAAAACGCGAAAAAATTGAACAAGGAATGAATGGTTTGACTTATAAAAAGTGCCCACTAGACCACTGCCACTGTGCAAATAAGAATTGCAGCAAGTGATTGTCAGATCTGAAAACTCGAAAAAATTGAAAAAGGACTGAATGGTTTGACTTATAAAAAGTGCCAACTAGACCACTGTCACTGTGCAAATAAGAATTGCAGCAAGTGAACAAAAGCTTTGAAAAAATCGCAAAAGCACATCACGGAAAATTATTGGTCTTATAAAAAATGTTACTGAACCACTGTGCAAATAAGAATTGCGACAAGTGATCAAAAGATTTGAAGAATCGAAAAAATGAAAAAAAAAAATTATTTGTCTTATAAAAATGTCAACTGAACCACTGTGCAAATAAGAATTGCGACAGGTGATCAAAGAATTTGAAGAATCGAAAAAAGTACACCACGGAAAATTATTTGTCTTATAAGAATGTCAACTAAACCACTGTGCAACTAAGAATTGCGACACGTGAACAAAAGATTTCAAGAATCCAAAAAGTGCACCAAGGAAAATTATTTGTCTTATAAAAGTGTCAACGAAACCACTGTGCAAATAAGAATTGCGACAAGTGAACAAAAGCTTTGAAAAATCGAAAAAGTACACCACGGAAAATTATTTGTCTTATAAAAATGTCAACTAAACCACTGTGCAAATAAGAATTGCGACAAGTGATCAAATATTTGACGAATCGAAAAAGTACACCACGGAAAATTAATGGAAGGGTAGCAACTGTTTGCGTGAACAATCACACCAGCCAAAGACCTATTTAACTACTTGCTTGAGGATTTATTTGTTTGTAGATTATAAGTAGATACAATTGAGAAAAAAAACTCAAAAGCACTGAATTGACGATACCTGGTTTTATGTTGTCGTTGAATCCGGGCTGCTGGTATATGGCTTCGTATTTTGTATGGTGGTGGATGATGTTCACTGGTGGTGGTTGAGGCTGCTTTGTCCCTTGCAGGTTGAAGATGAATATGACTGCTTTTCGATCGTGAATTACACGATTTACGACACTGCTCTTCGATCGTGTATGACACGTTTTTACTCGACGATGAATGGTGCGATGTTCGAAGTAGTGGTGACGACGACGAGGAGGAGCAGGATTTGGTGGTTTGCGACACTGCTCTTCGATCGTGTATGACACGTTCGTGGTGATGACAACGACGAGGAGGAACAGGATTTGGTGGTTTGCGACACTGCTCTTCGATCGTGTATGACACGTTCGTGGTGATGACGACGACGAGGAGGAGCAGGATTTGGTGGTTTACGACACTGCTCTTCAATCAACCACGTGAAGCACGACGATGAATGCGAATGGTGATTCGTGGTGATGCACTGCTCTTCGATCAACCACGTGAAGCACGACGATGAATGCGAATGGTGATTCGTGGTGATGACGACGACGAGAAGGAGCAGGTGGTGATTTACGACACTGCTCTTCGATCAACCACGTGAAGCACGACGATGGATGCGAATGATGATTCGTGGTGATGACGACGACGAGAAGGAGCAGGTGGTGATTTACGACACTGCTCTTCGATCAACCACGTGAAGCACGACGATGGATGCGAATGATGATTCGTGGTGATGACGACGACGAGAAGGAGCAGGATTCGTGGCGTGACGACGACGAAACAGGAGCTGGACGAAGATCTGGCTCGTTTGGACCAAATGGTTACGTGCGATTGGGAGCACGCTGTCTTCGTTGCACGATGGAATACGCTGCTCACAAAGCCGGGACGGGAGTATTTGCGTGGTCGATTGGAATGGATTGCATCATTGTTCATTCAATAAAACACTCGACACGTGATTAATATATAAAATTTCCATACAAAAGTCTTTTTTTATTGAATATTTAAATAATTAAAATTTTACAAAAAAGTTGATTAAAAAAATCGAGGAGAAAGAATATGCCGAGATGTGGCTTTGTCGATTGTTCGATTTAGAATGAAAGAATAAAAATGAAAAGCAGCGTGCCTAAGATGGCTGCCGAAAAAGTTTTGTTTGGTTTATTTCCGGCAGCCACCTTAGGGCGCGTTCCGAAAGGTCGGTATTAAAGGGGTTTTAGATGGGTGGAGTTAGCTTCGAAGTGAAACTAACTCCACCGCTAGATTGGCGTAAACAACAGCGGATTCAGCCTACTTAACATCGCTTACAACATCCTCTCTGCAGTAATATGTGAACGTCAGAAGGCTTTCGTCAACAATCTGATTGGTCCTTATCAATGTGGCTTCAGACCAGGAAAGTCAACCATCGACTAAATTTACACTTTACGGCAGATCCTGGAAAAACCTATGAACTCCAAATCGATACCGACCACCTTTTCATCGATTTTAAGGCCGCGTATGACAGCATCTACAGAGATGAACTGTATAAAGCTATGTCTATTTTTGGCATCCCTGGCCAAGCTCGATCGTTTGTGCAAAATGACTGTGGAGAACTCAGGCTGCGCCATCAACGAGCTTTCAATCTCAAAAAGGATTCAGACAAGGCGATGCACTGTCATGCGATTTCTTTAACATCGTTCTTGAGAAGATAGTGCAAAACTCCACCGTCAACACCAGAGGCACTGTCTTCCAAAAGTCTGGTCAACTTCTCGCGTACGCCGATGATATTGATATAAGGGGAAGAACACAGCGCGATGTCAATGGCGCCTTGAGACAGAAGCGGCAAAAATGGGTTTAGCCGTAAATGAGGGGAAACGAAGTATACCTATGCTGTCTTCGAGGAAGGACACACAACACCGACGGCTTGGACATAACGCCACAATAGACGCATTCAACTTCGAGGTAGTAGAGAAGTTTGTCTACCTAGGCTCCGCTATTAACAGGGACAATAACACCAAGGTGCCGAGGTCAGACGAAGAATAACTCTTGCTAATCGCTGTTTCTTTGGGCTAAGAAAGCAATTGGGCGGAAAAGCCCTCTCTCGAGCAACTAAGGTAAAACTGAATAACACCCTCATCATCCCAGTCCTACTGTATGGTGCAGAAGCATGGACTTTGGCAAAATCAGATGAATGTTCCTCAGGCTATTTTGAGAGGAAAGTTCTTCTGGTCATCTTTGACCCCGTGTGCATCTATGGGGAATGCAGAAGAAGATACCTACAACAGCGAACTTTACGGCTTGTACAACGACATGCCAGAAGAGTCAAGGTCCAGAGATTCAGATGGCTTGGTCATTTAGAGCGGATGGACACCAATGCTCCGGCCCGTGAAGCCCTCGACACTATTCCCGAGGGACGTAGAAGAAGAGAAAGACCGTGACTCAGGTGGCGCATGTACGTATCTAGAGGAACTCCTCAAGGCGGAATTCTCTCACCATTATTATGGATCTTAGTGATGAACGAGATCCTAATAAAACTTAGGAATTACGGTATAGTAGTGGTAGCCTACGCTGATGACTTAGCGCTTTTGGCGACGGGTAAATACCTTACCACTATTAGCGAACAATTACAAAGCGCATTATCAAGGGTCAGCAACTGGACCAAGAAATGCGGTCTTAAGGTGAATCCCCTTAAAACAGAACTGGTTCTTTTTACAAACAGAAGGAAAATCCCTCCATTTGTAATACCAAAAATAGATAACACCACACTAAAAATCTCCGACCGAGCGAGATACCTCGGAGTTATATTGGATAAAAAACTCAACTGGGGTCCAAATATCCAAGAAAGATATAAGAAAGCCACGATCGCACTCTACTCATGCAACAAGATTCTGGGTAGAAATTGGGGACCAAACCCCAAAATAGTCATGTGGATGTACACTGCCATTGTCAGACCAATTCTAACTTATGGCAGCTTGGTTTGGTGGAAAGCGCTGGAGAAATCCACGAACTTAAAAACACTTACCAAAGTACAAAGAATGGCCTGTATCTGTACTAGTGGGGTGATGAGGACCACCCCAACTGCGGGTTTAGAAACGATCCTCAATCTTCCCCCAATAGATCTATTTGTCCAAGAATCAGCAGCAAACAGTGCCCTCAGGCTCAGCCAAACTAACATCTGGAAAACAAGCCAGAGAGGCCACGCAGCTATTCTTACGAAATACGTAGACAACAATATCTGCACAGATTATATGACTCCTTATTTAGATTTCAACAAATCCTTTAGTACTAGGTTCCCCAATAGACTAGATTGGGAAAATAGTGTGCCCTACACTAACGACTCAACCATTACCATCTACACCGATGGTTCTAAGATGGATAATGGAGTAGGTGCAGGCTTCTACTCTGAAAGTCTCAACCTTGCCAAATCATTCAGGCTCCCCGACCATAGCAGCGTCTTCCAAGCTGAGATCTTGGCAGTGAGAAACGCTGCTAAACATATATCCATGATGGCGATATCACACGCGGACATCACTTTTTTCATTGATAGCCAAGCGGCAATAAAAGCTATCTCTGCCACCCAAATCAAGTCGAAGCTTGTCTCTTGCTGTCGCGAAGAGCTAAAGGTTCTTGGCACACAGCATAACGTAAGACTCTGCTGGGTTCCTGGCAGGCACGTAGCCAGAGGGGGGCTAGAGGGGCTCAAGCCCCTCCCGAAATGATTTTTAAAAAAAATATTTGAACAAAAGTTTGTATATTCTCTTATTTGTTCCTCACTACTTATGTAACCACATCGTAGCCAGTTCAAAAAATGCAACCTATATAAGCCCAGATATCCAAAACGAAATCTTGGATATATGCTCTGATATTGTCACCAGAAAAATATCTAACCGGGTTATAAGATCAAGTTGTTTTAGCATTCTGGCTGATGAAACAATGGATGTTTCTGGCACTGAGCAACTTTCAATATGTGTCCGATATGTTGACTGCTGTACAGAGCCCACGAAAAGTATGCTTCGGGAAAATTTTGTAGGTTTTATTCCGACACCGACGTCTTGGACAAAACGTCACGATAGACGCATATAATTTCGAGGTAGTTAGGGACTTTGTATACCTTGGCTCCGCTATCAATACGGACAACGACATCAGCGCCGAGATCAGACGAAGAATAACTCTTGCTAATCGCTGTTTCTTCGGGCTAAGAAAGCAATTGAATAGTAAAGCCCTCTCCCGAAAAACTAAGGTGACGCTCTATAAGACCCTCATCATCCCCGCTATATGGTGCATGGACCTTGTCAAAAACGGATGAGAACGCACTTGGCCGTTTTGAGAGAAAGATTCTACGTAAGATCTATGGTCCTGTCTGCATAAACGGTGAATGGAGGAGAAGATTTAACGACGAACTGTACGGGCTGTACAGCGACACTGACTTAGCTAAAAGAGTGAAGGTCCAAAGACTCAGATGGCTCGGTCACGTGGAGAGGATGGGCACCAATACTCCGGCCCGTAAAGTCTTCGAATCCACCCCAGAGGGAAGACGCAGTAGAGGAAGACCAAGGCTCAGGTGGCGCGCGCAAGTTGAACACGACCTCAACCAACTCGGCGTACGAAACTGGAGACAGCGAGCTAGGGACCGAGCTGGCTGGAGAGGTTTGTTGGTTGAGGCTCAGACTCAGGTATTGATGTGGATCCAGATGAAGTGATCGACATTATGTCTAAAAAAAAGACAAAGCGTTTATTGCTGTAAAAATCCAAACTATTTATTTAATTAAATAAAAAAAAATACAAACAAAAATAAAACATTTACATTATGTAGTTTTTTTTTTAATTTTTGTATAAAGAATTACTTCTTCGAAATTGAACAAGCCCCCACCGAACCGAAATCCTGGCTACGGGCCTGGTTCCTGGCCACAGTAATGTACCAGGCAACGAAAAGGCGGACGAACTTGCTAGAGAGGGCTCCACACTGGAACCCTCTCTGATAGACCATCATATAGGGATACCGTTATGCGAACTGAAACATAACGTCAGAAAAACCATCATTCAAAAATCCAACGACAGATGGAATCTCCTAGAAACCTGTATTAATACCAGGAAACTATGGCCTAGATACGATAAGAAAAGATCAGATTGGATTTTAAATCTTAACAAGCCCTCCCTAAGATCTCTTATCGGCATTATTACAGGTCACAACCTACTCGGCTACCATAAGAAGAAGATGGGGCTCAGTACTGATGACCTTTGTAGAGGCTGTGGTGATGATGACGAGCATGAAGACACTGCTCATTTTCTCTGCCACTGTCCTTCGCTCTGTCTTGCTAGGAAGAAAACTCTAGGCAACTTCTTCTTCAATGAACTAGAGGAACTTTCAGAACTTCCAGGCAAAAGTTTACTAAACTTTGTCAAGACCTCTAAATGGTTGAACGAACCACATGATTCATAGGTTATTATTTCTTTTCAGGAAGTTACAACACTTCGGGGTACCACAATGGATCTACATTGATCTAAGTGTGATGGTAACAACATCAACCATCAGCCCGCTCAACCTAACCTAACCTAACCAGGTGGCGCACACAAGTGGAAGAGGACCTCAATCAACTTGGTGTGCAAAATTGAAAACAGCTAGCTAGGTACCAAGCTGACTGGCGGAGACTGTTGATTGAGGCCCAAGTCCACAACGGACAGTAGCGCCACCTTAAGTAAGTAAGTAAGTAAGTAAGTAAGAGCTTGTTGAATGAGTTATAGAGAACTTTACTTCTTTTCTCCCACTGATCTCTATAATACACTGGATAGTGTATTCATAGAGAAAAAGTGACTCCATTTGAACATTGTTATAAAGTCGAAAAGGGAAAAATTCGTATAACAGTATAACAAAAATATACGTCAGAGAACCACTGATCTCTATATTACTTATCTCTGAATTTCATTTTTTCTATCTTCTCTGAGAAACAATTTTGATCTCTGGAAGCCTATCCAACTTAGGGATGTCGAAATACAAAAAAGTATCGTATCGATATTTTTTAAAAATATCAATATCGCTTTTGATATTTTATTAAAAAAATCGATATATCGGTAAAATATGACAAGAAAATAATTTTTGTCTTTTTTCGGAGCGCGTCGGTTCGACTCTTACAAGTAACAAAACTTTGTTGCTCTGAACACTCTGAATGGAAAAAAAAACACAATTTTGAGTTTGGCAGTTCAGGCTCTGTTCAGTTGTAAAAAACAAAAATGCCTTAAGATATTAAACCAAGCTGTCCAAATTGATTCGCATTTTGCGTACGAGCTGAAAAACTTGTGAACTATGAACGTATGCTTGTATGGTGTGAATGATGCGAGAGAGCAAATTGTTGAGAATGTTTTGTGTGCAAATGGTGCGACAAATCACTTGTGTTTTCAAATAATTGATGTTTCATGATCTCAGATTTATTTACGTACACTAATTGAGTGTAGTGTGTGGTATTTCTTTTGAAGGTTTTTCTTAGGCCGTGTGCGAATTCAGTTAAATTTTGACATTTCGCATTGAATAAAATGTGTTAAAATTAGAATAGCTGCTGAGCAGGTTAAAATGACCGTAGGGGTTAAAAATTCATCAATTTTTAACCACAATTCATCCAATTCGCACACGGAATTAAACATTCATCCAATTCAATAATCAATTCATCCAATTCGCACATGGCCTTAATCAAAAAAAATATCGATTTTTTATACCTTTTCGATACTCGGATTTTTATATCGATACATCGATATATCGAAAAATTAAATATCGATAAAAAATATCAACACATCGACATCATTAGTTAGACCTGTTAGACGTCAAAAAGTCGAAAAGGGGCACTGACTGTCATCTTCAAATGGAGTCAAAAAAACTGTTATACTTTGTAGGTAATACACTATCCAGTGTAATATAGAGATCAGTGTTTTCTCCCGATGAATCACTCTTTATTGAAAGCTTCTAATGTAGGTAGCGAATAACTTAAGTGTGGCAACACTTAAAGAATAAAATGTGAGACAAAAAAAGAGACTTGAGACAACCGGTTCGGTAAGGTAGGATAATGATAATGACGGGAGAAGAAAGAAAATAAAGCATTCATTCGATTGTATGCTTCAGAACACATCGGACGTCTTTTTATTCCTGTGATTTATTTCAGACATTTTTGTTGCTCAAAGTAAAATAAAATAATTTATTCTGGAATTTTTCATTTTATTAAGCACCAGCACCATGTTTCCGTTCTAAAAGTACTTGTACTTGTAACTTCACAACTTCGGGTTTAAACTGCATTTTCTCTTCTAAAAAGCACAACTGGCAATGCTGTATAAGATTCTTAAAGGATAAGCTTTTCTTAAATTACTTAAATACAAAAAAAAACTGTAAAAATCTGTATGTATTTGTATGTACAGAATGTAATGTGTTGATTTATGTTTCGTGAACAAAATGTTTGTTAGTTAAATATCAAACCGTTAGATAAAATAAAGCACACACAACTATTATCTCAAAAACCTGCTTTGTTATTTACATTTTTTGTTTTAATTTTAAATTTTTGTACAAGAACTGAAAACTACATAAATAGGGAAAGTTAACATTTAAATTCAAGTTTTATTGAAAAAAAAACGAGAATTTATCTTTAAAAAAAAAATAACACTCAAAAACGCTTTAAAACTTGCTTCGTCTGATTTGTTTGTGTTGCAAGATTTCTTATGTCAAAATATTTTTGGTTTTTGTGCTTGTTTTGTGTGTCAATGCCTGTTTCATGTTGTTTTATGGTTTCTCTTTGTTTAGTGTGTTTGACAATGTTATAGACATGTTGTTTAGAAAAACGTAAACTCCAGCCATTTTGACAGAATCAGTGACAAGCAGGTTTGCTGCTCGTTCGCCGCTGTCACTGATGGTGCCTAAAGGCTGAATACTTAGACCTTAGTTACATTATGTATTTTGAAAACCTAAGTGTATTTTGAATAATGTTTTTCTTTGTATAGTGTTCGGGTTCCTAGCTCGATTCGTAGTCTTTCTCAAGGGGGTCCTAAAGCAAGTCTTAAGCATTTTTCAACACGGATTAGATACAAGGTTTTTAGTCAAAGAATTTGGTTTGTTTTGGACATCACAGAGGGAGTTATATACTTCAATATTAACGATAGAAAACCTAAGACCACAGAAAAGGAAGAATTGTTAGCACTTTGTTTAGAACATTTACAAAAAGAAAAAGTAAAGAGGAAAACAAAAAAAAAAGATTGTAAGTTTTTGCTGCCTATATAAAACAATATAGGACCAACGAAATGTTGTTAACGTTATTTTTGTAAGGAATTCGGGTGCAGGCGTTTGTTTTTGGGGGTGTTTTGCGAAACTGATATTGTTGTTGTAGCAAAAACTTACTTGTTTCTGATAGTGTTTTATCTTTGGGTTTTTTGGTGGGTTTTTGTTTGGTTGTTTTTGTTGTATGATCAATAGTATCCGGTTTGGATTCTTCCTGTACTGGTGTTGTCTGTTCAGTGTCAATGGGTTCCTTGGGTTGTGTTTCGGGTAATGTTTGGGTTTCAATAACTTCGATGGGTTTTTCATCGACGACAATGGGTGTTTCTTCGATTATTTTGACTTCTTCTTCTTCGGGTAATTGAGGTTTTTCGGTTTTCTTCTTCTTTTTGGGTTTCTCTTCGGGTATTGGTTCATCTTCTTTCTTTGGTTTTTCAGCAATTGGTATATCGACTTTTTCGTATTGTTCTAGTTCGGTTTTGGGTATTTCTTGTTCGATGAGTTTCTGAATGTAATCGTCAATATCGTTTGTCTTGACGGTTTTTGTGGTCTTTTTGGGTTTCTTTGGTTTGGCTGGAGTCGGTTTAGAGGGTTGTTCTTCAAGAACTTGAATTTCTTCGGGAACAGGTTCTTCGGGTTGTTCCTCAGTGATTGAAACGACCGCATCGGGTTTGTCTTCCTCTTGAACGGTGACAATATAGAGAGTGCTCTCTTTTTCACCAACCTTCTTCTTGACTGTGCGTTTGGTGGTTACTTGTTGTTTGGGCTGTCCTTCTTCGTTGATAATTTCTACAACCTTAACCTCGGCTGGTTTGTCTTCAATAATTTCGACAACTGGTTGCTCGGGTTCTTCTTCAGTTACTCGTATTTCAGCAGTTGGATATTCTTCTTCAACCTTAGGTTTCTTAACTGGTTTTGTCTTTTTCTTCGAAGGTTTCTCTTCCTCTTTGACTGGGCTTTCTTCTTTTACAACAACAGGTAGTTCTTCTTCTTCAGGCTTAGGCTTGAGTGCTGTCTCAAACTCAATCTTTTCGTACTTTTCCAATTCTGTTTTTGGAATTTCTTGTTCGATAAGCTTCTGAATGTAATCATCAAGATCATCCTTCTTGACATTTTTGGTCTTCTTCTTTGGTGCCTTTGGTTTTTCCGTTGGTTCGTCTGGCTTTGGAGTTTCTGTTGAAATTATAGTAACTTCAGCTTCTGGTTGATCATCAGTTTGAACTTCAATAATTTCGATGATTTCCTCTTTTTGACCTTGTTGACGCTTAATCTTTCGTCTTGTTGTGGTTTCCTTGTGTTTGGTGCCATCTGCATCTTGAACTTCTTGAACTTCGGTTTTAGTTTCGATTTCTTGAACTTCTACTGGAGTCTCATCGACTGGTGCGACTTCCGGTTCTTCAAACGTCTCATGAACTGTAATTTCAAAACTGTCAACTGTTTCAACTTCCTTAATCTTTGGTTTCTTTGGTTTCTTTTCCTTTGGTTTTGGTGTTTCTTCGTCTTTGACAGAAACTTCGAAAGTCGTTTCTTCAATTGGTTGTGTTTCCTCAATTTCTTTGACTTCAAAGACTGGTGTTTCTTCTTCCGGTGCTTCTTCCAGTTCTTCTTCCTTAACTGTCACCCTAGCTTCCGGTGTAGGCTCTTCTGGTTTATCTCCTTCAACAACTGTTACCTTCTCCTTGGGAACCTTCTTTTTCTTTGGTTTCTTTTCTTCAACTTCTTTGATTTCGAAAATTTCCTCCTCTTCAACCGGCTTTTCTTCAGTCACCTTAACCTCCACCTCTTCGGGTAGCTCTTCTGGCACTTCTGTAGGTTCTTCTGTAGTTACCTTGACTTCTTGTTTTGGTTTCTTCTTTGGCTTTTTCGGTTTTTCTTCTGTTTCGACCTTCTCGTAAGTTTCCAGTTCTGTTTTAGGAATCTCTTCTTCAATGAGCTTTTTGATATAGTCATCCAAATAGTCTTTTTTGACTTTCTTTGTCTTCTTCTTCTTAACGACTTCTTCTTCTGGTTTGGTTTCCTCTTCCGTAGGAGCTTCGCTTGTTGTTACTGTTATTTCTGCATCGCCAGTATCTTTGTCTTGAACTTCAACAATTTCCAAAACAACTTCCTTAGGTCCGATTTGCTGTTTAACCTTACGTTTGGTTATTTTCTTTTCTTTCACTTCACCAGCTTCATCAGTAACTTGCTTGGTTTCAACTTCCTCCTGAATTTCCTTCACTTCTACTTCAAAGACTACAGGAATTTCTTCTGGAATTTCTTCGACAACCTTGACTTCATGAACTGGTTTCTTTGATTTCTTCGGTTTCTTAGGAGCTTCTTCGACAATCTCAGTTATTTCAAGTGGAGTTTCTTCTTCAACTATTGGTTGAGATTCTTCTACTTTAACCTTGCTTTCAATGATTGACTTCTTTCTTGGCTTCTTCGGAACTTCTTCAACATCGACCTTTTCATATTTCTCAAGTTCGGTTTTAGGAATTTCCTGTTCAATCAACTTTTGAATATAATCGTCAATATCAGCTTTCTTAACCTTCTTTGTTGTCTTCTTTTTCTTTTTTTCTTCTTGAGGCTTTTCTTCATCTACAGTTTCAGCAACTTCCGTAGTAATTACTGTCACTTCAGCAGAGGGCATTCCCTCATCCTGAACCTCGATGATTTCAATGATTTCCTCTTTGGGTCCGGTGTGCTTCTTGATCTTTTTCTTTGTAATAGTTTGACTCTTTGTTTTGCCTTCGTCATCAACAATTTGCTTGACTTCTTCAGTAGCTTCCATTTCTTCAATTCTGATCTTGTACTCTTCGAGTTGTTGAACAACCGCTGGAGTTTCCTCATCTTCTTCAGGTTCGGTTACAACTTGGGTAACTTCTTCAACCGGAAGTTCCTCAAATGACTGAACTCTGATCTTATAATCTTCAACTGTTTCTTGTTCTTCTTGTGCTGGCTTAGGCTGCTTTGGTTTCTTGACCTTTTTAGGCTTTTCTTTCGTTTCTTCAGGAACCTCTGTAACAACCTTAATTGTAAAGTCTTCATCCTCAACGGGTTTCTCTGGCTGAATTTCATCGGAAACTTCCTCGACTATGAACTCTTCAGGTTCCTCTGGCTTGTCTTCAACAGTTGTTTCGACAACTTTCACCTTCGATTTCTTTGGTTTGGATGGTTTTTCGACAGGTTTTTCTTCTTCTTCTTGAACCTGATCTTCAGGCGCTGTTTCAACAACCGACATTATGAACTCTTGAATATCTTCTTTCTTGACCTTCTTTGATTTCTTTGTTGGCTTAACAGGCACTTCAGATTCTTCTGTCTTAGATTCTTCCGGTTCTAGAAGAACAACAGTTACTTCTGCCATTGGTTGTCCTTCTTCGGTTGTTTCAGAAATTTCATAAACCTCTTCTTTTGGACCTTGCTTCTTTTTGATTTTACGCTTGGTAACAGTTGTCTCTTTGATGACTCCAGCATCGTCTTCAACCTTAACGACATCTGTTTGCTCATCAATAACCTCAACTTCGTATGGCAGTTCTTCTTCAACTGGTGCTTCAGACTCAATAACCGTGATTTCAGCGGTTTCGGGTTTCTTCGGCTTCTTCGTCTTCTTCTTCGGTTTGGTTTCTTCAACAATCTCTTCTTCAACTGGCTGTGGTCCTTCTTCTTCAATCACTTCTACTGGAAAATCTTCTATTTCTTCAGGCTTCTCTTCAGATTCTGCCTTCTTGGGTTTCTTAGATTTTTTCTTTGGTTTCTTTTCTTCCATTTCAGTGACTATAACTGTTTCTTCTTCGTAAACAGTCGGTTCAACTTGTTCTTCGGTCATAGAGACAACGTAGTCCTGAGGAATCTCTGGCTTATCTTCTTCAACAATTTCAGTCACTGTAACTGGAAGTTCTTCGAATTCTTCTTCAATTTCTTCTTTTTCTACTTCGTATTCAGTTATTTTGACTGGAAGGCCGTCAACAATTTCTTCCTTAACGATTTGCTTCTTCTTGATTTTCTTCACCTTCTTAGGTGCTTCATCGATTTCAACCTTTTCATACTTCTCGAGTTCAGTTTTGGGAATTTCTTGTTCAATAAGTTGCTGAATGTAGTCATGCAAATCATCTTTCTTGACCTTTTTCTTTTTAGGCTTTTCGACAACTTTGACCTTCATTGGTTCCTCTGGTGATTGTTCTTCTTCAACCGGAGTGACTTCTGTAGTTGTCATTGTGACATCGGTTTCGGTTTGTCCCTCTTCTTGTGTCTCAATGATTTCAATGACATACTCTTTGGGACCTTCTTGCTTCTTGATCTTACGCTTCTTGATTGTTTGGTGCTTGGTTTCGCCTTCTTCATCAACTATTTCCCTTGTTTCGATTTCTGGAGCCAATTCGGTTATGCGAATCTTATAATCTTCAACAACCTCTTCCACTTCCGGTTGTTTTGGTTTCTTCGATTTCTTTGGCTTTTTGGGTTCTTCTTCGCTAATTTTAACAGGGAATTCTTCAATCACCTGTATTTCTTCCGGCGCTTCTTGAACTGATTCTTCGATTTGAATTTCAGCTTCAGTTTCTGGTTGTTCTTGAGCCTCTGATTCGACTACTTTAACCTTTTTGGGTTTCTTTGTCTTTTTCTTCTCAACTGTTTTCTCTTCATCTTCAACAACTTGAGGTGTTTCTTCTTCGATTGGTTTTTCTTCGACAATTTCTTCAACAACAGTTGTTACGAATTCTGGCTGCTCTTCTGAAATCTCATCGATGTCTTTCTTGACGACTTCTTCTGTTTCTTCAAAAGTGACGGGCTTGTCAGCTTGCTCTTCAACTACAGAAATAATATATTGCTCAATTTGTTCCTTTTTGACCTTCTTGGAAGTCTTTTTCTTCTTCGGAGCCTCTTCAATTGCATCTACTTGTTCTTCAGGCTGAACTTCTTCTGACTCAATAATGGTAATTTCAGATTCAGGCTGTCCTTCCACTTGAGTTTCAATAACTTCGATTGTGTACTCCTTGTGACCCTTCTTCTTTTTGATCTTCCTCTTGGTTATTGTCTGTTGTTGCGTTTCTCCTTCTTCGGTTTCTTTGACAACGACTTCAACATCCTTTGAAATTTCTTCAACAGTAACTGGGAACTCTTCAATCAACTCATCAGGTTTTTCAACTTCAGCGACTTCTTCGGGTGTTTCTTCGGAAATTTGAACTTCTTCCGAAGGTTCCGATACCGTGGTTTTGATTGTATATTCATCGAAAACTTCTTCAGGCGCTTCTTCGGTAACAGTGACTTCTTCAACAATTGGTTTCTTCTTCTTTTTCTTTTCTTTTGGTTTCTCAGGAGCTTCTTCTTCGGTAACAGTTACATCTAGGGCTTCAGGAAGCTCTTGAACTGGTTCCTCCTTCTTTGGCTTGGATTTCTTTGCTTTCTTTGGCTTGCTGTCAATATCAATCTTTTCGTATTTTTCAAGTTCAGTCTTAGGAATTTCCATTTCAATGAGACTTTGAATATATTCTTGCAGATCGTCCTTCTTAACCTTCTTCTTTTTGACTTTTTCGACAATCTTAACCTTTTCCTCTTGGGGTTCGTCTAGTTCTTCAACTGGAGTAACCTCAGTAGTCGTCATTGTAACGTCGGTGTCAGGTTGACCTTCTTGTTGTGTCTCTATAATTTCAATTAGATACTCCTTATCGCCTTCTTGTTTCTTGATCTTACGTTTCTTAATTGTTTGTTGTTTAACTTCACCAGTTTCAATTGTTACTTCCTTAACCTCAACCTCCGGCTCAAGCTCTTGAACGCGAATTTGATACTCCTCTACAACTTCTTCTTCTACTTGAGGCTTCGATTTCTTTGGCTTCTTCGGTTTCTTTGGTTCTTCTTCAGAGATCTTGATTGCCATATCAGTTGGCTGTTCTTCTTCTTCTGGCTTCTCTTCGGTTACAACTTCTTCAATTTCTTCAACTTCAGGCTTTGGTTCTTCAGCCAATTCAGATTCTGTAACCTTCACCTTCTTTGGCTTCTTTGATTTTTTCTTCTCCAAAGGTTTTTCGGTTGTATCTTCTTCAAGCGGTTGTTTTTCTTCTTCAACAATATCAGCGACTTGTTCTACCAGTGTCGTTATTTCGAATATTGGTTGTTGATCAGTAGGCACTTCTTCAATCACTTCAATTGGAGATATTTCCTCTTCTTCGGACACAATCTTTTCAGGAGCATCTTCGTCAATAACATTGATTATGTACTGTTCTACTTGTTCCTTTTTAATTTTTCTTGTTGTCTTCTTCTTTTTCGGCGCTTCTTCGGTTACAGTTTGAATTTCTTCAGTTTGCTTATCTTCAGATTCGATTATTGTGATTTCTGATTCAGGTTGGCCTTCAACTTGCGTCTCGATGATCTCTATAGTGTATTCCTTTTGACCCTTCTTCTTTTTGATCTTGCGCGTAGTAACTACATGTTCTTCAGGCTTGCCTTCTTCGTCTTCTTTCACAATAACTTCAACATCCGTGGAAACTTCTTCAATAGTGACAGGGACTTCTTCAACCTTTTTAGGTTTCAATTTCTTTTTCGGTTTTTCTTTAGGAGCTTCTTCAACTATTGGTGCTTCTTCTTCTGCACGTTCTGATTCTGTTACTGTGACTGTCAAATCTTCTGGCTGTTCTTCTTGGACTTCTTCAGTAATTTCTACCTTCTCAGCAACAGGCTTCTTCTTCTTTTTCTTTTCTTGTGGCTTTTCTGGTGCTTCTTCTTCAACTACTGAAATATCCAGGAGTTCGCCTTGTTCTTCTTGAGGGACCTCCTTCTTTGGCTTCGACTTCTTAACCTTTTTAGGCTTTCCATCGACATCGATCTTTTCATATTCTTCAAGAACGGTCTTAGGAATTTCTTGTTCAATAAGTTTTTGAATGTATTCCTGAAGATCATCCTTCTTAACCTTCTTCTTTTTGATTTTCTCAGAAACCTTTATAACTTTCGGTTCTTCTGGCTGTTCATCTTCTGTGACTGTCATTTCGGTTGTTGTCATTGTTACATCTGCTTCCGGTTGTCCTTCAACTTGAGTTTCAACGATTTCAATAAGGTACTCCTTATCACCTTCTTGTTTGCGAATCTTACGTTTCTTGGTTATGCGTGTTTTCTTTTCTCCAGTTTCGTCAGTTGTTTCCTGAACTTCAACTTCTGGCGCCAACTCTTCAACTTGAACCTGTGTCTCTTCCTCAACAATTTCTGTTTCTTCAACCTTTGGCTTCCTAGTCTTCTTTTGCTTCTTGGGCTTTTCTTCTTCAATCACTTCAGGAGCTTCTTCTGTAGGTTCTTCAGGTTCTTCTTCGAATGTTACTGGTTTCAAGCCTTGTTCTTCAACAACGGAAATAATATATTGTTCAATTTGCTCCTTCTTAACTTTCTTTACTGTCTTCTTCTTTTTCGGAGCTTCTTCAACCAATTGTACTTCCTGATCAGGCTGATCTTCGGATTCAATTATTGTTATCTCGGATTCTGGTTGTCCTTCAACTTGCGTTTCAATTATTTCAATTGTATATTCCTTTGGACCCTTCTTCTTTTTGATCTTTCGTTTGGTAATTGTTTGTTCCTCAATCTTTCCTTCTTCATCTTCCTTTGTTACGGTCTCAACTTCTTTTGATACTTCTTCAACTGTAACTGGAAGTTCTTCAACTACCTTCGCTTTCACCTTCTTTTTCGGTTTTTGCTTAGGAATTTCTTCCTCAACAATTTCATCTTCTTCAATTGGTTCTGTTTCCTTGATGGCAAATGTAAAGTCTTCAGGGGTTTCTTCTGGAGCTTCTTCAGTTATTTCAACCTTTTCAACTACTGGTTTTTTCTTCTTCTTCTTCTCCTGCGGTTTTTCAGGAGCTTCTTCTTCAACTACTGAAACATCAAATAGCTCACCCTGTTCTTCTTGAAGAACTTCCTTCTTTGGCTTCGATTTCTTTGCCTTTTTGGGCTTTCCATCGACATCAATCTTCTCATACTCTTCAAGTTCAGTCTTTGGAATTTCTTGTTCGATCAGCATTTGAATATACTCTTGAAGATCATCCTTCTTAACCTTCTTCTTCTTCACTTTCTCAACAACCTTAACCTTTTCCTCCTGGGGTACATCGGTCTCTTCGACTGGGGTAACCTCAGTTGTAGTCATTGTTACATCAGCTTCAGGCTGACCTTCTACTTGCGTTTCAATAATTTCAATAAGATATTCCTTGTCTCCTTCTTGTTTCTTAATCTTACGCTTCTTAGTCGTACGTTGTTTGATTTCTCCTTCTTCAGTTTGTTCTTCTTTCACTTCGATTTCAGGAGCGAGTTCTTCAACTGTAACTTGGAATTCTTCTTCAACAACTTCAGATTCTTGAACCTTTGGTTTCTTATGTTTCTTTGTTTTCTTCGGTCCCTCTTCAGTTATCTTTATTCCAAAGTCTTCGAAAGTTTCAATTTCTTCAGGCTTTTCGTCTGGAGTATCTTCTGGAATTTCTTCAACCAACGGCTCAGGTTCATCTTTACCTTCAGTTTCGACTACCTTGGCCTTCTTTGGTTTCTTGGTCTTTTTCTTCTGAATTTGTTTTTCAGTTTCTTCTTCTTGAGTATCAGGAGCGACCTTATCTTGAACATCTTCTTCAACTATTTCTTCGTCAGAGATTATCTCAACTTCGAATTGTTCCTCAGGAGCTTCATCAGTCTCCTTGATTGGCATTTCTTCTTCATCCTCAAATTTAACCGGTTTCAAGCCTTGCTCTTCAATTACAGAAATAAGATATTGTTCAATTTCTTCCTTCTTGATTTTCTTTGTGGTCTTCTTCTTCTTTGGTGCTGTAACTTCCACCGGAACATCTTCATCAGGCTGTTGGTCTTCTGATTCAATTATGGTTATTTCAGACTCAGGCTGTCCTTCGACTTGAGTTTCTATAACCTCAATTGTGTATTCCTTGTGTCCCTTCTTTTTCTTAATTTTCCTCTTGGTAATAGTTTGTTCTTCTATCTTGCCTTCTTCATCTTCCTTGACAACAACTTCTACGTTCTTTGAAATTTCCTCAACAGTCACTGGAACTTCTTCGACGATTTTCTGTTTCAATTTCTTTTTCGGTTTCTGTTTAACAGGTTCTTCAGGAATAGTCTCTTCGTCAATTCGCTCCGATTCTGTAACCGAAAACGTGTAGTCTTCTGGAGTTTCTTCTGGAATTTCTTCCTGGACTTCTTCCTCTTTCACCTGCTGCTTCGGCTTCTTCTTTTTGGGCTTAGGCTTCTCAACCACTTCTTCTTCGGTCACCTTAACATCCAACAAATCAAAGTCTTCTTCTTTTGGTTTTTCTGGCTTTGGCTTGGATTTCTTAGCTTTCTTTTTCTTTTCTAATTCAGTCTTTTCGTATAGCTCAAGCTCTGTCTTTGGAATCTCCTGTTCAATTAGGAATTGAATGTATGCATCCAATTCATCCTTCTTCAACTTTTTGGTTTTCTTTTTCTTTACTGGTTCCACGGTTCCTGGAATTATTTCTTCCGGTGCTTCGAACATCACTACCGAAACTTCAAACTGTGGTTGCCCATCAACCATGGTTTCAACAATCTCTATCATCTCTTCTGGTTTCTCCTCGGGCAATTCTGTCTTTTGACGACAAATCTTTCGTTTTTTGACGACCTCCTTCTTAACTGTGCCTTGATCATCAACAACCTCACGTTCAACGACTTCCGGTTCTGTTTCAACAATTTCAATCTTATGGAATAGAACATCCGATTCATCGAATTCTATCCTCTCAGCCTGCTGTGGCTTATAACTTGAACCACGCCTACCTCTCTCTGGCATTTGAAGTTCAACCTTTTCATACTTCTGGAGTATGGTTTTGGTTATCTCCTGTTCAATCAACATTTGAATATATTCGTCAAGTTCATTCCTCTTAACCTTTTTCACTGGCTTCTTCTTTTTCTTCTTAGGCTTTTCATCCAATTTTGTTTCTTCTTCTACCACTGGTTGTTCTGGTTCTTCATCCTCATCGAGTAGCACAACAGTACTCTCTTCATCTTTACCCTCTTCCTTAGTCGTTACCACTTCAATTATTTGCTCTTGATCTCCAACAGTCTTCTTTATCTTACGCTTCTTGACTGTCTTTGTTTTAACTCCGCCTTCTTCGGTTGGTTCTTGTACCTCACTTATCTCCTCGGGAAGATATTCGACGAAAACTTCTTCCGGTGCTTCTTCGATTTGATCGAATTTCGGTTTCTTTTTCTTGGGTTTTTGTTTTTTAATTGTATCTGGTGTGTGTTGTGTGTCTTCGTTACCGTCATCCGGTTCTGTAATAGTGTATTCTTTGTTGTCCTCTTCTGTGCGAGAGAAAAGTTGTTTTTTTTGTGTGTTAGGTTTGCTGTGTTCTCTCTTGATAAAGAGTTAAAATTTAACTATGGGCCCTTACTGTATTCCTAACTTATTGGTCGTGTTCAATAAAAGTAAGATGCATAGAAAAATCTACTACAAAAAAACATCGTTTCGATTGACACCTTACTTCATTTTTACCTAAAACGTTGACTCTACACTCAGGGTTATAAAAGTTAGCCGAACAGATTTTAAATTTTTTTTTGGTGGACGGAATTGTAAGAATTTTCGTAGAATTTCGATTTAATGTTTTTTTCAAAATACACTTTTAGAAATAGTTTTAAAGTACTTAAAAATATTCACACCATTTATAAAGTATATAAGCAACACCAATAATAATATTTAAATTAAGTGTAATTTTATGGTTAGTTGATGTTTTGTTGTGTAATATTTAAATAATTTGCATTATCTTGCATTTTTTGGAAGTTAAATAAATTAGTTAATATGAATGTGTATTTATATTTCATTTTGGCTTTTCACTTTATGTTTCTGATTTATAAAGTTGATTTTGATTGTTGTTTGTTTTGTATTTGGAAATTTGATAGTTTAATTCTAAAACAATGTTTTAATTGTTTAACTAATTTTATACTATTGATTTTTTTCCAGCTCAAAAATTTGACTAAACAGGGCTTAAAAAAGGAACGTGGATTGTCGTTCAGAACAGAATCGAGTAGATCAATGGTGTGAGAAACTTAGTAGGAAGAATTAATATCGACTGCCAGAAAGACTCGACATTTTCAAAAATACGTGTGGCGGATATAACAACGCTGTTACTTACACACAGAAAGCTATTGACCGTGGTGGATATAACAACGCCGACAATTTTCATATCAACTGCCAGAAAGGCTCGACATTTTCAAAAATACATGTGGCGGATAGAACAACGCTGTCACCTACACACAGAAAGGTATCGACTGTGGTTGATATAACAACGCCGACAATATTGTCAGTAGTTATCGAGCAGATATAAGAGGAGATAGGAAACTCAGCTATAAAAAATGATTGACGAACGGTTAGAGTATATGCGTGTAATGTACTACAAGTTCAAATTAACAAACGGTGAGAGATGAGAGTGTGTACTTGTTTTTCACAAAAAAAAAGGAAAATTCCAGAACACCTACACTCTTCTATTAACTGTAAAACGATAAAATAAGAAAACCAAATAAAGATTTAATATTTTAAAAAATATTTCCGAGGAGTTATTCCGAGGGCTAATCGACACAAAAAAAGCCTTTTTATTTCCCAATACTTGCATTTTATTTAACTTGGTATCACTTTTCAAGATGTTCGAAGGGTAGACACAGTGCATTCAAGAGGACACAAGCGTCCACAGCAACCTCTGTCTATCAACTCCAACTCCCCATGGTGAACATCGGGGATATGGTTCCAACCCAAGTGGGAAGTTGTGGGCGGTAGCAAAGAGAGAGAGGGGGAGGAGCTATACGTCCACGAAGGCATGCCTCCTTTTCAACAGGCGGTAGTGGAAGAACTCCCAAGATGGAATCAACAGTGGCGTCTACAGTTCCATTCAGGATGAACCTCTTAGAGAACACTTTATAGGGCTATTACGACATATTCGCAGCCCAGGCCTATAAGGAATTGTCTGGCCGGCTTTTCGTTTTAGAGTTAAACTAAAGACCTGACCCTCCAGTTCGGGAGTCGTGCAGTGATATCTACTACGGCGACTGCTACCGGGAACAAAATCAGCGTCTATTTGGATGTGGATTTGTAGTTGGAACTCGACTCAGGAGGAAGGTCTTGAGTTTCAACTCAGTGAGCGCATCACGACAATCCGTATCAAGGCTAAATGCACCAACATAAGCCTCATCTGCACTCACGCCCCCACTGAGGAAAAGGATGAAGACAGGTCCTACGAGCTCCTCGACAAGACCTATGAGCAATGCCCTAGCTATGACATTAAAATTGTCTTTGGAGATTTGAATGCTAAGCTGGGCAGATATGAAATCTTTGGTGGAATAATCGGACGACATAGCCTACGCGACACCACCTCCGATAACGGATTGAGGCTAATCGACTTCACTGCGTGGCGAGACGTAATGGCGGCAAGTGGGTACGCGATTCCCACATATCGATATCCACAAGGGCACATGGAAATCTCCTGATCAATCAACCGTCAACTTGATCAAATTGATCACATATCGATCGACGAATGACACTTCTCTATCATGGAAGGTGCCCGCATATTCCGAGGTACCAATATCGACTCAGATCACTGTCGTGTCGTAGCCAAGGTACAAATGCGGTTAGCCCGATCAAGGCCAATACGTGAAAATTCGACATCAAACGACGACAATCGCAAGAGATTGCTAGATCCTTTTCCGATAGTGTCTCCGAAAACCTCCTTAAAAGTCCTTTGCTGCCAGCACAAAATGTAGAGAACCAGTGGCAACACTGCCAAGCAGCCATCAGAGATGCCGCCTCTGAAGTACTAGGATTAACACGGCAACCACAACGACGATGAGTGCCGGCGAGCACATGCAGCTCAACAAGAGGCATACAAAGTGGCGCACGCTGCAAAGAAGGACATGAGCAGCTCGTGAGCTCTACGAGTAGAAAAGGAGAGAGGAACACAAACTTCTCAGAAACAAAAAAAAGGGAGCATGAGAAGCGCGCAATCATAGATGGATGTCATAACAGGAACGAGGTTCGAAAGTTTTACAAAACGGTAAAATAAACCTCCAGGGCTCATACAACCAACCTAAGCCTGTAGAGACCATCATGGGAACATCGTAGTGGAAACACAGTCAGTTCCGAGGATATGGAAAAACCACTTTTCCAAGCTGTATAATGGCGATGACGAGCAAGATATCGCCAGCTATACAGAACCATTCAATTTGGGTGAAGCATCAGGCCAACAATTCCACATACCCGATATTGATGAAGTGAAGATAGCGATATCTAAACTAAAGTCGAACAAAGCCACTGGAGCAGACGGCCTAGCCGCCGAACTGTACAAAGCAGCTGGAGATGATTTGGTTAGGAGTATGTACCAGCTTATCTGCAAGATTTGGTCGGAGGAAAGCATGCCCGACGAATGGAACTTCAGCATTGTATGCCCGATCCTCAAAAAAAGAGATCCCCTGAACTGCACCAACTACAGAGCTATAAGTCGCCTACAAGATCTTGTCTGCCGTGCTGTGTAAACGTTTGAAGCCTTTCGTCAACAATCCGATAGGTCCTTATCAGTGTGGCTTCAAGCCCTACAGCAGATCTTGGAGAAGACCCATGATCTTCAAATCGATAAGTATCAACTTTTCATCGGTTTCAAGGCCACGTACGATAGCATCTATAGAGACTAACTATATGAAGCAATGTCTAGTTTTGACATCCCAGAAAAATCGTCCGTCTGTGTAAGATGACAATGGAAAAATTACACTGTTCCATCATTATCGGAAAAAACCTAACGGATCTTTCAAAAGTCCGTCCAGCTTCTAGGATACGCAGACAACATTGAAATAATTGGAAGAACAGCATGATGTCAGTGGAGCGTTCGTGAGCTTTGAGACGGAGGCCAGGAAGATGGGTCTAGCGGTTAACGAGGACAAGACCAAGGAAATGTTGTCGACAAGAAAGGACAACCAACATGGACGTCTTGGAGCCAACGTCAGTATAGATCGATTTAACTTCGTGGTAGCTTAGGACTTCGTCTACCTACGATCCGCTATAAATTCAGACAAAACCAGCGCTGAAATCAAACAAAGAATCACCTTTGCCAATCGCTTCTTCTTTGGACTTAGAAGGCAATTGAGTAGTTAAGTCCTCTTCCGAGCAACAAAAGTGACACTCTACAAAACCCCAATAATCCCGGTCCTCATGTATGGTGCAGAGACATGGACCATGACAAAATCAGATGAAAATGTTTGGGTCTGTCTGTCTGCATAAATGGAGAATGGAGACGAAGATTCAATCAAGAACTCTACGAGCTTTTCAGCGACACTGTCCTAGCCAGAAAAGTTAAGGTCCAACGACTTAGATTGTTGGATCATGTAGAGCGAATGGAAAATAATGCTTCGGCTCGTAGAGTCTTCGAATCCAACCCGGAAGGACGTCGCAGAAGGTGGAGCACACAGGTGGTAGAGGACCTTAACCAACTTAGCGTGCTGGAGACAGCTAGCTAGGGTCCAAACTTGCTGAAGACGTTTGTTGGATGAGGCCCTGGTCCGACCTCGACTGTAGCGCCACCATAAAGAACGGCGAATTGAAATACAGTAATCTGTCAAATTCTTAAGCTTGCGTTGCATCTACAATCTACAATAAGATCCAACTATCAAATTTCCATGTTATCAGTTCAAATATACTCCATTTATTGAAATCAATAAAAATAAAAATCGAATGCTTCAAACAACCAATGGCATAAACAATTAAAACTAATTTCATCAACAAGAATATTGCATTTCAACAACTTACCTTGGACATCGTTGACCTCAACGATTTCGACATTTGTCTTTTGCTGTTCGGGAACAATCTCAGTATCACTGAGAACTTCTTCGACAGTAAAGCCTTCTTCTGCAGTGACTTTTTTGTTTTCTGTTTGAATAGTGGGTTGGCCGTCTTCACCTTGGACAGATTTGAATGTTGTAATGTAAACTGGCTTTTCAGTGTCATCGGGTTTAGGAGTTTCTTCTGTTTTAACATAAATAGTTTTGTAAGTCTCATGAATTTGAATAATTGTTTTATTAATTTTATTATGTTTTCTTGTATAAAAAGTTTTCAAATAAAATTTGTTTTTTGTTTTAAATCTCTTACCATCTTTGGGTTGTGTTTTGTGTTTTTTAGAGTGTTTTGGTGTTTTTGGTTTTTGTATTTTATCGTCGTCCAATGAACGAATATCGATGATATCGGCAACTGAATCATCACTTACAAGACGAAGAAGTGCTATTGGTTCCTTGCCTTCTTCTTCAATGGTTTGTATTTGATAGATCTCAGGTAGCTGAGGTGATTGGTCCTTTTTGAAGGTGCGTGTTTTGACGGTTTTCTTTTTCGGTTTCTTGTCATCTTCGGTGGTAATTTCGGATATTGCTATTTCTTCCGGAAGTTCTTCAATTGTAATTGGCATGTCATCTTCAGGATTGACTTCTTCAATTTGTACAGAATAGTAGGGTGTTTCCTGGTCATCTTGTTCGACAAGTTGAATTTTTGTGATTTCATCTTTGTCGCCAACACGTTTTTTGATTGATCTCGTTTTGACTGTTGTCTTTTTGGGTTTGCCTTCAGGTGTCTTGCTCTCGATGACAGTGACTTCTTCAGGAAGTTCAACAGATTCAATAATATTTGGCTCTTGGATGTCATCTGGAACCTTTTCTTCTTCAGTAACAGTTACAGTATACTCAGGTTCGATACCTTCTTGTTCGACTGTTTTGATTTCGGTTTGTTCTACTTGCTCACCTTTAGGTTTCTTGATAACCCGCTTCTTTGTTGTAATTTTCTTTTCTTTTCCAGTGACATCATCAATAACAAAAGTTGTAGATTCCTCTTCAGGTAGTTCAACAACAGGTATTTCAGTCTTATCAGGTATTTCCGGGAAAGGTTTAGTGAATTCTTCAACTGTAACAGTGGTCACTGGGGCTTTTTCATATTCTTCAACTGTTTGTATTTTCGTAATTTCTTGCTTGTCGCCGATTGTTTTCTTAATGATTTTCGTTTTAATTACGGTTTTTGTTGGGACACCCTCCTCGGTCACAGAAAATATGAACGATTTTCTTTCAGGCAACTCTTGAACCAATACTTCATCAGATGGTTTTTGCAAACGGATTCGTTTCTTAAGCCTTTCTTGGGTAATTTTTTCCTTAACAGCTTCTTTCGGTTTTTCATCTGGAACGAAAGCAACCTCTTCAACAGTAACTGTTGTTTCAGGCTGCTTGTCGTCTTCTTCAACAGTTTCAATCTTGGTGACTTCTTGTTTGTCTCCCTTGACCTTCTTGATAATGCGAGTACGAATTCGCTTCTTGGTTGGTTTGCCTTCCTCAGTAACAGTCTCAACAACCCTAACCTCTTCAGGAAGTTCACTGACTTCCTCAGGTTTCTCATCGAGTAGTCTTTCTTCAACCGTGACTGTTGTCTCAGGCTGTTTGTCATCTTCTTCAACAGTTTCGATCTTGGTAACTTCTTCCTTGTCTCCCTTGACCTTCTTTATTGTGCGAGTATGAATTCGCTTCTTGGTTGGTTTGCCTTCCTCAGTAACAGTCTCAACAACTCTGACTTCTTCAGGAAGTTCGCTAACTTCTTCAGGTTTCTCTTCGAGAGGTCCTTCTTCAACGGTGACTGTTGTTTCAGGCTGTTTGTCGTCTTCTTCAACAGTTTCGATCTTGGTGACTTCTTGCTTGCCTCCCTTGACCTTCTTGATTGTGCGAGTACGAATTCGCTTCTTGGTTGGTTTGCCTTCCTCAGTAACAGTCTCGACAACTCTGACTTCTTCAGGAAGTTCGCTGACTTCTTCAGGTTTCTCTTCGAGAGGTCCTTCTTCAACTGTGACTGTTGTTTCAGGCTGCTTGTCGTCTTCTTCAACAGTTTCGATCTTGGTGACTTCTTGCTTGCCTCCCTTGACCTTCTTGATTGTGCGAGTACGAATTCGCTTCTTGGTTGGTTTGCCTTCCTCAGTAACAGTCTCGACAACTCTGACTTCTTCAGGAAGTTCGCTGACTTCTTCAGGTTTCTCTTCGAGAGGTCCTTCTTCAACTGTGACTGTTGTTTCAGGCTGCTTGTCGTCTTCTTCAACAGTTTCGATCTTGGTGACTTCTTGCTTGCCTCCCTTGACCTTCTTGATTGTGCGAGTACGAATTCGCTTCTTGGTTGGTTTGCCTTCCTCAGTAACAGTCTCGACAACTCTGACTTCTTCAGGAAGCTCGCTGACTTCTTCAGGTTTCTCCTCGAGTGGTCCTTCTTCAACAGTGACTGTTGTTTCAGGCTGTTTGTCGTCTTCTTCAACAGTTTCGATCTTGGTGACTTCTTGCTTGCCTCCCTTCACCTTCTTGATTGTGCGAGTACGAATTCGCTTCTTGGTTGGTTTGCCTTCCTCAGTAACAGTCTCGACAACTCTGACTTCTTCAGGAAGCTCGCTCACTTCTTCAGGTTTCTCTTCGAGTGGTCCTTCTTCAACGGTGACTGTTGTTTCAGGCTGTTTGTCGTCTTCTTCAACAGTTTCGATCTTGGTGACTTCTTGCTTGCCTCCCTTGACCTTCTTGATTGTGCGAGTACGAATTCGCTTCTTGGTTGGTTTGCCTTCCTCAGTAACAGTCTCGACAACCCTGACTTCTTCAGGAAGTTCGCTGACTTCTTCAGGTTTCTCTTCGAGAGGTCCTTCTTCAACGGTGACTGTTGTTTCAGGCTGTTTGTCGTCTTCTTCAACAGTTTCGATCTTGGTGACTTCTTGCTTGCCTCCCTTGACCTTCTTGATTGTGCGAGTACGAATTCGCTTCTTGGTTGGTTTGCCTTCCTCAGTAACAGTCTCGACAACCCTGACTTCTTCAGGAAGCTCGCTGACTTCTTCAGGTTTCTCTTCGAGAGGTCCTTCTTCAACGGTGACTGTTGTTTCAGGCTGTTTGTCGTCTTCTTCAACAGTTTCGATCTTGGTGACTTCTTGCTTGCCTCCCTTGACCTTCTTGATTGTGCGAGTACGAATTCGCTTCTTGGTTGGTTTGCCTTCCTCAGTAACAGTCTCAACAACTCTGACTTCTTCAGGAAGTTCGCTGACTTCTTCAGGTTTCTCTTCGAGTGGTCCTTCTTCAACGGTGACTGTGGTTTCAGGCTGTTTGTCGTCTTCTTCAACAGTTTCGATCTTGGTGACTTCTTGCTTGCCTCCCTTGACCTTCTTGATTGTGCGAGTACGAATTCGCTTCTTGGTTGGTTTGCCTTCCTCAGTAACAGTCTCGACAACCCTGACTTCTTCAGGAAGCTCGTTCACTTCTTCAGGTTTCTCCTCGAGTGGTCCTTCTTCAACAGTGACTGTTGTTTCAGGCTGTTTGTCGTCTTCTTCAACAGTTTCGATCTTGGTGACTTCTTGCTTGCCTCCCTTGACCTTCTTGATTGTGCGAGTTCGAATTCGCTTCTTGGTTGGTTTGCCTTCCTCAGTAACAGTCTCAACAACTCTGACTTCTTCAGGAAGTTCGCTGACTTCTTCAGGTTTCTCTTCGAGAGGTCCTTCTTCAACTGTGACTGTTGTTTCAGGCTGTTTGTCGTCTTCTTCAACAGTTTCGATTTTGGTGACTTCTTGCTTGCCTCCCTTCACCTTCTTGATTGTGCGAGTACGAATTCGCTTCTTGGTTGGTTTGCCTTCCTCAGTAACAGTCTCGACAACTCTGACTTCTTCAGGAAGTTCGCTGACTTCTTCAGGTTTCTCTTCGAGAGGTAATTCTTCAACTGTGACTGTTGTTTCAGGCTGTTTGTCGTCTTCTTCAACAGTTTCGATCTTGGTGACTTCTTGCTTGCCTCCCTTGACCTTCTTGATTGTGCGAGTTCGAATTCGCTTCTTGGTTGGTTTGCCTTCCTCAGTAACAGTCTCGACAACTCTGACTTCTTCAGGAAGTTCGCTGACTTCTTCAGGTTTCTCTTCGAGAGGTCCTTCTTCAATTGTGACTGTTGTTTCAGGCTGTTTGTCGTCTTCTTCAACAGTTTCGATCTTGGTGACTTCTTGCTTGCCTCCCTTGACCTTCTTGATTGTGCGAGTACGAATTCGCTTCTTGGTTGGTTTGCCTTCTTCAGTAATAGTCTCGACAACCCTGACTTCTTCAGGAAGCTCGCTGACTTCTTCAGGTTTCTCTTCGAGAGGTTCTTCTTCAACTGTGACTGTTGTTTCAGGCTGTTTGTCGTCTTCTTCAACAGTTTCGATCTTGGTGACTTCTTGCTTGCCTCCCTTGACCTTCTTGATTGTGCGAGTACGAATTCGCTTCTTGGTTGGTTTGCCTTCTTCAGTAATAGTCTCGACAACCCTGACTTCTTCAGGAAGCTCGCTGACTTCTTCAGGTTTCTCTTCGAGAGGTCCTTCTTCAACGGTGACTGTTGTTTCAGGCTGTTTGTCGTCTTC
Source organism: Sphaerophoria taeniata (assembly GCA_943590905.1). Taxonomy (NCBI): domain Eukaryota; kingdom Metazoa; phylum Arthropoda; class Insecta; order Diptera; family Syrphidae; genus Sphaerophoria; species Sphaerophoria taeniata. Next base: position 152,021,685 of record OX016541.1, read on the forward strand.
TTCAACAGTTTCGATCTTGGTGACTTCTTGCTTGCCTCCCTTGACCTTCTTGATTGTGCGAGTACGAATTCGCTTCTTGGTTGGTTTGCCTTCTTCAGTAATAGTCTCGACAACCCTGACTTCTTCAGGAAGCTCGCTGACTTCATCAGGTTTCTCTTCGAGTGGTCCTTCTTCAACAGTGACTGTTGTTTCAGGCTGTTTGTCGTCTTCTTCAACAGTTTCGATCTTGGTGACTTCTTGCTTGCCTCCCTTGACCTTCTTGATTGTGCGAGTACGAATTCGCTTTTTGGTTGGTTTGCCTTCCTCAGTATAAGTCTCGACAACCCTGATTTCTTCAGGAAGCTCGCTGACTTCTTCAGGTTTCTCTTCGAGTGGTCCTTCTTCAACGGTGACTGTTGTTTCAGGATGTTTGTCGTCTTCTTCAACAGTTTCGATCTTGGTGACTTCTTGCTTGCCTCCCTTGACCTTCTTGATTGTGCGAGTACGAATTCGCTTCTTGGTTGGTTTGCCTTCCTCAGTAACAGTCTCGACAACCCTGACTTCTTCAGGAAGCTCGCTGACTTCTTCAGGTTTCTCTTCGAGTGGTCCTTCTTCAACGGTGACTGTTGTTTCAGGCTGTTTGTCGTCTTCTTCAACAGTTTCGATCTTGGTGACTTCTTGCTTGCCTCCCTTGACCTTCTTGATTGTGCGAGTACGAATTCGCTTCTTGGTTGGTTTGCCTTCCTCAGTATAAGTCTCGACAACCCTGACTTCTTCAGGAAGCTCGCTGACTTCTTCAGGTTTTTCTTCGAGTGGTCCTTCTTCAACGGTGACTGTGGTTTCAGGCTGTTTGTCGTCTTCTTCAACAGTTTCGATCTTGGTGACTTCTTGCTTGCCTCCCTTGACCTTCTTGATTGTGCGAGTACGAATTCGCTTCTTGGTTGGTTTGCCTTCCTCAGTAACAGTCTCGACAACTCTGACTTCTTCAGGAAGTTCGCTGACTTCTTCAGGTTTCTCTTCGAGAGGTCCTTCTTCAACTGTGACTGTTGTTTCAGGCTGTTTGTCGTCTTCTTCAACAGTTTCAATCTTGGTGACTTCTTGCTTGCCTCCCTTGACCTTCTTGATTGTGCGAGTACGAATTCGCTTCTTGGTAGGTTTGCCTTCCTCAGTAACAGTCTCGACAACTCTGACTTCTTCAGGAAGTTCGCTGACTTCTTCTGGTTTCTCTTCGAGTGGTCCTTCTTCAACGGTGACCGTTGTTTCAGGCTTTTTGTCGTCTTCTTCAACAGTTTCGATCTTGGTGACTTCTTGCTTGCCTCCCTTGACCTTCTTGATTGTGCGAGTACGAATTCGCTTCTTGGTTGGTTTGCCTTCCTCAGTATAAGTCTCGACAACCCTGACTTCTTCAGGAAGCTCGCTGACTTCTTCAGGTTTCTCTTCGAGTGGTCCTTCTTCAACTGTGACTGTTGTTTCAGGCTGTTTGTCGTCTTCTTCAACAGTTTCGATCTTGGTGACTTCTTGCTTGCCTCCCTTGACCTTCTTGATTGTGCGAGTACGAATTCGCTTCTTGGTTGGTTTGCCTTCCTCAGTAACAGTCTCGACAACCCTGACTTCTTCAGGAAGCTCGCTGACTTCTTCAGGTTTCTCTTCGAGTGGTCCTTCTTCAACTGTGACTGTTGTTTCAGGCTGTTTGTCGTCTTCTTCAACAGTTTCGATCTTGGTGACTTCTTGCTTGCCTCCCTTGACCTTCTTGATTGTGCGAGTACGAATTCGCTTCTTGGTTGGTTTGCCTTCCTCAGTAACAGTCTCGACAACTCTTACTTCTTCAGGAAGTTCGCTGACTTCTTCAGGTTTCTCTTCGAGAGGTCCTTCTTCAACTGTGACTGTTGTTTCAGGCTGTTTGTCGTCTTCTTCAACAGTTTCGATCTTGGTGACTTCTTGCTTGCCTCCCTTGACCTTCTTGATTGTGCGAGTACGAATTCGCTTCTTGGTAGGTTTGCCTTCCTCAGTTACAGTCTCGACAACCCTGACTTCTTCAGGAAGCTCGCTGACTTCTTCAGGTTTCTCTTCGAGAGGTCCTTCTTCAACGGTGACTGTTGTTTCAGGCTGTTTGTCGTCTTCTTCAACAGTTTCGATCTTGGTGACTTCTTGCTTGCCTCCCTTGACCTTCTTGATTGTGCGAGTACGAATTCGCTTCTTGGTTGGTTTGCCTTCCTCAGTAACAGTCTCGACAACTCTGACTTCTTCAGGAAGTTCGCTGACTTCTTCAGGTTTCTCTTCGAGTGGTCCTTCTTCAACGGTGACTGTTGTTTCAGGCTGTTTGTCGTCTTCTTCAACAGTTTCGATCTTGGTGACTTCTTGCTTGCCTCCCTTGACCTTCTTGATTGTGCGAGTACGAATTCGCTTCTTGGTAGGTTTGCCTTCCTCAGTAACAGTCTCGACAACCCTGACTTCTTCAGGAAGCTCGCTGACTTCTTCAGGTTTCTCTTCGAGTGGTCCTTCTTCAACGGTGACTGTTGTTTCAGGCTGTTTGTCGTCTTCTTCAACAGTTTCGATCTTGGTGACTTCTTGCTTGCCTCCCTTGACCTTCTTGATTGTGCGAGTACGAATTCGCTTCTTGGTTGGTTTGCCTTCCTCAGTAACAGTCTCGACAACCCTGACTTCTTCAGGAAGCTCGCTGACTTCTTCAGGTTTCTCTTCGAGAGGTCCTTCTTCAACGGTGACTATTGTTTCAGGCTGTTTGTCGTCTTCTTCAACAGTTTCGATCTTGGTGACTTCTTGCTTGCCTCCCTTGACCTTCTTGATTGTGCGAGTACGAATTCGCTTCTTGGTTGGTTTGCCTTCCTCAGTAACAGTCTCGACAACCCTGACTTCTTCAGGAAGCTCGCTGACTTCTTCAGGTTTCTCTTCGAGTGGTCCTTCTTCAACTGTGACTGTTGTTTCAGGCTGTTTGTCGTCTTCTTCAACAGTTTCGATCTTGGTGACTTCTTGCTTGCCTCCCTTGACCTTCTTGATTGTGCGAGTACGAATTCGCTTCTTGGTTGGTTTGCCTTCCTCAGTAACAGTCTCGACAACTCTGACTTCTTCAGGAAGTTCGCTGACTTCTTCAGGTTTCTCTTCGAGAGGTCCTTCTTCAACTGTGACTGTTGTTTCAGGCTGTTTGTCGTCTTCTTCAACAGTTTCGATCTTGGTGACTTCTTGCTTGCCTCCCTTGACCTTCTTGATTGTGCGAGTACGAATTCGCTTCTTGGTTGGTTTGCCTTCCTCAGTAACAGTCTCAACAACCCTGACTTCTTCAGGTAGCTCGCTGACTTCTTCATGTTTCTCTTCGAGAGGTCCTTCTTCAACTGTGACTGTTGTTTCAGGCTGTTTGTCGTCTTCTTCAACAGTTTCGATCTTGGTGACTTCTTGCTTGCCTCCCTTGACCTTCTTGATTGTGCGAGTACGAATTCGCTTCTTGGTAGGTTTGCCTTCCTCAGTAACAGTCTCGACAACCCTGACTTCTTCAGGAAGCTCGCTGACTTCTTCAGATTTCTCTTCGAGTGGTCCTTCTTCAACGGTGACTGTTGTTTCAGGCTGTTTGTCGTCTTCTTCAACAGTTTCGATCTTGGTGACTTCTTGCTTGCCTCCCTTGACCTTCTTGATTGTGCGAGTACGAATTCGCTTCTTGGTTGGTTTGCCTTCCTCAGTAACAGTCTCGACAACCCTGACTTCTTCAGGAAGCTCGCTGACTTCTTCAGGTTTCTCTTCGAGTGGTCCTTCTTCAACGGTGACTGTTGTTTCAGGCTGTTTGTCGTCTTCTTCAACAGTTTCGATCTTGGTGACTTCTTGCTTGCCTCCCTTGACCTTCTTGATTGTGCGAGTACGAATTCGCTTCTTGGTAGGTTTGCCTTCCTCAGTAACAGTCTCGACAACCCTGACTTCTTCAGGTAGCTCGCTGACTTCTTCATGTTTCTCTTCGAGAGGTCCTTCTTCAACTGTGACTGTTGTTTCAGGCTGTTTGTCGTCTTCTTCAACAGTTTCGATCTTGGTGACTTCTTGCTTGCCTCCCTTGACCTTCTTGATTGTGCGAGTACGAATTCGCTTCTTGGTAGGTTTGCCTTCCTCAGTAACAGTCTCAAAAACCCTGACTTCTTCAGGAAGCTCGCTGACTTCTTCAGGTTTCTCTTCGAGTGGTCCTTCTTCAACGGTGACTGTTGTTTCAGGCTGTTTGTCGTCTTCTTCAACAGTTTCGATCTTGGTGACTTCTTGCTTGCCTCCCTTGACCTTCTTGATTGTGCGAGTACGAATTCGCTTCTTGGTTGGTTTGCCTTCCTCAGTAACAGTCTCGACAACCCTGACTTCTTCAGGAAGCTCGCTGACTTCTTCTGGTTTCTCTTCGAGTGGTCCTTCTTCAACGGTGACTGTTGTTTCAGGCTGTTTGTCGTCTTCTTCAACAGTTTCGATCTTGGTGACTTCTTGCTTGCCTCCCTTGACCTTCTTGATTGTGCGAGTACGAATTCGCTTCTTGGTAGGTTTGCCTTCCTCAGTAACAGTCTCGACAACCCTGACTTCTTCAGGTAGCTCGCTGACTTCTTCATGTTTCTCTTCGAGAGGTCCTTCTTCAACTGTGACTGTTGTTTCAGGCTGTTTGTCGTCTTCTTCAACAGTTTCGATCTTGGTGACTTCTTGCTTGCCTCCCTTGACCTTCTTGATTGTGCGAGTACGAATTCGCTTCTTGGTAGGTTTGCCTTCCTCAGTAACAGTCTCAAAAACCCTGACTTCTTCAGGAAGCTCGCTGACTTCTTCAGGTTTCTCTTCGAGTGGTCCTTCTTCAACGGTGACTGTTGTTTCAGGCTGTTTGTCGTCTTCTTCAACAGTTTCGATCTTGGTGACTTCTTGCTTGCCTCCCTTGACCTTCTTGATTGTGCGAGTACGAATTCGCTTCTTGGTTGGTTTGCCTTCTTCGGAAATTGTTTCGAACACCTTTACTTCCTCTGGAAGTTCGCTGACTTCTTCAGGTTTCTCTTCGAGTGGTCCTTCTTCAACGGTGACTGTTGTTTCAGGCTGTTTGTCGTCTTCTTCAACAGTTTCGATCTTGGTGACTTCTTGCTTGCCTCCCTTGACCTTCTTGATTGTGCGAGTACGAATTCGCTTCTTGGTTGGTTTGCCTTCCTCAGTAACAGTCTCGACAACCCTGACTTCTTCAGGAAGCTCGCTGACTTCTTCAGGTTTCTCTTCGAGTGGTCCTTCTTCAACGGTGACTGTTGTTTCAGGCTGTTTGTCGTCTTCTTCAACAGTTTCGATCTTGGTGACTTCTTGCTTGCCTCCCTTGACCTTCTTGATTGTGCGAGTACGAATTCGCTTCTTGGTTGGTTTGCCTTCTTCGGAAATTGTCTCGAATACCTTTACTTCCTCTGGAAGCTCGCTGACTTCTTCGAGCTTTTCTTCGAGTGGTCCTTCTTCAACGGTGACTGTTGTTTCGGGCTGTTTGTCGTCTTCTTCAACAGTTTCGATCTTGGTGACTTCTTGCTTGCCTCCCTTGACCTTCTTGATTGTGCGAGTACGAATTCGCTTCTTGGTTGGTTTGCCTTCTTCGGAAATCGTCTCGAACACCTTTACTTCTTCTGGAAGTTCGCTCACTTCTTCAGGTTTTTCTTCGAGTGGTCCTTCTTCAACGGTGACTTTTGTTTCAGGCTGTTTGTCGTCTTCTTCAACAGTTTCGATCTTGGTGACTTCTTGCTTGCCTCCCTTCACCTTCTTGATTGTGCGAGTACGAATTCGCTTCTTGGTTGGTTTGCCTTCTTCGGAAATTGTCTCGAATACCTTTACTTCCTCTGGAAGCTCGCTCACTTCTTCGAGCTCTTCTTCGAGTGGTCCTTCTTCAACGGTGACTGTTGTTTCAGGCTGTTTGTCGTCTTCTTCAACAGTTTCGATCTTGGTGACTTCTTGCTTGCCTCCCTTGACCTTCTTGATTGTGCGAGTACGAATTCGCTTCTTGGTTGGTTTGCCTTCTTCGGAAATTGTCTCGAATACCTTTACTTCCTCTGGAAGTTCGCTGACTTCTTCGGGCTTTTCCTCGAGTGGTCCTTCTTCAATGGTGACTGTTGTTTCAGGCTGTTTGTCGTCTTCTTCAACAGTTTCGATCTTGGTGACTTCTTGCTTGCCTCCCTTGACCTTCTTGATTGTGCGAGTACGAATTCGTTTCTTGGTTGGTTTGCCTTCTTCGGAAATTGTCTCGAATACCTTTACTTCCTCTGGAAGTTCGCTGACTTCTTCGAGCTTTTCTTCGAGTGGTCCTTCTTCAACGGTGACTGTTGTTTCAGGCTGTTTGTCGTCCTCTTCAACAGTTTCGATCTTGGTGACTTCTTGCTTGCCTCCCTTGACCTTCTTGATTGTGCGAGTACGAATTCGCTTCTTGGTTGGTTTGCCTTCTTCGGAAATTGTTTCGAATACCTTTACTTCCTCTGGAAGTTCGCTGACTGCTTCAGGTTTTTCTTCGAGTGGTCCTTCTTCAACGGTGACTGTTGTTTCAGGCTGTTTGTCGTCTTCTTCAACAGTTTCGATCTTGGTGACTTCTTGCTTGCCTCCCTTGACCTTCTTGATTGTGCGAGTTCGAATTCGCTTCTTGGTTGGTTTGCCTTCTTCGGAAATGGTCTCGAATACCTTTACTTCCTCTGGAAGTTCGCTGACTTCTTCAGGTTTTTCTTCGAGTGGTCCTTCTTCAATGGTGACTGTTGTTTCAGGCTGTTTGTCGTCTTCTTCAACAGTTTCGATCTTGGTGACTTCTTGTTTGCCTCCCTTGACCTTCTTGATTGTGCGAGTACGAATTCGCTTCTTGGTTGGTTTGCCTTCTTCGGAAATTGTCTCGAATACTTTTACTTCCTCTGGAAGTTCGCTGACGTCTTCGGGCTTTTCTTCGAGTGGTCCTTCTTCAACAGTGACTGTTGTTTCAGGCTGTTTGTCGTCTTCTTCAACAGTTTCGATCTTGGTGACTTCTTGTTTGCCTCCCTTGACCTTCTTGATTGTGCGAGTACGAATTCGCTTCTTGGTTCGTTTGCCTTCTTCGGAAATTGTTTCGAACACCTTTACTTCCTCTGGAAGTTCGCTGACTTCTTCAGGTTTCTCTTCGAGTGGTCCTTCTTCAATCGTTACTGTTGTTTCAGGCTGTTTGTCGTCTTCTTCAACAGTTTCGATCTTGGTGACTTCTTGCTTGCCTCCCTTGACCTTCTTTATTGTGCGAGTTCGAATTCGCTTCTTGGTTGGTTTGCCTTCTTCGGAAATTGTCTCGAATACCTTTACTTCCTCTGGAAGCTCGCTGACTTCTTCAGGTTTTTCTTCGAGTGGTCCTTCTTCAACGGTGACTGTTGTTTCAGGCTGTTTGTCGTCTTCTTCAACAGTTTCGATCTTGGTGACTTCTTGCTTGCCTCCCTTTACCTTCTTGATTGTGCGAGTACGAATTCGCTTCTTGGTTGGTTTGCCTTCTTCGGAAATTGTCTCGAATACCTTTACTTCCTCTGGAAGTTCGCTGACTTCTTCGGGCTTTTCTTCGAGTGGTCCTTCTTCAACAGTGACTGTTGTTTCAGGCTGTTTGTCGTCTTCTTCAACAGTTTCGATCTTGGTGACTTCTTGCTTGCCTCCCTTCACCTTCTTGATTGTGCGAGTACGAATTCGCTTCTTGGTTGGTTTGCCTTCTTCGGAAATGGTCTCGAATACCTTTACTTCCTCTGGAAGTTCGCTGACTTCTTCGGGCTTTTCTTCGAGTGGTCCTTCTTCAACAGTGACTGTTGTTTCAGGCTGTTTGTCGTCTTCTTCAACAGTTTCGATCTTGGTGACTTCTTGCTTGCCTCCCTTGACCTTCTTGATTGTGCGAGTACGAATTCGCTTCTTGGTTGGTTTGCCTTCCTCAGTAACAGTCTCGACAACCCTGACTTCTTCAGGAAGCTCGCTGACTTCTTCTGGTTTCTCTTCGAGTGGTCCTTCTTCAACGGTGACTGTTGTTTCAGGCTGTTTGTCGTCTTCTTCAACAGTTTCGATCTTGGTGACTTCTTGCTTGCCTCCCTTGACCTTCTTGATTGTGCGAGTACGAATTCGCTTCTTGGTTGGTTTGCCTTCTTCGGAAATTGTTTCGAACACCTTTACTTCCTCTGGAAGTTCGCTGACTTCTTCAGGTTTCTCTTCGAGTGGTCCTTCTTCAACGGTGACTGTTGTTTCAGGCTGTTTGTCGTCTTCTTCAACAGTTTCGATCTTGGTGACTTCTTGCTTGCCTCCCTTGACCTTCTTGATTGTGCGAGTACGAATTCGCTTCTTGGTTGGTTTGCCTTCCTCAGTAACAGTCTCGACAACCCTGACTTCTTCAGGAAGCTCGCTGACTTCTTCAGGTTTTTCTTCGAGTGGTCCTTCTTCAACGGTGACTGTTGTTTCAGGCTGTTTGTCGTCTTCTTCAACAGTTTCGATCTTGGTGACTTCTTGCTTGCCTCCCTTGACCTTCTTGATTGTGCGAGTACGAATTCGCTTCTTGGTTGGTTTGCCTTCTTCGGAAATCGTCTCGAACACCTTTACTTCTTCTGGAAGTTCGCTCACGTCTTCAGGTTTTTCATCGAGTGGTCCTTCTTCAACAGTGACTGTTGTTTCAGGCTGTTTGTCGTCCTCTTCAACAGTTTCGATCTTGGTGACTTCTTGCTTGCCTCCCTTGACCTTCTTAATTGTGCGAGTACGAATTCGCTTCTTGGTTGGTTTGCCTTCTTCGGAAATTGTTTCGAACACCTTTACTTCCTCTGGAAGTTCGCTGACTTCTTCAGGTTTCTTTTCGAGTGGTCCTTCTTCAACGGTGACTGTTGTTTCAGGCTGTTTGTCATCTTCTTCAACAGTTTCGATCTTGGTGACTTCTTGTTTGCCTCCCTTGACCTTCTTGATTGTGCGAGTACGAATTCGCTTCTTGGTTGGTTTGCCTTCTCCGGAAATCGTCTCGAACACCTGTACTTCTTCTGGAAGTTCGCTCACTTCTTCAGGTTTTTCTTCGAGTGGTCCTTCTTCAACAGTGACTGTTGTTTCAGGCTGTTTGTCGTCCTCTTCAACAGTTTCGATCTTGGTGACTTCTTGCTTGCCTCCCTTAACCTTCTTGATTGTGCGAGTACGAATTCGCTTCTTGGTCGGTTTTCCTTCTTCTGAAACCGTCTCAATTACTTTAACTTCTTCCGGAAGTTCCGTCAATATCTCTTCAACGCTTGTTACATCTTCTTGTACTTGGTGCGATTCTTCAATTGTCTTCTCCTTCTTTAGTTTTTTAGTTTTGCGTTTACGAACTTCAATTGTTTCTTCTGTTGTTGTGTCTTGTTCTTGTGTGATGTGTTCTGGTGTGTGGACTATTGTTTCTTGTGTATCTGTGTGAAAGAATGTTTGAATAAGAAAAAGGTTTTGGTAGTCTGCTTAGTTTAAATATGTTTGTATAGTGATTCAAATATGTGTCTTCTTTGTGTTTTTTTATGGTCATGTGTTTTTTTCTTCTTCAGTTTCTAGCCCTGACTTATAAAAGTATATCGCCATTTTGTTAAACTTACTCTATTACCTTGTGTGTACTTACTCTTTGGTTTGAACTTGTCACTAGTATCCACTTGGACACTCGCAACAGTTATAAGAACTTGTTCGCTATGTTCATCTGTTTGATCAGAATGGGATGCTGTTTTGTGTGTGATATATTTTGTGTCACTTTGAACCTGGGTCTCAGACTCAAGCGGCTGAGCGCTTTCGCTTACTGCGACTGGTCTGATTTTTTCGTGTGTTACAAATGGATGTTGTTCTTTGGGAGAAGTTGTGTCAAATGGTTCATCTTTTTCATTTCCATACACAATGGTTTGTTCGATTGTGTTGTGTAGGGGAAGACCCTCTGTAGCTTTCAGGTGCTCGTGTTTTTGTTCTGGGGACTCTAGTTTAGAGGCTTGTTCGCTTGAGATCTCTTCACTTGATACCGGTGCCAGCAGTTCAATGTTTTGAATTTTTTGTTGGGGAAGTTGTGTAATTTGTGATTTTGTGTCGTGTGACGTGATGCTTTCCAATACTGTTACCTGTTCTGATATTATGCTTGGCATTTGGTCAATGTTTACTTGAGCAGTGATTTGCTTAGTTTCGGTTTCTTGTGGATGTATTCGGTTTGTAGAGTCTACTACCATTACTTGTTGGTTTATGTACGTACTGTAAGTGCTAAAGGTTGCATCGGCTGAGACAACATTTGTGGCCGGTGTCTGGAATTCTTCTTCTCTAAGGTCTGTTTGAACTTCGTCCACAATTGTGATTGGTTTGGCTCCTTCGAAAGTTAGCTCCGCGGAACGGTGGTCGGTTTTCAATTGGTCTGGTAGTTGAGATGTGCTTTCAAATGCAATAGTGTCTTGGACAATGCATTCTTGCTTTTCGTTAGGTGCTAGAAGCGTGGCTTTTTCGTCATTGGGCACGAATTTCGAAACTTTGTCAGTGCTTGGAATGGGGAAGACTTCTTCTACTGTTGTTGCCTTAAGTTCGTTGGTGACAACTGTCGATTTAATTGTATCTTGAGATGTAGGCTTGATTGTAAGGTCTCCAATTGCTTCTAGGACATCAATTGTTGTCGTATCTAGTGGTTTATGTTCGACGTGTGTGCTTCCTGCATCAGCCAAGGACGGTTTTCTTGGTTGGATAGCTGACGTTTCCTCATAAACTGTAAACTCTTCGATATTTTTAGACTTGTGTGATACTTCGGTTACGTTTGCTTTTGCTTTGGGACGGTCGACTAGACTGTAAGTTTCTGTTATTTCAGTGAATGGTGTTGTTTCTTCTGTTATTAGTGGCTTCAGTTCACCTTGAACCAATGATTGGGCACTTTCAGCCATTGGTATGATAGTGGTTACATCGGCTTCCTTGTGGTAAGCGATGTCTGAAGAAATTTCAGCTGAGAACTTCTCAGTCGTAGTTATCTTAGCAGTTCGACCAAGAGATTTCTGTTGGTCGTCTATCGAGCTTGATGAGTCAAAGGCTGTAACTTGCGTGACAATAGTTTCCCGGCTAGTTCCCTCTATGAAAGGTTTAGCTTGAGCTTCTGTCATTTGCAGTTCTGCAAGTTTGTCCAGAGAATCGTCTGGTGATGTTTCAGTAGTGACACTTGTTGGCAGAACATCGCTACATGTTTCCGTTGCCTGCACAAGACTGTCAACTTTTGGACTGAATGTTCCTTCTCGTTCATTTGGTGTCTCTTGGTGTTGAGCATAGCTGCGTTTCAGTTCATGATCAACAGTTGCAGTTTGTGGTAGAGGTTGGGGTCTTTCGTCTTCTGGCTGAACACTTTCAAATGCCATTTGCTCATTAGCCGTATTTCGACTCAACATTGTTGAAATGGACAGAGTTGCTGTATCTTCTGTTGGTTTCTTGTCTACCATTTGAGCAGCGTTATCAACCAGATTTGGTTCTTCGACTGTTGGAGCGAATTGAGTTTCGGAGTATTTGACATCAGCACTTTTGAGCTTGTGATCGGAAATTTTACTAAATTCCTCTTCTTGTTCGATCACAAAATTTCTATCTTCGATTGCAACGAACTGATTGCTTACGATTGTCTGTTCCGACGTCATTTCTAGTTTTGCAATTTCAAATTTATCATCAATCGGCTTCTCGTAGGCTACAACTTCTTCGGTCTGAGTTTCATTGGCTCTCTCGAATTTCTCACTAGCTGTGACTTCTTGAGTTGTCTCATGAACTACATCACCAACACTCAAACTAGATAGAATTTGCTCAGTTATTGCAGCCTTGAGGTTATCGGACTGTCCCAATTGAATTTGTGTTTGTGGTGTTATTGATTTCAAGAAATCACTTGGAGTCTCGTAAGGGCTGTCCGACGAGACAATAACGGCGTTAACGGAATTCCATGTAACATCGGCAGTAAGTTCTTTGGCTTTTTCATGAGCTGCTAGATCTGTTTCTTTTTCGAAGATCACAGCTTGATCAACTTGTACTTCGTCAAAATTTGAAGTAAGTGGTTTGCCAGAGGATTCACTTGGTTTCATGTCCTTCAGCTCAGTAGTGCTTTCGACGGCACTGGTTTCACTAACCATTGCTGACTTCTGAGTTTCCGACAGACGGACTTCTGCCGTTTCCGATAATGATTGAGCTGGTGTTGTGAACGCTTTTTCCTTGTCAGATGTTTCCATTGTTGTAACTTCAATTTGGGCAATGTTTGAAATAATGTCAAACGTTGGAAGTTTCGTTGAAAACGGTGCTTGCTGAGGTAGTTCTTCGGTTCCTTCCAATGTTCCAGGTTGAGACTGCAATGCAGTCGACAGTGTGTTCAGGGAAACTTGAGCATTCTGCAATTCTGCAGATTTTTCTTCAATGACCTCAGCTAGGGCTTCACTCGATTCTGCAACGTCAGTACTGGCAACTGTCAATCCTGATCCTTGTATTAATTTTGCTTCTCGTGCTTCTAGCGGTGTTGGAGCATTAAGATCCTCTTCTCTTTCGTGAAGCAGTGATGAACTGACTTCTAAAGGTTGCATTAAATCCATCAAGCCTTCAGCAACATGATCCTTTGGCTTGGGTTCTACTTGGAGATCACCCAGCTGATCTAGCGTTTCTTGTTGGCTGATATTTTGCCCAAAAAGCTCCGATACAGCTGAATGAGCTTTGCTCAGATCAGGTTTCAAATCTTTAACGAAATCAACAGTTTGATAGACCTGTAAGTTCGATACTTCGAGAGGTTGATTTTTGTCTGCTATCGATGGAGTAATACTTTGTTCTTGAGGCTTCTCCGCTGATACCATCTCAATCTCAGCTTCGTTGAACATAACTTCAGTGACTTTCAGCGACTCACTGACATCGACAACAGTTTTCGAAGTCATAGATTTTGGAGTCTTGTCTACTTCCAGATTGTCAGTGTTCTCAAATATATTTTGCTGATAAGTTTCACTAACTGTAACACCATCGAACAAGCCCTTAGCTTCGGCTTGGCTTGGTTTTTCTTGTTCCAAAGAGTCAGTTTTCAGTTCTGGTTGAACTTCTTCGGTTAGAGCAGCCTTGAGATCGACATAGGTCTTGGATTGGCTTGCTGTATGCTCTTCAGGCTTCTCAAGGCTTGGTAAATCTGTTTCCAAATCTCCTGTTACAATATGTTCCACGTTGAGGGGAGCTTGAAGCTCAAATTGTGTCGAAGCTTTTTCAGTTAGCGGCTGACTTGGCTGCTGGAATTCTTTTTCCTTTTCGTGGTAATCCACTTCACTAACTTCCGGTGCATCTCGAGTATCGACTTCTTTCCTTCCCTTTTCTTTTTTCGGTTCTGAATACTCAACATCAATAGTGGTACTCAGGGGCGCTTCTTCAGATATAACAACTGCCTCATGGGGCGAAACGGTTTTCTTAGCATTTGATGAAATGTCAATAACACTTTCGAACGTACCAGGCTCCTCACCAACAAATTGTTCCAATACTTCACTTGTCGGCAGTCCATTGAATTTCTCGGAAGCATTTAGAAGTGTTGGCTTCTTGTCATCAATAATCAAATCGCTCAACGTTTCCTGAGTTGTAACAGTTTGCGATGCTAGATGGACTTGTTCGATGATTTGTAGTGAGGCTTCTTTGAAATCTTCTAGAGTTACGATTTTCTCATCAGTCGGACTTTGAGTATCGGCGATTTCCGATGACACAATATTTTCCTGAAGAACTAACACATCCTTGGCTGTGAATGAAGGTGCCTTCTTACCTTCAGCGAGCATATCTTCTGAGTCCCTTGGAATGGCTTCACTTATTTCAAGTGGAATATTTTCAGTGATTTCAATAGTTGCTATCGACTTGGTGATTGATTTTTCCGATGGTAAATCAGATTCTTTGTCAACCAGAGTAGTTTCTTCAGAAACGTATGTTTTATTCTCAATCAGATTCTCAGTTGCTGATTCAGTTGGAACAACGACTTCTGGGTAATATTTAGACGGCTTGTCCTCAGCAATAGTTTCGGAGATTTCTAGAGGTTCATTGACTAGAATTTCGGAATCAAGGTGATGCAGAGTTTCAGTTGGTATTTCAACTGGTTTCCCTACTGACTCAGTCTCATCGATTTTGGTGACTTGTACACTTTGATGGGTCGTGTAAACCTCTTCTGCTCTCACCGGCTGTCTTGGCTTTGGTTGCCCTTCGAAAGTAGATTCCGAAATGCCAGTTGTAACCTCGAAATTATCGTGAGATTGTAGTGGCATAATATCTAGATTTGCTTTTTGTTTTGACGACTTGTCCTCAAGAAGCTCCCCAATCGAATCCTCAATCATAGCCTTTTCCACAATGACAGATTGATGCAAGTCACTACGTGGCAACGCACTGGCTTCAGCCATTGTTGTTTTGACAATTTTATCTCCCAAGCTTTCACCAGTTTCGATCTCAGTGACCTCTGCAGCCCGAAGCGCTTCTTTAGGTATGTTTATTTCAACAACTTCTTGCACCTGTTCTTGCACAAAACGTACGCGTTCATCTTCACGTTCGTTCGGTATCAACTCTTCTTGAACTGTCAAAATTTTTTGCGGAACAATTCGTTCATCGGCCTGCACCGACAACGGTGTATCGGTCGATAGTTGAGCAAATTGAACTTCTTCCCCGATGACAGGTGTCTCAATAGGTATTGTGCTTGGTAATGTTTGAACTGGTGTTGGTCGTTCAAAATCGGTTAGACTTTGTATAGTTTGATCTGTGACAGGTTCAAGAACATGGATTTCTTCCTGTTTTGTTAATATTTGTTCTTGTTGTTTTATTTGTATGTCTGATTGTTGTTCTTGAACTGTTAGTTCTTGTTGTTTGATAGTTTTGGTTTTCCTTGTTTTATCCTTTTTAGTGATTTTAATATCCGTTTGTTCCTGTTGTTGTGCATGTTCTTCAACAATTGTTGTTGATGTTGTTGTTGTTTCTGCGAATGTAATGTAAGTATCAAAATGTAGTTTTGTCTTTTTTTGGTCATAAAATATTATGGAAAGGAGTTTTTGAAGGTTTTACTTTGTTTTTGGTTAAGTTGGCATTTTTGTACACGGCATTATGTATAATTTTTTTTTCATTTATTTTGTTGACACTACAACACATAGTTGACAGTTGACAGGTGATCAGTATGATGCTGTTTTATTTTCTTGTAAGATTTTGGTTGTTTTTACAAAAATTTACATTCATTACGGAAACACAGTTGACAATTTACAATTTTTACGAACAAAAGCGAGAAAGTAAAAAAAAACAAAAGAATATAATTTTCTTACCTCACTTTTTCGGTTGGATGAATTAGTATTGTTCTCAAAAGTTAAAAATTCTCAAACGCTCAAAGCTATTTACACTTGTATCTCCTGACTTGGAAATTGATTTAACTGTCAACAAGTCGTTTACATTGAGCGTTTTTTCTTTTATTCCTTCTAGTCTCTTCTGGTCACTTGTTTGTGGTCATCAAATACTTCTGACGTTTAGTAAACGAGTTGCGAAGTCAGGAGAATACTTTGACAGTTTAGATTAGTGCTGTTTGTTTAAAGGTTTGTTTGTGTTGGAAATTAATATTAGTTTTTGTTTTTAGATATAGAGGGTTTATTACTGTAGGTAGGTTTTCTATAAATATCTAAAATAATTGTAAAGCTTATATGACAACAGAACACTGCAGACGAAAAGCGTTGGTTAAGTTGCACATCATTGGAATATTGTAGTAGATTTTTTGTTGGTTATATTTTGGTAGTAGATTTTGTATTTTGTTTGTTTTTATTGGGCATTTGGATCGGTTTCTAAAAATTGTTCTGCGCTCACACCTTCTACAGCTACAATTGTAGTTTCTTCAATGAATGTTTGCTCTTTTCGGCGGGAATTAGTTTCAGAAGCAAAGCGTTAAAGAAAGCATAAAAAAAATGTAATAGATAAATAATTAATTTAAGGCGCTCGAAATTAAGTTGTTATTGGTCTGTACATACCGACTTTAATATGAGTTAACGCCTGATGGGAGTCGATAACTTGTGATGTTTCTACCACTCGCTAGTTTTTCAAAAAAATATTTTTGAAAAAATTGTTAATTTATTAAGTTCTTGATCTTTTACAAGTTGCTTGAATATTTTCGTTCTTAACAAATTTCTTCTTCTTTTTTTCAGAGAAAGACCGATTGGATCCCGATAATTCTAACCGCAGAAGGATGAATTGAAAAATCAGGGTAAGTCTCAAAAATTTTGATTTTTGTACGAACCGAAACAATAACAATAAACACTCAAGCAACTTCTAGTACAATTAGTAAATATCCAAACCTCTTTCGTTGATATCTTCCAATCCTGTACAATAAAGTCTTCCCGCACAAATTTCCTAATAACTTCCTCAATGGTAATCTCACAAGTTTCAATCATTCGAATGAATGCCTTGAATCCAACCGTAGCTGCCAAAATCGATTCATCTTCCGTCGAACTCTCACTCAAAATGATCGTTATCAAATTGTCGTGACCCATTCGTTCGACAAGTGTCACCAATGCCGATTGTGATTCAGGCTTCTTCAGCGACACAAAGATATTCTCTTCATACATGTAATTTATTTCACTTGTCGAACAACCATATCTCAACAATAGTCCAATTGTTGCCAAATCACGAAGTGCAGCTTCACCAGCCCCAAATGTCTCGGCTTCGATTGATGTTAATATCCAATTGACTTCTTCGTGTTTCTTCAATACCAAGACATCTTCTTGTGTGATTGATTTTTGTGAGATTTTCTCACGAATGATCTTGACAGTTTCAGTGATTTCAACTGATTCAGTTTTTTCGATAATTGTCATCGAAGTTGTTGTTGTTGTTGTCGTACTTGAAGTACTCTGAACGACTTCTTCTTTTTCAACTTTGACATCTTCTGTCTTCGTTTCTGTCTGTTTGACTTCTTGTTCTTCTTTAATAATTTTCAATTTTTCTGCTTCTAATTCAGCATCGGCTTCTTTGCGATCTTTGACAATTTGAACTTCAGAAACTTCAGATTTTTCAACCAATACCGAAACCGGTTGGCGGACTTTGATCACTTCAACTGTCACTTCTCGTGCTGGTGAAGGTGAAACAGATACGGTTGTTGAATGAGTGCTATCTCGCACTTGTCTCTTGACACCACCAGTTTTTTTGATGATTTTCTTTTTGGTGACGAGTTTCTTTGTTTTCTCCGTTTCGACTGTCTTTTGCGAAACGGAGCAAGTGTCAAATTTGGCACGTGTTAGATTCGTTGCGACTTCGTTGATAATTTTGCAGACGTAGTAGCCCCTGTCGGTTTCAGCAATATTGAGAATTGTGAGGGAAGAAGTATTCTCCTCGATGACAATTCGATATTTATCCGAGTCTCGAAGTTGTACGTTATCGAAGTACCATTGGACATCTAAGTGAGCAAGTTTTTTCTTCTTATTTTACTGTTACATAAAACTTTAGTGAGAGGTTGCTACAGAGCTGTAAGGTTCTAAGTGGCAGTATTGGTACTAAATAAAAGTGACAGCGTCTGTCAAGTCCTTTTGATCTGATATGGTACTTTCAAGTATTGACAAGTGCTAGTATTAGATTTTTTAAGTACTTCTGTCAATATTTTTAAGTACAAGTTCTTTCTACTATCTAAAGTACTTGAAGGCACTGAACTGGTACTTAAAAGTACTAGAGTATACAGAAATATCTTACAGCTCTGGTAACTTGAATATTTCTCGCTGTGCCCCCATTAGAAATTTCTTGCAAGACACTCATCTTGATAGCAACCATTTTATTACTTTACCTGGATGTGGATTTCCTGAAAATTGTACTTCAAACTTAGCAGATTCGCCGATAGCAGCTCGACAATCTCTCATTTCCGATACAAATGTTGGTGAGCATTTTGCAGCTGCAAAAATTATAAATAGCCGTAAAGCGTTAGATATTTTTAGCTGTGCATTTTTCTTTTTCTTTGAACAGTGAATTAGTTTTGTTGAAGGTTAAAGAACAGAAAGAAGAAACATGTACTTACATTGTGTGTGTTGTTGAGAAATTGTGTTTATTGTCTTGTTTACATACATTCATGTTTTTTTGAAAGAAAAGACAGATGGTTAGTTCATAGAAGCTTGTTAGGTTATTGTTCTTTCCAATAAAAAATAAGGCACTTTCTTAGGACAATTTACTTTTTTTTTTTAACAATTCGGCAGCTCTGGTTAGGGTGCGTTTGGAAAAGTAAAAAAAGGGGTATGTTTGAAAAGTTATGAAAAGAAGGGTTTACATGGGTGGAGTAAGTTTCAAAGTGAAGTACTTTGTTTGTGTAAAGACAGAGCTTTTTAAAAAAAATCAACATTTCAATTTGATATTGTTTTTCAATTGAACTTCGAAATTCAAGAGCAACATTTCAGGGGATTAATTTTAAAGAAAAAATGCAAATCTCAAAAAGCCGATTTCAACTAAGAAAATAAAAAAAAAATTACTGGAAAAAATTAAAAAATTATATTTAATTTAAATTATAATAAAAAAATATAAAAAAGGGACAATGGCGTATACTTTTTTGTTTGTTGTTTTTTTATGTAAAAAAAGAGCTCTTTATGTTTTGGGATGGGTAGCGAGCTTTTTGTTTTTATTTATTCGTTAGAACGCATAACCTAAAATAGAGAGACAGTTTGGACGACACATTTAGGAGATTTTGTTTGTATCATTCACATTCAGACAGTTTTTGACAGATTAAAACACATATTGACACATAAGAAACATCGAGACATATACAAAGTGTTATATCCAGGATTTAGATAGGACATTTACACATTTTGACATTTGAGTTTTGTTGAACTTACCTTTGAGGACTTTTTGCATTTCCTCCATGTGACTGACCCATTCTGGTTTCCTGTAGTCCCTTGTTCCTACGAGTCCTATAAAGTGGATTTAGAACAAAATTCAATTAAAACACTTCCAAAATTGTTTAAATTTTTATCTCCAAAATTAATTATCTGTAAAAATTCATAAGCTTAAAAAATATTCTGTGTGATTGTGTTTGTTTTTGTAAATAAAAAAAAAAGTAGGGAAAAACATTGGGATAACATAAAGGATAGGTTCTTTTTCTAGCTGTAAAATTAGAAAATTTAAAAATATTTAATTTTCCATAAAAATTATAATCATACAAAATTTTTAAGACCAAAATACCTTCAACAGCAAATTCAGCCGTTGTTACAGCCACGCCCAATGGATTGTAGGCTTCGAAACTAATCGTACCCACATCATCGGGATACACATGATTGATAACCAGCACCGATGTGCCATCTTCGAAATTCTCAATTTGATATTCTTCGGAAGCGAATATCTCTTCGTTGTCGCGTAGCCATTTTGTTTTTGGCTTTGGTTTGCCAATAACTTTGACTTCAAGTTTCGCAAGTTCACCCTCTTTGGGCTGAACAATTTCGGGTAGTTTTTTGATTATTTTCGGGGCAGATTCGTCAAGCGAAAGTGTCTGCAACAAAAAATTGGGGTTTGAACTTTGACAAGCAACATTTTTGGGTTTTTATTTGCTTACCTTATCGAGAAGATCTTCTTCGGAAGCAGTTTGACCAGTGATTTCAGAATCGGGGATATATTCAAATGCTGTAAATAGATAGGGGAAATTTTGTTTATAGGCAAATTGAGAGACACCGTTCAAATTGATTAAACCAAATTGAATGGTTCTGTCATTCGATTTAGAAAACCAAAACACCTACAAATACATAAGTACTAAAATAAGAAACGTTAAAATTGATTTCTTACAATTTTGAAGTAGGAAGAAAAATTACAGGATTGTGGATAACGGATAGAAAAACGCATGCAAAAAGAAATTCCTTAATTTGAATCTGTTTACACGGAGATTGGGCGCCATTTTGAGCAAGTTCAAAGAAAACATGGCGACATTTTGACATTTTTCTCGTTATTTGAGTGTATTTGTGCGCATGCGCAAACTTTATGAATTGCACGAGTTAATATTTGCAAGCAATTCCTATTTTCGAATTGAGAAACCGCAAAATTGATGTCTTAACGAATTTTGTGTGTAAACCTTGGTTCAATGATGAACCAAGAAATAACTTTCGAAATGTCAAACAACCAAATCGTAAGTGTTCGAATTTTCGAAAACAAATGAGAATTAATGTTTTGAAATGTCACATAATCAACTGTCAAATATTCAGAATTTTGTCCGAAATTAATGACTACATAATTTGATATGTCAAATTTTCGAAATAACGAAGAAATAATCGTTTAAATGACAATGAGTCGCATGTTTGAATTTACGTTTGAAAACTCAAGAAGAAGTTGTTTTAAATGTCAAACAACCAAATGTTCTATGTGTTCATGTTGTGACATTTCGAATGTTTAAATGTCAAATTTGCGATCGAACTTTTGCTTGAGATTGAAAAGAAAAGGTTCAAGTTTTTGATAATAAACAAAAATATTTGTTTGAAATGTCAAATAGTCAATCCTGGTTCGAAAATTTGGAATGAATTTTCGGACTTCGAAATAAAGATAGAATGTTAACATATTTTGTTCAAGAACCCACTCCACTTCACAGAATAGTGTGACAAACTTGACGAAGAGTGGGTAAGTTTTCGTTAAAATTCGTGCAAACGATAAGAATTAAAGCACAGTAAAAACATAAACAAACCTAAATTGAAGAAATAAATTATTTACAAAACATAAAAAAAGAATAAACTAAAACGTAACTTAAGTGAATGAATAATTTTTGGAAAAAAAACAAATAATGTTTTTACAAAAGATATGGTGTTTTTGTTTATACCTTGAATGTTAACAGTTGTCGTCGTTATGGCTTCTCCGATCTTATTCGTTGCCACACACGCGTATTGACCATCATCTTCGGGGAATACCTCTGCAATAGACAGAGTGCAAACACCGCGAATATCTTGCGTGATAATAGTTTCCTTCGTTTCGACAATTTTCTCGTCATTATGGAACCATTCGACACGCGGTATTGGCTGAGCATGTACCTCACACATCAAATACAACTTTTCACCATCCATAACCTGGATGGGCTGCAGAGGTTCAACAAACCGTGGTGATATCAATTCCTGTACCTGTTCGATTGGTGCATCTTCAAGAATGTCAACTGTAGCCGTTGACGTTACTGAGCCACCAACATTTTCCGCTCGACATGTATAAGGACCGGCGGACTTTTTGGTAAAGTTCTCAATTAATAGAACCGATTTGTTGCCTTCGCTCATGATGCGGCATTCGGTTGAACTCTTAATCGGTTCAGTGTGAACGAACCATGTGAATGAGGAAACCGGTTCGGATTCGACTACTGCTTCCAAAATGGCAACTTCGTTTTCGGCTATGAATTTCGGTTTTAATGGTTCGATGAATCGTGGTGGTTGGATTTCCTTGCTCTGAGGTTGATCTGAAACCACTACCGAACCGGATGACTTGGCCTCGCCAACTGTATTCTTGGCACAGACTTCATATTTACCGGTTCGCTTGCGTGTCATATTTTTGACAGTTATGGTGGTTGTGGTTTCTGTTGTGATAATTGTAACCTCTTCGTTTATTTGGATTTCGCGGCCATTTCGCAACCACTTGATTTCGGGCTTTGGTATACCGTCATATACCGATTCAAATACCAGCGTACCACCAGTTGGTACAACCTTAACTGTCAACGGAGTGACAGTTGGTGCTTTGAGTATTTCTTTAGTTTCCTCAGATGGCGCTCTTTCACGCAGAATATTGGCATTTCCAACAGCACGGCCGAAAGTGTTCTCAGCTTGAACTGAGTACACAACAGCTTCGTTGGCTGGTGGATTTGTGACTTCTAGCGCCACCTCGCCAGTTTCTTCGTCGTAGAACATTTGAACAGTTTCACTGGGTATGAGTTCTTCTACACCGCGATACCATTTGACAGTTGGTTTGGGTATACCTTCAACTTGACAGGTCACTGTCACTGTGCATCTCTCTGGTTTCTCTTCGGTGAATTCAATCTTAAGGGGCTTGGAGAACTGCGGAGCAAGCCCTGTTTCTTTTTCTATGTATTTAGTTTTGTTTGATTTTAATCAAATTTGAAACAGAAAGAGAGAGAGAGTAAAAGTGTGTATGTGTGTTAAGATCGAGTGTAAATTAGACTTAAAACTAACGGGGAAGTAGGTTCTAAAGATATGACAACACACTACGGAGGGAAAAACTATTTGGAAAGAAAAAAGAGAACATAATTCAAAAAAAACTTACCAAGCAAAACATTTGCCGTTGTGGTTGCAACGCCACCTTCATTCTTAGCTTGACAGGTGTAAATGCCAACATCTTGCGGTGTGACTTTGACAATCTTCAATTTAGCAACGCTCTCTACCACTGACATCTCGTACTTCTCCGACGCGAACAACAAAGTGTCATTGAAGTACCAGTTGATTTCTGGGAATGGAATACCCTCGACCTTGCACTCAAGCACTGCTGGTGCATCAGGCACACATTCACGAGGTCTTAGTTTCTCGGTAATTCTTGGAGGACGAACTTCGCGTTTCTTCTTGCGAACTATCTTACGTTCCTGCTCCATGACTTCCGACATGGTTTGTTCAGAGGTTTCTTGAATAACTTGATCTTCGATAAGTTCCTCATCGGCCAGCTTATCGATACCTTCTTGAATGCGCTTTTGTGTTATAAGCTCGAGCTCGGGAAGCGGTTGACTGTCATCGATGTGAATGCGTCTTCGTTCTTTCTTGACAATGTTCGAAGTGAGTTTCATTTCGATCTCACGATGAACCTCATCGACATCGACTTCAATCAGCTGCTCTGTCGTAATGTATTGTGGTCTGGGTTCTTCCTTCTTCTTCTGGAGTGTAACTGTCTTCTGGGAGACTTCTCGCTCTTCTTCTTGTTCGATTATTTCCTCTTCTTTGATTTCTTCGGCGTCCAGAGGCTGTGGTTGTTCCTCGAAGGAGACTTCCTTGAGTCGCTTTGTGCGTTTCTTGTGCGCTCGCTGCTTGACAATTTCTTCGGTGAGAATCTCTTCAGCGGTGTGTGGAAGCACTTCCTCGGTAACAGCGATTTTGCTTATCACATCAACTGGCAGAGCATCGACTTGGTCTTCTTCGGCAATTGGCTCTGAGAATGGCACCACATGCTCCTCGCTTACTTCATCCACCGATGGAGTGGCTTTGTGGAGTTTTGGCTTCTTCTTCTTCTTTGGCTTTTCCTTGCGCGGTTCCTCTTCTTCTTCGACTACTGGTTCTGGAATGATTTCTTCTTCTTCTGGTTCTGGAACTTGAGGTTCTTCCGGTATCAGAACCGGAGCTTGAAGAGGAGCTTCCACAGGTTCTTCGACTTCGGGCTTCTTACTTGGAATTGGTTTGAGTTGGACCTGCTCAGGAGCTTCTCCTTCCTTTGGCTTTCTCTTGCCTGTTGGCCATTGTTTTTCTTCAATTTCCTCTGGGACGGGTTTTTTCTTCTCACCTCGTTTCCATGGAACTGCTGTTTGTTCTTGAGGTTCTTCTGGTACCTTTTCAATCTCAAATGGCTCGACCTTTTCGAGCCCCACGGGCTCGGCATCTGGAATTTCTGGAAGTTTCTCGTGTTTTGGTTTCTTGGTTTTCTTTGGTTTTTCTTCGGGAACTACAACCTCTTCAACGGGTTTCCTTGGTACCGGTTTCAAATGAACTTCCTCCATTGGTTCTGGTTCTTGAGGACGGATCTTACCCTTTGGCCATTTCTTTTCTTCGATTGGCTGTTCTTCGGGTTTCTTCTTCTCACCTCGCTTCCAGGGTAGTTTGACTTCCTCTGGAACCTTTTCAACCTGTTCCGGTGCAACTGGTTCGAGTTTTTGCAGTTCAATGGGTTCTTCATCTGGAATTGATGGAATTTCTTCTTGAGGCTTTGGTGTAATTTCTGGTTGTTTAAGTTCCTTGGGTTCTTCTTGAACCGATTTGCGTGGAATGGGCTTAAGTTGAACCTCTTCTTTTGGTTCCGGTTCCAATGGGCGACGCTTACCCTTCGGCCATTGCTTTTCTTCTACCGGAGTTGGTTCTTCTTTGGGCTGCTTCTTAACAGCAACTGGTTTCTCAGGCTGTTGTTCTTCCAATACTTCCGGTTTCGGAACTGGTGCCAAGGCGATTTGTTGTTCTTCCTCAGGCTCTGGCTTGGGCTTCTGCCTTGCAACTGGTTTAAGCGTAACTTCTTCAATTTCTTCCTTCTGTGGTTTTGGCGTTGGGCGCTTCACCGGTTTCAGAGTAACTTCTTCAACCTTTTCTTCCTGAGGTGTCGGCTTCAGAGCGATTGGCTCTTCAGGTTCCTTCTCTACTGGCTTTCTCTTGCCAGTTGGCCAAGACTTCTCCTCAACCTCTTCGGGCTGTGGCTTTTGTTTCTTTCCTCGTTGCCATGGAACTTCTTGAGGTTGTGGCTGAACCGGTTCCTCAACAACTGGTTTCTCCGGTTGGGGAATTGGTTCTAGTTGAGCTGGTTGCTCTGGAACCTCGACAATTGATTGCCTCTTGAATGGTTTTAGTTGTATTTCTTCAGGTTTTTCAGGTTCTGGTTTAGGAGTTTGTTTTCTTGGAGTGGGTTTCAATTTCACTTCTTCCACTTTTTCCGGTTCTTGAGGACGAATTTCGGCCTTCTTTCCACGTTTCCATGGAACAGCTGTTTCTTGCACTGTCGGCTGTTCAGGCTGCTCTTCGGGTTGAGTAACTTCTTGAACTTCCTCTTGGACGGGTTTGATCTCTTCCACGACTTCTTCAACAACCTGTTCTTCTTGAGGAATTTCTTCAGGTTTCTCCTTGGGTTTCGTTCTTGCAATTGGTTTCAATTGAACTTCTTCAGCAACAGCTTTTTCTGGTTTCGGTTTTTGCCTTGGAGTTGGCTTCAGTGCAACATCTTCAACTTTCTCAGGTTCCTGAAGTTGTTTTTCGGCGGCTTTCTTGCCTCGGACCCATGGAACTGCTACTTCTTCAACTTGTGGTTGTTCCTTGGGTTTCTCTTCAGGGATTTCTTCAACTTCCTTTCGAACCCTCGTTGTTTCTTCGGTAACTTCTTCTGATACTCTTTCTACATAAGAAATTTCTTCCTGAGTTTGTGTAGACGTTCGTCTTGGAATAGGCTTCAACTGAACTTCCTCAACAACTTCTTGAGGTTTTGGTTTTTGCCTTGGTGTGGGCTTAAGTTGAACCTGCTCTAGTATTTCTGGTTGCTGAGGTTCCTTCTTCTTGCCTCTCAACCATGGTACTGTTGTTTGTTGAGGTTCAACTGGCTTGGGTTGTTCTTCCTGCACAACCTGTTCTTCGATTTGCTCTGGAACAAGCTTAGCAATCTCTTCTCTTTCCTCAACTACTTGTTTTCTTGGTTCTTCAAGCCTTGGCTCTTCCACTTGCGCAACTTCCTGTTGCTTAGGCTTCTGCCGTGGAATTGGCTTCAGAACAACTTTCTCAACCTGTTCTTGTTGCTGTGGAGCAACCGGTCTTGTTACCTTAGGTTTCACCTTTTCTTGTTCTTGTTGTTCAACCAATTCTTCAACTGGTGCTTCTTCTTTTGGTTTCCGCTTGCCTCTTTCCCACATTACCGGAACCTCTTCAGGCTTCTTAGTAACCTCTTCGATTTCTTCCGGCTTCACTTCCAGCAACGTAGTGTCTTCAACTTGTTGGAACTCACTGCTCCTTCCACGACGCCAGTGTGTTGGTTGAAGAACAACCGATTCCTCTTTCCTCACTTCTTCGACTTCATGTTCACGACGCTCAAGGAATGCCGAATCTTCGACATGTTCCAATCGGGTCTCTTGACTCTGCGATGTAGTCTTGCCACGTCGCCAGTTGACAGGTTCCTGCTTTTCACTAATCAATTGACTATCTTCCCATTCACTCTTCTGCAGACGCATGATATTGCTATCCTCAATGCTAGTAAACTCTTGACGATGGGACTCTTGACTCATTTCGGTCTTGCTCATGCGCCTGTAAACAGCGATTTCATCAGTGGCTTGTTGTTGAACCACCGTTTGGGTATCTTCCTGAACCTCCATTCTTCTAGTGTCTTCGTGTAAAGCGCTGTTCTGTTTTTGATAGTCGGTTCGTGGTTTTCGCCAGTTAGTTGGCTGCTGATGGCTTATCAGCCGCTGTGCTTCCAACCTCTCTCGTTCTTCGACCGTTAGAATATTGATGTCTTCAGTCATGACATATTGTTGCTTCTGTACTTCGCTCATCTGTTCGTAACGTTCAATGTCTTCCCGTGTCATGACTTTCTGGATCGATGCCTTGGAAGACTCATCGACCATCATTGTTGTCATCTTTGAGGTAGCAGTTTGAACTGACTTGAGTTCCACTTCTTCGATCTTGAACTTCTCGATTTGCTTGTGAACCTTCTGCACTGACTTTAACTGCTTACGCATTTCCTTCCATGGAACTGCATCAGACTTTGGCTGAGTTGAGATGAGTTTCTCGACTTCTTCCGTAAAGTCCATGATGGCTCCGTCTTCGAAACTCTTCAGTCTCTCGATTTCACGTTCTTTCATAATTTGCTGCTGAGCCTGCTGGGGCTGTTGTGGAGTTATTGGTTCCTTGGCATATTGCAATGGAGACAAGTAGACGTCTTCTATATCAAAGGTGGAGAGCTGCATTTGAACTCGCTCAACAGCACGGAGTTTCTCACGCATAGTCACCCAGGGAATTGCTTCCTTCTCAGACTTGCCCTCGATGATCTTCTCCAGCTGGTAGCCGATGCTAAGCAAGCCCTGATCACGTTCATCCTTGATCGATTTGAGGAAGACCTTAGCGACTTCATACTTTGGTACGACCTTCTTTACAATGGGTGCTGGCTTCAGCTGTATCGGTTCTTCCGTCCATGATTTAACTGGTTCAGGTTTGAATCCTGGCAGGAAGGGCTGTTTCTCTAGCGACCGACCGCGACGGGGTCGGCTGCTCTTTCGCCATGGCACCAAGTTCGATTGGGGCTGTAGACTCTTGCTGCGAGGTTTCTTCGTCCTCGGCTTGTGTCCACTGTGACCGTTCACTTGGAGGTATTGATTGTATTGTGGTTTATGTCCCTGCTGATGAGGCTGTGGTGATTCCGGTGAGCTGTCCTCCTTGCCTGAGGACGACTCGTCCTCCACCGAGTCGATTGTTTGCAATTGATAAGCAGAAATTCGACGTTCTGAAAAAGTTAAAAAAAAAACATTCTTAGCATTTTGGAAACAGCTGTTGGCTTCATCATCAATGACGGAGATGCGTTTTCGGTTTTGAGAATTCCTAAAATACGAGTATCATTCTGGGAATTTGACGTGTGGAATTTTGAATTGAAGCCAATTGAAAATGTATCCGCACAAGCAGTTTGAGTAAAGCAGGCAAAAAATAAAAGCGATTAATGTCCACAAAAAAACAACAAAAACAGACAGCACACAAATTTCGTGGCACGTGGAGGACTTAAAGCAAAAAAAGTGTCAACCAAAAATTTGACTAATGCGTTTGAATTATTTCGAAGATGCAATTAATTAAGATTTTATGGGGTTCGCATATATTTTTTTTTGGGGGACAACATGGTCAAAGCGACAATGCCAAGTATTGGGCAGTGCAAGCGTTTTGCTATGTAGCTGTTCTGCAAGAGTCCGTTCGAATTGAATAAATCTGAGAAATGATGTTCGACACGATTACACATTGTTTGTCATTTTTAATAGAAGCCGAGAGATGTAATCATTATGGTTTTAATAGTTGTTATGGTGTTCAGATGATGGTGACTTTTGTTTGAGGGCTTAGTACAGATTATGGTGGTCTTCAAAAAATATACACTAGTTAGACTACAGTCATCGGCTGCACCAAAACAAATGAAAGGCTACACACCTCTAACGTTCTAAGAAACTGTCAGAGCATCAGCCTCATAATCGTTTCCGATTCCTTGTAGAAAGCACTGTCAATGCCTCCATATTTGTTTTCTTAACTCTCCACTCGTAGGACAAAGTTCGCACGATAAAACGCCCTGATTCCACCACTTCTACTATACGTAGTGTTGGATGGGCAACAACGTTCCAGTCAAGAAAATTTTCGTCTCCAATCAACCAGGTTCCAGATGACTATGAAGACTGAACCTTCGCTGCAATGGCCAAAAAACTCCGGATGCTGTGGCGTTTGGCTTTGACGACTGGAGGAGACATGAGACGGACCGTGAACTATGGAAGACTGCGCTCAGTTTGTGGAGCTTCATGAATTTGGGCCCAACTGGTCTCCAAAAAGGTTGAAGTAAAGTAAGTATGTTAAGTAAGAAGTAAACATGCCTGGAAAATTATTACAACTCCATCTTAGTCAGCAGTCGTAGAAATCGGAGCATACCGGGCAATGCAGCATTGAGAGCCCGGTAAAGGCACGGAAAGAAATATAAGAAGTTCTACCAATCTGGAAAATTGAGACCTTAGGGAAGTGGACTTTGATTTATTTGTTTTTTGTTCAACTGATAGCTGCACGAAGAAAATATTAATAAAACCTCTCCCCTGGCTAGATAACAAAATTGAAGTCAAGCAAGCAATTGTGTCACCAATACTTCATCAATTAATGAATAGTTGAAGAGCTTCAACTATACCTGCTTTTGAAGCATCAGCTTATTACAGCTTAAAGAAGATATACACGGGTGTCTGCTTACTAAGTATTTACGGATCGGAGGCCTCGGTACCCCAGTACTAACTCAAAAGCACTCCGAACTCTACGTTCGAATGAAAAGTCTTACGGACAATAATTGGCCCCGTTTTCAGAGGTGTCGTTTCCTGGTTTCAACTATTGAAAGTCTGGCCACTTCCATATTTTCAACCTTAACAGGTATTCAATTCCAGACTTAAGAATATGAACAGTGAAAAACTCAATTGTCCCTCCCCAAAGCCCCTTCCCCGGGGCGCAGCGAGACCAAGCTCCGTTTGTGGGGTCAACAGATTCGGGGAAAGCTGCTTCAAGTTTCTATGGAAATATCTCTGAACTACAACATCTTGGCTTCGCTGCACTCCGGGTTTTTAGGGGTTAACAGCGTTGTGGAGAGCTGCGTGAATTTTTGTACAGCCCAGGGACTGTGTGGTAAATAGCTTAAGGGATAGCTTGGTCTCCGGGTTTTAGGGGGGATTTGGCTTAAAAAATTCCACACCACCGGTTTTAATGAAACGATACTCCTACCCGTTTGTGAGGAATGACGATTCGGGAGACAGTATTAGTCTCGAGCTAGCCGTGTTTTTTTCACTATTCAGCAGCCAGCACAGTAATCAAGTGCAATTAAAACGTTCCAACTCACTTTATCTGTAAAATTCAATTTGAATGGCAAGTGTTACGTATAAAAGCCGAAAAATGGACCTAAGGGTTGCGTCTCGGAAAATAAAAATAAAACAAAGCAAATACTTAAACCTTAGAGTTCATACCTCAGATCAAAAGATTCGCGTAGCAAAATAGATATGCTTAACGTCATCAGCGCTGTCTTAATTTTTATTGGCCTTTTTATCGACTGCAATCCAAATGGTTGTAGTTTGCCAAGGGAGATTTCGCTGTACTTGCTACTGACTACTGAGTAGTGAAAAAAACACAGCTGATCTGATTTATGAACTCTCTTAGGTTGAAGTATGTGCTATATATTTTTTTTTTTTTAATCCGAGTCGCAACCCGTAGGTCCATTTTGAGACGTTTTATGTAACAATGGCCATATGAATTGAATTTGACAGATAAAGTGAGTTGGAACGTTTTAATCGCACTTGGTTACTGTGCTGGCTACTGAGTAGTGAAAAAAAAACGGCCATTGGTGGCCTTCTATAAAACTTGTATGTTTGCTCAAAAAATGGAAGGAGATATTATCTAAGGTTTTTAAGAAAACAAATGAGAAAAGTGGTTCGATTTGTTTGAAGACTCAGCTTCTTGCAGAAAAATGCAATGTTTTAAGACCTTTTGAAGAGCTGGACGATGAAGAATTTTACTCCAGGTATAGGTTTGATAAAAAAAAGTTAAATTTTTGGTTGAAAATCTAAATTTTCAAGACCGGCTTACAAACTGTGGATTTCCGATTTCACCAGAATTACAAAAAATCATCACTGACGAGCTTTTTTCAAGTCCTACTGTCACTTGATCAACCAGGTAATGTTCTTGGTTCGAATTTGTACGATTTACTATAATGTTTACTATGCAAATTCGAATCTGAAGATTTGCGATTTCGCGATTTCTCGAAATTTTCACAACAAACTAATTAATTTTAAGTAATTTAAAGGTTATCAGCTGCTGTCATTTTGACTTGATTTCAAATGATTAGGTTTGTCTGCTTTGTTTTTTCACGAACTGTCATTTTTTGGACGCGTTCAGATTCACCATTTTTAATAAAAGGGAATCAGTAATTTACTAGTAAGTGAAACGATTAAAAATGATTGAAATTTTCAAACAGTAAATTTTAGCAAAGTTTAAGATTTTGCGCCATGCAATTTGATGAATAGCTAAAATTGCATATTCGATATTTTGTTTCCAATGACCTTGAAACGAAACTATTTCTTTGTCTCTCTAGAAATAGATAATTTCTTTTTTTCCTTATTTCGTTCAAATTTATTGTTTTCGACTAACATAACATTTAAGAAACAATAATGGCGTTCGACACGATTTCATTAATCATTTTGAAAATATTGTTTTTTTTTTTGTATTTGAAACAAAAATATTTCAAGCAACATTTTAGTTTCGAAAATTAAATCTTGTTATTCCTTAGTTTTCTTGGATCAGTGTCTAAGTGGGGGCTGGTGCAAAGGACAAGAAAACTTTATTGCATGAAGAATGTTTTCTTCACACTTAGAAGAGGATGGGGGGCAAACACTTAAAATCAAATCTATTTTTGGGATAGAGAGGGTGTGTGATAAATTATGGCCCGCTGTGAATTTATCATGATACGTCTTTCAAATATTTATGTCCTTTTTTTATTTTTCGATTTTTATTTTCGAATATTTCGGTTCAAGTGTGAATGTTGTTAAGCAGCACCTACAAACCTTAATCTATTTTTTTTTTTTTTGAATTATGTACCGAATGTTGTGTTAAGGTCAAAAACATCGTTATAGAATGTGTTAAATTAGACAGACGACGACAACAACTACCTAAATGTGGGATGACATCAATGCAGGTGTTGCTTGAGGTGAGTTCGTTTCAAAAAATTTGTTTCAAGGATTGTCGAAAATTCAAAATTCATTTGATGTCAAAGTCGATAAATAAAGAAATTTAATTTGATAAATTAATATTTTCACGGTTTGATGTCTATTCATTTTTGACTGACGAATATGGGCTGAGTCATTGTTTGATGGGTAGCCGAGTAATTCCTTCTATTTTTACATGAGTGGTTTTAAGAGCCACTTTGAACAGAAGCGAACAAACATAATTAATCATTTGGTATTGAAATGGATTTGGCTGAGGTAATGCTTGACGTGAAGGTGATTCTATTTTGAGGAATGCAATGGATTTTGGGGGTGACAACAGAATGAGAAGACAATGAGGCGGCTGAGTAGAATAGAATCTGACAATTGAGGGTTATTGTTGGTTCTATGATAAAGGCGTTGTTATACTTCAACTATTTTCACTGCTCAGCAGCCAGCACAACAAAATTTCCCTTGGGAAACAACAACAATTTGGATTGCAGTCAATAAAAAATTCAGTAAAAAAGTGACAGTTGTGACGGCGATGGAACTTTCGATTATTGAAATGAAGACAGCACTGATGGCGTTAAGAAGAATTATTTTGCTACTCGAATCTAATGATCTGAGTTATGAACTCTCTAAGGTTGGAGTATTTGCTATTTTCTTTATCCGAGGCGCATCTCTCCCATCCATCTCGAGACATTTTACATAACTATTGCCATTTAAATTGCGTTTGACAAATATAGAGTGACTTGGAGCGTTTTATGCGCACTTGAATACTGTGCTACTGAGTAGTGAAAAAACGGTGATACTTGCAAGCCAGAACTTGCTCGTGTGGCCGCAGGGTAACGATCTGAGTTATGAACTCTCTTAGGTTGAAGTATTTGCTATTTTGTTTATCCGAGATGCAACCCTCAGGTAAATTATCCGACGTTTTACGTAACTATTGCCATATCAATTGCATTTGACAGATAGAGTGAGTTTTCATTGTAAAATGAATCGTACTTGATTCATATCTGTTTCAAATCGGGTTCCTTAGTCCCTTGAATGTCATGTGATTCAGTAAAATTATTAAAATAGAATATAACAACGTCTTCATACAAACTGGCCATAAAAATATATACGTCATTGTTTGCTTTGTAGAATAAATTAATGGTTAAGATTTACAAATCAGCCGGGTAGATGTCGATGCAGTCGGTATCTATACTGCAAGTACAAGGCTGGATCGACGTGATCGACATTAACTTCAATCATTTTGTGTATGGATGATACTTTTTATTCTACTAGCTGACCCATCAAACACTACTTTGCTATATAAGTAATTACTAAGAACGGCTGTATGTCACTGAACTCCTACTTAACGACTAGACCGATTTAAGTGATTGTTTTGTATGCGTTCGGGTGCCCTAGATGGTTTAGAACCACAAATCAACCATACTAGCTGCCCTGGTAAACGTTGTTTGCCATATAAATAATTTCTAAAAACGGGTGTATCGATTCGGCTCAAAATTGGTGGTTAGGTAGTGAGAATCAGGAAACTGTTTTACAATACTCTCTACTTCCTACTAGCTGACACGGTTAACGTTGTTTAATCATATTGTAAATATTTTTACGAGCTATTTTAGCTGAAAAAAAAATAATTATATTGACGCTATAAAGTAAAAAATACAACTATCATTGGGCGGTTAAGAGATATTGTCCAAATTGATCGACACTGTTACCGAGCCACTTTTACAATCAAAGGAAAGTCCTTAGAAGTTGAGGACAACTTATAAAAATCATTGAATAAAGTAAACATTTATCCAAGCCAAACGTACATAGAATATAAAATTTAAAAAATCAGAATACCAATGATAACAAAAAAACAAATAAAAAGAAACTACTCATACGCCACAGTGTGTCATCATCATCTGAAGAGAGGCGAGATGAAGTTCCCGAGGTCAGCTAGTTTAAGTATAATATGTAAAAAATGAACATCATTAAATCAATTACGTCATTGGAACACTGTTGTACAGTTTCGTGTATCTCTCTATTCTATCGTTACTTCTAGGGTCGGCGCTCAAGTGAAATAGCCAGTTGCAGTTACATTCCTCCCCTTTGAAAATTTACAATTGGGCCCAACTTTGCACATCAAGTAAAGAGACTCGTTCTTCATCCGAACAACGCGAATGTGGAATGATTAACATATCTCTGTTTTTCCCTCTCATTGCAATATTCAGCGATTCAAAACCCTTTCACCCCTACCTCTTTTCTTAATGCTCGCACTGTGTCTCTGGCTTATTAAGGGCATTTCGACGTACGAAACATCGCATTTTCACTTTTTTATTCCAAATCAAGATTGATGTTGTAACGGGCAGGGTAAAAATGTTTACATCGTTTCATAATTAGGTCGCACTGCATCGCTGGCATCTGGCCCATCTATTTAATGCCTTCAATCTCTTAAAAATTCTCATCCCACTATCCTATCAAAATAGCAATCTCCTAATTGTGCAACCACCCAGTCATCGCATCCAATTATTGCTCATGTGTCTATCCAACTCAGCGGGTATTTCTGGTTTATGATAAAAATCAAACATGAACCGAATATGGTAAAAATAAACTCTAGACTAAGTCCATACACATTTTTTATCAAAGACAAATTAAAAAAAAAATCTTTGAAAATTCTAGATCTAAACAAAATCGATTTCATGGAGCTGAAAATAGACTATGACTAGACTACGTCACGAACAGAATATTGGCCTGCCTCTCATCCGAATTTGAAACACACAAAATAGATCATTTTGTATAAACAATTTGCCAAGATACCATCCCACTAGTTTTTCTCTCAGACCGAAAGTATACCCTCTCGTTGCGGTCGTCGTCGGTCGATGGTCGCTTTCGTCGGTTTTCAAAAGGTAGATCATTTTGGTAGCGGATTTTTCAGTTTTTTACCTGTTCTTGAACGGTTCGGTTCGGTTTGTTTTTGAGTTCTCGAAATGGAAGTGTCCGGGATTATGGTTTCAAAAACAAAAATAAAAAACCAAACAAAACAAAGGGACATAACCTTAACAAAGTTAAGTGAAGGAAAAACATAAAAAACAGTTGAATTATTTTTGTGTATGTATATTTTTGTTTTCATAAAAATTAAAAATATTATTTAAAATAAAAAACCAACAAAAAAATTAATTCAGCTCACAAAGTAAACACTTAACAAATAAAATAAGAACAAATAATTAAACATTAAAAATTAAAAGAACATTTAATTACATTTTTATTGCAAAATCAATTTAAGGGATAAATAACATTAAAAATGTCTAGTCGCATGAGTATTTTTATTTTTTTAATTAAGCGTTTTTACTAATTTTGTTTGATTTTTTGGCGCGTAAAACAGCAAGCGTCTCGGCAAGATTTCTGATTTTTTGTTTAAAGCAACAACAATATTAATGAAAACAATAAAAAATTAATAAGAAAAATAAATATTAGTAGTAAAAGCGATAATGAAAAAAATAAAACAAAACTCATGCAACATCACTTAAAATTAAAATTAAAATTAAAAATTAAATAATTTTTGTTTTTTGTTTGTTGATAGAAATAATTGGAAGAACACAGAAAACATTTTGTTGCAACACACTAATTATGATTTGTCTTTGAATTAAATTATTTATAGAAGTATAAATGCCTATTTGAACATTTAAATTTAAAATCAGTACAAAGTTGTACAAATTTTAATTGTTGTTTTTTTGTAAAAGATTGAAAAAACAATTTAATAATTTTTGTTTGTTTTTTGCATAGCGAAACTAATTTTTGTTTTGAAATTTATTTATTTAAAGGTACACCATGAGTGATTGGGATATTTTCGAGAAGCTCGTCAGGCTGGGAGACATAGCCACCAAGCAAAATAGATGATTCATTGTCCGTGACGAATGTCGTTCAAGCGAAGAATCAAGACAATTAGCATTAGTGCCAAGAATAAGTTTTAACATTTTTGCACTTGGCTCGTCA
Source organism: Sphaerophoria taeniata (assembly GCA_943590905.1). NCBI lineage: Eukaryota > Metazoa > Arthropoda > Insecta > Diptera > Syrphidae > Sphaerophoria > Sphaerophoria taeniata. The sequence goes on from OX016541.1 coordinate 152,056,636, forward strand.
TGTGATTCATCTAAATATTCATCATCGTCGTGTCAAAAATTTGATCTGGCAAGGTTGTAAATTTCAGAAACTCGCTACCTCGGTGATGATACCCAGAGGGTTTGAATAGCAGATGGTATGCAGATTGATCGCATGTCAAACATTAAAAAAGAAAATAAAAACGATTTTTCAAAAACACAAAATTGTTTTTCTTGCTAAATGCTCGTGTCATCACTTCTCTGTGGAAACAAGTGATTATTTTTTTCTTTGACACCGAAATAGCCCGCGCCATTCGGCGGAGTTCCATTAAAAATTTAATCTCCTGTGTGTATATTCCACACGAACCCGAAATCTTTGATTTCAAAAATAAAACAAGACAATGTTGAAAGTTGCTCGATTTTTTTTTGTATTTCAAGCAAGTTGCTGCTGTCCATCTCGAAAAGACATTCAATGGAATATTTTGAAAAATCATTTTATTCGAAAAACAAGAGTGGATTGAGACCACCAGGTGGGGAAACCAAAACACAATAATGGCAATTGGATTTATTAGCTTCGAGCTTCGTGTGTAGTTTTATAATCATTTTTTTGAAATTTAATTTTTTTCAAAAATTTATGTATGCGTTGCGTGTGCACACGGAACCACACAAAATCCACTCAAAAAATTCAAGTAAAATTAATTTTTCGTGCGGTGCTGGTATGTAAATTTAGAATTGGAAGGAAAAGTTGTTTGCCTCGCCCCTGAATCATGTACCTGGACTTTTTTTCGGTTCAATTTTCAAACAAAAAATTAAATGTTTTTGCCTTATGCAGTTTTATAAATAAAAAGTATTTTTAATATTAATTGATTTTATTCGGTTTACAACAAAACAGAAATGTATATATTTTTTAAGTTAATTATTATTAAATTATACAAAATAAATAATTATTAAATTAAGACCTTTATTTTCAATCTTTTACGACTAGTTGATGATTTTTTTTGCTTGAGCAGATTCATTTTTTTTTATATTTTTTTTTTGTGTAGTGATTGTTTGAGTTTTTTTTATAGTTTTAATTTAATTCTTACTTTTAACGGTCAGTTTGGCTGAAGACTCAACTTGTCCGGTTGATGATGTTACACGAGCTGTGAAGATACCAGAATCTTCTTCATAGGTTGTTCCAATGAGAAGAACGGCACTGTTGCCATCGAAAATCATCTGGAATGAAAAATTTAACGGAAAAATTGATTTCTATTAGATTTTGGGTCATTTTAAAGTTGCAGAGCTGTGTTTTTGAGCTGTGACATAGAAATAACGATTTTTTAAACTAATTTTGCCAATATTTCAGCAAGCAAACTTTTAAAAAAGCTCATAGTACTTGCTGAGGCCAGAACTTTCAAAGGCCTTTCATTTGATATGTTTTTTGATATGTTTACAGAGAATTTATTTCAGAATTTTTAGACAAAAATTTCAAAATATTTTTCATTATTTTCGAAAACTTGAAAGATCTCTTAATTTTGAACTTATTTTTTGAACTGTGACTAAGAAATTACGGTTCTAAGAACTGATTCTGCCAATATTTGAGCAACCAAGTCTCCAAAAAAAAAATGTTGTTCAATGCTGAGGACAGATCTTTCAAAGAACTTTCTTTTGATATGTCACTCGATGGGCTTACAAAGAATTTATTTCAGAATTTTTGGACACAAAATTTGAAAATATTTTTCATTATTTTCGAAAACCTGAAATATCCGATTATTCTTAACTTATTTTTGAAAGTTAAATTCAATTATGCGGATTGTCTTCACGCTTTTACTCAACAAAAGGATTTGTTGCAAAGGGTGACTCAAAAAGTTCAGAAAAAAATATTAAAAACGAAATTTCTTGAAACTCACCTGAAAATCTGGAGTTTCAGGAATCAGCTGTCCTTCGCGCAACCACTGAACTCCGGTTGCCTTAACCTTTCCAGTGATGGTGGTCTTGAATTGAGCTGGCAATCCTTCGGTTACAGTGACATCCTTCAAAGCAGTAATGGTTGGTGGTGCATCCAAATTCTCAAGTGGACGAACCTTCAAAGTAGCACTAGTTTGCACAGTGCCCATTTTACTGTCCAACACACACTTGTAGACACCCTCGTCCTCGGGGAACGCTTCAGAAATAACCAACTGATAGTATTCACCTTGTCTGGTCATTTGGAAGTAGCGAGATGGTTTGATCATATTGTCCCCGCGATACCACCTGGCAGTTGGTGTTGGCTTACCAACTACACGGCACTTGAAAATCACTTTGCTGGTCTCCTCAACCGATTGGTTTTTCAGTGGTTCGACCAAAACTGGAGCCTTCTCGACACCGGGAGTTGTTGGCTTATCGGCCTTGGTTGGTGATTGAACAAAGCAATCAGCATCGCAACGAGCTTCACCGGCTGCATTCACAGCTACACATTCATAGCGACCGGAGTCCTCTGGTGTCGGTTCGATGACTAGCAGAGTGTAAATATTGTCCTCTTCGAGCATCTTGTATTTGATGTTCGGTTGGATCTTCATGCTGTTCTTAAGCCAGTAAACATCATAGGGCTTAGTTCCAGTGACTTTGGCATCGAAACGGGCCAACTGTCCAGTGGCAACGTTGGTGCTTTGAATTGTCTGAACAAAGCTCGGTGGAGCCATGCCACCCTTGCCAGCACGACGTCTTTCCTCGACAACGAGATTGGCACTGCATTTGGCAGTTCCGCCGCGGTTCGAAGCAACACAAGAGAACACAGCTGAGTCCTCAACAAAGACTTGACGAATGATGAGAACCGACTTCGATCCAAAAGTGTGAATTTGCAAGTCCTTAGAGTTCTGAATCGGGAAGTTCTCACGATACCATTTGACAGTTGGCATCGGCTCGCCATCGAATTCAACCTCGAATTTGGCCTGTTCGTTTTCGAAGGCCCGACATGGCTGAATCTTCTTGGTGAAGAGTGGGGGCTTAGCTGGCTGAACGGGTCCCTCGACAATGCGTTCTTGAATTGTGCCCTTGTGCTCGACTTCGGTTGTTTCAGTTGCGGTGATCTTCCGGGTGATCTCTAGATCTCCAACAACCTGCTTCTGGATTTGCTTCTGCTTGTTCATGTGCACTTCCTTGCCGTGGACTGATGATTCTGAAGGCTCGACGGGTGCCTTCTTCTGGATCTTTTGGACGGTTGTGGTCTTCTGTTGATCCACAGATTCAGATTTCTCCCTGTAACAAAGAAAATAAACAAAGAGGAATCTTGAGAATGAAGTTTAAGACACCAGGAGAAAATGTGAAACTTACAAGCTTTCTTCGTAGTTCTGTGCCATTCCCTTCGCAGCCGATGTGGCGACAATCTTCTGTCCAGGAATTGCGAATTGATGATGATCTTCACGCAATTTCGTCTCCTTAAGCAATTGTTCGGTTTCGAGTTCCTGCAATTTACTGTAATAGTCCTCGTTCTTCTTGGACTTGACAGTCTTTTGCCAAGCAGGGACTTCTTGTTTGATCTGCTTCTGTCTGAGATGTTCAACTCCCTTCAAATTGGAGCCACTCTGTTCGGCCAAGTAGTGCTTACGTTCTTCAAACGTCTTCTCCAGCTCGTTTTCTTGACGTTCTTTCTGGTAGATTGATAGGTCTTGATCGTACCATGCTAGAGATATTTGAGTTAAATTTTGAGTGGTCATTTATTTTAAAAGCTTTGAGGGGAAAATTATTACCGGAATATACAACATTTTCTGCTTTTTTAAAACAATAAAGCCATCACACAAAATCGATATTTGTTAGAAATGAAAAACAGTTGAAAAGAGTTAGTAACAAAGACCTTACAAACTATTTCAAAATGAAAACTGAACCAGAGTCTCGAGCTTTCAAAAAAGCCAACAAAAGCTCAAAAAATAAAATAACTGTCGTTGTAATACTGACATTCGTCGAATCATATGCACCAACAAAATGAAGAAAATAAGGGTCCCGAAGCTTCAAATATGAGAGCTTTATAAGAGCTTTTTGAAAAAAATAAAAAAAAAACTACTTAAATACTTTTCTTGAAACCAAAAATCTGTGTCAGGTATTGAACTAACTTGAAAAAGTATTTTTTGCAAAAAGCTTTGCGAGCTTTTACGAAATTCTTTGATTTAATTTTTTTAAACACATAAACATCAAATAGAAAGTTTAAAAAATGTGTATATAAAATTGTGAATGAATAGTAGTTAAGAAGTCAAAAGCTCAAAGCTGATAGACCAAAAAACTAAAAGCTTTTATGGAGCTTTAAGCTTTCAGAAAAATTTAAGCAAACGAAAATCGATAGAGAGTGGAAATAAAGTAAGAGAAAAAGAGAGATAGAGAGAAAGCTTTTAATCTCTTCGATCAAAAATGAAAGCTTAAAAGCTACAACTGTTTCAAAAATACATTTAAAAACTCAAAAAATAAGACATAGAATGATCACATTTACACATATATTTATACCATACTACCAAATTCAGTTTGGAATGCTATTTACACGAGCCCTTCTTCCTCTTCGGAATGCAGCTTTTACAGCAACAACAACGTCGATAATAAGCGCGTTCATAGGAATCCAATTTTTAAATAAATTATGGTGGGGGATTTTGGGGATTGAGGGGGAAAAGGTACTATAGCTTGTGTGAGTGTGTTAAGAACTTACTCCTTCAGCATATTTACAATATTAGTGTTGAAAACGGTATGAAATAATGTGTTTTTTGAGAATGTTGATAATGTGTATGCAGTTTTAGTGTTTTTAAAAATATTTACAAAATATAAATAGTAAAGTTTTAAGCACTATTCACATGAGCAAGACCAACGAACGACGAATGAATGAAGAAATGTGATTTTAGATACGTTTGAAGCCGTATTTCCATGCAAATTCTCAACAAAACGATAAAAGTAAAGTTTATGTTTGATTTATGATGCAAAAATTAACTTTTTATTCTAAAATGTTAGTAAATTTGAGAAAACTAATTTATTCGTCGCGAAAAGAATTCCAGTTGATACGAACTGCCAAACTCTATTCGCGTTCCACATCATCCACACTCCCAACGAACAAAATATTCGCGGGCGTATAACCTCAAAAATCATTCTTGCTTTGTGTTTTGGTTGTTCATTCGCGACGAATTAAATACTCTCATGTGAAAGAAATGTCAAAATCGACGAATTTTCGTTCATTCGTTGGTCGTCGTTCGTGCTCATGTGAATACTGCTTTAGTTCTATCATCTAGTGTAAAATATAAGCAGCTTGTTTGTGTGTGCATGTGTGAACTTACGTCTTGGTGAATTCTTCAAAATGCTACGGTAGTCATCGGAACGGGCGATAACTTTAAGTTCGGTTGTTGCCATTGCCTCGCCTACTGCGTTGCGAGCAAGCACTTCTACTTTTCCAGTGTCGTATTGTCGTGTTTTTGGAACGTCCAGATGGTACATTCCATCGTTTGTGAGTTTATAACGAGATCCCTTTTTAACAAAAAAATAAACGTAAAGTTGGAGTTGAAATCACTTCGATAAAAGCTTTGAGCTTTATTAAAATAACAGAGCTTTTAAGAGCTTTTGAAAAAAAGTTAATAAAATCTCCATATTTTTTACAACAAAAAGTTGAAACTTCAAGAAAATCTTTTTTTGCTCACTCAAAGAAAGCTGTTTTAAAAGATAAGGTTTCCAGTTTACAAAATATCTTGAGTTCTTATAACAAAAAGTTGAAACTATAGAAAAAGCTTTTTTTAAAGCTCACTCAAAGCTTAAAAGCTATCATCTTTTTTTATGTTTTGAAATATAGGGTTTCCAGTTTACAAAATTTTCACTGTTTTTGTAACTAAAAAGTTGAAACTACAAAAAAGCTTTTTTTCGAAAGCTTAATAGCTTTCGATCCTTTTTTTTTTTGTTTCAAAGATAAGGTTTTGAGAGTAATGGAAATCGAACTTACATGTACAACTGTGTGTCCATTGATGAGCCACATAACCCTTGGTCGTGGATGTCCCGTTACACGCACACAGAATCTCGCTGGTTCGCCCTCTTCTACAGTTTGTGGTTCTAGCTTGCTAACAAATGTTGGTGCACATCTTGGTTTGGCATCAATATCAGGTTCCTCGGGAACACTGCCAAAAGAGAAGATTAATTTTTGTGCCTAAAGGTATGCAAAATTTTTATAATAACTTACACTTGCCATGAGGCTTCCATCTCCCGAATTCTTTCAATGCTGTTCATGTAGCTGGGAACTTGTGAATCGTACACAATGCCTGGCTTACCAGTTGTCTTGATAATTGCCCTAGTTTCGTCCTTGCCATACAAATTGGTTGCACGGCAAACATACTCGCCGCTGTCTTCAGGATAAACCCATCCGAAGTTCATGGCAACGTAGCCGAAATCATAGATTGGCATGAAACGGTTCTCTGTGGGATAGCAAAGGTTATCTTAGGGTCCTAGTTCTCACACCTGTGGTACTTACTATGCAACAATGGTTTGCCATTGAAGAACCATTCAACTTTCATGTTTGGATCTCCAACTGGAGCCAATTGACATTCAAACTTGGTCGATTGCATCTCAGTCAATTTGGTTTGATCCTTGATTTGGGTAACGAATCGTGGTGGTTGCTTGCGATCTGGATCGAACAAATCATCCTCGGTGAGATGGACTTCGGATGTGTAACGCTTGATGGCAGCTTCCATCTGAGTGATGGTCTCGTTGCGGTGCATGCCTCTTGGTACTTGGTTCTGGAGCACAATTGATGGTTGTTCTAGAAACAAAAGAAGAAGTTACCCTCTGAGGATCCTTACAGAAAGTGAAAATAAATCCTTACGTTTGCAACTGATGGTTGCGACAGTCCTGTCCTCGCCAAAGTCGTTCACAGCGCGACAGGTGTACTCGCCAGAATCCTCGGAATAGACGTACAAAATGTCCAAGGACACAAAGCCCATATCATGAACTGTTCGGTAGCGATGACCAATTGGGATCATCTTTCCATTGTGGTACCATTCGATGCGTAGTTTTGGATCTTCCTTCGGCTCAACTTGGCACTCAAATCGGATAGCCTCAGCTTCCTCGGCCATAACAGAAGCGATTTCGGTGATGAACTTCGGTGGCCCAAAGGTCTGTTCGACCTGTTTTGGCTGTTCGATAATGCGTCCACGTTCAAGTTCCTTCAATTTCTCAGCAGTCATGCTGTCCGGCAACTGCGAATCGTACACAATGTTGCTCCTGCCCTTGCATGTGACCTTTGCAACTGTCTGAGCAGTTCCCCACTTATTGGTGGCACGGCAGATGTATTCGCCAGAATCACGTGCATAGATGTAGTCAATGTCCAACGCAATGAATCCAAAGTCATTCAACATGTGCACCCTTGAGCCAGTGGCTAGGGAACGTCCGTTGAAGAACCAGTCGATTCTCATTGTTGGATCACCAACTGGTTCCACCTTGCAACTAAAGTGAATCGGTCCACCTTCTTGGACGTCCAAATTATCCTTGATTTCTTCGGTGAACTTTGGTGGGTTGGGTTGTTCCTCATCAATGAAGATCTCTTCACGTTTGTGTAGACTCTCTTCGAGTTTCTGCAGACTTTCGGTTCCACTGCGGAAGTTCGATGGAAGTTGAGGTTCCATAATGATACCCTGGCGACCACGCACTTGCAGTTTGCACGAGACCGAAGCCTCACCGTGCTTGTTGGTTGCCTTACAAGTGTACAAGCCAGAGTCTCGCTGGTAGCATCCGGCGATTTCAAGGATGACGAAACCAAAGTCGTTGATGGTCTTGATGCGGGAACCAGCCCACAAAGCCTTGCCATTGTGGAACCATTCAACACGCATACTTTGATCGTTGATCGGCTGCAAGCGGCATTCGAAGTGAGCCAACGAATTCTCGGTTATGACCATATCGAATGGAGTTGTAACGAACTCAGGTGGCTTGCCAGTATCATCTTCCTGCACGAATTCGCTGCGTCCAACGCCAAGACCTTCGAGTTCGGCGATTCGATCGATAGTGCCTTCCATGCCCTTTGGCAGCTGCGATTCCATGATGATGCTACGTTTGCCTTGGATCTTCATTGTGGCTGTGGTCACTGCTTCACCATACTCGTTGATGGCGCGGCATGAGTACTCTCCAGAATCTTCTGGATACACTGGCGAGATCTCGAGGATGACGAATCCAAAGTCGCAGAATGTACGGAAGCGAGAACCAGCTCGCAGAGGTTTGCCATTCCAGTACCATTCGACCTTAAGCTTGGGGTCAGTGGTTGGAGTTAGACGAGCCTCGAAGTGAGCATTCTCACCCTCACGCAAGTTGTCGATATTCGATAGGGGTACTGTGAACACTGGTGCCTTACCGCGTGTTTCTTCGACTGTCTCATCACGGGAACGGACCATGGAGTATTCCAAGTTTTGGATCTTTTCCAAGCCTCCCTCCATGCCCTAAAAAAAATTAAGAAAGGAAAATTTAGAAGTGACCTGATCTCTTAACTCAAGAGATAGAAGTGGGAATATACTTACTCGCGGCAGTTGCGAGTCCAGGATTAAGCTAGCCTTTGATGAGCACTTCAGTGTCGCCCTAGTGACGTCCTCGCCGTACTTATTGTAAGCACGACACTCGTATACTCCGGAGTTCTCTTCATAACAGTAGAGTATGTCCAGAATAACAATACCAAAATCGTGGAACGTCCTGAACCTGTGTCCATGTGGCAATTTCTTGCCATTGAAGTACCATTCGACAACCAATTCGGGGTCGGTAATTGGCGTGAGACGAGCTTCAAAGTGAGCACTCTGGCCTTCGACCAATCTTGTCGCATCACTGATTTGAGTGATGAACTTCGGTGGTTCTCCAGTTGGTGTTGTTGGGCCATGTTGGTCACCCATTTGTGGACATTCCAGCTCACGGATCCTTTGCAATGAGTCCGGCTGGAGAGTGTCCGAGAATACTCCACCACGTCCACGGCAGTTGAGTGTAGCACGTGTGAAATCTTCACCATACTTGTTCCATGCACGACAAACGTATTCACCACTATCGTGATCCTGAAGGTATGCAATGTCCAACAGAACATAACCAAAGTCCGAAACGGGCTTGATGCGGTTCGAGTGACGCAACAACTTTCCATTGTGATACCATTCAACCTTAAGCTCTGGATCATTGACCGGAATCAATGTGCACTCAAAGTGAGCCGATTGTCCATCCTTGAGGCCTTCCAAACTCTGGATGTGTGTTGTGAAACGTGGTTTTTGGCCCTTGGGCTTGTCAACGCATCCCAATTCGACATGAATCTCAGCTGTGCCCCATTTGTTGGTGGCGCGGCAGGTGTAGGTGCCGGAGTCTTCGATCTTAGTTCCGAGCACTTCAAGAGCAACCATGCCGAAGGCATAGATTGTACGGAAGCGGTGTCCAGCGTCCAGTACTTTGCCATTGTAGAACCATTCGATGACCATGCTTTGATCTCCAGTTGGAACCAAATTGGCCTCGAAGTGAGCAATTTCTCCTTCACCAATATCCACAATCGATACAAATTCAGTTGTGAATCGAGGAGCTTGTCCGTCCTCGGGTGATTCTGGCTTGGTTCCATCCTTGCGCAGGGACTCTTCCAGATCTTGAATTTGTTCTAAACCTTCGGCGCCCTTTGGATGCTGGGTCTTCTCGATGATACTTTCCTTACTGCTGCAGAAGACCGTTGTCTGGGTGAATGCTTCACCCGATCTGTTGTAAGCCTTGCAAGTGTACATGCCTTGATCGCGTTCATAAACCTCAATGAGATCCAGGGTCACGAAACCGAATTCGCTGGTCATCTTGAACCTGGAGCCGTGTTGCAAAAGCTTGCCATTGAAGTACCATTCGATGAATAGATTTGGATCTTCCTTTGGTTCGACGTTGCCCTCCAAGTGGAGTGGTTGTCCTTCGGACAGTTTGAACTCTGGGCTCAATGGAACGGTCCAAACTGGAGCTGGATAGACTGTTTCTGGTTTGCCATCCTTTGGCTTGCTGCGGTTGGCAAGTGCCTCCTCAGTTTCTTGAACAGCTTGAAGTCCGGCAGGTCCTTGAGGATGTTGAGTCTCGAAGAACATGGACTTCTCTCCGGTGCATTTGAGTGTTCCCGAAGTGGTGGCCGAGCCCTTGCTGTTGGTAGCCTTGCAAGTGTAGATTCCACTGTTTTCAGCGTAGCAGCTGGTCAAATCAAGAGCACAGTAGCCAAAGTCATAGATGCTCTTGAACTTGGCTGCAGCTGGCAATGGGTTGCCATTGTAGAACCATTCAATGCTCATAGTTGGATCACGAGCTGGCTCAACGTTGCACTCGAAGCGAACACTTTCGTTCTCCTTGCACTCGATGTTGTTCAAATGAGTGATGAAGACTGGTGATTCATAAACTGGCTCTGGGGCATCTGGACGGCCCTCTTTTGGTGCTTCGAGAGCATCAATACGTGGCAGTGATTCCGGATGAAGAGTATCGGCCATAAGCCAGTGACGATCTTCGACCTTGATCGATGAAGTCGATACAGCTTCACCAATCAAATTGGTAGCCTTGCAAGTGTAGATGCCAGAATCGTCAGCACGCAGTCCGTTGATGGAAAGATTGACCAAACCAAAGTCGAAAGTGCTGCGAATACGGGCTCCAGTGGTAAGAGAAATACCGTTCTTGAACCATTCGATTCTGAGGTTGGGATCAGCTCTGGGCTCAACTTGAGCCTCCAAGCGGACGTGTTGGCCTTCGGCAAGTTTGTCAAAGCTCTGCAAGTGGGTGGTAAAGACTGGAGCTTGTTGTGGTGATGTGTCGACAAACATTTCAGGAACGCGATTCATTGCGGCTTCCTTCAAACGGATTGCCTCCCAGGACTCGGGGATCAAGGGTTCCCCGGCGATTGAAGACTTGGTCCTCACCTTCATGCCAGTTGAGGATACAGCCTCACCAGCGGCGTTATAAGCCCTGCACATGTACATTCCAGAGTCCTCCTTAACCACCGAACTAATGTCCAATGTAACGAATCCAAAGTCATGAGTTGTGCGTAGACGTGATCCCATTTGGAGTTCGACACCATTAACGTACCATTCGAAACGCAATGTTGGATCTCCAACTGGCACAACACGAGCTTCAAAGTGAGCATGCTGTCCTTCCCAGAGCTCTGATGGTCCTGTGAGCAACTGGGTGAAAATGGGCTTCTCGAACAAGCGTTCTGGTTCCTCAGGCCTGGGAGCTGTTGGTCGCTCAAGTTGGTGAATGCGGCCGATACTCTCTGGATGCTGGGTGTCCATTTGAATGCTGGCCTCAGAGACCACACGCATTGAAGCAGTTGTAACAGCTTCGCCAAGTGGATTGACAGCACGGCACATGTAGACACCTTCGTCTTCCTTGCGGATGTGGGAAATGTCAAGCGAGACATACCCGAAATCGTGCTGTTTGGTGATGCGCGAACTGTCCTCGATGAGTTTTTCATTGCGGTACCATTCCACCTTGAGATTTGGATCACCCACTGGGATGAGACGAGCTTCAAAGTGAGCTGTTTGGGCCTCATTGATGCGATCTATGTTCTGAAGAGGCTGAGTGAAGACTGGACGTTGACGAGTCTGAGGACCCTCAACTTCGGGCCTATGGAAGGGAGCTGCTGACTCCAGTTGGCGAATCTTTTCTAGACCTTCTGGATGTTGAGTTTCCGAAAGGATTCCACCGAAGGGAATCACGCGCAAGCTGGTTGATGAAGTGCACTGTCCCAAATTGTTGACAGCACGGACTGAATATTCGCCAGCGTCCTCAGCGACTGCATGAGTGATGTCAAGAGCAACGTATCCAAAATCGAAAGTGATATGGAAGCGCGAAGCAGATGGCAATGGCTTTCCGTTATGATAGAACTCAATACGAAGATTGGGGTCATGCATTGGCTGGACTTGGGCTTCAAAGTGAGCGGTCTTGCCTTCATAGATCTCGGTGTTTCCGCGAAGCTCGACGGTAAAGTGCGGTGGGCTAATTGGAAGATCATCGACTTCTTGGCGACTTGGAGCAGCTTTGGCTTCAAGTTTTTGGATCTTCTCCAAAGCATCAGGATGCTGTGTGTCCAGAATCATGCTACGACGGTTGAGCACACGAACGTTGCATGTATTCATAGCTTCGCCAAGAAGATTCGTAGCCTTGCACATGTATGTGCCGGTATCTTCGCCGTAGGCATACAAAATGTCAAGAGCAACATAACCAAAGTCATGGGTTGTCCTGAAACGATGGCCGATGGCAATGGCTTTTCCATTGCAGAACCATTCGATCTTGAGATTGGGATCGTTGATTGGTTCAACGCGGCACTCCAAGTGGGCGTGTTCACCCTCCTTAAGATGCTCCAGACTCGTAAGTGGTGTAAGGAAGACTGGCTTCTGGCCCTTCTCCTCAACTACCTTAGCCTTTGGTGGTGCATAGCTCTCTAGCTGGCGAATCTTCTCCAAACGTTCTTCGTCCATGGTGTCGAGCACTAAAGTGGCGTTTGCTAGAAAGAGAGAGATAGAGAGAAGACATAGTTGTCACTTAGGGTTCTCGAAAAGTTTCGAAAAAGCTTACCTGTGACGTTTACAGCACTAGTCGTAACAGCCTCACCGACTGCATTCTTAGCCTTGCACATGTAGGTGCCAGTGTCCTCGGCATGAGCGTAGAGAATGTCCAAGGCAACAAATCCGAAATCGTAGGTGGTCTTGAAACGATGACCAGTTTGAATGGGTATTCCATTACAGTACCATTCGACCTTCATTGTTGGATCATTGACCGGAGTTAACGTGGCTTCCAAGTGAACTGGTCTGCCTTCGCTGACATTGGCATTGCGTAGAGGCCTTCCGAACTGGGGCCTCTCAGCCATGTAGACGTCTTCGTCTTCCTTACGCTGGAAGCGAGAAGTATCCTCAAGATATTGGATCTTTTCGAGAGCTTCTTCATGCTGGGTTTCCCGGATGATTGAAGACTTTGTTTGCACGTTCAAATTGATGGATGACATGGCAGTTCCAAGATTGTTAGTAACGCGGCAGGTGTACTCACCGCTGTCTTCAGCGTAGACTGTCAAGACGTCGAGAGCGGCAAAACCGAAATCGTAAGTGTTTCGGAAACGGTGACCTGTGGTCAATGGCTTGCCATTGTGGAACCATTCCACCTTCAAGTTTGGATCTGGGTAGGGTTCAATGCGGCACTCGTAGTGAGCGCTCTGGCCTTCAACCAGATTGCTTGGTCCAATCAAACGGGTAATGAACCTTGGTGGCTGAGTAACCTCGATCTCTTCCTCTTCACGGCGTGTGTACTTGGTGTGATCCTCAAGCTGGTGGATCTTGTGCATGGCGGCCTCATTCTGAGTCTCCATTTGAAGAGCGGCCTTTGATTGGACAATCAAAGTCGCTGATGTTACGGCTTGACCGAGTTCGTTGACAGCGCGGCAGGTATAGGTACCGGAATCCTCAGGGTTGACGTATTTCATATTCAAGGCGACATAGCCGAAGTCGTGCATTGTTGTGACACGGTTAGAAGCCTCAATTGGCTGTCCATTGTGCAACCATTCAACTGTCAAATGGGGATCACCAACTGGAATCAAGCGAGCCTCAAAGTGAACTGCTTGATTCTCAGCCACACGGACATCCCTTACTGGCATTGTGAAGACCGGAGCTTGAGTGATGACTTCCTCTTGAACGCTCATCTTTTGACGTTTGGCAGATTCTTCAAGATACTGCAGACGGTGCAGTGCACCTTCATGTTGTGATTCGTGGTAAATGGCCTTCTTAGTGTGGACCAAGGCGATTGCAGATGTAACAGCTTCGCCAATAGCGTTGTGGGCACGGCAGGTGTAGGTTCCAGCATCTTCCGGCAAGCATGACATGATGTCAAGTGCAACAAAACCAAAGTTATTGGTTTCTGTGAAGCGAGATCCCGACTTCAGGGGCTGGTTGTTGTGGTACCATTCGACCTTCATGGTCGGGTCTGAGACCGGAATCAAGCGGCACTCGAAATGAGCTCGTTGGTTCTCCTTGATTTCGATGTTCTTCAAAGATGTTGTAAAGACTGGAGCCTGCTTGGTGGTCTCGTCAATCTCTTCGTGACGACGATATTTGGTCTTATCTTCCAAATAATGAATTTGCTCCAAGCCAGCTTCATTCTGGGTGACAGTGACAATTTGTTCACTGCTGCGGCAGATCAACTCACAGCGAGTCTCATCGCAGCCGACGAGATTCTGAGCTCGGCACGTGTAAACACCGGAATCTTCAGCAATTAAATCGACAATGTCAAGGGCTACATAGCCAAAGTCGTGAATTGGTCTGAAACGATGACCAATAGTGATGGGCCTGCCGTTCTTGAACCATTCAACCTTCAAGTTAGGGTCGGTGACCGGTTCGATCTTGCACTCGAAATGAGCATGAGCTCCTTCACGCGTGTGACCCAGATTCTTGGGGTGTGTCAAGAAACGTGGACGAATGTTGATGGTTTCGTCAACGTATTCTGAGCGCTTATACCTGGAAGAATCTTCCAAGTATTGGATCTTCTGCAGACCCGACTCGTTTTGGGTTTCAAAGACAAGATCCTTCTTGGCAATGATGCGTACTGAGCATGATGTTACGGCTTCACCAAGCTGGTTGCGAGCTTGACAGGTGTAGACTCCAGAGTCAGCCGCATAGACTCCCAGCAAGTCCAAAGCAACGTAGTCGAACTCATATGCTGGCCTGAAGCGATGGCCGGTCTTGCAAGGTTGGCCATTGACGAACCATTCAACGTGCATGGTTGGATCACCAACTGGTTGCAAGCGGCATTCAAGATGAACGTTGGTACCTTCCATTGTCTCGATGTTGTGCAATGGACGAGTAAATTGTGGTGCTTGCATGACTGTGATCTCTTCAGCTACATGGTGACGACGACGTGATGCTTCCTCAAGCAATTGGATCTGCTCCAATGACATTTCGTTCTGGGTCTCAGTGACCACGTCAGAGCGGTCAATGATGCGAACACAAGCTGAAGTGTGAGCCGAGCCGAGATGGTTGGTTGCACGGCAAGTGTATTCTCCCGAATCTGCCGCGATGGTCTGAACAATGTCTAAGGCTACGAAACCGAAGTCGTAGTAGGTCCTGAACCTGGAGCCGACAGTAATTGGGCGGCCATTCTGGAACCACTCAACCCTCATTGTTGGATCACCCATGGGTTCGAGACGGCACTCCAGATGGATGTTCTTGCCTTCGTGCATCGGCTTGGGATCCGAGAGCGGTTGGACGAAGATGGGCTTCGATTTGGAGATTTCCTCAATGTCATAATGGGGTTCGACGAACCTCTGGTTCTCTAGTTGGCGAGTCTTTTCAGCCAAACCACGATGCATGCTAGATGTGTCAATACTGGAACGAGCTGAAATGAAACGAAATGTTAAAATATGGAGGCTTAATGAGTGATCTGGGATAGAGCTTACTTTCAACTACCATCGTTGCCGACAATTGAGCTTCACCTAGCTTATTCCTGGCGACCACAGTGTAAACACCAGCATCATCAGCTCGAACAGCTGAGATATCCAAAGCGACATATCCAAAGTCATAGTAAGTCGAAATGCGATTGGCCGCGGTAATGGCCTGTCCATTGTGATACCATTCGATTTGCATGGACAAATCGGACTGTGGTTCAACGCGAGCCTCGAAATGGGCACGTTGACCTTCCAAAATCTTATTGGTGCCCTTCATTGGGCCCAAGAAACGAGGAATCTGGGTGATCTTGGTTTCTTCCTCGACGCTGCGAGCGTATCTCGATGAGTCTTCCAGGTGCTGAATCTTCTGCATGCCACCTGGGTGTTGGGAATCGGACACAATTGCCTTCTTCGAGAGAACGGTCAAATTGGCCGATGTCGTTGCTTGGCCAAGCGAGTTGTAGGCCCTGCAAGTGTATACACCAGCATCATAGATTGTCAGTTGCTTGATGGTCAGAGCAACATAGCCAAAGTTGAAGAATGTGGTGCTCCTTGAGCTTGCCTCAAGCGGGCGTCCGTCTTTCAACCATTCTACACGCATGGTTGAGTCTCCAATTGGTTCTAAACGGGCTTCGAAATGAGCATAGGCTCCTTCCCGCATATCAATTTGATCCTTGATGGGGGTCTTGAAGACTGGGGGTCCAGATGGTTCTTGAACCTCATGAACATATTTCTTCTGTTGAGACTTTTGGTATTGTTCCAACTCCTCTACCTTTTCGATGTAGCGTTGCTGTTCGGGAATTCCCAAATCGGCAGTCACTTGACTCCTTGATATGACTCGAATGGTTGAGGTACTGATGGCTTCGCCAACCCTATTGACAGCGCGAACGGTGTACGAACCAGCATCTTCAGCCCGTAGGTGCATGATGTTAAGGGAGACGTAGCCGAAGTTGAAGATTGCAGTGATTCGCGAGCTGGCTGTAATTGGGCGGCCATCCTTGTACCATTCAACACGCATGGTTGGGTCGTTAACAGGAGTGAGTTGTGCCTCGAAGTGAATGTTCTTACCCTCTTCGAATTCACCCATATCGTGCAGAGGTTTAATGAAAGCTGGCCTCTGGTTCATGAGCTCCTCGGTGCTCTCTTGACGAGAGTACTTTGAGTAGTCTTCCAGCTGGCTGATGTATTGCAAGCTGCTTGGGTGTTGTGACCTCTGTTCGATTGAAGGACGTTGGACGATGGTTAGAATGGCACGAGACTCGGCCATTCCGGTGGCGTTGGTGACACGGCACACGTATTCACCACTGTCCTGTGCGATGATTGTAATCAAATCCAAAGCGATGAACCCGAATTTGAAAACTGATGTGGCACGGGAACCTTGAACAAGAAGAAAAGTGTTTGTATAACTCTTTCGAACATGTTTGAAGGCGGCAAAACTTACTTGCAGCAAGTGGTCTTCCATTGAGGAACCACTCAACGACCATTGAAGGATCGCCCACTGGTTCGATGCGAGCTTCCATATGGACGCGTCCTCCTTCGGTTTGTTGAACATTTTGTAGTGGTATGATGAATTGCGGTGGTGGATAGACGCGGTCCTCTTCGCCGGGACGTAAGTGAGGCTTGGCGCGTTCCACATGACGCAAGTAAATGATTTCTGGCCCAGGAACTGGTCTGTTAATAAAAAAAAAAATTCGTTAGCTATGAAAAAATGTATGGGGTTCGATCGAACTTACTCTGGTTCGATAACTTTAGTGGGCCTTGGTAACTGTAGACGTCTCTGTTCTTGGGGCTGATCTCTGGGAGTTTCTAATACATAGAGTCTGGCACGGTTTGCCGTCGATCCTGCAACATTTTGTGCAGTGCATTGATACCATCCAGCATCAGCTGGTATGGCGCGTGGTATTTCCAAGCATGTAGCTCCACCATCAATACCAACGAAACGGTCCTGAGTCGAGCTAATTTGGACACCATCCTTTTGCCAAGTGATTCTTGGCACTGGTGTTCCGATAGCATTGGCACTGAGTGCCACAGGTTCACCTTCGCGCACAGTAATGGTCTGGAACCGCTGAACGAATTGTGGTGCAACAACTTGTTCCTTCTCGAGCACGTTTAATTGAGCTTCAATGCCAACTTCTCCGGCCTTATTGCGAGCCAAGCATTGAACAACACCAGCGTCATAGCGACTTACGTTGGTGATCATCAGCGAGTGGCTGCCAGATTCGTTGACCAAAATCTTATGGGTGGCATCATCGTTAATTATCTGGCCATTAATGAACCAGAAAACTTCGGGATAGGGGTTGCCAGTCACGCGACAGTCAAACCTTGTCATGCGACCTTCGGTTGCTTGACGATCAGTGAAGGCCTTGACGAATTGCGGTGACAATGCTTTGCCGGCTTCCAACTGCTCAGCCATGACATCGACTGGCTTTGGCTCATGCGAAGATTCGGTTGCTGGCTCAACGGCCAACACAGCAGACGAGACAACACATCCTTGAACGTTCTCTACCAACAGAGTGTAATGGCCGGCATCTTGAAGATTAGCATTTTTCACTCGAAGTGTTGCCATGTTGCTCGAATACGAAATCTCATGTTTGCTCGATGGCACGATACGTTGTCCATTGCGGAACCAAGTCAACCTTGGCCTGGGGTTCGATCCAACCTTGGCAGTAAATACGGCATCGGAGCCCTCGACCAATTTTGAATTGCGCGGCTTGGTATTGATCTGCGGTGCGAAAGCAGGTCCAAGCGCACGATCCACATCGGTCGACAGCTGGAAGTCGGACTCGTACTGTGTTCGTCGGGTGATCGATTCTCTGAACGAGACCTCCCGCAATAGTCTATACTCAAACGTGTCCACACGGAACTCCTCTTCAATCGATGTAAAGGAGTAGCCATTGGTGTACATGGACTTGTCGTGGGTTTGAATTGGCTGCAACACTGGCATTGGCATGCCTTCAGGCTGGATGAAAACAGAGCAAATAGCTTCGCCATATTGATTACGAGCGCTGCAGGTGTATTCGCCCTCGTCACCAGGCCCAATTTGGTTGATAAGCAGTGACACTTCGCCGGTGACCTCGTTATAGTTCATCCGATACTTTTGAGACTCGAGAAGTGGTGCGCCCTTCCGGGTCCAAGTAACAAATGGCTTTGGATTGCCACGTAGCTTGCCTTCGAACATGGCATTTCCGCCCTGAGCGAAACGCGCATTGCGGAAGATTTGTTCGAAAACGGGTGGCGAAATGTCACCTTGGGCATAAACGTGTGTCAGTGATGGCAGCATTTGCTGATTTTGCATTATGGCTGTGCCACCGTGATGTTGTTGAACTGTAAATAGAAATTACAAATGCAAAGTCAGTCTGAGTTCTGAAATTCTAATTAAGTTGTAATTTTTTAATAATTAAAATTTATTATTTAATTTATTTCGTCTCTAAGACTTTTTTTTAAGGTTTTCGATTCACACCCTGATGGGACACATTCCTAGATTCATTATGAAATCTAACAGTGTTGAAATACCGGAAGCCCTATATTTTTAAATTTTGATGCATTTCAACAAGCAGAGGTGTTGAAAATTGAAATAAGATCTTAGCGAAAAATAAATATTATCTTGACAACTGTTCTTGTTCGAAATTAATTAGTACCTATAGTTCAACAATTTTGGCAGTGGTGTTGTATCAAAAAAAAAAAAAAAAAGGTTTAAGAAAAAAATCTGTAAATTGCTTCTCAAGAAATAATGTAACCAATCGACAGTTTCGTTAAAAATTCAGAGAAAAAATAGTTTCAAATTTATAGGTTAACTCTAGAAGATTACTTTTTATTAATATTCAAGAAAGTGCAAGACCAAAGTTAGGTTATCGGCGGTACTGTCAAATACAGAGTTTCGTTCTTTAGCAGTACATATAGAATGCGATATTCAGAAATCCGAAACAATTGTATTGAAAACTTTTCTATGCCCTCCATTTTTAATGATATTATCGCTGTCCGCTGTGTGTCTGGCATATCAAGGATATAACAAAATAAGGAAAAATATAGTGCGACCCCTGTGGTCCACGCAACTAACTTCCTAGAGTAGAAAAGTAGAAAAAGGTCAATGGAAATATTGAATAACTTGAACATTTCTCAATAGATTTTGAAAAACTATTTATTTCTTTCAAATTTGAAGGCAACCAACTTTTTCCATTCAGTCTTGAAAAACAACGGCGATCACCACCTTCATTGCGGACATTTTCCAGCATCTCAGGCGATATCGCAGTGATTTTGTCATGAAAAAGTCAGGTTCCGTTAAATCGAGCGATCTCCGCTACAGAACGTCTGGAAATTTGAAGCTAAGCGATGAATAGTGTCACTTTAAGGACACCGTGATACTTTAAACGATAGGCAAGCTGGGTTGCAACAACTGGACGATTACGTTTAATGAACATTGTCACTATTTTCGTGCATTCTGTGGGCTAGAACTAATTCATGGTTAAAATCGTAATTCAATAACCTTTCCAAAATGTGTTCGAGTACACCAATGGGTTGAAATCTGTCAAGATTTTCATTTTAGGTGGCACACCCTGTACATCCGTTTTAACTTATTTTCAATTGTTTATGTAACAAATTATTGAGAAAAAACATATTTGCTAACATCGATAAATAATTTTCATGAATAAATGATGAATGCATACTTTCACCTCTTGTTATTCATTTTTAATTTTGCCTTTTTTAGAAACGCTAAACCGATTTCGCTGAAAACTAAATCGATTCTCAATCAAGCAATTCCGCGTCGATTGAGAAAAAAGTCATGTATATACCATGAGTGGTTCGCGAGATAATAATAATTTTCTCGCTTAAGCGACGAATTTTTACTACATTCACATTTTTCATTTCTATTAAAAAACCCCTTAACCGTTATCGCTGATAACTTAATTAGTTTTTAACATGGCAATGCCGCGTCGAATGAGCAATACGATGAATGGCTCGCGAGATAATCGTGCAGAAAAAACGTAACTTACATACGCATATACGCACATACACACACCCACAGACATCATGATAAAAAGGGTTGATTCGGATTCCAGTGACCTAGAAACATGGAGATATGCAAAAACTGGAGGTTCACAAAATCGGCCCCATTACAATAACTTCCTTTGTGAAGTTAAAAATTACAGACAACGCATTTTTTAATGCTATTTCCTCTCCCAAATGCAAGCAACATTTTAATCAATCAAACCATGCTTCTCTGGTACACATGTTGCTGATGTGAAATAAGGCTTCCGAAGCTTGTCATACTATCCACTTAACATTGAGGAGGTGAATTATAAAAAAAGGTGAATTCGACACTTTTTTTATTTTTACTTGCGACCTATAGAAAATATTGCAAGTATTGAATACGTAAAAAAAATTGAGATTTTGATCAAATATGACATTACGATGACAGAGAAGTCGAAAAAG
Organism: Sphaerophoria taeniata; assembly: GCA_943590905.1. Classification (NCBI taxonomy): domain Eukaryota; kingdom Metazoa; phylum Arthropoda; class Insecta; order Diptera; family Syrphidae; genus Sphaerophoria; species Sphaerophoria taeniata. The sequence goes on from OX016541.1 coordinate 152,077,372, forward strand.
TGGGTCCGGAGATTCTGTTCGTCCGTCTGTCTGTAAACGCACCTACGGCCTTAAGCACTGGTCCGATTGACTTCAAAATTGAAAATTAGAGGTTTGAGCAAAATCGCGTGGATGTTTTTATTTTGATTTTTTTTTTGTTAAGATCAAACTTTAGGCAAGCCAACTACAATTTTTTTGCACAAAACCAAAAGTTTAAATTTTCTCAAAAACTGATCAGGATCACGATTTTTAATAAAAACATCCTGTACATTTTTTTCGGAGCACTGGTGTTTTTCCCTTAGAACCGTTTATTTTTGTTATAAGATTTTCTGGGAGAATAGTAATCAGCGTAATATTTTTTGAGGATAACGTATATATATATTATATTATAATATTTTGTATTCAAAATTTTTTTTTGGGATTTTTAAAAAATATTTTTTTTTTTCAAAATTCTGTATCTCAAAAACGGATCAATATTAAAAATCGAAATTCCATTGTGAAATGTATATTTACATATTCTTGAACACTGCATACCCAAATTAATTTTTAGACATTTCCGAAAAATCTGATACATACAAATTTAATAAAAAAAAATCGCTCCAACAATTTTTTTTTTAATTTAACAATTTCTTAAGAAATCTTATTTTTATTTTTTAATGTTTTTTTTTTAATGTTTTTTTTTAATGTTTTTTTTTTTTTGTAATTGGAATACAGGAAATATTTTTTTACGCTGAAGTACATCCCTACTAACATAAAATTTTAATGTAAGTTTGTTTGTTACGCTTTCACGCAAAAACAACAAAGTTTCCCATCATGAAACTTTGTATAATTCTTCTTGGAAGTATTAGAAGTAATATACCCATAGGCAACTTTTAATCTCGATAAAATGTACGTTTCCCGTGGGATAGATTTGTTTTAATTTTGTATAGAGCAAAGGATTGACACAATTTTTTGTAGTGGTTGTTAAGAGGTCATAATCATAAGCTACTTTTAATCTCAATTATCGCGGATTATACCGCGGGCACAGCTAGTTATAAGCTATAAAACCAATCATATATTTTTCAAATAAATTATTTAGTTGGACCCAGATGCATTATTCATTTTATAGCATGACAAGATGATACATTTGATGTTGGACTGTCAGATGAAAAATTGAGAAAAAGAAAAAAGGAGGGAAGGGTAAAATATGGATTTTTAGCTATACTCAACCTCTTAAATACATATTTATACAACTGGCTTTCGAAAAAGAAAATGTGTAAACATGTTTTGTGGTAGATTGTTTTTTGTTTTTCGTTATGAATGTTAGGAATTTGGGGGAATTATCCAATTTTTTTACTTATACTAAAGTAGTTTGAATTTCATTATATTACTGTCTTTAAAGTTATGTGAAAAATCCATTAAGAAAAACTCGTTGAATTGCAACCTTTCGACGAACACAATTAACAGAAACTAAACAATCAGTACAACCATAAGTCAATTGGTCTGCCAAAAATGTTGGGCATTTAGTTGGCTACCCTATGAAAAACAAATTTTTTGCGAGATAAATTAATTGTTTAAGATTTTATCTTCAGTTTTTATTAGCTAATGAAAAATGTTTTGAATTTCATGTATAAAAGTTTGCTTTTTGCGGTATTACTTTTACCGCATTAATTATGTTGGTAACTTAAAGGCATGAGAATCAAGGAGAACGAAGTAGTTTTCATCGTTTTGCACAGAAATGCTTTACGATTTTTCATTGTGTAAAGACGTCAATTTTAATTTTTTGGCTGAAAAGAAAAAACTTGAAAGTTGCGTTTTCATTTGTTTATAAACAGTATTGATCACTTCAAAGTTAATGCACTTTTTATGTCTCTTCTTTTCAGCTCCAATTACATATCATCAAACTTTCATTTTTGCGTTTCACTTATAAGCAAGTTTGTGATAACGGACTTCTGAATTAAAAAAAAAACGTGCAGTTGAAGTTTTATAAAAGAATTTTCAACTTCGTTCTCCTTGATTCTCATGAGTTTAAGCAATAATAATCTCGACGGTCCCCGAATAAAAAATTGACCATATTTTCTTATCAAGGAGATATTTTAGGAAAACTACATTCGAAAATTTTACTGTAGTTCTGTTATTATACTATAGATTGTCCAGCTATGAAAAAACTGGACTTTGTTGGATTGCTTGATTGAAGTTCTGTGTAAAATTTCAAAATTTGTACGACCGACAGTATTCAACGTAAAATTACCGCTTTGGATAGTTTTTTCAATCTTCTATTCAGTGAGTAGGTCATAATTGTCACAACATTGTAGTATTTTTTTTCGAAATTTCAACAAATTTGTGTTATTCTAATTTATGATTCTTTTCTGTGTGGAAAAATTTGCTAACGAAGTTCCCTCACAATTTTAAGATTTTATTTTTTATCTTTCCTGAAAATTACAAAAATGAAGAACACACACACTTGAAACAACCATCAAGCTTAACCAAAGACATTCCAATGAAATTCGTGTCTTTCGGTTTGTGTGCAAATATTGTTTTTTTGATTTATTTTTGTACGAGAAGAGCAAAGAATTAAAAATAATTCTTTTGCAAAAAAAGAAAACAGATTTATTTCTTTCGCACATTGGATTATGCTCCACTGCCATGAACACTGAATGTGGACTAAGAACACGAATGTATGTGCAACTATGTCTGTCTGCATGGAGCTTCTTTAAATCATTGAACGTCTCTATTTTAGGAAAAGGAATAATTCCAAAATAAAACACAATCAGATCGCATTACATCAGGCCTTATTCAGGCCATTTCCAATGAGAATAAGGAATTCAAGAAATTTAAATAAACAAATTTAGAAAACAAGATTGAGATTCAAATGCATTTTTATCAATGAGTTAATACGGTGTTGTCGACAGAGTTAAATTCAAAATAGAAGCTTAAGTCAATTTAAAGCCATTGGGTTATGTGACTTGCTGCAACTGGTCTATTCCGAAAAAATTAAAGTCACGTATTATTGCAGGTGGATTTTTCTTTGGTGACTTATGAGGCGCTCTTGTAAGATACTTATGCCATAGAAAAGTGAAGCTGTTGTTGCAAACAAAGTGCTTAAAGAGCAAAGTTCTGAGTTTGTGCGTTGCAAATTGCTAGTGGAAATGTGTAATAGAATTCGTTTATGGGAAAGTGACTTTTGCAATTATTTTATTTGCTTTTTTTCCTCACTAAAGTCAGCCATTGGTTTTTATTTTTTCAACAAACTGCATGAGAGTTAGTTAAGACTGTTGTTACTTGAATTAACCTACTTTTGGTATTGATCGTTAAATAACTTAGTTGACAGCAAAATTATGTTGTTTGTCAATAAAAACAAGGAAACATTAATTAGAATGGAGTAGGTATGATTTTTGAATAATGCAGACTATTTATTTAATGATCTTGAATGTTCCTTAAAATTAGAAGAAGCACTGATTTTCCTTTTTGAAACTATAGAACAGAGTTATGAGAATGCATTTTTTTTTTGAAATAAAAAAGAAACAACTCTCACTAAAAATGTTACTGAAGAATGTGTCTACTACTTCTTTATTTTTTCAGTTTTAAAGAAAACAATTTAATAATAAAAAAAAATATTTCTTTTGTAGCACGAAACCATAATTGAAATTTTTAGAAAAAAAAGTATAAGTCATCAAGTTCAATGTCCCCCAATTTAATATAAGTAAACCAAACCGTGAACCAAAAATTTTCCGTCTTACAAAAACTTTAAAATGAAAACAAATAAGTTTTTTTGTATTATTTCAATGATCTCGAAAACGCTTCTAAGTTCATCGAACAATCTTCTATCTCATTTCATTAATTTCCTTCTGTCTCAAATTATTTTTTCTCGTTTCAACTTAATTATCAGTTTCGTTTCGTTTTAAATTCTTTCTATGTTTCATTCAGTTTTATTCTTTCTCTCTCAAGATTTCTCAGAACTCAGAGAAGACAAAAACACCTGTTTCTCGAAATCATATGGTTTTTCGAAAACGAAACATAGAAAAGAAAGGATAATAATTCTTCGAAAAATCTCTCTCATTCGAGAAAGGGAAATTTTTAAAAGAGCGAGAGATTCATGGGAAATTTTCAATTCTCTCTCTCCCTTTCTTTCTTTTTCACTTCTCTTTTTAATTTCTTCTCAACTCTCACCTCTCTCCAAACTCAAATGCTCATTCTCTCAGCTGATCATTTCTCTGAGTATTCGCCAAAAATAATTTTAATATTTTTATTGTAACATTTTTGTATCTTTTTGATGCACTTTCATTTTCTATATTTATCCCTAACCTAATACCACTTCGGTATTTCAATTTTTTTTATTTTTAGATTTAAAAAATGAATCAGTGTGTTTCTTATGGTTTTGACTGTTGCTTCTGTTTTTAATGTATGATTAATGGGATGTGTCAGAAAACTTCTCTAGACCAGGAAGGTATATTTTAAGAAAGTGTCGTTTTATTTTTGAACAAATTCATGTTGAAATTTGATACTTAATTCGAAGGAAAAAGGGAAGTCGCATTTTTGTCTGTTATTTTTATTGTTGTTAAAATAAAAATATAGCTTTGAAAACTTGAAAACAACTAGAGTTGAGTACCTATGCTAGCATGTAAGACGAGTTGAAGAAAAAGTCTGGTATTTCCTGTGTAGCTATTTTTCATAATATGTTTTGAACTGGTATGCATGAAAAGAAAGCGATTCACAGGAAAGGCAATCTTATTCCTTATAGATGTTAAAAGTAGAACAAAATTGAGATCTAAGAAAAATTAAATTAAAAACAAAAAAGAAAATACTCATTAGATCTTACTAGATCAAAATTTTGGGTTTCTTGAAAAAATTCCGAAGATACGAGGAGAGCTCTAAAAGTCCTCTTTTTCCTAACATAAACCAGCATAGGACTATGGGCTTAAACGTCAAAACAGAGAACCCTCAGCAAAATACAGAACCAAAATGTGTACATTTTTTTGTGGTTTTACCATTCAAAACGTATGTCCAAATCCAAGATAACAATTTCCAAAATTCAAACAACCAGATAACAGAAGACCCATCATACATTTTTTATTATTTTACATTTCTCATCATGCTTCGATTAATAAAGTAGATGTCACTCTAAGGAAATGCATTTCTTGAAGATTTGTTACCTTCCCAGAGGAAGTTATTGTAATGGGGCCGATTTTGTGAATCTCCAGTTTTTGCATATCTCCGCATGTTTGGAGGTCACTAGAATCCAAATCAACCCTTTTTATAATGATGTTTGTGTATGTATGTTCGTATGTGCATAACGTTTTTTTTGGTCATAAAAATGGTCTCATTCGACGCGGTACACTGTCTTGTTAAGAGCTGATAAGGTTTTGATCGAAATCCGCTTAGCGGTTTCAAAAAACTAAGACAACCCTAGTATAATTAAAATTATGATAATTTCTGCAAAAACTTCAACAATAGTTCAAAAGATCTTATTTATCAATGTAATAAAATATATTAATTGTTAATAATTTGTTATAAACAATTGAAAACTAGTTTAAGTGGGAAAAACAGTCCATATGAGTGCAGGAATAGAATATTTATGACTCAAGCGGTTTTTTAATTGGAATGAATAAAATCACAAATGATCGTTTTTATGTAAGATAAATAATACAAATTGTATGGACTTAATTTTTATTCAAAAATATTGTTAATACTATTACAAATCTACTCCTGCAGCTGCAGCGAGTATAACTTCGCATACATATTCATGTAATAATTGTGACAATTTTCGGAAATTACCGTCTCCACAGAAGTGTCTATTATCTCAATCAAACTTTGTTTAGTTGTTGGATCGGCTAATAAGTTTCTTGCATGAAGTTTAACTTTCTAAAAAAATTCTTCTATTGTATAAAGCATTAGGGAGAACAGTGGTAAAAAATGAAGTGAATGAGTTGTTTGGACAACAAGGTTAAGGACCTCTTTCTGTTTTGTGAATACTAGCATTATCAAGTATTAACAACACATGGCTTAATTTTGTCTCTGTAGCTCTTCAAATAATTCACACAAAAAATTACAAATACAAATAAAAGTGTGAATTTGCAAATGAATTTAAGCGGATATATTTTCGTGGTTGCAAAGAAAAACAGTCTCCATGAGTAGGAATAGAATATTTATGATTTTAAACTCATTGCTTCTATAGTATTGACGAAAACAATTTGATTTGTAATACAAAATTGAAATAATTTTTTCTGTTTTCATCTCTGGGAAGTCCTGTGGAACATAGGAATCTCGCGAACCTCGTATCGAGGTTTCTATGTTCCAACATAGATCAACACCAGAATTATAATAACTAAACACAGATTTTGTCAAAATGCCCCCCTTTACGTGGTCTGAAATCTTTATCATGCGATAAAATGCCATATTTCGTTGGAAAATGAATTCAAAATATTTTCGTTTTTCTGGAGTATTCCAAATTTTTCACTAAAATTTATTCGGTTCGAAGAGTAATTTCTGGATAATGGCTCCAGAAATCTCATACAGCATTGGTTATATTATATCTAAGTTTTCAACTTTTCCGTAAGGTTTTCTCAAGATTTGTTTTCACAGGAACCACGACTGGTTTGAGCTTTACCTTCACTGAAAATTATGCAGAACTACGTTCGGTGGCCTAACATTCTTTACCAGACACAGAAAAAAACAACAAACATTCGTATGTTCTTATCTTTAGCAAACCTAGTTTCAAATTAAATGAGCGATTTCAGATAAACTCCAGAATGATTATAAAACACCGATATTTCGAAATTCAAAGATGTGAAGTTTTTCAAGCTTATCAACAAATTGTTCACCTTTATCCATTTGAAAACCAATGCACCACGAAATTTTTCCATTTGAAAACGCAATGAGTTTTCTGAGTTTTAAATCAAGAACTAATTATTTTTCCATTCGATAAGCCTGAATGGAAGAACACATTCTACACAAAAATTGAAGTTTTCGATCTACATACATCAATGTTCGAGTTTTCCCACTCTTCAGTATTAAATAATGTTGTGAAAGGCATTAAGTAAAATTAGGCGCCTAGTACGCTGCACCTGATTTCTGTAGGAGCTGTCAGGATGAAGAGGAAATAGAAACCATTATACACCTGCTTTGTGAATGTCGAAACCTCCAAACAAATCGACTCCGATACCTAAGAAACAGGTTTGTTGGGGAACTGGACGATCTACAGATCTCAAAAGCAAATATGAGGAAATTCATTGATAGCACAGCCTGGTTCGTAAACGAACCAATGGGCCAATAGGCCCGCGTGAATGCAACAGCTTCGTACTGTTCACACCCCTCCCTACCTAACCTAGCCTAACCTAGGGTAGTGGTTTAAGTGGGCTTACAAGTAAGTGGTTTGTACAACATCGATATCGTCCATGAGATATCGTCAAAAAAGTGGACACCATAGGGACAAGAATCGTAAACTATGGTGGTGATTTTTAGCAAAGCTTTTATACTTGAGCCACGAAGGTGGTCTGGCGTTTGACTTTGAAAACCAATTTGCGTGTGCAACTACAACTACCCATCAATACTGAGGTAAATCATGACGAAGTTTTCATCTTCTAACTGAATTCTTGAATTCGAATGATTTGTAAGACATGCCACCGCAAGTTCTTTCATTGAAAATTTGCGAACCCACTTTTCTTCCCACTATATTCCACCACGATTTGAAACAGAACCAGACTCCCAAAAAAAATGATAAATAATGTTATCGAAGCAGAAATTTTCGACAATTGTTGCAGATGTCTGGATTTTATTTGGAGAATCCATGATTCTCACACTGACACCCACCAGATGGAAACACAAGAAATATTATGTACTCCACAGCACTTCAATGAATATCGAATTTAAACAAAACATGTCACATTTTTTTTCGAAATTAATAAAATTGAAAAAGATGTCTCAGAATGAATTGAATAGTTATGTTATGCCATGCCTTCAAATTTATTTTAGTTACTGGCGTAGCAACGCACGCAGGGTTCGGCTAGTGTTTTTAGAAAAAGTCATAGAAAACGTCTTTACAGTCTTACGATGATATCGAACGGAAAAGTTGAGATGAATTTTTTTTTTCTTGACAGTTTGGCACTTTTGGAAGTTTTGTCAGTTTTTCGATAGGGGTAGTACACTTAAGAAGTAAAACCAAAGCCTTATAGGTAGGAGTCAGATACAAACCCACATTCATTATGTATATCAGGTTGTTGAGGCTTCACAAAATCGAAGGTCTGCTTGACGAAATCTAATTTCTCTAAAAAAAAAAAAAAATTGTTTGCCTAATGGATACATTGATAAAAAACATTGATGGTCCTTATATTGAACAAGCCGACCCTGTGAACCTCGTCAATGTGATTCCAATTGAAATAGAGAACTACATATCTGAATTTTTCCACATAAACTTGATCTTTGGTCTTGATGTTCTTCGTGCTCTCGCAGAGTTTTCCGAGTTCCCAATCCAAAATTTTCCAATATTCCATTTGAAAATCAGTGCACCTAAAATTTCATGCAATTTTCAGTTTGAAAACCAATGAGTTTTCCAAGTTTTTCATCAAAACCCATTTTGAAACAAAAAATTCTATGAGAAGAAAATAAAATTCCCGAGCTTTGTTTGATTTTTCGAGTTTTCTCAGTCTTCGACGAGGTTTTTCCAAATTTTTTTTTCACAAGAACCATCACTGTATATAACAGTAGTAACCATGAAAATTTCACAAATATCTGTTAGGCCATTTCGGAGTCCATAAAGGACATACAAACAAACAAACATACAAAATGGATATTCGACTATTTCCATCCAATATGTATATAACGACGAATTGCCATCAAATCAGCTAGATGCTGTTTAACAATTTTAAACAAATTTTTTAGTTTAGTTTCCGTTTTTTTTTTTTTTTTTAATTTATTGGAGAATGACAAAAGTCATAAAAGCTTCGCAAAATTATGAGTCCCGTCCGCCAACATTAAAACAATGAAAAAAAGCGTGGGTGACCATTTTTTGGCAACAGTTCTGAAAAACATTAACCAATTATTGATCTATGCGTTTTTTTAGGATCATAAATACAACAACAACAAAAAATTTAGAATCTGTGTTGTTTTTGTTTTTAAATTCCAAAAGTCGTAGAATTTTGAAAGATCCGTATGCAGATTTTCCTCATCGTAATAAGTGGAAATTTAGTTTAATAAGTGGAAATTTAGATTTTCCTCATCTGTTAGCCACTGTTTCTATAGCCATATACAAAAATATAGCTTCACAAATGACTTTGAAAATATCAAAAAATTTCAATTTTGTTTGCATAAACAAGTAAAAATTATTAATTGTAGTTTTTTGAATTCCATTTTGTTTAAATATTCAAATGTGCACTTTTCAAAACATTGTGAAATTCTGAATTGTAATATAATTCCTAACAACCCATAAAACTCAACAATTAATAACACAAATTCGCGTGGGTGTTTAAAATATAAGTGTTCCTATCTAAACATTCTCAACACGATGAGAAAAAAAACAGAAATGAGAACAAATTTCTTGGATCGATTCCAATTGGAAAGAAAAATTGAAAGAAAATCTTAACTTAATTATCTGAAGAAAATATATATTTTCATCTTTAAAATAATTAATTTGCATTAACCACTTTTCCTGCCTTTCAAGAAAATTCTAGACCAGGCTGAGTAATAAAAAGAGTGTGGATTTTTTAAAGGATAACCTAGATATTTCATGGAAAAATGTGACAAAAATCTACAACTACAAAAAATACTCCATTTTTTTCAGTTTTTATAAGCATTCCATACGTCGAAAACAACCGTTTCCGACCTCTCCTTCTTCAAAAAACCAAAGGCGAAAGGACCTAAAACCTATCAACAGACATCCTGCAAGAATCTTTGACTCGACAAAAATCCCTATAACGTAAATTTCAAACAAAAAACACTCCAAAACTGACCTCTCTGCTGAGTTGTAACTTGACTCCTCTGAACATGGCGTTCGGTGCGGCTAAAACTCTGCTGCTGCTGAGTTGATGATGATACTTGTTGAGAATATTGTTGTTGTTGTTCTTGACTGATGAATTGTTGAGATTGCTGCTGTTGCTGCTGCTGCTGCTGCTGCAACGCACCCTGCTGGTACGGATTCGAATTTTGTCGTTGCATTATGTAACACTATACACCATCAAAAGAGGGCGTATTCCCACACTTGACAATAAATAAATTCTTGATTTATTTTTTCCTCACTTTAAATTCGATATCACGAAATTTAAAAAAAAATTGAATTTTTCCACACACAGGATTTTGCAGGCTATCTCACTTTAACTTTCTTGATTTAAAGCTTTCACAATATTTTTTTATTCAGAACACACTATGTTGGATATTTTCTCACACAATTTTCTTATTTTTCTGCTTTGCTATTTTTAAACCACTGAACTTATTTTTCTGCTTTCTTCTTCTTCGATTCTATTTTTGAAGAATTATTCAATCACTAGAATATTTTTTTGTTGGTTTTTGGGGAAAAAATGGACAAAAATTGATGGAAAATTTGAAAAAAATTATTATCCTCACTCAGGAAATGATTTTCGAAAAAAAGGATTCACGAAATTTTCTAAAAAATAGCCGAAAACTGCGACTATCCGATTCGCAAGGGGGTTTTCGAGCTATTTTTAGAAAATTAGCTCAGCGCCAAGTCGTTACGAAAATGAAAAATTTTTCAAATCTATATGTAAAGGAAGAAAATTTTCACAAATTCGTTACGAAATCGCTGATTTTCGATCGAAAAATCCGCGAAAAACCGTAAAATTCATCGAAATCACCGTTAAATCTTACCGAAAATCAATAATTTTAACTATTTTTCTTTAAAAAATCTTTTTAACTCTATGTATCTATATATTTTACTTATATGTTTAAAAATAAAAAAATTTAGTTTCAAGTCAAAATCCCCGAGACTGAAACCAAGACGTCGATCGTTTTTGAGGTGCGAGCGAAGAATGAAATAAAAGTGATCTGCTGCGATCGTTATAGCCAGAAAAATTGGATATACTCTCTTGGCGACGAATCACCACGACGAAAAACGATGATGATGATGCTGCTGCTTCAGTGGGAAAATGTATTTCACAGATGGGAAAATTGTGTATTCGATGAATATTTCTGTGCCTCACAGTAGATCGTTGTGGACAAAGACGCGATCAGTGGGGGGTGTCTTCGATAGACGACTGCAAGGATTGACTCTTGCTCTCTTGAGACTCTCACATCGCGGGCTAAAAATAAGTTCGGGATTTATTTTTGGGATTGATTTTCCATCTTCTATTCTTTGAGATGAGGATGAGGAATGTTCTTCAATTTTTCGTCGTGTCGTCGTGATGATGATGCTTCATGGTTTTTCACAAAAATATTTTTACCTCGGTGTTTCATTTGCGATGATGAGAAACATATAAAAATTAGCAGTGGCATGATTTTTATCTTTGAGATGGACGATTTTTCAATTCATCAAATGCGTGTGCTGATTGTAGTTTTATTTTTTATAGAACAATGAGTTTGAGGAAACTGGGGGTTTGGTGCCAACTCTTGTTTGTACCCCACACGACACTTTGTATTTTTGGGGCACTTGTTTCTTTTTGTCAGTTTTTAGTGTGTGATGCGGGGAAGGTAATGAAAATTGAATTGAATGCAAACAAATAAAGGGAACTTGAAAATGCATACTATTGTGTTTGGCTTTTAAGATTTACTAGAACATTGTCGTTGTTCTACAAACCATGACGGTAAATTTAATTAAATAGAACTTTTGAAACAGATTTGGCAGAATAATTAGATTCCGATGAGTCTGAAGTTTAGAAATGCAGTTTTAGAAGAGGGTTGGGTCTTGCGTTTAATGTTTTATATCTGTCAGAGGTATAAATAACAATTAGCTTACAAATTCAAGATAAGATTAAGCCTTTAACCTCAATTCTAACCTATCTGGATATGGAGGGTTTCAGAGTGATAGCCTATGCTGATGACGTTGTTATAGTTGTTTCACAGAAGTATCTTAATACCTTAAAAGAACTCTTGCAAAACGCTATAAATAAGCTAATACTTTGGGCAAATCTGTGTGGACCTATTTACTGAGAAATATAAAATTCCGCACATTGACCCTCCTTCTATAAACGGTATCCAATTAAAGTTTTCAGAGGAAACAAAATAGACGGAAAACTAAATTGGAAGAGCAACATATACGAAAGAATAAGTAAATCTGCGGTAGCTCTTTTCACCTGCAAGAAAGCCATTGGTAGTAAATGTGGTCTACAACCCAGAATCACTCACTGGCTATATACATCGGTTATCAGACCGGTGTGACAGCATGGTGGACTGCCTTGGACGTAAAAATGAACTGCGATAAACTTAGCAAAGTTAACCACTCAGCATGCCTAAGCATAAGTGGATCACTTCGTACGACCCCACCTGTGGCACGTTCTGTAGCGTGTTTCAAGCAGTACTTTTGGCGATTAAGGAGGTCTTGTCCTGGCTCATAAAAAACGTGGTATCTACATCTGATATCCGGATTTTCTCAGACAGTCAAGCAGGTATAAAGTCCCTGGACTCTGTCTCTACAAACTAAATTTCGGTGCAAAACTGTCGATCGTCTCTAATGGAGAAGGCACAATTATCTTAACCTTCACAGGGTGCCGGGCCATAGAGACGTTCCAGGAAACTGCAAAGCCGATGAACTCGCCAAATATGGTAGAACATTATCCATTCAACCACAAATGGCTAATGTTGGTATAACAATCGCTACATGTAAGCTTTTGCTGCAACAAGATGCTACTATACTAAGAAAACCAACATCAGGTGGAATAACATAACCACCTGTCAAGCAACGAAAAAAATATCTAGGTGCCTGATAGCTCTAAGCAGATTGCATATAAGCTCGTTAACCGGGCACTGTTAAATGGGAAGACACGCCGCGAGACTGGGCGTATTTTCAAACGATTTTTGCAGAAGCTGCATAGATAAGAAGCAGGAGGAAACAGTTTTTCACCTCGTCTGCAGCTGTCCCGCTCTGGCTCATATACGTGGGATTCACTCAGGAGAATTCTTTTATAATGATCTAAACGATCTCAAACACATTAATATAATTAATCTTCTGCGTTTCGTAAGGAACTCTAATTGGTTTCATTGAGCTTTCGGAGAAAGCCTTTAAGATTCATGTGGCATCCCAATGGGCCACCGATTGGCCTAGGTGTGTCTTTTTACAACCATGACAGCCACTTTAACCTAATCTAACCTAACATAGTCACTCAAAGACTCGATGTTTCTATAACAGTCCTTAATTAGGGCACACCCTTTTTCAAAAACAGACGTTATATGAGACCCCAAACGCTGAGAATCATGTAGAACGAAGCATTAAAATTCTTCGTTCAAATATTTCTACATAAGCAGTTGATTTTTTGTTTTAACCAGTCCGTTAGTTCTAGATTATTCATGCTGTATGGAGAAAACATTGATTGCTTTGTGTTAACTATAGAGTTATAATTTAGTTTGAGCGAATTTCAGCTTATTTTGTTAAAAATAGTAAACAAGGCTTCGGTAAAAAAAGTCCTTTTTAGAACGGAATATAATTCAAAAAGAGATATGGCCTTAAATTATTATTAATAATAATAATTGTCCTTAGTGAGACAGTGTCTCTGTAATATTCAATCAATTTAAATGTCTACAAAATTTGATTTTTGTTCCAGTATGGAAAGGCTGATATACAAAATTTTCCGAACTATTCAATGCTCTATCTTGTCAAATAAGGAAATATTTTTTTTTTCAAAATCTCTACTTTACCTTTCCAAAAGAATTTCTGCATCTTGTTTCCTTCTGTTTATCACACAGATTCAGTACCTATTCACCATCAAAATTATATCTCTAATAACGCCAGTACAAAGAACTTTACCGCCATATCAAAAATCACTGTGACATCACTGTTACACAACGTTACAAGGGATACCTTTCGGTACTCATCCGTTAAAAATTACTATATCCGACTTCATAAATATGGTTAAAACCTGTCAGAACACTGTTTTTTATTTCCTTTAATTAAAACCTTATTTAATTCAGCAAATGACGAACGTAGACTAACGCGAATGACGGTGGGAATGTCACTAAAGAGATGAATTTCTTTGACGCTAGGGTCCGCTTAGATTTTTTTTTGTATTTTTCGTTCTGATCTCTTGTCATAGATAAATGCAAAATAAGAAAAAATATAAGAATGTGTTTTTTCACTTTAAGACTACACTGAAACAAAAATAAATGTAAGAAATCCAAACTCAATTATCTAAGAATGGATTGGATGGATTGGATGGATTGGATGGATGGAAGAATGGATTGTATCTATGTTAGGTAAAATTGTATTTTTTTTTCAGTGTAAAAATAGCAAACAATCATCTCTTTCAATTGAAACTTCCATATCAGGCTCACACATAGGTAAATAATAATTGCGCAAATGCGTTCTGCCAAGATATAATTGCACACTTTCTCAGTTGCTTTACAGTTTAAGTTCCAAACGATTACCATGCAACTATCTCAACACTAAACGCGATATTTCATACGAACCCCAGTCTCCGGATCTCCATAAGCCGTCCAACCAACCGACCGACGAGCTTGCAAAAGGCGCTTGCTCGTATGCAATTTTTATTGTATTGGAACTATGCATTGTTCCTTTTGAAGTTAGTGAGGAGCATACTAGGTATCCGATTACACACAGGTTACACAGATGTTTCAGTTGTTGTTTAACTCTTCGTTTTTATCATTGTGCAAAAAAAAACAAATGAAACATCTGACAATTTGACCACATATTTGCTAAAATTTAGATTAGATTCGAATAAGAATGATCTCTCTCTGAACAAATGAATTTTTACTTGATGTGGGAGATTTGGAATTTTCAGTGAGAAACACCTCAAGGTTAAATCATCTCCCCGATAACGAGCTGATGCATTCCAATCTTTGTTAGACTGGATGAATTCCGATGTTTTGACTCAAATGGATTTGTTCTGCGATTAAAATTTTGACATAGAGGTAAATATTTACTAAAGACGGGTTCATGGAAGAATGCATTTCAAAAAGAATTGAAAAGGTATGCAAAGACAGGGTGATTGAATTGGTGCCTCATCAACTACTCGTATTAAATTCGTTTTGAAACACTCTTGTGTCACCACATGTTGGCGGCATTTTATCAAAGCGCGCTTCTATTTTGCACGCATTCGGGATCACTGTATTCAAATTACTAAAAGATTGGTTTATAGCGGTTCGACGCTTCTATTTCGTGAATATATGAACTCACTAATCTAGATATTAAGATTGACGGATAGGTCGTGCATTGGGATTGGGTATAAGATTTGGAACCGCGTGTTTATGTTGCGGTGTAGAATTTTGATTGATGTTCTGGCACTTAATGTGCAACAAAATCAACCGAATTACACGTTGCTTTTCCCCGAAAACAATGTTTGATATCTAGGCTGTGGTTTTCGGCGCTTTTGAATTCGTATTGAGTAAGGAAGGAGAATCAGAAGCTGGAGTTTTGGTTTTCTTTCTTTAAACCTGAACAAAATATTTTGTTTTACTTTTAACCAACACTCAATTTAATGAGAAATCACAGTTGACAATGTCAAAATCTTCATTTGATATCGAATACAATATTTTTGCTTTTTATTTATTTGTTGTCCCAATAAGGAAGTTTTGTTTTAAAGAAACTTTTACTTCATATTTTATTTATTTGCTAACAAAAAAAAAAAAAAACGAAGCAAAAAGAACTACTGAATATCACAAAAGAGCAACTATCCTTATATACAACAAGGCATTGATTTGCTTTGTTCTCCATGATTCTCATCATTTCGAGTACCCTTAAAAATCTCTTTCGAAAGAAGTTTGTGGTATGATTCAGGGCCGGTACCGTCAAAGACTTGACTCAAAGCATTTTCTATAGCTGCAAAATAAATATTTATTTTTGTGTAGGGTTTCTTAAATAAAAATACAGTTCAGTGGAAGAGCTCGATATATATTCAATCAAAATGCAATTTAAAACTAGAACAACTCGAGTTCAATCATATTTTCACTACAGGATCATTCATTAAACACTTTCTTATCATTGTCGTTTTGTATTCGTTTGAAAAACTTGTCTATGCCACTTTGTATGGAATTACCATGGAATTACCAATATGGACAGATGATGCATCCAATCCAAAATGAACACCAAACAATAACTATTAATCGGGAGTCATTGGACGCTCTCAGATCTCATGTAGATTGCTTACTTACTTAACCGACTCACAATCCATGAAGGATCTCAGCCTGAGACACTGCAGCCTTCCATCGAGAACGGTCCCCCGCATGCATTCTTCAGTCCCCAAAACGAAGCGCTCTAGCATCCGCAGTCAATTGGTCCTTGTACCGTAGATTCGGTCTTCCTTGTCATCTCGAATCTGGGGGCTGCGATTAGAAGACTTTCTTGGCTGGAGCGTTGTCGTCCATTTGCTCGATGTGGACAAGCCAATGTAGTCGTCTTTTCTTGGGTTTCTGGACTACACCCACATCCACATCTTGGTTGAGCTCGTTCAGTTCACGGTTCACTTCCACATTTTCCATCGTCACATACGAGACCAAAAATCCGTCGAATAATTTTTCTTTCGAAAATGCTCGGTATCAATTCACCTTTTTTACTTTTTGTCCAACACTTGGTGCTGTAGAGTCGAACTGGTAAAATCAAAGTTTTGTATAGCAGACACTTTGTTTTTCGAGTGAGGAGTTTTGAACCGAGTTGTTTTGCCAAATCGAAGTAGCAGCGGTTCGCTAGGTCGTTTGTGGGATTGATATTTGTTCCAAGGTAAAAATTGCTGCTACTAACAGTGACGTTTTGTCCTAGGCGGTGGGCAGATGTTGTTTTGTTTGTTGATAGCCATAGCATGTACTTTGTTTTGTCCTCATTCACTCAAAGACCAACGAGTTTCGCTGGTTCTTCAATCGCTTTGAAGGCCTCAAGCACAGCTCTCTTGGTTCGACCGAAGATATCTATGTCGTCCGCATAGCCTAGGAGCTGGGTGAATTTGTTGAAGATAATGTTTTCCGTGCTCACACCTGCCTTACGCAATATCTGCTCCAGGAACTATTTTGAAGATATTATATGACAGCGCATCTCCTTTACGGTTTAAGACGCTCACACTGTATGTTGGATAGGATTTTGTATGCAACATTAAGCAGGTATATGCCTCGGTAGTTTTTGCATGACATATGATCGCCTTTTTTTAGATGGGGCATTTGGAGCTTATCGACCAGTTAGTGGATGCATTCTTCCTCCAAATTTGTAGGGCCGTTGTTTAAGTGCTTCTGTTTCTCCGTTTTGCACTTTGAAAGTAGGCCATTTTTAATGCTCGTACATTTTGGACGGAACGGCATTCTCATAAAAAGGACATTTTTTAAGGTAGGGCATTTTTGAAAGTAGGGCATTTTAAATTTAAGGTAGGGCATTTCCCCCCTGGCTACGGCCATGCTATAATTTAGAAACGGACCTAATTTCTGCAGACCGCAACGAGCAAGGAACGTTGCCCGAACAGAACAATAGTTTTAACATTTGCACATGTTTTTGAATCAATTTGATAGATACATGATGACCCTCTTCGTGTAGAGTGGTAGATCAGTTAGGAAAACAAATAATTACATCATATGGGCTGATGATTTTTCGGCATTATTTTCATGTCTTAACCGATACCACGGTACAGCCTATAATCATTTTTCTAGTTGACGTAGATCCCTTTGGATGGGCTCTTAAGTTATTAAGACACTTGTCAAATTCATGGCATACCTACCTTGAAATGGTAGTTAGATTTCGAGTATTAAAAATGTTTCGTTATTCTGCTATTAATTTATTTGCATTTTTTATTATTAGTCAAGTGTTAAATGCTTACATTTGCTTATTAATATTTTACTTAAGAGAATCTTTAACTACTCAGTTACGTTACATCCAAATAGTTTACTCTAAATAAATGTTTTGGTGCTTTAGTTTCATTCCTAAAAAAACCCTGTGTTAAGACCATCTTGGGTGACATCGCACTCACGCTCAATCCCTTGGGGGTTTCCGTTCTATAAATATCCAAATAAACAAATTGATCAGTCGCATGAACTGAATCTTGAAAAAAATTTCAAATGAAGTAACGATAATAGTGCATGCATGATCGATATGGTCATGTTGGATGAAACACAAAAACACAATCCAAAATGTCAAATGAGTGCACACAACAAAGATGATATATCGTTCGAGTTTTTTTTTTTTTGAAGAAATGAATGATGCTTAGGTCAAGTAAGAAGCGTTAGAAGGTGAATGCAACTTCCAACATTTTTAATGAACGTTTATCCCATGCAAGAATGAACTGTTAAATGACTTCGAGCATAAGAGATGATTTGAGAAAACAGAAACGATGAGACACAAAATAATCAATCTACTCTGCAAAAATAGTTGATAACGACGAATAAACCACAGGAAATGCTTCTTCATTCCTTTTATTATTGACTTGATCCAAATGCTCTCCTCACCAACAACTGCCAACTGGATGCAAAATAGATGTGCCTAATGATACGGATGAAGTGACATTTTGTTTTTCCTCTTCGAGATGCCACCACAGGAGTCAGATGGATCGTGCCAGAATGCAATGAACCAATACTCATTGCGGCTGATGTTTTTTTTTTTTTATGTGTGTGCTTTCTTTTGATAATTCTGAACTGGGGGTTCAAATTACCCCACACGGATATTACTTCGACTCTTTTATAAGTGAGATTGATATTTTTTTATTGGGCATGTGGTTACGCATAAGAAAAAATAAACAAAAACAAATTACACAAATGGAGAAGAAATTTATTTACGGAGGCATAAAAGTGAAGACAGAAGACACAGATATGTTATGAGAAAAAAAAATGTATTTTCGTTGTTTGGTTGATGGCTAAGTTGTAGGAGAATTTCACCAGACTTTCAGTGCAAGGGTCAATGTTTATTTCTACGGCTACTTGCACACACACCGATTTTGGCAGCCGATTTTTTACCGGTCGTCGTCCATATTCTAATAGTGAACCACATCTGGGAACTGGACCTGGCACACACACCCACCGCTGGCCGGTGCCACAAAATTACGGTGAGCAGCCGGTCACTGCCACTGTATCGCCGGCATATTGCCGGCAGTACCGGGAAGTAGTAGCGTACGTGATTAAATACAAACTTGCACACACACCGATTTTTTGCCGACCATTCGTTTGCTCTCGCTGCATTCAGTGTGTGAAATTGACTACGGTGGAAATAAGATATTGCTTTTGGGGCATGTCCTTCGTCTCTTCACCGCCCCACACTCATATTTTCAGGACTTTCTTTCCCCTTCATCGAGATCTTGAACTCATAACTCATTAACTTTAATAGCGCCTCGATTAATACCACCCTGGATGTTGCTGGCATTTTTGTTAAGCAAGACAACCATGTTTATTCGAGTCTGACAAGCGGATGCATTTTGCCTTCTATTAGCTTACTTGCTGTTTGTAGCTTTGACGTTGCAATGACGAATTTAGAACTGTTTTGAGGTGTCTTCGCATATTCCATAGCAGCGATCCTCTAATTTCCGAAGTATGCTTTGGGCCCATTATGTTTCTGAAATTTTTTATTTTTTTTTGGAAAATGTACTTTGTGTTCACCAAAATTCATGTGGCTTTCCCTCTGGGCTTGTAACATGTATTTTTTCCTAACTAAAGAAAAGAACTTTTCAAGTAAAGTTCAGAAACATATTTTCGGCAAGCTTCTAGTAGTTTAGAGCCTCTTTTATTTTTATATCCATTAATGATGCACCGCTATGTGTTCGAAGCATGGATGTTCCTATATGTTTGGAGATCAGTATGAAGATCTATTAGAAAATAATAGATAACTTTGATCGCTTTCTACAGCAAAATTATGTCGATACCCTATCCCTTGAAATGTCAGAGAGTGACATTCTCATAGGAAAGAGCAAATTTGGCTTATGAGTATGCTATATTTCAGAAAATCCTTTCTCGTATATTTATTGTTAAGACCGGTAAAAATCCGGTGAGTGTGCTAGCACCCGATGCCGGTAAAATGTCGGCCGATTTTATAGTGGCCATCCAAAATCGGAGTGTGTGCAAGTAGCCATTTAAAAAAACTTTACTTTGTAATATTTTATTTTGTTTGAAATTCTGACGTGACATTTGAAAGTTTAATTTTTTTTTTGCAGTTAGTGTAATTATTTCAAATGAAACAGCAACAGGAAAACGCGTTTGAGGTTTTTTCCTTGTCCTGAAGTTGTTCGAACTTTTTCGTTTCGGTCAAAATAATCAAACTAAACAGTGAAAAACGGTTGTTAAAATTACAAAAATCAAAGAAAGTGTTTGTCTGTTGAAATTCTTCTTGCCAAATAAGAGATCAAAAAATCAAACTTCACGAGAATATGAATAGAAAGCAAAGCCAACAAAATAATGCAAAAAAAAAGAAAAAAGTCGTAATGAAGTCTACAGTTAAGAGACATGGTAAGTGGTAAAAATCATGACAGGCGTATGCGTTTTTATGGAAAAACTATTAGAAATTGGATATGTTTTTTGTCAAAAGTAATAGCAACTTTGTAACCTACCTTGTTGTGGCTCTGATGATGAGGTTGGAGTTGTCGATTTTGATGGTGAGACGGGGGACGTTGACTTGTCTCGTGTTGTTGTATTGTAGCCGGGTACAGTGAAGGTCTTTGTTGTCACATAACGAACTGATTCAACTCTGGTTTGCCATTTTTGAAAAGTGTTTATAACGTCACTTTTGAGAACTGTACGCTGAACGGGAGATGATAGTGTAGTGTTTGGTTTTTCATTGGTTGGTGTTTCCTTGTTTCCATTTTGTTTTGGTGTTGAGGGGGGAGTGGCAGGGGTTGTTGATTTGTTGTTTTCTGGAAATTTTACAAAAAAATTAAAAAAATTTGAAAATTTTTGAGAATAACGCTAAGAATAGGAATGTAGACAAGAATTCCCAGGCTCAAGTGCCACCGTACCTACTGATAATTTATGAGTTTGAGGATATTTGAATGAAATGGACTAGAATGAAGGAACTAAAATATGGGAAAACGGAATCTTGAAAGTACAATATTTATGATTTTCTATAAGTAGAGTAAGGTTTTGACATTGAACATATACAAGTGACTGACCGTTGGCCTTAGTCGCCAGTGATGTTATTTTGGGTGATGAAAACATAGCTTAGCTTATTTTTGCAGTCAAAAAGAATTAAATTCTGTCATGACTTGATCCTAAAGAATAATTCAATATTTCATTTTTGACAAATTTCACCACTTCAGCTCTTGCTGAAAGAAAGAAAACAACACGCCTCAACTGTCCGAAAATAATCAGTAAACTGATATTAAATCATCACTCCCACATCATAAAAGTCTCCTTTCCAATCCCAATGACACGAAAATTTAATAAAACACCTCCTAGATCAATGTCACACATATTTCAAAAGAAAGCATGATAGAACAGATTCTCGAAAATTTGTTGAAAGCTTTTTCGTCAACATTGCTGATAGGTGTGTTTTCATGAGGTGCACATGCATCGTTTCGAAATCAAAGGCAAAAGGTGCATTATTCTTGGCTCGATGGATCAAGTTTCCGGTTGTGCAATGGCGGGCGTCTGTTGTATAAAAATGTCACAACATATCTGTCATCTTAATTTTGCAGCTGTTCGGAATGTCTGTGTCATCCGGTGCAGGTCTCTTCTTAATGACACAAAAATCATTAGATTGTAATTGAAAGGATTTCTCACTGCGCAAAATGTTTATATTCATTTCGCTCGTTGTTTATACACATTGTTGTGAATATAAACGAATTTGGATAAATTACAAATGTCGGAAAAGATTTTCATATTTTCTTTACTGGGACCAGGTGCTTGTCTGCACTCAATTTCTGCGGTCTGGTGCCTATTCGATTTTCAATGCCAGAAATTTGATTTAATTTTTCAAAGTGAGGGCAGTGGCTGTGGCGTGTGAAAAGGAAAAAAATTCTCATCTCACGGAAGCGGAACAATAAATTTTCAATATGGTTGAAATTTGCCATTCCCCAGATAGGATTTTTCAAAACTCGACGTCTCGTCTGAGTGTTTATATTGATGGAATTTACAGAAAGATAAACAATTACATTTATTTGAAATGAGGAATGTTTCAGAAAAATGATTGTTTTGGTAAGCCAGACGTTCAAGATAAATAATTTTACATTTCAAGCGGTTCAGACTCGTAAGTTGGGGAAGATTGTTCTTTGATCAATTTCGAATCGCATTTGAAAGTATTTGGATACAAAATGTTTGTAATTATATCAAGCCTGTCAAAAACAATTAATTTTAAAAGCTGTTTTTAGGTCATTGCACAAAAACAGTCTCACTCAAATGACAGTAGAAGAAACCTATTAATTTTGAGAGAATAATTAAAATCACTTGCAATTTGCGTTACGTAGAATTTGGCACGTAAACATTCGTTTCTAGCAAATACATTTAGCAGAAATTCAATGCAATAATTACATCAAGGATAACAATTTTATTTTCGTAGAGCAATAAAGTCAAAATTTCAAAATAATCATCTACTGAAGGAAAAATGTGTCCTTTGCTGACAGTGGAGTGCCAGTGCAACACAATTGATGGCTTATGAGGTGAAAATTATGAAAGTAATTTCCTCTGTCCTTAACACTTCGAACATTTTTGAAAATTTCATTCGTTGTCAGTCTGCGTTAAGATTAAGATTTTATCACATTGTGAATCATCAATAATTATTCTCTTCACACCTACAACAAGCGTTGAGAAAATTGAACAGTTGGATGAGTGCCAATTAGAAATTTAGGCAGAAGACTTAGAATCTTAAAATTTTGTTTTTGCTGAACTTAGGATCCACGCAAATATTTTTTCGAAGCCTTGAGAGGGGAATGAAATATAAGAATTTAGGCAAATTAAACAAAAAATTAATAATAATAAAAATTTGCAAACATTTTCAGAGAAAGGTAACCTTGAACAGAATTCTGTTTTATTTCAGTTTTGAAGTAATTTTTGTTTGTTTGGAATTTTCAAGTTTGAAGGAAAACTATACAATAGAAATGAAACCAATTTCTTAATTTTTTAATTGAGAACTTGAGGTAGACTTTCTTGCTGTGTTTTCGAGTAAACAAATTAGAAGTATTAGTTATGTTCTCATTAGTTAGCCACTTAAAATTCTTGTCTGGAAAAAGAAAAACTTTTGTTACATTGTACATTTCTAGAATGGGAATTGTGAGAGATCAATGCACTGGTCAACAGACTTTAATTTTCTGACTACCACAAGGATGAGACACATCATTTCTTGTAGATTTTTTGATGCTGAAACTAAATGCGGACACAGAATTGTTCTAGCACGCCAGGATTTCGAGATATTCTTATCTCAAAGTACTCAAAACTTGGTTTTTGGCGATGTTTGAAGTAATTTTTTGAGGACAGAAAATTTGTATAGACATTTATAACAACAGCATTCTTTACAACTGCTCTTTAACTTTCAAGCCCATTATAATTTGTTTCTTCTCTTGCAAACTCATCCGCTTTTTCGTTTCCCAGCATTCCACTGTGGTCGGGAACACAGCAGAGTCTTATATACGAAGAACCCTTAGCTCTTCGCGACAGCTAGAAACAAGCTTTGACTTGAATTTATTGGCTGAAATCGCTTTTATTGCTGCTTGGGTATCAATGAAAAAGGTAATATCAGCATGTGATATCGCTATCATGGATTTTTGTTTGGCAGCGTTTTTCACTGCCAAGATCTTGGCTTGGAAGACACTACTATGGTCGGGGAGCCTGTATGGTCTGACAAGGTTAAGGTTTTCTAAGAAGAAACCTGCCCCTTCTGGTAAAATTCGATTAATTAGTGTAAGGAACACTGTTTTCCCAATATTGTTTATTGAGGAAGCTAGTAATAAAGGTTTTATTGAAGTCTTAGTAAGGTGTCATGACGTAATCTATATTACAGACGTTGTTGCCAACGTATTTTGTAAAAATCGTAGTATGGCCGTTTTGACTAGTTTTCCAGAAATTGGTTTGACTGAGTCGAAAAGCGCTGTTTGCTGCCGATTCTTGTACAAATAAATCGCTTCGAAACCCGCGTTTGGGATAGTCCTCATCACCCCAGTGGAGCTAATGCATGCCATTCATGATTCATTGTACTTTGGTAAGGGTTTTTAAGTTCGTGGATTTCTCCAGAACTTACCACCAAACCAGAATGGGTCTAACAATGGCGGTGCGGCGGCGGCGGCGTGCCACTGGGCTCTACACTGTCTCCGACACATTTTTAAAACGATAATATCGTTAGTTTTGATGTTCGTTATTGGCTCATTAGATTTTTATTTTTATTTAAATTTACGAAAAAAAATGCTTCCAAGTAAATCAAAAATCGAATAGTCAAAGATTCAGATGGTCAATTTTCAGTCTGACATTGTTATTCTGGGCTAGTTTGAATTAACTACGGTCAGTAACTGGACTAAGAAATGCGGTCTTAAAGCGAGATATCTTGGAGTTATCTTGGATAAGAAACTCAACTGGGGTCCAAACACACAAGAAAGGTATAAGAAGGCCATGATTGCACTCTACTCGTGTAATATGATTCTTGGAAGAAATTGGGGACCAAATCCTAAGATAATCATGTGGATGTACACGGCTATAGTTAGACCCATTCTAACTTATGGTAGTTTGGTTTGGTGGCAAGCTCTGGAGAAATCCACGAACTTAAAAACCCTTACCAAAGTACAAAGAATGGCATGCATTCACTACGGGGGTGATGAGGACTACCCCACCTGCGGGTCTTGAAGCGATCCTAAATCTCACCCCATAGACTTGTTTGCACAAGAATCAGCAGCAAACAGCGCTCTTCGACTTAGTCAGACCAATATTTGGAGATCTAGTCAACACGGCCATACCACGATCCTTACAAAATACGTTGGCAATAACGTTCGTACTGATTACATGACCCCTTATCTAGACTTCAACAAAAACTTTACTACCAGCTTCCCTAATAGAGAAGATTGGGAAAACAGTGTACCCTACACTAATGAATCGAACTTTACCATCTTTACCGATGGTTCAAAAATAGTTACTGGAGTAGGGGCAGGTTTCTACTCAGAAAATCTTAGCCTTGCCAGTACATTCAGACTTCCTGACCATAGCAGCGTCTTCCAAGCTGAGATCTTGGCAGTGAAAAACGCTGCTAATCAAATATCCATGATGGCGATACCACACGCTGATATCACCTTTTTCATTGATAGCCAAGCAGCAATAAAAGCGATCTCTGCCACGCAAATCAAGTCAAGGCTTGTTTCTTGCTGTCGCGAAGAGCTAAGGGTTCTTGGTATGCAGCACAACGTAAGACTCTGCTGGGTTCCCGGTCACAGTGGTGTGCCAGGAAACGAAAAAGCGGATGAGCTTGCAAGAGAAGGCTCGGTACTTGATCCCTCTCTCATAGACCATAACATCAGAATCCCTCAATGCGAATTAAAAAGAAATATTAGTAATAATATCATTCAAAAAGCAAATGATAGATGGAACCTACTAGAAACCTGCGGTAACACCAGGAAACTCTGGCCTCACTATGACAAGAAGAAATGCAATAAGATTTTACTTCTTAAAAAACCGTCCCTAAGATCCCTCATAAGTGTGATAACGGGACATAACCTACTTGGCTACCACAAAAAGAAGATGGGGCTTAGTACGGACGACATTTGCAGAGGCTGTGGCGATGAGGAAGAGCACGAAAATACGGCTCACTTCCTATGCCACTGTCCAGCACTCAGCCGCACTAGATCAAAATTCTTAGGCAACTATTTCTTTAATGAACTAGAAGAACTATCTGGACTCCCAGGCAATCGCCTATTGAACTTTATCAAGTCCACCAAATGGCTTGATCAACCATAGAATTCATAGGTTAAATCACTTTTTCAGAAGTTACAACACTTCAGGGTATCACAATGGATCTACATTGATCTAAGTGTGACGGTAACAACATCAACTGTCAGCCCATATAACCTAACCTAACCTAACTTGTTTGTGATTTCGAAGGACTGAAAATCGTGAACTTAGTGCAAACCGGAATACAACAATATTACTTAACTTTTTCTTTAAAATTATTGAAATTACGGGTTGTAGAATCATATCGCCATTACATAAAATTCGAAAACATTCCGAGATCTAGTTAAATATTTTTAAACAATAAACATTTTTTTTTCGAAATGATTTTGAAATTCTCTTAAAAATATTATTACTGACGTAAACAATACATTTTTAAAAATGTAAGTATTCAACAAATTTTCGTATCAAATTTCAAAAATAAAAAGAATGAAAATATTTTTATTTCAAAAAATGAAAAGCTGTTAAAAAACAGAAAAATAATCATAAAACACTCTCTCGTGTGGATTCCATCAAAATTCTGTGTATACAATTTTCTTTTTAACTCATTATTTCCCATTAAGAAGACCATTTCTCTCGACGAAAATCACATTTTTATTTTTGCGATGATTCAACGACATCGCAATTTCCTTTGTGTTTCAAAATATATTAAAAGGAAAAAAGTCAATTTTAATGCTTCGACTTGCCGTCGAAAATCTGAAACTGCACTCAAATAAAATTATTTTCGAAAATTGTGTCACCAAAGTGAATCAATTTGAATATTTTAAGCAAAATATTCAAAATTGCAGTAAGCAACTAGGTACTGCAAGAATATTTTAATTAGACTATTGATGAATGATCGATTTTCGAGGAGTTGGACGAAAGCCCAGAATGTTCGTCTGCAAAATTAAACTTTGGTCTCAGTCAAAATGCCAATAACTAATTCGATTTGAATTCTTTAAAAACATAAGAAAACCTAAGTGACATACATAGAATTCAAAAACGAAAACTGACAAAACTGAAGCAGGTGAGTAATATTCACAGGTGTTCTTTTTTGGCTCTAGTTCTGGTTGCAACTTTCTGAAAATAGATTTTTGAGGGTACAAATGAACGATTAGTGGCCGATGACAAATTTCTTTAAATAGCTTAATAGCAACATTAATTATTTGCAACAATTGTTAATTTTTCACTACGAGGATATTTAATTATTCATTGAATAGGTTGACACTGGCTCGTTTGTTTTGAGTGTGTTTCTATTTTTCTTTTTTCTTTTTGTAGAATTTATGAAACCTTGACGCATTGGTAATTTTTAAGCTTAAAATTAAAATTAATAATGAGAATATTTAACAAATATATTTTTTGTATTAACACTAAGAGGGTTTTATGGCGGAAGCATTAATCACTTAGCGATTTTGACAACTATTGTTTATTTTAACACTAAGACAAATTTATTGTTTTCAAGTCACAACTTTGATCTTTGTGAGGAATTTCAAAATATTTTTGAAGCAAACTCAATGGGGAGGTTTTGTTGAGAAGTGGGATTTGTATTTTCTTATTAGGGGCCCAGTCAATGAAAACTCATTCTTAAGATTTTGTTCATTTAGAAAAGTTTTGTGTTCAAGGACCCTCAAAATATTTCACAAAAGTATGCAAAGATGAAGAAAAAGGAAGTGACAAACTCCAGTCTATTTTAGACGGTCTCCATTGGCACTGTGACAAAACAATAAACCAGCCACTCGCCAGAGTTCTAATTTCACCAGAGCATGAAAGAATTAAAACAAAAATATGTTTCAACTCATTTTTGTTTTTCTTAAAAATAGATTTGATATTAGAACTTAATTTTTTAGTTTATGTTAAGCACCGCTCAACTAAAATAATTTTCGGAACATATTTTACAAGAAATTATGTTTATTCTTAAATAAAAAAAAATCAATAAAACTAATTTTATGTATCACCCGCTTTTCGTCGTGTCGCTCAAATGAATCACACTTTTCTATTTTCGATTTTTCAACTAAAAATCAAAAATATTTTCTCTTCGAACACCTGAGAGAAATAAAACCGAGAACCTGCGTGGATCTATTTTAAAATAAAAGTCATAGAGGCAAATATAAAAATATTCGAAAACTTACAACCTTGCTTAAGTGCATAATGTCTGTGTGAAGTGGGCTATTTCTTTTGTCTTTCAAAACTGTATCAGACCTTGGGTG
Source organism: Sphaerophoria taeniata (assembly GCA_943590905.1). Classification (NCBI taxonomy): domain Eukaryota; kingdom Metazoa; phylum Arthropoda; class Insecta; order Diptera; family Syrphidae; genus Sphaerophoria; species Sphaerophoria taeniata. Next base: position 152,105,436 of record OX016541.1, read on the forward strand.
ACGTATGAAAGGAGAAGGTTTTGACATTCTTAAAATTTCCCTTTGTGTGAGTTTGTTTTTTCTTTTTTGTCAAGAGACTGAATCGCTTGAGAAACGATGGCGCCCAATGTCAGGGTTCTAACATCAAAGCTTTCTAGTGTTATTTTTCTTACCTGACAAGAAAAATATTTAGGAAGCACTATTTTTTGGCAGCAATCAGCAAAACAATGCCACAAAACCTATCCACACAAGTTTTTCACTGTCTGTTTTAGAAAATTTCGACACAAAGTATGTGGCTGCGTGGGGGCCGGTTTCATTTAATTTTAAATTTATTTTTTTGTGCTTTCCTGATGAAATGCTGCCAACAATTTTGCTTGAAAATTAACACACAAAGATTTTGTTCGCGTGCCAAATTAAATAAATATACAAAACAAATATTCAAAACATCGAAAACGCGCAGCAGGAAAAAGAGAGCGCTATATTTTGTGAATGTAAATATTTTGATGTGTTAGTTGGCCACTGAGATTGTTTTCATTTTTGACATTTTCCTTTGCTTGATTCTATTGGAAAGTGAGTAGGTGGGGTGAGATTGAGAAACTAAAAAATAAACAAATGAAAAGAAAATTTCAAACTCGTTTGTTTTTGTTTTTATTTTTAAAGAAAATAATGTGAAATTTGGAGGACTTAGCGGCCTCTTTTGGCAGGAGACAGGAATATAAAGCGAAGTGATTTCATTTGTTTCTTGAAGATGGCGCTGTATGCATGCATTTCATCGTTGAGTTTTAGGTTCAATCGGTGTTTTTTTTTTTTTTTTGAAAATATAACTTTTAAAACCAGAAATTCAGAATGAATTGGTTGACAAAAATCAATTGGAATCAAAATTTACAGTTATTAAGACCACTGCCAGCCCGAAACAGCACTAAACCTTGGCAGGTTGAGGGAGGATTCTTTTCAAAAATATTTTTGTTGTTTTTTTCGAGACCCAAGTTCAACAATTAAGTTCCCTTAGAAAACAAAATTAATTGGATTCGTTCTTGAATCAAAATCCGGATACTTTTGATGCAGTAAATCAAAATATAACCTTGCTGGCGTTAAGTCGGCATGAGATCTTGTTTTGACCGTAATAGGCTTAAGGCTCAGTTCTTATGCGAGACATGGGTATATACATATATGGGTATATTTCAAGTTACTCCAGATAAAAAAAATAACAAGTATACGCCCGAGTGACTTAAGGATATTCATATCAAAGCCACAAACCACAAGTGTAAGAGAGAATCAAAACGTGATTGTTGCCCAAAAACATAATTTAATTTGTTAAATCCAACTCATTGATAACTAAGGGACGTACGATGAACGATAGAAAACACGATTTATTTCAATGGCGTTGAGGACTATATTACAACGTGGATAATAATGGATACAATAAAAGTTAGGATATTGAATGTGCATCAAATATGGCAGCAAAGGAACACCCCAAGGAGGTGTACTGTCTCCTCTTTTATTGCTTTTGGTCATGAACATCATTCTTGTGAAACTCGAGAGAAGTGGAGTGAAAGCGGTTGCGTACGCCGATGAATTGGTCATTCTAGTTTCAGTTTGAAGAAAGTTAGCACCTGGGTTGCGAGCTGTGGACTAGGTGTTAACAACAACAAAATCGAGTTGATGCTTTACTCCACCAAAACCAAAGTACCACATTTCACTCTTCCTCGGTTTAACGATCATACACTAACATTTTCTTCCACTGTTATTTGGGCGTAATACTAGACACCAAAATAAACTGGTAGCTTGATATTGAAGAAGTGACGGATTTAGACTTGCTGCCGCCCTAGGCCCGTTCGATGCGCCGCCCTTATTTATAAAATGGATTTCATTAATTTTGATCCAATATTTTTATTTCAAAATAACTTTATTCTATTGAAGTATAATTTTTTCCGCACAAAAACGTCGATTATATCGTCATAATTAATTTCTTGGACTAGTTGAGCTTCAATAGACAGTAATGCAAGAGCATTAAGTCTATTTTGGCGCATGCTTGCAAGTAAATATGTTTTTACTCTTTTTAGAGTGGAAAAAGATCTTCTTCCTGAACAATTTGTAGCCGGAATACTCAAAAAAATTCGGAGAGCAATTAATCCAGTCATTTTAGGTTTCATCTGCGTAATAATACCTAGTGGGTTAGATTTCTGTGTAGGACCTTTGTTTACGGTGCTCTTATGAAGATGTGAAAAATCGACATTGATATCGTGCCGGCTAAAAAAGTGATGGTCGTCAAAATGTCGCGAAATTCAGTTTTTCGTGAATATTTCGCTGCCCCACCGCGTCTTTGCTGGGTAGCCCGCATTCGAAAGGTATAGTTTTCAATGACTTTGATTGGTGTTATTGCCTGTGTTAATGCGGTGCCTAGGCAGACAAACTCCTCTACTACCTCGAAGTTGAATGCGTCTATTGTGACGTTCTGTCCCAGCCGTCAGTGTTGGGTGTCCTTTCTCGAAGACAGCATATACTTTTCCCTCATTTACCGCTAACCCCATTTTTGCCGCTGCTGTCTCAATTCTCACAAAGGCGCCATTGTCATCTCACTGTGTTCTTCCCATTATATTAATATCATCGGCGTACGCGAGAAGTTGAACAGATTTTTGGAAGATTGTGCCTCTGGTGTTGAAGGTGGAGTTTTGCACTATCTTCTTAAGAACGATGTTAAAAAAATCGCACGATAGCGCATCGCCTTATCTGAATCCTTTTGTGACGTCGACAGATTCCGTAAGCTCATTGCCAACCTTGATGGAGCAGCGTGAGTTCTCCATCGTCATTTTGCACATGCAAACGAGCTTGGCAGGGATGCCAAAACTAGACATAGCTTAATACAGTTCGTCTCTGTAGATGCTGTCATACGCCGCCTTTAAATCGATGAAGAGGTGGTGGGTATCGATTTGGAGTTCATAATTTTTTTTCAGGATCTGCCTCAACGTGAAAATTTGGTCGATGGTTGACTTTCCTGGCCTGAAGCCACTGTGATAAGGACCAATCAGATTGTTGACGAAAGGCTTCAGACGTTCACATATTACGGCAGAGAGGATCTTGTAGGCGATGTTAAGTAGACTGATTCCTCTGTAGTTGGCGAAGTTTACAGGATCTCCCTTTTTCAGGATCGAGAAAACAATGCTGAGGTTCCATTCATCGGGCAAGCATTCCTCCAACCATATCTTATAGATGATTTGGTGCATGCTCCTATATTCATCGTCGCCAGCTGTTATGAACAGATCATCTGCTCCAGCGGCCTTGTAAGATTTCAGCCGTGATATTGCCGTGTTCACTTCTTCTAGGTCGGGTCCACGGAGTTGTTGGCTGTCATCGTGTATGATAAAAGGCTCCTGTCTGACGGCGGGGTTTTGTTCGTCGTTGCCGTTATACAGTCTACAGAAGTGGTCTTTCCAAATCTGCAGCATTGACCGCGATTCTACTATGATGTTTCCTTGTTTATCTCTGCAGACATCGGTTCTTGCTGGATGACCTTGAGCCAGCTGTTTTACCTTCCGATAAAACCTCCGAACTTCATTCCTGCTGTTGGCTCTCTCAACATCTTCGATCTGACGCTTCTCATGCTCTCTCTTTTTTCTCCTGAGAAGCCGGCGTTCCTCGTCCTCTTTTCCTCGTGGAGCTCACGAGCAGCTCTTGTCCTTTTATGCATTAACATAAAAAACAGAGTTTATTTTGAAGCCCTTCATTGATGAGACATGTGTTGTCAAAAAAAGACAACTCATAAAATTTTGATGCCCTTCCGAAAGATTCACAAAACAACAACTCTTTTATTTCAATTTTATTAAACTTATTTTATAAAATATAATATTATAACAAATTTGAAAACTGTTAATTTCGAATCAAATATAATCTGACATAATAAGTTCGTAATACTATAAATTACCAGGACACTTTTTATTTTTCATATTTAACTTCAACAACAAAAGCACACCAAAAATATTGTAAAGTAAATAAAAATTATAAAAATTATTTTTATTTTCGTATATAAAACGCTTATATTTTTTCCTTATTTATTGTTAAATTCTTGATCCACGATTGTTGCTTGAAACAACTAGCTGAGCTTGTGTGGTTGCTGTACCCAAGAAATTCGCTGCACTGCAAGAGTAAATGCCAGCATCATCTTAAAAAAATGAAAATTCAAATTAATAAATTCATTGTTAGAATGTCTAATCCCATCTCAAGTACCAGGATAAGTTTGCGGTATTGTCAATCGACAAACACCGTTTCTATACTCGATAACATGTTTGTTACTGCAATCGAGTTCGTAACCATTTTTGAACCATGCAATCGCTGTACTGGGATCACTCTGGACAATACATTCGAATCGAGCTGTTTTTCCAGTAACTGCAGCTATATCTTTTAGGGGCTGAAACAATCATTCATTTTGTTTTAACACTTGAAGTATGCAATACATTTTGTTATGTAAAATATTTACCGTGATAAAAACTGGAGCCTTCTTAGTTTGGTTCTGGCGAAGTAAATGCGAATTGACGGGGACATCGGATGATTGGTCAGAAACTGTGGTATTTTTCAAAATTTCTTTATATTGGTTTTCAAATTTAAATCAATTTTGATTTAAGGCAAAGCATTTTCATTTATTTTAACACTTCACTCAGTAAAATTTATGTTATGACTCACGTTAGTTTATGTCATGCAACAACGAAAATCAGGATTTAAGGTATAAACACTCCACAAAAATATTTAAGTTAAAAAAGTATAAAGCGGTTACCTAGTTATTTAAAACATGTGATGAGTCTTCACCAGTAACTGGTTTTATTCAGACTTGACTCATGAAAAAACTGTTCACAAACACTCAGAAGTATGCAATGAAATTAAAATTTTTAAGAAATAGCTTTTGTTTCCTGAAAAATGAATCTTCGATTTCCGCTTCCAAGAGAAAAAACCACTGCATATCTAACGGCACCAATTGAATTTCGTTTCCTACTATTAGGCGTATTCCATTTACTTCACAGGACATCTCTCAACCGAGTTCAAACATGGTAAAACAAGTTTGAATAGATTTTAGACGTTTGTAAACCCAGTCGTAAACAACAAAGTTTTTGTTCGATTGCGTAACGGATTGTCCAAAATTGTTTAAATTCCAAACTCCAAAAAGTTTATGAATCGAAAATTTAAACAATTTGTGAGAAAATGATGATAATGTTTCGATGTTTATGTTCAAAGCAATGATTTGACAGCTTAAACGTCAAAGAATGACAACAAACACAGACCAGTGCGAACAAAACACAAAAATGAAGAATGTATGATCACACCAATGATGAAGATGATAGCGTCTCTGAAATATTCACAACATATAAGCTCTTTTTTTTGTGCCCGCAACATGAAGCTGAAGCCTTTACAACATCGAATTGATCCAAGTTTTTTTTTTTGGTTTACCTGTTCTCAAATTTGGCAACGCCGAATCATTTGCATGCAATCGATCAATCTCAATCTCAATTGTTGGCAACGATGTACGCCGTTTCGGAGCAACATACATCTTTGGTTGATACTGATAAGTTGGAGTTGTTGTTCGAGGCATTGATGTTGTACGTTCGTGTTGGACTGGTATTACAATCTCACCGGGAAGATTTTGCATAGAAATCGAAACAGGCCTCCTCGATGGCAAATTGGAGCTCGAAGACGAGGATGAGGACTTACCGCCAATGAATTTTTTACCCTCGCCCGGAAATAGAATTCCGAACTCGTAACCAAAATCATATTTGAAATAGATCAAACCTGTATTGGGGTCGACACACTTTGTACCTGTTTGTTGTTTTGTTTTCCGCGAATTTGTTTTAAAGGGTAAACAGAAGGATCGAGAGTTAAACATTTCGTATTCATATATTTTTTTAAATCAAACAAAAGAAAGCGGAAAACCAGTTCATCAAAAGTTCGAGCAATCATGTTTGATTCCCCGAAAGCTTGTTCGAACCTCAATCAAACCAAACCAAATTATAAGACAAACAACATCAAACATGCAAAATGGACTTACCGTATTGGGAAACTCTAGACTCATTCCGGTAGGCCTCTGGCTTATTTGTTGCGCCTTCGCTGGGTGCTCGTTTGAAGCCGGGTCTGATGGTATGCTGCGCGGTTGTTGACTTCAAGTCGGTTGTAATGTCATTGACGAACTTGTGGTGTTTCTGTAGGAACGTGGTACCCATATCGTTTGCTTGAGTATTGGCCTGATTCTGGATGTAGCTATATTTTGGTGGCGAGCCAACTTCAAGATTCATGTCGTCGCGAGTGGTCTTGGTGACGTGTCGCTGGTAGGTTTTCTTAGACGAGGAAGATGAGGAATATCTGTCAAGAGTCTGGGTGTTTTGGCGCAGACTCTGTGGGTCGATGTGGATCTTCGACGGCATTTCGGGTCCTCGATCAAACTCCATGGGCGAGAGGACACGTTCATAAGTGCGTGGTAGACTGGTGCATCGACTTCCTGGACCACTATGTGGCGGTTCAACATGGCGGTATCGGGGTTCACCTTCATGGGGGTTTGGAGTCCATAATGGACGTATTCTGGCTCCCTCGACTTCACTTTCGTAATCCGACTCTCGGAAATCTCCCGGAACGAATCTAGTTGGAGTTCCGGGTGGAGGAACACTCTGTCGAGCTGGGGTCAATCGATTTGGACTGGTGACGACGTAAGGGAACGGCTCCAATGGTGTCTCACTGCGTTGCTTCTGTTCGTTGCTATCGAAATGTATGACCCGCTTGGTCTGTTGCATATTGACAATGCGCTGGCAGGTTTCTGTTGACTCCTTCATTTGCATGGAGTTCTTGGTCTCGGTTGCTACTTTTGCCAGGTGCATCGGAGCTCCTGTAACCGAGGTATAATACATAGTGGTTTTGGGAGGAGCATTGGCTTGAGTGGCTTCAATGAATTTCGCTGCAACAGGTTTTGGTTTGAAGACTTTTTGCTGTTGGGTTTGACTCTGGGTTTGAGTCTTTTGATAGTGTTCCTGTTTGATGGGCTCGAACTTCGGCTTCGACGGACCCTGCATGTTCGGAGGATGTTCGAACTCCATTGGTGGCCGAGGAGACTTATGACCGTTGGACATGTTTGATTGACGGCCGGAGAAGGTTGGAGTCGCAGGATGCACCACACGATAGCCTTTGATTTCAGAGTCGGACTCATAAGTGCGAGAAACTGACCGGAAACGCTCATCAGCTTCGTTGCTGTAATCGGTCACGTCACTTTTAGTGAATTTCGAAGGGCTGACCATAGGTGCTGGGGCCTGGGCCTTGGGAGGTGTGGTGAAGGTTATGTTGCTTACCATTGATGATTTTTTGTAATCCTAAGGAAAGTAAAAAATAATATGAGAAATTTCCAAGAAACTGTAAAGTAATTTTCAAGCAAAAAATTAAAAACCAATTAGAGCATGCGAAATGGGTTTAAGATTGGGTTACAGGAAAGCAAGACACTACACAAAACAAGACGAATCACACTCAAACACTCAGTGGCGAACCTTTTCTTCCCGAATTGGTTGTGCAGCAAAGCCATTTTGATACTGCTGTGTACTGCTCTGTTGCTTGGTTTCGAAGAACTGGCGACTTTCGAAGACTGATTCGAACTTTCGAGAAGTTAGTTCCTCAGTATCAGCAGAATATCCGCTGACTTTAAGAGGAACTTGAGGAACTTCCATTGACTTTGGACGAGCTCCAACTATCTGAGGAGCTTTGACGGGCTTGAAGCAAGACTCATCGGACTCACTGCCACTGTACTTCCAACGATCACTTTCATACTCGCTCTCTGAAGCTTCCAAACGCACCATTTTCGGCGGGAGAACTGGCGGTGGGGGTTTGACGATTTTGGGAAGTTCGTATTGCATGGGCTTTGAGGGAACTGGTGGTGGAGGGGCTTTTGTCACAGTTGGAGGAATGAATGTTGGCACGGAATGGGGCAACACCTTGGACGGTCCACGGAGAAGATCGTTTTCGAGGGTTTCGACCAACGATGGTCGACGTTGTTCTTCAGGCTGCGGGGCAAAACAAATTTCTGGCGGGGAACCAGGGACTAGATTGATATCGGGTAAGGGTTCTTGCTTGGGGACAACAGTCACCGGAATCGAAGTTACTTGTTTGACCAAGTTCGGTGCAGACAACTCTTGTTCTTTGATCTTTTCTTCGAAAATTTGTTTGGTTTGGGTGATCGTTTTTGGGGGCTCACATTCCGGTTCACTCTTGTAGCTCTGTTCGAAGTGGCTGTGGTAGCTCTCGTAGCCGCCATTTTGAGTTGGTGTAGGGGTCCATAGTTTTTCCATGCGCAAAGCCTCGGCCGAGGGTTTTGGAGATGGTGATGGTGAACGAGTGAAGTGTCTAGCTGGAGTTGGAAGGTTCGCAGCTGGTCGCATGATCGGTTGTCCGTATTCAATTTTGGTCTCTTTGACGAATGAGGAGCTTCTTGACATCGATTCTTCGATTATCGGTGACATCTGGGGTAGGAGTTGGACTCCACCCATCGGAGGTTCCTTATTTACCAGTTGAGCCTGAGATTCTTCAAGTTTCTTGATCTTGTCCGCTAGTTGGGGTTTTTGGTAGTCAAGTTTGGGTATGTAGCACATTTCAGGGGGTGATCCTGGAACAAGGTTGAAATCCATTTCGACTGGTGGAGTTGCTTGCTTAGTTGATAGCTGAGGTCTACTAACGTCTTCAAACTTGTGGTACTTCTCGGCTGGTAGTGGTCTCATGGGTTGATGCTGTTGTTGTTGGACCTCGATCTTTTTGAAGTACTCCAAGGAGGACTTCTTGCTGACTGAGGACGTTTCGGTTTGTCCGTTTTCCATTTGTTGGTGCAGCACTGCAATGGGCTGCATTTGATCAGACAATGTTGGTTGACTGGGTTGAAAACTGTTTGATAGATTTTTGAAATCCGGCAATACCGGTTCAGGGACTGCTGTTGGTTGAGTTTGAGGGGTTGTCGGTCTATTCAAGACCGGCAAGTCTAGATAAGCCGACTTGTGTTCGAGACGCATTGTTGCCGCTGTTGTACAGCGATGTTCGGTTATGATTTTCGACTCAGAAGTTCCGTGTAGATCAGTTTCGGTAGTTGAGGTTGTATGATTTGTTTGAAAACCTGTTGGTTCTTTCTTAAGAGGCTACATGAGGTTTGATACAAATGTGAAAGATGAAAAGATCGATGTTGAAAGTGATAGAAAGTTGTGAAAAATAGATTCCTTAGTTTTTAATAAGTAAAACATACCTCAGCTGAAATATCCTTGGCATCGTCGAAAATGACAGTTTTGACAACTTCAACCATGTGTTCTGGTGTCGGTTCGACAATGACACAGTCTGCTATACTTTTAGCTTCTCCACCGGCATTGGTTGCCTTCACCATGAATTTTCCCGAATCACTTGTTTGACCTTAAACAAAACATTTAATTAGAAAATTGTCAAATTTCGAAAATTCATTTCATTCAACCTTTTTCAATGATCAAAGTGTGGGTGTTACCCGCAGACTTGATTCTATGTTCTGAGAGGCCGGCTTCTTTCAGGGGCTTATCGTCCTTCAGCCAAGTGACAGTGGGGTCGGGTGTTCCAGTAACTTCGACCTCCATCACAATACGTTCGCCTCGTTTGGCAACTTGAGCTTGCAGACGATGTCCGAAAACGGGTGGGAAAATTGTTTCTGAAAAAATTTATTAATTTTTAATGACAAACATAATCTTTTTATTTGAGTTAAATCTGTCCTTCGTCATTTATCTTATGTAAACATTAATTTATTAAAGTCAAATTGTTTTTGTTTTGTTTTTTAATTTAATGGATGAGTCTGATCGAGAGAGTGATTCTGGCAGAGAGCCAAAAATTGTCTTCGGTTGACGAATATGCAGTCCTTGAGAAAGATGCAATATTAATTAATCAAATAAAATTCTTTGTAAAAACAAAAATTCACTGATTTTGTTAGTGAGAGGCAAATAATTTAAAATTGTGAACAAACAGAAATTGCCGGGAACGGAGATAGCGGGGATTAGTGTTAAGGTTGACTTCGCGTTGAAGGGGGGCAGAATTGATATTACCAAGGATCAACTGATGAGCAAAAGTAATGTCAGCTATTTGACGACGGCTGTTGCCTTAATGATTGTAACTCGATCAGTTTCAGGCGGTCGAGGTAGCGAGGTAAGTAAGTTGTGTCATCCCAAGGAAGGGCCCGAAAGGCAGAACGAATAAATCTTCGTTGAACGTCTTCTGGTCAATATGGGTGTTGAAATTTAATGCTTTATCACAAAGAACACCTAAATCACATCTGGAATCAATAACTTTGATGGGTTCATTTTGAAAAGAGTAAATTCTTGAGGTATCAACTATCCGAAGATGAGCGGTCCAAGGTGACTGCCCTGAGGAACTCCAGAGGTGGCAAAGATAGGCTTGGAGAGGGAACAATGAAAAAGAACTCTATAGACTCGGGTCTCTAAGTTTGAATTTAACCACTCAATACAACATGGCGGAAAAACAAGAGCTTGAGTCCAATGATTTTATGGGACACCTTATCAAAGGCTTTGACAAAGTCGTTAAGTATTATAGCTGTACTCGCTACCACTTGTTTGATGAAGCTGTCGAGGGGTGTCAGATGGTGGAGAATGTCTAGCGCCGCTGAGGGTGTTGTTCTCAATGCCCCGCTTATGCAAAGACATGCAGTGCGTTGGACTCTGCTGATTTTGTCTCAGGAAGGGACTTTCTCCAGTGCAGTTCACCATACTGCAACCCCGTACATGAGTATCTATTGGTCGGAAGACCGATGTATAAAGGCAATAGGTTATGCGGGGTTGAAACCCCCATTTACTTCCTGTGGCTTTTTTGCAGGAGAAAAGAGCTACTGTAGCTTTCCTAACTCTTTTTTAAATCTTGGGTTTCCTAATCAATTTTTTTTCTAATATCAGACCAAGATATTTGGCTTCAATATTAAGTCCACAGTGATCAGCCCATCAAGTGAGCATATTAAGTGCGTTTTGGAGGAAGTTTCTCAGACAGACCTTCTCGTTCAAAAATGTCTCATCTTAGAGTTGATGATCCTACTTTTTAGCATTCGATTAATCAACTCATAAAGTGAATATCCGACGTTCGGGATTCATAGCAGAAGTGATGGCAGATGTGTCAACGTTGTTGAAAGCGCCCTCAATGTCCAGGAAGGCAACCATAGTATATTCCTTTTGCTCTAAGGAGTATTCGATAGTTCTAACCAGAGTATGCAAAGCTGTTTCTACCGATTTCCCTTTGCAGTAAGCATGCTGAGTCATAGATAGTCTCTTCTGTCTTATCAATGTTATAACGTAAATGAATATCGATCAATCGTCCCAGAGTTTAAGCATTTGCCTGCCTTGGGGATGAATACTACCTTTACTTCTCTCCTTCGCTGAAGTATATGGACCAGATCTAGACAACTTTTGAAAATCATCTCAATGAAGGGCAAAGTTATATCGCTGGTATGTTGTAGCTCTGCTTGTATGATTTGATCTGGACCTGGAGATTTGTAAGGTTCGAAACTATTCAGAGCCCATGTCAAATTTTCTTTTGTAACTAGACCTTAGGGGAAAGTTAAGTTAATACCAGACCTGGGAGGTTTTGTTGTATTTACGGATTTGGAGCTATCTGGGAAGTGCGTGTCCAGTAGCAGGCTTAGCGTTTCTTCGCAAGGTTTAGTCCATGTACCATCTGCGACAACTGAGCATGGTTGGATTTGTCGAGAGAATCTTCCTTAATCTCGATGCCACCGAAGATTCTTCTATTGAGCTACAGAAGGATCTCAATGAGGATCTCTTGGCTATTCTCAGTTCTTTTTTTATATGTACGTTTTGAGGGATTCCTTATAGGAATCTTGGGGGCATCTAGATGCAAGATTGAGAAGTCTTCTACAACCTTTCCGAAGTGTTTCTAGTTCAGCAGCCCACCAGTATGGATTCCTCTTTCCCCGCACTGTAGTAAGAGGGCATGGCATGGTTTCCATGGCTTTATTGAGGGCTGCTGTAAGCTCATAGCATAGGATATCAATTTTTCTTTTTATGATGTTAACCTTGATTGCAACATTTTCGAAGTCAGATAAGTTTGGTATGTCTATAGACTTTGTGTCGAGGTTGTTTCGAACTGCAATAAGGACACCACGACCGGGTGTACCAGGAATGATGTCTTTTCTGAAAACCGTGAATTCAGCTGTAAAGAGCTTAAAGTTGAGAACATCGGGCAAAGCAAAGACATCATGTGGAAGGCTTTGGAAATTCAGAAACGCGGCTGCAGTTTTAGATCTTAGTCTCGCACGTTTTGATGATACAAGGTTTAAGATTTGAAATATAGGGTGTCTCAATAAGAGTGCACTTTTTAATTTGCAAATAAAACCAAGTATTTTATGACAGAGGTGTGATATTTTTATTGTATAGTAAAGAAGACATGTTCCGATTAAGTATGGAATAAAATATCCGGCAAATGACCCCCCGGCTCCGATGGCAGGCCATTACTCTTTTCATGAAATTTTCCATGACTTTTGCACAGAGATGTGGCTGTATCTCAACGACAACACGTTGGATTTCCGATTTGAGCTCAGGAATTGTTTCGGGTTTACTCGCATAAAGCCGAGATTTCACAAGACCCCAAAGAAAAAAATCGCACGGCGCGTTAAATCGCACGATCTTGGTGGCCAGTTCACATCAGAATTTCGTGAAATAATGTGTTCTGAAAATCGTTGCTGCAGTAAGTCGATTGTTTCATGCGCAGTATGGCAAGTTGCGCTGTCCTGCTGAAACCACATGTTGTCCAGATGCATGCCGTCCAGTTGAGGCCACAAGAAGTCCGTTATTACATTCCTGTAACAAACGCCGTTCACACTCACTGTCGAATTGATGTTTTCGGGTCCTCGACAACACTGTCGTTTACAGCAGCACTGTTTTCAAGAGACCGACCAGTACGTTGACGCAAAGCATTCTTATCATCCATAATTGACCCAGTTTCTTCAAATTTTTTGACCACTCTTCGAATGGTTGACATATTAGGTACACTCTCTCGAATGAAAATTTGGTGAAGTTTGCGAAGCGTAACTTTCCCCATTTTTGTAATGAGTTTTTACTATTATAACGTGTTGTTCTTTCAAAAAGCGCTCCATTTTTAGTAATCGGAACAAACAGAGGTGACATCTGCCAAATTTCAGAGTTCCTACTTGCATGACAAAGAAATTATTCCAATTTTAAAAAAGTGCGCTCTTATTGGGACAAACTATAGAAATATCTTTCTAAAGAACACATTTGCTATTGCTATCAAACTTTTTTGAGGATTAATTAGATTTTTTCGAAATATTCTCTTTGAAATTCAAATATTTTCAAAAAGCATAATTTCCGAAAATTCTCTTAATAAAACTTAAATTAAATTTCATCAAACTCATCAGTGCGTCAATGTTACACTAAAGTTTAAATAAATTAAATAAAAAATAAACACTCTTTCTGCCGCCACCGGATACCGCCTTAGACTTTATTATAAACATTTGTTTAACATAAATCGATGAGATGACATTTGGCAGCGGGCGGATCGTTTTAAAAATAAATATTCTCACTTCTTAATTGCAGACTGAAATTTATGAACGGAAAAAACCGCTAAATAAATTTTAAAACATTTTCTTTAAGCGACCTCAAAAAAAAAAGAGAAAATAAATTTGCAAATTCATGTTTCTGTTAAACTTTCAAACATTTACCATTTTATATGTCGAAATTGTCGAAATTCTCAAAAGAAAAACTACAACATCTGTCAAACAAAACGAAAATATTTGTCTAATGCAATAAAAATGACGACTTGTCTCCGCCACTGTCTTCCCCGCCAAATGACAACAGGAAATCGAAATAAACATTTGAAAAAAAAGAATACTCACTCTTAACAACCACATCGGCGGTGCTCGTTGACTGTCCCATTGAGTTTGATGCCGTCACCGAATATCGCCCAGCATCCGAGACACCAACCTGCTTCAAATCGATCGTCAGTCGGTTGAGTTTGTTGGAGATCTTAGTTTTGTCGTTCTCGAACAGTTCGGCTCCATTTTTGTGGATCTTGATTTCGGGCGATGGGAAGCCATCGTAAATGGCTTCGAGGAACACATCGGCACCTTGATCGACGATCTTGCCAACCAGAGGGGTTGTGAATCTGGGTGCAATTTGCTTGCGAGTGCCCCTCGGTGATAGATCACTAGCCGATTGAATGGAAACGATAGATTTCTGTTGAATTGTTGCTGGTAGATCGGTGGTCTTGTGGATCTCTTGGTAGTGGTGGCTTTCGACGACTTCGGGACGTTGAGCGCCAAGTTGTTTCAAACTCTGATCGATGTGGGCACTTGAAGTGTGCATCTCCGTCTGGGGAAGATTGCCCTCGTAGCTGTTCACTTGAGAGGTTGAAGTTGTGGTGAAAGTCTGCTTCTTGATGGTTACATTTGACGATCCAGTGTTGTGCTCCTGAGTGCTCTGCTGCAAGTCAGCCACTGAAGATGGCTGGTTGGCAGTACCGATCAGGTTCAAAAAGGCAATGCAAGTTGCTTTGCCTGTCTCATTTTCTGCGACACAGCAAATCTTTCCAACAGTTTCGGGACTGGCTTCGGGAATTGTAAACACCTGCCTTTCACCACTGGTCGAGATGAGGAAGTTCTTGCCATGAACTGGCTGATCGTTGAAGAACCAACGGATCTTCGGTGTTGGTTTGCCCTTGACGATGCACTCGAACTTGACGACTTGTTCTGGGTTGGCATTTTTATCACTGAAGAGCTCGGTGAAGGTTGGACACTCGAGTTTCTCCTCAATTTGGATCTGCTGAACTCGTTGGTTGTCAGGGGCATTCACACTCTTCACGATCAAGTGTGAAAAACACTTGGCATCACCTGACTTGTTGGAAACCTTCACTGTGTAAACACCCTTATCATCAACCGATACACTACTGAAGACCAATTTGAAAACACCTTTTTCACTATCAGCAACGATCTTGATCCTGTCAGAGATCGCGTCGAGCTCCTTGTTGCTGAGGTACCACTTGGCCTCTAGAGGCTGATCGCCAACAGCTATGCACTCCATTTCGACGGCATCACCCTCAGCCACCAACACGTCACTCAAGAACTTTTCAAACTTCGGTTGTCTATCGATCGACACCGTCACACTTTCACTGTGATTCCTCGTTGCTGGTTCGGCGATGTTCAGCGGTGTCACTTTCAGCTCACAACTGCTCGAAGCTTCTCCAGCAGAATTGATCGCGACGACTTTGTAGTGTCCAGCATCTTCCTGATAGACCTCCTGGATCAGCAACGAACACCGATCACCTTGGAAGAGCAGCTGTACATCGGCTGATTCTTTCACGGGCCTCTCGTCATGATACCAGATCACTTCGGGTTCTGGCTGTCCCACAATCACACAATCCAATCGCACAGACTTGCCCTCGAATATCGAAACGTCCTTCAGAGGCAGCTGGACTGATGGCTTGATCGGCTCAATATCACTAGCCATTTCCGAATCGGATGTTTCATTTGGTAGACGTCCCTTAACCATAACGTTACACGTACTAAATGCTTCACCTGCGAGATTTTTAGCTGTCAAAACGTATTCACCAGAGTCTTTGGGATATGCCTCGGGGATGATCAGCGTGACACGTCCATACTCATACTGAAAATAAATCCGAAGAAAAAGTCGAAAATTTTGTGTAAAATTGAAAATTCAGAAAAGAGTCTATTATAAACATTTACGAGCGTCAGAGTGTGGGTTTTTATTTGAAGGGGGCGTGTGTGTGCTTGTGAATTTTCTTTCAGTTTCAAAAGCAGGCAGTTTTGACTTTTGAATGTTTTTTTGAAAGGAAAAAAAAAATTGCAATAAAATTTTGTTTTTATTTTCGAATACACTTTCTGTCTGCGAGTAGAGTAAAAAATTAAAAAGAAAAAAATAAATCCGAGTAAAGCACGAATTATTGTAACGATGAGATCTTTAGGATATTTTTAGACTGTACACGCTTCGGTGGTGGGCGTTAGGGATGTGCTGAGTTATGGGCCTGCTGAGGAAACTGCTTCGCTCTATCCTAATTTAACAGAAATGTTACGAGTGGGTGAAAAGTGAGGACGAGGCGAGAGCGGGTTACACGCGGTTCATGTTCCGTTTCTTTGACAACGCAAAAACAGAAGAAACAAGATCGTCAATAGTGGGACGTGATTTTGTTTTCGACTTGTCGCTTAATGGCTGACATTATGAACAATTTATAAAAATTGCGCTTGGCACATTATTGTAAAGTGGGTGAGTTTTTGAATTCTGATGGCGATTGTTGATGAGATTCTTCATTTTTAAGAGCAGCAAAGAGACGTTTGTAGCTATTTTTTGTGGCAGGCGAATTAAGAACGCATTAATTGAGGGAAGGATAAACTGTGACAAGACTGAGTGAGAAATGTACTTTTGCAGCTGATGGTTGAAGTGATGAGAGAAGATTGAAATGAAATGCGATTTTTGAATAAAAAATTGAGGTTACGTTTCTTGGGATCAAAAATTTGGTTCAAAGAGTTGAAAGGACAGTCTACTGTATAGTTGATCGTCTTCGTGTGCAATTTAAACATTTAAAGATCATTTTTGTTGTTTTCAATGTGCATCAAATGGAATGGAAGGTCCCTCAACAGACCACATGCAGCCAAATAATTGGCGCAGGCCCTTAAAGCGGATATAACCGCCATCCAGGAAATGCAATGGGATGGGCCGGGCAAAAGGAGAATTAAAAACCGTGATATCTGCTACGGCTACTGCTACAGGGAACAACAACAGCGTCTGTTTGGATGTGGCCTTATCGTTGGAGGCAGGCTTAGGCAGCATGTCCTAAGCTTCAGAGCTGTCAACGAGCGCCTCATGACAATCCGCATCAAAGCTAAATTCGGCACCATAAGCCTTATATGCACTCACATGCCCACAGAAGAAAAAGATGACGACAACAAGTTCTAAGAGCTCCTCGACTAGATACGAGCAATGCCCTAGCTTCGACGTAAAGATCGTCTAAGGAGCTTTTAACGCCAAACAAGGAAGAAGTAAGAAAGAAGTAAGAAAGATTTTAACGTCAAAACCTAGCAATTAAGCCTTATCTGACGGTGGACCTATCCACACTGTCGGCGTGACAATTTCCAACCGAAGTCAGCAATGTCACTATGTTTTATTTAAGAGGACACTTAAACCTCTTCCTGATGATCCACCAGAATACAAAAGCACACCTCAACTTTCAAAAGAAAGAAGCGGGTACCCTGCATCTAGATTCACACCAGTACCATTGAATTAGTGGCAGCCCTTATTCATCTTGGTTTGATTCTAGACTACTATTCATGCAACACACGGAACTGCACTCAACCCTCAGTAGAGAAAGAAGAGCCGTTGTCCGGTCACGGAAAACTGCTGAACTTCCTCCACAAAAGAAGAGCCGTTAACCGTGATTTGCGAATAGGAGCTGAGGCCAAACTCAGATAACCACAACCCCCGCGAAGGTCCATCCCACTAGTGAGGTGCTAAATCCTCACTACCCGCGGTACCCAATTGCCCCTGGGTGAGGGGTGGTCACATATATTTCTTTGTATAACAATTAGTTATACATATTTTGTTTTTTGTGACATCTTTTTGTTTTTTGCAGCTTTTATCCTACTGGCGGACGAGGGATACCACTCATCCTCTGTCAAGTATATCCACATTGATCGATGGGATGAACCAGCCAATCAAGGGACACACCCAACATTTTGTCTAACTTCCTTGGCGTTTATCCACATTCGGTACTCGTTAATCGTAATTTCCTCCTTTACTATGTGATAGACCATAGGATCTGTTAAGGATCGCATTGATCTTCATCATACTTCCTGCTTCAATTCGCCAATTCCATTAGACTAAAGCTGCCTACGTCCGCAAGTTCATGCCAATAAATTGACAAGAACCTCTCGGAGGCACCACGAGAAGGTGTAGGTCAGCACGTTCACTTCAAATTCCTGCCATATTTACTTGGAAAACGTGTTTCTTTTCTAAATTGCCAATATCCATGATTTTACCTCCACCAAACAAGGAAGAGAAGACATCTTTGGTGGAACAGTCGGAAAACACAGCCTGCACGAACAAACATCCGATAACGGATTCAGGCTTTTCGATTTTGCAGCGGAAAGAAACATAGTAGTAGCAAGTACGCGTTTCCCACATCTCAACATCCACAAGGGGACCTGAAGGTCTTTAGACCAATCGACTGTCAACCAGATTAATCATATTGCGGTCGACGTAAGACACTCTTCAAGTATTATTGATGTCCAAACCTTCCGAGGGGCCACGTCGACTTAGACCACTTCCTCGTTGTAGCCAAGGTAGTGCAGCGGATATCTCGGATGGCTACAATCGCAAGAAATCGCCAGATCCTTCTCCGTTCGAGTGGCAAGTAACTTCATGAGAAGTCCGCTAGACCACTTCTGCAGACTGTACAACGGCGATGACGAATCAAATTCCGCTGCCAGGCAGAATGAACCATTTTAAGAAGACGACGCAAGCCAAGATTTCCGTCTACCCGACCTTGAAGAATTGAAGATAGCAATATCTAAGCTTAAGAACATCAAAGCCGTGGGAAGCTGACGGCACCACTGGCTTGGTAAGAAGCATGCACCAACTCATCTGCAGAATATGGTCGGAAGAGAGCATGCCTGATGAATGGAACCTCAGCATTGTTTGCCCGATCCTGAAGAAAGAAGACCCTCTAAACTGCAGCAACTACAGAGGCATCAGCCTCCTAAACGTCATCAAGGAAGGACACCTAACACCGACGCGACGTCTTGGACAAAACGTCACGATAGACGCATATAATTTCGAAGTAGTTACGGACTTTGTCTACAGTGGTTCTGCTATCAACACGGAAAGTAACATTTGCCCCGATATCAGAAGGAGAATAACTCTTGCTAATTGCTGTTTCTTCGGGCTAAGAGAGCAATTGAGTAGTAAAGCCTTCTCCCAAACAACTAAGGTGACGCTCTATAAGACCCTTATCATCTCCGTCCTGCTGCAGAAGCATGGACCCTGTCACAAACGGATGAGAGCACCCTACGCAGTTTTGAGAGAAAAGTTCTACGAAAGATCTATGGTCCTGTCTGCATAAACGGTGAATGGAGGACAAGATTTAGTAGAGGAAGACCAAGAGTCAGGTGGCGTGCGCAAGTTGAAGATGACCTCAACCAACTTGGCGCGTGTAATTGGAGACAGCTAGCTAGGGATAAGCTGACTGGAGAGGCAGGCGCGGATCTAGAATTTTAGTCCGGAGGGGGTCACAGGATAGAAAAAAATCAAAAATAACAAGAATAATCAAATAAATAAAGCAGGGAAGATTTAACCGGTTAGACATTTTTCATAAATTCACCTATTCAGAAGTTATGAGCAAAATTAATTTTTCCATACGTTTTTGAAGAAATAAAAACAAAGTAATGTGTTTGCTTTTATTCAATACACTTTCGAATGAATAAATCAAATTTGACAGAAAAAAATAAAGAAGCTTCCCGAACCACCGTTTCTTTGTTTTAAGCACCCAACTAAATATTTTTTCAGAGCCATTTTGTCATAAGGTTTAAGGTTTAAGGTTTTGATTGTGGTATTAAATTAAATGTTTAAGTGCCATAATTAAACAAGTAGTAAGTGAGAAATAAAAAATTTCAATCAATTATAAGAAGTATCAATTAAAGGAAGTATCAATAGCGGTGACGTGAAATTATGCACGACGAAATAAGCTATTTTCTGAAACTGAAAATCTCGCAACACAGTTGGATGTGGAGTTGAAAGTACCACGCATCGTTTCTCGTCAAAAACATCGAGGTAACCACCAACAGAATCAAATATCAAACCCCGGAGGAATATTTCCGGAGAGCAATTTACATTCCTCTGTTGGACAACGTTGTGACGGACCTCAACGAAAGGCTCTCTCCAGACGTGATAAAGCTTTTTGGGTTGAGAGTGTTTCTGCCTCGGACTTCCTATACAGCGGAGGACATTGAAGAAGGTTAGCTTGTAGCAAAAACGTACCAGAATTCCAGAAGCTTCTGAACTCTCTCCCTTCGAGCGTTATTGCCAAATTTGAGTTGTGGGTAGCTAAAATGAACCGAATTGTTGAAAACGACGGTGGACTCCCAGATTCGGTTCCTCTCGCCCTTGATGGTGTGATGGTAATTTATCCGGCTATTTATACACTGCTTACGATTTTGGAAACGCTCTCTGTTACTGGAGCCACTAGACCTGTGTCAATCGTTCATTTTCGAAGATTCAATCGTTCACATCTCGTTCATTTCAAAGACTCAATCTTTCAAATCGTTCATTTTTCCAATCATTTCTCTTTTTCAATTGCTCATTTTTCGGATCGTTCCATTTTTCAATCAATAATTATTTTGCACTTCGCTCTCCTTTTCTATGGTTCTTTTTACAATTGTTCCATGTTTTTGCTAGGTTTGTTTGGCGATTTTTGAAAAAAATTAAAATGTTCGCTATAACCGATGAGGAAAAAATGGGGAAAAAATTGCAGTTTCTTTTTAATTTTTCAGCATTAATTTTTCTCAAAGTAAACTTAATAGTATGATCGTACCATAAAGAATTCTTTCCAATATTGAAGTTCGCTCTCATCTCTCAATAAAGAACAAGAAGTGTTCTACTTCAAAATGTGACTGATTACTGAATGGAAAGAACGAAACATTTCTTTTTAATATGTTTCGTTCGTTTTTGATTGAACAAACGAAACGACATGGAAAAAGACCGATTCTGTCTTGTATTGAACGAGATGAACGAATCAATCACGAACGAGACAGGGGTAGGAGCCACTGCATAAATTAGTTTTTCAACTCTCTATCGCTTCAAAACTTGGTTAAGACACCTCACCGGGCTTGCATTGCTACACATCAATCGTGACATCGAATTAGACAACGATGCGATCATTAACAGATATGCGAAACAAAATAGAAGATCGCATTTTGTGTTATAAATATTATGCTTTTGGTTGGAACTTGTAAACAGATTGTAAACAGCTAGCTAGGTATCAACTATAGCTACAATCCAAATATAGACAAATAATAATAAATGTCAGTATTGTGTAAAAAAAATTGTTGATTCAGCCTTTTTTTTATTCTATTTTTTTTTTTTCAAAGGGCAAAAATGTAACTTAATTGTGATCGTTTGGTTAGTTCCCGGTTTTTTAGTTTGCAAAAACTAGGTTTTGTTCGTTTTTTTTTTATTCGGTTTGCAAAATATTGGTTCAGCTCTTTTTTTTTCAAATACAGCCTGTTTGGAGGGGGGGGGTCATGACCCCCGTGACCCCCCCTCTGAATCCGCGCCTGTGGAGAGGTTTGTTGGTTGAGGCCCTAGTCCACCCCGAACTAAAGCTGTTTGAATCAAATATGATTCAGGAACATAATATACCATTTGCATTCCATAACAGCCAACAAAATCAAGTTGATTGTTATTTATGTGTCGTAAAAAGTGGTCGGTGAAAATGTGATCCATTGAACTCCACTTCCCTTGTCATATGCGACAGTGATAAATCCCCCAAATGTATTAAAAAAATCAAATGCATGTCATCATAATAACATCATCCGACTACATAAAGGTGACACACTGAATCAAAAAATAAATAAACGCAAAAAAATTTACAAAAGAAACTTTCATCGAATGAAAATTTAACAAAAATAAATCATTCCAGAACTTTTCAACACAAGTAGCTACATGCGTCGATAATTTTTCACCATTTTCAAACATATCAAAGAAGAGAAATGACATTTGGCAAAATACAAATTTATCAGTGTCCTACAATAATTACTCTAGAGGTTCGAGACTCTGGCAGATTAACCTCGCCCACCATCGATTTCATCTTAGGAGACCTACCAGCGTGTACGTTCGCAGTTGTTGAAAATAAATACAAACAAGTTTCTTTTTCGAAAATTAATGTTTGTTCTAATTCAAAAAATTCAAAAAACGAAATGACGTAGTTTAATCGTTTTCCACCCACTCGTTCTAAATTCCACTATCGCTTGTTTTATTTTTGATAATTTTTTTAACACAAATAAATAGAATTTTGAGATAGAAAAAAGCACTCACTCTCATATCACGACTGGCAAACGGTTTGCCATTGTGCGTCCAGCATATCTCTGGCCTAGGGATGCCCCCTACCAAGGCTTCGAGTCTGATCTTTTGGCCGACACGCGCCATGACATTATTGAGTGGGATCTTGAAATGTGGCATTTCGGTTGGTTCAAGTGCTGCAAGGAAAAAACATTGAGGTCGTATCAAACATTTAATCGAAAACGAGAAAAAAACTCACGTTCCACTATGAGACTCGCCGAGCAGTGTTCAATTCCCACTTGATTGGAAGCACTGCATGTGTAGATGGCGTCATCTTCGAGGAAAACCTCTTCGAATCTCAACTTTGCTTCGCCGTTGTTGTAGCTGATGATATAGTCTGGGGAGTCATCAATGCATTTGTCCTGCTTGTACCATTGGACGGTTGGCAATGGGTTTCCTGTCACAATGCAGGTGAACTCAAATGGACTACCTTCTGTGGCCTTCCCACTCTCGAGGAACTTGACAATACGCGGTGGAGTCATTTGGACTTCTGCGGGGTTCTCCCGAACGGACAAAGTCGCACTGGAATCAGTAGCTCCAACCAAGTTCGAAGCTCTACAGCTGAACCTTGCTGAATCAGCTACAAACGTTTCTTCAATCAGAAGAGTGCATACACCATTGCTGCTCAACGCAGTCTTGTAATCAGGGTTGTTATGGATAAGAATGCCATCCTTGTACCATTCGACAGTTGGTGGTGGACTACCAACAACCTGGCATTCGAACATGAAACGATCTCCCTCCTTGGTCACTGCATCCATCAGCTGTCTCGTAAATCTCGGTTGTGAGTATTTGATTTCAGTGAACATTTCATTGATTTTCAGTTCTTTCCTTATTTCGTCATTGTTCTCAATATGAGCCACTTGGTCGTTGTTTCCATTGTCCTTGATGATCGTAACGATCTCGGTCTGTTCTCTGACAATTCTGTCTTTCTCCTCCTTTTCTCGTGCAAGTCTGTCCTTTTCAGCCTGATCTCGAGCCAAACGTTCCCTTTCAAAGAAGTCTCGTTCCAACTGTTCCCTTGCGAGACGTTCTTTTTCAGCCTGTTCCCGAGCCTTGCGTTCTCTTTCAACAAAATCTCTCTCAGCTTGTTCCCTGGCTTGACGTTCCCTTTCAGCTTGTTCTCTCGCTTGACGTTCACGTTCATAGAAATCCTTTTCAGCTTTTTCTCTAGCTTGACGTTCCCTCTCAGCTTGTTCCCTTGCCAGACGTTCTCTTTCTGCAAAATCTCTTTCAGCCTTCTCTCTTGCCTGGCGTTCTCTTTCAGCCTGCTGATTGGCTTGTAATTCTCTCTCCAAAAATTCAGCTTGGGCTTGTTCCCTCGCCCTGCGTTCTCTTTCCAAAAACTCCCTTTCAGCTTGTTCCCTTGCCAGACGATCCCTCTCGGCTTGTTCCCTAGCAAATCGTTCTCGTTCAGCTTGTTCCCAAGCTTGCCTGTCTCTCTCTGCATTTTCTCTTGCAATGCGTTCCTTTTCAGCGAATTCCCTTGCAAGTCGTTCGCGTTCAGCCTGTTCCCAGGCGATTTTCTCTCGTTCCAATTGCTCACGAGCAAGTCTCTCCCTCTCGGCTTGTTCCCTGGCAAATCTCTCGCGCTCGGCAAGCTCTCTTGCCAATCGATCGTTTTCAGCTTGTTCCCGGGCCAAACGCTCTCTTTCTGCCTGTTCCCTTGCCAAACGATCTCGTTCGGCCTGCTCTCGAGCCAATCGTTCTCTTTCCGCTTGTTCTTTCGCAGCCAAAGCTTGCTGTTCTCGCATGCGTTCCTCAACTTTCATCCGCTCTTGGACGATGCTAATGTCTGTCTTCAACTTGACAAACGATTGAAGCAACGTGTAAATGTCATTTTGAAGTGTCGACACTTTTTTGTCATCATGGCCGCATAGGCGGGCTTTTTCCAAACTATCACGCAATCGACCTTCTCGCGCTCCAATGTAGGTTTCAATGTCGTTGACCAAATTCGAGGCCTCGACGGGATCTCGCAGGTAGGTGACCTTGTTCGAAACGCTTGTGTAGAAATAACTGATTTCTCGGTATTCAGCATCGATCTGAAAAAGAAACGGTACGAGTTTTGAAATCGTAAAATAAAAGACGGTTTGACAGTTGCTACCTTTTCAACAATTTCGAAAAAGTCCGTTGCCGAATTCAATGACTTTCGTTTCGATTTCACTTGTTCCTTGAAGTTCCTCCATTTGTCCTCCAAATTCTTCAGTTCGTTTCGTACAAATTGCTCACTGTCCGGATTTGTGGCGTAAAGTGATTGCGAATGTTCAGTAAAGCTGGTGATCCTTTTTTCTAGGAGCTGTCAATCAGAGTCAAATATAAGAAAATGTTAAATGTGATATTTTGAAAAATAAAAACAAATGTGTCTTTACGAAAATAGATATCACGTCATTAGCGCCGGAGATTTATTAGTTCAGTATGCGCTTCAATGAACTACGCAGCGAAACATTTTCCATGTGCTGTGCAGTGGGGTATATTTTTGGAATGATTTTTTTTTCGCAATGCGTGGGCGATAGACCGTTGAATTGGAACAAATTTGTATATTAAGCGTTACAGCAGCTGTCGAGGATTGAAATGAAAAGATAAGCTCTTAATTGCAGTCAGCAGTTGGAAATGTGCAAGTACTTGTTTTGCAATAGAAAAAAGTTGGGTTTCCTGGAGGAGTAAATAGCAGCGGGATAGCTAATTTCATGTTTTTCATTTTATATTTGTCTGATTTTGCCTTAATTTAAAACGACAACATCGAAATAAACATATTTACAAAAACAACCAACAAATTTCAACAAAGAATTAATTTCCTTCGTTCTCCATGATTCTCATCATTTCCAGTACCCAAGAACTTTTGTTTTACAAATGATTTTTCTCTAATTTTGGTTTTATTTGATGAAGACTTTGTCCCTACAAAGTTTGATATCAACGGGTAGACTTTCAAAAATAAGCCAAGTAAGTTATTTAGTAAGAAATCCACAAAATTTGTTTAGAGCTGAGCCATTTTGCTTGTTCTTCCTTGACTCCAAAAACCGCTCAATTTGTTGACCTCTACTGAAAAGTCTGACCGCAAAAATCAAATGTGAGACAGTTTGCTTTTTTGTTAATATTTTCTTTGCAATGTTTTGTTTTCAGTTGAATTTAGAAATTGATGCCAAATAATTTAAATCTAGACGGCCGGCGGCGGGCGTTTATATCAGTGATGTCATTGCAGAGGCCAGTCTATTATAATGAAGACATAATTTCTTTTTGGCTCGAATACAAACGAAAACCATTTTTATTATTCTTCCGGCTGTTTATTAACTTTTCTTTTCACACACTGGAATTGAAATCATAACTCAGCCGAAAATTAAAACACGAAATGTCATCATAATAAAAACCAGCGAACTGATTTAAAACTGTTTTATTGCTTTGCAGCAAATTAATTAATTATTGCAACATTTAGCTTGCATACAGACATTAATGTTTCCAGTAGGTATCGGTTTCTGTTTTAAAAATAAAAGTCTTAAAAAATGTAAACAATTTCGATTCGACTTGATGTTTACATGCGGTTTTTTGCTGTTTTGTTTGGAAAAGAGAGTGAAACAATGTATGGAAATAGAAAACATAAAAAGTAGAAACAATAGTTTGTTGTTTATAAAATAGTTCAGTTTGTTTGATTTAAGAATCGATTTTGAGGTATTTAGAACATAAAATGGTCAGATTTTACCGACGGGAAATTCGATTTATTTAAATCAGTGGAAATTGTTATTGAGTTCAATATAGCGATTGAAATGGGCGAAAATTAATCTCCAATATAGGCAGAGGCACATAGACTGTTACAGTTGTCTACTATTTCATGATAATCCGAGTTTAATTGAGCCCAATTCAATGCATACAAACAGAGACTTCAAAGTTCTATATTCACAAAGAAATTCCTATGCATATCATCAAGCTTCGAGGAACCCACTCCATTTTGAAGCGATGCATGTTTAAATCTCTGCCTGCTAGCAGAAAAAAAAACTGTGTTGAAAAAGAGTCATAGAAAAACTAATGTGATTCCATTGATAACATTAAAGAAAAATCCTATCAATAGACCACTCCTGTCCTTCATTCCTAAAGGAAGAAGATGGTACTTGGACAGGGAATTCTACAGAAATATTGGAAGTTTTAATGAAAACCTATTTCCCAGACTGCAAGGAATGCATCCCGGAATGATAACTCTCAGCGTAGGCACAGGTAGCAAAAGCTGACAACATTAGAGCCTTTATAACCCAAGAAAAGGTGAGCTATAAACAGCTTTCAACCTTCGCAAGGACCCGATAATATTTTCCCAGCCAAGCTACAAAAGTTACAAGATGTTATGATTCCATGGCTTAGCGTATTTTTCTTCAACTGCTTAACACCGACTTACGTACCTGAATCCTGGAGGAGGGTCAAGCTGGTCTTCATTTCCAAGATCGGTAGAAGAGGCTATGAAACGCCCAAGAATTTCAGACCAATTAGTTTCTCTTCCTTTGATAACAGTGGAGTTAAGGTGTTAGCGTATGCCGACGATCTGGAGCTGTTTCCTTGTCCTTGGGAATTTGTGCGACGGTACTCAGTTAGCAATTGAGCCTCTTGATTGGGACTTGGAGTTAACGAAAACAAGACTGAACTGATGTTCTCAATACCAGATATAAAAAAAACCCTCTCTTCATCTACCAAGATTAAATGGGCAACCACCCAA
Source organism: Sphaerophoria taeniata (assembly GCA_943590905.1). Lineage (NCBI taxonomy): Eukaryota > Metazoa > Arthropoda > Insecta > Diptera > Syrphidae > Sphaerophoria > Sphaerophoria taeniata. The sequence goes on from OX016541.1 coordinate 152,132,214, forward strand.
TATGATCCTTTGGATTTGAACGGCGATAGTTCGCCCCCTTTCTGATATATGGATCAATTGTTTGGTGACCAGCCCTAGACAAAATTATAATATCGATAAGCTAAAAGGAGTTTAAAAAAACAACTGCCTGCATTGGAACTACGATAGAAATAAGATCTTGCCCCACTGATACACTCACAGTCATTCTGAATCATTTCCCCATTGACCTTCACGTTCACGAAAAAGTCTCGTGTAGTGCTTTAAGACTGATGAAATTGGGTATGTGGACTGCAAAGTCTTTCGGTCATAGTAAATTTCTAAATCTATTACCAAAAGAAATGGAATTAGAACCCTCTGACTACACGTTACCAACCTTAAGCTTTGGTAAGCAATTTAATGTTGATATCCAACTAGGCAAAATTGGAAAATATATAGGATTTCGAGTCAGAAACCTGACTAAATCAACAATCGTTAGAGATTGCAAATAGGGGCTCACAAGTTTTAGTGACAGTACCTATACAAATTAATCTAGTCTGGCTGGGTGCCAGGGCACAGTGATATTCAAGGTAATAAAATCGCTGATGAACTGGCCAGGACGGGATCAAACCTTCAAGTATCCCTAGCTGAGAAAGTAAGGATTCCCTTAGGAGTCATGAAAACAGATATTCACCAACTGCACTATCTCGAGACAGATATGGCCCAGAAACGTACCAAGCTACTTCTGAATAAACCTAGGTCAGACATTGGCAGGTTAGTTGCCCTTTGCATAGGGCACTGGCCAGTCGGACAACATGCCATGAAATCCGGTATTCCCCACAACGAATTTTGTCGAAGCTGTAGAGATACAGCGTAAAGGGAGTTTGAAATCCCTGCCCTTCTAAATGCCAGAGCAATGACCTTGGTTGCACATTTTATGCGCGAGCTTAGCGAACTCTAAAATATTAAGATTTAGAACTTGATTCAAGCCAATTAGATTTAAACACTCCAAATCTCTATTATACACACTACTGTGTATACTTTTACGATTTATTTATTTTAGGTAACACGAGTCTAATGGTGTCAAAACGGAGCTAATTGTGTTCCTGGGTAGAGGCTGCCCAGAACATTCATTCTAACTTATTCCAATGCATAACGACAATGCTACGACTAACGAGCTTTTGACTTTCGTGATCGTTGATTGTAGAATAAGTAGAATAAAAGTGAATTTGGCAATGCCAAACTGCTGTCTTTCAAAACTTAGGTATAGCTGGCAACCTACAGCTTAAGTAAAAATTGTTTTTCAACAACAAATCTCTACTGAATTTAGTCTTCCTAATTGCGAAGCATTACTTCTACTTCAAAAAACACAACGGTATCTGATTATTCTCGGAAAATTTGCTCGAATGTCCTTCAAATCTGATCCAAAATCTTAATCACATTCAAGAACAAACACATGACATAAAGTTCTACAGGCCTGACAAAATACAAGTAATGTCGTTAGGGTATAACATTTTTCAAATGTTTGTTGACTTTAGCAGACTGCATAAAGCAGACCACAGACTATGTAAAAGCCAGCCATAACAAATGTTTTTTCTAAGCAAAAACATGTTAACTGTTAACATGTTAAGATGAGTTAGCTAATTGTGAAAAATATTTCCTTTAACATTTTTTTTATTTCATTTTTTTTTGTGATACCCGTTTTTCCTCCCAAAATGTTCTCTTGGAAGATTCGAGGAACTCATCTATTTTACTATTTTTAATTATTTATTTTTCATATTTAAGAAAAAAAAACCGCACAACACTAATTACCACATGAGTTAAATAAAGAAAATTGAAAAAAAAACGCAGAATTTTCTGGATCTCCCAGAATAAAAAAATGAAAAACGAAAAACATTAATTCAAAATTGCAGATGTTTTCTAACGACTCCCACAGAAAACGATTTAAATAAATACATTTTTTGCGATTTGATTTAAGGAAGACAATCTGTTTCCGCCAATTCCATTTGTATTGCTTTTAGCTAATGTGAAAGTTTTTTCATGTCGTTCGTGTCAAAAACACCCCCACAGACCCATTTAAATGTTTTGTGTCATAAAACAGTACTTTTTCCAAGAAAAAAAAAATACTCAACATACCTCAATTGTTCTCTCAAAATACTCGAACGCCAACGAAGTCGTCTTCGCCGATGCCAAACTGTCAATACTCTGTCCATTTATGTCACTCAGCTGCTTACTAACACTATCCAAACTCCTATTTATATCGTAAAGGTCACTCCTGAAGCTCTCCAATTTCTCCAGTCGATCCAAATCCGACATCCTAGCACCGTTACTCGACTCAAAATGAATTCGCAAATTCTCCAGCAATTTCAAAATACGATCGGTATCGACCTCGCGTGCGCCCAACGGTTCCAGCGCACGCACACGATCAATCAGCAATTCGCTCTGTGTAATCAACGATCTAAATTTATCCATGCAATTCTCCCGGAATCGCTCATGATCGGCAATAACACGATCGATTTTCTCGCAACTGTTATCGGGAAATTTCGATTTTTGTTCGACGAAATAATCGTCGATTTGCTGACGCAACTGGATGACGTTTTCGACAAAGTTCAATACACTTTCGAGGAGCGTACGATAGTCGTACTTGATGCCGTCTAGTTTGGTCTTGAGGGATCGCAAATTGGCGATTACCTGGTTGATTTTGTGCAGCGATTCTTCGTCTTGTGTTTGAATGCCGAGGGTGGTTTGGACTCGTTGCTCGATCTCGTCTTGGGCCTGTTCGATGTCACTTAGCACGGCGGAAAGTTTTTGTTTGGTTTCACGGAGTAGGAATTCTGCATCTACTGATGGCGATGTAAAGATCGGGTAGAGTTGAGTGTCCATTTTGGTTGTTCTACTCGCAGTCTGGAAGGAAAACGATATTTTGTTACTAAAAACAATCGAACAAAGGTCTTGTTTTTGAAAGAAAGCAGCATCTTCAAACAAAGAACGACCAAAAACTGTTAACACCAATTTAGAAAATAAATTTTGAATAGCAGCTGGCTCACTTTTTCACTGGGCAAATGCCGTTTTTACAAAAGTAAGAAGCGAAGGCTTAAAGCAACTTACCTCATCAATTTCGTTTATAATCTTCTCTAAGACAATTTCAATATCACGCTTTTCGGCGATTCGCGTTGTTAGATTTTCCAAACTAGTTGTTACATCGATCTGGCGGCTACTGAAGCTGTTGATGATATCTTCGATGTCGGATCGAAGAGATTTCGTCTCAAGATATGGATCCACAATCTGCGTGTGACATAAATAGATGGATTTTCTTAAAAGTATTTTTCTTCTCCTATTTTTCTTTCTTTTTGTATAGGGAATCAAATTGAGTGCTGTAGGACATGTGTATGTGTATTTTTGTGTTGAGTGTTAAAAATGGAGAAGAGAAAAAAAGCCAAAAACTAAAGCCACAACAAATAAACACAAACATTTCTCTGCTCGTTAATGTGGAAGAGCGTTTGGTTGTGTGTTTTAGTTTGTGGATGTGCTTTGAGGATTGGGAAATGTGTTAAGAAGAGATTTTCTTTAGCGATGTTTAGAAAGATAGATACATGCTTTTTTGGGATAAGTTAAAAAAATAAATCTGGAAGAAAATAAATAGAAAGTCGCTCTCATCGAAATGTTTCAGGCTTTTGAGTTGTCAATCAGGGTGTTTCCTGTTAAACTTTAGAATGGTCAAAAGATCTTTCTTGTTTTAAAGACTGTGGACTCTTGATAGCAGCCGCAAAAGCCAGAAGAATTAATTTAAGTGTCTAGGAGACACCCTGTTCTGCAATTCAAACAATGAGTCTAACAGAAAAGGAGAAAACGCTTGGGATTCTACAAGAAAACATGCACAGTGATAATTTATTGGTTTTGTTTGTTTTTTGTCTTTGTTGTGCGAACGTTTGCGTGTGCCAAGCACACGCTAATATTTTTGAAAATTGTTTATTTGAAGGATTTTGTATTTTTTTGGCACACTGCTTGGGAATGATGCAAAGTTTTAAAATTGTTCTTATGCTTTCAAATAGAAAGAAAAAAGATTTACTTTGACAAAATGTATCCAAGTACTTCGTCGTTAGAAAGAGCCAAAGGAAACAATAACGTTGAGTTATTCAACACTTAAAAAATTGCTTAACTTTTCTCATTAAGTCGATTTTTTTTTTTTGGGATGGGATGGAACTGTCTGGATAGAATGATGTGAATTTTGATTTTGACTTCGCTAGTGAAGTAATACAAAATTCCGAAATAAGATATTAACATTTCAAAGAGTCAAGAATGCTTCCTGTTGCTTTATCGAACCAACTTCTCGCCTTACAAAAAATAGTGTTGTTCCTTAAACTGAAAATGGTAACAAGTCCTATATGATAAAAAATGCAACAGTCGACAAATGGAACTTCACCCGATAGTCCTGTTACAAGAAATGTATTTTTTGAATAAGAATGGAGTTGCTGTCGATTACCTATTAGAAAAACTATAGCAACAGCGGAACATTTTTGCAAAAACAATCAGTAAAAACATTTCAACAAAGAATTCATTTGCTTCGTTCTCCATGATTCTCATCATTTCGGGTATACTTAAATTTTTGTTTTTGAAAAAATTATGGCTCAATTTAGGGAATTTAGAAAATATTATAAAAGGATCCAGATGTCGATGTCCTTTATTCTCATTAATTTGATTGACTGAGAGAAGGAAATTGTACTGAAAAATAAAATTTTCTTGCAACCGATGCATGGTTATTCAGGCAATAGTGCTGCTGTTTCTGAATCAGTTGTGCTTCTTCAAATTGGAATTTTTGGATCCACTTTTCAAGTTTGTTAATAGCGGGATAGAAAATCGAGCAGTCTTTTCTAAAACTTTTTTTTTTGTTCTAATTTTTCATTTGAAAACGTCTATGAGGACCAGCGAGGGTTAACAAAAGTTGAGGGTATCAAATATTCGATTTTTTGTCGTTTTGTTGAAACTGATATGAGTAGTTAACTTGGACTAGAACTCAAAGGCCGAATAAATGTGGAAAGAGTGTATACATGTCATGGGAACATCATAGCGGAACCACAGTCAGTGCTGAGGATATTGAAAGAACAGTTTTCCAAGCTGTATAATGGCGATGACGAGCAAAATTCCGCCAGCTATACAGAACCATTCAATTTGGGTGAAGAAGGCCAACGATTCCGATCACCCGACATTAACAAAGTGAAGATAGCGATATCCAAGCTTAATTCAAATAAGGCCGCTGGAGCAGATTGCATAGCAACCGAAATATACAAAGTAGCTGGAGATGCTTTGGTTAGGAGCATGCGCCAGCTCATCTGCAAATTTTGGTCAGAGGAAAGCATGCCTGATGAATAGATCCTCAGCATCGTATGCCCGATCCTCAAGAAAGGAGATCCCCTGAACTGCACAAACTACAGAGGTATAAGTCTCCTTAACATCGCCTTAAAGATTTTGTCTACAGTGCTGTGTGAACGTTTGAAGCCTTTCGTCAGCAACCTGATAGTGTGGCTTCAGACCCGGAAAGTCCACCATCGATCAAATATTCACTCTGTGGCAGATTACCCAGGAACTTCAAATCAATACCTACCACCATAATTGAAAGAATACAGCGTGATGTAGGTGGAGCGTTCGTGAGAATTGAGCAGGAGGCAAGGAAGATGGGTCTAGCGGGTAACGAAGACAAGGCCAAGTCAATGCTGTCAACAAGAAAGGGCACCTAACATCGATGTCTTGGAGCCAATGTCAGCATAGACAGATTTAACTTCGAGTTAAGGACTTTGTCTATCTAGACTCCGCTATCAACTCAGACAACAACACCAGCGCTGAAATCATACGAAGAATCACTCTTGCCAATCGCTGCTTCTTTGGACTTAGAAGGCAATTGAGTAGTAAAGCCCTCTCTCGAGCAACTAAAGTGACTCTCTACAAAACCCTCATCATTCCGGTCCTAATCTATGGCGCAGAGACATGGATCATGACAACATCCGATAAAGACGCGTTGGGCTGCTTCTAGGTTTTTAATTGATTTTTGGTCCTGTCTGCATAAATGGAGATGAAGATTCAATCAAAAACTGTACGAGCTGTTCAGCGATCCTGATTTAGCCAGAAAAGTTAAGGTCCAACGACTTAGATGGTTGGTCATGTAGAGCGAATGGAAAATAATGCTCCAGCTCGTAGAGTCTTCGAATCCAACACGGAAGGACGACGAAGAAGAAGACCGTGACTCAGGTGGAGCACGCAGGTGGTAGAGGACCTAGACCAACTTGGCGTGTGGAACTGGAGACAGCTAGCTAAGAACCGAGCTGGCTGGAGACGTTTGTTGGATGAAGCCCTGGTCCGAATTGGACTGTAGCGCCACAATATGCAAGTAAAGTAAGTTATAGTGGAACAGAAAATTGTGTAACTCCTTTTTTAAACTTCTTATTTATTTTATTTTTTCGTTTGAAAATGTCAAAGAGGAACAGCCAGGGTTAAAAGTAGTTCAGGGTATCAAATATTTGATTTTTTATTCAAATTGTCGAAACTGAAATGAGTAGTTGACCTGGATTAAAATTCAAGTGCCAAAGAAATGTGAAACGATTGTTCATTTCGATTCTTAAGCAGTTAATTTATCAAAAATAAGAAAATAGGATAGAATGTAAGCCCAATGATCATTTTTTGATCAGAAAAGTATAAGATGATGAGAGTGATTGAGAAGGACACCATTTTGAAGGGGTTGCTATCAAGAGAGGGCCAAACATAGGTAGGGAGGGTTGAAGCATCATTCTCGAGCGTCTTTAACATCGATGATGCAAAAGACTGACATGAAGTTTTGGTTCGCGACGGGTCGGCGAATTAAGGAACCGACGAGCTACAGAGGGTTCAAGCATGACAGCAAAGACTCAATAGAGAAAACAGCCCGTAACAGATGGACGGAAAAGTACATACACAGTATCATATATAACAATGAAGACTGAGCACAATGTCTGATTCGAGGTAATAGACCGAATATCATATCATAATTATTAAAATACAAAAAAATACAAAAACGTGCTGAAGGGAAATGGACAAATGGATTCTAATATATGAAAGGGTTCTCTTAACAAACAATTCACTCGCGTTTGTGGAAAGTCTAATTTCGGTTATTTTGTCCAGGTTAATTCCGAGCTCTAGTAACCGAAATGTTTGCGTCACATGAACATATTCATGCAGGATTATCTGACACTGAGGTCAAAAACTAAGAAAAATGGTTTTGACTTCATAACTCTGTGACAAGACCAATCGACCAATAGAATATATTGCTACCAAGAAAATCAAGAATGATGTCGATTTGAAATCGAGAACTGAAGTGGCAACGCTTTCAAATTTCCATGCATTTTCTAAATGCCTGAATCAAAACGCTAGAAAACTCAAACTGGTATCAATATTAAATAGCAAAAATGTCTTCATGTGTTATGTCAAAGACAAAATTCCCAGTTTATTGACAACCAATCCTCCAAAGCGAGGATGTCATTGCTTATTGGATGCGATGCGATTTCTCGAAAGTTTTTTAAAAAGAAAAGGGACAGTGAGGTAGTGAAAAATAAGGGTGCATTCGAATTGTTGAATAAATAAAGTTCCAAGACTTTTACACACTTTCAAATTTATCAATCGGTCTCCAGATTCCTTGAGGTCGTTGAACTGCTTTTGAATCCCTGACCAAGCGTCTTGCATGAATCGCAATTTCTTTTCATCTGAAACCTGCTCTAGACCCTGCTCTAGACTGTTATACTCGTCGTCTAAACGCTCAGCCTTCTCAAAGAACTCAATAAGCAAAGAAACAACATCGACCCGTTTCAATACGATATCCTTAAGCTCGATCCAGTGTTTGTGCAGAGCTTCCGCCTTGCTATCAACATCATATCGCTGCTGTGGACTCAGTGCTTCGAGATGTGATTTAATCGTCTCCAAGAGACTGTTGATCAGCTCGCCTTTGTCCTAGAAACAAAATACAAAAGTTCAATCTATCATCGATCTCAGTTGAAAATTACAAAAATTTTACCTCTAAGTGCTGCATCAGTTCATGATGATGCAGCAAGAAACGTCGGCTCTCTTGTAAATTTCTCCCCAGCGACACAGATTTCTGCAGGAAACTCTGATCGCTGGTCACTAGCCACGACAGCAATTGATTGTATTGCTCGAGAAAATCATTCAGAGCCTGTTCGACACGAACCTGCTCTTCCGTGCTCGTCGAGCAAATACTTTCGATGTAAATTTTTCGATTTTCAATTTCTTCGATAACACGTTTGACACCCTGTGTCTCGGGTTTCGTTCGACCGATCTCATCCAGCAGGCCATACCCCAAACGCAATGGATCTTCAGTAAATCCCCGAACATCTCGTAGAATTTTCGAGAACATGGCGAAGCTCTCGGGAGTGTTGGTAGGGAATTTCACAGTTGACAGCTCGATCTCGAGCTTCTCTAGCACGGCAAGGGTTTTTTCGGCCTTGCCAAAGAACTCCTTCGCTTGCATAAGCCAGTGCTCACGCTGTTCGACAGATTCCAAGTATTCCGTGCAGCCGCTGAGTATGTTGTAGGCTCTAGAACGAGCCTCGTCCCCAGCGAAACATCCTGACGAAACGAGTTTCTCCTCGGCGCAGGTGATCTTCAGAGCACGATCACGCAGAAGCAATGCATTCTGCTTCAATTCGTGATAGTGCTGAAGTTTTCCATTGACAGTGTGCTCACATTCGCCCAGACTAAACGGTGCCGACAACTCATCGCGTTTCTTCATCAGAATGCCTTCAACATCGTCCAGGTCTCTGGTCAAAATCGCCAAAGCCAGACATTGCTCCAGCTGGGTTTTTCTCGTCTGCCAGGCCTGATCCAAGGAATTTCGTCGGTCATGCAGTGCTTCCAGCCACTGCTGGACTTGATTTACCGCTCGCATTGCATCGCGCTTAATGTGATCCGGTCGTGTGTCGAGCGTTTGTAATTTGGTCAGTTCTTGTAAGTTGGTTAGTAGTTCGTTGCCTTCTTTGAGTGCGGCCATGACCGAGGTCAACACCTCGATACGCAGCTGTTTGAATTTGTTGAGAAAGTCCTGAACAGCTTCAACTTCATTTGGGATCATTGTGTCTTTGCAGGCGACTTCGAGCGATGCCATCTTACCCCGACAACTGCCCATTTTCTCGTGGAAATTCGCACAGAGATCAAGCAAATGCTTACGATCGTGAAGGAGCTTGAGAATGTCATCCCAAACGATGTGTAGAGTGTCGGCCATTGCTGTGATGAGTTCGGGATTAATGCGTTTGCTCGTCAGCAGTTTGTCAGCTTTATGGGCGAATTCATCGAGCGGCGTTGGGAGGTTCTGGAAAAGAAGAATAGAGTTACTTGTTGAACACACTGTTCTCATCAATTTTACTCACTTGTACTTTCCTAAGAGTCTCGTCATGTTGCTTCTGGAGCGCTACGGCTTCTTCAATATTTTCTCCGAGTGTCGTTAATCGTGGATCAAGTTCCACAACCTTGATGTAAGTTTTTTCTGGACTCTAGAAAATTATTTAAAATTCAATGTCGTGTAATTTTGTACGATCTCCTTTTTAGGAGACAAAACATTTGCTACAATCTCAGTTAGAGGTTATTAGACCAATTATTTAATTTTTCTCATCTATTACTATTGACATTTTTACAACGATTAAATATTACTCAAGTCTTTTATGGCAAGACAACTTTTAATAATCATGCTCTTCATCAGAGTTGGCTGTTAGTTTTGCTTAACACGAAAAAATTTACAAGTTTTTTTCTACATACACATTTCACTTAACATTTTTCACCCAAGCGTGGAAGTTGAATTGTTTTCCAACGTGTTGGAAGAAAAAAAAAAAGGAATTCTATTTTACAATAGAATGCAAAAATGATTTAAAAATAACTCGGAGGAAAGGCTTGCATACAATAGGAAAGATAGATTACCTCATCGCTATTGTCCAAAGTATAAATATAAATAGACAACTTCAGGGATGGAGGATAGACTATAAAGGCCCTTTCCTAATTTTGTTGTCCCAACATTGTATTTTGTTTTATTCTCAAACCTCTGAAGTGTTGTAGGAAATGAATTGTCGCAATACGATTTGCCTCAAAACAATTCACCGCATAACACTATTCCGAAGCACGCAGTAAATCCTCCCTTTTCATAACAATTTATTCCCTGTCAGTTTAAACTAATGATATGGACATCTGATACGTTTTTCTACCAGCCCAGAATCAATCCAGCCCAAAATCACTTTCCAAAACAAAAATTTTAGGCTACTCGAAATGATGAGAATCATGGAGAACGAAGGAAAATAATTGTTCGTTCAAATTGTTCTCTGCAAGCGGTTGAAATAGAGTTGCGCGACAGCTCTTGAAGAGCGAAGGCCTCAGTGGCTTACTCTCATCAAAAATTCTCTGGGTGCGTGTGAAGAATTGAGGGGACATACAATTTATAGCCGATTCTGAAAGGCAAAGTTGAGAAGCACTTTTTCCTGACAGAATGATACTCTTTTTTGTCAGTTCATCGCATAAGTCAGTGCCCATGAAAAATGAAATAAAAACTATCGGCACGAGTAGGACTCGAACCCACGACGTTCTGCTTAGCAGCCAACGCACTTAACCTTGATTGCAATATGATGCACATGCAATATGACTTCCCTCAAAACAATTCACCGGAAAACGGTTGCCCGCAATAAATCCTGCCTTTTTTCATGACATCTAAAACGTTTTTCTACCAGCCCTGAACCAAGCCAGCGCAAAATCACTTTCCAAATCAAAAATTTTAGGCTACTCGAAATGATGAGAATCATGGAGAACGAAGGAAAATAATTGTTCGTTCAAATTCTTCTCTGCAAGCAGTTGCTTTGTTTGAAATTTAGTTGTTTCAAATTGAATGTGATGTAGCCCTTTTTTCAATCTTCAAAAACACGAAAACTTTCGACGGAAGAATCCAGCCCTGGAAACCAAAATAAACAGAAGTTCTGACTGACTGGCAGATATTGTTCCAGTCCAGAGTGAGTGAAGTATTTTAAGCACACACATGTCGGTTTGCAGTTGTTGCGATTATCGCAAAATTGTTTAGAATGAATTTGTTTTGTTTGTCTAATGCAAAACCATTTTGGTTTTTGGCTTGATGCATGTCGTTTTGGATTGGCAAAAAGCTGCAACACAAATTGAACTGTTGGGCCTTCGCCAAAAATGTTTGATGTAATTTAATACTTTCTAAAAATAAGGAAGGTACTTGAATTCTTCAAATTTGTTCTATTTGACTGGAATGTGTGATTTCCAAAATGTATTTTTTGCAAGGCAGGGCAGACAAATGTTGTTGTTTGAAACATGATACAAGTCTATCAGTCGATCGGGAGAAGAAGGGTCTGTTTGCATATCGACTGCTTTTGATGCTTGACAAGCTGTTAATCATGTGATTCTACCAGAAGTCATAAATCACATAAATATGTTTCAAATTCCACATCCGATCATGTCCCCCTATTTATCTTTCTGTATCACTATTTCTAGCTTACATCTAACGGCTTCTATCCATAAATGGCGCAATCTGACCTTCATTCATCGTGATTGTCTACACCCTGATAGCCAGGCGGTACACATCACATTTTGTTTCGCTTCTAAATACAAAAAGAAGAGGAAAAAACACTCAACGACATGAAAATATCCAAGAAGCAAAACAAAAACAAACAACTCACAATCATGGCAAAAAACTATGCTTCCAGTTACCGTACAGACGGTTCTACTTGTCTACCGTGTTTTTTGTGATGTTTGCCCCAGAGAGAAACTTGATTTCCATAGGAGGCAAGGAATTCATGTTCAAGAAGCTGTGACGGTTGGTTTAAACATTAGAAGACATAACAAACAGCAGCAACATGTTGCTAACGATATGAGAAGCATGATTGGTTGTTTTATGATTGCCAAGTGGGGGGAAAATATATTTCATGGAATTTTTATGAAACGAAAAAATATAAGAAATGTGGTTTCTTGAAGTGAAACAAGCATTTCATTTGCACTTTCTTTTTCGAAACAAGATCATGTCGATAGCAAAAAGTTATTACAGAGATGGTGATCATGTCAATGAATCATTTTCAAAACATTCTGTAGTGTTAGCCAAATGGGATTTCGCAAATATTCCTCACGTATTCGAATCGAGAACGAGCGCCCAGTCGCTTAACCCCTTGGGGTCAAGTTATGCAGTCGTTGAGTCTATGCCAAGTGGACTCAGGCGACACACAAAATATCGATTAATGTCCCTCTGGAACAGAGACTTAATGTCTTTTGTAGAAAAGGTGGAATTCACCCGCGAAAAAAGGTTGGTACAGACTTTAAACCAAAGAGCTCTTCTTACTTAAATATCATTGGTGAAATTCCCCTAATACATGTTTTGTTGATGGCGCTGCAAATCGCAAACTAATTTGCCTCACATCGCCGCATGGACTAGATAAAAACAAAACAAAACAACACAACCCTGCTGGCGATCGGTTGAGTCACTTAGCGTTGATCGACATGCGGCTGATCGAATTTCATCCGCGACAACACACCAACTGTGCACTACAATTTGTGTTGGTTTATATTATGTGCGGATGCAAACGCAGCATATCGCCACGGTGCGGCTGCTTGGCGTTGTTGTGAAGCGAGAAGGTTGCGGGTGATCAGTAGTGATCTTTTTATTTTTCTTGGGAGTTGGTCTTGGATGCGGTTGCGATCGTTTTGTTCTGTTTGAAATGCGTGTTAAAAGGCCTCATGGACGAGTGACGCGAGACGTGACGCATATTAGCTGCAACAGCCTAGTGATGCCGAATGAAGTGTGGACTGAAATTCAATTGGCAAACGCAGTTTGCCGATAGCTCTTTGGTCCATTAATGGGGCACGCTTTGTAGTCTTGTATATTTTGTCTGTCAATCGGTATTCAAACGATCGCATTTTGGGTCATTTGGATTTTGTTCAACAGCAAATGACTCAGATTTTGTGCATTTTTGGTATTCAGAGTGAAATGATTTAAATATTTGAACAATTTGTATAGCTGATGTAGACGTTTTTTGACAGTTTTATGGAATGATCGTGGGTGGGTGTCTCGGTAAATGAACTGTCGATCGATGAAATTTGTTTGAACTTTTGGAGATTTTGTTTATTTTGAATTTGAGTTGCGTATGGGGCCAAAATGTTCCTAAAAGTCACAGATTCACGATTTTTGAAGCTGTCATGTCAAAGACTTCTTCATAGGAACTTTCATCTTTTCCTTCTTTTATTGAAGTAACAAGACTCCATCTCGAGAAAGGGCATACAAACTTTTTTCCATTTCATTAACTGTGTCAGTATATCAAGACAGTTTACGATAAACAAGCCTTAACGTTACTTGACTCAGCACCGGAATGCAGTGAACATATTTTTAAAAAATCGCAAAAAACGTAGTCTATTGCACACGTCAATGCAATACGCTTTGATGCACCAGTCTGCCGCTCCAACTCAACAAGTACTGTCTGACCACAAAAATGCAAATACACAAAACCTTGAGGAAGCAATCTGGCCCTACCACCACCCTCGCCTATCAACACGAGGACAGAAGACACTTTGCCTCTGAAAGCTGGGCGTATCAAATTTCCGCAATGCATTCATAAATCCTGTGCTCGCTTTGCCCTTCCAACCCAATCCGAGAAATTTCATATAGGCCCTCCGATATTATGGTCTCGTTTTATTGCCGCAAAACTTTGTTGCTTCGCTGCCAACTAAGATTTTCCACAAGATAGCTCTCGCGAGATGAATGGTATGGAGCGCGAGTTGAAAGGTTAAACATTTATTTACCGCTCTTGGTGGGGCTGTAGGAGAGAATCTATAATCATTTTTTGTGATGGGCGAAAGTTAACTGCAATTACAGCAGCACTATAATTTGCCAATGAAGTCGAGCGAGAGGCCTATTGAAAGGCTTGCAGAGATCGTTGTGGCCCAGACTCCACGCATTGAGAATACCTTCAGAGGAGGCATTTTTATGAAGTAGCGCTTGCAGCATTGGTTGTCGAACATGTTGATGGCTAATTTTGCTTTTGGATGGGTACTGAGATTTGTTCATAGTCCGGGAGGTTGAGTTTCTTTTCCAATAAGAGTTTTTAAAGGATTTTTAGAGCTGGCAACTTGAAGGAAATGACTATTGAAGGAGCAGCGGGAAGGTAGGGATGTAAAATATGATATGATTGCATGTTCGCCTCTACCATGACCTTAATTATTTATTATCAAGAAGTGACCAGTCGATAATGATGCTCCATGGAGCAAATTGCCCGACGCCGACACGGTATACGTGGAAAATAATTGCCATGTGAATTATTTTCATGGTCAGCGCAATTTGTTGAGGCAATAATGAAAATTTGTCGAAATTAAATGTGAAAATGGGGTTTTTGGAGAACATGTGTGAGGGCAAGTCCATTTTTAAGAAAGTGAAGTGATTTTTCTCTCCACAGCTGCACCTGTCTTGGATGGGTGAAGTCAAGTAGATTTTTATTATTTCTTTCAAACGAGATCAATCATTGAAACAAGAAAAACACTAGATTGTTCAATTGTTGCAGCAACATTTGGCAACTTCATTGTGAATTGATCTTAAAAATTTACGCGCAAAACTGTTTACCTACATACCTGCCGCCGATAATAAATTAGCGGATGAAAAAAAAGAACCAAAATACGCAGCCGAAATTAGAACGAATTTAGAACAAAAAGTAACAAAAAAAAAAAAAACGCAACAAACCAAACCCAAAACCAAACAACGTAAACATTTAAATTTAGAAAATCATTCATTTCACTTTTATGTTTTTTTGTTTTTTTACTTTTTCAAGTTTCGTGTGTAGTTTTCGTTCTTATGTTTGATTTGGATTTTGCAATAGGAAAATATAAATTCTCTTTGGTCTTAAAAGAAAATTGGAAAAGCGAAAGGGAACATTAAATCGATCGCGCAACTAGTTTGAGTATGTTAATTAAAATTACAAAATTAGCTTTGAAAAAACATAAAAAAAATTGTTGCGAGGTAAATGGAGAAACATTATTTTCTGAGTTCTCTAAAGTTTTGCTCTTGTGGGCTCTGGTGATGAAGTCATTCCTGGTTCTATTAATGGAGAATGAGGTTCATTTAGTCGGAAAAATGTTGCAGTTTTATTTTTAACGATTTTAGAAAATAGTTAAGAGAGTTGTTTAACATGGGAAACGCATTATAGAGAAGGTCATTGTAGTTTACAATTTTAATTACTTCAATCAACTTATTCATTGGATTCACACCTTAAAATAAAATGAGAATGACAAACGCTAAAGGAAATTGCATCGACATTTTAAAGCAAATTTATCTGTTGAGTTCGTTGTAGTAAGAGGAGTATGCTCAACGTTTTCAAACATAAGAGGTAAACCTAATAAGCCTACAGGTTCCTTGAACGCATTCAGGTCATTCGACTATAAATGCTGGTGTGCCTCAGGGTTCCGTTTTATCTCCGGCACTCTTTTTTATTTTTATAAATTATCTCTTTTCTGTAACTTCTAATCCAGTAAATTGTTTCGCTTACGATAGTACTCGTAGCTTATTCGTTTTTCGACACACATCACTCCTTTTCGGATGTGGAACAGCAATGTCAAAACATGTGGCTCTACGTCTTATCTATAAAACTTACTTACTTAACCGGCTCACAATCCATGAAGGATCTCAGCCGGAGATACTGCAGCCTTCCATCGGGAACGGTCCCTCGGTACTGTAGGTTCGGTCTTCCTTGTCGTCTCGAACCTGGGGGCTGCGATGAGAAGATTTTCTTGGTTCGAGCGTTGTCGTCCATTCGCTGGATGTGGCCGAGCCAATGTAGTCGCCTCTTCTTGGCTCTCTAGACTACATCCACATCTTGGTACAGCTGTCCTCATTCACTTCAAGACCAACGAGTTTCACTGGTTCTTCAATCGCTGTGAAGGCCTCAAGCACAGCTCTCTTGGACCAATGATGATTTGTTGAAGATGGTTTTTTCCATGCTCACACCTACCTTGCGCACTATCTGCTCCAGGACAAGGTTGAAGAAATTATATGACAGCGAATCTCCTTGTCTAAACCTCGCATGTTTGAAACAACTCAGATGAGCTGCACACTGAACTGCGTATTGTTAAGCGTCATGCGGAACGGTTTGAACGCTCACACAGTAAGTTGGATAGGATTTTGTATGCAACATTAAGCAGGGATATGTCTCGGTAGTTTTTGCATGACAATAGATCGCCTTTTTCGTAGATCGGCCATACGGGGAGCTTTTCGACCAGTCAGCGGGCATGCATTCTTCCTCCCCCACTTTGTTGATGACCTGATGCATGCGGTCCATCAAAACAACTCCTCCATATTTTAAGAGTTCTCCAGGTATGCCATCCAACCCGGTGGACTTGTTATTGTTTAGCTTTTGCATGGCTCTTTCTACCTCTTCTGTGCTGGGGGCTGGGACTGGGTTTTCATTAACTGGTCTTGCTTCTCTTTCGTCATTGGCGCACTCTACATTATGCGCATTCAGCAGCTGTTGGAAGTGCTGCTTGAAAACATCTACAATTCCTTGTGCTTCGGTGACTAGGCTTCCTTCACTTTCGAAGAGCCTGTGTCTCGTTTCAGAAGCTAATTGCTTCGACCTTTTAAAGAAACGTCGCGTCGGGTGTTGTTCTTGGCCCGTGACTCTTCTAGATCTTTGAGTTGAGAAACCGCGGATGCTCTTTTCTTCCTTCGCAGGGTCTTTCTCTCATTTCTCCTTTTTTTTGGTACTCTTCTCTTGCTGCTCTTGTTTTCCGTTGAAGCATCTGCAAACGTGTATTTTCCATCTCTCTTTTAAATAATGCGCATTCATCATCAATTTACGGATTCTTTTCCGGGGGTGGCTGGTAACCCATGGTGGTCTCGGATTCATTTTAAATTATTTCGCGATATTGGTTCCACAAGTGTTGAAATCTAAGATATTTGGGAACCTTGCCGGCGGAGAGTCGCTCACTCAAGCGCTCACTGTAGTCTCTGGCTCAAAACTTAGCTACTTCCAGAAAGTGGTCAGAGTCGAAATTTGCTCCTAAGACATTTTCCTAGTGCACGTTCAAGACGTTGGATGCGTGCTTTGCGCCGATCAGCACATATGGTCGATTAAATTAGTGGTTCGACCTTCCGGAGATCGCCAGGTTGCTGCGTAGATCTTTTTTCTTGGAAACCTAGTGCTCTTATCACCGTATTACGAGTACATAAAAATAATATCCGTCCAAAGCGTGTAATGCCCCAACAAAAAATCGAATTGATGTGCATTTGCAGCAAATATGCAAAACGTCAAATACTGGATACATTTCTATTACTTTGCAACTTTGGTAGAACTAAGGACAGTGAGTTATATTTTATGCAAACAAACCAATAACAAATAATTGACCACAAATCATTTCAAAATGGTCATATGGTTGGTTCTTAACATTATTATAGAACTCCAAATACAGCTCCACATTTATCTTGTTGCTTAGATCCAATAAAATTGTTCAGACAAACGCAAAACAATTTCGTTTAACTTTAAGTAAAGAATCAAACAATGAATGTTCTTAATGCCATATTCAATTCCCGCTGTAGACATTTTAATGTGTCTGGAAAAATAAATAAACATTCTGTGAATGTCAATAAATTAACATCTGTTGGAAGCAAGTTTTGAAATGTTTAACAAAAAACAAGATTATTAGAATTTGTGAAATCGTTACTTCAGAGTATGAGATCACATCGAAAAAATTTAAAAAATTTGAATTCGAAAACTGAAAACGTTCAAATTCAAAAATTTGTAATTTAACAATGGAATTTAATTAGGTCACACTCGTGCCTTAATAGACTTTATTCATTACAACTATTTGTCAGACACCAGAACTCATTTCAACTCAAAAAACTAACAAAACACTTGTATTGACAAAAAGTACGTATACGCCGTGGTGACCCAAAGCTTTTAAGGTTGTTCTGACGCTAAACTGTGTATCAAATTCAATGAAACAAATTACTTAAGTATTAGTTGAAAGCACCTTTTCGTCATTAATCTCTGAAACTACTCTCTTAACAATCTTAACACGTTTTCAATTGAAACATCTTTACCAACATTCCAGCCACTCTAATGGAGAGGTGCAAAGCAATCTCCCAAATGATTTCAATTAATTTCCACACTCATACATCCATTCACAAAAACACGTTCCCGCCATAAATCCATCTGTAGAATGCCATTAACTACGATATTAATTTTTCTATCAAAACGTCTACTAATAACTTCGAAACGATTAATTGTAAATCCTGACTCTAACCACCATTGCAGCACTAAATAGCACTTCTTGTATGAAATTCCAGAATTCCTGCTTCTCTACAGCCGAGGTAATACTCTTTTTTAATCCGGTTTTACTTTTCTTCATCTACAATCCCGCCAGATTCAAAAAAGCCATTAGTTACAATTTTTATCTTCATCACTGTGTCACTTTTGGCCTCTCAAATGCGCCACAAGCCACAGTGAATGGAGTATTAGCAAATTCTTTTGATCTCCTCGTGTATTCCGGATAAAATTTGATAAAACTTAAATGAATAACACAAATGAACTGTAAACCTGAGTTTTAGCCCTCATTATCTCGACATGACATCACCCGCCAATACTCGTGTCAGAAAAAAAAAATGTATCTCACAAAATTGCGAGTAAACAAAAACAAACAGACAAAAAAAGAAGCCAAACAACAAGCCTATCATTAATATTATGAATTCATGGTCGCTTGGGCTATTAAATATATCAAACGATACGACGGACGACACGCCGTGTAAGAATCAGGTTGTGCAGGTTCTTGTCCTAGGATTTTTCATAAAATTTGTCGTTTTGTCGAACAGAGACGTCTGGTAATCTAAATATGTAAAATTATTTAATTGCTGCTGTAGTCGAAAGACACATTTTTTGCGAAAGAACATTTTTTCCTTTGCCAAATTTACTACTTTTACGATCTTATAAAAATCATCTTTTGAAATGAGGTGTAGGTCTTGTTTTGGCAGGTTTAATTATTTTAAAAATTTCAGCCAAAAAAGTGGGACAAATCAATTAATTTTAAATATTTAGACGTAATTGAGTTCAAAATTCGTTTGTTACTAAGAAAAACATGAATCACGTAATTTTTAATTAAATTGACTTCAAATTGAAAAAAGGCTAATTTTTGTTTGATTTATTGTTTTAAGGTAATAAGACTCATTGTGGGTTAAATTATGCATAAAATAGTAAACTTTCGAATGATGACCAGAGTGCTCATGAGCACACACTCACAGTGAGGCCAGGGCAACGTCACAGTGCCATTTCGAATTTAAGTAAATTTTTGTTATAAAATTGAGAGGAAAAAGTAAAAGTGCTTTTTTTTTTGGGATTCGTTATGAATACTAAACAGCTGATGACTTAAAATGATGAATTGAGTTGCGACGAAGGTAGATTGAAGTTTTCTTTTAATAGATACTTTGCCCTATCATAAATAAGTAAGTACGTTGCTGGCAGTCGGTGTCTGGAGGTAAGAAATTAATTATTATTCAACTGACGTAACTCGAGGTTTAAGACAAATAAATTGTAAGTTGGAGTTGATAAATGTGATTTTGAATGAAAGGTAAGATTATTTTTGTCTCGGATGACAAATTTTATTGCAAGTTAAAAACTTAGCCTAGCAAATAAAAGCAAAGAAATATAGTCGACGATATTTTATCGTTTTGTTGAAGTTGATTAGTGATACAACTATTTTTTAAGGCTAAAAGACTACGTTTCCAACCTCATCATTTTTTTAACGAAAATAAACAGACTATATTCCTTAATACCCAACAAGCTTTGTGTTTCAAGATTTTTACGGACTTAACTTCTAAAATTTGTCCATGCCTCTTTAAACATGGTTTGCTGTTGCCGGTCTTGTGTGCTTTTTTCTTACAATAAAGTTATTGTACATAACAAAACGCGTTTCCAGCGAGCTCGGTCCCTGGCTAGCTGTCTCCATTTTCACCCGCCAATTTGGTTCAGATTCTCTACCACCTGTGTGCTCAACCTGAAACACGGTCTTCCTCTTCTGCGACGTCTTTCCGGGTTGGATTCGAAGTCTCTACGAGCCTGAGCATTGTTTTCAATTCGCTCTACATGACCCAACCATCTAAGTCGTTGGACCTTATCTTTTTTGGCTAGGTCAATGTCGCTGAACAGCTTGTACAGTTCTTGATTGAATATTCGTCTCCATTTTCCATTTATGCAGATTGGGCCAAAAATCACTCGAAGAATTTTTCTCTCGAAGCAGCCCAAAGCCTTTTCATCGGATGTGGTCATGGTTCATGTCTCTGCACCACACATAAGGAGCGGGATGATGATGGTTTTGTACAGTGAAAGTTTAGTAGTTCGAGAGGTGACTTTACTATTCGATTGCCTTCTAAGTCCAACGAAGCAGCGATTGCCAAGAGTAATTCTTCGTTTGATTTCAGCGCTAGTGTTTTTGTCTGAGTTGATAGCGGATCCTAGGTCCTTAACTACCTCGAAGTTAAACATGTCAATGCTGACGCTAGCTTCAAGACGTCGATGTTGGTTGTCCTTTCTTGTTGACAGCGTTGACTTGGCCTTGTCATCGTTAACCGCTAGACCCATGTTCCTGGCCTCCGCTCCGTCTCAAGACTTACAAACGCTCCAATGACATCACGAGGTAAGCTAATTACAAATATCTATTGCTGTCAAATTCAGTTCCTTTGTTTGGAAATTTTGTTGTTTAGTTCTACAAATTTTGGCTGAGCCATTTCGGAGAAGTACAAAATGTACAGACGAATAACGAGTCGTTTCAAAGCCTGTTCTCTCCTCCCCTCTCCCCTTCTGTTATGTTATGTACGAAATTGTTAGATTTTTCAGTTTCCAATTGGAAAATTAAATAACAATATGGTTGGAATAGAAAGACTTTCTGTAAGAAAAATTTCTTGTATTTCTGCCTTTTTTATCGGTGTAACATTTGCCCAGAAAAAATCCTACATTTTTCCCTCTTTTTCGTCACTCATAGTTATGAGAATTAAAGAGAACGAAATATGGTACGTTTTTCTATTTTTTAAATAGCCCTGAACTAGGCCACAGTCTTTTTCAAAAAAAAAGAAATTTAATGAGACATCAAACGCTGAGAATCATGGAGAACGAAGCATTAAAATTCTTCGTTCAAATAATTCTTTTGAAATTCATTAATTTGATTCGAGGATTTGCATCTGAAAACTCACCGGCTGTATGCTAAAAAAAAACAATGCATCATAAAATTTGTTTAAGTAAATAATTCAATATCTAGAAAGTCCATCTAATTGAATAAATCTTCAAATATTTGAAAGAACACTTACAGAGTGACCCACTTTTTGTCACTTAAACTTAACTGCAAGAGCAAAGCTACGAAAACAGCTGCAATCATCAGTTTTAAATGACACACGAACAAATTTTCAAGTAAGCGCATAAAACAAAATCCCGACAATGTCGTGAGAGATTATTGTCTCGCCGCCATATCGACGTTGAATTCAACGTCCGTCGCGTCGTCTTTGCATTCAGCGATCCATCACGACCGTATGTGACATATATTTTAAGTATTTTTCTTTTTTTTCGAATATTACCTGTGCAACATCATCGTCACCTGCACTGTATTCTATGTATTCTAGCGAGACAAACCTGGGAGAAAAACATTATTTGAATTGAGGTAGAGCGAATTTGAATGTGGCAATAGGTTATTGTACTTCAACCTTGCATCACAAAATAAGTGTGTTAATTAATTTGTTTTGTTTATTTCATTCTTTTCAATATTTATTTTTACACAAAAACACAAATTTAAAATGAGACAAAAATTCAATAGACTGCAGTTGAATTGAAATTGAATTGATGACAATTTTACGAATAAATTTAGAAATGTTTGTGCAGCTTTCATTTTCTAATTTTTTTTGACAAATTGCGTCATGATCATTAATGGACGAAAATTGTGCTTTGAGATCATTGTCTTTATTTAAATTAGTTGTTCGTTCAATAAATGAACATTCAACAGCCAAAAACTGACCAAATGACTTTTGTCATTTCTAAAGGTGAGTTATGTCTTTTTTTGTATTTTTGGTGGATTTGGTGACGATAAAAAAAAGGAACATACAGAGGTTGAATTTTGCAACTGGAACTTGGGAGTGGTTTTGAATAATAATGTGTCACCGTGCTGTCTGTGTCACGATTTGAATTTACATCATTGTTATGTTGTTGTTTGTTTAACTGCAGGTAGAGTTACGTTACACAATTGTCATGTAAATGGAGCTTTATGTTTTCTTGTGAACATGACAAACTCCAGAGAACCCTTTTTGCTATCGTGATTGATTGACTCGAGGTTGAAGTCTTATGCAACAAACTGACAATCTGTTAATGCTTTACTCAGTCCTTACGATGCAAACAGTTTTTACTATAGAGTTCTCACTTGATCTACTAAAATCATCATCAACAAATATTCCCAGCCTCAACCGCCTAATTACTAACTCGAATTTCTGTCGATTAAAATCTCATCTTTCTCCAAAATAGTGGAACAGAAGCTTGTGGAACAGTAAAGTACTTTCGTCATTAGATATGTAGTTGAGTTCTTAAGCCCATTCAAGTACAATTACTCTGTACTTTACATCAGCACAATATCAGTACCAGTATCAATGCTTGCCTGATTGAGTACAAGTACTCCTACGAGAGAGTATAGGACTTGAACATACTGTAGGGGATTGCTACTGATACCTCTACTCATGAAGCAAGTAAGTACTCATAAGTAGCAACGAAACTTAAAATTAACAATCCTTGTTTTTTCTGTTTAACCTTCAAATAGGAGAATATCAAGACTTTTCAAAGCACGTCAAAAAAAAAAGAATTCTCGTAAGGTACACTCGTTAAAAAAAAGTAACTGTTCACTGGCTTATTTAACCATAACCATGCATGCCAGCCTCAATTCAATTTGTTTTTCTCTTTTCTTGTACTACCATCTAATTACCAACAATTAAAAATTAATCTCAACAAACCTTAATTCACTGATATTGCACCGAAGACCGAATAAATTGCCTTTCATACGCAAGTAGCCATTATGCAGCTTCGTGATAAAGATATACTTAGTTTAATGATTGCATTTTAATTCATGGTTGAGGTAAAACTTTGTCGGTGGTATCGAAGAGTTACAGTCCAGTTCGAGTGGAGATCTTTTCAGTTAAAAATTTCTCTGTTTGCGCTTTCAAATGGAGAATGGCACACAAGAGAACCCAAAGCTTCTAGAGTCAAACTGATGTAAGCTTCATTAAACAACCTTACCTCTCCAACTATAGCCTCTTACTGGCTTTCTACATCATTTCTTGTCCGTTTTGAATTCGGTATTTTCATAAGCCTCCCGAAGGCAGTTGAATCTGAGTTTGAGAATACAAACAGCCCCCGAAACCATTGTAGGCCAACGCACGCTTTCTGATTTATCAGAGATAGCGGTAGAAGAATTAAAACGTTAAACAGCCGAAAGCCATTTCGAAACTAAACAATTAGGAGATTGAAAAGGTCCGAAAGAGGGAGTTATATCGTGTCTGTTGACAATAAGAGATGATCGATTCTTTTGGCCAAACGAACCCGGATTTCTTTACGTAAGTGATTTCGCCTGCAGATCAAATGTAGCCACGATGGCAATTAAGCGGCAACATGTCTAACAATTTTATATGCAGATTTAGGTTCCCTAATTGTACGCGATGACTGTGGCCAACTGTGCACGAGTTGCGAGTCTTGAGGGAAATGGAATTCCGCATGCCAAGGAACCATTTGTTTTGAATCTAAGCTCTCCAGTCTAGAGGAGATTTGTGTCTTGTGTGTTTTAATAGAAATGATGTTGCATGATGCCACATCTATAGTGCGTTCTCGTCTCGAGACTCGTTTAAAGTGAATCGCTTGAAATGGTGAAGTGGTTCGTTGGCAGCTTTTAGTCGCCGATCTTGCAACATCAGCACATCGCAGATTATTCTTGTCTTCGCTGCTTTTTAATGGGATAAAGTTGACTGTTTGTTTCTACTTATAATCGTGCAATTCTTGCCGACGAAAAAAAAAACTTCCTGACAAGACTAACATGATGTAAGATTCTACACGCGAATGCAAACGCGTTCATAAATCTGCATGTAGAATTAGATATTCACTCCAACTCGCGACTATTTCTATGGTGGAGCGGTAACGGTGGGGCACATCAGTCACATCCAGGGACTGGAGTAAGTAACGACCTGCGGCACTTTTTCTTCTTCCTTTTGGCATAGTCCAACGTCGTAATGAGAAAGCAAACTTCCAAGATATAAAAATCGCTTCATTAAAATTGTGACATTTTAATGGAAATAATACAGGAATGTTACTCTGTCTGTCATGACGACACGCCGGGCTTTGATGATTTGAAAGGTACCTAAGACAAGGCAGTTTTAAGCGTTGAGGTTGAACCATAAAACGTCCGGTTTATTGCTGGTACCCGGAACAATCCAAAGATGCACAACGCTAGCGCATCGATCTTCTGTCTACAAAGTTCCATTTCCTATAGAAAATTGTTAAACATATAGAAGGCTCCTCAACATTCTTAGGCGAAATAGAGAGAACAAGTTTGGGGGCGAAATGCATAAGTAGGTACATGTTGCTTATGCAAATTGAAATCACACATGCGTGCATGAGTTGGCTATAAATTCTTTCGTCTGGATTGACATCAAGATTCAGACAGTCCAAAGGCATTTCAAGCCTTAAACAAACTTGTGGGTGCTGCCAGCATAAAATTCGCCAAGAGAGTGATGTCTGATATGCAATTAAAGTGCTTAAAGCAATTCTTCTTTGAAGCTAGTGGAAAGTTTTTAATTGCATTTAGAAAATGCGCACACATTTCAGCTTTTCATTACCCAGTGCACTCTGGCAGATAGACGCTTAAAGAGAATAATGCGTCTTCATCTCGTTAGCGATTGAAAATCAGAGCAAGACGAATGTATGCTTAGATTCTTACTGACATTAATGTCTTTTCTATTTGGGTCACTGGGCATTAAATTTACACGAGACACGCGGAAAACAACGCGTTAATCAGTTCCAATCCAAAAGAGATTTTTATATCGTTTTGTGCTCATCGTAAAATTTTATGATTTTTTCGTCTTCAAATTGGCCAAAGAGTTTGCATTGCTACGAATGCGATGATACATCGAGATTTTTGCTTTCCCAATCGATGAATACGAAATCGACTTGAAAATGATTCATAAAAAAAAAATACAATCTCTTCGAAAATCAATGCTAATTTTAGAAATGTTGTTTTAGGAAATTGTTTCAGTCTTGTACCAAAATTATCAATTTAATATCCTACTTGAAGATTCGAACAAACTATAAGTTTGGTAGAAACTTTCAAAAAAGCGAAGGTGGGTAAAATTCTTTTTTTTTTTAAGAAAATGACTACGTATATTTTCTGCAGATGTTGAAAAAAATTTCAAGTTAAATAATGTAACATTTCAAAAAATCTAGGTTCAACTCAATGACTACCGGAAAATGCTTCTTAAAGTGCAACTGTTTTAATGTTTCTTCTTGC
Organism: Sphaerophoria taeniata; assembly: GCA_943590905.1. NCBI lineage: Eukaryota > Metazoa > Arthropoda > Insecta > Diptera > Syrphidae > Sphaerophoria > Sphaerophoria taeniata. The sequence continues at coordinate 152,157,732 of OX016541.1, forward strand.
CATAAGCAATACAAATCATTTCATTTGCCCAGGAAAAAGCCTTCCTTTTTTCATGAGAATCTACTCCTTTTGCGTCACTCAAAGTTATGAGAATTAATTAAATCGAAATCAGGTACCTTTTTTTGATTTTTCTAACTGCCCTGAATTAGGCCACACCTTTAAAAAAAAAAAAAAACAGACATATTTTATGAGACATCAAATGCTGAGAATCATGGAGAACGAAGCATTTAAATTCTTCGTTCAAATAATACTATACAAGCAATTGTTTGTTTTGTTTTCTTTTTTTAATGCAAAGTTATTGAAAATATAGTAATTTTTACACTAGAAAAGAAAACTGGGTCGAATTCTTAAAATCTGACTGTAAATTTCTTAAAGAATCATCCCCATATGTAATTCGATCAAAATTCTGGATGAAATTGATTTCATTTTTTAAGATCATAGCTGTCTATGCGTAACCCGGTGATGTAATTGCCGAAAAGAATTAGGTGTCAAACATTTTCTTTTAAAGTTTGTTCAACACCAGACAACAGACTCTAAATTGTGGGGTGAAATAGATCGAATGGAGTATGGGGGCGTTTTTTGTGTTTCTATTCTTAAATGTGTACGTAATTGCAAGTACTTCTTCTTGATAAATGAAAATAAATCGAAGTGAAATTTGTTCTTGAAATCGAAAAAAAAACAGTCTTTTGAGTTTTTCAATTTTCCATATTGTTTGAATTGAAATAAATTGCATGAGTAAGAAAGAATGCGAAAAGCATGTTTCGGCAATATTTTTATTTTTAATTCTTAAGTTTTTGTTTATTTTTGGAACAACATGTGCAGCTCATTAATATGAAAACGACAATCGACAAGTACTTTTGAATTCAGAAACATTTTTCATATTCATTAGTAATTTATGTTTCAAAAGCGTTTTCAAAATAGCACAGTCCTTTGAACATGTGCAAAGTTGCATACAGTTAAAAAAAAAGTTCAATGTCAACAATTGAAAAAAAAAACGTATTCTCTTTTGAATTGGAAAAAATGTTTTCTTTTAAATTTTTGTGTTGTTGTATGAATTCCCAACCGTGCGCGTGGTTCAAATTTTAGCAAATGGCTTGGCCACGGGTCAATTTAGCATTTCTAATTTCACTAACAAAAATAACATCCCCGTCATCACTAAAAAAGAAGAAACACCCAAAAGCAAACCATTCACGCGAGCATCAAAACATTTCAAATTAAAATTAATTCAATCAAAAATTCTACTCTCACGGCCACACACTTCATTATTGGAGTGACCTTGAGAAAAAATTGTCGTTTTCTATTCTTCCCGAACTGAGGTTGTAGCAAATGTTTGTTTTATTTTTCCGATCAAAAAATTGTTTCCAAAAGAGAAAACAATTCAAGTGAAAAAAAATCTTACTTGCAAAAGTGCGATCACCATTTGAATTGGTCCACTGCGTACAACAACGGTTCCGATGGTTGTTGCTCGAACTGCTGTTAGTCCGTTGCTGTCATTATCGCGCGAATAATACGAATTAAGCGGTGAATCCATACTTGCAGCTTTGGCTTGTTTCAATAACCGTGAAATCTTTTATGGCACACTGCGCTGCCGGTCCGGGTCAAGATATTCCTCTTGCTTGTTTTTTTCTTTTTTTATTTTCTTAGCCCAAATCAGGTATTTCGCAGGCTTCCTTTTGAGTTTGCTCAAAAATTCACACACACAAAAAAATGTTTGCTATTCAGTATCCTGAAGCAAGGTATTTATGGGTTTTCAAAAAAAAACTTGCACAAAATTCGGACAGAAGAAAAAATTCGTTTCGCACAAAATTTCAAGACGCCCGTAGCAGCGAAGCAGCTTCTTCTGCGAAAAATGACTTCATTTGATTGCGTGTTTTCAATTCTGTTTCGTATTTCTATTTTTATTTAAATTCACAAATCGAAGAATAAAACACGATCCACAAACAAAATAAATCGATGCGCGATTTGTTTCGCAAATCTAAACGGGGTAGAAAAAGGTGAAGGTGCGAAATGATGGGGTTGGATCACTTTCTATAGGATTCCCGGAGCCAGTGTGTCGATAACGATCACTCTCAAAATATTTCAAAAATTATGTAAATAGTTGTTTATTTTTTATATTTTTTGCTATTGTCAACAAAAAATACACAAAACGCCGCAATGTCGCACGATTACGAGAAAGACTCTGGCATTGAAACTGATCGTTCAAAATGTAACAATAACTTTGTTAGTTTTTTTTTCCTGTATTGTATTTAAATGTGATGTAGGTATCTGCCAGATCGTTATAAAGTTTTTCGTTCAAACTATTGGAGGCGCACGATCATCACACGCGCGATTCACCGACGAGACTAACTCGCAGAGTTTTTATGCTTGGATTGATCACTTGGCAGCGCCAAGCACACACCGACCGGTAGCGGTGGATGTGTTTATACTTTTCTAAGTCGATGTGTATCTGAAAGATTACTCTTTTGGTTTTTGGCTGAAATAATGGCCAAGACCGATCGGGATAGAATTTAATATGCCATAGAATCTAGTACCGAACAAATGCCAGAGAACTCGCATGAGTGATTTTTGTAGCAGAGCATTGGCTGATTTATTTTTTAAAAGAGAATTCGCATAACGATACTAAGAGAAATTTTGATACTGAGAAGCGGGATTCACCTGTTTACAGTAGAGGCTTCAAAAAGAGGCCTTACTTTTGTTATGTGGATTGTGGACTTCGCACAAAAGTTTCAATTGATTTTTAAGTTGAAATTTTGATTTTGAACATTATTTTCGGGTACAGATAAATTTTATGAATAAAGTTCTGTTGAGTTTAAGTCAGAATAAAAAAATTGATTCACAACTAAGAAATTGGTAAGGAAATTCTAAAAATATTAAACGATGTATTTCAACAGTGTTAGCTTTCTAAAACAATGTTTAAACCTGTTCTGGGGAACCAACGTAGCAAATCAGTTTAGGGTCAAATATTTTGACGCCACCACCGGCTAGTACCTTAAATACATCAAGAAATATTAAATAGAAATTTTAAAATGCGTCCCACTGCTTCAAGTTCTATTCTTAGACAAACAAGCATCAATGTTTTTCTTCCACATTCACGGTCATCTTCGAAAGTGTAATGTTTGGAAATCAACTAAAGATTTACTGTTAATTTCATTTCCTCTTAAAAGCATTTTCCTAATTATGCAAAGGCAAACAAAATAATAAATTGCCATTCGTCTAAGTACCCAAGACACACTATCTAACAGCAAAGCGAATAGCATCTCGAAAGCCAAAGCCAAATGTTTGTGCCAAGAGAAAATGTAAACAAATTCAACTTAAAATTGTTAAAATAAATAAAATGATGAATTTCAACCTTTTCTCAGGAAGATTGGAAGATAGATGAGAAGCCACTAGTAGTTGTGAGTTTGTAGCTAAGGTTTTTGATTTCCTAAGTGCTGATGCTGCTAAACGTAAGGTAAACTTTGAAAATGCTTGAAAACGCGGGAAATAACTTTGCATTGTGCGGGAGAGTAGGATTGTGAAAAGCTGTTTGAAGAGAAGCTTATTTTATTTGTTCATTCAGTTAATTTGTATGTGAGAACACTAACAGGTCGATAACAGAGAAGAGTTAGTTTACATAAAAACGAAGATTTAAGAGTAAAAATCAAACTTCACTTCTGTAAACTAAATATCGTCTACAGAAGAAGCTTTAAATAATGAACTTTCTCAAATAAAACAACATAGTCTTTTTTAAAAATGCATATTAGTTCTATCAAAAAGCGATGAAGAACTCTTATGGCTCGAGAATCTACAGACAAAGATTTAATATGGATCGAAGTTATGATCAGCTAGTTGTTTAGTGTCCGTGACGTAGCAGGGTTTGAATCCTCCCCGTATAAGGTTTTTATTTAATTTTTCACGGGTACTACCCTTTGCGAAGAACTGACAACACTTCCAAGAGTATCATCTTTCATGAAAAAAGTGCTACTCAACTTTGCCGTTCGGAATCGGCGTTAAATTGTAGGTCCCCTCAATTCTTCAGAAGCTCTCACACTCACAAAGAATTGTTGATGATTGCAAGCAACTTAAGCCTGTAAGAATCAGTTTTGATTTAATTTAAAATGAATTTCAAGTTTCGAGTACACTTAGGCGTATGCGTACTATATTTTTTGATGGTATTATTTTATTCGTTTTTTTTTTACACCAACGGACAACTTGCTTACAAGCTTACAAGCTATTCAAGAGTTGTCGCACCACTCTACTTTTTCGTTTTGTTTTTGTTTTTTTTTTCTTTCAACAGAGATTAAGAATTGAGCTTGGCATCAAGTTAACTTGTTAAGTTTATTAAAAGCGAACGAGTTCAGTTGTAATGAAACACTTATGTCATTACCAATAAAAAAACATTCCACTCAAATATCACGGTTCGACGACCACCAATAACTGCACACTCAGTACTCAAATCCCAAAAACAACTTCGCACACTCAGTTGATCATCACCACCAGCCAACAACCAATACATTGAGTATCAGTGAAATACAAAATATGTGGAATTATTTCCTTTGCCAGCGCATAATTCACATTCATGTTCTGCCACAAAATTGACTTATAGAGGTGAAACTTGAAGGCAAAACCAAAGCAAAAGTCTAGTGGGTAAGTGCCAGGTTTGTTGTACTAGTGGAGAAGCTCTCATAAATTCTCACAGACTGTGAATTCATTCACTGAGTCTAATATGGTAGCGTCTGCAACTTAGACTGTAAAAATCAACTGGTATCTGCTTGCTCAGATTGTTAGTAGCGCAAACGCCTGAATTTTCAGGTTGGAGTTAGTAGTACTTCAGAGTGAATCATATTAATACTGTAATGTGTATACACTATATTTATCTCATACGCTCTGTTTCTCCTTCTATTGTAATGTCTAATATGTATACTTTATTATCTCTTACGCTCTGTATCTCTTTCTATATTTAATGTACACACTTTTCTTACTCTCTTTACTTACTCTGTATCTCTTGTTTATTTAATGTACATACTCTTTTTACTTAATATCGTTAAATTGTAGTAATAAACACTTGTGAGGGGCAATACCTAGTGATTAAGAGAAACTTTTTGTTTAGCATTAAGAACGTTAGCCCCTACAAAAAATCCCAGTATTTTTATTTGTAAATAGAAAGCTTCTCGAACTTTCAGCTTCTCCAAGAACCAATAGGAACCAATAGTAGTTTCTAGAACCCATCATTTTTGTTATATAAATAGCCGTTTGGTGGCGAGGCGAATGAGTTGATTGTGAACTGAGATAAAGTAAAGATACTGTGTTTGCAAAGTTATAATTGAAAGTGTTGAATAAATAAGTTTGTGAGTGATTTGAATAAAGTGAATTTGTGTTTTATTTGAAAAGTGAATAAGTTTTAATTGTCGGACCAAGCCGAATATTACAATACCATCAATTCGTTTTTCCACAAAATGTCAAATTTGAATCCTACAACCCCTCGCGTGAAATCTTATTTCCAAAAACAAATCGTATTGTTTCTGCCTTTCTGCCTCCACTCTCATATTTTTAGCAATCCATATCAAAATGCTTCACAAAAAAGGATTTATATCGGTAACTCAAAACCATAATTATTTTCGAGGACTGATCACATGTATTTTTCTTGGCTTTGTAATCAACACTTAAAAAGGCAGTATGAAGAGTAGGAATCGGAATTGGGTTATGATTGCAACCGAAACTCATCTACGCGATCCTTATTCAGCAATAGCTATGGGTCACAATTTTATTTTGAAAATCCCGTTGCCGAAATTTTGGGGCCTATCGGTAATCAGATTTGCTGGAACTATTTCCCACGAGCGGAAAATTAGTATCGTGAATAATGTTCGAAATTCCTCTAGAAATCTATTGCGATCATGAACACTAAAGCTAGCTAAAGCCAGCTAAAGCCTTTCTGCAGTGAAAAGAAGATAGAAAAAGAGAGTTTGGCTTTAGTTACGGGAATTAAATTCGAACTAAGAACGGTCCACAAATCCTTGGAAGCAACCTTTATGCCTGCTTCAAAACCATCTGCTTGAACCGAAAGATGGGTTCTTCGGCCTCGAAAATCATAGACATAGCAGATGCCTTGTGAAGATTAAGCAATATTCAAGTTGCGGACTCCTTCGACAGAAATTGTGAATACAACGTTTGTGCATTAATAGTGAATGTGGTTCCTCGTGCTCTTACGATAATTGAGGTGGTGAAAGAAAAATCCAATGACCAAGAGATTATAGAAGCTGTAGAAATATCAAGAAAGGTGATTAGACAGCTAGTTCTAAAAATTAGTCCATTTCGATTTGAACTGTGCAGTGTGCACCTTGGGGAACTTTCTTCTTTTTAGTTCCACCAACACCTTTGCGAATGAGAGTATTGCAGTAAGGTTCATCGAGGAGAGACAGCAATGGACTGCAGTCTTAGAGGCAACTTATGGACAAAGGAGTTGAATAATTCGTGAAACTGTGTCGAGACTGTCAATGGCAAAGTTCAGAATATGAATCGATCAATATTATACAAAAAGCCCACGGATATGGGCAGACTATAAGAAAGGACTACATATTATGTACGTACATAGATTAACTTTGATGACATCGGGGAAATCACCTTCAGGGCTTCTTTTTAATAGATCAATTAGTAATATAATCCCTTCTATACAAGACATTAGTAGAACTATTTTAGGCACTGAGACAAGAGACTTGTGAGAGGCGTTAGAGTTCGTTGTTGCGAAGGAAGCAGATGTTTTAATAAGGACGTAATTAATTTCCCCAGAACGAGTAATCCTATTGGATTCATTTATTTGTATTTGTTCCTCCTCCTAGGGATTCTTTACTGCATTTCAATGATAAACGAACCTAAAATTGTTTAAGATTCAAACAAAACAAAATTATTTCATTCAAAAAGAAATATTTCTGTCAAAACATCTCGAAATTGATTTCCGAAAATAATTTTTGTTTTTTTAAAGTTGGCAGTTTTTCCCTGGGAAAAATTCATTCCGAAGGAAATTCACGATAACAAGAAATATATCGTGGGAATGTAATTTTCGGTGTTAAATAAAATTTCTAGGGAGATTCCCGATATGGCCCATTGTTTTTGAAACTAAACAAGGTCACCGACGAAAGCGAGCGACGTTCTGATCGGTTTTCAATGCAGTTTATTGCTTAGACTTTTTTAGGTTAGACCATCTAGTCTATGAGTATTATGAACTTTTCGAAAACCATCAATAAAATAAGTCCAAAAACTGGTCAATTTAATTACTTACGAATGATATCAATAAGGTTTAGGTTTTTAACAGTTCAAAATCTGGTCTTTCTCCAATAAATTCTATTTTTTTTTTTTAATAGATAACAAAGGAATACACAATTTTTATAACATTTATGTTGAAACTGTGGATTATTTTGTTTTTATTAATTCCGACTTATTTAAGCATTCTTATAGTAAATATTTAAATATTCGATTATTTTATGAATATGGATAAATTTTACAAATCATAAGACATGCGGCTCTTAAGACTAAAATTAAATATTATATAAATAATTATTAAGTAAAATACATTAGCTATTTTTATTATTTGGAATAAACCTTATTTTTTTAACTGATTAGATTATAAATTTTGTATTTGATAAAACTTAAAACAAGAAACAAATTACTAATATATTAATTAAGGTTCTTTTAGAACGGTTACTCTTTGCTTAGATCTGTTTTTGTTTTTTATTAAATTAATCGATAAACATTATAATTAACCTTATATGTATATTTTTTTTTTATTTATTTTATTGTTTTCTTTTGTTAACGACAAATTTTTCTAAACGTTTCCTCTTCAAACGTTGATGGCGGCGCATCAATCATCCTAAAAATAATTTCAGTCACAAAATTGAATTTGAAAAATTTCTGAAAATTCACTGACGATTATTTATTTCTTATTTTCAACTTAAATCAGGAAAAAAGAAAAACAAAAAATAAGTAAATACATAAATGCAACCACGGGCAGTGTTTTTCACCTAAGGCGTGGGCGAACCACATTATCTAACACTCAAGACTATTGGTTTTTCTTGGCAGTGTCAGGGGTGAAATAAAAGTCGTTTGGCGCTCGCTACGTAATAAAAATTCACATTCTTAAAAATTATCGGTTAATAAAGAATTAGGGAAATACAAAGCCAAACAAATTAGCAAGCCAATAAAACACAAAAATACGCAATTTAAATAACTTAAAAGCAAAACTCTACAAACAGCCTTTAATTGTTTGCTTTGTCACATGACCATAGTATTTGCTCCGCCAGGAGTCTGTCGTCGATTTAGTTGAACACACACTTCTTGAGCTCACCTCTAGTGCGTCCTCATCGTCGTTGTTTTTGTTGTCGTGGACACCACTGGACCCTGAAGCTATGCCATTGCCATTACTGATGGACGGTGGTGTTGATGACTCTGGCAAAGGAATGTCACCATCAACATTCGATTCATTAGCATCTTTGGTCAGAAGTTTGCAAGTTGATGCATTTTCTGGAGTCGGTGTGGCACTTCGACTGTTATTGTCTCTGTCTTCTTCATCCTTGTGTTCGACACTCGATTTGAACTCAGACGTACTGTCGATACCCGAATCAGCTGGCACTGATTGTGGCGACGTTGTTAGCGATTGTTGGGCCGACACGAAACTCGGTTCCGAGGATCCATCGAAGGATATGTTACCCGGTGATAACATGTCGAGTGGGAATATCTGAGAGTTGGTGTCTTCGAGATCGCTCAGGTCGATGGAGGTCTTTCCTGAACTGAGGAAAGATGGCGTTCGACCTTCGGAAGCCGTCTGGTAGGATGAAGAATGCGAGTGGGGTGTGAAGTTGCCTTCCGATGCTGTTGCGAAGGATTCGTCTTCAGTCGAGCGTGAATGCCAATCCTAAAGGGAAAATCGTTTGTTAAATTTTAAAAATTCAAAAAGACTTAACTGGTAAAAATAAAAATTAAAATTTGATACCTTCATAAAGCAAATCGGACACAAGCTTGGGATGCGGGAATTTGGGAAAAGGGTTTTGAGGATATTTCTTTGGTTTATACTGTAGTTGCTTGGATTTGTCGTAACATTCGGTTTCTTAATTTTCCAGGCGACTTTAAGATTCCTTTGAGCTATCAAGAGAAAATTTAACCTTCTTAGGAAGTTGATGTTTGTTTTAAAAAATATCAAAATTCTTAGCGGGTGGAAAAATTTGTGTCGAACAAAAGTTATGAGTGCATGGTGGAAATGACGAACTCTAGTGTTATTGACATTTTGGAGAATGATATAGAAAGTGATTTTGCATAAAATTGTCGATATTTCCTTTTTCTTTTTCATGAAGATGAAGGAGAAGTGAAAATATTTTACGCCTAAATTTTAGTTAACTGCTACTACTGCTTCTACTGAGCAAGGTAATTGAAATATCGCACTACTTGGAACTCTACAAGCAATTACTTGGAAGATTTGGTGCAGTTTATCGATTAAATCCAAAGAAGAGGAAGTTTTATGTATTTTGTGGCAAACCTACCACCTTAGAAACCTCTTATATGCTCACAACGGACACTGGGAGTTGTTGGACTCTCCTATAAAAAGCGGGCGGAGTCGATCCTAAGGCTGAGTTTACTCGTTTGTGCCAAACCGACCAGACATTTTAAGAGAAAGAAACCTCAAATTACAAAAGAAAAATAAAATCCCCTCGGGAACCAAAATTAAAACCTAATGCTTCTTGAGAAAAGGTTGGAGGAGTTAGAGACAACCCTCAACAATACAGGAAGTTCGCTGCAGCGGTACCCTCTCATTCTTCACCACGCCTCATTTCATCCACTAATCCTTTCCGTTCATGCGAAGCTGAAGGTTTACTCAGCCCAGACATTATCACATCTGAATCTTTAAGCCAACAACAGCTACAATAACCTTCACAGGCACAGGTCAAAGAACACCACCACTTTCAACATGTTTTTCTGAACAACCACAGCCATTGTGCTCTCATCAACTGTCACGATCAACACCAGACCAAGCCACTTATCCCCTTTATCAATTGCTCGGATATCCAGTGTCCAATCGAATAGAAATAATGAACAAGAACCACAGATGCGCACGCTGATAGCTGGCAGAGACTCTGGCTGCAAATCGTCTCAAAATCTTAATTTAGGAATTTTGCATTTCCCCACTACAGCGTCTAATGCTTCCGACCATGCAACTACTAATAGAGGACAATGCTGACTGCTGCTACAAACCCAACCCTACAACGATTCTTCAACCGGAGCTTAGTACAGCCCTACAATATGGCACCGCTCCCTGGACTGATTACGAAACTCTGTTTCAAATTATTGCTAAGTTTCACGGATGGACATAATCGGAGAAGGCTAATGGTTTAGCCATGCAACTTCGAGGGGAAGGCCTTTCTGTCTTAAGCGCTATGCTAAAAGGAAAACCATTTCCGTATGAAGTTTTGCGCAATCTTCTTCGACAGCGTTTTGGTTTAGACGATCATACTAGCTTTATTCTGCTGCGAAAGTCTTTACGGCGCTGAAAAGGTATTGGAAGAAATTTTTCTTAGCTAGTTCAAAGAAGGGATTCGAGATGAATAAAAATCTAAAACTTGGTAGCGGATGACCTCAAAACCTATCGGAGGCCTTGAGAATTGCACAAGATAGTGCTTAGTGTCAACGTGGGTACAAAACTGTACTTGCGGTCAGTTCATCGCCAAACCACAAAAAAAAACCGTCATCAGTTCGTGGTGCAACTTCAAATATTCAAGCGGAAAATTAAAATCTGCCGGTGTTAAGCAAAAACCAGCAGAAACCAATGAATTTGCTGCAAAATTTTCTGTTTCGTCTACATCCAACCAAAAACCTTCCCCCGAACCGAACTGGAATTCTACTTTTACAGAAGTTGCTAGCAGAATCAGATTATCGCTTGAAGGCGCTCTCGACCGGAAAATTCATTATTTCCTTATTTATTTTATTGCAGGTGGCCATGGTTCAGAAGAATGAGTAGTTGACTGTTAAGCCAAATGCTGCGGGTTCAAGCCCCAGCTTCGGCAGCATTCTTTTTCTACGAAAATCGCCAGCTTATCTGAGGCCACCTGTGCGATACCACGAGACAATATAACATCTATGTCTCCTCCTCTGAGCCACGTAGGTTTCTGTTATGTGTTTTCCTTCTATGTATCTATCTGTCTCTCTCTGTTGTATTAATGTCTTGTTCTGTCCCAGCCGATGGTCTCAGTCACCAGCGCTGCTATGTGTCTGTAGTTCGTCACATTCATGTGCGAAGTACTGTAAATTCAATGTTCAATGTTCAATTTATTTAAAAAAAAAAAAAAAACGCAATCGAGTGGCCTCCCTTTAACATGACCAGATTGTTCAATTATTGAATGATTTCCAAAATAGCCATTGCTCATGTAGAAATATTTGAACGAAGAATTTTAATGCTTCGTTCTCCATGATTCTCAGCATTTGGTGTCCCATAAAATTTCAGATTTTGAAGAGTGGTATGGCCTCATTCAGGGGTATTACAAAAATCAAAAAAGGTACCAGATTTCGCTCTCCTTAATTCTCATAACTTTGAGTGACGGAAAGGAGTAAATTGGGGCAAATGATATGTGGACAAATGTATTGAGGGACAATACCTACTTTTCGGGATTTCGTTATCCGAGATTTCGCTATCCGGGATTTAGATTTCGACCTCAACCCGTCAAAAATAATCGTGGATATCAGCAAAAGCTGGGTAGGGCTAAGATAGAATTCCTTAAGCCGAAGACGATGTAGTGCAACCACTCTATGGTTCTCCACGGACCTGATAGATCTGAGGCCTAAATTCCACAACATAATTTTAAGAGAAGTCAAATTTTAAGAATTTCCACTAAAGAATTGCAACTATCGTTGAATATAGATCCTCATTGTCTTGTTGTTTTTTCTCATGGGGGATAGGATTTTGTTAATTACAATTAAATAATAGCCACATACATATAGGAACACACAGAGTCACACAACAAATACACACTAAAATATCAATTCAATCATCCTCTCAATTACCTCAATATTACTTGCACCATTATGATTATGATGATGCTGATGGTGCTGTTGATGGCCATTGTCTAACTTCTTTCCATCCGTTGGACTCGAATTCATCTCGACAAGATCCAATCCGTTTTGTGTGTCTCGAAGTGTGGCATCCAATGCTTCGGCAACTTCAGCAATCTCAGTCAATTTGCTTGTAATCGCACTCGATGCCATTTCATTTCTTCCAGTCGGATAGATGAATGTTGCTGCCGCTGCAGCCCCATCAACCTCAGATGCTGGTGCACTTTCGCTACAAAAAGAATCAGATTTAAAATTTACATCCTCAATCGCAACTGACTGCTGATGATCTTCATTCGAGGTATCTTCGCTTTTCTCGCTTTCCGCTCCGGTCGACGATCGTTTGAAAAATTCCTTGAATCTGGAAAACATTTTTAATTCCCCCCTTTTTTCTCGCTGTTCCTCAAACAATTGCCTCGTTTTAGACCTAACTAAGATTAATTATCCTGCGATTTCTAACTCTCTGTTGGATTTATTTTTAATTTCACAAACACTTTTATCTCACTTCAACTAAGGGACGGTTATGGAATCTCTCTCACGTATGGCTCCTGTCAGGTTTTCTATTTTCTATTTGCGGTTAGACTTCTTTTGGGCCAAGTGCCAGAACACACGTATTTTTGAATCTAATAATGAATTCGCTAATCACAGAGCGTACATGGAAAAATTGTCGCACAATTAAAATTAGCAGCAAGTGCAGCAGAATTACTTTTGAGCACTTGAAACTGAAGACGTCATTGCACTTTGAATTCAGAGAAAGACATGCCACACACACGCAACACACAGGGTCGAGACGCCAAACACGGTGAGGAGGGGAATAAAACGCACAGTGACGACAACGCACAAAGCACGGCACACGACAGTGAGACGACCGAGCGACGGAAATAAGGAGACACGCGGCGACTTTTCTCCTTGACAATGTCTATTCGACGGAGTCTTGAGGGTATTTATAGGGCGCTAGCTGCTATATGCACTTTGGGGAATGCTGCTGCTGAAAGTGCCTGTTGAATTGAATGACGTGCAAGACTGTTTCAAAATATTGTTTTTTGTTTCTTTTTATTATTTTGAGAATGTAACCGGCGGACTGATTTGATATAATGTCGCACTCGCTGATGCCTGAGTTGATCTACGCTGGACCGAACACGAAAATAGACTGAGGAATGGAGCGGTGATGGCTTTTTGAGACTTCTGTCAAGAGGCTTTTTTCCCAAAAAACCAAAAAGAAATTTATTTTTGTTTGTTTCTTCAAAAGATTCAAAATGACAACAGAAAAGTTCAGTGTGTCGGTTTTTGTCGCTTTACCTCCCCTCGAAACTATGGATATGTCTACCTAAAGTTTTGTTTTTGGTTTCGACGGTTTTGTTAATTTTGAAATTTCTACGAGTAGAGGGATATTTTTTTTGTATTTTTAGTTTTGGGATTTGAAACAATAAATAAATGAAAATTGAAAAATTAATGTGACAGATGTTTTGTTCCGGAACTGTTTGAGTTGGACGACAATAAGATTGTTTAAAATTTACAAATTTTTATGAGAAACGGACCAGTCACGCACATTTTACGGTAGCTTGATTGCATAAGCTTTAAGGACGGTTTTTCAAATCACAGAATCATAAATTTTTGCCCTAAAATTGGCTAAGAAATTCATTCTCTTAGTTTCACAATGATATTGTTCCATATCCCGTTTTGTTTCATTCAAATTCAAAAGTTTACTGTTTCATGTTTTGTGTGTCATGTTAAACGCTACCGCAGGTTAATGCCAGAACTTTTGCTGACCGCGTCTCTCGTAACCTCTCGGAAAGCCCACCACCAGGCCCGAATGTAGAATACCAGTGGTAACACTGTCAAGAGTCCATCAGAAGTGCTGGGTTTCACTAAGCGACAAAACCGGAACCCCTGGCTCGACGAAGAATGTAGGCTAATGCATGCAGCTCAGGACGAGGCCTATAAATCCATGCTGCAGGCAAAAACAGCTAGGCGAGCAGCCCGTGAGATCAACATCCAAAGAAGGAAAGAGAAAAGCCGAATTTTAAGACGGAAAAAGAGACGGTATGAAAAAGAAGCGGTCGAGTCTATCGAGGCATGTTACGGCAGGGGTAACAGCAGAGAATTCTAACGGGTGATTTTTTAAGAGGTTTAGAACTTTTTTTTTTTAAAACACAAAAAATTCGAAAAAATGAATGAAATATTTATTTGAATCGATAGTTTGAACCTTGCAATTTAATGTTTAAAGATAATTTCATGCAAATGTTGACCGCGGCTGCGTCTCAGGTAGCCCATCCGCTGAGTCCAATTTTGGCATACTCTTTCACACATATCGGCCGGTATCTCACGAATGAATGCATGGATGTTGGCTTCCAGTGCGTCAATCGAAGCGGGTTTGTCCCTATAGACATTAGCCTTGACATACCCCCACAAAAAATAGTCTAATGGTGTCAAATCGCACGATCTAGGCGGCCAATTGACCGGCCCGAAACGTGAAATTAACTGTTCACCAAACTCGCCTCGCAATTGCGCCATTGTTTCGCATGCTGTGTGGCATGTGGCACCGTCTTGTTGAAACCACATATCATGCAAGTCAAGAACTTCCATTTCGGGAAAAAAAAGGTTTGTTATCATCGCTCGGTAGCGTTCACCATTGACAGTAACGCTGCGATTCGCATCATCTTTGAAGAAATATGGCCCAATAATGCCGCCGGCCCATAAACCGCACCAAACAGTGGCTTTTTCGGGATGCATTGGTAGCTGTTGCAATGCTTCTGGCTGATCTTCACTCCAAATGCGGCAATTTTGCTTATTTACGTACCCATTCAACCAAAAATGAGCCTCATCGCTGAACACAATTTTTCGATAAAAAAGCGGATCCTCGGCCAGCTTTCCAAGAGCCCATTCACCAAAAATTCGGCGTTGTGGTAGGTCGGCTGGCTTTAGTTCTTGCACCAGCTGTATCTTAAAAGGCTTTACGCCCAAATCCTTCCGCAAAATTTTCCACGTAGTGCTGTAACAAAGGCCTAACTGCTGGGAACGGCGCCGAATCGACATTTCGCGGTCTTCTGTCACACTAGCTGATACGGCCGCAATATTTTCTTCACTACGCACAGTACGTAAACGTGTTGGTGGTTTAATGTCCAACAAAGTAAATTTGGTGCGAAATTTGGTCACAATCTTCCGAATAGACTGCTCAGAAGGTCGAGAATGCCGATCATAAAATGGAAGCAGCGCGCGATGAACATTTCGAACCGAGCACGAATTTTGATAGTAAAATTCAATAATTTGCAAGCGTTGTTCATTTGTAAGACGATCCATGGTTAAATTGCAAACCAAACTGAAGCTGTTTGACAGTGACACAAGGTACTAAACACACGTCAGCTGTCAAAACCAGTGTTGCCAAAACCAAACCAGCTAAAAAATCACCCGTTATAAAAGGATGAAACAATCTACAAAAGGATATCAGCCTAAAATAGATACCAATTCGTATCTAATCCCGATGGACACCGTGGAAGAGGAAAACCTCATCTTAGGTGGCGCGCTCAGTTGGAGAACAACATCAACCAACTTAATGTGCGCAACTCGAGGCAGCTTGCGAGGGACCGAGCTGGCCGAAGAGGCTTGTTGGCTGAAGACGAGATCAATCCTGCATTAAGGGCGCCACCGAAATCGAATCATTCGTGCAAGAAAACGTTTATACTCGGGACCACTGTTGCAACAGGACTGCAATTTGCTGTAACACTGTTTCTGCCGGATTGTAAAAAGTCACTCAACTCCATCTTGACAAAGCCGAAATTAATGAATCATTAAAAACCTTGATCCAGAAGCCATAATTAATTTTCTCTCATGAAACGGAACACAGGGAACTCCTAACTAAACAACGTTAATTAGAATTTACATAATGTCAAGCCATTTAATAATCTTTTCTTCACAGTTCTTACAACTCAATCACAAAAAAAAAACAGAACATGAAGAAACAAATAATTAACAAGCTTGGTTTGTTGTTAGATGCGCGTGTGCAATGTGCTTGGCCCCTCGAGGCCGAGAGTTCATTGAATCTTTTTATCCCACAGATGCAACAAGTCGGTGTTGGGTAAGCCGCTGGCAATAATCTCCATCTGACGATGATGATGAAAGCTCTTTTGAGACGAGCACGCCGTTTATTTTGGAACGAAAGTTGTTTGAGAAAGTTGTTCCTCATCTATCAGTCATCGGACTATCATACAATATGGAAATAACCTTTCTCTCATTCGCTCTCTCATTGAACAATTGCAGGAGCGGATTAGACTTCCTTCAAATACCCTACAAACCAATACAACCACTTTTTCAATAACCCAGAGCAAACCCAAAAAGCGAAGAAACTCGAACGCAATCGTCACACAGAACCTGTTAAACTTCACCAAAATCCACAAAAAACTGCTTAAGCTTCATACCTGTTACCCGAAGCCGCATTATTGCCCTTGGCATCGTCCAATACAAACGGCTCTTTAAGTCGAGTTTTCAGCAATCTCCCCAGCCGCACCATTCGACCCACTTCAACCAGCAGTCGTTCGCGCAAGGCTAGATACTTTCGAAGGCGATCACGGCGACAATCAGACTCCTCAATTTCACCTAGTGCACACACAGAGATTTTCAGGTCATGCAACTTGTTGCAGTATTCATCGACGCTGCGATGAAAGACAGCGGATACACGGAGGCGGGTCATGTGCTCCTGACTTATGGCTTGTAAGTTGTGCCAGGTGGTGCGCAGTTGGTTGGACATTGTTTTGGTTGCTTCCGTATCCAATTTGCACGATGTTCGTAGTGCTTGTGATGCCTCGAGCAGTTGGCAGCCGTAATGATAGATGCTCTGTAATGGAGGAGAAGTTATGATAAAAAGGAAGAGCTTTTCTAGGAACATAAAGGTGTTATTTAATGGTTGCCAGATTGGTTTCATATCAATACAATTCTGTCTTAAATGGTTTGTTTGTTACAGACGTTTGCCTCAAGGGTGTCTATCAAAAAAGTGACAGATAGTGCTGTCAATTTAACTGTCAGACTGATTTAGGTTGTTCGTCTCTATTTCGATTTTTTTTTATTTTCTGAAGTGGCAACCACGTAATAACCCGCGCATCATGTTACGTTAAATGATTCTATCCTCTCTAACTAACGGAATTCAATTTATGGTTGCACTGCAGTGTGCCAGTTATTACCGCAAGCTTCTTGGCCACTTTACAGCATTAACGCCGCCACCGTGTTACCTTCACCGACGACAACGCCACCGAACGACTTGACGCCTTGGGCAAAAGCGATAAAAAAAAACTACACTTGATCCAAATTAAATGAATGAATGAGGAAGTTGAGTAGAAGATTATTTGTGTCTCTAGATCGTTTTACGATCTTAGGGTGATAATAATTTCACACCGTGAGCCATCATTTACTGAACGAAGAAGATAGAAGTGGCATCGCATAAATGTTTTTTTATGAAGCACCTGCAATTGAAATTCTAATGATGTTTCGCAGAGAGTTGACGCGAACGTCGACTTGATTTGATCTAAATGATGATTTGACGTTTGGCGGGACGTTTAAAGCAATTTGTTGTGGTTGAGGTAATGTGTGGTCTCAAATGTGTATTTAAGATTTGATCTTAAGTTTCCAGGAAACAAGCATTTATGTTGAGCGTTTAGAGTTGTAAGCGTAATCAGTACGATCGTACGCAGATTTTTATGGCAATGTTTTGATTTAATTTAAACATTTTGCGAGTATTTTGTTAGTGTTAGTCAGTGAAAGAGATAGTTCCGAACCAGCAACAGGCCTTGGATACGGACGGAATTAATGATGACGACACACGCAAGCCATTTAAGGACAACGAATTTAGGTTTTGTACTTGGAACGTTAGGTCCCTTAACAGAACAACTAGCGGAAGCAGATATAACCGCCAACCACGATATGCGATGAAGTGTCCCGGGCCTACGAAAAATGAAGAAATGTGACATCTACTACCGGGAACAAAATCAGCGTCTATTTGGATGTGGATTCGTAGTTGGAACTCGACTGTGGAGGAAGATCTTGAGTTTCAACTCAGTGAATGAGCGCATCACGACAATCGCATCAAGCCTCATCTGTGCTCACGCCCACATTGAGAAAATGGATGAAGACACCAAAAACAGGTTCAACGAGTTCCTCCACAAGACTTACGAGCAATAACCTGTAAGAGTGTGTTTCTCTCGAGAAACCTCAAACCTTTTGCTTTTTATCAAAGGCTGGGGTAACTCACCGGTTCCAGGGTTCTTTACCAAAGAAGCAATAAAACTTTGGTTTTCTATAAATATTGATTATAAGATTTATTATTCATTAATTAAATATTATGTACATTATTTATAATAGAAGTGTCAACATTATATAACAATTGGTTTCAACAATATTTAACAATTACTGGTAGTGACAATATTTAACAGGAAGGATAATCAATTAAGTGTAACAATATTTAACAGGAACTGGTAATAAGTTAAATGTAACAATAATTAACAGGAACTGGTAACAATATTTAACAGGAACTGGTAATAAGTTAAATGTAACAATAATTAACAGGAACTGGTAACAATATTTAACAGGAACTGGTAATAAGTTAAGTACAACAATATTTAACAGGAACGGTTAATTAAGTGTAACAATAATTAGTAATATTGTGAAACAACAGGTCAATTCTTATTAGAGACTGAGAAAGCAGTCGTACACTTTATCACAGACTGAGACAGCAGTCGTATACTGTAATCACAGACTGAGACAGCAGTCGTATACTGTAATTACAGACTGAGACAGCAGTCGTATACTGTAATCACAGACTGAGAGCAGCAGTCGTATACTGTAATCACAGACTGAGAGCAGCAGTCGTATACTGTAATCACAGACTGAGAGCAGCAGTCGTATACTGTAATCACAGACTGAGGAAGCAGTCGTACACTTTATCACAAACTGAGGAAGCAGTCGTACACTTTATCACAGACTGAGACAGCAGTCGTACACTGTAATCACAGACTGAGTGACAGCAGTCGTACACTGTTTTAAGTTGCTATGTCCACGTCAACTTTGGACTAGCCCTTTTTTCAAAAACTTAATGAGAGTCTTTCTATTTTATTTAGGTATTTCTACCTGTATATTTTATATTCGAAAGATCTCCGATTTTATTGAAATTTTATTGTTCTTTTATTGATTTTTGAACAAAAGCAAACTATGAATTATAAATTTAGAATTCAAATTCATAAACAAAACGGAACTGATGTATGTAATGAATACGTTTCATTACATTCTCCTCCTTCTTCGGAGACGAGAACCTTCTCGTCTGGAAAGTCTTAGCAACGTCGAACAAGTGCATATGTATGTAATGATTGTGTATCATTACATTCCCCTCCTTCCTCAGAGACGAGAACCTTCTCGTCTGGAAAGTGTTTGAGGGGTAAAAACAAATGGGTATGGACCCTTCCAACGATGTCCAATCGGTGGTACTCGCAAATGGCACGATAAAAACTGGTAACTGGGTTTGGACCCTTCTGTCGGTGTCCAATGGGTGTATCCGCAAAACGTGCGGTAGAAACTGGTTACTGGTTTATCTACAAATTATATTTCAAACACCTTCTTTTTGTCGTAGAAGGTCATTGTTATTACATTTTTATTTTTATTAATTTTTATTCTTCCAATGGATCTTTGAATAAAAAATCGTTGTCTGGTTAGTTCTTTCTGGAATAAGAAATGTTTGGTCACTTGTATACCTTTAAATGGGTCTTCTTGTGAGCCAATCATTTTCTTCTGACATTTCTTCTCTGCGCTCTCTGCAGTCTCATCAGCAGAAATTGGACTATTCGGATTTATTTTCAGCACATCTATATCGTCGGTTGGTGCTGTTGGAATCTTCTTTGGTAAACTCGGAATTTTAGTCTGCTGGTTCTGTCGTTTGGCTGTGTCCCTCATTTGCCTTCTTTTGATCACTTTTTCTAAAAGTGGTGTCGGGGTAGTTTGTTCAATAGCCACAATTGCTATATTGTTTGATGGTTTAAATTTGGCTGGCGCAGTTCGTTGCTCAATAAATGGAGATTGATTTTGAATATTTTCTCCTTTTATCTTTGGACGTTTAGCAGCTGTCATATCACTTTCTATAGCGGGGTTTATTGTCTTTTGATATTTTGAGATGGATGGTCGGGTTTCCTGCATGTTGAGTAATTCTTCCTTTTTGATTATTTTACAGCATTCTCTTATACCTGGTTGTAATTTGTCACGTACCATTATCTTACTATCAGCTATTGACATGGAGAAGCCAACCTGGTTAAGCAAATCAATTCCTATGATGGCATCTTGACCGATTTCTTTTAAGAATGTTACTTCTCCACAAATTTGTTTGCCCTTGTAGTTAAAATCAATGCAGTAATGTTCATTCGTTTTCACTGGATTACCGTTTGCTAACCTTATTTCCATGGGTGCAATCCTTACTGGTGTGTTACTGAGTTTTTCTCGAATAACTGTACCGATGAATGACTTGGTAGAACCAGTATCGATAAGGGCTCGGAATTCTTCACCTCCAATTCTTATGGGAATGAAATACCTGGGATCTTCTTCACAACTTTCGGTAATAACGTGTTTCGGGGCTTGGAAACTTGTATTTTGAAAATTTTGTCTGGTCGACTTCGTTTTTCTCCATCTTCGGTTCATTAAAGAGCAATGTTGTCTAATTCGATATTTCTTAACGCATTCTGTCTCAGATCCATTGTTGATGGTTGCAGTTCTATTGATTCTATTCTGTTGGATTCTTTGGTCTGTATGGCAGGAACAATCTTTGGTCAATCTTCCATCTTCCCCACAGAATGAACAGAATAGTCGGAATGGTCGGTTACAATTCTGTTGCTGGTGTCCTCTTTGTTTGCAGTGCCAACAGTGAGTGGATCGATCGTATGGTACTGAATTAGTTGCTCTGAATGGATTGACATTAGTGTTCAGACCGGGTCGAGGATTCCTTACCTGTGTGTTGGAATTAAATACTGGTCTCTGGTTGCGTTCTTCTGTTCTAACGAATTCTAGTTCTTCTGCTAGTTCGATTAATTCTTCGAGCGAATGAAAATCTCTTCTTCGGATGTGAAGACGGTACTCTGTTCGAAGACTGTCGTAAATTCTGTCAAACATTTCTGAAATTTTCATTTTAGGGTGTTGTCGTATAAGGTATTCCATGCTTCGAATAAAATCCTTAACTGTTTCCCTAGGTCCTTGCCTTTTCCTCATTATTTCATCTTCCAATTTATTTATGTAACGAGGTGGTAAATAGTATTTGAGGAATGCTTTTTGAAACGCATCCCATGTTTGAAATTCCTCCCTATGAATTCTGAACCACTCGAGAGCTGGTCCTCGGAATATTTCTGGGAGTGTTCTTGGGATTTGGTCTGGTGGAATCGCATAACATTTTATCAATTCGTTGATTCTTTCTAAAAATTCGTTCGCTTTCCCTGATCCATCAAAATGAAGATTCCATTTTCTCACGGTGTTCATGACCTCGGCATCATGATGTACAGGGTCTGGTGATTGAATTATACGGTGATGTGTATTTGGTGGTAATAACAAATTCTCAGTTATTTCTGGTCTGATAGCAGTACTAACGGGTTCGATTCTTGGTTGGTTCGTGACATGATTTTCAGAACTTGGATGTGATGAAACTTCCTCATCGTCAGATTCCAATCTATCTCTTACGATTTCTTGAATTTCTACCCATAGCTCTCTGGTGGATATTGCATTTAGCGAGTCGTTAATAAATTCTCTTGTTCTTTTCCTTAACATGGCCAAAGATCCACTTGTATCCATGTTTTGTTTGGACATTTGCTCAATTATTTCTTTCTTGGATAAAAGAAAAATCCATCCTATAATATCTTCTTTATAACAAGAGTCTTCCATATTGGTGACCAAAAGACTCGGTTCAGATTGACTTGTTGTAGTTTCAGGATTAGTTTCTTGGTTTTTCGACATGATTTTCTTTTGTCTCTCTTTTATTCGATTACTTCTTCTTATTGGAATATCAGTTGGTCTAACGATTCGTTTAGACATAAGTTAGTACCGGTTTTCTGGATCTTATTCGGTGGAACTTTTTGAAGTTTCTTAAAATCACGGTTGATAATGCTTCTACGTTCAACAGCGGTCGGAATTGACGAACTTCAAAATAGTCCCTGCTCGGGCGCCAATTTGTAAGAGTGTGTTTCTCTCGAGAAACCTCAAACCTTTTGCTTTTTATCAAAGGCTGGGGTAACTCACCGGTTCCAGGGTTCTTTACCAAAGAAGCAATAAAACTTTGGTTTTCTATAAATATTGATTATAAGATTTATTATTCATTAATTAAATATTATGTACATTATTTATAATAGAAGTGTCAACATTATATAACAATTGGTTTCAACAATATTTAACAATTACTGGTAGTGACAATATTTAACAGGAAGGATAATCAATTAAGTGTAACAATATTTAACAGGAACTGGTAATAAGTTAAATGTAACAATAATTAACAGGAACTGGTAACAATATTTAACAGGAACTGGTAATAAGTTAAATGTAACAATAATTAACAGGAACTGGTAACAATATTTAACAGGAACTGGTAATAAGTTAAGTACAACAATATTTAACAGGAACGGTTAATTAAGTGTAACAATAATTAGTAATATTGTGAAACAACAGGTCAATTCTTATTAGAGACTGAGAAAGCAGTCGTACACTTTATCACAGACTGAGACAGCAGTCGTATACTGTAATCACAGACTGAGACAGCAGTCGTATACTGTAATTACAGACTGAGACAGCAGTCGTATACTGTAATCACAGACTGAGAGCAGCAGTCGTATACTGTAATCACAGACTGAGAGCAGCAGTCGTATACTGTAATCACAGACTGAGAGCAGCAGTCGTATACTGTAATCACAGACTGAGGAAGCAGTCGTACACTTTATCACAAACTGAGGAAGCAGTCGTACACTTTATCACAGACTGAGACAGCAGTCGTACACTGTAATCACAGACTGAGTGACAGCAGTCGTACACTGTTTTAAGTTGCTATGTCCACGTCAACTTTGGACTAGCCCTTTTTTCAAAAACTTAATGAGAGTCTTTCTATTTTATTTAGGTATTTCTACCTGTATATTTTATATTCGAAAGATCTCCGATTTTATTGAAATTTTATTGTTCTTTTATTGATTTTTGAACAAAAGCAAACTATGAATTATAAATTTAGAATTCAAATTCATAAACAAAACGGAACTGATGTATGTAATGAATACGTTTCATTACAAACCTATAGCTATGACAATAAAATTGTCCTTGGAGATTTTAATCCTAGGCTGGATAGAGAATAAATATTTGGTTGAATAATCGGACGACACCATCTCCGATAACGGATTTAGGTTAATCGACTTCGCTGCGGGGCGAGACGTTATTGTAGCAAGTACGCGATTCCCACATCTCGATATCCGAAAGTGGACACGGAAATCTCCTGATCAATCAACCGTCAGCTAGATTGATTACATTGCAATCGACACACGAAATTTCTCTAGCATGCAAGAAACTGGAGACACCTAGCTAGCGACCGAGCTGGCTGGAGACGCTTGTTGGATGAGGCCCTAGTCCGACCTGGACTGTAGCGCCACAGTAAGTAAAAAGTAGTCAGTGATTTGACACTGAAAGCCATTTCCAACGAGGAACGAAACGTCTGGAAACAGTGTTTTTTTAGTTTTGGCTGAAATGAAGCACCAAAGATCGTTGAACTGAAAGGCTAGTAGAGAATGCACTCGAGAATATAGCTGCAATTTAGTTTTTGTCAGGCAACTAGGTTACGTATTGCCACAAGCCACTTGCAAAGATCGTTAACCTTCTTGTGTCTCATTTGTCAACGGTAACAAATGTCAATACGAAGCGAGTGCCATCCGTCATCGTCGTCCCGACAATGTCTAACAAAGCAATAAAATCATAATTACTTACTTAAATTACATCTCCTAACAAACTGACCCAAAACTGTCATCCTTTGATGCACATCAAACATCTCCATCCGCTTTACCGGCTGCTTCACAGTGCCGTGACGTTTCGCAGTTTGAGTGCACCATAATAACCATCACGTTGACATTGCAAATTGCATGGCAATCAGCAACGGAAATCAGCGCACAAAACAACAACTTCCTCAACTCAATGCGAGTCGTGCATCGGTCGGTTGTTATTGGCATCGACGACGGCTTTCAGCAGGCTTTTATATTTATCATGCCACCTGACCAACCAGACCACCCTATTCAAAATGTACCGTTTAACCAACCAACCGGCAGAAAAACGAATGAATGGAAATGGCACGAATGAAAGAACACAAAAACAGCAAAGTAAACTCACCTTTCCAGTTTCTTGAAATGTTTGCAACTCATCTTTCTGCACCTGAATCTCGTGCACATTGCAGCCCACATGCGAATGACACTTGATCATGACACCGTACAAGTCGTCCATCCATTTGATGGCCATTCGGGCGTCCAGTTCGTACGTGTGGATGTGTGTCACCTGCTCCAAGGTGAGTTTCTGCAGTTCCACGCTGTCGATAAAGATGTTCCGCCTGGCAATGGTCGTATCCAAAATGTCTTTGACATTCACAATGTCATCGCTGTAATCGATATGCAGATCTCGGCCGAGGGCATCCTTGACGGGCATTGACAGCATATCGCTGAGTTTTTCGCCCTCTTTGACCAGCTCCTTTTCGAGGGCCTCTGATTGATGTTGCAAACAAAAAATATGATTTGCGGTTAGATTGAAGGAAATTATGCAAACTTACCCAATCCCAGTTGGCTGTCCTTGAGTTTTTGCAGATTCCCGGCGGCCGCTTCAAAGTCCTCGACCTTGTTGCCCATGACTAGAGACTCAAATACTGAGGTGGTGCGATCGAAATAATCGGTAACCAGGCGATAGAATCGCAATGAAGTGATTAGAATGTTGCGTCGTCGTTCGAGGCGCGTGGCAAAGCTGCGACAAACGAAATTCATGAATTCGCGCTGTGACATGAGATCCTTGAAGGCAGCCGAGGGAGTCGTGTTGGGCTCCTTGGCCTTGCTGTGCGATTCGATCTTGTAGAGAAGCTCCGCATAGAAGCCATAGGTTTCACGACATTCCATCTCGAGGGTTTCGTGTTCACGACGAAGTTCTTCGCATGCCTTGACATCGCAGCCGATTGTTTGGTTGCGGTTAAGCATCTGTTCGGCTGTGTTGAGAATCCAATTTGTGACGAAGGCGACGCCTTCTTCGAGGGCAGCCACTTCACGGGCTTCATGGACACTGTGTTCCAGGTCGCGCCAGGCCGATCGAATGTCGGTTTGTTTTTTCTGGATGTCGATCAGCAGCTGCTCGGTGCGTGCTCGCTCGTTAGCCATGTCAGGCGGCAACCTGTTGCTTATAGTCGAACTTGGTGAGGGGGGCGATGGGGGATCGTGGCTGGCGGTGTTTGGCAAAGACGTGGACATTTGCGGTGGCTGCAAGCGATAGCTATCTGTGATCCGGGTTAACAGTCGATTACCTGGGGGTTATATGAAGTAAGTTTGTGGTTAGCGAGGAGATCTGGTCAAAGGAGGAAGAGTGAGTAAAAGTGTTGGAATTCCTTGTTCACTTGTTTGCGAAGGGAATAATTTTATGGGACTTCCTTATGCCGACTAATGATTTGGCTCGCAAGGTGCTTGAAACGAGAAAGTGTGCGATTGATGAGTAAACATAGCGTGAAGGGTAAACATTTGTGTTTTTAAATCAACGAAAAATTGAAGAATTTATTTTCCTTCATAAGAGAAAATACAGTCACACAAGCCCCTAATTTCTGTTAGCAACAAAATGACTAACTGAAAATAATTGAAAGTCAACTACAACCTCCGGCGACAGTTTCATATGACTCTCTTGCCAGTTTTGCATTTTTCCATAAATAAAACAAAATTACAATTAAGATCAACTCCAACCCACAAGTAAATCATTTTTAAGTTCGCTTTGTCTGACTTACGTTTAGGTAGGTCTTGAAGTGGAGCAGACTGAGCTCAGTGCCATATGCGATTTCATAACCTACAACGCGCGCGCCGTGACAAATAAAGTTTTATCTGTTTACGCTGACGCCGAGTACAGCCACCTTGAGTGCTGGAACAACGTTATTATTTTTTATTTCGTCACAGCGGCCAACGGAGCCTATCTGTACCTATTTTTGTTTTATTTGCGGCCTCACCTCTGAAAACTTTTTTATTTTTACAAACTTCAGTTTAAGGGCGATTTAAGGATTTGCGAAAACTGCAGTGGCAACTCTGTTTCGACTTTTCATACAAGTCGATTAGAGGGCATCTTCGCAAAACCCATTGGGACGCCTTAGAGGTTTCAAAAGTTTAAAATATTCCAATACATGACTCTGGAATGCTATTACACGCTACTAGTAGGCACAAGGCTGTCGCAGTACAAGACAGTACTTACCTGAATCTATCGTGTTGGCTATCTCACTCTGTACTTGAGAATAGATCATGGTGCACTGCTTGAGCTCCTGATCAGCATCTGAAGGTCGCAATGATTTACTGTCCGCCAGTAGAACATGCAGATTCTCAATGTCTTGTATCGTCCGATCGAAAGTTTTGCGAAACTCATCGATAGCCTGTGAAAATTGAGAAATGATTATTTTTGTTTGAGAAATTGAAGATGACGCTCTGCGACCTACCTTTCGATTTTGCAGCCATAGATCGTGATTGTATGTTAGTGTACCACCTAATTCCTCTGGCAGATTGTTGGCATCGATATATTTGGAGATTCGGCTTTTGGATACGACTATTGGCTGAGGAGAAAGTATGGGATTTTTGTGTTTTTTGTTGGTTTGTATCGATTGTGACTTGTGAGTCATGCTAGTGGCAGTAGTTATTACTTACTTCTTCTTTTGTGTGGGATTTGGCACATGGCTCGACGTGTTTCTCCCAAAATCCTTCGGATCTGACTAGAAAAAGTGTAATTGGTGTGTCTCCGAAGAGGGAATAGATGGTGCGAGAGTGGGTGCGAGTTATTCGGGAGGAACAGCGTTGGGCGTCTACGATGACTGCGATGCCTTTGCTGAGAAGATCCGGACTGTTAAGATAAAAACAAAATAAATTTATTTTTTGAAACAATCAATTTGACGTGGGAAAGGATAGAGGATGTAAATGGAGATGTCATTGAACATTGGTTTTGAGTTCTTGAATATTACAATGACTTGTGAAAGACAGAGTGTGGAAGAGAATTCCAAATTCATGTAGTAAGGCTAAGGAACGATTCTCTTTACATGACAGTACGTCCGAAGTTGGGATCAAGGGTGAACTGATGGTCAGTCCTGGGGGCGCGGGTATTACGGTTGAATATCTTAAGGGGAGGAATCAAACTGGCTATTTGTTATTTGACTTGAAATAACGGTGAAATAGGGTGAGGCATGAGACATTACGCCGATGTTCGAGAGATGTAAATGACTCAACGATGGTATGGTCATCTTGAATACTCTTTTTTGGATACTGTCCAGAAGACTTAAGTATGTCACTGGAGCACCAGCGCAGATGTGAGAGTTATACTCAAGCTTAGGACGTATGTATATTATGTGGATGATAGCCAGATCAGTTGGGGTTTTTATTCCCCACTGTACTGCTGTTTAAGTCAGAGTTTAATTAGCTTATCATATTTTGTCGTTGCAGTTCCACATCCGAAGAGGAGGGATGTGAGTCTGTGAACGAATAAGAAAAGCTAACCGTACAATCGTCAGCGAAACAATTTATTGGATTAGAAGTTACAGACAAGAGAAAGAGGGTAGGAGACAAAACGGAGCCCTGGGGCACACTAGCATTTATGTTGTGGGTTTCAGACTTGAATCCGTCACAACTTGAACTTGTACACAACGGTTCGAAAGAAAGTTTCTAATCCAACGAAGAAGGGATTCATCGATACCGAAAGCACGCATTTTCGATAAAAGAGGAAGATGCCAAACTTTATCAAATGCCTTTGAAATATCAAGTGCAACAATCTTACTTTCTCCAAAACGATGTAAAGACTTGTTCCACTGTTGGTGAGATAAATCATGAGATCAGCAGTGGACCTGTTGCTGCGAAAGCCATACTGCCGGTCATTAAGAAGCTTTAGGTCTTCCATATATTTCTTGAGCTGATAATTTATCAGTGTTTCCATAACCTTAAAAGAAGGGTTGTAGGTAAGTGCAATCAGACGATAATTGCAGGGAGAAGAAGATTCGTCTTTTTTGGAATTGGCTCGAGAAATGCTGTTTTCCAACTACTCAGAACGAGCCCAAAAGAATAGGAAAGATGGAAAAGCTTACGCAACGGTTTTGCCAACCTCGGAAATAGCGGGAATACCATCCGTACCAGCGGATTTATGTATGTTGAGATATTTTAGGACTTTCGCCACAGCACGAGTGCGAAAGAAGATTTGTCCCATGGAATCATTGACGTGCTCAAGAACTGGGGGAGTCATGACACTATCTGGGCAACGAAGAGTTGGTGGTGAAAAAAGCAAGCGAGAGAGCTAATAACTGGAGTGTCATTGTCAACGAGCGAAGGGACCGAGGAAGAAGAAAAATTCTTCATATTTTTTTACAAATTACCAAAAATTCTTACTGCCTTTGGCACATTGCAGTATTTTTTGCCTTAATTTTTGGTCATGTAAAAGTTGGTCCGACGAATATGGGCACTGTAGGCCTTCCTGGCTTGTTTAAACTTGTCCCGGTCTTCCTCTGTTGAGTTGGCTCTAAAACACCAGAACTTAACTTCTTTTTCCCTGATAACCTCTTTACAGCTTAAATCATGAGTTTTCCTCGGGTTTGATACTTTCAACCCTATTCGGGATTAAAGTTTTCATAAAACAATCATATTAGTCAACATATCTGCTCTGGAGTCTACGTCACTATCGTGGAAGCATAGTGACCAGTTAAAGATCTGGAAGAAGTTACCATACGGTTCTCTTCAGAGCTCTTTCTGGAACTGGATAAATTTGACACGAGAGATTTTAAGATATAATACTAGGGTCTGATTTGCCTAGATGTTTGTTTGCACATTAGGTCGATATGGGCTACTAAAATGCCGCTAGCTCTCATTTCAGTCGATGACAATTTTTTTCTTTTTTTAAGGGCTATAAGAATCACAAAAAGAAAATTGTCATCCAAAATCATTCCCGCTATTGTTTTACCGTTTAACTTGTCTTCAGTATTTCCAAGCCTTTTTCTTAAACTCAAAATCATAGAACAGGTCAACAGGTGCACCAATTAATTACTGAATATTTATGAATGATAATTTTCTCTTAATTATTCTGACCTAATAACCAAAACATAAAAACACAATACTTTTCTAATATTTCCCAAGCCGTAAATCAAAGTAATAAACAACTCAACCACACTTTATTCTTCTTCAAAGTGAAAACAAAGCCTTAAAATCGAAAAATTTCCACTTTTAACCTTACCTAACACTTCTCAAATCTTCCAACCAGAAGAGCATAGACAAACCATTCCCACTTTTCATCTGTCAATAAACCGAAAAAGCTTTTAAATTTCCCTAAGCTGTTTGTTTTCAGTGTAACCGGAATGCCGGCACAGACATCGAGGTTTTCCGAATTTGAATTTGAATTTTTATTTTTAATCCAACCAACATGCTAATGTCCCAACAAAATAAACAAAATCGTGCATAAATGTTTTTTGATGACTTTACATCTCAAATACGGAACTCTAAATTTGAAACCAATATCAATATCGCATTACCACTGGTTATGTCCCTTCATGAGCGAAAAATTCGAGTTGTGTTTGTTTTTTCCTCAATTTTATGTTATAATCATTTTTTGTATGAAAAAAAAATCAAGAACCGTGAAAACTTTTGTCGAATAAAATATTTTTAGTGTCAACAAACTGAACAATTCGAAAACAAACGTCTGTCACATGAGCCTCAGTTTCCATCACATGCTGCATTTGTTGACAGAATTCGTTCCGACATACAATAGGATTCGAGACAGTAGAACAGCTTTTTTTCATTCCAATTGAGTGATCACGTCAACGTGGGGACCTAGGAACGTGGAACTTCTATATTTCCATTTTTTACTCGTGCAGTTGTTTATTAATTTGTAAACATTCGGTGTTCTAGTTTTTTTCTCATTTTAACTTCCAGTTTTTATTCGAAAAAAAAACAGCCTCCGCGTGTCATAGTTTGACAGTCTAACAAGACAAGCATTTCTGATATGAGGTCACACCTAGTCGTTAATTAAAAGAAACAAAAACTCTTTTGAAATTTAACTCCTTTCACTTTGCCAAGCAAATAGGAACCTACGCAAGACTCTTAAGCTGGGCGAAAACAGTTAAAGGTGCCAAAAACCGTAGCTATCTTAAAAACACTATTATTAAAGATTAAACACAAGTCATGTGAGATTGAAACAAAAAAATCAAACAGAAAACTTAACAGCCTTTTATTTTGTTTGGCAAACTTGTTTATAGCTTCACCCATTTTTTAGGTCGAATTAAGGGTCAAGTAAGGTATTGATAAAAATGTCAAGAGGCAGATTGAAGGTTGTTTTTAGTTTCATATTGTTTAAGCTCAAATTTAACATGTTGTGGATTTCTTCTCCTGGGCCAATGAACAACAACGTACGACAATGTTTCAAACTTAATTTTTTTCGAATTCCTAATTCCCGACTTTGGAAGCTGGGAGAGAAAAAAAATTGAAAAGTACAAAAAATATGAATTTTAGTTTTTTTTTTATGTTTGAACTCTCACGACTATATCAATTGATGTCGTCAGACATCATCTGTCCGGTTCATTGATTCCGATCTCAGGGTGTGAAAGACTTTTAGATAAAATACCTTCAGAATTATTTTTTTTTTCTTAAGAAACTTGAATAACTTTGAAGTTTAATGGACTGAGTCGACTGAGTTTCTGTTATTGGATTGAATAATTTTGTTAAGTTAATGAGTTCTGCTTATTTGGGGGCTGGCCTGAAGTTAGATTGGAGTTAGTTTTAATGTTAGTACATAATGACAATTTTATTTAATTGAAAATTGCCACTTGGTTGTAATTTATTTTTAGGTTTTAGTGCTAATTGGATTTTAAGCTTGGTTGAATAATTGTTTATGGCTTGCTTACACATTTTAAATGTCTGTTAAGATAGTAATTTTGGCATGTGTAATGAGTAAATTATTTATTCAAGCCATTTAAGTAATCTTATTACTAATCTGAGTGAAAGCAGATTGAAAAAGTAATTGTCTTAAGAGTATTTTTAGTTTTGGTTTTTGAGTTAATATTGAAACCTCAGAACACTGAAAATAAATAAAATTTATTATTTTTATTTTTTGTCACCTTGGCTTTGATATATTCTAATATTGGCCTCATCAAAGATTTAGAGACGAAATTCGTTAATCAGAAAACAATAAAGTTCAACAGTCTTGTATTTGGCCACAAACATAAAAATGGAAGGATTAACCTCTTGGAATGGTTTTAACTGAACTGATGAAGCTTCAGTCAAATTGCTTGTTTTTTTTTTAAAGTGTGCCTCAGAAAATGTCTTGACGTTTAAACAAAAAATAGTCTTTACTTCTTTACCTTTTTTTATATTAAAGGCTGAAATCAAACATTTTCTTAAATTTTTTTATGCATTGAGGAATAGCTTTTTCGTGAAAAAAATTGTTTTTTTTAGAATTTAATTTCGTTTTATTTTTTTCTTAAAATTTTATTTTTAGTACTAGCAGCAGACCCCGTGAACCTTAACTCGCCTGCCTTCAGATCACCAAAATAGTAATGTAACTAATATCTGTGTTACATTACTATTCTGCAGTTGATTCGAAGGGAGGCGAGATAATTGCAATGATATTTATTTGAATCCAATTGATGATTATGATGATGATGATGACACACTGTGGCGTATGAGTACCTTCTTTTTATTTGTTTGTTTATCATTGGTATTGCGAGTCTTAAGATTTCATACAATATGATCGGCTTAGGTAAACGTTTGATGAAAGCAATGATCATATCATATCATACACATATCTTATATATTAAAATGAATCGCATAATGTGTTGGTAAGCTCATAACTCAACAACGCCTGGACCTAATTGGTCAATTCTTTTTTTTAAATGTTCGTTGAAGTTCAAAGATGGTTTCTACGGTGAGAAACTTATGCTTCTAAAATCACAAATTGTGCCAATGTTATAAAAACATACTTTTTCCACCCCATCAAAATAAAAACAACTATGATCAATTTCAAATATTGAAAAGTTTGTTTGTCAGATGTCAGATCTAAAATTGTTTATGTAAATTGAAAATTTATTATTTTATGGACGAAGGCGATACAGAATTGGAATGAAATAAAATTCTGAAGGTTAAATTTCAGCATAATCATCATTGTCGGTGTTCATTGGTTTCCCCCTTTATCTGCGCTTCAACCGGGATTCGGTCCAGGCTTCATTCTACAAGTTCTTCCATGTATCCTGAAGTCATCAAGTTCCGCAACACTATAGGCTTTAAGCATCCTGGTCTACGCCATCCAGCGCATATTTGGAAACTGGAAAATTTCAAAATGTGTTTTCGAAAGGAACTCGGAAAACTCATTGGTTTTCAAAGGGTAGGTGCATTGGTTTTGAAATGGAAAATTTCAAAGTAGGTTTTCGAATTTAAAATAGAAATTTCTTGATGAAAAACTTGGAAAACTCATTGGTTATCAAAGGAAGAATTGCTTGTAATTGTAGCGGTGCAGTGGTTTCCAAATTAAAAACTGGAAAATTTTTGATTGGGAAGTCGGAAAACTCTGCGAGAGCGAAGAATTTCAAGACCTAAAATCAAGTTTTTGCATAGAATTTAAGGTGCATTGGTATGTTTGTATGTCCGGTAGGGACTCTTAATCCGCTGAATCCTCAATGCATTTTTATAAAATTTTCCCTGTAGTTATAGCCTTAGTAAAAACAAATTTTTGGGACAATCTTGCGGAAATGTCAGCAAATAAAAGAGACAATCGAAAGCTGTATGGAATCCTGATTTTTGTGAAATAGTCAAAACACACCGGAAGAACGAGAATTTGTTAAATTTTTCAACGAAATTTTGCATTTTCTATTTCAATATCCAATTGAAGCAAATCACATTGCTCTGAAGGTTAGCTAGACGAGGTTCGCAGGGTCGGCTAGTACCTTTACATATACCTACATAAGTGTGATAAAAAATAGCTGACGACAAAAACCAAGGACGCAAGTCCTACAAAAAATATTCGCTTGGAATGGATAAGAGAATACTTGTAGGCCCTAGTTACGATGTACAATTATAAAACGGTTGTCAAGGAAAATTGTGCGAAATATCGATTTCAAATTGCGAGTAATTAACATTTAAGCCAATATCTTGGCTACCAGGCCCTCAAAAAACGTGTATTTTGATGAATAGAGAGAATTTTTTTCTGTCCAAAATGTTGGCAAGTCATGAGAAAATCGATTTCATTTGATTCTACATTTTTGATAGTTCTCATCATCCCAAGCCTCCCACTGAAAGCCAAGCTCAATTCCGAGTCCTGGTTGCCGACATATTTGCATTGGAATATATTAAAATAGTAATTTGTTGTAAAAATGGTGATGCAAAATCGACATTTGTTGAGAAAAAAAACATGTATATTGCAGTTCTGATGGCGAAATATAGAAGCGTGTTCATTTTTGCGTTATTCGGTGGTTTGGCTTAGACGTGGTGGTTCGACCCAGTACAGACTTTCACATCTATGTATATATAGAGATAACTGGAACATTGCATACAGCTAAGACAGTTAAATTACAATGTTGGATCAACTGAAATCATTCCTATTAGTGAATTCGCAGGATTTTACTCCTGGGGAGTTGACTTATGAACTACCTTATTTTTTAGTGAAATATGCTAATTTTTGTTGACATGCAACGTCAAAAATCATTTTGGATATCGGGAGAAAAGTAGAAAGATAGAATGGTTGAAACTAATTTTTACCATTCGTCGAATTCTATAAAAGGGGTGATTATTTTTTAGCAACTTATGGCCATATCCCTTTTTGAATTATTTTTCGTCCTAAAAAGGGTGTTTTTTCCGACTACGAGAAGAGAAAACACAGCAACAAAAATGTATTTTATTTAAAAAAAAGCAATCGAGCGTCCTCTCGTCTGGAGCTGACTGATTTCCAAAAAAGCAATTGCTTATGTAGAATTATTTGAACGAAGAATTTAAATGCTTCGTTCTCCATGATTCTCAGCGTTTGGTATCTCATAAAATTTTTGTTTTTAAAAGAGGATGTGGCCTAATTCAGGGCATTTAGAAAAACCGAAAAACGCACCAGATTTCGATCTCCTTAATTCTCAAACTATAGAATGCTTTATTCTATCAAAAAGACTTGAGAAGAAGAATGATTTAATGAAACACAATTTTTCACACGATTTACTCATGTCTGCTTCAAAAATTATTTCCTTGTCTCAACGTTACCGATTATCAATCAAATTTGAAACGTTTGAAAGCTCTAAGGTCGTTCAAAAAATATAAAACTCCTTTTATTCATTCTAAAAATTAACTATACCCCATAACTTCTTTATACCTTTTACCTACTTTGAAAATGACATAAATGCTCGAAAATGAGTTTGTCATCGTAAACTGTCAAGACATTAACTTAATTAGCAGCCTATCCGTACAATTCATCACAAGACTCAGCTGTCTGTCATAACTCAACCATCATTTTAACAACAAGCGCAATAAAACATTCCTTGAGCCTTTCTCTAATTTATAACAACTTAACCAAAGTAGTAGTAATTCTCTTCAAAGACTCACCTTAACGATCGTCTTATGTACGAAATGCATATCTCTATGCAATTTCTATTCCACAACTGTAAATCGTTTATTATGCTGACCACAACCAGAATCCTGCCTTCGCGATCAAATCCACCTGGTAAGTAGGCTGCTCGAGTTAGTAACGCATTTAAGACATCTTCCTCCATGATGTCTCTTCTTCTCTAGCTGCTTCTTGATCCTCGTTGTGTCTTTATTATTTTAGCAATTTTCTTGGCTCACAGAACAAAAACACAACCAACACACATCGGAATTTTTATTCAGGTTTGTGTTCGAGTTTAAAAAAAGTCCAACTAGCTGTAGGTATGTGAAATCTAATAGAAGGCAACAAGGTACTTATAGTTGTTGCAACTTGCAAGCTTGCAACAAAAAAATGAGCAAGAATCAAGTTCTACAACAAATTAGTAGTGCAACAAATAGGCAATCACTGTCACTACCACCACCAACCCGATCACCGACGTTTGACGAATCCTTCGGCATGTGAGTTGGCGTTCAAGATCGCGTCGCGTCTCGATCCGATCTCTCAAATTTTGTTCATAATCAATTCGGATATTCACTCACGGCTGCGCGGCAGCGTCCGGTCTTCATTTTGAATTATTCAAAAAAGCAAACGATCTTTTCAATTTACCGTTAATAAACTAGACCATGCATCCGTTGTTGTTTGGCTTGAATCAGTGGTTTGGAAATTTATGAAAATTATGTTCACGTTCGGTCGATCTAGTCAGACAGCGTTTACCATTTTAGAAGAGCGTGTGCCCATAAAATACGTTTTTGTTTAATTTAGTTTTCCAGTATCGACTTCCACACATAGAGCGAGCGGCGGCCATATATGACAAACTCGTCAAAGTTGGATGATGTCGTGCGTGCGTTGCGTTGGCTCGGCCAACGACATTATATAGCCTTACTGTGCATCTACCCTAACCCTTCTGCCGGCTGCCATCACTTTTAGGAGCAGAATATTATGTTGCTGCCTAGCCGAGAAACACGAGACGCGGGAAACACAGAATTAATGCTTAAAATTGAATTGAAATCTTTGGAAAAACAAGATTCTTAGTGGTCGATTGCTTCCGTATTGGATGTCGCGTTTCTTGTCCAGGTCCAGATACGAGCACAGCTTTCCATTACAGCAACAAAACCAGCTAGCTTGCGCTATGGAATGCAGTTTCTGTTTGCAGATATGGTTTACACTTCTTTTCTGTTTTCAATTTTTTCTTAAGCGACAACGCGACAATCCAACGATCATATGTCACACGGAAAGCCTTTATTTACACCTCGAAACGGTGTAGAGTCACATATATTACGTTACAGGGGGCGACGATCGCGATCACTTTGACTCCGTCACAGGCACACGCAGCAGTGTGTGGGACTGCGCACGACTCGACTAGCTCTGAACTGGAAGTCGTCGACGTTCGAGTCACAGCCAAGACCAAAACAAAATAAACAAAACTGAAAAAAACCGACCGAACGTGAACGATCAACTATCAAATTACTGCAACATTTCCACAAAAGTTGTTGTCCCAATTTTCCATCAGAATGTTAATTTTCTTCGAGGTTCGAAGGGTGACGGTATGGTGCGGTGCGGTGTGTCGCTCCAAGTGCGGATAAGAAAAAACAAGGAGAACGATAACAAGTTTTCACGATATGAAAAAGCGCGGTACGTGTATCAAGTACACGCGGAGTGGAGAGTTGGCAAAACGATCTACAAGATGCGTGGATCATTTGGATTTGGCGATGATGAAAAAGTGTCTTTACCGTGAGATTGAAATAGTCCGAACGAGGCAGAGTGTGGCAGGCAACTGAACAAAACTGAGATGAGGTAGAAGCCAGCTGTGTGGAAAGCTTGGCTTATCCGAATCGAACCTGGTTCGATCCAACAAGCTTTTGTGGTTTAACCAAATCCACCTGTTGAATAGTGATCGAGGTCTAGGAAAGGTGTGAGCCGGTGTGGAGAGTTTCCATTGAGAGGAAAACAATGATAAAGTGATAACATGGTTTGGGAACATCGGCAGTGGAGCGTTGTTTGATTGTTGTTTGGTTGTTGAAAAGCAATGGAACGTGAGCTCTCGAAGCACATGTTCTGGGCGAGAGTCTTCTTCGGAGTGGTAACTCGATTATGATATCATGAAAAAGTTTGACGATGTAGGTGTTGGGTGCCCTTTTAGAATAAATGGAATTTGAATGGAGATAAATTGGGCTTTCCGGTTTAGGAATTCGAGACCTTTAGAAGATGAGCGGTGATGTTGTTGTTGTTTTCTTGTATGTGGGGTTTTTAAAATTAATGTAAGGTCAAGTTGAATAGGTTTTGTATTTGTATCAACATACTAATTTGGTTTTATACATTTTAGGTTATTTGCCAAACTAGTCTTCCTTAGGCGTGATAAAGGGAGTAACTAATTTTTTTTGTTCGAACAGAAGTAATCTACAAATCAACAACTGGAGTTCTGACTTTTTGTGATGCCATTTTTCCTTCACGGCTCGGAACTTCATGTACTTCTTGACTTGAGCGTGCGTTCCTAAGGGTTTCCCCTATAGTGGATCAACGGAGTTTCCTTCGGCTTTCAACGGCTTGGTAACCGGTTATTAACAAGGTTTCCCTTGGATTTCAACGGCGATTAACTGGCTTATCAACAAGGTTTCCCTTGGCTTATCAACGGAATTTCCTATGATTTTGTCGTCGACACGGTTCGCTCCTTTATGGACATTTCTTACAATAACTGGGTGTGAATTATATTCGATCGAGTTGTAAAATTTCATACGAAAGTGTTTCTGGTACGATATGAATTATATTTTGTTGGTATTAATGTTATTTTGGTATTTGCAATGTATGTAGCAAATGCATCACTACAAGACAATTATTATGTCAATTTTGTATTTTAAGCACGCTCTCCATTCACTGGGTCCCAGTGTTTTATTTGTCCCACTTAAAACGTCTATTTCTAAAATAGAAACGCACCAAATGAATCTTGAAAATCACCGATCAACAATTTCAATTGATCGCCCACGGCATAAAAGTGGCACCAATCCGTTTTCCCCCTTTTTCAATCACTTTCGATTTCATTCTATTTAATCGTCTGCGATATTTTAAGAACAATGCGACTACTTCTCGGTGAATTTTAATTACAAACAGATCAAGAAGTGACATTTTCACGATTTTATTCTTCAACAAGCCAAAACACGTGCGAAACAACAACAAAAAATTGATTGTAAACAACCACTGGTCGCGGCCGGTAGAATCTGTTTTCCTTCCGGATCTCTTCTCTCAGCAATTACACTCACTCATACTCTCCCATTGATCTTGTTCTCCCGCGATCGTTCAGTTTTGAAACTCAACGAAAGTCCATTGCCCTGAAGTTGGTAGCAATTTTGAAAATTTTCAATTTTCGATTTTCCTATTTTCGAAAGCTCGCACCCCAGACAGTTGGTGGATCTTCAGTTCTGAGTGCGCGATTCGGGATTACTCAACGTTCAAGGAAAATCGAGTTGAAGGAAAAAAATGGGTCCAAGAGGTCCTGAAAAATTATTGAAAATTTAGGAAAATTTCATAGCTTTTTATAAGTACTCTTAGAAAAGCATTTTTTTGTTATTTTTTTTAATCGGAAGTGACGAAAATTTTGAGATTAGTTTCGACAGCTTTTCGTTTGTGCAATGATTGAAAAAATTCAAGTGAAAATTAAGTGAAAGTAAAATTTTATCAAAACTAACAGAAGAATGAAGAAATTTTCTTCGTGGTTTATGGGAAATCAGCCAGGAAGACAGCAGAAGCAAACGCAAAGTGGAAGACCAAAAAAGAATGTTCACTGGAAATCGGCAGGTACAATAGAAATTTCTCCTTTTTTCAAGACAAAAGTAATTTCACACCCATTTGTGGGAAGAATTGTGAAGAAAATTTTCACATTCCAAGACGCCTCTGTTACATAGATCGGAGCTAGAAATGGGTATTTTTAGAATAGTGTTCTGAAGTGGTTGTGTGCAAATGGGTTGTTCTCAATATATTCAGTCGAATGCGCTGTCACAACTTGACGAAATTTTTATGTGGTTTTTTGGCAATTGAGTGTCATGCGCAAGGGATTTTGAATTTCGAAAAAGCTTTGTTGAAAAACATTTGCGGTGTTTAAAAAAAATATAAAAAAAGAACAACAAACTGTTGGGGAATCGTTTGTTGTTGTTTTGTTTTTGAAAATCAACAAAGTTAACTAAAATCTTCTGGGAGCAAGGTGTTGGGCACCAGCGCTGCCACCCTTCGAACAATTGAGCGCAGTATATTCGACAAAAAAGCGCAGTAGATTGAAATAAAGCGCAGTAGATTTTAAAGTATGCAATACCTATGGATACGACTATAATACCTTGGCGTTGCAAACCTAGTTACAAATTTGTCCAGTTCCAAAAAAAAGCACAAAAAATCAAAAACAAGAAACAATTCGATAAAAACAAACACAATTGTACGACATCTAGTGTCAGCCAGCTTTCAGTTTGATGATTTTGTGCGTCTTGACTCTTAAGTTGTGCATCATGCGCCCGTCGTGTCGGTCGGAATTTTGTTTTGAAGTTATTTTAAAATTGTATAACAGTCGACTCTTCCTAAGTCGAAATTCTCCTTAACTCAAAGCCTACATATGTATAATTTTCAACGTTCTAGCAACTAACTCACTGCTTTGCTCTTATTATTGCACCGTACCGTTGAATAGCTTAAAAATTGCTACATTCCAACACAAAAAGAATTTTTCAATTTGATTTAGCAGTTTCTGAGAATAGCGCGTTCAAGCAAACAATACCAGCCTTCAAAAATGAATATTTTTTGACGTTTTTGCACCATTTTCTCTGACGCTTCGCTCTTATTGGTCGCGGCGTAGTATTATATCGCTTCAAGACTTTCTCGATAAAGCGCCCATTCAACAAAAAAAGAATTGTTCAATTTGACTAAGCACTTCCTGAGAAAAGAGCGTTAAAACGCAGAAAAATGAATGTTTTTTGCCGTTTTTTCAATTTCAACATTTTCCACAGATTCTTCGCTCCTATTGGTCGCAGCTTATTGTAAAGTAGCCTAAAGCCTTCTTCGATTACTGGACTATCCAACACAAAAAGAATTATACAATTCGAACCAGTAGTTCCTGAGATTACCACGTTCAAACGAACAAACTCTTCAGCTTTATTATATTAGTATAGATTTATTTTGAATGAAAGATTCGTAAAGTTGTGTAGAAATTCTAAAAAAGGAGTAGATTGGTTTTGCTGCGCAGTATATTTCGTTTGGGCCAAAACGCAGTAGATCTACTGCTATAGGAGTAAAGTGGCAGCGCTGTTGGGCACGCTTTAGAGAGATATTTTAAAATACGCAAACGACAACGACTTTTTGACGCCACTAGTGACCTATTTTACTGTCAAACAATGTGTTGACATTTTGAAAATAATACTTTTTTTTGTACTTTTAAACTTCTCACACATAAAAACCATTTGACAGGCGATTTCTTCTGCTTGAAATGTTACATTGTAAGTGTTAGTAAGTCATTAAATACAATACAAAGTTTACGTTTAAAATTCGCCTTGAAACCAAAGAAGAAAGAGACCGATTGTGTCTGCAGCAAATCCCAACTGGAACGGATTGAATTCTGAAAAAAGCAATTAAATAGAAAAAAATTTAACGAAGAACAATTTTGCTTCGTTCTCCATGATTCTCATTGTTTCGAGTCTCTTAAATCTCTCTTAATAGTATATAAGGTTTTAAAAAGTTTCAAGACTTGGTTACAAAATCTAAAGAGGAAGGGATCTTCTTACTAACTTACTCAAGGTGGCGCTACAGCCCGTTTTGGACTTGGGCCTCAACCAACGGTCTCCGTCAGCCAGCTCAGTCCCTAGCTAGCTCTCTCCGGTTTTGCACTCCAAGTTGATTGAGGTCCTCTTTCACTTGTGTGCGCCACCTGAGTCGCGGTCATCCTTTACTTCTTACTCCCTCGGTAATAGTGTCGAAGGTTTTCCGGGCCGGAGAATTGGTGTCCATTCGCTCAAAATTAACGAGCCATCCGAGTCTCTGGATCTTGACCCATCTGGCTAGGTCCATGTCGTTGTGCAACCTGTAAAATACATTCATCTGATTTTTTCAAGCTCCATGCTTCTGCATCAGACAGCGGGACTGCGATGATGAGTGTGTTATACTTAGGCTTTTCCACTCAAGTGCTTTCTTAGCCCAAAGAAACAGCGATTAGCAAGAGTTATTCTTCGTCAGATCTCGGCGCTGGAGTTATTGCCCGTGTTAATAGCTGAGCTGTTGCCCGTAGCTTAGTTGGTAAGTGCGTTGACTGCTAAGCAGAAAGTCGATGGTTCGAGTCCTCCTCAGGCCAAGTTTTTCTTTCATCTTTCACGGGCACTGCCTCTTGCGAAGACCTGACAAATCTTCCAAGAGTATCAATCTGTCATGAAAAGGTGCTTCTCAACTCTGCCGTTCGGAATCGGCGTTAAATTATAGGTCCCCTCAATTCTTCACACGCACTCAGAGATTTGTTGATGAGAGTAAGCCACTTAGGCCTTGGCTCTTCAAGAGCTGTCGCGCCACTCTATTTTTTTCTATAATAGCTGAGCCTAGGTAAACAAACTGCTCTACTACCTCGTAATTATACGCATCTATTGTGACGTTCTGTCCGAGCCGTCGGTGTTGGTTGTCCTTCGTCGAAGACAGTGCATACTTCGTTTTTCTTTTATTTACCGCTAAACCCATTTTTGCAGCTTCTGTTTCAATTCCTTCAAAGGCGCCATTGACATCAAGCCGTCGAGGAGCTCGTACAACTCGTCTCGTCTTTTTTTAAGGCCATAATGGCCTTAGTTCTCAATCAAATGTGAACTAACGCCATAATCCGATTATGGCCTTAATTCACAGTCGAATGAGAACTAAAGCCATCACTTGAATGAGAACTTACGCCATATGGGGTAAGTTCACACTCAAATGAGAACTGATGCCATAACATGCTTTGAGCTTTGAAGCAAAGTTAGCATAGCAAGTAATTACCTAACAAAATCTCATCGAGATCTCACGGTCCTCAGATATTTCTAAAATGGAACAAGAGATCTCACTCTCAGCGAGTGCTGATATTTTCTTTTAAAATTTAAGAAAAAAAAGTGTTGATCCGTTTTCTTGGTCAGCCATTTGAACGTAATCATGAGTTAACAATATTAATTTCAAGGAATCTCACTGAAATTTGAAAATTGTGCTACACCTAATAATTAGGTGATCGTAGGTGCTTCGTTCGGAAAACTAGTTTTCTAGACT
This sequence comes from Sphaerophoria taeniata, assembly GCA_943590905.1. Taxonomy (NCBI): domain Eukaryota; kingdom Metazoa; phylum Arthropoda; class Insecta; order Diptera; family Syrphidae; genus Sphaerophoria; species Sphaerophoria taeniata. The sequence continues at coordinate 152,199,849 of OX016541.1, forward strand.
CTGAAGTAAAAAAAAAAAAAATCGCGTTCTAAGAGCGCGAAATTTTTTATTTTCACACCCCAAATTGTTTCTCTGTTTGCCAAAAAAAATTTCGGCTCGCTCCGCTCGCTTTCTAGTAGTACTGCATTACGCGATTTTTTGATTACTTTCAAATTCTGGAAAACTAATTTTCCGAATGAAGCATCTACGAAAATATTGAGAAACTTAGGTACTCATTCTGAAATTCAATACAAATATGAAAAATCATTATTTTTGTATTGATTTTTTTATTCGTTTAGAAAGCAACTTCATTCGATTACTTTGCAAAACATTATCAACAATTAAACGATTTCATTTGTTTTCCATCCTCGTAAATTTGTGCATAACTCCACCGAAAAAACGAAGATTTAAAAAATATCATCGAAAACGGATTATTTTCGATTCTGGAGCCAAAAACTGAGGGGACCGCGAAAGTATAAATAACAAAGAAATTTTTCCAAAATTTTTAAGTTATGAGCGTGACGAGAAAAGTTAAGAATAAGGCAAATGTGGGACTTTTGGTTCTTATATTTGATTTATAGTAACCCGTGTTTAAAATATTTGTGTTTACGCCCCCTTAACTAATAGAGCGTTCATCCTTTTTTCGTTAAACCCAGGGCCGTCTTTACCTTTTTGGGGGCCCTGGGCACTTTTCGAAAATGGGGCCCCTGTATGATTATATAAAAATGTTATGTTGTGTACTAAAGGTATACAGAAAAAATCACATAGGTAACTTTGAATTGAAATTTATTCTTTTAATTCTTTAAATAAATAACTTTTTTTTTAATTCATTAAAAAGATAAATAGTTATTGCAGCATTCAAAACATAAACATTAAAAAAAAATAAAAAAAAATACATACCTATTTCATATAAAAAATCAAAAATAAACAAAATTTAAGTAATAGACAATTAAATAAGTTATTGAGAATGTAACTTAAAGAACAATATAATGACACAGACTATATTTTTCAGGTAAAAGAAAGGAATATTTATTGAAGGGTTTTTTTTTTTTTATTTGAGATAAACAAAATCATTGACCACATCTTCAAAGTCGATGCCTCTGTGGATGTCGCTTTCGATTGACATCAGCGACAAACATGTCAATCTTTCTTGAATCATTGTAGTTCTGAGTTCGTTTTTGATTAGAGAAGGAACGTTCCCCACTGCAATTGCAATTGGTCACCATCATACTTAAGAAAATTCTTAGTGCAATTTCAACATTTGGAAATTCATCTTCAATTTTATTAGTTTTTAAAAAATTATAAAGCTCTAGAATGTTGTCAGTTTTTTTCATTTTCGTGTCGACTAATTTTCAAGTAGTCTTTTAAATTCAGGCATTCAGCATGTAGTTCATCTCCGTTCACATCTTCGGTGTAAAATTTAGCAAAAGTTTTGCAGTTCTCTTCAGAATTCAGAAAATTCAGAAAAATCTAAGTCTTCTGAATTCAGATTTTTTAATCGAAAAAAAAGTCAAAACGTTGGCCAATCTTCGTATACGAACCAAGTCGCTGTTCCAAATGAACGCTAAGTGTGTCGACAATGGGAAGAAAGGTTTCAATTTTAAATCATTCTTTCCCAGTCAGAATTAGAGAGAGAGCCGTCAAAAAAAGTCTGGCGTGAGCTTCTACACCTCATCCTTTCAGAAAGGTCCTTATATTCGGAATTCGGGTTTTTTTTGTCTGGCTGATGAATCAAAGTTATCAAAATTGTCACTGAGCCCAATTATAAATTCATCTATTGCACTCAGCAAATTTATTGCAATATCCAGGGTAATATTTTGTTTTTGAAGTAAAGTACTTGTTTTATTAATTCTTTGCAATACAGAGTTCCAAAGTTCTGTAAGAATGGTAAATTCAAGCTTGTACATTTTTTTGCAAAGACTAAATGCTTCTTTTCTGGCCTCTCGTGCCTGTCCTAAATCGTTTGCGATAGACATCAAAACTTCTTCAATTTCTTTATGACCTTTATATAAGGCGCTCAGTGCATCAGCTCGCGAAGACCATCTTGTTTGAGAAAGACTTTTTAAAACTTTTTTTGGACCTAAATGAGCAGTCAACAGACTCCATCGATGAGAAGATACCGAAAAAAAGTTACACAATTTTTGAATAATTTCAAAGAATTTGGTTGCTTCTAAGACACACCCAGCGGCATTCACTCCTACCAGGTTTAATGAGTGCCCTGCATATGATACAAAAGTGGCAAATTTACATTTTTCTTTCATTCTTGCCTGCAGACCAGAAAACCTTCCTGACATATTTGTCGTAGCTTTGGCCTCTGCAATCTGTTATCGAAATGTCATGATCCTCCAAAAACTTCAGTATGATTTACGCTAAATAATCAGATCTTATGTTCGTTAATTGGAATAAAGTCCAAAAACCTTTCAATAGGCTCGTGATCTTTTACGTAAAGAATAATAAATGTAAGTTGATCAACATGAGACAGATCGGGTGTACTATCAACGCTAATTGAAAAATATTTACCATTTTGACTTCTTTTACAATAGTTTTCAAAACCTGTCTTTCCATGACATGAATAAATTCATTACAGATATTTGCTGAAAGATTCTGTCAGAAAGCAAACTGCATTGCCACTCAGTTAGTTATTCATATTTCTGTTTTAATTTGAATATAATTTCGCAGTGAATGTGATTTAAATTGTTCAGCAAAGGTTGTTGTTCAGCAAGGAAAGTACGAATTCTGATCATTCTTTATGCATCTAAAATTGTATCGAAATATTTTTTTTACTTGAAAATAGACCAATAGATGTTAAGTGATGTTTCAGCAATTTGGGGGCCCCTGGCGATTGCGGGGCCCTGGGCCTGGGCCCAGTGGGCCCAGTGGTAAAGAGGGGTCTGGTTAAACCATATATTTACCTATCTACATTATGTTCCAATATCATATTAAAATTATTTTGATTGCTGCGAGTGGCTTTAATTCACATTGAAATGAGTACTTGGGCCACTTCTTAAAATGACCTAACGCCATATTAGTTTAGTTCTCATTCCAATGTGTATTTAGGCCATAATCGGATTATGGCGTTAATTCACATTTGAATGAGAATTAAACCCATTATGGCGTTAGTTCATATGGCCTTCGTTCACGGCACCCCGAATTTAGCCTCAATTCGGATCAGTTGATGGTCTTCGCTAGTTGTTCGGCAGCACTTCGTTCTCCTTAATTCTCATGGATTTGAGTGATTCAAACGAAATAAAATAAGGAAAATGGGAGTTTTCAATGCGGATTGGTGACAATAATTTGAAAAATGGCAAGAAATGTAAAGCTGTCAAGCGTCCTGCAGCGTACCCAACCCTTTTCGTCTTCTTTTTATTTCTTTATTTTTGCAATGAGAGATCTGTCCCCTTGATGATTGTGCTTAATTATGAAAGTCGAATTTCCCTGTGTAAAAAAAAACTAAATAAACTTAAGCAGTTGTTTACTAAAAGAGAAACATGATTTAAAATGTGTTTTCTTTTATTTTCAGAACGACCATCACCTCCGGGACGTCCAATCCTCATACCCCTCTCTGATCAGCAACCCGACGTCGTGACATTAAAATGGGAACGACCGAATGTCGATGGTGGCTCCCCCATCACCAGCTACATCATCGAACATCGGCGTATGGGGTCACCGCACTGGGTGCGTTCCACACCGAACCCAGTTACCGGCTGTGAAGTCTCCATTAGTGGCCTCGAACCAGGTTGGCGCTATCAATTCCGTGCAATCGCCGAAAATGTCGTTGGAAAATCCGACCCAAGTGTCCTCTCCGATCCGCTAACAGTGACACTCCAGCGAAATGCCATTAGTGTGCCAAGATTTGCCAACGAACTCAACGACATGTCTGCTGTGGAAAATGAACGCGTCGAGTTCCGAGTGTCGGTCCTAGGACAACCACAACCGGAAATAAATTGGTTTAAGGATGGCTACGAAATTTTCAGTAGTCGACGAACGAAAATTGTAAACGACAACGACGCTAGCGTACTGGTCATCCATCAGGTGGCACTCACCGATGAGGGTGAAATCAAGTGCACGGCGACCAATCGAGCTGGTCATGTGGTGACCAAGGCCAAGCTGAGTGTGGAGGCTCCGCCGAAAATTCGTTTGCCACGAAATTATGAAGATGGCTTGATTGCCGAAGCCGATGAGGTATTACGGCTAAAGGTTGGCATTGCAGGGCAGCCCCCACCATCGGTGGTATGGTTGCATGAAGGAGAAATCATAGCGAATGGTCCACGCCACGAACTGGTAACAACGGATAAGAATTCGTCATTAAAAGTTGACAACGTGAAACGCATTGATCGCGGAGAGTACAGCATAAAGGCTGTAAATAAGCTTGGAGAAGATATGACGTCGTTCTTGGTTACCGTCACCTCCAGACCCTATCCACCGGGAAAAGTCCGCTTGAATACATCATATGGCAAGTCGGCAACTCTTTCTTGGACAGCGCCTGAAGATGACGGAGGCTGCAAGATCGGCAACTACATTGTCGAGTACTTCCGGATCGGCTGGAATGTGTGGCTGAAAGCTGCGACCACCCGTCAACTGAGTACGACTCTTAGCGATTTAATTGAGGGTTCTGAGTACAAGTTCAGGGTGAAAGCTGAGAATCCCTATGGATTAAGTGATCCCGGCGAGGAATCCGAAGTTCTTTTCGTACCAGATCCCAAGCGTGGCCTAAACTCTCCGGATGGTGATGAAAAGCCAGTTCCTCCTCGTCGCAAAACATTATCTCCACAAAGGGCGGTTCCAGATGGTGAGGAAAGAAGTGGAGAGGCATCTCCCAGGCAGCCATCACCTTTACAGAGTAAAAAATCGAAACCTCAAATTTTGGATAATGAGGATTTACATCGGGAAATGTCATATGGCACAAATCTCACGGAATCTCGCAAGGCCCCTCCATCACCAACAACAATAAGAACGATGTTTGGGGTTAGTCCCAGCTCAACTGAACTAGCTCGGCGCAGCCCAAGTCCTGATGGAGATGAGGAAGTCCTTCCAGCTTCACCTAGGACGCTGAAACTGACAAAACCAGCCTTAACGCCCTTGACTATTCCAACACAGAATTCAAGATCGATCTCTCCAACTGTATTTCCATTAAAACCGGTCACCACTTTGAATTCACCGTCAATTGCCCCTGCATTGAGTCCAGTTCTAACATCTGCAATTGCACCCATCTTGAGTTTCGCACCAGCCCCGTCGACTGCTCCTGCTCCTGCTACTCAGTCAACTCCTTCTTCTCCACGAACTAAATCGCCTTTACCGACCCCTAATGAGCCTACGTTTAGAGAAAATAACAAGAAAGCTCCACCAGAGCAGACGACGAATGTTCCAGCACCTACTGAACCACCCAAATCACCGAGAGAACTCCAATCAATAGCACCTATTCGCAGCTTGAGTCCACCAGCACCAACAAAACGCATCACATCTCCTGAAGTATCCCCGAAACCTTCAACGTCTTCCATTAAAAAACCTCCCGAAACTCCACCAGAGATAAAAAAGACCTCCCAAGCTCTACAAAGAAGCGAAGAGCCCATCGAACTTGAGGTTAACCAACGTGTCCAAAGCTATTCAAATCATTCATTCAGCTCCGAGAAGCCCTCATCACCAAATGAAACCCTGTCTAACCCAACAATTGAAATCAGTGCTCCAACGAACGAGCCACCCAAAGAACCAGCTCAACTCTCGGAAACTGAGAAACTCGATGAAGTCCATACGAGCAACGAGTTCATGCTAGTTGTCTTCCAGAAGAACAGCAAGGTCAAGGATACGGAAAGTATGTGTCGAATAGCTGTCAAAATGTCTCTCTAAATTTTTTCCTTTCAGAGCAAGATTCCTTTGACTTGGATTTGGAAGAAGCACTTCAGCCACCACCAATCTCAATATCAGCTCCCGATCTGGCGTCATTGGAATATGGAAATCTTCATACTTTCCCACTTAGGCGATCGGTGAGCTCGACAGAACTCCTCTACGAACGTGCCATGGCACGTTTCTACGAAGCTGTCGAAATGGAGGAGGCTGAGAAGGCCAGGAAGCTTAAGATCTCTCAAGAGAAAGCCGCTGTTTCACTGAACCCAGTTCGCAAACGTCTCGGTTCGATGAGTGAAGCGGAGAGACAGTCGTTTGAGAGGCGCAGCGAAAGACGTCGTAGGTCCGCCGACATGGTAGCCGGAGCACAGAAAACGAAATGGGACTCTAATGACAGTTTGGCCAGCAAGAAGGGACTTCTACGAACCAGGGGGATGCTAAATCAGATTAGCCAAGACACCGATGATGGCAGCGAGTATTTGGAACAACCACGAGGATTTCACAAGCAGATCAGCCAGGAAACCGATGAGGGAAGTGACTACGAGGGTCACCGGCTAGAGCGGATGCAAAAGCAGATAAGTCAGGAGACCGACGATGGGAGCGACTACCAAGAACGGACTGAGGGCAGTTTTGACGTCGGCTCAGACTACACCGCAAGCACTGAATCAGTTTCTGAGGACTCGATAGAGAAATTTAAACGAGAGATGGTAGCTCGCACACGCTCAGCCAGTACTGAGCTGGAGACTTACCATCCCAGGAGTATGTCAGCCGGTGTATTTACGCCGTACCGAGCTCCAACACCCGAACAGGCGGTTGTGGTTTTGAATCGTCCAATGCCCCTGGCAAGTCCGGATTTCGTTCCAAAGCCGATTCTTAAGAGACCCTCCAACGAAAGTGTTGTTGGTACCGAAGAGCCAAGCTCTCCTATGAGTGTCATCCCGCCCAGTTCACCCCCTCCAACGAGCCCCAATATGCCAACAAGCCCGAGTTCCGAGAAGCCCGAGAAATCAAAAGGCTTCAAGTCCTTCTTCAAATGGGACAGAAAAACTCCGACGGAAAAGAACACCGAAGCTAATGAAGAACAGTTACCCCCTCCACCAACAACGAAGCCAGTACTCAAGACCGAGACTAGTGTAGAAACAAAGCGACGGATCAAGGAGGAGGAGGAACGAGCCAAACTCGAAGCCGAACGAATCGCTCAGGAGGAAGCCAAAGTTGTGGCTGACCACTATGGAGACATTGTTCGACAAGTTGGCAGCACAAAGAAATACAATTCTCCTCTCTACTTGAACAGCGACGAATTGAAGAAGGCAGCGGAGAAGGCCGAACGTGAGAGTCACAATGAAAGCTCGCCCATATCTCAAGGCAAGGCCCGGCTGTCACTCATCGAACGTCATCAAACTCAGCATGTGTCGACGAGTCCAAGCCGCATGAACATGATGAAGGAGAAGGAGGAGAAGAAAGTCGAAGAGCTATTCAGTGAAGAGGAAGCAACTCCTTCGTCGACGTCACAAATGTCACAACGCTCCGAAAGTCGAGGCAGAAAGAAAATCGTCAAGGTGAAGAAAATCATCACGAAACGTGTTCCATCGAGCACGCGTTCAAGGGAGGCTTCTACTAACCGACCACCACCGGTCATCAATGTTGAAGCACCGCCACCGGAAGAAGAAGATTTTGAAAATCGACCAAAGTTGGCTTTCCAACCTCTGCAACCGAAAAGGGCGATAGCCATACCCACTGAAGAGCCGAAAATCATTCAAAAGATATCACAAACTTCTCTCGTTGCCCTTCAACAGAAAACTCCCGACGAACTTACTCTCGAGGCCGAGGAAAGTGTTCGTTCGGCTTTGAGCTACATGACCGACGTTTGCCTTTTCATCGCAGCTTGCTACGTCTATTTGTTCAAAGATGCAAGACTGGTGTTGCCACTTTTGGCCCTGATGGTGTATCGACAGTTGGGAGAAGTCATCCGAGACAGTATTCCAGAATGGATGAAGAGGAAGAGGCAATGACCAAAGGTCGTTCGTTTTATAATTTTCCCTGATATTCTCAAAATTACTGCGGCAGAAGTCAGTTCATCGGTTTGAATAGAAATACAGGGTGTACTTGGTGTATACGAATGTTTGCTCTCAAGAAAGCGTTTTTATCAAATTATTTACTGTAAAACCGCGAAATATCATTAAATAAAATTACTTCTAAATTTATAGAAAAAAAAGAAAATCAATTTTTCTGTTTGTTTCGTTTTCTCAGCTCAATATTTTATCTCCGCAATTTCATCTAAAGTGGTTTCTTTAAGAGTTAAAAACAAAACAGTTGAGAAAAATCAGTTGCTGTAATCATTTCCGGATCCCTTGAAGCAAATACAGTTTGAGGATCTTCTTCAATACATTTCAGTGGTATTTTGCCCATAAATATGCAACATTAATATAAGTGATCTTCAGACAAACAAAGTTCCTCAAGGTATGCAATACATTTCAATCGGTTAATCACTTGAGACTCTTGAGAGACAAGATATATCGCCTGGTAATAGGCCTTTTTTCGGGATTTTATCGGTTTCAACAGTACCTACTTACTTACTTAGTTATGGTGGCGCTACAGTCTAAATCGGACCAGTGCCTCTTCCAACAAGTGTCTCCAGCAAGCTCGGTGTCTAGCTAGCTGTCTCCAATTTCGCACGCCAAGTTGGATCAGGTCCTCTACCACCTGTGTGCCCCACATGAGTCGCGGTCTTCCTCTTCTGTGATGTCCTTCAGGGTTGGATTCGAAGGCTCTACGGGCCGGAGCATTGCTTTCCGTTAGCCGCCAGACCCATCTCCTTGGCCTCCGTCTCAAGACACACGAACGCTCCACTGACATCACGCTATGTTCTTCCAACTATGTCAATGTCATCTGCGTATCCTAATAACTGGATGGACTTTTGAAAGATTGTGCCTCTGGTGTTGACGTAGGAGTTTGTCACAATCTTTTCAAGAATTATGTTGAAATAATCGCATGACAGCGCATCGCCCTGTCAAAAACCTTTTTTGACATCAAATGCATCTATATAGTTGGTCTCTATAGGCGCTGTCACACGCAACCTTGAGATTGATGAAAAGGAGGTAGGTATCGATTTGAAGTTCCTGGGTCTTCTCCAAGATCTGAGATTGAATATTTGATCGATGGTGGACTTTCCGGGTCTGAAGCCACACTGATAAGGACCTATCAGGTTGTTGACGAAAGGCGTTCACATAGCACAGCAGATAAGATCTTGTAGGCGATATTTAGGACACTTATACCCCTGCAGTTGGCGCAGTTCAGGGGATCTCCTTTCTTGACGATCGGGCATACGATGCTGAGGTTCCATTCGTCAGGCATGCTTTCCTCCGAACAAATTTGCAGATGAGCTGGTGCATACTCCTAACCAAATCATCTCCAGCGGCTTTGTTCGATTTCAGTTTAGATATCGCTATCCACACTTCGTCAATGTCGCTTGGGTGGAATTTGTTGTCTGCTTCACCCAAATTGAATGGTTCTATATCGCTGGCGGAATTTCGCTCATCATCGCTCATACAGCTTGGAAAAGTTGCTTCCGCTAGTTGCTCGGCTTCACGTGGTCAGTTAAGAGACCTAACGTTCTCAGTGCAAAACCGAAATTCGTTGTCCTTAAATCGTTTGCGTGGGTCGTCATCTTACGAGAATATAGAGAAGTAACAATCTAGAGTATACCTAAATATTACAGTATTCAGCAGAAATTGGAGTCGAATGCCTCAGAACCCTAAAAATGTGTAGCATACAGTATCTAGCGTCAAGAATGACAGATGTCTTTCAGTCGAAATCTGGCAGTTGTTATTTTCTAACAGCTTTTAAGGCCATGTGAACTTATGAACAAGATGCAGATAACGAACAAAAAGTGCAACTCATCACAACAACTGTCATTCTTTTGGGTAGCACATCATCATGATCGCGTTCACTTTCTAGCGTTTAAGCAAACAACTCTCGTTTTCCACTGGATAATTGGTATTACCTACATTGTGGCCAAACAAGCTGCTCCAACAATAACATGACAGTCCGGCCTACAAACGAATCTTCTAACTGCATCGCACAGTGATTTACTGCCTTCGATAAGTATCATCTTGTTTTTTTCTTTTGTCGAAGTTGTCGTTTTTTTTCACTCAAAGAAAACCAAAACTGAAGTCAGTTGTGGCCCTCGCCATATATGGAAACTGGGGCGACCTTCAAAGAAAGCGTAACCACCAACCTGGGCTCTTGAGAATGAACGGAGTCATTTATCGTTGCACAAAAAAGACAATACCAGCTACTTGATCACTGTCAAGTGATGGTAACAACTCTTTTTTTTTTGCTGTTAACCTGCACCACTGCCACAGAGAGCAGACCAGATTTTGGATTCATTCAACAAAAGGCTGGCAACAAGGAATTTGTGAAAAGTGAAATTTTGAACGCGTCTTCTCGTTGTCGATGTATGTTTTTGGATTTGGACGTTTGGACATGAAAAACGAGAGTGCTTCTCACGTGCCAGTTTTGGAGGCTGGTTCATTGGCTTGTCATGGGTAGAGCATGTGAGTTTGGAAGAGACATAATGATTGTTATCAGTTATCACAGTTGTTTCTTGAAGAAGTAGCAGGTCTATCGAAAAGAGGTTGACAATTTTGACATATTGACATTTCAAATCCTAAAAGTTTAGTGAAAAGAATTTGAAACTAATGTCTTCAAAGACATATTTTTGATATTTGGACAGGTTGGTTTCTGAGATAAGGCAAATAGTTGCTTTGTTTTCATAACTTAATGGGAAATGTCAACCAGAGCTCCAGCTCGGTATTCAGTTTGGCTTCCAGGAATAAGCTGAGGATAATGAGAACTATGAATTAAAGGGAAAATGCTATAAAAAAAACTACTGAATATTTTCTCAAATTCATTTTTCTATTTGAAAGAACAATCCTTCCGGTTAATAATGAAAAAATAATTTCATTCAAATGGCAGCCTCGGCTGGCCATGCAGTAGCCTACACGATAGGTCCAATTTTTAAGCACATTATCGATTGTGTGCAGCTGTATTTCACCAATGCCTTCACGAATATGGTCCTTTAAAGCGTAAATTGTCTCTAACTTGTCGGCGTAACACTTATCTTTTACGGCACCCCACAAATAATAGTCCAACAGGGCGCAAAACATCGAGTGTAGCTTCGGCTGTGTGACACGTAGCGCCGTCCTGTCGAAACCAAATGTTGCCAATATCCTCCTCTTCAATTTTTGTGAACAATAATTCGTTCAACATGGCCCGATAACGATCGCCATTGACTGTTACGGCCACTTCTTGCTCATTTTCGAAAAAAATGGCCCAATTATGCCTCTGGACCAAAATCCGCACCAAACAGTGACTCGTTTTGAGTGTATCGGCTTTTCAATGTATGCGTGTGGCGTTTCTGTGCCCCAAATGCGACAACAAGTCTATAGTTTGTTACATTCATGTGCGAAGTACTGTGAAATGTCAATGTCAATGTCAATTTCTTCATGATTTTCGAAAATATCAAACAATATTACCTTGCCAAAATTTGGGACATAAAACAAAATTCTTTCAAAACCCATCGAATGATATGTCAAAAGAAAGGTCTGGTCAAACTCTGTTCAACGAAATGGGTTTCAAGTTTTTTGAAAGCCTTTCCCGAAATTTCAAATCGATATTACTCACAATTTTCCTCGACAACAGTAAGAGCCCGTTCACACGATTCGGTATTTTCGCCGTATCGGATATTTTCCCGATTCGGTGTCTTTCGGTTGCAGTGTTCAGACGGTACGGTAATTTAACCGTACGCCGTACTCAACCCTACACCGTTCTCGGTTTTCAGTTGCGTTCGTATCGTATGTGCATCAAGACGTATGAAGATGGACTGGAATACATTTATAGTGATATACTGGTATCGCAAGTATCGTCAACAGCAACGGATTTCAAATCGAAGATTCTGGGTACATCCTATTGTGAGACAAAGGAATATTTTGGGCTCTTTTAATACGCTAATGTGTCAATTACGTCAGGACGAAACAAAATTTTATAATTATTTTCGAATGTCGATACCTACCTTCGATGATCTATTGAATTGAATTAAATTTAATTAAATTATTAGCTTATACCACAGTAGCCCAGACGAAAAATTACGCACTTTCGGTCAAAATACCGAATCGTCTGAACGCACTGTATGTAAATACATTGCCACTATAAACCGAATCGGTTTTTTTGCCGTACGACCGAAAACGATTTGCAGTGACAAAACCGAATGACAAAATCGACCGAATCGGTGATTTTACCGTATACGGTTAAATGTCGTATCGTCTGAATATACTCATTTAAATTATATTGCCACTGGCTTATACGGCAAAATCGCCGATACGGCAAAACCACCGATTCGGAATCGTGTGAACGGGCTCTAAGATGTATGTCTTACTGTGTATGCATTCAATGAATAAATCTAAATCTAAAATCTAAACAGTTATAAAATTATTGTCTTTAAAATTAAGAGCTGACAAGTATTCAATCAGGCATAGAAAGCGAATATTTTTGTAAAATTCGGTTATAGTTTTTTAATCAAAAATTAGCTTCTTTCGATATCTGCCTTCAGAACAACTATTTAAATTGTGATGTTCTCGACTAAGCACCTAACGTCAAGTTAAAGATCCAAACCAAATAACAAAATCACAGCTTTTTATTTAACAATATCTTATGCCTATAACAGAGTTTTAGATCAAGTCTATTTTACAAAAATTAGCTTATAATATTTATAATACCGCAGCGATAACAAGCTGCTCTCCACCTCTAGGCTCGGTGTCTGGATGAATCGTGTCGGTTTGTATGACTGTCAGTGTTGCCACTTGCCACTTAATAAACATTGGCTTTCGCCCTGTCTTTGTTACACTCAGAAGGAGCGGATCAAAGAATAAACTGAGTCTAGTCAAAATCAGACTCCTGTTCAAAACAAAAGTTTTGAAATAAACGGTTAAACAGTCGTCCCTGTTCGCGTACCTCCCAGAAGGGAAGAGTAAGCGAAATAAACGGTTCAGTCGAATCTCCTGTCAGCGAGCAGCAAAACTCCACTGAATAAACGTTTGGCTTACGCCCTGTCTTTGATACACTCAGAAGGAGTGGATCAAAGATAATAAATTGAGTCTCTAAAAATTAGTGCCTTCCGGGAAAAATTGTAATAGGATGCTAGCTAGAGCAGACTTCTCAGACGTTCACTCTACCGAAGCGGAGTGGGTATTGATTTTTCATTGGCGACAACACTTCCTCTGATTTAGATTTTTCCGTTGATGTTGAGTGTGAATCGTATCATACCCAAGTCATTATCATGTAGATATTGTCGGTTGTAGCATGTCGCTTCTAATTGTTGTATTCGATATTTTCGTGTTGCTGTTTTTTTATTTTTGCTATGTTCGGTGTTTTTTCGGTTGTTGCTCTTCTATGTTTAGTTGTTTATTTCCAGGGACGGATCTTTGTAGGTTACTTTTCAATGGGACGCTCGTCTTTTTTTATCCTTTTTCATGTTTTGTGGGGGCTCCTGAATTTTGTTGAACAAAATCAATATATTGAAGAGCTTCGTTACAAAATCTCTATTCAAGCTCTGGTTACCGAGCTCTGATCGTAATAACGTTAAATCAACTTCGTTTTTTACTTCAGTAGAAACACTACTTGTCCCATAATTAATTCAGGTATTGCTTAAGCAATTTAACTGGTCCCAACGTAAGGAGGGACAAAAATTAAAACAAGCTTCCCCGATCATCACAGGAGCACTTCGCTCAACACCAACCGCAGCCCTGGAAGTGCTTTTAAACCTAACACCTCTTGACATCTTCTCCAAAATGGTGGCAGCCAACACATGTGTGAGGCTTAGAGCCACCTCTCAATGGAAGAGTAACAATACTGGACATACTACTATTCTAGACAATTTCAGATCTATCCCAGATCGCTTAGACTATACCACCACAAAAATAGTATTCGGTAAAAGCTTCCATGTTTCCATGCCTTCAAGATCCTCCTGGGAAGAAGAGAGACCCCTGGAAGACAATGCGGTACACTTCTATACAGACGGTTCAAAGACCGATTATGGAGTTGGAAGTGGTATCTATTCAGAACAACTGAATCTCAGTCTATCATACAGACTTCCCAATCAATGTAGTGTATTCCAGGCAGAGGTAATGGCGATTAAAGAGGCACTATCCTGGCTCAAAGAAAATGTTATATCTTGCAAGGATAAACGAATCTTCTCGGACAGCCAAGCCGCTCTCAAATCTCTCGCGTCTGTCTCCATAAACTCTCATATAGTCCACGATTGTCGATCATCTCTGAATGAGATGACGGAACAGTTTAATATTCACCTCATTTGGGTGCCGGGCCACAGAGACATTCCGGGAAATTGTATAGCCGATGAGCTCGCCAAAAACGGAACACTTCTGCCTAATGTTAGACAAAAACATAACATAGGTATACCACTTGCTACATGCAAATATCTTCTCAAACAATATGCTCTAGAATCAACCAATGCTAGATGGTCACAGAGTACCACCTGCCTTGCAACCAAGCAAATATGGCCAAGCATAGACTTAAAACGGTCAAAAGGCTTGATATCCCTGAGCAGACAAAATATAAGCTCTACAATTGGAGTAATAACAGGACACTGCCTCATAGGTAGACATGCTCTGAGGCTAGGGGTCTACACAAATGACTTCTGTAGAAACTGCATGGACGAGGAGGAAGAGGAAACAGTCCAACACCTTCTATGTACATGTCCAGCACTCTCCATTAGAAGGAATAACTTTCTCGGTAATCCCTTCTTCGATAATACCAGCGAACTGGCAACGATCGACACAAAATGTCTCTCTAACTTCATTAAAAGCACGAATTGGTTTGTTTAAGTTCATTACTCTCCCATGAGTATTTTGTGGTATCACAACGGATCCTTGAGGTCTAAGTGTGTCAACAACAACTAGACAGCCACTACAACCTAACCTAACCTTCCCCGACGATCCTTCCTTTGTGACATACTATCAAAGTTTGTCAGCCAGCCAAAGCTACAACATGATATAATATGTGCTACGATAGTGCTCATTGAACAAGATGAATCATAGATGGCACTGTGATTAACACCATTAACCAATGTCATATATTATGTAGAATCCCAAAACGACGACACTGGACAGAATGGACAAAACGACAGCACTGGTAAGAGACAGAACCATAGGACGAAAGAAAGACGGAGTCAGTTCACTAAAACCATCCGATCAAGTCAGACGAGTTTTGTGTTTTTTCTTCCAAACATGTTTTAGTTAATAATTATAATAATTAGTAATGCGAATTGAGCCATTTTATCTGAAATTTTGTTTCGTTCCATCGAGAAAAAACAATAAGAAACAATTGACACTTCATTCTTTCGGACATTATGTGGAAAGATCCCACATATACCTTTTGTGTTTATTGAACCTTTTTTTGTTTATTATGTACTCAAATAAGGAAAGCAAAAATTTCTTATAATGTATAGAATTTATTAGAATTTATTTGTAAATATATATTTATATAACATTAAATCTCAAACATTACATTTTGATTTTAATAATATTTATGATTAACCATTCTACAAATTTTATTTTTTTTTGCCTTACATAGAAAATCTTTTGTTTTTTTTTGTGTTTTTGTTTAATACTAAAATAATAAACAATAATTTTTTAATTTTAAATAATAACATACAAAAAAATATAAATTTAAAGTGAAGCGTGTTTTTATGAATGGTTTGCGAATAGAAAAATATTGTTTGTTACTCGAGCACATTTTTCATGCAAGACAATTGTTGTTCATATAGAAACTAATATTTTAATTTTTTGTTTTATTTTGAGGTTGTTGTAGAAAAAATATGTTGTTTTGTGTTAAACATTAAGAAAACACAATTTTTTTCAAAAAATATACAAACGGTTCTACAAAAATAACTTAAATCTATTATCTATCGTATATATGTTTCCACTAAATGCTACAATGGCTTTTTTATTTATAAACAAAAAGTAAAATAAAAAACAAAACAAAAATAATTGAAAAGAATTAAAATTTAAAATAAAAAATAATAAAGCGAACAATAATTATTTTTAACAAAAGAAAAGCAATTCCACTAACATTATTATAATAACATTTGTTTTTGTTTTAACTTTAAGAAAATTACGTACTAAATATTAAATAAAAATTATAATTTCGAATTACAACACTTACACAAAGCTTTTTTCTCTCTAGCAGTTAATAAGAGGGGACAGTGTGATTTTTTATGGAGAGGGGAGGTGTACAAAATTTACAAATGGACGGTAACCGAACTGTCTAAGTAGGGATGATCCTGTTCAGGGCTGCTAAGCTCTTGATTTCGACGAGGGAAATCGGTGTGAGCCGATGAAGATGATGACGATGATGTGTTGCTGGGTTTACGCATCAATGGCCATGATGGTTCGTGTGATTCGTTGTCCGGAGTCATTGAGATGTCGGACATTATTCCACTTTCTAAAAAATTTAAGAAATGTTTGCTTTTTGGCAAGAGAGGTCGTTTTAAGATCTTACCCATTGAAAGCTGACTTATCAGCGTGGTCGAACGCTTGTGATTGCTCCTACCTTTTCCGCTTATGACAAGAGTCTGAGTTTCATTGATCAGCTCCAGGCCACCAACGGGGTTCTTGCCACTGTTGCTGCCAGCGGAGCCATTGCTGATAGAAGAACCACTCGTTCCAGATGACATCGAACTCTCGGATATCAGCGAATTCGGTCGACGTGGAGCTTTACTGTTCTCCGACATGCTTCCAGCAAAGGAGTTCCGAAGTTTTGGAGCTGAAATTTCAATTTTTAATATTTGATTGAAAGAATTATTTTTGGTGGGGGCTTACCTTTTCCCAGTTGATTGATGGTGATCGATCGATCACTGATCTGATTGTTGCTCGGACGAATATCCAAGCAAGGTTTACTGCCAATTCCCATAGAAGACATTTCGGCCAGGCGAATTTCTGAAATTCACCAAAATTTATTTTTCAGTGCTTCTTATGGGCGATAAGGGGGGGTTTAAAACTCACCTCGATTTCGTTTCGCCTGTTTCCACAACAACTTTGAAATTTCTTCCGTCCAAGCATTTTTGATGTCCTCCGACATGCTCTGCAATGTCCAAGTATCCTCCGGCTTACGTTTTCTAAACCAAATTTCAAACTTCGTTGACAAATCGCCGGTGTGAGCTGTCAAACCGATATCCGAAGTTTTTATACTGTTCTTGTAGATGTAAATGTCCAAATTCTGAAACGAAGACATCTTAAGACCTTTCTGAACTCCAATCATATCGAACTTACTTTATGATCTGGGAACCTACGAGCTTTGCTAAATAGAACCAAATCTTCAAAAAGGAAAACCTGTCGCAGGGATTTCTTGCCACCACGGCCCTGCCAGACGAGGAATTCGTTCTGTCTCAAGAGCCGGCCCTGCTCCTTGACGTTGACATCACAGTCTCGCAGTGAGTCCATGGCAAGCAAGTCGTTTCCATGTCTTAGCTGGAATTTGACCATTTCTTCGGCACGATGGAGTTCTTCAACGTCAGCGGCGATCTCATGAAGAGCTGCGCCTTCAACCGAGCTACAAGCCTTGACAAGCTGCTGCAACAAGAGTGCGTACTTACCCATCCTCTGGACGGGCTTCAGCAGATACGACGCCAAGTCCATTTTATCGTTCAATTCCATCTGTTTCGACTACAAAACCCAAAACCATTTATTTCCTCAATTTTTCAAAATTTTTCAAAATCTTTCCTAACCTTAAAAAACGCCGTTCCGTATTCGCTCATGAGCGTATCACTTTTTGGTTTATTCTTATTATACAAAGCATACAAATAGAACTTGGATTCGTTCTCGAGAAAGGCCGCACCCACCTTCAGCGGATTGCATTCGTAACGCTCCAATTCAGCGAGGAAATGTGGCTGATGGAATTCGAAGATCTTTTCGATATTACCGAAAATTACATTTCTCTGGCCGCGCAGCGGTTGTGGTAAATTGTCACGCAGCAACTCGTCGACGTAGTTCTCAATGACGTAGTACAGCGATCGAACATAGTCGCGTTCGGTTCCGATCATTTCACGCATGATCAAGAGAAGGCGCCTGAAAATTGACTGTTTTCAAAAAAATTCAAGAATATCGAAGACAACCTACTTTTGAACTTTCGGATCGAGTCCGCTGAGTTCTTCTATTCTGGGCAGATCGAGACTCGACGCATGACACTGCAGATGTGAATTGGCTTCCATGGGCGAGTGAATGTCCAGGAATTGTTTCGAATTCCTTCTATAGCAGTCGTCGTCCATTTCATCTCTGAAAAAAAGACACAAATGGTTGAAATCATCAATTTGAATTGAAATCCTAAACCCACCCTTTGTCACACATCTGTCCAGCCTCGTTGAGACTCTGGCACGAGCAGACTCGAGCCAATTTCGGATTCCCCTCGCATCGATCACACCCACCCAGTCCCGAATCGGCGATCTTCGAATGCTCCTCTTCGTCCTCATCGCCTGGCTGCTCGTCCCTCGACGACGAGGACTCTTCCCTCCAGCAATGGCACAAAGTATCATTATTCGACGACGATGGCGAAGTCACTTTGTCCGGAGTGCTGGTCACCATCGTGTTTGAGTTCTTTGGTTTCACTCGATTCGCATAAGACTTCAGGGTGACCGCATGACATTTCTCGATCAAAGCGGGCTCGCCCAATTTCGCCGACAAACGCTGCATCTCGTGCTGCATGTCCTCCTCCTTGCTGTGCAGATTCAGCAAGTGATGCAGACGTGAGGCATCTTCGATGCGCTCACGTGTCTGTTCCAATTTGACACTAAAGCTATCCAAAGACGTTTTTAATTGGGTGGCGGACTCTTTCAAGGGTTCCATATCGATGGCGGCATCATGAAGGTCTCGACCCTTTGCCAAATGTTTCTAAAAGCACAAAAATTCTCTCAAATTACCATTGCATCATTTGAGCTGTGCGACTTACCATCGAAATGAAGTAATATTTCTCAAATTCCTGTTCATGGTCCTTGATGGCAGATTCGCAGTCCAATTGGAGGCCTGTGAATTTCGTGAGACTCTCCTGACCATCGGCTTGAATCCAGGATTTCACCTGCAACACACACAAAAAGAGCAGCAACATAAAAGGTGAGATCAAAAGTCACAGGCATTTTGTAAGAAAGAAAAAGAAAAACGAGTTCATTTTTAATTAACGGCTAATAACTTTATGTCTTGTCTGATGTCTGAAATAATGGTCGAGTGTTGTTTTGCTCTGAATTTGGAAGGCAAACCATTTATGGTCAATCAGACAGATAGCGCTGAAGCTCCGCTCTGGAGATAGCGTTAACTAGCTCATACTCTCCGGTGTGTCTATAAGTTTTATTAAGGAGTTTCTATAATGACTCTCAAAAGGAGTTGCATGGCACATAACTACCAGCCAATCGATGTCGTTTCGGTAGTCTTTAACTACTACTGGTCTTGAGCTGTGTGGCAATGGCAATAAAACAATAAAAGTGGAGAGAAAAAAAAGAGCGTGCAATAATTGCTCGAACTGGAGTTGAAAGTTATGTGCGGCCTGCGGCGACAAAAGGCAAACGCAAAACCGTATATCCGTTTGTAATCGGATAAACGACTATTTTGGTGCGATGTAATAAAATTCCAATCGGAAATTGTCTTGAAATTTAATTAATTGAGTAAATTTTTATGTTTATGGATGCTATGGATATTTTTTTTGTTTGCAATTTCTTTTCATTATTTTTCATTTTGTGTTGAAATCAATAATTAATTGGATTAGAAATATGGAGGCTTGTCTCCTATAAGCCTTGACGTTTTTTTTTGTACATTCTTGCAGATTTGATGGACATGGTCAACAAGTGTGAAAAAAAGAAAATGAACACAGGGCAGAGAGAAATACACAACAGTGAAAATGGGAAAATGTTACAGTTGAATAATGACTTACTGAACTAAATCCGTTGGAAATTATTACCAAATTGATTCATATTCAAACTTCTTTTGTAATGATTTGTACATAATTGACATAATAGTAAAGTCTAAAAGCTCACTCTTAGGCTTTTATTCACACATGTCGCTTATTAGAATAGGGATTAGTGGCTCTTAGTGTACCAGCCTTGCAGTCTTTACAGGGACTTTAGTTTAACTGATGCTTGAGTAAAACCACTGTTTTAGGTTTTGCTGAAGTTTTAACCTTGTCTGACACTTTGACGGGTTAAGGTTAAACCACAACTTTTTCTTAAAGATCTTCATTACATCTGCAAAAATAAGAATTTCATTGCTTCGAACACGTATAGAAGCATCATTTATAGATAAAATAAATAGAAGTGGTCCTAAATGATTACCCTGCAGAACACCCGATTTTGCAGTAAAAGTCTTAGAAAACCGAAAACATGACCCTGAACTAAACTTGGTAAGTTCTGTTCTAAAGGTAAGAAGAAACTTACTCATACATAGTATCGCTAGGAATCGCCGTACAATTGAAGGTTCGCTCAGTTATTCACACATTGCTGAAGCGTTACCATTTTTCTCCTTTCGAAATAAATCTACTTCGGTTTTTGAAAATTATTTTTTACTTCGCACCATCCCCAATTTCTTGAAATCTACTTCACTGAAAATGTCCGCGATTTTGAGTCGCAAGATCTCCAAATTTTCCCAGGTTGCCTTTATCACAATGATACATGAAAACAAAGGTCTGTTTGCCATCTATCGGTCACTGAAAAACCTAAACTACATGCGAGCTCTGGTTACCGAGCTATGATCAAACAACTATTTTTTTTTTTGGTTTTTTTGTCCCTAGGTTATTGTAATCCCATAGAGAGACTATTTTCTGTTGAAAATATCTCGGAATCGAGTGAAACCATAGCTTGGAATTGAGTTAGGGAAAATTACCATCGAATGATACTTACATCAAAAGAAAGGTGTGGTCAAACTTTATTCATTATTCAAGTTATTTAAAGGCCTGGTAGCCGAAATATTGGCAAAAATGTAAATTATTCGCAAACATTTTTCTGCAATTTCAAATCCATATTCCTCACAATTTTCCTCGATAACCCTTACATAATTGTACATCAAAATAAGGGCCTACAAAAATTCTATCAACCATTGAATTGAAAGCGATTTTTTTTTGAAAAAGCGCTTCTATCAATTAATATTAAACGAAAATCCGACGGCCTTCCTTCTTCATTTAACTGCCTTGACTATCTTCTTAAGACCCTAATATCATTTCCAATCACTTTGCCACCTACTTCAGTACTTCTTTTTGTAACAAAGACTACGATCCTGACTTTCTTTATCACTCTGCCCTTAATAATTGCCTTCAAACCTCTCATGTAGCACTTTATCTTTGAAAGATGACTTCCACCCTGAACCTGACGGTGGCCCTGCCGTCTTCCTAAAAAAGTGTTCTGATTCAATATATAAACCTCACTATATACTGTTCCAGCTCTCGCTCACACAAGGTATTTTTCCCTCAATCTGGAAAAACTCCTTCATATTTCCCATTTTTAAAAAAGGTACTAAAAATCAAATTTCTAACAATCGACCAATTACCAAGCTATCTGCAATGTGTTGTTTTCAGACAGTCGTTATTTGAACCCATTCATCCTCAATCTGGTGTTCCTCAAGGCAGTCACCTGGGTCCCCTTCTTTTTATTTTGGCAATCAACGGGGTCTCTAATATGGTTTTATCCTCCAAGTTTTTAATTGATGCCGACGACATAAAATTCATCAAAGTCATCTCATCAAATGATGACCAATCCCTCCTTCAAACTGAACTCAATTACTTCTTGACTTGGTTCGACAAAAATCACTTTGACCTTAATGTTACTAAATGTTAATTCATGTCCTTCTCACGTAAACCTCTGCTTCCCTCAAATATTAGAACCTATTTCTTCCATCACACACCAGTTCCTACTACAACTTTTATCCGCGATCTTGGTGTTATATATGACAAAGAATTTAACTTCCGTTCTCACTTGTACCACATTATTCCTTAAGCCAATTCGTCCCTCGGTTCATTAAACGCTGGTCGAAAGAATTCTCTGACGTCACGAAAAGCCTTTACACGACTAATGTTAGACACACTCTTGAAAACGCTAGACAGGTATGGTCTCCATTTAAAACTTCTCACTCCTCACTCCAATCGTATTGAAGCAGTTCAAAGAAGGACCTTATGGCTTGCTGTACGTGGTCTGAACTGGACCGATTTGTTCAATGCCCCCGCCCCCTTACGAAAATCGTCTCAAGCTCATTGTATGAACACTCTCCCTCATCGCTGTGCCATTGCTGATGTCATCTTCATTCCCGCTTTGTAATTTTAATAATAAACACTGGAAAAAATCAATTGATAATACAAAATACATTTCATCATTCAAAATCTAAATTTCACTTCCACTTTCTTTATAAAAATGTATTCTTTTAAAAAACCTACAAATCTAACAAAACTATTGTTTAACAAAAAAATAAATTACACCCACATCCAACTCCAACACAATAAAGCCAAGGAAATCAACAATAAATATTTCAATTTGTCAAAATCTTCTAAAAACCTTAATTTATCCAAGTAACAAAAACTCTGTTTGATTCTTATCACAAAGACAATTTGTGACAACTTCATTGAAAACAAAACTTTAAACCTCCAATGATGACGATGATGCTGCTAACGATGCAAATATCAGATGTCTCTTCCCATAGAGCCCCGACGACGATTAAATGCACAATTTGATCTTTTCAAAGAAATAAACAAAAAGAAGAAAGTGATCTCTTCACATGGCGATGAATATATTGTATTCTTGAAAGAAGCGATAAAGTTAATTGGGCATCCTAAAGAAGCGTTTTCACTTTCGTGTTCTAATTTCAACACGAAGGTCAGTGCACCAGACACTGCGGATTCTCACTTCTCACAATTCAATTTTATTTAACGAGAGATTAATTTTATAACCCGCTCATTTATGGTGGGTTGGTCGCTGAAAACGATACCATGGCAGTTAAATAATGAAATTAAAATCGAAAATCTTCGAGAGTAGTCTCAAATTATATTATTGGACACACTAAATCGAGATTTCCTTTTAATAACCATCTCGCGGCGTATAAATGTGTACAATTCAGTTGTTTGCTTTCATCAGGAGCAATAATTTACTTAAGATTCAGAAATAACAGTATTTTATCACGAAACATACATTCGTGAAGTTCGATCGACTTGGAATCACAACGCACATACTCACTACTTTGTGTATTCGGATCGGTGCCACCTTCACCGTCGCAATCGTCGTCGTCGACATAATTCTCTGAATGGTCGTATCGGGACATTTTGACTTAATTGCTTAATTTATGCAAACACAGATAGTCGATCATTTTTAATTTGTTTTGCCAATTCAACATCGAACAACGATCGAACCACCAGCGAGCACAAAATGTGCTTTTAACCGATCGCACTTCTAATTGGAACTGTAGTAATACCCAGAGGCTGGTGTTTGCTGCTGCTGGCGAGCAGTCAAAAGACAGGAGCGGACTTGCCTTGATTGGACAACGATCCTCACTTGAAAATCATTTGAAGCACTTTGAACCTCCACAGAATTGTTCACTGAAGGCTTAGTATCTTTTTTAAGAGGACCACATCTCAAAATGTGTTTGAGTCAGTCCGCTCCTGAGCAAAACACTGATCTCTGATAACAAAAGATCATTTTTGTATATCTGCATCTGGAATGAATATTTTACTTCGTTTTCCTTTATTTATTGTTTTTTTTTTGTGGTTTTAAAGATTTCGGATTGAATTGCATGATTATTTCCGTCTTGTTGGGATCGGAGATCGAACAAAATAATTATGACGATTGTTGACTATTCTACAATCTCTGGAAAGCAGTGCAACGGCCCGTCGTCGTCGGTGGTGACGGTCTCAATGAGACAATTTTGCTGATAGCGAAAGGAGAATAGATTTTTTTTTCCAAATGCTGATAAGAGCTTTCATTCAAAATATTTTTTAATGGCCTAGATTGGTTGAATGAGGAGCAACACGAGTTGATTAAATTATTAATTTCTAATGTTGTTGGAAAGAAAAATATTAGAATTATCGTATGCCTGATCCTCAAGAAAGGAGATCCCCTGAACTGCGCCAACTACAGAGGTATAAGTTTCCTAAACATCGCCTATAAGCTTTGTCTGCTGTTCTGTGTGAAGGTTTGAAGCCTTTCGTCAACAAACCTGATAGGTCTGTTTATCAGTTCGTCGGAAGCGGTTTAAAAGCGGATTATAGTTTAAAAGCAGTACAAAGATCCAAACTTAGCAAAGACACAAACCCTACCACGCTCATTCATATACATTTCATTCATTCATTTAGCCGAGACACATTATGACCAAACCGCCGGACTCCTACTTTGGACTTAGAAGGCAATTAGTAGTAAAGTCCTCTCTCAAGCAACTAAAGTGTCACTGTACAAAATCCTCATCTTTCCGGTCCTAATGTATGGTGCAGAGAAAGGGACAACATCTGATGAAAACGCTTTGGGCTGCTTCGAGAGAAAAATTCTTCGAGTGATTATTGGTTCAGTCTGCATAAATGTAGAATGGAGACGAAGATTCAATCAAGAACTGTACGAGCTGTTCAGCGACACTGACCTATAGCCAAAAAAGCTAAGGTTCAACGACTTAGATGGTTGGGTCTTGTAGAACGAATGGAAACTTATGCTCCGGCTCGTAGAGTCTTCGAATCCAACCTGGAAGGACATCGCAGAAGAGGAAGACCGTGACTCAGGTGGAGCACACAGGTGGAAGAGGACTTGAACCATTATTTGGCGGGCGAAACTGGTGACAGCTAGCTAGGGAGACGAGCTCGCTGGACACGCTTGTTGGATGAGGCCCTGGTCCGACCTGGACTCTAGCACCACGATAAGTAAGTAAGTAAGTAAGTAAGGATAAACATCGAAATGTAAAAATTTTGGTTGCCACAAAATGTTGCAGAACACTTATAAAAGCGCACTCTCAAGCCAGATTTTGCAGTCGCAATTGGTGTTGAAGTTCGAACCACTTTGTAAAACTGATTTAAACATGAAACAAAATTTCTTTTTGTACAAATAGACCTCTGGCTTTCATAACTGTTACTCCCCTTTGCGTTATGGCTCATAAAACTTATTGAACCAAAATGGGCAGTGAAGTGCAATCCACACCAAATGACCAATACCCTCTAAAAAATCGATTTATTGATCTGCGAAGACAAGAAAGTCCTTTTAGCAGTTTTCATAGTTTATGGCACTCTGGGTAGACGATGGAGGAGTTGGTAACGCGCCTCTTGGCAAAATATGAGAGTGCGGGCTAACTTCACGATTGATTACATTTGTCCATTTATCCATAGCTTCACAGAGGTTTTCATGAACTGCAAAGAGTGAGCGATAAAGTTCCAGCGAGCCTCCTCGGAAAAACTGCTGTTACCATTATTACACCACACAATCGATGCGATTTTGTTCCATCCGCATCGATCCAAGAGAAAACCATCAAATTAGGTTTTCCCTATCCAAAAAATGATAAATTGCATTGAACCCTGAAGCGCACTTCATGGTTGAGGAGGGTCATGAATGCGAAAAATGGACAGACTGCCGGACTACGAAGCTGGGTAGGTTCCTATGTTTGTTTTGGCTTATGCGAAACATTTTTCAAATGTTTTAATCATTAAGATGCGGGCTGTTAGTTGCTGTTGAATTGTTTATTTGTTTTGAATACATTTTGAGTGCTGTTTCTGTTTGGCGAAGATAATTTTAGACATTTGTTTCTGTTGGAATTTCGGGGGAATTATAGGAGTTTCAGGAAAAAGACTGCTTTTTGATCATTGCAATTGAATCGCTACTGGAGGTAGCTTTTAGTCTGCTTTTTGACCATTCCAATTTGACATCCCTACGAGTACACATTGTTTCAACTTATCGCGCAATAATGTTGATAAACTTATCGCCAACTCTTCTTACATGTCAAACAACGACCAACAATCTTCACTGGGCTCCATGGTCGCCGCTGGTCATCGTCAACGACCAAATAGCCTCGGCACTGCCACCGATCCGAAAGTTGTTAATGTTTTTCAGCTATCTGCATTGCCATACGACACGACGACCGAAGCGAGGCTCCTTTACCGCGCCACACCGTCTACCGTTGTGTCAGTTGGATTTAAACAAAATAATTACTGCCATAGATGTTTACAACATGACATGTTGCTGTAAATTAATTTTTTCTTCTTACCATTTAATGAGAAGAAATTTTCGTTTTTTTTCTTTTTGTTAATTTTTGAATTGGCCTCTAGGATAGCAATGATTATGATACAAAATAAACGTCATTGGAAGTAGGAGTCAGTTACTGCATGGTTGTTGATTGATATTGTGTTATGTGTTGCGAGGGACATGATGAAAAGAAAAAAAAACATAATTTCACACGTTTAAATGGTGAAAACAAGTCGAGGCTAAAAGCGTCAAAGAAGATGTTCGATAGTCGGTAATTATGTTGTTGGCTAGTCTTCCAACCTATTTGTATCTATGAATGGGCCTGCAGGGGTATGGACATTACTGAAAAGTAGATAATTGTGCGAATTTTGCGAATATGACAGAAGAGAGGAGACTTTCCAGCGAGTAATGATTTTTATGAACAATTTGTAAAGTTTACTGTCGGCATCACAGTTGTAAAAATTTCGATTTGACTTTGTATGACTGGTGCTTGGAATGGACAACATTATTTTTTGTTTGCCTTAAGGGAAGACTTTTGAGTATTGTTAATCCTTTTTTGATGAAGATGTATGCAGATGTGTTCGGATGTAATCACTGAAAATGAGGTGTTATGTTGTTTCACTTTCACTGAAAATACTTTTATGAAAGTCGCTTTTTATGGTCATGTAATAGTGTGGTACTTAATGTTCATGATCATGGCAATGGTATCAGATGCAAAGTGAATACAAATGTGGTGTCAATGTGAAGTGTTAAATAATATTTAATTATGATTACACTCCGCTATACTGCTGAAGGTAAGATTATTAAACTTGTCTGATCCTTGAAAATCTCTGCTCGTGAATAAAACTGCTTCGTTAATTACGCTCCAATTAATAGAAATTTTACAATTAGACTCAAGCAGCTTGATTTCCTAGGTAGCCTTTGCTTCATAGCGGAAATTGAATCAATGAAGATGAAGGTTTAAGTCAAATGAAAAAGGCGTAAAAAGTGTCATGGACGTCAGGATCATAGGTAGGTAAGAATGGCTGTCCAAGGAACACAGTTAGAGCTTGATTGCGCGTTTTTATACCAAAAAACCTGAAATAGAATAATTAGTAAAAACTACACTGTTAGGTGTATAGTGGAGATATGGATTAACTTAATCAAATCGGTTTCGTTGATATAAAGAATCAGGTTCTTAATCTTCATATGGCATTAAGTAAAATTAGCAAACCCGGTAGTTTTATTTCTTCCTTTAAAATAATTGCCCCTAATTCACTATTCGAACCAATATGTAACAGTTCCTGGCCACCAAACACCTTGGTTAAGGAATTTACTGTTCCCCTAAAACGTAAATCTCAACCAAACAACATTCCAAGGCTCCATTCAAAAAACGACAAAGGTTCTCCCTCTACTACCAAAATGTAAGAGGACTTCGTAGTAAAACTACTACAATTTTTAAAAATTCACAAATATTTCCACATGACGTGTTTGCTTTCTCCGAGACTTGGCTCAATGCCACAATATTGGACACAGAACTCTTTGATCAAGAGTTCGTAGTTTTCCGAAGAGACCGTCATGTGGATGTAGGGAATTCAGTTGGTGGGGGAGTCCTTATTGCCGTTAGAAGTAATTTCTTTGCAGTTCAAGTTGTTTTCCCTTTCAACATATCAATTGAGCTCTTATGCATAAAAATAATCTTACAAGAGAAATCTATCTTTGTATTAAATGTTTACATTCCACCTAAAAGTCCAATAGCCGTGTTCATGGAACTTTCCGAGGCACTGGACTTTATTCTTGGTATCGCCAGCATTGATAGTTGTGTCCTCCTTTTAGGCGATTTCAACCTTCCTAACATCGATTGGGTTAATTCTGACGACGAATCCTATTTCGAAGCTTCCACTTGCTCACCACAACTGGAACTTCAATCACTGGATAATATTATTTCAGCTGATTTACAGCAAGTTAGCTGTATTAAAAATCATATGAATCGAGTGCTTGACCTAGTTTTTACATCTGACCCTGTTAATACAGTAGTGGTAGAATCTTCCTCTGCTATATCTAACATAGATAAATTTCACCCTCCCCTTGACATTTTTCTTGACTTGAGCGATCACTTACTAGCCCATAGTAATTCTCATGATAGCTCATACTCGTTTGACTTTCGGAAAGCCAATTTTCAACAGCTTTCTGAACTTTTGAGTAATTCCGGTATTGAATAAGTACCGGTACTATCTGATACTGAAGCAGTTGTTGAAAGGTTTTATGGTATCTTAATGAAATGCATATATCAAACTGTTCCCATAAAAAGATCCATACAATCTAATGGTTCATGCCATCCTTGGTACTCGAAAGAGCTTAAAGCTCTTCGCAATAAAAGAAATAAGGCTTGGAAAAAGTATATCAAATCCATGACCTTGGAAGACCAAGTGGTATACATTTCTCTTTTTGAAGAGTTCAAGAAAATTTCTTACGAACTTTATAGCGAATACATGCTCACTGTAGGAAGCTCTCTGAAATCTGACCCAAAAAGTTTCTGGAAATACGTTAATTCGAAAAAGAAAAGTGATGGTTATCCAGTTAATTTTATTCATAATAATGTTACCCTTACCACAAGCCCTGAAATCTGCGAAGGTTTTGCAGATTATTTCAGTAAATCTTTTGCTGATTCTCCAAATGCAGTTGACAAACTCTACTTTCAATATTTAAATAACTGTCCTCAAGTTTTGTTTAGTAGCATTTCAATAGAGAGTAATAGAATATTTGAATTTCTTTCACTTCTTAAAGATGATTATTCATGTGGTCCAGATGGCATTCCACCTATTGTTTAAAAAAAATGTAAATCTGTTTTAGCTCTTCCTTTAAGGAATACATTTGAGTTGTCCCTGAAAACAGGAATATTTCCTTCAATTTGGAAGAATGCATTTTTAACTCCAGTATTTAAGAAGGGAGATAAAACTAATATTACAAATTATAGACCTATATCCAAACTGTCATGCATCCCTAAGCTGTTTGAACAAGTTGTATGTGATACGTTAGCATTTAATTGTAAAAATATTATCTGTAGCCAACAACACGGATTCATGCAGAAACGTTCTACAGTCACAAACCTTCTTGTCTTTGTGAACAAATGCTTGAACTATATGGAGTGTGGTCAGGAAATAGATTGTGTCTATACTGACTTCTCGAAAGCTTTCGACCAGTTATCCCACGCGATTATAACGTTCAAGTTGAACGCATATGGGTTTCCCCCTTTTTTCATAAAATGGATATCTACATATCTTGAAGACAGGTCCTATCAGGTAAAATTCAGACATCATGTCTCTAAATCATTTATTGCTAAATCCGGCGTCCCTCAAGGTAGTCACTTAGGACCCCTACTTTTTATATTGGCTATTAACGATGCTCCGCTGTGTGTTCAAAATAGTGATATTCTTATCTTTGCAGATGATATGAAGTTGTTCAAAAACATATCTTCTGCGAATGATAGAATTCTTTTGCAAAATGACCTTGACAGGTTTTCTCTGTGGTGTGAGAAAAATAGTTTAAAACTGAATCCCATTAAATGCCAAACAATGACTTTTTCTAGGAAGCGAGTACCGACTTCTTATGACTACACAATCTCACAGCACATTTTGACTCGTCCTGTCACTGTCAAAGATCTCGGTGTTTTATTCACATCTAATTTAGACTTTTCTGAGCATATTAACAGCATTGTTAATAAAGCCAATTCAATGTTAGGATTTATAAAGCGTTGGTCAAAGGAATTCCGTGATCCGGCTGTCACTCGTTCTCTATATAACTGTTTTGTTCGTCCTCATCTTGAATATGCTTCTCAGGTTTGGACACCTTTTTATGATACTCATATTGAGAGGTTAGAATCCGTTCAACGGAATTTTACTAGGTTTGCCATCAAAGGTATTCAATGGAGCGATTCTTTACACATTCCTCCTTATGAATATCGTTTGTCAACTCTCCAGATGGAAACATTGTCACAAAGAAGAACCAACAATGACATTGTATTTTTCCATCAGATAATTATGGGTATAACTGACGCTCCGGACTTGTTAGGCCTTATTTCATTTAACCATAGAGGAGGAGGTTACAACTTTCGTGGTAGGGACATGATTAAAGAACCTAGGCATCGGACAAATTACGGTATGCATGAGCCCTTGACACGAATGAGCAGACTTTCTAACTGCAACTCAAACTTATTTGATTTTAACTTAAGTAAAAATCATTTAAAATCGTTATTAAAAGCCAGTGTTCCACGCGCTTAAGTGTTTTGTTTGTGTTATGTATTTTTAGTTGTTATGTTACTTTTATTTTGTTGTTTTGCTTGTTTAAGTGTTTGTTTGTCCTATTGTTAAAAATTTTGTTTTTCCTTTTTGTTCCTACTTGCATTAAGTAGTCCCTAACTCTTATCTTCCTGATATTCGTACCGCCATGACTTTTTTTTATTTTATTTATTATTTCTAATTAAGTGCCGATACGACTAGCAACCGCAATTACAATCGTACTCGGTGAAAATGGACCCCAGCGCGTGCGGTATCTGGGGGGGAAAGAGGCGTGGGAAATAAAAAAAAAAGTAGTTAGTAGGGCTGGGCATTCACATAAAAAAATGCTTAAGTGTCACCCTTTGATCCACATCTCAACAACTACGGCAGAACTCGTTGTAGGGAATAACAAGTCTCATGGCATGTTGTCCGATTGGCCAGTTGCCTGTACTGTAGCTGAGGTAGATCTCAGGGCGTCCAGACTCCAGCGTGCGTCGTCCAGAGAAACATCGAATCTCGAAAAAAATGCGGCGAATACAAATTTTATACAATTCCAAAATTAACAATATTTGCATTAGAGCCTACCAATAACATAATATTTCATATAACTGAGCAGAAGCAGGAGTCCTAGGCAGTTCCATTCTTTCGACAAATTAAGGTTGGGAATTGGGATAGAGTCCCCAAGGCGGTTAAGGCACAAATAGGTTTTAACCCTTGCTAAAGAAATCACCAAAATGCCCCACTGCAAAATGTGTAAGCTATATCCGCTCCTGCACACGAAACAAGAAGAAGAAAAAACACATTTTGTCTCTCGATTTCCACCTCTACTTCGTTATTTTGGCACCAATAGATGGTGTGAATCGAGAGAGGTAAACATTAAAAATTCACGCATTAATAGCTAGCGCTCCATTGGTCGCAATCGCAACAAAATTTGTGGTTCTTAACTTTCAATATACAACGCACAAACAGCCACCATCGAAACTTCTCATAACAACACGATCATATAAAGTATTTTGGAAGGTGTTAACCTCCCTGTATGTTGGTTCCAAATTCATGAAATTCAAGGTGTCATAAAATTCGTCAACTAATCAAAACACATCAAAAACTCCAGAATCATATAAAGAAGGCAGCTACTCCAAGTCCAAAATCCCCGAAACAAAACAAACTCCCATAAAACCAACCTCCCAACACTTTTAAACAATGTTCCTAGCTCCATTTATTTGTTAATTTCAACGACACATTCCTGTCCAAATTAACAAAACACAATTTCCTAATCCAGTAAACATCGTGAGAAGAAAAATGTAAAACTATTAAACAATTTAGTTTATTTGCTCCAACTGCATTGAAGAGCTCATTTTCCTTATTAACAAAAACAATTAACATCGAAACCATCGCAACATGTTGTTAATAGAAACATTCAATAAGCCTACTATTTTTGCCTCGTCTTCTAACGGAATTTTCCATGCTTTTGAATGAATTGTCAACTGAGAGGCATTTAGGAATTCATGTTGTATTAATCTTGTCATCTGTAGTCTCATTAAAAATTCTTAAATAAATTGTTTGTTTATTTGCTTGACCGAGATTCTCTTCTGTTTTCTTTAACGTTTTCTAAATGTTGTCAATAGTTTTAATCAATGAAGAAGGTTTTTATTGTTGATTGAATTGGGGTGGTTTAGCTTTCTTTTAAAAACAGTCGACAATGTTTTCTAGGAGCAGAAGAATTATACTATCGAATGCGATCAAAAAGACGCTGAGCATATTGGAGCGAATGATGAGACAGTTAAAGGCTGCAAGCTTGGTCCTTCGTTAAGCTCTCATGTGTGTTAACCTCCTATACGACAACGAACGTTAACCAGGTTTTCAGCGAAAGACAGTGATTCAAGAGCAACCTTTATTCGCACATCAATAGAAGCAATAGCAACTTGAAGAATGATTAATGCAATGTCGTAAAAACTGTGTTGCTCAATGACAGTTTTCAGGAATGTGAGGATATTTATGGTCAAAAACTATATCCAAACAGCTGAAGGGCAAAGTTCAAGACCACAGTGTGCATTTCCTTCCGCTCTTCCATTTTCCCTTTCCCACCCATCATTCTATGAACTACTTCTGACTAGATACTAAACACATTCGCTCAAGGCATCAATTTGCATAGTCCTTTTAAATCCCGATATGTGAACGGCAAAGAATTCGTTTCACACACCGGCAGACGTACCTAACTTTATTGCAATGCGTTTGTTGGACAGCAGCCGCCATGACATCTTTATCACTCTTCTTCGAACTAATTATTGCTACGGCAAGTAACGCGTAACAACTTCTCGACTCCGAAATGACCATACCGTTGCGGCGCGGCACAGCACAAGGCATCGATGTACAATAAAAAACGATTTTTCATTTAAATGTCAATTTGCAATATCTTATTTGAAATGGTTTCTTAAAGTGCCGGCTGCACTATCAACTCATAGATTGTGCGAACGCATTGCACCGCTGCGCTGCAGAGGTAGACTCTTTCGTTCGTACAAAATGCTGTGCCACATATTCGACTTGTGGGAATAATGTCCAGTCTGATTTTCGGTCGGTAAACTTAACATGACGATATGTGTTTCAGTAATTGAGTCGGTAGGTGGCGGGCATGTTATCTATTTCCAACGAACGACGCTGGACAACGCACCAGATCACTGGTGATCAGGGTGGTCAGTTTGTTGAATAAATCGAACAAGGAGTCGGTTTTGTTGGAGTTCTTGGCGCTATCAGTGAAGAATAGTTGGCGTCCGACGTCATTGTTGCGGTGTTATGGTGACCTACGTCTAGGAGACTAATGACGTGTCATTCGGTTTGGCAGCAGCAGTAAAATGTAAGACAACTTAAGTGCTGTACTCGAAGGAGAATAATTGTCCAATGATTAGAAGTTGTTTGGTCGTTTTGTTTAGAGGATGTTTATTTAGACAGAAACGGATAAGGCGAACAAGAGATAAAAACGCAACCAAAAAGACTTAAACCTCTCAGAACGTATTTCGATAACAGTGATAAATATCGATATATTTAACGAGACACATATCTCTTCAAAACTTATCTCACAAATCGAAACCATGTCAGACCCAACTGTCAGAAGCGAAAGCTATTAAAGGCTTAATATGACATGATGTGCCTTTTTGGACATTTTAATTTCAAAATATTTTCTACTCCCTACAGTGCGCCCATCATCCTGCACGCAGCGCAGTGGCACATTCCATTTAAACCGACAAACTCCTATCTCCAAGATTGACCGAAACAAATTTATATTCAAACTAGCCTGAATGCGCCTGTCCGGGCTATCATATTGCCAGTCCATAAATTAGTCTTCAAAAGTGTCAACATTAATCGGAAGCCAGCTTCTTATCGCAGTGATTCATTCCAACTTTGCAGCCGACCGCCACAGATGCGATTATTCCACTTTTAAACTGTCACGAAGAAAGCAGAGAAAATCACAAAGTGCGTACAGAATCTCTGATGGGTTTTCCTTTTTCCTGATTCTGAAATCTCACTAGTCACACTATGCGCACTCGAACAGGAATTCATATTCTCAAGAATTGCAATAGAGATATTGATAAAGATTGACTTTTAAATGAATTAAATAAAAGTTATACGCACGCATGCACGAGCACGCGCTTGCGTTCCAGCTGGCGGGGCACACATGTTGCTCGGTGATTATTACAGAAAAATATGCTGCAAACCGCATCCAATCGATTCTAAGATGCTGGTCGAACAACTGCAATTAAACACGAGTCCTACAAGTCAACCGACCGACCGTGTCGGACGGCAACTCCCAGCTGGATGGGTGTGTTTCTTCTTCGTTTTTTGTTTACGAGCTTATATGAAAGGCAAGCATTCTCATCTGGCGGCGGCTTATAGGCAAATTGCTGGAGGACTTCTTCTTATTTTGTAATTGAAGCAGACTTTTAGTCAGGAAAAGTTGAGAAGGCCAAGAATATTAAGTGGCTGCGGCTTCACTTTTGGACATGCCAGCGAATGAGGAAAAGAAAAAGTGCGCATCTCATAAAGAATTCGATACTCGAACATGGGATTTTGACAGAATATTACATTTGCGTTATCTTGCTGGCCAGAAAGAGGACTACATTCCTGTTAAAGGCTGCGTTAGGAAAGACTAAAATGTAATAATAATTCATACTTTATGTCGGGTGTCGATGGTGGACTAAGACTTACTTTCTATTGACGGGTAAATAGGATTATACTTTCTCTGGTTCGAGTCTTGTTTTAATGGGCCAATGACAATATTATTTGTCGATTCTTATCGGCTCAAATTTAATAATTCTAGATGTTGTGGGTAAAGAAGGTTAATGATCGACTTGAACTGGATTACGGACAAGGAAAGTTGCGGCGTCGGCGATTGAGATGACTTTGGTCAATAGGAAAAGGAGTTCCTGGTGCAGTTTTATGTTTTTCATCAAGGTATCAAATGCGCGAGTTGAACAGTGAAAATCAGATTGAAACATTTCGATCAATAGCAAAGTCATAGCCAAATGAAGAAAAGACTGTGACGTCAAAATGTGGTACTTGTCAAAATTTGTTTCCATTCAGGCACCAATCGTTCTTAGTCTTTAACCTCCTCCAAATTTATGACAGTTCCTAATGCGGCTTCACTATCAGTGAAAACAAGAGTGAGCATAGTGGAAGTAAATTTGCCACATAATGACGTCAGCGACGTCAATGGATGAAACGCTTATATAGTTGTAACTTCTTTATTTATGACAATCCTAAAAAATTGGTTTCACAACACTATTGACTTTTAGTGATTAACATACTCCTCCATAAAATTGTTAAGGCTTGAAAGTTGAAGGAGTTTCTTTTTAAAGCAAACATGTCTGTTAAGATAATTAACCAAAGCCTGATGAGCATCGATAGTTTTTATGTGAGCTTAGTTTTTGCTATTTTCCGTCTTTTTTACAGTGAGGCTTACATCAAACGTTTAGGTGTTTCTTGGTCCTAAAAAAGTACCTGCTAGAAAATATTTTTTATTCACTAAACAAACACACACGTCATCATTAAACATAATTTATGCTACTGATTTATAGCATCGTAAGTAAAATTTAACAAGTGAAAGTCTGTGCATATCATGTGGATCATGATCAATGGCCAGCAAAAAAGAAGTAGGTATCAGTTTCAAGGAAGAACATATTTTTTTTCCTCTGCGTGGTGGTTAAATACCTTGAGGCGTAACGTCAGGAGGATTGCATGCGGGTACTTGATGCCATGACCATCTGTGTTGTATGCTAATTCATTAAATTTAATGTCAAGTCTTTAATTTGACTGGGGAAATGCAGTCAAGGCCCTCGAGGGGGTTTTCCAGGTGGTTTCGTTTAGTTAAAAATAAAAATAAAATCATTTTTCTTTCAAAGTGGTATGGCTTCTCCATGTTTAAATGAGGAATTGGCTTTGATTGAATTGTCAAAATTTCCTTTTCCAAATTCATACAGACAGAGTACCTTGAAGCTTCCTTCTATGGAAGTAACTTAGTTGATTTCTGTTATAATGCAACAAATTTCCTTAACTAACATATAACACTCTAGAAGCGATACAGAAATAAACATTAGTCTTTCAGACGGAAGTAACATTCATTTCCGTACGTTTAAGCTTTAAGTTTACAGAAAAACGTAGAATTCAGATTTTCAGCAGGAGGACAATAATTTATGCATGTGACTTAACTTCATCTTCCTTAAACGCGATAAGGATAGTAACTCAGATTTATTTTTAAGACGGAAGTAACGTTTGTAGCACGATGAACTATCATCGACTTCAGCTATCTTTTTCAGCAAAATATTTCTGCTTGCGATTGAAATCTTCCCTAGACGCGATAAGGAGATTAATTCAGATTTACTTTTAAGACGGAAGTAACGTTTAACTTAACTATCACGAAGAACTATCATCGATTTCATCTATCCTTTTCAGCAGAATAATGTTTGCATGTGACTTAACTTTATCTTCCTGAGACGCGATAAGGAGAGTGAATTAGATTTATTTTACTCTTAAATGAAAACAAATTAATTACAATTAACAGCAGTTCTCGAACCCGATTCTAATTCTTTTCGACTCGAGTTCACACAGATACTAAAATTAACAGCTCAATAACTATATTCGCGCAAAAGGCAGACCCATAACTCTTATCGATTAAGCACTTCCAATTGACAAATTAGACCATCAGAATTATAAATAACAACCAATTAATTAATGTTGGTTATATTTTTTAATCAAATTAAATAACACATCCGTCCTAATGTGCTCGGTCAATTCTTCGTTCAGTTTATTCGTCATGCTTCTGCTGAACACTAGCTGGCTCCTTCTATACTTTTTCACTTGCCCATCGACTGTCAAAGGACAAATTCTATCCACAACCGATGGCAGTCTGGACTTGGCCACCACCGTCCTTTATCTAGCTACCGAGCACATCACTCGAAAGACAAACACAGTTGTCATCGCCGAACATAGCTTAACACCGGAAACGCGTGCCATCAATATTTTCCTGATGGAATATCTCCTTCTGGAAATGGATGGAAAACTCTCGGTGCAACTGTATTTTAGTGAAAGATTGGTGCAACCGAGGGAGTACTACATTTTCATCACAGATTCTACTGAGGCTTTCAGGTATTCATCTCACAGTCCTTTGGTACAACTAAAAAAGTCTTCATTCATTGCAGAATCATGCGAAGTGGATTTGCTGCCAATAAGAACAATCGGCATTTCTACTTTCTTATAATTCTCACCCTCGTCGAAGAGGACTTTGAGGACGTTATGAAGGGCATCTTCCAGGTTTGTCTGGAAATGAATGTCTACGATGTCAATATCATTCTCAAACATCCCAGGGAAGGAGTTTGCATGTTCAAACTGCTTCTTTTCACCGAGGGCAAATGTCGTCAGCCGGTTCCTGAGTTGTTCTTTAAGTTTGGGCATTCTCGGGAGAGTTTGAAACAATTGAACGCACTTTTTCCCCGAAAACTCACCAACTTACACCGATGCCCGATAAGAATATCCTGTCGCGAAATATCGCCTTTTGTTTTTTTCTATGGCAACTTGAGTGACCCCCGGCCAGATAAGAACAACAACTGGCCCGATCTCGATGGAATTGAAGGTTTTACGTTGAAGTTCTTTGCAGAAATTCTGAACTTTACTCTGGACGTGTTGCCTTTCCCGAGGGAGCGGAGTTATGCCTTTGATAATGGAACTGCTTTTGGATGTTTTCATGATGTAAGTTTGCTGTTGGATCAAATCTTTAAGGACTGACTATCTTCCCTCCTTTTAGCTCATAACAGACAAGGCTGACATCGTGATTGGAGGTTTCAGTGCTTCAGATCCTAGTCATGGGCTATTTTCGACATCGAAATTGATTCACAGTTCACCGTTCATCTACATTTTCAATCCCCAAGAGAAACTAAGTGCTCTCGCACGTTTTGCAAAGCCAATCGATGAAAAAGCCTGGAAACTCCTTGGACTGCTTCTACTTTTCGGTTTTCTGTTTCTTGGGTTCATGCAATTGGGTGGAACTCCGATTCGAAACTTCTTCTATGGCCCAGAGATATCCTCACCGGGAATCAATTTCATCGCCGTTGTACTGGGCTATCCGGTAACCCGAACACCCCGACGAACATTTGCCCGATACTTGCTCATGATGTGGATGCTTCTGTGGTTTATGATTCGCAATGGATACCAGGGCGCCTTGTACGATGCCATCCGTCTTGATCGATTTGTTGAGCTGCCTAAAGGGTTCGAGGATCTACTCAGATTGAACTATCAATTTCTAATCTCACCCGATATCGAGATTATCGAAATATTCCCAAAAAATCGAACAATCGTCACCGACAGTGTTGGCAATTTCGATAGATATCGAATTTTAGAACAATCGACTCGGAACTATGCTACAGTAGCGGTGCAGGATAACTATTTGAGTTACATGTCGAGGGCTTACTTCAATGGCAGTTCATTGTCGCTGGTGAATGAGATTATATTCATGTATCAGGTTGTGATGTTTTTTCAGAAGAATTCGATATTGTTGGATGCATTCAATCGAAAGCTATCGGAGTTACAGATTTCCGGTGTGACAATGCATATGAATAATTATCATACGGCACATCCGCGGTTGTTTGCTAAGATTTTCGAAAGTCCACCGGTGAAGCCGTTTTCGAATGACCAAATTGTCGCTTTGTATGAAATTTACGCTTTGATGACTTTTCTGGCTTTGGTGGTTTTTTGTTTGGAATTGTTATCGAGAAGATGGGAGTGGCTTCGGGTGGGTTTGGAATGGATTAATTGAGGGAAATGATGTATTTTGGATTAATAAATATTTTATTTTTTTAAAATAGTGAGTTTTTTTCCTTAACAATCGAAAATGAAACTGAGAAATATCGATTACATATACATCTGCCATTTTAAGCTTTTTAAACACTGTTTTACCAAAGAGTTGAAGTATGCTTAGGATCTATACCTAAAAGACACGTTTAAAAACGTTATGCATATGTTTCTTGCATGCAAATGTTATATCGATAACATTGTACACCGATTTCGATTAATAATAAACGCTAATGCTTTGTGAATTCAAGTCACGCGATACATCAATTGAAAAATAGGTGTTATTTGAATTTAATTACTTCCATTAACAAAATAATCACCAAATTACACACCACATATGATTACTTCGATACACAAAAAGAGTAAGAAATTTCTCTTTCGATATTATTTCTTCGATAGAAAACTGCAGCGACAACTAGCTTCAAATTCCTCAAACTCACTATTATCCCACAAAGTTCAGAGCACAAAAAAAACCTAAGTGTAATTAAATTAGACAGCTTGTTTGCCCCGGGGCTATGAATGAGCTGTCGTTAGAGCCGCCGACTATAATCACAATCATCATCATCAAAACTATCGAAACGCTACTGAAGAAATTTAACTGTCGCTTGTCGTTTTAATTTCGCGCTGTCTCAATCTCGATTTCACTCCGACTCAATAATCGAATCGAATTTAATTGCGCCGAACTAAACTATTACCCCGGCGCAGGTATTTAAAACGGTAAAAATATTATCGAATTAAATTAAAAGCTGCTAATTCGATTATATAATTCCATTGCTGTCAACATAGAAACACAAACACGCTCTGCCACTTTGAACCAAGACGTCAGACACAAAAATTAAACATGTTAGTTGAGAGACTAGTCCCCTGCGGCATCCCAGTGGCGCGAAGGCGAAGTCAAGCAAACTCTTTAACTCCCTCAATTTGACCTGTCACATTCAGTCAAAACAATTAATCAAGAAACCATGAAGCAAAACGATTTGGAATGTTTGTTGAAAGACAGACATAATGCATTACGCTCTGTTATGATTAATTTCAGTTAGAGGGAGATAGAGATATCATTGGAATGTGGAAACTCATACCCAACAAAAGGCAAAGAGGAAGGTTAGTTAGGTCGGCCAATGTCCTCCGGGCTATGCTCAAGGAACTTGTTTTCCTTTCTGTTTCTTGTTTTTCGATAAGTGCTGAACTGTCAGGAGTAATTAAGCAGTGCAGGCGTGCAATTTGCAAGAATTATGGCAAATTGACGAAAAAGCAAATTAAACTGACTTCAAGCTTAAATTCAGTAAAAGCCTGAATGCGTTCACTTTTTTCCCCGCATAACAAAATATTACCAAAAAAAGAACGAAACAGACACATCATGCATTCAAAGCATCTCAATAGGAAACGATCGTGACCCAAATTATTCATTTAAAAATTATGAAAGGCAATTTTTGCGGCAGTTGAAGACGAAATTTCTTCCTGCCTGCTTTGTGGTTCTTCGGCGCGGTTATGATGATCATTGAATTAAGTCTTGAGGAAGACATGTGAACCTGTGGGGTATGACAAATCACCGTGATCGTGATTGGTAGTGAATGGGATGTTATTCACAATTATGATGCCCTCCGTGCTGTCGCGCGGTCGTTCTTCGATGTTTTTTTGTTTGGTTTTTGGGGCGGAATGAAAGACTCTCATAACTACTCCGAAATGAGCTAATCACACGTTATTGAAGATTCTCAAGACGTTTGCGGTTTTCTTTTCAACTCCGCAGGGGACATTAATCATGTCTTGTAAGTTTATTGCTGGTTGAGTGTATTTGCATTCATACCCAGAGTTTGTTCCAATGGAATTTTGATAAGTTTTGATTTGGATCGTTTGGCAGTGAATACCTAATAATTTAGAAAACCCAAATTTAGCAAATTTTGATGCTGAGGGCTTTATTAAGATGGATCTGCGGAGAAATGTTAATGAGAGAAATTGTTCGTTCAATTGAAAGACAATTCGTCTTCCTTCAAAATCAGTTCATTCCAAAAAAATAAGAAAAGAAAAATCACAAAGTTAATTGCGTCTTGTTAAACTCAGCAAGAACACGCACCGAATGGCGATGGCAATGATGGCGTGACAAGCTTCCGACGTTCAATATCAAGTTCAGGTTTAATTTGAAAATTGCTCCGACTCCATACGAGTTTTCATTCAAAGCAAACACGCCAGTCGCTTGTAAAATAATTCCAATGTATTAACTTCTGGCATTCCAACAATATCCAATAAACAAGAAAATTAAATACCTTCGAGAGTTTCATAGTTACAATCAATTCAAGTGCCCCGATGATATTCCAACAGCATCTAAAACTAGTATCATACCTAAGCTGCACTTTAATAATGATGTACTTAAACCAAACTATCAGGTCCTGTCATCCTGACTGGGGCTGCAGGTAAGTGGCAAATGCGTGGCGTTTAGCATTTAAGAAAACTTGTTAAAATGAGAGGAGGCAATGTGTAATGCTTGTTTGCTTAGACAAAGTAAGTTGGGGCTCTCTAAATAAGACAAGTAACGACAGCTGTAAGACGCACGCACGATCGCACGCACAAAACCAATCAGCTGGAGAAGGGAAAGTGTGTGAGATTTGGGCTTACGGTGCGTATGAGTGACTTTTTTGCTATAGTGATTGATCAGGAAAGTGATGCCTAAGAGCAATTTTAGTTTTGCGTGAAAAAAAAGATTCAAGAGTTCGTATAATCGAAGCTGGCCTACAAAGGACCCTAGAACATAGAAAAGACGTCTTGAGATTCACCTCTTTCAATGAACTATCGCTACTATCCCCGTGTATCCGCCAACAACAGCCTTAGCGCATACTTTATTTCCAAAACTGAAATTCTAGGATACTCGAAACGATGAGAATCATGGAGAACGAAGCAAATTTATTCTTCATACATATTTTTCTATGAAAACACGTAGGTTTTAGTAGAATCCAAAAGTGTTTTTTTGTTGACATTTTTGGCAACACAGCATGATGTCACCGGTGCGTTATTTTTTTATAGACTCCGCAAGGAAGTTTTCCATATTGTATGTTTACCACAATTAAGTTTTATACAGCTAAACAGGTCACTGCTGTCTATTGTTACCGAGAGCAACAGCAGCGGCTTTTTTGATGCGGATTCGTCGTTGGAAGTACCCTCATGCAAAAAGTCTTGAGCTTCAAATGTGTAAGTGAACGCATCATGACGATCTGAAGCAAGGTTATGTTCGGCAGCATTAGCTTAATATGAGCGCATGCCCCCACAGAAGAGAAAAAAGACGACACCAAAAACGAGTTGTACGAGCTCCTTCACGGCGATTTTAACGCAAACTGGGAAGAGAAGACATATTTGGTGGAACAAACCGAAAGAACAGCCTGCACTTAACCACTTCCAACAACGGATTCAGGCGGAACGTTTTTGCTGCGGGGCGAATATTGTGTTAGGAAGCACGTGGTTATCACATCTCAACATCCATAAAGGAACATGGAGATCTCCCGATCAATCAAGCGTCATCAAAATTGTTCACATTGCGATCGCCGGAAGGCACTTGTATAGCATTCGAACATTCCGAGCAGCTAACATCGACTCGGACCACTTTTCGTCTTCGGCCCCGTGTGATGAGGAAAGGGGAAGAAGCTTCAACAGCGAACTTTACGGGTTGTAGAACAACACGGACCTGGCAGAAGGGTCAAGGTCCAGAGACTCAGATGGGTCGGTCATTTAGAGCGGATGGACACCAATGCTCCGGCACGGAAAGCCTTTGACGCTATTCCAGAGGGACGTAGAGGTAGAGGAAGACCACGACTCAGGTAACGCCCCCAAGTGGAAGAGGACCTCAATCAACTTGGAGTGCAAAACTGGAGACACTTAGCTAGGGATCGAGCTGGCTGGCGGATATTGTTTTTTTAGGCCCAAATCCACAACGGACTATAGCGCCACCTTAAGTAAGTAAGTAAGGTCACGGCTGTCAGCAAGAAGGGGTTGCAACTTTTTAAAAGAGAAGTTAAAAGTCTTTCTTCTTCATTTGAATTTTGTCATAGCTCAACATAGGTGACTTATTGCTAGAGAACTTATCCCTTCAGTCACGAAGTCGTACTTTTTTAATAATTAATGTATGGCAACCCTTTTCAATGTTTTTTCCTGTCGACAGCATAACACCAAAATATAATACTGATCCAGATTTATGGTGACAATTTTGCGTATATTATAGCTCAAACGAATTTAACAAAATATGTCGTCGTCCATCTCCTTGGCCAAACTACTAAAGTTACAAAAGTCCAGTCAAGTCTGCAAACGAAACCAAAGTTTCAACATCCAAAGACCCATAAAGACGTTGCGTACTGCTCGACCGACCAAGAGGAAAACAAAACAAAACTCGTTACACTCTATACGTGACGTCCAAGTTTGGTTTACGCCTGGCTCTCTATTTGAGACCCCACTTAGCCCCCTTCTGTGTTGCTGTCATGACTTAAGCACAATAATGACATATTAAGATTATAAATTGGTAATGTAATTGAATATGGATTAGTTTTGGATGCGGAGTTTTTGCCTGGTCCCCAAAAGTCAGTCACTCGAGTCTCGAGTGTTCAAAAAGGCACATTCGATACACGGACATGTTCGATGTATCGGTTCGAGTGCGAGTGAAGTGTTTGCTTTATTAAAAATCGAACTAATTGTGAACTTATGCAATTCGATAGGTAAAGAGAGCAAAAAATGTGTGTATTTTGGCATGTGCCACACTTGTTTGGACACATTCTCGTAAGCCGTAATGTAAGTTAAGAGCTTTTGAGATCTGAGACAAATTAATAAACTCAAAGACATGAGTGTTGCCTCGAGAAAAAAATGGCAAGAGTTTAATTTGGCAAACTGGCGCATAGATTTCCTCGACAGATAAGGGATTTTGTCTAGACAGAGATATTCGATTATTTAGATGTCTATCGCAGCTTTGTTGCACGTCACTTGTCAAAATGCCAGAAATTCGAAAAGACTCACTTAGCGAGTTCAGGTTTCTGGGAAACCAAAATGCCAAATGACCATAAAATGTTGCAACCTTTGCTGCACCAACAAGTTTAATCAAACTCCAAAGAAACCAATAAAACATTCCAAACCCATTTCATGGACTCCTTGCTGAGGCCAACTACTAACAAAACTGCCCATTAAATCTCAGGTTTTTCCCACACAAAACCCAAGTTCATCGAACCGCGTGCACTTTTCCACGCCCTGGCTTAACCCAATCGACAAAACCACTGCGCCAGCGCGACACGGTGCGGCGCCGCCGTTCAGCGATAACCCAACAGAACCATCATCTTTTTAACAACTTGTCACTGATGTGCGTTCTAAAAGCCATGGGACATGCAAATTGCATGTGTGTGTTTCTTTTAATGGAAACATCTGCTTCAAACCGAAAGGCAATTTGCTGTCGCGTCCATC
This sequence comes from Sphaerophoria taeniata, assembly GCA_943590905.1. Classification (NCBI taxonomy): domain Eukaryota; kingdom Metazoa; phylum Arthropoda; class Insecta; order Diptera; family Syrphidae; genus Sphaerophoria; species Sphaerophoria taeniata. The sequence goes on from OX016541.1 coordinate 152,243,922, forward strand.
AGACTCCGGCAATTGTCTATGTTTACTCTATACAAGTTGTCGACTCTAAAAACTCCCCAAAGTCCATTAAAGTCTGCGGTAAATTATTGCAAGACATAAAGTTGCAACAGAAAGAACACTCACCTCATTAATTTCATCTTCAAGTGCACGCTGTCTTGTCAGCTCACGTAAACGTTCTCTTCGCTGTTCGGTTAGTTGTTCGAGACGTTTGGCAGCTCGGTCAACTTCATTGAATAACATCGTCACTTTGTTCAGTCTAATTGCAACATCGATGTTGCTATTTGTTGCCAATGCTGAAACTTCTGATACTGATGTTGCTAAGGTACCTCCAGTGTTGTTAGTGATGGGTGGTGATGATGATGACGTCACCGAAGATTTGGTATAACTACTGCTGCCATGGCTATAATTAAGCTTTTTCGCCAAGTCCTGCAATCGGGCCAATGTCACGGGAGCACGTTTCCTCAGATTGTGCAATTCAGAGTCCATTAGAGCCCGACTTAGAGCACGATGTTGGGCATAGAGCTGTCGACGTGTTGGCGGCAATCCTTGCTGATCGGCCGACCGTATTTCACCCATGGTGGTAACTAGACGTTGCCCAGCCGCCAAACACTGATTCTGGAGCGGATCGATTAGTGTGAATATTTCACGCCACTTCTTCTGGTCATGATGATGTAATCCTGCGCACTTTTTAGGGACTTGTTCGGGTGCAATGCTGTTCGTGACTTCATCCACGCTAATGAGTCTTACAGAGTGCTGTGTGTTTGATGATGGAGATGGTAGTTGTGTGCGCCGCGCATGCGCCAAGAGCAGAGATGGTCATGAAAGAAATAGGACAGAAGATCGAATTGAATTTATTTTTTCAAATAATAAACGACTACAAATTTGGAGAGACGGAACAAACTATCATCCATCGATAAGACTGCAACAGTTAGGGAAACGATGAATGAGGAACTCACCTTGTCAAAGTCCCTATTTGTCAGCTTAGTCAATAACAGGCTTCGATCGGTGCATACGGCAAGAATTTCACTGAACTGGAAATGCCTTGTTAGGAGCTTTAGACTGTTGCAAATTAATTCGATTGCATTCAGGTGGCCGGATTTCTCGATGCTGATTAGAATGGTAAATTCTGGTGGCGTTTGGGATGTTGTTGTGCTGCAAGAGAAATAAATATTAATGAGATTATGAAGAGGTCAAAGGAGAAAGGTAATGCGAAGAAACACCGAAGAAGGATTTGAGTTTTAAATTAAAACTGATTTATAAGTTAAATGCGACTTTTTTATGGAAATTGGGGTCATCAGAGAGTGAGGCTAAAAACGTACAGTACATGTACAGAATATTGACTGAAATTGAAAGCCTGGGCATCTGGTACCATGCCTCACAGCTCATGCCGCTATTGATATGCTGCCGGCTTGACAGTGTCAATTTACCGAATCAGAGTTGCAGAGCTTTATCGTCTAGGTCCAATTTGGAAACGTTTTATGCTCTTATGATGCCAGTTCCAACTCCACAAAAGTCTAAAAACCTCAATCACATGCGATTCCCACAAAATTTCATGACTTTGACCTCCCAGGTGGCAAACCCAACAAATAAATCAATCATTCTCGCTAACCCTCACCTTCTAGCACTGTTTTGACACAAAGGTGGCAAATGCATGAATATTCAGTAAGCTATGATAAATATTATGACTTCACCACATTCATTCAGTCATTCCCCACCTCGAAGAAAAACTTGCATCATTTGTCAAGAATGACAATAAGACTTTTCAGGCTTTCAGGCTGACGACGATCAAATGCAACGATCCGACACAAGCCCATTTATCTCGATTTTTCTAATTTTATCATCGACAAACAATTACATGGCAAGGCAGTTCATTAACCTAGTTCTGGTTCTTTTCAAAGTGCGTGTGCGTCTGCAAGACAATCAGTTCCAATTTTTTCGTCATTGAAGACGCTAAGTCATCTCTCGATCATCATCGATTGCATGCAACCGAACCCTCAATAAAACATCAATTTGGACTCAAATGTATGTCACTCGGCTTTTTTTTCAATTAAAATGGAATTCCGACACCAGCATCATTGCTGAAGCTTAGTCACTGTCGTCAGCCTCATCGTTGTCATAGGTACTCGTCTTTGTCGCTTCTGCAGATCAACCCACTCATACATCCAGTTTAAGCCTTCTCTTACAGCTTTTTTTGTCTATTTTGGATCGACAGTATATTCAGCAACATATTTTTGTTGCCATATCGTTTCAGCTATGATCCGCAATAACATCCAACATAAAAGTGCCTCCTAGGCAATCCAAAGTGCAATTCTCAGTCTTAACGGCGCGGCGGTGGCGGTGTGTCGTCGCATTCTCCGATGTTGTACTTGACAATCATATTAAATCATCGCACTATACGGCTGATGGCTTTCAACACGACTCCCCTTTGGCAACACTATGTCTTGTACAACATGTTGAAAATCTAATACGAAGATAGGTTAGGTTGGTTGTGCCTTGTGTATGATGTGATAATCCTCATAAGAATATTCATTCCTCGCTGTTGTGAAGGCTTCAGCAGGCGCAGCGCAGGTGTTAAGTGTGCAACAAGACAGCTAACAACCAAGTCATGATAGTTGCTACGTTCTTATGGCCGCAACCGCCATTAAATTAACGAATTGTCCATTGGTTGAATTTGCCGATCGGTATGTTGGATATGTGTTGCTAGTTGTCGCTTCAGGAGACGATTTCTGTGATTCGTTATGGATGGGAACAGGGATGTTAAACATTGTAAACATCTACAAGCCGAAATGCCAAAAAAACAAAACAAAAAAGTACTTCTTCAAGAACTTATAACAACGCTGTGTGGGTCCCTGTGATCTTTCACACTTTTTTTGTTTTATGAGCCTAAAACTCATATAGGGAGCAAGGGACACTTTCAATTTAAAACCGATTTATGTGTGATATATTTAGACTTTCAGAGGCTCCTAGCATGATCTTCCATGATAGTCGTGTAAAACCAGAGATGTCATATATTACTTCTGACTATCGCCTTTTCTATTAAAAGACATTTATAAAACGAATATAACAAGCACAACCCTGCCTATGAGTCATTGCCACTCGACCATATAGATTCAAGTTTACTGACCAATTATCCCAAAAATTGCTTACAAGTCACTCCTTCAGATGAAAGCTAGAGGAAAGCATTCCTGATCGATCACTCCTCAAGTCGTAGCAACGCTTGAGTGCGTCCGTCGCTTGCCAGAAAACCATTCTCTGTGGTGAATCACTCTCGAAACTCATCGCTCTATGGCTAATCATGGGAATCAAGTTATGGATAGGGGGCATTATGCAAATGAGGTCATTTGCCATATCAATCCCCCACTCCCCTCCCATTTATAGCGATTGCCCCTAGCCAGTGATTCTAACTTGAGTTCCTTGTGAAGATTGACTTGTGAGAAGTCATGAAAAAGGTTCAACTTTTATGTATCGCAACGGGATTATTTAGTATTCCGGTAATGTTCCACCGGCTAGAGACTGCAACTGAACTGAATTACAAGTGTTAGCGACATATTACCAACCCAAGAACTACTCCTGTGTGTTGTGGGTTTTGTTTGTCGGGTTCGGGATTGCGAATGGATTTTTGTTTCTGTTTCAAAACATGGGAAGCTTCTCTAATCAACAATCATAGATCTTAAACAGCAGCGCTTGAACTCGTTGTGGTTCTGGACTTGTATTTGATCTGCAATGCTGATTATGTTCTTTAGTTTCTTGGTAAATGAAGCAACCATGAAGATGAGATATTGGATACGATTTCTGCTTGTAAGAGTGTTGTTATGATGTTAGCTGTCGTGTCAAGAGGTGGAACATGAGACGAATATGGGAGTAGTATGTGATTGTTTCGGGATGATCCGCTAGTTCCTGGAAGGCTTTGCTGTTAAACTATTGTTTAGGAAAGCGTTCTAAATGGCCGTCAATAAAAGCACTTAGCTCCTGATTTTTCCGTTTTCGCATTCTATATAAATCAAATGGATCAAATGGATACAGATTAACGAAAGAGATATGACAAAATCATGCTCCTGACGCTTTCAATACGTCTATCTGCTTCTGATTCGTTATTCTGCTACTGCGTTTTACAGTTTGCAACAAATTGTTTGTTTCTGATGCTTTTAAGCGTTGTAAATACCGCAATCACCTATCTTTGGCAAAGCAGTCAGATTTGTCTGCAACGACTTTTTTATTTCAAACCCAATGACATTGGTCCTTATTTACACGGGACGATGGTTTCCTGTCGTCTCGACTCGAAAAAATATCGAGCAAGAAAAGCGCGCGATCGAGGAGATAGAGAGATGTCACAACAGGAATGAGGTTCGGAAGTTTTAGAAAAAAAAAAAACACCAGGCGTCTTACACCCCGAACTGTGACTGTAGAGACCAGCATGGGAACATCGTAGTGTGACTGTGGTTCCACTGAGGATATTAAGTACTGAGGATATGGAAAGAAAGCAGACCACGAATTCCACTCACCCAACATTGACGAAGTGAAGATAGAAATATCTAAGCTTAAGTCGAACAAAGCCGCTGGAGCAGACGGGATATCCGCCGAACTGTACAAAGCAGCTGGAGATGATTCGGTTAGGAGCATACACCACCTCATCTGCAAAATTTGGTCGGAGGAAAGCATGCCCGACGAATGGAACCTCAGTATCGTATGCCCGATCCTCACGAAAGGAGATCCCCTGAATTGCACCAACAAAACACCGCCTTTAAGATCTTGTCTGCCGTGCTGTGTTAACGTTTGAAGCCTTTCGTCAACAACCTGATAGGTCCTTATCAGTGTGGCTTCAGACCCAGAAAGTCCACCATCGATCAAATATGCACTCTACGGCTGAGCTTGGAGAAGACCCAGTAACTTCAAATCGAGACTTACCACCTTTTCATCGATTTCAAGGCCGCGTATGACAGCGCTCGTCTATTGATATACCAACTATTAAATAGAGCAATGTCTTATAGTTTTGGCATCCCAGAAAAACTCGTCCGTCTGTGCAAGATGACAATGGAAAACTCCCGCTGTTCCATCATGCTCGGAAAAAACCTAACGGATGCATTGCTATCATGCAAGACCAAGTTAATGCTGTCAACAAGAAAGGACAACCAACATCGACGTCTTGGAGCTAACGTCAGCATAGACAGATTAAACTTCGAGGTAGTAAAGGACTTTGTATACCTAGGATCCGCTATAAACTCAGACAACAATAACAGCGCTGAAAACAAACGAAGGATCACTCTTCCCAATCGCTGCTTCTTTGGACTTAGAAGTCAACTGAGTAGCAAAGTCCTTTCCCGAGCAACTAAAGTTTCACTGTACAAACCCTCATCATCCCGGTCCTAATGTATGGTGCAGAGGCAGGGAACATGACAACATCCGATGAAAACGCTTTGGGCTGATTCGAGAGAAAGTTTCTTCGAGTGATTTTTGTTCGTGGAGAATAGAGACGAAGATTTAATCAAGAACTGTACGAGCTGTTCAGCGACACTGATCTAGCCAGAAAAGTTAAGTTAAGAGGACCTGAACCAACTTCAATTTTTTGATACAATTCTTTTTCGGTTGCCATTACTATAGATTTGATCTGTGGCCATCCCTGTCAAAAAAGTGATGCCAAACCATTATTTTTCTCATGAATCATCCGACGACAGTTTAATTTTGCCTGCAAACACAAAACTACAAGCTCAGTACATCCAATTACCATTAATATGATAAAATAGCAAACAAATTCCTCGAATCTAAATGACATTTCATTATCTAAAGTAAAACAAACTTTAATCCGTGTAAAAACTTACAGAAAAAAACATTCAACCAATTACTTGAAACTCTGATTTACCTGCCATTTTCGTCTCATTAGGCAATTTAACATCCACGATCACTAATTTACTTCTCAAGTCGGCCCCAACAACTGTGTCAAACCGGGCCCGAGATTCCTTATCTTTAAGCAGTGACATGTTGTCGTTTTTCCCCCTATCCACTCCTGCTCATGTACTAAACATGGGGGACAATTTTTATACGAATCCGAAATTAGGTAATTGCGCGCGCAATCTAAACTTTGCCATTTTTCTCGCGATTGTCGTCGCAACGGTGTGTCAAACGGATTTGCTTGAAGACAAAAAAAAGTGACTAGAAGTCTGGAGGAGTTGCGCAGCATATAATTAAAAATAGCAGTAGCGGTTGTGCGACCACGACGCGACGACACGGTGGTGTCCACGAACGGCACCATTTCAATTTCCTTAAATTATCTGATATTAGGATTTTTAGTTGTTTACCATTTCGAGCAGTAAGGCCTGGCCATAAAGTCACTCTAAACTTGATTTTATAGACTTTGCAACAAATTTAATGTCCCGTCCCACATTCTTATTTGGTTTCGGTGCGATCGATGGCAATGCAGTGCGGATGGCAATGTGCACTCAAAATATTTGAACTTTCTGGGCAGGGTTTCGCTCGCTGTCAACATTCCTTTCCTTCGTTTTGGGTTATTTTTTTCCGCTGTGGAGTTAATGGACTTGCGCATCTTTCTAATTCGCATGGTTCCTGCGATTCACATGGGAAAGAAATTTATGTCAATCGAATGGACTGAAAAAAAACAAACGAACGCACACAAAGAAACGCAACGAAGAGAGGAGAGAGAGATGCTGATGAGCATCACGACCTCTGAGGTTACGACTTGACACACAAAAGCCCAAAGTAAAAGATGATGCACGCGATTTTTGGCTTTTAAAAGTAAGTAGTTGCAAGAGATACCCATCAGCAGCTGATGAGGCCAACGCGATGAGGCGTTTGCGCATGCGCTTGCGTTTCCAGGTTAAGATTTCATATATAATTCCCATAAAGATACCGCGCACTCAAGAAAAATCGTATAGACTTTGGACTTAAATGAGTTTGTTATCTGGCTTTTAAATTGGAAGGACGTTGAAGGTCAGAAGTGAACATAAAGAGTGAAATCAAATGAAATTGAAATAAAACCACGCAGTGTGAGGTTCGAGGTGAGATCAAGGTCAAACTAATGATGGCTTGGAATTCGTGGCGCTTGAATGTGACTCATTTCACTTCGAGGCAGCATCAGCAGCGAGAGAAATGTTTGCTCCGATCAAGAATATGCATGGTTTTCTTTTGACATAAAGTTGGTAAGAAGAGTAAGGTGGAACATTGTGGAAATGATCCTTGAACTGACTTAATAATGAAGAAGAAGTACTTTAGTGCATTAAGGTTTCGTTCCAATATTTGCTTCCCACTTCGAAGCACTAATCCGATTTATAATAATCAATGAAATACAAAAGGAAACCTGCTACTCGCTGTACTTTCCCACGAATAACCTCAGACTCACTGTATTCTTCAAATTTATTCTTCTGCTCCCTGTTGGCACTGTAAGTGTTAGGTTTAACTTACTCGACGTAGGTAAATCTCGTACCTTATATCAATATCAATCTCTTTATACCTCTTACAATAGAAATGTATACCAAATACCTGCACTTCAAGCATGAATCATCTCGTTATGACTCATTGAAATTCATAGCTTAAACAAAATTTCTCAAAAACTGTCGACACAATCTTGCTTAACACTCAAAACTCTATTTCTGCAAGAAATAAAAGGTTTTAACTTACCTCTCTGGGATGGTGCTATAGAATAGCAAAACGGTTGCAACCTCATAGCAATTCAAACTCGAGTTCATCAGGCACTCAGCATCCACACTAACAATAGGCCGGCCACTTAGATCGCGTGTTCCTAAAAGATAAAAAACAAAAATGGTGAATACAAAAAATTGCACAAACAGATCATTCACACTGAAATTCAAGATAAAACACGGAGGCGATAAACATCTCGAAATGTGTTTTTTGGAAAACATGCCAAGATCCAAAACAACTCAACATGTGTGAGTGGTAAGTGGTGCTCTCCCCAGCCTGGGTAAATTCTTTAAATTGTTCGAAAATCCCCCTGGAGCCCGAAGAAAAAAAAAAAACAATCAAACTTAAACTTTTTCAAACTCCATTGTTCGATGACTTCAAAACCTACTTACGGTCGGGTCTAACTCTTTCTGTACGACTTGGTTAGGAATATTTGTCCAGGGAACAAAAGATTACCTAACAATAATTTAGAGACGTGAGCCATACGAGTTTCCCACATCATCGTCGCTCCTGAATGCGAATGGAAGAATAGCACGAACGGATGGAGGCGGCAGCAACATGTTGCTAGGACAATGAGTAATGGGCAGGTAATAGTTTTGAAAGACCTTTTATTTTCTCTCGTATACATTTCGTGTGATTTGTGTGTGTTGGGATGACTAAATGGGAACCAGGCTTCAAGGGTCGAACAGGCAATTTGTTTCATTGCAACGCAATTTTATTCGCAAACAGGGTGTTCACATGATGATTTGATATAGAGACAGCTACTGAACCTTTTTTTATTGATTTCCAGCAAACAAAAAGCCCATCAATGTTGACATTTTAATAGAACCACGAACGGGAATGAAGACATAAAACCCAATTACTGCACCTTTATGTATCGGATGTAGCAACACGTCTAACGACATCGTCAATTTTATCACCAAACCTACCTCAAACGTCATGTCTTCATGTTGAAAAACAAACAGAACGAAGAAAAAATTCCAATTTCATTCTACCTTAACTTGTCCTCGGTCGATGTGTCGTCGGTGTCGGTCGTTGCTGTTGTCAGACCTCTGATCTGACATAAAAGAAGTTTTGCAAGTTGCAACATCAACAATCAACTTGCATGCTGGCGAGAAACAAACCTTTAAGACACTGACTGTCTTTGTGAAGATGCTATAAGCCTGGTCAGAGGCACCTTTCCGAGTGAAGATCGCTGCTAACTTCAAGGAACCCATTTGATTTGCTTGACGTCTCGTGTAAGGCCGTCATATATGGTGCTGAGTGCAATTCTACCCCCAACACCAGCTCAATTAAAACCGAGTGTAATGTGTTTAGAATGGAAACCATTTGAATATTTTATGAAGGCATCGTGACGCTGATGATGTACCACATCATTGGCCTCAGTCATCACCAAATGGCTCGTAAAGCGAACCATCAAAGTGAGCAACAAGAAAACAAAAAATAATAATGCTCAACTCAATTAACAGGCCTCAATCAGAAGGCCATAAGAGGGTGATAGCCACGAATGCTTCATAGCTCCAACATGGAGGTTGGATAAAAAATGACTTATTTTATTTGTATTTAGAAAGTGCAACGAATTGGTGATCCAATTTATTGTTATGAAACTTTGCTACTATTGACCTATAAGTCCAGTTAAGTCTTGAAGTTCTTTGTTTTTTTTTTTAGAGCTTATTATGATAAAAACGTCTCGAGGTGCATGCGAATGAAGGTGTAATGAGGGCAGGAAGAGGAATTTCACCAGATTTATAGTAAGGGAACTGGTACAGTGCGGGCGTTAGGGAAAGTAGGATAGATGGAGAGGGCTTGATAGGATGAGGTGTCGGTTAACATTGGTTTTGAATTCTTGAACATTACAATGACTGGGGAACACAGAGTGTGGAAGAGAGTTCCACATTCGTCTAATACGAGTAAAGAATGATCCCCCAAAACTTGACTGCACGTCCGAAGTTGGGCTTGAAGGTGAACTGATGGGCATTCCTGGAGGCGCGGGTATTACGGTTGAATATCTTAAGGGGAGGAGTGCAACGTCTATTTCACTAGAGCATATACCGTTGAAATGACGTTTGAAGAGGGCGAGGAATGAGACATTACTGTACTGTACTGAATACTGTCCAAAAGAATTAAGTACGTCACAGGTGCACCACCCCTAACGTGGGAGTTGTAATCAAGCTTAGGACGCATGTATGTTTTATAGATGGTAGCCAGATCAGAAGGGGAAAACAATTTCTTGCATCGTCTCAAAAAATCTTAATATCTTGCGGCATTTTTGGCGACATCGCGTATGTGATCGTTCCACAAGAGGTGGTCGGTGATGCACATACTGAGAATTTCGAGATGCGTTTTTTTATTCCCCATTGTACAATGCTGTTAAAGTCAGAGTTTGATGAGCTTATCATATTCTGCCGTTGCAGTTCCACATCCCAAGAGGAGGGATGTGAGTATGGGAACAAATATGAATAATTAAGGGTACTATCGTCAGCGAAGCAATTGGATTAGAAGATACAGACAAGAGATCATTAATGAAAATGAGAAAGAGGGTCGGAGACAAAATAGAGCGCAAGTACAGGGTTTTTCAATAAGAGGATTTATTTTGATTAGCCAGATAATTCGGTAGGTGTCACTTTTGAAACCGTTATTTAAAACTAAAGCATTTCTGGGTCGTCGGTCGTTAAGCACCTTGTTGGACCGCAATACGGAAATTGGTGGAAAAATTCGAGCTGTTGGGACAAGTTAGTGATGTGAAGAATAAAACTCGTGCACGTCGCTTGTTCAAGAATAACTGAGAATATTGCAGCTGTAGCTCAAAGTGTGGAAGAAAAGCCAGGTTTGTCCAATAATCGTCGTTCTTTGGAATTGGGCATTCCACGAACATCATTATACCGTATTTTGCATTAAGACTTTGGTCTTAAGGCTAATAAAGTTCAGTTAACACAAGAAATCAAGCCAGGCGATTATCAACAATGTCGTGTCTTTGCTGATTGGGTTCTTGTAGTGTATGAATATGATCCGGAATTCCGTCGAAAATCATCTTGACTGATGACGCCCATTTCTAACTCAGTAGCTATGTCTACAAGCAAAATTGTCGCATATGCGGCTCGGAAAACCCAAGAGTTATTGTTGAGACGCCTCTCCATTCTCAACCTGTGACTGTTTGGAGGTGGTTTATGGTTCGGCGGGAAGGAGGGACTCATCAATACCGAAAGCACGCATTTTCGATAAGAGAGCTTGGTGCCAAACTCTATCAAATTCCTTTGAAATATCAAGCGTAATAATCTTACTTAATCCAAAACGATGTAAAGATTTGTTTCACTGTTCGGTGATATCAACCATCAAATCTCTAGTGGACCTATTGCTAAGAAAGCCGTACTACTGGTCATTAAGTTTTCGTTCCTCTAGATATATCTTAAGCTGATAATTTATCAGCGTTACCATGAAATAGGGCACTCGGGCGAAAATTGGAGAGAGAGGATTGTCAAATTCAACGAGCGTAGGGACCGAGGAAGACCAATTTACAATTGATCAAAACGTATGGAATAAGAGTGGAATAGGCGGGGAAAGTCCAACTCCATTTCATCAAATGTCAGAAATAGGCCTGTGTGGATCAGAAAGTCTGCAACTAATGCACTTTCGCCTTCAACCACTCTTATTTGGCGTACCTATATTGCAATTTTGAATTCTTCAGATAAACTAGTCAATAATTTTACCCGTCCTCGTTGTCTGAGGGCCACCCAATTGGAATCTCGTAATAATCTCAATGATTTGGATAACACATTTTCAACAAAAAAAATTGAAAATTGAAAAATCAGTTTTGCTGGTGAAATTCCACATACATCTCTGCTTGCCTTAACGAGTATAATGTCATTTGGTAATTATTGTGTTGTTGTTTTCTATTATAAGCGTGTGACACATGCGTGAAAGTGAAAGGGTCATAATATATAATCATATGACCTGCTACAAGACTGACCATAACGGCCTACCGTCACAGCTACTGGCACAAGCACAGCACAGCCAACACATTCCGATAGCAATGATTTATCGAAATTTAATTATTGCTCAACACACAAGTGAGATTGCGTGCGACGGCAACTTGGGTTGTTTCTCATCACGCTTGAATGCCGCTTGTCAGGAAATTTTGCATTCCTTACATCTTCTACAGAGAAACAAAAAAATTAACGACGCGACGTTGTTTTAAGCCTGGCCTGGATATATGGCTAATTCATTACCAAACAAAAGTTAAATGGTGTTAATTCCTCATCAGTCATCCAAAGGGAATGGGTTTTTATGTTTGCTTTCAATTACGCAATAAGTATGCACTCAAGATTGCTTCAGAGCATAATGGAGTTTGCTGTCCTTATCGTAAAGGTACTCAGGACTAATTTGTCCGTGCGATCACTGAGGGCATCTTTTTTGCTGTTCAAGGCCCTTAAGTGTCCAACGGTTTGTTGAATGCCCAAGATGAAAGTGCGGCGGTTGTAATTAAGTCGGAACATGCATTAAGGTCTCTCGTTTGGATAAAAAGACTTGTACTCAATTATGCAACTTAGTGTCTACGGAAAGCCCTAAGCCGGAGCAATTGCGCTGTCATGAACATTTGGTTATGTCATTCAAATTGTCACTGATGCTTTACTTTTATGAAAATATGAAAAATCAGTTAATCATGGCATCTCGGCATTCTGTTTTGGGTGCCATCTGTAGTGGTTTCTTTTTGAACCTTAGAGAACCCATGAGTTAAGTTTTACCCACGCACTTGCACTGTCTAATCTTATCTACACACGCATTGATTCAAACCTTCATTAACCCTACACAAAACGTTTTAAAGAACCTGAACGCCTCCAGACTGCGCACTTACCTGGCAGATGTATCCCAGATGACAACAATTTCTCCGGCAACTCGGCTATCGAGCGCGGTGCAATAATCTCATCAGGCAATTGGTTATCTGCAAAAGAAAGAAAGAAGAAGAAACAGAATGAAATGCATCTCAAATTACAGTATTTAAAAAGCTTAAACGGGTTAAATGCGGTAAATCTCCAGCACGTAGCCACAAATTAAAATCAAAACAATTTAATTAAACCAACTCCTTCAAAACCCACACACGAGCAATTGGACTCTGGGGCCAGCAACGGACAGGTCCATTCGTCGTGCTTCGTCGGTAGGTCGTAGTTGCAGCCCGACACGTTACAACGGATGTCAGATGATTTGTTTGCCATACCTGTGCGGCTGTGGTATTGCCAGCATATCGCAGCAGAGTGATGGTCAAATCGGACACACCTGGCGGGCCTACCAGTTTGAAATTGGAATCGGAATTCATGTGAAATTATCGCCCCACAATGACCCCTCGTCCGACACACCTTCTTTCACTGACGAAGATAAATGAACTTCACTTCATATCCGATTCGATTCTCGATCTCGATAAAGATTCGGGGTACAACAGAAATTCAATTCGCCGCAAGTAGGTGTCATAGTGACAGCTAAGAAAACTCTTTCAGAATTCACCCACAAAAAAGCAAAAACAGAACACCAGATCGCGCTGTTCTCAATAATTTTCGATGGCAGGTGTTTGTGTGAGGAGCGAGTTCCAAGAGAGTGTAGGAGGAATCTCCGGTTCCTTGGGACTTCAGGTGCGTTCGTTCCCTCCATTTAACGCTATCTCGCCGAGCGATAAATGGATATTAAGTTGCACACTGAATTCGTTCACAAATCCCGCGATCAGCAAAAATAGCCGGTTTTCCAGTCCACCGATCGACCACAGCTCAACATCAAGACCTGAATCTGCTGCAATCGACACAATTAGTGGGATTGCGCTTGTGGCTTAGATACCGGGCACAAGTCAGCAGGTTCCAGGCCGCGAATTGCAGTTAATCGGTGCATTAATTTTCAGCTGCCAATTGACATTGGCTCGGTTTGAGATTAATTCGTATTGTGTTCGCGTGGAGGCGGTAATGGCATTTCTGTCAAGCACTCAACATACACCACAAAATTGTCCAACAGAGGGCGATAGTTGTTCGGAACCAGGCAAATTGATTTTTATTCTTTGCAAAGTCGTCTCTCAGCTTGGTATTTTGCTGAGTTGAGCGAATAAACGAAAGAAAAAGGAAGCGGAGGAGTTTGACTGCGTCTATTCTGCTGACAGCGGGGTGTCAAATACCGAAAAAATGCAGTTTCTAAATGTGTTAATAGGGAAGAGGTGGTGTTATGGAGTTGTGCAACTATAGGCGGGTGGTTGGATGTGGTTTCGTTTTTGTTTAATCAACTTGACTGCATAAATTGTAAAGTAATATGACTGCATTCTTGTTGAAAAGTGAAGGATAATCTGACAAAAGATTATTCCAAGTTGCACCATATGTTTAGATTGCGATTGGCATTCTTGTGGTGGCATTTGAGATGAAGTGGTTTATCTCGTAATTTGGCTTTTTAAGCATTTGTGGAGAATATTTTCGACACCGACTCGTTTTCGAAGAAAATTCCATACAAGGGCTTTGAATTGGGCGACAGGTGATTTATTTACTGCATTTTTGTTTTCAGTTTGAGTAAAAATATTTTTCGAAAGTTGGGGAATCAAATTCGGTCGGCTGATAGAGTTGTGACCGGATAGAGTCGCTGGGGCTAGGAATGGAGAAATAAATTTGAACGGAGATTAGTTCTATAGCTTCAGAACACGAATGCTCGAGGAAAGACTGATGAACCCTCCTAGAAGTGCAAGTACATACGGCTGAAGAGTGAACGGAGTATACGCTGTCTTCGAGGAAGAACTCCCAATACCGACGGCTCCGACAGAACGTCACAATGGACGCATACAATTTCGAGGAGTTTGTCTACATGCTTCACTATTAACATGGGCAATAACACCAGCGCTGAGATCAGACGAAGAATAACTAATCGTGGTTTCTTTGGGCTAAGAAAGTAATTCAGTGGAAAAGCAATATCTTGAGCAACTAAGGTGAAACTGTATGACAACCTCATCATCTCAGTCTTGCTGTATGGTGCAGAAGCATGAACTTTGACAAAATCGGATGAATGTGCCTTAGGTTGTTTCGAGAGGAAAGTTCTTCGGGTCATCTTTGGCCCCGTATGCATAGATGGGGAGTCTATAAAAAAAGCATTAAGTTCTTGTAACTGGATTATAAAAAATTCATAAAAAAAAAGATACAACAGCTAGCTCTACGGGTTGTACAATGACACGGACAGAAGAATCAAGGTACAGAGACTCAGATGGCTCGGTCATTTAGAGCGGATGGTCACCAATGCTCCGGCCCGGAATGCCTTCGACACTATTCCCAAGGGGCGTAGAAGTCCACAACAGACTGTAGCGCCACCTTAAGTAAGTAAGTAAGTTCCACATTGAAAGAGGAGGAATTTGGGTGTGGAAATGATTATCAAAGCTAAGGGTCGCAGACAAGAGATCATTAATGAAAAGGAGAAAAAGAGCCGGTGACAAAACAGAGCCCTGGGGCACACCAGTATTTAAGTTGTGGGTTTTGAATTTAAAGTCATCCAATACAACTTCTTGTATAAAACGGTTCCAAAGAAAGTTTCTAATCGAACGTAGAAGGGACTCATCGTGAAGTGAGATAAACCACCACAGCACGAAGGCCGGTTGTATTTTTTCATTTGAACTCATTCGAGTTTTCCTTATTTGGATTCCATGTAAACCTCTTTACTTGACACTTTCATTCATGTTTGATATTCGACGGCAAGCATTGAAATGTGATAAAACTTAGCTATAATCTCAAGACTTACAAATTCCTTCGAAGCCGCTTCCAATCTTAATGGCCATGAAACGGAGGGGTTTTCTTTGATACGGATAAGCTCAATTTGGCATATTTCCTCCTAAGTTAAAGCCTTGATAAATTTAAAACATGCTTATTAGTTAGTTACTATACTGTTTTACTGAATGAAGAGAAACAAGTAGATTTTATAGCCTCTTTGGGAAAAGCCGTAAAATTAAAATTGGCTCTTGCCAACTTAATCGCAATTTTATTTTCAATTCATGGTATATTTGTTTTTTCTCATAAAAGTGAAGAGCTTTTTAAAACTACCTGTTTGATATCAAACGAGACGGAGCGTAAGACATTTTGAAGCAATAATCTTAATTTGTAGGAGCCCCGTAGACGGAGAAAAAGAGGCAGATTTAATTAAACATAAGTTTTATTTTAAGAATCTAGTTTCAACTTTTGTTTTGGGTTTTCTAAGAGAATATTAAAACTATTACAGAAGGAATATATGGTCCAATAGCCTTAAGGAACTAGTTTTAAAGCATAATTTGAATTCCTTAGATCAACTTGTTGGCGCTAGATTGTAGATGTAAAAGAACTAATTGGGTAGGCTATTTAGATTTTTAATTAGCTGAAATATTAAATTAATAAAAATAAACTGGAATTGAAGAAATATCATACGCTGCCATTGAAAATGCACATTCCAAGCACAAGGTTACGGATCTTAAGTTGGATAAGGAGGTTCAACAGCACTACTTGAAATGCAATGCTTGAGGCTTGGAGGCAGATTGGACAAAATCTGAAAGTTGCCAGCTGGAACGTTGGATTTATAAAAGGGAAAAGTTTCGAGCTGAAAAGATGACAAAGAGAAGGAAAGTGGACATTTTTTTTGCTCAAAAAAGCGAAATGGCGAAGCAGGGGAATCACTTTTCGTTTCTTGGATACTAAGACAAAATAGTACAGGATGTTCTTCTATTGGAAATTGAACGAACCGCATTGTATTTTCAACCGCTGCCGCCCGACTATAAGTCGAGATGCGCAATAGGGTGGATCGATTTTTATTTTTATTTTTTAATTTGGCCACCGATATAAAGTTGTAAGCATTTCGAAAAAAAAACTTTTATACCGCCCCAAGCAATTTGAAATTTCGAAAAAAACATTATTTTTTACGTCTGAAAATTATATGGAAAAAACAAATTTAAACATTAATTTTTTTTATTTTCGTGTTTATTTGCAATGTAATAGTTGAAAAAGAAAGTCTTAAATTTAATTCTTTTTTTTTCAAAGTTTGATTAAATTTTTTGAAGGTTAACAAAGTAAATTTAAGCCAATTTATAATCTTTCTTGGAATTGAAAACAGGCATTCTTTTACGGGATTCTAATGTTGTTCTTATAAACCCATCTCTCCTGGTAGAGCCGCATACAGCAGCAGAGGCTTCGGTTAGAATTTTGACACACCTTTCCGTAGCTTGAGTGTGAGAAGGATAGTCCTTCAGAAGGGGCAATAACACTGAGTTGATTTTTTCTGGTGATTGGATACATTCCTTGATAACATCATTTTCAATATTCTTTAGCAGTGGTGGTTCGGTTACGTTTAACTCCTTCCAAGCAATGATGTCGATGTAGTCCTTAGCATTGAAGTTAAATTCTGGAACTTTGAATAATCTTGTACTAGATTTTGACGAATCTCTACATTTCATAATCCTTCGCAAAGCCAACACCTTTATTGGTTCTCGCTCGTCAGCCAACATCGCAAGGAGTATGTTTTCTGGATGCCCAAAAAAACCATTCCTTTGAATAACAGGATCTATTATAGCTTTCAAATGTGCCAGCAGATATCTTGAAAGGACCATGCTTTTGTGCAAGTTTACAGATCCATAGATGCAACTTGGTTTTGTTTTTATGGAAAACCACATCGGAGCATACACTTTCAAAATAAAAGTAACCAGATGTAACATACTTTCACTTGGAGAATTTTTTGAAAAATACAGTCTCAATATTCTATTAGCTGTGGTTAGCTATCTGGAACGAACAATTTTCCCGGGGTTGTTTTTTGAAAGGCTTTCGTGGCAATGACCAGAGTTTATAGTGCTACAAATCTGAAAGAGATATTATTGATCGGTGCTTAGATCGTTTGCATTCGATACATCTGGTAGAGCACAACTAATTGACTCAAAATCGACTAATGGAAGAGTCTCACAATCTTTCAACTCTTTTCCGATTGGTCCTATAAAGCTTCGGGGTCCTGTCGTAGGACCATCAAGGTGCTCGAACAAGTGTCGCAATGTTAGTTCATTTGCGTGTAGTTGGCAGATAAACCACTGCAATGGCCTTTGTAATTGTTGTTCTAGGCATCTTATTACACCACCTTTGGATCCTGTGTTTACAGCGGTTCCATCACATCCAACAACAACAAATTTATCCAAGTCCACACCTTTGACATTTAAAAATTCTTTTATTGCGTTGCTAACATTGGTTGCTTTTCCGTTCGATGGGGAAATGTGGCACATATATTCTGAGTTTGGTTCTTTCAAGAGACTTATATGTTCCTCGGAAATTGTTTTCTTTCTGAAAGAATCAACCATGGAAAGAAACCTTCCGTCCATCAAAATATAATCCAAATGTTTCTTGGATTATCAGAGGCTTCTTGACTAGGAGAGTCCTTTCTTTTTCACGAACTCATCTTATTTTATTTCGATACACTATGTTATCCGTTTCTTCTTTTGTGATAAGACCAACGTCTTGCAGTGTTGCGGTTACAATAGCTGCTGCAGCCCTGTCTGAAATTCCATATCTATCGACAACATGAGCGACAGAAGGCAGCGACGATTTTAAAACTTTCTTTGAAGACTTTTTTTCAAGCAGTGCTGCTGCTGCCGTTGAAGTTGATGGCTCCATCTCTAAGGAAATCTCCTCTTCAGTTTGAAGCTCTGGTTCTTCTTCGGAGGAAATCTCCATATTGTTAGACGACTGAGGTTGAAGTTCATTCAGGTGTTTTTGTTGTCTGCTTTCATGATTTCTTTTTCGTGTCAGTTTCCTGTTGTTTTTATTGGATGTTTTGAATCATATGCCGCCAATAGCCATTTTCCGGTTTGTTCGTTGGTCAATCAAAAAAGGCCTCTCCAATAATGGGACCGTAAGTTCTTTCTCGCATCTACACAAATTAAAGTTATCGCACTTGCAAGCAGATATATCAAATAAAGATTGAGCTTCGTCTTTAAAAATCTGAATGCGCTGCTTATATGAATCCAAGTCTTTTCTTGCTTTATAAGGCTTTAGTAAATTCTTGTAATTTTCATAATACTGTTTGATTTTTCTTATAACTGAACGTCGTTCTATGGTAGGAATGGATGCTGTCTGCCAGATCTTCAAGACTTTTTCGCAAATTTCCTCGCAAGTGTCGGTAGCCAAATGTTGAAACTGTATTGGCTTATTGCGACTTACCCACAAGTAACATCTTAATATGTCCTCCTTAGTCGGCGACATACAGCTTCTTAAATCTTGGCCGTTCCCAAAAATGGGACAAGCTAAATCACTACGGAGAGTAGACACAGACATTTTCTTACTTTGAAACAAAAGCACAACACAATACAACACATTTACCAGAATGAAGAAATTTGTCGGCTATTTTAAACAATAAAATCCATTGCAACTATGATTTATTTGAATTTTTTGAAACGAAAAATCACCAGTTGAGTGATCGTTTGCAATTTATAACGGAAAAAATACTCAAATAAATTCAAATAAGGGATACAAAACTAAAAAAAAAATAGTGAAACAAAACTTTTGTATGCAATACATTTTCAAATTTCAATTGACTTGGGGCAGTATTAAAAATTGTTCAATTTGAAAAATATTTTGGATTCTTTTTATGCATCCATGGATACAACTTTTGGACCGTGGCCAATTTAATTTCTTAAAAAAAAAAATTCATACCAAAACGATCCACCCTAATGCGCAACCTGACCTGCCACACTATTTTATTACGACTGCAACCAACGTGTCGAATACAACAACCAGGCAGTTTTACCCAGATGAACAGAACAAAATTATACTTCGTATAATATAACTCACATCGTGTTTCTGTATAAATATTATGAAGTAAGAGTGGTATTTCCACCTACCGTATTAAAATAAAGGGAATGCCAAGTAGCCTGATGCTTCCCACCTTTGCAAGCATCAATAGGAGAATGCAGTTGGTTTCTTTTTGCCGAAATTTATTATTGTATGGACTTGGACCTCGACATGGATGAAAATGCATTGGGCTGCTTCGAAAGAAAAATTCTTCGAGTGATTCTTGGTCCTGTTTGCATAAATGGAGAATGGAGTCGAAAATTCGACCGAGAACTGTACAAGGTGTTCGGCAACACTGACCTAGCTGGAAAAGTTAAGGTCCAACGACTTAGATGGTAAGGACGGAGCGAATGGAAAATAATGCTCCGGCCGTAGAGTCTTCGAATACAATCCAGAAAAACATCATAAGGTATAGGTGGTAGAGGACATCAACCAATTTGGAGTGCTAGCTCTACGGACCGAGATGGCTGGAAACGCTTGTTGGAAGAGGCTCTGGTTCGACGTGGACTTTTGCGCAACCTTAAATAAGTTCTCTTATTGGAACAAAACCCGAAGCATCTTTGCAAAAGAGTTTTTTGGCAGCCCTTAAACTGGTGATTTAGGGAATGCTGTAGAATTGGACATCTGCAGATGGAAAAGGCATTTCACAATCTGCTTAAGGATCATGACTGCTGGAGCTATTCAAGAGCTTCGACAAAAGCCGTATAAAAGCGCACTCATCATCAAAATATTCGCATGAAGAAGAAGAAATGATCGGGAGAGTTGTTTGCCAAAGTTCGTTTATCTACAATGCTCAAGGCCAAATTCTTGAAGACTACGAAATTCTTAACAAGTGGTGACAGTGCCTATTGTGTTTATGATAAAAAGCTTTGACTATGATGAAGTGGTGGGAGAAGTCTGCTATCTTCTGTTATTGAAAATTTCCTAGTTCACTCAAAAACGTAACAGGTACCTATCCACTTTACCAATGACAAATGCTGAGTGTCATTTGAATGACTTAAATTAATCATAATTGTAAGCAGACACTGGACCAAAAATAACAATAGCACTTGTAGCCTGTGTTTGCCACAATAAACCAAACATAACAAAAACCTTAAAACCATTTCCTCCCGCACATTAATCTGAACATTATGCTTTTGTGCCGACCCCGTCAGGCAGTCACTAAGAAAGGCTGATTAATTTCCCCCGAAAAACTCAAGTGAAATTGCATAAGAAACAAACCAACAATTATGTTTTGCCAAAACAACCTTCCAATTTGTCTCGAAACCAACAAAAGAACACCCAGCCAGAGCAAAGTGCACACAGAGAAATTATTAGAGTGCACAGGGACAGAGTGTGACAGCAGCGCCACCATCAAACGACATTAGGTAATATTAAAATAACAATAAACATGTCCCTCAAAAAAATAAATAAGAAGGCAGCCATTACCTAAGCGAAATGATTAATTAGTGAAAGGAGCATTCAGCGTTTTGCATATCGAAAAAAAAAGAAGAAAAGCGGCGACACTGCGAGCATGAGTTATGGTTTCAACTCCAAACAAAGGCATTAAGCGGAGAGCCTTTTGAGCTTGAGCTTCGAGTGCAGCAGCGTTGTGTGTGTGTTCAGTTTGTAGACCGTTTTTGACCAAACACTGGACATTATTGTTTTGGTTGTGTTCAGCTTTAATTTTTGGTTTCCTTAAACACAAAAAAAAATGCATTTCTCCTTCGGGGACTCTTTCAACTTCTTTTTTTTTTGACGTAAGCCCAAGAGATAAAAATTTTCCTTTCAATTGGCGATGGCTTGCGTCGAGATCGTCGCGGTCGTTCGTCGGCATCTGATGCCGGCTATAAAGCAAAGCGGTAGCGACCCGCGATAAGCCAAATCAATGGCGTCAAATCTAAAGAAATTAATTTCCTATTGAAGCCATCGACAAGTGAATTGTCTTCCCACATATTCCCACTGCACTGCACCACAGCGACAGCACCTCCACAAAGACCCGCAGAGTCTGTTTTCATGCCACAACCAGATGCGCGGCGGTTTGGCTGTTTTATGCTCGCTCTGTAGTCATAGTTCGAGCACCTTTGCGCGCTCCATCGCGCACAGCAGAAAGTGCAGAGTTTAATGTCAAGGCGAATGAGATGAATGGATGCGGCTGGATGCTGAAGGCGCCCTTAGACGGCAAAGAATTTATCATAATATCGGCTGTGAGAAGCGCGAAAGATTAATGTCAGCAATGAACATGATGATGATGATGCTGATAGATACACCCAAACGTTCGCGTCTCAAATGGCGGTGCAGCAAGACCGCAAAAGCTATCTTGTGTAGGAAGAGAACTCGACACTCGAGATAAAAAGACATTGAAGAAGAAGAATTTGGTGATGATGTCGATCGCTGGTGCTGTGGGTTGCTTCTTCGGCGTTATGCAACTTTCGATTTTGGTTTCGCTTCTAATGAATGAATTTAGAATTTCACTTTCGGATTCATGGAAATTGTAATTGGAAGCGGAAACGAAAGAAGGTGTCAATGCTTTGTTTTCTTTTTCAATAATTTTCAATTGAGTGTCAGCAATTTTTTAGTGGGGGAATTTTTACGACTACTGCTGTTAACGATTTTATTTATTTGAGAAGGGAAAGAGATTGGAGGGGGGGGGGATTTTGATTTCCTAACATTTTTATCATTCAAAGTGCAACATATTGTCCGTCGTAGGAAATTTCTTTTTTCGCGCAGCTAAGCGCAAACAAATTTCCCAGAAAACCCACAAGGACTTTTGCTTAGAAAATTAACGGTTTTCTGTCTTCCCCGCAAACAATATAAAAAAAATGGCAAAAACCAACAAAACTCACCCAATTCTGTGGACTGTTTCTCATCAGGATTCACCTCCTCGTCGCTGTCAATATGCGGGAAGGAGTTTCCCAAACAAAAAAGTGGCATGGACGAGGTGCTCGTTGGTGTTGTTGTCGTCGCCGCTGCCGCCGCTGTCATTGAAGCCAAAGCATTGTGGTTATCATCATTTGAGGCACTTTCATTAGATCCAAATCCTGCACTGCTGCGACAACTTGTCGTCGTCGATGAAGCCGACGTTTGCACATTGCAATTGCTATTATCCTGCTTCCCAGACAGCCGTCGCAATAAATATTTGTTGTTCAACATTTTGTTCTTTGTTATTAATTCACTTCGCTTGAGAGCGCACTTTGGTGAGCTCGTTAAATTCTTATCGTTCATCGACGTCGTCGTCGTAGTCGTCGTCGACAAAGTCGATGTTGATGTCACCGTCGACGTTGTGTTTGTTGGCGGTGCTGATGGCGGTGTTGGGGTTGCACCTGTTTTTGGTGTTGCTGACGATGATTGTGTTGCTGTTGTTGTTGTATCTTCGATGCCATATAAAATTGTATCAAATGCACTTATATCGTGGGCCGGAAAACCGGTCGGAAATGATAAGTCGGTCAAGGATATTCGTCCGATGGCGCGTTCAACGCCTACCAACAAATTCTGCAACAGCTGTGGCAATTCTTCGGACAACATTTCTAAGGACAATGGACTCAAATAACTGTTGCTATAGTCGATTATTCGGCTTTGCACAGTTGATCCAGTTGCGGCAGGTGTACGCCAAACAGCACACAATTCTACACTTGAATTTTTACCTATGGAAGAATAAGGGGTTGTTATCGATTTTTAGATCAAACAGTTGAAACAAAGGGGAATAATTTGGAGGTGTTTTTGGGACTCACCTGGCTTAACAAAAATATAAACGTCACATGGACGTAACAAGGCTTCATCTATGGCTCCCAGCTGGAGAATCAACTCTCCGGAATGAGTTGCTAATGGCCATCCTTCGCACCAAGCGATTGACTGAAATGAAATATAAAACTCAAATTAATTAAGGGTCTTTTTTTTATGGACAAGAAATAGAAACGTCAATCCCAATTAATACAAAAAGTTGTGTTTTTCTGAAGTTCAATAAACAAGTTCAGCCTGTCAAACTGTCATCAACCTTAACCGTGAGATGCTTTCACCTTTTTCGGTTTTTTGTTGGGTCTTCTGGTGGTCCAATCGGGGAGATTGGAAAATTTGATAAATTTAACTTTGTCGTATTAATTAGTTTGGGATATCAACAACTTTGAGATTTGTATCGCTCGAGAGTGCTAATTAACAAAGAGGCTGACAGAATAGATTTTTGGTTATTTTTATTGCAGCCACCTACTGGGTGAACTGTCAAAACCCTTTAGAAAAATTGGAGAACCTGCTTGCAGTCTATTGGACAGCTTTTGGGAGCTTAGGGCAACCTTACGAAAAACGTGTTTAAGGTTGATCTAAGAGGCATAAGTCTCATATGAGAAATTAATAAAATTATTTCATAATTAAGAAAAGGTAAAATTTGTATATTAATTTGCTTTTTTTCTGGTCGGGTCTTACTTTTTTCGAAATATATCTGCTTTTTGTTTATTGCCAACCTATTTTGGGTTTTCGTTTTTAAATGTGTAACTCATTAGGCAAGTGGAGAAGATAAATCTCTCTGGTAAAATCGACCGACTTTGATGATTGTAAAGATTCCTGAAAACTGATTAGAGAATGATGTGATCTCTGGGAACTTATTCTGGTTAATGGTTTAGGTGTTGATGTGTGTCATCAAGTCAATAAACTATTTTTCGAGGTCAAATTATTTGAAAACAAACGAAAGTGCTGATGATGGTTCGGATAAGGACTTCCGCCGTTTTGGCGAAACTTTTTGATGAAAACGATTTGTGACCTGATTTTTATTTTGCGTTTTGTGGATTGTTAACATTTCAAATGTCTGAACAATCATATGTTTGATTTTTAAAGCGTGATCTTGTGGTTTCTTTTTTTCCTTGTAATTTTTTCATAGTCATTTAGACAGTGTTGTCCCACCACGATTACTCGACTGTAGCTTTGAGTTTGAGATTCAATGCGTGAACATCAACTCACCATCGATCTCCATAACCCTATATTTCAAGTACAACCCTACACGAAAAGTCGTAAACCCTGGCTTTGCCTATGAAGTAATATTTTTTTGGCGCCCTCCAAACGCTTAGCATTTTGAGGATTGGAGCAGCTTGAATTGGGCAAGGATATCCGTCGAAAAATCATCATTTCTATCGACGCGATGTCATTTTCAGGATATCATTTTTCGGTGACGTGAAATAACGCCCTACGTAATAAAGCCCCACCTTAAATGCGGCTTTATTTCCATGAAGAAATCAAAACAACACTTGACAGGCCTTATTTCAATTGCATTTTGGGAATTAGGCCGCATTTTCAGAAAAAAAAATGACCCACTACTGTGGGTGAAAAATGCCGAATTTAATTTTGAGACTACTGACCCACTTCGATGGGTCATTTTATAAAACAATAAAATAAGTGGACAGTTTATACATAAATTTCAAAGTTTTTTCCGTACAAAACGGCTGAAATATACCGCATGTTCTAAGTCTATGTGAAGTTAAGGTAACATGTTTCTATGCAAACATTCTTCTGCCGTCAATTTCATCTTATTGCATCTGTCTGTTAAAAGCTGCATCAAAAATATGGATGGTCACAAGCGAAAAAATGTTGCCCAAAAGAGAATCAATTTGGGGTGTGAAATTCGCGCGAATTTTTTTTTATTTTCGCACCCCAAATTGATTTTTTTTTGGGCAAAATCTTTTCCGCTCGCTTCGCTTGCAATCAAATCAAATCGATCCTCAATTTTTTGTATCGGCCTCATCCTCAGTTGAATTTCAAACAAGGATGCTGAAAATGAATCATTAAATGCTTCCAAAAATCCTTGGTTATGCATTACAGGATGTGTAGTGGTTGCTTTTCCAAATAAAAGGAAACCTCAACAGCTTTGAAAAGTTATTTGCTCAGACCATTTTGTCGACAGCTAATACCTAAAGAAAAGTGGTCCTAATTATTTATACGTTTAGTTTATTTTTTTGTTTCACTTCTTTTTTTGTTTTAAGTTAAATTTAAATGGGGCTACTGACCCGCCATACGGGGTTAATAATCCCTAAATTGAATTCGGTACTTATGACAATCCATAGTAGCATATAACCATTTTCGGGACTTCAGACTTTGGGACGAGTTTCCCTGTTCTAAGTCTTGCAACGGGACCCATGTTCCTGCCTCTTCAACCTTTCGCTTCCTTCTTGTATCGGAAGCGGAACCCATGTTCCCTTTTCAACCTTTGGCTTCCTTTTACGTTCTTAGGTCTACAGGACCCTAAGAACGATCCAGGTTGCAAGCTGAAGAGGGTGTCCGGGCTACGGCTATGCTTGACGGAAGGCGGTGGAGAGGGGGGGGGGGGGTTCTTGTAACCGTAGCTGAGTTTTATTTTGTTTTTAAGATATTAAATCCTCACAGTTTCTAATCAAAACAGAAAAACCGAATTAAGGCCCCACGGACATTATCATTTTCATCTCGTCGGTTACACTCATTTTCACTTCGGGCACAGAAAACTCTCACGTGATTGTTGAGACAGTGCAGATTTGTATATTCGGGTGAACTTGTACAACTGAAGTTTATTAACTTTAGCTCACAAATCGTATTTTACGTCAAACAGTCCCTGAGGAACAGCTCAAAACCTAAACAAGGCTTTTGAAAAATGGAACTGCTAGAACGCACTTAAAAACAGAGAAATTTCTATTTGACCCTTTGCTCATTTATTCTTTTGGCACTTTTTTATTCACTCCTTTTCCACTTCGAAGCATCGCTGAGATTCTGTAGAAATGCTTCTTAAACTTCGGTGAGGGAAGGACAAAATTTCCTGTGCAGTTTTAGCACTTATCCAAATCTTCTTGTTTTTTTTTTCATTCTTAGCATTCTTGTTGAACGATCAAGCCTTCGTGAGCTTTTCTGGCTCTATTATTCGATGCAAGAAGACGCTTGATGTCGGATGAACCTCCTGTGAAAGGTCTGCGGTAAATTTGTCAAGTTTTAAGTTTTTATTTAAGGAACAAGTTTGTCTCTTCTCAAGTACAAATAGGGGAGACCGGGGCTAGTAGACTCAAAATTTACTTATCTTTTTTTAAGAAAATAACTAAAGAAGATATCAACACAAATTAAATGCTTTTTAACTAACCATTTTTGTGCTTTATAAAAAAATATGTCTTCTGAAATTGGTGAATTTTAAGACCTTTTTTTCCTAAATTTATAAAACGATCTCAGGTGGGTCAACTTACCCCAAACCCGGGGTAAGTAGACTATGACTATGGGGTTAGTTGACTTTATCCTTTTTCCACCTTTTTGATACCTAAACTATATGAAAATAGCACTTTAATTAATTTTATTTGAAACAAAAATTAATGTTCAAAAGACAGCACGACAATAGGGATAGAAGGATGCTCCAACTTCTTCTGCTTAAATTTTTGCCGTTTTGGGCATATCTTTGCATCGTTTTGAAGGGAACCGATACTCATGAGCAACAGAACGTATGGTTTTTCCGTTTTCAAGAATAATTTGTGGACATAAGCTCCAAAACTGATTTTCAGTCACCTCCTTGTTGTGTTTCATACTGGAAATTACCAAAAACAAGTGAGTCAATTTACCCCCAACAAAAAAAGTCAACTTACCCCGAGCGGTCTCTCAGCACTTAATGATTATTTTTCGGTACTCAGAAATCAAATAAATATATAACTGCTGGGGGTCGATTCCCGATCTGTGAAACTGTGAAATGATAAGTTTTATCACACTTTCACAATAAATTCGATTCTGGATCTGTGAAAAAATCAAAACAAACTTCAAAACTTTTCATATGATAAATTTCTTTTCACAGCTATATTATTTTGTGAAAAGAAATTTATCAAATGAAACGTTTTGAAGTTTGTTTTGATATTTTTTCATACAGAATTTATCATTTAGTACTTTTTAGCACAAATAAGTTAGAGAATCGCACAAAGCGAGTTTATGAAAACAAAAAATGAAAAGTCTCTATGAAAACTAAAATGATAAGTTTTTTATCATTTCATATTATCACAGATCGGGAATTGACCCCCTGGTTGTTGTTAATACAAACACTTACTTGTTCTTATTCTTAAAAAAAAAAACGGACGTTAAAAGCAAACACCTTTACGAAAGAAAAAAAATAAAAGAAAGCAAAAAAATTACTCACGAAAGCAAAAAAGTGTTTTTTTTCGCGATAACTCTTGAACGGCTCTAGACTTTATCAAAAGACAACATGTAACTAACCGGGCTGCTGTGCTCAATGTAAAAACAAGGACAAACTTGAAAGAAATTGTTTTGTTTTGAAGTTATTTGCAGTTAGTCTACTTACCCCTGAGGCCAACTATCCCCGGTTACCCCTACTTAATATAAATTCCAAGTACCTATAGCAGTAGGTACTAAAGTACTTTTTCTCTCAGAAATCAATAACAGTATTTTTAAGAACTTTAAACTACATGAAAGTATTGGACATGATTGGTAATGGTTCCTTTTATTTCGCTAGAAAGTCCTTTACAGAAGATGTAGTACTAATTTTAGACTCACACATTTTTCGGTTTCGAAATAAAAAACTCAAAACGATAAATTTTCAATGAACATTTTATTTCATCATTCAAATGAATGATGAACCGCTTATGAATGTCAGCATGGATTTCGAGCAACAAGTGAATGGCAACTTCCTATTTCTTTGGGTCAAAAGCAAATTACTATCAATGAGGTGTCCTGTCTTGCCGCATTTCTTTCTATTCTCATCAATATTTTGGTCGGGATGTTTATTTCTTTACGTGTGTTTGACTGAGCTTACAAGGCTGCCGTGAGCTTAGAATTCCTTGTATTTTTTTAATTTTATGTTTTCTTTTTTTTAATATTTAATAATCTACTCAGTCAAGTTTTTTATTTGCATTGTATTCTTTTATTTGTGTATTGATTCAATTTTAACATGACCCAAAAACCATTGCACTGAATGACGATTCCTTTCCTTTTCTTTGTCATAGTTATCTTAAGTACCAACAACATTTATGGCCATCATGTAATGAATGTACTCTCAGTACGGACCATGAAATTAAGTGCACTTAATATCAGTTCATTAAGCAACGTTAAGCAACAATATAATAATTTTTATTGCATTTCGAGTGCATTCGAAACAGAGGCTCTCCACATCTCCACGTTATGAATGGATACTTCAAAAATGACACATGTAACTTCATGTTAACATAAATGTAATTATTGCAAGATAGTGGATTCGATTGCATAATTCAATAATTCAACCAAGGTTAAGACAGCTTTAGGAGTAGCACCTCTCTTAATTGATGATTTACAACCTTTAAAAATCAAAAATAAATAAAATTTAAGTTTCGAAAACATATAAATGATTATTGAGTGCCAATGCATTTATGTTAATTTTCATTGTTTTATGCAAAAGGAATTCGATTTGAATGAATTTGCATTTTTCTGCATAATGCATTTTGAATAAATTGTGTCAAAAGATTTATCGAACTTATTTGAGGGATTAGTGTTTGTTCATTGTATATTAATTGATGCATTTGCATTGTGCATAATCATTTGCATTGTGATGCATTATCTCGAAAACTAATGATGGTCAACGAGGAAATGTAATCAAATCTTTATTGATACATTTTTATTTTATAGGAATCTGAAGTTTTCGATAAAAATGCACATAATGTGGTTTTGATTCGTCTTTTCGGTAAAAGAAAAAAAACTAATGAATATTGAAAAGCGATGATATTTCATATTAGTTGATTTGGCTGTCCAGATTGTAATTATTGCTCTTTGTTTGGATTTATGTCATTTGTAATCGATGATCTTTGCCTTGTTAATTATTGCTTTGGATGGCATCTTTTGCATATTCTTTGTGTATTGATGCAGTTTTAACGACAGCTACTTAGTTCTACTGTCAACGGTTAACAATGAAACGTAGCTTTTTTTCGTCTTATCTCTCTTGGCGTTGGTAGTGAAACAAATTGAATCTAATGACATTGTTAACCAAAATTATAAAGAGATAAAAGGTGAAAGCAAACATTAATTTTGACCAAAAACAATAAAACTTAAGAAAGTCGTTGTCAAAAATTTAGAAATTAAATTTTCGTTCAATTTAAGATTCCTTCAATAAGTTCAAGCGTCTTCCAATCACTTCAATCATCAGTCGATCTTGTAGAAGCAGGCTCTTGGACACAAGAAACAAACCCTTTTCCTGACCACCTATTAATTAAGGCTTCCCTGATTCCATTTCGACTTTAAAATGGTCGGAAGCTATTGAAATAAAATAAGAAGTTTCATTTAAAGGCGTGGTTTTCGCCCACTTACTGATGGTGGCTTAAGCTTTTCACCAATATTTTGAACTTTCAATTTCGTTTTCGAAAAAATAATACAAATAATCACTAAAGAAGAAAGAATTAAATAAAGAATTATTTTGCTTCGTTCTCCATGATTCTCATCGTTTAAAGTCACTTCACGAAAATCCACTGCGGCTGTGCTGCATGGTTGTGACAGTTTAAATCCATGAATACTGTAAAGGGTGTCGTTGACCAAGTATTTACCAAAGTCTCGGATACATAAATTTGTACTTTTCGCAACAATGGAAGATTTTTTTATGTTTTGAGCATTGACTGGATTACCATGAATTATATCAGCCCGCCCTCGTTTTTCTTCTTCCATATGGATATGGTTAAACTAGCCAATGCAATGTTTGATGAAAAATAGTAATACTGTCTATACATAGGGAGGTATATTAAACAATTGCTACTTTGCAACAAAGTTGCAAGCACATTCCACCGCCTACTTTTTTGTTCCTGCTCAGCCAAAAACTTTTCTTATCTTTTATCACATCCACACACCAAAATAAACCAAGAAAAAGTGAAAAAAGCATTTCCAAATTGCACTCTCTCTTTCCACTAACAAAACAAAGTAATGTGATATCATTTTGGGTATTTTATACCAATAAATGCATCTTTAGCAGAAAACAAAAGTTTTGCAAACAGTCAGCCAGCGCCACCACCGCCAAATCGAATATAATAACAACTGATATTTTCTGTGAGATATGTTTGTTGGAAAAAAAGCAAAAATAAAACTCCCAAAAAAGTATTTTCATTTAAGTGTCTATCAGATACTGTAAGCTCTAACAAACTTCATATAATAAGTAGAGGTTCCAAATGCTGACGATACTGTTTGTAGGAAACACATATACTCGTCCGTCGTCGATTTGTGCTTTTTTTTGGGAAGCTAGAAGGTAAGACGTACGTTGAACGCGCGTAACAATCAGCAGAGCCGTCATTGGCCGTATAACAGCAAGTATTATTGGCATGTGTGCAAAAGCTAACGTTTATTATTGTTAAACGTGTGTTTTAACAACTGCGGCGTCTATTTTCGCGTCGGTCGCGTCTAGTGATAGATACGATACATCTGATATGATTCGAATCCTATAAAACAGCCAGCGGAGTATTGGCAGCTCGTTGCCACCAAAAAAAAAAATAAAACACCAATTGGATGTCTGCTCTATACTGATGCCGACTGCCTCCTGTCTTTTGCGAATTGTTAAATTCGGTGGAATCGAATTGGATTCGTTAATTTAATTGGAAACAACTGAATTTCTGGGTGCAATAAAATGTTGAAAAATATCATGTGACATTAGGAAAATGTTTTACTTCGATTTGATAGTCAACTGGACCCCATTGTCGTTGTTGCAGCATTTAACCTACGCCAAAGAGCTCTCAACTTTGGCATTATTGTGTCTTTCAGTCTCTGTCAACGAGGACAGCAAATGTGTTTGGCGCCCAACGCCAGCCTACACACATCGACTAAAAATAACATCATGTGAACCGAGTAGAATTTTTAATTGGATTTTATTGGTACTTAGCCATTGTCAGCTAAAGTTCCGATCGGGATCTTGATCTGCATGTTCATACACGCAGATTTTGATTGAACATCGAAATTGCCATGCAGTGCGACATATTTACAAGCTGGCAGACAATGGCGACAAACAAGCGACATTATTCGATTAGGTGTGCCACATTTTGTGTGGCGCAAATAATCAACTTAGCCAAGAGGTATCTGGTTCAACAACGCCGCGGTGGAGCAGTGGGTAGGTCAATGGCGGGCTGATCGCTGACGGTGACGGTGATGGAGATGGAGACCAATCGAGCCGAACGCCCTCATATTCAATTCATGGCCATGAAATAGTTTCTTTCAATAAAATTCCAGAATCGATCATAAAAAAAGTGCCCGACCCGGCACTCTTGGCTATTTGCTTTGAAGACCAATCAAGCGGCAAAAAAATGAACAACGACAACGAAAACGACAGCAACACGGCGATCGATGTAAGCTCTATTGATGCAGTTTTCAATTATTCATAGAAAACACAACAAAAAAAAGTCTTCACAATTTTATCGATCTGCATGTTTAGTTTTATGATTTTTTGTTGAATGATTTTTTGCTGGCGTTTTTATTTTTGCTCATCGTTTACTTTTTGGGTCAATGGCAATCTCATTCGTCGGACATCATTGAAATAAATTCCTCGATGACTGTCAAGCCGATCGATCGTCTTTGGCGAACTCATTCTTGGGTGGCCGCAACGATCAGTGATCATGGCGGGCAAGTGTCATATTGAATACGACCACTTACAGTTGAACAAATTTGACGTTTAAAAATATTTTTTGCCTGGATGAGAAGTCGGAATGATTAATTGTTATCGAAGAGCGAATATCGATAATCGGAAATCGGAAGATGAATTCCAGAGGAATTATGACAGGACAGAGGGTTTCTTTTGTTCTTGATAGATGAGTTGATTCTAGGAAGGGGTATTATGTTTCCCTACAGATCAAAGCGAAATGATTCTCGTGTATCGATTACAGTTTGTCGAATTTTTGTTTCGATCCCAATTAAGCTTAAATTCGCTTCTCAAAGAACAGCAGATGTTGAGCTCCCACAAAGCTGATTGGTATCAAAATTCCTTGTCGGGGATGGTGGGAAAAAAATTAATTTAAAAGTTCAAAAGCCAAAAACTCTTTCAAAGCCAATAAATAACTTTTTGCACTTTAGAAATTTCTCATTTCTAAAACAAATTCCGTTGCATGTTTCGCAGTCTTCAATGTTTTTTCTGCGAAATGAAAAAAAACCCTTCTTTTGCGTTCATGAAGTTAATAATTTCAAGCTAACTGGATTTTTTGATGTGAGAACAATGAGTTTTCCACCCTCAAGGGAAAAAGTTACTTTGCTCGCTGAATTCATTTATTTCGCCTTATAGACTCTGCCAAGTCGAAGAACTGGAACTCGTTGCGAGATATTCCCACGTAACCGCTACGTACAGTAAGAAAAAACAAATCCGCTATTGGTGGCTTTGATTTATGAGAAGATGGTGCATGACCAAGTTCAAAATCAAATCCGAAAAAAAAGTTCAGACTCAAATTGGCGGTGTAGTTAGCACGAAAGCGTCGAGGCGCCGCGCCGCTTTTTGGAGTTGGAGTGTACATGCAATCGAAATGGGAGGCAAGCACCGCAGGGAGGAATCAAACTTAGCTCACGACATGACAGAGAGAAACTGATTTCATTGAGGTTCGAGGCAAAATGAAGCTGACTGCATTTATAGTCGTAGTCGTGTGCAAATGAGATTCAATTAATTTCAAAAATTGTTCACTTAATTTGTTATGTATGCCAAAAGGGAACATAAGAAATTGTTAACTGCAAAAAACTTAACAAATTAATTAATAAGACGACTAATGCAAAGCTTCCAGATTGGGAGTAACTCTAGTCCTTTATTTAGAATGCAAGTGGGCTGTCGTATGAATTAGTTCAAACTAGTTCACAATCACCATAAATGTGAATGGGTCAGACTGAAGTTATCCGTGGTTTAATTGGCTACCTCGGTATGTGTCGGCTGGATCACTCAAAGTAGCGCATTCTTTCACGGTGTTGATAAACTTCACAGAAGCAAAAGTCCCTAAACATTGCTTGCACGATCTTATAATATGTATTACGATATGGTATGGTTTGCAGTAGTGTTGGGAGCATTCGAATGATTTAATCGATTTTATTCGATTATGCACTGTAAGATTATTCAAGTGATTCTCAAAATTATACTATAGGTAATGCTACTTCTGCTCTTCATATTACAAAACAACTCGAGTGATGAAAAATCGAGTGACGATGGCGAGAATTCGAATGAAATGAACTCGAATGACGATTACGAGAATTCGAATGAAAAGAACTCGAATGACTTGAATGAAAAGTACTTGAAAGCCGATGACGAGAACTCGAATGAAAAGAACTCGAGATACGATGATGAGAACTCGAATGATGCTTTCGAGAATTTAAATGAATATAACTCCAAAGACTATGACGAGAATTCGAATGAAAAGAACTCGAATGACGATTACGAGAATTGAAATGAAAAGAACCCGAATGACGGTGACGAGAATTCGAATGAAAAGAACTCGAATGACGATTACGATTACGAGAATTCAAATGAATATAACTCCAAAGACTATGACGAGAATTCGAATGAAAAGAACTCGAATGACGATTACGAGAATTCAAATGAAAAGAACCCGAATGACGGTGACGAGAATTCGAATGAAAAGAACTCGAAATAGGTACCAGAATTCGAATGACGATAACAATAACTCCAATACCGATTATGAAAATTTGAATTAAAAGAAGTCGAATTACGATGACGTGAACTCAAATAGGTAACTATGACGAGAACTCGATTTTCATACGACTTCGTAGTTCGTATTAACACTGGGCTATAGACTCGAAATAACATCTCACTTTAGAATCCGCACCGCATTGTGTTTCAATGTGGAACGCATTGCCTGTTAGAGATGCACTTGGTACTTGGTTTGTTACCGTAGCCGCAGCAATACAAACTCGCATTGTCTTTCTTCCTCTTAACTGTCGTCAAATAGTTAATATTTCCGACTTAGATTTAACTTATCGCTAACCGTGTAGTAACCAGAAAAGTTTGGTACTAAAAATATTTGTCTAATCATTCAACACTCAACACTGTCACCTTCGACCACATTTATATCCACTTGCAAGCCATGATGTGTCGCCCGGAGGGTTGCTATCAATAATATAATATTGTTGAGGTAACCATTTTTATGACCAATTTTATTTAATGGAGCTTTTTCGAAAAATATGTGGATATTACTTTAAGTGCGGTCGCTGGCTTGAACAGATTAAATGTGCATTCTTGAGCGTCTTAAAATGCTTGTAAATGGTTGTTAAAATTAAAAAATAAAAATTTAATGGTTTTTTTAATTAAAACTTATCAATTTTTTCTCCTCTTTGTGTCTAACAACTCATAACGTAGTCGGTAACTCTTTTGGGTCACGGATGTTAACATAAAACGCCTTTACGTCCTTTAAAACGGATGATAACGTAATCTGGATACGATATGAAATGTTTAATAGGAATTTTATTGAAAATAATTGAGGGTATTAAAACAGTTTTTTTTTTTTAGCACATTTTTGTAAGAGTCGTAGAAACGAAATAGGTTCAGAAAACCATTTCAGGGTCTTCTCTTATGCTTAGTCGAATGTCGAAGAACTACGAATTTCGTCACTTTCAAACGGTTTTTTTGCGTTCACAACAAAATCTTGTCTCTCTCGCAACGCCCCTATTTGTAATTTCCTTAAGATGTCTTCGGTTGGACCTTTCAATTGATTAAAGCGAATAAATTGCAAAATACAATGCCAAAAAACAACAATAAGAGTAAACAGATATATCACTCGAAAGACAAGCAGACATGGTGGGATAGGTTATTGTAACTTTATCCTTCCCTAACCTTTGCGCGTTCCGTTCAAGAAATGTATATCCTTCTGTTTGAAATGAATGAAACAGGATGTTTGTACACAAAAAAAGCAACAAAAAAGAACCATAACGTGCTGCGAGGATAATAACGATCCCGCTCCTCCTAATGCCAGCATAAATCAACCTCTCCCAAACGAGCTAGGTTGCATAAAATTACACACTCTACCTACCAGCTACCAAACAATTCATAATGCACCCGCTTAGTGGTTGAATGCACTCGAAATGTTGTTGTTTTCGTTCTGGAAGAGATAAAAGGGAAGACAAGGGACGATTAGGCAAGAAATAAGAGTTAGTGCCCTTCAAATTAAAACGAAAGGAAAGGATACAACATTACGTCTGAAGATGGATATCATCGTCAGGCAAAAAAGGTTGGGATCACTTTTTGTTTATTTTAAATGCTGAATGCATTTTATTGACAAATACGAGTTGAAGGTTTTTTGTTCCTTTTTTGTCGAAAAACCATAAAATGTCAAAAAAAATTTGTTTCCTCAAATTGAGATATGATTTACGTCAAGTGGCATATGGTGATGGAAATTTTGGAAAAGGCATTGTCTAGTCGCGTGTGAGTTTAATTGATTTTGAGTCCCCAAACACATTAAGCGCATTGTTTCGAAATTAACTAGGAGGCCCGTAGTTGTATGAATACAGTACGTGCCGTAATTTATTGAACGCAATTGTGTCAGCTTATAGGGGTTCAAACAGCGACGTTTTCCAAACCTTGTTAACATTTTAAAGAGGAAGTACAATGAATTCGTTACTAAAAATATTTTCCCATCACTTGATTTATTGAAAAACGTGTCTTGAGTAGAATTTTGTTTGAACGCCCGCATGATCGTTTCCTCGACAAGAGTACCTACTCAACAATATCCGTGCGAATTCGAAACAATTTTGTAAGTGATCATAGTGAGTTTTGAGTTTCCTAAAGGTTTTTGACAGATCATTTTTGGCAAGTCATAATAGGAGGACTCACAACACAACAGGGTTGAGGGAATTTGTTTTTTCGTGCGCTTTGTAGAATATACCTACGGTGTGCATGACCTACCCTTTGAAACCACTTTTACGAATAACAGCCGCAAAATTTGTCTGCAAGTTTACATAAGTGGATGAAAATCGACCAGTTTCAGCACTTCCAACAAGGAGAAATGAGAGAAGCTAGCAGTGAAACCAATCTAGTTGTTCCATATACAAAAGTGGTGAGACTTAAGCATCTCTATTGGATCAGCAGGTTTATCTATGGCCCCTGGTGGCACTACATGGCAGGCAATTACTTTGATGGATCAAAAATGTTTAAGTCAGGGGCACTCAGGAATACCCTTTACGATGAGGGGGGGGGGGGGGGTTCAATAATTCAACGGTCGGCGACGGAAATGACCGTCTTTCCAAACATTGAAATGACAATTAAAAGAAGTAAAGAGCTAGTGGTAGTACAGAAGTACTGACCCCCATATGAATTTCTCTGCTAACGCTGAGTGTGAATTAAAGGATTGCGAACATTAATTTTTTACCTACGATTTCCACCTAACTTCTTAGAGAAGAATGATCATCTTACACCTAAACTGATAGAAAGTTGAAATGATCGAAATAGGGAGTTACTTTACTCTATTAGCCACCACACTTTTTCGGACGGAAGTAACACTCTTACAGTTTACGAAGGCAAAATTTAAAAAAGTATTCAAAATCGAAAATTTTCAGAATAAAAAAAAAACGAAAACAACAAACCAGAAAATGTAACTACGATATCGGAAACAGGAAATCCGTAATAAAAGGCAGGACAACTAACATTTACAGGAAGCGGAAATGTTTTCAAAAAAGAATAAAAGTTAGCTTTGTGTGTCAACCTGTCACAAAGGTGTAAAGCTGCTGTGGTATTGCTCCAAATCCTGTCATATATTTCGAATTGAGTAACAAGTTTCTGCATTTTATTTTTATCTTGTTAGTAGATAACTTCCGTTTTAGAAATAACTGCTTAAATGCCATAATTTTAGGTGTTAACAAGGACTCAAAAGCAATTCCTTATCTGAACTCAACATCCAGCCCACAACAATTCGACACATACCGAATATTGCCTTTGTTGGTTTTTCAAGATTTTTTTTATTTTTCTCAAAAAACTACCCACTCACTGTACAAAGTAATTTCTTGCTGACAAGATTTATAGCCTTCGGTTAAATTTTGCCGTTACCAACTCTAAACGCATAAACACACCACCACTAATTTATCACCGCTATGCCATAAGTAAAGAACTGTAAATATTCTGCACAAAAATCCCGCAATGACATAATTACCCAACAAATTCCATTTTACAAAATAAAAAAATAAACAAACTAGTGAATGACTTTGCGTGAGTGCCTCCTACATGCGAACACGCATTGCATCCATAATCGGTCAAAGCAATTACAAGCCAAAACTTAAATAACTATCTTTTGCACTGCGCGCGCCTTTATGCTTTGCTACAAGTACAAACGACTTGAAAAATTTAAAAATTAGATACGAATCTAGGTACAGCTCAGGCATCTTGACGGTCAGCGAGAGAGGTATAAACACCTTCGAACTTTGGAGCAACTCTGTGAGATGTCTTGAGAGTCTGTTAGAAGTGAACGACGACATTTTTATGTATTTCAAGTGGAAGATCTCCGAAGATCGTAAAAATATTTCGAAATATAATTCTTCACCGGACACTCACTAAATCATGGTTACCGTTGCCATTGGTAATTATAACTTTTCAACCAATAACGAAACCATGTCTTGTAAAAGGCGTAGGTAGGCTAAGGCTGCCTGCCATATCGCCACCTGAAACCAGCTCGTATATGTTTCAGTTCAAGTTTTTGACCACATTTGGCTTTCATGAATGAATGGAAACGATTTCATTGAATGAATGAATTAATGAATGAAAGAAAAACATTTTTTTGTATAATTTTCTTGTAAAATATCGAAAGGCAGAGGGAGAGCAGAAACTTACAAGATACAACGACAAGATGTCTTATCTCTGGTGACATTAAGACGAGTGATATATGGTAATAGGGTGCGTGCAGCTTGTTTTTCGAAACACTCTCTAAGCATTTGGGTTCTTTCTTCGTCGTGTTGATGTTACTGCCGTTGAATTAGGGATGCGTTGTTGTGGTGAGATATTTATGTCATGCCATGCCGGCTGTCTCTTTTTTTAACACACTCAAGGGAATTCAAGCCAATTAAATGCTGATTGTTGGGACACCCTTTAATTTTTTTTCTGGTTCGGGAACAACATATTGAAGTCATCCTAATTTGATGGCGATGAGTGTGAAAATTTGAATATCTTCATCGCTGCTGGCGGTAAAGTCAAAGGGTTCTCCCAATGTCTGTTAGTTTTTTGTCCATTCTTCAGATGCTTATTGAGCAATTTCGACATAAAATTATCAAGTTAAAGGGAAATTTACTGGGGAAGTTATAAATATTGGTAGACTCCTACGAAAATTAAAACGTTGACCATCGATGCTGTGTGGTAGATTGTTAGATTGTTTAGAGTGAATTGTTTATTTATTGAACTTTTAGATTGTGTGTAAACTGTAAACGCAATAAAAATGGCCCGCATTAGAATATTTTGTTCAACGGGAAGAGAAATTGTGTTTTCATTATTTCCGGTTTATTTCGTAAGAATGAAAATGAAATTTATGAGAGCTTTTAACGAACAGATGTTGAAAAAATAATGCAGTGAAACTTACATGAATATGTCTGAAAATTTTAACCTAGGGACTCTCAAGACAAGATACAGAGAGTAAGCGGAACTTTTTCGGACGGAGTTGGAAATTATTTTCCAGCCAGATCCTTAAAGGTGAAAAACATTAAACAATAAAACGCTTAAGCATTAAACCGGAAACTGAAAAACGTAGAGTGCAAATAAGAGTGTTGGAACCAGAATTATGAAACAGAAATTATCAACCAGTTTTTACTATCAACAACTTTTTGTCCAATGAATCATATTTGAGTCATGAATCATTTTTGATTCACGAAATCTTTTTCGTACCGAGTTTTCTACATCAATGCATACCTTCTGATCAGAAGTTGCAATACTTCAGGGTATCACAAGGGATCTACATTGATCTAAGTGTGACGGTAACAAAATCAACTGTCAGCCCATATAACCTAACCTAACCTTACCTATACCTTCTGATATAATGAGTTATTGAATTTCCAGAGTAACTAGTCAGATAACCATTTTAGAATCAACATTGCCATGTAAAAATAAAAAAATGAGTCCCTTTGTGGATATCGAGATGTGGGAATCGAGTACTTGCTACGGAGGTGTTGTCCGATTATTCCACCAAAGATTTCTTCTCTGCCCAGCTTAACATTTAAATCTCCAAGGACAATTTTAATGTCATAGCTATAAGGCATTGCTAGTACCTAGGTCTTGTCGAAGAGCTTGTAAAAAAGTGTCTTTGGTATCTTCATCCTTTTCCTCAGCGGGGGCATGAGCGCAGATGAGGCTAACGTTGGTGAATTTAGCCTTGATGCGGATTGTGGTGACGCACTCATTCACTGAGTTGAAACTCCAGACCTTGGGTGTTTTCAGACTAACTTAGCTTTGGCCTAACTTAGATCTGTTCATAAACTCAGAAACTGGGTCGTACAAACGCAGATGAATTGCAGTAGGCATGTTCATAAACGTCATAAATAGCATCACTGCATCAGCGTCGGGCAGTGTGCAGCCATTTTACACTGACTGCAGACGGGAGACAGAAGAAGAGAACGTGGGAAATAAAAGCAAATAATTTGCATTGCGAAAAATGTAATTAATTATTCATATTTTCTTAATAAATATTTGTTTTAAATTCAATCTATCTGTTTTTTTAAGGATTTTTTTGGATTTTTGTCTGATATTTATGAACATTCAGTGACTTACTCAAAGTTGTACTAAAGCAGGCCTGCACGCGTGCTGCAGAATTGGTGCGTTCATTTATGCAACAAAGCAGAAAGACGATAGTACTAACGCAGTTTTCCGACGTTTATGAAAACAACCCTCCTTCCTGAGTCGAGTCCCAACTACAAAATGATTCAATGTCCGATGAATCATTCATATGAATCGTACCCTGTTTTCTACGTCCATACCTTTGTCAATTTTGTAATGTAAAACTAAAAAAAGTGGACAAGTGCGAGATAAACTCGCTCGAGGAGGGTTCCGTACTCGATTATCCGACCCTACTTTTTTTCAGTTTTGAAGGATATTTAATATAAGGATTAAGATATGAAACCAAACTTTTTCTTGGAAAATAATTTGAATAGTGTTTCTGCCTATTTCCTTCAATGACTTCGAAACTGTGTATCTTAAAAATCTGGTAGCGACATTTTCGGATCACTTCTATCTACTCTAGAAAATGTGAACCAAATTTAATTGCAATCAGCTTAGCAGATTCTAAGAAATCGCTTGTGAAAGACGAATAAAAGGAAAACGAACTGATCTTTTAGGATTTCGTTTTCACCTGTGTAAGAACTCTAAAGAGAAACAAAAAAATTGGCCATCGGCAAACAAAACGAAACACAACAGTAAGAAAGGAATAAGGAACTTTATTTCTTGATTCTATTGCAATATTCAAAAAAAAAAAATTATAACTTGAATAGATTGTCTCTTCTTATATACTAAAGAAGAGTTTAACTTTTAATAAAAATTAAGGCCCTCCGCACACGAAGCAACTGTTTTGCAACTGTTTTGTGACTAGAATCGCAAATCAGTTGCTCAAGCAACTTTGTATATGAAGCTCTATAGGAGAGCTCACACGCTCGACTGAAATGAAACCGGTTTGCAACTGGTTTGCAATCGGTTTCCAACTAGTCGCACGCAACTGATTTTGTAGGTCGAATTTGAGTTGCTAAAGCAACTTTTTTTGTTTTTGTTATTAAAATTATAATATTATATATAAAAACAGATGTGTTTGTTTGTTTCTATGTCTGGTATGGACTTCTAAACGGCCAAAAAGATATTTATGGATTTTGCAGGTTGTATTTTTGGAATTTTTTTGGCATTGGAAAAACCATACCAAAGAGTCGGAAAACTGGAAAAATGAAATATGATATGATACATAGACGTGAATTTGGTTTCTTGCATGTTCTTTTTGTTAAAGAATCGCTTATCGAATAGAAAAATAGAAAGTTCTTGATGGAAAACCCGCAAAACTCATTAGAGTTGTAGGTGCTTTGGTTTTCAAATTAAATATATATATAAGACCGCGAATTTTAGGTGCATTCGTTTTCAAATAGAAAAATAGAAAATTGATGGTGGAAAACTCGGAAAATTAAAAAAAAGAGTGAATTATTTGATGGTTGATAACATTTAGGATTTTGATCAATCTTTTTCGTATTTTTTCCTCTTTCTTTAATAACTTCGAAACTATTTATTTTAAAAACATGAAAACAACATTTTTAGATTACTACTGAATACTAAATTATGTGTACCAAATTTCATTGCAATCGGCCTACCAGATTCGAAGAAATCGCTTTTGAAAGACGAATGAACAGAAAACGAAGTGATGTTATAAGGGTTTCGTTTACACTCTGTGTACGGAACCCTAAAAATGTGCACGACTCGGTCGTACGAACTTGCTCCTGTATTCCAAATTTTATGTTGATTTTTCAAATTAAAAAAAAAAAATTAAAATTTGAAAATGTACCTCGTAAATACATTTAATTCCAAACATTTAAATGCCAAACAAATTTAAACCTTATTCTTGATTTATTGAATTTTTTTTTTGAAAATCGTCGGAGCCGTTTTTTTTTAAATTAATTTTTTATATATAAAATTTTTCGAAAATGTCTTAAAATTAATTTGGGTATGCAGTATTCAAGAATATGTAAATATACATTTTATAAGTAAGTTTCGATTTTTAATATTGATCCGTTTTTGAGATACACAATTTTGAAAAAAAAAAAGTTTAAAAATATTTTTTAAAAATCCAAAAAAAATTTTGAAATTTTTTTGAACACAATATTTTAATTTTTGGGCAATATATGCGTACTTTCAGAAAAAAAATTACGCTGATCAGACTTTTATTTTTCGAGAAAATCTAATAACAAAAAAACGGTTCTATGGGAGGTACCGTTTTCGAGCAATAAAATTTTTTTTTTTTACATAAAATACATGACGTAGGGCAACCAAAAATATGCTCTATAAAAACCATTTATAGCGCTTTAAATATGCTCTAAAAAGCCAATTATATGCTCTAAAAATATGCCCTAAAAATTTTTGAAATAGCCAAAAATCTTTAATTTCGTGTTTTTTTTAAAGTTTGAGTTTTCAAAAAAAAACAGAGGTCAAAATATCCTTAGACACAAATAAAAGAACAAAAAAAAAACAAAAACATAAAAAGCTAAATAAAGACCAAAAATCAAAAATGAAAATATAAACCAGAATAATTAAAGAAAAAAAATTTGTTAAAATTTTTGTTGCAATAAAGGAAAACAGTTTTACTTAAAATTTTTTCACTGAAAACATTTTTGTAGGTACATCATCCGCCAGTTATACGTGCAAGCTTTAATGCCATTATTTTAGATTCAGTTTGTTTTCTACGAATAAATTCTGCCATAATAAACAATTTGAGCCCTCTAATTTTTCCGAAATATCGATATTTTTTTTTTTATTTATTCGATATTGGAGTCGATGGTATTAATTTTAACTTGGGCATCGA
Organism: Sphaerophoria taeniata; assembly: GCA_943590905.1. Classification (NCBI taxonomy): domain Eukaryota; kingdom Metazoa; phylum Arthropoda; class Insecta; order Diptera; family Syrphidae; genus Sphaerophoria; species Sphaerophoria taeniata. The sequence continues at coordinate 152,286,757 of OX016541.1, forward strand.
TCAATAATTTTATGCTAGCTGAAGGCCGCTTGTTTCCAGCTGTGCAATACATTTCAATAAAAATATATAGGTAATTGGATGATAGAAATATCAAGTCACGTTTAATGCCAATTCATTAAAACAATTTTTTAATAACTCGTATTGCAGCTGATTCCTCTTCATGTAGTGTTTCGAAAAGGCTTTCCACTTTTTAAAAAAAAAATTCTACACAGTAAACTGCTTCCCTCCAAGATACCCAACGAGTCGTAATCATTTGCAAAGGAAGTGGTGTTTCCGGTGCAATATCCTTGAATACTCTTATTTTTCACGGAGCTTTTAAACACTTTTTTCACGTTTGCGATAAAAATATCAACTTCTGGAAATTAACCTCGAAGTGTTTCTCAAGTTCTATGGAGCCTGTGGGCCTCACAAGTGACATGCGTTACTTTTGGATAAAATACTTGAATAGCATCGCGAATTTTTCGAAAAAAAAAGTTTAAAAAAAGTATTTACTCTAACATTTGCAACAAAAATTACAAATAATGATGAAATATGCCAAAATATGCATTTTAAAGCAATATATGCAAAAATATGCATTTATAACAAAATATGCTCTAACGAATAGGGTCCAAAATGTTTGTTTTCTCATGAAACGTATTTCTATCTTGTCAATTAGCAAATTCGACGTTCCAAAAAAACATGCTCGAGCATATTTTTGGTTGCCCTATACATGAGTGTTTAAAAAAATAAGATTCGAGGAAGTTTAAAAAAAATCGTAGGAGCCGTTTTGGAGAAAATTAAAAGTTTTGGTTTTTTGCCATAAAAATCGTATGGTGGCTACCCTAAATTTTGATCTTTAAAAAAAATGAAAAAACTGGGATATGAGTTTGTGCTCAAACCTCTAATTTTTAAGTTTGAAGTCAATCGGACCAGTGGTTAAGGCTGTAGGTGCCTGTAAACTTCCCGACAGACAGACGGACGGAATCGCCGGACCCACTTTTTTCGACTTCTCTATCATCGTAATGTCATATCTCATCATCATCTCAATTTTTTTTTTTACGAATTCAATACATACTTGCCATATATTCTATATGTCGCAAGATCACATTTGATGCATTGCATGATTTTTTTTCTTGACATAAATGGGTCAGGCTTGTGAAGAGGACTCTTAAGAATCTAACACAGATTCTGTATTTGATCTCTTTCATGTCAAAATTCAAGAACAAAATATATTTTTTCGGTTTGAGCCTGCTTTTTCTTTGGTTCAAGGGTGTTCATCGATGTCTACCCTCAAATACTCGTATACTTTGAAGCCTTTGCTTAGGTATCATATCTCAAGCGACTAAAAGCAGTCACTCAAAAACAAAGCAAATCCAGCAATTTAAACTAACGATAAATACCCACAAGGACAACCAAGCCAACAACTCTAAGAACCTCTTATCTCCACCCAAATGACTTCATGACAAGTCTTAATTCTCCAGTCGTTACCGCCCGCCCCTCACGCTTCCGTATAATCAACCGTTCATACTGATAAATCAGTTGCCACTTAACGACCAGGTTTAGGCCCAAACTACACAAACATTAGCTAATCTTAACGCCTTTTGCCTATTATCCCAATAAATATTCAACGCAATAGGTCATTGCAGTGGCAGTGGCGTGAACCTCTAAAAATCTCTGTGCCATGACACTCATAACTTTCAATAAAAACTCAAATACAAATACAAATCGTCGACGACCGAGAAAAAAAAACGTTGACGCTGATCGCTTTGCAAAAAAAAAAAAACATAAGACTTCACGAACTGCATTAGGTAAGATAGATTGGAGCCACCATCCATCGTTATTTCGTCGTCGTCGTCGGCTCTGATTCTGCAAACGAGATCAGGCCAAGTCGCTGTGCAACTCAAAACCAAAGCTCTGCTCCAATTCTGTCAGCTCGATATATAATTTGATTTGTTATCCCTTAATAAATTGAATATCTCTGTACAGGCACAGCTTACATGTTTTTTTAAGAATATAATTTATTCAATCGACGACCGACGAGCGACGCTTTCTAGCCCGAGTTTTGTTTTTGTGTTGCACATTTGGAGGCTCTCAAGGCATTGCACCAATCCTCCCAGGGTTGATGCATTTATTTCGTATGCAAAAGGGACAATGTGGTAATAAGGGTCGCTCCAAGTGTCAACATGGAAAAGATTTAATTTATTCAAATTTATAATTTCTTGAAATACACTGACACTTTGGCTGCCGTATATTTTTATGCACATACGTCCGTCGCTGCATATAGCTAATGTCCGAGTTCGTCTGTGTCTAACTAGGTATAGCCGTTCGTCTTTTGGGCCCATGGTCTTTGACGACAATCAACGCAGGCAGGCATGATTGACAGTGGGGTATTTGCCCAAGAAAACCTAAATCTATATATATAAAAGACTAATTCGTTAAATTTATGTTATCTTTTCAAATTGACAACCGGTTGACCGATTTTCTAAATTTTTGGTTTAAACTAAAGAGAAATAACTTAAGAAGGTTAATAACAAAAAAAACTATGTTGTTCAAATCACAAATGGTTCAAATGTTAAGAAACAATGCTTTTCTCACTTCAGTAAAATATATCAATATACGAATACTCAATTTTTTATGAAAATTATTTCAAATATTTTCGTCAAATATTTTTTTCTTATCGAAAAAAAAAAAATTATGATTGACATTTTTGCTATTCATTTTTAAGAAAATTTATACTTGACATTTTTGTGTCATTCAATTGTACATGACAGGTTCGCTTTGCAATGCTAATGGGGATTTATACATAGATAAGTACAGTGAACTCTCTCATAACCGGACACTGACGGTACCGAGAAATTTGTCCGGTTATGGAAGATGTCCGGTTAAGGGAACAAACAAATCTACATTCCTTAAGATGCATACAATAGAAGTGTTATTGGGATTAATTTTTAATGTATTTCGTTCATATTGAGAGTCTTAAACAAAGATTCACAAGATTCACGTAAGTACAATCGATGATTTTGCTAAAACAATTAGAAATCTTAGTTTGGCGCACATATTGGTTACTAAATGGCATATTTTCAGCCAATCGGCCAATAAACCAAATGCTTTTAAATCATTTTTCTCTAACGAAAAGTTTTTTAATCTCCTTATTTCGCTATGGGCCTCTTCATAAGATTTTAACGGGTTATTATCAAACATATCGGAATCTGCTTCTTCTTGGGAATCAATTTCATGGTTTTCTGCTTCATCCAGACCGTCAACGCATAAACTTTCAAGGTTATCGTCTTCGCAAATAATTACCGTCTACATTACCGTCTGCAAAAGCGGAAAGTTCACATTTTTTCCGTTTCTTTGAAATAGTGAAGAAGAGAAAAAGGTAGAACATAACAAAGTATGTAAGACTGTAAATATCTTATTTCCTTAACATTTTGCATGCTGCATGCTCAACGCTCAGGCACACGCAACACGACGCAAAAACTATACAACGCCATACAGAGATGTGTTTTGTCCGTTCAAGGGAGACGCGACATTCTATGGCGGTTATGAAAATTGGTGTCCGTGTCCGGTTATGAGAGCGTGCGGTTGTGGGAGAACTTTTTATATAAAAAATCGGTTATCTATTTCCGTTCTTTAAAATTTATCCGGTTACAAGAGGTGCCCAAAATGAATGAATTACAAAGAAGAACTTATGATTCAATCATGCAAGCCATTCAAAGCGGAAATGGTGGTTTTTATTTCTTGGATGCACCTGGTGGCACTGGGAAAACGTTTTTAATCTCTTTGATTTCAGCAGAAATACGATCGAAAGGCAAATTAGCGTTAGCATTGGCGTCGTCTGGCATTGCAGCTACACTATTGGATGGTGGTAGAACTGCACATTCTTCACTGAAATTGCCTTTGAATGTTAATTCCATTGAAGCAACAACATGCAAGATTTCAAAGAGATCAGGAATGGCCAAAGTTTTGCAGAAATGTGAAATAATCTTTTGGGATGAGTCCACAATGGGGCATAAGAAATCCTTGGAGGCACTTGATCGAACCATGAAAGATCTTCGATGTAATCAAAATTTATTTGGCGGTGCTTTGGTGTTGTTATCTGGTGATTTTAGACAAACTCTACCGATAATACCTCGATCTACTGCAGCTGATGAAATTAATGCATGTTTGAAATCATCGAATTCATGTGAAAAAATTGCACCTCACGAGTGTATTTGCAAAATGATCCAACTGCAGCGGAATTTTCAAAACAACTCTTGGCTATTGGGAATGGAACAATGCCTGTAGAAAATTTAACTGGTATGATAACATTTCCACAAAATTTTTGAAATATCATACAAAGCAAAGAAGAATTAATGAAGAGTGTTTTCCCGAATATTGCTTTAAATTATTTAAACCACGATTGGTTGAGCGATAGAGCTATTTTGGCAGGTACCAACCAGGAAGTCACTGAACTGAATTGGTCGATTCAAAGTGAAATACCCGGCGAGTTAGTGTCCTTCAAATCAATCGATAGTATTGTTAACGAGGATGATGTCGTGAACTATCCTACCGAGTTTTTGAACTCAATTGATTTGTCTGGCTTGCCACCACATAATTTGAGATTGAAAATTGGTGTTCCTATCATTTTGCTTCGAAACATTAGTCAGCCGAAACTTTGTAATGGAACAAGACTTGCAGTGAAACGTTTAAACAGTTCTATCATCGAAGCAAAAATTTTGCAAGGTAAAGGTGAAGACGTTCTAATTCCTAGAATCCCAATGATTCCTCCCGATTTACCTTTCAATTTCAAACTGTTACAATATCCGATTTGGCTTTCGCAATGACTATAGACAAGGCTCAAGGTCAATCAATGGAAATTTTTGACATAAATCTAGAAAATATAGTTTTTTCTCACGGACAGCTGTATGTTGCATGTTCGCGTGTGGGCAAACCATCGTCATTATTTATTGATACTAAAGAATTAATGCCCGTAGCTTAGTTGGTAAGTGCGTTGGCTGCTAAGCAGAACGTCGTTGGTTCGAGTCCTACTCAGGCCAAGTTTTTATTTCATCTTTCACGGACACTGCCTCTTGCGAAGACCTGACAAATCTTCCAAGAGTATTAATCTGTCATGAAAAAGTGCTACTCAACTTTGCCGTTCGGAATCGGCGTTAAATTGTAGGTCCCCTCAATTCTTCACACGCACTCAGAGAATTGTTGATGAGAGTAAGCCACTGAAGCCTTGGCTCTTCAAGAGCTGTCGCGCCACTCTATTTATTTTTTTTTTATTTAAAGAAGGAAAAACAAAAAATGTTTATGTTAAAGTTTTAGAATAAATTTTGTATTTTATAAGTAACAAAAAATTGTATTTAATATAATTTAAATGGAGAGTTCTATCAAAGAAACTTTATTTTGCCCATCAAAGAGGGCACGGGTAAGCTAGTTGATATTAAAACAATTAACTGATAAAAATAGAACATTTTCAACCTGAAGAGAAAAACGTTAAAATGTTCAAGTTTTTCGGTCAAGAAGTCCACTGTGCAATGTCAGTTTGGGTTTTGTTTTGATTCAATTAAATGGCACACGTACTTGGACATTGGATTTGGAGTGGTGATTTTTGAAGAAACGGTTCGTTTACCTGTGCAACTCCATACGAATATGTGTTTACGTTTAGGTACGTTACGTGCCTTTCCCTTTCTTTGAGGTCTTTGTGTATTTTATGTTTTCATAAATAAAGAAAATTAAATTACCAGAATTTATGGACAGCTTGGCAATTATAAATGATATAGCGATCGTAATAATTGAGGAAAAATTATGTAAAGGTTCTTTGTTTTTTGAATTCTTGGAAAAATGTTTAAAAATAAAGGTTAGGAGGATGTAACGTAAAAATGATTTAAATCAAACAAAAAGTTGATTTGCATTTGGAATTTTTGAAAATAAAATTAGATTTACTGTCAGATAACGGTGTACAGCTTGGACAAGTGTCAAAAGTACTATTGGTGTCACTTACGGGCGATGAAGATGGGTTTGGTTTCAATCGAACTCTATAGAGCGCTTACCTGAAAAGAAAGAGAAAAGAAAAAAACAAATTAATAAAATTCATATTGTAGGTGATGAGAAATATGTTTACAAATAAATCAAAAATTAAAAAAAACAATCACCCTTATTGCGAAGATCAACTATCAACGATTGACGATTGATAGAATTTATCAATTCAATTAAAAATCGGTATTGTGAAAATGAATTGATAAAATATTATGCTATTGTGAATGCCTTACAAATATTTCTATTATTGTGAATGGGAATGTGCATCTGACAGATGTTTTTTTTTTTAGGAACGTGCAATGAAAATTATCAGATTCAATAACATTTTAAACCAATACAAAAGAAATAATTAAAAAACAAATAGGTACGAAATGACTTCAACAGAACTTTTTTTTCTTGATTATGAGGGTTTGGATGATCCTACTTTGGTTGAAATAGCAAGAATGCGAAGAAGTTTGAGGGATGCATCCAATCCTTTAGAATTGGAAATCCTAATGTAAGTGGTGCCATGTCATTTGGCCATATGCCATAAGGCCATATTTCAAAATATGGCCATATGACACTTTTGAATTGTGTCATACGGCCATATTTTAATATATGGCTATTTGTCGCTTTGGTAATGTGTCATTTGACAATTATGGCCAAATGACACTTTCAAGCTTGCAGTTTACTGCAAAAACAAAACGAATATACAATACATTTATGAAAATATGGTAAGTAACTGATCTCAAAAAGTTTATTGCAACGTTTTAATAAATAAAAAAAAAATAATCAAACAGAAATAAAGAGACAGAGCAATTAATTTTTCAAATCATCTGCCGTTTCCTTTAATTTGGAAAAGGAACCACCACGCAGCCTTGTAATGCACGCTTGTGTCTGGAAAGCAGGTGCTGCATTGCAATAATTCATTTTAAGCATCTTTTTTCACTTTTGTCTGAGGGTGATGACGATCTGGAACATTCAAAATCGATTTAGTTTGATTGGGAGCGAAACGCTTCGCTCGCTGGCGATTATTGTACCTGCTTCACTTTTTGGTTCAAGCTCCAAATCCTTTATTGAAATAATATTTTAAAACACGTGAGACTGAGTTAAGGTTTAGTATTGCAAAAATAGTATTTACGTCGGCATCCACATGATGCAAGAAAACTGAACATACCTTCAATACAAACATGTCTTTCTGATGGAGCTGTTACATAATGTAATTGAAACTGGGTTCAAGTACCTACAGTGTGCTTGTAGAATGACCTACTCTGACCGAACACCAAAGTTCAGAAGAACGCTTTTCATTGGAAAGAGTTTCCTTGACGAAAACTGATAATGTTTTAACAAATCTCAACAAACAACAATTTTAACTTAATAACTTTGCATATGTTTTCAAAATTATAAACATCATCAATGATTCTTATTTAAAATTTCTCAATCAAAATTGGAACAAAATGTAAATTAATATATCTTTACTAACGTGGTTATCATATTCACAATTGGCTGTAGCCGCAAGCTGGTACAACACTAAAAGTACCATCTAAAAGATAGTTCCTGCTCAAACCATTTTGCAAATTTTGGGTCAAATGACGCTATGAAAATCTGTCAAATGACCATATTAGAATATATGGCCATTTGTCGCTTTTAGAAAGCGTCATTTGACCATATGGCTGAATGACACAAGAAAATATGGTCAAATGACACACTACCAAAGCGACAAATAGCCACATGGCCATATGACACAATTCAAAAGTGTCATATGGCCATATTTTGAAATATGGCCATATGGCATATGGCCAAATGGCATGGCACCAATGTAAGTATGTAAGTAGTGATTTCGATTTTCAGATACAAATTAATCTATGCGTGCTGGAGGCCCTATGCTATTTAGCTCCACACCAATTATTTCCCACTTTGCATTAGCCACAGCTTTGGAACAAATTCCCTTGGCGAGTTCTATGTTCTCTTCCATCAACTGGACCAATCTGTCAACTGTTTTTTGTTGCTTACTACTTTTTGAGACCATTGGAAATAAAAAAAATTAAAAAATGATCACTTTTGATTTTAAATTCACATCTTTTATCTATTTTTATACCCAGACCGAACTCATCAACTGCAAATTTACGATTGAAAGCAAAATTGATAGCTGACAACAAAATTGATGAAAATTGTTGTTCATGATACCGATTTTTTCATTCACAATAGATTATCAAAACAAAAATCAACAAAGTTGACAGTTGACTTTCACAATACCATTTAACAAAATTGATTGATAAATTTCAATTATTAATTGATAGTTGATCTTCGCAATAAGGGTGAATATATCGCATACTTTTTGGACCTGAAGCGCTCTGTCTCGGAACGAACACTGTGAAAGTGTAATGAAACATTCATTGAAAATAATAAAAATTCCCACTCTATTATCGTCGATTGACAACACCCAGCAGCAGCGTCGTCAAACAACAGCTACACGCACAAAACCAAAACCATTCACACTCAGTCGTTTCTTACAATCTGCCAACAGCCAAATACGCTGTGTATCAGAGAGATATAAAATGTATAGAATCATTTCGTTTGCCAAGTATAATTCACATTCCTGTTTTGGCACGAAATTGTCTAATAGAGGTGAAATTTGAAAATTTGTTTTACTAGGGGAGGTGATCTCGTAAATGTTGATAGACTGTGAAGTTCATTCACTGGGTCTTTAAAAGTCACGTCTGCTTTGAGACTGTAATAATCAGTGGCATCTGCTTGCTCAGATTGTAATAACTAGTGGCGCCTGCTATTTCAGGTTGTAATAAGTAGCGGATTCTGTTATCTTAGAGTGAACCATATTAATAAGACCATACTTTCTTACTTTTCGTGTCCATGAAGTTTTTATTTCATCTTTCACGGGTACTACCTCTTGCGAAGACCTGACAAAACTTCCAAGAGTATCAATCTGTCTTGAAAAAAGTGCTTCTCAACTTTGCCGTTCGGAATCGGCGTTAAATTGTAGGTCCCCTCAATTCTTCACACGCACTCAGAGAATTGTTGATGAGAGTAAGCCACTTAGGCCTTGGCTCTTCAAGAGCTGTCGCGCCAATCTATTTTTTTTATACTTTCTTACTTACTTCACCGGCTCACAATCCATGAAGGATCTCAGTATGAGACACTGCTGTCTTCCATCGGGAACAGTCCCTCGCATGCACTCTCCAGTCGCCAAAACCAAGCGTTCTGGCATCCGCAGTCACTTGCTTCTCGTACCGTAGGTTCGGTCTTCCTTGTCTCCTCGAGCCTTGGGGCTGCGAAGAGAAGACTTTCTTGGCTGGATCGTTGTCGTCCATTCGCTCGATGTGGCCAAGACAATATAGTCATCTTTTCTTGACTTTCTGGATTACATCCACATCTTGGTACAGCTTATACAGTTTGCGGTTGAACCATCTTTTGTTTCTTGCTAGCATGTTCCTCAAGAACAGCTCTCTTGGATCGACCGATTATGTCTATGTCGTCCGCATAGTCTAGAAGCTTTGGCTTTGTTGAAGATAGTGTTTTCTGTGCTCACATCTGCCTTGCGCACTATCTGCTACAGGACAGTGTTGAAGAAATGACATGACAGCGCATCTTGTCTAAACCCTGCACTAGTTTGAAACAACTCCGATGAGCTGTTAAACATTTGCACACTGCAGTGCGTATTGTTGAGCTTCATGCGGCACATCTGGATCAGTTTGTTCGAGATCCTGAATTCCGACATCGCCATCATAAGCTCTAGGCGGTGAATGCTATAATAAGCAGCTTTGAAGTCGATGAAAGGATGGTGGGTTTCGACTTGAAATTCGTTGGTCTTATCCAGGATTTGCCTCAGTGTGAATATTTGGTGTATCGTTGTTCTGCCTGGCCTAAAGCCACACTAGAACGTCCCGATTATTGTTTCGCAGAACGGGTTAGGACGCTCACACCACACAGTACGTTTAATAGGATTTTGTATTTGTATGCAAAATTAAGCAGAGATATGCATCGGTAGTTCTTGCATGACATAGGATCTCCTTCTTTGTAGATGGGACATGTGGAGCTTGTCGACCAGTCAGTGGGAATGCATTCTTCCTCCCACAATTTGTTCATGACCTGGTACATGCGGTTCATCAAAACACCTCTTCTAAATTCAAAGAGTTCCACAGGTATGCCATCTGGCTGATTTGTTATTTTTTTGGCATTTGGACGGCTGTCTCTACCTCTTCTGTGCTGGGGGGTGGGGACTGGGTCTTCATTAACTTGCCTTGCTTCTTTTTCGTCAATTGGCTCGCTCGACATTATGCGCACTCAGCAGCTGTTGGAAGTGCTGCTTGAAAACATCTACAATTCCCTGTGCTTAGGTGACTAGGTTTCCTTCACTGTTTCGAAGAGCCTGTGTCCCGGTTTTGAAACTATGTAGATGCTAATTGTGTGTTGTTTTTGGTCCGTGTAGTGCATTTTAGTACGATGGTTCTAGTCAATTTATAATATTTTCCGAAGGGGGTGAGCGTGAATTGAATAAATAAAGTTGAATTCCGTATTGGAAAATATCTAAAAAATTTAAGACAAAGCATGGATTTCGTCAGCAAAACTGATGCACTTTCGACGCGTTACTTTCCTTCAACCAAAAACTGTAATAAATATCAGCGGACTTAAGGCGTTTGCCCCTTTTTAAGTATTGTGATTTCGAATTTTTCGGTGATTCTAGGTGCACTTCTTTCTTTAGTAAGTTCTCCATCATTGACGTCCATAATTATCACGCTAAGGTTTGAGTTTGAGGAACTTCTTGATGTCTGAGGATTAACAAGATCAGATCTCGTGATTGTCGATCGAATTCGTGTTAAAAATCTTGCCAATTTCAATCATAATCAGTTCAGCGGTTCAATACACAATTTTAGCAAAAAGACAGACAGAGACTTATTTTGCAAGAATTGAAATGTTAAATGCTTCTAGCCATATTCTTAGTTCACTAATCATGATACAAGTTAATAAATTCTTTTCTTTGATATTTGGTAAATTTGGGCAATTTGAACAATTTCCAATCCTGGTAATGAAGACACTCAATGGTGTTAAACGATTTTTAAAGGTCTCCATTAGACCTACCCTATTCAAATGAGAGGAAACACTTGATCACGCCCCTCAATCTCCAAGACTCTCAACTTTGTATTATTCATCGTAAAACACTTTACTCCCAAAGAGAAAACCCAATCGAACATGAATAAAAGAAAAGAGCTATTACAAGCCATTTCCCACCCCAACACCCAACCATTAAAAGCAAAATATTGGAGGCCATTAAATTCAATACCATCGATCAAAACAAATAGACAACTCTTGACTCGAAATTTGAATACCAAAATCATAACAAAAAAGAATTAAATATTCAATCGAAAGTTTATCGCCCTTTACCTTTGCTTTTGTAACAAAACAAAACACCGATAAGTCACCCGACAATACAGTTCACGAGAAAAAAAAACACACGAACTGCATTTCAAGTTGAACTTCTTCTTCCTCAATCACCTTCCCAGTACGTTTTTGTTTTCTTTTGTGAACAATTTTTATTTTTGCATTTCAAATTGAATCAATCCGACTATTGACTGCTCCCCTTTTTCATCTTCATCGATCGATAAGCACTCGAGTTGGGTTATTGGGAACATCCAGCCAGACAGCATCGAGAGTCTATTACCAGAGCGCATCTCCAAAGCAATCCTCACAAAAGTGGTTCGACTATCGAAGAATACAACATGAGAAATGAGAAAAATCATCACACTGATCGCATCACGATCTTCCTGACATCCACCGCTGAGTCCGACTCTTTCTTTGTTCCCCTTTTTCTCCCTCTGATAACAACAACTTCTTGAGAACCATCGCATGTGGTGATCCTCATCATCATGATCATCGCATCACAAGTGTAACACTGCTGCTAGCTGGAGATGTGATGAGAGAGTGTTCCCAGCCCAGTTCTTTGCCCTCATATTAACAACGACGACCGACTGCTATGACGACGTCCCTCCGTCGCGTCATAATCACGAAATGGGAATGATGGAAACACCAGGGGTATCAGCTGTTTCTCGATTTCGTCGAGTGCACAATACTTTTTTCCCAGAACTTCATTCAGAATCACTTCACTCGAAATGAAATACAACACAATGGCTGTGTAGAATCAGAATCCCCTCGACATCGAGCGAGAACAATTATTTATGGTTTGAAGAGAATCACGCCAAATAGTCGACAGACGCCAAAAACGGAAACAGAATTTCGTCATTTAATAGTTGTTGAATCAGTCAACTTGAACTATCCAACTTCTTCTAAGTAGTAAGAAGGTGGCTGGAGAAATTCTCCTTTTTTTTCTTATGTAATACGAACTCGTGTTCAATTCTTTTCCTTTTACAACAAATTGAAACCTGGAAACGACAGTTCTCTAGTTTTTCGCAAAAAAACTGTTTGATCCAGAGAGAGGCGATGGGATAAGGTTTCCCTAGATGTCAAAAACGGGTTACTTCTCATTCTTGAGTTGGACACGAGCAAAAAAGTCCTCTACCAGCAGCTGAGCAGCATCAGATTGACGATAACTTCTTTTTACGTCTTTTGGATCGTCATCATCGAAAAGACGAAACTCCTGCATCATATCGCTCCGACGACGATGACGACCTGCCCCCAACACTCCAACACGCCACCACCAAACTTTATAGCTTATGTGATGGTCATGCTTACTTCTGTTTTACTTTGATTTGATGTTCAAGTCGTGGGTATAATTATTATGATGGAGGAGCGAGAGGTTAACGACTGCACAGTTTTATGGCCAAGAGTAGCAGGAATTGATTCAAATCCCCCAGCTGCAGCTCAAACAATACGACGTTGATGATGATGGGTTATGTCACTATTGGGTATCAAGGTTAAGTTCAGGGGAAACAATTATTATTAAATCGTGTTTGTTGTTGTTGCTTTTGACTTGTGGGCATAACTGGTGGGAAATTATAAATCTACGTGTAGACGATTATGACGAAAAAGGTGTTTTGATTAGGGCTCTTGTTTTTGACAAATGTGCATCTGGGAAGCGCCGAAGCGGTGTAATCTATCATTTTCTATCAATCATTGAGAGGGACTGGCTGATGATGCACCGGATGTATCTACTATATTTAGACCAAGGGCAAACACGCTAGTTTGAGGTGGTTCACCTTGAGAATTGATTGGAAATTATTTGAATACATTATTCGATGCATTTTCATGTTTAATAATTTGTTTGAAAAGAAATTGACAAATCTTTGAGGGCACAGATGACCCCTAGATTTGTTTAGTTACGATTATGGGGTCAGCTAGTTTTTCAGGTTTATTTTGACCGTCAGTTTTGAACCTTTTCCTGTTTATGTAGGAAAGTGTTGGGATAAGAACTTATTTTCCCCGCCTAATGGCGCCAGTATTGCACGGGCGTAACCGCGTGATTCGTTATGAAAGTAAAAAAAGAAAAGAGGATCCGCAGTTTCTCAACGCAAAGATCTAGAACAGTTACGGGCCAAGAACAACACCCGAAGTTTCTTTAAAAGGTCGAAGTAAATAAAGCTTTTGGTTTCTCAACCGGGACACAGGCTCTTCGAAACAGTGAAGGAAACCTAGTCACCGAAGCACAGGGAATTGTAGATGCTTTCAAGCAGAACTTCCCACAGCTGCTAAATGAGCATAATGTCCAGCGAGCCAATGAAGAAAGCGAAGCGAAGACACCAGTCAATGAAGATTTAGTCCCAGCTCCAAGTACAGAAGAGGTAGAAAGAGCCATCCAAAAGCTAAAAATAACAAGTCCACCGGGTCGGATGGCATACCTGCGGAACTCTTTGAATATGAAGGAGGTGTTTTGATGACCAGGTCATCAAAAAAGTGTGGGAGGAAGAATGCATGCCCACTGCCTGGCCAATAACCTCTATATGCCCCATCTACAAAAAAGGCCATCCTGTGTCATGCAGAAACTAGCGAGGCATATCCCTGCTTAATGTTGCATACAAAATCCTATCCAACGTACTGTGTGAGCGTCTTAAACCGCTCTGCGACACAATAATCGGCACGTACCAGTGTGGGCTTAGTCCACAACAAACAACATCTGTCCACCGTCTAGGACAAAACTTCAATGTTGGTAGCAGCAATTTCGAGGTTGTTAAGGAGTTCACCCACCTGGAACAAACATCAATCCCACAAACGACACCTTAGTGGAGATCCAACGAAGTATTGCCCTAGCGAACCGCTGCTATCGGTTTGGCAAAACAACTGGGTTCAAAACTCTTTGCTCGTAAGACAAAGTGTCTGCTAAACAAAAATTTGATTTTACCAGTCCTACTCTACGGCGCCGAGTGTTAGACGATAAGTAAGAAAAGTTGATTGATACTGGCCAATTTCGAAAGAAAAATCCTTCGACGGATTTTTGGTCACGTATGCGACGATGGCTAATGGAGAAGAATGTTCAACCGTGAACTGTAGCTGTACCAAGATGTGGATGTAGTCCAGAAAGCGAAGAAAAGGCGAATACATTGGCTCGGCCATATCGAAGGTATGGACGATAACGCTCCAGCCAAGAGAGTCTTCTCATCACAGGTTCGAAACGACAAGGAAGACCGAACCTATGGTACAAGGACAAAGTGACTGCGGATGCTAGAGTGCTTGGTTCTGTCGACTTGAAAGTGCATGCGACGGACCGTTCCCGATGGAAAGCTGCAGTATCTCAGGCTGAGATCCTTCATGCATTGGGAGCCGGTTAAGTAAGTAATTAAGTTAGTTAGATATATTGGTCAAAGTTCAAAGACCATTTCATAATCGGAATTTTCCCCTACCAGACGGTAAAGGGGTTCAATACTGAAGTCATTTTTGTCCGTTTTTGATAGCCACGTGGGGTTTGGTACATGCTAATCCACGGTAAGTGCTGCAGCCCTTCGTATTAATTGCCACCATGGGCATTGTACTTGCCCATTCGTCCCACTAGGGGCATTATACATGCCGATCCGTTCCACCATGGGCATTGTTCTTGCTGATCTGTACCATCAGGGGCATTTTACCTGCCGATCCGTGCCAACATCGGGCATTTTAAAGGCATTATCATACAACGTACCGATTTGACAGCGAACCTAGAAGAAAAGTAAGCCCTAAATGTTCTGTTACAACCAAAATTGTAACCGTTAATGATTCACATCAACAAACAGTCAACCTTGTAATTTTCGATTTGATGAATATATTTTGACGTATCATTTCGTAATAGCTGGCGCCGTCAAGTCCACTGTCATCAGCAATTACAAAACTTCTCATTGTTCTTATTTTTGTTTCTCAAATCACATTAACAAATTAAAGTGTAGAAACCTGAACACACTCATAGACAGCGGACCTACCCTAATATGACCGATGACGACTGACGAGTCATCATTCTCACGCAACATGACGACCAATTCCGTTTCCAACCAATAGACCACAGCAAACGTACCGTTTTGTGTTGGTGAACCCAACACCTGGGCTAGTCACACTTTGTTCCGAACAAAACCAACGAAAGGTTGATAGATGTTTTGCATTCGAACGAAAAACACCACACCCACGTTCTGTGATGCGTAGAGCCCATATGCGCTCCCCCTTTACAGGCTTTGAAAAAAGAAAAAAAAAAGAACAACCGCGACAAACTCACGCGCTTGTAAATACCAAGCTCTAGCACATTTATAAATATCTCGTGTAAACAAAGGATTTTTTTTTCACTGCAACTCTGGACTCGATGAAAAACTGCGCACAGCGTTCAAAATTTTGTTGCCATTTAAGAACACACACAAACCACTATTCTGGTGCATTGGAAAAATTAAACATTTTGTGTTTGATGTGACAGGAAATAGCATTATGGCCGGGCTAGAAAATTACAAAGACTGCAGACCGTTTGATTCATACGCGGTTATCCTTGAATGGCTGCGCCACAGCAATCGCTCTCAAAAAAGTCAAAAGCCTTGTCCGTTGCGTCGTCGTGCGTCGGTCGGTCGGTCGATTCTAGCGAATATTGCTCGCAAAAATCGAGGAAAACAAATCAACCGCAAATATAGTCTTTGTTAGGCAGTGGAACGGCATAAATCTATCTATCTATTTTGGGAATGTTTTGAGAAACCCGGGATGGATACTTATGTTTGATTTAGAGGCAGAAGTGAATATCTTGATCGAGTGGAGGATTTCTCGAGGTGTTATTGACACGAAAAATTGTGCTCGATTTCGATTGAGTCGATAGAACTTGCTCTTATTTTAAGTTTGACTGAAAATTCAAGGAGAACAAATGTGACAGCTGTCAAAATACCATAACAACACCTCCAAGCACATCAAACAACACCTTCCCGGAATGCGGAACCTTACGTTGCGTTATTGAAAAAGCACCAAGAATAAACCAACTTACACGTGTAATTCCCATGTCATCCTCGCACACAGAACCCCAACAGGCGAATGGCAGTTTAATTTAATATAATCCCCGCATTCGCACCTAAATCAATAAAATTCAACAAGACGCACGTTACACAGTCTCCGCACCAAACGGACCGGACCGTAACTCGGAATCAAAGAAATTCCAAGACAAAAGCTAAACCTGTTGCAAAGTCCGTAAAATCAAATTTTATGATCGGCAAAACTGAAAGAGTGCCATCCCGCTACCTCTTTACTCAATAGCAGTACCAAATGTGCGGCATCGTAATAATAGCGTAGCGTTTTGTCACATAAATTGAACTCAAGTGAGGCAATACCTCTGGGCTTCATTTGCAGTTAGCTGGAGGAGAAGCAAAAGACAGACAGACAAATACCACAGATATAAACAGCTGTCCTGATGTACCGTGTGCGTCTTTTATCTGTTGGCAACCCGACTGGACAGGGTCTCCTGCATTCGATGTGAGACGACGACGCACGGAAAAACCAGAATTATGTTGACCATGTGCGGTAGAAAATGTCCATCCCGTTATAGTCCCTTTTTTTGTTGCTTCTCCTCCCAATAGACCTTTTGTCCGTTCTTCCAGTAAATGAGGAAGAGAGACAGAAATCCTAAACTGGGACTAGAACAAACGATCAGCGATTAACGATCAAAGCAAAGAACAACGACTTTACGGGCGGGCAGCTTGAAGTCTTTTGAAGCCTCTTGACTTTGTCACCAGGAGATATGTCTTTTCGAACATATCTTTGAAGGAGAAAAAAAAGCAAACAGGGAAGTGCATTGTGTTGAAATTCCTAATTCATGACACACAATAGATAAACGCAGAGAGAAATGGAAAAGGATTCCATAAATATTTTTGTATCTACATAAATACAGAGCCGACATCGAGCCGATTGCTTGGTTGAAGTAGGGGTATGTTGGGGTTATCTTAAGCAATAAACAAAATGCGTGTTAAATAAACAATGAAGTTACGGTACCAATCTGTTTTACTGGGACAGAGACAGGCAAAAAGGATTGGCTTTGCGTATTGAAGGGACATTCCTGTGAGTGGAGAACTACTGACATTTAATGAATTGACAGTTCAGAATTCCTGGGAACGAAAATAAGATTGATGCATTGATTTTGGAGGGATCTTCTTTGATATTTACACTACGAAGGGTGAATCGCCATAGTAAAGGGTGTTTTTCTAAGAAGAATAGAACCTTAAGTTGGCAACACTTGTTTAACTGGCGGCCATTTTTTCAGCTGTCAAGTGATTTATTTTTAATTGCTTTTCAAAGCGAAGGCGTAGATTCGGTCTGAAAGGACATGAAACAACATTCTGTTGGTCGCCACTAGTAAGAAGTAATTCTCTAGATTCATGTGGTATCACAATGAGCCTTTTCTTTTGGCCTAACTTTAACCTAACCTAACCTAACCTGGTCGCCACTAGATGGCGGAGATGCAATCAAAAACTGTGCGAGCTGTTCAGCAAGACTGACCTAGCCAGAAAAGTTAAGGTCCAACGACTTAGATGGTTGGGTTACGTAGAGCGAATGGAAAACAATGCTCCGGCCTGTAGTCTTCGAATCCAATCCGGAAGGACGCAGAAGAGGAAGACCGCGACTCAGGTGGAGCACACAGGTAGCAGAGGACCTGAACAAACTTGGCATGCGAATCTGGAGACAGCTAGCTAGGGACCGAGCTGGCTGAAAACGCTTGTTGGATTAGGCCCTGGTCCGACCTGGACTGTAGCGCGTAAAAGTTTTATATCTTTGCAGGTGCTTCTCAAACATACTTGAGCCTTTTTGACGGCATTAAAAGGAGGGAATTCGAAATGAAGGAGACCCAACTGAGATGTCATTGGAAAATCGCTGATACTCTCTAGCATCGTTCTATCCCTGGGAAATGCATTCGCATGTTGATGTTAAACTATAATACCCTTGGTTCAAGACCTTGCCATGAATATTCCCTCCGCCTCAGTTTCTTAAAAGTCGAGTGTGAAATTCATTGTCCAGTTTAGTTTTTCCATTCCATCACAATGCTCAGAAGTTCGCAACTAATTTGCATCAGTTACGTACTGCATCTTAATCCGCACCTAGTTTCCTGGCCTTTGCAAGAGAGAGGTATACTTGGTACTCAAACTTTGTTAATAGTGGGCTTGGAAATAGTGTCAGAACAGGCATAAGCTCCATGAGAACCTTCAAGAACAATTCCTCCATATATTTTACCACCTGGGACCTTAACAGTTAAGTTCAGTCATTTCCACTTAAGATTCTAATTTCCGGACATGTGAGTTGCGAGGAAAACAATTTTCGTTCACACACAAAAACAAGAATAAATAGAAACATCAAAAGTTCTATTCTATTCAAACATAAAAACCACCGTTTCCTCTTTTGATACTCAACTCAGTTCGATGTCCTCAACGATCATCGACAACATCTACATCGAAGTGGTCGATGCCGAATCCAAACAAATGCAGGTGGACATTTACTTCCAAGGCACATAACCAAAAGGAAGTCTCCCCCTCCTCCATATCATGGTTTATTCTAGCGACCCAGGTAGGTTGGTTGCTATCGGAACAGAACGACACTCTGCCAAAGAGACGCGACAACAACGACATCTACACAACAACGCATCAGAACAAGACTCTATCGTCTTCGGTCGGTCAGTTGTCCGCAAAGAGACAGGTAGTACCGGCTTTTGTACCAAATAGCTGCTTCTGCTGCTGCTTGTTACCTTGCGCACATTTCATTGCACCATGCACTCGTGTTGTAGCATGTTTGCTGGTTGCTTGTAATAATTACAGATTCACATCACGTATGAGACGCGTACTAGTCAAGGCTATAAACACAGAAGATATTCACCTTGAATTTGTATCTGGATCTATCTTCTCGAATCTCGAGATTGGTCGCTCTATGTTTTGTTTTAAGGTTGATGTTTCCCATTGGGGTCCGATGTCTTCTTGTGAGATTGTTGGAACCACACACAAGACACAACACTCTCAAGGCTTACTACACAACATCGTCTACAGGTGCCTGATGATGTTCCTCCTCTCGGCTATTAAACTGGGTATTTGTGATTCGTTGGGGCTTTTAAATTGAAAGGGATTATGATGGTTAGAAATGAATTTACAACAACAACAAAAAACACAGCAGACGTCTCCTCTTTTTTTTAACGAGAGATGAAAAATCACGGAAGCAGACATAAATTCATTTCTAATGCGCATTTGTTGCCTCCTCCTCATCTTCCTCTCCTATTGGCCATCAAATTCTTCACATCCAATGGCACTATGATGCGGCGGTGGCGCTGCGTGCACTCTATTGCTGGCATTCGATTCGTCATGTGTTATTATAGGAATTTGTCGAAGATGGCCTGGCAGTGATCATGAACATGGCTGATGATGATGATAATGGTAATTGTGATGCTGCCGATGATGATGATACATTTAAATGCGAGAAAAATGTGAAACCAATATTATACGATCGCGATCGCTTCGCGATCGTTGCGCACAAACGTTCAATTAATCATTAGATTTAGACCTGCTAATGGCAACGCGGCGGAAGAGGCTGGCTTCAGGCGTCTGTCGCAATATAGATATGCGCTACGGTATTCATGAATATTGATCAGCATGTTGGTGAAGAAGTTCAATTGATGCGAAACGTTTAGAAAGGATATGTGAAGGCAAGTACGTGCTTGTAAAGAAGTGTTTTGCGCAATGGCAATGCCGAAGCATAATTTAATTTGAAAAAATGTAGAAAGGAGCCCAGTTAAGGTTTTAATTGATTTTTAGGAAAGAAAACAGCAAAAATGTCCAAGAAGAATGTTTTTTCTTTCAATATTTTGTAGACTTCTTATATCGGCAAAATAAATACTCTGAAACGGCATTTGCATAGTGAACCAATTCTCTATTTCGCACCAGGAGAGTCCACTATCATCGATAGAGATCAGAAGTATCACACAAGTTCAAATCGCTACATTTCAGCTTGGATAGCTTCTAGAAAGACTTATTCCCAATCATTGCTTCTTTAGAATTCGGTAGCAAGACCTTCTCTGCGACATTGTGTCTAGACTTTGTTAAAAATTTAGACACCAAACTTTAAATTTTTGCCACATACTAGGG
The DNA here is from genome assembly GCA_943590905.1 of Sphaerophoria taeniata. NCBI lineage: Eukaryota > Metazoa > Arthropoda > Insecta > Diptera > Syrphidae > Sphaerophoria > Sphaerophoria taeniata. The sequence goes on from OX016541.1 coordinate 152,307,249, forward strand.
TGACGGCACCAGTCTCCGGACAGACACAGTGTCCGGACGATTTTGCACTTAACAGGGAATACAAGAGAAACTTAACACTGAATTGACAAAAAAAACAACCAAATACAGAATCTGTAACATTTTCCACATACACATACGAATTTCAACCCGATCGAATATATAATGGAAAAGTTATGGGTTTAAGCAGCAGCCGCTGCCGTTCAGCTGTTTTTTTGGCAAAAAAAATAAATAGTGGTAGACCTTGGAAAAATGTACTGAGAATAGTTGATTTTGTGAGATCTTGTAATCAAATGGAGTTTGTTTCAATGAAAATATAATGAACTTCCAATAACTAAAGATAAAATTAAGTTTTGCGATTCTTTAATCGACTTTTTAAGTGTCCGGGACACTGGTACCAAATATAGCGAACATCTAGTCTCCGGACAGCTCCAAGGTTTTATTTTATTTTTGTTCAAATTATTTTTGAAATCCTTAATTTCCTTGTCAAAAAAACTCATTTGTTTCCAGGAGGGTCATTCCGTATCTCGATATCGTCGAAACGATATCGTTTCGACGATCGACTCGCTTCACGTAACTCTGAAAATCACTATCGTCCAGACGATATCGTTTTTTCAGAACGACATTTGCTTTCCGTAACTCGATTATCGTCAAAACGATATCGTCAAAACTATGGAATTTGAATGATAGCTAATTAGGTATCGTCTAGAACAAAAATGTTAAGGGAATTAATTTTTTGATTCAGAACACGGTTTAAATTTATGAAACATTTTATGTTATATCATTTATTTTATTAAAACAAAATGTTCTCGACTTTAACAGACTTTTAAGTTTAGATTTTTGTCATGAAATGGGCTTTATGAATTTTCTTTGGAGTGAAAAAGAGAAAAATGCAAATAGGAATAACTTATTTCAACTGTTGGTAATGAAATTACATATATTTTTTGTGTTTAAAAAAATCTCCGAGGTAAACAAAAATTAAATGTGTAAAACGCCTAGTTCAAATTGTCATCTTTGATGGTAGTATTTTTATTAACGAGTACTGCAATCAGATGAAAAGAGAGAAGCGACATCTACATTATAAAGTTCTCTCTATATCTTTCTTGCAAATTCTTCATAGGGATGAAGTACACAAACACAAAACTTGAAGTGATAGTAATACACGTGCACTACGATGACATTTTGTATACAGTTTGAGAGTCTTTGGCTACGTTCAATCATGTATCGGATAGGCTATCTGAGATACCCGTATCTGGGATATCTTTTTGGACGAGACAGATACCTGTATCCAGATAGCTGTCAAAACGTCTATGAAAAAAAAACAACAAATCAAACGCTTGAGAAGAGGGAATTGTTTATGGCTGTAAATTCGTCGGCAAACATCTTCCGAGTCATCTAAATTATAAAAAATATTGTTAAAAATAACATCGACAGTTATTTTGTTTATATTTCATTCAAATCTCTTCTAAATTAAAAGCTGGTAAAATAGCGCGCCAAACAATACAAGACAAAAATCATGTGTTGATCAGCTGATCACTCGGATACCCGAGGTATACCAAAAATTCTCAGATACCTTTGGATTTTTTTTTTACAGAAAATGGTTCATGTATTTGCTATTTTTTACTATGGATTACACTAACAAAAAGCTATCCGATACCTTTTGGTTACGTGATTGAACGTACCCTTTGTAGCTCTCAAAATGTAGAGGCAAAAAAAACGATGGACGAGACGATGACGATCAACTTACGTGAAGCAAATTTGAGACGATATCGTCGACGACAATCGTTTGGACGATAGTCGTTTTCAAAGTTACGGAATGACCCTCCAGAATACAAATTTTCCGTTATCATGCCGCTGATGGTGAAGATGAATGCAAACAACTTTAAGAAAGCCTTACACCTTACACGACATTAGATTGAAGGAATAAGGTGTCAGTCAAGCAGCAATCATTTATGACTAAGAAGGTTCAAAGTCGGAGATTCTGTTTTGATCGTCCGGAGACTAGTACCTATTTTGGTTTCCTTATATTTTGTCAAAAGTAACAATAACTAGGCAATATTTTTTTAATTTAGTTAGATGCCAAACAATCACGAAATAATTATCAGTGCAGAAAATGAATTGCTCTTTACTCAACACTAAAGAGAAAAAAATATATTGGGTTTTTAAGTGGAACTATCCGGAGACTCCACTGAATATCGTCCGGAGACTAGAGCTATCGTCCGGAGATTCCGGAAGATCGCCCTTTTTAGAATTCATCCTTTCAAATCATCGTTTAAACACTTCTTCTTGCCACATTATAACTCAGCAAATTCCAAAAACGCTTAATCAGCTTAACATAACTTCAACCAAGGACCCTTCATAGTCATACCATCTGCCTTCAATTAAACCCAGCTTCACCCTAATTTTTCCTCATTTGAATTTCACTCATAATAATTCTTTAAAACAATCTGAAGATCCTGAATGAAAATCGGAAATGATCTACATATATTCGAGATTTTCCAACGCCCGCCATATTTAAACGTTTGAACTTGAATAACTGATTTCCGTTATTTCGACGCCACTTCCATTTATCAGTATTTTCTAAGATCCTCAACCATTCGGCAAACACAAAATCCAAAACAAGCTCTCTGAACTCGAAGTACCATCAACCGTTATTTTAAGTATTAAACAAAATCATTGCAGAGCACAATTCAATTGATTTAAATTTGTTTAACATGTTATTCAAACACAGCAGCGTGTCGCTTCTGAGGAGAGCGGTGCGGGCTTGTTCAGTTTATTATTAAGTCATTAAAGCTGAGTACCTACATGTTCCAGTTTTTATTTGCTTTTTTTAAGTGTGATTTTTTTGTATTGCATGAAGTGTATCCAGGAACGAATTCCCGCTTAAACAACTCGATGACATTTTAAAGATTGAGAGCGGCTGTCCCGGGTCCAGGTCGGTCGACGACTCAAATTATTCAGACCTCAGAGTCTGCTAGACGTCTCTTCAATATTTTCGCTTGAGGGGAAGAATAATAAAATTTACTTTTATTGTTTTGTAGGATTGTTTCTTGCTCTATGGAGTATAGTTGATGAAGGGGGTGTTTTGAATCTGTGTTGTTTTGTATAAATTGTGTGGTTCGAGGGTCACTTCCTCCACCCGTTTGGCGTGCGATTTGGTTTGAAGTACTTCCTGCTTGAGGGCTCTCTGAGTCTGAATGATGTATTGGCTTATTGTGTTTGTGTACAAATCGCCTGCGGATTGAAATGGAAATTTGTCGTAGTTTGTTATGAACTCATTTTGTCATTTGTGTCGGATTTTCTTCGTTTTTTGTTTTTTCTCAAGAAGGAAAAGGGGAATCTGGGTGGTCAAAGGAAGGATTAATTCAAACAGAATGGAGAGTAGACACTTTTTCTTCAAATCAAATGGGGGGTGATGGATTAGGAGTTGCACAACTTGAAAGGGAAATTACTCGTAAGCAGATAATCCAAACATATTTGGAGTTTTGTTGCTTTATGGGGGAGATGTCGAATTTTTGTTTAGAAAACGTTGAAACGGAACACATGTCGGTCGTAACGCTTAAAATGATCAGGCAATTAGTTTTTTTAATTGGAAAATATGTTAACAGATCGTAACAGCAAAGGGGATTGATGTGAACCTCATAAACGGGCATGAATAAGCAAAAAAAGAAATTACGTCATTTTTAGAAGAACTGTCCCAATTTCAGTTATAAATTATTTTTTGATGTCAGCCAAGATGTTTAAACTCATTTTTTGCGTCTCAAGAGAGGATTATCAATCTGATGAAAATCTGTTAGCCAAAAGAATCAGTAAGAGAGACCAGAATTGAAGCAAAGAAAAAAATGTTAATACGCAAACTTAAGGAGCATTGATCGAGGACACCACCAAGACGAGGACCCTCACAAAAATCTTCATCAGCCAGTGTATGCAATTGCAATCTCCTTCAAAGACACACCATCAGACCACCCACCCACTTAAAGCCATCACTTTGAATAATGAGAAAGTGGCATGCACTGGCCATTTAATTCTGCTGATCATTCATTCTTAAATTGTAGAAGAGGAACGGTCTGTTCCATGCGGACATGGTGTGGCACTGCCAATGCCACTAGAGTTACCACGAATTCACATGGAATCGAAAGAAGTTGAATGACCCCCTTGACGGCGCTTCTTGTAGCAATAAAAGAGCTTGGGGGATTTAAATTGTCCAAGATTTTAAGTATTTTGTATCATTTGCATGGCAGATAGTTTTATTTGCGCAAAATAACCATAAGATGTGGCCATTTCTTTCTAATGTTTGTAATTTATTCAAATGGAAGCTTGTAGAGAATAAACTCTTAAAATAGGTTTATAGTGACGCATAAAGAGCCGAAATGTGCTATCGAAGAAATGTTATCGATACATTTTTTTGAATATATTTGGCGGTTTTTTCCAAATCGCTCTTTTTGCACAAATGAGTTAAACTTATTCCAATTTAATTAATTTACTGTGCATAATGTAGGGCAGATGTTTCATAGATAACAGCTCTGGATTTGCAAATGAAAAAGTATCGAAACTCCGATTGGAGTAAGTTGAAATCGAAATTTAGAAAATATTACCAGAAATCGCATTTAAAACATGTTCAAGGAGAAAAAAAGGAAAAAAACAAAATGTTTAGGAAAACACCATCTCATCCATCATATAAAGTTGATAAAAATCACGATTTCTTTGTTTCTGACAGATTTTTTTTATTTTTCTAAAAAATCATGATTTTTTGTTTTTTATTTTTCTCGATTTTTTTCTGTATTTTTAAGATATCGTTCTTATTAATACAATCTTCAACAAAAATATCACTTTTCTTATCAATGACGGCATATTCGGACTACAAACGAATATTTAAATTTTCATAATCAAATCAAGTAGGTAGTAGATTTAAAAATTTGGTGTTTCTTTTACTTATTATCATTCGCTGGTTGAAACGCATGGTCTTAAAACTTTAAATACAAAATATTGGTTATTCTTCTTTAATTATGATAAAATGACTGGTTGCAAAAAATATACAATTTGGGACAGAAAATTTGTTATCTCCTCCGATCGCAAAAAAATGCACAGTATGGTAAACTGGTTCACATTCGTCTTTGGGGTACATTCGGCATTGCAGTTTTCACAACGAACTCTTCTGTTTACACCCAAATTTTTACCACACATCTTTTCTTTGGGTTGTTTATTTTATTACCATAGGTACATTGTAATTTGACAGATTTCGGCAGTTAGTGTAGAATGAATGCTACAAGTGATCGTTTGTTTTTCAGCTCTCTTCTGTTATTTTTGGGTTCAGGTGTTTTTTTTATATTTTTAGTTGTAAGTTTAAAGTGATAGTTTAAGAGCAGAGGGATTAAATATTAAGCTTTCAATATTAATGCCTTAATCTGATCACATTTTTCCTCATTTTTTTTATAAAAATTTGTTATTGAAATTTGAGGCTAGGCGGTACATTCGTCATTTTTGAAAGGGGATCATTCGTCAGTGCAGGGGCACATTCACCATCTGCCGAATGTACCCATTATAATATTTATTGATTATTTATGCGCTGAAAATGATAAAAATGACACTGAAATACCCTACGCTGAGGCAGATCAGTCATATGATGCATTTGCTGATTCCCCAAGTAGTTGTGACTGCATTGCAGATTCCAGAAAACTATTTTTCTTCTGACGAATCATTAAATGTGGGAGATTTTTTTTTTTTTATTATTCCCACGCCTCTTTCCCCCCAGATACCGCACGCGCTGGGGTCCATTTACACCGAGTACGATAACAGTTACGATTGCTAGTCGTATCGGCACTTAGTAAGAAATTATTTGGAATAAATAAAACAAAGATGTGACAGCGATACGAACATGAGGAAGATAAGAGATTGGGACTGCTTAATGCAAGCAGGTACGAAAGGGAAAAAAAATCAAAATTTTAAATAAAATTTTACAAAAAGTTAAAAAAAAAATAAAAATGTAAAATCTTTAAATCAAAGATCTTTAAATCAAAAATTCTAAAAATATGAAGACTAGAAGACGCTTGCCAAGTTCGTAAAAAAGAAATAAAATCAACAAAATAAAAATATAATAAAAAAAACAACATGAATAGACAACAAATAAAATTACAAAATCAAAACCAAAAAAATACAAAGAAAAAAACATTTAAGAACGTGGAACACTGGTTTTAAGAATTTGTTTTAGCTGGTTTTTATTGATATTAAAGCCAATTAAGTCTTCATACGCATTCAATAGCTTACTCATTCTTGTCAGTGGCTCATGCATTCCGTAGTTAGTTCTATGTTGGGGGACTTTAATCAAATTATGAGAACGCAGAATATAGTCTCCACCTCTATAATTAAAGAGGATAGAACTCAAAATATCTGGAGCATCAGTGACACCAGTAATAATTTGATGAAGGAAAACTATATCATTGTTTGTTCTCCTTTGACACAATTTTTGCATCTGGAAAAACGCAAGTCGATCATCGTAAGAAGGGATATTATTAGGGTCAATCCATTGAAGCCCTTTAAAGGCGAAACGTGTAAAATTGCGTTGCACTGATTCAAGTCTCTCAATATGTAACGCATAATGAGGAGACCAAACTTGTGATGCATATTCGAGATGGGGTCGAACCAAACTATTGTACAAGGCATAGGAAACGTTTGGTCTAGGAATTCCTTGGACCCTAATGGGAATTAGAAAGAAAAAAACCATTATATTGGCAAAATAATTGAAAAATTTAGCGATTCAACTTTCAACGTCAACTTTCTTCGTAGATCGGAAACTTTGTCATGGGTGTTTGTAGAACCCCATATTTACGACATATCCTTAACATTGAGAAGTGAGATTGAAATGAAGTTGCCTCATCCTACAAATCCAGCTGGAATGTCAAGATCTCGCACTAAATATTGCTTTAATATAAACTCGAGTAACTTCTACGTCAAATAACAATATTTCTTCGTTATTTTTTTTTTAAGTCTTAAGAACGTCGTCGGTTCGAGTCCTACTCGTGCCCATAGTTTTTATTTAATCTTTCACTGGCACTGCCTCTTGCGAAGAACTGACAAAACTTCCAAGAGTATCAATCTGTCATGAATCGGCGTTAAATTGTAGGTCCCCTAAAATCTTCACACGCACCCAGAGAATTGTTGATGAGAGTAAGCCATTTAAGCCTTGGCTCTTCAAGAGCTGTCGCGCCGCCACCCTATTTTATTTTATTTATTTGTGTTCCTTTATTTCTGCTTTTAAAATAAACATCTATTTATTAAATATTTAATTATTTATATATATAATTTACTCTTTTTCTTTTTCTTGAACTATCGAAATAAAGTGTTAATTTATTTGAAACCCGATTTTTTTATGGAAACGATTCATAAGGCGAAAGTACCCCGTGTGTTGACGAAAGTGCCCCGTTTCCGGGGTACATTCGGCAAAACGACTTTTTTTATTAAACACAAAAAATATTTATTTTTTGTTAATGATAGTAAAAGTTTTTTTTGTTTTCATGTTACGCATTTATTTTACTGACGAATTTGCCCCAGTTTACCTTACAACCGATGACAAATGTTTTCGTAAGAACATCTGAAGATCTGAAGAAGCAATTAGATCAACAAATTGAAAGAGCTGCTGTCTAGTGTCTATGCTATAAACTACAGTTTTCGATGCATCGAGTATCCGCAGGTTAAAAGAACGATTGAAATACTTCGTGCTCCGACCCGACCAGGTTATCAGCCACTATTAAGGTTTGATTTATGAAACAAATTGCTTGACGAAATTTATCACGAAGAAAAGGAAAAATGTTTTCCTTTCGACATTTTTCAGAAATCGTAGAAGCTAAACCAAAAGATTTGAGTGTTTGGGTGTTGGATCATATGTTATTAATTTTATAAATGATGTTTGTTTAATTGGGCTTTTGATGAACATGATGATGAACAATGCACAATGAAAATGATATACATTGGAACAACAAAAAGAAAACTTGGTGTGAGACTGTCAGAGCATGAAGCTGATATCAGGAAAAAGAGAACAGCTACAGCACTCTCACAACACATGAATGACAACGATCATATGGCCGATTTTGATAAAGCTATAATACTGGACAAGGAGAACCGCACTACCACCCGCTACACTCTAGAAAGCTTAAGAATACAACAAAAAATGAATATGACGATGAACCACAAAGAAGACATCGACAACATCAGCGCGTTGTATAGTGTTGCCATAAGAAGCTGTGATAAATTGTGATATTAGTTTTAACTTTGTTGTATTTTTTGTTTCATTGTTTAAAATTGTTCAATTATTTATCCTTTTATTTGTGTTTTATTAATTTATTTATTCAATATTATCCAACATTTTTAAAAAATATGTAATTTTCAATGCAATAGTGCAGCCAACAAACAAGTAAGAAAATAACAATCAAATAGTTCCTCATTGTAACGTTTATTTTGACTTCAGCTAATAAATTTGAAAATCCCCTGAAGAAGCTGGAAAATAGCCAGCGAAACGTCGGGTATCAAAAAGATGAATTAGTAGTTTTATTAATTGCATCCATATGATCGATCATAAAAGCCCAATTAAACAAACAAAAGATTTGAAGTCCAGCGATCCAGTGCTTAAGATAGCGGGTGCTTACACAGATAGACAGACAGACGGACGGAATAATTGGACAAGCTTTCAATCATCGTAACGACATATTTAATAAATGCTAAGTTTTCCATTTTAGTATAGTATAGTGTCATTTACAAGTAAAAAACAAGCTTTGATTTTGAAGCAATAGCTCTTCATTTCAATTTCATTCAGTTGAAGCAATTTTGGGTAACCCTAAGCACCTTAACAAATGTAGGTATGATTTATGCAAGCACATAAAATGTCGGTTGGAAATGTCGCTTAACAAATTACATATAACTCGTTAAATATTTCCTTGCAGTCAGAATTTTATGCGATATTTTACGAGAAAAAATTTAAACTTATTGCAAATGTGAACTTTTAGTGTCATAATAAAGTACAACCACCTTAGGCCCTTGCGGTAAGAAAAGACAAATATGCCGCAATATTTATGTCTTCAAAATTTGAAACTATTATTATCAAACATAATTTCCTTCGAATTTATTGCTCTCGCTTTGTAATCATGTTAATTAATCTTTTCAAGAATTATTTAAACACATAATTCCCTTTTAATTTATTTTTGTTTATCAGTTCGGACAAAAAAAGTAATCAAAACAAAAGGGAGTTCCTCCATCACCACATGCCCTCCCTAAATTGACCTATTTCAATATTGTTCCCATCGCCATCGACATCGACATAGCAATGTGATAGATATTGTCTCATATAGTAGTCGAGTACAGAATTTCTTGTAGAATTTATCGATTCGAATTCCTATCCTAGACCATTCAACTTCAACAAAAACCATAGAGCAAAGAACATAGACAAAAGACATCCGTAACGAATGTGAATTAATTACGCGTGCTGATAAAATATCGAATATAACTTTCTGCCACACAATTTAACACCGCCGAACAGGGCACTATTTCATAGATACTCGCTTATATGCGGGGGGTCTTCGGATCGCTCCCTCCCTCTTTCTTTCTGTCTTCAAAAATGGAGCCTCAAGAATAACTTGGTTCTACAAATTTTATGCCCTATCAGGTGGAAATAAATAAAGAAAAATTAAAAAAAACGCTTGCCGTGTTTAAAAATGGGTCATTGATGATTAGGTAAAGACGGAAATTGCAATAATTGCTTTTCTGTAAGTTATTGGAAGGAAATTGTTCTCAGAATAGAAATTATTGAATTTTTTGTTTTGAGACGCAGAACGCAGTGATAAGCTCGGAGCAAAAAATATTTAGTTTATGTGATTTTTTATTTTTGTTCAACTGCTTTTGAGGTTGGGTATAATGACTCCCCTATTTTCGATAGACCTCGAAAATCGTTGAACTGAAATCTAAATCTGAGTTTTTTGACAAGAAAAAAGCCACTAAAATTTAGTTTGTAGATTTCTTACAGTTGAAGAATTAAAGAAAAAAGGGGTAATAGTACCCAAAAATATTATTTTCCTCTCCAAGAAGAACAAATTTTGCCCAATACAAACTTTTGTCAGCTGAACAAAAATATCATAAGACCTCGATTTGAAAGCATTTCAACAGGTGGTATTGATTCATCCAGACACAATAAATTTATAAAAAGTACAGGCACCCGAAAAACCCACTTTCCAAGACCTTCCTCTCACAGCTTAAAACAATTATGCTTCACACCTCTCCATCATAAGAGCACCTATTAAACTAATTGCCAGTCGATTCATTATTAAGTCAACACCCACATCACTTCTTCACGAAAAAGGCCCAAGTCCCGACAAAAAAAAAATATTTCCCTCACAACAATCATCACTTCATGGTCAATATCATCAATTGAAATGACCACCAAACAAAAAAATTGGCAAAGTCAAGTGCCAAATTGTCATTGCGCCAGCGCAAGCCAAAATTACAAACAAAAAAGATCTCTGGAGGCTGTGCTCAAGAAATTGTCAATTAAGTTGTCCGAATAGCAAAAAAAAAAAAAAAAACTTGACCAAATAATTTCAAGTTCGATTGGCCACTCGAAAAAATTGTATTTACCTAACCCTGAACGAGTTCAACGAATTTCGATTGACAAAAAAAAAAGTAGCAATGAAAATTCACCTTGAAAAAAAAAGTTGTAAAATCCCAAGTGTCCAATTAAATTCTTACCAAATAATTCTTCTCCTCTTCCTTGGGAAATATTAATCCAAAAGCCTGTGAAGGTGTTAAAAAATCCTATTTCAAGTTCGATGAACACTTGACAGTTTGAAATTTCAAATTTCACTTCACAAAAAAACTGTTAACCTTTTCTGGTTCAATTTTTCAAAATTTTGAAAAGAGCCTTGCACTTCCACTTTCAACTTCAATTCAACGATAATTTTTTTCACATGGGTACCTACATATATGAATTCACTTCACTTCACTTGCATTCAAAAATTCACCAAGTTTCCATTTTTTTCTCAAAAATGAATTTTACACTTTTTTTCGTGTATAAATAATTAATTTTTCTTAATAAAACTAATTTTTATTTCCAGTAAAACAAAATTCACACAACATCAATAGTTTGAACAGAGTTAAGGCACCGTTAATAAGGCAGGCAGGCAGGCAGGCAGGCAGGCAAGCTCTAACCTATGAGATGGAATTTCACTAACAAAACGCAGCACAGAAAATAAAAGACAGGATAAAAACTGAAACGCGTCCACGACCGATGGTAGCTAACATTCGAATAAGTCGACCAGCCATGGTCCATCCAATTGGAACTGGAGTTTCTGCTTGATTTGGTCGAACGTTGTCGTCGTCGTCGTGGTTATTGTCGTTGAAGAAACATAATACACCAACGCACCCATGGAGACGGTGGAGTTTCTTAGTGCACTTCTCTGCTGCTCTGGTGGTGTAATAATCGTCATCGACATTTCCACCATAAAACTAAAAGCAATAACCAACTCAAACAGTTTCTCTGTTGTTCGTTTTTGTTCAATGAAACAGAAACCCATGTGCGGTCGTGGTGGTTAAGTTTAAGATGTCTAATCGAGGTGAAACTATTATTTTGTTTTGACAAAAAGCAAAGTAGGGGAATCGAATGCCGCATGTTTTTAAAGTGTGCAAATTCAACTTCACCATTTCGTTGTCTGGGGAGTTGTGAAGGGGAAGTATGGTCTTCCCCTATCGAACATGTTGGCTTGGTGAGTTTGGTTGGTATTGAAGGTGAATTTGCTGCTTTTTGAATTCAAATTTGGGTATGACAGTTTTAAGTTCTTTATTTGAATTGAAAACTATAATTTTTAAAAATGTCAGACATACTATAATCGAACACTTCCTTTTTTTCTTTTTAAAGAAAAGAAATGCAGAAAAGTCAAAGCTCATTCTTGTAAGTAGATTGGCTTAACATTCAATAAGGTTGTGTTATGTTTGAAAGAGTTTGAAGCATTTTTTATGTCTTAATTTTTCTTTGCGAAAATTTGCAATCTCTTCGAACTTAACTCTGCACACGATTGACTTTTGCTACACTCTTGCCTCCACGCAGATAAAATAAGGAAAACAGACTAAAGATTCGAAAAATCGAAGGGAGCCACTGATGATACACAGAATGATGAACATTATGTTACGTAAAAAAAAAGTGGACAACATACCCCACATTCTGAGTTTTAGGGTATTCTGGTAAGCATTCCTTGACTCTTGTGTATTGAGTAGCTGACAACACGATTTCGAAATTCGGTGCACAAAAGATCGATAGAGGTCTTCTTATACCATTTCAATTTCAGTAAAAAATAGTCATGGTCGTGGGTCTGTAACGTCCACAGTTGCCTTGACCGAAATGTTGTTCAGGCTCAAACTGCGAACCAGTAGCGAAGAAGATAACCTATGGACATGTGTCATCAAATTATTTGTCATTTGGACCTTGCAGGAGAATAATGCGAAATCTTTTTGGAGAATTTTAAAAGGGCTCCAGTTAATGTTTGTGAAGTGAATCTCACACTTTCGATTAAAGCCGTCATATTTTCACATGTGCCCCTCCAAGGGGTAAGCCTTGACGTGGCGGAGGCGCTTACGGTGCCTACTACTATGAAGCTTAGAGCTATGGGATCGCGAAATTTGTTTTCGCAGAAAAGCCTCTCATGGTCGACAGGTCGAAGCGGAGTAGGCTGTTGCTACATATTACCCCCCACCGAGGCACCTTCAACGAACGACGGCAGCGAAAGAATTTCGTTTTTTGGAATCAACGGCAGCGTCTTCAGTTCTAATAAGGCTGAACTACTTGGTTAACACCTTTACGGGCTACTTCGACATATTTGAAACCCAGACCGTAAAAGAAGCGGTTTTTACGGCTTTTGCACTTGGAGTCATATCAAGTGTCTGGTACTCCAGATTGGGGGGTTTCCCGACTACGTAGAAAAGCACAGGCACAGGCCTCGGAAACGGAAGGCTATTCTGATAACGACCCAAGCAGAACTCCAAATCGATATCCACCACCTTTTCATCGATTTTAAGGCCGCGTATGACAGCATCTACAGAGACGAACGTATATAAAGCTATTTCTAGTTTTGGCATCTCTGCAGAGCTCGTTCGCTTGTGCAAAATGACGATGGAGAACTCACGCTGCGCCATCAAGGTTATAGCAACAAGCTTACGGAGTCTTTCGATGTCAAAAAGGGATTCAAGGATTCAGATTGTCATGCGATTAAGACAGAAGGGGCAAAAATCGGCTTACCGGTAAATGAGGCAAAAACGAAGTATATGCTGTCTTCGAGGAAGGACACTCAACATCGACAGCTGGGACAAAACGTCACAAAAGCGACGCATAAATCTTCGAGATAGTAGAGGAGTTTGTTTACCTACAGGAATAAGGCACATTCATCCGATTTTGTCAAGGTCCATGCTTCTGCCTAATACAGCAGGACTGGAAAGATGAGGACTTTTCCACTCAATCGCCTTCTTAGCCCAATGGAACAGCGATTAGCAAGAGTTATTCTTCGTCTGATCTCGCGGCGCTATTAACACGGGGGCAATAACACCAGCGCCGCGAAGTCAGACGAAGAATAACGCTTGCTAATCGCTGTTCCTTTGGGCTAAGAAGGCGATTGAGTGGAAAAGTCCTCATCTTTACAGTCCTGCTGTATGGGGCAGAAGCATGGACCTTGACAAAATCCGATGTATGTGCCTTATGCTGTTTCGAGAGCAAAGTTCTTCGGGTCATCTTTGGCCCCGTGTGCATTGATGGAGAATGGAGAAGAAGATACAACAGCGAACTTTACAATGGCGTGGACCTAGCCGGGAGGGTCCCAGATGGCTCGGTCATTTAAAGCGGATAAACACCAATGCTCTGGCCCGGAAACTCTTCGACACTATTCCCGAGGGACGTAGAAGTAGAGGAAGACCGCAACTCAGGTGGCTCACACAAGTGGAAGAGGACCTCAATCACCTTGGCGGGCGGATACTGTTGGTTGAGGCCCAAGTTCACTACGGATTGTAGTGCCACCTTAAGTAAGTCAGCTACAGCTAGTATTTTCACATGTGAACACCATGCGACGATAGAGTGCAAGAGGGCTCCTCGGATGCTTGCTTCTCAGAAGAATGATGCTAACATTTTATCAAGATGTCTAGCGCGATACAGCTCTGCTGTCCATAATTTCATTGAGAGGAGATTTTGCTCTGCGCTATCGAAGTCAGCAAGATATATTGAATGTTCACTATTCGGAGAACCTGATACCCACAGTCGGAACTCGTACCCTACTTACAGGATATGACTCTCAAAGTGGTCAATATTGTCTCGAAGTCATCTCTTCCTTCTTAATCTCTTACATCACGTTGAAAGTGTTGCATAACCATTTTCATACCTCAACAATTCTTCCACCTACCGGAAATCAATAATCCCCACATGGTCCAACACTCCAACTTGTCCACTCTACTTACATCAAACATAATTACATTATCCAACACGGATTGATGAACAAATTCCCTATTTCCATCAACTGTCAATTTAACTGGCTACACCGAAATGTCAATTCCAATGCACATTGTCTTTTGTCTTTTTTTCCTATAAACTCATTGAACAACTTCCATAATTTTTTTCGTCTCTCCTAATCTTGTTACCAAATGATCAAAACAAGACCCCGATTTCGAGCTGTATAAGTTGCAACGCGAAGACAGACCATACTAATCCCGGTCTAATGCAGTTTAATTTGAAATCAAAACATTGCCATGTGGGAGTCTATAGTATTTTGTTAACAAACCAAAACAAAAAAATGAGTGGAAGACATTGACTGACATTTCGATAGATATTAGGGCGGGACAAACATTTCCATTTCACCCGAACTCGTATGGTGCCTGGTGCGTTTGTTTCTTGTCGCCGCAGCGCACCGCGGATTTTTTTGTCCGGAATCAAACGCAGAATTACACATACGATTATGCAACATAATGTTGAATTACGACGATGGATGTTTGGGCATCAAACCGAACTGCAACTTCAATCCTTGAAGGCCTGCGCCCCGGCCCGAACACACTTTGCATTTATGTAATAATACAAAATTTCACTTAACTCGCGAACAATAATAATTAAGGAGTTGCAGTCAAAAACAGAGAGAAAAAAGTAGATTTATGTGTTTCATAAGGACGACGTCACAACACCGTGAATTATTTACGAATGATAAACATGCAACGGACACTGAGACGACAGCAGCGCTTCCCATAGTACAAGTTTCACTGATGATGATGGTTCGACGCTGCGCGATGGTGTGCTGCAAGCGTCTTCAGTCTAAAAAATGTAAAATTTCAGTTTCAAGATTTCACAAACTGATTAATATTTTTTAATCGATGGTTTTCGAATTATGCTGCCTGCTTGTGGGTAAGGTTATGGTTTATGATTAGCAGGTATGTCTTTTGGGACGATCATCTTTGACAAGCTATGTAATTTGGGTCTTGACTTTTTGTTAAGTCACATATGCTTGCGGAATTCGGTTATTGAATTTTTGAGATGTTGGATAAGATGGAATGCGGCTACCGCAGAAAGACTTACCTCACCAACAGCATGCTTTGCCTTCAAGTCCCTTGCGATTCCAGCGAAACCTCTTAGAAATTCCTTCTCAAAAGTTCTCAAGCATCCGCGATAGTCGCACACGAGTACGTCACGTGCCTGTCTTATCAAAATCGAACGTGTTTTCTCATAGTACAGTGGGAATACATCGCCCAAATAGCTATCAACCAATTCATCCAACGCCAAATCCTAGAAAATTTAAGTCCTTCTTTAACATATGCCGCACGACTTTGCTATCAAACAAAAAAGCTTACCACCACATCCTCGTGCCCTACAGCTGACAAATTTAACATCACATCATCGCCCCAATTATCCTCTCGATTTGTGGCATCATTGTCCTTATTCTGGTCCTCCAATGCCCCTTGAATAGTTTGATGGGAAGCCACTTCCTTTGGCGATTGTGTTTCTTCGACAAGAAGACACGTTTCCGGAACCAGACTAAATACAGTTCGAGTTGGACTAGCTGTCGAACTGATAGTCAAACTATTGGTGTTGTGTGTTAAAATTTCATTCTTATCGAAACAATCTTCTTCTTCGTTGCCAGGCTCATCCTGCGGGTGATGACCTGTCAATCGATCCTTACACTTTTTTAGATAATTTCGTACACGCGATTTGCTTCGACGAACTTCGACAGGCCGATTGGTGTCGTTGTTGGTTGGGTGGGGAATGTTATTTTTCTCAGATGGAGACAAAGAAGTGGAACAACTTTGCTGGCTGTCCCCTTCGTAGTCGATGTTTACGATTTCGCACCTTTTTCCTGATGCACCGAAACTACTGCAACCGACAGTGCTTGGGCTAGCTGCAGTGCTGTCTGGTGGTTTGGATGGGTTAACCTGTAAAACAAAGGGAAAGAATCAAGTTAGAAAATGGCTAATATATTGACAACAGTAAAATTAATGTGAATTTCACCAAAAATATTGTTTTGCTTAAGAAAAAATTTTCGAATGAAATGAATTGCAAAAACCACTATAACTCGTATGAAAAATGAAACTCAACTTCAATATACGCACAAATATTTCCCATAACGGTAAAATATTTGGAAGAAATAATTAACAATTTTCCACAGAATTTTTGAGTGAACATTAATGGCACTGATTTTCTTTTCTTTCTTCCAGGATATTTTTCGTGGAAGCTGACTGGAGTGGCCCAGGGGTCGACGCTCGGACCTTTTCTTTACAGCCTAATGACGTCGGACCAACCTATGCCATCAGATTGTGAGAATCTACTTTTTGCAGATGACTCTCTCACAATCCGGAAGGTTGAAGACCACATTATGCCGACTCTACGAGTACTACACCAAATGGGGAATAAGAATAAACACCACCTAATCGGAGTTGGTTTGTTTCAGGAGACCTGTTTTCAACCGCAGCCGCTTGAGATCAGCGCCAGCATGCAGGAACCTTATACTGAAGTTCCAAATGGACCCACTATCAAATCTAAAGGAACGCCAAATATCTGTACCTAAACTTTAACAAGTTGTTTCGCTTCAACACTCACGCAAGAGTAGTGCTTGCCAAAGCTAAGCTAGCCTTCTACGGCATCAATCCCCCATCGAGGAAGAAGACCAACCAAACTGTTGATCTACAAACAACTACTCAGGCCACTGATCACCTACAGCTGCCCAGTATGGTATACAATTTCCAAGGCAGCGATGCAGAAGCTTCTATTATTTACGAGGATGCTGCTAAGGATATGAACTGGACTACACTTCGATAGACAAAGACCCAAGTACTACAGTAACGAGCGGCTCTACGAGGAAGACCGAATCAAGAAACTGGACACATTTTAAGCTGACGCAGCTAGAAAGATAGTTGCAAGTGTTACCAAACACCCCAATCCACTGATGAGAAGGATGACCAACGAGCAATTAATAACTGCTGTTTTTCGTGCCACCAGGGACCGTACTAGAACCTGCAGACCGAACAGAGCTATTGCCTGGTGTTTCAGTGCTAGGGTCCATTATAATACCTGATATTTCACCAGGGTTATGGCAAAAATCTGCATAAAAAATTAATAGAGTGGCGATTGGTGAAGAGCTAAGGCCTAAGTGGCTTACTCTCATCAACAATTCTCTAAGTGCGTGTGAAGAATTGAGGGGACCTACAATTTAACGCCGATTCCGAACTGCAAAATTGAGAAGCACTTTGCATGACAGATTGATACTCTTGGAAGTTTTGTCATTTCTTCGCAAGAGGCAGTGCCCGTGAAAGATGAAATAAAAACTGTAGGCACGAGATGGACTCAAACCCACGACGGCGACGTTGTGCTTAGCAGCCAACTCACCTTACCACTAAGCCACGGACAGACGTTTGCATATTCTTCCTCGCTTACTCGCCTTTTATCTTAGGTTAGGTAAAGACTTTTGGTCTTAAAAAAGTGTTTGTGTCATCATACGCAAAACCACTTGTTTCAAACATCACTGTGTCCTTGGTGTAGGTTATCGGAACACAAAAATCCCTTACCTACACAAAAAATGGCTTTGTTTTCCCGGTGAAACAAATTTCAACAAACTTCAATCGATTTTCCACTTCGACCATTCCTGGTTTAAATAAATGTCCTGGTCTACTCAACGCATAGATAAATTAATGGGTACCGAAATGACCAAACGTCCCTTGCCTTATTTTGTATCTCACATAACTCAGAGCATAACGTAGGTCAAGAGCAGATATTACCCAATGACCGGGTTTAACCCATTAACTTCAACACAAGTTTACCTTTTTCTTGCGAAAATACATTTTTCACATAATTTTCTTTATTCCACGTTTGGGTGTTGACAAGAATTTTAACTTCAACTTCAAAATTTAGAACCGACAATACAGCACTGCGTCATACAACCCGAAACACTCGACATTAACGAATTTTAAACCGAATTTAAAAGTCAAATGCAAAGAGCAATTATAAGGAAAATCAAAACTTCGCCCAATATCGTTGCTAGGAAAGCAATATTGGTTCGTTTGATATTCTTTTTTGTTAGTTTTGCGGAGGGTATTGAGAACAATGCAACGCAAAACATCCGGCCCGCGTTGTATATTGTAGTTGCTTTGAGGATAACGAGGATACACCTAGTCGTTAGGGTTCTCCTTGGGGAAAGGAAAGGTTAGTTAAGTCATTTTAACTTGGGAAAGCAAAAGGAAATAGAAGAAAAAGCTTTCAATAGTAAAATAGCTAATGAATTCTAGGAATTGCCTGAGATTTGGGACATGCGCACTGGGCGCCTCGACATTGAAAGCTTTTCTAAATCAAAGCAAGGAAGCCTAGAAAGTTAACGTTTGCTTGAGTAGGTGTCCTTTTGATCATCACGTGTCGGAGAACGTTTTATAGGCTTTTTGTAAATAAAGTTTTACAAGTTGGGAAGCTTTGGTTTGTTGTGGTTTGAAATTGGGTCAGATGTGAATAAGTTATAGGTTCTTTTTGTGGGTTTATGGGAGGAATCCTGAAGTCTACGGGAATTTATTGCGTGTTGAAGTAGGACCTTTGATTGTCCTGTGGAAAAGTGGGTGCGTGACATGTCAGTTTTTGCAATGTTAATTTTGAGAAATTAAGGTAGGGACTGGGGAGCTAAATATGTTGTGGTATTAAAACATTAAAACGTTTACGAAGTGATATCACCTGCTGCTTGGGTCTGTTAACTGTGTCGAAACTAGCCCATGCTGTTTGTTTTTTTGTTCATTTACGAAAGGTGACAGTCAGCAATAAGCCTGCTATTATTGACGCTTTGGAAACTCACAGTTCTCATGTTATTCATGAGGTTCCAGTCGCCCTGTTCTTACGAGCTTGCTATAAATTGTTCTCGTAACCTTACTTATACTTTCTTAAGGTGGTGGGTGATGCTACAGTCTGTTGTGGACTTTGGCCTCAATCAACAGTCTTCGTCAGCCAGCTCGGTCCCTAGCTAGCTGTCTCCAGTTTTGCACTCCAAGTTGATCGAGGTCCTCTTCCACTTTTGTGCACCACCTGAGTCGCAGTCTTCCTCTACTTCTACGTCCCTCGGGAATAGTGTCGAAGGGTTTCCGGGTCGGAGCATTGGTGTCCATCCGCCCTAAATGACCGAGCCATCTGAGTCTCTCGACCTTGACCCTTCTGGCTAGACCCGTGTCGTTGTACAACCCGTAAAGTTCACTGTTGAATCTTCTTCTCCATTCCCCATCTATACACACCGGGCTAAAGATGACCCGAAGAACTATCCTCTCGAAATAGCCTAGGGCACATTCATCCGATTTTGTCAAGGTCCATGTTTCTGCACCATACAGCAGGACTGAGATGATGAGGGTTTTATACAGTATTACCTACCTTAGTTGCTCGAGAGAGGGGTTTTCGACTACATTTCTTTCTTAGCCCAAAGAAACAGCGATTAGCAAGCGTTATGCTTCGTCCGTTGCTTCCGAGCCGTTGGTGTTGGGTATCCTTCCTCGAAGACGCATAGGTATACTTTGTTTTTCCCTCATTTACCGCTTAACCTTTTTTTGCCGCTTCTGTCTGAATTCTCACAAAGGTGCCATTGACATTACGCTGTGTTTTTTCCCATTTTATCAATATCATTGGCGTACACAAGAAGTTGAACAGACTTTTGGAAGATAATGCATCTGATGTTGACGGAACGATGTTAAAGAAATCGCACGACAGTTCGCCTTGTCTGAATCCTTTTTTGACATCGAAAGATTCCGTAAGCTCGTTGCCAAAGTTGATGGTGCAGCGTGAATCCTCCATCGTCATTTTGCACAAGCGAACGAGCTCGGCAGGGATGCCAAAACTATACATAGCTTTATACAGTTGCTCTCTCTAAACGCTGTCATACGCGGCCTTTAAATCGATGAAAAGGTGGTGGGTATCGATTTGGAGTTCATATGTTTATTCCAGGATCTGCCGCAAAGTGAAAATTTGGTCGATAGTTGACGTTCCCGGTCTGAAGCCACATTGATTGTTGACGAAAGGCTTCAGACCAGGGCTACCTTTGGGCCACTAAAGTGGCCTTTTCCCTCTTTTTTGCAGATATTTTTCATGCCCACCACTTTTCATAAATTGTCAATAAATCCCTCTTTTTGATTTTTTCCTCCCACTTTTTCCTCTTTTTCCTCTTTTTAGTGTTATATTCTACTATTTCATTTATTTGCACTTATTTTTATTGTTTGTTTTTGCTGAATACTTTTCTCAATACACATAATTTTTCAAAGCTGAACGCATTCATTTTTTCATTTTAAATTTGTTAGTTCTTAGCCATAAGCCATCGGCCGTCGCCGTTAAATGTAAAATGACAGCAATGAGAAAGAATGAAACAAAAATAGTACATTCTCCAAGCACAAAACACAAAACAATACGGTTACGGTACCGTTGTTATTGTTTTTTGGATTATGCTCTGTCGATGTCGATTGTCGTTGCCTCTTTGTTTGCATGGTTTTTTATTTGTGTTCCCTCAGAGAAAAATTATGGACAGGTATTTTATTTTCATATTATATTCAATATTCGTATCTGCAAATGCAATTTTTGTTTTAAAAGGTTTGTGTTACGGTTGCCATCGTCTTCATCTGCACCTGCACTTGAATCGGTATCTGCATCTTCATCTGCACCTGGACTTGTATCGGTATCTGGATCATCTTCATCTCATGCTGCTTGTTCGTCATCGTCATCCGAATCGTCAAATGAATCGTCAACTGAATCGTCATCTTCTCCAACTCCAACTCCACCTCCACCCAAAAAATCGAAAGGAAAAAAAATAGAAAATTTGTTCCAGAATGGGTTTCCCAGTTTTCATGGGTTAAAATAGACGATGAAACAAAACGACCGATGTGCATCGTATGCAAGCAGCTTCTTTCATCTGATCATTTTCATTTAGTGAGACACCAATCGACAAAAATATGTGAATAATTTTCAAAAAGCAAAAGAGGATCAAAAAATGCAAATTTTCGACTGCATTAATTCCGACAAGAACGGCATTAAAACAAAAATTGCAATTGCAGAAATAAAGCTGGTACTCCGTACTATAACCCAAAACCAGTCATTCCGGTCAATGGAAAATATTTCAAAGTTTAATAAGTCTATTTTCCCCGATTCAAAAATAGCAAGTTCGGTAAGTTTTGTGTATTAAAATATGTGTCTGAAAAAATGTAATTAGGTATTGCATGAATAGAATAGTGTTTTCATTTGGCTGTCCAGCATATCCTGACTGGACACGTATTAATTAATTTTTAAATGGTTATGGAAACCTTGGCATTACACAAGGGCCGGTCGTTCAATGCAGGATGATTCACGAACTTTGTGTCAAAAAGCTAAAGACTGAAGGTTGGGTAGAGCAAGAAAAAAATCAAATGGGAGGGAGGTCTATTTCCCTCCGTTTAGCCAGGAGGGGTATTCTTCTGATAAATTAATTTGATTTTCATTTCATTTTCCAACCGCACTGCGAATCAAATATACGAGTATCACTTTCAATCATCATTATAAACAATGAGATTGGTAGTCTGGAGCTTTTGGTTTTGCTAAATAAAACTACGTGAACACGATTGCCAGTTCTGGCAATCATTGTCAGATCAGCAAACGTCTGACATGACAATGTCAAAAAATGAACTGGCAATGAACCTTAACATTAGTTTAATTTTATTAAGATTAACATGTTGTTTTTTGTTTGTTATTTTTAACGGATAACTTTGGGAGAGATCGGTTTTCAAATCTTATAGCTGTCGTTAGTTGATAAATACATATTAAACAATTTTTTTTTTAAGGTTACCTGCGGAAGAACTAAAGCAAAAAGAGTGGCAGAATTCTTAGGGAACGAAGCGCTTTTAAAAATAGTATCGAGTATGCAGTCAAATTCTTTCAGTCTTATAATAGACGAAACAACTGACATCGCGACTGAAAAATGTCTGATCCTTGTCGTGAGGCAGTTTGATAAGCAAATTGGAAAAACCTCAGACAACTTCTTTCGACTTATTCGACCGGATAATGGTCAAGGCGAAACAATTTATAAAGTCATTATAGCATCATTAGAAGATAACAAAATCCCCCTTACCAATTTCATTGGGTTTGCTTCAGACAATGCTTCCACGATGACTGGAAAAAAAGCGGTGTTGTAGCGTATTTGAAAAAAAAAAAATCCTAATATCTTTCATCTCGAATGCGTTTGTCACTCGGTGGACCTAATGAACCACGCTGCAGCGTCGTGTATTCCAAAAAATGTAGAAAAACTATGCCGAGATTTGTACAACTATTTTAGAAGTGCAAAAAGATTGAGTGACTTCAAAAATCTTCAAAATACTTTTGACGTCCCCGATCATAAGATTTTGAGATTAAGCGATACCAGGTGGCTGTCATTTGAAAGCGTAGCACAGCGGACTGTGGAGCAATGGACAGTCTTTCAACATTACTTTGTACTTGCAAAATTTGAAGAGAAGTCAGAAAAAAACTTAAAGAAAATTGATGAAATCATTGAAAATTTAAATTCTGTCAATTTAACGTACTTGAAATTTTTAGTTTATATCTTGGGCATAATGAATAATATTAATACAAATTTTCAAAGTGAATCTTAGCAGATTATTTATTTAGTCACTTCAACAAAGGAAGTTTTATTTAAAATAATGAACAATTTTATAAAAAAAGAATACTTGAACAGCAACAAAATAGATCTGAATATTGATTACAAAAACGAATTGTTTATTAAAAACGTTAAAGATATTTACATTGGACACGAAGGTGAAACTTGTTTAAAGAAGTAAAACATATCAGAAGATGATATTATTTCTATAAAAAAAAATATTTTATTATACTATCAGACAATCTGCGATGAAATAAAGTTTCGAATAAATTTTAATGACAACAGATTATCTGTTTTAAGGTACTTAGATCCGCTTTACATTAAGTCCGATGAAGATATTGCGTACTTCGATTTAGTTTCTGAGTTTGGCCATTTAATTAAAAACCCCGAAAAAGTTATAAATGAACTAAAACTTTTAGAATACAAATCAAAAGATAAAGCATATTGTATTTTTTTCGAAATAAAAAATATCGAAGATTTTTGGTTTAAAATCGGGCATTTAAAAAATAATTTGGACGAATTGCTGTTTTCAAATTTATATAATTTTGTGTCAGAAATTTTTACGCTACCACATATCAGTGCTTATGCGGAACGATTTTTTTCAAAACTTTTTTTAATGAAAAATAAACTTACAAATTGTATGAAAATAGAAACTTGTCAGTCAAATCTTTCAGCCTTAAATCTAATAATTAATCAAGATCTAGAAAAGTGGACACCAGATCCGGAACTGGTCAAAAGTTATCGGAAAAATGTCACACAAAAGTGACTCAATGATACCTACTATTAAGAGAGACTGCATAATATATTTATTTAAGTCTAAGTTCCTGTAACTTATTTATGTATCTTCCTTATGTAGCTGCCTTATGTATCTTCCTTATGTAATTATTTAAGACATATACATATGCATACAACATGCATATGTTCCTAACTTTATGTTTGTTTTTGTTTTAAAAATAAATGAAGAATTTCAAACCACTCTGTAGGACTTTTTTTAATACGGGACATTTTTTAGGGGTGCCACTTTTTTTTCTGAAAATCCTCTTTTTGTGCCACTTTCTCAAAATCTAGGAAGGTAGCCCTGCTTCAGACGTTCAAATATTACGTCAGAGAGGATCTTGTAGGCGATGTTAAGTAGGCTGATTCCTCTGTAGTTGGTGCAGTTTAGAGGATCTCCCTTTTTCAGGATCAGGCAAACAATGCTGAGGTTCCGTTCATCGGACATGCATTCTTCCGACCATATCTTACAGATGATTTGGTGTAAGCTCCTATCTAGATCGTCGCCTGCTGCTTTGAACTGCTCTGCAGCTAGACCATCTGCTCCAGCGTCTTTGTTGGACTTCAGGCGTGATATTGCAGTTTTCACTTCTTCTAGGTCGGGTTCACGGAATTGTTGGCTGTCATCGTGTATGATAGAAGGCTCCTGTCTGACGGCGGGGTTTTTTTCGTCGTCGCCGTTACACAGTCTAGAGAAGTGGTCTTTCCAAATCCCCAGCATTGACTGCGATTCTACTATGATGTTCCCTTGTTTGTTGTTCTCGTAACCGCTTATAAAATTTAATGCAAAATAGATAGAAGCGCCACCTAGGAAATGGATTCCTTAAGCGAAATTTCAAACTGACAGCTGTCAGTGCCATAATAACCCGACTCAAGACTGCGCTTGGTTAAACAAGCCACATTTTGTATTTACAGAAATTTTTCAAATATTCATTATTTGGTCAACGTTACGTCTATTTGAAATTTCTCGCATCGACACCTCAAAAATTGCAAAATACACACAGTAAGACGACAAATATTTAGCGTGAGACAATTGCATAGTTTCCACATTCCCATTCGCACGTAACTGCATTCCAAGAGGCTCTCACAACTCCCACAAAACATTTCCGTTAAACAAAACAAATTCAACCTCAACAGCAGCAAACGAGCAAAAATACACTGAAATATCAATTACAGGTAATTAGCCGCCTGTGAACATCCAAACAATGATTAACTCCTTCATCCAACGTATAAATGTCAAATTTATTTATTTATTCGCATATTTACAACCCGTCGTCGTCTCGGGTCGTTCGGTGAACAAAAATAAGCCTATCCGTCATTTGCTGGCGCGCGGGAACTCTTTAAACGAGAATCGCTTAACATATGCGTTCAAGATGCTGCTGCACACACAATATCTCCAGGAAATTAAAAAGAGACTCATGAAAGCCCGGGATAGATGCACGAGATACGCTCCAACATTGGCAGGAGGAAGCAGCTACTCAAAACAAAAAAAAGTCGATAGCAGATGTTGCATGAGTTGAGTAGTCCTCTTTCGCGTCAAGACATTGGTTAAATTTATTAACTCACAGATCGCATACATAAGTAATAAGCAATTAAAACATCTCCCGCGCTTAACAATCTACCATTCGCCAGCTACAGAAACACCGACGCCAAACATCACTTATAGCGCCATCAAGCGGCAAATACAGGCTGGGCGAAGTGACGATGCGTGGCTAAAACAAAAAACACGACATCTTACCGCATTCAATGCAAACACATATTTTCCAACTTTGGGCATTGTTTTGATGGCGAGGCGCCTTATGAAAACATTTGAACTTCTTTTAACCCATCGCTTGACATATTCGCAAAAGTCATGGGCGGACTTGTGGGAAATTGTGGGGTGCTTCTTGTTAAATAGCAGCCAGGGCTGCTTAGCGCCCTTATTCTCAATTACAACCGGGCACGCTCCTGTCTCATGGGAGAGTAAAAAACAAAACTTCTGTGCGTCAAATTTATCGCAATCACAAGATGAGATCATTGTGACCGATTGAAGCGTCGCCATTTGTCAATGCAATCAGCAGCAAAAAACTGTAAGCCCCCTCTGTCGATCTACCGACGACTGCACATCAAGCGACACCAATGGGAGAGTGTTGCGTTGACTCGCGCAGCAAAAGTTACTACTTTTTCGCTCCTCATTCATATTATGACCGACACATAAAGGGAGACCGCAGAACACCACAACGCTGACGCCGCCGTCGAATCCGCTGCTGAAGCTCACAAAAGAGGAAATCAAAAAACGATCAATACTCGACAGTGTATCTTTTGTATAAGCAAAATGTATCTGAACAGTGTTGGTGTTTATAAGCCTATGTGTCGGCTTCAGACTTGGACGACACTGGCGCGACGTCATTCATCCGAAAGTGTTCCTAGGCGACAACAAGGCAGTAGCGGTTTGTGTTATTTGGTGAGGAAACAGTTAATTTGCGGTATCGGTTACGGGACTATCTATCGACTTCCGTAAATATCATTTTTTGTTCCTTCCCGTTCGTTGTCGGTGGTTTCTCTTTCATTTCATGAGAGAGGATAAAGAAGGACTTCAAGCTCAATATGGCTAGATTAGAGTAGGAGGTCCCCACGTCGCTATATACCGCCGTGTCGAGTGAACGAACAGTGTGCAGTCGGAACGAAACAGACACTTGGAGTGACAGGAAAACCAATGTGGTGCGATAATGCAAACAGACGGCTGAGATCACACACAAACCATTTTGTGATCGAGATTAAACTACACAACGATGAACCTGTGCTCCTTGATGATAGCGAAAGCGAATTTGGAGCAAACCGAAGTGAACTGCCAGCCAGCCAACTCTTCGGTCGTCATACGAAGGGTGAAGAGTGCTGTGCACTCGACTTGGAGCTCTCGAGTCTCGAGTAAACAAATCACAAGCTTAATTGTAAAGATAGGAATCGCGGTCATGTTGAGTAATTGAAAACATGTTGGCATCCATTTGCGCAAGCTCAGTCTTTTTTTTTGTCGGCTGTGGGGTGAGCTTCTTACACAGGAGCTGTGGAGTTCATAAAATCGACAATGAAAGACGATAAAGCACCTGAGAGGAGTGGATTGACGAAAATATTTTTGGTAACACTTTTTCGAAAGAGTTTTAATGACGCTCATGTTTCCTTAAACACTGTTTTTTATTATCAATATTTTACTCCGATTGCAAAACTATCGAACTAGCAACACCGCAGTCTAGTGTCATTAGAATAAAGAATAATTGAAGCGGTGTTCATCAAAAGAACAGAAGAAACTCAATGACAAATTACCTGTTGATTAAAAACATGCAACTTCAACCTTGAATGCCAACAATCGAGATCTGAAAAGCTGTATCGATAATTTATTCATAAATCGATTGTCTTTGAATGGCTTTAAGAATGCAAGAACTTCCCACACTTCTTTCCTTTTCAAAGAGCACCGGAAAGCGCAAGCAAATTAATGATTACAAGCCACGGAATACAAAATTCAATCTGGGAACAGCCATTTCGATATTTGGTGCTGCTCCCACACTCTATGTAGGCAAATGTCCTTTTTCGGAGTGGACAAAGTGAAAGTAACGAGGAGTTCCGTCATGGTCATTGATTTCATTGTCCATCGTCTTCTTCGTGTTACCAGAATGCTGAACAAATTTTATTCTGCTGAATTGAAATACCATTCCCAACAGTGAGTCTCGTGGTAATACATTTTGACCAGTTGGGAGAGTAACACATGAAATCTTCTGATTCTTTTTATGGTTGGATGTAGTGTTTTGACATTTTGCTTGGCATGATTTAGTGCCAGTTGACATGGTAGCTTAGCTTCCAAACAGAGCTGTGTTGTGTAGTTCTTTAGCTCCAAGTCACACCCCTGTGTTCCCAGTAGCGCCATCACAAGAACAAGTTGCTCGAGGTACAGTGTTTCTCAGAATGCTATACCTCCTCTAATTTGCATATTACGTATTTTTATTAGATTTAAATAATTTCGTTACAAGGGGTGTGTTTCAAAACGATGGAAAACACTGAAAAAAAATATCAAATTCGTCAGCATTCGAGTTTTTTTTTTTCAAGCAACCATGTGGCCACCAGCATCATCCATGTTTGTCATTAATGAAAACAACCGACATATTCGTTTGCTCATGTGCACATAATTTTACTGTTTGCGAAATACAATTCACACTCAATCAGCGACGGAGAAAATATAAGATAAAGTTAGCTGTGGTGAAAGAGTATACCGTGGTCGAAAACTTTACCACACCCCGAAGAATAGTATTGCGAATCAATTGGTAGTCGTAATTAGGAGGTAGTTGGTCCCAGGGACTTTTCTGAACCCCTTTGTTTATTTTCGGCATGAAAAAGGTAACAACGTCCAGTATTGCGATAACAGGAAGCCCCTCTTCCCATGGTCGACAGGTAGAAGCGGAGTAGGCTGTTGCTAAAAATTACCCCCAAACGAAGGAGTGTTCCTACCAAGGCACTCCCAAAGAGCCCCGGCAGCGAATGAATTTCTTTTTTTTTTTGGAATCAACGGTGGCGTCTTTAGTTGCAGTTAGGCCGAACTACTTGGTGAACACCTTTACGGGCTACTTCGACTTATTTGAAGTCCAGGCCGTTAAAGGAGCGGTTTTTCCGGCTCTTGCACTTGGAGCCAAATCAAGTGCCTGGTACTCCAAGTTGGGGGTTGTATGTCGGAGTGACTTTCCGACTACGTAGAAAAGCATTATGTTGCGAAGCTACGACAGGCCTCGGAAAGGGTCGAAAGAATGCATGCCCGATGAATGAAACCTTAGAATTGTTTGCCCGATCCTGAAGAAGATAGATCCTCTAAACTGCACGAACTACGGAGGAATCAGCCTACTTAACATCGCCTACAAGATCCTCTCTGCCGTAATATATGAACGTCTGAAGCCTTTCGTCAACGATCTGATTGGTCCTTATCAATGGGCTTCAGACTGGAAAAGTCAACCATCGTCCAAATTTTCACTCTGCGGCAGATCCTGGAAAAAACCTATGAAGTCCAAATCGATACCCACCACCTTTTCATCGAGTTTAACGCCGCGTATGACAGCATCTACAGAGACGAAAATTATAGAGCTATGTTTAGTTTTGGAATCCCTGCCAAGCTCGTTCGCTTGTGCAAAATGACGATGGAGAACTCACGCTGCGCCATCAAGGTTGGCAACGAGCTTACGGAATCTTTCAATGTCAAAAAAGGATTCAAACAAGGTGATGCATTGTCATGCGATTTTCTTAACATCGTTCTTGAGAAGATAGTGCCAAATTCCACCCTCAACACCAGAGGTCCAAAGTTTGTTCAACTTCTCGCGTACGCCGATGATATTGATATAATGGGATGTTTCAAAAATGGGCTTAGCGGTAAATGAGGGAAAAACGAAGTATATGTTGTCTTCAGGGAAGGACACCCAACACTGACGGCTCGGACAGAACGTCACAATAGACGCATATAATTCGAGGTAGTAAACGAGTTTGTCTACCAAATACCTATACTCCGCAATAAACACGGGCAATAACACCAGCGCTGAGATCAGACGAAGCATAACTCTTGCTAATCGCTGTTTCTTTGGGCTAAGAAAACAATTTAGTGGAAAAGCCTTCTCTCGAGCAACTAAGGTAAAACTGTGTAACTCCCTTATCATCCCAGTCCTGCTGTATGGCGCAAAAGCGTGGATCCTGACAAAATCGGATGAATGTGTATGAGGCTGTTTCGAGAGAAAAGTTCTTCGGGTTATCTTTGGCCTCGTGTGCATCGATGGGGAATGGTGAAGAAGATACAACAGCGAACTTTACGGGTTTTACAACGACGTGGATCTAGCCAGAAGGGTCAAGGTTCAGAGACTCAGATGGAAAGGCTTCGACACTATTCCCAAGGGGCGTAGAAGTAGAAGAAGACCGCGACTCAGGTGGCGCACCCAAGTGGAAGACGGCCGTAATCAACTTGGAGTGCAAAACTGGAGACAACTAGCTAGGCACTGAACTGGCTGGCGGAGACTGTTAGTTGAAACCTAAGTCCACAACGGACTGTAGCACCACCTTAAGTAAGTTAGTAATATCGACAAGGGCTTTGGCTTGCTGTTTTTGTTCAAAAGAAACCTTGGTGATCCGACGAGCTTTAACCTCGGCTGGAAAGCAAAAAGCACCTCAAGCAATATCCATTTCAATTTTTCTTTCAGTGTAGGTACTTATGGAAGCAAATTTTGTTCCTAAAGAAAACTAATAAATTACCACATCTGGACATGTTAATAACATCCACCATCCATTAGATATCATAATTTAATTCAAATTAATTCTGTTTATCACACGACAATTGACACGCTGTATCTAACACTTCGTGGTCTCCTATACAAGATTTATGGCACAACAAATAATCATATCAAGGCTAGCTCAAACGCCTTTGGTGTCTAATTGAAGTTAAGAAGTTTTATCTCAGATAAGAAAATGACATGTAACACGATCTTTACATTTAAGAAAATTGCAGAAAATTGAATAAGACTAGAAGGTTTGGCGGGCTTGCAAAAATCAAGGACATGGCAACTACATATTTTCGAAGTAATGACCTCATCATTGTTCAAACAGGCAAATGAAACCCAATCAAGTCAAGTAATGATTTTAAAAAAAAGTACAATGGCATCCACTGATTACTCTCCAAGTCTCAGATGACAGGTGTCCGTGTCTGACACAAAGATAAACACAACGCGAAGCAACAAGCCAGTGATAAATACAAATCGATAAATCTCAAGACTATCGACTTCTTTCTGACATACAATTAGCTTTATCAGCTGTCATCCATAACTTAAACCGCACCAACTTCTGCAAGATAGCCACTTTGGATGTAAATATTTTCATTATTTAATTAATTTTTGCGCTCAAGCTACCTCCTCCATTAATCACCACCGCCAGAGAGCCTTGCAATTTTAAGTGAATAAAACAGAAATTATTATAAACCTGCTGTGGTTGATAGAGGGACAGACATCAGAGAGCTTGCACAACTCGTAGTCGCAGCCAAATAAAATTAATGCCGCCGTAATTAACAAACTCACAATTATTCGTGGTAAATCTTTGCGTATCCGTGTGTACTGCTTCAAAAATATCTTCCATATTACATAAGCCATGTTGTTGTTGTCTTTTTTGGGGGATTTTTCGCGTGGTTGGATTACCGCACTCGCAGTAACAACCTTCCTAACGACCGCGACGACACATAACCAAATTGCACCGCACCGAGGAAGCCTCAATTTAGAAGGCCGGTTGGTGCATCAATCGAATGCAATTATTGTTGCAACACACTCTCTGACACTGAACCGAACAACTTCTATAAACACTCATTCTTAAGTGGACAGTCTCCACTGTTACTCTTTAGGCCTTTGTTTTCACTTTTTATCCCACGACTTTTTATTGTTTAATTTTCTTCACAAAAAATAGACGAACGCGCGTAATTCCGAAATCGAGTTCAAAGCCGTTCACTAGTTAACGATGAACTAAACCCTAAGATGGTTTAGGAAAATTGTAAGCCACCTCACGGAGCGTTATACGATTCAAACCCCTTCACGGCAGCAGCAGCGTGTCACACAAATAAAAGTCGCCCCTTGATCGATGAGCTATAAACTTTGTTGTGTGTTTTGTTGCCTTTTTTGTTATAAAGGGTGGGATTGACTCCGCAAAGCCCTACCTTCTTATTTCCTTTAAAGCTTCTATACGTGCGACTCTGACGATGTTTGTTTGCTCGTCAGTTTGCGGTTGCTTGTCATGTGTTAAGTATGAAACATGTCAGCTATAGGGTGTCTTGTCTAATGTGGTTCAGTTCTAGAAAACACATTTAATGTGACATTTTGTCATTCAGATCCTTTCGAAATGGTTACACCAAGAACACCCTGTATTTTGTGTATTGCAATTATCTCTAATGAACAATATTCAGCGGGCTAAACTGCTGCCATTCCAACCAAATGTTGATACCTCCTCATATTTCTATAGCAGTGGGGTAAAACCTAGCTACCGGTATTGCACCGCACGGTAGCAGCAAACCGAGCACCATCATGCAAGGCAACGTAAGTGAATTAAATTTATGAAAATGGATGTAAAAAATTGTAATCAAATAGTGGTTGTTGGCAGTAGCACCCTTGAAAGTTGAATTGGTAGCCAGAAGTTGAGACATGCTCCAATCGCAAAAAAGACAACGACACGGAACGGGACACAATAAGACTATGGTGACGACCGAACAGTGTGGTGCACTACTGGGCGGCCGCGGCGTTTGCTAACCAAAGGAAAGAAAGTGAAACTACCGCGAAAAAAAGATACCGTCGCGTTGTCGACGTTCGTCATGTGATTTTTGGGGGGCGGTTTATGATAGTTGGGTTGGTCATTCTACCTATTCCGGTGGCGTCGTCGGCGTTTAAATAAAAACAATAAATTAAAAACCCAAAAAGCGACATGCCAAGACAAGTAGCTAAAACACAAGGGAAGGGGGCGGTTGGGGGAGTTAATCCTTTTCTTCGATATTAATGGCCATTCAGTATAATTACAAAAATTTCAATGAGTGAAATTGTTGAAGGCATGCATGTTGGGGGACGCATATTGGTCGTAAGCACTTAAGCTGAATGTACATGGAATTTATTCAGCAAGGTGGGTTGTTATTGTTTTGCAAAGCATTATTTAGTCGAATCACGTGAATATGAATTTTGTTTATGAAGAGAGTTATGAAAGTGCTGTCGGTCGTCCAGATGGCTGTTAATGGAGCTTTATTGAAAACTTCATAGCACAAAAGACGAACTTTGCCAATTACAGCTGATGTTGATGTAATGAGTAAAATATTCTGTTAGCGAATGACAGTGACGGTTTAAGTAGGGATTTGATTGAGATATCATGGTTGTACGTGCGTACGGCTTGTTTTTATTTCAATGCAAATTTTACTTGAAAGTCGCACGAAGGCGTGTTAATTTGTTTATTCAAGTGTTCACCAATTGTTAATTTCCTAAAACTTGAATTTTCTACACAACTCCGTACTGCACCCGACACGAACTCACCACATAAGACTGGATTGGAACCTATTTACTTCACAGAGAATTTATTTGTTTTACAACTCTGCCATGGTTTTTGGAAACCATACAAAAAAAAAAAAAAAAATAGACCAACAATCCATTTTAAAATATATTTAATTTACTAGCTGGTCCCGCAAACTTCATCTCGCCTCCCTTCAGATCAACTCCAGGATAATAATAATGTAGCATAAATTTTGTCAAAATGCAATGTGATTTATTTGAATCCAATGGATGACTTTGATGATAATGAGGATGACACACTGTGGCGTATGAGTGCTTTCTTATATTTACATGATAAAACGACGTTTACCGAGCTAGTAAGAAAAAAAGTATCCTATAGCCGTCCTCTTGTTCTAAGCCACATCCCATCAATTTATAGCCAAATCGGTTCAACCGTTCTAAGAAATTACTTTTATGGCAAAACAACGTTAATTGGGTCAGCAAGTAAAATAAAAAGTATCATGAACAAAATGAGTGGAATGAATGAATGAATGGATAAAAAAATAATTCAAGTCGATCCAGCCTTGTAGTTGAAGTATAGGTTCCAACTGAAGCAGCACCTGCCGGGTTGATTTTCAAATCTAAACCACCCAGGGTGCCATCTGAATGCATACAAAAAAAATTATTCAAATCGGTTCAGCCGTTTAGGAGAAATTAAGTGACATACACACGTACAGTAGAATTTTATATATAAAGACAAGACCTATACCCAATTTCATAAAAAAAACACTAAAAGTACTTTTAGCAAAAATCTTTTTAAATTTTATCAGACCCTTAAAACTTTTGAGTTTCACCAACTTGAAATAGGAAATTTTTGTCAAAATTGACATCCTCATGAAAATTATGTGAGAAAAAATGAGAAAGCGTTATATTCACTTTTTAAAATATTCAATGACACTTTTAAAATTTAATGAGTCAAAAATTGCAATTTAGTTTTAAAAAGTGACTTAACGCTCTTTGAAACCAAAAAATCTCATTTTACGGTTTAAAAGCCTGTTTAGTGTTTAAAAGTGGTTCATGAAATCGGGCACTAGCCTTTTTAAAATTTTAAGGAAAACTATGAGGGCATCTGGTAAATATTTTGAATATTGTTCTCTTGACATAATCCAAGATTTGAAAGCGTATTTTGTAGCTTACAATGTATTCATGCAAAAAATGTGTTTTCCAGTTGGTTCGAGAATATCTAGTTTAGATACACAATTTCAGCTTGCACACTAGTGGGACCAGCAGACGTTTCCACAACTTTTCTAAATTGCTAAGATTCATAATTTAGGTAACTAGCAACCCCAAAAACCATTGGTTGTGTAAAATTCTTAAAGTTGAGTTAAAAAAAAAGGTTGTCCGTGTAGTATTCGACTGCAGAATTCACTGACTAAAATTCAGGATTTTTCTTAGTCAAACTAACGCAATAATTCATTCCGAGCAATAACGTATTCACAGTCATATGCACTCACTAACAATTCAAAGAGAAATGTTTTATAACTATCTAACCCGACAACCGGCGCTCAATGGAAACATAAATATTTATATTTCTAGTGTTGGTGATAATGGGCGTTTTGATGGTGATGCTGCCGCAATCTGCATTAGAAAGAGCATTGTAAACTATCATCTCTATGGGGAGTTAAGTTTTAATAGGCGTGGGTGTGTCAGGGGGCGGATTTTACTCAAATATTTGTTTGCATTTTTTCAATCCGTTTAAGATTAAATAACCAAGGTTTCGTCTGTGATATGACATAAACGAAAAGAATGCAAAATATATGTTTAACTTTGTCTAAAATATATAAGAACATGCAAAATTTGTTATAATTTTGATTTCACATTTCAAGTGAAAAAAAATCTATTTACGTAACTGGGGTCCCAGTCAAGAACATTCAATATTTGGGAACCCTGATTTTCGTGCTTTAAACTTCTTTTAATTATTTTTCAAACTCACTTGTTCTTTTAATTAACATAATCTTGATTGAAGAAATTCGAGCCCATTCATTAAAAAGTAATTAAAAACACTTAGGTACTTCTAGGACTAACTTGAAATCATCACTGGTCATATAAGTTCATACATCAAAAGGTATCATACTAAACCCTCTGTACTAAGCCGCACCCTCCAAAGCTGATTTTCTTCATTGATTATTGTTTAAAGTTTTTTTCAACATGTATGTATGTGTGGGTATGTGCTTTTAGTTTGTTATTTTTTGCACAAACACACCACTCCCTAATCCACTTCCAACATAACCATATTTGCACCGGAAAAAGGACGAAACAAAGTAGGTATATGTTCGTCCAAAGCACGTCAAAGTACATAAATTTAGACTTGAAAATTGCTCCTTGTCACGCAAACAGTAAACTCTTCTGTGTGCATTTTTTGAAAAAAGAAGAAAAAAAAATAGCAGAGGGAACTATAAAAGTTAAAATTATTGAAGAAATGACGTCCAAAGAGGGTGCATTTGCCCTTTCTATTCACAAATCCCAAATAACTATTGAACGGTTCGTCGCGCATTTGTGGGGATTTTGAAGTGCTAAGACTGCAGTCTGGCACGTCATGGAAACCTTCAAAAGATCCATTTTAAAGCTTGTTGATGGTTCGATTTAAGGAGATTAGCATTGGTATTGAATTTTCGTTGACTTCGTAGTGTTTCAAACGCTCAGTTGGATTAAACAAAAAATTTATAGGCTTCCTCATTCAAGGTATTGCGAATCTATTCTTATAGCGACCTTGTGTGGAATAAATCTTTTTTTTCGTTTCACTTGGCCTAATTTAGAGAAACTAAGAAAATTTTGCATGCAAGACTTGTAGCACGCTCATAAACTGGGTCAATTTTAGAGAATCAATAATGGATTGAGATTAAAATTGTACCAAATTCATGAATAAATTTCAGTAACTAAATTAATATATTAAGAAAAATGTTAATTACCCTAACGAATTAAATTAACGCCACAGGTATCAAAAGACACATTGACTTTGTGTGGAACAAAGTTCTACGGGATAGCTAGTTACAAATGAATTAGGACTTACCCTCTCAATGACATTCCTAATCCAGCGGAATGATCCCGAATGTCGCAATCTCATTTCAATTCGTCCAAACACTGAAGATATAAGCACAATAAAACGGTGCCACAGCACTCCCAATTCACCACGAATACCTAACATTTGACACAAAGAAATACAAATTGAAATAATTTACAAATCCAATGGATTTCACTTTTTCCATGTCCACAAAAAAACCCAAACAAAACACAAAACTACTTCGCAAAAAATATCCTTGCTTTCAACGGACACTCTTCCAACCTCAACTACTACAAACTCATACTTTATGCACTCACTTAATTGTTTTCACTTAAGGACAGTAAATTTAAACAGAAATAAAACAATAATTTTTGGATATTTTTATATTAAATTTTTTATTAACACAATTCAAGCGCCCCCCGTTGGTTGTTTACATTCACGAACTTTTAACTGAAACTCAAAATCAAAAATCAATTCGCCGCACTATTTTCGTTGAGGGTTTTTTCTACACTAAAGACCCAACCGTGAATAGGTTTTGTCAAGTGTATGTTACGCGATTATCTCACATGGAACAACAACAACAAAACAAACAAATATAAAGTCACAATCCGAAATCCTATAAAATTGGCAGGCAATGCACATGTAGGTGAGCCGTAAGCCAAGACTTGGAATCACTGTCTTTTTTCTTTTCGTAGCTTTTCTTGTTAATCAAAGCTGTGCTCGAATAGTGGAGTAGGCTAAGGTAATGAATGCACAATAATGTGAAGCCCTAGATTGTGAACGAAAATGAACACACAGAGTCGGAGTTAATGTGGGGCTGCGCGGTGTGGACAGGAAAAATAAAACAAAACAGAAAAAATCTGTCGTTGATATGAGACGCGTTTGCAAGGTGAACAAATAAAAGAAGACATCCAATGCTCAATTATTGGAACGCAACCAGTGGGTGGAGAGCAGGGTGGGGAAAAGCGGCCGACAAAAAAAACTGGAGACAATCAACGTCTTTGAGTGGAAGTCTCGAAGCCGAGAAGTGAGAACTGCCGGGCTTAGGGAAGCACAAACAGGTAGAACACTATCAAGTGGCACATGGGTGACTGTTGGGTGCTTAGGTGACACACAAGACAGAACAATAACAATAACTTGTTTGTTCTTTTGCTAATTATGTCTTTGTTTGCGTTTTTGTTTTGAGCTTCTTTTTTTCTGTTTTTGCTATCATAAATTTAACGGAGAATGCCTATGTTGATTTGGTGTGAGATCAGATTAAAACAATGTTTGCGAACAGACCAGGGAGTAATGAAAGTAACACATTTGTACACAGTACACTATTGGAAGGTGGGTGGGTAATAATGTGAAAATGTCAAGAAATGAGAAATTAATTTCCCCTTGACTTAGTCCCAAGGATGTTGGAATAGTGTAGTTTTAAGTGCCGGAAGTTTCGGAGAAATGATATCCCTTACTCGATCCAAGTAACTTCAATTTGCATCATAAAGGGCCATTCATTTCGTGGTTTAAAGTTGAAAGCGCTGGGATACGTGTCAAACTTAATTGTCATCTGAAGTGTCATAATATTAGTTGAATGTTTGCCGTTTGCCTTAAATTGGAAAAGTAACATAGAAGAAGGAGTTAAGAAAGCTAGTATCGCCTTCTACTCTTGTAATAAAACTTTTGGTAAAAAATGGGGAAAAAGACTTTATATGATCCTTTGGATTTACAAGGCGATTGTTCGCTCCATTCTGACATATGGATCTCAAGTGTTCGGTGGCCTGTCTTAGACAAAAAATATAACATCGATAAGCTAAAAAGAGTTCAAAGAACTGCCTGCCTTTGAACTACGGGAGCAATTATCTTTTTCCCATTGACCTTCACATTCACGGAACAGTCTCCTGTAGTGCTTAAAGACTGAGGGATTCGGGTATGTGGACTGAAAAGTCTTTCGGTCATAGTAAAATCCTAAATCTATTACCTAAAGAAATAAAACTAGAACCCTCTGACTACACGTAACCAACCTTAAGCAATTTAAGGTTGAAATTCGAACTAGGCAAAATTGGAAAATTAATAGCCGCACAAAGGATTTTGACATCACAGTATACAATGATGGTTCCAAAATGGAACTCAGTGTTGGGGCTGATGTTTTCTCTGAAGAACTGTGTATTAAAAAATCCTTTAGACTGCCCTATAGATGTAGCGTATTTCAAGCTGAAGTTCTAGCGATTAGACAAGCATATAAGATCCTTAAACAAGCAGCCAAATCTGACAAAATTACAATAAAGGAAGAAATCTTGACGAAAGGCCAAGTAGCTATCAGGGCTATAAACAGCAACCTGATTAATTCCAGAATCGTTAGAGATATCAAACAAGAGCTCGCAAGTTTCAGCGACAATATACAAATTAATCTAGTCTGGGTGCCAGGGCACAGTGACATTCAAGGTAATGAAATCGCTGATAAACTGGCCAGGACCGGATCAAACCTTCAAATATTTATTGCTGAGGAAGTTAGGATTCTCCTAAGAGTCATGAACGTATGTTCAAAACTATTTTCTTAAAAAAAATAACGTAAGATGGAAAAACCTCATCAACTCCACTATCTCGAGACAGATATGGTCCACTTACGACCAAAAACGTATCAAGAAACATCTACATCATGGTCTACGCCATCCTTCCGGCTCAAATTTAGTATACCGTATTGTCTCCTATTATGAGCCTTACCTTGTTTTTCTTGAGCACAACGTTTGCTTATACAAGTTTTTTAAATATTTTTAGTAAAATGTTTTTAAGCTACCTTGAAATGAAGCATATTTTTTCTATGCATTTTTGAAATGTGCTCGAAGTAGTGTGTGAAATTAATCACGAAAATTGGGCCTGTTCGCGCGACCGTCACGGCCAAAGATTAAATAAGTAACAAGATGGGAAACTGACTTACGTTTCACTCCCTAGATCCCTCAATTTTCATTTTCTTTCATTTTATTTTCTTTCCTTGTACATGAAAAATATACAAACAAAAACAATATGGCAGGACCATATTTACTGTGTAAAAACACGCATACTTTCACAAAATTTATGGTCCAAACTGTGATAGTATTGGTAAAAAAACGCATACTTTCAAAGAAAGTATGGTCCAAAATGTGATAATATTGGTAAAAACGCTTGTAGGCATCTGTCATTTTGACAGCTCTGTTTCCCATCTCCTTACCATATATAATCTCTGGTCACGGCACATAGACGTACATTATAGTTTTCCCATTTCAAAATTTTCACGCGTTTGTCTCACGTTACAATTTTACACTATGCGCACAAAAATAAAGCACGACATCAAGTTTAGTATTTTCATTCTTTCGTGCTTCAATAAATCCGCGATATTTTTATATCTTCTCAATTTTTTCTTCATGTGCACGTCTCATTCTTCAAATATGCTGGCTGTGACTACTAGCTGGTAAACAAAATACAAGAAAAAATACACCTTCTTGCACCCTTTCTGAGGGGGGAGGGGGGTGTAATGCGCACAAATTGATTTTATTGTTCCTGGCCCCTTAGTATTATCAACATGATACTGAAATAATTCATATCTATATCTGCATCGCTAGGTGCATTTAGAAAAAAAATGCAAGCATGACTGTTGTTACTCACCTCGAAATTCCCAACTGAACCATGAATTGTGATGGCTTAGTGGTAGATAAACAAGAATTTGCATTTCGATTGAATCAAAAGTGGGAACTGAGAAGTGATCGGATTAAGACTGCGTTTTGTTCTGCATCGTTAGCAGAACCAGATCGTGGTGAAACTAGATACACACAATCAACAATGACGGAATAGTCTGATCGCTGGTATTTTGCAAAATCGATGCTGGCGCAATCATGTCAAACTCAGGATTCTGGTTACGTAAGATAGCGTAACGCGTAAGTGTGCTCTGCTAGGCATGAAGTGCAACATAAATGTCTGGAATCTGGAATGCAGCATTGATGATGATCGATCATTATGATAAATGACAAAAGATCAAATATGAAGAAGTCGTATTTTGACTTTAAAGTGATTTCAAACAGGAGTCTTACGATTCAACAAAGTCAAACCATTTTACGATACGTGATAACTGTCAAATTCCATGTGGTGGATATAAGTTTGAATGTGGGTCAATGCGGTGACAGTTTTGGGATGGGCCAAAGAGACATTTATGTGATTTGTGAAAATGGAATGCTCCTTAGAATTCAAAGTGGAACGTGATCGAAAAGTCTACTTTTTCGAATAAGTGCGTATCAATGAAAGTACAAGAAGAAAAAAAACAAGAAAGAAAAGTATTTTGTTATGTTAGACATGGACGGTAATGGTTTTGACTTTTAATTGAACGCATTCCAAGTGAATGTCTGCACGCCCTTAATGGCATTACACTTATCATGACACATGAGTTATCACTTTTGGTTTTTTATAGAGAGTCAATATCGGAGAATATTAAAAGTTTAAAAATCTAATAACAAGTTGTGACAGTAAACCGTTTAAGAAAAAGGCAAAAGGCATCTCAGAAATTTTAATTTATTCGATGAAATAAAAAGTCTTGCATATTTTACTTATTCAAAATGTTTGAAGAGTTTAAAGTGAAGATCAACGACTTTTGCAAATTTATTTAAGTAGATCAACTTTTTTATAAATAAACAAATTTTGAGACCATATTATGTTATTAAATGGAATGATAAGGAAGGGGAGAATGAGAGAACAGTGACACTTAGTCGACGAATCAATGCTAGTTAAGTCGTTATTCATTTCTGCTTTTTCTCCAAGGTTATGTTTGCCCAAGTTTCCCCTACAATAAATCTGTATTCGAGTTAAAAATGATGGTAAATAAATGCTAATAAATGCCAGAAATATGTAGCAGATTTTAAACAAGGGCAATGATCTTATAACTTGTTTAATTAGTTAAAGCTTTGAAAAATCTATTTTGAAATCGAGTACACTATAGTGGCTTAAACACAAACACGCTTTACCTTTGGCTTTGCCTGATATTTAAAAATTTTATTTTATTTTATTTATTAAGTCGTTAATAATTAACGTTTACAAACTTATGACATACATATATCTATGTCTAAACAATTATTACAAAGTACAAAATTATCATGAATTACAATTAATTAATAAAAGCCTGCATTTATGCTAAGGCATTATAAAATAAAGTTTTGAAAGATTCGCTTTTTAAATTATCATTTATTGAAACAATAAGAAAATAATACTTATTAAATATTAAGACCATTTGATTTATTGGATTATTGGCACCATAGTTTGATCTACTGAAAGATAGTTGTAGAGGTTGTTGCAGCCTTATGCTTGTACGACTGAAACTAAAGTTAAATCTACTTAGAACTGATGGAGATATTATAGAGCCATTCATCACATTAGTAATAAAGCAAAACTGAAGGTATTGCCTATGATGGGTGATAGAGGGAAGTTTAACTAACGCAAGTCTATGAGAGTAAGGAGGACGAATATTATTTGGAGACCAACAAAAGAAACGTAGGCAGAAACGCATAAACCTTCTTTGAACTGCTTCAAGTCTATTTATGTGAATTGAGTAATATGGTGACCATACTACACATCCGTATTCTAGTATTGGCCTTACGAACGATACAAACAAAAGTTTTAGAACATAAGGGTCCTGAAAGTCGCGACTAAATCTCTTTATGAATCCTAGCATTCTATTGGCTTTTTTAGTTATATAGTCCAAGTGAGAGTTGAAAGTTAGTTTGGAGTCTAGGATTATACCAAGGTCAGAGAATACAGAGACATTGTTTAACGGTGACAGATCAAACATATAACTAAATACAAACGGATTTTGTTTGCGTGTAAAAGTCATACTTTTACACTTGTCGACATCTAAGACAAGACGGTTTAGATTGCACCACTCCCGAAAAAGAACAAGGTCTTCCTGTAATAACAAGCAGTCAGATTGAGATTTAATACTTTTAAAAATTTTTACGTCATCTGCATATATTAATATTGAAGAGTTTTTAATGGTCAAAGCTAAGTCGTTAATAAATAATATAAATAAAATTGGTCCTAAGTGACTACCCTGAGGGACACCGGAGTTAACTACAAAATTAGTTGAAAGTTCATTTAAGAAAACTACATTGTAATGTCTGTTACTTAAATATGACGATATCCAAGATATGACGATATCCAAGACTTGTCAAAGGCTTTGCTAAAGTCAGTAAACACACAATCTACTTGTCCATGGTCTTCAAATACATCTAAGCAAAACGAGGTAAAATTTAACAAGTTAGTAACAGTCGATTTCTTTTTCATAAAACCATGTTGACTTTCACAAACAATTGAACTACAATAAAAGGAAAGAGTGTTACATAATATAATGGACTCAAACAGTTTAGGTATTACGGATAACTTGGCAATAGGACGGTAGTTTTTAATTTCATTTTTTGGACCTTTTTTATGAGTTGGCGTGATATAGGCACTTTTCCAAATAGAAGGAAAGATAGAGTTACTGATAGATTCATTGAATAGAACACATAAAGGATAAGATAGATGGTCAACACAGTTCTTTAAAATAGATGAAGGTACTCCGTCAGGTCCTCGACTAAAACATTCGTCAAGTTTTAAAATATTAAGCTTTATAGTTTCTAAGTCAATATCAAAGTTTATAGAGTCAAGATGAGAGAAAGAAGTAGTAGAAGAAAAAGAATTACAAGTCGTGTCACCATAGTCAGTTGTCTCAAAAGCAATTTTGAAATAGTTAGCAAACATGTTAGCAATTACTAAAGGATTAGTGCTAGTTGAAGAAGAGTCAGACATAGTATTAGGGTAGCTACTGGTTTTTTTTCTTTCTATTCACGAAGTTCCAAAAATTATTTGGGTTCGACTTTAGATCATTTTCTAATTTAAGAATATAGCTATCGTAGGCAATATTCGAGTATTCAGTGAATAGTTGACTAATGATTAAAAAGGTTGTATAATCTCCATCAGTTCTCGTTTTGACATATTTTGTCCACGCTTTGTTCCTTTTGTTTTTTAAGAATTTAAGATGACTATCAAACCATGGTGGTGAACTAGAAATATTCCGAGGTTTTTTAAATGGTACAGTATCACAGAAGCAGTTGAACAGAGTTGTATAGAATATGTTACACATTTCGTTAATATTACAATTATAAAATAAAATATCCCAATCGATCATACTTAACATATTACATAATAAGACATAATTACATTTTGAATAGTTGAACTCAAGTTTAGTATTATATTGGTTGTTAGAAGAGCCCATGCTGAGGTTTAAGGCGATGTCCAAGGCAAGATGATGACGATCTTCAACAGTCAGAATATTTGTAGATCGTGTTACAGCAGCAGCAGTGTTTACATTGAGGGAGAAGAATATTAAATCCAAAGTCTTTCCCGAGTCGTTGGTCACTCCATTTAGTTGTCGCAGGCAATAAGAGGACAATTCATACATTCATTCCATACTATCACAATGAAGCTTCGACCCCACGTTTCATACGCAATGTTAGGTTAGGTTAGGTTGAGGGACTGACAATTGATGTCGTTACCGTCACACTTATGTCGTTTTCCATTGGTCGTCCAGAAGCATTTGGAAGAGTCTAGAAGTCTTCTGAAACCATTTCATTGGACTGACTTTGACAGACGGAATGCTTCTGAGAAGAGCAGAACTCTTCTGTTTTGAAAACAGAATCGTCCGAAGAAAGACACATACATCATAACCCGTTCCATTGGAGGTAGAAGAAGGAACGTCAAAAAAAGACCAATGGAAAACGACATTAGATCAATACAGATTAGAGGTGGGCGATATATCAATAACCGTTACCAATAACCTGTTATTCGTGAATAACTGCTATAACTAGTTATTCAATATCGATCTTAACAGGTATTCGGTAACAGTTACTCAGAATAACCGTTACTCAGAATAACCGTTACTCAGAATAACTAGTTATTTAAGGAACAAGTAACTCAAAGTAAATGGTTACTAAAGGAACCAGTTATCAATAACTGAATAACTTTTTGTTTTTTTAAACAGTGTTTTTCTGTTTTAATAATTTATTAGGAAAAAAAAAGTCAGTAAAAAGGAAAAAGGAGCATTTATTAAACAAACAAATCGATGTTAAATTACCCCTAAAATAAGAAAATAGTGCAAAAAGATTATCTAAGAAAAAAAAACCCATCATATCATTCAAGAATACATATTTGTAACTAGGTAGACGCGAAAATTTCAGAAAGCGAAAAAAGAGGTCAAGTTAGAGGTAGATGTCGATGCATTATTTTGTTTATGAATGTAGGAAAAAAGGGTTGCATTATTATTTACTTTCCATTCTAGGAAATACGAATTCAGTTTTTCTGAGGTTAACAAATTATCCTTTTTTTATGGCAAGGGCAATAAAAAAATAAAATCAAGAATGTGTTATGGTCATTTTCACATTATACTTTTATGATTTGTATGTAATGTTTTTCATTTTTAAATATTTTTGTTTCGTATAAGTATATGGATAACCGTTACTGAGTAACGGCTAAGAATAACAGTTATTCAGAAATAACTGTAACTGTTATAACGGTTACTCAAAAATAACTGCTAAGGTCATCACTAATACAGATCCATTATGATACCCGTGAGTATTGCTACTCAGGCTAATAAAAACCTGTTTTCAGTTAATCAAGCCATTTGGAGGCATTGACGAAGATCAAAATGTTAGTACCTGAAGTACTAGTGAGTTCCTGTAAGTCCCGAAGAAACAATTGCCGAGCAATTTCTTCATTTG
Source organism: Sphaerophoria taeniata (assembly GCA_943590905.1). Taxonomy (NCBI): domain Eukaryota; kingdom Metazoa; phylum Arthropoda; class Insecta; order Diptera; family Syrphidae; genus Sphaerophoria; species Sphaerophoria taeniata. Next base: position 152,351,938 of record OX016541.1, read on the forward strand.
CTGGGAAAGTGCGGGGCAGCAACATCGAAAGTGTGAAGTTTCTTATGCACCTTCTCGTCACCGCATGCTACACATAGATCATCTGAACTAATTATTATGTCCGGTTATATAGCTTACAAGATACCGAAGTGATCTCTTGTTTAATTGCATATTTTTTTCGTTCTTTGTTTGTTGAAACAGGGCCAAATCTTTCTTGTAGTGACGCAGGTGTCAAGAATGTTCCACCTTTCATCGGCCTTAACAGTTATTCTATTTGAGATTTCCTGTTTAAATAACAGGGTGGGATGCTCACTAACTGAGCTTGGCCTTCGTCAAGCTTTGATCCTAATCTTGCTAACTCATCACCTTTCTCGTTGCCTGGTATACCGATGTGGCTTGGGACCCAGCAGAGTCTAATGTTATGCTGTGCGCCAAGAACCTTAAGCTTTTCGCCGCAACATGAAGCAAGCTTTGATTTAACCTCAGTTGCAGTAATCGCTTTTATTGCTGGCTATCAATGTTAAGGGTGATATCGGCCCGTGTAGACTTTAGTCGTACTAAGCCTCAAGCCACTTTTAACCGCAGATTCTTGAACGAAGAGATCTAAGGGTATTAAATTGAGAATAAATTCCAGTCCCGCAGTTGGGGTGGATCTCATTGCACCTGTAATGCCTGTGCACGCAAGTCTTTGTATGCTTTGGTCAAAGTCTTGAGGTTCGTGCTCTTTTCTAAGGCATTCCACCAAACCAGATTACCATAGGTAAGTATTGGTCTAATTATTGCCGAATACATCGATTTGATAATTTTAGGGTTTAATCCCCAGGTTTTCCCGAAAATTCTACATCAAATCTACCGCGAATCATACAAACAAAAAAATTAAGCTTGGTAGACTACCGTGTTGACACCTACCTCGTTTGAGCGAAGAGGAACCATCCCGGAAAGTGGTTTGCGGTACAAAAATTGGATGGAAGACCATACCAACGATGATGCTGATGATCCACAGTATCAAGCCATGTTAGTAAACAACAAATGGCATGAGACAGAAATGATATCACAACATAATTCTATGGAAGGATTTCTCCAATTCTTTAAAGTGATTTATGAAAAGAAATCCCACAGGTAACTGAAACTAAAAACTGCCCCAAAAAAATCAACCTACAGCGAAGTTGAATACAAATTTGATGATTTAATTACATGGTAGGGGGTCAGACTATGTGGTGAATTATGAGCTTTTGATCTTCTTGATATTTGTCGATTCTACCGGCTCCTAGTTCTTCAGAATCTCAAATTGATTTTCTTATAACAAAATCCACAACCGACCGGGCAAGTTTTAACAAAGGAAAACACCCTTAAATGATTTTTAATTACTTGGACATTCGATCTTTTGTGGGAACTGTTCTAACGCGTCAAAAGACTTTTGGTGATGATTTATGTTCTCACGCGAGGTCTTTCGAGATAATGGGGAGGTTTTCTGAAGAAGCTTATTTTTTCTGGAATGGCCTTCTGACAAAATCGCAATGATTCACATTGACATTGTTTTCTTGTTTCAATAACAAGACACCGACATTTTTTAAACTGTCAAAAGTTCCATTTCGATTAAGACATTATGTTCCAACTTAATCGCATTCGTGTAACAATTGTGTTATGTCACGTTCATTAAAACCCAAAAAGGGCCCGACACCTTTTTTGTCTGTCCACCAAAAGACTTAAGTCCTCCATCATGCGATTGACATTTCAACTTGTTCCATTCAATCCATAAATAACAATCTACCTTGTTCGATCTCGACTCTCATAAACATGACAACCGCGCGCTCTGATCAATAAACAACAAAAGGCGAAAGCAAATTGTAGCATCACACCAACCAAAAGCAAAACATAATTTCTTTTGGTCATCCATTACACTGGAATTTATTCCGAGAACGGTCATTGGCAGCCGGTGCGCATTTCAATACGTCATTCCTGCACCCAGTGATGATTAAAAGGGAACCGCACAGCAAACATAAAATCCACTTTCTCGAGGTAAAAAATTCCAATTTTCCGCCAAAAAGGACTTGAGACAAAAAAATAATCGAACCAAAGGACACACACCTCTGAATTGAGTCGACCAAACAAAGTGGTAATCAGACAGAGACACCCACCGACCCAGAAAGAGGTTGACATGTAATTTTCGGAACTTGTTATGACGGCCGGCAAAGCAGCAATATAGCGGAATCATACGAAGCACACACCTGTAACAGGCCCGTTGAACATGCATGCGTCCATTGTGCATATTCGACATGAGCTGGGTATTGCACTTGCAGCAGGAAGACGGATCACTTTCTTTCTTTAACACACCACCACCACCGGCTGCCATTAAAGCAGCATTTTGACTCACGAAAGTAAGAACTCGATTCTTCATTATACGAAGGCGACGCGACGTTTGTCTGATCGATGGAATTCCAACGCATGATCGTTGGCCGTTCATCATCTTATAATATCGGTCATCGTACAGCCAGTCATCTGAAAAGAGATTTTCAAAGAATATTGCACTCGGCTAGTCTGGCCGTCTTACCTACAGTCGACTGTGTCGGTCGGTGTTGTATGTGTCTTTAAATACTGGTCTCTCCAAAGAGACAGGATCAATTTTGCCACAAGGGGAATACTCTCGATTTTCGCTGTAAGTTTCACTTTTCATCGCAGATCGCTGTCGATCTCTGTTAAGACCATAGAATGTTGATTTCTTGCGTTTGTCTTGTCTGGCTAAAGGAATTCCGTGTTTCTGGCTTGTAGTACTTTTACTCTTGCTGTCCAATGAGTCGAGGACAAGTTAACACAATTGTTTAACAGGTGCATTGTTCTTAACCGAAGGAATGTGGTTTTGGCTCTTAATTGGACTTTTATGTCAGAATGCGCTTACGCTTTCATCGAAGGTCGTTGCTTAACAACACTTGCGATTCCGAATTGGCGGGAAGAGTATCTTCGATAACAAATGGCTTGAATCTCGGTTGGCAATGTAAACACTTAAAGTTTTTCGACTCATGTTTCGACTAGTTTAGCCACCATTAGGCCATGTTATTCCCCTGTGATCGATTAATCATTCCGAAAATCCACATGAATTTGACAATCGGCTATGATTTCTAATCTGTTATTTCAATCTCCCGGATCTTGAAACATAACTTCCATAATTCTCACAAATAAACAAAATCTACCGCTCGCTGTGGCAAAACTATTATTTATGTAAAACACGAGTCCCCCTTCCCAGCTTTGAACCATACAAACTTTTTACAAGAAAGTTCCGAACCAAAACCATAAACACAGAGAGGTCCCCCCTCCCAGCATAATTCACATTGGGTGGCCGCGTCGTTTCACTTATTTTCTTACAACAGGCTTTCATCTCCGATTCAGATGATGAATGTTGTCTCCAGATCAAAGACAGCCAGAGCACACCAAACATCTAAGGTGTCCATCTATGTGCGGTGGTGGTGATGGTGGTGCACTAGTGCACCGTGGTACACCAGAAAACCCACGCACCCAAACTACTGCCAGGTGAGTCTGCTTCACAGGCACCATCATCATCATCGTCGCGCCATTATGGCTGTCAAGCTACCGCGACCATTACTACAACAACAAAAACTCGCTGAAAGTAAATCAAGGAAATAAGTTATAAATGACATGCTGAAGATGTTGTTTTTCTTAGATTAAAATTTCCGCGAGGCAAATTTGTTTTGGGTCTACACTAGGCTCATTTTCAGCTGGCAGTTGTTGAAGAAGTGAACTACATTTTCTTGTTGAGAAATGAGATTGAAAAAATTTAAGTAGATATCGCAAGTTAGGGGCCTGTCGGAGAAGGTGGATAGTGTCATTTTATGATGATTTTGTTGACAGCTGACCTAGTTGCCTATCGCCGTCGTCGGGTGAAAACCGCCCGCCTCCGAAAATTTAAAATTTATGAGAAAAAACCATCAGCGAGTTGTTGATGCGAACAAATACGGGCGAAATGTTTGAAAATTCAAATTTGCTTCATGAGACATCGCTGGCTGGGTTTGTGTGACATTAAAAGACGATTTCGAAAAGACGTCAAAATCACCACCGCCAAACCACCCACAAGCTATCATGACGGGAATGGCAATTCCCCTGGACAGATGCATTTCGCATTGTCTTTGGAGTATAAAATGTTGCAAAGTTCAATGTGGATGGATGGACTTGAAGTGAAAACCTGGAGAATCTCCTACGCAATAGAAATGCGTTGACTTTATTGGTTTTTACTTTTTTCTTCAACAGGTGGTCTCGTCGACCAAAATGAAAGACAGTTGTGTTTTTCTAGGGAACTGACCTAGATCCTTTTGAGGACCCAGCGACATCTTGGTTAAGCGTAGGAAGTAGTTCTACCTATTTGGGCGATATGTCTGCTTTTTATGAGTTTTGATTGATTCAAAGGCTTTGGAAAGATGTTGTGTGAACTTTTTTGACGGCTCGGCTTGCGGAAACTGTTGGATGAGGCCCAAGTCCACAACGGACTCTAGCGCGTCCATAAGTTAGTAAGTAAGTAAGTGATCAACTTTACATTTGCAAAGCTAAATAAATTCAATTCAATTATATTTCAACAATAAAATCGAGCAAAAATGTTTATTAAGCGCAAAACCCTATCAACAAAATATCAAAACGAAAGAGCTGATGTGCGAACCTCAAAAAACTTTCAAGTAAAAAAAATCCCTGAGGACGATATAAAATCAAATTATTATAAATGCAATAATTTAAACAATATTCGATTTATCAAATGAAAATACAAAGTGTGAAAAATATTTAACGGTAATTTCCTTATTCCTAGAAATTCATTTTCTTGTTGCATTTTACACCTCTGTTCAAAATTCTAGTTGAACTCTGTTGCTTGGTTTTTTGTTGTTCACCCTGAAAACATCGATAGATCTTTTGATCATAGCTTGGTACTCCAAATCAAAATAGAAAATCGTGACTTCTGGTAGGATAGAGCGCAAAGCAAGTGGTATCGTCTATATACCGGAGTTACCTCTGTTGTTTCGGCAAAAAAACATTATTCTGCCATAAAATTTATTCATTGGCAACTCTATCCCCAAGATCTCTCATGCCTCATGCTGTGATCCGCCAATAAAACGTAAAAAAACGGCTCTGTCTTTTTTTCATTTTCGATTTATTCTAGGACAAAAGCGGATACATTTCGCGTGCGCTTAGTTTTACAGCAAAAAAAAAATCATTTCGATTTCATTGGTTGTGTTTGGTGATCATTTTGCAACACTAATGTTGTCTGCGCCCGAGCGAGCATAGCTTCAAAATATGTTGAGCGCATGGTGAGTGAGTCAGACTTTGTGATTGCTTTGTATGTTTATACACATTTTTATTGGGTCTTTTATGTTTATTGTGATTTAATGCACGATCATGCCTCGGGCAGGCGCCACTAACCCAATTTTTTGTTTTTATTTCGTTTGTGTTTGTCATCAGACATCGCAGAGGAATCAAGGCGCCGCCGCGCGCCGTGCCCCTTTGATGAACTTATGTTTGCGCATGTGTCTCCGGTGTATCTAATCGCATTAAGATTGAAAATTGTATATCTTGATGGTCGGAGGAAAAATTTAGCGAAAAAGTCGTCATCGTTCAATCCAATTAGAGAAGCTATTTGCCCTCTGACCAGCCGCACATATCAGCTTATTGGAATCTCTCAATCGAATGGGGCAACAAACAATAACCTCAAGTTTAAGAAACAAACAGCCCGATCGAAGGCGACAAAAAAACTGTAAATTACCCAACATTCCATAGTGTGTAATAAATATTCAATAAATCAACAATAAATCAACTGAAGGTATGCAAAAAGAGTCCGATAAGTTTCCCATCATAGAAGCGAACCGCCACTCTCCAGTGTGCATCTCAGCAACAAAAACACCAATATCCAGTAGCGCATAGTGTATTCATCTTGTTTCTTTTTTCATGGTACGTAGATAAAGTCGCGCACACGATGCCACCAGTTTGGGTAAATTATTCGGTCGGTTGGATGCACAATCAGTTTTACTGAAACCACAACTATGGATCATCTTCACTGTGTTCCATAAAAGACATATCTACCAGAAGCGCGCGACACATTGCCAAGCGCAGTGCAAGATCCAAAACAAGTGTAGAGTTGTGAAAGAGTGCAACAAACATAGAGGCGACAGGTAGTGCTGTGTCTTCAATGATTTATCGTTTCTTGTGATTGTAGCAATTAACAAAAGTGAACGCCGACATTTTGCCAGATATACTCGCACTGTTGAGGTTAACTGTGATGAGATATAAAAATGGATGAACAAATGCGAACAGAAAAAAAGGAAGAAGATAGATTTTGTTCGGGTATTGGGTGACAAAAGGACAGCTAATACGGGAAAATAAGCGACAAGTGGATGTGATTTATTTTCATTCAGGAGCTTGGTGAATTATTGCAGATAGGAGTGTTCCGTTAGTTGAGAGAGTCGAGACTCGATAGTAATAAAAAATGTTGGTAGCAATTAAGTGGCAAATTGTATTACGATCTTATTGACTTTAGGGTGCGCTGAAGTCTGGGAAGAAAGATGTCATCAGCTGAGTCCATTCAAGCTGTTCGTTCTTGTCTGATTCCAGTATCTAACTTCAAATGAAATTTCCTTGTCGATCAGAGGTGAAGGCCCTCTCAGCACTACAATTGCGGAACTTTCAAATTCTTTTCAATCTTGTTAAAATTAATTTATTCTTCATGTCCGAATCAATTTATTCAAAAAAGATTTGAACAAAATTCAAATCATACATTCGAACAAGTCCATATAATTCCTCGAACCTTCCCCGATCCAAACAGAAACAGAAAATATTTCTAACAAATTCACGTTCAAATTTATGGAAATCTACATATCTCCCCAGTTAGCTGCGAAATGTTTGCATCGATCAAGAAACCCACTCAGCAAAAATTTCTCACTTTGAATAGCTCCGCGGCGCATACACTCGCCAGTTGTTGATATAAAACAAATGTTTCGCACACTTCCTAATTGGAGCTACAAATTGCCAATTCAGGCGATTCCTTTTTGTTGCGAAGCTGAAGCCAAAACAAACAGTTGACACAAGTGCAAATTACGACTGTGCATATTCGCGAGAAATGAAACATATCGCTTCAACTTAGACAAACTCTGTACAAATTGCCTACACATAGCCACTCTCGCTTACAACTCTCAAAACTCCAAAATACTCTATAAATCCAAAACAGATCTCGCTCGATATCTTGCTTTGGCTGGCATACAGTTGGTTCGCGAGCGGATGATGCAGCAATGCCAAATTTCTTTGACGCCCGCCGTCTCTACATTAAATTGGAATCAAATGTTCACACTCAATAAAATGCGGCGAGTCCTAGTGATTCGTCGATGTAATCCATATCGCGTTGATCCAAATATAATGCTCGAGCGAGTTTGACGGGCCGACGATCGGTCGGTTGGTCGCTCAGACATGCTACGTGCGGCAGAGCTAGTTCCGCCGAGTGTTCATAATTTTTCTGTCAAACAATATGATCGATGAGTTGTGCGCCATGCTCTTCTGGAGGAAGTGCGGTGTAAAATAGATCCGAGATCATTTTATTTTTTGTATCAAAAGCTTGTCTTCGATGATGTCGGAGTTGAAATTGCGCCCAGCCGACCGAGAGAAAATGCCAACTAAATTGGGTGCTGCGGCACATTTGTTTGAGATATACATTTCACTCTTTCGACGTTGCGTCGTCGTTGACGTGCTTCGTATCTTTTTACCTGTTGGCACAACAAATATGCAAGGAATCATCGATGATTCGATGAAGTCGATGAATTACTATGTACTCGCGCCCCATCAGTCGAAACCACAAGAAACATCAAACCGAACGGAAAAATATAAAAAAAAAACACTAAAAACCAACATCCAATTTATATACTTCCTCGTACACTGCGAAAAGTGTAGTGAATTTTTGCTCTGGTACTCGGGATCGGGAGAGTTGGTGGCTTTGATGTATTGCTGACGATGATTTTAGGTTAATGTAATTCATTGGATCTCGCTGCATGAGATTGTAGCCACTGGCGATGATATTGGTAGCGTGAAGAGATTTTATAACGATGCAAATTTTCTTCGGAAAAAAAAAATGATGAAAAACAACAGGACGAAGTGAAGTGAACATTGGGCCGAACTGGTAACTTTTTTTTGAATGTATACTGGATTTGCAGCAGTGAACAAGGGACTGCGCCAAAAAAAAACTAAATTTTTAACAAGGGCCATTACGAAGACTTATTGCTGGGCAATCGTGTCGAATATCTTGTTGTTTTAAGGGCGATTTTTGTCAGCGTTAACAAGGTCGTTTATTTTGTAACTGAATTTTTATCATTCGAAAGATGTCGATTTTGTAACAACAAAAACAATGGGTAGGTAGGTACTTCTTATGAAGTATCAGCATCAAGGTTCGGGAGAAGCAGGAAAAACAAATTTCCACGACAGAGAGCAAGCAACTACGGTTTCTGAAGCACTAATGGCTGAAACACAAACACACCTTAGCTTCGACTTCTGCGTTGCGATGCGCAGATGTACCCACTTCGAGTTTGCTTTGAATGACATTTCTCCCTAAATAATCATCATCCCTCCAAAAACAAATTTTTTTTGTCTGTTCACTTTTTTTTTACAACTGTTGAGCTCTTTGACAAAGCAAATATTCTGCATATTTGAACTAGAGCTTCCGTTTGGGGTCACATTACGTAACATTACGTAGGAAACGTGAGGTCAAAGCTTCATTGTGAACCGTCTGTATAGAAGTTTGTCGCGCTTTCTTCCAGAGGCCCTCTTTCTTCCCAAAAGGATCTTGAAGGGATGGAAATATGGATGTTATTATCGAATACCATTTTTGGGGTGGTATAGTCTAAGCGATCTGGGATAGATCTAAAATTGTCTTAGAGAGTAGTATTAGATACCGGTGTTGTTACTGATCCATTGAGAGGTGTCTCTAAGCCTCACGCATGAGTTGTCTACCACCATTTTGAAGAAGAGGTTTTAGGTTTAGAAGAACTTATAAAGCTGTTGTTGGTGTTGAGCGAAGTGCTCCCGTGATGCACATACCTGTTGACCGCTGGACTTTAATGAGTTTATTCAAATTTACAATCTTGTCCGGTGCGGTACGACAAGTTCATAAATGATTATCGGTCTGATTATGGAAGTGTATAGCCAGTAGGTTATTTTTGGGCAGAAGCCCCATTTTGAGCCTATGGCCTTCTTGCATCTAAAGAGTGCTACAGAAGCCTTCTTTACTCTTTCAATATTCGCTTTCTAATTTAGTTTTTTTTTCTAAAATGAGGCCTAAATATTAGGCTTGGTCAGAAAAGCTTAGGGGTAGTCCTTTTATCGTGGGCTACTAGTTCCGTTTTATGTGGATTGACGTCCAAGCCACAATGCTTTGCCCAATTGGTTAGCCTGTCTGAGCTTGTGGGAGTTTCGAGAGAGCTTGAGGCTGTTTCCCCAGATACAGACATTTAACTTTGTCGGCATAGGCATTCACGTTGAAACCCTCTGCTTCCAATGATGCTAGGAGGTCGTTTATACTACCATATGTTCCATAAATAAGGCGAAAGGACCCCAACTTGGGGGGTACCTCGATTCACCGATCTGATGATACTAAAACTCCTCCTATTGAGCATGAGACAGCTACCCCAGTTTTTAATCGTCCAAATTTTTATCGGCTGATGCTACTGAGGCAAAGTAAATGAAAGATGATACCTACATCTTTGAATTTCTAGTTCGATCTAGATAAATGAGGATTGTAGAGCAGCACGGTCCATTGTGTGGATTGTTTCATGTTCAAACAGTTTGATAGAACTTTTGCTCTTGTTCTGGTCCTCGCACTCTATTTCTCTCTATTCCACAGATAATCTTTTTTTCCAGGCTAAGTAATTTTGTATGTGAAACTTCTTTTCCCCTCCTTTAAGGTTATTATAATCCTTTTCGCGTGACGGTGCCGTTCCATTCATTGCTTATGTCCTACGTGCAAATCGGTTTTCCAACCCATGAAGCGACCGTCCTCAAATCTTTCGTCCTATTGCGGTTGAGTTTGAAGACAAAGGCTATGTATCTGCATCATGAGCAATGTTCCTAAGTCAAATTGAGAGTGATTCTACTTCAGGGGTGTCCATTCAAAAGCTTGAAACTCAACATCTCCTCCCCGAGACTGTTTCTGACTTTTCCAAGTTGCTACTTAAGGGTGGTCCTAATTGTTCAGCTCTTTGTTTTTATGATCTACATGGGACTTGAGTGGGTTGTTATCATCAATCATCATCATCATCACAGAAGGAACAATGAAACACGAAAAAGAGGATCACAAATTGATTTTTAGTTTTAAAAATTTATCTCAGATTCGGGAGTCCCTTAAATCTAAATCGAGACTAACTTCCTTATTGTGTGTCCTACATTTTGTTTAAAAATGAGGTGAACAAGATCTCAGAGTAAAAGTTGAATTGTTAACAAAGTGGTAAGCAAGTAATAGCGTGATTACTGCCACACACATACATTTCCAATAATCTCTGCAACCAATCTCGCTACAATTAATCATTGCGCATAAATAAATCCATTAAAAGCTTTATTTTGCAAAATCCCACAAAAAAGAAGAAAACCATAAAACGCCCTCTCAACACTGCTGTGATCCAGATACATGAGCTCAACTGGTACTTCGATTATTCCGAGAAAGTAGGTAGGTTCGTATTTCGTACCCAAGTAGAAACAAAAAGAAGAGCAAAAACCCTTAAATAAATTGAAAATTTATGAATGGGATAACCTGGGTGATTCATAATTTATATATTTCACGGAATGAGGAACTATCTTTGCCATAGTGCACCCAACTCAAAAACACACACACACACTCCTATAAAAATCTATGTTACGTTATCTAGACTTCAAGGAAAATATAAAATACTGCCAGTGGTAACAGCGTGCACTATTACTCACAACAGAAACATTTTTTTGCTTTCTTGAAAACTTTTAACAAAAGAAAAAAGCTCGCTGTAAAAAGTGAAAATAGTCTCAAGTCAGTCGACACCGCCAATCACGGCGTAAAACACTAAAAGAATAAATCAAAATCTGGTTATTGTCTTCTCGTCTAGTCCTTTGTCCCTCCCTTCGATATAAAACGACACTGCAGGAAGCATCGCTCGGAATTCGATTTTTCCTTAAGTCGACCGACCCAAACTGCGCCAGCCCAGCTTATCTTACATCACCATCATCATCATCATCATCTCAGCATCATTGGAGAGCTGTGGTTTGGCTTTTATCCCAGCGATATGATGTGAACACGATCTTAGATAAAAATCGAAAACTATGACTCCGAGGACGATTACGCTTTTCTAGCCACAAAACTCGCAAGCAACGTTGTTGTCGTCTTGGTTGTCGTATTGTCCCTCGCAAACTGGGTCAGTAGAAGAATGGAAGTCTCAGCCATCATCATGGAGAGCACAGAGACAGAGACATACAACAAAATTAGGAGAAAACTGCTACAAAGGAGTCTTGTGTCCTACAATCCTACAAAACTGTTTTTGCTGCAAAACGTTTTCGATTTCAACAAAGTTGACAATGGGACATGACAGTCACACATGAGCTCGAGCACATGACTCACAACATTTGTATACAAAAAGCGACAACCCCTCTCCTTGAAGACTTACCCATGTTAAGTATTTGTTTTCTAGGCCTTGTCTCAAGATCGATGAGATTTGAGATGAGAAATCAGATCAAGATCCCGATTGAACCTTAAGATATGAAGAGAGAGAAAGTGGAGCAAATGGCAACTGTCAATTGCCAAATGATAAATTGACAAGACACAAGAGTGATCCTAACCCAAACATCTGCAACACGAAATAGACTTTTGCAATCTTCCTCTCAATTGTAACCCTTTTTTGGAGGGCAAAGCATATATTCACCATTTTCATAGAGTGAAGATTCAAACAAAGAAAACTGTGAACCCTTGTGCTCATTTGTTCGAAACGTTGTTCCTCGTGGTGTAACCGTGCCCCCATATCGCCATCGTCGTCGTTTTCGCTAGCTTCCTTAGTAGAAAATTTTGGTGGCGCGTCTGTCGGCGCAGTGAGAAACACACGAGCAATTCGTTTACAATAAAATGCTTGTGACCAGAGCACAGCACGATGCCATTATCGGACAATGGCATCTGAAATTTGTCTCACGCCTTCAGTATGGCTTATATTTACTTAACGGAACATCGGGGAGGTGGCGCACGGTATTGGCGCCCTAGCGGGCAAGCTGTGTTGCGCTTCGATGCCTCCCAACTCGCTTCTGTTCTCACTTTGGATGCAAAATGTTTTGTTTAGATAAATTTGACTTCTGTTTCGGTGTTCAGTGTTCATGTGGTGAAGAGAGCTCCCTATTTGGGGACAAGATTGAGGATTTTTGTTGTTGTTTCGCTTTCAGCGGAAAAGGAGAGCTGAGGGGTGTATTTATGAGTTTGGCAAAAATGGTTGGGTGAAAATTTATTCACAATTGGTCAGCAAACTTTCACACTCTTTTTTTCTACTGCAGAAACAGAGCGTCCGTCGATGTCGGTCGCGGTCCCAGCAACGAAAGGAAATGAGGTAGTTTTAGGGTACAATGACTGGACACTGGACAAAGCTGCATAAAGTCCGTTCGAGTGTGGGAATATGCGCTGAGTATATTATTTGTTCTGTCATCATTTCCCTTTTAGTTTCGTTGAATTTTGACGTGCTCATTAGATGGCGTGCACGGTCGTCGTCGAAAGTGAGACAGCATCCAAAAGCCATAAATGGGGTGACAGGTTAAAAAGAGATCTAGATTGGAAAATGTCAACGACCATACGGGACTTTAAAGATGAAGTATGAGTATATTTCGTGTCTTTCTTGCTGACACCAAGTTTGATAAATTTTGTATTTTCCTTTCAAATTTGAAGTTGAAGTTGAATGAAATTAAATTGAATTGAATCGATTAAAAGTTAATAGAAAAGACATTTAGAGAAAAATTTAATAAGATTGAATGGAATTGAATGAAATTAAAATTGAATTGAATGGAATTGAACTGAATTGAATTAGTTTAAAGTTGATAGAAATTAAATTTTGAGCAAAATTGAATACGATTGAATTGAATTGAAGGAAATTGAATTGAATAGAGTTGAATTTTCCCAACAAAAAATAAAATTATTAAACAAATATAAATCAAATTCCCATCTTACCGAAAATGAAAGTCCACAAACTAAAGTGAAGATAAATCTGTGAAAGCCAAATTGATACTGTTCACATATTCACTTTACGAAAAGTGAAAAATTAGGTTAACTTTCGAAAAATGTCGCTTCCATATTATAACACTTATCCACCGACTACATCGCACAGCCCCAATTTATCCTCTCTCATTGTAGACCAGACACCACAAACCAATGTCAACCACGCCAAAACTTCATTATTAATTACTCCCTAATTGGCTTTCTATAGCAAAGTGCAGGAGTTCGTAAAACCAGTCCGTGTGAACAAGTAGCTCCATAAAAGATAAATACCACAAACCACCTGAATGCTAGTCACTCCACCCTCTCAGTAGTTCACACTTTCATTCAATTAACTAATCCAACTCTCCATATCGTCATCTGTGAAATGTAAACGATGCTTATTATTATCAGAAGCACTGGCCACCATATTTCCCCACACAAAATGCGAAACGTCACACCACAGATTATTAAATCTACACTAGTACCGACCTTATTGGATGTAAATTAAATCCGATTATAGGCGCTGCATGCAAGCTGGTCGTTGTTGGAACTAAATCTACTTGCTACTGCTGCTTTCTGCCAGTTAAATTGATTGCATTAGCCAATAATTCAGTATGTAGCTAGGGATTATTTTGTTCACAGTAATGCACTGAAGATGGAGAAAAGGTGAATTCATATGGTAAGGTAGTTTGCTATCTGTCAAATTATTTGAACGACATCTGTCAAAATTATTTCAAAATGGTGAATTTAAATTTAAGTTATAGACCACCGGCGGGAAACGTCAAACGAGCTGACGTCTTAGCTGTCATTTACTCGTGGAGGGCAAACAACTGCAATTTCTATTAAAAAGCGCCAAGAAAGATTGTAAATTGCTGTTTTTATTCAATAAATATAAAGTTTAAATTGTTCAAACAAAAAGTTTAGTGTGTTGTATTGTGTTAGTTAATACTTTTTTAAGTTTTTGTGTAAAAAATTGTGTAAAATGCCTTCTACGTGCTGTGTTTTTGGTTGTTCCACAAGAGGAAACCGAGACCACACGTTAAAGTTTTTTCGCTTCCCGGCCATTCACCAAAACCCAGCCAAATTCAAAACCTCTAAGGAAAGGAGGAGAGCATGGCTTCATGCTATTAAGAGGAAAGATTTCAAGGAACACTCACTTCCTTACACGAGAATATGTTCCCAACATTTTGTCACAGGTAAGTTGGTATTTATATTTCAATCTACAACACCCAACCAACATGCAACTCGCTCACGTCGTAGAAATGAGCCGAAAGATTTCCGCAAAGCAAATTCTTATGTATTTTTTTGTTTTAGAATCGACATCGATGAAGACAAGCCCAAGAAAAGAGGACCGGGAAAAGCAAATAGATTCGAGGAAGCCGAGGACGATGATGAGAAGGTTAGTCGAGCAAAACAATCGAAAGCAGATAAAACCCAAAACGTCGATGATGATTCTTCAGGCGATGATAATGGAGTAGGTTGCCAAGAATTCTATAAAAATCAGTTACTTTATTTATCTATTTCTTGCAGAAGAAGTTCAAAATGTGTTCAAAGTCTACGGCATCACGGTGGATCCGCGGCATTTGTTGCTAATCGCTGATTACATGACCTTTGATGGAACCTTCAGACCGTTGAGTCGCAAGGGAATGGATTCATCTTCGTCACCACTGCAGCAGATATCATTCGAATCGTGCCTGCAGTTCTTGAAAGCAGCCACCGTAGCTGGACGATCGGATGATTTTAATTCACCTTCCAGTCAAATTATTGTCGGATTACCGGTTAAAAACGGAACGGGCTGTTTTGACCTGCGGTGGAATTTTACGAATAAATAGACGGTATCGAGAGAGTGACCACTTTGTGTACATAAAATTTGTTTTTAATAAAAGAATTTGTAATAAATGCTATTCCGACTCTTCGGAGCTGTCTGAGTAAGCTGAAAGAAGTGATAGACCTCCTGGAGTTTTGGTCGACGTTGAGGTACATTGTGTCTTCGGCTTTTGCAGGTGGGGCTTCCTTCTCGCGAGGCTTGACTAGCACAAGGGGCTGTTTTCGCTTGACTACCAGACCTTTCAGTGATGAGCTGCTCTTTGCAGCGAAACTTGCTTGATAATTTCTTCAACGACAATGTTCTTTCCCTCAACTGATTTGTTTTTGAAATTTACACTCCTGGAATGATAGAACTTAAATCTGATTATGATCTTGTTTGAGAACGAAAGGAAACTCACTTAATAAATTCTTCGTCTTCTCGTTCCTGCCTCTCGACACGTTCCTTATTCCAGACACTGCTCCGTGCACCTGAGGAGGTAGCGATCTTTGGCGGCAATCCTGGCGACTTTTCAATGTGCTCCTTCCTCCGTTGTTGGTCCAATCCCTTCGCGTACCCTGAAATTTCCATTTTCTCAAAAAAAAAAACTGTATTAGAAAACTTATTTTATTAAATATCAAGGAAAATTACCAAATTTTGTCCAAATTCAATACAAATTGCGCTCTGTTTGCCCTCCACGACCGAAAAATGACATTTGGTATTTGACAGCTGTCAAAAGGGAAAAAGCACTATTGCAGTGTGGTGAATTTAGTTTGGACTGTCAAACTTGATAAACATGGTGAATTTAATGTCTGGCTGTCAAATGATTTCTCTATGGTGAGTTTGAAAAGTCAATTTTCTTTCAAATCTTTTCATCTCTTTACTTTGCTCAAATACTTTTGAGTGAACTCTGCAAGGAAGTGTAAATTAATCCACATGAAATTTTGAAAATAACCAAATCTAAGAAACTCGTGAAATTCACCTCAACCATTGAAGCGATTTAATTCACACAAAATCTGCTAAACTAGCCATGGTCCATGACCAACATGTGTTCCCGGTCTGGTTAAATCAAATGTTTGGCTGCCGCGCTGCTCTTCGATTGCTGAAGATTGCCGGCTAACCGAATCCAGACCGGTCGTCGTTTTCGTCGCGCTAGCCTTGCAAATCCTCTATACACAGTCGTTGAGCGCTTAGGTAATTGCGTCTTAAGTGCAATTAATTTGAACACTGATTTGGTGGACGCTTTGAACCGGTACTGCCATATATTGCTGGCCGTCCGATACAAACCGGAGAAGACTTTGTTTATCGAGTCTCGAGCTCTGAAGTGGTAAGTTAGTAAGAAAAAAAAGGAATTTTCCGTGATTTATCGTCAAACTCCGACCTGGGGCAGTCGATATCTCTTAATATCTTCCGAAAGGGGATTTGCCTTTGGTGCGCATCATCTTTTTTTTCGACATCGATTAGAAGTGACTAATGGTGGAGTCGATAGTTGTTTAGCATGGTTGGGATTTTAATCGTTATATGGTAGAAGGCAACAACAACAACTGACTTTGGATGGTTTTAGACACAATGGTGTGGTCAACATACTTTGTGAACGCTTTTTGTGGCTTCACGTGCATATTTCTCCACAGCACTGTTAAATTGCATGAAACGCTCTTGTAACATGGATGAAAGTACCAAGATTACTGTTTCAAGTGCGCTTATAATGTTACACCAACACAAACAACAAATTATGAAATATGGGTGATTACAAAAAAATTTGTAGAAATTATAATTATTGGTGATTTCGGTTATGTTCACATCGATTGGATGATTGGATGGATTTTAACACTCAAGCGCTTTTTAAATGGATTTTTATTCGTTATTGTGATGCATCCGACCATAAATATTATTATGACGAGTAATTTCCTTGCGTTGTGTTGTTTTTTCTTTTAGGAAGTAAAATCGAAACGCCATCGATAAAGGAGATTAGATTATTCCAGTTTCCTTAAAACTAGCATGCAAACACCTGTGAGTCATAAAGTCAATAGGGTACTTAAACACGCTATTTGGTTACTCCTAGGTAGACATAAGCAAATAAAAGTTTTATGTATATGGATAATGGACCACACCGAATGGTCAATATAATGCACTGGCAGACAGGATGACTTTCAAATCGTACGGTAAAGTGCTGGAAAAACAAGTCGTAAATGTGCCATAAAGTGACGATTGAGAGTAGCAGCACTTTTTTCAATTTTAAAGCTTTTATGGAATGTACTCTATCAAAAAATTGCTGTTTTACGGATCCGAAACGGTGAGATTAGCGTGTCCTTGCTTTAATGGTGAGCTTATGATTTTTATTCGCACAAGTATACAAATGAAAAGGGGGTGTCAGAGTGGAAGTAAGTAGAATCAATAATTTCTCTCAAAACATTTTATTTGCCTTTCAAATTTGAAGTTTGAATTGAATGAAATTGAACTGAATTGAATTAATTTAAAGTTAATAAAAGTGAAATTTAGAGCAAAATTTGATATGATTGAATTTAATTGAATGCAATTGAATTAAATTGAATGGAGTTGAATTGCACCAACAAGAAAATAAAATAAATAAGAAAAGGCCCCTTGGCCTTTCTAATCCATAATTCTTCAAATTCCTATCTTATTGAAAATGAAAGCTCGGACCAGGGCCTCATCCAACAAACGTCTCCAGCCAGCTCGCTACCTAGCTAGCTGTCTCCAGTTTTGCACGCCCAGTTGGTTCAGGTCCTCTACCACCAGTGAGGTCCACCTGAGTCACAGTCTTTCTCTTCTGCGAAGTCCTTCCGGGTTGCATTCGAAGGCTTTACCACAGCCGGAGCATTGTTTTCAATTCACTCTACATGACCCAAGTATATAAGTCATTGGACCTTAACTTTTCTGGCTAGGTCAGTGTCGCTAAACAGCTCGTAAAGTTCTTGATTGAATCTTTGTCTCCATTCTCCCTTTATGCAGACAGGACCAAAAATCACTCGAAGAATTTTTCTCTCGATGCAGCCCAAAGCGTTTTCATCGGATGATGTCATGGTGCAT
Organism: Sphaerophoria taeniata; assembly: GCA_943590905.1. Lineage (NCBI taxonomy): Eukaryota > Metazoa > Arthropoda > Insecta > Diptera > Syrphidae > Sphaerophoria > Sphaerophoria taeniata. The sequence goes on from OX016541.1 coordinate 152,369,979, forward strand.
GTCTCTGCACCACACATTTGGACCGGGATGATGAGGGTTTTGTACAGTGACACTTTAGTTGTTCAAGAGAGGACTTTACTACTCAATTACCTTCTAAGCCCTAAGAAGCAGCGATTTGTAAGAGTGATTGTTTGTTTGATTTTAGCGCTGGTGTTGTTGTTCCAGGTAGACAAAGCCCGAGGGAATTGGTAGTCTGTTTCACCCAAATTGAATGGTTTTGAATAGCTCACAGAATTTTGCTCGTCATCGCCATTACAGCTTGGAAAAGTGGTCTCTCCACATCCTCAGCACTAACTGTGGTTCTACTACGATGTTCCCATGATTATCTCTACAGGCTTCGGTATATAAGCCCTGTTGGTTTATTTTACCTTTTTGTAAAACTTTCGAACCTCGTTCCTGTTGTGACATCCCTCTGTCTCCTCGATCGCATGCTTCTCAAGCTCCCTTTTTTCTTTCTGAGAAGTTTGTGCTTATCTCTCCTTTTTTGCTCGTAGAGTTCATGAGCTGCTCGTGTCCTTCTTTGCAGCGCCTCCGCTTTATACGCCTCTTCTTTATGTGCATGTGCTCGCCAGTACTCATCGTCAAATCAGGAGGGGTTTCTTTGTGGTGGCCGTGTAAGCCCTAGCAGTTCAGAGGCTGCATCTCTGATGGCTGCTTGGCACTGTTGCCACTGGTCCTCTACATTTTGTGCTGGCAGCAAAGGACTTCTAAGCAATCTCTTGCAATTGTAGCCGTTTGACGTCGAATTTTCTCCTTGCATTTTTCCTTAAATGACAATTTACATTATCGTAGTACGGTTAGTGAACGTGTTTCTCACTCTAAGTTGCAAATACACCAGCGTCTCTTAAGAATTGACAAGATGAAGACAAACGCAAACAAAACGTGACCTGATTTGTCTATATCACCTTAAGTAATTGGGAAAGTCTTTCATCATATGCTTTCAACTTAGCTTACATAAGTGTTTTCTTTAAAAATCTTATACAGACAACCAAAACATGCTAAGAGCAATCTGGAATTCGCCAACATCGTTTCAGCAATCCAAATTGCAACGAGGATATGAGGATATGTCTTGTTTACCGCATTGTCGTTAAAAATGAACAGCAACAAACAAAATTGATAATAAAAATGTTTGTTTCTTCAGAATTGAATAAAAACATGCAACATCCCCAGAAGTCAAATGCTTAACCTTGTTGCAACAAAAAGACAAACAAAAATCATGCAAACAAGTCTTATGTGGTTGAACCGATTTGTAAACCCACCGTAACGAGTATATCCTCAAATTCACATCTTTTTGTTCGTCTTCCAAAAAAAAAAAAAATGCCATCATCATATGAATCCATAAACACCAGCCAACATCATGTTTTGCGTAAAAACTACAAACTACTAAAGTTCATCCTTCCCCCGTGTTGACTTTTGGAATATGGAGATGAGCTCGCGACAAAGAAACCTTCGCCATCATGATGGTATCCCGAAGTCCTCCAAGAAAATATAGAAGACAGAAAAAAATAGAAGATAAAGAAGAAGCAGACAAAAAAAATAGAGAAGCTTAATAAAGATCAAGTTATGCAATTTGGCCACCCGATAGGTGTATGAAAATGCACTTTCCCTAGATTAGCATAATCGTGCATAGCCTCAGTAGAAATGAAAATCTCAAGCTCAATGGGAGATGAATAAAGGAAAAATGTTAACAGTTTTCTATAGTTTAAGCCAGGCGACGCGACTTGATCGCGCATATTGGCGCATCCGCGATTGAGCAGAAGAGGGATGTCAGAAAACCCTCAAGAGAACACCATAAAAAAAAACATCAAAACTACATGGAAAAACTGCCACAAAACAGCCAAACACTGATCTCTTCCTCATTTTCTCACAGAAAGACAGCACTAGTGACGCGATTTGCAAGCGCAAGTCAACCAAAATGTTGCCAACAAAATTGTTACTAACAACTAAGCAGAAGCAGCATAGTGGCAGTGGCAGTGTGGCGATTTCTCGCATTTTGAGTGAAGTCGAAGAGGCTCTGGCTGGATGCCAATAATGATGGTGACGGTTTGCATGCGAAAAATTATGGAAAAGCAATTTCGCACGCTTTGCCGAAAACCAAATGCAGGGCTAAAAAAAAAAAATTGCGACCATAGAGAGCGCTACAGGAGGATTTAATGGCAATGAGTTTTTCCTTTTTCGTGTTGCAAGTTAAGATTCTAGTTTTGGATAAACAAATAAGTCGCATCATCATCGCATCGCGTCGCAAAGAGGAAGGGGGCCTATTTTGCTTTTTCGATGAAGGAAGTTAGGGCCAAATTGTCACGTTTTGGACTTTTCTGCAAAATTGGGTTCAATTTGAGTTTATGGTCTATCGTCATGTGAATTGAACGTGTGATTTGGACAATCTACAAGGATTGCGTAAGATCTTGTAAATTGACAAAAAGAAAAGGACGAAGAGGAGGAAAACTATCAAGCTGCAGTCTTTGCGAAGTTTGCAAAGTGGTCTTTTCATTTTGCAGACTCAATTTCCAATGGAAATGAGGACGGCATTTGGCAACACTGAAATACAAAATGTCAAGTTTTTGAAAATTCCTTCTTACAGAGTATTTTTGGAATTTAGTGAGCCTCTAAAGAAGAGAAAGACAAATTAACACTTCAAAACGCCTCCAAGCCTCAAATCCGATGGATTAACGATAATTGGGCATATTAAATTTCATCCACCCATTATCTGGTTTCAATATCACCTGCATGTCTGCTAAAAGTACACAATAATCATTTTTCACGTTCATAATCCTCCCTGTCACGTCTGTCGAATTTGCTAAACAAGCAACTAGCTGGCAAAACACACCACGCAAAACTGAAAAACAGCCCACAGAGAGTAGACGCGTTGCACGTTCCTTCACATCTGCGCAATCACAACTTCACAACACAACTTGTGTGTAAGTGGTGTTGATTCGTTTTGCGTGGTCGTATCTCGAATTTAATTAGTTAAATAAGATTTTCAATGTCAATGTTCAATGCCCATTTCTGGATTGTAATAGAAAGTCTTTTTCACTTGCACTTTTCTATAATGCAGTTTTTTGTGCGCCATTCTGTCTGTCTGTCAGAAAAGCTTACACGCTGCCGGCAGCAGCACTGACATTCGCGTGGCGCACAATTATTCAAATCGCTTTATCCTCGAAGAGAGAAACACTTTTATGTTCGCAGGGTTTTCGCACACAGTGCGCAATCGGCATTTCGCATCGTGTGCATGTCGCAGTGCGGTAATTCGAACCTCAATCAGAAACACATTTACTAAACAAGTTGTAGTCGTTGATGGGAAAAAAGTCTCAAATGAAGACATGTACTAAATGACGTTTTAAAGAAAAATAATAACCGATTGAAGAGGAATTATGTAAAGTCTCTTTCTGCTGCACGTTTTTCGACAAAAATTACTGTCAAGAAGGTTAAGACAAATTTGTGAAAGAAATTTCGTTTGCCAGTGCAGGAGGAAATGGCTGCGTGTAAATTATTTCAACGAACGTCATGAATGTCAGTAATAAATCAACGCTTGATGGATAGCATCGCATCACTCTCACTGCCTCAAAGACAAACAATGGAAGCGTTAATCATTATGGCCAATCATACAAATTGCACCGCAGAATTGTGAACGTTTGGCAGCGTGAAATGAAATTCACCATCGATTTTATAGAAAAGCCTTGAGCAGGCTAATTCAATATATCAAAAGCATTTATCAGCTCATAATAATTTGTTGAAAAATCGTTTATTTACACTTAACTTTTTTTTCAAAAAAAAAAAGTACGCATACGCCACAGTGACCAGATGTGAAAATTGAGTAAATCAGTTAAAGATTGATAGGGCTCAACTTCTGAGAGTTCAATGATCCAAAACAACAAAATCTCTCAATCAAGATAACGCACAATGGTCTGCTCTGCATCAATAAACGACGATACTTATCTAAATTTTCTCCAACAACCAGAATCTTGATTTCCTTTCGCTATCACTTTGCACACAGACTTGCACACAAGAGTCTCCTTGATCTATAACACACAACAACGAAGAAGAAGGAGAGTATTGCTCGCTCCTGACTGCCAGCGGTGGTGGTAATAAAATCAACTGCTTCACTTTCATCTTCAACCATCGACCATGCGCGCCGAATGTGTTAACAAACTTCAAAGTCTTATCCACGAGCTATATTCTGGACTTAATTCAACAAAACAGCCCCCGTAACACAAGTTTATAGTTTGCACCGTAAAACATTCAATTTCTTCAACAAATCACGGCAAGTCATCAAGATTACGAGAAAGAAAAAAATCGCTCACTTGCGTGATAGTAGTTGTAGACTATTTTTGACCAAATACGGATTCCAGGTTAAGAGCAATTGTGGTCGATTTGTTATTTCAAGAGCAAAGAAAGTAAACATGCATTTTGGGATAAAATACTTTCGCACTGTTTTCGGTTTATGTTATATGGAAATATGTACCGCAAGGCTAATGCTTAACGACCGTCGTCGTCGGTCGTCATCGTCGTCGATAGTGTTTATCCACCTCCAACTTCAGCAGTCGCCGCCACCGCCTTCGCGATGTTAAGCGTTTTGCATACAACACAGAAAAAAAATCACAAGCTCAAGCACAAGCGAGAAGGTAATTGATGCTCTCGAAAAGCCACCGTACCAGTTCTTTGGGGGAATTTATCTATCCATTGTTTTGGCTACTGGTAAAAATGAAATTGAAAACCGATCTTATCAGTTCGGTTTGGCAAGGAATGAGTTTATCGCTGAGGCTGAATTTTCGAGGGCGGCTGGTAAAAAAGGGGAGGAATAGATGTTAACTCGGAGATTTAATTTTAACTGGTTGCAAAGGAGAGGTGGTGCATGTTTGCTTTAAAAGACAGCAAGAACATGTTTTTCAATTTGTTTCTCCTTTTTGTGTGCTTCCAGAACTCTAGGCGTGAATAATTATTCAAAACCGATTTGTCGAATGCAGGTGCCATCAATAGCTAGAAGAGGCAGCGAGGGTAGACAGCGTCCAAATCCACATCTCATTCACAGATTTTTGCTTGAAGCCCAAAGTCAAAATCACCGACAGTTTTCGATTCTAATAAGATAAAAATTTGCGGTAGAATCAATTTCAATGAAGTGGTATTTCGAGACTTTAAGAGTCGAAAACCGTATCAGATCGTACTTACTTACTTATGGTGGCGTTACAGTCCAGCTCGGACCAGGGCCTCATCCAAAAAGCGTTTCCCAGCCAACTCGGTCCCTAGCTAGCTGTCTCTAGTTTCACCCGCCAAGTTAGTTCCATTCGCTTTACGTGACTCAGCCATCTAAGTCGATGGACCCTAACTTTTCTGGCTAGGTCAGTGTCTCCAGTGATGATAAATTCGAGACATGCAACTGAAAATTGTGCCATAAAATTAGTTGACAAGTGAAATCAGTTCAAGAAAATCTTAACAAGCCCAAAACTCTTTAACTTTCGTAGATTAAAAAGTCTGCTTCTGCTGATAAAAGGTTTCTCCAACCCAGCCTCACCCTAAAATCCATACACCGTCGCGTCACTTTGTCCACTTTAACATAATTCTCGTCTAAATATCACTTAATGTCCAAAAGACAAGCCAAACCGACCCATAAAGTGATGCACAGCTTCTGGAAAAATATTTGTTTAACTTTCATTGAAACTCCAACAACTCCTCCAAATATCAAAGACTCTAAGAAGGTTAGCTTGTTAAAAAGTCTGGTCAATGTCTCGACATCCCACATGCGAGAATCACAAACAAAAAAACTGACTGCCGACACAACGACGACGATGAATAACGACACGCCAACAAAACGGGATGCAATGACACTGCCATTGGCAAACAGCATCAACATCAACATCGCATTTCCATCAACAACAAACTTAACTGACCTAGGTCCGATATATGTTGTCGTATACTTTGTTGTGTGCCAAGTTGTGTTTGAACAAAAGACGCTCGAGATGACCTCAATTTCTACCCCGGAGTCGTGCAGGTATTTTTGCTGCTGGACAAATGTGTGCAACAGTTGATGCGCGTTTGGAAAAGCGATTAAAACACGTTGACCATTCTTGACATTGCAAATTGTAACCATGGTCATTGTGAATTAAATTGAAGAAGATTCTTGTGCCGTTCGAAATTCCAAATTCCAACTTTTAACCTTCCCTGCTGCAAGGAGCCCGGCAAGAGAGAGAAAATGATAGTTTGGCCTCTCCCCATCACTTTGGAACTATTAATTATAAAATCACTCGCGCAACGCTAGTGGCGTCGCGTCGTAGTCTTTTCGTGTTCTGCTAGTGCGCGCAATACGCGCCAGTTGTACACATGTCCCAACATATGTTACGACGATGACTCCCGACACACGGTCATCGAGCAAGAGTCATGTCCATTTGAGAGTTATGACGGAGAATAAAGAACACGCGACATGAAAATATACTCCCTGACCATCCTTGAGTGGAAATCACAGGAATGCTTAGTCGTGCTTGAGGGGAAAATACTTGGGCGCACCCGAAAGTGGATGTTGCTATGGCCATTCCAGCGGGCCACACAAATTTAGCCACGCACTTGGTTTCATCCTTTTCTAAGAAACACAAATGCGAATTTCTTGCGTGACTCTTGCGAAGTTAATTAATGGCCATTATTAACGACCTGAGCTTGGCCCTCCTTTTCATTACAAATTGTCGATGGAGGCATGCGTCGTCGGTCGCTTCGGTTAGCTACTAATTAAAATCAACATTGCTGCCCTGCTTCGGCGAAAGAAGATGGCTTAGAAGTTAGCACAACCTACAGGTCGATAAAACGAAACGATCGGTTTTGAGAAAGGAGAAGGTTCCACTGCAAATTCTTTGTCGAGTGGGTGGATCAGCTGCAGCACCGACGACGACGACGTGACGTATGATACATAACGTGATGCTCACCTGTTGTTGTTTTGGTCGCCGGATGAGCAGCAGCAGCATCTACCTGCTCGTCAGCTCCATCATCATCCATTTGGTTGTTTAAACATGAAATTAATTTGCAACACACGCTGAACGAAGGACCGAAATCGATAGTGATAGGATAGCAAAGCTATGATGATGCGATGGCGTTGGTGATGGCAATGGCGATTGCGATGGCGATGGATGTGGAATTGTAATCGGTTATATGAGAAGATCGAGTCGTCTTTTACAAATTTCTGCTAGAGAATGGAAATTTTCTTCCGTCCTTCGTCTACATCATCTGACAGACAAACGGCCGACAAGCAGTAACCGTTTTAGGTTGAGCAGATACTTTAACGCTTCCTAGTGGCTGCTATCGTGCCAAAAGATTATGTGAAGAAGACGTTAGGTCAAAGTAAAAGTACTTCTTGAATACTGATATTTCGGGCTCATCCTAAACCCCCTTCTGCTCACTGACGTTTGCTGCGTGAAGGTGGGTGTCGTGAGTGAATATTTTCCAAAGCAATCTATGCATCAATATCTTCGGATAATGGATTGTTGGTTGTAGCTTCTTCTTTGGCTTTGTAAAAATTTGTTATTGGAAGGGCAAACGGATTGTAGACTTTATGTTGCTGTTGCTGTCGTGCACGCAACTGTGCGGAAGTTCGTAGGAAATTATGTGTACCCGACCGACAAATCGAGAGGTCTTGAAGGAAGCAATTCGCATTTTATTCACTTATTGGCATGGCCTTCGAACTTTTTTGAAAGTTTTGATGGCGAAATTGCAGCTTGTTCACAGCCTCAAACTGTCCCACAAACCCACCCAAACCCTTAACTTAATCTTAATCTAGAGACGAACAGCATCTAACATCAAACAAAGAACTCCTTACTGATAGCGACACATAACTCATTGAGAGACTTGACTAATCACAGGTCAGCAAACCGAAAAAATGAACCAACTTCAACACAATCTCAATATCGCACCACTCCTCAAATAATGTTTTACCTGGGCAGAAAATTGAACTCCATATTAGGATCGTGTTGCATGTTCCATGTTCCATGTTCAAATTGACATGAAGGTCATTTGTGTGTTCCCTTGATGTTGCAATAACTCTTCGAAACACAAACAAGAGATAGCCAAGGCTAGTGGCTGGCGCACGCCTTGTAAACTCATTTATTCTTGATTAAAAGTGGAACAAAGCCAGAACGATAGATCGCCGTCATATCGGATATCTGTGCGGAGTAATGCCAATTTGTCTGGACAGAGAGTTGTAAGCGAGGGAGGTTGTGACCGAATTTTCTTATGATTTCGCATTCGATTTGCTTGTCCTGTTCGGGTTTGTATTTCAGTACAAGATTGAACTCTAAATCAAAATGCAAATTCACCTTTCTCATACAAGTTCGGCCATAATCGGCCCTCATTCAACAAAATTGTTCAATCAATAATATCAATTGGGCCGTCACCACTGATCGTTCAGCGCAGCGCATGTAGTGTGACCCCTTTAAGCCGCCATGTCCAATGTGCGGCCGGTCACAACCATCATCATCGTCATACATAATCATCATCGGCATCATCCACATCGTGTGTCGAAAATGGAGGTCTGTAGGTAGGTGGTGCCGTTCCAGGTACATATCAATAAATTTTAACTTTAAATTGTAAATTTTCACATTCCTGAGCGCTTGCAAATAAGCGTCCGCGTGGCGATTGTGGCAGCATAAGCGCTGTCCGATCATTTGTCATCGGGCTTCTGCTGTGTCTTGTATGTGCACAGGCACACCAACCAAACTAAACAGAGAGTCTTCCTCATACCGCAAAAGAATTGATGATGTCCCGAGTAATGTGGTGTGTTCCTTTGGCGCTGTGTGAATTTAATTTATGCATCCTTGAGTTTTTTTTTTTCTTTTTGGATACTTTCACCTGCTTTAGCAAAATTTAATTTTTCATACAACATCGAACATCCAACAAGACTGATCCATGAATCATTGATTTACAAGAAAATCATTAAAATTATTCACAGTCCTTGTTCTTTGATCTGGCTTTATGGAATGGCCAAGACACACAAACACACAAATACAAGACTGATTGACGTTAAGGAGTATTTTTATGCTAACCCAACTGGCGTCCACAACGAACCATCATCGATGAGATGACACGAATGGCCATACAACGATTTATCATGTGATTTTTCAATTAGACTTGTCAGTGGGTCAATTTTAGAGGTCGTTAAAGGAGAATGCGCATACAAATTGTGGTTTTTCATAAAAGTGTCAAGAATTAACCTGATGGTTCTTGTCATTAATGTAAAATGGTGCTCACTGTCAGTTCTGTCAATGAGGCAATAATTTTATAGAAATTTCACAGCGAAAAGGTTAAGGAGATTGGAGAATGATGATGTGGAAAATATTGGTTTAAGCCGTTTTAGGGTCGGGGGTTAAATATATTAATTTTTTAGCCAGTCGAATTTTGGAAATTTCATTATCTTTCATCGTGTGGGGTCCAGAGAAGACACAGCGTTTATAAATTCGAGCGAAGTTTGATTTTTATTAAAAAAATAAGAAACAACGATTGATGCGACCTCCAAAAATGCAATTGCTTATGTTGAATTATTTGAACGAAGAATTTTAATGGTTCGTTCTCCATGATTCTCAGCGTTTTGTGTCTCATAAAATATCTGTTTTGAAAACAGGATGTGGCCTAGTTGAGGGCTGTTAGAAAAATCTTAGAACGTAACAATAACTTTGAATTACGAAAAGGATTAGATTCTCATGAAAAATGATAGAATTTCTTGCGGGAAAATGTTACGCGGGCTAAAAGGGTGCGGGAAAGTACTTTCCAGGATTTCGATTTCGAGCATCCGGAATGAATTTTTTGACAATGTCTTAAAGATTTTCTTAAAGTCGGTGGAATTCATTTCTTAAAGTAATACATTTTTGACAGGTTAAGGTCTACTTTAAACTTTTTAAGCTTCAACAACATTTTGAATTGAGGAGTTTTAAGTGCAAATCCACAGATATTGATCAACATGCCGCAACTACTTGGAGAATTTTCGCACGTATCGAAAAGTAAAGGTCAGTTCCATCACAAAAACAGTAAAAACCAGACCAAAAATCTTGTTATCTTTATTTTAATCTTAATCTTCAAGATCTTCAAAATCATGACTTGCCACTCCAATGTTGATAGCTTTGGTTCGTAAACAACAACTTTTAAAAAACCAAAAACAAAATCTCTCTTAAAATCCCAAAAATTCAATAAATAAATTGTAATTAAAGCCGACTTGCGTATGCAATTACTGTCACTTTCACAAAAGTTGAAAGCTCAATGAAAATATCCAAAAATGCGAATCCCGAAGGAGATGTTATCTTGAGCGACATTGGGTGGGCCCTTAATGCAAAAAAAAACCAGACTAAGAGAGTAAGAAAAATGTATCAACTTGTATCAGTGATTATTACAAGCGTCACTAATTGCTCAACTTAATCCTAAAGTGGCTCCACCAACAAAGCGAAAGGACCAGTCTCCACCACTCGGATTCTCAATTAATTTTCTGGCATCCCTGACTTGTGTGCGCACTGATTTATCTTCTGTGTTTTTTTTTCTGCGTTCTGAAACTCGTTCTCAGAGACACAGCACTCTTGAAGGACCTCCTGCGCCGATGGTCCGGTTTATATTTCGTATTCATAAAAAAATCACTTTCAGACATTGGTTGGTTTTCATTTAAATTCCGTTCAATCAAATTTTGAACAGATTTCCCATTTCGAAAGAAATTAGGTCATTGATTAAGATTTTTTTCTGCGCCTCTTGAACTTTATTAACTGCGCCGACGAAGTCACATCGGCTTCGGCACAAAAAAAGTTTCAATTTCGTCGATTCCCACATTAAGTGGAAGACTTCCGCATGTTACTGCATTGCATATCTCTGTGACTATTGTGTGCAACAAATTAGCCATTCGGTTTCAGGGGGGTTATGTTGGGCTTAGGCTTTTGTTGGGTTAGGCCCAGGTGTTAGCAACCAGCCACACCACAATATGGCTTAGCTATAGCCAAACACAATTGTGGTGCATAGTGCTACAGTGTGAACTTCTGTCAAAAGAGGTTGGATCAGTTGGCTTGCAAGGGTCAGCACGACACTGCATTAATTAGTTGTTTGGAAAAGTTCGTGGAAATTACTGTTTCTTTCTCTTTTTTGAGGGTGAATTGATCAGACTGCGAAAAGTGTCCCCAAATAGTGGGGAAACGGATAGCCAGGAGCCAACTGCATTGTATTTGAAGAAATAATGCTGCGGACAAAAGGGCAATGCATTGGGAACACGCCTGACTATTTGGCCTTTTCAATAAAAAAATGGAGAAAAAAACACTCGGTAAAAAGTAAAAGCAAGTAAACTGAACAATAAACTAAGGAAAAACTCTTTAAGGCGTTGTTATAGTCGTGTTCTGTCGATTATGTCAAATGCGTAAGCACTTTCTAGCTCCTGGAGCAATTTTCTAAGCGTTGTAAGGTTATAGTTACAGAAACTTTCCCATAAAAAATTTATCGGTCAATAAACCATCTTACAATGGTCAACTTTCTTGAACAAAAAGAAACACAAAACACGATAAATTTAAAATAAATCAAAACCTGTCAATTTTCCAGCAGATCAAAACACAAAAAGCACAAAAAAACTCACCACTGACACACCAACCCACAAAACTCTCCACACACTTGCTTTGACAGACAATCAACAACGCATCTACGCACAAAACCTGTGACAAATCGAAAGTAATTTACTTGTTCAATTAATTTATTCATAAAACATGCGTTAAATGTTTTCTCTATTAGGCCAAGCGACTAGCGACATCCGACACTTCAACACGTTTGCCTAATTGCCCCGTTTATATCAATGCATCTTTTTTGCTTGATTGTGCGGACATGCACATGTACCGACTGACCGACCGCACCAAAAGGATATCTGGCTATTACGCCAACAGCGTTTAACACACTTTCAATGGGCCTATTTTTGCCTCTGAGACAGGTACAAATTGCTATGGCAATTTAAAATTGCCCTCGATTTTTATGCATAAATTATGCGATGAATTCGCCCCAAAAACATGCCAGTAGGTCATCCATCATAATGCAAATAATGATCGATTATGTAAATGTCACATTTTGATCTCCTGAAGGGAAATTGTCGATCCCCTTTCCCCCAAACACTGAAGCAAACTGAGAATAGATTTAGAGGCTCAGCCCCATCTCTATCAGCAATTTCAATTAGCCTTGACAGGTGATGAATAGATCCGTACACACCGATCGGCTGATTCTTCTGATCTTGCAATTATGCCGCCCCTGATTATGGTCACGCAGTTGTCTCTCTCTCTTTATCTCTCTTTGAAGACGTCATTTAGTCTCTTAACCACTCACCTGCGCGCAACGATACCCAAAGAAGAGCAAAGACGATGTCGATCACTGATGCTGATGATGATGACGACGACGACGACGACGACGACACAGATGATCAGACAAGGTGTCAATCAAGTCGAAACGGTCCATCGATTATGGCAATGGAACTTTAATGATCCTGTCTGCGCGCGAACTCAAGCAAATGACTTTCGTTTTTCTGCTCCAACAAAATTGTCTCGTTTAATCAGGCTCGGATCAGATCATCGCAGTGCATCAATCGATCGGCAATAGATAGACATATACAGCCATCAATTTGATGTACTCTATGTACTCCCCCGACCCTTCAATCAGCCGACAACACACACTGGCTCGCTTAGGAAGAAGCAGTTTCACCCAATGCTCCATTGATGAAAATCGAAAGTTTTGTACATCACTTTCCGTCTTCGTTGGCTCGATGACAAGCTCAAGCGGTCGCTCACACAATCACCGACAATGAAAGTCAAACAATCTGGTGCATCAATTAAAAGTATGTCAACATGTGGAGATAATCAGAATATAACGCAAACATAATGGGGATTTTCGACTTTGCCGCATAAGTCGAGAGCAAGCAAGTCACTTGTACGCAGCGCCGCAACCGTGTGTCGTCGTCGTCACAGTGCAACTGCACACACAAAATGATTGATGGTCGACTGACAAAGTTGACTGACTCTAAAGGTGAATCCAGACGCCATCGGTCGGCCCATATTTGGCCGAGATAATGATGCAAAAACAAAAAGTCTACACACACCAAAAAAAAGGCACATTTCAATCAAAATTTCTTTCGCGGTTTCGAAGATCACTGCCTATCGTGATTGGGAATCTCTTTTGGCGGCGCAGTATAGGTACCTAGCGGGGATTTTGGATCTATGCAAGAGCTGCAACGGTGCATGGGAATGTCAATAGTTTTTGCCACTTTCTCAGGTTGATGTTTTATGTTTTTAATAAGTGGCACGCATTATAATAGTGCAAGTAAGCTGTAAGCACTCAAGACTCAAACGGTCGTGAAAGGGAAAACATTTCTGTATTGCTTTTACTCATTTTTTGATGAATAGACGCTGAACTTTCTTGTGGTTGTGATTTTTAGTTGTTATGCCTACTGGCAAGTCGTAAAGTGAATTTATTCTTTGAAGATCAATGGGACAAAATTAGTTTTTGAAAAGAAGTTTTGCCACAAATTGATTGAATGAAAGTGAAAATGTCATTAAAAACTGTAGACCGCAAAAGTTTATTGGTTGACGACAAACCCAGCGGGAGTGGTGTGTTGGTTAGAAAAAATTTGGAAGGCATTTGCGTTTATATGGAATGTTAGCATGAACTTTTTCACCCCAAAGTTTTCCCACAAGGCAAGCACCGATGACGTAATTTTTTGCCAATTTGCGATTCCATCACACAAGCTCGTGATGCATGTGCTACAAGACAGAACCATTCTGTGTGTTGACACTTTAATATCATCCCATCAAACTCAAACTCATACCAAAAACCTCTTAGAGTTAAGCTTGAGGCGACAATCTGGCACCTAATATAGTGCAACAAAGGAGTGGTTTCAACTACGAGTCATGAGAACCGTTCACAAGCGTATAAGCATTCAAAATAAAGAATTAACATAACACAGAGAATAACCGCTAAAGGGAACTTTACCTATTTTATTTGCTGTACAGTTACAAACTGTGATTCGTCACGAAATGCTAAACAACAACAACCCTCTACAAAATCAAAGGCACAAGCTCAAAGAGACCTTCGGTTATAAGCACCTGGTTAAAGAGTGGTTATAATCATGGTAAAGCATGCTTCAGAGAGATTGGTGATTGGAAATATCCAGAGATCTCAAGATATCTCTTCACTCAAATGCAATGACAATGAGTTGAACTCGTTACCCCTCGACAAAAAATAAGATCCTATCAAAGGTGTCCGTAAGCTAATTTTATTATTTCGCAGAGAACGATCGTTGATCGATTTTTATTTTAAAGGTGTGTGTGTCTTTTTTATGTGATGGCTTAAACCACAGAAAAAAAAGGCTTTGAGGGCAAAGTTATCTCTAAGTGGGTAGCAAGAGGATAGAGGTCATCAGTTCGATCAAAAAGGGTTAATGGCTTTTATGTGAGGTTTTTTGTGAGAATTGTTTGGGCTTCAGAAATTGGCAAATACAAATTTGTCTTTATGTTTTCGATTCACTGATTGAAATTGCCAAAAAGTGCTTTCCATTTGATGGGAGAGATGAAATTTCCAAATAAAGGTTCGCACATCAGCTCTTTCGTTTGACCAGCAAAACCAATTTCTTTTTTGATTTTCACACAGATTGAATTATTTTAAAACGGTTTTTGTTTTTTTACATGTTTTGCTTATCTATCATGTTGCTTATCCCAGATTTTGTAAATTCCACAGTGCCCTTAATCGCATTTCATCGCCTCACCACGCCGCTGTCTATGTTAAAAAAATGCAATCACATTCCAAACGTCAAAGAAACCGCTATTAATGTGGATCCGGCTATGAAAAACATAATCTCATTAATTATTCATTTAACTCCCTCCACTCCCTCCCCCATCAACACCCGATAACGAGATAAATGGACATGAAATTCAAATTACGTTTTCCGCACTTATGCCTATCAACAATGTAAGAAAGCTAAGGAAAGCCCATATTTGGATTGAAATTTTGTTGAAACTCAGCTAAGGGGTCCACAATGTACTAGCCACCATGGTACCAGGTCAAAAAAATGTGTTGATATTTTTGTTTGGGTAAAGTCTTACCGAAGGCGCACTCTGGCCGAACAAGGTAGTGATAAGTTCCTAGTGATGAGAAAATGGAATGAAAAAGGGAAACTGACAAGCATGAGAAATATTTTTGGCGTTTGTGTTTGCATCCCTGACACACAATAGGGTAAACATAGGATTTAAAACAAGCAGCATTGGTGGTTTGCTCGTTGAACCATTCGTCTTGTATGCCCAAGTCTACAGCAAAATAAAATTACCTCCCGTAGAGAAACTCAACACTCAAAAATTTCACATTTCTCTAATTGAAAACACTTTTTTTTCAATTAATCGATTGCCAGGCGTCGATTACACCTGCTGAGGAGATAGTTTTCCACAGAGCTTCCACATTGCATCATTACATAGCCCGCAGGATACATGCGTGATTGTTTTTATTTCTATCTGACTCCTTTAAAAGGAGTTGTTGAGCCAATGTTCATTTTAAAGAAGTTATAATTTGCATACAGTCGCTGGCAAATGTTGATTTCCGTGTCGAAAGCATTAATTTGCAGTTAACAATGACTATACCCACACGATCTTTGAATAGCACACCAAATCTAACAGTATACGAAGAAGCACATAAATAGCTTTAAATCCCCCGCGGTACGTATCTGTTTAACGTGTTCACTGCCCCTGCTAATAAATTTTATACCATTAATGAAAATTGAATTATACAAACGTACAGTTTTCACAGTAGGTACTCGAACTCCCGGCAGTCGTAATCTCTAAATCAGTTGCATGCTTACATATGATTGTTGCTGGTTTATTGCGAATGTCCTTGGGTGGATAACAACGCTTTATGTCTTGTACCAATTAGGTTTACGTTTTTGAGGTTTTCTTACATATAAATCGTGACTTTGCGAGAAAATTTACGACTTTTCTCGAAAATGAGGACGACATTTTTGGCATTCCTAAAGCACAGGGCTGCCATCGTACTCAATTCAGTAAAAAAAAATCATCTTATTCTAGATTTTCCTCAAGAATGCAAATGTGATGAACAATTCCAACACAAATGGCAACACTACAAAAAAGCAGGGCAATGTCCCTGGCTCACTCTTATGAAGTCATTTTCATTTAAGAAGAAACGGAGACGAACAACAATTGTACCTTCTAATGTCATCATCGCTTGAACTTTTCGGTCAGGATGTGGTGGTGGAGATAGCCAATAAACGGCAGCCAATTAGTTTTGTTGTTCTCTTGTACTATCAACACAGTGTTCCAAACAACGCGACACAAGTCACAAAATAATGTCCACTGATACGGCAATGGGTATGTTTCCTTGGCAAGGAAATTACCCTAAACAAACTTTCGCGAGATGGACTTGTGATATGGGACTTGAACGCGGACTTGTGTATGACTCTATGACTGTTGCAGAAGTCACCGCTCACACAAAACCATCACCGCATCTCTGACTATATTGCACAGTTGTGCGGTCCGAACCTCGCCCCTCATTACCGTGTCGATCGTAGTCCAGCGTGACTTGATAGAAAATTCAATATTTGTACTTGGAGTTTGTGATGCCACGGAATCGTATTCCATCCACCTTCAACTCTTGTTTTTTTTTTTTTGTTAGTTTCTTGTAAATGCTCTGCCATTAGTGAGGCCAAATGCAGCTGTGCTAATGCGAATTCCTCACATCGACTTTTGGCCACGCTTGAAGCAATGTTTCAGTGGCAATAATAGCCCATCCGTATCACCGCCTATATAGAGAGGCTGTGTTAAGTCGACTCTCTAAAAACTCTGATGTGTGCATTGTGACAATAACAATAAGCTATATACCGTGTTGATTTTTGCAGAGTACCGGAATCCATTATTCTAACATACAAATAATGTTAGAAGAACAACCGTAGGCCCACAACCTCTGGCGGCTGCTAAGAATTGACTGTTAATTGTTTCTATTTACATGAGGCGCATGCAGATGTGAGGGTATATGGAATGGCCCATTCTTTGCATGATGATCAGGGCGGTATTGCCATTACATACTTTCAACATGAGGAGTGGGGAAATTCAAATGAGCTGATTTTCACAATGTTACCACTTTCAACTTCCGTCAGAGTTTTTGTCGAATGCAAGTAAAGGGAAATGCTCTTCGACAATCTTCTCTCTGCAGAAAAGTTAAACAGTGAAATTTAATTGCTTCTCATATCTCATTGCATTTGGAATGTTCAATTCGACATGAACATCTGAAAGACTCTCTCAAATATCCTTTTCCCAAAAAAACAAAAAATCCAAAACTGTTTGTAAACGTAACCTTTTATGGCATTTCTATGCAATTCCGTAATTACCTTTATATTGCCGGCACATCATCGATTGATGATTATATTGTCCCCTGATGGCCATCAACACTTTCCGTGCTGCACGCTTCCGATCGATCGCCATTAACTTAAATCGCATAATAGTATTTTTTTTTTATAACTTCTGTACCGTAATTTTGACATTGCAGCATGTCCATAAGCAGCCATAGAAATTTAATTCATTTCTTCGGCGTCATGATAGCGTTTGAGAGAGCGATCAACACTGACACTGGCCGCTGCAAGAGTTAGAAGGTCCAAGACCACACACTCTGTAATTTTCATCTGATTTTGACCAAATAAGGCGGCGCATTACATTATCGAGCTGGATGATAGGCGATGACCACCTGTGAGCCAAAGCGCGCCAAAATGAAAACAAACAAAACGTCTCCGGCTGACAAGATCATATAAACACATCCGATTCAGAATCCATTAGCATTTTTTTATTTAAGTTATTTGAAATTATTGGCTTTGGGTTTTTGCTTTGTCGGTGGAGTGAGTGAGCTGATGGTGATGGCTTGAACTGGAGTTTGGGTCACACAACTCTTCTTCAAGAGAGTGGACAAAAATACGACAGCGATGATGTAGTCATTTCACTTTTATTGGACGCACTTTCGATTTCTTCAAACAGTTGTTGTGATGATTTATAGAACTTTAGGTTGGCAACACTATTTTAACTGACGGCCATTTTGTCAGCTGTCAAGGGAGATAATTTTGGTTCGGTTTGACATTTCAAGATGTCAAATGAAGCTCTGACCTGACGTTTCGTACGTAATGTAACGTGACTCCAAACGGAAGCTCTAGTTCAAATTTGCTGAATATTTGCTTTGTCTGATAGCTCAACAGTTGTAAAAAAAAGTCAACGAACAAAATTTAGTTTTTTTCTTAGCGATGGTGATAATGGAGGGAGAAATGTCATTCAAAGCAAACTCCATACGTAGACGAACTTAAGCGTATTTGTGTTTCAAAACATTACTGTCAATGGTGACAGCTATAAGGCCATGATAGCTGATGACTTTCTCTGTTAATCAATCGAACAACCATTTTATGTTGTTTCTACAAGACGGTGCAACATACCACTGTGCTCATGTCATTCAATTTTTTGAAGGAAACGTTCGGTAACCGCATAGCTTCACGTTACGTATCCGTCATTGTCATAGTTGTCTTACAGATTCTGTCCGTTCTCGAACTGTCTTGTTTCTCTTTCGTCATTGGTTCGTTCGACATCATGCGCATTCAGCAGCTGTTGGAAGTGCTGCTTGAAGACATCTACAATTCCCTGTGCTTCGGTGACTAGTTTTCTTCACTGTTTCGAAGAGGCTGTGTCAGGGTTCTGAAACCAGAAGCTTATTGCTTTGACGTTTGTCGGGATTGTTCTTGGCCCATGAATCTTCCAGATCTTTGAGCTGAGAAACTGCGGATCCTCTTTCTTCTTTTGCAGGGTCTTTTTCTCATTTCTCCTTTTAGTTCGGTACTCTTCTCTTTTCAATAACGCGTATTCATCATCATACCACGGGTTATTTTTGGGGGTGGCTGTGTGATACTTGGGAGGACGGCCGGCGGAGAGTCGCTCGCTCAGGCGCTTACTGTAGTCTCTGGCATTCTCCTAGGTGCTAAGGCAACCGATGTTGAACTTCTTTCTTTGGGCTGCACGTCTTTTTTTGTCATGTGATAATCGAGAAACTACCAGAAATTGGTCAGAGTTGACATTTGCTCCTCAGAAAGTTCGTACGTTGATGTTTAATGCGTTTCGCGTCTGGTTGTCAATTGAGGGGGGTCATTATCCGAGGGTCTGCCTGTCTCTCTCACGTTCTATTTTTTGATTTTTAGCCCCTCGTTTTTACCTCCAAATTTGTAAGGCCGTGGTTTAAGTGCTTCTGTTTATCCGTTTGTGTACAAGTTTTGCAAGTTATATCTTGTGATATAACCAGTACCCGGTGGTTACCGCTTGGAGATAAAGTATGCACTTGGTGTGTAGGAAAAGATACAGCATATGCCCCCAGATCCTACAACACCCAAACACCCCGTTCTTCTTAAGGCAAACAAATAAGCTGGACCAACATTCCGGACCGCGCCATTTCTTTGTCTGGGTATAGTTATTTATGTCCGGTTCCGCCTTTGTTGAAGACGGAACTCTTAAGGTGTTTGAAGATCTAATATAATCCGCAAGCATAACTTCTTTATTTGCAATAAACTTTTTCTCGATTTCTTTTTAAGTACAAAACTTCATCGCAATACAAAAACCCCTCAAACGTCAAAAACCTTAGCTTGTATGCAATATGACATCCAGATCTTCGTACTATAATGTCTTCCCTTCAAAGTTGTTAAAATGCTATGAGAAATCACTTAAGGGCTTGACGGTTTTATGAAATCTTGTTTTATTGCCAATAACGCCCCTTCCTGTCGTTTAAAGAAGTTCATTTGAGATACAATATCGAACACAACAAAAACACAATACCTAACAAAGGAAAGTGTATCTTGTCTTTTTTTTCTATTTGGAAATCCACCAATAGACTACCTCGTGCCGATATCGGCTCTATATGCAACTTGCAAACGCATTAACAGACTTCAAATGCTTTTAAAAAGATTTGCATATACGATGATGATGATGATCAGGCAGCGAAAAACGCTGCTAGCTGCTCAAAAGTCCGGACAAGAGATAGACAGAAATTCGCTCAATAAATCTATCTCTAGTTGTAGTTTCGGTAATGGTCGATCGTTCGTCGTTGATGTTTGACTGTTGAGTTTCACTTTTCAAATCGTCGTCGCTCGTCGTCTTCATCGTCATCGTCATCCTCATCGTCATATAGTCATCTCGTCATCTTCCAGCAATACAAAGTCTGTTGTTTTTTTGTGAGTGAACGCTATAGCTGGATGAGATGTGTATTCCCTTATCGTGATGGCCACTGTAAAACAGTGCACTCTAGCTTCAAAATGTATAGCATGATCATCAGCGTCAATCAACTGGCCGCATGCTAATGCGGCGTTGGCGGCTTCGGTTAAGACAGTGGTCGATGTTTTGCTCCATCTGTCAATCTTCAGTCGAAGAGTGAGTGTTAGTTCCTATAGACTTACTTTTTTGCTTTGTGAACTTTTAGCTTTTGGGGAAGAGTTGTTAGCGCATAAATCACGCTCAAGTACTCCGGGGTCAAGTTTCACTTTTTCATGTTATTCAATGCAAAGCGATTTTAACAAAAGATTTGTGCGTTTCACATTGTGTTTGCGTACCTTTTGTTGTTATTTAAGTTGGAGACGGTTTTTGTTTTCGATAAACGGTCTAGCAACTGCTTGAAAACAAAAACGACGACATGTCTGCAAAACTGTTTGATTGATAGTTTTTGCAAAATTTTTGTCTCAAAATTTAAGAACAAAAGAGTAAAATATTTGGTTTTGCCAGAAGCCAAAAAATGACAAAATTATTACCCAAGACTGTTACCGAATCTGCAATAATTCACACTACAGGAATTCACCTGCCAGGCGCAACCTTTCAAAACTGATACAAGTAGTCAATAGAGGACCCTTAATTCTGGTTACTCAATGCCAGAAAAGGCTTTTATTTTTGACGCAAGTGTTAAAGGTGACAAAAAATGGATAGTGGTACGCAATCGTTGTCTTCGTTTGTTTGTCAAAAAAAATTGTCATAATTAGAGTTCGTTGGAAATTGTTGAAATCATTTTAGAACAGTGTCGGTGAACAGTTCGTACAGTTCTTGATTGAATCTTCGTCTCCATTCTCCATTTATGCAGACTGGACCAAAATTCACTCGAAGAATTTTTTTCTCGAAGCAGCCCAAGGCGTTTTCATCCGATTTGTCATGGTCCATGTCTCTGCACCATACATTAGGACCGGGATGATGAGGGTTTTATACAGTGACACTTAAGTTGCTCGAGAGAGGACTTCACTACTCAATTGCCTTCAAGTCCAAGGAAGTAGCGATTGGCAAGAGTGATTCTTCGTTTGATTTCAGCTACGGTATTGTTATTTGAGTTTATAGCGGATCCTAGGTAGACGAAGACCTTAACTACCTCGAAGTTAAATCTGTCTTTGCTGACGTTGGCTCCAAGACGTAGATGTTGGTTGTCCTTTCTTGTTGACATCATTAACTTGGTCTTGCCCTCGTTAAAGGCTAGATCCATCTTCATGACTTCCGTTTCAAGACCTACGAAGGCTCCACTGATATAAGGCTGTGTTCTTCCAACTAATGTCAATGTCGTCTGCGTATCCTAGTAGCTGAATGGACTTTTGAAATACTGTGCCTCTGGTGTTGACGTTGAGTTTTTACACAATCTTATCAAGAATGATGTCGATCGCGCGCTTCTCAAGCTCCTTTATTTTCTTTCGGAGAAGTTTGTGCTCCTCTCTCCTTTTCTGCTTGTAGAGCTTGCGAGCTGCTCGTGTTCTTCTTTGCAGCGCCCGCTGCCGCTTTGTATGACTCTTGTTAAGCTGCATGTGCTCGCCGGCACTCATCGTCAAACCAGGGGTTCGTTTGGCGTTGATTAAGAATGCGTTTAAGATGGCGTAACGTAACGTAACGACAAATAGTTGATGGTAGTTACCTGTAGTTTTTATTAGCCGTGTTTTTTTTCACTACTCAGTAGCCAGCACAGCAAAATTTCCCTTGGCAAACAACAACAATTTGGATTGCAGTCGATAAAAAGGCCAGTAAAAAAATGACAGTGCCGGCGCGGCGATAGAAATTTCAATTATTGAAATGAAGACAGCGCTGATAGCGTTAAGAAGAATTATTTTGCTACGCAAATCTAATGAAATGAGCTTATCTGAGTTATATACTCACTTAGGTTGAAGTATTTGCTAATTCTTGTAATCCGAGACGCAACACACAGGTCCATTTTGCCATACAAATTGAATTTGACAGATAAAGTGAGTTGGAGCGTTTTATTCGCACTACTTTGCTGGCTACTGAGTAGTGAAAAAAACACGACTATTGTGATTAGCAGAACGCACTTTAGACCCTACACACAATTTTTGATAAATTAGATTGCCTTCGATATAGCTTACCTTAAAGTCTCCACAACCCACAAGACCGACCATTCACATAACATTTTAATATTCCTTCTTTTGGTGAACGTAAATTCATTTATAATTCCTCACCTTGGACACGTTCAAAAGATCACCTCTCAGAGGTTAAAGGACACCAACTAATGATGTTGGTATAAAAGAATGCCGATAAAACTTCCGCATGCTGAATTATACAAAAGCGCAACGCTTGAGCCGCTCTGTACATCATCTTAGTGTTTACATTTCGAATTACTAAAGTGGCGATTATCGAAGATATTGATGTGCGGATGAATGTGTACCCTTCCCGCTTCACTCAGTCATCCTGAACGACGAGTTGGTACAACCAACAACAAATCCAACCACACACACTTAACCATCACCATCTTTGGGATTAAGAAGATGAGCAGCAGATGAGAAATACATTTACTTTGACCTTATGTCTTGCACGGTTAATCCTCAAGAGATAAACGCACACGCGGACCCAAAGTCTCGTGAAGACCGCATCAAAATCTAGAAAATACGAGGCAAACTGAACTCCCAAGACCAAATCGATAGAAAGACGACGATGTTGCTGAGATGGACGACGATGACTCGACGTTAGGAATTTGTACATCCAAGCGTGTGGCGAATTAATATTCAACATGATCGGCGGCGAGGAGCTAAACAGGTTGTCCTCATAATCAAGTTTAATGATGATCTTTACTACTTCACCCACTATCAAGTGATGTTAATGTTTCCTGCTGGCATGATATGGCCAGGGCCACAGAGACACCATAGGCCACATGACGCGGGAAGGAAGTACATGTTCGTTTTAATTGTTTGGTCACGGCGAGTTTTGCTACAGAATTCCATCGTCGTAATGCCAAAAAGAGTTCTTGAACTAAAAGATTTTTGAGCTTCGTGAGAAAAACGTTAACGACTTTGACTTTTAATGCTCCCGATTAAAGAGAACTTTTATTTTTCGCATCTTTCTGTCTATAACTAAAAAATTACAATTTTTAAACCGAAATCCAGGCTATGAGCAGGCGGAACAAGGGGAATTTCCTCCAATCATATTTGTCAAGTTCAACAGATTCACCAGTGAAAACAAAAGCACCCGTTGAGTATTGGAGAGGACAAACGTGATAAAGGACATGAGTGGCTGAAATATAAATAGACATGACACTTCTGATGTTGTTGGAAATTGTTTAAACTCACCCAAAGCATATAAAGTGTGACAGCTAGAACCTTCTGGACCACAACAATTAGCAATGACAGTCCGGTTAGAATCCCCAACAACGTGATAAGGGTAAGAACCTCCACCAATCGCACGGCAACTGCCATAATTTTTCAAGATTTTATTTTTAAAAATATTTTTGAATTTATTTAAAACATAAAAAAAAGCCAAATTGACAAAAAATTTAAAATAATTTGATTAAAGTCTCATGACTTTGTTTTTGCCAAAAATTTGTCAGCCTGTTGAGTCGTTTGTATTTGTGTAATTTGTGATCCGGATCCAGTGAGTAGGTGTTTTACATCCTTGGGAATTTGTTATGGCTGTACGAGGAGGTTCAAAATTGTCACAACGGAGCTTATCTGAAAACCAAAAAAGAGGACATTTTGTGTGGAATTTGTTAATTTTTGTTGCCTTACCACCGTTTGACTAATCAAATAGAGCTTTTCGTAGACAAACAATTCCAGTTTTTGGGCGTCTAAATTACTGAGTAAATGGAATATTACCTAGAAGAATATTTTAAAAGGTTTTTTTCGTTTCAAATATTGTAAATGAAAGGCAAAATGATAAGAGTTCTCAGAAGGAACGAACGAACGTTCGCAGAGGTGCGAAAGAGCTAGCTAGCTAGAGTGGCCCGAATATGACGAAAAAGGTGCAGAGACAGACGACAAAAAACTAGTAGAAAGGACCCATTATCCCTGGATGAGGTGCTACATTAAAATCATATCCTTGGTGATTTTAACCCAAAAATAAGTCAAGTGCCAGTATTGAGATGAAACTATTCTGGCAACGCTGCAGCCCACCATCACTGTGGCAGACGGGACTGGCAGCGCTGCAAAACAAACATCAAGCAGGATCGAGAGCCGACTCGATACTTTTTAGAGGCTGCTTTGTAGAGGGATGGACCGGGCAAATGGAGGATGAAAAATTGCAACATT
The DNA here is from genome assembly GCA_943590905.1 of Sphaerophoria taeniata. Taxonomy (NCBI): domain Eukaryota; kingdom Metazoa; phylum Arthropoda; class Insecta; order Diptera; family Syrphidae; genus Sphaerophoria; species Sphaerophoria taeniata. The sequence continues at coordinate 152,394,502 of OX016541.1, forward strand.
CACTATGGTAATTGTTACCGAGAGCAACAACAGCGGCTCTTCGGATGCGGATTCGTCGTGAGAAGCAGCCTCAGGCAAAAAGTCTTGAGCTTCAAATATATAAGCGAACGCATCACGAGCGATGATCCGAATCAAGGCTAAATTCGGCAACATTAGACTAATATGCGCGCATGGCCCACAAAAGAGGAAAATGACGAGACCAAAGACGAGTTCTACGAGCTCCTCGACAAAACATATGAGCAACGTCCAAGCTACGACAATAAAATTGTCCTCGGAGATTTTAACGCAGGGAAACGAGGACATCCTTGGTGGAACACTCGGAAAGCACAGCCTGCATGACACGAGTTTCGACAACGGATTCAGGCTGATTGATTTTGTTGCGGGGTGTAATGTTGTAATAGCAAGTACATGGTTCCCGCATCTCAACATCCATAGATGAGCATGGAGATCTCCTGATCAATCAACCGCCAACCAGATTGATCACATTGCGATCGACGGAAGATACTTGTCCAGCATTCTAGATGTTCGAACTTTCCGAGGAGCCAACATCTACTCGGACCACTACCTCGTCGTAGCCATGGTAGCTACGAATATCCCGAAAACGGCAAAAATAAAGAAATGCTGCAAGATCGAGTGTCAAGTAACATCTTAAGAAGTCCTATGCCACCAACATCAAGTATCGAAGACCAGTGGTAACATTGCCACAAAGCAGTTAGAAATGCCGCCTCCTATGTGCTACGTTTCACACAGCCACTAAAGCAAAACCCCTGGTTTGACGAAGAATTATAGGCAGGCCAATGCAGCGAAGCAGGAGGCATGCATATCGGTGCTGCATAGAAGGACAAGAGCTGCTCGTGAGCTCTACGCAAAAGCGGAGAAAGGAACGCCGGCTTCTCAGAATAGAAAAGAGGGAGCATGAGAAGCGTCAGACCGAGGATGTCGAAAGAGCCAACATTAGGAATGAAGTTCGAAAGTTTTATCGGAAGGTAAGACAGCTAGCTCAGGGACATCGAGCAAGCACCAATGCCTGCAGAGATAAACAAGGGAACATCATACTAGAATCGCAGTCAATGCTGGGGATTTGGAAAGACCACTTCTGTAGACTGTATAACGGCGATGACGAACAAAATCCCAGGTGACGATCTAGATAGGAGCAAATCATCTGTAAGATATGGTCGGAAGGATACATGTCCGATGAATGGAACCCATTGTTTGCCCTATCCTGAAAAAGGGAGATCCTCTAAACTGCTCCAACTACAGAGGAATCAGCCAATTTAACATCGCTTACAAGATCCTCTCTGCCGTAATATGTGAACGTCTGAAGCATTTCGTCAACAATCTGATTGGTCCTTATCAATGTGGCTTCAGAACAGAAAAGTCAACCATCCACCAAATTTTCACGTTGCGTCGGATCCTGGAAAAAACCTATGACCTCTTTTCATCGATTTTAAGGCCCTGAATGACAGCATCTAAAGAGACGAATTGTATAAAGCTATGTCTAGTTTTGGCATCTCTGTCAATGACGATGGAGAACTCACGCTGCGCCAAAAAGGTTGGCAACGAGCTTACGGAATCTTTCTATGTCAAAAAAGGATTCAGACAAGGCGATGCACTGTCATGCGATTTCTTTAACAGTGAAAGACTCCAATCGTCAGTACCAGAGGCACTATTTTCCAAAACTCTGTTTAACTTCTCGCATACAAAAAAAAATAGAGTGGCGCGACAGCTCTTGAAGAGCCAAGGCCTAAGTGGCTTACTCTCATCAACAATTCTCTGAGTGCGTGTGAAGAATTGAGGGGACCTACAATTTGAGAAGCACCTTTTCTTGACAGATTGATACTCTTGGAAGCTTTGTCAGGTCTTCGCAAGAGGCAGTGCCCGTGAAAGATGAAAGAAAAACTTGGCCTGAGTAGGACTCGAACCAACGACGTTCTGCTTAGCAGCCAACGCACTTACCAACTAAGCTACGGGCAACTTCTCGCATACGCCGATGATATTAATACATAGAAGAACACCAGCGTGATGTCATGTCAATGGCGCCTTTGTGAGAATTGAGAATTGAGTAAATGAGGGCAACATGAAGTAATACTGTCTTCGAGGAAGGACACCCAACAGTGACGCATACAAGTTCGAGGTAGTAGAAGAGTTTATCTACCCAGGCTCCGCTGTTAACACGGGCAATAACACCAGCGCCGAGATCAGAGAGATAATTCTTGCTAATCGCTGTTTCTTTGGGCTAAGAAAGCAAGTGAGTGGAAAAGCCCTCTCTCGAGCAACTAAGGTAAAACTATACAAAACCCTCATCATCCCAGTCCTGCTGTATGGTGTAGAAGCATGGACCTTGACAAAATTGGATGAATTAGGCTGTTTCGAGAGGAAAGTTCTTCGGGTCATCTTCGGCCCCGTGTGCATTGATGGAAAAAGGAGAAGAAGTGAGCTGTACAGATTGTACAACGACACGCACCTAGCTATAGCGGATGCTAGCGGATGGACACCAATGCTCCGGCCCAGAAAGCCTTTGACACTATTCCCTAGGGACATAGAAGTAGAGAAAGACCGCAACTCAGGTGGCGCACACAAGTGGAAGAGGTCTAAATCAACTTCAGCCGATAGCTATATGGACAAGGAAATACTCGGCTGGCTACTTTAATCCAATAGCACCTACTTTAGTCTATTAAGGCTCCTTTAAATGCCAACAAATTATAGTCTAAGTGGTACTCACTTGCGGATTCAAGACTTGAGGGCAAAACCAAAGAAAAGATGATTCCTGAGACGTTTTAATCACGCAAATCTAACAAACGATACAAATCAAGCTTGCGAGACTCCGCTTGGCTTTGAAGCTAGCTTGTTGATTGGAGACCGCGACCGAGAGATCCTCCTTTGCCGTGCAGTGGTAGATAGTGGGAGAAATACGCGGTTGACCGAATTTGCCTTTTAAGGAGACCAGAATGCCCGAAGGCTTTGGGTTACGAATCTGTATAGCCAGGACCTGGTACAGTTAACTTACCACCGCTGTCGTTATTATAACCAAGGGATATAAAATTGACAAGACCAGTCGAAAAGTGAATTTCATCATGTACCATGTCAGCATGAGAAGCAGTATCTGTGCGACCCAAGTTGGCATTTGGTTAAAAGCATTGATTATTTTTGACATAGTGCTGGACAAAGTAACTTCCTGAAACGATCAAAAGAACAAAGTTAATGTGTGTTCATAAATGAAGAATTGACAACCTACCATTGTAATAGTTTCCCCATTGTTGGACATTTTTTGAAACGGAAAATTTTGAGCCGCTCTTAAAAGAATGATGAAAGACTTAAAATTTATGCTTGTGTTCAAAAAGAGTTACGAAAAATTATGACATTTAGTTTTTTGTTTCAGGTGAGTATGTATGAATCAAAAAATCGATACATTTTCGATAGAAGTGGAAATACAAGAAATTTCGAAGAGACTGATGTCCTTCCTGTTGATACAACAAAGCCCTGTTTTCGCAAGGCTTTCCTCAATATCAAGAGGTGATATACTATTCAATGTCATTACTTCTTCTCAAAAGTCTTTTGGGAACATTAGCAAAATTCCCACCTATCGAAATAATGGTGCCATGGAACCGCTTAACCCATTTTTGCCGCTTTTATTTCTCTATTTCAAAAAAGTGCCATTGACATCACGCCCATTAGACTTATCAATATCATCTGCGTACGCGAGAAGTTGAACAGACTTTTGAAAGAAAGTGCCTCTGGTGTTTACGGTGGAGTTTTGCATTATCTTCTCAAGAACGATGTTAAAGAAATCGCATGACAGTGCATCGCCTCGTCTGAATCCTTTTTTGACATCGAAAGATTCCGTAAGCTCGTTTCCGTTTTGGTGGCTGTGTGATACCTAGCACAGCAGCTTGCCAATAGTTGAATAGTCTTGGATACTTGATGTTGGCGGTATGACTTCTTAAGAGGTTACGTGACACGAGATCTAGCGATCTCTTGCGATTGTAGCCGTCCGACGTCGAATTTTCTTGCAGCGTTTCCTTGTTAAGGCCGTTGTCGGGATATTCGTAGCACTACCTTGGCTACAACAAGTTAGTGGTCCGAGTCGATTTTGGCTCCTCGGAAAGTTCGAACATCTAGAATGGTTGACAAGTGCCTTCCGTTGAATGTGCTCAATCTGGTTGACGGTTGATTGATCAAGAGATCTCCATGTTCCTTTATGGATGTTGAGATGTGGGAACCATGTACTTGCTACCACAATATTTCGCGCGCATATAAGAGTACATATAAGAGTAATATTGCCAAAATTAGCCTTGATTCGGATTCTCGCGATCGCATATCCTGGATAGCGGTTATGTGTGCTTTGTTAGCAGTTGAGGGTCTCCGCTAATAGTTCGGCAGCACGCAGTGTATTAAGGGACCTAACATTACACGTGCATATCCGAAATTCGTTGTCCTTAAAACATTTGCTTGGGTCGTCATCAGTGTATCCGTCCGTGTCCGAGGCCTGTTGTTGCTTTTCTACGTAGTTGGGAAGTCACCTCGACGTACAACCTCCAACCTGGAGTACCAGACACTTGATGTGACTCCAAGTGCAAGAGCCAGAAAAACCGCTCCTTCTACGGCCTGGTCTTCAAATAAGTCGAAGAAGCCTGTAAAGGTGTTCACTGAAGACGCCATCGTTGATTCCAAAAAAAAAAATATGAGTGCGACCCATGGAGTCCACACGACTAACTTCCCATAGTAGAAAAATACGTAAAAACATTAGTTGTTTTGCAAAATATTCAGCGGATGCATCCCGTTGTAGTTGTACACGCACGTTGCTTCAAAGTCAAATTCCATAAAACTGATGATTTTATGAAAAACATTAAGTTTATTGAATAACAGTGGTGCCATCTGCCACTGCCGAGTTGATCGTACCATTTCGTGGACTCATTCACTACTACTTTGCACAGTAAAATACTGACTATTGTAGTTTTCTATTATTGAAGCAATTTTTCTAATCGGATTAGTATTTCTGAAAATTAATATTTATACGGCAAAGCAGCGTTTGGTGGGTCAGCTAGTAATAAAATATAGTATATGATACTCCTGAATATTGTGTTTTTTCCCCACTTACTATAAGATTTTTTGCACTATTATTGAAATTATTGCAGAAATTATCATAATTCTCATTATATTAGGGTTGTCTTAGATTTTTGATTGCCATTAAAAAACCGCTAAGCCGATTTCGCTCAAAACCTTATCAGCTCTTAACAACACAATGCCGCGTCGAATGAGATCAATTCGATGAGTGGTTCGCGAGATAATTGAGCTGAAAAACGTAACGCGTAACGAACACACATACACACACACACACACAGACAACATCATAAAAACGCTTGATTCGGATTCTAGTGACCTCGAAACATCGAGAAATGCGAAAATTGGAGATTCACAAAATCGGCCCCATTACAATAACTTCCTCTGGGAAGTTAAAATCATTAATCATCTCTCGATAGCGCAATCCATTGACCGTAACTGTTGCTCCAGCCTCATTTTCGAAAAAGTAAGGTCCAATGACCCCGCGGGACCATAAACCGCACCAAACAGTCACGCGTTGAGGATGGAGAGGCTTTTCAACAATAACACCTGGGTTTTCCGAGCCCCAGATGCGACAGTTTTGCTTGTTGACGTAGCCTCCGAGGTGGAAATGGGTCTCATCAGTCAAGATGATTTTTCGATGAAATTCCGGATCATTTTCATGCATTTCAAGGACCCAATCAGCAAAGACACGACGTTGTTGATGATCAGCCGGCTTGAGTTCTTGTGTTAACTGAATTTTATAAGCCTTAAGACCCAAGTCCTTATGCAAAATACGGTGTAATGACGTTTGTGGAATGCCTTATTCCAAAGAACGACGAGGAATGGACAAACCTGGGTTTTCTTCAACACTTTGGGCTACAACAGCAATATTCTCAGTTGTTCTTGAGCGACGTGCACGGGTTTTATTCTTCACATCACTAACTTGTCCCAACAGCTCGAATTTGTCCACCAATTTCTGTATTGCGGTCCGACAAGGTGCTTCACGACGACCCAAAAATGTTTTATTTGTGCGAACCGTCTCTGCCAAATTTTCACCATTTTTTATAGTGAATTTTAATAATTTCAATGCGTTGTTGAAGCGTGTATCGTTCCATTTTTATTAATGGCGTAATTTCTACTTGTCAAATGTTAGAAAATGACAGCTTCAAAAGTGGCAACTACCGAAATAGCGGGCTATTCAAAATAACACCTCATATTGGAAAACCCTTTTTTATAATAAAAATAACTCATTTTTTATAAGGTTGTCTTAGATTTTTGATTGCCATTTAAAAACCGTTAAGCGGATTTCGCTCAAAATCTAATCAGCTCTTAACAACACAATACCGCGTCGAATGAGACCAATTTTATGACAATACGATGAGTGGTTCGCGAGATAATCGAGCTGAAAAAAACGTAACGCACATACGAACACACATACACACACACCGATGTCATCTTAAAAACGCTTGATTCGGACTCTAGTGACCTCAAAACATCGAGAAATGCGAAAATTGGAGATTCACAAAATCGGACCCATTACAATAACTTCCTATGGGAAGTTAAAAATCATTCGCTGCCGTCGCTCGTTGGGAGTGCCTTGGTGAAAACACTCCTCCGTTGGGGGGTAATTATAGTAGCAACAGCCTACTTCGCTTCGACCTGTTGACTATGGGAGGCCCTTCTGCGAAAACAAGTTACGCGATCGCATAGCTCTAAGCTTCATAGTAGTTAGTCACCGTAAGCCGCTCCGCCACGTTAAGGCTTTCCCTTTCCTGCTGACCACAAACATAATTAGGCTTAGGTACTCGTGACCATTGCGTTTATATTTATGCCCTTTGATAGAGTCTGTCCATAGCAACAAAACTCTGTTTATACTCACCGCTACCTTCAGTATCTGGAGATGACAGTGTTCAATACTAAAAGCTTTTCTTCTTGTCAAAGAGCCTATTGGGAACAAAAGCAAAGTGCCCACGAAATAATGGTCCCATGGAACATTAGTGGTTCGGTTTCTGTGAGAAAACTTCGAAATCACATGTAAGCTCCGTCACACCCACAATTCATAACCTAAGATCACTCCGAAATCCCAAAGAAATACCCAAAACTTTCAAACCTCAAATAAGTACAATTTTAAAATTGCATTAAAAGTTTTGCAGAATTGCGACAGTTTATACACTGAGCAACTTCGATCGTAAATGAAGTCACGACAACTTTTTTTATTGTCTTGCGATTTTTTCCTAGTCCCTGATTTATTGCAAGATCCCAAACAAGAGTGACCTTCATGTCACACAACACCCAGACACCTGGTTCTAACTCTGGGATCTGTGTCGTTTTTTTTTGGTGCAATTTTTTCTAAGTTGTCTATCTGGGCTGTCTGCGCAATCTGCATGAGACGATGACAGTGTCGCTTTAAATGGTTAAGTTGTTGTAGCCAGTTGTTGTTAGTCTAAACAACAGTGGGTGCGCTCTCAGCGTTTTGTGGTTTTGAATATATTTTCCCGGAATGGAACAGGGAGTAGCGCACAATGTTTCATAATTTTTGCTGTCGTAAGATTTGAGCTCATATGTAAATGTCTTGAGATGATGTTTTGACATTAAAACAACAGAGAAAAACAATGAAAAGTTGTTTAGTTTGTTAGATCAAAGAAATCAAAGAAATTCAACTAGATTCTGAACAACCGCTACACCAGTTCTTTCTTGGCTGCTAAATTGACACCTTTCCTCCAAATTTGAGTACCAAAAACTCCATCCAATCTGCAGCATAACAAGAAAAAGTGTAAAAAGGCTCATTCCATTGTTTTAAACATAAGGCCCTAAATCTTCATTCTTCTGACAGCTGAAACAGAGTATACCTACAGATAACTTCGATTCCTCCAAAGACAACGAATTTATTATCCAAATTAAAAACCCTTTTTGCACCGTGTAGCTCCTTTTATAAACTTGTTCGACATCTCAATTATGTTCTACAGCACAAAAGGATTCCCGTTCCACCCACGGATTAAGACTTTCACTGGTTTATAAGCCATCTCGCACTCGTTCTGTTTACGACCATACCTCGTTAGCTCCGCAAGCCATTGATAAAATTAAAATTCCATTATCATTTTTGTGTTCTCCTTTTGCTTGTCTTACAATTTCACGTTTCCCAACAAAAGATATCCATCGCAAACGAAAACAAAATTTCCATTTAGATCCCTTGGATTTGGCTGTACAGTGTCCCCGAGAGCGAGTTAAGTTCCGATTTTCCCACCAATTTCACTCTTTATTGTTTCGGTGTTTATGCGAATCTGCGTTTTAAACTCACTTTCGGATCAAACTTGTTCCTTGCTACCGCTACGGATGCGACGAGCTGACAACAACTCTCATTTTCCACCAGCCAGCAGCAGTCTCGGATAATTGGTATTGTACCTGTGCGCGCACCCAAAAGCATCGCAGAAGTACTCCCATAAGTCCACAAAAAAAAAGAGAGACGGTTTGGCAATAAGTTGGACAAAATATCTTGCTTTGACTAAACCGGCCGCCACGGACAGCGTCGACCGAGCCGTGGATGAGCAGGAGCACGTATTTGGTTAACTGGGGCGACCTTCAAAAGAAAGTGGAATTGTGCTGCAAATAAAATGACCATTTGTTTTACTGCTATTGATGGTTGCATGGTTGCATAGTCTTCCAAAAAAAAATTGGTATAGCAACTTGGGGTTATCAGTATCAGTTGCACCTAGTTAAGCCTGGCTTTGCTGTGAGAAAAGCAAACATTTCACCCTGATCCAAGATTTATTTTTGCGTTGACAAAACTTTCTGCAATTAATATTGTTCAAAACTGTCTAGTTTAATCTAAATCCGTGATGGAGACCCTGGGGAAACATCCAAACAAGGTGATGTTATCTCTCCCCAAATACACCTACATACTAACTTCCTTACTTATGGTGGCGCTACGGTCTAAGTTGGACTAGGGCCTCATCCAACAAGCGTCTCCAGCTAGCTCAGTCCCTACCTAGCTGTCTCCAGTTTCAGACGCAAAGTTGGTTCAGGTCCTCTACCACATGTGTGCTCCTCCTGAGTAACGGTCTTCCTCTTCTGCGACGTCCTTCCGGGTTGGATTCGAAGACTCTACGAGCCGGAGAATTGTTTCCATTGGCTCTACGTGACCTAGCCAACTAAGTCGTTAACTTTTCTGGCTATGTCAGTGTCACTGAACATCTCGTACAGTTTTTGATTGAATCATCGTCTCCATTTATGCAGACAGGACCAAAAATCACTCGGAGAATTTTTCTCGAAGCAGCCCAAAGCGTTTTCATCAGATGTTGTCATGGTCCATATCTCTGCATCATACATTAGGACCTGTATGATGAGGGGTTTGTACAGTGACACTTAAGTTGCTCGAGAGAGGACTTTACTACTCGATTGCCTTCTAAGTCCAAAGAAGCAGCAATTGGCAAGAGTGATTCTTCGTTTGATTTCAGCGCTGGTGTTGCTGTCTGAGCTTAAAGCGGATCCTAAGTAGACAAAGCCTTTACTATCTCGAAGTTAAATCTATCGTTGCTGACGTTAGCTCCAAGACTTCGATGTTGGTTATCCTTTCTTGTTGACAGTATTAATTTGGTCTTACCCCTGTTAACCGCTTGGCCCATCTTCCTTGCCTCCATCTCAAGACTCACGAACGCTCCACTTACATCACGCTGTGTTCTTCCTTATGTCAATCGTCAATGTCGTCTGCGTATCCTAGTAGCTGGATGCACTTTTGAAAAATTGTGCCTCTGGTGTTGACGTTGAAGTCTTGCACAATCTTTTCAAGAATAATGTTGAAGAAATCGCATGACAGCGCATCGCTTTGTCTAAAACCTTTTTTGACATCAAATGGGCCCTTGAAATCGATGAAAAGGTGGTAAGTATTGATTTGAAGTTCCCGGGTCTTCTCCAAGATCTACCGTAGAGTGAATATTTGATCGATAGTGGACTTTCCGGGTCGGCAGCCACGCTGGTAAGAACCTATTAGGTTGTTGACGAAAGGCTTCAAACGTTCACATAGCACGGCAGACAAGATCTTGTAGGCGATGTTTAGGAGATTTATAACCCTGTAGTTGGTGCAGTTCAGGAGATCTCCTTTCTTGAGGATCAGGCATACGATGCTGAGTTTCAACCGTGCGTCGGGTATTTTTTCTTCCGACCAAATTTTGTAGATGAGCTGGTGCATGCTCCTAACCCATATCCTTAGCACTGACTGTGGTTAAACAACGATGTTCCCATGACGGACTCTACATGAGACCTTTTTGTAAAACTTTCGAACTTCGTTCCTGTTGTGACATCCCTCTTGCAGCGCCGCTTTGTATGCCTCTTATAAAGCTGCATGTGGGCACTCATAGTAAAACCATGAGTTTCGATTTGGTGGCCGTGTAAACCATAGCACTTTAGAAGCGGCATCTCTGATGGCTACTTGGCATTGTTGCCACTGGTTCACTCTATTTTGTGCTGGCATCAAAGGACTTCTAAGGAGGTTTTCGGAGACACGATCGGAAAATGATCCAGCAATCTCTTGCGATTGTAGCCGTTTGACGTCGAATTTTCTCCTATAGCATTTTCACGTGTTGGCCTTGATCGGGATATCCGCATTCGTAGAGAAGTGTCGTGCGTCGATTGCAATTTGATCAATCTGGTTGACGGTTGATCAACCAGATCAGGAGATTTCCATGTCCCCTTGTGGATGTCGAGATGTAGGACTCGCGTACTCGCTACCAGTACTTCACTTACATACGTACAACATATAGAGACCATTTCAATGCATGTGGACATACCTTTGCCTAAATGGGATGATCTACAACAACACACAATTCAGCCGCTAGTTAGTGTAGCTAACCCTTTAAGGGTATCTTACAATTTTGCGATCAAAGATCAGGTCATTGTTTTCAGTTACAAAAAAACAAAAATCGATAAAAAAAACTAACAACTAACAAATTCGCTGATGGACTCGGCCCTATAAAAGGTAAATAGGTTACTGGCGGCGGCGCCCAGTAAGGGCATAATCGTGCATGCACAGTTAAAACCAAAAAGAAAACAAAAATCGTAAGCAGAACCTTAGATCACAAAAACCATCAAACGTTTTCTCGCAATCGGAGCGATGCAGTGCTGCAACTGAATTCAGATTTCGATAAAAAGGCTCAGTTGGTAGACAATGATATCGAAATCGAAAAAAAAGCAAATGTAAATTCGATTTCAAGTGTTCCACAACAAAAAAAAAAAACCAAATTCATGTGTCCTCGTCGTTATAATTTCCAAATCGGGAGAAATATAGTGCATTGAAATCGAGTCTTGTCTGGCTAGACTAAGAATCAAACCAGATGGAGCTTAAAATCAAACAGTAGGGACAGTATACGATCAAACTGATCATCGATTCGCAAATATCGATATCAAAGAAGTGTAAACAAACTAGGAAGAGAATATTTAACACTTAAACACGGAAGTTCGTACCCCAAATGGTCAATAACATTACAGACTCTGAAGTCTTGAAACAGCTTAAAAGCCTGCAAGACATTGAATGAACTACAAAAATAATAAAAAACCAGGGCAATCCTTCCATTAGCAGTTGGACAGTTTCGTGTATCGATCAACATTAAGATGGCAAACTGATAATCCAAGACAAGGGATAATATTAGCATTGGCATTCGTGCGGCTGTTTAATCAGTTAAAGCTGCAGCACAAATAGTTCACACTTACCCTCCCCCTCATCGAAAAAAAGAGACTGACCGACCATGGTTCGAGTTCGACCATGACGTGGAAGCAGCATATCGTCTGTAGATTGCGTTTCAATATAGCAAACAGTTAAGTATTACACGTGAGTGAGGTTTGTTAGAACAATTTATACCGTTACACGACTTGAATAAACACAGGGAGTATCCAGCGGGCGTATATGCGAAGTGAAACTTCACTCACTATTGGTTTTTGCCTTGCAGCCGGCTTCAACTTCCTAGCTCGGGTTACATTCATTGGTTGGCAGTGTAATTTAACTAGGTGTTTATTACACTACGACGATTGATGTAATTGTAGATGCATGTTGGGAATTTAATTTATTGAGACTTCTTCTTTGGGGTTGTATGCGGAGATGGTTTTTGTTTTGAGGCGAGTTGAAATGGGACTTGTGGAGTCTGAAAGGAGTAACAGTTTTGTTTATTTTTTGGAGTGATTCAAATAATTTTGAAATTAAAATGGAATTATGGCTTTTACAGTTACATCATTCAAATTTGACTAGAATCCTGCATTAGTACAATATATGGCGTTTTTCTTTTTTACCTCCGAGCAGATTAGATCAGATTACGGTTGTTGTCTTCGCTTAGCTATTTGCTCTATTTGCTCGATCATTTTATCCTGAGCAAATAGATTTAGCTCAGAGCATGAAAATTTTTAGCTCCGATTTAATCGGAGCTAAAAAAGAAACACAGATTTTTTTTTTACACATCCGTGATCTGATCTAATCTGCTCGGAGGTAAAAAAGAAAAACGCCAATAGTTATGAGTTATGACACTTTTCACACAGCTAGCAGGGCATTGCCTTTCTGACGTTTGTTTTGATTTTTTGACAGACCGGTCGAATTCGGCCTAAAAAGCAACATTCGACCAAACATTCGGCTTCGCTATAGTAGGCCGAAGTGTTGGCCGAAGCCGAAGAATTTGTTTACAAATATCGAGCATCGTACTAGGCACCGAAAAAAATAAATTTTTAAATCAGAGTATATCTAATAATGAGTAGGGAAACTCTTTTGCAAATGTAGTTGGCACTACTACAATCACAAATTTTCAAAAAAAAAAACAACAAAAATGCCAGAAGTGAAAATAGTCAAATCAATTCCTAATGTAAAACTGCCTTAGCAAGAGGAAATGACTACACGTTCATCACTTGCTTCTTTCCCTTTTTCCCTAATAGATTTTCAAAGGCGGTCCGACTTGATTGTCATAAATTGTGAACAAAAATATTCGATAAAATAAAAAACGGGTGTGACAATTTTGCTAAGAAAAAAAATTTGAAAAAGTTTGTTTTGTCTGTTAAAGCTAAAAATATGGGGAAACATTATTACAAGTGCATTTCGTGTGGCAGACAAGAGGATGAAAAATCAAATGTACGATTTTTCAAGCTTCCAACAAACAGCGAGTTGTAAGTAACGTCTTTTTGTAATCTTACGAATTACAAACATTTGATTGTATATTCGTAGAAACGAGATTTATCGGGGGTTAATGTTAAGACTGTTTCCTACCTTACATCACACTTAACACTTCACACTTGAAACTGCACTATTAAACTACACCTTCACAAGCTTAAGAAAAATCACAATTCGTAAATTAGAAGTAAGTTGTAGCAATATGGCTTTTTTTTCAGAAGAATGAAGTGGTTGAATTCGGTTCACAAACCGCATTTAATTCAAAAAAAGATTTCAAATGACCTTAGAATTTGCGAAAATCACTTCGGAGAAAATCTGTACGCTAAATCCGGAAAACGCTTGAAGCTTTCTGCGGTTCCAAATTTAAATATTTTTACAAATATAACCAACAATTCCGAAGGTAAACACTGAGTTATTAGAGTCATCCTTATTTCTTTTTTAAACACTTCAAGAAAGTGTTCTTTTCTTATGTTAGCCTTTTTAAAAGATTTTTGTTCAATGATTTTTTTTAAATTAAAGTCATAACCAACGAGAAACAGGTTAATGAAAACTCCAGATTTCAAGTGGTAGAAGAAAAAGAAAACGTCTTTGAACCCGATAGGACTATCGACGATTTCTTGAGCGTTAATGTAATAAAAACAAGTACACACCAATCAACACAGACCAATTTTAATGAAGAAACAGAAAATTTGCATTTAAAAACAGAGAACGAAGAACTGAAAAAGAAGATTAAGTATTTAGAAAATTTGGAAAACTCAAAAAAAAAAATTTGTCGATAATTCAAAATCTTATTTGCCTAAAGAACTTGCAACTATTGTAGAAAGTTATATAAAAAATTCGGGAAAAAAGAAAAAAGGATTCAGGTATTCTAATGAATTCAAAAAGTTTTGCCTTAGCGTGTATTTTATAGCACCAAAATCTTATTATTTCTTAGAAAGAAATTTAAATTTGCCATCTAAAAGAACTCTGGCTAATTTTACCAAAAATTGGCCATCAGGGCCTGGTCTCCATTCATGTTTATTTAGTGCTTTAAAGCTTAAATTCAATCCTTACCACCAATAGCTTTCAATTGTGTCATAATGTCTGGATGAAATTTCCCTTAAAACCCATCTCTTGTATCTTGTTTAGCAAAAGTACTGGAGAGATAACAGGTCTAGAAGACGATGGTTTGAGAAAAACACGACTAGCTGCAAACTACGCAATTGTTGTAATGGTGAGAGGCATCACGCACCGGTACAAGCAGCTAGTTGGATACCATTTCGTTAATTCTGCCTGTTCTTCTAAAACCTTAAAAGATATAATTTATACTTGTGTCAAACAACTCAAAGCAGTCGGTTTGAAGCCTAGGGTAGTTATTTCGGATCAGGGTGGTAACTTTATAGGTTTAAATAAGCTTTTAGGAATTCCTTTTCAAAAGTCTTATTTTTTTGTTGAAGATACAAAATTGTATTACATGTTTGACAGCCCCCACCTTTTGAAGTCATTTTGGCGTGACTTCATGAAATACGACATTTTATTTTCCGATGAAAAAAAAAGCAAAATGGACCGATGTCAGAAATTTCTATTCCCTAGATAAAAAGTCTTCTTTTAAGCTAGCACCTAAGCTAACAGATGAGCATATTTATCCTAATACATTTCAAAAGATGCGAGTAAGGCTTGCTTCACAAACTTTAAGCAGTACTGTAGCAGCTGGTATCTACACTATGGCTAGTTTCGGTGCTGCTTCAACAACAGCTATACAGCCGAAGTTATTGAAAAAATAGACAAATTGTTTGATATTTTTAATTCCTCAAGCTTCAAAGGAAAAGTTGCACGTAGACCTTATAACGCCAATACAGAACAAATAGATTTTTTAAATGAGATGATGTTATTTTTCGATAACATCACTTTTCTTGCCGAAACAAAGAATGTAACTAAAAAATTAGGATTTGTCAAAGGATGGCAACAGAACATCAACGTTTTAAGGGATCTTTTTGCTGATTTAAGGACAGACGGAGTAAAATTTCTTTTTACTAGAAACCTTAATCAAGATTGTCTTGAAAACACATTTGCTGTGTTGCGAAATCGAGGTGGAAACAACAAAGCATTAACTCCATATCAGTTTTCATGTGCTTTTAAGAGATCTTTTCAATAAAATATATGGAAGACATAACGGAAGGTAACTGCATGCCCACTGAAATGTTAGATCCTCAAAACATACAGGTTTTTGAAAAAATAGAGGTAGAAGAGGAAAAGCAATCAGCCCAATTATTCAATCCTTCACCTGATTATAAATCTTTAAATTTTGCAAGGGAAAATGCATTTTACTATTTTTGTGGCTTCATGTTTAAAAAATTTCAAGAAAATCATAACTGCTGTATGCAATGCAAAAACGATTTAACAATGACTTCCAAGTCTGCAATTTTTACAAATTTTAAAGAGTATGAGAACGGAACTTTAACGCATCCACCGGAAGGTTTTTTGAATTCATTAGAAAACGTGGAACAAAAATTTATACATTTTTTTCCGGATTTGTACAACTCAAAAAATTTTGATTTAAAAATGGCCAATATTTTAAAGAATGAATTTAATTATGTTTGTTGTGTAAATATGAACAGTGATTTTTTAATTAGATATTATATTTATGTAAGAGTTTTCCACCTGTTAAAAAATTTCAATAAAAATACAAAAAAGACGCCTAACAAACAAAAAAGTATAAATATTACACATATTTAAATAAATTATTATAAAGTTTTAAGAAAAAATCAAAATGAATTTTCTTTGAGGAAGCACCCTATGTCGATGTGTCCGTCAAAAAACCTTATTTGTTTCCCTTTCCTTCCTACAAGTTTCTTATTGGCATCTATTTCTCATATCTGTGTGAAAATATGTGTGAATCAACAGGTGAATTTTTCTGAGTTTCCCTACTAATTATTAGATATACTCTGTTTTAAATTTTTCAAATTATTTGGACACCATTTCAAAGTAGGCGCCGAAAAAATTTTGATTTTTGATTTTTTCAAAATGCTTGACAGTTGACACCTGTTGTCGCATAGTTTCGTTTGTGCTTTGCTTTGTTAGATGGTGCATTGTGTTGTGTTGTTTATAAATTTGTTAAAAAACTTACTAAATAACTATCCGCTTTCAAATAGGTTAAAATATAGGTATGAACAACTATAGAACGTACTGTGTAAGCGTCTTAAAGCCTTCTGTAACACAATAATCGGCACATACCAGTATGGCCTTAGGCCAGGCAGAACAACGATAGACCAAATATTCACGCTGAGCAAGTCCTGGAAAAGACCAACGAATTTGAAGTAGAAAACCACCATCTTTTCATCGACTTCAAAGCTGCTTATGCATCTACCGCCAAGAGCTTATGATGGCGATGTCTGAATCCAGAACAAACTGATCCAGCTGTGCTGCTTGACGGTAGGTAAACAATATACAGTGCAGTGTGCAAATGGGTAACAGCTCATCCGAGTTGTTTCAAACATGTGCAGGGTTTAGACAAGGAGATGCGCTGTGTCCATAGTCCAACATAGTCCTGGAGCAGATAGTGTGCAAGGTAAGCGTGAGCCCGGAAAACACTATCGTCAACAAATCCAGCCAGCTCCTAGACTATGCGGACGACATAGACATCATCAGTCGATCCAAGAGAGCTGTGCTTGGGGCCTTCACAGCGATTGAAAAACCAGCGAAACTCGTTGGTCTTGACTCTTGAAGTGAATGAGGACAAAACAAAGTACATGCTATCAACAAACAAAACAACATCCGTCCACCGCCTAGGACAAAACGTCACTGTTGGTAGCAGCAATTTCGAGGTATTAAGGAGTTCACCTAACTTGGAACAAACATCAATCCACAAACGACAGCTTAGTGGAGATCCGACGAAGAATTACCCTAGCGAACCGCTGATAATTCGGTTTGGCAAATCAACTGGGTTCAAAACTCCTCACTCGAAAGACAAAAGTTGTGTTCACTGAGGTTTTTTCTAGATCAGAACAGCACAGCACAGCACAGTTTCATGAGAAACGTCAGATCAAGTTAGAACAGTCAGTTAAACGTCAGTTGTCAAAAAAAAAAAAAAAAACAAATTGCAAATTGTGTGAATTTTTCGTTTCTCGCTTATTTTTTTTCATTTTTTGTGTTTTTACTGTAAAAAATATTATTGAAAATGATTGAAATGGAAAATCAAGTGATTGCTAAGATAATACTAATGATGGCCATGCAAGACTTGCAAGCTCAACTTGACAAAGCGCTCCAAGATAAGGCAAATCTGTTCTCGGAAAAATGGTAAGACAGTTTAAGAGAACCCAAAATACACCAAACGAAAACCCTTTACCTTCAGAATCAAATTCAGAATCTGGTAAAGGAAAGTAGAGCCCCCTTTACTTCCAGCCATGAGACAAAGCGATGTGACAATTTGCGAAATGAGATTGCATCGCTGAAGTCGTCGATTTCATCGTTGAAGGACCAGAACGAGAAGCTTGTGTCGGATATGGCAGCGCTAAAAAATATCGAGAGGAAAAACGACATGCATATGATGGACTCGAGGAAGCACATTGACGAGCTGCAAAATGAAGGTATTTCTGGGTTTGGCACAGTTCATACCGAAATGACGATTCTCAATGTTTCTGTTTTGCAATCCGAACAGTCTGATCTCAAAAGCTAACGAAATCATTGCCAAGCAGTCAGGAGATCGTGAAAAACAATAAGACAATTAGTCTGCGAACCGAAGTGGCCTTACAACAAGAGAAAGTCATCCGCGAAAAGGACAAACAACTAATCATTCACGAAGAAAAGATTCAGGGACTGCAGCGGGCGGTAGAGGGTCTGAGAAAGGACATCCCTATGCAATTGGAGTCAATGAAACACTTCGCTGATTCCATTGAGAACAAATACAGTGAACGTATGCTCCTCTGCAATTGCATGTCACAAATGATTATAGCGAATTATGTTAAAAATTTAGTTATTATTTTAATTTATTGTATAATAAAATCTTTTTACTCGACGACGTCCTCAGATGGTCTTGCTTTTTTTTTAGTCTTTCGCGAATCAGCTCGGCGATAGCTTTCTGGGTGCGTCTATCGAGTTTTTCTAGCTTTTTGGCAACGTCACTTTTAAGATCCCAATCTGGTTTTCGTGGAGCCAGATTGGCTATGTCGATTTCTTCATTCATTTGGAGTCTTGAGCAGTTCAATCTGTGATTCGACTTCTTTTTCGATCTCACCGGCTGGACCTTGTTCGAGAACTACTTCGCTGAGGTTTTCATCTTGGGGTTTGTAACTCCGGAATATTGGCCTGTGGAATACAAGTTAAATTCATGACTAGGTTAGATGGAAAGGCGAAAAGATGCGCAAAATTACTTGGGTATTTCCGTGGTGTCACTTGTAGCGTCTTCGCCTTGCTGTGCTATTTCTCTCAGTCATTTCAGCCGTACTTTCCTTTTAGGGGATTCTTCGGTAAGGGATCCAATTTACTTTTGATTGTTATTTGTGTTTTCCATGTTTCGTTTGATTTTTTAGTTTAATTTGAATTAATTCTTTTATTTCTTAAAAATTCGCTCGTCAATCAAATGAGCACAGCCAAATCAAAACGTAAACAAAAAAAATGACAACTTCGTTTTTGACATTTCTCACAAGTCTGTAGGTCTGTTTAATGAATCTGTTCCGCACAGAAAAGTACAGAAAAGATCCAAAAAGTACACGTTTGTGTGTTCCATGAGTAAAAACCTTGCCCCAAACTGTTCTACAATCTGTCATTTTGTGTTCCATGAAGTTTTCGATCTCAGTTAAGAACACATTTTTCTGCCCCTACTTTTTTGCTGGTGTAGCTTTGTGAAAACTATCAGATGTCAAAATTTCAAATGCCAAATTATTTTTATTTTTTCCAATCAAACAATTTTTTGAAATTATCTCGATTGAAGGGTTTTCCGAGGAAGTAAAAATTACTACTACACTCCCAAATAAAAATTTCTCTCAAAAAACTAATAAGCTATTCAGAATCTTATTTCCAACAAATGAAAATTTGCTTCAATTTAATTTGACTTGGAATATTTATTTAACAGCTGATTTTATTCTGTCAAAAAGATTACATAGGGAGCTGATCTTTTCTGTTCTTACTTGTTCTGACAGTTTTCATTTACTTGTGCTGTTCTGTGCTGTTCTGATCTGGTTTTTCTTCATTAAACAGTCCTTGTTCTAACCTGATCTGACTCAAAAGCAAGAACAGAAAATCCTGTTCTAAACTGTTCTAGGTTTGTCAATGAACAGGAAAGTAGAACAGTTCAGCACAGAAAAAACCTCAATGAACAGCAAAAAGCTGTACTTTTCTGTCTAGAACAGTCCAGCACAGCCTCAGTGAACACAGCTAAAGTGTCTGCTATACAAAACTTTGATCTTACCAGTCCTACTCTACTATGTCGAGTGTTGGACGATAAGTAAAAATGGAGATTTGATACTGGGCACTTTCGAATGAAAAATACTTCGACGGATTTCCGATCCCGTATGCGACGATGGCGAATGGAGAAGAAGGTTCAACCGCGAACTGTACCAAAATGTGTATGTAATCCAGAAAACGAAGAAAAGGCGACAACATTTGCTCGGCCACATTGAGCGAATTAACGACAACGCTCCAGCCAAGAAAGTCTTTCTTCGTAGCCCCCAGGTTCGAGAGACGACAAGGAAGACCTCCAAACCTACGGTACAAGGACCAAGTGACTGCGGATGCCCAGAGGGCTTGATTTTGACGACTGGGAAGTGCATGCGAGGGACCGTAGCGGATGAAAAGCTGCAGTGTCTCTTCGTTGTTAATGATTTCAATGTGGTCATGTGTACAACATCAGGAAAAGAACAATTGAAGTCGCAGCAAAAAAAGAAAAAAATCGCAAAAAGCAGTCGCATTCAGAATTACGTCCCTTGCAAAGCAAGGTTCCCCCATGATATACTCGAGAATATTTTTTCATCATTCGCGTACCGCCAAAAATTCCATCCCTTATTGAATTTAACCAGTCAAAATTGGAAAAATATTATGCGAACTATAAGGTCTTCATGTATTTTCAACCCAATGCACAATCCAAGCCCAAGTCAATATAACATCTATCCCAGACAAACACCCAGAACGATGAACGAGACTTAACGAAAAAATCTGATTTTTTTGTTTAAATTTGGCTTTTTTCATGTCGGCTCTTCCCGGATTCTTAAAAACTTCTGATTTCTAGGCCTTTTAGTTTGTTTTTTTTATTTTTTTTTCTATTTTCGTTATTTCTAACGTTGGGTTGTTCTTTAAAGTTCATAAAAAGTAAAATTAAAATAAAGTGGCGCCGACAGCTCTTGAAGAGCCAAGGCACTCTCATCAACAATTCTCTGAGTGCGTGTGAAGAATTACCTACTTTAACACCGATTCCGAACGGCAAAGTTGAGAAGCACAGAGTACAAATAAAATCCTTGGTTAAAAGTTAAAAAGAAAAGGCAACACTTTATTTGAACCTTAAACGCTTATATCGAAAGAACTTCACTTTATCCTCCATGCAAAGTGGAAATGAACAATACATTGTCATTCGGTTGCAATTCATAGTCTAATTCACCCTGAAAGCAGACACAGACATTAATCAGAAGCTCCCTGGAATTGTAACTAGTTCTCTTACCAAAAGTTCCCAATCGGTATCATTCACCAGCACAAGAATTCCAGGTCGTCTAGAAGTAAAAATAACAAACTCCCAACATTGAAACGTGAAATAAATTGGAATGTTTCGATTTCTCACACTGAATCATTCTGAATGAAGAGTTCCGGCCGTTCTGTGAGAATAGTGTCATGCATCCATTTGATGAAACTTTTCAGGGTCCCTACGGAGAGCTTATTTTATAAATCAATCAACAATTGCATCCTGCGGCTTCTTACACGTCTTATTGCCATCCAAAACCACTTCACGTTTCTTTATGTTCCCAAACAGCAACTCGGCACCGGCACTGAAACGAAGGCCTCAATAAAACAACAAACACAGACAAGGCGGTTCTATTATTTGTTTACCTAAATTCTAGAACTATTTTTAAGTCTGGTTTTGTCATTTTAAGCCTAAAATTACAAACGAATTTCGTGCGAAAATATAAAAATATTGCAGATTTGTACGAATTTCACGTGCAAATTCCGTAAACAATTCAATCGAATTTCCGCATCTGTCAAAAACCAGCTGGAAGGCAACGTAAACAAAGCTGAAGTTGGGTGTCGTTTAGAACGACCTCTTAAGCCCTAAACACAATGGCGAATGTAAAATTGAAAACTCAAAAATGCACTTTCGCAACTTTTCAATGTTCTTTTGTAATTTAGGAAAAAAACCAATGTGTTCCATTGCAAGCTTTATTCCTTCATTTTCACACAAACTGCAAACAAATATAATCCCTCAAGAACTGCCGCACTAAATCGTCCTCCTCCGGCGCAACATTTTCATCAACCTGCTGGTCGTACAAGTCCACCTCGTCCAACTCCTGTTCGCTTGCAATTCCTTTCGTCTCCAATATATTGTGCAGAATGCAACAAGTCACTATGACATTGGGAATGGAGCTCACGCTAACCTTCATGGGTTCTTGCAAGATTTTCCATCGTCCTTTGAGCTTCTTGAATGCCAATTGTCCTAGTTCGCTGTGCTTGCCCAGAATCCTGTTGAATATCATGTCTTCCGGTGATTTGGAATTGGTGAACGGTTTTAGGATGCACGATTGCACTGAGTCTGCTCTGCGGCTTGTCAAGAGCGCTGGAATAGGAATCGGTATGCATTCGACTTCTCTTGGTTCCTAAATGACACAAAATGTGAGCCTCTACAGGGTGACTTAATACAATGCTTACCATTCTAGACATGAGTTGGGCAATGTTCGAGTAATATTCTTGGAAATCTTCAGATTTCTCCAAAAGCGCAACATTCCTGATCCTGAAAGAATTCGTTATGTTAAGAACTTAAAGGGATTTCCCAAGATGGAAGCAACTCACAGGCAATTCGAATCGATAACCACCTGAAGAATCAAATCACCTGACCCACTTTCCATCACATGACTGGTAAAACCCACAGCTTCACTTGAAATCGAAATCAAGCTCCCCTCCAACACGCCCATAACCTGTGGCACACCAAACTTCTCTTCAAACTGCTGGCGAATCTCAAGTAGTTCCTCGTTCTTTGGCATGTGAATAAACTCTGTTTGCAAGAGCCTGGCGCACGCCTCACAAAACACCATCAAAGATCTCTGGACACTGAGTGCATGGATTCCAAATTTCTGCCCAACATCGTAATACGATTGATTCGTTGTGAGCAGGTAAAGAGCCGCACCAATTTTAGTCTCAAACGTCGGATACTGGATTACCTCATTTGATTTTGGTTGAAACTCGTCGGCAAACAATTGACACAAGTAAATGAAGGTTTCTCGATTAACAGAAAAGTATTTGCTCCAAATGGCATCGTCGTGAGAGTTCTTCACAGCATCCCACCAGTCGGACGAACGTTCTTTCCTCAGACAACGCTTTTTGATTTGTCTTTCTGGAGGATCGTCGGGTGGGAATTCACTCATGTACATCATTTCGATAGTGTTCATGAGATTCATTTGGTGGCTTCGAATGTTGGCCTTGATTTTGCTCTGGATGCGGTTGAGGAATCGCTTTCGAATCTGACGCCTTTCGATGTCGTATTGTCTGTAGCAAGCGTTCATGTTGTTGAAGAATCCCACGTAGGCTTCAAGTAAAATTTGTCTTTTTTCATCGTTGTCCATTTCGGATTGTTTTATAAACAAAATAAAATTGTTTAACACCAAAATTGAATTCTTTTGTTGATTGCCGCTGTTTAATTTCAAAACAAACAAAAAAACATGACAGTTCAGCGTGATTTCCAGTTCCATTCCAGTCTCTACCAAAGGGCGCGTTCGTAGAGACATGTCAGTGGTGAGTTTCTTTTGGCATAAAATGCATTGCGGTGTGACAAAAACATTTGCATGGAAAAACTCTTGATAACGTTCACATTTACCATGTTTCGTGTTTACATTTGAAGATTTTTTATTCCTGAATGTCAACTTTTGTTCCAAAACAAGAACAATAAATAGACTCGACTGCATTCAAATGGCAAACTTAATAACGTTCCGTGTAAATGCAAGCCCCGCCATGTGGAAATCGGAATTCACCACTGAAGTTGGAAAGGAAGTAACTGTCACTCGGTATTTTTCATTGGAATTGGACACTGTGCATTGCATGCAAATTTAACTAAACTGCCAGACGCTGGTTGATTCTTGATTTGTTTATAATTGAAATAAAGTCCGAAACTTATTGTACAACAAAATGAGAAACAGGTGGACTTACGACGAAACCCAGGCCTTCGTCACCATAATCAAAGAACAAGAATGTATGAAGAAAATGGAGCAAAAACTTGCACAGCCAAGCGAGATTTACAAAGCCATCCAAAAGGAAATGATCGCCCGCGGCTTCTATGACAAAAGTCTTGCCCAAATCAAATTCCGATGGCAAAATTTGCGCAAATTGTACTACAGAGACCGCAGGGCGATGGAAAATGCAAAAGCAAAAGGAACGCGCCACAACAAGTCGCCATATTTTCGTCTGCTGCATCCTATTTTAGCGGATCGTTGGGAACGGCGGAAGAGAGAACCAGGAGAACCCTTGATGAACGGTAATTTTGTCAAGTTCCAGAGTGAAGTGAAAAGCTTACAAATTTGTAGATTTAGGAGAGGATTCAACAATTTTGGAAACACCACTTACGTACGAAGAATCATTACAAAACTCGTCGGAGGAAGACAACGAGGAGGTCCGTACTAAAGCGGAAATAGAAGATGTATCAGAAATGCCAGCATTTGAAGAGTGTTTCCCGAATCTTCCATGTATGTTAAACGCAGGGTGTATTTCTGTGCAGTCGTGCTGATTTCTATATTCTCTTTTCACAGCATCGTCAAAGCAGAACGTTGGAACGCCGGACTCCACAACGAAGCTTGATCTCCTGCAGGCGAAAATCAAACAAGTTGCCAAAGAACTCAACGATGATTTGTACAAGAAGCAGAAAGAGCTCATCGAATACGAGTTCCGATTGTTTGCCGAATACACCACAAGCCGTGACGAAAAGTTCAAAGAGATGATGGCCACAAACACACAGACCTTTCTCGGCGGAATCAAGGACTTGATGACCGAAAAGAATGAAATCAAAACCCGTTCGAAATCAGATCGAAACAGCAAGCAATTCTTTCAGACTCGGGATCACGATTCCGAACGCTAGAAGTAACAAAACTCCCACACGGCAACACAAAGTTTTATTTTAACGTCACTTTAATAAAGAGTTAACTTTTGACTTATTTCTGACTAGACTTCTGACTGGAGGCTTTGACATCGTCCGCTTCCTCCGGCTGTACGTTGAGCTTGAAGTCAATTGGTTTGTCGAAACCCATGATCTTGACGTAGTGCTCGGTGTTCTCGAACAGACTTGGTTCCACGAAGAGAGGTTTGTCATTGACCTTGAAGGATGTGAACATTCCTGGGACCTCGGGTACTTGGACATCACTCGGCCTGAACTTTGTCTGCAAGGAAAAGTTGAATAGTTTCAAGTCCGTGCTGTCAATTGGAATGGCTTACCTTAATTTTATATAACAAAATCGATATCGTCGTGGCTGTGTACTCCTCGGTGCTGGGATTGTAGTGCAACTCTGTGACATATTTCTTTGTGATGAAATGCAGCAGGACGGGTGTGACGAATGTGAAGAATCCCGCGACCGTGCATAGAGCAACTGCCATGCCGGTGCCTCCGATTTTCATTCCCTGTTCCATAAGAATTGGCTGAGCGGCAAGGCCGGTTAAACTGGTGGTTAGGGAGAACACTTTGACTGCCTTCATGCGCGACGCCAGGGATCCTTGATAAATTAGCTCTTCATCGGAGTCTGGAGATTTGTTTGAAGCAAATGTCCGAGTAAGGTGCTTGTTTATTGACGGGAACTCAACGGCACGAAAGCATTTTAGTGTCTGCTGGAGGGAGGAGGATTTGGTTGGTATGGATGTGAAGTGTCGTGATGCGGGTATAAGAGCTCGAAGTGCAATCATTTTGATTTTAGGGAGTTAAAGGCTTTTATTTCTGAACTTCTTTTCCGATACAAGTTGAATAATCCACTTCCACTGCAAACGGCACATGAAAGAAAAAAACAAAACATATGTTTTTGACAGTTGGCAGTTTAGCAAATACAAGAACCACTTAAAATGTATTCTTCTAGTACAACTGGAAATGCATTTCCAGTCTTTTTGTTAAGCTGTACACAGAATGAATTTCTTAAGCTCATACCTGATGTGAAGGCTGCAAGAATTGTTTGATGTGATTACAATTTCCATCGACAAGGATTAGGGGTTTCTTTTGGATTTTTTGTAACCTTGTCTATTCCTTGGCTTTTTTATAACTCCTTATGGGTTTACACACAAAATTCCCCTGTTATATACATACGTCACGGAAATGAGCTTCTTAACTCAGCCGTTCATTATCGATACTCAAGGAATTGTTGAAGAGCGTTTATCGCTAGGGAGGGCTTGGTACTTCTGTTATTATCATTATTCCCCTACTCTAAGGTTTGCCTAGGCTTCTTTAATGGTCTTGAATAGGTTTATATAATTTATAGTGCTTATAAACTATGTTTGGTTACTTAATGGCTGAAACACAAACATGCTTCAGCCTTGGCTTTGCCTGAAGTTTGCGAGTTCAGCTATAGGAATTCAATGCATGCTAGCACAATGAAGCTTTGGCCTCACGTTTCTTACTTAATGTTACGTAAGGTGATTCGAAACGAAAGCTCTAGTTAAAAAAATACTGAACATTTGCTTTGTCTGACAGGTCTTACTTTACTAACTTAGGTATGGTGGCGCTATAGTCCAGGTCGGACTAGGGCCTCATCCAACATGTGTCTCCAGCCAGCTCGGTACCTAGCTAGCTGTCTCCAGTTTCGCACGCCAAGTTGGTTCAGGTGCTCTACCACCTGTGTGCTCCATCGGAGTCGCGGTCTTCCTCTTCTTTGACGTCCTTTCGGGTTGGATTCGAAGACTCTACCAGCCGGAGTATTAAGTCGTGAGACCTTAACTTTTCTTGCAAGGTCAGTGTCGCTGAACAGCTCGCACATTTCCTGATTGAATCTAGGTAGACGTAGTACTTACCTACCTCGAAGATAAATCTGTCTATACTACTGAAGTTGGCTCCAAGACGTCGATGTTGGTTGTCCTTCCTTGTTGACAGCATTTACTTGGTCTTGTCCTCGTTAACCGCTAGACCTATCTTCCTGGCCTCTGTCTCAAGGCTCATGAACGCTCCACTGACATCACGCTGTATTCTTCCAATTATGTCAATATCGTCTGCGTATCCTAGTAGCTGGACGGACTTTTAAGAGATTGTTCCTCTGGTGTTGACGTTGGAGTTTTGCACAATCTTTTCAAGAACGATGTTGAAAAAATCGCATGACAGCGTATCGCTTTGTCTTAAACCGTTTTTGAAATCAAAAGCGTCCGTTAGGCTTTTTCCGACCATGATGGAACAGCGTGAGTTTTCCTTTGTCATCTTACACAGAAGGACGAGTTTTATAGTTTTTATAGTTGGTCTCTATAGACGCTGTCATACGCGGCCTTGAAATCGATGAAAAGGTGGTAGGTATCGATTTGAAGTTCCAGGGTCTTCTCCAAGATCTGCCGTAGAGTGAATATTTGATCGATGGTGGACTTTCCGGGTCCGAAGCCACACTGATAAGGACTTATCAGGTTGTTGTTGTTGACGCAAGGCTTCAAACGTTCACATCGCATGGTAGACAAGATCTTGTAGGTGATGTTAAGATGTTACCTCTGTAGTTGATGCAGTTCAGGGGATCTAATTTGTTGAGGATCGGGCATACGATGCTGAGGTTCCATTCGTCGGGACAGTTCATGTGACAGCTAATCAGCTATGAAAAATTCAACAAACTGGATTCATTTATTTTTGAAGGGATTGTGACCATATAGGGAGAACTGTAATTCAAAGCAACTCGAAGCGGGTGTGGTGCGGGTGCATTGTAACGTAAACGAAAACGAAGCAAAAGCGTGTTTGTGTTTCAGCCACAAGCATTACCTTGTTAAATCTGGAAATATCGGGTTTCTATGACTACAAGTGATAACTCGAAGATGCCATTTGGAATTCATTTTCACGCCAAAAGAAGTTTAACTTAAGCCAAATGGAGAATTTTGTATCCTCATACAGATTGCCCTTAAGCCCTTAAATAAGAAAAAACTGAAAGCTATCTACCCCAGATTCCTATCGCTATCTTTTCCAATTCCTGTCAATGTTTCTCGTTTCACCATCATGATTAATGTCAAAGCAACAATCTCGCGCGTTCCAGTAGGATGACACGGTTAATTACATTGACCCCAAATAAATTAATCACTTGTCAATATCAATGCCCTAAAGCGACTACCAACACACCTTCAATCTCTGTCCTGTCGACTCTCTTGTCACCCTTAAGTAACACTTATTTATTATAGCCACACGATTTTCAAGTTGACTTGTCTAATTAAAATTATTTAGTGTCAGCACTTAACAACGATTTCCGTGACAACCGACCATTAGGCTGTGTTTACACTTTTGTAATTTAACAAATTGCAAGATGTAAATCACACGATAAGGTGAGTACAAACTCAACTACTTTTCGCTTAAACGCGATTATATTAAAAAATAGAAATAAAAGCAAAAATTACAAGCAACCGTCAATCAGTTGACAGGTTCGTTTTGTCCATTTTATTTTCTTTTGTTTTATCGTGTGAGAACTTATGTTCTCACTCACTCCGCGGCACGGTACGGTGAGTTCCTATTAACTCATTATTTTCTCGTTTTTCTCGATTAATGTCGTACAACGTGTCAGGTGACAACTCATTTAGTGTTGGCTATTGACTAAAACACTTTGCAAAGCACACGGCATTGCCCGCCGCCATTCGTAGGGAAAGTAGTTGTAGTTGAAGTTGTCCTGCCATGTTTAATCATAATGCATCAGGAGATTTTTTTTTATTTCTGCAACAGCTACTCGAACCTTCGTGAGTTGCACGGCAAGTTAATGAATTTCTTTTTTTTTAGCTTTTCTTATTCACACATGCAATATTCTCTGTTGACTGTTGGAGCTTCAAGGGGTTGCTGGCTATGGTTGGGTTCGTTGGATGGTTGGCAGTTGTGTTAATTTTAATTACATGCTGCCTGCAATTTATAAGGAGAGTAATTAAAAGGCTGGGCTTTATGGTAAACTGAGAATGGGTGATTTAGTTGTCACAACAACACACTTGATATGCGGCTATAAATATTACAAAAGTGAGAAAATTATTGTAAAAAGCAACATGGTGTTTTTTCCGAGTTTTTGTTTGTGTGTTGTTGAGATGACATTAATCACCTTATTGAAAGGAGTTACTTGATTAATTTTTTGCTAAAACGAAGTGTGAGAAAAGTGAGTACCGCGATGTAATTAAGGAATCAAATTAAGGTTAAATGCAAACAGTTTTTGATATGTGAGGAACAGAGACAGAACGACTGTCGCCATATATATTGATTACATTCTTGAATATTAATCTCGAAAGCCTGTTTTCAAGAGTGGTATACTATATACTTGCCCTGGAGGAGTAATTGAAAAGCGATGCGTTGTGTTGGGCGCCACTTTCATTTATATTCAGCCGCATGTTATTGGCTCTTCTTCCTTTTTTTATGTACATGTCGTCTGAAGTTCGAAGGATAGACACACAGTGTATTCAAGAGGACACAAGTGTCCACAGCAACCTCTGTCTATTAACTCCTTCTCTCCACCTCCCCGCTGTGAACATCGGGTGCCTAGTACCTCAACTGGAAGAACTCCCCAGATGGAATCAACGGTGCAGTCTACAGTTCCAGCCAGAATGAACTACCTACTTAGTGAACACCTTATAGAGACGGAATTAATAATGATGACCGCGACCCACGCAAACGATTTAAGGATAACGAATTTCGGTTTTGTACTTAGAAATTGGAGTCCTTTAACAGACCATGTGCAGCCCAAAAATTAGCGGAAGAAATGCGATGGGATGGCCATGGCCTACGAAAAATGAAGAACTGTGACATCTACAACGGCGACTGCTACCGTCTATTTGGATGTGGATTTGTAGTTGGGACTCGACTCAGGAGGAAGGTGTTGAGTTTCAACTCGGTGAATGAGCGCATCACGACAATCCGCATGAAGTCTTAATTCACCAAAATAAGCTTCATCTGTGCTCACGCCCCCATTGAGGAAAAGGATGAAGACATAAATGACAGGTTCTACGAGAATGGAGACGAAGATTCAAACAAGAACTGCACGAGCTGTTCAGCGACACTGACCTTGCCAGAAAAGTCAAGGTCCAAAGATGTAGATGGCGGTCACGTAGAGCGAATGCGAAAAAAAAACAATGCTCCAGCCCGTAGTCTTTGAATTCAACCCGGAATGACGTCGCAGAAGAAGAAGACTGCGACTCAGGTGGAGCACACAGGTTGTGCGAAACTGGAGACAGCTAGCTAGGGACAGAGCTGGCTGGAGACACTTTTGGATGAGGCTCTGGTCCGACCTGGACTGTAGCGCCACCATAAGCAAATAAGTACGCGTTGAATTGGGCGCCACTTTCATTTATATACAGCCACTTATTGTAAGCTCTTCCTCTTTTCAAAAATATAAGTTTCGTCTACGTAAGCGCTCTTGTAGAGGTTCCGTAGGCACGTCAGGCTGAAGAAGAGTAGGTAAGCCTTTAGAAATGATGAAGGACCTCTAAAGCAAAGAAGATAAGTAAGTCTACAAAGCACAGACACTGATAGGACTCGGAAAGGACTTTTACAGAGGAATTTAAATTATCTTTGAACATAAAAGAACGCTTCCTTAACTTAAGCTGTAATGACTTGCAAAACAGCAACCAGTGAAATCCTTGGCCCTAATAGGAGGTCTTCACTTAAATCCAGGCTATGTTTTCCCTAAACACAAATCATTAACTTCATTAGAAAGGATGTGTCTTGTCTCAAGGAGGAAAATAAGACACTTTTTATTTTCCTACTTACACTGTCGTAATTTTAACTTTTTTTTCTCGTGCGACTACATCAAAAGTAAGAGTGAAAGTCACGCAATTTTCAAAGCAGAAAGAAGAAACAACCAATCATTTCCAGTTCTATAAAATGGAACATTAACTTCCGGCGTAAAATTCATTCATTTGCTTTTAGCACAGCTTGAGACCAAAGATACCAAAAAAAGGTTCGCATAAGCCCCAAATCCGTTGTACACACGAAATCAAGAAAACTTCTACACGAACTTGGTCATTAAAATTTGCTCCAGCGGATATTAATGAAATATACACAAAAAGCCCATATCGGATGTTGTGCCATGTCATCCTTATAAAACACTTACACTCGCTAAAGACCAACATGTATCTCCATTTTAAATACACAATTGGGTGGGGATGTCTTGTCCTTGTGCGTCTCATGTCGGTTGGTCGGTGAGTGTGACAGGGTTTTGTCGGTGAGATTCTGAGACAAAAGAGAATCTACAGAGCAGAGAGAATATAAAAACCTTGATCCCATAAATTTATTTTGTATAAATTAAATTGAACTCAAGTGATAAATCTTTATAATCCATCTTCATTCATATCATCAAGGAGAAAAAGGCAAAACGAACAACACAATAACGGATATTTCCATCATCATCTGTCGCCATGTAAAATATTTTCCAAAGGATTACAATCTTTGTGCTTGATTTCCATATCTTAAAGCGAGCCATCTTTGCTTCGTCCTCTCTTTTTTGGTGTATAATTTGTTATTGTTGTTGTTTTTGTTCTTGGTTGTGTCTTTATTAGTGCTTTGCCATCATGCGAAACCCTTCGGGCTTGCTTTTTTTGATATAGTGTTGGAATTCAATGTTAAGAAATATATATGCGGAGAGACAAGCGGAAATGGAGGCAGAGTGTTTTGTATCCTTTCAAAACAAAAACGCAAGCTTCCAGTTTATGACGTTCATTAATGACATTGCCTTAAGATAACACACAATATACGACAAACAACATTGAATGGAATCGTCTTTTTCTCCACAATTTGTCGGCCTTAAGAACGAAAATCCCTAAAACAGTGGATTTGGAAAGAATGAACCCAATACTGAATTCATTCCTCTCTAAGCAAGTACCTAACATCTTTTATATTGGAAACTTCGTTGATTTCATGAATGATACATAGATTCAATGAATAATGAATAAAAAATAAAATGCCTACACAGACTTTACAAATCAACTAATGATTGCATAATCCATTTTGCGTATTTGAGTAAATATTCATTGATTTTACGAATGGTTCATTGATTTTTTGATAAAAAGTTCATTGGTTTTACAAATTGTACATTGATTCGATGAACAAAAAACATCTTACTTACTTTTAAAGGTGGCGCTACAGTCCGTTGCGTTGTGGACTTGTGCCTAACAGTCTTGTGGACTCCGCCAGCCAGCAATTAGCAAGAGTTATTCTTCGTCTGATCTCGGCGCTGGTGTTATTGCCCGTGTTAATAGCGGAGCCTAGGTAGACAAACTCCTCTACTACCTCGAAGTTGTATGCGTCTATTGTGACGTTCTGTCCGAGCCGTCAGTGTTGGATGTTCTTCCTCATAGGTTTTTTCCAGGATCTGCCGCAAAGCGAAAATTCGGTCGATGGTTGACTTTCCTGGTCTGAAACCACATTGATAAGGACCAATCAGATTGTTGACGAAAGGCTTCAGACGTTCACATATTACGGCAGAGAGGATCTTGTAGGCGATGTTAAGCAGGCCGATTCCTCTGTAGTTGGCACAGTTTAGGATCGGGCAAACAATGCTGAGGTTCCATTCATAGGGCATGACTATGTCTCACAGATTATTTGGTGCATGCTCCTATCTAGATCATCGCCTTCTGCTTTAAACAGCTCGACAGTTAGACCATCTGTGATATTGTAGTTTTCACTTCTTCTAAGTCAGGTTCACACAATTGTTGGCTATCATCGTGTCCGATGAAAGTCTCCTGCCTGACGGCGGGATTTTGTTCGTTGTCTACAGATGTGGTCTTTCCAAATCCCCAGCATTGACTACGATTCTACTATGATGTTCCCTTGTCGATGACCTTGAGTCAGCTGCTTTACCTTTCGGTAGAACCTCCAAACTGCCTTGGCTAGTGGTCCGACGACGAGGTAGTGGTCCGAATCGATGTTCAATCAGCAAACGCTTACATGAATACATTAATGAAAACTCCATTGGTCCCAAGAATTGTTCACTGATACAATGAATTAAGAATAAAATAACTTTAAAACTGGATTAAAACCATTCAACTAATGAAATGAAATAATGTTTGTAGAATTTATCTTCAATATTTAATTAAATGTTCATTGGCTCAACGAATTGTACGTTGGAACAATAAATTAATAGTAAATTTGTGATTTTTGACATGGCTCTAGATTGTATGAGCTAAGAAAGTCCTTTGCAAAAAAAATTCATTGAAGGAGGCTAGCGTAGACCAGGACGCTCAAAGCAGCCCAAAGCCTTTGGGCTCAATGTCTCAAGTTGGGCACCATTCCCATAAAAATCAAATTTACTTTACTGGGTTTTTGTTTTTCAGGACTCCACATTATAAGTAACACAAAGATAGGTCCACACTTGTCAGCTCCACTGTCCTGCCAAAGCACTTGTCACCTGACACTGAACCACATCCCAATTCCGTATCATGTAAGTCTTAGATTTTTTCTTCCTACTGTCATTTGATGGGGACAGCACAAACATCATCCACCTACAGTACGAACGGCGACAAAAAAAAACTACATTTAAAAAAAACATCTAATTCATATAAATAC
The DNA here is from genome assembly GCA_943590905.1 of Sphaerophoria taeniata. NCBI lineage: Eukaryota > Metazoa > Arthropoda > Insecta > Diptera > Syrphidae > Sphaerophoria > Sphaerophoria taeniata. The sequence continues at coordinate 152,427,516 of OX016541.1, forward strand.
ACATGTCAACATAGAATCCCAAGGGACTTGGAATAAATTGAGTAAATCTTATGACAAGAACTTGAAAGCGCACAATGGCAAAATCACGATGAGAAATTACAACAATTCACAAGGAACAAATTGTCCTGATGGCAGTAACATCGAGTGTTCGTTTCCATTATTTATATTAGGCCAAGTTAGAAGGAAATTTCCAAGAAAAAGAAAATCGAGATAAATGTGTGCCCTCAATATCCATTCTACTTCCTATATTTCCGTCAGAAGGATTGCACCACCGACCGCCCTCCTCACCTATACAGGAATAGTCAAAGGACTTAAGTGACACCGAGGAAAGAGCACACATACAGAAAAAAGAAAGTGGAAACTATTCTTCATTTTGAGCAGAAGAAGTAGACAAAAAATTACCGCAACGAATTATCATTGGGATCAAAGCCCGGCAAAAAATAAATCGGAGATTGTGCTTTTTGTTCTTCTCCCCCCTTCGCTCCAAAACTGTCTGATATTGAATTAGGATTCTTTTGCGGAAGTTAGAAAGGATGTTTTGTGAAGGTACATGTGTGTTGCTTCGTGAGATAAATCAAATTTAGAACAAAAACAGGGTCAGTTGTAATTAGCGGAAATTTGGCGCATTATTGAGTTAAGAGGTTTTTTTGGGGGGTTTCTACTATAATTAAGGACTTTTATTAGGAAAAGAAAAACTGAGTCAAAAAGTTATTCAAATCTCCTTTAATTCCTCGATAGTATTTGCCGATAAGTACGAGTTTATTTGAATATTATTTGGAAAATATTTTCACTGCAAAGTTCATTTGCATAGAATCCACAAAAAACGTAAGGAGACTGACAAAAGGAAAAATGTCAATGGAAATTGTTTACTCTTTGGCCAGCAACTTTTCTTGCAAAAGTTTTGTTTATTTTTCGTTTTTTTGCTTTGGCGAAAAACTTTATTTCTAGATTATTTCAAATACAACTTGCACAGCTCATTTATGCATACGAAATATGAGAAGTAAAAAGTTTGTGTTGTAGGATCCGCCAGTGTCAGTGCAAATGACATTTTGTTGGCAGGGTCCAACTGTGGTGATTGACACAGTGAAAAGTTTTGTTGGCCAACGACGACGAGGACGACAAGAACGACGACGAACGTAGAGAAACATTAGAGACCAAGTTTTTGAACAAAGAAATGAACAAATTTGATACTATACTAGCCCTTATCCTGGTCGGTGTGTTGGGGGTGAAAGTTGTGTCCTCTTCATTTTTTTCTTGTAGAAATACAAACCACAAGGATTTTCATTGCATTTAATATGTGCAGTTAAATTGTTGAGTGCAATTTAATTGTTCTTAATGATATGGTAATATAAGTTGTGCAGGATATTGTTTTGTTCAAATGCACATATACCCTTACAGACGAAAGGACTTGTGACATTTGTTTTGTGTTATTAATTGTTTATTGATTGGTGGCGGATGAAAGAAAAGGCTTGATGACAGTTGAGACTTGTGATAAATTGAGTATTCTTAACAAAAAAGATGAAGACATTTTTTTGTAAAGGTAGGTACTCAAAGGAAGGGAAATTGATAAATGATTGATGGAAATTAATTTTGTCCTTTTTTCTTGTTTGCAAAGAAAATGCTTATCTTAAAAAAACAATGAATAAGAAAAGTGGAAAATATTTTAAGTCTCAAAAACGTTATGTTTGGGTCCTATTCTACAAGTGTCTCCAGCCAGTTCGGTTCATAGCCAGGTGTCTCTAGTTTCGCTCGAGTCTTGGCCTTTCCCTTCTGCGATGACCTTCGTGCTAAGATTCTGAGAGACGTTACAGACGGACCGGAGCACTATTTTCCACTCGCTGTATATGTCCCTGACATCAAATTTGTTGGACCTTAACTTCTTTGGCTCGATCTGTGTTGCTGTGTTGCCCGTTGTTCCCAGTTCTTGGTTGAACCTTCGTCTGAAAATGAATTCATTCTTCTGTAAGCTGCAACATTTTTGGTTGAAAGTTCGTTGGTTTCACAAATGGTACATTGATTCAATGAATAATGAATGATTAGTAAATAAGACATCGCAGACCTTACAAGTCAACCAATCATCACATAATCCTTTTGTTTTCATTTAAAAATTCATAAATCTTACGAATAGTTCATTAATTTACAAAATACTTACAGATATAACTTAAATAAATCAAGTGAAGCAAGCAATGTAAGGTAAAACAGATTTAAAAAGATGAAATTAACAAATTTGTATCAAAATAGCTTCCTTTTCTTTTTATTAAAAATAAATTGATTTTAATGAATTGTACATTGATTCAATTAACACAAAATAAAACAAATAAAACATCGATAATCGTCAAATTATAACTAGAAATAGATCTCCATTTATAAAATCAATAAACTTTTGTATGAATTCGTAAGTGAAAAATTCATTGCTTTAAAGAAAAGTACATTAATTCAATGAATAAATAATAAAATATCTTCCAAGGTAAATTAAAATGATTTAACTAGTGAAATGGATAAAATGCTTCTGAAATTTATCTTCATTATTTTACTAAATGTTCTTTGGCTCCACGAATTATACATTGGCACAAAGAATAAAACCTTAATATACACAGATCACGTAGAGCGAATGGAATATAATGATCCGGCTCGTAGAGTCTTCGAATCAAACCCTGAAGGACGTCGCAGAAGAGGAAGACCGCGACTCAGGTGGAGCACACAGATGGTAGAGCACCTGAACCAACTTGGCGTTTGAAGCTGGAGACAGCTAGCTAGGGACCGAGCTGGCTGTAGACGCTTGTTGGATGAGGCCCTGGTCCGACCTGGACTGTAGCAAGTAAGTATGTAGTAAGTATCCCCTTTGTCAGTAAAAAAAAACATAGAAACCAAATTTTGCAGATGAGCTATTGCATACCCCTAAGTAAAACATCTCCTGCTGCTTTAAACAGCCCAGACCACTTATTCTACCGGCTTTGTTGGATTTCAGCTTGAAATTGCTAGATAAAAATGTAGTAACATTTAAAATAAAGCTCATCCTACGTTTACTTAAACTAATGCAAACATTGTTCTAAACTTTGACTGGCTTAGAAGAAGTGGCCTTGCCAAAACGGTTTTGAAGAACTAAGAACTGAAAATCAAGTCAAGTTACGTATAAAAAGTTCAAATTTCAACTCATTGGTTAACATCAACTTTAATTCACTTTCCTTACCTTTGACTTCTACTCATTCAATATTAAAGGGATAACCTCCTTCACAGTAACTTCAAACGATTCTTTCGAACTCAATAATTTACCACTTTTAAAGTGACATCGGGCTAAAGGGTTGTTTCCGTCATACCGAATTTATTCCTATCCTTCTTTAATTGTAAAACTTTCGCGATAATTAAAAAAGTCATTCGCTAAAATGAAACAGTGAATCCCTATTTTTTGTTCAAATTAGACGTTTATTAAATGGCTTTCCATCAACTCTCTATGCCAACACCTAGCCATTCGAAATGACGATAATAGCACCTCAAACTCTCCGACAGTAGTTCTTTTGATGATATTTAAATTTGGCTGTGTAATTTTTCGGTACGTTTAACTCTGACCCAATTCAACTTTCGACAAACCCCTTTAAAACTTGGAGACAGGGATGATACATGATTAATGTACAGAGGTGCGTGTGAATGGGTTTCGAATTGGTCCCAACATCAAATTCCACAACGTGCCAAAACTATTCAAAGTGCGGCGAGAAAAAATTTCATAAACAAAATTCCAAGCATAATTATACAAATGAATTCCGCACAACTTAAAGACGAAAAGGGCAGGTAAAGAAGAGGCATTAAACAATGAATATTTTGTGGCTTCCTTAGGGCTGATGGTTTTCAGAGATGTTGAGGGGTTGCCACTTGCCACTAACCTTAAACTTAACAACAAAGACACACAATTTTAGAGCACTTGTACTGATAACTACTGCCATGGTAACTTGTTCCTGAATCAGGCTTTAAAATGTCAGAAAAACCTATGAAAACCTGGCAACTCTCTACACTATCTGTGACACACCTTTTCTCAGAGCAAAACCTACTATCAGTGACATGACATGACGAAGGAGGATTTTGTTGTAACCCACACGGAATGTTGAATTGCATTATTTGCATTAAATGAACAAAATGAAATTCCATTTTACTTGTGCATGTAGCAGATATGCAGATGCACTCGGCTGCCGCGCTGTTAGCCCATAAAAAAAGTAGTCTAGTGTGTATGCCTCAGTGCGGTGGCGGCGGCGGAGGTGTGGTGTCAGCCAAGTTCATCGCTAACCACAAATGTGTAATACTTCCTGCACCCGCAGAAGTATAAACCACGACCGCACAACTTCCGCTGAGCGCACATCACACACTATCATATTCAACACCACCATCATTCCATTTCCACTGCAATCAAAAGTCACGTTCTGTCTCGTCACTCCACTTTTCGCCGCCGCCGCCACCACTACCACCAACTGAGAGAAATGTCATTAAAGTCGCGAGCAGTCAGTGTGACAATTTAATTGTTCCAAAGGTGTAAATAAAAGCTCGCCGCCACTCTTTCGTAGTACAAAAATATCTGCAGCCGTGTCGTTTTAATTGTAGGTAGGTATAAAGTGTTTTGTGGGACACACACATTGCACATTACAGAGAGGGTGTGGCACACTGATGTTTGGCACATTTAGTCCTTTTATTTGCGGAACAGGCTGCACACATCTTCGCCCGCTCCACTACAACCAGCAAATCCAGTAATTTTACCACAAATCACTCGGTGACACAATAAATCTACAGAAAAACGATTAATCGCTAAAGAATGTGGCACTTACAAAGCCAGACCCAAGCACACTTGCACACACTCACAAAGACAAATAGATATGCTCGTGTAGATGTAAAGGCGGCAGATATAAATCAGAAAATCCGTTTAATTAAAAGTTTACTCCATCCTCGTCCGGTTGGGTATAATCACGGACGAGCTCTCATATTAAACGCATGACTCTCTCTCTTTCTCGCTCTCTTGTTGTCCTCATCGTCGGTCGATCTATATCTATCGCGCGATGGTTACATTTAACTACCAATAACCAACCAAAACTCAAACCATTCGCATTGGGCGCCAGTTTTTGTAATTGCGACGCGTTAAAGTTGTAGTGTCCTGTCCGTTCGGTGCTTATCGTCCATAACTCATGGTCGCTCACGTATCGGTGGCTTACCACAAAATAGTTGGGAATTATTGCTGGCCTTTCCGCTGAATTTTCGCCCACTACCGCTTGCTGGCAATTCCCATATCACACCCAAAACGACACAACGACAAACGACGAGGACGCGATGCGACGTTGTGTAAAATTCAGTTCGGTTCTTCGATGAACGCGAACGAATGAACGCTTTAAAATTGAATCCAATAAGTGGATTGCGTGTAATTTTTATTTGTTTATATATTTTATTAAACCGGTGAGTAATTTCACTTAAAACAAATAGCACGGCCCACGCAACACACCGTGTACAGTCGGTTGTTTGATATTTTAATATGATGGTGTAGGTGTAGGTGCATCTGCAATATTGCATGGAAGTAAATTTGGGTTTCTATTGTCCTTTAATGATTTTGTGGGGCAACGCGTGTCATGGAATTATTTTATAGAAAAGCGTTGGTAAGAATTTTCAACTTCATTTTTTAGGACAAAAAAGTACATTAGTGATTTTTCAGTTGAAAGTTAATTTGGAAAATAAACTGAAGATGTAGAGGGCACATACGAGTAGCACTCGTCGCTGAGGCCATAGGCTGAGACTGAGCGTTCTTGAAGCTTCGATGCTTGGATTAGGAGTCGACCACTTATTCTTGAAATTTCAATAGTTCGTATCGAAGTTGCAAAACTTACTAGCCCTAACTTGCAGTGACTGCGAGAAGCAGCGACGTGTTCATCAACGCCATGAACAACTGTGAAGGACTTTCTGGACCAAGTCCTCGTCTCTTATACAAGCTAGATGTCAAGCCAAAGGCAAAGCATCCAAGTTAATCAATACTTCTCCCTCGAAGTCATTTTCAGTTTCTTGATTTAAAGAGCCTGAGAAGTGGATGCATTTTGTCTGCTTTCAGTAATCCGGCTTAGAGTAGTGATGTTCCTTGTTATCAAAGGCTGGGGAATCCTCAGAGGATCCAGGGTATACTAGGGTAGAAACAGTAAACCTATAAGTTCAGTCCAATGGAAAGAAAGATATCTAAATGTTTCTCCTAGTGTATCAACGGAGTTTCTTCCGACTTTCAACGTCTTGGTAACCGGTTATCACAACAAGGTTTCCCTTGGCTCATCAACGGCTTTGAACCGGTTTATCAACGGAGTTTCCTCCGGCTATCAACGATTTCCCATTCGGTTATAACAAGGTTTCCCTTGGCTCATCAACGGCTTTGAACCGGTTTATCAATGGAGTTTCCTCCGGCTTTCAACGGTGATCAACCGGTGTATCAACAACGTTTCCTTCTTCTTATCAACGGAATTTACTCCGGCTATCAACGATCTTTCAATCGGCTATCAACAAGGTTTCCCTTGGCTCATCAACGTCTTTGAACCGGTTTATCAACGCAGTTTTCTCCGGCTTTTAACGGCAATTTACCGGTGTTTCATCGGACAGGCCCGGGAATTATATTTTGACCGACTGATCGGCTTCCGTATCTTAGGAGGCATGGTATGTTAGCACTCTTCAACCTGATTTTGCCGAAGGCTCACTCCCTTTTGCAAACTTCTTACAAAAACTGAGTGTGAATTATATTCGGTCGAGTTGTAAAATTTCATACAAAAGTCTTTCAGGTACGATATGAATTATATATTGTTGGTATAATTTATGCTATTTTGGAATGTGTAATGAAAATAGCTTATGCATCATAACAGAAGATTATTGCACCTTGATTGCGATCAAGCGTGTAGAGTGGAGACTGATCTATTTGGTTGTGAAATCGATACTTTGTGTAAAGACTCTGTTCCTTTTCATTGACAATATACGAGTTCCATTGAACCAAAAAACGTCCCAAAATGTTTGCCCTCATGCAACATCTATGTCAGAGCATTTTAACGTTTCTCTCCAAAGAAATTCAAATTCTATTTTAAGGAGACACAATTTTCTGAAATAGAATTTCCTTCAAAAATCATTTTTGTTTCCGAACCAAAAAAATAAAAACAAAAGCAAATGTCTGTCCCAGAGGCAATTTGCAACGCCAGCAAAACTACTCCCAGCTACATTGTGGATAAGTTCGATTTTGTATCTTTGTATCTCCTTGGAAAGGGTAATAATGTGCGCTCCGCAAAACATCCAAATGCATGCCACATTGAACTCCAGTTATTTTGTATAAATGCTCCCTCTATGTTTTGACATAAAATATTATTTAACCACACAAATTCCTGACTGTCAACACTTGCTTTAGTTCCCACAGCTTAAAGAGTGCAGAAAGTTGTATCTCTTTATTGATTCTCGAATTTGTGTTGACTATTATTGATTTTGCATACGAAAACCGGAAGACAAAACAAAAAATTCAAATTATTATAATTTCCCAATCTTGCCATGAGAGAGGAAACTCTCTTATACAAAAGTGAAACTCAAGATTTGTTGCAGCTTAAGGACTAAGCTACCTAAATTTATTAGCTTAACCCGTAGAAGCATTACCCTCTGGCATTAAGCATTTTATGTGCAGTATTATCCCGTTTTTGTGGGATTGGTTCAACCACAAAAAAAAAGGAATCAAAAGCGGAGGGTATACTGCGAGTGAGGGCGTATAAGAACCCCCGACGGCCTTATCAGAATTATTCCATCTCTTAATTTAGTTCGAATGAGTACACGGTACCTAATAGTGACGGTTCGTGCTCCAAGGCTACGCGAGGAGAGAGAAAAATGATTCAAGAAATCGTATTTGGCGTTTGTGTGAGTTGTGGAGGGGGGACTTGCACGTTTTCGACGATTTACAACCAGCAATTTATGTACTATCTTCCTCAAATTACCTGATTTGCATAAAATTGTGGTTAGAGGGATGTATCGTTTTTTTCTGGCTAGGGACAACTCCAGGGACTTTCCCAGAGCTTTGAGGTCACATATCTTAAAACCTTTTTAATTTTATTTTAATGCTCGGTGAGTCAAGGATTCGGTGAAAATTTCGAAACAATATTTCACCGCACTTTAGTTGGCAATTCGAGAAAATGAAAAACGTTTGAGAGCTACTGCAGTAATTATAATTTCAATCTTACACCCCCAACACGAAGAGCAGACGAGATTGCAACAAAACTTGTATACTTTTTGGCGATTAAGGCCGGTAAAGGACGACATCTCCCCCGTTTCGATGGTCCGAGTGTCGTCCGACGGTTGCTAGCCAAACTGAACATAGCGAGAACTTAAGCAAATCCAGTGGTTAAGGATAGCACTTCGTCTGCACTCAATTATTTATCCAGATGCGGTTAAACAATGATGGTTGCATACGATCAGGATGAGAATTGCATATCTCGATTTGGTTTTGTTGGGTGTTGGGGCTCTTCAATCCGTCCATACACACAGGTGTCTATGTTGAGAGCTGCGGTATCGGTATTGTAAATGTTGCGACAAACTGTGGTGTTTCATGGTGGTCCATTGCCACCAATGTCGTGTGGGATAAGAGATTTCCAACCCCCACCCAGTACAACACACATGCACACTCACCCATCTACAAGGACAATCACTGAAATACACCAATGCCATACACAACCGCTAACCCGTCCCAGGTTAAATTTCTGATAGCTATAAAATGTTGTCTACTGAGACATGTTGTACCAGTACTTGTACACTTAAAGTACAAAACCGAAGGTACGAGTTTATATTCTTAACTGGCGATGCGATGTAAATATGAGAGAACAGTTGCTCGATTTTCTGTATCGTTGGGCTTGTTGGGTGTGTATATATTGAGATTTGCCATCAGGTAGCAGGTAGGTAGGTAAATTGCATTAATTAACAAGAAACAGAAATTCGAGTTGGGTTTAAAATTGGCTGCATTGCATTTTCTTAATTTACATTCAATTTATGGGCGTTTTCGTTGCACACAAAGAAGATTAATTTTGTTTTAATTTTCAAGCATCTCCTTTGGTTAGTTAAGGTTTTATAGAGCCTTAACCCTTTTGACAATAAAGGAAAGATTGTGCAATTGTCCACAGAGAGATTTAAATTGCCCTGAAAGAATGATAAAGGACGAATTAAAGTTTTCAATTGGAATTGATTTAGAGCAAATATAGGTACACAATTTATGCAGGGCAAGGAATTCGAGAATTCTTATCCTGATTTAATGTTATAGGAACTGTGGGCTTATAACGTATCTGAAAAAATAAAATCCTTTTTCTATAAAATTTAAAATTTTTTGTTTTAATCAAAGTTGACATCTTTACTGACCAAATTATGCAGTAAAATTGCTTTTAATTTTTCTTAACTTAAAATTTTGTTTCAGAAATCCTTGCATCGTTTTTACACGATTTTCAGGTCACTGAAGAAATTGTGGCAATCTATTGCTGCGATCGACCGGCTCAAGGACAATGCCGTAGCTGCCGATGAACATGTCCAACGATTCAAGTCAATTTTCGGTTTCCGAATCTAAAGAGATGATGAAGCGGTGATTCTGGAACAAGTACAACAGAAACTAATGTAACCAAGTCTTAAAAATTATTTAATTATGCAGACACCACCGTAATCTTCGGTAGGAACCAACAAGTTGTATACAAACCTCATTTATCTGCTAAAAACTTTGGAAGAAGAACAACAACAATCAAGTAGAGGATCACGAGTTCAAAGTATCGCGATTTTTCAGTAGTAGTTTTTGAAGAAAAAAGTGTATGGCGTATACGTAACCTTTTCGACCACTCTTTGCTTGAATGAACCCATATGGCGTATATGCTTCATGTGCTTCACAATGGGGGCCTGTTTCAGTCCTCTTGCAAAAAGTCCTTCCACTTGCAATATATTCGCACCCAAAGGCTTCAAGCGCCATCTTTGCAACGGAAGCTTGACCTGCCGCGCTGCTCCAGAAACGTTTACTTATTTTAACAAAAGAAAAAAAGACTTAATTTCTTACCTCTTACTTGTGTAAGTCCTCAAGAAGACAATAAACGCCTAATAACCGTGTCCAATAATATATGAAATCCTTGTTGTTATCTTTTCATCAATTTTTCATTTACTCCCCCACAAACATAAGTAACAAGAAACTTTCAAAACAAGAAATCAGTGTCCTCTCGTTTACCTAGATTGTGTCTGTGTTTTTTTTTTTTATCAAAAGTCCTTCATGCGGAACAAATTGTCAACTTCATGTCAGCTATAAACTGAGTGTGTTTGTGTCTGTTTCCGAACATAACGACATAAACGCTAACGTATCGTCAATTTGTAAGAAGTTCTCTGCCTTTTCACAAAAAAAAAAAAAACTAAACAAACCATCGAAGATGGAAGAGAAGAAAACGAGAGCGAAAGAAGAAATCACATTAATAAATTTCTTAACACCGAAACCGTTCTAAATGATGTTAGAGTCGTTATCCTCCCACCCATATCCACGACACTCGACTTGGGCACGACTATAGCAGAGTTGACACATCTCTTCGGCAATCACCCGCATTAAACTTATATGGATCCCATCTCGTCTCGTCTTCTTCGTGAGTCTTTCTTGCAGCTTTGTATCCTTACAACAAAGCAGAAAAAAGTCTAAAGACAAAAAGAAGCGACACCAACAAGGATACAAGTTGACGAAAAAAAAAAAAATTCACACCCTCACTTCGCACTAAACCTACACTGTTGTAAATATTCTTAACGCGTGTGTATGAGTGTGATGTGTTTTTTTCTTATTCTGTTGACATTATTCTGCAAAGACAATAAATTATTATCGAAAGGACATAAGATTAATGACAGTTTGTCGAAAGGTGGTGCAAATGATAGTAACAAAGCGAGGACATGAATAAAAACCAAAATGACGAAAAGTAAGCTTAACAAAAATGCGTTGTAAGTCAGGGGATTTTTTTTTTGTTTCCCATAAAGAAGATAGAGGGGGGGGGCTTAAGATTCTATATAGCCAGCTTTAATGGTGCCAATCTATAATTTATGCATCCCCACCTTGTGTGTGTAATGGACCAAAATCCTAAGGATGATATTTACTACTTCGTCATGGATAAATCTTGTATCTTTTGGGTGAAATTTCCATAAACATATCATTACTCGTAAATATTGGAAACGAGATGGCGCTGTATATCCATATCCGTTGGTGGTTGGATAGGGATCCGCGACATTGAATAGTTTTGTGGTAGTTTGTGGTGATTGTGATCCTGTGATGGCAATGTTCTCATTATCATTTTCAACGGTGTAGGGAGAGGTGGATTGATGAAAGTGCTTGCGAAACGCCTCTTAATTAATTGAATGCGATTAAGAGCATTGTAATTCATTTTCCATTACAAGGAGTAAGCAGCTTTGACAGTGTTAAACACACATAAATACTCCCGAGGGAGTTATACAATTACACAATCTCTGTCACACGTGTGACAAGTTATAATGTAGAGATATGAAGAGTGGGTTAAATGAGGTTAATTTCGAAAATAAGCTTGGCTTCCTACTATCGCAAAAGGAGTCAGGTTCAAAAATTATATCAGAAAGTAAAAAAGTCCATCGGAGCTATTAAGCCCCAAATCGAAGCATGAAGGAGCGATCAGGGGAAGATCGTATTTTTGAGCATCTTCAGTTTTTGTCTAGTTTTCTGTCTTTTTTGATACCATTTTGTACCTTTGGTTCAGGATTTCTTCTCCATTTTAAGTAGTAGATATAAAATTTTAACGGGAACGTGTTGTTCAAGAATTTACCTTTTTGGCTTTTGATAGCTGCTGTTTTAAGCTAAATACTTGCTTGATGTTCGAAGGGTAGACACAGTGCATTCAAGAGGACACAATCGTCCACACTCCACAGCAACCTATGACTATCAACTCCTACTCTCCACCTCATCGCAGTGAACATTGGGTGCCTAGTACCTCAGCCAAAGATTGGGTTCCAACCCCAGTGGGAAGTTGAACTACTTAGTGAACACCTTCTAGGGCTACAACGACATATTCGCAGCCTATAGGAGCGGTTTTGCCGGCTCCCTGTCTTTGGAGTTAGAAAAAGAAAACAATTGCATTGATTTAAAAAGAACTCACTTGAAAGAGTTATAATTTAAATATCAGCAAAACAAACAGAAAAAGCAAATAAAATCTGTTTCTTTTCGAAATGACACACTAGTTGTCACTGTTTGACATCCACGCACTGGATTTCCATCATCCGCTTGAAAAAGTCAATCATTCGTATTACACACGTTCCATGTCACCGAAATCGCAACGCAATCCTTCTTTTCAATAAAAACAACAACAACAAAATTACATGACAACCTTTTTGTGTTCTCTATATTACAGTTATGTGCATTATGCAAGAACAACAACAACAAAACCAGACTGAGACAAAAAACTGTCAAAAATCCAGGTAAAGCCTCCAGGGATGGCATATTGACGCTTGATGCCTTATTGACATTGCCATCACATTGTACATGACATAGTTTACAGCAAACGAAAAAAAAGAAGCTCTCCCTCCTCCCTTCTCATAACAGCAGGACCAAATTTTGTAGTGCATTTTCGGGATACATCTCTTTTTAAACAGAGCCAAAGCGCGGTCTTGTTTGTTTTTGTTTTGTTCTTTATTTCGTCCTGTTGTCTGTTCGGTTGAGTTGAATCCTTTATTTTTTTCCAGAGCAGGAAAAATGAAACAAAAATTATATGAAAAACTGAAAAAGCGGGAAATGGAAATCATGTTTGGATCCGTCTCCACCTACTGGTAGAAGGTTTTATATTTTTCCCTGGTTACGATGATGGGTGATAGAGCAAGGGAGGGACGAGGAAAGAATATAATGAAAAAGTTATGTTTGTCGTGTTCGATAGACCGGAAAAATAATTTTCATGTGGTTATATTATATTATGACGTGAGAAGGTTGTATTTTGGTTGGTTGCACTAAATGGCCATATTTGCTTAATCAGTGTTGTTACAGCTCTTAAATTTTTTAAACTAACAACAAATTAACATAATTTCAAATTCAACCAAGAAGAATAAGCGATGATGAACGTAAAAAAGTGTTTAGCTTCGCAAAAAACAATAACAATAATACAAGTTACTACATTAACCTGGTATGCTCTTTCAATGTAACAACCCTGCCATGTGAGAATGTCTATGGCGGACACCACTTTGACAGGAGATAGGGCATCATTTTATTTAAACAAGGTTTGGCGTTATTGGCCTTCCTTTCTGCAAGAATCCCTATACAAACTGATTAATGTGTTTATTTTATAAATTATGTTGAAACGAGAAATCATATTCATTAAAATTTAATAAAATTTTCCCTCAAAAACATTAAAAAACCCGGAACTTGAATAGATAGATGAGAAGTGAAAGAGGCACACAATACCCAACACATAGTCAAAAGCTTATTGAAGCGTTGCGGGTTGAATAGGGTGATTACTATTATCATAAAACAAAATTTTAAAATATTCACAATTTTCACTCATGCTAATTTTATTATTTCTATAAAATGACATTAATGTTGTAGAGTTGACTGGCATTTTGTGGTTATAAAAGTGATGGGTTCTAGAAAATATTATAAATTATTATGTGCGGCGAGATTGATGAATTGGAACTATGATTGGGGTATGGAAGTTGAAAAGTGTTTAAATTTAGTTGAATTTTGTTTTGCGTGGTTGCGAATTAATTTTTGGGTAAGCAAATTAAATTTAAGCAAGGAATGGGAAAAAGTTAGTGGAATAGAAATTTAAGAGTGGATGAAAACCTTTGAAATGGGCTACGAATTGTATCGGAATAGCTGAACTGGCAGCATCTCAGGACATTCAATTTCTAAGGAAGTTTTATGTTACAGGGGTCACACCCAACATGTTCTTCATGTTGGAGTCTCCGGAGTCGTTGAAAACGGCTAAGTTTCATTTTTAAAGTTGAAAAGACAATACTGTGGCAACTATTGTCGTCTTCAACTAAATCGAGCAATGCTGGTGTGGCAATACTTCCTGAGTTAAATGAAAGAATTAAAATGTTAGACAAAAGAAAAGTGAGACTAGACACTAGACTACCGGTTAGGTAGGATAATGAGAGAAGAGAGAAAATACAGCGTTCATTCGATTGTATACTTCAGAACAGATCGGACGTCTTTTTATTCCTGTGATTTATTTAAGACATTTTTGTTGCTCAAAGTAAAATAATTTGAAATGGAAAACTTTTCATTACGTAATCTCATTAAACGTATAGGGCTATGTCTATGTCCCCAACTTGAATAAGAAACTCGAGTTTGAAATTTCAAGCTAAAACAGTGTTTTAAACTGTCGTATGTGAAGATTGATCATATTGCGATCAACAGAAGGTACTTGTCCAGCATGCTAGATGTTCAATCTTTCCGAGGAGCCAACATCGACTCGGACCACCACCTCATCGTAGCCAATGTAGTACTACGAATATCCCGAAAACAGCCAAAACAAGGAAATGCTGCAAGAAAATTCGACGTCGGACGGCTACAATCGCAAGAGATCGCCAGATCCTTCTATGATCTTGTGTCAAGTAACCTCTTAAGAAGTCCTATGCTGCCAAGCAGTAGGCATACAGAGCTTAGCTGCATAGAAGGACAAAAGTTGCTCTACGAGCAAAAGAGTAGAGAGGAACGCCGCCGGCTACTCAGCAAAGAAAAAGGGAGCATGTGTAACGGAACCCGTGTTCCTCCCTCTCCAACCTTTCGCTACCCTTCACGCTCTTAGGTCTACAGGACCCTAAGAACGATCCAGGTTGCAGGCTGAAAAGAGGGTCCAGGCTACGACTGCGGCATGCTGGCTTTTGCATAGCTCGTCGGTGGTGTGGGTTGTTGCAGTCGCAGCTCTGGACAGTGTTACAATTAACATGCCATTTCAGCAATAAGGTTCCAAAATTATGGGACCCGAAGATGAATTGTAGAGGGGAAGGGCGTGTCACTGAAGGGAGAGCGCGGGAAGTCTCCTCTCTCTACCCGTCCTCATATCATACTCACCATGACCAATATAACCAAATTATTCAACCATAATTAAAAAAAAAATTTGGTTCAAAACAAATTTAACATTTTTTTTTTAATTTTGAATCAAAATCAAAGAAAATAATAATAACAATAATACAAACAATGAGAAGAAAAACAAATTAGTGAATTCAAGAAAAAAAAAATTAAATTATTTTAATTTTTAAATGCAAAAAAAATAACCAAAATAATTTACTAATATAATGTATAAAACAAATTATTAATAATAATTAATTAAAATTACCTCTATCCAGGTGCACCAGGAACCACAAATAAAATTTATGATAACAATAAAAAAAATTCATAAAGAAAAATTTAAGAAAAAAAAATTATTATATGTTAGCACAAAAAAAAAATGAATGATTATTAATATTATTAATGTTCTTGTTAAAATTCTTCTTTTTTCTTCAATATCTCTTTTTCCTTCAATATCTTCTTTTATTTCCCTTCTTTCTTCATTTTTTTTTTCTTGCGTATAATAATTACTGTCTTTATTTTATATATATTTTTTTTTGATCAATTGTTGCACATTTTGTTTTTTTGTTTATTTTTATTTATAGTTTTGGTCAAATTCACTTTTTTGTTAATTTTTATATTGTTTTCCTTCTTTTTTTTGTTATTTAAACATCGTTTATTAATTAAAGTTTAATGCGTTGCACTTATACGATGTAGATTCACATATTTTATTTTTATTTATATGCACATTTTTTTTTTTGGTTATTTTTTTTTCTCAAATTTTATAGTTACATGATTGAATTAATTTATCATTACAAAAAAAATAATTTTTTTTTAAACCACTAAAGCAATAGTTCTTCTTAAAGTTTTCTGATCGACTGAATTTTTCTTTATTTTAATTTTTGATTTTTTTGATTTTTGAATTTTTAAAATTTTGATTTTTATGTGTTAGTGAGTAAAGTGTATGTATGTAAAGTAGTGTTGTAAGGAAAATGTTGTTGTGGTAAGTCTGGGTGTGTGTTCTATGGATCGTATTATGTGGTAAGTATTGTAATGTACTGTGCGTATGATTTTGTTTTGTTTTGTTTTATTTTTTTTTTCAGATCCTCACACATGAGAAGTGTCATTTCGAGGATGTTGAGAGAGCCAACAGCAGGAATGAAGTTCGGAGATTCTACCGGAAGGTAAAACAGCTGGCTCAAGGTCATTGACAAAGAATTGATGCCTGCAGAGATAAACAAGTATAGAAGAATTGCAGTCAATGCTTGGGAATTGGAAAGAACACTTCTGTAGACTATATAACGGCAACGGCGGAGATCCTCCTAACTGTGCAAACTGCAGAGGAATCAGCCTAAGAAAGCAATTGAGTGGAAAAGCCCTCTCTCGAGCAACTAAGGTCAAACTTTATAACATCCTCATCATCCCAGTCCTGCTGTATGGTGCAGTAGTATGGACCTTGACAAAATCGGATGAATGTGCCTTAGGTTGTTTCGAGAGGAAAGTTCTTCGAGTCATCTTCGCCCCGTGTGCTTTGATGGGGAATGGAGAAGAAGATTCAACAGTGGATTTTACGGGTTGTACAACGAAATGGACCTAGTCAAGCCAGAAGTGTCAAGGTCCAGAGACTCAGATGACTCGGTTACTTAGAGCGGATGGACATCAAAGCTCCGGCTCGGAAAGCCTTCGACACTATTCCCGAGGGACGTCAAAGTAGAGGAAGACAGCTACTCAGATGGCGAACACAAGTGGAAGAGGACTCAATAAACTTGGAGTGCAAAGTTGGGGACAGCAAGCTAGGGACCGTGCTGGCTGGCGGAGACTGTTTGTTGAGGTCCAAGTCCACAAAGGACTGTAGCGCCACCTTATTAAGTAAGTTAGTAAGTCATTTATACAATATCCAGAATTTAATTTTCCTCTGACTTTAAAAATCGGTGTAAAATTTAACTCACCCAACTTCCGTGCCTTCCTCATTTCATCACACTTCCACAATGATTCCCTCGGATCGGCTCTTAACTCAAACAGAGTGCCGCTATAAATTGTTCCTTTGTTATTTTTATTGTTTACCCTGGTAATAGGGACTTAAAGTTAAAATGGTGCAAGCCACCATGTAATGATATTAAATTGAAAGCACACGTCTGCGTATTAATTTCCCTAAAGGCTAATTCTATCAAAACTGTTTGAAGGTGCACGCCAACCTGCCACTCCCCACACACCGACCGACTTCACCTACCTCGACTTTAAGTTCCGACCGACTCGAAACAAAAAGTTGACAAAAAATGTCTTTTCCTGTGCTCATTTTTTATGGCCAAACATTAAATAAAACAACAACAATAACAGAGGCACAGGGAAAAAGCAAAACAAAAAAAAGTTAAATTGGTTTATTTGAGAGTGTGTCGCCGGAAGGCAATCATTTTGCCGCGACAATCTCTGCAGTTTTGTTTCTGAATATCCTGATTATAATATTATGGTGTTCCGACCGTCACCGTCGCCGCCCGTGTCGTCGTCGTTGGTCGGTCGGCAACTCGGTGATGGTGTAGGCCTACCTTTCTAGTGGCGACCTAAAATTTTCCTATCGAGGTCCTTAAACACAATCCTTGGGGCTTTTTTCCTGTTTTTTCTCTGCGATTTGTTTAAATGCCGGAAAATCAGCTTTTTTCTTGTTTTTCTTTATTTCCAGTCCCATTTTTCGGGGTGTGATTTATATTTTTGTTTGTTTGTTGGTTTGTTTAAGGGCTGCACTCTCTCGCAAAAAGACAAATTGAGGAAATAAATGCGACAAATTACGCGTGGGAGTTGTCTAGAATTGAGTTGATTGAACTGAGGGCTGGGAGAGTGACAACGCAAATCACAATCCAATCGTCTTCGATGGGTTTTTTTAGTCCTTAAAAAATGTGAATGTTTTCTTATTGTAATTCACTTCGTGGCTTGATAGGTTTTTGTAGGACCCTTGGGAGAAAAATATGACAAATTTTGTTTGACAGGATTTTATATGGGCGACCCACATCGCTCTTGGTGTCGGTGATGCCCGATGTTGGTGTCGTCCTTCATCCTGTAGAGAATTTGATTTTTTTTGGGTTTATGGATTTATTCAAATGGCATTCAATTGTTCAAGGCATTGATCATAGAGCTTAATATTGCTTTGTCATTCTTGAATAAAGTGAACATTTTAATATGGTTCGGACGAAGGCAGAAGGACTCTCGGGCATACTATTGTCGAGATGGTGACGAAAGAAGAATGGGAAGATTAATTTAAGGTGAACTCAAGGTTCCTTACATCTCAAGCATTTTTCCCTCCAGGACCAGAAGCAGAAATCCACCCACTCCGACAGCCTTATTGAATTTAAAAGTGTCCCTCCAATCAGCTTCAAAAGGAATTGCCAGAAAAAATCCCAACAGATTGTTTACCTTTTTGTATGATTGCTGTGCCAATGCATCGCAATCCAAAAGCTTTAACCTATCGATTCCTATACTGCAATCAATATTTGATTTTTCTGTGTTTTTTTTTTTGACAGTCTCTCTATCACGGGCTCACGGCATTCCAAATATTGATTGAAATTTCAACATGCTGGATGTTGAGCTGTTTTTTTCCTCATGTGATTCATGATTGCAGTACTTGTCCTATTAGAAGGACGATGTAAGGAAAACGAGCAAAAAAAAAATCCGATTGCGATTGAAACTTTTTCAAATTTCATGGCATCGCGCCTCGAATCTTCACAGTGTATCAGAAAGGACGTTTTTTTCCAACTCCATCAACATCATCGTCGTCGTCATCATCTTTTACCGCAAAAGCAAACCCAAAGGAAATAGAAATCTCAGTGACATCTTCAGCAATAGATCAGATTGGGAATAACATCATCACTCAGAGCTGTATCCTGTATACATAGGTAGGATAGAGCTCCTCTGGCCAAAAGCTTTTTCGTCCTTGCGGCCCTCTGCCTTTGGCATTTGATGGCAATGACGATGGCGACGACGACGACGCCATTGCCGCGTGATGCCCCAATGGGAAAATGAATATATGTGAAGTGATACGGCCTCACACGCACACACCATCATGCTTCAAAGGACACACCACCGCACCATTACCAACTGGAAGCAGTCAGCGCGAGCACACATATCGATATGCTCAGTCATGTGGAAAACTCAATTTGCATAATAATTTTATGTTTTTCCTTGCTCCTTGGGATCACTGATTTTCTGTGAATATGAGGAGTTTCAGTTTTAGGGTGACCGTTTCTATATTTTCCACGAAAAGGTGAAAAACTTAAACATTTTATTTTGATTTTTTTTCAGTTTTTTGACTTCTTATTTTGTAACTTTTCATTTTTCGTTTTGTTTTCAATTCTAACAAAAACAAACTTAAAGTGCGCATACGGTCACCCCAACTGAGGTTACTACTCCTTCATATTTGGATTGGTCTTTTAATGTCTGCGCTTCTCATATGTCTCCGATATCCTCGATTCTTCGACCCATCCCCCCGCCCCCTTCAAATTTTCTGTTTGGGGTGAACGGTTTGATACGAAAAGGAGTGTCAGGTTATTGCTGTTCGACATTTTGGTTGTTGTTATTGTTATTATTATGATCCCAGGGTTTGGGATTTCGGTAGTTATGGTACACGAGATGGGTACGGGTCTTTAAATTTTACAGGGGTTGGGGGCATGTTTATATTGTTACGGCCTGTAGCATTATATTGCTATAGTGCCATTCCAATTGATGTGATTCCACTGTTGAACCGTATAAACCAACAACAATGTTAGTGGCTTGGAGCTGAGAGAAGGTCGAAGCGCAGCAGATCGAATTTGTCTATTGTGCGAGGAGGGATGTTTAAGCACACATTGGTATGGAAAACCGATGGAACATTGTTGATATTCTGGTGTATCATAAACAGGAAGGTTTCTATCTCCAAAAACCGATATGGAAGACGGTTTTTGTGGTAAAATCTGTGCGCAATTCACGTGGGACATGACACATCATTTGAAATCAATTTAAGTATGTCTAATCTTGCAAAGGAGCGGAAAAAGATGATTTTTTTCGGAACTCTTGGAAGTGGGTATGGGTTCGGGTTTTAAAGAACAAATGGCACATTCAGTTCAGTCAGGTTGTTTGCTCGTGGTGTGGTTTTTGGTGTATTCAAATTCAGAGTTTTGACTTTTTAAGATTTAAGTGACCGAAGTACGTACCCACTTGCACCCTACTGCCATTATTTGAACAACTGCAGACAACTGCTCAATATTAATAACATTTAAACTTAAGCGTCCTCCATTCAAACATATGAAAAATCTCGATTTACAACCATAACACCTCCTTTTCAAAAGGATACGCGTGGGCACAATGAAAATGTTCACAAAAAAACCTCGAAACATCCGTTTGCTGAAAAAAGGTCTCGCAAAGCAAAGCGACGATTTCCTGTAAGCAGGAAACCTTAGCGAAAAAAAATGAAAGTCAAACACAAAATCTCATCCCGGATATGTTCCCCCAAAAAACACACATCCAACAGAAGCGGCAAAAAATCGCATATTCTGCAAATTACTCCAAGGACCTGTATGTGCCAAGTCGCAAATCCATAGATCTTCCATAGTGTCCCACTTCCACACACTTTATACACGATTATCATTGAGTTTCATCAGCGTAAAGATTAGAAACCATCGCATTAATATTTCATGAAAATTTTGTATATTTACCTCCAATTGGATTTTGTGCCTTGAATTCTTAAGTGCGTGCGCGTGGAGCCAGTGATTTCATTCATCGAAAATTTGTGCGAAAGTGATGTGAGTTAAAAAAAAAAAAAATATTAAATTTCTACGCAACCTTGCCGCACTGTCATCATCATCATCAAACTGCCATCGTCATCGTGCGTCTTCGTTATCAGGCCATCACTGCAAGATTGAAAAGGAGGGGAAGCTGGAGGAAGCCAAGGAAAATCATGGCAAACTCCATCCAAGTTCTCCTGGTTCTTCTTTTATTTGTTGAGTTCAGGAGTACAAAAAAATGAAACCTTGCAAAAAGAATAAAATTTCACAGATTGAATTCATTCATCGCATTCCAGCTATTCACCTTATTTCTTTTTTCTATTTTCTTGCCGAACGTAGAAAGTGCGAGAGAAGAGATAGAAGAAGCATTTCTATGTGTACTTCTTTTGACTTTGTGAATATTTGAGATCTTTCACATTTTCATGTCCTACAATATTTTTGTCGAGAGATACCTATACGACGATGGAGCGGGGGTAGGGAATTCATATGAAATTTCATAGTTTATTCAAAACGACAGGGAATTGAAACGCTGTCCTATGGAAGTGATTTGAGGGTTGATTTTCTTTGGACTAGCTTGTTTCGGTTCCTTAATATAGCCAAAGGTTGAAAATGCTTTTAATTTAAACACCTTTTTGGTTAAATTTGGTAAAAATTGTATTTTTTTGCGATTTACTGCCAGATGGCTTCTCTATCTTGGACTGATGGAAGTGTCACACTAGATTAAACGTGGCGGCCGCTAGATAATCGAAGTACCTTGTTCCACTCCTCGCAGAAGTCTGAGCTACTGCAACCTTCTATCGGGTACGCATGCACTCTCCAGTCGCCGAAACCAAGCGCTCTGGCATCCGCAGTCACTTGGTCCTTGTACCGTAGATTTGGTCTACCTTGTCGTCTCGAATATGGAGGCTGCGATGAGAAGACTTTCTAGGCTGGAGCGTTGTCATCCATTCGCTCGATCTGGCTGAGCCAATGTAGCCGTCTTTGTTTGGCTTTCTGGACTACATCCACATCTTGGTACAGCTCGTACAGTTTGCGGTTGAATCTTTTTCCCCATCGTCGCATACGGGACCGAAAAACCGTCGGGAGCCTGAATTTGCATTGTGAGACTCAATATTTTCAAAAACAACGATCATGCTATTTTCATTTAAATAGTACGTATACGCCACAGTGTACTAAGCCTCGTAAAATGTATGCCTTTTGGTTATGAGACCAATTCTTTGATGTATAGGTAGACAAATTTTGAACTCAAATCAATGGCTAGCGGATATTCGTGAATTTAGTCTCACACCCTCAACGACAAGGACCATGAGGTTTGTGCACTAGCAACGGTGGTGTGGTTGCTTAAATTCTGCCAAAAACTGTTTTCTAAAAGCACACATTTTGGATATTAAGTTTTAATTCGTCTTAGAACGTTGTTCATTCGTCAGGGACTCATTTTGGTATATGAAAAACTTACCCCCAACGCGAAGCCTGACAATGTATCAAACTCAATTTCGCGTTGAGTTTAGTTCTCAAAAGTTCACATAACATTTCAATTAATTCATTAGAAAGCCGAACCACTAAATTTAATTCAAATTACCGCTTTGAGCTTTGTAAGCTTTCCTGATAGTACATTCCATCCCCAAAAACCACACCTCCCTTCCATCAAATATTTGTCGGTTAGAGACGATACCTATGCGGTATGTAGTTTTAAGACCTTGTGTATAGGTATCTCATAATAGACGTGCTCCTTGTGCTAATAACACTGAGGTTATCGCACAGATTCTGTGCTTATAGATGGCATTTTTGATGGCAGTGAAGGGGGTGAAGATGGTGTTGTTGGTTGGAATGCAAAATTTCACTATAATCGAGGTAATTCGCATTCCCGAAGGATCTGGCTATGAACTGATATTTGATATGATTAGGTTTTAGATGCGGAGCGTTTTGGGAACTTATTTTCTAAACGTGGAAAAGTTGTAATAAAATCGGAGGACGGAGTTTTGTTACTTAAACAAAGAAGGCCATTTTTTAAAGGTGACAATTAAGTTGATATGCAGTTGTTCTGATAACAGCTTAATTTTAAATTTAACAGATTAAGGAATTGTACAGTCATATATTTATATATTTTTAATTTTGTTGTATATTTTTAGTATTTAGTATTTTAGTATTTATTTATTTTTCTATGAAAAGCTTACACTGTAAGATACAATATCTTATAAAATAGTGAAGCTAGTGATGTGTATAATAGCTACATGTTTGATTTAAATTCAAGTGTCACATATTTTATACAATGGTGCTAAATGATCTAGGAATTACAATAATATTTTTTAAGTTCTTTTCCTAATTGCTTCGTGTTGCTTATATTTCTTATCTCTCTTGGCAATGAATTCCAAATTCTTACTGAGTTCACAAAAAATTGGCGTTCGGATGTCAGGCAACGAAAACGCGGAATTCCAAGATCTAGAGATCTATTTGAATTAAGACAGATTATTTTACTGTACAGATCCTCAGGGTGGCGGGTTAAAAGTATATCAGAAAACAAGGTAATTGTTCGGAACTTTAAAAAGTTTTCAAATGACATTCCAAGAAACTGCTTTGAATATTGTGAAACTCTATCGTAGCGTCGTAGTCCGTAAACATATCGTATGGCACTATTAAAAGCAACTGTTAATTTTCTTTTACTTTCGTAATCTAAACAGCAAAAAATTTCAACCCCGTATGTAATCAATGGTAAAACCAGTGTTCTCACAAGTAAGGCTCTAACATGTCTTGGAATAAAGTGCTGACTATACCATAGCATTCGAAGGACACCATACGATTTACCAATGGTGTTATTTACGTGGTTCGTCCAGGTAAGGCTGCGGTTAAAAACAACTCCAAGGTTTTTAGCGGAATCAACAAAAGAAATCAGACAGTCATTTAACAAGATTGGGGGAAAGTATGACAAATCTATTTTAGTTTTTGAAATCACAAGACACTTTGATTTATTTGGGTTCAGGATTAGCCCGTTTTCGAGTGACCAGCGTTCTAATGTATTTAAGTCTTCATTTATACAGGCTACATGGTGTTCAATTAGACCCAACGGGCAGCTTAAGTAGAGTTGGGTATCATCACCATACATACGTATTGAACAATGATTTAAGATAGAAGGAAGTTCATTGACATATATTGAAAATAGCATAGGTCCTAGAATTGAACCTTGCGGGACGCCACTAACGACAGATACAAAATCAGATAGCGTGTTGTTAAGTGTTACTGCTTGAATTCGATTTGTAAGATACGAGAATAAGAGTTTGACCGCGTGTGTAGAAAAATTGAACAAATTTAGAAGCTTTTCACAAAGTATGTCGTGATTGACCATGTCAAATGCTTTTGAAAAGTCGAGAAGTATTAAAAATGTAACATAATCCTCGTCAATACCTTTCCTTATATCTTCGGAAACACTTAACAAAGCTGTTATACAACTATTTTTCTTACGAAATCCTGATTGTTTAGATGTCAGTAAATTAGATACAGCAAGGAACTCGTTTATCTGTTTTTGAATGACCTTTTCAAAAACCTTTGATAGAAATGGTAGTATCGAGATTGGTCTGAATTCGTCTCCTTTTGAGGTCTTTGGAACAGGTACAATTTTCGCTATTTTCCATTGTTCAGGATATACACTTGTTGTTATGATCGTATTGAATATATGTGTGATAAAGGGCAGAAGGGTTGGTAAAAGAATTTTTAGGAAAGATGGATGCATGTTATCAAGACCTATTGCTTTAGATTTGATAGAAAGTACCGCTTCAACCAGGTCCTCGGCTGTAATTGAAGAAAATTGAAAAGTATTCATATTTGAATTACTAGATGGAGATATTCTTACGTTTAGTTGTAAATAGCCTGAAGAATGATTTCTTAGATTAACGTTAGCAACAAATGATTGGTTTAGAGCGTTGATATTTATGTCTTCTGGATAGACATTAGATCTGCTCCTTATGCCAATATTCTTCAAATTTGTCCAGATTTGTTTTGTACTTAATGAATTGTTAATGCGACTTGAATATAAGGCAGCTTTTGCTTTTCGGATTTCGTTGACAGTCCTGTTGCGCAAAGTTGCATATTCTTGATGAAAGGTATTTATACGAAACATTTTCCATCGTTTATAGGCTAAGTCACGTTGTCTTATCAGAGATCGAATTTCATAAGTAAACCAAGGTTTATTTTGTGGGGCACAAGTTTTAGTTATCAAAGGTACATGGTTTTCAAAGAGTCTGTAAATATTGCTATTTAGAAATTCTATCTGGCCACATGGCGATGGAATTTCGAAGATATTATTCCAGTTTATGTTACCAACATCCGTTTCAAGAGAAGTATAGTCAATATGTTTAAAATCTCGATATTTGATGACATGACTTTGAATCTCAACTTGAAAGTCAAACGTTAAAAAGATTAGATCATGCTTCGAGAAGGCTGGTGCCGAGAGCTGATCATAAAGCATGACTTTACTTTCATCAGCAACAAAAAATAGATCCAACAGAGTGGGGTTAGACGTCGAAAAATGTGTGGCAGTGCGTGTGTTAACAGGGTGAAGATTAAGGCAAGTGAAATCGTCCAAAAAATTGTTTTCGTCAAGGAGATTGCAATTGAAATCGCCACATAAAACAACATTTTGAAAAGAAACTGTTATTTGTTCTAGGAGACCAATAAGCGGAGACATACATACGTTTCTATTAGGCCTATATATAGTTCCCATCAGAAGCTTTTCGTTGCTGTTGTTTAATTCGACAAAAACAAACTCGAATTCATCATCCTCAAGTGAAGAAATTATGTGTTTACTTTTAATCCCTTCTCTCACATACATTGCAACACCCCCTCCCCGACATCGCACCCTATCCGAACGATATACCTTATAGCCTGCAAGTGAACATAGTTGGTTGTTTTGTGAAACGTTAAACCAAGTTTCCACGTCAAACCACGTCAACCTTTGAATTTTCAAATGTGAAACGAAACTCGTCAATTTTACCGATTAAACTCTGTGCGTTAATATGACACACCTGAAGACCAACTTGTTGAGAACTCAATACATTTACCATGGTGCGTAAGTTATTATCAATCATTATTATAAAAATTTAAAAAAGAGAGAAGAATAGTAAGCTCAGAAACAAATACGAGAAGAAGTAAAAGAAAGAGAAAATTATAATTAGAATATAAGAATTATAAATGAGAAAAAAGTATGAAAATGTAATATGATGATTAAAACAATAATTATGAAGAACAAATAAAATAAAGTATATAACTTAAACGGTAGAGTGGGCAACCCTGTCCAAACCCTCGATGCAGTCAATCGGTTCAACAGCTTCATTCATGAGCCGTTTGATATAAACAATTCCTCTCGATGTAAATACGGATGATAACAGTTTTTTCTTTTTGAGTGACATTGCATGGTGAAAAATCAGTTGGTTGTGTTTTGTTAAAGCCTCTCGCATGTGGATAGCATTTGTTGAGTCAAAATCAATGTCTTGCAAGCAAAGGTCTCTGCCACTTTGTTTACGAAATTGCGCGATGGACTTTAGAATATGATTTCGGTCATACGGTGTTTGGAATTTGATTAAGATCGGCGAGTCTTTCGATTCATTGCGGGCGCGAGTGCGGAAAATCGTTTTAAGTGTTGGTGGTTTAATTGTTAAGGCATTGCAAAGCAGGTTGAAGGTAGATTTAAGATTTTCGTTATCGATATAAGGTACACCAAAAAGGAGTGAAACATTTGCTACAGTTCGGTTATCTTGAATGTTTTGATTTTTAGTTACGGTTATCATTTCGGCTTGTGTGATTGTGCATTGTTTATTTACGTCGGTGATGTTCTGCTTAAGAAGGCATATTTCAGAGTTAAGTGCATCAATATTACTATTAGCATTAGAAAGCGCTATCTCGAGCTCAGCAACTTTACTTTTTGTTTCGTTGATACAATTTTGCAATTCTTTGATTTCATTGCTAATTCGATCAGAGATTCTTTTTTCGGAGTCGATTATTTGTTTTGAAAGAAGACTAATAATATAGTTGCTCTGTTCTTTAAATTGCCGGTCCATAACTTCACTCTCGTCACTAAATACAGTTTCTTTTTCTTTGGTTTTTAAAGTGGTTTTCGTTTGTGATTGAAATGGAGAGCGAGAATTAATCGGTGTGAGGTTGTTTTTGCTCCGAGTTGTTACGGTACATTGTTATGTATTATTAATTTTTTTATATATTTCATTATACACTTATTTATTTATATTTCTTTGTTATCTCCTTATTTATTTATTTATTTATTTATTTATTTATATATTTATTTATTTGTTTGTTTATTTATTTATTTAATCATGTTTTAATATATTTATTAATTAATTTGTTATTTACTCATTTACTATTTATTAATTAAATTATTTATTTATTTATTTATTCACTTAATCATGTTTTAATATATTTATTAATTAATTTGTTATTTATTCATTTACTGTGCATTTATTTATTTATTTATTTATTTATTTATTTATTTATTTATGTTACTTATTGTTTTAATTAATTTATTTATTTATTTAAATGTTATTTATTTATCTATGGATCTTATATCAATTGCTAAACACTTGTTTATCTATGTAATTTTCTTCTTTGTTTTCTTTCATGTTTCATAAAAATTCATGCATTTGTCTATTTATTTATTATATCCGTTATGTAAACAAAACCTTATCTGTGATCTTCAACACCACCTCCCTCTTCTCTGAAAGATTGTTAGTCTAATTCAATGAATATTTTTTTTTCTTGTAGCTTTTTCCTTCAAAATAAATATGAATCTGTGATATAGTATTGTATAAATTTTTTACGTTATTTCAGTAGTAAGGTAGAATAATACCATTTCTCTGTAAATTGTGCAATCTTGTAATGTGACAAAATGTAAAAAAATTCAGCTACAATAAAGATTATTATTATTTATTATTTATGGATTTGTGAATACACAAAATCCCTTTTCAAAACGCATTAAACCAAATTGGTCCTTACGACCATTTTTTTTTCAACCAACGACGATGCACGCTACCTTTCCTGGGGAAGCAGGGACCAATGCAATATTGTTTTATTGTTTCTGTTTAGCTAAAATTCATATCCAAAAGGAAACCCCTCTTCAGCCATTTCCCTGAGAGGTATTGAGGTAGTGAACGTTTCGCCAAAAATTTGTTTGCTAATTATTAAACTCAGTTGCGGAACTAAAGCTAACTCCACGAAGTTGTACGATGATGATGATGAATCACGGTTGCACGTAAAAAGAGAAGCACCCAAAATTTAGAGACACAGAGGGGATTTGTTGATGGACAAAATTTGTATTTTTTTGTTTTTTGGCTGCAAGCTCGTAAACATTTTTAGATGAACAAGAAGCCCATTAGTAGCGGTGCAGTGAATTGCTCGCATGAAATACTTTCGGAAAGTTCCTGTTTTCAAACGAGACATGAGAAATTAGAGTAATATTTCAGTTTTTTTTTGAAACGAAGGGATTATGATGGCAATGCCCAATGCGCTGAAAAATGTTGAGTGAAGGTGGAAAATGTTTGGTTATATTTTCGCTTTAACATGCATGCTCTTTGCTCGGTTGTTGGTAGCAAATTTGATTGAAGCCATGAGAAATAGAAACCTGACATTTTGAAGATCATTTTTCTTGATGCTCTAAATTTATAATAATCCTTTATTTGAATTGTGGCAAAAATCTCATTTAATGTGTTTTTTCAGCGCTGTGTTACAACTTCCTTCCTTTACACGGAAAAATCCCATTTTTAATAAGTTCAAATGTCAGCCTCCAACTCACCGTACTTCTGCTTGAAATATCTTAAACTCACACTCTTCTAGTTGGTTTCATTTCAATCCTCCTTAAAGTTCACACTGTGTTTTTGTCAAAATAAGATCGCTTTCCCTCCAGGCAGTGTGGTACCAGTCTTAAACATTGAACCAAATTTTAAAGACAAGCTAGAATTTGGCGGGTTGGATGTTGGATTTTTTTAACCCCCATTTCAAATATAGACAGTGAAATAGGCCGAGCTCAACTAAGCTATGAAGAAGAAGCATTCCAAAGTAGTTCATTCCTCGAAAGCCAGATCCGTTAAATTTTTTGAATTTCAAACTAATCAAAAGTGGATTAGAAAAAACATCAATCCACTAGATCCCCATAAAGGTTTGTCTATTAGTTAAACTTCCTTTGCATTTACATCATGTTTCCAATCCTATTGGGAATACCCCTACAGAAGCCCCCACATCGGTTAGGTTATACAAAATACATCACACATGTGTGTGTATTTCAAAAATTTTAATTTAATTTTTGGCAAGTCTTTTTAATTTATCATTCTCTAAGCAAAAATATTTCATCGGAAAACCTTAGCTATCTACATTAGCAATGATTCTAATATAACAAGACAAACTTGCCAATTTATTTTCATTACACAACTCCACCTCACATAAATCAGCTCCCCCGTTGAATTATTTCTACACACACTACTCTTCTGTCTCGCAGTGTGGAATGGGGGGCATGGCATGTGTGTTTCACAAAGAAACTAACTACCTCAGTTTCGAAACGCTTCAATCATAAGCGCTTTCCATATTGAGCTTCACAAAAAGGTTCCCATCCGTCCGTCGTCGTCGTCGTCGTCCTCGTCATCACCACAACCAAATAGTTCATATATTTCTACAAAGGATAGATTCCCACAAGCAGGAGCATAAAGTGTACTCATAAATACATGAAAAGAACGAAGAGAGCACTCCTCTTCTGACTCCAGCTTCAGCTCGCAAAGTTCTGACGAAGTGATATGTGATGATGGTTATCCCAAAAGACTAGCTTCTCTACATAAATATGCTCTGACAAAAATTTGAATATCAACGTCTCCACTCGTTCCTGTCTTCCATCTCGATGATATGTGTGTTTTCTTCATTTGACTAAAACACAGACACATTCACTTGCATGGCGAAAATATTCCAGAGATCCATATTAATGCCCATGAGACAGGTGTGATTGTCTTAACAAGATGTAAACTGTCAGATTTGATAGATTCACATCATCGTTACGTCGACAGCGACAGAAGAGGCTAGGAATAACGACAACACCGATGACGACGCCACGAAGACGATGACGAAAAGGGCTAAGTTTAGACAAAATAATCGAAAGTCTTGGAAACAACTTTATTAGATGTCAAAAACGGCGTTGGTGTTCATAATTTCCAAGATGTTGTTTAAAAACAGAAATATCAATATTTTGTTTGAAATAAAAATTTAATAAAAAAACTGGACAAGTGCGAGATAAACTCGCTCGAGGAGGCTTCCGTACTCGATTATCCGTAGTTTTGAAAGAAATTTTATATAAGGATTAAGATATGAAACCAAACTTTTTCTTGGCCAATAATTTGAAGAGTCTTTCTAACTATTTCCTTCAATGACTTAGAAACTGTTTATCTTAAAAATATGGAAGCAACATTTTCGGATCACTTGTACTCTAGACAACGTGTATCAAATTTAATTGCAATCGGCCAAGCAGATTCGAAGAAATCGCTTGTGAAAGACGAATGAACAGAAAACGAAGTGATGTTATAAAAGGGTTTCGTTTACACTCTGTGTACGGAACCCTAAAAAGGAGCGTCACATGTAGTCACGATGGATAGGATCAGGGACAATAAAAAGAAAAAAATTCGACATTTATTATACCCAAGTGCGAGACGACAAGGAAGACCGAACCTACGGTAGAAGCACCAAGTGACTGCGGATGTTAGAGCACTTGGTTTCGGCGACTGCAGTGCGATGCGATTGGCCGTTCCCGATGGAAGGCTGCAGTGTCTCAGGCTGAGATCCTTCATAGATTGGAAGATGGTTAATCAAACAGCACTAGGACTGTATAGACTTTGTTCAACAAACAAGGACTCTTACCTTTTGGCATAACCTGGTAACGGACTCAAGAGAGAAGAAGAAGTAAGTGTTTTTTTTGTCGAAAAATAAAACAAATTTTGAAATTTTCGATATTACTATGCTGATCTATGCTGATCTTTCTCATCAACGCCTGTAGAAACACCCATTAGTACACTGTCGAGCCCAACTTTACTGTCAAGAACAGAGATTCGATGTTTAGCGGCACTAAGCAAATGTGGAACTTCTTTACAATCAATGACTCTATCGGTCATTGGAATATTCATGAATTCAAAACTTCAAAAGGGCTCGCACTATATCTGGGGTATAAAAAGGAAAGTAAAATCCCCTTCGGTAAACAAAAAATTCGAATAAAAAAAATTGGTCCGAGTGATAGAATGTCTTTTTGCCCGTCACTGTTCATAGAAGAGTTGATCTTTCGTTGCAAAAAATGTCAACACCTCCAACATCTCTCAAAACTCGTTTGAAGCTGTGAGTTCCTGTTTCAAAAATTCATTCCAATATTCATGGCCTTAAATTGAAGAAGTTATTTCACCTTTTTCAATGTTTTTCAATTTCACTATTGATTGACCAAAATGGAAAACAAACTTCTGAAACTTTCAAAATCCTTCACAATGAATGATGTGGTTTTATCCTGCAGACACTTTCCCAGCCCCCATTTCCCTTCCAATCAACACTTTTGAATGAATACCGGGAACGTTCTGCATATTTTGAGAGTTCATAAACTCCTTTCCTCCATTAATACAAATAAATATAAACTGAAAACACATTACAGTTAACAACAAATCTAGATTTAATTTGTTGCATAAACAAAATAAATTTAATTTCACTTGTCACCGACACGCAAAATACGAATAGAATGTGCAAAGCCTTTAAAAGCTTACCCCTGCCCCCCTGCATCACATCCTGAAAAACAAACATTTCTCAATATTTACAGTTCATAAGTAACTGTAATGGCAAGTTGTATATTTCGAGTTTAGTGTAAAACAGAGGTGCACTTACACATTCGATTTGTATGCGATACAAGAACCCAATTCGTCGAATGCATTTACCCAAACATTTTGACGTCGTCATCGACCACATGATGCGGTTGAAATGTAACACACATTCTGGACCATCATCAGCAGGATGCCCTCTGCCACACATATCGTCACCATGACCACCATTTTCATAACCCTTCTCTCGAGCCTCACCAAAACACTTTGTTTGGGTGTTGGGTGGTGAGAGAGGCACTTCGAAGACGGATACTCTGGTGTCATAGTCTAAAATGGTAATTTATTGCGATCAAATACAAATATCAAAATGTATCTAGATTTAATGTGAATATAAAGATGTCTCTTTGGGCCCGAATGCATATAAAGCATCGTAATGAATATTTGTACAGGTCATGCGGAGGGCGATCCTTTACGGAAGAGGTATAAGAAAGCTTTTACGGTTGAGGAGAGATTGAGGTGAGGTGTAAATTTAATTTGTGTTTGCTATACACACTGTGTCATTGACATGTGCTCAGTCGTTCGGAGTCTAGGAGATGAGGCGATACTTCTATTTACGAGTTTGTGCTGTCTTCTATGAATTATGAATATACAATAACTATCATCTTGAGGGCTTGACCAATTCAAATGAGATTTTGTTTTCTTCTTTTTGTTTCCACCAAATTTTGAAGGACTCACTGTTTTCTCTTACGGTTTAGGTGCTAAGTGCATACTTCAAAAGTCAGTCAAACCGTGCTTCAGAGGTGTCGAAACTATGACGCTGTTTGATACTTGATTGCATGCATCCACCATAATCAACATTTGCTCATGGGGTTTTCCAATTGCCAGGTTTACATCGATAATTATGATTTATGGTCAGTTTGCGGATGTAAAACGAGAACCTATTTTATGGGTCTAAATATATCCACTGCACAATACTCTTCCATTGTGGTTATTTCGACACCCTTTATGCATAAATGGATGGCACTAATTGCAACTGCCAACACACACAGACACAGAAGAGGGATAATGCGAATAATAATGGTTTTCTTGTTTAAGTGGTAATTTGTTTGTTTGTCTCAATGGTTGATGGGGGCTGCTGTATTATTTTGATTGTTTAACAAGGCTTAGTAATTGAGTTTCATCACTAGTTACAATTAACCGTGTGTCAATCGGCCTGTCAGCGTGTACCTACTTCAGCAAAAAAATTGTGGCTTCATTTGAAAAACTATTGTTTTCGAAAATTATCAGAAAAAAGAACGCAAGAGTACATTTTCATCAGTTTTACTATTTTGCGGACAGCCACAAAATTTTGTTTGATTAACCATTTTGATTATTTGTCACCAAATTTTTTGTCCGTTAATGAAAACAATTCAAATAAGGGGACCTGTAGGTAGTAATTACTTCCTTTTGTCTCTTAATTAAATTTTGCATTTTAATAACAAAAAAAAAAAGAAAAGTGAATTCACTTGATTTAGTAGTGGTTCAATTTTTGCTATGAAACTCCCAGAATCATGTTCATCCATTCATCGTAATTCAATCTGTTGCCTAGCATTTCCTCATAAAACGATATTAAATAAATACCTACGAAAAGCAACGATTTTGGGATATTCTATTCTATTTACGGTAAATACATGGTAAATGTGTTGGAATTTGGCAAACTTGAAGAGTTAATGAAAGGAAAACACGATCTCAAGGGGAAGCATAGAGATGAATTTGTAGAACTCGGGCTTGGCAGTGTACACAAAAACACTAAACACACTACAATATTGGCAAGTACCTATGTAGGTACTCAAACAAGAAGGCATGTATGAGGCGGAGAACAACGCATTGCTGAAGACTAGGATGTTTACAGTTGAAAGCATTCAATTATGCACAAAGAAAGAAATTTCGTGACTAGATGATATAAAACGGAGTTAGTTACTGTATTATGAAGAACAAGGACTATTATTCAACAAAATTCAAATAATGTAACTCCTCGATCTCTTAATTTGCGATTCGATTGTTACCGAGATTTTTGTTTTAGGCAAGTTTTTTGAATACGAGTGTTTGCCTACTTTCTAACTTAACCGGCCTCCCAATGCATGAAGGATCGAGTACGGTCCCTCGCATTCAATCTCCAGTCGCCAAAACGAAGCACTGTGGCATCCGCAGTCACTTGGTCCTTGTACCGTAAATTTGGTCTTCCTTGCCATTTCGAACCTTTGGGCTGTGATGAAGAGACTTTCTTGGCTGGAGCGTGTCGTCCATTCACTCGACCTGTAGTAGTCTTTTCACTCGATGTAGTCGTGTTTTCTTGGCTTTCTGGATTTCATCCACATCTTGGTACAGCTCGTAAAGTCCGCGGTTGAACCATTCGCCATCGTCGCATGCGGGACCGAAAATCCGTCGAAGAATTTTTCTTTCGAAAGTACCCAATATCAATTCCCCTTTTTTACTTATCGTCCAACACTCGGCGCCGTTAAGTAGGACTGGTAAACTCAAAGATTTGTAAAACAGATACTTTGTCTTTCGAGTGAGGAGTTTTGAACCAAGTTGTTTTGCCAAACCGAAGTAGCAGCGGCTAGGGTAACTCTTCGTCGGATCTCAACTTAGGTGTCGCTTGTGATGTTTGATTGATGTTTGTTCCAAGATAGGTGAACTCCTTGCCTACCTCGAAAGTGCTGCTACCAACAGTGACGTTTTGTCCAAGCCGGTGGACAGATATTCCCTTGTTTGTTGATAATTTGTACTTTGTTTTGTCCTGATTCACTTCAAGACCAACGTTTTCGTCTGTTATTCAATCACTGTGAAGGCTTCAAGCACAGTTCTTTTGGATCAACCGATTCTATGTCGTCCGTATAGCCTAGTAGCTGGGTGGATTTGTTGAAGATAGTGTTTTCCGTGTTCACACCTGCCTTGCGCACTATCTGCTCAAGAACTATGTTGAAAAAATCACATGATAATTGTCTAAGCCCTGCGAATGTTTGAAACAACTCGGATGAGCTTTTACCCATTCATGCGTCATGCGGAACAGCTGGATCAGTTTATTTGGGATCCCGAATTCAGACATCGCCATCATAAGCTCTTGGCGGTGGATGCTATCATAAGCAGCTTTGAAGTCGATGAAAAGATGGTGGGTTTGTGTTATGCCATCCGACCCGGCAGAGTTGTTATTTCTCAGCTTTTGGATGGCTCTTTCTATCTTTCCTGTGCTCTGGGCTGGGACTGGGTCTTAATTGACTGGTATTGCTTCTCTTTTGTCATTTAGTCGCTTGAAACTATGCGTATTCAGCAACTGTTGGAAGAACTGCTTGAAAACATCTACAATTCCCTAAGCTTCGGTGACTAGGTTTCCTTCTTTGTTTCGAAGAGCGTGTTTTCCGGTTCTGAAACCAGAAGCTAATTGCTTCGACCTTATAAAAAAATTCGGATGTTATTCTTATCCCGTGACTCTACTAGATCTTTGAACTGAGAAACTGTGGATGGTCTTTTCTTCCTTCGCAGGGTCTTTTTCTCATTTCTTCTTTTTGTTCGGTACTTTTGCTGCTTTTGTTTCCGTTGCAGCATCTGCAAACGTGCATTTGTGCACTCTTGATTTTTGTTTCCATTTCTGGTTTGACTTCTTCATCGGCCATCAAGTTAATGTAAGTTTGGGACTCAGGATTCTTTGAAGTGGTTAAGCCATTAGTGCCAACAAGGCGTTTTCTTCAAGTCATCTGACTCATTTTATTTATCTTAAGTCCTTCCAAAATGCCATCAAACAAAACCTCAAGTTTACAATCAATACCTAATGTCGTTTGACATCCTACACAAAAAAATAAGAACAAACAAAACAAAAGTGCACAAAACTAATGCCATATCAAATAAGGATATCAGAAATGAGAAAGTGCATCCTTGTAACTCAACTAAACCTAACCATTTTATTCGTAAACATTGCTACATTTCAGGCAAGCTGATGTGGCAAGGTAGTCTTTACCTCGTTGGAAGACAAAAAACTATCAGACAATCTGATAAAAGCCACTCAATACAGCCACAGTGGCGCCACCGATACTTCTCTCAACATCAATCCTTGGAGAAGTTCTTTCCCTGCTCTAGTCTCCAATCTTTTTGTGATACTCCAGTACTAACGGTGCAATGCAAAACAACACAAACAAAAACCAATACAAATCATTTGGTTCGTTTGTTCTATATTTGTTTGGATACTTGGCCTTGTTTGAAGTTCTTCTCAAACAGGGTGATTTGCAAAATTTAATACATAAAAGGTACTTAACCCAAATTTTGTTGCTTGAAATTGAGAGACGCAGCTACCTGAATAATGTCAGAAATTTGATGTGGAATCTGTCCTGCTTTAAGTATCGAAACAATTCAAAAGGTATGTATGCAAGTCAATCACCCTATATCGATTGAATCTGAATAATGTTTGCATAAGTTCCAAGAAAGCTCTGCCCCATTCTTTCGATCCATATCCGGTTGAACGAGGAAACCCTTCCACCAATTGAATATTTCAATATGCAATCATTTTGCAATTTGTTTATCTTGATTTTGTTTGTCTTCTTTCTCTTTTTAAACCTCTCTTCTTTGTAAGAGAAAATTGTTTGTAAACAAAAATTGAATCCTTGTTTGCATAGATTCATTGCTGATAACTTTAAGGTTCGATTAGCCAAAACTTTTCTTTTCTTCTTTGGAACTAAAGTAAAATCCAAGGATTTTTGTCAGGAATGATTTACCTATTAATTGCAAATTTACCGTTATTTTTATTTGCGTTGAGTTGTTTAAAACAAGAGTGAAGCCACGTACGTTCAGAAGATGAAACAAGTGCGGTAAGACATGACAGTCCTGTCCACTAACATACCAGGCTCGCAATATTAAATGTAACAAACTTTATTTTATTAAATTTATAAACAACTTTAAGCCCATTACATGATCCTTCTGAAGGCAACATCCTTTGACATTTAAATTTGACCTTTTTCCCGAGAAAAGCAGAAAATACACCGACAAAGCAAGCCAACACTTCATTTCATATTTTTCACAATAAAAAAAATCATAATGATTGCAATAAAACATAATTAACAAAAATGACACAAAATAATAATTTTGTAGTTTTCCCTATAAACAAAACAATTACATCACTCAAAGGATCCCTTCTCTGTTTTTGCTGCTTCTCTAACTACTCAGCAATTTTACTCCACTTGCTGCTTCTATAATACTTCAGTGGGTTTCCAAAGGACCTCCTTTCGTTCTCAAAACGTCTAAATTATTAACGGCATCCTTATCCCTGCGATGTAGCATTTTACAAACGAAAGCAACTTAATTTCCATGTAATATTCATTCTTTTGACGTTGCTATGCCAATGACGACGACGCAACGCTACGACCAAACCGACGACGACCAGGAAGGAGGGAAGGGAAAAACGTCATCATCAACAACCATTCTCTTTTTTGGACTTTTTTTCGAGAGTAATTTCTGTGGAGATGAAGAAAAAGCAGCGGCGAGGATTTGTTGCAAAATTTTTGCAATTCTACTTTTCTGTTCGCACACGAAAATGTTTCATTTTCCAGCGTTTTCATTGTTTTCCATCAAAACAAAGCCAGTCGTCATGATGTCACGTTTCACGCAGAATAACTGCTTTTTAATTACTCGTCCAATGTGCTAGACGATGTCGTCGAGGACGAGGGCAAGCACGACGATCCTAAATACAGAACTTGACTTGATTCGAGAAGGTTTGCTGTAAACTTCGACTTTGACGGCATTTATGCGGTGACGGACGGGTATTTGGTGGCGGTGGTGGTGTCCTGGGAAACACAAGCCAAGCAAATTGTTTTGCAGAAAACTTATCGTCACTCCTGTTTCATGAGAGTCCTTGCAAAATCAATTCGTCGACGCAACGTTATAGAGGCAAGAAGTCTCTCGCAAAAACCGAAACTTTGAGGCTGTCTTCTGTTCAAATCGGAATTTCTGAAGCAGACGGTTTTCAATATTGAAATTGCATTCTCTTGGCTTCGCAAATACACCAGTTGGCATAATCACGAGGCAAAACTTTCACCTACTAACATACACAGCCACAAAAATAGAAAGCCAGCAAGCCATAACCATCAACAACTTGAAAAACGTGCCCCGGCAAATACATCTCAATCTCAATATGCCAGTTCCCAGGTACACAACAGAACAAAAAGTGCCAGCAGCAGAACCAGAGAAGCCAATGCCGAAGGCAACATGCATGACAACGAGGGCCGGCCGTTTTCTTCTTCAGCACGAGAAGCACCTCAATTCTGCTACTGACCCGACTTCGACTTGGTGAACTTCAATTAAGTTTACATTAAAACGCAAAAACCCATCAAAGTATCGGAATATACAACAACATACCCAGAAACCCAATGAAATCTCCCTCAAAATCCCAGGTCCGGAATCGTGACAGCGTGACTGGCATGCAAATAACAGGATGGTGATGAAGATGGTCTGTTGTGTCTCCTTCCTCTCTCCTTCTATTGGTTGAAATTGTAATCAACAGTGTTATTGTCAATATGGAGAAAGAATGCTCCGAATGTCATGACAACGTGGAAAATCAGCATAAAAGTAAAGACGACTTCGTTATACAAGTTGCAAAATGGTCCTTCCCTACTGTTGCTGTCGTGCAGCTGGCACAGATTTCTATCAAAGCCAAAGTTGTGTATAAAAGTTGAATGCATTATTGTATTTCGTTTTCGTGCATCCCAACTTCTTTTTTGCCCCTGCAAATAGAACAGAAATCCTCCCCCTCGCTATCTATCGATAGTCTGAGTATCGATATCGAAAAATCAAAATTGAAACAGGAGCTCCTCGGACGCAGGATCAAAGCAAGTTCGAATGGGTATGAGGTTAAAAATGAAACCTTTTGAACTTCAAAAAATATTGTATCGGAAAACTATTTCAATAAACTTGAAAAATGAATTGATGCATTTGGTTGTGTTTGTTCCTTGTTTTTTTCTCTTTTTTTCATATCTATTTTGACCTTTTGATTGCTGTTATGAGTTCGAGGCATTTGCTCTTTGAACTCTTTGAGAAAGAATTGTAAAAGTTTTTGGACTTTTTTTGAGTTTTGTTTGCATGCAAAATATTTGTGTTTGAAGTTGGGAGTATATTTGTTGGAACTGGCATTCAATCTGGGACAGGGATTATTTGTTGAAACTATGAACTTCTGTCTGGGTCATCTCTTTGATATTGGAAAATATTTTTGTCTATGCTTTGAGGTATAATGACTGTTTATTAACAAAAGTCCCAACAAATAACACAGGACCCAAGCTCGAGAGATTTAATACCACTTGACGGTTCTAAGCGCCATAATTCTAGCCATTAGCCATATTGCTTTATGCACGGAAAGAGAGGATAGATGGTGATTATGATTATGAATAAATAAACTAAAAGATGATTTCTCTTCGGGACCTGATGGTTTACCTGCGATTGTATTAAGAAAGTGTGCAGCTAATTTGGCTCAGCCTCTTACTATTCTTTTTCAAAAATCTCTTTCTCAAAGAATTTTTCCATCTATGCTGAAAGATTCTTTCATTATTCCTATTCACAAGAAAGGCTGTAAATCTGACATTTCTAACTACAGGCCGATTGCCAAATTATCTTGCATTTCTAAACTATTCGAAAGTATTATATTCGACACTATGTATTTTCATTGCAAATCATTATTTTCGGCCAAACAACATGGGTTCCTTAAAGGGAAATCAACGACCACAAATTTAACTGAATTTGTTTCTTACGCATTAAACTCAATAGAAAGTAAAAAAGAAGTTGATGTTATTGCTACGGACTTTAGCAAGGCGTTTGATAAAATATCCCACAATATTATATCTTTCAAGCTAAAGGCTCTTGGATTCCCTCCTGGTTTCATTGAATGGATGGAATCATACCTATCCGACCGTAATTATCGTGTTTTATTTAGATCTTCAATATCAGAACCATTTACTGCGAAATCGGGGGTCCCTCAAGGTAGTCATCTAGGCCCTATTATTTTTATTCTGACTATTAATGACGTAGAATCTGTGATTGAAAATTCCCAAGTTTCAATGTACGCAGATGACATGAAAATATTTAGAATGATTTCTTCACCCGATGATGCTTTACCCCTGCAGGCAGATTTAAACAATTTCTATGTTTGGTGTCAAAAAAACAATTTAGAACTTAATGTTTCCAAATGCCAAACAATCACATATTCCCGTAAACGTTTCCGTCAGCAAACACGGGACTATTATATCAACGAATGTATTGTTCACAGAGTAACAACTATCCGAGATTTAGGTGTTATTTGTGATAGTGAGCTTAACTTTAGGACTCACTATGACAATATCGTAACCAGAGCTAATTCTGCTTTAGGTTTCGTCAAACGTTGGTCTAAGGAATTTTCGGATCCTTATGTTACGAAATCTCTTTATACCACGTTTGTAAGACCTCTACTGGAATACGCCAGCCAAGTATGGTCCCCTTATCACCAAGTCCATATAAAGAGAATTGAAGCAATACAACGCAGATTCCTCCGTTTCGCCTTAAGAGGACTTTCATGGGTTGACAATTTCAACTTACCGCCGTATCAAGAACGTTTGCGGCTTATAAACTTACAATCTCTAGAAAAACGTCGTGAAGTTGCCGATATTATTTTCGTACACCAAATTCTATCCGGTGCTACAGAATCTTCCACCCTCCTTGACGCAATGGGTATTAACGTTAACTCGCATTCTCTAAGATCAGTTCCCCAATTTCATCAAGCTCAGCACAGAACTGATTATGGAAGTAATGAACCAATAACGAGAATGTTACGAAAGGTTACCGAAAACTCTAATATTTTTGATTTCAACCATAGCAAGATCACACAAAAGAATCTTTTATACTGTACTTCCTTAAACAACTAAAAAAATAAATAAATTCGTATATGTAGTAGAGAGAAACTGACTCTTTTTTCTTTTTCTTTTTTATTTTATTTCCTTTCTACGAACTTGACAAGTGTCTTCTACAAGCTTACTTCCTTTTTTGTTTTGTTTTTTAAATTTTTGACTTTAAAATTTTAAAATTTTTGATTTTAAAATTTTGCATTTTTTCTTTTTTTACTTTTTGTAAAATTTTAAATTATTTTGTTTTTCCATTTTGTACCTGCTTGCATTAAGCAGTCCATAACTCTTATCTTCCTGATATTCGTATCGCCATCACTTTTTTTTTTATTTATTACAAATAATTTCTAATTAAGTGCCGATACGACTAGCAACCGTAATTGCAATCGTACTCGGTGAAAATGGACCCCAGCGCGTGCGGTATCTGGGGGGGAAAGAGGCGTGGGAATAATTAATTAATTAATTATGATCAGTAACTTTGAAAGCATGGGAATTGTTGAAGAGTGTAACCCACGATTACTTAAACAAAGTCCTGAAGCAGATAGTGCGCAAGGCAGGTGTGAACACGTAAAACACTAATAGATCCAACCAGCTCCTAGGCTATACGGACGACAAAGACATCGTCGGTCAAACCAAGAGAGCTGTGCTTGTGGCCTTCACAGCGATTGGCGAACCAGCGAAACTCCTTGGTCTTGAAGTAAATGAGGAAAAAACAATTGGGTTCAAAACGGCGCAGGGTCAGAAGTCCAGAGGCCAAAAGTCCATAATGGACTTTTGACCCACTTGGGTGGGTTAAAAGTCCATCATAATTCCATTATGATGTTTTGACTCACCCTAGTGAGTCAAAATTCCAGAAGAAATTCTTGTGGACTCATGGCCCCTTGATTATGAATTTTTGACCCACTTAGGTGAGACAAAAGTCCATAATGATGTACTGAAACAACATTGAAATTTGATTTTGTTTTTGTTTTTTTGTATGATTTTAAATGTTAACTTGAAAAAGTAATACGCTGGAGTTAGTTTTAGAGGTATCGGTAAACTGTAGAGTAAAATTAAGACCAGCAATTTTTGTGCTCTGTTAAGATTTTGAAGAATTGATTCACATTGATCAGTGCAAGTGATGTGTACAGTTGAACACGACCGAACTACTGGCGCAGGGTCAGAAGCCGAAATTTTTTTTTGTCAAACAGAGAAACAATTTGGGGAGTGAAAATAAAAAAAATTCGCGCGAATTTTTTTTATTTTCACTCCCCAAATTGTTTCTCTGTTTGGCAAAAAAAATTTCGGCTCGCTTCGCTCGCTTTACAATGCTGCTCTATAGATTAATTTCTCTTGCAACCCGAATTTTTCAAATTACTTGGTTAATTTTTTTAAAACATTAAGTTAAAAAATAGTTATTTTTGAAAAACTCAATTACATAAATAAGAAATAATTTTTTTTAAAAGTTTGCGCGAATATTTTAAATTTACCAGATTGAACTTTTCAAAAAATATTTCTTTTTTGAATTGAATTTTCAAAAATAATTTTTTTCAACTGCGAAATCAGTTTATTGAGTTCATGACCATTCAATTCGAAAAGAAATGATCACTTTAACGGAACTATTGAGTCAATTAAGTTCTATATATCCCAAGAAAAAGGAGTTGACATCTTTTGAGTTTGAAAATTTTACCGGTGAAGAAGAAGAAGACGACGAAAATAACGAATATGCGAGCAATGGTCAGAGTACAAGTGGAAATGAGCTGAATTGCGCCACCACTTCAAAATCTGCGAAACTTGTTTTGAAAATGTTAAGGACACGGCATGCAAAGCGAAACAACAATGAAATGCTTTGTCCATTTTGCAGGCAAATTGTCAAAAATAGCACAATTTTTTTTTTTGTAAAGGTTTTTGAACTCAAGTATATTGTTTTTGTTTTTCTTTTTTTTATTCATTGGTTTTTTTCTTCTGAAAAAAATTTATTTTATGTTTGACTAGATTATGGACTATTGACCAATTTTCTTTTAAGCATAATGGACTTATGACCCAACTTTTTGTGGAATTTTGACTCACTAGGATGGGTCAAAAGATCATAATGGAATTATGGACTTTTAACCCACCCAAGTGGGTCAAAAGTCCATTATGGACTTTTGGCCTCTGGACTTCTGACCCTGCGCCGTTCAAAACTCCTCACTCGAGAGACAAAGTGTCTGGCTATACAAATCTTTGATTTTACCAGTCCTACTCTACGGAAGCCGAGTGTTGGTCGATAAGTAAAAAAGGGGAATTGATAGTGGGCTCTTTCGAAACAACAAATTCTTCGACGGATTTTCGGTCTCGTATGTGACTATGGCGAATGGAGAAAAAGGTTCAACCACGAACTGTACGAGCTGTTCCAAGATGTGGATGTAGTCCAGAAAGTCAAAAAAAGACGACTACATTGGCTTGTCCACATCGAGCGAATGGATGACAACGCTTCAGCCAGGTTCGAGACAGCAAAGAAGACCGAACCTACGGTACAAGGACCAAGTGACTGCGGATGCCAGAGCGCTTGGTTTTTGCGACTGGAGAGTGACTGCTTGGGACCGTTCCCGATGGAAGGCTGCAATATCTAAGGCTGAGATTTTTCATGGATAGGGAGCCGTTTAAGTAAGTAAGTAAGTTACCCAACCAGCAACTAAGGTTTTTCGAAGCTTTGTCTCTTTAACCAACCATTGGAGACTACAAACCGTGACTCTGAAACTTCTAAAAGAGTGACTTTAGAAATCTGGACATTTTAGGAAAACCTTCAAGCTGTACTTATAGTCTTACCGGTACTCAGAGTTAGTACAAATTCTTACGGAGATTTTTTTGTATGAGAGGAAGAACGATTCTGGTGACGATTTTATTATAGCACGTAGACCAGAACGCCCAAGACCTTGGCTGATGAATTTTGATGTGGTTGGAATACTTCTCTGATACTTGTTTAAATTTTCCAAAACTGTTACAGAAATTTATGAAAACTAATTCTGATTTCTGTACAAGTACCACAACATTCGCTGAACAGTTTCGGAAATGGACAGAAAACTCTCCACATCAATCCCAAGCAATCAAATGAATTTTGTATGCACGAAAGGAAAGGATAGTGATTATCGTTGCAACCATATGAAAACAGGGTTTCGAGTCAGTTTTTTTTCAAGCTTTTGTTCTTCAGGGAAACAAACAACAAAATTATCCGAATTAAAGTTTTATTTTTATTTGGATGCTAAACAGTAAGCAAGTTAATGCGAATTTCCCTAGAAAAACACCAGATACCAAGAGTAAACGAAAATTAGCGATTAAAAAAAAACAAAAATAAAACCCAATCTCTCCATAAAAAGGGTTTTCTGCATAAATCATGTAACCTCATCTCAAATCTCCATGTAAACAAAATTTTGCAAAACGCATTCAACCATTTTATTTATCTACCTTTCACCTCATGTTTATTCCATTCCTCTACTACTTTTTCCCCAAAAAAAGGGTGAAATTCACCCTCAAATAAAATCCACAATAGAGATTCGTAAACAGTTAAATAACACACTGTCCATTCGCGTCATTCAACCGTAAAATTTTATTCAAATATTTAACAAATTTTCTATTTTATAATCAAAGGCTCATTAATATTATAATTATTTCGAATTTGACTAAAATTTTAGAAAGTTTTTTAACCACAAAAACAACACAGATGTTAAACAAATAAATCGTCCTTTTGTGGTGTTTAGATAACACGGAAATGAGATGAAAATGTGTGGTATTGTTTTTTGCGGAGATAATTTGCTGCAAACTGATTCACTCGCAGTTGTTCCATTTCAAATTGAAATAGAGGAGCTTTCGTTCTGATTAAAATTAAAGTTTATTAATTTAAAGTTGTTACAGTTCTTAGTTCGTGATTTCCTGCTGCGTCTTCCGAATTTCTGGTTTCTAGTTAATAAATTACTGGTAAGGCTATCTACTGGCTTATATACGCATACCTCGGCCACGACAGGCCAGTTCCCCTAGAAAATCTGAAGAGGGCTACTGCAGACGCGCAATCAAAAAAAGTGGGTCTTCTCATTGGATCGAACGTTAACGGCCATCACACTGTATGGTAACATAAATGGGCCTTTATTTGATTTTCTACAAGGCACTTACCTCATGCAACATTGGGAATGAAGTTACATTTATTACCAAGAATAGGAAAGAGGTACTAGAAATAACACTTGCCTGTTACCTCATGAAAAATTTGTATTCGAACTGGGTATGTAGAGTGTTCTAACAGAGTCAGAGAGAGAGGGAAGTCATTATCTGAGGGTTTACCCTCGCACTTACCTCCAAAATTTTAGGGCCGTTGCTTTAGTGCTTCTATTTCTCCGTTCTACATTCGCGCTTAATATTTTCATCTGGTGATATAACCAGTACCCGGTGGCTAACGCTTGTAGGTAAAGTAAGCACTTGGTGTGTCGGAAAAGATACAGCATATTATGCTCCCAGATCCTAGAACACCCAACCACCGACATCAGCCATATTATTACAACAAAAACGCCC
Organism: Sphaerophoria taeniata; assembly: GCA_943590905.1. NCBI lineage: Eukaryota > Metazoa > Arthropoda > Insecta > Diptera > Syrphidae > Sphaerophoria > Sphaerophoria taeniata. The sequence continues at coordinate 152,472,502 of OX016541.1, forward strand.
ATTCCACTGCTATTCACAGGTTAACTAACCCATGGAATAAGGGCTAATCCAGGTTAAAATTTCTGTTCCCGGGATAGTAAGGTGAAGTTTAGGAAAAATTCCCTTGGAGAATTTGGTTGATGTTGATACTTGACAACCAAATTGTTATTGTCTTTAATATATATATGGCAATCGATTGTGGCGCCATCAAATGAAATTATTCCTCCTCGGTGTTATAAGTTAGTAAACTTCTGTTAAGAGAACTTTTAAGTAATCAATGGGGAAAATGCTTAGCCCACAGAATAAAGGTTAATCCTTCGCTATTCTGTGTTTATTAATGTGGCTGCAAGTGCTTATCGCTCATTAGTGGAGAGTTAAATTAGCCCACGCTAATATTTTGAATATCGAATTTTTTTTAAAAGTTTTAGCAACGAATTTGTCAATGTTTTTAGAAAATGTTTGACATCATATACAGTTTTAGTTTTGACAATTTTAAATCCTTCCCAATTATTTTTCAATCTCAGCAAAAATACTTAAGATTCAATGAGATTATACAAAATCACTTTTTAAGCAAAATCAAACTTCAAGTCGTTTCTAATTCTCAAGCAAATCGCTTCTAATTAATATCTCTACACAAATCCGTATCACTCGAAAAGTTCCCTACAAAATTTCATTAGTCAAAAGTTTTCTTCCCAACTTTTAAATACTCTCAAGTTGTAGGAGTTTATATTTTCAATTTGTGTTTATCATTCCCCCCTACCCCCCTCCTCTATAAAAGAACTATCCCAACAAATCAAAAACAAATTTTCCGAAAAATTTTAATCCACCCCAGTTCATAGAATTATTTACGATCTCTTGCTGCGAAACCGTAAAACAAATGATTTATAAATTTTAATTAACAAAAAATAGATTGTCAAGCAAAAAAAAATGATGAGAACAAAAAAAAACCTCCTTGCCATTAAGCCATAGTCACTGCTAGGCGAGATGCCACACACTGCCTCAATAAATCCCGAACGTGTTCCAATTTAAAATCTACACACAATTCTAGGTAAACCTTTTATATTTTGGGCCATTCTAAAACGACACAAAACACCTCTTTGTTAGCTCTTAGCCATAACTTTGTAATTCCCGAGCATAATTCATTGGTTTATTTCGGAGGGGTATACTTTATGGCCCTGGCACCCGATCTCTTCCTGGATGTCCTTTTAACAAACCATTTGGGTCTCCTTTGCACCACCGCTCGCTCGGCTTAAACAGTGTTCGTCCCTTAGACTCTCATAATTTTTTTTGTTCTTTTTTAGATCCCTATGGTTTGATTTAAGTGCCTCATCGTGCTGGCTTCCGCCGACGCACCACTATCTATGGTCACAAAATGGACCTTATCTAATCACCTCACGTTCGCATATGACTCAAATGCAATACACATTTCATTTATGCCGGCCGACACCACAACGACAATGATAACGACAGCGGTACGGTACGGCAGTGTGGTATGGGCCGTATTCCGACGACACGATGATGGTGACATAGAGAACGAATTCATTTTAGGAACTTTTTGGGAAATTATACTTTTCGGCCATTAAAAATACTTTTAAACCAGAATCTGAGAGGACCACAGGACACTCCATTGGAATATCAAGTGGGATAGCTTCGAATTGAACGTTGCACAATATGGCACAAGTGTGATATTCCTTTAAGCTTTAATAAATACATTTTGTTGAGAATTTGTCGAAGGGGGTACTTTGACATCGCTTTATGCAAAGTCATGTTTTTTAAAACGGATGAAAAGGATCTTCTCATTGCACTTCTAAGAGGAGAATCATACATTTATTTTAAAATTGTGCGATCTTTCTAAGCAGTTTTGAAGCAAGGCGTTTTTTGAAGCGTATATTTACAAGATTTACTTTTTTTTTTTAATGTGCCTGGAAACCGGTAAAAGACACAGTAATTCAATAATTAGAAAACGGAAATGAAGAGGATGCAACAGGAAATCACGGAGAGGAAACTGGAAGCCGGAAACAGGAAACCAGAAATAAAAACTGTAGATAAGATAATCGATTTTGCTGCAGGTCATAATACGGTGATAATGAGCACTAGGTTTCCAAGACGAAAGATCTACATAGCAACCTGGCGATCTCCGGTTGGTGGAACTGCAAATCAAATCGACCATGTGGTAATCGGAGCAAGGCACGCATCCAACATCTTGAACGTGTGCACATTCTGACTCTGGCCACTTTTTGGTTAGTGGCTAAGTTTAGAGCTCGATTATCAAATGACAAAAAACATGTGTTGCCAAAAGAAAGAAGTTCAACATCGGTTGCCCTGGCACCCCAGATAATGCCCGAGACTATAATGAGCGTCTGAGTGAGCGACTCTCCGCCGCTGCACAGATGTCAACACCTTGTGGAACCAATAGCCGAGACCACCATAGGTTACCAGCCACCCCAAAAAAGAACCCGTGGTATGATGATGAATGCGCGTTATTGAAAAGATGGACGAAAAATGCACGTTTGCAGATGCTGCAACGGAAAACAAGACCAGTGAGAAAAGAATCACGGGCCAAGAACAACATTCAACGCGACGTTTCTTTAAATGGTACACGGAAAGAAATGAAAAATCAGTAATCACGAATTTCCATGTCGTAAATTATGAAAAATCTTTTTTTTTTTGTAAATCATCCCCCTTTTTTCGTAAAATGAGAGTCAAAATTGTAATTCAATCTTTATTCCGTCTACATTTACAAAACTGTATAATTTGAGAATTACGAAAAAATGTCATGATTTTAGATTTCCATTGTAAGACCAATTTACAAATTTTGTATTCGTAATATTAAACATTTGGAGCATGATATAAATTGTACGACTAAATAATTCTGATTTACAAAATCAAAGATCGAGACTTATGATCTCAATATTCTAAAAACAAAGCTCTTGAAGCTAAATGAACGAATTGATCTTAGACAATCGGAGTTTACAAAAATATTTCCTGAATTAAAAAATAGGTGTTTATTAAATCATGAATTCTTATCGCATTTTGCAAACAAAACGGATAATTTTATGTAATTGACAACTGGCTGATCGTAAATTACGCTCCTGAATCGTAAATGCTTTTTTTGGTTATGATTCAAAAGTGTAGAATTACAACTATTGAGTCGTAATGTCTTCATTTTCCTCTTTTTCGTAAATTACAAACACGAATTCGTAATATTTGATCCCCAATCCAAGGTCCATAACTAGATTCATTTTTCGTGATTTACCGCTTGTTTTTCTTGATTTGATCTTCGATTTCTTTCTGTGTAGAAGCAATTAGCTTGCGGTTTCAGAACTGGGACACAGGCTCTTCGAAACAGTGAAGGAAACCTAGTCACCGAAGCACAGGGAATTGTAAATGTTTTCAAGCGCAGCACTGCTGCTGAATGCGTTATGTCGAGCGAGCCAATGACGAAAGAGAAGCAAAACCAGTCAATAAAGACCCAGTCCCAGCCCCAAGCACAGAAGAGGTAGAAAGAGCCATCCAAAAGCTAAAAAATAACAAGTCCGCCGGGTCGGATGGCATACCTGCGGAAATCTTTAAATAAGGAGGAGGTGTTTTGATAAACCGCATGCACTAGGTCATCAACACAGTGTGGGAGGAATAATGCATGCCCACTGACTGGTCGATAAGTTCCATATGCTCCATCTACAAAAAAGGCGATCCTATGTCATGCAATAACTACCGAAGCATATCCCTTAAATGTTGCATACAAAATCCTATCCAACGTACTGTGTGAGCGTCTTAAACCGTTCTGCAACACAATAATCGGCACGTACCAGTGTGGCCTTAGGCAAGGCAGAACAACGATAGACCAAAAATTCACACTGACGCAAATCCTGGAAAAGACGAATTTCAAGTCGAAACCCACCATATTTTCATCGACTTCAAAGCAGCCTTTGATAGCATACACCGCCAAGAGCTTATCATGGCGATATGCCTGAATTCGGGATCCCCAACAAACTGATCCAGGTGTGCTGCATGACGCTAAACATTACGCAGTGCAGTGTGCAAATGGGTAACAGCTCATCCAAGCTGTTTAAAACATGCGCAGGCTTTAGACAAGGAGATGCGCTGTCATGTGATTTCTTCAACGTAGTTCTGGAGAAGATAGTGCGCAAGGCAGGCGTGAGCACGGAAAACATTATCTTCAACAAATCCAACCAGCTCCTAGACATCATCGGTCGATTCAAGAGAGCAGTGCTTGAGGCCTTCACAGCGATTGAAGAACAGGCGAATGAGGACAAAACAAAGTACAAGCTAATAAGAGAAAAAACAACATCTGTCCACTGCCTAGGACAAACCTTCCCGATTGGTAGTAGGAATTTCGAGCTAGTTAAGGGGTTCACCTACCTCGGAACAAACATTAATCCCACCAACGACACTTTAGTTGACATACGACGAAGAATTACCCTAGCGAACCGCTACTACTTCCGTTTGGCAAAACAACTGGGTTCAAAACTTCTCACTCGAAAGACAAAGCGCAGAGTGGAGGACGATAAGTTAAAAAGGAATATTGATACTGGACACTTTTGAAAGCAAAAAATTCTTCGACGGATTTTCGGTCCTGTATGCGACGATGGCGATGGTGATGGCGAATGGAGAAGAAGTTTCAACCGCAAACTGTACGAGCTGTACCAAGATGTGGATGTAGTCCAGAAAGCCAAGAAAACACGACTACATTGGCTCGGCCACATCGAGCGAATGGACGATAACACTTCAGCTAAGAAAGTCTTCTCATCGCAGCCCCACCTGAACGTACGGTACAAGGACCAAGTGACTGCGGATGCTAGAGAGTTTGGTTTTGGCGACTGGAGTGTGCAAGCAAGGGACCGTACCCCATGGAATACTGCAGTGTCTCAGCCTGAGTTCCTTCATGGATTGGGAGCCAGTTAAGTAAGTAAGTAAAGGTCTCTTTGATTCGAAGACTCAAAAGAATGATGAAAAAGCGCATTCCATTTCTGTTATAGTTTTGCTATCTATTTAGTAAAAACATTTTTTACAAATGAACAAATTTCAAATGAATATTCCTTCGCGCTCAAAATGTGCTTCTCTGCAAATTGTGCCAATTAACATAGAAAAATGAAACAGTTTCTCCTCGACTGATTGCAACAGTGAGCAAAAAGAACTCGGCCTTGTTGAAAAATCGCGACAAGAACAACAATTAAAGTGAACAAAGATTGGAAAAAGCAAACACTCCCAGTATTAATTAATATTTCACAGTAAAAACCTGTTAAATACACTTTTACAATAGCGTGAACTTCGACGAAATAGTGACACCCATCATTAATTTCCCAAAGGTGTCGTTAAAACTAAACACCCAATTTAAAAGCCTGAAGTCCTTACACAACTGACAAGCCGATATCGGAAAAGCAAAGCTCCATAACTGCAGGTGTGCTAAGCAAGAACCCTTGTTACCAACAAACACTCGACAAGGGCCCTTTACAATGTAAGACGAACACGCGTTGAATAATTGCTTTTTAATTGCCGGCGTTACGTCACCGGGTGCGGAAATTGCATTTTGTGGTTTTTCAATATTTTTCGCCATATTTAAGTCCCGATGATGGAGAGTTGATGGATGACGATATGGTGTGTCATGCCAAGCCAAAAAGACCCATTCTGGTGAGTGTATGTGTGTGCAATTGTGAAGAAAGTAGTTGGCATTTTTGACTTATGGCGGGCGGGCATGAAGCATGGAATTTGTCCAGCGAACAATGTGCCACGAGCACAGCTGGATGTTGCTCGATGGATGAGATTGAGTGCGGTTTAGTTTCAAAAGTCAAAAGTTCGAAAATAATCAACAGCACATGGCGTGAGGTCGGGTCGCTCTCCGTTTTATTACAATCAGCCCCCCAGCATCGAGAACATCGAACGTAGGGCTCATTTTACAAGTTAGCTGGGCTGTTGGCTGATGGTTTGACGGCTGACGGTGCGGTGGTGCTGGTTGCCTTTATTTAAAATCAACAAATTCCCAGGCCTAAGGTGCCGCGTTACTTCCTCTACAGGCAACGCAAATACCGAGACCAGGAGGCGCTATGACAGCAAAAGTTGCAGACGGAAAATGTATTAGGTGCCATTCAACCGTAGATGGAATTATTTTTGAAGAGCCCAGGGCGCGAAAGACAGTATAAAGGAAGGCGAGACTAGTCCACCCCTGTATCAAGGGTGCACCTCATTGTAATAAAGCAGAGTCACTTTAGTGCAGCTGAAGTATTATTTAACTAAGGAAGTTCTCTGGCCACAAACTGGAGCTGGAGCAACGAGGCAAAGACGAAACATCTCGACGGGCGGCCGGGCGCGACGGGCGGCAGCAGTGTTTAAATTCATAGATTAAACATTTTTCTCCATGTTTAGGTTAAAGTTTATTCTTGTGTCTTGTCTTTTCTTTGAACAACAGTGCACACAGGCACAGAGATGATGATGGCGAAACGCAGCAGACGGTGCTCGCTTTACCCACTTCCGGTGCAGATTATTATAGAGGAGGCGAGGTGTTGCCAGTTTTAATATTTAATGGTTAAAACTCAAGGAGAACTGAATTTAATGAGGAAACAAGGAGCAGCACTTGCAGAGTTTTAATGTGACGAAAGTTACGCTGCGTTGCTCTGCCGGTTGTCTGGCTCCAGGAACAGAGTACAGCTTTATTTGTTTGGATAATGTGGTGTTGTGTGTTTGGAGTTTGTGTTAGTGCTGGCGGTTTTTACAATGAAGGAAAAAAATCACCCACTGATGGTTTGATGGTCCTGCCACACTGCACATAGATGTTAAGCGAGTTTATTAACAGATATTTTCAGTAAGAGTTATTGTCGCAATTAGTTATACACAAAGCCAAAAGAGGAGCTTCTCAACTTTTAATTGCAAGTAAGTTTTGGTGTTTTCTACAATTTTAAGAGTCTCGGTTCTAAATTGCCAGATTGAGCTCCAGACAGAGTCGAATATTTACACAAACAAACACATCGTCTGTAAGGCAGCGCTTATTTTGTAAAATGATTCCAGTGGGAATGAATTGAATCGACAGGAAGTAGTGTCATTTGGAGACGACATGCTGGATAGATTTCCCAGGATGAACATTTAGTCGATTTGGCTTTTTTGTCGTTCGCTTTCATGAGATTGAAGTTTTTTGGCTCTGCAGTTATGCAAATTAGGTTTCATGCATTATGGAGAGTCTTAATGCTTGACAAAAATTAAATATGACAAAAAAATCAATTCCAAACTTTCTAATTGGTTTGGTGGTGGCGTTGGACGCTTTATTGCCATCTGTAAAGGGATATGGTAAGATTGAAATAATTTTGAAGCAAAATGTTATGATGGAAGATTTTAATTTTTTGTTGGTTTCAGGGGCAAGGGCTAACAGTACCAAACTGAAGTTGGAAGGCTTAAGTGATTTGTTGGAGATCGTTAGACGATGAATGTAAGAAAGTTTCATAGAACGGAGGTACATGTAGAGGAAGGACGGCATCGGACTAGTGAGTTGTGTCAAACCGTACGAAACATGACGCAGCATAAATGTGAGTTGAGCCTGCTTTAAAGACAGAGAAGGAAAATTGATCACACAACTCAAAGTCAATGATCAGATCAGTGCATAATGAGGGTTCTTCTATTTTAAGATTACAATCTGGTGCTACTAGCCATCGAGGAGGACAAGAAGGTGATCAACCGACTTAGAGAAGAACAAAAAAATCACAATTATCAATGGCATTGGGACATGAATGTAACGAACTACAGACACATATCAGCACTGGCGACTGTGGCCATCGGCTGGGACAGAACAAGACATTAGTACAACAGAGAGAGACAGACAGACACATAGAAAGCAAGCACACATAACAGAAACCTACGTGGCTTAGAGGAGGAGACTTAGCTTTTGTATTGTCTCATGTTATCGCACAGGCGATTTTTGTGGTAAAAGAATGCTGCCGATGCTGGGGCTTGAACCTGTAGCGTTAGGCTTAGCAATCAACTACTCTATCCTCTGAGCCATTGCCACCTGCCCTTAAAAAATGGAACACAAACATAGACGCGGACAAACGCAACAGAAAACAGGAACGAACGAACTAATCAACGAAGTACATAGACAGCAGCGTACGATTTAACGGGACAAACACAAGCAGTCATTAATCTAAGACAAAGATCGCCTTCCTCGAATTATTATTCAATCAAGTGCGAACCATTGCGCTGGCTGGTCGATGCTTAGTTTATCTTCGTCGGTAATCTTGTCACTCGAAAGACAAATTATCTGCTATACAAAACTTTGATTTTACCAGTCCTACTGGGCACTTTCGAAAGAAAAATTCTTCGACAGATTTTCGGTCCCGTATGCGACTATGGCGAATGAAGAAGAAGGTACAACCGAGAACTGTACGAGCTGTACGAAGGTCGAAGATATGAATGTAGTCCACAAAGCCATGAAAAGACGACATTAGCTTGACCATGCGAATAAATGACAAAGCTCCAGCCAAGAAAGTCTTTTCTTCGCAGCCCCCAGGTTCGGGACGACAAAGAAGACCGAATCTACGGTACAAGGACCAAGTGACTGCGGATGCCAGAGCGCTTGGTTTTGGCGACTGGAGAGTGACTTTGACGTTCCGTTCCCGATGGAAGGCTGCAATATCTCAGGCTGAGATCCTTCATGGATAAGGAGCCGGTTAAGTAAGTAAGTAAGTTACCCACTTAGGTGTTGATTTTTCGAAGCTTTGATGTGACTCAGATTTAGACCTGGCCTTCTTTTTCTTTACCCAAGCATTGTAGAATGCAAACCTTGCCTCTGGAAATTCTAGAAGAGTGACTATAGAAATCTCGACACTTTAGGATAACCTTCAAGCTGTACTAATTGTCTAACCGGTACTCAGAGTTAGTACAAAGTCTTACGGAGAATACTCTGTTATGAGAGGAATGAGAAGGACGATTCCACAGACGATTTTGTGATGAGCACGTAGACCAGGACGTCCAAAACCTAGGTTAATGAATTTTGATGTATGTTGTTGGAACACTTCCCTGATATTTGTTTATATTTTCCAAAACTATTACAGAAATTGATGAAAGCTATTTCTGATTTCTGTTGAAATAAATAAAAACTAAGAAAGGTCAATTTCCCCAACCGTCGCCAGTGTGCCCCAGCCATTTCGTCGCTTAAAATTCAATCCATATCCATACATCCATAAAATTGATCGCCACTACAAGTACCACAACATTCTGAACAGTTTCGGAAATGGACAAAAAAACTCTCCACATCCATTCCAAGTAATCAAATGAATTTTGCGGAAATACTTATTATGTCAAAGCTTTATTTTTATGTTAACAGCCTCATTTCGAAACTATGTGCCATAAATATTACCCAAACAAACCATTTTAAGGACTCTAAAGAACGACCGAAAAAAAAAATCACTTGGGGATATCATGTGCATTATTCGGAATGTCGTCGCTTGTCGCGCTTTATTTTTGTGTTTCCGTTCGTTCTTTTTCCCATCGAACATTCTACAAAAGAAATAAAAAACCAAAACCTTTCTAAGCTTGAAGAAATGTCCATATCCTTTTATTACCAGAAAAAGGACTTCCAGTGGCAATAAATGTAACATACTTTAACTATAAAACTGCACTAGCTACTTTTCGTGTCATATGGGAATAACTTCTTTCCTTTCTTATATCCTTTCTATCCAAAGGATCTACCCACTCCAGGAACAAGCGCTCTTGTTATTGCTTAAGTTAGAGTATATTATGTTCGTCCATCTTTATAATACTCTTCAATGTCATAAAGTCGAACAATATATACCTTCATACATATGACAAGGACAACACTGATGACGACGATATGGCGATGGCGATGACGACACAATTATATCCTTTCAACGGAATTTGGTAGAGTCACCGAGGATAAAATGAATTTCTATCCATTTAACATGGAGTCAGAAAATAGAGAAAAGATTGCAAAAAAGGACGAAAATTCGTCCCAAAACACAATTCCTCACTCCCATGACCGGACCGTTCGAAACTAAAGGAAGAATCGCATTTATAGTTGTAGAAAGTGCGGTTGCATGAAAGAGGAAAAGTTTTATAGCTTTCCATTGTAAATTGACGCCTTCTCTTTGCGGGGTATTATCCTGCTGCTCTCCTAAGCTTCCATTTTATCAAGCTGAATATGAAGAAAAAAAACTAACACTCGGAAATCGCAACACTTACCGTGATATCCTTTCATGTCGAGAGCTCACAATTTAATTCAAACACTTCTTTTCATTTTGGTCGAACAACTAAAGAGTAAGTTATACACTTCACATTCTCATATTATTGCAGACACACACACACACACATTCGTGTTGGTTGGTATTAAAGTTGAAATCGTATTTCGAGCCACGATGTCCAGGCACAATCCTTGAAGTAGTATATACTAAGAGAAAAACAAGAATTGCGTTTGGACAATCAGAGCTAAAAATTGAATTTTTTTTTGTGTGTGTTGAAAATTCACAGGATACTACCGCTGTGCGACCGCACACACTATAAAATAAGATTAAACGGAAATATCGATATAACTTTGGTCATACAAAATAAATTTTCTAAAATTTTAAACCTAAACATACATAAACGAGCACGAGATGACGCCAGGACGAAAAACCGACAAAATTTCTTAGCTTCCGGATTAAATTCACATACATATATCGACACAATTTTTGGCTAGCTGCGGTCACCGAGAATAAATAACACACAATAAAGGACACTCCGATAGAGAGACCGCACAATGACACTCTACTTCTCTGCGTGACAAAAATCGTCCATTCAACTGGAATATCGAGGACAAAACTAAACACTACTCCCGAATTCGCACTGAGCGCACAGCATAGGGTATTATCCTTTTTTTTTGTCGTTGTGTTAGGAAATTGATGAAAAAAGGAATAGAACCATTTCGAGACCCCACCAAAAAAAGAACGAATGAAAGTGTTATCCAGTGAGAAAATGACGGGAGTTTGAAATTGCACTTGCACTCATTCGAGGTCCTTCCGCCACCGCCACTGTTCTTTATTATGGTTCCAGGGAGTTTAATTTACCGCTTCTACAATGGCAACAAAGAGACGAGTTTTTCGGGCCACAGGAAATTTTGCACTCATCATTTTTGGTCCTTTATCCAAGTGACACCACACGCAATTACTGCCACATCCTCTTGCATGCAGCCGGATGCATTCACACTCGTTTTTCGTGTCCTCTCTAAACTTTTATTCCCCTAATCGCTGACGACAGAGACGAAATTTCACAAATGAAATTAAGTGAATGAACTCCATGGATTATCCTCCGTCAGGTTTGTTCGATCTCCTTGCTTTTCTGATTCTCTGCAAGAAAAAGAGAAAATTGAAAAGACAATTATTTGAAATGCTGATAGTCTGGAAGGATGGTGGTACTAAAACCAAGGAATATGAAAAAAAAAAAATTTAATAAGATTCAAAGCTTGCTGGGTCTTATTTCGATCGGGAGGTCGCCATATTGAAGGATGACGATAGAATTTCATCTAGATTGGTTGTGGGATTTGCAGGAGCGATTAACTCACGTTTTATTCGCTCGTTCAATTGTTCTTGGTGGACGATAAGAGAAACAGATTGACTTTATATATTGATCGAAAGGATATTGCGAACAAGGAAAATTTCGATAAAAGTTAAAAAAGGAAGGCTTGGGAAAAAAGGTTATTTTTTTCAATTAAATATATTCCCTTTGATTGATTTGAACCGAATCGATAGAGCGATTTTGTTTGCTGTGGAATTAAGATCTTTTTCTCTTTCGATTAATTTGCTTGGACTTTGTTAATTTATTTGACTGTAAAAAACTCGGCTTTGCTGTACAGAATTATTCTATAAGCCAACATTTGCAAAGAAGAAGCCGTGGCAGGAGGTACTCTAATATGTGTGAAGTGACTTGGAAATACAAAACGTTTTTCTGGCCAAAGTGAGACGAGGTAGTGTATAAATGCTATCAAAACTTTTTGTAAGCGTGTAAAATTGTTAGATATGCCTTTTGCTAAAAATTTCAATCAAATCGGATATGCAGTTCTCGAGAAAAATAGAAGTTTGTCTATGAAGTGGGCGGGGTCAAATGATTTTTCTTAAAGTTTTACCCTCTTAAGAACATATTCTTTACTAATTCTGAAGTCAAACATTATCATTTCGAGTTTTTATCCAGATTCTCAGACTAATAGATAGTTCAGAAGGAGAAAAACGTTAGTAAGCTCAAAACAGTAGCAGGCTGTGAATACAATGTTCTTAGAAACAGCAACATTTAGTCAGACCAGTGTTGACACCTTGGAGTATGATGATCTCCGCCAACGAACGAAACTTCACTATCACCATTTTTATTTTCGAAATCATTGTTCTTATCAAACTCATAAAAATTCCCTAAAATCCCTCAACAAAAAGCCAAAAAATCAATTTGAAGGATACAAACACCAACTCCTGCAACCTAACCACACAAAGAAAAATAAAAAGACTCAACAGAAGGCCTTCGGGTAGCAGTAAAATCCCACCATTCCGTCTGGAGATTAAGAGCCTTGAGAAAAGTCCTTACACTTCTTATCCACACCGTAAACCCTCTGGTATTTGATGCGGCATGAAAAAGGCGGAGCAGGCATGTCCTTGCAAACCTAAAATGCACACAACAACAACAAAAAAATCCTCGCATAGATTTTATATTGTTAAGCTTTGTTCTGTAAGCGATTTCATGAAACACACATTTAAACCGACGACCGAACAATTCACTTGGACAGAGAGATATCCTAGCAACGCAGTCGAAAAAGAAATAAAAACCAGAAATAGAACTTGACTCCTGCTGCCATTGACTTGTGCGAGCTTGTGACCTAGCTTTTACTTTGGCAACTTTATAGCATTTTTACGGGAATACTCTTATCCGGGTTTCGGGAAGTTTATATTGTTTTTCGCTCCTGGGTGTATTTTGAGAGCAAAAAAAAATAGAAAACATCCTAGAGATAACATCTAGTCGGGGGTAGTGAGGCGATGGGTGGATGCGTTATTATATTTACAACAGGCAAACAATTTATATGCGTTTATTATTATTAAATACCACACACACCCATACAGATACAGCGAGAAAGCTTCTTCCTCGAGTTGTTTCTTTTTTTTTAGAGCCTTATTACTTTTATTATTTTATATCTCATGAAAGGATGTGAGGAGCAAAAAATAAAACAACACTCGAGGGCGGTTTTCGTTTAGATTACACACAATTTTTATTTCTTGAACTTGAACACCCGGCCAGCAGCGGCGGCGGCGGGCTGGATGAATGGCAATGTCGGTCGTTGGGCGGGTGCCTCTTCGAACTCCGACTGGAAATGGCAGGATGTTGATTTAAGTCGTGTTTGTTTGTGAGTGTGTAGCGCGTTTATTTTTCTTAACGTCAACGCCTAACGCGTTATTGTTGGTATCGCTACGAGTTGGATGGTGCTGTGTGTTGACTTATCCATCACTGTCGAAGGCCTCTCCCGTTTACCTAGCTTGAAGGATGTAGGATGAGGACATCTTAAAATTGATGTTGTTATTTGTTTGCTTTTTTTTTAAGGGGTGTTTGTGTTTTTTGTTTGCCCTCATCTATCCTATTTTTATCGTGTAACGTCACTTAAGCCAAAGGGGAGTCTAATGTTTATTGGGCTATCATCCGTCATTTTGGGTTTCAATAAGAATTTTTCTTGTTTCTCTTCAGGCGTTTGTGGATTGTAGGAGTCTAGTTCAAACTGTTTTAAATTTCGTTTAGTGAAATGAATTTAATGATTTTTATTTGCACACATTGTAGGTTCTTTTCCATAAAGTCTTAAATGATGAAGACCTCCTGCTTTATTTTGAAATGATCAAAAGCCTTGATTGATTTTTTAACTGACAACTTTTGGAATGTCGGCTTTCTAGCCAGCTCAAATTTTTGTTGAAAATTAAACTTTGTTGACTCAACAATATGAATCAAAGGTCACAGGGGCAGCTAGTTCGATATAAATGAAAACCTTAGCTAAGCCCGTTGTTATTTTTTTTTTAACTGCAGGATGGGAATTACCGAAAATCCTTTTTTTTTTTTAATAAATCTGCAATGTTACATACTAACTTTCCAACACTTTCCAAAACTTTAGCGAAGCACCATCCAAATTCAACAAGCGAAATTACACTCATGCGACATGGTCTTGGTTTTCCAAACTGTTTTTTCTTCTCACATTTTACAACTTTGTCAATTGAAAAAGTTTTTAAAGCATTTTTTGTTCGGTTTTTATAGGAACCGGATACTTGCCATATGGACATTTTGGTGACAACAGCTTGTTTTATATTTGAGTAAGCGAAAGCGATTAAAAAAGAAGACTACAAGGATAAAATAATTGTTGACAATATGAGCAATGTCGAAGCTATGACGTTAAAATATTGTCCTCGGCGATTTGAACGCAAAGCTGGGAAAAGAGGACATCTTTGGGTGGAATAGTCGGAAAGCACAGCCTGCACGACACTAATTCTGACAACGGATTCAGGCTGATCGATTTTGCTACAAAATGTAGTGGTAGCAAGCATGAGGTACAAACATCTCAACATCCATAAAGAAACATGGAGATCTCCCGATCAATCAACCGTCAACCAGATTGATCACATTGCGATCGACGGAAGGCATTCTAGGTGTACGAATTTTCCGAGGTGCCAATATCGACTCGTACTACTACCTCGTTCGTAGCCAAGGTAGTGCTACGAATATCCTGGCAAGCAACCACCAAAACAAGGAAACGCTGCAAGAAAATTCGACGTCGGACGGCTACAATCGCAAGAGATCGCCAGATCCTTCTCTGATCGAGTATCAAGTAACCTCTTAAGAAGCCCTATGCCGTCAAAATCAAGTATTGAAGACCGGTGGTAGAGGAAGACCGCGACTCCAGGTAGCGCCCACAAGTGGTAGAGGACCTCAATCAAATTGGACTGCAAAACTGGAGACAGCTAGCTACTTAATAAAGAGTAAACTCCTGACAACTTATTTGACATTTCTTGAGAATTCGAAAAAAATTAAACTGAATCAAAAGGAGCCAGTAAAAAGGGTGGCAGATTAAATGTAAAATTACAAATTAAATTCAATCTACTGTCTACACCGCCGTCAGCACAATGCCCTCAAAACAAAGTATGTAGGGTAGGTAATGTTGACATTTCCATCTAGTATCTGTATACATCCTTTCGTCTATAACATTGACTGTAAACTCATTGTACTGTCTACCTACCAGCTACATAGTTTTGAAGTGCTATCGCAATATTTATCCATTAACCGACCTTTTGTTAGTCTCCCACCTCCCTCTACTCATTGCAAACTCCATGAGACAGGTGCTCTAATCGAATAAAAGCAACAATAATACTGCACACATCAATAATAAAACGTCAGCACCTATGGCAGTTGAAGGAAACATTCAGGGGTGGATTTGATGTGGGGTTGATAAAGGGTGTTGCCAAGAAGAGTAGTAGAACATCGCTCTAAGTATTAAATCCGCTCCTGATAACTAGAACTGATCACTAAAACGTAAAACTCTCATCGAACTACCAGCTGGACGGAGTATATTTCAAAAACAAATTTGCATATATCTCCCGCTCGAAACGAATCCTTGGAGAATACTTGCTCTTCGAAAAGGACTACGTGGCGCTTTCACAAAACTACAGGGCTCTCCTCACTACATACGCCAAGCGCTAGTGCATGGCAAGGATGTGTAATAAAACTCGATCTGCATTTAAATAATTGGAATTGAATTCCATTTGAAAGTCATTTAACTTCACACCATTGCCGTTTGGTGAATAGAATTGACATTCATCCGAGTTAAAAAGGCGCACCCTCAAGGGCTCTAAACGAAGCGAATGCGAGTGTATGGATGGATATTGAATATCCCTCATCAAAATTATCGATTTCATTTGCAATTAACGGTGATGATTGTTATAAGCGACATAGACTCAACCAACCCGGGAGCAGGATAATGCTCCTTCGAGCAAGCAATATACATCGCCAATGGACTTGCATTTGTTGTTGATACATTCATCGATGACTCTGGGATGTCCAGTCAGAGATCGATGGTGATTGTAATGATGATGATGAGGAAGGCGCTGTTGTGAGTAAATTGAGTGATTTTTTTTTTTTTTGTTCTTCGAATCCTTTGTGTCCGAGTTTGAAGTAGCAGGAACGAGAGACACGGTGCCTTAATCAAATTGCTGAAACGAAGAATCAACTCGTTTGTCGTTGCGTCCATCCATCGCCGTTGTCGTCGTATAGTCGTTGGTTTTGTCGTTCTATTTTTGTATGGCAGACGTTTCATTTGAATCAATCAATGACTGGACTGCGGGACGTGTGCTTTCGTTTTTAATTGTGTTTTTATTGTGAGTCCGCTTGGCTAGCATCAAAGACGGGACAAGCAATTAAGGACGTTTGTTTGATTTACTTATTTTCGTTTGCTTTATTTATAATTTCCAATGCTTTTTGTTTATGCAAGCGACGATAATGTCTGGGTTTTGAAAAATCACCCGAACAACAGGTGGACGTGCATATACATTTCATTAAAAGGGTTTCAGTTGAACTGGGATCTTTCTTGGATGAAATTTAACAAGAAAGTGGGAGAAGTAGTCAGACACAAGTTTCACCAGTTTTTGGAATCGAATGCTGCTTCTTTTTGGATCATTAATTCGTTAATAAAAATGTTACGTATACGCCACAGTGACTTCTTCGATTAAAGGCGTTCAATTCTGACTTCTTTTTTGGTAGGAAAGAATCATCTCTCTAATAATGTCTTAAAATATCTCTTGGAAACTTTTCTAGCTTACCAACTTGGCTGCCACGAATGCATTTCATTTTCAAGTAAAAGGAACAGACTCTTCATCAAATAAACACCAACATTTCAATTCGTCGAGAAGTGTCCTTTTGATCAACATAATATAAAATTCTCCTTGACAATTCTCAGACCTAAACTACCATGTCCTTGCAAATAAACTATAAAACCAGACACTCCCAAAAGGATTCAAACACTTTTGCAGTACTAAATGTCAAATGGCTGACAAAACACTACCAACATGACAAAAATTCAATCCCAGAAAACTCTTTCCGCTCCTAAAACACAAACACACTTCGAGTGTTCAACAACACTACACTAAATCAAGTCATTTTTGGGATATTTCAAAGGAACTTCCAATTCCCACCCCACCACCCGCCGTTAAAAAACTTGCTTCGTTATACAAAGTCAAAACCCTTTCTGCATAGTAAAACAATTACTTTTCGCTGTGTTGAAAAGAACATTTTTCAGTGTAGGAATATCTTTTTGAGGTTAAACTTTGAAAATGTCCTTAAGGGAACAAATAAAAACACAACGTTTGTTTTTCCGTTCGTTTTAGTGTTTTTACTTAATTCGTTCTTGTGTTTGTTGTAATTGTATGAGTTGCACTGTCGGTCGGTCGTCTTCATCATCGTCATAATATCGTCCTTGTCGTTTTCCATTCAAAATCAGAAAAAGCCAAAATTTATTTATTTTTCCTATTGCGTTTGTGTTGCCATCTCCTCCCCTCTCCATCTCACGCCGACGGATGTAACTAATGGAAACAAAGTTTTTCCGTATTTCAAATTACAATTCCACAATGGGACTCCTTTGTCTCTTTTATATTTCTTGGCAAAGTGTTCTATTTACACCTCTCGTTCTTCTTTTTTCCTTTTGCTTTTTTTTCGTAAAAGAGTTCCTTTTGGATCCTTAAATGCACCAATTTCAAGCAATCCTAACACAAAAGCCGAGCAAGCAGAGGAAAAAAGTCGAAACATGTATTCCATTTGTTCATTTATTAAATGAAAACTTTAGCACTTTGCCAAAATATGCTAAAAATTCTGCAAATGCACGACCAATGAGTTAGTTCTACAAAAAACACAAAAAAGGCAACCGGAAACTTCGACACACAAAATATTCTTCTTTGAACACAAATGTGTGGATTTGTTGGCTACCAAAAAAGGCAAAGGATGCACTGTGCAGAAGCCGAGATGCCTCTCGTGATTGTTGCATTCGGCAGAGGCTTATTGAAGCTGGATAGGTACGTGTTTTTTGTCCGATTTTCATTACACGTCCACATCCACACCTCTGAGGCATATTTTGAATGAAAAATAAATAAAAAAAAAAACAACAAACCAAATGCTTATTGCAAAAATCCTTATAACAGTCCTGCTGTTTCCTTACCTTTGCCAAGGCGAGGAAGAAAATGTTGTACGATGCCCGTGAATGCAGTCAATGTGCTGTTCTGCGATGGACAAAATTTATAATTCCGTAATTTTGGCTCGGATAGCACGTTCAAGAACGAAGCTGTGTTGTAAATGGCTGCTCTTGAGGACGACGACGAATACAGGAAATCGAGATGTTGTTTTGTTTGTGATTCCGAAGGCTCACAGGGATTTTGTTGTATTTAATTTATGAGCTTTAATTATTCTATCAAGAGTTCGGTTAACCATGGTATTTAAGTAAAACACTTGTTTAGATTTTTGTGGCAGAGAGCACTGTAGCGGAATGGCTGTGAGAGTTGTATGTTTTCTTTTCAGAAGTAAACGAGACTTCGGAACTGTTTTATCGAAACCTGGGAGTTTTATACAATTTTTGGCCAGAACCACAAATGTTCTTAAAGTTGAATGATAAGATGGACTATTGCAATACCCCTGATTTGTTTACAAAAGCTGCAGTCTGTGCAAAAAGTTCTGCGGAGAAGAGGGTTTATACGGCCACCACAACGTAACCCCTAGTTTGACGATGAGTGCCGGCTAGCATATGCAGCTAAACAAGAGGCATACGAAGCGGCGCTGCAAAGAAGGACACGAGCAGCTCACTAGCTCTACGAGCAGAAAAGGAGAGACAAGCACAAACTTCTCAGAAAGAAAAAAAATCAAGATGGGTCTAGCGGTTAACGAGGGAAAGGCCAAGTTAATGCTGTCAACAAGAATGGACAACCAACATCGACGTCTTGGAGAAAACGTCAGAATTGACAGATTTAACTTCGAGGTAGTTAAGTACTTCGTCTACCTAGGATCCGCTATAAACTCAGACAACAATACCGGCACTGAAATCGAACGAAGAATCACTCTTGCTGGAAAGACGTCGCAGACGAGGAAGACCGCGACTCAGGTGGAGCGCAAAGGTGGGAGAGGACCTGAACCAACTTGGCATGCGAAACTGGATAGAGCTGATGCTCTGGCCCGACCGGACTGTAGCACCCCCATAAGTTAGTAAGCAAGTAAGAAGCGGGTGAAAGCATTCCCACAGAACATGAAAATCTTCGTGTATAGTATGTCAAATTGTAGCGATAAATCAAATCCAGCATGAACTGTGACATCCTCGAGGATATTTCTTAGTAAACCAACTTAACTGAATCCCACATTAATTTAAGTTAGAAGTCATATCAATGTCAAGTTAGAATTTAAGCCTTTTAGAGGACAAAAACCATTCAAAATACACAAATAGACGGATACTGTAAATGTTATCGAGAATTTGTAACAAAGAAGAGAACATGACGAAATAACTTAAGCCTTTTGCTTCCAACTGTTTTCCTATCTCCTATGGTCCCTAGGGAGCGATGGCACTACATGTTTATTGCTATGTACATAAAAATGGGGATACCAATGTATAAAGATAAAATACTGTCCCATTGAGTTTATCTCAATTCGCAATATAGACACGTAACGGGTACGCCTCAATCATTCCAGATTAATGCTGTTACCCCAATACTTCATATAGTCTATCGTTGCTACAGATCAAGGATGCCCGAACAAGGATACAGTCGGAGAGTATAGTGTGATGTATAGTCAAAGAAATAGCGTGCCATAAAGTTTGCCATACGGATTGTTCTATATTTGGAGATGTTCCCTGATCCTCTTGGTGTGTCGATGCGATGCGATGCGACAGCGAACGGCGAAAATGAAAATATGCAAATTTTCGACAGATACAGTATAAACCGAACTGACTTCACCTTACCGTATTCATTCTTTATTTTGTGTCCTTTTTTTTGTTTTTTTTTTTTATTTTTTTGCTGAGTTCGATGCTAAAATCCAATTCACTCCTGCATTGTGTCATCTGAATGTAAATGATCTATTTGAACAAGGATGATGGTTGCGAATAATGTCATACTACATATATGTGTACAGATTTATGTATCCATTGTAAATATGCACACAAACACACACACTCATGCTCATTTGTCGTGGAAAACGAATGAAATAATAAATTTTCGTGAGAGTAATTTTGCGATTTATTACAAACATTTTTGGTCGATTTTTTATTCGTTTCATTTTTGTTTTGTTTGATGTTTGCTCGTTTTTGGTTGAAAAATTACTGAACAATTGTAATGGAACTGGATTTTTACGGGTGAGTGTGTGTTTTTTTTAAAGCAATTTTCTCACAGGCCAATATGTTGTGATATATTGCATTGACCGGGGAAGTTGTAAAAAATAAATATAAAGACTGTCAAATAAATTGAAACAATTAAACAAAATTTCTGACTCGGGAAAACCATATTAATGTTTATTGGAATTTTTTGATTTTTACTTTTTCTTTTTTTGTGAAAAAAATTAAAAGCTCTTATGGGATGGAAACTGAAAACATTTTCTCGACCATTTTTGTGTCCGATGTTTTTCTGCAATGAGCCTGATTTCAATATCAGTTATTTGAAGGCTAAATTTCAAAGCATAGTTCCAAAATCTTCGTCGGCCTAATCGGCCTTAATCTGCTCTACAGACAGTGTTCGGGGCAGGCCTCCTTCAACAATTAGGTACATCAACTTATCCGATTCTTGACCGACGCCATTGAATGTCGTTTCAAGTGTCCTGGCATACGACATCCTTGCACTTCAAACTTGGTATTTCGCGCTCTCTTTCCATGAAAAACACTACTTTAAGAATAAATTATTTTACTTTGAGCAACAAAAATGTCTGCAATAAATCACAGGAATAAAAAGACGTTCGATCTGTTCTGAAGTACACAATCGAAATCGAATGAAAATGCTTTATTTTCTTTCTTCTCTCGTTATCCTACCTAACCGGCAGTCTCTCTTTTGTTTAGCTTCATTCATTTTATTCTGGAAGTGTTGCCACACTAAAAAGATTTTTATGGACCGGTTTGTCTTCGCTCGAAAGAGTTAGAAGTCTACTTACTTTACTTACTTATGTTGGCGCTACAGTCCAGGTTGGACCAGGGCCTCATCCAACAAGCGTATCCAGCCAGCTCGGTCCCTGGCTAGCTTTCTCCAGTTACGCATGCCAAGTTGGTTCAGGTCCTCTACCACCTGAGCCGCGGACTTCTTCTTCTGCGACGATCTTCCATGTCGGATTCGAAGACTCTACGAGGGGGAGCATTATTTTCCATTCGCTCTAAATGACCCAACCATCTAAGTCGTTGGACCTTAACTTTTCTGGCAAGGTCAGTGTCGCTGAACAGCTCGAACAGTTCTTGTTTAAATCTTCTTCCCCATTCTCCATTTATGCAAGCAGACTGGACAAAAAATCACTCGAAGAATTTTTCTCTAGAAGCCGCTCAAAGCGTTTTCATCGGATGTTGTCACGATCCACGTCTCTGCACCATACATTAGGACCGGGATGATGAGAGTTTTGTACAGTGACACTTAAGTTACTCGAGAGAGGAGTTTACTACTCAAGTACTCAATTACCTTCTAAGTCCAAAGAAGCAGCAACAGGCAAGAGTGATTCTTCGTTTGATTTCAGCGCTAGTGTTGTTGTCTGAGTTTAAAGCGGATCTTAGGTAGATCAGGTCCTTTACTAATTCGAAGTTAGATCTGTCTATGCTGACGTTTGCTCCAAGACGTCGATGTTGGTTGTCCTTTCTTGTTGACAGCATTTACTTGGTTTTGTCCTCGTTAACCACTAAACCTATCTTCCCGGCTTCCGTCTCAAGGCTCACGAACGCTTCACTGTCATCACGCTGTGTTCCTCCAATCATGTCAACGTCGTCTGCGTATGCTTGAAAGATTTTGCATCTGGTGTTGACGTTGGAGTTTTGCACAATCTTTTCAAGAATGATTGTGAAGAAATCGCATGACAGCGCATCGCCTTGTCTGAAACCTTTTTTGACATCAAATGCGTCCGTTAGGTTTTCTCCAACCATGATGGAACAGCGTGTGTTTTCCATTGTCATCTCACGAACGATTTTTTTTCTGGAATGCCAAAACTAGACATCGCTCTATATAGTCTGTTATACCTTGAAATCGAAATCGATGAAAAGGTGGTTGGTATCGATTTGAAGTTGTGGATCTTCTCAAAAATCTGCCGTACATTGAATATTTGAGCGATGGTCGACTTTCCGGGTCTGAAGCCACACTGATAAGGACCTACCAGGTCGTTGACGAAGGCTTCAAACGTTCACACAGCACGGGAGACAAGATCTTGCAGGCGATTTTAAGGAGATTTATATCTCTGTAGTTGGTGTAGTTCAGGGGACCTCCTTTCTTGAGGATTGGGTATACGATGCTGAGGTTCCATTCGTCGAGCTGGTGCATGCTCCTAACCAAATCATCTCCTGCTGCTTTTTATACGGCTCGACAGCTAAGCCGCCTGCTTCAGCGGCTTTGTTATACTTAAGCTTAGATATCGCTATCTTCATATCGTCAATGTTGGGTCTACCAAGCTTATTTCTTGTCATAATACTTGATTTTATTTCTTGAAGACGCTGCCTGCTAAATCTGGATAAACGAGATACATATGTAGAGCTTATAATTTCCTTCCAATAATGTGGATATCCCTCTGTCAGATTGCTTTCTGGAACATCAGGTAGAATAGGAGGTGGTACAGTCATTAAACTTGTTGGTTCCCGACCTGCTGAAATCACCAAGTACGATGTCGACGTTAAACCTTACGCAGACTGTCTTCTATCTGTTAAACATTTAACTATCAGCAAAGAAGCAAAGCTAACAACAAGTTTGATTAAAAGAACACACGGAAATTGGCTTAAGCTGCATTTTGATTTTGAAAATATCAAACATCCGTAACATTATATTTTTTCATCTCCGCCGTTGCAATATTTCTTACAAATCTTTGTCTAAAAAAAAAAACAACATCGGAGCTGCCATCTTTTCAGTTTCAACCCTGTCCCAAGTATAGAGAGTCTAGAGCATTCATCGAATCCTTTATTTTGTTGTGTTTGACGAAAGGATTATTACAAGTTCAATATCGGAAAACAACAGAAAACACAGCAAATTTAATCCGGATTGAAAATTTGTAATCTTCGTTCTGCACACACACTGGGTTCGATATTTCTATTGAAATTTTCCATCTTGGCTGGTTTACGGACAAAAGCTTGAACTAAAACCTATGCACTCTTGAATTGGGATTTCCTGTCCTGTGGGTTATTATTACAAATAGAAACACAACCAAGCGGAAGCTAAAGAGTGAATGGAATATCATAAGCTTGTCTAAATTGTGTGTTGCAGAGGTCAAAGGTCAAAGAAACGAGGGTTCATCAATCTGCTTGTAAAAACAAAAATGAAATTATTTCATAACTCATGTTTTAAACAAATTTCCAATTTATTAATATTAATTTCGGCCTTAAACATGCTTTTTTCTGCAACATGAATAAAAAACTGATTTTTGCTGGAATAATAATAAAAGGCATAATCAATATCATGGGGTCAATGAGAAAAAAGTAACACGGTTACGGCGCGTTGGCGGTGGTGGTCTTCTATAATGAAAATAATTTCATTAAGGACTTTGTTGTAAAAGGACTTTGCAACATCGATATGTATATTCATGAGGAATAATAATTTTAATTACCATTCAACCATACTATCCTGCCGTCATCATCGCACAGGACTCGAACAGGCTTGAACAAAATAATAATCATAATAGGAAGACAAAAAAATCCACCCTCCACTGCATACTGATTACTTTCTAATTAAACGGAAACAGATAATAAAGTTTCCGAAAGGATAAAAGGGTGACTTTGGGAAAGCGGAATGTGTCCTGGTTATAATGAAGTTCCGTATACTGATTGAGAAAGGATAAAATCAAAATTTTGTAACAAAAGCAGAAAGCCCAGGTGCTGATTTTGATTGTCTTTAATTTAATCAAATTGTTTTCACACTTTTTCTGCTGCTTGTTCTTCGTGTGGTTTCTTTTTTGTTGGAGTATTTGAAACCTTAGACAAGAAAGTCGGCAACATTTGAATACATATGTTGTAATTTAAATGCCAGCCCACATTGTTTGTGTAGAACACCGCCGCAACAGTGTATTGAGTTGATTAATTTTCAATTAAAGATTTCCTTTCGTTTGTAGAGTTTGACATGGATTGTAAAATTGAATGGGAGGTCGAAGAACAGTCAGTGTGACTTGATTAAGTACACCTTAAATAGTTTTGTAATTTTATATTTTCCTCTTAGGAAAACAACAAAAGTGGTCCTAGAGTGGATACTTTTGGAACACCACACAACTGTGAAAAGTAGTCGGAGAAACGAAGGCCAGAAGCAACTGTCTGACTCTTTAAGTCAGTGTGACGATACAACGCACCAGTCAGGAAAATCTTCATATCCATTTTCGACGCTACCAGTTAGATAAAACAACTGCTGATGTCAGATAGCTTGATTTTGACGAGTAGGGGACGCATGTAGGGAGCCAAATCTGCCTAAAGACTGTGATGACTTTTACTTCTTTATTTTCTTCATAATTAGCAACACACTCAAGTGGGTTTTTATATCCTTTTTATGCCAAAGACACAGTGAGTGCTTTTGGAAGGAGGAAAGCGTTTGGAAAGGAGGTGCCGGTGTACATTGGTCTTAAATTCCTGAACATTACAATGATTTGGAAAGACAGAGTGTGAAAGGAAGTTCCACATTCTCGCAGTACGGCTAAGGAACGATTCTCTATTCTTGACAGTACGACCGAAGTTGGGCTCGAGGGTAATTGTTTAAGGGGAGGATTGCAACTGGCTATTTCACTAGAATACATACCGTAAAAGTTAAGATGGACGATGGTCTAACGAGATGAATGAGTTGGCTATGTCTCTGTCACCAATCATTCTTAGGGCTCTTTTTTGTAAACCGTCCAAGAGGCTTAAGTAGGTATGTAGCTGGAGCACCAGCCCTGAGAGAATTGTACCCAAGCTTTGGACGGATCATATAAGTCTTACACACAGTCTTACACGCACACCAGCATTTATTTTTTGGGTTTCGGGCTTGAACCCGTCCAATACAAGAACGATTCTAAGGAAAGTTTCTAATGCAACGAAGAAGGGATTCATCGATACCGTGAGCAAGCATTTTCCATAAAAGAGCAAGATCCCAGAATTTTATCAAATGCCTTTGAAATATCAAGTGCAACAATCTTACTTTCTCCAAAACAATGTAAGGACTTGTTCAACTATTCGGTGAGATAAGCCATCACATCACCAGTGGGCCAGTTGCTGCGAAAGCCGTATTGCCGGCCATTAAGAAGCTTTCGGTCTTCGAGCTTGAGCTGACAGTTTATCAGCGTTTCCATGACCTTTTTCATTCACCTTTTTTTGGAATGGGGTGGACAAATGTTGTTTTCCAATTACTCCGAACGAACCCAGAAGAATAGGATAAATAGAAAAGCAAAAAGGTTAACTTTCACGAGAGAGCTAACAACTGCAGTGTCATTGTCAACGAGGGTAGGGACCGAGGAAGATGAAGAATTCTTCACATTTTTACAAATGACCAAAAATGTTTACTGCATTTGACACATTGCAGTATTTATTGCCTTACATTTTGGTCATGTAAAAATTTGGTCCGTCGAATATGGACAATGCAGGCCTTCCCGGCTTGTTTAAACTTGTTCCGGTTTACCTC
Source organism: Sphaerophoria taeniata (assembly GCA_943590905.1). NCBI lineage: Eukaryota > Metazoa > Arthropoda > Insecta > Diptera > Syrphidae > Sphaerophoria > Sphaerophoria taeniata. The sequence continues at coordinate 152,498,298 of OX016541.1, forward strand.
AGTTGTAGGCTCTAAAACACCAGAAACTTACTTCTTTTTCCCTGATAACCACTTTGAATCTTGAATCAAACTATGACTTTTCCTTGGGTTTGATGCTTTTAACCCTATTCGGGATAAAAGTTTTCATTCCCAAAATAATCATATAATTAATCATATCTGCGCTGGAGTCAACGTCACTATCGAGGAAGCATAGAATCTTAGAAAGGGTTTTGTTCGATTATTTTTTGGATCTCCTTCGCCAATTTCAATCAATTGATCAAGAGTGTATCGTATAATGCCAATACCAATTCAGCCTCCCAAACAGGACTTCTTTTTCCAAGAGAAAATAATTTGCCAATATACATTCTAATCATACCGTATATATGCACATTTATACAAACAAGATTGTGTATAGAAGATGTGTCTCGAGTTCAGTGTGTTCCAACCCTCAAAAAGTCCTTCGACTAGACTCGAGTTGCTTTAATTGAATTATTAGTACAAACAATTCCTAATCAACCCTATGGAAAACTTAATATTGTTTGTTTTCTTGTTGTTGATAGAAAGAGACGAAAACAAAACCCATACAGAGGTCTAATAGGAATATAAAAGCGAAAATAATTAGTTAGTAAGACCCCCAAAAGCCTAATAACGTGCCTCAACAAAATTTGTGCTACAAAATCAATTGCTCAAGTTTGTTTGCTGGCACGTATCCTCCTTAACCATTCTCATCATGAATCCATTATCCTTTGGTTTTTTTTTTGTGTTTTGCTGTTTCGTCTCTGTTTTGTTGTTGTTGGAACAAAATAACAGAAAAATCAACAAAAATATTTGAACATACTTATAGGCACATTTATAATAGAAGGAAGCTTTCTTCAAGCATATTTACAGTTTTGTTAATCTTTATTTTTTGTTTTCCTTTTGTTTTTGGCATAATAACTTTTTCTCTTCCCTTTTGTTTATTGTTACTTAGGCTGATGGCTGTTTGGAAGGATGTGAGTTATTTTGATGAGGACGAGAATGGGTCACTTGATACCTATTTTTGTTGGTTATGCTTTTCCTATTAATGGAGATGACAAACTTGGTTGAGGAAAGTTACTCAGCCTTGTAAGTTGGACGATGAGTAAATAAAGGATAAGTGACGCCCAAAACAAACAGGAATGACTAATCGTAATTCAGTTCAGATTGAATGAGCTTAATTTACTGTTTTATTTTTCACAGTTAACTTCAAAGGTCGTGAAAAAAGCCAACCAAATACCTGAAGCTACAATAGCAGACCCTTAATGTGTTTGCTAACTTTTTAAATACAAACACTCCTCTGTGCAAATTAAACACCACGTCGAAAGTTGTGTCAAAAAATGAACTCCAACAACCAACAATGAGCTATTTTACGCTCTGGCTTCGGTCTGTTTACTTGAAAACCTCATAAAAAGGTAGGTAGCATCTGCTGTTACACCAGTCTGACAACAGAACTTTCACCTAGATTTTGATAAGTGGCGCCCAACAAAACTCAAACCTACAAACAAATAAGACTTTCTCACACTTAAATACAAAAGACCGGGGAAAAAAGAAGAAGCTGGAATATAAAATTGAATGACTCCAGCTCCAGGTGAAGAAACTTCCCAAAGAGTCAACCTCATGACTTTCGAGTGAAGAGAGAGAAAACACTAAAGAAGAAGATGACGACGACGGCACACCGACAACGCCGCATCCAAAATGAACGATGGGATGTCGGCGAACTGAGCGGAGCAGGCCACCACCATCATCATCATCACTGAGAACTTAGAAGTGGATCCTTCCTACGGACCATCTTCAACCATAAGGTACCAACTACTCCTCTACACAACTCACCGTGTCGTCGTCGAGGGCATGAAAACGGATACGGTAAGAGGATAAAGGGCTTTTAATTAAGAAATTGAGGGACGGTTTTTCATGGGATATTTTTTTTCATTTTATGTTTAGTTTTAGTTGTTTGTTATCCTTTGCTTGCTATCCTGTTACCGTTGTTCTAGTCGAGTTCGAAAGGATGTTTTACACGATGATGTGTACATATTTAAACAGTTACGAGAGGATGTAAGCAGGAGTCGCTCGAAGGCTGGAAGTCAGTCTACTTTAGTGACTTCTTGGGTTCACTTAGGTGAAATTATTGGAATTGGCACTAACTCTGAGAGATTTCAATTTTAGGATGTTTTTAAGGATCTCGTGCTGTGGGACAATAGGGTGTCGTTAAGTTGATCCTAATCGAATCATTGTGGATTTTACTTTTCATTTTAAATTTGGAAGTCAGTTTTGGTTGGAAAATAAGCTGGAAAACGCCAAAAGAAGAGGCAAATAAGCAGCTCTTACAATTTCAGAAGTGGGATGTCATTTTAATTTTTTTCTTCTTTGTGAAGACTGATGACATTCAGAAGTGAAATATTAGTTTCAAAAAATTGTTCTGAAAACTTGTATTTGAATCACCCTGTTTCCTTATTCATCAGAAAGAAAAAAAGGACCCAATGACTTGAACGAAGTTGTTGACTGAAAATTGCAGATAATTACTAATAATTCAATAGACTTTTGTCTTGACGCTGCAGCTTCGACCAGAGACGATTCTCCGCTCTTCTGTGTCAAGAGGGCACTTCTACGCAACCTGCAATATTGTGAGCAGTCAAGTTTTTGGGATGCTCAAGTGTTTTTCCGTCTGTCTATATCTGTCTCACTATCACGATTTCTCGCTTTTCCATAAGTTAATTAGTGTTGAAAGCAAATTTCTGTAAGTTTTCTTTTATCTTTAGATCCGTTCCACTGCAAATATAATAAAATTCCTCGAAACGCGAAAATTTTTATTCTTGATGGGACGAGTGGATTTATTTTTGAAGAACCCAGAATGCCGACATGGTGCTAGGTAGAAGCATGCTTCGCTGGAGGGAAAGCAAGTGTTTTGCTTTCTCTTCAAAATAAATGAATTAGCTAAGTGGCTTTAAGTCAACTGAAATGGCGACAGACATGAAGTTGGGTGCTCCTCTGGTTTCTTGTTAAATAATATTTTCTGGTTAAAAGTATTTTGTGGAGCAGGATTTTGTAAAAAAAAGGATTTCATGAGTCCTTGAGGTTCGAAAAGTGAAACAAAATAATTATTTTTTCAGAAGAATAGACCCATGGAAAGAGACAATTCCTTGGAAACTTAAAACTGGTTTTCTTTGAAGTATGAATGACAAGCTTACATAAGCTGGAACGATGTGAAGAGTGTGTGTTAAAATGCTTTCTGTCTTCACATGAAGCATTTGGTTGAGTTTGTTCTCTGTTCTAGATTAACCTTTATTTTGTGGAATGTTCTTCGCTTGCATATCAATTTGTTTTTGAGAGTCGTCTTTCTGAATGAAGAATATTGGTCGTTAATGGATTCCCTGTGGTACTCCATGCGAAAAAAAGAAAACCTTAAAGTAATTTATTTTTCTTGGAATACTTGCACTTGCACAGGCTTAAGAAATCTTGTGCGCTCAGAAAATGTAAAAAAAAATGTCACATAACCAAAATGCTTGACAGCATTAAGAAAATTGATTGCCACGCTTGTGTAACTCACAAGGAGCATAAGTAGTCTCCATAAACGTTATTACATACACCCTGCTTCAAGGGTTCATAAAATTAAGCCCAACTCTGAAAAGTACAACACAAGGCCCAAAAAACTCTTAAATTGCCTAAAAATCAATAGAATCTATGTTCCTGGAAAAAACCATTTCAATCTGTTTTCTAATAAATTATACTTTTTTCAACTTCCAAAGGGCCCCTTCAAGGGCTATTAATACCAACAGCCCCCCACTAGCTGAAGAGGTCCTTAAATGATAAATAATTGCTTCTCGTAGTAGTTGAGAGCGGAAAAAGGGAAGAGGTTCTGCCAATGAGCGGTAGGATGATGATGATGTTGGGTAAGTTACATGGCCTGATGGTAAACTCTTTCCCTGATGACATGTTTCGTTTAACATTTAATCGCGTCTATTTCGTGTGCAAAGCCAACATCGTTATTCACATGCCGGAGAGAGAGTTTTTTTCTTTTTGTCTGTCCGCCCCCACCTGATACGAGAGAAAACGATAGTGGAAAGTAGCATGACAGAAAGACGTTTAGCCTAAATGCCGTAGACAGATTTAAGTCAATTAGTTGGAATTCGAGCATGTAGAGAAGTTTTAGATGTACCCGCACTAGCATACCGTCGTCCTTGCTCCTGTGGTAGTCATCGTTCTCGTCGTCGTAATCATAGACGAAGCCGTACCCATCGACCCGGTGAATGGCTTAACTTGGGCAATTAGTTTGCCAACGATAATTACAAGGTCAAAGACAAATCGACAGGAAAAGGATCGCTACTGCTTAAAAAAAAACAGGACCCATGGAAATATATTATATTCCCCCATTCCCCCGTTACACGAGGTTTTTTTTTATTAAGTGATGGGATTTTTTTTATTTCTATTATATTCCACCCGTATGCCGTAACAGAATCGACCTCCATTAATGGGATTAGGGCGAAACAAATCAAGACATCAATCAATTTCCTTGAAAAGATCCCTTTTTTATGGGCGTCGTCATTGCTGTGTGGTGTGTGTGTGTGGATGTCCTTTGGTTCTGATGAAATTATGCAAAATAGTAATTTATTCTAAAATGTCAACATTAATGCAGCAGCATTTCTACACTCCTGATATCCGCCTGACTTTGATGGCAATGCCAACCCCATCAGCCATATTGTTGGAGAAGCTACGAAGGGATGAAATGTACAGACGGGGCTTATTGTGTCCTTCTTTTGGGATGCTTGCCGCTTGCGTATTCGTTGTGTCTACCATTTTTGACCGAGAAAATACATTAGTCCTTTTTTTGTGTGTTTTTGTCGTCGTCGTTGTCGTCGGCGTGTCGGTCGGTCGAAGGAAAGCGATTGAAATCTGATATAGTAAATTGAAGCTGAAGGTCCTTTTTTTACACAGGAAACTCCGATTTATTTTATCGATTAAGTTGGCATTTTTCGGCAGCCTTAATGTGGTGCAAACATTTTGTTTCTTCTCTTCTAGTCCTTTTCGGAAAAAAAAATTAAATTCCTGAGAAAGGAACAAAAGCCAGGGTGAGAGAAAGGTGTTTGTTTTTTTTTGTTGTGTTCCTAGTCCTTTAAAAGGATAAAGAGTAGATATAATAAATTTGCATACATTTTGTGGCATGGTCCTAATAGATAAGAACGTAACCGAGATAAGATTAGGTGAAGAGATCTTCTTAATTGGTGTCATTTTGTGGATGGAAAATAAAAATTGGATATCCTTTTTGTTCTATTTTTAAAAAAATCCTAAAGAGAAGGACCTTTTTGGGGTGATTTTATTTGAAAATTATTTTTTGCTAATTTTTTTGTTTGAGTATAAAAAAGAAATAAAAGTTTATTTAATTCATTCCTTTCTTCTCCTTTTGCTTCATTTCAGGATATTTCAACAGGCTTTATGGAGGATTAGTTAAGTGAGGTGAGTTGGACAATGGCATTTTTTATTGAAACATTTTTATTATTCTTTTTTGTGTCTAGATAACAATGGCCATGGATTTGATGTAATTTAAAAAATGAGACTAACCAGACAGAGACGTTTTTCTTTTTTTTTGCTTAAATAAAAGTTACCTAAGGGAAAAAGGGACTTTTAAGGAAAATGTTCTGTACAAATGCGACCTGCGTGTTTCTTGCTATTTGACTTGTCACATCAAAATAACTAGTTAAATTGTTTGAAACCGGGTACGAAATATTAAAGAAACATATACATTTCAAACATACATTATTTTACTTTTAGCAACAAAAATATCTGTAATAAATCTACTTACTAAGCCGTCTCCCAATCCATGAAGGATCTCAGCCTGAGATACTGCAGCCTTCCATTGGGAACGGTCCCTCGCATGCACTCTACAGTCGCCGAAAACTAAGCACTCTGGCATTCGCAGTCACTTGGTCCTTGTTCCGTAGTTTCGGTCTTCCTTGTCGTGTCAAATCTGCGGGCTGCGATGAGAAGACTTTCTTGGCTGGAGAGTTGTCGTCCATTCCTTCGATCTGGACGAGCCAATGCAGTCGTCTTTTCTGGGATTTCTGGACTACATCCACATCGTGGTACAGTTCGTACAGTTAGCGGTTGAACCTTTTTCTCCATTCGCCATCGTCGCATACGGGACCGAAAATCCATCGAAGAATTTATCTTTCGAAAGTGCCCAGTATCAGTTCGCCTTTTTTACTTATCGTGCATTACTCAGCGCCGTAGAGTAGGACTGTCTTTAGAATGAGGAGTTTTGAACCCAGCTGTTTTTCCAAAGCGAAATAGGGTAATTTGCTAGGGTAATTCTTCTTCGGATCTCCACTAAGGTGTTGTGGATGGAGGTAGGTGAACTCCTTAACTTAAACTCCTAGCCAGTAAGCAGACAGGGCTAGAGGCCTTAGAATGCCATTTTCTCGCAGCAACAAAAAGCATCTCAACATGAATATGTTTAACATTTGACGATATGAAACATTAGAGTCCCACTGTTTATAAAATACTGAAATTCAACAAATTCCTCTTCAAAAAAGAATAATAACTTGAACAAGCGAAATGAATCATTTCCTCTGTTTCTCAATAATTTTATTGCGGACGAATTGCAAAAATCCTCCGAATCGCAATATTGCTCCACTCTTGTCTCCTGCCACTTAACAACCATTTGGCAGCAACTGGATTTTCAAAAACGGTGTTTTAAACTCAAAACACTCAGTTCCATTGCAAAAAAACAATCGTTACACTGAACCTTTTTTTTGCTCGTGTCAAAACTCGAACGCTGAACAGGTGTGAAAAGGATCCATACTTGTTGCCGGAGTGTGGTGAGCAAAAGTGTGAACAGAAAAAAAAAACGGAAATCCACCAACAAACAAGGACTCTATGTTTCCTCCTTTCGAAATAATTTCTTTCTATACATTTTTTCGCACAGAGGTTTTTTTTTTGTTTTTAATTAACCCCACCGGCTATTAACAGTTCAGTTAGTAGAAAACGGCAAGGCAGGTGATGTGACGTCGCGTCGGCTGTTTCTGTTTCTGCTTCTGTTCAAGTTTCAACTGCTGCTGGTTGCCTGTGGCATTCTGCTGAAGCTGCTGCTCCTTCCTGATGATGATGCTGGTGCTGGTGATGATGATGATGATGGAACAGTTGAAGAGTTTTTTTTTTTTGACAAGGATGCTTGAGTAAAGTACTTCACTAGGTTTTGAGTAAAAGTGCGAAAATTTGTTCAAGAGGCTTTCACATTCACATGACGCCACGCGACGTTGATGGTTGCTACTGGAAAAATTTGAAGGAGAGTCTAAAGGTGTGGATGTAGGTGTAGTGATGTTATTAAGGTACTTGAAATGAATGAAGGATGTATTCTTTAGGCTTGAAGTGTTAGGGTGCATTTTGTTATTAAATGAACATTTAAAAACTTTAATTCGTCCTGTGGAACAAGTTAATGTGACGATTTCAAACAATTTAAATCAACTGCAAACTATGTCATACCCAAAATAATGGCTTATGGCTCTTTAAAAGCCTTTAACGACCTCAATATGGTTCGTCCTTTTGCCTTAACTATTTTCGGATTAACGTCAAAACAAAAAATATTACCAAATGAGCAATCTATGCAAATTTACAAGACCAACTCGAATTTAAAATTCATGCGAAACAATGTTTAATGTCGTCATTGTTCTCCAAAGCACAATGAACAAAAGCGAATAAATATTTAATAGCTTACGTCGCTTCTTTACAGTCTTTTATGTACACCTTTAGCCGTCTCACTGTAATGTCATGTCCTTTCTCTAATCAAAAATTCAAATCTTCCCCAGCCATTCTTTATACACACCGTCTAATCGTAGCTAAAGCAATTGATGATACTACAAAATACCTGTCTCTCTGAGCGACCACATCCATAGCTCTAATTTCGTGGTCCTTAATTTCATTTTTACGACACCCCAAATTCTTGCATCCATCCCCGCAACCATGCTTTTTCCATCCTATATCAAACTCACTTCATCTCATAGTCATCACCGATAGAGGCTATAGAGTGATTAAAGGACACAATGTAACACCGTTCGTTGTAATGTCGCTCGTGGAGGTAATCCCAAGTTCTTAGTAAATCCCTGTAGAAGCAGGAGTCAGTCGGCAGTTGGCTGTCGCTGCTACCCTCGATCCCTCGAATATATAGGTATTTACAAAATAAAACAAAAATACCCCATTTCAGCGATGCTCCTTTCGGTGTATGTAAGTTGGAAGCTCTCGAGCTACAAGCAAATTAATAAAGCAATTTACTGTTAGCACCTGAAATCCCAGTAAATTGTCGTCTGGAGCGAATTTAATTTGATTTTGTTCATTAGACGTTGCTGTGGAACCTTTGCGATGATGGCACGCTTGGATCTTTATACACTCAGTAACGGTAGGCCAACAACATTACTTACGTTATCAGTGCGGTGTGGATGTGTCGGTGTCGGTGTCTGTTTTTAGTAGATTTAAGTTCCAACAACTTGAATATGGCTCTCCCATATGTCCTTACAAGTGAGTCAAAGTGTGTCCTTACTGTTACGTGCAGAAGCTTCATTTGCGAGGGAGCATAGTGTTCACTTTATTTTGTAGGCTTTATCTGCTATGTAGGGGTGAGGGTGTGTTCCATTTTCTAGAGATCACGAACAGAATTTGTAACCAAAACAAAAGAAATTCCAACACAAAATAACGCCCGGAACAGCAACAGCAACAACAACAAAAAAACAAGACAATCAAAACGTTGAAGTCCTTCTACTGGAATATCCTGTTTTTCCTGAGGACCCCACACAGAGTGATTCTATTTATTCTGAACGAACATCCTTTGTTTGGATAAAAGGCTTCGGTTACTTTTATTTCTCTATTTTCTTGAACGGTTTTTTGTTTGATATTGGAAAGGTAAGGACATGGAATGAAAGGATGAGCTCGAAAGGATTCCCTTGTTGTATGGGATGACAACTATGAAACTGTTGTAAAATCTCACCTCCCCCTATAACATTCTCTGTATTGTTGGATAAGGAAGGACGAAGGAGTAGCTTGACAATGGAGGACAGTGGAAAATAAAAAGACAGAACCATCATCCATTTTACAACAACTTCATGGTAATCACAATAAATGAGGATATTTCTTGTTTTGTTTGGGTAAGCAGCCAGTGATACCCCCAGAGATTGGATCCCTATTCGTTGTTATGGGTTTCAACCCGTTCCCCTATAGTTCCACTGACTGTATAGTGACTATCCTTGCCACAACTCGGCCCATGTCCGATGACGGATGAGATGACGACAATGTAAGTAGGAATTTCATTTAAAGCGACTGATTTCTGATTCTGGTCTATTCCAACAGTCAAAACATAAAAAAAGATAAATTCTGGTGAGCCTGAAGAAAAAAAAACTGAGTTTTGGGAAAAAATCCGCCTGACAAAATAAATCGGACCAACAGAAATGTCACTGCCACTGTAGCTATCTCGGAGACAGCAAAAAAGGATTCAAGCAAAAAGGACACTTGTGAAAAACTACGAATTGGATGCCAGAACTTGCTCCAACTATTGGGTGATTTTTGGGATGTGTCTCTGGCGTCGTTTTATTTTTTTTGCATTTTTGTTGTCATCCACGAATGTGTGTCTTGCGATGGAATTCCATCTGAGAAATGGAAATGGCAGGTTTTCGCCATTAGGCAAATTGGAATTCACCTGTGCAGCATTCTGTTTGTATATGATAATGGTGTGATTGCTATCTCGGGTAAGAGAAAGGATGAAGATGGGAATGAGAATGAGAACGATAGAATATAGTGGAAACGTGATCTGGCAGTGATTTAAGTGAATTCATGAAAATTCATCGACATTTGCTGGATTTAAGGTAAATATAGGAAGATTTCGTTGAACTTGTTTTGATTTTTTTGGCGACTTTTTTGTTTCTTATGTAAACTGCCTTTGATTGAAGTGTTGGTTAAAGCAGAACGTCGTTTAACATTCGTGTAGTGCGGTTAAAACGAATCTCTGTTGAGCTCAACAGCATAGTGGTGGGCATTACTCCCCTTGAGTAATATGGTTGAAAATATAGAGGAGAAGAATGCAAATAGCTTTTTTGCACTTAGACTCACTAACTGATGGCGCTTTGTTCGCCCTACTATACTATAAACATAAAGTAGTCTTTTCCCGCAGACAGCTTTTTCTAATTTTCGCCGGATCGGGCTCCGATGAAAATGCTTTGGGCTACTTCGAAAGAAAAATTCTTCGAGTGATATTTGTGTCCAGTCTGGCATAAATGGAGAATGGAGATGAAAATTCAATCAATAACTGTACGAGCTGTTCAGAGACACTGAAGTAGACAGAAAAGTCCAACGACTTAGATGGTTGGTCATTTAGAGTAAATGGAAAACAATGCTCTGGCCCGTAGAGTCTTCGAATCCAAGAAGAAGAGGAAGACCGCGACTTAGGTGGACCACCCAGGTGGTAGAGGACTTGAACCAACTAAGCGTGCGAAACTGCGAGGCAGCTAGCTAGGGACCTAGCTGGCTGGAGACGTTTGTTGGGTGAGTCCCTGGTTCTACCTGGACTGTAGCGCCACCATAGGTGTCCGATGTTCTTATAAAAAATCATTCGCCAAAAAAACATAAGTTTGCTTCCATAAGGCTAGGCCTTTTTTTGACAAAGGAGTCAACCCCTCTAGCCAATAAAATTATTTGGGTGCTTTCCAGCGATTCAATAGACACTTTCATCCATTTAACTTTATTTGTTGGATCATCAAGATTACACACCAGCAGAGATTGAGATTAAGGTCATAATTTTATTCACGATTTAAGCTCAAAAGCTTTTTAACTGACAAAGTTAGTTTTTGAGTCAATTACCGGAAGCCATCACTTACTGAAACAAAAACAAAAAATTGTAAAAAAACAAATTGCTTTCCGGCATCCATAAAAACCAATTTTGCTGATATCATAAAACCACTTAAAAGTCGAACTTTTACTATAAACATTTTTTACTGATAGAGATAGGTACATTTATGAAACGGCATCAAACAGTGAACAGACCGGATGGCGGACGAAAAATAACAATTCCAATACCTGATTACCAACATCCTTTTAATGTGTCTCTCATTAAGCGCTTCCTGATATAAACTACAATAATTAAATGCGTTTACAACTCTATTAAAAGCAATTACTTTATGCTGCAATAAGTTACCATCATATTCCCAGCATAAATGTTGTATCCTGATTGCATATGCACCCCAACCAAAAAAAAATCACTTTATATCCCTTTTGGCTACCGAAATGGCGGCAAAAATAAATTTCAATCTCGCACTGATTTCCATATCCTTGGTTGGGTTGGCCGTTGAGGGCAGCAGAGCATATCTATATGACTAGCATTCACCCGCATCTATGAACATGAAGAGATAAAAAACGCATCGTTGCGTCATCGCACCAACGAACGCAACGTCACATCGCCACCAAAGAGCGCTTGACGTGATTAAAGCCTCCCATGTGGTTTAATAACACACTCCCCAACGAGGGTAATTTTCCAGTGAACTACATTGTCGCTATACTGCGAGTCTGAAAAGAACCGAGCAGGTGATAAGGCAACCGGCTTACAATCATAAGCCCGCGCACCATTCACCGTGCGTCGCGGCCACCACCGCAGCCGCCGCTTTGCGTTGCGTTCGTTGTTTTGGTTAGCGGTATCGTCATTTATTCATTATCGAAAATTAGTTAACCACCATGTATTATTAATTCATCTTAAATTCAGTCTGCGGGCTTTTGTGCAGCATTGCATGGTGTTTTTCATGCCTGAAACTGCATGCACACATTCATCGAAACGCTAAACACAACCTGAATCAATATATAGCGCACACACCTTCTTTGCATACCCATCGAATGGCTTCAGGCGGAATATAACACCTAGTCGCTGAGTTAAAATGCAAAAACCTCGCTACGGGGAAACACGAGGACACTGTGGCGGATGAGTAACTTTTGCAAATTTAATTCCTAATACATGCGCTCGACACGGTCAATAGTTCGTGTTTCGCCAGGTCAGTGTATTTTCACGTTTTGCAGGCAGTCGATGTTTCATTTTTAGCATGTTAAGGTGGGTCTTATTTTTTGTTCCATTAAAAATTGTAATTTTTTTTGAGACACCCTAACACGTGCAGAGATGATATTAATGGCTTTTAGAGAGAAACAACACACTATACCTCGCCGAATAGATTTTCGGCAACAGTGAATCCTGATGCCATTGGACGTGTCTCTCCGGCTCGTTTAATTGACCATCACAACACGAGACTTAGTGCTAGTCGTTGCTATAGATTCATTTTGGATACAGTTTTTGATACAAAAACGGATTTTCACCCTAAAACGTCATTTAGGAGTTTCCATGATGTCCGCTTCAACGGTTGCATGATTAATCAGAACTGTACCGCTACTATCACGGCAACCACTACCACCGCAGTGTTCTGCCTGCCTTGCCATTACCAAATCACAGGAGGATAGTTACTATGTCACTTCATTCCTTTATCGTTCTTTTTTAGCGTTAGGGCTAATGACACAAAGCAGGAGGTCCAGTATTTTGACAATTTCCACTGAGGTGGCTTAATTGCTATTTGATAGTCCATACACGGATGTAGGTATATTGCGATGACGTCTATGAGTATGTATTTGTTAGTCAAGCTCATACTATCAAAAAGATCCTTGCTTTATTGTCGAACGATGCGTGGGAATTTAGAAACGAGAATTTGATGTTTTATGTTTCTGACAAAAAATATATTTAAATTTGTCAAAAAAATGTGATTATAGTTTTTAATAAATAAAAATTGAATTTGATTTTGCAAATTAACATCAAATTAAAATTTATTTTATGGAAGTATTTTTTTTTTTGCCTGAAATAGAGGATCTACAAAAGCGTCAATTTGTCAATAGACAATCGAGAGGTTGTTTTTTGTGTATTTCGTTTGAATTGACATTTTTTTTTGTTTTTGTTTTTTTTTTATTTAGATGAATTATTATTTAGCTCAGACTTGATTAAAAATGATTTTCATTTGAGTGTGACAATGTTAATGTTTATTTATGATAATGACACTTTGAAGTGAATTTATTATTTTTGTTGTCAAAGCGGGAATTATTCAATGATGAAATGCAATTTGTTGAAATTTAAATTAAACATTCTAGTGGTGTTGTAATAATGCCAAGAGTGTGGTTTTGAGTTTTGTTTAATTTAATTAAAAATTGAATAATAGTGTGATAGGAAAAACAATTGCGAAATTAAAGGCAAATCCACATCAACTATTATCAGTTGTAAAAGGAGTACAAAATTCTACAATTTTTAAAATCAAAGTTACGCCTCAGTCAAAAGATAATTGAACTCCAAAAATTGATCAAATTTGTTGGCCCCAAAGACGTGCGGTGGTCGTTGCATAAACAAATGAGAAGGAGACAATTTCCAATTGGAGATGAAAGTTCATTTTCATGAACAATAAACATTAGAGGACCCAATATGGAACCTTGTGGTATACCAATAAAATTTGCTAGAAAATTTTACGGAGAGTCACCAACTTACACTGTTTGCTGTCTTCATAAATTAGGTTCGAAATTATTATAAACTGGAGAGACCCGGAACCGAAGCCTGTAGAAACCATGATAGGAATGGAACCACAGTCAGTGCTGAGGATATGGAAAGACCACTTTTCAAAGCTGTATAATGGGGATGACGAGCAAAATTAGATCAGCTATACAGAACCATTCAATTTGGATGAAGAAGACCACCAGTTCCACACACCCGACATTGACGAAGTGAAGATAACGATATCTAAACTAAAGTCGAACAATGCCGCTGGAGCGTCTAGCCGCCGAACTGTACAAAGCAGCTGGAGATGATTTGGTTAGAAGTATGCACTAGCTCATCTGCAAAATTTGATCGGAGGGAAGCATACCCGAGACGAATATAACCTCAGCATCGTATGCGAGATCTTCAAGAAAAGAGATCCCCTGAACTGCACCAACTACAGAGGTATATGTCTCCCAAACATCACCTACAAGATCTTATCTGCCGTGCTGTGTGAACATTTAAAACCTTTCGTCAACAACCTGGTAGGTCCTTATCAGTGTTAATTCAACCCCGGAAAGTCCACCATCGATCAAATATTCACTCTACGGCAGATCTTTGAGAAGACCCAGAAACTTCAAGTCGATACTTACCACCTCTTCATCGATTTCAGGGCCGCTTATGACAGTGTCTATAGAGACCAACTATACAGAGCAATGTCTAGTTTTGGCATCTAAGGAAAACTCGTCCGTCTGTGTAAGATTACAGTGGAAAACTCACGCTGTTCCATCATGGTCGGAAAAAACCTAACGGATGCATTTTGATGTCATAAAAGGTTTTAGACAAGTCGATGCGCTGTCATGCGATATCTTCAACATCATTCTTGAGAAGACTGCGCAAAGCTAAAATGTCAACATCAGAGGCACAATCTTTCAAAACTCCGTCCAGCTACTAGTATACGCAGTATGATGTCAGTGGAGCGTTCGTGAGCCTTGAGACGGAGGCAAGGACGGTGGGTTTAGCGGCTAACGAGGACAAGACCAAGTTAATGCTGTCAACAAGGAAGGATAACCAACATCGACGTCTTGGGGGCCAATGTCAGCATAGACAGATTTTACTTCGAGGTAGTTAAGGACTTCGTCTACCTAGGATCCGCTATGAGCTCAGACAACATCACCAGCGCTGAAATCAAACGAAGAATCACTCTTGCCAATTGCTGCTTCTTTGGACTAAAAAGGCAATTGAGTAGAAAAGTCCTCTCCCGAGCAACTAAAGTGTCACTGTACAAAACCACACAGAGACATGGACCATGACAAGACAACATCCGATGAAAACGCTTTGGGCTGCTTCGAGAGAAAAAATTCTTAGAGTGATTTTATGTCCAGTCTGATTAAATGGAGAATGAAGACGAAGATTTAACCAAGAACTGTACGAGAACTAGGCCACACCCTTTTTGAAAAACAGAAATCTTATGAGACACCAAACGCTGAGAATCATGGAGAACGAAGCAAAATAATTCTTCATTCAAATAATTGCTTATTTGGGAAATCAGTCAATTTCAGATTGTTCTTGCTATAAAAGAGGGCAAACAGTTGTTGCCAAGCTCGTTCGCTTGTGCAAAATGACGATGGAGAACTCACGCTGCTCTATCAAGGTTGGCAATGAGCTTACGGAATCATTCGACGTCAAAAAAGGATTCAGACAAGGCGATGCACTGTCGTGCGATTTCTTTAACATTGTTCTTGAGAAGAAGTCCAAAACTCCACCGTCAACACCAGAGGCACTATCTTCTATAAATCTGTTCAACTTCTCGCGTACGCCGACGATATTGATATAATGGGAAGAACACAGCGTGATGTCAATGGCGCCTTTGTGAGAATTGAGACAGAAGCGGCAAAAATGGGTTTAGCGGTAAATGAGGGAAAAACGAAGTACATGCTGTCTTCGAGTAAGGACACCCAACATCGACGGCTCGGACAGAACGTCACAATAGACGCATACAACTTCGAGGTAGTTAAGGAGTTTGTCTACCTAGGCTCTGCTATCAACACGGACAATAACACCAGCGCTGAGATAAGACGAAGAATTACTCTTGCTAATCGCTGTTTCTTTGGGCTAAGAAAGCAACTGAGTGGAAAAGCCCTCTCTCGAGCAACTAAGGTTAAACTGTACAACACCCTCATCATCCCTGTCCTGCTGTATAGTGCAGAAGCATGGACCCTAACAAAATCGGATGAATGTGCCTTAGGCTGTTTCGAGAGGAAAATTCTTCGGGTCATCTTTGGCCCCGTGTGCATTGATGGGGAATGGAGAAGGAGATACAACAGCGAACTTTACGGGTTGTACAACGACGTGAACCTAGCCAGAAGGGTCAAGGTCCAGAGACTCAGATGGCTCGGTCATTTAGAGCGCATGGACACCAAGGCTCCGGCCCGGAAAGCCTTCGACACTATTCCCGAGGGACGCAGAAGGAGAGGAAGACCGCGACTCAGGTGGCGCACACAAGTGGAAGAGGACCTCAATCAACTTGGAGTGCAAAACTGGAGACAGCTAGCTAGGGACCGAGCTGACTGGCGGAGACTGTTGATTAAGGCCCAAGTCCACACCGGACTGTAGCGCCACCTTAAGTAAGTAAGTAAGTAACAGTTGTTGTTTCTTTTATTATAGAAAATACAAAGTAATAGTTTGAATAGTTTGAGTTCGTGCAAATTTTAGTCTCAAGAAATGTTGAAAAATTGAATAAACATATTTTCAAAGAATTTAAATTTGAAAATAAATATTTCTTTTCTCTGAAAATGTGTTCATTAATTTTCCGAAACTAGATGCCAGAAAATTTCAATTTAAACTCACGCATGTGAATTCAAAGAAAATTTTAATTAAAATATTCCCAGACTCTTATTGAGTTTGAGTTCAATGAAGGAACTCTTGCAGCAATGTTAAATGCAGAACTACACGCGTTGCACAATACAAAAAACTTTTGCAACAAATTCTCATAATTTACAAGTGGCGTTCTGTCTTCGGCGAAGTTTTTGTGTGGAAAATTATTTTTTTGCGAAACATTCTTTTGAAAACTTTGTAGAGACATTTGAAGAAGGAAATATCTATTGAGAATTATTTTCAGAAATCTCTCATGAGACAAAATAATTACAAAGTTCGTAAGAAAATACAATAAACCGTTTTATTTGAAATGCATACATAGAGGAAATAAAACGCCTTTTGGTTTATGAATTATGACACATGGATGTTGCCATAACCTTTCATCGCCGATGCCTTTTTGGTCAATATACCTAGTCAACAGTCATAAAAGTCCACCCTTAAACAGGAAAATCAATGTCCATATAACAAGTCCTGTTCACCTTTCGAACTCATCAATATAAATCAAGCCATTAAAAATATTAAACAAATTGTTTTCTGTCATGCAACATATAAAAATTAATTAATGTCTTTATGTAATCATTTTTTTGTGTGTTTATGTAATACTTTATTAAATAGGTGGATATTTGTTTTATATTTTTTTTATTTTTTGAAAAAAGAATCTCATTAAAAATTTCCAATTAACAAGCGACAGCTAATAAACGAATCTATAGGCCGGTATCATTGTTTATACCCACTCATTCCATGGAATTAATTTGTCAAAGAGAAGATTTTTTTTCTATTTGTCAATAAATATGTTTTTTTTGTTGAAAACCGTTTTGAAACAAAATACACAAAATGACAATCTATGATGTGTCATGTCCTCGGAAATTAAACACGAAAATCTCACACCTGCAAAAGGCTGTAAGACTTGTAAACAAACACAAACTTTCCCCAAACTAATTGGATAATCCACCACCTCGACTGACCACTAGCATTTATAATATTTTTATATTTTTTCCAATGAAATATGTTTTTCAATTAAAAAATATTTAAGGCAGTTATTGCCAACGTTGCGACGATTCTGGAAAACGGCCAACAGTGTTAAAGCTGTAACCGCAGAAACATGCAGTAATTTCAATAATTTTTAATGGCTGCATTTTACTAGTAAAAATTACAAAAATAAAACAACAACTGTGATAAATAATCAAACGTTAATAAAGAATTAAAAGGCTTTTATGCTTGCCATTATTTTTGGCTGGGAAAATGCGAAATGTAATGAAAATTTATGAAAATGTTGTAAGAGGGTGCAATGGAACATTAATAAATTGACGTATGAGTTTTGTGGTGAGCGTGGACTGTGTTGGTTTTGTTCAAGGATTTGCAAGCATTATGGTTGTTGTTTGGATGATATAAAAAGGAACCTTTAAAGTCATTTTTATAAAAATCTAAGTGGTAGCTCCACAACTGAAAGATACAAAGATGTAAACATTGTAAGCTTAATGCTTGTGAGTCACCGGAATATTCCCAGCGTCGACATCTCTAATGACTACTATTCAATATTGCCACAGGTAATGGTTTTGTTAATACGTCGCGGGCATCTGATTTGTTGGAAGAGATATCTGGTCGCAATATGTTTTGTCCGAGAGTGACAGACAGCATTTTCTGATATGTGTCTTCCTTCCTACCCTATTGTCTGTTCCAACGACGATTTTAGCTAAATCCGGTAAATTCATTTCATTAATTAGGTTCTTGAGATATACCGATTCTTTTGATAATTTGGATAATGCGACAAAGCTACTCCGCTTCTGTTGTTGAAAGAGTCAAAGATTTTTGTTTTTGAGAACGCCAAGTAATTGCAGTTCCACTTAGTATGAAGACATATCCCTTATATGATATTCTATCTATTTCATCATTTGCATGATCAGCATCAGAAAGACCTCTCAATCCAAATGCATCCTTTGTGTACATCAATCCATGATTGTACACCCCAAGACCGCAAAATTCGCTTCGACATCTTGATAGCATTCATTGAACTGTGCTAGTCGATTGACAGTAAAAGCAATGTCCGGCCTAGTCGCAATCGCCAGGTACATAAAGTGACCCAATCCGCTGTCGATATGGTCTTTTTATTTGCTCAGCAGTTCTTCTCTCTTAGGTCATTTTGCTTTTGAGTCACTCGGGGTACTAATTGAATTTGATTCATCAATATTGATTTTTTTTTCAATTACTCTTTCGACTCCTAAACAATAACGTGCCAATGCAAGATCCCTGATCTCAAAGGCTTCTTTACTTGAAGTATAGTAAAGACATGTGTTGTTCGAAGCTGGTTTCAAGCCCAAACTACGTAGTGCTTCATCAATCTTCTTATACCACTGACGTCCTGCTTGTCGAAGACCATAAAGCGCCATTTTCAATCGACACACTTTGTTGCCTTCATTGATCTCCTGAAGCATTTGTTTCGCACTTTTCCTTACTGCATCCTTTTGGCTATTTTCGTCAACTATCAACTGCAGTGTCTGTTGGAAGTATTTGGGAGGTTCTAAATAGATTTCTTGTTCCAGGTCCCAGTTCCATCTCGAAGACTTCAAGACTCTCACGAACAGCCAATGCCATAAGGAGTCTAATAGACTCAAGACAAGCTACGGGTGCAAATGTTTCTTCAAAGTCAATTCCATGCCGCTGCGAAAAACCTTTGGCAACAACTCGAGCTTCTCGACGTTCTAAGGCTTGAATTTGTTTCTTAGAACTATTTTGCTGGTCACAACAGATCCTAAGGATGGACGCTCGACAAGATCCCAAGTGTTTTTTGTTATCATACTCCGAGTCTAGTCCTTAATAGCCGCCAACCATTCATTTGCTTCATTTCCAGTCATCGCATCTTGAAGAAGTAGTAGTAGATATTGGCCATTTTTACACTTGCAAGTCTATCCAGTCAATCAAAGAAGATATCTTCACCTGCCTTTTCTCTTTCCTTATCTTCCATTTTCTGCAATGTTCGTGTTAGTTCTGCTTTGTCGTTTCTTGTTCTAGATCTGGTTTGATTTGCTTTAAGAAATCCTTTCGTCGGTTCCTTGGAATTCGTGAGCGAATTTTGATCTTCTGTAGATTTTCCGGTAAACTTCAAGCTCTAGATTTTTCCCCGCTTGCTGCAGCGGAACATGTATACAGAAGATAATTCAGGTACGTTCATAGACTTTTCACCCTCGATTACTATGTATTCGTCTTGTGCTTTTTCGAAGATTTCGTTTTCAATAAATTTGACGTCCCTAGCTATGATCCCCTTCTGTTTTTCAGGAATCCACACTCAATAACCCTTGGATGCTTTCGAATATCCGACCAATATTCCCTCACTTGAGCGAGCCTTGAACTTTGATTTTCAGGAGAATTGTCCAACACAAATGCCTTTGCTCCAAAAACCTGAAGACAAAATCCTAAACAGGACTCCATTGAATATCTCCCAACTTAAGTCCAGTCATTCAGTTTATAAAAACGATAGAATAAAGAAGAAAAACAACAACTTTCCGACTGACAACTACCATTAGTATCCTTAATTGCCGGTCATCTAATACACACCCAACACACCCACAAGTACAACAAAATTGAATGTAAGAAAAAATAAAAATAAAAATAAACGACAAAGTGCTAAAGAAATCGACCATTACATGACTTGATTCCCATTTTCTTTCTTTCGTCCTTATCCTCTTCAGTCCAGAAAGAAAACGACGCATGTAAAATCTCTTCAATTCATGCAACGTCCATACCACACTTCAAGATCAGAATACAGAAGCACGGCAGCAAGGACACTCCACATGTTTCCTTCTTCTCGAAGCGCAATATGGCAATGGCAGCAATCAAAGCCACCGCCAGTTTATAAACGCCATTGAATGGCCAAAACAATAAATCAGGACTCTTTTACAAATTGCTGTCATCGAGATGAAATTTCCGGTGTAATTCGTATAAGTCGACTGTGAAATCTTCGTCCAAAACAACTGCAAACCAGATAAGTACCCCCGAGCTGCCCACACTCCTCCGTCGACAATAAAGACAATAACAAAAAAACCACTTGTCCTTTTCTTTTTGGCGTGATTTCTAAGAATATAATGCCAAAAGGCGACTCCATTTATTCCATTCCAAACTAGAAAGAATCAGACACAAGACAGATAAAATGCTTTCTGACACGAATCCTGCAAAATTTTGCTTCAAAACTAAACAAGGATGTTGTACAAGCACTTAAGGACAAACACGGTAGATGGAGAGAAGTCGGCCGGCAGAAAATCAAGTTCAAGTTCCATGCCTACTGGAACTGTACAAAGAGCCGTTTTAGATTTATTGCCTAATATACCTACACACAGTGATAAAATCACGAATTGTCGTGTACGATACCTTCCATGGGCAGCTGGCCGCAGTACCATTGTCCTTTAATATGAGAGTCCTTTTGTCTCCACAGGATTGATATATTGGAGTCATATGTAATGCCTTTATGGTGCAAGCAAAAGAAAAGAAATCACAGATGGTCACTGGTCGGTTATCCTGATTGCAAGGACATTTTTAGAACAAAAAACGAGAATTCTCATTCTGAAAAGCTACATTTACGCTTCCTTGATTGTTCCACTTTGATTTTTGTTCTCGTTCGTCTTTTGTTTTGTTGTATAGTGGCATTCCGTTACAGCATAAACACAACATAAATAAGCGAACCACGAAAAGAAAAGAACAGATTTGTTTTTCTTTTCGTAGCTCGCTGGGTTGGGCGGTGGGTGTTTCGGTGGCTTTAATTTGTTTGAACGAGTATCCTTCGAATCATAGCATTTGGCTGTGTGTATTCCTCAAAGTCATTCAACTATTTCGAATGTGATCCTGAGATTGACAAATGACGTGACTTTTGGTAATTTCAATCAACGATTATATCCGTGACAGAGTGTGTGTGCTCTGTGCTTAGTTTTATTTCTTTCTTGTTGGTTGTATCCTTCGATATGTTGCAAGGAAGCCATTTAGTTTATCTATCAAGGAAATGAGTGGGGAATTGTTTTGTTTTGTTGCTCGGGAATGGGCAGGATGGTACGGATATTTGGAAGTTGCTAAGCGTAACTGTTAACATGGAAATTGTTTTTTTCCTTTTAATGGGATTAGTTATTATTATCGATGTAGCAGGAAAAAGATGTCGACTTTGAAAAGACTTCCATAAGACTTGTTGTCCTTTTTTTTAAATACCAGAAAACTTCAACTCCTTTGACAAATCAAATAAATTATGAAACATTCCAAAGATGAAAAAGCAACAACTTGTACAATCTCTCAACGAATTCCCCAATCACATAAAATATTCAACTAAAACAGTCAACTCTGAATGTTTTACCCCTAAATAGCACTTAGTGGCAAACGTTTTCATCAAATATTTAAAGTGTCCACACTCCATTTTCGGCAACAGACATCAGGCAAACAGAATATTTATCATCCCTGTACTATAAATTGTGACCGATAAAATGGACAATCTCAACAACATCTGTAGTTTTTGGGAGTTTTGGGATTCGGAGAATCACTCACAAAATTATTACTTTAAGGACTTTCTCTTCTTGGGTCCAACCGAAAATACAAAGATTCCAATAAGTGCCGGTTTTTTTTATGTCTTGACAAAATTGGGTTGATTTAGTTTGAAGGACCAGCAAAAAGCAGAGAAATGAGAATGGAATGTGCCTTGGAGAATAAAGAAGCAATAAAAAACATTAACTGGATCAATCCCAGGGCAGGCATTAAGTGCCTTGTGTTGTGGTTGATGGAGAGACTGGGTTTGGCAGGAGGGAAAATTCCAACCCTTTTTTTTATTGAAGGAGATTATTAGGCTCAGTGGGCAGTTAGTCAGGTTTGGGTAATTTGTTACCCTTTTGCGATTAATATTGGACCCAGTACTCAGTTTGATGTAGTCGAAAAGGAGAAAGGAGGGTTGTGTCGGTAAATGAAGTTAAGTGATGTTTTTGAAACATTAAGTATGGTATGGAATTTCTGAGAAAGGGATGTTATTGACTTAAGGTCTGTTCTTCTAAGAAAGAGACCTTAGGGTGAGATTCGTGGCCACTAGTACGGGGTCCATGAGCATAGCAACCCGTATCATCGCGTTTTCATTGGGTTTTTCCAAAGCCCATTTACTAAAAACACGATGCTAACTGAATTTGCCTGGCTTCATAGTGCCACAAGTTGAACTTAGGACCATTCTTGGCCGAGATACTCATTTAAAATACGCCGAGTTCTCGAACTTCAAGCTCCTGACTGAGAAAGACAACGAATCATTTGTTCGGCTTTAGCTGCTATAGTCCCAGCAGTCTAACGGGTAATGTAAGTTTATACAAAACTATAATTTTTAGGTTTAAGCTTATGAGGTGGTGAGCAGTGTACCTAAGTTAGCATTTTCTTAATTGTTTGCCTAATATTGCTGGAGTACCACAAGGCTCCATACTGTGTCCCCTTTTCTTTATTGTTTATACAAGAAAATTGTGCGGTTGCCTCTTTGTAATTGCTTTTCCTGGTACAAAATTGAAAAAGGTAGTCAATTTTCAATTAGATAAATTCACTAAAAATCGAACTCAAACAAGCATACGTGTATTCTGCATTTGTGTACAGTATATCAGCATTAATCCATTTATTTTGCCTTAAAAAAAAAACAAGGACGCTCTTTGATGTAAAGAAGGTTAGAGTTCAACATCTACCCCTAATTTATATCTAACAGGACTCGCATGAAGTCAAACCGCATTAAGTCCTTTAATGTAATAACATAATTCCATTTAAGTCCACTACTCCATCGGAACGGTTGGATTTTCCAGCAAACATCAAATCCAACAATTTTTTCGCATCACTGCGCTATCTGCAAAAATTGTACCCATTTTCAGTACCACCCACACTATCATCCCCGAATATCTACGTATATCCTGATTCATGTGCCGCCTTTTTCACCTTGTCTTTCTTTATCGTTCTTTTTTTTCGTGTGTTTCATCCTCTCATCTGCCTCATTCAGGATAAGAGCCTTTTTTTCGTGAATTAATTTAGATAACCCGTTGGTTGCGGGAATATTCATGACGCGAACATGAAAACGCTCCCACGTTGGCGATGTTAGCGCAGATTTCACTTCAAAAATGTTGGCTTGATCGGGATTATGTATATTAAGAGATAGATAGCGAGGCTTTTCAGTCGAATGTTCCTTTTTTCTGTTTGCGGGTTTATTGAGTAGCTAAGGAAGGAATGTTTGCCTTTGTAAAATTCATTCTGTTTTTTTCAAAATTGAATTTTTACATTTCGATGGCCAGGATTAAAGCTGTCCATTCCGATGTTCTGCTCCCTCCCAATTTGACTAGGACTCTTTATCAACATGGGCAGCATACAAAGTCCGAATGGGAAGTTTTCAAAAACAAAGAAAAAATAGGACCGTCATACCCACATTTTTGGATGATGCGTATTTTTGTTCAAATTCGGGAGGCTTTTAGTGATATTAAAGCCTCACAAAGACTAAAGGACTCCATATCACCATCCTAACAAAAGAGTTGGCTGCAATGTACTGTCCGACATAATGAAGGGAAACGGGGATATTCGTAATGTCGTCTGTCTTGTCCTTGCCAAAGAATTAAATTTCGGCTCAATGCACATGGTAGTAGTGTCCGTGGCTTAGTGGTTAGGTGCGTTGGCTGCTAAGCAGAACGTCGTCGTGGTTTCGAGTCCTACTCGTGCCCATAAAGTTTTTATTTCATCTTTCACGGCCACTGCCTCTTGCGAAGAACTGACAAAATTTCGAAGAGTATCAATCTGTCATGAAAAAGTGCTTCTCAACTTTGCCGTTCGGAATCGGGGTTAAATTGTAGGTCCCCTCAATTCTTCACACGCACCCAGAGAATTGTTGTTGAGAGTAAGTCACTTAGGCCTTGGCTCTTCAAGAGCTGTCGCCCCACTCTATTTATTTATTTTATCAATTTGAAGTTGCTGGGTCTTCTCTGATCTGGAGATCAGCACGGCAGACAAGATCTTTTAGGCGATGTTTAGGAGACTTATACCTCTGTAGTTGGTGCAGTTCGGGGGATCTCCTTTCTTGAGGATCGGGCATACTATAATCCTCGTAACTTGGAGTGATGAAAAGGAGTAGAAAAAAAGGCAGGATTTTTCCGGGCAAATGATACGCGGTCAAAAGTCCTGCGGCCCAAAAAGTTTTTGGCTGAATGTGAGCCAAGACCGAAAGAATTGTCATCCGCCTTTGACTAGGTCCCTACTCATCGCAAAAATTGGCCGAAGCCTTCCAATAACATCCCAAAACATCGTGGGTCCTGGTTTAAGCCATTTGGGTGCGTCGTAATTTGTACAGCAAAGGTAAAAGCAAGATTTTTAGATTTAAAGAGCTGATTATGTGTCCCATGAACTATTCGATGTACATTCTCTCGGCAATTTGAGTAACGGCGAATGCCAAGGGGCCTAGTTATGACTATTGAATCAAGCACATAAGGAAAAATACCCATTGGAAGATTGCTGTCAAGGTGAGATCGTGGCATGGTTTCTGAATTGGTAGCAGAATAGGTACGCTAGAAACTAATAGAACTGAAAAATCAATAAGTCCTGAGACTGGACATCAGTATCAACGAAACGAATCAAATTGGGTCACCGAAGGTTTCTCCAAATATAAAAAAACAAAAAAATCAGTAATAGAAGACCAGTTGACATTGCTTTTTTACAGCTTGGCACTACAGACGCTGTCAACCACCCTTTGAAGTTCCTGTTTTTTCTTCAGCTTTTGCGGAGGTTAAATTTAAACCAAGATTTGACTTTCTGGCTTGAAGTCATTTTTGGTTAGTGGTTAAAGCCCAATTTATAAATCTGAAAGTCCAAGAATAGATAATGTCCTTATACGTTTCTCCTTAAACTGTTTTTAATTTGCGAACATTCTTTGTTTCTTTTTCAAAACGGAAGTAAGAAAAAACAAAACCTCTTAGAAAGTCAGAAGCAAGATAAGTGTTGTATCAGCTTATTTGGTGCCGTTTCGGTTCCTGCGTCTTTCCAATTCACACTGAAATCCCTTTAAAACGAAAACACAACAAAAAAAACAGAAGGATAAAACTTAAAGCGGCTAATGTGGAAGGGAAGATTGAGATTTGTGCACAAATTCTGAGATCAAGATGAATACATAACAGCCAGAGCCAGTAAAATAAAAAAAAATTCCTAATGTTGCAAAACTATAATACTCAGGCTCACAATAAGTTTTTTCTTTTTGTTCTTGCTAGCAAGTTGCCCTCCATCTGTTTGTGTCAGTTATTATGTGCATATTTCAAGTCAGGGATGTGTATATCCTTGCGCCGGAGAGCAGAACGAGTAATAATATGCGTGCAGTTTCACGATGAAAGGATCTGTCTGTGATGATGATGTTTTTCCTTATTTTCTCTTAAAAATAAAAAAAAAAAACATTTCTTGTCAGAGTCGTTGTATAGGAACTATAGTTGGTCCTCTTTCTTCCGTCGTTTTTTGGCATTTTCACTTCGTCCTGGCTATAGAGACTCGATGTATACATATACATAGCGAGAGGAGCTTGAATAAATTTTATGAATGAAAAATGTATAATGGTAATGCTTTTCTGTCATGAAAAAATTAGGTAATTTGCTTGTATGGCTTTTTATACGAGCAAAGTCGTCGAATAAAGGCCATTGGCATAGGGCTTTGCTATCGTTTTGGGGGTGGAGATGAAATTTTCTTAAGAATTTTAGAGTTTTGCAGCTTTTATGGGTTCCTAACAGAGCAAATTAGGAGATAATAATTATATTCATTCACAAGCTTTACAAGCAAAAAAAAATAAAAATAATAAAAGGAAACTTTAATATGCATATCTTGAAAGTTTTCAAAGCAAAATTAATACCATGCGAGTAGAGAAAGAGCTTAAGTGCGGAAAAAGAAGGTGGAGCAGCAAAGTTGATGGTCTGTGAAATATGTTTTATGTTCTTTCCGAGAATGGGGAACGCACCTTGGAACTATGTGAATTAAATGAAAGCTTAATGGTGCTTTCAAGGAGTTTCAAATATCAAAAGGTGCATTATAGAATGAAGTTGTAATAGTTTGAAGGATGGAAATCACTTTGGGAACTTTGAATTAACAGGAGATGTTCTTTCTTCTCCTTTAATTTTTGAAAAGTCTTGCATCCTTAAGAAGTATAAAAACTATTTTATTAAAACTTCTCCGACCCTCTTAAAGGTATCGAATTTTAATCACCAACCGCATAAAGAAGAGCTAAACGATTATCATTGAAAATTCAACGCCTTAAAGGTCCATTAAGGTCCTGCACTCATTATTTGCATATTCGCGCATTACAAGAGTATTTAAACTAATCCTATTTTTGCCACTTCACGCACTTATTAATTAATTTAATTAGCTTTTGCCTAATTGGCCTCATACCCGATGTGGTATGAAAATGTTTAACCACGAAATTGGAATTGCTCTCATTCCAAACGGCCATTAGCCACCGGGCATAATTGAAATTTGAATTTAAATCTAAATTAAGCTAATTGCTTCACACTTACTTCGATATCCTTCCCATGGAAATCCAAAAAAAGACCAACTCTCCAAAAAATATGTCGACACCGCACCGAACACACACAGCAACACAGAAACAACATCTCCCTTTAAATTAAATTCCACAATAAATTTCGTGCATATTGAGTCGCATTCTCGGTTAACCGCATTTTTCATGGACCTGGGAGCTGTGGGAACTGGAACTCAGACCAGCCCCCGAGGGCCATTGCGGTTCGGTCCTCTGTTTCAACAAAACGGCCATCACACACATGAGTGTGTGTATTGGTGCATTCTTAAAGCTGCACTCGGAGCAATTATTTTCCGGGGTTGCAAAAATTCCAATAAAGAACCAAATTGAAACTTTTTTAATCAAAAACTCTATACAACACAACTCTTGCATTCACTATACATGCAGCTTTTTTTCTATCTCGTCTTCGAGTCTTGTATCATTTTGTGTGAATTTCCAGTGTGTCTCTGTCTATACTGTTGATATAGAGAGATACTAAACTTTTCTCTAGCTCATCTGTCCTCATCCTCATGGCCAGGATGGGCCGCTGTTTCTTTTTTCTATTTTGTATCAGTGCGAATTCAGCAACAACAAAAGTGACATTAATTTAAAAATTTTCGATTTTATATTGAAAGTTTTGGAGTTCCTTATCACAGTTCGAAAAAAGTCTAGACCATTAGTAAGAGAGATGGAGTGTTGGACTTTGAAAAATTAAATTGTTTGGTAAGAGATTTGTTGCACTTTTATAGTTTGCCGATGGCAATATGAAGCAGTTAATTGAAACACTGCTGGAAGGCTCTTGTATGCAAATAAGGCTTCGAATATATACAATTAAATTGTTGCTTGAAGCTATTTGAGGAAGAGGTGTGTATATTAAAAGATTGCACACGACATACAAGCAATTAATCTCAGAAAAAGTAATTGTGAAAACCT
Source organism: Sphaerophoria taeniata (assembly GCA_943590905.1). Lineage (NCBI taxonomy): Eukaryota > Metazoa > Arthropoda > Insecta > Diptera > Syrphidae > Sphaerophoria > Sphaerophoria taeniata. The sequence continues at coordinate 152,526,122 of OX016541.1, forward strand.
GATGGCTATTCAGATGCCTATTCCATTTTTTTTTTTTTTTTGATAGAGACACCATCCAATAAAATGAGTGGAAGCAGTGTATTAAGTAAATGCTTATATATTTGCAAAGGTTTTTGTTTTTGAAGGATTCAATAAGAGTCCATTTTTATTAGACTATTCCGATAAGGCCATCAGACCTTCATTCATTCGATGAACTCCATCTTCCATAAGACCAATTGGAAATGAAATATAGAGCTGAACATCATCGACATAAATGTGGAAAAGACAGTTTTGAAAAATTTGAAGAAGATCATTAATAAACATGGAGAAAAGGAGGGGACCAAGTATCGAGCCTTGAGGGACACCAATGTTCGTTTCCATAAGTCTGAAGTCATATGGTTGAGTGAAACAGCTCATAGTCGATTAGTCAAATGACACTTGATAAGCTTAGCAGAGTGGTGTGAAAAATTACATTACATTACATTTCACAGTACTTCGCACATAAATGTAACGAACTACAGACACATAGCAGCACTGGTGACTGAGACCATCGGCTGGGACAGAACAAGACATACAACAGAGAGAGACAGATAGACACATAGAAAGAAAGCACACATAACAGAAACCTACGTGGCTCAGAGGAGGAGACTTAGATTTGTATTGTCTCATGTTATCGCACAGGTGGCCTCAGATAAGCTGGCGATTTTTGTAGAAAAAGAATGCTGCTGAAGCTGGGGTTTGAACCCGTAGCGTGTGAAAAATAAAAATGTGTTACAAGCTTGGAGTAAAAGATGAGAGGATTGACCGAATCAAATGATTTCAAAAAATCAACAAGTGTTAGCAACGTTGCCTGTCGTATGTCATAAGTAAACAGCAGTGGGAGAATCGCAAATGGACAACTCAGTGCAACTACTGTTCTTGGGGGTTGGTGATATTCTATCCTGTTTCCATTGGTCTGGAAAGACCGATGACATAAGAATGGTATTAAATATGAAAGTAGTGTAAGGAATAATATATAGGTCCGGAACTGTGATTGTGATGAAATTTTACCTTAAATCGCTTAAAGTCACGATAAGAAAAAGATTCAGTTATATGCGTTGTTTCAATATTATTGAAAAAGCTTCCTTAACTCTTTTCGAAAAACAGTATTGTTTGTCCAAAAAAAAACTCCTCATGAGTTTTAGGAATAAAATCTTCTCTTCAGCCGACCTGCGAGCGTAAGTATTCGAGTTTTATTGATGGGGCACTCGGGCGTATACTTACCCTTTTTTACCTGCTCTATTTCGTTGGGGCGAACGTTTTCTTAAACCTAATTTTTCTCTAGAATTGGCTATGGAAGAACGGTATTATTCCTATTACATGAATTATAATGTGCCGAGGTATGACATATTCAAAAAGGCGAAGGTACCTTAGAGAAGGTCTTTACGGGTGAAGATCTAACCGTACTTTTTACACCATATTCTAGCTTTTGATATTGATTTAAAGTTGTAATAAAATGGATACAACAGTTTTCCAATGAAATTTTTGCCTTCTTAATTTTTGCTAAGAGTATTCTGGTCTTAAATTTTAGTATGAGGTTAGAAAGAAATATAATTTCTACTCGATTAGGTACGGAAGTCTTAAAAGTGTAGACAAAACTAAATTTAATTTTAAATCCTTCAGTGTTAAGGGTCAAACCTTGTTGTTAAAGAGATAACCTACCATGATATCACTTCAATCTCATCACTCTTAACGGCGACAACCTGTATGCATATGACTCAGCCTCTGGCTTTAAACGACATTTCATCACGCAAGCATTCTTAAAAGGCATCCATCTGGTGTAGTTCACCTGACGAGAAATACTTTCACGCTTGAATTTCATATTCAAAAAGGACTGTTGTGATGAAAGACGCGTCGTCATCGTCATCGGTCTCTCGTCGTCTTCGCCACACGTACTTCCTTCTAATTCAACTCGAGTCCTTTTGTGAATTTGAATGCGTTTCAAACAATTTTTTTGTGCACTCAAAATATTTTTTCCCTACTTTTTGCATAATTTTCTGCTTTCAGGACAAAACGAATAATAGAACATAAATCCTTGTGCTTGCACAAAGTGAGTGTACTGTCTCTGTCCTCGTCGTCGTCGTTTTGTCCTTGCATTGCTCTTAAAATATAAACTGAGCAAAGTACGAGACGAAAGCGCTGCTTTAGGGGTTAATCCTGTGAACTTCTTACTGGAATTTACTGTCTACTTTACGGCAGAGATCTGTTGATCCAAAAAGAGGAGTAAAAAAAAATTAGAAATGCAGATTCAGATGCATCAGACTATTGCTCAGGTATTCATGTGCAAAATGTTTTCATTGCATTATGTAATTGTAATTTTGTCATTTAAATGAGACATGTCGGTGAGAACTGAAAGCATCCTTTCAGGCGTATTTATAGAGCTAAGGTATGTTGTATCCTCGGAAAGGATCTTTTACGAAGCAGAGAAGTATGCCAGATGATTTGTCACTATGATGTCTCTCTGTGTCTGCATTCATACATATTCTAATTCGATGGAAGAGCGGATAAGTGTTAGTGTAATGCATTTGAATTTATTTATTTTTCTTTCTCTTTTTTTGAAGGAGTAGTAAGGTATGTCCCTGCTTATTTCATACCGAAATTGCACTTAAGAGCGCCGATGCCATCGTGGGATACCTGTTTCTTTTCTTGTAGGAGAAGAATGATGCTCGAAGATGATGATAAAAGAATTCAAAGGATATTCTTTCTTAGACCATGAAGATAGATTTTAAATTTGGGATTATAGAGCGGTCCTTTTGTCAAAGTCCTTAATTCACTTACTTGCTACATTCCCCTATAAAGGATACCATGTGATTTCCAAGATATTTTCTTGCTTTTTGAGACACCATTAACTGGTATTTTTGACCTTTAAGCAACTTTACCAAATTCAAACACTCCCCATCAGAAACTATTTCATCCCTTAATTTGATTCCGGTAAGTTTGAAAGGCTAACCAAAAGGTCATTCATCATTAATCAAACAAAGTAATTTCCGCAAAGGAAGTCAGTTACAACAAGCCACTTAGTGGTCCTGCCTTCGTTTCTCAGTTTCTCGGTGTCATTGGATCCAAAAAAAAATCTTGAAACAGCCTTCTTGATGTAGCATGACAACGCAAACAAATAATAGAACCAATCTCGCCCCGAACCCAAACCAAAAGCCGTCATCATGCATTTAATCGATACAAGCTAAACAACTTTCTTCTTTCATCGCACAAAGGCGAACATCATTAGTTCGTCTGTTCCTTCTTCCATCTCTCACCAAAGCGCCTACATCTTCATCAACACAATCTTCAAGAAGATCCAACAACCGAGCCGGCGAAAACGTCGAAGCTCATCCGTGCGTTGTTGAAGGCATTCCCTTTCGGCTCAATGGAAAATAATTTCCAAATTATGAAGCTGCTCAACAACAGCCCACCCGCTGGCTGCCTCATCGCCGCCATACCAAATCGAACTTCTAGCCCATCCTGAAGCTGTCTCTTCCAGGACTATAGTTCGAACAAGAAATCAGCAAACTCAAAAGCTGCGTCATGGCATTCGTCCAACAGAAGCAAAAAAAGAAGAAAGCAAACGACGATGGAAGGGAAAAAAGTCCAAATACTGCTCTATTACTGCAATGAATCAGCAGAAGATGAGACCCGTTAGTTGTTGTGTTTCCTCTTATCCTGCAGCACCCTAATTTCAATAATGGGACACAAGCAGCAGTATTCTGAGGAGTCATTGCCGTAAAAAGGTTCCTCTGATGAAGATATACCTAAAACTTTTTTTTGTCGCTTTTTTGGAAATGAAAATGAGGATGAGAGCAGTGAATGGTCACAATATCGAAAGAGAGTTGTTGTGATAGTTTCCCCCTTCCATGCACACAGTTTTTTTTTGCCATTTTGGAAGCAATGAAAAATAAAAACGAAAATGAAAATGAGACTCTCATTTTGTTTGTTGTTGTTGCTACTTGGGAACTCCTCTCATATCCTCGTCCTCTTTTTCCCTTTGACAACAGCAGCGTCAATCCATAATGAAAAATGCAGGCAATGAAAGAATTTTGTGTTCGCCATCTTATGGATCCATCATCATCCAACGGTATGGTGGTGATGATGCTTCATCATTGGATTTGTATAACGGCAAATGGTAGACATTTTGCGTTTCGACGGGGGTCCTTAAAGCAAAGGACTGACAAAATGGCATAGAGTACGGAACACGGGTACCTAAATCTCTCACGGATAAGGTGTAAGGTGTACATTGATCCTTGCATTGGGAGACGTAGAGACGGAGATAAAGTGAATGAGGCACTTACGCCACAGTAGTTGACAAAGTGCCTTTCATCCATTAGCAAATTCTCTTTTTTTCGTAGTTCTTTTTAGGTCGTGAGAACTGATGAGTTTTTTTGTCAGTCGTTGGATGATGTGCACATGAAATGTTCCTTTGATTGGGTTTAAGAGAAATGGAAATGAAGTTCTCGATTGAATTGGTTTAAGATGTCAAAATGTTCTTGGGTTAAAGGATAGCAGCAAAGGCTACTTTAGCCTTTCATATGACAGTACCTAATTGCAGAAGAGTCACGGGTCAAGAACAACACCCGACGTTTTTTTACCTAATAGGTCGAAGCAATTTGCTTCTGGTTTCAGAACCGGGACATAGGCTCTTCGAAATAGTGAAGGAGTCAACGAAGCAGTTAAAAAGGGGAATTGATACTGGGCTCTATCGAAAGAACAATTCTTTGACGGATTTTCGGTCCCATATGCGATGATGGCGGATGGAGAAGAAGGTTCAATCGCGAACTTTACGAGCTGTACCAAGATGGTGATGTTGTCCAGAAAGCCAAAACGACTACATTAGCTTGGCCACATCGAGCAAATGTGACGAAGCCCCAGCCAAGTTAGTCTTCTCATCGCAGCCCCCAAGTTTGAGACGACAAAGAAGACCGAACCTAGTAGTAGTAGTTTAAAAACATTTACCCTGTCACTTCGCACAAAATAATAAAATAAATAATAAAAAATCTAAACTATTACTAGTTCCTTCAGTGCACACAAATAACTCATATCACAGTATCCACAGTATCCACAGTTAATAAATCTGCAATTTATTTCACCAGCATTAACTCAATAAAAACAAAAACAATATAAACCAGAAAGGATTTAAGAATAAACTTACCATAAACAATCGATTCCTTTCCAATAACATAGCAGCAAGCAGCTCGTATTTTAAATTCAACGTAAACATTAACCGCCATCGCAGCTAAATCGAGAAAAATATAAAAATTCTCCCTCAAACGCAGTTTTGCTTCAAGGTCGACATCGGGATGGATAAGGATCAGCGCCGAAGGATGCGATGTGCCCTGTTCTCCGCATTCGATGCATCGTGTTTACCAAAATATTTATAAAATATTATTCACATGTAAATCTGATATTCATTTTCCTTTAATCCGCTCTGAAGCACAGTCATCCATTTATTTATGGAAAAACAAAACCGAGGAAAAAAGGATAAACATTATTAAAAGAAGAAGGAAACAAAACACAAGCATTTGAAGCCCACACGAGAGTAAATCTGTTATCTCTTGGCTAAAATCGAGTTGCTGAAGGAGCACCAACAGAAAAAGGATAAACGTTATTTTTGAGAGTCCTTTTTGCAAAATTTATGGCAATAAATTCCATGGCAATCCGTTTTCTCAGGGATATGAAGGTATCGTTGTTAGTTCTTCTCCTGTTTTGTTTTCTCTCGTCATTTAATGGACTTGCATGGAAATAAATAACTCGTAAAACCGTTATTTCTCCTCGAATTGTAAAAAATCTCAAAAAAAAAAACAATTGAACGGAACGTAACAGAAATAACGATTATTTAGTGTATGAAAACTGTTAAAGTGGTAAGTTTGCTAACGAATGCGCTCCATCGCCGCTGCTGGCAGTTTTGTTCCCATGAGGGTATTTCCGGTTTTTCGTTTGTTTGGTTCGTCGTCTGTCGGATCGGTATCGATGGCATCAAGTTTGATTAATACCCGAATTATCCGCAGTGATTGATGAAATGTCGGTTTAGAGTTTCGCCTCGTTCGGTTTTTTTTTTTTGGTGTGGAAGAATTTTTGTTTTGTGTTTTGTTTTATGAAGTTTTGCTGCAATCAGGATGAAAGTTCATATAAATTTATCTATGTTTTGGGTTTTTCTTTTTTTCCTTATATTTTGTTGTGTTTTTCTTTTTTTATTGAGGCAAGTTGTATATCAAAATAGAAATGGAAGACGACAACGGATGTTTGTCATTGGATGAATTATTGGAGATTTTATTGTTCATTTTATGTTTTATCTAATTTTTTTGTTTCTTTTTTTTGTGTCAGTTTTTCCTATAACAGACAAAAAATTAAGTTTCCTGAGGAAAGAATTTGTCTTTGGGATTCTTTTTTTTAGCCTTAATGCGGATGAAGGTTAATTTGATGAAAGCAAATCATGTCCGGGGAAATGAATCTTCCCGATGAAATTTAAGGTTAACGTGAAGTTGCACGTCTGGTGGAGGTTTTTTTTCGAAAATTTGATTTGTCTGAAATGGAAAGAAAAAGAGAAAACAATTACTTGATGTTGATGACTGTTAAACAAATTAAATGAACATAAAAGGAAATATTTGGAATTTACCATAACGATAGCAAAAATATAGTTTTGGAATGATATCTGCTGGAACTTTCCAGTAAACTGGGATGGATAGTGAATTTCGGCAAAATAACGTTAAACCTATTTTTGTTCGAATTAAATAATTAAGAAACAGAACTTAAAAGTAGGTAATTCGTTTGAAATTTTTAAATTTGCTGGCTTAAATTTCATTAAATTTTGCTTAAACAACAATTCAGTTCAAAATTCAACTCAAATAGAATAATAACTTCACTACGGCGTATACGTACTATTTGAGTAAACAACTGAAACTCATGATTGTGAGAATGATGTTGAGCGCTAGTATGTCCGATCCTGAAGAAATTAGATCCCCTGAACTGCACCAACTATAGAGGTATATACATAAGTCTCTTAAACATCACCTACAAGATCTTGTCTGCCGTGCTGAGTAAATGTTTGTAGCTTTACGTCAACAATCTGATACGGCAGATCTCGGAGAGGACCCAGGAACTTCAAAATCCATACCTACCACCTTTTCATCGATTTCAAGGCTGGGTATGATAGAGTCTATAGAAACCAACTGTATAGAGCAATGTCTAGGTTTGGCATCCCAGAAAAACTCGTCCGTCTGTGCAAGACGACAATGGAAAACTCAATCTGTTCTATCATGGTCGGAAAAATATAACGGACGTATTTCATGTCAAGAAAGGTTTTAGACAAGGCGATGCGCTGTCATTCGATTTTTTCAACATCATTCTAGAAGAAATTGTGCAAAATTCCAACGTCAACACCAGAGGCACAATGTTTCAAAAGTCCTGCTGCTAGGACACGCAGACGACCTTGACATAATTGGAAGAATACAGTGTGATGTCAGTGGAGCGTTCGGGAGCCTTAAGACGGAGGCCAAGAAGATGGGTGTAGCAGTTAACGAGGACAAGACCAAGCTGATGCTGTCAACAAGAAAGGACAACCAACATCGACGTCTTGGAGCTAACATCAGCATGGACAGATTTAACTTCGCGGTAGTAAAATCTACCTAGAATCCACTTGAGAGAGGATGACCGCGACTCAGGTGGAGAACACAGGTGGTAGAGGACCTGAATTAACTTGGCGTGTGAAACTGGAGACAGCTAGCTAGGGACCGAGCTGCCGGAAAACGTTTGTTGGATGAGGCCCTGGTCCAATCACCATAAGTAAGTTAGCAAGTAAGTATTGGGCGCAAGTGTTTGAACCGTTTGCTGATCGACATTGGACCGCCATAGTTATACGAAAATTAAAAGTAAAAAGCGTCAAAAATTCAGCTTGGAGTCTAATTGTTATCAGCAAGCCGGCTGATTACACGATTTGTGAATTTGTGTTGAATTCTTACACACAATAAAAGGCAATTTAAACCCAAACTTCGAAGCGATAACGATAGTTGTGTTCAGCCTGAATCTGTGATTTGTTGAGTTATGGAGTTCCTAGTCGGTTGAGCCTCACACTCTTAGCTACAGCAGCTTAATTCTTTTATCTATTGAGGTATGACGGCGGGAACTGTGAGCATTGTCCACTAGAGACAAGTCTTACGAGCTGTTTGCAGTGTCGGTGGGTGCTTAAAAATAAAAACCAAAAACTCCTACTGCCTTCAAATCTCTAATGTTCAAATTTTAAGTCAATCGACATATTTGTTAGGGTTATATATAGGCTACTTCTCCACTACCTTTTCATATGTTTATTTGGTCAAAATTCAAGCTCGAAATTCTTGAGATTGCAAAATCTTTCATTGTCGCAAGTATAGACTAACACAACTAATGATTGAGTTAAGAACCATATCTCCCCCCTAATTGGATTAAATTGAATGCAAGCAATCTCAAATAAGACATCAACAATATTTCATAACAGGACACAAAACATAACACGACGCAAACACAAACAATAGGAACAACCAAATATGACACTTAAGAAGACAAATGACTCAACCGATTCAACTGAAAAGCTTCCAAACTAACAAAAGAATTCAAAGTAAAGTTGCTCCCTTTAAGCAAACCCCTCCCCCAACAGCTCCAAAGCAGTCATCCTAACATAACAACAGTGCCAAAAAAAAATAATAAACACAACAAGAGTCCCGCTGTTTTATGCTTTTTTTCCCATTTTTAAGACAACGGACTGCAACAGAACTCTGAATAGAAAATCCATGGATAAACAAATATGCCATAATTGGGAGCTCCTTAAGAGCGCTGTTTCTGGGTACATGTTGATGATAAACTATTCATTCGAGAGACAATTTTGACAGAGAACAGATCCACCATCCGATGATGCAAGCATACATACAAAACTAGCAACATCATAGTCGTCACTAACTACTTACAAAGAGAGAGAGAGTTGCATAACAATTTGTACGAGAACATCAGCATGATAGAATTTATATTATGGTGAGGAACATCAGCATTTACCATCATCATTACCAGGACTTGGAGACCAACCGAGAGCATGCAGGATATAATACAGGACCTCAACAATATGACGAATGATGAAAATGTCCTCCGGCAGCGTAATTCACAATGAATTGCCATGATTAATCGTTTTGAATTTTCTATGATGGAATATGCCAGGACGAAACAATGTGCATGGATCAGATCAAACACTCGCACACCACACTGTGTCTACGTACCTCTCTGGCACCGCACACAACTTGTATCAATATCGAGAGTTAATTTATATTTGTGTGTATGTGTGTGTGTTTAATGTCCTGGCTTGGTTTGGTTTTCGGTACATGGCTAAGATTGTACTAGAGGGTGGATGAACCCTCCATCCATCAAGTAGCGTACCCTGTTATAATAGGACGATGGAACAGTTAAGATCTGGCGTTAGTCACGCTGGCTTTACCATAATATAACAATGATAATAAGGATTAGTATGCGAGTATTATCTCTTTGCAGTAATGGGTAATAAATTTCCACAAGTCCTTATAGTCCTGGCCGATATTAAATTGATAGCAATGGCGTCAGTAAATGGTGATGATGCTTCTGCTACTGCAATGATACTACTGAAGGGGCACTCCTTAAAAGGGTCCTCTCAGCTCCCACTCAGACGCACCCGCATTCATATATCCACGTCTTGTTTTTTCGTCCTTTAGCGAGCGGGAATAAATAAATAACCAACCAACAGTGTGTGTACATAATTTCTCATTGGGGGATATTTATTTTTTATGCGATGGGGCGAGTTGGAGAAAAAGTGGGCGGAAAAAAAAACACAAAAGTTATTTGCCAAAAAGATTGAACGTTATTGATAAATAGAATGGACGTTTATTAATTATTATTAAGGCTCCGCCGGACAGAGTCCTTATACACATTTGGTGTTTAATTTCTCGCCAGCTCATCAGGACGACCGAAGATGGAAGAAGACTGAAGAAGTAAAATCAATATTAAGTTGATTTAAGTCCAAGACGAAATGTGGCCATGGGCTTTTCGATAGGGATTTATTTTCTTCCCCTGTATCGCTCCTGTCCGTCAGTCGTGTCGCTTTTGAAGGCAATTGTCTGGAAGATAATTTTTAATACAATAATAATAATAATTTGAGTAATGATCCCTTGATGAAAAGATGACGGATATGGTGATTTTATTGCAAACGATTTATTTTAGCTTAAAATTAACTGAGTGATGTTCTTTATTTCCGAAGGATCAAGAGAGTGTTTGTAATGGGAAAATAAAATACTGTGAAAGCCACGAAAATGTGTTTTTCCTTTGGCTTAGGCTTTGAAAAGGACATCGGAAAATAAGTAATGAATTGAGTGTTCTCTTGGCTTTGGATGGAGTTGAAATTTTCGGGTTTTTGTTTGATTAATATTTTGGTTAATGTTTTTGGAATGAAGTTGAAATTAATTAAGTCGACTTCTGGAAATTGCTTTTTTAATTGATTTATTTTTAATCAAGTTGTTTTGTTATCTTTTTTTTATGATGGTGATCATTTACATGAAGAAAGAAGAACTGAAATATGATTTTGAAGGAGCAGTGAGGGAATGAGTATCAAAAAATTAGCAGAGCCAAACGCAACAATTGTCAAACCTGTGCTTATATAGACATTCAGTTAAGTCTTTTGCTAGAAAATAGGCGTCTGACAAATTGGGTTCGTGTTCATGCAGAAGAATTTATTTATTTACTCAAAACCCTTTCACAAGGATCACTTTTCAACTTCTTACTTACTAAACCGACACCCAATCCATGAAGGATCTCAGTTTGAGCCACTGCTGCCTTCCATCGTGTACGGTTCCTCGCATGAACTCTCCAGTCGCCAAAACCATGTGCTCTGGCATCCGCAATCACTTGGTCCTTGTACCGTAGGTTTGGTGTTCCTAGTCGTCTCCAACCTGGGGGCTGCGTTTAGAAGACTTTCTCAGCTGGAGCGTTTTCATCCCTTCGCTTGCGATAGCCGAGACAAAGTTTTTTCTTGGCTTTCTGGAATACATCATCACCTTGGTACATCGCGTACAGTTCGCTGTTGAACCTTCGTCTCCATTCACCATTGTCGCATACGGGACTGAAAATCCATCGAAGAATTTTTCTTTCAAAAAAACACAGCATCAATTCCCTTTTTTTACTTACCGTCCTACTCAGCGCCGCCGTAGATTGGACTGGTGAAATCAAGGTTTTGTATAGCAGACACTTTGTCTTTGGAGTGAGGAGTTTTGAACACAGTTGTTTTGCCAAACCGAACCAGCAGCGGTTCGTCAGGGTAATACTCCTTCGGATCTCCACGTGTCGTTTGTGGCATTGATATTTGTTCCAAGGTAGGCGAACTCCTAAACTACCGCGAAATTGCCGATTTTCCTTAACAACAGAAAATAGGAAGTATACGCCATAGTGACCATTTATTTATTGTGAGGATTTTAAACACCGTTCCTAACGCAGTTGACAATATAAGTCAAGCCTCACGTTTAAATCGCCTTAAAAAATATTGTTCAAATGTCAAATTTGAGTTCGCAGCAAAATAAAACTCTTTTGTTAATATTCAAAAATATTCAGCAATAAATCTCCCTCCAAATAATGTAGACACAAAAAATCCCAAAATAATTAAAAAAACAAAGTATATGTGTGTAATTCACCGGAGGCCATTTTTAATTGCAAAAAGCTTATAAGCCAATTTCGAAACATCAACAATAACATTCCGCCCACAAAAAAGCCAAAAAAAATAAAACACTCCACAATGAAAAATGAACTCATGTAAATTTCAAATCGAATTTTCTTAATTTTCTTTTATTTAATTTACAACACCAATTGTGTTGCCTATGAAAAGCGCCTATTAAGCATTTTAAGTGGAATTCTAAGTACGACCATCACTCCTCCCTGATTCCATACAATAGAACACAAACGAAGGCATAACCTTATATTTTGTTGCTTCTCCCAATTCACACAATTTCCCATTAACACATTCTCTATTATGTATATAAATTATTTACGCTATACAAGAATACAAAAGGTATTATTCTTATTATAACAGCTACCCCCAACTCAAACCGAACAAGACGTAATATCAAAATACGACAGAAAGGACAAAAAAGCTTTATTCATAGTCAACAAAAAGTAAAGAGAAAGAAAAAAATATCTTCACATTTCAATGAAAGAAAAACTTGGCCCAAATTTGGTACTAACAATTTCCTTCATTTTGGTACTTTAGCACGCCCACTAACATGCCGCGTGTCCCCATCACAATTTTTTATTGTTTTTTAGTCGGAAGTAAGAATGTAACATGAAACATTGAAACATAAGGATTTCTCATTTAATTTTATGCAAAAATAAAATCGTATTTAGTTCAACGTCTTAGCACTAACACTCATAGAACAACATCCTTTTGTGTCATGTTGTCGGTCGCTGCTGGGGAAATTGAGAAAAGGGATGCTTTAGCATTTCCTTGGAAAATTATTCCGGTTCAAGTCCTTCGGATGTAAAAGACTCTTCTCGGCTTTTGTTTCTTAAGACTGCTTTTTTCCCAATCCTCAAGTTTGGCACAATTACGAATAAGGACGAGTCAGGGGTTAGAGGGGGTTGAATATTTGTGATAGGTGGCTTAATGTGTCATTAATGGTGATGCTTGGGATTTCCTATTTTTCTCGTTTTACATTTTCTTTTCTTCTTTTAAATAATTAAAATATATGTTTATAAACATTTTTTCGAGGCGCTATCAGGACGATGGGAAGTCCTATTTTAAATGAATTACAGGAAGGTAGAAAAACAAATATTCATGAGCTCCTGTATCCTTCTTATTCAAAACAGACACAAACGAACCCTTTTAAGGAATTTACAGGAGCATCAGGAGCAGCAAAAAAAAATAATCATAAACAATAAGGACAACACAGACTTTTTGGCCTCTGATTTTAATTAAGTTATATCAACGAGGGAGGGGGTGGTTGTTATGTTTGATACTAAAGATAATGCCTAAAGGTAGAAAATAAACCTCAAAAATGTGTTTCGTCCTTTTTTTTTGTTGGCTTTTTGTTGGTGTTATAACTTCTGGCATTCCTAGAGCATAGGTTTCCTGACTGCGGTTGTCTGTTATGATTATGATTCCTATGAGGAGAAGACATAAAATTACTCGTTTTTGTGGTTTCTCATGATTTTGGGAATGAAATAAAATTAAAATGTTTAATGGTTAGGGTACTTGAGGTTTTTCGTAACCTTTCTTTGTTGTTCTTGATATTTGAAGTGAAAATTATTTGAATTGTGTGTGCAGGTGTTTGTTATTTTGGTGAAAGACGAGATTTACAATTGGGAATGCGATGTCACAGAGTGTTGAGAGAGGATTTGAAATTTAATCATCATGAAAATATCATCGTTCTATTTTTACCTTCCTTTAGAAAAAATGATATAAAATTTGGTGCGAGTGTTATTACATGTTGATTGATGAAAAACTGCATTCATAGAATTGTTTTTTGAATGTTCACAAAGAAGTCCTAAAACAGATCCAACAATCGTGGTTTAAACTCAACTGAACTTTTAGTTTTTCTGGGAGCTGAAGATGTATATTCAAAAGTGAACGATTTCTAATGAACTTTATCTGGCTTAAGACAACGCGTGGCACTTGTGTACGTGGCCTGCTATTTGGGATTTGAAGGACTTAATTAATTCCGTCTCTCAAATTTATGTACGAAATAAAAATCAGTGAAATTCTTGAAGATACTTTTGAAGTCTAAGGTTCTTGATATGGGGGTGCCTGTACACAATCGATATTCTTGATAAGATGATAGACTTTAATATGTTTCTTTTAATAGACAGGAATTAACACCCTCCCCCCCCCCCCGCCCCCTAACTCCGTCAACTGTTTGTTGCTTAAAAAAGGCATATATGTAGTTATGAAAGGTATTCTTATATAGGCTTTATAACTTGTTTGTTGTTTTTTTTTTTTTTTAATAAAACGCAAACCATTTGAAACATTTAAAAAAAAACTTTATTATCGACTTGAATCAAAAGAATTTATGTATCAAACTCGATTTTTTTCACTGTCCAAGTCTATATCTTCCAATTCTTGCCAAAAATCATGCCCAATTCCTGCAAACACTGCGCCGTGGAATTTGCTAATTTGGATCGTTTTCTATTGACGCTAAAACGGCTGTGATATGTTCGACACTTCGACCAACCAATTGTCGCACTGACACAGCAACATCACACAACGAGTTTTTTAGACACAAGTTCTTGCACTATTCTTGGATTTAAAGTTCTCAAAGTTCGGGGACAGCAACGTACAGAAATTTTGTAATACAGGTACAACCGCATTCACCAGGTCATCAACAAAGTGTGGGAGGAAGAATTCATGTCTCCTGACTGGACTATGAGCTCCATATGTCCCATCTTTGTCATGCAAAAACTAACGAGGTATATCCCTGCTTAATATTGCACACAAAATCTGATGGCGTTGTCTGAATTCGGGATCCTGAACAAACTGATCCAGCTGTGCCCCATGACGCTGATTAACACGCAGTGCAATGTGCAACAGCTAGCATCTGAGTTGTATCAAACATGTGCACAGGGTTTAGACAAGGATACGCTCTGTCATGTGATTTCTTCAACATAGTCCTGGAGCAGATAATTTGCAAGGCAGGTGTGAGCACGAAAATCACTATCTTCAACAAATCCACCCAGCTCTTAGGCTATGCGGACGACATAGTCATCATTGGTCAATTCAAGAGAGCTGTGCTTGAGGCCTTCACAGCAATTATGCTGGTCTTGAAGTGAATGAGGACAAAACAAAGTACATACTATCAACAAACAAAGCAACATCTGACCCTCACCTAGGACAAAACGTCACTGTTGGAAGCAGCAATTTCGAGGTAGTTAAGAAGCTCGCCTACCTTAGAAAAAACATCACCTAATCCCACAAACGAGACCTTAGTGGAGATCAAACGAAGAATAACCCTAGCGAACCGCTGCTACTTCGGTTTGGCAAAACAACTGGGTTCAAAACTCCTCACTTGAAAGACAAAGTGTCTGCTATACAAAACTTTGATTTTAACAATTCTATTCTATGAAGGCGAGGGTTGGACCTTAAGATTAAAAAAAGGGAATTGATACTGGGCACTTTCGAAAGAAAAATTCTTCCTCGAATTTTCGGTATACGACGATGGCGAATGGAGAAGAAGGTTAAACAGCGAACTGTACGAGCTGTACCAAGATGTGGATGTAGTCTAGAAAGTCAAGAAAACACGACAACATGGCTCGGCCACATCGAGCGAATGGACGACATCGCTCTAACCAAAAAAGTCTTCTCTTCGCAGCCCCCAGGTTCGAAACGACAAGGAAGACCGAACCTACGGTACGAGGACAAAGTGACTGCGGATGCCAGAGCGCTTGGTTTTTTCGACTGGAGAGTGCTTGCGAAGGACCGTACACGATGGAAGGCAGCAGTATCTCAGGCTGAGATCTTTCATGGGTTGTGAACCGCAATTTACTAGTAAGTAATCGTGAGGCTTAACTTAAAATGTCAACTGCCCCAAGTAACAATTTATCTTGTATAAGGTCCAATTCCTGAATATTCAGAAGCAATAGCTTCCATAGTGTTATTTTAAGGCTTATTTAAGGATGATTGTTTTTATTTTGCTTGAATAAGACCTTTTGTAATTTACTTATAACAGCCTGCAATTTGATAACCCAGATAAGGCCTCCTTGTGCAAATTATAACAAACTGCTTGCTCGAGATTGATTTACCGAAATCATATAAGGCCTCGCTTTGCTTCCTCGTGAAAGCGCAGTTAAAATAACTCGTATAAGGCCTTATTTTTGTTTCCTAATAACAGTCTGCAATTTGATAACCCAGATAAGGCCTCCTTGTGCAAATTATAACAAACTGCTTGCTCGAGATTGATTTACCGAAATCATATAAGGCCTCGCTTTGCTTCCTTGTGAAAGCACAGTTAAAATAACTCGTATAAGGCCTTATTTTTGTTTCCTAATAACAGTCTGCAATTTGATAACCCAGATAAGGCCTCCTTGTGCAAATTATAACAAACTGCTTGCTCGAGATTGATTTACCGAAATCATATAAGGCCTCGCTTTGCTTCCTCGTGAAAGCGCAGTTAAAATAACTCGTATAAGGCCTTATTTTTGTTTCCTAATAACAGTCTGCAATTTGATAACCCAGATAAGGCCTCCTTGTGCAAATTATAACAAACTGCTTGCTCGAGATTGATTTACCGAAATCATATAAGGCCTCGCTTTGCTTCCTCGTGAAAGCGCAGTTAAAATAACTCGTATAAGGCCTTATTTTTGTTTCCTAATAACAGTCTGCAATTTGATAACCCAGATAAGGCCTCCTTGTGCAAATTATAACAAACTGCTTGCTCGAGATTGATTTACCGAAATCATATAAGGCCTCGCTTTGCTTCCTCGTGAAAGCGCAGTTAAAATAACTCGTATAAGGCCTTATTTTTGTTTCCTAATAACAGTCTGCAATTTGATAACCCAGATAAGGCCTCCTTGTGCAAATTATAACAAACTGCTTGCTCGAGATTGATTTACCGAAATCATATAAGGCCTCGCTTTGCTTCCTCGTGAAAGCGCAGTTAAAATAACTCGTATAAGGCCTTATTTTTGTTTCCTAATAACAGTCTGCAATTTGATAACCCAGATAAGGCCTCCTTGTGCAAATTATAACAAACTGCTTGCTCGAGATTGATTTACCGAAATCATATAAGGCCTCGCTTTGCTTCCTCGTGAAAGCGCAGTTAAAATAACTCGTATAAGGCCTTATTTTTGTTTCCTAATAACAGTCTGCAATTTGATAACCCAGATAAGGCCTCCTTGTGCAAATTATAACAAACTGCTTGCTCGAGATTGATTTACCGAAATCATATAAGGCCTCGCTTTGCTTCCTCGTGAAAGCGCAGTTAAAATAACTCGTATAAGGCCTTATTTTTGTTTCCTAATAACAGTCTGCAATTTGATAACCCAGATAAGGCCTCCTTGTGCAAATTATAACAAACTGCTTGCTCGAGATTGATTTACCGAAATCATATAAGGCCTCGCTTTGCTTCCTCGTGAAAGCGCAGTTAAAATAACTCGTATAAGGCCTATTTGTTGTTTCCAAATAACAGTCTGCAATTTTATAACACAGATAAGGCCTCCTTGTGCAAATTATAACAAACGAAATGTCAATCTTGTCACTTCGCGTATGTACGTGTGATTGTTCATTTCAATACATGCGTACTCTGGTTTCCTTATGATAGTTATTGCTCACTTAAGAAAGCGGACACTCTTAGGAATGACAAGTTATCCGAGTTCAAATCTCATGGCATGTTCTTTTTTTTTTTGTTATTGAATGGAAAGGCTATTATTCTCATGATGTCTCAAGTAAAAAATGTGGTATCGTATGTAAGGTTATCACCTGAATGATGGTAATTGATCAATTTTGTTTTCTAAAAAATAAATTCAAATTATAGGTATATAATTTTACTACTTTTTGAATCAACTTTAAAGAATAGTAGATATTTTATGCATTTTATGTGTTCAAGTCAGTTTTCAATAAAGCTATCTGTATCTTATCTGGATGGATGGACACCCTTTAATCCACAACTTTTTTTAATTCAATTTTAATGTTTCACTCTTCACGAATTTAGTAAAATTATACATTTTGTCCCATAAAGTTTGAGAGAAATGAGTTGCAACAACTATATTCAAGTTTGCTACCCTTAATATAGAAGTCGCAATAGCGCAGTGGATGAATGGTCGACTGATAAGCGGAGGGTCCCGAGTTCAAATCCCATAGGTAAACTCTAATATTTATTCTCAGTGTACAAACAAATATAATTAATGAGAAAAATAACCGAATGTCCATGTTATGTCAGAAATAAAAGCAGCAAACAACAGAAAAATCGCAAAAGAAAAACAATTTCATGTTGAAAATAAATTTTTCTCTACTTTTGCAATAACTTGCATAAGGCCTTATTTTTACCGTTTTAAAGAAACTATTGCTTTCTGTATCAAGCTGTTGTAAGGCCTTATTCGAAATTCTTGAAAGAAGCTATTGCTTCTTTAAATTAACTGTTATAAGACCTTGTAGAGATTTCTTCCGAGAAGCTATTACTTCTTTAAATCAATTGATATAAGGCCTTGTCATAATTGATTTAAAGAATCAATGGCTTGCATAACTTGCGCCAAACGTATTTGTATAAGGTTTCATACAAGCAAGATACAAATCAAGAAATAGCTTCGCTTAAGCCTTATAGAAGTTAAATTGTTACTTGGGGCGCTAGGAACTAACCAATAAATGATCACTATGGCGTATACTTGCTATTTTTTGTTATTTAAGGAAATACATACTTTTTTTCCATTTTTGTGTTTTTGATTTGATTTTTCTTTTGTTACCGAGCACGAATATTTCTGTTGCATTACTTTATTTGCTTGAGTTAAAAATTTCCCTTGTCTCGACACAAAATCATGTTTCAGGCCACTAAAAGATAATTGAGTTTCCAAAAATATTATTTTTGCCGTATGTCAGTTTAAAAGAAAAATATACAAGTTCCTTCAAACGAAAACATTTAACGAAAAAAACTGAAACCAATTTGGAATATCTAAAAATTTTCCAACAACCACGTTCAAAAAGGAAAAAAATATCACAAAATTCCATTTATGCTGCAAAATTAAATCAACTTTTATATTATTAAATATTGTTTGTTTAATTTAATTTTAACAAAATATTGAAAATCCACTGAAAAACCCAGCCACCCAGTAAAACTGCTCAAACTATCAATAAGTTGGCAGAACAAAAAAAAACAACAACACATACATAGATACAATAAAAATTTAAATAAAAATAAAATTTCGATCCGCCAACAACATTGTTTCAATCTGAGTAAATATTAAGCGAAGGACTGGATTGGGTTCTGTGATGTCCTTCAGTACACAAAAGGTTTATGCATGCATATTATGCACACACATACCAACACACACCCACACGAATAACAGACTTGGCCATAATACGTGGTTGCATGAATTTTTATGCGCCATTTGCATATTTACTCTGTTCAAACGAGAAATCAAAACAAATCCAATTGATTTTGTCGAATGCACTCGTGCAAACAAAATGATGTCCTTTTTCGGTCAATGGTCATTGGATGCGATGCGAGAGCAGCGGGCGCGTTCGACAGTGAATCCTTTTGTATTTTCGATCAACTCGGTTTTATGTCAAAATTTTCATTTTTTTTTCTGTCATTTTTTTGTAATATCATGATGATATCTGCCTTCCAGTAATGATGGCATTGCGATGTGATATATGATGCCAACAGTGATATTATGCTGAAAAAGTCGATTTTCCATTAAAAATGAAAAATGCTGAAATTAACTTTTGCCATGGGGAATCAATCGAAAAAAAATACAAGAGTACACAATAAAACGCAGTGAATTCCCATTCCGCAGGATGAGGAATCAAGAACTTGCGTAACGAGCCGAGCAGTAAGATAAAATTCCAAATAACAGGAAAATTGTAAATTGCAAAAATGAATGCAAGTCGGTGGATGTTCACAGCGGGTCTGGCGAAATGACATCCATCGCGGGTTCCAAAGGCAGAAAAATGCGAAATCGTAATTAATCAATTTTACGTAATCTTGTGACAAAATTAATGAATCACTTGGTCGTTCGTTTGTCATTTTCTTTGACTTTCAATTTCTTTTGAATTCAACTTAAAGACTGATTGGCGTTTTTGTTCTTTTTTCCTTTTTAAAAATGCATTTTGACTCCTTTTTTGTTTACTCCATGCGTTCATTGTTTGCAGTTGCAATACGTTTCCAACCCAAAAGCAAAAAATCCAAAAAACAGACAAAACAAAAAAGCCGACATGCATTCAATAACCAACTTTTTAACGAACAATATATTCAATTTTATCAGGAAAAATGAATTATTTCTGAAAGTGCTCACATTTCCTCAATTCTTTTTTACGATTTTATTTCTTTTCTGTCAGAGAAATATAATCATTCCATTCTTTTTTGGTAAAAGTTGACTTTTTGTTTGCCATTTTGCCCCCAAAGGCATCACGTAAAATCTTTTTTTTTCATATTTTCTCTTCCTTCTCGATCATTTATCACAAAGTGAATGTCTGATAAATTTTATCATCCAACTAGCTAGGAGCGGGAGGAGTGGAGATTGCAGTGAAAATTGACGAAAGGGGGCAAGAAAAATAAGTCAAATAGAAAATATTCGGAATGCAGTGCTGTGTCGGTGTGCCCATCACACTACCAACACCAAACCAACAATCGATTAAATTGGAAATTTTGTATGAAATTCCAATTCCAATTCTGAATAATACACCGCAATCAAAAGTCCACACAAAGTTGTTGGCTCATCGAATGATGATGCTGCTGGCGTCGCGTCGTTGTCATCCTCCACATCGTTGCCGTATGCCAAACTTTTCCTTCCCATAATATGTTTAAAAAATTTCTTCGGATATCGGTCACACTTACTTATGATGGCAGGGATGGTGCGGCGGCGGCGGGCGACTATCTGAGGATTCATAAATTTTCCGAGCGATTTCGAATGGTTAAAGTTTTTTGTTTATCTCGATGAAATTTTTCACATTCCAATAAAAAGGGGTTGTGACAGCTATGTGGCTCTCATGGGGGAGAATTCTCAGGCATGGTGTTGATTCATAGCCTCTAACGTACCGTCATGCTGCATCAATGCTTTCGACATTTTTTTGTTTTTTTAAATGGTTTTCTGCTATAACCCTTGAGTTGATTTATGGCACTGTTTGGGGTGTTTCTCGTTTTTGACGATTCAAGAATTTTGAGTTGGTTTATTTAAGCATCTGGAACGAACATTGATGCAACTTTAAAGTAAGATATGTTTGTCGGTTTGTCAGAGTCGACACTTCTAGAAAATGGGCGGAAATGAAGTGAATATGGGCACTATCTAATTTCAAGAACAACGAGCAACCGAAATTTCATACCATAAACAAATAAACAGCAATTTGAAGACTATAATTGCTACACTCGTTTTCATGCTACTTCCTTAGCAACACAATGTTTAGTTGGAAGCCTTAAAATATTGGAATTACATAAAATGGGCTTACTACACGTTACTGGATAATGTAATTTATCCTTTCATAATTTTTTGTTGTTCCGAGGTATACTCGCAAGGGTTTTCTCGTCCTTGAACAAATTCATACGTAGTTGCCTTGTGTTTTGCCATTGCAGCTTATTTTCAATAAAAAAGTAATAATTCAATAAAATTTACAATTGCAGCCGATGAATGGGAGTCATTTAAAAGCTTTGAAATATTTTCCTATACAGGATGCAGCTGCTACAGTGCTGTGGAAATTACTTCATTTTAACACCGATCAGAAAGCCGATTGCATGAATCTACGATATATTCAAAAAATCCTGGTATTGGTAGAAATCAAATTACAAAACCTCACTGTCTGTTGTCTGCACTTTATGATTCATCGATATAGACAATATTCGAAATCAAAATGTTTGCACGACCTTACCCAAAACCCAACCACACCGACCGATCGTCCAACAGTGACAACGACGAGGTGTGTATTTCTAAAATCCCAAAATCCTAGTTCGGAGTGCAGCTCGGGGCTAAAGTTCAGGATTAGAGTTGTTCTGGGTAATTAATAAAACCTAGATATCTAGTATCTACTCCTACTTTCCTCGACCGACATTTATGCATGTATTCGAATGTCCTTGTTTATTTTTTGGCTACTGCATTCGAAAATGTGTGATGGCAATTCTAGATTGGAACAACGCAATTATAGAGCATGCATTCGAGAATCTGTATATTTGGCCTTGGTATGAGGAACTCCAATATTCGAATACAATATTTCAAAAACATTGTGTTTTTCAGTGATGGTAGGCACTAGATAGTGTTTTATCATCGAGTTTTGTTATTTCAGAGATGCATGTTAATGCATGAATACATTGGTTATTTTTGGGGTATCAAGGCGATGCTTTTCGATTTGATTGGGTTTTGAGATAGGCAAGTGCTTGTTGCTGACTGAATTAGAATATCCTTTTGAAATTTAAATTATTTGGACAAAATTTTAGAAGAATGGAAACTATTTTGGAAACTTATTTTGATCGATGTTATGACTAACAGGACCTCATAAAATCTTAAATTTCCTTTTTGCATTTTGAATTTTGAAATTTTGAAATATTTAATCTAGTTCCTAAGTGTTCATAAGGAAAATTCAGTTCCAGGCTTATTGAAATGGTTCATTCGCTTTTTTGAACAGTGCAGAGTTCAGTTTTAATAGAAAATATAAGGAACAGTGTTTTAGTTTGATGTTTCATTATGGTTGAATGCTTTCTTGGAATACGGCAATCGGGTTCGTCTGCCTGTAGTCCATTATATCAAATTACTTTACGGTTGGCTTGGGAAGAGTTCAGGGAGTTTTCGATTGTTTTCGATCTCAACAACACTTCAAATTGGAAAAAGAAGCTTACAACAGGTAAACACGGTAAAAAAGTCTGCCTTGAGTGATTTTTTAATAAATGGTTTCGTTAAGCCAAAAGGAAATCGGTTTTCATAATTTGTTTCTGTATATATTTCAATACGTTCTCACTATTTGGCATCACTTAATTCCCAAGCATTGGTGTATGGTACCACAGAGCACAGCTGATTTCATGCCGTACGCAGCCATAGTTAAATTTTCTCAAATGCGACAAAAATTATCTTAATGTAACAATTTGACTGTCCAATGAATCTCATTTGATTCACTAGTTTACTTTTATATGAAAATTTTTTTGCGTCCACTGCAGAGATTTTCATTCTAGGGATCATTTTTGACATATTCTATTTGCAATTAAATTCGTTTTTTTAGATTCATGAATCATATTTGATTCAGGGACTCATAGAAACAGTGCTTCTTAAATTTTTCTCATTGCTTTTCATAACAGGAAATTGATGGTCTTTCTTAACTTAATCAACTAGAAAAGGTCGTAAAATATTATTTCTGGATTGAAATCACCATGAATCAAATATGATTCATGTTCAGTGATTGTAGGATGTCCTTTTTAAATTGAAAATAACGAACATAGCAACATGTGTATTAGAGATGTCACCAAGATTGAATGTGAAATTTTCTTGGAAATATGAAAACTGCATTAACATTTCGGTGCATATATAATTCACACTTGGTTTTGAAAAATTATTATAGGTCTATATTTTGCCATATATTTTTATGCAAATCAAGTCTGTCAGTTTTTCCAATCAATACCTCATTTGTCAACTGTTTCAAAATGAGGTTTCTTCACACCAGCACTAATATTAAGGATGTTTATAGAAATCGTAACTATAACTGAATTTTTGTCGGCAGTGTTTTGAGATCTGACAGTCTACCAAAGCGATAGTCTGTCATCTTGCGCTGTCAAATCACATTTCTCAAATTTGTTGGTCCTTTACAAGGAGCAAGTTTGCACAGTGAAACTGTTCACATACTTTCTTTCATCTCAACAAAAAACCCTGTGTTCACGAAAAATGTTATCCAAAAATGTTCAATCGAAAAGAAAACCAAACTTTGCCAAAACGTTATAAATTTATTTAAATGAATGCCAAGAAACAAGTTGCCTTAATGCCAGACTGAAATCGAATGCCAGAGAGCAAAAATTACAAACATGAAACTATCGAAGCCAAAGATAAAACTAAAAAGATGATGATGTCAATGACAGCTGGGCGCGTTCAGGATGCCATCGTTTTTTGCTCATGAATCTCAAACATCCCGGCCTCCTCTGAAACACTAGTTTCTGAATCCTCTGTGGTAAGTAGAATGACGACTTTTTGGATCGGTCGTTGCTTTGTAAAAGTCTTGCCTGTGATCTTGTCATAATGCTGTGTGGTTACTACTCGCACCAGCTGGTCCTCGCCTGGGTGTACTGCTGTTACTCGGCCAATACTCCATTGGGTTGGTGGAAGATTTTCGTTCTTGATTGCAACAATATCGCCTATCTTTACGTTTTGCTCTGCCTTGCGCCATTTGCTTCTCTGCTGAAGAGTTGAAAGGTATTCCTGATGCCAACGTTGCCATATGTCTTCAGTCCACCTCCGGACTAAGTTCCATTCCTTAACACGGTTCGTAGGTAAGTTCATATAGGTAGGTTCCGGAAGAGCAATAAGAGGACCTCCAGTCAGGAAATCAGCTGGGGTCAATGCCAACTTGTCGTCCGGATCGTCGTATAATGCCACCAATGGTCTGGAGTTCAAGCAAGCCTCGATGCGTATTAACAAAGTGTTGAACTGCTCATAGCTCATCGTTTCGTTGCCAACCACTCTCACTAGATGTCTTTTCAACGCCTTGACAGCAGCCTCCCAGATTCCACCTTGGTGTGGTGCAGCCGGAGGAATAAAATGCCATGTTGTACCACGATGTGCCAATTGTTGCTTCACATGCTCGTTCTGCCATTCCTTTAAGTCTTCTTGAAGTTGACGATTCGCTCCATGAAAATTAGTGCCATTGTCAGAGTGAAGTTGTTCACATGGGCCTCGCCTGCTGATGAATCGTGAAAATGCGTTTAGAAATGCCTCTGATGATAGATCCGATGCGAGTTCAATATGGACTGCCTTCGTTGCTAAGCATACAAATATCGCCACGTAGGTTTTCGTTGTCGTCTTCGATCGCTTCGTGCCCAAACGAATTAGAAATGGGCCACAATAATCTACGCCTGAGATTAGAAATGGACGATGTCGAGTTACTCGATACCTTGGTAGGTCGCCCATTCGTTGCTTCGCTACAGCACCTCGTTGTAGGCGACAAATGACGCAGTTGTGTACATATGACTTCACAAGTGCCCGGCCTCCTATGATCCAATGTGTTTGTCTGATGATCTGAAGCATCAACTGTACGCCACCATGTAAAGTTGTTTCATGAACTTCCGAAACAATCAAGTAAGCAAGCCTGCCTTCCCTTGATAAGATTATGGGATGCCTTTGATCTGCATCTACGGCCGCTCGTTTAATCCGACCACCAACTCGTAAAATATGCCTGTCATCGAGAAATGGACTTAGCGAAAAAAGTGGGCTATTACCTGGTAAATCCTTTGCCTGATGACATGAGTCAATTTCGGTTCTGTACCATTGCCTTTGGTCCAAGCGTGATAAGATGATCATTGCCTGGTGCAAACGTTCTACACTGCATATATCGGAATCTGGCACCGTATGTCCCTTGCTGCTTGTGAAATGAAGTTGAATAATGGAACCAGCATAAATAATATGGGCCATGATTCGTTTAAGCTTCGTTAGAGAATTTGTGCGATCTAAGAAATTGTAGAGCTGGCCATCCCGTCGTCTTGTCATTAGTAAATCGATTTGATTAACTCGTGTGTGTGTCATCCACATGACCGCTGACCTCTCCTCTGCTTGCAACTGTTGAACATCGTCTGGTGTGTATGTAGTTTCAATGCCTTCCGACCGGTAAGTGTTGCTTCGTTGTAAGAAATCGGGTCCAGACCACCAAAGCGTATGAGCCTCCAACTGCGATACTGATAGACCTCGACTAGCGCAGTCCGCAGGGTTGAACGTTGTAGGTATATGATGCCAAGCTGATGGTTCACTATTTTGCTGTATAAAGCTTACTCGATTTCCAACGTAGGGTTTGAATCTGACTGGTAATTGTCGTAACCATGCCAGCACAATTGTAGAGTCAGTCCACAGAAAATATGGAACGTTCAGTACCTCTATTGCCTCTCGTATTGTCTTCATTGTTGACACCAATAGTTGAGCTCCACAGAGCTCGAGCCTCGGTATGGATAAAGTCTTAACTGGTGCTACTCTGGTCTTGGACGTGAGCAAACGTATTGTAACCTTGCCTTCCTCGTCTATGGTTCGAACATAAATAACGGCTGCATAAGCGTGAAGTGATGCATCACAGAAACCATGAAGAGTTGTTTCCTGGCCTGGGTGCATTCCAAGATGACGTGGTATTGACAAATTTGCAAGCTGCCAAAGATCCTGACGAAAGGTCATCCACTCTCGTAATAACTCATCTGGCATAACCTCATCCCAGCCAATGCCTGCTAACCATAGCCTCTGCATGAATATCTTTGCCTTGATGACGACTGGAGCTAGTAGTCCCGTAGGGTCGTAGAGTTTTGCTATGTCGCTGAGGCATTTACGTTTGGTGCCTATTACAGCGTCATCTAATTGTACTTCGAAGGACAGCATGTCAAACTCGCTATCCCATTGCAAACCTAAAACGGAAAGATCTTTTGTATTTATTAGTAAAGGGTTCTTGCCTGAATCGCCTTGGCCAGTTATCGCCTGAATGACATCTTTGTTGTTCAACTGCCACTTTCGTAATTGCATGTGGCCTTGTTGTAAGATAAGGTCAACGTTCCTTGATCTGCAGATAGCGATCGCTGGAGTAGGAACGCTTGAGAGGTAGTCATCCACGTATCACAGGGCCAATGTGTTGTACGTCATTGAGTGATACACCGTTGTCTGACTTCGCTGATGCATTAAATACCACCCGGAACATGCTAGTGACTGCATGGTGAGGAATGTAGTAGCTCTGAGTGTCGTCGTTTGCCTTCGCCTCGTAGATCTTCATGTGGCCTAATGCTTGATACTCCTTCATGAAAGTGATATATTTTTCCAATATATCTGGTTGTGAATGCAGACGTCTCTCGTTCCGGTAAAACTGCTGCGTTGCCATTCGACGTGAATCACCAAGCTTCGGTTCGTCCGTTAAAAAAGGTATACTAACTACATACCGGCCATCTTCCTGTCGTTGCACTGTCTTTGCATATTTTCGTTCACATTCATCTATTGCCTCGCCATCATTCTTCGGATAAGTTGGTTCCTCCACTTGCCAAAAACGTAAAAGGACTTCTTCTAAATTTTCATCGCATCGTGTGTGCATACTTCTCGCCAAATTGCAGTGAATGAAATCAACTGGACCTGAGACCATCCAACCGAGATGTGTGTTCTGAGCATGTGGTTGGTTTGCCTCACCAGTAACAAGTCCATCCTTAACGATTAAACCCCAAACATCAGAGCCAATCAAAAGATCCACTGCGCCTGGATTGCCAAAGTTAGGGTCTGCTAGAGGTAGACCTTGTAAATGCTGCCATTGATCGGTGCCAATACGATAGGTAGGTAGGTCTGCAGTAATCTTCGTCAGAACAAAAGCATCAACTTGAATGCTGAAGTCCTGTTCCATTCGTGATTGGAGCTGTAACTTGGCTACGCCTCGTGCCTTTGGTCCTGGTACATCACCTGTGCCAGCGATGACCATGTCAAATTTCTGCCTCTTTATTCGTAATTGTTGTACGCATCGCTCGACGATAAATGTAACCTGAGAGCCTGTATCGCATAATGCACGTGCCAAAACTGGATTGCCTTGTGAGTCCAACAGAAGTACGTTTGCAGTTGCCAATAATGTAGTATGACCGTTGTAGATGAATGATGAAACAGCTGGAGCCTTGTCTAGTCAATTCTGTCGCTGACGTACTGACGGCACTGGACCTGGATTCGTATTCGTAGTAGCCTGGTTTTGTATCTTCGTTCGACAAAGGATTGTATGGTGCATGCCTTGACAATGCATACATTTACGTTTCGATAGGCAAGCTCGTGTGGCGTGACCTGGAGTCAGACAATTGAAACATAAATTCGTATCTTTAATCTTACCAAATCTCTCTGATGGGTTCAATGCACTCAAAGCTGAGCATCGTCCAATGAAATGTTCACCGTTGCAATAGTAGCAGTGACCTGGATCTGCTGTTGGTAAGTTGGTTCGTGTTAGCCTCGGAGTCGTGCTCGTAATTGTATGTGCCTTTGGCCTAGGCGTCGATTGTTGTTTATTGAAGCCTGCATTGCTCATTCGTTCTGCCAACGTACATCCCATGTGATCCAGTCCTCGTGCTCTGCCTTCGATAAAGTCAAGAAGCGTCTTCAATTTAGGGAGCTCAGTGCCCTTTTGCTGCATTTCCCAATGGATAATGGTACTTTCGGGAAGCTTCGAAACCAGGATATGTACCAAGATGTCGTCCCATGTGTCAACTGGCCTATTCATTGCAGCCAAAGATCTCGTCGTCTCATTTGTCACATCGATTGCACGACGTAAGCCTGTATTGGTCTCTTTCTCGATTGGCTCCATATTCAAAAATACATTGAGATGAGCTGATACAATCAGTCTGTCGTTGTCGTACCTTGCCTTTAACGTGGTCCATGCTGATTCGTAGTTCTGGTCCGTTGGAAGACAGCCAGCGACCACCTGAGCAGCAGTGCCTTTCAATGCCCTCATCAGCCTTGTATACTTCGCTGCCGTCGAAAAATGCTCCTGTGTATGGACCATTGCCTCGAACATATCGCGGAAAGCGATCCATTTGTTGAATTCCCCATGGAATTCAGGGATGGAGATTTTCTCCAATCGCATATCATCTGCGTCGCATCGTTGATTGCGAACCGAACGAAAAGTGCCTGCCTCCGAAGCCTGATCTTGTAAAGCCAAATCGATGGCCGCTACAAGCGCTGCCTTAACCTTCGTATACTTCTCTTCGACCACTTCAAAGAGAGTCGCATGGTCACCCAGTTCCGTATCTTCAGCTAGGCTAACAAGCATAAAATGTGCATCGCTAAACCTTCGGAAATGGCCTTCCAAATTATCTAGTGTCACACGCTTCGTAGAAACATCGAGAGCAGCCAAAACACCAGACTCCAGTTGTGCCACTAACTTGGAAATTGATGTTACTGCACTGGATCGTAAATTCAATTCCGCCATAATCTTTCCCGAAACAATACAAACCAGCGTGCGTCGTGTGCAAATTGAAAAAACTTTTGCCAAAACCAAACCGAAAACTGTACTTTTTACCGTTCGTCGTATGCTTTACAATGCAAATATGTGTCTGTATGTATAACGGGACAACCGTTAGCCGTTGGCTTTGCTCACGTATATTCACGAAAAATCACAAAATTGCCTTGAAATTTGTTTTACGTTAATTTTATTGAGTTTCGTCATACTTCAACCAAATGTTGAATATTCCTCACAGGAGGCACCAAAAATGTTCACGAAAAATGTTCACCAAAAATGTTCAATCGAAAAGAAAACCAAACTTTGCCAAAACGTTATAAATTTATTTAAATGAATGCCAAGAAACAAGTTGCCTTAATGCCAGACTGAAATCGAATGCCAGAGAGCAAAAATTACAAACATGAAACTATCGAAGCCAAAGATAAAACTAAAAAGATGATGATGTCAATGACAGCTGGGCGCGTTCAGGATGCCATCGTTTTTTGCTCATGAATCTCAAACACCCTGTTTCCCATGTTTCTTAAAAAATTATTATCTAATCCCCAACAGAGCACACAAAATCTCCTTAACACTTTTTTTTAAAGTTAATCCCAAAACAATGCGCAGCCAGGATACTGCTTCTACCCACATATGCAATGCATCAGGTACATAACTCACTGCGCCCGTCATGCTGATAAAAACTTAAGCAATGTCCTAGCTCCCACATTTTTTAGGCCGTTTTGTTTTTGTTCCTCCAACACAAAATCACACCAGTTGCAGTTGTGTGTATATTTTTTTGCACTTAGTTGTTTTGACATTATCTAAAAGTTTCCAAGTCGATCTAGCTCCGAACAGGAAACACTTCCTAAGGTGTTAAAAAATATGTGGCTTAGCTCTGTTTTAAACATATAAGACCTTCCTAGATAGCCTATAAACTCCCAGCTAACTATCTCTGAATTTAGGAACCCGAACTTTTGGTCTTTTATGTATGTGAGACATACCTTGTTCGTGGAGGGGTGTTTTGGCAGAAGGTTTTAAACGCTTAACTTGGCTCTATAAGTGATAGCACTACACTCTGTTGGTAATGCGCCAGAAGCGGTTATTACCCCATAAAATCCTGGAAACTGAGAAGCGTACTGCGGGTGGAGTAAATGAATAGAAGGAATATAAAGACTTTTGCCCTCCCAACACCGAGACCCTGCGTGTTATGGGTTGTGGTAGCTTGATGGTGTTGGTGGTTTCTCGCAGCGACAACGTCTATTCCTGCTGATTTTTTTTTTGTCTGTTGCCCTTTCCATATATAATATCCTTTGCCTACACCTCCAACCTACACTTTTGTACAAGCTAGCAGATGGCTTCGGAATATGAATTTATTTTCGAATTTTTGTGTGTTTCCTGCCGCACAATGCATGTGTCATTTGCAAGGACAATCCGAAAGTATATACTTGCTCCTGGAGCCAGGACCTTCTATACCTTCATATCAATGTATGCTTGGAAAGTGTTTTGTTTGGAGCTTCACTCTCACATTTTTACTTGCACCAGAACCTACATGCGACCATATTAGCTTTTGTCCCATTGTTCAGTAGTTCGTCTGCGAGCGCCTCGTGTATGGCAGATGAACGAGACGCAACCCAGAGCTGGCTGACTGGCTGGATATTCAAAGAAAAGAATCCAGAAGAGGGGGTGACTCTTCAAACCACCAAACTATGCAACTTTAAATCCACATTGTGGTAAGAGGATGCGTGTTGGGTTCGACTGATGGCAAATGGGGTAGTATGAAGCATTTTGCTATTGTCCTTTTGTTGAGGATTGCATCTTTTTTCGCACTTAACTGCTAGAAAACGCTTAGCCCTAACTAAATGGGCTACGAGTGAGTTTCATGTGCATACTCTACTTTTTTTTGTCCTCAACTAAAAGCTGAATATGAGCAACACAAAAAAGGCTTCTCTCGGGTAGCTGTGTATCTCTGTATCTGAAAGTGAATGTGGGTAAAAGGAATAAATGCACATGTGGCAGATTGTCTGTAGGTTATGATGTGGTGATGTCGTCCTCGTTCTCATCAAGCTGGAAAAATTGAAAAAAAAAATAGACAACTTAATACACACTCACACTCAGTAGGTACCTACTTGTGCCTTGGTGTATGAATAAGAGATAGACGGATTTTTTGCTGTGTATAGCTTGGCTCTTATTTAAATTGTCTGCGTAGGGCTTGAGAGTCTCACGAGAGTACTTTGCAGTTTTGGTTTTGTTTCCAAGTGGTGCACCTATTGATTGTGAAGTTGGGACGGGACTATGGGACTTGGAACAGACGTCAGCAAAGTATTTTCGCAGACATACATTTTAGTAGGAGAATATGTTGTTTTTGCAGCTTGGATCACATGTCCTCTTGAGAGTGTATTCGAAGGTTCATAATAAGGTGTGAAAAGTTTGATTATCGATCGATTAAAAAAAGTGTTTTTTGTAGTTAAGCTGGCTTTAAAACGAGGAGACGAGGTGTAAAAATGGCAGAGGAAAGAAACGCCTTATAAATTCACGCTAGCTCATGGCCTTCGTATCATTGTCATATTGACAACTTCTCCAAAACTAGACATTGCTCCTAATCTTTGGTCTCTTTGGACGCTGTCATACGCGGCTTTGAAATCGGTGTATAGTTGATAGGTATCGATTTGAAGTTCCTGGGTCTTCACCAAGATCTGCCGTAGAGGGATCGATGATTGATCGATGGTGGACTTTCCGGGCCTGAAGCCACACGATAAGGACCTATCAGGTTGTTTACAAAAGGCTTCAAACGTTCACATAGCACGGCAGACAAGATCTTGTAGACGATACCTCTGTAGTTGGTACAGTTCAGGGGATCTCCTTTCTTGAGAATCAGGCATACAATGTTGAGGTTCCATTCGTCGGGCATGCTTTCCTCCGAGCAAATTTTGCAGATGATCTGATGCATGCTCCTAGCCAAATCATTTCCAGCTGCTCTGTACAGTTCGGGGGCTAAGCCGTCTGCTCCAGCGGCTTGTCTCGACTTAAGTTAGATATCGCTATCTTCACTTCTTTAATGTCGGGTGGGTGGAATCGGTGGTCTGCTTCACCCAAATTGAATGGTTCTGTATAGTTGGCGGAATTTTGCTCGTCATCGCTATTATACAGCTTGGAAAAGATATTAGATCCCCAGCACTGACTGTGATTCCTTCCACTACAATGTTCCCATGGTGGTCTCTACAGGCTTCGGTTCGGGGACGCCGCCGGCCGCCGAGAAGCCAGGGTCATTAATAGGTGAAGGCAACTGAAGCACTTCTGGCAAACATTTCCGTGAAGGTGACTTCTGTTCGCAAGCACTCTATTTTTAACTTTAATCTTAAGAAACACGAAAACCTTATTCTCGAAATGACGCAAGGATCAATTTCGCTGCTCCTTTGAATAATAAATTTTTCAATTTTCCATAATTACACACAAAAGATAAATAACTACCTGTGACTCCTCCAAAATTAATCCCTACAACCACAACACCACTTAGCACAGACAATCAAATTATTAAGCCAGCAGTTAAATTGCATCAATTCATTCACCTCACTTAACAAATAGCTTTAAATGCTTAAATGTTAAATCCATTATTAAGCTCCTGTCAGGTTTAAGCTCATCGAAGACTTTAACGTTGAGATATTGTTTTTCCAGTGCCTCACCTATACTGAGGAAGATATTTAATTCGGCAACACACAAATTGCCTCCTTTCAACGCGATGAATAACTATGTGCAAAGCAGAGAAGCGAGAACGAGTCCTTATGCAGAGTGTTGCTGAGTAATTTTCTTTATCATCTATAGCTATGTGTGTGTGTGTGTCTGTGGATATTTCCGGATAGTTCGAGTCGAGTCGTTCTATTGTGATGGCTTGAACAACATGCAATACATCCAATATAATAATTATCTTGTTTGCGAAATTTTCGTGTTAATAAGGCAGACTCGTCTGATAAACGTGCGCTCCACCATTTGTGCCAGGATTAAATTATCCGTGCAATTTCGAATGGAATAATTTAATTTGCCAGGGAATTTGCTTTGCTCTACTCTATCTCTCTGTATATTTTTATTGCTGGTGATGATGATTTTGATGATGTTGCTGCTGCTGCTGTCTCTGGTGCTGAACGTGTCTGTGTTGACTAAAATAAATTTGGATATGTCTATCTAAGGCAGTTAATGTCAAAAAAATGAGAAATCGAATTAAGGATCTTCAACAAAAAAATTCACCAGTGTGGTTTTGCTGACCTAAAAATTCATATTTTGCAACAAAATTGGTTTCTGTGAAATTCTGAATAGTTCCTTTCAATTCTCAGGAACAATCTGACTGAATATCCTTTTAAGACGAACAAAATTTAAAAAATGCAAATGACATCTCATCGATTATGAAATGATAAAATTAAATAAGTTTTCGCTTTTTCCTTCCTGCTCCCAGAATTGCCCTCAAAACCACACCCGCATCATCATTGCTGATTCCTTTAAAGTCAAATTGAAAAAAAACTCCCCAGCAATTAATTTTTGTGAATAAAATTCAACACAACCAATCTTACTGCTTCAATACACACAAACAGAAAATTGTAAAATAAAATCTCGTCCTGCTGCACAATACACCAACAAAAAAACTGCAATCACAACGAACAACGTGTTGTATACCTATTGGAAAGCTCTGTCCTGATCAAAAATCGATTGCAAAATAATTTCCAAGTTTGCTTGTTCGTTCGTCCTTTCAGCATACGAAAAAAGAAACAACAATCTCAGCAGCAGCGGTGCCAGCTTTCAGCGAATTCGTTCACGTGCACAACCTCTACTGCAAGGACTTCTTCCACCTGACCCGCAACCGTCCGATACCAACTTGCTTCCTCAACAATTGCACCCAACAGATGAAAAAAACTTCATAAAATAATAATAGGACGTTAGGAAATCTTTTTCCCTCTATCTCTCTATAAACAAGTAACTTTTATTTCAGCATTTTAATTTTACCCTTAGGAGCGGGCTGTCCCCCTTAGTTTTTACTTTTTGTTTTTGTTAATTTTTTGCCACCCCCACCTCTTTTTTTTACATTGCACACAGGAAAATCAGTGAAATAAATAGAAAAACACGAACAGGATCTAATCACCTTCACAACCAACAATTGCCACTATTCCCAGGATAGGAGCGATTTAAACTGATTCTTGTTCTATAGGTGGATACATTGTTGTTGTTGCTGTTTTATTATTGATCTGCTGCTGGTGAACGATATGCCAGTGCAATGGTGTAATAGCGCATCTACTCTACATAGCAAGCAGAGGGAATCCTTTTGAATCCTGGAATAGTTGTTATTGTTTTGGTTATTGGAATTCTTTTTTTTTTGCTTTTTTTCTATTGCCCCCCTATAGAATGACGATGATGATGACGGTACGACGACGAGACCGACGACCAACGATGTTCGACGACGAGTAGTACTATGCACTTTGTTCCATTGTTTCGATTGTAATTGAAGGATATGTCGATTATCCTTTGGCCGTTTTGTTCCTTGTGATTGTTGACGCTCTGTGCAGTCGTCGAGTCATCATATACATATGGAATAGAAACATTTATGTGTTGGAAAAGATAAGAGCAACGGAGTTGAAAAGTGCTTTGCAATTTAAACGATTTTGTAAACACAAAAGTGTTTCATTAAAAATTCCTGACCCGGCAGACTTGTTGGATATCCTTTAAAGGCCGCAAATGACTATTGAACTATAATCAGAGGGATGTTTAAGATTTTTTAAGGTGCTTGGGAATTTATTTCAAATTACTGGGACATTGATTTCGAATGGTTGAGGGTATTGGAAGAATGGTAGGGAGGGGGGAAGGAGTTCATATTCGAAAAAGTCAATATTCTATTAAGAAACAAATTTCTGAACACACTTTCTTAATTTTTCACGCTGTGATATTGCCGTTTTCACTTCTTCTACCTCGGGTTGTTGGCTATCATCGTGTCCAATGAAAGGCTCCTGCCTGACGGCGGGATTTTGTTTGTCTCCCCGTTATAAAGTGTACAGAAGTGGTCTTTCCAAATCACCAGCATTGACTGCAATTCTAGAATGATGTCCCCTTGCTTATTTCTGCAGGCTTCGGTTCTTGCTCGATGATCTTGAGCCTTACCTTCCGATAAAACGCTTCTCATGCTCCCTCATTATCTCTCGAGAAGCCAGCATTCCTCTCTCCCCTTTGTTCGTAGAGCTCACGAGCAGTTCTTTTCTTTCTATGCAGCGCAGCTCTGTATGCCTCCTGCTTGGCTGCATGGGCCTGCCTGCATTCTTCGTCAAATGGTAATGTTGCCACTGGTCTTCGACGCCGTCCGACGTCGATTTTTCTTGCAGTGTTTCCTTGTTTTGGCCGTTGTTGGGATACTCGTAGCTGTAGCACTACCTTGACTAGGACGAGGTATTGGTAGGAGTCGATGTTGGCTCTTCGGAAATTTTGAACATCTAGAACTAGAATGCTGGACAAGTGCCTTCCGTCGATCGCAATGTTATCCATCTGGTTGACGGTTGATTTGATTGATCAGGAGATATCCATGTTCCTTAATGGATGTTGAGATGCGGGTTCCATGTGCTTGCTACCACAACATTTCGTCCCGCAGCAAAATCCATCAGCCTGAATCCGTTGTCGGAAGAAGTGTCGTACACGCTGTGCTTTCCAACTGTTCAACCAAAGATGTCCTCTTTTCCCAGCCTGAATGTTTCACTAAACAGATTTTTACTCGGCTGAAACTTTCGTCTTTAGTTTTTCTTAAGTTGTGTATCAGATATGATGCATGCACGTTAAGACATTATACTGAACCCCATGCTTAAAATAAGATGTTCATAACACGTGAAAAAGTTAGACGAAAATGCTCATTTTAAATCTATATCCGGATTTTGATTACTGAGTAAACTGTTCAATTAAGAAGATTTATCCCCTTTCTGCAGAAATTTGAACCCATTCGACTAAAAAATTTAAATGTTTCGTTGAGAATCCTTAAACATCCTTGGCAAAAATTTGGACGGAACAAAACTTCTTCCACAATCCATCAATGAAAGGCATAAACTCTTAACCATCAATGAATGCTTATCACTTCGACGATACGTTAGCAATTAAGTTCTTTCCCAAAACATAATGCCAAGCACTTTAAAATGTCTAGCAATTATTTATTTTTATTTAGTTCAACTACTCCAGTCCTTCAGCACTCTGGTAAGTGTTTTTTATTCCTTAACCTCAAGAAACCAAAATGCCATTCTAAAACTAGATCTCGTAGCACACACAAAACAGACAATGAAATATTTCACACCGGATACTCGACATAAATTTTATAAGACAGAAAAACAAACTAAATGTTGATGGTTATTATGATGAGGGTAATGGCAACGCTGACAATCATGGTGATAAAGATGATGACAATTAAACTAAAAAGTTCCTTGTTTCGGTTGTGTGTTGTGCTGTCTTATGTTCTCATTCATTTTTCGTCCTTTATAACTCTCCAGCCTTAGTTGAATCTACAGTTCTACAACTCCAAAAAACGAGACTCGATGTTAGTATTTTATATTGTGGTTTATGTACAACAACTATAAATGAGTTAAGTTTAAACTCGTTTTCTAGGATATTTTCCAGCCACAATTGCTGACTTAGTTCTTCTACACATAAAATATTTGGACAATACAGGACGAGACGACCTTTTGTTGGCTTGTTGGTACTTTATATCAACATTTTCAACAGAAGAAACAATAGAAATAATAAAACAAAAATAAATACTAACAATGTCCTTTCTCCGAATGCACGATGACAGCTAAAGAGAAAAGGAGACAAAAAATAGTTTCATTAGTTCATCCGGTACTTTGTTACTTTTTGTTTTATTTGAAAAACTGCAATCGCGGTCTTTTGGGAAACGCAACACTACTTTTAAGCGGAAAAGTTTTGTTAGAAGTCAACCTTTTTGTTTTGCTGTTTTTTGCTGTTCACTTAGCAGGACTAAACAATGGTTTAAGATTTAATGTTATCGATGACTTTTTTGTGTCTATTACGATCTTCTTTTTAAATCGATTCAGCTGTCCGATTAATCGAAAATACTTTAAAAGGACCAATTTGTAAGCTTTTAAAGGATTGGCAGAAAGAAAAAGGGACGAAGTCAAAATATTCAACAGCTCTCCAATACTGACACTAGATTGAGCATTCCGTCTATTTTATTAAAAACTTAATCTGAATGAAAAAGACGATTATCCAATACAAACAAGAAAAAAGCGTATCCTTACAACTTTGTCCGCTTCACTAATCTGACAAGTAATATATTTTTAAATTGCCAGCGAGTTGAACTTTTGCGTGAGTCCTTGTCATATGTTTCATGTAGTTCCACTTATCAAGCCAGTGAATTCTTCCCTCCTCCCCCACCCCCTTCAAACTGAAATCACTGACGGCTGCCAGAGCCCATAAATTCACTTTAAAATGAAAGAGAAAAAAAAATTAAACGAACTTGTATGTAAATAAGATCAAGCACACACACATGTAGCCACTTGAGAAATTTCCTCATATATGGTTGAATGATTTTTTATTGGCAAGGCGATGGGTTCAACAAGGACGAAAACGTGAAGTGATTTTGAATTCTTATAAACATCAGATCCGAAACCCATGAGAGAGCCTATACCCATACAATCACACATCAGAGTGGATTATGGATGAAAGCAAAAAAAAAATATAAAGTTGGAGATTTCATATCTTGAAGGAACAAATCTTAACCTCTTATAAGGATACTTATTCATTCATATTCTCGAAGCAAGTTTGAATTGATTTATTTATTTGTATCCTTTTTCCGGTCCCAACCTTTCTACTCCCTCGCCAGAATAAGAGGTGGGCGGCGGACGTCTTTCAGCTTTGATTTGTTGCAGTTGATTTGAGAGAATATATGTATGTGTTTATGTACTCACCTTTTTTTTGTTGTTGTGTTTAAATAAAAGGAAAAAAAAGAACGATGTGAAATGTTGAATGTGTTCATTCAAACTATGAAAAATAAGAATTGTGAACTCGTTATATGACCATTTGAATAGGAAATTCAAAAGGATTCGTCGACGTGAAGGACGAGTATGAATGGAAAATTTCTTCTGCGTTTGATATTGTTAACTCGAAGAGAGAGAAAGGATATCAAATGACATTTCATTTCATTGGAATTCGTTTTCTCAATGACAAAAGATAGTTAAATGTACATAAATTTAAGTGGCGTGGATAAGATGGGCCTGGTGCCTGGATATCCTAGGGGATGAGTGGGATAGTGGAAGGGTTGCAACGAAATCATATAAATATAATTTAATAAATGTTTGTTGTGTCTTTTATTTGTGTGACTATTGTTGACTGGTTTTTGAAAAACAGGACTAAATTAATAGAATTGAGATGGTGAAATTGGATCTTGTGTGAAATTTATTGGGCTTCGAGGAGCTTGAGAGGAAAAATGAACAATGGATTTTCTGTTTTGTGGAGGGGGAGTTGGTTATTGAAGAAACCTTTTCTTGAAATAATTTAATTTCAAATAACAAATTGGTTGAGAAGGAAATATGAATGGTTTATATGAGTAATGTTGGTTAAATTGGCTACACAGAAACTTGAAGCTATAAATTACAATTTATTAACTTTTTAAATATTTCTGAGTCAATTCAATTAAAAATTGTTCAACTCAATAAAGAATCAAAAGTAACTGGAGTGCCCTTAGATTCATCCATTGTGGATCGTCAGATGGAATGAAGTTCGGATGTTTTATCGGAAGGTAAAACAGCTGACTCAAGGTCATCGAACAAGAACCGATGCCTGCAGAGATAAACAAGGGAACATCATAGTAAAATCGCAGTCAATGCTGGGGATTTGGAACAACCACTTCTGTACACTGTATAACGGGGCCTTTCATCAGACACGATGATAGCCAACAATTTCGTGAACCCGACCTAGAAGAAGTGAAAACGGCAATATCACGGCTGAAATCCAACAAATCCGCTGGAGCAGATAGTCTAGCTGTCGATCTGTTCAAAGCAGCAGGCGAAGATTTATATAAGAGCATACACCATACCATCTGTAAGATATGGTCGGAAGAATGCATGCCAGATGAATGGAACCTCAGCATTGTTTGCCCGATCCTGAAGAAGGGAGATCCTCTAAACTGCGCCGACTACAGAGGAATCAGCCTATTTAACAGCGTTCCTCTCTGCCGTAATAAGTGAACGTCTGAAGCCTTTCGTCATCAATGTGATTGGTCCTTATGAATGTGGCTCCAGACTAGGAATGTCAACCATCGACCAAATTTTCACTTTGGGCAGATCCTGGAAAAAACCTACGAGCTACAAATCGATAACAACCACCTTTTCTGCACATTATTCCAACAAGTCATGCGGCAACTACTCAAATACAAATTTATAAGATAGTCTATCTCAAATTCTTTCAAGCCACGGATCTGCGAATTTCAAGCAATTCGACTCATTGGT
This sequence comes from Sphaerophoria taeniata, assembly GCA_943590905.1. Classification (NCBI taxonomy): domain Eukaryota; kingdom Metazoa; phylum Arthropoda; class Insecta; order Diptera; family Syrphidae; genus Sphaerophoria; species Sphaerophoria taeniata. Next base: position 152,565,368 of record OX016541.1, read on the forward strand.
AAACACAGAAGTAGCGGCCCTTCTTTTTCGAATTTTCTATCATCGTTATATACCTAAGTTTGACCTATTGAGATGTTGAAACGTTTCTTTTTTACAAATTTCTTAGTAAAAATATTGAATGCCTTACATTCTAAGTTTCAACGAGCTGCCGAGGGTGAAATCCCGCCTGTTAATGGCCCAGTTCAATATCAAAGGCAAACAGTTGCCTCGTTAATTGCAAAATTCCAAAGTTCTGCTTTCTATAAATGCCTCATTCAAAATTATCGCAATTAAAATAAAGTTCTCAAGTTTGAGCTAAAAAAACAACCAAGAAAACAAAAAAAAAATGTTTGTTTGCTCAAAACGCAGCGTGGAGATAACGACCCACCAAAAAAAGGACCAACAACTTTGACTGCAACCGCCACCTTTCCTCGCGAAACGATGAGATTCGAAGATGAGGCTTTTTGAATAGAACGAAAAACCTGCCACTTGACTCGGGACTAAAAGTTCCCTTAGCAATTTAGCGAAAAACTAATTCTCTGGGCGAAATTTTGTGCAACTCCTGATTTATTTTGCACAAAATTTATTCGCTTGACAGTAAAAATGATTTATTTTAATGAATGTTACGGCCATTAATGGTCTAGCTAGATCACTCCACTCCCCTTCCGTCTGTATTGTCATCATATTTTCATCCTCATCCTCAGTCTCTATGCAACATCATCATGAACTCTCTCTCTTCGCGATAGAGGTGGTTCGGTTTTCGTGTGAAGTTTGTCATTCCGCATGGGCACAAGAGTCACGACCCATCGCGCGCTGCGAGCAAATTTTTAGTGTTTCACGTTTTCCGAATGCATCATCCTTTTTTGTCGTCCCTCGAGCGGATGATGTGTAGCGGTGAATGAATGCGCCATCCTGTGGAATCCTATTATGCTGATAATGTCTATTTCGGCAAGGGGGTGTCACAAAACTCCACCAAAACACTCGCTGGAAAATTTCATGTCGCGGAAGGTGGCTTATAAGTGGCAAAATGAGGGGGATGATTTGGCTGTCGGCCGGTATGAGTGTATCCTTACGCTTGATTCGTTGGCCCAAGGGCTGACTTGGTAACAGAGTGCAAATGGGAAATAAAGCGAATTTATGTCATTCGCAAGAACAAGACTTTCGGTCTATTACACTGCAGTGCCAGAGTGCCAGCAGGGAGACAGAACATCGGGCGAGTCCTGTTTATCTGCACGGGAATTTGTGTGTTTTGTTACAAAAGTTTTGGCTGCCAAAAAGCGCGAGTCGGCGGCGTGGCGGCGGGGGTTGGTATTTGTATACATGAACTTTTCCTCCACTAGCGGGCATTTTCCGAAATTTGAGCAATTTGTTGGAAATTATTTTTTATTCTGTTGTTTTTTTGCTCCCTTTTTCGGACAGACTACTGAATGAATGAGGGAAAGACTAACTTCCGGTAAAGTCAATTTATGTACAAGAAGCGGAATCTCGCATCTGATTGAGGAATCAGACATTTATTGTAAAAGAATGTAAAAGAGGGTCATAAAAGTGAAGTGAATTATTTAAGCAATTTAAATTGTGGCGTAATTGATGAAGTAATTTTGTTTGCTTCTTTTTTTCGCTGAGCAATCAATGTAAGTCAATTGTAACAAGGTTTCTTATCCACTAGTGACAAATTTTTCCATGTATACATGTCATTAGAGTTCTCAAGAAATGTATAGAAAGGCCAAATGCTGTAAGGGCTATGTCTAACCAAGCTTTGAATTGTGTCACGTCCCTAATTATTGCTGTTCAAAGATCCTCCCTTAAAATAGGACACTTACATTTTATTAACAGTAATAGTCTTTTATGTATTCGCAATCGACGTAAGCACTCCACTTAAGTTTTATTTCTTCCAAAATTAAAAATGTCCCCGAAAGATGGCACACTCTCGAATACTTATCCTCTTCTTAAACTTTTTATTAGTGTTTTTTTTTAAGGTCAAACCCAATAAGTAACATCTTTCTAACTTTCCCAACATCCACTCCCTGCAATTGAATGTCCTTAAGGATATAAACATTTATTCAAGCACATATTCGCTGGTCATACAAGATTGTGTCCTTTGTAAAGCTGAAAACAACAAATATCTACCATGTAATTTGAATTTACGAAAAAAAAACGAATCACCCCAAAAACCAAATTCCAACAGACCTGAACTTATCCAATAATAAAGTGCTTAAAGCCAATCCCATATCCTTTTATGCTTATTATTTGAATTAAGCATATTTTATTTGGTACCATATTTCTGTCGGAATTTCGGTCCTTTCCCTTCGTTTTAAGTAGTGGAAATGCTGGAAATAGTTGTTGCACGATTGCAAGGGAGCTCATCGTCCTTTTTTCTATTTATTTTTTGTGTGTGTCTCTTTTTTTGGCGATGGCTTAGTCCTTGAAAAACACTCAAATGCGAATAAAATGCGAAAGAAGTCACAGCAACAACAAAAAATTAAAAAAAGAAAACTCTCAAAAACGAATTTACGAATTCAAAGGGAAATTGCTTTTGGTATTCCATTTAGTTTGGTATTTCTTATTTGTTGTTTTTTTTTCAGCAGATAGTGCTACAAAATGTTGTATTCTTTTTTTTGTCGTCAGGGTGGGATTTAGTAGCCAATGGATTGCTGAAAATAAAATTTTAAATTTGTGTCATGGAATTGAGAAATGTGTTTTGTGCAAGGAACTATCTTCTTATCACAGATTTTGTTTTGCAACATGATGCGGCAACATTTTATTTTTTCTGCAACGTGGCTGTTCTTGTGACCAACAAATGTTAATGTTTTTTTTCGGCTTTTAGAAAATGTTACTGCAACCTTTTCAATGTTCTATCATCATTGTTGTATTGCATTCTCAACAGTTGTTCAAACAAATATGTTTTGTTTTTAGAACTGCGCAATGCGCTTTCCAAAATTTTGCAGCGGTTGAAGCTTGCTTCTTATTATGATAGCGATATTCTTGTCCAAACGAAATTGACCTATTTTTGCATTCAACATGTTGCGGAAATTTCTATAAAATTCTTCGTATGTCATCAAAAAAATTAAAATGTTGCTTCTTGTCTAAATGCAATTCTTGGTAACTTTTTATAGCTTAACGCTGTACGTATGAATATTCAACAACTAACTTTTAATATCGACACCATTTTGCATAAGGTAAACTTGTGAGTTTCATAGGGCATATTCGCTTTTTTGTGCTAACAGCTATGGGATCAATGTGTTTAAGAACATATTGCATCAACCTCTCTCCATCTTAAGGCCTCAATACCTTGTTGTAACTTTTTTGTTCTGATTGTGTTGATAGCTTGAACATTTTTCTAACACAAGTATGTCCAGAGTTTTTCTAGCAACATGTTGTAGAACGCATTGTAACATTGTCGTTTTCGGATAACCTCGAGTTCAGTTTGTTTCTGAAAGACATCAAACCTAATTTTCTGTTATAAACAATATGTAACTACTGAAAAATGAGCTGAAAACGTGTGTATATTCTCTTTTAAGGGTTTATTTGAATATTATTGAATTAAAAGAATTTTCCGCATTGATCGCCGTCATATCAAAAACAATTTCATGCTCGGTAATCTGGTTCTGTTAATTGATAAAATATTTGCTTTGTTATTTTTTTTTTTTGTAATTGTTTGAATAATGAATATTAGCTGGCACACATGAACAAATCTACAAAAAAAAAATACAGGATAACATTATTCCCCGGAAGAAGGAGTCAAAAACCAATTGAGTTAATACTCAACCAAACAGAACCAGCACACGAACGAAGTTCTATCGTACACGAAACCGGAAACAGAAAATAAAAATAAACCTACAATCTACAAACACCACATTGGCATTCATATGGGCCATTTTTATAGAAAGCCACAATCATATTGGTGAGGAGTTTTTCGAAGAGTGCAATTTTGTGGTTAAATTGTTTGCATTTTATTTCTTTTTTGAGAATGAGTATTGCTATTGGGAACGAAAATCCAATAACAATCGATTTATGAAAGAAAAATGTTATAAATTGATTTTATTTTATTTTTTTCTGTTATTGTGGTTTCATTGGAGACGACACTGCCGACGCACACGGCTGGAAATTTGTGGTAGAACAATAATTGTTGACGGGATAAATGACATAGGTTGATTTAAATGTTTGTTTTAACTCGTTTTGGGATTTTCCTTCAATTTCAGATAATATTGTTGATTGGTCGCTGTGTGCGATCTTTATTTAATAACAAGGATTAAGAGTATTTAAATTATTTTTTTCTGTTCACAAAAAGCTTTAAAATTACATTTCTCCAAAAAGGCGTTTTCCTGGCAGTTCATTTTGACGGAATCCTCATGTTACATTGTAAATAATTTATTATCCTAAACAACATAGCAGATGTCTGTTTGCTGTGTGTATAGTCAAAAGTGCCATATATACACAAATATACAAAACAAAATTCCTTAAAACTTTAAGCCATAAGAGTCCTTTGTTAAGTTGACATGAGAAAAAAAAACAAGCATACGCCACAGTAACCCACAAATATTTTATTCAAGTTTGCTTCATATTTCTCTATTTTCCTGACTTCATTATTCTCTCGACAAATCGAATAATGTTTCAAATTATCACCATGTGACACCATAAACATTTTGATCTTTATTCTTTTCCATATGTTCTGTTTTTTTTGCAAACCCATTTTATTGCTATTCCATCCATATGGCAAAAATAAAAACCAAAAAACAAAAATTTACAACATAGGAGCAGCAGCAAATGCAAAATATATAAAAATCGAATTACTTACACGATAAACATCGCTCTTCCCGCCAAATCTAAGGCAATAAAGCACACAAGGACATAAACCAAAAAAAAAAAAATGTAGAAAAGAACGATAAAGTTGAAAATCAATAAAACGAAATTAAATTTTTCAATTTTGCAATCCAAATGTAAAATTGAGTAATAAGCTTTTTCGTTATATATTTTTCACTGTTCGTACATTTTCAAAACACAAAAATAAAAATAAAAACATTTTCAACACGCAACAAAAGAACCAAACCAACAAAACAAAGAGAATCATGTTGTAAAGTAAAAATCCTTCGAAAAGGATATTCCTCTTTTTTTATGTATGTTGAATAAAAAAAACAAGAAAAAAGGAGGAAAGGCGACGACAACACACAGAAAAGATTGTCTCTGAATTGAAATGCAAGAGAAAAAAAAACATCTCCTCTGAGCATAGATCTTTTCATTCGACATAAGCACCGGGACTTGGTGTTAGTTTTGAAGCTTTTACTTCAATAAAAAGGAGTAGAATCTCCTCTGCCTTCCCACTTCTTGCTTAAATGCTCCTCAAGGCATATATCAAAATGTGCACAGACTGAAGAGAAGCAAGAGGCGACACAGTTGTTACCAAGGACTCTTTGCTATTCTGCTGTGTTGTAGTATTATAATCTAATGCTCTTGTAGACAAGAACTTTGACGCTCTCTTTCCGCTTTCGCAAAAGTCTCGTCTTAAACCTGCACCCAGCGATTTATAACATCCTCGTTTGAATATAGGTTCGGCTATAGTCTTTCAGAGTTGTTTGTTTCCTGTCTTCGTAGTTCTCTAAGTGCTTTTTGATACGATTTTACATTTCCGATAGCAGGGTTGGACTTTGTCCCTATGGACACTGCTTTGACAAAAGATCTAAGAATGATCAAAAACTGTTTGGAACAATATGATTAAGGACGGTCAATCTTTTTTGATCTAATAGGTTTGAGACTTTTTAGGAGTTCGAGTCATAATTCCTTAAAAATTTGTATCCCTTCAATTTTTGAGTTAGTACTTCCCTGCGTTGCCTTGGAGGCACTTTGTGGTAGAATAAAAGGCAACACCATAACCTTTACTGCAACTGCGAAGGCGGATTTAAGTAGTTCATTTGAAGTTGTTTTTTTTTTCTGTTGTGTCAAAGAAACGACAAACGAAGAATAAGAAGAAAAAATCAAACAACGTTTTTCTTCTTACACAAAGAAGGAAACACGGTGCAGTGCACTGCACTGACTGAAGCTCTGCAGTTGTGTAGTTTTGACGGCAGCAAGACGAAACGGAAATTCAAGCAAACAACAAGAAAAAAAGAAGAAGAAAGAAAACCATCGTCTCCGTCGCATGAAATTCCAAAAAAGGAAGAAAGACAACCAAAAAAAAAAATACAACCCAAGAAAAGCTGACAGTTTAATTTGATTTATGTCAGCGATTTCAGTCTTTGGCGGCAGTTGTATGACCTCTGGTGGTGGTATATGGAACTCGTTGCTGATGTCCTCGACGATATTTCCCAAACAAAAATATAAGAAAATGTTGCTTTCGGAAAAAGTTTTGTGTATATGTGTCTGTTTTCCTTCATTTTTCCTTGATGTTAACTTTGTTTTCTTGATTCGTTTTTTGGTGTTGTTGTTGTTGTTTATTAGTAGGTACGTTACAATATTTCAGTGTGCTTGTAGTTAGGATCTTTATTGGAGAATGAATTGAATGGTTTTTGGTTTTTTTGCTACAATTTCTTTTGATTTGGGTTTTTTTTCTTTTATTTTAGTTTTATTTAAGCGAAAACGTTTTAAATGTATTTTACAGGTGATTTCCGATGAAGTTGTCTGCTATTGATGGTCTTGACTCTATGAGTATGCACAAAAACTGGGGAAATTAATTTAATTTTTTGGGTTTTTGTAAATTGCTCACAGCTTGAGTCATTACTTCAAAGGAAATCATCGGTATTAAAAAAATAAATTGTGAAGTAATTTTGTGCTAGTTCCGGACTAAAAATAAGACCGCGCACACTTGAAAAAGGATTTGTTAACTTTACTACAAAACTAAAGTACTCATACTTACTTAACCCGCTCCCAATCCAGGATCTCGGCCTGAGATACTGCAGCCTACCATCGACAACGGTCCGTCGCATGTACTCTCCAGTCGCAAAAACCAAGCGCTCTGGCATCCAAACTCACTTGGTCCTTGTACCGTTGGTTTATGGCTTTCTGGACTACATCCACATCTTGGTACAGCTTGGTCAGTTCACGGTTGAACTCTCTTCTCCATTCGCCATCGTCGCATTCGGGACCGAAAACCCGTCGACGAATTTTTAATCGAAAGTGCCCAGTATACCCTTTTTTACTTATCGTGCAGCATGGGTGGATTTGTTTCCCGTGCTCATACCTGCCTTGTGTACATCTGCTCCAGGACTATGTTGAAGAAATCACATGACACCGCATCTTCTTGTCTAAGCCATGCGCATGTTTTAAACAACTTGGATGAGCTGTTACCGTTTGCCATAAGCTCTTGGCGGTGGATGCTATCATAAGCAGCTTTCAAGTCGATGAAAAGATGATGGGTTCCTGGTCTTTTCTAGGATTTGCTCAGTGCGAATAATTGTTCTATCGTTGTTATGCCTGGCCCAAAGCCAAAAACAGTAACAGGCTTACAAAGGAGCCTGATGAACAATGTTTTAGAAGACGGAATAATACCAGAACGGTTTAAGGAAGCTCTACTGTTCCCTATTTACAAGAAAACTTGTAAATCAAATCCTGCGAACTGCAGTGGTATCTCGTTTCTCAACGACGCCTACAAAATTTTCATCGCGGTACTTCGACTCAAAATGTGGATCGCAATGTGGATGTCAAGAAGTAAAAAGCTTTATATACTCTTTCTAGATTTCACAGCAGCAATTGACACGGTAAACCGGGATGCCCTTATGTACAAGCCCGTAAACTTGGCATACCCCTTTAATTTGGGCAACTTATTCAGAATTTATGTCAAGACACGGAATAGGCAGTATGGAACGGAGGAAATATATCTGATTGGTTTGCATACAAAACAGGTGTCAGACAAGGCTGCGAACTTAGCCCTGATCTTGCACTTTTCATAGATGACCTGGTCTGCTCCTACCTGGTGGTATAGAATTTGCGGGTCTGCAAATTAAAGCGCTTCTTTTTGCTGACGATGTACTCACCTGAAACTCTACAGCTAATGAATAAAAGAATACAAATATCTGGGATTATTATGAACACAAAACATAAATATGGACAAACACTTGAATGAAAAGCCAACTAAGGGAAAAACTGCATTAAACGCGACTTGGAAAAATTGCTTCAACCAAAAAAACATAAGTCACAGTAGAACATATCGGATCCTTGAAACTGTAGCAGAATCAATCTTAATGAATGCTGCACAGGTTTGGAGTGGATCAGGGTACGAAACGGTTGAAAAACTTTTAAGGTTTAAAATTGATTATACTCTCACTGAAAATATTGTTCACTTATATGTTATATTTTCTCTAAATAATAAAATCAGTCGCAGTGTATTCTTAATCGAAGTCGGTCGTTTGATATTCTTCAAGCTATTTTCTTCAAAGCAATTTTTCATCAGGTTATGGGCCCGGATCACGTAACAAAGAAAAATTAGAGGTTACATAATAAAGAAAATTTAATATTTCTTTTATTCTATTTTTTTCTTGGCACGCGCTTTGAACTCTGCGAGCTTTCTTGAACTAAAAGCTTGCGAAGAAATAAATTTACTAAAGAACAATCGATTAAGGATGGAGAATAATTTTAAAATTGAACAACTCCAGACTGCAGATCAGTATTCAGTATGGAAAGTCTCCATTTTGCTCAATGCTTCTGGAATATTTGAGCATGTCGATGGTGGAAATCAGACACCGGTGAAGGCTGAATCTGAAAATCAAACTGATTTTGATAAGCGCCTTTCGGATTGGAAGAGATCTGATAGTAAGGCACAGAGGATAATTGCAACCAGCGTAGGTTCCATACCGCTGCGTCACATAGTTAATTGCAATAATGCAATGGAAATGTAGGTTAAGCTAAGGTCGGTATATGAACAGAGTACAAAGGCAAATATCCACATGTTGCTTCAGAAATTTTACGGTTTTGAAAAAGATCCGAGTGACGATGTTTCGGCACATATTTCCAAGTTGGAAAATATTGTCAGGCAATTTAGAGACATCGGTGAAGTAATTTCTGATAGTATGATCATAACATAACGAAAGTTTTGATGACACTTCCAAGTACATTTAAACATTTTTTCTGTGCATGGGAGTCAACGGCAAAAGAGTACCAAACTTTGGAAAATCTTACGTCACGGCTGGTCATGGAAGAGACACGCATGTCATCGCAGGCAGGTTCATCATCATCCGTTGCTTTATTGGCAAAGCAAAGGCCAAAGAAAAAAGGTCCAAAGTTTTCGAAGCCTGGAAAGTGTTTCTCTTGTAATGAACATGGACATTGGAAGATTGATTGTCCCAAGAAGAATGGGGAAGGAAGCAGAAGGTGGACTGGACCTAAAGCTCAGGTACGAAGGGGTGATGCGCTTATATGCAACGTTGACGTCAAAGAAAGGACTGCAAGTACAAGTGAGGTAAAGGGGGATGCCCTGATTGGTTGTGATGAGTCAACTGTAAAGGAAAGTACTATAGATGGAAATTGGTACTTGGACTCTGGTGCTAGTGACCATATGACGTGCAAGAAAGAATGGTTTGCATGCTATAAAGAGTTTTCTAATCCTGTTGGCATTAAGATAGGAAGTGGAGAAAAGATCTTTGCGCAGGGTGTTGGCGACATAAACATTCTTGCTCTTACTGGGAACATTTGGACCGAAAAACATTTATCCGACGTTCTGTATGTCCCAAAGATTTCTATGAATCTTTTCTCGCAGACAAGAGCCTTAGTCAAGAATCTGAGCTTTATTTCCGATAGTCTTCAGTGCAGGTTTGTAAAACAGGACGGATCTGTTGTTGCAGTGGGAGAACGACAAGGACAGCTATTTCGAATGTCTTTTAAGGTTCAACCACCTACATCAGCTGAAGCAAATGTTGCTAGTCAGGTACTGCCTTTAAAAACCTGGCATGAAAGGATGGGTCATCAGAATGTTGTTCAAGTTCGCAATCAGCTGAAGAAAGAAGAAATCACATTCAAATATGATAAGAATTTCTCATGTGAAAGCTGCATCTATGGGAAACAACATCGCTTGCCCTTTCCTGTAAGTAATTTTCAAGCTTCCCAACCGGGTGAACTAGTCCATGCTGACGTTTGTGGACCCATGGAGGAAAAGTCAATTGGTGGATCTCGATACTTTCTTCTGTTTAAAGACCATTATTCAAGATACAAGGTAGTGTATTTCCTAAAATCTAAATCAGAAGTGTGCTCGTATTTAGAACAATTTCTTACAAAAGTTAAAACTGAATGTAGAAATGTCGTTAGAACGCTTCGTACAGATAATGGTACAGAATTCGTGAACGAAAGTGTTCAGTCCCTTTTAATCAGACACTGTATACGACATGAAACATCAGTTCCTTACACTCCCGAGCAGAATGGCAATGTAGAACGAGAGAACCGCACCGTTGTGGAAGCCGCCAGGACCATGCTTTTTGGAAGTGGACTATCCAAAGGATTCTGGGCAGAGGCAGTTAATACAGCAGTTTTTGTACTTAACCGGACTGGAGTTAGCCCAATAAAAGGCAAGAATCCATATAATCTTTGGTGGGACAGCGATTGCAGTTCTTTTGATTTCAAGATCTTTGGAAGTGATGCGTTCATACATATACCGAAGCAAAAACGAAAAAAGTTCGACAGCAAGGCGGAGAAAGGTTTGTTCATGGGATATGCCGAAAACACCAAAGGTTATCGTATTTGGAACTCATCGTCAAGACAAATCCATATTGCTAGAGACGTCACATTTAAGGAGGATGAATTTCCGAGACAGCAAGGTGAAGATAAAGTCAGGTGTGAAGTTTTTTCATCACAAGATGTCGACTCTGATAACACAGATGATGATGGGCAAGATGCTAGTCATGATAATATCAATGGTAATTTAAACGAAAACGATAATGACGTTGTTAATGATGTGATGATACGACGGTGTTCGAGTTCTTCGTCTGCCCCCGAATTTGAACAGGCCAACTCAGAAAATGATGTTTCCGACTCTTCGAATGGCAATGATAGCGATAAGAGCAATGATTTTTCATATAGAAGTAAACTTCGGAGTGCTAAGGACTGGAAGAGTTCAGGTTGTCTTAACTTAGCTGAAAATCATGCTTTTGTTGTTCAAGGTGAGCCTACAAGCTACAAAGAAGCAGTTTCTTGTACAGATGCACTACAATGGAAAGAAGCCATGGATGAAGAAATGGAGAGTCTCCTCAAGAATCGAACTTGGGACCTGGTTCAAAGACCAACAAACAGGAAAATTATCGATAACAAATGGGTCTATAAACTGAAAAACTTGGATGCACATGGGAAACGAAAATTCAAAGCGAGATTGGTAATCCGTGGATTTACGCAAGAATATGGAGTAGACTACGTTGAAACATTTAGTCCTGTGGCAAAGTTTATATCAATTCGAACTGTTTTTGCCATCGCCGCTTGTGAAGGTTTGTCTCTTGTTCAATTTGACGTTAAAACAGCTTTTCTAAATGGAGATTTGAATGAGGACATATACATGCGACAACCCTTTGGATTCGATGATGGTTCCGGGAAGGTCTGTAAGTTACGTAAAAGCCTTTACGGCTTAAAGCAAGCTTCTCGTTGTTGGAACGAAAAATTTAGTAATGTTCTGAAGAAATTTGATTTGAGACCTTCCGAAATGGATCCTTGTGTTTTCATCGGAAACAATGTTGATAGCCGTCTTATACTGACGATTTATATAGATGACGGGCTGATAGCAGCAAAGAAGAAAGACGACGGCATGAGGTTAGTGGAATTCTTGAGAACACAATTTGAAATTACACTTTTGGATGCTGAATGGTTCTTGGGAATGCAGTTATCACGATCGTCAAATGGGGAAATTCATTAAGCCAGTTTCAACACCAGCTGAAAGAATCGGATGTGAAGAAAACTCATCTCAAAAGGCAATTAAGTTTCCGTATAGAGAGGCCGTAGGATGCCTTATGTACTTGGCAGTGGCTACTCGGCCAGACATTGCGTTTGCAGTGTGAGTTGTATCCCGATACTTGGAAGCACCAACTCAAATGCATGTGAATGCAGTCAAGAGGATTCTGAAATACATCAGTGGCACTAAAACAATGGGTATACTTTTTAGAAAGACTGACAATTTATCTTTGATATGTTTCAGTGATGCCGATTACGCTGGTGATATTGCCACGAGAAGATCTACCTCGGGATTCATTTTCAAGTTTGGAGGTGGACCTGTATCCTGGGCATCGCAGAGGCAAAAATGTGTTGCATTATCGACCACCGAGTCAGAGTACGTGGCGGCATCTCAAGCTGTTAAAGATATGGTTTGGCTTCAGCGGCTTGTTTCGGAACTTGTACCAATGAAAACGAATGGTATGGCTGAGTTGAATATGGACAACCAAGGAGCAATCCGGCTTGTTAAAAACCCTGAGTTTCATAAGCGCACGAAGCACATAGACGTACGCTATCACTTCATTCGTGAAAGATATGAGAGAGGAGATTTTATAATGAAGTTTGTTCCTTCTGAACACCAAATTGCAGATATTTTTACCAAGGCCTTAAGCAAAGATAAATTTGAAAAATTTAGAAATTTGATTGGAGTTGTTAACAGTTCATTTTAAAATTAATTTTGTTTAAATTTAAATTATTCAAAAGTGGGAGTGTTGAACATATGTAATGAATTACCTGTTGTTATTTGAATACTTTACTTTAAAATTGATTATACTCTCACTGAAAATATTGTTCACTTATGTGTTATATTTTCTCTAAATAATAAAATCAGTCGCAGTGTATTCTTAATCGAAGTCGGTCGTTTGATATTCTTCAAGCTATTTTCTTCAAAGCAATTTTTCATCAGTTTTATCTCAAAAGAGCTTTTCATCTGTCTCCAAACTCACCGAACTACATGCTTATGATTGAAACTGGACTGTATCCACTGTTTATGAAGACGCTCAAAACACAAGTGGATTATGTCCTTCGTGTCATGCAAGTGTCAGAGCATCGGCTTCCTAAAAAGGTGGCTATTCAATTGTTGCGAAGCAAAAGAGGATTTTATAAGTAATGGGAAGAACTAGCTGAAGCGTGTGGAATAATCCTAGAAATAAATCTAGATGAACCAAGTTCGTGGGGACCTCTATTATACGGTCTTATCAAACAAGTTGACCTTAGACATAGTGCAAAATATGAGGAAGATGCGGCTGGATCTCTTCACCGAATGATTTATAATCGCCTGGACTATTCACTCAAAGAAAATAATTATTTCAAACTTTTTCTTTGAGTTGAAATAGCATTTTGCCGAATTTAATTTCCGAATACCTCAACACCGTTCATTCCAGTATTTAGTAAGTCTCTTTGACCCAGCTTTAGGAACCTATTTCAATAATATAAAATTGTCTAAAATAATTGCATTAAAGGGCTAAGCCTTTCGGGATTTTTAAGAAATCAGGTTAAATCAAAACCATTTTCTTCGTTTAGATCGTTTGTCCTTCTAAGACTTCGTTTATTCACTCGAAAAACAAACCAAGACCGGATAAGCCAGGAAGGTAACCGAATTATATGTGCTTCAAATAACAATTTAAAATCACCTTGAATTCTTTATTTCACCTCATTTTCTTTGAGTCTTAAAGCCAACAAATCATTAACTTCACACCAAAGCGAATCCTCACAAAGCAACACTAATGACACAGTAGAATTATGGAATCCATTGAGAATCCTTTCATCTTTTATCTGCCATCTCTCCACAATGCTCGCATACTGAACTCAACTCACTCAAATGTCAATATGTTATCTAGATGTTGAAAATACTCAATTTCCGACACTAATCGCACTTCAAATCCGTCATAATCTTCAAAATCAATCAAACAACTTATATCCTTGGTCAGAAATAAGTGACACAAAGCAAATCGAAGTAACCGCAAGGCAAAAACCCTGAACACCAATACCACACTCTCTCGTCTCGTCTGTCAAATGTTGAACGAGTTGAGGCAAAGGACACATCCGATAGGGACGGTATGCGTTCATTTACTACCAATCGCCCTTTTGGCTTTGTTCGAGATCTCTCTCTCTTCTTCGACTAGACATTGTTTGACATTTCAAAAAAAAAAAGGGAAAAAAAGATTGAGGGATAGGAAAAATAATGTCCAGAACGAGTGTGGTGGCGGACTCGAGTAAATTCCATTCTTTTCTCCAACAATTGCTATATGAATGTTCCGAATAGAAGGGAGACAGGAGACATCTTTTCTATATACGGTGAAGCCTTAAAGCCCTGATGGCGTTTGGAAAGCCATTAAAAGTTATTTCTTCTTGTCCTGGTTTCGGATATCCTGACTGGACAATTGAACCAGTTAACCAGGGCATTACCTTTCATTGTTCGGACATTGTAGTTGGTTTCCTGTTTTTACTGGAAATTCATTTCACTTTGGGCAGCGTTCCGTACCAGTTGTTGGTCGTTGTAGTCGTCTTCTGACTAACCTATTACCTGGCCTAAATATAAGTTCAACAACAACAACAAACATTTAGAACATGCAGAGGTTATAGCAAAAGACATGCAGAAACAGAACACCTCCACCATAAAGTCTTTGTCGTTGTCCTCGTCGAAGTCGTGTCGTCGTTGGTCGTTGTGATTATGTCCCGAAACTACATGCGTCTCTGTTCGTGCCTGTGTTTATGGTTACTGCTTTGGTTTTTGTCGTGCGGTCTTGGTCTTCAATACGAAATCCAAGTACAATTTAAATATCCAAACGAAAAATTTCCCACCTTAAATGGCACAGCAGGAAATCGGAAATCCTTCTAGAGTCTCCATCTCGTTCTGCAAAATTTATATTACGGAATTTGGAAAACTGTCTCACACACTTTGTATGTATTTTTGGTAATTTAACAGAAGGTTCGACAGCTTCGTGCTTGGGTAAGGGCCAAATGAAATACCTTGCGGTTGGCCAATTTCACAGACACACATACGAGCGAACACTCGGCAAGGGGTCATTTGGTTTTCGGAAAGTGGTCGAGAGCTCAGAGTTTACTCCTCGTTTTTTTGCTCGCTTTTGGTTTATTTTCACTTCGGTCAAAAAGTTCAGTTGCAGGATAACGAAGTGTCGTCAGATGTAGTAGTTCCGTTTGAAGAAACTCTTCGAATCTGCTCATTTCGGGCACGAGGTTTGGAGTACCAGAAAAAATATTAAATTGAATTAAGGAATTTAAGGACAATTGGGGCGGAAGGAAAATATGATGAAATACAAACTTTTTTCTGATGTCTAGGAGGAAGAAGAAACAGAAATCAACTTGATGTTTGAATAAATTCTTAAGTTTATATTGATGTCTTGTTTGTACGATTTAATTTTGATTTTTTTGGAAGCATATTTTCAGTGGCTTCTTCTTAGTATTTTTTGTTGGAAAATGTTCATAAAGTTTTATTCTCTCCGTGATTGAAATGGAGGAAAAATTAACAAGCCTTAGATAAGTGGATGAAAATTTTAAGTTATCTTTCTAATGAACTCTATTTGTCTTCTCTCTTCTTGGTCAGCTTCTAGGCCATGTTTTGGAAATTGAATCAAATAAAAATGTAAATTATTCCTAATATTTTGTTTCCCTACAGCAATGGCTTCTAAGTACTAAGATCATTTTGAATTGAAATCAACTTTGCAAGTTTTTTGCTATTTCGTTCCAATCCTCAAAATATCCTTTTCTGCTTTGCACCATTCAAATCGATCGAATTACTTTCAAAGATTTTTCTAACAATCCAGAACAGGGCATCACCCTTGGTGAGACACCAAATGCTGAGAATCATGGAGAAAAAAGCATTAGAATTCTTCGTTCAAATAATTCTATATAACCAATTGCCTTTTTGGGATATCAGATCAGTCAATTTCATATTGCAAACATCGGGAAGGAAGACATCTTTGGCAGAATAGTTTGAAAGCACAGCTTCCACGGAGTTACAGCAGAAAACGGACTCCGACTAATCGACTAATCATACAGTAAAAAGAAGCACTAGGTTTAAAAGACGAAAGATCGACACAGCAACCTTGCGATCTGCGGATGGTCGAACCGCAAATCAAATCGACCATGCGTTAATCGGCGCAAGGCACGCATTCAACATCTTAAAAGTGCGCACTTTTCGAGGAGCACATGTCGACTCTGACTACTTTCTGGACTGGTAGTGGCTATGTTTAGAGCTCGATTATCAAATGATAAAAGAAAACCGCGTGGGGCCAAAGATGTTTAACATCGGTTGCCTCAGAACCCCGGAGAATGCAAGAGACTACAGTGAACGCCTGAGTGAACCTCTCCGCCGCCGTCCTACCAAATACCACAGATGTCAACACCTTGTGGAACTAGTATCGCGAAATAATTAAAAATGTCACCCAACAAAGGTTACCAGCCACCTCCGAAAAAGAACCCGCGGTATGATGATGAATGCGCGTTATTGAAAAGAGAGACGGAAAATGCACATTAACAGATGCTGCAACGGAAAATAAGAGCAGTAAGAGAAGATAACCGAACAAAAAGTAGAAATGAGAAAAAGCCCCGCGAAGGAAGAAAAGAGCATCCGTAGTTTCTCAGCTCAAATAAGATCAAGAAGAGTCACGGGCCAAGAACATCACTCGACATTTCTTGAAAAGGTCACAGCAATTAGCTTCTGGGTTCCAGAACCGGGACACAAGCTCTTCGAAACAGTGAAGGAAACCTAGACACCGAAGCACAGGGATTTGTAGACGTTTTCAAGAAGCAATACTTACGTTGCTGAATGCGCAAAGTAACGATCGAGATAATGACTAAAGAGAAGCAAGGCCGGTCAATGAAGACCCTGTCCCAGCCCAAGCACAGAAGAAGCAAGAGACCATTCCCGATGGAAGGCATCGAAAGAACATGAACAGTGTCGGTCCTAAGATAGAACCTTGAGGTATGTTAACAAAACTCGAATTAATTTTAGGAAATTACTTAATTGCCAATGGTATTTCTTTTGTTTGGACTTTAAAAAATTTTGAAAAAAAAAAAAACAAAATTACTTCAGAAGGGTTCCCAAAAATCTAAGCTCGCATTTCCACTATGTATTATGGCATTGACATCAATAACCACTTTTTTTAAATAAGAGAAAAAGCGAACTTTTCCAACGATTCTAAAAGTCTTTGTAAATTGTTGTAAGTATTACACACTTGAAGAGAAAAAGAACAAAATCTTAAAACAATATTCACAGTCGATCAATTTTTGAAATAAGAAAAATGAAATGCTTTTAAGAAAACAATTTCTTCCGCACATAAAACCCACAAATCAATTTACTTGCCCCCAAATCTGATCATAATCGAACTACGAACGGAAATCATGCGAAAGAAAGGAAACAAAAAAATCACAAAACTAAAAAATACGTTCTTTCATATTTGTATTAAAGTTATTATAGAAAAAAGAAAATCTATAAAATATTTCTCTCTCTTTCGTCCTGAATTGAAAAATTGGGCAAATACACTTCTATTTCCTGCGAGGAAATGTCACTCCTTATGCAAATCGATTTAAAGCTAGTACGTCTCCAATCGCACAAGTTGCTATACACCGAGACACAAGTAGTGCATTATAGACTATAGACAACTAAATATGAAATCCAGTCAACTGTACAGAATTCTCAACATACAAAATTTTCTGTAGAATTCGAATGAAAATGCAAGAACGAGAGTTTATAGTGTCTCCCTCTCTGTGGTTATCTACTACTACGCCGCTGCTGCTGATGCACGTTCGTCCCTGTCATTGTCCTTATACCCTTTTTTTGTCGTTTTTATTCGTTTGCCCTTATTATTATTCAATGAAACGTGAATGGAGAGAAAATTGACAATTGCCTGGACAATGGCAAAAATAGTCATCGAGTCGTCTGTCTGTTGTAGTCATCGGTCTTTCGCAAGGCTCGTATATAAGGGCCAAGCTCTTGCGGTTCTGTGGACAGAATAAAATGTCAATTGAATGTTCACAAAACTAAAAAAATATAATTGAAAAAAAAATCAAAAGATGTGAAACAAATTTTAAAAGAAAAGTTCAGATAGGAGCAGTTGGCTTTCTCATCAAAATGGGCCTTCCATTGTTTTTAAATGATCATCGGCCACGTCTGTTTTTCTTTTCTTTTGTTGATTAGAAAATCAACAATAATGAGAAATTGTCAAACAAAAGAAATTCAAGCCAAAAACATGTGTAATACTCAATTTAAGTTGAGTTCTGTTGGCATACCTCAAGGCTCAACTTTAGGACCGATACTGTTCATGTTCTTTTTATTTTTAAGTAAAATTTTACATTTTCTGATTCTTTTAGGTTTTCAATTGAAATTAATTTGAAAATCTACCACCAAAGGTGATTTAATTTTCAAGTCACGTTGTCCGTGTGCACTCGATAAAATTTTGCACAGCAGCACTGGGACGCTCTTTGATGTGGAATGAGCAGCAACGAACGTAATTATAAATTTATTCAGCATTGCAAAGGCAATTAGCTCTTCTAACGAAATTCTCACGCCTTTGTGAAGTGATTCCCCCCTTCCCCTAAGCCAAAAAATTTCCAACAACAAGACAAAGAGAGCGAGAAACATATTCAATCATTTGTCTGTTCATCCAAGCACACTGGATCCTTTCTGTTATAAAATATTATTTCATTGCCAATCAACTAATTTACAATTTAATATCAATTATGATGTATTTAATATCAAACAGCAATTTGCTTTGGCTGGCTTGCAAATTCCGTTCCGCTTCCTGCTCTCATTTGGGTTTCGGTTGCGCCAAACGAGAAGCTTATTGCAGTTCCATCATCCTTCGCTTGTTGGTGTTTATATCCTTTTGTTTAAGCGCACATCCGTTAACGACAACTCAATTAGCAGTACAATAATAAATATAAAATCTTTCGCTTCGTACTCGCACTTCTGCAGTCGAAACTTCGTCCCTTTCATGCTGCAGAACACATCCGCATCAACTTCAGCTGAAAAAAACTATACATCATCAAGGACTCTTAGTGCGTTGCTTCTGGTTCCAGGTACTTGAATGTTTAACACTCTAAACGACACGATGAAGTAATTATGGTGACTGGAAAAACTTCTGATAGTAATAAGGGGCTCCATAAGAGAGGCAAGGTTTTTTGAAGGGAGTAAAACTTTTGCCAAAGTTCAAATTGTAGAGGACTCATTTAGCAGGCACCTCTTCCTTATCAGGCAGACTCAGGTAGTGTAAAAGAGGTGATAATAAGCAAATGGCTGTTGCAATGGTGTGGAAAATTTTTGAAATTTTCATTAGCTAGGATATTGCATGGCATTTTCAGGGTCGGAGTTAGGTTTTTTTTGAAGCATGAGGGCTCCAGAATTTTTTTTTTCAAGAAATTAGTTTTGCAAAATAAGAACTAAATGTTTGGATTACTTTTCCTCAGGAAACCATTTTTTCGAGAGACAAAAACAAAACCTCCCGACGCAGGAGCTATTGAAATTTCTTTTTGGACAACAAAGAAAACCGCATGAACATTGAATTCTATACCACTTCTTTACCTCCCTTCACTTCATACGTCTACAGTTTACTCACTTATAGATTTTTGAGTGCAAAGTGCAGAAATTTGAAATTCACATTCACGGCACGCAATGACAACATAAAATAAAAGAGATGAAGCCATCAGCAATTTGCTTTTTGCTGGTTTTGCACTTCTTAAAAGGATTTTCGCATATCAGAGAGGTGTAGGGGAATTTTTATTTTGTCCGTATTTAACTTGTTTTCAATGCCCGTTGGCAGAGTCTAAAATTGACGAGTTCGTTTCTTGTTGTTCGTTGTGACTCAACTGAGCATAAAAGTTTAGAGGTTATACTTATAGCAGAAAATTTATGTCTGCAGTGATTTAATCGGTGAATTTTATTTATTTACTTATTTAACAATCTCCCAATCTACGAAAGATTGCAACCTGAGATACTGCAGCCATCCATATCGGGTACGTTCCCTCGCTCGCACTCTCCAGTCGCAAAAAACCAGCGCTCTGGCATTCGCAGTCACTTGATACGTAGGTTCGGTATTCCTTGTCGTCTCAGACCTGGTAGCTGCGATTTGAAGACTTACTTGGCTGGAGGGTTGTCGTTCATTCGCTCGATGTGGCCAAGTCAACGTAGTCGTCTTTTCTTGGTTTTCTGGACAACATCCACATCTTGGTACAGCTCGTACAGTTCGTGGCTGACCCTTGTTCTCCATTCGCCATTCGTCCGGAACCGAAAATCCGTCGAAGAATTTTTCTTTCGAAAGTGCCCAGTATCAATTCCCCTTTCTTACTTATCGTCCAACACTAAGCGCCGTACAGTAGTACTGGTAGCAGAGGTTCGCTAGGGTAATTCTTCGCCAGGTGTCATATGTAGGATTGATGTTTGTTCCAAGTTAAGTTTTAATTGCCTCGCATATATGCTGCTACCAACAGTGACGTTTTTTCCTGGGCGGTGGACAGATGTTGCTTTATTAGTTGATAGTATGTACTTTGTTTTGTCCTTTTTGACCTCAAGACCAACGAGATTCGCTGATTCTTCAATCGCTGTGAAGGCCTCAAGTACAGCTCTCTTGGATCGATCGATGATGTCTATGTCGTCCGCATAGCCTCGGAGCTGGGTGGATTTGTTGAAGATAGTGTTTTTAGAGTTCCGCAACTATGCTACCTACCTCTTCTGTGCTGGGGGCTGGGACTGGGTCTTCAAGTGAAAGCTTAAGTGTCTAATATTTTTGAGAATCTTTCTTTTTCTTTCTTTTCCAACATTTTCAAAAGTCCAAACAAAAAAACTTCAAGTCTAAACCAAGTAATTTCCTCAAATGAAGTCGAGTTTTGTTGGCATACCTCAAGGCTCGATTTTAGGACCGACACTTTTTATGTTTTTTCTATTTCATTGTAAGTTTAGGTATACATTTTCTGATTTTTTTAGTTTTTCAACCGATTTCAAAAGCACATTTAATTGATCAAGAAGCTTTAAACTTTACACAAACCCATATTTTATTTTAAGCCACTATCATGTCTCAAATAGTAATCTGTAAATCCCATAAAAACCCTCTCAATGTTATGTTTCTTTGGATACTATCTCATCCTTTTTTTGAAAGTATTGAACATTAGCAAAATACGCGATTTTCAAAATTTATCTCACCGAAAAGGGCGAAAATCCTTGAAATAAATACTATTGTTTTTTTTTCTCTCAAACTCTCCAACCGATTTGAACCCAACCAAACGTCACCAACAATACTCCATCGCCTGCAAGAATCATAATACAAACAAAACCAATGACAGCCATTATAAGCCAGCCCCTTGAAAGTCCTCAAAAATATCAGGCAACACACATCATAAAAACACGAGAATATGTACAAAATACAATAAAAAAATTCGAAGCAACACAAAAGTGTCCGTGCGTCCCGTTTTCACCGCTTTCGTCATTGTTTCTTGTTTCGAATTTGGAGACCTAGCCGAGACCGAGAGCTGAAGGGACTTATAAGGTTGACGGCATCATCATCCTTTTATTTTTGCAACAAACAGGAAATGTATCGTTGCGATATGATATGGCAAGGATTTATTATGCCTCTGTCTCCTTTTTTAGTGCGAGTGTGTTTATGACATCGGAATTTAACTGTTTTTGTAAGGATTTGGCTTTATGTGCGTTTGTTTTGTCATATCCTTGTCCAATATAACGCTACAAAAAAGGCAAAGAATTTATAGGTTACATTTTTTCCCCTGTTCGGATTGAAGATTATTACTGCAACACGGTAACGGTAAGATAAAGCAATAGCCAAGTTCATGGCGTTTACACGTGACTCGCCCTCACACGTGGTCTGAACAGCCCATTCACACCATTTCTCCTTGCCACAGCGACCGCCACCGTTGAACCACGCCGTACACCGCCCATCTTTACAGGAAGTGAATAATTCATTTTGTTTATTTGACAAAATGTCACAAGCCATAAATTATACACCCAAAAAGGAGACTGATAATGACATCACAGATGTAACAGACATCGTTCTCTGTGTTCTGTCGTTTTGTTCATGTGCTTTTGCTTGTGCTAGCAGCTCTTCATCATAATGAAAATAAAAATAAACCGAATGACGGTAAAGGACACACATTTTTTCTGCACAAATTAAATGCAATGTGAACGAACAGGCTTTATAGGGGGTGAAATTATGATCTCTTTATGGGTCCGGTTTTCTTTCTCTCTCTCTCTCTGTTTGGGTTCATTTTTGTTTTAATGGCCGCTTTGCGGAAGCGTCTCAGTGTTTTGTCTGACTGAAAGATATGGCAAGGACATCACATCGCACCAGAGATATGTGTGAACTTGGGGTACTTACACTGATGTGGAACCCTTTCTGGATTAATCGATTCAGTTGTTTATGACTTTTAGTGTGATGTGATGGCTGGGGTGAGACATATTTAATTGTTGTGTTGGATAGTGGCTCGTAAGTTTTATATCCTTGAGACGATTCTTTTTATTTTTTGGGGTCAAATGGGTGGACTGTTTTGAAGTGCTTTTTCCGTCATAAATTGTTAAATTCAAGAAAATATCGAATGTCATTTAAGAATTGCAGAGAAAGCAGTTTTCCCATTTGGAGTTCGAAGGTTCTACCTTAAATTTGCAGAGCTTGCAATCAAATTCTCCTTTTCAGTTACTTCAGGCGCCAATTCAAAGAATTTCAAACAGCACCAAAACTATGAAAACACCCTCCGGCACTACACTCTGCTCTCCACTAGGAACAATTATTTGCAATCAAAATTCTATTCTAACAAACTTTTCCACTAAAACCTTCTTTTCGGTCTTATCTCTCCATTAAACTCAGTTTTATGTTTTTTTTTTCTATCTTAAAATATCAAAACTAAACTTTTCCCAACTTAGTTAAAGGTTGCAAAATCTTAATTCAATAGAAACCCATTTACAAATGCAAAGCTTTCACAAAAAAAAGCCTTTCTATGTTTCCCAACGAGTTTTTGAGTTTTTAACAAAACTCCTCTCATCGTTTTCTTTTAACTAAGAACAAAAAGAATCCAACAATTTACTGTCTCCTTGCTTAAACAACTCTCGACAAGATTAAAACTCTCAAGAATTGTGTTGCAAGAACAAATAAAAAACCAAAACAAGAATCTCAAAACCACCAACAACCAGACTCAGCCTCTCTAGACCCAGTCTTAAAATTACTTAAGCACAAACTATAAGCACACACACACCCACAACAGACAGTAACAACAACGAGGAAAAAGTCAAGGAACGAAAAACAGAAATTCAGGATTTCTATATCGCGCACTATTGTCTGGTAACAAAAACTTTACTTCGCGCAAAAAAGCTACATAAATATTTAACGCTTTTAATTGTAGTCCGTAATGGCTTTCAAACACCCCATTCTCCCTTACCCTTACCCATACAAGAACCATAACAATAGCACAAAACTTGTTCCGAAAAATTCACTCCATACCGCGACAAGGAATCTTCGGCATCGTTTCTTTCATTCATATCCATCGTTGCACAGAGAAAAGTTTCACCTAACCTAAAACAAACGGCCACGCCCCCTCCCCCTTGTGTTCGCACAAAATTTTAAAAACTTTAAATAATGTTCAAACATAATAAAATGCAAAATTATGCTTGGAGTGCACCCATTCGCTTTGCAACATTCAAACGAAAACCCACACGAAAAAAGTTGCACCGTGTAAACGCGCTGTCAAAAAGTCCATTTATGCAATGCAACGATTCGGTTCTGTAAAGTAATAAATTTACACTGAAGTATCAAAGTTTTTGGCAAGATTCTACAAGTTGTAACAATTTCCAAACATCGTTTCATCGATTAGGGTATATGAACCCGGCAACCAGAAGTTTTGTTTGGACAAAAAAATTATATTCTAACGATTCGACCGAGAATCTTCAACATGGAGGTAATTTGTTTGACAGATACTGCTGATGGGGATGTGACACTGACTCTGGCGGTTGACAGAGAGTAGAACGGGATGTGTTCGTGAAGTCGAAACTTCAAAAGAGCAGTTAGACAACTTTTTCGTTTCGTTGGTGTGGTTTTTGTTCTTTTTTTCGATTTTGTTCTTTTTTTTTGTTTTTATGAAATTTAATAACGAAAGTTTTTCCTTTTGAAATAGATTCATCGTTATCGTTGGCATTGTCACTTTCTTGTGAGATTGGCGACAACACAACGTGAATGAAAGGAGAATGATGTCTTTTGTTTTTTTTTCTCTTTTTTTCGGTTGGTTTGGTTGACTTTTGTGCCTTTTGAAGTGACATCTGTTGGACTGTAATAAAAGTTACAAACGCATTATTGCTCTTTTTTGTGACATTCTTCCGCTTGTTGTTACTGGTGCTTATTTTATGGAACTTGAGATTTTATTGTGTGTTTTTTCTTGCGTTAAACATTAGCGCTAAGTTTCAATATAAATATTGCGACCCTTTAAAAGTTTTTCCCATCTTAAACGGGGGCTCAATTTTTGACAATTGATATTTATTTTTGTGATTTTATATGAATTCCTTTGAAGTGACATTTTATTATCTTGGATGGATGGCTCCCATGGGATTGCTTCATTTAAAAAATAACTTTTAGGTTAGGGTTTTTTTGGTGAGGGAAGAAAACTTTTTCTTGAGTTGCTGATGACCCTTAGATTGTTTCCTGATGTCCTTAACATAATTATAAAGTTCACTGAGCATCTTAAACGAAGTAAAGGAGGTGGGGAAGAGAAAATAAATCGGGAGAAAACATATTTTTAGACAAAGAAAAATTATTTTTAGACTACATCGATTCGGACCACTATCAAGGTAGCCAAGGTACGAAAGCGGATATCCAGATCAAGGCCAACATGTGAAAACGCTTAAAGAAAATTCGACGTCTAACAAAAAAATTCGAATGCAAAACAATGCTCTGGCCCGTACAGTCTTTGAATCCAACCCAAAAGGACGTCGCAGAAGAGGAAGACCGCGACTCAAGTGGAGCACACAGGTGGTAGAAGACCTGAACCAACTAGGTATGCGAAACTGCTGTTATCTAGTTGGCTGGAGACGTTTATTGGATGAGGCCATGATCCGACTTGGACTGTAGCGCCAACATAAGTAATTATGTAAGTATTACTTTCTATTCAATTTTTATTACTATACCACTTTCCATTTGTAAATGCTTCGTTCTCCATGATTCTCATGCAATTGAGTTACCTAAAAAAGTGTATTAGGTATATTGGACAGTAAATTTAATTGATCAGTTCTTACTTTTAGAATGAAATTGTTCATTTAAGGAGTTGAGATTTTCAACCTGACCCATAGTTCCTTTTCCTAAAGGTCCTATACCAGACGAAAATTTTGAAGCATTTGCCTATTGAAAAATTTTTACGTTCAAAACATTTTTTGGTAATACGATTGATAGGTAAAAACATACGTTTTTGCATGTTCAAGAAATTGAATTAACAACATTTTTTTATACACTTATTGCCAGTGCAGACATTAGTGCCTACTTTCTACAAAAAAACTTGAGTACGACTGCTGTCTTTGTTCGTCATCGTCAGCCACAAGAGCTAGGTACTCATATAGTTCAGTTCCTACTTCCTACTTCTTTTCTTTTTTTTTTTGCCTTTCCCAAATCCTTCATATTGTTTTATAGTCTTATTCTTCATCTTCAGCCTCATTTTGTTGAGCTTTTGTCGTCTTTGCTGATTTTAAGTCCCCATCCTGTTTATTTGACGGGAGGTTAATTTCTCATAATAATGTCGGTCACGTATGTCAAATAAAGTAAAAAGTTTACTCTAAGGAAGCAAAGTCCTCAATGGTTGTTCGTGTTTCTCTTTTCCTTCTATCTGCGATGCTGTATATCGGCTGCAGTGCAGAACTCCTGTTGTCCTGATGTCGGCTTTGGGATTTTCGTTATGAGTTCTGTATTTTTTTTGTCTTTGGAATGTGACTTGTATTAGCTTAACTTCGTTAGGGGAATTTATTGGCCTTGTTAATATTTTCTATGAAAAGTTTTAAGGCGTTTTTTTTCCTCTTAAATCCCTATCTCTAAAGTATAAGCCAAGTCCTTAGAAACAAAGGCACAAGTTTGTGTTTCTTTTTTTTCAAAATTGTAAGCTTGACCTGTTTTAAACCTACTCATGGCCACCGAATAGCTACGCACTCCTATTCGACCCATCAAGCTACTTCCTGTTCCTGTTGTCATAAGAAGGACCTTCCTTTTTGCATATACAATCATCATCCGTTTTATCCTTGGGACAAAACGTTTCACCCAGTCCTGAGTCTGTCTGTATGGCACGTTTATTTAATATTCACGTCATGATTAAATGAGGTGAAAAAGATTTGGCATGCGGCTGGCAGGCTCGTCAGACAAAAAAAAAGTAAAGAAAACAAAACGAAAAAATGTTGATATAAAAAGGAGCAGAGAACTTTTGGAGAATGTTAATATTGTTTGCTGGAATACGAATGGTATTTACATAAATATTGAATTATTATTGCCACATTATGGAATATTCATTATGTGATGCCGAGTTTATCTGGAAAATCATGAATAGAAGAAATAAAAAAGCAGAAACAGTTGCAGACAGGGAGAATCTCTTACTTCGTTGTCATTCATTTATTCTTTTGATAACTTTGGTAGGAATAAAAGGAATTTTGTCATTTGAATTGTGAATTGGGAGAATTTTTTGTATATAAATATTAAGACTAAATTAGACGTGCGACGAGGTGATGCGTGGTGGCATGGTAGTAACCTAATTTAAAATGTCTTTCAAGAACAGCAAGGAGGCAGTGCTTTACGAGGAGAGATGTGAACTTATTTTTAGTCCTGCAAGGTTATATGTAACAAAATTTTGAACAAATTACGAGTTCTAAACGCTTTCAGCTTGGGGAGAAGGGATGAAGATTGTTACTGAAAGAAGTGTGGAAGAAAGATTTTGAACACTTACCATAAAGGAATAAATACATATGAATTCAATCACAAAGGACGATGCAAAAATCGGGAAGGAAGACATCTTTGGCAGATTAGTTGGAAAGCACAACCTCCACGAAGTTACAACTTCCGACTAATCGACTTTGCTGCAGCTCGGAATACGGTGATAAGAAGCACTAGGTTCCCAAGAAGAAAGATCTACACAGCAATCTGGCGATCTCCGGATGGTCGAACCACCAATCAAATCGACCATGTGCTAATCGGCGCAAGGCACGCATACAACATCTTGAAGGTGCGCACTTTTTGCGGAGCAAAATTACGACTCTGACCACTTTCTGGTAGTGGCCAAGTTTAAAGCTCGACTATCAAATCCCCCCAAAAAAAAAAACACGCACGACCTTAAGAAAGAAGTTCAACACTGGTTGCCTTAGCACCCCGGAGAATGCCAGAGATGACAGTGAGCGCCTGAGTAAGTGACTTCCCAAATACCACAGATGTCAACACCTTGAGGCACCGAGCGCGCGGTTTAAACCGTTCGGCAACACAATAATCGGCACGTACCAGTGTGGTCAGGCAGAACAACGATAGATCAAATTTTCACACTGAGGCAAATCCTGGAAAAGACTAATGAATTTTAAGTCAAAATCCACTATCTTTTCATCAAATTCAAATCTGCTTATGATAGCATCCATCGCCAAGAGCTTATGATGGCGATGTCTGAATTCGGGATCCAGAACAAACTGATCAAGCTGTGCCGCATAACTCTTAACAATATGCAATGCAGTTTGCTAATGGGTAACAGCTTATCTGAGTTGTTTCAAACCTGCGTCGGGTTTTGATCAGGAGATGCGCTCTCATGTGATTTCTTTAACAAAGTCCTGAAGCAGGACAGATGTGAGCACGGAAAACACTATCTTCAACAAAACTACCGAGCTCCTAGGCTTATGCGGACGACATAGACATCATCGGTAGATCCAAGAGATCTGTGCTTGAGGCCTTCACAGCGATTGAAGAACCAGCGAAACTCGTTGGTCCTGAAGTGAATGAGGACAAGACAAAGTACATGCTATCAACAAACAAAACAACATCTGTCCACCGCCTAGGACAAAACGTCACTGTTGGTAGCAGAAATTTCGAGGTAGTTAAGGAACAAATATCAAACCCACAAACGACACCTTAGTGTAGATCCGACGAAGAATTACCCTATTGAACTGCTACTACTTCGGTTTGGCAAAACAACTGGGTTGATAACTCCTCGCTCGAAAGACAAAGTATCTGCTGTACAAAACCTTGATTTCACCAGTCCTACTCTACGGCGCAGAGTGTTGGACGATAAATAAAAAAGGGGAATTTATACTGCGACGATGGTGAATGAAGAGGAAGGTTCAACCGCGAACTGTACGAGCTGTACGAAGATCTGGATGTAGTCCAGAAAGCCAAGAAAAGCCGATTACATTGATTCGGCCACATCAAGCGAATGGACAACACCGCTCCAGCCAGGAAAGTCTTCTCATCGCAGCCCTCAGGTTGAAGACGTCAAGGAAGACCTACGGTACAAGGACCAAGTGACTGCGGATGCCAGAGCGCTTGGTTTTAGGGACTGGAAAGTGCATGCGAGGAACCGTACCCGATGGAAGCCTGCAGTGTCTCAGGCTGAGATCCTTCATGGATTGGGAGCAGGTTAAGTAAGTAAGTATAGATAATTTGGTTATTTCTTGTTTCCAATTAAATTTCCCAAAGTTCTTCTTGCTAATAGGCACTTCAAAAACTTAGTTAAAACTCAAAATCTTGAAAACTTAACTTTTACCAAAAAAACGAGATCTTATATCTCAGAAATAAGGTTGACAACGGCAAAGTAAAAATAAGTCGAAAGACAAAAATAAGAACAAAGTCCTTGTACGGAATGTCAAGCAGTGAAATTCTTTGTTTTGTTCTTCTATAAGTTTGTTTAAGAAGCTCGACTGCTTCATCGTTCTACTTTCTTCTTAATTTTTCTTCCCCCTTTCAAAGCCTCTTTCCTGAATCTTCTATCTTCAGCAAACGGCAACATACGTGATTCGTTACGTGGGTTGAAGAAAATCAAGCATATTTTTAGCCTATGAATGAGGAATAGGAGCAAAAAATTGTATTTTCCTTCATTCCTCCTTTCATTATTATTTTTTGTTGTTGAAGAATTCCCATTTTGGAAGACATAGGAACGAGTTTATATTAGTTTAGATTTATTTATTTATTTTCTTTTTTTTGTGTCGTTGTTGTCTTGTCAGCCTTGCCGTTGTCGTCCGTCGTCGTTATCTCTGCACGAGGTATTTGTCATTTGGGTTCCATGGTTGCCACCCAATCATCGTTCTTCCTATTGAGTAATGAAAGTCTAATAATAAAAAAAAGAGGGACCATATGTAGGAGTGTCACAAGTACCTGTCAATCAAAAAGACCTTTAACATGCTCAAACATCATACAATAGAAGAAGGATACCAACAGTATTTTTGTTTTTCCTTGGAATGTCCTGCAGAGGGGTTGGTTGGATTTTGAGAACAAATACTTCCTATTGGATATTGGTGGATGGGTAATTTGGGGGATCTTAAGAGAAGGGATAAGTATTTCTTTTCTAGAAGTAAGATTAAAGAAAGATGTAGTTCAATAAGTACTTCCTGTAGATCTTTCAAGTTCTCGTCAAAATTCTGACGAAGGTACTTTAACATTTCCTTTCAATTTTCAAGTGAAGATTCGAAACACTTTGACACGAAAGTACCCCAACTGTGGGATAAATTATTCAGAACATCAAAAGAAGTTGAAACAGGAAATCGGTAGCTCATTTTTCCTCGTAATTAAAGGTTCATGCCGATTGGCAAGGCCCTTAACACTTGTCAATTTCATGAGTCCACTTTCAAGTTTAGAGTTCAACTGCTCAAATCAGCGGTCAACCATAATTTTCCCATTTCAATTCCTGCAAAATTTCAATCCAGCAAATTCTCTAGAGATTTTCAACAAACTTTAAACTTTGAAAAACCAACTTCGCTTCGTTACATAGTTGAAGCAAAAAACAACAATTGAAACGACCCTTGACTTTTATTCGACTTAAAACTTTCCAAAAAAAAAATAAAAACATTGTTGTCCATGTCCAGTCCAGTGCCAAAAAAAGCATGGAATTTCCACCTCTGATCTCGTCAACCTGGACCAATGAATCCTTGTTATTAAATAACATCGACAAATCGTTTTCATATCTTTAACAACACCCGAGAGCGAAAATCGCCCCAGAGCAGAGGACCGTTTTTCATTTTTTGTTTTCTGCTCAAACTATCGACAGAAAACCAAAAAAACTGCAACATATATCAACTTCGTCGTTTCCTGTTTCCTCCCATGAAATTTCTGTGTAGAAAGTAGAAAACGACACCATCCCCGACCCATTTGTGGTTGTGGCTTAAAATTTATTACCATTGCATTTGGACTTGGCGCGGTTTAACTCCACTTTGCCATTCGAACTCCCCAACCACAAGCCATTCGACTATAACGCGACGAACCGTTTGAGCCTTAATCGATTTCAAATTTTGATAAGACTGCCGGCCGTTCATAGAATGGCATTGCCATGTATATTTTCGCAAACTCGGAATTGCAACATAAATCAAGAAAAATTTTGCGAAAATCCACTTCGAGTCGATGGCAAAGAGGTTCTAACAGCCACCATTGTCCAATCCTCTTTAGCTGACCGAAATATCCCTTTTTTCTTATTCAAGTTGCTGGGGCAGCACAGAGCAGTGTTCTCTAGACGGATGATTGGGCTTTTTTTTTTTGCTGCTATTCAGGGTTTCTAGGCAAATAACAATTCTCCACCATCGCGCTAGCTCAAACAACGTCGAACAGTGCAAGTGCTCCAGAACGGTTTGGTTTTTGGAAACAAATAAATTTATCATACAGGGTGTGTCAAGTTCGAAATAAAATTGGGTCATGTAGAGTGAGTGGAAAATAATCCTCCGGCTCGTTGAGTCTTCGAATCCAACCCGGAAGGACGTCGCAGAAGAGGAAGATCGCGACTCAGGTGAAGCACATACATAGGTGGTGTAGGACCTGAACCAACTTGGTGTGCGAAACTGGAGACAGCTAGTTAGTGACCGAGCTATGCTGGAGATGTTTATTGGAGGAGGCCTTGATCCGACCTTGACTGTAAGTCTACAATAAGTAAGCAAGTAAGCTTGGTTTCAGCTTAAAACACATTGCATTCACCTTGCACCAATGGATATAATGATATACACCATTGTACCCAGAACGAACTACTTTATGTGTTAGACCATTTTATATCATTTCTCTTGAGCTTCATACAAAGGTAGCGATCATAATTAAGTTAGTTATTGGTCTAAGAGATTGAGCAGATGAATATTCGAAAATTGCAGTTTATACCAATTATTTTCTTATAGCAATTTAATTTACACCAATTATTTTGTGCAAGGAAGTATTGGAAGAAACATGAATAATATGGTCTCTTCTCAAATTTATTGGTTTCTTTCTAATTTTCATTGAATTTCTGTTTTATACCAGTTTGTACCATTCAGGGAAGATGCGATTCTAGAATTCGCCCAACTTCGTTTATACCAATACAAAGTTTTGTTTGATAAGTGCTTACCGAAATGCACCTAAGACCAGTTTATACCAATCAGCTCCTACGGTTTTGCGTAGGTGTCTTACAATTAAACAGGACCACCCTGTCTTACCAGCCCAAGCAATAAACGAATGATGAAGAACTAGGTATTTTAAGTTTTTTATTCTTCCGTTCGCTTGCGGCAGAATGGGTGAGCCAACAAAACTTAATAAAATGGAAAATAATCAAACAAAAAAAATGAAAAAAAAAGAAAAAGAAAAGGGATCCTCTTTTTTCTCTGTCTACGCAATTCTGTGGTAGAAGTTTGTACTTTGCAGGAATGCAGACCACTGCACCGTTACTTTTAGAAGAACTCAAAACAAACAACAAAATCAAGAGAATACCAATACAAGAAAAGAAAAAAAACATCAGAGTTGCATCATTCTTTTCCATCGAATCGAATGCCGAGAATTCCCAAGTCTCGACCATAAAACTTTACACCCTCAAGGATGGAGCAAAAGTGCTTAACACATTCGTCCATGTAATTGAGGTTATCAGTTACTTTTTTTCTGTTTTTGAGTTTTTATTTTTAAGCTTCGAGTTTTCTGGTGTCGGTTTTCCTGTCTGGGATTCGGCATTCGGTGTGTGTCTTTGCAGTCAAAAAAAAAAGAAAACTTGTATTGGTCATTGATATAACTCTAGCCCTGCGCTAACCTTATGGCAATAGCTTTAGTTGAAGCGGTTTTGTTTTAGTGCTATGTGCGGTCGGGCAAGAGATTTATAGCCTGGGAATGAGTATATCGATTGCAGTTGATCGTTTCTTATACTATCTCTGGCAGAGGAGCAAGGGTTTTATTTGATTTTTTTATTTGAATAACAACTTTTATCCCGAACTGGGGCTGATTTTTTTGTCTGTCTTGTTATTGGTCTAAAGTTGTGTCTTTGGTTTGAATTAGATCGATATCGCTCGGAGGTTAAGTTAAACGTTTATAGCCCGAACTGCAGCAGCAGATGTCAGGAAATTAATTTCGTAAGAAAAAAAAAAGCAAATTGCTTGTGGCGTTTTATTGAAATGGTAATGGCTGTGTGTTGTTCTTTTTCTCCTTTGTTATTTATGAAGGTAGTTTCTGGTGTGTGACTGATGTTTGAACAGTTTGGGGAGCAATTTAGTGCAGATTTTGATAAAATTTACGTTTTTAATGGGCTATTCCGACCATATAAGATTCATTTGCAGAGTCACTCTTATTTGGCTTTTAATTGATTGTCACAGTCTACAGAAGTGGTCTTTCCAAATCCCCAGCATTGGGCAGGCATCGTGGTACACGGCGTTCCGGTCTGGAAAGCCTTCAACACTGTTCCCGAGGGACGTAGAAGTAGAGGAAGACGCGTGACTCAGGTGGCGCACACAAGTGGAAGAGGACCTCAATCAAAACCACGCAAAACTGGAGACAGCTAGCTAGGGACCGAGCTGGCTGGCTGAGACTATTGAACGAGGCCCAAGCTCACAACGGACTGTAACACGCCGCCTTAAGTAAGTAAGTTCACGGTGGCGTATGAGTAACATTTTTTGCTTTGTTGAAATCCCAAAAATGTAACCCTCATTCAAGTTGAAAGCAATGTCTATATTCCTTCAACAGGAAACCCGCCTCATCCCCTCCCCTCCAACAACAGACGCTCATCTATTTCCATTTATTCTTCTTCACAAGATTGATTAATGGCACACATCGAAAGTCCTTAATTTAAGCCAATGGAATAACAAAGCACAAAAGAAGAAAAAGCTCACTAAGATTTCAATTAATGTAAAAGTTTCACATTCGAATAATTCCACCAATTAACTTTATGCTTTTACAATCTTCATTCAACATTCTTCACGCATATGTTCGAACGGGGAAAAAAGCAACTTTCATAATGTAAACAAATGTCCTTGTTTTCCCGTATTCAAGTTTTCCAAAAACGAACTTGTGTCGTCGATGTGCTTATGTTTTTGCACACTCTAACTCGAACCCCCCTTTCACATGAGCCATGACGACTAATTTCTTGCCATTAGTGTCACTTGTAAGGATAAGCTAGGGATGTAGCAACAAAGACGCCAAGAAAAACATACGGCAAACTATTGTTGACTCATTACGCGAAATGGATGTTAAATTGAAAAAGGAAGAAGGAAGTTGTGTTTACCCCCTTCTCATGTTCGATATATTCTCATTTATTTTGAATATCTGTTTGTTTATCCTTGAAGACTTTAATTTTGTCAAAGTGTTTCGATTCAAAGGAAGAATTATCCTCCAAGAAAGGTTCAAACACTAACGATTGAATGATCCTTAAGAAAAAAAAAATTACAGCCCAAAGCTGCAATTTCTCAAAGGATGTCCTTTTCGATACCTTTACATAAAATAAACCCGATCCTTGTCATTTTATTTGCTCATCCTTGTAAACGAAAAACAAATTTAACTTATAATTCTTAAGAGTGAAAAAGTTTGGTCCCTTTTTGCAATCCTTCGCCAACAATAACTTCTCATATTACTCGAGAGACACAAGAAAAAGCTAAATTTAATTTCTCGCCAAAGAAAGAAGGAGGACCAGACCAGATCCTTGCGTCCTCGCTTCGTCGACCACTAAGTTTCTTATTTCCTTGAGGGCGAGCACTGGCTTTTGGGCTAAAAGGGCATGAGAGAGAATAAAACAACTTTCCGTTCATTAAAACCAATCCAGCACTTAGTCATGGAAGGAGGACTTGCTCCTTCACTGACTATGGACGAACAAAAAAATAACAAAAACTAATTGTGTGCGGAATATTGTAAGATACACCACCACCACCGCCTCCATCGAACACACCGCAACCGCTATTGCTGTGACGGTTTGTCGTCATCGTCCTGTTGAGATTTTGTACAGTGTTGTGTTTGTGTGCCGTTGTACAATATTAATGACCATTAAAGAAGTGTGAAATTAAGCACGTCACCCTCACAAGGACCCCCATTACACCACAAAAGGCAAGCATCACTGACTAAATTTTACAAGGATATCTCTTAAGTGTTCATTAGGAGGTTTTTTTTCTTTCTATGTTCTGCGAGTTTAAGAAAAAAAAAACCACACAAAGGACGAAACGCACTTATGCACATCAAGACACTATTAGTGCTTGTTCTTTTATCTAACCTCTTAAAATACCAAAAAAACGTAAGAACAAGAAAAATAAGGACACAAAAAGCGAACAATTGGTATAATTCGCATTTTAACACAAAGGATTAAAACGCACAAAGATGCTTTTTATGTCCAATATTTTTTTTCTCTCTCGAATTTCTCAAAGTGACTCACCAAAAAAAATAATAAAAAACCATTACCGAGATTAGAGCAGCAGACGTCACTTAGTTCAGGGAAGTCCTTCTCAACCGAATTCAAAGTACAAGAAGAAGATGAACAAAAAACGTAGTATAATCACTACAAAGCGTCATCCTCTCACTTTGCCATCTCTAGGAGAACGAGAAGGAGTTGTGCCTAAAGCACTCTTCATTATTATATCAAACCATGTTCTTCAAGCTGAGGACTGGGCTGCGAAAAGAACATTTGTTTGCGTTCTTTTTTGATCCTCCCAACTATTCGGATAGGTGTGGGTGGGTGGGTGTGTGTTTCGTTTTCGTCTGCTGTGACTTAACTTTCAACCTCTTGATTCCCGCCTTCACATCTAATTTTCAAAATCTCTACAACGAAGATGTGCAATTTTATTTGAGTCATCCTTTTGGAACCGGGTGTCACTTTGCCTACAGTGCAGATGAAAAATCCTTCGACAAGGAGCGGATTCTCTTTCTATAAAAAAAAAATAAATGTTCACATCACGAAATTTGATAGTTTCAAAGTTTGACATTCCTGTTTAAGCATTCAATTGAACATTAAACAATAGAGGCCCTTATAGCCAAACTTGTGGAACTCCATTTAAGGCATTCATATTCCTGCAGTGTAGAGCGGCCACTTCGATTTGCAATCCAGCCGTTTGCTGTCTGCCAAATGGCAGCCATAGTAGGGCAAATTGAGATTCTAGATGCCGAACAGTTGTGACAAACGCTCTTAGTCTGCGTTTTATGGTAAAACAGGATTAGAGAAGATATGGCTATGATTCGAGAGAAAAAAAAATGTAGAGACAACGATTTTTCTTTTATGCAGTTTTCTCAAAGAGTGTTCAGCCATAATTTTGCAACATCAGCATGATATCCGGTTTGGCTTTAATGCATGCTCTGTGTAAGTGTTTGTGTGTGTGTTTAGACGTTTGTGGGTTGTACTCGTGCAAAGTACCAATTTGCACAATAAACTTGATGGTAGATTTGAGAGTTATGGTGTGCGATGTTTGGCGGAAGTTTCTCTTGTCAGCCGTTGAAAAATTTCTATGAAGAAGAAAATTCAAAAAGAGGCACAAATCAATATCAAGTCAAGGGATAATCCTGCATGTTGAATTTATGGTTTCTTCGTCAACCTCCAAAGAGGATCCTGTTTCTTGTCTAAGTCCTTTAGTTTGAGCTTTTCATGTGTTTAATTTTTCTATCGTTTTCGTGGTGTTAGTTGGGAGTTGTAGGATCTGGAGGCATATGCTGTTTCTTTTTCTTCACACCAAGTGATTACTTTATCTCCAAGCGGTAACCACCAGGTACTGGTGGTACAAAACTTTGATTTTACCAGTCCTACTCTTCGGCACCGAGTGTTGGACGATAAGTAAAAAATTAGAATTGAAACTGGGCATTTTTGAAAAAAAAATTCTTCGACGGATTTTCTGTCCCGCATGCGACGATGGCGAATGGAGAAGAAGGTTCAACCGCGAAATGTACGAGCTGCACTAATAGGTATTATGGTCCAGAAACCCAAGAAGAGACGACGACATTGGCTCGGCCACATCGAGCGAATGAACGACAACGCTCCAGCCAGGAAAGCCTTCTTTCGCAGCTCCCAGGATCGCGGCAACAAGGAAGACCGAGCCTTAGGTACAAGGACCAAGTGACTGCGGATGCCACAGCGCTTGGTTTTGGTGACTGGATAGTGTATGCAAGGGACCTTACCCGATGGAAGACTGCAGTATCTCAGGTTGAGATCCTTCATGGATTGGGAGCCAGTTGAGCAAGTAAATATCGTTTTCGTGTTCTTTAAAAGTCTCATTTAATAACTTCGAATTGGCCATATAGCATAGGGGTTGCAAGGAACTCATTATCCTTATCATTTAACCAATTCAAGAAATTATGCACTCTTCTTCCCAAAGTAAAATGAACAGGAAAAACAACTGCTAAAGAGCAATTCTATAATCTTGGCAATAAAAATTATCAAGAAATTAAAACAAACTCCTTCTACCCAAACAAGCTCAAGTTCATTATGTTCCCGCACTCTCACGTCCCACTTAACTGTTCTCGAAAATTTTCATAATGAACATGCGTCTTCGTGTTATTAAAAAGTACTCACGGGGCGTATAACAAGAATGAGTAAAAATTTAAGGAACCGTACCTGTGTTCGTTATGTTTATGCTCGTTAAAAGTCATTTTCACCTCCTTAATGAGCCATCATAAACGAGATAAGTGCTTCCGTTGTAAAAATTAAGGACGAACGAATTACCTGCAATTAAAACAACAAGAAGAGATTGAAAGTTATTAAAGATGAAAATGAAGTTAAAGTTTGATTCATTTAAGCATGAAGCAGAGAGTCTTAAGGACATTTTTCAACACCAAAATTCATTCATCAAAGAAAATTTAAAAAGAAACAAACAACAAATTTAATGGAAGGCACATAATCAAAGATGTCACCCGTGAAGCCATTATGGTTTAGGGAAAAATACCAGAATTTACTTCCTCTGTACATATTTGTTCTGTTAA
Source organism: Sphaerophoria taeniata (assembly GCA_943590905.1). Lineage (NCBI taxonomy): Eukaryota > Metazoa > Arthropoda > Insecta > Diptera > Syrphidae > Sphaerophoria > Sphaerophoria taeniata. Next base: position 152,602,549 of record OX016541.1, read on the forward strand.
GAATGAGAAGGTAGAGGAAGTAGAAAAAAATCCCATAAAGGAGGATTAGGTCTACGAAGGTTCCCTCTGGTGGTTGCGGGTGTAACAAATCATTCATTTGATTAAATTGCAGAAGGCTCCCCCACAATGACCAGCTATTGTTTACTCAATCCGACGTTCATCCTTGTGGTGTTGTAAAATGTCTTAAGTCCTTCCAGAGCCAACAGGCCAAAGGAAATCCTTATTCACACAATTTTTTATTTCACCTCGTCCTTCGTTGCGTTGCCAGAGTGAGACATTTTCACACCAATTGGTTTTCAATATTATTGTTCTTCCCTTTTTTTGTCTTTCTTTCTTTTGTCCTTGTAATCCTATTGCCTTGGAGTAATTTTTTTTAACCGACAGGATTCAAAGTCCGTTTGTTCAGTGTTTATCCCTTAAATTGCCACAATTTCCCTTCTTTTCTTTTGGCGGTGTCGTTGCCCAACACGAGGACCGATAAATTTACTTTTAGTTCAATTTTTATATTACAAACAGAATAAATGGAATTAAATTTTACCCAGAAGCTAGGAAACGCTCATTGGCTTCTGTTTGCTTATCATAATTCACAAGCTGGGGTCATGATGCCATACTTAAAACGAAAAGTCGGTTCAAGACAAAAAAAAAAAAGGCTTGAGGCTTCCCAAAAAAGAGAAAAAAAAATTCATATCGAAACGAGAATAAAAATGTAAGAATAGAATTTATTTGTTGAGTAATTATCCTTTTGAGGAATTTTTTGTCGGCCCACCGTCTTAGCCCCCATTTTGCCAATCCAATGAAGAATTACTTCCCCGAAATTCCTTCGTCCTATGAAGATATTTTATTATATTTCCAAGGGGCTCTTTCTCTCTTCTTAAGTCTTGTGTCGTTTTTGGCTTACGGTCATGGTTATTTTCTATTAGAAACTCCCATTTTCTTATCATGTTTTATTATATTTGCCTCGAGATGTTGAATGTTTTGGCTTAATATATCTCTTTTTTGGGTGTTTTTTATCTTGCTCGATGGGCATTTGTTCTTTTTTTTTAGATAAACGAGGGAAATGAAATAGGGATCAAAAGTTTAAGTTTTGCTCTTTTGTTTTCTTTTTGTCTTACTTTTTTTCTGTCTTGAAGTAGGCTTTTGAGTGAATTGGGGTAATACTCTTAAAGAATGTTTGCAGTTCGGGCTCATTAATTTATTTTGAAAAGGGATACTTTATGTTTATTCCTATTTTTTGTATACAATTTTTGAAGTATCGGATAGAAATATTTGGGCTGTCGCATTGTAGTAAGTGGACGTCATAGTTGATTTTTAGACCTTTTTGTCTTGAGGATGAAAGTATCGGGTTGGATTATGTGATTTATCATTTTTTATTGGGAGAAAAAATCGTGTATGTTGAAGCTTCGGTCAAAACTAATAAGTATGGTATTTTCGGGGGAACCTTAAAATTTTTCATCATACATACATAATACCTACATCAGTATTTTCGGCATAAATTATTTTACTTTGAGCAACAAAAATGTCTGAAATAAATCACAGGAATAAAAAGACGTCTGATCTGTTCTGAAGTACACAATCAAATGAATGCTGTATTTTCACTCTTCTCTCATTAGTCTACCTAACCGTTAGTCTCTCTTTTTTGTCTTACATTTTAATTCTTTCATTTTATTCTGAAATTGTTGCCACAATATTTGTATTTCGATGGATATCATTAATGGAAATGCTGTTCTGACTCTGAGGAAACGGCTGTTTTACGCTAGTAGGCTTGACGCCAGAGTTAATAGTGACGAAAAATGGAAATTTGACAAGGATGGACATATCCCAAACTTCTCAGAAAGAAAAAAAAGTTAGCATGAGAAGTGCGCGATCGAAGAGATAAAGGCAGAGTTGTGATATACAACATGAACGAGGTTCGAATTTCGAAAGTTTTATATAAAGCTAAAACAAACCAACAGGTGTTTTAAATCCCGAATCGAAGCCTGTAAACATACCATCATTGGAACATCGTAGCGGAACCAGAGTCAGTACTGAGGATATGGAAAGACCACTTTTCTAAGTTGTAAAATGGCGATGACGAGCAAAATTCCGCCAGCTATACAGAACCATTCAATTTGGGTGGAGCAGACCAATTCCAACCACCCGACATTGACGAAGTAGCGATGTCTAAACATAAGTCGAACACAGCCTCTGGAGCAGACGGCCTAGCCGCCAAACTGTACAAAGCAGCTCATTTGCAAAATTTGGTCGGAGAAAAGCATGCCCGAAGAATGGAACTCGAGCATCGTATGTACGATCCTCAAGAAAGGAGTTCCCCTGAACTGCACCAACTACAGAGATATAAGTCTCCATAATATCGCCTACAAGGTCTAGTCTGCCGTGCTATGTAAACTTTTGAAGCCTTTCGTCAACAACATGAGAGGTTCTTATCAGTGTGGCTTCAGACTAGGAAAGTCCACCATCACTATACGGCAGATCTTGGAGGAGACCTAAGAACTCCAAATCAATACCTACCACCTTTACTTCGATTTCAAGGCCGCGTATGACAGCGTCCATAGAGACGAACTATATAGAGCAATGTCTAGTTTTGGCATCACAGAAAATCTCATCCGTCTGTGTAAGATGACAATGGAAAACTCACGCTTTTCCATCATGGTCGGAAAAAAAATAACGGATGCATTTGATGTCAAAAAAGGTTTTAGACAAGGCGATGCGCTTTTATGCGATTTCTTCAACATCATTCTTGAAAAGATTGTGCACAACTCCGACGTAAACACCAGAGGCACAATCTTTCAAAAGTCTGTGCAGCTACTACGATACGTAGACGACATTGACATAATTGGAAGAACACAGCGTGATGTCAGTGGAGCGTTCATGATCCTTGAGACGGAGGCCAGGAAGTTGGGTCTAGCGGATAACGAAGGAAAGACTAAGTCAATGCTGTCAGCAAGAAATGACAACCAACATCGACGTCTTCGAGCAAACTTCAGCATAGACAGATTTAAGTTCGAGGTAGTTAAGGACTTCGTCTACCTAGGATCCGCTATAAGCTCAGACAACAACACTAGCGCTGAAATCAAACGAAGAATCACTCTTGCCAATCGCTGCTTCTTTGGACTTAGAAGGCAATTGAGTAATAAATTCCTCTCTCGAGCAACTAAAGTGTCACTGTACAAAACCCTCATCATCCCGGGCCTAATGTAAGGTGCAGAGACATGGACCGTGACAACATTGAAAACGCTTTGGGTTGCTTCGAGAGAAAAATTCTTCGAGTGATTTTTGGTGCAGTCTGCATAATGGAGACGAAGATTCAATCAAGAACTGTATGATCTGTTCAGCGACATTGACCGAGCCAGAAAAGTTAAGGTCCAAAGACTTAGATGGCTGAGTCACGTAGAGCGAATGGAAAACAATGCTCTGGCCAGTAGTGTCTTCGAATCCAACCCGGAAGTATGTCGCAGAAGAAGAAGATCGCGACTGAGGTGGAGCACACAGAAGGTATTGGACCTGAACCAACTTGGCGTGCGAAACTTGAGACTGCTAGCTAGGGATCGAGCAGGCTGGAGACGTTTCTTGGATGAGGCCCTGGTCCGACCTGGACTGTAGCGCCACCATAAGTAAGTAAGTGTTGTGACTAGGAGCCTTTGCCCTGACAAAACGACCGTTTAACATTAATCGGTTTGACTCAAGAGTTAAAATAATCTGCTATACCTATGGCCTTTAAAGTGATGAAAACTGGAAACTTGACAACGATGGGCATGTCCCAAAGAACCTCAGGTCGAAAGTTTAAAATGAGCCCTGCTAAGATTCCACATTTAAAATTTTAAAGGTTTGACCCTTTTAGCTGCATTTTTATTTGACCTTCTCTATCACCCTTCACTTAATTGAATTTGTTTCCTCATTTTTATTTGCCTTCATCATCGAAAACATTTTTTTTCTTATTTGTAGAACAGAAAGTCCTTTGAGAACTCACTCTATAATGTGTGATCCTTTTGTTACTCTTTGGTCCTATAAAAATATAATTCCAATCAATTCGATCAAACTTTCCTTGAATATAAAATTGACTCCAAAAGTTCCGAGAATTTAAGTAAACCATTCAGCTTTGGTGAATAGGTTAGCCGTTGGCAATGTGGACGTACGCCACAAATAGACAAAATGAGAGAAAAAAGAATTTCGAAAAAAAATCAAATTAAATCTCTTTGTGTCTTCAAAAAGTCCACCTACGGTTATGTACTGATATGGTTAAATATTTTAACTTTTTCCCATCAAAAAATCCTTTTTTCATGCATTAAATATTTGGCGAACTCAACGCCCACAAAATATATTAATAATTAATAAAGATCAATCGAATGTCGGGCTTCGTGGGTGTTGTTGCGGTTGCTTAAAGCCAGGATTCAATGTGTCAGACAGTACCGCTCACTAGATTGAAAATAAAGTTAAACAAAAAAGTTCAATTAATTGAAAGCATCTCAATAATAATAATAATTAATCACAAAACAATCGACGAAAGAGTCGTTTTTGACAACATTGCAAGAGATCAAAAACTTCAGAAGTTGTACCATCCATCAATCAGGGTTTTTCTTCCTGTAACACATTCCTTCATTGTTTGTCGAACAAAAAGAATGTTAATAAGTTCAATAAGGCTCCTCGAGTTAATGTACCTACATAAGACCTTAATTTGATAAAGTGTTTGAGGAAAAAGCATAATTTGAGAAATAAAGGAAGAAAAATACAAGCAAATCCATTCAAAGTCCTTAATACTCAAGAATGCCGTGCTGCTGTCGAAAAAAACCTCTCCATCGACAGTCTTCCTTAAGCGACTTTTTTGATTCTCCTTTTTATGAATGTTAAAGAAGGATTTAAATTAAAAAGAAAAAACACAAAACACAAACACAAAACGAAGAGGAATGAAAAAATCGAAAGAAAATACAAAATTAATCAAAGCCCTTCGGACCATCAATCGATTGGATGAAGAATAGAACTTCAAACGACAAATTCGAAAATCATTTGATAAATATCACATTTCAAATAGAACGCAAAAAGCAAGAGCACAATAATGTACGTTGAGTACACCTTCATCGCCTCCTTCCAAGGATTGACGACGACGAAAGTCGTCTTTTAAGGAATTTTGGAAAAAAAACAGGAACACACACTCACACATATTCTCCATTGACACTTGCTGTCGATTGAATTTCAAAGGAACAAAAGTTTACATCGTTAAATAACACTTAAGTGTTACAGAGGGCCGCATATCGCGTATATCCTTTCAATTAATATTTAATGGTATTCCTTTTTCGCTCCCCTACCCCTCAACCCCAAAAACAACTCATCGTTCCCGTCACCACACTCGCGCACAAAATAACAACTTTGAGGTCTACCACCTTGGAAGTTTCAATAGAATATACTTTTAGGCTAAAAACAACAAACTTTTTCCCCATAAGAAAGCTGATTACAACAACAAATACGAGACGCTTATTTTTAGATGAAGGTCTGTGGGTTGTACCTAGATATGTGAATGTGCTGTGTGCTCTATGGCAAACCAAAAAGACAACAAAAGAGTAGGCAATAAAATGAGGCAACCGAAAAAAAATAATATAAGAAAAGGAACATGTCCTTTGAGAAAGTTGTACTATAACCACACCATCATGCGCGGCTTTGATCCTTGAAGTTTCTCTTCCTTGGATGAGTCTTGCAAATGTTATATTAGGTCTTGTTGATTAAGCTTGACGGCGAGAAAGAGTTGAGAGGGGTTGATGGAGAAGCGGGTTTCACAATAACGCTGAAAGAACAAGCTTAATTAGGATGAAGATAATTCCGGAATGACTTTTGTGTTTTTGGCCACCACAAGAAGTAGTTAAAAGTGGAACTCACAATTTGAAAATGAAAAACAAAGTTGGAATAGGCACAAGCAGGGCCGTGCCTGATTTAAAGAACGGCTAGTGAACAATTACGTTAATGTAAGAAATGTTAAAGTTTTGTTGTGTTTGTGGTTTTGTTTTCCACAATGCTTACATAAGCTGCCAAAAAACAGCTGTTATTTAAATTTTTATTAACAACTACGGCTACGCTGGGCATTGAATTTTTCAGCTAAAACAAAGCTTGAGACTTGATGTGTGTGGACGCCAAAATTAGGCGTTTTATTATTTATCTTCTTCATCTTTATAAAAGCTGATATGCAGAGCCATGGTTAAGGATTAAGGAATAAACAAATATAGTGACAACACAGGTTAAGGAGAGCCAAGGCCTAAGTGCGGCTTACACTCTTCAACAAATCTCTCAATTTGTGTGAAGAATTGAGGGAATCTACCTACAATTTAACACCTATTCCGAAGGCCTGAGTTGAGCATCACATTTTTCTTGACAGTTTTATATTCTTGGTTGCTTGAGTTATGTCTGGTCTTCTCAATGCAAATAACCGCTGCGCCAAGGGCACAACTTTGCCTACTGTCACTCTTTCAGGCTGTTGGCGGACGACTTTCGAAGAAGAACGTCAGGTTTGTGTCTTAAAGAAGTAGCCCAAGGCACAGTGTTTCAATTTTAAGAGGCCTGGAGACTGTTACTTTGCGGATTCGTCGTGGGAAATCTGCTTAGATCAAAAGTTATGGATTTAAAGCCAATAAGTGATCGCCTGGTTGTAATCCGCATCAAGGCCACACTACGAAACATCAGTAATATGTGCACACGCCCCTACCGATGATACCGAGGAGTCTAGCAAACAGGATTTTTACGACCTCCTGGATAGAGCCTACGGAGCCTGTCCAGAGTACGACGTCAAAGTCGTACTCGGAGACTTCAATGCGAAAATGGGGAACGAAGACATTTTTCCGAATTTGTTGGAAGGCACAGCTTCCACGGAGTAACAACAGATAATGGCTTCCGACTAATCGACTTTGCTGCATCTAGGAATACGGTGATAACTAGCACTAGGTTTCCAAGACGAAAGACCAATCAAATCGACCATGTGTTAATCGGCGCAAGGCACGCATCCAACATCTTGAACGTGCGCACTTTCCGAGGAGCAAATGTCGGCTCTTTCTGGTAGTGGCTAAGTTTAGAGCTTGATTATCAAATGACAAGAAAACGGGTGCGGCCCAAAGAAACAAGTTCCGGGTTGCCTTAGCATCCCGGAGAATGCCAGAGACTACATTGAGCATCTGCGTGAGTGACTCTCCGCCGTCCGTCCTCCCAAATATCATAGATGTCAACACCTTGTGGAACCAATATCGTGAAATAATTAAAAATGTAGCCGAGGTCACCATAGATTAACATTGTTACCAACCACCACCGAAATATAGCCCGTGGTATGACGATGAATTCGCGTTATTCTAAGTCGATTATACGACTTAAAAAATTCTTCGACGGGATGATGGCGAATGGAGAAGAAGGTTCAACCGCGAACTGTACGAGCTGTACCAAGGTGTGGATTTAGTCCAGAAAGCCAAGAAAAGACGACTACATTAACTCGACCACATTGAGCGAATGGACGACAACGCTCCAGCCAAAAAAGTCTTCTCATCTCAGCCCCCAGGTTCGAGACGACAAAGAAGACCAAACATACGGTACAAGCAACAAATGACTGCGGATGCCAGAGTGCTTAGTTTTGGCGACTGGAGAGTGCATGCGAGGGATCATACCGGTAAGATGAATAAAGCAGCGAGTTTTTTTCAGTTCTTGGAGAGATAAGAAGAAGAAAAGAGAAATATGAAGTAAGCTAGAATTCATTTGTTTTGTAGAAGTCTTCTTCCGCCCTGGCAAAACCACTGCCTTAAGGTTTTTAGTCAATCCTATTCCCAAAAAGGCGAAATCTACTAGTCTTATTGCCGACTGATAACAGAACACTTCTATAGGACTGCCTCTTGCAGAAATTCAGATTCGACGAATACCTTCTTCGTTGGATAACTATGAAATTATTTCTCAGACTTTTTAGTAATCAAATCAAATTGGATGTACAAATTCACAAGTCTGACATCAACAAAAAAAATATTGGTGTGCCTCAGGGTTCCGTATTGTTTCCGATACTTTTTACTTTTATCGTTAACTAGCTGATCCCGCGAACTTCGTCCCGCCGCCCTTCAGAGCAACTCCATTTTGAAATTTTCCAGTTTTCTATTTAAAAACCAATGCACCTGCAATAATATGCAATTTTCCCTTTGCAAACCAATGAGTTTTCCCAGTTTTCCATCAGAACTTTCTATTTTCCATTCGAAAACTCATTTTGAAATTTTCCAGTTTTCCATTTGAAAACCAATGCACCTGCAATAATTTCAAAATTGTTTTCCTAAGAACCATCTACGGACTAACACGAACAAAATAAAAAAATTAGCCAAATCCGTCCAACCGTTTGTGAGTCATTCGATTATAAACGAACAGGATTTCATTTTTATATATATAGATAAACTCATGTCTGAAACTTCCGACGACAGAAAACTACAGTTCACAATGCCTCTGGACAGCATTACTTAGAATTTTATAAAAACTGTTGATTTTTCACATTAACACACTTTTTTCAAAACCAACTTTACGAAATGTCGAGTTCCTAGAAATTGACTGCAAACGGATTTATTCAATTTCCTTGTTCATTTTTATCAATCGAATCAATGTATCGCCAAATAAATGGTCTGCCAGAAAATTCCCCAAAAAACTTATTACAACAAACTATCCAATGGAATCCCAACCGAAATACATAAAAACCCATCGACAACGTGTAAACCGCAAATGAAGCGATAAGTTTTTCGTCACGTTAAATATTTTCACATCAATTATTTGCATTTTTTACAAACCTCCCTCTGTGTGTTTGTTTTGCGTCCATAACCCTTTTTTAGGTCATAATAAAAATCTCTGCTAAATAAATAAAATATGAAAAAATATTTCGTGTTTTTTCTTCTATTTTATGAACAAATAAATACACGAACGTAATTCCCACTGCAATTGCATTTATCTATTAAAAACGTGACATTCCTCGAGTTTGTTTTATTTCACAAACAGAAAAACAGAATAAAAATCTAGAAAATATGAAATCCGAACACAGCAAAAAAGGATCGTAAAAAAATACTCATCGCTGCCAATGCTCGTACCGGTCGGTCCCCAATAAGTAGAAGTAGAACAATGAAGCCCAGCAGCAAGATTGAAAACAGAACTAGAGAAGGAGAGTGCAGCAAGTCTGAGCAAATAAACATTCGTTTGGTTGTTTTTTTCGTCCTGGCAATATTGGTACTAAAAACAAGGTGAACATGGTCCATTGATATGGTATACAGAGCTCCCCAATAATCACACTAAGCTCATCGTGTTGTCGATGTTGTCCTGTCAAGTAGGAGATTCATGCAAAAATTCCAATCACGGTGATTAGTTTGCTGACCGTTTTTCATTCGGAGGTAGAATTGACAAAGAACATAAAAAAAGTACAAGGATGTGAGGATTTTTAATCCTTGGACTCTTTTAAAGGATCACGTCCGTCGTCGCGGTCGTTGTGTCGGTTGTCATGACGGTCGATTTGTTGGTCAGTCGTCAATGGTGTTGGATGATTTTTTTAAATGAAAGCACAAAGGATTTCGGTGTTAATGGTGCGATATGTGATCCAATGCGATTAATTGCAATCGAACTACTTTGCCTTAATTGTGTTGTGATTGTAATTTGGAGTGAAAGCTCTCGGACCAACAGTCTTTTATTGAATTGACGATGCTGAAAAATCATTTAATCTGTTTGGTGATGCAACTTTGTGATTTTGCTGTTTGCATTTCATTCCAATTAAAAACAAAAAGTCAATAAAAGGCGAAACTGAAACTGATACTTTTTTCTGTGATATTAAACATAAAGGCGGACCAGGCAGGCAGAGTCCAAGGCGACTAGCACTGGTATCTCTTGAACATCACGAGTAATGTTGGCTTCCAAAAATGTCCAAAGTTGTGATATCACGACTCACGTAATCTACCGCCATTTGCTTGAATTTCAGGAAGCAAATTGTCCGTTTACCTGCCGCGATAATGATTACTATTGACGGTAGCTTTCTGATTTGAACAATGATGCCACAAGCCTAAGGAACTCATCAAACAGTTGTTTTTTAATGATGAAATGGTAGCTTTAAGTACTTTTTGGGTTACTCGTTAACCCTAATACGTCATCCATCCATCATAAAGGGGCCTCACTTTTTTGTGCTGTGTATTGTCAAACTATACTTACTTAACCGGCTCCCAATCCATGAAGATCTAAGCCTGAGACACTGGAGCCTCATCAGGTACGGTCCCTTGCATGTACTCTCCAGTCGCCTGAATCAAGTGATCTGGCATCCGCAGTCACTTGGTCCTTGCACCGTAGGGTCGGTCTTCTGGGGGCTGCGATGAGAAGACTTTTTTGGCTGGAGCATTGTCGTCCATTCGCTTGATGCGGCCGTGCTAATGTAGTCATCTTTTCTGGGCTTTCTTCACTACATCCACATCTTGGTACAGCTCGTACAGTTCGCGGTTGAACCCTCTTCTCCATTTGCCATCATCCCACTACGGGACCGGAAATCCATCGCAGAATTTTCCTTTCCAAAGTGCCCAGTATCAATTTCCCTTTTTTATTTGCACTACCAGAAAGTGATCGGGATATATGCGCTTCGCAAAGTGTGTACGTTTAAGAAGTTGGATGCGTGCCTTGCGCTGATTAGCACATGGCCGATTTGATTGACGGTAAGACCATCCGGAGATCGTCAGGTTGCGGTGTAGATCTTTCGTCCGGAAACCTAGTGCTACTTATCGCCGTATAACGAGCAGCAGATCAGTCGGAAGCCGTTATCTGTTGTAACTTCGTGGAGGCTGTGCATTCCAACTAATCCGCCAAAGTTGTCTTTCTGTAGATGAAGGTAACTCTTAACCGTTTTCACAAAAGAAGCTCGAATCCAGGTATTTTTAACTTCACCAACCAAAACAATGGTGTGGCTTTTTTTAACCTTGTTTTGAGTTGAGTTGGATAAAATCTCAAATACAAAACAATTTTAATCTTTTCGTTGAAAACCGAAGCTCTTTCCTAAACCCCAAGAGCCAGATGACTGCACAATCGTCCTTCTGTTGGACGACAACTATGATGCTGCTTAACTACCTCAACGTTCTGACAAACGTCGTCGGTCTGTTTTTGGTGCTGCATTCAATATTGCCTTAGGCGGGTATGTTTCTGCGTATAAGAGTGTGACTGGCGATGGCAGTCGGTTGTCAATTATTGCAGCTATTTTAATTGTCATTTCGTTTTCATTTCCGTTGTTCCCAATGCTGAATCATACACAGAAAAACGCTTGAGTGATTAACTACCAAGGATACGAGATTACTGCGAGCGACGACGACGACGACTTACGGCTTTGGCTATAGATGACAACATTGTCCGCTGCTGGTTGGCTATAAATGGCTGTTAGCCAGCTTGTCAAAGTGGCATTTTTTCACTGTTGTCGTTAAAAGCCGATTTGAAGGATTATTGTTGTCGTTGTTTTAAAATTGCTTTGTTACGCCAACACACAAATTTGCGTTTGCTTATTTTTAGTTTAATTAAAAGCCAGGATTTAAGCTTGTATTTGATTTTCGACAAGGACAGTGTATTGTGATTATTTTGACAAGCTTAGTGGATTATAAATTTATAAAACACTGCCTCAGGTCACAAACAAACAAAAAAACAAAACAAAAACACTTTGGATCAAGGATAATCCCCTGATTCGATATTTAAGTTCCGTCATCAAACTAAGCCTTCTCTCCCTTTTCAGCATGAAGTCAGGAGAGGAAATAGATTATTTGCTGTACGTGTCGTCGTCGTCTATATAGACTCATACAAGTGTATAAATCGAAACAGGATCCTCATGCGTGTCCTGCCAATTCCTCAACATTTCCGTCGATTAATTTCATCACATTATGCTTAAAGCATTTCAACGCCATTTTCTTGTCTCGTTTTCCCAACAAAACATTCGATCTTATAACTTTGAAAGAGTCCTCGCCTCGTCTCCTGCACCGAACAGAAACACAGTAAGCAGGAGATTGAATTTAAAATACAAAAAAAAAACAACAACAACGGGTGTAGGAGAAAAAATAAAGGATTCTATTGTGTCTTCTGGAATAGAAGACTCATTAATTTTCCTGTCAGTCCCATGTCTGTCTGATTCTTTTCGAAGTAATCCTCTATTGATTTTCTTCGTCCATTCCCCTCACGTGCCCCCCTCCCAACCCCACCAACTCCACCAAAATCTTATCTCTTCTTCCATCCATAATCAAACTCGGTTGCTGTATATTAATTTGCTTGGCCCTCAAAAAAAAAATAGCTAGAAGACGAAAAAAAGAAACATCTTTGCTTTTATTTGTTTGCTTCTTCCTTCTGGGACCCCCAGGGGATTCTTTAGAAAAGCTCAACGTGTACGAGTATGTGTTTATCTTTCGAGGAAGAAAGATTAGAATTTTAAGTGAAAGACAAGAGGAAGCGAACATGATAATTTTTTTCTCCATTTTTGTTACTTATTTTGAGAAAGGATATCCAGGCGTTCAAATATTTGTCAATTTATTTGATTCAATAGCCCGCAGAGGCAATTGACAAAATGTCGCACTCAATCAGGCGGAAATCATTTTGAAATTTTCTTTTTCTTTTCTTAATTCGACGCGGTTTGAAATTTTCCATACACACAAAAACAGCATGACATAGATCCTCTTACATTGAATTGACGTTTTGTTTGCATGTCTAACGGCATGTGCGAGACAGAGGAGGCAATGATAAAATCCTTATACCACGAATAATGTCACAATAATTTGCCAAACAAATTAGTTTATTGTTTGTTTAATAAAATTTTCAGATGATGCCATTAAAAGCGCATCTTCCTCGTGTACATTTGATTCCACATAATGATAACTTTATTATCGTTTGGGTCCTTAGAAAGGATACACAGGAAGGAGGTAGTATCAAGTTTGTGGAAATTGAGCAGGAATACATAAATGGTTTGGTTCTGCATGCGACGAAGATGGCTGTTCAGGTGAGCTGCTTTGAAATTCATATGAATTGATGACATGCTTTTAAGAGACAAGATGGCAGGTGGGAGTGTGAAAGGAATCAGGACTCATCGTCATTTCTGCTTTTTCCCTTGCTGTTTGCACAGTCATCTTATATAGACGTTTGATGAAGTTAATGTGACCGTATGCACATAAAAGAAAGTTTAAGACGTAAACTCTTAGCTAATATAACTTTTGGCCTACTGAATGTAAGGCAAAGCTTTGAAGCTTTTTGAATGACTTATCCGGCTCCAATTGAGGATGTCACAACGGCAACGAGGTTCGAAAGGTGTAAAAAAAAAGGTAAAACAAACCATCAGGGGTTATACACCCCGAACCGAAGCGTATAGAGACCATCATGGAAACACGGTAGTAGAACCACAGTCATGCTGAGGATATGGAAAGACTTTTCTAAGCTGTATAAAGGCGATGACGAGCGAAATTCTGCCTGCTATTCAGAACCTTTCAATTTGGGTGAAGCAGGCCAACAATTCCACTCACCTGACATTGACGAAGTTAGGATAGCGATATCTAAAGTTAAGTCGAACAAAGCCGCTGGAGCAGAAGGCCTAGCAGCCGAACTGTACAAAGCAGCTGGTGGAGGTGATTTGGTTAGGAGTATGCACCAGCTCATCTGCAACATTTGGTAGGAGGAAAGCATGCCCGACCTCAAGAAACGCGATCCCCTGAACTGCACCAATGACTGAGGTACAAGATCTTGTCTGCCGTGCTGTGTGAACGTTAGAAGCCTTTCGTCAACAAGCTGATAGGTCCTTATCAGCGTGGCTTCAGAGTCAGACCATCGATCAAATATTGACTCTACGGCAGATCTTGGAGAAGACCCAGGAACTTCAAATCGATACCTACCACGTTTTCATCGATTTCAAGGCCGCGTATAACAGCGTCTATAGAGTACAACTATATGGAGCAATGTCTAGTTTGGCATCCCAGAAAAACTCGTCCGTCTGTGTAAGATGACAATGGAAAACTCACGTTATTCATGGTCAGAAAAAACCTGACGAACTCTTTTGATGTCAAAAAATGTTTTAGACAACGCAATGAGCTGTCATGCGATTTCTTCAACATCATTCTTGAGAAGATTTTGCAAAACTCCAACGTCAACGCCAGATGCACAATCTTTGAAAAGTCCTTCCAGCTACTAGGATACGCAGACGACACTAATTGGTAGACATAATTGGAAGAACACAGCGTGATGTAAGTGGAGCGTTCGTTAGTCTTGAGACGGAGGCCAGGAAGATGGGTCTAGCGGTTAACGAAGACAAGACACTAACTTAGTCAACAAGTTAGGACACCTAACATCGACGTCTTGGCACCAACGTCAGCATAGACAGATTTAACTTCGTAACGTTGTTGAGGACTTTGTCTACCTAAAATCCGCTAAAAGCTCAGACAATAACACCAGTGCCGAAATCAAACGAAGGATGACTCTTGCCAATGGTCGCTGCTTCTTTGGACCTAGAAGGCAATTGAGCAATAAAGTCCTCTCTCAAGCAACTAAAGTGTCACTGTACAAAATGGACCATGGACCATGACAACATCGAGAGAAAAATTCTTCGAGTGATTTGTGGTCCTGTCTGCATTAATGGAGAATGTAGACGAAGATTCAATAAAGAACTCACGAGCTGTTCAGCGACACTGACCTAGCCGAAAAGTTAAGGTCCAACGACTTAGATGGTTGGGTCGACATTAATATGAAAGTAACATGAAAGTAAGGCCTACTCATAATATGCCTTGTGATTCCACTATTGACACTGCATCGTGTGATCATAAGAACTTTAGGCTTTTGAGCCTCTAATGCAAAGTTAAAGACACCTAATGTCACCGTTTCCTCATCGTTGAAATTTGGTCACACTATCAATTTCAAAAGTTGTATTTCAATCTACATCATGTTTATTATACATCGCTACACAACATATCTCACACAAGTCCACGTCAAAGTTTTGTGTCAATAAGAACGTAAAACGCATAAAGTTACATATATGTACATACGTAAAATTGAAGTGTCTTTTACAGCGTTGGTAAGTTATGTTTAACCAAAATGTAAGGCAGAACCGCATAAAAGCATACTCTCCCTTCCATTAGTAAGAAGATATGACTTTGTGAAGCTCATGCGAATACCAAAACCAAACCCGGATGTTGTCCTTCCTCATTTCTCAACCATAACAAACTCACATATCGCCTTCATCGTTGCCTTAAATGTTGGTTTAGTAATAATAATTTTAATTAATCAGATCCTCCCGAAATCAAACACAACCACACTCCCATATCCCATTGCACATTTAGTAGAATTCCAAGATTAGCCCCAAGTGATAATAATAACTTCAACTGTAGTATGATTTGCCAAAAGATATATAGTTCATACTTCAATGCCTTTAACCGCGTCGACAACCATCAACATCGTCCATCCAAAAGCCAATCTCGAAGGGCTTGGTGTCATTTTAACTAAAATCGATTGAAATTGATTGCGGTCGAAAGACCAAAGGACTTTGTTTGGCATATACACGCACAGGGCAATCTAATACCATTAATTTGAGCGGATAAGCCTTCTTCATTTGCTGAATGCGAATGCAGCAAGTTCTAGTGTAGTGTAGCAGTTGTGTGTAGTTTATAAAGTTTCTTATGAAAGTTCTTGTTGAATTGACAGAATAGGGCAGGCCAAGGATCGATTTGAAGGGAATGTAGACGTATTATAATTGGTCATGTACAAGTTGGTTTCTATATCTACTTGCAGGACATTCTACCTTTCATTTATTATTGACTCTGTTAACAAGTTGTAAATACGTTTTTACATGTGTCTTCATTGTGAATATCCTTAAAAGGATTTCCTACACTTATATCGTGTTCCTTTATGATTTTTTTGTGGAAATTATGACAAAGCTATTATTTAACTTTTTCCTGTTAAATTTTAATTCATATAAATCGATAGGGATGAACAGACGAATTACATTATGTAACGTACAACTGTTGATTTGTGTACCTACTTTTTCAATGCGTGTGGATTGTGAGAGTCCTTGCTTTAGTCTAACAGGAAAAAAAGTGTAATATTGGGAAATTAAAGCCCATTCGTGTTGATTTTTGACCTCGAGGAATTAGGAATTGATTCGGGCAACCATTCGAGATCACTCGATTATGCACTGTTAAATTATTTGGTGGATTTCTCAAACCTACGATACGACGAATACTACTGCTCTTTTAATTTCAACAGAACTCGAATGATGATGACGACAACTTGAATGACGATGACGAGAGCTAGAATGAAAATAACTCGAATGACGATGGCGACAACTCGAATGAAGATGACGAGAACGCGAATGACAATGGCGAGAACTCGAATGATGATGACGAGAACTCGAATGCCGATGACGAGAGCTCGAATGACGATAGCAAGAACTCGAATAAAGATGATGAGAACTCGAATGAAAAGAATTCGAATGACAATGGCGACAACTGAAATGACGATGACAAAAACTCGAATGAAAAAAACTCGAATGACGATGGCGAGAACTCGAATGACGATAGCGAGAACTGGAATGACGATGACAAAAATTTGAATGAAAAGAACTCGATTGACGATGGCGAGAACTTGAATAACGATGGCGAGAACTCGAATGACGATGACGAGAACTCGAATGAAAAAAAAATTCGATGGACGATGGCGAGAACTCGCATGACTATGGCGTGAACATGAATGACGATGACGAGTACTCGAATGAAAAGAACTGGTGGAATGACGATGGCGAGAACTCGAATGATAATGACGACAACTCGAATGCCGATGACGAGAGCTCGAATGAAAAGAACTGGAATGACGATGGCGACAACTCGAATGAAGATGACGGGAACTCAAATGACTATGGCGACAACTCCAATGACGATGGCGAAAACTCGAATGACGATGACGAGTACTCGAATGAAAAGAACTCGAATGACGATGGCGAGAACTCGAATGACGATGACGAGAAATCGAATGAAAAGAACTCGAATGACGATGGCGAGAACTCGAATGACGGCAGCGAGAACTGGAATGACGATGACGAAAATTCTAATGAAAAGAACTTGACTGACGATGGCGAGAACTTGGATGACGATGGCGAGAACTCGAATGAAGATGACTCGAATGAAAAGAATTCGATGGACGATGGCGAGAACTTGTATGACGATGGAGAGAACATGAATGACGATGGCGAGAACTCGAATGACGATGATGAGAACTCGAATTAAGTGAACTCGAACACCATTTAGGCGAGAACTTGAATGACGATGACGAGAAATCGAATGAAAAAAACTTCAATGACGATAACGATAACTCGATTTCCATATTGATCATTCGGCTGATTCATTCATACATGATCATTCCGCTGATAAAATCTGAAAAAACACGCCTTATGTCCCTCCTTGAAAATTATTCATCACCATATTTCTTAACAAAAAACTCTTTCCTCTGAATATTGTCCTAAAACTCCTTGTTTCCCAATTTAAACAATTTCACTGAGTGGCCTCCGCAAACAAAATATTTAAGTGAAAGGTAATTGCATTTGCGGGAAAAACTGTTCATTTATTCTTATTTAACAACACCCCACTGAGCATTTGAGTTTTTGTCCTTAACATCACTTTATTTCAATAACTGTTATTATTACAGTCTTTGTCGTCATCATAGTCTTCATGACTCGCCCACTTTGCCTCACTATCGCATCCATCTTGTAAAGAACTCACTTTCATCATCCTGTCTTGTGTAATTTAACATTCGAACTCACTGAAGAAGAATAAGGACTTTTGCCACAAATGAAACACATCATTCTATACCTGTCTTGAAATTATGCAATAAAACCAACCGACACGACCGTCTAAGGCGCCCTCACCGACAAGGAAGGAGAAGTTCAAGGCGTAGCAAACTCGAGAGTCCATATAAAAAGCTTTATGAAATACTTCACAACTTTAAATTATATTAAGCCTTATTTCATGTAAAATTTTCTCACCCATCAAACACAAGAAGGCAGGCAGAACGCGTTGCCGTTCGTTCGGAGAATTGCTCCTTTCCCAATCCTCTCAGGAACACACACTATTATTACTCAATTACCTTTAAAACAGATCTAAAGTTAGATCCTTCGTTCGGATTCTTCTTCGTGTCTCCCTTGGACTTCTTCTCGCCATCGTCTCATCGCAGGGTCGAATAAACTTTTCAAGAGGTCGAATGTCTCACGGTAGTTGAGGTGGCAATAGTGTTGGCTGGCAATGGCAGGAAGTTAGATGGCTGTTTCGAGTCAAGTCGAGAAAATATGGCATTGCATATGAATTTCGCTATCCTTCTTCGTCCTTTGCTCTCGACAGCACAACTAGAGCAGCGCGAAAAAGACACTAAAGTGATGCTGATGGGATGGTGATTCTGTATTATAGGCACACCAGAGAGACAAACAGGATATTCGTTCGGAATATATCCGAAGCTAATGGCTGCCCTCAATGTCATTTAAGCTATTATGTAAATTTGCCAGACATTGTCCATGTCCTTGGGCGCGTACAAAGCGAGTATATGGATTTGATATGAGAACGACAATGAAGGCTACACGTGGGTATAGATTGGCGATGGCGAACCATTGGCCCGTAAACAAAATCCTGTTGATGTGAGGAAGCCAAACAGGCTTCAATAATAATGGTCTCGTCGTCGTCGTCAGATGGTGGGGAGGAACTCATAGCGAAGATGCTTTCTTGAGTTACAACCAAGGCAATCTGGCTTGATGGCTCTTCCTCATTATACTCAGACTCATCGAAGGTGGTGAGGTTTTTTCTGATTTCTATTTTTATTGAAACTTTTTCCAGGAACCGAGATTACTTTCGTCGTCAATGGTAAGTGGATTCTATTGTGAATATGAATATGAAGTTCTTTTTCTTGTTTTTGCTGTTTTCTTTAATTTTTTTCTTACAGAATCAGCAAATTCCACATATCGTCCCTTGTAATCTAGACAAGAAAAAAGGATTCAGTAAAAATAGAAACAAAAACGAAAACAAGTTGAAGACGCTGGCGCCAGGTAAAACAGTGAAATTTACACCCACCCAACCCACACACTCAATCAACTGAACACAAATAAAGAAGGGCCAGACAACTTTCAATATGAAATGTCCTTAAAATGGCGAGTACGAAAAAAGCATGAAATACAAGTTTTATTGAAGTTTTGCAGTTGCAGTTGCATCCTTTAAGGATCATAGAGAAATGTATGCTCGTAGCTCGTATGTGGAAAGTTGAATTTTCTACTTGGTGTTCGAAGGCAGGTTTTTTTAAGTGTGGTAGGTGGATTTTTAGACATCACATAGACAATCTGGCGCTGTCTAAGAAAGTTTTTTCGTAAAAGATAAATGGATATTCCTTGCGGTTTTGAAAACGCTCCCGACCCAGGAGCTGTGCTGTGGAACACCTAGCAACAGTAACCTTGTGGTAAACGGTACTATTATAAGGCTACTGCTGGAAACTATTCTCAAGAGGCCTGACTGACCCAAAAATAAGGTGCGATTGTGCGATTGTCTACAACAGTTCCATCACTTGCACCTATAATTAAATTTTCGGCTGAACCATACTGTGAATTGTAAAAACAAAGTGAAAAATTATATTGTAACAATTTTCTAATGTGTAATTGCCAAAGAAGATGTTCGAAGGGTAGACACAGTGCATTCAAGAGGACATGTAACCCCTGTCTATCAACTCCTACTCTCCACCCCTCCGCGGTGAACCCCCCTGGGTTCCAACCCCTGTGGGAAATTGTTGGGGGCAGCAAAGATAAAGAGGTCCGGGGGTATGTGTCCACTAAGGCATGCCTCCTTTTCAACAGGCGGCAGCGGAAGAACTCCCCAGATGGAATCAACGGTGGCCCTTACAGTTCAAGCCAAGATTAACTATTTAGTGAACACCTTATAGGGCTACTACGACATTTTGGCTGCCCAGAGCTATAAGGAGTGTTTTGACAAGCTCCCTGTCTTTGGAGTTAAACTAAAGACCTGGCCCTCCAGGTTGGGGGGTCATGCATTGGAGTGGCCACATAATGAACAGATAGGTCCGAACTACCGGAAACAAAATCAGGGTCTTTTTGGTTGTGAATTCGTAGACTGGACTCGGGTTTCAACTTGAGTTTCAACTAAGTGAATGAGCGCATCACGTAATCCGCATCAAGGCTAAATTCACCAACATAAGCGTCATTTGCGCTCACGCCTCCACTGAGAAAAGGATGACGAAACCAAAGAGAGGTTCTACGAGCTCCTCGACAAGACCGAGCAACGCCCTAGCTATGACATTAAAAATGTACTTGGAGATTTGAATGCTAAGCTGGGCAGAGAAGAATTCTTTGGTGGAATAATCGGACGACATAGCCTACACGACACCACCTCCAATAACGGCTTTAGGCTAATCGACTTTGCTGCTGGGCGAGACGTAATGGTAGCAAGTACGCTCGCTCGATATCCACAAGGGGAAAAGGAAATCTCCTGATCAATCAACCGTCATCCGAATTGACACTTCTCTAGCATGCAAGATGTCCGCACATTCCGGAGTCCAGTCTGCATAAATGGAGATTGGAGGCGAATATAATCAAGAACTGTACGAGCTCTTCAACGACACTGACTTAGCCAGAAAAGTTAAGGTCCAACGACTTAGATGGTTGGGTCATGAAGACCGAATGGAAAATATTGCTCCGGCATGTAATCTTCGAATCCACCCCGGAAGGACGTCGCAGAAGAGGAAAACCACGACTCAGATGGAGCACACAGGTGGTAGAGGACCTGAACTAACTTGGAGACAGCTAGTTAGGGATCGAGCTTGCTGGAGACGTTTGTTGGATGAGACCCTGGTCTGACCTCGACTGTAGCGCCACCATAAGTAAGTAAGTAAGTAAGTAAGTAAGTAAGTAAGTATGATTGCTAAAGGAAACCAAACTGAAGAGAGGAACTGCAAGAAAACAGTGTGTCGGAGGTTATTCGTGAGCAAGTACAGTGTGTTGCAGATTGCTTTTAAACCTAAGCAAGAAATTGAAATTCAGCGAGGTGGTGACTCTGTAAGGCACTCAGTAAGAGAAGTTCAAAAGCAGCCTTCAAAGTCCTTTTGTTGTTTAGCTGCATTTCAAGATAGAGAGCTTCCAAGAACAGCCCAATGTAATAGATTCAATATAAGAGGCACTTAAACTACAATAAGAAAAATCAATGTTCTCAATTCAATCAAACGCTATTATCCACACTTCATTACTCTTCTATTGCAAAATGCTTGAACAAATACTCAAGTAGAATCAAAAATTATTACAATATTCCTTTTCGACGGTACACACGACGAGCTGCCTTGCTCCCAAAAATAAAACAAAATCTCCCATTACTTTTACTACCAAAAGAATACCAAGAACTAAAATAAACTCCACTCAATTTTTTTATTGGATCAAAGGAAGCTGCACTACGTATTTATCAAGTGGTTCACTAGAAATACTTTATCATTCTATTCCACGCTCAAAATTTAATCCAAAAAACATATGTGGAAGGACAACAACTACTAAGACCGAGACTCGAAAATCCTTCCAACATACACAGACACACATGACGGTTTAATCATAACGCTGAAGTTGATGTAGAAAGATACACTCTCTCCACTCGTCTTCATCTTCATCAGACAACATTATAACCGAATAATACAAGAACAAGTGAAAGAACACATGAAATAATGAAAAATGTTCGTAAAATAATAAATTCTAATGAAGTGGATCATAAGTGGAAATAAAATGGTTTCGCCCCACTGTCTTCATCTCTCACTAGCAATTTCAGTTTAGAGAGATGAGAATGTGTAGTTCCATTTGCGGAGTTTCTCGTCTCGTTTCTTGTGTAATTTATTTCAAATTTGATATGCTCAGAGCAAGTAAGAGTACCTCGTGTTCGTCCTTTAAGCAAGGATCCTCAAAAGCTAAACTAATAAGAAAAATTCTTGCTTGTCGGCGTTAAGGCAAAAACTAACAAACGGAAGACCAACGAACTTGGTAAAGCAGTCTGCTGAGAAACAAACAGACAAGATGGTTACATCATGATTTTTGCCAACGGCTGGATTTGACATGAGAAAGAATTTAACGTAACTGAAAGCTTAATCAGATTGGTTTTATTGTTTAACAGCAATTGTTAGTTGGAAACTTAAATGACGAAAAAAGGCGCTACACCTAACAACTCCTTCTCTCATCTTCAACATGGTGAACATACTGTGCCTAATACCTTAACTGGAGCTGGACTACAAGGAGCGGTTCTTCAAATTGTTTGACACTTGGAATCCAACTATGAGCTCTTTCTCATTTATCCAAGCGCCTTTTTAACAAACGTTGCACCAAATACACCCCTGTTCATGTTGGTTAGTAACAAAACAAAATCTAAAAATATTCGATAACTTATAACACTTATGACCAAGCTCGTCTTGCTTTAAAAATATTTATGAAGGTCTTCGTTTCCGAGAACATCTCCTTGGTCCCCCTGTTATTATAAATGTTTGTTTGTAGAAGTAATAGCTGTTTGTTGTATTTGAGCATTGAGGATTTCAGAATTCCTATGAAGCAGAAAATAAAGTTTAGCTTAAAAAATGAGCCAAAAGGGGACAGCAAGAACAAACTAGGTGTCAGAGAAAATATACACTAAAATTCATGAAAAAGAATCACAAAAGACCGAAGTTGAAGCAGCCGAGACGATGAAGAAGAAAAACATCTTCAAGACTATCAAGAAAACAGCATAAGGATATCATCGATGGTAATACTTTTTTTTTGCAGGACCACAACTGCCAAGAAGGCGGTAGAGAATGTTGTAAATAATGTAAACGTTTGCCAGATGCAGGAAGTGCAGTCCTGAGAAGGAACATCATCCAAGGATGTGTGGTTTTTGTGTGTTTTCTGTTTTCTATTCGAATCCTTTTTTTCTCGATTTTCTTTTGCCATGTCATCGTTTCTCAAAGGTGCGAGGTTCAGTCAGAGAATAAGAGATAAGTAGCGCTCCCGTTCCCGTCCCGGCCACAGCTTCATTTTCCTTGTACAGGGAGAAGAGTGTACCATTTGATTTTGAACAGAAATGCTGCTGATGTTAAATTGCATCCTTACAAAATTGATCGAGCTTTAAGGGGCTCCAACAATTTTCAGGAAGCTTAACACTTCAACACGTTTTGTTAAAGAAGTTATAGCAGCGGTTGTAAGGACGAAAGAGAGCGAGAGCAAGAACAGTCTGAATCAAAATGAATGGTATCTGTTCATTTTCGAAACTTAATCCAGGTGGTTTGGTTCGGGGTGAGAGTTTGCCTTCGTAGCACCAGAATTTCGAGAGCAGAGCTGTTTAATATTGAATGTAGGTGAGGTTAGGTACGAAGTAAGAAGTTCGCTAACCGTAACTATCATCATGTCGTCGCGTCGCTTTGGTATTGGTAGTGTCTGATTGACGCTAGAATTTGTGGTTGAGAATAAAACCAGCAAATTTTGGTGGTGGTGCTTTACAGCTTCACCATAAACCGCTCAATGCAGCTGCATTTTGAGATGATGAAAGGATGCTGCTGATTACGTTCTAACACACAAAAGGATTGCTTTTAAACTTTATGGGTCTTACGAGCTGGATTCGATTATATACGTGCAGAAGAGCATTGTGCGAGGAGGAACTTACTTATAAAATATTGTGCAGTTTAGGGCTTGATGAATGAATTCTTGGGAAATTTAAGGACATGGAATGTGTGAGATTTGGAATTCTGTTAGGAAGGTTAATGAGAGACGTTTTAGGGGAAAGTCTTTAATTTAGTCTTATGTGAACATTCCTTTGAATGGAGACTTAGAGACATGAATTCTAACCTATTTGACTTTTATGCAAAGCGGAGATAATGCTTCTTTTGTAGTGAGGGAAAAGGCTTGAAAATAAAAGCGTTTCTACTTTAATTTGAGCGCTGTTTGAGTCGGATATGTACAAATTCTGTATAATGTCCTCGCCCTTAAACAGGATAACTGGCAAGAAGGGCCATAGCACCAATCCCTTCAAATGAACCACAGGTTTTGGGTTTTTGGGTTTTTGCACTGTTAGAGAGCGGTTAGTAAATAAGTGATTTAAACAACTACTCAGAACTGTTCGCTATCTCGCCCAATAGAACGATTCATTTGGATTTTCAATGTTCTCGAAAACCAATGGACCTATTGGAGCACATTTTTCCTCGCCATGTCATACGCTTTGGCAAACAATACAGTTCTTGCATGGAAAATTGTTTGAAGATTTCTAAGGAAAATGTCAAATTCTTCACTAGCTTACCCGAAAAACTTTGTTCCACAAAATTTTATGAAAAATAGTAGAAGGGATAGTGAGATCTCCTGATCAATCAATGGTCAACCAGATTGATCATATTGCGTTTGACGGAAGGCACTTGTCCAGCATTTCGAGGAGCCAACATCTACTCGGACCACTAAATCGTCGTAGCCAAAGTAAATCTACGAATATCCCGACAACCAACGGCTAAAACAATGAATTGCTGCAAGAAAATTCAACGTCGGACGGCTACAATCGCAAGCGATCGCCAGATTTTTCTCTGATAGAGTGTCAAGTAACCTTTTAAGAAGTCCTATGCCACCAACATCAAGTATCGACGACCAGTGGGCAGTGGCAAGAACGCAAGAAAGCAATTAGAGATGCCGCCTCTAATGTGCTAGGTTTCACACAGCCACCAAAACGAATCCCCTGGCTTGACGAAGAATGCAGGCAGGCCCATGCAGCCAAGCAGGAGGCATACAGAGCTTCGCTGCATAGAAGGACAAGAACTGCTCGTGAGCTCTACGATCAAAAGAGGAAAGAGAAACCCGGCTAGCTTACCCGACAAACGTCGTGCTATTATTAATTTAATAACATTTCTGCTTGATTCGTTGTCACATTCCAGAATAAATAAATATTTTACGAACAAAAAACTGGGCGCATGTATCCTTTAACAGCGATTGAACTGAAACTATTTTTTGTCATGTATTTATAAATGAACCCAAAATGAGCTTGAAATAGCAGTGTTCCTACTTACTAAATACCAAAAAATTGGAACGTGTAAATATTAAACTATAAAATATGAACTTTTTTGTTTTAGACTTGCGCATGATGTTTCTGGTGATTTTCTCTTCAATTCGATGTATTGGCAATTCAATTTGAAAAGTTTCACGAATCCCAGAAATCACGTTCATCATAACAAAATTATAAATTTTATGTTTTGAGTCAAGCACGTTTTACATTTCCTCCCATCTTTCTGCTTTCATGTTTTAAATATTTCCATCCAATATAATTGACCTTTTGTTCTACTTTTAACCTCACCAACGATATTTCATAAAAGCCAGCTCTTATCACCATCATTCGATCCTTTCCATAGCACCAATTACTAGCGTACGTATATCCTTACAAAAAATGAGAATAACCACTTCTCCTTGATTTACAAAATTACTCTGGAACCGCATTTTTTGCTGTTCTCATTTGCTATTCTTATAAGGAAATGGGAAATGTATTTTGCATTTTACACTTGACCAAAGGACCTCATCCTTGCATCTAATCGAAGAGGAGATTGAAGTTAACTAAATGTGCAATCATAACCCTGTTGCTTGTATAAAATTTTAAGTAGCTTTCAACAAAAAAAAAAAACCTAACCCTCTATAACACTTCGGGAATGAATACAGAGTATGCACACAGAGTACTCGTAGTACATCCTCTATACAAGCCAACAAACAATAGACGAGTCCTGGTTTATGTGCAAAACCAACAAAAAAAATGGCAGCAAAATGAAAAAAAAAATTATTTTGCCGTTGTTGCATCTCATGAATATTTAATTAAGTTTTACACTGGTATCGGTATCTGGGTGCAATTTGAGCAGATGAGCTTGGTATCCTCCACATCCTCATCAGCATCATCATCCCTGCATTTTGAATTTTTATGGAAATGCTTTAACATTTTTTTAAGCAAATTGGCTGTTTTGATAAGCGTGAATTTCTTTATTTTTTATTTTTTTTGGTTCTACCTTGCAGTCGTCTATAGATACAATAGAAACAGCGAGAGAGCAGTGTCTTAATTAATTGGAAGCGGTAAATTTTATCCTTGGGAATATCTCCGAGGAATTTTAAACAGTTGTAAGATGTGAATTGTGTTGTTTTTTTTTTAAACATCCTTAAAGGTTTGGCTGATACGAAGTCATGACATTTGTTTCTTTATGTTCCAAAGTGAGTGAGACAGTCTCAATGGAACTGCTATACGATGGCGATTACAATTACCTAGACATTTTTAATTTGTGTTCAAGAAAGACACAACCTTCCTCCAAAAGACTAGACACCGTTTAAGTCGGGGCATTGCTGCCATCCTCATAACGATGAACATTTAAAAGTGCAAACCCAGCTATTATCTGTTATCCTCATTATTCTGCGGTGCACCGATGCAACCAGTTCATTTAAAAGACATAAATTTTCTTACTTCTTCAATATCCCGTCACCGACAGCATTGAGTTGTCGAATTATTGGCCATATAATAATTTACGATTTCCAGCAAACTTGTGCTTCCTCTTGCTCCGGTTAACAATCATACCGGAAGCTATTTACGCTGGCAATCATCGAACTTTCACTTTGAGTACTGCCATCAAAAGAAATTTTACTTGCCATCATCGTCAGTCGTCGTTACTCACAAGCTGTAGCTCAACCAACGCATCGTCATTTGGTCATAAAACCGATATAATTATTATTAAAGGAAGGAAATCTTTTTTTCTGCTCAAGATGACATTTGTAATCAAAATCGACACATTAAATTGTGATCGTTTTTTCTATCCTAGCTTATTAGACATAGAAACGTGCCTCATGGTGAATGTGAAACAGATAGGAAATTATCTAAACGACTTGAAATCCACTTAAGTATTTCGATTTAAGGGTTTATTTGAGTTTGGGGAGTATTCTTTGTACAAAAAAAAACTATTGGAGACTTGTGGAGACTTTTGGAGAGTTGTGTAGACTTTTTAAAAAAAGCTGCTATCATTCTAGTTTGCAGTTTTGTTCCTTTTAGTTACGAAAAAACCTGAAAAAGCAACTCAAAAACTAGTGTAGACTCGTTTACACAAAAGTTAGAAGTCATATTTTTGCAGTTTCAATGTGTTTTTACACTCCAATAACAACAATTTCAAGTTTCTAGTCTTCAAAATCCTTCGCTCGTCCAAAAAACCAAACGCACATGAACGTCATCTCATAACTGCAAGCATATCATAATAATAATCTTTTTCATTGGGACGAGGGCGAACGTCAAGACAGATAAACAGAAAGGACTACGAACGAATAAAGAAAACCTCTAAAAACTATTTTCGCTTTGAAACTTTATGGACCTGGGAAAGTAATCGATTGGCAGTGTCGTGTTTCATAAACGGTTGTTAATCTGAAATTAAATGAAAGGGACTACATGTGATCCTCCAATAAATCGACGTGAGCTTGGAGCAAAGCTTTTGCCTTTTTATGTTCAGCAAGCAAAATGGCAAACTATACGACGAGGACGACAAACGAGTATGGTGACGATGACGTTCGACGATGATGTTGGTTTGTGAATCCCTTTTTGGTTTATGGTGTTCTTGCTTCTATATTCGCTGGGATTTATATGCCGAAATGAACTTTCACCTTTTTCGATTTATGAAGTTTTTGTAACCCATAACTAGTTTCTAGCAGGAAATATGGGACTCAGCCTTATATGTTATGCAACGTGATTGACATTGTAATTAAGGTGATTTAGTGAAAATTGGCTAAGAACTGGAAAAAGAGGTAACTGGAGAGTGGGTTCGTTTTGACACATTGACTTGGGATATTAGTGTTATGGAAGGTAAAATAAGTATTTGCTTGCAGTTGAGTGCATTTTATGAAGTTCTATTTGGAAGTTACTGCTTGAAAAGATTACCCATTTTTGCCGATGAAAAACACTTTGGCTATATCAAAAGTTTCGAAAACCGATGTGACCATTTGTGGTCTAGACGATATTTTCAGAAAAGCGATATTTGGGCAAGAAGACCCGCACTACAACCGTTAATCATAGAAGAAGATGAGTCCGAATTGGTCTAAGCTTAACATCACCGAAAAGACGTTATAGAGCTACATATAATGATTTATTCGTGAAAACACTCTACAGTAACGTTTACAGAGAGGCAAAAGTTCCCTGGAAGATGACTGAGGGTTTGAAATTCAAGCTTGCATGTACACACCGAATTTATTTTATTTTGCAAGATTTATTGATGATGCAGTAACAAATGCATTAAGGCTTGCTTCGAAGTAAACATATTTATTAATGTATTAAAGAGAGGGTGGGAGTATCCGCATCCAGGGGAACCCCAAAGGGGGGAGTTTCCTCACCGATGCTCTGGGTTCTTGTCACGAACGGCGTACTCTCTAAATTGAAATCAAGAAGAGTGAAAATAATAGCCTACGCTGATGATCTTGCATTACTAACGACTGACAAGTTCGTACCCACTATCAGTGAACAGACTGAATATGTGCTCTCGTTGGTAAGTAAATGGACTAAGAACTGTGGGTTGACAGTCAATGCAGCTTAAACAGAACTAGTGCTATTTACTGACAAACGCAAAATGACCGATTTTAAAGTACCTTCAATCTTCGATCGCCTTTTACTCATGCAATAGAATTTTCGGGAAAACCTTGGGACCAAACCCTAGAATTATCAGACGGATGTACTCATTAATAAATTAGACCAATACTAACCTATGGTAATCTGGTTTGGTGGAATGCTTTAGAAAAAAGCACGAACCTCACAACTTTGACAAAAGTACAAAGACTTGCGAGTATAGGCATTATAGAAGCAATGAGATACAACCCAACTGCGGAACTAGAAGTTATTCTCAATTTAATACTCCAAGATCTTTTTGTTCAAGAATCTGCGGCTAAAAGTGACTTGAGACTTAGTCTGACTAAAGTCTGGAAAAACAGTTCTATAGGACATGCTCAGATCTTTCATAAAGTTATGGGTCATAATACTACGACAGACTATAAAACACCCGAACCTGATTTTCATAAACCATTCCAGGCTGCGATTCCAAGCAGAGATGAATAGATAGATAACATACCATACTCCAGTGCGTCATCAATAGCTAACTATACTGATGGCTAAGATGGATACTGGTTTAGGGACAGGATTCTATTCTGAATCCGTCAAGTTAACCGATTCACTTAGGCTTGCAAACTACAGCAGTGTCTTCCATGTGGAGGTCCTGGCAGTGACAACAGCTGCTAAACAAGTATTAATGATGGCGATACGACCGACGGGCTGGTATCACCTTTTACATTGATAGCCAAGCGGCAATAAAAGAGATTACTGCAACTGATGTAAAATCAAAGCCTGTTTTATGCTGCCGCGAAGAGCTTAAGATTCTTGGCGCACAGCATAACATTAACCTCTGCTGGGTCCCAGGCCACAGCGATATGTCAGGTAATGAGAAAGCCGAAGAATTAGCAAGATTAGGATCAATGCTTGACGTAAGCCAAGCTCAGCTAGTCAGCGTCCCATCCTGTCACTTAAAGCAGGAACCTTCTTGACACCTACGTGCTACAAGAAAGAACTGGCCCTGTTTTAACAAACAAAGAACGAAAAGAATTACGCAATAACACAAGAGATCACTTCGATCTCTTTCAAGCATAATTACCAGACATAATCTGTTAGGATATCACAAGAGAAAGATGAGAATCAGTTCAAATGATGATGAGAGGTGCATAAAGACACTTCGCACTTTCTATGTCACTGCCCCGCACTCTCCCACAAAATTAAGAAATTGCTCGGCAATTATTTCTTCGGGAACTTAGAAGTACTCTCTAGTACTTCAGGTACTAACATTCTGAACTTCGTCAATGGCTCTTAATGGCTTGATTTACTGAAAAGTGTGACAGTAACGACATCAACTGTCAGCCCCCTAACCTAACCTCTTCTAAAGAGCCTTCAATTTATTTTGGGAGAACAGTAGAAAAATTTGGACGGCACGCAAGGCAAAAAAGAAGAATACTACTCCCTCGATTTAGTTCTGCTCGGGTACCCAAGATAGACTGTTACAAAGATAATAATACCAACAAAATAGTGGCATTACTTACATTTTCTCATTTTCTGGTTGTACTACAAAAAAGAGATAATGTCCAACAGAAACTCGTCGAAATAAACGAGTTAGCGGTGTATTTAATAATTCTTCTGACACAGTCTCAGATAATACCGGAGCGATACATCTAAAACACCAAATGAGCCTTACAGTTTCAGCCAGATACCGAAAGACTAGTTAGTGCCACTAAAAGCAGATTTTCAAAGCTCAAAATTTTGTGTTCAAAGCAAAAAGTGTAGGATATATATAAATAGAGGCATCAAAGACCCCAAAAACCCTGAGTAAAAATCTCTAATATATCAACTCGTTTATTTATTTTTTATTCTAAACAAATTTTTCCACTCCAAAATTGTTGGTTGGGTTAATTCTCCAGAAGAAATTGTTTTCCAATTTTAGTTTTGTAGAAATAATAGCATAAGCCAAACATTTTTAACTGCCACGCCCAAATTCAAAGAAAACTCCTCATAAGACTAAAACTGTCTTAGGATAATTTGTAATAAGACCAACTAAACCTTAGATCACTTTTCTTTTCCCTCTCACCAAAAACGTTTCATTTTTAACTCAAACGAAACACCACTCAAATAAAAGAACCCATTACGCTTGATTAAATGAACTTTCCAACTTTAGCTAAACGAAAAAGTAGACAAAAAAATAACAATCTTGTCTACTAAAAGCCACTTAGTGTCATCGTCCAGAAAATCCTATTAACAATTTAGAAACTGTTGTATACCTCGTTGAGAGCAAAGTCGTAGAGTGATCACCAGAAATCCGGTATCCATTTAATCGAGTTACCAAAAATTCTAATTGAAAAACAGAAAGTGCCTTTTTTTGACAAATTTAATAATCAACTTTGACATCGAGTAAACTAGTTTTAGACGAGTTGTTGACATGATTTTAATTCCCTTAATTATTAGAATTAAATTTACTACTTTTGTATAAAAATGTTTTACAAAAAAAAATTAAAATTTATTAAAATTTCAAAACTATAAGGACACTCAATATTTTACCTTATTCGGGCAACTCCTCCATTTGAATTTGTTTGTTTTTATTTTTAGCGTTTTAGGTTTATTTTTAAATCACAAATTTTTAGAAAAACATTTTTAAAAACAAATTTTTTTCTTAAATTAAATTTTAAAATTTTAAAATTAGAACACAATCACATTTAAAAACTTTTATTTGACAAAAAATTAAGTAAGTTTCAAACAATCCATACGGTAGACTAAAAAAAGTTAAAACTTAAATTTTCAAAAATGTTTAAGTTTAAATTGTAAACCAAAAAGTCGTTGGACTATTTCTGGGCCACACCACCTTCACAATCACACCAAAGCTATAACAATGGTTGCAAATTTGTCAGAAAAAAAAACAATCTCACTATGTCCTACATATCAGTGTAAAAAAAAAACTTTGTTTGAAGTAGAAATTCACTTCAGGACAATCAACTTTCTCAATCCAAATATCCTTTTGCCTGTGTCCACAAGACCACCACAAAAAAAAAACAGAAGCAACACAAACACCACCACCAAAATTTGGAGGACTCTATACAAAAATTTAAGTAAATTCAAGAACAAGAGTTTTTTTTTCAAGAGAGGAACGATATCCTTTAGTCAGAATTTAATCGAAAGCAAATACGACCACTCCAGACGAGTAACTCTGTTCAACTGAATTTAGCCATTTTAGGAAAAGCTTCTTTAACACCAGCCATCGCGCTATCGAATTACAGACAGACACAAGTAGTGTGTAGTAGCTCCTGATGGCAGGCTAGGCAATATTTGAACATGACAGTGGAGCGCAAAAGGGACTGCAGGAGCAGTCAGCACCACTCGAACAAAAGGACGAGCGACACGATTCCAGGGAGAGCAATTCAATTGCTATGTACCTACATGCGATAATTCGGAATGGAACACACACCATACCAAAAACCAATGGGGCAACCACCCCAACTCTCAAAAACCCCACATGGTTGCCAATTCTTATAGACAAGTACTCAAACCTTTCTAGCGGGTGTAATGGCAAAAAGGACATTTTTGTTATCATCAATTCCAATCTTCCGAAACTTGTCTGTGCAGAGACCAGACATCCCCTTTTGTTGCTTCTCCTTCTTTGCAGACAAAATTTCCCCTCGAACTGTTATATCCAACATCAAACCTGAACAATTTTCATGAATCAAAGGATGCATCACCCTTGGAAAAAAATCCGGGTCGCGCCAAAATAACGATTTAACACCAACACAAGAGTCAGAAGTTGCAGGACTATGGCGATATGGTGTTCGATTAAACAATCAAACTTCTCTTTATAGACCGGACTTGATTTCGCATGTATGCAGGATGCATTCATACATGGATAATATGACTTAATTTGAGTATGTATAGATTTGGCTACAGTTCGGACATGGTGTGTGTTTGTCTGTTGAATAAAAAGCTCAAACGTTAAATGTCCTTAGAGCTTAGGGATATCTTTGAGGGAGTAAATAATCCTGATTTAACATTTTGCTTTCGCTCCTTTTTTTCTTCAAATAGGTGGACTGTTAATTTTTTTTTGCTTTGTTGGAATTACGGCTTTTCGCGTGCCGTCAATGCCGTCGGCTAGTTTATTTTTTGTTCGAATGGTCAAGAACGTGTGAGGGTGGATATTGGATATGAATAAAGATTGCTGTATGAATTATGCTTTTGATGTTTTTGCGTGTTGTTTTGGAAGGAAGTACGTATTCAAGCTGCACGTGTGGAACGTGTTCTTTAAGGCTTGTTTGGTTATCTTTGCAAAGCAGGTTGACCGGATATCTGGGTTTAAGAATAGAGTCTCTTTAATTGGACAATTTGCATAGTGGTGCTTTGTGCTCCTTGTCAACTTTATGATTAAACAACTACATAGAAAGTTTGCCTCATCCTCGTCGACCTCTAAATATTTGACAGAACCCAGTTAACTTCAAACGCATTTCTGTTATAGCCGCTTGATCAAAAACCGCTCCAATAAAATTGCCGAGAGCACAATAATTCCAATTGAAACCTCGAGCCCTTACAAAAAAAAAAACTCCACCCCTTCTATTACATTGTTTGCCAATAAAAATGACAACAACTCGAACTCTCTCATTAATTATTGCATAATTTAAATTCATCATAAATTAAATGCCCTAACGGAGCAATCAGTCCAAGCAAAACATAACTTGATAGCCCTCTCATAGCACAGAATTATTATCATTGCCCATCGTTAGTTAGGCAGACAAAACAAACCACTTTAGTTCAAATAATTCTAATAGATGGCCACCGGCTGAATGTATTGATTTCTCTGACAAGTCAAGTGTGGCGACTGGTGCGTCGTCATCGTCGTCCTCGACATCGGTCATCCGATTGTTGTTGTGCCTACTGTTTTAAACCAAACATTATAAATTTCCCCCATAACATGTGGATTTCAATATAAATGCAATTTTGCATCCCTTTAATGCCCAAGGGCTGTAATATAATTTCACATTTAAGGACCTTTTAAATGCTTTAAGTTTTTGTAATAAAGTGGACTTTAAATATGCATTGAGGGACGGTGACTGTAGGGACTTTAATTTTAACTTCAAAACTGGCTTTTTGTTATTCACAAACTCAAAGGAAATCAATTTGTGTCCCCTATATTGGAAGGATTGCTTTGATTTTGTGCCTATGATATTTGTCAACAGGAATTGGTAGGTACTTACTTCTTGGAATAAAGTCAATTACAGAACTTTGGGAATATTAAAAGTTTGACATTTTTCAAAGCAGGCCCTTATGACGAATTATCGGTTCATTGTCAATTTGTTGTGATTAAGAAGCATATCCGTCAGACGAAACAATTTTTAAGTCGATATTATTTTCAGTGATGAGGACTAAGAATATTTAAAGTCAGTAATGAAACTCCTGAGCCATTTCTTCGAACAGCCATTAGAATTATTAGAAACTTATCGGTTCATCTGCTTCTATAAAGCGACCGTAAGTCAAATGTGAAAATTCCTTAATGCTTAATTCCCTGTCTTGAATTTGTCGCCTAAGTACTGTTTTAAGGAAGCTAGCTGTCTCCAATTTCATTCACCAAGTTGATTCAGGTCATCCACCACCTGTGTGCTCCACCTGAGAAGCGGTGTTCCTCTTCCGCAACGTCCTTCTGGGTTGCATTCGAAGACTCTACGAGGCGGAGCATTATTTTCCATTCGCTCTACATGTCCCAACCATCTAAGTCGTTGGACGTTAACTTTTCTGGCTAGGTCAGTGTCGCTGAACAGCTCGTACAGTTCTTGATTGAATCTTCGTCTCCGTTCTCCATTTATGCAGACTGGACCAAAAATCAATCGCAGAATTTTTCTCCCGAAGCAGCCCAAAGGTTTTTCATCCCATGTTGTCATGGTCCATGTCTCTGCACCATACATTAGGACCGGGATGATGAGGGTTTTGTACATCAGTGACACTTTAGTTGCTCGATAGAGCAGTTTACTACTCAATTTCCTTCTAAGTCCAAAGAAGCAGCGATTGGCAAGAGTGATTCTTCGTTTGATTTCAACACTGGTGATATTTTCTGAGTTTATAGCAGATCCTAGGCAGACAAAATCCTTAACTACCTCGAAGTTAAATCTGTCTATGCTGACGTTTGCCCCACGACATCGATGTTGGTTTTCCTTCCTAGTTGACAGCATTAACTTGGTCTTGCCATCGCTAACCGCTAGACCCATCTTCCTAGCTTCCGTCTCAAGACTCACTTACGCTAAACTGACATCACGATGTGTTCTTCCAATTATGTCAATGTCGTCTGCGTATCCTAGTAGCTGGACGGACTTTTGAACTACAGAATTTGGAGGAGGACGAATTTTGCTCGTCATTGCCAGTATACAGCTTGGAAAAGTGATCTTTCCATATCCTCAGCACTGACTGTGGTTCCACTACGATGTTGCCATGATGGCTTCGGTTCGGGGTGTAAAAGCCCTGGTGGTTTGTTTTACCTTTTTGTAAGACTTTCGAACCTCGTTTCTGTTTTGACATCCCTCTATCTCCTCGATCGCACGCTTCGAATGCTACCTTTTCTTCTTTCTGAGAAGCCTTTAGAGTTATTAGAAACCAATTTCCAGAGTAGTTCAGTATCTTGATTTGGTTATTTCAGGCCTTACTGTAAAGTTAGTTAGGCAGATCTCTTACAGAAATAATTGAATCATCAAGATTCGTTTCGTCTTGACTCGAGCTAGAGTCGTTGGTGTGTCAGTCTAATCAAAACGCCTGACAACAACTAAATAAACCTCACTTGCAATGAGAGTAAGTGAAATTTAATAGCGCTTCCATTCATTAAATTTAATAACAATTCTCGAGTCAAACTGCTAAACACTATTAAGGAAACTAATTATCACGCCAAGGAGCTTCTCTCTAGAATGCAGCAAAGCGCAAAGGTGATTTTTTTTCCAAGCGAGAACCCAGCACAAAGCAAAAAACCTCCATGACGACCGTTTCATTTTTCATGTCTACCGAACATGTTAGAACACAACACCATGGCACCGCGGGAACATACGAGGATAATAAGTCCTTAAACAATAAGTGTTTTCAAAAGTTAAAATTTAATTCGTGTCACCACCAGTAGAACGGCGCGACGCAACTCGACGGCTGTTGCGACTAAAAAACTTTTCCTTCAACTCTTCATACAAAAAAAAAACAAATACATATACAAAAAAGCCGCCGACATGTTAGTGTATGCTTGAGAGTATTTTGTTTTAAAGTACTTAACTTTTTTTGTGTTTTTTTTATGGTGCGATGTAATTTATTGTGAAAGATGGTCTTTTGCGTTTTTTTTGTGTTTTCAATGAAATTTAATATTTTTTGTGTTCATGCAACACATGCCATCACGCACAGAAGCCTCGTATACACATTCATATTTGCGGTTAGACACCCGAACCACGGTCACGCATGGAACAATAAAGGCTGCCAAGGAGGATGCCAATGCCACAATGCCAAACTCCAAATGCAGTAAATCCTTGAATCCAATATTGATTTGAATGGGAAGTTGGCCATAAATCTGCCCGCCGAGCAATTAATTTATTAAAACAAAATAAAAATTGCAAAAAAAAGGGTTTTACAAACCACTTGACTTTTAACTGATTTTTTTTTTTGGGGGGGGGGGCTTAACTTAATAAAATCCTAATAGAATTTAGAATACAGGATGTGCGAACTTTTAAGGCCTTTCAATGACATTGGAATATTATAAATCTGTCAGGACGGATCAGGGGCTGTTGAAAATCATAAGCCATGATTGCGGCTGACAATCGCTGTGGGCTCATAAAACATTTTTTAAAGCTGTTGCTGACGAAATGATGTGATCTTATTCAACCCTGAATAGATTTCCGCCTGAAGCCCTCAACCAATAATCCTTGACTTTTTGAAGTTTGAAACCAGAGCAATTTATTTCGCGAACAGTGGTGTTGTGTTGTTGAAATATGTTCACTCCAAATAGACCCAGTCCAGCCCCCGTATCACCTTTGTTGTCCTTTTTTTACTGTGCTGCTTGCTGCATTCCAACAACATTTGCAATCATATTCACGGTGACAATCAATTAAAAGGCAATCGATTCAGTTTTAACAATTAAAATTACATAAATTACCAAAGTGATTATCTTGTACATTTGTCTTGTCCGTGTCGTGTTGGCGTCTGTCTGACGTGTCTCTCTATTCGTTCTGTGGCCGAACGGAAATATGTCCCCAGCAAGAGTATTGCATGAAATTTCAATTCAATTTATTGTTTTTAAACTTTTTTTCAAACAAAAAGCGTGTTGTTGTTGTTGCTGTTGTTGCAACAACCGTAACGAGTAGAGAAAATATTTTATCACTTTAAAATTAAATTAAAGTGATGGATGTGTGTGATGGTGTTGTTGCTGTTGTATTGGCCTTTCGATGTATGGCCTGGCAAGGTCCAGCCGTTGATTTTGTAGATTCAAAAATTGATGTATAAATGATGGTTTTAATCATATGATGGACATTAAAGATAGGTTGGTTAAGCAGTGAGCTGTGTGTTGCGAAATGAATTATGTGCACACGATCTGTTTTGACAGATAATGAACATTTTTCGAATCGAAACGTTTTGCTTCATTTTTAATTAAGGAAAACGAGAACGAGTGTAATCTGTTCTGAAAGTGTAGTTGAATATCCTGTTTTGAGTTACATATTTTAAGTTTTCCCAATCCAATTTCTTATTTCTGTTTTGTTTTCTGTGTTTTTGATTTATAGTTTTCCATCTCCGGTGTTCGATTGGCCTTTTCTCAGTCATCAATCTCAAATTTCCAAATTCCGTTTTACTTTTATCTCGGTTCTCGGTTTTCCTTCTGTTTCCGAACATTATCAACGTACAAAAAAATAGTCGAAATGAATGTTACTTCCGTCTGAAAAAATTCTGCATTACTTTCAATAATGCTTACTTACTTCCTTAAGGTGGCGCTACCAATACAGTCCGTTGTGGACTTGGGCCTCAATCAACAGTCTCCGCCAGCCAGCTCGGTCCCTAACTAGCTGTCTCCAGTTTTAAGCTCCAAGCTCCTCTTTCACTTTTGTGCGCCACATGATTCGCGTTCTTCCTCTACCTCTACGTCCCTAGGAAATAGTGTCGAAGGCTTTGCGGGCCGGAGCATTGGTGTCCATCCGCTCTAAATGACCGAGCCATCTGAGTCTCTGCACCTTTACTCTTCTGGCTAGGTCCTTGTCGTTGTACAACCCGTAGGGTTCGCTGTTGTATCTTCTTCTCCATTCCCCATCAATGCACACGGGGCCAAAGAGGACAGAAGAACTTTCCTTTCGAAACAGCCTAAAGAACATTCGTCCGATTTTTTCATTGCAGAAACATACAGCAGGACTGGGATGATGAGGGTGTTATACAGTTTTACCTTAGATGCTCGAGAGAAGGCTTTTCCACTTAATTGCTTTCTTAGCCCAAAGAAACAGCGATTAGCAAGAGTTATTCTTCTTCTGATCTCGGCGCTGGTGTTATTGCCCGTGTTTATAGCGGAGCCTTGGTAGACAAACTCTTGTTCTTCTATGCAGCCCCGCTGCTTGGCTGCCTACATTCTTCGTCAAACCAGGGGTTTTGCTTTAGTGACTGCGTGAAACCCAGCACATTAGAGGCGACATCTCTAACTCTCAATAATGCTCCTAGTTATATATCAACTCAAACGCGGAAAGCAAAGTACCTATTTCGAAAGAAAGTAAAGCCGTAACGATAAACACTCTGTAATAAACAGTATTGAAATTTTTACTCAAGTCTGTCTCTTTCTCAAGGATCAACACCCTTTAATGATGAGATTTAATATCTTTTCAACTATGGCAATGCTATACCCTTTCTCAAACACTTTTCTTCGATACAATTTCTCCGACGTAAAAAAATACCCGTTCTACTCAGAATAACCAACCGTGACGACGTCAATAAGTTTCATGTTATTCTTCCACCGACCCACACATTGCGGGTGTATTGTTTAGCAACACAACCCGAAACACATTCGTTACTTTAAACACCAACCGGATATGTAGAAAAGTGAATTTCTCCTCGACCCCCAAATAAACAAAAAAACCGAAAACATAAAACACAATAAAATAAAATGCGATACATAAATTTTCGCCCCATATAACATAAGCGTTTTCCTTTAACTCTCACTTAAAAGGACACAAAACCAGCCAGTTCAACATAAACATACAACAACTCAAACAAAAATGTTCGCTACACACAACAAAAAACACAAGTTATTTCGACAAGCCAAGCGTGGTATATGCGAACGAGAACGAGAACCACGACCATCACTATTACCATCAGCCATTAGCCCCATCTAAGCCAAACAACATAATAACACTGACAATAACAAACAATAACAATCCTTCCTATAACGATTTTTAACTTTTATGCAAATTTTATGTGTCTACATATTCTACAGTGCACAAGGACGTGCAGCAACTAACTACCTACGGGTAGTAGTTATATTGCTTAACCAGAAAAAGAAAAACGGTTTGATGTTTTTTTTTTTATTCTTAATTTTTATTTCCACCGTCAAGGACTCTGCCGGCCGTGATGATTCAATGGTAGGAAGTGCGACTAGACGAACGGCAAAGACCGCCAGTGACGTGACGTTGTAGAGAAACGGAATCGCGCCGCACGCACACACTTATACTTAAACTCGCTGGCAGTAAGGTAGATTGACGATGACGACGCGACCTTTACTTTTTTTTAAATGTCTGGAAGACGTTCTTATAGAGCAACATTAGGACTGAACGAACAGCAAACACCCTAATGGCCGTGCACCCGCATTCGCATTTCGAGGACGTTAATTTAAATGTTCTTCGCGGATATTCGCTTTCGTTCAAGTGAATCCTGTTTTCCTTTTATCGATGTCATGCACTTGGAATTTTTTATTCAAGTAGCAAAAAAGTGCACAAAGTACTAATTCTACTTGGTTTAATCAGAAACCCCAACCGATACAGCTTGGGTGTAGGAAACCAACTACTGGGTGATCTGATGAATTAATTTTTATAAATAAAAACAAAGAGTGTTGTTAAAACAGGAATGAAACACAAAAAAGCGAAGATTCAACCAACAAAAACTGAAAATGTAAAATGAAAATTCTTACAGGAGGCTTTGGAAGGAGGAGATCAGTCCGAGCGGAGCAAAAAACAGCGAGATTCAGAGGGCGACTACATGCAAAAAGACCAGATGCAAAAAAATAAAGAAATGCGAAAAAACCACGCACCGGTTTTTTGCTAAAGAGTTGCGGAAATGCATAATTTAAAATATTTTACAACGTTCCTTATGAATTTTCAAATATAAACAGAACGTTTTTTTTCGTTCTGCTATTTACTTTTTAGAATTTATGTCAGTTTGATATAGGCCGAATTTAAGGAAATATTCAGTCAGCAGATCCTCGTATTTTTTGCATAATATTGTTAGAGCCCAGGCATGTGGTTATGTTTATATTTCTTGCTGCCAGCACAAAATGAAGAGAACCAGTGGCAACACTGCCAAGGAGCCATCATAGATGCTGCCTCTGAAGTGCTAGGATTTACACGGCCACCTCAACGAAACATCTGGTTTGAGGATGAGTGCAGCTACAAAGCGGAGCTGCAAAAAAGGACCCGAGCCGCTCGCAAGCTCTAGGAGCACCCAAGCCAAGCTGTATAATGGCGATGACGAGAAACATTCCGCCAACTATACATTCGATTTGGGAGGAACAGACCACCAATGCAACCCAGCCGACATTGACGAATTTAAGATAGCGAAATCTTGTAACCTCAATATAATGGTGTTTGCACTTTTCACATAAAGATAATATTTGAGAGATTACGAAAAACTTATTCCTAAAACTACAAAATACAAAAAGCGAAATCTTAGCTTAAATCGAGCAAAGCCGCTGGAGCAGACGGCCTAACAACCGAACTGTACAAAGCAGCTGGAGATTATTTGGGTAGGAAAATGCACCGTTTGCCCGATCCTAAAGAAAGGAGTTCCCCTGAACTGCACCAACTACATCAGAGGTATAAGTCTCCTTATCATCGCCTACAAGATCACAAGATCTTGTGAGGTGAATATCACTCTACGGCAGATCTTGGAGAAGACCCAGGAACTTTTAATCGATACCTACCACCTTTTCATCGATTTCAAGGCTGGACACGACAGCGTCTATACAGACCTACTATATAGAGAAATATCTAGTTTTGGCATCCCAGAAACGAAGAATCATTCTTGACAATCGGTGCTTTTTTGGACTTAAGACTCGAGTAACTCTCGAGTAACTTAAGTGTCACTGTACAAAACCCTCATAATTCCTGTCCTAATGTATGGTGCAGAGACATGAACCATGACAACATCCGATGAAAACGCTTTGTGCTTCGAGAGAAAAATTCATCGATTGATTTTTGGTCCGGTCTGCATAAATGGAGAATAGAGACGAGGATTGTACGAGCTGTTTAGCGACACTGACTTAGCCAAAAAAGTTAATGTCAAGCGACTAAGATATCTGGGCCACGTAGAGCGAATGTAAAACAATGCTCCGGCCCGTAGTGTCTTCGAATCCCACCCGGAAGGACGTTGCAGAAGACGAAGACTGCGACTCAGGTGAAGCCCACAGGTGGAAGAGGACCTGAACCAATTGACGTGCGAAACTGGAACATCTAGCTAGGGACCGAGCTGGCTGGAGACTTTTGTTGGATGGGGCCCTGGTCCGACCTGGACTGTAACGCGATTATTTGAACGAAGAATTTTAATGTTTCGTTCTCCATGATTCTGAGCGTTTGGTGTCTCATAAAATTTCTGTTATTGAAAAAGGGTGTGGCTTAATTCAGGGCTGTTAAAAAAATCGAAAAGAGTGGAAGATTTCGATCTCCTTAATTCTCATAACTTTGAGTGACGAAGAGGAGTAGATTCTCATGAAAAAATCGCAGGACTTTCTCTACTGCGGGAAAGTGCTTTCCGGGATTTTTTTACCCGGGATTTAGTTTTTGAGATTTCGATTTCCATTCTTTCGACAGCAAGCCAGGTTTTTGAAGTTAAACTTTGTTTATGTTCTATGGATCTCATTTTTTTCGGACGGAAGTAAAAGTAATAAGCTCAAACTTTAATAGAGACAATTGTGTAAAAAATTCCTATAATTCGATATTCGAAAAAACTTTGAAGGGTAAAACAACTTCTTGAACAAAACTAATTTAATTGTTTCAAATATGTTGGCCGAAAATGCTTTGGAACATTTAATCTGACTAAGAGAGAAAAAAATAAGAAAAACAAAAATTCCGAATGGTGGAAAAATAAATAAATGGACCCATCCCAACACCCGCCGACCACGACCCATCAAAACAACCTTCGTTTGAAATCTACTTCACCCGAAAAACAAGCTTACAACGTTACTATCTGCATATTTCACGCAACAATAAAAAGGATTGCAACACCGCATCAACATAATCAGCCAGCAACAAGATACAACAACACTCCCCCTCAAATCGACCAATAACACAGAAGCTTCTATCCATTCCACCCCCATATCCATAATAGGCTCGCAAAATATGTATACAGTCTGAATACCATTCCCCCGTCCACCATCACGAGATATACATAATTTTCAACTGCAAACAGGAAACAAAACGTCCTTCATATGAACTGCACCGCACTGTTACCGTTACACCATTATACCGTATACCGAAAACCAGCCGACCGACCATCATCGTGTACTGCCGTAGTAAACTTGTATGCCATAATAAAATATCCGACAGAGTGTTCTATGCCAACCACCATTTCACCATATCCACCCCCTCAATTCGATCCATTCACAATGCCACCGCACGTCGTCGTCGTCGTCGTCGTCGCTCGCACTGAGCCATCATCGTGCCAACTTCAATCTCAGCACAAGGACTATTTTCTACAACTATACGAGCATTACAACTACTAGTAGCTACTGCCACAACCGAAAACAACGTATATTTACCTTTCCCATAGATGGCTATACCCAGTAGACGACCCTCTCGATTGCAACATCCATGTGCTAGGTCATGCCACACTAATTCTCTCCCTTCGTCACTTCATCGTCGCTGCTGCTGGGGTTGCCTTGAAAATCGACCGGCCGACCATATCACCACCAATCTGGCTCGGCTCAACTCGACTCGTCTGTCTGGCCTTCGTGTGACAATTTTCGGATTCCAAACCCCACCCACTCCTCTGTGCAGGCATCCATACAAGCATACATGCCTTCCTGAACTATTAAATTTACGTGTTTTATTACCTACTTATATCACCACGTTTTGGCCAAAAAAAGGACAAACTTTAAAATGTCCTTAATGGCGTCCATAGTCATCGTTGGGGCCTGGAAAATTCTTGTCGAATAGTACACTACTAAACCTTGCCATCAAGAGCAAAAGAGTTCGGCCTATAATAAGTTCCAAATGAAATTGTTAAAAAATATTTCGTTCCTGTGCGCGTGGTGGGTGGCCACTTGCAGGACGACAGTCTCATTTAGTCCTTGTCATCCCTGTTTTCGGGGAAGAATAAACAAAATCAGAGACAAACTCACAGCGAGGAGTACTTCAACTTATTGGCAGAAAATAATTAATTTTTCAAAAGTGAAGGACATAAAATTGTCAGCAAGTTTTGAAGAAGCAAGTCTTCCTGGGTCCTGGTGCTGCTGGTAATTACATAAGCCTGTGAGTCATCCATCTGCTTCCGTGGCTGGCAGAGCTGATATCAATTCATTCTCGTAAATATTTTCTTTTCGGCCATTCTCAGGGAATTTCGAAAAAGAAGTTAAAACCTTAAAGCAGATGTGTAGAAAGAAGTTTCAATTTTTAAAATGCAATAAAATTAACAAAACTATTGGGTAAGCCTTGACGTGGCGGAGCGGCTTACGGTGACTACTACTATGAAGCTTAGAGCTATGCGATAATGAAACTTGTTTTCGCTGAAGGGCCTCCCATGGTCGACAGGTCGAAGCGGAATAGGCTGCTCCTACTAATTACCCCCCAACGAAGGAGTGCTCCCACCAAGGCAAAGAGCGACGCAAGTCACCGAATGATTCAGGCCTCGGAAATGGAAGGTGACCCTCAACTTCTACAAAGAAAGGCTAAATTCGGCAATATTAGCCTAATATTCGCGCATGCCCCCACAGAAAAGCAAAAAAGGTTCCTCGACAAAACATAATGAGCAATGTCCTAGCTAATTGTCCTCGACGATTTTGACGCATAGCTGGCAAAAGAGGACATCTTTGGAGTAACAGTCGGATAGCACAGCCTACACGACAACACTTTCCACAACGAATTCAGGCTGATGTATTTTGCCGCGGGCGAAATGTTGTGGTAGCAAGCACGTGGTTCCCACATTTCAACATCCATAAAGGAACATGGATATCTCCTGATCAATCAACCGTCAACCAGATTGATCCCATTGCGATCGACGGAAGGCACCTGCCCACCATTCTAGATGTTCGAACTTTCCGAGGAGCCGACATTGACTCGAACCACTACCTCGTCGTAGCCAAGGCAGTGCTACGAATATCCCAACAACGGCCAAAAAAAGAAAATGCTGCAAGAATATTCGACGTCGGACGGCTACAATCGCAAAAGATCGCGGGATCCTTCTCTGGTCGAGTGTCAAGTAACCTCTTAAGAAGTCCTATGCCGCCAACACCAAGTATCGAAGACCAGTGGCAACATTGACAGAAAGCAGTGCTACGTTTCAGGGATGTAGAAGACCGCTACTCTGGTGGCGCACAAAATTGGAAGAGGACATCAATCAAAACTGGAGACAGCTAACTAGGGACCGAGCTGGCTGGCGGAGACTGTTGATTGAGGCCCAAGTCCACAACGGGCTGTAGCGCATCCTCAAGTAAGAAAATACGATGGCAGACCCATCAAGTAATCAATATTCTCCAAACCTCATTTCTCTGACAGTCAAAAAGCGAATAAGTCAAACCTTTTTTTTTACTTAATTTTACATTATCATTTTTTTTAAAACGTGGCACCAATTTAAAAACGCAAAAATAACACACTGACTGGGTCCGGTC
Source organism: Sphaerophoria taeniata (assembly GCA_943590905.1). Classification (NCBI taxonomy): domain Eukaryota; kingdom Metazoa; phylum Arthropoda; class Insecta; order Diptera; family Syrphidae; genus Sphaerophoria; species Sphaerophoria taeniata. The sequence goes on from OX016541.1 coordinate 152,647,138, forward strand.
GAATGGATAATTTCTCTTCTTGCCAGTGGCAAATATTTAAAAACAAAAAACCACCGTAAAAAAAATATAACAACAGTAAAAGTTGCATAAAGAGTAACTGCAAAATCAGCAACGTGCATCGTTCAGCAGCAGTATCAAGCGTCCTTTGGGATCGCTAATGAGCTTTCAATTTTTGTTTTTATTTTTTTATATTTCTTTCACTTTTTTTCATTAAAAAATTAAATTATATAAATGTGTGTATGATTGTATCCACAGGATGTTCCTCTCGCTGTTATCCTTTTTTATGCCTTGCCTGCCTACTATACGCCTGTGTGTCCTGTGCATTCGTGTGGGTAAAATGCAGCTAAGGGAAATGAAATGCCATTCATTCGGGCTGCAAGTAGACCTAGACACACACTATGCCTTCGAAATTCTCTCTCTGGCTCTGCAGTAGAATTTCAGTTCAGCCAGACGAATACAAAAAAAACACATAACAAAAGGACTATACTACAGCGACGATGAGGAAGAACTTCAAAAACAAGCAAAAAAAATAATGCAAGGAAGAAAAACCCAACGATAAAAGGCAACGACAACACCCGAAAATAACAAAAAAAACTAAAAATAAGTAAAGAATCAAACAGACACAGAAGAACAGATAACCCCAAAAAGCAGGACGACGAAGTGCACTGCTGCCAGTCAAACTCATACAAAATACAGACCGACCGACGACAACGACGAAAAGGACTTCGTTTGAAAAAAGGCACCAAAAACTAAAAAATACAAAAAAAAACACTAAAAAGCTCCACCTAGCATAACCCACGAAATGTGGTTCGGTTTGGGTTTTTTTTTTTTTTTGGCAAAACGAACACAAAACAAAAACACATCTTCACACAGCATAGAACAGGACAAGCTTTTTGGCACATTCTTGTTGGAACATCAAGCAAAGGACAATCACCCACATCGCACCAAAGTCGTTGTCGTTGTCGCTCCTGATGTCGTTTGCTATTTGTCTGCCTTTGGGTGTCGTCTCTTTATCTCTCTCTCTCTCTCTCTCTCTCTCTCTCTCTCTGTCTCTCTGACAATGTCTGGCTGGGTATAATTACCAAATTTTATTAACCTTCGCCTCCGTTATAGATAAAGCCCACTGTTTACTAACCGTTCCCTTTGCAGAAAGCTTTAGGTTCAATGGAGACTTCAAACTTGTTTGATACTGCTTCGAACTGCAGAGAGTTATATTTTTTGGGGGAAAATCTCTTATATGGGAACAAGATGGAATTTTAACTTTTTGTTGTGTTGGGCGTTGGGGTTGATGCAGACACAAATCGAAAAAAACCTTGCGGAATTGTTTGAAACGAAAACAAAACATTTGCACCCATTTTTTATTCGTGCAACTAATTTTGGGTAAGAATGAAAGGAGGAAAAAATGAAGATTGGAAAATGATAGTTTTTAAAAAATCATCGATGATTGACTTTTCTTTGATTAGCTACATGTGCAGTAAATTTAAGTTTCCATTTTTGTGTTTTCTTGAAAAGGGTTCACTATGGCGTATACTTAACAAAAAAACGTAGGTAAAAACTTCATTGCTTCTACATAAACTTGCGACTAGATAAAGACTTAACCACGTAAACTTGAACAGATTTATTTAAAAGGATGAAAAAAGAAGCGGTCCGGGCACCGACCCTTGCGGCACATCGGTTATAACGATACATACATGTATGGGGTTGTTTTTGTCGTAATTTTTTATATCTCCACAACATATATTTTCTTGCTGCCTATGAACAGAAGAGGTATAACTTCTTTGTGTGCGTTCCTACAATTTTGACAGCATTTTATTTAAGAAAAAGTGTATTTCCTTGAAAACTTTGGAAAAGTTGATTTCAAGAACGCATTTGTCAATAAACCAGGATAAGTACCTCCCAATCCATGCAGGATCTCAGGCAGACACACGGCAGCCTTCCATTGGATACGGTGCCCCGCATGCACTCTTCAGTCACTGAAACCAAGGTTCGGTCTTCCTTGTCGTCTCGAACCTGGGGGCTGCGAAGAGAAGGCTTTCTTGGCTGGAGAGTTGGCTTTCTGGACTACATCCACATCTTGGTTTGCGGTTGAACCTTCTGCTCTATTCGCCAAAGTCGCATACGGGACCGAATTTTTCTCAGATCAAAGTTTTGTATAGCAGACACTTTGTCTTTCGAGTGAGGAGTTTTGAACCCAGTTGTTTTGCCAAACCGAAGTAACAGCGGATCGCTAGGGTAATTCTTCATCGGATCTCCACTAAGGTGTCGTTTGTGAAATTGATGTTTGTTCCAAGGTAGGTGAACTCCTTCACTACCTCGAAATTCCTGCTACCAAAAGTGACGTTTTTTCCTAGGCGGTGGACAGGTGTTGTTTTGTTTGTTGATAGCAAATACTTTGTTTTGTCCTCATTCACTTCAAGGCCCTGCCTGTTCCTAAATCGATTTGAAGGCCCCACTCACAGCTCTATTCAATCGACCGATGATGTCTATGTCGTCCGCATAGACTCCTAGTCTGGGTGGATTTGTTGAAGATAGTGTTTTTCGTGCTACTTGTACGTTGGAAAGGATTGTGTATGCAACATTAAGAAGGAATATGCCTCGGCAGTTTTAGAATGATATAGGATCGTCTTTTTTGTAGTTGTTGGAGCTTATCGACCAGCCAGTGGGCATGCATTCTTCCTTCCACACTTCCACACCACATTTGCTCCTTGGAAAATTCGCACGTTCAAGAAGTTGGATGCGTGCCTTGCGCCGATTAGCACATGGTCGATTTGATTGGTGGTTCGACCATCCGGAGATCGCCAGGTTGCTGTGTAGATCTTTCATCTTGGAAAACTTGTGCTACTTATCAAAGTCGATTAGTCGGAAGCCGTTATCTGCTGTTACTTCGTGGAGGCTGTGCTTTCTAACTTATCCGCCAAAAATGTTTTCCCTGCCGATTTTCGCATTGAAGTCTCCGAGTACGATTTTGACGTCGTCGAACTCTGGACAGGCTCCGTGGGCTCTTACCAGGAGGTCGTAGAAATCCACCTTAAATAAGATTCCTCAACGCAAATCAAAATGTTCAACCAATTCGACATCTTGATCAGCAAAATTCGTATTTGCAAACACAATCGAAATTTATTGAGTTCGCACCTTCCATCGCAATTGACCCTTTGACAACAACAAATAGAATCTCCTTAACCAAACCAATTCCTTTCATCAAATTGAACAAACGATGACAAACATTGCATCTTTCCGTGAACACAATCATTCTTACTTAAACCATCTGTCATGTAAACACTGAAACACAATGTTTATGTTCTTTAAAAACACTTCGGAAAACGTGAGTGTTTTTTCAACTAACTCCCTGCCTTCAATTGGCGAAAATCCTTTTCCATGAATCATTTAGAACACAGAGTTTATAATATATTTGGGTCATTCTCCGAGATCAGCCTTCTCTTTTTCTGCTTGACTCATAGTTTTGACGTAAAGCCACCTGCGGCTGGAATCCTCATCCCCCTAAGTTTTGTTTTTCTATTCTTTTGTTTATTGTTGGTGTAAACCTTTCAGCAGGCAGAAACCAAAGTCAATCCTCAAATTTTCATGACCGACACAAAGTAATATGTTCGACCATTTGCCGAGACTTCAAAGATTTATTGCTTGGCAATAAGGTGCTGGTGAATTCACCCGCCACCGCTGCTACAACCTCAACTGAACATAGCCGCACTCAATCTTGAGCCAAAAATGTGTGTATTGGGTTTTGCTGTTGGATCGGAAAAGAGGCTTGCTTCTTCGACCAATAAATTATAGGGCCAATCAGCCGAGATATCTATAAACATAAACCTGGAGTCCAATCGAAAAGTAACCACACTCTCAGGACATAATCAGGCTCAGCCAAAGAGCACCAACATTGGACCGAAAACGATGACGATACGGAACGGTATGACATACATATATCTCGACTTGAGGGCATGGATTCTTCAGAGGGGTGAATCTCTTTTGTGTCTAGCTTACGTCCAAAGCTGAAGCCGATGCCGAAGCAACATCCTTGGCTAATACAATAATAAAGCAAACTCAGAGAACCCTGGCTTGCAATTTTGCAATACATCAAGTGTCCTTTATTCAAAAAGGATGCCAACAAATTGTTCATCCGGACGACGACGAAGACAACGACAGCGACACGACGACGACAAACGCACGAACACGGAAAAGCCACCAACTACCCCCATCGCACTTGATAAAAGGCAACTGCACCCCCACCGTGTCTTTCGCTACCATAATTTCGTCCTTTGTCCAAAAGCGTTGTAAATTGACCACTTTTACACACTTGCAACTCATGGCGCATCCGTTTTCGCCAAGGCAAACAGGGACATTTGCACTAAGGCATTTTTAAGTTGGCACTGACACACTCTCGCACATACATTCTGCCGTACATACTCGTATATCTTTGTTAATAATGGGAAAATATACATTCGACAGAAAGCTTTGTGTGAGGGTGGTGGGTGGTGGACACAAAGATTTACTGCATCACTCTCGCTCGTTCGCTCTAACACAATATGAGTCGAGTGTGTTAATTATTATCCCGTAATAAATAGCTGGATAATTAAGTTTTGCCCTCCTATCCCGTCTGCCAGCCAGTTGTTCCTGGACACGCTGCTGCTGGCTATACTGCCTGGCCGTTCGTAGATGTTGAAGCAGCCAGCCAGCGCAGCGGTGCTGGAAGGAAATTGGAAGAAAAACGATATGTTAAAATGTGTTGGCACCCTGGCTACGACGACATGAGCCCAAAGGGTTGAGTTTATTAATTATTAATTAATTATTTAATAAATAATGTTGGTCGCTGAAATAGTTTTTCGGGGATGTCGTCGCAGTCGTCGATGTATCGAAAGGGAACTGTGGAATTGGAGCAATAATTTTTGGCTATGGATCGGAAAGAATCATGTGAAGCATAAACTATGATCACAAATTGTGGAACGACAAAAAAGTTGACATTTCATTATTGAGTTAGAGTGCACGGGCAAAAATGCTTGTAAAAATGATTTTACATTACTTCATCTACATCGACCGTTTTAAATCGAACAACTTCTCTATACCTTCAATGGGTGCGGGCGTAAGAACCATTACAGTTTTCATATGCACTAAAATGTCAAACAACACTCGATTTTTTTCAGTGTACCCTAATTCAGTGTATTAGAACCTCATCGGAAATGCTTTCAACAAGACCTTCCTGCCCTATCGTTAAAATACATAAATGCCATAAATTTTATTCGTAATAGCATCAGAGTAAGCATTAGCACAAGCTTCGACATCTGTATCACTACAGGAATGGATCGAAAATGTTCTCTCAATAATGCATGGCTCCAGGGAGTGCATAAATATCGCAGGCGGAGAGTGAAAAAGTGGGGAAAGGACGTAGACTAAAAAACGGCAGTTTGTAAGGACTTTGTCCAACCAACAAATTTTCCAAATTTACTTGGAGTATATTTGGCCACAAATTGGCACATATGAGTGCCTTAATCTTGAGAAAGTGGCACTGTGTTTTGCTTTTTAATGAGTCAATTGAAATTCTGTTGGATAAATGGGTACAAGAGTCGATCGAAAAAGTTGATCTGTTTGTGTACCTTCTTTTAACTGTAAGCCAACCACCACCGATTTCGGATACTGGCTGATTGACTCGTCCAGTAACATAACGCGCGTTTCACTCATGTCTAGCTTAAAGCGTCAAATTCAAACCAGTCTATTTTCTGGTTCAGCGAAATGAAAGCAGTCTTCCGATCCAACAACGGAAAGTACCTACTCGAAATGGAATATTACAGTTCATTGTCCTTTTAGTCGTTTATTTTGAATTTTCTTAAAAAAACAAACATTAAAGTCAACATACGTCCTCAATCGGCCCCATTTTGAAAACCAAAAAACATTCTTGAGTAGTTAACTACGTCGAATTGATAACTGTATTCAAGATTGTTATCTCGAGCTCAACATTTCGAAACTAAAGCCCGTCGCCGATATCGCCATTCGACAGACCAATTTCTATTGCTTTCAGTTTTCGGGTTTACTTGAGTAATATTATTAGTCAATACAATAGTCAGAACAGAACCCATTCCATAAAGCCGCGAAATGTAGTGTTGATACGCCGTAGCCGTTATTCGCATCAACTAAAATTCACAATGCGAACGGAATAGCAGTACCGAAAACAAACATTAATACACTCCAAAACGAGTAATTGGGTCAGTTAATACACACTTTTAAAAATTATAATTTTAGTTTAAAATGGATAGTTCAAGACAAGAAAAGTCAACTGTTTTTGTTTTAACTTAGGCTTTTGAGACTTTAATTTGACAGTATTCCACTTAACCAGTTAGAGAAAGAGCTCCGAAGAGAACCGTATGGCAATTCGATAAAGCCAACTAGGACGGTCTCAATAACTTCTTCCGGATCCTTAACCGGTCACTATACTTCTTCGATAGTGACGTAGACTCCACTGCAGATATGATTACTAATATGAGCATTTTGGGAATGAAAACTTTTATCCCGAATAGGGTTAAAAGCATCAAACCCAAAGAAAAGTCATGGTTTGATTCAAACTGTAAAGAAGTTATCAGGGAAAAAGAAAAAGAGCCAATCCAACTGAGGAAAACCGGAACAAGTTTGAACAAGCCAGGAAGGCCTGCAATAGCCATATTCGACGGACCAAATTTTTACATGACCAAAAATTACGGCAAAAATACTGCAGTGTCCCAAAGGCAGTAAGAATTGTTGGTCATTTGTAAAAAATATGAAGAATTCATCTTCTTTCTCGGTCCCTACGCTCGTTGACAATGGCACTCCAGTTGTTAGGTCTAAAAGCGAAAGCTTACCTTTTCGCTAGGCAGTTCACCTCCAAATCAACTTTGCCAGAGAGTGTGATGTCTCCCCCAGTTCCTTTTTGAGCGCATCAATGATTCCATGGGGCAATTCTTCTTTCGCACTCGTGCTGTGGTGAGAGTCCTAAAAGATATCAATATATATAAATCTGCTGATCCAGATGGTATCCCCGCTCTTATTCTGAAGAGCTGATGTTATTCAACGCTGGCAAAACCCTTGCGTAAGCTTTTCCATCTATCCTATTCTTCCAAGCAGTGGGAAAACAGCATTTGTCCAGCCAATTCCAAAAAAAAGGCGAATCTTCTTCTCCCTCCAATTATCATCCAATTGCATTTACGTGCCTTTTTCTAAGGTCATGGAAACGCTGATAAATTATTAGCTTAAAAAATATATTGAAGAACGATAGCCCCGCAGTAAGGCTTTCGCAGCAACAGGTATACTGGTTATCTGATGGTTTATCTACAGAACAGTGGAACAAGTCTATTTACATCGTTTTGGAGAAAGTAAGATTGTTGCACTTGATATTTCAAAGGTATTTGATAAAGTCTGGCATCTTGCTCTTTTATCGAAAATGAGTGTTTTCGGTATCGACGAATCCCCCCATCATTGGATTAGACATTTTCTTTCGAACCGTTCAATACAAGTTATATTGGGAGCATTCAAGTCTGAAACCCACAAAATAAACGCTGGTGTGCCCCAGGGCTCCGTTTTGTCTCCGACCCTCTCTCACATTTTTATAAATGATCTCTTGTCTGTGAGCAATTCATTGCTTCGCTGATGAAAGTACCCTTTGCTTTTCATATTCGTTCCCAGACTCTCATCCCTCCTCATCGGGTGTGGAACGGCAACGGCAAAATATGATAAGCTCATTAAACTAATAAAAAAACGCGTCGAGTTAAATGCTTCGAAAACTCAATGCTGTCCTTATCGTCTGACCACCTCTTGTGGAATGAACACATATGCAATGTCGCCTAAAATGTCGCAAGATGTCCAGGTTTCTTAAGAGGATGCAAGAAATTTTTTTCTGGGCTCCAATGACATACTTAAGTCTTCTGGATAGTATCCAAAGAAGAGCATTCAAAATGTTTGGTGATCATACCACCGTTGAGTCATTTAAATCTCTTAAACATCGGCGTAATGTCTCATGCCTCACCCTTTTTTACCGTTACTTCAACGGTATTGAAGTAGCCAGTTGCATTCCTCCCCATAAGATATTTAACCTTAATACCCACTCCTCCAGGAATGCTCGTCAGTTCACCCTTGAGCCCAGCTTCGGACGTACTGTCATGTACAGAGAATCGTTCTTTAGCCGTACTACGATAATGTAGAACTCTCTTCCACACTCTATCTTCCCAAGTCATTGTAATATTCATAGAATTAAAAATAAATGTTCACCGATACCTCCTTTTACATCCTCTATCCTTTCCCTAATACTCGCACTCTGCTCTTGGCATATAAAAGGTAATGAAAAAAGCCCTTGAGTGCGCGTTGATTAAGAAAAAATAAAAAAAACTTAACTGCTCTTTCAACTGTCATCACTGCATTTTCAATTGTCATTCTTATTACCTTAAAACTTCACTTGATTAATTATTCCAAATTATTTTTCAATACGAAAACTAAAAATGAATTTCTTGAAATATAAGCATAGACTGACTCCTTTTGATGTCATGGAGTGTAGCCCTATCTTTGAATATCTCAAACCGCGGTTGGTGATTGTTGTTCTGACTCAATAAAGCTAGGAAGCTCTGTTTGGTTGGAATGTTGTTGCTTGCAACCACACAATTGGTTCGACACAATGTGCCGATAGATGGACAGATGCGAACGACCAAAGGGTCATTCATTCGGCAATTGTAACGCATCAATTGGTTTTGGTTGCATTGAAGTAGGTTGTTTTGTTAAGTATACAGCAGCTCGCATTGTTACTGTTACTAACTTTGTTAAGATTTTTGGTTTTATCTTCACTCTTTCTGGTTTCTTATGTCATGAATAAGGGTCGTTTATAAGTTGTAAGGTTATGGTCATTGAACGAATTTTCTGACGTTTACATTGGCTTTTCAAACATAAATCTTCTCGTCTGAATGGTTTCATTTAAATGTCATTTTTGTCATTGACAATTTGCAAAACTAATTGGATTTGGAGCATTTTCTTTCACTCGCTCTTTTAGCGATGCATGACCAAACGTCAAAATAAATCTCAGAATGCCAAAACCAATTTGACAGCTTAGTGTCGATTTAATGAGGCATGGAAAAGTCTAGAGAAACATGAATGAATGTCTTTCAGATTGACAGTTATCACTCCAATGACAGTGTGTGTCATTTTGTACTAAGGAATGATATCACTGATTTTTTTCCAAATCAATAAACTGCCTTAAAAGACCGTTTAAAAAGTAAATTGCAAATGTAAAAGTAAGTTTTCCGTATTGGTGGTTTTCCAGTTATGAACCGAAGAAGCAATCAATTGGGTTTTCTCAATATTCGGAATAGACATTAGTTTTCTCTTGGACTGCTTGTACGAGTCTTGTATAGAACGGAAAAGTAGTCTGGTCTTGTATCTAACGGTCAATCTTATTGCAGATGTTGCCAAATTAATTACACATCAGGAAAAAAAGGTTTACTTTTGGTCCTTGCTGCCTTGCGTGGATGTTGCGCGATTTCGTTATGTAGAGGATTGGTTTTCCTCATTCGTTTCATTTCAAAACTGTTCCATCTCTTATTTGTTTTAAAGTGGTATAAAAAAGGAAACGGCTATAACAATGAAACACACATCAGCTAGCGCTCCAAATAGTCACTTAGAGAGTTATGTTCTTTTTTATGAATATGGAAAAAACGGAAACACCAAGAATGTGTTTCCCCTCACAAAATGGAGGGCATTATCCATTCCTTAAAAAGTCCCGACGAATACTACTTACAAAACCAAACAACAACGACAAAATGCGATCCTTCCACAATCAGAAAGTTTGCATCTTTATTGAGCCAAGCCTCCTATGTCGCGTTGCTCTTCGTCGTCACCACCGTTGTCATAGGCGCAGATGGCAGTCATCGTCATTGCTTGATAGTGTTTCGACCACATAGTTGAAATCAAAACATTTTGCATGAATACTTTGCCTATCCTTCCAATGACACTCTGACGATGTGCGATTTGTTTCGAACTTCATAGGCTATTTGGGAATTCGAAAGGGACATACAACTTCAGGTATCACTTTTCGATTTAGGCCCGCAATCGAGACATAAAAACTGATTCTATTGCTTTGTTTGATGGCTGGACTTTAAAGAAATAGCAGGGGAATTTCGCAAGGAAATTGGGAAACATTCCTTTTCTTGAAAGGGAATCAATATATCCAATCTTTCATGCTGAAGAAATTCCCCTTGAATGTGAAAAAACCCAAAACATTTCTAGACAGCATTTTTCTTGCTGATGCAATCGACATGGAAAACGAAAACAACAGGACATCGGGACACTTAATTGCATACAATGTGGATATAAAATGGCCGTTTCCGTGTAACGACAACGAGCCGACGATGACGAGGACAACACGGTTTGCTCGAATAACAGTTTCCAGAATTTTTTTCAGGGACTCCTTTTTGCCTTTTTTGAATCCAACTGGACATTTTGTTGTTTGGGAAATGTGCGAAGCGAAGGAATATTGAAATAAATTTTGGTCGGTTTTTCAGGCAAGGCTTTTAGTTCCTCCAAGGACCGGAAGAGGGTGCATTCCATGTTTGTTTGCTTTTGTTCCTTTTTTTCTCTCTACCAAACTTTCTTGGTTGCATTTTGTCGATTTAGAGAATATTTTTTCGAAGATTTGGCAAATTTGGATGTCTGCCAAAATACCAAACAAAAAACATGTTACCAACAATCAGGTATGGCAAGGGTTTTCGTTTGTCTGAGTGCGCCCGACGGAGTTTCAGGTAGACTTGTGTCTTTCTGGAGTGGAGACGGTAGTAGATGCATTTGAAATATTTCGCGCTTAAATGCAATTTTAAGTGCATGTCGAAAAGTTTGACTGTCTCGAGACATTGCTGTATGCAAAAAATGGCAAATCTTATTGATAGCGAAAATGTTTTTGGTAGACACGGCTCTGGGGTCATGTATGTTAAATATTTTAAGGGAACCTTTGATCAATTTCTGAAACTACTTCTCCATGAATGACGTCATCTGACAGTTTTTCTTCGGTACTTGTAATGGAATCTTTCATGAAAAGGATGAATGAAAAATCAAGAGTACTTACTTACTTACTTATGGTCCAGGTCGGACCAAGGCCTCATCCAACAAGCGTCTCCAACCAGCTCGGTCCTAGTCTCCAGTTTAACACTCCAAGTTGGTTCAGGTCCTCTACCACCATTTGTGCTCCACCTGAGTTGCGGTCTTCCTCTTTTGCGACATCCTTCCTGGTGCCTGGTGGATTCGAAGACTCTACGAACAGGAAAATTATTTTCCATTCGCTCTACATGACCCAACCATCTAAGTCGTTGGACCTTAACTTTTCGGGCAAGGTCAGTGTCACTGAAAAGCTCGTACAGTTCTTGATTGAAGCAACGAGTGGCAAGAGTGATTCTTCGTTTGATTTCAGCGCTGGTGTTGTTATCTGAGTTTATAGAACACCTAGGTAGACAAAGTCCCTTACTACCTCGAAGTTAAATCTGCCTATGCTGACGTTTGCTCCAAGACGTCGATATTGGTTGTCCTTTCTTGTTATCATGATTAACTTAGTCTTGTCCTCGTTAGCCGCTAGACCCATGTCCCTGCCCTCCGTCCCAAGGGTCACCAACACTCTACTGACATCGCGCTGCGTTCTTCCAATCATGTCAATGTCGTCTGCGCATCCTAGTAGCTGGACGGACTTTTGAGAGATTGTGCCTCTGGTGTTGACGTTGGAGTTTGCACAATCTTTGCAAGAATAATGTTGGAAGTATCGCATGACAGTGGATCGCCTTGTCTCCTTGTGCTCCTCTGTCATTTTCTGCTCGTAGAGTTCGCGAGCGGCTCGAGTCCTCCTTTGCTGCGCTGCCGCTTTGTATGCCTCTTCTTTATAGCTGCATGCGCTCGTCGGCACTCATCGTCAAACCAGGGATTTCGTTTTGGGTGGCCGTGTAAACCCTAGCACTTCAGAAGTGCCATCTCTACATTTTGTGCTGGCTGCAAAGGACTTCAAAGGAGATTTTCGGAGACACGATTGGAAAAGGATCTAGAAATCTCTTGCAATTGTAACCGTTTCAATTCAATGCAATTCTCCTTAATTGGGATATCTGCATTCATACCTTGGCTTCATCAAGGTAGTGGTCCGAGTCGATGTTGGCCCCTCGGAATGTGTGGCCATCTTGCATGCTAGAGAAGTGTCGAGCGTCGATCGCAATGTGATCAATTTGGTTGACGGTCGATTGGTCAGGAGATTTCCTTGTGGATATCGAGATGTGGGAATCACGTACTTGCTACCAATACGTCTCGCCCTGCAGCGAAGTCGATTAGCCTAAATCTATTATCGGAGGTGGTGTCGTGTATGCTATGTCGTCCGATTATTCCACCAAAGATTTCTTATCTGCCCAGCTTAGCACTGAAATCTCCAAGGACAATTTTAATGTAGTAGCTAAGGCATTGTTCGTCCTTCAAAAAGGTCAAGCGCAGCAAACTGCATATTGGACTTTGTCATTCCCTCAAACCTTGTGTCCGAATGGTTTAACATTTTTACTACAAAATTCAATCCATTCCAGGACATCTCCGTCTCTCTCTAGCTCTCAAAAGAGTTGAAGGTGCAGTATGACAACTACCGTATCAGTATGAATCGCAAACACAGGAAAAATATAAAAATCATTCCCCGAGATAGATTGTGACGAAGTGATAAAACTTTAAGACATCTCCATACACACACACCAACATCCTCTCAAGAGAAAGTAGCCTTATATATGTATGCACATCATTGGTCCATTGAAGCCGGCAGTGGAATTTAATATCGTCATCATCTTACAAACGAGAAACCCTCATATTGTCTTTTTTCCGCCTTTTTCATCTTCTTTTTGTTGTTGTGATAGCTTTCGTCTTCTGTCCTGCCATTCCACTAAGTAAACTCCTTTTTCTTAAATTCAGTTTTTTTTTTTGTTCTCTTGTCTTCGCTTCATCTTTAAGGATAACTTAGGGAACATTGTAGCCAAGCTTCATGCCCATATCCATGGCGAAGTGGTGCACTTTGTCCAGCATCATCACATAGAAAAGTGATGGTGGTGTGCCAGCAGCCATCATCATATTGAGTCGATGTGAAAGTGCACATCGGATGCATTATCCTTCGCTTTTACTTGGCCATGTGTGTGCTTAGAGTTCCTTCTGTGCATTGCCATTCAATGTTGATACACTAGCGCTCTGTGCATACTTCTATGTCGTCGGTGTTTTCGAACGCCATCGTCTTCGTCACCGTGCTACCGCTAGAGTGCCTCACGCTGCTCCTGGCTGAATGGATGGCGTATTGATGATGGATCGTTTTTCATCTCAAAAACCTTCGCTCTTTTCCATAATACCTAGCTATAGGTTTTGGTATTTGGTATACATGTCAAGCAGACGTTCGCCTTTTTTTGTCCCATCTTTAGCCAGTGTCCTCCTGGTTGCTATAGAGGGCTCTTTAAAGCTTTCGGTCTTTGTTTCAAAATATATTGGCGAGGGAAAGCACCCGGGACTTTCCAATACAAACACTTTCAAACCTTACGCTTAAGTACTTTTAAATTTGTAAGTTATCGGGTCGAAATGAATATCCTTTTCGTTTTCTTAAATAAAACTATCAGCAAACGCTGCAAAGTGTACATCGTACCTTACTAGAAGTAGAAACAACAAAACGATGTTTTCAATAAGTGAATGATGGTGAAATGTTAAAGTCAGTAGATCTGTTTTCGTTGAGTAGGAGGTAAGCTATTTGAGCAAATTTAAAAAGTCGATTTTGAGTATCAAACCGTGTTAGAGTGGAATGTTTTTGGAAGAAGGTTAATGTTTTCTTTTCGTTTGATATTTTAACACCAGGTGGAGCTGACTTATTTTGGAGCGAAGAGGAGTTGACACTCCATGAATCAATCAAGACTTTTGGTGTTTAACTGCTAAGTAGCCATCAGAGATGCCGCTTTTAAAATGTTAAGGTTTACACGGCCTCCCACAACGAAACACTTGGTTTGACGATGAGTGCCGGCGAGCACATGCAGCTAAGCAAGAGGCTTACAAAGCGGCGGAGCTGCAAAGAAGAACTATCGAGCCGCTTGCAAGCTCTACGAGCAAAAAAGGAGAGAGGAGCACAAACTTCTCAGAAAGAAAAAAAAGGAGCATGAAAAGTGCGCAATCAAGGAAATAGAGGAATGTCACATCAGGAACTTGGTTCGAAAGTTCTACAAAAAGGAAAAACAAACCACAAGGGGTTAAACACCCTGAACCGAAGCCGGTAGTGAACATCAAGGGAACGTAGTGGAACTACAGTGAGTGCTGAGGATATGGCAAGACCACTTTTCCAAGCTGTGTAATGGCGGTTACGAACGAGCAAAATTCCGCCAGCCATACAGAACCATTCAATTTGGGTGAAGCAGACCACCGATTCCACCCACACGATAGCGATACTTAAACTTAAGTCGAACAAAGCCGCTCGCGCAGACAGCCTAGCCGCCGAACTGTACAAAGCAGCTGGAGATGATTTGGTTAGGAGCATGCCCCAGATCATTTTCAAAATTTGGTCAGAGGAAAGCATGCCCGACGAATGGAACCTCAGGATCGTATGCCAGATCCTCAAGAAATGAGATCCCCTGAACTGCACCAACAACAGATAAGTCGCCTACAAGATCTTGTCTGTCGTGCTGTGTGAGCGTTTGAAGCCTTTGATCAACAACCTGATAGGTTGTTGGACCCGAAAAGTCCACCATCGATCAAATATTCACTCTACGGCAGGTCATGCGGGTTCATCGATTTCAAGGCCGCGTATGACAGCGTCTATAGAGATCAACTATATAGAGCAATGTCTAATTTTGGCATTTCAGAAAATCTCGTCCGTCTGTGTAAGATGACAATGGGTAACTCACACTGTTCCATCAAGGTCGGAAAAAACCTAACGGACGCATTTGATGTCAAAAATGGTTTTAGACAAGGCGGTAGGCGTCCATGCGATTTCTTCAACATCATTCTTGAAAAGATTGTGCAAAACTCTAACGTCAACACAAGTCCTGTCCTGTCTGCATAAATGGAGAATGGAGACGAAGATTCAATCAAGAACCGTTACGACCTGTTCAGCGACACTGACCTAGCCAGAAAAGTTAAAGTCCAACGACTCAGATGGTTTTGTCATGTAGAGCGAATGAAAAATAATGCAGCGGCTCATAGAGTCTTCGAATCCAACCCAGAAGGACGTTGTAAAAGAGGAAGACCGCGACTCAGGTAGAACCCACAGGTGGTAGAGGACCTGAACCAACTTGGCGTGTGAAACTGTAGACAGCTTGCTAGGGACCGAGCTGGCCCTGGTTCGACCTGGACTGTATCGCCACCCTAAGTAAGTAAGTAAGTCGCCCGACGAGTTTGATATATCCATACAGATGTCAGCTGTCATTTTGATCGTCGGGCGGCTTGCGACTGCAGTGTGGTCAGCTCTTTAATGTGAACCAGAGGTAAAGGAGATTCAACACCAAGCTGTCCGAATAAATTTGCCAGCGTAATGTTGTAAAAATACTGCTGTTTGCACTAATACTTTCTCAACATTCCATGGCAGCTCACCTTATATTTGTTGGTGTTTTTTTCTCATTTACATGTATGTAACGGAAAAATAAAAATTCGCGGTATCTGGAGGGGAAAACGTAAGTCAGTTTCCGATCTTCCTTTACTTGTGATGTGAACGCTCTTTGTCAAGTCGTTGAAATTCAACAAAGTTTGACAGTGACATGACAAGAAAGTAATGATGACGTTTGCTGTTATATGTCACTCGAACCCTGGTAAGGTTTCTCCCAATTTCAAGTGGGTTTCATTCAAAGTTTGATGCAAAATGTCAGACGGTAATTTTCAGCGTTGGAGTTTTTGTTAAATCAAATTTGTTTGGTCTTTCAAAAGATGGACTACAAATCGTGGAACGTGTAGGTATAACAATTTTCTTGCATTTAATTCTTGTTTTAAAGAATCAAGACGAAACCATACATTCGTGACAAATTCCGTCTTTCCATTAACTTTGATTGAATGCAATTTAAGACAGCTCTCACGTTTTCTCTTCAAAAAATTTAACGACTCACAGTTAAAAAGTCTGAAATCAGTCATTGCCAATTTCACAAATGAATTGCTTTTTGCAAGAAAACTTCCTTCACATTTTATCATTTTCATCATCAATAAAAAGAAAAACAAGTAAGGAAGCAAACAAAACGAAGAAAATGTTGAATTGTAATTAAACCCCATCAATCCATATCCCCGGTACATTTATATTTGAAGACACCTATACCCAAAGGCCTTGAACACAATTTGTTGTTATTGGTGTGTTCTTAATTATCGCATCGAAGATGAAGGGCAAACATAAAAGGATACCCGTAAAAATCTCACGTTTCTGTGTCTGTTTCTGTGTATGGTCGATGTTAACACTTTTCGTTTGCGTATACTTCTCATGTTGCAATGACCATATCCTTCTGATCCTGATGGCCAGCACTCTAATGGTTTTTTTTTAGAAAGGGGTTGACTTGGATCTAGGGATCGAACGCATTTATGTAACCAATGCCACAACATCTGATATCTAATGGATTGCTTGACTAGTTCAAAAGCGTAAGGAATCTCAGCTCCAGCTCAATAAAGCTTGACCATATCTCATGGTTCCAAAGAGGAATGCAAAGTAAATCTCCGATATTCGAAACATTTCCCTCTTTTTTTAGTTATTTGTGGTTCCTTTGTGGAAGTGCTGAAAAAAGATGAGTCAAGCTTTTTCCAATCTCGAATGCAAGCAAGGATGTTAAGGAATTGTCAGTGGCAAAGATGAGTTTTTGTAGGGGAGCATGGGATAATTTCAAGGAAACGATAATGAGCAATGGCATGTTGAATGCGAATAGAATACTACAAGAAAATTTAAAAGGCAAAAGGGAATCGATAGAGAAATCCATCCATTAAGTGGGATATCCTGTTTTATATTTGTTTCTGTATGCGTCGGGATTTTAACGAAGACTGACTGAATTGATTTCCTGTTTAATAAGTTCTGTCTGGTTTTGTTGCACACAATCTGTTTCTTCTTTTTGATAACTCCAAGTGTTCCCAGAATTCCCTGAGGTGCGTTTTTGCGCTGACTATAATCAACTATAATCAACAATGGTTGACTATTTCTCGTTTTTGCACGCCAATAGTTACGATTCGTAATCACAATTGTCGTTTTTGCGGTCTGTGTTGATGTGTCAAATCGTAACTATCTCTAACTATTTCCAATCCATCTCAGGAGGTGAGTTGAAAGTGGTTGGTGTGTCAAAGTGTTTTTTTTTTGTAAAATGGCGTCTTTAATAATTGTCAATCTGGAATCTAAGAAAAAACATTCTGGTTGTATATTTTTTACAACCGCGTAGCCGCGAATTTAATTACAATCAAAGGATTTCTGTTCGTTTTCAATTATTTAATTACAAAATAAAGAAAACAAGGTTACCCTTACAAATTTTAAATTGTCGGAAAAAAATAACTTTATTTCGCCGGATATTTTGCAAAATCAATCAAATCATAAGGAAATTTCTCTCGTGCACTTTTCAGGTAAGTCTTTTAAAGTAAGAGCATAAACCACATAATTTACAATTGCTTGAAATTCCTTAGTTTGATGAGTTGGATCAAAATATAACAATTCAAGAACATTATCGATTTCCCCGTGAGGAACGTCCAAATTCAGAATTGGCAGAAGATGAAGACAAGAAACAAAACTTTAACGATAATAAGACACAAAAAGACGAGATCGAAGACATGGACCAAACTATCCCCGAATTTAAGGCACATCGATGTGAATACTGCATGGACATAGTTAGTTTCGATGATCCTGATCAGTTAAATTATCATTGCAATGCCCTCCACTGCACCGATTTTCCATATTTATGTCCCAATCCAAATGTGACAAAAGTGAATGTGTGACCTGCGGCAAGATATTTCCTAGATCTAATCTCAAATCGTTCACCTATCACATGACTTGGCATGACGGTGCCAAATTGCACAAGTGCAAGTATTGCGAGAAGAAATTCGTTCAAGTAACTCATTTGGTGGTCCACGAGAAATCGCACACCGGAGCTTGCATCTATCAATGTTGTGAATGTGGAAGTGGTAAGTGGTAACCCTTTATTTGCTCAAAAAGAAATAATAATGTTTTGAATACAGTTTTTGCAAATAACGATCAATTACTTGAGCACAACAAAACCCACGAGGAAACATACTTACCTTCAAAAGAAACTTCTGGAGACCAGCAAACTGCAATCAACACCCGTACAAAGTTTTGCGAAATTTGTCAAAAATGCTTCCGATCCGCTAATGAATCTACGCTTGCACAATTATAAGTTTCACGGAGCTTCGCCAACACAAGAAGTCAAGGAAATAATCAAACTAAAGAGACATAGTCGTACTGTTCCTGGGAAGTCGTTTGAGTGCAGCAAATGCTCCGAATCGTTCTTGCTGCATACCAAACTCGTGATGCACTTGAAAAAACACGACGAAAATAGACCTTTCAAGTGTCCGACATGTCCAAAGAGGTTTAAACTCGAGAAATACCTCAAAGTTCATGTAGATACGGTGCATTTGAAGAAGAAAGACCATCAGTGCGTGACATGTGGATCGATGTTCAGGTCCAGGCCAGCGCTAGACGAGCACATTGCCTCAAGACATAAAGGTGAATTATATTCCTTACTATGAACTTTACTGAAATCACTTTTTAATTCAACAGACACTAAATACAAATGTGAAGTGTGTGACAAGAGATTCGCTTTCGATAGAATGCTGAAAAATCATATGCTGCGTCATAAGGAAGTAAAGCCGTTTGAGTGCACGCTGTGCAACAAAAGGTTCAGACAATCGTTCGTTTTAAAAGGTAATTGTTTTGGATATGGATATAGAATTTTTGTTCAACGTATTTTCCACTCTGCAGCTCACTTCAAGGGACATCAAAAGAGGCAAGCCAAGTTATTTTCGAAGCTAACTTTGGTGGCGGAGAGTGAGAAGTAAAATGCTTTTGTTGTTGCAACTGATAAACAATCAGGACACCAGGAAGTGCCTAGTTTGGATGCGGTTAAGGCGTTCAAGGAAAATTTTAATGTCTCAATGGAGACTATCGAGGTAACCGTCGGAGCGGAATTTTCTCTGATGTCTCCCGGGAGTTCCGGGATTTGTGACAACCTCAATGCATGCATTTCATGTATTTGCAGACATGTCTGTATGTAGTAGTAGTACATAAGTAGTTTAGTTTTGAATTTAATTCATTGCTTTTATGTATTCTGTCGGAAATAAAAAAAAATGTTTAACTAGTTTCAGAACATAAAGACTTTTTCGTTTATGTATATAAAAGCACGAACTAGATATTGTTCACCGAATCTGGAAGCAGCAATTAGAACAATGTCAGGAGCTGCCTTACTTGGAAATGCTTGAAGATTTCTTTATGAATCCTTCTTCGGTCAGGTTTGTGTTCGTTCCCAGCCGCTACCACTAAATCGTCGTCAGAATCAGATGACGAGTTATTTTACAACAAAAAATTGTTTGTTAAATCCTCCATTTGCCTTTCTTGCTGTGGGATGTTCAAAGATAAATAAATATTTTCTTATTTTAATTTTCTTCAACAACTTACCATATCAAGATCGTTCTTGAATTTTTGCAATAAATTTAAAGCAACGAAAATTGTTGTCTCTTTATCCATTTTAATAATATTATGATCAAAAGAAAAGAAAAATGTAACCTCAAAAGATTTGTTTTTGTTTTTCTTGTTTGACAGCTCAACCAAACCTAACTAAAAAGCGTTTTTGGATTATTTCAACTATTTCTAACTATTTCAACTATGACACATCAACCATTTTTTTTTTGACACAAAAACTATAGTCAACTATCGTCGGCGCAAAATCGCACCTCTGGTTGGTTACTTTTTTGTATAAATTAAACAATTCCAGCTTTCTCCAATTTAATGCTATCGAATTACAAAAATAAGTACAGTCATCGATATTTTTATTATTTAACTCATGTTGTGGTGCTACCTACATTTATTTTATGGACAAAAAAAATGTCAATTAACCAAACGTAATTAATTGCTAGATTCTTGGTATAATACATTTGTACAGGTATCAAATGTCATGTTATTGAGGACTGATGATGATGATGATACTGATGGCTCGGTTTCGGTCGCTATGCTTTCGACTTCTCTCCAAAAAAAAAAAAAACACATTTACTTCATACATGGGCAGTGCCACTTCTATAAACCTAGACAGGGAAAAATAAATAAAATACAGAGAAACAGGTAATAAACAAAAACAAAAAAAAGCAAGTAAGTTAAGGTTGAAGAAGAAAACTCATGAGATGACAGCAACGGAAAGGGATATCTAGATCATTCGTACAAAAAGTTAATTAAGGATTTAATTTGATTTTTTGTATGTTTTATTATATGAGTTAAGGCTACCCTTGAGGGTTTAGACGAGAGAAAATGGATGATTAGAATCGAATCTAGGCAACAAGAGTGACCCATTGGAATTAAATATTGTGTAAGGTTTCACAACGTTGAACAAAATTTTGTTCGTGACATAATTTTTCATAATTTTGAAAACCTAGTTGCTTCATTTCGTTTTTAATTTAAAATTATCAATTTTAATTTACAAGATTTAATTGACGTTCTCACTTGACACATGTCAATAATATTCTCAATGTAAAAGGCCCTGGACGCAGGCTTTGGGAGGTTTTTTGACGTCTGCTCAACTTGCTTCTTTCGCCCTTTCATATATATGAGGGGGATGTAAGTTTGCGTGAATGTAGGTATAACATTTGTTGAAATCTCCTTGGCTGAATGGTTTCATGCTACCAAACATGCCTACATTCGTGAACGTTGCATAAAGGACAAGAGCTGCTCGTGAGGCGATGCACTGTCATGCGATTTCTTTAACACCGTTCTTGAGAAGTTAGTGCAAAACTCCACCGTCAACACGAGATGCACTATCTTCCAAAAGTCTGTTCAACTTCTCGCGTACGCCGCGCCGATGATATTGATGTAATGGGAAGAACACAGCGTAATGTCAATGGCGCCTTTGTGAGAATTGAAATAGAAGCGGCACAATGGGCTTAGCGGTAATTGAGGGAAAAACAAAGTAACGGGTGATTTTTTAAGAGGTTTAGAACTTTTTTTTTTTTAAACACAAAAAATTCGAAAAAATGAATGAAATATTTATTTGAATCGATAGTTTGAACCTTGCAATTTAATGTTTAAAGATAATTTCATGCAAATGTTGACCGCGGCTGCGTCTCAGGGAGCCCATCCGCTGAGTCCAATTTTGGCATACTCTTTCACACATATCGGCCGGTATCTCACGAATGAATGCATGGATGTTGGCTTCCAGTGCGTCAATCAATCGAAGCGGGCTTGTCCCTATAGACATTAGCCTTGACATACACCCACAAAAAATAGTCTAATGGTGTCAAATCGCACGATCTAGGCGGCCAATTGACCGGCCCGCCAAACTCGCCTCGCAATTGCGCCATTGTTTCGCGTGCTGTGTGGCATGTGGCACCGTCTTGTTGAAACCACATATCATGCAAGTCAAGAACTTCCATTTCGGGCAAAAAAAATTTTCCACGTAGTGCTGTAACAAAGGCCTAACTGCTGGGAACGGCGCCGAATCGACATTTGGCGGTCTTCTGTCACACTAGCTGATACGGCCGCAATATTTTCTTCACTACGCACAGTACGTAAACGTGTTGGTGGTTTAATGTCCAACAAAGTAAATTTGGTGCGAAATTTGGTCACAATCTTCCGAATAGACTGCTCAGAAGGTCGAGAATGCCGACCATAAAATGGAAGCAGCGCGCGATGAACATTTCGAACCGAGCACGAATTTTGATATTAAAAATCAATAATTTGCAAGCGTTGTTCATTTGTAAGACGATCCATGGTTAAATTGCAAACCAAACTGAAGCTGTTTGACAGTGACACAAGGTACTAAACACACGTCAGCTGTCAAAACCAGTGTTGCCAAAACCAAACCAGCTAAAAAATCACCCGTTATATGCTATCTTCAAGGAAGTACATCCAACACCGACACGGCTCGGACAGAACGTCACAATAGACGCGTACAACTTCGAGGTAGTAGTGGAGTTTGTCTACCTAGGCTCCGCTATTAACACGTGCTTTTAGCTCTTGCTAATCGCTGTTTCCTTGGGCTTAGAAAAAGATTGAAAAAAATTGTCAGTGTAAATCTAGTCTATGGAATTTATATGTGTATGGGCCGTTTTAGTCTCAGGAATTATCTTTATATGAGTTCATATTTCTAATTATTGTAAAACTATTTGAATAAAACCGTTTTGGAAGGAATATGAAAAGCTAAGGATACTATCGTCAGCGAAACAATGAATTGGATTAGAAGTTACAGACAAGAGATCATTTATGAAAATGAGAAAGAGGTCCGGAGACAAAACGGAGCCCTGGGGCAAACCAGCATTTATTTTGTGGGTTTCAGACTTGAACCCGTCCAATACAACTTGTATAGAACGGTTCGAGAGAAAGTTTCTAATCCAACGAAGGAGGGAGTCATCAATACCGAAAGCACGCATTTTCGATAAGAAAGCCTGATGCCAAACTCTATCAAATTCCTTTGAAATATCAAGTGCAACAATCTCACTTTCTCCAAAACGATGTAAAGATTTGTTCCACTGTTCGGTGAGATATGCCATCAAATCACCAGTGGACCTGTTGCTGCGAAAGCCGTACTGTCGGTCGCTAAGAAGCTTTCGTTCTTCAAGAAAGCTGATAATTTATCAGCGTTTCCATGAACTTAGAAAGAAGGGTCGTAAGTGAAATCGGACCATTATTGGAAGGAGAAGAGGATTCGCCTTTTTTGGGTATGACTGGACAAATGCTGTTTTCCAACTACTCGGAGCGAGCCCAGAAGAATAGGATAGATGGAAAGCTTACGCAAGAGTTTTGCCAGTGTTGAATAAGAACACTTCTTCAGAACAACAGCGGGGATACCATCCACGCCAGCGGATTTATGTATGTTGAGATCTTTTAGGAACCTCGTTACCGCACGAGTGCGAAAGAAGATTTGTCCCATAGAATCATTGACGAAGAAGAATTCTTCATGTTTTTTCATAAATGACCAAAAAGTCTTACTGCCTTTGGGACATTGCAGTATTTCTTGCCTTAGTTTTTGGTCATGTACAAATTTGGTCCGTCGAATATGGATATTGCAGGACTCCTGGCTTGTTTTAATTTCTTCCGGTTTTCCTCAGTAGGGTTGGCTTTGTAACAACGGAAACTTACCTCTTTAACCCTGATAACCTCTTTACAGCTCATATCGAACCATGCGTTCCCTTTGGGTCTGGTGCTTTTAACCCTATTCGGGAAATTAAACGAGGAAGCATAGAACGGCTTTCTCGTACTGCCGCGACTCAGGTGGCGCACCCAAATGGAAGAGACCTTATTCAACTTGGAGTGCAAAACTGGAAACAACTAGCTAGGCTGGCTGGTGGAGGCGGATACTGTTGGTTGAGGCCCATTTCCTCAACGGACTGTAGCGTCACCTTAATTTAGTAGATAAGTAAGTATTCAGTTTTTAAATGCCTTTCCTCTTGTTGTATAAAATAAATTACCGAGTACTTTTGATTTCACTCCAAAAACTAAATAACCCAGTGCAATAAATTTGTTTCTAATTATAAAATTCATAAACTCAACACATAATTAAACACTCCATAAAGCACCAAATTTAATTAGAATCTAGCACAAATGAGAGATAAAAAGTCCCAGAAACAATTTGTTTGCATGAATTAAAAACTAAAACCATTTAAGTAAGATTTATACAAACACAAATGAATTTACAAAAAGAAATACAAAAAATAAATTCCCATATTTGAACACAGATGGTCTGGAATCTCCCAATTTGCTCATTGTTAATAGTTTAATTGCCATTAAATCATCCAAACCGTCACAGTTTGAACATATCCTTATCGATTCTGGCCAAAATATAAATCCAAAAAAACCAGAACCACCAAAAATTTCAAAAACGAATAAGGACATCCAAAAATATCGCACACAAAGCCCCCAATGGATATCCATTAAAAGCTTATAAAATGCTAAAAACCCATTCGAATCCCTTGGCACAATTGTTATCTGTAGAAAGTTACACCCGCTTTAGTTGCCGTTCCTGCCACCAAATGCCACCCAATCATGTATCAGTGATAAATATCCCAATAAAATACCAGCGAAACCTCCAAAAAGCCAAAAACCATCACACGATGAATCCTTGCACTCGAATTCACATAATAATAAAATATAACACAACAAATACAATAAGCACACATATACATCTGTAAATACTAAATAAATTGGCAACCATTAAAGACGGATTTAAGGACCAGAGCAGAGATAAGTCGTTCCCGTTTGTATGGAATTAACTCAAGTAACCGAAAAAAAACCTCCTCAATGATTATACATACCGAAGCGAAGGTCTCTCACCCACACACACACTCACCATCCCATTTTACCTTAAATGAAGAAGTTAATTACTAGGAGATGTGCTCCGCTGGAAATTGGTAAGCCAGCGAATGGCATCCCATTATCATTTAGCAACAAGCACATCATGGACACAGAAATAAAATAAACAGGATCTCTCGCTTTGCTTTATATGCCAAACAACACCGCATCCAGGATTCTTGGGGATTTTTGGCTCAATGTCACGATAGTTTTCCAAAATATCATCGTAATCAGTGACAGGGGTTAAAGTCCTCGTTCAGAGATCAGGCAATATGCAAAGGAGGCTCTTAACTGCCAGCAACATAACCCAGCGTCAAGGCAAGTTGTTCGTCCTTCTGTCTTCGACCTGCGTTGCCACCCACAATTTTTTTAACTCTCGTCCTTATTCGGTCCAGCCAATTAAGAGTTAAATACTTTTTTGGCAAGAGTGTTAATCGAAATATAGCTAGGTGCATTGTTTTTTGGAAACATATTTCGATGTCGCAATCTTAATTACGTCCCCGATAAGCAAATATAATGTCGACGGTCCTCAGTCCTCATTGTGGCCAATTCGGGTTCCAGAAACTTTTTTGGCTCGTGGAATGTTGTTTGGTGGAGAGGCAAAAAGTTAACTATACAAATTATATTGGCCAGATGTGACCAGTTTTTTTTTTGGAATTTTATTGCTTATGGTGATAGAAAATTCTTTAAACGTATGCGTTGTCAGTTGTTGCCGCACCCCATCTAGTGTCATATAAGCAAGAAACTTTCCACACACCATATCGCTGGTTCCAGTCCCCTTAGTTCCAACACGATACAGCCAACTAGAGCCAAAGAGAATCAACAGAAAGCAAAAAATCAAATAAAGAAAAATCTGTATCGAAGATGATTTTTCATGATTCTTGGCATTTTTCAAGGAGCGAGCGAGAGAATTCCTTTGCAGGCTACTTTGTAATCTGTCCGTTTTGTCGGAAGCTCGCTTAGTTACCCAAGCATTGTGCCTTAAGGGTAATATTGAAGCAGTTCGATGGTTTAACTTGCTGGCAATCTGCCTCCTTTGAAAAAGATGGAACACATTTTTGTATAAATGTCTTCACTCTCCATCCTTGCCTCTTGCTCTACCAAACCGCTCGTAAACACGTTTAATCGTTTGTTTTTTTTGTGTTTGGTTCGGGTTCTTCTCTTTTAATCGATTTAGATGCCGTAAAAAAGTTTTATAACTTCGATACTTTGGTTGAGGAAACTTATTCAGCTAAAGCTGACGATGAACGACCGATGCCGATGCTGATGGTTTGTGGGTTTGAGAGGGGCGGCATAGAGAATTGACTTGGAATCAGTGATTGATTGATTGATTTGTTAAAGTGTTTAAACATTTGAGAAGATTGAAAGCGGGTTGGTTTTTCTTTTTAGTTTGTTTTTTCAAAGGATTAGGTTTGAGTGTTGGTGGGACTGGTCAGTTTTTTCTTAAAGAAAGCGATTGCAATAATATTACAGTTGAACCTTGGGCGACGCACGCACGCTAAGAACACAGAAGAACAACATGAAAGACGATCCAAATCGTTCTAAGACGCACGTACTACAATATCCCACTGTCACAAAAAGATCTTGAAGAATTGAAGATATAGGTACTCGTAGTATGTCGGGACTTACTTACTTAAGGTGGAGCTTTAGTCCGTTGTGGACTTGGACCTCTACCAACAGTCTCCGCCAGTCAGCTCGTTCCCTAGTTAGCTGTCTCCAGTTTTGCACTCTAAGTTGATTGAGTCGCGGTCTTCCTTTACTTCTACGTCCCTGTGATATAGTGTCGAAGTGTCCATCCTCTCTAAATCACCGAGCCATCTGAGTCTCTGGACCTTGACCCTTCTGACAGTAGGTCCGTGTGGTGTCGAGCCGTCAGTGTTGGGTGTCCTTCAGCATATACTTCATGTTGAACTCATTTACCGCTAAACCCAATTTTGCCACTTCTCTCTCAATTCTAACAAGTGCGCCATTGACATCAAACTGTGTTGTTCCCATTATATATCAATATCATCGAAGTACGCAAGAAGTTGAACAGACTGTTGGATGATAGTACCTCTGGTGTTGACTGTGGAGTTTTGCACTATCTTCTTAAGAACGATGTTAAAGAAATCGCATGACAGTGCATCGCCTTGTCTGAATCCTTTTTTGACATCGAAAGATTCCATAAGCTCGTTGCCAACTTTGATGGCACACCGTGAGTTCTCCATCTTCATTTTGCACAAGTGAACGAGATTGGTAGGGATGCCAAAACTAGACATAGCCTTATACCGTTTCCTCTCTGTAGAAGCTGTCTTACTTGGCCTTAAAATCGATGAAAAGGTGGTGGGTATAGATTTGAAGTTCAAAGGCTTTTTCCGGGATCTGCCGCAAAGTGAAAATTTGGTCGATGGTTGACTTTCCTGTTCTCAAGCCACATGGATAAGGACCAATCAGATTGGTGGCAAAAGGCTTCAAACGTTCACATATTACGGCAGAGAGGATCTTGTAGAAAGTATAGGTGATGTTAAGTAGGCTGATTCGTCTGTAGTTGGCGCAGTTAAGAGGATCTCCCTTCTTCAGGATGTGACAAACAATGCTGAGGTTCATCGGGCATGCATTCTTCCGACCATATTCTACAGATGATTTGGTGCATGCTCCTATCTAGATCGTCGCCTGCTGCTTTGAACAGCTCGGCAGCTAGACCATCTGCTCCAGTGGCTTTGGTGGATTTCAGACGCGATATTGCCGTTTTAACTTCTTCTAGGTCGGGTTCACGGAATTGTTGGCTATCATCGTGTCCGATGAAAGGCTCCTGCTCCACAGAAGTGGTTTTTCCAAATGCCCAGCATTGACTGGGATTCTACTCTACTATGATGCTCCCTTGTTTATCTCTGCTGTGCTATCATCGGTTCTTGCTCGATGAACTTGAGCCAGCTGTTTTACCTTCCGGTAAAGAAACTACGAAATTCATTCCTGCTGTTAGCTCTCTCAACATCCTCGATCTGACGCTTCTCATGCTCCCTCTTTTTTCTCCTGAGAAGCCGGCGTTCCGCTCTCCTCTTTTGCTCGTAGAACTCACCAGCAGCTCTTGTCTTTCTATGCAGCGCAGCTCTGTCTCTTGCTTGGCTGCATTGGGCCTGCCTGCATTCTTCGCCAAAGCAAGGGTTTCGCTTTGTTGGCTGCGTGAAACCCAGCGCATAAGGGGTGGCATCTCTAACTGCTTTCCTGCAGTGCTGCCACGGTATGTAAGATTAAGCCATAAAATCTAGACAAAGTTCCATTCAAAGATAGGTTGACACAGAGTAAAAATTTATTCTGAATCTTCATTTAAGAAGACAAATCTAAAGTAACCACACAACAAAGGCTTTGCAAGTCTGTACCTGTCTTTTTGGACGTCTATAGCTACAGCCATCATGTAAACCTAAAATAACGGTACTTTTTAATATGCAATTCTTTGGGTATTCTAGAATTAATTTGTGAGAACAGTTTTCTACATCGCCATCGCTTAGAGCTGAACAGAATGCAATCCCCAGTCACCAAGTGACGAAAATGAGCTGTCAAAAATTCGACTCTTGATTGATGGTGGCCTTTAGAAAACCTTCTAATAACTCATTTAATTTTTTTAAGAAACCCTCCACACTTTAAATAATGAAGTTGTCCTTCAGTTTTTTTCGCAATTCATTTTCTTATCCAAAAATACGTTCTTCCGCCAAAAGAATTCATTGCATGTTGACTTTGAGTGAAATTCTGTTGATCCCGAATCATCCTCCAACCTGACAGAAAACTTCAAGAACCGCCAGTGCAAAAAAACGCCAAGAAAAACTATTCGTCGCCGCTTTTCCGTCATATAAGAAAAGGTATCACGAATCCACTAGCAAAACTCTTAAAATGAGCGATAATCTACGTTTCGTGCACATGCTACCTTTCAACCGGAACCGATGAGATTAGGTGACATCCTTAACACCAACCAAAAAACTAACAGCAAACATCATCTCTCACAATTCCATATACACAACACCCATATCACTATAGTGGGGTAGCCGCAAAATGCACTCAAGTGATATATTGCCACCAGGATATCCACACATATCCATCCCCAATGGAGTGTACTACAATAAAGTCCTAATGCACTAACCACTGGACTAAAAGAAAAAGAAAATATAAAAATATTTAAAGGAATAAAATAAAATACCTTCCCCACAAACAAATAAAAAACAAACCTCCTCATTTTCAGGATTTAGTCAATTTTTTCCTATTGTTTGTCGTAATGGGCCGAAGGAAGCCAGTGAGTGTACAGGTACCGTGTGTACATATCCATCTACATATGTTTTGAGTCATGCATACAAAAATCTATTGTACTTCCGGTGGTTGCAGTCAAAACCGAGAGAGAGATGAATGGGTGACACACCGAAAAATAAGGATATAGACTTATCAGACTACAGAAGGTAAGGAGCTCCAGCTCACCTTTGTTGACATTTGACGCTCGTTGCGCCTCTCCTAATACCACATGCCACACATTCAATAGAAACACCCAGCCACAGCGTTAGCATACATAGCATTACTCAGCCCCATGCACACTCTACCCTGCATTATCCATCCGACTGACGAACAAAGGTAGCAGTGGTTATGGTGGCGCTGGCATCGCCCACATATTATACCGGAAAGAAATGTCGGATTTGTGTCGTTGAGAATTCGGCTTGAAGGATCTATAAACGGTTTTCAATACTCGTCGTTGTTCTTCTATTTTATCGTATGGAGTTCTACCTTGTTGTTTCTGTAGGAGTGGAAGAGGTGAGTTAGAGACGAAGACGAACCAATGATGCGGATCAACATGTTTGTCAAAGGATTTAACTTCAATTTAAAGTACCTTCTCACACAGTTGGAACATAATATTTCCACCATCATTGAAGGGTTACTACGATATGCCAATATGCAAGGGGGAAAGAGTGAAATTGCGAGGGGTTAATAGATTTGAATAGGCACATACCGCGGGTGCAAATCGCAGTGATAAAGTATTCAAAACAAAACACATTTTGATGCTAATGAGCGAAGCCCGGAAATCAGCCATTAATAATGTTGAATTGTGAATGCATTTTAAAGACCAGGGGGTTTGATCTTGACGTGTTTTTTATGTGGAAGAAATTATTCAGAGAAAATGAAACAAAAGGTTGGTGCTATGTTTTTACTTTGGAGTCTGGTTTCGTAAGCGATTGGAGCTGGCGAACAAAATTAAAGAAAAATTTTGTATTAGGCTTACGGGAAGGCGTTTCTTTGTTTCTTATTTTCAATAAATTCCGATTCAAAACTTCTTACTTACTGCGCTACAGTCCGTTGTGGACTTGGGCCTCATTCAACAGTCTCCGCCAGCCATCTCGGTCCATAGCTAGCTGTCTCCAGTTTTGCACTCCAAGTTGATTGAGGTCCTCTTCCACTTGTGTGCCACCCGAGTCGCGGTCTTCTTCTAATTCTTCGTCCCTGGGGTTGTAGTTTTACCTTAGTTGCTCAAGAAAGGGCTTTTCCACTCAATTACTTTCTTAGTCCTGAGAAACAGACAGGTAGTGGTCCGAGTCGATGTTGGCTCCTCGGAAAGTTCGAAAATCTTGAATGCTGGACAAGTGCTTTCCGTCGATCGCAATGAGATCAATCTGGTTGACGGTTGATTGATCAGGAGATCTCCATGTTCCATAATGGATGCTGAGATGTGGGAACCATGTACTTGCTACCACAACATTTCACCTCGCAGCAAAATCGATCAACAACGGATTCACGTTGTCAGAAGTGGTGTCGTGCAGGCTGTGCCTCCGACTACTGTTTCCCCGAAGATGTCCTCTTTTCCCAGCTTTGCGTTAAAATCGCCGAGAACAATTTTAAATCTCATAGCTAAGACATTGCTCATATGTTTTGTCGAGAAGCTCGTAGAACTCGTTTTTGGTTTCGTCGTTTTTTCTCTTCTGTAGGGGCATGCGCGCAAATTAGGCTAATGTTGCCGAATTGAACCTTGATTTGGATTGTCGTGACGCGTTCATACATTTGAAGCTCAAGACTTTTTGCCTGACTCTACTTCCCATGACGAACTTCTTCTTCTCATAAACATCTCGCGGTGATCTCACTGTGATAATTTCACTTTGAATGAAATTAATTCTCAAATTTCAGTGAGATAGTTACGTGACATAACAAACAGTTGATGCTCATTTTTATGTGAAAAAATTTTCTTATTCAAAATAAACAGAGCCCCCTTCTAAGATTTTTGTTCTACTCGAGGCTCCAACATTTCTTGAGATTTATGGCTGAAACACAAACACGACATAGTTTCGTCTTCGTATGCGATACGAAATACGATGCATTCGCTTGGAGTTCGCTCTCGCTCCATCATCATTTTCCCTTCAAAAATAAATGAACGTTGGTTGTTGACTCTTTTTTACAGCAGCTGTTGAGCTGTCAGACAAAGCAAATGCTCAGCATATTTGAACAAAAGCTTTCGTTATGAGTCACATTACGTACCATTATGTATGAAACGTGAGATTGAATTCCAATTGCTGAACTCGTAAACGTCAGGCGAAGCCAAAGCTTAAGCATGTTTGTGTTTCAGCCATTAGTCAGATGGACATGGCATATTTAAGGATTTAAGTAGTTTCATACCACAGATGAGTTAAAAGGGAGATGGGAAACCAAGCTGTCAAAATGACAATGTCTACAAGCTGCGGTCAAAGTTTACTGCAAGAGTATGCGTGCTTTTACCAATACTATCTCAGTCAACTTCGACATACCACCTCATTTTTGTTGCTGTTTTTTTCTCATTTATTCACATACACGAGTAACGGTAAAATAAATTTTGCGGTATCCGGAGGGTAAAACGTAAGTCAGTTTCCGATCTCCTTTTGTCTCCGTTTCATACATGAAACGTCGACGTTTTCGGTTTCCGTTTCAACACAGAAACTTCATTTGCATTTTTTTTCATCTGACATAAAAAACACTATAATTTATTTTGACAGTCAGATTTATTTCTATGATTATTTTGACTTTTCGCAGACTGACATATTCTTTTCTCATAAATCAAATAAGAAATGTAAGTCCACCTTGACTATAAATTCCTACAGAAAAATAAAAAACTCAATATCGAAACTGGTATAACTATAACCGAAACTTCACCCCATCTGAAACTGTTATAATTCACTACTTCGTTTGCTAGACACAGCCACCCATGCATTCAGCACATCAAAGTGACGTCTATCCAGTCACAGGCGAAACGTCAAAATTATCGAAACCATTCAGCCACAAGCAAAACATCAAAATGTTTGCATCAGCTGTCATGCGTATTTTATTATATTCATCTTTCAAGTTCCAAGCAAAACAACCATACTAAACAAAAACAAACAAAGAATTTCTAATTTTGATTAAAATCATTTGATTTTTTAACAATTAAAAGTCAAAAAAGCAAAATTCAAACTAAATCCTAACTAATTCTAGGAAAACCCGACCAATTTGTAACTAATCAACCTGCCAACAACAAATTTCACACACAAAATGGCCTCGAACGACTCGGGAGTGGACACAAGCAATGATAGTAACGATGGATTAAATTATCTACTAAATGGACCGGTTCTTCCTGTCCTACATATTGGATTGCAAATGTTTCCTGACCTATGTCCCCAAAACTTCAATCAAGAAAACCCACCAACAGATTTTGCTCAGCCGCAAGCAAAGCCATCAGACATCGGAGCTCTTATGCGCCCATCTAGTCTTCCGTCTGGCAGTAATTCGCTGAAAATGCGCTCCCGAATGAAACCCAAACTTCACAGGCTCAATTTCAACAATATTCTAACAGAAACCAATGGCCGACGTCTGCGTTTGGCCGCATCCACCTGCAATGTTGAACTGCTAACTCGAATGCTCGAAAAGGGAACCGATCCGAATTTATCAGACGAACACAAACGTAGTGCGCTCCATTTGGCTGCTTGTCGGGGTTATATTGAAATCGTGTCTACTCTGCTACGCTTCGGAGCCAATCCCAATATAGTCGACTCTCTGGGCAACACTCCTCTCCACCTGGCCGTGATCTCAGCCTCTTCAAACAGCTTCAACACTGTTGTCAGAATTCTACTCCAAGCCGGAGCAAGTCTACACGTCTACGATCGTAGTGGGAAAACGCCATTCGAATTGGCCGAGAACAAGTGGCGATTGATGAAGCTCCGCTACGAAAATCCCTCACCGGAGAAGGAGAAAATTCTTGAGGATATGTGCCTGCTGATTACGTTCATGCTGCGCTACCTTTACCGACAAAAGCAAGACATCGACGATCTGGACGCTCTCGAAAGTCGTCTCAAGAACCTCAGCACCGAGGATAAAGTTGCCGAGGCAGATGCTCTGCTTGCTAGTGTCGAGAAACTGTCACTCAAGTAGTTGTAGTTATTTAGTTCTAAACTAGTTAGTTTAGTTGTTTGCGTTATCTCGAAACTAACAAATTTATGACTCCGCGATTACTGTAAACGATAGACGAATAAATTAATGTATTTATGAATTATTTTGATTTACCTACCCAACAAAAAAAAGGGTAACGAGAAAGGGCATAACCGCTATTTGAATAAAATCAAATCCTTATTTAAACAGACAAAAGGCAGAAACAAACGAAATCGATTTTTCTTTTTACCTTGACTCTGTTCGGGTGCTGGTTTTTCTTGTTTTGTTTTGAACTGAAGTTGTTTTGAGTGCGAGTTGTCAAACTCTAGTCATATGGCTTTTTGACAAGTTTGTTTATTTATTTTTCGCAAATGAAAATTGTAAAGAAAAGTTAAATTTGTTGTGTGGAAATCTTTCATCTTTTCAAGATTTTTGGGTTTGAGATATAAAATTAAAACAAAGTTGAGGTCAACGAGGAGTGCGTATTCACAGGAAAGAGTAAGTTTTGTACCATTTGGTTGGTAAGACTAACCAACATGTTAAAGAATTTTTGCTAGGAAGTTCCGAGAGGGCGTAGATTTTGTACCTGGATGGGATCACATCCATTGAAATCAAAAAGAGGCACAGTTAATTGACTTTCTTGCATCAACACTGAGTATTGATGAGTTTTGCTGGCAGTTGAAACAAGCTCAATTCTTTCTCATCGGGTTTTCTCGGAAGCTTCATTGGAGAACACGTGAGTACATACACTACACCTACAATATTCTATTGGCCGTTTTGAAAAGGCTTTTGTCCATATTCTGCAAAACGTTCAGGACAAGTAGAAGTAAATGCAGTCTTCTTTTTGCTGTTTGGGCTTACGGTTGATAAAAGCAATACATTTGTGACAAAACTCGACTGCCCGTTTTTAGTTATGACTGATGACTTATGAGATCCACCCTCTTTGCATTTGCTTGTTTTACGGTATTAGATCTGTTCGATGTTGATGAACTGAATTATAGAGCAGACGGGAAGTTAATTCATTATCCGTTTGTTCTATGAACGCACTAGCTGTGTAGCTGTGTTTATTTCACTACTCAGTAGCTAGCACACTGCACAGATGCCGTTTTCCATTGGTCGTCCAGAAGCATTCGGAAGAGTCCAGAAGTCTTCTGAAACCATTCCATTGACAGACGGAATGCTTCTGAGAAGAGCAGAACTCTTCTGTTTTGAAAACAGAATCGTCCAAAGAATGACACATACTTCATAACCCGTTCCATTGGAGGTAGAAAAAGAAACGTCAAAAAAAGACCAATGGAAAACGACATCATTTTCATTACTCAGTAGCCAGCACAGTAATCAAGTGTGAATAAAACGCTCCAACTCACTTTATCTGTCAAATTCAATTTGTATGACAATTATTACATAAAACGTCGCAATATGGACCTGGACAAACAATTTAGCTTATAATACCTAGAATACCACTGCGACGATGACTTATTCCTTGCCTCTAGGCTCTGTGTCTGGATAGTCGCGGCTCCTCGTAGACGAATGATCGGATTATATTACTGTCAATGTTACCACTGAATAAACGATGGGTTTTGCCCTCTCTTTGACACGCACGGAAGGTGTGGGTCAAAGAATAAACCGAGTCTAATCAAATCAGACTCCTGTTTACAACAAAGGCTGTGAAATAAACGGTCGAGCTCTTGCTCCTGTTCGAGTATTTTCCAAAGACGAAACTCCTATCAGCGAGCAGCAAAACTCCACTGAATAAATGTTTGCCTTACCCCCTGTCTTTGATACACTCAGGAGGAGTGGATCAAAGAATAAATTGAGTCTAGTCAAAATCAGACTCCTGTTCACAACAAAGGTTATGAAATAAACGGTCGAGCAATAATTACTCCTGTTTGTATATTTTCCAGAAAGGAAAATGCACAAAATAGACGGTTGGCAAAATATCGGATCGGAGAGAAGCCCCGGTCGGTTGAGAAAATATTTTGAAGAAATATATTCCCAAGGCAAAATATAATTATAAATGGGCAGCTATAAAAATAAGTGCCTTCCCGCAAAAATTTATAATAGGATGCTAACAAGAGCAAACTTCTCTATCGTTCATTCTACCGAAGCGGAGTGGGAACTGATTTTTGTTGACGACAAGTCGACAACACTTCTTCTTATACATTTTTCTGTCGACATTGGGACTTGCTATAATGCAGACTAACATTATTTATTTGCAGGTAGATCAATGAAATTTCCTAATGTGTCTTAAATCTAACGTAGTACCAGATTATTTTTTTTTAAAAGTGCACATTATTATTATGAGCATTCAACGTGCATGACAATTTGTAGATAATAAATACTATTTGATCAGTTCTGTAGGCTCTTTGTATTGCGTTCATAAAAAAAAAAACTATTTTGAGTTTTTTTTTCAAACATGTTCTGAATGGATTTCAACTTAAAAAAATATAATTTTTCATTAAAAATTGCAAAACCGAGTTGTCAAAAAAAAAACACCAATGATCGGTTTCAACATCCTATTTGACACATTGAGCGCAGCGCATTCCGAAACCTAGTGACTACGTAGTCAACTGGTTCTGATATCTGATTGGTTGAAAACAACTAATTAACCAATCAGAACTATTTAACTACGTAGTCACTAGGTTTCGGAAATCGGAATGCGCTCAATTTCAGTGTTGCTAAATGAAGAAATACTTTATCATACCTAAGTTTACTTTTCACTTGAAAATCCAGAAAGAGTTACCTACGGGATTAAGATAAGATAAGCTAGGCCTAGAGGTAAGTCAGGTTCACTCAGCACTCAATTTAAAAAGAATTGGATATTCTTTGAATACACATACATTTTTAATAATCTTCTTCAACAAAAAGCGAGCAGGTTTATGAAACCGCACAGTGCATTTGTTTGTATTTTTTCTTTCACTAAAATTCGATTATGTTATCAGCTACGATAAGCATAACTTTAAAACAGTTTTAATCGTCAACTTACCTACTACCGAAAAAGGCATATCGAATGAATATTGTGTTTTCTTTTCACCTACCAACAAGGGTTTGTATTTCTTTGGGATTCTCAATTCTCCTTTCAAATAGTTGTTATGTTTAACAATTATTTTTTCAAACAATAAACATTTTTCGAGCTGCCCGAGCGTTGAACTTCTTTAAGACACTGGTAAAGCTTAACAAACAATTGAAAACAATAAATATTTATTATACTGATGAAGTTAAGATCTATCAGCTAATGCATATTTTATTTGTTAATTTTCTTTTAGATTCCAAGAATTCTAATAAATAAAAAATGAGAGGCAGGAAATACTGTTCCAGGTTAGATGAAACCTGTTACACAGTGAGTTTGTTTAATGTCACAAAATTATTTAATTGATTTGAATAATTTCTTTCTTCTTAAGAATCTACCTCTTCTCACACTCATATCTCACTGGTTGCAAGACAATCATGATTTCTACTTAGATCTCAACCTAGGACTAATGATGTATTGGGGACTTTTATGCCTCGTCGCTTTGATATTGTTGAAAATATTTTTGAAAATTGTAAGAACGCTGTTGAAACCACTCGTTTTCTTCGTTTTAATTTTGGTTAGTAGAAGAAGAAAGAAAATATCATTCAAATTCAATAACTTTATTTTCCTTAGATTGTTGGATATACAAAACAATTTTGTTATAATGAAAACTTTTTTGATTTCATTTGTAATTTGATAACAAACATAATGGCCATAGCAGTACGTATACAGAAACAGATGTCAAAATAATAATTTCAAACTATAATATTTCTTTTCTTGCTTGCAGACAAAGATTATGGAAACTTCTTTTAGGCTCGTTTTTGGAGATTCAAAACATGTGTGAAGTTTCTTTGAGTGTATTTTGCGAAATCATTCAGTTTATTTAATTTTATAAAAAAAAACTTTACATGAAAAAACCGTTCTTATTTTTTCTTACAGAATCAAGTATGTCACGATAATATCACTTTATGTACAATCACAAATAACATCCAATTCTCCAAGAACACATGAAAGTGTTCAATTGAGATTCCGCATATCATATACACTTGATTACGGATGTCATATACATAAATTTTTACAAAACGGAAGTAGCATTAGTTTTACAGGATTTCTTAAAGTGAGGAACTCTCAATTGGCCTTCAAACACAGTTAACTGAAATTCGGAACCGGATAGGTACCAGAGATTAAAATGAATCAAGCTTGCTCACGAATACTGAGTATTTATTTGAAAAAAACAAGTTTGAACAAACTGAGTCAACGCACAAGCAAGTAAACCTGAACATTTTTATTTATGAATCAAGTAACTCTGAGCAACCCCTATTTTCAAATGAATACAAATGAGTATTTTTGTTTTCAAGTCAAAATGAGTTTGAATAACTTTGAACTGAGTTTCTGTGAGCAAAATGTTCATGAACAAGCAAGCTATTCATGAGCAGGCAAGGATTCTTGCCAAGCGTAAGCATTGTAGGTATCTGTTTGTGATTTGTCTATTTTATGGTGCGGTTTGATTTAAAAGGAGAAACAATATTAAAAGTAGGATGATTTTTTGTTTGTTTAGATAAAAAAGTGACAACGATTTAAAGGGAATAAAATAGTTTTTTTATTTTAATGATTCAAACTCAAAGAAGGTACAATTCAAATTACGGAAATAAAATCACAGCAAATGAGAAAAAAATTAAAATGTTGGATAGGTATATGTATTATAAAAATTAAATTTTGTTAATCTTAAGATTTGAATAAGACACGATCAAATCATTTACTGTTTCTGGATTTAGCCTGATTCGTTTTTCGGTGATAATGTTTCCGGCTAGGGATAAAGCACGTTCTGATGGGGCTGATGTTGCAGGATTTTTTCAAAGATTAACCTTTTTGTGATATACGAGTACCTATAACCGCGAATAACAACAAATTTTTGTTTTCAAATTCGCGTCCACAAACAACATAAATACATTTTTACCTCCTTCTCCTTCATTGACGATCTTTAAATTACCTAACACTTTTATGATACATACTGCCAATTAACAAACAACTTGCCCACGGACATTCAAATTTTCCAGTATTTAATAAAGTGCGTCGTCGCTAATTTTATGGTGGGTAAAAAAACTGTATATGAATGCATAATGCATCTATAGCAGGTACACATTCACACAGGACAGAGTATTTAAGAACTTACCCAATCAATGCTAATCTGTCCCTGAATTTTAACTACCTGTTACATATTATGAAATACGAAAACGTATTTTCCAAGAGTTACTCATTCATTTACCATTTGGTTACCATTCATTAACCCTCTGATATACATATTATTTAAAATTTAAAATCTTTCCTTAAAATGCAACAAAAACACATTTTCCTAACTACCTAACATACCTGCATATTATGTCGGTTATACTTTTACAATTGTAATCCATTTAATTTTTGTATGGCCGGAACTATAAAAAAAAAAATAAACAAATTCTCCTTCAATAGTTCACGTCAATCTAAAACATTCAGTATATAATTACGTTATGTGCATATTTATGTTCATACTCATATTCATACCATTATATTATATACCTAACCAACGCTCATTCATTGATAAATCCTTACAAAAAAAACTTACAATAAACAAGTCCTCATTCATAATCAACCTAATTTTTTTTTTCTAGAATCAAGTTAGAAAATATTCATCCAAGTTCACAATTATTCAATCTGTTTGAACATTTGAATATACTCAGACGGTTTGAATATACTCAGTCGGTTTGAATATACTCAGTCGTTTGAATATATTTGAGTATTAAAACTATTTGAATATGTTCAAGTAAGTTCAAACAAATATTCAGCTCACAAGTCTTTTTATTTGTGAGTGAAAAAAACAAAAATGACTTGTGAATATAATATACTCATTCTGCTTGCTCGAAAACATTTGAATGTGTCTGAGCAAAAATGCTTGTGAGCACTTTGCTTGTGAATAGGGGTGGAAAACGATCAAGTCTGAGCGATAATTGAGTAATTTTGTGATGTATTTGAATATATTTGAACGTATTCATTTTAATCTCTGATAGGTACCTAAAAAGAAAACGAAAATTCAGTTTGGTTGTCCTTATTTACATTTTAGTTACATAACGCCTTACTCATAAGGGCTGAATCACGATCACGCTTCAGCTTCGGCTTCGTCTGCGTTACGATGCACCCGTCTATCATCTTCATCCCTCCAAAAGCAAATGAATTTTGTTTTTGTACATTTTTTAACAGTTGTTGAGCTTCCATTTGGAGTCATATTTCGTAATATTACGTACGAAACGTGAAGTCGAAGCTTTATTGTGATAGCATGCAATGAATTCTATGACCTGCTGATCCACAGTTATTGCTGCGGCCGTCGTATTAATTGCCACCAAGGGCTTCGTACCTGCCGATCCGTGCCACCAGGGGCATTATACCAGCTGATCCGTGTCACCAGGGGCATTATACCTGCCGATCCGTGCCACCAGGGGCATTATACCTGCAGATCCGTGCCACCAGCGGCATTGTCCCTGCTGATCTGTGCCACCAGGGGCATTATACCTGCCGAGCCGCATAGAGTATAACCCCCGATCACCGCATCATACCGATTTCATCCAAGGACTTGTTAACACCAGAACAGCAACAAACGGCCGTCCTATAGAGATTTTAGTTGGGCCTTAAGAACTGAACTGAATGTATCGCCCGTCGCTCGAGAATGACATATAAAATTTTTATGGAAATGTCAAATTCGAGCGACAAAGTTGAAAAAAGTTCAAATTCGTCTCGCGTATTCATTTAAATTTCAGTTGTCTTTTCCGCCGTCGGGCAACGGGCGATACATTCTGTTCAGCTCTTAAGACCGCTTAACCGATTTAGATGAAATTATTAGGTTGAGTTCTATGATAAAAAGGTTTGTTAACCGAAATAATCTCAAATATTAAAACGCATGGTGACGTTTATTTGTAAAAAGAATCAAAGTACCTACCTTTTTATGTCTAAAACTTATGCTAGTAGGTACAGTTTGAACTCGTTGATATTGTTTATTGTTGATACTTTTCTCTCAAACCAGAAAATTCACGTTCGTAAGCGAATATCACAAGAGATTGACACAATTTAATATTATTTCCCTCTCCTGTTATCAGTAAATTTATACTAATAAAATGCAGTAGTTAAGTTACTAGTCTTGATCAACCGTTTTTATTTAGTGCAACGCAAGTTGTTTGCCGGTTAACGTGTGTCGGGCGCATGATGGCTTGTGAACCTTGAACTAACTAACTAGTAAATTTAGTTTTTTTTTCATTTTAATTCAGAGAGGAGTTTTAAAAAGATCACTTAACATAATATTATTGTTCACTTAATTCAATAATGCGTACACTGAATTAATAAACCTAGAAATACCTAATGAAGTCTTCTTATTCTTGTCCATTAACTCACTTTCCGTTTCCGGTGATTGTTATCAAAATCTTGATTTCATTTGAGATCGGACAAAAAGTCGAATAATGGTAAGAGTGCCAACGGCATTAATATGCTAGAAAAAATCACATTGAACCCAGTCGACCTGAATAAAAAAAATAGAAAAAAAATGCTTTACTAATCAAAATTATAAATTAATTGTTAGTAAATGTAGACACAAAAGTTCAAGTTTCAAATTTTACACTTTTGCTAAATTTTTGGATAACTTCAAATTTGAGTTTTGATAAATTCTTTTTGCAACCAATTCAACATGGCAGTTGCAGTTCATTTGGTCGAAATCGTAGCACTTGTATCAATTCTTGGAATGTTATTAGGACTGTCCCTCGTTGTTGCGTTTTCCTCAAAAATTTTCTTTTTCTCCCTCTACATTCTCAAAGTAAGTTAAACAAAATTTACATTTGGATAAATTACTATTTTTTTCAAAACATTTAAAAGCTGGCTGTTAATTGGATATCATTTGTTCTGTACAATTCTGAAAAAATAATTTTCCTTACAATTCTAAACATCTGCAAAATTGCACCGGATTTCACAGAACAGGAAGAAACCGTGCCGAGCTGTAGGTGTTCCTCGTCTTAGAATCAGAAAACCCCGACAGAATAAGATCGTCAAAATGAGCAAATTAACAAAAAAAAGATTTAAGAAAAAACTTGTTTGAGGAAAACGCGATGATTTGACTAAGAACAGGATCCAAAAATGGTGGCATTCCGTTAGAAATACGTTAACTTATGTTACTTAAGTATATCGCAAGGTGTTGGTAGAGAAAATGACAGTTCGTTACGTCGTTTAATGAAAGCAGGAGTTTGCGTTTATGAGAGATCAAAACAATTTCAAACGAAATGTTTGATTTGTTCCTTGGAATTCTGTAAACGTGCGCCAAAGCCTAATTATACAGACTGTGGCACGTTATATTCTCTGCTAACTTATTTTCATAAACTAAGTATTTTACGACTGCACCAATAGCAAAAGCTGTTAATTATTTAAAGCAATGTAATGTTGCTAAATATTTTTTTATTTGGAGACATAAAAAATTTATTATTTACCTCGATTATATTCGTTTTGTTCATTTCAACATTTGAAGACTTCTTGATATCGACAGCAGTTTTTTCCGACCATAGTTAAGTGGTGCAAGTTATTCTTTGTCGTCTTTTAGAAGTGGACAAGTTTTGTTTGTTCTAACAAAGGCAGCTCCAATGAGCAGAAGACAAGAAGTGCAATCTTTCAGACTTTGAAAAGGTCTTCTAAAAGGAATCCAGCAATTTAAACAATAATGGTTGAAACACAAACACGCTTTGGCTTTGGCTTCGCCTGACGTTTACGAGCTCAGCTAGTGGAATTCAATGTTGCGTACGTAATGTTACGTATTGTGCAAACGGAAGTTCTAGTTCAAATATGCTGAGCATTTGCTTTGTCTGACAACTCTACAGCTGTAAAAAAAGTCAACAAACAAAATTCATTCTTTTTGGAGGGACGCAGTGAGAAATGCCATTCAAACTTACTAACTTCCTTAAACGGCTCACAATCCATGGAGGATCTCAGCCTGAGATACTGCAGCCTTCCATCGGGAACGGTCCCTCGCATGCAGTCTCCAGTCACCGAAACCAAGCGCTCCGGCATCCGCAGTCACCTGGTCCTTGTACCGTAGCTTCGGTCTTCTTTGTCGTCTCGAACCTGGGGACTGCGATGAGAAGAGTTTCTTGGCTGGAGAGTTGTCATCCATTCGCTCGATGTAGCTCGAGCCAATAGAATCGTCTTTTCTTGGCTTTCTGGACTATACATCACCATATTGGTACAGCTCGTATAGTTCTCGGTTGAACCTTCTTCTCCATTCGATACGTCGTCGCATACGGGACCAAAAATCCGTCGAAAAAATTTTCTTTCGAAAGTGCCACGTATCAATTCCCCTTTTTCGCTAATCGTCCAACACTCGGCGTCGTCGTAGAGTAGGACTGGTAAAATCAATGCTTTGTCTAGCAGACACTTTGTCTTTCGAGTGAGGAGAAACAACTGGGTTCAAACAGTTGTTTTGTTTTTCGGCAGCTGTTGGAAGTGCTACTTCTGCTTGAAAACATCTATAATTCCCTGTGCTTCGGTGACTAGGTTTCCTTCACTGTTTCGAAGAACTTGTGTCCTGGTTCTGAAACCAGAAGCTAATTGCTTTGACCTTTAAAAAAAAACGTCGGGTGTTGATATTGGCCCGAGACTCTTCTAGATCTTTGAGCTGAGAAACTACGGATGCTCTTTTCTTTCTTCGCAGGGTCTTTTTCTCATTACCCTTTCTGTTCGGTACTCTTTTCTTGCTGCTCTTGTTTTCCGTTGCAGCAACTGCAAATGTGCATTTTCCGTCTCTCTTTTCAATAACGCGCATCCGATCATCATACCACGGATTCTTTTTCGGGGGTGGCTGGTAACCTATGGTGGTCTCGGTTACATTTTTAATTATTTTGCGATATTGGTTCTACAGATGTTGACATCTGTGGTATTTGGGAAGACGGCGCCGCGGAGAGTCGCTCACTCAGGCGCTCAATGTAGTCTCTGGTATTCTCCGAAGTGCTAAAGCTAATGCCGTTCAAAGCAAACTCGAAATGGGTGCATCGTAATGCAGAGGAAGACGGAGCTAAAACGCGTTCGGGTTTCAGCCATAAACCTTGAAATAACGGTAAAAATGGCCCAAGAGATAATTCAAATTGAATAAGAATGTGTTAAAAAGGCCGCACCAACCCTGTTTCGTGCCCCACAAATCAATACCATATAATCGTCAGTCATCCGCATCACAATAGCGCATACAAAATTCTCCTCAGACAAACGTCATCGTTTAAGCGTTCATGTCAAGGTTTTAAGCCCAACGAACTATCATAACCCCTAGAAGCAAAACATAACCATATCAACAGGTTGCAAACATTACCACCTGACAGCTATAAACAACCATTATTGCGCAACTCGAAAAATTTGTTTACAAACTTGTTGACCAACATCAGCACGTGTCAAACACGTGTTGAAACTCCCTCCACATGTGCTCCAAAATTGTAAACAAATCCAAAACGCATGTCTCAAATTTTCTCCGGGCACTCTCAGTTTGATCCTTGAAAGTGACAACCACATATGACCTGACAGTTTGCTCAATATCTCTCTTCAACTAACGGTCTTAAAGGAGTTTCACGAAAAAACTCCATTTGACATTTGGAAAAAAACGCCATATTGTAAAAAATATTCAAACGGACAATTATTACTCTTTAATTTGTTGCAAAAAAACCGTATTTTAAGACATTTGTTAAACTTAAAAATTGTATTAACTTCTAAGGAAAACACTGTGGAGTCTCAGGACGTTGCACAATATGTATTTTGAAAACTGTATTACATAGAAAAAACTCACTCAAGTTTTGGTGAATTGCAATGCTCATATCGCAGATACAAAAAATAGATTTTTAGTGCAAAATATTTATCTAAAATATTAACTTAACTACAATGGAACGATGGAAAACCAATATTCTCGC
Organism: Sphaerophoria taeniata; assembly: GCA_943590905.1. Taxonomy (NCBI): domain Eukaryota; kingdom Metazoa; phylum Arthropoda; class Insecta; order Diptera; family Syrphidae; genus Sphaerophoria; species Sphaerophoria taeniata. The sequence continues at coordinate 152,690,954 of OX016541.1, forward strand.
AATTTTTATATCACTTTTGGGACTATTCCCAATTGAAGCTGGTTCTTCAACTAAAGATGAAAAAATCCCCTATAACGTGTACGTATCATCGGTGATGGTCACATTTCTGAGACTTTTTGGGACGATGTTAAAAAATGTTAATTTCTTCAATAGGGTTCATTCATGGGCCGATAAAATTGGAGTTGAACTCTTTCACTTGGGAGATTTTATAACAAGACGCAAAGAAGTCCAAGAGGTAAGCATTTATTTCCTTAAAATCATTTGAAACCATAAATTTTAGCGAAGGTGAAAAGATGCCTATTTTATTGATTTTTCCCTGTTACACTGACAAAATGTAGGTTATCGGCTTAATTGGGTCGTTGAAGTTTTGTTTTGTTACATGTTTTCATATTTTTTTACATTTTCATTACAGTTATGGGTTTTAATAATTCAAATGTGACAGATGTCCTCATTGTGGTGACAGGTTGAGTGTCTTTTAAAGTTTGTTTTTGTTTTCGAAAACTGTTTAACATGCGAGCTCTTGAAAGTTTTCGAAAATCTGATTGAATTTGATTCGAATGGAATGGGTGATTAAGTGGTGATAAATTTTGCATTTGACAGAAGCGGGTTGTCTCTTAGAGAATGATCTAGAAGTACTTCATTAGCTAATGAGCATAGCTGGGCATTAACGCGCATTTTTTCGTTAATCCGTTAATCGTTAATTAACGAAGTTAACATTCCCATTAACGGATTAACTTTTCAGTTAACTTCAAAAAAATGTTAACGATCGTTAAATTTTCCAAAGTCCGTTAATCGTTAATCGAACACAAATACCATACAGACACGGTTGCCAGTTTGGTCATTTATGACCAAATCTGGTACTTATTTTTTCACTTGGTCACATGGTCATTCTTTATTTCATTTGGTCTTTTTTTTTAACTTTAACTTTAATAATAAGTTACTGTTCTCAACAATTAAGTTTACGAACTGCAATATCTAAACCTCAACTGTAAACAGACCATAAGCATAAAGCGTTGTTGGTTTACACCGCATTACCTGCAGACTAATATCTATGCCAGATAGTAGATGAATTTGCTTAATTTTGCATTTTAGATCTGCCGAAAAGTAGAAGAGCTCAGCTTTATACTAAACATCAAAGAATAGACAGAATACAGTTAAGGGTGGTGGCTTTTTAAATAAATAATAGGTTATTTTTACACTGACTCCTTCTCAAAACCTTGATAGAAAAACAGTATCATATTATCCATTTTTTCTTACTAAAATTGAAGACATAGATTACAACGACCTCTGGGTCATGTGTGATGGTTCTCCATGCCACACAGACCAGATTCCAAAATCTTGTTTTTGGCTATGTCGATTGTTGTCCACTTCGGAGCTGCGATTTGACCCCTTTGGACTTTTCTTTTTGTGAGGAACTGTAAAGGACCGATATATCAACCAAGTATCCGGGAGCTACATCTCGAAATCATCAACAAGGTTTTGGAAAAATGGAGTGACAGAGCTATTGCAAAGCCAGTCGAGGTGGCCACTTGAACCAAGTAGGGTTACATAATTAATGGGAATGTTGGCTCTAAATAATGAAGCCATAATGTATGGACAACACTTTAATTTTGGGCGTTTTGGTTTGAAAAATCGTTTTTTTGAAATAAATGCATTAAAATAAGACAGATTATTATTTTTATACTAAGTTTTCAATATTTTATAGTAATGGTCTTTTTTTTTGCTGCATTTGGTCATTTCTATTTCTAACTTTGGACGGCCGGCGCCAGGTTCGGTCCTTACTAAAATTTGAAATGCCACTATTATTACGGGTGCCGTTATTATTGCCGTTATTGAAATACCACTTTTTTCCAGCGGCTGTGAGTGGGAAAACTGCCATACTAATCGTATATAATACGACGATACGACAATGTTTGTTTTATTTATGGACGATGAACAGTGCCAACTTGCTGCGGCTTTTCAGCCTAAGTTTCGGTTGATATGGTTGCACAAATATGATAACAGTCGTGTAGATGCAGTGAAAAAATGCATGGAAAAAAGGTAGAAGAAGCGCTACAAGAAGAAGCTATCGAAATATCAAAGGACGTAGAGAGTGTAAGTGGCGGAGGCATCAACACGAGTAACAACGACGATGGTGAGGACGACTTTTTCAACTCTGTTACTCAATCTTCAGAAAAACCTTAGAACAACAAATCATTAAGAAGTAAAGCTCAAAGTCTCGTAAAAACGTGGCTAGATTTGAAGTCAAAAGACTCGTTAAATGAAGCGGCATTCCTTGGGGAACATTTATTGGGAAATCTGTGTATCCAATACAATACTGCCATACCCTCAAGCGCTGCTGTTGAACGTGTCTTCTCCACGGGCAAGGATATACTTCAGCCGAAAAGAGCCTCGCTTTCCGACGAGAATTTAAACATGCTGATGATCATGAAGGGGAACAATCACATTCATATACATGACTGAATAAATTGTTGTTTTAACACTTAAACTCTTACAAAATATAATTTACTATATTTAAAAAAAAAAATACTTGTCTTTTCTTGTTTCCAACTTCCAATTTTTATTAGAAAATAAAATTTTTATGTCGTGTTAACGGATTAACGATTAACGTTAACTTGCGTTAATTTTTCTAAAATATAACGTTTTAACTGTTAACGAAGTTAAATTTTTAATTAACGGATTAGCGATTAACGAAGTTAACTTTTTGATTAACGGTGCCCAGCTATGCTAATGAGTTGATATGAAGCTATTCAGAATGGAAAATAGAGTTAGGCTCATGATTAAAGAAGAAAAAATAATGAAAATCTTATTCAGACTTTCACATTGGATTGAGGTGTCATCTGTCAACTTTGTTTTTTCAATCTTCATTTTTTCTTATAAGCTGTTAACATTTTCTCTCGCAAAATGTGTTTCCTTTCACTCATCTCCTCTTTTTTCTTTTGTTTCTTTCTTTCTGCGAGACGTCATGAAATATCAAAACGAATGAATGTCAAAATAAATCTCTTCAAGATTTATACTTAATCCACTTTTCTAAATCTGGTTTTATGACAGGAAAAACGTAGTATTACTTACTTACTTACTTATGGTGGCGCTCATCCAATAAGCGTCTCCAGAACTGTCCGTAGAACTGTCTTTGGTGTCTTCATCATTTTCCTGAGTGGGGGCGTGAGCGCATTATTGGTGACTTTAGCCTTGATGCGGATTGTCGTGATGTGCTCATTCACTGAGTTGAAACTCAAGACGTTCCTCCTCCAAATTGACGTTGATTTTGTTCCCGGAAGCAGACGCCATAGTTGTTCATTATTCGTAGGCCCGGACCATCCCATCGCATTTCTTGGATGGCGGTTATATCTGCTTTATAGCAGTGTCAAGGGCTTCCGCTAGTTGTTCGCCTGCACGTGGTCTGTTAAGGGACCTAACGTTCCAAGTACAATACCGAAATTCGTTGTCCTTAAATCGTTTGCGTGTATCGTCATCATTAATTCCGTACGTATCCGAGGCTTGTTGGTGATCGAAACTATTGTACCGTAGCGTAGCACAATAGGCCTGTTCGATTAAGAGTGTATTGGGGGCTCTAGGAAGACTTCCGTAATTTCAGTATTAACAATATGTTAAACTGCGTTAATAGATAGCGAGACAGCAAACATCGAACAGTCCAAGATAATAAAATAAAGAGTTAGATTTAATGCAAATTGTCTTTATACTTTTCAGAGCTTTAAAAATGCCCAAGTTCTGTCAAGAAGTGGGCCAAAAATTGTTGACAATATGGCAAACGAAATAAAAATGATGATGGACCTGAAACTCAGTGCTGTCAAAGTAAGAACTCTCGTACACACTGTTAAGCTTGACAGTCTTGAAACATGACACTGAATTCTTTTTCTAGCGCATTATGGACACAGCCGAAAATACAGCTCTGTCACATCAAAACGATGTCGAAGACAAATCATTTTCTTACTACAATGCCAAGGAAATGCTTGAACCTGGTGAAAAGGCCCCCACCGAACCACCGCCTGAATTGGAAGATGTTATCATGGAAAAAGTCAAAGTCCCTCCCAAAGAAATCATACTTCACCCGAAGGCTGAGTTTTTTAACACACCCGTTAATATGAGTATGAGTTCTGTTCATGTCCCATCAAATGTCTATGATCGAGGTTTGTTGAAAAACTTTGAATTCCAACCTCATGACTTACATTTCAAACCTTTTCAGCCAGCGAAGTTATTCAAGCAATTAAGTGGTCGGAAAATTTGGATCAAATATTTCGTGACAATTATAAAAACGATCCAACTTTGTCGTGGCAATTTTTTGGCAGTGCTTCTGGTTTTATGAGACAGTTTCCGGCTTCCAAATGGAAACAGGATCCGGTAGATTTGTATGATTGTCGGCTGAGGTCGTGGTTTATTGAAGCGGCAACAAGTCCCAAAGATATTATAATGCTGTTGGATTCGTCTGGTTCGATGAAGGGCCAGAGGTTGGTTATTGCCAAACATGTTGTGAAGACCATTTTGGATACATTGGGCCCGAATGATTTTGTAAATATTTTCACATTTGGTGCAAATGTGAGGCCACTGGTCCAATGTTTTGATGATACTCTTATTCAGGTATTTTAGAAAACAGAAATTCACTTAATCTTCCAAATGAATTCAAACAAACCGCTCTGTAGGCAACTCTTGGAAATGTCCGAGAACTTGTTGAAGCATTAGACTCGGTGAAAACAATTGGTTTTGCCAATTACACGGCCGGATTGACAAAAGCTTTTGAAGTCTTGGAGTGGTCTAGAAACTCAATAAAGGGAGCCAATTGCAACCAAGCGATTATGATAATTTCTGATGGGGCGCCATTTACATATGAAGATATTTTCGAACAATACAATTGGCAAAATAAACCCTACATGCCAGTTAGAGTGTTTACATATTTGATTGGTAAGGAAGTCGCTGATGCAAAGGAAATAAAATGGATGGCCTGTGCCAATCAGGGGTATTTCGTTCACCTCATCGATATGGCTGAGGTTCGCGAAATGGTATTGAATTATATACCGGTTATGGCGCGACCATTGGTATTGGGGCGACATGACCATCCAGTTATATGGACACAAGTTTATGCCGATGAAGTTGTAAGTTTGAGTTTTATGACTTTAAAGTACCAATAACGATTTGATGTTTTTGGAAGGATCCAAAAATGATTGACTGGTTATGGGAAGTCAAGCAATTTGCCCAACAGAAGGAGGATGTTGAAATTGGTCGCCGTATTAGGAATAAAATGAAACTCAGAGAGGAATTAGACAAACGCTATTGGAAAAGAAGGAGAGAGGTACAATATTTTTTAAACTGGCGCCCAACGTAGAACAATTAATCACTTTGTTTTTCTAACAGAGCTGGGATCAACCAATTGAATCGGATAAATACCACTTTATGACGACTGTTTCCATGCCGGTGTATGATCGTCGTGAAAACGCGGTAAGTAATTTATTTTTCTTAAATATTAAAATATAAACAAATAAACATAAATATCAATACAAAAAAACAGCATACTTTCTTCAAAAATTTCATAAACACCATCTGCAACTTTTTTTTGTTTTTGTTTTTATATAAAAAATAAATAAAAATTTTATTTATTTTTATTTAAAATAAAAATTGTATCTGTATCACTGAAAAAATACAACATTAACTTATATAATATAGAATATCACCGAAGATGTGTTAATTAACGAAGCGTACTGGGAATCACAAACTCGTGAGGTATTTCAACTAAAACCAAAAACCAAAATTAGAAAAAAAAATCAACAACCGAATTCCTTACGAACGAATAATATTCAAAAGTAATCGTTAGTTTTTGCGCTACAATACCTTAGACTACGTTTTAGTGATTAATTATAATTATAACAAAAAAAACTTATATCAAAAATATAAACAAAAGTTTCGTAGAAGTCATAATATAATCGTAGAAATGTTATTTTTCGATCTAATCATGTTTGATGATTGGGCCAATTTAGATTATGAATATTTGGATTCATATTCACGCCGATATATAATCTACATAATATATTATATCCGTATTACTTAGTGCTATATATACAAGACGAATGTAGAAACATTAGTTATGTTTTTACGAAACGGAAATATTTATCTAATCATGAATTTAAAACAAAAATATCGTATTTAATTGGTATTTCGATAAGTTAATGCTTAATTAGTGCTGCCTGCTCAGACGTTTAGAGAATTTTAGCAATGAACATTTGTTGGTGATTTAGAGTAGATAAAAAAAACATCGTACCGTAGTGAACGCATTCATTTGACACTTCATTACTTTGGCAGATCAAATACATATAGGTTTGTTTGATTACTTATGATTACAAAACCAATAACTTAAAGTAAGCTTCATGAAAGTGTCATTTCTTTTCATATCTTTTGGTAAACAATTTATTTATTTATTAAATAATCTATGAAAAAATCGAGAAACAGAAGAAGTTAAAAGTAAAAAAAATTGGCTTCAATTGGAAAATTTGTCTTCGCCTTTCCATATTTTTTGACAGGTGACATGATGGCATTTTGACTGTTGCCATCTAGTTAGAAGCAGAGATAGCCATTTTCTCAAATATTAAATATCAAAATCTGTGCAATCATGTGCAATGGGGAAACACCGACACTAATACTAGAGGCGAATCCCTTTTTGAATTTATAGTTGAAAATAATCTTTGTGTGGCTAACCGAGTTAATACATCCACCTTTTTCATGAAAAACCGAAAAGTGGTACTAGATAAAGGGTGTCGCAGTAATACCGTTTTTTTTTTTTTTTTTGGTAATCCGGAATTGGTACACAGAACTGTCCGATTACGGATACCCATCGAACATGCAAACACATCTCTTTGCTTCTAATGTAATAATATTAAGCAAATAAACACCAGACCAAACAGCTTGGAAAAGGTATCAGAGGATCTCACTGAGGCTCTGTGCAAGGCTTTTGAAGTCAGTTGTCCCATCATAACGACAGCGAAGAAAAACGAAAAATCTCCCTGGTGGATAACAAAACTAACCATCATTAGAAAAGAAACAAAGAAGCTTTTCAATGTCGCTGAAAAAACAAGACTCGAAAGTGACTGTGATTGTTATAAGATCAGTCAAAGAAAATTCAAAATAGAAACCCAACGGGCGAAACGGAGCTCGTGGCAAAATGTCTGTTCTAGGCTAAGGAAAATCCTAACGAAAACAACCACTTCTATAGATTTTCAAGGTCGCGAAAGTCTAGAACACTTGGTTGAAACACACTTCCCAAGAAGCAAACCTAGCCCTGGAACGGGTATCAGATAACTCTTTATTCTTTGAGTACAAAATCCCTACTTAATTTATAACGGAAGAGAAGTTAAATTGGGCTCTCAACTCTTTCTCCCCTTATAGGTCTAGACGGCGTCTTTCCTCTGATGCTGCAAAAAAGCAGTGAATTTATCACTCCCCACCTGATAAACATGTTCCAAAGTAGTCTAAAATGGGTATAGGAATGTTCCAAAGACATGGCGTGAGGTAAAAGCCATCTTTATAACCAGCAAACCTATCCACACGACACCCAAAGACTTCAGACCTATTAGTCTCACCTCTTTTGTCATTGACCTAGGGGAACCCCGCAAGTTGGAATTCTTAAACCGCTTCTCTAGATCTTGGTGATGAACGAGATCACTATTAGCGATCAATTAGAAAGCCCATTTTATCAAAGGTCAGCAACTGGACCAAGAAATGCGGCCTTAAGGTAAACCTCCTTAAAACAGAAGTGGTTCTTTTCACAAACAGAAGAAAATTACCTCCGTTTGAAATACCAAGAATTGATGACACCACACTTAATATTTCCGACCAAACGAGATACCTCGGGGTGATATTGGACAAAAAACTTAACGATAGGTCGATAAATGGAACTATGGCCTAGAAACGATAAGAAAAAATCCGACAGGATTTTAACCCCTAATAAACTCTCTTTAAGATCCGTTATTAGTTTAATAACTGGGCATAACCTACTCGGCTACCATAAAAAGATGGGGCTTAGTACCGAACTACTGATGACCTTTGTAGGGGCTGTGGTAATGAAGACGAGCATGAAGATATGTACTTCTTTAACGAACTAGAGGAGCTATCCGAAATGACAGGCAAAAGCTTGCTGAGCTTTGTCAAGACCTCTAAGGCCCATTTGCTCTTTCGAAACATAAATTTATGCTCTATATAAAGTTCATCTTTATTATGGGGATATTATGTAGAACTTAGGCCGTGTGCGAATCCAGTTAAAAAATGGGTTAAGATTCCTACTACGATTAAATTTTGACATTTGGTTAAAAAGGGATCATATTAAAATTTTTGCTGTGCGAATTGGGTTAAAATGGGTTAAATGGGACTTTTTTTGACACTACTTTGATTAAATTTCCCTCAAGATAAAGCAAAATTACCCTCAAAAATGGTTCTTTCTATGTTCAACTAATCATTTTTTTTGTAACTAATTCAAATGCCACATTATCAAATTAAATTTTCTTTTATGAAAATGTAAGAAATTCTCAATTTTACACACAATCTTTTTATTTTTATCGATAATTTCCCATTTCAATACGATCAAAAATACCATTGCGACTGTTTGTTGATTCAGTCTTCGAAGTTCGAACACTACTTATTCATTGTTCACAGCTGTCAACAAAATAGAAAACAGACAATTAACTCGTAATATTTGGTATATATTTGTGTTTCGTAATTGTCCGTCTTGGTTCGGATTTGTTAATTGTCGATCAACATGCGACGGATGAGAAATACAATTTTGAGGGAAAAGAAGAAGACAACGATGATGATAGCAGCAAACATTCCAACTTGTCCTAACACTGACGACACAAAAAAAAGCAAAGCAAAATGTGTTGTATTTTCAAAAATACTTGATTTTTATTTGTACAATAAAAAAAGATTAACTTAAAACACTTATCGTTCTTAATATTATTGAATCCACTATGCGCCGTGCGTCGATAAAATAACCCCCGGCATCCTCATGCCAATGAATTTCCTTTTTGCTCTGATGAATGAACATCAAATGTGGCGATTCCAGGAAATAAGATTTTATAACGCTCGTGGGCGTTCTCGCAAGTAAGCATACAAGCTTTTTGTGGAGCAGCTCGACAATCCCAGATACGAATGGTCTTGTCAACAGAACACGATGCCAGTACACTCTTTTGATTTAGACTCCATTGCAAGTCTTCAACGGACTCAACATGACCGACCAGTGGACGCTGGTCAACCTTCCATGAACCACCTTATTCTAGGGGTGACGAGATGTCTCACCTTGAATTTAATAAACAATAAGAAAAGTTTTATGCACAATTTTCGTAAGTACTTACTTGCAACCCCGGTGGCTAAGACTCCCTGGGCCACTTGACTCCAAACCATTGCAAATCCTTCTTGCTGGTGTCCGGTGAACGTAAACATTGGCTTTACTCCTGCATTGACCAGCTCTTCTTCGTACTGCTTCAACAACTGATCATCCTCCACGGCTTGAAGTTGTTTTGTTAGTTCACTCAATGAAGCTGCTTGCACGAACCCTATTAACACAGCCCTGATGCTTGAATGCGCGAGTCATTTGATGTTTTTTAGCCACATCATTGCCAAGATCTTCGTCTTCGTCATCGTCCAGCTCCTCGTCTTCTATATCGTTATTGCTACCCATGGAAAAGAGTTGATTTCGTTTTTGCAAGAGTCCAAAAGCAGCAGATTTTATTTTATTAAAGTCAAGCGACGTCTCTTTGAATTTATTTTTTTTTTATTGAATTTTTATTGATACTTTTATATTACAGCTTACAGTTGCTGTCTTGAATATAATTTTTTCTCCTTTGAGAAACTTCAAAATTTTAACCAGTAGTGTCAAATTTTAACCTACTCCGCAGCTAGTTAAATTTTATTCACCATGCTAGTGTCAAAATTTAACCAAACGTCAATTTTTAACCCATTTTTAACTGAATTCGCACACGGCCTTAAAGAATTGCAGAACGTCCCATATGAAAAGGAAAACTTTAAGTTGAACTTAAATTTATGTTTTGAAGCCTGTCTAAATGACAAACAACATGATTCATAAGTTAATAATTGTTCAGGAAGTTACAAGACTTCAGGGTATCAGAATGGATCTGCATTAATCTAAGAGCCACGGTATCAACACCAACTTTCAGCCCACTAAACTTGACCTAACCTAACATAACCCATACATTATACTATGTCTTAAACTGTTAGCCGGATGCAGTGGATCTTTTTTGGCAATGCGATGATTTGAGATAACACTAACTTAATTAAGTCTAGTTTTCATAAGAAGTCGAATCGATGTCAATATTTAATATTATCATCTAACAATTTGAAACCAAAGGCAAAGCAAATAAAAATGATACTATTGATAGATTAAGTATCGGTTTATGGATGAAGTCTTTAATCACAACCTTAGGGCTCAGTTATAGCTATCAGTAAAAATTTTGTTTTGCTATTTTGAAAACTTTAATCTTATATTTTGAGGAAAATTTTGATGAAATAAATTGAAAATACATTTCGTCTATTTTCTTCAAAAAAAAAAAGAATGCATTTAGTGTTAAAGATTATTAACAAATAAATTTTATAAATTTTACTGATGAAATTTCATTTTACTGAACAACTGACTGCCAAATGTCAAAAAAATTCCATTTCGTTTTACTGATGGCGTTTCATTTTTTTACTGTTTCGGTACCATCATTAAAAAAATTACTGATGAGATGAAGGCGCCGGTTATAGGGGCCAGTTATAGCGATCATTGGTTTTCATCAGGAAAAATTGGAACAGTAGGAATCTGAAATTTTTTCCTGATGAGCGTTTATAGCAATCATTGAAAATTTCTGTCAGGAATTTTTTTCCTGCCGTAATTCTATCATTGGAACTGTGAGAAGTTGAAACACAAATCATTGGAATTGTACAAAATTGAAACGCAAATCATTGAAACGATTTGTTTCATTTTTTGACAAAAGTCCATCAGCTGTTCAGGAAAACTAATTTCCGTACGGAAAATAGAGAAATGCATTTTTAAGGAAAAATAAGTATAACGAACTTATATTTTTTTCTCAAAAAAATTCTTTAAGTATTTTCCGGTCGATTGGTATATAAATTGCATTAGTAATCAAAAGAAAACTTAGTTAAATATCCATTCAAACATTTTTCCTGATGGATTTCAATGATCGCTATAACTGGCCCCATAGCTATCAGAAAAACGGATCAGAAAAAAAATTCTTTTCCAAATTTGACTACTCTAGAACTTCATTTGAGCGAAATATTTATGCAATTCGACGAACATTTATTTGAAATATTTTTTTCAAAAAGAATTAAAACATTTATGACCGAATTTAATTAGAAAATTGAATTAAAATTTTTTTTCTGATGAGATTTCATTTTTCTGAACAACTGATTGTTAAAACTTCAAAAATATTCCATTTCGTTTTTCTCATATGTTTCGATTTTTTTCTGTTCCGACTACATCAGAAAAATTTTTTCTGATAGAAAAAAAAATTCTGATTCATAAAAAACAAAGCGAAGCTGAATTGACATTTAATTTCTGACACAAAATTTTTGGTTGCTATAAACACTCATCAGAAAAATGTTTCAAGTTTTCACTGTTTCAATTTTTTCCGATGGATTTTTCTGATAGCTATAACCGGCGCCTTAGCAAATGTTTCATTTCAGTCTGTACCATGGTTAACAAGAATCGAAAATCCAAAATGGCTTCATTACAACCAGTGATGCCAATTTACAAAATTATTTCAAAATCAGCGCAGATAGATCAAAATAAAGCTAATAAAAAAGTTGTTATCAATTTTCGTGTTACTTTATTAAAAAACAAGTTCATGATAAATACATTAATCACATTTCATACAGCTTTTTTTTTAGATCGCATCTCTTTTGAGTTGGTAAACTATTTTAAAAGCAAACAATTTAAAGCTTATAGATAGATATTTAATTATAATATGAGATTTTAAGTTTTGTGATTTTATTTTAATTTCTAGTTCAAGTAGAAGGACATAGAGAACCTAATGCTTTCAAGTATTTTTTGTTTTAAGCAGTTGGCTGATTATATTGTTTTTATTTATGAAATTTTGTTATAAACTACATATTCATTTTAGGCGTGAGCGTTTCGTTCTGATTGTTGAAAGAATCAGGAGTCGATTTAATTAGTGAATGGAACTTAGAAACACAACAAATAGTTAAAATCATTTAGATAGACGATAGCCATAGCTATTTAAATTAAAAATTATCAACATAAACAACTGTACGTGCATATTATAAACGTATATACAATATACATACATAATTATATACCAAAGTATATTATTGTTATCAATGTATTCATACTTCCGTAGCTTGCCGGAATTATTTAGATAAATCTTGACAAATTAAAAAAAAACATTGAAAAAAACAATATTACATAACATAATCTAGAAGAAAAAGTAAAGGTCTTATATCATTAACTGTTGGTAAACAAATAAATAGCTAGTAAAATAACAATTTGTTTAGAAGAGTTTGTAGTGAAACATGTGTAACCGAAAATAGTTTTCTTTTGACATCTAAATTGCACTTAAATTAACGCATTTGATTTTTTCACTTCTCTACAATTAAAAAACACCCAAAAAGACCCGGATTGCGAATTTACTTGGTGTTGCTGGAACCGATGTGCCAATTAGAGATATTAAAAAACTCTTATCCCCGTTTTTGGTATAATTGTTTCTTATGTTTGAATTGCAACCTGATTTATTGACATAACGAACTTTTAGCTTGGAGTAAATGGCTATGCGTTTATAGTAACCAACAACGGGTATATCCTATTCCATCCAGATTTTCGTCCAGTTGTAAGTTACACATTGTATCACTTTAAGGATTTATGTTGACTTTATTTTCAAAACAAACAGTTTCAAGACATCCTTAAACCGGCTTATAACAGTGTTGATATGATTGAAGTCGAGCTGTTAGATGATGATCGAGAGCCGAGAGATTTTAACCCGGTGCTGATAAGTGTAAGCAATAGTTTGTCATCATCATCATTTCGAACTTAATTCAAATTTTTTTGTGTCAAAATAGATTCGTGACGCCATGATTAATCAAAGCACCGGAAGTAAGTGGATGATGGTCAAAAATCATTTCGATGAAATGGTAAGGCATTGGCATTTCCGTTTTCAAATTTCATAAATTCAATGTTAAAAAATGTCTGCAGAAACGAGTAATGCGAGTTAAGCGGCAATATTTCTGGACTGCTGTTCAAAATACTCCATTCACACTTGTTGTAACCTATCCTCAGCAATACGGTGTAAATCGCTTACAGATTCGGGCTGAAGACGAAATACACCGGCTGAGTGTAAAGGGCAGTAATACAGTAGACTTCTTTAGTGGCAAGAAATGGAAAGTTCACCCTGACTGGTAAATCCTATCATATCGACCAATTCATTTGAAAAAAAAACTAAATTCTCTTTTTTTTCGAAATTTCAGGCTTTTTTGTAAACACAGCAACATAACGTTTACAACTCCAGAAGCTGAACTTTTGCATTTCTTAGGCAAAATGTCAAAGCCAGGGTGGAAATGGCCTCTAAGTAGAAGTGCACTGCCCCCAGAACACACGGCTGCATTTTTCTGTAAGTACAATCGATTTTATCAATTTCTGTTTATATTTGAAAAAAGAAAGAATATAAAAATTTACATAAATGTTTAAGAAACCATACATCAAAACTTATATTTTTTTTTTAATTCTGTGCCATGAAATTACTAAAAATCATCTTGAATCAAAGTTTGGCATTTAAGGCCTTGATCATAGAGCTAAAGGACTGGTTACATTTTTTTAACAATAAAATAATTTTAACGCTGCAGCAATATACGCGCATGCGGTTAAATGCTTAGAAATCTCTTTAATTGGTTTTATATCAAACACTCATTTAAACATTTCAATTAAAACGTGTCAAGCTCATTGAAAGTCAAATCATCATTACTCTTAATTTTTGTTTGTTTTTTTTTTTTACTTTTCGGGATTAAATTTTAAAAAAAAAGTTTAAACAATTTTTTTTATAATTTCAATTTGAAACTGTAAACTTTGTATATGTAATTGTATATCTCTCTCTCTCTCTGTCTTAAAAAAAAAATTAATGGTTTTTCTAAACAATGCAAATCCACAGCTAACACAAGCTCTGGGCGAATACCGCTTACCGAAAAAGAATCGTACTTTTGTGAGTACTCCTACAATCCATTAAAAGTGGTTTGGTACAATATTCTTTCATTAGAAGTAAATTAATTTATTTGTTTTGTTTTTTTTTTCTGTAAAAAATTGCACCTTTGAATTTGTAATTTTACAAATCTTACAAATCGGAAAATATTTGCGTACATAATTATCCCTTTTGCCAAAAGTTACTTTTAAAACGTATTTTAAACTCAACTGGTATATACTTAACAATATTTTAAACAGATACATTTTAATACCTACGTTAAATCTGTCCTTGTGTTTGTTAACAAAATTCTATGTATTTGTTTAGTTTTGTAATTTTAATGATTTGTTAATTTTTTTGTTAAAATCTTTGATATTTTATTGTTTCTTAGGTCACAAGAATAATTTACAATTGATCAAGTTAAAACATAGGTTTAACAGTAAAGAAAGTGTAATGACGTTTACTACTTAAATCCTCTGTAATGTCCTCTTCTCCGTTCAATCAAACAGAACCAAAAATCACCTCAACAATTTCAGTGATGCCAAAAGCAGACATTTATACCTACATTTATATATATCTAGAATTCTTAAAGATAACGCTGTCATACGCAAAATAGATGATACATCGTGAAGTCATGAGGAGACAAAAATCTGACAGTTTGTGTTCTCACGAAAATGTCGTCTTAGTTACTTACTTATGGTGGCGCTACAGTTCAGGTAGGACCAGGGCCTCATCCAACTGCTCGATTCCAAGCTAGCTGTCTCCAGTTTCGCACACAAGTTGGTTCAGTTCCTCTACCATCAGTGTGCTCCACCTGAGTTGTGGACTTCCTCTTCTGCGACGTCCTGCCGGGTTGTATTCGAAGACTCTAAGAGCTGGAGTATTTCATTCGCTCTATATGACAAATTTAAGTCGTTGGACCGTAACTTTTCTGGATAGATCAGTGTCGCTGAAAAGCTTGTGCATTTCTTGATTGAATCTTCGTCTCCATTCTCCATTTATGCAGACAGGACCAAAAATCACTCGAAGATTTTTTCTCCCGAAGCAGCCCAAAGCGTTTTCATCGGATGTTGTCATAGTCCATGTCTCTGCACCATACATTAGGGCCGGGCTGATGAGGGTTTTGTAAAGTGACACTTAAGTTGCTCGTTTGATTTCAGCGCTGGTGTTGTTGTCGAGGTTTATAGCGGATTCTAGGTAGACGAAGTACTTAACTACCTCGTATCCAGCTGCTTTGTACAGTTCGGCTAAACCGTCTGCTCCAGCGGCTTTGTTCGACTTAAGTTTAGATATCGATATCTTCCCTTCTTCAATGTCGTGTGGGTGGAATTGTTGGTCTGCTTCACCGGCATTGAATGATTCTGTATTTCTGGAGGAATTTTGCTCGTCATCGCCATTATACAGCTTGGAAAAGTGGTTTTTCCATATCCTTAACACTGACTGTGGTTCCACTACGATGTTTCCATGATGGTCTCTATGGGCTTCGGTTCGGGGTGTAAAACCACTGGTAGTTTCTTTTTCCTTTTTGAAAGACTTTCGAATTTCGTTCCTATTGTGACATCCCTCGATCGCTTGCTTCTCATGATCCCTTTTTTCCTTCCTGAGAAGTTTGTGCTCCTCTCTCCTTTTCTGCTCGTAGAGCTCGCGAGTTGCTCGGGTCCTTCTTTGCAGCGCTGCTTTGTATGCCTCTTGTTTAGCTGCATGTTTTCGTCGGCACTCATCGTCAAACCAGGGGTTTCGTTGTGGTGGCCGTGTAAGCCCTTGCACATCAGAGGCAGCATCTCTGATGGCTGCTTGTTAATGTTGCCAATGGTCCTCTAAATTTTGTGCTGGCTGCAGAAAACTTCTGAGGAGGTTTTCGGAGACACGATCAAAAAAGGACCTCTTGCGATTGTAGCCGTTTGACGTCGATTTTTTTCCTAGCATTTTCACGTGCTGTCCTTGATCCGGATATCCGCATTCGTACCTTGGCTACAACGAGGTAGTGGTCCGAGTCGATGTTGGCACCTCGGAATGTGTGAAGTGAACATATCGCATGCTAGAAAAGTGTCGTGCGTCGATCGCAATGTGAACAATCTGTTTGACGATTAATTGATCAGGAGATTTCCATGTCCCCTTGTGGATATCGAGATGTGAGAATCGCGTACTTGCTACCATTACGTCTCGCCTTGCAGCGAAGTTGATTAGCCTAAATCCGTTATCGGAGGTGGTTTCGTGAAGGCTATGTCGTCCGATTGTTCAACCAAAGATTTCTTCTCTGCCCAGCTTTGCATTAAAATCTCAAAGGACAATTTTAGGTCTTAGGTCTCGTCGAGGAGCTCGTAAAACCTGTCTTTGGTGTCTTCATCCTTTTCCTCAGTGGGGGTGTGAGCGCAGATGAGGCTTATATTCGTGAATTTTGCTTTGATGCGGATTGTCGTGATGCGCTCATTCACTGAGTTCAAATTCAAGGCCTTCCTCCTGAGTCGAGTCCCAACTTCGAATCCACATCCAAATAGACGTTGATTTTGTTCCCGGCAGCAGTCGCCATAGTAGATATCACAGTTGTTCATTTTTCGTAGGCCCGGACCATCCCAAAAAATTTTAAGTTGAGTTAGTTTTGTCTTTTATTAAATTTGTTTCCTTTTTTTTTGTAAACTTTGAACACGTTCAGTCTTTTATTTCATCAAGTACTGTTTTAGAACTCCTCAATGTTTCGCACTTTAAGTCCAAATTATACTCCACATGGCCACACATTCCAAATATATACACACATTCATATTTCACATTCTCACGTTGTATAACCAACTACACGCACGATACCGTTATAACCGTTTATTTGTAAATACAAACATAGATATAATTATTCAATAAACAAAATAAAAAATTGTTAGCTGAGGAATTGCACAAAGAGTTTTCAACGAAATTAAAAAAAAAAAAAAAAAACTTCAATGCCAATAATGTTTTGTAAACTAAAGCACTCTTGTATAAGCTGAAAAAATGCATGAAAGTCGCACTTTTAAACCACCTGCACCGCTGTCATCTTGTTTGCAGTTAAAATAACATCAACAAGATGGGGTGATTATAGTTGAACGTTGAACATGCACCATGCAAAAATCACTGATCTCATTATTATTGTAACGCCCTTAAAATTCTGCAAATCGTAAATTATTACTAAGAAAGTCGTTTAATATAAATTTTAGGTGATCGCAGCTTAATGCAGTCGCTGGTATTCGATGCACGTGTAACCGAATGGTTTTCAAAGAATTCCAGTTTTAATTCGAAGGACGACACTAAAGGGTAAGTTAGGCGGCAAATTTCTCAATTCAACTTTTATGCAGTAAAATTCAAAATAACAAACAAATTTGCCAAAATTTTAAATACCGTTAACCAACATTATTAGAATGAAACCATAACAAGTGTATTTCCTTATTTCATTTTGTTTCTTCATTTTAACTTTTTTCTTTCTCACATTGCTCTTCTAAAACTATGATTTACTTCTTTCAAATCTCCATATTGCACAAATTGTATATTTATTGTATTTAAAAAATATATATAAAAAATTATGCACAATTTAAAATGGAAAAGCTCAAGCCCATTTGCGGTATTAATGGGCGCACTGCCAAGGTAATCCGTCAGAGATTGTAACATCGATCTTTTGTACAAAATATTTCACTTCTTCCTTACACAATATTTTGGGTGTCCCAACAATTGTAAAATATATTTTATTATTATTTGTTGATAAAATATTTGTTTTCAATTTAGAAATGAATTTAAACAACGTTTTGGCATCACTGTTGCATTTTTGGCAACACACAGTGGTTTAACAAGATGGCAGGAATTCCATTCGAATGTCACTGAAGAGACTCATTCTGGGTATGTTTGGTTACAATTACAATGTCAATCTTAACATAATTAACGGTTCGAACATATTATTTTAGAGAACAATTTGGTGAGAGACATCCACGGGCTATCGATGAAGTTTGGTATAAACGAGCAGTGGAACAATATTTTGTACGAGATGAGAGTTTTGTGTACTCAGTTCCATTTGACAGCGGAGGTTAAATTTTTAAAAGTCAATATAATATGGTCGATTCCATTTCTTGTTTCTTTCTCTTAGAAACTAGTAATGAAATTATTGTGACAGCTAGTCATGCCATATTTCACACTGAAGGAGGAAAGAGTGCTCCAGCTGCAGTTGTTGGTTTCCAATTTCAACATACAGCCCTGCATGCGCTTTTCAAAAACATCACTAGCACCGTAAGTTCAAACAAAACAACTCTAATTTGCAAACATAAGAAATTGATTTCAACTCCTTTAAGTCAGGGTTTTAGGGAAGTAGAATTTCTGGGATTTATTTTGACGTTTGGTTTGTTAACGTTCACAGAAAAGGATAGACTTTTATGGCTAAAACACGCTTCAGTTTCGTCTTCCTCTGCGTTACGATGATTCCGCTTCGAGTTTACTTTGAATGACAGTTCTCTCTCCATCGTCATCATCCCTCCGAAAACAAAAATGAATTTTGATTGTGTACTTTTTCCTAAACAGCTGATGACCTGTCAGACAAAGCAAATGTTCAGAATATTTGAACTAGAGCTTCCGTTTGAAGTCCCGTTACGTACGAAAGGCGTGCATTGAATTCCTATGGCTGAACTCGTAAACGTCATCAGAGGAAGCCAAAGCTAAAGCGTGTGATGGATGATGGACGATGGCGATGAACGATGAACGATGAACGATGAACGATGTACAATGGACAATGAACGTAAACGATGAACGGTAAACGATGGACAATGGACAATGGACGATGGATGGTGGACGATGGACGATGGATGATGGACGATGGACGATGGACGATGGACGATGGACGATGGACGATGGACGATGGACGATGGACGATGGACGCTGAACGATGAACGATGAACGATGTACAATGGACAATGAACGTAAACGATGAACGGTAAACGATGGACAATGGACAATGGACGATGGACGGTGGTCGATGGACGATGGATGATGGACGATGGACGATGGACGATGGACGATGGACGATGGACGATGGACGATGGACGATGGACGATGGACGATGGACGATGGACGATGGACGATGGACGATGGACGACGAACGACGGACGACGGACGACGGACGACGGACGATGAACGATGGACGATGGACGATGGACGATGGATGATGGACGATGGACGACGCACGCGACGGACGATGGACGATATGCGATCTAATTTAGAGCAGAACTAAATGTTTACATGAGTATATAAGAATTGTAAAAATTTCATTGTAGGACGAGAAAAAAGTCAAAACATAAAAAATAAAAATCTTTTAACTTTATTTATTTAAAGTGCGCTGACTGTACAAAAACCTGTGCATCCGACAATATCGACTGTTTCCTTCTTGACAACAATGGCTATGTTGTTGTGTCTCCGAGACGTAGAGAGACTGGAAGATTCTTTGGAGAAGTTAATGGCGCCCTGATGCGTCGTTTGACGGAAGAGCGAGTCTACAAAGAAGTAGTCATATTCGATTATCAAGCTGTGTGTTTTGAATTCACTGGAGATATTAATTCTTCAAATTATTTGTTTTCGGTATTTTTTTAAATTTTAGTCATGAAATTCGCAAAAGTTTTATATTGTGTTTTTTATAGCCAATGACACACGTTCTTCGCCTCGCAAAATGGCTGATTCATACACTAGTCTGGTATATTATACAATTTCACACATTCGCCGCCGAAGCAATGGATCCCTACTTCGAAGAAAATATGACAGACTACATTGTTCCTAACAAAGAATGGGAGTCGCGTGTAACATTGCGTCGAACACGACTAAAGTCGTGCGATCACAGACGTCATTTGTACACGCTGTACAATGACAAAGATAATGCTGTCTACAATGTGACACAACACGCATGTGAACGACCTTTTGTCGTTATACCAATACCAGCGAGTAACTTAATTCTACTTGTTCTCGATGCTTTATGCCCGAAGGAACCAGCATTCCGCCTTACCGTTGATCCAATCGAAGTCCAATATGACTATGATGTTAATTCCAGTCTGGCTTGCTATAAACGAGAAAAAAATCTCCGCAGAGTGCGTCCAGGCAGTTGTATAAATAAGCATATGAATGTAAGTGATCTCATACTTATTTGTCTATGAACTACTTTCTATGTACTTACAGGAAAGTGCGATTTTATTGTGCGGCGATGCCACTAGTCAAATAATAAATTACGTTTTAATTTTAATTAGTACAATTTTAATTCGTTATCTTTAACAATAATAAATTAATTGTTATATAGTTATATAAAATAATTATATATAAATTAAAATTAAAGTTTTTTTTAAAGAAAATCCTTTCATATTTTACTGTTGTAATCTTAGCTTTTGTATATTTCACAATATAAATAAAATAAAAACCTAGGATTTAAGATATTTTCTAGATGAAATCGTGTACCTACCTACCTACCAAGCATTGATTAATTAAAGAAACAGAAAATCCATTCTCTTTATAAATATAAAACCTGTTCATAAAAATGCTCGTATCCACTTGAACTAATTCATTCCTATAACTGATAAAAAATATAGAACATTATTGATTGCCAAGCCTTCCTTGTTTATAAATAAAAAAAATAAAAACCCTATCGTTCATTTAAGATGTAAAAAAGTATCTTATTTAAAATTTAAAATTGTATCACTTAAATATTTAGAATAATCTAATCTAACAAACACTCAAAGAAATAAAATTTAAATGCCATAATGATCTTTTTTTTTCCTAGTCAAATGTAGAAACTTAAGCCTTTGGAAATACTTATTGGTTTTAATTTTGAAAAATAAAAATAACTAAATAATGTGCTAAAGCTTTGGATTAATGAAGACTAAATAAATAAATAAATTTGAAAATACCTATACTTGGTTTATTTACCCTATTCGTTAGACAAAAACTAAACACTTGTGCATTGAACATTTGTATGCAGAAAAGATTTACAGCCCGATTCTTCCCATCATCACTGATACCTCACAAGTCATAAGAAGAGGTGAAATTGATTTTGTGACTTTTTCGTATTCTCCCCCAAAGTCACAACTTGTGAGAGTCATAAAAACAATCGAAATTGTGATCTCCTTCAGAGCAGGTCATAACTAGCAAATTATTCAAGATTTGACATTTTGATTTTTGAGTAGTGAAAAAATGGAAGTTGAAATGATTATCGCGCATATTATTGACGAAGTTTCCTCGGTAAATGAAAAGTAACAGTTTTACAACAGCACATCATTTGAAACAAACTAATTAAATTGATAAGATTGCAGCGAAGACGGCTTTTACGAACCCTGAGAGTTACCAATGACCCAATGGCTATACAAAAAAGCACGTTTGTTAAGTTTTTTCGATTTCCAAAAACATTGCGCTGGGATCTAATGCAGAGCTTGAAGCCTCATGACAATCAACAAACTACCTTGCTTTTTGTATTTCGAGTATTCATGGCATTCAACGCTTCTCCCAGCTGACTCCATAATTTGTTTACACTTTTCGGATCGGTTGGGTCATTTTTGTTGGCCATATGAGCTGTGGGTGGTCGGTCATGAATGCCACGAAGTATTCTAGTTGCTCAAACGTAGTACTCTTACCATCGCGATTTTCTTCTGAAAATATATTAATTTATTTATTTATAACTTCAATTATAAACTTTTCCATAAAATTTATCAGACATATTGTAGAGCTGAGTTGTTGATTGGCAAATTTGAAATCTTTTAATTTTTTTTTTTTTAGGCCGTGTGTGAATTGCGTTAAAATGTGTATTAAAACTTGACGTTTGGTTAAAATTTGACGTTTGGTGAAAAAAAGGAACAAATTTAGCCATTTGCTGTGTGAATTGCGTTGAAAGGGATTTTTTTAACCAACATTTCTGTGTAGTACTAAGAAATTACCCTCATGATTTACGAAATTCCCCTCAACGAAAGATGTTTTTGTTCTTCTAGGTAAAATAAATTTGTGTTCAAAACCAAACTTTACGCAAGGAATTTCATGAAAAGTCACTAAAAATAACAAACAAACTTTGTTTTATTTATTTTTCTAGATTTTACAGTGGTTATATGATATTTTGAAGCAACAGTACGAAAATCTTCAAACAAAAATTTCCCTTTTTGGATGATTGTTTTTTTCCGTGTGGTAGCACTGCAAAACATGTTCTCCCAGCTGACATGTGTTATCATTCTCAAAAGAAAGAAAAATTATTTCGTTTTTTGGCTTTAAAATATAATGAAAAAAAAGTATTTCATTTCAATCTCTCGAAATATCAATGCAATTATTAATTCGTTATTACATAGAACTAAATAAAACGGAGAAAAATAGAACAAATCAACAAAACAGAAGCAACCTTCTCTATCATTTATTTGAAAAAAAAGACACGTCAAAATTTTAACCCATTTAACCTGCTCCACAGCAGGATAAATTTTAACCCATTTTATTCACCACGCTAGTGCCAAGTTTTAACCAAACGTCAAGTTTTAATACACATTTTAATGCAATTCACACACGGCCTTAATAAGAAGTTGATGAGGATGACATTTCCATTTTCACCTTTGCTGTGGTGAGTTTCGTTGAGACTTTTCTTGTGAGGATTATGGGAGAATCCGACAAATGTTATCGAATCACAAAAATCTTCACAAGAAATAGTCACAAGGGCTTATGACTTGTGATTCCTTACAAGGGGGAGAATCAGGCTGTTAAGGGCTAACTATAATGAACGGAATGAAGCGGACGGAGCCGTCCGTAACTGAGCGAATACAAGGAATTCGTATATTGTGCCCTAAATAGCGGATTGCTCCGTTTCGTCAATTTTCGTTCAGTTTTGCTTACGGACGTTAACTGCGCTCCCCTTCGCTTTTTACGGACGAAAATTTGACAACTGACTGGTTTTATTGATTTCGCTGAAGAGGAATTCGTTTTGTTGTTGATTTCAGGTAATTAATTTGTTGAAATTGCTTGCTTGTTGCATGGCAACCGAAATTCACGAATTATTGAAAATAAAAAACAAATATTTGATTTTGAAATTTACTTCCGTACACATCCGTTCATTATGGGTAAAGTATTCACATGGCAGTTTGGAAGGGAGCGTTTCGTTCGGTTCTGACACTAGCTTCCGCTTGCTTCCGCTCATTATAGTTAGCCCTTTAGTCTTATCCACACCAAGATCAGAGAGGGAAGATCTGAAACTGACTTCCTTTTAACCCTCTAAATACCGCTAATTTTTTTAAAATAACGTGTACGTGAATACGTGTGAAATTCAGCAAAAAACAATATTTGCATGAATTTCTTTTTTTGGAATCAACGGTGGCGTCTGCAGTTCCAGTTAGGACGAACTACTTGGTGGACACCTTTACGGGCTATTTCGACTTATTTGAAGCCCAGGCCGTGAAAACAGCGGTTTTTCCAGCTCTTGCACTTGGAAGTCACATCAAGTGCCTGGTACTACAAATTGGGGGTTTTACGTCGGGGTGCCTTCCCGACTACGTAGAAAAACATTTAGTTGCGAAGCAACAACAGGTCCTTTAATAGACGGCGTTCTGCCGAACAGAGGCCCTTTGGATACGGATTCGTCGTGGGAAGCACACTCAGGCAAAAAGTCTTCAGCTTCAAATGTGTACGCGAACCCATCACGACTATCCGCATCAAGGCTAAGTTCGGCAACATTAGCCTAATATGCGCGCAAGCCCCCACAGAAGAAAATAGGACGACACCAAAGACGAGTTCTACGAGCTCCTCGACAAAACATATGAGCAATGTCCTAGCTATGACATTAAAACTGTCCCCACCGATTTTGGCGCAAAGATGGGACAATCGGAAAGCACAGCCTACACGACACCACTTCCGATTCAGGCTGATCGATTTTGCTGCGGGGCGAAATGTCGAGTTAGCAAGTACATATTTCCCATGTCTCAACATCCATAAAGGAACATGCAGATTTCCTGATCAATCAACCGCCAACCAGATTGATCCTTTTGTGATCGGCGGAAGGCACTTGTGCAGCCTTCTAGATGTTCGAACTTTCCAAAGAACCAACATCGACTCGGACCACTGCACTACCTCGTCGTAGCCAAGGTGGTGCTACCTGCTACGAACATCCCGACAACGGCTACAAGAAAATTCAACGTTGGACGGCCACAATAGTCAAGTAACCTCTTAATCAGTCCTATGCCGCCAACATCAAGTATCGAAGACCAGTCAGTAGCAACATTGCCAGAAAGCAGTTAGAGATACCACCTCTAATGTGCTAGGTTTCACGCAGCCACCAAAGCGAAACCCCTGGTTTGATGAAGAATGTAGGCAGGCGCATGCAGCCAAGCAGGAGGCATACAAAGCGGTGCTGCATATTAGGACAAGAGCTGATAGTGCAAAACTTCACCGTCAACACCAGAGGCACTATCTTCCAAAAGTCTGTTCAACTGCACGCGTACGCCGATGATACTGATATAATGGGAAGAACACAGTGTGATGTCAGAATTCAGACAGAAGCGGCAAAAATGGGTTAAGCGGTAAATAAGGGAAATACGAAATATTCGCTGTCTTCGAGGAAGAACACCCAACACCGACGCGCAATAACACCAGCTCCGAGATCAGACGAAGAATAACTCTTGCTAATCGCTGTTTTTTTGGACTAAGAAAGCAACTGAGTATAAAAGCCCTCTCTCGAGCAACTAAGGTAAGGTTGTATAACACCCTCATCATCCAAGTCCTGCTGTACACTTCTGCAATGGACCCTGACAAAATCGGATGAATGTGCCTTAGACTGTTTCGAGAGGAAAGATTTTCGAGTCATCTTTGGCCCCGTGTGCATTGGTGGGGAATGGAGATGAAGATACAACAGCGAAGAATCAAGGTCCAGAGACTCAGATGGTTCGGTCATCGGACACCAATGCTCCGGCCCGGAAAGCCTTCGGAGCTATTCCCGAGGGACGCAGAAGGAGAGGAAGACCGCAACTCAGGTGGCGCACACAAGTGGAAGAGGACCTCAATCAACTTGGAGTTCAAAACTGGAGACAGCTAGCTAGGGACTGAGGGGGCGGAGACTGTTGATTGAGGCCCAAGTCTACTGCAGCGTCAGTTTAAGTAAGTAAGTAAGTTATATTGTTATTTTTAATAACCTCAACAGTAGAGTGTTTGCTAATGAATAAGCCGAGTTAATGACTCAAAGAACCGTTCGACTGACTCCTTGGTGGTCGTTTTGGAATCGTTTCATACTAGAATATCATATGAGGTTGTGGCAAGTAGGACTGAATATGAATCCTACGTAAGCTTCTCAAACAGAAAGTAAAAAGAAGCGTTTAAAATAAAAAATAAAAATCTATAAAAGTACGTATACGCCCGAGTGTACATTTTCATTGCATCAGTAGGAATATACGAAATCTCTATATGTATGTAAAAAAATGACTGGCAAGTACTAAAAGTTTAAATGTGTAAGTAAAATATTTGAATGTGTGCCAACTTGCTAGCTAGAACTTGCTCGTTTGGCCTCGAGGTAACTCTACTTGTTTGAGCATACATAATGAGCAGAATGTTAACTTGTCTGATGACCGATTCGGAAATTGTTTTTAAAACCATTTAATGAGTTCAAAAATAAACAAAATTCTAAAAAAAATGATTTATTTATTGAAAATTTACATTGTTTGTTTGTTTTTCTTGCAACACTGTTTGTTAGTTACACCACTTATTCGAAATTGGAAAGGACTTTCTTTTACTTTTTGCCAGAAGGTTTTCCCTTATCAACCGGTTTTCCCTTTGCAGCCGGTTTTCCCTTTTCAGCCGGTTTTCCCTTTGCAGCCGGTTTTCCCTTTGCAGCCGGTTTTCCCTTTTCAGCCGGTTTTCCCCTAGCAGCCGGTTTTCCTTTTTCAGCCGGTTTTCCCTTTGCAGCCGGTTTTGCCTTTGCAGCCGGTTTTGCCTTTGCAGCCGGTTTTCCCTTTGCAGCCGGTTTTGCCTTTGCAGCCGGTTTTACCTTTTCAGCCGGTTTTCCTTTTGCAGCCGGTTTTCCCTTTTCAGCCGGTTTTCCCTTTGCAGCCGGTTTTCCCTTTGCAGCCGGTTTTGCCGATGCAACCGGTTTTCCCTTTACAACCGGTTTTGCCTTTGCTCCTTTTACTTCCTTGCCAGCCTTTGCGGACTTCCTGGCACCCGATTTTGCTGCTGCCAGCTTTTCCAGATTTATAATCTCTACTATTGCCCTACAAAATCCTCTGACGATTTGGTACTCAGTTAGACCAAGGCGACGTTTATTTGAAATATCATAAATGCCACCTTCCGCTTCGGTATGCTCACCATGAGTCCCTCTTATCTGCAATTTGTACTTCTTAGCGATTTCTTCTAGCTTCCCCTTATCAGATGCCAATTTCGGTATTCGAATATGTACAGATGCCCGCATAGCGGTACCCAGGTTAGTTGGACAGAAGCTCAAATAGCCCAAACGATCGTCATAAGCAAATTTAATGTTACGTTCCATTGCTTTTAGGCCTCTCATTAAACGACTGAAAACATCGCCAATATGGCCACCTCTTTGCATGGATATTACCCGCATGTGATCCTCTTCATTGCACCACACAAGAAATGTCTTGTCGAAGTTGTAAAAAATACTCCGACCAGTTGGCCAATACCGATAAGCATTGGCAGTTCTCAAGAAGCGATCATCCGGTCTGAACAGGAAGTGATCACTAATAAGTTTTTTTTGAACTGACTTTTTCATGCCGATAAGTGGATGAAGGGTACCCTTTAAGTCGTCCTTAAAGCCCGACAGGGTACAATGGATTTTGTCCTCAATAGCATCGTAATCTGCTTTTGTCAAGACAGGATTAAAGGCAAAACCCTGTAAAGAACGACCGACTCGTATGCGTGTTGAAGCTATATAATTATTATTAGGATCAGGGTTGCCAAATACACATGGATTGCCAAAATTCGGGGTAGGATGTTTATCTTCCTTTTTGAAGCCATCATGATAGTCTTGAATAATAGGATCGAATAAGGGAGCAAAGACTTTATAAGCTTCAGGATCAGGGGCGTAGATACCACAGCCGGAATCAAGATTTTTCAAGCCCGATTGAATGCAATCAAGAAGTGTTGAGTGTTTGGTGGTTCTTGTTCTTAGTTCTTTATATATTCCGGGCGTTAGATGCTTTTTGAGTAGTGATTTTGATTTTGACGATTGGAATTTTGCGTAACTATTATCTAGTACGGCTAGTTTTTCAGGATCGATTTGCGGGCTATTGCTTTTGTTGCTGAAGTGTTGGGAAGTTTTTAATAATTATTTATGGGTTTTTTGGTTTTCAATATATTACGGGACTTGCCTTTTAAATCGTTTGATGCTGGGAAACAATAACCTTCTGAGTGGGTTAATTTTTAAATGGCGTACTAGCATTTTAAATTTTGAAAGGAGCTGAAAAGCTCTAAACTTGTTCAATTTTTAATTACTTCAATTTTTATTTTATTTTCAATGCAGTTGTTTTATTTTCAAAAATTAAGTGAGTAAACACATATTTTTTTTTTAATTTTCCCTGCATTAACTCGTACAAATGTACACACAAAATGTGTGCGCATGTATGTATAGATGCCTCTCGGTAACCCCTTCTTCGATAATACCAGTGAACTGGTAGCACGAATTGGTTTGTTTAAGTTCATTACTCTCCAATGAGTATTTTGTGGTATCACAATGGATCCTTGAGGTCTAAGTGAGCCAACAACAACTAGACAGCCACTACAACCTAACCTAACCTGTGTATAGATGCCCTAGTTTTGGAAGCCGAGCATAAGGAGTGACAGAAAACAAAAAAAAAATTGCTTGCGCTTTTATCACTCGAGAAAACAAAACGGAAGCTTCACAACACTATCCATTTATGGACTTGTTGATTATCAGTTCCAGTGGCGGTTATCTAGGTGTGAACCATTGCTCAAAGCGGTTGTTAATATCGTTTTGGTTTTTTTACGCTTCTTCTACCGCCAATATATAACGGGTTGAATTTCATTCTGACATTCTGTTTTCAAAGTGGAAGAGTTCTTCTCAAAGGTCTCTTCCGAATGCTTTTGGACGACTAATGGGAAACGACAAAAAAGCACTGACTTTGACAGCTGTCAGTTTAATGTCATTTGACAACAACAATTTTGATTTTGACTTTTACTTTTCCTTTATTTTTTTAACTCTGATGTGCATTCCATTTCACAGCCAATCAGCGGGAAGCTCAGAGAGAGAAAGGAAGAACATTTAGACCTTCCTTCTCCCTCTTCCAGATGCTCCCGTGCTTTATTTATTATTATTATCTCTATGTCCGTTTGGCCTTTAAGAGCTGAAGAAAATGCAGTCGCCAGTCGGCCGTTAAAATTCATATGGGGGTCAGTACTTTCGTAGTAATAGCAGCGCTACCACTACCTTTCGTTACTACTTTTGTTGTCATTTCAACTTTTGGGTTCGAAGAATCGAGTGTTTTTGGTCACATCCACCGCCGACCGTGCAGCAACCACCATTTCTTTATTAAAGCTTCCCCCACCAGCGGTTAAAGGCGTAAGGGGTTTAACCATCGAAGGAAATTGACCTGATTGCCACCAGAGGCCTTAAATAAACCTGCTGATCGACCAGAGCTATTGCCTGCAGTGCCGAGTGCCACCAGACGTTCCAATACAACTTGTATTGAACGGTCCGAAAGAAAGTTTCTTATCCAACGAAGGAGGAATTCTTCGGTACCGAAAGCACGCATTTTCGATAAAAGAGCAAGATGCCAGACTTTATCAAATACCTTTGAAATATCAAGTGCAACAATCTTACTTTCTCCAAAACGATGTAAAGATTTGTTTCACTGTTCAGTGAGATAAACCATCAGATCACCGGAGGACCTGTTGCTGCGAAGGCCGTACTGCCGGTCGTTAAAAAGCTTTCGATCTCGAGATACACTAGTCAAAACAATTAAAGGAACACTTGAAAAAAACTCAAAAATGGATTGGATTTTTATAAGGCTGTATCTCAGTATAAAATAGTCGGATTGAAGTGAAATAAAAAGTTTTTCAAAGGTTATCATTTTTTCTTTCCAAATTATTTTCAGTTAAAAAAGTACCGTTAGTCGTTTTTGCTTGAGCGTAAAAAATGTTCACTCAATTTCAAAATCGAAAAAAAATAAACTTTGAGTGGTCATAAAATGAGCGGATTTTTTTTTTCAATCCAACCAATCTAAGATTTAATTTGAGAATTTTGCTGGTTATAATTCACTGTTTGGTTCAGATCGCTACGATTTTTGTTCTACTCAAAATATGGGTTTACATGCAACAACACAATTTTGACTTTGGACCCTAATAACTCTGCTAAATATTGACTTACAAAAAAAATAAAGACAGATTTGAAAAATTCATTAAATTTTCTACATAAAAACATTTTGAAAAAATAAAAATATTGTTTTTTTCAATTTTTTCTATCACTTTTAAAAAACGTCCAAAATACGAATTTTTCAACTTTTTCATAAAAACTACCGTTATTTTGTGCTTTTCAGTGATACAACTAATCTGAGGCTTAATTATTAAAGCTCATAAAATTTCCTTGATCTGGTGATTTTGGTTCGCGAGAAGTTGAAGCTCTGCGTTTTCGTGTATTAATATTTTTTGAAGTTCATATGGGTTTTTGGTTTCAGGTATCCGGGATCCGACTTCCTTTTTCTTACATAAATACAATATGGTTGATTGGTAATGCCGACATAGAAAAATTGTAGATAGGTTATCTATGGTTCAAACAGGTACTATAACGAAGTGTTACAAATTTTAGTTTCCACTCACCAAAACCGAAAATAATAATAATCGGCTCTAGCGAGGTAACCGTCGGAGCGGAATTTTCTCCGATTCCTCCGAAATTTGCTTCGAGGTAGTTCTCCGACAAGCAAAATGTCTCCGATTCGGAGGAAATCGGAGAAAATTCCGCTCCGACGCGACGGTTACCTCGCTGGGGCCGAATAAACCGAACCATCCAACCGACCGTTGAGAAAATTAAATTTGAATTTTCGAATTCAAATTTCAAATTATCACCCGACCCGCCCATGCATTTCTTAACCAGAATCTCACGTCAACGCTCAAACGTTGATTTGATATGTACGTACTATATGTATGCATGTTTTTCATTATTCGAAGACATATCCCATACCAACCGACCGATCATTAAAGAATGCATGCATTTATTTTATTTGCTTTCTTACAATTCACGTTAGGTTTTTACACAAAAAATCATAAGGGGAAGTAAAATTGCAAAGCAAATTAAGTTTTTGTCTTCTTGTGGCTTGTACCAATCTCGTGTACAGAGAATTGAAAGACGCCGGGACCCGGGAAGCAAGCAACCTGAACTTCGTGTATGACCGCTTCGCGCTTCGCCTTCTTAGCTGGAACCTTTTTTCCTAAATTGTATTTCTTTTGCCAGTTAAAAATCCACTTCTTCCAAGTGTATCTCCGACTAGGGAAGGCTTCTCCTGACCTGTTTTATTTTTTTTTGCCGGACCGAATCCGTTCGTTTATTCTGTGGTTTGGTTGCCCTTCTTCTAAGCGCACCACAGACAGGAGCCGTCAATCGGGGACAGCTCAGCCGTTTATTCTCTAGTTTGGTGCTAGAGACTGAAGCAGTATTTTGAGATTTGCTTGTTTATTCTTCGATCCACTTCCTCTTAGTGTATCGGGGATAAAATATCCGCTAATCTGCTCTTTTGCCTGTTTATTCTGTAGCTGCCCTTCTTCTAAGCGCAACACAGACAGGAACAGGAGCCGTCAATCGGGAACAGCTCAGCCGTTTATTCTCTAGTTTGGTGCTAGAGACAGAAGTAGCATTTTGAGACCTGCCTATTTATTATAAGACCGTATATAACTTTTATTGTGAGCACTTATTTGAAGATTAAATTCCGTATATGAAATACCGTTACTTTAAGAATTATTATTGTACATAGATCGTAAGATAGATTCATAAGAAACACTTTAATAAAATTTCATAAACCATTGGAAAGGTTGGTCGTATTCGAAGTTTGGAACTTTTTGACTGAAGTTTATTTGCTTTCTTTGGGATTGATCCTGGACACCCTGAGCTTACCTCAGCATTAGATAAAAAGCATCACAGAACAAAAATAAACACAATTTGTTTTCAGAAACCCCAACAATGAGTTGTTTCCCACAGCTTTATTTATTTACTCGTGGATGTAAGTTGTGTCTATTTTTCTTTTTTTTTTTTTGCTTAACAATAAAACGCAATACAAAGGTTGAAAGTGTATCAATAATGTTCTAAATGAAATTTACAATGAGCGCTCGCCTTCACTTTTCATCTTTGTTTCTATCTGCTCGAACTTGTAATACTTTTTATGTGAACACCACCTGCAAGCCAACTTTATAATCCGATCCTGCCGATTTAATAGAATTATTATAAAAAAGAGACAGACAAGAAGTTGTTTAAATTTGATCTAATTTATTTCTTGCGATATTCACGATGCACATGAATTGATCCAGAGACTTTTGTATTACCGGAAGACTGTGATCCAGAACGATGAATAACCCTTGCGGTGCCATCAACTTGTGTATTCCTGTCTTGGCTCTTCCATAGTTTAACTACAGCCTCGGCAGTGAGTTCTGTGTTATCTTCATCATGTTCGGCGGAGATAGTGAAATCAAATTGTCGCTTATGACGAATGAGAGGATGGCCCGAAGCGATAGCAAGTGAAATCGAAAAGACAACCAACAATAATAAAATTCCTCTGCTGGCGAGCATGTCGAATTATTTGAATTGCGCTTTTCAAAGATTAAACTCAGACTGAATTTGAGATGAATTAATGGGCAAGTGGCTTTTTTACATCAGATAAGACTGAAGCTTTAGATTAAAACGAATTCACTGAGAGCTTTTCATTTTATTCTATTTCAAAGATAATGGAGAGAGAAGATTTACAATTGGGGTTCCTTGATCTGTGCTGGAGGCCAGTCCCATTGTTTTGGTGGTGCTGGTTTGATGAGCGATTCCCATGGCTTCCAACCGAGCATTTTACGAGCAAGAATCAATTCGTTTTCAGCTTGAACAATAAGTTCCTCAACTTGTCCACTGCCAATAGCCTTTTCAAGCTCTGGAACGTCTTTTATCTGAAAGAGAAATATTAAGTCAACCCTATGACGATAATTTGGGTGTACTTACTTTGTTGACCAAATTGGCACGTTCGGTGACAATTTTTTCGGTGTACGTGCGGTAGGCAGCATCTGATGGCATCTTTGTTAAGGCTCTTTGAATTTTACCGTACAACACAGAGAGTACATGGTGAGGATTTTGGCAAACAGCTAGGCCGGTTAGGCCAGTGGACTTTAATTAGAAAAAAACCATACGAGAAAGGAGTAAATTTAATTGCTTATTGGAATTATTGCCAAGTGAAGGTTAGCTTATGACATAACAACAACAGACTACGCGAAGAACACACACAAATAAATGGCCAATTGTCGGTTAATAGACGAACATCATGATTTATAACCTACCGCCTTGATAACCTTCGACATTATGCTTGATTAATTAAAAAAAAATGTTTTATCTAATCCAATGTTTTACTTTAAAAAATACGAAGGTTCTAATTCTAACTTCTAATTTTCCTCGGTTGAATTTTTTTGGAATAATTTTGTTTAGAGTGACGTTTTAGGAAATGTCAATTTGGAAGCAGAAAAAGTGATACCAATATCCATTCAATAAACAGGGTGCCTTAGTATAAAATTTAGTTATTTAAACATTTTGATGAGGGTTTTTCGATCGGATAACATAGATTCAGAAAGACATTGAAAGACCACTCCTTGTAGACTGTACGGCGACGAAGAAGAACAAAATCCCGCCGTGGCTTCAGACCATGAAAGTCAACCATCGACCAAATTTTCACTTTGCGGCGATCCTGGCAAAAAACCTATGAATTCCAAATCGATACCCACCACCTTTTCATCGATTTTAATCCCGCGTATGGCAGCATCTACGGAGACGAACTGTATAAGGCTATGTCTAGTTTTGGCATCCCTACCAAGCTGATTCGCTCGTGCAAAATGACGATGGAGAACTCACGAAATGAAACAGAAGCGGCAAAAATGGGTTTAGCGGTAAATGAGGGAAAAACAAAGTATATGCCGTCTTCGAGGAAGGACGCCCAACACCGACGGCTAGGACAGAACATCACAAAAGACGCATACAACTTCGAGGTAGTAGAGGTGTTTGTCTACCTAGGCTCCGCTATTAACACGGGCAATAACACCAGCGCCGAGATCATACAAAGAATAACTCTTGCTAATCGCTGTTTCTTTGGGCTAAGAAAGAAATTGAGTTTTAAAGCCCTCTCTCGAGTAACTAAGGTGAAACTGTATAACACCCTCAAGAATGCCTAGGGTGTATCAAGAGGAAAGTTCTTCGGTCATCTTTGGCCTCAGTGTGCATTGATGGGAATATAGAAGAAGATACAACATCGAACTTTTCGGGTTTTACAAACACGTGGACCTAGCCAGAAGGGTCAAGGTCCAGAGACTCATATGCAGAAGGAGAGGAAGACTGATACTCAGGTGGCGCACACAAGTGGAAGAGGATCTCAATCTACTTGGAGAGCAAAACTTGAGACAGCTAGCTAGGGACCCAGCTGGCTGGCGGAAACTGTTGATTGAGGCCCAAGTCCACAACGGACTGTAGAGCCACCTTAAGTAAGTAAGTTATAGCAGTAAAATTCATATTAGGGTTAGTACTTTCGTAGTAAAACCACCGCTACCACTACCTTTCGTCACTACCTTTGTTGTCATTTCAACTTTGAGTTTCGAATCGAGTGTTTTTGGTAATTTCCACAGCCATATCTATATTAAAGTTTCTCCCCACTAGTAGTAGGGGTTTTAATATTGAAGGAAATTTATTCTGAGTACCACCAGGGGCCTTAAATAAACCTGCTGATCACCCAGAGCTAATGCCTGCCGTGCTGCGTGCACCAGGGGGCCGTAAAGAAACCTACTGATCCACCAGAGCTATTGCCTGCCGTGCTACGTGCCACCAGGGGCCTTAAATAAACCAGCTGATCGACCAGAGCTGATGTCTGCTGTGCTGTGTACCACTAGTGGCCTTTAAAGTACCTGCTGATCCCCCGGAAATAAACCGGTCGATTAAAGAATTACCGTTAAAGACGGCAATAAAGCAGACAAGCGGAAACAGGAACTGAAGCCCAGTAGCGGAAGTCCTATGCCAGCGATAGAGGCGGCAAATACCCGGATATCCGACAAGGAGAAGGGAGAACTAGATCCGAGCACCGGAACGAAACCTCGGCTGGGAAACAAAAAGCACATCACAGTCTAGTGAGAAAAATTACATTTTCGGAAAGAATGAACAACCCCCAGAGTTCCACTAAATAAAAATATTTTTGCGCCGTAGCTGGAAGCCCTTTTTTGATCATTTATTTGCATTCTCCATGGAATAAAACTATTTAATTTATGCTAAGCTGCCTTGCAGTTTATTTTTTACAAAAACCAAATACAAGATACGCATATTATTCGATATTGATTATTTGACATAATTTTTCATCACTTTTATTCTTTCCTTCTTTCAACTTTGTTCCTTACAAATGTTCAACAATCTCCTGATAAGATTCCCTAGCATCACATTACTTACACGCAGAATAAACAATCAAAATACTTGTCAATTAGGAGACAAAAGAAAAATAATAACTGTACATTAGACAAAAGAAAAAAGAAGAGATTGTTCGTACTGAGATAGAAAATACTAGTTGTCCACTTTAGCCAGTGGAGGGGCGAACTTAAAATTCGGTTCCACAATTGGAGCACCTCTTGTTCTTCATAGCCAAACAACACAAAATGCCAACTGGAAAGAAAAATATCGCACAAAACAAGGCCAAACAGGAATAAGAATCCTCAAGATAACCAATGCGACAGCTCGGGCATCCGCCGATAACGACGATTTGAGGTGGCACCGCTACCGCGACTCCGACAGTTGGTGTCGATCCGATTGCACCATATGATGGAACATAACCGGGCATTTGTTGACCCACCGGCGGTGGGGCTGATGGGTTGAATGATTGTTGATATTGTGTGGCAGATGGAGGATAAACGATTCCTTACAAAGAAAAACATTAACCTTATTAGAAAAGAGAAAACATTCAGTTAAAGCGCACTTACCAACAGGAGGAGGATTGGCAGATACGGGCGAATTTATAACCTCCGTGTAGGTAGGTGGATTGTCGCTCATTTGTTTCGACATAACTATGCAATTTTGTTAAAATGTAATTTTTAATCGACAATAATTAATAGGCCAGTTCCACCTAACAACATCTCACTGAGATCTCAATGTCACTTTGACTGAGGCAAAATCATTTGGTGGAACATAATTCTCAGTTCTCATTGAGATAAAATGGTTACCTTACAAATTGTTGTTGTACATATGTCAGTCACGTCAAAACAGCTGAGTGAGAAATCGAATCCAAAAAATTTTCATCTCAGAAATCTCAGAAAAAAATCTCAATTCTCAGCTGAGATTTTTTGTTCCACCTAAAAAATCTCTGAGATCTCTGAGATCTCAGTGAGATGTTGTTAGGTGGAACGCGCCTAATGAGTCACTACTAGCTCGAGTTCTTTTTTGTTATTTATACTTGCACTTGTTTGTTTTCCACTTATTTCGTGTATCGTGTTATCTCGTCTTTTGAAATTTTTGACAGCAATGCATGTTAATTTAGCAGCTGTGGGATGAAAGCATTCAGCTGGTGTTTGAGAAATCCGGAAACTGGTTGCGTTCAAGTTTTTATGGCAACAATATTATTGAGAGTCAATACTTTATATATCCGTCATTTTCTCCGCATTTTTTCCTGTTTACTTCAGTTAAATAATCTGTAACGACCGTTTTTCCCTGGTTCCTGTTTGGGCTGGTCTATTCCCGACGGCTAGCTCCAGTCGCGGGTTACCGAACCACGGCCGTTGACAAAAAAAAATATCCAGCCTTTAGGTGTCTATAGCTGTTTGTAGACACGCGAGAAAATCACCTCGACCCACCCTACCGTGATTGCCTCCCTCGCCAGGGCAATCCCTTGAGTTGGCTTCTTCTCCTTTTCCTCTTATCTCATCCTTCCCTTCTACTCATCCTCTCATCCCTTTAAGTTAAGATCTTACTCCATGTTCATCTTAGAATCAACTTCAAAATAAATCCATTTTCCAATGATAAGATGAATACATTTTATTTGAAACGAATTAATAATTATAAGTGTTGTAATTTAGTAGGCAAAATGATTCAATGAAATATTAAAGACAAAAACAATTTGCATGTAAAATACAGAAGTTGGCAATCATGAGCCATTCAAAAAAATATCCAAATTGATTCAATCAAAGATCGTCATCACATCTGAGTTTTTAATCTCTTTTCTTTTCTTTTTCTTCCGTTGCTATTTTTCCTTACTTTTGATCGTGAAATTACTTATATCATATCGATGCTCAACGAACTCAATTCTAATTCACTTTTCAAATGCACTACGTATTGTTTAATAGAATACCAAAAAAAAACTCACCGATTTCTTCCGTTGTAGTAGTGGCCACTGCTGCTGGAAGTCGATATTACTTATGTTTGCTGTTTGCAGTTTGTTGTTTGTGCTTAGGCTGTAGCTTAGCGTTGACTTCGTTGATTAACGATAACTTAGTCTCATGGAATTCAAATTATTCTACGTTAACAATTTTAATGATGCAAAATGGATCTTTCAATTCAACAATTTACATTAATTACATATGTGATATTTGAAACGAATGATTTAGTTCTACTAAAAAAAAAAAATGATTTTGATAAAAAAAAAATGTTAAAAAAGTTTATATTTGGTGGGGATTGAACCCGTCACTCTTGGAGCTGGAACAATTTTCCTCGGCGCCTAGACAGCTAGGCTACCGGGCTTCCTTGGCTTGGATGTGCTGAGCAGCGACTTGACTTGGTCACGTTAGCTTCTATGCTTTTGCAAATGCAATGAAATTTTGGGGCTTTTCTGATCGGGAAAACTTTTTAAGATTTATGTTCTCCTGTTGAACTTTATTATTCAGGGACCTGATTTTGGAAGTTAATTCCATTAAAATATATATATATATATATATATTATATATATTTTATAACCATACGTATATATATGTACATATGTATATATATCTATATGTATGGCTATATCTACATATATTGAAAAGAAATTAAAGGATTTACCTTGATCAATAATGGTTTCGTTCCTTTCGTTTTTGTTTCTGTTTTATTCACTTATGTTACTTAACTTTATACTAGTTAAAAGAATTTTTAATGTAAGTATTGTTTAAAATAAACTTTCACTATTCTTTTGGACTGCAAATTTATTGTTCTGTATGACCTTACATGAAGGTTATGGACTTTTAGTTTTTGCGGCTAGAGTCTTCTTTTTTTGCTTTTTAACTTCTAGAGTGCTGGATCAGAAAAAAAACTTTAAAATCCTATAGTCAACCTGCAGACTGTCTTTATTCTATATTAAATAACATTCAGCAAAGCTTCAATTCCGTTGGTGGCTCTCTAACTCACCAACACACGAATCCCAATCCCCATTTCATGACTCCCAAACCCAAAGCGGATGAATCACTTCTCTTATGCTGCATCGCAGAAAGTCTGTGAAACCTATGTTAAGGTTCTTAACAATCCTTTCCACCCTACAAGCCTGTAGATAAACAGCGAGTTTGCTTCTACTTTTGCTGCATACTTCGAGGAGGATTTTCAAAATAACGATCTTTCTTAACATCCCTTTAGTCGAATCGAGAATCTGATTTTAGGATTCGTGAAATTCAATATCGGTAACAGGGCTTTGCTTTTTCTCTGTGTATCCCACGCAGGGAATATGGAAAGGAACCCACGCATTTTTATCTTTTTATGGAGCAGAGATCTAGTAAGAAAAACTATGCCAAAAAGAGACAGAGTACGTAACTGAAACAAGTTAGCGTAGCATAAAATAAATTAACAACAAAACGAAGTAAACATCAATAGAAAATTAAACATAAACATTAGCAAGAAGATAATCATACAAGATTAATTCTTCGATTCAGCTTAAGCCTTCGTCAAGAAAGAAAACCGATAAAAAAAAAAAATGCATTGATCGACCATACGTATAGCTGTGTATATACACATACACACATGAATTAGCGAAGATCGATTGCCGTGCAATAACTAAATGGTCATTTTTTTTTGCTTGTTTGTTTTTTTTTTCTGTGTGTTGCTTATTGCAAGTGGTTTTGCCGTCGGGAAATGGAAATTAAACACAAAATGTTTTGCCGACGGGATTTTGCATTTGTTAAAAACGAATGAAAGCAAGATTCGTTTTCTTGATTTAAGCTGGGGATAGCATCCAATTGTCCTTTTGAGTAAATTTTGGTTCCGATTAGGAAATAATCTTTATCGTCAGACGAATGAATTAAAAAGATTTAAAAAAAAGTTTTCTTAGTAAAACCTACTACAAAAAAAAACAAATAGGTTCATATAGAAACGTGGGACGCGAACCCACTTAAGATTTATCTAGCCGGGCAAATCAATATAAGTTGTCAGGGCTGGTTAAAAAAAATTCTTTATTGTCTCATATCCTTGGCGTGGAATATGCCTAAGGATTTTCCGTTTAAATTTTCCAACTCGTACATAGCACTGCCAATGACTTTTTTAACTCGGCATTTAATAAATTTCGGCAAAAGTTTAGCGTTAACGCCTTGAGCAAAGTTACTCTGAGCGAAGTTTCGATGAAAAACTTCTTGTCCTTCGCGATAGTTAACGTGTTTCGCACGCGTATTGTATGTGTTTTTGGACTTAACGTATGCCCTGAATATATTCTCCGATAATTTTTGTCTAGCAAGAGTGGTCTTTACAGCATTTGGCAAGACTAACATTTCCGGGTCGCTCAAAGCATCGAGTTTTCGCAAAAGCGGGTATGAAGATCCGTGCGATATCATGTTTTGACCGAATAGAGCAAAGTATGGTGAGCAATTCAACGATTCATGCACATCGGATCGGAGAGCACAAGCTATGCTCGACAAATGAATGTCCCAATCGTTTTGCTCCTTTGATATCATCACCCGAAGTTTGCTCAAAACGCTTCTGTTTACGCGCTCGGAAATGTTAGCCTGCGGGGAGTAAAGTGCTGTGCGAATGTGCTGCACACCATAATTAGACAAAAAGTCCTTGAACTCGCTAGATATGAACTGACGTCCATTATCGGAATGAATATATTCAGGGGTCCCGAAAGTATGGAAAATATCGCCCTCTAGGAAAGCTATGACTTTCGAAGAGGTAGCTTTAGTTAAGGGTTTGAGAAACACAAATTTAGTGAAGGCGTCAACAACAACAAAGACATACACATTTCCTCGTTTCGTCCGCGGATATGGTCCCAAGAAATCTATGTACAACCTCTGAATGGGTCTTTCCGTCACAATCTGCCTGGTGATGGGAGGTCGAAGAATCCTATTTGGCGCCTTTACCATTTTGCAAGTATCACAATCACTCACGAACGCTTTGATATCTTTCGCCATTTTTGGCCAGTAATATTTACTCTTCAATCTACAATACGTTTTCGTGAATCCGCTGTGACAACTGAGCTTCGATTCATGAGCTGATTTAATGCATTCATGAGTGAGTGCGTCTGGCAACCAAAGACGCCATAAGGAATCCTCCTCATCCACATCACCAGTCCTGAACCTTACTCTTTTGTATATATATTTTCCCGATACAACAAGGTCAGGAAGGGCAGATTGATTCGAAAGGATGTTCTCTTTCAACCGGGAATATTGCTCCGAATCGAATTCAACAGAATCAAGATCGATCTCTTTACCTATTGCCAAGGAATCGATCTCGTCGAAATCAGTTTTTAACACGGTTACTTTCGCAGAAACCTCTTCCATCTCCATTCGCGACAGGACATCTGGCACCACGTTGAGGGATCCCTTCCGATGTTCAATTTTGAAATCGTAGCCTTGCAATTCCAGGCTCCATCTAGCCAGTCGTCCGGATAACTCCTTCATCGACATCAACCATTTTAGGCTAGAATGGTCTGTTATTATTTTGAAAGGTAACCCATCAACGTAGGGCCTAAACTTCCTGACGCTCAGAACAGCTGCAAGACATTCCTGCTCGGTAACCGTGTAATTCTTCTGAGCCTTATTTAACTTCTTCGACATATAGGCAATAGGTGATTCGTTGTCGTTCTCATCCAGTTGAAAAAGAACACCCCCCACTCCATCAGAGGATGCATCGCATTGAATCACAAATTCCTTGGAAAAATCGGGTTGTTTCAAAACTGGAGACGAGGAAAGTGCAGCCTTTAGCTTGTTGAACGCCTCCACTGCTTCGGGTGTTAACTCAAATTTGGTCTTCTTTCTAAGACAATCTGTGAGAGGGGCGGTTACGTCAGCATAGTTCCGAATGAATCGGCGATACCATCCGGTAAGACCGAGAAACCTTCGCACTTGCCGAATTGTCGTAGGAAGCGGAAAGTTCACCATTGCCTCCACCTTGTCAGGATTGGTCTTCAGGGTCCCTTGACCAACAATGAAACCGAGGAATTTAATCTCCCGCATGCAGAACTTGCTTTTATCGAGGTTGATGGTAAGGTTGGCTCGACGCAAGCAAGCAGCCACTTCGCTAAGGACGCGAATTAAAACACTTGTTTCTTACTTTTAAAATTAAACAATATTTATTTGGAACTATGTCCTTTATTATTGAAATACTTTTTACTAATTCTAAAAGGAGCTTAAGGCTACTATGTAGTTACAATAAGACTATTGATAAATTCATCATACAGTCGTATTTATATACTTTTCTTATCTATCTACAAGGAGACCCAAGCGTACAATCGTCTTGCTTGATAATGAAGAAGAGATAATATTCCAACATTGTATACAAACGATATTATCTCTTTTACATATGTTATCATTGTAGCGTTGTGTGCAAGACTGTACTAGAGACTAAAGATATCATTGAATACAAATAATGTTATCTTTTTTCTCAATATGTTTTGCTATGGATACTTAACTCCCCCCCTTGTTAAACGAAATCGTCCCGATTTTTCGACGCTATTTTTAACATTTCTCTTTCATAAGTTTTGTTATATGCGTCAATCTTTTTTTGTTTTTGACGATCTGTTATACATTGTATAGTTTTTATCATTACGTACGTAAATGCTAGAATAACAATCAGTGTTACAATTGTGTATATAGTTGATAATATCGGTTTTTCTTCAAAAGGAATAATTAGTTTTTTTAAAGTATCTATGTTATCGAATTTGTACATTGTATCTTCTTTAATTATTTGGTCGATGTAAGACTCTGAATTATGATTTCTTAATATAACTTCTTTAATTTGCTTATGCATGTTTTTGTATATTTTATCGTCTAGATTTATAGTATTTTCATAAGTAACTAAGTTTATACCATTAATTGTTTGATTATTTAACTTATGCTTACCGCTTAATAACATAACACCGGATTCAATTTCTAAGTCGTAATCGTATTCTTGTTTAATGTTGCATTTTGAAGTTATATTCTTTAAAAGTGGAATAAGACAATTTTCTTCTTCAAAGTTAATTTCACAAATGTTTTTACTTAGATGATTTTGACAATTTCTTGTTCTTAAATAAGTTTGGTTACATAAGGCAATTGTTTTATCTGTAATGATTTTTCCATGTTTTGAATTTAAAGGTGTTACTTTATACAATTTACATGATTTAATTAGAACTGGATATTTATATATTGTGATGAAGAATTCATCAGTTCTAGCTAATAATATTTTAGAGTACTCAAGTATATTTATTATGGGTACTTGAATTATTTCATGTTGAATAATATTTTTAATGTCATCTAAGTCTAGGCTTTCTGATAAATATTCATTATTTTTTGCTGCATTAATTGTTCTGGTCAATAATAATAATTGTTCGTACACTTGTTCTATTACTAAATGTTCTTTAAGGCTCTGACCTTCGAATTGTTGCAAAATTTGTTCAAATCTAGAATTTATAGTTTTTTGTTTATTATTGTTTTCTATGAGATTATTTATACTCGTTTCTATGTTAACTAAGTCATAATGGTCAGGATTACCAAACACATATTTGAAAGCTGTTCCTAAAAAGTTAATTGATCTAGTATGCCTAGTATGTTCTTGTAATTGGTCTGCTAAATTCTTAATTTTACTTAACCAAATTTTTTCTTCTTGTGTAGGTTGATATTTACTAGTTACGATATTTACGTAAGGTTGAAATATCGAAGTCAGGTTGGTGGCATGTAACAAATAAGTTTGTTCTTTGAATAAATACACGTCATCTGTTTGCGTAAGTATAAACTTCTTGTTTAGTAACTCAGTTATTTGAACGTTTCCTTGCCCTTCTTGACTCTGTACAATTCCTAGTAATGTTAGGAATATTAATATTTTCGTCATCTGAAAAATGATAATTCTTTATGTTATCCTTGTGAATTTTTATTCCTTCTTTAGAGATTACAGTGTCTCCTTTATCTTCTTCTACTATTCTTGTTATGTATCTGGCGTTAGATTTCTTTCTAAGACCTGTGATTCTTACCATTATCTTATCTCCTTTTTTATACTCTCTGTGTCGAGTTCCTTTATTTAGACGTTCGATCACTTTTTTGGATGCTGAGTTTAGTTTATTTATTATAATTTCACTATTGCTATATTTATTTTGATTAAAGAAAATGTCTCTAGGTTTCAAACCGGTAACTGAGTGTATAGAATTATTTAATTCACGCACTGTTCTAAATATTTCTTCGATAAGTCTTGTTTTATTCTGAATTGTGAATATTCTAGACAGTTCAGTTATTGTACCGTTTACACGTTCTACCTGACCGTTCGCTGTCGATCTGTATACTGGAGTTTCTACTTTAGTTATGTTGTATTTCAAACACATTTGGTTCACCATTTCTGTTTTGAATCCCTTCTCGTTATCTGTCATGAGTCGTTCACATTTTGGGAAATAATTAGATAAGACCTCTTCCATAACGTCGTACAGTCTGTTTCGAGTTTCGATTTCCCGAAGGATTGTATATTTAGAATACTTATCTACTGTTACAAGGAAAGTATACTTGTCGTTGAAGTATATGTCCATATGAATGTGTGTTCCCACATGTGTTGGTATTTCTGAATTATTCAGAGGTTCTCTGATAGGTTTTCTTTCATATTTTCCAAATAGACATGCTATGCATTTTTTGTTGAAACTCTTT
Source organism: Sphaerophoria taeniata (assembly GCA_943590905.1). Taxonomy (NCBI): domain Eukaryota; kingdom Metazoa; phylum Arthropoda; class Insecta; order Diptera; family Syrphidae; genus Sphaerophoria; species Sphaerophoria taeniata. The sequence goes on from OX016541.1 coordinate 152,734,348, forward strand.
GCTTGTTTATTTAGATCGGGCCAGTAATATTTCTCTGAGATTTCTTGTATATTGTTACGTAACCCTCGGTGTGCTCTTTCGTGAGTTACCCTTACAAGTTTTAGTTGTTCCTCCAAATTTGTCACGTCTTGAAGTTTTCTTGGTGTGAATATAAATCTTACTAGTGGGAATTCTTTTTTTATGTTTTCACCATATTTGTATATGTTTTCAAATTTCGTATGCAAAGCTACAATCTTTTGGGGTTGTATAACTTCTTTCATCTGCCTTAGTAAAGAGTCTTTGTCCTTAAACTTTATTATGAGTCTTATTTTGTTACTAAAATAGATTTGTGTTTCGATATTATTTGTTATATCTTCAATAAGTTCGAACTGTGCAGCGTATGCATTAAAAGGCTGATTCACAGTTTTTATTATATCATTAGAAGAACTTTCAGCTGAATGTGCTGTTTCTATGGTAGAAGTATTTATGCGTTGACGTGATAATGCGTCAGCTACAAGATTTAGGTTTCCTGGTTTATAAACTAATTTTGCTCCAAAGTCTTCAATGATTCCCTTCCAACGTTTCAGCTTTGTGTTGGGATTTTTTTCTGATACAGAATATATAAGGCTCTGGTGATCGGTATATATGGTTAAGTCTGCTATACCATATATGTAGTTTCTGAGTTTTTGTAAGGACCATATGATCGCTAATAGCTCTTTCTCGTTTATCATACAGTCGTATTTATATACTTTTCTTATCTATCTACAAGGAGACCCAAGCGTACAATCGTCTTGCTTGATAATGAAGAAGAGATAATATTCCAACATTGTATACAAACGATATTATCTCTTTTACATATGTTATCATTGTAGCGTTGTGTGCACTAGGGTTTGTGTTACTGTGTTGCACCTGGTTTCTAAAGCTTCTAATCTTGCCATTAATACTGCGAGTTGTTCCATTTTGAACTCGTGTCTGTTGTCGTCGAATTTGTGTGTTTTTTTCTCCACATATACACTTTCACTGAATTGCTTTGCTGCTTCGTACGAAGAAGCTATATTTGTACCTGCTATGCTAGGTAATTCTTGTAACCGGTAACGCGAGTGTTCTGTTTATACTAGATTTCACTACTTGTTCCCGAGGTCCGCTCGATTGAAGTTAAAAAGTATATTTAACCTCCTGGCAGGATCGCCAATTAAAACACTTGTTTCTTACTTTTAAAATTAAACAATATTTATTTGGAACTATGTCCTTTATTATTGAAATACTTTTTACTAATTCTAAAAGGAGCTTAAGGCTACTATGTAGTTACAATAAGACTATTGATAAATTCATCATACAGTCGTATTTATATACTTTTCTTATCTATCTACAAGGAGACCCAAGCGTACAATCGTCTTGCTTGATAATGAAGAAGAGATAATATTCCAACATTGTATACAAACGATATTATCTCTTTTACATATGTTATCATTGTAGCGTTGTGTGCAAGACTGTACTAGAGACTAAAGATATCATTGAATACAAATAATGTTATCTTTTTTCTCAATATGTTTTGCTATGGATACTTAACTCGCGCATGTGAGACTCGAAGTCTGGAGTACAAATAAGTAGATCGTCCAGGTAAACAAACACGTTATCACGGAGATGACTGGGCACCACTTGGTCAATCACTCGACACATCGTCTGCCCTGCGTTACTCAGTCCAAAAGGCATTACTCTGAACTGGTAGAGTGGCCTACCAGGAACTGCAAACGCGGTCTTCTCTCGCGACTTCTCATCAAGGGGTATTTGCCAATACGCATCCTTTAAGTCGATCCCCGTGATAAAGTGAGTGTCCCTTATTCGACTCAACAAACCCTCGACGTGAGGCAACGGATACGCGTCCTTAACCGTGACGGCGTTTACTTTTCGAAAGTCGAGACACAACCGAACTTTACCAGGTTTCCGAACCAAAACGACCGGACAGCTCCAAGGCGAATTACTGACCTCGATAACTCCAAGCTCCAACATGCGGTCCAATTCCTTGTAAACCTCTTCCTGACGCACTGGAGACAATGGATAATGTCGTGACTTAATCGGTTCCGCGCTACCCGTATCAATCGAATGACACCCGAGACTCGTTTTTCCTAAACCTAACACCAGAAAGTTTGGGAACAGATTCTTGGCCTTCTCCAACCGAAATTTTTGTTCTGGAAGAAGATTTATCAATTCTGCGTCAGTCTTAAAATTTGTTTCCTCTTCCGCATTATCGGAATCCACTTGCAACTCAGAAACTTCAGGCATTAGATGAAACTCACGCCAGAAGTTAATCCCAAGGTAAAGCTTTTGAGTGAGGTTGGGAATTAAGTAAAAGGTAATTGGCTTGGTAATTCCATTGTACGTAGTTGGAATTTCACAAAAACCCACAATATCATGCGACTTACCGTCAGCAGTTCGTACTTCATTTTTGTATGGCGTTATTTCCGCCCCAATTCCTTTCACCAATTCCCAACAGTCTTTACCAAGAACGGAAATGGAAGCCCCGCTATCCAACAAACCGAAAACCGATTCATCATAAAGTTTTACCTCAGCATACATCCGACCATCTGATTTGGATGAAATTATGGTTTCGACAATTTGCTTACGAAATTTTTTTCGTTTGCGAAACCTTTGTCGACACTTTTGAATGTGAAGGCTTGATGAATTGTAACCTTGCCCGAAAATACGAGCGCGGGCTTTGGCGTAATTCATCTTGCGTTCATGTAATGACTGCAGATTGAAAGACTTAATCGGATGAGACTGAGCGACTTCAGGCCCATCGGTTTTTTCTCGTTCCATGATCTTGATTGGAACTTTTTCGTCAATAACTTTGTTATTAACGACATTTTTAGAAAGTGGGAGTAAATTTAGTGTTGAGAGTGGTCGGGAACATTCCTGTTGGAACGATGCTCCCCACTCTTCCTCTCGTTCCCGTACAGGTTTCCCGAGTGTTTACCGCATTCCACAGTATTCACTCCTTTGGCTCCACAAAGGAAGCAAAACAAATTCCGTGTTCTAGACGGGCAAAAATGATAGGCATGGCCTTTTTGTTCGCAATTCCAGCAAACATAATTTGCCGTCGAAGTTGGTTTTCGAGACCCTGAAAAAGCTGCAACTTCTTCTACTTCTACCGGTTCAGCTTCTTGGGTCTCCGCATTATCAATCTCGTGAACCACTTTTGGTACGAAGGATCTCTTCGCCAAAAATCGTTCGGCCTCTCGCGCTTTATTCCTGAGTTCTTCCAGACTTTTCACATTAGCGGCCAGCAAAATTTCACCTAGTTTATCCCTAGCGTTGTTCCGAATGACATCGACTAACTTCTTCTCATCAAAAGGTTCCTTTAATCGGTCGTTAAGTCCTACCACAGAATTGTAAAATTCATCAAATGACTCTTTGAGTCCTTGTCTTCGCGTAAGCAAACGCATATATATTTCGACGTCACTTTCGAGTCTGCCGAACTCTTTTTTTATTGCCGTTTTGACGTCGCTAAATTTGGCATTCGGATTTCTTTTTAGGTAAGCCCAAAACCACTTGTTTGGCCTACTACCGGTTGAGAGCAAAATCTGGAAATTTGCCATCATCTGTTCGTCTGTATAACCAGAAGATTGTTGCAGACGATTTACCTTGAACAGGAAGTCGGAAATATTTTCGGAACCATCATAGCTGATGTGCCACCGATCAAGCCTACAACTGGTCGACGTACTAGGCGAAGATGATGCTGCATTCGATGTCCTTGGTTGGAAATGAACATTCGGAAAATTCTGAGCGTTATTGCAAAACGGATTACTATTTCTTGAATCATCGGACTGTTGCTGATTGATACCAATCGACTCCAGCTTCGCTATGATGTTATTCATGAAAACATTGAGAGTCTGCATGAGTCTCACCTGATTGGTAGTTATTGATGACTCAATTCGATCTAACAATTCATTAGTCCCCTCGACTCCATCTGCATTATGATTGTTACCATCGCTTTCAGGATGATGACCTTCGGACATAGTTTGACCCCTACCTTCAGTGTCAACGTTTTCGTTTTGACTTGCCATGGTAGATGTCAAATCAGAAACAATCGAATTGATATTCTCAGAAAAACTAAAGGTGTTATCAAGATTGAAACGATCGACTGTATTTAAAAATCTTTGATGAAACTCCTCGAACTGAGCTTCGGTACATAAACTGATTGCTTGAAGTTTCTCTTGAAAAGACCTTCTTTTCGGATCGCTCATACCTCAACAAGGATCCACAGAGTATAACTCCTCGACAGAAAAGGAAAGTGATTCACCCACTGAATCTTTGAATCCGAAAAAAGAATCGAGATCAATGAATTGACCAGTGAGAAAAACCTCGGAAATTGGATCTTCACTGAATTTCTCGTACAGTCCTACTGCAGGCTGAACTACGAAAATCAAAGCCAAAAAAAAAGCTGTCCCAAAAACTCGATCGAGAAAAAAAAAACAAAAGTATAAACTTCGAAAACTGATTTCAGAAACACAATTCCAAAACAAAAGTTGTTTTCAAAACAAAATATTTAAATTCAATTGATATAAATTGATGTTTTCCTTTTAAATCAAATCCTGTTTCCAACAGTGTGTTAAATCACCAACTGTCCTTAACTTCAAAAACTAGTGTTTTAAAAATAGATGACTTCAAATTATTTTCAAAACAAACTATTCGCTTCGACAAAAAAAATCATAAGCAGAATACGTGACCAAATTCAAACCACGCACATCCAACTCAAATATCCAAACTTCAAAAGCTGGTTCAAACTTACCACCAATAATTATAAAAATATGTAGGAATTCAGAAATAAAATAATCAAAAAAACTTTCAAACTATATTTGATTATAAGAAAAAAATAAAAATATGATTTGTAAATATGTATGTTTGTATGTATGTATTTTTCATAAAAATGTAAAGGGATGAGAGTGTGATGAGAGATATGGAGGAAAAAGAAACAAGAATGATAAGACCGGAGAAGAAGCCGTGTTCTGCGAGCCAGCAATTAATGCAAAACAAACAAAAATGAAAAAATAAGCTACTTTAACTACTGTTAAAAAAGGACTTGATAAAAAAAATAATTCTTTGAGTTCCAGGACTCCAAAGACAAACCACTATCTTCATCTTTGAAGGACTCTGGACTCTCCGAAAAAATAAATGACTTGCTGGAAGGACCTCCGAATACGCCTTTACATAAACGGGTCTCTTCCAAGCATTAGGATTCTGAAAGTGTGAACCAATTTGCTTAGCTGTTTGAGATCCTATACTCACGAATGCTCAAAGACTTAAACATTTGATTCACACTTGTGGATAAAACAAAATTTGACTATATCTTCTTGTGGCAACGCGGTACCAAAAACTTAACATCCAGTAACCGGGACTCACGAAGTCAACATAATCAAAATCGAAATTGATTTTAAAAGAAAAAAAAAATGAAATGTTAATTTGAAGTTATAAAAAAAATTTAATGAATTGGCTCATAAATATTGTTTAGCCACTCCATCTTCCGATAGAGGGCTCCACGTTGGGCGCCATTTTGTAACGACCGTTTTTCCCTGGTTCCTGTTTGGGCTGGTCTATTCCCGACGGCTAGCTCCAGTCGCGGGTTACCGAACCACGGCCGTTGACAAAAAAAAATATCCAGCCTTTAGGTGTCTATAGCTGTTTGTAGACACGCGAGAAAATCACCTCGACCCACCCTACCGTGATTGCCTCCCTCGCCAGGGCAATCCCTTGAGTTGGCTTCTTCTCCTTTTCCTCTTATCTCATCCTTCCCTTCTACTCATCCTCTCATCCCTTTAAGTTAAGATCTTACTCCATGTTCATCTTAGAATCAACTTCAAAATAAATCCATTTTCCAATGATAAGATGAATACATTTTATTTGAAACGAATTAATAATTATAAGTGTTGTAATTTAGTAGGCAAAATGATTCAATGAAATATTAAAGACAAAAACAATTTGCATGTAAAATACAGAAGTTGGCAATCATGAGCCATTCAAAAAAATATCCAAATTGATTCAATCAAAGATCGTCATCACATCTGAGTTTTTAATCTCTTTTCTTTTCTTTTTCTTCCGTTGCTATTTTTCCTTACTTTTGATCGTGAAATTACTTATATCATATCGATGCTCAACGAACTCAATTCTAATTCACTTTTCAAATGCACTACGTATTGTTTAATAGAATACCAAAAAAAAACTCACCGATTTCTTCCGTTGTAGTAGTGGCCACTGCTGCTGGAAGTCGATATTACTTATGTTTGCTGTTTGCAGTTTGTTGTTTGTGCTTAGGCTGTAGCTTAGCGTTGACTTCGTTGATTAACGATAACTTAGTCTCATGGAATTCAAATTATTCTACGTTAACAATTTTAATGATGCAAAATGGATCTTTCAATTCAACAATTTACATTAATTACATATGTGATATTTGAAACGAATGATTTAGTTCTACTAAAAAAAAAAAATGATTTTGATAAAAAAAAAATGTTAAAAAAGTTTATATTTGGTGGGGATTGAACCCGTCACTCTTGGAGCTGGAACAATTTTCCTCGGCGCCTAGACAGCTAGGCTACCGGGCTTCCTTGGCTTGGATGTGCTGAGCAGCGACTTGACTTGGTCACGTTAGCTTCTATGCTTTTGCAAATGCAATGAAATTTTGGGGCTTTTCTGATCGGGAAAACTTTTTAAGATTTATGTTCTCCTGTTGAACTTTATTATTCAGGGACCTGATTTTGGAAGTTAATTCCATTAAAATATATATATATATATATATATATATATTATATATATTTTATAACCATACGTATATATATGTACATATGTATATATATCTATATGTATGGCTATATCTACATATATTGAAAAGAAATTAAAGGATTTACCTTGATCAATAATGGTTTCGTTCCTTTCGTTTTTGTTTCTGTTTTATTCACTTATGTTACTTAACTTTATACTAGTTAAAAGAATTTTTAATGTAAGTATTGTTTAAAATAAACTTTCACTATTCTTTTGGACTGCAAATTTATTGTTCTGTATGACCTTACATGAAGGTTATGGACTTTTAGTTTTTGCGGCTAGAGTCTTCTTTTTTTGCTTTTTAACTTCTAGAGTGCTGGATCAGAAAAAAAACTTTAAAATCCTATAGTCAACCTGCAGACTGTCTTTATTCTATATTAAATAACATTCAGCAAAGCTTCAATTCCGTTGGTGGCTCTCTAACTCACCAACACACGAATCCCAATCCCCATTTCATGACTCCCAAACCCAAAGCGGATGAATCACTTCTCTTATGCTGCATCGCAGAAAGTCTGTGAAACCTATGTTAAGGTTCTTAACAATCCTTTCCACCCTACAAGCCTGTAGATAAACAGCGAGTTTGCTTCTACTTTTGCTGCATACTTCGAGGAGGATTTTCAAAATAACGATCTTTCTTAACATCCCTTTAGTCGAATCGAGAATCTGATTTTAGGATTCGTGAAATTCAATATCGGTAACAAATCCTTAAAACAATCCACGAATGACCATAATTGAATTAGTCAGGAAAAATGTGCTTCACATTTTTAATGTGATTTTTGTGTGACTTAAAGACCCGACATAATAGAGCACCGAAGCGGTAGCACTTCGTTAAAGTGGAGTTGACCCCGAAAATAGTGAGAAAGAAGCTATTAGTGATTTAATTTCTCTCTCTGAGCTCCTATGTAAGACAACAACAATTTTGATTTTGACGTTTCTTTTACTCTGTCCATTCCACCTTACAGCCAATCAGTGACAAGCTCAGAGAGAGAGAGAGAGAGAGAGAGAGAGAACTCCCTTATGTCTTCTTTCTCATAATTTGAGGAAACACATTTTAGGCTTGCTTCCGTGCTCTATTTTAATATCTCTATGCCCGACATCCGGCAATACAAACTTTCTTGTTTCTTCCCACTCTGCTAATAAAGTCGGAAAGAAATGAGAAAAGTAGCGACTTGCCTAATAGCCTATTCCCACCAACGTGATTTAGCTAAAACAACTTGATTTAGCTAAAACACATAATTTATTTCATGATTTGCCATACATTTTCAATCATTTGAAATTACCTGATTTAGCTTGTTTATTTTTTAATTAGGTATAAATCACCTCGATGATTCCAGGCTGAATGATTTCATGCTCAAGTAATGAATAAAATTCATTTCAAATTCATTTCTATTTTCTTTTTGACAGTGAAAATTCAGTTTTGTGTCATATATTGATATATTTTATTGAAAAGTTCAAAAAAATGTCAAGATTGTGATAAATTTCAAGCTAAATTAAGTAAAAAGTTCAGTGGGAACGCCTTTCTTGATTTATAAATCAAATAAGCTTAATCAAGTCGGTGGGAAAAGGCTATAAACTTGAACTAAATTAATTCAAGGTCTCTGCATGCGTCCATTTTAGAAAAAAGTAATGCCAATACTCAAATTTCAAACGTCATTTTTTTATTGTTTTTGTTTGTCATCAACTTCCCAGGAATCAGAAAGCAAAGCAGCCAGCCAGCTCGTCTTCACCCAAAAACACAGAAAAAATCCATTCTCTAAACTTTCCAATTTATTCTTTTGCAATATTTCCACTTCTCCAATACGGACTACTGAAAATAACTTGAAAAATCTTCCTCAAATATGGCGAAAATGGCTTTTCAACACCAGGCCGGTACGGCAATGGAATGTTTGAGTGTAAGTACAAATTCAGCCAGATTTTTTTGCCCCAAAAAAATGAGCTCCACCCAAGCCCGCGATCATGAAACCCAAAATAATTTCATTCAACAGATTCCGATAACATTACACAAGGAAGTCGACTACGACCAAGAAGGCCGTGAGATACTTAAATGTGGCTTCAAAATCGGTGGTGGCATAGATCAGGACTATAAGAAAAGTCCCCAAGGCTATACTGACTATGTGAGTTGTTCGCATTTCTATTTCTATTTTGCACCTTCACAATTGCCATTTTGCAGGGCATTTATGTAACCGAAGTACACGAAGGCAGTCCAGCTGCTCGCGCCGGACTGCGAATTCATGACAAAATTCTCCAGTGCAATGGCTACGACTTCACAATGGTAACCCACAAAAAAGCAGTCAGCTACATACGCAAGAATCCTGTCCTCAATATGCTTGTTGCCCGCAAAGGTGTCACATCGACGTAATCGCATATTCTTGAAATTCCATTATCCTGGATCGACGACGACCGACCGACGTTAAGAGGAAGAATTATGATGCTTCTCATATTCCATTCGCAAGTATTTTAATATTTCCAAGCTTTTGGCATTAACTATTTTCTGTAGACAAAATAATTGTTTCACGGTTGTTACTTAAAATTAATTTCACTCATGAACAATTTTCACTCGCTTTTAGTTTTTAACTTTTTCAATCCAAGTCTCTTATATAAAAAACTGCCAAATTCTCATAACAATCAAATTATGTTTAAGAAGTAAAACAAAAAACAAAGTTATTTTAAGCATAAACAAGATAAAATTATACAATAAACAGAATGAAAGCTTTTTATATACAACAACAACAACACAATATTCTTAACGTAACTTTTACTAGATGTACACAAGTTTTTGTTTTACCAATTTATTAGTTTAAGATTCAAGAAGAAAACAGAAAATTGTTTTAGCAAAAATACTTAAAAAAAAGGATTCAAAATAAAATGAAAAACTACAAAGGATCATTCCAAATATATCTCATAGTTTTTTCTTAGTTTGTTTTTGTGATAAGAATACATTATTTTGTTTGTTATTTTACATGACATCTTTTAAATAAATGTTTGTATTAAAAGAATTTTTGTGTTTCAATGCATTTCGTTTGTCGAATGGTATACGAGTTACCAAAGATATTGCCGAGGACGGAAGTTGCTCTTCTATTTGTTGAATGGATGAGAACGTGTTGACCTCCCACCATGACAGATTTTCGACTTTTTTGATCTAGCTTCTTTCGGCACTGGTTTGGAATCCACGCGTATGCCTTGCAACCAAATACCCTCAACTTGCTCTGGTCTGGCTTAGATCCATACCACAATTCTACTGGTGTTGTTGAGATCTCCAAAGAGCTTGTTGGACTGCGATTAATGGTATATAATGCAGCAAGTGCAGCTTCGTTCCACATATTCCTTGGAGCTCCGGATTCGATAGGCATAACTCTGACTTTTTCCATAAGTGCCCTATTAAACCTCTCAGCGACACCATTTTGTTGAGGAGAATAAGCAATTGTTGACTCAATTTGAATCTGACAGTTTTGAAATCGAGCTTCCAAACATAGCGGTGGTCAAAGCTTCATACTCCTTGAATTTCGAAAATACGTACATCGGACTTCGACTTGATTGGGAAAATCATCGTAAAATGACTGAAGTCGCATTGATGAAGGAAACAAAGTATCTTGAACCGTCAATCGCAATAGAATTGAAAGGACCACGTACATCCGAATGTATCCTTTCCAGGGCTCGTTTAGCTCTACTGCGTGTTCCATTAAACGGATTTCGTACTTGTTTTCCCTCAGCCAGCACACACGTCACAAAAATCAACTTTGAATTTTGGGTTGAAGTTTGGAATCATGTTGCTCTTAAATAGAATTACCATTCTCTGATGACCAATATGTACGAGACGTCGATGCCACAGCATGACTTGATCTTTTTTACATGTGCCCGCTGTAAACTTCTTAACGACAACTTCGAGTTCATTCAGATTTCCATTTAAATGAATAAATAAAATAAATAGAGTGGCGCGACAGCTCTTGAAGAGCCAAGGCCTAAGTGGCTTACTCTCATCAACAATTCTCTGAGTGCGTGTGAAGAATTGAGGGGACCTACAATTTAACGCCGATTCCGAACGGAAAAGTTGAGAAGCACTTTTTCATGACAGATTGATACTCTTGGTAGATTTTGTCAGGTCTTCGCAAGATGCAGTACCCGTGAAAGATGAAATAAAAACTTGGCCTGAGTAGGACTCGAACCAACGACGTTCTGCTTAGCAGCCAACGCACTTACCAACTAAGCTACGGGCAACAGCTATTAATTCCTTGTTCTTCAAAATTAAAGCCTCTCTTCCACAGAATTTAACTTTCGTTCCAGCATTCGTCACTTTACTTACGGAAATCAAACTGTCCCGCAAATCAGGAACATACAGTACATCTTGTATTGTATGATCGGTTCCTGTGTTGCTCACACAGTAAATAAAACCCATTTGTCTGGCCAACAAAGACTCATTGTCCTTAGCAACAATTCATTTCTCGTTAGCTAGGTGATCGCTGGCCCCTGAATCCAATTTGAAAATAATCTTTTCGTTTTTGTTGCTCTTGGTGTTGTCTCTGTCAGACATAAAACAAAAACTTTTTGTTTTGACAGTTTGAGCATCTTTTCCTGAGTGGCAGTCTTTTGCAAGGTGGCCAATTTTGGTGCATATGAAACACTTTCCGTTAAACTTTTTCTTTTTAAAATGTTTCTTTTTACTTGAAAAAGCTATTACTTCCTGGACGTCTTCTTCATGTCGGTCATTAAGTTTAGTTTCTTCGGCTTTAAGCCTTTCTTTTGCCATTGAAAACGTTAGTTTTTCTTCATCCAAGTTTTGATAAGTGCGGTAATTAATGGATCAACCTTTTCGGGCAAAGAAAGAAATAATTGAGCAAGCATATCACGCTCTTCTAATTTGCTCCTGATAATTTCAGCTGACGAACCAAATTTTCGAAGGCCAAAAGATGGGACACCACTGAATCCCCGTCCTTCATTCGCAATTTTTTCGTACTAGTTATTGGTTTACAATAGAAACCTTCGCAAACGCTGAATTCAGACTTGCCCACATTTCTTTCGTCTCTTACATAGCTGAGAAAGTCCGAATGGATTAAATTTACTAAGCAATTCTTAGCCATTTTATCCCTCTTGAGAAATTCTAATATTTTCTCTTCATCTTCTGGGGGATCGTCTGTTAGAACGTCCAACAGATTCTTGGAATCCAGAAGAATTTTCATTCGGAATTGCAAATCGTCAAATCCGCAGCCCTTAAACTGGAAAATGCCATGCGTAAAATCTTTTGAGTCGCACATAAACTATTGTAATTAAAGGCTTAGGATTCCAAATGAAGTAAAATAGTGGAGTCAATGAAGCTCAAAAAAGGGCGTTTTCAGAAAGTCCTCAGAAACAGCTCGGATTTGGAATTTTTTTTTCCAATTTTTTTTGTTTTTTATATTGTTTAAAATCAGGAACATTTCATTTGGGGGAAATAATTGCTTATACATATTGTTTAAACAATTTTTATATTGTTTATAAAGGGTGATCCATGAGCGATTTTTTGGTAATTGGAGTGTGTTGGCTGCATTAAGACAAGAAAAAAAACATGCAAGGGGGGATCTATTGCCCCCCGTTTAGCCAGCAGTGGCGATTTTATAACAAAAAACCCTATTTTTCAAATGAATATTAAAAATTAAGGGCTTTGTCCACAAAGCCGTGTTATACCTTCTTGTAAAGCTTAAAAATGCTTCTTTCATTTTGCATCCAAATTCTGTTTTCAGGAATAGTTCTCGAAAAATTCATCTTTCAAAGTCAAAAAATCGAAATTTTCAACTTTTTTGTTTAACTTCGAACTAATTTTTTTCGAAATTTTATGAAATTAGGTACCTACTTTCTGAAAACACCCTTTTTTGATAGGTGGGGAGCCCCCATACAAGAAATTCCCGTCATCGCGCCCACTAAAATTTTAAATGAGGACTAAAAGATAAAGCCAAGACTAATAAGATTCGCTTGGTCGGCGTAAATTTAGTTAGCCGGAAAGGCCGCGCATACCTGTTGCAATTTGGTGAATGACTGTGAAATGTCTCCATCATCACAGATTTCATTTCTGTTTCTTTCATTTCACGCGTCCTTATGTTAGATGTAGAAATACCTTGGTTTGCTTGCTTTCAAGCTGCCGAAAGTTCTGCGCAAACAAGGTTTTATTATGACCTAAAACACTTTGTTTTTATTAAAAAACTACAGTAGTTTCATTTATAAAAAAATTTGGCTTGCGCAATACTTTCGGCAGCTTGAAAGCAAACAAACCGAGGTATTTCTACATCTAACACTAGGACGCATGCAATGAAAGAAACAAAAATAGAATCCGTCATAATGGAGAAATTTCACCACATTGCAACAAGTATGCGCGGCCTTTCCGGCTAACTCAATTCACGCCGACCAAGCGAATCTTATTCGTCTTGGCTTTAACTTTAATTCCTCATTAAAAATTTTAGTGGGCGCGATGACGGAAATTTCTTGTATGGGGGCTCCTGGGCTATGAGCTTCATTGACTCCACTATTATTAGAAAAAAAATCATAAGCAGGCAACGGGGCGTATACTTACCATTTTGTTTGGTATTTTTGATATCACTTATTTCTTTAAAGATGGATCCATACGAACTAAAAAAAAAAACAATGGAAACAGTAAACAAATTTGAGGAAATATAGCGAAAGAAAGTGAGATGCAACAAAATTGAAAACGCCTAAAGGCATTCACAAGACCGATATTAAAAATTAATTAGAATCTCATAATGCACGTTTAAGTCAAATTTTATTTTAAGAACCATCCAGGAAGAAATGTAAGAAAGAATTATAAGATGAGATGTGTTTGGTGTGAACAAAGTTTTCTTCCGTTGAATATATACCTGTGTGCAAAATAATAGCAGTGGTTCAACTATCTTTCCTTTAATGAAAAAAACAAGTTTCCCTTTGACTTATTAATTAATTTATTGGTTTTGAATTATTACATACTTTATGTTTTAATATATACAAAAAATTAAAAACAATATTTCAATAGCTTAGTTGATAAATATTACAAAATTAAGAAAATAAATTAAAAACGGCTGTGCATTAAAATAGCAGTGCTCCTCTTATAAGAACTTAAAAAAAAAACAATAATTCACTTAAATTTTCATTACGATTTAATATTTTTTTGTGTGACCTTTATTTGCGAGGTCAGAAGCACAACGACGACAACGAAGAATTAACCAAACACATGCATCTTTCTTGTGGAATGCTTTCCCATGTTCTTTTCACTGCGCTCCACAATTCAGCAACATTTCTTGGTTTTTCCTTCGCAACACCTTCCTTAACATTCGCCCACAAGTTTTCGATGGGGTTTAGGTCCGGCGATTGCACAGGCTACTCAAGCACATCAATTTTGTTAGTCGCAAACCAATTTTTTGCTAACCTGCTGGTGTGTTTGAGGACATTATCCTGCTGAAACGTACAAGTTATTGGCATGTGCCATTCGGCATAAGGAAGGATGATACGTTCTGCAGGATATCAACATAAATTTTGGCGTCCATGATATCCTTTATCCAAAAGATAGGCCTTGTTTCGAAGTAGGAAAAACAACCTCAAACAATTATTTTAGCTCACAGGTCATTTCGTTCTTTGTGACTTTGAGTAACGGTTTTTTCAATGAAAACCAACGCCAATTAATCTGCAAGCTTTATGAATCTAATGACAATGACTAGTTAGACAAAGACTGTAATTTAAATTTTGTACAGGCAACGCACAAGAACGAGACGATTACGATTACCTATTACATATTTCTCAACTTTGGGAAGCACTGCTATTTTTTTGCACACAGGTGTACGTAGATGTAATGTTTTTACTGAACACTGTACTTTAGTCTTCATTTTTCATAATTATAGACTTTTTAATCAGATTCTTGATCGCAAATCAGAGATTCGTGATCTTGGTATTATTTTCGATCCAAAGTTGTCGTTTTCGTTGCATGTTGACTATATCATTGCAAGGGCAAATTCAATGCTTGGCTTCCTTAAGCGAAACTGCAATGAATTCTGTAACCCTTATGCATTGAAATCTGCTTACGTGTCCTTAGTTCGTGCAATTAGGGAGTATTGTTCAATCGTATGGTGTCCTTCAGCGTCCATTTGAATATCTCGAATCGAAAGAGTTCAAAAGGTTTTCTTTTTCGTATTGAAAAACATAAACTCTGTACACTTTATTATATTTAATTTATACATTAAACCGTGAAATTGTTAGTAATCTGTAAGCTTTTCAAAATCGGTAGATGAATAAACAAATAAATAAACCCAGTTGGTTGCATTCGTTTATGAATTTCCTAATCGACATAAAAAAGGTTTACTTTGATGAAACAGATTTGTTAGAATTCTTCGTCTGCAAATAAAATGGAAATCTCCAGAGATCTGAAAAACAAAATACATGAATGTTTTCTCTTTTTGAATTTGATGAATGTTTTATACCAAAAAGACATCAACCTAAGTTTTCTTAATGCGGTATTGCAAATCTTCCACATGATATAACATGAAAGGGCAATAATTATCAATTCAATTCCATAAAATATTTTCTATAAAAAAATAAAGTTTCACTTATTGTGTTTTAAGAAAGAAAAGCCTTTTAACCGTTTCAACAGTAATCACGATCATCGCCACTGGCAGAACCATGGACCCAATAAAACATAGAATGAATTTTATCAGTTTCCAATACTGCACACAAAACATGGCAATTACAATAAATGCTACAATTCCCGAGGTATAAGGATTTTTTGAAAAAAGACTTGAAAAGGGGGAATTCTAGAACAAAAGAAAGGTAAACAATCGTCGTATTAGTCAACACCTTCAGAAATTGAAATTTTCACTCTCTTACCGCCGCTGGCGCTGGACAAGGTTCACCTGCAGTGCAATATTCATCTGTCATTTTGATGATGTTTCAGAAATGGTATCTTCGACACTACGAAAAAAAATTGTACGTGTCAGCTCCGACGCGCGACTGGAGTTCACTCAATAAGAATGATTTGATTACCTTAAAATATATAATACGCAAAGCAAAGGATTGAATTCATATATTCATACATCTATTCATAATAATTTGATAAAATATATTATACTTAAATACTTATGGTAAGCAATATGAATGTCAACAACTTTGTTTAAAACGTTCTTACGTATTTTTTAATGAATCAATGTAGTTTTTTCTACAAACATTTTTGTAAATAATGAAAAAATCTACAAAACTGCATCATTACATTTTCAGAACAGTTACATTTCTTATCAACTTTTCATTAATTAATGATGAAAATTCAAATGGGTCCACATTTATCGTGCATTATTGCATACAAAATGGAATTGAATGTTGATAAATTTTACATTGAATTAAAGCCTGAAGCCTTGTGCTTCTTAAGAGATCTTAATCTTGAAGATCCGATTATTAGAACGCACGCTAGGAAGCTTTTAATCGAAAAACAAAGATCGAATTTTGGCCATAGCGGGATTCTCCCACAGGTGATGTGTCATTTTGTACGAACCAAGCAGGTCGTTTGTGTGCAATAAAATTTATTTTAAAATCGAGATTGTGAGGCTTGTACTAGACGTATCCTTACAAGTGAGGTATCAAAATCACCGTTATTTCATGTAGATTAGACATATGGAAACTTCAACATCCAGTCTATAGGATTAAAACTTTTATACTAATTTATGTGAAAATGTCTTAATTGGCTATATTAATGAGTTACCGTTATAATTAAAGTATAATAAATTGAAGAGCATGAAATTCTGTATCATGTGTGAAAATTTCACCGTTCTACGTTGAAATCTCTGTTCAATAAATTAGATTCGAAATGGCACTAAAACTTTTACCCCCTCTTTTCACCCCCCCCCTTTCGGTTATTTTTTTTTAAACTTTTAATGTCATACTTATTTATGTTTAGTCAAAAGCCATAAAAATGAGTTTTAAACTTCTAACCTAATCGACCTCCATACAAACTTTGACCTAACATTTCAACCCCTTGTGACCTTTTCAACCCCTTTTATTGCGTTAAAAAACACCGTGTGCCCTTCTCCAGATTCTAGTCTGTCTTACTACCAAATTTCATCTAAATCGATCCAGTAGGTTAAAAGTTATTAAGAGTTAAAAAAAGCGTTAGTAGTCAATTTTTTGTAACGCTTTTTTCAATGATTGATTTTCCTATCCATATTTTTTCCATACCGGGGTCTATATATGAATCGATTCTAAAGGAGTAAACTCCAAAAACATAATTTTTCTTAATGCTAGTCTAATTATAGAACATATTGGAACGTGCATAAACTGCATCAGCAAATAAAAAGACATGTACACAGGAATGAGCATTACGTGTACCAATAAATTGAGAATATAAGGAATTCTTATCTTTCTTTCACTCACTTGTGTGTTTAATCAGTTTGAAGCGATCTAGTGATCTTGAAGCGGTAGCTGTTAAAAGTATACTGATCGCGATCCAAAATTCCCAACACAACACGGTGCTGTGCGCGTTGTTTCCGAGTTTGATGTAGTGAAATTAGAAGCGAAAGAATTCTCCACTAAAGACTGACGACCTAGCGGGGACTTCCCCAATTGAAATTAAAATGCTGAAATGCAAAACGCATTGGCACACATACCGCACTGAGCGCTTATGATCGAATTGATAGCCTATACCGATTTCTGTATACAGGGTGAATCTGCTAAGATCGGTTAAGAAAAGAAAAGAATCTACTTTTTTTTTTTAATTTGTACCCACCCAAAGGAATGTTTTATAACCTTGTTATGCCAGAGACACAGTGATTGCATTAGGATGCAAAAAAGGGGTTGGAAAGGAGGTGTCAGTGTACATTGGTCGTGAATTCTTGAACATTGTAATGTAATGATTGGGAAACACAGAGTGTGGAAGAGAGTTCCACACTCGCGTAGTACGGCTAGTAAATTATTCTCTTTACTTGAGAGTAGGCACGTCCGAAGTTGAGCTCTAGGCTAAACTGATGGGCATTCCTAGAGGCGCGGGTATTACGGGCGAATTGTTTGAGGGGAGGAATGCAACTGGTTATTTCTCTAGAGCACTTACCGTAGAAGTAACGATAGAACAGAGAGAGTCATGATAATTTACGACGGTGATCTAACGTATGGAATGATGCAGTGATGTCTCTATTACCGATCATTCTAAGGCCTCTTTTTTGAATACCATCCAAGAGGCTTAAGTATGTAGCACCAGCCCAGAGATGAGAATTGTACTCAAGCTTTGAACGGATAAAGGTTTTGTAGATAGTAGCCAGATCAGACGGGGAGAAGAATTTCTTGCACCGTCATCTCATCTAATAATTCATTCTTACATTTGTTCCTAGATGGATCTTAAAATAAAATTGGACTTAAACGTGCATTATGTGATTCTGATTAATTTTGAATATCGGTCTTGTGAATGCCTTTAGGCCTTTTCAATTTTGTTGCATCTCACTTTGTTTTGCTATATTTCCTCAAATTGTTTTTATTGTTTGCATTGTTTCTTTTTTAGTTCATATGGAACCATCTTTAAAGAAATAAGCGATATCAAAAATAACAAACAAAATGGTAAGTATACGCCCCGTTGCCTGCTTATGATTTTTTTTTTAGATTAAGAGCCCCAAGCAAATCAAAATTTATAAGGTGACGTAAGTATCATATAACCATACTTATCAATTGTTAGGAGTTAGAACTCTGATATAAATCACATGATTACTAAATTTAGTTTTTTGGAATGCCAACTCGAGAGGAAGCTATTTTCCGTTCTAAACCCATGTTGAAACAAACAAATCCTGAAGATTCCGGAAAACAAGAAGAAACGTTGGGAAAAGAATGAATTAATTTATTATTTTAATTGCATCAACAAATCTTGGAACATTAAGCCTAATAATCATCTTAACAAATCCTTTTGTTTGGTGTTTCCTGTTTTAACAATTTCTTTTTTCACAGAAACCATCACTGAATACAACAGTTATTTACCATGAAAATTTCACAAATATTTGTTGGGCCATTTCACAGTCCATTGGATATATACAAACATACATACATTGTCATCTATATATATAAAAATGAAATCCTGTTCGTTTGTAACCGCATAACTCACAAACGGCTGGACGGATTTGGCTTATTTTTTTTTATTTTGTTCGTGTTAGTCTGTAGATGAAACTTAGGGAAAAAATTTGCATGTTATTGCAGGTGCATTGGTTTTCAAATGGAAAACTGGAAAATTTTAAAATGGGTTTTCGAATGGAAAATAGAAAGTTCTTGATGAAAAACTCGGACAACTCATTGGTTTTCCAAGGGAAAATTGTTATTGGAGTTGCTCTGAAGGGCGGCGAGACGAAGTTCGTGGGGTCAGCTAGCATATTATATAGGAGTAGTACGGGAGTCATTGAAGCGAAAAATACGGCCTGACCTCCGAATTTTTTTACTGTGAACCGATTTGCATGAAATTTTGGAATTAGGCTCATCTTACCCTTAACTTCAAAAGTGAAAATGATTTGAACTCTGGGGGTGGTTGCCACTCCTTCTTGGGGGTGAATTTTTTTTTCAAAATAACCTCGGATATCGATAGAAGGCCTAATTCTAAGCAAAAAATCATCTGTAAAGTTTTTCAAAAAATCCAATACTTTTCAAGTTATTGGCAATTGAAAATTCGCAATATTCACACTCCGCAATTTTCAGTTACTAGGTAAGTAGAAAAAGAAATATGATACATTTTTGGACCATAACTCCTTCAATTTTCATGCTATCACAATTTATAAAAAATCATTGTAAAGGTAATTAAGAGAGCTACAACATCCTTTATTGCAATATAGTATAGTAAAAAACTTTTTTTCAAAACGGTGAAGGGTTAAAGGGCTTATGAGAGGCTGTGATTGCGCTGCCACGCGCTCTTTAAACAATCATACCTCCGTCAATTTTTGTTTGACAGAAATTTTTTTTATCCAAACACTTTTATACGTATCTGTAGTCATTTTTGAGATATGAAAAAAAGCGTTTTTTTTTTAATTTGAAATTTTGTTTTTTTTTTTTAATCGTGACTTTTTTGAAAAATACATATGTGTTTCAGGATACAGCCAAACTGATACTATCTATCAAACTCTTCATAATAAAGTTAATTTTAGGCGGAATACAATTAACTTTAATTTTGGTGGAAACCCATTGATTTAAAAGCAAAAACATTAGATGCTCCCCTTATTTGCAATACAGCTCACTTATCTTACGTGCAAAAGACTTTTCAAAGTGCTCATCTTAAAGCTTATTTCAAGCACTATAAAACCCTTTTATATTAGAATCATAAAATGTATCTGCTCGCCGCTAGATGGCATTGACCACATCGATCAAATTTCAGACAAAGTAAAAAACGGCTTTGATCTTTAATATCTTGCTTAATATTGCACTTAGAATACTTTATAAAAAAAAAAAAACAAATTGTTCATTGTTTTACCTGCTACAATTTTGTTTTTAATAAAATTTTCGATAAAACGTATATTTTTGGAGATATTTGCAAAAAACCGATGAAAAACGTGAAAAAAATTTCGAATTTTCAATTGCCAATAACTTGAAAAGTATTGGATTTTTTGAAAAACTTTACAGATGATTTTTTGCTTAAAATTAGGCCTTCTATCGATATCCGAGGTTATTTTGAAAAAAAAATTCACCCCCAAGAAGGAGTGGCAACCACCCCCAGAGTTCAAATCATTTTCACTTTTGAAGTTAAGGGTAAGATGAGCCTAATTCCAAAATTTCATGCAAATCGGTTCACAGTAAAAAAATTCGGACCTAAAATGCTTCAATGACTCCCCTATAGTGTTTAGAACAAATTTTGTTCACTTCAACATAATACATAATATTTAAAATAATTCTGAAAATGGAAAACAATCAGGAAGTTCCTCTCCAACTAAATACACATTGATTGTGTTGAAAATAGGCTCTTTTGGTCTTCTTGGTTTGGGAATGCAAATAAAAAACTATTTCATTCTTTCTCCCAACGTTTCGTAAGAATTCCTTACTTCTTCAGGGGATATTTTTCTTTATTCAATATTTGTATTAAATCATACTATTTTCTTTTTTCCACACCTGACGGCACTGACACAAATTGAAATAAATAATAAATATGATGAAAACAACACGCAAAAAACTATAATGTCGTTTTCCATTGGTCGTCCAGAAGCATTCGGAAGAGTCCAGAAGTCTTCTGAAACCATTCCATTGGACTGACTTTGACAGACGGAATGCTTCTGAGAAGAGCAGAACTCTTCTGTTTTGAAAACAGAATGGTCCGGAGAATGACAGATACACCATAACCCGTTCCATTGGTGGTAGAAGAAGAAACGTCAAAAAAAGACCAATGGAAAACGACATAAAATTTAACAAGAAAAAACAAGAAAGACACTTATATCACAGCTGTTAGAAGTGCACATTAACATCTTCCCAGAAGCCTACGCAGTCGTTTAGCGGGTGTTTTCCTACCATTTGTGTTTTTTTGTCTCAACATGCTTGTTAAACGCTGATTGGGATTACTATTGACGATAAGGTTAACAAAATAAATAAACTTAAAGATTATTTCTTTTCGGGACCTGATGTTTTACCTGCAATTGTATTTAACAAGTGTGTAGTCAATTTGGCCCAGCCTTACTACTCTTTTTCAAAAATTTCTTTCATCTATGTTGAAAAATTCTTTCATAATACCAAGTCACAATCAGATGTTTCTAACTACAGGCCGATTGCCAAATTATCCTGCATTCCAAAACTATTCGACAGTATTACCTTCGACACTATGTACTCTCATTGCAAAAAATAGAAAGTAAAAAAGAAGTTGATGTTATTGCTTTGGACTTAAACAAGGCGTTTTATAAAATCTCCCACAATATTATATCTTTCAAGCTAAAGGCTTTTGGATTCCCTCCTGGTTTCATTGAATGGATGGAATCATACCTATCCGACCGTAAATATCGCGCTTAATTTAGATCTTCAATATCAGAACCATTTACGTCGAAATCGGGGTCCCTCAAGGTAGTCAACTAGGTCCTATTATTTTTATTCTGACTAATAGCTTTAGGTTTCGTCAAACGTTAGTCTAAGGAATTTTCAGATCCTTACGTTACGAAATCTCTTTATACCACATTTTTAAGGCCTCTACTGGAATACGCCGGCCAAGTATTGTCCCCTTATCACCAAGTCCATATAAAGAGAATTGAAGCCCATACAACGTAGATTCCTCCGTTTATTACGCCAGCAGAACCATTTCATATGCCGGCATCGAAAAGTATTCAGTATTTTGTTGCTAATTTTTGCCGCAAGAATTGATTTTGTTGCTCAAATAGTTTTCAGCGCGGTACCGTATCTTCCTCTTCTCTTCTGGAAAATAATAAGTATACACCCGAGTGAACTTTCCCAGAAAACATTAATTTCAATATATGGAAAGGTATTTTCCTGCAGTTTTTACCTCATGAACCTGTTTCTGTTGATACACGAAAAGAAAGGTATAAACAGCTTCAATAAGTCAAGTCACTGAAAACCACTCGTATTTTATTCTTCTCATTACCGTACCTTATAATCAGAAACTATCTTAGCTACTTCACCCTGTATACAGAAATCAGAGGCTGTCAATTCGAACTTAAGCGCTCAGCTCAGACCAGTGTTTGTGCCAATGCATTTTGCATTTCAGCATTTTAATTTCAAGTAGGGGAGTTCCCGCTATGTCGTCAGTCTTTAGTGGAGAATTCGCATCGAATTTCACTACATCAAACTCAAAAACAATGCGCACCGCACCGTTGATATTGTGTTGGGAATTTGGGATCACGATCAGTATACTTTTAACAGCGATCACTAGATCGCTTCAAACTGATTAAACACCCAAGTGAGTAAAAGAAAGATAAGAGTTCCTTATATTCTCAATTTATTGGTACACGTAATGCATATTCCTGTGTACAAGTGACTTTTTATTTGCTGATGCAGTTTATGCACGTTCCAGTATGTTCTATAATTAGAGTGGCATTAAGAGAGATAATTTGTTTTTTCCTAGTTTCGAAGAAATCATTTCTGAAACCTTGATATTCAAAATGGCAGATGAATATTGCACTGCAGGTGAACCTTGTCCAGCGGTAAGAGTGTGAAATTTTCAACTTCCGAAGACGTTATAAAATTATATCTCTGACTGTTTGCCTTTCTTTTATTCAAGGATTCACATGTTTCAAGTCTTTTTGAAATAGATCCTCATACCCGGGGATTGGCAGCATTCATTTCACTGGTCGTTCTTTGTGTGCTGTTCTGGAAACTGATAAAATGCACTGTTCAATTTATTGGGTCCAGGTGGATACCATTGACGTTGATTTTCCTTGCTTTGGTTCATAAGCTTTTCTTTAAAAAAAAAAACAATCGAAATAGTGAAATAACTTTTTTTGTAGAGTATAGTATTCCCATTTAACTTTGAAACTAAAAAAGGAATGCATCCCACCGTAATGGTATTAACGGCCTTGTTTTTGCTTATCGCCTGGAAAATATGCAGGCCACTGATGTCACTATTTTGGTATAAAGAACAATCGCCAAATTCAAAAAGAATTCATTTGCATACTTTGTTTTCCAGATCTCTGGAGATTTCCAATTTCAGACGAAGTACTTGTTTGGACATCCAGAAAAGGAAGAAAAAAAAACTTCCTGGAGATATGAATGAAAATTTCGAAGACGAGGATTGTTTTTATTTTTTTACAGCTGTTTAATGTTTAGAACAAAACTTTTGCACTTAATAAAATTAATAATAATTATTCTGAAAGAATATGGAAAACAAGAAGAACCCCTCCAAGGGATGTAACTAAATGCACTATAAAAATTGCAATAAGTCGAAAGGCTTATGTGTCTTATAGTATCACTAAAACTAAGAACTAAGATGGTCATCTTCGAGAAGCCTACGCAGTCGTATAGCCGATGATTTCCTACCATTGGTGTTTTTCAGTCTCAACATGCTTGTTAAACGCCGATTGACGAGTGTCTGCACTTCGTGCATCAGTTCTAGGGCATCAATTTGACTGTGCTGGAATAGTTCTTTAGCTTGGAATGCAATATTTCGGCCGAAACTATTGAAAACATCATCGTTTTCAGGTACTGTATCGAGATTTGGAATGAAATTGGATTTGCTGCCGCCAATACTAAGATCTCCGTAGCGATCAAATGTGTTATTTGAATTTCCATGGTCTCCGTCCGCCGCCGCCGCCGTCGGATTGTCGATGGGCTCATTTTTTATGGCAACCATTGTGATTTGACATTCAGGTTCGATGTCAAGTCCTGGTGAATCCTCATCCTCATCTGCATCACAAGAATCCGAGAGCGGTAACTGGCGAGACGTAGGCAAATTACTGCTTTCCACATAAGACTGGAAGGAATTCGCAAACGAATTATTTGACTCCAGACTTTGTTCGGACAAAACAGCAACCGGATGCTTCTTCTAAAAGACAAATAAATCTTTTTAAAGCAAAATGATTTTGTGTTGGGGTAAGAACTTACCAACGCTGGCTGTGCGATTGACTCAGTCTTGCTTTTCTTTTTAAGCGTAATTCTCTTCTCATCACAATGCAGACTGCTATTATTTGCGGATTCGCTCTTTACATTGGTTGTGGTCTTGGCCGTGTTCCTGAGATTTGTTTCAGGATTTCGCTGTATAAACCCCTTAAGCCAATCAACTCCAGCCTGCTGCTCTGTATCCCATGTCATTGGGTGTTTGATATCGTGTTCCTTGACAAACTGATAGACAAGTTGTCGGGCGGCTTTGTAGCTTCCACTTGAATCATATGGCAAGTACGTATAACGATTCAGGTAACCCATGAGCTCCTTTTCCTGTGTTACCGAAAATATGTCCGACAGCAATAGTGGTGCAATTTGTTGGTTTTTGACTTTTTTATTCCGTCCATGAAGTTCCATTTTTTGTTTCTTTTCAACACGATAAATGATTGTCGTTCGTTTAAGGCCATATTTCCTAGCTGCCGTCGATGGTGTTTCGAGACCCTCGCAAATATCTCTAACTGCCAATTGCATACAATCCTCGTTTATCCATCGCGTTGTTTTTCGCCGATGCTGCCGAGGCATCGTTGATTTTTTTCCTCTTTTTTTTATTGTTGCAAATATTTTGTGCACCTTTGTCGGGAGATTAACTTGGGCGTATGATGACGACAATTGTGACGAAAAAAACACTTCTGGCACGTAGTTCGACACTTTTTCTCCCAAATACTTCGACTATTTTTGGGAGTTTTGTTTGTGCAAATCTATCAATACATATCTAATTGACTGATTTATGTTCAAATTGAATAAAAATAACAAAATAAAATCGTTTAAATATATTATTTACAAAACAATTGACCTTTTTCTGTGAAGCAAAGGCAGAAGATACGAAAATTATTTGATAAATGTCAAAATGTATTTTGTTTGACGAACTGTCAAATTGAAGGCATCTTGTGATGTATTCACAATTGCAAATTTAAGAATAGAGTAAATTTTTTTAATGATTTGATTTTTACGGTAATGATGAGTGAAAGAAAGGCCACTTTTTTGTTTCCGGGCCCCTATTCCGGTTCTGTGAAAAGAGCTATGAAAAAACTTTACAGTGATAAATGCGATTTTCCGATTCTAGTTCTATGAAAACATGAAATCTTATGTCAAAAAATTATCATATGAAAAATTATTTATCATCGTCAATTTTTTGATGAAAAGTTGGATGATAATATTAAAAAAATGGAAAACAATAGTATAAACGTGGAAAACAAACGAGCTAGGTATAAAATAATGAAACTGTCAACGTTTGTTTTTTTCTACGTTATTTATATTTTGCATTTAAGAATAAAAATATGAAATATAAATTTTTGTTTGTGGAAATATATATGATTGCACTTTTCCGAGTTTCAGATAGTAAATGATTTCAAACGAAAAAAAAACACGTGTGACCCAAAGAAAGAAGTTCATCATCGGTTGCCTTAGCAACCCGGAGAATGCCAGAGACTACAGTGAGCGCCTGAGTGAGCGACTCTCCGCCGTCCTCCCATATACCACAGATGTCAACACCTAGTGCAAACAATATCGCGAAATAATTAAAAATGTAGCCGAGATCATCATAGGTTACCAGCCACCCCCGAAAAGTAACCCGTGGTATGATGATGAATTCGCGTTATTAAAAAGAGAGACGGGAAATGCACGTTTTCAGATGCTGCGATGGAAAACAAGAGCAGCAAGAGAATAGTATCGAACAAAAAGGAGAAATGAGAAAAAGACCCTGTGAAGGAAGAAAAGAGCATTCGCAGTTTCTCAGCTCAAGGATCTAGAAGAGTCAAGAACATCATCGGTCGATCCAAGAGAGCTGTGCTTGAGGCCTTCACAGCTACTAGATTTTCGGTCCCGTGAGAACTGTACGAGCTGTACCAAGATGTGGATGTAGTCCAGAAAGCCAAGAAAAAACGAGTAAATTGGCTCGGCCACATCGAGCGAATGGATGACGACACTCCAGCCAAGAAAGTCGCTTTTCATCGCAGCCCCCATATTCGAGACGACAAGGATGACCGAAACTACGGTACAAGAATCAAGTGACTGCGGATGTCAGAGAGCTTGGTTTTGGCAACTGGAGAGTGCATGCAAGGGACCGTTCCCGATGGAAAGCTGCAGTGTCTTATAGCGTTTTTTTTTTGGTAATCCGGAATTGTACACAGAACTGTCCGATTCCGGATTCCAAACGAACAGGCAAACATATTTTTTTGCTTCTAAGGGTTGAATGGTTGTGTATTTGTGAAGCCTCATATGCAGAATTGCAGATGACATGACATTGTTTTTATTTTCTTTATTTGTAAACATGGCAGCGAGTACGTATGTGCGAGTGTGTGCATGTATGCGTGATTCTGTTTTTGATTCTGACTTCAAATTTGGAATCGTTTTTCTGTTCTATTCAGAACAAGAACTGTCATCTTGTGCCAAGTGAACGAGTACAGAACTGTTCGGAACAGTTCCGGACGACCAAAAAAAACGCTATCAGGCTGAAATCCTTCATGCATTGTGAGCCGGATAAGTAATGGTTCAGCACGTCGTTTATTGGGCGCCATTTCTCGTTAAAAGCACTAGGTAAGTGTTTCCTAAAGGTGGCACTTCAGTCCTTTTCTACCACGTGTGTAAACCACATTAGTCGCGGACTTCCTCTTCTACGGCAACAACCTTCAGAGTTAGATTCGAAGACTCTACATGCCATAGCAGTATTTTGCATTCTCTCCTTGGTCCAATTATCCACAAATGTAACTCGTTCGATCTTAACGTTTCTGGCTGGATCTGTGTCGCTTGTTTTTGCTCTATTTTCTGCTATCATGTTTGGTCGACCTAAGATCGTAGTTACGGTACTCAGAAAAGAGTGCCTAAATATCACTTCGTGTGCAGCAGTATTTACATTTAACTTTAAAATATTCACTTCTTCTGAAATCAATACTTAGAACTACATTGATTACATTGGATAGTTAAGTAAGCATCAGCATGGTCTGTGGTCTCACGACATGAATTGATCGAATAAACTAGTGATCAAGTTGCTGGGAATGTTTTCTCAAAACATAAACACAACCGATCATTGATCTTGTCATGCTGACTGTTTATTTTTTAATAAGAAACTCTTGTAGAGAAATTGTACTACTTGTGCAATAATCAGTTAAAACTTCATCTTCATTCTCCAGTATGCAGAAGGGATCAAAAGTTTATGTTGGTTCGGGATTATGAGGGTCATGTAGTGCGTGACACTTGAGTTGCCCGAAACAGGACTTTATTTGTAGTTCAGCGCTATAGTGTCGTTGTTTGAGGTTAAATCAGATTTTCCAAGAGGTCGATGTTGGTTATCCTTTCTTGTTGACAGGATTAATGTTGCAACCGTAAAGCTCTTCTTACTCGCTTAGTATCAAGGTGTGGGTATGAACTCATCATCTTCTCTTTCTAGATTTAATCAGCAGCAGAAGCAGGAAGGTCAATTGTCCAATGCAGCAAGCATTTCAAAGTCAAAACAACGACAAGTATATCTTGCCACTGCATTAGTTAACGTACGATCCGCTTGTGGAACATTGCTTCCTTGCCGTGCGTTATTAGATTCTGGGTCACAGATCCATTTCGTAACGGCAGCATTTGCACATGCATTAGGTATTCACAAAAATCGCTCAGAAACTGCCATAAGCGGAATAGGAGGTCACGGAACGGCATCACAATTTGCCGTCCAACTTTCATTTGTATCAAAAAATACAAATTTTCAAGCCAACATTGAAGCAATTATGCTACCTAAGATATAACAGATTACAAGGCAGAGGAAATTCACACCGAATTATGCGATCTGCCAAACTATGTGCAGTTGGCAGATCCAGGATTCATGAGAAAGCAAAAAATCGATTTGCTCATTGGTGCTGAATTATTCTTCCATCTATTGCTGGAACGCCGACTTCAAAGCAACAATGCGTTACGTCAACTATGCTATACACGCAATTCTTATCGGAATATGAAGAATTGGGTCATTTGAGTCTAATAGACAGTTCCAAAATTCCACAAGGCCAAGGGCACTGCTTCATACCGCATCATTGCGTTTTGAAGCCAGAAAGCTCTTCAAGAGCATTACGAGTAGTTTTCGACTGCTCGTCAAAAACATCTTCCGGCATGTCTCTTAACGATATTCTGGGAATCGGACCAACAGTTCAACCTGATTTGTTTTCAATTATCATTCGTTTCAGACTAGAAAGGTATGTGTTTACAGCTGATATCAGTAAAAGTATCGACAGATTTTGTTCCGACCAGAAGACAGAGCCTTTCAACTCATTCTTTGGAGAACTGACAGCAAT
Organism: Sphaerophoria taeniata; assembly: GCA_943590905.1. Lineage (NCBI taxonomy): Eukaryota > Metazoa > Arthropoda > Insecta > Diptera > Syrphidae > Sphaerophoria > Sphaerophoria taeniata. Next base: position 152,762,940 of record OX016541.1, read on the forward strand.
CAACCTCTGAAGATTTACAAACTTAACACATTAACTTAAGGCTCCGCTTCTGCCCCATACCTCGCAACAAAATGTCTTATTCAACATGCGAAAAATTATGAAAAGGTTCAGCCAAAAGCATCGCAAACCATAAGTCAAAACATCTACGTTGACGATTTACTTGCTGGAGCAGACACAGTTTTGGGAGCCAGAGAATTGCTTGAAGTTCGTTCGTATTTGCACACAAGGCATAATACTTCAATCTCTCGTGGCTTTTCTGTCACTATCAGTTTACCAGTTGCCCGTAGCTTAGTGGTTAGGTGCGTTGGCTGCTAAGCAGAACGTCGTGGGTTCGAGTCCTACTCGTGCCCATAAAAGTTTTTATTTCATCTTTCACGGGTACTGCCTCTTGCGAAGAATTTACAAAACTTCCAAGAGTATCAATCTGTCATGAAAAGTGCTTCTCAACTTTGCCGTTCGGAATCGGCTTTAAATTGTAGGTCCCTTCAATTCTTCACACGCACAGAGAATTGTTGATGAGAGTAAGCCAATTAGGCCTTGGCTCTTCAAGAGCTGTCGCCCAACTCTATTTATTTATTTTATCAGTTTACCAGATGAATAAAACAATGTAGTTACAACTACACGAATTAAATTAAAAATTGTTTTATTATTTTCATTTTAAAATATCCATTCACTTCATATTTTTTTTTTGTTTTATGTTTTATATTGTTTTATTAATTTAAGTTGACGATGCACAAAAACATCTACATTTATTTATTTTAAAATAGCACACAGAGATGTTTGTAGTTGTTTTACTATTTAATTTTGTTTTTCGTTTTTTTTTTTTTTTAATTTTTAAATGCTTTAGTTGAACATTAATATAAATTTAATATTGATACCAAAAAACTCTATTTTTTGTATTTATTGAGAGATCTAAAAAACATATAAATTGCAATTATGTTTAACATAAATTGTTCTATTTATTTTATTAAAATCAAATTAACACAACTAATATTATAATTAATGAAAAAATTATTATTATTATTTTTAAGTTATTGCAAACAGTTTCAATTTCTAGTTTTTTTTTAATTTAATTTTTTTTTTTGCCTAAATTACTTGATCACAAAAATTTCCATCGTTTCCGCAGATTGATTCTTATCTCATTTTATTTTTTACTCAACCAACATTCCTGAATTTTAATTTTTACCATTTTTTATCCAAAAATATGTTTTTTTTTGTTTAGGGCCTAAATTTTAAATTAAAATATATGAATTCACTTTTTTTATAATTTTGCTTATAATTTTAATGTTTTTCCTTCGATTTTGAAAAAAAGAACAAATTTTTGTGAGTTGATTTTTTTTTCTTTGAATTTATTTTCAAAACTTTCGTCTCAGTCAAAATACAAAATATTTTTTTTTTTTATTTACATTTCGATGCTTTTTCGTTTTGGTTTAATTTTTTTTATGTTTTTATTTTTTTATAAATTTAGTTTTTCTTAAATTTATGAAAAAAGCCTTTTATTGAAGAATTTACATGTAAACTTATTAAAAATTAGGAAATATAAAATTAATTTAAGTTTTTTTTACGAAATTGGGCATATTTTAGGGTAAACATGCTATGGAGTGAATTATTTTATGACTAAGGTGCTAAGTTATTACTAGATTATGATTTTTATTTAAATTCTAAAGGTTTTTATTTTTGTTAAACATTTTGTGTAGAGTCAATTTTATATCTATTTATGTGATTGGATAATTTATAATTTTTTTAAGCGGCAAACTGAAGATCTATTTTGCAAAAATTTAAAACTAAAAAATTTTAAGGTTTGCAATTGGAACTGTTGTTCTTAACCAAAACACGCACGACCTGGTTCGAGGCAAGTAGCAGAAAACCCGCAAAAAGTGGTGTTATGTCATTCGAGAATTAAGACTGATTGTTATCATATAACGTCTGAATAAATGGATAGTTGCGGCTCAAGCATTTTAAGGACTTGCTGTTCACATACACTGATTTAACAACTTTCAGGGCTGGTAATGGACAAAAGTAACCCGGTGTGAGTTTTCCAATCAAATCCCGAAGGTCTTCGCAGTACAAGAGGAACACACAGTCGTTAGAGGACCTCAAGTAACTCTCGAGACTTTAGACAGTAAATTAGCAACCGAGCTGAATGGAGGAACTAGTTGGATAATAGATTTCTTTTAAAAACAACTGTCAGTTAGTCTCGCTTCTATCGATTTTTTTCTTTTTTTTTCTTTTTTATAATTTGCACCCACTCAAGGGTTTTGTTTCTGCTCTTATTATGCCAGACACAGTGAGTGCTTTAGGAAGGAAAGCAGAGGTTGGAGAGGAGGTGTCGATGTACATTGAATTCTTGAGCATGATTGGGAAAGACAGTGTGGAAAAGAGTTCCACATTCGCGTAGTACGCTTAAAGAATGATTATCTATACTTGAGAGTACTTCCGAAGTTGGGCTCGAGGGTAAACTGATATGCATTCCTAGAAGCGCTAATATTACAGGCGAATTATTTGAGGGGAGGAATACAACTGGCTATCTCTCTAGAGCACTTATCGTAGAACTAACGATGGAACAGAGAGAGACATGAAACGTTACGACACGTTGATCTAACGAATGGAATGACGCAGTGATGTCTCTATCACAGATCATTCTTAGGCCTCTTTTTTTAATACCATCTAAGAGGCTTAAGTTCCACAAGAGGTGGTCAGTGATGCACATGCAGAGGATCTCGAGATATTCGGTCTCGTTGATCCACTCATGGACAGTGACAAGGTGGTATATCTCGATTCAACGATACAAGACAGCATTGATTTTTCGAAACATTAAACTCTACGCAATTTTTATTCCCCATTGTACAATGCTGTTTAATTAAGAGTTTAATGAGGTTATCATATTTTGCCGTTGCGGTTCCACATACGAAGATTAGGAATGTGAGTCTGGAAACGAATAAGAAAAGCTAAGCGTACTATCGTCAGCGAAATAATTTATTGGATTAGAAGTTACATACAAGAGATCATTTATTAAAACGAGAAAGAGTGTCGGAGACAAAACTGAGCCCTGGGGCATACCAGCATTTATGTTGTGGGTTTCAGACTAGAATCCGTCCAATACAACTTGTATAGAACGGTTCGGAAGAAAATTTCCTTTCCTTCCTTTTACTCAGCGATAGAATACACCGAGTTTCCTTTTCATTAGTGTTAGGCCATAAACTTCTAGAGATTACACAATCGTCCCTGGATTTCCAGGAGTTGATTTTCTCTTTTGATTTAAGGTCTATCTTCCTCTTGACTACCCTAATCGGGACAAGTGGTCCCCTATCTGAATGGTCGTTACTACTTGTATCTGCTTCTGACCCTTTCCTGGCTAGTTCATCTACTATTTCGTTCCCTTCTATATTACTATGTCTAGGAACAATGCTGTCGAACGTACTGCAAAAGCAATATTTGTACTGCTTTTCCATTTTTGTATTGCCATTTGTATTGCTTTTTCGGGGCGAAATCACATATGAGTTTAAAAGGGAGATGGGAAACCAAGCTGTCAGAATGACAATGCCTAGCCTACAAGCTATGGTTCAAGTTTACTGCAAGAGTATACGTGTTTTCATTTTTGTTGCTGTTTTTTCCCATTTATTCACATACACGAGGTAACGGAAGAATTAAATTTGCGGTATCTGGAGGGTAAAACGTTAGTCAGTTTCCGATCTCCTTTTGTCTCTGGGCGAAATGTTGTGGTAGCAAGCAACTGGTTCCCACATCTCAATATCCATAAAGTTACATGGAGATCTCCTGATCAATCAACCCTCAACCAGATTGATCACATTGCGATCGACGGAAGGCACTTGTCCAGCATTCTAGATGTTCGAACTTTCTGAGGAGCCAACATCGACTCGGACCACTACCTTGTCGTTGCCAAGGTAATGCTACGAATATCACGACAACGGCCAAAACAAGGAAATGCTGCAAGAAAATTCGACGTCGGACGGCTACAATCGCCGTAGGAGTCCTATGCCGCCAACATCAAGTATCGAAGACCAGTGGCAATATTGCCAGAAAACAGTTAGAGATGCCACCTCTAATGTGCTCTGTTTCACACAGCCACCAAAACGAAACCATTGGTTTGACGAAGAATGCAGGCAGGCCCATGCAGCCAAGTAGGAGGCATACAAAGTGACGCTGTTTAAAAGGACAAGAGCTGCTCCCGAGCTCTGTGAGCAAAAGAGGAGAGAGGAACGCCGCACCGGTTTCTCAGGAGAAAAAACAAGGGAGCATGAGAAGCGTCAGATCGAGGATGTTGAAAGAGCCCACAGCAGGAATGAAGTCCGGAGGTTTTATCGGAAGGTAAAACAGCTGGCTCAAGGTCATCGAGCAAGAACAAGGGAACATCATAGTAACTCCTCGCAGTCAATGCTGGAGATTTGTAAATACCACTTCTGTAGACACTATAACGGCAACGACCAACAAACCCCCGGCGTCTGACAGGAGCCTTTCATCGACCCGATGATAGCCAACAATTCCGTTAGCCTGACCTAGAAGAAAACGGCAATATAGCGGCTGAAATCTATCAAAGCCGCTGGAGCAGATGGTCTAGCTGCCGAGCTGTTCAAAGCAGCAGGCGACGATCTAGAAAGGAGCATGCACCAAATCATCTGTAATATATGGTCGGAAGAATGTATGCCCGATGCCCGATGAATGGAACCTCAGCATTGTTTGCCCGATCCTGAAAAAGGGACATCCTCTAAAGAAACTGAGCCAACTACAGAAGAATCAGCCTACTTAACATCGTCTACAAGATCCTCTCTGCCGTAATATGTGAAAGTCTGAAGCCTTTCGGCAACAATCTGATTGGTCCCTATCAATGTGGCTTCAGACCAGGAAAGTCAACCATCGACCAAATTTTCACTTTGCGGCAGCTCTTGGAAAAAACCAATGAAATCCAAATCGATACCCACCAACTTTTCATCGATTTTAAGGCAGCGTATGGAAGCATCAACAGAGACGAACTGTATAAAGCTATGTTTAGTTTTGGCATCCCTGCCAAGCTCGTTCGCTTGTGAAAAATGACGATGGAGAACTTACGCTGCTCCATCAAAGTTGGCAACGAGCTTACGGAATCTTTCCACGTCAAAAAAGGATTCAGACAAGGCGATGCACTGTCGTGCGATTTCTTTAACACCGTTCTTGAGAAGATAGTGCAAAACTCCACCGTTAAAAACCAGAGGCACTATCTTCCAAAAATTCAACTTCTCGCGTACGCCGATGATATTGATATAATGGGAAGAACACAGCGTTATTTCAATGGCGCCTGTGAGATTTGAGACAGAAGCGGCAAAAATGGGTTTAGCCGGAAACGAGGGAAAAACGAAGTATATGCTGTCTTCGAGGAAGGACACCCAACACCGACGGCTCAGAAAGAACGTCACAATAGAATCATACAGCTTCGAGGTAGTAGAAGAGTTTGTCTACCTAGGCTCCGCTATTAACACGGCCAATAACACAAGCACGCCGAGATCAGACGAAAAATAACTCTTGCTAATCGCTGTTTCTTTGAGCTAAGAAAGCAATTCAGTAGAAAAGCCTTCTCTGGAGCAACTAAGGTAAAACTGTACAACACCCTCATCATCCCAGTCCTGCTGTACCTATGGTGCAGAATCATGGACCTTGACAAAATCGGATGAATGTGCTTAGGCTTAGAGGAAAGTTCTTCGGGTATCTTTGGCCACAAGTGCATTGAAGGGGAATGGCGAAGAAGATACAACAGCTTTACGGGTTGTACAACGACATGGACTTAGCCAGAAGGGTCAAGGTCCAGAGATTCAGATGGCTTGGTCATTTAGAGCAGATGGACACCAATGCTCCTGCCCGGAAAGCCATCGACACTATTCCCGAGGGACGTAGCAGGAGAGGAAGACCTCGTCTCAGGTGGACAACTTGGAGTGCAAAACTGGAGACAGCTAGCTAGGGACCGAGCTGGCTGGCGGAGACTGTTGATTGCGGCCCAAGTCCACAACGGACTGTAGTAATTGATTTAAAAGGCTTTATAAAGTAAATATGTATCTAAGTTTATTTTTTATTAAAAATAAAAATAAAAATAATTATGAATTTAAAAAAAAATTATATGCGTATTGCTTTTGTCCAAAAATTATGCAAATTTTTTTGGAATGTACTGCTTTGGACTTTTCGAAACCGACAGCACTGTCTAGGAACCCAGCACAGCTTAACCTGGTTAGTGTGGCAGATTCTATTTAATTCCTTCCTACAGTTTAAAACTGCCTTTGATCTTATGGTCTCACTGGCTAAGGCTTTGAGAACAGCCTGGCTGTCCACGAAAAAAGTAATCTCCGAGGAGCTTAGATTTTCATGCTGTGCCAATTCAGCAGCTTTTTCAATTGCATAGATCTTGACTGAAAGACACTACAGTCAGCAGCTGGGAGTTTATACGACGCTCTGATGTTGAGAGATTGGCAAAACATTCCAGCACATGTTCCTGATTCCATTTTTGAACCGTCAGTGAAGAAAGGGATACCCTGTTTACCTATAAGTGAATTAGGATTCCAACCCTGTCTTTCTGGTATGCAAATAGAAAAGTTCCTATCGAAATCTAGTAATGGGGAAATGTAATCGGTGGTCTCCAACAGTCCTGGAATTGTGTCATATCTTTGTAAAATTGACCCGTGTCCATAAGTGCTGTTCTTCCAAGAACACAGTTCTTTTAAACGAATTGCAGTTTTGGCTGCATGTGCACCGTGCACCTTATGAACTCATCCAGAGCCGGGAGATCCAAGATCATTTCCAACCCAGCTTGTAGTGTGGATCTCTGAGCCCCTGTTATTCCTATACAGGCTAGTCTCTGTACCTTATTTAGGTTCTTGAGATAACTTGATTTTTCCACCGCTTTCCACCATACAATAGAGCCATAGGTAAGAATGGGTCTGACAATCGCTGTGTACATCCATTGGATGACTTGCGGTCGCATACCCCAGCGTTAAGGTTAACTTGCGAGCATTTTCCCACCTTGGGTATGAAAATAACTTTCAATTCTCTCCATATTGAGGGAATATGGACCAGATGCAGGCAGCTATTGAACATTACCACAAGGATTGGTGTGATGACTTCAGAGGCTTGTTGAAGTTCAGCTGGAATAATACCGTCTGGTCCTGTCGATTTGTACGGTTCGAAGCAAACTCTAGTTGTGTCGTATTAAAATCCTACGAAAGGAGCACACAGTTTTCCTTAAAATTCAATGTACGAAAATATTCGAGTGAATTCAATTTCGCGGTCCTCGAACAGCTTCACGTTTAACGTTTAAGGGATAGTCAAAGATATTCAAAATTTCCAAATTTACGAGTAATGCGTTTTTGTCGTGCTTTCCATTTCGATTAAATAAAGTCATGGGTTTTAAATCAAAAGATTAATATTATTTCCTAGAATTATTTCAGTATTCCAGTACCAACTAAATGATTTGCTATTTTAAGAAATTGACACATTTAACAACGTTCATTATTAATTTTTTAATATTTCTTTGATACTCTTCTTACTTGTTTTGTAAAAAAATTATATTCTCATAGATGTAACGTAGAACACAAGAATAATCAAGTCCTTAAGCAGGCAAAATGTTGTAAAACAAAACTAAAATAAAACAAAACAACATAAAATATATTTTTCTTTTTTATTTATTATTATTTTTTTAAACACCGGTATTTTCTTATTTACAAGATTTTCAAAGATCTATTACACTCTAACTAAAACTTAAATAAATCAAATTAATAAACAAAATTGAATTAAAAAAAATCTTTTCCTCAAATTTATTTGTCACTCACTGGCATACATTCGGTAAATTGCATAAGTGACAAAAAATTAAACAAAAATCTGTTAAATAATTAACAAAACAGGCAGTTAACGACAAACTACATACAAGAAAACAAACAAAACTAAGGCATCGCAACGATTCTCTTAAATCCCTGACAACAACAAAACAGATAAAAAAATTACATTCAAAAAATTAACCTCTATTTCTGCTTGTGTTTGCTTTTTAAATTATTTGATGTTAAGGGAGAAATGGTGGTATCTATTTTGTTGATTAAAAAAATGGTAAGTTTCTATATTTTTCCTTTGCATGCTAGTTTGATTTGAATATTATTTTTGTTTAAATATTTCTGTATGTTTCGGGTAGTATAATTTTTATGTTTCTACGACAAAAAAAATGTTTTAGGTTTTATGATATTTTTCTCATTTTTTTTTTTTATATTTAAAATTAACATCGCTATATATAAACAAAATAAAAATAAAACATTTGTCTATTGATAATTTAGTGTCCGACCAAAAAAACAACATTCGACCAAACCTTCGGCTTCGATATAAAATAGGCCGATGTTTTGGTCGAAGCCGAAGAATTTGTTTCTTAATATCGAGCATCGTAGTAGGCGCCGAAAAAAAATCAATTTTTGAATTTTTGAAATTGTTGGACACAACAGTTTGTGTTTATTAGTGTAACATCATACAGTGGGTGATCAAATTATTACGGCCACTATAAAAAAAATTATTTTCAGGATTTGGTTCAAAGAAATGGCCTTAATGGCTTACTATATTAAAAAAAAAATATTTCTAAACTATTGACATTGACATTTCACAGTACTTCGCACATGAATGTAACGAACTACAGACACATAGCAGCACTGGCGACTGAGGCCATCGGCTGGATTACTTTGCAAATAATCTTTAAAAATTATAAAAGTCGATGATTCAAATGTTTCCCATTTGTTTGGTAACCCCCTTTCTTAGTGGACATCTCATTTCTGGTAGTTTGTGCTTTTTTGCTTTTTCAAATGGCTTTTTTGCTTTTTCAAATGGCTTTTTTGGGAAAAATCAAAGCCTACTTATTTGAAATCGGTAGTTTGATAAATATGTGTTCTGTGGTTATTTTAAAATTTCAATTTCTGTGCATTCAGTTTGAGATTTTTGTTGTGTTGTGAATTTCTTGTGGAAGGATGTGTTTAAAGCAATGGGTAGACGAAAAGATCTCTCTCCAGCAAAAATTTGTGAAATTAAGACTCTGCTATTGCACACAGAGCTTTCGCAGAGGAAAATTGCAGCTGTTGCACGGGTAGCAAGGTCGTGTCAGTGGGACAAAATAAAAAGAAAAATTCGTGAAAAAGTCGCTCTTTTCCCAAAGAGAACCGGTAAATCTGGGAGAAAAAAAAACCACAACACCTCGAGACGAGCGCAAAATTAAAGAAATATCCGTCCATTTGATTCACGAATCAGGAATCAAAATATCAGACATGACAGTCCGACGACGCATTAAAGACATGGGTTTTACTTGTTGCCACCCAGCAAAAAAGCCACTTCTCACAAAAACGATTATGGAAAAGCGGCTTAAATGGGCAAAACTACACAAGGACTGGACATCAGAAGATTGGCTAAAGGTAATAACGCGTTCAGTTACTTATTAGTTGGCTTTCTTCGATTTATCTGGCAAATTTGTTTTCCTGTAGGCTTGTTTTCCTGACGAGTCGACAGTCGGATAAAGCCCAGTTTGTGAGAAAAAGACCAGACAAAAAATATAAAAAAGAATGTAGTGGAGCGCGTTAAACATCCACTAAGTATTACGGTCTGGTCAGTAATCTGCGGAAAAGGTACTGGGCGGCTTTATATCGTTGAAGGAACCATACGACAGGACCAGTATATTGAAGTACTAAGGACGAAAATGTTGCCACTAACACGTGAATGGTTTCCATTCCAAACGGTGACTATGTGTTGATGCACAACTCTGCACCTTGTCACAAGGCCAAAAAATTGACTGCCTTTTTGGAGGAAAAGGGTGTGGAGGTTCTAGAATGGCCGGGGAATCCCAGATTTGAATATCATTGAAAATCTTTGGGAGCTCATGAAGAGGGAGTTAGGCAGAGAAAAAATCACTATTAAGCGGGAATCAATCGCAAAACTTATTGATGTGTAGCACAGAAGCGATAACATACAAAATAATTGCTTCCAATGCATTGAAATCATGCCAAAACGGGTTCTGGTGGTTATAGCCGCCAAGGGTGGTTTTACAAAATATTGATTTTTTTTAATTAATTTTAAACTTTAGTTAAAAAAAAAGTTCTGTTCAATAGTTTTTAAGTGTGTTCTTATAATAAAAAAAAAAATAACAAAAAAAATTAAAATAAAAAAGTTATGTGCCTTTAAGTTTACAAAAATCATTTTTTTTTCTAGTGGCCGTAATAATTTGATCACTGTAGTAGGCGCGGAAAACATGGGTGTTTTCATAAACGTCGGAAATCTGCGTTAGTACAATCGTCTTTCTGCTTTGTTGCATAAATGAACGCACCAATTCTGCAGAACGCGTGCAGGCCTGCTTTAGTACAATTTTAAGTAAGTCACTGAATGTTCATAAACATCAGACAAAAATCCAAAAAAATCCTTTAAAAAAAACATAAATTTCACTTAAAACAGAAATTTATTAAGAAAATATGAATAATAAATTCATTTTTCGCAATTCAAATTATTTGCTTTTATTTCCCACGTTCTCTTCTTCTGTCTCCTGTCTGCAGTCAGTGTAAAATGGCTGCACAATCTGCCCGACGCTGATGATATTTATGACGTTTATGAACATGCCTACTGCAATTCATCTGCCTTTGTACGACGCAGTTTCTGAGTTTATTAACAGATCTAAGTTAGGCCTAAGTTAGGCTGACGTTTATGAAAACACCCCATGTCAATTTTTGAATTATTTAAATTGCCTGACAGACACATTTTGTCGCATCGTTTGTACTTTTATTTTATTCGAAATGAGAATTCTTCGCTTTATTAAACCTCCGGCTTCGGCTTCGGCGGAAAATCGAACTTCGGTCGGACACTGTGTTAATTAAAAGAATTAAAAATTAATTTGTACGATCAAGAAGCAAAACATTTTCGTTTGTTTTTTTTTTTTTGGAAAATTATTTATCGTACTACATATTTTTATTGTTTTTTAAATAATTTACATAAAAAGAAATAACAATTGTAATGAAAAAGAAAACAAACAACTAATTTTAACTAATATTTTGTTTAGTTTTCATTTTCTTTTGTTATAAGCCTGTAAAAAATTATAGTGTCTTTGATTTTTATATTTTTGTTTAATAATTAATTAGTACATATATTTATTGGGTTATTACGAGTGTGTGCATTTCATTTAAATAAATTAAATTTAATGAATTACAAAAGAAAAAATAATTACAGTGCAAGTTTTTATTTTCTAAAATTATTTTACCAAATAAGTTTACACTTAGTTTTTGTTGTTTTGTTTGTTTGTGTGACTTAAATGAAGAAAAGAGAAAACCCAGAACAAACTCGAATTCATTCATACATCAATACATTTACATATAAATATAAAATTCTATCATAATATTTGTTATTTAATAATTACATTACTTAGAAAACTTAATGTTCACTTGCATTTGTTTTTCTTTAAATTTTCTTTGTTTGCGTATTTATAGTGTTTTTTTTGTTTTGCATCTGAATTGAGCTATAAACTAACATAACATAAAATTAATATTTCTGAATTAATGCAAAATTTAATTCAATCAAGCAAATTGTTTTTTTTTTTTTGAAAAAAATATTCAAATTTTGTAAATTGCTTTTGTGGTGTGGTTTTTGAATAGCAATTTTGTTTATTTTTAATGAAAACAGTTTCCCGCTGTAATTCGTGTCCGTTGTTATTGGAGGATTAGGATTAAAGGTTTTAAGGGGTAGTGGGTAGTTTTTAAGTTTTCCAATTATTTTGGCGACTGTTACTCGGCCCGGGCGCTTGGGGTGGGATCATTTCGAGTAAATACTGTCGCTGAAGTTCGACTGCACGTTGCATATCGGCTAAACTGGGGTTGCTTTTGCTGGAGGAGACATTTTTCTTAGTATTGAAAGCTGCAAACATAAAACAATAAAAATGGGTTATTTTAAAACATATTTAATTCAACTCCGTTCACTACTTCTTTTGTGGGCTGGGTTCGAATGCGGATAAATCGAGATAAAATTAAGAACAACAAGAGGAAATCATCGCATCGGAGAGGTTCTTTGCAGCCAGCACAATATAGCCGCTTCTCAAGTGTTGCGTTTCACTACGAAAGTTTTGATTTGCGACTAGTGCGGAAAGCGACGCTGAAAAGGACTCGAGCTAATCGCGCTCTACGAGTAGAACAGTGATGAAGAACATGACAAGTACTTGACTAACGAAGTTGGCGAGGTAAGATTAGGTTAGGTGGTTGCGGATACAGGATCCACACACTTAGGCCAATGCCCATCTTTTGCAGGAGAAAAGAGCTACTGTAGCTTCCCTAACTCTTTCTTGAATGTAAGTTTTCCAACTTCATTTTTTGTCTAAATATCAGAAGATATTTGGCTTCATTGGTAAAAATTAGTGGTACACCTTTTATTGAAGGAGGTACAATTTCTAGAATTTTGTATTTCCGTGTAAAAAGGACAAGGTCTGTTTTTTGAGGATTAATATTAAGTCCACAGTGATCAGTCCATCTAGTGAGCATATTAAGTGCGTTTTGGCGGAGGTCTCTCAGGGTATTAGGTTGTTTTCATGGGACGGCGATAGCAATATCATCGGCATACGCATGGACTTCCTTCTCGAGGGATATTAGCAGTTCGTTAACTACTATGTTCCAGAGGACAGGGGACAGAACATCACCTTGTGGAGTGCATCTGCCGACAGACCACTTGTATTAAAATCTTAGAGTTGATGATCCTGCTTTTAAGAATTAGATTAATCAACTCACAGAGTGAGTATTCGACGTTCAGGGTCGTCATAGCAGAAGTGTTATGCCCATTTTCTTGACTCTCCATTAAACTTTAGGTTACCTAATCTGCCATTAAATTTAATCGACTCATTTAAAGCTGCAATTAAAATTTGATTTTCTTCACGTTTAATCACTCAACTTAACAAGGTATTAATACTTAATCTCCAATTAAGAAATGCTTCCAGTACTCCAAATAAATTTCCAATATTTCCATTCTAATGTCAATAAATTATATTGATTTCAATTTCGGAGTTCTTTTCAAAAAGGAAAAAAATGGAGGAACTAAAACGTCTGCCACTAGCACCTATTCGATCAATGAACGAAAGTACCTCACTGGAGCTTGCTAAAAAGATTCCTCTCTTCAAACTTGATGCAAGATCTCTGGGATACAAGACAAGCTATCGCCATGGCACAAATATTCCCGGTTTGTTATGTTCCCTTTCGAAAGATTCATACGACTAATCCAAACATTTTCCTTCTGGGTTACTGGCCAGGAAGTTCGAGTAGTTTCGGCCTAATTTAATTCCAACCTCGGGATTACCTTATCGAACGAAACCCAAAGTATGGCCCCGAAGATTTCAAAGAAGCCCTTCATGCCCAGGCCATTCAGTCTAGCTTCGGCTGGCTTCTGGCCCAAGCCAATTATAATGGATTCAACACCTACAACGAACTCACTTATCCAATGACAACTCAAACAATCATAACAAACGGAAAACAATGGTCATTCTATCGCTACCAGTTAAACACAACACTCATCCACTCGGATCACGTGCACGACAATCCAAAAATGAACTTCTGTTGGGGTAGCCCGGAAATGAGTCTGTTCCAAGAAATCGATTCCAATGGTAAATGCCTTGGATTCAATGAAGACGTCGCGTCGCTAGGAACTTAATCGAGTTGTATCTCAACGCTCTCGTTGAACAAAAACTGGACTAAAGGCCTAACCTCGCCGCAAAACAACAAAAGGTTGCGGACATCGATGATTATGAATGATGATAAACGACAATTCTTGGAAAATATTTTCAAACATTTGTCAGCTAATCTTGCTCGTCATTTGGAAATTCAAGAAGTCTATTTGTCGATCTACACGTGCGTCGATTCTTCGAAGTTGGTATTAATCCATGGCGAAGAACTCTCGACCAGCATGATCCAGAGTATATTCCTAAAGCTGTGCGTCCAGGGGGACCGAAAAGCAAGCCCAGGTTCAAGAAGACCTACTATCCATAAGTTGTTTTGTTTTACAATTAGAAGAAAAAATAAATAAAAATAAATATAAAAAGAAACAAATCTCCAATATTTCCATTCTAATGCCATTTTTGCTGCTACAACTTGTGTCTTCAAAAAGACCATTAACAATAAGCTGATGCGCCAACAGTCAGTTTATAAAGTGTGAAGGGAGACCATTCAAATTTACTCGTTTTTATTAGCATAAAACTTACTTCTGCAATAGGACTTGCTTGTGAAAGCTATACGGCATGCCAATGAGATTTCAAAGTTCATATATAACTTTCTTATGCAAGATATCCTTGTGCAGGTATAGCAAACATCCTCGATTGCATTGATTTTACCTATTGTAGTAAGATAAACAGATGTAATCAACGGTCCTACTAAGGACCATCCCTCCAGGTTGGGGGTCGTGAGTCGGGGTGACTGCCCGGCAACATAAAGAAGAGATTGGCTGAGTTCGTAATTGCAGGCTTTGTTGCCCATGCCCTGCCTTAAATATGCTCAAAGGCTTTTATGAACTCAATTACAACTGCATGTATGCGGTCATCATACTTTATTCAAAATAAGTTCATAAAAGCAAACGTTGACAAAACGAGAAACAAAGTTTATTTGTTTTTGATTTGATTTGTAGTTCATTCATTTAAAAAATGGCTTTCAACATAAATATTTTAAAACGCATTGTTCTAAGATTTGTGGAAGAAACCGTTTTCGAAAACATGATACAAAACTTGCGGAAATAAGAAAACAGAAAAGTTAAGATTTAGGAAAACCCTTTGACTTTTCGTATGATATACATATGTATGATATTCATCGTATGTTTTCAAAATTTGAATGTTGTATTTTGTTTATCAAGACTGACCCAACTTCCATACAAACTCTGGCCAACTATTTCAACCACTTGCAAACTTTTTATCCCCTTTAATTGCGTTCAAAATTCGTATATGTCCTTTCTTAAGCTCAATACTCTCTCTGTAGCCTTTGTCATTTTCTGACACCTTAACCACCACTACAGAAAATTATATCCATCACATATGCTCTTTTGTAACTTAAAACACATGTTTCCTACGGGCCCATAGATTTTACCGGGATATAAAGTAGCCTATGTGATATTCTAGAGTCTAGACTATAATCTGTCTGTATGCCAAATTTCATCCAGATCCGTTAAGTACTTCTGGAGTTATTGAGCAACAAACATCACATTTGCTCCCTGCCATTTTCCTGCAAATTCAGCAACAAAATAAAAACAAATGCCGACTTGACCGCAAAATTACAGTCGTTTTACTTTTATGAACACAATTGTTGCCATGCTCATGCAGAAGTATTGCTGTTTGTTTACATTTATGAACACAATTTTGGCAGTACTGCGGAAGTTTTACAATTACGAACTCAGCCATTGTTTTGATATACGAAATCGATAAATAAAATCTTCATCATCCCATTTATTTAAATCAATGCGCTCCTGCATTTTATATTTACGCCTTTCATCATCGGAATCAGAAGACCAATTATCCCAAATATGATCCATCATAACATAAGAGCCGTATTGTTGTTTGATAGGTAGTAATAAAAAAAAAAATAATAAACAGAAATTTCAGGGGCTCTACAAACAACAGCAAAATGTCAGAAAAAAAACTAAAGTTCTGTGAAGAAATTGGATTCCAATGCTAATACTGACATTGAAAGCGTTAATGGGACCCTTGAGGTCAATTAACTAATGATTCAGTTAACGTTAATTGACAGGTCTTAAAAAGTAACATTAAAGCTAACTTGGAGTGAAGAAAACGAAATCTGGAAAAATTATGGAATTAATCAGCCATTAAACTTAATGGAGAGTCAAGAAAATGGGCATTAGCAGATGTGTCAACGTTGTTAAAAGCGCCCTCAATGTACAGGAGGGCAACCATAGGGTATTCCTTTTGCACTATGGAGTTTTCGATAGTTCTTACCAGAGTATGCAAAGCTGTTTCTACTGATTTCCCTTTGCAGTAAGCATGCTGAGACATAAATACTCTCTTATCAATGATGTTAAGTAAATGGATGATAGGCTAATAGGTCTAAGATCATTAGGGTTGGTATGCGAGCATTTCCCCTCCTTGGGGATAAATACTACATTTACTTCTCTCCATCGCTGAGGTATATGGACCAGATCTAGACAATTTCTAAAATCATTTCAATGATGGGCAAAGTTATATCGCTGTTATGTTGTAGATCAGCTGGTATGATTATGATTTGATCTGGACCTGGAGATTTGTAAGGTTCGAAACTATTCAGAGCCCATGTCAATTTTTCTTTTGTAACTAGACCTTTGGGGAAAGTTAAGTTAATACCAGACCTGGAAGGGTTTTGTTGCATTAACGGATTGGAGCTATCTGGGAAGTGCGTGTCCAGTAGCAGGTTAAGCGTTTCTTCGAAAGAGTTAGTCCATGTACCATCGGAGTTTTTAAGACAACTGGGCATGGTTGGATTTGTCGAGAGAATCATCCTCAATCTCGATGCCTCCGAAGATTCTTTAATTGAGCTACAGGAGGAGCTCCATGAGGATATCTTGGCTATTCTCAGTTATTTTTTATACTTTTTGAGGGATTTCTTATAGGAACCCAAATCTTGGGGATATGTAGATTGAAAAGTCTTCACAACCTTCCTAAGTGTTTCTAGTTCACCAGACCACCAGTATAGTTTCCTCTTTCCCCGCACTGTAGTAAGGTGGCAGGCAGTTTCCTGGCTTTATTGAGGGCTGTTGTAAGCTCATCGACTTTTTGGTCGAGTTTAAGAGCGCACAAGGGAGGATCAAAAAGTTCTGGTTAAATCAGACTTTTTAGGGTTATCCTATATTTTGGCCACTCTGCTTTCCGATAATTCCGGAATTGGATTGGTTTTGGGGTTTCTTCGATAAGGGTGAATTGGACGTATTTATGGAAGTAGACGAGAGTCATAGCAGAACTGAGTTTAAATGGTAAAGCTGAGAGTGTCGCACTGGGGAATATTTCAGCAACAATATGAAATAGTAAAAGGGGATTCATGATGAGGTTTGACCATCAATCGTAGTGGCTTGTTCCTGAAGACCTTAAGGTCGAGAAAAATAGTCCAAAGACAAAGAAGATTTTTCTATCACTATGGCTTTCAGGATTTTTTTAAGCAACACTTATGAACTCTTTATCGTTTTCTAGATCGATAGCAATTGAGTACGAGGGACGTCGACGATTTAAAGAGAAACTTAATAACCGGGTTAAATGTTTTGTTTAAAAGTTCTTCATCAACTTACCAGCTGCTTGAGCTTGGGCAATAGCCATGTGATAAGAGTACAACAACGGTGTGAACTGCATCATATGTTGTGGGTTAGCTCCTGCCAATGCTAGAAAGCGAGAAAAGACAAACAATTGATAAACCCGACTAAGATCAAACAACCAAGAAATTACCTCTAAATAGTTGCTGTTGGAATGCTTGCATTGCAGCGACTGTTGCAGCTGGTGAATTGTTGGCCAAGCCTCCGAGATTAATTAAACTATTCAAATTAGGTAAATTGCCCAGACCGGCCAGATTATTGAGTCCCGGCAAACTACTAAGCGCATTCAGTTGAGCTGCGGTCGGCGCAAACTGTTGTTGCTGCTGTTGTGCCTGCTGCTGCTGCTGTTGTTGTTGTTGTTGCTGCTGTTGTTGCTGCTGCTGCTGCTGTTGATGTTGCTGTTGTGCTTCTCTTTGCTGCTGTTGTAATTGTTGTTCTCTTTGTTGTTCTCGCTGCTGTTCCCGCTGCTGCTCACGCTGCTGTTCTCTCTGTTGTTCTCGCTGCTGTTCTCTCTGTTGTTGGCGCTCCTGCTCACGTTGCTGTTGCTGCTGCTGCTCTCTTTGCTGCTGGAGTTGTTGTTCTCTCTGTTGCTGTTGTTGCTGCTGCAGTGCGTGCTGCTGCAACTGCTGTTGCTGCAATTGTTGCTGATGTTGCAATTGTTGCTGTTGCAATTGTTGCTGTTGCAATTGTTGAGCCGAAGCTGATGCCGCGGCTGCAGCTGCAGCAGCAGCAGCCGCTGCAGCCACCGACATCGGACTCGGCGATGGAGTGCTTGGACTTAGATCGTAATGCTGTCGCGATGATCGCGGTGTTGTCGGCGGTGGCGGTGGTGGTGTCGGCTGACTACTTGGTGGTGGTGGTGTTGGTCGCGGCGTTGGCGTTTGAGTCGGTGTTGGGGTTTGACACTTTGTTGGTATCATTATCATCGATGATTGGGGCGGAACTGGTGTCGATGAATGCGATGCATGAGAATCTACTGGCGATGGACTACTCTGTGTGGCGAGCCTTTGTTCAATTTCTTGCTCCTAAAATAAGAAATCAGTTTAAGAAACAAACCAGAGGAATGGAAAGCGAGAGTCGACATACTTGTTGTAAAGCTTTGACAAAAGCCTGTTTCAGTCGGTTTGTATGCTCGGCCTTCAGAGCCTTCTTTACATTTGTCGTCACACATTGCTCACAAATGACTTTAGGATCCTTGTTACCTAAAAAATGGAAGTAGGTTACGGATTATTGTTGTTTTATTTCTTCAAAGGTGAAAGTTTACCTTGCTTCTCCCATTTCCAAACGGGGGTGAAATCGATCTTACACTGTGCACATTTGAATGGCGGAAGTACAGTCATTGGTTTCTTGTCCTTTGTCATAAGGTAATCAACCACGGTCTCTAATCCCAGTAAATATACGAATTCCGTGTTGCTTGGATTTGGAATAAAGTGCATTTCTGGTGGTGGAGGTTTAGGTGGTGGTATCTAGTCACACAAAAACATTTAGTACTGAAGATTCTATGTTTACTGTAAATGCAGGCAAACTTACTTGAAGAAGTGTCTTTTCCAATTGTTTTCTTAATGCTAATTTGGCGGCTGCCTGTCTTTGAGCGGGACTTTGAACTTCTTCTCTCGTCGATGAGCGGTCACTCTAATGAAAAAAACAAAAACAGAAACAAATTGTTGAAAATAATCATTCGACAAGCAAACAGACAAATGTGCAACTAAGCATTAACTTGATCTGCATCGAATTACCTTAAGCTCATTATGCTGCTGTTGTTGCTGTTGTTGTTGCTGCTGCTGTTGTGGCTGTTGCTGGTGCGATTGCTGCTGTTGCGACAGCAGTGGTGGGGCGGGGGTAATGGACACAGAATTGCTTATAGATCCAGATACCTTTGAATTTGAATTATCCGAAATACTTAGCTGCTTGCGTATATTTTTTTAATATAAAATTGATTTAGAAAGAAACAATCCAAGAAAGACATGAGGCAATGATGCATGAATGAATATTGGTACACAGATGCATGGGTTTGTCTTTTCTTTTGTTTTCTTTGGTTGGGGTAATGTTGGATGTGACAAAATGCATACGTGTTATGGAGGTGTCATTTTGGATTGTAGAATCGTGGAAACAAAAGAACTAAACTTCCTTGAATGCTTTGGAAAGAACTTAAACAAATTAATGTAATTGGAAACAATGCGAACTGAAATCAAATGCAAGGAGCGAATGTCCAGTCAAATTTTTTAATTTTTTGTTCTCTGGAAACATTTCTCATTCCGCACCCAAAGCTGCCGGGATTGGAGAGTGCTGGACAGGTACATTGAAGGTGTTGGACTGTTCCCTCTTCCTCTTCGTCCAAGCAGCTTCTACAGAAGTCATAAGTGTAGACCCCTAGCCTCATAGCATGTCTACCTATGAGGCAGTGTCCTGTTATGACTCCAATTGTGGAGCTCAGGGAAATCGAGCCTTTGACCGCTTCAGGTCTATTCTTGGCCATATTTGTTTGGTTGCTAGGCAGATGGTACCCTGTCACCATCTAGCAGTTGTTGATTCTAGAGAATATTGTTTGAGAAGATGTTTGCATGTAGCAAGTGGTGGTCTTATTCTTATGTCGTTTCTTTGCTTAACAGTGGGCAAAAGTGTTCCGGTTTTGGCGAGGTCATCAGCTTTGCAATTTCCCGGAATGATTACGTGGCCCGGCACCCAAATGAGGTGAATATAAACAGTTCTGTCATCTCGTTCAGAGAAGATCGACGGTCCTAGACTATTAGAGAGTTTGTGGAGACATTGCCGCCCTTAGGACAGCCGAGCGTCACAGCTGTACCACTGACGGGTAGTTCCTTCATGTAAAGGTTGCGGCTAGTAGAGGGAGAAGGATTCCCGCTACTAATGTCAACCACAGGGTTGACAACCCGTTCACACCCCTGAGTTGACTAGGCAGCCTTTTCAGGAGATGTGACCGCATTGTCAGCCCTGCTTATCGCCCCCATTTATCGCCATTACTTCTGCCTGCAACACACTACATTGATTGGGAAGTCTATATTGGGAAGTTTCTTCGATTTCCTCCAACCCGAGGGCCTTAAAGGTTTTTGGAATCATGTTAAGCATAGCGTAAACCTCCTGGATCTACCATTGAAAGATGTGACTGTGTGAAAAAATTGTTAGTGATTTTTAAATGAACAGCTGTTAACTCGTAGTGTCAAATTGGTTGGGAATCGAATGGGTGAATCGAATCTACGATTCACGTGGATAGCAGAATAGCGCTGATGGTTTCAAGTAATGCCTAAGGTCAATTTCAATCAACCTCTCCAGGGTTTTAAGATGATAGGCTAATTGGTCGTAGATCTTTAGGGTTTTCCTGCTTTTTGAATGAAGACTCCTTTTGCCAGTCTCTAGGCTTTGGGAATATATCCCAACCTTACAAAGCTAGACAGAATGATCTCACAATTCAATTAGAGATTCCACTCTTAGGTGAAAAAAAGACATCAACATGTGTGGCCACGAATCGAATTTGCCAAGACCGAAGTCCGAAAATAGGTGACATTTAATGAGTTAGAATTAGGAGTATATTCAGATATTCAGGAGCTCTTTGTGCTAGGAGGAAAGATGGAAATAATCAGTTAAGAGCTCCATTACAGTGATTAAGCGTCCCACAATTGATAAGATGAAGGAAACGTTTGTTGAGCTTTTTGGAGAAGTGTAAACAAGGTTCGCCGTGGTGTCCTTGATTTATACTCCAATTATTGTAGAGTGGTCAAAAATTGATCTTAAGATCAGGCTATATTCATGGCCTTTGTGGTGGTTTTATGCCAGAAATCATATTCAAAAGACGACAAGACTTTTCCTTTTAAAAGCAACAACAGCCAACTCGTGTGGGTTGTTCTTGACTCCTAAGAGTCATGAGCACAAAATTATAGTCCGCTAATGAACGATTTTAGTGTGATACTAGCTTAATATGACGTTTCAGACATGACTCAAACGTGATTTTAAGCTAGTATCACACTAAAATTGTCCATTAGCGGACTATAATTTTGCGCCATGGAATTTTGCCTTGAAAGAACGGTTTGTCGAATCCTTTTGTTTCGACTACAGAAATGTGCACAAAGCTGGTGTGTTTCTAAAACCCTCAGTCTCAAACTACAAACAAAAAATTATTCATAAAACTTAAACTTAAGAACTGTGTCGATGGAGAATGTTATTTGAATGGCAATGGCAATGTCAATGTTATGATTTGGATTTAGTGTAAATTTGTTGTGCAAAGTGTAATTTGGTATTTTCTTCGTAGCAAAACCATTGAACTTTGATTTCGCAAAACAAAAAAGTTAAATAGTTAAACGAAAATTATTTAAATATTCTCCTTCGATCTGGTTGAATACATTACAATAACTCACATTGCGCGGTTTGATTCCCGATGGTGGTGCGGACGTGGGTGTTATTGTCACTGAGGGTGTAATAGTGAGATTCGAACCGGTACGTGGCAATATCGAACTTGTGCGGAGCGCCGCCGATGAACTACTTCCGGCTGTCAAAGTTGCTCCACCGGGCAGAGATGATCGTGGCGGGGGCAGGATTGTGGTATTCGATCGACCAGTTTGTGGTGGACAACGACTGATGCTGGTATTGTTGTTGCTGAAAATCATAAAATTCATTTTAATCAATTTAGTTCATGAACATTGAAAGAAACTCACTTTAAAACAGGAGAAGGTCGTCCTTTTGAATGAGCAGGAAGTGGCACAACATTCGTCGGCGTCACACTCAACGATCCTTTTGTCAGAGCAGCCGGTATTGACGCCAGCGGATTGTTATTATTCGACGTTGGTGAGACATTGGTTGGCGTGACCACCAGATTCTCCTTCATCACATGCTGAGACTGTTTCAGCTTTTTCAACAAAACCAATTTGGTTTCTTCATTACGCAGATCATCGCGCAATTTTCGTAATCCCTTTTCACGTTCACGCAGCTCAGCTGGGGTTAGTTCTTTGATTGGATAGTACGGCGGCATTTCCTCATCGTCAGTCTCTGAATCAATGTTGCCATTTTGTGCCCGGCCATTGACGCGGGCCGGCAACAATACAATATCTGGTGCTTCGGCATATGATTTCGGTTCGGTGCGGGGGCGTAACACCCTACGTTGGACTTTATTCTCATCTTGTTGTTCGACAAAATTGTTAAGCGGTGGCGGTGCGGGTGTTATTGTTAATCCGGCATTTTGTGTCAATGCACGCAAATCTCGTACAGTGGCTGGTGTTATGGTCAGAGAATCTCGTCCAGAGCCTAAACTCAAATCGACAACATCGTCGACATCCATCTTGGCCATTTGGAATTAGTGACGGCGGCGGCGACAATTGAACGACGCCCTGCTGCAAAACGGAAAGACAAAACAACAATAATTAAGCAAACTATTGAACAATATTTGTACGTTTTATATTTTTTCTTTTTTTTATATTCTATTGTTTGAAGTAGTAGTTTTTTCAACATCTGCTCATAGCATACTGTGAGTGTGAGGTGCGGAAAGAATGCAAAGTAGAATAATGTGGAAAGTAGCTGAGGTAAAATTAAAACATAAAAGCTGAGTGTTTGCGCACTCAGGGGTGTCGTTGACTTGTCTTGTGTTCGGTTTGCATTGTCATAATCTCTGGCAAGAGAGACACACAACATAAACAAGGTGTCCCAAATTTGTCTGTTTGCTTTTGTGTATGTTTGTGTGTGTGGTTGTTTCCTTCTATGAAATGTCAATCGATTCGAGGTATTTACTTCCGCAGGAAGCAAAGATTCTTTTCTTGGTTTTGATAGTTTAATAATAATTAGGGCGTTCAGTGGGGTACCTAAAGAGGAGGTTTAACCTTAACCGGCTGATCTATTTAAACTAAGGATTGGTATAGTTTTTATTTGTGTGGTCGAAATATCGATCAAACATTCACTCTACGGCAGATCTTGGAGAAGACCCAGGAACTTCAAATCGATACCTACCACTTTCTCATCGATTTCAAGGCCGCGTACGACAGCGTATATGGAGAACAGCTAAAGGGTTTTTCAATAAGGGCGGGTAGATGTGATTTGCAGCCCAGTCAGCGAATAAACGGCGTTGTCTATGGTCATGAACTTTGAGCTCCTGGGTCAGTTAGATCTTGTACGGGTGTAGGCCCAAGTCCCGACGCAAAGTTCACCAAGTTGAAGTCTTCGAAAGGCCGAGTTCTTGTGCACGGCGAGGAATAGACTGCCTCGGGTTCTGCGCCAATGGAAAAACTCTTTACAAGAATACGCAGACGACATTGACATATTTGGAAGAACACAGCGTGAGTGGAGCGTTTGTGAGCCTTGAGACGGAGGCCAGGAAGATGGGTCTTGCAGTTAACGAGGGCAAGACCAAGATAATGCTGTCAACAAGAAAGGACAACCAACATCTTGGTTGGTCTTGGAGCCAACGTCAGTGAGACAAATTTAACTTCGAGGTAGTTAAGGACTTCATTTACCTATTATCCGCTAGAAACGCAAACAACAACACCAGCGCTGAAATCAAACGAAGAATCACTCTTGCCAATCGCTGCTTTTTTGGGCTTAGAAGGTAATTGAGTAGTAAAGTTCTCTCCCGAGCAACTAAAGTTACACTCTACAAAACCATCATGATCTCGGTCCTAATGTATGGTGCAGAGACATGGACCATGACAACATGTTGAAAACGCTTCGGGCTGCTTCGAGAGAAACATTCTTCGAGTGATTTTTCGTCACGTCTGCATAAATGGAAAATGGAGACTTGAGTGCAATCAAGAACTGTACGAGCTGTTCAGCGACACTGACCTAGCCAGAAAAGTTAAGTGCAACGACTTAGATGGTTGGATCATATAGAGCGAATGGAAAATAGTGCTCCGGCTCGTAGAGTCTTCGATTCCAACCCGGAAGGACATCGCAGAAGAGGAAGACCGCGACTCAGGTGGAGCACACAGGTGGTAGAGGACCTGAATCAACTTGGCGTGAGAAACTGGAGACAGCTTGCTAGGGACAAAGCTTGCTGGAGACGCTTGTTGATCAGGCCCTGGTCCGACCTGGATTGTAGCGCCACCATAAGTAAGTGGTCGAAATATAATTAACTCAGCATCTTAGACCGGCAACGAATGCCTTGTCTTACTGTCATATTGGTCGCTAAAATGTTTCCTTCACCTTAAACTATTGACTTACTCTCTTCATTCGACAAAATCGAATCAGTATCATAGTCGAAAAAGTTCCCAAGTGGAACGAAACACCCTTGACAATGTATTTGATTACCACACAAGCATATATTTGTCTCGCTATCAAGTTGCCTCAAAAGCAAGCCACTAAGCCTCATTTACCTATGTCTTGTTACTTCCTGCAGCGTTATTGTATGTGATACATTTTGTATCCTTTTGACCTACCCCGTTTAAGAGATTGGCCTTCGGTTCTGCTTAGTAGCATGGCCTGTGTCTTTACATGACAAGTAGGTATATCTCTACCCAAACAAATTAAACAACAAAAAAAAAACGGTAATAAATTTCTAAAAAAAAAGGGGGAAACAAATTCTTTAGAAAAGTAATTAAAGGAAGAATTGTAGGGTTTTTGACAGAAAATAATGTCTACAGCCTACGTCATAAGGGTTGAAAAAGTTTTCTCTATTTATTTTTAAGTCCTAGTGCGTTCCTACTCTGCTCTGGTGATTCTATTCGAAAAAATAAACCCCCAAACGTGGAATACAATATTTCCGCATGAACGGTTTTTTTTGTATTGAAATTTATTGCCAGGAAGAAGGACTTGTTTTCTTCGTTTTTGGCTGTTGTTGGGTTACAGTCTTTTTTTATTATTTATTTTGACTAAAAAATGAACAACGCGTCGTCACCATAAGAGTCTGCGCAAGGTGAATTTTAAATGAAGTCTTTAAGCGATGACTTACGCTAAAATCTACATGAAGCTACCTACAATGCCTTTAATGTACTATCGTTTGTTAGTGTATAGAGAATATGTTTGGAAAACGTGATTATCAACGAAACAAAAAATCGATTTTTACATACCTACCTATCAACGTATGTAGATTACATATGCAGAGTAAATACAAAAAAGTTAAATGATAGACACATGAACATATGTACTCAAGGGAAGCGTGTTTAAAGGTGTTTTGAGTCAATTGGCGAGTAACCCAAATCTTTATGAATAGCTATTTATTTATCGCGTTGACATGCAATATTCAAATTATGACGAAAATATCTTTGCGAAATTTGTTGTGAGGAAAGTTTTAAGGCAGGAAAACTAATTTACGATGGTCATTGCGAAAATGTGTATTAGTTTTATTAAATGTGCAATAAATTAACTGCGAAAGACTTAAATATTTATTTTTAACCCCAGACATTGTAATTTGGACGCAGGAATGACGTCAGCAATTCGATTATTATCTTATGTCGTTTTCTGTTGGTCTTTTTTTGACGTTACTTCTACCTCCAATGGAACGGGTTATGTAAGTTGAAAAACCGAATGAAACCAAAAACAATCAAGAAACGTGAAACCAAATTTAACAAAACGTTTTTCTTTTACTCAAAAAGTTCAGATCGATGTTGCCTTGATGCCAGATAGAACTACAATGCCTGAACAAGAAAATCAAACTTAAAAACTATCGAAGCCAAAGATAATGAACGATGATGACATCGATAACTATCAATTACCAGCTGGGAGCGTTCGCGATGTCATCGTTTACTTCAAAACGCGTTTGCCTTTTTATGAATCTCGAACAATGTAAGTGTCATTCTTCGGACGATTCTGTTTTCAAAACGGAAGAGTTCTGCTCTTCTCAGAAGCATTCCGTCTATCAGTCAGTCCAATGGAATAATTTCAGAAGACTTCTGGACTCCTCCGAATGCTTCTGGACTTTCAATGGAAAACGACATTAGCTTATGATGCAGTTCGCTATCCTCAATCTTTAAGTAGTTTTTGAACAGTGAATGTACCTATATTTGTTTGAAGTTTAAGAAACATAAACTTTTCAATGCGCAATTAGTGATTTATGTCATTAATTTTTCAGTTCAATCGTTCTCGTTCCATTACCAAATACAATAAAAATTGCATACACATACATTTGTATCGAACGTCCCTTTCCTTTTGTTTGACCAACCGAAACAAAAAATCAATTTCGGAGGGTTAGAAAAATTGTTTCCTTTTCGAAGCACTTTTCAGCATCTTTTATCTGATGTGGGTTTCTTCTCATCTATCTATGACCATACAACATACATAGCATGTATTATGTACAATGTACATTTATGTAGGTATAAATAGCGGCGACACGCTTTCTGGTTTGAGGTATGTCGTATGTACACAGTTTTAAGGAAATTTCCAAACATTTTGGGGATGATGTTAATATCAATTTCTTTATTGAGATTCTTTTCATAGAAATCTCATCACAGCAGCTCTGTTTGGGGTACAAACCAGTCGGACCGGTACCTTCTTTCGATTTCAAAGGCGTTTTAAAGCAACTGCGAATACTTCCTGGCATCGTTTTGTTGTCCTTAATTTTGGACATTTCCTCTGAATGTTGTTTAACTTGTTCTTCACGTGGCAGATATGTTTGGATTAGACAAAAATCAAAGAAGTGTCAAAATAATTGAACAATTATTATACATGGTTCTAGGCCTGTTTGTGTACTTCCCAAAAATCTCTCTTAATTTTTTTTAGATTTCCTGTTATTTGTGAGAACAAATTTTCTTCTTGGGCGAGAAATTCCAATTCTGTCAATATTCAAGTTGATCACATTGCGATCGAGGGAAGGCACTTGTCCAGCATTCTAGATGTTCGAACATTCCGAGGAGCCAACATCGACTCGGACCACTACCTCGTGCGTGGTAGCTAACGGCCAAAACAAGGAAATGTTGCAAGAAAAATCGACGTCGGCGCATGCAGCCAAGCAGGAGGCATACAAAGCGGCGCTGCATAGAAGGACAAGAACCGCTCGTGACCTCTCCGAGCAAAAGAAGAGAAAGGAACGCCGGCTTCTCAGGAGAAAAAAGGGAGAACAAAATGCCGCCGTCAGGCAAGAGCCTTTCATCGAACACGATGAAAGCCAACAATTCCGTGAACCCGACCTAGAAGAAGTGAAAACGGCAATATAACGGCTGAAATCCAACAAAGCCGCTGGAACAGAATAAAGAATGCATGCCCGATGAATGGAACCTCAGCATTGTTTGCCCGATCTTGAAAAAGGATTTAAAGTGCGACAACTACAGAGGAATCAGCCTACTTAACATCGCCTATAAGATCCTCTCTGCCGTAATATGTGAATGACTGAAGCCTTTCGTCAACAATCATTATCAATGTGGCTTCAGACCAGGAAAGTCAACTATCGACCAAATTTTCACTTTGCGGCAGATCCTGGAAAAAAACTATGAACTCCAAATCGATGCCCATGCCCACAACCTTCTCATCGATTTTAAGACCGTGTATGACAGCATCTACAGAGACGAACTGTATAAAGCTATGTCTAGTTTTGGCATCACTGCCAAGCTCGTTCGCTTCTGAAAATGACGATGTATAACTCACGCTGCGCCATCAAGGTTGGAGCTTACGGAATCGTTCGATGTCAAAAAAGGATTCACTGTCATGCGATTTCTTTAACATCGTTCTGGAGAAGATAGTGCAAAACTCCACAGTCAACACCAGAGGCACTACCGTCCAAAAGTCTATTCAACTTCTCGCGTACGAACACAGCGTGATGTCAATGGCGCCTTTGTGAGAATTGAGGCAGAAGCGGCAAAAATGGGTTTAGCGGTAAATGAGGGAAAAACGAAGTATATGCTATCTTCGAGAAAGGACACCTAACACCGACGGCTCGCACCGAACGTCACAATAGACGCATACAACTTCGAGGTAGTAGAGGAGTTTGTCTACCTAGGCTCCGCTATTAACACGGTCAATAACAACAGCGCCGAATTCAGACGAAGAATAACTCTTGCTAATTGCTGAATCTTTGGCCTAAGACATCAAGCTTCTCTCGAGCAACTAAGGTAAAACTGTATAAAGTATAACACCCTCATCATCCCAGTCCTGCTATATGCTTGCAGTTACTAAATCAGATAAATGTGCCTTAGGCTGTTTCGAGAGGAAAGTTCTTCAAGTCATATTTGGCCCCGTGTGCTTTGAAGGGGAATGGCGAAGAAGATACAACAGCGAACTTTACGGGTTGTACAATGACATGGACTTAGCCAGAAGGGCCAAGGTCCAGAGACTCAGATGGCTCGGTCATTTAGAGCGGATGGACACCAATGCTCCGGCCTGGAAAGCCTTCGACACTATTCCCGAGGGACGTAGAAGGAGAGAAAGACGGCTACCCAGGTGGCGCACACAAGTGGAAGAGGACCTCAATCAACTTGGAGTGCAAAACTTGAAACAGCTAGCTAGGGACCGAGCTGGCTGGCTGAGACTGTTGATTGAGGCCCAAGTTCACAACGTCCGTTGTAGTGCCACCTTAACCTTAACTTAAGTAAGTCAACATTCAAAAATACATTTAGAATTACACTTGGTTTTATTTCTCTAATCCTTAAAATACAGTTTCCGATTTTTTTAATAATTGTCACAACATTGTTGACGTTTTTAGGAAATTCACAATTAATCGAAATTTGACAGCTTTCCTAAACTTTGTTCAAAACTCGATTCACTAATACATTTCAATCATTAATACGATTGTTGTTAATAGGCCTGTTAGTTAAACATTTTGTTGTTCACTTGAATACTTGAACGTTTTTTCTACTTTGCCTTTTTTTCAATTTGTTTACTTTGAAGTTTAATTCGCAGAAATATTTGTATTTATGTTTTAATGTGACAGTAGGTAGTTACTTCACATTTGACAAACAAAAGAAAACAAACAGATCTAAAATTTGAAGTTTTAGATTATCTCAATTATGAATCCACTTTTTCTAAGGAGATTAAAAATTTAACAGTGTTAAACGTTCATAGGAAAACTTGAAATGTTCAAAACTAAGTTGCATATAAACATAACCTTATTATTTTTACAACCAGCCACGTTATCCGAAAATACTTAAAACAAATAAACAGAAACACCATCGGCTTTATCTTGTTTAATTCAAAATCTTGTGAATAGCAAGCAAGAGAACAGAAAAAAGAAAAGAAATAAAACGCAAAAGAAGACACGAAGTCAATTAACTGAAACCAAACAAAAGAAAACCGCATTTATTTTATATTTTATGAAAGAAAGAAGCCAACAAACAAACAAACAAAAAACTTACATAAATAAAAGGAGACAACAACAACACAAAATACACATATTAAATGTCACTTGATATCGATGTCTTTTCCATCCATTTTTTAATATCTTTTCTTTTACCTGTGCTTGAAGCTTAGCCCCAAAGAAAAGAAATAAACTACTTCAACTTCATGTCTCATAATCCGATGGTTATTGACATTGACTCGGAACTGAACCTAAACATGTGTATGTCAATACATTTTTTAACAATTTTGTGTTTTTTTGACAGAACTCACTTTTACTAACTGAACCACAAAAAAGAACAGAGAATATTATAAAATGTGATCACACGTTCAATAAAACGATAGGCACACGTGTTGCCTGCGTTCTGCTGGCTTACTCGGGCTTCAAACATTTATATCTTTATGTCGTCGCATTCGTAATTTAACTCACAGATACACAAACACAGGGTTGGCATCTTTATGTCAGATTCAGATAAACTAAAAAAAACGAAAAACCTTTCGAGACTAGACGACTCTCCTCATGCCCTTAAGTGTGATTTAAAATGAAAAGCCAAAAATGAAAATAAACAAAAAAGAAAGGAAAAACAAAAACCATAAATTAAATTTGAAAAAAAGAGAAAATAATTGCAGTTTTTATTTTCAAATATTTAAGTGTTCAAGAGTATTCAATTCGGATTTTAGAGGAAAAATATACTCAAAGAAAACTTAGCATATACTATACAACAACAACAAGTATTTTTTTATCTTTAGTTTTTATAGAGAGCAACAACCCTAATCGCTTCTGGTCTGGCCGGAGGAGCTTGGTTGGTGATGTTGTGGTCAGTGAGTAGAAGTTGAAACGGCCAACAACAGTAGTAGCATCAGCTTTCGCCACACAGAAACGTGAAGACTGAAATATGTACCTAAGTTTGCATACTATACATTTTTGTGAATACGAACATGTGTAATGTCTAATGTGTATGTGAGTTCGCTGGGATATTACCTATGTTGAAATGTGCTTAGAAGAATGCTGGCCAAACTACAGTCCAACCCGGATTTGATATCCCTCACTTTTTTTTATAATCAACGAGCACTCAAGGGCTTTTTTCATTACCCTTTATATGCCAAGAGCACAGTGCGTCGTGCGAATGTTAGGGAAAGGATAGAGGATGTATAGGAGGTGGCGGTGAACATTGGTCTTGAATTCTTGAACATTGCAATGACTGGGGAAGACAGATTGTGGAAGAGAGTTCCACATTCGCGTGTTGGCCTTGATCGGGATATCCGCATTCGTACCTTGGCTACAACAAGGTAGTGGTCCGAGTCGATGTTGGCACCTCGGAATGTGCAGACATCTTGCATGCTAGAGAAGTGTCGTGCGTCGATCGCAATGTGATCAATCTGGTTGACGGTTAATTGGTCAGGAGATTTCCATGTCCGCTGGTGGATATCGAGATATCGGAAGCGCTTACTTGCTATCATTACGCCTCGCCCCGCAGCGAAGTCGATTAGCCTAGATCCGTTATCGGAGGTGGTGTCGTGTAGGCTATGTCGTCCGATTATTCCACCAAAGATTTCTTCTCTACCCAGCTTAGCATTAAAGTCTCCAGGAATGATTTTAATGTCATAGCTAGGGCATTGCTAATAGGTCTTGTCGAGAAGCTCGTAGAATCTGTCTTTGGTGTCTTCATCCTTTTCCTCAGCGGATGAGGCTGATGTTGGTGAATTTAGCCTTGATGCGGATTGTCGTGATGCGCTCATTCACTGAGTTGAAACTCAAGACCTTGCTCCTGAATCGAGTCCCAACTACAAATCCACATCCAAATAGACGCTGATTTTTTTCCTGGTAGCGGTCGCCGTAGTAAATGTCGCAGTTGTTCATTTTACGTAGGCCCGGACCATCCCATCGCATTTCTTGGATGGCAGTTATATCTGCTTTATAGCAGGGCCTAACATTCCAAGTGCAAAACCGAAATTCGTTGTCCTTAAATCGTTTGCGTGTGTCATCATCATTAATTCCGCCCGTATCCGAAGCTTGTTGGTGATTTGGAACCATGTCTTCTTTATGTGGCCGGACAGTCACCCCGACGCACGACTACCAACCTGGAGGGACAGGTCTTTAGTTTGACTCTTAGACGAAGAGCCGGCCAAACCGCTCCTTATAGGCCTGGGCTGCGAATATGTCGTAGTAGCCTTATAAGGTGTTCGTTCGTGGGGTTTTAACCCAATCTTCGGTTGAAGGCACTGGTCACCCGATGCTTGGTCATTAATGCCGATATTCGAGTGGGCTCAGTGACAAGCTGAGTAAAGTGGTTAAACTCAGCAAAGATTTCAGCACACATTCCTTTGGGTGTTGTCGGGCCGGAATGGCGAGAATTGAAATCGCCCCTGATAATGATTTCAGTGTGAGGATACAAGGATACAATTCTTTGTATGGAGTCAGACAGAGCGTCAAATTCACGATAAGTTGAAGCTCTGTCCAGGTTTGGGCTTCGATAGACAAAACAGTAGTGAATGATGTTCTTATTGAAGGAGAATTGATTGATCCTAAGTGACAGCGATGTAGCTGTCAAACAAAGATGTATTTCGTTACTTTTCAGACCTTTGCTCATTTTAAAGTTTTTAAAACTCAAAATTTAAATATTATACATGACACTTTATACGGGCTCGACTGTAAATTTTCTAATGCAATCTGTTTAGAATTATTCGCTTGTCTTCAACATCGGATTCCCCTTCAATAACAGCAAATATAGAACGCAAGTGAGACTGGTAATGAGGTGCGCACATTTGTATGACAAAACAAAGCAAAACAACATCGTCAATAGAATAAGTAAGTAGGAAAAGCGACAAATTAATGTTTGCATAGGTGCCTCCGAACTTAAAATCGTAATGACAATATAATTAGAGTAAATCGCTCATGAATAATATTACGCATAAAACTAATTCACAATTGTATGCATGAACTCCGCAGTGTAAATGGATAGTTAAGATTTTGTAATTATCATTCAAATTGGATTGAAGATGATTGAAACGGTTTTGACTTTTTTCGTATGTATTTCGGCACAAACTACCACGTACTTATGTCGTTTTCCATTGGTCTCTTTTTGACGTTTCTTCTTCTTCTACCTCGAATGAAACCAAAAACAATCAAGAAACGTGAAACCAAATTTAACAAAACGTTTTACTTTTATTCAAAAAGATCAGATCGATGTTGCCTTGATGCCAGAGAGAACTACAATGCCTGAACAAGAAAATCAAACTTAAAAACTATCGAAGTCAAAGATAATGAAAGATGATGACATCGATAACTATCGATAACCAGCTGGGAGCGTGTCATCGTTTACTTCAGGATGTTTTTGCCTTTTCATGAATTTCAAACAATATAATGTGTCATTCTTCGGACGATTCTGTTTTCAAAACGAAAGAGTTCTGCTCTTCTCAGAAGCATTCCGTCTGTCAAAGTCAATCCAATGGAATGCTTTCAGAAGACTTCTGGACTCTTCCAAATGCTTCTGAACATCCAATGGAAAACGACATCAATTTCGCCTACTGACGTTTCGATATGTTTGATTTTAATTCAATATGTCAGAATTAACCTCATGTCATTTTTTGCAACTACTATTTTGACATTTAATGAAAGCGTTTGGTATCGTTAATGTTTCTCTCCCTTTTTCAAGAATTCGATACTGTCAACCAAAAGCAACAATGAAAAATTAGAAAGTACAACCGAATGGTTTACGACCAAACATTTTTCAATAAATTTAAAGCCCAAATAAAAAACATTCCTCCAGTATTATCTGTCCAATAAATTTTATGATCTTTTATGGACCGCTGCAGTTCCTGTAGATTTTAGCGCCAGTCAACTCATAAATTAGGTTCCGATAAAATATGCAGACAGGTTTGTCTTAGAAGTAGGAACGTACCTTTAACGTTTGAAAGTAGCAAGAAACTTGTCTAGAAATTTCAAGTCGAAATTAACTGTACATGTGAAGGTATGCAAATAAGCTACAGATGAAATAACTAGCTTATAAACTCCCACGTTTTTAGCGAGAGTACACATCTGCGCATGCGTAACTACAAGTCTGTTTCTTCTCCTTTTTTTACGCACATTTTCATTTTGCAAACTCTTCAAGCATCATGCATTCTTTGTACTCATTCCAACTTTCGTGTACGAGTTTTTTTTATAGCTTCATAAAACGATAAAATTAAATCTATATTCTCGAATTTGACCTGCTCCAAGCGACTTCTTTACACGCCTGATCCCCCGCTAGTCTTGCATGTCTGATGTCGATGATCGTCGACTTCTATTCTATAGCTATAGACATGTACAGAAGAAAAAAGGTACAACCATTCGCAATCGTCCGTTGTATCGGTCGGTAGTAGTCTAGAAAACAGGTTAAGCCAATAAACCCCAAGATGAGAGACATTAAGACCGTTTCAAACTTACCTACAAAAATAACGACAACGAACAAAAACAACACACACTCGATTGAGTTTTTTTTCACTTTTTGCTCTTCACATTCTCGGTGATTTCAACAACAGAACAACACAAGTCACAAACGAACTTTTCTTGTTTCTCTTCTACCATAAAAAATCGTGGGGAGCTGCTGGCTGGTAGCTGTGCTGTTTAAAACCAGGGATGAAAATGATTAGAATCTCCCGCTAACAATTGACACTCCGATGACAGTCGATGGGAGATAAGAAAAACTAGGATTGAGTGATCTCTTTACAGAAAAAGTAAAATTAATTTTAGCTGTCATTTCTTTATAATTTGACATTTGGTGGTAAAGTGCGGGGCAGTGACATAGAAAGTGTGAAGTGTCTTCATGCAACTCCTCGTCACCGCATCCTCTGCATAGATAATCTGAACTGATTCTCAACTTTTTCTTATGATATCCTAACAGATTATGTCCGGGGATTACAACAAATCGAAGTGATCTCTTCTGTAGTTGCATAATTCTTTCCGTTCTTTGTTTGTTAAAACAGGGCCAGATCTTTCTTGTAGTGTCGCAGGTGTTAAGAAGATTCCACCTTTCATCGGCAGTTATTCTTCTTGAGATTTCCTGCTTTAAGTGACAGGGTGGGGTGCTGACTAGCTGAGCTTGGCTTACGTCAAGCGTTGATCCTAATCTTGCTAATTCATCAGCTTTCTCGTTGCCAGGTATACCGCTGTGGCTTGGGACCCAGCAGAGTCTAATGTTATGCTGTTCGGCAAGAAACTTATGCTCTTCGCGGCAGCATGAAACAAGCTTAATACCTGTTTAGCAGCTATTGTCACTGCCGGGACCTCCGCTTGGAAGACCACTACTGTAGTCTGGAAGCCTAAGCGAGTCGGTTACCTTGAGAGACTCAGAATAGAAGCCCGATCATACACCAGTATCCATATTAGAGCCATCAGTATAGATAGCTATTGACGACTCACTGGAGTATGGTATGTTATCTATCCATTCGTCCCTGCTTGGAAAGGCAGCCTGGAATGGTTTGTTAAAATCAAGTTCGGGTGTTTTATAGTCTGTCGTAGTACTATGACCCATCACTTTATGAAGGATCTGAGCATGTCCTATGGAACTGTTTTTCCAGACTTAAGTCTGACTTAGTCGCAAGGCACTTTAAGCTGCAGGTTCTTGAACAAAGAGATCTAGGGGTTTTAAATTGAGGATAACTTCCAGTCCCACAGTTGGGGTGGATCTCATTGCCCCTGTAATGCCTGTGCACGAAAGTCTTCGTACTTTTGTTAAAGTTTTAAGATTTGTGCTCTTTTCTAAAGCATTCCACAAAACCAGATTACCATAGGTTAGTATTGGTCTAATTATTTTAGGGTTTGGTCCCCAGGTTGTCCCGAAAATTCTATTGCAGGAGTAAAAGGCGATCGACGCGATTTTATATCTTTCTTTGGTGTTTAGACCCCAGTTTAGTTTTTTTTTATCTAAGATCACACCGATACTTTGCATGATAAGAGATTTAAAGAGGACGACCTTCAAATGAAGGTACTTTCAAATCGGGTATTTTACGTTTGTTAGTAAACAGCACTAGTTCTGTCTTAGCTGGATTGTCTGTCAGCCCACATTTCCTAGTCAATTTACTAACCAACGAGAGGGCATATTCGGTCTGTTCACTGATAGTGTATAAGAACTTGCCAGCCGCTAGCAATGCAAGATCGTCAGCGTAGGCTTTTATTTTTGCTCCACTTGATTTCAGCTTAGAGAGTATGCCGTTCATGACAAGAACCCAGAGTAGCGGTGAGAGGACTCTCCCCTATGGGGTGCCCCTGGATGTGGATACTCTCGATCAATAAGTTAACAGCTTTGTTCAGCGAGAAAAAAGACAGCACAGAGCATAGCACAGCTTCATGAGAAATATCAGAACAGGTTCGAACTGTTTAGAACACAAAAAGTGTTCAGAACATTTTGGAACAGAAAATGTCTCAATAAACACCAAAAAGCTGTACTTTTCTATTCCAAAGTATGCAAAACAGTGTCACTGAACACACCTAATGAGTAAACGGTGAGAATCAAATAAAATGTCACTTCCATTGCCATCCCTGTAATAAAATAAATAAAAAATGATCAATACGCGATTTACAGTCGCTCGTTTTGAAGGCGACAACTAAACCGACTACTATGACGACAGCACATGGCAGAAAAGAACGAACGACATCGACCTCATCGAATTATCACGATCGTTTCCAAATGAATTAAAAACAACAACAAAAAAAGGAGAAGTAACAAAAAAAAACAGGCTCCCCATATAAATAAATGCAGATTGAAAGATGTGTTTAGGTTTTAATATGATGGTCATCGAGATGA
Organism: Sphaerophoria taeniata; assembly: GCA_943590905.1. Lineage (NCBI taxonomy): Eukaryota > Metazoa > Arthropoda > Insecta > Diptera > Syrphidae > Sphaerophoria > Sphaerophoria taeniata. Next base: position 152,799,197 of record OX016541.1, read on the forward strand.
TCATCACTGGGTTCTATACTGGTAACTGACAAAAAAAAGGAGAATCGTTCGATTCAGGAAAAGGAAATTAATTTTACACAGACACACATTTTGTAGATGTGTACTTGATGTGCATGTAAATTTGAACACTTTAAAGAAAAAAAAACGAAAGCAGTCTCGACAATGTGCATCATTTTGTGTCATTTTACACGACTTTTTTGTTTCTTTCTGTCGAGACTCGAGATCAGAGATGTTGAGTGCGAAGGGGAACCTTCGAATGTATGCATAAGCAGTCACAGCCATGAAGATATTTATGAAGAGCTTGTTATGACAAGTGTTTTGTGTGAAGCAGATATTCAAGTGGAGGTTTGGCGGTTTAGTTGAATTTGAATGAATAATAAGGGAAACAAAACAATGATCTTAACAAGAGTGAACCTTAATTGGCTGACCCGAATTGATGAGTAGATGTATTAGATTTGATTAGAGTTTAATGGTGGTAGGTTACTCACTTATTAGGAAGTAGCAATCAGGCGGGCAAATTTGTTGGGGAAACGATCAATTCGTTAAAACAAAGTATGTAACGACGAAGCTGAAGTTTTCATGACGTTTGTGATCTACTACTTTTCATTTGAAAGGTGTGTTTGGTTACTTTTCTTGAGTCAGGGTTTCAGTTTTTTTTTATTTTTTTATAATTTGCATCCACTCAAGGGATTTTGTATACCCTTACTACGCCAGAGACACAGTGAGTGCTTTAGGAAGATAGGTAGGGTCGGTGTACATTGGTCTTGAATTCTTGAACATTGTAATGACTCGGAAAGTCAGAGTGTGGAAGAGAGTTCCACATTCGCGTAGTACGGCTAAAGAATGATTCTCTATACTTGGGCTCGAAGGTAAACTGATGGACATTCCTAGAAGCGCGAGTATTACGGGCGAATTGTTTAAAGGGAGGAATGCAAAGATGCTTAAGTATGTAGCTTGAGCACCAGCCCAGAGATGAGAATTGTACTCAAGCTTAGGGATATAGGTCTTATAGATAGTAGCCAGATCAGACGGAGATAAGAATTTCTTGCACCGTCTTAAGAAACCCAAACATCTTCCGGCATTTTTGGCGACATCGCATATGTGCTCGTTCCACAAGAGGTGGTAAGTGATGCACATACCGATAATCTCGAGATGTTCGGTCTCAATGATGTAAGTGCCACTCATGGACAGTGGCAGGGGAGGTATATCTCGCTTCGACGATACAAGACAGAATTGGGTTTTCGAAGCATTAAACTCTACGCGATTTTGTATTCCCCAATGCTGTTTAAGTCAGAGTTTAATGAGTTTATTATATTTTGCCGTTGCAGTTCCACATCCGAAGAGGAGGGTCTGGAAACGAATAAGAAAAGCTAAGGGTACTATCGTCAGCGAAACAATTTATTGGATTAGAAGATACCGACAAGAGATCATTGATGAATATGAGGAAGAGGGTCGGAGACAAAACGGAGCCCTGGGGCACACCAGCATTTATATTGTGGGTTACAGACTTGAAGCCGTCCACTTGTATTGAACGGTTCGAAAGAAAGTTTCTAATCCAACGAAGGACTCATCAATACCGAAGAGCGAAGAAAGAGCTTGGTGCCAAACTCTATCAAATGCCTTTGAACTATCAAGTGCAACAATCTTACTTTCTCCAAAACGATGTAAAAGTTTGTTCCACTGTTTGGTGAGATAAACCATCAGATCGCCAGTGGACCTGTTGCTGCGAGAGCCGTACTGCCGGCTATTAAGAAGCTTTCGGTCTTCGAGATATTTCTTGAGCTGATAGTTTATCAGCGTTTCCATGGCCTTAGAAAGAAGTGACGAAAGTGCAATCGGACGATAATTGGAGGAAGAGGAAGATTAGTCTTTTTTAGGTATAGGCTGGACAAATGCTGTTTTCCAACTACTTGGAACGAGCCCAGAAGAAAAGGATAGATGGAAAAGCCTACGCAAAAGTTTTGCCAGCGTGGAAGAACACCTCTTCAGAATAATAGCGGGGATACCGGGCCATCGGATTTGTGTGTGTTGAGATCTTTTAGGACTCTCGCCACAGCACGAGTGCGAAAGAAGATTTGCCCATGGAATCATTGACACGCTCAAGACACTCTCTGGCAACGAAGAGTTGAAGGATAACTGCCTAGCAAAAAGGTTAGCTTTCGCGGGAGAGCTAACAACTGGAGTGTCGTTGTCAACGAGCGTGGGGCCCGAGGAAGAAGAAGAATTCTTCTTGTTTTCACAAATGACCAAAAATTTGTACTGCCTTTGGGACATTTCAGTATTTTTTGCCTTAATTTTTGATCATGTGAAAATTTGGTCCGACGAATATGGGCATTGCAGGCCTTCCTGTCTTGTTTAGAGTTATTCCGGTTTTCCTCAGTAGGGCTGGCTTTGTAGTTTGTTACAATGGAAACTTGCCTCTTTAACCCTATCAAACCATGCGTTCTCTTTGGGTCTGATGCTTTTAATTTTAACCTTATTCGGGATATAAGTTGTCATTCCCAAAAGAATTAAACTTGTGAACATGTCAGCACTGGAATCTACGTCACTATCGAGGAAGCATAGTGACCAGTTAAAGATTCTGAAAAAATTATTGAGACCGTCCCAGCCGGCCCTCTCGTACTACCAAATGGTTCTCATATAGGAGCTCTTTATTTACATGATGGACGATGAAAATGACATGACTGGGTGAAAGTTAAAAAGCTAATTCCATTTTAGAACATCAGAATTTTGAAGTGTTAAAAGTAGAATCCTTCTATCTGTTTATCCCATTACTTTCCGATTAAATTAAAAATTCAAAAGTTCCAAAAATGAACAGGCAAATTAGTGTATCTTTTTTTGTGAGTAGGTAGGAACCATTTCACATGCCGATATTAAAAGTTTTTGCAGATATACATAATTCACTTTTTGTATTGTTTCCAAATTAGATATGCTAATTGATTGTTTTAGCATAATTTATTCAAACAAAAGAGTTTTATAGAATTTTCCATGCGCAAGAAGAGTTTGAACTATTTCGTATTGAAAAAAGAAAGCCACTAAATCATTGGCAATGTCAATTATAAAACTTATCATCCAAGAACAACAACAACATCGTGCCATACAACTTAACAATGCAGATTCAGAATAAAACAAAAGAAATTCAACAAAAAATTGAATTGAAACAAAAAAAAGATGTAAAAATATCGTACACAACACAAGAAAGGGAAAACTTTATAGAGAAGACACAATGTCGACGACGGACGACGATTGTTTCCTCTGTTTCTAGCTGGTGAATATATCTATGAACAAAAAAATGAAGGTATTCGACGCTTTTCATTCACCATGTCGAGTTGGCTATCGGCGACAACCGCTCGGTCCGACCAGAGCACAGTGAAGTGCTTTGCAGATACAGAGAACCAGATTTTGTGCGTCGCGACACGTCAGTGATATGACACTAAGTGGAAATAACCATATTGCCCGACTCGGTAAGTTAGCGCGCTTATGAAATCGCTTAGCGTTGCGATACAGCTTTCTTCTAAAACAATTTAATTTGTCATTTTTTCATTTAAATCAAAAGCAGTATGCTGAACTGGTCCACTGTACCATGTCTAGTGTCGTGCCAAAAAGAAGAAAAACACATCCCAACCACCCTGGTGTGCATATCTACTCGATTCGTGTGTTGTTGGTCGACTTGGCTGTCGCTATCGCTACTACTTTTTTTTGCCATCTAATGGCTCTCACTTTATGTGCTTTGTCCAGAGAGGTAACAATTTAAAGGAGGTACAGTGCCCACTCCACTGACTATGGTTTTCGACGACGACCTAAAATCATATCAGTGCTATAGCAGTAGAAATAGCAGCAGCTGAGACGAACAAAAAAGTAAAAAACACAAAAAAATACAATTGCCCAAAAGGCGGTTGCCAATGAGTTAAATAAAATGTTAAAATCAAGAAAACTGTTAGTAAAAGCAGTTTTAGTCAATCACAATGAATATTTAACTTTTTGCTCGTATTTAAGGCCCAATTTACACCAGACGCACGCATCTTATGGAGTTTGACGGAACGAAAGGCAAAATAAGTCTTCTGTGTTGCGAAGAAACTTCTGTCGTTTTCCATTGATATTTTTTTGACGTTTCTTCTTCTACTTCCAATGGAAAGGGTTATGGTGTATGTTCAAAAACCAAATGAAATCAAAAACAATCAAGAAACGTGAAACCAAATTTAACAAAACGTTTTACTTTTATTCAAAAAGATCAAATCGATGTTGCCTTCATGCCAGAGAGAACTACAATGCCTGTTGCCTGAACAAGAAAATCAAACTTAAAAACTATCGAAGCCAAAGATAATGAAAGATGATGACATCGATAACTATCGATGATAACCAGCTGGGAGCGTTCGCGATGTCATCGTTTACTTCAGGATGTTTTTGCCTTTTCATGAATCTCAAACAATGTAAGTGTCATTCTTCGGACGATTCTGTTTTCAAAACGGAAGAGTTCTGCTCTTCTCAGAAGCATTCCGTCTGTCAAAGTCAGTCTAATGGAATGGTTTCAGAAGACTTAGGGACTCTTCCGAATGCTTCTGGACGTCCAATGGCAAACGACATTACCTTTTCCGAATATTTTAAGGCCCAATTCACGTCAGACGCACGCATCCTATGCAGTTTGACGGAACAAACGTCAAAATTGGTCTTCTGTGTTCATAGAAGCCCTTAAAACTTTATAAACTCCTAGTTAGAGAAAGGTTGAATACATGTACGTCAAAAAGAATCCAATGCCTAAATCCCATATAAACATGAACCAACCCAATAATGCTCAAGCCTTTGACAACATTTTCTAAATTGACATCTGCCACTTGAAGTTTACATTACCACATTGGCAACCATTGCGCTTTCTGTAAAACCGTTGCTACACATATAGATATTCACATTTCTTGAATTCTTGCTTTTTTTGTAGCTAACTGCTAACCCCTTGTTGTTCGCTTTGCCCCACTCCACAGTCCACACCACTTAGTCTACACTTTTAATTTGCTTTGTTTTGTCGTTCGCGTTATTTGTGTTTGCTGCTGCTGCTGTTGATTCCAATGACAAGAGATAAGATTTATAGATGCCAAATAAAATAAAATATAAAAAAAGTCACAAATTGAACGCCCAACGCAAGGGGGCAGCACTGTCGACCTTCTGAGTGTACTGCACGCGCGTTTTTCTTAAACGATGCGCGATGATGTCAAATATAACCGTGGCTATAGTTTCCTCTCCTATCACACTCTATAATTGTATTTAAAAATATACAAACAAATACATATACATATTTGTAACCAAGTATGTACAGACCTTAAACAAAAAAAAATATTCTGGTCGAGTTCATTACAAAGTGACTGATGGGAGATGGTGGAGGAGGCAAGGTATGTAGGTACTGCAGCGTCAGCGAGTAATAAATATTTTAATGTTTTGGTTAAATTCTAAAAATAAACAAACAAAAAGAAAACAACACACACATCATGCCTGACAACGATGCACTTCAACAGCCATGATTATATTGCAAATGGTTGTGCCTAGTTTCATTGTCGATAACGCAGTTTCTTGATTTTCCTCTCAAATGCTCGAAAAAAAAAACATTGAAGGGCAATTTTTTGTTTGTGAATTCATTAATGTTGATAGGATTACAATTTTTTCTTTGGAGAAATCCAATTGATCAAATAATTATTGTTGTTTGTTGTGTTCAAAAAAATTCAAAATTTAATTGACAAGACAGAGATAAGGTAGTGTGCTAGATATCGATTTTTTTGTTGTTTCTGCAGAGAAAACTTTTGTAGGTATCTATCTATTTCTGTTATCAAAAATGGCTTAATCTGCGGGCTAAGCAAACATTGGTCGTATGTACAAGTGCATGAACCCATACACACATAATGTCTGCGGGGCAGGTTCTTTTTCTCTTTATTGGAATTTTAAAGCGAACATCCATGAAAATCTGAATTCGACACGTATGGAAATTAACATAGAAACCAGTTATTTTGTTTTTTGTTTTTTTATTTATTGCTAATGATCGATGTTTTTTAACAATGCTTAATGGGTCTGTTTTGTTGTTTCTCTTTTTAATGTCTTTCTCCGTAAAAAGCGAATAGCTAGGGGTATATAGGTAGTTACATGTATGTATATGTATTGTAGTTATTCACCTTCTGAAAAGATAATTGGTGGATTTGAAGGTGGATACAGTTTAATCGTTTAAGTTGAACAACGCTTAAAACAAAAAAGTTGTTTTTTTTCCTCTTTGTCTTACTTTACAAGCTTATCGAGTCAAAAACGTGGATTCACTTTTTAAAAATACGCAGAAAGTCAATGGTTTGCGTGAGTAACCTTTTGGTGGACTTGATATTTCCCGACATTCTACCATTGGACCTGATTGACAGCAAACTCCAGTTCCATTGCCATCAAAAATGTCACTTCTGAAGTTCAGTAATCGAACTCACCTCTTGCTGTCAATAAAACCAACAGTCAGAATCAGAACTCAATTCATGCAATTCTAAAAATGTCAAAATAACATCACACACGAAAAAATGTAAAACAATTTGTTTTGACCTCAAAGAAAACATTTCATTTAGAAAAAACGATCTATTTTAGCAAGTCCTAATATCCTACAATCCAATTTAACTGTATTTTATGTCTATCACAAGTTTTTTTTAAAACATTCTCAAGCTGTTCAAACAATAATACACAAACAAATTGAAACAATTCTACCAAAGCTGCAGCCAAAATAAACACATAATCATCTGTCACTTTCTCCAAGAGCTCCAAGGTAAAATAACAAACAAGCTGTCAGTTACGAAAAGAAAAAAGAATACATAGCTACATAGGTACATCATATATGTATAGAAGAACCAGTTAAATCAATATTCCATCATTATTTTCCCTCTATAAAGAATTCAACAAAAGTAAAACGAAACACCTTCGGGTTTGTTTACATTTGCTTTTAACAGCAATTTAACTCAACAAAAATCTAAAATACAATTATCAAAAGAATTAGCAATTTTACGCGCATTTATTCATGAGAACCATTGTGAACTAATAAAAATAATTCTTCTGTCAAAAGTATGTTCACCTATTTCTTTTGATGAAATTGCTATTTTCGGTTGGTTGAAAAGAATTGAAAACAAATTTAGAACAAAAAGCAAAAGCTTAAGAACACATTAATTTTAAGGTATTAGCTGACATACACTCGTGTCTCGTGTGGTAGAATGCTGCTAGAGAAACAGCCGCCAACAATTTGTTGAATACTTCATTTAACCGAATCATCTGAAGAATTCTGGAAATTGGCCAAAAAACACTTTCGGAAGCATCAGACGTGAAGACACTTAGTAAGAAACAAAAAGATTCAATCAAATTCTTCTAATTGAATTTACAGTGAGAAAAATTTGAGAGGGTCTCCCATAACAATTCACAATGACTACTTAATCAGGTAATAAAGGTTTGCTCAGACACTTAACACGAACACAACTAGGTTTGTTTGGTTAATTTGTTTAGTGGTTGACATTCAATTGTCACAATTGAGTATCGATTGATATAAAAAAAATATCGATTGATTTTTATCAACACAGCAATGGGTGGCTATCGATATCAGCTATGTATTAAATTGTAACATTGCCAAAACTTATTATGCAGCAAAATAAATAATAAAATAACACAGTTGCTTGTGCGGTTTGGTCAGCGAGTGCAGTAAATGGGGGGAAAAATGCTGACGACTCGCCATGAACCCGGATGACATCATTTTTTTTTTCATTTTTTTGTGAAAGAACAAAGCAGGTTCCAATCACTCTAAAAATTGTTGTCTTTTTTTTATTGTCGTCGTAGTTGGTTGTTGTCTTGTTCTTCTTTTTCGTCTTATTCTCTGCTGATGTGCCGATGTGTGGTTTGAGTGTTTTTATAAATTATTAAAATTTAATTAATTCAATTTCGATTATAACCTTCGATAAGAGACCAAAAACTCATCAATTTATTTCATATCTATGTAAATGATGTTTTGGGCATTGGAATAACTGAAAAAGATACAAAACTAAGGAATGCAATAAATCTCGGAGTTAGGTGTGTGGGTAGACATAATACACTAGAAAACGATTAAATGTGAACAATGGGAATTGTTAAGACGCAATTTTTGTTTGTTATCAGGTTTCGACGAGTTTAAATTCTGAGAACTGCATAAAATATTACACAATTTAACATTGGTTGTTCAACAAATGCTTCTACTGTCAAAACGATTAAACAAATGTAATAGAAACGTTGATAGTGAAATTGCATGACACATCTTTATCAAGTGGTTAGAGTTACATGAATTGATTAAATGAGAAATTGTTCTCGAATCGGCTTTGCTGCAGCTCGTAAAACGGTGATAAGTAGCACTAGGTTTCCAAGACTAAAGATCTACTCAGAAACCTGGTGATCTCCGAATCGTCGAGCCAATGAAATCGAACATGTGCTAAACGGCGGAGGGCACGCATCCAACTTCTTGAACGTGCGTTCGAGGAGCAAATGTCGACTCTGATCACTTTCTGGGAGTGGCTAGGTATAGAGCTCGATTATTAAGTGACAAATAAACACGTGCGACCCAAAGAAAGAAGTTCAACACCAATTGCCTTAGCACGCCGGATAATATGCCAAAGGCTACAGTGAGCGCCTGAGTGAGCGACTCTCCGCCGCCGTCCTCCCAAAAACCACAGATGTCAACACTTTGTGGAACCAATATCGCAAAATAATTAAGAATATAGCCGAGACCACCATAGGTTACCAGCCACCCCCGAAAAAGAACCCGTGGTATGAATGAATGCGAATTGAAAAGAGAGACGGGAAATGCATGCTTGGAACCAATATTAATCCCACAAACGACACCTTAGTGGAAATCCGACGAAGAATTACCCTAGCGAACCGCTGCTACTTCGTTTTGGCAAAACAACTGGGTTCAAAAAAAAAACTCCTCACTCGAAAGACAAAGTGTCTGCTATACAAAACTTTGATTTTACTAGTCAGTGCTACTCTATACGGCACCGAGTGTTGGACGATAAGTAAAAAACGGGAATTGATTCTGGGCACTTTCGAAAGAAAAATTCTTCGACGAATTTTCGGTCCCATTTCCCATACGACGATGGTGAATGGAGAAGAAGGTTCAACTGCGAACTGTCCGAGTTGTACCAAGATGTGGATGTAGTCCAGAAAGCTCGGCCACATCGAGCGAATGGACAACAACGCTACAGCTAAGAAAGTCTTCCCACCGCAGCCCCCAGGTTCGAGATGACAAGAAAGACTGAACATACGGTACAAGGACCAAGTGACTGCGGATGCCAGAGCTCTTGGTTTTGGCGACTGGAGAGTGCATGCGAGGGACCGTTTCCGATGCATGGCTGCAGTATCTCAGGCTGAGATTCTTCATGGATTGAGAGCCGGTTAAGTAGGTTAGGTTAGGTTAGGTTGTATGGGCTGACAGTTGATTTTGTTACCATCACACTTAGATCAATGTAGATCCCTTGTGATACCCTGAAGTATTGCAACTTCTGAAAAAGTAATTTAACCTATGAATTCTATGGTTGGTCGAGCAATTTGTCAAGTCCACCGACAAAGTTCAGTAGGCGAGAGCGCGGTTAAGTAAGTAATTATAGAATTATTAAGGGTTTGATTAAATCTGGACCATGAACCAAAATGAGGAATCAGAATTCTTACGTAGGTACTTAGCCATTACTAATGTCAGAACAGCTTTTCTGTGTGGATTAACGCAACCAGAAAATGTATGTTAACCCTCGAATTTTCCAACCCTACTAAAATGCGTATTCTGTCAGTTGACAGAAGGAGAAAAAGTGTGTGTCAGATTATCATTAAACAAACTTGAAAGCTTAATGTCACACTGACAGAAGTGAAATATGTTCGAGCGAGAAAACAAAGTTTGACACTTTTGGGGGTAAAAGTTTACCCCAGACTAAATCTTAGCTCTTCTCATCCCCTTTGTACTAAGTCATAAAATATCAGACGATTTATTTGGCTGCATTCCCCTTAATGAATCACTTACTTGTTCGCAAACATGAAAAGATGTATATACGTACATTATGTGCCTATGTAACAACATGTTCGTAGAACATTGCCTAATGCTTGTTCCTATCTGCATTTATTTCATAAAAATGGACTTTTAATGCTTTAAAAAGTACCCCAGGAGGTAGAATGCAAAAAGGGGGATCGTGTTGAAATGTTTATTATGCCTTATCCCAGCAGGTGAGCCATGTTCAGCGAGTTTTAAGATAAACTATTAAATTAGAAAAAACCTCATAACCAAGAAGCAAGCTATTGTGTCCAACTCAAGTGTTTTATTTTATCAAAATAAACTCCAATAAACCCAATGCAACATGATGAAATCATATTAAACACAAAGAATCAGTTAAAGCGCGTCGACATCGTCGAACGTCGTCATGCAAACAGATGTACAGACGGTAACCGAACTACTTATACCATGATACCTTGTCATAGTGGTAGCCCCCAGCCCGAACCCTTGGCTCCGCCGATATTGAAACCATCAGCACCTTATGTCGTCTTTTCAAGAGAAGTAAAATTAATTAGCAGAAAAACAATTTAATCTAAGTCCACGACGAATATTGTTGCTTGGCCTGTTTCCCTCTTAACTAGGTACCTATATCTACCTATCTGTATATCTTCTTGATTCAGTTTTTCACAATTTTTTTTGTATCTGTTTTGTTTTAATTCTTGTGTCACTATAAACTTAAGGTAATTTATATCTATTTGCTTCTCTCCACTACCTCTCTTTCGCTTGCTCTATCTCTGTCTTTCGATTTAACTCCCTCCATCTAATGGCTCTATGGGTATAGTAGCTGGCTGCTGTTAGAAAGATACATAAATTGTTTATATACAAGAGAGTAACAGGCACACACGGAGCTACATAAAATATAAATAATAAATAAATAAATAAATGATAATTTATGTGATACGTGTAGTGAGTGCGCTGTGTACCTATGTGGCAGTTTTTTTTCTTGTTTTACTTCAATTCCAAAATCACTTGATGATAAACAAAATGAAGACAAAATAGAAGAGAAGAGAATGTAAAGGGGATGGCAATGGCAGCAGAAGGCGTCTGAGCAAAAACAAGATTGCCATGGACAACAATGATCATCGTGTCTCAATAGGGTGTCCCAAGCTCAAGTACGCTAATTTGCCTGTTTGTAATACGAGCTGTCAAAAACCGACAAAATTATTGAAATGAACTGTCATTATAAGAACTTGATAAAGAAAGCAACCACAAACCATTAAAGGCATATATCTAAATGAAAACATAGCTGTTTCGTCAGTCATTCGGCATTCTGCCAAAAACAAAAGAATGTGCAAGTTTATTGACGTAAGTTCGAAAACAAAATGGTCGTGAGATGTTATGGAAAAATTTGTGTTACTTATGTCGTTTGAAACCAAAAACAATCAAGAAACGTGAATCCAAATTTAACAAAACGTTTTACTTTTATTCAAACAGATCAGATCGATGTTGACTTGATGCCAGAGAGAACTACAAGAAAATCAAACTATCAAAAACTATCGAAGCCAAAGATAATGAAATATGATAACATCAGTTATCGATAACTATCGATAAATCAGCTGGGAGCGTTCGCGATGTCATCGTTTACTTCAGGATCTGTTTGCCTTTTCATGAATCTCAAACAATGTAGGTGTCATTCTTCGGACGATTCTGTTTTCAAAACGGAAGAGTTCTGCTCTTCTCAGAAGCATTCCGTCTGTCAAAGTCAGTCCAATGGAATGGTTTCAGAAGACTTCTGGACTCTTCCGAATGTTTCTGGACGACCAGTGGAAAATGACATTAGCATTCAGGTCAAAACGTCATTATTTTTAATAAAAATATTCAAAGGTGATTAATACAATTCTGTCAAAAATCCTTTCAAAGATAACAGCGGTGTGTTACCCTTGGCGTCAAAAGTGAGAATTAATTTTACAGAGCTTTCTATGTACATATGTTAGCTGATAAGATTGAACACACTGAAACAGATGTCTAGATTCAAAGGAAAACATGATTCAGTTCATATAAACTTGAAACTGATAAAGTAGTTCGATGTCGCGGTTGTTTAGTACGAAGATTCTTTATACATAAGAACAAACGATTAGTTTCATAACCCACATGATTATTTTATTCTCGGTGACGTTTTAAACTCCAGATTCTCTTTGATCGTGAAGATTATTTCATTTATTTTGTATACACCCTATCAGACACGAACGCATACATAAATACTAATGTGCCGCGATCAAGACCGACCGACATAATAATATACAGTTTATAACTCTGTATGTATTTAGTGTAGAAGAGAAATTAACTGCTTGGCAGCAAGTTTTTTTTCTTAAACAGCAATAATTGATAGAATGCTATTTGATTCCGTTCCATAAATGCGTTCGTTTTTTTCCGCAATTAGGTTAAGAAAAGCAACCCATCCACATCATCTTCATCTTCTCTAGATTTCACCTAAACGCCAAGTTACATTCCTTCGTGGTCGTTTTTTTGATGCGCAAATTTTCAAGTTAATCGAAATCTTAATCAAAATGCAATTATATTGAAATTTATAAATAACACACATTTACTCCAAATGTCCATGAGTTTCATCTACTCAAGTAAAAGCATGTCTATAGATAGAATAGGTACAAACACAAAATGATTGTTATTAACAGTCGTTTTAATAATATGTGTAAAAAATCGTTTGCCCTTAATTAGTTTACTACGATGAAAACAACTTTGTCAACTGCACTTGAGTTTTTTGTTTTGTGTTCTGCCTTTTTTTCTACGGTACAAGCATTATCTGAAATAATGCTTATCAACGCAATTTCATCGAAACACTCGGAGCAGTGGACAAAATTCAGTCTTTTTATTGTTGTTGTTTCTTTTCTTTTGTTGCTGCTTCCATTTGCTTGGGAATCGGTGGTGTAGTTGTATAAAGTGTCTGACAGGCCCGATCGGGTTTAACGAACTTTTAATGCTTGGTAAATGGTGGCGCAGTTTAGAAAAATGGTTAGAGGGCTGGTTAGTAACGTTTAGTTTAAGTTTGTCAACGGAAATGAAATAAGGCAAAGGGCGCGTTCAAAGAGTAAATATTTTTACTTGGAATGCGACACCAGTGTGAACAAACTGATCTGTCAAAATATCTAATATGAATCAGTTCACACAGCACGACAGAACGCACTCGATGTAGTATTTTGAAGTAAGACTTGCCCATCGTATTCAGCAAGAATATGTTGTTAACTGTCCACGGACAAATGTCAAAAAGAAATTAAAATTTGCGAACGCAACCTTCGATCTCGGTCTGACATTGAAGGAGGACGGAAAAGAGTTGAATAGACACGAAAAAGAGTCCGATGCATATTTCTTGTGTGACAGGGTCAATTACATTTGAGGTGCCAAATAAATGTAAATTCTAGTGTCCGACCGAAGCACAGTGTGCAATTTTCGCAATCTAGCGGAACTTTAATGTAAAAAAAATTTCTTTCAAATGCAAAAAAATTGGTATCATATGAAAGGTAAAACATCCGGCCATCAAATGGCAAAAACAAAAACAGAAAAATAATTGTATTTACCGTTCAACAGGATCACAAACATTAGCTTGTTGCAAGTGAAAAAAAAAATTAAATCTCATTGCTTTTCTTGTGTCAAGTTTGTAACAGCGTGGTCAAGTGTAATGATAGTTGTCCATATTCAATTTATTTTATTTATTTTTGGTGGTATTTAAGAACTTCTCAGCGTAAGTTATTTTTTTTTACACTAACAAATAAAAAAATAAAAAATCGTTTGTTTGAAGACCTTAACAGTGTTGATTTTTATTTTGTTCTGAAACTTTGTGAAGTGTTTTAAAAATGTATCCACGTGTATCCATCGTGCTTTTGGGCTTAAAATCTCCGTTTGTATATTCTGTGTTAGAATTCATTTACTTTTCTTGCCCTTTTTTTGCCCACCCAAACAAAATTTTTTTTTTAAGAGACCTATATTTTCGTAGTTGCTCGTAGCTTAGTGGGTAAGTGCGTTGGCTGCTAAGCAGAACGTCGTTGGTTCGAGTCCTACTCAGGCCAAATTTTTCTTTCATCTTTCACGAGCACTGCCTCTTGCGAAGACCTGACAAATCATCCAAGAGTATCAATCTGTCAAGAAAAGGTGCTTCTCAACTCTGCCGTTCGGAATCGGCGTTAAATTGTAGGTCCCCTCAATTCTTCACACGCACTCAGAGAATTGTTGATGAGAGTAAGTCACTTAGGCCTTGGTTCTTCAAGAGCTGTCGCGCCACTCTATTTATTTTTATATTTTCGTGTTATTTTTTTTATTTTTTTCTTGAATTACTCAAAAACTATTCATCATACAAACATGAAAACAAAATTTTTGCATCATAATTACATTATAGAACATGCGTACCAAATTTCATTACAATCGGCTTAGCAGTATCTAAAAAATCGTTTTTGAAAGATGAACGCACAAAAAACGAAGTGATCTTATTAGGGTTTCGTTTTCATCTCAGTGTAAATATTCGAAGTTCTCCTATTTGAATAATTTTGTGATTTATTTTTATTTTTATTGTACTCTATACATATGGAACTATTTTTAATTTTTTGTTTCAAAATGCCAGGCCCAGTCGTTTCAGAGATGAGGGGGGGGGGGGGGAGGGGTGTTGAATACCCTATTTTTGACTTTGCATATTTTTCAATATTTTCAAGTAAGCTTCTAAATCTCAAAAAACAACATATTATTCCATAATCTAACAGTTTTATATCAATAACACTCCAATTAAACACTCAACGAATAAAGTTCCGCTAGATTGCGAAAATTGCACACTGTGCGAAGCTTCAGCTTTGGCTTCGGTCGAATTCATCAAAAAAAAAAAACTACATTCGAGAATCGTAGTAGGCGCCCAAAAAACAAATCAATTTTTAAATTTTTGGACACACAAGACACAAGTTTGTGTTTATTAGTGTAACATCATAGTAGGCGCAGAAAAAATTTCCATTTTTGAATTCTTTAAATTGCCTGACGCTGATACATTTTGTCACATCGTTTGTACTTTTATTTTATTCGAAATGAGAATTCTTCGCTTTATTAAACCTTCGGCTTCGGCTTCGGCGGAAAATCAACCTTCGGTGGGACACTAGTAAATTCTTTTAAGAAAGGCCCCACATTCTTACTAACATAATCCAGCACTGTTTTGAATTTTATCAGAATGTCTACATATATTATTAAACATACCTTCCCACTCCCTCCAATCACCTTATTCATGCATACACATATATGTATAAATAGTATGTGCTTTACTGCGCTTCTGCTAGTATGTGTGTTTACATAATGCACTTGATTGTATCTCTGAGATGATAGCTTGCCATAATAATGTCGAAAAAAATATATTCAATCGTGTCAAGGGTATTTAATAAATTTGTTGTTCATTATCTGAAACTGCTGACCAAATGAATGCATTAATAAAGAATATCTTCAAATCGAGACTATAAACTGTCAAACAAAGCATGTACCCATAATTCACAATAGCTCTCTCCAATTGAACTGAATTTATTGTGCATTTTACAAACTACCTTACCTCGATTTCATTTTAAAGTCTGACAAACAAACATACCTATGTACCGTAAGAAATAAGAAAAGAAAAAAAATAGCAACACTCCCCATCGTGGTGAGTCTATTACATCATGTCATTGTTTATTTGAAATCAATTTCTTTCTGGTGTTTGTTGTTGTTGTTGGTTTATTGTTTTGTTGGATTCATTTTGCAGACTGTACCTCTGTCTCTATAGACCAGGCCAAGCAAAAGAGTGCGTGTAGTAAGTATATTTATAGAGTAACACCAGTTGTTCTAGACTTTTCGTTATCTTTTTTGTGAGAGCAATAAAAAATAAAAAGGCAATTATTGTGTAGCACTGTTTGTTTGTTTTGCCTTTTTTCGTATTTTTATTTCTGAGAGTTTATTATTGAACCTAGTTAAAATAATTGTCATGGAAATTATTTATTTATGCAAAATTTGAATAACTTTGCTCAAGAGATTAATTGTTACCCAATGAAATTTAGTCATACCAACTAGAAATACTTTTTCCTTTATTCTATTTTTGGAAGAAAACGTTCAAAAGAGAAACACAAATAAATGTATGTACTTCAGATTCAGACAAAAGGTCATTGTTTTTTTTCCTTCGCGGTTAATTGGAAATCTTATGATTGGAGGCAAATTAAATGGCTAACAATTTCGTTTTATTTTTTTTAATGAAATGTGACATGAAGATAAATATACACAACTGTCTTTTTTGACGTTTCGCAAGAAAAAAAAGTACACGATTTAAATTTGAATGAAAGTGACGTTTCTTAAAGGAATTGTTACGAAAGTAATGTCAAACAGTAGGAATGAATTGCTAGGTTGACAATTGTTGAATGAATCATGTTGACATTTGAGTAACCAATGACCCTTAATCAGGGAAGTGGAGTTTCTGAACGCTGAACAAAGTTCATTTGATGAAATGACGTTTAAGGTCGGAGTGAGAAATAGTTGTACTTTCAACTGTTTTTGTGGGCATAGTTCTGTTCGTTTACTTAGTTCCGTTTCCGTGAAAAATTCAAGTTCAATATTCATAAGAGATATTTGATAGGCAAAGTTCGGATTCATTGACATTCAAATGTCGACGAAATATTTTATGAGCAGACATCAAATAACTTTTCATCATATTTTAACATCAAAGATGAGTACCCACCTATACTCTCATTAACTTGCAGTAAACGAAACCGGAAAACAAAATGTAAAAAAATAAAAAGCAATTAAAAAAAAAAGTACGAACAGAAAAAAAATCTCGCATTTACCTAACAGAGCATAGCAAACAACAGAAAAACGCAAAAATAAAACCAAACCAAAGAAGAAAAATATTTACAAAGGCGATAAAAAATATACCAATTTTTTTTTTTTTTATTGAGAAAAAGTGCTGCCAGATGAACCGAGATATGTAAATTTGTTTGTTGCTTTACACATCGTTGCCGGTGGCCTAGATTAATTACAAATTGCAAAAGTATTTTAAATTATAACGAGTTGTTTTGTTGTTGTTGTTGTTGTATGTATAAATATGGACTTGGCAGGTTTTTAATTTTGTTTTCTCTTCTTCTTTTTCTCTTTTTCAATTTTTCCATCAGTATAAGGAAGTAGGGTGATGAAAAATGCTAACATAACTTTTGTTGATGCAATCGACAAAAACAAAAATGTGTTCGTTTCGATAAATAAATAAAAACAAACATTTTTGTGGATCGAAATAAGAAACGAACAAAAAAATCCAAATTGAATTAATCTTGTTGTTAAAAAGCTAAAAATATAATCATTAATACAATGACCTTATTTTTTTTCGTTTGAAGCAATTTATGTGTGGAGCAAATAACGAACTAAATTCCTAAGCACTTCAAAGGGAAGAATCCAACTTTTAATAATAAGCTGTCAAGCGATGTCAAGAAAATATTGTGTTCAAGGTGAAGTGCTGCATTCAGCGACGCATGAACACTACCTGCATGTTGGGAATATAGTTTTTTTTCTATAAGTAATGAAAACGTCACGCTTGGCCTGTCTCGTTATTTGCAATTAGTTGCTCCAGATTGAGTGCATTTTCAAAATTACAAACCAACTATTGACATTTGAACGGAAATACATAATATATCCCTTTTTCCTAACTAATAACTTTTAATTGCTTGTTGTTTTTGTTTTATGAGAGAAAGTTTGTTCACCCACTTTACTTTGCTTGTCTTGCAGTTGCAATGTCAACAAATACATATTTAACATTTTATTTGTAGTTTTGTTAATGTTTATTAGTGTATGATTCTAAAAAACAAAATGTTGAACTTTTCGTTTGACTGAGAAATTGACGATATTATCCACAACTTTCAAAACTATTTGTGCTTATTTTTAATAATCTGCTATAAGAGCGCACATTTCAAATTAGAAATTCATTCCGCAATAATATTTTATTTTTGTTTGGATTTTGGAATGGAAAAAAGATGAACCGTGTCAAGCAAGTCAAACACACAATGACAGTTACAGTTAACAGCATTTTGGTACTTCAAAGTAAAATGACGAACAATGTTCTTGGATTAGAAATGAAGTGAATCTGATGTGTTAACCAAACAGAGTAATTTTCTGTCAGATCCTGTACGCAAGAAATTGTTGAACTGTCAGAACGGTCGATGATTAGAAAAGACCAACTGTTGAAGAACTGGGAACTGTTCGGCGACGTACGACGACTTCATTGCTTCAGCTAAATCAAGCGGATGGAAAACAATTCTCCAATCCAGAATCGAGCCTACCAATGAAACCAATTCTCAACTATAAGCACCAAGGAATTATTCTCTCACAGTAGATCCCTTGATACCTTATAGAGACCCAAAAAACTGACTGGAACAAATTCGGTTGCAGTCAAATCTAAATTAAAAACAGCTCCTTGACTTGAACTTAGTTCTGTGGCAGAACTAAAACTCTGCAGTCATCCAGTCGACATCTTCGAAAAGGCAATAGGCAAAGCTTACAAAGCTTCTTGCCCCATTAGATTTAGTAAGAAAACACTGCCACCCTATAGTGGAATGAGGAACACTCGAATCTCAAACAGATTGCGAGAACTTCTTTCAATGGTTGCTACGCTAGCAAACAATGGCTGCCATATAAAGTGTCTTCAGAAGTACAAAAAAGCTATCTTCTTAGCTAAAAAAGAATCGTGATCGTGACTACATTAAGGAATCGTTCTTTGTAAAATCCTTTGTAAAAGACCACTCCTGCTATTAATTACTGAAGAAAAAAGATAAACTCTACAGAAATCCTGGAAGTCTTTATGACAACCCACTTTCCGGACTACAAAGAATGCATCGCGGAACTACAACTCTCTAGGAGTCCTCAGATAGCAAACCCCGATAACATTAAAGCTTTAGTAACCCAAGAAAAGATTTCATGGGCTATTAATAGTTTTCAACATTTCAAATCTCCAGGACCCGACAGTTTCTTTCCAGTCATGCTACAAAATTTACAAGGTGCAACAATTCCATGGCTAAGAGTCCTGCTTATCTCTCTGACTTACATACCTGAATCCTGGAGGAAAATAGGCAGAAGAAGCGATGAAACCTCGAACGACTTCAGGGCCATTAGTCTCTCTTCCTTTGTGCTCAAAACAATGGAAAGACTTTTGGACGAATACATCAGATCTACTCTTGAAAACAATCCCGTATCCTGGTCTTAATACGCCTATCTAAAAAAGCAAATCCACTGTAGTGCGGTACACGAAGTAGTACGTACGGTGGAGAGATCTTTTGAATATAAAGAATACACCCTCGCCACCTTTCATGACGTAGAAGGAGCTTTCAGTATCTGCTCACGGAAGCTATCAAGGAATCACTGTCCAATTCAGTAATTGAAGATCATATTACTAACTGGATTGTGTTCATGCTCCGCACCAGTAATTCAAAGTACGATGGGTAGCAGTCAACTCACTAGATTTGCCGAAAGAAGAACACCCCGAGGTGGGGTTCTATCTCTTCTTCTATGGTTACTATAGTCTTAAATGAAATCCAAAGCAATCTTAATAGTGGAGTAAAGGAAGAAGCGTATGCAGATGATCTAGTACTGATGGCCTCAGGAATTTGTCCAAAAATTCTCAGTGAAAACATGGAAAAAGCTCTTAAAATGGGCCACAAGACTTGAAGTTGACGAAAACAAGACTGAACTGATGCTGTTCACTGCCAGAACTAAAATACCCTACTTTCCGCTTCCGAGATTAAATGTACAATCATTTACTCTTTCCAACACAGCTAAATACCTAGGAGCTAGAAATAATCCTAGCTCACAAACTGATTTGGAAAAGTAACATAGAAGGAAGAGTAAAAAAAGCTAGCCTTGCTTTCTGCTCTTGAAATAAAACGTTTGGTCAAAGGCCCAACATGATTTACACGGTCATAGTTCACCCGTTTGTGACATATGGATCAATTGTTTGGTGGCCAGCCCTGGACTAAAAATACAATATTGAAAAGTTAAAAAGAGTACAAGGAACTGCCTGCATTGGAACTACGGGAGCAATAAGATCTTGCACCAATGATGCACTTACGGTCATTCTGAATCTCTTACCCAGATCTTCAAAAATTTTTAGCTGAGGAAGTAAGGACTTCTTTGGGAATCTTGAAAACAGATATTCAAACCCACTTTCTCAAGAAATCCAAATAAGATGGAAAAATCTCACCAACTGCATTATTTCAAGGCAGATATGGCCCACTTTCGATCATAAACGCACCAAGGAACTTCTGTACAGGCCTAGGTCAGACATTAGTAGAATAGTTGCCATTTGTACAGGCCACTGGCCAATCGGACAACATGTCATAAGACTTGGTATTCCCTATAACGAGTTTTGCCAATTGGATTTATCTCCACTATGCACCTAACAGTGTAGTTTTTACTAATTATTCTTTTCAGGTACTCTCGGGTATTTGGTATCAAAACGGAGCAATCAAGTGCTAATTATTGTGTTCCGTATCTGCCATGGACAGCCATTTCTACCTACCTACCTACATTGATGCGAAATTGATTGGTTTTCAGGCGATTACGAGGGACCAAGAGTACAACTGTAGTGTCTTAGAATGAGATCCTACATAAGAAGCTGAAATGCACAAGAACATGATTTTTTAAGAAATCTGCAAGAATTCTCCAGTTTGAAAGTGACCAAACAGATCTACGGTCAAAATTAACAAACACAACAGTTGAATAGATGAGGTAGGTATGTTTGGTTACTTGATATATTGAAGTCCCAACACTAAATCTAAAAAACGAAGCAAATTAATTAAGGGATTCATAATTTCGTTATTCAATAAGAAAAAAAAAACAACTCTTTCAATATTCTGATGTAACTCCTTCAAATCTCCTGAGTAAATATCAAAACCAATTTTTGCAAACGGAACTATTATAAGAATGATATTAACAACTCGAAGGGACGCAGTAAAAGTATGGAATGGACATTCATGTGCTCCAAAGCACAAAAGTATGAGCAAGAACATCTATAGAAGATCTAATTTTTTTTTCCTCCCTTGTCTCCTTTTCATTTTATTTCAATTTCTTTTTTTTACATCTTCTTTTCCTTTGAAATTTAATAACATGAACTCTCTCGCTTTATATCAGAATCAGAATCAGAAACTGTTTAGCTCAACTTGTGTGTGTATCGATTTTTGTTGTTAAAGGAAGTTCATGTTTGGCACGAGAAATCGATAGAAGTGAAGAACGCACATGCGGAGCGGAAGGATGTTATAAGTAGAGTTTTGCAAAGTTGTGTTTTATTTTCTCTCATTTGTTTCTTTTTATTTGCAGGATTGCATATTGGATTTTTTTAGTTTTTTTAGTTCTTGATGTACTTTTTTATGTAACCTGGTCACAGGTCTTGAATTTGATATCTGAAAGTTTGTTTGTGTATCTTTTTCCCTCATTGGTGTATGTGGAAGGGAAGTTTGAACAGTTTTTGATCTAGGCCAAGAGACACGTTTTCTTGCGGCTAGCTACCTACACAGGTTTCAGGATTTTCTTGAATGCAAAATTCGAAGGAAGAACTTAATAATTCCAATGATTATGTCTTTTTGCAACCCTTAAATATTAGTCTTTCTGATTTTAATATTCATGTGGGCTTTCATTGCCAACCAAATAAAGAGAAGCAAGAATTTTTCAAAGGAGAATTCTGTTACTTCGGAAGCACACTTGAAAAAAATCAGTAGTGTCCGACCTTCGGCTTCGGTCGAATTCGGCCAAATTTTTGGCTTCCGTATATACACTACCGGTCAAAAGTTTGAGACCACCTTCAAAGGGTTGCTTTATTTTTACCTGACGCTTGAGTTTATGAATGAAAATAGGATTTTTTACCTGCATTGATAACCTATACCATTCATAAAAGGTACAAGTGAAAAAACCCCAGATATTTAACATTTCCTGTAAATTATAAGGAATTTTGTGAAAAAAGGTAAAAAAAAAAACCAATTTTGGTTTTTTGACTTCTGTTTGGATTTCCCGTAGTTTTTAATTTTTATGACTTTTTTACATTCAATTTGGCATTTTTGTATGACTTGGGTAATGTTAAAGGGTAAAAAAATGTAAAATGTGAATACCTGCATATTCAGGATTTTGTATATAATGCTCGGTTTGATCTAATTTAATTTTATTTGAGACCGTGATCTTCTTCAGTAAACAAAGTGCGCATCATGGGGAAAGTAAAGGAATTAACTACTGAAACTCGATCTGCGATTATGATTTATGACCCTTATTGAAGAAGGCAATTCGCAAAGAAAAATCGCCACAAAACTGAAGATATCCAAAGGAGCAGTTCACTGGACCATACAGCGTTACTCTAGTACCGGCAGTTTAAAGGATAAACCGAGGTCAGGACGACCTAGAGTTACGACGAAAACCAAAGATCTGCATATCATCACCATAAGCAAGCGTTCTAGGAAGAAAACAGCACCAGAAATACGCGCCGAAATCAATGAAATGCGGGAAGAACCACTATCTGTATCAACGGTACAACGAAGGTTAAGGCATGCTGGACTTTTTGGGCGCGTTGCAGTACGGAAACCCCTTCTACGACCCCAAAACAAGATCAAACGGTTGGAATGGGCCAAAACCCATCAGGATTGGACAGATGAAGACTTCAACAGAGTCTTATGGAGCGATGAGTCCAAGTTTGAGGTGTTTGGCTCAAACCGCGGAGTGAACGTCAGGCACAGCGCTGAACATAAGATGCTACCAGACTGTATGGTCCCAACTGTAAGGCATGGAGGCGGTTCAGTAATGGTGTGGGTGTGGGGATGTTTCTCCTTCGATTAAGTGGGAGATCTGACACGAGTGATCGGAAGAATGGATAAAGAAGTCTATAAAACGATATTGGGAGACCACGTTTTGATATCTGGATTCCGATTAATCGGTGAAGGTTTTGTATTCCAGCAAAGCAAGACAATGACCCGAAACACGCTTCAAAACTTTGCCGGGAATACCTGAAACAAAAAGAAGACGAGGAAATTCTAAAAGTAATGGTATAGTCACCGCAGTCTCCAGATATTAAAACCAATTGAGCTCTTATGGGAAGAGCTTGACAGAAATGTCTGGAATCACCACATAACATCGGAATCTGCTCTTTGGGAAACTCTACAAAATTGCTGGAACAATATCCCACAAGAAAAAATACAAAAACCTCAAATTTCAGAGGTGGTCTCAAACTTTTGACCGGTAGTGTAGTAGGCCGAAGTTTTGGACGAAGTCGAAGAATATATTTTTTAATATCGAGCATCATAGTAGGCGCGGAAAAAATATCCATTTTTGAATTCTTAATTTTATTCGAAATGAGTATTCTTCGCTTTATTAAACCTTCGGCTTCGGCTTCGGCGGAAAATCGACCTTCGATTGGACACTAAAAATAAGCAACTAAATGTGTTAGGTCTAATATTTCGCAACATTCAAACCTTCAATTCAAGATATTTCGAGCGAGTTTCCTAGCTTGTTTATTTAATACAAGAAATTTGTTTTGTTTACACAGCCTACTTATGTCTTTCACAATAAACACAAAAAGAAATAAATTTCATATCACCTTTCAAAACTTATTGAGTCAATTTGCTTGCTAAACCTTATTTAAGTTTTCGGCTTGGTTATAAAAATGTTACACCCTTTCGACACAATTCTCGGGAAAAGACGCTCAGAAGTAGGTAGCCTAAGTTTTGTGTGTCATTTTGTTATCTTTGCAGGGAGAGAAAGAAAAAAAAAACACTTTTATCTTTATAGCTTTGTTTTTATAGCTTTGCGACTCTTATTTTATTTTACAAGCTAGCTAGGTACCTAGGTAACATATTTGGTGAGAAAATTGTAGGATATTTAGATTTTCACCTGTTTTATTATTAAATACGGGCCAAGCCAACGGGCGGGTGGTGTTATCATCATTTACATGAGATTTATGTACAAATGCATTTGCATGTATGGGTTTTAAACACACACCCACACCATAATCTTTAGTAATTAACAAAATCAATGACATAAAAGGAAATATAACACAAACTGTAACAACAATAATAACTATGGTGCACAAAACTTGTGCGCGGTACCGAGAACTAATCGGCAATTTCCAATGCAGATTCTCTCTCGCTCTCGTATATCCCCAAAATTTTAAGCCACAAAACCAGGAACCAGAACTATAGCCCCCCCCTCCCCTCCCCAGCAAAAAACAGCCCAGACCCACCCAGACCTAGAGCGTATAGAGTCCCAGATCCCAGCCACTATAACGTCGTCGGTCGTCGTCTTCTCATCTCATCGCAGCAATAATACTCTGGAGTACCTACATCACATGTACATAAAACGCAATACAGTATAGAAACATACAAAACAAACGGCCGCCAATATATTAACAAACGAGTTTCTCTCTGGATTGGGGATGTGGAGATGGGCCCAGTGTAAGGGGTGAGCTTTGTTGGGGGTTGATGTGGCTGTGTGTTGCCTGATGCTGGTAGGTAGGTTGGTTTTGTAGGTATAGTTGCTTGCGCTGCTCTCGATGATGGTGGCTCTGAATTCGGTTTAAATTGGTTTGGGTTGCGAAAGGAGACACAAAAGCCACCGTTCGTTCGTTTCGTCGCTACACCCCCACTTTAAAATTCAAAGAAAACACATGACCGGTTTATGACGTTTGTTTGCTGTGTAGGCGTTTTTTTTTTTTTGAAATTAGCTCCCTAAATGTCAAAGCCCATCTGAATGACAGTTGGAACACTGACTTCACATCGACCTTGCATTAAACAAAACAAAAAACAAAATGGCCAATGGTAGTTTTCTTGTAGTTCTGTTTGGCCAACTGTCAAAGACAATGTTCATGACAGCTCATCAAATTGAGATTTTGTTTAGTGTGTGACTGTGTGACAGGAGTTTCAAACGATTTAGTTCTTTTTGAAATTTAAAATGATGGTGGCGCCCAGCCTTGAGCTTGAAAATTAAATACCCCCTGAAAGTTCACAAAAGCGAGACTGTCCGTCATCGGCAGCGACATACAGCCGTTCGTCGCTACACCCCCACTTTAAAATTCAAAGAAAACACATGACCGGTTTATGACGTTTGTTTACTGTGTACGCGTTTTTTTTTTTTTAATTAGCTCCCTAAATGTCAAACCCCATCTGAATGACAGTTCGAACACTGACTTCACATTGACCTTGCATTAAACAAAACAAAAAACAAAATGGCGAATGGTAGATTTTTTGTAGTTCTGTTTGGTCAACTTTCAAAGACAATGTTTATGACAGCTCATCAAACTGAGATTTTTATAGTGTGACAGGAGCTTCAAATGAATTAAAATGATGGTGGCGCCCAGCCTTGAGCTTGAAAATTAAATTCCCCCCTGAAAGTTCACAAAAGCGAGACTGTCCGTCGTCGTCGGCAGCGACATACAGCCGCCAACATTAACGACAACACGACGAAGGACGCGACGTGGCATACTGTAGAACGGAATCAGTTAAAGCAAAATATATGTTTATGAAGTACGTGTGTTGTATAGTCGTCAGTTGAACAGCGCTAGGTTAGGCTAGGTATACTCACGTACATACATATTGATATTTATGTATAGCTCTACTTGTAAGTACACGTACGCCTTGGTTGAACCAGAAGAGAAACATCCAGCAATAGCAATATACAGCAATATAGCAGAAGGCAGAAGCGTGGGTACACAAAAGAAAAGAAATCATGTGGAAGGGGTGAATTTCCGCTGCCGCGCTCGCCATACTCTCCAGAGAGATAACATGATATGGTAATGCAGGGTGGCAACTTGGGGTGGCGATGTGGCGATGATGATGACGAAGATATGGGTAAGAGTATACTCTACATTTGCAAGAGGAATGAGGTATGGGGTTGCCATCCTCTCTACACTATGGGAGCTGAAAAATTCCTGCCGCTCCTGGTGGTAGTGGTGGTGGCAATGGTGGTGGACAAATGAGTTGAGCGATGGGGATGCTTGTGTCTTTTGAACACAACACAAAAAAAAAGAAAACACAATTTTTTCTTTGCCTCTTTTTTTCTATGGATGGAATATTTCACTGTTTGGTTGTTGTTTGGATTTCAATTGGGAGATTGGGGTGTTTTATAATTTTTTTTCTGCTTTCTTCGTTTAGCCTTCTTTCAACATCATCTTTTCTATTTGGGCGCTATAGGGTTGGTTTTTGTTAAAAATCTTTAAGCCACTGAGGCAAGTAATGGATAGCGGAGAAAATTCTAGCAAAACTCACCAAGCGCATGGATGTTTGTCAGTGTGGGTTGGGTATGGATTGTGTTTTGGACTATCGGAGCCTCGAAAACCATACACGAGTACATGCGAGTGTGGAAATTATGTAATCATCAAGAGTATGAGTGGTGTGACGCGGCTAAATTATACAAACCCTACCCGACCGACCGACCGCTGTTGTTGTTGGGAAATCTATTCATGATTATTTTAATTTGCTCGAGAGGTGACATGTTTTTTCTTGTTTTCTTCTTATGTATTTATAAAAAAAATATGTCAGATAAGAAGACGTTGGGATTTTGTTGTTATTTTAATTGGAACTGCCTGGAGCGCACAAGTAAGTTGTTTTTGTTTTTTTTTCAGATAGTATCGTGAGAAAATGTAATTGTTTTTCGTCCAATCAATCAAATCTGTCAGAAAAGTGGACAAGCATTTTTAATTCAACACATAAGCCTGTTGGCGCAGTTATGTAAACTGCAGACATTGTTTCTAGGAAATTGGGATTCCTTTTGTTCTTTTAAATGTTTAGAAACATGGAATCACCGACCTTTATCGCGGAAAACATAATTCCATAAACAAAAACTGCTGTAACAAGGTTTAAAGGTTATTTATGGACCACCATGTACCCACAGTCTAATTTGCAACCGAAAAATTTATGAAAAAAGATAATTCCGGCAAAGTTTTTGTCAATTCTACGAGCGTTCGAAAGCCATTAACAAACTCCTCTACAATACCCAACGGGGATAGTAATAATGGAATGTTAAAAAATGGTCTTTTTCGTCCACGTCTCGCACTTCCAAAAGCAAACCACCCCCAAACCCTTTTTCTTCCATCCAAAGCCGAAGGTTTCCTCTTACACACAGTCAACAAATAAAAAAAAAAAAAAATAGATTTAAGAAGAAAAAAGGAAAAACGACAAGGAATGTAAAATAAACTGGAGATGGGGATGTTGCGTGGGTTGTTGTGAAATGGAATTGTACTCAAAAACCATCCCTTATTCGATCCGGCATGGAGTTTTCTAAGCGCGAGTGGAATGCGGGAGGGTAAAAAAACGAAGAAGAAGAAAATACGAAGAACAACTTCAATTTCTATTTAAATTTTTTGTGTTTTTTTTTTCTGTGGAGATAAAAATATTGTCTACAACACCATCAAAGTGGTGTATTTAAATGAGTAATTTATTCAAATTTGTTATAAAATAGAAAAAAAAAACAAAACATTTTCGATTGTTTAAAGTTGAAATCACACCGAAATCGAAATCAGTGGTGACTTAAAAGAGAAGTATAACGAAGAACAACTTTCAACTGTACTTGAGCTTTGGAATAAAAGAGTTGCCCGGGGAATGTTGGTTCCTAACCATAATAGGTACCTACTTCTGCAGACCTTTTAACTTAAACAACTGCAAATTCCACAAAATGGGAGCAGAATTTACTGAGAACTCTCACGTCATATCTTATACGGCCCTGAAATAAAAGGGAGAGATAATGTTGTAAGCCATTCCATATTCTTGTAGTAGTGTTACTAGCTGTACTCCCGAAGCTGGGCTCAAGGGTTTAACAGATGGGTATTTGGGGAAGGGCAAGGTAGAATGCATGCCCACTGACTGGTCGATAAGCTCCATATGCCCCAAATACAAAAAAGGCGATCCTATGTCATGCAAAAACTACCGAAGCATATCCCTGCTTAATGTTGCAAACAAAATCCTATCCAACGTACTGTGTGAGCGTCCGAAACCGTTCTGCAACACAATAATCGCCACGTACCAGTGTGGTTTTAGGCCCGGCGGAGCAACGAATTTCAAATCGAAACCCACAATCTTCTCATCGACTTCAAAGCTGCTTATGATAGCATCCACAGCCAAGAGCTTGTGATGGCGATGTCTGAATTCGGGATCCCAAACAAACTGATCCAGGTGTGCCGCATGACGCTAAACAATACGCAAGACACCCAGCTCCTAGACTATGCGGACGACATAGACACCATCGGTCTATCCAAGAGAGTTGTGGGTGAGGCCTTTACAGCGATTGAAGAACAGGCGAAATTCGTTGGTTTTGAAGTGCATGAGGACAAAACAAAGTACATACATGCTATCAACAAAGAAAGCAACATCTGTCCACAGCCTAGGACAAAACGTCACTGTTGGTAGCAGCAATAATTTCGAGGTAGTTAAGGAGTTCACCTACCTTGGAACAAACATCAATCCCACAAACGAAACCTTAGTGGAGATCCGACGAAGAATTACCCTAGCGAACTGCTGCTGCTTCGGTTTGGCAAAACAACTGGGTTCAAAACTCCTCACTCGGAAGACAAAGTGTCTGCTATACAAAACTTTGAAACGGCACAGAGTGTTGGACGATAAGTAAAAAAGGGAAATTAATTCTGGGCACTTTCGAAAGAAAAATGTTCGACGGATTTTCGATCCCGTATGCGACGACGGCGAATGTAGAATAAGGATCAACCGTGAACTGTAGTCCAGAAAACCAAGAAAATACGACTACATTGCCTCCGCCACATCGAGCGAATGGACAACAACGCTCCAGCCAAGAAAGTCTAC
The DNA here is from genome assembly GCA_943590905.1 of Sphaerophoria taeniata. Classification (NCBI taxonomy): domain Eukaryota; kingdom Metazoa; phylum Arthropoda; class Insecta; order Diptera; family Syrphidae; genus Sphaerophoria; species Sphaerophoria taeniata. The sequence goes on from OX016541.1 coordinate 152,828,003, forward strand.
TCATCGCAGCCCCCAGGTTCGAGACGGCAAGGAAGACCGAACCTACGGTACAAGGACCAAGTGACTGCGAATGCCAGAGCGCTTGGTTTTGGCGACTGGAGACTGCATGCGAGGGACCGTACCTGATAGAAGACTGCAGTGTCTCAGGCTGAGATCCTTCATGGATTGGGAGACGGTTAAGTTAGTAAGAATGTTCTTGCGGCGTTCGGTGTGCTTAAAAGCTATAGCAACCACACTTTATTCTGCTTAATGGAGGTAGAATTTTCGTTCTATGACAAGTCGTAACCCTTTCAACCATTTTATAGGATAATATCAGGGCAATGGATTGGAATTACGCTTCAAAAAGGTAACGACAGCATGGTAGCATGACAAGAATTGGTAGGATCCTGACGCTAGGAGAAGACCAAAGAAAGTAACTCTACCAAGCGTTTTTTAAACTTCTCTTTGCATCTTTTTAAAGAACAACTCTAAATCAAAGTCCGCAGGTATACTTGTTAAAGCACTTGCGTTCCCCACTTAATTTAATAGTTCAAGTTCAACAAAAATGATTTTGCTGTTAGAAATCTAACGAAAAAAACTGATGCACCATTTTCATTGACATTTTACCAGACAATAAGCTGAACTTAGAAGAAAAACATCTGCAAAACTCGAGACACGCTTTTCCAGGAAAAATAGAATATGGGAGGAGTGCCTAAATAGGCTAGTTCAATAAAAAAAAAATATGTTCACTTAATAAGCCGTGGGACTGGCCAAACTGCCAAAAATCTCAGTGAGGTGTCAATAGGTCCGTTCTTTTACTTTTTCGGCAGTTTTTGTAAAAACTGTCAAAAATCGGGGAGTGGGGATGAAATTTCGAACGCTTGACAGCCAAAATCTCACAAATGCACAAAATTATGTCAAACGTCAACAAAATTCAATGTACTTCTTATGGTTTGACAGAACTTACAAAAACTGCTATTGAAAACTATTGAAAAACTGGTAACACTGATATAAATCCCAAATTCGGAGGCAATTTCATTTAAATTGAGGCAATTTGAAGTGATTTTGAAATTGTGTCATCGTATGGGAAATTGCACTATTTTGAAGATAATTTTGAAAAAAAAATTCAAAATTGCGAAATTTCGTTCAGTGAGAACAGAGATTTACTCCCAAGTGTTGTTTGTTTATTCAAGTTCATTTTTTTTTAGTGGCTGATAGATCACTTTTTGAAATTTGACAGTTTTCCCTAAAGAACCCAAACAAACCTAAATTATATGACATAAAAGATGTTATGTAATTGTCAAAGTCAAGTATATGGGCAAGTGCCCGTGGTTTAGTGGTTAGGTGTGTTGGCTGCTAAGCAGAACGTCGTGGGTTCGAGTCCTAATCGTGCCCAATAAGTTAATATTTCATTTTTTACGAGTACTGCCTCTTACGAAAACTGGCAAAACTTCCAAGAGTATCCATCTGTCATGAAAAAGTGCTTCTCAAATTTGTCGTTCGGAATCGGCATGAAATTCTATAGGTCCCCTCAATCCTTCACACTCACCCTTCACCCAGAGAATTGTTGATGAGAGTAAGGCATAAGGCTAAAAACACACCAAATCAGACAAGATATTTGTTTGTCTTTCAACAAAAAATAGTCTCGGAATCCAACCCATACCGAGGCTGACAAAGACTAAATGTCTTGTCTTTGTCTGCATCGGTGTGGGTTGCTCCTATAAAACCTATACAACTGACATGTCTTTTTGTCGAATCCTGTTTGTTCGTCTTGTTCACCGCAGTGTGTGTAACTTCATAAGACGGTGTGTAATTTTAGGCGTTGACATTTTGTCCCGAACGTTTTGTCCAGTGATCACTTATACCAAGATTGGAAACCTTGCTGTCAAAGTGACATTTGCCTACAAGCTGAGGGGCCAGGTTAGCTGAAACAGTATGCGTGTAATACAAACTTAAGGGGCCAGGTTAGCTGTAAGAGTATGCGTGTTTTTGTAATAAAGATACAGTTGCCTACATAATAAAACGCAAGTGAGCTGCAAGAGTATGTGTGCATGAAAAAAATAACTTTTGCGGTATTTGGAGGGTAAAACGTAGGTAGGTTTCCAATCTTGTTATAAAGTGATCACTGGTTTTGTCTTCTTTGGTGGTGTGTTTTGCTCCTATAGAACCCCATGTATTAACTGCAACCGACGACGAGCGGACAAGACTTTTTATCGTGTCGTGTGGACTTGTGTCCACGATTTTTTGTCGAAAGACAAAAAGACGTCTTGTCTGATTTGGTGTGTTGTTAGCCTAAGCCACTTAGGCCTTGGCTCTTCAAGAGCTGTCGCGCCCCTCTATTTGTTTTTTTTTTTTTAACTATCTTAATCTAGTACAGAAATGATGTCAATTTTGAACATTTGGACGCGTTCAGAATGGTGGTGAATGTCATTGGCAATTATGAAGTGCTGTAAACTTTTATGTCTTCAGATTAAACTTGTTTTAAATTTTCTGTTTAATCAAACTTTAAATGAACTAAGAGCAAAAAAACAAATGGCTCTCGTTCATTCCTTGGTTTTTAAAATGAAAAACAGAAACAGGACACGTTCGGACGGTCACTAATCTTAAACTTCAATTCCAACTCAACTAAACAAACACACATAACTACCCCAGTTCACATTAGAGATTCAAATACTTAAAACAAAGTGAAACTTTCTTCTGACCCAAAAAGTCGACACAAAAAAAAAACAACGAGAAGATACAACAAGAAGAAAACCGCTAGATTAATGCATGAACCACACACGCCATATTCTTTTCTTCTTCATTTAGTTTTTTATTGAAGCATTTTATACTTTTTCATATTCTTTTTGTAAAACAACCACTACTCTCCATTATTGAGGTACGCACACAGGTGCTCGCCAAGAGTGTTCCACAAGCTTGCCAAGACCGTCCGACCAAGAGCAAGAGCACCAATGGCTAATTGTGTGACAGGTGTAAAGAGTGTGTAGGTACTAGCTGGTACATAAATACATACAAACATAATAAAATATAATCCATGGAAATGTATCTAAACCAGGATCAAGAGTGAAAATAACAGCAACTCTAATTAAACAAAATACACATCGACGACGACACAACGCGACGCACAAAACGGATTCCAAGCCGATGGTTGGTGCTGGCTGGTGGCTCTGGGTTGGGTTGGTCAGGAGGAAGAGTGAGGTTGAGGATACTACATGGAATGGGTGATGGGATTTGGTTTGGAATTGGAATGAGAATGATGAGGTAAACCGGGCAGCTCTCTATTGAACTCGCCGTGGGAGAGAGAAAATTAGAAAATCAAAAGAGGAGCGCGTCTGTGGGTGGGGTGTGTGAAGTGAGCCCAATACAACGAGGAGAAAAGGGAGAGTAAAGCTGTAAGTCGATGATGGAAGGGGGGTCGAAAGGAGACAAAGCAAAAGTTATATTGTAAAGTAAGTAAAGTACCTGCAGCGATGTCGATGGCAGCAGCAGCAACAGCAGCGACAATAGTGGGGTCAATAATTTCAAAAAAACGATCGTTTAGATTGCCTCCGCTTGTTTCTGGTTCCTCTTTTCTCCTCTTCCTTCACTCTATCAATGTCGATGGACGAACAAACAGCAAGTCGGCCTCGGCAACGACGACGACGATGGTTTGTCGATGCAGTGCGGTGAGACTTGGCGCTGTCCGGTATTGTGGCACTATATATATATATATATATATATTCACTTTGTGTAGATGTCAGTACAGAAATTCTATAGATACAACTTGCATGGAAATTAAAACGCACAAATGCCCATAAAAAGCAAAATAGGTAAATGAACAAAAAGAGAGGTTACGTTTCAACAACTGTGTACGCGAGACATTTTAGACAATTTTTTTATTTGAATTTCTTTGAATTAATTTTGCATCTTTTTTGCACTTCTTTCACTTTGGAAAAGGGGGATGTTAGTCGTTCGGGCGGCGAAGACGTTCAATTTCTTATTTAGATGTGTGTGTGTGTATAGCTTTTTTTATGCGTGAAAAAAGCACGTGAATTACTTTGAATTTAATCAGCTAATCAGGAAAGTTTTGCAGGGACACCCTTTTCCCAAATTAATTTTCCCACACCATCACCAATCACTGGACATAGCCATTATCGGCGCACTCATACAATAAATGACATTTTGTTTCTTTTCCCAAAACAATAACAACCACAATTCAATCAGATAACAGTAAATTTGATTTGTTTTGAATTCACGAAAATAATAGATAATATAATTGGAAGTGCATGAGAGGTGATAGAAAAAAAAATATTTTTACAGATTGAGAAAAAAAATGATTTCTTGGTTTTTCTTGTCGATCCTCTTTCGATTGCCTCTTCCTTATTTTACATAATGCACAAGTGTTTGTGTGTCACCGCGCGTGAACACAGCCAAATGATATAGAGTGAGAGACAGAGAGGCACACAGAGCAAATTTATGCCGCGCTGAATTGAACTGAACAACACCGACACTACACACTCACACAGATTTTTAACACAAAACGACACACACTAAATCGATTATCGCATCGTTTGATTAAAGAATTGAATGGAAGACGGGAGACAAGAACACACAAAAAAAAATGAACTTCACTTCGAATTCAAAACTGTGTATCTTCTTTTTTTTCCTTCCTCACAGTTTGCACTTCTTGAAGATGTGAGAATTTTTTCCGTTTTCACGATAATTACTTTTTTTTTGCTATTAAAAGCAGAATGTAAATATTACACGAAATGTTGATGCACTTTGCACTTGACAAAAGGGAAAAATTTATTTTTTTTCTTATTTTGTTTTTGCACTGAGAGATAAGACAAAAGTATTTTCAATTTTTTTTTTCTTAGATTTTTGATTATTCTTTTTCTTGAATTGTATTTTTATGCACAGGTCCGACGGAACGACGAACTGCACACACTTCTAGCCAGACACACCGACGGATAATAAAAGAGTTTTGTGAATTTTTCTTTGAGATTTGATTCTTTTCGGTTTTTATGCGATGGTATTTGTTGGGTATTTGGAAAAGGTGGGAAAGTTTGGTTGGTTGGATGCTTTCTGATGGAGTCGGATGCATTCAGGGTTGACATCGTAAGGCTGTGTTGTTTGAATTGTTTTCGAGAGTGACATGCAGGTGTCGCGTTGGTATTCCTTAATGGCTGATTCCACTATCAACAATAAAATATGAGAAAGCTTATAAGACAGCAGGAATTTGGCATAGACGAATTTTGCTTAAATCTTTAGATGTGTCAAACATGCAAGTTCTTATCATAAACTACGTTTTCATTCAGCATAAACTCCAGATTTAGGGAGGCTGATTTTGTATGAATCTATCTACCTATTTCTTCTAAACATTCTTCGTTTAATTTTAGAGTTACGGTATTTGAAAGCGTTACACTGCAAACAGAAGATACCATCAATAAAGATGTGAAAGGTGAGTTTGGTCTGCAATTGATCCAGTTTCCAAGGTCATCGGTAAGCCTGATGAAATAGGTAGAAGTGAAAAATGGAAACGAAGTCTAATGGCCTTTTCCAAAATAGAAAAGGAGTGCTTACCCATCACCCCTTCAGGGAGTGAAATCGTCACTCCCTACTTTTTCTTGGAGTGAAGGAGTGACAGCTATACATGAAAAAAAAAAGTTTCCAGCCGAGGTTTTGCTCACTGGTCTCACCAAGGTCTTATTGAAGAAACACGAAAATTCAATTTTAGGTCTTCTGACCACTTTGACAAACTTTATTAAGAATACACCTTGACTACTAAAGCTTAATACAAATATATGAATAAGTCTTATTATTATTGTTGCGGTCTGGTTTGAACTATCTCTATAGGACGGTCGTTGGTTGCCGTTCCGGTACGCCTTGACTGGTCCTTGGATGAAATCGGTATGATGCGGTGATCGGGGGTAAACTCTACGGCTACGGGCTGATAGGTCCAATGTCCCTGGTGGCACGGATCAGCTGGCATAATGCCTTTGGTGGCACGTATCGGTATCATCCAATTATGAAATGGTTGGTTTTCAGACTTAATCTTTCACCAATATTACTAGTTGATACGATAGTATCATTTGGTAGTAGTAGTAGAGGCGATTTTAGCACTATCGTACTGGTTTGCTTATAATATTTTCCGAAGGGAGTGAGTGTGAATTGAATAACGAAGTAAAATTCTGAATGGAAAAGTATTTTGAATGAAAAAGGCATGTAACTTCGTTAGTGTTGAATAAAATGTGTAAAAACTACACTAGTTGCGGAGCAGGCTAAAATATGACTGTAGAAGGTTAAAATTAACCAAGGTTTTAACGCGATTTGAACGTGGTCTAACTAAGAAAATTCAAACCCTTGTATGAAAAAATATAGAAAATATCGAATAACTTTATTAAGCTTTTCCAATATGGGCAAATCCATTTGCTTGATGTTGCAAATATTCTTTCCTGCATTCCATGTCATCAGCTGGTCTGTTGTACGGCAACCAAACGGGTTCTCCAACAAAGTAACGCTTTGCTCTTATAAAGTTCTGTCAAAAGTTCATTTAAAGACAGTAAATACTTTTTATGGAACAAATTTACTATGTCTTACGTTTGTGTCCAAAGTGAAGCGATGGTATATTCCAGCTGGTATTATAATCATGTCGCCTTTTGACACAGCAATACGTATCCACTTTTCATCAGCACTATCAAGAAAAAGCGAAATAATACTTGTAAGGGCAAAAAAGTAAAATAAAAGAATGCGTATTGCTTACTCCCTGACATCAAAATAGCCTGAACCATCAAGAACAAAACGAATTTCCTCATCTGTATGCAAGTGTTCAGTGAAGAATGACTTTAGTTTGTTTTCATAATCGGGAAGACATTCCTTTGAACAGTTGATCTGATTTCATGAGATTTGTATTATTTTGGTTCTGTTTTCTATTTTTCATTTGAATTTACCTCATCTTCGTAAGAATAATTTCTCTTTTTTCTTATATCAGCAAGAAGAACATCTTCCTTATAATTATCCGCATCGATCTGAAATGAAAACATGAGTTTGGCATCACATTAGATCTGTAATCATACGTCACAATAGAGCGATATTTGACAAGTATAGGTTTCAGATGATAAATAGATGAACTCATCAAAAAACAATTTAGAAGCAAATTACTCTATTAATAGAATAAAAAAAAATGCTTTTCTAAATTGAAAACAGTCTTAGCTTAGACACTTTCAATAATTGCAATCAATTTTCAGTAAATAATCAACTGTCATTGTATTTTATAGCGCCACTGTCAAAGATGAGACAAGAATCTGAACTCGCCTTATCTCCTATCAAAATTCTTTAGAAAAATACCTGAAAATACTCAACACCTGTTTTCTTTAATAATTCGTCCAATTCCACAAAAACTTTAGGATTTAAGTGATGTTCTAGCCGTTGATCGGATTGTTCATTGTCCATGTACCAGGCTTTGACCATTTTAACAAGAACAAAAATTTGGAAACCGAAAAAAAACTCGTCAAAAACACTCAGCTAGATTTGCAAAACAAGACTGATTCTATTCCCATTGACATTGAATGAAATTGGCTAACCCGCAGCCCGCTGCTTAAAAGCTAGATAATGACGTCTGATAACAAGCTGTATAACAAGAGAAGCTGCAATTCAGTTGAATAAGAACTCGCTAGTCTATCGGAACTGTTAAGGCATTCGTATATTATTTTTATTATGCATTAATAAAATTCATTTCCATACTTTGCTTATTGAAGTCTATTGTTGATTCGGGGAAACGGAAGAGGGGTGGTGAGAATCTGCACTACCAAAGTTTGTGTCGATAGTGTGGCTCTGAAGTTTTATTGAATGCACAATCCAAAGTCGATAACATAGTGTTTTCCTGCAGGGTGGTTCATTTTGAAAATGTTTATAAGTCCGTTCGTTTACCCCATAAAACTGCCCAAAACTGCCATATTCTCCCACTTTTTCGTTCGTTTACTGCCACTTAAATTAAAATCTGTCACTTTTGAAGGAGAAAAATATTTCCCCTATCTGTCGAATTTAGCCACAAAAATTTCTTGTGGCAGTTTGTGTAAGTTCTGTCAAACCATAAGAAGTACATTGAATTTTGTTGACGTTTGACATAATTTTGTGCATTCTGCAGATTTTTGGTGTGAAGCGTTCGTTTACTTTTTGGGTGAATCACAAAATTTCGAGGAGTGGGGATGATTTTTGACAGTTTTTACACAAACTGCCCAAAAAGTAAAAGAACGCACCTATAGTTTATTTAAAAGTTAAATAAAATCTAAATCAATGGCGCAAAATTATAGCCCGTCATGACTGAAACGTCATTTTAAGCTAGTATCACACTAATAGCGTTTTTTTTTTTGTAATCCGGAATTGGTACACAGAACTGTCCGATTCCGGATACCAAACGAACAGGCAAACACATTTTTTTGCTTCTAAGGGTTGAATGGTTGTGTATTTGTGAAACCTCATATATGCAGAATTGCAGATGACATGACATCGTTTTTATTTTCATTATTTGTAAACATGGCGGCTAGTACGTATGTGCAAGTGTGCGCACGTATGCGTGATTTTGTTTTTGATTCCGGTTTCAAATTCGATATCGTTTTTCTGTTCTTTCCAGAACAAGAACTGTCATCATGTGCCAAGTGAACGAATTCAGAATCGTTCGGAACAGTTCCGGACCTTAGTATATGGAACTACCAGGTACTATCAAGATTGGTTTTCTGCTTGGTTTGACAGTTCTTTGACAGAAGCAAGCAGAGAACACACAATACAAACTTAGGCCGTGTGTGAATTGCGTTAAAATGTGTATTAAAACTTGACGTTTAGTTAAAATTTGACGTTTGGTTGAAAATGGGATCAAATTTAGCCATTTGCTGTGTGAATTGCGTTAAAAGGGATATTTTTAACCAACATTTCTGCGTAGAACTAGGAAATTTCCCTAAAAAAAAATGTTTTTATCCACCTAGGTAAAATAATTTTGTGTACAAAACCACAATTTAAGCAATAAATTTCATGAAAAGCCACTTAAGATAACAAACAAACTCTGCTATATTCATCTGTTATAATTCTCAAAAGAAAAAACAATAATTTCGTTTTTCGATTTGAAAATATTATGAACTAGATTCCCCATTCACAATGACAGAATTGCAGTCATCTTTGTTGAAAATGAAAAATAACAAAGCATCTGGGCCCGATGGTATTCCAGCTGAATTCTATAAAAATGCCAACCCTGAGTTTTTGGAATACATATTAACATTTTTTAATAGGCTATATGTACAATGAGGAGACAGTCCCGGAAAACTTCAGGTATTCCAAAATATCAGCTATATTTAAGAAAGGCGATCGAGATCAACAAGAAAACTATAGGGGTATTGCTGTTTTAAACTCGTTGAGAAAATTATTCTCACAACTACTTTACTTAAGGCTTACGAAATGGGTTGAGCAAAACAATATAATCAGTTGCTACCAAGCTGGTTTTCGCGCAAATCTCTCGACTATAGACCAGATTTTTGTGTTAAACACAGTGGCTAGGCGATTTATTGATAGTAAGAAATGTTTGTATGCTTTTTTCGTCGATCTGAAAGCTGCTTTCGACACAGTCAATAGAAAGTTGTTGATCTACAAACTTTCAGTAATCGGTTTATCAACGAAATTCATAAAATTCTACGAGAAAATGCTTGATAACACAATTGCTTTTATTCAGGATGGCCCAAGGAAATCAAGAGACTTCATATGTCAAACTGGTGTTCCACAAGGCTGTGTTTTAAGTCCTTTGATATTCTCCTTATTTATAAATGACTTGCTCACCCGGCAGACTTCGTACTGCCTCAATCGATACATAAAAGACCTAAATTGCTTCCCGCTACCCTTTCCCGTTTCCTACTACTCGCTTACTACCCGATACCCTCTACTTCAACACGATAACTGCTACCCTTTTACCCCGCTACTCTACTATCAACTTCTCTGGACATATCTCAAAAGCAACAAATCTAAAATAGAAAAAAAATCTACGCCAAAAAAATTTCAAGCGTACGTTTTTTTTCTGTCAATGAAAAAATGAGAATCTTTGGTTTTACTTCACTGACATTTTTTTTTTATTTTATCGTTTAGGGGCCGACCCATATCATCCGTCAATCCGTCAGCGTCAATAGGTCTGTTCTTTTACTCCCTAAAACTGCCGAAAACTCCCAAATTCTCCCACTTTTCTGTTCTTTTACTCCCGTTTTTTGTAAGTTCTGTCACTTTTGAAGGAGGAAAATATTTCCCCTATCTGCCGATTTTAGCCACAAAAATTTCTTGTGGCAGTTTTTGTAAGTTCTGTCATAAAATAAGAAGTACATTGAATTTTATAGACGTTTGAAATAATTTTGTGCATTTGGGAGATTTTGGCTGTTAAGCGGGAGAATCACAAAATGTCATCCCCACTCCTCGATTTTTGACAGTTTTTACAAAAACTGTTGAAAAAGTAAATGAACGGACCTAATGTATATGTACGTTGCTGGCAACGTATTTGCCGCATGTAACCGTCGCGTCCCATAGAATACATTGTATACTTTGACAGCCTTATTTTCTTGGTGTAAAAATAATTCGCAAAACCGCAAATCCAAAAAAATTAATATTAAAATATCAAAATCGTGTCAAAATTATTTTTTTGTACAAAATTTTGATCATCCATTGATTTTCCTTGATGTGGTGGGAACACATTGAATTGACTGCTCGTCATATTCCGTTGTTAACGGAACAACGGACGCAAAAAGTAGAAAGTTAACCAACTCTATCCGTTGTATCCGTCACATGCGTTGCTTATGGGACCAGATAAGAATATTGTGTTGTCAGTTGAAAACGTCAGCGCTGACGCACTGGCGGATTCTATGGGTCAGCCCCTTTTGTTCTAGTCCCAGTTTTGATTTTCTGTCTCTCTCCTTCAGTTACTGGAAGAACGGACAAAAGGTCTATTGGGAAGAGAACCAACAAAAAAAGGGACTTTAACGGGGTGGACATTTTCTACCGCACATGGTCAACATAATTCTGGTTTTCCAGCACCTCACATCGGACGCAAGAGTCCCTTCCAGTGTCTGTCTGTATTTTGCTTCTCATCCAGCTAACTGCAACTGAAGCCCAGAGATTCTGCGTCGCTTGAGTCCAATTTATGTGACAAAACGCTACGCTATTTTTGCGATTCCGCACATTTTGTACAGCTATTGAGTAAAGAGGTAGGGGTCTACCAGTTTTGCAGATCATATCATTTACGGACAGGTTTGGCTTTGTCTTGGAATTTCTTTGATTCCGAGTTACGGTCCGGTCCGTACATACATACGTATGAACGTCCGGCAAGCGTAGGTTTTTTTTTTTTTTGTCAATGACAAACAACATTTTACGAACTTTTATTTTTGCTTTACTGACATTTTATTTATTTATTTATTTTTGACGAAAATAAAAATATTTGACGAAATTTTATACGAAATTGATTAATCGTAGGTATAGCTATTGATATATTTTGCTGAAGTGGAAAAAGCATTATTTTTTAACATTTGCACCATTTGTGATCTGAAGAATATACATTTTTTTGTTATAAACCTTCTACACTTATTCCTCTTTGGTTTAGAAAAAAAATTTAGAAAATCGGTCAACCGGTTGTCAACTTGAAAAGATAACAGGAATTTAACGAATTAGTCTTTTATATAAATAGATTCATAGAATTTTATTTATTTTATTGAAATATCAAAGCAATTTTTAAATAGTCATAACAAAGAACTAAATTAAACGGAGAGGAACAGAACAAAACAACAAAACAGAAGCAAACTTCTCTATCATTCATGAGAAAAAAATACACGTCAAAATTTTAACCCATTTATCCTGCTCCACAGCAGGATAAATTTTAACCCATTTTATTCACAACGCTAGTGTCAAGTTTTAACCAAACGTCAAGTTTTAATACACATTTTAACGCAATTCACACACGGCCTTATATAAAAAAAACTGCTTCTGTGAAAATTCTTAGGATGGCACCACCATCGTTTTCCATCTTGAAACTACCTCCCAAATATATATAGGTACAAAGTTCCGGACGACAAAAAAAGGCTGTAAGTGTGGCGGTAACGACTTCAACTGTCAGTGTCAGCCCCAACCTAACCTAACTGTCAAACATGTAGTGCGATCACACTGTAATCGATCCTTAAATTAATCCAAATGAAACAAAAACGAGTGCAGCCTCGTGTCTAAATTATAGTAGAAGAGTGGAGACAGATTTATTGTGCTGCAGTCAACTTTTTGGTTGTTAGACTTGTGTGCGTGGTCCTGTGAGTGACAGACTCTTTTCAATATTAGGTCCGTTCTTTTACTTTTTGGGCAGTTTGTGTAAAAACTGTCAAAAATGGAGGAGTGGGGATGAAATTTTATGATTTGCCCAAAAAGTAAACGAACGCTTTACAGGCAAAATCTGCCCAATGCACAAAATTATGTCAAATGTCAAAAAAATTCAACTTACACAAACTGCCACAAGAAATTTTTGTAGCTAAAATCGGCAGGTAGGGGAAATATTTTCTCCTTCAAAAGTGACAGATTTTAGGATTAGTGGCAGTAAACGAACGCAAAAGTGGGAGTTTTGGGCAGTTTTATGAGGTAAACGAACGGACCTATTGTCAAATGGTGTACATAACTAATTTGACACTTGCTAGCTGGATAGTTTGCTAAGGTTCAGCAGAAGAAATGTAATTTGCCGAGAAGCCTTATCTGTTGCCAATAAATGAAAGCGTAATTCGAACTAAAGGTTTGAAAACTTCCCGTCAACTATAGGAAGTCCAATTCTAATGCTAATACCTGAAATCGGTCCTCACAGAATTTCTAAACGAATCGTTCTGCTGACGTATCTCAATTCTCAAATATGAATCTCAGAATTTCGAATTTCAATTCTCTTTTGGTACCGTAATGACACCTGTGAAAAGTTTGACAGAACAATAAAAAGTCATCTTATGCCTTGGAGTGACAATTCGAAGAACCGTTGGTATTTCTTATCACTTGAAAATCTCGCATTCCCCTGAAAATATCTTCAAATGAATTAAATTAAAAACAGAGAAAACTTTTGTATTATTTCGTTTCACGTTTATTTTCTCATATTAATTTTTCCATAACAATCACTTTTGGATGTTCTAAAATTTGTTACACAATACAATGCTGTTACTTATATATTGGACAATCCCAACAGGCCTAAGTTAGATGGTGCTTCCAGAGCACAAGTGGAACTGATGCTTGTTATTTTTAAATACTTTCTTGGTGGATTGTTGATTTGATTTTTTAAATCGCGCATCTACTTGTTCTTAAACTGTGTTCTCTTATTATTTTTTTTTTACTTTTATTTATAAACTTAAGGCTTAAAATTAAAGATTTATATTTTGTTTTAGTTTCTTTTTAAATGTTAGATGGTTTCTCACACATTAGCTGTTGTTTTTTTGTTTGTTTTTAGGTTTCCATCGCTCACAATACATAAATTAAAAATGTAAAGAAATAGGAAATGCTAAGGATATCCTCCTTACAAGCTCTTCTCCAATTTGATGAGCTCGGTGATACCATCGTACATTTCCTTGACGGCTTGGTATTCAGTAAGACCCATACGACGCTTGTTTGAGATGTCATAGATGCCACCTTCGGCTTCGGTGTGCTCACCGCGGGTACCGCGCACTTGCAAGTTGTACTTGCTGGCGACTTCCTCCAACTTAGCCTTGTTGGCAGCCAATTTTGGTACCTTAATGTGCACGGAAGCACGAATGGTGGTACCCAAGTTGGTTGGGCAGAAGGTCAAGAAACCCAAACGGTCATCGTGGCTGAATGGAATACGCTTCTCAATATCGTTGACAGCTGTCACCAAACGACGGTAAACTTCACCCAAATCACCGCCCATTTGCATGGAAATGATGCGAAGATGATCTTCCTCATTGCACCATACCAAGAAAGTTTTGTTATCATTGTGGTAGATACCACGACCAGTTGGCCAGAAACGGCAGGCGTTGGCGGCTTGCAAGAAACGATCACCCTCCTTGAACAAGAAATGATCATCGATGAGTTGCTGTTGAACGGACTTCTCCATGCCAGTCAATGGGTAGAATTTACCCTTCAATTCACCTTCCAAACCGGACAAGGTGCTGGAAACTTTCTCTTCCATTTCCTTGTATTGGGCCTCGGACAAGCATGGATTGAATGGGTAGCCTTGCAGGGAACGACCGCAACGAACACGGGTTGATACAACAAATTCATTGTTTGGATCGACATTGGTGAAGGTGCTCACATCACCGAAATCACGTGGTGGATGTTTGTCTGTCTTCTTGAATCCACCATGGTAGTCTTCAATGATGGGATCGAAGAGCTCAGCGAATACTGAGTAGGCTTCAGCATCGGGAGCATAGATACCAACACCGGAATCGTGGTTCTCCAAACCGGATTGGATGACATCCAACAAAGTCGAACCGAATGATGGGGTCTTCTTGTTCTTAAGATTATCGAAGACCTCCTTGGTCAAGTACTTCTTCAGCAGGGACTTTGAGTCGGAGGCGGCCAATTTGGCGAAACCATCTTCCAATTTTTGAAGAACAGCGGCGTCAACCATAGTGTTTGATTTGTTTCTGTAAAGATAAAAGAAAAACAGTGATGTTAGTTATGAGTTGCTGGACATTGCGACAAAGGGAGAATTGTTGGAGATATTTTACTTGCACGGCATCAGGTTGCGCTTGATCACAACTTGGAATGTATTTTTCTGACAAAAGATTATAAACTTTCTTATCATGATTGACTCTTGGATGATATCAATTTTCAAGCTTTTCAATCGTTAAATGGAATTTTATGCGCTGAAATTGCAATAATGGCCAAGGCTTTTTCTTTTAATTTAAAATGTAACGGTTTATTGATGTTGATTTTGAATGAACTAATACATAAATGGTTTCTCTACGAATTCTAATAAAACAAAGCAAATATTATTCCTTATCGACAGTAAAAAAACGACTTTTCCCTCTGGTGTTATTAAACTGAGTTTAAGTGAACGAGGTATAGAATAAACTGCTTGTTGAATTGAATTTAAATTGTATTGAGTCCTTTGGTTTCTTTTACAGTGCTGTCAGATTTATTTTGACATTTAGTAACGTCAAAAGACACAAAGAGCTGAACAGAATACAGTCGCCAGTCGTCGAAAATGGCATTTGTATAAAATACACTGGCGACTGCATTCTGTTCAGCTCCTAATGTGTTTTTTTTTGGTAACCCGGAACTGGTACACAGAACTGTCCGATTCCGCACAGCAAACGAACATGCAAACACATTTTTTTGCTTGTTAAGGCCCAACTATAATTCTTTAAGGCAAAACTATAATGAACGGAACGGCGCGTACGGAGCCGTCCGTAATTGAGCGAGAGCAAGGAATTCATATTTTGTGTTGTGCCCTAAATGGCACAATTTTCAATTTTCGATCAGTTTTGCTTACGGACGTAAACTACGTCCCCTTTCGCTTTTTTCGGACGAAAATTTGACAGCTCGCTGGATTTATTGATTTTTCTGAAGAGAAAGCCCTTTAAGTGAACTTAAGCTAATGTCAAAAAACGGGACGAAAATTTCCTTAAGTAAGCAAAAAATGTAGGCTTGGCCTTAAGCCTTAAGCAAGGAGCGAATGAAACCGCATTAGCAAAAGTTGAACGTAAAGTGAACGAATGTTGGTTAAGTACATTATGGCTGAATCACAAACACGCTTCAGCTTCGGCTTCGCTTGACGTCTACGAGTTCAGCCATAGGAATTAAATGTATGCTATCACAATGAAGCTTCGACCTCACGTTTCGTACGTAATATTACGGAAGCCCTAGTTAAAATATGCTGAACATTTGCTTTGTCTGACATTTCAAGAGCTGTTAAAAAAAAGTACAAGTCCAAAATTCATTTGTTTTTGGAGGGATGAAGCTGATGGAGGGAGAACTGTCATTTAAAGCAAACTCGAAGCGAGTGCATCGCAACGCAGACGAAGCTGAAGCGTGTTTGTGATTCAGCCTTTATGGTTCGCTCATAGGGTTCGTGTGTATTCGGTGGTTCACTTAAGCGTGCTTGCGTGAACGAAATTGTATTATAATTCAGCCTTAATGGTTGAATGTCTATGTATGGGCTTCTGTAACTTCATATGCAGAATTTGCAGATGACATAACATTGTTTTTATTTTCTTTATTTGGAAGCATGGCGTGCATCAATGCTTGATTCTGTTTTTGATTCCGACTTCAAAATCGTTTTTCTGTCCTTTACAGAACAAGAACGGTCATGTTGTGCCAAGTGAACGAATTCAGAATCGTTCGGAACGGTTGGAAATGTTAACTGTCAAAAGGAAAAATGACAGTGGAGAGTTAATACTCGTTAGTGCAAATTTTTGTGTTTATCCCAAATGAAGATGACAGCTAATATTAACATTCCTCAAAATTGGTTCTGAATCACTGATTAACAACTCTCGAGTTAGAAGTCAGACATTTTGTAGAAATATCACTGTCAGGCATTCAGCCTCGTCTACTTCTGAGTAGATTTAGTTTTGTAGGGTAAAACAACTAGCCATAGAATAGATTCAATTATGACGGTTAACAAAATTAGAAGTCTTGTAAACGTCAAAAGACTTCATATTGTTGGAACACATACCAACACATACGATAAAACGAGCACTGGGGCGCTCCGGTACTTGCCACCGCCCTGAACGGAGCTGTCAAAAAACTGAAAATTTTCTCTGGGTTTGGTTTCACATCGAACGCATCAGCATTTCTCTGTTTTTTTTCTTCCCTTTTTAATATAGCAACAGCTGTTTCGAACAGCTCCGAAATTCTCGCCCTGAAAAAATCTTGGGGCGGTTCAGTGTAAGCACTGAATGCACATCGAATACGGCGGAAATGCACCGGGGCGAAAAAAGAGCGACATCGAACAGCTCAGTGCGAGATCAGAGCGCACATCGAACAAACCTATTGACAGACCTGAGAGCATTGTTGCACTTACGGCTATTTTAATTGGCCATCTGGAAGCTTAAAGCACTGTTTCTAAAACCAGACGAGAAATTGTCTTCTTTTCAGAATCAGAAGCAGAACTGTCACTTTTGCTCAACTGAACGCATTCAGAATGTTCTTTTTTTTTGCTTTCAGATTGCCATAACCTCAAAAAAAGAATAGATCACTTTTGAAGCAAAAGAATGCCATTTTGAATGAATCATACAGTTTGACAGTTGCATACCAGTTTTCTGCTTTGCAAAAACTTGTGTAGGTACCAACATTTCATGAGAATTTTCACCTTTTCTCAAATTGAACATTTTTAAAAAACCTTGCAACTTTTTAAAGCCGGCCTTAAAAAGAAAAAAAGAAAACGAAAAGCCAAGTAAAGTATGCAACAAATTAACCATCGAAGTTCCGATAAAAAAACAGGAAAAAAATGTCCCATAAGGAACAAAGGAAACACCGGAAAGGCGCGTGTTTCGTAAAAGTAACCCACACCCATTTTTATCTCTCTTATACGAATTTCGAGACTTTGATGTGCGCATCAACCCCTAATTTAATTTCCTTATTTGTTTCAAAAAAACATACAAACAAAATTGAACACAAGGGTCGAGGGTCGAGGCAGAAAATCAACTATGAATTCAGCACAAAGTACCCACCTAATAAGCAGAAATTTAGTGCTATTCGGTGGTTCAAGCATTTACGAGAACTTGAAATCACGCACGTTGTGTCTGCTGTCAACAATTATCTAAATTCTAGAAAGCAAAGAGAAATATCCAAGAGAACGTATTCACTTTTGCTGAATAGTGTAAGAGCGAACAGCATTTTCTGTTTGTATGTAGAAATGTGATCCTTTTGAAAATGATTGTTGCTTTCAAAAATCCTTTCCCCTGCAAATCAAGCAAGACTCAATAAAATTCACCCTAAAATTATACCACCCTCTGCGCAAGGGGGAGAATAATATTCATGAAAAAAATAAAACGCGTAAGGAAGGGTGCGAATTTCCCTTGAGTCATGAGGTGCGGTGGCTGCGGTCATTTGCAAGCACGATTATGTTTCTTTTTAAGAAAATTTTGATTTTGAAAAATTATTTTGCAAAAAATATTGAAAAAATTCATAATGAGACAGCGAGAGAAAGAGAGAGAAAAAGCTAGGGAGAGAACAATAGAGAACAAAGATACACACCCATCGGTTGTGGCGTCTCCTGCATCAGCCGCGGTGGCGGCATCTGTGACAACTTCGTCCTTTTTATCTTTTGATGCGCACCCGCCCATTTTAATTTATTTTATAGTAAAATTAGTATTTATTTAAAAATTACAAATTCTAAGAAACGTTTTTGGTCACACAACACACACGATTTTGGTTTTTTTAAGTCTTGTAAATGTAAAAAATATTATTTATTATTTTTAAGCAAAAATTGTTTGTTTTTTTTAGATAAAGTTCAGATAAATATGTAAAAGTTATCGTTAAACAGGTAAAATTAACAATCACAAGGACTTGCCTCTTACTTTACTAATTTTAATATTTTTACGGTCTTTTTTGTTTATAACGGAATAATCTATTGGTTTTGGTATAAAATATTCGTTAAATGGTTAATTGTAAGTTCACGATTAAATTTAAAACGGTATTCTGTTGCTGTGTATATAAATATTCATGAGCTGAGTAAAATCACACAAAAAGCAGTAGAATAATATTTTTCATGGCAATTTTTCTTATAAGAAATTTTATTTATTTATTTTTAATTTTTATAAAAATGTGGATTTTGGGTGGGTGGAGTATTTTGTTAGTCTGTGTGTCTGTTTTTTTTTTTAAATTTCACTCGCGATGTATCCTTTTATTCGATGGATATGGACAAGATTTTGTTAAAAATATTCACATTAATGTTAAAATTGTTATAAGACAGACAGAGAGAGACAGAGAGAGAGAGAGAGAGAGTATGTATATTAGATCCGTTTTTTGATTTGTGCGTTGTGTTTTGATTTGTATCCTTAAATTCTATATAAGAAGGTAGAATATTAATATCTTTGGCGTTTTTGAAAATTCTTCAAAAAAGAAAAAAACTTTTAAAGTTTTTTTTTCTTTTAATTTTTTACAATATTGTGTTGCTATTGCTATATTTTTTCTGTATACTTTGGTATAAAATTTTCCTTCGTGTTTTGGCAATTTTTCTTGGATAATTAAACTTTTATTCAATTTCACGACCGGGGTTATATTCGTTTTTCAAAAAAAATTAATTTGGTTTTGCTTCTTTCTGAAGGTCGCCGCGCCCAATTTTTTCAATTTTTTTTTATCTTCTTTCTCTTTTTCGAATATTTGCGACGAGCGCGCTGCCAACAACAAACGAACACAATCGGGAAAATGAAAGGAACTAAACTACCATCGTGTCGAGAAGTTAAATAAAGTCCTGTCTCGCGTTGTGCTACCGTTAGTGGATATTCTTTGGTCCGGTGTACAGTTTTTGTGTGTGTTGTACTCTTTGAACCTGATATGGTAGGTATACTATGCCTTTGAGAAACAACTCCTGCTATAATCATGTATCGAGAGTTGATGCAATATGTAGGTATGATTTCTGATGAGCACGGAAGCAGGGTGTGCTGTTATAGTGCTGGACATAAAATTTGTCGACAAGAGAGAGAGAGAGAGTATAATGATGAGAGTGCTGCGTGTACTCACGTTATAATGAATACGTCCTGAATTATAGTAGGTACTTTAGGGGTGGAAAGGATTTGTATACAAAAATAAGATGGGGACGACTGGGAACTAATGGACACTTTATGGCATTTACCCTATGGCAATTGAAATTTCTTGTGATTTTTGGTCAGTAAAATCTTTCTTTAGTTATTGTGAATGAAATGAAGATCAATTTAGCAATTTGATTGTGAATTAACATTTCAAATGTCAAAATATGTGTTGCCAGATACAGTGACAAGACAGTACACGAACCAATTGTTTCTTTATTCTAAAAAACATAGGCGCAAAATTATAGTCGCTAATGAACAACTTTAGTGTGATACTAAGCTTAAAATGACGTTTGAGTCATATCTGAAACGTCATTTTAAGCTAGTATCACACTAAAGTTGTTCATTAGCGGACTATAATTTTGCGCCATAGAAACAAATGAAGACTGCGATCCAGGAAATACAATGGATAGGATCAGGGACAATGAAAAGAATAAAATGCGACAGCTGTCATCAAAGAATGCACATACTTGGATGCGGTTCCAGATCGAAAGTCATGGATTCCAAGCCAATTAGTGATCGCCTGGCTGTAATCCGCATCAAGGCCACACAACAAAACATCAGTTTAATTATGTGCACACACCCCTACCGATGATGCTGAGGAGTCTAGCATAGAGGATTTCTACGACCTTCTGGATAGAACCTACGGAGCCTGTCCAGAGTACGACGTCAAAATCGTACTCGGAGATTTCAATGTAAAAATCGGGAAGGAAGACATCTTTGGCGGATTAGTTGGAAAGCACAGCCTCCACAAAGTTACAACAGATAATGGTTTTCGACTAATCGACTTTGCTGCAGCTCGTAATACAAATACGGTGATTAGTAGCACTAGGTACCCAAGACGAAAGATCTACGCAGAAACCTGACGATCTCGGGATGATCGAACCACCAATCAAATCGACCATGTGCTAAACGGCGCAAGGCATGCATCCAACATCTTGAACGTGCGCACATTCCGCAAAATGCACGTTTGCACGATGCACGATGCACGATGCTGCAACGAAAAGCAAGAGCAGCAAGAGAAGAGTACCAAACAAAAAGGAGAAATCAGAAAAAGACTCTGCGAAGGAAGAAGGGCATCCGCAGTTTCTCAGCACAAAGATGAAGAAGATTCTCGGGCCAAGAACAAAACCCGACGTTTCTTTAAAAGGTCGAAGCAATTAGCTCATCCGAGTTGTTTCAAACATACACAGGGTTTAGACAAGGAGATGCGTTGTCATGTGATTTCGTCAACATAGTCCTGGAGCAGATATTGCGCACGGCAGGCGTGACCACGGAAAATTCTTCGACCGTTTTTCGGTCCCGTATGCGACGATGGCGAATGGAGAAGAAGGTTCAACCGAGAACTGTACGAGCTGTACCAAGATGTGGATGAAGTCCAGTGAGCCAAGAAAAGACGACTACATTGGCTCGCCATATCCAGCGATTGGGCAACAACGCTCCAGCCAAGAAAGTCTTCTCGTCGCAGCCCCCAGGTTCGAGACGAAAAGGAAGAACAAGGATCATGTGACTGCGGATGACAGAGCGCTTGGTTTTGGCAACTGGAGAGTGTATGCGAGCGACCGTTCCCAATGGAAGACTGCAGTATCTCAAGTTGAGATCCTTCATGGATCGGGAGCCGGTTAAGTAAGTAAGTTGTTAGGTATTTAAGTAGTTAGTGAAATGACTCATTCACAATGATCTTCATCTCTACTTTTGATACAAAATCAAAGATACTCGTAGTGCTTTGAGAATATCAAGTGTCAAACTGAAAGCTTCATTCACAATTATAGTCAAAAACTAACTAAAACTTCTTTGACAGTACGCGAGTTATCATGAATTCTTGTTGAACATTTGCTTTTTGCTTCTAAACAACGCTAAACTGTTCACATACCCTAAATTTTCATGAGAGCATAATTGAAATAATAACAAGACTGTAATGGTACAGTTGAATCAGTTGAGTGTGCCGTATGCGGCACTTTTCAAAATAGCGCATATATAGGTACAAAAATTATGTCTAGATAGACATACAAATGAAACGTGCGCACACCCATATTTTGCACCCCTAAGATACAAAGGAATAAGGCCCCCGTTTGTGCTCTAGAAAAATTAAATTATTTTTCGTTGCTTGAACATTTGTGTGGCATTAACACACCGCAAGGATATTATTTTATTCTCCTAACAAATTTGTTATTCTCTTTTTGTCTGTGTTGCATTGGCATCATATCAGCGTTTGTTGGTGTGTTTGTAGGAAGAGAAAAGATTTTTAGCACAAGATAAATCTTAGAATTTAGTCAACAGGATAAGCTTACGAACGAGGACAGTACGTTTGCCGAGGGGAATTTGAGGCAAAAATGGTGAACTGAACAGAGACACGCCGCGCATGGCAATGAAATTTGCCATTTGATCCCTCGGGAATAGTCTCGAAATACTAAGTCTGGGTACACAATAATAAAAATTTGCGCTGATAATGTTGCAGACTTGTTAAAAACAAAACCAACAACACTACTTTATTGGGGTGTGTTCTTATAAAAGAGAAAGAAATTATGAGAGCTGAATTCGAGTTGCAGAATTAACCAGGTGGTGATGTTTCTTGAGATTCTATGGAAGTCTGTTTGGTTTCTCGAAAATTTATCTTGAAAATCTTTGAAATTCCAAACGATTCCATGTCAAATAAGAGGACTAATGAACCGATTGAACTTTTGATATGCACATTAAAAGCCATTATATGACATTTAACTTGACTGCATATCGGTTGGCGTGACTTATTTTTCTACAGAAAAAAACAAAAGAGTGTAGAAAGAGAACTTAATGTGTACTCCGGCAAGGACAATGACTAATAAGGAAATTATATTAGGATCCCTTCGTGGAATTAATGGGCTTGGTATTTTTGTATGAAAATAAATAAAAAACATCAAAGCGTGGGTTAAGGTTTGACACAAAAATAAACAAGAAACATTGTTGGAAAGGGTTGAAACTAGAGAAAAGTAAACATATCCTTGACATGCAATGGAAGTTTAATTTCAACAAAAAATTAAGTTGACTGAGGTCATATCTTGAGGTGAGGTAAACGTTTACCTCAAACTTGCAGATTTTGAAAGATTTTTTTCGTTTAAAATTGCTGTAGGCGTTGCCTTTTAAGACTCAAGGTTGAAAATGGCGAACAACGTTCCTTCAATTTTTTTTCGTTTTTATAATTTGCACCCACTCAAGGGGTTTTTATTCCAGAGACATAGTGAGTGCTTTAGGAAGGAGGAGAAGGGTTTGAAAGGCGGTGCCGGTGTACATTGATCTTAAATTTCTACACATGACAATGATCGGGAAAGACAGAGTGTGTAAGGGAATTCCACATTGGCGTAGTACGGCTAAAGAACGATTCTCTATACTTGGGAGTACGTCCGTAGTTGGGCTCAAGGGTAAACTGATGGGCATTCCTGGAAGCGTGGGTATTACGGGCTTCACTAGAGCACGATAGAACAGGGATACACGCAACGTTACGACGGTGGTCGAAAGGAGTAAATGAGCCTGTGATGTCTCTATCACCAATCACTCTTACAGCTCTTTTTGCATACTATTCAAGAATCTTAAGTATGTAGCTGGAGCACCAGCCCAGATATGAGAATCGAACTCAAGCTTTTGACGGAAGATCTTGCACCGTCTTAAGATACCCAAAAATCTTGCGGCATTTTTGGCGACATCGCATATGTGCTCGTTCCACAAAAGGTGGAATGATGCACATACCGAGAATCTCGAGATGTTCGGTCTCGTTGATGCAAAGTGCCACTCATGCACAGTGGCAAGGTAGGTAGGTAGGTTAGAATGGCTGTTCTGGACAGCCTTTGCCCAGGAACACAAATAGCGCTTCAATTATTACGACGGGGACAGAGGCAAAGGGAGTACAGTTGGCTTTTTCGTATTGTCATACGGTTCTCTTAGGAGCTCTTTCTCTAACTGGATTAGTTTGACACGAGAAATTTGCAGATATAATACTATGATCTGTTCTGCCTAGAAGAGTTAATACACTATTCGGGATAGTCAGTTACAAAATTAGAAAAATCAGCAAATGTCTGTTTTAGGATTGTGTCATATTCACAATGAAAGCTATTTCAGTCTCAATTATAAAAACTATTCAAAACAACAATTGGCTCATTATTGGCAATCAGAGTCGGCATTTGCTTATCATTATGTTTCTGAATTGGTATCTTCTTGTTCTTATGCAACAAAAGTGGCAGGCTCTTCAAAAAAAATTCCCACTTCACTACAATTATTCAGAAGTTCGGAAAATCAATACAAATATTTGCCTCATTGAGAATTTACGGTTTATTGTGCCTTAATGATCTCCATATGTTGATTTTGATTTACATTGATGTTATCAATTTTTATAGTTATTTGGATTTCATTGCTTAACTGTTATGTGATTTTTTGTTGGCCTATGCAGACTGAGGAACGTCGTGGAATGTGTTGAAAGTAGGCGAAAATATCGCATTGGGATTGATTTTATGACCTTCGTGATTTGGATAAAAGAAGGCAAAGTGGATTTCTCCTTTCATTTATAGGAAACGGTTTTATTTGATTGTTGATGTTAATTTGACATTGAAGACTTAAGGATTTATTGATTTACGAAGCTATGGAAGATGTCATTTCTGCCAATCAATATTTGTCTGAGGGAAAAAAAACTGCACCAATATTTTTTTGGAATTTTGTGTGGCATGCCATATTGTTGCTGATTAGCAAAGATTTAAATTCAACACCTCGTTCTAAAAATAATTTATGGACATGCACACTTCAGCCAAATAGGAACGATCAACAAGATGCGTGTTCCGAAAATATAATCAGAATCACTATTGAAATTATAAAATGGTGTGCACCTTGCCAATCACGTACTCTCTCTCTCTCTCAACAAACGTGTACTCTCAAATTGCACATCATTTATGATTTATGACGAATTTTTATTGTTTACTCTCAATTTATAATTTTAACTAAAACTTTTTGTTTAAAAAAATAAATTCCATACAAAATTTATTATTGTGAATTGAACCATGACATTGATCCTGATTTTGAAGTGTCAAGTTACAGTAAACTGTCAAGTGTCAACAACTCAAGTCAAAACACAACCGAAATGCCACTTTATGCACATCATTAGTCTTTAGTACTTTCAGGATATCCAATGACATTTTGAATAAACTGACAGAGGGGAGTTAAAAAAACAAAAACAAAAAAAACCATGAAAAAATATTTGTATGAATTGTTAGTTACTGCAGCTCAAGAATACCGAATTTTTCGTTTCGCGTGGAATAAATTATCAAGTAGATTTTGTGCACTTTGCTTATGTATGTTATTATTTCCGGTATTGACTGTATAATAATTACAGTTAAGAACGTCACGAAAGAACACTCAGTTAACATAAAAAAGTTAAAAACAAAAAAGAAACCCGTCAATCAGTCAATGGAACCATCAAACCATGTTAAAAAATGAAATCGCGCGAGGAAATAATTGTGGAACCGACCAACTGCTCGATCTCAGCGAAACTAACTAAACTCACTACTAAAGGAAGAAAGCATTGTTACCAACATTCATTTTTGTTGTTTGTCGATAGGTGGTGATGGTGACAATTATTAATACTACTATCTAACTGTTGCCATTGTTCCTTTTTTGTCTCGTCTCTCCAAATTCTGACGGTTTACTAAGTACATAGTTGAAGTTCGCTTTTTTTCTGTTGGAAGTTGTTGCCATTGGCTGTAATGATGACAGTATAGCGGTATAATTGTTGGCTGTTTTAATCTTAATTACGGATATCACATGCAACTTTATTCACTTCAATTATTTAATTCTTGATTTTAAGCTTTTGATAAGAAGGAACACAGAAAAGATAGTGAGAGTGGAGTGATAGGTATGCGGTTTTAAGGCATGACAGTGTTTAAGTGCTTTTGACGTTTTTGAAGGATTATAAATGACAGACAAATTTTATTGGCTGTTGTAGAAGTTGGGTTTATTAACCGGGGAATTATAGACATAAAAGAAAGAAGATAACATAGAGTGGTGAGAGAATACCTAATTAACAATTTTACTCTTCTCAAAGGAAACAAGAAAAAAATGTGCAAATACATATTTGAATTTTAGCTAAATGACATTTAATGTTAATTAATTCGCTTTCAAACGTGGATTTTGTTTGACATTAATTGTGAACTAGTTTTTAATTACTTTTTTTGTTTGAATTGAAAGCTTTTATGAACTATTTGAGAAGCATGCAAACATCATTTTATGCTAATAATAGGAATAAATTAAACTTATTAACGTTAAATTGATTAAAAATAAATAACCTAAAAATAATTGTGGAGATTGTCATTTCACAACTGTCATCTAATGATTTTATTCACAGCTTAATCTGTACTATTTCATTGTGAATGCACCACTAAGTAAGAATTTATGCAGATACCGTTAAACATTACAATTTTGATAAAAGGATAACGTGAATATCGCCAATTATCTAAGCTTTCCTGCATTCCTAAGGTGTTTGAACAAGTTATATGCGTTTGGCATTTCATTGTAGGAACATCATCTGTCAACAGCATGGTTTCATGCAGAACCGTTCTACTGTCACAAATCTTCTTGTTTTTATAAATCAATGAGTTACTCTTTGGAATGTGGTCAGGAAATCGATTGTGTCTATACAGGGGCCTGATTATGGGATTCGCGACGGATCGTTTTGCTAGCGAGTTTGACATTTTTCAATTATTGCCTTCGCTTTCGCCTTCTTCGATTTGAATTCGACCAATTAACGAATTCGAAGGCGAATTTGAAATGTCAGAATGTTTACTGGCGAGTTGAAATCCGACAGCTTTTATTTGGCGGATTCACAGGCGAAAGAGTGTTTATTCAAATCAGTGTAATATTGGAAGAAATAGTCAAACCAAAAGTGTCAAATCACTGGAAGCGCTCCGCCGCGAATTCGTTAATAAGGAAATACGAAGCGAGTTGAATGTGAAAGGTCGAATTGAAAACGATCCGCCGCAAATCCCATAATCAGGCCCCAGATTTTTCGAATGCTTTCGACCAACTCTCTCACGCCATCATTAAACTCAGACTAAATGCATATGGCTTCCCTCCATTTTTCATCACTTGGATAGCCTCATATCTCGAGAAAAGGTAAGACCAAGTAAAATTCAGGCATTTTATCTCTGTCATTTTTGCTAATTCGGGAGTACCGCAGGGTAGCAATCTAGGACCTATAAATGATGCTCCGTTATGTGAACGCAATAGCAAAATTCCCATCTTCGCAGATGATATGAAGATTTACAAAAACATCTCTTCTAGTAATGATTGTGGTGCGAGGAATATAGTTTAAATCTAAATCCAATAAAATGTCAAACGATTACCTTTTCAAGGAAGCGTGCACCGTGTTCATACGACTACGCTATCTCAAAGCACATTCTAACCCGTCTAACTTCCGTAGGAGATCTTGGAGTTTTTTTTTTAACTCCTTAGTTAGATTTTTTATGCACATTAGCAACATTGTGAATAAAGCCAATTCAATGCTTGGATTTATAAAGCGTTGGTCAAAGGAGTTCCGCGATCCTAATATCGCCCGATATCTATATAATTGCTATGTCCGTTCTCACTTAGAATAGGCTTCTCAGGTCTGGTCACCTTATTACGATATTCATAATTAGGCTAGAATCTGCTCAACGAAATTTTACTAGTTTTGTCCTCAAAGGTATTCTATGGAGTGATCCTTAACGTCTCCTCTTATGAAAAACCGTTTAAGTTACTCTCCAGATGGTAACGTTGTCAAATAGACAACAACGACATAGTATTCTTCCATCAAGTTATTACAGGTGTAATAGATGCACCGGAACAACCATCGGTGTGGTGGTTATAATTATAATCTTCGTAGGAAGGACATGATACAAGAACCAAAACATCGTACCAACTAAGGATTTAATGAGCCATTGGGCGCGTTCACTTCGACTTGGATAGGCTATCCGGATAGCTTTGTTTTTGTTTTCCATGTAAAACAAAATAGCAGAGGTTCAAACCAAACTAACCCAAAGCTATCCAACAATTTCTGGTATAGGTGGCTATCTGACAGAACAGCCATTGAAATTCGTAAACAGCTGATTTTTTTACACGTGTTTTCACAGCTATCCAAATTTAGCTATCGAACTCGTTCATGAAAAACGAGTTGGATAGGCTATCTAAGATAGGCTATCCAAAACCATACTGAACGCGCCCATTGACACGTATGCGCAGGCTTTCAAACTACAATTCGGACTTAATCAATTTAAATCTTAGCAAGAATAAATTAAAAACTTGTTTTTATTTCATCTATGTGAGTGTCTGTTATGTTATGTTTGCTTACTAACAACTAACACTGCACTAAGTGATGAGTCGGTGGTATAACATAATCTACTATGTTGACAAACCATTGGTCGTAAGATTGTGCTTGTTATAAGCTCTCTTCGACCAATTCTGATAGTATAAAAAAACATCTAACACCATCATTTAATTACAATCTCGCCCATTTTCGAACGGTCATTTAGGAAATCCATCACAAATGTACATTTGCCAGTACGGAAGTGCCCGATTGTCATTAAAAATTTACATGTGAAGTGAAACGCATGTTCCATAAATAAAAATTAAAATTGCGATTGCAATTTACAAGCAATTCCTTCTTTCTAAATTTAATGGTTTACGTTTAATGGACGTCAAATGAATTTTAAGTAAAAACAAAAAAGAGAACGAAAATAGCAAGGGGGAATGTGAAGCCAATGCAGAGTGCATTTGCATTGGTATAACCGATTGCATGTGTGATAGGAATAAGACTGCGAATTAAAAAGTAAAAGTGGTTGTTTGAATGAAAGTATTTTCGTACAAATTTTGAAGACTTTTTAGGTTTTCTGGTAGATTAAAAACGATTAAAAAAAAAGACGGAAATGGAGTGAAAACTAAGAGATGGTAGGTAGGTAGGAATGGCTGTCCATGGCAGACGCTGCCCACGGAACACAATTAGTGCTTGATTGCGCCGTTTTGATACCAAAAAAACCCGAGTACCTAAAAAAAGAGTTTTTAGTAAAAACTACACTTTAAGGTGCATAGTGGAGTGGAGTGGAAATAGAAACCATTAAACACCTGCTCTGTGACTGTCCGAACCTCCAAACAAACCTACTCCGTCATTTCGGGAACAGGTTTTTTGAGGAACTGGATGATCTAGCACAGGTCTCAGTGGCAAACATGAGGAAATTTATAGATAGCACAGACTGGTTCGTTAACGAGCCAGTGTTAATCGGCAATTTTGAAGAGCATCGATGCTACCCTTTATTTTTATAGGGGATCACAATAGACCACGACCAGTAGGCCCCCGTGTATGCAACAGTTTCACGCTGTGCACACCTCTCATCACCTCACCTAACCTAAGGTGATGTAGAAATCTTTCATGGGACTGTTACTTTTCCAATCCAATCTGGATGGGAAAAGGGTATTGAATACTTCAAGTGCTTGTGACATTAAAATGTGGTATTCAAGTTTTTTTTGCATGGCAACAACTTTTGTTGTGTTAGTACTTTTTAACGTTTAAGTTTTAGCTATGAATGATAAACAGCAAAACAGAGGAGTTTTTATTCGAACAAATCTGATGAACTTACGTAAGCTGAGGCCATTTTTAAAAGTCAATGCCTTTGTTATTACAGGATCACTTTTTAAAATTAACATTTCGTCTGTGTAAACAACAGAAAACATTTTTTCTTAACAAAAAAGCCTTGACGTTGATCTGCAGACTGCAGTACCCGATATTAAGATTGATTTGTATATTTTAAATTAAGATCGCTAGCTTTCAAAATGCCATTAAATAAAACTCATAAGTCTCGGGAAGTGTAAACAAAAATATCATAAACAATTCTTGCGGTTTTTCAAATTTGATGTTATTCTTGTTACAAACCACATCATCAACACGTTAAACTTCCTCCAGACAAGATAAACACACACATTCTCAAGAACAACAATAAAATTGATTTATTCCTGCACAGTTTGAAATTCTGGTTGGCAATGTTATGATAAATTCAACAAGTTTAATTGCATTCTAAGCACCACGCAAATATTTAGGAAATTGTATAAATCTAATTGGTGTGAAAACTTTTATTCCATTCTGTTGATAAAAGATGATATAACCTTCAAATTAGAGCTTTTCTTTATATTTAACATTTCAGGTGATGAGACGGCGCCGATTGGGATGATAAAAAAGCTCGAAAAGATAAAAAAATGAGAGTAACCTTTATGGCGACGACTCAGCATAAAAAACTTTATTGTGAGTGGAATTCTGTTTAAGCTTTCACTCAAAGCTCAGAGTCATACAGTACTGGACTTGTTTGTGGGACAAAGTTATTTACTTTTTCATTTTTTTTTTATAATTTGCACCCACTCAAGGGACTTTTTATACCCTTATTATGCTTAAGGGCTAACTATAATGAGCGGAAGCTAGTGTCAGAACCGAACGAAACGCTCCCTTCCGAACTGCCATACACTTTACCCATAATGAACGGATGTGTAGGTGTACGGAAGTATCTTTCAAAACAAAATATGTTTTTTATTTCCAATAATTTATGAACTTCGGTTGCTATGCAACAAAAAAGCAATTTTAATAAATTAATTTTATGTTTTCGATTGGTTTCACTCAAGAATTCACTCATTCTGAAATCGAATGGAAGAGGTTAAATGAGTTCTGTTTTTTTGTGTTTGTGTCAAATTTCAAGTCAAATATCTGATTTTTCTTTCAAAAATCCTCATTAAAAACAAAAACAAAACTGATTATTATTTTTGACTTTTTATTATTCATGTATTAGTGCTTCTTGAGTGGATTCTGATTTGAAATCAAGAAGAGAATTTCTCTTCTAAGAAGCGTTCTGTCTGTCAGTTTCGTGCGAATGAAACGCTTTCAGAAGGCTTCGGAATGATTCCGGACGCTTCCGGAGAGCCAATCGAAAACGACATTAATTTCCTTAAATCAACAACAAATCGAATTCCCCTTCAGAAAAATCAATAAAACCAGTCAGCTGTCACATTTTCGTCCGTAAGCAAAACTGAACGAAAATTGACGAAACGGAGCAATCCACTATTTAGGGCACAATATACGGATTCCTTGTATTCGCTCAGTTACGAACGGCTCTGTCCGCTCTGTTCCGTTCATTATAGTTAGCCCTTTAGTTTCTAATTCAAGTTGAACATTTAATTTTTGTTTCATTGCTTTTAATGCAGCTTATTTCAACACTTGCAGCCCAAAGGAATAAGTTCAACATCGGTTGCCTAAGCACTCCGGAGAATGCCGGAGACTACAGTGAGCGACTCTCCCCCGTCCTCCCAAGTACCACAGATATCAGCACCTTGTGGAACCAATAGCGCGAAATAATTAAAAATTACCACCATGATGATGATGAATGCGCGTTATTGAAAAGAGAGACGGAAAATGCACGTTTGCAGATGCTGCAACGGAAAACAAGAGCAGCAAGAGAAGAGTACCGAACAAAAAGGAGAAATGAGAAAAAGACCCTGCGAAGGAAGAAAAGAGCAGTTTCTCAGCTCAAAGATCTAGAAGTCTCGGGCCAAGAACAACACCCGACGTTTCTTTAAAAGGTCGAAGCAATTAGATTCTGGTTTCAGAACCGGGACACAATCTCTTCGAAATAGTGAAGGAAGCCTAGTCACCGAAGACAACTACCGTGGCAAGGCCACATCGAGCGGACGGACGACAACGATCCAGCCAAGAATGTCTTTTCATCGCAGCCCCCAACTTGGAGACGACAAGGAAGACCGAACCTACGGTACAAGGACCAATTGACTTCGGATGCCAGATCGCTTGGTTTCGGCGACTGGAGGGTGCATGCGAGGGACCGTTCCCGATGGAAGGCTGCAGTACCTCAGGCTGACATTCTTCATGGATTGTGAGCTCACTTTTAATACTAAAGAATTGTAATATGATTTAGCCAAACCAAAACAAATAAAATGTTGATTCTTTAGACTTCTTTAAATTCAAAAGTTGCTTTAATGACTAAGCAACCGGAATAATCAAGTTTTGTTTACATTTTCGACCAGACTTAGAACCTATTAAAATCTCAGAAGAAAATGATTCATACTTTTTGCTTTGAGCCAAAGAGGTGGTTTTCGCTCGGACCCGTGTAGAGTTTAAGCAATATTTCATCATGCAGCTAGTAAAAACAATTGAAACGAATCTTGTGACCTCTAGGCTCTAGGGCAATGTTAAAAACTCAAAGATCGAGATTATCTAACACTCATCTAAAAACCACTCAAACGACATAACCAAATCACCACTACAAAGCTGTAAAAAGTAGTTAAGCTTCACAAATAGAATGAAAACAAATCATCGTTACGGACGTTCTGTTTGCTTGTTTGTTTTTTAATTCACAATAGACACAAATAGAATGAGAACCGTTCACCCGCATCAGCATTAAACTGTCGTAACAATTTAGGTAGCTTGTTCTAAAGCTAAATGACAATCTGTAAACCGGGAAGTGTCCCATTTAAAATTGCATTTCACATTCATCACCAGAGACCAGACACTAGAGCTAGAAGAGCCAAACAAATCTAAAGAGGAGGAAGTTCACATTTATCGGCTTAGTCTCTATTTTCTATGCAAACAAAAAAGAACTCATCCTCATAGCCCAGCCATAAGTATTTACAGCGCATTTATTTCAGTAAATTAATTGGCGGGCCGCGGGCCATTAATAGAAACCTCCTCGTTTGCAAATAATCTCTTTCGCTTGATTGTCTGTTGTCTGTCGTTTGCATTGTCTTCTCGCCAAACGACAGTGACCAGAAAAATCTCATAAGAGGGGTCCATTGTCTTTTAACGACGCCACAGACACAGATCAACCGTCAAGACCTCCCCCGCTGTCCGGTGCCTTAACTGGTTTCAATTGAATAAATGGCAAGTAAAATGAATAACAATTAATTACAAGCGACAAGGGGTCAACTTGAGATCGTACCAATTCCAGATAAAAAAAAAAGAATTCCCGCCGACAATAATTCTCAGACATTTCAAATTAACTTCAAGTGTAAGACCGGACATTCCACAGTTATGAACAATTATTTTTGGAGTCCGTAAATCATCTCCAATTGCATGAGAGCGTCAATTTCGGGGTCAAAGCGGACAAACGAAATCTATTTCACTTTGAATTCTATTTTTAGAGAGAACTACCGTTGGAAAAACTGAAATTTGTTATTTGAGAAGGCCCCCAAGTCATTCATCCTTAATTCCATTTAAGTCGAAGAACAAACAATTCAACCGAAAACGGTCTCAAATTTCGCTTCACCATAGAAACCGAAGACGAGATCTGGCAGCGAAGGAACCATTATTCACTTAGTTGACTTGATTATTGCAAACGACGAGTAATGATCACTTAAATTCGTAGAAATTACAGAGACTCAAGTACCAGTACCAGGTGACAGGTTAAAACTTTTGGGTACAGTCTGTCTGTCCACCGGACACAATTTTTCAGGCGCCAAAAAAAGTAACTTTTTAAAAGCAAACCGTAATAAAAAAAAATATATATATATATATAACCGGCTTCAAAAGCCTTGCAACTGCAGTTCACTCACTTAATTTTTGGTCACTTCAAAATATTACAATAATTCACACTGAATATTTTAGGTTAAAAACTTTTGTCAGAAAAATGTGATACAACAATTTTATATTTAAAATATTTTGTTAAGAAAAAGAATTGTTTTTTGAGAACGCTCACCTTTCGCAACCTTTGAATACAACGTTCAACGAAATAATGATCTCAAAATGTTCTTCAAAGTTCTTCGTTTGGCTGGTTTTTCATTCAAATGCCACACACCATGCAATCCGACACTAATACATTGCTTGAAATTCTTATATACTACCGGTATTTTTATCATAGATATATGAATTCAATCTCAATGGTAAATATATGAGTGCAAATGCAAAGGAAAAGTTTCACTCAAATTGAATTCACTTTCACTCCGAAATAGCAGATGATTTGTTTGGTTGACAATGTGACATCAGGAACGGGACACCTACACGGACAAGGCAAGGGAGCTTTTAGGATTTGAATTTTGACTACAATGTACATGACAGCGTTGAAAAGGGGTCCCGGGCAGGGGTTATGTGGTATATTTGAAATTTTGTTTTTGCATTTTTCCGTTATTCGTTTGAAAAATATTTGTGATTTGTGTTTATTGTTTTTTTTTTCGTTACGTTGATGAAACGAAAAATGAAGGCCTTCGAATATAATTGAAAACCAGCATCATCAAGACTCAAGAGGAAAAGAAAAGAATAATAATTGCGGAGCTATTTTATCATTTTTGCTTGGGCTTGGGTAGAAAGACAAACCTCCATAACGTTTAAATTTTTTTTGCCAGGAATTTTAATCTGGAGGATTGTTTTTAATTGAAACGGGTTCGAGTGGAACAAATAATTTCGCATATAGGGGCTCTTGAAAAAGGTTACATTCTCACATTTTTACATAAAAAACATGGGTAGGTAGCTAGGTAGGTATGCTATTTGGAATGGCAGTGCTACTAGTTGTAAATGTATTTTTCTTGAAGCGAATTTGTTTTGCCTTTAACTCATTATATGCAAAAACTCAGAAAGCAAACACTTTAGCTTTACATTATATCCTTTCCTCTATAGAAATCAGAAAAAAAATCATCAAACTTGAGTAGTAAATGACATAACCTACACGCATGTTGTCGATAAGAAGGAAAATGTGTTTGGTACTTTGGTAGACTTCTTGACCTTTCCAACTTTCATTCTCACACTCAGTCTTTGACACGAAAAATCGATTTGAGAAATATTTGGGGGTTGGGGCTTAGAAGTGCTTACATAACATGAACATCAGAAAGGGCGTACCTACCATTAACCCTCTCTTGTCGCTATTACCTTGTAACACGTAGGCAGATTGTAGCGCTGTGGGTATTCCCCTTTTGGGAATTAGAAAAGAAACAAAACAATCATTCACAATAAGTAATTGATACCAGCACTCCAGCAGTGTACCTGTACCTATCAATTTTAACTGTGGGTGGGTAGGTTATACAGTATTTTGTACTCTTGTAAATAAAACATTTAGGAAGAATCAATAATTATTTTTCATAAATATTTCTTGAAAAGTGTGTTGATAACAGTGTAAGGTAGAAGGAATGGGATAAATTATATTTCTGGGTCATTTTTATGTAACAGAGTTCAAATGTACCTAGGACGTAGCAAGTAGGAGGATAGGTAGTAGGTACCTTGCTGCCTGTAGGTGTAGGCTTCTGTTTTACAATGTACCTAGTTCGTTCCAATAAAAATTGTACCTTTAAAAAGCCAATATTGATCCGTTTACTTGAAATGCGCAGTTTAAGAATGACATGAAGAATAAAGTCGTTGAAGGATGATATTTAAAAATTCATGATAACGCCACAGGATTTTCCCTACGTATTTGTTTATTGCTGGAGTAGATTGAACTCTGCGAATGCGCTCATGAGCGGAGTATGAAAGCAACATTTTGCAGACACCGTTAATTTCGTAGCTTCATGACGACGGGCGCTACATTATTTTCGAGACTTTTAATGATCATTGTTAAAAGGCCTCATTAATATACCGTTGTATTACAAGCACAGCTAGTCAATGATATACAAAAGTTTTTCAGTCTATTTGTAGATATTATGTAGGTAATGTAGTTCCTTAAAAATAAATTTTAAGTCTACAGAATTCAGAAATAATGGGTCGTGGAAAGCATTGTTCTACCGAAAAAAAGAGAAATTATTATAAAATGATCGCAGAAGGCAGAAAGGCTGTTCGAACAAAATGATTCGCAACGCTCTAAAATACAGACCTAAGCCTGAAACGCAAGGACGAAAAGTCGAAAACCAGGCATGTCATCCGCACTGTTCAGACAACTTGTTACAGAAAGTGCCAAGAATCCGTTCAAGTGCACCGTGCAGCCCACGCAAAGTTCCTCTCCTCTCTGCAAAACACTGTAAAAAAGCGTTTAATTTTTGCAAAGCAGCATTTGAACTGGCCAGTGAAGAAGTGAAGAAATTTTGTATGGACGGACGAAAGTAAAATTGTACTGTGTTGCTACGTAAGAACTAAGAAGACCTCCTAATGCTGCACACAACCCAAAATACACCTTTTAAACTGTTAAATACGGAGAATCAAGCGTAATGGTATGGGCCTGTTTTGCCTTCCACGGAGTAGGGCCCATTCATTGGATAAAAACGATCATGGATCAAAATGTTTACGTTGATATCCTCGAAAATACAACGTTACCTTATGCCGAGGAGGAAATGCCGCTACTGTGGGGTTTCCAGCAGGACAAAAATGGTTTGGGGATCCTTCAGTAACTGTCATGGAATGGCCTGCACAATCGCCTGATCTCAATCCAATTGAGTCTTTGGGCTGACGGACGTAAGGAAAGCTGTTTATGGGATTAAACCGACCAGCAATAAAACATTTTGGGAAGCTGTAAGGGATTCCTGGCATGAAATTCCAGTCCAGAGGTGTCAGGATTTGGTTGACTCTATGACCAGACGTTGCCTAGCCGTAATAGTTAACAAATGATTTTGATTTGAATTATTTGGAACTTTGTTTTATTTGAAGCGACTTTTAAACATTTAACAAATCAAAGAAAATGTTATATTCCCTTGGTGCTACTTTTTTTTACCGCAGCTGTATAGAGTTTATTGTTTTTTGTTTAATGTTTAAACAGTTTTGTGTTTTTTCCCAATTTATCAAAATGAAGCATAATGTACTATATTATTAGCAAATTTAAAGCAGTGAAATATTCTATGCTGATTATATATAATCTAATCAATTTTTATGTGTATGTATATCGGTATTGTGTACATATGAACATTGCAAAACAAATACCTATAGCTTAAAATTTAAAACTGAAAGTCAATTCACAACTTTCAACTTGACATTCAAGAATCGTCTAGTACCTATACATATTAGGTAGGTATATACAAATAAAGAAAACGTTTATAAAAATTTAATTTTGATTAACAAATTTATTTTAGTGATTGAAAAGTGAAAATCAAAAAGTCACGATAGATACCCATACCACCTGCTGTAAAACTAAAAAAAAAAACAAAGCTCATGTATTGGTCTGTCAACGGATAGAAGTCAATGCATTTTTTATAAGATTAAATGTTCGGTACCTTCCGATACTTTCCTAAACAAATCGATAAACCTAATCACAACCTTTGAAGGTATTTACTTTTAACAAATATCTCAAGTACTTTATTCTCTCACTCTATCAGGGTAAATTATAGCATGGAAAAAAATTCTACTTGGCTCGTTTTGTTAAGTTACTTTGAGTCAATCTGATTTGGTCACAACTAATGTAGAAAGTATGATAAGGAACTTGGGCCCAGTCGTATGAAGTACATAAATGTACATGTTTTGTGTTGTATTAGGTCTTAGTACCGATTGTTTGTTATTTATGAGGATTTTTCCTTCAATGTTTATATCCCTTTCACACGACAAAATCAATGTAGTCGTTCTTTTTTAAGTCCACTGTCCACAACAAATAAAAAAAAGTACCTAAATAAGCTTAAAACCACAACAGACAGAATTCTATTAAGAAAAAAACAGTCAACAAATAAATTATACATTTACACCAGAGACCAGATGCCTCATAGCAATCCTTGCAAGCTTTCAAGGTCAATTGCAAGTAAAACACAAACAGTAGCAAAAACACCCCACCCACCATTAATCTCGAATGTATTGTGTTGCGTAATTCGCAAACTGACGAACTTTGCAAAAAGATATACACCGATGACTATGTCGAATACGTATCTCTATCTCTATCGTGTGACGTTATGTAATCGAACAGAACTTTTTTCGAAAACTCAGCTGGGACAAGATGATAAAAGAAAACAGAACCCAACCCACGCCACCTTCGTGCCGTTGTCTGTCGTCGTTTTGTTGTTCGACGATGTTCGTCTTCGTTGCATGGCGATGGCATCAAATCACTACGAGATTATTTAATGGGGAAAATATGTATTTGGTTTTCTGCTGGCACATAGCCCAGAAAATTAACGGTAGGAATTCTTATTATTTCTGGCACTTTAGAAAGAGATTTGTGAAATGAGTTGAAACGGCTCGGCAGTAGAGACGTTTTTTGTCGGTATTTAAATTGGTTGAAGGAAGTGTGGTTTTTTGTTGTTTTTTTCTTCTTTCAAGAGAGGAAAGAAGAAGTCACAGCAACTTAGACAAAAGCGTAATTTATTTTATTTTTTTTAAAGAAGATAATCTACGTTATAACATTTTAACAATAAAAATCAATTGAATGGCTTTTTGGAAAGAAGAAAACAAATTATTATTTTTTTTTTTTAGAAAATGGTTGGCGTTAGTAAATAAGAAAGGAAATTGTTTTTGAATTCAACTCAAGTTTTGTTTGTCCTTGTTATGTAATTTGAGTTAAAAAATAAATTAAATAAATAGGATGGGGCGTGGCAGCTCTAGGAGAGCAAAGGCCTACTCGTATAAGTGGCTTTCTCTGAATACGTGTGGAGAATTGTGGGGACCAAGAATTTAACACCGAATGGCTAGAGGCATTAGCATTACCCGTGAAAGATGATATGAAAACATTATTCGGATTTGAACCTACTAGTTTTGTGTAACAGCCAACGCACACAACCACTTCGCTAAGGGATCTTATTCGAGTTGTTTTGAATTTAAATCCTACCTATCTAACTATGCATATTGCGAACGCAAATATAAAATCTCATTTCAAGGCTTTGAAGAAGTATAATCCTGAGAAGCCACCTTAAGAAAATATTGAAAAATTCTTAATGGGTGATTGAGGCGCGGTTTTCAATGGACTTGTTTTGACAGATGGCAAACGATTGCCGCTTTGAAAGCTCCTATCAAAGTGCTTTGTCATTTTTGTTTAAAATCGTCAAATGTTCAAAATTCACACCACAACAATGTCTCCAAATTGTTCAGAGAATTATATTTGGGCTGATGAGCAAACCGAAGAATACCAGGAGCTACCATTACATCAATTAAAATCAATACTACGGTGTGGTTTATATGCTGGTGAAATTACTGGCAAACCGGAATGATACAGTCATGGGTTACCGTTATCTATTGTTTCTTTAAACTCTGGTTTCAACAAGACGGGCCGGCAGCGCGGCACTACGCAACCACTAGATGTTTCCGTCTACAAACCTTTTAAAACGGCTTATAACCAAGCCATAGACTCTTTTCTTATGCAGAATCCTGGTAAGACCTTTACAATATACGACATTGCAAAAGCTGCGTGTTACCCTTTTGACAAGTCAATGACTGCACCATCGAACATCAAGGCAGGACAGAAATGCTTTCACCGACGACGTAGACTTTATGAGAAGTTTGGTCACTGACAGGCCTCTTATTGAAACAAATGAGGAAACAGGCCCAAGAGCAGAAGGAACTGCCCTTGAGGGAGAAACAATTTCGAAATTCGAATGCACCTAATGAACCCATACGTTCTCAAACGCCAAACAGTTTTATCAGCCCGAAACAATTCAAAGGCTAACCTAAGGCTGGACCACGACAAATCAAGAGAAAACAACACAAAAAAGGGAAAAATACGATACTATAACGGACACGCTTGAAAAAGACTTATTGGAGAAGAAACTGTCGAAAAATACACCAAAAAGAAAGATCAAAACTATCAAAAAACGAATCCTTTTATCTGAATCGGAATCAGATGGCAATGACGACATTATTCTCCAAGACATTTCGGAAGACGGTTCGTTCGTTAGTATCCGGTCTAACCGAGGAGACTTTTTCGCAACAGCTAAAATGCGGGATCTTTGTTTTGGTTCGAATTGATGCTGATAAAAATAAAACAATTTATTATATTGTCCAAATTATAAAGGATAAGGATGAAAGCTGTGAAACAATGGACAAGCAATAGTCGGTAAGCTGTTTGGCTTCCTAGGTCGTGCGATATCACACCTATCGACTACTTTTTGAGGAAGAAAAAGCCAGCTAATACTGAACTCAACATTCATCCGTTATTTTACTTAAAATGGAAGAGGAATACTGAACCAAAGGAAGAAAATGGTATCAAAAAAGGTACAAAACTAGGCAAAAATTGAATCTAGTTTCTGAATAACGAAAGCGTTCCACATTAACGTAGCACGGCTTAAGAATGAATTTCCGAACTGAAGGCAAGAGAATTACAGATGATTTGTTTATAGAAAGGTGTTTACTGGAGGAGTTTGAACAAAGTGAAAAATTATTAAAATATCAGTTAAAATTTTGCATTAGCTTCTAATTCAAAAATTTAAACTAATTAATTTTTAATTTTTCGTGAAAACTTGGAAATTTTTTCTAATTTTAAGACAGCCAACAACCTGCTCGTGTTTGCATTTGAAAAAAAAAATTCTAGAAGAAATGAGAAAATGATAACAATTTTCCTTGCTCATTCAATAATAAATAAATTTGAAATAGAAGCCAAAATTATATTGTCTTCTTGCCAAAACATCATAGTTTGGCACAAAGAATAAATATTTAAATTTTAACACTGTCCACTTTCCATATTTTCTTGCTTTGATCAGATGTTTTGAAAAAAAGAAAATACAAAAACATCATTAAAGATTGGCCCCCTAGAAAGCTCATCTATTTTCGAATATGAACTATCTCACTTGCGTTCAAAGTCAAAATAGTAGAAACTAAATTCTTGGCATTGAACCTGAACCGGACATGGTACTTTGACTAAAGTCCTTCGTCAAAGCTACATAAGTGTTTTCAAAAGTCTAATTGAACTGATAGGTTTGATTTATGTTTGTTTTGCTTAAAAGCGACATTTTGTCTAATGAAAACACGAGCAGACGATGTATGTACATAAATAGGTACATCACACGCATGAGCATTTTGAACACATGTAATATTGTACGTCAGTAAAAATATTGCTTTTTCAAAATTTTCAAAAAAAGAAAAATAAGTTTTCCAGGGGTGTTTCATGATCTTTGTGTGATATTTTGTATTTCAAAAATACATTTTCGAACATATGCCACGACTAAATCAGTTTCCCTGTTCTTTTCAGAGTTTATATTTGGATCCAGTGATTTTCAACGGTCTCCCGCACAGCCACGAGCTCTTCGTCAGCTAATTATTTGTCTTCCTCCCTAGCTAACTTTAAAAAAACAAAAAAACATAATCCCTGTCATCTGATGCAGATTTACTGCATTTCGGTCTGAAGATTAAAGCAAAAACAAACAAATTAAAAACGGATTCATAAATTGATCAATAGCCAAGAAAATACTACAAAACAAGTGGCCTGACGCTGCTGCTGTTTTTCAAACGGATGGGTGTTTTTGCAAGAGACCGGAATGTCTTCTAAATTAAGTTCACATATCGAAATTAATTTGGAAAACTGCCAGCCAGAATATGTTTTAAATTGCTTGAAACACCGCACGCCACATCGGTTCGGTCCGGTGTTATACGCGGATGGGAGTGATTTTTCAAAGAAGCAATGTTCCCTGGGTGTTTCGATGATTGTAAAAATTATATTATGTCCATTTTCAAATTGGGTAATTTAATTTTGATAATCATCGTTAATTCGGATTGCTTACGAGTATGTAATTTGTTATTTTGGCAATTAAGTTGTTAACAATGTAGTGCATGTTGCTTTGCAGATGTTGCGAAACATGAGAAATAGGAATTTGTAGTAACCCATCTTTCTAAACAAAACACATATTTTTATAATTACTGAACAATATTCTCGAACCCTTCTGGTACAACCTTAACCCTAATTCTACCTGAGAAAAAATATACGAAGAACAACCTAACATGTGAAGATGATGACGGAATGACATTTCTAAGACATTTAATTGGTGACAGCTCAACTTTGACAGCGGAAGCCAGTGGCTCTCAAACAGCGGGCAACGTTCAAAAACCCAGTTTTTAACAATAAAGCCGTCAGCCCATCGAGAAACTTAAAAATAAATACTTTAAGCAAAATAAAAATTAATCTTAAGAAAAATAATGTATGTTCTAATCTTAAAACTAATTTTAATCAAAATATTTATAATTTAAAAATAGTATCATACAATATTGCAGGGTTACGTAGCAAAACACTGTTTAGGGATTTTTTTGAGTTAATCAATCAGTATATCTTTTTCTTGTATGAAACTTTTATTGAATCGAACGAAGATGCACTCACGCATTGCTTTGATGATTATGAATTGTACTGGATCTTTGCAACAAGAACATCAAGTCATGGAAGGGCTAGCGGAGGATGCCTTTATGGTTTAAGAAAGAGTATTAAGAAAACCTTCCACTGCTGCTTCGTTCATGAATTAGACAGAACCTTTGTACAAATCAAAAATAACGGACAATCATTCTTCATCATCCCAGTTTATATTAATTGCAGCTTTTGGCAGCAAGATTTCTGTTCTCTGTACAGCTTCTTCTTGGAATTTAAGCAACAAAATGTAATGCTAGTTGGAGATTGTAATGCTAGGGTCGGTGACACACAACTGTGGCTGTTCCATCCAGATTTCACTAGTGACACTGCTTACACCCCCAGGAAAACGAAAGACAAAACAATCGATAGCAATGGCAGGAAATTCATTGAAATGTGTGAGTCAATCAACCTGTCACTTCTCAATGGTCGAACAAAGAGCGACAAAGATGGCTCTCTTACTTTTCTCAGAGGCAATGCCGCTTCAACGATAGACTACTGCCTAGTAAGAGATGAATGGTTAAAATGCATGCCTGATCTTGAGATAGGCGAATATCCATACTCCGATCATCTTCCACTATTGGTAACGGTCAAACTTACCACTGAAAACATGAATACCGAGCCAGAAAGACAGTTACTCCCCATATTAATATGGAATGAAAAATTTGCACAGAGATACCAAACAGAACTAGACCGAGCTCTTGACACAACTGACCTCTCCGAATCGCAAACCAACCAAAGAATAGATACCTTGACGTCTTGTATAGCTGTTGCGGCGAAACCTTTTCAAGCTGATGGATGGAGAAGACCAACCAAAAAACAGCTCTGGT
The DNA here is from genome assembly GCA_943590905.1 of Sphaerophoria taeniata. Taxonomy (NCBI): domain Eukaryota; kingdom Metazoa; phylum Arthropoda; class Insecta; order Diptera; family Syrphidae; genus Sphaerophoria; species Sphaerophoria taeniata. The sequence goes on from OX016541.1 coordinate 152,870,705, forward strand.
ATGACGCAGATTGCCTTAATGCTCGGAAAAAATCCTTTTCTTGCTTACGATTAGCAAAAAAAAACACCAACCTCTGCTACCAAATTAGCTTACCAAAAAGCAAATAGCGAATATAAAAGTATCTGCAAGGAAAAACAAAGGCAATACTGGCAAAATCTTACGCAAGAGTTAAATGAAGTTAGAGACAGTCGTGACTTTTGGAAGCTAGCCAGAAGATTAAATAGCAAGGAAGTAAATAATCGCTGTCGAATACAAGTAAAAGCTGAGGTGTTAGCAGAATACTTTAAAAACTTGTTAAACTCTCCCGGTAACCTAAATCATCACCTATTTGCCTTTCCATACATAGAAAATGTGGAACTAGATGCGCCTATCACACTTTTAGAGGTAAAAAATGCACTTTACGCTTGCAAGCTGAATAAGGCTCCAGGAATAGACCGTATACCCTACGAGTTTTATAAGTACTCCACGAATAATTTCCAAACCTTACTGGATGTTTTAATCAGATTTTCGATGAAGGTGTGGTGGAAGAAAACTTCAGGAAAAGCATTATCTTCCCGATTTTTAAAAAGGGAAGTGCAGAAGAGGCGAGTAACTACCGAGGAATATCTTTCTTGAACACTGTAACAAAAATCTTCTCTGCTATACTTCTCAATCGCTTAACGAAATGGATAACGGACAATGGACTTCTTAGTGAGTTTCAAGCAGGCTTTCGCAAGGAATACTCCACTGTGGATAACATCTTCACGTTAACAAGCATAGTTAAGACATACCTTGATAACGGAAAGAAGCTATATGCTTTTTTCGTGGATTTTAAGGCTGCCTTTGATTCCATAGACCGAAATTCTTTATTCCTTAAACTAGGCAATGTAGGAGTTTCAACGAAGATCCTTAAAGTGTTGCAAAGTATGTACGAGCAAAACCAAGCGGCAGTTTGGGATGGGAAACAATTGTCTTCCTGGTTTGATACAGAAATGGGCGTCAAACAAGGGTGCTTACTGAGTCCTTTGCTTTTTTCGATATTTCTTGATGACATTACTACCTCTCTCCCAGGAGGAATTGATTTCAATGGAATAAACATCAAATGTCTAATGTATGCAGATGACATCGTCCTACTGGCAGAAACGGCAAATATGATGCAACTCATGGCTAACAAGTTACAGCAATACTGCTGTAAATGGAATCTAAAGGTTAACACCGACAAATCCAAAATTATGGTTTTTAGAAACAATACCGGAAGATACGCTAGGGATGAGAAATGGACCTGGGAAGGTGAGGAACTTGAAAAAGTCAAAGAATACAAGTATCTTGGAGTGATCTTGACTCCCAAACTCTTTCTTGAGAAACACTTCAGAGCCAAGTTACATGATGCTAAAATGGCCATTAACTGCAACTGGAAAGGGCTCCTTGGTAAAAAGAACGTCGCAACAAGTGTGAAATACAAACTTTTTGAAACGGTAGTAAGATCAATAATGTGTTATGCCGCGCAGGTCTGGGGAGTTGTCCAATACGATGACGTTGAAAAACTCTTAAGATACTTCTTAAAGAAAATTTTTCGTCTCCCGGAAAACACTCCAACGTACATGCTCCATTTAGAGACTGGACTTCCTCCTCTCTTCTTGTACACTCTGAAACTTCACTTCAGCTACATAAGAAAAATCATGGAATACTCCCCGCAAAGACTTCCTAAAATAGTGGCCTCCTATATCGTGCAACGCAAGTCCCAGTTCTTTGGCGAGTGGTCAAGACTATGCTTGGAACATAATCTAAATCTGGACAGCGATACCCCCGAAAGATGGGAAGAAACCTTGGATGTCCTGTGGAACATCATTAAGGAAACAAAATTTGAACATTTTCATGAACAAGCAAGACAAAGTGAATCCAGGAACCTATATCGAGTGCTAGATCACAACCTATTAAGGAATTATTTTCACGACAACAACGGTATAGATACTATTTCCACAATCTTTAAAGCAAGAGGAGAGCTTTTGCACCTAAACTATATGCCCCATCGCAGCGACCGATCCACTGAATGTACACTGTGCAATCGACACGCAGCAGAGGATGTAATACATTTTATCGGAACCTGCCCTGTTTTAAATGCCATTAGACGTGCCCACTGGAATAAAATCAGTCTAACTATGGATGAACTAAAAAATATATTAAACGGTGACACTAGCTGGCCTACTCTAGTCAGCTACGTTAAAACGGCATGGAAATACCGCTCCCAAATCATAAATGAAAGTTTCTGATTAACTCTTAAATTACCTGTGAGATGTAATAGGTTCTTAGATAACAATATTATAACAACAACTACTTCAATTCGATGTTAATATTTTCTCTTTTTTTTCGGCTGACGGCTAACGCCATGCTCTAATTGTGAACTATATATGTATGTATGAAAATTAAAATATTGAATAAAGATCACAACTTAACTAAAAAAAAACTAAACTATACGAAATGTGGAAATGACTCGCCGGGTGAGGGCGCTCCCGAATTGGTATAGGTTTCGGTAGCGATTAACTGTGTCACACGGACACGGACAGCCAAAAAGAGGTCCACGAAGGTAAATGCGATCGAGATCAGCGTAATGCTACAGTTCGCAGTTGGTATCTTGTTAGCGGCGGAAAGAACCCCGGAGCCAATACGAAAACTCGAGTGGGACAGTGGCTTCCTTAGCAGAACTACCAAACCAACCTGCAGCGAATCAACGTCAAAGCGTAATAGGTCTCTTGAGGGTTGAGGGCGACAAGCCTGAAGCGAAAAGGCAGAAGGTGCATTCCAGCAGCACAATAGCCTTCAATAAAGATCTTTCCTTTAGCGATGCGCTCAAAGGAAAGATCATAGCCACGGTCATTGACAGAGGTCATGTGGCTGGTAACATCTCTCATGCTCAATGGGCAGACGTCAAGGCTTATCTCGGTTTCAGATTTTTATCTGTCATCGAGAAGAATCCGGGACCTCCCCCAGACACAGCCAATTCAGAATGGTACCAAAATCGTATAAAACTCATCGCCTGTGGAGATAAGAGGTCTTTCAATCTGTATACAAGGCTGCTGTAAATGTCTTGCCAGAAGTCCGGCCGGAGAATATTCCTTACCGACCAAGAGCACGCATAATGGTCCCGGCTCTACACAACTGCCCAAATATTATCATGAAACTGATTAAAATGAGTATGTAATCCAAACGACTGGAAAGTCCCAAAGGTTGAGAAGGAGACAGTGGGTCGCTAAAGATCAGCTCTCTTGGTGATCAATAGAGAATCACTGGCTCCACTGGCCACGACCGAAGCCGTGATTAAGTACGGTTTTGATGAAACCATGGTCCGTATTTACACATTCCACACGTGGAACCATCGACCCCCTCAGCCTCTAACAAGCCATCCGACGTGAAAGCTGATGTCGCAGTCGACAGTAATTCCGACATGGAAACTGAAGACTCTACTCTAGGAATCACTCTAAAAAGAAAAAAAGATGATATGCGGGCCATTTCATGTTGTCCCCGGGTCACGGGCCAAAATAAAAACTAAGGGCCAAATGGCCCGATCGGGCACATTTTGGCAACGCTGGTTGTACAATGAACTAAATTTTGAAATAATGACAGTTAAGTCAATGCCTACTTGATTTAAATTTGTAAAATTCAGTATATAAGGACAGAAAGAAATGAATAAAATCACTCGTCATTCTAATCTGCTAGTTAGAGTTAACTCAGCCTCTGAAATTTGATCTTCCCTCTTTATCCCCTAATCCATCCCCTAAATACAATGGACTCTGCTCTCCTACAAATTTGATTGAAGATGTTTGAAACAAACAAAGTTTAGCGCTAAAAGATCAATCATATTCTAAAATGTCCAAGTTTTTCTCCTAGAAACCTGAGATGCTCAAAAATCTCATAACTCATGACATTTGACGCTAGCAGAAATGAAAATAAATTCTTATTTTTGTCCCCCAAAAGTCAAAGAAGAAGAAAAATAAAACTAAATGTTGCGTCGAAAACTTGATGTGGCAGAGATTTTGAATTTCAATGCATTGCCACTGCACAAACTATCGTGCATCATCGCGGAGCGGCGCGTTGTCGAGGACAAATCAGACGTTGTCGTCTGAAGTTTTTAAATTTAGATCTTTTGAGTGTTTCCGTTGCCGCCAGGGTTTATTGAACCCGCAAACTGCATGTTGCAACAGAAAATGTCTAAAAGCAAATGTTACCCTAATTGAGGGGGAAAATAATAAAAAATGAGAAAATGTCCCTCCCAGCGAAAGTGGGAAGTTAAAAATATCCTCCTATGTTTTCTTGTTTTTCTGGCAAAGCACATGCAAGAGATTTTGAAGGTGACGAAACTTAAGACAAAAATGCATTAAAAATTAATAGAAAAAATTAAATAAATAAATAAAAAAAATTGTTTTAGCAGCTAAGCCGGTTTCCTTTCTTTTCGCAAGCTGCTCAAGCAAAAGGCCAAAATTCTAGTCTAGATCTTAAGCTCCATCATACCTGAGAGTCATAGTTTTAGTCTGTGTGAATGTAGGAGCTGCCGCCGCTTGGCCTTCGCCTTCTAAAAATGAGCTCGTCGCACTTTTGATATTTGGCTTTGGTGTACTGTCACCGTTTTCGAGATTCTTCGGTGCGCCGAAAATTTTCCTATCCATACTTTCGGCAGATGAGATCTTTGGAGCATTTTTGAGAGGCTCCGGTGTTGGAGGAGCAACAGCTTGGGGTTTTGGCGGTTCGGGTTTGACAACGGGCGTTGGTGGTGGCGCTGGTTTTGGTGGTGGCGCTAGCTTTGGTTCTGGCTGCACAACAGCTGGTGCAGGTTTTGGCGGTTCTGGTGTCTTTGGCGCAGGAACTTTGGCTGGTTCGGAAGGCTTTTGTTCTATGGCTTTGTTGGCTGGTTGCTTATTGCTCTTGAATATATCGAAAATTGACGTCCAACCAATACGTTTTCTAAATGAAAATTAAATTAAAACAAAATTAAAAATAAATAAAAACTAAAAAGTAAAAAAAGAAAATAAATCGAAGGTCATCTTTTGCATCCCATGAGCTCAGTGAGCACTGGAAACAGAATCGACAAAAAAAAAAAACAAATTTACTAATGAAGCGATGCATGTCGGGCCGTACCCAGAAATGTATGCCCATCCATCAAAATAACTACAAGTTTCATTTATGTATAAATAGACTTTAGGGGATTTGCGAAATTTAATTTAAATTACATTTTGTTGCTTTGTGTTTTCAGAGTGTAGCTTTACTTACACAATTTTGACTCATTTCACATAAACATGCATTGTTTTTGTTTATAGTTTTGGTATTTTGAGTGAGTGAGTGGAAACGAAACTTTTTAGTTGAATTTGTTTGTTTTTTTTTGGTTAAATGAACTACAGCACTGTGTATTTTTATTACCACTTAAAATGAACTTACATATACATATAACGGGGGAGGATTAATATTTTAAACGTTTTCTATTTTTGAAAATAAGTGGTTTCCTGTTTTTGTTTTGTTTTCAAGCTCAAGGTTGGAGAAGGTATTTTTTGACAAAGATATTGTTAGTTAAATGTCAAACAAAATACATAAATTATGACAAAAACATTAAAAACAAAACATATGTTCATATTTCCACTTGAGTAAAGACAATACATTTTTGTGGCATGGTGTAAGCAGAAGTAAAAGGAAAGCATTTATGTTGTTTTTGAAAATTACATTTTTAGCAATTTCAGAAATGATTGAAAGTTGTTATCGAAATATTGAAAATTTAAAAATTTACTAAGAAACTAATTTTCTTTTTACTTTTACCGTTTCCGGTCTTCGGTACTCCTATCTTCGAACTTCAGTTTCCGACATGAAGATATTTTTCATCAATTTTGTTTAAGTCTCCCAAAAATAATAAATAAAAAAAATTATAATAAAAAGTTGTACAGCTTTTTTTAAGAATCGGATGTTCCAATAGAAGTGACAACTTTGAATTATTAAATTTGTGAACGCACCCTCTCTCAAATCGTCTTAGCAGATTTTAACGCCAAACTGGAAAGAGAAACACAGCCTGCACGAAAAAACCTCCGATAATGAATTCGCGCTTATCGAATTTACAGTGGGTCGAAACATAGCAGTAAAAAGTACGCGTTTCCCACATCTCAACATCCACAAGGGGATCTCCAAAGTCCAGACCAATCGACTGTCAACCAGATTGATCATATTGCAATCGACGCAAGACACTCTTCAAGCATTATTCATATCCGAACCTTCAGAGAGGCCAACAATCCAACATTGACTCGGATCACTACCTCGTTGTAGCTAAGTAAGGTAGTGCAGCGGATATCTCGACCAAAGCCAAAAACAGGAAGGAAGGAAATTATGACGTCGGACGGCTACAATCGCAAGAGATCGTCAGATCCTTTTCCGATCGAGTGTCAAGTCCGTCATACTCATAAATCAAAATGTCAAATCTCAAATAATTTTCTAGTTATGACCTGCTCTGAAGGAGATCACAATTTCGATTGTTTTTGTGACTCTCACAAGGTCACAAGTTTTGACTTTGGGGGAGAATACGAAATAGTTACAAAATCAATTTCACCTCTTCTTAAGACTTGTGAGGTATCAGTGATGATGGGTAGAATCGGGCTGTTAAATAACATTCTGCTTGTGCATTTTCTTAAACCGCGTCATTTGCATCATGACTCAAAGAATTTAGTTAAAAATGACTAAATTATGATTCAGGTTCATATCTGACATCTTCCAATTGAGATATGCAGTTTGAGCTAATGTAATTAATTAACGAATGCCAATTCTACCAAATAACTGAATTGGCCAATATTTAGACACTTTGAAATGAGTTCACAATTCTTTATTGAAAAAGATTTCTAAATCAAAATAATTCATCGAAAAGTAATCGAAATCCTCAAACAATGTTGTGCAATCAGCTTATCACTCATCCATGCGGAAAACCACTTCTACCAATACCCACGTAAAAAAGTTAAAAATTAAATTAAATTATAACCCAAGCGAACTAACGTAATGTTATTGCTAACCCAACCAACTAATCAGGTTTTATACCTAATATCTGAGTGAAAAAAATATGTTTGTAAATCAGTAGGTAGGTTTCGATAAACCTTCATCACATTTCCTTCCTAAGTACGTGATTCGAATGAATCATTCTTCATTAATTATTTCTTATTGTGTTCTTTGGAAAGACTTTTATAAATGTGTGTTACCTGGGGAGATACAAGAAAGCACTTAGTCAACAAGTCATTTATCTCAGCTGATTCTAAAAGGTTTTTATGAAGTCACACCTCCTCTTCTCTGCCGTCTTCGCTTTGAGTGAGTTAAATCATATGACTGACTGAATGTTTATCTTTTCTATTTTTCACCTTATCGACAAAACATTGTGACTTGTGAATTTGCAATTTGCAAAAAAATTGTACATAGGTGATTGATTAAATTGTTTGTGTACTTGTGTGGGTTGAGGTGGTGATAAATTGTCATAAACATGACAATACACAAAAAACAACGTTCAGCAACTCACGTAGCTCCTCTTCACTCAACAGTTTCTCTTTGTGTTTTTGTTTATACCGGCCAAATGCCGGTGGAACAGAACACCTTTGAGTGTGTTAGTTGGCTATTACTATCTGCTTTTAAGCCAAATACTGCAGCTGGGGGAGAAACAAAATCGATAACTTGTTAAATAAATCACATTTCTTGGCTACTATTTGAAGCACTTCAATATTGCAACTAAGTTGGCTTAGTCTAGCAAATGTCTGGCGTTCAGCTTTTGCAACTATATCGATGTACCTACATGTATGTAGGAGTATGTGTGTATAAAAGACATGAGTGGCTTTTTGCTTGCGATAATTGCATTTAGTAATGTGGTAAAAACCCATACCTCTTTAAACTTTGTTATAAAAGAGGTGATAAGAGGCGTGAACTAATCAGTTTTTCCATAAGAAAATCTAAATAACAGTAGGGTTGTTGAACAATTCCGAGAAATGTAGTGAAAGAATACTTTGAATGGAAGCCGTTTTTCTCTTTTTGTTTCAAAATCTTTAACGGTTTTATAGTCTGAAAAGTATGCACAAAATTATGATCTTGTGTGCACAAAAGTATGCAAAGCGTTTTCAAAAACTTAAAGTTTCTTAAGAAAGCTTTTTTGTACACTGTTCTTAATAGGGTGTTTCAGTTGTCATGTTGACATTTGACTCATACATTATTGAAGTTGTTTTTTGCGCGGTCGATGAACTCGTATTAATTGCGGTTTTTAGGACTTAAATTGCAATACTTTTGCTTTTAAGTCCCACGGCTAACCTTTTATGACCCAAAATTTGGAAAAATATAAAGTTGTTTGGAATTTGTAAATAACATTAAGTTCCATAGATTTGAGATAAGGATAAATGTGAAGAAAATAAAGTCAAACTTACCGAATTTCGTCGACAGCGAATGAAAGGTACCATAAGGCAAACATGTTTGAAACTGAAATTGGAAGAGAAAAACAAAACATTAGTTCAATTGATGCACACGAGAAGCATTGGAGAAGTGATCAGGAACACTATCATGTTGCTTTCTATTTTGATTTTCCACCAAATTGAGGAGTGCATTTTCTGTGGAGTCATTTTGAAAATAGGACCATGTCTCTTGTACTCTATTTTGGACTCTTCCCAAAATTAAATTTCAAAATAGAAGGGACAGTTTCGATGGGCTTCAAAAATAATCTTTTCGAAATGTTGCGGTTTCTAAGATACACAAAAAATTGCATTTGCTCTAAGAGAGATTAGAATAGATCAATGACTATATGAATGCATGCAATGAGAAATAAAACTTTTAATGTTAATCCACAATTAATTTGAATGTCTTATACCAATTAATGACTTTCATGTGCATAAAAATATGCTAATACAAGAAACGCGTATTGGTTACAGTGCTGTGCAAAAGATTGACATGTACAATAGACCGAAGCGAAAAATTGTTCGATATTGCTGCTTGTAAGTGTGAGATTGGATTTTGTCGATGCCCCAAAGAGAACAAAGTGCCCGTGAAAGATCGTTCGTTTTTGGCAGACCAATGGTCAGGAAGAAGAATGATGATTGGGAATATAGATGTTGCTGAATCCACAAAGCTTCAAAAGTTCCTCAAGAGAAAATTTGTGTGCCTTTCTTCAAGCTCATCTGAAATACCGACCGACGCACGATGGAAAAGCAGATAAGGTTAGAGAGTTTTGTCCTTTACCTTCGTATACCGGTGATGACATGGAACCTGAAGCTTCAACAACATCACAACAGAATGCCTCCTCTACTGCTCTAAACTCAAAACCAACATCTCTTATTAATGTTGCGAAGGTGGCAGATAGATTTAAAATATCCGACAGAGCAACTGCAACACTTGTTACAGCGGTCTTGGAAGATTATGGGCTGATAAGTGATACGGGTCAAACAAACATTATCGATAGAAATAGGATTCGGAGGGAAAGGACAAAATCAAGGTCTCAAATAAAAGATGTGAATGAATTCGACTATTTTGGTCTTTATTTTGACGGCCGCAAGGACTTAACAAAAAATGTTGGAGGCACTTCCAAGGAAGAACATATTGTTTTAATAACAGAACCCCACTCGCAATACCTAGGGCATGTAACTCCACCATATGGAAAATCGGAAACCACAGCAAATGAAATAATTGGTTTTCTAAGAGAATCCGAAGTTTCAACAAATAATTAAAAGCTTATTGGTTGCGATGGGACTAACGTTAACACCGGAATAAGAAATGGAATCAACAGAAAAATCGAAACAAAAATAAAACGACCTTTGCCGATGCCGAATGACGCTAAACAATACGCAGTGCAGTGTGCAAATGGGAAACAGCTCATCCGAGTTGTTTGAAACATGCGCATGATTTAGACAAGGAGATGCGCGGTCATGTGATTTCTTCAACATAGTCCTGAAGCAGATAGTGCGCACGGCAGGTGTGAGCACGAAAAACACTATCTTCAACAAATCCACCCAGCTCCAAGGCTGTGCGGATGACATAGACATCATCGGTCGATCCAAGAGAGCTGTGCTGTGAAGAACCAGCGAAGCTCTTTGTTTTATAACTGAATGAAGACAAAACATAGTATACATGCTATCAACAAACAAAGCAACATCTGTCCACCGCCTAGGACAAAAAGTCACTGTTGGTAGCAGCAATTTTGAGGTAGTTAAGGAGTTCACCTACCTTGGAATAAACATCAATCCCACAAACGATAGCTTAGTGGAGATCCGATGAAGATTTACCCTATCGAACCGCTGCTACTTCGGTTTGGCAAAATAACTGGGCTCAAAACTCCTCACTTGAAAGACAAAGTGTTTGCTATACAAAACTTTGATTTTACGAGTCTTACTCTACAGGGCCGAGTGTTGGACGATAAGTAAGCACTTTCGAAAGAAAAATGGTTTCGGTCCCGTATGCGACGATGGCGAATAGAGAAGAAAGTTCAAATGCGAACTGTACGAGCTGCACAAAGATGTGGATATAGTCCAGAAAGCCAAAAAAAGACGACTACATTGGCTCAGCACCTCGAGCGAATGGACGACAACGCTCCAGCCAAGAAAGTCTTCTCATTGCAGCTCCAAGAAAAATACTACAATAAATTCCATCAAAAATCTTTTAATTACTTTGCACAAAATCTTCTCCACAGTATCTTAGAGATATGTCAACCAAAAGCCGGCATACTAACGCTCTATTTTTAGAAGGAAAAGTACTCAAATTGTCGCGTCGTGTCGTCAAGATATAATTTCTTACAATTTTATGAACAGCTATTAGACGCTTTGCAATTTAAATAATTTTATCTCAAAGATTAAAATGAGAATCTCCATTTAACAGAAATTGATATACCTTCCCAGCCTAACCCGACCTTAACTCAAGATAAATGTCATAATTCGTTCAGGGTTGGTGACTATTATGACCAAAGTGCTTTCAAATGAATTCAACATCATAAAAAAAGTTAGTCACACTTTTAAACTTAGATGTTGATCATTTTTACAACAAATTCACATGTCAAAACTTTTGCACGCGCATTGACCATTATTTCAAGACAGACAAAAACAACAACAACAACAAAAAGAGGGTTAAGAAGGGTGCCTGCCAGTATGTACACAGGCAAAAGAAAATATAACAAGAGGGATGTATACTAATCATCACTGTTACGTCATTGTACAAGTGCACTCACCTTTTGTGTTGTGAAGAGAAAAACTTAACGAACTTTATGCAAAACACTTTTTCTACTATTCTAAAGGCTCAACAATTTGCAAAAAGGTATCAAAAAGATGGTCACAGTTGTGTGCAGGTGGGGCAGTTTAGAAATTTGTTTAATGCACAAGTCAATCAATAGTTAGTTGAAAGGTTCACAAAACGAAAACCATCGATGAGCTTTTTGTTATTTCTTTCCCGCAAAATCACTCACACGCTTTTTTCACGAGAGCTTAGTTTTGTTAATAAATTATTGGAATACAAGAAATTGTATAAAATTTGTTTAAAAATAACAACACTGTAATTTTTGTGAAAAAGGAACTGACGAAAAGGTTCGAACTGTCTTTGAATTGCTTCGATTCACAGACTCCTTCAATTGGATACTAAAGTTTTGCACTCTCTCCGGCAAACTGATTGAGTGAATTTCGCCTTGAGATACCTACCTGACTCATAGAACTGAACACATTTTTTTTCAGTTCGTTTTGTTGGTGGCTCTTTTGGCTCCTCTCTGCCGCCGAGGAGGTATACTACAGGCTCGGTGGATCGGGTGAGTGCTTGGGGGGTTTTTGAATATCATGCTGTTCTCGTGGTTCTCTCTGTACGTTGATTGTTTGTTTTTAGCTTAACGGAGCTTTTTTTGTCAAATTCACTCTGTGAACATGTGCTTTTTTGTTCGTGACTGTCAAGAAACAATTTAAGTTGGACGGATTCATGGCCGTTTATTGGCCATCAATTAAGGCAAAAAAGAAGAAAATATTGAGTCTTCTTGGGTATCGAATGTGACAATTGCCAAATAATGCCAATGAAGTTGTATTCCAGAAATAAGTCTTCAATTAGTATGCAATTAATGTCTCTTATATTCAGAGAGCTGACGAAGCTATTTTGAGACGAATGCTGTGGTTGTAGCTGAAGTAAATTTAAGTTGATGTCGAATTTTGCCTTTTTTGGAGAGGCAGGTTTAGGTTAAGGAGCACATGAAGTCTTAAAATGACAATTCAAGACTCTCAAGGCATTTGACATAGAAAACCATTTGACCTAGTATTTTATTCACACTGGTGCTCGATTCGATGGGCCCAACGAATGAACATCTAATTTCTTGAACACGCCTCGGCCAAGCTTTGAACTTTTCAATTTATCTATTGCGTTGCGATACTGAAAATATGATTTAACTCAATGAAGGCAGGCCCCTCATTCACTTAATTAAATTCTGCCTAGCCTCATACTGACATCACACATCCGTGCACTATGGCGTATACGTAACATTTTAATTTCATCTACGATGTTAGCTTGACGAATGAATGGTCCCCAAGCTCGCCTATCAGACAATGTACTCTCATAATCGGCTGGTGATAAATTGTCATAAAAATGAATCATTAAAGGGTAACGCTTGTGACAGACAATTAAACGAAAACAATAAATAAATCTTCGCAATCTACAGACTGACTGAAATCTCAATTAAGGTTTAATTGTGTTTCCACACATGTTATGTCACTCATTCTGAATATTCCTTTGAATAAAACTGTTGAGTGCATTCGAATACAGTGACATTTTTATGCACTCACTCACAGCCATGTTGAGTTGAATGTGTACAAAAAGCTTATTTGGCAAAAATTTGATTTTTTTTGTTTGGTATTTTGTTTTGAAAACTATTTTCGGGTGAGCGGAATTGACAGTTGGGGTTCTTGCACTGGCATCTCCAACTGATGATTTGACAAATGCCGAAGAAGAAGTTTTTTTTGTGTTTAATTTGCGCATTGATGTCAATTTTTGAGGAAGATAATTTTTGGCTATCGTTCAAGGCGATAGTTTGGCGCCAATGATCTAGTACTTTAGGCTGAAAATTTCCATTCAATCTCCATTTTTTAGGCATGTTCTGCGGTGTACACAATTCTTACATAACTTCCATGAATGATAAACGAACGAAAAAAAGCCACGAAGGAGTGTACATTTTCCCAATGAAAGAATAAGTTGAGTCGGAGATTATAGTTTTAAAGGAGACGTAAGCCTTATATTCTCCACTATTGGTATTAGTTGGAATTGAAATATAGAAAACATGTCCATGAATACGTTCATATTCAATGGTGGGTGTCTTTCGAATACATAGGAAAAGTTCAAGGTCATAAAAAAAGCTTATCAGTGTAAGTTGGTGGTTAATGTTACGTGTACAATACAACGTCAACAACAACACTTGGGAAACAATCCTTATAGCCTTGTCCTAGTTCTAATTACGTAATTTTTATCCGGGTTTTGGTTAGCATACTGATTTCTCTGATAATGGAGCTTTGGAAAATTTACGTAACAATGTCAAATGATAAGGGTTGGAGAACAAAGTGGTTTGAATGTGTCAATCGAAATGATTTCGAATGGAATTTTAAGCAAATTCTATGGAATGGAAGCATTTTTAGCTATGGGGGGTTTTAAGCATCAATCATAAGAGGGAATGACCGTTAACATGCGATTTGAGTTAAGGTTTGTTTATGTTTGCATGAGGTTTGCATGAAGTATCAGAATGTAACTTTTTTTTTAATTTCCTTTGTTCATGTAATATGTACTTCCAATAAGAAGCACTCATACGCCATAGTGAAATTTACTATACTTTTAATGACAAATGTTCCTGAAATTCGATATACAATACAACATTTGTTTCCAGTGCCTTAGGTATTATTACTTTTCCAGAAACGGCAAACTGTGTGTCATAAATTCTGAACGACAGAATCGATTTCGATTGAAGGGTGTTTAATAAAATTGATGGATCTATTGTATTCTGTATTCTATATGGTTAGTGTTTTCTGTACTCCGCTTGCTTTATCAGAAGACGTATATCAAGCCATCAACAAAAAGCGAAAGGTTCAGATATTATTAGCATTTCAATTCTAGTACAAGCATACTGAAGGATTTTGTGTTCGCGCACCTCCCCACATATTTTGCCTGATAAAAATTGGTCGTAGTTGAGTGATTTTTACCAAGTGTTCCGCAGGGGAGCCATCTGGGGCTTCTTTTCTTTATATTAGCTATCAATGATGCACCGTTATGTGTAAATAATAGTGAAATTCTCATCTTTGCGGACGATATATAAAAATATAACTTCTGCAAATGATCGTATTTTACTTCAAAATGATATTAACCGTTTTACATTATGGTGTGAAAAGAACAGTTTAAACATTAACCCGATAAAGTGCCAAACAATTACCTTCTCTAAAAAACGTTCACCTTCATCTTATAACTATGTCATTTCAAACCAAATTTTAACTCGCGTTTTAACTGTTAAGGACCTAGGAGTTCTTTTTACACAAAATGTAGATTTTTCTGAGCACATTAACGGCATAGTTTGTTTTTGTGTTATTTTAACACTGCAGTTATAGCTATAACAATAACTCCAGCCAAACAAATCAATTGACGGAAAAAGCCATTGGTGGAAGCACCTCTAAGTTGCTATCGTTGTTCAAAATAAATAAAAACATCAACGGCATAGGCAGTAAAGCTAATTCTATGTTAGGTTTTATTAAGTGGTGGTCAAAAGAATTCAGGGATCCTAATGTCACCTGTGTTTTATACAACAGTTTGGTTCGTCCCCATCTAGAGTATGCATCACAGGTGTGGTCCCCTTTATATGATGTTTATATTGAAAGACTGGAATCTGTGCAACAGAATTTCACCAGTTTTTTGTTAAAAGGGTTGCAGTGGATTGATCCCCTAAATGTCCCTCCATACGAAAATCGTTTGTCAATCCTTAATATGGAAACACTACAACAGAGAAGAAATAATAATGATATTGTATTTTTCCATCAAATTATAAATGGAGTCACTGATGCTCCTGACCTTCTCTGTAAAATTTTGTTTTGCTATCGAGGGGGAGGTTATAATCTCCGTAGTCAGGATCTTATTAAGATCGATATTCACCGAACTAACTATGGAATGCATGAGCCTTTGACACGTATTGGTAAACTTTTCGATTTTAATTTAAGTACAATTCAACTAAAAATAATTTTGAAAACCAGTGTTCCACTTTCTTAAATGTTTTATGTTAATTTTGTCATGTTTTTTGTTTATTTTATGTTATTATTCATGTTTGGTGTGTTATTTGTTATAGTTTCGTTATTTGCCTACTAACAACTAACACCACACTAAGTGATGAGCCGGTGGTATAACACAGTTTCTGTGTTGGCAAAACCATTGGTCGTAAAATGGTGCTTGCTATAAGCACACACAAGTAATTACTTGTCTGTGCTATAAGCCTATACGACCAATTCTGATAGTGTGTAAAAAAAAAATATTGCTAGAATTAATGTTATTAATATCGTGCGTGGAAACATTACGAAATTCACCTTAGAAAAATGCGGCAAACATGCATGCAATTTCTCCAGGCAAATGGCTGACCGAATTCATATGAGTCAAGTTAGTTGGGTACCCATCCGATTTCCTCCGTCTCTATGAGTAATATATTCAATTTGAGCTTCGTTGTTCCAAGATCTATTCAGTTTGATCCATGACTTGTTCCTTCTATTTTAAAGTGTTTTAACATGAGGATCAAACCACGGTGGAATAGAATTTAAGTCTCTTTTTCTTCTTATTAAAGGAATAGTTTGTAAAAAACAATCAAAAAGTAGTTTATAGAAACGAAATACCATTTCATCTAGACTTACATTATTGAATAAAATATCCCGGTCAATATCACAAAGCAACCAAAAGAGAAAATTACATTTCCTAAAATTGAATTCATGCATATTCGTACAATCAATAGAAGAGCTTATAAAAAACAGTCCAAAACAGGTTTACTAGGGCTTAGACACGAACCCAAACTGATCTTTTATCTTGGTTGAATAAAGTTTTTTTTTTTTTAGCCTAGTTTGATCAGTGATCACCCGCAAGTCAACAAGGAATTATAGTTTAATATAAAATTAAAATCTGAGTTTGAGTTTCATAAATAAAAAAGCTTATATAGTTTTGTTTTTAATTATTTAAGAAGTTGTAGGGGTTAAATAGTTTTAAAATTAAAAAGTAAAAATTTTGAAATCCAAAATACGTAAATATTAAAATTGATATGGAAAAGCTTCTGCTTGTGCCTGACTTAAGGTCTTTTAAAAGTTGTGTAACTTTGGAGCATAGTCTATTATAGTTCACTGATTTTTTTTCGGTCGAATTGTTTATGAGCTAGGATCCAGTCCAAATAATTCCTTTTTTCTCGCTCTTTAAAGGTTGGCCACGTTCCGCAAATTGTGGTGGCTTAAGGGGGGAGTTAAACAATTATATCGCCATTTATTCTTTTTTATTATTTTCTAATTAAGACTTTGGGCAAGTTTTTTTTTCTAAATCTTTTTGCTATTTCCTATTGTTTTCTATGGTTCCAAAACAAAAGCTTGAAAAATGCTCCCATAAAATAAAAAAAGGTTTAAATGTCTATAGCGAAAGCCAAACTAAAGCTTACAGAACAATAAATACCTTTAATACCCACACACTCATCTTTTGGAACAGGAGCTTGGAAAAAAATATTCATTTGCAAAAAAGAAAGCGATCTTGTTTGTCTCCATACTTTTTTATTTTGTCAACCATTTTTGTTTTATACCACTCATTAGCAATCATTTCACAATACATATTTAAAGGCTCTCACTTTAACCCCACAATTAAGGAATGTGGTCAACCCATTTAGTTGGGGACACTGGACCGCACGGTATACGCAAATTCGATGCAAAATATGGTTTTTCATCAGTGAAAAAATGTCTGCGAATTCAAAGTAATTTTCACACTAACAGATAATGCCGAAGAGAGCTTTTAGCAAGCTTTTTCCTACGGCAAATGTCTCATCACGTAGTGCAGTGTTAGTTGTTAGTAGACTTATCTAAAACTTGTACAGTAACAAAACACAAGAAATGCAAAAAATATTTAACAACGTGGCACACTGGATTTAAGAATTTGATTAAATTTAAACTTATTTTTATGGATAGGAAAGTCAAATAAATTTTCATTCGTATTCAAAAGCTTACTCATTCTTGTCAGTGGCTCATGCATTGCGTAGTTTGTTCTGTTTGGGGACTTTAATCAAACTATGGGAACGCAAAATATAATCTCCACCTCGATTAATTAAAGAGGATAGAATTCAGAATGTCAGAATGTCTTTTCCAGGATTTGCCTCAGTGTGAATATTTGGTCTATCGTTGTTCTGCCTGGCCTAAAGCCAAACTGGTAAGTTCGTATTACTGTGCTGCAGAAAGGTTTAAGCCGTTCAAACAGTACGTTGGATAGGATTTTGTATGCAACATTAAGCAGGGATATGCCTCTGTAGTTTTTGCATGACATAGGATCGTCTTTTTTGTAGATGGGGAATATGGAGCTTATCTACCAGTCAGTGGGCATACATTCTTCTTCATCCACAAATTTATTGATGACCTGGTGCATGCGGCTCATCAAAACAACTCTTCCATATTTAAAGAGTTCTGCAGGTAGATATGCTATCCGACCCGGCGGACTTGCAACTGGCTCTTTCTATTTCTACCTCCTCTAAGCAGGAACAATTAAAGACTATGCAAAAAACAAGTGTGACACGCTCTTAAATGTTTTTTTTTGTCTATTCATGTATTTTTTTTATTTGTTTGTATTTGCATAATTTTGTCATTTCTTGTGTAAGTGTTCGTTATTTTTAGATTGCCTATTAACAACTAACACTGCACTAAGTGATAAGACGGTCTGTTAACACAGGGGCCTGATCATGGGATTCGCGGTGGATCGTTTCAAATTGACCTTTCAAATTCGACTAGCTTCGTATTTCCTTATTAACGGATTCCCGGCCGGCGGAGCGAAAATATTTGTTCCAATATTCCTTTGATTTCACACTTTTGGTTTGACTATTTCTTCCAATGTTATGACATTTCAAATTCGCCTTCGAATTCGTTAATTGGTCGAATTGAAATCGAAGAAGGCAAAAGCGAAAGCAATAATTGAAAAAATGTCAAACTCGCTAGCAGAACGATCCGCCGCGAATCCCATAATCAGGCCCCAGTTTTCTAGGTTAAAGGCTATTGGTCGTAAGATGTTGTTTGCTAAGCTCTTTTCGACTTTATCTGATAGTGTGAACAAATTATTGCCCAATTATGGAATCGTCTCACTCACCCTTCCCTCTAATTATATTTGGAAAACAAAAATATTCTTGTTCCCGACTTCAATTATTCGCCGATTTGGAAGTTACATAATTTTTAAGAATTATTAACATACTGTGACGAAAGTAAATCTAAACGAAGTAGCTTTAAGAAAAAGAAGTAGGTCTTAGTTTTGGTTCCCGAGAGGATTTTCTTTTCTTTTTGTAATTCTGAAGTTCTTTGGCACCCATGAGTAAACTCAGCCTTGGGATCGACTCTGGCCGACTTTTATAGGAAAGTTCGTCTTCCTACAACTTCCAATCTCCATTGTGAGCATATAAGAGGTTTCTAATACTGTCAGACATTCATACGTCTATGTGGATTTCATGTGGAACTTAAAATTGACGTTTAAAAGACCATGTGCTTCAATTGTCATTAAATTAATTGCCTATGGTGAATTCCGGTGCATCATCAGGTGGTAGGTGATGCTTGACGAAGGTGGTAGGTTCGTCACAATACATTAAAAACGAGGAAACAAACCGTGAAATATCTACCTAAAAAAAAGATTCAATCTGAAAAAAAATGATGTCATATGATTTCTTAAGAAATTATTGATTTTTCAATTTTTTTTTTAAATCGTCGGAGCGGTTTTTTTTTTAAATTAATTTTTTGTATATAAAATTTTTCGAAAATGTCTTAAAATTAATTTGGGTATGCAGTATTCAAGAATGTAAATTTGAATTTTTAATATTGATCCGTTTTTGAGATACAGAATTTTTAAAAAAAAAGTTTAATAATACTTTCATTTCAAAAAAAAAAATTACCCTGATCGGACTTCTATTTTTCGGGAAAATCTGATAACAAAAAAAAAACGGTTCTATGGGCGGTACCGTTTTGGAGCAATACAAAAATATTTTTTTTTACATAAAATACATCAAAGTTATGAACAAACATTTTCGAGGAAGTTTAAAAAAAATCGTAGGAGCCGTTTTTGAGAAAATTGAAACTTTTGGTTTTTGGCTAAAAAAATCGTATGGTGGCTACCCTAAATTTTGATCTTAAAAAAAAAAAGATCAAAAAAATGACCCACGCGAATTCGCTAAAACCTTTAATTTTCAAGTTTGAAGTCAATCGGACCAGTGGTTAAGGCTGTAGGTGCGTTTACAGACAGACAGACAGACGGACGGAATCGCCGGACCCACTTTTTTCGACTTCTCTATCATCGTAATGTCATATCTCATCATTACCTCAATTTTTTTTTTACGAGTTCAATACTTGCCATATATTCTATATGTCGCAAGTAAAATCGGTTTATAAATGAAGTAGACCACAGTCATTCATAGAAATTATTAAGAACAAAAAAGTTTTATTTTTGCCAAAAATTTAATAGAAAGTCAATTACTTTACTTACTCATTTTGTTCCGAAATTTTTCTGCGGAGCGGCAACAAAAATAAAACGACTGCAACCTTGATCGCAGTTTAGCTGCCAGTTTGTTTTTATGAACACAGGGACTGACTGCTATACTGCAAACATAATAATATAGTTTATCTTCATTTATGAATGCAAATTTTGCATTACTGCTGCATATTGGCATCAGGCGCGTGGCGTCCATATAACACGATTCCTATCGTCTTACCTTTTAAAATTTGTCTCTTGTTCATAGAAAAAACCAGCAACATAAGTCTACAACTAAGCAGTCAACAGCCTATCTTTTCCCATACACACAATGTTCTTCAAGCCTTTTAAATTTGCGAGATACACACACAATACACAAAGCATACACGAAGCATTGAAAATCGCCGCGCAGAACATATTTTGTGTTTGTCCCTGTTTTTCCTACGATATACTTCCACCCTGGTGCCTCCCTTTTCAATACACGTTCTCTTATTGAAAAAAAGTAAGACGATCATTCATTTTCGTCTTTCTGCAATGTCTGCTTGGAAAAAATAATACAGTTTTCGCCTTTGAGTAATGTACGGCGAATTCGGTTTTGTTTTACTGTTTTGTTTTGTTCTACTACTCATCATTGTTTTGGATTATTTGCAAGTTTAAAGTGAATTTTAGGTAACGTAAATTTGTGAAAATTGTGAAAAAAAAACTGAAAATTCTGAAAATTGTGAAAAGTAAACGTTGGAATTTTAACCTAAATGACTTAAAGTATAGAAAAATTGGTTCGATTAATCCACGTTTGGAATTTAAGGTACCTTCTATTTATTCCTTATTAATTTGTGTAGGTGTAAGGTGGCCAACTTTATAACAAGTTAATGCGGGACACCGACCCCTCTCCACAAAAATACTTGAAAATAGAAACAAACAAAACTACAACTGAATTAACATTTATTTTTAAAGTCATATTTTTCACATGAGTGGCATTTTTTTACAAAAAGTTTTCACAACTGCCCATATTAAATTTAATAATAAGCATCTCGCGTAATGTATCCACTTTTAGTGACGACTTTTCGGATGTCCGTAAGCTATTCATTAAGGAAAATACTCGCTCCGTAAACGCAAACACTCTCACCGTTCGTTATTTGAGCTAAATGTTTGTATTACACACACGGGACTATTTTATTATTTATTGAAATGCGGGATTACAACTGTCATTACGGGACTGTCCCGGAGAATGCAGGACGGGTGGCCGCCTTATGTAGGTGATTCATTTTTCTCGACTTACCATTTGAAAATATCCACGCCACGCCACTGGGCATTTATGAACTTACCCAACATCTGCAATGGAATTCCTGTCAAATGAAAACCACGACTTGCATTTTTGTAAATTTCAAATTTATTCCTCTACATTCTTAATGATTTTTGAATTTTTGAATAATGCATACAACTTTTTATTTGTTTTTTATTTTTGATTAGTTAAATATTAGTTCCAACACAAATCAATATTAGTAATCATTTTCATACACATACACTTAGTGTGTACACGTTATGGGATACAATATTGTTACACGTTGCAATATCTTCTTCTTACAATGGAAAATATTTCAAAATAATTGTTATAAATTACAAGTAGTACATTATAATGTTTTTCTTTTTTTAAATAAAAAAAAGTACAATTTTCAATTTATTTCAAATCAAATGTAACAGTGAAAGCCTTGAAAATAAATTTCGTTGCGTAATGTTGACAATTTCTTTTCATTTTATTTTTAGACAAAAAAAGATTACAATTACAGAAATGTTTATCAGTTTACAAATTTTAATTTTTTTTTGTTTGTTTGTTTATAAGTATCTAATATATAATTTTATTTAAATATCATTAAATTGGAATTGTTCTTTAAGAATGCAAATTCTGAAGTTGCACTTCTTGTTTTCTTTTGTTTTTTTTTTGAAAATAATTGATTTCATAGACACTTTGATGTTTGATGTATTTTTAAATTTTCATATTTTGTTTGTTGTTCATTCTAACGACGACTCTTGATTCTTGATTAGATTTCCATCAAAATATATATGTATTTTTTGTTTGTTCAGTTCTTATCACTTTTGTTGTTTTCTTGTTCTTTTTATTTGATTAGTTTCGTTTGCCTTATTTCTTAACGGGAAGTGTGCTGCATCCCAAATACTCTCGCACAGAATGTCCTGGCGATTTTTATGCGTTTGCGTTTGTTTCTTTTTCATACATAAGAATTGTGTTCTTCAATTTTGTATTAAGGTGTTCATACTATAATATCACAGGTTGATTGATTTTTTGTTAAATATTTTTGTTTTTTTTTCTTCTTATTTACGCTGTTCATTTTCAGGATACAAATAGTTTTTTTTTGTTTAATAATTGTGTTCGGTTGTACGGTGTAATGTTTGTACGCTCACCATGATAATTGTGATGAAAAAAAAAAACATTTGTTATAACAATTTTCTATATATATATAAATATATCTTCTTTTTTTTGTGTAATATACGTTAGCCATTACGATATCAATGTAACGTGTTTATTTGCTTATCTTACGTTTAGTTTTTTTGTTATTTTCATCACTTTTGCTATAAAAAAAATGGAATGATCTTAATAAATGACTGATATTTCGTCTTAAATTTTAGAATACAACAAAATAAATTCAAAAATATTATCAATTTCTTTCTCTTACGTTTTTGATTCATTTTTTGTTTGCTTTTGCAACAAAAGAAAATATAATTAGAATTTCAAAAGTTTAAATAATTTGTTGATAATATTTCGAAAGAAAATAAAATATCACGTTGTTTTTTTTGCTCATGTGCTATCATTACATGATTTTTGTTTGTAAGTTGTTAATTTTTGTTTTTAAAGTTAAGGCACCGACCCATAGAATCCGTCAGTGTATACGTTACGTTGCTGCAACGTATTTTCCGGATGGAACCGTCTCATAGAATACTGTATCGAACCGATGTACATGTGTATAGAATGTATAAGTATTAGTTTTAAATGAGTCAAATTCTATTAAATTGTAATAGTATTAGTAAAGTACGGAGCTTCACTCCAATGCCAACCTGCTTTTTCTTTTAAGAGTCAGTCGTTTGTACAGAGCCGTAGAAGTAAGACGCGCATATCGGCGAGAGATTGTACAGAGTAAAGTAAATTATATTTATATAAAATACAGAAATAGTACGGAGTAAAGTAAATTAATTATAAAACATATTAGTGTACAGATTATACCATATAGTTAAAAGTGAAAGATAAAATATGTTATATTCTATAGTCGTTTTTTTTCAATCTGGGTTTTCCGACTCTAAATCGTGGTTCATTTATCAATCGTTTATTACAGTCCAAAATATACAAATTCACAAAACCGCAAGTCTCAAGAAGAAATGTTAAAATAAAATTTCAAAATCGTGTCAAAATTATTTGTTTGCACAAAGTTTTGATCATAGATTGCTTTTCCTTGTGCTGTGGGAGTGTGGGATTATATTGAATTGACTGCTTGTCATATTCAGTTGTCAACGGAACAACGAACGCGAAAAGTAAAAGGTTTTTCAACAGGACGCTACAAATGTAGAGCGAAAGGGACAGCAAACGACGCCATATTTTTGGCGCTCTTTTGACATTTCTCTTCAGTAAGGTTTGCCATTTCATGATGGAAAGATATACGAGCCAACGAGTCGAAATTAATGAAATTTACTACCGAAATTCGGAGTCAGTGGCTTGAGGCCAATTTATGGTCGTCATAATCGTCAACAATTGAGCGTCTAGTGGAAAAATTTGAATCCACAGACACAGTACAAAATGTTCCCGTACCAGTGAGACAAAGAAGTGCCCGTAGTGTCGAGAATATTGCTGCCGCTGATTCAGTTGCAGAAAGCCCAAATGTGTCTCTCGGGTATGGTTTATTTCGCTTTTTTTATCTCGCTTTTGGTCGTTTCGCCACGGTCGTTTTGCATTTTGTTATTTCGCATTTCATTCGGTTGGTCTTTTAGTTGCTTCGCTTTCGATTGTTTCGCTGATTTTTTTTCGCCTTTCAGTCTTTTGGTTTTTCGTTTATTTTGCATTCGTTTATTTTGCATTCGTTTATTTCGCTTTTCGATTATTTCGCTTTTTTATTATTTTGATTTTAATTGTTTCGCCTTCATCTGTTTTTTTTTTTTAATTTTTGTGTACGTAAGGATCCTGAAGACTTTAAAATTCGCGCGAATTTTAAAGTCTTCAGGATCCTTACGTACACAAAAATTAAAATTAAAAAAAAAGACGAAGTACGTATGTACTTGAATTGACGATTTTTTTTCAAAATAATAGGAAAATCCTTCACGACTTAGTTTATCCTTTCCTCAAATTGATTTAAAAGTATCGCATATGATTTTACTTTCCATTTTTTTTAATTTAAAGACAATATTAAAATACTTCACTGTATTCTAACCTTACGCGGGCGGTTTAAAAGACTAAGAGCCATCTAATGAAGACTAATTAGATAACAATTATTACATTCCCAAGAGAATTCAGAAAAAAATGCGAAATAACCGTTAGAGAGATAACCTGTGGCGAAACAATCGTATTGCAAATTAACAATTTTGCGAGAGAGTTAATGGCAAAACAAAAAGAGCGAAACAATTCTGGCACGAAACAGGAAAAAACAAAATAAACAAAAAACAAAACAAGTTTTGCGAATTAAAAGAAAATCGAAGAGAGAAAAGCAAAATAACAAAATGCAAAACAAAAATGCCGAAACAATAGGTACCCGTGTCTCTCACACGTCGTTCTCAAGCGTTGGGCATCTCTGTGACGTGGTTGTGGTGAATTTTGTGAAAAGATCTTGGCCTACATCCTTGCAAAATTAAATTGACGCAAGACCTGAAGCCGCTTGACCACCAGAAGCATCGTATGTTCATGAATTGGGCTGACAAACAACTAGAAAATGATTCGGATTTTCATCGAAAAATCATCTTCAGCGATGAGGCTCATTTCTGGCAAAATATGCGGTATTGGTCAGGCAGCAACCCACACGTACTCCATGAGTTACCGAAAAAATTACGGTTTGGTGTGGTTTATGGGTCGGCGGCGTCATTGGGCCGTACTTCTTCCGTGATGATCAAAACCGGCACGTTACTGTGAATGGGGATCACTACCGTTCAATGCGTTCAATGATAACCAAATATTTTTGGCCCCAATTGGATGATATGGAGTTGGAGGACATGTGGTTAGAACAGGACGGAGCCACAAGCCACACAGCGAATGTCACAATCAATTTATTGGAAACCAAGTTTGGAGAACGTGTTATCTCACGCAATGGTCCAGTCGCTTGGCCGCCTCGGTCGTGCGATTTGACACCGTTAGACTATTTCTTGTAGGGCTACGTCAAGACTATGGTCTATGCTAACAAGCCAGGGACGATTGATGAACTTCGTACGAATATCGAACATAAAATTGCAGCAGTGTCGGCCGATTTATGCTTGAAAACCGTCGAAAATAGCGTTCAGCGTCTGGACTTCTGCAAGCGTGCCCTTGGTGCAATCATGCGTAATCGCATCGAACGTACTTTCACAGGAATAAGAAATTTCATTGATATCCAAAAACGTATAGAAAAAAAAACTTTGGCAGCGCTCTTATTGAAAAACCCTTAAGAAAGTTAACCAACTCTATCCGTCGTATCCGTCACATGCGTTGCGTATGGGACGAGTTTCATAAGAACATGTGTAGTGTCAGACCGAAGGCCGAAAGAATTCTCCTTAACCGAAGCCGGACGGACACTAAACATGTATTGTGTATTCTATTGTGCTGTCAGTTGAAAACGTCAACGCTGAGGCTGACGCACTGACGGATTCTATAGGTCGGCCCCTTTAAGTTGTTGTTTAGCTACGTGGTGTGTTTTTTTTTATTTTTCTTTAACAGTATTTAACGAGTGTAACTGATAGTTTGGTTCATGTTGTTTAACTACGTTATTAACTATTTTGTTTATTAATAAATTTATGTATCTTAGAATTATTGCATAATGATGATATATTAGCAGATTTTCATTCCCACATCATTTTGTATCACTTAAAAGTTCTTTAAGTTGCTTTGTTTGTTTGTTTAAATATTTTTTGTTTGTTTTGTTTGTACAACTTTCATTTCCCTTTTTGTTTAATTTTTTATTCGAAATAACTGCTAACGAGATGGACAAGATAGACAAGAGGAACAAAATAAAAGTTGTATGAACGTCAGAATGTTGGTTTTCGTCGTTAGCAGTACTTCTATCACATTGAATTGTTGTTAAAAATTATTATTTACAGAAAAGATATCATTTTTCTATCTACAGATTCTTGGTTAGTTCTATTCCCGTTATGGGATTCATATTCTTAAAAAGGACCTCTTTGCTCTTTATGTAAACAAAACACAAAAAAAGTGATCTTCTATAATGGAAGTAAGTTGTTTTAATTTTTTTTTTTTAATTTCAAAAGTGTAAATTTTGTATAAAAAGAAATTAGAGTGCAGCTCTAAGAAAAATTAAAATTTTAAACATTCGCAAGGTGGTGCATCTGCGCTTTGATGTTGACTCAGTCTTATTTAAAAACATTCTTGGTTGGTGCGTTATGGAGGAGCTGTGTTGTTATTGCAAGGCTGATTCTTAGAGGATTGCTATTTTGGTTATGGTTTTGAATAATCCTTCCGATAATCCTATAACTTATTGAGGTTATGTGCTTTTATGGCTTGAAGGGTAGACTGCTTCTGCATAAGCTTAACTTTCTTCTGTGGTGTTTATTTCTTATGAGATTGTATGGGGTTAATCATTTCGTGTTTTCAAGTTTGTTGGCATTTGATATGTGTCAAACTAAACTGTCATCTGAAGTGTCATAATCTTAGTTGAATGTTTGTCATTTACGATAATGGTAGGCTTGTAAGCGAAAATAAACAAAAAAAAGCAAAAAAAATTTATGATCTCTTTTAAGTAGCAACAAACCAAAGATATAGCCGGCATACTAATGTATTCAAACTCAATACATGTAAAGGGCTGCCACTAGAATTTAAGTATTAAATAGAACAGAAGGCACGCCAACCGAAAAAAAAGTAGTCAGTTGAAATTTGTCAGTGGAATCGGTTGGACGTGTGGTATTTGGTCTCGTGTTTTAATAAAAAATATTTTTTGATCTAGATAAATTGATGTGTTTTGATTTGAATTTTTGACTAAAAAGGTTAAAATTATCTGTGTCTTAAAGGCCATTTTTCGCGCATTACGCGATGATAATGGTCGTCATAATGCCTGAAACACAAACACGCTTAAGCTTCATTGCGTCGGTTTAAGTTTTCTTTGAATGACACTTCTCCCTGAAAAAAAAAATTAATTTTGATTGCTGCCTTTTTTTACAGCTGTTGAACTGTCGGACAAACAAATGTTCAGCATATTTGAACTAGAGCTTCCGTTTGGAATCACATTACGTAACGTAAGGTCGAAGCTTCATTGTATTCAATTCCTGTGGGTGAACTCGTAAAGGTCAGGCGAAGCCAAAGCTAAAGCGTGTTTGTGTTTCAGCCATTATAAGAAATTCGAAATGAGTGAAAGCGTCACTGATGTTGCAAGCTCTCTGCATCATCGTAATGCACGTTCAGTTGAAATTTTTCTGATGGTCTTTCCGGCATTCGAATCGATTGAACGTGTCGAACGCCTCACTTCGGCGTATTTTGCATTTGACGCTTTTTGGGTGTTGGAATAACATACAATAAATATCGAATTTGGTAAAAACCTTTTCTTAGGCGATGAGGCACATTTCTGACTCTGTGGGTATCTAAACAAAAAAAATCACCATATATGGGGCTAAGAAAACCCACAAGTGATCGAAGAGGTGCCATTGCATCCAGAAAAAACTGACTGTTTGACTATAGAAGTCGAAAGGTGTCATTGGTCCGTATGTCGATGGGGGACGGTAACAGTCAATTCAGAACGCGATTGAAGATCATGTAATGTAGTTCCAACAGGGAACAACAGGGCCTTAGTGCGTGAGAAGTTTCCTGGTTGCGTAATTTCACGTTTTAGGTAGGTCAATTCACCAAGATCAAACGATTTAACACCGTTAGATTTTTGTCTGTGGGGCTACGCAAAAGACCGTGTTTACGTGAATAGTCCCCGAACTCTAGACGCATTAAACAGCAACATTACTCAAGTTTAAGCCGAGATCCGCCCGATATTCATTGTTGGAAGCAGCAATTTCGAAGTAGTTAATTAGTTCACCTACCTAACGAACATCAATCCCATAACCAACACCTTAGTGGAGATCCGACGAACAATTACCCTAGCGAACCGCTGCTGCTTCGGTTTGGCAAAACAACTGGGTTCAAAACTCCTAACTTGAAAGACAAAATGTCTGCTATACAAAACTTTGCCAAGTGCTGCACGATAAGCAAAAAAGGGGAATTGATGCTGGTCACTTTTCTCTTGTCTACAAGTTTGGAGAGCGTCAGAAAAAATAGTCCGCTTTCCTTGATCATCTCTTTTCTGATTATTATTGGCAAATAGGAACGCAATTCACAACATAAGAAGTCAGTAAGACCAAATTATCTGAATGTGCATTCAAACCCCTATACCTTTTAGATGAAGTTCAATTAAGCAAATCGTAGCTTTAGCAAGCTGCATGGAGGCTGCGATTGGTGGGACATGTTCTTGTTGAAAACGAGTGCCGATTAGCATTTACACATTTTTACCAAATTGTTTCCCTTTTCCCATACAGTCTGAAGCAGAGACGACTCGAACCATAAGCAACTGTTTCTCCGAAAATCACCTTGCAATAACAGCACGTTGTTTTACAAAAACATAAAACTGTTATGTTTTGTTTTTGTATATTTTTTCAGGTACTTAATATGTCACGTTATTATGTGTCAATTTTTCTCACTTGGAATGCCACCACCTGCTGCGAATATAATGTTACCTTTAATTGTTTTTGTTTTTGAAATTGAATCTAGCAAAATAAAGTGATTAACACTACGAGTTATACTTGCAAAATAATACGTTGGTCTAATCGTTTCTAATATTATTACAAATTGATGTAGTCAAAAAATTCAAGGAAGCAACACTTAATAGTCGTCAAATTGCTTAAAGCAACTCCCGCACTGAAGATAGGACCAATTTCTTAATTTCTATTCATCTCAGCTGCAATACTTTCGTATAAATTATAAAATATATATTTTGCTTAATATTTTCTAATCTTCTTGCATGTTAATTGGTTTCTTTTGAAATGTTGCACACACACGTCATCGATCTTCTTCTTCTTGTTTTCTCTCTTCTCTAATATAAAATATAAATTTAATACAATATTCGATTTTGACTGTTTTTCTTTGAAACAGTCTGTTATTTTTTGAAAATTCTCTAAAACAAATGAAATTTTAAAAACAATTAAATATACATACAGTGGCGGAAATAAGTATAAAGACAGTCATTCTCAAACTGTTCAAAATGAGGTAAAAGCTAAGCATCAACAGTTTTGGTATGATTTTGTTCAAAAAACGCTAGGCAAATTAATTCTCTGTTAATTACGATGAAAAAAAAATACCGTTCTCCCCAATATGTTTGAAAGAGAAAGTGATTAGCCACTGATCAGTTATAACAAGATTGGAAACCTACTTACGTTTTACCCTCCAGCCTCCAAATACCTCATATATTAATTTTTTTTTCATACACACATACTCTTGCAGCAAACTTGCTTTTTGATTCGTAGGCAAATGTCATTTTGACAGCAAGCTTTCCCATCTTGTTATAACTGATCAGTGTGATTTGCTTTTTATTACCGACCTCTGTTTTACAATATTCCGTTCTTCTGCCATTTTTTTTTTCAAAGGTAAATTTCACTATTTGGGTTGCAAAATATTGTTATATAATTTGTTATTAGGCCATGCCTCGCGGAACTCATTTCACGAAGGAGGAAAGGTCAATTATAGCCACACATAAGGAACATGGACTATCGAAACGATCTATTGCCGTGAAAATTGGACGCTCTGTTTCTGTCGTGTGTAATTTTCTAAATTTGGGCGAAAATTACAATACTGCTTCAAGATCTGGTTGTCCAAGCCTCCCGAAAAAAAACTATGATTTCTCACGGAGCAGGGCGGAATAAGCTTAATGCTGGGCAGATTAGGCGTAAGTTAGACCTCTTAGTTGGTGTTAGAAGAGTGTAGCAAGTGTTGTACGCAAATTCTAACCTAAAATACACAAAAATGATGAAAAAACCGCAGTTGCAACAGCATCACAAACATAAAGAAGCAAGCAAGGGATCACATGGCGGGAACCAAGGAGTGGGAATTCGTTATTTTTAGTGATGTAAAAAAAAAAAATTAATTCGGATGGCCCCCACGATTTTAGCTTCTATTGGCGTGATTTGAGTGACGAAAAAACAGTAAAGATGAGTCGGTACTCTGAAGGTGGTAGTGTTATGATTTGGGGTGCTTTTGGTTTCCTTGGAAAGATCCTCTTGTTGTTTGTGCAACCCAAAATGAACGGCCAAAAATACAAGATGTTGGAATATGCCTTGGATGAATTAGGAGACATTCCTCATGGTGAAAACTTTATTTTCCAGCAGGATAATGTGGAATTCAATGTTGGCCATGGCCTTCGTGTAGTCCTGACCTTAACCCTATTGAAAATTTGTGGGGGATAATGGCCAGAAAGGTGTACTCAAATGGAAATTAGTACTCAAATGTAGCAGACCTTAAAAATGGAATTAATGAAGCTTGGTTTGATATAAACAAACAAGTCCTACAAAATGTAATTAATTCAATGCCAAACAGGATTTTTCAAGTAATTCAAAAACAAGGAAGTTGTACAAAGTACTGACTTACAGATTCGAAGTGATAAAAAAAAAATCGGTGTTTAAGTGAATAAAGTATTGAATACTTAGAAGACAGAAGGCACGGGAGACGGGCATCCACTGTAATGGCGTTCGGGGGGTCCCCGGAAAAGACGGCATCGGGACTCCATGGAAGGGTGGGCTAGCACCGCCGACGCAACAACATCCGCGCGGCAAGAGTGGAGATAATGTAATGTCCTTGTTTCGTTTTGTGTTGTCTTTTTTCTAATGGCACGATTTATGTTTTTGTGTGCCGGTTCCTGTCTGTCTAGTACCAAGATCCCTCCCATTTCCGACGAGCTTAGCCGCGTGTCGCAAGCGTGCCACGGTACTAGACGGATGGCTGGGGTTATTCCCCGTTGACATTTGTGTCATCAGGAACAGAGCCGGCAACAAAATGGTCCTTATACTTATTTCGCATTTTTCTTACAGCCTGATTCTCCCCCTTGTGAGGAATCACAAGTCATAAGCCCTTGTGACTATTTCTTGTGAGGATTGTTGTGATTCGATAACATTTGTCGGATTCTCCAATAATCCTCACAAGAAAAGTCAGAACGAAACTCACCACAGCAAAAGTGAATATGGAAATGTCATCAGCTTCTCATTGAAAATAATTTGCTAGTTATGACGTATGAGGTATGACCTGCTCTGAAGGAGATCACAATTTCGATTGTTTTTGTGACTCTCACAAGTTGTGTGCGGAGAATACGAAAAAGTCACAAAATCAATTTCACCTCTTCTTATGACTTGTGAGGTATCAGTGGAGATAACGGTATTTTTGTTGTGTTTTATTTTAGAGAGAATTAATTTTCCTAGCTTTTGGTGAACAAAAACATTCCAAAACTGTTGGTGCTTAGCTCTGACCGCATTTTGAACAGTTTGAGAATGACTGTCTCTATACTTATTTCGGCCACTGTATATTTTGTTTCTTTCGTTTTTGTTGATTTTTGAACAATTACTATTCTAACGTATATAATGGGGTAATGTTTTTTTTTCTTTTTAATTAAATTTTTAAAATACAAATTTGTTGTTGTTTTGTCGTTTTAAATCATGGCTTTGATTGATTGGTAAATAATTTTCTTTTCATTTTGTTTGTTTAATATATTTTGTTTGCTTTTGTATCACATTGTATCAAGTTGTTTTTGTTTTTGTTTAAACGCATTTGAACGCATAGATTGTTTCATACATTTTTAAGAGATTTTCATTTTGGACTTTTTGGAATTCTGTTTTGAGTTAAATTTTTCGAATTCTCGTTTGATTTTTGTTTTAACTAATATTTCGATAGATAAGAATGTTTTTCTTGTTTTTTTAAATATTTGGCTGATCACAACTGTTTCGTTTTTGTTTTTTACAATTTTTATATCGTTTATGAAATATCAGTAAATTGGATTGCTTGTTCTTTTTGAGCTACGTTGACATTTGAGCTACGTACTTGATTTTTTTTTAAATTATTCTTGATATCACAATTGTATAATTTTTGCTGCAATTTCTCCTTTTAGCATCTCTCTTAATTGATAAATTGTTTGTTTGCATTTAAGACTTTTGTTGGTGCGTCAATTTCTCATTTTTGTTTTGGGGGTTTACATACATTTAGTAAAAAT
Source organism: Sphaerophoria taeniata (assembly GCA_943590905.1). Classification (NCBI taxonomy): domain Eukaryota; kingdom Metazoa; phylum Arthropoda; class Insecta; order Diptera; family Syrphidae; genus Sphaerophoria; species Sphaerophoria taeniata. The sequence goes on from OX016541.1 coordinate 152,902,783, forward strand.
TATAAATGCACTTTGTTCTTAATACCTACAGTATAACAATATCAAAACAGATCGGCTTCTGATACCACTTCTTTAAATATAATATGACTGACGGATTCTCTGTTACTGTTTTCTGATTCTCCTGCAATAATAATTTTTAAGACGCACCTTTTGGCTAAGGAAAATCAAGCTAAAGTCATTTTATTGGCTACTAGAATTGTTAACTTATATTTGTTCGCTTTGGAAATGCATGTGGGATCAGCCAAACTTGGACGCCCTACCCTAAGACTTAAGACGAACGATACTTAAAACACGTAGCGACAGAAAGAAACAGACATAAGATAAGACAAGCGTCCCTCCATACTCATTCTTTCTTTTCTCACCAGAATAGAGTTATAGAGTGTCGTCAAACACAACGTAAATAATATATGATTAAATATATGATCAAGTTCCCATTAACAACGTAGTTTCTTTTGTGAGTTCATCGGCAAGAAGAATGAGAGATCGTTCATTCATTCATTTTCATTCGTAGTCAAACAGTCGAAGCGGTTGGTAGTTAGTGGTCTGTTCTGAGTTGTAAACCTTATTCCAATTAAATAAATATTATTTGTTAAACAAAACTGAGTGGAAACTTTATTTAACTTGTTAATGAACCCTAGACAAAGCCAAAGGTTCCAGTTTGGATCCTACATAAACTGTTTGAGTGCAGATTGATGGGTTAGAAGGACATCCCACTCCCAAGGGAAAAAATTATTATATTTTTGCATTCTAAGTTGACAGAACGAGGTTTAATTTCACTTTAAAAACGATTTTCAAGAGGAGAGCTACCGCATTCGAGATGCCAATGAGTTTTGTAAATGTGTAAGACCGAAATACAATACAACGGGCGATATGGTGGAAGGAAATGTACAAATAATGAATATAGCTACGAAGAACCAAGGCCCAATTCTATGCCGATTCCGCACGGCTAACTTCGAAAAGCTGGGAAAACTTGATTACCATTCTTGGTTGCCGTGCAAATTTGAGAAAACCTAATAACTGAGAGTGAAAATGAGAAGATCAAAATCCAGTGAATAACTGTGAAATACAAACATTTTGTTAGTGGTGTGTTCATTATTATTTGTTGAAATTTATTATCCGCCTCTAACGTGCTAGGTTTAACGCAGCCACCAAAACGAGACCCTGGTTTGACGACGAATGCAGGAGGCATACAGAGCTGCGCTGCATACAAGGACAAGAGCTGCTCGTGAGTTCTACGAGCAAAAGAGGAGAAACGAACACCGGCTTGTCAGGAGAAAAAAGAGGAAGCATGAGAAGCGTCAGATCGAATATGTAGAGAGGGCCAACAGCAGGAATTAAGTTCGGAGGTTCTACCGGAAGATAGAACAGCTGGCTCAAAGTCATCGAGCAAAAACCGATGCCCGATGGAAAGACCACTTCTGTAGACTGTATAACGGCGACGACGAAAAAAGATCTCGCCGTCAGGCAAGAGCCTTTCATCGGACACGATGATAGCCAACAATTCTGGAACCCGACCCAGAAGAAGTGAAACGGCAATATCAGTAAGCTGAAATCCAACAAAGCCGCTGGAGCTGTACAAAGCTGTACCATTGATGGGGAATGGAGAAGGAGATTCCACAGCGAACTTTACGGGTTGTACAACGACACGGACCTAGCCAGCAGAAGGGTCAAGGTCCAGAGATTCAGATGGCTCAGTTATGTAGAGAGGATGGACACCAATGCTCCGGCCCGGGAAGCCTTCGACACTATTCCCGAGGGACTTTGACGTAGAGGAAGACCGCGACTCACGTGGCGCGACTGCAAAATTGGAGACAGTTAGCTAGGGACCGAGCGGAGACTGGCGGAGACTGTTGGTTGAGGGTTGGAAATTCTTCTAGTTACCGAGTAACCAAAACATACTTAAAAGTAAAAACAGCTTCAAGAAAAATAATACCGTGGAAAAGCGATTTTGTGTTACAATGTTCCGGATTAAATTAAGGATTGCTTCTTTACAAATATTAAATTGACTTTAGCTCGATTTTCCAAACATTTGAGGACTTAATCCTTTAAACATTTTTTCTCATTTACATTTATTTTTTTACGTTTGATTAATTTTCTTCTTTTATATAACATGACGACAAGTATTCGTTTCGTTTTCTGATAAAAAGGACTCGTTTATCGTTTCTTCTTACTCCTATACTGTTAAATCCTCTCTGAATCGTATTTACTTTTCAAAATATTCATAACTTTTTCGAGGTAGTTAATTAAGACAAAATCTAATTTTTCAATTTTAGGCCGTGTGCGAATTGACTTAAAAAGTGGTTAAAACTTGACGTTTGGTTAAATTTTGACATTTCGCATTGAATTAAAAAATGACAGTAGTGGTGAAAAATTCATCCATTTTAAACCACAATTCATCCAATTCGCACACGGCCTCAATATAAGAAATTTCACACAAAAATCGAAAAAAAAATTAAATTAAACATTAAATTTTATTTAAAATGGAAATTAACAAAATATATTATTTATATTACAAGTTTATAATTTTTCTGTAAAAAAAAAAAAATAATAATAAAAATAAAAATTCAACGTCGATATTAAAAATATGGCGATCGTTCAGATGTCGACTTTTTTTTGCTACACAATACATTTCGGTTCCCCTTGTTAATTTGTTTTTGTTCTAAATTTATGTTTTTCTCTTAAATCACAGAATGGTTTTGTTTCTTTTTAGTGTGTTTATAAATTTGCATCAAAGATGGATTCTTTTTTAAGGTTGGTGACACTTAAGTAGTTCTAGAAAGGCATTTGATGATTCTTACGCACACTTTTCTGTATACTGACTGACTGCGTAAACAAAAGTAACGGTGAACGAAGGGAAGTCATGAATTTTCATAAATAAATAAAAACAATATATATATGCTATGAGAGAGAGAGAGGTGCGTTTTGATCACAAGTTAAGAGTTTGCTCTCTAGAAAGGTCAAAATGGTAAAAAAATGTAATTTGACGATTGTACTAAGACTACTTACTTGATGTCTTTTGTTGTTGTTGTTAATTGAGATTGTTAGTTTGATTGCAAATCAGATCGAATGAGATCAAAAACGAATTCATCACGAACGTCATCGGACACTGGAGCGTAGCCCAGTGAGGGATGCAGATTTGCCGGGTTGAGCGGCTTCCAGCGTTGTCCAAGCAAGGAACTTATTTCCTTTGGAGAATACAAAAATTTATAAATTTTTTTTTATAATCAACGCGAACTCAAGGGCTTTTATATGCCAAGAGCACAGTGCGAGTATTAGGGGGAGGATAGAGGTTGTAAAAGGAGGTGTCGGTGAACATTGGTTTTGATTTCTTGAATATAACAATGACTGGGGAAGACAGAGAGTTCCACATTCGCGTAGTACGGCTAAAGAATGATTCTCTGTACATGACAGTACGTCCGAAGTTGGGACCTTTGAGCCCATGATGGGCTCTCCTAGAGGCCCGAGTATTTGAATTTATTAAGGGGAGGAATGTAACTGGCTATTTCACTAGAGCATATACCGTAGAAGCATCGGTAAGATAGGGTGAGGCATGAGACATTACGCCGATGTTACGATGGTATTGCCACCAATCATTTTGAATGCTCTTCTTTGGATACTGTCCAGAAGACTTAAGTACATCACTGGAGCACCAGCCCAGACGTGAGAGTTGTACTCAAGCTTTGGACGTATGTAAGTTTTGTAGATGATAGCCAGATCAGAAGGAGACAAAATTTCTTACATCGTCTTAAGAAACCCAATTATCTTGCGGCATTTTGGCGACATCGCATATGTGCTCATTCCACAAGAGGTGGTCAGTGATGCACATACCGAGAATCTCGAGATGTTCAGTCTCATTGATGCAAGTGCCACTCATGGACAGTGGCAAGGGCGGTATGTCTCGCTTAAACGATAACGATAACGATAACGAGGGATGTGAGTTTGGAAACGAATACGAAAAGCTAGGGGTACTATCGTCAGCGAAACAGTGTATTGGATTAGAATTTACAGACAAGAGATCATTAATAAAAATGAAAAAGAGGGTCGGAGACAAAACGGAGCCCAGAATTTATGTTGTGGGTTTCAGACTTGAATTCGTCCAATACAACTTGTATTGAACGGTTCGAAAGAAAATTTCTATTCCAACGAAGGAGGGATTCATCGATACTGAAAGCACGCATTTACGATTAAACAGCAAGATGCCAAACTTCATCAAATGCCTCTGAAATATCAAGTAATGTAAAGACTTGTTCCACTGTTCGGTGAGATAAGCCATCAGATCACCAGAGGACCTGTTGCTGCGGAGGCCGTACTGCCGGTCATTAAGAAGATTTCGGTCTTCGAGATATTTCTTGAGCTGATCCAGGTTTGGGCTTCGATAGAGGAAACAGTAAAGCGCCAAAACAGCTGGCCTGCTAGACACAGTTTGGATGTATGCGGCCAGAAAACTTATTCGAAGCCCGCGAACATTACAATAATCGACTCTGAAGTCTTCAGTCATTGCAATTAAAAAACAAATAAAAACCAAAGCAGACGAAAATCTAAGAAAAAACTACCCAATGAACAAAAGGTATCTTTTCGAAACATCGCCCCCGTTAGTGTTATGCCATATACAGCAAAAAAAGCTCATTGCAATATGATGCATATGCTAAGCCATGCAACTGTTGTAGATGAGGAGGAGGAATAAAGAAGAGGAAGGCACTCATATTTGGAAAAAAACAATGACATAATGGACAGCTTACTTCAATAAATGACTCCATACTAGCAGTAGAGGGAGAATTGTCAATCATAGAAATTTCCAATCGTTTCAACGCACGTCCACGAAGCCGCGAGATTCCAACAATATTGTGCGCATCCAATACGTAGCCGTGGATAACAATTTCGTGTAGATTTTTACAACGCCAAGACATCATTACAAACGGATCTTGACCCGAACGTAAAAAGAGATCCATCACATTCTTGTCAGGATGTTTGAAAGCCTGAAGAGATATAAAGAATAACCTCAAAGACACACACAGAGTAACTGGAGAACTTACAGAATCAATCCATTGAACACTTTTCAAGGTATTTTTGTTGTAGAGTGAAATCCATTCCAATGCTTCTACATTTATCTAAAAAGAAAAAACAATTAGAGAAGGAAAAGAAAAGAAAGAGACAAAAACTAACAAAATCACAAAATAGAACCCTCAAATGAGTGAGTGGCATATTATGGCGCAAAATCCTAACTTGAAGAACCTCCACAGCCTCATAAGCATAAACCAGTGAAACAATCAAGTCGATGTTCTTGAATTTCTTTGAAAATTCAGACCAGGCGTTCTCCGAGATGCCGGGATGTTCACGATCCAATCCATGGACACAGATCATTAGTTTTTTTAGTGGAAGTATTTGAATTGTACGGAGGACATCTTCGTTCAGTGTGTCATAGTCAAGCGATAATACCTTGAATGGAATCAAAAAATGATTGGGAGTTCATCGGTCTTACTTAAGGTGCTTACCTGAAGTGATGTACATTTTTCTAGGAGTACAGGTTCCAATACAAAAATTGGATAGTGACTAGGATCGAATTTAATCGAAGCGAATGTTAGCTGCTCGATTTCTTGTGGCTTGCAAATGGATTTTAGAAAATCGGCTCCATAGTAGGTCAACGATTCGATGGCGCCCATATCCAGAATTTTCATTGATGACTTTTTGCGGCTTAAAATTATTTTTATTGGTTCAACAAAATATCTGAAAACGAACGGATATTGAATACGCTGTTTTGGAGATTCGAGCTTGGGCTTACTGTTCAATATCGACTAGACCTTCGTCAATGATATCACCAGGTGCTACATGTCCAACGTTGTTTGTTTGAAAGCGAATACCTTCCAAACTATCACTTCTGGCAATTCTGCAATCAAAAAAATGTATTTAAGGCGAATTGACATAAGAAATGAATGTGGACGCGTACTTGTAAAGAATCCTTCGGATCTTCTCAATGTGGTAGACACACATGAAATCAAAAACCATTGTGAGCTCATTTGTTAAGTTTAAGAGGGTTTGTAGGAAGAATGTACATTGGCGGTCGTTGTCAACGTACAAAACGAACTTGAACTTCTGGAAAAACCTGCAAAAAAATGGAAAGAACACATTTCAACATTACAACGGACTTATTTGCAGCTTTAATGGCATTTAATTTGAAGCACATAATTGTTGTTAACTGTTTGACCTTTCAAGCTTTTCAATTTTGTACTTGATTCTACCAGAAAAAGTGTGACGAGTCAAATTCTCTGTGACTCTGTGGAGACAACATTTAGATCACATTTTTAAAGCAATGAATAGATGATTGGTTTCTACACTCTTTTATGTTTCCGACAGATGAGTTAATTGGTAACTTATTTGTTAAACTAAAGGCGATTTCCTGGAACAGCCACATAGACTGTAACAAATAGAAGAGGGAGCCTCTGACCACCATTTTTAATGATTATTGGAGATGCAAGGGGTAAGGTGTCGTTTGTGAGATTGATGTTTGTTCCAAGGTAGGTGAACTGCTTAACTACCTTGAAATCACTACTACCAACAATGACGTTTTGTCATAGGCGGTGGACAGATGTTGTTTTGTTTGTTGATAGCATGAACTTTGTTTTGTCCTCATTCACTTCAAGACCAACGAGCTTCGCTGTTCTTCAATCGTCTTGAAGGTTTGAAGGCATCAAGCACAGCTCTCTGGGAGCAACCGATGATGACCGCATAGCCTAGGAGCTGGGTGGACTTGTTGAAGATAATGTTTTCCGTGCTAACACTTTCCTTGCGCTTACCTTTGAAGAAATCACATAACAGCGCATCTTCTTATCTAAACCCTACGCATGTTTGAAACAACTCAGATGAGCTGCTACCCATTTTAGCAGGGATATGCCTCGGTAGTTTTCATATTCATAACGTACAAAATTGGGCAACCTGAGTCACGGTCTTCCTCTACTTCTTCGTCCTTCGGGAATAGTGTCGAAGGCTTTCCGGGCCGGACAATTGGTGTCTATCCGCTCTAAATAACGGAGCCATCTGAGTCTCTTGACCTTGACCCTTCTGGCTAGGTCCACGTCGTTGTACAATCCCTAAGGCTCGCTGTTGTATCTTGTTCTCGATTCCCCATCAATGCAGACGGGGCCAAAGATGACCCGAAGAACTTTCCTCTCGAAACAGCCTAAGGCAGATTCATCCGATTTTGTCAAGGTCCACGCCTCTGCACTATATAGCAGGACTAGGATGATGAGGGTGTTATATAGTTTTACCTTAGTTGATCGAGAGAGTGCTTTTTCACTCAATTGCTCGGCGCTGGTTAATAGCGGAGCCAAGGTAGACGTGTATTGTGACGTTCTTTCCAAGCCGTCGGTGTTGGGTGCCCTTCCTCATTGACTGTGTTCTTCCTATTATGTCAATATATCATCGGCGTACGCAAGAAGTTGAACAGACTTTTGGAAAATAGTGCCTCCGGTGTTGACGGTGGAGTTTTGCACTATCTTCTCAAGAACGATGTTAAAGAAATCGCATGACTGCATCGCCTTGTCTGAATCCTTTTTTGACATCGAAAGATTCCGTAAGCTCGTTGCCAACCTTGATGGCGCAGCGTGAGTTCTCCATCGTCATTTTCCACAAGCGAACGAGCTTGGCAGGGATGCCAAAACTAGACATAGCTTTATACAGTTCGTCTCTGTAGATGCTGTCATTCGGGGCCTTAAAATCGATGAAAAGGCGGTGGGTATCGATTTGGAGTTCATGGTTGACTTTCCTGGTTTGAAGCAACATTGAGAAGGACCAATCAGATTGTGGACGAAAGGCTTCAGACGTTCACATATTACGGCAGAGAGGATCTTGTAGGCGATGTGAAGTAGGTTGATTCCTCTGTTGTTGGTGCAGTTTAGAGGATCTTCCTTCTTCAGGATCGGGCAAACAATGCTAAGGTTCCATTCATCGGGCATGCATTCTTCCGACCATATCTTGCAGATGATTTCCTTCATGCTCCTACCTAGATCGTCACCTGCAGCTCGGCAGCTAGACCATCTGCTCCAGCGGCTTTGTTGATCTTTCCAAATGCCCAGCATTGACTGCGATTCTGCTATGATGTTCTTGCTCAATGACCTTGACCCAGCTGTTCTACCTTCCGGCAAAACTTCCGAACTTCATTCCTGCTGGCTCTCTCAACATTCTCGATCTGACTGCTTCCTTTTTTTTTCTCCTGACAAGCCGGTGTTTCTCACGTCTTTTGTCCTTCTATGCAGAGCAGCTCTGTATGCCTCCTGCTAGACTGCATTGCCTGAATGCCAGCATTCTTCGTCAAACCAGGGGTTTCGTTTTGGTGGCTGTGTGAAACCTAGCACATTAGTAGCGGCAGCTCTAACTGCTTTCTGGCAATGTTGCCACTAGTCTTCGATACTTGTCGTTGGCGGCATAGGACTGCTTAAGAGGTTACTTGACTCTCGATCAGAGAAGGATCTGGTGATCTCTTGCGATTATAGCCATCCGACGCCGAATTTTCTTGCAGTATTTCCTTGCTTTGGTCGTTGTCGGGAAATTCGTAGCACTACCTTGGCTACAAACAGATAGTGGTCCGAGTCGATGTTGTTTAGACAAAGGCACTCCGAAATCTTAGCCGCATTCGAGGGAAAAGTCCTAGTTTTCCCGTTCGCTTGCTAGAAAGGCCGATTAAGTCTTCCATGCAGTGAATGTGATGACAAAAATTAAGATGGTAGACTCCGGCGGAGTCGGCAACTAGTTCGTTAGAGCGAAGAGGATCTTTGCGGAACTTTTTTAAAGATATCCGAACCGGATCCCGGTTGAAGCGCAGATGAAGGCCAAACCTAATCGCTCAGAATAATGGCATGAGAATGAGCAGCACTGAACGTCTTAGCAGCGAATCTACTTGATTTCTTGTTCTAATTTGTTGACCAACAGAATCAAACCTGTTAACAAGTTGAACATTTCTAATAACAAAAGAGATTCTACTTTCACTTCAGCAGAACATGTCGATTTTCTGTTTGCTTCCTAATTAGACGTTTACAAGCTTAGATCCCAAGTCATGTCCAACATATGTTTTGATAAGCAAAACATGTATTGACCACACGACGTGTAACAAGAGTAAAAGGTCTTCACATAGAAATATCACAAATCTTTCCGCAACTACCTCATGAACCCAATTAAAACTTAAACAACAAAACCTTGCTCTAACCTAAACCAGAAGTGTAGATAAGTATGAATGCTTTTTACCCGCAAGCGTTTGTTATTCAATTTGGTTTCGTATTGCTATCGAAGTCGGTTAGCTAAAAAACAAGAAGTTGCATCATAAATCAACGCTGAGGTACTTGTGTGACATTCTCTGTGGTCTTGCTGTTTTTGTTTTTGTTTGTAAACTTTGGTTAAACGCACGCCCAGGCAACAAGCCTCTACCACGACTACTATCAATGGAGTTTTGGGCACGTTGACGGAATTGTAACTCAAAACAAAACATAAAAAAGACAAGAAATCAAGTCACAAAGCCTAAAAAGAGTTGAAGATGAAGCAAAACAGAAAAAAAACACTTTCTCTTCTCTGACGAGAATTGTTGTCATCAGCAAAATGGGTTTTTATAACAACAAGCGACTCCAAACGTCCATCTACCCTCAAGACGACCCAAACCAAGTTTGGCGAGCCTGTTTTTAATTACCTGACCACTGACCAGTCCAGTCCACTTAAAGAAAACTGCCCGTTAAGGTCATAGCTCGTCGACAATCGGGTACAAACCCAGAGACAAAAGAAATACTCAAATGCACCTGTATTTTTCAGCTAATTGCTGGCGTTGCACTGCACCACCAGACCAGAGTGGTATAGCTGGCTTGCAGGAGACAAAAAATACGTACAGCCAAACGAATGCGCAACACCCGTCCCCATCGTCGGTCGTCGGTGGAAGTCAACCCACTCGATTAACATTTTTTCTGCTATTTCTTTCAACGGCAAATTGAAACGCAAAAAAAAAACAACAAACAAATAAACAATTTACGTTGTTTGTCTATTTTTAGATGAATCTTTAAACAAAAGAAAAATGCATCTCATTTTGTTTCATTTCCTAGCCCCAACCATGACCAATCGACCAACCCAAATGAATGTATTTTCGCTTACCTCCTTTGGAAAAGAATACTCCGCCAGTGCCAGCAAACGAGGGAAGCATTATATCGATCCTTGGTGTCGTCCAAGAAGTCGAACACACGACTAAGGGCAAGGGCTGGAACTTCGCCCCATGGTGGGGATTCTCTGGTCATTTTCGAGCGTTCGCCTCCTCTCCAATCGACGACCGTCGACCACCCCCGCACTGGTAATGATGATCAGCAGCAGCAGGAGCAGGCTTAGGACTAATTAAAAAACTAAAAAATTCCCGATGTGAAAATTGTTTTCGTTTGTTGCTCTCTTGTCGTGGGGGGGAGGTTACTTGAAATTGTTTTTCGTTCAAGTTGAAGGCCCTGAGATGAAAATTTTAAGTTTAGTGTAATTTTAATTGTTTCGACAAAACTCCGAGTTGTAAATTGAAATTGAACACAAGAAATTTTGAAAATCAAGAATTTGATTCGATTTCAACAAGAAAATTCACCTTATTTTTTGATTTGCTGATGAAGTTTTCAAATGAAGGAAAAAACTTTTTTTCTTGATTTCTATTTTTCTCGAACTGTGTGGTTGCGTCGTATGGTTTTTTTGGATTTATCTTTTTTTTTTCTTCCCGTCGATATTTCTGCTGGACAAGTGGGAGATTTTTTTTAATACTGCGACGACGACGACGACGAGTGATGTAGTTCAAAATAAAAAAAAAGAATGACAGCGATAGCGATGGTTGAAAAAAAAACGGTGAAAAAATTGAGAAAGGCTGTGGAGAAAGTGAGGAAAATATAAGGTGGTTGTTTGGTTTATCTCTTTTGCACTTACGGACGACAACAGAAAGCAGCTGATTATGACAACTACAGTGAGCGATGCAGTAGCACTTTGTATTTGTATTTGTTTGACAGATTGTGCAACATGAAGAAGTGAAAAAGAAATTGGGTTCATTTTATGATGAATGCAGAGTGAATTCATGTTAAGGTAACGTTTGCATGTTGTTTTCTTATGTTAGATTTCGTAGGGTAAAAAGTCGATGAGCAGACAACTTTTGGAGATGTTAAAGTGAGAAACAGCAACGTCACCAGCAACAGCGGTGGTCATTGTTTTAGAGCCCATGTATTTTAATCTTTCGAGACAGAATAAACCAGCACCAGCATTGGTTAAATTTAACTACTACTGTCATATTTTAGCGTGCTCCGCAGCTAGTAAAATTTTAACACATTTTATTCAATGCGAAGTGACAAAATTTAACCAAACGTCAAGTTTTAACCGCTTGTTAACTGAATTCGCACACGGCCTTAATTCCAAACAATGCATGGCTCCAATAATTTTGACCGGTATTACACGTCGCACGTTTTGTCTTGCATGAATGGAGTGTGAAAGAGAAAGGAAGAAAGAATAAATGAAACAGAAATAATTTTTTTTTGACATGTACGGGCAGGACAGTCCTTGCATATTTTTGACATTTCTGTTTCTGCTTGTCAGTTGCTTTTCGAGTTTTGGTTCATTTCATCTTTTTAAATTGTTGAAATGAAAGAGAACTGTTAAATAATGCACAAGACTGAACTGTTGTTGTGGCAAATTAAATGAATGAAGATGAATGTATATTTTTATTCGTAGACTGGTTGGTGTGAACATGGGATAAGAGCGCTTGCTTGACAAATTAAAAATTTACATTGAACGCACCCAGAATTTTGACAGCAGCAAATTTATCTTGGGAAACGTCAAGGGGCCGACCCATAGAATCCGTCAGTGCGTCAGCGTTGACGTTTTCAACTGACAGCACAATAGAATACACACGTTCTTATGAAACTCGTCCCATAGACGATGTTCACATTGGACTATTTCCGCCGACTTATTTTGAAGTAAGGCCAATCCGTCGTGTTCAAACACAAAAGTAGTGTGAACGTTCCAGACTCACTTTGACGTCTTATAGTTGTCATAAATTGACAATAGGCCAGTTCCACCTAACAACATCTCACTGATGTGGCTTTTCTTAGAACCTAGAAGAATTGCTACTGAAATTCAATGTTTTTGGCGTGTAAGAAATGTGCAAAAACGAATCAATTCCTTTTTTGAATGTCTTTGTTGTCTGGTCAGCTGTTAAATCGTTTTGTACAGAAAACTCAGAAATGTCAAACACGTAGTATAAATGTGTAAAATCCGTGTACAATTATGTGTAAATTCGTCTTCAAAAAGAGATTCAAGAGAAATCAATCCTTCGAGAAAAAAAAAATTAAATTTCTTTGTGAAAGAAATGCGCGGAAACAAAATTACCACTTTTACGTCACGAATCAATTCTTGGGTTGTGAGAAAAGCCACATGAGATCTCAATGTCACAAAATCATTTGGTGGAACATAATTCTCAATTCTCATTGAGATAAAATGGTTACCTTACAAATTTTTGTTGTACATATGTCAGTCACGTCAAAATAGCTGAGTGAGAAATCGAATCAAAAATATTTTCATCTCAGAGATCTCAAAAACAAATCTCATTTTTCATTTTTGTTCCACTTAAAAAATCTCTGAGATCTCAATGGGCCTGCACACACGAGACTAAGGGCCAGTTCGTTCACAGAGGGTTAAATCTTCAATTTGATTATCACAGATTTCCCTTAATTCAGGATTAAGAATCCGTGATTATCAAAGAGCGTTTGTTCACTTTTTTTTCACCTTGATTAACAAATCATGGTTTTCCACATATCGTTCCATTTTCCAGTCTATCAGTCAGTTTATTGTCAAAACTTAATCAAGAATTAAGTTTTTTATTTTATTTTCTTGTCAATCGTTATGCTTATTTATTTTTGAGTAAACGAATATTTTTTATTTGAATTCTTTAAAAAATAATTTAACAATGTGAAAGAAGTCAGAAGAAGATCTGTCTACCATACGTATATCTCCTAAAAGCAGTGTTCAGTGAGCGTTTACACCTCCCCTTGCTGGTGATGGAGGGGAAAACCTCTTCGGTGCCCTACGTCTTCTGTTAGATCTCCTTGTTTGGATGTGCGACGTGACTTCGTGTTCTATAACGACTACAGACTTTGTCTAGACTAGATGATTGATGAGTATTATGTTGCAATACCTATGTGAAAAAGTTCAAAATCGAGCTGTGATGGAGTTTGGAATCAGGTGAGCACTTTGCGAGTTTGCTAGTGATTGGCAACTTGAACATTGCTTAACGAATGTCTCTATATTTTTGTCTATTAGCGGCCAGTACTCATAACTTCTAACTATTGCTTTAATTTTTTTGATTCTAGGATGACCTCGATGTACATAGGCAACGAAATACTTTCGAACGAAAATAATCAGGAATTATAAGTTCTAACAATAACGTTTATCGTCTATTGTAGAACTGAAGTTCGCTAGAGGAAAATTTTTCTTACTTCGCTTATTCGGCTTAGTTAAGCCTTGCAGACACACATTTTGGAAAATGTTAGAAAATGAAGAGGAAGTACTCTTGGCAACATTTTATGTATTATTTTTTGTTCAGTTATGCATTCTTTTCTTAAGAATTAAAGTTATGCATTAAGAATTAAACATTTGTGTCATCATTTTTTTTTTTTGCCTAAGCATCGCTTTGAACACAAACAGCCCTATTAATAAACACAAAATAACCCTAACACAAGACTAACTCGTATCTCAAATCAGAATTCCTATTAATAAACGTGTGTTAGCCTTAAATGACACTTGTTAGCAAACGGATAACTTATTTCATTGATTTTTGTGTATAAAGAACGAATATCTTTTTTTTCAAAATATTTGACAACAATTTAAGGAAATTTTGTGTTGTGGTTTGGATTTGGCAAAACAAACTGACAAATCTAGTTTTGCGTCAATGGAGATTCTTTCTGAATACTTGGGAGACCCAAATACCAAGCTTCTTCACCACGATCTTCAATCAAATAACGTAGGATCACAAGGAACAGAAATTATTCTCTCTGCGCTAGAAAAAACGGTGTACTACATAATACATAAATCATATCCCCTGTTTTTTTTCTTTCAACACAAGATGATGATGATGATGCTGACGACGACAACGGTGACTGGTACTGGTAGTATGATGTGTGAGAGTGCGAATTTTACTCAGGCTCAAACAATGTTTTGTACTATACCCAGCCCAGCAGAAGTCTTTATGATGTTCATGCTCCCCCTCGACTATAGGACGAAGACCGACGATTCGACGCGACGTCAATAACGATTTCTTCGTTGCTCTTGTAGCTGTTGCCATCATCAACAACACTTTCTTTTCAACCATTTTCGGACCAAAACGGTCATAGCGACTTTTGCGACCCAGAAGTATTGTACGGAAAATTTTGTCAATTTTACACAACCTCAGACGCTCAGACCATTGTTTTCATATTTGAGTAAACTAAGTAAGTTTTTCTATGCTCTGGACTTTCGGGGCAAGGATTTTGCTGTTGACTAAACAATCTACGAACCGGCCAATATTGGAGCCGGTTACTGTTTTGAGCATTGACATTTTTTTATTCGCTTTTTTTATTTACAAATAATCAAAAAACATTGAATAAATGACAAACAACCTTCAAACTCGAAAAAATACTAGATTTCTAGTACAATTTTGGAGCTAATCAATGAATAAGTAAGTTGAGGAAAAATATGTTTATTAATAAACTTATTTTTCAAACGAATAACTTCACTATCCGTGTGCTAGTTATAACGTGTGTTATCCACTGGATAGGGTATTTTTATTAATAGGGCTGAAAGAATTTAACAAAGTTCAATATGCAATAGCAAAAAGCATTATTAAAATTTAAGAAGGTTTCTCCTGAAAAATTCTGGGTTATGAACAACTTTTCACTCTGGGCGTGTGGTTCCGTTCACTTAGCAAGTTTTCAAAAGATGATAACTTGAGGGAGTACGAATATCATGTCAATGCGTAAATCAAGTATGAACAAACTGAATTATAGTATATCCTTGATTAAATTGCCTTAATCAAGCAAAATTGGATGATTAACGAAATCTCAAATTAAGTGCTCAAATCATGGATTTATTAATTAGAGTTTTTGTGAACAAACGAATTCTAGGATTATCAACTGGAATAATCCTTGATTAAAGATGATCAAGCTTGAACGAACTGGCCCTAATTCATCCGGACTAAAATCAGTTTAGTGGGCAAGGGAAGCGAAGTGTGCAGTATGAACCGGACTGAAATTTTCAACCCGAAATTTGGTGGATGAACGAAGACTAAAACTAACACATACACAAAAGCTGACAGTTTTGGTACGAAATATATACTCACACATTTAAAAGAGGTTCACACATACATTTTCCCCCCAGTCTGAAATCATCTCGTGTGTGCTTGGACTAAAGAATAAAACCCATTTCAGTTCAAAAATTATTCATCCCGTGTGTGCAGGCCCAATGAGATGTCGTTAGGTGGAACTGGCCTAATTAATTTGACGGCATATGCCAAATGTCAAAAAAATCCATAAATTTTTAGTTTGGTTTGAAAATCCTGCCTCACTTTGTTGTCTTTTTCTCACTAGCAAGTGCGAAAGAGAAAAAACATATAGACGTCAAGATAAGTCGGAGGAAAGAATCCAATGTGAACATCGTCAATGAGATGTCGTTAGGTGTAACTGGCCTAATTAATTTGACGGCATATGCCAAATGTAAAAAAAAAATCCATAAATTTTTAGTTTGGTTTGAAAATCCTGCCTCACTTTGTTGTCTTTTTCTCACTAGCAAGTGCGAAAGAGAAAAAACATATAGACGTCAAGATAAGTCGGAGGAAAGAATCCAATGTGAACATCGTCATAAGAAACGCATGTGACGGATTCGACGGATAGAGTTGGTTAACTTTCTACTTTTTGCGTCCGTTGATCCGTTGACAATTAAATTTGACGAGCAGTGAATTAAATGTGTTCCCACAGCAACAAGGAAAAGCGATAGATGATGAAAATTTTGTGCAAAAAAATAATTTTGACATGATTTTCATATTTTAATTTAAAATTTTTTGTTCGGATTTGCAGTTTTGTGAATTATTTTTACACCAAGTAAATGAGACTGTCAAATTATACAACGTATTCTATGGGACGGTTCAATCCGGCAAATAAGTTGGCAGCAACGTACGCATTGACGCTGACGGATTGACGGATCCTATGGGTCGGCCCCTTCACTTTCATTCGTTAGCGGTGTGTTTATTTTTGTTAATTTTTTCTGTTTTGTTATTTTTAAAACCAATTCTGTAACAATTCAAGTTAATTTTTCATAATAATTCCATTACTTGTTCAACTGCAAACCTTTTTCTTTTATTTAACAAAGTTTCAACCAACAATCATCTTGTAATCTTTCAGAGAGACAACAATGTTATGAAACACCAAATGCTGTGGTTAGGAAAACAAGCAGGAGTAATCCTAAGAACGAGGAGTACCAACGCTCCCGCTGTTCGATCGTTCTCATGTCTGAGGAGACGAGATGATGAACCATTTAGGACATCCACACCACACCGGATACTCCCATCTACCCCAAGACACATGTCAACTGAGCAATCAGGTCTGGCGGGTTTTTGGCAGATGCTCTCCAACAGTACTCCAGTTGCTTATATGCAACAGGGTTTAATTGAAATCCACGATTTCACTGGCTTGCCTTGGTGGGCAACAATTGTGCTGTCAACGTTCGTCTTCCGAACCGTAGTCACCTTGCCATTGACGATTTATTCAAACAAAATCACCGCAAGGCTTGAGCTCATCACACTAGAAATGCCTTCACTGGTGGCCGAACTCAAGAAAGAAGCTGCAATGGGTATGAAAAAGTTCAAATGGACTGAGGACCAAACCAGGCGTCTTTATAATCATTCAGTGGGTTGATTTTCATTGAAAAATCAGAAATTTGACTCAAGAATGTTGTTTACAGCTCAAGAAGCAATGGAACAAACTGATAGTTCGTGAGAATTGCCATCCAGCGAAAACGTTGATTGTTCTCTGGGGTCAGATTCCTTTGTGGATATTCCAATCGATGGCGCTTCGGAATCTGGTCTACATGCTGCCAAATCCGAACTCACTAGATGCACAATTGGTTTTCACAGAGTTGACCTTGGGCGGATTTGGTTGGATTCCCAATTTGACCGATGTGGATCATTCGTTTATCCTTCCGGTGGCGCTGGGCATCATCAATTTATCCATAATTGAAGTTTGTCTCATTTTTAACCTTCCAGAATTTGCCTTTCAATTGAAACATTGTACTTTAGATGCAACAAATGTTGAAAACCCGACCATCGGGGAGATTTCAGAAAATCGCTACTAACGCTTTTCGGGTTCTCAGTGTCGCGATGATACCGATTGCGTGTACAGTTCCTTCAGTAAGTCTGCGGTTTTTATAACTATGATCTGTCAATTTGCTTAATTCACCTTCTTTTAGGCGCTCTGTGTGTATTGGACAGCTTCGAGCTCTTACGGACTTTTACAGAACCTTCTTCTGCTGGCACCGAAGTTAAGGCGAGTAGTACGAATACCACAAACCCAAAGTGAACTACAGAATCCATACCAACATTTATGGAAGAGCATCAAAGCAAGAACTGGCCAAGGGCCTGCACCTGTGTTACAAAAATCGAGCAACGATGCGCAAAAGAAATAAAAAAAGACTATTTAAGGGCAAAGTACCAACAATCTTGATTTTACATTTTTTCAATGAACTCGACTCCTGGAAATAGACACAACACCAACATAGCACAGGCAAAAAACCGTTCAATGAGGGTTCTTCGGGGGCATGGCTTAGAAGCACGTCTGTTAATTGTCGCTGACTCATCTGTTTACTAATTTCAAAGAATTCATCAGGAACAGTACTTCTTCCCGGGCGCCGAACTTGCCAAGTTGAAGAAGCTGAGTAAGGTCAAAGATTCTCGAGAATTTTCTCCAGATGAGTCCTGAAACTAAAGGGCGACCATATCCCTCTACCCCTCCCCAATCCTTTTCCACTCCAACAAAGGTATGGCGCAAAAGCTAACCTATGTCACCAACTCCGCTCCCTCCTCCCACGTTGGTACAGCGAACTTCAGAAAGATCTCAAGATTGTCTGTCGTTTCCGTTAGCGTCAGCGTTAGCCGTGCTACGCTGTCTACGGTTCCTAATCCTCCTCCATCCTGTCAGATCGATGTCTAACATTGTCTGACTTCTCAACCCCACCTCTTGCTTCCTAAATCATCACATCCCAACTTGGGCTGGATCTATGGTGTTATACGACCCGTGCCGATGATCAGCCTGGCTGAGGGCCCAATTAAAAAATTGCTTAGTCTCTAACGGAGTATCCGGATACCTGGCGACCTCCGGACTAACCAGCCTTATCTGTATATGCGAATCTCTGTACAGACCGTCCTCCCTTTCTTCGCAACTCGTGGGATCTAGATGAAGAAGAACAAAAAATGAGACAGGTACTTTTTCAAAACTGGGTGGCAGCACGGCTTCAAAGCTGTTTGCCGTTCCTCCTGCGGCTGGCACAAAAGAGGTGGTTGTGGTTACTCATGATCCCTCTTTTGTTGCAAGTTGCAGCGAGAGTAGGCAGGTAGTGATACCTAATTCGAGCAGTGGCGAGGTTGTTGCGGTTATCGACAAGAGCGAAATAGATGACACGATTTCATCTGATCGGTGGCAGGTGGTGAAGCTGAACCTCTCAGCGGGCTTTTTAAGCCTCATGAGAGAATTTTCAGGTTCACCTCCCTCCATAAGCGATGGAGGTTGGCATCAAGGGCATGTCAAACTCATCGTTTGAACGACAATTGGCGCCCTTCCCAGGAACACTAAAGAACAATAATGTTGTGCTTCCCTTGACCCCTAACTACTAACAGATGTTTGCGTTAGCATAGATCTCAAACACATCCAAATTTGTCACCAAATTCAAGAATAATTTATGGTTCACATAAAACTTGGATAAACCCTGAACCCCGTGAGAAGATGTTCTTTGTCCAAAGCATGACATGTGTGCAAACATTGTGCAAGATCTCATTGTTTTATTTGCTTACAGAAACATTTGTTTTGTCAGTTTTGTTCTCATGAAACAGTTACCTACTCTAAACGTTTGATAGCGTAGGAATGTAGCTACAGATTCTTACTTAGGAAGAGCTCTGTTTGCCTACCTGTGCATCATAGTCAATAAAAATGTCATGAAAAGTTAAACAAACATTTCTGTTGTGATTGATAAGAGAAGAAGAATTAAACACTTTTAGACTCGAAAAAGCCAAAAATCTCTTTATGAATCAGAGTCAACAAGAAAGTATTTAGTGAAATTCCTTAAGTTTTTGTGATGAACTCATTTTTATAACTTAGATACTAGCAAGCTTGTTTTGTTCGAGGAACTGAATGAGAGCGCAAGAACGATATCTAAATGTTAATAAGATAAAGATAACGAAAGGCCCAACATAGTTGTTGTGCTTCAGACAGAGTGTCATGTCCCCTAGGTATTTTTCCAGTGTGATCTATGTTGTTTTCAAAAATACCACAGATGACAACACCTGGTGGAACCAATATCGCAAAATAGTTAAAAATGTAGCCGAGATCACCATAGGTTACCAGCCATCCCCGAATAGAACCCGTGGTATGATGATGAATGCGCGTTATTGAAAAAAGAGACGGAAAATGCACGTTTCCAGATGCTGTAACGGAAAACAAGAGCAGCAAGAGAAGAGTACCGAACAAAAAGGAGAAATGAGAGCTTCTGGTTGCAGAACCGGCACACAGGCTCTTCGAAACAGTAAAGGCAACCTAGTCACCGAGGCACAGGGAATTGTAGATGTTTTCGAGCAGCACTTCCAACAGCTGCTGAATGCGCATAATATCGAGTGAGCCAATGACGAAGAGAAGCAAGACCCAGTCCCAGCCACCAGCACAGAAGAGGTAGAAAGAGCCATCCAAAAGCTAAAAAATAACAAGACCACCGGGTCGGATGGCATACCTGAGGAACTCTTTAAAAATGGAAGAGGTGTTTTGATCATCAACAAAGTGTGGGAGGAATGCATGCCCACTGACTGGTCGATAAGCTCCAGATACCCCTTCTACAAAAAAGGCGATCCGATGCCAAGCAAAAACTACCGAGGCATATCCCTGCTTACAAAAGCCTATCCAACGTTCTGTTTGAGCGTCTTAAACCGTTCTGGTTCTGCAACACAATTATCGGCACGTACCAGTGTAGCCTTAGGCCAGCAGAACAACGATCGACCAAATTTTCACACTGAGGCAAATCTTGGAAAAGACCAACGAATTTCAAGTCGAAACCCACCACCACCATCCTTTCCATCGACTTCAAAGTTCCAAGAGCTTATGATGGCGATGTCTGAATTGGGGATCCCGAACAAACTGATAAAGCTGTGCCGCATGACGCTAAACAATACGCAGTGCAGTGTGCAAATGGGTAACAGCTCATCCGAGTTGTTTCAAATATGCGCAGGGTTTAGACAAGGACAAAACTCCTAACTCGAAAGACAAAGTGTCTGCTATACAAAACTTTGATTTTACCAGTCCTACTCTACGGCGCCGAGTGTTGGACGAAAAGATTAAAAAAGGGAAATTGATACTGGGAAAGGAAAATTCTTCGAGGGATTTTCGGTCCCGTATGCGACGATGGCAAATTGTGAAGAAGATTTAACCGCGAACTGTATGAGCTGTACCAAGATGTGGATGTTGTTCAGAAAGCCAAGAAAAGACGACTACATTGGCTAGGGTACATCGAGCGAATGGACGACAACGCTCCAGCCAAGAAAGTCTTCTCATCGAAGCCCCAGGTTCGAGACGACAACGAAGACTGAACCTATACGTTACAAGGGCCAAGTGTCTGCGGATGCCAGAGCACTTGGTTTTGGCCACTGGAGAGTGCATGGGAGGGACCGTTCCCGATGGAAGGTTGCAGTGTCTCAGGCCTCAGGGTGAGATCCTTCATGGATTGGGATCTTATAAGGGTTGGGAATTTCCCTGCCCCAGTTAAGGCGTAGAGACAACTTTGAATCCACTTTAAAGGGTTTTCCAATAAGAGGTATTATTTTGATATTCAAAGAAAAATTTCAGTTTTTGAGATAAACGACCGGATTTCATAATATAAGGTGCGTATGCCCTTAATAATGAAAAAGAACATCAGCCAAATGGCCATAACGACCACGCTTACAGGCCCATATCCTTTTCATAAAAAATTCCACAACAAAATTGCAAAGTGGCTGCCCTATGTCCTCTATAGCCTCACGAATTCCATCTTTCAGGTCTTGAAACGACCGACGCTGGACGGTTGGTGTACAACTGTAGACTTTTTCTATCACGTGGCCCCAAAGTAAGAAGTCCCAAGGTGTTAAATCACAAGATCTCGGTGGCCAACTGTGATCACCTCTTCGAGGGTCCGGAAACTTTTCCCATAAAACATCAATGATTTCGTTGCTGGTGTTACAAGTAGCCCCGTACGTGCACGGGTTTTGTTCTTCACATCACCAACTTGTCCCAACAGCTCGATCTTTTCCACCAATTTCTGTATTGCGGTTCGAGAAGGTGCTCCAGGACGACACAAAAATGCTACTCTTGGCGAACTGTGACTGCAAAATTTTCACCATTTTTGTAGTAAATTTTCAGAGCATTGTTGAAAAGTGTATCGTTCCATTTTTAGTAATGGCGTAATTTCTACTTGTCAAATGTCAACAAATAACAGCTTTAAAAGTGACACCTACCGAAATAGCGGGCTATTCTAAATAATGTAATATTCGGCTTGGTCCGACAATTAAAACTTATTCACTTTTTAAATAAAACACAAATTCACTTTATTCAAATCACTCACAAACTTATTTATTCAACACTTTCAATTATAACTTTTCAAACACAGTGTACTTTACTTATCGCAGTTCACAATCAACTATATTCGCCTCGCCACCAAACGGCTATTTATATCAAAAATGATGGGTTCTAGAAACTACTATTGGTTCCTATTAGTTCTTGGGGAAGCTGAAAGTTCGAGAGAAAATACTGGGATTTTTGTAGGGGCTAACGTTCTTAATGCTAAACAAAAAGTTTCTCTTAATCTTAATTAATTATTGCCCCTCACGAGTGTTTACTACTACAATTAAACGATATTAAGTAAAGAGAGTATGTACATTAAATAAACAAGAGATACAGAGTAAGTAAAGAGAGTAATGAAAAGTGTGTACATTAAATATAGAAAGAGATACAGAGTAAGTAAAGAGAGTAAGAAAAGTGTGTACATTAAATATAGAAAGAGATACAGAGAGTAAGAGATAATAAAGTATACACATTAGTATTAGACATTACAATAGAAGGAGATACAGAGCGTATGAGATAAATAAAGTGTATACACATTACATTGCCCCCTCCTTAGGATTGATCGTCCCGAACAAATCCATCATCTTCATCACCACTGTAGCGATGTAGTCGGTCGCGATGTACGACTTTAAGTTTACCTCTGACTCCTTTTTGTATCCGGTACACGACGTCGTTGATTTTGCTAATCACTGTATATGGGCCTTCCCAGTCCCGTTGAAGTTTCGGTGACAACCCCTTTTGTCGATGGGGATTGTAAAGCCACACTCGATCTCCTGCTTGGAACTCTGTTGTTGTCGCTCGTATATCGTAGCGTGTCTTCATTCGGTCACTGAACATCTTAATTTTTGACCTGGTATCGTCGTGGATCTGAAGGAGTCTTTCCCTGAGGTCATCCAAGTAAACATCCTCGGCTTGCGGTTCCGACGTGGGACATCCAAATTTGATTTCGCTCGGCAGTCTGATGTTCCTTCCCATTAAAATCTCAGACGGTGTATGGCCAGTTGAGCTATGCCTTGCACTTCGATACGCCATCAAAAACAGTGGAATGTGTCGATCCCAATCTCGCTGGTTGTCGTCCACAACTTTGCAAAGATGTTCCTTCAGGGTTCGGTTGAACCGTTCGACCATGCCATCAGATTGTGGGTGGAGTGGTGTTGTTCTTGTCTTCTTAATGTGAAGAAGCCCACAAACTTCCTGGAATATGTTTGATTCAAAGTTCCTTTCCTGGTCGGAATGCAGTTCTAATGGAACACCGAATCTGCTCACCCAGTTGAACACAATTTGGTCTGCGACTGTTTTGGCTTCTTGATTCGGTATGGCGTATGCTTCAGGCCACTTGCTGAAGTAATCCATGACGACCAGAATATAACGATTTCCATTATTTGTTTCCGGAAATGGACCCGCCACGTCTATTGCAATCCTTTCAAAGGGTGATCCGACATTATACTGCTGCATTTGGCTGTGATTCTTTTTGTTCGGGCCTTTGGTGGCAGCACAGGTATCACATTTTCGGCACCACTTCTCGACATCTTCCCTTGCATGTAGCCAATAGAATCGTTGTCGAACCTTTTCTAGCGTCTTGTTTACTCCTAGATGGCCTCCCGAAACTCCATCATGCATCTCTCGCAGAACGTCCACAATCTTCGACCTCGGTAAGACTAGCTGCATTACATAGGACTTTCCATCTGCTGATTCCCATTTACGTCGAAGGACACCCTCTTGGACATGCAATGAGTCCCACTGTGCCCAATAGGCCTTTAGAGCCGGACTTCTGTCGGAGATATCGGCCCATTCTGGTTTTTCCTGGTGTTCCTTGCATGCGAGGATGGGTTCAATATCTGGGTCCTCTTGTTGAGCCTTCCTCAACTCGTCGTTGCTCCAGCCATAAATGGGATCGGTTCTGGTTCGTTGAACAGTAACCACTTCTTTTTCTTCTTGGCGTCTGCAATGCTTACAGTCTTGCTTACATGGTCTCCGAGACAGTGCATCAGCATTTGAGTGAAGCTTCCCCTTCCGATGTTGAATTTCATAATCGTACGTCTGCAGCCTCTCAATCCATCTCGCCACTTGACCCTCTGGATTCTTGAAATTCAAAAGCCAGTTTAGTGCTCCATGGTCGGTTCGGAGAAGAAACTTCTGTCCATAGAGATACTTATGGAAGTGCTTTGTTGCCAAAATCAGTGCAAGAAGTTCTCTTCTGGTCACACAATAGTTTCTTTCCGACTTTGAGAGTACCTTGCTGTAATAGGCAACCACCTTTTCTTCGCCATCATGTACCTGTGACAATACAGCACCAATCCCGACATTGCTGGCATCAGCATCAATGATGAACGGTTTTCCTGGAGTCGGGTAGGTCAGCACTGGTGCATTACACAAGCGTTGCTTGAGCTCTTGAAAACTGCGCTCGCACTCACCTGACCATTTAAACTGCTTTCCCTTTTCCGTTAGCTGATGTAGACTCTTGGCGATCTCAGCAAAATTCTTGACGAAGCGCCTATAGTAGGTGGCTAGACCCAGAAAGCTTCGGAGTTGATGTTTGTCCTGTGGTGTTGGCCAATTCTTCACGGTGTCAACCTTATCAGGATCCGTCTTAACTCCTTGGGATGAGATGATATGTCCCAGGTATTTCACTTCGGTTTTGAAGAGTGAACACTTTTCTGGATTGAGCTTGAGGTGGGCTTCTCGAAGTCTTTGAAACACGGCTCTCAGATTTGTACAATGTTCGTCAAATGTTTTCCCGTATACGATGACGTCATCCAAATAGACCAGGCAAGATTTCCAAGTGAGTCCTTGCAGGACGCATTCCATAAGGCGCTCAAAAGTCGCTGGAGCATTGCACAGTCCAAAAGGCATCACTTTGAACTGCCACAATCCGTTTCCTGTCGAGAACGCTGTCTTCTCTTTGTCTTCAGGATGGATTTCTACTTGCCAGTACCCACTTTTCAGGTCCAACGTTGAGAACCATTGTGCTCCTTCCATTGCGTCCAGAGTATCGCTGATCCTAGGCAGAGGGTAGCTATCTTTCTTGGTCACATCGTTCAACCTTCGATAGTCCACGCAAAAGCGGGTTGATCCGTCTTTCTTCTTTACCAGGACCACTGGAGACGCCCAAGGGCTTTTTGAGTTTTCGATAAGACCCTCTTCTTTCATGGTGGTTATCAGTTCTTCAACCTCACCTTGTTTGGCTAGTGGAAGGCGTCTTGCAGGTTGACGAATCGGCTTTGCATCCCCGGTGTTGATTCGATGTTGAACCAGTTGTGTTCTGCCATATTTCCCTTGCGATTATGAAAAGATGTCTGCAAATTCTTCGAGGAGACCTTCTGTAGTTCTTCGTTGTTGTTGGCCAAGATTAGAGGACTCGAGAATGTTCGTCTTTATGGAGTTCAGCTCTTTGGACTTCAATGTTTGCCTTGTCTCTTCTTCGCTGATCCTTGTTATAGCTGATACAGATTCGCATTGTCCGACAATCTCACCTTTTCTAAGCTTAACTTCGTACGGCTTGATGTTGAGTATTCGTACGGGAACCATGTTCTTTACAGGTCTAACAAGAGTCTTCCCAATGGTGACGTTTTGGGAGGACTTTACAGATGCTGGTTCGACCATGAGGTATCGATGGCTGCCAGGCTTACCTTTCAATTTCGTCCACACGAATACTTCTGAAGAAGCAGGCAAAGTCAGATCTTCTTTGATGACGGTTTTCACAGATAACGAGGTCTCATACGAGTGGATCCCATAGATCATCGGAATCTCGATGTTTCGATATTTCAGGACTTGGTTCCCGATGTCCAATATCACTCCGTGATCTTTCATGAAATCGACACCGACAATGCACTCGTCGCATATATCTGCTACCAGGAACAGGTGAGAGAATTCCAGCTCTGCCATCCGGATCTTAAGACGTACCTCACCATAAACTTTTGCGGCTTCTCCATTTGCAGTCCTTAGACGATAGCTGTTGGTGTTGTGGAGCCATGTCTTCTTAACGAGGTCCTGCC
Source organism: Sphaerophoria taeniata (assembly GCA_943590905.1). Lineage (NCBI taxonomy): Eukaryota > Metazoa > Arthropoda > Insecta > Diptera > Syrphidae > Sphaerophoria > Sphaerophoria taeniata. The sequence continues at coordinate 152,928,629 of OX016541.1, forward strand.
GTACAATGGACGCCGTGGCACCGGTGTCGATGGTAGCCACACATTTGTTGCCGTTTATACTTGCTTCCACGGTCAGGCTCTTGTTGTCACGTTTCGTTTGAGAAACCTGGATGGTGTTTCTGTAGCTATCGGTACTAGAAGCCAGCTTCTGTCCCTCGAAGTTGGTGGGATGGGAAACAACTTGGGAAGCAACATTGTTGTAGGTGTAACTTTGACCAGTTGACATATTTCTGTGTTCACAGTGTTGGCATGCGGTTCCTCTTCGCGGTAATCTGCACTGTCGTTGAAGATGCCCAGTCTTGTTGCAGTTCCAGCATCGTGCTTGTCCGTCTCGCTGACTCCTTTCCAGAGTAGCCTTCTGACAAGAGCATTCTTGGACTTCCAATTCTCTCACGCGATGCACGTTTTGGGATGCTTGTTCTGCGGCTTCCATTGTTAGAGCGAAAGCCAATGCTTCTGGTAGTGTTTGCTTTCCGGCAGTGCGAATAGCCCTTTGGAGATTTATATCGCCCACAGCTCTCACAAAGGCTTCAACAGCAAGTTGATTTATTATCTCGTTGCCAGCTGTTGGGTATGCCAGGTGGACTAATCGCTCGATATCTGCCTGAAGCTGCTGCAGAGTTTCACCTCTTTTCTGTGCCCTGTTGTTTAGTTGTACTCGGAAGACTTCTGTCATGTGGCTATCCCCAAACCGCTGTTCGATTGCGTTTACCAGAACTTTGAAGTCACCGTTCTTCTCTGCTGGGATGGTTTGTAGCAGTTCAGCAGCTGCTCCTCTCAAGGCAAGCGTAAGAGCAATGTATTTTTCGTCATCGTCCCAGCCGTTTGTTAACGCTGCTGCTTCAAACTGTTTCTTGTAGATTGACCACGGTATCTGACCATCAAAGCTTGGAGGATTCACTTCTCTCTTTCTTGAGCACTCACCAGAAGTTTCTCGAGCTTTCATCTTTCGCACTTTTTCTAGTTCGCTTGCAATGGTTTCGATCTGGTCGTCTATTTTCTTGAAACGTGCATTAGTCGTTGAATTTTGTTTTTCGACACGCTCATCGAGAGTATTGATTTTGTCTTCGAAGTCCGCAAACCTGCCTTCTAGCAGATTTTTCTGTTCATCAAACCGATCTCGAACGTCATCCCTTTGAGCTTGTAGTTGTTCCAGAACATCATTCTTTTGAGTTTCTAGTTGCTTGAGGACATTTCCTTCCAGTTGTTTGAGGACATTCTCTTGCTCGGTCTTCTGCTCCTTTCTTTGAGTTTCTAGTTGCTCCAGAACATTCTTGTTTTGAGTTTCTTGCTTCTTTTGATTCTCTTCAAATTTGGCTAGAAGAAGTGTCATCATGGTAGATAAGTCGGCAGTTGCATTTACCTCTTCCGATTTTGCTTCCACTTCGAAAGCAAACGCATCTGGGTCTTCATTTTGTTCTTGCAGATATTCCTGTAGCCGTTTTACGAGTTCGATTTTATATCCTGCCGCACTTAAGCCACGTTTGCTTAATTCGGCCTTTAGCTCAGCGACAGTTAAGTCTTTCAAAACTTTACTTATCTTTTTTTTTTAACTTCACTATTTCACACAAAATAGTTTAATCACTGTTCACTGTTTTATTCTCAATAAGTTTTAATCCCACTTCTGACACCAATGTAATATTCGGCTTGGTCCGACAATTAAAACTTATTCACTTTTTAAATAAAACACAAATTCACTTTATTCAAATCACTCACAAACTTATTTATTCAACACTTTCAATTATAACTTTTCAAACACAGTGTACTTTACTTATCGCAGTTCACAATCAACTATATTCGCCTCGCCACCAAACGGCTATTTATATCAAAAATGATGGGTTCTAGAAACTACTATTGGTTCCTATTAGTTCTTGGGGAAGCTGAAAGTTCGAGAGAAAATACTGGGATTTTTGTAGGGGCTAACGTTCTTAATGCTAAACAAAAAGTTTCTCTTAATCTTAATTAATTATTGCCCCTCACGAGTGTTTACTACTACAATTAAACGATATTAAGTAAAGAGAGTATGTACATTAAATAAACAAGAGATACAGAGTAAGTAAAGAGAGTAATGAAAAGTGTGTACATTAAATATAGAAAGAGATACAGAGTAAGTAAAGAGAGTAAGAAAAGTGTGTACATTAAATATAGAAAGAGATACAGAGAGTAAGAGATAATAAAGTATACACATTAGTATTAGACATTACAATAGAAGGAGATACAGAGCGTATGAGATAAATAAAGTGTATACACATTACAATAACAACTCTTATTGGGAACCCTGTATTTACGTTCGGTAAGGATTCCGTTGATGCCCAATATCCATTGAAGTGATGTGTATCATTGAGTGATATCACTCTTAAATCTGACTGAAGGCGCACATTTGTGGCGAGATAAGGTTCGGGGGGTCCGCTAGTATATGTTTGATCTGAAAGTGGCGGCCTAATATTTTCAATTACCATTTGAGTCAAGAAAAAGAGGTCTTTCTCGGAATTCACATTCTCCAATTGATTGCTAATTAAAGAACCAAATCACTCCAATCCCGATATTGTTCAGAAGTGTCTCCGAAAATCCCTTCTGGTCATTAATGCCCCTCCACACATGGCATAAATGGCATTCATCAACAAAAGTACCCTCGAATGTCTTTTGAAAATACCGAAAGACATCCCGTGACAAAAAGCATACATGAATTTATTAATTGCTACCAATTGAGTTCATTCAATAAAATTTCTAAGAATTCTCCCACCGACCGACCAACCGACCGGCCTTACAATCCCCATTGATCGCACTTTGCCAATTCTAATTGTTTGTCAATCTTTTGATTGTTTTCTCTTCTTCTTCACAGTTTTATTGTTCACCCCTGGGAAAACCAACCCCCTCTCGCACATTATCACTATTTTGATAAGAAGACGAATTTTCGTCATAGGCAAATAAACCACCACTAATGGGAACGGGAAGTAAGTCACTTCTATGTACGTCTACCGCTTCTGAATAGATAGATGGAGAGAGCAGAGAAAGGTCTTTAAAGATCGTCACAGGCGATAACAACAGAGACTCTCGTCGACACTCAAGTTGGCACAGTCTTATCTTTTTGTCGAGCTCATCCACATTCGAACATACAGCAAAACACAGACTCATCCTCAACTCTAGAAGTTTTATTTTCGCTGATGCTTCTTTAATTCGAATTGATTCCGTTTCGTTGCGTTTCAAAACGCAAAAGATGCTCGACGCGAGCACATCGCTTACGCTTTTATACCTTCAACTCGACAATTGAATCCGGAAAACGATAAATTCATTTTCAAAGAACAAAAACATAAACTCAAGAAGTCATCCCTCATAAAGAATTAAATACGTTGGAAACGGTGTGTTTTTGAAAAACAGTGAAAAAGAAACAGGAGTCCAATGTGATAAAATTAAAACACGTGAATTTAAAAAAACGATGCAAATCGACAAGATGCTGTCGAAAACACTATTACTCGTGGTTTTGTCTGCCAGTGCCGTTGTGTCGGTTAGTATGACTCATTAACTCGATAAATTGTGTGAAATGGAAGCGTTTCAGAGGTCTTCAACACTTGGTTCTCGTTCTGCTGCAATAAATAAACTCTCGTGCCTGACACATTTTATTGGGTGGTGCATGGTCTTTTGTTATTTTTGTTTTTGAAAACAATTTTTTGAAACTAAAAAGAGTGTGTGTCGGTCGAACGTCTGATGTCAACAACAAGTGAACTGTTTGCCTCCCTCTGTGTTTAATTAGCGAATTTTTGAAACAACAAAATATAACGTTTTTTTCCTTGACTGACTGTCATTATGCTCGGAATGTTTTGCTCGAAGACGTGTTGATTGATTAAAGATAATAGACTGATAGGCCGTTTTTGACCTTTGTCAGTTGTTGTGAGTGTTTGATGTGTGGCCAGAAATTTCATGCGAAAAATAAAGAAAACGAATTTTTTTAATTCACTGATGATGATCGACGACGATGACGATTGATGGACTACGATTTCTGTATCGAAACAAAATGTTTGGGATTCGATTTGTTAACAGATTGAATAAAGATTTTTTGTGTCTGTTTTGGATGAATTGAGATCAATTGTGAATAGAGCAAATATTGAGGTTATTTAGTGTTTTCATTTGTTGAAAAAAGTGATCTGTCCCATTGACTTGAAGAAACGATTTAATTTAACTAGTTAATTGGGTTGAAATCATTTTGTTTAAAACAAAATAAAAGTCAAATTCTATAAGTGTCCTATACGTGACAACTTTTATTATTATAATATTTCCTTAACGGCATTTTTTTTCTCTGAAAAAGTGATTCACCTTTGATAAGAAACTTTGTTTTGATTTGATTTCGAATTGCGACATTGGAATCTCAGAGATATGAATTGTTAAAAACAAAACCCAACAACTTGAATTTCAAACGTTTATTTAGACGCGGAGAAGAAAAAAAATGATAGGGCTTAGGTCCAATACTTTTAAATAGAAAAAAAGTCATAACTCATAACTGTCACTTTATAGGTCCTGCAATTAAGTGAGGAATATAATTTTTTTCTGGCCTTAGAGCCAAGGCCTAAATAGCTTACTCTCATCAACAATTCTCTGAGTGCGTGTGAAGAATTGAGGGGACCTAACGCCAATTCCGAACGGCAAAGTTGAGAAGCACTTTTTCATGACAGATAGATACTCTTGGAAGTTTTGTCAGTTCTTCGCAAGAGGCAGTGCCCGTGAGAGATGAAATAAAAACTATGGACACGAGTAGGACTCGAACACACGACACGTTCTGTTTAGTAGCCAACGCACCTAACCACTAAGCCACGGACACTACTTTTATCACTAATTCGTCTTAAATGAACAGGGAGTGCATTCCAAAGGCAAATGACGCCGTGGATGAATGAGTTGAAAAGATCTATTCGAGGAACAAAATTCTATCCCGTTGTATAAACTTCAGGGTTTTTGCGATTGGATGATTTTGTCATGTTAAAGATTTGTACTGAAAAAGTCGATACGTGGTCAAATCTGCGTAAGCCATATGTATACCGAAGCCATATGTGTATTGAAGGCTACGTTAAGCTTCCTCTTACCAGAGTCGTACTCACGAAAAACTTATCACATCCGTTCGTCAAGACAGGAAAAACCAAGTTTTGCACAATTAAGAGACGAGTGTTCATTGGGGTAAATTTTTGTGACGACCAAAGGAGTCGAAGAATACCATGTACGTACCTATGGTTGAGGTAATATGGGTATTCCAGGACAACGTTCTGTTTAATATCATACTGGTATTTTTAGCTGTGGAGACGTATTCAATAGCTGATCTATTCAAGTTCAGTGTAGGGAAATACTCCAGACTCAAAACATTTCTGAAAAAGTCTATACAATTTGATTAACCAGATTAAAGAAAAGCCCATAACAGTCAGACCAGTGGTAAATGCACAATCATCAATCAACCGAAGAGAGCAACCTATAAGAAGTACAATTGCGATTCATCCGTATACATTTGTACAGATCAGTCTTTTAGAAGAGCAGGGTGTTAATTGATGTATAGGTAAAATAGCAAATGACTTAAAATTGAACCGAGGGGTACGCACGCCTCTATGAACTGGTAGAAGAGGAGATAACTTATTTACCGCTTGTTTCCTGTCCCTAAGGTAAGAAGCAAGTAATTTTACTGCAGATGGCAGGAAACCATACAAAGTTGAATGTTTATGACATAAATTATTATGATCTACGGTGTCGAATGCTTTAGAAAAATCTTATAGGACCAAGAACGTTACTTCGTTTCTGTCGGTAGTAAGCCGTATATCTTCTTGATGTCACTCACAAAATAAACATCAAGTAATGTTTGAGATTTACACCAAAAACGAATGGGATGGATAGTATTCGGGGAGGGGGAGGGGGACTATTCACGTAAACACGGTCTTTTGCGTAGCTCCACAGAAAAAAAAACTAAAGGTTTCAAATCGCATAGTCTTGTTGGTCAATTCGGTAATCATTCGACCATGTCGTCCCGTATTGACCGTCCGATGGACCATTCGACCATAGAGAAAACCAAATAGTCACTTTTTCTGTAGGTATGCAATGGCTCCTCTTCGATCACTTCTGAACCTCATATACGGTTATTTTGTTTGTTTACATACCCACCGAGTGAGAAATGTGCTAAAGAAAATGTTGTCAAAAATATCGGTGTTTATTGTCTGTTGTTACAATACCCAAGAAGAGTATCTACGGGCACGGCGTTGTGACTTAGTTTGGTTTAGTTTAGTTTAGTTTTCAATTCAAATGTAAAATACACCCTAATGAAGCGTAAAACACGTTCAATTGCCGCGAAGCTGGAAAATCCATAAATTCGGATCATCAGAATTTCTTCACAATTTTACCGATTACTTGCATAGTCGGTCGATTATGTCTGAAACACAAAAATGCTTTAGCATCGGCCTAGCCTGACGTTTACGAGATCAGCCATAGTATTTGAATGCATGATATAATAACGAAGCTTCGACCACACGTTTCGTACGTAATGTTACGTAATGTGACTCCAAACGGAAGCTCTATTTCAAATTATGCTGAACATTTGCTTTGTTTGACAGCTCAAAACAGCTGTTAAAAAAAGTCAAAAAAGTTTTTGGAGGGATAATGATGTTGGAGGGAGAAATGTCATTCAAAGCAAACTCGAAGAGGATGCATCGTAATGCAGACGAAGACGAAGACAAAACATTAGCGTGTTTGTGTTTCAGTCATTATGGCGACTCATATCATCGCGTAATGCGCGAAAATTGGCTACGTTTCTAAAGCGATCCATTAGGTATCGTAAATGGCAATCATTCAACTAATATTATGTCATTATGACACTTTAGATGACAGTTAAGTTTGACACGTATCAAATGCCAGCGCTACCAACTTGAAACCACGAAACAAATGACCCATTATAATTATGGGTACGTTTTTTTAACCCCATGATCTCCGGATAAGAGATTTTTCCGACGACATGACAACGTCTGAGGTGGTCCGTTAGCAATGTTCAATTTTAGGCGATATGGAAGGGCAAACTAACTGACATCTAGAGAATAACTGGATTAATGATGGCGACGCGAAATTAAGTGTTGACGAAAATGATTTCTCAACAAGTACATTTGTTTCTCGCGCTTTATGGCTTTTAGTGCCGTCTTGTTGAAAACAGAGCTCTACGGGATCTTGAACGTTGAATTTACGAAAGCACAATATGGTTCGTTTGCCATTGACGGTGACTGAAATGACAGAACTGACAAAACTTCGAAGATCCAAAATAAGTCTTTCAGACTTTTGAATCTTTTGCAGCATTTGCGGGTGATTACGGGATAAAGGTTCATGTACCCGGTCTTCCGTTTTTCTAAAAGTTTCCGACAGTTAGGCCGTGTGTGAATTGCGTTAAAATGTGTATTAAAACTTGACGTTTGGTTAAAACTTGACACTATCGTGGTGAATAAAATGGGTTAAAATTTACCCAGCTGTGGAGCAGGATAAGTGGGTTAAAATTTTGACGTGTATTTTTTTCTCATGAATGATACGAGAAAATTGCTTCTGTTTTATTGTTTATGTTTTTTTTTGTTGTTATGACTTTTAAAAAATTGCTTTGATATGTATTTCAATAAAATAAATAAAACCCTTTGAATTCATCATATTTTCAAATCGAAAAACGAAATTATTCACCCCTGTTCTGATTTTCGTTTACGAAAACAATACTTTCGTTTTTAAAGCTGAGGTGTTCTCAATTTCTCGTTTTGATTTCGTTTCGATTTTGCTGACCGAATTTGAAATCGTAAATTTAAGAATTTAAGTAATTTCAGAGAAATATTTGTCAAAAATTGAAGGCAAATTCGTACGAATTTAGGAACACAGTTTTTTTAGCTTTGCGAAAATCAGTTTCGTAAACGAATTGAATTCGTAACGAAAATCAGAACAGGGGTGATTGTTTTTTCTTTTGAGAATTATAACAGATGTCAGCTGTGAAAACATGTTTTGCAGTGTTACCAGATGGAAGGCACCAATCATCCAAAAAGGGAAATTTTCGTTTGAAGATATTTTACTGTTGACTCAAATTATCAAATTACCACTGCAAAGTCGAGAAAAATGAATATAACAGAGTTTGTTTGTTATCTTAAGTGGCTTTTCATGAAATTTATTGCTTAAATTTTGGTTTTGTACACAAAATTATTTTACCTAGGTGGATAAAAACATTTTTATTTGAGGGAAATTTCCTAGTTCTACGCAGAAATGTTGGTTAAAAATATCCCTTTTAACGCAATTCACACAGCAAATGGCTAAATTTGATCCCATTTTCAATCAAACGTCAAATTTTAACCAAACGTCAAGTTTTAATACCCATTTTAATGCAATTCCCACACGGCCTTAATCTCCCCAATTAAAGGAACTGTTTTCACCACAATTAAGCACTCCGATTTTGATGGTTTTCCTTTTTGTTTTGGACTCAAATTGATATTTCATGCAGAAAATTATTTTTGTGTGATTCCCAACTGCTTTCTTTTTTTAACTTTTATCGCTTTTCATCAACAAGCACTAACTCTATTCTGTTTTTATTCTCATCCATAATTGATTCACTAAAATAATAACTAAAACTGGCACCACCTCTAAAAAGTAAAAATAAAATAATCCATTAAAAGCTTATCACCCTTGCAACCAAAAAAAAGAATCATTCAAATGGTTTCATCGCAAATAAACTTCACCTAGAAAACTATCTCATGCAGCACACTCTCCCTTCATTATGAAATCTGAATACAATTCTCCCATCGCAATTACCCTTTAAGTTGACCTTAACTCCTAAATCGATGATAAATCCCGTCGCCACCACCACACATCCCACATCATAAATACAGAATAATGCATTCGATTGAGCAACGAACGAGGAGCAAAATAAATTCAGAATTCCTCCCGAGCAAAACGAAACAAAAATGCAATCAAAACCCTAAAAGCATCATAAATTTATAATTCATTGGGATTTTTTTTTTCTATTTTCGATTTCAGATCTTTGATCCGAATTACACTGAAAAAACAAAATCTTATCACCTAGATCCGTATATAGCTCGAGAGCTGCAACGCACACACCACAACCAACAAGAGGGGATTCTCTCTTACCGTTCGCAAAGTAACCCAAGGTTATCATCGTCCGTTCGTTATCAGGAAACCACTACTGGCAGTGCGGACCCATCAAACATCGAACAACAACAACAACTCGAACGCCATGCAAATCATGACCGCAAAGATTATGCAAATAATCTGGACGAATATTATGGTGGTTGTCCATCGGGTTACACGGGCTTACTTCCGTATCCATATGACTGTAGGAGGTTTGTTAATTGTTGGAAGGGTCGGGCATATATTCAAACTTGCGGCCCTGGAACTGTCTTCAATGGAGACACTCTGGAATGTGACAACCCGAACAAGGTGGTTTGCAAGGGACTTAATGCTAAAGAGCAACAACCAACGGATAGCAATCGTTTAGGCAGGTTGCAACAAAACAATGACAATGACAATGATGAGGTGGTTTCCTGCCCAGCGGGACACACTGGTCTATTGCCGCATCCGAAGGATTGTTCGAAATTTTTGAATTGTGCCAGTGGCACAATGCATATTCAGACTTGTGGCCCATTTACAATGTTCAATCCACGCATGAAGGTATGTGATTTTGCCAGCAAGGTCGATTGTACAGGAAGAGAAGCAAAAGGAGGAAGTAGTTCACCTGAACCGTGGAGCGGAAATCGTGACGGAAAGAATTTTGAGACTACCTCAACCCGCAATCAGCTAACTACACCGCAGAGAAAAGGATGGCCACATAATCACAACCACAACCATCATCACCATCATGAACACGGCTTCCACCATGGATTCCATGGCCATGATAATCCTTCTAGTTCAACAGTTATGGGTGGCTCATTTGTTCACCACAACCATAATTGCACTGACAGGAGTCATAATCACCATCATCCCCCAATGCCGCAAACACCAGCTATCCAAGGCCCGCTCATCTACAGAAATCGTTGGACATCTATGAATCGAACACGCCCGGCCGCCCCAACAACGAAAACACCCACAGCCTCCTGGACTCCATTGCCGAGTCAACAACCACCAAGTTGGCGACCAGTTTCACAGGAGCCAATTCCTTCCAATCGACCAACATGGTTTAATCGCGGCACCTCTGGACAAGAATCGACTACAACTCCAACAGTTCCCAACCCTTCGTGGACACCACAGCCACCAAGCTGGAGACCAATTTCACAGGAGCCCCCTAACCAACCAGCTTGGTCCTATCGTGGGAACTCTGGCCAGCAAACGACAACAACAACTCCCCCAAGTAACTATCCAACTAATTTTTATGGCAGCACTCCATCCATTCCTGGCACCGACACAACCATTTACTATGCACAGCCTGTTGACGAAGATCAGCCGTCTGAGGAAGTTTTTGATAATGTGGTTGGGGGAGACATTTCTGAGATCACACTACCAGCCAATCGTCGAAATTTCAGTCGCGGTCTCCCCGCCTCTTCTGATCGCTCACCGCCAGCAGATCCAACCATGGATGCCATAAACATCCCGAACATTAATCTCATGCCGCCACATCGAACTTTCCCATCTGACGATAGGCAATTTCAGCCGGTGTTCTCGACACCGGAATCATATCAACCTCAGGTGCCATTGGGTCCTAGTCCCACTCCTCCATCCTCTCGCGACTCGGTGTTTTTGACATCGAACTCATACCAACCCTCCCCACAACCATCTGATGGTTCGATGGATGCTATAAACATCCCTAACCTCAATCTCATGCCCCCACATGTCTCTCCGCCTTCCGAAGATGACAGTCAATTTCAGATTCCCGAACAATTTCCTCCAATCCAACCCCAACCAAATCCCTCACAATCTCCGAACTTCGGAAGAGTCCCCATATATGACATAAATGTTCGAAACAGTTTCCCCGATGAAGGGACAACTCCAAGTTCCGGTGACAATTATCCCGATTACTCTGCTCAGTATCCATCTTTCACATTGCCAAATTCTAGACCAGAATCAAGAGATTCAACAATCCAACCGTCTTCGTCGTCGGGCTCTGAGCAGCCATCTTGGCTCAAACCCCAATCCAGCTACAGTCCCAATCCAACACCAGCTTCTAGACAGAATCCCTGGATCAAAATTGATGAGTCCAACCTTTTCGGTGGGATGCTTCCACCTCCACTTCCCGACTCCGAACCTCAGCCAACCGTTCCCACATATTCAACAACCACCTCTCGAACACTTACCACAACACCAAGTTTGAAGACCAATGTTCGTGTCTTTCAAATCTATCCCCCTCAAGCAGTTCAGAACGCCACAACGAAAATTCACCCCAATCCGTTTTACAGTCCGTCATATTCAGGCGTAGCACATTCTCGAAACACGACATGGCCAAGTATCAAGACTTCTCCTCCGAACCGGAGTCCATCTCCACCCTCAAGTTGGGGTTCAAACTGGGGCTCAAGTCCCCCTTCTAGCTGGAGTACACCTCCAACTACATTTAGGACAACGACTCCTGCTGATATCGAATACCAACCCGATATCGTTTTCAGTCATGACGGAGGCGTTGTAACTGCGAGTCACCATCAAACATCTCCTACCACAACCCAACGTCATGGTCTATCGCCACCGAGCTACAATCGAGAGTTCTACAAGCCAACAACTCCCATGAGTGTGAATCGTGCTGGCTTGGTCGCAAATGATCCCCATGTCCAAACAAACCAAATGCCCATAAGTGAGGCAATCAAACTCCTTCTTCGTCCCTATATCAATCGAAGTGGAACAGTCACAGATGACATGGTTTCCAAAGCCGAGTCACACATAATGAGTTTATCGAATTCCCCTGAACCAACTCCGACTGCAACAACAACTTCAACAACAACAAGTAGCACTGCAACTCCCGATGCAGATGTTGAAATTGTTTTTACAGGTGAACAGAACAGTTTATCGCCAACCTATGTCCCCCCACCTCCCCTCCCATCATCACCGCCGCCATCACCATCACCATCACCATCACCATCACCATCTAGATATCATGAAAGACATTTTCATCAAATGCATCCTCACTTGCCGAATCCATTCGGGAATGAATTAGGTGAAGGCGATTATAATGATAAGGTTGATGAGGTAGCCTCGAGTGTGAGCACAACACCACTAGCAGAAGAAACTAGTCCAGAAGTTGATAATCGATTGGGAAGTGATTTATGTGAGTTCGATTGCGGAGATGGACAGTGTGTCAAGACATTTGAAGTGAGTGGGGGGATTCGAATTTCAATTCGATAATAATTTGAGATTTAAAATTTCAGACTTGTGACGGAATTTATAATTGTGCCAATCGGAAAGATGAGGAACAATGCAGCCATTTGGGATATGAAATTCGATTGTCCAATCAAGGCTATGGAAGGGTCGAAGTCAAAAGTAAGTAGAGACGTTTATTTTGAGTTTAACTCCTTAAAATAATTTATGTTTGTCATTTTGTAAGGGAAGTGCTAAATTCTATATCCCTTGAGACCCTTTTTAAATAATAAAGTGGGAACACTTTTAAATAGATTACTTAACTCTGCGTTTACACATCAAATGCCTCATTTTTTCCATTTCCGTCCAAAAACGTCAAAAACAATCAGAAGTTTGTATCCCGTGTGAACAGAGTCTTAGATTAATAAGCGAGTTTTCGAAAATTACGGCATTCAAACTGTTCAGGCAAAAGCTTGGTGCACCCCGTTGACAGATATATGTCAAGAGGCAAATGTCAAAAAAGATTCCGTTTCTTTAACAAAATTTAATATTGCCGGAAACAGACTTTTATCTCGCTCTGCGACTAAAGAAAGAAAGACGTCAGAAAGAATCCAGAAAATGGCAGTTCACAAAGGGTCGGTTCTTTTTTTCCGGTGCAATTCTTGCTGTAGCTGATTGGTGAATGCACTTATTTAGCTGTCAATATTTTCAATTTCTCTTATTCAATTTCCCTCCCTGCCTCTATGACACTGACAAGTCAACAAACGTCAAAATAAATCACCGAATAATGTCAAAACAAAGCTTATTTTCTTTATCTAATCTGAGCGCCATCAGGCTTTTAATTCGCAATCTAGAAGTTAAAAAAAGTATTCTGAATGCGTTGGGCAAAAGTGACAGTTCTGATTCTGAAGAGAAGAGATAAGAATACATGAATATTGTGAATTGACAGCTCAAATTCCATTAAAAAAATCGTGTCAGTTCACCTTTACAAAGGTGTGTTCGATTAGTATTCGCTTTGCACAATTAGCTGTTCGTTACGGTATTTTAAGGTTTACACATCATATTGTACTCTGAGATGAATGTCAAACACCACATTTTCTTAAAGAAAAATCCACTTTATTTATTTCAATGCAGTTCTTGGCCAATGGGGTTATGTGTGCGACGACAAGTTTGGAATTCAAGATGCCAATGTCGTGTGCCGTGAACTGGGCTACCAACTCGGTGCCAGTGAGGTGCATGGCAACTCCTTCTATCCACCTGCCGATGCTGGGGAAGTTTCATTTGTTATGGACGAAGTTGATTGTTTGGGCAATGAGACGTCACTCAAGGACTGCCGTTTCATGGGTTGGGGTGTGAGCGATTGTGGTCCCGATGAAGTAGCCGGTGTGCAGTGCAAGACACCGGTTATGACATGCCCCAATGACTATTGGCTATGTAGCTCATCAAAGGAATGCATTCCACCGGCGTTCGTGTGTGACAATGTTCCGGATTGTTCAGATAAATCGGATGAAAGCGCAGCAGTTTGCAATGTGAGGACAATAGTTGCCTAAAGAATTTGTTGACAATTTTAAGGGAGATTTTTTTTTTTAGTCGACTGTGGAGTTCAGACTTAGAGGGGGAAATGTGAAGCATGAAGGACGACTGGAAGTTCTTTACCGCGGAGTCTGGGGAACAGTGTGTGATGATGATTTTGGGCCAACTGAGGCGCAAGTTGCATGCAATTCCTTGGGTTATTATGGGCCAGCTGTAAGGTTTATGCCTCCCATTTTTTTTACTATAATTTCATTGGAGTTCTGTTTTAGAAAATCGCTAAAAATGCGTACGGACCTGGAGCGGGACCAATTTGGCTCGATCAACTGTCATGTTATGGCAACGAGACCACTCTGGACTTGTGTAACCATTGGTCTTGGGGCGAGCACAATTGCAATCACACCGAGGATGTTTCTCTCAAGTGCACACCGGGCGAAGCCCCTCGTCCTTCAAACACAAAATCCAAAAATTCACCTTCCTCAGCCGAAGATTTCCAAACGACAGACTTGTATGACATCGGCTTAGACCTGTACCCAATGGAACGGTCCAGCAAGTCCGCAAAATCCCGTAAAATTTGCGGACACTTCAATGCTAACCTCACAGACGAAATACCACTTGAATTGGAGCGTGTCATCAAGGGTAACATCGCAAAACGAGGTCGTCATCCCTGGCAAGCGACCATCCGGACCAAAGGCCGTGGTGGCATCTCCAGCCATTGGTGCGGAGCGGTTTTGATATCAAAGAAACATCTTCTAACAGCCGCCCACTGCCTGGTTGGCTATCCCAAAGGAGCATACTTCATCCGCTTAGGTGACCATTATGCAAATATTGCCGAATCATCGGAAATTGATTCCTACATCGAGAACTGGTACATTCATGAAAAGTTCCGAGAGGGCACCCACATGAATAACGATATTGCTGTGATAGTCATGAAAAACCCGGTTCGTTTCAACGATTACATCCAACCAATTTGTCTGCCACAGGAAGGAACCGAATATGAGGAAGGTCGGAGATGCACCATATCCGGTTGGGGATCCATTCAGTCGGGAGTCTCAAGTGAGTATACAAACAGCAGAGGTCTCTTAATCTTTGTTGTTATCCTTGTTCTTGTTTGTGTTGTGGGATGATATTGTGGATGACTTGAGGTGACTTATTAGGTATGTTTACTTTTGTTCTATGGCTTAGCCCCTTCGAATAACCTTCGAGTCGCAGAGATTCCGGTGATATCAAATGAAATTTGTAAGCTGCCGCATGTTTATGGAAGTTCTGTCACTGATGGGATGTTCTGTGCTGGTTTCCTTGAGGAGGGTGTGGATGCTTGCGAAGGTGATTCGGGTGGACCGTTTGTCTGTTCTGATTCAGGTGAGTTTCATATTTCATATTGATAAATGGATAGTTTTCGTTTCTTTGATGTTTGAATGAGGATTTTTTTTTTTTTAGATTCGGAAACGCTTTATGGAATCATATCCTGGGGCCAACAGTGCGGTCATGCCAATAAGCCTGGTGTTTATGTGAAAGTTGAAAAATATCTCGATTGGATTTATGAGAAAATTCGATTTTCTATGCAAAAGGAAGATTAGGGGAGGGTTTATATTTGCTTAGTTTTCTGTTTCAGGAAATGAAATCAAATTTATTTGCCAAAAAATTTGTTGCCATAGGCTTTTTGTAGATACTAGGGATGATACTCAATGAAAAATAATGGAAAACTTAAAAATCTATAAAATTTAAATTAAGAATTTAAAATTAAGGATTCTCAAGGTTTTATACATTTTGTTTTGTTAATTTTGAATAAATAAATAGCGCATTTCAATTTCAGCGTTTACTAATTTTTTTTATTGGCTATCTAAAACAAGGGAAGTGGGAACACTTTTCACTTCATAATTCGGATGCATTTGATGTCAAAAAAGGTTTTAGTTTTAGACAAGGCGATTCGCTGTCAAGCGATTTCTGCAACATTCTTGAAAAGATTGTGGAAAACTATAACCACAGATAAGAAACTATACAGATATCTCATCCATATGGGAAAAAGTGTTCTATGAAAACGAATTTTATCAAAAAAGCTTTTTCCTATCCGAAGTCTTTTTTGTTACTTTTCCTTTTTTTCCTTTTATCTCACTCACAAACATGGAGAGTAAGATTTGTTTTTGTTTTTTTTCCTCTCTTCATCCCCTATTTTGCCTTCTCATTTGGACTCTTTGATTTGGAAAGAAAACAAAAATATTTCAAAAACAAATTTTTCTGTCGTTGAACGTTAATACCAGAGATATATAAGGTAAGGAGATGGGAAACAAAGCTGTCAAAATGACAGATGCCTACAAGCGTTTTTACCAATACTATCACAGTTTGGACCAAAGTTTCTGTGAAAGTATGCGTGTTTTTACCAATACTATCACAGTTTGGACCATAGTTTTTGTGAAAGTATGCGTGTTTTTACACAGTAAATATGGACCTACCATATTGTTTTTGTTGGTAGATTATTCATGTACAAGGAAAGAAAATAAAATGAAAGAAAATGAAAATTGCGGGACTGACGTAAGTCAGTTTCCCATCTTGTTACTTATTTAATCTTTGTTTAATACATTCTTAAAATGTTTCAATGTGTTTGTGCTTTTTTTCGTAATGATACGATTTTGGATATGTGTGCGATGGAGTTATTGCGTTTCTATTTGTTTTTATTTAGTTTTTGCACTTATACGCTTGAAGATCTGTGATTGTATTAACGTTAAGTAGTAAAAAGTATTAAAAATCTCGATGGTCGTTAAAGCGTTAACTAGTAATGCAATTGAAAATTTTGATCAATCCTGAATCATGATCTCTTGTGGATATTAAAAAAATAATTTTAAAAACACGTTAAATCATATATTTTTTTTGCAATAAAAACTGAAGAAAGTCGTTTTCAAAATGTTGATCGGTTGCCTCCAGGGTAGATGGGTCGATTGACGTTGGATCTTGTATATCATAATTAAGGCATATTAAGGACAGCGGTTTTTGAAATTATTCTTAAGGAAAAATGTAAAAGTGGATGTACTATTTTTGGGAAAACCTTAAAAGGTTGATGTTGGTTGACTATTTTTTAAGCTTTTTTTTTGGAAATAAAAATTATTTATTGCAATTATTATGAAGATACAGAGTGTTTCATGGATCTTTTTTTCATAGCAATTTTGTTGGAAAACTTTGTAAAATTGGATGACATATTTCTTAAAATTGTATAGGTACTATAAAATCATGACTATCTGATGGTCAAAATTCAGGAAAAAAATTTTGAAACTTGAAAGATATACCAACATATTTAAACTTCTTTTAACAAAATTTCGATATCTTCAAAGCGGATGAAAATTCTTTCAAAAGTTCTTTTTTTCACAAAAACATAAAAAAGTAAAAAAAAGTTGTACGTGTCAGCTCCGACGCGCGACTGGAGTTCACTCAATAAGAATGATTATCTTAAGGCCGTGTGCGAGTTCA
Source organism: Sphaerophoria taeniata (assembly GCA_943590905.1). Taxonomy (NCBI): domain Eukaryota; kingdom Metazoa; phylum Arthropoda; class Insecta; order Diptera; family Syrphidae; genus Sphaerophoria; species Sphaerophoria taeniata. The sequence goes on from OX016541.1 coordinate 152,945,882, forward strand.
ATTAAAATTAAATAAAATTGTGTTAAAATTAGACCAGCTGTGGAGCAGGCTTAAATATGACAATAGTGGTTAAAAATTCATCAACGCGGCCTAAAATATATACATATATATCGCAAAGGATTGAAATCATATACTCATACATCTATTCATAATAATTTGATAAAATATATTACTTAAATACTAATGGTAGGCAATATGAATGTCAACAACTTTGTTTAAAACGTTCTTTCGTATTTTTGAGTGAATCAATGTATGTAGTTACTTCTACAAACATTTTTGTAAAGAATAAAAAATACTACAAAACTGCATCATTACATTTTCAGAACAGTGACATTTCTTATCAACTTTTCATTATTTAATGATGAAAACTCAATTGGACCCACATTTATCATGCATTATTGCATTTAAAAAGGAATTGAATGTCATTGAATCGTACATTTAACTAAAGCCTGAAGCCTTGTGCTTCTTAAGAGATCTTAATCTTAATCTTGAAAATCCGATTTTTAGAACGAACGCTAGGATGTTTTTAATCGAAAAACAGCGATCGAATTTTGGCCATAGCGGGATTCTCCCACAGGTGATGTTTCATTTTGTACGAACCAAGCAGGTCGTTTGTGTGCAATTATATTTATTTTAAAATCGAGATTGTGAAGCTTGTACGAAACGTATCCTTAAAAATGAGGTATCAAAATCACCGTTATTTAATGTAGATTAGACATTTATGGAAATTTCAACAACCAGTCTATAGGATTAAAACTTATATACCAATTTATAGGTCCGTTCTTTTACTTTTTGGGCAGTTTGTGTAAAAACCCCCCACTCCTCGAAATTTTGTGATTCACCCAAAAAGTAAACGAACGCTTCACACCATAAATCTGCCGAATGCACAAAATTATGTCAAACGTCAACAAAATTCAATGTACTTCTTATGGTTTGACAGAACTTACACAAACTGCCACAAGAAATTTTTGTGGCTAAATTCGGCAGAAAGGGGAAATATTTTTCTCCTTCAAAAGTGACAGATTTTAATTTTAGTGGCAGAAAACGAACGAAAAAGTGGGAGAATATGGCAGTTTTGGGCAGTTTTATGGGGTAAACGAACGGACCTTATGTGAAAATGTCTTAATTGGCCATATTAATGAGTTACCGTTATAATTAAAGTATAATAGATTGAAGAGCATGAAATTCTGTATCATGTGTGAAAATTTCACCGTTCTACGTTGAAATCTCTGTTCAATAAAAAAGATTCGAAATGGCACTAAAACTTTTACCCCCTATTTTTACCCCCCCCCCCCTCGGTTAATTTTTTTTACACTTTGAATGTCTTACTTATTTGTTTAGTCAAAAGCCATACAAATAAGTTTTAAACTTCTAACCTAATCGACCTCCATACAAACTTTGACCTAACATTTCAACCTTTTGTGACCTTTTCAACCCCTTTTATTGCGTTAAAAAATACCGTATGCCCTTCCGCAGGTTCTAGTCTATCTTACTACTAAATTTAATCTAAATCGATCCAGTACCTAGGTTAAAAGTTATTAAGAGTTAAAAAAAGCGTTGGTAGTCAATTTTTATAACGCATTTTTCAATGTTTGATTTTCCTATCCATAATTTTTTCATACCGGGGTCTATATATGAATCGATTCTAAAGGAGTAAACTCCAATAAACTCCAAAAATATTTTCTTATCTTTGCTATAACGTCAACACCAGAGGCACAATATTTCAAAAGTCCGTCCAGCTACTAGGATACGCAGACGATATTGACATAATTGGAAGAACACAGCGTGATTCAGTGGAGCGGTCAACGAGGGCAAGACCAAGTTAATGCTGTCAACAAGAAAGGACGTCCAACATCGAACGTCTTGGAGCCACCGTCAGTATAGACAGATTTAACTTCGATGTAGTTAGGGACTTTATCTACCTAGGATCCGCTCTAAACTCAGACAACACCAGCGCTGAAACCGAACGAAGAATCACTCTTGCCAATCGCTGCTTCCTTGGACTTAGAAGGCAAAGTCGAGTCGAGCAACTAAAGTGTCACTGAACAAAACCCTCATCATCCCGGTCCTAATGGTTTATGGTGCAGAGATATGGACCATGACAACATCGGATGAAAATGCTTAGAGAAAAATTCTTCGAGTGATTTTTGGTCCAATCTGCATAAATGGAGAACAGAGACGAAGATTCAATCAAGAACCGTACGAGCTGTCAGCGACACTGACCTAGCCAGAAAAGTTAAGTTCCAACGACATAGATGGTTGGGTCATGTAGAGCGAATGGAAAACAATGCTCCAGCTCGTAGATCCTTCAAACCCAACCTGGAAAGACGTCGCAGAAGAGGAAGACCACGACTCAGATAGAGCACACAGGTGTTAGATGACCTGAACCAACTTGGCGTGTGAAACTGGAGACAGCTAGCTAGGGACCGCGCTAGCTGGAGACGTTTGATAGACAAGGCCTTGGTCCGAACTGGACTGTAGTGCCACCATAAGTAAATAAGTAAGTAATTCACTCTAAATAAAACGGATTTAAACTAAATTTTTCTCAGAAGAAGATTGAACCTAGTATTAACCTTCCTGATTTAATGAACGCACTCATTTAATGCCATTTTTAGTTGACACATTTATGGCGTTTTTAATTGGCAATCTGGAAGTTAAAAAAGCATTGTGAATGCGTTCAATTGGGCAAAAGTGACAGTTCTGATTCTGAAAAGAAGAGAATTCCCTTCTGATTTTAGAACCAGAATGCTTTTTTTAGATTAAATATTGTCAATATTAAAAACGCCATTATTCTCATTCTTATTCTTTTAAACGTCAACAAAAGTAAAAATACATCTCAGAATGTCAAAATAAACCTGATTTGTGACAGCGAAAACCCTTTTGCATCAATTTTTAACCTAGAACCCTTAATCTCTTTTTTGTGGCAAGTCAGACTCGCAAAGCTAAATCGAATGAAACAGAACTACTAATCTTATAACATAACAAAAAATCTATTCCATTTGTAAATCAAAATATTAGAAGTAATCTATTACAAATAAAAACTTTTCGAAAGACTGTTGTCCGGTGGAAAGTCGAACGTATCTTCGTTTCTTGACGTTGACATCATGTGACAGGTGGACGGAAGGATTGAACTGCTTTTGTTTTGCCGTTGCATTCCGAATAAGTCCATGTTACTCATTTCCCTTGGACGATTACTCAACAAACTGAAAGAAACAATCGAAAACATGTTGAAGTCAAGTTGAGGATATCAAGTTTCTTGCACGCTACTCACTTTTGAAAAGCAAACTGCTTAGACTTTCGAGCTTCTTTCAACCTTTTCAATTCTGCATGAAGTTTCAGTTTCTCATTATTTCGCTTCTTCTGGAGCATATAAATCTCCCTGCATTGTCCCTTCATAAGGTCTCTTTGTCTCTCTAGCGATTGTTTGAATTCGAGCTTTAAAAAAATAACAGTTACTTCAAAGAATTTTTATTTGTCTGTTTTGTGAGTACCAATTTCTTGCATCCGAGATTGAAACTATCCCGTTGTTTGGTTTGGAATTTCATGACACACAAGGCCTTGTTATAATCCAACGTCCACGGGCGCGGATGGAAGAGGTCTTTAAGATTTTTCATCAAATTGTTGCCAATCGGATACCCTTTGACGATGTTGTTGCATAATGAACATTTGAATGCGTTGTTCTTGCCTTTCAAAGAAAACTTTGTAGAAAGAGTTAAAAAAAAGAATAATCTGTCTTACCAATTGCGACACATTTTTCACAAAGTATGTGGTAGCAGGATAGAACGTAGATGGTCTTCTGTTTGTTGGTGTAGTTTTCGAAACAACGATTGCAGTGGATCCACAGACTGGTACATTTTTGGCTTTCTCGACGGACTGATGACATTTTTAGTGCTTTTTTGATGCTGGTATAAGTCCAAAAATATTTTTTTTTAGTTGATCATTAATCGAATCAACATTTTATCAACTCAAATTGTTTTCTGAATTACGCATTTAGATCTTCTAAACCTGTTATAAATGACTTCCGATATGATCGTTAAAAAGTAATAGATTTGTTCAAGATGTGCAAAGATCTGTTTGCTTACTTCTTCATTTGAAAATACACTTGAAATCGTTTTCATTTTTTTTCATTTCATTTCATTTTCATGAGATCCGATGATTCATGATGATACCGCACGCGTGCGGTAGAACTTTGTACAAGTGTTTCACGTCAAATTTTGAGACAGAAGATCCTAAAAACGTTCCCTTTCTCTCTTTGAGCTTCTCCTGATTGGCTGTAAAGTGGAATGGACAGAGTAAAATAAATAAAGGAAACGTCAAAATCAAAATTGTTGTTTTCACACAATGGAGCTCAGAGACGGAAAGGGAGACCTTTTAGGATCTTCTATCTCAAATGTTACACTTTTTAGGCATTTTCCTAGATCTAATATATTATCTCTATGGTCCCGTCTTCTGTGGGTGTAATAAGGGATGCACATGTACAATCCAGTGCACATTCTGGAGAGTAGGAATAAAATGTCCGACAGAACTTGTTACGAAGTAACATGCCTTTTTCCATATAAAATACTTTTCCATACAGAAGTAAACTTCGTTATTCAATTCACATTCCTTTCGGAAAGTATTATAAGTAGACTAGTACGATAGTGCTTAAATCGCCTCTACTACTATTACAGAATGTTACTAGAAAGGTCCGACCATTTCATAATTGGAACTTCTCCCCACCAGCAGCGGTAAGGGGTTTCCATTATGAAGCTATTGCTATTGTCCGTTTTTGACTGCCACCAGGGGCTTTGGTACCTGCTGATATTCGGTAAGCGCTACCGCGCGCCGTTCGGCGATAAAACCTCGGCTGTAAACTAAAAAGCATATCACAAACTGTCACTTCCATTCCCGCCTTAAGGTCAGTGCTTTCGATCGTCGATCGCCGCCGTAGCTTCAGATATGAAAATCTATCTAAATTTAAGTTAATTTTTTTTGCAGTTCCACAGGACCGAGTTCATGGCTTGAGACACTCATTCGACGCAGAATTGTTTACAGATGAAGATCCTTCTTGAAGCTCCAAGCAAGAAACTGAGAAAAAACACACCTAAAATGCACATTTCATCATTATGGTCATCGTCTTCCTAGTCAACAAAGTTTTTTACCTCAACTGCTCCGAATTCAGAGTTCAGTGTGACTAGTTGTAAAGACTTTTCCCAAGCCCCTACCATCCATCCAGTGAATATTTTATCTGCACACTTTTTCTGTCCCTGAATTGTACGTCAAATGACTTTACGGACTCTTTTTCAACGCAAAAACATCCACGGTTCAAAATTCAAGAAAATGTTTTATATTTTAATCAGTTTGAAAAGGATGGGTAGGTCCCTAAGAAGTTGTCATTTTAAAGCGCTGAAAACCCCAAGGTATAACCTAACATCTTCATTCACAGTGAAATTTACTCCCACTGGATCGATAGCTCCGGGACTGTCTTAAAAAAAAATTACTTTCTTTTATAGGTAGGTAATTACAGTGTGCATATTTAAAGAGCATTTTTTAAGGTTTCAATAGTTTATGAGATTTTTCTGTCTTTCTAGTAAGAAGAAGTGGATGAAGAGGACACTCAAATACATGCCCACCATACTCCAGGGTTACATGTCGATGTTCTTTCTATTCTTTCGACTATCCATAAAGATTTGTTGTCATATCACAAAACGTGCTTTTTTAAGAAATAGTTAAGAACCTGTTGAGCCTTGTCCTTTAGTTTTATTTTCGTCTTTAAACATTCTTATGATGTTCCTTCAGTAAGAATTTCTTACGAGGTTTAAATTTTGTTAAAATCCCTTAAAAGGTTTAACTTTGACCTTCCTTTTCCGTTTTCATTTAAACGGACATAAGCCTCAATTTCTGCTTGACATGTTTCTTGCGAAAAGACCAACAAAAAACCAACAGGAACAAAAAAAAATTAAATTTCTAAAATGAATAATTGATTATACGTTTTTTATATCTCACCAAATACATACTAAAAAAAAACAACCTTCTTTCTTGTAAGAACTCTAGGGACATTTCCCTTTTCCTTTTTTTCTTTTGCAAAAAAGAAGAAAGCTTGCGGAAGACACAAAGAATCAAGAAGGCAAAAAGAATAAGATACTTTAAAGAGGCATTTCCTTTTGCATGAGAACACAAGGTAAGCAAATGTAATGCTCAGGAAAAACACACCTGATTTATGTATGAGTCTAAAATTAATAATCTCGTACTTATCTCTGTCGAAACATGAGTTTTACAACCTTGGACTTGTCTTTCGAGACTCGATAAGCACAAATGCCCACTTGGCATAAAGATTTTCCTTATTATGTCTTTGATAAATTCGCACTCATTCATACTGTTTCAAAGCAAGTAGGTACATAATTGCACTTCCTTTAAAATACCCAAGTGGATTTTTAAGGCTTCGCTAAATACATACTTAAAGATACAAAAAGCATTCAATTAGGAATGCAGGCAAAGGTTAAGTGCATTACAAACACTTGAGTAGCATTAATGCCTTTTCGTTCAAATTGAAGGAAAGTGGAAAAGTAAAAAAAAGTATTTCCTTCCTTCAAAAGGAAATATAAATTCTTGAAAATGTGATGATTATATAAGGCTTTCTATCTCATCAACGTTTTACAGTGAAATAATATCGGCCCAAAAACTGTTCCTTGTGGAACTCCATTATTTTTCTGTTCGAAAAATGTTCACTTACTTACTTACTTACTTGTGGTGGCGCTTTAGTCCAGGTCGGATCAGGGCTTCATCCATCAAACGTCTCCAGCCAGCTCGGTCCCTAGCTAGCTGCCTCCAGTTTTGAACGCCAATTTGGTTCAGGTCCACTAGCACCTTTGTGCTTCTCCTGAGTTACGGTCTTTCTGTTCTACGCCGCCCTTCTGGGTTGGAGTCGAAGACTCTACATACCGGAGCATTATTTTCCATTCGCTCTACATGACTCAACCACCTAAGTCATTGGAACTTAACTTTTCTGGCTAGGTCAGTTCCGCTGAACAGCTCGTACAGTTCTTGATTTAATCTTCGTCTCCATCCTCCATTTATGTAGACTGGACCAAAAATCACTCGAAGAATTTTTCTCTCGAAGCAGCCCACAGCGTTTTCATCCGATGTTGTCATGGTCCAGTCTTTGCACCATACATTAGGATCGGGATGATGAGGGTTTTGTAGAGTATCACTTTAGTTGCTCGAGAGAGGATTTTACTACTCAATTGCCCTCTAAGTCAAAAGAAGTAGCGATTGGCAAGAGTAATTCTTCGTTTGATTTCAGCGCTGGTGTTGTTGTCTGAGTTTATAGCGGATCCTAGATAGCCTAAGTCCTTAACTACTTTGAAGTTAAATCTGTCTATACTGACGGTGGCTCCAAGACGTCAATGTTGGTTGTCCTTTCTTGTTGACAGCATTAACTTGGTCTTGCCCTCGTTAGCCACTCCACTGACTCACGCTGTGTTCTTCCAATTATGTCAATGTCGTCTGCGTATCCTAGTAGCTGGACGGAGTTTTGAAAGATTGTTCCTCTGGTATTGACGTTGGAGTTTTGCATAATCTTTTCAAGAATGATGTTGAAGAAATCGCATGAAGGCGCATCGTGATGGAACAGCGTGAGTTTTCCACTGATGTCGTCTTACACAGACGAACGAGTTTTTTTGGGATGACAAAATTAGACATTGCCCTTTATAGTTGGTCTCTATAGACGCTGTCATACGCGGCCTTGAAGTCGATGAAAAGGTCGATTTGAAGTTCCTGGGTCTTCTCCAAGATCTGCCGTAGAGTGAATATTTGATCGATGGTGGACTCTCCGGGTCACATATCAGATTGCTGACGATAGGCTTCAAACGTTGTTATACGATGCTGAGGTTCCATTCGTCGGGCATGCTTTCCTCCGACCAAATTTTACAGATGAGCTGGTGCATGCCCCTAACCAATTCATCATGTCCAGATGCTTTGTACAGTTCGGTGGCTAAGCTGTCTACACCAGCGGCCTTGTTCGACTTAAGTTTAATTGGTGGTATGCTCCACTCAAATTAAATAGTTTTGTATAGCTGGCGGAATTTGGCTCGTCATCGCCAATAACAGCTTGGAAAAGTGGTGTTTCCACATCCTCACGACTGTGGTTCCACTACAATGTTCAGTTCAGGATGTGATACCTCTGTTGGTTTGTTTTACCTTTTTGTAAAACTTTCGAACCTCGTTCCTGTTGTGACATCCCTCTATCTCCTCGATCGAGCGCTTCTCAGGCTCCCTTTTTTTCTTTCTCAGAATTTTGTGCACTTCCCTCCTTTTCTGCTCGTAGAGCTCACGAGCTGTTCGTGTCCATCTTTGCCACTACGTATTACAATGAAATAATATTGGCCCAAGAACTGTGTCTTGTGGAATTCCATTATTTTTCTCTTCAAAAAATGTTCACTTATGTAATTAAAATTGTTGTCTTCATTAATGAAATAATGAATTCAATTAATTTTATCTAAGTGCTTGATAAAATGATTGATATCAATCACCACTTCACCAGACATTGTTCCTTTTGAAAACAACAACTTGAAGCACAGAAAAGCTTGGTAATTAATGTTTGTAAGGTAGCAAACCAAAAACCACCACACACGTCTGGCATTCGAGTGAAAAAAAGGAAAAACCTCAAATGTTATAATCCAGACAAAAGAATCTAATGTAGTAAATGGGATGAAAATGTGTAGTTACTTTTTCTTTTTTCTCTTTTTTTTTTGTTCAATCGGACCATACAAAAAGGAACTGGAACAAAAAAAAAAAATCTCACCCATTCATCCCAACTGAACCGGAAATAAGCTTTTAAATTAAACTTCCATTGTGGTTTCCTCTTTCACATCCAATTTTTATGTCCGTATGTATGTATGCATGCAACCTTCAACAGACATCAGTTGGCTATAATACAGTTAGCAATGAGAACGCATTTATTACCTGCTTTGCGAATATACATTCCCTTATCCGCTTTTAAACTCTTATTGCGATTTGTTCATTGCACGCAAACAGGATCCAAGGCAGAGAATTCGAACAACAAAGGCTATTTTAGAGTTTTTTTTTCGCCACAAATCTACTTACAATGGCAATGGCAAGACAGAGCCATTACCTTCAACTTCAAGCTTTCCACTTCGCAGTTTCCCGCATCATCAATGACATCCTAACCATTATCTCGTATAATCCAATTTCCGATGTCTGCTTCCTTTCTAATCGTATAGGGGAACTTTTACATTGTGCATCGATGATGCGATGTGTGAAAAAAAGTGTGTGTATATATGTTGCATTGTGTACATGGAACAGGATGATGATAGTAAGTAAGTTGATACGACACTTTACCTTTACTAACGGTAGTAATGTACGTATAAACCAGTTTCCTGTGAAATATTAGCTCCTTCCGTTAAATCGTTATGCGAACCATATTATTTTCATTTCAAAGGAAAAACCTGAAGCATTTTTGCGTTAAGATGGTTGGCGGGTGCTCTCTTCCTTAAATAAGCGAATGATAAAAACGAACACAAAGGAAAAATAAAACTTACGATGAGCGTGATATTACTTTTTCTTTTCCTGAAGGATAAACACACTTCAGAAGGTTGTCAGGAACGTTTTGCAAGTGAAAGCAACGACACAAATATTGATTAATGGCTGCCGTGATATTTTACTTATTCAATTTGATTCAAACATTAACATTTCTTGCTTCCTTGCTTCCTTTTCTACAAGAAAATGAACACGTCATATAGGAATCGATAGTGGATAGGAGGAGGACAGCGTTGATATCGACTGTCAAAAGAAATTCAAGGACAGTATTCTTGGTTTTTTAACAAATATCTAACCTAGCTTGTAATGACTCATAACAAATTCCCGCTAAACACCTATTTCTATTCTACATCATGTGCCTCCCGTTTGGGGTTGCAAGCCGATCTCAGTCGGGTTAACATCAGTTGCCGACTGGTCACCGTCGAGTACACATCACTGTCCAGTTCACATCACCGTCCAGTAAAAACAGAAGGCATTTATCTGTTGCTAACCGAAGCGAAATAAAAGGAAAGCCGTTGCTTACCAGCAAACCAAACCAGTTGCCGATAGACCACCATCCAGTAAACATGGCATGGATTACCGACCAGTCAACATCCAGTAGCAAACCGGTTGTCAAGCAGAACCCAGCAAGCAACAAGCACTCAAGCAGTCGTCAATCAACCACTGGCAAGTAAGCGTCACCTGCTGGCCAGCTACCAGCCCAGTTAATTCAGTCAAAATCAAGATCTCGAAGTGAGCAGACGTGCACCACGGAATGGTAAGTATAAAACCAGATTTACCAGATTCGTCTGTGATTTACCAGATCCGTCCGCGATTTACCATATTCGTCTGCGATTTACCGGATTCGTCCGCGAATAACCAAATTCGTCTGCGATTTAGCGGATTCATCCAGAATCCAAAGGAAGCTTCAGACAGACAAGAGCAACAAATCTTTCCGAATTAAGAAAATATGAGATTAAAGTTGCTGGTATTCTTTAATTCCAACCTTGGAAAGACCGGCGAGCTTACCTCAGTGTCTCTGGACAGGACACTGCCAGCTGTCTCCAGTTTCCTTTTCGTCCTTCAGAGCTCTTGGATAAGACTCTCTCCAACATTCAATAAATGTATTGCCCTTCATCTGTTGTCGAACCTTCAAACGATTCTTCAAACCTTAACACAGTTAACATAACCTTGAAAATCCTTTAACCCCTAAAATTACGCCACATTAACAATTGAAAATGCAAATTCACAAGCTAATAGTTTCCACATGATCGGTGCTTTCGTTTGCTCTCCATAATAATAATTTCAATCTATTCCGGATGTCAATCCATCTTCCACAACAACAAAACATTCATCGAACCTAAGGGAAACGAGCATCATGCCACAAGAATCCTTGCAAAAACGCAAGTTTCCTCTGAAGTCTTATTTTTATTTGGTATGCCTTCACAGACCTTTCTTTCTGTTCGTTTTATTATTTCGTCTTGATGATTGCAGAAATTACTTGCGATAAGGTTATTCGTGCGCGACATCCATTTACCACATTCATCGTCTTGAACGAACCAATTTTGTGTGTGTGTGGGGGGAAAGGAGAAAAAGGATGGAACAAATTGAAAGCAAAGAAAAGGATTACCTCTTGAACCCTGACGAACTTTTTCTTTTTTTTTATTGATTGGGTGGAATAAATTTTTTTGATTGAAAGAGAACGTTCTTTGTAATGCAGATTCTAGAATGTTCTTAAAAAAACATTAAGGTTATAAGCGGAACTCAAACAAACTTAACTCCAATAGTTTCAACTCAACGACTCTACTTAACAAGCCAACAGTATAGAGAAAGAAGAAGATCTGCTTGCAGAGGAAAGGGCCGTTGACCCTTTATGCATGTGAAGCAAGAACCATGGTAAGACACGGGATCGTCACAAGAATAGCCCAAGTAAACCTGCACCATGCAAAGGCGGCTTCTGCTGTCATAGCACGGGGCAGCACGGACATTAATCAAAGGGGTGAGTACCTTTTAGATTTCATGCTTGATATTTTTAATATAGGGAATACTTTTACTTTTATAACTAGAAACCGTAAAGAGGTTTTAGGCTTAACTTTTGGTACACCGAACTTCGGTCACCTGTTTAATGACCCATAGGAGAATTGTGTTCTCCGTAAAATGCCTTCTAACACCTCTTGAAGGAATCTCAGGGACACCATCCTAGTCTACAACAATGCTATCAGGACAAGTCTAGGTAGAATAGGCCCGGCAAGAACGACTAATATTTATCTTGAATTGGATCGTATGGCTAATGAAGTGAGTGGAGCAATCACTGAGTCATTCGAACTCAGCTGTCCCATGAAATCCATCAAAAGGCAAAAGGATGCTCTATGGTGGAATAAGAATCTCTCAGAACTAAGATCCAAGGTAAGAAGACTCAATGTAGCAAAAAGAACGGAGGAGTAGCAGAATAGCACTGCAGAGATGACAAATTATGACAAGGAGATAAGGAAGCTTTGGGAAGTTTTGCGAAACCATATTTTCTACTACCGTGGCAACAAGGTTCTCAATGGCTCTCCGTATGCCTGATGGCAGATTCACAGAGAATGAAGTAGCGAGATCATCTCTGCACATCACCAGGTTTTAATGGTATTTTTCCTGCTCTACGGCAAAGAGGGTTAGACGTTTTGATGCCCCACCTTATTAGCTTACTTCGGAGTAGCATAGCATGTGGGAACGTACCAAGTCTGTGGAGAAGGGCTAAAGATATCTTTATTCCCAAAACAGGCAAAGTCTTTTAGGCCGATTAGTTTAACATCCTTCCTACTTAAAACGTTGGAGATATTAATTGATGACTTCATAAGATCAGAAGTTCTTGTAAATATTCCATTAAACCATCGCCAATACGCTTACAGGTCGGATAGATCCACAGAGCGGCTTTGTGAAGTTCGAAAAACGCTAATTCAAAGAGGTTTAACCATTACCAGGAAATGGTGTCTATCAATAAGCCTTAAAATCAACCCTAATAAGACAACTATTATATCATTTAAGATAAAAAGACTTCTACCACGCATGAAAGAAATAATCAGCTCAGCGAGGATAACTGAGGGTACTGGTGCACGAATATACGGGCCCGGGACCGGACTCTCCATCCCAATGGGCCAATCTACTCGGTTAATCTCCAAACTCGAAGCTCGTTATGGAGTGCATAGGCAGATTAAATGAACTAGGCAAGATCAACAAAGTAACTCTTCATTGGGTACCTGTACATGTAGGGAAATGAAGAGGCAGATATACTGGCAAAGACAGGTGCGATGACTCCGCTAGTAGGACCGCAACCCTTCTACGGAATAGAAGAAAACATCATTAGAAGTAAATTGAAAACTGTAGAGGAAACCAGGAGAAGATAAAACTGGGCACAACTGCCCAGAATGAGACAGGCGAAGTTTCTTCTGGGTGATTTCAACCAAAAGCACTTTTCGACCTGCATCAGTCTTAGCAGGAATAAACTCAGGGTAAGGAATGGTTTTCTCTCGTAAATTAAAAAGGCACCTTAGCGTCCTCAAACAGTTTGAAAGTCCAACATGCAGATTCAGCAGCGAAGCAGATAAAACACCGGACCATATTCTATACAGTTGTGGTGTACTTATCCCCCAAAGGTTATAACACCTAGTTGAGGTAAGGAGAAAGATCTTCCATCTGTATTAGTATTCCAAATTCTTTAATTCTTTAGGTAGAGGAGGAGCTTTAGTTTGAGGTACCTTAACCCTTTTTTTCATTCATACAAGCCAGTAAACGTCTACTCAATTCTTAAAATTTAACTAGGACAGTTGGTTGATTTTGAAAGTGTACCTGGTTGATTCAAACACGCTCTGTTTAAACTAATGAGTTTCTGCTTTTTCTGCGGTGTTATCTTCTAATTACAGTTTTTTTAGGATAACATTTTGATACCTTTTTTCTGTAATTTTTTATTTCGAGACAAACCTTGAATTGACTTCAAAAATTGGTTAAAAAAAGCTAATTTAAACTTTTTGACCCATAAATCCAAATTTTGCTCTTCTTTGATTAAGATCCAATCCAAAAAGGTAATTTATTTTCTCCTGAAGGATAACAACATAAATATCGAGGAAAAGGATGTTATCTTTTGCGGTTTCCTTCCAACAGTTTTCACTCTTAAATTACGAAACTTTTTCTTGTTTGATTATCCTCTAGACATCTTTCGGAACGTCGACGTCGTCGTCATGTCCCAGCGGATTTTCATGAATCAACATTTCTATTTTTTACACCAAAAAAAAGGAAAACACCTGAATGGAGAAAGACATGGGGATAAGAGATAAAAAAAAAAAAACAATTTTAACAACCTTAGCACCCGTGTATTTAAATAATTCTGTATGTGCTTCGCCTTACCTTGTCCGTACAAAAGTCTCGTTTTTGTTTTGCCGAAGAGCGTATTCATTGGGAAATTTCGCGTTCTATTATTTAAGGGAACAATTTTTTTTTTTTTGTGAATTTGTTTGTGTGGAATAAATTGTTTCTGAAAAGCAAAGCAACAAACAGTACCCAAGTTCTTGCAAAAAGAAGATATTTCAACGGTTCTACGATACAGACGGAATTTCAGCGTACCATATCGAACGATAGATACTTAGATAAAATGTTTGCTGATGTTGTTTTGTTTTTCTCATTTCTCGATTGAGGAAGGGTAATGAGAAAAGTTATAAGGTGCTTCTTCGTGTTAAGTGGTTGAGAATAATGCTTAAGTTTTAGTTTTTTTTGGAACTCGATTAACGTGGCCGTCTGCTAGAATCTCCTCCAAACAACCCCACTTTGACGGGGAAATTAAGAAACCACATTGAAAGAGCTACGTGAGCAAAATAGTGAGCGCACATTCTGGCTAAGAATAGTTTGATGCTGGTAATTGAGACAGCATTTAAGAACTTTGATAATTTATCATATAATTCCGCCTATAAAACTGTAATTATGAGGGAGAGGTGACATAGAAATCGAATAATCGATAGGAAATAGGAAATTTGTCTCATTTAATAATTCGTTGGAAGTAAAAAGCCACAGTTCAGAGGAATGACAAGCAAACTCAATTTTTGTCTAGTTAAAATAGCATTTTGTACCTTTGGTTCAGAATTCCTCCATTTTAAGTAGTATAGATACAAAATTTAAAGGGAGCGTGTTGTTCAAGAGATTCTCTACCACAGTTACAGTTTTAACTCAACTAACCACAGCGAAAGGCTTACGTTACTGCTAAGCTTCTGTCGGTCTGGCCGATGAGAATTCGCTTCCCCAGCACTAAAACCGTGCGTTCCAGGGTGGTCCTCTCCATCTGAATTCGTTACTCAAGGCCTGGTTTACGCCATCCTTCCGGTGCAAATTCCATCCATCATCGGCTTCCTATTATTTCCCTATCAGGTAATTTTTTTAGCAGATTCTAATTCTATAATTGTGTGTGTATCTCTTGATTATCGAACCGTTTTTGATAAATTGAATCATCGTCCCAACCCCTTTTTCGTTCGTATTTCAAATTTTATGTTCTCCAAATCAGCAACCCTACTTTCGATTTAAATGTATTACCAGTGAGGAATCTCCATAAATAATTTCAGAATTTCCTTTAATGTTTTTATCATTCAATCATGAGTTCTTTCATGCATGAAGTTTTCCCTTTATTGAAAAACAAAGTAAAACACCCAAAAATAAATACAACGAAACTGAAGAAAAGGTTCCTATAATTGACATTTTCTTTTCCATCTTGATTATAAGGAGAACTTCAAAGTTTCAAGTCAATCCCTCATCATTTTCTTACACACAAACACACAACTCGCCTGTATCAATGTAATAGCAGAGCAATGTGTGAAAATCTTGAGAAAGGATTTTTCTCAAAGCGCACCAAAGTGTAAATTTCCAAATAAACAACTTTAAAATCTGGTCTGTCTCTGTGTCTAACCAATAAAATTATTTTACATGTAAATTCAACGAAATCATTTGCATATAGATATTTTCATAGAATCTATTATCTTAATCTCAATTGATGAGGATGCGGGCTTTGTGTTGTTCTTAAAAGGCATTTATTTCAAGTCAATTTAATTTGGACACGTGTTGAAAAAAAAACAGCACAATCCTTGTGTATAGTGTCGTTTTGAGTGAGATGTGAGACATGGAATGAGAAAAGCACTTAACCTTGAATTTTTGTTTTGTTTGCGAGGTCTTTAAGGGTTTCCATAAAGAGAATAATAAATTAAGATAATTAGACTGGCTTTTGGTGTTCGGGGTTCAATTTGTCTTTAAGGGGAGGTTATTTGAAACTTAACCCGAGTATTCGTTGGCTTTGAGAAACATGATTTTTTCGATAAGTTGTTTAATGGTCGACAGACATTTGTTAAAGTCAGACGAGAATATGGTGGACTTTGAAAAATATGTTGTGCTAAAGGCCTTCAAAAAATTGAGACTTATATTGACAACTTTGGTTCGCGTAGACCTTTCTTTTGGTTTTGAATGGGTTTTGGAATTTGTTCTTTAGTTTTTGCAAACAAATTCGGATAGAGATCTGATTCCGAGCCTATCACTGCAAGACAATCTTTTTGGATAAAGACCACTTTAACCTTCCTCCAACTAATAGGAATCTAAGTCTGAAACATTTTATGAAGATTACCATTACAAGGTGTTATTACTTTTAGAGCATTTTGACGAAGAGCCGGAATTTTCCCGTCTGGTCCAGCTGATTTGTAGGGTTTGAACGAGTTGATTGCCCAGATAATCTTCTGCTCTAAAATAACGTCTCTTTGTTCTAGTTTTGATTTCGTTTGAGTAGAATACAGCGAGTTTGATTGCGTGTAACCAGAACTTTCTGGATCTCACAACCAGGGAAGTGTGTTGTGTGTTTCCATGAAAAGTTCAAGTGTTCCTAGGCTAGAGTTCGATGATCCAGGTTCTTGATGCAACCCGGAATCGTGGATTTAGGGCGAAGGTTTTACGAATCCTCGCCACCTCACTTGTGTTGCGGACTACCGCAAGGATGGTTTAAACCAGAACATGAGGTCCAAAATCAGGCAGAGAGGACCACCCCGGAACGTGCGGTTTTAGTGCGGGGAAGCAAATTTTCATCGGCCAGACTGACAGAAGCTTAGCAGTAACGTAAGCCTTGCGCTGTGGTTAGTTGAGTTAAACCTTAAATGTGAACATAATAATTTTTATACACAGTAGTCCTCATGAATCATCATGGATCTGTAGTTGCTGCGTTGCCTTGAAGCGTTGAGACGTGCAGCAGACTTCAGCACACATCCACATACTACAATCCTATTTAAGTAAGAGTTTAAAAAGCCGTTAGCAGTTCTATTTCGAAAGATGCGAACCTAGATATGAATATATTATAAGCCTAGATTACAATCATCATCGAAAAAATTTACTGGATCAAGATTTACAGACAAGAAGTCTTTTATAAATACAATATGAAAGAGTGTCGTTGACAAAACGGAACCCTGGGCACACCAGCATTTATTTTGTTGATTTCGGTCAACATGCAGCATGAACTTAATGAATTAATTTAAGGAGAGAAATAATTTAAACAATAAAATTATTAGAACAACAAAACTGCCAGATATTTTCCCTTGTGTCATGGGTAATTTCTAATAATCCTAAAAATCCACAATCAACCGTATAAATTCCAAAACAGCCGCAGTTTAGAATTTATGATATTTTTGTATGGCACTCGGTTCATAATTTGTTCTTTGTTAATTAAAACTACACTGTGGTCGTAAATGTAAATATTTTGACATGTTCATTCCAGAGTACTCAAATAAAACGCCTCATCATTATGTTTGTTTCAGGGCCATCATTATTATTAGACACAAAAACACAAGGCGTATTTAACTAAACCATCATTTTGGTAGTACAACTTTGGAATTGAGCGATTTGTTTTGAAAATGGCGAGTTATAGGGTATGCCGTAACTACGTAGCACTGCAAATGTATAGTGATGATTTTTATGTGATCTAAAATGCATAAATAACAACTTTAGCTTGGAACCCCCTGTATTGCAATAACCTCGTCTTGCTAGGTTGTATTAATTTATTACATAATTAAGCGCAGAGGTAGAAAAACATTCTTCCAAATTAAACAGACTATTTTCCATGCTTGTACCTACAATGTTATAGAAAATTTTGTTGGAACACACAAAACGAAAAAAAAATCGTGTGTGGTCTTCCTGAAAGCAACATTATCCATTGTCATCAAAAAGGTTGCAGACACCATAAAGTAGGAATGTGTTTGTTTTGCTAGCATACTTTGAACCTGTTCAAATACAACGATGCAAAATGCTGTTTGCCTTAATTTAAAACAATTTATTCTATTTTGAAGCTGATTTCAAGAACCGGAAATCGTGTTGTTTCGTTTTTCATTTTGCGGCTATAGCAAGTTTCGGAATCAGAATTTGCGCAAAAAATCAATTGCATTTTTTAGTCTTCAAGATATTATAATGTCGATACTTAAATAAATAAATTTTAACATTATGTTGTCCTTCAAAATTATGAATGTTCGTCGTTCAGGAAACAAATCACACAAAATTAAAAACACAGACAAACAAATAATAATTAAAACCTGCTCGCAATTAATTTTACTAAAGGCTTTGAGGGTGAAAAGGGTTGTTATTTATTTTTATTCCTTTTCGTTTGACAGTGAACATGAGGCTAAGCTAAATTTTTTTTTGATGCATTAATTCCAAAGGATTACCTTTTTGTTGCTTACTTCTCCCAGAAATCAGCATATTAATGAGGTTCGCGTATGAATTTATGTATGTTTAATATTTTTCAAGGGGTAACACAACATGTCATAGTTTCAAATGTCGACTCTGACCACTTTCTGGTAGTGGCTAAGTTTAGAGCTCGATTATCAAATGAAAAAAAAACCGAACTCTTTCAATATTGACAAGGTGTTTTGATGAGCCGCATGCACCAGGTCATCAACAAAGTGTGGGAGGAAGAATTCATGCCCACTGACTTGGTCGATAAGCTCCATATGCCTTATCTACAAAAAAGGCGATACTATGTCATACAAAAACTACGGATATATGTGAGCGTCTTAAAACGTGCTGCAACACAATAATCGGCACGTACCAGAGTGTGGCCTTAGGCCAGGCAGAACAACGGTAGACCAAATATTAACACTGAGGCAAATCTTGGAAAAGACCAACGAATTTCAAGTCTAAACCCACCATCCGCCAAGTGCTTATGATGACGATGTCTTCATTCGGGATCCCGAACAAATTGATCTAGCTGTGCCGCATGACGCTAAACAATACGCAGTGCAGTGTGCAAATGGGTAAGAGGTCATTTGAGTTATTCCAAACATGCGCAGGGTTTAGACAAGGAGATGAGCTGTCATGTGATTTCTTCTACATAGTCCTGGAGCAGATAGTGCACAAGGCAGGTATGAGTACGGAAAACACTATCTTAAACAAATCTATCCAGCTCCTAGGCTATGCGGACGGCATAGACATCATCGGTCCATCCAAGAGCGCTGTGCTTGAGGCCTTCACAGCTATTAAAGAACAGGCGAAACACGTTGAACTTGAACTGAATGAGGACAAAACAAAGTACATGCTATCAACGAACAATGCAACATCTGTCCACAGCCTAGGCCAAAACGTCACAGTTGGTAACATCGATTCCGAGGTAGTTAAGGAGTTCACCTACCTTGGAACAAACATCAATCGCACAAACGACACCTATGTGGAGATCCAACGAAGAAATACCCTAGCGAACCGCTGCTGCTTCGGTTTGGCAAAACAACTGGGTTCAAAACTCTTCACTCGAAAGACAAAGTGTCTGCTATACAAAACTTTAATTTTACCAGTCCTACTTCAGAATTGATACTGATGGGCACTTTCGAAATAAAAATTCTTCGACGGATTTTCGGTCCCGTAATGCTACGATGGCGAATGGAGAAGATTGTTCAACCACGATCTGTAGTCCAGAAAGCCAAGAAAAAGACGACTACACTGGCTCGGCGACATCGAGCGAATAGGCGACAACGCTCCAGCCAAGAAAGTCTTCTCATCACAGCCCCCGGATTCAAAGAGACGACAAGTGAAGTGTAAGTGAGGTTGATGAAGTTGTTGTTTTTCAAGTGAACATTGGATGGGATAGGAAGCACAATTCAATGTGGTATAAAATCAGCAAACTCATCACCTCTATACGCTTAATCAATTTTCTTCACAGTCTTCAGTTTGTTATGAAAAATTACAAAACTACTGTCAGATCTGTTTTCTTCGTCCCCTTCTGAACTGCACTTCCCCTTCTTGTCACGAATGTGAAAACGTTTTCGTACGATTGTTTCTAACGAATTTTTACGTCAATGTTACTCATAAGTCACAACAATGTGTTCAAACTGATTTTCTTCTCTTGCTCACTGTGGCGTATGTGGAACATTTTTTTTTAAATAATTAAAATAATTAATTTTTGACATTTCCTCGATTGGTGTTTCGGTTGAGCCAGTTTAAACCGATTTACCCTATCTCAAGCAACAAGCATCAAGAGCACCACAACACAAAATTTAGTACCCACCTGTTATTTAGAACATTATGCACTCACCCTGGGACAATCAACAATTTCTCAAAAAGAGAAAAATTGAGAAACAAAATTTCCCCTTAACCAAAAACAAGTTCCACAAATGGAGCCACTTACCCATACCATCAAACTGGCTTGTTGCTCCTTTCTGTCGCTGACCTAGAGGCCCCCAACACAGTGACGGAGTATACTCGGCCAGCAACTGGTGGCAATTAATGCCTCCCTCAAAAGATATATTCCTGAAGGACAACACTCAAATTACCTGCTTTTAGGCATTATTCCCATAAACAAGAAGAAATATAAAACTAAAAACGGGGAATAAAAGCTTTTATCGAGCATGGTGCTGCTGTTGATGCCAAGCACTCTGCTCTGCTGTGCCTTTATGTATTTATATTGTTTTCAAGGGTAATAAAGCAAGAGGCTTTGCTGTTTTACCTGGTTTCGTTTGGTTTTGATTCCAGATTTTGTTGTTTTTCGATTCTCCCTTCAAATTGTTGTTGTTATTTGTAAAATGAATATGTGCATCTGTGTGAAGCCAGAGTAGGTATATAGGACTATTTGTATCTGAAAAATATTATGCCGTCAGGGTTGTTTATTTAACCTATTTATTGCCGAAGAACATTGTGTTTTTTGTGTTTGTTTGAAATTATTTGCTTTTCATGTACACGGGATGTGCTCTTGGGCATTAATTTGGGGCAATGTCAAGTTGACAGGTCTATCATTCATCAAATGGGAAAAAGGGAAGCCATAATGTTTTTTTTACGGTTCTCTGTTATGATGTTTGTAAAAGTTTTGTTTTTGCCTTTTAATCGGACTTTTTGAGATTGGGTACACTTGTTGTGTTTTAGTTTGCGAGTTGTTTTCCTTAACGAGAAGGGTTTGTTGCTGAAAAAGCTCAATTCGATATGCGTGTCGGTGGAGCCCTTGAAAGTTTAGCACATCATATTAATTAATTACCATGAAGCATGACATAAAAAAGGACCAAACAGTAGGAGCTCTAATTTATGTTTGTAATAAATGCCAGGTGGTGTTTTTTGGAGGTTAAGTAAGTCCTTATAGAGTCTGGACAGACAGACACTCAATAAAATTATGTAGACCTAGTAAGCACAGAGAAGGATTAGGTGGGTGTGTGTAGGTTGGTTTTTATGTTTATTTTATTTCAAGTTATTCAATAAGGACCCTTTAGTCTTACGTTGGAATGAGGAACCGGCTAATTGAGATATCATGGGCTTTAATCCGTTAAAATGACCTCAAGGGCTCAGGTGTTATCTTAAAATGCCAATTTTCAAGTACAAAAACCAACCAAACGTCATAACATCCTTTCTAAGGACACTGACCCCAATTTGCTAACTCAACCTTCACCTCGTCAAATTTAATGATTTGAATTCGCCCACATTCTCATTAATTCCAACCAAGGCGACGACGACATGACGACGATGAGCGGGTGCTTATCGCTCCTATGACAACACCAATTTAAACATGCTTGTAGGTGCCTTAACATTTCTATTAAAAAGCAACAAGGTAGATAATAATAATTTTCCACGAAAGTCTGCTTTAAAAATTTGCCAGTGCTAACTGGCATTTATGGAAAATGTCAGAATGTTCTAGTTGTTGTTCATGCTTACGCGCGGCGGACATCCTTTTTGTATTTTAAAACCTAATTACATACAAAATACTCGCGCAAAATGCTGACAGCTAAAATTAAAATGATTGACGGATTAAGGATATACAGTTTTTTAGCACTCACTCACTCACTCACTCACTTACTCACTCTGTTGTTGCCTTTTTGTTCGCGCATTCTGTTTTGGATTTGGACAGACTTTAAATTTTTGTGAAGTGAACTTGTGTTGGCTGTTGGCAGTGATTTTAAATTGCGATTGAATTGGAATGACGGGCTAGTGGAGTAAATATGAAATTCGGATCATGGTTAAAATTAGCATTGAGTGACGTAGTTGGAGATAGTAAAATAGATTTAAAATTAAGAGTCTTTGTAAGTGTTTTGGATACTTTAAGCTGGAAATGTGATAAGATAATCAAATTCACATCCTGGAACTACTTAAATTTCTTCCCAGGAAGTGACTTTTTCAAGTTTGAAAACAAAACGAAGTCGTACGGGTTCAAATTTGGAGAAAACATAGCCCGATTCAATTTGTTTGGTTGTAGCGGTGACTGAGGTGCGTTATCATGGTGGAAGAACACTTTTTGTTTTCGCCAAGTTGACCACTTTTTTTTTCAATTTGGTCTTGAAAAATGTTGGCCTATTGGGCCAACGATATCGATAAATGCAGCTCTTTAATAGTTTTGCCCTTCTCTGAGTAGTCACATTTCCGGCCGACGCACGACGACGCACAGGACACTCTTCGCTTTTTTCGGAGCACTTTCACCGAAGTCTTCTGGATCGTTCGTTGCATGCTTTTTAACGTTCGGGACTATAAGAATGAACAGTCTATAACTGACTGATTCTAAGAAAACAAATTGTATGGAATTATTTGATTGAAGAATTATTTGGCTTCGTTCTCTATGATTCTCAGAATTTGGTGTGTCATAAGATTTCTGTTTTTGAAAAAGGGTGTGGCCTAGGTAGGTAGGTTAGTAGAAATGGCTGTACATGGCAGACGCTACCCACGGAGCACAATTAGCGCTTACGTGCCCGTTATCCCCAGAAGTTTATGGCCAGGAACTAATGAAAAGGAATCTCGGTATATCTTATCGCTGAGTAAAAAAAACATTAGGCATTAACATGTCATTGCGCCATTGCATCGGCATAATGGCCAACAGAATGGGGGTTCTTGCACCCGATTTCTGCAGGAGTTATCAGGATGAAGAGGAAATAAAAACCATTCAATTCCATTCCATTGCTACGGAAAAAGATTTGTTGGGGAACTGGACGACCTGGCGCAGGTCTCAATGGCAAATATGAGGAAATTCATTGATAGCACAGGCGTGTTTGTAAATTAACCAGTCTATGTTAACCAATAGTTGTAGGAGCATAAATGCTACCTTTTTTTACAGGGTGTCACAATGGACCAATAGGCACCCGTGTAAGCAACAGCTTCATGCTGTGCACAACCCTCGTAAACCTAACCCAATCTAAGAACGTGATATGTGAGCTAAAAATTCAACAAACACAACCAGACAAAACATAGCAATACCCAACTAGTCGTCAAAGTTGAGCCCCTTACATCAGAATAAAGAAATAACTGCTTAAATCTCATGACATTTTCTGATTGTTTCAAACAAATATTTGCCTCTCTTCTCAAAATCTGACAAATTAATTCAATTAAGTTTATCCATTCGCATAACTCAATTATATAAAATTCAAATCATATAACCACAAGTGTTTTTATATATCTCCGATCATTAAATTACCCAAAATTAAGAACGTAAAAGTCAGTAATTCCCCAGAGAACAAACATTATTTCAATCCAGGCATGCATTCCTTCTGATGCCAATTAACAAACAATATTGTTCAAGAATTCATAAACACTAAATTCTTCTTAATCCCAAGGATGCACATTGCTGCAGAAACTATTTCAAACTTTAAACAAAACCTTCGAACTCAACCACAGACACTATCTGTGAGTGCTTGATCTTTTTATACCCCAAAAAGCCTCAGGACCACAACCCTTTCACTCTACAAGAAAAAAAAAAGATGTTCATAAATAATAACCTCAAAGACGAAAAACATCGTCCTATAGAAAATATTATCCTGATTTTGAAAACTATTCGTTGTAGAACAATTCTGTGGTTTTGATTGCAAATTATTTAGTTTTGCCTCTTTGCCAAAACGCATTACTCCTAGACATTTTCCTCTTACTCTTGTAATTTGTTCAAACCATTTGCATGTAAAAACAAATGTAATCCTCTCTTTCTAGTTGTAAAGAGCCTATAGTCAAATCTACATCTATTGTGTCTTGTTGGTATTTTAAATTTTGTGTAGACATTGTGCGGTTAAATCTCTCAGTTGAAAGGACTCCTGTTGAGAAATAAATTTGCACACAAAAACCTTGTTCTTTGAAAATGTGGTTTTCCAATAAATTGCAGACTTTTATGAGGAAGCACACCATGAAAATGTTGGTGACACTATGGTTCATGTACCTTAAGAAGAGGGAATTATATATCTTAACCCGATCGAGGTGAAATTTTCGAGTTTTCACTTTCCAATGTTGGGGTTTAAGTTCTTGAATTCTTATTTTTGTTTATTGATTTCAAAATTACCGAAAAGTCATAAGAAGGATTGATGGCCCTGACCTGATTTTGATTTAAAAAAAAATTGAGGTTGGGGAAAAGATCTGTTGGCAAAACTACGCACCCTTAAAAAAAATGCTAAAAGTGTTCTTAACCGAGGAAAAATAATAAACGATACAAAATCTAGAGTTTATTTTAAGAAATTCAAGGAAACTGTATTTAAAAGAAAACAAAAATACGAAGTAAATATTTAGAGAGAAGAAACTCGAGGTTTGGTTAAAAATGCCACAAGCAAGATTTCGTCTATTGGTGTAGGAAGATAGAAATATAGTTCATTGCAACAACAGTGGTTGGAAAATATTATTTATAAAATATTAAATTCCAAATACAGATGTGAAAGTTATCTCAGTGGGCAAAACAGAAACAGCATTAAAGTTTAAACAACATTTAAGAAGGTAGGTATTGAAGTTTGACTAAAGAAGTTAAGCAGAAATTGAGTTGTCAGATTCTCAGTACTATGCCTGTTGTTCGATTGTTGTTTCATTTTGGTAAACATAAATGTGCTTTGAGTTTGAAGGAAATGATTTTAGTAGTTCTTGAGCAAAACTGATTTGCGATGATTTTAACTATAAAAGTCTCAGAAAAGGAAGAAATTGTTTCTTGGTTCTTGATGTAAGTTATGTCATCACGTCTACCTTGAAAAATTGACGTAGCTAGAACTACTGATAACAAAATTTGGATATTTGGTTCGCAAAAGTTCAATGATACTGAATGAACCAGAGAAAGTATAAATCCATGTCTTCAACTTCTATCCTCCAAACTGCTACTTTCTATGGATCCATTGTTTTTTCGGTGGTTCAACAGCTCTTAAAAGGCTAAGGTCTTTCACTCATCAACAATGCCCAATTGATTTTTTGACGGGGTTCTCAGGGTCAGGATATCTAACCCTGTCTCATTTTGGAATCTTGTGAATCAGAAAATTATGATGAATCTTATCAAACCCAACCGATTCGGGTCGGAAAACCGAAATCCTAAATTTTTTTATGACAATCTACTGCCTTTTGTCACTCAAAGTTATGAGAATATACGAGATCCTGACCTGAATTAGGCCACACCCTTTTTCAAAATTTTCAAAAACAGAAATGTTATGAGACACCAAATGCTGAGAATCATGGAGAAAGAATACCTAATTCTATATAACCAACCACTAATCAGTCAGTTCTAGATTGTTGATGCCACAAATATTCTCGCGCATTTTTAACTATAACTTTGTATTATATTCAATTGTGTTATGGTTTTACAAGCCATTTGTTCTCTTGGAAAATTATAATCACTTTGGTCCTGCAGCACACATTAATTCTATCTCTTTTTTTTCTCTGAAAAAGACGTGCTTAAAAAATAAAAATAGAATTTATTATGAAACGTCATTATAATGACGCTTATTATTTCCCATCATCTTTATGAAACCTCTCTTGAATAGAATGAAAGCAAAAACTGTCTGACATCTACTCAATAAAAATAATACACCCTTCAACTTAATTCTAAATGATTTAGCTCCCATTACAATTGTAAGAGAACCTATTCATTGCATTGCTATAACAACTAACAACCTATGCCTCACTACTTACCCTAGCAGCCAGCGTTGGCGTCGTTGCTAACATTGACGGAGAGAGGAACAAAAAAATTCAAATTAATTTCATAACTCGCACATGCGGTCCATGATACATATTCCATTATATGTCATTATATGTCCCCCTCGAGCACTGCTATATGGCATCAAAACGAGATATTTTCATTTTTTCTTTATCCTTGAATAGAGCTCATTTAATACTCCATCACCATTCACACAACTAAACAATATTAATTTGCTTTTTGAATTGAAAATTCGTCTTTTAAGTTCAATTGAATGGTTAGGAGTTCATAATGCATAATTCTCTTACAAGGAAGTCGTCCTTAAAAATTCAAATGCTTTAAGTCTGTTCGTTCCGAATTGAAGTTGAAGAACTTCATTTAAGTCCTTTTTGTTCATTTTAGTTGAAAAAGTCTCAAGGTCCGCAAAATCAGGCGTAGTTTCTTAAATTTCCTTTAAATATTAGATTTCAAAATTTTGTCATGGGACAATGAACTTAAAATATCTCTTTGACGATGAAGGTATTCTGTATTCTCAAGCTACCTCAGTTTTAATTGAATTCTAATGTAACTGTCATCGCTAGTATTCATTGGACTACATTCAATATCCATTGTTCAAATTGCGTCTTAACTTGTTGCGTTGTTCTATTAAATTATACTCTTTTGGTGGAAGCATTTTTTTCAAAAGATTAAATTTTGTGATTGGAGGCACGAGAACATTAAATGCGATGAAAAGTAAGACATTTCACTTAACGTACCTACCTCCTTTGTTTCAATTTTACGGGTGGCCATTTCAAAAAACAAGAAAACTATAAACTTTAACGATATGCCTCAGGACACAGACTTAACTCCTGTTCTTTTAAGCCTGAATTTATTATTCAATTTATCTCTTCAAAAATTCATCAGATTCTCAGCCTGTACTCCAAATCATAATCCAAAAAAAACTCCGGCTGGTCACGCTAACAATTACTTGGAATTTTTAATCCACTTAATATTTAAATTGGATGAAAAGTGTAGTACTTCCGGTCAAACATTAAATGCTTAAGTTAGCTCACATAATTCACAAGAAAATTGTAGACTATTAAGGCAAATTGATGGAAGGAGAATGCCATATTAATTTGGTCTTTCTGGCCTAAAAGCTTGCGTGATTTGTTCACATAAAGAATGGTGAACTTTTTAACCCTAATATTGATTAACACAAAAGAGGTAGGTAGTATAAATTGGCCAGCAAAAGACCATTTCTTAAGGGTTAAAGTAGACCTGGTTTACCTTCAGATTTTGTTTTCATGTAATATGTAAAATAGTGGACTATCATTGAAGTTATGTAGTGATATTTCATATATAAAATGAGAAAGAGGGTCGGAAACAAAACGGAGCCCTGGGGCACACCAGCATTTATGTTGTGGATTTCAGACTTGAATCCGTCCAGTACAACTTGTATTGAACGCTTCGAAAGAAAGTTTCTAATCCAACGAAGGAGGGATACGTCGATACCGAAAGCATGCATCTATATATATAAAAGACTAATTCGTTAAGTTTATGTTATCTTTTCAGTTGATAACCGGTTGAGCGACAAACAAAAGGTTTTTGACAAACAAAATTTATACTTTTCAAATGCAAATGTTAAGAAAGAATGCTTTTTTCACTATAGCTAAATATATCAATACGAATACTCAAATTTCGTCAAATATTTTAATTTTCGTCAAAAAAAAAAAAAATGTCAGAAGAAAAAATAAAAGTTCATAAAATATTATCTTTCATTGACAAAAAACAACGTACGCTTGCCGGACGTATGTACGTACGTACGAACCGGACCGTAACTAGGAATCAAAGAAACTCCTGTCCGTAAAATAAAATTTTATGATGGGCAAAACTCAAAGACTGGTCATCCCGCTACTTCTTTACTCAATATCTGTACAAATTGGCGGTATTGTAATAATAGCGTAGCGTTATGTCACATAAATTTAACTCTAGCGACGCAGACGCAATACCTCTGGGCTTCATTTGCAGTTAAGTGGAGGAGAAGCAAAAGACAGACTAACAAATACCACAGTATAAACTGCTGTCCTGGGCGCAGGGACATTGGTCCCGAAGTCAGAAGTCCCGAAAATGGTTTTCGGAACTAATGACCCACTATGGTGGGTCATAAGTGCCAAATTAGATTTTGGAACTATTAACCCAAATATATTTTTTCTTCTTTGGGACAAAAGTCCCAAATGATACAAAATATGTTTTATGAGAATCACTAATTTATTTGTACTTGTAAATATTAGAAAGTGTTATAAATAAATAGAACCATTTTTATTTACTACTTGTCTACAAAATAGACAGATCAATTATTTTTCAAAACTGTTGACATTTCCTTTAATTTGGAAAAGCAACCAATATGCATATTGTAATGAAAGCTAGTGTCTGGAGAGCAAATGCTGCATTTCAATGATTCATTTTAAGCACCTTTTTTCACTTTCGTCTGAGGATGATTACGATTCAGAATATTCAAGATCGATTTGGTTTGATTGGCACCGGAACGAGCGGAAAAAATTTTGCCAAAATTGATTCTCTTTTGGGCAAAAATTTGTCGGCTCGCTTCGCTCGCTATAGGAACTTTACATGCTACGTTTTTGTGCACAGAAAGAAATCGAAGATCAAATCAAGAAAAACAAGCGGTAAATCACGAAAAATGAATCTAGTTATGGACCTTGGATTGGGAATCAAATATTACGAATTCGTGTTTGTAATTTACGAAAAAGAGGAAAATGAAGACATTACGACTCAAAAGTTGTAATTCTACACTTTTGAATCGCAACAAAAAAAAAGCATTTATGATTCAGAAGCGTAATTTACGATCAGCCAGTTGTTAGTTACCATCCCCCCCCACACCATCCCCGTTTCGGGGGATCACGCCTTTTTTGTCTCTCTTTTCCTCGCCCTTCCCCCCCGGTACTATGTTCTCCCTTCCGCTCTCTCCTCACCGATCAATCTCCGTACTTCCTACTCATTCTGCACTGCTTAGTGGCGACTATTTTTCCAAATCCGTCACTTGGCACTGCTGGGATTCGAACCCAGGCATGAGAATGCACGACGGTCTCTTGATCGGCACCTCTACCCACTGAGCTACTCGACGCTTTAAAAAATTGGAATTGATTTTCGACCGCATGAAAACTAGGGAATAAATAAACAACACAAAACGTTTTTCTTTTTCAGGAAATATTGTCGTAATTTACGATTCAAGAATCGTAACAAAAAAAAACAGTTTGGATTCAAAAGTAGTAAAGTGCGATAAGAATTCATGATTTAATAAACACATGTTTTTTTAATTCAGGAAATATTTTTGTAAACTACGATTGTCTAAGATCAATTCGTTCATTTAGCTTCAAGAGCTTTGTTTTTAGAATATTGAGATCATAAATCTCGATCTTTGATTTTGTAAATCAGAATTATTTAGTCGTACAATTTATATCATGCTCCAAATGTTTAAAATTACGAATACAAAATTTGTAAATTGCTCTTACAATGGAAATCTAAAATCATGACATTTTTTCGTAATTCTCAAATTATACAGTTTTGTAAATTTAGACGGAATAAAGATTGAATTACAATTTTGACTCTCATTTTACGAAAAAAGGGGGATGATTTACAAAAAAAAGATTTTTCATAATTTACGACATTATTCATTTCTTTCCGTGTGTTCAAGCTTCAAATACTTAATTCAAATAAATAAATAAATAGAGTTGTGCGACAGCTCTTGCCGAGCCAAAGCCTAAGTGGCTTACACTCACCAACAATTCTTTGAGTGCGTGTGAAGAATTGAGGGGACCTACAATTTACACATTTTCATGACACATTGATACTCTTGGACGTGTTTTCAGTTCTTCGCAAGAGGCTGTACCCGTGAAAGATGAAATAAAAACTTTATGGACATGAGCAGGATTCATAATAAAAAAATGTCTCATTGATGGAGCTGTTAATGTAATTGAAACAGCTGAGTTATTTTAGGTGACAAAAAAATGCCATAAGATGAAACTATGTTCAAGTACAGTGTGCTTGTAGAACACCCTCCTCTCACCGAACTTTAACATCCCATCAAATTTCAGAAGAAGGTTCGCTTTGGAAAAAGTTTCCTTTACGTCACATAGACTTAGATCCTGAGGTGTATTTCAACCGTAATGCACAAAAAAACCTTGAAAATATGCTAAAACTGTCCACTCAATTTATTGTTTACAAAATATTTAAAATTAATCGCGAAGGTCAGAAACTTATGACCCACCATAGTGGGTAGCGGTTATCGTGTTGAAGTAGTGGGTAGCGGGTAGTAAGCAACGTGGTAACGGTGTAGCAGAGTAACGGGGTACTGGCCCAGTATTACTGGGGTAGCGGTTATCAGGTAGAAGAAGCGAGTAGTAGCAGGTAGCACGTAGCTGTAAAGGGTAGCGGGGTACAAAACTTAAGGTCTTTTTTTATCCATTGAGGCAGTACGATGTTTGCTGGGGATATTTTAGATTTGTTGCTTTTGTCTTGCTGAAATGTGTGCAGCCAGGAATAAACATTATTTTTATTTTGAAAATCACTGAAAATGTTAAATTTCATTGTGCAACGTGTATGTGGTTTGATTCATGTGATTATACAGGGTGATTCACGAGCGTTGTGCCAAAAAGCTAGAGCGTGTAGGTTGAGTTGAGACAAGAAAAAAATCGTATGGGAGGAGGGGTCTATTCCCCCCCTTTTAGCCGGGAGGGGCAATTTTCTGAAAAATTGACTTATTTTGTAAAAAAAAAAATATTAAAAATCAACGGCTTAATTTACAACACCGTGTTATACTTTTCTGAAAAGCTAAAAACTTCTTCTTTCACTTTGTTTTTAAAATAAATTGTTTTAACGAATAGTTTTAAAAAAATAAATTTTCAAACTCAAAATTTTCAAAAAAAAGCCAAAAAAATTTTTTTGAACTAATTTTTTTCAAAATTTTATGTAATTAAGTACTAATTTTGTTTTAAAATTTCAATGTCTTTGTTAATTTTTAGTCGAAAACAGAAAACAGGATGCAAAAATGTCTTTTCGTTTTTGAGAAATTAAAAAAAAAACCAAAACCACCTTTTTCTAGGAAAATCTTTGTTTTTATTTTTACCTATCTGGACTTTTAGTATAATTTACTAGTTTAATTTATGAATTTAATTTTTTGTAATTGGAGTTTTATGAGGACTCAATAAAGTAGAAAATTATTGGATTTTCCCTGGATTAATCATTTTGTTCATTGTTTTTGATTTCCCATCTAACAGTTTTGCCGGCATTTGACATCCTGACTAACTTATTACAGTTTCAAATTTAACGTGTTTTCAATTATTTATAATACGATTGCACAACTGTCTAGCCAAAAGGTATATCAGCCTTGGTTTGTCCGTATAATGTATAAAGTATAAGTCTGATCAAGTATCTCTGGATATTGATGTTGTGTTTCTTTTTTCATACAATTTATTTGATACGAAGAAGACAAGCCGATCGATAACGAGTTTTTCTCTTCTTTGCTGGGGAAAGATAATCCATCATTCATTTTTTTTTATGTTTTATTTAGTTGCGATGAAAAGAAAATTACATATTTTAGTATCACCTTGTTATGATGTTGTCGTCAAGTGGAGCAGCTTCAAGTTTTTTTTCTGTTTTTTTTTATATTTTTTTTTTAAGCTTAGATAAGAGAAAAGCTATTTTGGTCGCTCAATTGATTTCAATTAAAGTTTTACAAGAATTTCATCAGGAAAAATTCTTAAAATTAGGTACATTTATTTTCAACAATAAAAAAAACACAAAATTAAAACCCATGTCATGATTCAAGCCTTCTTAAACAATACAGTTACAAACTATTTTTTGCATCCATCTCTTATTACTGTCACTTTTCACATTGTCACCATTACAACAGCAAGTGATAACATTTCGTGGTTCAGATTTTAAAGTTATAGAAGTTGAAAGACACAGCTCGGTTCGTTCCGTTGTAAAAGTTACAGAAATCTTCCTCAGGGACCTGTTATAGCTATCATTGAAATGGATCCGAAAAAAACTTTTAAATGGATAATTAATTATGTTTTCTTTTTAATCGGTAAATAAATTACCTACTAATCGATCGGAAAACATTATTTTTTCATAAACATGTGTTTTTACATTTTAAAGTTGTAAATTCATTTTCCTAGACCAGCTGTTCATTGTATTATGACAAAAAATGGAACGAATCGTTCCAATGATCTGTGTTCCAATTTTGTACACTTCCAATGACAAAAATATGTCAGGAAAAAATTTCCAGCTAGCTGAATTTCAAGTAAGAAAATGTTTCATTGACAGGAATTTTTAATGTTTGTAATAACCTTTAACCGACATGTCAGAAAAATTCCAATGATGTGTTTCAGTGATTTAAACCAATATCTAATAGCTATAGCCGGTTCTTTGAATCCTCAAAATGATTCCAGTGTTCGTTCATTTATGCAAAATAGAGCACACATTTTAAAATAATTTTCAATCTGCAAAAAATTAAAAATAGTCTTTTTTTTATTCTAGACTAGCTGACCTGGCGTACTGCCTCAATCGACAAATAAAAGACCTAAACTTTTGTAACCCGCTACAACACTACCTGCTACCCTCTACCCGCTATCCCACTCGATCTTCCGCTACCGCTACCCAGAACCCGTCACCACGCTTTCTGATACCCACTACCCCACTACCCTACAACCCACTTCCCCTTCTATACCTCATGGCTGGTCGATTTTGAACTTAAAACCCATCTACGCCACTAAACAAAAATTCCCTCAAAATTTCGAGTTTTCTTTTTTCGACTAAAAATTAACAAACACATTGAAATTTTAAAACAAAATTAGTACTTAATTACATAAAATTTTGAAAAAAATTAGTTCAAAAAAATTTGTTTGGCTATTTTTTTGAAAATTTTGAGTTTGAAAATTTATTTTTTTAAAACTATTCGTTAAAACAATTTATTTTAAAAACAAAGTGAAAGAAGAAGTTTTTAGCTTTTCAGAAAGGTATAGCACGGTGTTGTTAACTAAGCCGTTGAACTTTAATATTTTCTTTTACAAAATAAGTCAATTTTTCAGAAAATTGCCCCTCCCGGCTAAACGGGGGGGGAATAGACCCCCCCCTCCCATACGATTTTTTTCTTGTCTCAACTCAACCTACACGCTCTAGCTTTTTGGCACAACGCTCGTGAATCACCCTGTATAATACTACTGAATATTTAAGATCATTTAATAGCGTGGGTAATGAAAATTTCAATTGTTCCTTTTGTAAAGTTTATTTCAAATTTTTAAAGGATTAAGTGATGCATTTGTAAAAAAATTAAAATGTATAAGACCTTTGATTGTGTTTGTGGCATTGAGTTCGACTCACTAACTTTTGTACCAGTAGAGTGTGTTTTGCACCGAAATTTGAGGGAATGTTAAGGTAGGGACGATAATGGGTTTTAAGTTATTTGTACAAAATCGACCAAGCCGTTTATGACATATGGCCAGCGTAGCGGTTAGCGGGAGTGGGAAGCGAGAGTGGGTAGCGGGAGTGGATAGCGTGAGTGGGAAGCGGGAGTGGGTAGCGGGAGTAGGTAGCGGAGCAGGTAACGGGTAGCGGTTAGATTGTACGGTAGGGTAGCGGGTAGCAGTTTAGGTCTTTTATGTGTCGATTGAGGCAGTACGAAGTCTGCCGGTTGAGCTAGTTTTCAATAAAAGAGTAAGATGCCAGACTTTATCAAATGCCAAGGGCAACAATCTTACTTTCTCCAAAACGATGTAGAGATTTGATCCACTGTTCGGTGATATAGACCAAGATTAAGATGCCAGACTTTATCAAATGCCGAGTGCAACAATCTTATTTTCTCCAAAACGATGTAAAGATTTGTTCCACTGTTCGGTGAGATAGACCATCAGATCACCAGTGGACCTGTTGCTGCGAAAACCGTACTACCGGTCATTAAGAAGGTTTCGGTCTCCGAGATATTTCTTGAGCTTATAGTTTATCATTATTTCCATGACCTTAGAAAGAAGGGACGTTTGTGCAATCGGATAATAATTCGAGAGAGAAGAAGATTCGCCTTTTTTGGAATTGGCTGAAGAAATGCTATTTTATAACTGCTCGGGACGAGCCCAGACGAATAGGGTAGATGGGAAAGCTAACACAAGCCTTTTGCCAGCGTGGAAGAACACCTCTTCAGAATAATAGCAAATATACCATCCAGACCAGCGAATTTATGTGTGTTGAGATCTTTTATCGAGAGCAGCACGAGTGCGAAAGAAGATTTATCTCTTGGAATCGTTGACGCGCTCAAGAACTTAGCTAGTAATGACACTCTCTGGCAGCGAAGAGTTAGAGGCGAGTTGAGCTTTCGCCAGAGAGCTAACAACCGGAATGTCATTGTCAACGACCGTAGGGACCGAAGAAGAGGAAGAATTCTTCATATTTTTTACAAATGACTAAAAATTCTTACTGGCTTTGGGACGTTGTAGTATTTATTGCCTTAATTTTTGTTCATGCAAAAATTTGATCCGTTGAATATGGGCATTGCTGGCCTTTCTGGCTTGTTTGATCACTTATTCCGGTTGGGTTGGCCCTAAAACACCGGAAACTTGACTTTTTCTATAACAAAATCGGTCTGACAGTTGCAAATGTATCGCGTCTTTCATTTTTATAGACCAAAACAGTGCTCGTTAAACTCAGATTTCAAGGCTACCTATATCCTTTACAAAAACAAAATCAAAATCGAGTAACTACCTACTTGCAAGCAATAGTTTTGATGTAAAAAAAAAACATAAACAAAAGTGTAAAACTGCTTGTCAACTACAAGTACCTTCCAACAAGCTAATGTTAAGGTTGTGGCTCATGTTATTTCTATGCTCGCTTCTCCCATCATCCTGTTCCGATTAAAAGTTTCTTTTTGAAGAACTTTTCGTGTGTGTGTAGTTCGTCTCAAGCTCTCTAGTTTCAGAACAATTTGACAGCGAGGGGAACGAGGTGGAGCCGGAAGAAGGGTAAAATTATTGAAAACCGATTCCCAGGGTAACATGGGTGAATACGATAATAATTGCTGCTTTAAGTGTAAATTGCATCTGTTGAATGATTTTCCATGCCAGCATGTAAGAACTTTTCCATATCCTTTCGTTCAGACATGATCTCCTCACAAATAACAGCAAAAAAAGGCAAAATTGTAAGGTTAACTTTTATTCATCCGCCACTCTCCCATGATGTAACACCAGCTTCCGGTTTGTTTTTATCTGAAAATTTAACATTCATTTTCATTGCAAGCTTGTTAACGGGTGTCCGTCGCTTAAATCTTAAGTTTTGAGAACTTTTAAGACAACTTTTTACATTGGGTGTTGTTTTGTAGAATTACCAAGAATTAAGGTTTAAATAATTCATGCCAGTTGAATCCCAATCTCTCTCTGCGACAACTGCCTAAGATAGAGTTGGCAGCTTTACTTACTTACTTATTTAACTTACCGGCTCCCCATCCATGAAGGATCTTAGCTTGCGACACTGCAGCCTTCCATCGGGTACGGTCCCTCGCATGCACTCTCCAGTCGCAAAAACCAAGCGCTCTGGAAGTTACTTGGTTCTTGTAGCGTAGGTTCGGTCTTCCTTGTCGTCTCGAACCTGGGGCTGCGATGAGAAGACTTCCTTGGCTGGAGCGTTGTCGTCCATCCGCTCGTTCTGGCTGATCCCATGCAGTTCTTGCTCGGATCTCCACTAAGGTGTCGTATGTGGGATTGATGTTTGTTTTAAGGTATGTGAACTCCTTAACTACCTCGAAATCGCTGCTACCAACAGTGACGTTTTGTTCTAGGCGGCATATACTTTGTTTTGTCCTGATTCACTTCAAATCAACGATTTTCGCCTGTTCTTCAATCGCTGTGAAGGCCTCAAGCACAACTCTCTTGGATCGACCGATGATGTCTATGTCGTCCGCATAGCTTAGGAACAGGGTGAATTTGTTGAAGATAGTGTTATCCGCTTCTAGCCCCGTCAAAATTTAAGTACATCCGTTAAACTATCAAGCTTATTGTAGTGCCTTATACACTTGTTCAGCCTGAAGCACATCAGGCACCTTTAAATTCTTTCTACCTCACTTGTAATTTTACACTTGAAACAATAAACCATCAATTAAGATATCAAAATACTTATAAAAAAAATCTAGTCTGCTATGTTTATTCCCCAACGATTACGCACTAATCTTTTCTCTGAACGAAATTTAATCCTTCCATAGTAATACCAGATTTCATGCTTTAAGCAAACTCATTTTGCAATGTAATACTCTGACTAATGCATTCGTGAACAGCTTTTGGACTAACGTTTCAAAATTCGCAGAAATATTTTCCTTGGAGGAAGCAAATCTTGCGCAATACAATTTTTTAGTTCGTTATTCGAAAATAATAGTTTTTATCTGCTAAACTCTAGTCGCCACTTTGAAATTTGATCTTCTGCAATCGATTTGTTTGTTTCTTACCATTTCTTGGCCTATTTCAAACATAAAGAAAACAATTTTCGGAGCCTTCACCACGTCATGTCCTCAAAAATGATAAGGCATCTCTACAGGATTCTTAAGCATTGATACAATGATACATCTTTTATCAGATTCAGTGGTTCGTAAATTATATGTTTCGTAAACAAGATAATACCCAAAAGTTTGTTTCAGGCCGACGATGACGAAAACGACACAACGGCGACGCACGGCGGTGATGACAACAGGATTTTTGCTTCAGACATTGGCAGTGTTGACGACAGGACATACTCCCCTTCAGGCCTTATAATGTGAGTGTACCTATCTATGTCAATGGCTTTAGGTGGAGCTACGCTGCGGTGGTGCTCCGGTAGACAGGGCTTGCGGCAAAAATAATATCATAAACATTTTTTACATCAAATTGGTTTAGGGTATATTAAATGATATAATGACAATGAGAATCATGTCTTGATATCTTACTTTCCTAGGCTTTTCCCTGGAACCGAGTATTTATACTAGAGTCAATAGAGAACATTTCTCAGAAGATGCTCCAGTTAAATGAAATGTATTGTTGGCAATGCCTTATAAAAAAAAACCCAATATTATTATTAGAGTAACATTAATGCCAAGAATGCCTTTCATTCTCTCGCTGGCTTTCTAACACAAAACATCTAATTAAGAAAATCACAAAGTGTAAAACTGAATAAAACTGAATTGAATAAAACACGTTCAAAATACTTAAGAATATACAACCGACGTTCGTTTATCATTTTAATTGGCGACGAGGATGATTGTGAAGCGCTTATTTGTGAAAAATAATTTGTGATTCCTGAGATATAAGTGGATTAGAAAAAAATTCCACGTGAGTGGTTACTGTGATGACAAGGAAAAAAGTTGTGAAAAAACAAATAACAGAATCAGAAGAATCTGAAGAATCAGAAGAATCAGAAGAATCATATAAAGAATCATTTGAAAGTCCAAAAAGAATAATGGCATTTGTAGGAAATATCAGTGAGTTTGTACCTGGAGAAGATTTTGAAGCATATAAGGACAGAGTCCAGCAATACTTTATAGCGAATAGTATTGAAGAATCCATGCAAACACCTGTGTTCATAACCCTCGTGGGATCAGAAGTGTATAAAGTGCTCAAATCACTCTCCGCACCTGCGCTGCCGAGTACAAAATCATTTACAGATTTAATTAAATTGCTACAAGGCCATTATGCACCAAAGCACAATAAACGTGCTGAACGTTTTAAGTTTCAGAAAGCCAGACAAGAAGAGGGAGAATCCATAAGCGACTTCATAGTAAAATTGAGAAATCTTGCCGAAACATGCAAATTCGGTGATTTTATCGACGAAAGCTCATCTGATCTAAGACACCTTGCCCTCGAAGATGCTCTCACTGATAAGTTTATAGTGGGTCTTCGCAATGAGAGAATGCAACAAAATATTCTCACAGATGATACGAGAACTTTTGATACATGTTGTCAATTGGCGCTTAACATGGAAATGTTCGAAAAAGAGCAGAGAACAATGCATCCACAAACAAGTGTGCATTTAATTAAGCATAAAAACTCTACGAAACAAATAAATACAAAAAGAACAGAATTCAACAGACGAAATCTTAATCACAATAAATGCAAACATTGTGGTAGGCAGCACAACGAACGAGAATGTCAAGCAAAGAACATGATTTGCTTTAAATGCAAAAAACAAGGGCATATAGCAAGTGTATGTTGGTACAGAAGTAGAAGAGATGACGGCGGCGGCGGCGGCGGCGATCGGCAAAACGTGCGATCTGTTTATGTGATTAATAATTTGAAAGCTGAGCGGGGATTACTGATAGAGGTTAAAATAAACCACGTGCTGTTGACGATGGAAGTAGACACAGGAGCTGGAACATCAATTATATCATATTCAGAGTTTAAAGATAAGTTTCCTAATGTTCAAATTATAAATTGTGATTTAAAATTATGTACTATTTCAGATTCTAAAGTTAAAGTCATAGGTAAATCTATTGTACAGGTGGAGTTCAAGAATGAGAAAAGGGATTTGGAGTTGATTGTGGTTGAAGCACCGGTATTCGTGCCATTGCTAGGAAGAAATTGGTTGTGTGAGTTTGCGCCGCGCTGGAAAGAAAATTTATTTGAAAATGAAATGAAGCCTGTAAATAAGGTTGATCCAGATGTTGAAGGTAATAACATGTTAAGTTTTATCCGTACAAATTTCCCGTATGTGGTTACCGAAGATCCTTATCAAGTTATCGATGGTTATAAGGCGGAGATAAATATACGAGAAGATGCTAAACCAATTTTTTGTAAAGCATATGCAGTTCCCTATAGGCTGAGAGAAACAGTGTCTGATGAGCTTGATAGGCTTGTAAGAGAAGGGATTTTAGTGCCTGTAACGCATAGCCAGTGGGCTTCGCCCATTGTTTGTGTCCCTAAGCAAAGTGGGGGAGTCAGGCTTTGTATTGACTGCAAAGTCACCGTAAATAAGTTTATTGAAACTCACCACTATCCTATGGCAAATATAGAGGACATTTTTGCACAGTTGGCTAACTGTAACACTTTTTGTGTGCTCGATTTATCGGGAGCATTCCAGCAACTCGAACTGACACCTCACTCGAGAGAGCTTTTAACAGTTAACACCAGCAAAGGCCTGTTTCAATATGTAAGAATGCCTTATGGTGTTGCGAGTGCACCATCAATATTTCAGTCTGTTATCGATAGAATTTTGTCTGGTCTTGAAGGAGTTTGCGGATATATCGATGATATAATAGTAGGTGGTATATCTGTAGATGAATGCAGAAGCAGGCTTTATAAAGTACTAGATCGTTTAAACCTACACAAGGTAAAAATAAACTTTAATAAGTGCTCCTTTTTAAAAAATTCTGTCGAATATCTTGGGCATGTAATTTGTAATAATGAAATAAGACCCAACCAGTTAAAAGTCGAAGCGGTTTCAAAAGCACCGCGTCCTAATAATTTAAAGGAGCTTCAATCGTATTTGGGGCTCATAAATTATTATAGAAGATTTATACCTGATCTCTCAGGAAATTTAAAAAATATGTATGCTCTTTTAAATAAGCAAAGTAAGTTCATTTGGGATAGTAGTTGTCAAAATGAATTTGAAAAATCAAAGCAGCTTATATTGCAAAATAACGTTTTGGAACTGTACGATAAAGATAAGCCGATAATAATAAGTGCTGATGCTAGCCCGTATGGGGTGGCAGCAGTGCTGCTGCATGTAGTAAATGGTGAGGAGAAGCCGGTTATGTTTGCGAGCAGTACACTATCGGCTAGTGAGAAAAACTACTCCCAACTTCACAGGGAGGCATTGGCAGTAATGTTTGCGGTTAAAAAGTTTTTCAAATATATTTATGGTAAAAGCTTTACCATATACACTGATAATCAAGCAATCAAAGAAATTTTTAACCCAAGGAAGGGTACTTCGTCAGTTGCTGTAGCTCGACTTCAAAGGTGGGCTATAACACTTTCTATGTTTGACTATAGCATCAAACATAAACCGGCAAAAGATCTTTCTTACGTCGACGCGCTTTCAAGGCTACCTTTGAGTAGCAAAACAGATATTGAGAGTATCTGTATTAACTCAATCGATTTTTTTAAAGAGTTGCCGATCGATTTTGGTGTCGTCGCTGAGGAAACTCAGAAAGATGAACAAATTTCCAAATTGTATAAAGCTATAAATGAAGGGTGGGCGAAGCAAAATATGCATGAACTACAAAATTTTGTGAAAGCAAAAAATGAGCTTAGTATAGATCAGGGTTGCATTTTTTATAGAGATAGAATACTTATACCGAAAAATATAAGACAGAAGGTGCTTGAAAAGGTACACTGTAATCATAACGGTGTTGTAATCATGAAAAAAATTTGTCGTTCATATGTATGGTGGCCAGGAATTGATAATGATATTAATGAGTTTGTAAGAGATTGCAACATTTGTCAAGTAACATCAATTATACCAAAAGAAAAAAGTTTTTCAAG
Source organism: Sphaerophoria taeniata (assembly GCA_943590905.1). NCBI lineage: Eukaryota > Metazoa > Arthropoda > Insecta > Diptera > Syrphidae > Sphaerophoria > Sphaerophoria taeniata. The sequence continues at coordinate 152,986,244 of OX016541.1, forward strand.
TTGGCCTGAGACAACGTATCCTTTTGAGAGGATTCATTTAGATTTTTTCTATTTTCAAGGGAAAACTTTGCTTTTATCCATTGACGTTTTCAGTAGATTCTTGCATGTCATTATTATGAATAGCACTACAGCTGCATGTTTAATAGCAAAACTAAATCATGAAATTTTTTCAATTTTTGGGTATCCTACGGAAATTGTTACGGATAATGGGCCTCCATTTGCATCATTTGAGTTTAAAAAATTTTGTACAGAAAATAATATTAAATTGTCCCACAGCCCCGCGTATCATCCACAATCCAACGGGATTGCAGAGCGTCATGTGCGAATAGTAAAAGATGTATTAAAAAAATTTGTACTTAGCACTAAATCGTGTCAATCGCTTCAAGAAAAAGTAAATTTATTTCTGCTCAACCATCGTAACACACCAAATTCTTTATCTCAGAGAACTCCATCTCAACACATATTTTCTTTCAAGCCAAAAATTGCATTAGATACTATAAATAATAGACATCAGATTAAATTAAATAACGGATATAGATTGAATGAATCCACAAAATATCAACGTAAATATGTACCTTTACCTATTTTATATAAAGTGGGGGAGAACTGTCTATACAGAAATCATATTAAAGAATTTAAACGTTGGCTCCCATGTAAAGTGATTAAAATTATAAGTACTGTAAGATATGTTGTACAAATCGGTTCACAAAAAAGAATAGTAGTAATAGATTTTTGCTTCAGACATTGGCAGTGTTGACGACAGGACATACTCCCCTTCAGGCCTTATAATGTGAGTGTACCTATCTATGTCAATGGCTTTAGGTGGAGCTACGCTGCGGTGGTGCTCCGGTAGACAGGGCTTGCGGCAAAAATAATATCATAAACATTTTTTACATCAAATTGGTTTAGGGTATATTAAATGATATAATGACAATGAGAATCATGTCTTGATATCTTACTTTCCTAGGCTTTTCCCTGGAACCGAGTATTTATACTAGAGTCAATAGAGAACATTTCTCAGAAGATGCTCCAGTTAAAGAGGCTTTTTTCTGTCCAAGTGATAGTATTATAAAATACAAACAAGTACTTATGTTTTCCCAACTTAAATTCTTCCCTTGCAATCAAGCAACTTTGGTCTTTCACTTTTTGTTGGACGAAAAATAACTTTTCCTATTATTTTCCATTATGTTATTCAATTGATAACTACACTCGACATACTTGAGGTATTTTTTTTCATGCAATTGTTTTTTGTGTTTTCCCTTTTTTCCGAATAGAAAAAAAACCCGAAAGGCCAATGTGAAAAAGTTTGTCTTCCCAAACTGGAAAATTTCATGCAACTTGCTCTCTGCTGTAAGTTTCAACGGTCCGACAAGTTCTATGACGTCTATTAGAAATAGTTTTCAATTTGATGTTTCGACGGAAATATAAAATTTCTAAGGAAGTCATTTGCATTTTTCAGAAAATCGGTATTACATTTTTTTTTAAATCGAGTAGACATGACATTTAACGGTATCAGAATTGCCCTTGTGGTATTCATTAAAATTGTTAAAACTCCCGGTCTTCTTTCTAATTGCTAATTCAAAGCGTGAACTACTAAAAATTTATGTGAATAATTGTCACAATTAAACAACATTAAATGCTTTCTGTTTTTCAAAACTGTTGTTTTAAGTTATTTTTGAGCAACTTCAATTTTGAACTAGTTTTCTGCCTTTTTTGATACCTTTTCCATAGCACTGTGTACCTTTGGTTCAGGTTTCGTCCTCCATTTTAAGTAGTAGATACAAAATTTAAATGGGAGCGTGTTGTTCAAGAGATTCTCTAAAAACGTATTTTTTGGCGTTTGATAGCTGGGGTCAGTACCTATAACTTTTTAAAATTAATTACCTTTTGTGATATGCTTTTTGCTTTCCAGCCGAGGTTATGCTCGACGGATCACCAAGGTTCCGTCTGAAGAAAAACACTAAACTTCAGCAACAAGGTCCACAATTTTTAATTATTTTTGTATCCTTAAATAATAAATCTCTTTTTTAATACTTCTTTAATACAAGCTTATATGAAACTAAATAATAATAATCTTTTCTGGGTATTCGGTAACACTGGTGAAACAACAGGTACTAGTACGGCCCGTGATGGCACGCAAAACAGCAGGATTAATGGTCCCTGGTACCACTAAAACAGCAGGCAATAGCTCTGGTGGGTCAGCAGGTATTAATACGCCCCCTGGTGGCACGCGAAACAGCAGTATTAATAGCCACTGATAGCACTAAAAGAGCAGGCAATAGCTCCGGTGGTACCAGTACGGCTCCTGGCGGCACGAAAACAGCCTAATACCCTTGAAACCCCTTACCACACTGGTGGGGGGAGGTTCCAATGAAATAATATTTATTAAACCACTTACCTCCGAAGACGATCTGCTCTGCTCCGCGGCCAGGCACTGAGGTGGTTTACTGTTCCACCACACTTAACGGATTACCTTCTTTGGTGAATATTTTTACCAGCAGCGGGACGGACTGGTTTATAAGTGGAGTGGACTGTTTCACTTCGGCTGCGGGGACTGTGAACTTTTACACCACGGCGGACTATGTTTTGGTAGCTTCGTGCAGGTTGCCTTATGCTTTTTCGTGGGATGACTAAATGTGAATTGTATTTTTGAGAAAGGTAAAATGATGTATGAATGAGTGGAAAATCGTGTCGGCTGTTATTGTTGATGGCAAACATTGGCGATGATGCTGGTGGTCACAAGATGAGCATATAACGTTACACTTTTCTCTTATAACAGCACTGAAAAATTTTCATGCATAAATAGTACGAAAATATGAGTGCATCGTACGAATTTTTTTCGTAGTTTTCAGCCACGAATAAATTCGTACAATGTACTCATATTCGTATATTTAAAAAGAGCTTTGTACATTGTACGAATGGAATGACAATATTTACGTTTCCTTTCGTACATTTACAAAGAGCGTTAGTACATTCTACTAATATTTCGTACTATTTACCCTCAATTTGTAAATTAACAGAGAGCATTAGTACATTCTACTAATACTTCGTACTATTTATTCCCCATTTGTAAATTTATAAAGAGCATTAGTTCATCCTACTAATACTTCGTACTATTTACTTGCCATTCGTAAGTTTACCAAAAACATTAGTTCATTCTACTAATACTTCGTACTATTCACTCTCCATTAGTAAATTAACGAAAAGCATTAGTTCATTGTACTAATACTTCATACTATTTACTTACCATTCGTAAATTTACCACTTACTAACTAACTACGTACTAATACTTCGTACTATTTCATTCATTATTTTATTTTATTAGTTCATTCTACTAATACTTCGTACTATTTACTTACCATTCGTAAATTTACCAAAAGCATTAGTTCATTGTACTAATACTTCGTACTATTTACTTACCATTCGTAAGTTTACCTAAAGCATTAGTTCATTCTACTAATACTTCGTACTACTTACTTGCCTCTGGAAACGCCTGACAAATTTGTTGCGCAGTCGTTTGTTGTGAGATCGTGGTTCTTTGTAATACAGAATTGTAAAACAGCCTCGACCAAAACTTTCCGCAAGTTGTCTGTTAATTTGGGTGTCCTATTAAATTTCTTCAAATACAACTTACCTACTCGTTCTTTCTGTCATCAAATACTTAGCACTCTTAGCACGCTTTTTATGTTATTTTAATTTTATTTACAAAAAAACTCACAAACCAAACTAAACACGATCAAAATCACAACCAAAATGAGCCATTGCCATGATTTAAAAACAATGACGCAAACCGATTCGAGTAGCGGCAATGTACTTATGCTCTTGGTAGATGTACGAAGTATTAGTAGAATCTACAAAAGTTATTGGTAAATGTACGAATGGAGTGTAAATATTACTTAATAATAGTACAGGGTGCGCCAGAGAAACTTACTTATTTGAAAAAATTCCCGCGCGGTGAGTTGGGTGGGTAGAGGGGCAAGAGGGGGCGCATTTGGAGGGGGAAGTTCCCAAGTTTGTTTCTCCCTCCAGTCAGTTGCCATCATGCTCTGGTCTAGAGAGCAGCGGGCCTTCGCAGTTGAGAGCTTCTTTTCTAACAGTCGCTCACTTGTTGCTACGCAACGTGCCTTCCACGCTCGCTTTGAAATTCCTCCTCACAGACTCGAAGAAATGAACGTTAGGAACATGTGGTTTCAGCAAGATGGAGCCACAGCACACACAGCACGAGACTCAATGAATTTTTTGCGACAATATTTCCCCGACCGCCTCATCTCTCTCAGAGGCGATCTCCAATGGCTAGCACGCTCTCCAGATTTGACTCCATGCGATTTCTTTTTATGGGGTTATTTGAAATCCCTGGTTTATGTCGATCGACCACGGACCATAGCACACCTCAAGAACAACATTCGCGACGCCATTGCCAACATACCGATTGATATACTGCGAAGAGTGGATACGAATTTCAAAAATCGACTTCATCAGTGTATGCGCAATGGGGGTCGCCATTTATCCGATGTCATTTTTAAGACTGCATAAAAAAAAATTGGGATATTGTATTCTCAAATAAAAAAAAAATTAAAACAATAACTGAAGTACTTTTTTTTTATTGACCTTTCAAATAAGTAAGTTTCTCTGGCGCACCCTGTACAATGTACTAATGCTCTTGATAAATATACGTATGGCGTGTAAATAATACGACGTATTAGTACAATGTACTAATACTCTCGGTAAATATACGAATGAAGGAAAAATATTACGAAGTCATTAGTAAAATGTACTAATGTTTCGCTTAGTGTTAGAATGGAGGAAAAATAGTACGATGTATTAGTAAAATCTACTAATGCGTTTGGTAAATATACGAATGGAGGTGGTTATGATATACGAAGTATTAGTAGAATATACAGATAAAGAAGTTGCATTCTACTTATAATGAGTAAATCCTACGAATTATTCGTAAGGTCAATTTTCGAGACTATATTTTTTACGAATATTAGTTTTGCTTCGTATATTTAACAAATGCATGAGTAAATCTTACGAATGAATTTGGAAAAATTACGAAACCATTCGTACACGATGATTTACGAATAATTTAGTTCAATACACGAATAAATTCGTACAATGTACTCATAATTTTGATTTACGAATAGTATTAGTACATAGAACGAAAAAAATCGTGTATTTTACCAAAAATTTAATCAAAATTTACTAATGCATTCGTAACTTTCGTATTACAGAAAAGCTTCGTACAATCTACGAATATTCGTTCAATGTACGAATTTTTCTCGTACGAATGCTATTCGTAGCAATTTTACTAATAAAATTTTTCAGTGAGGCAATGCATTGATTCTCCTACCCCCTAGTGTCAATACGAAAGTATTAACATACTAATACTCCAATTTAATCTTCAGCTACACAAGCATATTAATTTGTATCTTGGGTTATTATTAGAAGATATTGTCAAAATAACTAATGCAAGGACTTTCAGAATACACAACACCTACACTTGTTTTATTGTTATTTGTCAAATAAATTAATGTTATGAAATCTATAGAATTCGTAACTAAAGGACCCTCAAACAATATCAAAACGCAAAATAAGCTCAACTTTGTGTCTAAATTTCCTGGTATTAATTTATAGAGGGGCGTCACAGTGTAACACAATCATAAAATGTATGAGACTAATATTTTAGCTCTTTGTTAAAAAAAAAAAAAAAATACGAAAAAAGGTTTTTGCATAAATTCCGCATTACACTTCATTCGCATTTCAAGTTTACACCCAAAAAATACACCCACACGTCATAATCTTCTAAAAATACACAATTTGTCCAACCTACACCGAAAAAATTGATTTTCCGCATAAAAATGGTTGCTTGTTTTTTTTTTTTTTTTTTTTTTTTTTTTATTAGAACATCTAAACTCATGTTTGTTTGTTTGATATCTTTTGTGGACAATCATAATAAATTCGAAACGCTTGGATAGGTTGCAAAGACGTAGGTAATTAAAATAGCCTTTGGAAAGGCGTTGAATTGAAACGTTTGCTACGGTTTCTGTGTGAAATTCTTGCAGATCGATATTTGACATTTTATGATTCCGAGAGAAGCCAAAGAGATAAAAACTAATAAGACATTTCAATAGAATCAAAAGTAAGAACATATCTCTGTTTTGAGTTGAAAATGTTCAAGAGAAAATTTGTTGACTCAAAAAGCAAACAAACATTAAATGACTGGATCGCGTGAACCCTTTTACATACTTACCTACTACCTACTTATGGTGGCGCTACGATCCAGGTCAGACCAGGGCCTCATCCAACAAGCGTCTTCAGCAAACTCGGTCCCTAGCTAGCTGTCTCCAGCTACGAACGCCAAGTTGGTTCAGGTCCTCTACCACCTGCGTCCCTGCGTGCTCCACCTGAGTTGCGGTCTTCCTCTTCTGCGACGTCCTTCCGGATTGGATTAGAAGACTCTATGGGCCAGAGGATTGTTTTCCATTCGCTCTACGTGACCCAGCCATCTAAGTCCTTACTTTTCTGGCTATGTCAGTGTCGGTGAACAGCTCGTACGGTTCTTGAATGCTCGTCTCCATTCTCCATTTATGCAGATCTCACGAACGCTCCACTGACATCACGCTGTGTTCTTCCAATTATGTCAATGTCGTCTCCGTGTCCTAGTAGCTGGACGGACTTTTGAAAGATTGTGTTGAAGTTGGAGTTTTGCACAATCTTTTCAAGAATGATGTCCAAGAAATCGCATGACAGCGCATCGATTTTTCTCAGTGTATACTGCCGCATTCATACGAGACCAGAATGGCTGAATGCCATAAAGTAGAATACCTAAGTACGCTGCACAACCAGCAAAAATGACGAAGGTACCTAGTACCTACATTTATTTAAAAGCCATGCAAACGAATTGAATTCATATTTCACAGGGAATTTTTGTTCTCTGAGCAGAGAAAAGTTGTACCTTGTTTTTTTTTCGTAAGTCTCCTGCGTCAAGGGAATAATAAAATGTAGGTAGGTTTTGCTACTACTTATGTCAGATGGTTAAAAAAAAATGTTCACCCATGATTTATGACATCGAATTGTAGGAAATAGCTTTTTCGTGGCACGCATTGTGTATCCCTTTGCGTTTGATGTCATAAGGCTTATTTGGTGCTTTTGTTTGAAGGATAAAAAGTAATATGGTGATGGTTGTGGAATTTTGAATTATTATAAATGAAACGTGACTCTATTGTTGAGGTTTTGGAATCTAAAGAACTGACTTTTAAAGTGGTTCAAAGTACGTGGGTCCCTTGATATCTCCAAAACTGTCCTTTTTTACTCAAAGAATTTGACTTTTGCCTTTTGCACAACGTCGTCAAAACTTTTAATTTTCCTCTTTTTCATTTGAGTCACATCAATTCCTGCATCATCATCATCAGCCAAAATCAATAGCAAGTTGATATTCTTGAAAATGTCGAAGCGCACAAAAAGAAAATTACCATTGATTGATTTTCCATTAAACTTATGCAAATAATATTCAAATTTCAAATTGATTACTCTTAAGCTAATGCACAAAACTCTCCCTCCCCCTTGAACGCCTTTAAACTTTTCCATCATGACGGCACGGAAGATTGTCAACAAAAAAAAAGAACACTTCCCAATTGATACCAGGCTAAAACCTTTTGAATGAAAAGTTCAACTCGTAAAATTTTATCGTCCATACACGTCCTGGAACTTTTTTCCTTGTCCTTAGGATCACTTAAAATGGATTTTCGAAAGATTTGTAACTCAAGTACTAAAAACAAGCCACAATGGTTTTAATTAGCAAAACAAATATCATTGCATACTTTTATGATATGTGTTTTTTGTAGGGGAATGTTAGGCGAATCGGCCAATGCTTTGTTGTCGATGTTTAAACTGAGTACTTAGCCACAAGGATTCTTTTCTTTTCTTCGTTGTTAATTTTCATTTTTGTTACTTTATCGTCACCATTTTTTTCCCTCCATAGGTAAGAAATCGCCCAAACACGTCCCAGCTGTTTGCCTTTGGTGGCTGATACTTAAATGGCTCTTCTCCTCTCTATTGAAACACTCTCTCAACAAGAGTGCTTCGAATGGAGATGATTCTGAATGGATAAATGTGAACGTGAAAATGAGGTGGGTGTCAGAGGACGAGAAAGCAAACACGAAACACCAGAGTGGAAGGAGAATAAAAATGTAAGATGCTTCTAGTTAAAGAATGACCACGATTGAAAGAAAGATGGAATATAAGAGTGGAGTATTCTTGACAGACAGGGATATCTCTGTGTTTTCAAAGGTGAAAAAAAAGTTTTTTTTTTTCTTAGTTTACTTTAAGAAGTTACGAGTAACACTGGAGAAAACATGAATGAAAAGGATACGGCCGGCGCGGCGGTGGTAGGTCGTATGGACTGAGTGTTGGTCTCATGCTCGGGAACCCTCTTTACGAGGTCACTGAACAAAAGTTATTTCGCTTTTTGAAAATCTTAGAGCTGTGAAAATTTTTGTTGAAAACGTCTTATTGCCAAATTACCTTGCGAAATTTTTTTTTTTTTGACAATTGCAGTAAGAGATCCTTAAAGAATAGCATTTAAAAGAAAGCAATAAAAAAGGTGACTCGAAGAAAAGAGAGTGGCTTCATTAAAATTTCACATCTTTATTTGGATTTTTTTGTGTCTTGTCCCTTGTGTGCCTTCTGGTGTGTGATCTGGCGTAAAAAAAAAACAGGGAAAGGACATTCCGGAAAAATAGAAAACAAAACAAAAAAAAAAACTTAACGTAGACCGATGTCGGTGTAAAACTAAGTGAATGGGAGATTTTATCTCTATATCTCACACTGATGATGATGGTGTAAAAGAAAAAACAAAACATATGAAAACAAAAACAAAAACAAAAAAAAAAAACAAAAAGAGAACCAACCGACAGCTTGTAACATGTAAGGCGAATTCCAAGAAACAAAACGACTAGGAACGTTCTGTTGACTCTCCGATAGCGAATACAAGCTTGAAACTTTTATTTTTTGTTCTAGGAAAATTTGCTGTATATTTTTTTTTTTAATTTCATTGGACACAACTTTGTAATAAGTCTATTGTTATAAAAATTCAAAAAAAAAAATATAGAATAAAAAATAAATTTAATGAAAATTGATTCTGATAGCAACACGCTAAAGTTTTTTTTTTGGCTCGCTTCGAAATGTTCTTTTATGAAAAACAAACAAGCCCTCAGAACTTTTTTCATTGAAGAGGAAAACCGTTATTTAAGTATAAAGTGTATTTTGAATAATAAACTATTATCGCCAAGGTAACCCAACGTTGGAAAAATGTTTGTTTTTTTCGTGTTCGTAGTCACAATCTGTGAGATTCGCAAAAACAGTTGAAATTTTGTTCTAGATCAGAACAGGTCACAGCTTATATATTTGAGTTTTGGGATTCTTTGTTACCGAAGTGAAGTTTCTCTAGACAAAAATAGAAACATGGTTCTTCACCACTGCTTTTTTGCAATCATTAGCTGATTGAAAGCCGATTGAAAGATCGTTGATAGCCGGAGGAAAATCCATTGATAGTCAAGGGAAACCTTGTTGATAACCGGTTACCAAGCCGTTGAAAGCGGGAGGAAACTCCGTTGATATACTGGGAGAAACCCTAAGGGACGCACGCATACGTTGTGCTCATCTTTAACTCATCCCCAATCCGAAGAGTACATGAAGTTCCTAGCCATGAAGGAAGAAGGTCATCACCAGGATGAACTCCAGTCAACCTAGTCTGATACCGCAAATTAAACTTTTTATACGAAGCCAGATGTTTTTAAGTAAACTAAAAATAATTCTTAGTTAAATTAATAGAATTTTTGAAATAAGAAACACTTATATTTCTTTTGTGACGTGAAATAATGCCCTACGAAATAAGGCCCCACCTTAAATGCGGCTTTATTTCCATGAAGAAATCGAAATAACACCCGACAGGCCTTATTTCAATTGAATTGTGGAAATAAGGCCACATTTTACATGGAAATAAGGCCGCATTTCCAGAAGATAAAAATAATGGCCCACTATTTTGGGTGATAAGTGCCGAATTTCATTTTGCGACTACTGACCCACTATGCTGGTTCATTCGTCCAGAAATCTAATTCAGAGTTTCCGACCTTCGCGATTAATTTTAACTCTGTCTAAAGCATAGATAGCGGATCCAGGGTCATCCAAAGAAGAAGAACGGAACCAATATCCAGCTATGATCAGGGACGGTATATAGACATAGACCTCGAATTAAAGAAAGGTGGTTAGTTGGATAGGATCGGATATAAAATAGAACACTGTAGGCAAAATTGACAGAACGGATGTATTTCGCCGCGCTCAAGTAGGAGTTAGCGTTAAAATATCAGAAATCTCGGTATACATTACGTACCCCTGATTTTCCGGTAAAAGCGAACTGCTGTCTAATTTCAATGTAACCATAGAAGTTCTCGAATTTGGCATGAAAAATCACTTTACTTTATTGAATATTGCAACAAAAACAAACTGTGAATTATAAACATTAAAGTCGATGTTGTATGTAATCTGCTTTTGATAAGCACTGTGTTCAAATATTTGAAATGGGGTGAAGGAGGATAAAAGGTGAATTCACCACATTTTCTTATGAAGGTTATCGTAAACAAAAATTAGGGAGTCGTACGAAATCCCCAAAAGACAAAATCACCATGGGGACAAAATCTCTAAAAAAAAAATCCAACTTGCCAATATCTCCACGACAAAATCCCCACGGAAAAAATCCCCAAAGAAAAAAATACTTTTTGCCAAAATCTTGAAATCTCCAAATCTCCAATATTCAAGTACGTCTACTTACACTGTTCCTCTCACGACATGTTTTGTTTTATATTCATTCTTTATTTGTTTAAACACTAAACAAAATTCTTTTTAATTGATTTTTTTATTTATTTTGAATAAAATGAATTACATTTAAAATGAATTAAACATTGATTTCTTAAACAACCTTAACTGAATACAATAATATCTCCAAAACAAATATGTTCAAGTAGTGAATCATGCGATTAAATCGCGCGATTTAATCGCATGATTCACTACTTGAACATATTTGTTTTGGAGATTTTGGCATGGAGATTTTGTCCATGGGGATTCTCTCTTTGGAGATTTCGCTGCTGGAGATTTCAGTTTGGGGATTTTGGGTTTGGGGATTTTCGTTTGGGGATTTTGGCTTGGGGAAAACGTCACCAACCCCAAAAATTAAGTCACAAGAGCTTGTGTTTAGTGACCCAACAGAAAACAAGTGTAGAATCGGGTTGTATGAATAAAAGTCAACAATGAGTGAGTTGTCTTGTCAAAGATAATTCGACATGATTAAAACGGATTAAAATATACGAAAATAAAAATTAACTAATGCAAATGTTTCAAAGAATTACTGAAACTTAAACTTCAACATTGATGTTTGTGCATTTACCACACCAATATCTGTCTGCAGATCGCAGATGACATTTCAAACAACAAGACTCTCAAAATTAAATATTAATTAATAACAATTTTGCAGTCAAAATCCAGTGCTTTGGTTTTATTTTTCTTCAATTACCAAACTTTGGACAGGGTGTTCCGGAGGTAAGAATTGTTCAACTGTGTTTAATAACTGTGACTGCTTTTTGGCAGTAGGAACTCAAAGAATTTGCAATCATTTGGTGACCAGAATGCAAAAAAAGCAGAATTTTGAAAATGAGAATTTTCGATTAAAAAGAAGAATTTTAAAAAGCAGAATTTTGAAACCAGAATTATGACCCACTCCCGATTATATTCTTTATTCTAACTACAATTTTAAGTGCACCCTGTTCCAACATCAAGATTTAATTTAATTTTTCTATTTTTTGTTTTCGTTTTTTTTTTGAGTTGAAACGTTGTCCTGTGAACCAACCACGAGAACCACAAACTGAAAGGAAAAATAAAAGTCAGTTCCACTAACTTTTTCGTAGCATGTAGCATCGCACTAATGGTTTTGGTATATGCAAAGTTTTTTTTCACAAACTAAAATCCATGCTTTTTACTCATCGTTAAGGGGTTGAAGGTTAGTTTTATTGAGTCCCCCAGTCAATCTCTTCTCTATTTTATAACGTTCAGTACAGTGTACAGAAACAGACACAGAGACATTAAATTATTATAAAATATTGTGAGAGGGTGTACGACATAAAGGATATAGAAAATTATGAAGCAAACATGCAAACAATTTTAGACTTTTCTGGTTCACAACTTTCAGCAAATCGGTGTGTTTCTTTAGGAGTGTGATTTAAAACCCCAAATGGAATGAAATAATTCAAGTAGAAACAGGTGTGGATTAGGACAGTAGTAGTGAGTTAATCTGGGTTCGAAGGGTAGACACAGTACATTCAGGAGGACACAAGCGTCCATAGCAACCTCTGTCTATCTCCACCTCCCCGCGGTGAATATCGGGTGCCTAGTATCTCAACCAAAGATTGGGTTCCAACCTCAGTGGGAAGTTGTTGGCGGCAGCAAAGAGAGAGATAGAGAGAGAGCGAGGGGGGTAGTGGGTATGCGTCTTTTAAGGCATGTCTCCTTTTTAACAGGCGGCATCGAAAGAATTACCCAGATTAAATCAACCAACGGTGGCGTCTACAGTCAGGATGAACTACTTAGTGAACATCTTATAGGGCTACGGCTACTACATACTAGCAGCCCAGGCCTATAAGGAGCGGTATGGCTGGGCCCCTGTCTTTGGAGTTAGACTAAGGACCTGGCCTTCCAGGACGGGGGTCGTGCGCCCGACCACATAAAGCAGAGATTCACGCAAAGGACAACGAATTTCGGTTTTGCACTTGGAACGCTAGGACCCTTAACCGACCACATGCAGCCGAACGATTAGCGGAGGCCCTTGACTTATAGCAGATATAACCGCCATCCAAAAAATGCGATGGGATGGTCTGGGCCTACGTTAAATGAACAACTGTGATATCTACTATAGCGACTGCTACCTGGAACAAAATCAGCTATGACATTAAAATTGTCCTTGGAGATTTTAATGCTAAGCTGGGTAGAAAAGAAATCTTTTGTGGAATAATCGGACGACATAGCCTACACGACACATCCTAGTAGGCTAATCAACTTCGCTGTGGGGCGAGACGTAATAGTAGCTAGTATGCGATTCTCACATCTCGGCATCCAAAATGGGACATGGAAATATCCTGATCAATCAATCATCAACCAGATTGATCACTTTGCGATCGACGCACTTCTCTAGCATGCAAGATGTCCGCACATTCCGAGGTGCCAACACCGACTCGGACCACTACCTTGTTTTAGCCGAATGCGGATATCCCGATCAAGGCCAGCACGGGAAAATGCTAAGAGAAAATTCAACGTAAAACTTCTCAGAAAGAAAAAAAGGGAGCATGAGAAGCGCGAGATCAAGGAGATAGAGGGATGTGATAACAGAAAGGAGGTTCGAAAGTCTTACAAAAAGGTAAAGAAAATCGCAAGGGGTTTTACATCCCGAACTGAACGTCATAGTAGTGGAACCACAGCTATCTCTGCAGCACTTTGGATCTGATTCCCTATTTTTCAAAATCAACACAATTAAAATCGCAAGAACAATAGTTAATGTAGCATTTTGTTGATGTGTCCTTGTACAAGAATACCTATAGGAACAACGAGTTGAACCTACCTTACTGCCCTCTCTATCAACCATCCTTCACCTAAACTAATGTATTGTATTGTATATAGGTTCTTATGGATATAAGAATCATCTATCGTCAGCTAAGCCAGCCCGAGACTATGAAAATTCTCAATTTAGGAAGCCGATGATGCTTTCTTATAGTTTCAGCTGAGCCATAAAAATAAGAACCTTCATTGTTATAACTCCATCTATTTGCCCTACTTGATATTCTTTCTATACCTCAAAGTAAACACTTTGAAAATGTGCTGAGTAAAGAGTAAAGAGCATATTTAAATTTTGTAAAAGAATTTTTTTCCTCTTGAGACATTGACATAGTAACTTAGAAGAAGAAACGGTCATAGAAAAATCAATGCAGCAGGGAGACAAATGGACACAATTTTCTGGTTGGTTTTCTTTTTTTTTTTTGCGAGGAGGGTAAGGGGAGAGATGGTAAGAAAAGATGTCTCCATTCGGGTATGAAGCGAATATATACATTGAATCGGTAAGAATAGATCGATGAAAAAGACTGACTGAGAGCGGGTTGTTCTGTTCATCCTATATGACGAAATGACATCTTCTGCGTTTTATTATTTTTTTTTTTTTGAGATGATAAAAGGTCCTTTTAGCTTTGTAAAAAACATATTGAGTACATCCAATCCATTTCGCTTTGAATAACAAAAAAAAAAAATACAGAAAAGTAGACGGGGAAGAAGAAAAATACAAAAACGAGTACTGGCATTCATGTAAATATTGAAATATCAGGTAAATTAAACATGAAGAGCTTTGCGAGGACTTTCTTTCGGGTTTTTTTTTCAAAACAGTCAATTTGGATTTGCAGACGATGACAAAAATGTCTGAAGTTGTTTTTTTTTTCATTTTTTCTCAAGAGATATCTTATCTCACCTAAGACTTCAGATTTCTACCCGAAAATTTTGTCTAAGGAATGTTTTTTGATGTTGTTGTGATGAAGGAGAAAGTCACGGTTTTTGTTTGTTTCCCAAAGTCAAAATCAATATGTAATCCTCGGAAGAATGCCCAGGATGGAGTCAACGGTGGCGTCTACAGTTCCAGTTAGGTTGAACTACTCAGTGAACACCTTATACGGGCTACTTCGACATATTTGGAGCTCAGGTCGATAAGGAGCGTTTTATCCGGCTCTTTGCCCTTGGAGTTAAAATAAGGACCTGACTCTCCAGGTTGGGAGTCGTGTTTTGGGGTGACTTCCCAATAACATGGATACAGAAAATCAACAACAAGCCTCAGATACGGAAGTATTTACTGATGACGAACCATGCTAACGAAATAAGGACAACGAGATTCGGATCTGTACGTGGAATGTTAGGTCCCTTAACAGACCACGTGCAGCCAAACAACTAGTAGACCGTTATAAAGCGGATATAACCGCCATCCAGGAAAGACGGGCAAAATTATAATGAAAAACTGCGATATCTACTACAGCGACTGCTACAAATAACAACAACAGCGTCTGTTTGGATGTGGCTTTGTCTTAGGCAGCATGTCCTAAGCTTCAGAGCTGTCAACGAGCGTCTCACGACAATCCGCATAAAGTCTAAATTCTGCAACAAAAGCCTACGCCCCCACAGAAGAGAAAGATGACGACACCAAAGACAAGTTCTATGAGCAATGCCTTAGCTTCGACGTTAAAATCGTCTTAGGAGATTTTAACGCCAAACTAGGAAGAGAGGACATCTTTGGTGAAACAGTCGGAAAACACAGCCTGCACGAAAAAACCTCCGATAACGGATTCAGGCTTATCGATTTTGCGCGGGGAGAAACATAGTAGTAGCAAGTACACGTTTCTCACATTTCAACAAACAACGATCGACGCAAGACACTCTTCAAGCATTATTGATGTCCGAACCTTCCGAGGGGCCAACATCGACTCGGACCACTACCTCGACCATACATATGGTACATAGGTATTAACAAGTTCCCTTGAAAGAATTTAAAGATTGAATAACATATTATCTTCCTTCTGCCATAGAAACTCCCTATCCCTAGTCCTAGCAAATATATTCAAATTAAGACAAATCCTCTCAACCTTGAACTTTCCGACGAAGTAATAAGCAAATATTTCCTTACTCCATTGTGGTCTTAAATTTTAATTAGGAGTAAATCTTTGCTTGTGTCTTCCCCAAAAAAACCCAATAACAACCATAACGGATGTGGTATTTGAAACCCGAGGGCTTAACATGATGGGCATGAAAAACAACAAAATACGAAAAAAACGTCTTTCAAATCCTCCCGCCTTATTTTTTTCTCTCCATCACGCATCGGCACTCAATTCGCTAGAAAGATATATCAAAGCAAACGCAAAAAGTTTATCCTTTTAAAATGAGCAAAAATCACAATTTTATAGCAGCAGCAGCAGCAGAAGCAGAAGCAGCCAGATTGAAGTGAGGTGGGATGGAAAAATGTCGGATTGAGCATGGAGGAAAAGTTAAACAGAAACAAATTGTTGTTTGGAAAATTATGTAAAATATGGTTGTCCTATAGGTATTTCATTTTTCAACCATAAAACGTAATAACTTTCCCGGAGGGAGATGGATTTTTTTTCCGATTTTTGTTGGAAGTGTGTAATGTTTCTTTTAGAAAAAAATAACAATTCCATCGCTATACCTAAAATACCTTGCCGTTAAGTTAACATTCAATTAAACCTTTGGTGCCCCAGGATTTTAAAGAGCGCATTGGCATTTTTCTCGATTGTACATTGACCTATCCTTAGTTTCATTAAACTCAGAAGTGCTTTTGTAGTTGTTGAATCCTGCTACAAGCCTAAAATAATCACACGAGACATAAGGGCCCAAAGTTTCTTTTAAGGGGTTTAAAGGAGTCTCTCTAAATTCTCACTTTCTTTTTTATGGTGGCGCTACAGCCCAGTTCGGACCAGAGCCTCATCCAACAAACGTCTCCAGGCAGCTCGGTCCCTAGCTAGCTGTCTCCAGGTTCGCACGTCAAGTTGGTTCAGGTCCTCTTCCACCTTGGTGCTCCACCTGAGTCGCGGTGTTCCTCTTCCGCGACGTCTTTTCGGGTTGGATTCGAAGACTCTACGAGCCGGAGCATTATTTTCCATTCGCTCTACATGACTCAACTATCTAAGTCGTTGGACATTAACATTTCTGGCTAGGTCAGTGTCGCTGAACAGCTCGTACAGTTCTTGATTGAATCTTCATCTCCATTCTCTATTTATGCAGACAGGACCAAAAATCACTCGAAGAATTTTCCCCTCGAAGCAGCCCGAAGCGTTTTCATCGGATGTTGTCATGGTCCATGTCTCTGCACCATACATTAGGACCAGGATGATGAGGATTTTGTACAGTGATACTTTAGTTTCTCGGGGAGGGCTTTACTACTCAATTGGCTTCTAAGTCCAATGAAGCAGCGATTGACAAGAGTGATTCTTCGTTTGATTTCAGCGCTGGTGTTGTTGTCTGAGTTTATATTGGATCCTAGGTAGACGAAGTCCTTAACTACCTCGAAGTTAAACATGTCTATGCTGACGTTGGCTCGAAGACGGCGATGGTGGTTGTCCTTTCTTGTTGACAACATTAACTTGGTCTTGTAATTTTTAACCGCTAGACCCATCTTCCTGGCCTTCGTCTCAAGGCTGACATCTGGTCGGACTTTTGAAGGATTGTGCTTCTGGTGCTGATGTTGGAGTTTTGCACAATCTTTTCAAAAATGATGTTGAAGAAATAGCATGACAGCGCATCGCCTTGTTTAAAACCTTTTTTGACATCATATGCGTCGGTTAGGTTTTTTCCGACCATGATGGAACATGGCCTTATAGCATTAAAAAAATCAAATTCTGCAAAGATTGACACCAAGCCTCTTCAATTTGCCTCGCATTTTCAGTGTTTATGCTCAAGTGTACACATTAATGTGGATTCAGATTATTTCACTGTTTATTGGTTAATTCAAAATTTTTGGAATTAACAATTTTAAGGATGACCGACCAAGATAAACTAAGCAACGACCAGCCAGCTTAATGGTTCGAACTAAAATGAATATAATAATTGAAGGGGACGCGATCACTCTCCCGTTAAATCGTAAGATGTCTGTATACTTCGTTGTACAGTTCGTTTCTGTTTTCAGGTGCCTGTGTCTATAGGTTTTTGTTTCGTTTTTTCAGACGTCCCGGGTTGGTCGTACGTTGTCGTCGACTACTCATCAATATTTTGTGTCTGTAGGTATTCTTGGTCTAGTAATCAGACTCTCAAGAAAAACTAATTTGGAAGCGATCCCAAGGTTAAGCAAATCTTTTTTCGCTGCACACCCACCGCCGATTCACATATTTTTTGCAATCCCAGATTTTTCCAAACTGCCAAAAATAGTCCTTAAAAATAAATTCAGAATTGATCTAACAGACGTTAAATAAATTGTGTTTCGCCGAATAAATTTATTTTACTCTACGATTTTCTCAACTATGTTCAAGATGCCACGACCCACGTTATCCAAAAATGAATATCAAAGTCTATTTTAAGGATCACAAGGGAAACAAACTTCCTCCCCTGTTGACAGACATGACACATACATAGATATAAAAATCCTTTTGACTCAAAAGATTCTATTCTCTACTCTTATCCTTGAGAAAATGTTGTCTTATTTCTTATTCTCAAAGCAGTAGTAGTGTTTTGTAAGATGCTATGCTCTGGCTGCAATCTCAATCTAGAAATATTGTTATCCTCGTTCTTTTGTAGTGACTGCGGAACAAAGAACAAGTGGAATAAATCAATTTGTGATCTAAATGTGAAATAAAATGAATTTTTCTTCCATTCATTGTGCAGTTTAAAGAGTTTTGCAATTGCTTCAAAGAATATGCTCAATTTTAAAGACGAAAATGCCAAGAAGTGTCAATTCAACACTCAAATTCTTTGAGGGCCATTACACAAAAATCAACAGCAATTTTACAACGGCATTAATTTTCCTGTGTCATTATAGAATTTCGATTTGAAATTCTTAATTTATTATTTATCTTCATTTGGTCACATCTTGTCCTGGGGCAACGAAAAAGGATTAAAAACAACAACCAAGCCAACAGAGAAGAAAATAATAATCCTTTGAGTACAAACAAAACACAATTTGAGTATGCGATTTACATAATTTAAGTCCTGTCGTCTTGACTCGACGTAGTCGGACCTCGAACTTCAATAATTTAAAGGATCAAAAATAGGCACTCATTGGGAATGCATAATAAGTTGAATGTCACAGACAGACAGTTGATGCTATTGACCTTGATTTCGAATTTAATTATTATTGCTATTACTCTCATCGCCTGGTTCGGAGAAAACGTCAAATTAAAAGAACGTTTTTCGTCTGGAATCTTACATTAATGTCCTTTCTTTGATGAAAGGAGCTATTCCACTACACAATGCCTACCTACTTTTGTCATTGTCTGACGAAGACACCCTTTATCGCGAAGTTAACTTCGATGGTATCAAATTTCAATTCAAAAGGACGAGACACAAAATATAAAAATGTATTGTCCCACTCAAAAACAGCTTTCGAAATGACACAACATGACATCCGTTGTCCTTCTGTATAGATGAAGCAATATAAATGATAATTCATTGAACCAAGCATGTGTGTGGGAAATCGAAGCAAAATAAATTATGGCGAATCAAAAGTAGGAAATTAATTTCCGGTTGGATTTTTACGTCACTAATCCCAAGCCAAATGTCACAACAATAACAACTCCACATAAACACGATGAGTTCATAATTCCACGCAGTTTCCAACATTTCAAGGAGATTTAAAGCAGTAGCCAGCCCTAAGCCACATTCACATATCAACCCACACATACAAATCAATAAATTTGATCATTTTTCGAAGAAGCTGAACTAAATTAAGCCCAGCAGCAAGCCCATTCATTGGCAGGACTTGCTTAGTTTGATTGCGTTTACCGAGAGAATAGCTCAAGTTCTCTGTTTATCGTCTCAAATGCAATCGCATGCTATGACCTTCAACAAACATGATGTAAGCAAATAACAATTAGAACCCTACTAGCAGCTACGGCCGGCATTGAAAGCAGATATTATATAGGAATATCCTTCATCACTGCAATGAGCGTAGGAAGAAGAATGCTAAGAATTTGCAAACCACTTGTCACCTTTCGGCCCATCTCCCTTTTCACATCCCCTCATCTAATGGCCATTTGAATGGGAGGGTGATATGGCATTGGCAATGGCATTCAGGCGAAATCCTTTTGCATCTCATGAGGGCTTTCAATTTAATTAATCCAGACTATTGGCAAAGCTGTTTTAGAAGTTTTCGTGGTGAAGGTGAATGGAGTGTAGAGAGTTGTTGTCGGTATGCAGTTTAATTAAGTAGAAAAGCCACTTACACAATGGCACTTTTCATGACGTTATCATTGGCACCAAACTGTTGCAAATGTAATTCGATGTTGTTGTCCTGGCAACTGCTGGGATTATGTGGGTTTCTCTTGTACTTACAGAGTAGATACGGACATGATGGAAGCTGGAAGGTGGAGTGTTGGACGCTATGGCGAAAGCAGTGTGCAGCAGGACTTGGGCATTTCGACATGCTGCATAATTTCATTGAGCAGGCAAAGAGTCATCGTAACACCATCAATTATTGTTTACAATAACTTTAACCTTGTGCGTGTGACAATGACGACAACGAAGAAGAACTTTTGCAAAAAGAAAGTTAAAGGAGGAGAGGTAAATCACAACTAGGAATTGAGGTCACCAGAAGTGACCTCAGGGGTTTAAAATGGTTTAAATAGTGTAGGCAGCTAGACGGAACCCTGAGGCACACCAGAAAAGAAAAGTTTCTGGTAACAGAAAAGCTCGACAACTTGAAAAAAATTAAAGAAAAAGTACATTTTGAGGCATGAAGGTTGTTTTTGTTCTCTTTGGCAACTATTTTACCTGAGCAATGAACTCATCGCATACTACCAGGTTGCAAAGAGAGAGAGAGGGGGGGGGAGAGGGTAGCGTCCACTAAGGGATGCTTTCTTGTCAACAGGCGGCAGCGGAAGAACTCCCCAGATGCCAGACGCCAAGGGTGGCGTCTACAGTTCCAGTCAGGATGAACTACTTTGTGAACCTTATAGGGCTACTACGACATATTCGCAGCCCAGGCCTATGCTATGGCGACTGCTAACGGGAAAAAAATCAGCG
Source organism: Sphaerophoria taeniata (assembly GCA_943590905.1). Lineage (NCBI taxonomy): Eukaryota > Metazoa > Arthropoda > Insecta > Diptera > Syrphidae > Sphaerophoria > Sphaerophoria taeniata. The sequence goes on from OX016541.1 coordinate 153,007,058, forward strand.
TCTATTTGAATGTGCATTCCTAGTTGGAACTCGACGCAGGAGGATGGTCTTCAGTTTCAATAACTCAGTGATTGAGCGCAACACGCCAATCCGCATTAAGGCTAAATTCACCAACGTCAGATCATCTGCACTCACATCACACGGAGGAAACGGATGAAGACACCAAAGACAAATTCTACGAGCTCCTCGATAAGACCTACGAGCATGCCCTAGCTATAACATTAAAATTGTCAGAGAAGAAATCTTTGGTTGTATAATCGGACGACATAGCCTACATGACTTCGATAACGGATTTAGGCTAATCGACTTCGCTGCGGGACGAGACGTAATGGTAGCAAGTATGAGATTCACACTTCTCGATATCCACAAGAGGACATGGAAATCTCCTGATCAATTAACCGTCAACCAAATTGATCACATTGCGATCGTCACACGACACTTCTCTAGAATGCAAGATGTCCGCCTCCGCACATTCCGAGGTGGTACCAACATCGACTTGGACCACTTATTTGTTGTAGTACGAATGCGGATATCCCGATCAAGGCCAACACGTGAAAATGCTAAGAGAAAAGTCAACAACAAACGGCTACAATCGCAAAAGATTGCTAGATCCTTTTTTCATCGTGTTTCCCAAAACCTCCTTAGAAGTCCTTTGCTGCCAGAACAAAATGTAGAGAACCAGTGGCAACACGAACACTGCCAAGCAGCCATCAGAGATGCCGCCTCTGCAGTGCTAGGGTTTACACGACCACCACAACGAAACCCCTGGTTTGATGATGAGTGCCAGAGAGCACAGCTTAGCAAGAGGCATACAAAGCGGCCTCACCATCATCATCCCGGTCCTAATGTATGGTGCAGAGACAGAGACCGTGACAATATCCGATGAAAAAGCTTTGGGCTGCTTCGAGGAAAAAATTCTTCGAGTGATTTTTGGTCCAGTCTGCATAATTGGAGAATGGAGACGAAGATTCAATCAAGAACTGTACGAGCTGTTCAGCGACACTGACCAAGCCAGAAAAGTAAAGGTCCAACAACTTAGATGATTGGGTCATGTAGAGCGAATGGAAAACAATACTCCGGCCCGTCGATTCTTCGAATCCAACCCGGAAGGACGTCGCAGGACGCCGTGACTCAGCAGGAGCACACAGGTGGTAGAGGACCTGAACCATTTGGCGTACGAAACTGGAGACAGCTAGCTAGGGACCGAGCTGAATGGCGGAGACTGTTGGTTGAGGACCAAGTCCACAACAGACTGAAGCGCCAATATAAGTAAGTAAGTGAAGAGGTCTAGTTCAGTTCCTTTAGAAATGTACATAAATGCAAAATCAAAAAGTTGTTAAAAGCCCTTAACATTTTATCACAAAGCAATGCGATTCGCAGACAGAACGTCGTATTATGCTTTCCATCTGTGAAATTTGATTAAAACTAAAATTCGATTAAGTTCTGCGCAAAACAACTTTGTCCTTTTCATCTGACAAAACCTTCACCAAAAACTGACGGGCACGACGACAACGATGACAATTTTTCAACAGAGATGTGAAAATACATCATTGTATCTATAGACAGCCCACAGAGTGCATTTCGATGATAAGTTTTGCAGCTGCTTTCGAAATTCTAAACATGTCAAATACTCCACTTTCCAAATTGCAATTTTCGAGAAGTGACAATCTCCCAATGTTTGTTCATTCTTGCATCGTTTTTTTCTCCACCCTGCATAAATGCTAAGAGTGTTTATATTTCAAAATATTAAATTTCAAAACATCTCTATTTCTGTGTTCCTTTCTGCCACCCCTGATCATCCCATTTAGACGTTAGCTTGCTGTTTCTATGAAAAGAGAGATTTTAAGTAGTTTAAAGTCTGTGAAGGTATTTTGACAGAATAGTGGCTTGCTATCCTCCGACCGGCAAAAAAAAGTATAATACCAAAAGCAAGAGATGGGACCAACAAGGTTGAATGTAAAGCAAACTGCGGTTTGGTTAAAAATTAATAATTCTCCTCTCGAGAGGGAAACTAAAGCGGTTGAGTCGTGCTTTCCGGGCACATAGTTCCCAAATTAATGGAGATTTGATCCGTAGGTACCTATAGTTTGAAATTCTAATTATTTAAGGAAAATTGGTAAAAGGGAAAGTTGGCATACGTAATCCTTATTAATTTGAAATGTGATACTATGAAGTTTGATGCATTTTACCTAACCCTAATCTTGTTATCCTTGTATGCATGCCCTTAAGGTAAGATTTATAGTAGGAGATTGTTTTAAATAAATTGAGTTTGGGTGATGAATCCTTGAGGGATGATAGTAAGACAAGACTTTGTCTTAACATTAAATTAATGAGTAAGAAAATTTTATTGAGTAGAGCTTTTGAGTAGGGGTGATTTAGATATAAGTCTTGGCTGCAAGTCCTTGATGATGCTACACAACGACCCAACACAATAATGAACTCTCATTTCATTTAGTTATGAGTATGACATTCCTCCTCATCCACCCCATCGCCGCCTCTTGGCATACAAAGTGGTTAACAAATGAATCGTTATAATGTGTCATGTCATGAAACCCCAAAGTACACAATACCTCTTTACCCTTTCTGAATTTGCTTTTGTTGTTTGTCCTGTCGACCAGCCGACATGGACTTTGTTTGGCCTCTGGCCCCAGCAAGTGACCAAGTGTATAGGCCAAATTTTTATAAACAAAATAATACTATCACAAACGTCTGTCGGACGGTCCTTCGTCGTCCTTGTCGCCATAGTTTGGTGTTTGTCGTCGTGTTGTCATGTTGTGCTTGTGGTTTTGGTCATTTTCAGGCCTTCAGAACCGAAAATGGGTTTCCCATTGTTTGACAAAGGAGATTTTGCTTGTTTATTTGGCATTCTTTATGATTATAATAATATTATTATTATTATGAATCTATGGTTTTAAGTGAGTTGTGGTTGTCCAATTTTTTTTTTTTTTTATCTTGGTAGAGTTTTATGTTTTAATAATGCATGGTCGCTAGATACACTGCTTTCAGGGGTTAAACTAATAAAGTGGAAATATTGACTTGAATCGTTTAAATATTCAGCCGGAAATTAATGGTGAAAACCTCTTAGAATAGTTAGAAAAGGCTCATGGAAAATGGTTTTGGAATATGAATTAATAGATTAACACTAAAGTTCGATTTATAATTCATTCATAAGTCATAAGTTGTGAGGTACTTTTGTTCTTAACCTGAGGTAAGCTCACCGGCCTTTCCGGGGTTGGAATGAAAGAGTACCAGTAACTTAAATATAAAGTCAAGTGTATTATGTTTGTATGTTTGTTAGATATGCCGCATTGGATGGTCTCGTCCTCGGTTGATCTTTGGTCCTAGAATGGATGGAAAAGTGGGACTGCCGGTAACCAATGGGACGTTAAATCACGGACAAAGCCGGTAAATCGCGGACGGATCCGGTAGATCGCAGACGAATCTGGTAAATCTCGGACGAATCCGTTAAATCACGGACGAATCCGGTAATTCGCAGACGAATCTGGTAAATCACGGACATGTCCGGTAAATTGCAGACGAATCCAGTTAATCGCGCACGAATGCGTTAAATCACGGTTGAATCCGGTAAATCGCAGACGAATCTGGTAAATCACAGACGAATCTAGTAAATCACGGACGAATGCGGTAAATCCATAGAATGAATTCTGGTTACAGATTTAGTATGTGTGACAAGACCCCTTACCATTGTTGGTGTGAAGTCTATATCCGGATAGTCTGGTTTTATACTTACCACTGCGTGGGGCACGTCTTCTCACTTCGAGGTCTTGATTTTGACTGAACTTACTGGACGGGTAGCAGGCTAGCAGGCTATTTATAGGCAGACTGCCAGTGACGCTAACTTGCCGGCGGTTGATTGACGACTGCTTGGTCGGTGTTACTGTTGACTTCTCGGTGATCGATGTGATGTTTACTGGACGGTGGTCTATCGGCAACTGATGTTAACCCGCCTGAAGTTGGTCAGCAACTGATGATTATTGCTAATTTGGGGGTCCATTTATACCCCGAACGGGAGCCATATGCAATTGAGTGGAAAACCCCTCTCTCGAGCAACTAAATAAAACTGTACAACACCATCATCATCCCAGTCCTGCTGTATGTGCGTTAGGCTGTTTCGTGATTAAAGTTCTTCGGGTCGTCTTTGGCCCCGTGTGCATTAATGGGGAATGGCAAAGAAGATACAACAGCGAACCTTACGGGTTTTACAACGACATGAACCTAGACAAAAGGGTCAAATCCGAGAGACGTAGAAGAGGACCTCAATCAACTTGGAGTGCAAAACTGGAGACAGCTAGCTAGAGACCGAGCTGGCTGGAGGAAACTGTTGTTTGAGGCCCAAGTCCACAACAGACTGTAGCGCTACTTTAAGTAAGAAAGTAAGTAAATTTATACTAGCCAAAGATAAAAACCGGACAGCTCATCAATCATCATTGATCTATAATTTAACGCCGATTCCGAACGGAACAGTTGAGAAGCTTTTTTTTCATGACAGATTGATACTCTTGGAAGAGTTGTCAGTTCATCGCAAGAGGCAGTACCCGTGAAAGATGATGAAAAAACGAGGTGAGAAAGTCTTCATTCCCTTATTTACCTACAATTGTGTTTTATATCATTATTTTGTTCAACATTTCCTATAAAAATGGCATTTGGTTTCAAACGTCTAACAATTTTCACTCTTTGGTTCGGCAAGTTCATTGGTTTTAAATTTAGACACCTTTTCCACCCAAGATGACAAAAGACGCAGTGAATTCATTCATGTCCGAAATGCAAAAATACAAATACTTGTTTGTCCCAGGTTTCATTTTGTCCGAACACTTGCCTTTGAACGACACTCAAGGAAGAATTCTAAAAATGGTTGATAACGTGTGCCTTCTATCAACTTCTACTGTCTGTGCTTATAGTACAATACGTGCGTCGCCTTAAGGACTATTAGAGCTAGTTGTATTACTCCCTTATGTTTTATTTCGGACAAAAAAGTACAGCGATGCATTCCAAAGCCATACTACGTGAATGTGAACGTCTTTTTCAGTCTGTTTTTTTTGCGAACTATTAAAGTATACACGATTTTTAGACCAGTGTTTACAAACAACATCTTTTGGACTTCTTTTTTTGTTGTTGTTAAATTCATGTCCTATCAATCGATTTGATCATAAATGTAAATGGTCAAGGTTTGCACACGCACAACCCCTTGAGTTCTGGCAAATTATAAGAAAAAAATAGGGCAGTGTTTCCAAATTCCCTGCCAGTTTTTGGCGGCCCGTTTCTTAAGCATACCTCGGTCATAGTATGTCTATTATGTCGTGTCAAAATATTAAGGAAATATATAAAAAGAAAACTCTTGGTTTGGCAAATAAATCATTTTATTTCTCAACACTGTTTACAATAAATTTTTCTGTTCATAGGTACATTACTTATTACATTTAATATAATAAATACAATTTATTTTGTTTGAATTCAAAATCTCATGAGTACTATTTTTCTTTACAAAAAATTACAAGAATTCATTACAATGGTGTTCACGATGGTTAAAATTTAAATAAAACTACCGACACGGTATATAGAGGATAGAAACAGAACAATTCTCTTAAACAACATTAGGTAAAAATCTAGATAGAGTTATTTTGAATTTGTACAGTCACATCATATTTAATCACAATTTTTCCATTAAAAATAAAATTAACATACCCACATATTTTTCTTAACAATAAAAAAAATATAAAAAATCATAATGATGTTTAAATTTAAACAAAAAAAACTCATGAGATGGTAACCATATTTGTTATTAGTTTTGAAATATTCTTAAGGTTTGTTTTTATTTCTCAAAATTATATTTTCTATACATTGATGATTATGTTTTCATTTTCTTAATTTATTAAAACATTGAAATATCGATTTTTATTTATTTATTTTTAACATTTACATCAAAATTTAGATTTTAATTTTGGTTTTCTTATAATTCAGTCGTATTGAGCTTTTCATCCCCCTTAAAGATTTTAAGTTTTAATTTTTTAAGAATTCTAATAAAATTTTCAAGTTTTTCTTAAAAAACAGAAAATGAAAGGACAAATATATTTTTTATTTTCTTTTTCAACATAAAAACATGTAAACATTTTCGTAATAGTTTTTGTTTGTTAGAATTAAGTTTTTGAAAAAAAGTGTTAAGTATTTTCTTTTAAAAATGTGGTTTGAATTTTTTTTAGAAGTCGACATTTTACGAAGACAGATTAGAATTAAGAATATTTTTTGTTTTATTTTTTTAGTTAAGAAAATTTATGTTTTGAGGTGCAAATCTAAGTACATATTTATTTTTCGGATTGTCTTTTGGAATTCCTATCTACAATGTTAACATTTATCTACTTAACTACGATAATTTAAAAACTATTAATAAAAAATATTTATTTTCTTTTTTTTTCATGCAAGTTTTAAATTTAGAATCTAAAAATTCATATTCAAACCTCTTTTTTTGGTTTGTTGATGTTGTTATTTTCTTGAGTTGCTGTTATTCTTTTTAATTTTCTTTTTTTATTGAAATAAAGTCACATTGATAAGAATGAATGTAGAAGGATTCAAGATCGATTGTCATTTTGTTTTTTTATATTTGAATTTTGAAATACAAATTCAAGAAAAGTGAAATAAGGAAATTTTATTTGGAGAAGGCAGGTTTGAAAAATACTACACTGAAGTTTTAAATTTATTTAAATTTGTATTTAAGTCGTAAACGCACATACACACAATTATTTGATGTTTTTTTTAAGAGACTGATTTTAAAATGGAACATACTTACCATAACTGTTTATTTTATTTTGTTTTAATTTATAAAAATTGACATTTTGTGTTTGTTTTTGCTTTGAAGTTTATTGTGAAACAATTTATTTTGGTCGATTGGGAATAATTGTGATGTTAGTGTTTAATTTTGATTTTCTTACGAATTGATTTTTGGTTTTCTAAATTGTTCCTAAGGAAACCTCTAGGTGGTAGGATATTCATTTTTTAACAAAAATTTTAAGTTTTAAACACATTTTGACAAAAAATTACCAGCGACCAGCGCAATACTTTTATCTCGCCTAGGTACCAGCCTAGGTTCTTTTATTTTCTTAGTAGTAGTGTAAGTATATAATTTAATATTTTTTTGACATCTATTCTTAATTGCTATAAAGTGATATTCATATATTTTTTTTTTAGATTATGGTCTAATAAGCTTTAAACGGCTATGGTAAATAAAAGTATTCAGGTAAAAGGTTACATAGTATTTGAGCTGATAGCATTTTGTATATTGCAAAGAAGTTTAATTTTTTCGATAAAAATGATTTTATACTGAAAATGAATCAATGATATGATTTTTTTGAAAGATTAAACGATAAAAAAATGAATCAGCTAATATGCCCAAGATTTGTTTATTTTTCAAAATAATGATATTGAATCAAAATGTTTCTATTTGAAATAGAAAAAATATATCAAACTGGAATTCTATTATATCTGATTTTGAAGTAAAACAAGTGCCTTATTCAGATCACATGCCGATTGTGGTTTCTTGCCAAGGTGGTTTAAATGGAAGTGAAGAAATAGCAGATTTTAAATTGCTACCGAAATTGAAATGGAGAGAAAGTTCGGCTTCAGTCTACAAAAGAAAATTGGATCTACTTTTGATGAGGAATGGAACTGATTGGAAAATATTGAAGATTGCATCAAGACAGCCAACCCAGGATCTAACAATCGTAAAAAAGGTGAAGTTTTTAAAAACCATGGTTCGATCAATCTTGCATGACAGCAAAGAATTTATCATACGCATGGCTAAACCGACTTAGGCAAACCGACGAAGACTCTGCAAAACAACTGTATATCGAACACAATCGTTGGTTTAAAGAACTTTGTAGAGAAAAGAAGAAGCTACATAAACTAAATGGCAAATCCTATGTAATAAATCGAGACTTAAACTGCAATACTTTACAGATATACTTGAGCCAGGATACAATGGGTCATCATATGATTCAGTATGCTCAACCAAGCTTTTATTGTGAAATTTTGGATCATCCAATTGTACAACTGGAGGTGTCTGCAGCAATACATGGGCTCAAAGATGGAAAAGCAGCTGGATGGGATGTACCCTCGGAGTTTAACCGATATGGTACAGAGAAACTCTTTGATTATTTAATTTAATTTATATTGAATACCTCAAGCATAGCGCAAAAATTAACGAATCTTTCATCTTTCCGATTCATAAAAAGGGTAACACGATATAACTAGAAAATTATGGAGGTATTTCCCTTTTAAATGTTTCCTATAAAATATTTACGTCTATTCTACAAAGTCGACTGAGGAAGTGGATAAATGGTAACAATCTTTTGAATGAGTTCCAAGATGGATTCAGACCAGGTTATTCTACTATATACCATATTTTTGTGCTAAGAAGTATAGCTGATAGGTTCTTGACCCAAAACAGAAAATTTTACGTCTTTTTTGTGGACTTTAGGGTAGTATTCGATACGATAGACCAAAATGCATTGATGTATAAAATGTTTACAATGGGAATGTCACACAGATTTGGACACTTAAGCAGCAGTATGGGATGGTGAACATTTATCGGAATGGTTTCAGACGAAAGGGGGTGTAAGAGAAGAATGCACGCTAAACCCTAGTTTATTCGCGCTTTTCGTAGAAGATTTTACCCGTTTGTTACCGGATGGAGTAGAGTACGCAGGAACACTTATTAGAGTAATATTATTTGCGGACGATATTGTAATGCTCGTATACTCTCCTAAAGCACGGCAGTTAATGATATATAGACTTAAAGAATATTGCACATTATGGAAACAAATAGTCAAACTAGAAAAGTCAAAAATTAATTAAAGAGGTGGAGGAACAGTAAGTCGAAGAGAACAATAGACTTATAACAACGAAAGAATTGAAGTTGCGAAGTAGTATAAATACTTGAGAGTGTACTTCACCATAAATCTCAAGATGGAAACACATCTCACCGAAAAATTATCAAAAGCAAAAACAGAAATTAACGTAGCATAGAAAGAGATCTTCAACAACAGACATTTCGCACATAGTGTGAAATACAGGGCTTTCGAATTGGTGGCTGAATCAACTTTGCTGTATGCAGCACAAGTATGGGGAGGGAAAAATATGACACCTTTGAGAAACTACTCCATTTATACATCAAACGCATATTTCGACTTTCTCCAAACGCGCTTTACTACATGGTTATGTTTAAAACTGGTAAGTGGTGAAAAGAACATCACTAGGGTTCTGCCAGAGTAGGCTGCCTGGAAACAACAATAAACAATACGCAAACAGGAAACAGGAACGAATTGAACAACGAAGTACTTAAACATCGTACGATTCAACGGGACGAACACAAGAGCCCATCATCTACTGAGAAAGTGATCGTGTCCGATCCAATTATTATTCATTCTAATTCTAACCATTGTGCTGGCTGGTCGTTGCTTAGTTTATTATCGTGGGCGTTTATCTTTAAAATTGTTATTTTCATAAATTGTGAATTCTTTAAAATCAATAAATAGTGAAGTAAACTGAATCCACACATGTATAGTTCTGGTCGATTTGGAGAGGGGTTTCGGAACCCTTTCGGTTGGTCTTTTCTTAAACTGACTTTATTAAGAATTTTATGGTTGGAGTAGTCTATTCGAGGTTCAGAGTTAACCCCCGATTTTTCAGCCTGTTCTTTGTCCGTTCTTTATTTTCATGACCGACGATTATTGCCGTTAATGTCTAAATATAAATTTAAATGTTTGCATAAGCCTCAAAAAAGTACCGAAATGTATGTGGATACTGTATTCAAATTTTATTTCTTAACATTTAATTCCTAATTTTGTTCAAGTCAGAATATTAATAATAAACATTACATTTTATAAACCACAAATCTTTAAGCCCATATATCAACTAATTCATTAAAATAAAAATATAACGTTTAAAATATAAACCATACAAGAAATAATAGAATTTAAAAAAAAGGTTTAAAACGCATTTAAAATAATAGAAACTAACTAAAACAACAGTGTCTTGTGATATGATTAAGTTTTGAAGTCAAAGTCCATAGAAATGCATTGTTTGTTTAGTATACATGGATATGTTTGAATTTTTCTTGAAATTTTGTGGAAATATTTATACTAATGTAAAATTGTTATTTTCTTATTATAAATCTTTTTTTTTTAATAACATTGAGAATATTTTTTTTTAATTCAAAAAAGTGTCGGCAAATTGTTTGTTTTTTTGAGTTTGATTAAAATTTTTGTTTTGATTTTTTCTTGACTAACTGTATTAGGTAATGTTGGAACCAGCATGTTAGTTTGAGTAAATTTTTATAATTTTTTAATATTTTGTTTAAGTTCGACCGGAAAACAGCTGGTACTGTAAAAATTTCAATAACAAAATTAATAAATTAATTTATAATCAAAAAAAATGTATTTTAGTTTTTTTTTTTTTAATCAAAAGGATATGGGGAGGGGGTATATTTAGATTGTAAACACTCACACAATAAAATACAAAAAGATTTGTTTGAAAGAGGTTTTTTTTTTTTTTGACATTTAACAGGGAATTTCGTCACAAGTTTGAGGATAAATATCCAATGCAGATCTCAGGGGAAAACACACAAAAGAAGAAATCAAAATAATATCACAAAGTTGTTTGAGGAAGTCAATGGTATTGGCACACGTTTTTCTATTGAGGAACTGTGTTTGGGTGTTTTTACCCATAGAGGTGAGTAAAAATCAATCTTGACTTTGGCACAAATGACAATATTGATCGGCGGAAGAACATAGAACATGGACAAAATTTTCAAAAATTAAAACAAAAATACCAATTAGAAACCCAAATTTGGTTCTTTTTCAACACCCAGGTCCTATGCTGTACGAGAATCAATTTGAAACCCATCAAGATATGTAATTTGATCTGTAACGAAGTTGATTTAGACATCTTCGTGGCGAGGTTTCCTGATAAAACATAAAAATTATATATAAATATTTTCATTTAAAAAAGTAACGTGACTTAAAAATCCTTTTTCCATGAATAAATTGAACAATTTACCTGGTAGTGTAAGTGATTATGACTTTTGTGTTGTAAATACGAATGTCGCTAAGAATGGAGATTTAAAACAGATTTAAAAAAAAATGTTAATAATTTATTTCATGAAACCGATTATTAAAAATTTGAAGGTGTATATATCAGGAATAATGTTGCTTTTATGGGGTAATGTTGCAGGACTCATACTTCGCTCATGCCGTTAAAATAGAGCTGTACTTATTTTTTCAGGGATTTTTCAACATTGCTGGATTGGTCAAAAAAAGAGTAAAAACTTAAATTCAGTAGCCTTCAATCATCTCAATTTCACATACTAGGCACCAGCCACAGAGTTCTCATACTCAAAAAGTACCAAGGTTTTCACCAAAAACACTTTACAATTATTATTGTGATACGTTAGCATTAAATAAATAAAAAATAAATAGAGTCGCACGACAGCTCTTGAAGAGCCAAGGCCTAAGTGGCTTACTCTCATCAACAATTCTCTGAGTGCATGTGAAGAATTGAGGGGACCTACAATTTAACGTCGATTTCGAACGGCAAAGTTGAGAAGCACTTTTTCATGACAGATTGATACTCTTGGAAGTTTTGTCAATTCTTCGCAAGAGGCAGTTACCCGTGAAAGATGAAATAAAAACTTTTATGGGCCCGAGTAGGACTTGAACCCACGACGTTCTGCTAAGCAGCCAACACACCTAACCACTAAGCTACGGGTAACTGCACGTTAGCATTTGATTGTAAAAATATTATTTGTAGCCAACAACACGGATTCATGCAGAAACCTTCTACGGTTGTTTTTGTGAACAAATGCTTAAACTTTTTGGAGTGTGAAGTAGATTGTGTCTAAACTGACTTTTCGAAAGCTTTCGACCAGTTATCCCTCACGATTATAACGTTTAAATTGAACGCATATGGGTTTCCCCCTTTTTTCATAAAATGGATATCCACATATCTTGAAGACAGGTACTATCTATTAAAATTCAGACATCATGTCTCTAAATCATTTATTGCTAGATCCGGCGTCCCTCAAGGCAGTTACTTAGGACCACTACTTTTTATATTGGTTATTAACGATGCCCTGTTATGTGTTCAGAACAGCGAAATTCACATCTTTGCAGATGATATGAAGTTGTTAAAAACATATCTTCAATGAATGATAGAATTCTTTTGCAAAATGACATAAGCAGGTTTTCACTGTGGTGTGAGAAAAATAGTTTAAAATTGAATTTCATAAAATGTCAAACAATAACTTTTTCTAAGAAGCGAATACCGACTTCTTATTACCATACAATCTCACAGCACATTTTGTCTCGTCCTGTCGATGTCAAAGATCTTGGTGTTTTAATCACATCTAGTTGAGACTTTTCTGAGCATATTAATAGCATTGTAAGTAAAGCCAATCCAATGTTAGGATTTATAAAGCGTTGGTCAAATGAATTCCGTGATCCGGATGTCACTCTTTCTCTATATAATTTTTTTGTTCGTCATCACCTTGAATAAGCTTCCCAGTTTGGACACCTTTTTATGATATTCATATTGAGAGGTAATTTGTCAACTCTTCAGATGGAATCACTGTCACAAAGAAGAACCAACATTGACATTGTATTTTTCCATCAAAAAAATGGGTAAAACTGGCGCTCCGGGTTTGTGAGGCCCTATTTCCTTTAACCATAGAGGAGGAGGCGACATGATTAAAGAACCTAGGCATCGGACAAACTATGGTATGCATGAGCCCTTGACACGTATGAGCAGACTTTCAAATTGCAATTCAAATTTATTTGAATTTAATTTTAGTAAAATTCATTTAAAATCTTTACTGCAAGCCAGTGTTCCATGCGTTTAAGTGTTTAATGTTGTGTTTTAGTATTTTTTAGTTCTTATGTTATTTTTATTTTTATATTTCGCTTGTGTAAGTAGCTAGTTGTTTGCTTAGTGTTTGCCTACTAGGTACTGTAGCAACTAACACTGCACTAAGCCGGTAGTATAACACAGATTCTGTGTTGGAAAACTATTGGTTGCTAGACAGAGTTTGCTATAAGCTCTCTTCGACCAATTCCGATAGTGTAAGAAAAATGTTTAGTTAGGCAATTTTTCTCGTACTTATTTACTCCAATTTGTCTTTTTCAAGTACAGTTGTCAAAATTATGAAAAGGATAAGTATCATAAATGTTTATGTATTTCAAATTTCGCAACTTTACTCTAGTTCATCTTTGAAGAATTCACTGACATCCCTGTCAAATGGTACTAGGAAGAGTTTCAAATTGCTTTTATACGAAACGAGAGACGTTAATATACCATAGAGTATTTCTAAACCTCTTCAAACTTTGTGATATTTAGAAAATAAAATTAAAAAAAGGTTACACTAAGGTTTCGACACAGGGAAGAGGAGAACATTAAAATATTCCGATAAGTAGTGTAGTATTATATAGTTTTGAAATCAAACAAAAAAACAAAAATGTAAAATAAAAATTGTCTCAAGAAGTGTTCGAGTAGGTTTATGTTGGTGTGAATTAAAATGACAATAAATTGAAAGCTATCAGGTGTAGTTTTGTCTTTGGAGGAAAATAGGGTACAGATTTATGAATGTATAAAGGTTGAATATAAAATGTCTCTAAACAATTAACTACAACTACTACTAAGTAAAAGACACAGGCTTCTTGGCGCACATTTCTTAAAAAAATTACTTAAATTTTTGTATTTTTTTTTATTTTTTTGTTATATCTATTTTATTCTATTTCCAGCTTTTTACAGAATTTAATTTACTTTACTATTTTCTTGCTTGCTGAGAAAACTATTTAAAATATTTTTTTTTGACGTTTAAAAATAAATTTAATTTTTATAATTTTGTTCTTATATAAGGCACTTTTTTGTAAGTAATTTTTGTGTCAAGCATAAATGTGTAAGGTATAAGTCGTTAAATTTTTTTTTAACGTTTTAACGTTTGTGAGTGAGTAGCAGATAAAACTGTTTGCATTCTGGATTGAAAAAGAAGCCAACATCTTATGCAAATAATAAGAAATAAAAAATTAAAATCATTCATTGTTTTCAGATTTGATTAGTTTTTTTTTTTTTTCGTTCAACATCTATGATGCTTGCTTGAGGCTTATGAGAAAAAACATATAATCTTTCGATAGTTAAAAAAAAAAAAACATAACAAAAAATAATGAGAGCAGACCAAAATGCATAGTATATGTGGGAAAAATTATGAACAAGCAAATGCTATTTAATAATTTCCAATTTGATGTTATAATAAGTTGTTTTTTTGTTTGTCGTTTTATAAATTCATCTACAAAAAATATATATTAATACTTAAGCCTTAAAGTGTCAGTCATTCAATTCCATATAGCCATAATAAAAAGTCGCTTTATTTATCATTACTATTTTTTTTGTTAAATAATTTTAATACGATAGATTTTGTGTATTTAGCAGGAAGAAAATTAATTAACTCTGGAACATTTTGTTGTTTGATTTTGTTTTGGTTTTTTGTCACTTGAAAAATTTTGTATGGTGGTGAATTAAAAAACAGGATATTGGCAGATGGTGGAGATTAAGATGAATTATTGCATAATATTTGTTTTAATGAACTACAAAAATTAAACAAGCACTGTCGATAAATTCATAGCAGAAAAATTAAATGTAATAAGCTTTGAGATAGAATTGTTGGAGAGTTTAAAAATGTGTGAAGTATTTATAAAAATATTTCCAAAGTGAGAAAAACCAATATAAAGTAAATTTAATGAAGATTTAATTTACCCCCGATCCTCCTTATCATTGTACAATAAATTTCTGTCATACTTTAATAAGAAATAAACCTTTAACTAGCTTAAATGTTTAAACATTCAAACAAAACACCCAAATAATTAAACACATTTTATTTAGCATAAAATAACATTTTCATTTTCATAAAGTGATTAATTTTATTGTTCGGCACTGGAGGCTTTTCTGGCTTAAACAAGCTAATTCCGGTTTTCTTCGGTTTGATTGGCTCTAAATAACCGGAAACTTACTTTTTTTTCTCTGATAAGCTCTTTTCATACGGTTCTCTTCGGAGCTCTTTCTTTAACTGAATTAGTTTGACACGAGAACTTTACAGATGTGATACTATGGTCTGGTTTGCCTAGAGGCATTAATCTATTGTTTTTGATAGTGTATTTATCAGGGTCAGAGGTAAGGAACAAGTAAAGGGTATTTTCCGCTTGGCCATTAATGTCCGATATTCGAGAAGGCTGAGTGACAAGCTGAGTAAGGTGGTGAAATTCAGCAAAGATTTCAGCAAACATTCCTTCATTAAATCTAATAAAAAGAAAGCCTATGAGGGTTATCGTTTTGGACTAGATTTATAATTCTGCTACTTTTAGTTTTGATGTTAAAAATAAAAAAATAAAAACAAAAAAACAAACCTCTCCTGTCCAAAATTTGAAGTCTATAAACTCAATGACAAGATATCTAGACAAACTGATTATTGTATCAAAAACGTATATGATACGTCAGAGGCTTGCGTAAAACTTACATCTCTAGGCTGATGTTCCAGTAATGTAGTTACTAGCATCGTCGTCGTGTCTCATGCCTCACCCTCTTTACCCGGTGCCAGTTGCACTCCTACTTTTAATATATTGAAACTAAATACTCCCACCGACGTGCGTCGGTCGCAAGTGACACATAGCCTTACCCTCGAGAACGACTTCAATCGTAATGTGAAGTACAGCGATTCGTTCCTTAGCCGTACCACACTAATTTGGATCTGCTTAACACACTCTGTTTTTTCAGGTTTTCAGGACATCTTGATAAAATCGCCGGTCCATTTTTTTCCACTTCTTCATCATGATGTCAAACTGTTTTTTTTTTTAATTTCAAATGTAGGATCCTGTGGGGACATCCTACTGATAAATCGAACAAGAAAAACGAACGACACAAGCGAACGAACACACAAAAGAAAATATAACGTTGTAATTGTGCGTCGTCTAATTATTTAAAACATTAAGAGCCACTGTATGAAACCTCTAGGTCAACATAAATTCATTTTTGATATAAAACAAATTTACACAACGAAGAATTTTCATATAAAATATTCAATTATGAAAACAAATTTTTCGAAGTTGCTGGAGCAATTAAGCTTCCCTACACTTAAAAAAATTTAATATTCGACTCATTTAAATAGACTTTCTTTTTCTAAAATTAAGAAAAGAGAATATAAACAGATCAAGAGGAGATACATTTGAAGAAGAAGAGATTGCTGAAGGAGCTTTGCATTAAGTAGATACTCACTTTTAAATGTTTTAAACTTTTCATGCAAATAAGAACTAACCACATGCATTCTATACTTATCCGCTTAAGAAACTATTCTATTCAACATTTTAAGTGATTAAAAAAAATGTTTAAAAGACAGTAAAAATTTCAAAGTCTCATCTCCTGTAAAAAGCTGAAAATATTATTTAAGAAGTTATTGTTAAAATCTATCAATTCAGCTTTATGTTTTGCAATACTTAAACGCTTCTGTTATACATTAAGTAGCTTGATTGTAATTTTAATGAATTCATCGACAGTTCTTGTTTATTCTTCTCACACACGACAACTTATTTAGTATACCACACTGCCATTGCGGATAATTTACTTTTGTCAGTCATAAAAGCTCTTTTGAGTAAATATTTAAGTCGATGTAATTTTTGAGTATAAACAAAAGCAATAAAATAAAATACACAATATAAATTTAATTTAAGTGCAAACAAACAATCAACAAGTAACGATACCTGTTCAACTGTAAATGTTTATTTCATTTTACGTTCGTTAGTTGCTAAATGTTATATTGAGTGACGGACACTTTCTGACGTAGTTGCGTGTTCCATTGATTGCTAATTGATGCACAGGAGTTGCGTTACCCGATACAGAAGATAGTTGTCTTACCATTCCGGAGCCAAGTTGTTGCAATAATCCAGAACCAGAACCCAATGGGCCAGATGACAAAGTTGTTGATGGACGACGCGAACGTATCGATTGCATGCTGGATGATAATAAAAATGGAACACTGCTGGATGTGTTGGGCATAGAGCCACCCTGCGGTTGGGAAGATAATAAAGAAGATTTCTTTGGAACATTAAAAGTTGTTCTTCTTCAATGTGAGCATTTTTTCGTTGTATAATACAAAATGTGTTTACGTATGAAAATGCTTAAATTTTGTGTATAAATTGCAAATAAATGTTTTCTCTTCTGATGATTGCGTGATTTTTTATGATTTTTTTTTATTATATTTAAGATAATGATTATCGCATTTGGATTTGATTGTTTTGAGTACAAATAGCTTTGCTTTAAGGTTCCATTGTAAAATAAAGAACACGTTAATAGGAACATCATGTGGTAATTTAATTCTGTTATAAGGGTTTTCAAAAAAAAATTGATTGAGGACGCGTGGTGTGCAGAGTTGAACCTTTGAGAAATAATTCACTGAGAAAGATTATAAGGAGTCTTTTCTTACCCATGTTATGACACTAGACACATCAGGTGAGAAATGGCATTATCTAGACCCACATCAAAATATATTACCATCTATATTTTTATTTCCCGGAAATCTTGAGAAGATGTCAATTTGGGTAGCACCCTAACAAATTAGTCAATGTAAAAAATACTATACCATTGTTGAGGGTTTTCAAACAAGATTTATTACTGTCGAATTTCGGGGTTTTCATGTTGCTTCTTTGGCATTGTTTCTAACATCGCAGTGAATGAAAAATATAGTAATTCTGTGTCCTTTCATATTCACATAGACAAGTACTTTATTTACAAAAAAAGCACAATCAATAAAAAATTGCGTAGCGGACTTTTCTTTTGATATATCACCGGCTTTTGGAAGAATATTTTGCCCTCAAATGAGGTAACCCTACTACATTTGGAAATTCACAAACAAGTTACCGATGTGAATGATACGAACCTATCAATATCTGCTAACCGAGGGAATAAGTAAATTGGAAAAATGGTTCAAAAGTATAAGTTTAGCTTGTTTCACGGATGCCTTCAATGATTGTATTCCACGACACATATATGTATTTACCTTGACCCAATTCAAATCACAGACAAAAAACATGCAGCTTTGTAATACGCCGAGTGTAGAGTTTAAACTCAACCAAATGAGGCCGAAACCTATGCAAATCATATGGAGATGAAAGAAAACTTAATTTGCAGTGTAATTTTCAACTTCGCCCTACGTATAGTTCACAGTACAAATCAGTCTGACGTCAACCGCCGCCGAGGAGTAAGGTCCATAGGTGAGTTACTGAAAATATAACAAAGGCTCCCCACCACTAGTTGAAGGGGGCTTCTTGTAAAATATTCAGTTCTTCGCTAGTCAATCGAAATACCAGTATCGACTGCGATTGTACCGGCTTCGAACACGATTACCCACGTTTAGTGGTGATAACCTGTTTATACAGTAATTACCCGTGTTAAGAGAGGAAGACCTTGACTCAGGTGGAGCACACAAGTGGAAGAGGACCTCAATCAACTTGGAGTGCAAAACTGGAGACAGCTAGCTAAGGACCGAGCTGGCTGGCGGAGACTGTTGGTTGAGGCCCAAACCCACAACGGACTATAGCGCCACCTTAGGAAAGTAAGTAAGTAAGTAAAGATTAGTGAATACAATACAAATTGTAAAGTAACTATGTTGACGATTGAATAAAAGAAATAGGCCTTAAGTTAAATTTGAGTATTTTATTTAACAAGCCTTGGACTTCCCTGAGAATACCTCAGCTATAGATCTAAAATACCATGACAATCTTCAAAAATTTGAATGCCATAGGATATTCGAAATGATGCGAATCATGGAGAACGAAGCAAAGTATTTCTTTGTTCAAATTGTTATTTTGTGCATCATGTTGTTAGTAAGCGATGCCGCCGTAAACGTTAAATCCAAATCATGTGAAATGGATATTAACTACGGATCAAAATGTATTTTTCATAAGACGTACATTATGCAGTTAAATCCATCCCACATTTGATTTTGTTTCAACAACTGACGACGCAATGAAAACTTAGCCTTCTAAATCCCCTTTCCATTTCCACATTCGCTCGCCGAACCAAAACATCACTGTATTTATGCATCAACACATTTTTGATTTGCAAATGAATGTTTAATACTCTTATGAATAAAACAAGAGGAAATGCGTTCTTCTGCTTCACGTGTCGCTTAATAACAGTTATATCATTGATATTGTGCATTGATGTCCTACGCTTTTGTAGGGTTCTTGTCGGATAACCAATGTATTGAAAGCAAAAAGAAAACATAGATAAAGGTTCAACTCCATTTTCAGTCAGTGTTAATAGAATTAAATCAATTCCATTACTTGCGATAATCATTTGCGCAAACATTTCATGCTCAAATTTTTATCAAGTTATAAAAACACGGGCAATCAATTCATCATTCAAAAACTCCATATTCAATTACATTTGCTTTCAGAAATCATTTTGAATTTTCCAAACGCTCAAAAGTAGACAAGAAGCAGAACAAAGATTTGGTATTTACAGATAAAGTCACATTTCACGAAATCATCAACATAGCGATTTGTTTAAGTGTTTGTAAGATTTTACAATAGTTATAAAAATTCTTATAGTAATTTAAAATAAAAAAATAAATTTAATGTAAAACACTTAAGTGATACAATATAAAAACAAAAGAAACATCTACAAAATAAATTCCAAGAAAAGAAAACAGCAATCATAAAATATGGTTTTTGGTTTGTTTTCTTGCCCGGAAATGGACAAAGTTATGTACGTGTACTCACGATCATGCTCCGTGCAAGCTGCCAAATGATCAAACGGAATAGAAAAAGAAAAACAAAGCAATTCTGTTTCACGGTTCTCAAAATTCCATAAACCAACAAAAAAAGAATATTTTTTTTTTTTTTTACTCTCAGGAAATAAAAAAGACGGAAATACCACTGAACCAACACAATTACAGTGTGTGTTTGTGTTTTCATTTGCCTTAATTGTGTATTTGTGTATTTTTCATGTTTTGTTCAACAAATACCTCAACAACAGAAAAATGAAAGAAAAAATATTTAAATTTCCGAAAAAGAATACAAAACTCACAATCAAATAAAAACAAAAATACAAAACAAACGAGACAGTAACGTTGAGAATGAAACGAACAAAAACGAAGTATAACGGTGATTTTGGTTGCCATAGAATGTCAGTTACAAAGCACCAATACCATATCCCCATATTTATATGAAAAACAAAATAACACAGACATCCATAACAAAAGTCAAAGTCAATTGGAAAAAGTTTCCTAATTCCGGTGCTGTTTTTTGTTTATTTTTCTTGCGGGCTTTGGGTTTTTGTTTTTATTGACATTTTTTTAGTTTAGTTCTTTTTTTGCCGTCGAAACCATTTGAGTGGATTCAAATCCGGATGCCAAACACAAAATCAACAAACAGGTATATAGTCATATATCACAATCCAGAGAGGCAATAAAAGTCTTTATTTTATAGTACAATACTTCACACATTCATAAAACCGGAAATGAACACAAATCTCTTGAAAAACAAGTAAAAAGTACAAAACAAAAAAGAAAATTGAAATGAAATACTCGTAAGAGTTGTAAAATAAAATGTAAAAAAGGAAAGAAATAAAATAAACAGACAATGACGTATGGTGAGCATTTAAAATAAATAAACCGAGACGAAACTCAATGTTATTTTATGATTTCTTTCCAGGGTTTTTGCATTGTCATCAAAGGCTCAATTTTTGCAGTAGAATTTACATGCAGGTTATTTACGGAAGATTAATTTTTAGTACTTATAATAACTAGATTTAGGTACATTTGATGTGGAGAAAGTCCCTTCATATTAACGACGGGCGTTGCTTATAAGAACGAGCATCATTATTTTACAAAAATTTTAGCGTTCCACAAGGAAGTCATTTAGGACCTTTATTATTTATAAAATCAAAAATACTCAAGAGCGTAACTTCTAATAACAACTTCTGGTCTCCAGTAAAAAAAAATACAAACTTGTGTGCAAGGTCTTGAAACAATCGAAGACATATTTCGAATACAAATACAAAAGGAACGCGGAAAATACGATTGCAATACATTATTGAAGCTACGGAGAATATACTGGAACTTTCTTTGTGTGCTTGTTCTAAACGGCTCAATTCAGGGATGATTTCTGTCAAAAAAAAGTTAAGACAAATCGAGAAGAGATCAAAAAACGAAATCTTGAATTTTTATATGGAAAATTTTGTTTAATTGTTCTAGTTTCTCTATCCAATTAAAGACATAGAAAGTTTCTGATGGAAAACTCAGAAATTCCCGAAAAACATGCATACGCTCCAGAATATTTTTCGAATGTAAAAATCGGACTCAACAACACTCAAACAAAATTTAGGATTTGCGTATGTAAAGGTGGAAATGGTGGCTAAGAATAACTGTATGGTAGTGGTAGCCTACGCTGATGACTTAGCGCTTTCGGCGACGGGAAAATACTTTACCACAATTAGCGAACAATTAGAAAGCGCATAATCAAAGGTCTGCAACGGGACGAAATGTGGCCTTCAGGTAAACCCCCTTAAAACAGAACTGGTTCTTATCACAAACAGAAGGAAATTATCTCCGTTTGAAATACCGAAAATCGATGACACCCTACTTAAAATTTCCGACCGAGCGAAGTTATGTTGGACAAAAAACTTATCGGGGGTGGTCCACATATCCAAGAAAGATCCTGTGGGGGCACCCTATTGACCAGACAAATGAACTACACAAGCGAACGGACGCATAAAAGAAAGTAGGCGACCCCATCCACTCCTTTTATTTCTTCTTTTAGTTCTATTCAATTTACATTTTGAGTTCGAGTTCAATGTTCAGTTGAATTTCAGACAAGATAACAAGCGGACGTGCATTTAAAGTCGGTTAAGCAACACCTAATTTCTTCGCTCAAAATACATATTATAAATAGTTAAGAATCATAATCGTCTAAATATTTAAAACATTAAGAGCCACTGTAAGAAACTCCTAGTCCCTACATACAAAATACACGAAATTGCCAGACCCAGTAAACAAAAAGTATATTTGATTTTCCCCAATTCTTATTAACAACATCTACATCGCATTACACAGTAAACAAATGAAATGAGAAACTGGAAATATATTTCAAATATCAAGCAGATTTATCAACATAATCGTTTTTAAAAATAATTATTTTCTGTTTGTCATTGATAATGATTACTATTTATCATCCACTACTGAAAGCTAATTAAAATTAACTATGTTTCAAAATTTCCCAAATTCATCATCATCAGCTTGACTACTGGACTATTCAATGATGCATTGCTTAAGGCAAAATATTCAATTAAATCTGGCAAACTGTAAATAATATATTCGTCCTGGGATTTGCCTTTATCATTTCGTGTATGGTTTCACCTAAGGCTTATCCTGTAATCCAAGTGTATGTGATATGTTGCATTTGATGGAAATCAAATCTACTAGTTTTAATTGCAAATTCAAATCATTTTTGTCGTTATTAAAATTCCCTAAACACTTAAATTAAGTATTAGAGATTATTGACTGTTGATTATCTTTTGGGATGTAGAGTAATCCAAATAAACCTTCATTAAAACTAATTGATTCTTGTTTTACAAATTTTAATTTGCTTGTATTAGAACATATAAACTCACCAAAACGTCATTTCCGTTAAAATAAACACACAAACAAAACAACAAACAGAACTCTCCGAACGTTTACAAACAAGCAATTGAAACACTTTGTTTAAAGTTCAAAATAACAGTAGTTGCCTTTTTTTTTGTCTTGACCATTTTTTTGCATTAAACTTTCACAAACATTTTATTTTTTGTTCAAAGAAAATATAGAATTATCAAAGTTGTATTTTATTTTAAAACTGGAAGAAAATCAGCCTCAGAAATTCAGTTCTCAAAACCCCACTTTTTCAATTAAAGAAAAAAACATTGAACGATGCACTTTATTAATATAGTCAAACTGTAAATGAAAAAAAACTTGCCAAGGACATAACAAATGAACACTCTGATAGACATTGAACAGTACTTGTAGCATTTTTTTTTAATTTATTGGTGAGTGATTTTGCAACAAAATTTATTGGTAGAAAATATCGAAGACGATAAAACATGGTGAATACTTTTTTTTCTTTGTTTAGTTTAATGAAGCGATTTTGATTAAATTTCATCAGAGATCAGAGACGTTTATAAAGTTTTATTAGACTTACTACATAAACTGACGTTGATGGCACCGAAAGACTCGATCCGGAGCCTCCACGAGCACTGAAACCGTATGTCTATTTTTTTCGAAAGGGTTTTTTTTTGTGATTTTTTGTTATTATATAATTTTTTTTTAAATAAAGAATTAGTTGTTATATGCAATGATATTTTAAATTTAAATTATAAAAAAATCAAAATTATCATCTGAAAATTTTTAACATTATTTTTGCTCTTAAAATTAATATAATAATAAAAATAATAAATAATAATTTAAGAATGGCAAATGTGGTTGATTCCGATTGACAAATGAGCAATCTGTGACCTTATGAGGAAATGAGGATTGAAAACTGCATCAAGAGGTAAAACAGGCCACCATCTTGTTGGATGAGACCCTTAAGCCGAACTTTAACTTCACCAGTTTTTTTTTTATATAAATAGCACACTCTCAAAGGATTTTTATACCCTTTTTATGTCAGAGACACAGTGAAAAAGGACGAAAGGGGTTGGAAAGGAGGTGCCGGTGTACATTGGTCTTAAATTCCTGAACATTGCAATGATTTGGAAAGAAAGAGTGTTGAATGGATTTCCACATTCGCGTAGTACGGCTAAATAACTATTCTCTATACTAAAGAGTACGTCCCAAGTTGAGCTCGTGGGTAATCTGATGGGAATTCCTAGAAGCGCGAGTATTACGGGCGAATTATTTAAGGGGAGAAATGCAATTCGCTATTTCACAAAAGCACTTACCATAAAGGTAACGATAGAACAGAGAGCGACATGAAACATTAAAACGGTGATCTAACGAATGCAATGACGCACTGATGTCTCTATCACCGATCATTCGTATGGCTCTTTTTTGAATATCATCCAAGAGGCTTAAGTATGTAGCTGGAGCACCAGCCCAGATATGAGAGTTGAACTCAAGCCTTGGACGGATATAGGTCTAGACAATAGGTATAGATAATAACTAGATCAGACGGGGAGAAGAATTTCTTGCACCGTCTTAAGAAACCCAAACATCTTGCGGCATTATTGGCGACATCGTATATGTTCTCGTTCAACAAGACGTGGTCAGTGATGCACAAACCGAGAATCACGAGATATTCGTTCTCATTGATGCAAGTGCCACTCATGGACAGTGGCAAGGCAAAGGGGGTATATCTCGCTTCAATGATACAGACAGCATAGAAATGTAAGAATCATAAAACTCTACGCGGTTTTTTATTCCTCATTGTGCAATGCTATTTAGGTTAGAGTTTAATGAGCTTGTCATATTTTGTCGTTGCAGTTCTACATCCGAAGAGGAGGGATGTGAGTCTGGAAATAAATGAGATAAGCTAAGGTAACTATCGTCAGCAGAACAATTTATTGGATTAGAAGTTACAGACAAGAGATCATTGATGAAAATGAGAAAGAGCGCCGGAGACAAAACTGATCCTTGGAGTACACAAGCATTTATGTATATTTTCGGTTTCAGACTTAAATCCGTCCAATACAACATTATTGAACAAATTTTTCGTCAGTACCGAAAGCACGCATTTTTCGAGAAAAGACCAAGATGCCAGACTTTATCAAATGCCTTTGAAATATCAAGTGCAACAATCTTACTTTCTCCAAAACGATGAAAAGATTTGTTCCACTGTTCGGTTGGATAAGCCATCAGATCAGCAGTATACCTGTTGCTGCGAAATCTGTACTGCCGGTCATTAAGGAGCTTTCGGTCTTCAAGATATTTCTTGAGCTGATAGTTTATCAGCATTTCACTGATCTTAGAAAGAAGAGATGTAACTGCAATCGGTCGATAATTGGAGAGAGAAGAAGATGCGAAATTTTTTGAAATTGGCTGGACAAATGCTGTTTTCCAACTGCTCCGAACGAGACCAGAAGAATAGGATGGATGAAAAACTTACGCAAGGGTTTTGCCAGCGTGGAAGAACACCTCTTCAGAATAATAGCGGGGATACCACCCGGACCAGTGGATTTATGTATGTTGAGATCTTTTAGAACTCGCGCCACAGATTGAGTAAGAAAGAAGATTTATCCCATGGAATTTTTGACTCGCTCAAGAGCTAAAGGAGTCATGACACTCTCTGGCAGCGAAGAGTTGGAGGCGAACTGCCTAGCAAAGAGGTAAGCTTTCGCGAGAGAGCTAACAACTGGAGTGTCATTGTCAACGAGCGTAGGTACCGAGGAAGAAGAAGAATTCTTCATATTTTTCACAAATGACCAAAAGTTCTTACTGCCTTTGGGACATTGCAGTATTTTTTGCCTTAATTTTTGGAAAATTTGGTAGGGTAGAGACGGCACCCTTCGACAGTGGGGCACCTTCGACAGTCACTATTATCTCTGTGTGTAGACCTTTAAAAATTCTGTAAAATTGTGGATGTGCCTTTAATCATGCCAAACATATGTCAAAAATTTCAGCAGTCTGGCTTCAAATCCCGCCAAGTTAGGATGTAAAGCATTTATTTGGACCACGTGCTATAATTTTCAGGGTAAGTTCTTAAGATTTTCGTAGTCGTGTTTTTAATTTTTTCTAGCAGTGAAGTTGTTTTTTATATACAATACTATGTGTTTATTTATATTTTTAAAGCTAATTTGATAAATCTTACTTTGGGAAATAATAAAAAAAAAGTAAAATAACATCAAGTGGGGCACCTTCGACATTCTTGTCTGGGGCACCTCCGACATACTGTCTCCTATGTTTATCCATCACAAAAATTAGTTAATCCTCAAAATATTTATTCGATTGTTGAAGAAAATGGTTCGAGTTTGTAAAAAAAAAAACTATGAAAAAGGCACTTACAGATGACATCAATAAGGTGGAATCACACAGTTCAGCAGCGGCAAAATATTGCGTAAAAAGGACTACCCTTATATCTACTTATTTATTTTTTGTTAAAACTATTTTTTAAATACAAATAATTTAAAAATTAACTGAATTCTTATAGCAAACTATAACATCACTTTTATTTAAAAAAAACTAACATTATGATGCATTAATTTTCAAGAATGTGCATTGCTGTCGAAGGTGCCCCACGCATTGTCGAAGGTGCCCCACCCTGGGGCACATTCGACAATTTTCTACTTTTTTTTTAAATAAAAAAAAATAGTAAACATTTTTCTAAAAATCTAAGGGTCCGCCAATATGTTGATAAAATAATAAATTTAATAAAAAAAAATTAGTTTTTGAAAAAAAAAATAAACTATGATTTTGTGTATTTTCTGTTAAGGTGTCGAAGGGTGCCGACTCTACCCTACGTCAAATATGGGCATAGACGGCATTCCTGGCTTGTTTAACTTATTCCGGTTTTCCTCGGGTGGGTTGGCTCTAAAACACCGTAAACTTACTTCTTTTTAGCTGATAACCTCTTCAAGCTAGAATCAAACCATGATTTGTTTTGGGTTTGATACATTTATCTACCGTATTCGGGATAAAAGTTTTCATTCCCAAAATAATCAAATTAGAAATCACATCTGCGCTTGAGTCTACGTCACTATCGTGGAAGCATAGTGACCAGTTTAAGATCCGGAAGAAATCATTGAGACCGTCCCAGTTGGCTTTCTCGTATTGCCATACGGTTCTCTCCGGAGCTCATTCTCTAACTGGATTAGTTTGAAATGAGAAATTTGCAGATATGATACAATGGTGAGATCTGCCTAGGGGCGTTAATGCATTGATAGTGCATTAATCAGTGTCTGACGTAGGGAAGAGTGTTTTCCGCTTGGCCATTAATGACCGAGATTCGAGTAGGCTCAGTTACAAGTTGAGTAAGGTGGTTAAACTCACCAAAGATCTCAGCAGACATTCCTGCAGGTGTTGTCGGGCCTGAGTGGAGAATCCATGAAGAATTGTGTAGGTACATTGAAATCGCCCGTAATAACGATTTCAGTGGAGGGTACAAGGATACAATAATTCTTTGGATTCATTCATACAGAGCGTCAAATTCGCGAGAAGTTGAAATTCTGTCCAATAGTGAACGATGTGCTTATTTACGGTGAACTTGAACCACATAAAATTGAAAATAGGGTTGGAGCAGCGTCCATATTTTGGAAGAAATTGATAAGCGACATCAATCCTTATGTTAACGGTGAGACCCTGGGGAGAGAGAATAATGGCAATACGCCATACCTATGAACGAAAAATTCAGTAAGTAAGTCACTTATTGGACCCGATAAATGGTTTTGCATGAAATCACGAAGAAAATCTCCTCATGATCTATTACACGCCATAAAACCTTGAGCTAGGAGGAATTTCCAAGTCTCACGATGTTTTCGTTTTCTTTTCTCCCCACTCTGGCTGCCATTTAGTTATTTTAAGCTCTTCTTAATCTAATTAATGAAAAGAATGCCTTAAATAAATTGCTAAAATCATTTAATCCCTTCATAGCGACCAGCCATTTTAAATCAATTTCCATTAAGCTCAACTTAGCTACAAAGCAAGCAAGCAGAAACAACAGCAAGGAAACAAAAAATAAACCTTATCTGGTTTCTGTTTTTGTTTTCTTCCCGACACCATGGAAGCCCGACACCAACGCAACCGCCACTGGCTTCGTCCTTAAAGTAATTAAAATATTATTCCATTGTGCTTTGCTTGTTCTTGTTTTTGCCTGTTTGTTTATGTTCACTTTTTTACATTAACTTAATTGTCAAACAAGTTAACAAAACAGCAATTTTCCATTAAACTTTCTTGCCAGATGTTCGCATCCTTGCAAAAAAAGAAAGTGCATCGTCGTTCTTCATCAGGCGGCCGGGGAAAATATAAAAATAAATTGGGTACCCATGGAGCTGCTTCTGTGTAACACTTGCAATTCTTGCAGTACACAGGCAGACAAAAGGAAAAAATGAAATTGCTCATAATCAAAGGAACCAACGTAGAGAGAGTGATTAATTCTCATTTCTATGGCACGGATGATGCCTTTTGCAAAAAAAAAACAACAAAAGGTAATAGTAAAAGAAAAAATATAAATAGCAATCATAATAGCAAAAAGTGTAATGGTGTTGAGTGAAGTAGAGGGGAAGGGGGGCGCAGGAAACGAAAATAACACAACCATTTTCCATTTTCCATTTTTTGATTTTCCACAAAGAGTGCGCAACAATTTTTATTTTGTCTCCAGGTCAATAGGGAAAAAATTGCTGAGTAGAAGCTGCACTTAAGTTGCACACTTTGAGAAGGTGAATTTCACAAGTTGAGTTGAAAGTTTTGTTATAAAAGAAACTTGGTTATAGGCGGGGAGCCCCCATACAAGAAAGTTCCGTCATCGCGCTCACTAAAACTTTTTAATGAAAAATAAAAGATAAGAGTAAGACGAATAAGATTAGCTTGGTCGGCGTGAATTTAGTTAACCGGAAGGTCGGCGCAATGTGTTAGGTTAGGTAAGGTTAGAGTGGCTGTCTAGATGAACTCACTTAGACCTCAAGGTTCCATTGTGATAACACAAAAGAAGTTACTCATGGGAGACTAATGAACTTAAACAAACCATTTTGTATTTTTAATGAAGAAGACATCTTGTGTCGATCATTGCCAGTTTACTGGTATTATCGAAGAAGGGATTACCGAGATAGTTGATCCTTCTATTGGAGAGTGCTGGACATGTACAAAGAAGGTGTTGGACTATTTTCTCTTCCTCTTCATCCAGGTAGCTTCTACAGAAGTCGTTAGTGTGGACCCCTAGCCTACCTATGAGGCAGTGTCCTGTTATGACTCCAATTGTGGAGCTTATACTTTGTCTGCTCAGGGAAATCAAGCCTTTTGACCGTTTCAGGTCTATGCTTGGCCATATTTGTCTGGTCGCTACGCAGGTGGTACCCTGTGACCATCTAGCATTTGTTGATTTCAGAGCATATTGCTTGAGAAGATATTTGCATGTAGCAAGTGGTGTTCCTATGTTATGTCTTTATCTAACAGTGGGCAGAAGAGTTCCATATATGGTGTTCACTCAATATCGAGCTCATCGGCTTTGCAATTTCCCGGAATGTCTCTGTGGCTCGACAACCAAATGAGGTGAATGTTAAAATATACCTCCAAGGCTGCTGTTGGTGTTGAGCAAAATGCTCCTGCGATGCACATACGTGTTGACCGCTAGAATTTAATGAATTTATTCATATTTACCATCTTGTCCAGTGCGGTCCACAACACGACAACTCCATAAAAGAGTATCGGTCTGATAATGGGTTATTTTTGGGGAGTAGCCCCATTTTGAGCCTATGGCCTTTTTAGAAGTAAAAAGTGCTACAATAGCCTTTTTACTCTTCCAAAAATATTTGCCTTCCAATTTAGTTTTAGTTTTTTTTTCTATTTTTCCACAGAAATTTCTCCAAGAAAACCTCTTGCACTTCCAAGCTTGTTTATATAAGTCCCAGTCACAGGGAAATCTAGTGTACTTAGAAACTTACATCTATTGTAGAGTTTGCGACAGCTCTCCTCATTGTTTCACTGAAGGTTTTGGTGAGATGATTCACACAGAGATCTACTTCATCTTTGGTGGAGGAGCTTCTAAGAAGGTTGCGGTCAAGCAGTTGTACTATAGTACCTCCCTATATCGTTCCCAGTTTGTTTTCAGTTTTTTGCAATGTGTTGAATGACGGTGGGATGTCTTCATTATCACGGATTCTATTTTCGTTTCTTTCATTGTACGCGTCCTAGTGTTAGATGTACATATAAATACCTTGGTTTGCTTATTTTCAAGCTGACGAAAGTATCACGCAATGATGGAACTTTCTTGTATGGGGGCTCTTGGGCTATTACTTACTTACTATGTTCACTAAGTTTTTGGAGAGTTACAAATTTCATCAATGAAAATTGATTTAGGCCGTGTGTGAATTGCGTTAAAATGTGTATTAAAACTTGACGTTTGGTTAAAATTTTGACGTCCCTTTGTTTTCTCATGAATGATAGAGTAGTTTGCTTCTGTTTTGTTGTTTTTTTCTGGTCTTCTTCGTTGTATGTAGTTCTTTGTTATAATTTTGTTGACATTTTAAAGGAATAAAATTAAATTGTTTAAATTGATCATATTTATAAGTCGTAAAACGAAATTATTGTTTTTTCTTTGGAGAATGCTAACAGATATCAGCTGTGAAAACAAGTTTTCCAGTGTTACTAGAGGGAATAAACCAACGATTCAAAGAAGGATTTTTTGTTTAAAGTTTTCTAACTGTTGTTTCAAAATATCGTATTGCCACTGCAAAATCGAGCAAAATAAATAAAACATAGTTTATTCATTGCTTCTTGTGACTTTTTATTAACTTTGTTGTTCTAAATTTTGGTTTCGTGCGCGAAATAATTTTACTTGGAAAAGTAAAACATTTATGGTTGAGGGAAATTTCTAAGATATTGAGGGAAATTTCTAAGTCCTACGCAGAAAATGGCTAAATTTTATCCCATTTTTAACCAAAATTCAAATTTTAACCAAAAGTCAAGTTTTAATACACATTTTAACGCAATTCACACACGGCCTCAAAACCAAAAGAGACTGATGAAATTCACCTCAATACTCTTGTATCCACAACAAAGTGCAGATACAGCTGACTTCTGTTGAAGAATGCAAATCGTCTCGAGGACACATCAATTTCACATTCTTTTGACATGGAAAGTGGCTGTGGGATTTGTCAATTTTTTCCTTCTATTTATTTTTTTTTCTTCAAACAACTAAAAACCAAAAATTCGAAACTCTATAAAACTATGAAAACAAAACAAAACGAACTCGCTAGAAAAATAAAACGAAACAAAAAACCTTGAATTGTCAGAAAAATGGCAAACGAAATAACTTACAGTCGGTGGAGAGAGATTTATGGCCGAACCGCGTCTCTCCTGTGGTCCTATGCTTGAATGCCGTCGTATTGGCAGGCCACCACCAGGTGTGCCACCTGGCGAGGACGCACACGACGGGGCTATTCGTATTTTCGGTGTCATCAGTGTATTGTCCGATAGACGTCGATTTGGGAACGCATTCGATACTCGCAGGAAATTACTATCTGGCGATGAGGGTGAACCGCCAAACCACCAACCGCCCAATATTCCAGAGCCTGAAAATTAATAAATAAACGATAAATTATTACAGACATTGTCATGTGCAATTTGTTAAGGATATTGTGTGTGTGTGTGTGTGTGTTTGAGCCACAGGATATCAACTCAAGGACGCGTCCATCAGCGTCATTGATGGTGCTGCGACATTGAAAAGCCACAGAATTAGAGCAATTTCAAATGACAATAGAGTTGTTGAGGATAAGATTGCGGTGGGTAAAGATTAGAAGACAAAGGGAGTAATGGATAAGGACACCTCATTGTGACAGTAAACAATCGGTACTAAATTTGAAATGATGACAATGAAATTAAGTAATTAAAGTTTGATTAGATTTGGATCTTGAGAGTCTTATCGCTGTTAAAGGTATCGGCAGAAACTTAACAAAAACTTCCGAAGTGCGACAAACCGAAAATTTGTTTTCAATCACGAGTTCCTTTTCCCAACCTCAAAGCTGGCAACTCTGCCTAAACAAAATTTCACAATTTCTTTGAAACTCAACTAACCAAAAATGTCACTTACACACCAATTGAGTAACATTAATGTCAACCACCGCAAAATTATACAACATCCCTCTGTGTACACTATGAACCAGATTCGAGCCTATTTTCTAGGAACGTAAATGTTCAGGACTGTTATTTGTACACAATTCGAATTTCTGAATCCAATTATCCTGCCGTTAAATCACAAGGCATAATTAAGTTATTTTGTTAAAGCGCCCCCCCAAACTTTGATTCTTTGTGTGGCTGTGGTGGTGGTCTAATGGTTGCTTTGTTATTGAGTTTTGGGGGATGTTTGTTTGCCTATTTAATTTGTTTGATTTTTTTTGTTGGTAAAATTTGAAATAGGCAGTATTTTTGTTGAAAATCAAAGCTTAAACTCAACAAGTTGAATGTTGAACTGAAGTTTGTTGAGGCATGAAAATAAGTTTGAAGAAGGTGAGTGGATTGGAGGAATACATTTTTTGTGATAGGTCTTCCAAGAAGAGGTTTTATTTTGATAAAATCCCATGAACATTTCCTAAACAGCTGGAACGAATTTGATGGAATTTTCTTGTGTGTGTTCTTGTGAGTGGACCTGTCATATGGAAAGTTCAAAAATTAAAACTAAGAAACGCAAAACTGCTCCTAAACGGCTTAAACGTTGCTTATAAAATTTTAATCTATGCTCGAAGCTTTAGAAAACGTTGAATTCTTACTATCAGACCCGAAAGACGTTGACTATGGTGGTTGGGTGCAGTAGGACCTGGGGACATTTGTTGTATCTTTTCATACACACTAAGTGTTCTTTTTTACCTAGAAGCGGTAACTTCTTTGGCAACTGGAGAGTGCATACGAGGGACCGTACCCGATTTAAGGCTGCAGTGGCTCAGGCTGAGATTCTTCATAGATTGGGAGCTGGTTAAGTAAGTAAAAAAGCAGGTAACCATAAAAGACAATGAAGATTCATAAACGACATCTGTTTTTCGTTGACGAAAAAACGATTGTCGGGTCGGCTAGTACTGGGTGAAAAATTCACCTTCGCCGGTAGATATAAGTTGAATTTTATATTAAATCTTTTTCTTTGGAAATGATGCAAATTGAATGCTTTAAGTTAATAGTCTCTGTGGTAATTTTAAACATCAAAGAAATATTTTAAAATTCATTCAATACGCCAATAACACGACCTGCAACTTGTTGGAATGAGTACAGAGAATCTATTTAGATTGATTAAAGTGAGTTATTTTTGAACTGACTATAAACAACTGAGTTAAACTGTTATTAATAATTTATTCATATCAGGTTCTGCTGTTGGGCGATGCGTAATCTAGTTATGCGTAATAGCGTTATCATGAACAGAGATTTTCGCCCACCTTAAACATGGTCAAAAGAATTGTCCAGATATTTGATGACTCTCCCCTTACACACACACGATTTCATAACAAAAATGTATTTTTTAAATCTCACCAGTTGAGTTCTTTCGCGCCATATCCTCAGCACTGGAGGTCTTCCTCTGATCAATACGCAAATTTGGAATGTTGAACGGCGGCACATGCATGTTATCCGATGAAAATTGATGCCTCAGAGTTCGGTGTCGTTCCGGCGATGGTATTGACAAATTGTCCAATTTCAATTTATTACGCTGCTGCCGATCAATATGGTCAAGCATCTCTTGCAGTACCTGATGATGGTAGTGATGATATGATGATGGAACGAAACACATAAAAACGGTATTATTTTACACGGCCAAGCGAGTCCGATAGAATTTCGCAATAAAAAAAAAATGAAATTTGCACCTAGTGACAATATGTGCGTGGGCGTACGACGACGTGGCATTCATTTATACGATCGCTATAACACCACACACATAACACGTATAGACTTAGACATACTCACCTCCAACAGAATTGTGTACTGTTCTAGATTTAACTGTGGATTAACCGTGTGCGGGATGAGCGATGGCATTATCCTGGTTGCCATTATGTTGACTGACAGTCCGTACTTTTTATCGGACAACATTTTCCTGTAGATGTCTGAAATGGGAGGGAGTGAGAGTTGTTAACAGAGATTTTACATTTTCACTTTGGATTTTTTTTTTTTTGTGAAACGAAGACAGAAGCAGCAGCATGAGCTCGTCAATGTCACGAAATATGGTTCAAAGTACCAATATTAATTTATACGATTTCGTCATATCGTCGCTCCATCGTCCTTGATGTCCTACTTTGTCAAGTGTGTATGTGTGTGTTGCCAGAGAAGAAAGACACACACCATACTGAGATAAAAAGACGATTTTAATGGAAATCTATGGCAACGTAGCGTAGATGAAAGTGGGGCTTTTGCCAGAGATTAAGTATGGAAAAGTGCTCTATGGAGTGGTGTTAGATGTGAGGCAGGATATTTGATTTTTTGTTTTTGTTCTTGCCATCCCAAGTAACAATTTATCTTGTATAAGGTCAAATTCCTGAATATTTAGAAGCAATAGCTTCCATAGTGTTATTTTAAGGCTTATTTAAGGATGATTGTTTTTATTTTGCTTGAATAAGACCTTTTGTAATTTACTTATAACAGCCTGCAATTTGATAACCCAGATAAGGCCTCCTTATGCAAATTATAACAAACTGCTTGCTCGAGATTGATTTACCGAAATTATATAAGGCCTCGCTTTGCTTCCTTGTGAAAGCGCAGTTAAAATAACTCGTATAAGGCCTTATTTTTGTTTCCTAATAACAGTCTGCAATTTGATAACCCAGATAAGGCCTCCTTGTGCAAATTATAACAAACTGCTTGCTCGAGATTGATTTACCGAAATTATATAAGGCCTCGCTTTGCTTCCTCGTGAAAGCGCAGTTAAAATAACTCGTATAAGGCCTTATTTTTGTTTCCTAATAACAGTCTGCAATTTGATAACCCAGATAAGGCCTCCTTGTACAAATTATAACAAACTGCTTGCTCGAGATTGATTTATCGAAATTATATAAGGCCTCGCTTTGCTTCCTCGTGAAAGCGCAGTTAAAATAACTCGTATAAGGCCTTATTTTTGTTTCCTAATAACAGTCTGCATTTTGATAACCCAGATAAGGCCTCCTTGTGCAAATTATAACAAACTGCTTGCTCGAGATTGATTTACCGAAATTATATAAGGCCTCGCTTTGCTTCCTCGTGAAAGCGCAGTTAAAATAACTCGTATAAGGCCTTATTTTTGTTTCCTAATAACAGTCTGCAATTTGATAACCCAGATAAGGCCTCCTTGTACAAATTATAACAAACTGCTTGCTCGAGATTGATTTATCGAAATTATATAAGGCCTCGCTTTGCTTCCTCGTGAAAGCGCAGTTAAAATAACTCGTATAAGGCCTTATTTTTGTTTCCTAATAACAGTCTGCATTTTGATAACCCAGATAAGGCCTCCTTGTGCAAATTATAACAAACTGCTTGCTCGAGATTGATTTACCGAAATTATATAAGGCCTCGCTTTGCTTCCTCGTGAAAGCGCAGTTAAAATAACTCGTATAAGGCCTTATTTTTGTTTCCTAATAACAGTCTGCAATTTGATAACCCAGATAAGGCCTCCTTGTACAAATTATAACAAACTGCTTGCTCGAGATTGATTTATCGAAATTATATAAGGCCTCGCTTTGCTTCCTCGTGAAAGCGCAGTTAAAATAACTCGTATAAGGCCTTATTTTTGTTTCCTAATAACAGTCTGCATTTTGATAACCCAGATAAGGCCTCCTTGTGCAAATTATAACAAACTGCTTGCTCGAGATTGATTTACCGAAATTATATAAGGCCTCGCTTTGCTTCCTCGTGAAAGCGCAGTTAAAATAACTCGTATAAGGCCTTATTTTTGTTTCCTAATAACAGTCTGCAATTTGATAACCCAGATAAGGCCTCCTTGTACAAATTATAACAAACTGCTTGCTCGAGATTGATTTATCGAAATTATATAAGGCCTCGCTTTGCTTCCTCGTGAAAGCGCAGTTAAAATAACTCGTATAAGGCCTTATTTTTGTTTCCTAATAACAGTCTGCATTTTGATAACCCAGATAAGGCCTCCTTGTGCAAATTATAACAAACTGCTTGCTCGAGATTGATTTACCGAAATTATATAAGGCCTCGCTTTGCTTCCTCGTGAAAGCGCAGTTAAAATAACTCGTATAAGGCCTTATTTTTGTTTCCTAATAACAGTCTGCAATTTGATAACCCAGATAAGGCCTCCTTGTGCAAATTATAACAAACTGCTTGCTCGAGATTGATTTACCGAAATTATATAAGGCCTCGCTTTGCTTCCTCGTGAAAGCGCAGTTAAAATAACTCGTATAAGGCCTTATTTTTGTTTCCTAATAACAGTCTGCAATTTGATAACCCAGATAAGGCCTCCTTGTACAAATTATAACAAACTGCTTGCTCGAGATTGATTTATCGAAATTATATAAGGCCTCGCTTTGCTTCCTCGTGAAAGCGCAGTTAAAATAACTCGTATAAGGCCTTATTTTTGTTTCCTAATAACAGTCTGCATTTTGATAACCCAGATAAGGCCTCCTTGTGCAAATTATAACAAACTGCTTGCTCGAGATTGATTTACCGAAATTATATAAGGCCTCGCTTTGCTTCCTCGTGAAAGCGCAGTTAAAATAACTCGTATAAGGCCTTATTTTTGTTTCCTAATAACAGTCTGCATTTTGATAACCCAGATAAGGCCTCCTTGTGCAAATTATAACAAACTGCTTGCTCGAGATTGATTTACCGAAATTATATAAGGCCTCGCTTTGCTTCCTCGTGAAAGCGCAGTTAAAATAACTCGTATAAGGCCTTATTTTTGTTTCCTAATAACAGTCTGCAATTTGATAACCCAGATAAAGCCTCCTTGTGCAAATTATAACAAACTGCTTGCTCGAGATTGATTTACCGAAATTATATAAGGCCTCGCTTTGCTTCCTTGTGAAAGCGCAGTTAAAATAACTCGTATAAGGCCTTATTTTTGTTTCCTAATAACAGTCTGCATTTTGATAACCCAGATAAGGCCTCCTTGTGCAAATTATAACAAACTGCTTGCTCGAGATTGATTTACCGAAATTATATAAGGCCTCGCTTTGCTTCCTCGTGAAAGCGCAGTTAAAATAACTCGTATAAGGCCTTATTTTTGTTTCCTAATAACAGTCTGCAATTTGATAACCCAGATAAGGCCTCCTTGTGCAAATTATAACAAACGAAATGTCACTTCGCGTATGTATGTGTGATTGTTTTTTGATTGTTCATTTCAATACATGCGTACTCTGGTTTCCTTATGATAGTTATTGCTCACTTAAGAAAGCGGACACTCTTAGGAATGACAAGTTATCCGAGTTCAAATCTCATGGCATGTTCTTTTTTTTTTGTTATTGAATGGAAAGGCTATTATTCTCATGATGTCTCAAGTAAAAAATGTGGTATCATATGTAAGGTTATCACCTGAATGATGGTAATTGATCAATTTTGTTTTCTAAAAAATAAATTCAAATTATATATAATTTCACTACTTTTTGAATCAACTTTAAAGAATAGTAGATATTTTATGCATTTTATGTGTTCAAGTCAGTTTCCAATAAAGCTATCTGTATCTTATCTGGATGGATGGACACCCTTTAATCCACAACTTTTTTTAATTCAATTTTAATGTTTCACTCTTCACGAATTTAGTAATATTATACATTTTGTCCGTCCCATAAAGTTTGAGAGAAATGAGTTGCAACAACTATTTTCAAGTTTGCTACTCATAACATAGAAGTCGCAATAGCGCAGTGGATGAATGCTCGACTGATAAGCGGAGGGTCCCGAGTTCAAATCCCATAGGTAAACTCTAATATTTATTCTCAGTGTATAAACAAATATAATTAATGAGAAAAATAACCGAATGTCCATGTTATGTAAGAAATAAAAGCAGCAAACAACAGAAAAATCGCAAAAGAAAAACAATTTCATGTTGAAAATAAATTTTTCTCTACTTTTGCAATAACTTGCATAAGGCCTTATCTTTACCGTTTTAAAGAAACTATTGCTTTCTGTATCAAGCTGTTGTAAGGCCTTATTCGCAATTCTTGAAAGAAGCTATTGCTTCTTTAAATTAACTGTTATAAGACCTTGTAGAGATTTCTTCCGAGAAGCTATTACTTCTTTAAATCAATTGATATAAGGCCTTGTCATAATTGATTTAAGGAATCAATGGCTTGCATAACTTACGCCAAACGTATTTGTATAAGGTTTCATACAAGCAAGATACAAATCAAGAAATAGCTTCGCTTAAGCCTTATAGAAGTTAAATTGTTACTTGGGATGGATGGTGTGCGAAGTTATGACATTTATGTGAGATGTTTTTTGTTTATTGATTTAAAACTTTTTTTTTGAATTTTTGAGAATATTGAGCTCGAGTCTGGGTAAGCAATAAACAGGAAATGAAAATCTGTCAAATTGTATTTTGTTTGGCATTTGAATTTGTTTTTTACTTTTTTAAATCAATGGTATTAGAATCCATTTGTGTGAGTGTGGTCTATGCTTTTCTAACCTTCAATTGCCATGGTCAGAGGATTTTAAATTGTTTGAATTTGATTTCATGGAAATTGTTTATTTGAGCAAAAAGCAACTCAATTCAATGTTCCATTTATTAAAAAGAAGTTTGTCTCCTAAGGATGTTTCGTGAATTATAGCTAGCAAGTACTAAAAATGCGTTTTTCTATGTGCTCGTTCACTATGGCGTATACGTAACTTTTTATTATTAATGCCTTTTAACAGCGGCGCGGCGTTGAAAGAAGCTATCGCAAACGTGAAAATGACGATTTATGATTTGAAAATTTTTCCCTTCCACCTGGACAAAGCGTGTTTAGGAGAAGAAGTCACAAGAAAAGGAGGTGAAGCCTTAAACTTTGGCTCAAGCATTTGTTCACCGGGCAGCGGCGGCGATTTCTTTATTTTTTTTGGGCTCAATCCAGGCAATAAATTTTGCATATTTTTATGTGCGTACTTGATCTATTCTGGTCAATAGTGCATCAAATGGTGGGTTTCAATCGACCAGTCGTTGTCAGATAATCAGCAAAGATCGGTACAATACAAACTTGCTTAGGATCATAATTTCTCTCACTTCAAGTGCATGGCAGCCAGTTTATAAGATATCCTTTTCAGAATTTCTTTTTCCTCTTTTAAATACCCTTACTTACAAACTTGTCTTTAATTTTTA
The DNA here is from genome assembly GCA_943590905.1 of Sphaerophoria taeniata. Classification (NCBI taxonomy): domain Eukaryota; kingdom Metazoa; phylum Arthropoda; class Insecta; order Diptera; family Syrphidae; genus Sphaerophoria; species Sphaerophoria taeniata. The sequence continues at coordinate 153,046,042 of OX016541.1, forward strand.
TTTGTCAATGTTTCGACCAGGGTCACAGCTTCATTTCTAATAAAAATCTGTTTGATACCAAAATTCACTCCAACATTGCCAAACACCTAAACATTATACTTACTCACAACCCGCAGTATAATATCAGGATCTGAAAGTCTAACATCCCACAGCAATGGTATAACCTCATCCATAACCTGAAACGAGAATCATAAGAACCAAAATGAAATGTCAACACGAATCAATGTCACAAATCTACTCGAAGAATTAAATCAAACATTCCATTTTCTTTTTTTTACGTACAAAATAGAATAAGACAAAGGAGGAAAAAAAACATACCTGAGCTTTATCCAGTTTCTCTAATGTCCTTTCGATGCAGGACAAAACATTGGCAACAATTTTGACATCGTTGTAATTCTTCTCGAAGACCATTTTCACTTTTGGTAAGACCATTCGTCTTATGGAGAGCTCATCTATGCAATCATATACATTTGTAACTGCCACCAGGGCTGCACTCTGTCAAAAAAAAAAAGGAAACAAAAATTGACACACAAACACATGAGGTAAATATTGATTGAGTTTGGACATGATGGGACATTTGGTTGATTCTGATTTGAAGGAAGGGTAATCGAGTGCTTTTTTGTGTGTAAATGTGTTGAAGTGATTTTTTATCCAAATCTGTCTTAAAGGGTATTCCAAGGGGTCGACATAAATTTTAAAAAATTGTGAAACGATTCAAAAGGATTTTTGAAGGGCTCTTGTCGACATCTTGAAAGTGATAACGTCTCGTCATCAGATTAAGATTTTTCCTACAAAAAATTGTAAAGACACCTTGTGTTTGCTCAGAATCCTTTTCGACCATAACAGCAGGATGTCCACTTTGAATAACAATTTCCCCGAATTACATCCACCAACACGAGTTATAGCAAAACAAAACAACATCACAAAATCAATTATTTTATCCAAAGGAAGCAAGCATATTCACCTCGAATCGCCTGTCACCGCCACCGCACCCCAAACAACTACCAAGGACCACACGCCCACCATAATGTCACCAACAGATAGCAAACAAAATTTTCTACTATACCATCAAACCTACTTCCATTTCAGATAATTAACCTTGCGGAATTGGATATCTATACAAAAACGATGGTCCACTCTCCCTGGACTCTGTTAGTTTGTAGCTGTTTGGGTATTGGTGGTATAGAAGCGGCTTCTGTGCATATCTCCGAAAAGTGATTATCGTAGATTTTATTTCCTGGCCTATCGCAAATCCGTAATCCAATTTACCAATTACGAGAAAAGTATTAAGGAAGCTGGAGCGCGCTTCTTTTTGATCTGCTGAATGAGGGTGTTGAGTGGGTGTGTGTGTGTGTGTGGGAGGGAGACGGGGGAACAGTAGGTATATCAAAGACCATGGTAATTCCGAGGTCTTACTGCGAGCGAGATAGGTTGGAGTATCAAATTATCAGAAATATCTGTATCCTGATGTTAAGCTCTTTGTAAGACCATCCGTTTTGTGTCTATTAACGGCAAATCGATGCTGATGTTACTATTTTCCTTTCGTCTCTATAGAATCACGCATATACGGAGTATGAGTTGGAGTTTATGGCAATGGATGCCGCAAATAAAAGTGGATTATTTGAACATCAGGAAGGCAGTTTTGTGCGGCGGCGGAGGGGGAATTAGTGTCATGGAAACCATTCCAAACGAAAATAGTTGAAGTTTGCTTTTGAAGAGTATCTACATAAATTTTTGATGGGAGAATATTTATTTTTTGAAGACACTTGATGGCTCGATGCGAAAGACAGTTGGGGTACTTCAGTTAAATTAATTTGATTAGTAGAGTTCTGGGCTGATGAGATGCTTTAAGCGACTTAAACATGAATTTAAAATTTATGAAAAATTGTAAATTAAAGTATCTTACCTGCACTTGAATTGTGGTACTTTCGAATGCATTGAACAACAACGGAAGCACGTCATTTTTGATTTCATCTGAAGGAGTCTTGTCTAATATCACATGTAAGTTCTCGAGAAGTGTTACAGTTGCTTGAATTGATTTCGGCGACGCAAATACAACTCTGCAAAAAATAACAAAAAAAAAAACGTATCAATGATTAATTTTCCCTTAAGCAGTTTTCTACATGAACACGCATAAGTTCATAAGACGCTAGAAGAGATGGAAAAACTACAACACCAGCCAGCATATACGAAACTTAGTTTTAATCTTGTACCCGAGGATCTCATCCCATTTTTTCCCCCTCTCCTTAGCTGAACACCCAACTTTTTGTATTCCGGAAGGAAAATCACTTGCTTAAGCAATTTTCCACCATATTTCACTATTTCCGAGAACATGCATCATGTTTAAGTTTGCATTTCCCGAACGTTGTCACGCTAGGTGTTGTGCGGGTAGCACATACGTTCGAAATTTCTTAAGGGGCGAAAAGTTGAAAACAAACGTAGACATAGAAGGGTGATAACCTCAAAAAGTAAGTGTAGTCTGGAAGTTAGTGTTTAATAAAATAATTTTGATTGAAGTTAAAATAAAACAGAACAACTACAGTTTCAATTGCAAGGGTTCCATGCAGTTTTGCTTTGAATAGGAAACATGCATCCTTGTACTATGCTGATGAGGTTTGCAAAACTAATAAAGCAAGTACATCCATTTTCAACGACGAGAGAAAACGCGTGCAAGAAAAATATGTTTCTTTGTTTAAAGATAATTTTGTTCGTCGCGTCGCGTCGTCGTGCCGAAATAAAATTAACAATTTGATAATGGAAATTATCTCGGGAGTATAAACTATAATAAAAAAATATATAAAACTCGTTCGCATCATATGAGTCTGCATTTGAAACTACTTTAAAGGAGGGGAAGAATTAACAAAACAGTTGCTGAGATAATGATAAGAAGTAAAAAGTTTGCAAACTTGCATGCTTCATGTTAGCGTATTATTGAAATCATCACTATCATCTAATGACTCGCCGACGAGGAGTTTCCCTTCATCACTACCAACACCGAGTCCGGTTCGGATCAGCTTCGACAAGTTGTTGCACCGATTCCGATAGTTGTGTCTCTTAGCATGAATTCTACCAAACAGGGCTGACCGGGCCGATTCCTCTTCACTCATACGAACCAGTTCAGCTCATCGTAGACTCCGATTTAGTTTTATTTTTGTGATAATGCCTCACACGGGTCTACCTATTCTCTTAGGGATATTTCTGTCGAGCGTGGCTAAGCGTGTCACGTTCTCAAGGCCTGTGTCCCGGTTCTGAAACCAGAACCTAATTGCTTCAACCTTTTAAAGAAACTTTGGGTGTTGTTCTTGGCCCGTGACTTTTCTAGGTCTCTGAGCTGAGAAACAGCGGATGCACATTTCTTCCTCCGCAGGGTCTTCTTCTCATTTCTCTTTTTTGTTTGGTACTTTTTTCTTGTTTTCCTTCTTTAAGCATAAATTATTTTACTTTGAGCAACAAAAATGTCTGAAATGAATCGCAGGAATAATAAGATGTCCGATCTGTTCTGAAGTATAAAATCGAATGCATGCTTTATTTTTTTTCTTCTCACATTATCTTTCTTAACAGGTAATCTAGTCTCTTTCCTTTTGCCTGACATTTTCTTCTGGAGCAGTTGCCCGTAGCTTAGTTGGTAGGTGCGTTGGCTGCTAAGCAGAACGTCGTGGGTTCGAGACCTACTCGGGCCATAGTTATTATTTCATCTTTCACGGGTACTGTCTCTTGCGAAGACCTGACAAATCTTCCAAGAGTATCAATCTGTCATGAAAAAGTGCTTCTCAACTTTGCCGTTCAGAATCGGCATTAAATTGTAGGTCCCTTCAATTCTTCATATGCACTCAGAGAATTGTTGATGAGAGTAAGCCACTTACGCCTTGGCTCTTCAAGAGCTGTCGCGCCACTCTATTTATTTATTTATTTCTTCTGGAAGTGTTGCCACACTTCTACAGTGTTAGTTGTGTATAAAATAGTCATTCTTCAGTGCTCCCCTTCTTCTTATTTCTCAAAATTTCAAATCCATCTTCTTAGGAACCAAAAACTAAAACTTTAATGAATTGAAACCTTACCTGTTTTTGTTTATTTAAAAAAAATTGTAATCTCAGTCGAACACATTTTTCATGATCAAAATACCTTCAAGCTTAACATGAATCTCACGTTTCCTTAAAAACCAGTGAATATAATCCATGAGATCTCGTTCGATATTAAATTTAAGTTACCTTTTCAATCTTGATGCTTGCTGAGAACGTGCCCACAAATATCATCACGTTCAACTCTTCAAAACCCCATCAAAATGCAACCCCAGGAATTTTATAAAAAAAAAAACAAAAACAAAACCTCCTTTGATGATGAGTTTCAATTAACAAAATAAATTACAAACTTGTCTTCGTACCTCCAAAGGTGTACCCGTACACACAGCATGTCGAACGACCTCGAAACCCATAAAACCCAGTAATCCGCTTTTACCGCACCGAAAAATGACTCAATTCATTGTGGCAACCTTTTATACGAGTACAACTTACCTTATGCTCTTATGACTTTTGGGAGATGGAATCTTTCACATTCATAGGTGAGCCACCCCCTCCCCCGAAAAAAACTCGAAAACAAAACAAACGAAAACGTACCTAAACGTTGGCAGAATTATTGCTTCGTATTCCTCCGGTGTGGATTCATGAACGAGTGCCAAGGCTGGTTGTAAAACAGCAGCTAATACCTCTGCAGTACGCATCTCTTGTTGCAAATAAGGCCACACATGCTGCCACCACAGTTTCTATATGACAAAAGGTAAAATACACAAACGTTAAAGATCCTGCCATTCAAATGTGTACGGTTGTAAATGTAGCATGAAGCATAAAAAGCCAAATTAACGTACTAAAAATTTACGTAGGTTGAGCCACAAATTAAAATAATAAAACGAATTCATTAAGAAAAGTCTTAAATTTTGTAATCGCTTACCCTCGGGATGAGATGCAGGACTTCCTTGAGGGTCGTTCGATAGAAATGTGACTTTTGTGTTGGATCTTTCATGTTAATCACGTCCAAAAATTTGAGGGCACTCACCGCCGGATCACTGCAACGAAACACCGCAAAATGCAAACACAATTAAAATTAATTACTTATATTTCTATATTCGCCCTGAAGCAGTCTCTCCTGAGACATTGAAGAAAGCGAGAGAGAGAGTGGCCATCAATTCTATAATTACAGAAGGATAATTCAGGTAAATCACCTGTAGCAGGTTTGTCTGACTAGCCGCCCACATTCTCTCACCTCGCTTCAGGGTTTCGTCTCTTGAGGTGTTTAACAACTTGACCGGGTGATAGTGTGATGGGAATGGGGAATGGACCGGAAGGATGGAGGCAAAAAAATGGGAAGACGCATAATAAAGAATCCCCGACAGGGATACTAATTTGGAAGACGTTTGCACAGGAGGAAATTACTTACTTAAAGTACTTAATCAATTGCAGGAGTTGTGCTGTTGGGCGCGTTGTTGGATCCTTGCTAACAAGACGTGACGTGGCCTCTTGTAATGGAATAGGTACCCTTGGTAACATATTGTGAACGGCATCATCCAGCTTTTACAGCGCGGATAGGTTCGTGTTGGATTCAGTAGAGTGGGGAGTGATGGCGGAACGATGACAACAACACGAAGGTTTGTTCGAAAAGATAAAAGTAAGAGAAAGAAAAGAAGAGATAAATTATTGAATGGATTTAACGTTTGCAAGCATCAAACAAGATGCTTTTTTTCTGTCTTACAATTAGAGGTTACAGGTTGCTAAGAAAAATGAGGTGTGCTTGGAGGAAAAAATTCATGGAACTTGTAATGTTGCACTTTATGAAAATTAAACGAGAAATAAATCGAGTTCCTAGAAAATTAATATAGGTATTAGGTTTAAAAAACAATGTATTTAATTTGTTTTAAGAACATTTTTGAGGTCTCATCAACGGTTTTTGAAGACTTGTACTGAAGACTGTACTTTGAGAGATTGTTTCCATAGATCACCGCCTCTTCTCGAGCTTCAACTGAAAGTCGCAGAAATCGGAGCAACTATATTCATGATGAATTCAGGCAAGCTGCTGAAAGAAAGAATGCTGCATACCCTTCAATGAAGCAATTTCATAGCTCACGGGAGAAGAGAGACAAAAGAAAGCAACCTGGAGGACTGCACAAACAGCGGCAGTTGTAGATACAGAAACATAACGCAACCGCGTTGCAATAACTGTTAAGATGGAGGGCAACCTAATTCCCAATCCCACAGGTTTTCTGCAGCGATAAGAAGTGTACATTTATGTAAAATCCCATAACGACTACACTGGACAGAATAAAAAAATGACAGCAATGGCACAAAACAAAACGAATGTTGATCATAGAAGTAGATTTTAGTTAGTTCAACGAAAGACGTGAGATCGAACAGACGTGTTTAATTTATTTTCCTTGCTAAATTTTGAAATAAATTTAGAAATTAAACAGTCACATCAATTGTAAATATTTATTTCCTTTCCCTCTTTAATAAATAAAACATTTAAATAAAAAACATAAAATCTCAATTCAGTGTTTCTTTTCTATGATCTACGAAAGAACTTACATTAATGGTTTCTTAAACGATTGGCTTACCGAAGAAATTACGGTTCTATCATTTCAAGAACTCCGACTCCAACGCAGAGGCACCAGGGGTAGAAGAAGAAGAAACGGTGAAACTATGGAAGACACATTAGCGGAGTTTAGAACCGAGAGATCAGAGCTCGAGAGAGAAGTAATGCACGCCACCCGCATGGCCCAACAAAGAAATCACTACTCAAAGAAGATCGTCTTGCTGTCAACGCTGAATGTATGAAATGCTTTCAACTTGACCAGGTGGATCAATATACTAAGTGCGCTCGAACGTAGATTCCACGTACCAGCATAACTCCTGTGGATGGTAAGGAAGTATCTCAAGGATCGAGAGTTGCTTTGCGAGACCCCGGATGGCCCGCGAAGGAACGGAATCACATCTGACGCAGCGCAAGGATCAATAGTAGGACCAGAGCTCTGGAACATCTCCTACGATGAAATCCTTCGCATGGAGATGCCTGACAATGTTTTTTTGGTCGGGTAGGCTGACAACATCGACACGGTAATCATGGCACGAGAGACCGATCGATAATGCGCAAATGCAGCTGAACCATGTTATGCGACAAGCAAACTCGTGGATGGAAGACCATGGACTCTGCCTAGCGACGTAGAAAACCGAGATATTCATTCTAACAAGAATGATGATCTCCCTCAGATCGGGACAGAACTAATAAGAAGCAGCGTGGCGGTGAATTACTTGGGATTAAGACTTGATACAAAGCTACTACTAGCTACTAGCTAGCCTACTGGACACAAATAAAGGCAGCAACGGAAAGAGCGTCCAAAATTACTACATGACTAAGCAGACTGATGGCGAACGTGGCAGGATATGGGATAGCAAACAGCATCCGAGATAGCTAAGCAACTGACCAAACAGAAGGAAAAAGCGTTAGAGGTCGGAATGCAAAGGACGATGGACGGCAAGGCTGATCAGGAATGTGGCTGAGTGGAAAGACCGGAAACACGGCGAGGTTAACTACTCACAGGGCATAGATACTTCAATGCCTTTCTCCACAGGATCGACAAAACGAGCAATTCCGCCTGACAGTACAGGGACTCGCAAGAGGATGACGCACAACATGCCTTCTTCGACTGCAGCAGGGGAGGCCGAAAGAGAAGAACTAGAGAGAAGCATCGCCATCATTACGCCAGAAAATATTATGGAAAAAATGCTGGCAAGTATACAATACTGGAACAAGATCTGCAACTACGACAACCACGTCCTCAGGAGGGGAAGAACAGTTCCGTGGGATAGCGTGAGCCCAAAATGATACTAGACTGGACCCCCCTTGAAGTAATACGAAAAAGTGGTCTGGAGGAGGTGATCTTCGAGACACTTTTGGAGGTTTAACCGGTATGCTAATACAATTTTATAATCGCTTAAGTGAACTTAAGCTAATGTCAAAAAACCGGGCGAAAATTTCCTTAAGAAGCAAAAGAAGTAAGCTTGGCCTTCTCTTCTTCAAATTACTTAAGCGTGCTTGCAAAAATTGAAGTTGCTCAAAAATGGCTTAAAACAGCATCCAAAAAAATCTACTTTTGAGTCTTTCAAGGATCCTTAATTCAAAAAATCTTATAATTACTTGCAAGCTTCTGCTGCATAAGATGATAGTAGGTATTACCTGTACTCGTGTTACAAGTTTTGCCGAGAGTGGTTGGCCGCGTTGTAAGAAATATCATGAGCATTTTCGTTGAAGAAAGTCTCATGCCTCCTTTCTATATAACCCCTGCGAAAATTATTCCACAGAAAATTACAAATAAATTGACGAAACCCTAAGACAGTAGCAGAATGTACATCCAGACAGAAAACACACGCAAAAATTGCATAAATTGTTTTGTCGAACATTTTTTCAAGAAGTAAAAATAATATTACGTCTTTTTTTAATAAGTAAAAAGGGTTCATATTTCTAAACATCCTGTTAATTGGTACCGCGATGTTAATTAAAGTAATTAGGTGTTACAAAGAAATTGTTGATTTTCGCTTCTATTATTTTTGTGTATTTCTTTGAAAAACTTTTCCATTGAATTTTGAATTTCCGAAGACTTTATTAGGATACCTTACTTCAAAAATTATTTCACTTGACCTGGGTTAAAAACAAATTTAAAGGTTAACTCACCCTTTTTAAATTGCCTTAACAAAAACAAAGCAAAAAAAAAAAAAACTTTTGAAAGGTACGTTTCGAAAACAGGTATTTAAAAAAAAACCAGGTAAATTCCAAACTCATTGGATAATAATATTGTATCCTGAGTGTTGCTTTCAAACTTCAACTTTGTTTCGAGAAAAGTTATAATGAGGGTTGAAACAGAAAAGGATAAATAATCCTCCCCCCATCCCAACGACACAGAGGAGCAAAGAGAAAAAAGTAAAAGAAGCTGGCAATAATAATTATAAAATTTTATAAATTCATTTTTTTTTCTTTTCGTTTTGCGTTGTTTTTTGATTGTTTAATGGAATTCGAAACACTTTATTAAGACTCAAAAGGTAAGAAATATCATCCCCCAAAAAGAAGAAGAAAAGAACAAAACAAAATTAAGCAAAGAGAACTGAATTGGATTTTAAATTGAGTTGTTGGTTGTTTAAGCTTTTGGCATTTTTTTCGGTTTTGACAAAGTTTGTTTTTTTTTTTGAAATTAAAAATATAAAATCTTATAACTTTGTCTGTCTGTGTAATATTGTAAAACTAAGAAATGGTATCTTTTTGAATCGGGTAAAGTTTTTTTTCAAAAATTAACTTTCATTATTTTGTGTTTTTTTTCTTTCTAATTACTTTTTTTCTTCAGTTAACTTTGTTGAAATAATATTATCGTTGTGCGAGTTTGACCGGAAAAACTTGTGGAAATTAAAAGTTCTGACTGTGAAACTACTTGGAGAAAGAAAAACTCAATTGTCGTTGCCCGTAGCCAACCCTTTCTTTTCCTCAAATGAGAACATAATTTTTAACTTACCACTTCCAATTGTTTCAAATACGTCGAGGATGAGTTTCCAGCTTGTATGAGTGGCCGGCCATGATTGAAAATTGAACAAATCACCATTCCAAGTGAGAACATGTCACTCAATAAGCTACACGTTGAGTGGGCTTGAGTTTCAGGAGCTGAAATTAAAATTTTATCAATATCGTTCACGTAGGTGTATGAACTGATGAAAATAAAATTCGATTTGAATGGAAATTTACATACCAGTGAAATCCAAATTGGGCTGAGCCATTTTCGATATTCGCGAGCTCCACGGTTGGCAGACTATTGAGTCAGCAACATCAGTCTCATTAAGTTTTTCTGAGAAAATAAGTGAAAAAGGATTTAGAATGTATATATATTCAAGGTTACAAAAATAATATACGCAAAGTAATTTCAAAAAATAACCTATCCAATTTGTCGTAATAAGGGTTCTCAAGAAGACTCTCAAAAAGGATTCCATCAGACGATGACGAATGAAAAATGTTTTTTTTTTGTATTTATTAAAATTGACAAGCTCGAAAGGTTTTTATTAGCGTAAATGTGTTTCTGTCATTCCGAAAATTCCTTCAAATGGAAAATGTTTGACCCATTCCAATCATATAGGAAATTTGATTTCTTTGCAACAAAAAGTCAAAGTCATAGAATTTTGTTTGCGGAATTCGTATTTGAAATTATGTGCGTTTCCTTGAATTTCGTTGAATGAACATTTCTGCGCTGGACAAAGACACCCCCATCCCACCCACCATCCTAATTTCCATTATGCAAAACATATTCTAAAGGAAAACATTTTCGGTTCAAGGATCCGTAAATTTTCTCAATAAAATGAAAATCACATCACCTGGAAATAATGTTGTCCCTTCTGATTTTTCTTTTCATTCAATTTTTCATGAGAATTTTATTGCCTATATGTAAATTTTTGAGTTTTCAAACGGACAAAATGTTATGAAAGTCAAATGATTGATGTTACAATAAAGAAAAGAAAATATTTCATATGTCAAAAGCCAATAGTTTTCCACCTTTCCGTTTGTAGTGTCTTTTGATGACGGACTAATGTCATAAACGATTTTACTTGAGTGAACGTAAAATACTTTTTGATTTATCGACAATGTCTGGATGTAAAACTAGGTAAATGATTCATAGTCAGAGATTTTGGATGTCAAATTTGTGAGGACAAAAACAATAGGTACCTATTCTACTCATGGCTTTTATGCTCTCTATTTCCTTCAAGGAATATTAATCATGTTTTATGACTGCAGCCACATGAGACTGATGCTGCCATCTGTCATTTTTGGTTGCAAAGAAACGAAGAATAATGAATTATCCCTTTCACTCGAGTCTGCAATGATGGTAAGGAGTTCGCTCTTTTGTCGGAAACAGGAGTTCTCCAAGAATATTTTGTGGAAATTTAAATAAAATGCGAACGTCTGCTTTAACAACGATAAGGTACGTTTTCACAACACTTTTTTGGATAAATTTGTTTGATAATTTAACACTTCATACTTTTGAAATTCAAGATCAAACTTACCAATAAATTCGAGTCCAGCCAATTTCCAAGTTCCTTTTTTAGTAACCAAAATGGACGAAGGACAAACATTCCGATGAACTACGTGACCGGTGTAGTGTAGGTAAGCTAAGCCTTCCGTTAACTAAACCAAAAACGAAATAAGTAAACGAAAAATTTAAAAATATGGATTCAATTTTGAATGACGATGTGTGAGAGGTCAAGGTTCAATTAAAGAAAATTTTAATTTAAATGTGGAGCGTGCAACGGATTATTTTATAAGGAAATGGTGTGGTGTGGAGGTGTGGTGGTCAATATTGAAGCATTTTTTGTTGACTTTTTTAAATGAAAGAACATTCACGTTTTCCCTAAACCAAATAAAACAAACGGTCACTCTTACTTCAAAAGGCAAAGTTTCTGTAAGTATTTAACTCTGCAAGTGTATGTTTAACAATGTGTAAAATATAAGGATAAGGATCAAAAATGGATTCATGGTTTCAGAAAAAAACATAACCTTTGATGTGATAAGCGAAGCGACGTACGTACATACATGTAGGGCTAGGCGGGCGGCTCTAAATGATTTAAATAATTAGATGACGCTCGATTACAACGTTATAATTATTTGTTTGATTCGTAACTGTTTATAATACGTATTTTGAGCGAAAAAATTAGCTGTTACTTGACAGACCTTAAATGCACGTCCGTTTGTTATCGTGTCTGAGATTCAACTGATCGCGAACTCAAAATGTAAATTGAAAAGGATTTCGTTCGGAGTGAAAATGAGTGAATGCAGACGAGTATTTGTTTTGTGTCCCCACCCCACAGGATGACATAAACATTGCAGATAGATGAAAAGAGAAAAGTGCAATAAGATGCACAAAGAAGATCTAATAAGATTTTGTCTAGGCAGGATATTTATGCATACTGCATATATCAAGGATATTGAGAATTATAATGTTTTAAATGGACACGTACGAGCTTTGTCTTACGAAACGCATATTTTTGAGTGTATTTACATAGATACAAAATTTAAAGGGGAGCGTGTAGTTCAAGCAATTCTCTAAAAAAAAGTATTTTTTTGGCTTTTTCAAATTTGGTCTAGTTTTCTGCATATTTTGATACAATTTTGTTTCTTTGGTTCAGGATTGTTACTCCATTTTGAGTAGTACATAATACTAAAATTTAGAAATTGGATATTTAGGATTTGATTGTATCCTTTTTGAAGAGAGAAATACGTGTTTAAAAATTACCGGAAATGTTTGCCTTATAATGATTTCTTACCTCGCGTGTATTTTCGGACGGAAGTAACGTTTTTTAAATGAAAAAAACGTATTTTGAATTTAGATTACTGCTTGAATCTTAAAGCAGTTTATTTTTATATTCGGCAATTCAATTTGAGTGATTCAACTTCCTCTTTCCTCTTCAATAAATAACTTGATCCTTTTCACATTTCAATCAATTTTCACCATAGCTCACTTGCATTTCTTTAACACTTTTAAGAGCACCGATGATGATGGAAAACATTCATGAATGATTCATTTCCAAACACTTGTCAGTCTCAATCCATTACTCAAGTTCTTCATCAATATTTAAAAAATGAATAAATGCTAATTAAAATTTTAAAGTAAAACCCAACACCAACATCTCCAAGAGACAAGAAAAAAAAAATCTCAATTAAAAATTAAACCTGACTCCACCAGAGTGCCAAAGTTGTGCAAACCCATCAACATCACACACACGAACAAATTATGCTTTCATTGTGACTTGACAGGTTATTCCCTGGAAATTATTATTCCTATAAATAGACAAACTCACAGACACTCACCTGTAATATTCCATATTTTAATTCAATATCCAAGAAATTATATTCACGGGCATGAGCTGGTCTCTGGACAACTGGCACTGTAGGCTGTGATGCACCCGTACTTGGAGGTCCGGTAACTGGACCATAAGTTCCAGCTTCCTAGATCGTTCAAAAATAGCAACAAAAATATAAATGCGTTTAATATTCCATGAATGGCAAAAAGGCTTAAGGACACATAAATATCGTTCATTTTTGGCTTCTGAATATAAACTCAATCCCCTCGTCTGTCTGTCTATTTGAAACTACAAATTTCATTCACAATTTGTGTGCAACTGCGATTCAAGGACATTTTTCTCATGCGAATATATTTTTTTGTTTGCAAGAAAAAAATCCTAAGCTTTATTCACATTTAGATGTTGAAAAATATCAGTTTGCTTTTCCTATTTTCTACCTATTCCGTAAAAAAAAACAGCTTATGCAGTGCATACACCGAACTCAAGGATATGCATTACGTTCGATGTATGGCATACAGCAGCTGTGAATTTCCTTAACGAGTACATCTACATTTCATACGGGAGCTCGCCTCCAGGGTAATTTAATATTCCAAACGAGAGCTCATCCTCCTTACGCCTGCGAGGATAAACGTTGCTATAAATATTTTGTGAATTTTTCCCCCAAAATGCTTTAAAATCAGAGACGTATTTCGGTACATTAAAACAAGGCCGAAAAAACGTTCAAAACTCAACAGCAGGTAGGAAATTATTGCTGAGAGAAGAAAACACACTTTCATGCAATCACAAAGATATCTCGTCATTAAGACTGTAGAAACAGGTTGTTAAGTTGATTTTGCTTATCCTCTTAAAGTGAAAGAGATAAACACTAGCGGCCTCAAAACACTCCCTTGTGGCACACCGTATCATTATTTATTTTTGTTGACTTAATACAATCTTAAGAACTTTGTTGAACTTCCATCGTCAGCTGACTATAAAAAATCAAATTAGCTTATCCTTAAACAGCCAAGGCTCTTGAAATGGACGATTTCGCTCTCGCTTTTTGGGATCAGTCCTCATTTAAATTCAACCTCCCCACTTGCACACGTCGGAGAAAAGAAAACTTTTCAAGTATCTACCCTGAGGTAGGAACACATCACCGAAACAAGGCTTGCATGCTCCTGATTAAAATTGATCCTTCCTTTAAATCCAACTCACACTCCCCTCTACCCGGACAGAAAATAAGAAAAAAAAAGAAAACCTTTTATACTAACGTTCAGATAAGCTCAATACAAATACCCCCATCCTTAATTCTATGTTATAAAATTTACACGTTGCTACCGCTTATGCACTCACCTGATATGCTAGGATATTCGCAAGGCTGGCAAGTATTGGTTCTGTTGCAAATGCCAATGTGTCAGAGCATTCTTCCACTGTATGGAGTAATTGTAAAATCTAAATGGAACTATTAAAATGTGGTCTTTTGTTGAAATTCAAAAAAAAAAAAATCTTTAACAAAAATAAAAACAATCAAACTTACCTTTGGATGTCGAAACCGTTCGAGTTGCTTGACTGAAGTTCGCAGGATCTCGGTGATTGTCTCTTTTCGTTTGGGTTTGTGCAGTTTTTCGGCGATTTTCTTCTCGAAAATGAACACTGAACATTCCTGCAATCGAATATAGAAATAGTTTGATGTTTGAGTAATTTTATTTGGAATAAATGTAAATTAAGGATAATTGAATCGATAAGCATTCGGTTGGTCAATTAACTTTCACAATGCCTCGGAGCTAATTTTGCATAAATTAAATTTACTGGCAAAATGCTGCCATGATTTTCCCACTTCTGAATTACCAGTAATGTAATTAAACATAAACGGCAGCATCAGGAGGCTCAATCAGATGTTCATAGTTTTAATTAGTTTACGAATTCAGTTTTTATTTAAAAAAAAAAAAATTGTTGCCTTAATTGTGTTTGCCCAGATCCTCTATTTAAAACTTTTTGGTATTTGGTTCCCACAAACACCACAACTTTTTTATGCAGATATTTGAAAAAAGGAAAGAATGTCAATTTAATTTTGAATTCATGAATACAGACATACATATGCACAATGTACATAAATGTAGGAACCCTTCTGTGGGTCGGATTGAGGAAGGACATGTTATAAGCTTTTATCTCTTTTGTGTTTGATTTTTGTTTACATTGTTTTTGCTAACAATATTAAGAGCGAGACCTTTTGTCATTGTCATGGCATGGAAACAAAGTCTTTGTTTTATTTTATGCCCTAATTGCTACAAAAAGGCGTGATATGGTTATTTTAATAAACTTGTTAAATGCTTTTGTTTATATTCTTCTATTTTTATTACCTGTTTTTGGTATGGAAGATGTTAATAATGAGAGAACAATTGAGGACAAAATTTCCTTTTGTTCTGGTTGTCATTTATTTTATTTATGAGCTTGACAGAAAATCATACATAATTGATATAAAATTCAGGTTTTCTGGAAATGTTTATGCAAGCGTGACGTTTTGTTGTTAGAAATGCAAACCATAAGGATCAAAGAAAGGAAAGTAATTCAAGTGAAATGGCACAGTTTCTTTGTTACTTGGTTTACGATGGTAGAGAAATGACGAAAAATTTAGTATCTCAAAAACGGGTCGATATTTACTACGAAATTCAAATACAATAGGAATATTTCTATCTTCTTTTAATTGCTGCCATGATTAATTTACCATCTATGACATTGAAATTGTCCTTGGAGATTTAAATGCTAAGCTGGACAGAGAAGAAATCTTTGATGGAATAATTGGCCGACATAGCCTACACGACACCACCTCCGATAGCGAATTTAAGCTAATCGACTTTACTGCGGAGCGAGACGTAATGGTAGCAAGTACGCGATTCCCACATCTCGCTATCCACATGGAAATCTCCTGATTGCGGTCGACGCACGACACTTCTCTAGCATGCAAGATGTCCGCCACATTCCAAGTTGCCAACATCGACTCAGACCACTACCTTGTTGTAGCCAAGGTACGAATGCGGATATCTCGATCCAGGCCAACACGCGAAAATGCTAGGAGAAAAGTCGACGTCAAATGGCTACAATAGCAAGAGATTGCTAGATCCTTTCCGATCGTGTCTCCGAAAACCTCCATGAAAATAAAAATAAAAAGTGTCAACAAATAATTTTCTAAGAATTGCATTCTTCATTAAGAAAAGCAAGGCAACAAATCAACCTGTTAAGATAGGGGCCTCTTTCTTCAAACATTCGAAACTGATTCCCAAAATTATAAGTATTTTGCACATTAAACAAAAAAGAAAGCAACGTATCGACTCCATAAATAAAATTTGTCTAACCTTAAAAGACGTCTCGTCCTCGGGGAATTCACTCATTAGTATCGACCAGAGGACACTAATAATAACGACACGCCATTTTGTAACAAACCCGAAAACATCCCAACAAAACAAAAAAAAAGAAACCAAATTGTCATCAATTCGTTTCGTCTAAATTTGGATTATAATCACGTAAAATAGCCAGTCGTAAAAAAGACTTGTGCTCTGCTATATCCATTTCATTGTTAGCATCTGTTTCTGACACAGACGCTTTTCTATGACATTAAAAAAGCAAAAAACAAAACAACTCATCAGACCAAACGAAACGAAGAAGAAAAATATCCCACCTACAGGCATAAAAATAGAATCTCCATGACAAATGGAATTTTTAGTATCGCTTTCGATACCTTAAGCTATACAACAGGCAGAGAGGGAGACACACTTTTAAAGGTCTCTGCCATCGTGCGTCCAAATTCTTGATGGAATGTCGTCGCAGCAAACACTTTTGCTGGCTTGTGTTATTCTTTTGTCGATGTTTTTGCTCAAACCAGCCCTCTGGGCGCCCCAGTTAGGCTTAACGAAGCATAAAATCCAA
Organism: Sphaerophoria taeniata; assembly: GCA_943590905.1. Taxonomy (NCBI): domain Eukaryota; kingdom Metazoa; phylum Arthropoda; class Insecta; order Diptera; family Syrphidae; genus Sphaerophoria; species Sphaerophoria taeniata. The sequence goes on from OX016541.1 coordinate 153,062,817, forward strand.
GAAGAAATCAGAAAGAAAAGACAGGACAGGGTGAAGAAAAAAAAAAACCGTTTAAGTAAGCAGAAATAAAGTAAACAACATCACCTGTAACATTTTCCACCATTACATTTCCCCCATCTCACCAACTCGACCCGAACGGACCATAACCACGGCCCGTGTGGACGTTGTCTACCTTTGAGGCGTTCGTCGCGTGTTGTGTTTGTGCGTATACGTCCGTCAGTTGTGTTGCGTGTTCCTTTCAACCGATCAATTCGGCTAAAGGACACGAAAATCCTTTTGTAATTCAATGAAACAGATTCATTTGTATAAATCATCTGTCTCTTTTCGGGAATCTTTCAGCCCACGTTAACGCCGCTGGAAGGAACGATTTTTGGAATGTTTGAAGCGGCTGGCGACACCATTTTTTACTTAGACGGAATTTCAACTGTCACAAGGACGAAAATATAAATTTGATAACGAATGGGATTTTAATACATTGCGGAGGAGGTTTTCCTTTTTGTTCGAAAAGTAGCTATTCTACCGGAAGTCTCTTCGGAATTTTATAAATTTCCACTTAAAGGAGTTTGATGTTAAAAAAATGTAAATTTTTGTTTTGTGTAATTTTTTGTCTCGTTAATTTTATGAAAACAAAAAAAATCCCATTCTTCATTTGAAAGGATTCGAAAATAAAAATAGGACTAATACTTTAAGAGGCATGTCAGTCAGTGGAGCGAATCGCAAAATTTATAATGACGGTTGAGAGGTTTTCCTATGAGCGAAAAATTGCTTAAATCTAAAGCTGCAATTTGTAAGACTTGAAAAATGTCAAAAATTACCGTAAAGACGACGGACGGTGCAAGCTTCAAAAAACGACTTAAGTCAAAGCAATTTGAAAATCCTCTTAAAAATTAAAATTAAGAAATAGCTATTTGATTTTTAACTGAACTACCTTTTTGAGGATAATCCTCAGCCTCAGGTTCTCAAATAATGTCAAAAGAGTTGAATTATGGAGCGATTTGAATTTCAAAACATCAAAAGCGATTAGAAAACAATTTCATCAAAGCCATTTGACTTCTTTTCTCTTCAAAATAAAACATCAAAACACAAAACGAGAAAATGGAATCCAAAATCATCTCGAAGGATGGCGTTTTCAAAGTCAAGTCACGTAGAGCAATTTTCAGGGAATATTCCACTTCTATGGAAATGCGGAATATCGGAATAGAGCTAAACTAAACAGTTGTGTTTCTGTGGAATTGTTTTCTAGGGAACTCGAAAAGCATTAGTATTAAATATTCAAACATGAGGAAGAACAAAAATATTCAGAACTCTAGTTTTATTTTTGGAATAAAAACATTTTATTGGTCTCCAATGATTAGGTAGACTATTGGGAGACTTTTAGTGTAAGTAGGGCTGAAGAAATCGATAGGTGAATTTTCATCAGCGCAAGTGGAATAAGTGAAAATCGATTGAAGAACAATTTCTAGGTAAAAAAATGAATAGATTCATGAGGCAAGAAGTTAAATATGACGTTTCCAAATAATGAGAGAATGAATTTCTCAAAGGGAGGCGTGAGTGCCTAGTACCTCAACCAGAGATTGAGTTCCAAACCTAGTGGGAAGTTGTTGGCGGAAGCAAAGAGAGAGAGGGGGAGGAGGTATGCGTCCACTTAGGTATGCCTGCCTTTTCAACAGGCGGCAGCGGAAGAAATCCCCAGATGGAAACAACGGTGGCGTCTAGAGTTCCATTCGGGATGAACTATTTAGTGAACATTTTATAGGGCTACTACAACATATTCCCAGCCCAGGCCTATAAGGAGCGGTTTTGCCGCCTATCTTTTTTTTTTAGTCAAACCAAAGCCCTGGCCCTCCAGGATGGGGGTCATGCGTCGGGGTGACTGTCCGACTACATAAACAAGATATAGTTCCGACCCACCAACAAGCCTCGGATACGGACGAAATTAATGATGACGACCTACGCAAACGATTAAAGGACAACAAATTTCGTTAAGTCCCTCAACAGAATACGTGCTTTCGAACAATTAGCGGAAGCTCTTTACTGCTATAAACCACATATAACCGCCATTCAAAAAATGCGATGGGTTGGTCTGGGCCTACGAAAAATGAAGAACTTTAACATCTACTACGGCAACTGCTATCGTCTAATTCTAATAATTGATTCGTAGTTGGAACTCGACTCAGGAGGATGGTCTAGAGTTTAACTTCGGTGAATGAGCAGATCACGACAATCCACATTAAAGCTAAATTCACCAACATAAGCCTCATCTGCACTCACGCCCCCATTGAGGAAAAGGATGAAGACACCAAAGACAGGTACTACGAGCTTCTCGACAAGACCTACGAGCAATGCCCTAGCTATGACATTAAAATTGTCCATGAAGATTTTAATGCTAAGCAGGACAGAGAAGAAATTGTTGGTGGTATAATTGGACGACATAGCCTACACGACACCACCTCCGATAACGGATTTAGTCTAATCGACATCGCTGTGGGGTGAGACGTAATGGTAGCAAGTGCGCGATTCCCACATCTCGATATCCACAAGGGGACATGGAAATCTCCTGATCAATCAACCGTTTGTCTGCCGTGCTGTGTGAATGTTTGAAACCTTTCGTCAACAACCTGATAGGTCCTTATCTGTGGGGCTTCAGACCCGGAAAGTCCACCATCGACCAAATATTCACTCTACGGCAGATCTTGGAGAAGAACCAGGAACTTCAAATCGATACCTACCACCTTTTAATCGATTTCAAGGTCGCGTAAGACAGCGTTTATAGAGACCAACTACATAGAGCAATATCTGGTTTTGGCATCCCAGAAAAACTTGTCTATCTTTGTATAAGATGGAAAACTCACGCTGTTCCATCACGGTCGGAAAGAACCTAACGGATGAATTTGATGTCAATAAAGTTTTAGATAAGGCGATGCGCTGTCATGCGATTTCTTCATCATTTTTGAAAAGATTGTGCAAAACTCCAACGTCAACCCCAGAGGGACAATCTTTCGAAAATCCGTGCAGCTACTAGGATACGCAGGCGACATTGACATAATTTGGATGAGTTGATTTTTTTGACCAATTTTTGTAATTAATGTGGTATGTGGAAATATAGTTTTCCGTCGGCTTTTTTGGTCGCTGTAATTTTTGCAATGAAACAATTAAGTTACATTCACTTTCCCAACGTTTCGGCAGGGATTGCTGCCTTCTTCAGGGGAACTTTATTAACACAAAAATACAAATAATCTTAGTTAGATCAGTGGAATACAAAAACAATAAAGTTTACTCACTTAAGAGCCGATTTTTCAATCGTCAGATAAACAAGCAGATAGTGTTTATTCGACAAATAACAAAATATTGAATTTTTCAATCGTCAGATAGACTTTATCCGAAGAAAAACGCTTTTATTTATTCGTCCGATGAATACTCAGATAAGTTTATTTGCCAGTTTGTTATTTTTATTTTTATTCGATGATTGAAAAATCGGCTCTAAGCAAAATAGGAAAAATGGATTGTCAAAACATTTATATAAATTGAAAATAAATAATAAATATATGGTTAGCACTTCAAGGAATGAAGTTTAGTCTGTTTTTTGAATAGAGCACAAATTACATTTAAGAAGAAAGAAGAGAGCAATAGACAGCAGAGATGTTTTGAGTGTCTTGTTTTCGATTCATGTTGTTTTTGTTGTTGAGAATATGTAATGTTTCTAACGTGTATCGTTTCGAAACATGTTTCTCCGTCTGTAGAACTTCCACGCCTTCAAAGTTTGGAGAATGACCGCTTTCAATGCTGTGACTGGCCAGGGCTGTCTTTTCGGAGTTTTTAAGTTTAATGTCGGATTTATGATTAGAGATTCGTTGTCTAAGAAGTTGTTTTGTGGTCCCAATATAACACAGGTTGCACGGTTCATTTGGTTTGCCATTGCAGTTAATTTTGTAGATCACATCTGTTTGTTTGTCCTTATCAGGTTTCGTCTTAAGTTTAGTAAAACAATGGTCAAGTGTTTTGTTTGATTTGAAGGCAAGGCGGACATCTGTCAAATTTTTGGAAATAGATTTTTTGAAGTTGTCGGATAAAGTTGGGACGTAAACTATGCTTTTGTGGTACGTTCTAATCGGTTCGTCATTATTTTCACGTGGAGTTTGCATTTTATGCTTTAAAAGAAGACTGCGAATTATGGTAGAAGGATAACCACGCTGCCAACGAGAAAAAAGTCATCAGAATCTTAAGTGACAATGGTTATCCTTCTACCATAATTCGCAGTCTTCTTTTAAAGCATAAAATGCAAACTCCACGTGAAAATAATGACGAACCGATTAGAACGTACCACAAAAGCATAGTTTACGTCCCAACTTTATCCGACAACTTCAAAAAATCTATTTCCAAAAATTTGACAGATGTCCGCCTTGCCTTCAAATCAAACAAAACACTTGACCATTGTTTTACTAAACTTAAGACGAAACCTGATAAGGATTTAACCGTATTGATCGTATTGGGGGCGGTGTTGCGATTTATGTAAGGAACAAAATTAAATGCAAACTTAAACTTACAGCTAATGGGGAAAGTGCCATCGAATTTTTATTTGTTGAAATCATAGGTAGTCAGGGAAATTTACTTATGGGTGCCATCTACAGGCCAAATAGATATATTGATTTCTCACCGCTGTATGCGGTTTTGGAAGAAATCTCTTTGACCTCTCCTAATATTATGCTTTGTGGTGACTTCAACTGCAATCTCTTGAGTCCTAATGCTTTCACAAATCACATGTTAGCTTTCAATTTAGTACCAGTTAACACCAGTACCCCAACACACTTTTTTGGAAGGGATTCCTCGTTATTGGATCTTATGTTTGTGAGTGACAAGAATAATGTTGCGTTGTATGATCAACTTTCGGCTCCTGCTTTTTCAAAGCATGATTTACTTTTTTTAACGCTCAGTTTTAGCCTTGTTTACTCAGAGGAGAAAATCAATTATCGAGATTTCCGTAATATTAATGTGCAAGAACTTGAAACTCAAACGCGAGAAACAAATTGGGATTCTATATATTACATGACTTCTTCAAATGAGCAGATTGAATTTTTAACACATCATATCTCTGAACTGTTCAACACCCATGTCCCCTTAAAAACAAAAACTCTTCAGCAAAACAATAATCCATGGTTTTCTCGTGCCATAAGAGCTTTGATGAAACAGCGAGATGACGCCTACGCGAATTGGAAAAGGTATCGACTAACTGAGCTGCGTCGTGTGTTTTGTTCACTGCGTAACCGAGTAGTTACTAAAATACGCGAGGCCAAATACCAACATTTTTCTAAAGAGTTAAGCACAAGCTCAAACGGTCGCCAGCTCTGGAAAAACTTACGCAAAAACGGTATTGGTAAAACAAAATTAGGAGTAGTAGAGGATATTGATGGCAACAAACTTAACGAACAATTCATTTCTTCTCTACCGTCACAAGTCCCCCCGCCCTGCCCCTCAATTAGTTTTACTGATCAACGCGATCGCAATGAGCCTGGTTTTTATTTTTCCGCAGTAGATAGTGCCGATGTAGTCGAAAGTGTTCTTTCCATTAAGTCAAAAGCTGTTGGGCTCGATGATATACATCCTTCTTTTCTGTGTATGATTTTGCCACTTATATTACCATATATCACTTATGCCTTCAACACTATTTTGACATCCGGGCTATACCCAAAGTTATGGAAAGTTGCTAAAATCATTCCACTTCCAAAAAACGCTAAAAGAGATGAATTTAGACCTATTTCTGTATTGCCATTTCTATCAAAAGTCTTTGAAAGGATCCTTCAGAAGCAAATAAATAGTTTTCTATCTACTAACTCTCTGCTCAGCCCTTACCAATCTGGCTTTCGGAAGAAACACAGTTGTGTTACCGCACTTTTAAATGTTACCGATGACATCAGAAAAGCATTGGATAAAGACGAAGTTACGTTTCTAGTTTTGTTGGATTTTTCGAAAGCCTTCGATTCTGTTAATCATGTTAACCTATGTAGAAAGCTTATGCTTAATTTTAACTTTTCATCTAGTGCAACGAAATTAATTTTCTCTTATTTAACCGAGAGAAAGCAAGCAGTGCAAGTTGGTGACTCCCTCTCAAATTTTTTACCGAATGTTACTGGTGTACCACAAGGTTCTATACTGGGTCCTCTTTTGTTCTCTGCTTATGTAAATGAACTTCCATCTTCTTTAGTAAATTGTAGCTCTCATATGTATGCTGATGACGTTCAGCGGTATTTCAGCTGCCCCCTTGGCTTAATCGAACATGGAGCGTTCTGCGTCAATGAAGACCTTAAGAGAGTTACAAATTGGTCTTTGTCAAACGGACTAATTTTGAACCCAAAAAAATCCAAATGTGTAGTCATTTATAGAAAATCTCTAGACCTTTCTTATTTTCCACCGATTGTTTTGAGCAATGCTCCAATGGAATATGTGGTTACAGCGAAGAATCTTGGTGTGACTTTTAATCGTTTTTTGACTTGGGATGATCATATCACTGGACTAGTTGGTAAGGTATATGGAGTACTCCGTACATTATGGGTAACACAATCTTTCACTCCACCAAAAACGCGTTTGCTTCTCGCTAAAACCCTGGTAATACCTATTCTGGTCTATGGTTGCGAAATCTATTGTAACTGTAGCTTCATGAGCAGGCGAAAACTTAATGTAGCTTTCAACTCAATCGTTCGTTATGTCTTTGGATTGCGACGGTATGATAGAATATCAAGTTTTGCTCCGCAATTATTGGGCATGCCTTTCGAAAAATACATAGAACTTCGTAGTTTGATTTTGCTTTCTGACATACTTCTCACACGCCAACCACAATATTGTTTTGAAAGAGTAAGAACCGGGTCTTCAAACAGATCTCATCAGTTGATTATCCCTCCTTACGCATATTTAACATCGGAACGTCAATTTTTTGTAAATTCTATTAAGCTTTGGAACACCTTACCTCGTAATATTAAACAAAATCTGAACGCAACAAACATAAAAAGAGTGCTTAGATCTTATTTTTCAGTATAAAATTTAATGTACTTTTATTTATATTATGATAGTTTTAATAATTAAAGTAACTTTTTTTTTTTATCTTTGCTCAGCCATTGTTTTTGTAAAATAAGCTTACAGCTATCTTATAAGATTTTAAATCTTACAGTTGTCAAGCATTTTCGATATTGAATAAATAAATAAAATATAAAATAAAACAGATGTGATCTACAAAATTAACTGCAATGGCAAACCAAATGAACCGTGCAACCTGTGTTATATTGGGACCACAAAACAACTTCTTAGACAACGAATCTCTAATCATAAATCCGACATTAAACTTAAAAACTCCGAAAAGACAGCCCTGGCCAGTCACAGCATTGAAAGCGGTCATTCTCCAAACTTTGAAGGCGTGGAAGTTCTACAGACGGAGAAACATGTTTCGAAACGATACACGTTAGAAACATTACATATTCTCAACAACAAAAACAACATGAATCGAAAACAAGACACTCAAAACATCTCTGCTGTCTATTGCTCTCTTCTTTCTTCTTAAATGTAATTTGTGCTCTATTCAAAAAACAGACTAAACTTCATTCCTTGAAGTGCTAACCATATATTTATTATTTATTTTCAATTTATATAAATGTTTTGACAATCCATTTTTCCTATTTTGCTTAAGTGAGTAAACTTTATTGTTTTTGTATTCCACTGATCTAACTAAGATTATTTGTATTTTTGTGTTAATAAAGTTCCCCTGAAGAAGGCAGCAATCCCTGCCGAAACGTTGGGAAAGTGAATGTAACTTAATTGTTTCATTGCAAAAATTACAGCGACCAAAAAAGCCGACGGAAAACTATATTTCCACATACCACATAATTTGGATGAACACAGCGTGATGTCAGGGCTCTCTCGAGCACAAAACACTCATCATCCCGGTCCTAATGTTTTGTTCCTTAGACATGGACATCCGATGAAAACGCTTTGGGCTGCTTCGAGAGAAATATTCTTCTAGTTATTTTTGGTCCAGTCTGCATAAATGGAGAATGGAGACGAAGATTCAATCAAGAACCGTACGAGCTGTTCAGCGACATTGACCTAGCCAGAAAAGTAATCAAGGTCCAACGACACCGATGATGGTTGGGTCATGTAGAGCGAATAGAAAATAATGCTCAAGCTCGTAGAGTCTTCGAATCTTACGCGGAAGGACGTCACAGAAGAGAAAGACCGCGACTCACGTGGAGCACACAGGCGGTAGAAATAGAAGACCTGAACCAACTTGGCGTGCAAAACTGGAGACAGTTAGCTAGGAACAGAGCTGCCTGGAATCCTTTGTTGGATAAGGCCCTGGTCTGACCTGGACTATAGCGCCACCAAAAGTAAGTTAGTAAGTAAGTCAGTATAGGTAAGAGTTGTAGAGATGATATCTTTAAAAGGTCTGAGGACTCAAATAATTCTCGATTTTGTCGACGTATTTTAATTGTGTTTTCCAAAATAAATCAGAACCAGTCACTCGTGTTATTCCCACGAAATTGTAATCGTTCTCTTAACCCCAATTACAATTATTGAGAATTTGTTTACAATCAAAACTGCTGTTTGCTGCTATTAGCTTGTCAATTAAATGATTGATTCTATCAGAACACTTTCTGTCAGTTCGGCAAATCCAATTAACCCGTATCATCCTAATTATCAGAAAATCCATGTACGACCACAAATTGCTATCGCCCATCACCATCATCGTCATCGCAATCATCATCAACGACAAGCTAATTAACCAAGAAGGTTTTCGCTTTTGGCCTTCACCACAAAAAAAAATACTTCTATTCCCAACCAACGTTTTTGATTCAATTGAAAGCCACTCTCATCGACTCGACTTGCACAAGAATGAAGAAAAACCACTTGATTGGTTTGTTTCATCTCTGACTGACATACCAGAAATTCATACCTCAACATAAAACAAAAACATTAGCAATCTGCCATACCACAGGCCTTAATTTACAACTCTACGGACCGACGACCGACCGAACGAGTGTGATGCGGTGCAAGAGGAGAAACTTGAGAATTCTTTTCAATTTCAAGCCTTCATGGAATTAAATTGCTAAAAGTTCCTCGAGAAATACTTCAACACATCGGAAAATCCTTCCTTGCCACATCCTTAAAATCGAAAGGAAAAACCAAAACAAAAAAGAAAGAAAACAATCAAGGGTTTCTACACACAAACACAAACGTACCTTGCCATCGCTTTTCCGATACGCATCATGAATTTTCCATGCCAATTCGGGTCCGGCTGAGGCTGTCTGCTTTCCAATTTCGAAATACTGAATTATTGGATTCGTATCGACGGGATTTTGTGGACCAGTGGTGCCACTCTTGAATTTCGAGAACATCGTTGCAGCTGGCATACCATCGATTATTTTCGAAAATACCGATGTGAAGCCCGTTGGTCTGGTCTTCTGGTCCTCGACACTGTCGTATCTTTCAAATGATTTTGTCTTTTGTTCAAGTTCACCGACTGCACCCATAAACAGGTTTGGTTTTTCTTCAGTTTTTGGTACACCACCACCACCAACGCCGGTAGCTATTTGTATGGAGATACGACGTTGCGGATGCGACGACGATGATGACGACGACGATGACGACGGATTGACTATCCGACGATGATGGGAATACAGTTTGGTGTGATTTTGTTGTTTGACTTTGAGCGAAATTGTTAAGCCTTTAGGTGGGAATGGGAAGCGGTGGAAGATTTGTTTTCGCTGGTGATTTCGTCTCAGCAAATATTCGTCAAAGAAGGTCCATTTAAAACTGAAATTGACAAGTGAAATAAATTTTTGTTTATTCAAGAAGTCGGTCATTAGGTCAGTACAGACAGAGAGTAATTTTATTCCTTCCCTTACTATCTATCTTAAGAGTAAGGACTATTAGAAGCGCCCCCTACCAAAGAGCCTTGAAAGTTTAATATCAATTTTACCTTCCCAACTGACAATTTAAATTTGCATAGGCTCAGTTTTCTTGGAACTGAGAACTATTTACCAACCTCTCATCATGAATAAGTTAACTCAAGTCGAAACATTGCGACCCACCCTATTGTTTTCTCAGCAAGCATTAATCTTCTTCTTTTGAGAAATCTCCCAAAATGAAAACGTTATTATCCTTGAATTAAATAACCATTTAACACAATCTGTTGCTGAGCTCTGTGCCTAGTCATAGAGTAATCATAATTTAAGGGTTGTTTATGTTTGTCTTGTTTGGAAGACTTATCCCATTCGATATTATTATTTCGGCTAGGAAAGGGTTTCTGTTTTTATGGTTTTGCAAAATGCTTAAATAAGGGTAATAATTTATTAGGAAAAGAAGTATTTTAGGGGCTTTGGAGAATGATCTTGGAATTAGAAGTTATATTTAGGCTTGTTTCTTGTTGGCGGTGATTTCATTTGACAATTTGAAATACTAAATGTTTGCTTAGCTTGCACCTGCAGCTTGAGGTCTGAATGAAACGCAAATTGCATTTTGAAATATGTTTAAACAATTATTGTTTCCACGAATGGAATCCCATTAAGTCTTTAACCCTTATCAATAAGACAAGAGTGAAACTACTTCCATTATCAACTTCTTGGTCCAAAAGAACCAACCAAATGTTACTGTGTTGGGACTCCCAAGAGTCCCAGGTATTCGAAGGTCTTTTTCCTGGAAATTTTACCTATAGATAATACAATCGATATCTCGTTTCCATTGGGGAAGAAACACGTTGAACTCAGATGAACTCAAAAGTTTCTTTATCCCCAAACTGGAAACTAGAGAATTTTAAATATTTACTTGATAGAAAGAAAAATAAAAAGAAACATGTTTCTTAAATTTTGGGCTGCATACAAGATTTTTCAAATTTGGAGAAAATTTGTATAAAATTGTTAAAGCCTTTTTAAGGAAATTAGAATTTTTCAATATTTGTAAGCAAAAGCAAAAGCGGAGATAAATCCAATATCGCCAATTATAGACCAATATCTAAGCTTTTCTGCATTCATAAGGCGTTTGAACAAGTTATACGAGTATGTGGTAGTTTGGCATTTCATCTGTCACCAACAGCATGGTTTCATGCAGACAAGTTCTATTGTCGCAAATCTGCTTGTTTTTGTAAATCAATGGTTTAACACTTTGGAATGTGGTCAGGAAATCAATTGTGTCTATACAGATTTTTCGAAAGCTTTCAACCAACTCTCTCACGCCATCATAAAATTCAAACTAAATCATCAATTTTTCATCACTTGGATATCCTCACATCTCGAGAATAGGTCTTGTCAAGTTAAATTCAGGCATTTTATTTCTAAGCCATTTCTGCTCATTCAGGAGTACCACAGGGTAGCCATCTAGGACCTCTATTCATTAAATAGCAAAATTCTCATCTTCGCAGATGATATGAAAATTTACAAAAATATCTCTTCTAGTAATGATCACATTCTTCTACAAGATGACATTAATAGTTTTGCATTTTGGCGTGAGAAAAATAGTTTAAATCTTAATCCAATAAAATGTCAAACTATGACCTTTTCAAGGAAGTATGCACTTCATATGACTACGCTGTCTCACAGCAGATTCTAACCCGTTTAACTTCCGTAAGAGATCTTGGAGTTTTTTTTTTTGCTCTTAAGTAAGATTTTTCTGTGCACATTAACAATATTGGTGAATACGCTTCCCAGGTCTGGTCAACTCATTACGGTATTCATATTTAGAGGCTAGAATCTGTCCAACGAAATTTTACACTTTTTTGAAATTTGGTAAGATTTGGTTTCCTTTCCTCGAACAGTCAAAATGGCATATTATTTTTTATGAATTAAGTACTTTCAAACAGAAATTGAGATGAAAAAAAAAATGGTAAGTTGACTGAAAATACGTGCGTACCTACTAAGAGGACAGTCAGGTCAGGCGGCTATTAAAGCGATTGACTCTTCCTCATCATCATCTTATTTACAGTTTGTTCACTTACAAATGACAGTATGGGAAAGATAGGGCATTTGCCTCTCAGATTGGTTGCAATGGCTCCTATTGGTCTATTTCAAGCAAAAGCATGGTTGCCGTGCTTAGCTTTTTAAACCACCTCAACTTGGAGAGTAATGTCTGTATGGTTACCATCTGCTGTTGATTAAAAATAATTTAAAAAAAGTATACTCGAATACTTTTTCTTCAAAACAACTATTCAGCAAGTCCTATAATCTAGTTTTTTTTCCTGAAAAGCGTATCAAAACCGCACAAATGGAACCTACCACTGAACTGAATATTTTTCTCTCTTAGGCCGTGTGCGAATTGGATGAATTGTGGTTAAAAAATAAAAATGGATGAATTTTTAACCACTACTGTCATTTTTTAACCTGCTGAGCAGCTAGTCAAATAATGCGAAGTGTCAAAATTTAACCAAACGTCAATTTTTAACCCATTTTTAACTGAATTCGCACACGGCCTTAAGATTATATTTGTTTTAATGTGACGTTTTACCTATTTGTAAAGAAAAATTCCCACACATGTATGTGAGGTTCTCATTGGAAAAAATCGGTAAAAAAACGAAAATACAACCTTATTCCTCAAAACTGTTCCGTAATTGGGGATGTTCGGTAATAGGTGCAAATACCCTATACTTTTTTACTTCTCTTAATCTAAAATAGTTTTTAAAGGTAGGCATAGGCATTGACAGAACGACGATTGCCGGGTCAACTTTTATAGGCATATGCAGTTGCCCGTAGCTTAGTTGGTAAGTGCGTTGGCTGCTAAGCAGAACGTCGTTGGTTCGAGTCCTACTCAGGCCAAGTTTTTATTTCATCTTTCACGGGCACAGCCTCTTGCGAAGATCTGACAAATCTTCCAAGAGTATCAATCTGTCATGAAAAAGTGCTTCTCAACTCTGCCCTTCGGAATCGGCGTAAAATTGTAGGTCCCCTCAATTCTTCACACGCACTCAGAGAATTGTTGATGAGAGTAAGCCACTTAGGCCTTGGCTCTTCAAGAGCTGTCGCGCCACTCTATTTATTTTATTTTATTTTTATGCAGTTAAACTAGTAGATTTTATGTTTGATACTTTGGTAATAACAATACAAAACTTGCTTCTCAAACAATAATCTTAAAATGTAATAAGCACACATTTTAACTAAGTTGAAATGAAAAAGAATAAGGAATGCTTGGGATATTAGGCACTTCATTGGTGGGGTTTAATCACTATGTTGGTACTTAAGATATTCACACCTCATTTCATGTTCCGTTAGTTTACACGCAAATAGAGTTTTCACCTTAACAATGATAAATTATTTCCTCTCTAAGCCAACACACACTTTCGGATAATACGAGCTGATAATTTTAGTGTTAAGCCTCATGTATGTTATGACAATTAGGTGGCAATTAGAGCTTAACGCTACTTAAAATGTCTCAACCCAACTTTCAGTTTCTGTCTGTTCACAATCACATATTCAATGGCATATGAAAATTATATCGAATTAAAGTTACATAATGGTTTTGAATGGATAAAATTGCACCGATTCGATTTTTTTTTTCAAAGGAATACAGCATCGAAAAGAAAAACTTTCATGCTCCTGCAATATCCTTTTCAAACCACAAACACTTGATTATTATTAGCACTTCAACTTCAATTCACAAAAATGAAAAACACTTTAAGTTGGGTTTGATTTTAACTAAGGAAATTTGCAAGTAATTTAAAAGGACATGCTTTTCTGCACAAAGATTGCAACAATTACAATCCATTTCCTTGTTGGGAGTTTTTTTATGTTCATATATTATACCATGTACTCATATTTATGTTCTTAAAAACTGGCATTGATTTTTCCTTTCTCTTTTGCATCAATGAAATTTTTGTCATTCTTGATAGGTGTCATAAGACTTCAGTGAATTCATTTCCCGTTTCCGTTTTCTTTTTTATTTGGTCTGAAAAAAATTACAAACAATTTAATTGGCTTCCTTTTTTAAACAAGAAAATTGACACGTTTAACTGAAAACTCTTCAATTAATTTTCTTTCCTGTACTTGACGCAGTTAACGAGATTTTCATTTTGAAAAAAGCAGAAACAATAAAAACAAGAAGTTACATTGATATCAAGCCGACAAAGGCAAACACACCACCAGTTCCTACCTTAGGTACCTTTAAAGTGCTTGTGCTTGAGAATATTACTTTGTTGAAATTGAGAGGGGCTCTTATAATTTCACTGTTTATGATACCTACTAGCAATTTTCCTTCCTTTTTTTTGTTTTACATCAAAGAAACTTTGAAAACAGGCAGGAAATGAGTTTTCATAAAGAGAAGAATAATTAATTTCTTTGTAATTCTTTTTCAACGAAAATTACCTCGCTAGAAAGTGCGTTGTTTTCCCCAAATGATATCCTTCGCACGTCATTTGAGGACGAACAAAAATAGGTTCTTGGTTGAATAGCTGGAGACCTCCAGAAGTAGTAGAATTAACAAAAAAAAATAGCAATTAACAAGTTTACCAAAACATTTGTGTCGATAAAAAAGACATTTGGAGAAACAATTTCCCTAAAAATGTAAATTTGGCGGATGCTTTCGTTGCTTGTCTCTAATTTGATTTGACACATTTTGACAAGGAAAAATATAGGAAACAATTAATATTTCCCTGAAGAATTTTGGGTTTTTTGTTTTGTTTGCCTTTCGTCCTCGGAGATATTATTTTTCATTACTTATCCTCCAACGCTTCCGCACGAGCAAGAGTTATACCACGCGACGCCAACGACTATTGTTGCTAAATTTCCTTTTTATGTTGATTAATTTTCATTCTGTTTATTGATTCGGAATCATTTGTCGATTAGTCAAAGAAGAAACAGAAGGAAAAATTAATTACTAATGACCCAAAGAAAAGTATGAAAGAGCTTGATGAGAAAATAAAGGGAAAAAAACAAAATCAACGAAGAGAAAACCATTCAAAATAAATGACGGAGATAATTTTTATGTTGATGTCAAATGGTTGAATGAATAGTTCATGGACTTTTTTTATCATATTGGAAGTTCTTTGGTGTTTGTGTTTCTTTTGATAAGGGACACACACTTTGTTCAAATGAAGGACAATAGTGCTAATGGCAGAAAACAACCTGGAAAAATTAACACTTCAATCAAGCTCCTCAATTTTTGTTTTCTTTTTTTCAAACTAAGAAGAAGTTTTTTCCTAAAAAGCATACGAATCGTGGTCTCAAGCTTCCAAAGCTTGAACAGAACGTGCTTGAATTTTGAAATTGGAGACCTAAGCAAAAATAATCATGTGGCACTGTAAGACACGTTCTATATGAGTATGGCAGATTGCTTAAATGGAAAGCTCTGTAGGAATCCACATCAGGATGTATAAGTACAATTAGGGATACAGGGACTACCCCAACAACGGGCATAAGCAAATTCTCAATATTACACCCGTTGATATAAATGTACGAATATCAGCAGCAAACAGCGTTTTCCAGATCAGCCAAACCAACATCTGGAAATTCATATTCCAACGAAATACGTTACTTACAAAGCCCTTACAGATTATATGACTCAGACTTTGACAAATCTTTCAATGCTAGTTTCTCTAACATACGAAATTGGGAACAAAATAATTTACACTAAGCTACAGAATCGACAGTTGTTGCTACCTTTACTGATTGCCCGACAATATAGAGAGTGGCATAGGTGCTGATCTGACAGTGAAAAAAGCAGCAAAACAGATTTCCCTAGTGGTGCCATTACAATTACATCAACAATTCAGTGAGTGTATGTTAGAAATTTGGAAAAGCCATATATATTTTTATACGGCTACCTACTAATCGACTTTGCTGCAGCTCGTAAAACAGTGATAAGTATCACTAGGTTACCAAGACGAAAGATCACACAGCAACCTGGCGATCTCCGGATGGTAGAACCGCCAATCAAATCGACCGCGTGCTAATCGGCGCAAGGGTTGCATCTAACATCTTTAACGTGTGCACTTTATGAGGAGCAAATGCCGACTCTGACCACTCTCTGGTAGTGGCTGAGCATAGAGCTCGATTATCAAACGACAAAAAAATATGTGCGGCCCAAGGAAAGAAGTTCAATCAACATCGGTTACCTTAGCAACGCGGAGAAAGCCAGAGACTACAGTAAGCGCCTAAGTGAGCAACTCTCCGTCGTGTCGCGTCGTCCTCCCAAAAACCACAGATGTTGATACCTTATGGAACCATTTTCGCGAAATAATTAAAAATGTAGCCAAGCCCACCATCAAAGGTTACCAGCCACAGCCGAAAAAGAACCCGCGGTAAGACGATGACTGCGTGTTTGCAATGGAAAACAGCAGGGAGTTCACTTACCTTGGAACAAACATCAATCCCACAAACGACACGAATTACCCAAGCGAACTTCGGTTTTGCAAAACAACTGGTTCAAAACTTCTCACTCGAAAGGCAAAGTGTCTGCTATAGAAATCTTAGATTTTACCTGTCCTAATCTAGGGTGCCGAATTTTGGATTAAGTATAAGTAAAAAAGGGTTATTGATACTGGCCACTTTCGAAAGAAAAATACTTCGACGGATTTTCGGTAGGTATGCGACGATGTCGAATGGAGAAGAAGGTTCAAAGGCGAACTGTACGAGTTGTACGAATATGTGAATGTAGTCCAGAAAGCCAAGAAAAGACGGCTGTATTTGCTCGCTTCTCATCGCAGCCCCCAGGTTCGAGACTATAAGGAAGATCGAATCTACGGTACAAGGGATAAGTCTCTGCGAATACCAGAGCGCTTGGTTTTGGTGACAGGAAAGTTCATGCGAGGGACCGTACCCGATGGATGGCTGCAGTATCTCAGGCTGAGATCTTTTATGGATTGAGAGCCGGTTAAGTAAAGAGCAAGTCGCACATGTATATCAAAAATAAAACGGACGCTAAAATTTCATTAATTTATGTTAGTAAGCATTTTTGTATAGACTTTGGATTTTATTCCAGTTTTTTTAATTGAAAAAAAGTTGATTGCGACGAAGATTATGTAAATAAGAATTTAATTACAAGGGATATACATAGAAATATTTGACTTTTAACATTTTTGCTTTGTGAAAACCTGCCCTTTAGCAATTCAGATAGAGGACCTTTTGTGTTAATTACTTCATCATCCCTTGTGGGACAAGAAAAAAGAGGACATTTCTATTTTAAAGATAATTATGATAAGTTGAAGGCATAAAGGATATTAATTGCCCCGAAAATGTTTTTTTTTTCATCTGATGAATTTGTGTCATTACACTACCTTCTCAATTCAAATTCAAAATAAAAAAATTGTGAAACAAAAACAAAAAAATACTGCAATGAAAGATTATTATCAAAAGCAAAACAAAGAAAATTGTCTTTCGGGTTCGGCACTAAGCCACTTCATAAATAAATAAACAAATAAATAGAGTGGCGCGACAGCTCTTGAAGAGCTAACGTCTAAGTGGCTTACTCTCATCAACAATTCTCTGAGTGCAAAAGAAGAATTGACGTTACCTAGACCTACAATTTATCGCCGATTCCGAACGGCAAAGTTGAGAAGCACTTTTTCATAACAGATTGCTACTCTTGGAAGTTTTGTCAGTTCTTCGCAAGAGGCAGTACCCGCGAAAGATGATATAAAAACTTTATGAACACGAGTAGGACTCGAACACAGAGTCAACATTCCTCTTGGTGCTATGAAGGGCAAGATCTTCTCAATTTTCCTCGCTGAATCAAACCACAGATGGAGTATACAATAAATCCCGTACTAATAACCTTATTTGCAGACCCAGGCAAGACATATCCAGGGTCGTTGCTACATGCACCGGACACTGGCCCGTTGGAGAACACGCATCTTAGCTGGGCATCCCCCACAATACTTCCTGTCGTAATTGTGGGGACCAGCGATAAAAGGAAACTGTTCTTTACTTCTTATGTAAGTGTCCTGCCCTAGCCAAAACATTGGGAAAGTCTTTCTACAATGACCTTAATGAGCTTTCCGAACTGAAGATCAAAGATTTGATCTCCTTTCTAAACCCAACAAAGTGGATTTGAGGCGTACTTTTAACTAATTGTTTCAGTTTCTCTTCGAACTTGAGATCGCCAGCTGGCGAACTCAAAAAATAAACTCAGAATTATAATTATATAATCTCTCTTTTAATTTTATAAGTCAAGCGAGTTCTTTTATGGTATTAAATCGGCGCAACTCAGCGCCAATTGGGTCACTGAGGTAGACTGCTCGTGGCCGCCATTTCAACTACTACTACTAGGACTCGAACCGACGACGATCTGCTAAGCAGCCAACGCACCTAACCACTAAGCTACGGGCAACTGCCACTTCATAACCCTGCCTAAAAAATTGTCAAAAGTGTTCATCAACTTTTTACTTCAGAATAATTATTTGTCTCTTTTTCTTTTTTTTGTAAAATTATAATCCTTTACTTCCGAGGTAAACTTCATGCATTGTTTATGATTTCTGGGTTTCAATTTAAATTTCTACCCCATGCACTTCAAAAGGACTTTCCTTATTTAATTTGTAAAATTGGAAAATTGACACTACATACCAGCGAAATCCGCCAAAAAAGCAAACAAGCAACAAAATACACAAGAAAATATTGTAATACCTCAACGAAAAATAATAT
The DNA here is from genome assembly GCA_943590905.1 of Sphaerophoria taeniata. Lineage (NCBI taxonomy): Eukaryota > Metazoa > Arthropoda > Insecta > Diptera > Syrphidae > Sphaerophoria > Sphaerophoria taeniata. The sequence goes on from OX016541.1 coordinate 153,081,416, forward strand.
TAATTAATTTATTGAAAGTTAAATTGTGTCCTGCGAAAAATATTGACAAACAAAAGAAAGCCCGCATGTGACACACTGCCACATCAATTTCATATAATCCACAAGTACCTAAAAAAGAGTATATTCATTCTCCTGGCAACATGTAACAACTTCACTAACTGTTGATGGAGATCCTTGCAAATATTGTTCATGTCGTGCCCATTTCCTATCTCCTCACCACATCCACCATCCATTGCCTTGATATGTAAAGAAAAAACAGATAACTCACTAAACTTGTTTGCCGCAATATAAATATCAGCTTTTGGATAGGCTCTGGTGTGCGTGTGTATGTTTGTGTTGTTGTGATGAACTGGTCGACCCTTGAACCTCTAAATATAGAATGAATATTAATTCGTCTCCTCGTTGGGAATCAGCCAGGACTGTGCCATCGTATATTGTTACAACTTACAGCACGGCCGTAAAACACGAGACCCCATTCTCACACGACTTGCAGGAGGTGTGACACTCACGTGCCATGTGGGCTAGTCCTCCTCTCGAGTAGAAATAGAAACTTTAACCAGGATGTAAAGAGCTCTAGATCGAAGCACATAAAACCCTCTTCATCGATTATTGACGATGACGACCGACGACGAGGAGACTTCTACAAAACAACAATAGTCCTCCTCATGGTTCTGGCCCTCGTCATAAGCACTCCAGCCAGTTGACCAGTCCTGAATTTAGGTATTCTCGAACGAATACGTACGGTAATATTTTTGATTGTACGTTTGTTCGTCCTTTGCCTGTCCGTTTCGGTATTCCTGTTCATGTGAAGTCTTAATATTGATATATTTCACCCCCACACACAGACAATACCGTTGTTTACTGCATATTGAATAGTGCGGCTGTGGAATGAGACTTATACTAGATGGAATTCCTGTTGCCAGCAAATAGATATCGAAAATCGGGATGTGATTGCTTGGGACATTGGATTTTTGTTTGCACATTTGACAGCCTGTCAAACACTCGGTTTGAACTTGCGTGGTTCTTTTTTATTGCAAAAATTCATCAGGTGAACCGAGAAAGTTATTAAAAAGTGGATTTTGTTATGTGAATGGGTAAAAAAAATGAAGCTTGTTTACAAAAGTCACCCACGTGTCGAAAAAAGGGACGTCAAAAAAGGCTTGTCGTGCGTCACATTGTCGGAAAGTGCGTGCGGTCATGATTTTGTTATTAGATACGATAAGTCATAAGAAGGGTTATTTTTTCTTTATTGAAGTGTGTTAATCGTTGGGAAGGTGGGTAATTTAAATTGGAAATTCTGATAAGCTAAGGATTGGATGACATGTAATTTGAAAAATTTACAGATGTTGGAATTGATTCGTAAATCCGCGGGGCTTAATGGGGTACATTCTTGTCAAACAGGGATTGGAACATACTTTTTTGAGAGATCTAGTATTGCAGACTTTGTATTGGCAGAATCGGAGCCGCTTTAACTTGTCAATAAACTGTTTTAAACATTAATCTATATTCATTTTTGAGTTCTTTTTTCCAACTCCTAACAATTAAATTTCTTCATGTTTGTCAACAATAATTCAATGTTGCTGTCCCCCCAATCTTGAGGACCACGTAAATTTAAGCACGTTAATCTAGTTTAATCTCCATGCAAAGTGCCATCATTTTTTTATGGATTAATAATAACCACTCAGCTAGAATTGACACGTCGTCATCGTCATTGTCGCTTTCGTCCCCATCCGCGTCCGCATTGTCATCGTTTTCCTTGTCATGTCATAAATAAGGACATTCAAAGTGAGGAAAAAAAACTCTGTTAGTTAATATTGACACTTTGCATATTACGTCAGGATGAGGATGCGGAGTCAGTTTTAATGATGGACGAGGGAAGATTGTAAAAGTGCTCCGCTTAAGGTTAATGTATGCCGAGCACACTCGTAGGTGTGATGATAAAATATGATAGTTATTTGCAGACAAGGATAAATGTTGGAATTTTACTGCGTAGTCATATATCCGTTATTGAATTGCTCTTATGAACTGAACGCTATACACTTTGTAACAGAATGACTGGATGTGTGTTAAATTTTTAAAATTTCATAAATTATTTCTGTTTTTTTTTTTGTTTTTTCTGTGCAAGTATATTTCGATACCATTTGCGGGGAATGTTATGCATTTAGTATGTCCAGAAGAAGACACTCTAACACTTTATGACTTTAGTTTTCCTCGAACGAGTTTCAAGTTACAATGCTAATAAATGTCTGGACAAGCTAATAAAAAAACTAAAAATAAAAACACTTTGATCTTCATTTGCAGCAAGGGAACGTTTTTTTTTTATTTTATGAGAACATTGAACTCTGTTTTGTGTATGATTGCAGCACTCAGTTGCAAGGTTAATAAAATAAATCTTGCAAAAGTAATGAAGTTATCTATTATTAATTCGTTTTCAAACGATAAAGAGGTAAATTTGAATAAGGTTAGGTTAGGTTACAGTGGCTGCGGATTCAGAATCCACACACTTAGGCCAAAAGGAAAGGCCCATTGTGATACCATGAATCTAGAGAATTACTTCTTGCTAGTCGAACCATTTTGAGCTTTTTATAAAGCGAAGAAGATATTTGATATCCTTATTAGCTAGTTCACTGGGGTTATCATAAAAGTACTCTCCCAGATGAAGTTTGCGTCTTAGTGAAAGAGCAGGGCAAGTGCAGAGAAGGTGAGAGATTGTTTCCTCTTCTTCCTCATCCATACAGCTCCTGCAGAAGTCATTTGAGGCTACACCAAGTCGTATTGCGTGTCTGCCTATAAGACAGTGTCCCGTAAGGACACCTATCAGGGAGCTAATATGAAGTCTGCTTTGAGATAACAAGTCTTTAGAGCGCTTTAAGTCCAGTGAAGGCCATATGAGTTTCGTAGCTGCGCACGTTGGTAAATTGTGCCACCTATAGTTTGTTCTCGTTAAAGCTGCTTCTTTTAGCAAAAGTTTACATGTAGCTATCGGTATACCTATCTTCTCCCTTTCAGGTGAAATAGGTATGACGGTTCCATTTTTAGCGAGTTCATCGGCTCTACAATTTCCTTCGATGTCTCTGTGACCCGGCACCCGGCAATAAGGAATTGAATAATTTAATGAACAAACAAAAAATAGAGTGGCGCGACAGCTCTTGAAAAGCCAAGGCCTAAGTGACTTACTCTCATCAACAATTCTCTGGGTGCGTGTGAAGAATGGAGGGGAGCTACAATTTAACGCCGATTCCGAATGGAAAAGTTGAGAATCACTTTTTCATGACAGATTGATATTCTTGGAAGATTTGTCAGTTCTTCGCAAGAGGCAGTGCCCGTGAAAGATGAAATAAAAACTTTATGGACACGAGTAGGATTCGAACCCATGACGCGACGTTCTGCTTAGCAGCCAACGCACCTAACCACTAAGTTACGGGCAGCTGACTAAACAAAGTCAAATAAATATTTTTAGTGGGAGTGTCGTAAGGTTTATACCTCGAAATCCAGGGAGAGCCAATGAATTTTTATATAAACTTTGGAAATGTATTTTCAATAGTTTATAAAAAAATGTCTTAAAAAAATGTATGCACTCTCATTTCTTAAACTATTATTTTTAAGTAATTATTAATTTTTCGGAGTTTTATTAATTTATATTGTTGTTTTAAAGGAGCACTATTACAAACTTGGTCTTGAGTCGTTTGTTGCTAATGCTGTGACTTAAAATCATCTTATTTTCATCACATTGTTTTTCTGCATCCATATTAGATATTACAGTTTTTCTCCAGTTAATAAATTATAATCAAATTATAAACGAATCCATCGAGTGCACTCGTATCTTTAGTTTAAATATTCAATTATTCATATTCGTGGTATCACAATGGGGGAACCTTGGAACAGTGCTAGTATAAGTCCTGATTACCACATTTGTGACTTAATAGGATGAAGTTCTTCATCAAGCATTTTAAAAATCACTAGAGGTGTTGCTTGCACTCTGGCTTTATACGTTGCCCCTCTCCCCCTTCAAAAAAATAAAAGATATTAATCTAATAAAATATAAGTCTTTTATGAAAGCAACATCTTAATATTATACCAATGGGAAATTTCCGTCTCTACCACCAACTGCAGATGCCGCTTTTGAAAACTTCAAAAGATTAGGTAGGTATATCTCCAGATTCAAACTTGGCTTGGGAGAGAAATATCGGTGCAGGGAACTAACTTCACTGGGAATTAACTTCACATGGGAATTAACTTCACCTCAAGTGGGAAATATCTTCACTTTTTTCTGGTGAAGTTATTTCCCAATTATGGTGGGAAATGCCTTCATCAGAAATTTGTGTGAAGTTAATTCCCACCCGTTATTAAAAGATTTTAAGAGAAACGACCAGCCGAATAAAAAAAAAAATTATGAATATATGAATTCAATAAAGTCATGTTTTTGATAATAAGCTACGAGAGTAGAAAAAGGGCTTAAGTTCATAGTTCATAATTCATAGTTTTAGCTTCAGCTTTTAATAAATCAAACGCTCTTTGTATGTTATTTAGACTAAACAATGGTAAAACCAGGAGCTCTTTGTACCATTTAGAAAGATTGGGATTGGATGTCAGGTTTGCTTTAATATCGTGGAGTTTGCACATCTTTCTGCGGATTCCCCGCGTATAATAGAACCAACATCCTTTGAGGTCTTCTTCGGGAAATACAATATACAAAGCTAGCCGCATTTTTTTGCCAAACAGAGAAACAATTTGGGGTGTGAAAATAAAAAAATTTGCGCGATTTTTTTTATTTTCACACCCCAAATTGTTTCACTATTTGCCAAAAAAAATTTCGGCTCGCTTCGCTCGCTTTTCAGTGCTACAATTAAGTGCTCTTACACAATTTGCACTAACATTTATTTTTTGTACGATAATAGTTTAAGAAAAAGAATTTGAAAAAAATTTCAAACGAAATTGGGTACCTACACATTTGTTTATTGATCAACTCAGTTCATATTTTGTTGTAGTAGGGAATGTATCATTTTTTAACATTTGTGATTTGAATAGTATACAGTTTGTTTATCCTAAGCCTTCTTCTTCTACATTATTGCTCTTTAGTTAAAAAAAAAGTTAAGAAAATCGATCAACCGGTTTGGCTCGGTATTGAACGTACAGACAAAAAAGCTATTAATTTATATAGATTCGAAGAATAAGGTACTCTTAAAAAATATGCTAAACACCCAATTTAAGCTGACTTTTCAATGCAAACATTAAAACAGAAGAGCACCATTGACCTCACGAAACTTTCTTTTTCCCTACGATTGGAAATAAATTTGTCACTGATTTTGATGGGAAAGTAAACTACAAAACATGATTATAGTGCGTTACTCTTATATACAAAGTGAAATTAATTCCCATCTTCTGTGGGAAATAGCTTCACATCAAAGTGAAGTTATTACCCACAGAAAAGTGAAGTAATATCTCACCATAGTTGGGATATAACTTCACCAGAAAAAAGTGAAGATATTTCCCACTTGAGGTGAAGTTAATTCCCATGTGAAGTTAGTTCCCAGTGAAGTTAGTTCCCTGCACCGAAATATCACCAGAAGAATGGGGTTGGAAATACGAATGCGGAACTTTATCACCGCAAACAATGACGCAGCGATCAGCTCCGGGCATCTTGTGGGTGCAGAAAAAGTGGCTTAAACTGCACTGCTGCTTGCTTGGAATGCAATGGTGATAAAACTGTTCTAATCCTTCACCTGCAATTCACATGAACGAGAACAACGGTGACAATATTGAAAAATAATGTTATAATGTATAGTAATAAACTTTTTTATGTGGCCTTTAATAATGCAGTCACATACTTGTTAGGTATACAAATTGATCGACTTTTTTCGATTCCGAGGTTTTTAATTTTTTACGACACTCCACTATTTTATTTTCAAAAACAAATTTTTTTTTTCTGAAATCCTAAAAATGCTCATCAAAATTCCAAAAATGTTTTTGTTTATTTGTATACATAGGTGTAGAATGTGCTCTTTTTTGAAAACTATAAATAGGTGCCTACTTGGGTTTAAGAATCGTTCCACGTAGGTATATTTTTAGTTAGGGAGTAATTGGTAATTATTGCTGCCACTGTCTTGTTGTTACGAAAAAATAATTCAACGCAATTATTAAGCCTTAGTAAGGAAGAAATATTGAGAAAGAAATTTTGTAGCTAATTTTTTGCTACAATAAATTAACTTTTGTGCAATTTCATGTTAAACAATTTTAGTAAAACATACCTAATGCGTATTTAAAAAATGAGCACCTTTAATTTTCCTACAACTCCTATTTACCTTTTTAAGTTTCATTACTAGGGCAACCAAATTCATGGTCGAGCATATTTTTTTTGGAACACCGAATTTGACAACTGATAAGATAGAAGTACGTTTCATGAAAAAACAAGCAAGTTTAGAAATGCATATTTGAGCATATTTCATTATTGTTTGCAAAAATTTTGGAATAGTCTTGCAATTTTTTTGTTATTTGTTTGGAAAGAGTCGCGATGATACTGAAGTATTTTATCCAAAAGTGTAGGTCCGTAGATTTTGCGAAATTCTTCGAGGTCAATTTCCAGAGTGAAAACAGTTTTTTAAAGGCTTCTTCAAGAATAAAGGTATAATAAGGAATAAGGAATAAGAAAATTGCACCGGAAATACCAGTGAATACGACTCGTTGGGGAACTAGGATGAAAGCAGTTTTCTACTATGCAAAATTTTGAAAAAAAAAATGGAAAGCATTTTCGAAGCACTACACGAAGAGGAATCAGCTGCAGTAAGAGTTGTTAAAAATATTTTTCAATGAAGTGGCTTTAAACGCGACTTTATATTTCTATCATCCAATTACAGATTTTTACCAAAATGTATTACACAACTGGAAAAGCGGCCTTCAACTTTCGGATAACACACAAACAATAATTGACGATAAAGTTAAAATTAATGCTGTCGACTGAAAAAACAGAACCCTATTAGTTTTGTCTTGTTTGTCTACCTGAACGTAGGTTCGTCACTAGCATTTAACTCGCAAACTACTCAGCAAATACTGATGAAAATTAAACAGAATTTGAATTGAACTAAATTAAGAGTTAAGTCATAACATAAAAGAATTTGCAAATCAATCAATGGGTGTTAAAGATTGAAATCGATCAAGTCGATCAAAAAATAAGAATAAAATAGAGAACATACATTGTCAAAAATATCCTTTCATCGAAAATTATTTTGCAGATTGTCAGTTAACTAACGTTTAATGTGTAGTAATCAAAAACGTTTCGAAGCACTTAACTTAAAACAGTTTTTTTTTCAAAAAAAATGTTCAGACTTTTTTCAGATGTCTGCTTGGGATATTTATAAAGATAAAGCGTACCACGAAAAGTTTTAAAACTGTAGATATCACTATTTTAAATCTGTTATAAGGATAAATACTACATGAACCTCGAAAACTGCATTTATTGTAAAGTATTTTTCTAAGAAACCTCCAAGCCGTATGTTTAAAAGATCATGCTATCAGAAAATTGGAAAATTTTGGTTTTTATGCAACACATTTCCGTTAATATTGAAATTCAAAAAAAATTATTCGTCATATTTTTTTAAAGCCTTGAAGGCTTATGAAAAAAGGCCTGTAATCAAGTTGGGGATTATACTTTGACACACGCGAAATATTCTTTATTAATTTAGTTTTTTTTTAAGGAACTGAATGAAATTTCAGCAGTTTGTTTGCTTTTTGAGTTCATGCACTCTTTTAACAGCCTTGAATTTTGTTTTTGTATTGAAAAAAAGGGTCTTCCTTTTCAAACTCAATAATTGCTTATAAAAAATAGTAGGTAAACAATTTCTAACGTTAGAAAAAGGAACGTGTATAAATGTTATTTTCAAAATTTTGTAGAATTTCGGTAAATGCTAATACAAAACTAAGAAAAAATATTCCTGTCAAGTAAAAATACTCGAATCTCGAAAAAACTTGATTTCTGAAGATTTCTTTATATTTTTAAGAAACACTGATCTCTGAAGAGCGAATTGTAAATTTTAGAAATCGAAAATAAAATAGGTAGTTTTAGTATAACTATAAAAAAAATAACAACAAAAAACAAATTGATGTAATCCTTATCCAAAATTGTGAGTATTTTTTGTTTAACTTAATGAAAAAATATAAAAAAAATCACCACCTTAAGTAGAAAAAATAAAACTAACATAAAAATTGAAAAAAAATAAACAATAAAAGTTTTTGAATTAAAGAAAACATGACATCTATCAACACGGTTATCAAACGGTTTGAATTCCGGATGAAAATCTAATGCAAAATGAACAATATTTAGTTAAAACCTCCCCCTTTAAAAAAATTACTCTGTATTTCTACTTAAAATTCTTAAGCACGAAAACAAACCTTTAAATTAGCAGGTATCCGTTTAGAGTGAAAAATCCCAAAAATCACTTTAATCAATAAACAAATCACTTTTTTTTCAAATTCAATTTTAGAAACTCCCAAACAATAGACACTCCACTTGACTTTTAAATAATTATTTCACTTCATCAAATGAATCACCAAATAAGCATTCAAAAGAACAGAAAATTGATTTTTAATAAATTTTGAATAATTCCTTCTACTCAATTTTATTGATTGCACTCCATTGAAAGTATTTTTTTTTCAATATTTAAAATCTAATTATAACTTTCTTTTAAAACACACAAAAACTAAACATTCCGCGAAAAAAATATTCAAATCCAGTTAAGGATTACAGAAACAAAAAAGACCGCACAGAAATTAGGCTTCCAAAAATGCTTGAAAAGCCTTTTACATCTTCAATTGATCTATATTTCTTTATTTTTTTGTACACAAAAACTTGCTTTGAACAATATTAATATTTCGATTCCAAAGCGAATTTATTTATAAATAAGGAAACCCACTCTCTGCGAGGTATTCAAATTTCTTGCATGTATAGATACATTTTGATATTTTTCCCTTTTTTTTTTCTTTAATCACTAGTGAACTCTTTTTTTTCAATGACAATTTTTTTTGTAACGGTTGGTGGCAAGCAATTCACACGGAGGACAGGAAACGTTCGATCGCAATTGAGCCTCTTATCAGACTAACTCGCAGGCAAGAATACCGAGTCCTGGCAGAAGACTATGTCCTTTTTATTACCTTTTCTGGAGAAATGCGTGTGTATGAATGTATTTGGCTGTAATATCCCTGGATGTGTTCCACAAGAAAACCGAAGGGGTTTTTTGTTGTTGATGTGCAAAAGGAAGTCCTGTACTAAAGAGCAACAGAGTGCCGCGTCAGTCAGGTGAGTTCTAAAATTATACAAAAAAAAAGTGTAGCTGACAAAAGCAACAGTTAATCGCTTGTTGCTTCATTCGAAAGCTTTTACTATATGCTACGCAAACGAGTACTATTTGCAACTGGTGGCATTTCCCCTCAAATCATATGTTCTGAAATTCTATTCAAGGATATTCCTTTGCCTGTCCTTATAGAATTCGAGAGAGCGAGAGAGTAAACAGTTTAAACTTGTGTAAGTTTGTTATTTTGTCTGCGGGCACATGATGGATTAGTGTGGGTGAGGATTTTTCAAGGCTACCCGCACCACCCACAGCAGCAAGGACCTAGATTCACCTGTTGGCGGGAGGTTAACGAAAGACAGTGATGTATTTTTTTTTATATTCCACTTTTATTTTTGGGGTTTGTTTGTTGTTTTTCGGTTTGTAGGTCCTTTTACGACGCAATCAGTCTTTTTGTTTATTGTTTGTATCGGGTTATAGGTCTGGTTGTTATCATAAAAATGAATTGTTGGCAGTTTGGTTGTGTGTTTACACATAAAGTTCGGGTTTAGATTGATGGAATGCGAATAATGGATTTGAAGGATATTCTTTTCGTCACATACATAGAGAGAAAGCAATAATGATGAATAAATAAATACAATTATGGACACTTAAGGCTGTTAACAATTTTTATCGATGTACTTTTTCATAAATCTTAAATTTTTTGATTCGAACAAAAAGGACTTTTTTTTTTATTTTAAGACAGGATATCGACTTTAAAATTGAGTTTGTTAAATTGCTTCTGCATGATCCGATTTAAAAGTTTTTCTCCCAAAATTGTGAGGCAAACTTCTATAAATCCCTGGCAATCGGAATGGGATAAATGGAAGCTCCATGTCTGGTAAACTTTGTTTTTGTTTAGATGTATGTAGGTCGATATGTGTGTCTGCCTAACATTGCTGCGTTATTTTTCTTGAAAACTGACACCACTTAACTTTTTTTATTTGCTGTTGGTGTTATATTTGTGTTCGTCCTTTTAATGTGGCTGTTGGTGGAGATGAAACCTGTGGAGACTACTTTCAAACTTACAGACAGTATTATTGACTTAATCCTGAATATTGTGTCTGTGCCTTGGGTATTTACGGCGTTTAATATGAAGGTGCGGTGCGATAAAAGCGTTAGGAGCAAACATTTATTCCAGACGATTGCAAGATGAAATTTCGTAAATAATAAATTTGACTGTGCGATATAAATCATTAGGAAAGAAAGTCGAAATTCAGATTCTGGCTTTTGTTTGGGGTAGAGTCATGTTGTCAGTATTGTGGCGACGTTCTTTAAATTCACGAAGAAAAAGTCAAAATTAGTTAAAATTACTTCTAAAATTTTTAAACTTTAATTTAAAAGTAAGAAACGTCATTACTTACTTCTCTCACTACTCAACAAGCGTCTCCAGCAAGCTCGGTCCCTACAACTAGCAGTCTCCAGTTTCGCACGCCAAGTTGGTTCAGGTCCTCTACCATCTGTGTGCTCCACCTGAGTCGCGGTCTTCCTCTTCTGCGACGTCCTTCCGTTGCATTCAAAAACTCTACGAGCCGGAGCATTATTTTCCATTCGCTCTACAAGATCAAACCATCTCAGTCGTTGGACCTTAAAGCAGCCTCGAAGCAGCCCATATTGATGTATCGATTTGAAGTTCCTGGGTCTTCTCCAAGATCTGCCGTAAAGTGAATATTTGATCGATGGTGGACTTTCCGGATCTGAAACCACACTGATAAGGACCTATAAGGTTGTTGAAGAAAGACTTCAAACGTTCACACAGTACACATGATCTTGTAGGCGATGTTAAGGAGACTTATACCTCTGTAGTTGGTGCAGTTCAGAGGATCTCCTTTCTTGAGGATCAAGCATACGATATTGAGGTTTCATTCGTCAGGCATGTTTTCCTCGGACCAAATCCTGCAGATGAGCTGATGCATACTCCTATCATCTCCAGCTGCTTTGTACAGCTCGACGCACGGCTAGGCCGTCTGCTAAAGTGGTTTTGTTCGACTTAAGTTTGGATATCGCTATCTTCACTTCGACAATGTACAGTGGCTGAATTTCGCTCGTCGTTGCCATTATACAGCTTGGTAAAGTGGTCCTTGCATATCCTCAGCACTGACTGTGATTCTACTACGATGTTCGCATGCATGGATCCCTGAATCTCCTCGATCGCGCGCTTCTCATGCTCCCTTTTTTTCTGAGATGTTTGTGCCACTGGAGGTGTTGCCACTGGTTCTCTACATTTTGTGCTGGCAGCAAAGGACTTTTAAGGAGGTTTTCGGAGACACAATCAGAAAAGGATCTAGCAATCTCTTGCGATTGTAGCAGTTTGACGTCAAATTTTCTCTTATAGCATTTTGACGTGTTGGCCTTGATCGGGATATCTGCATTCTTTCCTTGGCTAGTGGTCGGAGTCGATGTTGGCAAGAAGAAAAAGTCAAGAGGAACAAAAATACCTTTTAAGATTTTTAAACTTTTACTAAGAAATAAGAAACGTCATTGTGACACACAAAAAAGAAAATACTTAATGTGCACAACTTCAACAGGTCCTCCTTCACCTTCAGACAACCACATTATTTGAATTGTACATTGTGTAACTAAGATTAGTGTCAAAACTTAAATCTCTTTTTTAAGGAATTTTTTTCTACTTTTCTTGACAACACACCACCTGTCTGCTTATGAAGTTTTTCAACATTCAGTGTCCTACCCACTTACCTCAGTGCTTAACATTTCAAAACAATTTTCTGCAAATTACTTAAGTTAGAACTTTTTTAAAAGACAAAAGTTCTTACAAATTAACGCCTTTTTTCCTTATAGCTTTTTGCTGGGCGAAAATCTCTGAGAAGGTTAGGTTTTGTGTTTTTGCTTCTCTTAATGTTTTTCTTAGTTCCGGTGCCTTTTGTTCGAAGGAAATGAATTCAAATGAAAATCAAGGACTTTTGTTTTTTGTGGAGAAATTATACAAGGACTTTTTTGTCGGTTGATGAAGAAGAAAAGGTTTTTCTTGTGACCTTGTTTATTTGTTGTTCCTTTGTGACTTTAAATGAAATTCCTTAAACTAACAGAACTTTTAGGAAAATGTCTGGGATTTTTTGTTTGTTTGAATTTCAAGTCGCTTAAAAAATAAATAAACCTATCCCACTGCACAAGAGATGAACGAAAATCACAAAGAAGCGAGAAATCATTGAAGAAGTGAAAGGATCTGATTTTATTGCATCTTAATATAAGTCTGTGAAAATATGGTTGCCAACAAACACGAAAATTAAACATTGGAAATTGCGGTACTTGGACTCTCATTAAAATGGTCGTGTGGACATTTACGGACTGTTGGTGGAACGATGTATATTCCTTTCAATCGAGATGGTTAATGGCACAATGATGTCACCATTTCACAATCTGTACCAAACTTTCACTTCCCATGCATGCCAGTTTCCCGAACCACCGAGATAAAGATGTGCCTAGCCTAGAAATATGATCTTACTCTGCCAAAAAATTAGGAGTCTCCCACACTCGGCTTCTCTTCATTATCTCTTCAATCTACTTGGCTTGAGAGTCATACTGAGAAATCAATAATGAAATGGTAAGCAAACGCCACATTAGACCACTTTTTTTGTGTCCTCAAACAAGTATAAACAAACTTGGCAGCCATATCTGCAATTGTGTCCTACACAAACTCGCAATTCCTATGTCAAACGAGCACGACAGAGGGAAACCGGCTCTGTCAATAGATTTTCCTACACGCCTTTGATCAAATCCCATTAAGTGCCTGATGAGAACTTTCTTATCCGGGGAAATAGTGTTTTTTCCCTTTTTGGCTTTTCTCCTGGCTTTGACCAGCAAAGGGAGAGAAAATGATATCAACTTACAAACTATTGGTGTGGTTTTGTCAAGTTGGGAATTAGGGATTTGGACACTGACATTTATTGCAGCGATATATAAATTATTTGTTGTCTCGATAGCTACGAGTTGGTTTTTTGAGTCATTCTTTTTTTTAAACATTAAAATGAATATAAGGTTCGAAGTGCTTTCTCATTCGACATATCATAACTCAAGTCAAGTTTGAACTTTTACATCAATTTTTCGAGTAGACATTGATTTAGTTGAAAGGAATCGTATTTGCCTAAAGGTCATAGTCATATGTGTCTTCTGCATCTCCACAAGCACCCACATACCATCCACTTTGGAGTCATGGCTATATCATCACGAGGCATAAAAGACAAAAAAAAATGACATCAAATTTCAACCGGCAATAAGAAAGGCTGAAATACTATATCTTCCGAAACTGGTCCTCCCCCATCATCGTCCTTATTTAACGCAAATCACACAAATTTGTCTTGTGTTTCGTAGACAAAGCGGTCACGAAGAGTCATAGACACCAACCAAATTGTGTCATCAAATTCTGCTGTAGACAAATTACGGTTGTAAATTTTAAGTTGCTAGGAAAGCTCTTTGAAAATTATACACACGAAAGAACTGAAGAAATAGTAATTTTTCTCGTCTGCTAAAAAAAGGCCCTCTTGGCCTTGCCGTTGGTCATTTATTCAGCGTCGAAGGACGACGTAAATAATCAAACAAGAAGGAAGTGAACGTTTAGGTTAAATAAGATTAATGACTTGCTTTTGTGACAATGGGGGGCATATTATTTTAGTTTTAACATTCGAACCCAGATATCGATTTCTGTCTGTTTTTTTTTCTTTTTTGTGGGTAGGCATAGGCCATATCAACACCACCTGCAAGGAATAAATATATTTTGGGAAATTATTTGGGCGGTTGAGTTTGGGTGTTTTTGGATGAAAGGTGTGGTTGAAACAATAACATTTGTTTATTTATCACGATAATTGAGTTGGTAGTCAACAACGGCGTGAGGTGGGTTTGTTTTTGATTTGTAAGAAAAAGTAAGATTTAAAATGACTTTCTTTTATTTATTGACAAGATTTCAGGACTTTAGGACTTACCAGTCACAGGAAAGGTAGAAATTACTTGAATACAAGAACTAATCTGTGCATCGGGGAGCTTGGCATGTCATCCCATTCACAGCATTTATCAATAAAAGTAATTTAGGAAAAAAAATTTGGAAGATGCGCCTAGTCAAGAAGTATTATGGTCTTTCTCCGAAAATGATTGCCAGAGTCATACTGAGAAATCTTCAGAAAATTGATAAGTATACGCCACAGTACACGTCTTGTTGGTTTTGAGTGAAATTAATAAAAAAAGGTGAAAAGAGGTGTCGGTTAACACTGTTTTGGTCCTCCTTAGGCATTAATCATCTGATATTTATTTCTCCTCAACGCTACAACGATTGCCCACGTAAGTTCAACTGAAAAACTGAAATATGTCAATTAGTTCTTAGGTTTTTGGGCTTTCTTTTACTTAGATTACATATCAACTTTGTTAAGCTTCAAGACATTTTCCCAAATGTAGAGATTTCAAAGGGAATAAACGCAGAAGCGAAATAAGAACAAGAAAAAAGTTAGTATTTCGTTCCACAACAAAGTCTAAGCTTTAAATAAACTTTTTGACAGCGTTGCAAGTAGTTGATGCACAAATTACAATTACAGTGCAGTCCCCGTTCTAGCCATTCAAACTGAACTAGAACCCAATCGATATAAGTTCGTAGTTTGCATTTGTGCAAAAACTGATCTACCGAATTATATTTTGTTAATGAACAAGAGCCTTCCACTCAGCCTCTTTTAAAATCCCCCTTTCCGCTGTCTATTTAAAATAGCTTCGAATATTTTTTTAATGATGGATAAATGGCTCTAAATGTGCTTGATGTGAACAAAAATCCAGCAATTCAAGGATAAAACTAATTAATTCTATTTTCGGTAGGGTAAACCAAAAAAACGCACAAACAGCAAAAACGAGATAAATAAATAAAATAAATTGATAAAGGGACAAATCAAACCCCAAACCGAAACAAAGTGAATTTTATCAATGAAATTACTGCCTGTGGCTGGTATCTGAGCTGAATTTTTAAAGGATATATAAATAGTTCCACCACAACAGGGTAAGCTTCTATTTATAAACATCTCTAAGCGAGAAGCGTTAGGGATAATGATGCTGAAAAGCTTGATTAAACGCTCTTTCTCTTTTTTTGTTTAAAATTGTTATTTACTTATTTTTGGGAGTTCTATCGATTTTTTTGAAAACCAACACTCAATAGAAATCGATGAAATTAAAATTTCTATCGAACAATTGTTAAATTAAAAAAGGATGTTTACACAATTTGTAAATCAAGTCCCCGCGTCAACATTATTATTTTTAGCTGCAACTGGTGTTTTCTCTTTTTCAAGGAGAAGTTTTTGGCGTCCAAAAAAAGAAAATCAAAATTTAGCAATGAAACACACT
Organism: Sphaerophoria taeniata; assembly: GCA_943590905.1. Lineage (NCBI taxonomy): Eukaryota > Metazoa > Arthropoda > Insecta > Diptera > Syrphidae > Sphaerophoria > Sphaerophoria taeniata. The sequence continues at coordinate 153,097,066 of OX016541.1, forward strand.
GCGCATGTCCTTTTTGTCGAAATTCAAACCCCTTCAATACAGCTGAATTTATACGTTCTACACTCATTCAGCCTTCAAAAAATATAGAACACCAAATTCAAGGATAGAGGTTCCTTGCCTACCTTCAAACGACCGATTGTGAGAAAGCTTTCGTGAAAGCTTGAATTTATATCGTTTTCATAAGGAAACCCACTTTACTCTCAACGTATCGTTTGTTCATTCAGTTTTTTTGAAAAACATAAAAGGTATGTAAATGTAACAGGCGGAGAGGTGGGAGTTGTTGTTTGAAGTACGAAATTATTTTTAGATTTGTCAAGAGAACAACGAGAAGGAACAATTTGTAATAACAAATTGCAATAACATACAAACACGCATCCTTTTAATACCCTAAAAATTCTTTGCGTTACGAAGATGTTTTTAACGGCTGAATATATAAATAGTATCTGCTCGAAGATGCATGTTAAAGAAACAGGCACAAGGTAACCGTAACGTTAACGAATATTTGAAGGAACGTAATTGAGAATATTGTAGCTCCTTCCAATACATCAAAGAGTTAACATTGTAACGTTACATCATTTTAAAATAAGGTTACTGGGCAAAAAGTAACGTCCGTGAACTCAGAACCCATAAATGTAGCATGAAGCGTTTGGAAATTTTAACTTAGTTTGCAAGTAAAAATAAAGTTACAAAACGTTACACTTTGTTCTGCAATAATTTTTTGGAAAAAAAATCCCTAAGACCTTTGTTCAAGTTCTGTTTAAGAGTTTGCACACTCTTGACATGATGTCATTAGGCTGAACAACAGCATTATAATGCACTTAGATTACGTTGGTCGGAATGTAACAATTAGCATTTCCACTCAGATTGACATTCAACACGTGTTACGGTCAAAATTAATGCGGCTGATTGGGAATCACGGCATTGCTCAACAAAGCCACAAGCCAATTGGCTTCTACGTGTTTCGAAACTAACTCTCAAGCCCAACACTCGACTAATTAGTGAAACATTTATAATAACCTCCTTGCGACGCATTTACATTCCAACGCACGTTTGAATCAAGTGCGTTACATGTCCTTGTTTCCTGGGCTTTCAACAAATTTAAAATTCTATTTCACTGTCTCCTCTCATCAAATGAATTTCATTCGCGTCGTCCCCTGCAACAACAAGGACCCAAAACCAAACCAAACCTAATTGAGTGCTCAACAAGTGGATTAAGTGGAAAGCCCCAGAAGGATAATAAAGCTATCTATGCAATTTTATTTTGATGTCCTCTGAGTTGTTTTGTGCGACTGTGTGTGCGTATACAAATAAATTGATACTTCAGATTAAATTGCCATGTAATTTGTGTAACATGGTTGACGGTTGGTTGATGGTTGATGTTTGACGGTTTACTGTCTAACATAGAATTGACACCCTCAATATATATTCAAAGTTGACACAAAACACTGCGCCAAATAAATTAGGTCAGGAAGTTTATACTCGTCGACTGATGTCGTTCGTCGTGCAAAAGGAATGTGTTCCTTTTTTGCACTGTGACGACTTTGTCTAGCATTTTGTTATTTTGCCTACATTCCAACACACTCGAAACATATAATACAGCTTCATTGAAGGATGCCAAGTCGACTCTAGTGAAATCACATTAAGTCGATTGAATTATTGCAGAGAAAGGACGAATTGCTTTTCGGTGGCAATTCGAAAGCAGTAAAATCTGTGATAGACAATTAATCTTATTGTTTGCTTTTGCGAGAGCGACGTATGCAGATAAAGTCGTCAATTTTCTATCGAACTATGGAGGAATGACTTTTCAGGATTTTTTGTGGGAATGCTAAATGTTTAGCTTATGTTAGAATGTGTTCGTGTGATTTTTATGCAATGTTGATTGAATTTGTTTTTTTTTTTTTTTTTGGAAGGAGCGTTTAATTTAGAGAAAGTTTGAAAGTCAATTTTTCAAACTGAATTCATGTAGCTACCAAACTTAAAGAAGAAAATGTATGTTTTTCAGTTACTTTAAATAACACTTTCTGGGCTTCAGAGTGCTGGTCCTGGCATTTACTCTTTGAGAATGAGCAAAGTTTTTATATCTCGCGTTTAGCAGTAATGTGTTTCCAAGGTGGATATCGTAGTTGGCTTATTGCTGAAGAGAGAAAATGGCAGCGATGCAGACAGCCTATTTGCCGTAAAGAACATGAAAGTAAGTACTATATTAAGTGATTTTTCAGCAAGTCCATTGTTTCATGCCTTGTGTGGCCCGAAGCAGCGTCATGTCTTCTTTAAACCCGAGCCTCATCAGTACGTAGACGATGTGGACTAAATTGTCCAGTATCGTCCAATTATGTTCTCAAATCTGCAAATGGTACTGACAATTGTGACTAATTCTCAGAGTAGGTTCCTCAAATAACACGAAAATCGCTTATTGTTGTGTTAGTCTCTAAATTATAACTTGCGAGAGGACGCTCAACAGAAATGATAAACTTGTTTGTCAAAAATCACTCGTTATCTGTCAAAAAGCGTATCAAATAAAGAAAAAGCAAAAGAATCTTGTTTGCAGTTTCTTTAAACAAAATAGAATTGCTTTTTTTGACTTTGTAAAATTTCCAAGAAAAATAAATAAAAATTGAACAAAATAGAAGATAATTTGATTTTATACCTTATATCACCAGCTGTATATTGGATGCGTTTGCTAGGCCACCTAAAATAAATCTGAAGAAGATTTATATCTATCTATATATATAAAAGACTAATTCGTTAAATTTATGTTATCTTTTCAAATTGACAACCGGTTGACCGATTTTCTAAATTTTTGGTTTAAACTAAAGAGAAATAACTTAAGAAGGCTTATAACAAAAAAAAACTATGTTGTTCAAATCACAAATGTTTCAAATGTTAAGAAATAATGCTTTTCTCACTTCAGTAAAATATATCAATATACGAATACTCAATTTTTTATGAAAATTATTTCAAATATTTTCGTCAAATATTTTTTTTTTATCAAAAAAAAAAAAAAAATTATGATTGACATTTTTGTTATTCATTTGTACAAACAAAAAATTTATACTTGACATTTTTTTGTCATTCAATTGTACATGACAGGTTCGCTTTGCAATGCTAACGGGGATTTATACAAAGGTAAGTACAGTGAACTCTCTCATAACCGGACACTGACGGTACCGAGAAATTTGTCCGGTTATAGAAGATGTCCGGTTAAGGGAACAAACAAATCTACATTCCTTAAGATGCATACAATAGAAGTGTTATTGGGATTAATTTTTAATGTATTTCGTTACTTACTCGAAAATTTTGTTTTGAATTTCAAAAAACTGACAGCCGACATCAATTTTTTGAAACGTTTCTCTATTCTTAATTTCATTTCATTTCGTTTCATTTCATTCATTCTTCTATTGTATATTTAAGGCTGAACTCTTACTTTAGCTTTTGCACCAAGCAATGTTTACACGCAAATTCTTGGGCACGACATTTTATACAAAAGAAAATTTTAACATCGATATTCAAAAAAAAGCATGGATTTTAGTTTCCAATCCCTGTGCATGAAAATTTCGCATTATTACTATTGGTTTTCAAAGAGAAAATTGCATGTAGTTGTAGGTGCATTGGTTTTCAAATGGAAAACTGGAAAATTTCAAAACGGGTTTTCGAATGGAAAATAGAAAGTTCTTGATGAAAAACTCGGAAAATTCACAGGTTTCCAAAGGGAAAATTGCATGTAACTGTAAGTGCATTGGTTATGAAATAGAAAATTGGAAAATTTGAAAATGGGTTTTCAAATGGGAAATAGAAGGTTCCTTATGAAAAGCTTGGAAAACTTATTGGTTTCCAAAGGGAAAATTGCATGTAACCGTACGTGCATTGGTTTTCAAATGAAAAACTGTAAAATTTCAAAATGAGTTTTCGAATGGAAAATAGAAAGTTCTTGATGAAAAACTCGGAAAACTCATTGGTTTTCAAACCGAAAATTCCACGTATCTAATTGTAGTGCACTGGTTTTCAAATGGGAAAATTTCAAAATGTGTTTTCGAATGGAAAACAGAAAGTTCTTGACGACAAACTCGGAAAACTTATTGGTTTCCAAAGGGAAAATTGTATGTAATTGTAGGTGCATTGGTTTTCAAATGAAAACTGGAAAATTTCAAAATGGGTTTTCGAATGGAAAACAGAAAATTCTTGATGAAAAACTCGGAAAACTCATTTTTAGAAAATTGCACGTAATTGAAGGTGCATTGGTTTTCAAATGGAAAACTGAAAAATTTCAAAACGGGTTTTCGAATGGAAAATACAAAGTTCTTGATGAAAAACTAGGAAAACTCATTGGTTTCCAAAGGGAAAATTGCATGTAATTGTAGGTGCATTGGTTTTCAAATGGAAAACTGGAAAATTTAAAAACGGGTTTTCGAATGGAAAATAGAAAGTTCTTAATGAAAAACTCGGAAAACTCATTGGTTTCCAAATGTAATTGTAGGTGCATTGGTTTTCAAATGAAAAACTAGAAAATTTCAAAATGGGTTTTCGAATGGAAAGCAGAAAGTTGTTGATGAAAAACTCGGAAAACTCATTGGTTTTCAAACCGAAAATTCCACGTAATTGTTGGTGCATTGGTTTTCAAATGGGAAAATTTCAAAATGGGTTTTCAAATGGAAAACAGAAAGTTCTTGATGAAAAACATAGAAAACTTATTGGTTTCCAAAGGGAAAATTGCATGTAATTGAAGGGGCATTAGTTTTCAAATGAAAAACTGGAAAATTTCAAAATGGGTTTTTCGAATGGAAAGCAGAAAGTTTATTGATGAAAAACTCGGAAAACTCATTGGTTTTCAAACCGAAAATTCCACGTAATTGTAGGTGCATTTGATTTCAAATGGAAAACTGGAAAATTTCAAAATGGGATTTCGAATGGAAAATAGAAAGTTATTGAAGCAAATCTTAGAAACTTCATTGGTATTGAAAGGGAAAATTACATGTAATTGCAGGTCCATTGGTTTTAAATGGAAAACTGGAAAATCTTGGATAGGTAAGTCGGAAAACTCTACCAAAGCACAAAGAACTTCAACACCTAATATCAAACATTGCATAGAATTTAAAGTGCGTTGGTGTGTTTGTATGTCGGGTAGAGACTCTTAATCCGCTCAATCCTCAATGCATTTATGTAAATTTTCGCTGTAGGTATAGGCTTGGTAAAAACAAATTTTTGGGACAAACTTACTGGAAATCACTAAATAAGGGGGGGCAATCGAAAACTGCATTTAGTGTTGATTTTTGTGTTATAGTCAAAACACACCAGAAAAACGAGAATTTGTTAAATTTTTCAACGAAATTTGATATTTCTGCATGCTTAAATGAGAGTAGAAAGTTAGTTTTAAAGCTTGGAAAAACTCAGATATGTAATTTTCTATGTTAATTGGATTCAAGTAAATTGCATTTTTACAATACCTGTGTTAGTAACAATTATTTATGAGTTGCTCTGAAGGGTGGCGAGATGAAGTTCGCAGGGTCGGCTAGTTCTATATCTATAAAAATGAAATCCTGTTCGTGTATGATCGAATAACTCACAAACGGCTTAACGGATTTGGCTATTTGTTTTTTGATTTTGTTCGTGTTAGTCTGTAGATGGTTCTTAGGGAAATTTTTTTTAAATTATTGCAGGTGCATTGGTTTTCAAATGGAAGACTGGAAAATTTCAAAATGGGTTTTCGAATGGAACACAGAAAGTTTTTGATGAAAAACTCGGAAAACTCATTGGTTTTCAAAGGGAAAATTGCATATTATTGCAGGTGCATTGGTTTCCAAATGAAAAACTGGAAAATTTCAAAATGGAGTTGCTATGAAGGGCGGCGAGACGAAGTTCGCGGGGTAAGCTAGTATCTATATATATAAAAATGAAATCTTGTTCGTGTATGATCGAATAACTCACAAACGGCTGGACGGATTTGCCTACTTTATTTTTTATTTTTTTTGTGATAGTCTGTAGATGGTTCTTAGGGATTTTTTTTTTAATTATTTAAATGTAAGGTGTACTAACCAGGAGCATGCATATAACCTAACTTAACCTGGCGAATCGACTGATATATAATTTTAAAATAACTTTATTTTATTATTATTTATTTATTCATCTACGATATTAATCAACAGATTATGGGCTTAAAACTAAATACAATGTTATAAATGACTTAAAGCAATATTTAAATTAAATTTGAAATTTTCTCTAGACATAATTAATTCGACATTTTCATCATATATTAAATTAAATAACTTGATGCAACTTGAAATTGGATCACGTAAACCGTAGGAAGTTCTATGAGTAGGTTCCCATAAAAATGGTCTTGGCCGTAACAATCGCTGAGGAACATACAAATTAAATTGGGAAAGCAATTTGCCACAGTCAGTAGTAGAACACAATACGTCTCGAACAAACATAGCACTGAACATTTTCCGTCTAACTTCAAGGGATTGTAGACCAAGCAATAAGCATTTCGAGGCATATGATTGCCGATCATTATTATTGTTGCTTTCAAAAAAATGACGAAGAGCGAAACGCAAAATTTTTTTTTGAATTTTTTCGATTCTGTTGATGTTCTTAGCTGTTGTAGGGTTCCATATAATGCAGCAGTATTCCAGCATAGAGCGGACCAATGAACAGAATAAAGATTTTAAAGTGTAAGCAACAAAATTCACGCACATGATGCACAAGTAAAAACTCACCTCTGGCCAGAGGACGAGGGAGGGGCGGACGAAGTCGCGGGCAACTGCTAGTATATATATATATTTATATGGTAATACAACGTTTGTTAGGTCAGCCAGTTTCTTAAATGACTTCAAAGTTATCACAGCTATTTTTTGAACTCTGGACATTTTTGTGGGGAAATGGGGTGTCCATATTTGTACACACTTCTCAAAAACCAAAGTGAATTAAAAACTGAAAACAAACTTTCTATAATAGTGATCTTCGTCCTGCCCCAATTTAATAAATAGAAAGCGATATAATAATTAACAACAATCGTAGTGGTAACGTAGGATCCTCGATGGCGAGTTTGCTCTATAATTTCAATCATTTATATCTACGCATGATACTTTTTAATCTTCTTGCTGACCCGGTTAACGTTGTTTTGACATTTAAATAATTCCTATGAAAAGATGGCTCAGAATTGGTGGAGAATGTCGTATATCACAAAACACTAAACTGAAATGTGCAAACTAGACTATTACAAGAACAATTAAGAATTATTTAAAAACTTGATTTGCTTATTTGAATTTTCGTATACAAAATTGAACTTAACCAAATCTAAAGTCCACTTATTTATTGCTTTTCAGGCGGAACAGAGTTTAAGGGGTGAGTTAATTTTATATTCACATTTTTCTGTTTTATTTTAAATTAAATTTATCATCCTTCGAAAGCTTAAATACAATACTTTGCAATGCGGTTTTTTAAAAGCTCGTATTTTGAAAACCAACAACTTTTAAAATCAGCCGTGGTTTGTGTATTGGGAAAGTAAATATTTTATTGAGCTTTAATTGCTTTTTGTCATGCTTATGAAGCTCTATTTAAAGAGCTTTCAGACCAATACTTAAACCATATGAATAAGCTATCTGCGTTTGCACATTCAATCAAAAATCAAGAAAGTAATAGATTGGGTATAAAAGCCCTTCTATTCTAGTACAGCATCGAACTGTTGTTTGAATAGCTTGGGAAGAGGGTCTTAATTGTTAAAATTTACAACAAATTTGTCGAACGGGGTGCAAATGCAAACACCTTAGACTTGTACCAGAAATGTAAGTAGGTATAATGTTCAAAACGAATATGTAGTTGAAAACTATTTAGTTAATTCCATTGTATATGAACCACCTAGTACAATCAAGAATGGGTTTTTCGATTTTTTGCGCCAGATCGAAACCAAAGAAAAAAAAAATCCCAATACAAAACCTATGTAAAAAGAGTTAGCGCTGCGCCAGAACTCAAGATGGCACTACAATCAATTGCCAGGTCGCGGGTACTAGCTAGATAGAAATACAATGGTTAATTCTGCGTTAAGAAAGAAACGCTCTCTCTTACTTACTCTTGGAATGAAAAAAAGTTATATTAACCTTTCCAGATATCAAAAAAGACTCAAACGATTTTTAAAATAAATGGAAATTTATTGTTGAGGAATTTAATCCTAAAACTTAAACTGTACCAAGCTGCAAAAGCTGACAAAAAGTAATATTATGGGAATTTTGTAGTGACCTCTCCAAATCGTATATATATGATTTCATATATATGCTGACAAAAAGTTTCCTAAACGCAACTTGTGAACATTTAAATAAAATCGAGAGAGTAGACCCAATTTCGAATACTATGGAGTTTGTCTCTTTGGAAAATTAAATTTCAATATTTGATGTAGGGCACATATGCAAAATAGGGTACTAAGCCAACAACGAAAAAATTCTCTCTGATGACAAAATCTGCCTGCCTATAACATGCCTTTACCATTTTCTATTAATCCAATATCACATCAAAGGCTTGTTTGCCAAAACAATTTCTCGCATCAAAGGACTAAGCCTTAGTGCTAACCGAATATTCAAAGGTACCCGTTACCTAGACTTATCCGACTCCATCCCCCAGCCCATAAGGCTGTAAGAAAGAATATTAAGTTACACCTCTTTTGCCATTCGTTCCAAAAAGGTATAATTTTTTGTATCAAGCTTCAATTTTCAGACGACTTATTGAAATCTTCTCAACATGTCCTGAATATTAGTTTTTCGTCTCGTTTTTTTTCTAATTATGCATCCATAAGCTCCCTCTTCGTCTTGCCGTTGAAATAGGCAAACATACACACACCAAAAAAGGTGCAAAAATTATGTAGCGTGTGTAAATATTTACGTGTTCCTGGGTGTCATTCTTTCGAAAAAGTCAATTTACAAAAAAAAGTTCCACCCACTCGTACAGAAAATTCGTATATGCAAGATTTAAAAAGTGTATCCTTTTGAAAATGATTACGTGCACGTCAAATACCCGTCCCGTGTCGTTCACCTTGGTCGAGGTGTTCACGCGTTTGGTCGGTGTGAAGACATATCCTGTTCGATACGGGCGCACAGGCACACATGTCGTTTGGTGTGTAACGCGCCTGAATTAACTTGCTGACAGTGGTAAAGCAACAATGAACAAAATTATTTACATATATAATAATAATTGAAGGCTAAAACGTGCTTAGCAATTTAACGTTTGAGAAATTAAAAAACCGCAAATATAATTATCCTACGCTCTCTAAACAAATTTATTATGCTAAAGAGTTGTTTATCATATCGAAATTAAAAGCGAACGAATAAAAAAGAACATTAAATACCTGCACGCATTTGGCTAACGCTAAAGGATCGAAAATAACCTGCAAATGGGTACACACAGAACGTTTCCGGAACACCACCCGGAATAGAGTCGGAGTCTGATATGCAATTATTAATTAAGTGTATATTAGTTGGGAGGGCGTTTGCATTATTCCATTTGGACACGCGATCTGGTTATTATATTGAGTCGCAAACGAAATCTACACTGAATCGAATTTGGTGTGAATTTGGTGTCGAAACTGATTTGCTGTCATTTTTGAAGCAAGTTGCTTCCCACTTCAGGAATGTGGATCAATAGAACTTCCTCTTCTTTTGATTTTCTTCACAAAAAGTTGTTAAAATTGCATATTTCAAACGTATCAAATTTCTTTCAGTGCAAAAAGTATTAAAAGCACACTGTTCCGAAAATAGGACACTTATCCTCAAACCGAAAAGAAAAATAGAACTTCGCGTGACTTTGGAAACATGTTTATTGAAAATTTGCAAAGAGTACATAAGCGAATCTAAAACTGCGCTTGCAAACGACATGAATCAAAAACGTATTACAATTAAACTGGATTTCCACGCAACATTAAATAAACAAAGATTATTCAACACGAGTTTCCATGTTGATATGCGATTTTAGTGCAGCGGCAACAAATCCGCGGCTTCTTATTTTTTGTGCTTAGCGATTTTTTGAAAAATTACGCGTTGATGTTGCGAATACTCCTTCGACATTATGCATTTTATGGAAATTCATTTCATAGCCGAGAAAGTAGTAGATCGATGTCAAGAGTCCTGTTTCTGTTTATGTTCGACTAACGATAGGATTTCATGTTGGTAATTGTAATAATTTTATTTTCAAATGATTTATGGTCGAGGTGTAACGCATTGTGTAAGTTAACGCTTAACAAGAATAGGCATTCGATTTTTTATGGTTATTCCATTTCGTGGTAGACTTTTCATGATTTTGAGTTATTTGTTGCTGTTTTGTTTGGTTTTGAGTAGAGTGTCACAGGCTTTGGGGTTGATTGATTTAAAGCAAAAGAAATTGGTATAAGCTCGTATTTAATGGGGCCGACTAACCCGAAACTTACTGTGAAGAAGTTGACATATCGCAAGGAACATTTTACACTTATACAAACAATCCGCACTGCAAATTTCCGCCTTTCTGGATGAACCAGAAGTGGCCCAATCCATGTCTTCAATTAAGGATAAAATAAGACCTAAACGCCCGATCTGTACGAGCTTTATGCGACACTGACCTAGCCAGAAAAGTTAAAGTCCAACGACTTAGATGGTTGGGTCATGTAAAGCTATTAGAAAATAATGCTCCGGCTCGTAGAGTCTTCGAATCCAACCCGAACGGACGTTGCAGAAGAGGAAGAACGCGACTCAGGTGGAGCACACAGGTGGTAGAGGACCTGAACCTACTTGGTGTGCGAAACTGGAGACAGCTAGCTAGGGACTGAGCTACCTGGAGACGATTGGTGCATGAGGCCCTGGTCCGACCTGGACTGTAACGCCACCAAAAGTAACTAAGAAAGGTGCACGGTGGCGTATGCGTACTATTTTCAACTATACCTACTTTTCTTATAAAATTAAACATTCTATGTGTTTTTCAAACTACTGAAAGTCGGAAGAAAATGTTCTTGCCATCAAATCCAACTTCAACTCGTTGATATTTGATATGATACCAATTTGGTGTTCGAACAATATTCAAGGTTAATCAAATAATTTTCAACTTAAACCTAAAAGCAGAGCACCCCAAACCAAAACCAGTACTATACAAAATTACTTGCCTCAAAGGTGCGTTCTTATCTCGAAAATGTATTCAGATTCTACTTTGCATTAAGAGCGATTCCCTTGTGAACGCCGAAACCAAATAAAATCTTATAACCCGCAGCTCACTCTTGTATTAAATTTTGTCATTATTTTTGTTCTCCGCACCACCTCAATTGAGATCAGATAAAATTTCAAAATATTTTTCGGCGACCACAATTCCAATACCAGTCACCAAATTAAATTGTTTTGAAATAAATAATTTCTCCATAATTCAACTGTAGTGCGTGGGTGCAAGCGAACTTCGCATCGCTTATGCTTGAAGCATTCGCAAAAATATTTTAATCCCCAGGACATTCATGTCTGTCCTATTCATTCGTTAACAATAAACAAAGAAAAAAATTTGTAATTTGCAGAACATTAGTCTTTTCGCCTCCAGACTTACTCCTGGCTCATATTCAGACATCAGAATAGCGGCGTGATTCCAGACATACCTTAGAGGGTGCTCTCGTATTATTTTCATTATTCCACCTTCTTGCATGCGATGATTATTTGCTTTTGCGGTGTAAACAAAGCGATATTTTTTCTAACGCTCGGTTGATGAAAAATGTAGATTACTTTGTAAGCCTTTTAATTTTTGAAATCCCATTCAATGTGTTTGCTCGTGCGTTGAAGTGTTGTTTAGAGTATGCAGGTGGAAATTGTGAGACTTGACATTTCACCTTTTGAATTCTGTGGACTTTGGTTCGGGCTTGACAGCAACAACAACTTGGGCTTTCAATAGAAAAAACGAGATCTCATCTGAAATATACAAAAGTTGAATTTTCAACATTGCCGATGTTTTTTTTTTCTTAGACTTGACATACAAAAGGAAGCTCACTGTGAAGTTGTTTGCATTTTTCCGTTTGGTGTCCTTGACAGATATCATATCATAACGTCAACCCTAGGGTTGGATTAAGTGAAAATGAGGGATTCACAAGGGCGTCTAAGAAAGGGATGTACTGGCGAATAGCTAACCCTCTTAAAAGAACCCTCTGTACAAAACTGACAGTTCTTTAAGTTTTATCATTTAATATTTTGAAACAATTTCCTTTCCTTGCACCTTCTAGAAAAAAATTCATGGAAACGGACCTGTGGATGAGTCAGATTTGAAGGGTATTTCAATTTCTATGGCGCAGCGATTCGTTCGCAACCGTAGAAATACTAAAAAAAATGTTTCGCCATTTTTGAATGCGACATGCAGGATTCAAAGAGAGTCTTCCTCAAAGCTCTTAGAATATCGTTTTTTACTACACTCACTTAGAATATGAAGCATAAGGGTGGCTTGGAGTACTTAGCAATTGTAAGACGAAATAAAAGGTGTCCTGGAATTAATTTCCGGTGAAAATGGTCTTCAACTGATTACAATTTGCATTTCTTTTCAACACGTTCAAGCCTTTAAGCCCATCCCTCAATAATACATTTTGTTTTCTGTCTGATATACTTAACTACCTTTCAACCATGAAATTAATTGAAAAACCCAACCCGTCTCCATAGCAGATTCTATATTCTAAAATATTTCCCCATCAAAGACAATATTTCAAATAGTCATTCCTTATCTTGTGTGCTCATCGCGCCGCACTCGGCAAGTGTTCTAGAACAAGATAAACTATCACAACCGAACTCACCTCATCCTCAATCACTGAGACGATCCTCCTAAACTCTGTCACATCGCACATCACATGCGGGTCGGTAGTTAGGTCGTGAGTAAATTTTAATTTATTAAACCCAAACCGCCACGGCTCGTGAGGAAGCTCCCGCGATTTCCGAAAGGAGTAATATGAAATTCCATGATAATTCAAAATTACCTCCTCTAATACCCGTCTGTCTCAGTGGTTTTTCTCTCTAGACATGAGTGGTTTTTGTGTCTCTAGATAATGTGGGATAGCCAGCCATCTATCTTTCCAGCGGCAGCAGTGCTCCTACTTTGTTAAAACAACATTCTTTATTGTTCCTGCGCAGCGCTGCAGACGTGTTACTACAGCGGCGATATCGTGACTAGGTGAAGTTAGAAGATTTTCCGCATGTTCTTTAACATCGTGCATCGAGCTCCAAAGCCAAACAAAAAAACAGGAACTTTCGAAAATCCCCTGAAGAAAACAACAACAACAGAAAAAGACCTGAATTCAGTTTTTTGTAACACGAGTTAAAAATTTTGCGTTTCACCCTTTGACGAGTGAGTACTGAGTCGCTGTTGTCCTGTAGCCATATTATAGTTGGCTGAGTCCTGACGTGACTCTTCTTCTTCCTTTTAGCACAATTGGTGTGTGCCGTTGAGTGTTGTTAAATGTGCGCTTCCGAGTAATAGGAAAATTGCATGTTAGCAACAATGATTCCTGACAGCTCGCTGCACATAGGACTCTTAGTCGTTTGGGAATTTAATTTCGCAATACACTTTAAAAAAATCTGATGTCAAACTACGCAAAATAGAAAAATAGATAAAAGTTGAATAGAATTGGAAAGAATTGAAAAAATTGAACAGTATTGAAAGGCGTTGAGTATTGTTGAAATCACAAAATAAAAGAGATATTGATGTCAGAATGATGAAACAGTTATTAGAATCGACTTTGAAAGAGCTCTTCTTTATTGAATTGAATTGAACTCTTTGGGAAAAATTTTAACCCAGGACCTCAAATCAGTGATTAATGCAAAAGCGATTTCATGCAGCGATAATTGGTAAAATGTTATCTATTATTACTTTTAGCAAAGCTGAAACTGAACGCAGTTGACCTGAATTGAAGATAATTGAATCCCAATTTTTGCTAAAAACGAGCTTCTCTTAATCAATTAAATTGAATTGATTGGAATTAACTTACAAAAGATGAACTTGAATTGAATAAAGTTGAAATTGAATAGAGATTTGTTGAATTATATCCTCTCAGTGTATTTGTTTTTCCGAAAAATAAATGCGCGTATCTCGTTAAGCTTAGGTAATTTTTTTTTCAACAATGTCGAAAGCCTGACGATGGCGCCATCGAACCAAAAAAGCAAAAAAGCCAGAGATAGAGCTTAAAAAGTATTCTGCAGTGGAATGTGAAAAGTAACAAGAAGGGCGAGACAGACACACAAAATTTTCAAGTTGGCCGGCAATATTTTTCCTTGAATGAAGGCCACTCTACTATTGCGCCATTCACTATAGGATTAACTAGGTTTAACAGTAACTTTTCCTTTCAGCAATATCCACCCGTTGATGAAGAGAAATGTGTGCTACATCTACATGAGGACGTCCAACCAGCTAGAAGAGGAGTAAAAATAGGAATATACGCCGTGAATGTTGGTTGAATTTGAAAAGTGACACAATGCGGCCATGAAAGTGCAATAATATGTCGTCTAACAGCAACATTCGGTGGTTAAGGTTTTTGCACCCGAGTTTCCTTGGTTTGTCCTTCTAGCCATTGTCCTCTATTCCAGATATTAAAGTGTCATAAACAAGTTCCTGCAGAGCCACAGAGAATCCAGACGCAGGCAGGTCCCTCTTTTAGTGGAAGCACAAGTTCGAGCGCTGTGTGCTGGCCTTGTGGGTAGTTTAAAATTTCCTGCATACTCAAAAGCAGGACCGGAAGCCGTTTTCCCACAGTGTTTTTGTTTTTGTTTTATTCGTTTTCTTTTTGTAAAGGGGAAAATGTCTGCTTGCTGGGCACATTATTGTGGGAGGAAAATGGTGACCAGCGATATCCAAAAAGGACGACGAGATGGAAAAGCAAAACGGTACGTTAAGTGAAGCGGTGGTTTTGGTGTTTCGCGAGGACACTACCGGTGAACTCTATGATTATGATTACGTGGCCATTGTCGCTCTTTTGCTTGTGAACTTGTTGGTTGGTTAGCTGAATAGGTCAACCACATACCCGTGGTGCTATAGTGAGTGGCTCAATCCAGCCAAAGGAGTGCCGCGCTGACATTTTCTCGTTTGGCGACATTTATGGCGCGGCAATAGCCTTGCAAAACTGAAAATTCAGCAAAATTAAAATAAAAACAAAAGAAAAAAAAAACAATTGTAAGTTTTTTAGCTTGCTCCGTTGGCTAACATGTTGTGTGTTGGAATCTGTTAGCCGAGTGGAGCATAATGAATGGCTTTGATGTTTGTTAAGTGGTTATTTTGTTTGTTGTAGAAGGCAACCGAACCTATGTATGTGTGTAGTGGGTTAGGTTTTTCCTTTAACTCTTACTCGCTCTGTGTATTAAACTTCAAACACACAAGGACACTCCAACTTCAATGTGCGCTTATGAGCGAGAAATTTGTTGAGTGTTAATTCAAAATAGAGAAAGAGAACGAAGGGGAAAGATAGAGAGGTAAGAAAGACAGAGTTTTTAAGTGGTTTTTTGGTCAAAGAAGTTACAAATTGTAAATATGACGCAGCATGAAGGTAAAGTTGGTAGTTAACGGTTACCTGACTGTAAAAGGCATTTATATATGTTTTAATAAAGTTTTGAATACTTTTTAGAAAGTTTTAAATGTAAGTGCCACTTAGAATATTATAACTCGAAACTGCATTGCATTGGGAAAGTAGAGTGAACAAACTTTGACTGATTGAGTTAAGCAACTTATTGTTTGGTTAGTTTCCTAAATTTTCTGTAATAGTCGCATTAGAGTTTTGTTTTGAAAAACAATTACTTTAAAGGAAATGTTATGCAGAGCTCAAAGCTTCCTTAAGGCTTCGAAAGGTTCCTTATTTCAATAGAAGAACATTTTCTTAAGCTAACAGTCGTTTGATTACAAGAGGTTTGAAGAAGTTGCTTTACACATCCGACAGGTAGCTCCAGAAGAAATTGCTAAGAGGTCTTATGCAAGTCTTATCGAAACTCAAAGAAATTTTTTTTCCTGTAGTGAAAATTCTCTTATTTTTCGAAAAAATAAAAATAAAACGTTTTCATTGAAAATGATTTCTAAAAAGATGCATTAAGAGCTTTACTAACCGAAGCTTCTTTCTATCGGAAAACAGATATTTTCTACATTGAATTCGCAGAAATTCATTAAGACATCAAAAAAGCTTTTGATATCCGACATCAGCTACAGACGAAATTCCTTAAACACAATTTGCAAGTCTTATGAATAACTTTAATTACCTCAGCTTATATAAGGCTACGATAGGTTTCTTCATACGGTTAACATTTGCTAAAATTAACGAAAAAGAAGGTAGACCAACAAAAACAAAGAAGCATTGAGTTTCTAAAAAAAAAAACAGTTTCGGCTGAAAGTTTTTGAATATCCTATGCAAGCCTTATCGAAGTTGAAAACACATGTGTTAATTCAAAGCCATAGAGCTATACATCAAAAGAAAGGTCTCAGTTAGCTTTATTCAAATAATTGATTAGAATGTTTGTTGAGATATTTGTTCTCAAAATATTACGAAAAGCAGAAGTTCCCAAGGGAAGTTTTTGTTAAGAAATATGAAGTTTTACTCTTCTTATGACTTTTAAGCTAAACATTTAAATTTTCACTTGAAATTCTTATTTCATTGCAGATATTGTAAATTTCTCTAAAAATTCAATTTCAAACGTACCTTTATTAGAGCAAAACAAACAAGCAAAACCTAACTAGCAAAATTGGTCTTCGGGGTATAATTTCTGATTGAATAGGTTCTCAAGAGATTCTTTTCTGAAGCTCTGCAGTTTATCCCGATGCACACATTTTCCTTGTACATTCGATTGGGCATTGAATGAACATAAAAAACAAAAACACTTACACATGCATGATTGAATATGAACAAGAAAAACTGGCTATATCGAAGCCCTTGAGTATATCTTCTTTCAAACAACCCACTGAGCAAGGGGTATACCACTACAAAATTCAAGACAACAAACTAGTCTAGAACAAGCTACAATATATGCATCGTTACCATATCGTTAAGATAAATTGACCAATGCTCCACTGAATTCACAACAAAATCCCTGTTCCTTCATAAATGCATCTACATACATAATTTTCGTTGGACTAAAAAACACCATACATACATTTGATATACACAACATTCTGGTCTCATAGGGAAATCCTCAATGAAGCAGACAGACTGCTGCAATAGCAGCTTAAGTGGATAAAGCAAGACAAATAAGTTTATTATAAAATTTGCTTCTTGAACAACGTTGATCTAGTATACAAAAGGACACCCAACAAATACACAGGCTTGGTTTTGACTTGGACTTTGAGTAATACGAACGATATAGGAAGAATGAATACAGCAAATCATTCGATTCAAATTTTAGAATGCACTAAAGCACCATCCCTGGAGAGCTAGTTATAGAAGAGCTCAGCGAGCTCAGAGGTTTATCAGAAATAATAATAATTCGAATTTATTTCTCGAGGACACACAAATCATTGCTGCTCGAACATTAATGTGGAATTGAAAATCGATTTGTACAGTATTTTGATTTTGCAAGGACCTCGAAGTCTTGAAAATGCAAAGAGAAAAATTGGTAAATGTAATAAAACACAGTCTGGCTTTGAAATATCGGGAAAGAAAATCAATTTATTTGTTTAAGGTACATGCGTCTAATGTGTAACCAAATTTCTTTAAGCATAGCAATTGTGTTGCAAATTAAGAAGTTCTTTTTCTTTATGAGAAGGTGAATTTCTTCAGCAAAAAAGATATATGTTATTCCATTTTCAATGCCTTCACCTCACGGATGAATTTTCGTTTTCTGACTAAAATCAAAAACGAACCTGTGACTCACAAGCCTTGGATTTCGTCCTGTCTTTGATACACTCAAAGGGAATGGATCGAAAAATGAACCGAGTCTGTTCAATATCAACAGTCAAGCCTGTGAAAGAGCTATGGTTTCTGGTTACACGAAATGATTGGTCGGAAAAATATCGGATCGGAGAGAAGCGCTGTTCGGTAACACGTCAAAATAAGTGGGCAGCTCGACGAATAGTGCTTGCAGCATGCGGATACAAACCTTACAGGCGCTTCCTTTTAAGCACGATGTGAACTCTACCGATGTGGCCTTGATCGGGATATTAGCATTCGTACCTTGGCTATAACAAGATAGTGGTCAGAGTCGTCGATCGCAATGTGATCAATCAGGTTGACGGTTGATTGATCAGGAGATTTCCCTGTCCCCTTGTGGATATCGAGATGTGGGAATCGCTACCATTACGTCTCGCCCCGCAGCAAAGTCGATTAGCCTAATTCCGTTATCGTAGGTTTGTCGTGTAGACTAGGTCGTCCAATTATTCCACCAAAGATCAACGATAGCTACAGGCTGCCAATTTGACCCTGATGACAATACACTTCGAGTAATAAAGTCTTAAATAAATTTTAATAATTCTAAATTTTAAATTTCTTAAATCTGAAATTCACAGATTTCTTATGACCAATCCCAACATTATAACTTTTACATTGTTTTATTTTATTCACAAGAACGAATGCTCCTTTAAGGACTCTTTGCAAAATTCTCAAATACGGACAAATAATCCAGCACAAAGCCTTCAATCTACAAGCACAAAACAAAACAAAAACAGAAAAACCAAAACACAACATAAGATTTACTTCCTTTATTCGCTTGATTTGTTCCTACTGCCTACATCTACAATTCCAAAGCCAATTCAATCCATTTGTTTTATTAATGTCGATTTCATTTACTCGCAACCCAACCTCCTAACATTCTTCCTGAAAATCACCCATTACCATCGTAATAACAATTTCAATGGCTGATTTTTGGTGCGTTGCAGGTATACGCATTCTTATTGCTCCCCAAATCCCATTTAAGGGTTATGTGTGAGCTTATACCCAGCCATCTACAGTTCGACATCCTTAGAATTCTTTTTGAACAATCCAAAAAGAAAGCCAACTTGTCTGATTTATATCGAATCGAAGCTAAAACGAACGGAAAATTCAGACGTCTTATCGTCGGGTTAAATTAAATTCAAATTTCAAAATGATTAAGCTTTTACCCCCGATATGGGAAAAAATGTAAGTCTTTTAAATGAGAAGGTGTTTTTCTCTTGTGATTTCAAAAGGCAGAAAGCGAAAAGTGGCGGATTTAGTTCTGATACTAAAGCCTTCATTTATTAAGTCCAACGAACTTCAAACCTTTAAGTTGGATAGGAAAACGTTGAGCCGTTTGAGCATTCTGACTTATTCAGTTTTAAAATAATTATGATTCGAAAAAGAACCTTTTCCATGTTAATCTTTTGATGATAACTCTTTCAGGCTCCAATATATGATTTTTGTAATTTCAGTCCGCCCCTGTTCAAACATCGGAAATTGGATTTAATCAAATGGAAGTTTGTATGGATAAAGCTGAAGGCATGACATAAATGGGTACTTAACTAAGCTGTGACTTTGGTTCTCCAGAACATAAATGTACCTATGCACTGGAAGCCCAGACATGAGGTTCTGTTTGCTTTTTTCGCCATTGTGTTTCTCGTAGAGAGTTAAATTTTCGTTGGGTACCTGGGTACCTAGTCGCAGACATAAAAATGTTTAACCGTGCATAAGAGTTGCGTGCTTTTAAGTATTGTCGAATAATAAATAATGAAGAATGATGCGTGTAAATTGAATTAGAAGAGATTTTGATTTTTCTTTCTTGTCTGGAAGTTAAATTTCTGATTGCTGGGACTTCAATAAGACTTTTTTTTATCGCTATTGATTTACGAAATTCCTCAAACCACGTCAAGATCTATAATGTATTTCCGTGGTCTTGTGAAAGAAAAACCCTGTGTCCTCCTTCTGTTTCAAAAGGGAAGTTTAGTGTCTTCAGCAATTTTCAGAAAAATAGTAAGTATACCACCCGGTGTACTATTAACTTACATTCTCCTAAGACAAATGATGGGCCATAAATGGCCCTTTTTACTTTGGCATTTTAACTCGAATCACGTCTGTCCAATTTCAACGTAGACCAGTGGCGTAGATAGGTTTTCGCTATGGGGGGGGATGGATCTAGTTCGCTCATTTTTACTTCCGACATCTATACTAATATATAAAGCTGAAAAGTTTGTTTGTTTGTTTGAACGCGCTTATCTCATAAACTACTGGTTCAAATTGTCTTTTCGAGTTGGATAGTCCATTAATCGAGGAAGGTTTTAGGCTACATAACATTAAGCTACGACCAGTAGGAGCGAAGAATCAGTTGAAAATGTGGAAAAAAAGGAAAGTAAGTATTAATTTTTTGTTTGTTTGAACGCGCTGATCTCAGGAACGGCTAAATCAAATTGAAAAATTCTTTTTGTGTTGAATAGTCCATTTATCGAGGAAGGCTTTAAGCTATACAAAGTTACGCTGCAAATAATAAGAGCAAAGCTTCAGTAAAAGTCTTATTAAAATGGGGAAAATAATACATATTTGAAGGCTTTGAGTTAAAAGAATTTTGACTTAGGGACTAATATACAATTTTAAAATAAGTTCGCAATTCGCAACCAAATTCACGCGCATGATGCACAAGTCAAGACACACCTCTGGCCGGAGCACCAGGGAGAGACGGACGAAGTCGCGGGCAACTCCTAGTATAGAATTCATATAAAAAGTTTTGGATGTTTGTCTGTCTTTCTGTAAACGCACCTGCAGCCTTAACCACTGGTCCGATTGACTTAAAACTTGAAAATTAGAGGTCTTTTTTTTTAAGACTAAAATTAAGGGAAGCCACCATACAATTTTTTTTGGCCAAAAACCAAAAGTTTCAATTTTCTCAAAAACAATTTTTTTTAAACTTCCACCAAAACGGTACTTCTCATAGAATCGTTTTTTTTTCTTATAAGATTTTTTAGAAAAGCAAAAGCCTGATTAGCGTACATTTTTTTCTGAAAGTACGAATAAATTGCCAAATAAATTATTTTGTTTTCAAACAAATTTTAAATTTTTTTTGTATTTTTTAAAAACCTTTGGAAATATTATAATCAAGCTTTTTTGATTATATAAAACGATTTAGTGATTTCAAATGAGTAGTATAATTTATTTGATTAATTCTTTGAAATACGATTTTATAATGATGAAGAAATTGGAACAAATTATCAATTAGAAAAATACGGTTTTTGACAGAAAAGAAGAAACTAGGAAAAAGTACAGTGAATCAAGAACACAGTTATTTTAATCTTTAGGTTTTAAGAACAACCTTTTTAAATTTTTTTCAAACTTCTATATCTCGAAACCGGATCAATAGTTAAAATCGAAATTCGCTAATAAAATGTCAATTTACATATTCTTGAATACTGCATATCCAAATTAATTTTAGGAAATTTTCGAAAAATTTTATATATGTATAAGAAATTAATTAAAAAAAGCCACTCCAAATAACTCGCACAAATAACTCGCAAAATTACGACGAATGATTGTCAATCTGCCGCTTGTGTAAGGCATGCTTTATGTAATGGGTAATAGCGCATTTTGCTTTCTGGTTAAAATTAGTGTGAGTTATCGTTACCGTTAGGATTCGCGTTAACTTCGCCGCAGTTGTGCGAACATTTGTGTTCGTGTGGATGAGTGTGTTGCGTGTTTGGGGCGGTTTATTACACCAAATTAACACACACGGCTTGAAGAAATCTAAATAACTTTCAATTTTTGTGTCGGTGTGGGCTTTTGTGGAAAGCTGGATTTAAGCTCTTTTTCTTGCACGTTTACCTATTATAAATTGGTGAGAGACGTTAAAAAAATACTTTTTAAAAATCGATAAAAAAAGAAATTCAAAATATTAGGTGATTTGCCAAAGTAATAATTTCGTTCAGATGAAGTTGACTTTGTGTAGACTGTAGGTATAGAATGTTCAATTTACAATGCCTCTAGGAATCCTGTGAGTACTAATAAGACTTGATTCAGGTAGTAGGTACTAAATTTCAGAGTGCATTTCTTTAACTTATTTGGCAAGAGTGGTTATGTTGAACCATTATGAATCCCAATGGGGGGGGATATATCCCCCTAATCCCCCCCTATCTACGCCACTGACGTAGACCCAACACCCCCTACCACTTTTCTGTACGATTGACTTCAAGTTGTTCAGTTAAACTTCTGTTCTGTTCATTTCTTTATAGAAATTACTGTATGCAAATCCATTTTGCAAGACTATAATATTATTTTTGGACGGAAGTAACATCCACTCTACAATCTTAAATCGGAAATTGAAAAATAAGAAATTTCGAATATACAGTTTCGAAATGGATTTCTTATACAGAGAACCAAAATTCAATAATTTCTTTTTTCCAGAAATGTATTTTCTGTCGTCCTAAAAAAATGTACACAAACTAGCAGCAGGTTTATGTTTTCTTCTTTATTTTCTCCGAAGCAATTTTGTTCATAGTAAAATTCAAACCATCAAAAAATATGCCAAAATGCATGAATTAACAATTTTTTTCGTTCATGCCTCAAAAGCAACCACACCACAAAATTTCCAAATCTACCAAATAGCTTCCTCCTGATTCGAATTAAACATTATTTTCCACATTTTAATTGACTCTAAATCAACAGATCACACCTCTGACTCATTGTTTTCCAAAGCAATCCTATTAAAATCGTCTTGGATTTCAAGCCCTACCTCTTGATTCTTATACTGCCTTCTATCGCTTCTTAGTATCAACATTGAAAACAGGTGTGAACTTTTTATCGTCCATAACGAAGTTCGATTTTCTCGCTATAAACTTTAAATTGAAGGCATAACTTTCTCGTATATACTATTTGCCTTCGTTTAAGGCAGACCCAAGCCATATCAAAAGCAAAAATATTTCTTCCTCGTTGGGCTATTCGGAACACCTGTCTGCCCATCTAGAACAATATTTACACTCAATTTGTCCTATAGAACTTTTGCCAGCAGAGATATTTATTGGTGAGCAAAACGAACACCCTGTAGAGTGAGTGCCTTTCGAATTTTCTCACCAAGAATTTTGTGCAAATCGAAATTGCCTTTTTGGTGTTTGTGTATGGGTGAAGATTAAAATACACCCAGGGGGATATGAATCTATACTGACGACACAGTCTAACGGCTGCTGATGCATTCAGTGTGGCATGCGATGCTGCTGCATATGTCACCCGATATCGAAGTAACTTCATTGTATTTTGAACAAAGCCTGCTGAGTCCTTAGGATAGTCTCAACCTTAACCGTTTGCGAGGCAAAGGTACACCCATGTTAACAAAATTGAAAATTTCAACGATACGCAATACCTTCCGAGAACCTATTTTGTTGTCAACATTTTCGTCATTTTCAAAGAATTTCCTTCTATTCGTTCATCATATCGGTGGGTGACTTGTCTCTGTCCTCGTTTTCATCGTGTCATTCTCATTGAGCTTGGCATGCAACGGAACATAAAACATGAACCACCTCTAGGGAAATTATGCATTCATATGGGACAAAAGGCTTTTCAACCGCCTCCTGCACATACCCTATCTGCAGGATTTACATATTTTCCGTTATCGTAGCAAATTGTTCCTCCTTACTGCGTTGTTGATCAACTTTTACGATGAAAATGACAGAAGAAGATGAGTTCTGTCTTTAGAGAGCGACTCATATGTCGTCGAGGTGCACCTTACCTGAAAGTTAAAGTTTTGAAATGCATATCGCCCCTATTCGTTATCCTGTGTACGAGTGTTCTTTGAATTTTTCATACGCAGAGGAAACGCAATTCCTAGACAAGGACTCGATTTTTAATTGCTTTCTGGTTCAGTTGGAAGATAATATCCCTCCTGTTAGGTCGGAGAGGAATTCAATTATTCCAGATCCGTCTATTGACTGGATATCGAAAACTTCCCGAGGGTTTTTGATTGTACATGTCCTTGTTGCATTCTAAGGAAATTCCTCATTCAAAGTATTTAAATTACATTTTTTGTGCCGCACTTTCTGAAACTTGAAAATGCCCTGAACAACTTCGTTTTCAGTTGTAAATAGTTGAATCGAAGAGGTGGGAAGAATTTTGTGAGGTTTTCTAACGCACACTCTATAAATCAATATTTGCTTTTCAAAAGTCAAAAATAAAAAAAAACCGTCCAGTCAAATTGTCCCTCAAGAGCCTTTATTACCATCGCCCCCATACTTTATGGCCAAAAAATAAGGTCACAGTAGCCAGCCTCCGTAAAACATCCAGTGCCAGTGCGGTGGCCACGCAAAAACTTTCCGAAAAAAAAAATCAGAATGACATACGGGCAGTGATATACCATTCAAAATGGCTTCTAAGCCAATAGAAAGTTGAAAAAAAAAAACAATTGTGGTACCAATTTGTATATGAAACCGGAAGGACAAAAACACTTCTCTCTCTCCGCAAAAAGAAAAACCACCGGAACACCATCCACCAAAACAACAAATCCAACGAACAACTTTTTCTGTCATTCAACAAAAAAGAAGTCCAAACAAAAAACATTCCCCCAAAAAACCCAAACAATAAACAAAATGGTTGGTAACAATTGAAAATTGTTGTTTTAGGCAAATACACTAGAAAAAGTAGTCCAGGAGCTTTTCGAGCACGACCATCACCGCAACCTTTTTCATGGAGAGAAAAATTTTTTTTTGGGTTTGTTCGAGATCGAGACCGCTTTTGGCGGTCTTTCAGACAAAAAAAAAACTCTAAACAGTCGTTATCGTCATCGTCATCGTCGTCACACAAAGAACCAGAAATTATTATTTTGTCTCATCTTGCATCTCTGTGCAAAGTTAACCTATTAAGAGGTTAAAGAGAAAAGGATATTTCTTCCTTTTGCGGTTGTCAAAACGTTGGTGGATAACGGGCACCGGGTGCTGGTGACCAGAAGCTTATAAATTGGCAATTAAAAGTTCACCTCAGGCAATAGACAGCTCTTACGCAGTATCAGGAGGAGCAATAGAATTTCTGGTTCTTTTGTGTTTAAGATTGTTTCGGAGTTTTTACAATTTGCTGCTCATTTATTTAACACTTTTCACTAAAATATCAAAAAATGTCAAATTTCTCGTTTCGGAAAACAATAAAGGAAACACAATGTTGATCTTAGCCAAATACATCAATTCATTCCTCTCCGAAATTCCGCACACAACAGCATAATCTGGAATTCCACCGCCCGCTCTCATGCTCTGCCATTCATACTTTTCCCCCTCCTCCTCACCCTCAACCAGCACTTGAACATTAAACGACGTCAATTCGTAATCCTTGTAAATCACCAGCGTCTTATTCAAACCCGGCACAACATTGCCCGGTACATGAGAAAGCGGACCCAACAATCGAGCCACATAAATCTGATTGCCATTATCTTGACCCGCTCGAACGCTATTCTCCGGCACATTTATCGATGTCGCATCGACCCAGGTTGTATTTTCGTCACAAATCAATGCGTACGTGTAGCCCTCCGAATATTTCGGACTCGATTGGATTTTATTGGAGGTAAGGTAGATCGATGCGATAACGACATCGTAAGATGTCTGTCGTTTGGCAATGAAGACGGGTTCCGAATTCCAAGCTGTTCCACCACGGACAAGGTTTTCGGGGACATTTGTTTTGTCGTACCAAAGCCATTCGCAGGTTTCGTTGGAGATGAGCACTTCGAAATTGTGACGGATTATTTCGTTCGAATGGAGAACGAGGACGCCTTTGATTATTTTATTGGATTCGGAGTCTTTGTGGATTTCAGCTAGTTGGATGGTGTTGAGGTAGTGAATGCGACCGACGTATTTGTCGAAATTCGAATCCAATCGGATGGCATTTTTGGGCAGTACGTCTCCGGTTTTGAAAGGGACCCATTTGAAACCTTTATAAAAAGGATACAAAAATTTAACAAAACTTCGAAACTAAAAAAAGAAATAAACTTACTTTCCGAATATTCAAAAACCACAATGAACAAAAACAAAACCGGAAAAGTAAGAAATCTGCTCATTTTTGAATCAATAGTTCACGACGTGCGGCGGCTTCGGCCGTCAGTTTGGTTATCAATGCACTTAGCAAAATGAAAAGTGTCGCCTTAGATCAACTGAACGAGACCTTTAAATTCATTTTTATACATTCTTCTTATCTTTGCATAACAATAATATAAGTTCAGGGTTGTTTTGAGGGGAACTTAGCACCGTCAACATCGGTTGAGGATTTCTTTAGTGAAAAAAATACCTAGTGAAAATCGATTACGATCTTGTGTTGAGGTCCCTCAAAAATATGTCATTGGACCGTAAAAATATTAAATGCTTTAGGTAGGTTTCAGTTTCACCCTCAAAACGCGTCAATGTCTCTCTTTAACTCGAACTTTTTCGACATATCTTCTATTATTTCGAATCCTTTTTGGACCTCTGAACATGAACATGGTAAAGCGCCACCTCATACAGATCGTAAGTAAAGTAAAAAGAATAGTCAGAGACATAACGTGAAGGTATTAAGATAGCCAAACTACTTCCCCGAAATAATTCGAGTGAATCCGAAATTACCCAAGCCATCGAATAAGCTTGGAATCCGATTTTTCCAAATTATTTGGGCAATTTCCTCGCATATTTTCCAAGCCCGATCTGTGTAGGTATAGGTAGCTTTGGGGCAGATATGTAGCTCAATACTCAGTGTAAATGCCTTGGTTTAGTAGACCTTCGATACGGCAATGCTTATTCAATGAATGATGTTCAAAAAAACATAATTTTTATTTGATAAACTTGCGAACTAGAAAGTGGGCGTATTCTTGCAATGACAATGAGAAAATTCAGTCGGTTTTTAATCTCCAGCGCTCAATGTGTGCAGATAAGAGGTTTTAAGTTCTTATTGAACATCTCACAGTGAATGTCCGAACATTTGAAGCTAAGAGATGTTCGTTATCACTTGAATATTCATATCAGTGTTATAATGCCTTCAGGTAGAGCATGATTGTAATATTGGTTTTATATAAATCGCAAACGATGGCACTTTTTTAGTTGTTTAGGGAATATTTTTGGGGAAAGGGTACCACACCTGTTTTTTTCACACATGTGTTGAAGGCAACTTAATTCACTTTAAACTTTCATACTGCCTCTTGCAAGATTGCCAAATTTCTCAATCAATATTCATGAATTCAATAAATCTCATTTCGTATTCGAATGAGAATGTCTCCAATGGAATTTGGATTCCTAAATTCATATAAAAAATCACTTTTACTAAACCCGTTTCACCAGAAACACAACAAAACAAAACGAAGCAATTAATTCTCCAAACCTTACAGTTTTCCAGGTTTCACCACAGTAAAAAAAAAAACAAAAACAAAAAGAAAAAGAAGAAGAAAAATTAAGTCATCCTCTTCGAAATGAGAAAACTCAGTGTTCCACATTGTGATTTGCAATTTACTCTCCGAAAAACCACACAAGGCACAACCAAGTTAAAGAAGCCAACCCTCAACAACAAGAGCACCAGAAACAATTGTGCAAAGTGTCGTCCTGATGTGCTTTTGTTTGCCACTTTCACCAGTTTCACAGGAAATGGGTCCCTGTTCTCTTAATCCTTGTCATTTTGGTCGTTCTTTCATAATTCAATTTTCGAAAGAATTTTCTCAACACATTCATGCAAAGTTTCGTATGTTTGTTTGGATGATGGTTGCTGTAATGCTGTGTATTGATGTCCCAAA
The DNA here is from genome assembly GCA_943590905.1 of Sphaerophoria taeniata. Lineage (NCBI taxonomy): Eukaryota > Metazoa > Arthropoda > Insecta > Diptera > Syrphidae > Sphaerophoria > Sphaerophoria taeniata. Next base: position 153,124,638 of record OX016541.1, read on the forward strand.
TGCAGAAACTCAAAAATGCTGAAAACTTTTCAAAAACTTCCTTCCACTCCTGTACTTGCTGTATAGAGATTGAGACAACTTTGTAGTGCTTTTCGTTGCTGGCACAATTTGTGCATGAGATATGTGTTGCATTGTGAATGTTCTGTGGAAAGTAGAACGCATTTATGCGTTCATCCGTTCATAGTTTGCTGGAAAATATTGACGTAGGAATGCATTAGACCAATATTTCTGACTTTTTAAGATAAAGAATACAGAATTGTGTTAATAGTTAAGTTCACACAATATGTGGTCTGAAGCATTAGCTTCATAACAAACGCATGTGTTTTTGTAATAGAAACATGGGTATGGATATTAAACAATTTGAAATTTTGATTAAATGTCGAAAAATAAGAGTTGGCTAATTCTGTCCTATTCCACTCAATTGTGGATCAAAATGTGAAGCTTGATTCACCGAAGAATTCAAAATCTCAGATGGTGTGAACCAGGGCAACGTCGTTGGTTGTGAGTCCTCAATTCTTTATTATGTCTTTTGTTGCCTGTTTGAATGTATAGCAATGGGCCCACTAGTGCATCATCGTCTTTGGTGGAAACGACAAAGTACCTACGCTGCTACTTTTCCATACCTTTTAATGTAATGCAGTAGTGTTTGCCAAGCCTAAAAAGCCTATGGTACCTAAACATGCCTGTAGAGACCATCATGGGAACATCGTAGTGGAACCACAGTCAGTGCTGAGGATTTAGAAAGACCACTTCTCCAAGCTGTATAATGGCGATGAGGCACAAAATTCTGCCAGCTTTACAGAACCATTCAATTTGGGTGGAGCGGACCACAAATTCCACCAAACCAACTTTGCGACGAAGTGAAGATAGCGGCATCCAAGCTTAAGTCGAACAAAGCCGCTGGAGCAGACGGCCTAGTCGCCAAACTGTACAAAGCAACTGGAGATGATTTGGTTAGGAGCATGCACCATCTCAACTGCAAGATTTGGTCGGAGGAAAGCATGCTCGACGAATGGAACCTCCGCAACGTTGCCCGACCCTCAAGAAAGGAGATCCCCTGAACTGCACCAACTACAGAGGAAAAAGTCTCCTAAACATCGCCTACAAGATCTTGTCTGCTGTGCTGTGTGAACGTTGAAAGCCTTTCGTCAACAACCTGATAGGTTCTTAGCAGTGTGGCTTCAGATCTGGAATGTTCACCATCGATCAAATATTCACTCTACGGCAGATCTTGGAGAAGATCCTACCACCTCTTCATCGATTTCAAGCCCGCGTATGACAGCGTCTATAGAGACCAACTATATAGAGCAATGTCTATTTTGATCACAATGGAAAACTCACACTGTTCCATTATATTCGGAAAAATCTTACGGACCTGATGACATTGACATTGTTTTGGAATGCAAACAATAAGAAATAATATTTAGTTAATTTGAATTTAATTTGCCTTTGAAAAACATTGCGTTATTTACCCTATGATAATTTCTATACCTAATCATCACTCTCAATTGTGCACTTGCATGCATTTAAGTTTTTTATGTTTTCTCTTAATTTAATGTTAATATGCTTATGAGTTTAATGAGTTTTTGAGTTGTTTTTTTGTTCTCGCTCTATTCGTATCAAACTCTTATACTATTGATTTTTCTGTTCAGTTGATTTGTAATTTATGTTAGTCTCGTTCACTTTCATCTTGACCACAGCCAGAGAAACATCGCATCGGTAATAAACAAACATTATAACGTTTAATCTGCTTTTTTGATTGCAGCATTTTTGATTTGGATTTTTTCGCTTCTTCGATTTCGTTATCAATCAGACATAGTTGGACGAACATAGCGTGATGTCCATGTCAGTGGAGCTTTCGTGATCTTTGGGAGGCCAGGAAGATGGGTCTAGCAGTTAACGAGCACAAGACCAAGTCAATGCTGTCAACAAGAAAGGACAACATCGACGTCTTGGAGCAAACGTCAGCATAGACTGATTTAAATTCGAGGTAGTTAAGGATTTTGTCCGCTATAACCTCAGACAACAACACCAGCGCTGAAATCAAACGAAGAATCACTCTTGCCAATCGCTGCTTCTTTGGACCTAGAAGGCAATTGAGTAGTAAAGTCCTCTCTCGATCAAGTAAATTGTTACTGTACAAAACCCTTATCATGCCGGTCCTAATTTATGGTGCAGAGACATGGACCATGACAAAATCGGTTGAAAACGCTATGAGATGCTTCGAGAGAAAAATTCTTCAAGTGGTTTTTGGTCCAGTCTGTATAAATGGAGAATGGAGACTAAGATTTAACCAAGAAGTGTACGAGCTGTTCAGCGACACTGATTTTGCCAGAAAAGTTAAGGTCCAACGACGAAGATGTTGGGGTCATGTAGAGCGAATGGAAAACAATGCTCTGCCCGCAGAGTCTTCGAATCCAACCCGGAAGGACATCGCAGAAGAGGAAGACCGTGACTCAGGTGGATCACAAATGTGCGTGTTGAACTGGAACGCTAGGCACCGAGCTGGCGGTAGACGTTTGTTGGATGAGGCCCTTGGTCCGACCTGGACTATAGCGCCACTATAAGTGACGAGCTGGCTGGCTTTCGGATAAGATATTGATTTGGGTTTCCTTTCAATCTAATATTGATCTCGTTTCTTCAATCTCTTTTTCAATTTTACCTTAGTTCTTGTGTTAGCTTACAATGAACAAACATTTAAGTGGGTGGAAATTTGGCGACGACGATAAACGGCCCAGCCAACATGAACATTTAAGACGCCTCTGTCATTTCATCATCAAGGCATTAAGATTTTATGGTTTTCTCTTCTGCATTAATTACTGATAAGCAATAAACATTTCGAAAAATAACTTAAATTGTTCCTACTACTTTATCTGCAATTTGATGAGAAAATATTCTTGTTCCTTTCGCAGAACATTCATGCGTGCTCACCAACAAGCTGCTAGTAGATAGCTTTGGTTGATGCAACGAAATGTGCATTCGGTTGTGTCGCTTTTGGTGGGCGATAATCAAAAACATGGAAACGGAACCACAAGAGGAGAACGCTAATAATTATCATCACAACAAGACAACTGACAATACTTGTGGTATGTTATGGATGGTTTGTTGAATATTGCAACACAACATGGCTATTTACACCAAACTCAAGGACAATATTGACACCTTTCCAATTAGTTCAACGAGAGTTAATCCTTGGTTCAATGCTTACCGTCTTACTTGTTGTTTAGTTTATGTTATAGAAGAGTAGGCATAGGTGCGATTACAATAATTAGTTAGATTAGCCACGCTCAAGTGGTTTTGACCCAATTCAATTGTGTCGAGGGATTTGGGAGCACAAGAATCCAACATGTTTCATGAATCTAGATTGTTTGTGGAAGCTATTGGCGAAGTGTCTGCTTAAATTAATGATAGTGAAATGTGCTTGCTGCGATAAGCATTTCTTCTTTAAGTTTGCAAATCGAAGTTTCCAATTACTGTAGGACCTCTAATATCGTATATGTAAACATTTTCTCTGACATTGAAAATTAAGTATATAGAGGCCATAAGGTGAAGTAGAGAATTTTTCAATTCCACTCGTGTCCTGGGCTACGCGATTACACATCGGAATTTCCACAAGAACTACACACTATCTCAACAAAAAGACCAGAAGAACAATTTTCTTCTCCATTTCCATGCATAAGAGAAGGCAAAACACAAAAATTGGATCGAAAAACGTTTGTATTCTCGAAACTCGTGTACCTACATTGGCGGCCTGCGAGTGACACATATTAATGGATTCAAAGAAAACGCGCCTGCGGCTCCTTGACTTCAATATGTACGGCTGTACCTTTACCTACCACAGCCAGAGCAATTTCTGGTCCTGTTGTCACGATACAAATTTTATGAACATCATCATTTTTGAAAAGGAGCTGCAGGACATGAAATCAAATAAGTTGGAATAGAAGCTTAACCTTTTTTTTACATTTCGAGGGTTATATAGAGCTGGGTCCTAAGTACCTACTAACCTGTGCACCCACAGTGCTGTGAGCGAACATTCCCGTCATCATCATCATCATCATGAAAATCATCGGCAGCCTGGCAATATCATCCGGGAAAATCGAGGTTAAGCGTTTCCGGTTCAGTCGCAGGGGACATTGTCGGTAATATGCCTCTTGGGAGCGCGCGTAAGGCGAACTATTTTTTTTTTTACCCTGATTGTAATGGAAGTTTACACAATACGAGCATTTAACTGCGTGTTCTTTATTTTATTTCGGCAACAGGCTGAACATTTCAATGCAATTCCAATCTAGGTGGGTCCCCATAATGGCCAACGAGTTTATATAAAAATTTGTGTTCACAGTCAAATTGAAATCGGATTGGGGATTGAATAATTGATGATAAATAATTGCAGTTGGTGAAAATTGTTTTACATTTCTTTGTTTTGTTTTTGGGTTTCCCATGGGCTGAAATATTTTGTGAGGGAACGGAATACACACAATTATTGATTTAAACATATTTTTAAATATTGATTTTCTTTTGGGCTGCATTTTAAAACCCTTTCCGTCAGTTTAAAAATTCATCAGTAGCCCTCCAAAGCGAAGCCGAAGACACGAATAATAATTTATGAATGAAATTAATTACACAAAAAAGTCCTTCTGACCTCGCTTATTAAATATGCAACAATATGCTAAGTCCTCGCTAATCATCATCGTTCTTTGTCAGAGATAACAATTTGAATGTTCAGCAACTCGCAGCTCCTGAACGAGTTCCTGGCGAGACTTAAAAAACCTAACTGCAAGATTATCCTTTTAGATTTGCTAATGGAAGAATGTTCTTCATTTTCTTTTTTGTCAAACATAAAAAAAAGCAACAAATGAAATATCAACGAACAGAAGTGAGTCGTAAAAAAAATGTAAGAAGAACTATGATAGCACGAAAACTAAGATCCAATCGGATTAGAACACGAACTTCCGAATAAGATGTTTAATTTGCATCCAAAATGTAAATTTATTCAACCGTTCAACGGATAGGCGACCGGATATCTTATTCTCTTCTATTTTCTGAAGCAACTTAAGTTTTTTTCTTTAATATTTTCTTTGCTTTTGACGTAGACGAACAAAAAAGTTAAAATACGAGATGAGGTGTATGAAGGAAAAGAAAGAGATTGACGGAGAAACTGAGGAGATTGTTCTTTCCTTACCCATTCCGACATATAAATTCACCTTCCAGAATTTAGACAGTGTCACAATGCCTTAGGATGTGCTGAAACTATTCTTGTTTGAATAAATTTATTATAGTTTGATGTAGTGCGGATGAGGGGAATTTCGCCAATTTAGGAGTAGTTTTTGTCGCTCTTCTCGGCCTCGTTGGGTTTGAACTAAATGAAAATAGAAAAAATTGCATGTAGTTTTCCCATTTACTTAACCATCTCCCAATCCTTGAAGGACCTCAGCCTGAGATACTGCAGCCTTCCATCGGGTACGGTCCCTCGCATGCACTCTCCATCAGTCACCTAAACCAAGTGCTCTGGCATCCGCAGTCACTTGGTCCTTGTATACCGTAGGTTCGGTTTTCTTTGTCGTCTCGAACCTGGGGGCTGCGATGAGAAAACTTTCTTGGCTGGAGCGTTATCGTCCATTCGCTCGATCTGGCTAAGCCAATGTAGTCGTTTTTTCTTCTACATTCGATATGGTCACATACGGGACCGAAAATCCGAAGAATTTTTCTTTCGAAAATGCCCAGTATCAATTATTGTCCAACACTCGGCGCCGTAGAATAGGAATGGTAAAATCAAAGTTTTGTGTAGCAGACATTTTGCTTTTCGAGTGAGGAGTTTTGAAGACAGTTGTTTTGCCAAGCATGTACTTTGGTTTGTCCTCATCTGACGATTTCACTGATTCTTCAATTGCTGTGAAGGCCTCAAGCACAGCTCTTTTGGATCGACCGATGACATAAAACCATCTCCATGGCCTAGAATCTGGTTGGATTTGTTAAAGATAGTGTTTTCCGTGTTCACACCTGCCTTTCGCACTATCTGCTCCAGGACTATGTTGAAAAATCAGCGCATCTCCTTGTCTAAACCCTGCGCATGTTTGAAACAACTCAGAAGAACTGAAACCCATTTGGATACTGCACTTCGTATTTTTTAGCGTCATGAGGCACAGCTATATCAGTTTGTTCGGCATCCCGAATTCAAACACCATAAGCTCTTGGCGGTGGAAGTGGATGCTATCATAAACAACTTTGAAGTCTATGAAAAGATGGTGGTTTTCGACTTGAAATTCGTTGTTCTTTTCCAGAATATGCCTGAGTGTGAATATTTCGTCGATCGTTGTTCTGCCTGGCCTAAAGTTATACTGGTACGTGCCGATTATTGTGTTGCAGAACGGTTTAAGACGCTCACACATTTTTTTTTTTTATAATGAGCACGCAATCAAGGGGTTTGCATTCCCTTTTTATGCCAACGCACAGTGCGTCGCTAGGAAAAACGTGATAGATGGAGAGGGTTTACGATGAGGCCACGTTGGATAGGATTTTGTATGCAACATTTTGCATTACGTAGGATCGCTTTTTTGTAGATGGGGCATATGAAGCTTATCGACCAGCCAGTGGACATGCTTTCTTCCTTCCACACTTTGTTGATGACCTGGTGCTACCTCTTCATATTTAAAGAGTTCCGCAGGTATGCAACCCGACCCGGCGGAATCGTTATTTTTTAGCTTTTGGATGGTTCTTTCTATCTCTTCTGTGCTGGTGGATGGGACAAGGTCTTCATTTACTAGTCTTCAATTCCTATGGTGGTCTCGGCGGTCTCTCGGTGATATTTGGGAGCAAGGCTCACTTAGGTGCGCCCTGTAGTCACTGGAATTCTCTGGGTTGCTAGGGTAACCGATGTTGAACTTCTTTCTTTGGGCCGTACATTTTTTTTTCATTTGATAATCGAGCTCTAAACTTAACCACTACCAGAAAGTGGTCAGAGTCAACATTTGCTCCTTGGAAAGTGCACAGGTTAAGATGTTGGATGCGTGCCTTGCGACACCGATTAGCATTGATTGTTGGTACGACCATCAGGTTATCGCCAGGTTTCTGTGCAAATTTTTCGTCTTGAAAGCCTAATGCTACTTATCACCGTAAGAGCTGAAGCAAATTCGATTAGAAAGTGTGTATCGTGTGTTAAAAATTTGCAGCATTTTTCTCGAACTGTTTCGCTGCTGAAATTCTCCTTTCCGCAGTGGGTTCTGCTAAACGAACCCTTTCGAAATTTTCCCTTTTTTCAAGCAAGAAGAAAAAAATCTCATTCGCAGACCTTAGGTTTAGGTCAACAAAGTAATATAAGAAGTATTTACAGAGAACTATATGTGTTGGTGTGAGTAAGTCTGCGAGCCATATATACACACGGAAACGGATAGATCGTGTTGACCCAAGAGCTTAACTCTTGTTCATGGTTCATTTCGTACCAATCAAAATAGGTCAAAGGTTGAGCAATGGAATAGCGCTATATACACAAATTCAATTTCGATTTCCATTCTATTTTCTGCCATTAAAGCTTGGTAAATAATAATTATTATAAATATGTACATTTAGGTTGATGCGAAACCATAGAGGAGCTTTTATTTTGGTGAGTTGAAATCGATGATTGTTTCTTAGCACCGCATTCTGCTACGCATTATCATAATAGCTGGTGCTTGAAGTGGGGGAGTGTGTTTTGTAGATGATTGTACAAGATGACCGGAGAATGACTGAAATTTTGTTGATGACAAAAACAACAATATGAGTATTTAAATTGTTTTTGGTGTAACAGAGCGTTGAAGTGATGAAAATGTGCATGAAAAGCCGTGAAATTTGCATGAAACACATAGAGCATGATTCCGAATCGCACAATTGAAAGTATTGCTTGTTCCATTTACCCCATTGTCGCCAAATAATCCGATTTGAATACTTTTTTTCGAATCAAAAACCACAGTATAATCATTTTTCGATTGCCATCTAAATCGTGTCAATTCTAACCCAAAAAAAACTTCTATAGATTCCAATTCCAACATCGATTTCCAATCGCAATAAAGTGATAAAACATCACTCCGAAAACACCCTTTTCACGTAAATCCTTATATCGCAGCTATTTTTAGAGACACATTACCCCCCATACCATACCCTCCCCCTATGAAATTCAATTGGTTGTGTTCTCTGGCGTGGCTTAGCTAAAGTAATTCATTTCAATTTCGATGTGTTAAATAGATAGATTGACGATGAAGGCTTTACTTCCGAACAAAATAAAATTCGTATTTTTTTCTCTTGGAAAATCGCAAACAATATTGTCATTAAACGAAGCTCTTACACGACAATTCCTCACGATTCACCAAATCAAGTTAAGGCTGACAGGGTTATAAAGGTTCTTAGGCTCGCTTGATGTATGTCATTCCTTTTCGCACAATCAACCAAACACGAATTCGCTTCAGTGAATTTAAGGTGATATCTTGATCCTGGTCAGGAATAAGGATATACTTAGACTTTGAGGACTTGTGATTACTTTCAATTTTTTTCGGAGCGATTTGAGGAAATTATTTTTTAAATTACTTTTCTATGTTACGGTCGCAGCAGTTATTAAAGTGAAAGCTCTTTAAGGACATGACTCAGACTCAGTTTGTAGACAAAAAACTCATCCACTTAGTGGCATGAAATGAAAACAAATGTGTGCTCTAGACAGCGTCAAAAGGCGCCTCGCCACATGGCCAGAATGAAATGATAAAAAATTACGAGGAAAACGCAAATCTTGAGTAATGTGCACTTTCCATTATTTCTTTACGCCGCGCCGCACCGCAGTGTCTTTGCGCTTAAATAAGATTGTCATTAAAAGGACATTCTCCGGAAAGGATATACAACTCCGCCGACGTCGCGTCGTCGTCAACTTTGTTGTCTTCATAAAAGAACTTGAGTTTCCTCTTTTAGTACATTCCAAGGAATTCTTTTTCCTAAAGATTTAGACCTTGACAGAGAGAGAGGATGAAAAAAGTCTCGTAACTAAGCCTAATGGTCATTAAATCCTCTTTCCTTTGATTCACATAACTCAGGTGAAAGAAAAGCCAAGCATACGCAATAATAAAAGAGGCATGAGCATAAAGAAATGTGTGAAAGATCAAAAGGGGCTTTGATGATGATGACAACGACTACGAGACAACGCACGATGACTAAAATGATACCATAAGTAAGGGCTTTTTCGTGTAAGGGATTGCACTGTAAGCTGATTCCCTTTTAGTCTGTCTAATAGATACTTGAGTAGATTTAAAATATCTTTGATTGCATTCCTCCTTTTTTAGTCATCATCCTTCGATGAAAAAAAACAACGATTTTTCTTGTCTTTGTTCATTAATGCTGGAGATATAAAAAACGAATTCAACACCTTATCTCAACCAAAAGCACAGAAAAAAGGACGAGAAAAAATAATCCTTAAAAGGAAGAGATAGCTATTCCTCCTTTTTTTATCAAAGCCATTGTGGGTGAGTAATCGTTGGAAAAGATGTAGCAATTAAGGAATTTAATTGTATCTCAAAGTGGCGAATAAAAATGTCATGGTCGGAGTAGATCTTTTTTTCTTAACATCCTGTTCAAGCTAGGAGTTTTTTTTTTAGATGTTTTGTTCTTCTTGAATTCATTTTCCTGTCTACCTTTGGAAAAATCTAGGAAAATCTTTTAATTTAACGAAGAGAGAAAATATAGGGGATGTAAAAATGATGGTGAAGTGAGATTCATTGCTTGGTTAAGAAGTATACTGCTTCGATGTAGGAGGCTCTGTTTGAAGGACTCGAAGTGAACTTTTTAAGTACTCGGGCTGGTTTTTCTTTTTACTGGAAATTTAAGAGAGAATTATGTTTAATTTTGATTGTTTCAATTTTTCAATTTTAATACAAGGGAAAATTTGTGAATTAAAACTTTTTTAATAAGAAAACCTATACAAGGTGACTTTTTAATGACTTTGCAATTTTCTGATAATTTCATCGGAAAGAGTATGTCTTTGTGGAGAAACGAAAAATTCTTAATTTATATGACTTGGCTGAAACCCTACTAAGAATTTTTTATACTCTTTTTGTCATTCAATTCAACAAATTTTCATGGACATAAATTTTTTCGTCTAAGTAGCCGCTTTTTTTTACAGCATTTGTGAGTGACTATAAGAAAATTCAGTCAGTGCTGACGATGAGGTTATAGAAAGACCACTTTTCCAAGCCGTATAATGGCGATGACGAGCAAAACTCCGCAAGCTATACAGAACCATTCAATTTGGGTGGAGCAGACCACCAATTCCACTCACCCGACATTGACGAAGTGAAGATAGCAATATCTAAAATTAAGTCGAACAAAGCCGCTTGAGCAGATGGCCAGCCGCTGAACTGTACAAAGCAGCTGGACATGATTTGTTTTTTGTTTAGGAGCATGCACCATCTCAACTACAAGATTTGGTCGGAGGAAACTATGCTCGACGAATGGAACCTCAGGATCGTTTGCCCGACCCTCAAGAAAGGAGATCCCCTGAACTGCACCAACTACAGAGATAAAAGTCTCCTAAACATCGCCTACAAGATCTTGTCTGCTGTGCTGTGTGAACGTTTGAAGCCTTTCATCAACAACTTGATAGGTCCTTATCAGTGTGGCTTCAGGTTCAGACCTGGAAAGTCCACCATGGATTGATGGAGAAGACCCAGGAACTTCAAATTGATACCTACGACCTTTTCATCGATTCCAAGACCGCGTATTACAGCATCTATAGAGACAATAGACAAACTGTATAGAACAATATCTTGTTTTGGCATCCCAGAGAAGGCAATTGAGAAGTAGGGTTCTCTCTCCAGCAACTAAAGTGTCACTGTACAAAACCCTCATCATCCCGGTCCTAATGTATGGTGCAGAGAAATGGACCATGACAACATCTGATGAAAACGCTGTGGGCTGCTTCGAGAAAAATTCTTCGAGTGATTTTTGGTCCAATCTGCATAAATGGAAAATGGAGACGAAGATTCAATCAAGAACTGTACGAGCTGTTCAGCGACACTGACTAAGATGGCTGGGTCACGTAGAGCGAATGGAAAATAATGTTCCGACCCGTACAACCCGGATTGACGTTACAGAAGTGGAAGGGCGCGACTCAGGTTGAGCACACAGGTGGAAGAGAATCAACTTGAAGTGGAAAACTTTAGACATCTAGCTAGGGACCGAGCTGGCTACCAAAGACTGTTGATTGAGGCCCAAGTCAACAATGGACTGTAGCGCCACCTTAAGTATGGAAGTAAGATATCAGCAATACCGTTCAAAAGATCACATCAGATATAGGTAGTTGGGTTTCGCAGCATTTCGGGAATTTCTTTTGACAGTACAATCCGTCCAACTGCAACGTTGGAAAACTGTCACCCAATATATGAATTCAATACATTTCTTAAAATCCTTTGAAAATATAATGATTAATCCTATCAACTTTATTTCATCTCCATTTGCAACAACAACATCAATCAATTCATACATCAAGGTTAATTACACTTGATTAAGTTCTATCCTCAAGATTGCTCCCAATCTTTCCCAATCATGCCTGTGTGTTAATAGGTTACCAAAGTGGATAATATTAACCTTTGCCAAAAACAAGACAAAAAAGTGAATAACAACTTAACCAAGTTGAACTTATTAAATTAATTTGAAGGATATCTTTCAATTAAGTTTCATACATCCTGTATGCCTGTCATAAACAAGAGTATTGAGACTTAACATACACAGAAATCATTAAGGTTCATTCAAGGATGCTGATGCTTCTTCGATCTGACAGATTTCAATTGATCCATAAAATAAACTTTGCCTCTCTCTGTATTCACATTGAGTTATTTGCTGAATTGAGTTGTTACGTCTTAAGATTTTGTTCAACACCACCTACACACGAAACACAGTTTTTGAGGGTGTTCAGCTGACATTGATATTACTTGCTGTATGTAGGCAGCTATGTCTATCTATACTATTTGTAGCTGAAGTGTGTGCTCCAACTAGGCTTTAGTTATTTCTTCAAGGATAAAAGGAGCGAACATAAATTATATGTGCGTTACTTGTTGTTACTTTGTTGCGGTACCTAAGTTTTGTGTCTATTGAAGGAACCAGCCCTTCAGTTCGGCACAATTCAATTTTGGTCTATGTGTTTGTGTGACAGTAAATCATATTTCCCAATGGAAAAGGCACACTAGAACATTTCAGGAGATGGTGGATTTTTTCGAGGGACAAGGTGAATTTCATCAGTTCTTGACTTTCAGTGCCTTTTTTTTAAATTTATTTCAAAATGTTGATGATTTAGGTTGAATCAACAATTTTGTTTTGAGTTCCACCAAGTAAGCAATAAGTTTTTGAACGAGGAAAAATGCTTGGGAAATACAACAGTAAGACTATATGTATAGCAGAGAGGATCCTTTATTTTATCATGTCGACGTCTCTGCCAGCCGAATTTCCACCCAACGTCCTAACATATTCATAGACAACTACAACTTACACCGAAACGACACCGAAGAACTCATCATTACTAGGCTCAAGGCTGTTTAAACATGTGTTGTGTATCCTTTTCGCCAAATAGAGAGAACACTGTCCCCGGTAGTTGCTTTAGCTAGCAGCAATGGCAGTTTAGTACTTCATTTGAATTTGATGCAGGATCAGTAATTATTTTCGAAACATGTACACAGTTGCCTATAAAGAATCCTCCAATGTTCCTTATCGTTCATTAGAACCTGTACATACCTACTCAAACACAACATACAATCACAAGCATAAGCACATGAATAAAGAGTATGCGGTTAGGTTGGCTCTTAACAAAATAGGCCATCAAGCTATTCCCGGAGGCGAAGGCTTTCAAAACCATCTAATGACCTATTAAAGCAGGTGCTCACATTAGACAGCGAGAATGTGTGTTGGAAGCGTTTAGTTGCGTTGCTGGCTGGCTGGGCTATACCGGCTGCTCTTGCTTCTGGGTAGTTAAAGGTTCAAAGAAAAGTTCGAATAGGGTATTGAGGATGAATTTATTAAGCGGCATACACACTCTCATTTTGTCTGGAATATTCCCTTCAAATAATAATAATGGACTCTATTGTGGCATGAAAGGACATGCGTTTTCGCAGGTATGTTAGGATGTGTCCGTCCAGGATTGGCTTCATTAAAGCGCCATTTCCAAATAAAGGAACTATAGAGATCCAATTTCTCAATTAATAGGGACGTTTCTAGGTATAGTTGTCGGGTAAATGCATTAAGGTGTTTGTAAATCGTTCACATATTGACTTTTGTACATAAAATATACAACGACAAGTTTCAAATAGCGATATGTGCAGGGAAATGTGTAGTGAGGCATATGAAGTCCTGTGGGAATGCTAATTGATGCGAGTCAACTTTTCCGAAGTGATTTATGATAATTGCTTAATTTTTCTTAATATACCGAACAAAAATTGAGATTCATACACGTAGGACTGCTGTGTTCTGCAAATGCCTGCGAATTTTTGCCACTGAATGAAGTTTCCAAAGCGAATTGGTTCTGAATAGCTGCGTATTATGCGATCCAATCGAATTTCGCGTTACTATGGAAGCACTTAATGCGATTTTAATTATTGATGTTAATCAAGTTATTAAAGTTATTTGGCTGCCACTAATTAAAATAAATAAATTGTTTCTAAAATTCAATATTTCGCATTTTAATTGAAAATAAATTCGATTCATCATCATCATCACCGGCTACAACACAGCCGGGAGATCTAGTCCGGTCTGATTGTTATCCGAAGTGATCCAATTTCGCACCTCAAGGCTATTCATGAGTCACTTTCAGCACAAAAATCTGGTCTCTGTAGTGCTGTCTTGGTCCTTGTACCGTAGAGCTGTTACCTTTTCCCACACTGCACTGCGTATTGTTTAGTGTCACGCGGCATAGCTGGATCAGTTTGTTTGGGATACCGAATTCAGACATCGCCATCACAAGCTCTTGCCGGTAGATGCTATCATAAGCGGCGTTGAATTCGATGAAAAGATGGTGAGTTTCGACTTGAAATTCATTGGTCTTTTCCAGGATTTGCCTCAGTGTGATTATTTGGTCTATCATTGTTCTGCCTGGCCACACTGGTACGTGCCGATTATTGTGTTGCAGAACGGTTTAGGACGCTCACACAGTACGTTGGATTTTGTATGCAACATTAAGCAGGGATATGCATATGCCTCGGTGGTTTTTGCATGACATACGATCGCCTTTTTTGTGGACGGGGCATATGAAGCTTATCGACCAGTCATTGCATGCATTCTTCCTCCCTCACTTTGTTGAAAGAGTTCCGCATATGTCATCCGAAACGGAGGACTTGATATTTCTTAGCTTTTGGATGGCTCTTTCCACCTTTTCTATGCTAGTGGCTGGGAATGGGTCTTCATTAACTGGTCCCGCTTCTTTTTCGTTATAGGCTCACTCGGCATTATGCGCATTCAGCAGCAGCTATTGGAAGTGCTGCTTGAAGACTGTTCCGGTTCTGAAACCAGAAGCTAAATGCTTCGACCTTTCAAAGAAACATCGTTTATTGTTCTTGGCCCGTGACTCTTCTATAGATCCTTGAGCTAAGAAATTGCGGATGCTCTTTTCTTTCTTCGCAGTAAAATAATTGCTTATTTGAAATTATTTGAACGAAGAATTATTTGGCTTCGTTCTCCATGATTCTCAGCATTTGGTGTCTTATAAAGTTTCTGATATCCAAAGTGTCGGACTATCCGGTCTTGTACGTTCAGTCGCTAGATTGACCAATGTGTTACATCATCAAACCAGTAGCTCGAATTACTGCAAATTCTGCCTTAAATAATGTAACTAGTCCATTTATGACTGACAACCATGCCATAGCCGTAGCTAGGATTTGGTTTCGGGGGGGGGGGGGGGGGGGGGGGGTTAAGATAAATGATAATTTTTTTCAAAATCTCTATAAATATAAAAATGGATGTATATACATACGTTTGTTTGTTTATATGTCCTTTAATGGACTCCGGAATGACCCACTAGATATTTTTGAAATTTTAATGGTTAATACTGTTGTATTCAGTGATGTTTTCTGTGACAAAAAAAAAATGGAAAAACCAAACAAAGGTCGGAAATTTGATTTTTTTTTTGCTTGGAATTTTTTTTAGTTTTCAAAATGGGTTTTCGAATGGAAAAATAGAAAGTTTTTGATGAAAAACTCGGAAAACTGCATGGAATTGTATCTATGTGCGTTGGTTTTCAAACGGAAAACTGAAAAATTGGTGATGGGGAACTTGGAAAACTCTGGGAGAGCACAGTATCAAACTATTGCATGGAATTTAAGGTGCAATTTTGGAAAATTAAGGAAAAGAGCAACACGTTTGATTTTGTTTGTCACATTTAGGATTTTGACTGTGTTGGAAAGTTCGTTGTCAAGCTAGAAAAATTTCATATCTTTGGAAATATATGATTATAATCATTTTAGATCCTATCTCTGAAAGCGCTTAATGGTGGTGAAACGAGGTTAGCTAAAGATTAATGTAAACAATAAAATGGATGCATGTTGATTTGTTTGTGTGACCGGTAAAGACTCTTAAGTAGTCCAACGCATTGTTATAAACTTTTGATTGTAGGCAAAGTTAACACGAGCCAGGGTTCCTGCGAAAACAAATTTTGGGAACATTTTACCGGAAAATTGAAAAATGGAAAAAATCAAATGGTGGTCGAAAATTATACTTTTGTATGGGATCATAGCTGCAATTGTTCAAAAATTAGTAAAAAAATCAGAAAACTGCGCAAAACTAGAATTTTTTTAAATTATTTCTAGATTTGATTTGATCTGGTGGCAGGCGAGACGAGGTTCGCGGGGTCGGCTAGTTTTTAATAAAAAAGGAAAGATATTTATCAAATTTATCACATTCTTTCACTTCCCCGAAGCCAATTCATTAGTTCACGAAACAATTTTTGATGGAAAGTTTAAAAATATTTCTTCAGTGTATCTTTTACTTTAATATTAATTTTTAATATTAACCATTGTTATTTATGCAGTATTTTTAAATATATTGTAAAACTCATAATAAAGATTTGAATGCATATGAAAAACATCATTTCTACTACAAAATTGAAGTCTAACTGAAGATATTGGCTTCAAAGCTTCAGAGTAGATGTTTTTGCATGGTATATTAGATATATAGAATCTTAAAGTTAACTAACCTTTATTCGAAGTCAATAAAATTTTTGTATTATTTTGATTTGGAAAAAGTAGGAGAGAACTTCTTTCATAAAAAGCATTATTGTTTATTGAGGACGAATAAAAACAAAAGCAGAAGAAAAACAAAATAAATACATAAATATAATATTTAACTATATAAAATAATTCTTTTTTCACACAGATCATCACAATTGTGAATTAATTATATACAAATAAATTTTTTGAACAAAAAATAACACATTATGGCATCATTTATTCAAACGAACGAATAAAAACAAAAACAAAAGAAGAATAAATACATAAATATAGTATAACATAATATAAATCTTATAAATTTATGTTAAGGAATTTATTTGTATACATGCTATTTATTCATAAGAGTGATGATCTGTGTTAAAAAAGTTTATTTTATATATTATAATATCATATAGATTACTAAATTCAGTCAAAATGCCATTTTGATAGTACCTACAGAATAACGAAGGATTATTTCTTATTCTGTGGACTAAGTGCAAAATGCTATTAATAAAAGAAATGTATCTTAACAGGCGTTTACAAACTTATTCCACCGTGGAGGGTGGTTTAGCGAAGCAATAAAAAAATGTAAGATAAAAGTTGAATAGATGGTTTATAAGTATGTATCAACAAAAACAAATTTCCCAAAGGGAATTTAAGCTTACCGTCACTAACTTTACTACTCCGGAAACAAATTATTTTTATTAATGAGAAATTTTTTGACGTTTGGTTAAAATGGATTACATTTTTAGTCCGAACTGCGTCAAAGATGGGTTTAATTGGAATTTTTGTGTAAAAAAAAACTGCTTCCCTCTCAAGATGTCACCAAAATTGATTGCCATCTTGCCTCTACTACCCAAGAATATATATATACAAAAAATTCTCATGAATTTTTGGCTGTTAAATGACGAATGTCAATTGGATATCAAATGCGTCACGAAAGAATTTGACGCTCAGAACACGTTCAGTTAAAAGAGTGTTCAGAGCTTTGTATATTTATTTGACTGGTACTATCAAGATGGCGTTTTTTACTGTAACCATCTATATAACGACTTATTTAAAAGAAAACCCCGTAACCCCCTAAATACGGCTATGGCTCTAACAGACATTTATTCTGAAAGAAAAATGCCTTTAAGCCTTAACAGAAACTTATAAATTCAGTGTTAGCCAACAAATAAATTCATTAAGTTATTAATCAATAATTATTTGATTTTGCATTTCAGGGGGGGGGGGTCAGTAAACCCCGTAACCCCCCCCCCCCCTAAATACGGATTTGCTATCAAGATGGCACTTTTAAATATAGTCATCTATGTGACGACTTATGTACTTTTAACTGTTTAATGGAAAATGGATGTAAAAAAAAATTTCGGGGGGGGGGTTAAACCCTGTAACCTCCCCCCTAAATACGGCTATGAACCATGCGCAAAGCAATCGTACAAAAATAATCAAATTCAACAGAAAAACGTTTGTCGGGTAAGCTTATTATAAAATCAAAAAAAAAAAAATCTCCTGGTCTTTGAAAATTAAAATTCCCATTTCATAACAATTTCGGACGTGATCCATCTCATTGAATATTTTGGTGTTTACTGGCATGCAACAATCAAGCATCCCCTTCATTGCTATTCTACTATTTTTCAATTTACATAATTCTAGCCGCTTCTCAGGAAATCTATATTATCTCAGATGAAATTACGATACACTACCATATGGCCACATGGCAAGGTGATATACAGGGTGGTTCCGAATAAAATTTATATGAATTGTTATTTTTGTTAAATTAAATTTCTGTTACTGCTAATTCTTGAAAAAACTTTAGAAAGTAGGGGAAGATGCTATTAAGACTTAGGGTAAGTCTTAGGCTTTGAACAACAGTAACTCATGAAATCTCAACTTGGGTTAATATTTTAGAGGCACACCCTATCCTCTCTCAATACAAGACAATGGCAATATTTTCTCATAGGTTTCATGTTAACCACAAAAGTTATAAGATGAATTTTCGAAAGGCTTGCTTCCCACACAAGTGTGTTTTAGGTTGAAGTATTATGACAAAATGGTAGAAGATTCTATTTACAAATAGGCAAGGTATGTCAATGTCTTGTTATGGGTTTAATGAAATTTTATTAAAACTTAAATGGTTTTCATTTCCTCTGCTCTCTCCTTTCCAATACTTCTTCAAAACCGATATTAAAATGAAGAAAATTGAATTTTGAATAAACCGAAACTTAAGGCAACTTATGCTAACTGGGAAATGCCAGCTGCTGTTGCATGTGGAAATTACTCATTTGTATTTATGTGTTTCGTATTCATTATTTTGTTTAGAAAATGAACAATGGAATTTTGAAAAGGATGCTTTTGGGATTTCGATTTAGATTTATTTATAGTTTTCCGAAATAAGACTGTACTCGATTCTTTGTCAATGATACCCACAAAACTATTCTAGTTGAGAGAATTTATGCCCAAAAACTTCATAATTAATGAAATGTCTGATGCCTTTTGAGATATACCTCAAAATGTATTGAATTTCTGTTGATAAAATGTTTAGAGATTTAAATAATTTTCCAGTTTAAGACAAATTGATTGCCAGCTGTGACGGGAAAATCGTTAAAGAACTAAAAACATTACTCAACAATTGCTGCAATTTACCTCAAGGAGAATTTTTTCCCTCTTGCAACCATCTCAACCCAAAGAACTCTTTCTCCTTCGAGAAACTAATTAGTTCTTGTAAGTTTTCAGCGAAAATCGAAAAACAAGAAAACGCTAATAGATAGTCAATGGGAATATTGTTTGTGGGTCTTGCAAAGCTGGTAACTACTTTGAAATCTAATTTACAAAACTTCTTATCCTGCACTTTCTTTATTTAATTGTATTCCTTTACGAGCCAGAGTGTTTTGCAGGTCCTTCGTTCGTCTTCATTCTCAACGTTTATGTTCGAGGAAAATTCTCTTAATATTTTTCAATTATTATTTTTGCACAAAGTAAAAGCAACAAGTGAAAAAAGAGTGGAAAGTCCTACGATGTTAAGCCGTCTTTCGTAGATGCATTGATGCCAGATGTTAAACAAATGGAATTGAGATAGCAACTTCATCGTAAAATCATATTTGAAAAAAATTAAGAAATCGTTTCGTCTGGGTTTCAAGTTGAATCATATTTGATTCATGAATTTGTTTGCTGTTTAATACACACATGAATTTTATGTAATTAAATACAATAATTATGACAGTAGAATGTGTTGAATTATTTTATTATTTAACGTTTGCAAATTATTATTATCATTTTCTGTCATGAATCTTATATGATTCATCAAGCGAACTTATGTTATGGGAACATTTTTGAGAGCGCTTTATGTTGTTAATTGATTTTCTGAAGAAATTCTAATCTTTGGGGAAGTCTTCGGTGACTAGGCTGAATTAAACTTGGGGAAAGGATGTCGTTTTCTATTCAGAGATCTCATCAAACTCTGCAGCAAAAAAAAAATCAATTTTGTGGAGAATTCTTTGTCTGTGCATTCCGCATATAGGTCAATTCTTGTACTCAAATAAAGTGCTACCAAATTAATAATTATTGACCTTACAGAAGCCGCATTTGTGCACACCTGGCAACCATAAACGCATTTTGAATAGCTATAAACACAATTTCTTGCATATTTCCATTCAATCTGGAAAGTACTTAACCTATTTAATCGATTTGAAGATCTTTCCCAGGCATAAACTAAGCTCACGAAATAAATGTTAAACTTCTGTTAATGAAATAATATTTAAATTGTCTGCAAACAAATGAAAAACAACCAGAAAAAGGAAAAAAAGACTGCAAAAGTTTGTCATTTTAGTTTCTTAACTCTCAAGTTGTTGTTCAACGTTTCGTTCGTTTGTGTTTTCCACCTCAAGGATCCATGTACTTTTGTGCGTCCTCTTATTTTTCATCATTAATTCATAAGGATACACGTTCCGTACATCCGGGATATTGATGGAACTTTTAGAGCGTATCTATCTTTTAAAATGTCTAATGGAGTGCTCCTTAGAGACACAAGTCGTTTCAATTAATAAGTTTTTGTTTTGTTTTTGTTTTTGGCGTTCTGTTTCTATTCTGTGTTTGCAAAAGGACGTTAACACAATTTTCTCCTCTGGGATCGACACAGTTTTGAATCCTAGCAATAAATTTTAAGGTGTTCGAAAGTTTAAATATAAATTTTGTTTAATTCTTATAGTGCAGCAAAATAACGGCTTGGGGAAGAGGACGTGCATTCCAGGATAATTGAATAACTTTTTCTCTGAAGCACCTCAATGAGAGCACTCATGAATCCTTGGTTAGACTTGAAAGGGTTTTGTTGACACTTATCCGAGGCCAAACAAACGAGATGACACTGTGACAAAGAAATTAATGATAATCATTTCTACTTTCATTGAGAACCAGCCACGAGGC
The DNA here is from genome assembly GCA_943590905.1 of Sphaerophoria taeniata. Lineage (NCBI taxonomy): Eukaryota > Metazoa > Arthropoda > Insecta > Diptera > Syrphidae > Sphaerophoria > Sphaerophoria taeniata. The sequence goes on from OX016541.1 coordinate 153,145,247, forward strand.
ACAGCTCAGATTCAATATAATTTATGAAACCAAAGAAAGATAAATTAGTTTTTATTCCTGGAATTGAAGTTGACATAAAATGCTCCTGGACTCAAAGAACCTTTGTATTGAAAAGGATTCAAATTCAAATTGATAGATGAAGATAATCGCAGCTAGTGACGCACGTGTGTCGAAAAATGTTAGTACCGTTTCTCTTTCAATCTGAAATGTGTCACTGACCTAAGAGAAAACTTTTTCACAATAATCTAATATCACGAGCAGGACAATCTGTGTTGAATAGTCTCGCAAGGACCAACCTAATATTTTATTCAATGATGTCTATTGAATTTGAATGTCCTTTCTTGTACAGACTTGGAGCTTATAGCTTTTTGAGAAAAACAGAATAAGGCAAATTATATTGTGTCCCAATTGAGTTCTGAAATGATGATGAAGATGACACCATCGATCCATACAGTGTTTGTGGTCGTTTTCACTGAGTTTGTGTGTTGTCCCTGGTGCCGAATGTTGTATGGTTGTCACAGGAACCAGAACTTAATCAGAAATGCTGTGTCGAGATTTTATTAATAATCTTTTTACTCAAGAAGTCTGAATGCTTGTTTTCTACGAAGGAAAGGTTTCAGTTCGGATTTGTCATTCTGGTTTCAGGAAACTTCCTTCAAATTTTCTTTTGTATTGGTTTCTGTCGGAATTTAAGAGTTGTACGTGAGTGAGTAGGAATTGTGAATTGGGACTTTGCTCTTCATGAAGTTTTGTGATTCAGGAATTGGGAAGTAGGAGTTCAATAGTTCAAGTGGATCTTGGGGTAGATTGATTGAAGGAAACATGGAAGGATGAGTTAGGATATTGAAGTGTTGTTCACTCGGTCTAAAAGTGAGGAGCGAACTGTGAAGAATATTATTGAAAAGAGAGTAAGGCAAGCTCACCTATGGGCGCGGAAGAGCAAATAAAGTCATTATTCACATCTACCCTGAACTTCGTCTTATGCGGACCTTCAAGTTTGATGATAAAATCATGCAAGTGACTGAACGAAAGACTGCACGAGCAATGCAGCAACATGATGAAGAATTAAAATTTAGCGTCGTAGCCGCCGGAACAGTGAAGGATACCTATTAAATGAAGCACAGGGAATTGTAGATGTTTTCAAGCAGTACTTCTAACACCATAATGTCGAGCGAGCAAAAATGACGAGCGAGAAGCAAGACCAGATAATGAAGATCCAGTCCCAGCCCCCAGCAGAGAAGAGGTAGAAAAACCCACGTCTTCCTCCGCCTTGTCGGATGGTATACCTGCGGAAATCATTAAACAAGGAGGAGGTGTTTTGAAGAATACATGACCACTGACTGGTCGATAAGCTCCATATGCCCCATCTAAAAAAAGACGATCCTATGTCTTGCAAAAACTACAGAGGCATATCCCTGCTTAATGTTTTGCACACAAAATCCTATCCAACGTACTGTAGACAAAATATTTACACTGAGGCAAATCCTGGAAAAGAACAACGAATTTCAAGTCGAAACCCACCATCTTTTCATCGACTTCAAAGCCGCTTATGATAGCGTCCACCGCCAAGAGCTTATGATGGCGATGTCTGAATATGGGATTACGAACAAACTGATCCAGCTGTGCCGCATGACACCTTCCTCAACATAGTCCTGGAGCAGATAGTGCGCAAGGCAGGTGTGAGCACGGAAAACACTATCTTCAACAAATCCACCCAGCTCCTAGGCCATGCGGATGACATAGACATCATCGGTTGATCCAAGAGAGCTGTGCTTGAGGCCTTCACAGCGATTGAAGAACAGGCAAAACTCGTTGGTCTTGAAGTGAATGAGGACAAAACAAAGTACATTCAGTCAACAAACAAAACAACATCTGTCCACTGCCTAGGACAAAACGTCACTGTTGGTAGCAGCTATTTCGAAGTAGTTCAGGAGTTCACCTACCTTGGAACAAACATCAATCCCACAAACGACAACTTAGCGGAGAGCCGAAGAAGAATTACTTTAGCGAACTGCTGCTACTTCGGTTTGGCAAAATAACTAGGTTCAAAACTCCTCATTCAAAAGACAAACTGTCTGCTATACAAAATTTTGATTTACTCTGGGCGACGAGTGTTGGACGATAAGATTAAAAAAGGTAAATTGATACTGGGCACTTTTGAAGGAAAAATTCTTCAACAGATTTTCGGTCCCGTAAGCGACGATGGCAAATGGAGGAGAAGGTTAAATCGCGAACTGTACGAGCTGTACCAAGATGTGGATGTAGTCCAGAAAGCCAAGAAAAGACGACTACATTGGCCTGGCCACATCGAGCGAATGGACGACAACGCTTCAGCCCAGAAATTTTTCTCATTCCAGTCCCCAGGTTCGAGAAGACCAAACCTACGGTACAAGGTCCAAAGATTACTGCTGATGCCAGAGCGATTGGTTTTGGTGACTGAAGAGTGCATGCGAGGGACCGTACCCGATGGAAAGCTGCTGTGTCTCAGGCTAAGATCCTTCATGGATTGGCAGTTGCGTTTTGTGTACAAAGTTATAGCTCAAAATTCGCTCGAAATTATAATTTTTTAATTTCTCGTCAATTAAATCGTGACAACTTTCCAAAGAACTTTGATTCAATTTAAAATCCTTTTTTGAAATTTTCACAAACCAACCGTTGCCATTAAAATCCAACCTCGACCACAAACTCAATTTTTAGTGATTCATCCTTCCCGCACAGTGTCCTTGGACAGAAACTTCAAAATCCACCATAATTCATAATTCATACTATTATATATACTTCACGGTTTTTTTTCTAGACTCTATTATGACGTATTTGTCAGTGCATGTGTGTTTGTGTATTATTTATAACAATTTGGATGGTAGCGTCGTGTGCCAAATGCTTGCAAATTAATTAAGCGTATTAAAACCGCAAAGGATTCTAAAATTAAGTTTCTCCAGTCAACAAAGCTAAAACTAATTAAACCACACACACATTACTGTATGTCACATGCCGTTGTCGTTTGTGTTATCCTGCGAGCAGTACTATGTTGTGCCATGTGTCATATTTTCGTTCAAACCGTTTTCACCATGTACCGAGGTAATGCTGCCTTTTTTGGAGATGAAAAAAAAAACTATTATAGTGTTATGGGTTTCGAAATCAGGACGAATAAGTTATTTAAATAAATTCCTTGCCTTACATCCTTAACAGTAGAAAAGTAAAGAAAACTTGTTGACAGATAGGTACTTTGTCTTCTCGCTTTGAGAATAATTAAGGAAATTTTACTCTCAACTTGTGAAATAAAAAACGAGAATCGAGGAAGCGACCTTTATCCTTTTGATGGGAGAAATATTAAATTATGGCTCATGAAAATGTTGAGGGTTTTTTTTTGTGTAGCAACCTTGCTTGGCTCTTGAATTTACAAGGTATATTAAGGTAACGGCGAATAGATCGAAATTCTGAGCAAATTTAATAGGATAAGTTTTATGAGTCCTTAAGTTTTCCTTGTGTACTAACTTGGCGCGACAAAGGATGACAAGAAGAGAATAAAACTAAAGAATGGAAAAAGGAAGCTCAAAAAGCACACCAAAAACTGACAATTGTGACAAGGACCTCGACAAGTCTTCGTCCTTGTCAGTAAAGAATTTTTTGTTATAAAATTTTTTTTGTCGCCCTGAAGGGGTTTTCATCTTATTCCTTCCTAGTTGCAAGTTAAACAATATTTATTTTTTTCAAGGATAGTGTCCTTGAGATAGTCTTGTTAAGTTGTTACCAAATTCGAATGAGTGTCATGGAGTTTTTTTTTGCTTTTTTGGACTTCGTGGATCCTGTTCTTATTGTCTAATGCCCCATTTACAAGATGTCCTTTAAGTTGACAAATGCCAACATGTTTGTTTTTATTTTTTGGTTTTGGATTCAAAGACAAAGTGAATTTCGATGTGAAGTTATGTCATTTTGTTAAGAGATAATCGTTAAAATAAGCTCTTGTCGAGATATAGAGGCGAACATGAGAGAGCATGTAGTTTGTGTTCATCAATTTAATTGTTTGGCATGTTTGGAATTTTTATGTTATTTTCTTGATGAGGAAGCTTGTTAGATGCTTGATATGTATTTTAATAATCCGGAAATTACTTTCGTGTCAAATTTTCTCAGCTTCAAACTGAGAATTTTTCGCATTTCATTCAATGCCTTTACTCATCGCTCCTTCCTACATAACTAATCTATTTTGTGTTCAGTTAATTGCATTTTCTCGGTAAATCCTAGCAAACATTACAGTCCAAACCAAACGTCACCACAACAACGTGCATTACAAGCCCACGAATTGCAACTACGCGGCCATATCAACTGTCCAGCTTCCCACAGCACTTACCCATTTAGACCGACAAAAGCCTTTTGGGTGCCTTTAATTAAATCGAACCCAGTTAAATCAGACGAGACCGATGTAGCAATATACAATCGCTACCAGTCGAACTGTGGAGGAAGCGTATCGAATGTCCTTTTTGTAGAGCATGAGAATTTGCTGGAATTGTCGAATTACCCAACGGCCGTGGTCGAGTGTCTCTCGTGTTGCCATATTGTCTCTAGAGATGGATTGTTTTTTTTCTACTTTGTTTTTGGAAAGCCAAACAAACAAGAAGGTAAACTCGCAATTAATCGGGAAATAAATCTGGCGAGAGTACAATAAATTCATTCCTTCAAAAGGGATACCTATTACCCCGATTTCGAAATGAGAGTGCAAACACGAGTGGAATTTTAATTCCTGATAATTTTGCAGATTGCCGAGAGCTGAGTTGAAATTATTGTTCAGTGGAAGGAACGAATCGGAATTGGTTTGGTGCGAGAATGGTTCAAGGACAATTGCCGTCATCACGCATTGGTTGTTGTTTTTCTTTTCTCTCTTGTTTTTACTTGTAAATCTTTAATTATTATTTGATTGGACGACTTGGTACCGATTTATGCGGAATGAAAGGAAATATCAGAATTGATAAAGGCGTTCTGTCAGTATTGAGAAGGGTATCCTTTGGGTAAAATTCTTTATTTTTTCAAGGAAATGAGTTGTGCCACGTTTTGCAAAAAAAAACAAGAATTTGTGGAGTATGTTTCCTTCAAGCAATTTTCACGATAAAGGGTATTACGGGTTCCTGGAACTTGAAAAATCAGCAGGAAATAACCCGATAGTTTTCTCGAAATTCAGCTGGAATAGTTTTCAAACGAAAATCGAAATGGTAGAACCGAAATGTCCTTGAATCATAGATTTCATTACTAGAGTTTTCGAAGGACACAGTGTTTAAAAAAAAAAACATGACTACCTCATTTCAAGCGAACTATCTGCAATTCCTGTGTGATGATGTGCTTGTGCACGACAGCTTAAAGACGAACTCCAGGAAAAAAACACGCCGTAGCAAGTTTTCATTCTACGAAAATTCAATATGTTTTTCTTATATTCGATAAGGTTCCGAGAAGCACACACATTCAAAACAAAAAGAAACTAGAAATTCCAAAAAGTGAAAGTATCATCTGCTTCAGCACATTGCACATTGTCAAATGGATGGAAAGCTCTCCATATCCGATTGGTTTCCCTTCTGCCATATTTTCATGTTGTCGTTGTCGCTGTTGATGTCGTCTTCATCGTCGTTATGTGCCTTAACTTTAACCACTTTTACTTTTGTCCCCCTTACTGTCGTTCCCTTTCAAAGCGTAATTTTAGTTTCCTCTGTCTCTGTAAACATGGTATATTTACAGGGCCGGATTCAACAAAATTCATTTTTTTTAGGGCGAACAATATTAAAAATTTCACAAATCTTCAACATGCATGGTTTAAAGAGCCTAAGATTTTTGAAGTAAAATATGTTAAAACCTACTATCGATTTTAGAACTTTGCTAAAAGGTGCATGAAGGGCGCCGCCGTACAATACTTAGAATCACGAGAACAAAAACAACAAACTTCCAATTTGAAAAATTGCTGCTTTTAACAGTTGCCATGCATACGTTCATACGTATTTAATAAAAGAAAAAAATTCCCACGCCAGACCGCCTCAACACCTCCTGGATTTTTTTTAAAATAAAGCATCAAATCCCACACTGTTAATCTACATTCTAGCAAAGCATATGCTAAACCATGCCACATAGAAAAAAAAGAAAGAAAACTGAACTTTTAGCATCATAAAACATCAAATGGCATACCTATTATTATTATTAAGACAGGAAATGTTTTTTACATGCAAACGAGCACGCACTGAGACGTATACGTAACATTTTATGGCATTTCTCTTCGTGAGCTCGATTTATCCATACTTTTATTTTCATAATAACATACCATCATGTTGTGTCTCTTATACCCAACCCATGAACAGGGCTAAAGAAAAAACCCTTTTCCCTGCTAAAAGGCCTCACAAATCCTTTTAGTATGCTGATGGTGACACGACGACGAAAAATAGCTCGAAAAATACTGCCATAATGACATATTAACATAACAAAAGAGAAAAAACTGAATAAACCATACTTTTTCGTTACCACAAGTGAACTACGACCACAAAACCAAAAAAAGGATGAATAAAAACTGCGCTGGCACATATGTGAATCCATCGAATTCGTTCTTTTGTCAGTTTAATTTGATGGAAGTTCGTATACACACGAGCTTAAGTATTACTATATGCACAAGGTCTTCCACCAAGCCCCGACCATATCCTGGTGCGTGTAACATTTGCAATGAAAGGACGTACTCAACTTGCAGGGCGTTGTCTGGCAACATACAACGAACAAGGACATCCCTTTAATTTTCCTCTAGTCAAAGTGGACCTAACCCTGCTATAAGAATATGAATATGTGTGTCACAATCACCAACTAACAGGAATAGCCAAGGATATATGAAGCACAAGAAAAAATCAAGAATCAAGTAGTAATCTACTTTGGCTTTATTATTATTTGCTTAGCAATTTCCATTTGCGAAATAATCCTTTTGTAGAGACAGCGAGTCACGTTCTAATGGAATAGAATAAAATGATATGTATGTCCACTTCTATAACGAAGGATATATGTGTCGAAAATTGTAGTGCTTCCTTCGAATTGACGAGGTCGTCTTTTTTTGAGCGGAAAACTCAAATCGAAGCGAAGGATATTTGCACTCCAGCAGTCACCAAGTCACCTAACCTCGCTCGTCTTAGTCGAAGCCATATCACTATAGGTATACACACTTAAGAATATCCTTTCGGTCTGTTATACCAATTTTTTTCGAACGTGCACAAGTTTCTGGTGGCTGGCAGCGTTTTGTTGACTTGACCGAATATCTCCCTACTTATGTGTTTGTATGTGGGCTCTTGAGAAAGTCAAGAGACCAGCTATGTGCTGGTTCAAAAGGACACTGACGACAACTACGCCAACGAGGACACCCAACGTCGACGTCGACACTAGAGTTTATTTAAAATTCCCAAAGGACGACGAAAATTCATAGGTTTTGCCTCTTTTTGGATTTTCCGGCAGCGCCGCCACCACCCTCAGTTCATGTAGCAGAGATTTGCCCTCGCCTTTAGCCCTGAACTTCGCATCTCAAGGATCTCCCTAGCTATCTGGTTGCTGGTTCCCGGAAGGAAAAGGTATATCCTAAGACTGTGAATTTTATTCTCGGTTGGATTAAGCCCATGACTTGTTTTTTTCTTTTTTCTTTTTATGCAATCACATGGAGAACACTATTGAATTCATAGAATCAAAAGGATCTGGGAGAATAAATTTTGGCTGGCATTTTGCTTCACAGAGTAAAAGACAGAATGGAGAGGCTTTTGGAATTGGTTTTATGTAAAAGGCAGTCTTGTGTATGTAGAACACCTTACATTATATTCCACTTGTCATTCGTGATATTTTATAATATCCTTGTGGTGTTTTTGTTGTTGTTAAGGTTTTTTTTTGCTCTTCTGTTAGAATAGCTGTCGAATTCGGTGACAACCGAGATGAGACTCGGCTTGTACGTGAGTGACATTGGGAATTGGAAAAATTGAACAGAGGAAGGGTTTTTGTTTAACTTGGGCTTATATTTTAGAGAGCCGTTTGAAGACTGATGCTTTAGGCATATTATTTTGAGATATTTTTTTTCGGGACGATTTCGTCAAATGATGGGTTTTCTTCTGTTTTGATTTTATTTATATTTTGTTGGGGTGAGGAGACTTGGGTTCAATACGTATAAAAAAAAAAATTGAATTGACATTTTCACCGTGCGAACGTGACTGATGTGTAACGAACCACAGCTGTGTACAGGTGAAGATTTCAGGTTCACAATGCCGCAGTTTATAATATTTGTAAGCGATTTCCTTGCCGTGAAGATTGTGAATTCCAAAAGCCTGACATAATCTTTGGCGAACTGGGAGGATATTTCTATCGATTTTGATAACACAAGCACACAAATGAATGAGATACAGTAAAATTGAACTCAAGGTGAGTTTTCTGTTAGAGAAAAAGAAGTTAAGTAGAAGACCAACCAGCCAAGTAGACCAACCATCCAAAAGTCCTCTCTAAATTCTGTGCAGCGACATTTAGATGTAGCTGGCAAAACCAGTTGTATGTTAAGACAACCTGACCCGAAAAACATCTATTTTGCAACGCAATTAGAAATTTTAATTTGTGAATTGTTGAAGATATTAAACATTGCCTCTTAATTTGAATTCATTCATTTTTGTAGAAGACAACCAAGCGTTGTGATCGTAGGTTTATTCAAAAGATTCATTATCATCGGTTCAGTTTGGAACTGATTGTCTCCCTCGCATACACTTTCCAGTCGTCAAACCCAAGTGCATTGGCATCCGCGATCACTTGGTCCTTGTACCGAAGGTTCAGTCTTCATTGTCGTCTCGAACCTGGGGACTTCGATGAGAAGACTTTCTTCACTGGAGCGTTGTCGTCCATTTGGTCGATGTGGCCGAGAAAATGTAGTCGTCTTTTCTTGGCTTTCTGGACTACGTCCCTATCTTCTCCATTCGCCATCGTCGCATACGGGACCAAAAATCCGGCGAAGAATTTTTCCTTCCAAAGTTTCCAGCATCAATTCAACTTTTTCATTTATCGTCCGACACTTAGCGCGCACCACGCTCCGTAGGGTAGCACTGGTAAAATCAAAGTTTTGTATAGCAGACACTTTGTCTTTGGAGTGAGGAGTTTTGAACCCAGTCATTTGTTTGTTGATAGCATGTACTTTTTTTTGTCCTCTTTCACTTCAAGCCCAACAATAACAACAAGTTTCGCCTATTTTTCAATTGCTGTGAAGGCCTCAAGCACAGCTCTCTTGGATCGATCGATGATGTCTATGTCGTCCGCATTGCCTAGGAGCTGGACAGTAATTTCCGTGCTCACACCTGCCTTGCGCACTATCTGTTCCAGGACTATGTTGAAGAAGTCACATGACAGCGCATCTCCTTTGTCTAAACTCTACCCATGTTTGAAACACCTCGGATGAGCTGTTACACATTTGCACACTGCACTGCGTATTATTTTAAGCGTCAGGCTGGATCAGTTTGTTTGGGATCCCGAATTCAACATCGTCATCATAAGCTCTTGTCGGTGGATGCTATAGCATCCATTGGCTCGCTCATCATTATACGCATTCAGCAGCTGTTGAAAACATCAACAATTCCATATGCTTCAGTGACTAAGTTTCATTCATTGTTTTGCAGAGCCTGGGTCCCGGTTCTGAAACCAGAAGCTAATTTCTTCGGCCTTTTAAAGAAACGTCGGGTGTTGTTCTTGGCCCATGACTCTTGTAGGTCTTTGAGGTGAGGCAGTTTCTCAGAACATTGACAATACAAAACTTCATAAACATCCGTTAAAACGTTTAACTTAAGTTTTTAATTGTTTCACAAAACAATGTCTGTAGGGTCCGCTAGTAAGTTAAAGTCATTATTAAGCCCACTGGAACACACGAACAAATATTTTATGTGATATCACTGCAGTCAGTTAGAAGAAATTTAGTCACATTAAAATTCTAGTCATGATTTCTTCACTGTGTGGCAGGACAATCCAAGTTCATTTGTCCATTCATATCACTTCTGTCGTCAGTTGTGTTAAAACAAATGTGTTTTATTAGCAAACACCAATTTAAAATCTGCATTGCAAATTATAATCTCTTCAACGAATTAAAATCTTTTCCAAAATATTGGTCAATGAGTTTTGTCGCCTTCTGCATCCACTGTCCACACATTCAAAATAATCTCTAAATTCACTAAAAATAGCTTGAATCTCGATTTCATCTCAATTCCTGGAATCTCTTTACAATGAAAAAAAACAAAAATAAAGAAATATTCCAAACAAAAATCGATTTGCAACACCGAAACCCAATTTGGTCAGTCCTATTCTCCGTTTCCGGAAGGACAACAGCTACTGAGGAGAACAACGCCCCAACAAGGACATCAACAAATACAACTAGTAACACAGACAATGAGAATAATTCTGGTCTGTTCAAATTGACCTCAAAACTTGAATTCTAATTATTTTCTCAGTGCGCTTTCGGATTGGAACGAGAATCGGCAACAACATCATTGCATCGAAAAACTAAAAACACAAAAAAAAATGAATGTGAATTGAACCATGCACCGAGAAACAGCTCAATTTGAAGGCTTTCGAATTCGAATGCAAACTGTGTAATTACTCAAATACCAACTCGATGAAAACACACGAATTAATTGCAGCAGATTTTTTGCCATTGTTTTTATTTATTTTTGGAAATCTAGTACATTTTTTGAATTGGCAATGTCCGAAACTTAATTTGACAACCATCAAACCAAGTGCAACACGCAAATACCAAAATATACAATCAAATTATTTTTATTCGAATGAACGGACGAGGACGTCCGATTTTTTTATTTTGTTAAATGCAGCTCACAAATCACAGTTGAGAGCTAAAAAAAAAAATGTTATTTATATAAGCCACGCTCAAAAATTTTCTGCACGATTTACAGCCAAATCCAGGAATACGAGGAGCAATTCATATCAAGGATACAAGCTGTGTGTGGGTTTGTTTACGAATTGGAAGCTCGATTCCAACAGCGGGACCCATTGCCATGTGATCTCAATGGTTAAACAACATGGAAACAACATTTCGGATGATGTTGTTTGCTTTTAAAGTTCCATCAAAATTCAATCAATACTATGAACCCATGGCAGAGCAATCAATGGATTGTGTGCTTTTTTGTAGTTCCATTATATTCGGTGTACAAATGGAATGTTAAGTAGGAGAAAATTAAGGGGAATTTGGGTGAATGGCGATAGTTGAACAATTCCTATTTTTTTCAACTGCAAAAAAGAAGTGTTAAGCTTATAAAAAGTTTTAGTCCATTAAACCTTTAAGTTCTTAAAGGACATCCCCCATATTTTCAAAGTTTTCTATGCACCCTTACCCTCATTCTCCCCTACAGAAGCTTAAGGTTGAGAGCATTTTATGAGTGTTCGGGTTTCGGATATTATTTGTGCTGTTTTTTTTTTTACACAAAAAACCACAGCTCAAGTCAATACCTTCACACAAATGAATAGAAAAATTATGCTTCAATTGATGCACTTTAGTTTAACGAAAAAGTTCTTAAGAGGGGTTATTCTGGGAATAAAATAAAAGTGAAGGTGCAGTTATTTAAGTTCAATAAGCACAAATTATTTTGAGTTCGTTTCCATGAACCATAAATTTCATGGTCGAAATTATTTTAAGGCATTTTGGTTGAAAAATTTTAATTGAAGGTTTGAGAGGGTAGATGGAGATACTGCAGTGAAACTTGAATGAATCTACCTAAAGTATAGGTTTATTGTAAAAATAGGCTCAGACAGTGGGTACAAGGGCAAAAGGCATTATTCTGCGCCTTTAAGCAGCGGAATTAATTAAGAAAAAGGATATGAATACATAGGAACATTCGACAGTTCTAAAAACGATATTCTGAACTGAACCAACTACAGAGGTATATAAATCTCCTAAACATCGCCTACAAGATCTTGTCTGCCATGCTGTGTGAAAGTTTGAAGCCTTTCGTCAACAACCTGATAGGTCATTATCAGTGTGGATTAAGACCTGGAAAGTCCACCAGCGATCAAATATTGACTATATTGGAGAAGACCCATCAGGAACTTCAAATCTATAGCTACCACCTTTTCATCGATTTCAAGGCCACGTATGACGGTGTCTATAGAGACCAACTATATAGAGCAATGTTAAGTGTATGAAGACAATCGAAAACTCAAGCTTTGGGCTGCTTCGAGAGAAAACTTCTTCGAGTTATTTTTGGTCCAATCTGCATTAATGGAGAATGTAGAAGAAGATTCAATCAAGTACTGTACGAGCTGTCCAGGGACACTAACCTAGCCAGAAAAGTTTAGGTCAAACGCCTTAGATGGTTGGGTAACGTAGAGCGTATGGAAAGTAACGCTCCGGCTCGAAGAGTCGTTGAATTCACCCTGGAAGGACGTTGCAGAAGAGGATGACCGCGGCTCAGGTGGAGCACACAGGTGGTAGAATACTAGAACCAATTTGGCGTGCGAAACTGGATACAGCTAACTAGGGACCGATCTGGCTGGAGACGTTTATTGCATGAGGCCCTGGTCTGACCTAGACTGTAGCGCCACCATAAGTAAGAAAGTAAGAGCTCAAGTTTTTCACCGAAGCGAAGGGGCGAATCGATAACTCGACTTCTTTTCAGTGTAGATTAACGAAATCGTAGGTGCTGGGACTAGGACTCCTCGTCGCATCCGACTGAGACTCGAATGACTAGTCTCTCAGAGATTGAGACATCGGGTTTCAGAGTTCCGGCAGTAAAAATTTTAAAACTTTAACTTTAAGTAAAATGAATGATTTGCCAACCCAGTGATATAAATTTCCAATTTCAACCCGATTTGTGTCCTTTTTTTGCTCTGTAAGTTTCAGCTTGATATAGCTCTTCCGGGGCAACAACCTCTCGAGACAAATAAACGAACGTGTCAATAATCAGTGCTTGAAAAATACCTTCTTCAGATTGTACGTCCCTTTTTTCTCCCTCGAGTGCACAGAAACCACCTAATCGATTTATCCAACACAAGCTACAAAGACGACAAAATAAATTGCCTCACATAAAACTTACAACATATTATTAAAAAGATATTTCACCCCACAAAAAAAGGGATTGAATAAATCCACTTGCCTCATCGTATATGGCAAAACAATCCTTCGATAAATCTCGCCCAAAGACAATAAATACAACTCGAAGATAAACAAGAAAATTATACAGCACTGGCGGGCGTTTTCATTTTCATTTATTCGCGAGCTTGAGCATGCCATTAAAGGCCTACGCAATTGATTAGGTCTTAAATAGATCGTTGAGGAATTTTCGTCCATATCTCTCTCCATTCTATACGCATAACTACGCATTTGCTCGAAATTGCTGCATGAAGGACCTCTAACTCTAACTCTGTCTCTCTATGGCTATAGTGTGTGCAGAAATGTTTTCACTTCCGATTACATAGACAAGAACAAAAACAATAACAACAAGATGAACATTTTCGCAAATGATATGCATACCGCAACGAGAGTCATGTTACATTATTCACACAACCACCCATATCCTTATTTTGCGGAAGAAAAACACAACCATGATGGTATTCTGCTGCTGTTGGATTGTGTTGTCGTAGCTCGTAAATAAGACCGCCAGAGCTAGTGAGTTATAATGTCAGGATGTATGGGAGACTAGCAATTTTGAAGAGTGTATTTTATAACATTGCTCGAGATCCGGAAGGAGGCATGTCTTAGCGTTTTTTGGTATTTATATTATTTTCTGCTTTTTTTTGTTCTTTTCGACAATCTTGTGAGAAAAAGAAGAATGCGTTCTTTTGGAATGCGAGAGTAAGACATACAGCGTGTGAATGCTAAACGGTGCAGAAAAGTTCTGTTCCAAGGAATTTTTTGAATTTCCATCGAGGAATCTCAAACTGTTGAGGGAAAAAGTTTCAAAAATTCTGTTGTCCTTTTTTTCAAAAGAGGAACAAAGATTATTCAATCACTCTCAAGTCCAGAAAAGCGGACTTGAGGGATTTCAAAAATGCACCGAGGGAGAATATCATTGTGAAACCTAAAATCCGAAACCATATGTCCTTAAAAAATCCTGCAAATTTAAGAAGAATTTTGATTCGTCCTCTTACAACTTCTTCAGAATGCTTCTGCCTCTGCTCTAACATTTGTATACAATTTGACAAAAGAAGATTCCCCGAAGAACAGAATTGTCATCATCTTTACTCACTTGAACCAACTGAAAAAGAAAAAAAAAACACTAGATCTTAGAATATTCATAATAAACATCCTCCTCGGCAAAACCATGGACCATAAACACTAAATTGGATACGGACATGCGGGAGATGATTTTATTGTTGGTCCTCCCTCACACACCAAAAATGAAGAGATATTCCAAGCCAGCACATTATGGCCCAGCAACTCAACACATAAGCATCACGCAGGATATTTCAAGCCGGTCGGTCATAGAAAACAGTGAACAGAGAGAGAAGACATCGACGAGTACGTTAAAGGAACTGAATATTTGACTAATTGCGTATTCATGAATCCTAACGTTAAATTTAAACATTATTCATTTGAAGCAACGTTTATTATACAAACACACCGATAAATATATGGCATGAATGTCAACTGATGGTTCGGATGATGGCCTGAGCAGAACAGAGAAGCTGACGAGCAGCGAGCTACAACCGACAAGGACGACGACCGACGACCGACCACCGGATGTAGACTATGAGCTTCTGTGAATATTTGTATATGACTCTTTGGGATGTGTCCTGTTTGATTTGCATCTTGATGATGATTTTATACATGAATGGCATTAATTTTGGCATTGAGGCTGGAGTGAGGTTTCGGTTTGTAAGATGGGTGGTATACATATTTTGCTTATCTTTAAATTGAAGTTAGTTAAGTGGAATTGGTTCTGGGACAGTTTCAGACTTCAAAATGTGGTTGCTTACTCCTGTCAGTGTAACTGGAGTGGCTTTCAATTTCTGACTCCTTTGGGAGGAGGGTAGAGAGACACGATGGGAACTGCTTGAACTGATATAAACGCAGTTTACATTTTCGGAAGATCAAGAAGTTATTGTTGGTTAAAAAAAAGCGTAGTGACTTACTAACTTACTTAATTATGGTGGCGCTACAGTCCAGGTCGGACCAGGGCCTCATCCAACAAGCGTCTCCAGCCAGCTTGGTCCCTAGCTAGTTGTCTCCAGTTTTGCATGCCAAGTTGGTTCAGGTCCTCTACCACCTGTGTGCTCAACATTAGTCGCGGTCTTCCTCTTCTCTGCGACGTCCTTCCGGGTTGGATTCGAAGACTCTACGAGCCTACATGTCCCAACCATCTAAGTCGTATTTGGTTGACGATTGATTGATCAGGAGATTTCCATGTCCCCTTGTATGGATTATCGATATGTGGGAAAACGATTCTCGTTGTATTCTTGAAATCTCAGAAACTGCAGGTGATGACTCTGGAAGTGAAAATTTGAGTTTAATGGTCCTGGGACATTTTGATGATCCAAAGGCCATATTAGTTGAATGGAATTCGAGTTCAAATTAAGAGGTTCATAAACATAACTTAAGCTTGATCGGTCAGTAACTTGACATATAATATGAGCAACTATTCCAAACACAACACCTCTTTAAATGAAAACGACTTTAACCTGGCCCACTTACCAACTGGAATAATTTTCACACTCATATTGCTGTGCAATACCTACCTACAACAAAACAATAAATCCAAAACAACATTCGAATCGTGTGTAAACTACCACAGCTTCAATACGAAATTAATAAAGGGCTTTCCGAATAAATCACAATCAGGCTTACCGAATTTCCAGCACCTCTTTCTACTAACAAACAAAGATTCTACCGAAATCTGGTCCCTGTCCAATTCCCATTTTTGTTCATCGCCATCATCAGCCATTAGACCATCCAACCACCTCCAACGTACAAACACAACCAAACCCCATCAAACCTAAAATCCTCACACAGTCGGACAGTAGAAGCACGCACCGGAAATAAACCATTTTGTTCAGTTTCACAGTTTTAGTACATTTTTTTTTGTCTTTGTTATTTTTTGTTGTTTCTGGTTGTTATTGTTTCGGCCAGTTGGTTAAATCATGTCAAAAGTTGTTGAATGGCTGAAAAAAGGTAAATTTATCTCTGCGCTAAAACCACATGCATATCAGTGCGGTCGGTGATATGGTGTTGGTCATGGCTCGTTGTCCTTTTTTTTTTGGTCAGATGGTAACCCTGAGTAGAATGAAACGAAATGATTCCAATTTGAATCGATGCCATGTGGGCAGAAAACCAGAACAAAATATTTTCTGTCACTAATCGGTTTACTTTAGGGCTTAATGAAACCAGGAGGAGAGAAGCCCCCGCCCGCCCCTTTTGAATGACCCAAAATCAACAAAAACCAAAAATTGTTTTCTTGTCAACAGATAGTTTCCATAGTACGGCAGCAATTATTTATTATGAACTGAAAAAGTAGACCAACTGTCAACACAGACGAAACGACAAGGAGGACACACACCAATAGGATTCAACAAAATTACGGATTAATTAGGAACAAGGAAATTTATTACTCTCTGTCCCTCTCGCAGGCCTGAAATTATTTGTGGGGCGGACTTGAATTAATTGGTTAGTAATGTCATCAATCACCAACTACTCGCTCTTGAACAAGTTTTTTTTCCGATCCAGTTGAAAAGGATACACTCTGTGTCCTTTGTGTGAACAGTCGATGAGTAAAAAGAAATGAAAGGAACGAAACGGAAGGACCTTTATTATTTATTATTATGGACTCGGAGATGTTGAGAGAGTTGATAAAGGTTTTTGGGAAATCCTTTCGAAAGGACCTTCATGATTATTGTGTCGATGTGTTTGGTATCTGTGCGTCGAACATAATAGAATCAAAAGAGGATTATCGGACATCGACGACGAGTGCGTGACGCCGAAAGAGACTTAAGATTTCATTAACTTTTCCGAAACTGAGAGGCTTGCGTGACTGATAGGTTTTGTTAGCTTAAAGGACTTTAATGCCTTCTGAAGGAAACACAATTGGTGCTGTTTTTATGGTGATGGGATAATTCAAGATTTTTAAGATTGCCAATAAAGTCCTTAAAACTTTTATAGCTGGTTCAGCTTGCATTTTGAATTTTGTATCTTGAAATATCCTTAAGAGTACCTAAATGTGGACTGCACAGGTGCAATCAATTTTTTAAACTCAACTTGTTATCGAGGGTTAAGAACTCTTTGGGTAGGTAAAAGGTGGCATGGAAAAATAGCCACACTTTGTTCATGTTCATGTTTAAAACGATCAAAGACTGTGCTCGAAAACTCTTCAACTATATTATGGTCAATTATAAGCAGCCAAAAGGAACAAAACTGAACTCACATATATGACCACTTGCAGCTCTTAAACATCTCTTTACTCAACAACTATTCACTGTCATCGTTGGAGAAAATTCCTGCCGCTGACAGAACCTTAAAAAGAACCATAAACCGTGTCCATAACATCCTCAAGTTTAATTTACGAGAGACATTTTTAAAAGGGGTGCCAGCGCCACCCAACGACAGACGATAAGAACGATGACGAGGAGAGCGTTTATTTTTCTTCTTTCTGCTTCATGATTCTGTTGCAAAATGAGAGTTGGGGTCAGATGCACGGTAGAGTAGAGCATAAAAGGTGCAAGAACGTTTTGCTGTTTCAAGTTCTCCATTTATTTACAATTACAAAATGTTTCGCTTTCCAGGACCAGAAAAAGAAAAGGCGGAAATGAGATTTGTCTTAATGTCTTTGGCAGTTGTCAATTTATTATAGTTTTTGAAAGTTGTTGTTGAGTATAATATTTTACGAGTTTTGTGGGGGTTTTAGTTTGTTTTCGGGACTTTTTTCCTTGCTGTTGAGAGGAAGGATTAATTTAATGAAATTGACCTCAACATTTGAGTTCTTGGTATGGAAAGATTAAAAGAAAATTAAAGGTTCTTTTTGTTGGGAACTGATTTCGAGGAATGAGATGTCAAAAGAAGCCGAGGTCTGAGAGGCTAAGAGAATTGCATTGAAAGCTATAGAAGAATTTTGACAGTATGTGAGCATGAAAGGTGCATTTTGAGTAGTGTAGGGCACACCCGAATGATTAAATAGATTATAATCGATTCAGGCAACTAAAGCTATTCGAGATCAATCTACAAGATCATTCGAATTTCAAAAGAACACGAAAGACGAAAAATCGAGAGTTCGAATTAAAATAACTTTTATGATGAAGGGCCCTGGTGCGACCTGGACTGTAGCGCCACCATTAGTGAGAATGATGAAGGATTCGAATGACGATGACAAATTCAAATGAAACAACTCGAATGGCGATGATGAAAACTTGAATGAAAAGAACTCGAATAAGTATGAAAAATAAACTCGAATGAGATGACGGGAACTGGAATGACAGTTACGTGAACTCAAGTGAAAAGAACTATGAAGAGAATTCGAATGAAAACTACTCGAATGATGATGACGAGAACTTTAATGAAATGAACTTGAAAGACAATGACGAGAATTCGAATGAAAAAGACTCGAATGACGATGGCGAGAACTCGAATGAAAAGAACTTGAATAACGATGACGACAACTCGAATGAAAAGAACTTGAATGACGATGACGAGAATTCAATAATAGAACTGGAATCATGATGACGACAATTCTAATGAAAAGAACTGGATAGACGATGCCGAGAACTCGAATGGAAAGATTTCGAATGACAATGACGAGAACTCGAATGAAACGAACTCGAATGCCGGTAACGAGAACTCGAATCACCATTATGAGAATTCGAATGAAAAAACCTCGAAAGGCGATGACAAGAACTCTAATGAAACGAATTCGAATGACGATGACGAGGATTCAAATAAAAAAAATCGAATGATGATGATGAGAACTCCAATGACAAAAATTTTAATAGCAATGACGGGAACTCGAATGAATGGAACTCGAATGAATAGAATTCGAATGACGATGACGAGAACTCGAATGAAAAGAATTCGAATGATGATGATGAGAATTCGAATGACAATGATGAGAACTCGAATCAGGATTATGAGAATTCGAATGAAAAGAATTCGAATGACGATGATGAGGATTCGAATGAAAAAAACTCGAAAAGAATTCGAATGACGATGACGAGAACTCGAATGACGATGCAGAGAAGGAGAACTCGATTTTACACGATTTCGCAATTCGAATGATTATTCGATTTTTCTTTCTTCTGGTTTTCTTGGGTGTTTTGGTTTTTTGATTTAAGGGTTTTCGCGTTCTGGGGTCAATTTCTTAGTTGATTTCGCAAATTGACATTTGTGTGTGATTCAAGCACATGTCTGATTTTGTGAAAACATTAGGTGAAAGATCTACAAAAATAAATCTTTTTTATCGATTAACGGGTAATAAAAAGAACAATTACAATGATAACGTACAAGGGATGCGAATGAGAAACAATATCATCGGCTCATCATTCTCAAATGTCCTGCGTATCTAAGCAATTGCGTTTCGTTTAGAAACCCTTTCGTTTTATGTTTCAATACTGACTTACCAACTGTTTTTATTCTCTTTCGAAAACACCATAAATTAGCTTAATAAGGTAGAACTTCCAAGTTAAAAGGACACTTTAATGAGTGCTGGTAATTAGAATCATTCGCACACACTAATTAAGAACCAGATGAATAAAATTATGCCGTATTATAGTTTTATGCGGTTGTGGTTGAAAGATGATGAGGCAGTAACGCGATGCTATCACCACACCAACTCCAACCCATAACCATGATGATGGTTTTGGTTGTTTTCACTTACATAACCAGGATAAAAGGATTTTCTAAGTGCCAACGCATGTTCAAGTAATAAAGCCCAAAAGGGACAATCACAATGCCGTCGTCATCGTCGTCGACAGCTACGTTGGCAACGATGAAAATGACGGAAACACGCTTTACACTTTTCAAAGAAACTCCACCAGCAGCGCTGCTCATCATTAAGTCCTCTCATTAACTTTTCATGAACTACAATAGAAGATGATAAGTATTTTGTTGACTGCTGTGAAGTTTTAGCTTTCAAGAGGATGACGGAAAAGGATGAGTAGGATGAATTTAGAATTTTGGCCAAATATTGTCCTTCTGTCAAAAAGTCGTCAAACTATTTCAACGCGAGAAAAGTTGTTTACAATCATAAATTCGACTTCATTCGACTGTGTCAATTCGTGATTGTCTTCTAGTGCGGTTGGTCTTACCTTTAGTCATTAGAGGTGGGTCCAACTGGAATGGAAATACCTGTCTATATGTATATCTATTTCAAGATAGACAAAAGGTGACACAAGCAACCCTGACCGAGTTGAATAAGGGTATATCAACTGGGGAGTGTACTGTCATTGTTTTTCTTGTTGTTATTGTTATTGACGAGGACGCCGTCCTTGTCGATACTCACTGGGAAAGGATGGAACGGTTAACATACTGTAGCAACATGATTTCCGGTGTTGCACTGCAACGTGTTCGGTATTCGGTCGGTTTGAGTGAGGTGAGATCAGTGAGAATTTGTGTTTATTTCGGATAATAGGTTTCACCAAACCAAACTGTCGACGTTCTCGATGAAGCTGCCCTCCGTACCTATATGTGTATAATAATGCATATCCATCACTTTCATCATGCAGTGTCATTTATCTCTGTTTTGCAAAGGGAACATGGAACAACTTTAACAGAATGGCAGTGAACTGTCACTCGTTGCCGATGCAGTTTGTTTTGCGTCAGCGTCATCCGTCAAAATGCTAATGAGAAATTATATGCCAAGGATTCTCTGGGGTTGCGGTTGTTTTTATTTTTGTTTCAGTTGAGGTTGTTGCTGTTGACAATTTGACATTATGTTGTGTATATTGTCAGCGAATCAGAAAGAGGTCAGAGAGGCATTGAGCTGAAGAGACAGGAGCAGTGAAGTTCAATGGAAGGAAGTTGTTTTAAGCTTGCTGTTATCTGTCAGGCATTGAGCAGGAAAATTAAAGGGTTAAGAGCATCTTGATTTGGCTTTCCATCTCTCAGCGAAGCTTGAATATTTAAAAGTGAGTATTTTTTGATAGCAATATCCTTGACATTTCCCCAATTTTTTCAATCCCAAATCAACATATTTTTTCGTATTCCTTCCAGAACTGAGCACTTAAAACCATAACCTTTTCCTTTCTTAAGTGAAATCGCACATTCCCGACTTCACTTAGTGTAATACAAATCACCACTCATAAAATTCTCTCGTAAATGTACGAATATGCTCAAACATTTTTCATCGTATACCCTTTGACTCATAAGAAAAAGAATACACCGAGGTAAAAAGTGGACAAAAAAAGTACAATTTTTCACAAATCAATAAAATGTTTTGCACTCCAACCCCAAAGCTCATCACATTACTATTCCCATAACCGTAATTCGTCCATTCTTTCCATTCGAGAACGCCTCAAGCCCCGACCCATGCCCAGTCGAGCCGCATAAGCTCTCCATTGCATGAATTTAATACAACATCCGGTCAGAAAGGATAAGGAGAAAATGAGATGATTATCCTCATTTCCTTGCTGCGACCTCCCTGCACTACTCATTCTTTGTCTGTTTGAGAGTGTGTCTGTGTGTATAGTCGACTATCATGTGTGTCGGAAAGGACTTAAATGTTTACGAATAATCCCCTCGAGACTGCTTGATTAACAGTCAGGCATCCTTTTAGCATTACTTGCTGTTGTCCATATTTCGGCACAGACACAGACACACCCAACTCAAAATCTGGTTGGAATAACTTTCTGGTTTTAAATCCTCCTCCGGTTATATGGATCGCAGGATTTTGAATGATTATCATTCTCTCGTTCCAAGCTTAAGAAGTCAAAACAGCATCATAACGCAATTTCTTATTCCATCTTCTCTCATGATGCTGCGACCTCTATCAGATCGGTTGTCGAGGGATGGGAACGAATGACTGAGTAGGTCCTTGAAAACGTGGAAACTGTTGATGTTGTGCAAAAAGTAAAATATTGCTCACTTCATGAATAAGGCACTTTGGATCGTAATGTTGAATTGCTGCCGGTGGACATGACAAGACGAACAACTCCGCACAGCATAAAAACAGATGAAGGAAATCTTTTGAGGTAAATTAGGTTCGGGCGTCGTCGTTGTGTCAGCGGGCGGCTGTGTGGTGCCTTTAATCACACTTTTTCACCCTCTTTTCCCCGCTCTCAACCCGATGGCGCATTAATTTAAACTTTTCCTCAGGTCGCTTCGGTACCTAGTTTTCCACTTGCAGTACCTCATCATAGTTTTGAAATTATACAGAAAAAGGCAGAAGAAATCCTTCCTAGGCTCACACCACACCTCCGAAACTGGGTTTAAAGCAAAGTCAGGCAGTCAAGGAAGAAGAAGAAGAAGAAGATGATGAGGAAGAAGAAAAAAATTAAGGTTGTTAAGAAAGTTCACTTCATCATGTCAACAAGTTGTACGAACAGAAAAGAAACAACACAGCAGAACAAGGACATTAGCTGTAGGTACATGATGATGCGATGATGGGCCTCATACAGAAGATAAAGGTACGAATGTAGTTCCTGAAACAACCACACGCAACCCCCCTCCTCCCTCATAACACTCAAATGAAACTTCTGACATTTTGAATTGTTAATATTAAAAAGAAAAGTGCGTTGATGGTGTAGGCAAAGTGTGCCCTCGAAGGGAATCTTTGACAACAGATTGTCATCACTTGGGCATGGTGGTTCGAGGAAGACAGACTTTTCTAATTCAGAATCAGGAAAAGCAGCTTACAAGTTAACTCGCAGAGTACCTACTTGGTGCTTTGGGGCTTATGAGTTTGTGTGTTCATCATTAAAATTCAAACAAATTATCTAGACAAGTTTGAGGGACTTGTTTTTGTTTTTATTTTAGCATCTAGTTGAAGGTACTTTGAGACACTTTTTTTGTTTTTGATCAAAATTTTATACACAACGATTTATTATTTTTTTTTCCAAAGTACCTACTCGAAAGTGCGTTACCTTGAAAATAAAACTTTCCTCAACCTTGCTGTAGAAATAGTTGAAAAATTGACTGAACGAACTTTTCAAGCATCACATATTCATATGAAACCTTCATCGGTCCTTGAAAAAAGTAAGCTACCATGAACTTCTCTAGAGCACTTTTTCAGTTTATTTAATATCTGTCTGTGAGCATGTATACCTTCAAAAAAAAAGTATCTAGATCTACCTACCTGCTCATGTGCATCCATAAGTACATACCGACCCATCATTGTTCGATGAAACAAAACATTACAAAAAGTTCTGGGATCTCTCTGTCATCTCGAAAACAAACATGAAGCATCGCCTTTTAGAATTTATTGACAAAGCTCCTTCCATTTTTCATTGTTTTGTTGAATTTTTCTGTATCGAAATAGACAAGCCACAGTGTGGAACGATAACGTATAAAAATATCGATGACATCGAACAGCAGTGTTCTTGTTTGTTTTGAGGTTTTGTTGTACAGTGGTGTTCAAAAGTTTACACTATTTAAAGGACAAATCTGGGGGTGAAATTTTTCAGTTTATTGATGTGTTTTCAGTTGTTCATAGTCAGACTGACACTTATTTACTTGTACCTTATTTTTTTTTTCTTTTCTAATACTTTCAAGGTAATTTTTCCTAGCACCAGTGTTGTCTGTATTCTATTATTATAATAGATAAAGCCTTTTCAAGGTATCACAGCATTTAATGTGCAACCTCTTCTGCGACACATTGAAAGGCAGGTTGAAAGCACAATGCAACTTCAATGCTTACATTTTCTAGAATGTCAATGCTGAACTCTTTGTTGTGGAGGCTTTTCCTGTTTCCACCTACCTTTCCTTCGATTGATAAGACCTTCATACCACATACCCTTCATACTTCAGTCGCCTAACTCATTGAACAATGCCAATAGAAAAATTCATTGTAAGAAGTGGGGTTCATTGTGATACTGAAAGGACATACACATTTCAGGATGTTTTTTCTAAGCTAATTCTTTTGATGTTTTGTTTTTTTCTTTTGGTCTTGAAGATGAGTTCATAGATATGAGAAATTCGGTTTCTCAAATAAATTAAAAAAGCTTCATGTTTTTAGCTTGAGGAGATTTTCAGGAATAATCAATGTCCAATGCATGGGTCCATATTTCCTTGTAAAATGTTTTGGTCAGGACATAACGATTACAAATCCAACAAAACGTTTGTTTTGATTTCTCCAGACACAAGTCCATTGCTCTAATGAGGCAACACACACCGAAACCTGCAAAGAAGTCACATGCCTATTTCATATAAAATACTTTTCCATACAGAACTGAACTTCGTTATTCAATTCACACTCACTCTCTTCGGAAAATATTATAAGTAAACTAGTACGAAAGTGCTAAAATGGCCTCTACCGAATGATACTTTCGTATCAGCTAGTAATATTGGTCAAAGATTTACTCTGAAAAGGTTCGACCATTAAGGGGTTTCGATATTGAAGTTCTTGTCCGTTTTTGATTGCCGCCAAGGGCTTTGGTACCTGCTGATTCAAGGTTATTGTCGCGGCCGTCCGTATTAATTCACACGAGGGGCTTTGGTACCTGCTGATCCATGGTTAGAGCTTCGACTGTCCGTATTGATTGCTTCGTACCTTCCGATCCGTGCCACCAGGATCATTATACCCGCAGATCCGTGCCACCAAAGGCATTATACCTGCCGATCCGTGCCACCAGGGGGGACATTGTACCTGCAGATTCGTGCCACCAGGGGAATAATACCTGCCGATCGGTGCCACCAGGGGCATCATACCTGCCGATCCAGTACCACTAGGGGCATTGAACCTGCAGATCCGTGCCACCAGGGGCATTATACCTGCCAGTCCGTGCCGATCTGAAGTTTGTCGAAGGGGTCAGAAAACCTAAAATTAAAAGTTTCGTGTTTCTTCAATAAGATCTTGGTGAGACCGTCGAGCAAAACCTCGGCTGGAAACTAAAAAGCACATCACAAACCGACACGACACGGTTAAATAATCTATTCCCTCGTCGGTTGCGATATATAGGTACAAAATCCAAAACACACCGAAGGCAACAAAACATCCGAAACAAAATATCAGCACCTAAAATTATACACTGTTTTATGAAGTTACGCTCACCGCGGTGAACAAAACAAAAAAAACTGAAATCGAATACAAAAAATGTGTCGGTTGTATTGCTTGTATAAGTGCAATACACACCGAACCCGACAAAAACAAAACATTTTGTGTTAGATTCCGACACGACAACAGCGACAACAAAACGTGTTGTTGGCTTCGGTCTGTTTTCAGCCTAAGTCTATACTACAGTTTCAACATAACGTGCCCAATCCTGTCAACAGCCTATTGTTGCCCTTTCTTGCTATTCAAAAGGAAAAATTCCAAAAAACAAAAGGTTTTAAATAATTTTGCTTGGCCAGCAAAAAAGAGACAAAAAGGAAATAAAACTTGCAGTCATTTGTTTCCTTAATTCCGTTCTAAGAATTCTTGGGTCAATTCGCCTTACGGGAAGGTATCATACCTTAATATTTTATGTAGCAACTAGAAAGGCTTAAGGCACAGGAAGCATCTGTCATATTTTTTAATCTTTAAAAATTTTGTATTGTAAGCAAAATATTTAATTTTGAAGAAAACTACTAACAAGACAAAATATTGAACACAAATTTGAATTCAAACAAGTGATGTCATATCTCATATGTTTATCCTTTTTTTTAAGTTTTTTGTAGAAAAAGCAATTTCAAACAGTTAAAAATCTTATGTAAGAGTATTTTATTCAACTTTAAAAGTGTTGCTGGTCGAAGAAGTAAGAAACAATGAATGTTTTTGAATTTCCAAAATGTTAATAAATAACAAAGAAGCTTTCTTCTGAACTGCTTCGTTATCTCTGAAATTCTACCCGATAACCACTCAATCATATAAATTCGACAATCAAAGGCAGGATCTTTTTTACAAATTGATTTGTTTGTACCCAATCACCCACTTTCCCCATTTGGCAGTTGACACTCCTAAATAAATTGATTTATTTGAATTTGAGTTTATTTTATTTCAAATCGTTATCAAAATTCAACGAATCCCTTAAGCGTCATTACAATTTGACATATCACCACTTGCTCCTTTACTCACTTTTGTCTCATGCATTATATCAACCAGCAAATTTTTCAATTTGTTATCATGACAGGCGTATATCTCTGCTAAAAAAAAAATCGTTTGTCAACAATTTATCTAACACCTTCAAAAAAAAGCCCCGTTTCGAAGATTTCATAAAGGTGTCAATCAGAAAACAAACAAATAGAAAGCTGTTAAATCATCAAACTTGTAGGCGGCGGGCGCGCGGTGGCGGGTAAAATGAAACAATGAAAAGTCATCAGATACAGTCTTGCGTTGGCGTTGGTTTTTTTCAGAAGACAAATGAATTTATTGAGAAAAATATTTACCCTTTTGTCTTGGTCAGGGGCGAACGCAGAAAAAAATTTCGGGGGGGTTTAAAAAAATATTTGCTACGTAAAACAAATTTATTAACTACTAGCTGACCCTGCAGACTTCGTACTGCCTCAATCAATAAATAAAAGCTCTAGGCTTTGGTATCCCGCTACTACCCTACCCGTTAACCCAATACCCTCTACTCGCTACCAGCTTTGCGCTACCCTAGTAACCACTATGATTGTCCCCCTTATTTGCTGATTTTCACGTTAGATTGGCCCAAAACTTTGATTTTACTCAGGCTATATCTAAAGTGGAAAAACTCATTGAGGATTGAGCGGATATAGAGTCCTTACCGGACTTACAAACTTAACAATACAGCTCAAATTATATGCTAAAACTTTTCCATTTGAAAATCAATGCACTTACAATTTCATGCAATTTTCCTTTTGAAAACCAAAGAGTTTTCTGAGTTTTTCATAAAGAACTTTCTATTTTTCATTCGAAAACCCATTTTGAAGTTTTCCAGTTTACCATTTGAAAACCAATGCAACAACAATGCAGTTTTCCTCTTGAAAACCAATGGGTTTTCTGAGTTTTGCACCAAGAACTTTCTATTTTCCAATCGAAAACCCATTTTGAAATTTTCCAGTTTTACATTTGAAAACCAATGCACTTACATGCAATTTTCCCTTTGAAAACCAATATTCATAATGCGAAATTTTCATGCACATAGATTGTGGAAACTTAAATCCATGCCTTTTTAAAATATCCGTTGGCGTTGTTAAAATTTTCTTTTGCACAGAAAATCGTGCCCAAGATTTCGCGTGTAAACATTGTATTGGTTCAAAAGTTTAAGTATGAGTTCAGCCTTAAATATAGTAAGGAAGAATGAAGAGGAAATGAAAGAAATGAAATGAAAATGAAAAGACATTTCAAAAATTGATGTCGCCTGTCACTCTGTCATTTTTCTGAATTTAAAAACAAAATTTCGGGTAAGTAAAATTAACAATCAATGTTTTTTTTCTTTTAATAATTATTTCTTTTACTTTCAGAATATCCTACTGCACATTCAGTGCATGGAAGAAAATTTGTGCATCATTTATAAAGTTGGACTTTTGTTTGTTTGTTAGTTTATCGACTACAAACATACAACCGACAAGCAAACAAAAGTCTTACTTTATATATTAGTATAGATATAGATAATTCAAATAGAAGTCGGATTCCTTAATAGTCGGCCCCTTAAATTCCAGTAGTCGGCCACGGGAGTTGTCAGTAGTCAGCTCCCTTTAGTAAATTAATTATTTATAATTTATAAGCCGTTGTTAAATCTTAATTGTATTAACAAACCTTTTTTTAAAAAATTTCTAAACAAATAAAAGACAACATACAACAAATAATTAATTAAAAACAATCTTGTATTATGTGTTAAATTAGGTAAAAGAGCGTAAACCCCCAAAACCCCTACCTGCGTTCGCCCCTGGTCTTGGTCAAAAACGCCAATTATAACAAACTTCCGATGAAAGCCAACAAACAGAGCGACTCAGACTCAAGCCACAACCAATAAAAAGCCAGTGCAAACAGCACTCTTGCTCCATTGCTTGTCTTCATAATAATATTGTATTTAAAATATTTAAATGGCCGTGAATAGCGCGGCGATGTTGATGAAGTTTATTGAAACTGGAAGCTCTATATACCCCAGTAGATATTAATATCTATTGAAATGTAGCATTTCAATAAATTCATTTCAATGCTTACCAGCTACTTTGCCTTATATGATTTAGAAACATTTTGTTCAATTGTCAATTATTAAAATACGAATGTAAATTTATTTTTCCTCACTCTTTTTCATCATACTGTTCAGTAAACATCTCTTTATATTAAATTCTTCCTGTTAAATAAAATTACACAACATATAACAATTTGTGTTTTTTCTGCGCAATCTCAAAAGGTTATGGGCCCAGATAAACAGTTGGGAAATAAATAAATTAATAAACAATTAATTAATTAAATTCAATTCTTTTTGTTTGCAAATAATAAGAGATATCTACAAGGGCTATGGAAACGAAGGCAATGATAGAACATTCAATGTTGTCACACAGGTTATGCAACACGAATTTTCGAGCATGGAAGTTCCAAATTAGTGCAATCCTTCGTAGCCACGATCTACTAGATGTAGTAGATGGAACAGTAGTGAAACCCGGTGATGAACAAGCAGCAGAAGTATCTAGATGGTTGCAACGAGATGGAAAGGCAATGGCAATTTTGTTTTCATCACTAGATGCAGAGCAATCGTCTTATGTTCTAGATTGTAAATCAGCTAAGCAACTTATGGATATGCTGGAGAGCATTCACCAGAAAAAGAGCGATGTGAAAGTGATGATGCTATACGAAGATTATTTCAGTTTGCGAATGGGAAGTGATGAGTCCGTGACGTCACATGTGTCTAGGGTACGACAAATTGCTTCAGAACTAGAAGATCAAGGCGAAACTTTGTCGGACAATTT
Organism: Sphaerophoria taeniata; assembly: GCA_943590905.1. Taxonomy (NCBI): domain Eukaryota; kingdom Metazoa; phylum Arthropoda; class Insecta; order Diptera; family Syrphidae; genus Sphaerophoria; species Sphaerophoria taeniata. The sequence goes on from OX016541.1 coordinate 153,174,192, forward strand.
AAAGATGTGCCGAATAATTAGTAGCTTGACGCCAAAGTTCCAGAATTTTCGTACAGTTTGGTACAACATTAAAGAATGCCGAACCATGGAGACACTTTTGTCCAAACTGCAACTGGAAGAAGATCAGATGAAAAAGGCTGAACGGGATAGCTTACACCATGAAGAAACTAAAGCACAAGAGGTAGCATTTAGTGCCAAGTGCGGAAGCTCATATAGAAAGAAAAAGAAAAATTACAATGACAAGGAAAAATCGGTGTGTCACGCATGTGGCAAGGTGGGTCATTGGAAGCGCGATTGTCCGCAACGAAAAGGCAAAACCAATTTTAATAACAACAACAAGGTTGTGAAATCTGTTGCTTATGCAATAACAGATGATGTTCTTTCGGCCGACTATGCTGATGTATGGTTAGCGGACTCGGCAGCAACACGACATACAACATTTCGACGAGATTGGTTCTCAAGATTTTCTTCTGATGGATCACATAAGGGCTTAAAAATAGCAAATGATGAAACGTTGGATATTGAAGGAATAGGTACAGTCGAAATTGAAGCGTTTGTCAATGGAAGATGGGAAGCAAGGGTGATATCAGATGTTCGCTATGTTCCCAAAGCTAAAGTGAACTTGTTCTCTATTGTTCAATTGTCGAAAAAGGGGTTTGAAACCAAATTCAAGGACGACGGGTGCACTGTAATCAACACAGCCGACAAAAGTGTATCAGCTACTGGCTACATTGACAATAATAATTTGGTGAGAATGGCATTTAGAATTGCAAGTTTTGATCGGGCATGTTTTTCGTCAGGAGACAACACTTCAGCTGGCACCTTACAGCAATGGCATCGACGCTTGGGCCATGTAAATGCAGCAACTATCAAATCAATGTATACAAAAGGTCTGGTAAGTGGCATTAAATTGACTAATCAAGATAATTTCTTTTGTGAAGAATGTCAATTTGGCAAAATGCACCGAGTGTCACATCCATCAAGAGAGAAAAGAACATTAGCTAAGGGCGAATGTATTCATGTTGATTTGTGTGGGCCAATGGAAGTGGTAGGGGCTGGTGGTGTTCGCTACTTTATGCTGATGAAAGACGAGGCAACAAGACTGAGGTTTGTTTACTTCCTGGAACAAAAATCTGAGGTAATTGTGTATTTGAAGCAATTTTTGGAACAAACTGAGAACGCATGGAACTGTCGTATAAAAAGAATACGTTGCGATAACGGAACAGAGTTCATTAACAATAACGTCATGAGTCTTTTCAGAAACAAAGGAATCGTTTTCGAGCGAATTGCACCGTACACACCTCAACAGAACGGGTTCATTGAGAGAGACAACAGAACCGTTCAAGAGTCAGCTAGGACCATGTTGCTATCAAGTGGTTTAGCGAAGACACTTTGGCCGGAGGCAGTACGAACTGCAGTCTATATTCTCAATCGAACATCAAATGCACAAAACCCGAATAAAACACCATATGAGATGTGGTTTGGCGAAAAACCAGAGTTAAGTCACGTGAGAGTTTTTGGCACAGTGGGGTTCTTACACATTCCGAAAACCCTCAATCGAAAGAAATGGGATGCCAAAGCAAGGAAAGTTTACTTGGTTGGTTACGAAACTACTAAGAAAAATTTTCGACTTTACGAGCCTATTTCGAAGAAGATCATCGTGAGTTGTGATGTTAAGTTTAGTGAAAATGTTGTTCGAACCGAGTATGTGACAATCTGTGATGACAACAGTGCCGATGATGGAGGTGATGAACCTTTGGGCGAAACTCATATCGAGAATGTCAAATCGGAAGAAACAACAATTATTGATGCAGAAGAAAGCTCAGGTAATGAAAACAGCGACCATCAACACAAAAGAAGATGTTTGCGTCCTAATCCCAAGAAAGTTGTTCAATATGATGCTGAAAGAGGCTACCTAGCTGCATTTATTGAACCCTCCTCGTATAAAGAAGCTATGGAGTCAGAGCAGTCTTCAGAATGGCAAAAAGCAGTTGAAGAGGAGCTAAAATCGTTGGATGAAAATCAGACCTGGGATATTGTCGATAAACCGGAATCTTGTAAGAACGTCGTTGGTTTCAAATGGGTTTTTAAACTCAAGGAAATGCCCAATAAAGAGCCGAGATACAAAGCACGTCTGGTTGCGAAAGGTTATTCGCAGAGTTTTGGTATCGATTACACAGAGACATTTTCTCCGGTTGTGCGGTATGATTCGGTAAGATGTGTTTTGGCGCTGGCAGCTATTTACGAGATGGAAATAGTGCAGTTCGACGTGAAGACGGCCTTTTTAAATGGCAGCTTAGATGAAACAATTTTTATGAAAGTTCCAGATCAAGTGGACCATAAGGAAGGTCAAGTATGTCGATTGAAGAAAAGCCTCTATGGCCTCAAGCAATCATCACGAGCATGGAACTCTAAATTCGTAGCTTTCATCAAAGATTGTAACATAGAGCAACTGCAATCGGACCATTGTGTATTCGTCGGACAAATTGATGGAGAAAAGGTATTCCTTTTGCTTTACGTTGATGATGGTTTAGTTTTGTCTTGTAGCAAACCAGCGATCGATACTCTTATCAAAAAGCTTCGCAATACATTCCAAATAACGTTAGGAGATGGAAATTTCTATGTTGGGATGGAAATCAAGAGAGATAGAAGAACGAAAACGATTCAAGTCAGTCAATCAACTTACATTGATCGAATTATTCGAAGATTCAACATGGAAAACTCAAGATCAGTTTCAACACCAGCTGATGTTGGCACTTTTCTTACTAAGGAAAGCGATAGTGACACGGAAACTGTTTTTCCATTTCGACAGGCATGTGGTTCTCTCATGTTTGCCGCAACGGTCTCAAGACCCGACATTTCATATGCAGTGGGAGAAATTTGTCGATTCATGGAGAAACCAAATCAAATGCACGTGAAGGCTTTAAAACGAATCTTCCAATATCTAAACCATACGAAAAATGTCAGCTTAACATACGGTTACGACTCATTGGACTGGGAGTTGGTTGGCTACACAGACGCTGACCATGCCAGAGACATTGAAACAAGTCGGTCTATAACAGGGTACGCTTTCTTGATTGGAAATGGTATTGTTACCTGGAAAAGTCAACGGCAGTCACACGTCACGTTGTCCACGACTGAGTCAGAATATGTTGCATTACGTGAAGGTACTAAAGAAGCAATGTGGCTTCGAGAACTTCTCCAAGAGCTCGGATTGGGACAGAAGAAAGGAACGACGATGTTCTGTGACAACCAAAGCGCTATACGTTTGGTCAAGAACCCGGAATATCATCATCGAACCAAGCATATCAACAAAGCAATGCATTTCACTCGTGAAAAACAACTGGAAGGAGTCATCGATGTCAAGTACGTTAAAGGTGATGACCAATTAGCAGACGTTTTCACAAAACCATTGCCTGCCTTAAAGTTCAAATCTAATATTCTTCGTCTTGGTTTGGACCTTAAAAACTTTGCTTAGTTTGCATTTAAATAACCTTTGTTAACTTAAATTTGAACTTAATGATTTCAAAGTAATTCATAGTAATTTTGATAGTATTGATGATAACTGTTGAGTTATGTAACTGTTTATGAAATAATTTCTTGAATGAGTGGGAGTATTGAAATGTAGCATTTCAATAAATTCATTTCAATGCTTACCAGCTACTTTGCCTTATATGATTTAGAAACATTTTGTTCAATTGTCAATTATTAAAATACGAATGTAAATTTATTTTTCCTCACTCTTTTTCATCATACTGTTCAGTAAACATCTCTTTATATTAAATTCTTCCTGTTAAATAAAATTACACAACATATAACAATTTGTGTTTTTTCTGCGCAATCTCAAAAATATCGAATAGGAGATTTAATAGTTTCACGAATTCCCGCCTTGAGTCGTCTTTCCATTATCGTTTGGTATTCACTTGACAAACTTAAATATAACATTTGAATTTGTCAACGAATTCCATAGTGGAGGTGAGAGAGCAAGTTAATAGTGTGGTTTATGTTGTAGGATACATTATCACAGTGGCAGACATTGGCTTTTGAATTTGCCCGATAGACAATCTTGCGACGACATATATTAATTAAACGTACGTATACATTATGAGTCTCATCCAGGACCCCAGGGATTTGATGATTCTTGGTTGATAAAATACGATAATTTCCTTTGGTTTTGCTCGTGCAAATTAAAGTGTCATATCCTTTTCAAAATCTTACTATTCCCATGTTGAAAACAGGCAAATTCTTCGCATAGATTAGTTCCAAATTTGAGCTGATTTTTTTTTTTCAATTTCAACAGGCAAAGGTTATCGCTTATTCCTGTTCTGTTGTAACACTGCCGTTTTACCATTTTTTACACAAATTAAACAAGCTGTTGTCAACACTATGTTTGCTCCTTAAATTTAAAACTGGACAATAAACCTGCTCCCTCCGACAAAATATCCACCTAATGGAGTCTAATCTAAGTCTGCTCCACACGACGCGACATTTTACAGAAAACTGTTGTATTGAGTTCTCAAAAACAGCCTTTGGGCTTGTGGAACTTTTACGGCAAAAATATGATTTTTCCAAGGAAGAAGAAGCCCTTGCTCCAGCAATGTGTAATTTTGTCGATAACGAAGAGAGCGCGCCCTGCAGCTACGATATGGCACAGAACAAGCCCACCCCAGTTAAAGGCACCTGCAACCTCTGTCTCTATCAGCCCTTTTTGTTATGGTATCACAAAGAGGGCGGTCTATACACTTCGCCATGAACGTTGAACGAGTTATTGAACTCTTTGGGCTTACTATAAATTTTCTAAAAAAGGTATCCTTTGAAAACACCAGCATGTGGCAGCGGCGCAAAATAGCAACGACGACGAACAACGTGGCAATTGTTATGGCAAGCAAGAGTAAAATGCGCACAGCGGAAAGTCCGCCATGACAGCACAAAATAAGATAAACAAAGTTATAACCATGAGGTGCTCGGGGGCTTGAACAAAGTCATAGTTAGAGAAAGTCCCATTTTAAATAGGTCGTTTTCGGGAAGTCGACCTACGGCTACCAATATGGTGGAACAGTAGGTATAGGTAGGTACTCTACCGTCCGTTATGGGTTAGATATAAGGAATACAAATTTATTTACTGTTAACGCAGGGAGTTTTGGCGTTGGATAGTTCCAGTCCTTGTAGTAGTCCTTGTTGTAGGAGAACACAAAAACCATAGTTTTTGTTTTTTTTTTTTCTTTTTTGAAAAAATCTTGATAACCATGTGAGGTAGGATAACACAATGTATGCTCAGAAGGTGCAAATATCAGGGAACCAAGCTGATAGTGTGCCCCTGCGAGAGAAGGAAATACGAGCCATTTAAGGGCTTTTTGGTTTGTTTGTTTGTATTCGGGACTCTCTCTCTCTCTATCCCCAGCCATATCTTATAGTGCCATGATTGTCGGGTTTAACGGAAACAGAGATGTTTTCCGGAAACTTAAACAATTCAACACTTTTTCATGAACTTAAATTAACCGTTTTTTACCGACTTGTACTCGATTGATAAGAGCCTTTAGACGTGAAAGCCTAAAATTCATCAAAACCACAAATTATTTGTAAAAAAAAGTCTCGAAGGATTTTATTTTCACTTCAAACTTAAATCTAAGGCAGTAAAATTATGAATATACTGTTCACCCCCTGCGAAAAGGACATTTTCAATTTCGAAAAAAGCAATTTCCAAAAGAGACAAATCCAAAGTATCAAAAATAAATAAATAAATAATTCATCTTAAAGAAGCTAAAACTAAAAAGCCGTTCAAAATCTACAATCGAACAACTTCCACACCGGCACGAGGCTGGAACAATGACTCCGCAGCCAGTCGCAATTTCTCAGACACCAAACGGGCGATTTTGGGTGTTCGCCGCCAAACCATTTCCCTGGTACGGTCGTGATTATCCTTGCTCTCGACTTCGACCTGTGAACACGAGAGTTTAATCAAAGTGTTTGTGTTTAACCACAACCACCGCTTCCGTAGAGCTACATCTATAGAGCACGCTAGAGGTGGAGATGTTGCTTACCTGCTTAGGCTGTTGAACCTTAATGGAAACAAGAGTTGCCTGGTCGTTTACCACACTGAACTTAATTCGGCCGATCATTTCGTTGGTGCGGGCAGTGGCTGTCTTCACGTTGCGCACATTGCCGCGCTTGAATGATTTTTCGACTTTGAGTGTCAACGGACCCAGGGTGAATTTGCTTTTAATTGTCGAATTTCGACCTTCCGGATCGGTGACCACTTTGGCGTTGCCAACACGACGCAAAGATGCCAATCCGGCGAGGCTACCCTCAGCGCCGCGTAGTTTCTCCACAGACAATGATGATGATGATGTTGCTGATTTACCTGGTGTTGCTGCAGATGTTGAAACAGTCGAGGTTGTCTGTTTGGGCTTTTGTTGCTTTGTCGGCTGCTTTTGAGTGCTACCAGTTCGAAGAGGTTGTGATGATTTTTTCTTATTTTTGGCTGAAGTGGATGAGGACAACAATGGGACGGTTCGTTTCTCAATCGACTCGGAGCTGGCGGCAGCTTGTGGCCTTTGTTTCTGTTTGAGTTTCTGCTGTTGCTTTTGATGTGTTTCTTCAGCCTGCAGTGGGGAGGCGACTGTTGATGGTTTTTGTTCGGTTACGGAAGTCGGGTCGGATTTAACAAGGTCGCCGGAATTGGCTTCGTTGTCTGTGGATCGGGCCTTTGAACCAGCGGTGACTTTTTTGGTTTTGCTGGAAAAACAGGTAATCAAAGAAAATTAATTTTTTGAGTCACTGAAAGAGGAAATTAATTGAAGGAGCTCTTGGACAGTGAGTGAAGTTCATTAAAATTCTGTGAAAGGATAAATAAGGACCTTGACTGTTTTTGATATCAGACTGGAAACTTTGAGCAGAATAACTTAAATCACGACGGATTTACAAAGTAAAGCTGCTGTATTGCAATAAAAATGTTTCCTTATTGCCAAATCGTTCAAGCAAAATAAAGTGGAAAATTTCAACCCAATAAAACAGGCAAAGTCTTCTCAAATGCATCCTTAAGTCCCTTAAAGCTCTCTCCAATTTGAAAGTATCAATAAAATAATAAATTGATCGATTGTCACAAATACATCCACTACCTACCTCTTGGTACTTGTCTTTGTCTTCTTACTGGGCGAGCTGGGCTTTTGTGATTTTGTTGCCTGCTTTGGCAGCGAAGCTAAACGAACCTTGAACGGATCATAGGAATCCGATACAATACGGTTGATGCGAGCGAAAATCGCATCAATAAACTGGTTGTGACGTTCCTGGAATGCATCCTTCGGCATTTCGATGACAACATTTTTCTCAGCACCACCTGCAGGAAATGAGAGAAAAGAAAAAGAAAATAGATATTCGAGATCTTTCATCATTTCTGTCTTTTAAAAAAATTCTTCTGAATTTTGTTATTTCCGGTTTTAGAGAGAGCAGACTATTATTGTTATTTTGGATGAGAACTTTCTTTTCTTGTTATCGATTGTTATTGATTGTTATGCCATGAATTCGATATCCTAGCTGGCTGTTATTTTTATTGTTATAATGATGGAAGCGGAACAACAAGCTTATTGAGACCGATTACAGTCATTTTGCAGAGTTATCTTCTGGCAAATGTTATTAACAGCGATGGTGATAATAAGGTGTTGTTGTTATTATGGTTGTGGTCGGGTGTCGTTTTTAGTGGGAATTCATGGTTGATTTGATGATGAATTTTGATGGTGGTCGACATTGTTAGTTGAATATTCTTTTTTATTGGTTAATTAAATTAATTCTTTTTACCAAACAAATATTCTTTTTTTATTGCTGTGATTTTGTTTTTAGTGGTTTATGAATAATATGAGGGCGACGTTCTTTTTTTTTTGTGAAATTATTGGACTATGATGACATTGAAGCAAGCGTTTAGGTTTATGTTGTTTATGAGTTGGTTTTTTATGATTGTCCTGTGTGTTAGACACTATAAAGTTAGTTTTGATGTTTTATTGTTAGGAATGGAAGTTTTAGGTGTTGTGTTGTTTTTTAGGAATACCAAATAAAAACATAAATGTTAGAATTGTTGGAAGGAATAGGTAGAAATCCTTGAAGAACTTATTATTCAATTTATTTACATAAATACATAGTTACAGAATTGTGAAAGAAAAGACTTGATTTTGGTCGATCGTTCACGAAAAACGAGCCAAATCGACACAGTCGTTCTGAATTGGCAAATTACCATACTTTTTACACGTAGAAATGTGAACGTCAATAAAAAAAAATCCATTGATACTGTTTGTAATACGACCAATTATCCATGGAGTTTTTGGATATGGATTTGTCAACTATGCCACCCCAAAATTTACAACTGATGGGTGGATCTCAGTAATTTAAATTTTAAATACGGGCAAAGTCATCAAAAAATTAGCAGAAGCCAGCATTTGAAATGGAAAGTTCCAATTTAAAAATATTAATACCAAGAATCCGTTTTATACCCAGAAGTGTCAAAATTGAATTTAATCGTCTTCATTGACATTAACTTCACAGTACTTCGCACATGAATGTAACGAACTACAGACACATAGCAGCACTGGCGACTGAGGCCATCGAGACTTAGATTTATATTGTTTCATGTTATCGCACATGCGAACTCAGATAAACTGGCGATTTTTGTAGCAAAAGAATGCTGTCGAAGATGGGCTTGAACCCCTAGCGTTCAACTACTCTATCTTCTGAGCCATGGCCACCTGCCTAATCGTCTTCAATTTTAAATTAGACTGGAAATTGCATATACCATATACCATGTCATCACACATTTTCTTACCTATAAATTCTAGAGAACCAGTGTAAACACTGCCAACACGGCCACCACAACGAAACCCCTGGTTTGACGATGAGTGCCGGCGAGCACATGCATCTAAAAAAGAGGCATACAAAGCGGGGTGCACTGCAAGGAAAGACACTAGCAGCTCGCCAGCTCTGCGAGCAGAGAAGGAGAGAGGATCACAAACTTCTCAGAAAGAATAAAAAGGAACATGAAAAGCGCGCGATCGAGGAGATAGAGTGATCTCATCGTGATGATAAATTGGTTAGGAGCATGCACCAGCTTATCTGTAAAATTTGGTCGGAGGAAAGCATGCCCGATGGATGGAAACTCAGCATCGTATGCCCGATCCTCAAGAAAGGGGATCCCTGAACTGCACCAACTACAGAGGTATAAGTCTCATAAACATCGCCTGCTAGATCTTTTCTGCCGTGCTGTGTAAACGTTTTTAGCCTTTCGTCAACAACCTGATAGTTTCTTATCAGTGTGGCTTTTTAGACCGGAAAGTCCACCATCGATCAAAATATTCACTGTACTTTAGATCTTGGAGAACCAGGAACTTCAATCGATACCTACCACCTTTTCATCGATTTCAAGTCCGCGTATGACAGCGTCTTTAGAGACCAACTATATAGAGCAATATGCATTTGATGTCATGCGATTTTTTCATTATTTTTGATAAGATTGTGCAAAACTCCAACTTGCCAATCGCTGGTTTTTTGGACCTAGAAGTCAATTGAGTAGTTAAGTCCTCTCTCAAACAAAAGTGTCACTGTACAAAACCCTCAAAATCCCGGGCCTAATGTATGGTGCTGATACATGACCATGACAACATCCGATGAAAACGCTTTGGGCTGCTTCGAGAGAAAAATTCTTCGAGTAATTTTTGGTCCAGTCTGCATAAATGGACAATGGAGACGAAGATTCAATCAAGAACTGTACAAGCTGTTTAGCGACACTGACCTAGCCAGAAAAGTTAAGGTCCAAGTAGAGCAAATGGAAAACAATGCTCTGGCCCGTAGAGTCTTCGAATCCAACCCGGAAGGATTTCGCAGTGGAGGAAGGCCGCGACTCAAGTGGAGAGCACACAAGTGGTAGAGGACCTGAACCATCTTCTAGCTAGGGATCGAGCTGGCTATAGACGCTTGTTGGATGAGGCCCTGGTCTGACTTGGACTGTAGCGCCACCATAAATAAGTAAGTAAATTGCATACAAATATTAATACAACAAAACATCGTTTGCGGGGTATTTTTTTAACATAAAATACATCAGTGTTTTAGACAACCATTTTGCAGGAAGCTTAAAAAAAATCGTAGAAGCCGATGGTGGCTACCCTAAATTTTGATCTTGTTTGAAGGCAATCGGACCAGTGTGGTTAGGGCTGTATGTGCGTTTACAGACAGGAGGACAGAAACGCCGGCCCCACTTTTTTCGACTTCTCTGTCATCGTAATGTCATATTTGATCAAAATTTCAAATTTTTCTTACGAATTCAATACTTGCCATATAAATTCTTTACGTTGCTAGAAAAGAAAGAAGAAGCCACAACTTGAAATTCTCTACTTTCTTTTTACGGATTCATGAATTAAGTCAAGTCTTTTATTTACCTTTTAATGGAATTTCAACTCAGATTGCAAGAAAAGTATGTAATCGAAAATTTACGCATCACTTTTGTTGGCGAAAGTTTTTCAATTAGCAACTTATTGAGCTTCTCTATTCCCTTTCAATTTTTTAACCACATCTACAGACTTATACATTTTTTCAATATGAATAAAAAGTTCAATGAAAATTGGTCTTAAAGTAGAAATAATCCTTTCAGCAGTATTTCTTTTTGACTAAAATACAAGCTTGTGAAAAAAGAGAGCACAACACAAAGGAGCAACAGAGCAGTAGAGTAAAAGCATCATAGAAAATGTCTCCAACAAACAAAATTCCAATTCCAAAAAAGCACAAAGAAGCGGAGCGAAAGAAGAAGTACAGCGACAGTTCAAAAGGATACAAATCTACAAAGGCGTAGTTTTAGAAGAAAAATGATTGAAAATTTACAATTTACAATTATTTTAACTTAAACATAGCAAAAATGTATGGTTAATATTTTTTTTCTAATATTAAACAAACATTAATGAATAAAATTAAAATAATTAAAATTATTTAAAATTAAAAAATAAACGCTTGAAAAAAATTGTGCGTCTTAAAATTTTAAATTCACAAAGACTTTTGTAAAGTTTAATTTTTAGTCTTTAAATTAATAAATTTAATATTTAATCTAAAATCTTTGTGAAATAATATTTTTGGCTACTTTAAAAACCACGCCTTTTGATTTCCTTTCTTAAATGATGCCCCATGATTGTTTTTTGTTAATAATCAAACACATTGTTTTATTTTTTTAAGAAATATTAAAGTTAAATTTAACTATTTTATTTTAAAATTGCTTTTTTGTTTATAAAAATAAATAAATAAATAAATAATTTAAATAAATAAAACAGCTTATATAACAAAAGGACACAATTATGCAATAAATCTAATTAATTTTAAATTAAAAATTGATGTTAAGTGCAGTTGAGAAAAAAAATATTATTGGATAGAAATTTAAGAAAAAACTAAAGAAGTTTATGAGATGAAATCCGGCGGCGGGCAACTGATTTCTTGTTTCTGAATTCGGGACGCCATTTTTCAAGCGTTCTTAAATTCCCAATCACCCTCTGAATTTGTGAGTTGATGTATATTTTTTTCGTTGGATGTACAATGATGTGATGTTGGATTTTAACTACATTATTACTTTTTAGTTAAAAACTATTTTACAAAATTTAATTTTAATTCTAGATTTTGTTCTAAATTGGTCATTTTGCTTGTTTTTAGTGATTTAGATTGATTTACAAAATTTTGAGTTGGATAGCTTGACTAGCACCGAACTCACATTTTTCACTCTATTTTCGGTTTATTGGTTTTCTGTCAATTTTTACGTTTTCTATTTGTTAATGCAAAGCTGATTTTTTAGTTTTTTTTGTGTGTTTTGATTTTTTTGACTCACGTGCACGTCTTGCTTCAATGACATCATCCCCAACAATATCATCTTCGTCGTCATCATCATCATCGGTGTCGTCATCATCTTCATCATCATCATCGCCGGTCAGAGCACCAGCAATGTCATCATCATCGTCGTCATCATCATCGTCAGACGATTCTGCGGCTTGTGGGGCTACAGCAGCAACAGCTGGTGCGGCGGCTACAGCCACTTTAGCGGTAGTCGATTCTATTGGCTTGACATTGAGTGATTGAATGTCAACTTTGGTATCGATGCCCGAGTTCTCTTCGTCGTAAAACACATTTTGTTCACCTTCGACAGCCTCACCTTCGGCACCCTGCACGATCACGTTCTCACCTTCGGATGCGGCCGATTGGACTTCGTCGATGGCATCGGCAACAGCGGCAGCTGGTTGGGCTGGTACGGAAGCGGCTGGCTGGGCGGGAGCCGCGGCAGCAGCAGGTTTGGCGGGAGCGGCAGCAGCTGCAGGCGTATCTTCATCGTCATCGTCATCATCGTCATCATCTGAAAATTATAGTTGAATTCAAATTTGAAAATGGAAATTTGTTTAAAATTTTGGGAGGGAGGTTTCTTTTAATTTTTATCTTATTAACTTTCAATGCAATTGTACTAGAAAACACAAATCAGTGCAAAAGATATTTATGTAGAAGATTTATTTGAAAAATTACTAGAAACGTAGTACAAAGGTACTAGAAAAAGTACTGGAAAAAAAGTATTTATACCAAAGCTAGAGAGTATTGAAAGTTCATAGATTGTACAGCGCAAGTTTGTAAAAAGGGAGCAGATAGTAGAAGGATCAAGTTAGAACGAAATGAATCAATAATTCCACCTACCTCCAAGAATATCATCAAAGATCCTGTCAATATAATCATCGTCTTCATCGTCATCATCATCATCTGACGCCGCAGCAGCAGCTGGAGCAGCACCTGGTGCAGCCTGACCCTGTGGCGTATCATCCTCCTCATCGTCATCATCGTCCTCCTCATCGTCATCGTCGTCTGCAAGGCCCGACAACAATTGCACTGAATTATAACCCTCCGTTTGTCCCAATGTGTTTCCAAATTCAATACTCACCATCATCGTCTTCAATAAGGTCAGTGATGTCATCATCATCATCATCGTCCTCGTCATCATCGTCATCGTCATCAGATGCAGCAGCGGCAGCAGCTGGAGCTGCAGCAGCAGGTGCAACATCACCCACCGCCTGTCGACCCAAAGCTCGAGCCTTTGATGCTAGTTCATAATTCTCCACAAGTTGGACCGGTGACGAATGACACTCGAGCATCAAGAAGCCCAAAAGGCAAACAGCTAAAATGGCTAATTTCATTTTGTCTGTTTGTTTGCTACGAATTGCTCCTCAAGAAGAAGTGTTGCTTTTCTGTCGTCTGAAAGATAAAGAAGAGAAAATAACCATAAGTACCTCTTTAAAGAAAAATTATATTCATTTTTATTGTTGAGCCAAACGACTACACCGAGAATAACGTGTTTTTGCATAAATTTGTAGCGAAAAGCAAATTAATTTCTAGAGGCGCAGTACATATTTGTCGCATACCTACTCTTGCTGAGTTGCATTTTTATTTCTACATTTTTATTAGAAGAAATTTTGTGTGGGGCGTAAGAGGGATAAGGTAACAAGACATGTTCGACGATGGACGGTTTCTCTGTTCGTTCTTGTTTACTTTTCTTTTATAGTGCGTAACATTAACCCAGTTAACGCGAAATACCTGTTACCATCGTTGGAAGAGATAATGTGGTATCCACTATCCACAGCCAGCCACACTAGTTGTGGTCGACAACGGCGGCTCTGTGTGCGGTTATGATCATGGAGACAAGCTAAAGGGGAAAGTCACACAAAAGTGGACTCTTAACCCACTTGCAGAGCACTCAAAGCAGCACAACCATATCTTACCCATCATGCTCGCATAGAAAATGTATATCTCAATGAAGTCGGCTGTTCCTGTTGTACGGTGTGTTGTTTTTATGACCATGGTCGTTGTTGTCGTTGTTCTCTCTAACAAAAATGCGGTGGGGTTTATTATTATTATACAGGTTGATGTCGCACTTTAAAAAGATACAACCACAACGTGACGTGAAATAGTAAGAGAGAAATTTCTGTGACTAAGAAGAAGTGGTAGGGAAAAAAAAGAAACCGAGTGATATGCGGAAAAGGTAAAATGGAACAATGGTGAAGAAGAGTGACTTCTTCGTTTGGTTTAACCAAACCAGTGGTATTGTTGTGTAGTAGCAGTGTGTTGCAAGTGCAATAACAAAGCGTGCCGTGATGCCTGCCATACCAACATGTGTATCGTCTAACCTTTTCACTCAGTGTCGGAGGAAAGACATTCATATATCCGGAGTGTAGTGCATTTTACTGAATAAGGAAGGTTTCAAGTCGGAGATGGCAGGTTGCAATTGCAATCCAAGGAGTTGAACGACAATGAACTTGGGAATGCAGCTAGTATATGGGAGGTGAAGTTTGGTATTCTTAAAATTTAAGGATTGCATAAATTTCGAGACATTTCTTAGAAGAGAATTTCAGTCATTAGTCAAAATGCCAACCAAAAATGTAATATCCTTATTTTACAATACAAACGTGTTGATTATGTTGACTAAACTTGAAAAGCAAACAAAATAAATTAAACTAATACTATGAAACTGAAGCGTTTATAGCAGTAGACGGTTAACGGTTGTCTTAAGAAAAAAAAATCCTATAGGGTCATTCATTTCTCGATTTCAAAAATGAAAAGTCGTGGTTTGAATTAAGCTATAAGGAGGTTAACAAGGAAAAAGAAGTAAAGTTCCAGTGTCTTAGAGACAACCCAAATGAGGAAAACCCGACCAATTTACGACGGACTAAATTTTTACATGACCAAAAATTAAGGCAAAAAATAATGTAATGTCCCAAAGCCAGTAAGAATTTTCGGTAATTTGTGAAAAATATAAAGAATTCTAACTCTTCTTCGGTCCCTTCGCTCGTTAACAATGACACTCCAGTTGTTAGCTCTCTCGCGAAAGTTAACCTTTTTGCTAGGCAGTTCGCCTCCAACTCTTCGCAGTCAGAGAGTCTCATGACTCCTCCAGTTCTTGAGGGCGTCAATGATTCCATTGGACAAATATTCTTTCGCACCCGTGCTGTGGTGAGAGTGCTTAAAGATCTGGTCCGGATGATATCCCCGATATTATTCTGAAAAGGTGTTCTTCCACGCTGACAAAAGCCTTGCGTAAGCTTTTCCGTTGGAAAACAGCATTTTTCCAGCCAATCCCAAAAAAAAGGCGAATCTTCTTCTCCCTCCAATTATGGTTCGATTGCACTTAGGTACGCCCCTTCTTTCTTTCTTTGGTCATGCAAACGCTGAAAAACTATCGGCTCAAGAAATATCTCGAAGATTGAAAGCTTCTTAATGAACGGCAGTACGGCTTTCGCAGCAACAGATCCACTGGGCGATCTGATGGTTTATCTCACCGAACAGTAGAACAAATCTTTACATCGTTTTAGAGTAAGTAAGATTGTTGCATTTGATATTTCAAAGGCATTTGATAAAGTCTGGCATCTTGCTCTTTTATCGAAAATGCGAGCTTTCGGTATCGATGAATCCCTCCTTCGTTGGATTAGAAATGTTCTTTCAAACCGTTCTGAACTGATTCAAGTTTGAAAACCACAAATTAGATGCTGGCAAACACCCAGGGCTCCGTTTTGTCTGAGAACCTCTTTCTCATTTTTATAAATGATCTCTTGTCTGTTACTTCTAATCCAATAAACTGTTTCGCTGACGATAATACCCTTAGCTTTTCTTATTCGTTTCCAGACTCACATCCCTGCTCTTCGGATGTAGAACTGCAATGGCAAAATATGATAAGCTCATTAAACTATGACTGTAACAGCATTTTGCTCTATCTGTTCTATCGTTACTTTTGTGGTAAGTGCTCTACTGTAATAGCCAGTTGCATTCCTCCCCTTTTACAATTCACCCGCAACACTCGCGCTTCTAGGAATGCCCAGCAGTTTACCCTCGAGTCCGACTTTGAACGTACTCTCAAGTACAGAGAGCCGTACTACACGAATGTTGAACTCCATTCCACACTCTGTCCTTCCAAATCATTGCAATGTTCAGGAATTTAAGACCAATGTACACCGGCACCTTCCACCTTCCTAAAGCACATGGCAAACATTCAACTAATATGACACTTCAGATGACAGTTCAGTTTGACAGGTATTAAATGCCAACTTGAAACCTCGAAATGAAAGACCACTAACATTTTCAAGTTCAATGATTCCTCTTTAGAGTAGGTAGTGGAAGAGAATAGTTTCTGTCTTGTCTTATTATTATTATTTTATTTTTTTTCGGTTCCAAACCCCGGAACATAAATCTACAAGAAATACGTCATGAAATCTTATTCAATTTTATGGTCTGCTAACCTCGTCTCGAATGTTGTAACCTGCATTATATCACTTTTAAATTCATTTTAAATTGCTCCCCACTCAACACATTTGCCTTTTGAAATTCGTTTTTTGTGTTCTGATTTCTTATCGATAAGCAAACACCGTCAAGTGCTGAACATTTGAATACGATTAATATCTCAATTGCCACCAATTAACGCAGCCACATTGTGAATGCACAAAATAAAAAGTGAAAACATTCTCAAAGAAATAAAAATCCAAAAAAACAACTCCATCGCATGAATCCGTGATAAAAAACACACATCTTTGAATGACAACGAAACAAAGCCGTTTCAAACCTGCCACGTCCCATTCGAGAGTAACAAATAGAAAACTCACGTTTTTTCCTTCTTGTTAATTCACTACCTCGTCAAGCTCATAAAGTCCTACCTTTATTCGTTTTCTTTTTCTCTTGCAAAAAAAAAAAAAAAACTGGTAATGTTTGCAACACAACGCGATGAATAAATGATTGAAAATCGTGAATAGGTAGCGATGGTATTTTGGTATGCAAAAAGAACGGTTAGGCCCGGTTTTTATATTCATATCGGTGGAAATGCTGATAGATATTGCCGTTTGCCGCTAACCCACAGTCAGTTCATTGACTTTTTAGAATAGAATATGAACGAAAATATTGACTGAAAAATAGGACGCAGTGAGAGGAAGAAGAAATGTGGGGGAAATTCAGTTAAACTGAGTCAAATAGGCAAATAGGGTAACAAAAGCAATTCTTGGCAGTTTTAATCTTTACCGCTCGAAATGTAATTTCTGTTTTTTAATCATTGAAGGAGCTTACAAGCACATTCTGTTTGATTTTCAATCAAAATTCTTTCGAGTTATAATTGCATTTCAAAATTCTTTTCCAAAGGTTTCCAAAACAGTTTAACCTTTCAAAGAAATCCCCTATTCTTTGTGATGGAAAAAATGTCATATCCTTTTTTGCCTAACTTCAATCTTTTCCAATTAATTTCAAAAACTTCCAATCACCAACTTCGTCAAATCAAAATTCCAAAAGCACCTCTCACATCTCACCACAGCCTTCCGGCCATAAAATCTTTTTTCGACGTAAAAAAGCTGTTTCTGAACTTTCAAAGTCAATTTTCCATTTTACTTAGTCCTGGATTTCTTCGGAAACATTTTTCTTGCACTATCATCATCGTCAAGATCACAACACGAACAGCAAAAAACGACGGCACTATAAATCCACTTTAATCATCAACTTTGTGCTTCAACACCCAATCAATATCATGAGCAGTAAACGAAAGAAGTTTTGCCCATTGCCCGTATTCACTTTATTTTGTAAAGCATCGACCGAAAGCAATCGAAGCAGTAAGAGCATCAGCAGATACAACCATCAATTTCGGCGTCTCTATATCTGCAGTTGAGCCTGCCTATGAATGATAATCACATTTCGCTTCAGGACACAACTGCAAGATTGACCGAGAAATGTTCAGAGTCGTCCTTGTGGTGGTGGTCGTTGGTCGTTTATATGGATCGAGTCTGTATATACCTTAAAAAACTCTCACTCTCGTGGTCGGTTGTCGTAAACGTCAACGTTTTGGTGTTCTGGGCTGCCTAATCTAAATTAAAGTGCTTAAATCCCCATGCCGCATTGCATACTTAAGTGACCTTTTCCTTCATATTCAATCCGGAGACGACGCAGAGGACTTTCGAATAGAACTTTTTTTTTTCTTGTCCGTCCATTCCTTTAAGGAATCCCATACTGAAGGTCCGTATTTTGTATACGAAATCCACATCGAGTTTGCAATCGAATGCAAAAAGTTTGTGTTGTTCAGTGGAGGCATTTTTTGCGTTTTACTTTACCTCACTTCACACTTACATTGACCCAGATTTTTAGTGACACAGAATTTTAGCTTTATCGTTAGGTTGGTATCTCTATCTATCTATGGATTTCGAGGATGCACCAGCACAGTAGACCGACACGATGGTTGTTTTGGTTTTAGATGGCAGAAGTGATGTGTGTGCGTTTGTGCTTTACACGCACATGGAATATCTGGAACAACAATCTTGTTGAAGTAGATTGTGCAAATAGTATGCACATGAAGGAAGGAACATTTTAGTTTAGAATATGAGGCTGGCAAAGCCCAGCAGATTGTTGGAAATGAAATTCATGCATTAAAGGTGTTGGAAAATGAAGATGTAAGCCAACATTACCATGAGAGGTAGCCTACAACAAATCTGGAAAACATGTTTTTAGAAATTACGAGTGAGTCTGCAGAGTTTTGAAACATGCTTTAAAAATTTACTTTATTTGTCAAATGTTGCTGAACTATACTCAATATAGGGTAAGGGCACTAGTCTTCGGACAGATAACGCTTTCTTTCATAAAATTTTTTAATAATTTTTGAAAACTATATACACTTCCCAGTAGTTTGGTGTATAAATGAATCTTAAAATCATGAATTCTAAAAAAGGGCAACTTTCCGGCGTCTCCGGACGATAGTTCTATTCTCCGGACGACTGAAAATCGAGTGTCCTCACATTTCCAATTAAAAACTCAATACTTTTTCCGTCGGTAGTTATTTCCTGATTGTTTATTCATCCAAATAATTTTAAATTCCTATAGTTATGATTAATTCAGATGAAATATAAAAACAAAACAAAATCGAGACCAGTCTCCGGACGATCAAAACAGAGTCTTCAGACGATTTTGAACCTATTCACCAATCGTGGTCGTGACGTCGCTTAAAATAACTCTCCTGTTTTCTATCTGAATTTGTATTTGTAATACAAAAATGTTCCAAGGTCAATTAATATTTGTTTCTTTTGTCCAAAATCTACCAGAAAAGGAACGAAGTCTTCAACGCTTCGAAAACAATCGAAGACAAAATTCTTGTTTTTCGTTTTAAATCTATTAGAGGGATGATAAGTAGAATTTTTTTTTATTCTGGATACAAAAGAGCACTTTGGCCAAGGAAATCAAAGGTTTCAAAAAGAATTGGAACACAGAAAAAATAATAAAGTAAAACCTTGAAGCTGTCCGGAGACTAGATTTCTGCCGGTACCACTACCCTACTGACTTTATGAAAATAAACTGTAATGCCATTTTGCTTACTGTCGAGGGTTTAATGTTATAATTTTATTTTTGTACTGGAGATAAAAATGTCAATAGACTTGGAGCCCTACGATCCCCCTAACATCATCTTCCGTGAACTACCTTTTGGTTGAGTCAATCAATATCTACTCCACATTCGATTTTTGTTGAAAAAAGAAAAAAAAATATATAATAAAATCTTAAATTTCTGTAAAAAGCAAACTTAAGCTTTTTCTTAATGCATTTACACTTATTGCATGGACTAAGTTTCTATCAGCGTATCAAAACCACAGTAATCCTTTTTCTTCCCGAAAATAACGCTTAGCCAATCTCGAAACGTTCCTCAATTTTTTATATAGTTTCTCCATAAAAAAAACCATCAACACCGATAGCCCAATGTAGGCCAAGACTTACACGAACCGACACTGTCCCCTCACTCGACCCACCAAACAACAATTTCGAACGACATACATTCCACTCGGTAGTTCTCAGACACCAGAGCCAACACTTTCTTTTTCTTCGAAACAAACAAATGCAGTTACTCGTATCAAAACCAAAAATCACTTTCTCGCAAAAGAAAACAACAAAATTGACAAAC
This sequence comes from Sphaerophoria taeniata, assembly GCA_943590905.1. Lineage (NCBI taxonomy): Eukaryota > Metazoa > Arthropoda > Insecta > Diptera > Syrphidae > Sphaerophoria > Sphaerophoria taeniata. Next base: position 153,194,134 of record OX016541.1, read on the forward strand.
AAAAACTCACAAAATTCGTGTATTCAAACTCCACAGGTAGTCCGAAACCGAAGGAGCAGGTTCTTTCGTCAGCTTCTTTGTTGATAAATTTAATCCACTTGAACTTTTTGTTGCTGAATGCACTTGTAAAAGTCTTCGATACTCAGAGACAAATTGAACAACAGAAAATAAGAATGTACGAAAAATACAAACACTCTTCACTCTTTGCCACCGATAGCTCGATTGAAGATTGAGAAACTTTTCACCTTTCGTTTTATGACTTTTTATTTCGTGGCTTTGTAAACTTAAAGACTTTCCATCGGCAAAGTTTTTGGCTGTTTTTTTTCCGGTTTTTCGATTTTTATTTTTCTATTTATTGTCTTTTAAGTTTTTGTCGATGATTGTAGGCTGTGTCCAGTGCAACAGAAATTGTTGAAGAACCGCGCTTATCAAACCTACGAAGTGTACTGATCAAGAGCCAAACCGAAAGTTACCATCATACCTGTTGAGGCTGTTAAGTTATTTAGTTTTTCATTTTTGGATTAACAGTTAACTCGTGTAGCATAGACACACACCATAGGTGTTTTTCAACTGTGTTTGTGTTGAACGAAAAATTATTAAGTCTTTCTGTTTCTGCATTAAAGTGAAATCGAAGTTTGTGCGCAGAGGTATGTGAGTCTAGATACGTTTTTTTTCTTTTGTCGTTTTAATCTTTCTGTTTGGTTATTGAGTTTAAGTCGGATGCGTTTAACCATCATTCATGAGCTGAGCATACTTGGTCAAATGATGATCATTGACGTATTTAAGAGTGGGCAAAGCCAACAACTTTGCATGCGGTTTATATGTATTAAAAAAAAAAAACGAAATTTAACTAAACTAATATTCTCTAGAGTCTAGACTCTAGAGCAGGATTACATGAGCAGCCCAGTTATGATAAGAACTAACAATTTGGAATTCCAGATATAACGTAACTACGCCAATGCACACGAAGAGCTCAAAAAAGATTCACGTCATAAAGTCCGGGAATAATAAAAATATTGAAGTTGAAGTGGAAGTAGCTTCTTCACTCTTTTCTACTACTCAGGGGAATTTCACATGTTTGAACTATCACAGAAGATATAAACACATACGCCGGTCGTTTTGATAGATTAGTTGAGTACCTCTTTTTAATCCATACTTCCCATTTCTACATTCTAAAATGAAGGTTTGTTGCAAATTTTGGGAACATGCGTATTATTTTGTGTTTTCTTGAAATCGGTTCAGCAATTTTTGAGGGAATAACTAGAAAAATCTTGCATTGGATTATCAATCAGAAAAAGAAGTTCTAGGTACAACTAATTATCTTTCAAATTTGACGAGCACACTAACTTACTTACTTATTTATTGTGTCGTTACAGTCCAGGACGGACCAGGGCCTCATCCAGCAAACGACTCCAGCCACTTCGGTCCCTATCTAGCTGTCTCCAGTTTCACAAGCCCAAGTTTGTTCAGGTCCTCTAGCACCTGTGTGCTCCACCTGAGTCACGGTTCTTCCTTTTTCTGTGACTAGACAAAAATCACGCAAAGAATTTTTCTTTCGAAGCAGCCCAAAACGTTTTCATTCGATTCTGTCATGGTCCATGTCTCCGCACCACACATTAGGACCGGGATGATGAGGTTTTGTTCAGTGACACTTTAGTTGGTCGAGAGAGGCGCCTTTACTACTCAATTACTTTCTAAGTCCAAAAAACAGTGATTGGAAAGAGTGATTTTTCGTTTGATTTCAGCGCTGGTGTTGTTGTCTGAGCTTATAGCGGATCCTAGGTAGACAAAGTCCTTTACTTCCTAAAAGTTTAATCTGTCTATGCTGACGTTGGCTTCGATGTTGGTTGTCCTGTCTTGTTGACAGCATTAACTTAGTCTTGTCCTCGTTAACCACTTTTTTTTTTAATCATTTTTCATTTTTTTATTCATTGAAACTTAAGTCTACTTACATACATGCTAGACAAAAATGGAAACTAGCCTAATTAATTCTACTTATATATATATAACTTACTGGCCCTAATCGGGCGCTCTAAGCAATTCATGCATCTTCTTAAAATTAATGCCTTTCGGCCTACGAACTACGTTTATTTCATTTTAATTCATTATATATATATTTTTTTTTATTAGAAAATTGAAAAAAACTAATGACATTAACTTTTTGTGGGGGGTTAACTTACAAACTAAGGTCCTTAAAATAAAACTTAACCTCGTTAACCACTAGACCCATCTTCGTGGCCTCCGTCTCAAGGGTCACGAACGTTCCACTGACATCACTCTATGTTCTTCTTGAAATCGATGCTAGTAGGTATCGATTTGAAGTTAATGGTTGTCCTCCAAGATCTGCCGTAGGGTGATGGTGGACTTTCCGAGTCTGGAAGCCATATTGATAAGGACCTTTTTTGTAATAGCCCGGTGGACTTTCCGGGTCTGAACCCACACTGGTAAGAACCTATCAGGTTGTTGACGAAAGGCTTCAAACGTTAACACAGCACGGCAGACAAGATTTTGTAGGCGATTTTTTGGAGACTTATACCTCTGTAGTTGGTGCCGTTCAGGGGATCTCCTTTCTTGAGGATCGGGCATACGATGCTGAGGTTCCATTCGTCGGGCATGCTTTCTTCCGACCAAATTTTGCAGATGAGCTGGTGCATACTCCTAACCAAATCATCTGCAGCTGCTTTGTACAGTTCGGCAGCTAGCCTCCAGCGGCTTTGTTCAACTCAAGTTTAGATATCGCTGTCTGCACTTCGTCAATGCCGGGTTGGTGAATTTTGTAGTCTGCTCCATCCAAATTGAATGGTTCTGGTAGCTGGCGGAATTTTGCTCGTCATCGCCATTATACAGCTTGGAAAAGTGGTCTTTCCATTTTGCTCAGCACTGACTTCGATTCCACTACAATGTTCAGCAAGCGAACTGCCGAACTCAACATTGTTTTGGAAACGGTGAAATTCACCTTTCTAACATCGACTTATAGCAGTCAAATAATAAAACCTACTTCCCCTTAGACCATAACTCACCAAACCTTGCTTAACTCTTCGAGTCCATCATACTTTCTAAGATAAACACAGCTTGGCCCATGACCTTTGTCAGAGAAATAAATTATAACAACCGTTAAATTTGTAACGTCTTTTAAAACTGCAACCAATCCACAAACAACATTGGTACTTATGTCCGCAAACAGGTAAACGACAAGTTTAACTGTTAACATTGCACTTAAAGTCGTTGTCTAGTACTTAAGTACTTAATGTTCATCTTCAGCGCTAGAAGGTGAGACCCTTTAAGCCATTATACCAACGGTTTTCGTCCAGTTCTCGAAATTCCATTTCCTATAGACTTAACAGTATTATTCTTTTTTTCCGATTTTTATATAAAAGTGTTTTAACTCTAATTACATTTCATGCATGATGAGGAAAGAGTCAAGAAGCTAGCTAGTTGGTTTTTCGTATTTCTCCTTGAATATTTTAGTACTTAACCGGTAAAAGGTAAATATTCATTCCATTTCTTCCCGTTCGTTTCCAGATGGTGCTTCTTCAATTGCAGACAAAAAATAAAAAGTTGAAGCTCCGACGAATAAGATTGCATGACTTAAGAATTATATTTGTATTTCCTAGGAAGAGAGTGAGATGAAAATACATAACTGGATTAAGTGGGTTCAGGTTGGGCATGGGCATGGGCATCATCATCATCATCATTAACATCATGATTGCCATATGGCGGAGCATGAGGAGCACTTGAGAAGCAGGCAACGAAAGTAGGTAGGTTGATTTCTGCAATATAACTGTACACTTGCATTAAATTGTGAAGTTAAAATAACTTAAAGTTCCTCTTCGCATCTTCTAAAGGTTGGCGTATCGTATCTGGTTGGATGATGTGAAATGCTTATGTTTATTTGCACAAAATACGTTTTGCAACACGGAAAGACTTTTAAAGTTAACATTTGCGAAAGAGCGGAATTATATAGGTTCTATGGGGATTGTTTTGAGGAAGAACAGATTTTCGTTCTTCTGATATTGGGTTGAGTAATTAGACATGCAATGAGAGAAAAAGGTTATAACGATTCGCTGTTTGTTTTAAGTTTTATATAGCTGGGTATTCTGGTTAACAGTGAATTTGAGTTACAACCGGAGAAGAGAATTAAATGGATGCTGGGATGTTGTAGATACAAACTTCTTGCATTAGGTATATCGACTGTTAAAATGATGAGCACATAATAAACTTTAAAAACCTATAACACTTTCTTTAATGCATAATTTGAAAAATTGCTGCTCACAAAAATTTAACATTTTCAATAAAGATAAGGTTCTATAAAAATATGATGGACGGTAAATATTTCATATGTTGCTGGATAATTAACTCAATGTTACATGTAGAGTTCTTTCTGAAAACTGTGGTTCGTATGTAAGAAACGTTAACATACCTATTTAAGTACAACGTTGTAAAAAGAATTGTAACGAATTTTGACTCGGAAACATCCCGGAGAATTGTAAGTTGTAACGATTTTTACACAAACTAAAGACCAAATTTTTAGAAGTTGAAAGCTTTGGATTTGGTAACAGAAATTTCGTCACTATTCCTATAAGCAATAAGACAATGCTTTCCATTCTGTAACAACTTCGATACTTAACATGGTAACAGTTGTAACAAAAACTTGTTTTAGTCACAAAAAAATGGTGACTCAATATTTGCTTATTAATTTAGGGAAAGTTATCTAAATGTTTCTGTTTCTTAACCCTATTGTTTGTTACGTTACAGGTAACCATTCGTCGAATCGACGAAGCAATATTTAACAGCGCTTATGAGACAAAGTAAATAACTAATTTCTTTGAAGTTGAACAGGTTTTGTTCCTTAAACAAAAAAAGACTTTGTTGAACTAGGAAAAAAGATGTTCGTCGATTCGACGAAGGTTACCCTTCTAGGGTTAAGACTCAAATGTTGCCTTTTCCTTCTCTGGTCAACAACATTTTTGCCACATGGATGAGACACATCATTTGTAGTAGATTTTTGGATGCTGAAACTGAATCCGGACACAGAATTTTTCTAGCACGTCAGGTTTTCGAGATATGGTTATCTCAAAGTGCAAAAAACACGGTTTTTGGCGATGTTTGAAGTAATTTTTTGAGCACAGAAAATTTGATAGACATTTGTAATTACAGCATTCTTTAGAAATACTCTTTATCTTTCAAACCCATCTTAGTTTGTTTCGCTACTAGTCTTTTTTCTCAAGAAATTAAATTTTAGATACGGTACTTCGATACTACCTATGTTATATTTTGCAATTTTGTACTAGCCAACTGCGTTATGAAAATAAAATGATATATTTTGAGAACAAAAAATCGTTGCAAACATTTGTATTTTTGCAACTAGTGATGTGCCGAACATTTAATTTTGTAAGGCAAGTTAACTCGAGTTGGTTTTTATGCAAACAGAGTTGCAACGCCTAAACGAACGAAAAAATTTCCCGGATTGCCCTAAAAACTTTTCTGGAAAACACTTGAATGAAATTCGACAATAAGATAACTGCCTTTACAAAAACTCAAATCAAAAACACTTAAAAAATTCGGGGCAAGGTTACTTGGTTAATCGATTTCCGAGTTGGAACAATTTAAAACAACAAAAATGAATTTTCTTGCAATTTTCACTCTGATACAAAATATTAGACTTTCAAAGGAAAAAACTTAAGCGGTAGAAGCTAGGAGAAACAATTAACAATCAATTTTTGGCCGAAATATTGTTTGTGTTTTTTATCATGAAAACAGTGATGACAGTGATGGTGTTTCAATTTTTTTGTCTGGACGACAAAGAAAAAAATCCTGCAATGAGTATAAAGGAGCGTTGTTTACAACCTCATGAAGGAAATCACGTTCCATTACTTAACAATGTACAACAATTGATTTTCAAGGCAGGAAGGTACATACGTGTTTTGACAACAAAAAGTCGCAAATTGTACAAAGTGATTTTAGCAACAAAGCCAGCACAATGGAGATCTGTCTTTACCATTTTCATGATCACAATGATTCACAAAATCTGTTTCTCTTAAACAAAGCATAAACCTTCTTAAAGTCCAATGACTCAAGAATAGCTAGTGTTATGTAGGTATTTGAGAAAAATATTTAAACTGTATCAACACCCTTACAATACTGACATAAGTCATAAGTCATCCCAAAGATAGAAGATAGAGACAGCTACTCACTCTGCTTAAGTCTTAACTTCAAGTTAAAATCACTAACAAATCGCCCTTCTACCGGAAACATTATCTTAGTCATATTTAATGAAACCATTTCATTCAAACACTTGTGCTCCAAAAAATTACACTTTCCACGCTTCTGTTATGTGTTCTGGACAGTCCGGAATCCAAAGCTTACAAAATAGTGTGTAATTTCCCTGTGCCAGCAAGTGTTCTCATTCAAGAACCTGGCTGAGTTTTATATTCAAAATGCTGGCGATGTGACTGGAATTAAATTTGCATGAAAAAGAGTTTCGTTCCTAATTTTTTGTTACCAAAACAAATTCACTGGCTATGAAATTTGAAATAATCTGCTTTGGTTAAATTGTCCACGCCAATTAGTGCCATGGAACTGGCTACACTCATGTAGTCGTAGTCGATTTCTATTCTTCTTTATTTTCATTCTTCAGTCTTTTATCGGACACTCTCATTGCAGACATCATAATACATTTTTTTTATGATAATTTTTAATTTTGAACAGAGTTCAGGTCGGTGGCATTCTGAAGATAACACACTAACTTGTTGCTTATTTAGACTTCATAATATGTAGGCAGATCAAAATCCGTAAGTAAAAAGTCAACAGTGGCTTTGATACAATTTTTATTTGTAATAAATGTCAACTCCTTCTGTTTCAACTAATTTTAACCCCCCCCCCCCCCTTCATTTCCTTCTAGGTGTACGGGACTGATTTTAAGAGTGTTCGAGTTATGAGGGCAATTATTTTTGGTTTGTGTTCATGATGTGCGTAAACGATGACCAAAGTAAGTCGACACAAAGTGCTAATTTATTTCAATGACAAGGAAAGTGGCTCAATTATTCTTCCGTTGTTTATTGACAAGTATTAGTGGTTTAACAGGTTTAATGAATACATTTATCTTTGCCGTTGAATAAAGGCAAGATCTGACTACCTCTGCTTAGGACTCAGTCTCTTTCTTAAGATACTGCTTTTAGCTACATTGTTTTAAACCATATTCCTTCTATTACAATAAAACGAAAGTATCAGTTTCTTGCAGCTCTACTGTACTTTCCAATGCAAGAAAATTCATTTAAAATATTCATTGCAAGCCTCGAATACTTGTTTCCGTTTAAGCCACATTCTTAATCCCCTCTCGGAACTTAAAAGGCAATCAACAAATTAAGCCTTCGAATTTTTAAATTAAAAAAGGCAACTCAGAAAACTTTCCTCTAAAAAATAGCGCAACAGCAACCCTAAACTTTTATTCCATCCATAAAGCCTTTACCCTACTAAAATGCCCGCAAAAAAAACAAAATAAAATTCATAAGACTCTCCAGCCATCATACTTAAGGTTTGTTGACACGTTTCACTTGTCGTCGTCTTCATGGCGATGGCGATGGCATCGCATCGGGGAAAAGTACTTAACTGACGCATTGCGTGATTCGAAATCATAATCAGTTCGGTCAGATTCGAGGCCCATGGCCTCTAGCAGCACATAAGCCGTGGCTGCTTCTGCTGTCAATGCTAAAATTTCGATGGTTTCTTCTTGTGGAATTTCGATGAAGGTTTTACTTTCGGCATTCGCACCTTAATGTTAAAATCGATGATAACGCGTTTGGTAGCGGTGGTCATCAGGGGAAGTTGTTGATACCGTGTGGTGACAATGCAAATCTTTTCATTTCACCGGTCAGCGGGGTTCGGGGAAGAGCCTCTTCGTGCGTGTGTGCTTAATACTTTCTCTTTCTTTGGCCCCAACCAACAACGACGACGAATGTCTGATACCTACTTACATTTTTGTGATTGTCTTCTTCGCCGATGTTATTTGCGACTTAATGGACTTGACATGAGTTGCTTGTTAAATTTTACGTAATGAAATCAATCGAATTCTTTTTCGGGGGTTCAACGTAGGCTTGGAATTTTATCAATGACTTTGAATACCTTACCTAGTGACGGCAGTAAATATTTATGATTGAATGAGAAACTAAATCCACCAACGATGAGTAGGAAAGCCAAAATAAGAAAGTGAATCTTCTTGTGGATGCTTTCATTTTTGGTTGTTTTGAATTCATGACTGGACGTGGACCGTGTTTATTTTTAACGACACCTTGTGATGCAATTTGCTTGAAATTGATCTATAACACTTAGAAGAGCAATTGAAATTTTCGCAACTTTCGTCTGCATAAGAAGAAGCGCAATGCTTCGCAACATTCACAAGATACTTTCTTTCTACTTTTTTTTTCTTTTTGTGTCTGTCATGCTGAATGCAAATTCACTATTGAACCTCGTAAATTAGGTATTTTAAAATCGATTGTTGTCGTAATCATTGCGGAAGTAAGTTGATTTAAAAAGTTTTATTTTTTTATTTTTGGGAAAAGTTCAAACTTTTCGAAAAGATTTAATTAAAGTTTGATAGTTCTCGTTTTAGTTTTTTTTTGTGGAAAAGTTCTTCTGTTAGTCATGTTTAAGGGAATAGAGTGGTTAGTTAACGCAAAGTTCAAGTCCTCAATAATAATTATAATGAGGAAGGAAAAAAGACTTGAGAAGGATTAAGACAGGAGATTTCAAGATGGAAGTTCGAGGATTAAGAGAAAATTGATTTTATTGATGATAATCCTTTGCGCAATTTGTTCTTTGTTCTTTGGAACAGAGCTATTTTGTTTTAATGATCTAATAAAGTTTCTCTTTGCTATGATTTGAGGTTAGAGAGTTGTTGAACTGAGAGAAAAAGGATTAATACTTCACAATGAAAAATAATTTACAAAAAGGTGAAGTACCTAGTCATTTTTGAAAATTTTCGAATTTGTTCTTAGTTTTTGGTTCATTTGTTTCTGCAAAAATATTCACATAGTCAAAAAATTGTACAAGCAACATCAAATCTGTACCTATTTAAAGACCTTTCGACCAACTTAACCGGCTCCCAATCCATGAACAATCTCAGCCTAAGACACTACAGCCTTCTATCGGGTACGGTCCCTCGCATGCACTCTCCAGTCGCCAAACTAAGCGCTCTGGCATCCGCAGTCACTTGGCCTTTTACCGTAGGTTCGGTCGTTCTTGTCGTCTCAAATCTGAGGGCTGCTTGGCTGGAGCGTTGTCGTCCATTCGCTCGATGTGGTCGAGCCAATGTAGTCGTTTTCTCTTACATAGCTATCTGGACTACATCCCCATCTTGGTACAGTTCATACATTTCGCGGTTGAACCTTCTTCTCCAATCGCCATCGTCGCATACGGAAGTGAAAATCCGTCGAAGAATTTTTCTTTCGAAAGTGCCCAGTATCAAATACTTTTTTTTACTTATCGTCCAACACTCGGCGCCGTAGATTAGTACTGGTAAAATAAAATTTTCTTATAGCAGACACTTTGCCTTTCGAGTGAGGAGTTTTGAACCCAGTTTTTTTGCCAAACCGAAGCAGTAGCGGTTCGCTAGGGTAATTTTTCTTCGGTTCTCCACTAAAGTGTCGTTTGTAAACTCCTTAACTACCTTGAAATTGCTACTACCAACAGTTTTTTTTTTGTTGATATCACGTACCTACTTTGTTTTGTCCTCATTCACTTCAAGACCAACGAGTTTCGCCTGTTCTTCAATCGCTGTGAAGGCCTTAAGCAACGCTCTCTTGGATCGACCGATGACGTCTATGTCGTCCACATAGCCTTGGAGCTGGGTGAATTTGTTGAAGATAGTGTTTTCCGTGCTCACACCTGCCTTGCGCACTATCTACTCCAGGACTATGTTGTGTAAATCACATGACTTTGCATCTCCTTGTTTTAACCCTGCGCATGTTTGAAATAACTCGGCTTTGAGCTGTTCCCCATTTGCACACTGCACTAAAAACTGTTTAGCGTCATGTGGCACAGCAGGATCAGTTTGTTCGGGATCCCGAATTCAGACATCGCCATCATAAGCTCTTGGCGGTGGATGCCTTCATAAGCAGCTTTGAAGTCTATGGAAAAATGGTGGGTTTCGAATTGAAATTCGTTGGTCTTTCCCAGGATTTGTCTTAGTGTGAATGGTTGGTCTATCGTTGTTCTGCCTGGCCTAGGGCCACACTGGTACGTGCCGATTACTGTGTTACAGAAAGGTTTAAGACGCTCAGTCAGTGCGTTAGATAGGATTTTGTATGCAACATTAAGCAGGAATATGCCATGGTAGTTTTTGCATGACATCGGATCTCCTTTTTTGTAGATGGGGCATATGAAACTTATCGACCAGTCAGTGGGCATGCAATCTTCTTCCCACACTTTGTGCATGCGGTTCATTAAAACACCGCCTTCATATTTAAAGATTTGCATCCGCTTGGCTTTTAGATGGCTCTTTCTACCCCTTCTGTGCTGGAGGCTGAGACTGGGTCTTCATTGACTTGTTTCTCTTACGTCATTGGCCCGCTCGACATAATGCACATTCAGCAGCTGTGGAAGTGCTGCTTGAAAACTTCTACAAATCCCTCTGCTTCGGTGACTAGCTTTCCTTCACTGCTTCGAAGAGCCTGTGAAACAATAAGCTAATTGCTTTGACCCTTCCCTTTAAGAAAACGTGTTCTTGACCCGTGATTCTCTAGATCTTTGAGTTGAGTAACGGCGGATGCTCTTTTCTTCCTTCGCAGGGCCTTTTTCTCGTTTGTGTGAGTGAACAATAGAAAAAAAAGATAAAGTGTATTTATTTATTGCTTAAAATAGAAACAAATTATTATTTGTAATAAAAAAATAAACAACATGTTTTTACTGAGTGAGCCATGCCCTTTTTCTTGTGTAATAAGTAAAAACTGACGGAATCATCTTGAAACATCAATTCCATGTTCATCTTAAAAAAGGAAAAGTTCAAACACCCTATTTCCCCATTTAATCCCATAAATATCGTTTACAATTATTATGATGTCGAAAAATACACACGCCTACAAAAATTGCTTGCTTTCATGTATGTCATGAAGGAAGGTCCTCACATATTGACTTCTAACAAAAAAACAAACTCGAAAAAGTTTTTTCCTGGAAGACAAATTCCAAAGAAGAAACAAGTCAGGTGTCTTCATTGGATCCAACGTGATTAAGAAAACAATGAGATATAAGTCCACAAGACAAATGATCTCCATTAACCTTAGACTTCTTGGTACAAAGACCTTTGGGGGCCTTTAACATCAATCGAATGAATAGGGAAAAGGGATATATGCCTCTCGAAGACTCGTTAGTAAATTGGGGATGAAAGTAAGATATTACTGTCATATTATTGCTGCCAAAAAGTTCAGTCAATTAGAACTTGACTGTTAATAATAGCACTTTGTTGATACATCATGCGAGGACGTAGCGAGGTATATTCAAGGCCGTTAGTCGTAGCGAGGTTTTTATTTTACAAACACTGAAGGATAAACTTTGTGTGTGAGGTTTCTCGAATCCCTCAGGACTCTTCTCTTTGACACGCTACTGACTGACTTGTGCTTGTAAACTGTCACACTGTTCACATGTTTGCAACATTAATTAAATCGCAAAAGAGTGGAATGGGTAAAGAGGATCATTTCAACTTGGCCCAGAGCAATAATAACTCAACTTTCGCAGGTTTTTAATTAAACAACCAAAGTGAATTGAGTGTGGTTAAGACGGCAGCCTATGCGTCACGCATGTTAAAACTGTGGTGTACATTCCAGTCACAGAGAAGCGCTTTTTCAACGCAAGCTCGTTTGCCAAAAAAGAACAAAGTGGAATCCAGAAAAGGAAGAAATTGAATTCTATCACTATCCGTTTTCCAATTTCTAGTAAATGCAATTTTTGCGTGTTTCAACTTTTTTTGTGTTTGTGCTCAAATCGAATTTTTGAAATGCTTTTCACCTCTTCTTTTAAATTAGTTTTTTTTTTTTGGTTTGTTTGGAAGATTCACGCAAAAAAAGGAACGTGCTGAAGTCTCTAATGATTTATTTCTTCCTTGTTGCCTCAGGATCATTTTGTGTTTTGTAGTTTGAAATCCAGCTGACAAGGAAGGAGAGCGGGCACATAATACATAAACTTAACAAAAAATAAGAACAAACGAAAATTACGAGGAGAATGAAAACTTCATGTCTTCTCTGGTGAAAGTTTTTTCAAAACTCAACTTAAACCAAGTCAGCGTAGAGAGAATAGGGTGGTTCGTTTACTGACATTATGCACTTTAGCATGGTTCGTTATTGACGTACGATTAAGAGTAGAAACCCACGTCTGTGGCAAGGTCCTTGTCGTCATCATTCGTGTCTGAATCAGGAAACGTGTTTCGTTTAAGCTACGTTTTGGTACATTACCTTGAGTAACTTTTTTAGGGGTAAAGTTTGAAATTTAGCTTAAAAAACAGAGGACGATTTTTTTTTGTGTTTCATTTTATTTTTTCGGATAGTGTGGTGGAAAACTGTGTGAGCCAACTCTGGGCGAGCAAAACAGTTTTTCGGGTTGGGAAAGTTTAGGACGTGTGGGAAAGTTTCGGCTAATGAAGAGTCTGTTCAAAATAATGTCAAGTCTTAAAAATGGTTACAATTTATTTATGTCGCAGTGCTTTACTTCAAGTTTTTCTTTGCCAAGGCTGCTCGGTTTGCATAAAATTGTTACATATCCGACAGTGATAAATAACAAAATTTCTGCGAATTAATTAACATCCACTACTTAGCCGTTCGGTCTCGAAAAAAAAGCAACATCGATTGCGTTAACAGATGCGTAACATTAATTACAATTTCAAATGTCAATAACTGCGTGTCACACAATATGTAATAGTCATTCTCATCTAACCATCACCATCGCATCACATCGCCCTCAACATCCCCATTCCAATAAAAATGTTTCATAATTACATATTGGCATGCCAAAAACTGCTGTATTTCGGATCGAATAGCTGATGATGACGATGTTGTTCATGTTACAAGCACCACCCATTTGAGAGGCAAATCCACCCACGCCTTGTTCGTCATGCTGCATAACTACTGTATCCTTGATCCTTCCTCTTGTCCCATACTCACTCATATTTCGACGTTTAATTGAATTCGAATGTTATTTAAGGGACTTGCTGTAAGTATGTGTAAAGTTTTCTCCATGGAAATTCGTTGATAATTATTTTACCCTTTTCTTGTTCTATTTTGTCTCTTTAAGTGGACTTGTGGAACTTTCTCTGGTGGCATGAAATTTCCTTCGGTTTATTTTTGGTCCTTCAATTACATTACAAAACAAAATGATGCAAATAGACGAAGAACATTAAGAAGATCATACGGGAGATGATTTGCGGACATGCAGCAAAAACAATTTGATGAAATTGTGAATGCTCGAAAAGTAGGTCAATTTAGAAGAAAAACGTCGAGTTGACTTATTTATATAAAGGTTGCTTTAAAAATGTTACTAACTGATTTTAAAAAGTTTTAGTTAAAATAATGAAGGCTGGATTTTCCAAGATAGAGTCTTAAACGACAAGAGCAAGTTCGTGCTAATGCTTTGAAATCTTTAATGAAATGGAATGAGGTCAGAGGCAAAGTTTTGTATGTCAAGTCACAGTAACACTATTTGCTTGTGTATTTTTATATTTCTTAAAATGATTCCTTACTATAGCTTGTTAGTATAAAAAAATAAAATTTAATGGCACTCATAAAACATGCTGAGAATAGTTAATTTATTTGTGTTCACCCAACTCAGTTTCTAACCACATTTAAGGGAAGTAATGATCCTTTATTTTTGTCTTCTCAAAAAAAAAAAAAAAGCTTGAAGTCAGAATTAAATTTATACACAAAACTTATTCATACCAAGAAAGTGGAGCCTATTTGTGACTTGAAAGTCACCATGGTGTGTCCATTCATGTTTATGAGGACATTGTTCAAAATCTACAACGGAAATCAAACGCGATGGCAACTGAGGATACAAAATTAATAAAATTGAATGAATTTAATTTAACCCATTAACAATTTGTTTGATAAATAATTTAGAAAATAAAATAGACTCAGTGACAAAATGTCATCGTGCGTTTGAAAAATTAATGCAACACGTCGCGGTCGCTCTGGACGAAAAACGATTTTTCATTCAAATCAATTAATAATGTCCTTAATATGCGTTGACATTTGGAATGATTGGGGCTGGAAATGAGATGACGTTAATCACAGAGTTGAAGAACTTTTGGTATTTACTGTTTCATGGTCTAAAAATAAAAGTTGTTATTGCTAATAAAAGACTCAACATGAAGAGGGCCATATAATTTGATCATTAATTTCCAAAAAGGAATGTGCAATTAGTACTCTCTTTAATCATACATGCAAATGGAATTATTTTATTTTTAGATATTTTCAACAGTCAATATAGAAAATAATTAAGGGTTCTTTTCGGTATTTAAAAATGGTTTTTCTTTGATTGTTGTTGAGAGCCATTTCACGCAACTTTCATTAGTGATGAATATCGGGGAAAAAACAAAGTTAAAATTGCTTTGTTTGCCTTTTTTGCGAAAATCCTGTACCCAGACATTAAACCTCAGTATCCTCTCCATTTAAAATCAAATAAACATCACAATTTAGTTAAGAAATAAGCTTCTTTTCTAATGATACAACTCTATTATGGTAATTCAATTGCATGAGAATCAAGGAGAACAATGTTTTCGAAACTCAACGGAGAACACTTCTAATCGAAGCATTAGTGATGCAATCTTATATTTGAAGCAATATGGATTTCATTTTTTGAATAATACGCTCGTGGAAATGCAGTTTTTCTGGATATTCGGCAAGGAATGGATAACACTCGACAATGTTGAGTGATGAAATGTTTGCCAATTTTTGAAAACAAAAAAAATAATGTATTTAACAAATGTTTACCTTTTTACTTACTTATCCGGCTCCCAATCCATGAAGGATCTCAGCCTGAGATACTGCAGCCTTATATCGGGAACTGTCCCACGCATGCACTCTCCAGTCGCCTCATCCGCAGTCACTTGGTCCTTGTACCGTAGGTTCGGTCTTCCTTGTCGTTTCAAACCTTGGGGATGCGATGAGAAGACTTTCTTGGCTGGAGCTGGAGCAGCTTTGAAGTCGATGAAAAGATGGTGGGTTTGGACTTGAAGTTCGTTAGTCTAGTGCTGGAGCATCTTACAACTGCTCACTCCTTTCAAATAACTTTGTAGTTTTGTAAAAATAAATTCCCCGAATGACCATTGAGTCAGTTGATCCTTCAAATGCACCTTTAAAATTATTAACATTTGACGCTTGCCAATGTACTAGACACCTTATAAGTATTTTTGATGAAATTAATTATCTGGCAGCCTTCTTGACTTAAATCCGAGAAATCCTTCTCTTTCCTTACTTTCTCATTAAATTTCTGCATTCTACATCTATTTAAAAAGGCTAACATTCTCAGAATCTGAACCCTAACACAATCTTAAAAATCGTCTCATCACCTAATTAAAATCATCCGAGACCCCCAACAGAAGAACTCCCATCATCAGTAACCATTTAAGTTCCCATGGAAAATGCTTATCCTTCGGCTTCCTTCGACTAACTAAGCAGGTACTAATTCGCTATATACCTACCATTCCAAGAACTCAGCACCTTCGAACAATAATTATCGTGCTTCAAGTCCACAAAAAAAGGAGTCCTCATAGCACGCCATCATCATCATCATCATCATCATCATCATCATCATAACCAATAGCAATTACCCACCCACTTCTTCCATCATCACAATTCACAACTTCTATTTCCATCTTTTGTTCTATTCATTTTTTTCTCCTCTATTTGTTTTCCTTCTATATTTTCTTTCATTTTTTGTTTTGTACGAGTAAAGTGACTAAAAGGGAACGGTCGATGGTGGTGCTTTATAGGTATTCCCATTTTCTATCGTTGCTCCCGATTTATTCCCGTTGAATATGAACAAATAGATTCACAAATGCCTGTCGTTCCAAAGCTAGTTGGTGCTTCGTCATGGCTTTCGCTCCGTGTCTCCGCAGATTCTTCTATAGAATTGCCCCCGCTGTCGTATTTTTCCATTTCCACTTTCATTGCAACCAAGCCATCATCGGCAATAGTAATAGCTTTTTGGATGGTCGGCTTTTTTTCTTCATTCTTTTTTTTATTTGCAGCCTTATCCTGCGTTATTATTTTTGTACCACTTTTTTGTTGTCCTTTTTTGTGTGTATAGAAAAATTGTCTGCTCCTGACAAAAGCACAGTGGGATACCTTCGTTTATGCCTGCCTGTGCCATCAAAATAGGAATTCATATTGAATAGAGAAATCCTTAAAAGGATTTTGCCAGGATAAAAGCGAGTCGAAGTCAAAATGACGATGTCATTCCTTTTTTTGTTGTATTTGCGAGTTGTGTAAGGATAATGAAAATATGTGAAAATATGTGGCAATTTTTTTATGAACGAAAAAATAATCCAAAGGACCTTCAGAATTTCACCACTCTGGGAGGATGCACTCTCTTTAAGAGCCTCTGTTTTGTTCTATAGAAAAGAGGGCCCACTGACCATTACACTTCTCACACGCCTCATATCTCCTTGAAACAATATCCTGGTTTTCAAAAGATGTTGTCACCGTCAAGTAGGTTATGGATGGTACCTGCTCCTAAATAACATCGGTTTGAGCTCAATTTACTCAACATTCGGGTAGTCTAGTGAATGTTTTTTTTATCTTTTATCAATTCAGTATCAAGGCGAACTTGTCGCTGTCTATAAACAAACGAGGAATTTCCACTCAAATGTTGGAGCAAGGCGCATGTCCTCTCTTACGTTCCACATCCAAAATGTTATCAATCGAACTGAACTGACCTACAATTCTCGATTTTCGAGATTTCTAGGTGTTCTCTGGAGTTTTCTTCCTCGTCAGTTTAGAAGAAGAAGAACCCTGCGTCAATAAATTCTATTTTTGAACTCACATCGCTCGGCGCGGCGAATTGAAACATTTTTACGTTCCACAAACACAACCTGTGATAGTTTCGGGAATTTTACTCAAACACCAGGTTCTCGATTCAGTATCTTGGCGACGTTTTCTCATCGATGACGCGAAAAATACGTTCTGGGAGAATCGTATCAGTGCGACTAGAAGATAGACGTTAAGAAAGATAGCGGTCCTACGGTATTATTCTACATTTCTAGAATTTGTCAAACAAGCGGTACATTTTCCGGGTAAGGCCAGTGAGAAGCATTATGAAGGATATGCATGTCCTTATCACCCCGAAGGCTTCCTGGCTTCCTGATAGCCGAAAGTGTTAATTCGAAAAATCAATACCGTTTCACAAATCAGCAAAAACCCAAATCTGCAGAAATTCATAATCACCTCCTCCCATGCCCCTAAAGCACTCCATCGCATCGCAACGAAACGAAACTAAAGGAAGTCATTTGGCCAAGTGTTCTATTTAATTAGTGTTCCGTAACAGCATCCGTACATATCCCTCGAGTATCTGGCAAGGATTATATTCTTTAAAAAAAAAAACCCTATCTGACATAAATTAAAAACAGCAGAAAAAAATATCGAAACAAAGTGTAGCTAGTGACAACGCGCGATTATAGCTGGCAAAAAGCGTCGCGTCATTTTCACTTTAAACCAATGACTGTGACAAGGACGCAGCTGATGCTTCTTAGAATGATGATGATGATGATAATGGCGATGTCAGCATAATGCCACAGGATATGCCAGGCTAAAAATTTGTCACACAAAAAAATTTAATAAAAAAATGCATTTCAGTGGAAATCCTTTTTTCTATGCCCTGAAACAATTTTCGTGCGCTCTTGCTCTCGTTCGCTTAATTAATTGAGAGTGTGAATAATTAAAAAAAAGACGGTTCTATAGAGTTATTTTATTTCCCACCGTGTGTCACATCACAGTTTGATATCCTTGTAACCTTGTAATCCTTCACAGCTTCTCCATCATCGTTGTTTCGGTTTTGTAAGCGTCAGCGTCAAAGTCAGTCGGTCTGGCACTAGGCACTCATCTAGAAACCGTGTCGTCGGTCGTCGTCGTGTCGTTCGTCTCGTCGTCGATTTTGTCGCGCTAAAAAATCCACTGACATCCTTGATACTTTTTTTTTAACTTTCGCCATTCGTCGTCGTTCGTCATCGTGGTGGTCCTTTGGAATAATATTTATACTCTTGTGCAAGGCAACAAAAAAATGTCTCTCTATGCACGGGAATGAAAGAATTTTTTTAAATGAATAATGCAATACATATTCCTTCTAATTAAGTGAGCAAACATATAGCGCTGTTAGAAAGTACGGCAAGGGCCCTGACGGTTAATTAAAAAAAAAAAAAATCATACAACCTCCGTGCATACCTTTGAATAGTGAAGACATTATAATTGTGAATCTCCTCTTTATACAGCACATAATCTGATTTTGAATAATTTCCATGCGGTGCAAATAGTTACACAGTGGAAAAAAAATTCAAAAATACCAAAAAAAAGGATGTGCCCTTCCTCTGTCCGTAATGTTTTATTATTATGTGTAATTAGTTGGTGTTTTATGACCGAAAATCACGAAATAATCATTTTTAATTGCTAAATGGAATTGGATACATCCTCGTGGCTCGTGTAGAGTTGTGTTACACTTCGGCAAATATGTTCGCATGTCAGTGAGGAATAATCTGAAAAAAAATAAAACAACAAACAAACAGGACACCACATTAAACTAATTTAAAGAGCAAAATCATACGAATGGGAATAGAGCATTTAAACTTTAGTTTATTGACGGAAAATAGTAATTTTTTTAACTAAAAATAAATATCAAAAGTAGAGAGAACATACCACCGAGGGACGATAGGCATCACATGAGCTGTCATCATGATCGCAATTATAACATTATTCTTCTATATGACAAGTGAGTACTCATTTTTATCTGTTATTTGTGTTCATGTGTACGTTTCGTTTCTTTTTGGTATCTTGATTCTTGAACTACTTTGACGGTTTTATGGGAAAATATTCTGTTCGTTATTATTGACAATAATAATAATCTCTTGAAGGTCGGTGCGGTAGGTTGATGAGGTGGTCAGAAACAAGGTTGCCAAATCGACATGAAAGCTGTCATTAAAAATTATGTATCTGGCATGGACTTTGATTGATATGCAGTGGAAGATACACACATTGTTTTTCAAATGTTCACTTTATTTGAAATGGCATCATATTTAAATTCACATCGTATTTAGTATCAGAACACAGGACACTCCATCATCTTCTGGTAGGAACCAAAGAGAATTTTTTGATATGCTAAACAAATCTCAAGCATTATACTAGCTGGCCTCGGACAACTTTGTCACTCATGTCTACTCTTGTGCAGATTGTTTAGAACTTGTGAGGCTTTGAGGTATTGAAGTTCCACGATTTTTGAATGAATTTTCAAGAATACTCTACTGCAGGGGCGTTGTGGGTTGGATTTGAAAAGGAATAACAGGGAAGATCATAGTTAAGCTTGGCATTCTACATTCGTGTTGTTCAGCTTGAGAAAAGATTCCTGTTCTTTACAATAAGACTGCGAATAGAAAATGATGGTTTTTCCTATTACGAATAATTTTGATAGGGAAATCGTTTAAGCTTTGATTTGATGAATTGAAGGGTTCGTCGTATATCTATATCCTAGGTAAAGGGTTTTCCAATAAGAGGTGTTATTTTGATATTCAATGAAAAATTGCATTTTTGAGATAAATGATCGGATGTTTATTTCATTATAAAGAGGAAGGTATGCCGTTAATAATGGAACACAACATCAGCTAAACCACCATCAAAATCGCCACGACCATGCTTACAGGACCATATCCTTTTCATGAAATTTTCCATAAACAAATAGCAAAGTGGCTGCCCCTATGTCCTCGATAGCCTCACGAATTCCATCTTTGAGGTCTTGAATCGACACTGGGCTGTTGGCGAAGACATTATCTTTCACGTGGCCCCAAAGGAAGAAGTCGCAAGGTGTTAAATCACACACAATCACAATTTCTGTATTGCGGTCCGACAAGGTGCTTCACGACGACCCAAAAATGTTTAGTTTTACGAACCGCCTCTGCAAAATTTTCACCATTTTTATAGTGAATTTTAATAATTTCAGTGCGTCGTCGTTACATTTTTATTTATGGCGTAGTTTCTACTTGTCAAATGTCGAAAAACGACAGCTTCAAAAGTGACAGCTACCGAAATAGCTACCTCTTATTGGAAAACCCTTTACATCACGGCCACAAACGGTACAATATTTGTCAATTTGGTAAATTTTCAGAAAAAATATGTGTATTAAAACTGAGATTTTCCAATGAAAAATGTATCTATTTTTTCAAGTTAAGTCATTTGGAGCCGAAGTTCTTAATTAACCCATTTAATATATGAGTTATATCATAACGTGCCCTTATTATCAAAATTAACTATTCTACCCATTTTTCCGAAATTTAATTTAAATTTAAGGACAAATTCTACATGAAATAAGAGCTACAATCCTGTAATGTTGGTTTTTCCTTATGTCTCTCATAAAATTTGGTCGACAAAGTTCGCCGGGTACCTGGTATATAAAATCCTCGTTTCAAACCCTCCTTGTGGTTGCCAGGCGGTAATAATAACTTCAGATATCGTTTGTGCGTTACCAGTTAAGGCAAGTTTGCACAGTCGGGTGTTACGCTACTCTTTAATAGTTGAACATTCGGAAATGCAATCTGACCATAGTTTCGGGGTTCCTAATTTCAGTCGTGGTGTGAGCTTTAGAACCGTGCCCAAGAATGAAAGGCTAGGGGACAAACTAGTCGTTAACGATCTCTGCGGAGGCCTTGGCAGAGTCCGTAATACTTCTTGCCTTACCCCACTATTCGGCTATGCCGGGGCTGACATTTCTTTCCGAGATCACTCGTGCGACCAAAATGAATAATGAAATGGAAATTGAAACTGAAAATTACATCACTGAGATCAAATTTCCTTGGCATGTCGTCGGAAGACGTGCTTCTTGCCTCAAGCCAAGAGACAGTGATACGAGCTGAGGATGCAGCTGAAATCGGAAACAGTAAATCGAAACCATCCGGAGTGCCTGCTGTCGACAGCGGTGTCAGTGGTATCTACCACAACGATAACACAGGAAGGCGAGAAAAACAAATAATTGGACGTTTATGACGGCAGCAGCGATTTCAAACCAAAACGTAAACGCTGATCCAATAATTCGGTGAGAAAAAATCAGTACAAAAGTCCACTGTTCTTGGCAAGATTACTAAAAACGACCTGAAAAGCACTACAACTGATCGAGATCTGGTGCATAAGCTAAAATGAACTAACATTGTGAAGGAGAGAAATTTCTGGATACCGCAACCGCGCGGAAGAGCAAGTTGCGAAGCGCAACAGATCTCAAGTACGGCTCACTCTTCTAGCTTAAGAGGGGACTCCCAGAGAAAAAAAGTGAAGACGCTTAGACAGGAAGACCGTTGCAGCCAACTTGCCGGCTATTGAATCCAAACTGCAGAATCTGGTGTCTCCATCCTTCAACTTCGCTGAGATCGTGTAAGGTTTTCGGGTCATCAAATGTAGCGATAGGTTTTTGAAGGATTTCCTTGGGTGGGCATAAAACTCATGCTCATCCAGGCCAAAGACATCCCTATGAAGCCTAAATCTCTCTTTTGGTTGTCTAAGTTTGAAACCAAGTTGAATGGGAGAGAGTCTTCTGAAAGTCCTCAGAAGTCAAAACCCCGAGATCGACATGGAGGACTGGTCGGTCATCAAGATTAATGGCGAAGACAAGTCACAAACTGCGGTTTTGTTCCAAATAACCGAAAACGGTAAGAAATTCCTGCAGAAAAAGAACTGCCTTAACTTTGGCAACAGGGAAGTTTAAGTTAAGTTGCCGACCAACACTGAGAAAGCTGTGGCAAGACAAGAAAATTGGGTCCAATTTTTATGAACCAGGGTTAACAAACAGATTCGGACACCCTGAATTTAATGACATTAAAATCTCAATTTGTCCAATTCAATTTGTGACCACACATTATGTACGTTTTTGAATTAAGTATAAACTTACGTTTTTCAAGCTTAGCAACTAAATTTCGAGCTTTACATTGCTCGTCGTTGTCGAAATCTAGCCGAAATTAGTTTTTAAATTAAAGAAGAGATTTGAATTTTTAAACACATTATTGACAAAGAAAAGTTTTGTTGCTCAAAGAATAAAGTTAAGTCAAATATTCACCAAGTACAAAACGAAAAATTCTGAACATCCTTTTAGTCACTCTTTAAGTTAATAATACCCTTAAACAATAAGAGTGGATACAAATTAATTCAATAAATACAGTCAACTCCGCTTAACTGAACTCCGTTTAACTGAAAACTTCGGTTATCTGAAACAATAAATTTATAACTGAGCCATTTTGAACATTTCCCACCAAAACTGCTTCGCTTAGCTGAACTCCGTTTAATTGCAAACTCCGTATAACTGAAACAAAATCGTTTGCCTTAAATTAACATTTCTCACATATTCAACTCCGCATAAGTGAAACAGTTGAATGAAGCCACAATCATTGACTGTTGTTAAAAAAAAACGCAACACATATCTTGTCATTCTCTCTTAGTGTGATGTATGTCGTATGTGGTACCTACACTAGCGTCATCTACGTAAGTTACTTTCAAATCAGCACCATGGATAACGGTTAGCAATGAAAGAACAGACTGACTGTGCGAGTATTATAATTAATAGTGTTTTTGTTTTGTGGTCGTCCGGAACTGTTCCGAACGATTCTGAATTCGTTCACTTGGCACAAGATGACAGTTCTTGTTCTAAAATAACAGAAAAACGATTCCGAATTTGAATTTGGAATCGAAAACAGAATCATGCACACTCGCACATATGAGGTTTCACAAATACATAACCATTCAACCCTTAGAAGCAAAAAAATGTGTCTGCATGTTCGTTTGGTATCCGCAACCGGACAGTTCTGTGTACCAATTCTGGATTATCAAAAAAAAAAAAACGCTATAAGATTATAACAAAGATGTGATGTAATGTGTCAGTCGTTTGTTTGTTGAAGATTGCTCTGATGAAATAGAGATCGTAGAGCCCAAGAAGCCCACTTAAGGGAGCGCATGGTTCTCTTCACATTTTAAAACAATTCTTTGCTGAAAACTCCAAAGTTTCCGATAAAATAGGTGAATCTTGAAGATGTCTTTTTATAATTTTCAAAACAGCAAACACACAACAATTGATTTATTTTTTTCTTAAATAATTTTTAATTTTTTAACTTAACATGAGCTTTGAATAAGATAAGACTCGATTTTAAACCATTTTCTTCACTACAAGTTGAACTCAACTTGAGAATTTTTATTCTGAACTTCTGATTTTGGTTTTTCTCAATCAGAGTCGGTTTGTGCTTTCGGTTGAGGTTGTTTATCGATCCATTCTCGAAGAGAAGCAAAGTCTTGGGGTATGCTTGGCCTGCTTCGACATCGTTTAATTCTTTTCTGGCCTTTTAAGCTTATTCGGGACAAATTGGTCGAATGCTGGTAATTTTAAGTTGAGAATGAATTTGCAGAAAATGGAATTCAGACCGAACCGTTTGAATTGAAAAAAAGTGTTCGGACTGATAAGTTCTTGCACGTACCCAAGGCCGTTTCCAAATAACAATTTCCACCGGTATGTAAAAATTGATTTGACATAAATTCAAACCTAAAAGTTGAAACAAACTCAAACATATTCCAGGAAAATTTTGAAAAATGAGAGTATCAAACTTTTGAATTTCAACTCTGGATTGGAGATTTAAAGAATAGTAAAGAAAACGATTTTCAACTTGTCCCTTTACTCTCAAATTTTTCTCAACTCTAGAATTGGTCAACTTGAGAGTTTCGTACAAGATGAGCAATAGTGAAGAGAATGGCTCTAAGTTAGGTACCTATACTTACTTTATCTTTCGTTGTTTTTTATTTATTTTTGTTTTAAAAAAATGGAAGTATTTCCAGTTTGACAAAACTCCGCTTATTTGAAACAAGTTTCAGTTATCCGAAGTTCGGTTAACTGAAAACTCCGCTTAACTGAAACAAATTGTCTGCAAAAATGGTGTTTCAGTTAAGCGGAGTCGACTGTAGTTAAACATTCACTGGTCAGAAAATAAAAAATAGTTTCTATGTCAGTTGCTTCTGGATATTTTACAAGTGGTACCTTCTTCGGTATTTTGTGTCCATATAGAAAAATAGCACACATTAATTAAAATTTTAACAATAAATTATTTCGGGGAAAGCTTACAATATAATTTTCAAAACAAGCACACTAAAAATTTTGAATGTGTACTCATGCAAAATGTTTAATAGTTTAATAATAAAAATAACAGAATGATTACATTACAAATTCCCCTAAAAAAATTTAGTGCCGTAAAGTGAGCTTTTGATTATCCTTTTTGTGCAGTAAAAATAATCCATTCAAATAATTTGATTTGCAATAAAAGCCCTGATTTTGTTTGTATTGTATTTTTTTTGTTTAATATCAAACATACCCTCATGAATTTAAATTAAATTTTTGCAACTTTTGAATATAATATTATGTTTATCAATAATTACTACATAAACGTTCTCAAAATTTCCCGGAAATGGAAATTTAATTTTATTCCTTACTTTTGCTTTTTTGCAGAGCTTAGTTGATATCATTAAATATTTATTGTGTGCAGTAAATTCATTTATTTATTTCGAAATACAATTTCTAAACAACCATTACTTGTTGATTGAATATCCAACAGCAAATATGAATTCATAGTGTAAATTGAATCCATAAAATAAACAATGTTATCCATTTCAATTATTTCTGTGATGGCAACCCTCTTTTGAGTAAAGAATTTCTTTATGGAAATTTAATTATAAGAAAATAGGATTCCAGGAGAAATTGTGTGTTAGATAATTCAAATTAAGTTATACGATATGGATAGAAGATAACTGTTTTATGTACATACATAACATTTTTGTGATATTTTCTTTACTATAAATTCAAGCTTTTGTAATTAGTTTTTATGCGGCTGAGTAGATTATAAGGCAATTACATCATGGTATTAATGTACGTTTCTATGAATTATTATTTCATAAGAAAGTCAATAGCGATTTTTTTGTTGGTTGTGTGTAGATTATGATAATTTTAATAGTTGGCATTCGTGACCATGGCATTGAGTCATTTAAGGTTATAAACTGATCAATTTGGCTTTTAAGAAAGGATGAAACACGTGTTGCCCAAAACAATGAAATTGTACTAAACAACTTGCCAACTGCCAGTTCTGAAAATTAAAAACAAAAACCAAAGAAATTTTCCTTAAGCGGAAAACAAATTCACAGCAAGTGATTTTCACAACATACAATCATTTCCAATCTATACTTTCACCAAGAAACGACCAAACCAAATATAAAATCAAACTTCAGGCTGATTTAGTGGCAGTAATAATTCATAATTTTGAATTTCGGAGTGAAGCAAAAAACCTTCATTAGTCATTTCGAGGCAATGAATATGCGGTGGCAAATTTGCCGACAACTAACAAACGAACCTTCAACAAAATCTGTTGCGTCCATATTTCAAATTAGGAATTTCAATTAGTCTAATATCACCGCCAACACCACCACCACCACAACAAGTAAAAAAAGTTATTTATTTGGGTTACAAGAGAGCGTAACTAACGATTTTCGGTCCCCCAAATTTTTCTCAGACTCCTTAAGTGGTTATGAATACGTAAATAATATTTAAGGCTCTGTCGTGAGGCATAGTGCTTGCCGGAACGTGAAAAGGGTCCCGATTTAATAGAGTTATGGGCTTCCTTTCTTTTCTCACTTTTGAAATTGAAAATGATTTTATTAATAAATTCATGTAATATTGATTTGAAGAAACTTTGAACAGTTTTTTTCCTCTGATTGAGGAAGGAAGCTTTCTTATAAGATTTGTGATCACTACTACACTAATTCTATAAATGTATTTATCCAAATCGTTGCTCATTTCCTAAAATAAAACTTCCCAAATGTTAAACCTACCTCCCGAAGAAATAGAAAAGTAAAAGGAAAATAAATCGAAGAAGGATATTACTTCAAATAGAATTAATACCTTCATATTTAACAAAAGGAATAACTTATTTCCGAAACAAAATCACAAAGCTCCAAGAGGATATCAAAGTAAAATGCGAGTGTTGTAGGCATGCTTGTGTTTCAAGCCCGATAGAAGTATATTATTTTTTTTTTTTTGTTTAAGAATCGACAAAGAAGAGGGCATGAATCAAAATATTTGTATGCTTGATAAATATATACCGACAGCTGATGTTTTAGACATGAATGATTATTATTTTGAATACATGATTTGTTTGATGGAGGGAACATGATTCGGGATGTGAAATAGTATGAAAAGGATTCGATTTATGTATACCTACCCAAACCCACCTTCAATCTTGAAATAAGATCAAAAGGATTTCTTTATTCGATTTTGAAATGCTTTTGATTTCGTGATGTATTCAAATCCAAAAATGAAAAAGGAAAAAAATTGAAATTCAAAACATAAACTCTCGCTGTTGTTGTGGGTTATGTGTATAATAGGAAATGTTTTATTCAGGGAATTTTGTACTTTTTTTGTTTCAAAAATGAAAAGAAATGGCATTTAAAAGCATTTTCTCAATAATGATTGAGGAAGTCAAAATGTTTTTTCAGCTATCGATACAAAAAAGAAGTAAATCAAATTCAAGATTGAATTGAATTCACTAACTTGCTGAACGAAGCATTTCTGCTTAAAAGTTTACACCGATAAACTGTATGTGCCTTTGAGAAACAAAATGTTTGAACAATTTGGAGTAAGAATTTTTCAAAAAATGTTTTCATGAAAAAAATTGCTTCTTCTTTCAATTTTTCGGACCATAACCAAATAGTATTTATTAAAAAAAAAAAAGCAGTTTCGATTTTTTTCTCAACTTTGTTCAAAACCTCTCCTTGTCATTCCTGAAAAGAGAGGCTTCTGAACATCTGAACTACATCAATATCAAGAGATACCTTGTATAGATCCCGGTTTAATCTTTTTCTTCAGTCGCACAAAATATCTTCCGATATGCTCCGAATTGTTCCCAAAGGCTAATTGATTGATTATTGTATAAGAACCAACAAACATCCTTCTCAATGATCAATTATGTTTTGTCAGAATATCAGATCACGACTTAATTTTTTGTATCTACTTATGATATTGATTTTTCTCATTCCCAAGTTCCTTCCACATTTACTTTTAGGAATTTCAAACCCCTTAATGTAGAAGTTCTTTATATTGATACATACCAACAGCGTCGCTTGGAGTGATTGTTACAGTTTAGTGCATGTATTTTATATATCAAACTTAATTTCATTACAACCATACGAAAAGATTGTTTTCAACGCATGTTCCTTTAAAAACGAAAAATGTCCTTGTTACAATTTTGAAGTAAAGAATGCGATCAAAAGCCCCAAAAAATTTACAACCTCAAATGGAGGCGTTTATCAAATCCTACAACTTGGCGACAATACTGTTACTTTCTCAATCAAGCAACTCTCACAACTCGATGCGCCAAATGAAACTTTTTCGCCTCGATACTCTTCTTCTAATCAGCTTTGGAAAATTCTTCGTGACATTGGTATTGGTATAAAGCCAATTTCTAATGACCTGAACAATCAGTTTACTCAGACAAATCAATTACCTACTAGATTTGAGCCCAAGGCTGGCTTACTTTATGATGGAAATGATGATTTTTGTTTTAAGACGGTAACTGAAGACGAAATTATTCGCACTTTTAAATCCTTGAGGTTTGAAGCTATAGGAGAAGACGGTATTCCACTAAGATTTTTGAAACTTGTCCTACCCTGCTTGATTACCGCTCTCACTCATGTTTACAACCACTATAGTGTCACTTCTACGTTTTCTATTGCTTGGAAAACAGCAGCTGTTCCGAATAGAAGTCCACACCTTCCAAACCTGCCGACTACCGGCCAATATAAGCATTTTACCTTGCATTTCCAAAGTTCTTGAAAAAATCCTTACAAGACAAATGATTGACCATCTTACATCCAAAAGATTGTTGTCTCCGTATCAATCTGGATTTAGAGCTAACCATTCCTGTTCTACAGCAATCTTAGAGGCTTTTGACAAAATCGATCATGAAGTCCTTTGTAAGAAATAAGAGTACTACTTTGGATTTTCGAATTCAGCTTTTCGTCTCGTCAGTAGTTTTTTGTGTAGCGTGTAGGTGTTGGAAACAATTTTTCAACTTGCCTCAAGGCTTTATTCTGGGTCCAATTCTGTTTAGTTCATATTTAAACGATTTGCATTATATTTGTGAGCACGTTTCTTTTCATTTGTGTGCGAATGATATAGAAATGTATCTCTCGCGTAGAATTGGATTAATAGACGATCTTGTCTTTCGCGTTAATGAAGATCTTGAGAGAATCTACAACTGGGCTAACAAATAAAGGTTTAGTGCCCAATCCCAATAAAATTCTAAGAAGACAAGCAACTATGGAGATCTACCTTTGATTATTTTGAATAGTGTCCATGTTAGTCTTTTAAACTCCGTAATCAGTCTTGGATTCAAAATCTCTAGAGATCTCTCTTGCAGAGACCATGTAAATTCTGTCATTATACGTATTTATGGAACTCCGTCTCATGAGAACTCTACTCGTACCAATCAATTCCTTCTCTGAAGTCGTTAATCTGAACACAAAGTATGTATGGCATTTAGTGATATGACTCGCCAAGATGAAAAGAGCTGGTACTGATCTATTTGGTATACTGACTGGTGTGATTCCTTGGTTAACAGAGTACCTTTCAAATAATTCAGAACGACATATCCGACTTCGTTTGGAATTCGTTGCGCAGCAACGTCAGATTAGGTCTTCATTGGCAGGTGCTGAAGCTTAGCTTAATCGAATTTTGAAACTTTTTTTTTAAAAAAGAGAAGGCCTGCAGTCTTCCTGCTTATAATATATACCTTATACAAGAGTGGCGCCCAAGGCTGTTCTTCACTAAAATTTCAAACCGTTCTTGATTAGTTAATCAGCCTGCTCGTTTCCAGAAGAGTAAGTCAGAAACATATGACTTCTTTCACAAAGTCAAATGTTACACTTCAATCAATTTTCGAGAGATCCTCAAATCCGCTGCAATCGTTAAGCTCTGAAAAAAACTGCAAGCGGTAAAAGGTAAAAAGGTTGAGGTATGCGCACCACATCACAAAAATGTTCTCCCATCTTACATTTTAAAAATTTCTAAGACCACAAAAATGTTAAAAATAAGAAATAACACGTAATAAAAATCATTTGAAATTTTCAATTCGCTAAAAGAAAACCATTCATCATTTTCGACGAACACAAAACTTTGACAACCGCCATACCAAAATGACTACAGCAAAAACACTGTGTCACGATAATTCTTTAAAAAAAAGAAAAACATACACAAAAATGTTAAATCAACTCCTACGTCATGCGGACGTTCACAGCAAAAGCCAGACGGATGCTTGTGTTGCTCGAGACTCCACAAAAAGGAGAACAAAACACACAAGGTTGAATAAAGAGGAAGAATTAATGTGTCATTATTGTTGACACTTCCATCTTAAATCTTCCAAGAACACTTGCTTGTAGATATTTTCATAAATATGACACGGTTCATATAGCAGGAGCACTCTCACATTGCCAAGAAAAAAACAATATTGCTTTTCTTCCAAAAGTCGGAAGTTATGTCTCTTCCCAAAAGTTTAATTTTGAATATTTCATTTTAGATTAAAAACCAAAAAAATAAACCATGAAGGGATTTTCCATAAGTTGTGGGTGTATTTTCCAAAAACTTCCGACCAAAACCATGAGAAAAAAAACTTTTATTCTCTAAATGAAAAACATTGTTCATGATTTATGTTAAATTAAGAAAAACTCAAGAAAGCAGAAGCAAAAAGCCAAAAAGTAAACACCGGAAAATCAACAATTGATGCTCAAGGGTGTGGCAAATCTAGATCTTCAGATTATGGTGTTATAAGAAGTCGATTTACACGAAATTGTTTCATAAATGCGGCGAGAAAAAAGAGCAAAAAAAAAGAACAGCAACAATGAGACGACGAAGCAAAAATCAGTTACATGATAATATTTTTTATTTCCTATTTATTTCCCACCCAAATCCGGCAGTGATGTCAATCTTGGTATATATTCCGTTGGGGCTCTTTTTAGCACTTTTTGTTAGCACCCGAAAATATGTCCTCGAGCGCAATGTCAGCAATTTTTTTCTGCTCTTGGAATTATGGGGATAAATCTCTGCCTTCTGCTTATTTATTATTAAAGAAGTTTATTAAAATTCGTATTTTTTCTCAGGTTTGAGTTTTTTTGTTATATTTTTTGGAAAAAAAGGTAAATTCGCACCGATTAATTTTATTCAAGCCCTTGGGGACTTCAATGGAAGCTTTTAAGAGTGTTGGATTAAGTTTTTGAAGTACACAGCTTAAGGGTACTTTAATTGCAAACAAATTAATATTGACGATTTGGTCTCTTGTTATTGCAAATGAATGGTTTTTGTTTAAGGCTCTTTAAATCCGTCCGTTTCCATTTCAGGAGATTCCTAATGCTTCATATAGGCGGTTGGTTGTACTTTTTAAACAAAATAGAAACGAGAAAATCGAAGACTTTGAGTTTTGGCAGAAATGTTCCCTAGACTGTTCTACTTACTTAAACTTAACCGCCTCCCAATCCATAAAAGATTTCAGCTTGAGATACTGCAGTCTTCCATCGGGAACGGTCCTTTTTTTTTTTTTTTTAATTCCCACGCCTCTTTCCCCCCAGATACCGCACGCGCTGGGGTCCATTGTCACCGAGTACGGCGGCAATTACGGTTGCTAGCCGTATCGGCACTTTTAGTATAAATAAAGTTATGGCGATACGAATATTAGGATGAAAAGAGTTAGGGACTGCTTAATGCAAGCAGGGTCAAAAAGGAAAAACAAAAACAAAAAAAAAATATAAAATTCAAAATTAAAATTTTACAAAAAGTAAGAAAAGAAAAAAGTACAAAATTTTAGAAAACAAAAATTTTAAAGTCGAAAATTTGAGAAAAAAAAATTATAATAACAATAAAAAAGTAAATAAGTGTGTGGAAGACACTTTTCAAGTTCGCAAAAAACATTACATATACTGATACAAATAAATGAAACTAATACAAAATTACCCGAGTAGCACAGACGGGTTTTCATTTGGTATTTATAACTCCAATAAAACAATCAAATTGTTGTCCATTTGTTTTGCAATTTAGAACAATTGTGTAACCCAAATAGCCGCGTTTCCCCTCTCGATTTGCAACAAGTAGGTTATAAATAAGTTTTAAAGAGGTTACATTTTGTTATTTCTCAGTTTCATAAATGTTGTTTCAACTAAATAATGTTACATGTAACTTAATACAACATTTGTGCAACTTTAATTGAACTGGAATATTAGTTCTACTAATGTTGCAAAAATGTTTATGCAAGAATACTTTGTTACATGTTATAACATAGCTAAAACAAGAACGAAGAGTTCAAAATAAATTTTAATAACGTGAATATAACTTGAACTATTTCGTTTGTTATAATATAATGAGAAAGAATGTTTCAGAAAACATTGTAAAAGTTTCTATTAAGTTATTAATCAATTTCATTTAAAATGTATACTGCCTTTAATTATGTTATAAGAAGATAAACTTCAAAGCCTTGAATAAGATCAATACGTCATATATAGTTATTGAAAATGCGAGTTTAAGACATTTATGAACGAAAAATCTTAATGCAACGCTGTTTTTGTTCTACTTCTTGAAAACTTACGCGCCACCCAAAAAATTTAAATTGGGCGAAAAATTTAAAAATAAAAAATATTCATGTTTGTATTGAGGCTTTGAAGTTGCAAAAAAATTAATTAATTACGTTAGGAAACGGATCTTTTATCCATTTTCATTGACTTTGACAATGGAAGAAGTATAACCAATTGTAAAAATTAGTTTGAAAATAAAGCATATCAGATCAAATTCTAATAATGGGTCATTCGATTGTGAACAAAATGGCACTTGTTGCAGGAAACATCAATAAAACATTGTCTTTTAATATTATAACTTATATGTTATTATAACAAAGATTCAACAAAGTAGAAACTTCAGGGAATTAGATCCTCATTGTAACTAGTTTACGTTGTTTATAAAACATAGATGAATTGATTTTTCGTATCATCATTTCTAATTCGTTTCTGTAACTTAAATCTCGATGTTATAAAAACCTTATTTTTTCTGGCGGGAAATAAATCAAACAAAAAATAGGATTAAACTTTGATCTATGTTCATCAGAGTTGCCGCAGTTAACTTTTTGTTTAAATTTTAAAACAAAAATGTTATAAAAGAAATCACCCATTTTATATCAAATCCTAGATATATAAATACAAATGTCTTCTATTAAGGGAGATTAAAAAAAACTCAAATAGATCATATTGTTTGCCTTTGTTTGTTTGTCAAAACATATAACATAAAATGTTCGGTTGGTGTTTGAACAAAAATTATATAGTTCTTAAATGGTAATCGGCAATATTTTTAGCTGATTCATAAGTTGTTGTAGTTACTAAAGGTAGCTGAAGTTTATCTCATTCATAGAAGTTTGAACTCCCTTCCAATTTCCCTCACTCCGTTTAAGTGAACTTAAACAAATGTCAAAAATAGACGAAAGGTTCCTTAAGTAAGCAAAAATAGGAGGCTTGCTTGAGCAAAATTTTATTAGAGTTCAATCTTTAAATAAACGTCTAGTTTTAATACACATTTTTAATTCAATTCAAGAAAAACTTTACTTTTGGTTCAATTTTGACACTTTTGCCTATAGTCAAATTTTTCAATTGAATTCAAATTCAATGAATGCGATCAATGAAAGCAATTAAAATGATTACGATCGCTTACAAAAACACAATTAAAAACGCTAATGAAATCCACGAATTGTTTTATGACTTGTAAAGTTTTTCAATCTAGCGGCAACTCTGACATGTAAAGTCAGTCTTTTCATTCCAAAAAATAATTTTTTTTTGTAAAATTTTCATGGTCAATTTAACGAACTTAATAATAACATACCATTAACCTTATTATAACATAACAACTCTGAAACCCTTAACGTCAAAGCAATGCATAGCGCCAACGTTATTGTAACATTGTGCCAATTTGAATACAACTTTACAGTTATTTCAGTTTCAAAAGTTTTATAAACTCAACTATAACATCTCTTGAATCTTAAGAAATGTTGTAGTTTTGTTTCAAAAACAAGCCGAATGTTTTTTTTTCAGTACTAGTACTTTGGTTACATATTTGTTTTAATATTGTAGCAATCTTTGTTTCACGTTAACAAATTAGAAACCAAAATATAACAAAGTTTCCAAAAACAAAAACTACAGTTATATTTTAGTTATATATCAGTTATATATCAACTTAGTTTCAACTATGTTTATTCAAACATTTTGTTTGTTATATTCGTGTTTTTTCAAATAGAAAACAACAACATTACATACGTTATGTAATGTTGTTGTTATAAATGCGTTATGTAATGTTGTTCTTTTCTATTTGAAAAAACACGAATATAACAAACAAAATGTTTGAATAAACATAGTTGAAACTAAGTTGAAATATAACTGATATATAACTAAAATATAACTGTAGTTTTTGTTTTTGGAAACTTTGTTATATTTTGGTTTCTAATTTGTTAACGTGAAACAAAGATTGCTACAAAATTAAAACAAATATGTAACCAAAGTACTAGTACCTACTGAAAAAAAACATTCGGCTTGTTTTTGAAACAAAACTACAACATTTCTTAAGATTCAAGAGATGTTATAGTTGAGTTTATAAAACTTTTGAAACATGAAATAACTGAAGAGTTATATTCGAATTGGCACAATGTTACAATAACGTTGGCGCTACGCATTGCTTTGAAGTTAAGGGTTACAGAGTTGTTATGTTATAATAAGGTTAATGGTATGTTATTATTAAGTTGCAACAAAGTTATGTGTCTCAAATTGAATTTAATAAAAAAAAAAAAAAAAATAGAGGGGATTTATCCATACTCCGTTTAAATAAATTCACCATTCAAAGTATGGCATTTTTTATTGCATTTATACCTACATAATTATTTTGGCCATGAATTAAAGAAACATTGTTATATATTGATTACTAAAATTCTGCTCAAATAAAGGTTCTAGGAGTAAAAACGTTACAAAAATGTTTTTGTAACTTCCTTCCTTCTTCAAACTTGTAAATTATATTGACGTTACACTAATGTTCTTACAGATTGTTGCAAGTAAGTTATTTTAACGTTTAAGTTAAACGATAACGAAACAGAAATTTTAAAGATGTTATAACAACTTTTTTTCAACTTTGAAATTTTTGACTTTTATATAACCTTATTATAATAAGACCAATTATTAGAAAACAAGTTGGAACAGTTATGTAACCGATTTGTAACATTTCAATTAACAAAGTTACAACTTTTTTTCGATAAACAATTGAAAAACTGAAATATAACACAAAATGTTGCACATTACTTCAACAAAACACAAATATAACAAAATACTTGTTATAAATCGAAGTCTGTGCTACTCGGGTAGACAAACAAAAAACATTTATTGGCGTACCACACTGGTTTTAAGTATAGTCTTAAGTTTATTTTTATTAAAGTGCAGGTCAATGAGATCTGAATTACAATTCAAAAGCCTACTCATCCGTGTCAAGGGTTCGTGCATTCCATAATTGGTCCTATGTCTTGGGACATTGAGAAGATCAATGCTACGAAGGTGATAGCCTCCTCCCCGATAGTTACGATAGTTAAAAAGTATAGCACTAAGAAGGTCTGGTGCATCTGTAACGCCAGTAATAAGTTGATGAAGGAAAACAATATCATTGTTAGTCCTTCTTTGAGACAACGTTTGCATTTCGAGGAGCGATACTCGATCCTCATAAGATGGAATATTAAGAGGATCATGCCATTGAATACCTTTTAATGCGAAACGAGTAAAATTACGCTGCACCGATTCTAACCTGTCAATATGAACCTCATAAAATGGAGTCCAAATCTGCGAAGCATATTCAAGGTGAGGACGAACTAGGCAATTATAAAGAGAAAGGGTCACATTAGGATCAAGAAATTCTTTGGACCAACGCTTAATGAACCCAAGCATAGAATAAGCTTTATTAACAATATTGTTAATGTGCTCAGTAAAATCAAGATTTGGTGTAAAAAGAACTCCAAGGTCCCTTACTTTAAAAACACGAGATAGAATTTGCTGAGATATAAAATACTCATAAGTCGGAGTTGCTCGTTTCTTAGAGAATGTCATTGTTTGGCATTTAGACGGGTTAAGATTTAAACTGTTCTTATTACACCATACAGAAAAATTATTTATATCATTTTGTAGAAGAATGCGATCATTGATAGTTGTAATTTTCTTGAAGATCTTCATGTCATCTGCAAAATTAAGAATTTCACTACTTCTTACACAAAAAGGAGCATCATTAATAGATAAAATAAAAAGAAGAGGTCCTAAATGACTACCCTGAGGAACACCCGATTTTGCAACAAAAGTCCTCGAAAGCATTTCTCTAAACTTAACTTGATAAGTTCTATTATCAAGGTAAGAAGAAATCCATGAAACAAGCCCAGGAGGAAAGCCTAATGAATTTAATTTTAACTTGATAATTGAATGAGATAGTTGATCGAAAGCTTTTGAGAAATCAGTGTATACACAGTCAATTTCCTGTCCATTTTCAAAGCTGTTCAAACATTTATGCGTAAACGAAAGAAGGTTTGTGACAGTTGATCTTCCTTGCATAAAGCCATGTTGCTCACTGCATATGATGTTTTTGCAGTAAAAGGATAAACTGTCACATAAAATTTGTTCAAACAGCTTAGGAATACAAGAGAGCTTAGAAATTGGTCTATAGTTGACAATATGCGACTTATCTCCTTTTTTAAACACAGGCGTGATGTAAGCAATCTTCCAAAGGCATGGAAATTTACCGAGTTGCAATGATATTTCGAATATTTTACTAAGGGGCTTGGCTAAAACTGTTTTGCATTTTTTCAATAAAATAAGTGGAATACCGTCAGGACCAGAAGAATAATCTTCTTTGAGAAGGGACAAAAAATTTAGGACTTGGTCAACCTCAATCGGAACATTATTAAATGTGACTTGTTTGCTTTTTTTCAAATAATTGAAAAAATCAACATCCACATCTATGGGAGAATCTATGAAGGATTGACTGAAATTATTGGCAAATGCATCACAGATCTCAGTAGTAGAGCTCAAAATTAAATTGTTGTAAGTAAAATTTACTGGGTAAACATCGCATTTTCTTTTGGAGTTTACAAAATTCCAGAAACGTCTAGCGTCTTGCTTCAAGGAATCACCCATAGTAATGATGTAATTATTATAAAGAATGTACGAAAGTCTTTTGAACTCTTCGAAAAGAGATATATAATATAAACGACGTGGTTCGCTAATGTCCCAGATCTGATATAGTTCTTCCACGCCCTATTTCTTTTATTACGGAGGTTTTTTAATTCTTTTGTGTACCAAGGATGACAAGAGGTGTTAGTTTGGATGATTCTTTTCCTTGGCACAGTTTCATTTATGCATCTCATCAGTACAGAATAAAAGCTAGAGATAATTTCGTCGATGTTATTGGAAAGTGGTAAGTTATCAATACCATAAGATATTAAATTATCCGAAAGCTGTTGAAAATTAGCTCTGTGAAAGTCATATTTATACGAGCAGTCATGAGAGTTACTATTTTCTAGTAAGTGACCACTCAAGTCAAGAAAAATATCTAAAGGGGGATGATAATCGTCAATATTAGATATTGCATAGGCGGACTTAACCACAACTGTAGAGGCCGCATTAGATGAGAATACCAGATCAAGTGTCCGATTAATTGAATTTTGAATAGAGCTTACTTGTTGCAGGTCAGCGGAGATTATGTTATCTAACATTTGGAGCTCTAATTGGGAAGAGCTAGAGGAAGCTTCAAAGTGCGAATCATCAACAGAAGGTTCCCAATTAATGTTGGGAAGATTAAAATCACCTAGCAAGATTATCTCACTATAAACTCCTGCCAAGCTAATGACATAGTCAAGAATCGAGGAAAGTTCAATAAAGACGGAAATAGGACTTTTCGGTGGAATATACACATTCAAAATAAAGACATCTTTCATTTGCAAATTTAATTTGATGCATATTAATTCTAAGTTATCAACGCCAGGAATAATAATTCCTTGTGCGCACTCTCCAGTCACCTAAACCAAGTGCTCTGGCATTTGCAGTCACTTGGTCCTTGTACCTTGGTTTCGGTCTTCCTTGTCGTCTCAAACGGACTTCATTCACATCTTGTTACAGCTCGTACAGTTTACGGTTGAACCTTCTTTTTCAGTCGCCATGGTCGCACACGAGACCGAAAATCCTTCGAAGAATTTTTCTTTTGAAAGGGCCAAGTATCAATTCCCCTCTTTACTTATCGATCGATATGGAGCTTATCGACCAGTCAGTTTGCATGCATTCTTCCTTCCACACTTTGTTGATGTTCCGCAGGTATGCCATCCGACTCGGCGGACTTGTTATTTTTTAGCTTTTGGATGGCTCTTTCTACCTCCTCTGTGGTGGTGGCTGGGACTGGGTCTTCATTGGCTGGTCCTGCTTCTCTTTTTTTTGTCATTTGATAATTGAGCTTTAGCCACTACCAGAAAGTGGTCAGAGTCGACATTTGCTCCACGGAAAGTGCGCTCGTTCAAGATGTTGGATGCGTGCCTTGCGCCATCTAGCAATCGATCTCAAAAATCCAATATTTTACGTATTAGCTTTAAAAAAATGCTGCACAAAGATCTCGGATTATTTGATTGTAGAGTCCATCTCTTTTGGTCCTAACTACAGTTTGAATATCTCCTTACGAAATTCTTAAATTTTGGTCGAATCAATCAATCAATTAGAACTCCGTGAACTACAGTCATAAACCATCAACAAGTTCTTGGAAAAATGTAATTACAGAATCCGCTACTGCGAGTCCAGCCGAAGTAGACACTTGACACTTTTTTTTACAGCCAATTTTTTAGTCCTAAAATAAAAGAATTTTAAAAAAAATTTCTGTATTTTAATAATCTATTCCATTAAAGCTTACAAATTTCAAAGTAGAAACAGTTGTCTCCTTTTCACTTAAAATTATATGGCGTATGCGTGTTTTCCAGCCTATATCTACCTCAAAATGACATAAATACTTTATTTATGAACTCATTCCCACAGGTCCTTAAGCCAAGGATGTCAAAACTTAATATAGAATGATGATCCTTTTCGTTGTCTGTGCGAGTGCGAATAACCCAAGGCCATGACCTGACCATGTCCCCCTTGGGTGTGATTCAAATGTTGATTTAGTGACACTGAACTAAACCAATGACACCTGATCCCTTTTTTACGACCATACGAATTTTAAAAGCTAACCAAAAAGTAACATCATCTTGCTCTTACCCTGTTCACTGCCAAAACTTGATTACGACATAAACGAAATCATCAACCAGCAACCACACCCTTCTCTTGCCTAAGCACCTGAAAAAGCATTTAAAACAAAAAAGATTGAGCAATTTAAAACCAACGATCCACTTAAAGCCAGAAACTGTAGCCGGCAACCAAGTCCAGCAAAAAGCACCAAAAACACGAACTTTAATACGAGAGTCCTTTATTTTTCAATTCAACGAAATAAATCTTTTAGAAAGGAACAAGAAACAACCGTCATAAACAGGCACAACGAATTTATATGTTTTCAACTATGATGGCTACCTCTAACAGCATTACAACGACGTGCCTTGGTTTGTTGGTCACGTCAAATATTGCGGATCCACACATCCCCATCCACACATTTCGCCCCCCAGGACGAAACGGAAGTCATAAGCAAGATTAATAATACAAAAAGTGTAGAGCAGCAGATGATATGTTTCGGTTGGGTCGGACAGACCGAGGATATAATTTTGTAAGTGCTGGCTGGCTACTATGGTACAGGCAATTTTCCTATCTAAGTTATGGCGTACAACCTGTCAAATTATAATACGCATTCAGGTAAGTGGTTTTCACCGACCGACCACCCCGGAATAGCTGACTGAGTGAGTGAGCTATTAGAAATGAGATGATATTTTGCAGAAATCAAATTAGCAAACAGGATTCGGGATGCGACTACCGCATTGCCACTGAGACATATCAATATTTGTACCAATACATCTATGTATCCCTGATTGATGTTCCTCCAGTCTATTCTCCGGATGGATTAGTTTATTGGTAGACCCAAGAATTGAGTTGTGGTTGTTCGAATCAAAATATCACAAACACACACAAAGGCAAAGGTGCATAAATAATGCCAAATGTCATGATGATAGGGACATCCATCAAGAATTGGCTAACATTTAATCCTTGACACACAGAGGGCACACTCATGCATTAAGTCAATATTGTTGCACTTGTGTTTGTGTTTGCTCATCAAAGTTTTCGAACTCACAGCTTTGTAGTTGGCTTGTGGGGTTGATATTTCGTTGGAAACTATTAATTTATTCATATCGGAAGACACGCCAGTTTAGAGAAATCAAGTGAGCATAAATAATGAGCAGATAGCCAGGTTAAGAGCGGAAAAGCGATCCAGTTCAGTTTAAGTTTATCCTGTTTTGTGTTGTTAGTTTATGGATGGATTTGTGAGCTTAGTTATGAAAACAAATTGAGCAGTAAATAGCTGATAAACATGGGTTATGATTTTGCTGAGTTTTGAAATTGAAAGTGTCTGGGCTTGTTTAAAATCAACTATTCTCCAAAATTGAATTTCAAGAACTCATTTCTACGTACGCCCCAACCTGAGGGGTGAAATTCAGTATAAAAGTAAAATGAAATTCAAAATTATACAAATTAAGCCAAGCACGTTTTCCCAACATAATAATTACACATTCAAGAGAGAAAAAACAACAAAGGAAAACAACTTCCTCTCAGCAGCAAAAATTAATTCATCTTTCATAATAATTTGAGTATAATATCAAAACAATATCACAATCAGGGATTAAAATTCATTGTAACACCTGTTTTTCTCAGGCAGCACAATACCCACTCATGACATTAACCTCGCAGGTAAGAGTAGGTGTGGGTATATAAATTGTATGTGGGGTAAGCCGAAAGGTTGTATCATAGGTTCACGAATTTTATTTTTATGGAATCAATAAAAAAAAGGGCTGGGGGTGGAACAGTAGGTACCCTCTTAATAGGCTTTCAGTAATATCCCCGTCACGTGCGCATTTGAAAGTAGGCACAAACTTTATACTCACTCTTTCCCACACACTCACAGAAAATAACACATAATTACTCGTATTTTGCAATGAGGCCGATGTTTTTCACACTTCTGAGAAATTCACGCGAAAAACCAATCATTCTCAATCATTTTGTTTATTTCTTCTTTTTTTAACTTTAATAGTTTTTGTTCGTTTGTTTTTTGTTTGATTTTGCAGAAAATTGTTAGGAATTCATTTAAGGGAGCAATTCAAAGTGTCACCAAGCAAAAAGTGAACAAAATAAGTTATCAATCATTAAGCTAGGATTTCTTTGTTTTGAAAGGGACTTTATAACATCGAGGACCTTCAGCAATTATGAAGAAAATAAATTTGTTATTAATTTTGATTATTATGACTTACTTTATATTTTTTGTCTTAATTTTTCCCTCTAGAGAAAGAAAGTTAAATTTGCTGACAATTTGGCAACTTTTTTAGGACTTTGATGGATATTATTTTTTTGGCAATTGAGAGAAAGTGAGAGGAAAAGTTAACTTTTTTGATGAATGGGATAAAAGTGCTTTGCTCTAAGTGGTCCAATTACTCAATGACAAAAAACGAAACAAGAAAAAGTTTTTATTTCTTTGGGAAATAATAAAAGAATAACTATTGCAAGGAAGTCTCAGTTATTGTGACTTTAGGAGGAAAAAAAACACGCGCAGGGATTTGGCTCAGCTAATGAATTCGATTTTGGGTATCTGTGTTCTGTGAGGGTTTTGAAAGAAAATGAAAGGGGATTGATCATTTTATAAGGGACATCCGGCCCGGAGTGTACACAAATGAATTTGGTATCAAATTAAAGGTTGTTCCAAGCCGGATATTATCTGCACAAATATTTTGTCGATAACTCATGGGAGATCCGAGATATTTGAGATTGAAGTTCGAAAAGTGCAAACATTAAAAATCAGCACTTTTTCGACCTAAATGCTTATATCTTTGGATTTAAAAAAGCTAGAAAAATCACAGTGGTATCAAATTAAAGGTGTCAAACATATCTTTCAAGTGAAACAACAATTACATTTGTATGATTTATATGTATTCAGATATTTTTAATTGAAGCCTTGAAAAACAGCATTTTTTAGGCAAACTTTCGTGCGATAATATCTTTTGAAATTTAAGGACGACATTGATTTCTTTTGGCACCGTTAAGTAGCCTAGTTCACAACCTTTATTTTCATATACAATTTATCGGGATTACCTTAATAATTTTTGATTATAACCAACAAATCTTTCAAAATATGCCTCAAACGAAAACATTATGAAGTTTCTCTTTTTTAAGTTATTCTTCTATATTTAGTTATGTAAACATGCTTTTTGAAAACGTACTTTAAACATTCTGAGCAGTACTATTAAATAGTTCCTGAAAGCTTAGAAGAAGCTGAGTTGATTTTGATAACCTTCATCTCTAAAATGTTAAAAGAGTACCATATGAGTGGCATAAGCCTATCATTCTGGATAGTTTTAACCACTTTGCAGCACTCACCTCACGCTTTTATCATTCATTCATATTCTAGCAGATTTTGTTATAGAAAATAATTTAAATAGAAGACGAATTTATTTTACGATTATAAAAGTTTCTTTCACCCGCTTTAATTATAATGATACAATATTTTGTTTAGTTGTGCAACTTATCGATTGAAACAAGCACTTTCTTATTAAGAGGAGTATATATCCGAAATTATGGCTCTTATAATCAACAAGAACCCAACCAGCAATCTCCCAGCAACTTTACCCTTATCAATATATTTTAAATTATAACGTGGTAGGAAAGTATAATTTGTAGGTTTATGTTTTATAAAATAACTAGCCGATCCGACAAACCTTGTTTTGTCAACGGAAAACATTTTTTTGTGTGAATCTTAATTCTCATCTATTTTAGTCTGTGCAAGAAATGTATATCTATCTTTAAGGTCATCTGAATAGTTAAACAATTTTATTTAATTTCTCGGAGTTCTGACTAAAAAGAGATATAATGACGTGTGAACTTATTGAAACAAATTATGACGTCGTTTCTTTTTTCTTTTGTAACCCAAGAAATATAAGAAATTGAATCGTATATCACAAATTGTTTTTTATTTTTGGTTATACAGGGTGATTCACGAGCGTTGTGCCAAAAACTAGAGCGTGTAGGTTGAGTTGAGACAAGAAAAAAATCGTATGGGAGGGGGGGTCTATTCCCCCCGTTTAGCCGGGAGGGGCAATTTTCTGAAAAATTGACTTATTTTGTAAACAAAAATATTAAAAATCAACGGCTTAGTTTACAACACCGTGTTATACCTTTCTGAAAAGTTAAGAACGTCTTCTTTCACTTTGTTTTTAAAATAAATTGTTTTAACGAATAGTTTTAAAAAAATAAATTTTCAAACTCAAAATTTTCAAAAAAAAAGCCAAAAAAAATTTTTTAAACTAATTTTTTTTCAAAATTTTATGTAATTAAGTACTAATTTTGTTTTAAAATTTCAATGTCTTTGTTAATTTTTAGTCAAAAACAGAAAACCGGGTGCAAAAATGTCTTTTCGTTTTTGAGAAATAAAAAAAAACCAAAACCACTTTTTTCTAAGAAAATCTTTGTTTTTATTTTTACCTATCTGCACTTTTAGTATAATTTTCTAGTTTAATTTATAAATTTAATTTTTTGTAATTGGAGTTTTATGAGGACTCAATAAAGTAGAAAAGTATTGGATTTTCCCTGGATTAGTCATTTTGTTCATTGATAACGTCTGCCATTGACCTTTCACTTCTAGCTCTCCGTGATCTCGTCGGCGGATTCTTGAGAACATGCTACGACTTGGGCGCCATCTATTGGGATATCTTTCAGCGTAGAGTCTTTCGGCTTCCCGATCTCGACAACAAGTTAAACCGTAGCAGAAGTTCCTGTCCGCTAACTCTTCTCGAACATATGAGTTTGTTATTGTTATGTGTTGATGAATTAATATTTTAATTGTAAATGGTTGTTAAGTAAATATGCGATGCCTTTTATTAACCTTTAGGTTGTTAATTGTTTTTTCATTCAAGAAAAATTGCGGTTTAATTATCTTAAGCCCCCAGCAGGTAAAACTCTTCGCCGGCGAGTGGCCGCGGCCCCAGGTATAGTAAGAAAAAATTGCAGGTCAGTTTTCAGACGTTATCAATGAATAAAATGGTTAATCCATTGAAAATCCAATACTTTTCTACTTTATTGAGTCGTCATAAAACTCCAATTACAAAAAATTAAATTTGTAAATTAAACTAATAAATTAAACTAAAAGTGCAGATAGGTAAAAATAAAAACAAAGATTTTCTTAGAAAAAAGTGGTTTTGGTTTTTTTTTAATTTCTCAAAAACGAAAAGACATTTTTGCATCCGGTTTTCTGTTTTCGACTAAAAATTAACAAAGACATTGAAATTTTAAAACAAAATTAGTACTTCTAATATATAAAATTCTTCTGTCACGGGGTGCGTAATTGAACTCCTCCGAAACGGCTCGACCGATTTTCGTGAATCTTTGCGAGGATATCGGCTAGGGTGGAGAATCGGACAACATCTATTTTTCATCGCCTTAAATGTTAAGGGTGGTCCACCGGTGCATTGATTTTCAAATGGAAAATTTCAATGTGGGTTTTTCAATTCAAAATGGGTTTTCGAATGTAAAACAGAAAGTTCTTTATGAAAAACTCGGAAAACTTATTGGTTTCCAAAGATAAAATTGCATATAATTGTAGGTGCATTGGTTTTCAAATGGAAAACTGGAAAATTTGGAAAAATGGGTTTTTAAAAGGGAAATAGAAATTCCTTGATGAAAAACTCGGGAAACTTATTGGTTTTCAAAGGGAAAATTGCATGCAATTGTAGGTGCAGTGGTTTTTAAATGGAAACCTGGAAAATTTCAAAATGGGTTTTCGAATGGAAAATAGAAAGTTTTTGTTGAAAAACTCGGAAAACTGTCCATCTTGAAAACGGCCAGCGCGTATATTACACGAACGATACAGCGCTTGATCGTGCTATAAATCCACCAAAAACTACGCTCACCAAATTTTTTGAACTATGCAATCGTACGTATGCTTTTGGTGCCTTCGCACAAAAATTGCTCTATTCTGAAGTTACACGGTACTTTACATGGGCTCAATCGAGCCCGTAGCTTAGTTGGTTAGTGCATTGGCTGCTAAGCAGAACGTCGTTGGTTTGAGT
This sequence comes from Sphaerophoria taeniata, assembly GCA_943590905.1. Lineage (NCBI taxonomy): Eukaryota > Metazoa > Arthropoda > Insecta > Diptera > Syrphidae > Sphaerophoria > Sphaerophoria taeniata. Next base: position 153,238,700 of record OX016541.1, read on the forward strand.
CCTACTCAGGCCAAGTTTTTATTTCATCTTTCAAGGGTACTGCCTCTTGCGAAGACCTGACAAATCTTCCAAGAGTATCAATCTGTCAGGAAAAAGTGCTTCTCATTTTTGCCGTTCGGAATCGGCGTTAAATTGTTGGTCCCTTCAATTCTAAACACGCACTCAGAGAATTGTTGATGAGAGTAAGCCACTTAGGCCTTGGCTCTTCAAGAACTGTCGCGCCACTTTATTTATTTTAAAATGGATGCCCCGCAAGCAAGGGAAACCAGTTGATGCGTGCCCCGGTTTATTCAAATCAAATAGTTTGACTGAGTGCTTTTATCTGCGACTGTTGTTGATTAATGTCACCGGACCATTGTCATTTCAAGATATACGCAAGGTAGATGGACAACAGTTCAATACGTATAAAGATGCATGCCTTGCTCGAGGCTTGCTAGAAGACGACAATCATTGGGACAGTATGCTTGCTGAAGCAGCATTACCCTGCACAGGAACACAAATTCGTCTACTATTTGCTATAGTACTGACTATATGTTTCCCGGCCCGAGCACAAATGTTGTGGGATAATCACAAAGATTCGATGACTGATGATATATTGCATCGATATCGTACAAGATGCAACGATCTAACCATATCATTTAGTGGTGCAATGTACAATGAAGCATTGATTGCCATCGAGGATCATTGCTATTGCGAATTTACCAATCAGTCATTTCTCTAAGCAACTATTAGATATTGGAGATGGGAAAGTTGCTGTACATAAAAATACTGGGTGCATAAAATTGGAGGCGGACTTCTGCACAATCATCGACTCGCAAAATACTCTTATCGATCACATATTTCCCGACGTACACACACAATACGCAAATCATAAGTGGCTGACAGAAAGAGCGATTATGGCAGCTAAAAATGTGGACGTCAATGGGTTAAATTTAAAGATACAACAGTTGTTACCTGGGAACTTGGTGTCATACAAATCGATCGATGGAGTTTGTGATACCAACGAGCCTGTGAATTATCCAATTGAGTTTTTAAATTCATTGGATTTGCCAGGCATGCCACCACACCATTTACAATTGAAGGTTGGATCTCCGATTATTCTGCTTTGTAACTTAAACCCACCGCGGTTGTGTAATGGCACACTATTAGTCATTAAAACATTAATGAAAAACGTTATTGAAGCCATCATCTTGAATGGCAAGTTTCAAGGCGAAAATGTATTGCTGCCACGAATCCCTATGATTCTTACAGATGTGCCAATTGAATTCAAACGCACTCAATTCCCAATTAGATTGGCATTCGCTATGACGATCAATAAGTCACAAGGCCAGACATTGTCTGTATGTGTCTTGGATTTGGAAACACCATGCTTTTCCCACGGACAACTTTATGTGGCAAGTTCTCGCGTCGGAAGACCATCCAGTTTGTTTGTGTTAGCTAAAGACGGACTAACCAAGAATATTGTTCACTCTATTGCGCTGCGAGATTAATTTTTTTTCAACTTAAATAATTGAAAGTAAAAATATGAATAATTATTTTTGATGTTTAGGTAGCTATCAAGGATTGTACTTTCAAATATATTCGTTATTTTAATTAAGATTTATTTATTACCCTAAATAAAGCATACGTTTATTGTTTATAATGCTTTCAATTATAAAAACATCCCCGCACACTTACAGTAGATAGTTATTTTTATTGAACTAAAAAAAAAAAATTCCTAGAAATAGTATACATGGCAAAACAAAGTTTGCCGGGTCAGCTAGTAATTACATAAAATTTTGAAAAAAAATTAGTTCAAAAATTTTTTTTTTGGCTTTTTTTTTGAAAATTTTCAATTTGAAAATTTATTTTTTTAAAACTATTCGTTAAAACAATTTATTTTAAAAACAAAGTGAAAGAAGACGTTCTTAACTTTTCAGAAAGGTATAACACGGTGTTGTAAACTAAGCCGTTGATTTTTAATATTTTTGTTTAAAAAATAAGTCAATTTTTCAGAAAATTGCCCCTCCCGGCTAAAGGGGGGGAATAGACCCCCCCTCCCATACGATTTTTTTCTTGTCTCAACTCAACCTACACGCTCTAGCTTTTTGGCACAACGCTCGTGAATCACCCTGTATATGTTAAGTTCATCATGGTTCAGAGGATAGAGTAGTGGATTGCTAAGCCGAACGCTACGGGTTCAAACCCCAGCTTCAGCAGCATTCTTTTTCTACAAAAATCGCCAGCTTATCTGAGGCCACCTGTGCGATAACATGAGACAATACAAATCTAAGTCTCCCCCTCTGAGCCACGTAGGTTTCTGTTATGTGTGCTTTCTTTCTATGTATCTATCTGTCTCTCTCTGTTGTATGTCTTGTTCTGTCCCAGCCGATGGTCTCAGTCACCAGTGCTGCTATGTGTCTGTAGTTCGTTACATTTATGTGCGAAGTACTGTGAAATGTAATGTAATGTAATGTAATGTTAAGTTCATGACCGCCCACAGCATCGTAATTTGTAGGGGCCGTAAAGAATTTGCATATCCTTATAAGTTATAAGTTATAACACACACTTAATGGGCTTTCAAAATTAGTTTTTTTAACTTACAAGCGCTCTGGATCTGGATACCTATTTTAAATAAACAAAACTAAAAAAGATTTCGTTCATATTTCAAACTGTTTTGAATCTTTTAGGAAAGATATTTTGTAACTAGTCGGGATAGCTTGATTTAAGTTCTTAATATCAGATTAATTTTATTAAGTATTTGAATGAAAGATACAATTTATTTTGCTTTTATCCTTCAAAAAGTATGGAAAAATGAATTTTACTCATAACACGTGTGTTATGATGATGATCAACAGGACAGAGAAGCGGTTGTTCAATGTTACTGCAATTGCCTAGTAGGTCGAAGATCGGTTGGACTCTGCGTTCGTGTTATGACCATAATATGGTTTTTAAGTTGGAAAAGATATGAAAGTAATTTAAGACTCCCTTCCCAATTCTTAAATAATCTTTTAATAACAAATGATTCAGATTTGAATTACCTATGTTTTGCCAAGCCCATTACCATTTATTTATTATTTAATTAATTAATTAATTATTTATTTTTCTTTCAATTTTCCCACCATTCTCGAAAAAATTATTTACTTGTTTTAATTTTTCTACCATTACTATACGAATTATTTGTATAATTTATTTTAGTGTCATAAGATTTTTTATGCATTTCGACAGCATATTTCTTATCTATAATTGTCAAAATGAAGAAATTGTTAAGGAAATCCCGATAAATTGTATATGAAAATAAAGGTTGTGAACTAGGCTACTTAACGGTGCCAAAAGAAATCAATGTCGTCATTGAATTTCAAAAGATATTATCGCACGAAAGTTTGCCTAAAAAATGCTGTTTTTCAAGGCTTCAATTAAAAATATCTGAATACATATAAATCATACAAATGTAATTGTTGTTTCACTTGAAAGATATGTTTGACACCTTTAATTTGATACCACTGTGATTTTTTAGCTTTTTTAAATCCAAAGATATAAGCATTTATGTCGAAAAAGTGCTGATTTTTAATGTTTGCACTTTTCGAACTTCAATCTCAAATATCTCGGATCTCCCATGAGTTATCGACAAAATATTTTTGCAGATATATCCGGCAACAACCTTTAATTTGATACCAAACTCATTGGTGTACATTCCGGGCCGAAAATGAGCATACCCCTTTCTCAGAACTCTTTGACGGATAGCTATTGGATGTTCTGAGAAAAACAGATTTCTGTTTATTCAAAAGAACTCTTGTGTTTTAGGATTTAAAACAACAGAAAGCCTGAGAGTGTGTAACTTGATTAGAGTCCTAAAGCCTTAACGTATCAAATATGGAACATGTCGTTACAAAACGTTACATGCTTTCATATGAGCCCTACAAAAATACTGAATTTCTATTCAAGGATAGCATGAATAGATTAGTTTTTCCATTTTACCTAAATATAATTCACACCTACATCAAAAGGCATATTTGTAGGCAAATTAAAACAAATCATAGGAAAAATTACCATTCGAATTTCTATACTTCACACTCAGAGTTTGCGGAAAAATTCATATGAGGGCCAGACCTTTTGTACTAAGAAGACCACTACCAATAAGTTTCTGTACTACTTTTAGTTGTCATTTCATCTTTGGTACGAACATTGTGCTTTTGGTCGTTTCCACCGCCAACCTTGATAACCTTCTGCATGCGGTTCATCAAAACACCTCAATCCGACCGGGAAGACTTGTTATTTTTTAGTTTTTGGATGACTCTTTCTACCTCTTCTATGCCGATGGCTGGGACTGAGTCTTTATTGACCGGTTTTGCTTCTGTTTTGTCATTGGCTAGCTCGACATTATGCGCATTCAGCAGCTGTTGGAACTCCTGTTTGAAAACATCTACAAATCCCTGTGCTTCGGTGACTGGGTTTCCTTCACTGTTTTGAAGAGCCTGTGCCCGGTTCTGAAACGATAAGCGAATTATTTCGACCTTTTAAATGAAACGTCGGGTGTTGTTCTTGGCCCGTGACTCTTCTAGATCTTTGAGCTGAGAAACTGCGGATGCTCTATTCTTCCTTCGCAGGGTCTCTTTTTTTTAAAAACATTTTAATATCTACTGACAAAATTCAGAGTTCATGTAGGCGACTCGAAAGAGTGTAGTACAGATCAGGCAAACTGCGATAAAAACGTGGTCTATTTGGTTAGACTCCTTCAGTCATCCACATGATATTCCATTTTTAGGTCTTCAATTTCTGGGGCCCTACTCTGTAATGCGTTTCGAAAGCCAATCCGATTCGAATTTGATATTCGATTCGTTTATGAATTCGTACTCTGTAAAAAGTTCGAATCGAATAAAAAAATCATCTAGTACTATTTCTATTTATAGAATAGATTTGCGGAGTCTCGAAGTATTTCTTATTAGATTTGCGGAGTCTCGAAGTATTTCTTATTAGATTTGCTGAGTCTCGAAGTAATTCTTATTAGATTTGTCAAAAAAAAATCAAAAGGAAAAAAAATCAAAACAAAACAAAACAGAAACAAGGCGAGAATGTTCAAATTAATTTTTAAAGAAAAAATATATAATCCCATAAAAACTTAATAAATGGCCTCGGTTGCTCTATGAATGGATGAAGAAAATAGAGAAGAACACCGTCTCTCATTGGTGGTCCTTCTGCATTAAAAGATGTCGATAGCCTGTCCCAAATTGTTGGAAGTGTTTCTCGCGTCCGAGGCGTTCAAACGTCCCTTGGCCAGATCGGGATGAGCACATTTTTGGCTGATGATTCCCTGTGATGAAATTTATTTGCTTAAATTTTGAATAAAATTATTATTTCCTTACTTACATTTTATCTATTTCTCACAACTAAGCACAATTTTAATTTTTTGTCCTTTAAAAACGGCATTCGAATTGCAATCCGTTACCTCTCTTGGTGTAGAAAGGAAATTTCCGTTTTCGAACGCTAATGACTTTCGGAAACGGATTGCCAGGTACGAAAAATCCGAATGCGGATTTGTCAATCCGTAAGTACTAGATTTGTTATCCGAATTAGAAATAGAGAGTACAAAATATTCGTTTTCGAAAATATTTGCTTTCGAAACGCATTACAGAGTAGGGCCCCTGTAAACGCAAAAATTCGATTATCACAGCAATTGTTGAACACAATGTTCTTCTCAATTCTCCACTCTTTAAACTTATTTCACTTTGATTTCGTTAGCTAAATAAATTTTGCATTTGTTCTCCCTTAATTCTATTTGCACTTCAAATCACTTTTCCGTTAAAAAAAAAAATGGTCAAACAAAATTTCCTCTCACAATTTCATCCACAAAAAAAGTGACAAAGTAAATCTGGGTTCCATCCAAAGAATCCTTTGAGCATGAACATCCTCCACGCGCCACACAGTTACTGCCATTATGAAAAATTATTCATAAATTTCGTAAATTTGCGTTATCAATATCCATTGCTCCAAGACAAATTGCTTTGAGCAATTTGTTATTATTTTTATTTGTCCAGATTCCGCTCCTCGAATGTTGAGTCTTTGCAGAATTTCCATAATAACCAAATACTATCCACATCTTCAAAGAACACAATTCACCACCCCCTGTTGCGACTTATCCTTATATTTTTGTAGTCCTTGTAGTCAGTTTCAGATTAGTGATGTACAATCAAAAAGCAACGGCCCGTCGGGCGTGACGGGAAGTTATGTTTATTTTTTTCCTTCATGCGTCCACTTTACAACTAGAAAAATTCCAGACGATACACTTGGTTTCAGCTCAGTTGCCTTGGTCCTGTTTTGTTATTTTGCATTTCGCCCCTCGTTTTTTCTTCTTATAAATTGAAATCAAATTAAAGTGGAAATTTTCGCTTTTTTTTCTTCGTATCATGGAGAAGCATAAACAAATTTATGCGTCTTTTTGCCAGAAGGAATAAAATTAAACACAAAATAAACGAAGGAATTTTGCCAAGAAGAGAGAAAAATGAAATAAATTCAAATGGGAAATGAAATACGAGTACACCTACACCAACCAAGCCGCCAAGGCTGGGTGTTGGGAGTCTTAATATTTGTTTCTTATTTTCTTTCTTGTTCTCTTATTTTGATTTTAATAAATACATTTCTCTTTTTTTTGTAATTTAAATTCAAATATGGAAAACAAGCAGCATTCAGTTTTTTTGTTTGTTGGATATTTTATGTGTTTCCGTTCAGTTCCTTTTTTCTTAAGAATTGACTTGATTTGGATTCGGTTTAAGGTGATTTCGAATTTGGAACAGAAATCGATTTATTGTTTGGGATGAGGAAAGGTGTTCAAATACGGTTTGCTTTTTGGGTGGTGGACTTTTTTTTTGTGAACATCCAAACTGATTGATAAACTGAAATTGGATTTGCTGAGGAAGTACCCTTGAGATTGGGAAAACTTGATGTACTCTGTGTGTTAATTCCTTAGTTTAGCTTTTTTGCTTTACTTGGGTCAAAATTCAGAGCTAGGTAACCTACGAGTATATCCTAAAAGCTGATTGCATTGAGCATCTACTTGCTTTCGATACAAATAAATTAAACTCGCTCCAAGTTAACAATTTAAATTTTTTCTAAATCAAGGAAGATCGGATCTTAGCGATATGGTTCCATTATGAGCAAGGAACTACTAATGTAGTTTTGGTTTCTTCACTTTACCTTCAGGGAGCCAAAAATGCGCTGTAGGACTCAAGACACTTCCCTGGTGTACACCTACTGTGATTTGGAATTCTTTATTAACTCCAGCTGCTCATTGTTCTTTAGTTATTGCTCCAACATACGCAATATGTATATAACCATCATCATTGGCTGACGGCCATAGCACCCACATCAAATCTCGTGTTTGACGATCAAATGCTTTTTCAAAAACAACACTACTAACAACTTTATGCCAATCCTCCAAGGAATCCAGATTTTCAGTATCACAACGCCATTTGCAGACTAAAATTAGAAATCAACAAAGCAACAAAGCATGCGGTGTTAAGCTGGAACCTTGTGGAATACCATTCTTAGAATGAAAACCTTCAAAAAAGTGAAAATGTTGACTGCAAAATTTAATCAAATAAGTGAAATCCTTAAACTGTTATAAATGGAAATTTTTCTCACCTTGAAGTATGGCCTTCCACATTCACATTGATTGCGGTTCCGACACCCTTTTCTGAAATAAATTCATTTAATTCCCTCATCGATTCTCTAAAGTGACCAAATCGTAGCCTCAAAAGGGAATTTTAAATTATTTCGTTTGCCAATTCGACATGGAACGAAATTTAATATTTGCTCTTTAAAATGCCTTACATTTTGGTGGTAGTGGCGATGTGAAAACCTCAATACGGACATCGTCCTCGGTCGATATTCCCCTTTCAGTAAAGTGACACTTTGGTCGCCAATCGCCAAAAACTGGGACAGTAGAGTATGTCGCTATTGATACTACCTCAACATCAAAATACCTTGTACCCACCCCCATCCACCCTGGCCATCAAATTCCCGTTTATTCATGTTTACAATGTTTAACTATACGATAAAGTATCAAGGTATGCTGGTTCTCGTTGTTTGTGTTTTTGTGTTGTTGTTGGAAGTGTCTCGTTGTCGTGTATCGGACATTATTTTTGTTTGTTTAACTTTGGGGATTTCAGTTTCTAGTTTGTGGATTTATCCGACGTACGGACAGAACAAAAAATGCTCGCTCTTCCATCGGAATATTTATGAGCACGTTCGAAACGGTCCGTAGAGTCGTTTTTTTTTTTTCATTAAAGTTGGGCCGCTGCTACCGCAGTGGAATGTTGACTGGGAACACAGAGACTTAAAAAAAAGTGTTTTCTCACTTTTTCAAAAATTGAGATTTTCAGTTTTTCTGTCAAAAATACTTTTGTTTTCTTCCGAAGTGGGTGGGCCTGTCGGCCGTTTCGAGGAGCATTTTTTCCCATTTGCTAGTTTTGTCGTGGTGATGGCGGTGGAGGCGGTTACGACTTTGGTTTTCAATTTGTATCTACACAACATGACATTGAAGAATTTGTGTTACGGAGTCCATATGGTGTGGCTGGCCACCCCTTGAATGTTTTGTGATAGTCGATCGTGGTGAAGGGAAGGGGGAAAGCACTAAAATAATGTTTTCAAAAACGATTATCCGGGTGTATTCATTGCACTTTAATTAGATTTTGTTAATGATCTGTTTTTCGCCTGTGTCGACTTACCCTGTCCCAATTGTGAATATATAAAATATGAAATGTGTCAGATTTATTGCTGGAAATTAGTTAAATTTGGCTTTTTATGATCTTTTAATAGGGCGCGGGGGTAATAAAGTAGCTTCGTGTTAATCTGTTTTGAGGATTTTTGTTGTTTTTTTGAATTCGTGTCGTATTGTTGTGGGGGTGTTTGGTATGCTTATAAAGATAAAATTTATTATTTTCGAACAACGACAAGAACGACGTACGATGACGATGACGACGACGACGAACGATAGCAAGAGAATAGCATTTAAATGAAAACGATTTAGCTTAAGATTATTTTAATTTGCATATTTATGTGCGTACGTACCTACATCTTGAAGGCGAAATTTCATGACGTTATTTTTTTTTTATTTTTTACGATTTCGACATTGAAATTAGGTGTTCTATTACATTGTTGTGCCTTGTGAATTATGGGCGTGTTGGGTGTTTTGTTTGGTGGCTTTGATAATAATTTTAATTATTGCATTGTTTATTTTGGAGGATTTTGCTAAAGGAATAGGTTTTTTAATGAAGAACGAAAGTAGGAGACATTTATTTTCTTTATTAAGGTGCACTCGTTATGTTTTATTGGCTTTTTATGAAGGGCTTTGTCCTGGGGTTCATTTTCATAAATGAAGGTGATTTGTTTATTTTTTAATGCATCATAGTAGGAACCTCGTTTAAAATATTCTTCAGAAAAACTGATAAAAAGTTAAGAAATGTTCAGCAGATTTGTCCTCCACCGAAATAAAACCATTAATGGCGATATATGCACTTTTAAATACAGAAGGACATACTTTCTAATATTTTTACTAAATTCAAAAACAAGTCTGCCAGGTCGAATGGCATACCTGCGGGACACTTTTAATATATTGAGGAGGTGTTTTGATGAACCGCATACACCAGGTCATAAACAAAGTGTGGGAATACATGCCCATCTATGAAAAAGGCGATCCAACGTCATGCAAAAACTACTGAAGCATATCCCTGCTTAATATTGCCTACAAAATCCCATCCAACGTACTGTGTGAGCGTCTTAAACCATTCTGCTACACAATAATCGGCACGTACCAATGTGGCTATAAGCCAGGAAGAACAACGATAGACCAAATATTCACACTGAGGCAAATACTGGAAAGACCAATGAATTTCATTTCAAGTCGAAACCCAACATCTTTTACATCGATTTCAAACCTGCTTATGAAAGCATCCATCGCCAAGAGCTTATGAAAGGCTGATCCAGTTATGAAGCTAAACAATGCGCAATGCAGTGTGCAAATGGGTAACAGCTCATCCGAGTTGTTTCAAATACGGGCAGGGTTTAGACAAGGAGATGCGCTGTCATGTGATTTCTTTGACATAGTCCAGGACCAGCACAAGGCAAGCCAGAAACACTATCTTCAGCAAATCCACCTAATTTCTAGGCTATGCGGACGACGCAAATATCATCGGTGCTTGAGGCATTTACAGGGATTGAAGAACCTGCGAAACTCGTTGGTCTTGAAGTGAATGAGGACAAAACAAAGTACATGCTTACAACAAACAAATCGACATCTGTCCCCCGCCTAGGACAAAACGTCACTGTTGAACCTTTGAACAAACATCAATCCCACAAACGACACCTAAGTATGGATCTGACGAAAAATTACCCTATCGAATCACTGCTACTTTGGTTTGGCAAAAGAACTGGGTTCAAAACTCCTCACTCGAAAGACAAAGTGTCTGCTATACATAACTTTGATTTTACTGGTCCTACTCTACGGCGCCAAGTGTTGGACAATATGAATAAAAAAGGGGAATTGATACATGGGCACATAGGAATGGAGAAGAAGGTTCAACAGCGAATTGTTCGAGCTGTACCAAGATGTGGATGTAGTCCAGAAAGCCAAAAAAAGACGACTACATTGGCTCGGCCAGATCGAGCAAAGGGACGACAACGCTCCAGCCAAGAAAGTCTTCTCATCGCAGCCTTCAGGTTCGAGACGTCAAGGAAGACCGAATCTGCGGTAAAAGGACCAAGTGACTGCGAATGCCAGAGCGCTTGGTTTTGGCGACTGGAGAGCGCATACCCGATGGAAGGCTGCAGTTCTCAGGCTGAGATCCTTCATGGATTGGAAGCCTGTAATGTAAGTAAGTAAGTCCTTCTTAAAGCGGATTGCTTTTCAAGGTAGTTTGTTAGAATCAATACTCACAGTCATTCGCTTGCATTCGCCCTCGAAGAGATGCAGGCAAAAACTCATCCTTATAGTGAAAGCAGAAGGTCCTCTTGTAAAATGATCGAAAAAATTTAATTATGTTATTAAATTTTGATAGCTATTTTCTTAAAAAATGGTAATTGTTTCGTTTTTGACAATTTAATCAAACAAATTATTTCCATTTGATAATTGTCTTTTGAATGCTTTAATAACGTCATAAATTTTACTTTATTATTTACTGCAAATTAAAAAAAAACAACGAAAAGCTCATAATTTATCCTTCATCTCATTTTTAACGCAAAGAAAATTAACATCATTGTCTTCTTTTGATTTCATAAATTAAATTTTTTGTATCAATTAAAAATAAATTGAATTAATATACCATTTTTTGTTTTCACCGAAAAATCAATTTCATGATTTTTGTATTTTTGTATGCAACTTATGGTCCATGGAGTATGAAATTGTGATTGGAAATTTAAATTGTTTGTTTGTTATTGTTAATAATTGAAAAAATATAAATTCTGTTTATTAAATGCCGGGCGTTGCGGGAATTAGAATTCAACCAATAAAAATATCTTGATAAATTCCGAATACAAAATTAATAAACCAAAAATACGTGAATTCCCACATCAAATTTTGGAGTGAACAGAGGTCAATCGGGCGTATTTTGTTCTTCAATAGAATTTGTTGAATATTTTTTCGAACTTCAAAGAAAGTACCAACTTTTCATGACCCAACAAAATCAAAAGAAAAAATAAAGGTCGAAAGTTATAAATAAATCCATCAACAGAAATATCTCAAAATCACACATCGATAAACTCGAAACACAACTAACACACAAACTTGTTCGAAGGCGATCAATATCAATTGGAGAAAGAATTTCATTTTGATTAACATTGAAAAGGAAATCCACTTAAGACCCGCTAGAGACAATACACCCAGATAAATACACAACAATCCTCAACAGACATATTATTTCCGTTGATGGAAAACAAAAACAATCTCCCATTTCACAACAAAATAGAAATCTATGAAGTCGTCGTTGAGTATCTTAAAGTAGATTTACAAAACTCCCCCCTACACTACACATTCCAAGCTTCGAAAAGAACATCCCAAATGGATAGCTATTATTAGTTATATCCATCTAAAGGACATACCAATAAAACACATATACTCACGATAGACAAAATCTAGTGTCCTCTGAATTGAAAATTGTTGTGTAAATGGGTAGTAGCTTTGTTGTATAATAATAATATGTCTGTCAATTTGAAAGATTCCAACGTGTAAGCACAATAATAAAGTGCCCACCCTCGATGATGATGCCAGAACTTTTCGAGGAACATGACGATGATTTTGTGTGTCTGGAATTCGATGACACACGCAATTCCCAACCAAAATCTACTGCTGCCACTCGATGACACATGACAATTGTGTTATAATCCGCAAACAATATCATCCCATTCCTTGCCAAACTGTTTCGTGTTATCATCACAAAGAAAGTCTTGTTTAAGGACTTAATTTTTTTACCAGCACGCAATGAAATGTATGAGCTTTTTTTCTTTAGGATTAGATCTGTAAATTTATATTAAGCCAAATAAATGGTTTCACTTAAATTTTTTGGTCAAATTAATTAGAATGAAGTGGAAGACATTTCGAGGGACCCACTTAGACCCACGCACACCTTTACAAAAGGGTTGTGTTTTATCGGACGAAAAAAGAGATTTTTTTGTAAATTTTTGTGTAAATATTTGCATAAACATGTTTATTTTATTTCAAGGATGCTCTTAAGAATGTATCTCTTAATTTAGTTGGATGGATTTTTTTTAAGAAAAAAAGAGCTTTCTTTTCTTGAGAATGGATTTCTTTTAGCCTTTTAATGGAAATTTTATGCAAAAGAAAAATATTTTGATTTGTGTCTTTTTTTTCAAGAGGTCTGACCTTTGGAGCATTATGATAAAGAGGAAATATTTATGGGTACGTAAGTTGGGAATATCGAGTGGGCCTTGTAAGAGTGTGTTTCTTAGAGAAACCTCAAACCTTTGGCTTTTTTCAAAAGGCTTGGGTATGAAGCAATGAAACTCTGGATTTGAAAATGGTATTCCTAATGCGCACCTCTCACATGAAAACGAACTTTCTTTTTGGTGTACATATTTTTGTTGCTCCTTGTGAATTATAAATCGATAAAATCAAATCCATATTCATGAAATCACAACAATGGCAGCGATGTGTATGGATTTATGTTATGAATTCGTTTCAATACGCATCGAAGATCGTCTAGAATGTCTTCCCAACGTAGCTAAATCGATCAACGATGTCGCCACTCCAGAATGTGCTACAGCTGCTGTCATTCAAATGGATGCATTTCTATGCCTTGCAATGATTGAAACTTTGTCTGAAAAATGTTTAACCAAATTAAAATTAAAACATTCCAATCTCGATTTTCGAGATATTTAATACTGGGTCATTAGAAATCAAGAGTCCTTGGGAGTCAGAATTCTTTGTTTTTGTACCTGTTTTTGAAAATAATAATTCAAATTAAATGACAAAGCTGCATAAATAGATATCTTTTCTGTAATTTTTGCTTACATGACCTACAAATCTCTCCAATTGTTAAATCGCATCAGATTAAAATCAATGCTTCCCAAATTTTTGTTCCGTTCATCATTCCTCACTGTTGACCTCCTTTTATTTGCTCTGAACAATGTTCCAAATCATATGAACTCTCAAGAAAATACATTTTCACTTATTTCTGGAATATACGAATAGTTCCCAAGAGAACCAATATATGGAGCTTGACCTACAACTTTGATTCGAAAGTGAATCCATAAATAAATTTTGTGTGGAAGAAGGACGACTGCCCCATGTAAACAAATATACAAAACCTTAATACTCGTACAAGTACAAACAAACATTGGTCTTATTTGCCAGAGTTGAGTTATTGGACATCATAAAAGGGGAGAGGTTAACATAACTCATGTAAGACGGATGTTGTACGGTGCCGTTTGTGGATAAAGGATAATTTCATATATCCTTTGGCTATAGTTATTGAGAATCGCTTGTATACATTCGGCTTACACGACTTTCACAGACTAGTATGAAAATTGAGAATTTTTTCCGAGATCTCTTTGAAAATACATAAATTTTGCGTGTGAGTGTGTGTCTTTGTCTGGCTTTCTGTCAATAAAATAGACAGACGACTTGTGACTTGTAATAAGACAAAACAGAGATACACGTCCTATAACAATTTATTTCTTCCGATTTTGTTTTCCTTTTGTCGGCGTTTTGATTTGCTTGCTGTTTCATAAAATTACGCGATTGATTGGCGATATATTATTTATTATAGCTTTGTCCACATGCCAAACAATATGACTCCGAAATGGATGCTATTAACATCTAATTCAGCAAATTCCACATGAGGCAACTTAAATTAAGTCCCATTAATTGAATGACCAAAAGAAACGGAATGGGATAGGTTGAAATTAATGTCCAGACGTTTATTTATTATTTCAATTATTATTTGGTTGATTAATATTATTTTATGTTTACGGGTTTGTGTATGCGTTTTGTCCTTCAAAGGATAATAAATTTAATATTTTGCGACCAGCCAAAAAGTTCACATAAATCAGTGATGAACAAAAAGACCTTGAAATTGGTTTGTGTATGGTGATTCGGTATCGCTATGATAATAAAACATAAATCGGTGACTCGGGATAGTAGTTTTTCCTTGGATGACTTTCGTATGGTTGTCTATGCATAAATTATGTATGAAGAAATAAAATGTTGATTTATAAGATTTGATGTAAGATTTATGGGAATTGGCATTCAAATGCTATGTTGCCAATGAATTAAGTTAATGAGATTTTGTTGGATATTTTACTATTTTTTAAGAGCTGCAAATGCGACAAGTCGTAATATTTATCATGTTGGTCTTGTTTGGTAATCAGACAATAAAAAACCATCTGATAAATAAATCTGCATTAATAACATTTATTCACGTCCTGAAAAGTGTTTTCGTGTAGGTTCACGATACCGTTTGAAGCAACATTATAATAAGGACTTTAACCAAAACAGAACATATACATTTTGTGCCATTTTAGAAACAAGGAACATAAGAAAACACACTTAAGATTTAAAATATTAAATCGACACGTCCGTTGCCATCTTTGTATTTTTATTCCTGAGTTGTTGATATTTTCAATTTGCATAAGAACTTAGTAAGGACGAATTTCCTTTCCATATTGTTTTTCTGCGGGTTCGAGTTTAGTTACACAATTTTCACTCTTGTTTTATGGAATAAAAGACAAACAAAAAAACCGCACGAGTAAAGGATTAAAGCTATGAAAAATGAGGATGGGAGTGACTTTAATATGCTAAAGTGTAAAAATACTTTAAATCTTTATGAACCTTTCCGTATTAAGACCATATATGCGCCACCAAGTCAAACATCCATCAGAGAAACAACGTAAAATAATGGGTAGTTCCATAGTATTAAAACAGAACCAAGAAATGTGTTCTTGCTTGCTTACTTACTTTGGGTTTTTTTGAGGAATGAAACGAATTTTTAAGCATTATTAAATTTAACTTATAAAAATTGTATAAAAAGTGAATATAAACAAATTTTCAAGCATAACCTCGCCGCCTGTTGACACTTTAAGTAATTATTCGTAGAACATCTGTTTTTCAGGATGTGATGACCTTCCTGAGTTAATTTTTTTCGAGAATTCAGCCGATTTTTCTACTTTTACGTGCCATTGATGGATTTTTAAATTAAAATATGTATTTTGTTCATAAGATTCTTGTTGTATTGCTATTTAAATTCTTCGTTCGATTAGTTAAAAACATGTTAACTTGGTTCTCCATGATTCTCATGGAATCGAATCACAAAAATAAAGCTGAAATCAAGTACATTTTTTTTGTTTTATCGTTCCTAATCTTCTTTTTAAGTAATTTATTTTTCATTCTGAAACGTTAACAAGGGAATCTTACCGCATAATTTGACTGAAAAATTAAGGACAAAATATGCAACGATTTGGTTAAATCGCATACAAACAATCATCATTAATTTCTTTCAAATTGAACACATTTTACCTTTATTTAAGAAGCAAAGCTCTCCATTTCTAATTTTCTAATAAAGATATTCTTTTACGGGGGGTAGGGGGAGGGGGTTGAGTTAAGATAGATGGCCAAAGCTACACACTTCAACATTTCCAGAAGACCGCATATGTCATTCAATCTGAATTAGTTTACTTCTTATTCTTCACTACGATCTTTTATTACTGTTCTTTTTGTTAGTACTTTTGTGTACTCATATGTCTTCAAGCACTCTACTATCCAACTAGCATTTAATTTGCGTTCGTCCTTTTTGGAAATAAATTACTATTATATGTGTACACACGATATATCTTTCAATTAAATTTAGTAAAGCTTTGTGGGGATGAGCCTAAAAGTATATTCGGAGCATTTCAATTCTTCAATTCACTACCCTCTCCCGCCCTTATAACCACATCCTTCCGCCATACTATACTGTACCAAAAACATTCAATCTCCACTCGGCTTTAGTTTGGTTCTGTATACAACACAATACAATTTAGAAATTCACATCCTTTCTTACTCAAGTCGAGCAATAAATTTTAATCAAAAAGATAAAATGGCTGTGTGTGTGAGCAAATATTTATGCATCGCATACGCACACCAAAGAAATTTATTTAAAAAAAAACCACCCACACTCAAACCTTTAATCGAAATAAACCGTCCGCGCTGTGTGATGCTCGGGTTTTGGAAAATATTTCGTAATTTTCTTTTCGTTCTGACAAATGTTTGTCATAATGCAGAATTACAGCCTCAGCCCTCTATCCTAAACATTTATCTTCAACTTACACACTTCTCCCGATTTTTAGTGCACAAAAAATAAAAACGTCAAAAAGGCAAACGTTCAACATAGCATTGCCAGCCGTCATCGTCAGTGAGGCGAAAAACTAGTGAGGGGGCGTATGGGGGAGAACAAAATTCTAGCGGAAGGGAAGGTTTTACACATGACGTTTGACACGGGTTGAGAAGTTGAACTAAAATGAAGAATTATGATAGGAGTAACAGTAAACCAAGCGCCAGCATCCTTTCCAAGGTTTCTGATTCAGCACAGTGTAAAGAGCAATTCCGGATATAGTTATGTGTGATGATGATCTACCCCTACATAGAGCTCTTTCGCGTCTTTGCTTCGAAGGAATGTTGTTTCAAAGTTAGCTTGCTAGCTTGGCTGGTGTGTCTTATCGTTCCTTCACGTCTGACTGGAGCTATAAAAATAGCTTCTTGATGCTGCACATACTTTTCATGAGCAACAATTTTATTACAAGCCCTACACGATATACGATGACGATGTGACGTTGTGTTGCTGTTTCGATGTGTTTCTAATTCAAACGTCAAAAGTTGACTATAGCGGTGGCGCGGCAGCTTAGAATTCTTAAAATAACTCATAAATCCTTCAAATTACACACAAAAAAGTACATTTTTTGATTTATGGATGAAAGAAACTCAATTTACGAAATCCTTTGCAAAGCAAAACCAACAAATCTTAAAATCGAAGAAAATCCTTTTAAATTGACTTAATGGAAGGAAAAGAAAAAGAAATGAACGAAAAGAAAGTTTAATTTAGGTTGAAACTTTGAACTTCGAATCGGGAACATGAAATAAATTTTAATTTTTGTTTTGTGTGAGAAAAAGAAATTGTTTGGTCGATTGTGCGAGTTGGGAATTTTGTTACTTTTCCAATTTCTTTTTGCAGGCTTTGTTATGGGAAAGGATTTTTCTCAGAATTTCGCACAAGATAATGCGAACTTGAAAACAACCAATAGAAACAATTTTTGAAAAATAAACATCAAGTTTTTGTCGTACCTTCTCTTTGGCAGGGTTGTATCAGAAGACAAGGTCAAATATCAACCAAATAATTTTTCTTTCTGCATCCATTTTGTACAGGATCCTTCTGTAAAAAAAATAGAACCCCGAAATGTTCCCCTTGAAAACAAATTGCCCCCAAAAAACCCTCTCTCAAAATGAACTTTTTTTATTTATTCTTTTTTGTACACTCTAAGTCCATTTGGAACTCGAGTCACCAGGTCCTGGAAAATCATGTTTCATACTGCAGAAATAAATTATTTTTGAAAAACTCTAAATTTCACATCAAGGATTAAATGGACCAGTCGCTACATTTCCTCCAGAAGAAGCAAAAAGCCCCTTAAAACCAAAATCCAAATTTATATAATGTGATTTTCTTCCCAAAATTGGGTTCAGAAAAGATTTACAACTCAACGAGTCCCTTTCAAAAAAAATCAAATCAATCCCCACCCCTCCTCCCAAGAACTTATCGCCACTTTCGCTCTCCATTTTGCTATTGCCCATAAAACGGCATACACATAACCTTATTTTATAGCCAAAATGCTTAACATTTTGATGGGCTTAACGACCTACCAAATGATAAATTGGGTGCATGTGTGATAGTGATTTAATTTATGGCTTCCAATCATATCCTTTCTTCGGGAATAATGAAAGGACTAAGCATATCATAGCTGCGGATGAAGAAACCCAACACCATTCGACCAACCGGTCCGTGAGATTTAATGCTTAACAGGCTAGCAAATGATTTCAATATGCTTTACGTTCACCCTCAGACACACACTCGCACGTCTTACAGGACATTAGATATGGGAACGTGCGAATGGTAGGTATATGAAAATCAGAAAACTTTTATTTTTATATAAAATTTATTTTTTGATAATCGCATCATGTCAAACTCTGGTCTATGTCGTTGCCATAAAGTCAATGCAATTTGCTACGCTTGACCTCTTACAAAAAGATTTTGTTGTTGTTTCACATTCTCTCAACATTTGACTTACAAGTGTGTGAGCGTCCTGTGTATGTGTAAGCTTAGAACATCCTTCTTCTTTCCAATCCATATAAGTCTTTTGTGCTTTAAAAAAAGGATATAACGAATTTCTTAAAGACAAAAAAAAGGATAACGACAAAAAGGATAATGAGGACTATGCAGGGATAACAAAAACGTACACCCGGTCATGGAAAACTTTCCAAGACAGAAACGAAATAAGTGTCCCAGTTCCGGAGGATGCTTTATCGATTGCTTGGAAGAACTTTTGTTTTGTATTTTTATTTCGTCAAGCAAGGATTCTGCAACATTTTCAAGGATAAAACAGATGACGGAATCGCCCACACATTTAGCTCTTATTGTGCCACAATGCCAATTAAGGATTTCCTTGATATTTTTGGGTAATTTTTCGTGAATGGGGCTTCTTTGTAGCAATCGTCATCAAGAAAAGCAAGGACAATTCCGCAAACTAATTTGTTGTTGTGGGTGGGATGAGAGAGAAATTAAACAATAAAGAAGCTAGTTTTGCTTGAAGTGAATAATTGCGTACAATAAGAGTGGATTAAACATTGAGTGAGGGGCAATTCTGTCAAAGCGAGTGCAATTAAAGTGAAGATGAAAGCTTTTTAAGTCGTGAGAATGACTTTAACGATATGTCTTGCTTTAGAGGATTAAGGTTGGAAGTGACCATGAAAAGAGTGGGGTACTGTTTTTCAAATTTGAACTGAAATTACTAAAAAAGCCTACAATTTGCTCCGGGAAAATATTTATACATTTTTTGTTTCATATTTCAATTAAAAATATTCAGGAACTGTAATCAACGATTTCCGGCGAAAAGTACAGGATGCAATCATCCTTCCTTTGTAATGATATATCATTAAAAATAAATGAAAGAAGAAAAACAAAAATTAAATTGAAAGGTCCTGCTACATAATAATGGGCCGCAATTTATGTGGCACATTTTTTCAATTAAAATACTCAAATTACCAAACCATACCTTATTCACATTCCCATTCCGTTACTGTCCGATTTAATTAATTTCTCTTATTTAATTGCGGAAGTACTTAACGGTTATTATGCCAACAATACGCCACATACTCTTAGTAGTCGGCTTATAATTTTTATTTTGTATAAACTTACAAGAGTGCTTTACTACAGAGGTGGGCAGATGTAAGTAGTTGAGTTCGAGCTTGATGTAGTTACCTGTCATTCCACCAGCAACCATATATTTTTTTCATTGTGATGATATGTTGTTGTTTTATTTTAATGGAAGACTTAATAAATTTAATTATCCTGCCAGTTGGTAGAAGGGAAATTATGCAAATTGAGCATTGGAGTCATATTAAAATGTCAAACACAACCATGTTGTGTACGAGATCTGATAAGTTTTAAAATATGCACTATTCATATTATCTGTAAACAAAAAGTACATGTGCAAACCTCCTACACGACAAGATAAAATTCAAATATTAATGCAGTTACGGTGATACGGAGGCGATGTTGGCGGCGGCGACACGGTAAATGAATAGGGGACCATAAGCCTTGTGAAACACCCTCATTACCGAGGACGAGAGACCGACCTACGCGACGCACGTTACAATTTAAACAGGATTTTAATTAAAACCATTTGCCCCAACACCATCGCGGTCATGGTCATAAACCTTGCATCTAGCCTTGTTCTTTTATTTTAAATATATTTTTTTCGTTTTTATATTTTTTTTTCTTTGTTTTCGTTTTTATTATTATTTTTGTTTTTAAATTATTTTTTTTTTTTCAAATGAAAAAAAGAAAAATCTTTAACAAAATAGGTACCTACTGTCAGGAGGGTGAAAATCATTATTGAAATAAGACTACGATGACTTGACTTTGTTTTTATATTTTGGTACTTGACTATTTATAATCGTGAGGTATTGTTTCTGGAACCGAAAATTTGACCTCTCTTAATTTTTTTATTGGCTTGACAATATTCCTTTTTTATGATTTTATGTTTCATTTTAAGTTGAGGGCATAGAAGGTAAGAGGTAAAATGTGTTGTATGCATATTATTTTTTGTTCAAATTGGTTGAAACTTAAGTATTTCTTGTTTTAGAATTTATTTATTTGAAAACTGTTAAGCAGCGTTACAAATACTCCTCCTCCATTAACGAAACCCGTTAAAAAACAATCAACCGAACCTTCTGTTAAGGTAAAGCCAGACCATTCATATCAACCGATCGACCATTGCGGATTTCATGCCATTGACGAAATAAAATTTTATCCGCTTCCATTCAGTTCACATTGTGTCTCTACAAAAAAATATCATAAGGGAAAGAAAACGTTTGAGTTAAAATCAGGGTTTCAACTTTTTCGTTGCCGATTACTAACAATCTAGTGAATTAGAAGTAAGAAAAGCCGATGGGCAAATGCTGCGCAAAGTGCACGGCTTACAGCTTCTTAACCTATTTTGGAGCAACTTCAATTTTTGTCTGGTTTTGTGCCGATTTTTGATACCATTTTGTTCCTTTGGTTCAGGATTCAGGATTTTAAGTAATGGATACAATATTTAAATGGGAGGGTGTTGTTCAAAAAATTCCCTAAAAACGTAATTTTTTGGCTTTTGATAGCTTCTGCTTTAACCGGAACCTTTTGGGAGAACTCTTGTACTTTTTCTAAGAAGTGTATCTCCAATCGCCAAAACCATAAGCGCTGTGGCATCCGCAGTCACTTGGTCCTTGTGCCGTAGGTTCGGTCTTCCTTGTCATCTCGAAACTGGGGCGTGCGATGAGAAGACTTTCTTGGCTGGAAAGTTTTCGTCCATTCGCTCGATGTAGCCGAGCCAATGTAGTTGTCTTTCCTTGGCTTTCTGTACTACATCCACATCCTGATAAAAGCTCGTACAATTCACCGTTGAACCTTCTTCTCCATTCGCCTTCGTCGCATACGGAACCAAAAATCCGTCGAAGAATTTTTCTTTTGAAACTGCCCAATATCAATTGCCTTTTTTAATCTTATCGTCCAACACCCGATACCGTTGTGTAGGACTGGTAAAATGAAAGTTTTGTATAGCAGCCACTTTGTCTTTCGAGTAAGGAGTTTTGAACACAGTTGTTTTGCCAAACCGATGCAGTAGCAGTTTGCTAGGGTAGTTCTTCATCAGATCTCCACCCAAGTGTAGTTTATGGGATTGATGTTTGTTCCAAGGTTGGTGAACTCCTTAACTACCTCGAAATTGCTGCTACCAACAGTGACGTTTTGTCAGTTTTGTTTGTTGATAGCATATACTTAGCTTTGTCGTCATTCACTTCAAGACCAACGAGTTTCACTTGTTCTTCAATCGCTGTGAAAGCCTCAAGCACAGCTCTCTTGGATCTACCGATGATGTCTTATGTCATCCGCATAGTCTAGGAGCTGGGTGGATTTGTTGAAGATAGTGTTTTCCGTGCTCACACCTGCCTCCAGAACTATGTTGAAGAAATCACATAACAGCGCATCTCATTGTCTAAACCTTGCGCACGTTTGAAACAACTCGGATGAGCTGTTACCCATTTGCACAGTGCACTACGTATTGTTTAGCGTCATGCGGCACAGTTTGTTCGGGATCCTGAATTGAACATCGCCATCATAAGTTCTTGGCGGTGGATGCTATTATAAATAAGGTCCGTGCTGTATCATTTGGCACGTGTTCCCTTAGCCTGGCCTACCAGTTTTACAGATAAGGAAACACGTTATAATATTTTTACGCAGTTTCAGGCCCGTAGCCAGAGTTGAATTCAACGTAGGGCAACAGTCATATCAGGTAGGGCATTGGTAAATTTTCTATTTGTGCTAATGTCCGTTAGGTTCACAATGGTAAAATGAAAAACATAAACGTTTTCAGGTTAACATATTTCATCGTTATTTCTCCAAATATAGACCGGCCGCTGGATGGAGTTGAGTGTGCATTCTGTGAATGATTTTGAACTCAGAAAAGCTTGCATATTTTGATACCGGATGTTGCCAGAAGATTTGTTGGTCCAATTTTTTTTTTTTTAGATATCAGGTAGATAGACAGAACAGATTATTTCAATGTTTTATTTCTTTTTCTTATAATTTAAAACTCTTATAGCTATCGTTAAAAATAAGAACAAGAATTGTTAAAAAAAAAAAAAATTATTTAAAATCATTGTAATAAAAATGCAAGTTTGAACATAAATCATAAAATAAAACAAATAATTACTTACTTACTTATGGTGGCGCTACAGTTCATTGCGAACTTGGGCCTCAACCAACAGTTATGCACTACAAGTCGATTTAGGTCTTCTTCCGATTGGGTGCGCCACCTGAGTCACAGTCCTGCTCCTTGCTTTACTTCTACGCCCCTCTAGAATAGAGTCGAAGGCTTTCCGGGCCGGAGCACTGGTGTCCATCCACGCTCTACATGATCGAGCCATCTGAGTCTCTGGACCTTGACCCTTCTGGCTAGGTCCGTGTCTTTGTACAACCCGTAAAATTTGCTGTTGAATCTTCTTCTCAACATCAACGCACACGGGGCCACATCAATGCACACGGGGCCACATCTATGCACACGGGCACACAGCCTTAGCACATTCATACGATTTTGTCAAGATCCATGCTGACTCTGATACTGAGGGTGTTATTGTTTTTCTACTCAATTACTTTCCTAGGCCAAAGAAGCAGCGATTAACAAGAGTTATTTTTCGTCTGGTTTAATTGCCTGTGTTAATAGCGGAACCCAGGTAGACAAAGTCCTCTGCTGCCTCCAAGATGTATATGTATATTGTGACGTTCTGTCCGAGCCGTCGCGTCGTCGGTGTTGGATGTCCTTCCTCGAAGACAGCATATACCTCGTTTTGCCCTCATTCAACGCTTAACTCATTTTTCCGCTTGCACCTCATTTCTCAACAAGGCACAATTGACATCACGCCGTGTTCTTTCTATTATATCGATATCATCGGCGTACGCAAGAAGTTGAACAGGCTTTTGGAAGATAGCGCCTCTGGTGTTCACGTTAGAATTTTGTATTCTCTATCTCAATCACGATGTTTAAGAAATGGCATGAAAGGTCATCGCTTTGGCTGAATTCTTTTTTGACATCGAATGATTCCGAGACTTGTAGCCAAATGTTATGAAACAAAGTGAGTTCTCCATAGTCATTATGGATAAGAAAACGACCTAAGCAAGGATGCCAAAACTAGATATAGCTTTATACAGTTCATCACTATATGTGAATTAAAAAATGCTTTAAAAGCTGCAATGTTGGAGTCTGTACTGTAAAAGCTCTTAGAAATTTAGGAAATCCACAGCTAAGTATTGAATTTTTAATAGAATTAGAAACCACTAGCATCTTTCTGTTCTCAAAGAAAATATTAATAAAACTTGTTTTTTTTCATTAAAACAATTTTCAACAATTCTTGTTTTTATTTTTAACGATTTTGTATATTTATCATCAGATATTGCAAATAAATAAAACATTGAAAGAATCTGATCGGTCTATCTACCTGATATCATAAAAAAAAAACCTGGACCAACAAATCACATCCGGAACATCCGGAATCAAAATATACAAGCTTTTATGAGTTCAAAACCATTCACAGAATGCGGTCCTCACTTTTGCACACTCAACTCCCAACATTCGAAAGACTTCGATGAGATCAATTGATTAAGTTCTTTTTTTTCAAACGCTAGAAATACATTCTCTCATGACCCATTGACATCCTTTGAGGCCTATTGATGGCAGTTAGAATTGAAAATTGTATTCACATACTGCTCTGCTACATCCTAAAGTCGCTACAGACAGCTCGTAAGTATTCTTAAACACCTTTTGGTGCCTGTATAAAATCTGCATTTGGTTTTCGGATTTATCTTCGAGTTAACTCAAAAAAATTTTTACCACAGAAGCCTCTTCCCTTATCCTTAGACCTGAAAAGTTAGTAGATATTTTTCATTTTTTCGATATGAACGAACTAAAATCCCTGTACCGATGCAAAACTAAAAGAATAAATTGTTTATATTAAGTTAAGTTTATAAGACGAAAAATTTTATCGTATAAGTTGAACATAGTATTAT
This sequence comes from Sphaerophoria taeniata, assembly GCA_943590905.1. Taxonomy (NCBI): domain Eukaryota; kingdom Metazoa; phylum Arthropoda; class Insecta; order Diptera; family Syrphidae; genus Sphaerophoria; species Sphaerophoria taeniata. The sequence continues at coordinate 153,263,530 of OX016541.1, forward strand.
TCATTTATAATTCGTTCAATTTGATGAAAGAGTTACATTTTCAAAATATAGGTACATTATCGGTTTAGATTTTTTGTTATATACTACAGAGGATCAATTTAAAAGTATATGCGCTGAAATCATTAGCTTTTAATGAAATATAAACTTCAAATTTTATCTTAAAACTGTCATAATGAAATCAAAAAGTTTGAAGAAAAGCAACTTAATACTCTATAGTAACTTTATCGATAGTATTTTTATGACTTTCAATGAAATTTACATGACCATTTCTTAAAAAGGATAAGCACGACACGAAGATTATCTTGAAATTTAAAACCTTAAATTTTCAAAAAGTTCACTTTTATACAACCTTTTTCCTAAACACACATGATATTTTTGAAGGTAGGGCATTTACAAGGCAAGCTGGAAAAATGTTGGAAGGTAGGACATTTTCATAAGAAGTGAATACCTTTAGTAGGGCATTTTAAGGTAGGGTATACCAAGCTGGATAATTTTGGAATGTATACGGTTGTTTTATAAGCAGGACATTTTTGTTAGTAGATAATTTTTGAAGGTAGGGCTGTTCTCAATTTCTGAAGGTAGGGCATTTTAAATTTAAGGTAGGGCATTGCCCTACTTTGCCCCCCTCTGGCTACGGCCATGCGCAGTTTGTCAAATTTTATTCCACAAATTCAAGCTTTATTAAACCAGCCAACTCCCAAGAGCAGCTCTCCTAAAAGCAGAGAACTATTAAGTTTGATATTTTTTTCACAGAAAAGCTATTCCCAAAATAACTTAAGGCCAGCTTTCCAATTTATTTGCTTTTGCATATTACAAAACGAAAAAAAAACATTCGGTAAATTTTGTTATCAAGTGATTTGAAGTAAATCTCATAGATAGGTCATCCTCCTCTCCATCTCTAAATAGCCAAGACCCTTTTCAATCTCTTGTTCAAAGATTTCAATATTTGTTTAGTCCAGTGTCAGAAAACAAGCCATTATGAGAAATTTAAGAAAGGTCTTCCCATCCTTGATCGACACCAACAATAACAACAACAAAAATCATTTTATAGAAATAAGGACTTGATGATGATTTAGATAAGCTGTATGGTATAGGATTTCTGGAATCTAAACAAATTTATTTTTCAAAGAAAACCAATAAAAGCAAATCACCTGTCACTTTTCACAATGGGACAGGGAAGAAGAGGTCTCTCCTTGAACTCATCCAAAAGTCAGTAAATAAAATAGACCAAAAGGAAGCTCTTCAAGGTTTGCTTTTAGTGTGGGCCGATGAAATTCTATAGGTTTTTACAGATTTGAATACACAATTACATAAGGATCTCTTCTATCTTATCTTCAAGTGTGTGATTTTGGGGCAGCAATAAAAAAATTGGGTAACCGCCCTTTGGGTGTAGCCTGGAAAAATTATTTTTCCAAGGCAACCAGAATGCTTCATTGGTGTCCTTCTTCAGCACCTTTCAACAAAATGCCACACTGAGCAAAGCAATTATTTTAATTTCCCCAAAATGATGTGGCATATTATACAAGCTATACTCAAAAGGATCACATAGCAAAAATAAATGCCACACTTCAGATACTCGGCAAATAAGACCTATCACTGTCAGATGGCATTATGAATAGAAAATAGACTCAAACTCGAACTGATACTGACAATGAAATAATTATAAATTCTGGTCAAGACTGAAGGCCAAATTGCCAGACTATTTTCTGCTTTAAATAAACTCACCCAAATGCCACTGAGAGAGAGGGAGGATAATAAGAAAATATATTTCGAAATAATCAAAAAAGGAGATCCTACTTGAGACACAAAGTCTGTATAAACAAAAGCAAAATACGAAAAAAAAACTTCCTTAAATTGTTCAACCTGACCGGAAAAACAAAAAATGGGATACAAAAGAGGCTTTTCGATCCAAAGGATATTCAAACAAGCAATCAGGCGAAGTGAGTTGGAATACAGCAAGAAAAACTTCAAATTGACTTTCATAATAATTCTTTCAGGTATTTGTTTCTCCAAAAAGCATTTAACACCTTGAGAAACCTTTTTGCCTACCGCTCGGCACCTTTCGGTCGATCCTTTATAGATAAATATCCTTCCAAACAGACCCTTGAGGCCGGTTAGGCTTTCGTAAAGAAATTTCATTAGTGTTAATGTATCGGCCAGGATACTTCCTTTTTTCTTCTTCGATTCCATTTTTTGTGGAGTTTTTGAAATTGTATTGATTTTATATTTCCTTTTTAATAATTTTGGGCATCAATTCATCTAGAAAGCAAAAAACTAGAAAAAAAATGGAAAAACACAAATTAAATTAGCTCCGAAGTCCGAAACGGAGATATTTCAACGATTGGTGTGTGTGCGATGACAATGGAAAACGGAAACGCAGGGGATGTTCAATAAAAACGATACTGCCCCCAGCTGGCGGTCTTAATATTATGCTGCATCTTCTTTCTCCTTTTCTTTGTCGATGAGGCAGGAATGTTTCTTATTCTTTGGTTGTTTTTTTTTTTTTTTACAAATAGGAATAGAAATCGAGTGGAATATTGAGGATGTCACCAGACTATTTCTATTCCTGTTAAAGAAGGAAATGAAAAAAGTTTGTATATTTACGAGGAATAACATTTTTCATAGTAGTGAGAAGATTTCAAAGCAAATTTGATTTTTAGAGAAAATTTAATCTAAAAGCTTAAGTTAGTTGGATTTAACGGTAGGCAGAGCACAAGGAGGAAAATGTTGTCTGTGGACTGTGGGATTGAAGCTTGATTTTGAGGCATGATTTTTCGGGAATTTAATTATTACTTACGACCAACTCCTCGTGCTGTTTCGATTGTTTTTATTTTCATTTCAATGGTTTTGTTGAATGAATAGAAAATAATTTTGTTCGCAAGGCCATGTTTTAAGTGAGAGTGCTGAATAGCTTTCGGAGTATTTTGTTTTGTATTCTAGCTTCTAGGAAAATTTTTATTTAATTGAAAAATCATTTTAACAACACTTTGAAATGGTTTTCGATGGAGAACATTGAAAAACCGGAAAAAAAGGCCTACAATTTAATTTTCGAATACATAATTTGTCTGACAAAAAATCTAATATATACCTCATTTTTCTTTATTTTCAGGTAAGTTATTTAATATTTGAACAACTTTAGAGAATATTTCTGGAGCAACAAGTTAACTAAATGTAAACAAAGATTCAAACTCATACAAAGGTACAATCATGAAAGCATAAACTATTTAATTTGAGCAGCAAAAAATTTCTGGAATAAATCACAGGAATAAAAAGACATCCGATCGTTTCGGAGGTATACGAAAATGAATGCTTTATTCTCATTCTTCTTTCATTATCCTACTTAACCACTTAACCGGTAGTTTGCCTTTTTTGTATTTCAATTTAATTTTTTTTTTTTTTATAATTTGCACCTACTCGAGGGATTTCTTATACCCTTATTATGCAAGAGACACAGTGAGTGCATTAGGAAGAAAGGAAAAGGTTGGAAAGGAGGTGTCGGTGTTCATTATGGTCTTGAATTCTTGAACATTATAATGATTGAGAAAGACAGAGTGTTGCAGTTGCCCGTAGCTTAGTTGGTAAGTGCGTTGACTGCTAAGCAGAATGTCGTTGGTTCGAGTCCTACTCAGGCCAAGTTTTTATTTCATCTTTCACGGGTACTGCCTCTTGCGAAGACCTGACAAATCTTCCAAGAGTATCAATCTGTCATGAAAAAGTGCTTCTCAACTTTGCCGTTCGGCATTGGCGTTAAATTGTAGGTCCCATCAATTCTTCACACGCACTCAGAGAATTGTTGATGAGAGTAAGCCACTTATGCCTTGGCTCTTTAAGAATTGTCGCGCCACTCTATTTATTTATTTAAAGACAGAGTGTTGAAGAGAGTCCACATTAACGTAGTACGGCTAACGAATGATTCTCTATACTTGAGAGTACGCGCGAAGTTGGCCTCGAGGGTAAACTGATGGGCATCCCTTGAAGCGCGACTATTACACGCGAGTTGTTTGAGGGGAGGAAACTGGCTTTTTCTATAGAGCACTTACCGTAGAAGTAACGATAGAATAGAGAGAGACATGAAACGTTACGACGGTGATCTAACAAATGAAATGACGTAGTGATGTCTCTATATCACCGATCATTCGTAGGGCTCTTTTTTGAATCAATCAAAGAGGCTTAAGTATGTAGAGCTGGAGCTCCCGCCCAGAGATGAGAGTTGTACTCAAGCCTTGGACGGATACAGGTCTTATAGATAGTAGCCAGATCAGACGCTGAGAAGATTTTCTTGCACCGCCTTAAGAAACCCAAACATCTTGCGATATTTTTCGCGACATTACATATGTGCTCGTTCCACAAGAGGTGGTCAGTGATGCACATACCGGTCCCGTTGATGGAAGTGCCCCTCATGGACAGTGACAAGGGGGTATATCTCGCTATAACGATACAAGACATGATTGCGTTTTCGAAGCATCAAACTCTACGCAATTTTGTATTCCCCATTGTACAATGCTGTTAAAGTCATAGTTTAATGAGCTTTTCATATTTTGCCGTTGCAGATCCTAAGAGGAGGGATATGGGTCTGGAAACGAATAAGAAAAGTTAAGGGCACTGTCGTCGGCAAAACAATTTATTTTATTAGAAGTTACAGACAAGAAATACTTATAAAAAATGAGAAAGAGGGTCGGAAACAAAGCGGAGCCTTGGGGCACACCAGCATTTACGTTGTACAAATGGTGTTTTCGAATTGCTCGGAACGAGTTCAGAAAAACAGGATAGATGGAAAAGCTTACGCAAGGGTATTGCCAGCGTGGAAGAACACCTCTTCAGAATAGTAGCGGGGATACCACCCGGACCAGCTGATATATTTATGTTGAGATCTTTTAGGACTCTCGCCACAGCACGAGTGTAGAAGAAGATTTGTCCCATGGAATCATTTACACGCTCAAGAACAGGTGGAGTCTGTCTGTCTCTGTCTCTGGCAACGAAGAGTTGACGGCGAACTGTCTAGCAAAAAGGTTATAGCTATCGCGAGAGAGCATTTGGTCCGACGAATATGAGCATTACGTATTCTTTGCCACAGTTATACATATTTTTGGTGCAGGGAAATTACTCCACGGGAATCTGCTCCACATGGGAATTTACTCCACTCAAAGTGGGAATTTTCTCCACTTTTTAAAGTGGAATAAATTCCCCCTGCAAGTGGGAAATAACTGCACAATTTTTTTGGTGGAATTATTTCCCAGCATGAAACTGAGCTCTACAGGTTTTTACGAGGAATGTAAGTAATTATAATGCAATCAATTTATGTGATAAATTCAACCAATTTATTGACTATGAACACAATTTTACAATTTTACAAATTAAACAATTATTTATTTTTCCGCACAGTCTAACTATGGTTGAACATAAGTGCCGAATTCTATTTTGGGACTACAAACCCACTATGGTGGGTCATTAGTCCTGAAATTAAATTCGGGGTTTCTTCGTGATAAGTTTTAAACATTTTGTAAACCAATAAATTGAGTTGACAGTTTGAATAATTTCAAGGTTTACATACCACATGCTCTAAGTCTATGTGACGTTAAGGAAACTCTTCCCCATGAAAACGTTCTTCTGAACTTTGGTGTTCGGTGAGAGTAGGGCATTCTACAAGCACACGGTACTTGAAGCCAGCTTCATCTTATTGCATCTTTTTGTCACCTAAAATAACTGAGCTGTTTCTATTACATCAACAGCTCCATTAGAAAGACATTTTTGTATTGATATGATTTTCACTGTTCAGTTTTCTTGCATCATGTGGATGCAGACGTAAGTAGGTACTATTTTTGCAATACTTAACCTTAACTCAGTCTCACATGTTTTAAAATATTATTTCAATAAAGGATTTGGAGCTTGAAACAAAAAATGAAGCAGGTACAATAATTGCAAGCGAGCGAAGCGAGCGGAAAAAATTTTGCCCAAAAGAGAATGAATTTGGGGTGTGAAAATAAAAAAATTCGCGCGAATTTTTTATTTTCACACCCCAAATTCATTCTCTTTTGGGCAAAATTTTTTCCGCTCGTTTCGCTCCCAACCAAACCAAAACGATTTTGAATATTCCAGATCGTCATAATCTCTAGAGTCTAGACGAAAGTGAAAAAAGATGTTCAAAATGAATCATTTCAATGCAGCACCTGCTTTGCAGACACAAGCGTGCATTACAAAGGTGCGTGGTGGTTTCTTTTAAAAAGTAAAGAAAACGGCAGCAGTTAGTTTTGAAAAATGAATTGCTCTGTCAATTTTGTCTACAAATAGTAAAAAAAATGGTCCTATCTATTGTTAAGACTTTTTATAATAATTCAAAGAAAAAAATCACATTTTGAAATTTTTTTTAATAAGAAGTGCAATAATATTGTTTCTCACACTTTTCACTTTTAGTGGACTACTTTCTCACACAATTATGCAGTTATTTCCCACTCGTAGTGGGAATTTATTCCACTTTAAAAAGTGGAGCAATTTCCCACTTTGAGAGGAGTAAATTCCCATGTGGAGCAGATTCCCGTGGAGTAATTTCCCTGCACCCATATTTTTTTTCAAAAATTTCATAATCCAGTCAAAAAGAAAAAAAATGAAAGGAACGCTTAAAAAACTCAAACTATTAAGTTTAAATAAAAAAGATTAAATGCGTTCCACGAGTCGTGTAAGCTTTTGCTCATTTTCAGGTACCAAAATTTTTGTTTAAACTTTTCAACAAAATATTATTTTTAACTTCAAGGCGTGTATGTATTTGTTTTTAAATTCTTTTCCGAATTAGCTTTAATTTGATTCAAGTTGACTGTTTTTCATTGGTTAGCTGTCAATTTAAAATTAATTATCCCTGTCAAGAGTGTAACAAGGGTATCAAACAATCATTGGCATACTAAATCCCCTAATCGTTGAATGAACACGAACAAAAACGAAAGCAAAAACAAAACAAAGAATAAAAAAACTCATCAACTCCATAAAATCCTTAAGTGTCCATAAAAAATGTACGTTGTATATATTTTGTATCCCCTAAAAAACAAAAGCTGAGCACATAATGACACACATATATACTTCATCTCCACTGACCTGATATCAACTTTTTCGTTTGCCTTACAATAAAATGTGTCCTTCATGTTTATTTAACCCTGAACAATACAGAATTAGGCACTTCTCAACCGTATATAAGCCTTTTAGCTTTTATGCGCACCATCGACAGCCGACCGATGACGACGTCGACATCAACATCGTTGCTCGTTGGCCGTCATCAGTAAAAACTGACGACACAAATTCATTAATGACGGAAATAAAAACCAATGGCCTTCGTTGGACCCCAGATGGTTCAATAAACACTCACATATCGATATACCCGGCGTATACTTAACGAAACAACATTTTCGACTCGATATTATTTCCCAAAAGCGCACACCTTCTGTTCGTTTTCATCTCTTAACCCGCCTGGTGTTATTCAATTTTTAAGATCCCTCTTATTTTTGCGAGGGTGAAACAGAAAAATTTCATCCACTTCAATTTGCTATCGATTCGATTTATTGAATTTAATCTTTAAAAATACGATTTTAGTCTAATACACCATCTGCGAGTTAAGCTGTCTTGAGCACCGACGACGGATATCCAAGAACTCGGTTGAGTTGCCTTCAAAACTCTGGAAGCAGAATTTTCATCTTCGGTGATAGAAACAAAATTTATATGATGAGATCCAACTCTATAACCATCCTGGCCCCAACCCACGAAGATAAGGCACGAATCCACTTTTCGCAGAAGCTGAAATGGATGCAAATAAAATTTAGGTGGCCAACTTAACGTTTTTCGCTGGCATTATAGTTATCGAACGCCTTATGGCTATAAAAGCTTCCCGTGTTCGAGTTCAAGACATGGCCGGACTTGTTAATTTAAAGCTTTCTATACAAAATTCACGTTCAAGGTGTGATAACCCTTCAGTCCGTCAATGGATGCGATAAAAGGAAATTCTCCAGATCAAGGCCACCGTTTCATATAGTTCTAGTCGTATCTATAGCACTGAGTTTCCTAGAAGAATATTTTCACAACTACTGCTCTTCGGGGTTAAGCTCTAAAGCAATTTCAAAGATTTATAGTTTGCCAAAACTTTCGCAACCACACGATTTTCCATTAAAACTACCTTAAGCTATAAACAGAGCTCTCTTGTTCTCACTGGTTATGTTAGAAATCAAATCACTTGAACTCATCGCAATACATAAAACCGCACCTGCGGGTCATTCGAGCCACACCATCATCAAACCAACTATCACCACAGCATGCTCAATCATTCACAGCACAGTCAGCCAGCAGCGTGCATTATTAAATCGGTGTTGGACTTCATTATTTACGTTCCGATTGCGAGAAAGTTAATCGTGGTTGAGCTGTTTATGGCATCCAGAGCATTGCCATTTTCGCGGAAACCCAAATCGCATTTCTACTGAATAGGATTCGCAACCGAAATGTCCTTCATCTTGTAGACTAGGTTATGGCGTAGTTATCTTGTTGATGACAGCTAATTTAGTTTCGCGTTTGTTTTCGCTTTTAACAGGCGTGAGCCAGCGTCGTCGTAAAAGCAGTTACAGAGAAACAGAGAGATAGAACTTCTCATTAAGAGGTTATTAGTAGTTGATGTTGTTTTGACACTTAAAGCGCAGATTGAACGAGGTTGCCCAGCCATCAATAAATCAGACCCAAATGTCTGCGAAATCCTAGAACTCTGCTGAAGGACTCCATTCTTCTCGATGGAATATAAATGCTCGAAGGCCAATGAGGGTCGTTTTCTATGTTTTTTTCTTTTTTTTCTAAGGACCTTCTAAGCGAATACGGCGATGGTTGGTTTGCCTTTCAATGAATGTGTTTCGTATTCATAGCAGATGAAGAGCATTATTATGAGAGTAAATAATGTTTATATTTTAAGGGAAACCCTTATTGGTCTTCTATAGCTTTATTTTTGCATTGAATGGGGCAGTCAGTGTTGAGAAGAGATTTTCATTATTTCGTGTATATTTTTTGCAAACCAAAAAAAGGCCGAGGGTTCAAAAAGCCCTTCAAATAAATTGCAAACGTTCATTTTAAATTGGTTAATAGAAACGGAGGCTTTATTGTAAGTATATGTGAACACGTGTTCTCCTTGAACACATTTTTGATAAAAGAGAAAAGAAATTGAATGAGAAAAAGAATTTGACCAAAGATAAACTTTCAAGGGGCGAGTCGGGGTGGTGGTTGGCAATTTATCAGTTTTAAAAGAAATTTAATGCACGAATAGATTGAAGTTGATTGCTTTTTATGGCACTAGAGGCAGTGGGATTGGATTTGTGAGGAATCAATTTAATGATCTTTTTTTTTTTTGTAAATAGAGGTTCCTTAATCATGTTTTCATGAGCCACTTAAATAGCTTCGCCTTTGAGGTAAAAGGAATAAATACGAGTAGTATGGCTTTGATGTTTCCTTGGATAGTTGAACTCTCATTGGAAAATTAAGCTACAATGGGTTTTGAATTAGGAAAAAGAAATGCTGAACTCAATTCATAAGACTTTGTTATTTTCGCCTTAGTATCCTTCTCTTAAGTAAGCCAAAAATATACTTTGCCAATGTATATTTTTATATTTAAGAAAATGGTGCACTACGGCGGATACGTACTTTTTGCTACGAAGTAAAACTGGGATAATGTAAATTGTTCACAAGGTCCTTGACGTGTGTCTGCCTTACTCGTTTCTTGTCTAACGGTAAAAAAGTAGTAGGCTTGGGTTTTTTCATAACAAATTTGCACTAAGAAAAGAAAGATAAATTACTATTTATACGGAGGCTGGGCTGTAAGCCCACTAGAACTCATATTTCTATGTCATCCTACTGTTGAACTCTAGAACTGATACAAGCTTAGATCAAACTCTGTGATGAGCAGTTATAAAAATGTGTAACCCCAATATCCCGTGAAGAGGGTATTCTCGGTAAAAATCCAAAATGGATTTTTCGGAATTTAAGTAAAATAAAAGGCCAGCTCAGGAAGAACAAACGCTAAGCAAACGGGCGGAAGGGCCAGCAATTAAAAAAGACAAGAAAGACTTTTAAGAAATCCTGGCAATAGTTTTCATCTGAAATTCATAACGCAATTATGTTTTACAGTAAAATTTAAATTCAATGAATGAATATTTCAACTACTTCTATAAATAGTTATTGACCAGTTTCAATGCTGGTTTTCAACTATTCGCAATTAGAAATTTCCAAGAAACCATTTATTAGCAGCGCTTAACTGTTTCCAATGTTTCATAAAAATGTAAAAAAAAGAATAACAATTGATGATGTTTAATTGGAACGAATTAAGTTTCTATTTTCATCGCTCGAATTTCAAGGATGCTCTCGACATCGACAAGAAAATATTTTGACTACACCTACACCTTGTTTCTTCTAATTCTTATTTTGTCGACTCTTCGACTGTTGTAGCTGCCCTGAACAAGACAAACAAACAATTCAGAGGAAAAACAAACAACTTGTTAAAAGAAGAACACAAAGACATTGTGTAATCCTGACTATTTCTCACTTTGTAATACACACAAACTCGAGTAAAAAACCAACAAAAGTCTACATTGCGTCAAAACGAAAGAACAATAAAAAAATCGTCCTAAAAACACAAAAACGAGCATTCGGATATACACTTTTTTCCAACACATGTTTCACCTAGAAAATAGAAGAAGAAAACAAAAACTAGACCAAAAAGGATCTGTATTCTATCTTTGTCCTAAGGTCCTGGATTCTGGTTTTCAGGATACATACACCTACGGAGTCCTTGGAGCTATTTTTTTTTATTCTTTCAGTCGTCGTGTCGTGTTTGTGTTAAAGCAAACAAAACGTTGCTCATCCACCTTCCCAAAAACCACCTTGTAATTTTTTCTTTTCTTTAAGAGAGAGTTCTGAGTCTGGGTTTATGTTTGTTTTCCTGTCAAACTTGTGGGAGAGAAATTTATCAGATATTGCGTAAGTACAGCTGAAAGTTTTGGATGTCGTTGTGTCGTGGGTTTCATGTAGGTATCTATTTTCTGTGACATTTTTGTTTGCTTCTTTGATCATAATTTGGATGAGAAATGGTATAATGTCGTCCTGGGTTATAACTTTTTTAATGAGTTTGAGTGTTTTTTGCACATTTTTTTGGTTGGCAGAAACTAATTGAACAAAGACCGGTCTTTTCATCTTTGAATGGTTGTTGCTCAACTCCAACTGAGCGAAACAACTCAACATGAAACCATCAAACCAATCAAGGATAGTAAATATATATCGAACATCCCATTCGCATTGTTATTAGTTAATTAAACCTACTCCAAAGTCTCTTGGGGGGCTTACGGATAGACCACCAGATTCTTATCCTTATATTGGTTTTGATTCAGCATCATTGCGAGTGAGATACATGTGTGAAGGACAAGTCGCAGGAATGATGATTGTCTATCGAGTGGTGGTTAGATCTCTGACGAAGGAACAAGCAAGCAGCTTGAAATCTAGTCGAGACTTTAAACATAGGAATGCTGAGGTGAGCCAGAGGTTCTATCTAAATTAATTGCTTGGTTTTGAAGAAGTTTTTCCATTTTCTGCATGATGGCCTTTTTTGCCGTTTTCCAATTCCATTTACTCTTCTTCTCTATATGTTAAAACTTTATATCACTTGGTATGGTGGACCATCCTGTTCTGCTACTCCCTGTATTGTGATGAAAGAAAGTGTGCCAATGGCTGGATGTATAAAAAAGGGTGGCGCTTTCTGTGTGCACAGCATAAATGAATTGGGGATTGTTCTTCTTTTTAGGATGAGAATAGTAATTAAATTGGTGAAATGAAATAGTTAACAAAAAAGAACGTATACAATGGAAAAAAATCGAAAATTTTACAAACAGGAATTTGGAAGCAGGTTGTCTTCTTTTGTACGGATGCACAACTTGAGGCAAACAAGCAAGTTTCTTGGATGCAATGTAATTGAGTTTAATTGTTATAGTTAGCTTTGTTTTCTTGATCAAAAAGTTTGTAATTGGGGGCCAGGCTACCATTCGGAGGATATGATGTTAATTCAAAAGGGATTATGCTAGAGAATTCAATAATCATTAAAAGAATGTAAGTTTTTGTTCTTACAACAGTAGAAGGTACATGGCATATGAACCAGAAAACTTTCAATTTAATCAGCCATTTACTCAGAAGATGAATCAGATGTCATGTACACATGTTGCACCCAATATAATAGACGCTCGATTCAATTCCGTTAAATTTGTATTTCTCGAATCAAACTCCATAAAATAGGCTCAAAAATGTAGATATGTAGGGATAGGGATTTCCTACAGTGACTCTTAATATTTTAAATAACTAGACGCACAATTACAACGCTATAATTATTTATTTAATTCTTAACTATTTATAATAAATGTGTTTTGAGCGAAGAAATTAGCTGTTGCTTAACCGAAATTAAATGCACTTCCGCTTGTTATCGTGTCTGACATTCAACTCATCTGGATCTCGAATTCAAAAAGTAAATTGAAAAGAATGAAAAGAAAATTTTAAATGAGTGGAATGGGACGCGTATTTTCTTTTTCGGTGTTCGTTTGCTTGCGTCGTTCGTTAGTCTTGTCAATAGGGTGTCCATACGGGATTAGGCCAATGCTGCATGTATATTCAAAATTCAATTAAGTTTAGAACTTGTCACTGACAATTTCTTAAATTACAAAATTCATATTAATATTTGCTTACCACGTTTCATTCGCTTTAGATATTAGCTAAAGCGCCGTTAAGTCTTTTATAGTTTTGTCTTTAAGAAACAACAATTGAACAGAGAATATCCTTCGTTCTCCTTAATTCTCATCATTTCGAGACTCTTGTATTTTGAAAATGCGTGGAGTAATTAAATCGATTCCAACGGCAATGCTGAGAAGCATCTTCTCGCAACAAGTTGACGTCTTTATAAATAAGTTCCATCAATTCTTGCCAACAGGAAGGTCCATTAGAGATGAATGAAATTACTCCTGAAACCAGTGACTTCTATAATTGAAATATTTCTATTTTTATTGCGTGTACTTTTTTTACTGCAATAACTGTAAATGCCTCTTTTCCCTTAGCTCTTAAAAATAATTAACACAATAAAATCTAGGTTTCTAGGTTAACAACAAACACAAAATTCCAGCACATAAAAAAAAAACAGACTGGCACAAAATAATTCCATTTCCAAGGGAAAAAAATGTGAAACAAATTGCAAGAACATTGCAAATGATACACTTCGAAATTCTCTCCTTTTTAGTATTCTATTAGGGCGAAAAAATCCTGCGAATCTCCATGCTGATCTAAAATGATAAATTTTCCCTTGGCAGGCATTTTGAATTCACTCTCTAGCCATAGGTTCGTATTTTCTTGTTTCTTTTTTATAGTCTTTCTACATTCACTGGGTGCCATCCTGAGTGTAGATACAGGAGGAATGATGGTATAGAAGGTTTATGTAGCACCTGCTCAAGGACCAATGTGAGCGAATAAATCATTCAGTGAATATCCTTTCTTGTGTTGGAATTTTTTTTTCTCCTTCTCGATTTCCAGCCTTTTTGGGAATTCAAAACGGTACCCATGGTGTGGGTGCAAACTAGTGCTTACATCTTCCCAAATGATAAAAAAAGTGTTTTCCATTCTCTCTATTCACATCTCATAGTAATCGTTTCGTTGTGTCCTTTCCCAACATTCAATTCAGCATGGTTTTGAATAAAATTATTATCCTTGCCCGGCTATCGTCACATGCGGAGAGAAACGGATTAATAACTACCTACAACCCTCGGCGTGTGTGGGTTTTGACATATTTTCTGGACTTCTATTTTCCAAGAACTACGAGAGCCTTAACAGTAGTGAGAGCCAAAAAAAGGTCCTTTGCGCCTTTTGTTGATAATGTGCTCGTGTGCTGACAGGACAAAAAAAAACGAGTTAAGCTTCGAGAAGCAAATAAACACCCAAAGTTATCTTTTTTAAAGTTTTGTGAAAAGCAAGTTTTTTTTTTTGTTGAGAGTGCAGGTTGCTATTCTTTAGTTGTTTGTTGTTTTTGCTACTTGAGAGATTTCGTAGCAAAAACATAAATACTGCCGCTGTCCATGAACGATTCTCAGGAAACAATGGAAGAAGAAAATAAACTCTGTGTTGCCAAATCTGTTGTTTTGTTTTTCTTTTTTTTTTTGTTATTTTGCTTGCAATTTTTTTGTTGTTGAGCTAAATTCCAGAGGACTGACTTTTTTGATTCTTTTGAAGTAAACAAAAAAAAAACAATTATTTTTGCACAGATGGTAGGTAAATTTCAACACCTGTCAGCGAAATACTGAGATTTTTTCTTGGCTTTTCTCTGCCAATTTCCGCTTTTTTTCCGTCTCAGTTTTTGTTTTGTTTTTGTTTTGTCAACTTTAAACTTTTATTTTTCTTTCGTTTCTGTATTTTGCTTCAGCATTTGTTTTTTCCAAATTTATGCAAGAAGGAGGAAATTGTGAACTCCTTGCCCGGATTTATGTGTGTGTAAAGGTAAGCTTGCTTGCTTTTTTCAATCTGGGAAAAGAAAATAATATCTTAGCTCGTGTGGAATGCCCTTGGCAGTTAAGCTTGTGCCATAATTTTATTAATAATTTACAAGCTGTAGATAGCAAGAACATTGTTTTATTTCGTTTGCATTGTACAGCACCACCTTTATCTAGCCGTTGGTAACTGAACACAAAGAAAAACAGAAAAACAACTTTAATGAACTTCTTACATTTATAAAGCCAAAAACAAAGGAAGCGAAAATGTTCAACGTATAAACAGATCTTATCCAAAAAGGCTGATGTTAAACAAAACTTAAGACAGAAAAATATAAAAAAATACGAAAGGCTGTTAATTGTCATCCCCACTTAGAATAAGATTAAAAGGGTGTATTGAAGGCGCTAGAGGTAGCTTACTTACTTACTAAACCGGCTCCCAATCCATGAAGTATCTCAACCTGAGACCGGATCTCCTATCTGCTTCAGGACTATGTTGAAGAAATCACATGACAGCGCATCTCCTTGTCTTAATCCTGCACATATTTGAAACAACTCAGACAAGCTGTTACCCATTTGCACACTGCACTGCGTGTTGATTAGCGTCATGCTATACAGCTGGATCAATTTGTTCAGGATCCCGAATTCAGACATCGCCATCATAAGCTCTTCATTTGAAGTCGATTAAAAGATGGCGGGTTTCGGCTTGAAATCCGTTATTCTTTTCAGGATTTGCCTCAATGTGAATATTTGGTCTATCGTTTTTTTGCATGGCCTAAGGCCACATTGGTATGTGCTTATTGACTTGGTACATAAATCAAAACACCTCCTCCAAATTTACAGAGTTCCGCAGGTCTACCATCCGACCCGGTCTTGTTATTTTTTAGCTTTTGGATGGCTCTTTCTACCTGTTCTGTGCTGGAGGTTGGGACTGGGTCTTCATTGACAGGTCTTGCTTCTCGTTATTGGCTCGCTCGACATTATGCGCATTTAGCAGCTGTTAGAAGTGCTGCTTGAAAACAGTTAGAGGATGCTGAGTCTGCAAAATATAACCAAGTGCTGGGCTTCAAACATTTTTTTTTAATATTTGCTACTTTTTAAATCTTGTTCTAAAAATTTCTTTCCTTCAAGTTTTATTTGAACCAATGATATATAATTTTTCTACGGCAAGAGAAGGTCGCTAGAAAAAAATATGCAAATAAAATTAGAGCAAAACTGCGCATACCTATACATCTTCATGATAAAGGGCCAACATGACGAGGACGACCTAAGGAATAGCATAACAAACGACACGACAACAACGAACTATGAAATCTCATTATATTGCGCCATATTTACTATGCGAACTCAACAAAAAAATACCCGCAGCAACAGAGGTACAGAACCAGACTACAGAGGTAGCAGCGCCAATATCATCAGTAGAATCACCAGCAGCCAACATCGTCGACAACAGCCGCAATACCAGACACAATGTCGCTCTTTTATATCGTCCTCGATGGTATAATATTATGATGGCGCTGCTGTCGCAAAAATTTACCCTAGTATGTTGTGTGTATTAAGGAACAACATTGCAGGAAAAACATGCAGAACATTATCATAAAAGATGTTATTTTTCATGTAATGATTTCCATCGTTACATCCGGGCTACAAATAAGAACATCGTGAATACAATACCAGGAGATAGACAAGTCTATATGAAGAGCAAAAATAATATATCGTTTCAGGAGGAAAAGAATAGGTAACTACTATTATACATACCTATGCCATCTCACATATACTCGGGTTCTGTTGCTCTAGGACACACGAGACACAAGACACAACATGACAAAGGGAAAGCCTGATAAATTTCATTTTAATAGACAACTTTTTTAGTTGACAGGAAGGAACCAGAAAAGCGATACTATTAATCTTGGAAATATTGCAACAATCGAAAAAATTCAAACGTATTGTCTTCCCTGAACAGGAAAGGGACGTGAGAGAATTTGAGTTGAAAAATAAAATTCAGTCGACAAAAATTAAGACGAGTACCACTTTATCACAAACAGCAGAAACCCATCAAGGGAAGGGGCCATAAATTTCGTTCCTTGCTGGAATACACATAAAACAACTCCTTTTAAGCATTTTGTTTTTATTGCTCGGGAGTTGGGGGACTGTAATTTCACATAAAAATTCAAAAATATTAATCATTTTCATTGGAGTAAATTTTGATCTCGAAATCCACTATTTGAAAGTTCCTGCATATTCCCATAAACCTTCTTCAATCTACATGTTTTAAAATTAAAACTTACCGACTGGTACCATAAACTTCGCTTTTTATTTGCAACAAAAAAGCTTGTAAAGCAACTTGTTTTCGGTTGAACTTACAGCAAAACCGAAACCACTTCGACCAACCTTGAAAGTGGTTACTTCTGGTTTTATTGTCAAAAGAACGAACACAAAATGTTTTTATCCTTGCTCTGGTTACACCAAATGGGCGTAAGCTTATAGAATTTCTTTTTTTGCTGAAATCACAACAAAATAGCAGGATAAGGAAAAAAATAAATAAATTAAAGTTTTACCTCAATTAAGCTGGGCTTGCAGTTTTTTTTTAATTCAATTTTTTGTTTGGTCCAATTGAATTGAATATGTCGCAATATAATTTATTGCATAGGTATATGGACGGGCAGTTCCGTAAGTATGTTTTTCATGGCTCCATGGTTTTAAGCAATAAATTGGAAAAGGGTTATTGGCACACAACACTCGGAAAAACAACTGGTTGCAAACAAAATTGCTCATATAGAGGGAAAGCAAGGTTAAAACTGTTTTGACCTTTTTCAAAATCAATTGTTGTGTATTTTTTGTCTTTTTACTTTGCCGAACCTATAAAGGGCTGATTTTAATTAAATTGGAGCTTAAAAAAAATGTCAAATCAAATACAGATGACGGACTCAACTTTATTATTTCCATCCCTTCGATTTTTGGCTTATGGGGATATTCGGTTTAATTTGGGTGATTTTACAATTTTTGAAAGTGGCAACGCGAGACGAATTTGATTGGAAGTAAAATTTATTTTGAAAATTGAATTTAAAATGATATTTCGGACAAATAGGAAACATTTTAGACCAACTTCCACCGAATTGAACAAAGAATTGTTCGTTCTCCTTGATTCTCATCGTTTCGAGTCTCTTGTATTAAATTGGTAAGTGCCGATATTTTAATTTACATTTACTTCAAATTCATACCCTAGTCCTTACAAGATTTAAGAATACCCTGATAGATCCCTTACGCCCATCTTTATCCCCATTTCCGCTTTGAATATATTCTCAAAAGTCATTCTAGGCATCTTGTTCGTTTTCAACGTCTCCCTAAGAAAGAACATCATACGCTGAAGGCTCTTTTTAACCTACCCACTTCATAAAATACTTCACCCTATGACACCAAATGTTTTTGAAATCTGTTTTCAGGACACAAAAGAAAGCCAACAAAAAATTGTCATAAAAAACCAAATGGAAACAGAATCTGCTCAAAAATATATTTGCATATAGATTCAAAGGACATTCAACAAACTTCTATCCCTCAGCCTTTATAAGGAAAAAAAGAAAATATAATTTTCTGCAAGTGACTCTGAGAAAAAAATAAATCGTTTTCGAGATGCAAATGGAATGCCAGAATGATTACATTCATACGTGAGGACCTCTTTTAACTCGAGGTGTAAACACATAACGATGCTGGATTTCCATCAGCAATGCCATCAGGCACCCACCCATAATCGCAACCTCACTTAACCACCATCATCGCACACACAGCGCCATCTCATTCCCCGCACCGCCAACCACTTGTACCGTTTTGCGCAAAATAATGATCATTTTCAAATGTCAGTGCGGTGGGTGCTTATTCAGCTTCTTGAAAACATTTGCTAAAAGGATCCCCCAGAACGATAAACGCATTCATCGTTACGCTCGCTCGGTGTGTGTTTGTAGCTTCTTTGAGAAAACATACTTGATGACGAAAACTGCCATAAAGCTGACAGTCAACATGTCTCGAATCCCAAAATCTCCAAAGGACACAGTTTTTTCTGTTCACTCACCGATGTGTTTTCTTTCAAACTTTTACACAGATCTGGTGGTCTGATGAAAGCGGAGGGAGGATGATGGGATTGTGGTGTAAGTCGGAATTTTTAAATTTCAAATTGTAGACATTTTCTTCTTTTTCTATGTCATCAATGCTGTTTATATTTCTTTGTGTTCTTTGTGTCTGTGTTGGCTCAAGCATTTATCTGTTCCTTGCACACAGGATATGAACCAAGAGAAGATGTCGCAAAATTATGAAAAGGAAACGACTACGAAGAGGTTTCTTTTTTTATGAAGATAGAAAATTTCACTTTATTTTCCGCACCAACACACACTCAAATGTTCGAAAAATTTGAGTTGAGTTGAAATTGAGAGAGGAGGCTCGAACTGCGAGCTCTGATGGAGTCTCAGAGTCCGGGATAATGATGTGAAGTGCTTCTTACAATATGGTGCAAGTACTTCTAAGAGGATGAGAGTCGAGGAGGCATGAACTCCAAAGAGGCGTTGGAAGAACCATAATGCAAATCATGCCAGAGGAGATGATGACAAGCCAAGGCCTGTTGCATACACTCGATAGTCTAACTAAATGGACTGAGGAAGGAAGAAGCCATCTTTTAAGTGAAGCTTAAAAAAAAGTTGCTAAAAGTCCTTTCAAGATATTCATTCATTCGATTTTTGCAAATAAATTTCGGGTGATTGAATAAGTTTTTCCTTCAAAATTGTGGTTTTGTGGTGTAATCCTTGTAGAAAGGATTTTCTTTCAGCCTTCTAATGGACCAACAACGAAATCAAAAAAAACTTCGATGTCACTCTGCATTGTTTCAAAAACTGAGAAACAAAATTTAAAAACAAAAGAGAAAAAAGTTCTGCCTTCAACTTCTTCAATTGAAGCCAGCAAAAGTTAAAGATTACAGGGATTACTCTGGAGTCTGGAACAATTGACCTGGTGACTTGATTTAAAATTCAAATTTTTAATTCCAAGATGGGACACTCTCCCACCCACTCTTGTGTGTATTTTGCCTTTCACCTTATTTGTTCAAGTTGTTGAGTTTTAAGGATTATGTGGTCTCATCTAGATTAGAGGTTCTAACACGACTTGAAAGGACTCAACAAAAGACGATGAACAAACGCATTTTAATATGTTTTGTATGCAAGTCGTTCGCTCCCATTGTAATTTTCGTCCTTTAAAGTAGGTCAAAATTACTTAGTTCTTCCAGTACGTTGAGCATTTAAAATATCCTTTGAAAGTTTACCTACCCAAACCATACAACGGCGCACGGCTCCATGGAAATTACTCAAAATGGGAGTTTGAGTGTTTCCAGATATATGCCATCGCAATCTATACATAGACATACTTTATCCTGGTTTTTCGTTGTGTCGTTGTTGCATTTCAAAGCCTTGTATGTGGATTAAAGGTCTGAGTAACTATTTATCCCTGCCAATCTTTGTTAGCAGTTCCATTTTGATGGGGCATGAGAGAAAATATCATTTAAACAATATTAAGGACAAAGGACAGTCGCTAAAGTGAATGCATCGTGTGTATAACATGATCAAAGAATCGGGCACAATTCCATTGGAAGTGGAACGTTATGTTCACAACCCCTCGCTATCAGCAAAACATCCTTTTGACAAGGTCGAAATCCTATTATGATGGAATCCCTAGTGGACTATGTGCGTGTTTGTGTGTATGGTATTGGGCCGATGCATGTGCGGGGTTTGTTTGCGCTCAAGAGTGATTGCACTTTGGTTGTTCATATGCCTAAGGTAACAGGAAGTTCGGACATGAGTGCATTAGATTGACAAGTTTTCTATCATTCTGTTGGTAATTTTATCTCTTCTCTCTCTGTCCCTAAACCTGACTGAGCAATCGATTTGACATGACACTAAATCGAAGTTAAAGTGTATCCCCCTAGAGTGTGTATTTATTTGGATAGCCGACCTCCTGTCCTTCTCCCTTTTGCCGCGTTGTGTCGTCGTTGATGGTGATGCATCCATTTGTCTATTAAATTATCGTGCTTTTCACAATAAAGTATGCCACACACATACACTCACATTTAGCTTC
The DNA here is from genome assembly GCA_943590905.1 of Sphaerophoria taeniata. Taxonomy (NCBI): domain Eukaryota; kingdom Metazoa; phylum Arthropoda; class Insecta; order Diptera; family Syrphidae; genus Sphaerophoria; species Sphaerophoria taeniata. Next base: position 153,284,151 of record OX016541.1, read on the forward strand.
GTTTGACTTTGGAACTGCTGAGTGCATTCGAAGTGATTGATTAGCAAATTGGTGGTAATCAGTTTTTGAAGTTGAGTTGGTCCTTTTTTATCACAAGAATGAAAGTAGGGCCCATTAGATACTGCATCGGGTGTTTAATTAAATTTATTTTAATAACTTTACTAATTAGGGCGCCAATTTAAAATATGTCAAAAGTTATCAAGGGAAAAATTGTCCTACAATAGGAGGCGTCATGACATTAGGGAATTTGATGGGAAAGCGGGTGGAGAGAGGAACTAAAATCCTGGGGCTTTTAACTAATGTTGGCAAAAAAGTTGACCAGATAGTCAAATTCTCATTCATTATCTTGAAAGAGTATTGTGAACGAAAGGAAAAGCCTTGAAAGCTAATATAGAGGGAGAACTCGTACAATTTTTCTTCAAAGATTTCTTTTAAAAATCAATTCCACAAAGAAATGAATGTTCTCAAAATTTCACCAAAAGAAAACCTCAAACCTAATCTACTTTAACAAGCATATCAACCCCATATCATCGCTTCAAAGAAAATATATTCTTTTCTCTCTATTATCCTTGACAGAACTATTTTTTGAGAACAAACTCTTACCCTAAATAATCTCCGATGCACAAAAGCCCAAACGGTACAAAAAAATTATTTAAAAATGCCCAAAAATGTTTTCTTCCGGTCACTTAATTCCAAAGTACATATAATAAATTCTTTTATTCCAATTTACCATTTATTGAACGGAAAAGGAAGTTGTTATCTCTCCTTTCAATTTTACCCAAATCAATGTAAATCAAATAAGAGAATAAAAAAAACCGAAATAAAATGCTTGTCGGATGCCTCCTTAAGTGACCCCAATCAAGGATCCGACAATGTAGAAAAATGGTCTAGCAAACCCTTTATTCGAGTGCAAGGAAACAGGCGAAGCTATGAAAAATACGTATTTCATCCTTACCCACCCACAAACTACATCAGGATAGAAAAAATATTTTCGTTTGCCTTTCAGTCAGAGACAAATGGCTGTGTAGACAGAGAAACATAAAAACGTTTCGCAATCGCATATGCCTAGTCAGAGGAAGAACACAAAATATCATTATCATTGTTTGATTAGATGTCATAGTTTTTGAGCAACGAAAATAAAGAAAAATTCCAACACAAAGGCGAACAATTCGAGCTTTGTTGTATGTTCTTGGTCCTTGTTTTTCTTTCGAGAATGAAATCCATCATAATTCATAAGCAATCGTCATTGTCGTTGTCGGTCTGAATGGAACTAAATTCTATCCCAGAGGAGCAGAGGCATACATTAGGATAAGCTTTTGTATTATTTGTCCTCATTTGAAATGTAGGCGTCATGAGTGTAGACGTATGCAAACATCAACGATGAATAGTTTTCTGGATTTTAAGTTTTATTGAAGATAAGGTGACGAAAGAATTCTGAAATAGTAAAAAAAAAAATATGAATTTAAAGAAATAATCATCAAAATCCGATCAGGCGTTCTTAAGTAGATGAACTCAAACGACAGCGTACTCATAAAATTCGTTGATATTCGTTTTTAAAGCAATTTCAAGTGAGAACGCGTTTTGTTGGCAATAAAAATCTCTAACAGTTGCTACAAAATCTCTTCAACAAAAACCAAAAATCATAAGTGCCGAAAAAAATCCTCAAAACAAAATTCAATTCAACATTCCGAACTCGTTTGTCATATAAATAGCACATTGATAAGTAGTCACGTTTGCCATTTATGACACACACTCCATGTCAGAGTTGAAAAATGTCCTCCGCACTTATACAAATACACTTCCAATGATGATGCACTTCTCTACAACGTTCATGAGCGCTGCCGAAAAATGTACTAATTTTTTTTTTTAAACTAAAAAAATCCAAGGACAGCTTAAAAAATTCAATTTGATACTAATATTTGCGAAAATAATAATAAAAAAATATATAGCCAAACCCAAATAGCAAATATGAGCATAGGAAGTAGGAACACCGAACGAAGCAAACAAAACACATGCCAGCAGCGGATAGAGCAACTTTGTGCCACATCAGCAATTGTCAGGACCTCACGTACAGACAATACAAATTACAAACAGACTGCGGCGGCGAGTCTCCTTTTCGCTTTATATTCGTGTCGCCATTATTTGTCGTCGCCCTTTGTCGTCTTCAGTAAGGATGGGGATTTGTTTCAAAATTCTATATAGAATGGGTTGAAAGTGTTTTGTGTGGGGGACCGATTGATAGGTCCTGGGAGTCAGCCAATATGTCGAATGACAATTTTCTATCGCAAAACGATTATTCCCTATGGAGGTTTTGTTTTCAATTGTTCGAATGTGTGTTTATGTTTCATAAATTTTGTATACTTATGGCTCCTGACAGGAAGCGGTGGTGAAAGTTTAAGCCTACACACCGCGCCCGCCACGGTTTAGTGAGGGTGTTGGCAATTGTGTGGAAAAATCGAATAAAGCCGCCCAAAGCCAGAGCCAAAGAAATGATCCCTCTCACAAAAGCCGAGCACAAGGATAAAGCTTTAGAGGAGCTTGACAGTTTGCGTGATTCTATTAAAAAAACATTTTCAAGTGCCAACTTTGTATATATAAAATCTCATCAACCCCCTTCGCCTTGCGCCGGTATTAGAACGGCGCCTAAAGTGTGGCTCGTTTTTTTCTATTCTTCCAGCAGCTAGCTCCATAATCCTACTTCCTCAACGCCAGAACGGAATGACTTCCTCGTCCTTTTGTCGTCCGTTTTGTCTTCATTTCTCTGTTTTCGACGTCCTGTGATATATTTTCAATTTTTTGTTCTCTCCTCTTTCATACATATATCTCTTTTTGTATATGGTGACATCGTTCCGTCGATATAAACATTTTTGAATGTGTATCTCGCAATCGCAAGTGTCCTTATACTCGTTGTTATTGAATAAAACATCCGCTTGACAGTATGTTTTTATTGCGTTCGATATAAAAAGATTTCTTAGAGGGGGGGTGCGAGCCTGGAATCAATTTGCCGATGACCTGATACCGGCGCGAGCACAGAAGGGAGTTTGGAATCCTTACGTGTGTCTTTCTTTCTTATTTTTTGTTCAACATTCGACAGTCTAAAATGATTGAAAAATTGAAAAATATTGCGAAAAAGTGTGAACGGTTGTGTTCGATGGGAACGACGATGAAACCCAAAAAATTGTTTGCGGTAAGAGATTGAAAATGGGCTGGTGTTCCTTTTTTTGTAATTTTTCTGAGAGCTGGTGCCAAAAATATCGACGTTGACATGAATTTAATTGGTGCTTATTGGCGGTACGTTTTCTTTTATGACAGCCAGCATTTGACTTTGTGAACATTCATATTCTAAAGGTGTCTGAGGAAATGGATATACCTTTCGCTTTTTTTCCGCAACGCATTTTTTGTTGTTTCATTTTATAGACTTTAAAAGACACTTAGGAAATTGTTTTATGGGGAGTTGGGACCTAGACAGGTACTTACAGTTTTTGCTGTTTATTTTCTTGGTAAGGGGAAGTTTTTTAATACTCTTAGGGAAGTCAGGGAATTTTAGGATATTAAGAGTGTTATTAGGTGATTTATATGCGATTTGGCAATAAAAATAATACACAACAGTTTCTCCCTCTTTTATGATGGATGGTTTTTGAAGTTGTTGTTTTTTCTTGCAACAAAAAAGTGAATGGACGTTCTTCCCTCTTTCTCGTAAATTTCAGAAACTCTGTTCATAAATAAGTTGAATCTGTTTCCGTGGTGTCAGTTAAAAACGTTATGGTCATTTTTATGAACTTATTTATGTCGCTATCACTTTTTTTACTGTCACAAAAAGAAGTTGGTTTGATAAATTAGAAAAGTTTTTTTTTTTTTGTAAAAAACAACAACATTGTATGTTTTTAGTTAATTTTGCAAAAATTACTTATGCCAGATTTATATTTGGGTAAGCTGATGACAGTTGGAAAGACCTTTTTTACTGATTTTCTGATTTTGGCTTACCAGTCTGCAATGTAACGTCACGAGTGTCGGTCTAAAAGTGCATGTCCCCTCACGACAGCGTTAGTGTAATGATTTTACGCAGTCGATTACCCAAGAGCAATTCAATCGGCTTCGTAGGGTTTGGCATGAGCTCAATGAAACGAAATAGAAAATTTTTTCTCCATTGATCAGACATATCAAAACACCCTTATAATCTGGGAAACTAATTTTTGAGCAACTTAAATTTTTCGTTTAGTTTTCTGCCTTTTTCTGCACTTTGCTTGTTTGATTTTTTTCAGCACTGGAGCAGCTTGGTCATGTGCCAGACAACAAAATTTTATTTTTCCGTCATTCCATTATATCAATTATTAAATTTGAAAATAAAATCTCAGAAGGCTCATATCCTTGATTCTTATAATAATTTTAACTTCCATTGAAACCGTCCCTTTTCTATCATGCAACGTTCCTTGTGAATATTTTCAGACTTCTTTTGATATTTCTAACCACATTAAATTTTGATTTTTCTCAGAACGCTTTCAACCAAAAATACCTCACTCCCAATTGCTTTGTCCAACTGCAATTTCAATAAAGCAAAAGAAAACCCAAATTCATATTCAAATGTCTTCCAGCAGACTAAATACAAAATTTTTAATTCATTAAAAATACAAAAAAAAAGACAACAAATAATATCTTTTCATCTTTTATCCTCAGCTCACTTCTTCATGCATATTTTATCTGCTAACATTTTATCTCATATACATTTTTTGTTGTTGGTTTGCCTCCTTTCCTATTGCTTTTTATGGCTTCTTTTCAAGTCCATTAATTTTTAAGTGTACTCATAAATCTCCATAAGACGAATTGTAGCCAATTTGGCTCATATAATGTTCGTTCTTTTTGTTGAATTTCATCGCGCATTTCCTAATAAATTATAATTCGCTGCTGGAAATCGCTCGTAATGGAGCTTTCTTCCACAGAGCCTCAAAAATATATAATTATTGTTTAAACACAAAAAAGCTATTTCGTCTAATCTTTTGGTTGAATATAAGAAAAAAAAAACAAAATCCATTTCCCAAGATCATTATTATTGTCCTTTATCCTTGTTGTACTTTTATTGCCCTGACAAAGGTAAGCCTGAGAAGACCGAAATTTCATAACAAAAGAAAGAAGCAAAATTAACAGAAAACATACTCTCTTTCTTCAACTTTTCGGACAACATTTTATTAACCTGAATTAATATTAAATAATTTCATTAATCATTCCGCCAAGTTGACAATCTCATTATCTCAAAACAATCGTGTTTGAGCCTCACTCTCTGCAACGTCTCTCCTCACTCTATTCTATTTAAAAGACGTTTGAACGTCAACATGAACCCTCGTCAGCGTCACATCACACAGTTGAGGGCCTCGTCAAAATCATAAAAAAATTTCAAAGTCCTTTTTTTTGCTGCTACGGAGCTGAGTGTCAACGCCAAACGGTCGGACGGGCCCGGTCCTATTAAGTTATCTTCATTTTTTTTATGCTACCCGGGTAGCGAACCCAATCAAAAAAAAAAATTCTTTGCAATGGAAAGGCTAAGTATTTTTTACGAGTCTCATAAAAAAGAGAGATCCCTTAATTTCATGTTGCAAAGGGATTAGCAGAAAAAATAAAACCTAAGCTAAAAAAGGATTTTGCAGAACTAAGTTGACGCAACGCGCGCTCAAAAGTTCAAACACACACGAACTCAAACACGAGAGCATACAAAATTGTCATTTTCCCACTTATGCTAGTTCTAAACTTTTAATACCTACAGGGTGTTTCTCTTTTATCTTGACAAAACAAAATGTCTCTGTCCAAAAACAGACGTTTGATTTTTTGAAAAACGTTCCTTTGAATTTTGTTGCCCTTTCGAGAATCGAGACACCTTGTTCCATGCGAAGACTACTCCGCAAAAGTGTCAAATGTGTGACAAAATTTCCAGATTCGTCCTTCAGGCATTCAACGGATTTTGGCTTCGTGCGCTGCCTCGGCTTCGTGCCTCTCTAAAGATCAAATAAAAACTCTCAAGTAACCTACATTTTTGCATTTTGCAGTTTTATTTTTTTTTCTAGGAAATGCAAACATACAAAGCTTTTCGGTTGCATAGCTGACAAGACGTGGGTTTTTTTTGTATGTTGCAACTTGATGCAAACTCGAAGCTTAAAAGAAAGACGTACAAAAAGTCGAGGAGCTATTGTATTATTTACTTTGTCAGAACAATATCCTGAGTGAAGTTAGTCCTTGTTCCATCATCACACATGTGAATTCTTTGAATGATAGGAGGACAGGAGGCAAAGTCAGAAATATTCTGCAAGATGCGACTTAAATAAATATGTCATACAAGATGCCCCAATTATCACAGAATAATGTTTGCAAAAGACTGTGCCTTCCCAGGGCTCGAAAACTCTTGAATTTAGGTGAATTGCACATCAGCATACAACAGTTAGATGGGTCGACAACAATCGGACGGGTTGGGAGTGTAAAGTTTGGTTAACGTCGAAAAGTGCTAACAATATGAAAAGTTGAAACATTGTTTGGATTACAATCGTCTTCCTCTTGTTCTTGTTCTCTATTATGTGGTAGAGAAGGGGTGCGGGGCGTTTTATTATTGTTATGTGAATTTTGTATTGTTTTGTTGTTATTTTTAAGGTGTAAATGGGTAAACAAAAAGCCTTTTCAAGGAAGTCGGCCAGGAGCTATTAAACCATTCATGAGGCATTGTTCGCAGTCGGCTATAATGAACAAGTTGAATAGACTAGTTTCCTTTTGTGCTACTTCTAGGTCTCTCTATAATAGAGGTGCTACCTATAATAAGGAGTATTTGCAAAACTCTCCATCCAAACGCTGTTGTTGAGAAGAAAAGTGGTGATAAGGTTCATGTAATGACAAGGAGTTTATTTGATATTCCCTTAGTTTTGTTGATGCTTTTTGCAGAAGTGATGCGAAAAGTAAGTCGAAACAACATCTAAGCAAACAATGGATTTCTATGGAACTATCTATCCTAATGGGAGTGGGTTGATTTTATTGTTGACATTATCTTCTGTTTATGCTCGTTATAGTGTCGCACATGTTAATTTAAATCGACTATTATGGGAAGATGCAACTGGAGTGTGACCACTTTTGGTCCAGTGATTTCTGAAGAAGCTCTTTGCGATTGAATAGTACCTTTAAGAAACAAAAATCCAATACTCAAACAAAAGAACAACAGGCCTTGCTTCTTCCGACCAAACTCTGCAGATAAGCAATTGCTGCTTTGAAGACTTCGTTGCACTTAAGCCATCTTTTCCAGCTGTTATATTTGATATCGCTATCCTTTCTTCGCTCGAAATGATACATTTGTCATCCGTTATCACAACTTCAAAATTCCCTCTTCCAAAATTCTCCACATAAGGCTAACTAAACTGTATTTGTTTGATGAAACTTGTATGCAAATTCCAAATCATCCAATATCCAAGCAGGCATCGAGGGCTACATCGAGCAAACCAATCACGTAATTTGCATAATTTATTTGCCTAATGGTATGATTACACTTCAAAACGCCCTCAGGTATCCAAAGCACATCACGATCTCCGGAGCTCGCATCTGAAGTAGAAGCAAACACTTTAAGCTCGAATTGTTCCACTCGTTCGTAGGCAGTTAACTATTTAAGCAAAGGTAATTCGTAATTTCGAAGGAAATTCTCAGCGTTCCTCAATGAAAATGGTGGTAATAGTATCACACTCATGGATTATATTGAGGCGCACATTCGAGAACAGTACTTACATTCAATTCCAATGTAAAATGAATGTGAGAGCTCGAAAGATACCATCTCACATCGCACGTCCTTTGAGGATATCCAATTCGTGTAACGTATTCGAAAAATCAAAAAGGGATGTCAGTAATCAACACAAAACTTTCACAGAGACACACGTCGTTGTAATTTTAATTGATTTCCTCCACTCATGAAATCGGCTCTGATTGTCGAGCAAATTGCTAATAAGAAAACGAACATAGTTTGCGAAATTGTTCGCAATGCTTTGTAAAAGGACATTTAATTGTGAATTCCTTCGCGAAGTCGAATTTTCATAACGAACTTTTGAGCACGTATGCGACACTTAATTTGCTCCACAGGAAAGGATAAAAAAGTATTTTAATGTGAAAAATGTGTGATGAACGAAAAATTCCATTTTCTTTGACGAACTCGCAAAATTACCAACGGCAACAATGGCGACAGAGCACAGAGCGCAGTGGTGTGGATTAAGTGTACAATTTCCTGAAAATGGAATTCTGCCAAACGTTTAATTACGTGATAATGAAGAATAATTTTCTTTTACAAAAGAAAATTTTTGCAAGTCGTTTACCGAAAGAATATGACTTCGAGGCTATTACAAGCGAAAAAAAGAAAAACAACAAAACAAAACCGCTGTGTATGTCATTTTGTCTTGAAAGCTCTTAAACTTTGAAACAATTTCATTCTCTCAACCCCCTTGAAACACTGTTACACAAGAAAATCATCATCAAGGGTGTAATAATCGCATGTATTTCATTCTGCTACTCAGGGTAATCTGAATTGCGGTTTATTATATTTTCGCTTCAAAAGAAAAACTCCATTAATATGTTTTTTTTTACAAAATTACAAAATCCTCTCATAGAATTGTGTGCATCCATTTGTCATGGTGTCGTAAGAATGGCATTTATTTGCCATTATCACCAGGATTAAGAAGACACACACTCTCGTACCGATGTCTAGCATTGAGATGTTTTTATTCAAAAATTGTTTAGAGAGGAAAAACCATCAGCCTCGTAGCTCGTTCTCCGAACAGCAGACAGAATTTGCTTGAAAAAAAAAATTATTTAAAGTAGCATTTTACTTGTATTCAGCAATCCACAAAGTCCGGATGAACAAAATTTGTCATGGTCTAAAATGAATGGGCTTTTGGTTTGCATTTTATTTGTATATCTGCCTCTCGCAGAGTTTGGAAGAGTTTTTGAAAAGCTTGAGAAGGGATGATTTTAAATGCTTTGGTTGTTTGAGATTTGTGAGGTTTTTGTGGTAGCGTCGCTCGTCAGTCATTTAGAATGATTATGAAATTGGACAAAACTTTTAAGACTCGTGTGAAAGTTTAATTGGACACATATCTAAGAGATTATAATCAACTAGACTTACAAAAGTCTAGTAGAAACCGGTTGGAGCAGAAAGTATGCCCGCTCAATTGTTATGCTGTCATTGCTGTTTTTAACCTAACGAGCTCTTTTCTCACAGAAATGTGTTTACAAATTATAAAACTGAAAACTCACTTCCTTTTTTACTTATCCGCTTGGTTTTTGGAAGTGTTTTAAAAAGTCGTTAACTGAACTGTGTCTATCCCGAAAACAGCAATTATAACAACTTTGAATCCTGAAAAGCGGAGAATTTTTTGAACTGACTTTTAGAAAAAAATTTCAATCAAAAAAACATTTATTTTGCATCGAATGCGTTTTATTTTGCTGTTGAAATTCTTCGTTCAATTCAATGAAACTATATGATTTTCGTTCTCCTTAATTCTCATGCATTCGAATGACCAAAATATACTAGAAATCATATCTATGCATTTAAATCGTTGAGGTTAATATTTTTGACGGTAATTATGTCAAAATAATGATTTATATATTGTGATGCTTTTTAATCTAATGCTAAGGTAAGCTCAGGGTGTCCAGGGTCAATCCCAAAGAAAGCAAATAAACTTGGGTCAAAAAGTTCCAAACTTCAAATAACGACCAACCTTTCCAATGTTGTATGAAATTTTATTAAAGTGTTTCTTAACAGATTATTTCAATAGTAATTCTTAAAATAACGGTATTTCATATACGGATCACGGATTTTTATTCTTCAAATAAGTTCTTACAATAAAAGTTATATACGGTCTTTAAGTAAGCAGGTCTCAAAATGCTGCTTCTGTCTCAAGCACAAAACTAGAGAATAAACGGTCCAGTTGTCCCCGTTTTGACGGCTCCTGTCTGTGGTGCGCTTGGAAGAAGGGCAGCCACAGAATAAACAGGCAAAAGAGCGTATTTTCTGTCCCCGATACACTTGGAGGAAGTGGATCGAAGAATAAACAAGCAGATCTCAAAACGTAGCTTCTGTCTCTAGCATGAAACTAAGGAATAAACGGTCGAGCTGTCCCTGATTTGACGGCTCCTGTCTGTGGTGCGCTTGAAAGAAGAAGAATAAACAGATGGATTCGGTCCGGCAAAAAAAAAAAAAAAACAGGTCAGGAGAAGCCTTCCCTAGTCGGAGATACACTTGGAAGAAGTGGATTTTCGACTGGCAAAAGAAATACAATTTTAGGGCAAAAAGTTTCCGACCGAAGCGGTCCTACACGAAGTCTAGGTTGCTTGCTTCCCGGCGTCTTTCACTTCTCTGTACACAGGATTGGTACACACCATAAGAAGAGAAAAACCTACTTTGCTTTGCAATTTTACTTCTCCTTATGATTTTTTTCTGTAAAAACCTAACGTGAATTGTAAGGAAGCAAATAAACTAAATGCATGCATTCTTTAATGATCGGGTGGTTGGTGTGTGATATGTATTCGAATAATGAAATGTATGCATGGTGTGTAAGTACATATCGAATAAACGTATGCGCGTTGACGTGAGATTCTGGTTAAGAAATGCATGAGCTGGTCGGGTGATAAATTGAATTTGAATTTGAAAATTCAAATTTAATTTTCTCAATGGTCGGTTGGATGGTTCGGTTTATTGTTTTTTTTATTTTCGGTTTCGGTGATTTGAAGCAAAATTTGTAACGATTCGTTACAATTTATAAAAAAAATATCGTTCTTTTTCTATAAAAATGTCAAGAAAAACATTGACTGAATTTTGTTGGATTGGTTGCGTAGAGTTCTTCGTTTGTTTGTCTTTCTAGGACGTCGTTCGAAGAGAAATTATTAAACCTCTTAAAGAATAATCAAGTTATTATTATAAACTGTCTAAAAGTTACACAACAAAAAATTAACAACAGTCATCAGAGAAAATTTCATAATTTTCAAAAGCAACGAGAAAAATAACAAGGAATTTTTTACCGCTGCACATGTCATTTCTCCATTATAATTGAAACTTTAAGGATAATCATTTTAAAATAAGCAGACACTATACGTTCGTACTACGAAGTTAAAGGTTTTATGGATAAGTTCTCATATTACACAAAGTTGCCGCGTGTGGAACGATAAAGAGGGTTTGATTTATGTGATTTGAAGGGCGGTGTCAGTGGTGGTAGGTGCTCGTATACGAAAATTTAATTTAAACACTAAAAACTTCACACCAAATACAAACTAGACACTCGACAAAGTTTAAATTAGTCCTTAAAAGGGAAGTTTGAGAAACTTTTGTATTTCAAGTAACCGAAGACATCGGGTTCGTAAGTTCATATACTCTTTCGATGCAAAAAGAAAGTGAAACAAAAGTGTTTTTCAACTTTGTTACTTTGTTGTTGTGTCAAGTGTGTGTGCGTGCAGAGTTTTATGTGTAAGTTTATGTTGAAATTTTAAGATTGTCAAATAAATTTTGTAAACCTTAACGATTCTCTTTAATTTTGTAAAGTGATTGTTAGTTACAAAACACAGTGACGCCTGCATCGTTTAATTTATGTGCTGTGGTGTAATTGGATTGTGCACTTTGTTTCTGTTTGAGTTTGGGGAATATGAGCAAAAAGCAGTAGGACAAGATTACAATCTAATTCTCGGCAAAAAGTGTTGAGTTTAAATTTGTCTTCATGCAAAAGCCCTGAAAACAAAACTTTGTATTATTTGCTAATCCAACTTGACGTTTTCATGCAATTCAACAACAGATTGAAATTACTTTTTCTAAGAATTGAGGTGTTTTGCAGTTAAGCATTCATTTTAAACTTCATTTCATTGGAATGGACTCTTCTGAAATTTCATTTGCTTAACCCCCAGGTAATTTCACTGCAAATGAAGCCAATATATGGAAAACAACAACCTAAGCACTTTCTCGGAAATCGCCATTTATTTGAATCCTTGTTTTCTTGCAATTATGATGCCTTCCAGGTGTACCTTCTCATTTTTCTTCATCCAGAGCTCATTCCAAGAATCCTATCATACTTCAACTTGGCAATATTTTGTTTACAATCATCCCCCTCTCGTCATATTAAATAACTTCATAATTTGATACCATCTGTAAAACAATATAAACAGCGACTTTACAACACCTTGGAAACACAATACGGAAGTCCACTTAGGAAGTTTTACAAAGGAAGAAACAAAATATGAAAAGAACAAGCTATTTTAGGAAATCGGGACTCGGGAGTTGTGGGCGAGAAAACTATGCATAATAGCACTCCCACTTTTGGTAAAATAATGCCCGCTTAAGAAATAGGAATATCTCTTTATTTATGTCGGTGTTAAATGCCTTGGCACAGCGGTGGTTTCTGTTGTTTATTGTCCGCTCGAGGAAAAGGTGCATTAAAACAGTTTAACGTGGGTAGTTTGGTGCCAACTCAAGAATAATAGAAATGAAAAAGTCAAAGTCAGGATTGAATCGACAAAGTGGGCTCAAAAGGTCAACTGTGAAGAATAATGTCAGAAAATCAATTATTGATAGATGTTGTCTGAGTGTACTTTTTTGACATTTTGTCCATCTTGGTCCTTCAACAAAAGTTGCCATTTAAATCGTTGAACAGGTGGCAGTCGTCAATATTTCGAACAATAATTCATGTTTGCTTTTAAAATTCAAAAGTTCAAAAGCCAAATTAGTCGCTTGTTGGCCTACCCACAACCTCTCCTTGTTTGAAAAATTGAATTTCTTCTGTCGAAACCCTCACGACTCACGAATTATAGTATACTCCAAACGCCATTTAAATTTGATTTAAATCAATCATTTTACAAGTTTCTGTTCGTTCCAGAACATGAATAATTTAAGCTCTGAATTATTTATAGCCAAGAGTTTCCTTTTCCTTGTCAGACACAAAGTCGTGTCAAGTTATTTGAAATATTACTCTTAAATCCCATCAGCGCTTGTCATCCTATAAAAAGAACTTTACACAAAATCTATTCATTTCCGAGTCCGAGTCCAAAAATATAATCAAAACATTCCCAGTCCCGAAAAGTTCCCCCTCGTCCTTAATAACTGCAATTATCATTAAAGGGTACTTATGATTATTTTTCAATAACAGCAAGACAGTGAGTAATGAAAGAGTCCTTATAACTGTCTCAAATTTATACTTGTTACCATTTCCTTGTTTATTCAAGGCTATGAAATTGATATTAATACAACCCCAAACCCTATCATCGCTCCCGCCCACCCAATCAATCTGGATCTGCTATTTCAAAAGTGAATTCTTTCAACATCAACTAATGACGGATTTTGGTTTTTTTCTTCGGTTCGGTCAGACATTTGGCTTGTCTTGAGATAATTCATCAATCAAACTCAAGGCGAAACTGACTATTTATCTTTCTCAATAAATCTCGGGCAAATCCATTGTCAATTGCCATGTTAAAACACTTGGGCCTATATTATTATCCTGTCTATAGGATGTTGCATATTGTGAGTATCACAAGTCTCACCCCCAACGAACCCCGTTTTGTGGAAACCAGAATTAGAAATGTACATAATAGTTTTTTGTCTCTGGCTCTGCGTTTGATGATTAATTAAGTTAATCGCATTACATGGCCCACCCGCGCCCCGACCCTTATTATTAATTTTTTGTTCGTTGATTTTGTTCCACCTTTTTGTGGTGTTTTCTTTTCTTTGCTTGCTTTTCGTGTCTGTTTGTTTTTGCTTCTCGAAGATTGTTCGTGTTGAGGAACAAAAACATCCCCTTGCGCCTTTATCCTTTTGGGGCTACCTCACAGACAAGCTGGCAATGTGCTAAGCAAATACTAGAGAACAACAAGCAATCGAATTAGTAACAAGTTTTTGATTAAGTATTCCAAACGGTAATTTGCGTGTTTGCCAGAAGCTTTTGTTTGCTTTTGTAGGTGGATTTGTGTAAGTCTCCTTCCTCGCAATAGCACAACACTTGAGTTAAATAAATAAAATCGTGTGACTATAGAAATCTAAATGAGAAAAGAAGCAAGTAACAAAATTGCCAACATGCGTGCGGTGCGCGGTGTGATTGATTTTGTTGGCACTCGAAATTTTACGAAGCGATTAGGATCTTGACAAAGTGAAAATGCATTTTCTTCCAGCAAATAGATTTGCACTTTGAATGCTTCGTTTTCACAGGATTTACGCTTGCAAACGCATTATTACTCGTCAATTAATAATGACTTGGAATAACCCTGAGGAAAGAACTCAAAATGAGTGTTAAGCACTTAATGTGAAATCATTTACTCTTAGCAAATGTTAAAAATATAAAAAGAAGGACTTTCAAAAATCATCGAATGCCCTTAAAAAAAAAGTGCTATAATAAATATGCCACTGTAGTCTCTCAGTACATAGTTAATTAATGCGGTGAATCAAGTCAGTGGAAACTTTCTTGTTTTTTAGTCCCACTTTGTTGAATAAACTTCTTAGCTCTAATTTCAATTCTGAATCTAAAACATTCTTGAATATACTGGAACACACACAAAAATTTCATCAAAATCGGTCTTGTCGTTTAAGAGGAGTTCTGTTAAATGTTTTTATAAAAGCATGAGAAGTGTTTCCCAAAATATTGAGAATGTAACTAAAATTATTAACCAATGTTAACACGAACACGCTTTCGTCCAGTAAAAAGGGGAACAGGAAGACACGTCTTTGTTGTTCATTTCGACAATTAATTCATAGCTTTTATAAAAATTGAACCAATTATTTTGCAGAGTGAACCATAAACACATTTTTTTTTATTTCCCAGAAAACTCTCCACGAGATGGAAAATCAATAGACATTTTTCATTTGTCCGCTTTCAATTTGAATAGAAAAAGTTCTTTGTTCCTAACTCTTCCTGTTCCATTCTTTCCACATATATCCCATTATCGATTTTCAAATGTCAGAAACCCCTAAACATACGATATAAAATACAAAACTGAAACCAACTAGACACACATTATTATTTCCCAGAGCTAATTTCAAATTCAAAACAGCAAAGACTGCACACAAACTCACATGATTGTGTTACCATAAAATAACTATAACAATCTAAAAAGGGTAAATGTTATATAGATACACATAGATAGTTATCTATCAAGCTCTAACATGTCCCACAAAAGGGTAAAAAAAACAACAAATTTCGGATGATGTTTATGACATCAAATCACGATGAAATGATTGAAATGGGCCTTGCGTTCACTATCTCCCGCTCTAACAGCTTGGGGCATGGCATAATAATAGATGTCGATTACTATTATTATTGCATGGGTTAAATTTCTAGTTTTGCGAACTGGTGAAATTTCCGTTCGAACCGGAAGTTTATGGTGCCAAATATATATTTTAACCCACAATATAGCGTGGGGGAAAAAACAGCTTTTGGCACACCCCAGAGAAAACTTTCCAGCCTCATGTTGGCGTTGTCCTTGTCATATAAATATTGATTCCGTAACCCACACGACTTTTTTTTGCAATTCTAATGGAATCAACTCTGGATCAATGTAGTTGGAGACCTAGTAAAGCTGTCGGATGTTACCTTTCGGTTCCTGCCTACCTTCTAAGTAGTTTCAACCAATAAAATTTACCTTCTGAATACAACAACAAGGACGACTTTATCAATAAACAATCCTGGATTTTTTACTTTTAAAATAAAATGTCTTTCCTCACACTTTGAGACATTTTTATAACTTTTATTTTGTTGGAGGTGCGTTCGGTGTGCGAGTGCACGTCGAAAACAGGATGTGCGGGTTTTTCTTTTTTTGTCAGAAAACTTATACGTGGCATCATTATGATAAAAGTTTTTTCTCGCTCGAAGAAAGTCTTGGTGCAAAGAAGGTAGACTTTAACCTTTAACCATGCATCAAAGCACGTATATTTGACTTTTTATGGAAGCAAAAGCTTTAAATTTCAGAAAATGGAGAGTTTGAGATCAAGGAAATGGGGCGGGAATACAATCGATTTTTGATCATCATCACATGACTTTTGATAGAAGACAACAATATTGCGTTTCAGGACCCCATATCTCTATTTCTTTTAAAGACTTTACCGAATTCCGAACCGAAAAAGAGTTTCTTCTTAAAAAAAAAAGGACTGCAACCTAAGAACATCGTTGACACACTCCATAATAGCAGGATTCCATTTTGAGATTACTTTCTAACATCCTGATGATCTTCAGCAATTCCCACTTTCATTTAACTATGCAAATTGAGTTCAAACCCAAATCAAAACTGCAAAAACACAGCTTTCAACGAACAAAATTTCAATCTTCATGTCGTCGCGACTCGTCTTTCGATGGAATTTTCTGCAACAATTTCCATATTTTGTACACTTCGCGAGCAGCAGAACAGTACTCCATTTATATGCAGTAATCCCTGTAATTCCATTTTACAATTTCACACAACACACACATTATACAGATTGCCAAGCTTGTCTCCAACCATTTAAATACATTGCCCCAAACCACCATTTCCACCCGATACACCCCAAAAGCCATGCCAACTGCCAACAGTTTAAAGCTCTGTATTATATTCTTTAGTGCAATTGAATAATCCAAAGTGCATAAGATAGAAACAAGAAGGGACCAAACTAAAACGCATTTTAATTTTCCCACCACGTAAATCCTTTTTCCTTGTTCATATAACCCCAAGCCAGCAATAAGGTTTCTAATCAAAATTCCACAGAATGGCGAGAGGAACAGGATTCCGTGGATGAAAAAACGGAGGAAGAACCAAGTGAAGAAGAAAAATACCAGAACGACTGAATTGAAGAAAAAAACTGAAAATAAACAAAAGATAGCCATCACGAGTCACGACCACAAGTATTAAGACCCAACCCACACACACTTTCCCATTTGGCATTCCTTGGCGAAAATATTCAAAAATGGGGACGAAGACGAAAAACAAAAGCTATAGGAACCCAAACCATCTGCACCACGCGAGTGCTATTCGCGTGGAATCTAGAGAGAAAAAAACTAAGGGCTAAGGATAAATACTTCGTCGCACGTTTTGCAACACAATCCTTGAAGCTTTCTTTTTTTTTTGTACTGAAGCTCTTCATCTAGTAAACCAACTGCATAGCTTGCACTCTACTGGCTGAAATTTACACAATCTGGAAGAAAAAAATCTGAATTTTTTGTAAAGACACGTGTATGGACTTATGGAGGAAATAGGAGGTGAATTCGGTTGCAAGTTTGCAACCGCATCAAACTTAATTTTGTCGCCGCTTGAGGGGAATTTCGCCAAGAAGTGTAAAAAAGTGCTTTGCACGTTAAAAAAGTGTTATACGTTCTCAACCGTGCTTTCGCTTTCGCGAGAAGAGTGAGAATACGGACAGAAAAATGAAAGACTATTTTATTTAATTAAATTTGTTTAATTTATTTATTTCCTTTTATTTTCAAAACAAAGGCCCGCTGTCTTTAGCTTGGCTGCGACCTTGTCTGAGGATATAGTAAATCTTTCTGTAACTTTCTTAAACTATTCCTGTCTTTTTATACCTTTTCTTAAACCAATTTTCCTCAATGCACATGCATTTTCCAAACTATTATCCACCAACCGATGATTACCCAATCGGTAATATTGACCCACTTGAAATTGACCCACTTGAAAATATTCGATAATTATTTGAGACCTATTTGGAATTTCATAATATTATATAAACTCCGAAATGTTGGTCACAAAAGTGCCGCCGCATCATATTTCACGCATACCCACTTCACTCAGAGTGTCGACCCTTGCTATGGTGCATTCTCAGCATTATTTAGTATGGGTGGTCGTCAATGCCTGCAATTAGTGCATTGGATTTGTTTACAATCCGTTGGATATTGGATTTGTTTACAATCCGTTGGACATTGGATACTCATTACTCATAGCAGTTTATGGGTTTTGACGTAGCTATGACGAGTGAGTATTATGATGACCTTGTGGCGATTTGTTTGTGAGTCGATGTATAGCGTGTATATCGGTGATTGAAGTATTTGGAAAAACGCACGGCATTAGGGAAAATATATATATGTTGGGAGGTTGGTATGTAGTGCAGATCACTACAAAAGGAAAACAAACAATCATGCAGGAAGGAATTTTGAGGAAATTGATTCTCTCGACTTGCTTTTGGTGGCTGCGTGCAGATCAATGGTGGAATATCCGGATAAGGACCTATCAGAGTGTTGACGAAGGTCTTTAATCGTTCACACAGCACGGCAGACAAGATCTTATAGGCGATGTTTAGGAGACTTATACCTCTGTAGATGTTGCAGTTCAGGGGATCTCCTGTTTGGACGATCAGGCATACGATGCTGAGGTTTCATTCATCGGACATGCTTTCCTCCGACCAGATGAGCAGATTGCAGATGAGCTGTTGCATGCTGCTTTGTTCGACTTCTTCACTTCGTCAATGTCGGGTGGGTGGAATTGGTGGTCTGCTCCACCCGAATTGAATGATTCTGTAAAGGTGGCGGAATTTTGCTTGCCATCGCCATTATACAGCTTGGAAAAGTGGTCTTTCAATGTTCTCAGCACTGACTGTGGTTCCACTTTGATGTTCAAATAAACAGGCTTCGGTTCGGGGTGTACATCCTCTGGAGGTTTGTTTTAACTATTTGTAAAACTCTGTAACCTCGTTCCTGTTGTAACATACCTCTATTTCCTCACTCCCTTTCTGCTCGTAGAGCTCGCGAGCTGCTCGAGTCCTTCTTTGCAGCACCGCTTTGTATGCCTCTTGTTTAACTGCATGTGCTTGCTAGCACTTATCGTCAAACCAGGGGTTTCGTTGTGGTGGCACTGCAAGCCCATGTAAAGCCACACCAATGCAGTTCTGAAATCAGACCTTGGTGACCGATTTTCATCTTCCGATTTCGGGATATTGACAATTGTCTAAATATATCGGTTTTAAACCTCCGGTTGTTTCCAGTGCCCTGTTACCCTCGCCCTGTTTCAGTTGTTGATTCACAAAATCTGTTTTCCGCTTTCTAGTTCGCATTGAACGAATGTTACTTCCGTCCGAAAACAAAAGAAAAATTAGTTGATCTCTACACCGCTTACAATTTATTCTCTTGATTTCATATTTTTGTCAGATAAGACCATTGTGTTTCGCTTCTTGATGCCTTTCCAAAACACTTTACATGGCTTTGTTAAAACGCAAATTTTCCTTATTAATATTACATACAGTTATCCTTCTTCATATCATTATGCCTCTATTACACCTCTAAGCTGTTAAGAGTGAGGTGTATAGAGAATATAAATGTTCGCTACCATAATTATGCATAAGATCTCTTCTCTTGTAGTGGATGAAATTAGTTTTCTCGAAACCTCGCGGGTTGGCAGGAAGCTAGATAGAAAAAAATAACAGCTCAACTCTTGAGTTTTGCATTATTTGTAGGCAAAACTGTTTCAATGAGATTCATCTTGAATGAGAGCAAAGGTTGATGAGATGGAGAATGAATGCCACCGTACTTACGAAATCTGTTTCTTTAGCATGTAGACGAACTTTGGTTCTTTACAGAAATTGAGACATACTCCTGTCAAAAACGAGAACCTTAACCTATGTATCCTTTTCAAGAAACGCAATTTCGTCGAAAAGCAAACAATCTTCAACTCCTCCATCCACTTTGTGTTTAGCTGACTTCTTGAGGAAGACAAGAGTTTGTATCTTTTTTTTTTTTTTTGGAAGGCTAGAGGTTTTTGTTAATGCAAATATTTATATTCGTAACGAACGAACGTGCAATTACACCATCATGGTGATGAGCAGCGAAGACGTTGAATGAGAAAGTCTTAGTTTAATTAAAAGTCAGACGAAAAAAAAAAACACAAGATTAGAAGTTTTTCGTTTTTTTTTCTGTTGATTTTATTTGAAGAGTTGTTCTTGTATTGAAATTATGAATTTGTATAGAATTTGAGGTTCCACTTCAGCATTCGGTTTTTAAAGTAAAATTTCGAAAGTTCAAAAACTATATTTTTCGTGTTTGTGTTATGTTTTGATTTTTGAAGAGAGAAGAACACTTTTACTAATGAAATTTTCCTCCTTAAAATTTCATGATCTTTTTTCTTGTTTTTGAATATTTTGTGAATGTTAAAATGATTTTGAGAATTCAAATGAATTTCGGTGTTAAACAAGTGAAACGTGATAATTTCGGAGATGTCTGTTTGGAGGAAGGGATTATACCTACTTGATTTCGTTTGACCTAGTTTTTGAGTTTGAATTTTTGATTTTTGCTGTAGTAAAAGAAATTTTCAGTGAAAGTTTGTTGATGAGCGAAATTTTGTTTCATTTTCGAGGTTGGTAGTATTACAAAAGCACCTATCAAGTTTTCTATTTAAAAACAACAGGAGAGCCAACTTTTGTTAAAAAAAAGAAAAACTTTTTCAAAAGTGAGGATGATTTTGATAATGGTTGTTTTCTAAGGCTGAGGTATGCTCAGTCTGTCCGGTGTGTTCTCGACTAAGCACCTAACGTCGAGTTGAAGATTCCAACCAACCTAAACTACTCATTTAACAGCATTTTATTTCACAGTATCTTAGGTCTAACAGAGTTTTATATCAGTCTATTTTACAAAATTTTAGCTTATAATACTTATAATATCACAGCGACGACAAGCTGATCCCTACCTCACGGCTCGGTGTCTGGATAGCCATGGCTCCTCGTGGATGAATCGTTGGATTGTGTGACTGTCAGTGTTGCTAATCAATATACTGTGACTTTTGTCCTGTCTTTGATACACACGGAGGGTGTAGATCAAAGAATAAACCGAATCTAGTCAAAATCAGACTTCTGTTCACAACAGAGACAGTGAAATGAACGGTTGAGCTCTGTTCCTGTTCGAATATTTTCGGTAGGAAAAGAAAAAACGAAATAACCGGTTGAGTTATAAAACTCCTTAAAAATATATTTTTAAGAATTCAATAAATATATTCCCAAAGCAAAATATAAATGGACAGCTCTTAAAATTAATGCCTTCCGGGAAAAATTGTAATGGGATGCTAGCTAGAGCAAACTTCTCAGACGTTCACTCTACCGAAGCGGAATGGGAACTTATTTTCCTTGGCGACAACACTTCCTGTAGTAGATTTTTCTGTCGATGTTGAGTGTGAATCGTATCGCATCCAAATCTTTATCATGTGTTGTTGCTTCCTATTGTTGTATTCGGTGTTTTCATGTTGTTGCTTCCTTTTGTAGTATTCGGTGTTTTTCGGTTGTTGATTCTCCTTGTTTACTTGGTTATCCAGGGGCGGATTTATTTTTCAAGGGATAGGTTGGTTATTTTCTGCATTTTAAGTTTTTGTCGCGGATCTGCTCCTGAATTTTGTTGAACAAAATAAATGAGCTGTAACGCTTGGTTACAATCTTAAATGGTTAACTGTTTTGTACACAAACTTCCAGTTCTTTGCAAAAATCAATTCAACCCGGAGTTTAATGAAATTTACACAAACTACTGTCTTTCCACATCTCACCCTTAGAATGTAATTGAAAAGTAGAAAATGTTTCTGGTTCGAGAAACTTTTTCATCACATCAAATTCACCATTCACCATCGCCACTTTCACTTTCATTTCCATTTCAACTGCCACAATGTCTGTCTTCTGTCCACAGCTCTCCATCATCCTTTCATTGTTTTGTATACACTCTGTATCTCTCCATCATTCATTCGAAAGTTGGCCCTTCAGCTCATTTTTGTGGCTTTGAAAAACGAAGAAAGAACGCGTATCATAAACAACTTTTCAAGCCCAATCAACAAACAAGTCAGCTTTCAGCTCATTCAAAACAGCTTCTGTCTCTCTACTCCATTTGGCTACAAAGCCCATGAACAAAGAATGTAGTATAGGTTAGGAAGGCTTTCAATCTTTCATTTTTGAAGAAGAACCTTACTCTCTGCTGTGTACTGCTCGGACGATGGACGTAAGAACGACATGAATACAAACATCAATATTCCATCTCACTTTACAAAATGATGAAGTGGAAAAAATTCAAAAGCAAAAAACGACCTTTTTCTCGTGACTGTTTTATGAGTATTTGTTAAGATTTGTTGTTCCTGTTGTTACCGCACAGGAGAGCATTATGCTGGGCTTTTACAGTTATTTTTGGTAATTATGAGAAGGACAGTAAATTTAACTTAGGAGACATTTTTTTTCGTCCGTTGTTCACTTTTGAATTATTGATGTGGTTTATTAAGGAAAGTTTAAATATTCTAATTGATGTTTGCAACGTGGAAGTATGAAGTCATTTTGGGAGATTTTTATGTTCTGATGTCGGACGATTTTAATGACAGAGAGTTGCTCAAGATAATGTATCATCAAGACCATATTGACCAATTTATTTTCTGATTGTAGTGACAGTAAATTGTAATAAAATTCATATCCTGTTATCGAAAGGAATGTTGCCATCACACTGCCGTCACCATCAACAAAAACTCTCATAATTAAGCTTAATTCAGCCACAAACTTACAAAAAATACACCCAAAACGTCCTCAGTACGGATTCCGATGGATAAGTTAACGCACCATAAACAAGATAAGTAACCAGCTGAGGATTAAGGCAAACAATAACAAAAAGTCACTCAGCTGGATGCGTATGTATGCTCAAGCAATATGTCAAGCAATCCTTGGATAATGTCAGCTTGTCCTTTATGCCCGTAAAACTATGCCAACAACAACAGACAACATAACAATGATTGATTTATTAAGCTGCCTTTCTGGTGGTCAACCGCCTTGTCCCGAGGCTCGTGTCCCTAACCTAACTTTGCTTATCCAAAAAACCGCTCGCCCACAGCAGGATACACACAAGCTTTATGTTCAATAATATAAGTCCAACCGCCACCGCCGCGAAAAGATGAAAACATTCTCCAAACCGCAATAATGGGACAATTACAGTTTATGTTTCGTTTGTCACTGTATGTGGGCGAATGTGGATATATATGCATAAAGGGGACAATCAATAAAGAGAACACACATCCGGTGATGGACAATAATTACCAGACCAACGGATACCAATTTCATATGAGAGCGAATTCCGACATCGGAATCCATTCAATGAATTATTCGCCAATTCGTTATCTTTGGCTTCGGTGTGTTAAGTGCCTCCAGGGTGCCAAAGCTGGAACGTGCAGCGAGTGCTGAGAAAGCTCCTGCATACCTTTCGAGCCTCAACAGAAATTCACACACAATGCGATATTTGTTAGCCTTACGCACTATCTGGTGTAATTAATCTCCTCGGGCGGCGACGACGACGGACGGCTGCGAATGGTGGCGGTGCCTGTTGTTCAGTCAGTAATCCTTGACCCAAAAAGGTGTTGTCTATATGTCTATGGCTGCTCGGGACTCGGCAAATGGTCGGTCGGTGTGTTTCGCCTCAGTAATTTAATTATATAAACGCATCGCATCGCAGCCCAATATACACAAACCAATAAATATAAGATTCTCATTCGATGTGTTGCTGCAAGATAGCTGCCCGTGCGATGACTATGTGTACTACTGTGGTGGCGGTCCAGAGAATGGTGTTAATTAATTCCCATGTTTAATTGTTGTTATCATTTTGGGGTTGAGTTATGTTCTTGTTGGTTGCTGTGTGGAGCAGAATGTTCCGTCGATGCCTTATTTATATGCAGAGTACGCTGTTCATTGCACACCTGGCTGGGGATGTGGTGTCAGTGATTTTCTTCCACCAGAGACTAAACCTAATCTATAGTTAGTTCCTGATGATAATCACTAATTCTATTAAATTATTAAGTGTTATTTTGTGTAATCTGTATAATCTCAGTCAAGACGAACATAAACCATATTATAATTTGGGACAACGAAACGACAGGCAGGCGTGTGGTTAGGCGTTTAATTTGAATATCTTGTCGCAACAGATGAGGTCGATTGCATGAACTATGTTGATTGGAAAATGAAATGATTGACTGATTTTCTTGATTGCACGACGGGATATAACTTCGATGTTTATTTTCAAGGATCAAGCATCATGAACCGATATTGGTTAATGCTAATTTCAACCCCAATCTAAGGAAGAGACTAAGATAAACGTTGGAAATCATTCAATTACGCCTAACTAACTGAAGACATCCAATTTGGATTCTTTTTTGTGATATCCTCCTATACTTATCTTAACTCAATTCAAAAGGTCCTTCGATTTCAATTCCAATATCAATCCTTGAATCCTTTGTGATTACAAATGGACCCACAAAACAGGTGTTAGTTAATTTTTCTTCTCGTTCAAGTCAATCAAACACATCCAAATGGCTCAAATAATATTCTTCTTCAACGAGTTTCTTAGATCCTTGAACAACAATGTGAGAGGGAAAGCGAGGGGATGGTCATTTGACCCAAAATGTAATCTACCATCTTGCCAACCTATCATAGTAGGCCTACCCTTTTCCAAGCCAAAATAAATTTCTCAATTTAACTTGAAGCAATTTCCAACCATCGTTTTTCAGTTTTCTCTTTTAACTGCCTGTCAGTATCAAATTAAGGACCTTTTTCTTCTTATAATGTATTGCCTTTCAAACGTCCAATTTCGATATACCCCATTCGCCGCCGCCGCCGTCACCATGCTAACCAGTCAATTAGACCTCTCTGCCATTTTCAAAATCCCATTATTATTTTAAGGATATGAGTTTCAGCTATACTCAAAAACAAAAACAGAAACAATAAAAAAAAAAAAAACATAAAAGAAAAGAAAAAATGACCATAGAAACTGAAACTTGAATAGCAGTTGGCAGTTTTCCCCTTCAACGGTCTAATGATATGGTATCCTGTTTTCTCTTTCCAAAAACAACCAACTTGGATTTGACTTGTAGAAAAAACAAATTAAGGATATGTTAGTCTATTTCATTTGCTTAACAAAAAACATGTGTACGTATCATTTTTAAGAGTGTGTTACCCCTTTGTCAGATGAGTATTATATCATTTCAACAGTATCAGTCACTTGTCTAAATGTGGTTTGTTTTTTGTTGCATGTGTGTTCGTCCGAAAAACCGTAATGAAAGGTTGTTTTTCCTAATTTATTTGTTAGGAAGCTGTTCTAACCATTTTAAATGACCGCTGCCACTCAAACAATGTCCTTGAGAAAGAAGCAGGATATTTGTTGGTGTAGCAGAGAAAAAAGATGTTGTTTTCCACATAGAATGGTTGCCTAACATATTTCTATTTATTTCTGTGAACAAATTAGATTTCTTGATAATAACGGGTGATTGTTTTAAGAGGTGAAGAACTGTAAGTTGGCAATAATACTTTAAATGGTGGCCATTTTGTAAGCTGCCAAGTGACAGCTTGTGTCCAGTAAATTGATTTATTGAAGGAAACTGTGATGTTTCACGTTATGGATCGTGCGACTTAACGCGCCGCTTGACTATTTGCTTTGAGGATATGTGTCAACACCTTAAAAATAAAATGAAAGAATTAAAATGTTATTACTTATTATGTTATGTAAGACAAAAAAGAAGAGGGACTGCCGGTTAGGTAGAAATAGAATCATGAGAGAAGAGAGAAAATAAAGCATTCACTGATCATTCGATTGTATACTTCAGAACAGATCGGCCGTCTTTTTTTTCCTGTGATTTATTTCAGACATTTTTGTTGCTCAAAGAAAAATAATGTATGCTTTTAACATGGATGACAACATTCGCCTCGTTTTTGTCAACAAACGGCCACTAAAAAAATAAAGCCTAAGTGGCTTACTCTCATCAACAATTCTCTGAGTGCGTGTGAAGAATTGAGGGGAACTTCAATTTAACGCCGAAGTTTTGTCAGTTCTTTACAAGATGCAGTAGGTATCCGTGAAAGATGAAATAAAAACTTTATGGGCACGAGTACGACTCGAACGCACATAACCACTAAGCCAAGGGTACTTGCAACAAACAGCCACTAATGTTGGAAAAAGTCATCGAATATTCGACCTCCAAATATGACCATGACCGGGTAGCCGTGGTGGTAATATGCAAGAATTTATTTCAACTAAAAGAAAACTATTTATTTCAATAAAAAAAATATCTTTGTTTTATTCCAATTCAAAGTCAATGCTTACTTACTTACTTCCTTAACCGATTCCCATTCCGTGGAGGATCTCAGCCTGAGATACTGGAGTCTTCCATCGGGAACGGTCCCTCGCATGAACTCTCCAGACACCAAAACCAAGCGCTGTGGCATCCGCAGTCACTTGGTCTTTGTACCGTAGATGCAGTCTTCCTTGTCGTCTCAAACCTGGAGGCTGCGATGAGAAGACTTTCCTGGCTGGAGCATTGTCGTCCATTTTCTCTATGTGGCCGAGCCAATGTAGTCGTCTTTTCTTGGTTTTCTGGACTACATTCACATATTGGTACAGCTCACATAATTCGCGGTTGAACCTTCTTCTCTATTCGCCATTGTCACATACGCGACCGAAAATCCGTCGAAGAATTTTTCCCTTTTTTACTTAGGTATCGCATGACATAGGATCGCCTTTTTTGTATACAAGTCAGTGGGCATGCATTCTTCCTCCCACACTTTGTTGATGACCTGGTGCATGCGGTTCATCAAAACACCTTTACCTATTAAAAAAAAACACCCTTTATTTTGTAAATTAAAATAAGTAAAACAAACAAAAACAATTCACGCAGCGGATACCGCAAAATAGTCCTTGAAATAGCTTCTTGTCCCAAAAAAACTACATATATTCTACTGTATGGCTTTTAATTAAATTAAATCAAGGTTCTCGGTTCTATTTTGAGTCCAAACTTTAACCTAATTGTATGTCGCTGTTTTATTTTCAGAACAACCTACGCTACCCATTTAATTTTACATTCATTTGAATTAATATTTAAGGGTTCTGACCGAAAAAAAACTAAAGTTTAAATGTAACTCACATGTCACCAAAAATAATAAATTAATAACAAACATTTTTATCCTGAAAATTATCCTTTTATGCTTGACAAACCAAATACACACCCATCAACCCCTCCATCATCGACTCAACAACACAAGCCGGGGATATCCAATTTCAGAGTTTCTATTACATTTAATTGTTGCCACTGGTAAGGTGTAATTAGCACAAAAGAAAATAGTCCAGCAATTAGAATGCCTTTATTATGTGTAATATCCCCAAATTATCCTTCTGCTGAAGACCAAAGTCGCCCAAGTATCAGCTCTACGCCTTGCAAGATATATACCTAACTACCAATTATGTCCATCGTTCTTTTCATTACTGAACAACCATTTGCACTCAGCCAGACTTGGTGTCTATTGCCAGACCGAACACACTTGGATAGGTAGTCTGTCAGCACCATCGCATCGCATCGAACCCCTATAAAAGCGCTTGGATGGTAATTAGGCTTGGCAGAGTCCTTAATGTGCTGTAATACAATACACGTTTATAGAGCAGTCGGAAAATAAATAAGTAAAACGTTATATTAACGTAATCACTTTCGCTGGTGGTGCTCTGGTGGCTGGTAGCATCATTTCAATTTGGATTGAACAAGTGAGTTGAGTGAATGAAGAGCGAGCGGTCGAGGGAAGAGTCCTTATTGCTATTGGCTATGATTTTCAGATTCGCATTTACATATCAATTTATGTGGTGGACATAAAAATCTAATTCAATTTAAGTGGGGATACTCATCTTTTTTCCATCGGGGGTTATCGTTGTTAATGGTTATTTGGCTTTCGTTATCATTTTATTAGTTGGAATATCCGCATTGAATAGTAGGTAGGTACACTGCGTTTGAGCCTTCAATAGTCGTTAAACCTTTTACTTTTGTAGATGTCGTTAGGATTAATTTTGTATTCAAATTGTGTAGGGATATTGAATTATTGAAATGACATTTTACATAATGCAATGAAAAATACAGAGAAGGCCAAACATTTAATGGAATGCAGTGCTCAAAAGATCAATTTTTGAATGTTGCAGTTTCAACATTGTCAACGTAGCGCAAAATGTAACACTACAAGCCTATCGCTTCGAAGCGGATGGTCGAAAGACTGAAGTGCAAGGTGTACCTACCTCAAGGTTCCATATTTTGGAACCTCAATTTTTTCTTCTTTCTGTAGTATTAATGTTTCAATTCGTTTTATTGATTGAAGTAATTGACCTCTGAGGAAAGCTCAAACCAAAAAGTCTGCTATTTCACAAAATAATCTGAATTTCAGAATTTTTGATCTTATACCTTTCAAATCATGATTTATAATTTAAATTTTTTCTTTCTTTTCAGGTAAGTCACACAGTTTTCCCTCAAGCAATTGTCAGTAAGTCATTCAAATTTATTAGAAAAACTTGCAAATATTTCAACTTTAAGTTGACCTGAAAAATATTTCTCTATTGTCCTTTCATAAGCCTCAAAATTTATGTCTGCTTTGCTCTTTACCCACTTATCTAATTAAAAATGCAACCTTTCCAGTGCCAATTCATTTTAATATCCCACAAGAGTATAATATCCTTAAAACTTGACAAAACAAAAAAAAGAAACAATGACACGAAAGAGCCATGATGCTGACTGTACGTTTTTCCTTGTCATGTTTTTGCCCAAAAAATTACGATTATGTTTTCTAATTCCAAGCCCAGGCACAACACACAATGTTGCTAACATAACAAAGCAAAAAAAAAATTAACATCCTTAAAAATATAAATTCCATACCGGAGAACGATCCCAGAGCACATTAAAAACAAAAAAACCCAAGGCCAAATGAAAACTCGGACGACCGACCGACGGACTTTCAAAAATAAATATAAAGACAAGTAGTGTGTAAAAAAGGACATTGTTGCAAAAACAGGCTGAATTGCCTCATATGCGGTACAGCAGAGAAACAAATACACCATCAGTTGACAGAAGGATAACAACCAAGCTCATCATAACCAACAAAAAATAGGGAGAACAATTAAAATTTCATGTTACGGTAATTTATGTTGCCTCTGCTCTAATTTTTTTTTTATGGATGCATATATAGTGGTAGTATGAAGAAGCAGCAATAGATCTCACAAGAGGGACACATTTGCATTTTGACCAAAAGAGCACCGCAGCACACCCTATGATACCAGTTTCTCCGTGACCGGGTAGTGGTGTTTTTTTTTTTGACAAACGACAGAAAGTTATTTAAAAAGAGAGGAAAAAAGAATGTGAGAAATAGTTGGACTCCAAGGACAAAGTGGGAATATTTGTCAAACACGCTCCAGTCAGGATTAGACGAATTGGTCATAAGGCGCATTGAGAATTAAGATTTAAGATGGAAATTCGTTTCAGACACGAGTCTCTATTTCTCAATTAAAATTTTGTGGCTTGAACGAAAAGGGCCAGCAGACAACAATGAAGACAGGTTTGTCCTTGGGGAAAAAATTTATTTAAAAATTGGTTTGAGCCTGGGAGATTTGAAAGAAAAGCCACAAGGACCATAAGAAAGGAATGCACGTTTTTGGATGGCATTTCAAATTCAGATTTTTTGAGTTTATTGGAGTTTATTGGAGCTGTTAAATCAAACGTTAAGAAAAAAAACGTTAACAAAAAGTGAAGGGTAACGAATTTTTAACTCCTTATAACGTCTAACCTACTCTATCGATTTAAATGAAATTCGGAGCAGAGAAAGCGTTTATGGGTCTTCAATCAATCCAACTGCTCTTTCTTCAATCTATACTTAATTGACAAAGATAGACGTTCAACATCGGTTGAATAGCACCCAACGTTTCTTTAAAAGGTCGAAGAAATTATAGCTTCTGGTTTCAGAATCGGGACACAGGCTCTTTAGTGAAGGAAACCTAATCACCGAAGCACAGGGAATTGCAGATGTTGTCAGGCAGCACTTCCAAGAGCTGTTTCATAATGTCAAGCGAGCCAATGACAAAGAGAAGCAAGACCAGAAAGCTAAAAACCAATAACTCCGCCTGGCCGGATGGCGTACCTGTCGATCTCTTTAAATATGGAGGAGGTATATTGATGAACCTCATGCACTAGGTCGTCCACAAAGTATTGGAGGAAGAATGCATGACTGGTCGATAAGTTCCCCGAATCTACAAAAAAAAACGAAAACTAACGAAGCAAACCCCTTCTTAATATTGCATATAAAATCCTATCCAACGTACAGTGTGGCTTTAGGCCAGGCAGAACAAAGATAGACCAAAAATTCACACTGAGGCAAATCCTGGAAAAGACTAATGAATTTCAAGTCGAAACCCATCATCTTTTTATCGACTATAAAGCTGCTTATGATAGCCTCCACCGCCTAGAGCTTGTTATGGCGATGTCTGCATTCGGGATTCCGAACAAACTGATCGAGCTGTGCCGCATGCCACTAAGCAATACGCAGTGCAGCGTGCAAATGGGTAGCTCTGAGTAGTTACAAACATGCGTAGGATTTGGACAAAGAGATGCGCTGTCATGTGAGTTTTTGAACATAGTCCTAGAGCAGATAGTGCACACGGTGTGAACACGGAAACACTATCTTCAACAAATCCACCCAGCTCCTAGGCTATGCGGATGACATAGACATCAGTCGATCCAAGAGAGCTGTGCTTTTTGCCTTCACAGCTATCGAAGTACAGGTGAAACTCGTTGTCCTCACAATAAAGTACGTGCTATTAACAAACAAAACAATATCTGTCCACCGCCTAGGACAAAACTTCACTGTTGGTAGCAGCAATTTCAAGGTAGTTAAGGAGTTTACCTACCGTGGAACAAAAATCAATCCCACAAACCAATCGGTAGTGGAGATCCGACGAAAAATTAACGTAGCGAACCGCTGCTATTTCGGTTTGGCAAAGCAACTGGGTTCAAAACTAATCTTTCGAAAGACAAGTATTCTCGAAAGAAAAATTCTTCAACGGATTTTCAGTTCCGTATGCGACGATGGCGAATGGAGAAGAAGGTTCAACCGCGAACTGAACGAGCTGTACCAAGACATGCAATAGTCCAGAAAGCCAAGAAAAGACGACTACATTGACTCGGCCAGATCAAGCGAATGGACGACAGCGCTCCAGCCAAGAAAGTCTTCTCATCGCAGCCCCCAGGTTCGAGACGACAAGGAAGACCGAAACTACGGTACAAGGACCAAGTGACTGGGACTGCGGACGCTAGAGCTGTTGGTTTTGGCGACTGGAGAGTGAATCCGAGGGACTGTTCCCGAGGGAAGGCTGCAGTTTCATAGGCTGAGATTCTTATAGGATTGGGAGCCGTTTAAGTAAGTTGGTTTCATTGATATAAAAAAAAAACTTTTAAGATAATCGAAAATTGGAGAAAATACTATCGTATCGTCCCATCAAAAACATAATAGCATTTCTGCCACTTAGTAGCAGTTCACGACAGAGTCTTTTTCTTCTTTGCAAATTGTTTCGCAAAAACAAAGATTATTTCCTTCCCGCAAAACTTTCAAACAAATTAATTCGAGATTCAGCCCCGTTGCAATAGCAAAAGTTAAATTTTCAACCATTCCACATCGAAAGAGCACCTCTAATTACCTTAAGCTCAAAAGTAAACACACAAACTGAAGAAAAAAACTGTCAAACTGTTCTTAAAAAAAAAGAAAACCTGAAAGTTTTTCCTTCAAACTCGTCGGGTCTCATTAAGGACAAGTATGTGTTTAAGGATATGTGAATAAAATTTCTAGAATTTCGCGACCTCAAAAAATATCCTCAAGCTCTGAAACTCATTTAACTGCTGCAATTAAATATAAGCTTTGTCACGAAATCGTCGTCGACCAAGCTTGAATATCGCGTTCGTTTCCTGTTCTCTTCCAAAAAGAAAAAGGATATGAAAATACCGAAGGAATACGTTTTTTGTTTTCGAAGTACCTACAGAATGCGACCGAGCACCATTACGAAGCTCATTGACAGTGAAATTTACAAAAAAAAGGATGTCATGAGAAATTTAAATTCCACCACGTTCGGTGGCTCCGCTTATAACAACATATCCCGCACCAAGCAATTAAATATAGTACCTAAGAGCCAAAGAGTAAATAATTCATTTGAAAACGTTTCCGAACCGAACAGTCAGACTTGACTACGACAACGATTCTTAAGTTTTGTGAGGTCTTTGTAAGAAATTCTGCAACATTTTACTTCTCTTCCGCTTACAGAATGTAATGAATAAATTATTTATTTATTAATATGATGAGGTAAAAGGTATCGAACATGGCAAAAGTTTGACAAACAATTCGAAGAAGAATGGGAGAAGTTTTTTCTTTTGTTGTTTATTGCTCGCGCGGACTGGCAACGTGCCATTGAAATAAAGTTTTGTTGGTTGATGGTATTTTATAAATTAATTGCTTCTTATTATTATTTTCCTGGGAAAATGCGTGCTCGAGCTTGAGTCCAACCGAAAAGGAGGGGATGTTATTTTGTTTTAAATCATTTGGAATCCTTCTTTTGGTCTTTTCAGACTTCCTGTTTCTCTTTTGTTTTTTCGAAAGGCAATTCCTGAGCTAAGGGATTCGGCAATATCGTCCCACAATGTGTGTGAAAGTCTGAATTATTAACATTCAGGTCATATCTTAAAGTACTTAATTTTTGTTTGGGGAGTGTTGAGGGGGAGATAAAAATTACCACCAACGCAATAAATATTTAATATTAAGCATTTTATAAAGTTTTCAACTAAATCTTTCTGGTTCGTGGCCCCGGAAGGGGATGAAATGGCACAGGGGGAGGTGATGTTGGGAAATTATTAGGGTACGTATGGGGGAATTATTTTGTTTCCTCCTTTTAAATGGTCTAACAGTTGGTTGCTATTTCTTTAATCGTTTCGCAGTACTTAGAAGGCTACCTATACAAATCAGGGTTATTGGGGAAACGTACAAACGCACAGGCGGAATTAATATTCTTCCTGAGTATTTATGGGGTTTGGCGGAAATGCTGCCTTTTTTCTGGATAGTTTTATGTTTTTTTTTTTTTTGCAAAAGAGGGTGTAGGTGTTCTGAATTTTCATGGATAAAAACATTCGGCTTTAATAGACGTAAGTTGCTATATGAACATGTTAGAGACGTTATTCTTATTTCCGGAATTATTCGTTACAAAGAGAATAGTGTGTTATTTTGATGTTTAAAAGGGTTCCGGTGTAGGAAGCTTCGTTCTTTTTTCGAAATTTGGAAAAAAAAAATAAAAACTATCGGCGCGGCGTGAAGAATCTGGATCTGACTGATTTCCCAAAATAGAAACTGTTGGTTCACGTCCTCTACCACCTGTGTGCTCAATCTGATTCGTGGTTTTCCTCTTTAGCGACGTCCTTCCGGGCATGGTTTTCCATTTGCTCTACGTGACCCTGCCATCTAAGTCGTTGGACCTTAACTTTTCCGGCTAGGTCAGTGTCGCAGAACAGCTCGTTCAGTTGTTGATTGAATCTTCGGCTCCATTCTCTATTTATGCGAATGCAAATCTCTCAGGTGGTTCCTTAATGCATGATGTGCACTCTACCGAAGCAGAGCAGAAACTGATTTTCGATCACAAAAACACATCTTGTTATACATTTTTCGGTTGGAGTTGAGTGTGAATTATACTAAACCAAAATAAATGTATTTCATTTCGTTCCATTTTCTTGTTATCCTCAGTAGGTTTTCTGTTGTTGCGTTCTCTTTTGTTGATTCCGGTAGCTTCCAGGATCCAGGGGTGAAACCTCGTATGCTATGCACTATGCAGCTCACTTTCGTGGGCTGAGTCGTAAACCCTCGGCAATATAAGCCACGTTCTTGTCTTCACTTAACGTTGACGTTGACGATAAGAATCATGACTGTTGTCAACTAGTATGACAGTCATAAATTTCTTGCAAACATTTTGCATAGGGAAATCTCAGTGGGAGCTTCACTTCTGCCAAAAATTCTTTTTACTTTTATTTTTCAGAAATAAGTTTAAAAATTTTCCCAAACTTTGTCCAATAGAAAAAGCTAATAATTCGACAAATATTCGAGTGGGAACTAGCTGTCATTGTTGAAAGAGCTGTTGATATAAAAAATACCACTGCCTGGACCAACTGATTCAACCAGGATCTTAGATCTCATGATATCAACAGAAAAATCATCGACACAATATTGGAACATATTGAAATGTCCAATACCCATGACAAAGGAACTCCGCACTGTCATGCTTTTTCTCCACAAAATTGTGCCAAGGCAATAATTGTTTTCCAAAGTTACTCCAGCTGCATTCAAAATTAAAGGACACAAAATATCCCAGAGGAACATTATGACCATATCGTTCGTATTTCAAGTGCTTCCATGTCCCAGTTGGTATAGCCACACAACAACGGTAACAACGACATTCTTCTTTCCACTACATGTTCGCCTCAAAGTGAAGCATAATGCATGCGGTATGTCGCTGACATATCACATTACCAAAAGTCGAACAGAAAATCCACAAAATTCTTTATAATTTTGTTTTCTCCATTTTCGTTCCATTTAATGGCAAGAAATAAAAAAAAGACATTATATGTCTCCACTAACCGCAGGACACTCCAAAAGGAAGAAAATAGAATACTGGCCCCATAGTCTATTGAATAACTTCATTTCTGACGGGAAATGGTAAATTCCACAAAATGAAAAAGGAAACGAAGACAAAAAAGAAGACTGGTTTCAAGAGTTCAGCACAAAAGAACGGGTCGAGTGGTAATATTGTTGGAGCTGGTTCAACTGCATCACTTCTTCCTTTAGACTCGCTTGAATGGGAAACGGGCCTGATGGCTTCAGCTGACCTGCAATACCAATATAGCATTGCATATCGCATTAAAGGAGCACTTACACTATTTTGATAGGGTGTTCCAGTTTCTAGAAAATCGCATTTTTCTGTAGTCATAAAAATTAAATTTTAACCACCCTAATGCACACAAACACAAGTAGTGAGAACAAGCATGTAGGTACCGCTTGCAAAGTGCACTAAAGCAGATAGAAAAAAGCTCTTATGTGGCTTCCTGAAATGAAGTGGAAGTTTTCTAATTCGGTTGCATTCTGAATGGGGGCATCCGCCCGATGACGGCCAACCGACAACTTACAGTCTCTTATAACCCGGCAGCTGGCATGCAGTCAGTGGAAATAGTGGTGGCGGAGGCACACTCACTTGTCTCTAGATGCATATGAGGTGCAAAGTCTGGGAAATGCCTAAGATGGGGTTTTATGTTTCATGAAATGACACAAAATAACTGGGGTGGAATAAGCAATAGTACTCTTAGGGGTCAAAAAACACAGCGAGGTGATTTTGAATGGGGCTGTGTGAGGGTTGTCTGGAATTTCTTCTAATAGGGATTTTCTTTTTTAAATATTATGTTCATTTTTATTTTTATTTTAAGCCGATTGTGACGTGCAATCTAATCGGCACACATAAACACCAGTGAGCGACTGGCGATGGAGAATTATTATCGGATAAAGGACTTTGACTGTCAGTCAGTAGGATTATCGAGTTGACTGTAAATAAATTGGATGATGAAATGGCTTAACCTTTTGTATTGGCTGTGTGTTTGGGTGCATAAACATCATTAAGTACTATGGAGTGACATTAAAATTTTCGGAAAATATGCAATTTTTAGGGAGTGCACTTGGGCGTATACTTACTATTTTGATGTAAAGTGGTTTTGTCTAGAAAAAAATGCTTCTAAGATTCAGTTTTATACTAAAAAA
The DNA here is from genome assembly GCA_943590905.1 of Sphaerophoria taeniata. Classification (NCBI taxonomy): domain Eukaryota; kingdom Metazoa; phylum Arthropoda; class Insecta; order Diptera; family Syrphidae; genus Sphaerophoria; species Sphaerophoria taeniata. Next base: position 153,319,702 of record OX016541.1, read on the forward strand.
TTGGCAAACTCAAGACTAAAAAAAAGATATTTTAAATTTTCGACAAATAACCCGACTTATGTGTCATAACTATGCAATCTTATGCTGGAAACATAAACTCTTCATTTTCTCAACCCATTTCTCTATAAGGTTCCACTGAAAACCGACTACTGACATCAAATTTCACCAGAAATTGTTATTGAAAACTCTAATTACAAGGTTACTGACTTAATTAAGTCTCGACACTAAAAGATGTCCTTCACATTATACTTTTCCATTCTTAATTAATTTCAAACATGAACTGCCTCCAAGCAACCATTCAAAACCGATTTTGAAAAGGAAAAGCTTTATGTGACCTAGTCGTGCACAATATTTCTTTAATTACACAGTTGCCAGTCTCTAATTCAATGGAAACCGCACATTTTGTAATATTAAAGTTCATTGCCAGGCGACATCGACATCGCGTCGTCGAAATCGACACCAAAAGCGATTCCAAAGCTAGAGAGACAAAAACAACCAACACCACCAACAACGATGACACGACACGATATTGAAGTTGTCACCATTATCATCATCATTATGGTGACCTTCCATTTTACATTTCGCGCTTGTTCTGAATTCAATAAAAGGATTGCGCTTCAAGTGTCTCATTAGTGAGGTTTTCGTCAAAGGCAATGATGTAGAGGCAACTTTAATTACACTCATCAATTTTCCAATTTTCCCCGAGACTAGACGAAATTAATTAGATATCATAAAATATCAAATTATAAAGGACGAATATATTTATTTTTGTGGTGATTATGACATTCATCTTTCTCTCGGTGGGTCTCAGTTTTTGTCAATTTGACAGAGTGACAGATATATTTGGCAAAACTTCCTCTCGTTTTGATTGATTTTTCACACGTTCTCCGTTCTCAACGTATGTTGCTTGCAAATGGCTGGGAAAGGAAGATGTATACCCGGATATCCTGTCAGAATAATTTTACTTTTGTTTTCCTTGTTTATTTCGACATAGACACACACATCCGATACCCAAATCATATCGAATGATTGTGGAACAAAATATGTCAAAATGTTCAGCAATTTGTCATTCGATAGACAGATTATTTTAAAATAATAATACATCCTCATCAACTCATCCTGCACACATCTACATACATGGACTATGCCTTGAAGGCGAAAAAGGATCTTTTATGCAAAAATCGTTGTTGAAAGGTATGATGTATCATTTTTCTTCCATCTCGATGTATTATTATTATTTTATAAATCCCTTCGGGCTAATCAGTTAAAAGTTGATTTTCTCTTTCCTTTTTTTCTCTTTTTATTTATTTATTTTTTTTTTGCAAGTCATAGCTTGACACGGGTTTTACATTTTTATTTTGACGATTTTGGTTTTAGGATTTTTCATTTTCATGAGGTCCTGAATATTTAATGTCGTGGAGAGAGTGAGAGAGAGAGAGTTAAGGGCACGAGCATGATGAGGTTTAAGAATCCAAACTGATTGAGTGTTATGTTTTGTAATAATTCTTTTTCAGCTTGAAAAACAAAGATTTACGAAGTAAAATTCATCTGAACAGATTTTTTTCTTTCTTTTAAATTTTTAACATTTTAACCGTAAATTTGTATTTTGACATGAAATGGTTTTTTTCTGCAAAATTGTTCTAATGATGTTTTTTCAGAAATTAAATAAGACTGTACAATAACGAAAATTAAAATATTATTTTGAAATGAAATATGCAAAGGCTTACTCACAAAGTAAACAGAGGGTTGCGGTCGAAAGGCTCGAAATCCTTGAAAGTACCTTCTGGTGACTTACTTACTTACTTAAGGTGGTGCTACAGTCCTGTGGAATCAACAGTATCCGCCAGCTAGCTTGGTACCTAGCTAGCTGTCTCCAGTTTTGCACTCCAAGTTGATTGAGCTCCTCTTGCACTTGTGTGATGACCCGAAGATGAGGGTGTTATACAGTTTTACCTTAGTTGATCGAGAGAGGGCTTTTCCACTCAATTACTTTCTTAGCCCAAAGAAACAGTGATTAGCAAGAGTTATTCTTCGTCTGATGTTGGCGCTGGTGTTATTTGCCCATGTTAATAGCGGAGCCTAGGTAGACAAACTCCTCTACTACTTTGAAGTTGTTTGCGTCTATTGTGACATTCTAAACCAGCCGCCAGTGTTGGCTGTCCTTCCTCGAGGACAGCATATACTTCGATTTTTCGCTCATTTACCGCTACAACCATTTTTGCCATTTTCTCACAAAGGCGCCATTGACATCACGCTGTGTTCTTCCCATTATATCAATATCATCGGCGCGAGAAGTTGAACAGACTTTGGAATGATAGTGCCTCTGGTGTTGACGGTGGAGTTTTGCATTATCTTCTCAAGAACGATGTTAAGGAAATCGCATGACACTGCATCGCCTTGTCTGAATCCTTTTTTGACATCGAAAGATTCCGTAAGTTCGTTGCCAAACTTAATGGCGCAGCGTGAGTTCTCCATCGTCATTCTGCACAAGCGAGCGAGCTTGGCAGGGATGCCAAAACCAGACATCGTTTTATACAGTTCGTCTCGGCAGATGCTGTCATACGCGCACTTAAAATCGATGAAAAGGCCGTGGGTATCGATTTGGAGTTCTTATACATTCTTTTCGGGAAAGTGAAAATTTGGTCGATGGTTGACTTTCCTGGTCTGCCTTTAACAGCTTGGCACCTAGACTATCTGCTCCAGTGGCTTTGTTGGATTTTAGCCTTGATATTGCCGTTTTCACTTCTTCTAGGTCAGGTTTACGGAATTGTTGGCTATCATCGCGTCCGATGAAAGGCTCGCCGTTATACAGTCTACGGAAGTGGTCTTTCGAAATCCCCAGCATTGACTGCGGATACTATGACTTTCCTTTGTTTAAGTTTTTGGTTAGAGATTTTTACATTGTTCAGTAATCCAAAAAGAGTATTTACATTGACGAATGCAACGTAGTGCCTCCATGTCGGAAGATAAAAGTAAAAGATTGCAAAAATTCCTGTAAAAGAAATTAGATTAATACATATTCAGCAGCAAAGTTTTCCAAACTCACATGCTACATCAAAAGTTACCAAATCCTGACTCATTAGAATCTCTTATTCATATGAAGCTTTCAGGAGTAGAGTATTAAGCTTAAAGTTTGAATCCGTTTCCATTACCTACTTCCATTTAACTAATGCAGCATCGGTAGTCGAGTCCAACTTTGTAATACGGGGATTTCATATTTTAAATAAGAGCTGCCTTATTTAGGTATGGACTGCGAGGAATTCCATTTAGATATTTCTAACAAATATATTGTATGTTGACATTCAGAGCCTTTAGATTACTCTTTCCATGAATCAACTATAGCAAGGATTGGTACATATTCCTGGAATAGCGATGCTTTTTAAAACCTCACAAATGTTGTTTTAATGCCAAAATCAATTTCAGCTCAGTTTTGAATTGCGTAACAGAGAAATATGTTACGAAATAATAATTCCTGTACATAATTGAAACGATTAACTAAAACAGAATACAAGATGCAGACTGAGATCGCTTAATTTAATGGATTTAATTACAAATTCTTTTATCGATAGGTATCCACTCGTTTATGGAATTGAGTTCACCCATGCATCTCTTCGTCGTCGTGCGTCGGTCGGTCGGTATCGTCATCTCCTTTCTTCTTGTCCACAGAGGAAAACCAAACGGAATGTAATGAAACCAAGGTGAATTATTATTATTCTTATTACCAGGTGTGTGTATTGCTTACTGTATGTCTGCCATACATATAAACGATCGAAAGGACATACTGCCAATCGAATCGGAAATAAATTGTCTGTCAGGTAGGATGTTCTTCTTATACCTGTGCCATAAAAATACAATACATTCTTAAACATAAATAAAAAACAAATATGCAGGTATGTGTGTGCTGGGAATCTACCTTTCGTTGAGGATTAAAACGCTGACACTTTTAGTTAATGTACTAAGTGATTCTGGGGAAATAGCATTTTCCAATTGATATTGGCGCAAATCGGATTGGCTGTAATTTTTTTCTTGTGCTTGTTGTCATAGTTGACAGGCAAGGACATCCGGATCCGGGAGCAAATTAAGAAATTGAATAATTGTGCAACGGTTCAAAAGCAAAGTGTTTGCCAATAGTGTCTCGTAATATATTTAATGGGCGATATGGCAAAAAGTTTATGAGTAGAAAAGGTATGTTGGAGCTCCAGTACATTTTGATCAACCACATAAACTTTATGTACGCAAAAGTCGTCTGAGCCAGCATTTCCATAGAAAAAGACAGGCGAATGAATTGAAAATCAATTATTTAGAAAGCCTTGTAGCTGTTCAATATGTGATTAAAGCGTCATTTTAATTGATTGATCGTTGGGTTAAGTGGCAGATTCTAATCTGTAAATGTCAAAGAAGGTCTGATATGAGCTGACATTTGAAATGAAAATAAATGGCATTTAGGCAAACCTACATATCTAATGTACCTTATGTGGCAATAGGTTTATTTAAAGAGGAATTTAAACTATCCTCAAAATATTGATTGCTTCTACTTTTTTGAACCTTGTCATAAATCTATGCCTTCAGCCCTTGTATTCAAAAAATTGAAATTTAATACAAATTCAAAACAAACTGAACAGTACACACCCTTTAATCAAAAATTGAATATTTCCGGTTCATTGTCTCTTTTCTCAGCTTCAAAAAAAAAAAAAAAATCGACAGAAAAAACTCACTCATCCATTCACATGGAAAATCCTTCAAAACGATGTCCTGGCCAGCCCACCCAGACCTCATCATGGAGCAACATATTTTTGCTTCCCCATAAATTGCTCCATTTGTGTATAATTTCTCAAATTCACCAGTGTGCTCGGTCGCACGGTTGTTGAACACAACTACTAGGACGGTGAATGTCGCCTTCATCGTCACCGTCGTCATCGTAAAATGTATAGTTAGGTACTCCAATTCGTCTCACCGGCCAAATGACAAACAGCTTGCTGTTCGCCGATGATTAAGTACTTCACACCTTGTGTGCTAGAATCTCTGTGTATAGAGGATACTGCCGCTGCAACCATTTCCAGGCTGGCCATCATTTGTGTGCCTCCTCTGTCTGTCGACATTTTCATGGCAAGCTGATTTTTAAGCAAACATGCCTCTGCCTCTAAAAGTGACACCTTGCATACAAATGTAACGACTATGAGGGTCTATAGATGAACAGAATGGACATAAATAAGGGAGCAGCCTAATGGAGCAACTTAAGCCCAAACAGAATCATCCCAAATTCATTTCAAATTCGATTTGATATGAAGCAATTTGGGTTTTATTTCTTCTTTTTTTCACTCTTTGTTTGTCTCATGGTTTGGGGTATTGAAAAGGAAAGCAGAATAATAGATGGCATTCCATTCCCCAATAGAAAAAAAGACGAAGAAAAAGGACAATTTTGGGTGCATTTTTTGAAAATAATTTTCAACGAAAATTTTTTGTCATATAAATCATGTCTGAATTGGAATTTTGTTTTCCAACCAATCCACACCCACATTTCCCATTTTTAAATGCTCAGAACGAAAAATCAAGAAATTTTCCACCCATCGATTTTTTTTTTTGTGGAAAGACCACTGCTCGGATAGCAATAAATTAGTGCTCCCACTTTGAACAATATTCGAAAATGTGACCAAGTCGAAAATTTCATGCAAAACATGAAAACTTTAAAATTTTAAAGGAAATAATATTCACAATTGTACAAATGCTTAATTTCGCTCATAAAACCCCAAAGTGGCAACCCTGGCACTCCAATAAGGAACAAAGAGAATGCATTCCGCAGACATCAAAATTCAAAAATATGAAAATTATTTGGCTAATTTGTTTCCGCATTTCAAATGCTCTACCAAATTAATGCCGATGAACAAAACGCTCTGCATCCGCTCTAACTGTTGTCTTGAATGATGAAATGAGCTTTTCGAAGTATTTGCGGATGAATGCAGCCCCGAGAACAAAGCAGGCAGGTCAGATTAACCATAACCATTGAGCTGGCTCCGCTGCATCGCATGGCGTCTCCCCTCTGCGCAATGATTTATTGATGACATCTCGTCCATTTGCGTTCGTTCGTTTAGTGCGCGTTTAAAATGTCGCTGCTGAATTCTCTGCGGTGCGCTAATGCTTTTTGTGGCCGATTATAGGATTTCAATTTAACCACACAAATTTCGGAAAACGTGTGTGCGCCTCACAATTGAATTCATAGAACACCGCAAAGCGGACGTCGCATAGTATCAGTCAAGCGCGTAACGAGCTGAAGTATCAAGGGCGTAAAATGTTGATGAGCAAAGTTGATTATTGCTTAATATTTCATTCGGCTAATTTTTGTTGAATTATTCATTTACTTTTAGGCTCTCAGCGGCGCGGCGGTGTGGTGGGATTACATGAATTCCCATATTGTTAGCTTTTGTGTACCTAAGTGCCTCGGACATACATTTAATGTTTGATGACAATACTTTATTCATTCATCATACAAAATGTCCATGTGAGGTAATTTTTGGGAACTTCTTCCCTAGTTCACTTATCTTTTTTGGATGGGTCCTTTCATGTCAGTTGGCTTGGATCAATGACTTGAAACAAAGGATTCAATTGGGGATGGCATAACGTATGGCCATTTAAAGGCTGCGATAGACTGATTATAGAGAATGATTAAACGTAAAAACGAAATTAATTAGTTGACTTTTTGAGATTGTACTATTGACAATTCGGGCGAATTATTATGTTAATTCGGGGAAATTATACGACCTCGATTAAATATTTGGAAATTGATTTGGGTAATTGAGCTTTTGTGCATAGTTTTGAGCAATTTAGTTGGAATTATTGGATTAAGCTTTAAAAATTGTTGAAATACCGAAAAAATTGAATTATTTGGTTTAACTGAAATTTGATTAAAATTTTAATTTACAAAAAAGTGTTGAGTCACTTTTAGCTGTTGCAGCTCAGAAGGCGTTTTTGAGAATCGGGAAAACAATGCTCAGGTTTTCAATAATCAGAAATGCGCTCGTCAATGTTAGAAAAATGTCCCCCGTTATTGATTTCGTTATGGAGAATAAAAATTTTGAATCTCAAATTGATATATTACAAGCTGAAATTTCTAAAAAATCCCTCGTGTCAACACTCAAGTCTCAGTCAATATTTGTTTCTCGGTTACTTCTTGGGACTGAGTTTGATGAATTAACTAATCATCTTCTTGAGCATAAGGCATTAATGTAAGCAAGCCTGACAGCTTCGTTTCATCATTTAAGATTAATGTCTCAAGCGACCGATTCGAAGCAATTATCAATTGTCCTTGGCCGCCTTATACACTTGTTAAGGAATTCATCGCCTCTTGTAGGAAGTAATTGGTTCGCAACTCTGCTTCCAAAAACTTATCAGGTTCTCCTTCTTCTACCAGAACGTACAGTTTTTAAAAATTCTCAAACATTTTTTATGATCTATTTACTTTTACGGAAACGTATCTTCTCAATATTGTGTAAAATATTCCAACTATCTTAACGACTTGGAAAATTTCCTCGCGTGCGTCTGGAAGATTGCTTGCATCATTCCTTTTTGTAAAAAGGGATATAAGTCGCATATTGTTAATTATAGGTCAATTTTTAAGCTTTTTTGTATTCCTAAACTGTTTGAACAAATAATATGTGACAGTTTATAGTTTTACTGCAAAAACATCATAAATGCAGTGAGCAACATGTTACAAACTTTCTTGCCTTTACGCATAAATGTCTGAACAGTTAAGAAAATGGGCTGGAAACTGACGGTGTTTACACTGACTTTTAAAAATGAAATTACAGTTATTAGGTTTTCCCCCTGGGCTTGTTTCATGGATTTCTTCTTACCTTGCTAACAGAACTCATCAAACTAAGTTCAGAGACTTGTTTTCGAAGACTTTTATATCTAAATCAGCATCATTAAATCCATCAATCAACATTGATCAATTAATCATTAAAATAAAATTAGAAACTATTCATGATGTGTTCATTATCTTAAGTTATATACCACCTCTAAGCTCTTTTGAAATATACAAATCTCATATTGACAACTGTGTTTTTGTTTTAAATAATTTAAAAGATAATCAATATGTTATTGTTTTAGGTGATTTTAATTTACCAAGGTTAGATTGGGTTTTAGATCCTGATGAGAAATATTGTGAGAGTGTGGTTGTTGATACGCTAGCTGAGTTTGGACTTAAACAGATAAATTGTTTTAAAAATAATTTAAATCGTTGTCTCGATTTAGTTTTCACTGAAAGTGAATTAAGTGTGCTTATTGACCGCCCCACCCCTCCTCCTTTACCCAACACTGAGAACCATAAAGCACTTTGCATTAGCTTTGAATTTATTGATTTTATGAAGCAGACATCCAATAATTGCTATTTGAAATTTGATTAACTATGATAAATGCAATTTTTCTAATGTTTCTAATTTTTTGAATGGGGTTAATTGGTTCCATAATTACTGATATTGAAAATTCATATACTATACTAACGGGACTTTTGAATGGGGCAGTTAATTTAAACGCACCAAAAACTTTGAGTAAGTCTCAATCTAAGCCAGTTTGGTTCAATAAAAAGCTAATAAATTTAAACAATCGTAAAAATAAAGCATTTAAACGGTATCGTGAATCCAAGGAAAATAATGATCTACTTTCTAACTACATCCGATGCAATCGTGAATTTAATTTTCTGAATAAATTTCTATATAAACAGTACTTATTGAGTATTGAGTCGAAGCTAAAAAAAATAGTAGAACATCTACTTGGAAGTTTGTTAACGATAAAAAAAGTTCTACAGGAATTCCTAATTCTGTTTGTTACATGGGTCAAACTTCGAGTGATCCGTTAACTATTTGTAATTTTTTTGCTGACTTTTTTTCGTTCTGTTTTCAAACTCTCGGTCCATTCAACAAATGCTTCAATCTCATCTAATTCTTGTCCAACTGATTTCATTAATACTAGTCAATTATATATTCACAAAAGTGAAATACTTGAGGAACTACTAAGATTAAGTGATGAAAAACACTCTGGTTTTGATGGTATTGCTCCAGTAGTATTAAAAAGATGTGCTTTTTCTCTTGCAACTCCTCTTGAAATCATCTTCAATCGATCTCTTCGTGAAGGTTTCTTCTTAGAACAGTGGAAGAATTCGTATGTGTACCCAGTTTTCAAATCTGGTTCTAAAAATAATGTAGTAAACTACCGTCCAATTTGCCAATTATCTGTCATTCCTAAGCTTTTTGAAAAAATCGTATACAAAAAACTTGTATTCGCTGTAAAAGAGATTATCTCCCCATTTCAGCATGGTTTTATAAGTGGTAGATCTACTGCAACAAACCTAACTTTCTATGTTCTATGTTCTAGATGCTTTTGAAAATGGATACCAATGTGATGTCATTTATACTGATTTCTCGAAAGAATTTGACAGAGTGGATCGCTTAATGTTGTTGCATAAGCTTTCGAACCTTGGTTTTCATTCTAATCTGTTAAAATGGGTTGAATCCTACTTAACTGGTAGAACCCAATTTGTTCGCATAAATAATTTTGTTTCAAATCCGATTGTTGTAACTTCAGGAGTTCCACAAGGAAGTCATTTAGGACCACTTCTCTTCCTCTTATTTATCAATGATATTCCTAGTTTATTGTTAAATTGTGCTTGTTTAATGTATGCAGATGACCTGAAATTGTTCTCATGTATAAAATCTATGTCCGATTGTATAAACTTGCAACGCGATCTTGATAACCTGTCTATCTGGTGTACTAAAAACGATTTGCTGTTAAATATTTCTAAATGTCAAAGTATGGTGTATCATCGTTGTGCGCAACCGATTTTATTTTCGTATTTTATTAATGGAACTGTTTTGTCTAAAGTTGATAGCAAAAAGGATTTAGGTGTAATCTTTGATCACAAATTAACGTTTTCCAACCACATAGACTACGTAGTTTCGAAGGCTAGCTCTATGCTGGGATTCATTTCTAGGAATGCTAAAGACTTCTCTGATCCTTTTACTCTAAGATCACTATATTTTTGTTATGTGCGTTCAATATCAGAATACTGTTCCACCATATGGAATCCTTTGTATGCGGTCTATTCAATCAATTACGTTGGAATTCGGAATTGCCACCGTATAGAACAAGATGTTTGTTGCTAGGAATTCAATCCTTGGAATCACGACGCACATATTTTGACGTAATGTTTGTTCATGATTTGATTTATTATAAAATTAATTGCCCCCAATTGCTTCAGCTAGTAGGGTTTCATGTGCCTAATCGTAACCTACGTAACAATCGTTTATTTCATTTGCGTTTTCATAGGCTCGTTGCTTAAGGCAAGCCAATTCAGTATGTAATGTCATTGATTTTAATTTAAATTTAAGTAGAGAATGTTTTAGACAAAAATTGTTACTAATTATTTATTCTGGTGGTTAAAATTTTTTTATTGTAACTAATTTGTTTGTTTCTAGTCTGTAAGAGCTCTGCCTCTGATTGATAATAATAAATGAATAAATAAATGTGTTCCACAGAGTAGTCGTTTAGGACCTCTTCTATTCATTTTATCAATAAATGATCCTCTGTTGTGTGTTCGAAACATTGAAATCCTTATTTTTGCAGATGATATGAATTTCTTTCAGAAAATTTCATCTAAAAATGATCGCATTCTTCTGTAAAATGATATAAATAGGTTTTCTGTATGGTGTCATAAGAATAGTTTTGATCTAAGCCCGTCGAAATGTCAAACAATGACATTCTCAAAGAAGCGAGCAACCTGACTTATGAGTATTATATATCTCAGCAAATTCTTTCTTGTGTTTTTAAAGTAAGTGACCTAGGGGTTCTTTTTACACCGAATCTAGATTTTACTGACTACATCAACAACATTGTTACTAAAGCTAATTCTATGCTGGGGTTCGTTAGGCGTTTGTCGAAAGAATTTCTTGTTCCTACCCATTCTCTTTGGTGCCTTTTTCGTCCCCAACTTGAATATGCTTCACAGATTTTTCTTACTACGCCGTTCATAATGACAGGTTAAAATCGGTGCAACGTAATTCTACTCGTTTCTTATTAAAAGATATTCAATGGCATGATCCTCAAAATATTCTTTCTTATGAGTATCACTCCTTCAAATGCAAACTTTGTCTCAAAAAAAGACCAACAATGATACAGTTTTCCTTCATAAAACGTATAACAGGCGTCACAGATGCAGCAGACCTTCTAATTGCTACATTTTTTTTACTATCGGGGAGGAGGTTTTCACCTTCCCAGCATCGATCTTATTAAAGCCCCAAAACATAGGAATAATAAAATTACGGAAAGCATGAGCCCTTGACAAGGATGAGTAGGCTTTTGAATTATAATACAGATCTTATTGACTTTCATATTAATAAGAATAAATTAAAGACTATGCTAAAAACGAGTGTGGCACGCTCATAAATGTTTTTTGTTGTCTGTTTTTTATTTATTTGTATTTTTATAATTTTGTCATTTCTTGTGTAAGTGTTTGTTTGTTTTAGATTGCCTATTAACAACTTACACTGCACTTAGTTATGAGCCAGTTAACACAGTTTCTTGGGTTAAGGACTATTGGTCGTTAGACGCTTCTTGCTATAAGCTCCCTTCTACTTTATCTGATAGTGTGAAAAAATTAACGAATTTAATTTTTGTTTCACATTGTATAACTGTTACCTATCACTTTCTCTTACATACTACCGAAGTGTTGTTTTTAACGATTAAACATTCATTGTCTTAATAAGGAAAAAGAAGAAAACGTGTTTCTTAGAAAATTAATATTTTTCTTTTACTCGATATCATGAAATTTGTTCACATGTGATTAAATTCAATATTCAATTCAATTCATCTTTGCCAAAGAAATCATTAATGAAAGAACGTCCCAAATTCTTCAAAGAAACTCATTCCTTCGAAATGAATCTATGTCTTTCTTACAAGGTTTCACGATTAACGCTTTGAAATCGTTGGAAGTTCGAACACTCGAATGCTCTAACGACCGACAAAAATTTGATATGATATTCTTAAAGTAATTATTTTGTTGTATTTTTAAAATATTTCTCATCATTTTCATTTGTTATTTTTTATTCGTACTAGGTATAGCTAAATGGTTTCATCAAACCAAAAAGAGCATAAACGCAATAATTTTAATATTCCGATGTTCAAATTCATTTCGAACCAATAAATCTCGAACTGAAAATTATAAAATTCCATCTTATTGAGTGTGAATTTGAATTGCCAAGTGAAATCAAAATTAATAGCCAATAAATGAAGATACAACGGCGTCGATGGCATTGCCAGGCAGCCAGTGCGGTGCGGCTGATGGCATCGTCAAAAGCATTAACAAGCTATTAATAAATCTTCGAAGCGATATAAATTATACAAATGCGTTCCAAAGTTAATGGCTTGCTTTTGCTTTGCAATGGTAATCGCGGCAGCAAGCGTTGGAATTCACATTGCAACCCCATAGATGTCACTCGCGTCGTGTTTGTTGATGTTGGTGTCTAATCGGACCTGGTGCTCTGACATTTGTTTCGCCCAACTGAATGTGTGTTTTAACAAGGCAATGAAAAGGAACAAGAGCAATTTAATGCCGTGTGCTGCCGAGCGCCACGTGGGTGTGACGAGAGAATTTATGTGCTCCGTTTTGTCCGCGATATTTTAATAGCAAAGCTTGTGTGTGCGGAGAGGGTGAAGATTTATATTTCGTGGGAGGTCAAGACCAAAGGTATGTCATCTCTTGTTAATCTGCATGTGTGTCATGGGTGGTGGGTGTTTTAGCTTCTAAATTGAGGTTAGAAATAGGGTATTTGAGATATTTTTACTGTCTACGGGCCTGGCAAATTAATTTATCACTCCACTCTAAAATGTCGCCAGCCATCAATTATGTCTTGATATCGTTTGAATTTATGAGTTAAAATATCCTTTGAATCAAATTAGTTTAGGGTCCAAAAACTATTACCCTGTCGCCTGTCTACCTCACCATCATCTGACATAAACAAAGCGAATGCTGCCACTCAATTCCCCCTCCATATTGTGTCACTGTCCGCTGCCATTAAATTTTATTATTTATTTTCGACAATTTAAGTGATTTTCATGTTTACGAGAACCATTTAGGCAAACGAGAAACGATATATTAATAGTTTGTTTGTGAAAGTGATAGTGTTGAATTTTTCTGACATCAAATTAATGAATTGACAAAACTGTGTACTACGTTTCGACAAAAATGTTCTATGGATTAGGATTAGGCTCTCTGTTTGTGACACATTAATGTTTTTGTATATTGAAATCGTTGCGAGGTAAATACGAAATGACAAACAAAATTAATTTTGATTTTATTTATTGATATGGAGCCAAAATTAATGTTTGCAGAATGGCATGAGGACATGGTGCACCTTTTAATTATTGGATATTAAATATTAAGTGTGCGTGATTTGTACCCACATAATGTCCAGTTGTCCAGGTGTGTGTTTGAGTTTGAGTTAATTTTTGTCGCTATAGACATTTTGCGGCTGACCAGAGGATATGTTACGGATTGTGGTTTTGTATTTGTGTGGGACAATTGATATTTAAAGAGTTATTAAAATATTTCAGTTTACATAATAATTATTTTAGTGAATATTTTAACACACTGACCCCGCCGCAGAAGAGTTGGTTACCATCGATTGTGTACTTTGTGGTGTGTTGGCATGGAAACATCTGGGGGCAGTGTGATGCAGGTGGATTTAAATCGATTTCAATCAATAAAATTATGCTTTGAAGGACTATTAAGTTTGAAGAATCTCATTGCAAAAAGCTGTGAAAACTTTAGGTATTAATTTCTAATGATTGGAAACATGAGCATTGTTTTCCCGATATGCAAAAATGCTTTCTGAACTTACTTACTTACTTATAGTGGCGCAACAGTCTAGGTTGGACCGAGGCCTCATCCAACAAGCATTTCCAGACAGCTTGGTCCCTAGCTAGCTACCTCCAGTTTCACATGCCAAGTTGGTTCAGGTCCCCTACCACCTGTGTGGTCCACCTGAGTCGCTCGGCAACGTCCTTCCGGGTTGGATTCGAAGACTCTACGGGCCGTAGCATTGGACTTTGACTTATCTGACTAGGTCAGTGTCGCTGAACACCTCCTACAGTTCTTGATTAAATCTTCGTCTTCAATCTCCATTTATGTGGACTGGACCAAAAATAACTCGAAGAATTTTTCTCTCCAAACAGCTTAAAGCGTTTTCATCGAATGTTGTCATGGTCCATGTCTCTGCACCATACATTAGGACTGGGATGATGAGGGTTCTGTAGAGTGTCACTTTATTTGCTCGAGAGTGGACCTTACTACTCAATTGCGATTGGCAAGAGTGATCCTTTGTTTGATTTCAGCGCTGGTGTTGTTTTCTGAGTTTATAGCGGATCCTTCTTAGACAAAGTCCTTTACTGCCTCGATGTTAAATCCGTCAATGCTCACGTTGTTGGCTCCAGAACGTTGATGTTGGTTGTCCTTTCTTGTTGACAGCATTAATTTGGTCTTGTCTTCGTTAACCGCTAGACCCATCTTCGTGGCCTCCGTTTCAAGGCTCATGAACGTTCCACTGACATCACGCTGTGTCCAATTATGTCAATGTCGTCTGAGTATCCTAGTAGCTGGACGGACCTTTGAAAGATTGTGCCTCTGGTGTGGACGTTGCAGTTTTCACAATCTTTTCAAGAATGATCTTGAAGAAATCGCATCGCCTTGTCTAAAACCTTTTTTGAAATCAAATGCTTCCGTTAGGTTTTTGCAGTTGAGCTGGTGCATGCTCCTAATCAAATCATCTAAAGCTGGGTTTAATGATTGTAAGAATTTTTGTTTTTACCAAAAAAAAATCAAAAAAACCAACTCACATGTACTGGCAAAGCAACCGGCCACAATTTAATAAAGTATAATATCGTACCTCAGGTTTCAAGTTTCAGTACAATGGCACACAGAAAAGTTTCAAGATTGGCGTCTAATTTCCTGTTGAATGCATGTTTCATCTCCTCTTGTTCGTTTTCAAGTACATTTACTAACAACTAAGAGCAGAAAAAAGCCAAACAATACACACTCATTCACAAGGAAACAGAAAATACAGTTGCCAAGATAGAAAACCCTTCCATTTGTGGTATGGTTAACCGGATGTAATATGAATGAGTTTGGTTTGTACAACTGCATTAAGAATTGAAAGAAAAACAACAAAATTCACAAAGCCTTACTCTAAATGTGTGCTAAAATAATAACGAATGGTTTTTAAGCTTACATAAACACATTTCGTTGAAGAGTACACTTTTCCCCAACATCCTGTGGTACTTTGTAATTATAGTCCAATCACGTTACACAAAAGCTATTATTTACACAATTCTGCTAATGGATTGCGATTTCTTGCATTGAATGCCAAAAGTTCTTGAAGAAGAGTTCGTTCTTTAAAATTAACTTTTTTGTATAATTCAATAAATTAAAGCTTAAAGGTTTTCTTAACAACAAGAACTTGACGGAGAAAATGAAATATTGAGCACAGAGACTTCCTTTGCAATTGAAAATGAAAGAAGAATTGCAATTATTTCTTTGTGTGTCAAAATTTGTTCGGATCCTTATTAGAGCTTCTCTCTTCGATAATTTCTGTATGTGTTCGAACAAAGGGGGTACTCCTTTTTGCTTAAATAAAAGGTGATTGATGGTGAAGTTAGATGTATAATGTACAATGTACATTAAATTACATATATGGATATATGTGGGATGAGTAGCCGACGATAACGTACGACCAACGCAACGTGATACACCTTTAACAACGAAACACAAACATAGATGGAGATGCAGACATACGCAACAGAAAACAAGAACGAATTGTACAAAACAACGAAAAACATAGACATCGTACGATTTAACGGGACGAATATAAGTAGGCGCGTACTCTCCAATTATTTTTCATATTCATTCTAGTCCCAACCATTGTGCTGTCTGGTCGTTGCTTAGTTTACCTTCGTCGGTTATCTTTAAAATTGTTAATTCCATAAATTAAGAATTCCTTAAAATCAAAAAAATAGTGGAATAAACTGAACTAGCATAAATAGTAGAGTCAATGAAGCTTTTTTTCAGAAAGTCCTCAGAAACAGCTCGGATTTTGAAAAAAAAAAAAAAATTTTTTTTATATTCTTTAAAGTCTGAAACAAATAATTTGGGGGAAATAATTGCTTATATTGTTTAAACAATTTTTATATTGTTTATAAAGAGTGATCCAAAAACAATGTTTTTGATAATTGGAGTGTTTAGGTTGCATTAAGACAAGAATATAATCATATAAAAGAAGGGGTCTATTGTCGCCCGTTTAGCCGGGAGGGGCGATCTTATAACAAAAAAAGCCTATTTTTCAAAAAAAATATTAAAAATCAACGGCTTTTCCCTTAATGCCGTGTTATACCTTCTTGCAAAGCTAAAAAATGCTTCTTTCATTTTGCATTTAAATAAAACTGTTTTCAGGAATCGTTTTCGAAAAAATCATCTTCAAAGTCAAAATATCGAATTTTTCAACTTTTTTTTTTAACTTCGAACTAATTTTTTTCGAAATTGTATGTATTTAAGTTCTATTTTTTTCCACAATTAAATGCGGTTACAAGTTCTCAGTTCGATCCAGAAAACGCATGGCTTAATGTCTTCTTGTTTTTGAGAAATTAATAAAAAACCAAAAAAACTTTGATGATATTTTGCTCTATTTATTCGAAAAAATAATACTTACAAGTAATTTTGTGATTTTTTTTCTGAGTGTTTTTAGTTTTTGCTTAATTTCTCGAAAACAAAAAGACATTTAGGAATGTGGTTTTCTGGATCTCACTAAGAACTTGTAACCGCATTTAATTATGAAAGAAGTTAGTACTTAATTACATAAAATTTCGAAAAAAAATTAGTTCGAAGTTGAAAAAAAAAGTTGAAAATTTCAATATTTTCACTTTGAAGATAAATTTTTAGAAAACCATTCCTAAAAACAGTTTTATTTAAATGCAAAATGAAAGAAGCATATTTTAACTTTGCAAGAAGGTATTACATGGCATTATGGACAGAGCCGTTGATTTTTAATATTTTTTTTGAAAAATAGGCTTTTTTTCTTTCATATGATTTTTTTCTTGTTTCATATTTCATATTTCATATTTATTCAAAGACTGCTTTCACATTAAGATAATAAAATCTTATAAAATAGTGCTAAGCTTTATAACATGGAACAAAAATAAGTTAAGTTAATTTAATTTAATTTACAAAACATAAAAATATTAACAAAAAGATAGTTGCAATTAATGAAAACAATTACTCGACATGAATTATTTGTTGTTACCTTCAAATTTAAGTACATTTATTAATTAATTTTAAAATAAATATTAAAAGGATTTCAAAAGAAAAGATTTTAAGATAGATTTAGCCCGGATGAAGTTCAAAGTATTTATTTAGTTCCCTGCGAAACTGAACTATGCTCCGCAGACTCCGTGGTATGGAATTCCACGAGCGAATAGCGCTGATGAAGAACTGACGCTCGGATGTCAAACATGAAAAACGGGGCAGAATAAGTTGTTGAGATCTACTAGATGAGGACATCCGTAATCTGTCAAAGAGATAACTGGGCTGGTGTGTTTGAATGATATTAAAGAGCAAGATTAGGGTTTTGTATCGTAATAAGCTGTCAAAGGAGAAATTAAAAATATTTCTAGAGAAAAGAGAAATGTGATCAAATCTTCTTAGACCGTAAATATACCGCGCTGTATTGTTAAACGCAACGTTGATTTTACGCCTACTGAGAGCGTCGCAATTAGAATATACTTCACACCCATAAGTTAGTTGTGGTATAACGAGGGTCTTGGCTAGCATTAAGCGTGTTTTGAGAGGCGTGTAGTGTTGTGAGTAGTGCAGTTGCAGTTCCATATGCTTTCCCCACGGATTGATTTATATGAGTATTCCAATTCAAGGTCCTATTAAAGGTCATCCCAAGATTTTTAACTGTTTCTACGAATTCTATAACAGCGTCATTCAAGATTATATTGGGAAAATATGTTAGGTCAAGTGGCTTTTTACTGATCACAATACATTTAGATTTTCTCGGATTAAGAAACAACCCAGTTCTCGCAGACCAGCAGGATATATTGTGTAAATCATGATTTATAGAATTAGCACAATCCTCGATTAGACCCAGAGGACAGCTCTTGAACAACTGGACGTCGTCGGCATACATATGTACAGAAGATGTTGTTATTTGCTTCGGAAGCTCGTTTATATTAATTGAAAAAAGAAGTGGTCCTAATATTGACCCTTGAGGGACACCGCGTGTAGTGGGGAGGAAACTGGAAACTGCGTTCGATGTATACACCGCCTGTTTTCTATCACTGAGATATGATGTCAACAAATCTGCTGAGGATAAAGAAAACTTATTCAACGTCAAGAGCTGGTTACGTAGGATACTATGATCCAGAGAGTCAAATGCTTTTGAAAAATCAAGCAATACGAGAAATGTAACATGGTCTTTGTCCAGGGCTTGTCTGATTTCCTCCACGACATTTATAACAGCTGTAATGCAACTGTGGCTTGGCTGAAAACCAGATTGAATGGGTGAGAGAATATTGTTTATTCTTAAATGATGATTTATTTGTTTCTGCATTATTTTTTCGAACACCTTTGACAAAAATGGTAGCACCGAAATGGGCCTATAATCATTTCCATGATGACTTTTGGGAATAGGGATTACCTTAGATAACTTCCATTGGCTAGGGTAAACGCCAGTCATTAACACTGTATTGAAAGCGTGTGTGAGAAAGGGTAGTATTATTGGGAGGATTGCTTTGACGAATACTAATACAGGATGTATTTCGTCAACGCCTAGGGCGTTTGATTTTATCGATATAACACTCTCGACAATATCGGTGCTATAAACCCTTTGAAAGTAAAATTTACCTTCACGCAAGTCAAACGGATCGACTATCGGTCTAAGTGTATCGGAACTTACAGACGTAGCTTCGGGGATGGTGGGGAAAGGCAATGTCACGAAATTTTGTTTGAGTTTATTAACATCGATATTTCCTTCAACTTTCTTTTTCTTACCAATTCCCAGTTCCCGTAAATTCTTCCACAGTTGCCTTCCGTTCATAGACAGATTCAAACGCCTACTATAAGTTTGTTCTTTCGCCGCTCTGATTTTTGAAACTACTCTATTACGCAACGTACGATAGACATCATAGAACACATCTAATTTGAAGCGTTTCCATCGATTGAAGGCTTGATTACGTTGAGTTAAAAGCTGGCTAATTTCGGCAGTGAACCACGATCGTTGTCCATGTCTAACCACTTTTGTAACAAGAGGGACATGGCGATTAAAAAGACTTACAATATTCCCGTTTATAAAATCGATTTGTTCCGAAGCAGATGTCATGCCATAAACTATGTCCCATTCAATCCTCCTAGCATTTTGTTCCAAATCAGCATAATCTATACTATGACTGAAGTCTCTGTATACATAACTCGTATGAGAATAATTTGTACCAAATTCATAAGTTATGAAAATAAGATCATGCTTCGAAAAAGCGGGCGCAGATAGCTGATCGTACAATAGTATTTTATTAGAGTGACTTACAAAAAACACATCTAAAAGAGTATTAACAGTCCGAGAAAAATGAGTTGGAAAGATAGTATTGACCGGAAACATGTTGAATGTTCGCAAAGCTTCTGTGAGGGAACTATCTACCAAAAGATTGCAATTAAAATCACCTGTTATTATTACTTGTGAGCAGCTCAAAGAAATATTTTCTAAGAGATTTAGCAGTGGAATAATATTTACATTTCTATTTGGGCGGTGTACAACTCCTAAAAGTAGATTATCTTCGCCAGACATCAAATTTATAAAAACGTACTCAACTTCGGAACCAGCCTCTGAACTACAGTTGTACTTAAAAGTTATACCTTCACGCAAGTATATAGCAGTTCCACCACCTCTGCCATGTCTGTCAGCGCGGAACAGTCTATAACCACCTAATTTATATAAAACATCATCATTTTCAGGTAAAAACCAGGTTTCGGATACGCAAACAACATCAACCTTGGAGCCCTCGAACAGATACCTGAACTCATCTATTTTTGGAAATAAACTTTGCGCGTTAATATGACATATGTGAAAACCAGCATTTTTTCCGCTGAGAATGTTGATCATCGAACGCAAAATCACATCGTTACTTTCGCCCGTAGAAACCATATTAGATTGAGAAGCAATCATATAGTAGTAGAAAAATGGGGAGAGGAATCAAAAAGGAAGTTTGAGAAGCAAAGTCATTTACAGAACTATAAACCCGACCATTTTCATCCAAGCTAATATCTGAAAAACAATCAAATGATAACAACATTTTTAGCAAGTTTATAAAGAAGAACATAATTGAAATTAATTAAAGAAAAAATAATCAAAAATCAAATAAACAATGAATAACATAGTAATAATAATATAATAACAATAATATAATAATAACAGATGGAAGCAAAACAAGTAATAAATATTTTGATAACAACAAATTTGAATAAAATAAAAGAAAATAAATAAAAAAGTTTGATAAGCACTGGAAACTAGTCTTCATGATGAGCTGGCAATTAAGTTTAAGCTTTCTATGTTATTGATGACAATTGCTTTCTCTTCTCTTTCTGTCATTGCATTAGATTGAATGTGTACAAGGCCTCGAAGAGTAAAAACCGATTTAAGTTGTTTTTGTTTTTTTAGTGCAAGTGCGGCACGAAGCAGCATGTTATTTTTTTTTGTCAAACTCTCACGCAGGAATATAGGCAATTTGGATTTTACACCAATGTCATCCAGGCACAGTTGTTTTCCAATTTTCTTCCGATGTACGGCAAAGGCCTTCAAAACGAAATTTCTGTCAAAAGGTGAACGGAACTTTATAATGATTGCAGAATTATTTTCATTATTTGACGGGCGCGAGCGAAAGATTTGACTGAGTGACGGTGTTTTGATTTGTATTGTGTTGCACAAAGTATTGAAGTAATGAGACAAATTCTCATCACATCAGCAATAAAAGGTACACCAAATAAGACGGCATCCGCAGAGACACATTTGTTTTCTTGTAGTTCTTGTGCGGTTTCAATTTTATGTAGTTCTGATGAAAATTCGTCTTTTATATCGTTAAGTTTTTTATCGGTTTCTTTTAAATTTGATTTGGTGACATTGAGTTCTATGTTTAAAGATGAAAGTGATGATTTTAAATTATTAATCTCGGTTTTGAGAGAATCGATTTCGGTGTTGGAGTTCGACGTCGTGCATTCTAATTGTGTGACCCTCTTGTTGATTGCAGTGATGTTGTTGTTAATCTCCTCAAATTGTGTTTGCATTTTTTGTGCAAGCTTTTCGGTATTTTCGTTCATCTTAGAAGTAATTCGAGTAATTAGAGACTCACTTTGAGCGCGAAGTTTTTCGTCCATCTTATCCCACATCGTGCTGTCATCGAAGACCATTTTTGTTCTACGGATTTTTGTTTCGGAAGTTTGAGGTGAGTAAGATGGGGAGGGGGAATTTATGTTCGAGTTTTCTTCGCAGTTCGATCGGGGTCGTTTATTTGCAGACGGGGTTTTGGGAGAGGTTTCACTTTTCAAGTTCGTTTCTAAGTTCGTTTCTAAGTTCGATCTGGTGCGTTTATTGGACATGTAGTAGTGATAGTTTTATATACAAAAATAGAGACGTTTTAAAGGGCGAACAAAGACACCGAATAATGACCAAATTATTAGAAACCAATTTGTTTTAATTTAAAAGTTATATTCAAAGCACTTAAAATTGCTCAATTATCACTGAGATTCTTTATGTTCAAATAGGAGAGTTCGAAAGCGATTTGGAAACTTGTATGATGCTGAAAACTTAATTTAATTATCCGCCAGAAAAAAACACGTCTACACAGCTCGAGTCATACTTTAACAATTTGTCTTAATGCAACCTAAACACTCCAATTATCAAAAACATTGTTTTTGGATCTCTCTTTATAAACAATATAAAAATTGTTTAAACAATATAAGCAATTATTTCCCCCAAATTATTTGTTTCAGACTTTAAAGAATATAAAAAACAAAAAAATTGGAATTTTTTTTTTCAAAATCCGAGCTGTTTCTGAGGACTTTCTGAAAACGCTCTTTTTTGAGCTTCATTGACTCCACTAAAATAAGAAAGTTGACTTAAAATGTTTACTTTTGGTTATAAGGACAATTAATGACATTAACTTTTTGGAAAATTCATCCTGTCATTGTAGGCCATGACTTTGTCTGATATGAAAGACATATTAGCTATCATAACATTGCAAGAACTTCAAGAAGGTATCCGTAATTTGTTCTTAAATGTTGAATATCCGTCTTCTTTTGTTATTTTATTCAATTATAATTTATTTAATAAACAAAAATAACTCTGGATTTTCTTTATCCTAAACCGCAAATAATTCATTTTTTGAGTGTTATCTTACTCTCTTTTCCCATCATTAACTTTTTCATCCTTTTGATGTCCACCTCTCTAAGTTTTTCCATTGAATTCGGTCCTTAACCTGGATTACGTTACTTCTTATTTTACCAAAGATGTAATTTAATAAATGAAAGACAAAGAAACTTCTCTTCCTTTTCAAGATTTCAAGAGAAAAAAAGTCCAATTTAGTTATTTTCATCTTCATATTCAGAGCTGATGGGCAAAAACATTCCATACCCAGCTTACACGTGTGATTGACAATGACTCTTTGGATTTTGAACTCATTTATTCAAGATTATTCGCCTTAACTAGCTTAGCCTATGGAAATTCGATGACAAAGTTTGTCTTTCATTTGAATTTCCAACCGAACCAGACTTCAGAACTTGGGTTAATGTCAATCCACAAATTAAAATGCGCTATCCTTAAAGCTCTTCCTAGGTTGAACATGTATACATCAAAAATTTGTTATACAGAACCAGAAATTTAGACATCTTCTCTCTTCCAAGAAATAAGAAACAAGAAAATAATGACGAACAAACTTCGAAAATCATTGAGAAGACAAGGATATCTACTTAGTTTCTTATGGTAAATGGCAAAGGGAACGAATAAGATGACAGCGTATCTTTTTGCTGTTGCCATATATTCCGTGCTACTTCTGCGACACTCTAACTTACCTACTTAAGGTCGGTATAAATTTACTCGAGCTCTTTCCTGACGGCACAGCGCTCTCATTGTATTGCAAATCATTCGGGATAATCTGTTCAAGAAACCAACACAAGCCCACACACAAAATTTCAACCTTAAACCATGCCATTGAACCTAATCCGCAACACCCGAGACGAGACCTTATTGAACCAAGACCCCCCCCCCCCCTTGAAACCACCAAGGCCAAAAAATATGTTCAAAAAGAACGGAACGGAAAGATTTTAGCCAAACGAAACGAACGAACCAAAACCCTAATCCAAAAATGTGTGCGAGAAAAGATCGAAACCCTGTCGACGATAAGCTCATCTCCAAATCGATTGCATGCGAATTCGTTTTAAACGGATATAAATATAGATAGGGATTTGAGTGTCAGTTTAGGGTGCTTAGTCCCGAAAATAGATATTCCTCACACACACAATAGCAATCCCAGCGTGGCGGTGATGAGAGGCAAACGAACACGAACATAATTGTAAATTTTCATTTAGGATATGAAATAAAAGCTTCACCACATAATGGCTAGCAATTTAAGGCCACTAATCCACAACGTTTGGCGGACAGACCTCAAAAAGGATCCATTCTCGAGGACGATATGATGAACCGCAAAGTTTATATAGAATGAGGATGGAAAAACAACAATGTTTATTGAATCGTTTTATGAAATGGAGGATGAGGAGCAGGATAATGAAAGAAATTGATGTATTTGTGTGTCACGAGCTCGTATATTTTGTAGACTGAATGGACCGCATAAAAATGGGGATTTATCCTTGATGGATGCACAAGCCACTTAAAGGAACTTGCATTAGACGTAATTAAAACCCCACTCTTGCTGGCATATCGTCGCCTCCACCCGCTAAAAACATCAACTTTCCTCTTTTCAGCCCTGCTATACACCGTCTCCTGATAAAGGATGCAGCTGAATGAAAACGAATGACAACTTAATGGATAAAGGAAAAGCGAAGGAGTCCTTCAATTTTTTTTGCACAACTTTTTCCTCGTTTTGTGCGATACGTCCAGATTAGGGTGATCAGAAAAATTGATTTGCAAACCTTAAATTTTTTTGAAACATCAAATCTGTTTTAAGGAACGGAAAAACTTTTTCATTTCGAACAAAATTCCATCAGAATCAAAAACAATTTTTTCTGAACCACCCCAATACCTCAGATGAGAAAAATAATGCTTCAGCGACCCACAAATGCAACAAATTATGAACTCGAGTCGAGGTGCTAAATAAGTTGAGAAGTGATGTGCTCGCTGGATGCTGTTCCGACATTTCTAGTTCTCCGACGAACGTGCGTCAATTTGGGGCAAGGTCTGATTATTATTTTGTGTGTGGTGTTTTGTGAGCTCTGCTGAAGTGTAAGACTGTGATGCATCACAGATTTCCCGTCCCTAGAAGTGCAAATGTTTTGCGTTGGTAGCGTCGATGGCTGCGGCGGCGGTTGCGCGGGTTGTGCGCCAGGTAATTAAAAATGTCAGGAATGTTCTTTCAAAGTGCACGAGCAACGAGATAATGGATGTTTTACGAAGCATTTTTGAAGCAGCTTCTGTTATTATTGGCCGGATGAGAAATTCCGTTTCTGATGAAAAATTTTCGGTGTTGATTTTGAGAGATTTATTGGAACTGCTTCCTTTTTTTTCAAGGACAGTGCTTAAAAGATTGGTCGTAGCTGTAGTCTGCAGACCATTTTTTTAAATATAAAAACAAAAAAGGGTCACAAAACACACACAAAAATAGCTTCAAACAGCAGACTATCAAAAGTCCTTGTGACAATACTGTGGCGAAGTCATATGCCTTTTTCATATAAAATACTTTTCCATACAGAATTGAACTTCGTTATTCAATTCACACTCAATCACTTCGGAAATGTTATAAGTAAACTAGTACGAAAGTGCTAATACTACTACCGAGTATCAACTAGTAATATTGGTCAAAGATTTAGTCTGAAAAGGTCCAACCATTTCATAATTGGAACTTCCCCCCAAAAGCGGTAAGGGGTTTCAATATTGAAGCTATAGTCCGTTTTTGATTGTCACAAGGGGCCTTGGTACCTGCTGATCCACGGTTAGTGCTGCGGCCGTCTGTATTAATTGCCGCCAGGGGCTTTGGTACCTGCTGATCCACGGTTAGTGCTACGGCCAGGGGCTCCGTACCTGTCCATCCGTGCTACCAGGGGCATCATACCTGCCGATCCGTGTTACAAGCGGCATCATACCTGCCGATCCGTGCCACCAGGGACATCATACCTGTCCATCCGTGCTACCCGGGGCATCATACCTGGTGATCCGTGCTAACAGGGGCATTATACCTTCAGATCCGTGACACCAGGGCAAAACACCTGCCGATCCGTGCCGCCAAGGGCATTATACCTGCCGATCCGTGCCACCAGGGGCCTTATACCTGCCGATCCGTGCCACCAGGGGCATCATACCTGCCGATCCGTGCCACCAGGGTCATCATACCTGCCGATCCATGCTGAAAACTTAAAAGCACATCACAATTGAACCAAAAAGAGGAAAATGAATCGCCGAATCGAATTATTTGCTGAAAAGAGAACTTCACATCTATAGTTTTCTATTTTAACGATATTAAAAAAGTCTTCAACTATCTACAAAAACGAAAAACACGTCTTTCTTGAAACCAAGTGCAACATATTCATGACAATGAAACCCTTAAGAAAATTGTATCAAAACCAAACACATGAATGCGAAGTTCTTACCTACATTATATTCCTTCTTTTTCATTATTTCAAAACATCCTTGAACCTTTGTTTATTTCCAATTTTTCACGTTCAACTTAACGTAACAATGAAATATAAACCAAAAGTTTGCCCCCATTCAGTGTAGTTACCCTCGGCTTCACTTGATAGTTTCCGAAAATATTGATAGCATGGAGGAGCAAAAGATTTTCAAAAATAAGTTTTCACTGTGGTTTTTATATGGTTGCACCCGTTCTTGCAAAATCGATCAAAAGTATATCTACGGGTGTTTTTCCCTTGCCTCTACCGTCATCATAAAACTGCATCCAATGAAGACCCAGTTAAAGAAGAGTAAGGACCAACTTTCCAACAGTAGGTACACTTGTTTGCTTCCAATCGAAGTTCTAAAAATTGTATAATCCTAAATTCATCTCTACGATCTGGCAAGCCACCCACTCGGTCCTACAACATTCTTTCTCTGCAAGTTTTTGCGTTTTTTATCTGTGTGCGTTCAATTCTCAGATTTAACTTTCAGTTTTAGTCAATAATCCATCAGGAGAAAAACAAAAGAAAGCAGCTTTCCTTACTTTATAGACTCCAATACGAACCTCTCGCATAACTCACCCCAGCACCCCCATAAGGTATCTAAGTTTCAGTTCAATTGATGTTTATGGATAAACTTGAAGTTTTGCAACATTTTTCCCAAGGCACAAAAACAACAAAACAAAAAACAGGAAAAACTTTCATATTGCATCCACTTGAAGTGACTACTTTGGGTGTGTGTATGGGGCTTTTGTTCCTTTGGCTTATTTCCTTTCATCGGGAGCGTATAGCATGGACTAGCACTTTTATTCATCAAAATTAATATTAAAAGGAAAATTATGAATCGGAAAGGTTTTCAATTTTTCTTTGCCTCCTCTTCCATACAAATTGCACGCAAAAAGTAAAACGAGAGAAAAGGAAAACCTTTGTGGGTAGAGCGAGTGAAGGTAAAAGTTTGAAACACAAATAAAAAATGCTCGTACGGATGGATTACTACTTGTGATGAGCATTTTTTCCGATTTTCTTATTTTTTCCAAAATCAATTTAGGTCATCCGGAGACAGATCGACTTAAGTTAAACAAAAACCAAGCGAAAAAAAAACTTTTGGAAGCACTTTCCTATATTGAAACACATTTTCCTTTTTTTTTGAATTTTCCGATGCGGATACTCGAATTTGACTCGAATAAATAAAAACCCAAAAAAAAGGAGAAAAAAGAAATGTAGGTGGAGGACTAAAACCACTGCACCAACGTAACTTAATTGGCAAATGAAATCACGTACGATTTTCATTTCCTTTTTACTGAATCCCGCTTTGATATTCCGGCAGGGATAAATTGGCAAGCGGACGACTAATACCGCAGGTTGCACATTTTCTTCTTTTTTTTGTCTGAATGTGGTGTGTGTGTGTGTGTGTGTATTGCCTTTCACAGTTGGATTAAGAGAATAAAAAAAAGGAATGTTGGCAACCGCCAGAGATCACAAGAATGATTTAATGAAAACATCCTGAAGCTCGCTTGGGAGTGGGCGTGAGTGAAATAAGGGAGTGCAGGAGCGCATTGTGAGTGCAGTGTAAACTCTGAACGCAAAACGAACTTAAATAAAGGAAGAATTTCTATTTGTATCCTTTGATGCAGACCAGTGGAAATATTTGTTCACAGAATCAAAACACGAAGATGAAGTGAATCGCATCGAGATCGACACTGTGTTGAGTGTACAGTGTATCGAATGGAAGGATACAGGACAGCTGAAGACCGAGTGGATGAGGATGACGAAATGCCGTGATAGAATGTCATAGAAGGTGATGGAATGGTATTCCTGAGGAATTTATATGAAAAACTGCATGCGTGCCGTTTGGAAATGCAAGAAGGAAATAACTTCTTCTTTTTTTGGGAGGACTGTAGAAAAAAGCTTGCAGAAAAACAGAAGTCCTATTGAAACTCCTAGGCAAGGTCCTTCACTATAAAAAAGGCAATAGGGGTCAAATCGCAGCTCGCCAAAGCGGCTGATAACACTGTTTGGGAATTCAGTTCGCTAAATTTGGTGTTTGGCATGTCGCGCTTTCTTGCATGAACCAACAAAGACTTTTCATTTTCATCAACTTGGCGCTTGAAGGTGGAGTTTGATGTCTGTTCTCTGATACCGTCTCGTCGTGTCCTTTCATTTAATTTCAAACTACAAAGAGCCTGTTAAGGTCTTCCCCGCCCTCAAACAAAAATTTCCGTTTGAAATTTGTGATAGCCAGAACCCGTAGGACAAAATGTCGCAGCTAATTACTTTTAACACATGTTAGTGTTCCCGACCTTTGTTCCACTATTATATCTATGTCTGTAGGACGTAGGTTAACATAAAGAAGCCTCAAAAGCAGCTGCATGCAAAGTTTATTATATGAAAGCTTCATACATATTTTCTCAAAGGTCATTAAAGCCTTTTGGCGATGCATGTTAAAACTTCTATAAGATCTATATTTAGGACCTCATTCTGCATTTCATTAAGTCATGTTTATTTTAATCCACTATATACACTTTGATGCATACCTCCTTGGCGCGCTAGCTGCATGATGATTTTGACCTTTTCTGTGACTCTTTATATATCCATTTGGATGCATGTTAAAAACTCGTGGAAAGCTGACAGGTGTCAGGACGGCGCGCAACGTGCAAAAGAAAAGGTAATTATAAACTCTTGCCAGGAGCTCTGTGAACGTGCAGAAAATCCCAGAACATTTCGCAAAATAATTAGCTTTCGGGATGAGGAAAATGTTGTTTGTGGGATCAGAGAGGTTTATTTGTGTCAAGCAGGGTGTTATCCTGGGATCAAGATGATAACCCCTGACGGACAGAGAAATTAATTAAAATTGTAATTCTGTCTCTTTGAATTTATGTCTTTGTAAATAAGAAATCTCAAATGAATTTCCTTTAAAGGTCTTCTTAAGCCATGACGAATGATGGTTCAATTCAAATCAGGAACACCCTCTCACCACAACTAAATAACTTTTTGAAAATTTCCAGTTGACTACATAATCATAACCAATCCACACCAAAGCCATTAATAGAATTAAATTATTGTCTGCCAACACTTAACATAAACTGCAGCAATGAATCCACTTTGACGCCACCGCACCGCATCTCCACACCACCGCGCTTTTGTCTGCATTTAGTTATAACTGAATGCGGTTTAGATCCTGTAACGTTCTAATTATACGAAAATCCAACCACTTCCGGTGCGAGTTCAATGCATTTGCATAAAATCAAATCTCTCTCGGAAGTAAGCAATATCCAGCGGGATGCTCCTAAATTCCCATATCGATGAATAATAATTATTATTGATATGCACTTGCCGCCTGCGCCACACTTTTTGGCTTGTGCAACTTTACTACTGAGAGCAATGTGCTGCTGTGGATGGAATTATGACCCTATTGACGAACAGTATATCTCCCTCTATATTCAGAATTAAATGTTGTTTTGAAAATTGTTATTGTTGGAAAATCTGATGTAAATTTAGAATCACGAACTTTATTCGCCAGCTGAAACCACACACAGGATACACCTAGCTTCGCATGCATTTATTGTTAATAGCAGAAAAGTGGTCTCGCACTGAGAGGGAGATATGGATCATCTAGCTCGGTGTTTTTATTGCAAAACTATTTTTTCACTCAAACATAAATCTGGATTGTTTATAATGTTGCCATTTGGCAGAAAATTCCTCTCGGTTTACGATCTCAATAAAGCAGGATTATAAATTAAATAATAAGGTATTTTTAAAATTTCAAAACTATTCAGAACAGCTATATGAAAATTGGTGAGATGAAGAATGTTGGGAATTTTTATGTAACACTCTGGTGAATGTGGCAGTTTCGGATATTTCACGCCTGTTCTTGTGGTTAGTTTTTTAAACATTTGGTAAGCTTTTGTTTTTTAATTTTGCTCCTCTGTTTTGCAAGATAGAATTTTTTTTTTAATAAATATGTAAAATAGAAATTTTCAAATGTTTGTGTAAAAAAGTTATCAGTTTTCGTGGTTGAAGGGAGTTTTTTTGTTTTAATTTAAGAAAATAATTGAATTTTTGAAACAAAAACTTATGGTGATTGCTCTAGATATGGAATAAAAGCAATTTGGAACTAAAATAATAAAAAAGGAATTCGCTCGTCATCGGCATTATATTGCTTGGAAAAGTGGTGTTTCCATATCGTCAGCACTGACTGTGTTTCCACTACGATGTTCTCGTGATGGTCTCTACCTCTACAGGCTTCGGTTCAGGGTGTATAACCCTTGGTGGTTTACTTTACTTTTTTGTAAAACTTTCGAGCCTCGTTCCTGTTGTGACATCCATCTTTCTTCTGGATGGCACGCTTCTCATGCTCCCTTTTGTTCTTTCTGAGAAGGTTGTGCTTCTCTCCCCTTTTCTGCTCGTAGAGCTCACGAGCGGCTCGAGTCCTTCTTTGCAGCGCCGCTTTGTTTGCCTCTTGTTTAGCTGCATGTATAAGAGCTTGATAAATTTATGGAAAAAATCGACCTTGCTTCATATATGCTGAACTACCAAATTCGTTGTACTCTGTCAAATACGATACGAATTCTTCCTTCAGCGAATGCATCTCTACTCCTAGCTCACTTACGTCAGGTTGTTTCACATTCACTGCACAGTCTGGAAAATTTGCTAAAATATGGCCAAATGATTCCCAGTTGAAGCACTATTTCGCGCCGACTCCTCTATCATCTTGAAGTCCTAACTTAGGAGATAACCGAACCCAATATCAAAATCAAACTTGATTCTACTCCTTTTATCGTTCCGCAGAGGCAGAACGCCTTTCACTTCAGC
The DNA here is from genome assembly GCA_943590905.1 of Sphaerophoria taeniata. Taxonomy (NCBI): domain Eukaryota; kingdom Metazoa; phylum Arthropoda; class Insecta; order Diptera; family Syrphidae; genus Sphaerophoria; species Sphaerophoria taeniata. The sequence goes on from OX016541.1 coordinate 153,350,432, forward strand.
CTTTTTGATCTCCTAGATCATTGTCCATTTATTCTCTTAGACTAGGCTTCAGGTAATTTTCAATCAATTTCGCAGTAGTCAATTTAGAGCTGAATGTTTTCGTTAAACATTTTCAGATTGTCTTGCTTAGTTTAAGAAACAAACCGCGAGCTGTTTCCAACCGAATTTTAATATTTTGTAATGGTTTGGTTGAACCCAAAATTATTGCTAATTTCAAGGCAAAACTAGCAAATTAGAAAAGAGGCAATTAAAAATCAATGTTCGATAGAGTGATAAGCAAATACCCTCCTCATCTTTTTCTCCAAGCAAAATTAAAATCTCGTTTTTATTAAGCAGTTAAACTTACAAAATTTAAGCTCTCTCAAAAAAAGTAAGTATACGCCCGAGTACCCAGAATACTAATTTAGCTACTTTCCCGTACATTATTGCTCAATTAAGAAAGATATTATAAAGTGCCTAGTGTCATGGACTTTTAAAAATTCGAATTCAACTTCAAATTGAACCCCCTGTTTTTTATTTCCTCTCTGAACGTGGTTTGAAATCAACAAAGTCTGAAATATTTAAAAATGCATTTCCTTCCATATAAATCGCACTTACCTCTTACTATGTCACCCTCAGATAGAGAACAGTCCAGAGTCTCTCAACATTAATCCTTAATGATTTTTCGAAACCACCACTAACTCTGATAACAACATTTACAATACAACCCCGACCTCGTCAACCTGAAATTTGTTCTGGACTTTAATAAACATAAACCTGCACCACTTTTCAAATATTTACTTCTACCGCAATCAGGAGCTCTGAGGAGAAAACAGCAAAAACAGAAAAAATAACAACTCCAACTAACGTTCATTCAAAATGTGACCCGAGAGCGTCTTAAAGTCCTTTCAATGCTCATTTCGAATGCTCGAAAACGAACCGAATCGTCCTTGGGCTGTGGGGATATTTCCTTAATTAAATGAAACTGGGCGTCGTCCTCGTCGTCGTCACCGCTACACGACTTCTGTAAAATTCAACATCGTCGTCGTCGCAGTCATCATTATGAGTATTGTATCCACCACTGTCGCGTCACGTTTTGTTGCTATGTTGGAAAAAGCCAAACAGAAGTCACAAAACTTAAGGTTTTTCGGAATTTGTGTCTTCTTCTCACTTTTTGGCTTCTAGTGTTGGGGATTTTTTGTCCTTCCTTTATTTTGCTTTAAGTGGTGTATTGTGTATTCTCTAATGAGTCCTCAACAAAAAAATTTTGTTATTGTTTTCTGGAATATTATCATTTCCTCACATCATCGGGAAGGAGACGAGGACATGCTTTTATGCTTTCATTTTCACATGCCAACAAAAAAATGCCTAACTGTGATGAGAGGCTTAATTAGGTATTTGTTTTCAAAATTATTCCTTAAATCAACACCCTAAAAGCACACTTAAAAATACCAAAATCAAAATTAGACAGGTTGTGCGAAATCAGCTGCGAAAGGTTTGCCAGCGCCGAACAAAGAATGAAAAATTACGTAATGAAAAAGGCGGCTGCCGCAAAAATCCTTGCGCTGTTCCTGTTATACAATATTGTTTGACTTTTGGGCGCTTGTTTATGTTTATGTTGCTGATTTTGTGCTTTTAATTAAAGAATTTATCTTTAGGTTGCCGCATAGAAAAAATTCGTGAGGTTAGTAAATATTAATTTTAAGCGAAAGGATGGCGGGCGTGGGTTTGAAGAGAGGCGGAAATTTATTTAAGACAACAATAATGATGGAAATGAGGGATCTCGTTTGGAATATAATTTTGAAAGATTTCCTCTTAAATTTTCCAGAACTTTAAATAGAGGTGGGATATATTTTTGGTCACGAAAAATTGCGTAGTTTGCAGGGTAAATTCCAGTAAGTCCCAGCTTAAACCAATACCTATTTGTGATGCTTGTTTTTAGATGAAATTCAAAACCGACTCACTAGACACTACTACACCAACAGTCGTCCATATCATTCAAAATTATTATTATCATCGAAATCCTTGGCAATACCTCAAAAGCAATAACGCAAAATATTCCCCAGCGTGTCGTCGTTGACGATTCCATCCCAGGACATTCGGATTTCCTTAATTCTTTCAATTCATTTCGATTTTTAGTCTGCCTTGCCATCGTCGTCGTGTCGACTGAAAATCCACATCGAAGTCAATTCAAATTTTATATTGCTTCACTCGACACTCCTTGGTCTTCCTTTTTCGTGCTCATCACCGCCCCTAGGGATAATTGAATTCCATTATCGAACTCAACAACATCGAGTCCATTGAGAGCGAGTATCTCTTCGAAATATAAAATATTTAATACAAAAGAAAATAAAAGAATTCAAGAAAATAGCATTTCATTTGTGAATTCATGCTGGAAGGAGCCAAAAACAACACTCTGAGAAAGAATAAAGAAATTAAAGGAAGCAACAGAAAAATGTATAAACTCCAAGTAGACGAGCAACCGCTCACTTTTCACCAGCATGCGATGTAATCGAGGATACACAAAATTAAGAGGACGTCATCCTGGCATCAGGAAGAAGAGCCCTTGAGGTCTTCGTGTCTTCCAAAAGTCTTTCGGCACAACATTTAAAGTTAAACCAGCACTGCAGAAGAAGCAGCAAGGAGCACACCGCATTTACATCAGAGAATAGAAACCATCCGAACCCTTATCCGCCGAGGCAAGGATAAACACAAAATGAGTTCAGCTTCGCAGGAAACTGCTACAGAAACAGCAGCTTCAGAGGCAAGGCAAAGCGAATGAAGGAAAGTTGTGGCCCCGAACCGGCGGCATGGCGCTTGCAAATGGTGGTTAAGTAATCTACACTGACAATATAGTAGTTTTTTTTTTGTATATAGCGAAATAGAACAAAAAAATAAACGAAATTCAAAGGGAAATCCAACAGAACAACAATTCAAATGTCCTTGAAAAAAAAATACAAGAAATTAACAAAAAATACACGAATGAGTGAACTCCACAGGGATTAATTCTACAGGAGCAGCCAGCGCCACCACCGACCGTCACACCAGGTCATTAGTGGAAACAAGTGCGCGCGCACTTTGTATATTGCATGGCTCCTGCTTTTTACATAAGATCCGTTGGTTATGTATACACGTCTATGAGGATTGCTGTTTTCCGTTCGCTAATTAAGTGCGTTAATTTAATTTAAGTTTATTTTGTGTCCTTTCTGGGTTGTATTCAATGGCGGCGCATTCATCGGTCTGCAATCGCGTTCATTCCCCGTGTCCCGTGGAAGTAACACTGGCAGTGTTTTTGAGTAGACAACCACATCAACCTCTTAAAATTATGGTTCGCCATACTTTTTTAAGTGTAATTCTTGGAAAAAAAATAAGAACTACCAACAGCAGAGGGATTTGGGGAACTTAACAATAAGTTGGACTGCTAGGGAAATGGCTTTGCGTTTGTATTTTTTATCGCTTTTTGTCGTTAAAAGAAAGAAAAGCATAATAGAAAATGTTTAACAAGTAGGTAGTGCAGTTGGAAGGATTAAAAAGGATCGCTCGTTTGACAAGATATAAAACTCTTTATGAAGGAAATTTCTTTGAGCGTTAAAAATGACGAACAAAGAGAAAGATAATTTCCAGCGTTTTAGTGGCGAAGGTAGTGTTGATAAACGGTCTTAGAAAATTGCAGCATAAGCTTAGTTCGGTAAAGTACGTACTTTGGTCTGTAGAGATTTATATCGGTGAACGCGAAAGTTGGGGGATAAAATGTGGAATTCTTTCTTTAGTGAGAAGTGGGATGGACAATTAACAACCACACTTCTTTGGCTCGAATAGCTCGCACGTCATTTTCGTGGAGCCCATATGTATCCATAGATTAACAGTTTGACAGGATTTATGGAATTATGGTAGAAGCATTACAATTTTATGTCCGTTTAATACTTCACATCAAGTTCAGACACAGAACTCGTGAATATGAGTTTTGCTATGAAATTTTACAACTTAATAAAGTTTACTTGACATCCAGTTTGAAAAAATGCACGTTAAGCGCATTTTGACATCGTTGTCGATAAAAGCAACCTAAGAGTGTAAGAAATACTTAAGGCTTTTGAAAGCTACATTCAAGACGATAAAAACCAACACAAATTTTCCTACCGAAAGCGATGCTTAAAGAAGCAAATTGAGTGTCGTTAAAAGTCCGAGGAAACTCCATTACAAGTATTAAATGCGGGACAGAAAACCAGAGTCCTTCCTCATCTTTGAATCAGGACGAAGTATCAAAGGCACAACTAACTGTCTAAAAATGGAGGTTATGGCAAAAGTCCGAACATGAGATCTAAGACGTGACGGCTTAGACGACGCTCCAGTACTCGGCTGACAAAGCTTACTTACTTATTTGTGGTGGCGCTACAGTCCAGGTCAGACCAGGTCAGGGGTCCAACAGGGCCCCAAGCAAGCTCGGTCCCTAGTAAGCTGTCTCCTGTTTCACACGCCAAGTTGGTTCAGCTCCTCTTTCACCTGTGTACTCCTCCTGAGTCGCGGTCTTCCTCTTCTGCGACGTCCTTCTGGGTTGGATTTGAAGACTTCGGGCCGGAGCACTACTTTCCATTCGCTTTACTCGACCCAGCCATCTAAGTCGTTGGACCTTACTTTTTCTGGCTAGGTCAATGTCGCTGAAAAGCTCGTACAGTTCTTGATTGAATCTTCGTCTCCATGATGCAGTTCAGGGGATCTCCTTTCTTGAAGATCGGGCATACGATGCTGAGGTTCCATTCGTCGGACATGTTTTCGTCCGACCAAATTTTGCAGTTGAGCTGGTGCATACACCTAACCAAATCATCTCGGCGGCTAAGCCGGCTCTGTTCGACTTACCTAAGTTTAGATATCGCGCTGAGAACTTCTCTTCTTTTCTGCTTGTAGAGCTCGTGAGCGGCTCGAGTCCTCTTGTTAGGCTGCATGTGCTCGCCGGCACTCATCAAACCAGGAATTTCGTAGTGGTGGCCGTGTAAACCCTAGCACTTCAGAGGCGGCATCTCTAAAGGCTGCTTGGCAGTGCAACTGTTTCTCTACATTTTGTGCTGGCAGCAAAGGACTTCTGAGGAGGTTTTCAGAGACACGATCGGAAAAGGGTCTAGAAATCTCTTGGCAATTGTAGCCATTTGAGGTCTACTTTTCTCCAAGAATTTTCACGTGTTTTTTTTTATGTTTTTATTTTAATTTGTTGGCCTTGATCGGGATATCCGCATTCGCACCTTTTCTACAACAAGAAAGTGGTCTGAGTCGATCTTGGCGCCTCGGAATATGCAGACATCTTGCATGTCGTGCGTCGATCGCAATGCGATCAATCTTGTTAACGGGCTTACAAATCACGAAAGGTTAAAATATCCAAAATCTTCAAAGGGCCGACTGTACTCTATAAAAGGTGAACCATTCATGAAAATTTGACCACAAAGGCCACAGCCCAAATAATCTTCGAAAAAGAGCTCGCATTTCCGAAAGAATACTCCCATCCTACTCATCCTGAAAACACATCTTCATCATTCTCTAATGATGTTCCTCTCAAGACAATACCCATTTCTTCCGGCAGATCAGTTTCCTTCTTCTCGATAATCCAGACCTACTCACACTTGAAGTACAGAAAAAAAAGAATATTAAGTCATTGAAAATCTCATAAAAACACATTCTCCCAGGACGACATAACCCAACCCTCAATATTTGTACTTTATTAAAATTGTTATCTTTATAATGTTTATAACTACTTAATTTAAAATCATTATTATCAACAATCTTATGTGGCCACTTGAATTAACTTCAACAACAAAAAACAACACTTTTAAAGGTCCTATAACAACACACAACAACATCAAAGTGATAAAGGAAGACTCCACTTGTCTAGCAAAAGGATAAGGCACACATTACCCACAAGAGTAGTGTAGTTAATATTACAGTATCTGGTATCTCTGTTGTTATAGCCAATAAGGTTCAATACACATAATATTAAAAGTGACTTAAAGTCGGTTGATACAATGTTTGTATTGGCAGTTTAGTTATCCTGTTTGAGCAAATGATTTTGTGTTGTTTACGAACAACTTGTCCTAACACTCTTGGCTCTGAAAACAACACCCCATAAGGGATTATGAGAGTTTGAAAGTTGATTTTATTAGGTCAAAATATTTTTTGTTCATATTTTTATGTCCTTGATAACTTTATGGGGAGTTTTGAATTTTTTTAGGAATTTTTTCCCTCGAAACTCCCATCGCTAAAAATAAATCCGCGCCTTAATTGCAAGCATGTCAAAATGCATTCGCAACATTCAGTACCTACATCAAGCTATAAAATTGAGAACAAACGAATTTTATCGTGCCCCAAGCATCAGTCACTTTTTTGTTTGGCACTCGTCCCACTCTCCCTCCCTTTCACTCGTTTTCCTTAGTCGGCTTAATGACCGATGTATGTCTGTCATATAAATTGCCACATCACATTTATATCGCCCTTTAAGTGTCGCGCATTTTCCCCAAATCGATTTTTTTTTTTGTTCGTTCATTTGTTGGTTTTGGTTCGTTCTTGGAGGAGCGCCAACACCAGCGGGATTCCAAAAAAACGTCCCATGCACATCGCTCTCTGCCATGTGCGTGTAATGACGAGTGTGATGAATCGGGACATAACTTTTGTGACTTGATGCGATTATTTTACAAACAAGCTGTGAGGTTTCCGCAGAGAGACAAAATTTGACGAAATTGTACATTATCACACATGTAAAAAGAATTTCAAACAAACAACACGTAAATGTTGGGAAAACAAAGCGAAACGCCCGATTAAAATGCACGAGACAATAAAAATAAGAAGCGAAACGAGCTCTGACTTAATGTTAATTTGTTGGTCAGGGGTGGATTTGCTTTCCTTTTGGGCGAAAATCTCGTCGATAGTTGAAAAATTTTCAACTTCTGGTCAAAATGCTTAGATCATTGGGTATTTTGGTATCCAAATGCAAACATGTACATGAGCCGAACAAGGGGCCCTTCGAAATCAGTTCAAGTTCAGTTTCAAAAAGAAAATTTTCTTGAACCCACAATCAAAAATCGTTATATACCTAAATGTTGCAGACAAGTTCGTCCCCTGTAAGCCGTGTCGGGACTTTTGATGAAAATCATTAAAGAGGGCGGGTCTCATTTTATACGACCCTCTTAATTAGCACGTATTTTATTGTAAGATAAAAATAAGTAACATCAGCGAGAGCAACCCGCCGAAAAATTCCACCAGACAAAGTGAAAACTCACTTGAAGACAAACAGTGGAAAAGCAAGAAAATCGAGGTGCGGTTACTACTGTTTGGCGAGTCGACGACGACGCGACGACACGCCGATGAAGAAGAAAGAGATGACATTGAAGGCAAAGAAAGATACACTTTAATTTGTTTTGCATAAGACATTAATTAACTTGCTTTTTCGGCTAAAACTTGGGAAAAGTATTAAATTTACATTTTTGTCTAAATTAATTTCTGTTGTTTGCAATTTTTTTGTTCACGGTTTGGTTTGGTTTGTTCCTTTGTTTGAATGCTGTCGTTGAACCAACTTTCTCTGGAATTGAGTAAAAGGAGACTTTTGGTTACAACTCCTTAATTGGGTCGGGTGGGAATTATGTCTGGTTTTTACTTTAAAAAACAATTCACAGAGGTTGTTTCTGCTGATTTATAATTACGCGTGTTGTAGCCTAAATGGGGGCTGTTGTTTCTTGGTATTTTCACTTTTGACAAGCTTGTGCCTTTGGAGAATACAAATGGTTCTGAGGATGCTTTTGTTTGATTCTTTTTTGATGTTCAAATATTTGATTGTTTTGCACTGAGGCCAAAAATCGTCATAAAACTGAATGTCAAATATTCCGTCAAGTTTTATCGATGGGCAACAGTGGCGTAGATAGGGGGGGGATCAGGGGGATATATCCCCCCCCCCATTGGGATTCATAATTGTTCAACATAACTAAGTCATGCCAAATAAGTTAAAGAAACGCACTCTGAATGTTAGTACCTACTTCCTACGTGAATCAAGTCTTATTACGATTCCTAGAGGCATTGTAAATTGTACATTCTATACCTACAGTCTACGGGGAAAACACAAAGTCAACTTCATCTGAAAGAAATTATTACTTCGGCTAATCACCTAATATAGTTGCCCGTAGCTTAGTTGGTAAGTGCATTGACTGCTAAGCAGAACGTGTCGTTGGTTCGAGTACTCAGGCCAAGTTTTTCTTTCATCTTTCACGGGCACTGTATCTTGCGAAGACCTGACAAATATTCCAAGAGTATCAATCTGTCATGAAAAAGTGCTTCTCAACTCTGCCGTTCGGAATCGGCATTAAATTGTAGGTCCTCTCAATTCTTCACACGCACTCAGAGAATTGTTGATGAGAGTAAGCCACTTAGGCATTGGCTCTTCAAGAGCTGTCGCGCCACTCTATTTATTTAATCACCTAATATTTTGAATTTCTTTCTTGTATCGATCTTTAAAAAGTTTATTTTTAACGTCTCTCACCAATTGATAATAAAAGATAAACGTGCAAGAAAAAGAGCTTAACTCCAGCTTTCCACAAAAGCCCACACCGACACAAAAATTGAAAGTTATTTAAATTTCTTCTCACCGTGTGTCACATTGTTAATTTGGTGTAAGAAATCGCCCCAAACACGCAACACACTCATCCATACGAACACAAATGTTCGCATAACTGTGGTGAAGTTAACGCGAATCCTAACGGTAACCAGAAATCAAAATGCGCTATTACCCATTACATAAAGCATGCCTTACACAAGCGGCAGATTGACAATCATTCATCGTAATTTTGCGAGTTATTTGTACGAATTATTTGAAGTGGCTTTTTTTTAAATTAATTTTTTATATATATAATATTACGAAAATTTCCTAAAATTAAAGTATTCAAGAATATGTAAATTAACATTTTATTCGTGAATTTCGATTTTAAATATTGATCCGATTTCGAGGTATAGAATTTTGAAAAAAAGTTTATAAATGTTTTAAAAAAATACAAACAAATTTGTAAAATTTGTTTGAAAATAAAATATTATTTGGGCAATTTAAACGTACTTTCAGAAAAAAAGGAGCTGATCAGGGTTTTGTTTTTCCAAAAAATCTAATAAGAAAAAAAACGATTTTATGAGAGGTTTTGGAGGATGTTTAAAAAAAAATCGAAAAATTGAAACTTTTAGTTTTTGGCCAAAACAAATTGTATGGTGGCTTCCCTAAATTCTGATCTTAAAAAAAAAAAATAAAAAAAAGCACCAACGCGAATTTGCTCAAACCTTTAATTTTCAAGTTTTAAATCAATCGGACCAGTGGTTAAGGCTGCAGGTGCGTTTACAGAAAGACAGACAAACACTCAAAACTTTTCATATATTCTATACTAGCACTCTAGCAGTTGCCCGCGAATTCGTCCGTCTCTCCCTCGTGCTCCGGCCAGAGGTGCGTCTTGACTTGTGCATCATGCGCGGGAATTCGGTTGCGAAGTTATTTTAAAATTGTATATTAGTCGACTCTCCCTAAGTCAAAATTCTTCTTAACTCGAAGCCTTCAAATAAGTATTTTTTTCCCCGTTTTAGTAAGACTTTTCACTGAAGCTCTGCTCTTATTATTCGCACCGTAACTCTGTATAGCTTAAAGCCTTCCTCGATAAATGGATTATTCAACACAAAAAGAATTTTTCAATTTGATTTAGCAGTTCCTGAGATAAGCGCGTTCACACAAACAAAAAAATTAATGCTTTCTTGCCGTTTTTTCACAGTTTCCACTGATTCTTCGCTCCTATTGGTCGTAGCTTAATGCTATGTAGCCTTAAACCTTCCTAAATTAATGGACTATCCAACTCAATAACAATTCGAACCAGTAGTTTCTGAGATAAGCGTGTTCAAACAAACAAACAAACAAACTCTTCAGCTTTATATATTAGTATAGATGTCGGAAGTAAAAATGAGCGAACTAGATCTATCCCCCCCCATAGCGAAAAGCTATCTACGCCACTGATGGGCAATAATCATGTGTGAATTGATTTGTCGGAAGGGACAAAAGGCCTTCGAGGAATATTTATTTTGAGAGCTTATTGGTATAATATGTGTTAATTGCGGTTTGCTTTGTGAGGGTGCAAATGATTTGTTTGCATATTTGTTTTAATTAATTCAATTATTTGGAAATCAATTCCGGGTTTCTTTCACAATTTGAATATTTGCTGTCGGCCTTGAATAGGAAATTGACTTGTTGGTTGAGTATATATAGATATATATATATCTAAATAAATATTATTTTCAATTAATTAAACACCCTAATTTATTTGTTGAAATCACAAGCCAACGCTCTGACAAAAAACTTAATTATTATAGTTTTGTCCGCCTATGTTCTTGGGCTTGGGTTTCAATCAACAGTCTCCGCCAGCCAGCTCGGTCCCTAGTTAGCTGTCTCCAGTTTTGCACTCTCAGTTGATTGAGGTCCTCTTCCACTTGTGTGCGCCACCTGAGTCGCGGTCTTCCTCTACCTCTACAACCCTCGGGAATATTTCCGAAGGCTTACCTGGCCGGAGTATGGTGTCCATCCGATCTAAATGACCTAGCCATCTGAGTCTCTGGACCTTGACCCTTCTGGCTAGGTCCGTGTCTTTGTACAACCCGTAAAGTTTGCTTTTGAATCTTCTTCTCCATTCCCCATCTTTGCACACGGGGCCGAAGATGACCCGAAGATCTTTCCTCTCGAAAGAGGGCTTTTCCACTCAATTGCTTTCTTAGTCCAAAGAAGCAGCGATTTGCAGGAGTTATTCTGCGGCTGATTTCGGAGCTGGTGTTATTGGCCGTGTTTATAGCGGAGCCTAGATAGACAAACTCATCTTCTACATCGAAGTAATATGCGTCTATTGTGACGTTCTGTCCGAGCTGACGTGTAGGGTGTCCTTCCTCGAAGACAGCATATTTTTCGTTTTGCCCTCAATAACCAGTTAACCCATTTTTGCCACTTCTGTCTCAATTCTCACAAAGGCGCCATTGACATCACGCTCACGCTGTGTTCTACCCATTATATCAATAACATCGGCGTACGCGAGAAGTTGAACAGAATTTTGGAAGATACTGCCTCTGGTGTTGATGGTGGAGTTTTGTTCTTCTCAAGTGTGCAAAGTGCACTGCCTTGTTTGAATTCCTTTTTGACATGGAAAGATTCCGTAAGCTCGTTGCCAACCTTGATGGAGCAGCGCGAGTTGTCCATCGTCATTTTGCACAAGCGAACGAGCTTGGCAGAGATGCCAAAACTAGACATAGCTTTATACAGTTCGTCTCTAGATGCTGTCATACGTTGCCTTCAAATCGATGAAAAGGTGGTGGGTATCGATTTGCAGTTCATAGGTTTTCTCCAGGATCTTTCGCAAAGTGAAAATTTGGTCGATTATTGACTTTCCTGTTCTGAAACCCTATTGATAAGGACCAATCAGATTGTTGACAAAAGGCTTTAGACGTTCACATATTACGGCAGATAGGATCTTGTAGGCGATGTTAAGTGGACTGATTCCTCTGTAGTTGGCGCATTTTAGGGGATCTCCCTTCTTCAGGATTAGGCTAACAGAGCTGACGTTCCATTCATCGGGCATGCATTCTTCCGACCATATCTTACAGCGATTTGGTGCATGCTCCTATCTAGATCGTCGGCTGCTGCTTTAAAAAGCTCGGCAGCTAGACCATCTGCTCCAACTGCTTTGTTGGGTTTCAGCTGTGATATTGTTCTTGCTTACCTTTACAGAAAAATGCGTTTGGCGTTGCGTTCGCTTCTTCTTCAACCTATTCCGATCGTTGACCAATGCCATCCAATTTTACGCCCCAACTACGTCCTAGCGTACGTCATATTTCCAGCTCAAAATTTGTCTTCCGCGCTAACTCTTAGTATGAATTGTGCCGCAAAAGACCCAAATTATTTTGTCCTTCCACACAAACGGGGCAAACTATTCCTTGTAGGTTCTGCTGTACCCCCAACTCCTAAATTTGATTGAAGTTCTGAAATTGGAAATATGATGGCAAAGTCCACCCAATCCCAGTTTCCAGCTGGATAACAAACCTCAGTCATTTGTCTTGAACCCCCTCCCAACTAACCAGAATGCATGTTAAGATCTCAAAATTATCGTGGTTTCAAGTCAAATGGTCGACGTACTCCTCTGAAGGTTTGCCTCTAATTGAAACCGGCAAACGAATCAACTTCCATCAACTACCTCTGTAACCTTTGCTCACTCTATTTGAACGTGTGATTTTTGATGACCAACAACTTGAACACATCACAGGCCAAAGCATTCTTAAGTTCTCTAGTCCAACATGAGCACAAGCCATTTATAACCATTTCAACATTTCGGTCCTACCCAGAAATAGCTACCAGAGAGTGAACTACTAGCTTTTGATATCAGATTGAGACACCAGCCTGAGGTCTACCCAAAAGCACTCCTGAAATAACTTGCACTTCATCTAGGAATATTATGTTCCACTCTCCTGTATGTGAAAGGATTATGGTTACTGTGGCACATTCATGGCAAAAGGGAAGCCCCAAGGAACAACTAACCGAGCGAACAAGGATCAGCAGCGACGAAAACTGTCAGGGTTTATAAGTGTATTTCATGGATGATGATTACAATGAACTGTTTTGGTGCAAATGCAGCTGAATTATTTATAGGTTAGGTACATTATAGACGGAAGTCGGGAAAGTACACACACTTAAACAAAAAAATGAGTAAAAAAAAAATAGGGAAGAGTGAATGTTTTATTACCCTCAGGAGGTAATTGCAATGGGCGTTCTTGAGAGGAGTGGAGTGCATGTAAGAGTGAAAGACATGGAAACGTTTATTACGCCACATCCTTGTACATTTTTATGGGAGGTGAGCTGGTTAAATGGAAAATTTTAAGTGCTGGTACTTAACTAAAATGGCAATGGATTAGGAATAGGAAAAATCTATAAGGAAATGGATTTTAATATGGGAGTCTTCCAACGAGGGCGAGAAGAACGGTTTTGGTATGTGTGATTTGATTCAGGTGTGCACGAAATGGTGAGAAGATATTACTTTAGGGTTGAATGAGTGTAACTGCTATTAACACTCACAGAGGGCTGGGTGAGTGTTGTCAGTTGTACATTCAATGGCGTGATTAATTTTTGAAATCGATTGATGTCGTTTACTTTTCGAAGACTAGGAAGTTGGGCGGCTTCCGGAGGAGAGTTCGATCTCATTTGAAGCCTTAGAAATTGAAAAAAAAAGAAAAGCGTTTCATGAAATGAAAATAATTTAACGATTACCACTGAACTTCATAAGAATGAAGTTAACCAGGACGATTTGAGAAATTTTGTTTTCAGAATAATTATCCTTTTCCTCTTAAATTCTCAAAGAACTACATTTTTCAATGATGATGCACTTGAGTGACTTCTAGAGAACCATTCTTAAGACTAAATTGCGAAGGAACTCCTTGAAAGTCCTTGTAGATTAACTGGAAATGTATTTCAATGGCAGCATCCTTCTCTTTTTGAAATTTTATACATATTATAAATTTATAATAATTGAATGATGTCTTTGGTGCTTTTCATATGCGATGGCAAAACGAAAAAGGATATTTCGTTACTTCTCACAATGTTATTCTAGTTCTACCGCAGTAGACCATAATTCCAAACTGCTGTGTCCTGTTTGAAATCAGAGAAGGTAGCAAAATATTTGATTAAAATAATTTCTTTGGGTTTGCAAGGATAGTTTTCGACTTTGAAAAACCACAAAATATTGCCAGTCTTCTCAACTAGACAACCAACACCACGAACGACGCACGTTGGCGGCTACGGAACTTGATAGCTAGGACAAAATGTTTCGGAATTTTTTCTAGACTTTGAAGAGTTTTCCAAGCACATTTCTCTTTCTCTGGTGAAATTTGCGGCACCGAATGTTATGCCGGAATTTCCTTCAAAACACTCACACCACCGAATGTTGCCATCCACAGGAGCAGGAGGAGGCCACTGGATTATAGTTCGTTAAGGAAACTCATGGAGATAATTAGCTTGGCTTGAAAGAGGATTTTAGTTTCGTCTATTTTTTTCATTTGTTTTTGTTTTTTTTTTTTTTAACTGTGTTTATGTGTGAGATGATTGTGAGTGTTGTCGAAAATGAACATCAATGCAACGAAGCTCATAAATAAATTAATGAACATTTCGTACACTTGCTAGCTGTGGGATAAACATGCTTTTTGAACTATCAAAGTCTGCACATAGCATGGAGACCCTTGGGTAGCAAAATCCACATTGCAGGCAGGATCTGATGAGCTCCATTAAAGATTCATAACAAAAACATTGAAAGACTTTTTGTTGTTTCATAGAATCGAGCTGGAGTCTGGAAACTTTTGAGCAAGCGCTTTGTTGTTCATGAGGATTTTTTTATTGTGTTTTTTCTTGTGACGCGACGTGTTGTTGGATGGATTGTTATTATAGTTGTAGAGGTGGGAAGAGGTTTTATGGCATAGAGAAAAGTGATGGAGCGTCGTTAATTTTACTTCTAAGACTTTTATTGACAAATGGTTTTAAGAATTCATTGGATTTTCTTAAAAAGGATATTCGACGGCTTTAAAATGTGTGTAATAGAATATGTGCTAAGAGATCATTTTATTTTAAAGATATACGCTTTGAAACTACTATACCTAGTTATTTATTGAGGCAGAAAAAAGCTCCGAGATCTACATGACGCATTCAAAAATAGTCAAAATAATGTAGACCATTCTAAATGCACATATTGAAGGTATAGTTGTTTTCATTATTTTTATTGGCGCAAAATTACAGTCCGCTAATAAACAATTTTAAGAGAATTTTGTGTGATACTAGCTTGAAATGACGTTTGAGTCATGACTGAAACGTCATTTTAAGCTAGTATCACACTAAAGTTATTCATTAGTAGACTATAATTTTGCACAATTGATTTTAAGGAATTCACAATTTAAGAAATCAACCAACCAAGATAAACTAAGCAACAACCAGGCAGCACAAATGTTATAACTAGAATGAATAATAATTGGAGGTGACGCAATCACTGTCTTATTTCTTGTTCGTTCCAGTAAATCGTACGATGTCTATGTATTTTGTTGTTCAGTTCGTTCGTTCCTGCTTTCGGTTGCGTATCTGTGTCTATGTTTGGGTTTTGTTGTTGAGGCGAAATGTCGTTGATCGTTTGCAATGTGGTTTGTGGTGACTGATTGATAAAAACTGTTGAAATGGACATCGCGTTGTTGCGATATTTATGCCTTTTTAAACCCAACGATTTTTAAAAATATTAAATCCTCGAACAATATGAATCCTGGAAAAAAATTAATTGAAACTTTTCTTGCACTAAAAAATCTAGCAAAACGATAACAGATTGCTAATTAAGCATCAACAATTTAAAATTGCGATAGCAATCAGTTCCTAGTTTTTTTTTGTATTCCTTTCAATGTGCCGTTCTATCTGCTATGAAAAAAGCAAATCAATACCTAACGATTATTTAATATTCTAAAACAACAAATCCTCTTCTGGCATATTTTTACTTCCATCTCCTAAAAAATTTCAATTTCACAAAATTCCTCTAAAATTATAACAAAACATCTTTCGTATGCAAACATTCTATAAAACAAATGCATGAACACTTACCATTCAATAACTGTTTTCAATTACCAACAGTTTTTCCATGGAACTTCCATTTTTAACTCTCTTACAAAATCGACCAGAAACCAATTATTACAGCTGTCCACAGTGTCCACCATTACTCTGTGTGGAAATGTTCCGCAAAAAAATGAATGGAAAATTCTGAAATTTAGTTTCTATTTTCTAAACTCACGTAAAAAAATGTAGGTGCATTGTTGTCGAGAAGAAACCTTCATGTATTTCCATATTCAATTTTTTTGCCGGAGGCTGATGGTTTGACATCAATTTTTTTTCACAGATGCATTGCAAGTTGTTAGTAGTTTTTTTATTTAAAAAAAATATATTTACATTAGTGACTTGGCAGCAGAAATTTGTTCAAATTTGTTGATAATCTTTACTATTGCAACCTCGAGCTAAACTTAAAATATGAACCCAAAACTTGCATCATAAAATTTTATCTTCAATCATTTAGCAATCTGATAAAACCACAAAAAAAAATACAAATGACCCTGAAGGCTCAACAAGCGCAAAATATACACACAAAAAGGCACTAAAAAGTTGAACAATTACAAAACGAAATAAAAAATAAAAACAAATTCAAGTAATTTGTTGCCCATGAGGGCAAATTGGTGTTGTGTTGAAAAGGATGTAAATTTTCCGTCGTCGTCGTGTTGAAACATTCATTAAACATTAACGATGTCAATATTGTGTGTAGCGATACTTATACGCATAGATAACCAAATGGGAGCCTACACATATTATTTCAATTTTATTTTACATTGTTTCGCCATATCGGGGAGTTATTTTTTGTCTGCCTCTTCTGATTGAACAAACAAAATTGTGAAAAATGCAATTTAATCATGAAAAAAAGGATTTTTATTTTTAATCCTCGGCAAAATCGAAAAAAAACACACACTCCCGGATGTTGTCAGTGTTTTTTTTTCCTTGCTACAACATTTTGCATTTAATCGTGTGCTTTATTTTGAATAATTGATTGGGAGAATAAAATAAACTAGAATAACAATTTTTGATTGAAAATTGCCATCACGTATTTTTGCTATTCAGATCGAGTGGCTGGGAGTTTGATTATTTCCTGACAACAAACATTTTTCAAGAGTCATCGGCGAAACGCTTTTCAGAATAAAATTCAGTATGTACTAGTTTGGAGTGGTTCTATATCTCCAATTGAATACGGGGAGAATCTCACTTGTACGAGTATTTCCGAGTATCAACAACAATATAATTCTACATTGAAGGAGTCGTAACGCGCTTGTTATTTTTGCTATTAAAAGACTTCAAAGTTCAAACAATTTTACTTCGTGTGAATAAAATAAAATAACATTTGTGAAGAGAGTTATATCTTCCTCATTGAAAAAGAAAGTTAAAAAGAGGATATCAATGCTTTTTCCTTTTTTAATTCAACAGAAATCAAAAGAAGACAACTCAGTTCATAGAATTTCGTTTTTTATTTTATGTAAAGGGTGCTCTTTTCATTTTAACCTGATATCTCCTCAAAAAGTTCACATCAATCAGTTGGATTATACAAATAAAAGAGTACCTCAATCAACGTCGTGAGTGAAACTGGAGCCAATGAATTCACACGACAAATTTTATTAGCAAAAGAGCTATCGCAAACTCTTCAATAGATCTAAGTACACTAGATCTCCCTCTGACTGGGACTTCTATGAGTAGAAGAAAGCTCTTAAGCAATATAAGAAATAATAAAGTAAGAGCAAGAGGTCCTCTTGAAAAAATTTCTGTGGGAAGCCTCAAGACTCAGAAAAATTCTATCAAGAAGTCCAACAACACCTAGTGCTTTAATTAATGAAGCGGGCTCGTGGACTACCACAGATGAAGAATCTCTAAATCTGTTATCAAACACCCACTTTCTAGGTAGCTCTAACATTTTAAACGACCTAACATCTTAGTCTCAACCCATTACAAACGATATAGTTGATCTAATAATGCGGGAAAACTGCAATGGGCTGTAGAAAGCTTTTATCCATATAAATCTCCAGGATGAGACGGAATCATTCCTGCCAAATTACAAAAATGCTCAGACATGATCATTCCACCATCGGAAATCATTCTGTCTAGCTGTGATTGAAATTCACATCAGACATAACTTGAAACTATGTCTCATTTCCACAGCACAACATGCGTACTCTAATGTTGTGTAAAAACAGTAAAAACAGTAGGTACTTCTTTTGCTGTTGCGTAGTATTGAAAATTCCCTCAAAAATAAAGAATATAATCTCGTAGCTTTCCTAGGTATCGAAGGAGCATTCAACAACGTCAGCTACCAAGCGATGACAACAACAAGGGACAAGCTGCAAATAGAGAAATCACTCATTGATCTAATGGGCCCTATCGGGAATCTCCCAAGAAATTTTATTTCCCAAGAAAAATTTTATTCCCAAGAAACATTTCTAGTTATCATGAAACTCCTTCGGAATGATTTTTTCCCAGGGAATCAAAACTATTTTCGGAAATCAATTTCGAATTTTTTTGACAGAAATATTTCTTTTTCATTGATTAATTTTTATTTTTGTCCGACCGATTTTTAATTTTTTTTTTTACGCAAAGGATTTCTATTTTTTGCGATGAAAGGATTGAAGGAGAAAATATAAAAAATTAAATTAGTGGGATCGAAGATGGTAACTAACAAACTTGTTCTGGAGAGTTAAATAACGAAGTAAGTCCACATCACAAATGGAAACACCCGCTTATTATATCTCTAGTTGATCTTTGAAATAGTAACTGTGAAGGTGACTTTCCCGTTGTATATACAATGCGGTGTCACGTTGTACATCAAAGTGAATTTATGCAGTTCTTTGTCTTTCTTATAGTCAGCCCTATTTACATGGGCTATAATCATGTAGTCACTTTACAATAGATCAATTGATATTCACAACTTCATCATTGGCCTGTGGTCAGTAAGGATGTGATGTTATCAAGTCAATGTTATAACTATCACAATAGCCCTTAAATTCAACACTCACAAACTTCGGAGCATTATCTACTTTTATATGTTCAGGATATCCCAATCTTCAGAAGATATCTTCTAAAATGCCAAATATTTGATGATGCCACTATTAAATCAATGATCGCAAAAGCGAAACCGCGATTTGAAAACGGACACATTGCAACTCATTGCCAGGGACCGAAAATCATAAGCACTGGTGGTAGTACTAGCTGGCCAATCATCTTTTTTCTATAGCTTCCATAATTTCTTGGTCAGTGGCATTTTCTTTCACCACCTCAATCTCGTAAGCACATGGGGAATCACATTCTCTATTAGTGCACAAAAGTTTAATATTTACAATTTCCGCTTGTTGAATATTGCAAAATCTTAACAAAGAATCTGCTATATTACATCCAGACTGATCGATGTTATATTTTAAGGAATGAAGCTGAAGAACCCATCTTTCGATTCTTCCACTTTTTTTTTTAATTAGGTTAAAACATTGCTTCCAAAAGCTTGTGGTTTATTCAAGCAATTTAATAGTACAAACGTTCTACTCCCTTTTAAAGTCTGTCCATATCTTCTTTCTTACTGCAAAAATGATTTTGCTAGCAATTTCTCCATCAAAATGAATTGGAAAAAACTCCAGAGAAATAACGAGAAATTTCCCATGGGAAAAGTGTTCATGATCGCAATAAATTTCTAGGGGAATTTCGAACATCGTTCACGATACGAATTTTCCGAACGTGGGAAATATTTCCAGAGAACTCTTATTCACGATACAAATTTTCCGAATGTGGGAAATTTTTCCAGGGAAATCTCATTCCCGATAAGGCCCAATAAGTCTCATGCTTAATAGCAGAACAATAACTTTCAGCATGAGGAGTTTTACTACCACCAGATCGGTGAATCGAGGTACCTCTCAAGGTGGGGACTTTCGCCTCTTTAATAGAATATGGTAGTAAACGACCTTCTTATATCAATGGAAGCAGAGGGTTTCAAGGTGATTGCCTATGCTGACGACGCACGTAGCAATATCTGTATCTGAGAAACACCCTCAAGTTCTCTCGGAACTCCTACAAAATGCCTTAAACAGGCTAGCCATTTGGGTTAAGCATTCTGGCTTGGACGTCAATCCACATAAAACGAAACAAGTACTCTTTACGAGAAGGTACAAAATTCCTGAAATTTCCCCACCCATGATACCCCTAAACTTTACCCACCAAGCCAAATATTTAGCCCTCATTTTAGACAAAAAACTAAATTGGAAGACAAATATTGATGAAAGAGTAAGGAAGGCTACTGTAGCACTCTTTACTTATAAAAAGGCCAAGCTCAAAATGAGGCTTCTCCTGAAAAATAACGCACTGGCTATGCACTTCGGTAAAGAGACCGAAACTCATTTGTGGTAAATTTGAATAAGCTCATTAAAGTCCAGCGGTCATCAGGTTGGAGGTGTTTCTTGTAGAGTGTATGTGTCTCATAAGAAAACTGACTGTAGATCGTTGTTGGCTAAAGCCTAGTTCTGTTCCGCACTGTTACTCAGCCCTTAGTTGTAAGAAAGTAAGGATTCCAATGCTGATTTTACATACATACATTGGACAAACTTTCTTGAGCAAGGTTATGTGTAGCAAGATATAGTGACCCAGACATTGATATTATTATTTTGGAAAATTTCTTTGACGTCATATGTTTTGCTTCATTAACAACAAAATTTTACAGATTCCACAAATTCTTAGAAAGCTTTTAAAATCATTTATCACAGAATAACAAAATGGTTAAAAACAAAATCCCCCTCCGTCTTTCCCGCTTGAAAAAAAAAATAAAAAAAAAACCAAATTAAATTGCAATATTTCTTCAAACTGTCTTCATATTTTATGCATCAATAAATTAATTTTTTCCCCATCAGGAAACAAAACAATTTGTTATTGTGGTGTCTCAAGTGTATTATTAGTTTGAAACGGAGATTTTATTATTTTAAGGAATATATTTATTAACTTTGTGTTTTTATTTTGAATAAAATTTTAAAATTAACAGTATTATTCATTTGTTGATTTGCTCTTTTTTAAATGTCAAATTAATAAATTTATAATTAAAGTGACTGACAGTGTAGAAAACCCAATGGAGTCCGATGGAAATCTTTTTTTAAATAATATTGTTTTCCTCATCAATTTATAAATTTCACATTTGAAATCGGTTATTAAAAATTTCCCAAGGGAAAGCGTTGAAATCGCAATGTTGACTGTTTATTCATTATGACAATTTTCTGTCAATCAGTGATTTATTTGATGAGTTTGTTTATTTTTATTTAACGAATGGTAATATTGGGATGCTTTTTTCAATGAAATCAACTTGTCAGCAAGTTGACAGAGAATTAATAATAAAATTATTGCTCACTCAACCGAAATAATTATAGTTTAATAGTTTGAACCAGGGTTGGGCGTTATTGGAATAAATTCTTGTTCGAATAAAATTTAATAACGAATAAAAAATAATTCTTGATTTTATTCGTTATTTGATCATCATATCATTCGTTATTTTAAATAAAATAATATCAACTATGTATACCTGTATCACTCGTCTCTGCATCCGTAATATTTTATTTACGTTTTTTATGGAATTAGATGCTCGAATAAATTCATTCATTCTTTATTGCTGCTAAAATTCCTTCAACGAATTCTTGGTAAATGTATTGAAAAGAGAAAAAAAACACATATCAGTGGTGGATAATTGGTCGAAATTATTACAGAGTAATAAAAATTGGTTCTTTTTTGTTATCAACATAATATTGCACAGGCATGTGCGGATTTCCCATAGGGGCAACATGGGCAGTTGCCCAGGGGCGCCGACTCAATAGGGGCGCCGAATTATGAGACGCCAACATTTTTTGTTAGATATTTTCCTTGAAAAACCGATAAATGCTCAAGTCAAAATGATAGTAGAAGAGCTGCTCCGAAGACGTCCGTCACTGTGGGACTACTATAGAAAGTAAAAACAAACCAAAAACAAAGATAAATAATAATTTGTATCAGTGCTGTCTTTTTCCACCGGTGATACGTATATTGTTTTCCAGTTATTTGACACAGCAATTCCTGTTTTGTTCTATGTCATCGTAGAAATCGTAGTAGTTAAAAGAGAATGAAAAGAGCTAAAAGTGTTTTTTTTTTTTAATTTCGCGTTTTGTCTATCTCAGCCTTCTATCAATACAGAAGCACCGGGCTGACATAAATTAAAGTTATCCATCAAAAAAATCGTAAAAGTAGTAAAGTCACTTGTTTGTACAACGCCGCATAAATGATACTCGACAAATTTTTAAGCGTCTAGTTATAATATAAAAAATATTTGTGCTTTATAATAACTGGGGTACCGCTACGTGTAGAATTCTGTGTATTTCTTTTTGTATAAATATGAAAACAATACAATTACGAGCACGATATTTCAACACAAATGTGCATAAAAGAGCTTTTAAGAGCTTTTGTCAGAATAAAGCAATAATTAAACCTTCAACAGTTGAAAAGAGAACCAAACAATCCACAATGCACAATGACATTTTCTTTTTTTAATGAACTATAGATATTGTACAGTTTGCATGAGTAATGTATGTGTACCTTAATTTTGATACTCCGAACGTAAGTGTATGCTTCAATAAAATTTCATTCTGTTTGAGCTATGTATTTTTATGTTAGTCGAAAAACCAAGACAAAATACTAAGTTTTCTCTCTATTAATGAGATTCCCTACTTTCCAAGTTTCTAAAGTCTATAGGGGCGTGTCTTCAAAAGCTAGGACTTCTGGTAACCCTATCTTAGGGTACAAGGGGCGTATTAATTTGATCTGCCCAGGGGCGCTCACCAATTCTAGCTTCTAAACTATTGGAAAATGCCTTTAAGCCCTCCTTCTACCAAAGGTTAAAGAACAAATGGTTTGTCTGTATTGAAGCACATGATCAAAGAAGAATCAAAACAGTTTTTAAACATGAAGTGTCAAGAGAAATATCCAAACATAAGACAGATTCTGAAAATAGTGTGGCTGCTACAATGGTAGCATACAGAGGCGGCGTAAGGCGTGGGCGATGTGGGCCATCGCCCACGGCCTCGCGGTACAAGGGGCCTCGCGCTTCAAAAATTTGTATGCATTGCTTCTTTGAGAATAAAATAAAAAAAGAAATTATTTAATTTTGTTGTGAAATATTGTTTTAGTCTGGCAACATTTGTTACGTTGCGCAACTATCGCAAGTTAATCCTTGCCGCATCGACGAGTGCGGGGAATCCCTTTTTTATTTTTTTACTTTCTTTACTAGGAAGCCAACCAATCAGATTAAAGTACCACACGCACGCAAGATGCAACGCAGTCGCTAGCAAAGATTAACTAAATAATAATAATAAGATGTGAAACTGTCTTACGTTTTACTCCCTAGATCCCGCAATTTTCATTTTTTTTTCGTGTGCATGAATAATAATGTGAGTTATAAAAACAAAGAGATGAGGTAAGATTTTTCCATTCTGACAATTCTCTTTTGTTTACTATCATATTTTCAAATTAACCGTAGGTTGCTAGATTGAATTTTGAAATTGTCATAACACGTTTTTCTTAAACTCACCACGAAAACAATAGAAGTTAAGATTTTGGATGTGTTCCAAGACTCTAGGCCGAAACTTAGGTCTTATAGTAAGGAATGTTGCAAGGCGGGAACGCACTCAAATATTTAAAAATATTGGCGCAAAATTATAGTCCGCTAATGAAAATTTTTAGTTTCAATCATGACTCAACCGTCATTTTAAGGTAGTATCAAACTAGAATTGTTGATTAGCGCCATTGAATTTAGAAGTTAACAGGTATCAGTTATCAGTTTCATTGTCAATTTGATTCTTGCTCTCGAAAAATAGAAAAAAACATGAAAAAAAGCAAACAGGGTTGCTGTTTTTGTTTTAACCTAGACAAAACGTGAAAATATTCGTCATCTTTATTTGCATTACATAAACAACTTCTTGTCTCAAAATTCAAAATGTGGGAAAAAATAACATAAATAATATGTAGATTTGTTTAGTTTCAAAACTAATATAAATGAACCGAAAAAATTTTCGGTGTTTTTATAATTCATTTTTCCTTAGACGTGGCCGCGAGATCGTTTCCAAAACCGAATACAATTCAGTTTTTCATTGTTTTTGCAGAGAGCATCCCTGTGTTAGTAATACATACCTACTAAGCTTCATGCATAAGAGTTAAAAAAAAAAAGTTTAAAATCTTACATCTTCATGCCTCAGTGCTGGAAATTAAAAATACTAAAACATTTAATTATTGATCGTTTGAATGAAAACAAAAAAATTAAATTTCTTAGTTTTCGAGAAAATACAGAAATTTATTGTTTCAATTTAATGTGTTTTCTTACTTGAATCATTCTTAATTTTAAATTGATACGGATATGCACGATTTCTGTCACCGTCACGATTTAGAATAGCCAAATAATGAATTTTCATGAGCAAATTCTACGCCTTTTCATTTTATTTCTTACCCAAAGTTACCCTATTTGTGAACAATTCCGGTAAGTACAGTCTCTTCTGAAAGGATTTTTCAAAATTAAAATTAATAAAAAATATTTTAGAAACACAATGAGCCAGGAAAGACTTTCAGCTTTGGCTGTTTTATCAATTGAATCAGACATGGCATCTAGGCTGAATTACGAAATAATAACTAAAGAATTAAGTAAAGTGAAAAGCAGGAAATTTCTGTACCTTTAATAAAGAAATATAAGTTGTGTTCACTGACGCTGTGCTGGACTGTTCTAGACAGAAAAGTACAGCTTTTTGCTGTTCATTGAGGTTTTTTCTGTGCTGAACTGTTCTACTTTCCTGTTTATTGACAAACCTAGAACAGTTTAGAACAGGATTTTCTGTTCTTGCTTTTGAGTCAGATCAGGTTAGAACAGACTTGTGAGAAATGTCAAAATCGAAGTTGTCATTTTTTTTGTTTACGTTTTGATTTGGCTGAGCTTTGTGTTTTTTTTCTCGTGATTTAAAAAAATTAAAATACAGTTATTTTGCCAATTTGTTTAATTTGTTTAATTAAATAATTATAAAATAAATTTCTTTTACATTTCATCAAAGAAAAGGTAATAACATTCGTCACAGTTTCATTCCAATCATCTGAAGAGGAATCCGACGAAAAATCACTTTCGGTGTCTGAACCACTAACATTTTCATTTAGTATTATCTTAGCAATCACTTGATTTTCCATTTCAATAATTTTTAATAATATTTTTCACAGTAAAAACACAAAAAATGAAAAAAAAATAAGCGAGAAATGAAAAATCCACACAATTTGCAATTTGTTTTTTTTTTTGACAACTGACGTTTAACTGACTGTTCTAACTTGATCTGACGTTTCTCACGAAACTGTGCTGTCCTGTGCTGTTCTGATCTAGAAAAAACCTCAGTGAACACAACTATAAATATTTTAAATATACAATTTATATTTTTATGAATAAAAACTTTGCTGTGTTAATGTTTTTTTTTTTATTAGTTCTTGAAATCCATCTTCAGGTCGCCACAGAATAGGGCCTCGCAAAATCTGTCTTGCCCACATAAAATTTCGGTCTTGCGCCGCCACTGGTAGCATACATCAGCACCAACAACCAAAGCTGATATAATATGATATTTTGCTGAAGAAGATCGTACGTTCAAAGTCTTGTTATCCAGAAGTGAAAGAGATATTTCAATAATATAATACAATATTGCCTTTATCTTCATCAGTGAATTAAATTTTTCATACGCCACAATACGCCAAACAAACTGACCGACTGTTTGAATAAAGGATAGTGATGAAGTCAAATGTAAATAACTTTTAATTGAAAACAAGCAAAAAATGAATTGTTTTCTACCAGTTTTCTTGCGTTTATTTTATTCGTTATTCGAATAACTATTAAATAATTTTCTTCGAATAAATGCAATAATTCGTTATTCTTGAATAACGAATAATATGATTTTTTATTCGTTATTCAAATAAATTTTTCCCAACTCTGGTTTGAACCAACAAATCAGAGTTGAAAACTTTAACTCCTTGACAAAAAAGTGAGCAAATATCGCAATACCAATGAAACTTTCTCTTTTGGATTGAAAAGGCGAACATTTTGGGAGATTAAATTAGTTTCTTTAGTTTATATTACGTCAAAATAAATGATATTACCTACACCTAGTCATTGAAAGTGTCGATAAAATTTACCAATAACCTTGCAGCCATATTGTCCTTATCTGTTTTGTTAAGTAATCAAATAAAAAGTCCTTATGTAATCAATTATTCTCATAAATTCTCGCTCAAGGACATTTCAATAAACTTAAGTATTTGCATAGCAATTCAAAAAAAGTCAAAAATTTACAAAACACACATTTTCAGGCACAAAGTTGTCATGGTCAATGACAATTGTTAATAAACCAACCAGACCCAAAGGTGAAAGGATATTTTCCTTCTCATATTCATTTTTATTTGTTTTGATTTTCAATTTATTAATTGAAACATATTTCGGTTCCATTTCCAGTGTACCTATTGTTATTTTAAGAGAAAGTATCGTTATCATATTGTTTTTTTTAGTGTGTGTGTGCTATTGTGTCCTTTATGGTTTGTGTATGCATCGAAGAGTGTTCGTAATTCAAAATCGAAAATCGAACGTCTGCTTCGTTTCGATTGATGTCGATATTGATGTCCGTCCTTCATCATCATCATCATAGAAAATATAAAAAGCGTCTATCAGGTCATGTTCGCTGGAAGTATGGGGAGACAGTGTGTGATAGAGCGCATTTTGTCGCTTCAATGAACTGTGAATATACCTTTCCAATTTTTGTGTATATCGATGAATGGCCAAAGTATTAAATGTACAATGATAATAATAAGAAGGACGAACATGGACAAATTTTGAACAAAATTGAGTTTTCGTATCTACAAAATGAGAAAGGGAGAAAGGGAAATTAGAGTCTGAGCTCAGAGATGTCTCAGGAGAAACTCAAAACACAACTTTTTAAAAGGATTCAGTTTGAGCTTGAAGTATAAAGACTCTGATGAAAAAACAGAGGATAGTAATGACGTGTTTTATAACACACAGGTGCTTTCTTTCCTTTGTACCCCATGCTATCCCTTCTTAGCTTCTGTCATATTTCATTCGTGTCACCTCACTATAATTTGAATTATTTTGAAGCAAAAAGTTTCTTTCAAAATCAATTCCCAAAGCAAAAATCATCACTTAAAAGATTTTCCAACCCAAATTTATGAATCAACAAAAAAATTACCTTGCCTTCGATATCATTATCGGTTTAAAAGTCAAAAAGGTCGATTTAGAGTACTAAACATCATTTCTGTTGATTTTCTTTTATACTTTTTTGCAAACCAAACAAATCGAAAAAGAAAACAGATTTAAAAACTTGTCAGAATTAAGCTGGATAGAGAAACATGCAAGGGAATTGCACGTGAAATCACTTTTTCACCTTAAGGTTGCTTTCAGTTGGAGTTTTTTTTTTTTTTTTAGTTAAATCCTCATATCCTTTCGCCCCCAAGAGAACAACCCTTCAGTTAGCAGAATAGTTAAATTCAATCACGAAAGTTAAAGTTTGAACTTTTTCTGACTTCAAGTTTTCCGGATTTTCGTTTCTTTTTTTTTGCTTCAGCTGGGAATATTTTTGCTACCAGATCACATTCTCAATGTCAAAAAAAAACCTATCGATTAAGCTAAAAAAGTCATGAAGGACACAAAGGAAGTGAACAAACGTCCTTCGAACTAAAAGTTTTCTAATTGAATCTACTACTTTTTGTGTTCTTGTTTTTTTACTCAAATGTTCCCTTTTAGGCTTCGGGAACCAGGACTAATTTATCTACGGGATACGCAAGGAAGAAAACACTTCATAAAGAGAATGTACTTTGTGAATCCTTTTAGGAGACTTTTTTCTAAGTATCGAATCTCAGGAAGAAGCAAAAAAAAGAGTAGAAAGATTTTGCAAATCTCTTCTATTTAGCTTCCATCAAGAGATTATTTTCTTTGGTTGTATCCATAATTTAACGTTTAGCAGCAAAAAAAACTACCTACTCCTGTCCTAAGTAGCCCCAGGGAATGGAGTAGGACTCCTTTGACCTTGATGTGTATTTAGTTTTCTTTTGGTTGAATAGTGTTTCGTCTTGAGTTGCTTTCTTAATGAAAAAATAGCAAGTTCTTTTGCGAGGGAGAAATAATTAATTTTTTATTATGGCCGGAAGGATCCAAGAATAGAAAAAAAAACTATCCAAAGAAAGAAGACCGAAGAAGTGTTATTCTGTGTTTGAACATTAAGTAAGACATTTTCCAACTTACTAACAACTTTGCAAGGTTTTTAACTCGAGTTTTCAAATGGGGTTTGAAACAACAGTAAAAGTCAACATCAATTATTAGCATTGCCACCCCTCCTGGAAGCAAAACTAAGTTGATTTCGAACTATTTACTGCTGCTATTCAACATCCTTCGCCTCATAAGCAGCCAAACAACTCGAATTCCATTTTCTAATTTGTTCACCATTACCACATCCGTCACCAGTTTAGCTTGGAGCTTCCTATTTTCAAAGGAAAAACCCAAAAATACAAAAACTTCCATCAACACGAGTCACTCATTTTACACGGATAACGATTTCATGTCACGAACAACCTCAAACACAACTGATTCATCAACAAAGAAGAGAGATAGAAGAATGGCGAACGACACAATGGAAGCAACTTTTAATCACCAGCCATCAGCGAATGTTATTGGCACCTTAATTGAAAGCTAAACGACATCGACTTCGACACATTTACTAACAACATCCGATAAGGGTTGATGTTTAAAGGGTATAGGCAAAGTGTTGAACTGGATCATCAATTTTGCCATTACCTATGTTTTTCACCTGAATGGCAGCCATTAACGGATAAGATAGAAAAGCCAAAAAAGAAGAGTAAACTGGTTTCACTTTAAAAATAGAACTGAAATTGTTAAATATGACGATGACCCTCGATTAAAATCGATAGTTCTGACATCATCTCTTTTGTTGCGAGCGTCACCATATTGAAGGAATCATCACTTTTCGTCATCATCCCTATTTGCCTTTGACCACATAAAAAGGGAGAGTTAAGAGGGAGGAGTATGGTGTGCTTACGCCATAAATAATTGTATAAGCAAATCTTGCATGCATTTCACGTTATTAATCTTTCGGAGTAGGTCAATGATATAATTGTTATTTATGTCATCTTAATTCTAAATGTTGAGTTATTTCAAATTAATCACTCAAGCAGCGGGGGATGCCGCTACCGTAAGCGCGAGTATGGGAATTTATTTAAATATCAATTTGGGAAATTTTATAGGGTTGGGGTTAATAAATCTGTATTATCTTAAATGACCTTTCAAACAATCTATCATTATTTGTAACATCGTACATAATGTGCCATGTAAGGGGTTTCTTTTAAATCATCGTCACTGACATCCGTTATGGGCTCATCTTGAACTTGAAGCATTGCGTTGGAAACTTTTGATAATTTAAGCACCGAGATCGTAGTGATTCAGACACTTCTACAGTTCCTTGAGCGCGTTCAGAGGGATGAGGGACACGTAGGGGAGACCGGGGCTAGTAGACTCAAAATTTACTTATCTTTTTTTTAAATAACTAAAGAAGATATCAACACGAATTAAATGCCTTTTAACTAAACATTTTTTTGTGCTTTATAAAAAAATATGTCTTCTGAAATTGGTGAATTTTAAGACCTTTTTTTCCTAAATTTATAAAACGATCTCAGGTGGGTCAACTTACCCCAAACCCGGGGTAAGTAGACTATGACTATGGGGTTAGTTGACTATATCCTTTTTCCACCTCTCTGATATCAAAACTATAAGAAAATAGCACTTAAATTAATTTTATTTGAAACAAAAATTAATGTTCAAAAGACAGCACGACAATAAGGATAGAAGGATGCCCCAACTTCTTCTGCTTAAATTTTTGCCGTTTTGGGCATATATTTGCATCGTTTTGAAGGGAACCGATACTCATGAGCAACAGAACGTATGGTTTTTCCATTTTCAAGAATAATTTTTGGACATAAGCTCCAAAACTGATTTTCAGTCACCTCCTTGTAGTGTTTCATACTGGAAATTACCAAAAACAAGTGA
The DNA here is from genome assembly GCA_943590905.1 of Sphaerophoria taeniata. Classification (NCBI taxonomy): domain Eukaryota; kingdom Metazoa; phylum Arthropoda; class Insecta; order Diptera; family Syrphidae; genus Sphaerophoria; species Sphaerophoria taeniata. The sequence goes on from OX016541.1 coordinate 153,380,158, forward strand.
GCCAATTTACCCCGAACAAAAAAAGTCAACTTACCCCGAGCGGTCTCTCAGCACTTAATGATTATTTTTCGGTACTCAGAAATCAAATAAATATATAACTGCTGGGTGTTGTTAATACAAACACTCACTTGCTCTTATTCTTTAAAAAAAACTGACGTTAAAAGCAAACACCTTTACGAAAGAAAAAAAATAAAAGGAAGCAAAAAAATTACTCATGAAAGCAAAAAAGTGTTTTTTCGCGATAACTCTTGAACGGCTCTAGACTTTATCAAAAGACACCATGGAACTAACCGGGCTGCTGTGCTCAATGTAATAACAAGGACAAACTTGAAAGAAAATGTTTTGTTTTGAAGTTATTGGCAGTTAGTCTACTTACCCCTGAGGCCAACTTTCCCCGGTTACCCCTACAGCTTTATGCGGATTTTGATACTACAGCCTTCTATAGGGAACGGTCCCTCCCATGTACTCTCCAGTCGCCAAAACCAAGCGCTCTGGCATCCGCAGTCGCTTGGTCGATAAACCATAGGTTCAGTCCTGGGTGCTGCGATGAGAAGACTTTATTGGCTTGAGCGTTGTCGTCCATTCGCTCGATGTGGCCGAGCCAATGTAGTCGTCTTTTCTTGGCTTTCTGTACTACATTCACAACTTGGTACAGCTCGTACAGTTCGCTGTTGAACCTTCTTCTCCATTCACTATCGTCGTAACAAGACCGAAAATCCGTCGGAGAATTTTTCTTTCCAAGGTGCCCAGTATCTATTCGCTTTTTTAATCTTATCGTCAAACAATATTGGCGCCATAGAGTAGGACTGGTAAAATCAAAGTTTTGTATAGCAGACATATTGTTTTCCAGTGAAGAGTTTTGAACCCAGTTGTTTTGCAAACCGAAGCAGCAGCGGTTCGCTAGGGTAATTCTTTTTCAGATCCCCACCATGTTGTCGTTTGTGGGATTGATATTTGTTCCAAGGTAGGTGAACTCCTTAACTACCTCAAAATTGCTGCTTCCAACACTGAAGTTTTGTCCTAGGCTGTGGACAGATGTTGCTTTGTTTGTTGATAGCATGTACTTTGTTTTGTTCTCATTCAGTTCAAGACCAACCAGTTTCACCTGTTCTTCAATCGCTGTGAAGGCCTCAAGCGGTACAGGTGCATCAGTTTTTTCGGGATCCCGTATTCAGACATCACCATCATAAGCTCTTGGCGGTGGATGCTATCATAAGAAACTTTGAAGTCGATGAAAAGATGGTGGGTTAGGGTTTCGACTTGAAATTCTTTGGTCTTTTCCAGGATTTGCCTTAGTGTGAATATTTGGTCTATCGTTGTTCTGCCTGGCTTAAAGCCACACTGGTACGTGCCGATAATTGTGATGCAGAACGGTTTAAAACGCCCACACAGTACGTTCGATAGGATTTTGTATGCAACCTTAAACAGGGATATCTATGCCTCGGTAATTTTGCTTGAGATATGAGTGCCTTTTTTGTAGATGGGGCATATGGAGCTGCCACACTTTCTTGATGACCTGGCGCATGAGGTTTGTCAAAACACCTCCTCCATATTTAAAGAGTTCCGCAGGATTGCCATCCGACCCGGTGGACTTGTTATTATTTAGCTTTTGGATGGCTCTTTCTACCTCTTCTGTGCTGGGGGCTGGGACTGGATCTTCATTGACTGGTCTTGCTTCTCTTTCGTCATTGTCTCGCTCGAAATTATGCACATTCAGCAGCTGCTTGAAAACATCTACAATTCCCTGTGCTTTGGTGACTAGGTTTCCTTCACTGTTTAAAAGAGCCTCTGTCCCGGTTCTGAAACCAGAAGCTAATTGGTTTGACCTTTTAAAGGAACGTAGGATGTTGTTCTTGGGCCGCGTCTCTTCTAGATCTTTGATCTGAGAAATTGCGGCTGCTCTGTTCTTCCTTCGCAGGGTCTTTTTCTCTTATCTCCTTTTTGTTCTCTTCTCCTGTTGCTTTTGTTTTCGGCAAACAAGTGTAGAAATAATTTTTTTTTTAAATTTTATTATATTTTACGAAATACACTCTTTTTTCTTCAATGAAATAATTAAACGACTCTCCAATGAACAATTTAAGTCTCTACAATAAAAATACCAGCCCCCACAAATAGTCTTCTAATTTTTGCCAATAGTTTCCCTGAGCGGTTAGCTTAGACAATCTTTATTCTCCAATCCATTCCTTATGTCCTCAAGAATCACTGGGGATGCGATAGAAACTACGAGGAGCATTATCTCAAATGAACCTCCCAGCTATCATTTGAAAGGAAGAAAGGAAGTAGCATAACCTCCTAACGCTTGAAACTGCTAGATTAATTTCACTCTCATGAGAGCAAAAAAAACATAACCCCTCACCATCATATCGCCATCGCCAAGAGTGTGTATAATATCATCTTCCGTGTCAAGAACCCAGCCGTAAGACCACAACAATAGCGATTACATTCTGCTGCTCCCAACACACATATTCAATTCACATTGCTTGTTCTACTAGAAAACTTACTATTTTACTCGCACTCAGTTCGTACCACTCCATACATTGCGAAATGTTATGCCTCCTCCTTTTGCCCGACAGGAACTATTACACTTGTTATGATAATTGCTGCTTATCAAGTGAGAATTAAGTACTGCATACACTATGAATGTGAATCTAGATATAGCTTACTGCGTCGTCTTCGTCGTCGTTTCCTTTATGAATTCGCCGGATGCCTTCGAGCTGAATTTCTTATGGGAGATCCAACTCAGCTCTGCATGCACGACGGAAAAGAGGATTTTCTTCTCCTCTTCTTGGATTCGCATCCTCTCATCAAGTTTTTCGTTTAATTGTACTAAAATACTTAAAGGATGTTTAATGAGTTGCGGAAGAGCAATTCACACAAATAATATCCAACCGAACCCTTATATCTTGCAAAAACGGAAAACCCCTTGGGGACCCTTTTCCGGCAGTACGGCTTTTACCTCAACGAACTCAAACACAAGAAATATACTTCTTCTTTTTCTCATTCTGTATCTTGGGTGTGTGTCTTGGATGCATTTAAATTTTCTAGGATTGTTCATTTTGCGTGTGTGCTTGTGTATGTTTGCCCTTTTTTGGAGGTGATCTGGATCTCCCACTGGAATGCGGTTGAATGGGAGTTGAAAATGAGGGCGTGGCATTAAGTGGATTATAATTTGTACAAGGAAACTTTTGTGTAAGTAGGTTCTTGCTTTGTGTGTATCTTAAGAAATTTATGGGATAATCTTACAGTTTGTTTTCTTTGGGATTGTCAGCTAACAGGTGCGGGCTTAGGGGGATCTTGAAATATTTCTTCTACTTAATCCGTATAATGAGGTTTTAATGAAAGCAATCTGCAGACCTAACGGTGAAGAAAAATGACAAGAAATTGGTTTGGACAAAAGCGATCACCTACAACCTATTGCTGAGCGAAGCTTCAGCCTAATTTGAATCTTTCCCTTCCTTTAAGAACAACCTTTTCAGATTCTATTTTCTGTCTTTTTGGGTTTTGCATATAGCATTAAGCCTGAAGCTCAACCTGTTATTTCTTATGTTTGATATTTCGTTTTTGTTGACAACGAAGAGGATTTCAAGGATATTCATGATTTTAATGTTAATTTTTTGTTTTCTTTGATTCGATACAACAAAAGGATTTTTTTTTCTTATTTTCATATTTTAATTCGCATATGAAATGCACGTAGGTATGCACTTAGGGGAAACTGGGGCACATTTGACAATTAATTTTAGAGAGCCTGTATTTTTGTATTCGGTTAATGGATTTCAATCTTTTCTTTTGCATTCAATACGTTGAATGTTTGAGATAGAATTGCCATGCCGATATTCCGTTTTTAACATTTACATATTTTTTTAAAATTAGTTTTGTAAAAAGAGTCATTTTGTCAAAAGTGCCCCGAGCCCGGGGCACCCTTGACTTTGTACTGGGGAACATTTGACAATACCAGTTTAAGCTCAATAAGTCTCACCAAATGTGGTCTTTTTGATGTTAAAATGGATAAAAAAGTCAAACTTAGGGCTGAATTAATTTTGTTCATAAATTTGTCGAAGATTCTGAAAAAAGTTATCAACTGCTAATTTTGAAAAGCCGTTGAGCCTGGCTTAGCTCATATTTTCGGGCTTTTTTAGGGAGAGATTTGGATTTCGTTTTAAAAATCCGTAAAGCCAATCGTCTGCAGCTTTTTTTGAAACTACCCAACTTGGTGAACAGCGAATGTTATTTGCCTTGGCAAAGACATAAACAAATTTCTTAAAAGTTTCTTTTGATAAACCATTAAGCATAGAAAGAACACTTCTTTAAATACTAAACCAACTCTTTTTCTTGAATTTTTGTGAACGTCTATTGCGCTGTATATATTTCGATTGAAAAGGAAAATCTTCGTTATACTTTCATTTCCCGAATCGGAGCAATCTTTTAAGGGATCCTGCTTTTTCATGCGCATTATCAATGTTGTTCTATTGATGCCATATTTTCTAGCTGCAGATGTAGGTGTTCTACAATTTTTTCGGATGTCTGAGATAGCTCTCTTTACTTTTTCTTTGTCGATTGAGTTTTTATTTGACTTTTTCTTGTAGTTGCGAACCATTTTTCCTGAAAAAATTAACATGTAACAATCGAAAATGAAAAGTCGTATTATCAGGATCAATATGGGGCACTTTTAACAAATGTCAAATGTACCCCTAACACAAGTCAAATGTGCCCCATTTGAAAAAGTCAAATGTGCCCCAAAGGTTGTTTACAGCTATTTTTTTTATTTTCCTTAATTAATGTTACACTTTCACAAGCACTATCAAAATAATGTTTCACAATAAAAATACACTTTCACAAAGCTCATAAAATACTTACGTACCGTTGGTGGAAAATTACATCAAGTATCTGGAAATCACAAAAACGCGTGTTGCTCGTAGAAAAGTTGAAGCAAGCCTGTCACAGTTTACTACATTGTTTTTTAAATCAAATAAGGCGCCGTTTTCAATCCCAATTTTTCTTCTTAAAGGCTACGTTCACACTTAAAATCGCAAAGTCAAATGTGCCCCAACGTCAAATGTACCCCAGTTTACCCTACTGACATTTATACAGGGTGTTTACCGTTTCTGTTCCAATGCTGTTCTCTCGACAATCGAGAGAAACCACACTTATACTTTAGATATCAAAAAATGTTTTCAACAAAAATAAAAGACGGAGATTTAAAAAAAAATCCGCCGTTTTGTTTCTTTGAATTTCACCCATAGCTCGTTTAGTTATTGTGTTAAAAACAAATTTTCAATGCCAAGATGTAGAAAATTTTATTTCCAACAAATTTTATCATAGATCGTTTTCCTGTAAAACGTTCAGATTTTAAACAGTTCGCTTTTATTAGAAAAATGGTGACAAGGGTTAGGCGAAATTTCTCAACTTAACACCTTGTAAGTTTTGAAAAGATTCAAGTACATATGTTCAAAATGAAGATGGTTTCTAGAAAACAAAATAAAAAGTTTTGCAAAAGTTTGAATTTCTCAAAATATATGCAAATTTCTTGAGATTTCATTTTGTTTCTTTTTTAATGTCAAAGCGATTATGATGTTGGCAAAGCAAAAAAATTGTTTGCAAAAGATTTGAAGACTTTTTTGCATTTCAATTTCATTCAAATTATCCAGACTGATGGGTCTACAACTTCAGGTGAATTTGCATATACTTTGAACTGAATTTGACGATTCTTATACGCCGGAGAATATTATTCAAGGACAAAGAAAAGAATATCTTTACTCATTTTTGTCTATTTTGGAAACAAAAAAAATATGTTTATTTCTGTCTCTCAAAAATATGAATCATGAAACACAAACGAGCATATTTAAAGCATCCTTTCAAAAATAGTCCAAAATACCTACAAGCAACAACCATCAATTTGTTCTTGATCCTCGAGAGCGATTAATACAAAAATGATTGATGTCCTCTATAGGTACCCACCACACACAGGCAGTTTGTTTCCATCAAGCCAAAATGTATAAAAATTTGTTTTTCCCAACTTCCAATCAATCGATATGAAGCAACATTTTTTGTGAGCATTAATTTTCCATTTCTCATTTTTCGTGTTATTTTTGTTTGCTTTCAGGTCTGACCATGTGCTACCAGAGACCATCGGTGAATCACAATAATTTGGATCAAAAGCCAACACATTCCCCACCGTTGCACTCACCCCACGGCCACAGATGGAATGAACCGTATTTTGACGTAACCATGCCAAGGAACATCACGTCACTTGTTGGAAAGTCTGCATATTTGGGATGTCGTGTCAAACATCTAGGAAACAAAACGGTATGATTGATTAACTTTCCAGAAAAATCAATACTATTTTAGTTGAAACGGATTGAATGGGAAACGTGATGAATCAGTTACAAACTCGCTGCAATATTAATGAGAGGAGGTCAGGTGTTGCCTTAATTATGATGAGTGGAGTGGCTCTTAACCCGTTTAGGAGTCGTATTATTAAACTATTATTTCTGACATAAAACGTACAACTAATTTTCACCCTTTCCCAAATTTTGTCGAAATTGCTATCCCGATGTCTGTTATAGGAAATCAGTAGGCACGTTTCTGAATGACATACTAAATTATTTAGGATCAAGGTTTTTCAGGGATGTCGAAGGATACCGTTTATGGGGCTTTTTCTCGATAATAATTGCCATTTTGGTCTTATCCAGGGTCAATAGTAGTAGTAGGTTTTTATTTCAGTGGACACTTACCTTAGTGATAAGAATTAATTCGATTGGAATTTCCGAAACGATTGACTCTGGACTTTGCGTGTCAGTGTCTAATTAATAGATAAAGTGTTTCAGATATCTGTAGCAAATAGACAGAAAAGAAATTGGAAAGGAACACATTTTATTTGGGAGCTGAATGACTCCTAATCGAGGGCAGCATTAAAATCTTTGTAAATCGAAGTATTTGACTAGATTTCGAGTTAAACATGTTAATCGGGGAAATTTAAAAATTGATAGAAAAAATAAAACATTTTAATCAAATATGCTGGCCATGGGGAATAAATCAGTTAAACAAAGAATCAAACGAAAATAAATTACCAGGTGCATAACTCAATAAACAATCAAAACGTAAAGCCAATTACTGAAACAGATTATTCGTCAGTTCATTCATAAAATAATTTATTATGCTATTAATTTCAAATTATGATATTTCATTTGCATAATAAATTGAAAAACAACAAAGAAATCGATTTGTAATAACAAAATCCAGAGCAAGCAATAATTTAAATAAAATATCCTAATCGAGTTGCATGGTTCATTCGATTCTAATTTAATTTTGTATTTTACAGAAAAAATATGAAACAAAGTCCATTAAATATCAATGAACGCTTGAAAGCCTAAATTAACTTTTAAAATCCAATTTAACATAAATTTGAGGAAATTTCTCTTCAATTCGATTTTGCTTTTTGCATACCTGGTAACGAGTTCATTATTAGATGACATATCAAAGTCAGTTTTTTATGATATCGATTAGGTTTCAAACAGTGCATAACTGTGTAAATAAATATGTTTCGAGTACATATTTAATTTTGAATTATTGATGGTTGAAATTAAGGAAAAAAACTACAACGTGATTAAACATTTTTTTTTTCTCGAACATTAGATATTTGTGAGGTAAGCAATTTTTTAATTTTTGATTTTAGTTTCTTGAAAATATGAGCAAACACTTTTCGTATTGAAGACTATCTTATTTTACTTTGAGCAACAAAAAGGTCTGCATACATCACAGGTATAAAAAGGCGTCAAATTTATTCTGAAGTATACTTACTTACTTCTTACTAAACCGGCTCCCAGTCCGTGAACGATTACAACCTGAGATACTGCAGCCTTCCATCGCGATGCATCGGCTACGGTCCCTCGAATGCGCTTTCCAGTCGCCAAAACAAAGCGCTCTGGCATCCGCAATCACTTGGTCCTTGTACCGTAGGTTCGGTCTTCCTGTCGCCTCAAACCTGGGGGCTGCGATGAGAAGACTTTCTTGGCTGGAGCGTTGTCGTCAATTCGATCGATGTGGCAGAGTCAATGCAGTCCTCTGTTCTTGGCTTTCTGGACTACATCCACATCTTGGTACAGTCCGTACAGTTTGCGGTTGACCCTTCTTCTCCATTCGCCATCGTCGCATACGGGAACGAAATTCAGTCGAAGAATTGTTCTTTCGAAAGTGCCAAGTATCGATTCCCCTTTTTTAATGTTACTGTCCAACAGTGTGGCAGCTATCATAAGCAGCTTTGAAGTCGATGAAAAGATCGTGGGTTTCGACTTGAAATTCGTTGGTCCTTTCCAGGATTTGCTCAGTGTGAATATTTGGTCTATCGTTGTTCTGCTTGGCCTAAAGCCACACTGGTACGTGACGATTATTGCGTTTCAGAACGGTTTAGGACGCTCAAACAGTACGTTGAAAGAATTTGTATACAACATTAAGCAGGGAGATGCCTCGGTAGTTTTTGTATGACAGAGGATTCCCTTTTATGTAGATGGGGCATATAGAGCTTATCGACCAGTCCATATGTAAAAAATTTCTCAGGTTTTCCGTCCGACCCAGCGGACTTGTTATTTTTTAGCTTTTGGGTGGCTCTTTCTACCTCTTCAGTTCTGGGGGCTGGGACTGGGTCTTTATTGATTGGTATTGCTTCTCTTTCATCATTGGCTTGCTTTTATGCGCATTTAGCAGCTGTTGGAATTGCTGCTTTAAAACATCTACAAATCCCAGTGCTTCGATGACTAGGTTTCCTTCACTGTTTTGAAAAGCCTGTGTCCAAGTTCTGAAACCAGAAGCTAATTTCTTCGACCTTTTAAAGAAACATCGGGTGTTGTTCTTGGCCCGTGACTCTTCTAGATCTTTGAGCTGAGATACTGCGGATGCTCTTTTCTTTCTTCACAGGGTCTTTTTCTCATTTCTCCTTTTTGTTGGGTGCTCTTCTCTTGCTACTCTTGTTTTCCGTTGCAGCATCTGCAAATGTGCATTTTCCGTCTTTCTTTTCATTATCGCGCATTCATTACCACGAGTTCTTTTTCGGGGGAAGCTGGTAACCTATGGGGTTTCAGCTATACATTTTTAATTATTTCGCATATTTGGCATTTGAGAGGACGGTGGAGAGTCGCTAAGGCAACCTTCGTTGAACTTCTTTCTTTGGGTCGTGCGTGTGGTTTTGTTATTTGATAATCGAGCTCTAAACCAAGCCACTACCAGAAAGTGGTCACAGTCGATATTTGGTCCTCGGAAAGTGCGGACGTTTTAAATGTTGAATACGTGCCTTGCGCTGATTTGATTGGCGGTTTGACTATCCGAAGATCTATCGATTTCTTTGAAATCATTACATTTATCGAATTATCTTTTGGGAATAGTAGAAGTAAGCATTTGTATACCCTCAAAAACCTTTGCTCAGTGCTTTTAATTTTTTTCGCACCGAAGTTAAGGTAAACACAAATCCTCAATTAATTACATCTGTCAAAGAGCTGACTTTTCATCATTTACCAATTCAACTTGCGAAGACATCACGGCAGCATGTCTCTCGAAAAAAAAAAATGAAGATTCATTCTTTTTTTTAATTGAAGCTCTTCAGCATCTGTATAAGAGTTTTTAGTTTACAGTTTAAAATTGACAGAAGGCGAAATTGCTGTCGCGGCTTATCCTATCCGTCCATCAATGTTTCATTTTTATTCTTCCTTACTCCATCATCATCTTCTCCTTCGCCACTTTTTTGTATACATTGTCCATCCCACCACCCACGAACTCGCTTCGTCTGTCGTCACGACCCCAACCCAATACAATATTCAGGATCGTCGACATCATCCTTGTTTATTTATTTATTTTTTTCATTCTCCCCATCATCGTGAAGAAAGAAAATAGAGACACACGAAATTGTGATATCTTCTTGCTGAAACTGCTGCAAAAACGGAGATGGAAAAGTACCAATTTGAGGAAACTGTCTGCCACTGCCAACTGCCAATATAAATGATGATGAACTTGCAGCTCTTGTCTCCTTATAGCAATTGTTTTGTTTTATTTTTTTGTTGTCGTTGTTTATTTAACTCAGTGGCAGTGCTTTAGTTTAAGTAAAGTGATGCTGCTTAGTGCTCATTCTTGGGGACGCATAATTACACGATGTCGATTCCACTGTCGGGTTGTCTCATCTGATGTTTTTTTGTTTTCATTTGTTGGGCTCTTCAGAGAGAATTGATTACTTTTTTTTGGGAGAGTATTTAAGTCAACTTTTGAAGGTAATAAATGATTGTTTACTTTAGTCCTGATTTATTTAGCGACCCGTGATATTTTTTTAAGGATTTTAATATGAAAAATTATCCAAGCAAGAGTTTCCGCTTAAGCGGGTGATTAATTTATTGAAAATCTGAGGAGAGAGACAAAAGGGTATTTTTCCCCGGAAATTGAAAACATTTCCCTTACTTATGCACGACCTCACAACAGGAATTTTCGTGTGTGTGCAAGCCTCATTATATTAACAAATGTTGACACCATCTAATAGTACTTTTGGGTTCTTAATAACAAATTACATCCTTATTTTAAAAAAATCAGCAAAAACAAAAACAGTGCATAAATTCACACATCAACAACAACCACTAAAGTCATTTACTTCATCGCTCTAAGGGTCAGCATATTCCATTAAACGTATACATTATACATTGTTCCACTCGCCCACATCAGCCTCAACTTCATATTATACTTGACCTAAAAGCTTCAACCCACCTCTCACTTCCGCTGCAAGCAAACACATAACAAAAAATAAACACCCACATTCTGTCCTGTCCGCACCCACATATCATCATCAGCACCCACTACAGCACCCGTACAGACAATTGAAATTGTTGCTTTTTTTTAAGTACTCGGTTGGGTCGACACAAAATGTGCTTGGTTGCACATTTAGCAATAATTCCTCTTTAGTGCATACATTTAAATAAATGCAGTGACAAGTACCCTTAAGAGCATAAGTAATAGATCCTCCAACACATACACACACATGGACTCCCACATAATGATTCATCTCCTGTGTACATTGTAATAGCAGTTACTCGAAGTGTGCAAAAGTCTCCACTTAAATTTTATGTAACATTTTTTTTTTAAATAGGTAAAAATTTGTTGGTTTTGTTTTTCCAGGTCGCATGGATTCGACACAGGGATTTGCACATATTGACCGTTGGGACTTACACTTACACCACGGATCAAAGGTTCCAAACATCCTACCACCGAGATATAGACGAATGGACGCTGCAAATAAAATGGGCACAGAAACGTGACGCCGGAGTTTACGAATGCCAACTATCCACCCAGCCGGTTAGAAGTTTCTCCGTGAACTTAAATATTGTTGGTAAGTTTTTGGAATTTTTATATTTTTTTCTTTTCAATGCATTGTTGAAAATGGATGTGTTGTAAAAATTCAAAAAAATACGCGTTCTTTTTTAAGGAAATAGAAAATGTTTTTAATCCTCTGTGAAGGACATTTCAGTGTAGAATAGAAAAATATGGATTTTACTCGTCGCCAGTGAAACAATGTTACAAGAAGCGTGGGCAACGGGAGTGGATTTGACAATTTGTTTTCATGATATACTACAGGGTGTCCTTTTTTCCTGTACTTTTTCACATTTAATTTATGATCTTTAGTGCAGAACGGAGAAACAAATAAAGCACTTAAACAACGGCCCCAGAAATTTGGAGGGCTAACTACCCCTCCACAGCAAAAAACAAGTCGACCAGACCCGGAAAGACCACGGACTACGAGAGTTTGTACACTCCAGGTGCAACTCAAAAACTTGAATCTATCCTCATGCAGTATAAAGCAGACATTAGTGCGATCCAAGAAATACGATGGATAGGATCAGGGACAATGAAAAGAAAAAATTGCTACAGCTGTTATCAAAGAATGCACATATTTGGATGCGGATTCGTCGTGGCAAATTGGCTAAAATCGAAAGTCATGGATGTCAAGCCGATTAGTGATTGCCTGACTGTAATCCGCATCGAGGTCACACTACAAATCATCAGTCTAATATGTGCACACGCCCCTACCGATGATGCTGACGAGTCTAACAAGGAGGATTTATACGACCTCCTGGATAGAGCCTACGGATCCTGTCCAGAGTACGACGTCAAAATCGTACTCGGAGACTTCAATGCAAAAATCGGGAAGGAAGACATCTTTGGCGATTAGTTGGAAAGCACAGCCTCTAGGAAGTTACAACAAATAACGCCTTCCGACCAATCGACATTGCTGCAGCTCGTAATACGTCGGTAAGAAGCACTAGGTTTCCAAGACGAAAGATCTACACAGCAACCTGGCGATCTCCGGATGACCGAACCTCCAATCAAATTGACCCTGTGCTAATCAGCGCAGGGAACGCATACAAATGTCGACTCTGACCACTTTCTGGCATTGGCTAAGTTTAGAGCTCGATTATCAAAAGACAAAAAAACTCGTACGGCCCAAAGAAAGAAGTTCAACATCGGTTACCTTAGAACCCTGGATAATGCCAGAGAGTACATTGAGCGCCTGAGTGAGCGACTCTCCGCTGGCCTCCCAAATATCACAGATGTCAAAACCTTATCGCGAAATAAATAAAAATTTAGCTAAGACCACCATAGGTTATCAGCCACCCCGAAAAAGAACCCGGATTTTCGGTCCCGTATGCGACGATGGCGAATGGAGAAGAAGGGCCTACCGCGAACTGTACGAGCTGTACCAAGATGTGGATGTAGTCCAGAAAGCCAAGAAAAGACGACTGCATTGGCTCGGCCACATCGAGCGATTGGACGACAACTCTCCAGCCAAGAAAGTCTTCTTATCGCAGCCCCCAGGTTCGAGACGACAAGGAAGACCGAACCTACGGTACAAGGATCAAATGACTGCGGATGCCAGAGCGCTTTGTTTTTGCGAGTGGAGAGTGCATATGAGTGACCGTTTTCGATGGAAGGCTGCAGTATCTAAGGCTGAGATCCTTCATGAATTGGGAGCCGGTTAAGTAAGTATGTGAGTTACCTACACAATTTTCAGACCCTCATAGATTTTGCATTTGCACCGAGAACTTCCCAAAAGTGTGGGAAAAAGAATCATCGTAAAGTTCACAAGCAAAGAAATTTGGATAAGGCTGAAAACTTGAAAAGGATATTAGTCTTCTGCTGATGTCAAAATAATACCAAGCGTAGCTTTGCAAACTGTGAGAGATTTACCAAGTAAACTCATTTTAAATAAAAAATCAAGACTTCAATTCGAGGACCTAAAAGAAAGCTATTAAAGCTGAGATGTAGTAAAACTCCAAGAAGAGCATCATTTAACAAGCATTTCCAGCCAACTCCGTCGATAAAGCTGTCTTCCGTTTCAAGCTTCTTAAAATCCTTTAGTAGTCTTTGGTCTATTCGCATAGTCTTTCGTTTCTGAGAGCCAGAGCACTATTCCTTTCGCCAATTGACCCTCGTCCAACATAAGACCCTTCCCTATGAAAATCTGCTCATAAAATCTCCTTCAAAAGCATTATGTCAAGAATTTTTTGATTCCAGGATACCCACTTGCAATAGTCAATAAATTATCGATTAATATAAAATTTTAAAAATTATAAGGACTCCAACTGCAAAAATTATTGGGAAAATCGAATCGAACAAATGAAAAAAACCAATCGATTTTCGAGAGCTCTCTTAATCTGCATACCATAATGTGCGATGCATAATTTACTTTCTCAACAGCAGTCCAAATAATATATTAACTGATTACAATATAATAGGTGTATACAATATTTATGCATCCATGTATAGTAATTATGCAAATTACAGTATTAAATCCGCTCCTGATGCTTTTGCAAATACATACATACATCAGATTCACAAGAATATTCTCTTTTTAAACAATTATGCCAACATTGTTGTTGTCGTTGTCGCTTTCGTGGGACGACCTCGACAAACATTGTCAATGATGCACACAAATGCATATACATAATGAGTCCATTGAAAACAGAACAAAAAAGAACTCTACCACGCCACCGCATCTTGTACGGTTGTACCACAATACGAGGATATGCTTATGAACAACCAGGAATGCAAAATCTCGTATGGTGTAACACATTGACTCCCGCCGAATAAGGATGCATTGTAACATAAAATTGAAAATGAGAAAAAAAATAAAATTTCGAATCTGATTAAGAATTGCAATGTGGTAACGATTATGTAAAAATCCTTTTTGCTGTTCTACCTTCCTTCCTTCAACCAAACCAAGCCACGGTAGGTACTCGAACTTTTGGATCCGCTACATATTCGCGTATTCAATCCGCAGATGAATCGTTTCGTTCACTTCGTATTATGGAGCTGCACTTGAAATACATACGAAATTATCCTCCAAAGAGCAATTCTCCTGGCGCTATTAAAATTCGTTCATTCGCTGTTTTTTTGTTTCTACCTCAACGTATACATGAAAACCACGCATTAAAGGATAATCGCCCTCCTTCCAGTCGGTTACATTTCCATACTCGTAATCTCGTATACCTATAACCACTGCTTGCTTGAACATTGTAAAACTGGGACAATATGAACGAGATTACAGAAACTGATAGTGAACCGTATTGAAATAATAATAATTACCAACCTCTGAATTAATAATAAATTTACATTTTCCCTTTGCGCACATGTGACAGAGCGAGTATCCTTTTTTTATCTTTTGTGTTTTTTTTTTGTTTTTCTTTTTTATTTTGTGTAAGTAATGTTCTCTTTTTGTGTTAATTTTAATTTTTCTTCAGACTCAATTGATAGTGAAAAAAGTAGTATCCTTCAGCAGTACTACAACGACGACACCTTTTACATAAGCTCGGATCGTGTGTACCAAGGAAGCGATGATGAATTCGCCGGACTTTATGGACCAATTCAAACTGTAGCCGGTCTGTTTTGAGAAAACAATAAATTAATCACTTCATTGAGCTTTTACTAACAAAAGAATTTTATTGGAGCTGCTAGAGTGTTAATCCTCAAAGAGTTTTTTTTTCACAGGGTGTTGCAATTTAAACGATACGAAGCCGCATACAGCACTTGATTATTATAAGCTGAATATGCAGTAGCTTCTATTTTAGATCGATTGAATGAATTCACTTTTAGTACAAGTCTGGTACCTAACCACCGGGATATTGCTCTGCTTTTGACTTCAAATTTCACCTCAATATAACTGAATTTTGTGACAAAACATGAATGTGAATTATACGCTGGTAAATGCCATTCATTTTGTATCTCACTAATACATTTGATCATGCGCTGCTATTGGGTGTCATCCATCGGCGATGGTAGAGTGGGCTGTTTGATATTTGTAATGAAATTACGGTTTCATCAGATAGATTTGTCGCCATTTTCAGCGTTTTGCGTTATTTTACACGGGAATTCCAGCCTTGAATCGTATAAAATGCATTTTTCGCAAGCATTTACGCAATGCGACGTCAATTTGCGTTGAGTTTTCAGTGAACTCAGTGAAATGTTGTTCATTGATGAAAATCATTTCTGGCTCAAAGGATACGTTAGTAAACAATTGCCGTATTGACTGATGATCAACCTGAAGAGTACCAGGTACAAGTCCATGGTCTCAATGACTTATATTTTCAACAAGATGCCCACACGAGCATTAGCATACCTTCAGACTCTGACTTCGGATGACTTCAATAAGCCAACGATTGACGCTTTTGAAACGAACAATTCTCGTGTCAAATGCGTCCTTCTTTAATAGTAGACTGGTGCCTTGCACATCTTACTTACTTACTTAACCGGCTCACAATCCATGAAGGATCTCAGCCTGAGATACTGCAGCCTTCCATCGGAAACGGTCCCTCGCATGCACTCTCCAGTCGGCAAAACCAAGCGCTCCGGCATCCGCAGTCACTTGGTCCTTGTACCGTAGGTTCGGTCATCCTTGTCGTTTCGAACCTGAGGGCTACGATGAGAAGGCTGGAGCGTTGTCGTCCATTCACTCGATGTGGGCGAGCCAACGTAGTCGTCTTTTCTTGGCTTTCCGGACTACATCCATGGTTTGATACAAATCGTACAGTTTGCGGTTAAACCTTCTTATCCCATCGCCATCGTCGCATACGGGACCTAAAATCTGTCGAAGAATTTTTCTTTCGAAAGTGTCCAGTATCAAGTCTCCTTTTTTACTTATCGACCAACACTCGGCGCCGTAGAGTAGGACTGGTAAAATCAAAGTTTTGTAAAGCAGACATTTTGTCTTTCGAGTGAGGAGTTTTGAACCCAGTTGTTTGGCCAAACCGAAGTAGCAGCGGTTCGCTAGGGTAATTCTTCGTCGGATCTCCACTAAGCTGTCCTTTGTGGGATTGATGTTTGTTCCAAGGTAGGTGAACTCCTTAACTACCTCGAAATTACTGCTGACAATAATGACGTTTTGTCCTAGGCAGTGGACAGATGCTGTTTTGTTTGTTGATAGCATGTACTTTGTTTTGTCCTCATTCACTTCAAGACCAACTAGTCTCGCTTGTTCTTCATTCGCTGTGAAGGCCTCAAGCACAGCTCTCTTGGATCGACCGATGATGTCTATGTCATCCGCATAGCCTAGGAGCTGTGTGGATTTGTTGAAGATATTGTTTTCCGTGCTCATACCTGCCTTGCGCACTATCTGCTCTAGAACAATGTTGACAAAATCACATGATAGCGCATCTCCTTGTCCAAACCCTGTGCATGTTTGAAACAACTTGGATGAGCTGTTACCCATTGGCACACTGCACTGCGAAATGTTTAACGTCATGCAATACAGATGGATCTGTTTTTTCGGGATCCCGAATTCAGACATCGCCATAATTAGCTCTTGGCGGATGTTGAATGAATGTGCTGCAGAACGGTTTAAGACTTCTCTATAAATCCACATATATTTCACACCAAATTTCGGTCCTGGTTTTCTAATCTCGTCCGGTCCATTTCTAAAAACTAAATTCGAACGAAATTATCATTCAATTGCAACACCCTGTCAAATTAATGCTAATAAAACCCTGCCAGAAACTTTAAGACAATATAAAAATTTTACTCCCAAAACTTGAATCGACCCTGAAAACTAATATCCTTCCTATAGTCTCCCAAATCTTAACACCCTTTGAATTTTCAAGACTAAATATAAGTAGGGCAGTATAGTTTTTTTGAGAAAATTTTGATACCATCCTCCCCGTATTTTCTCCATGTTCTAACACGTGTTGTTCCTTGCTTATCAGATAGTTAAATTACTGTTAAGTTGCTACCTCCAGGTTATGACCTTAATTTTACCCTAAAAATAAAAATCCACCTTTTTCTGCACCTCCCAACAAATAAACTTGAACATATTTTTTAAACTCAAGTTTTTATTACCAAGTCCTTCCATCTGGCCCCTATAAGCTCCCTCACCTCTATCACATGACGAAAGTAAGTGAAAAACTAGTTACAATCTACTCCCTATGTGTGCGACATAAGGTTGCTGAAAGAAGACGGAAGTTAGCTTAGTTATAATGAGATTTTAATGGCATCCTCTTTCTGGTGAACAAACGTGAATTTTTATTATTTCCACATCCTCCATTCATCTCCTTCTGGATGAATGTGGAAGTGGATGGTAGTGAGCTTGATTTTATTTTAAATGCAATTGTGGAGGTTTTTCCTTCATCTTATTTTTTTTATCCTATCTCGTCCTCCCAAACGATTTTCGAGATTTTTTTAAACTCAGCATTGTTGTCAGATTTCAAAAAAAGAGTAAATATTGTGTGCTTCTTGGAATGGAGTATTCAAAAATAAATATTCATAAACAGTACAAACAGGAATTAAGTAATGCATGTTGTTTGGATTCTCTGTACTCGTGAGAAGTAATTATTTTGAAAGTATTGTTTATTATGTTAAAAATGATGAAGGTTGACTGTTTGGCCTGCACTAGAGAGATGGAAGCTTATTTAAATAATTTTTGAATGTGAGTGGATGAAGCAACAATATATGGGGAGGGTAAAAGCCTACGTCGAAAAAAGTCTTGAGGACGAAGTAATTTTCTTTTAAGATAAGGGTTTCGGGAAAGAAGAAGATTTTGGTTGAAGAGGACATGTGGAAGAGAGATAAATAAACACACGGGCTCATGATTCCCAACATAGTGTTCGGTTATTGATAGAGTAGAGCCTTCTGTTCTAACCCAGAGATGTGTTTGGTCGTAAAGTTTTTATGAGTGTCTATTCCAAAAGTTATGATACTCGTATAATGTCATGCTGTGCTGTTGAAATAAGTTGATCAGGACCCAGGCTTTCCTAATAAAACAGAAAGCAACGGTGCCGTTATGGTCGGAATTATTATGTCATAAACACACAACACACACACACAGAACAATAGAAATAATGATTTCTCTATTCATAATTTATTTTGATTTGAACAACACATTTAGAAAGTTTATGTTCATATTTCGCTCATATTTCGTGAATATTAAATATTCAAAGTTTTAGCAGCTTTAAAAGTTCATAATATCAAATTATATTGCTTTTCAAGGCCAACGCTTGAAATATTTTTGGTTCGTTCACAATATATCCTTGTTGTGCTATGTGAAGAGGACTTGTTTTTTAGTGCAATTAAATATTTCATTTTATAGAACCTTAAAAATACAGCAGAACAAAAATTCTAAATTGAATTATGAATTACTGTTGAACACTCATATTTCACATCTATGGACTGAAGTTACTCGAAAATGTATTATGCAAACTTTCCATGTCATAAATTTATGAGAATTTTTCGATAATTTTAACTTAATTTTCGAGTCTTCAAATAACTATGCATACCTACATGCTTGTGTATCCCTTGTAGCTAGTTGATACATTTTACAAGTTGAAACAAAACTTTATGGATTTCAAAATTTTGCTCAATTAAATTAAAGCAGTTGTGTAAAATAGAAATGTGTTTGAACATTCGCTAATAGTTACACAAAAAGTGCAATTGACGTGCAATTCGAATCAAATTATGAATTTTATAGACACAGTGAAATTAACTAAAAGTAGGTATAGAATTTGATTTCTGCAAAAAAGGTTTTAATTGCTTAAGCAATTGCCATTGATCGCCATTGACAACAGTGTATGTCTCAAATGAGTGAAAAGAACTACAAACATGGAACACCACTTACATGGAATAGAGGATGAGACTGAGTTGCAAGTTGTGTCGTGTTAATGCTCAGGTGAACAGCTATCGTTTTAATTGGAAGATATGGAAAATTCACGACTCTGCAGCACTGGTATCAAAAATAGATGTGTGTCTTGACGAATGACATGACGAAAACACTTTTTTGGTGGTTTCTACCCTATCGATTTTCAGGATTGTGATTTCGATTTTTCTGATTTTTCATTCCATTAAGGATTTCTCTGGGAGTTCGAAAAGGTCAAAAATGTAGCCAGATCGCAAAGAAACATTTTGAGCATAGTTGTAGTTGTTGTTGTTATAGTGGCGCTGCAATCCAGGTCGGACCAGGCCCTTATCCAACAAGAGTCTCCAGCCAGCTCGGTCCCTAGCTAGCTGTCTCCAATTTTGCACGCCAAGGCTGGTTCAGGTCCTCTACCACCTGTGAGTTCCACCTGAGTCGCGATCTTCCTCTTTTGCGACGTCCTTCCAGGTTGGATTCAAAGACTCTACGAGCCGGAACATTATTTTCCATTCGCTCTACATGTCCCAACCATCTAAGTCGTTGGACCTTAACTTGTCTGGCTAGGTCAGTGTCGCTGAAAAGTTTGTACAGTTTTTGATTGAATATTCGTCTCCATTCTCTATTTATGCAGAATTTTTCTCTCGAAGCAGCCCAAAGCGTTTTCAACGGATGTTGCCATGTTCCAGGTCTCTGCATCTGCACCATAATTTAGGACTGGGATGATGAGGCTTTTGTACAGTGATGCTTTAGTTGCTCGAGAGAGGACTTTACTACTCAATTGCCTTCTAAGTGCAAAGAAGCAGCTATCTGCAAGAATGATCCTTCGTTTGATTTCAGCGCTGGTGTTGTTGTCTTAGCTTACAGAGGATCCTAGGAAGACAAAGTCCTTTACTACCTCGAAGTTAAATCTGTCTATAATGACGTTGGCTCCAAGCCGTCGATGTTGGTTGTTCTATCTTACTGACAGCATTATGTTGGTCTTGCCCTCGTTAACCGCTAGACCCATCTTCCATCTTCAGGAACGCTCTACTGAAAGCAGTGTTCTTCCAATGATGTTAATGTCGTCTGTTATACGGATTTTTGACGTTGGAGTTTTGAACAATCTTTTCAAGACTAATGTTGGAGAGATAGCATGACCGCGCAACGCCTTGTCTTAAACCTTTTTTGAAATCAAATGCATCGGTTAGGTTTTTTCCGACCATGATAGAACAACATGAGTTTTCCATTGTCATCTTATACAGACGGACGAGTTTTTCTGGGATGCTCTATATTGTTGGTCTCTATAGATGGACGTTGTCATACGCGGCCTTGAAATCGATAAAAAAGAGAATCGGGTATGCTTTCCTCCGACCAAATTTTGCAGATGAGCTGATGCATGCTCCTTACTAAATCATCTGCTCCAGCGGCTTTGTTCTACTAAAGTGTAGATATCGCTATCTTCACTACGTCAATGTCGGTTGGGTTGATCTTTCCGATGTCTTTCCGATTTTCTACGGAGACGATGCACCTTGAACAACAGCTAACGCTCTATTACTAAATCAAATATTGTCTTCTTGTGTCAAAGAAGTTCTCAACTACAACTGCAAGTCAATTTCAAATCATTCTTGCGAACATTAAACCTTTAAAATATGAATGAAGTTGTGCCTATATAAAATAAAATGTTAAGCAAACCTACCATGTCTCAAGGATTCATGAATATCTACCTTCTTCCGCAAATCCGACCAATATTCCCAAAATTTGTCCAGTAAAGCAAACCTTAAACAAAAAGCTTTCATATCCTTAAATCCCTTTTGAGTAGGAATTCGTCCAAGAAACCAAACAAGTCCGATTAAAATTTCACGAAATTCCTTTTAGTTGAACAACAAAAGGGGGTTATGAGATCAATCAGAATGTATGTCAAAGTACACTAAGAAGACTTACATCCTTTTCTCTTAATTCTGGTTAATCCTAAACCAGTCTCTCTCCTCCATTGATTTCTCATTCCAGGAGGAGCAGAGAGAAAAGGTAAACCCAATTGTAACAACGAAAATACAAGAGTAAAAACCCTCTAGACTATAAGGTTACCGCATAACAATTTTCCAAATCAAATTCAAACCCTAATCCCCCACCCTTTCTACCCTACGAAAAAAAAAACAAAGAATATTGAATAGAGCACATTTATACCTATACCCTTGGGGACTTAAAACTTGAACAATGAACACTATACAATTCGAAGAGAGACAACAAAATAAAATCGATAGCAATTCACATTCCAAAACAAACGACAACTAATAGTGGAATATAGAATACATCTTCCCCCCCCCCTTCGCCGCTCACTCCTTTCAAAACAGAAGAAGAATCACGATAACAAAGCAAAACTATAAGAATATACCCCATATTGGCTTTGTAATCCTTAAAATTGTCATCAGCTTTAGATAAACAAACGAAAAGACACACCATCATAAGGAACCTCCTTTTATATCCTTTTTTCCTATCGGTATAAAACACAATATCTCTACTCCATGCTCGGCTGGTCTATTTGTTCGTTTGAGGTCTTTTGTAGCGATTCATTTTGTCTAAGAATGTTTTTGTTACGAATTAGTATGACACACATACAGGACTAAGATCCTTTTCCTAGTAAACAAAATCTGATGGAGCTATTGTATTGCTGCTCCTCCGCATGTGTTTTTGCTATATGGTCATTCCGATTTAAAGTCGTTGTTGTGGTTTTTTTTTTCTGTTTCATGGACAAAATAGGATGAGAAAGAAGACTTTACACACTGATGCTTTGTTGCATTTCTTTAATACCCAACTAGGGCTTGCCTTACCTCTACTCCCACTTACCTGCTATACAAAATGTGTCCTTATATAACCATTGTAGAGGTCCAAAGGCGGAATAACATAGTAAATCAATTGAACCGTAACAGCATCCTTGATCCTTTGGCCCCATTCACACACCATAATAAATATTTATATGAAGCGTTGTAGGTGTGCAAAAAAAGTACAGCTAACCCCCACTAACACTACAAACGAGTGTGCTATAAAATAAAACGCAAATAACAGCAGATAAAAGATAGTTTTGTTGTTTTTGTTTTGTATTTGTGTGGGTTTAAGTGTTTAGTTTATATTTCTTCTTCTTCTAAACGAATCCTTTTATATCTAATTCCAGTGCCAACGGCAACAATACTTGGCGGTCCAGACTTGTATGTGGATAAAGGAAGCACCATTAATCTGACATGTGCAATAAAGTTTAGTCCAGAGCCACCGACACATATATTTTGGTATCATCAAGATAAGGTAAGAATTTTCTATTTCTCATTGTTGTTGTCGTCGTTGTCGTTGTCAGTGAGGAAAGCTTAGATATACATTGTATGAACTAGAACACTAGACAAATCTTACACTTTAGAGATAGGGAAGGAGTCTTCTTAACTCTCGCAAGGACGAAGGTGCATAAGGAGACCACTAAACACCAGCGAGTGTGCTTGTCCATAAGATAGCAGCGTGTCCCTGTTCCAATTTTATATCCGAAACGAACAAGAATAAGAAATTTTCATTGTAAATTGCGGTGTCTGTGAAGGGATAACAGATTGCCCCTTTGATTATATTGTCCTTATTTTTCTTCGTTCTAGGAGATAGGGTATTAAGTTTCATTATGAAATGAAAAAGGACGTTTTTTGTTGTTGTCATGTCGTACGTTCCGTTTGAAAGATTAAACGTAAAATGGTTCGTTATTTCCGTTTAGTTTTTGTGTAAAGTAAATAGTTTGTATAGAACTTCAATTTTGGTCCTTAGAGGGATTTTTTTTCTAAGCTTTTATGAGGAGGATTTTGAGATTTATTAAAGTAGTGTCAGAGGATAACCTTTTGATTTATAAATCGTGTATTTAATGGCGACATAAAATGCTGGACATTCAACATTGCTTTTCTATTATTTATTAGTCATTAAGTCTGTTTGTGTATCCAATCCACCCAGGGGCATTGAGTGCAATCATAATTCATCAGGATTTTAATTGAAATCCAAAAGACGTTGATTAATTTATTAATTTCGTCTAGACTAGGGAAAGAACTTTTTCTTTGGTTTAATAGCCAATCATGAGGTATCTGTAGATTTAGAGGCAAAGTTTTTGTTTGCTGGTAAAATATTGTGAAAAAAATAGCAAGTATACGCCATACGTCCATCCTAAAGTAATAGTGCCACTATACTCGATTCGGGAATGGAATTTATGTGAATTTCGTGGGCAAGAGATTATGGGAAGTGTCAAGGATTGCCATCTAATGCAGAGGTGTTTCAATTTTAATTTCAATATCGATTCGTCATTTGTCAAATGTCATTTCTTCGTAAACGATAATTTATTCTTCTTTTTCGATGATGTGTTTTCTCTTTTTACCATCATGCTGTTAGCCAACAACTCTTCTCAAAGTGGCATTCGAAATGATGAGAATCAGGGAGAACCAATGTAAAAATATTTCTTTGTCTAATTTGTATGACTGTAATGGATTCTTATGAGTTGTCAGAATTCAGTAGGAAAAAATAGATTAGAACATGAAAATTATTATGCTTCAAAACAATAACAAACAAATTTCTGCTCTTCCATTCAATAGGTTATCAGCGAGGACTCCGAACGCGGAGGCATCACATTCATCACAAGCAAATCGGATGATCCCAAATCAATTCTCCTCATAGACGACGCAGATTTGCCTGATTCGGGCAAATACTCCTGCTATCCATCGAATACAGAAATTGCCAGCATACGCGTTCATGTGCTTCAAGGTAAGTAGCAAAAAACAAACAAGAAACAAAAAAAAATAAAAACTTAGCTTATCTCATGGTTCAAGTAGGTAAATCGCTTACAAAGAACCAAAGCGTGCTTAAGAACCTAATTTGCCGTTAAAAACTTTTCCCGAGATTATTCCATATCTTGAAATAACATAACCTTACCATTACCATTTGAGAACTATACTCGCGCGCGCTAGTTGCGTTCCTACGATAGGTTAGGTACACTTCTATTGTGCTCGAATAGTCAGTCCTAGATCGCAGATATAATTATATAATATTGAAGCAGCTTTTGAAAACTGCCATAAGAAACCCAAACGAAACCCAGTTGCTTGTGACACATTAACATTATATCTGTTCGAGTAGGTATAAGAGCCATCGCGTGGTGCGGAGCACCAGATTCCATCGATAAGGACGAACACAGAATGTAGGGCTTTTGCCAAGGAGCAAAACATCCTCCTCCACACTTGGTTACATTTTATGTTCTGTAACTACAACGATGGCGATACGTTACGACCGACGATGCGATGCGACGCCAACGATAAGAATTCTGTTCCTTCGAGCGCATACTTGCACGAAATATGTTCGCAAATCTGAATCAGCGCAATTCGAAGGGAAGTTGTGGGCGTGCAAGTGAATTTTCGTTCGTCCATCGTCGCGTCGTCGTTTTTCAAAATTTGCACGTTTTCCAGTTGAGAGGCAGAAAACTTGCATATAAACTGATATGGAGCTGCAGAGAGCTTGTAGGATTTTCATGTGGTTCACTTACATAACACATGAGGTGGTGTTTGAATTTCCATCCCTACCAATATGTGTACTAAAGGTGAATATGTTTCGTGTTCCATTGACTGTTCAAGATCTCTCATGAGTATAGATAGAAGTTGATGAGTTGTTCATGATGACCCACATTCTTTCTTTCGTTCGAACAGAAAACAGAGAAGACCTTATCAACGATGACATCTTGTAGAAGAACGAAAATAGGTGATGTGAAGCATCAAGCCAACCGTTGGTAACACCAAACAAAATCAAAAATGTCAAGAATACGTGACTTTAATGCGAATTTCATTATTCTGGTCGAATGAAATTGCCGATGTTGATTTTGATGAACATGATTTACTCGAAAACTGCATTCCCGAAAAGATGTTTTTATTTGGGTTTGTTTTCGTAGTTTGGGGAAAAGTACACTTTGTTTGTTTAGTGGGAATCAAATTATAAATTCTTAATTTCAACGAAAGTTGAAGAATTCCAATTTACTGCAAAAATGCCAACACCACAAGTTGATAAACATGTTGTTGAATGTGAACCGCTTAAATGAAGCATCCACGCACTCGAATTTCAGGAGCTGGATGGACTAGTAACAATTATTGTATTTTCAAAAAAGATGAGTACTCTGTGGTATTTGGGAGCGGCGGCGGAGATTCGCTCAATCTGGTTGCCTTATGAGAGGGGGTCGTTACTCTATAACTTCATGTTTTTTGCTGTGGAGGAGTTGTTGGCCCTTCTCACTAACCTCCAAATTTATAGGGCCGTTGTTTAAGTGCTGCTGTTTCTCTGTTTGCACTCGTGCTTACAAGTTTCGCAAGTTATATCTAGTGATATAACCAGTACCCGGTGGCTAGCGCTTGGAGTTAAAAAGAAGCACTTGCGGTGTGTAGGAAAAGATACAGCATATGCCCCCAGTAAGTTGCAGTAAGTTGATTGAAAATTATGTTGCTTCGGCTTATTTACATCTTAAAGTCTAACTCTATTATGCAAATATTCATATTCCTCAACCTAACAAGGGCTTACATCAACAAACAACATAAATTCGTCGTAAAATTCAACTCAAATTTATTATTGTTAACTATATTCCTCTGTCTTCAATCTCTTGTTAGCTTTCAAATCAAAGTTTATACTTTTTAAAACGCCACATAAAAGTTGATTCCTTATAAAACCCACAACTCTTCCCATTCCCCATTAAAGCTGTCCGTATTCTTCGGATTGCGGATTGCGGCTGCTTCAACTAACCATGAATGCGCCTGTATTCCAATTGCAACCGTCGCTGTTTTACATTTTGAATTAATTTATTTTTGTTTTTGAATTTTTCTTCAATTACTATGCGATACATGGAGCGGGAACGTTTTGTTTCTTTGTATTTTTCCACGTTGCTAAACGCCACAAGCGATTCTACAACATTTAACGTTCAACTGATGCATTTATACAACATAGTTGGAACGGCAGTTAGGTTCCCATTCACACTACACAAGCACAAGGACTTTTTGTAAAAATAAAAACATGAAGGGATATTTCCCTCAAACTGAACCTCGTTGTTTTGTGTATAAATTTTTATTCACTTTGTTTTTCTTTCTCAACTTTCTTTACAGGTGAGCGGCCAGAAGCAATGCAAACTAATGCTGCCACAACAACAATGCACACATCTAAGCATACATTTGGCGTTGTTTATATAACGTTGTTCCTGCATTTGATATTGTTGCTATGTGAACTGCTGCGAAAAAATACAATGTTCAGCTGTGTTCCCAACCGGCAAAAACAAAAACTTCAACAACAATGCCATTCAAGTCGCTTAAAGTCAACAAGGAGCGGTTACACGCAACTGCTGGACCATGTACGGTGATAAATTTTTCTTCTTAAAAAGCGGTTGGGTGTGTTTGTGTTACATATTTGAAATTTTTGTACTTCTGTAGAATTTTTTTACACATATGAAAATATATTGTTTTATTTTTAAGAAAAAAAAAACTGTTTCCGGTTTTTGAACTCCAAAAAAATTCTAGAGTCATAAAACGAATATTATTTAGAAAACAATTTAAAGTAACAATAGTCGTTGTACATATACTAGATAAGAAATACGTATTTAAAGAAATATGAGCAAAGCTAAAAATTATGTGCAATATATTTAAAAAAAAGTAACTGAAGTGTAGGTTTAAGAAATAAATTCGTTCCTTTTAAATTTGAATATTGAATTTTCTTTAAGATTTATTTCTTAATTTTCATTTTTCTCAGTTTAATTTTTTTAAACAAAACTAAAAGCTTCTTTTTCTTAAAAATTAAAACCGATTTTCCTTAGCTTTTTTTACTCTCCAACTTAAAAATGTAAATAAAACAAAAAAATATATTTAAATAATATAGAAGATTAAATACATTGATGGTGTCAAGTGATAGGATAGTTTTTGAATATTAAAATTAAAATTAAATAACTTTAAGGCATTATCTTAAAAATCATTGTATAAAATGTATAAAATTAAACATATTTAAAATGCATAGAAAATTAATTAAGTGCGTATATCTCGGTATGTTTATCAAAAGAAGAATAAATAAAATATATAAAAAATATTTAATATTAAAGAAAAATGTTAAAATATTTAAATGATTTTAAATCGAAAAAATATGTCTATGAGATTGAATAAGAAAATGTTACTTTAAAAATACTTTAAGAAAGAAAAGAGAAATATTGATAAGTTAATAAAATAAAAATAAAATCAAGTTTATGTAAAAGCAATAATAAAACAGAAAATTGATAAAAATAAAATATAAATAAAATTAATGTAAAATAAAAGCATTTGATTTTTCTTTCCGAAACATGCATACCTTTGGCCTGCAAGAAATTTAATCACAAGCAAATTTATCAACGACCCAAAAGATGTTGCGGGGTACACTGTGGCGTATGAGTAACTTTTTGGTTTATTTGATCGTTTGAATGGAAGATGTTTAATTGATTGTGTTGAAAATAGGCTCTTTTGGTCTTTTTAGCTTGTGAATGCAAATAAAAAACTATTTCATTCTTTCTCCCAACGTTTCGTAAGAATTCCTTACTTCAACAGGGGATATTTTTCCTTATTCAATATTTATATTAAATCATACTATTTTCTTTTATCTCCAATACCTGACGGCCTAAAAAAGGTATCAATAAAATCTTGGTACTATTTTTGGCCAAAAATGGTGAACGTTCAAAGCTTATGTACAATTTTCACCCCTGGACTAATGGTCCAGTCTTAAGGAATTCAAAACCTAGCGTTCAACTTGATTGGTGGTTCAACCATCAGCTGTCTTTTATGTCGTTTAAGCACCGACGTATAATGTTTCATGACTCACCCTGTAATGGTATTTCAAAGGAATATGCTCAAGTGAAATATAGAGGTCGTAGCTAGAGCATTTTTCATAGGTCTTGTCGAGGAGCTCTTAGAACCTGTTTTTGGTGTCTTCATACTTTTTCTCAGTGGGGGCGTGAGCGCAAATGAGGCTAACGTTAGTGAATTTAGCCTATACCTATGCGGATTGTCATGATGCGCTCATTCACTGAGTTGAAACTCAAGACCTTCCTCCTGAGTCGAGGCTCAACTACAAATCCACATCCAAATAGACGTTGATTTTGTGAACTGTAACAGTCGTCAATGTCATCACAGTTGTTCACGTAGGCCCGGACCATTCCACCGTATTTCTTGGATTGCGGTTATATCTGCTTAAAAGCAGTCAAGAGCTTCCGCTAGGTGTTCTGCTGCACGTGGGATGTTTAGGGACCTACCATTCCTAGTGCAAAACCGAAATTCGTTGTCCTTAAATGTTTGCGCGGGTCGTCATCATTAATTCCGTCCGTATCCGAGGCTTGTTTTTGGCTCGGAACTAAACTAAATTCGTTACAGTTTAACTAATTTTCGACAGTAAATTAAGGCAATGGAGATGTTTCACGACCCATTCAAATTTCATCAAAACCTGATGAGAATAGAAAAAACAAACAAGATTGATGTCAATGGCTATAAAATGTGTCAAATTCTCACACAAAACTAACGATGTCGTAAAGCCGGTCCCATTTTCCAGATTTAACTGTCATTTAACAGTCCAATTTAATCATTTCTAACATACTCTCCTACAACCCTGCGGCCGGCGCGTCATTGGTGATATGGCGTCAACTTAAACTCCATGGATCTCTGCATTCAAACAAAAAAAAAAGCAATCCATATGAACCACCCCAAGGCCTAACTCACCACTTAAATACACATCTTTTAAATTGTTTATGTCCCGTCTAAATAAATCTTTTCCTGCCATTTTCAACTCCTATAATGTATTCATCTCCAGGGCAAACAAAAATGCCGACGAAAAAAAAAACACTGAAACAACAATAAAGTATTCCTCTCCAACAAACACACAAACACATTTCGTTTTTGGCCCTTTGCAAAATTGAAAAAACAAAATCCACTCATATACGTGACTTTTCTGCTCCCCAATTCATCACTCGCTGACAGAATGTCCTTTTTTCATTCTTTATTTCCGATTTTCAATTCAAAATGTACCATACTGTCTCGTTTTGGAAATGATTTCGATCGCCCACTGTCGCTCAGTGCCACCAGCCACCGACCGTCTAACCAGGCTCGGTTTACCCTCTTAGATTTTGGCTCCGGTTAACCGAATCAAACGGCCGCTCGTCGTCGTTCGTTTGCCGTCGCGCGCGTATTTGAATTTGCATTTTGAAATTGACAGAGAATCGAACGAGGGATGGGTGGGGTTGGAAGAGACGAGACGATGCCAGCGTCAAATAAAGTCTTTGTGCTGAAAGCTGAATGAAGGATTTCAATAAAAATTGCTAGATTCTGATGATACAGCAACGGCAGCGTTGTCGACGACAAACGAAATCAAATTCAAAATGTGATGCCTATCAACTCGAATGTTGTTTGAAATCAATAAACTGGATGTAGGTGATTTTTCATAGGTCTGGGTGTGTGTGTTGGTTGAGTTATGCGTTTTTAATTGGAGCCGTAAGGAAAGAAATATTTAGAGGGGAAAAATGAACTTTCGGTTAGAAAGTTTGGCGTTTTTGATGGAAGCGATTTTGTTATTGGAATTTCTTTCGTTTTCTAATAAAAAAATGTGTGTCGTTTTTGTCAAAAGTGTGCAATCTGCGTTTAACATTTATATGAGAACCTGGATCGATGGATTCCTAACTTGCCAGGCACAGTGGTACACGATGAGAAAAGTATTTGTTAAGCACAGAAGTTGTGCTACTATGCAGAATTTTTGAAATTTTGTGGAGAGTTCTATACGGTAAAGGCTCGTGCAGCTGCGACATTTACAACGATACGACGACGATGAAACAAGTATCATCGCGACTGAAATTCGTGAATGGTATAGGCAGAAGAAGGAATGAAGTACGGAAGTTTTATCGGAAGATAAAACAGCACTTAAATAAAAGACCACTTCTGTACACTGTAAAACAGCAACGACGATCAAAACCCCACCGTCAGACCTATAGCCAACAATTCCGTGAATCCGACCTTGAAGAAGTGAAATTGGCGATATAACGGCTGAAATCCAACAAAAGGAGCAGGTGGTCTATAGCTGCCGAGCTGTTCAAAGACGCAGGTGACGATCTAGATAGCAGCATACACCAAATCATCTGTAAGATATGGTCGAAAGAAGTTATGCCCGATGAATTGGACCCCAGCATTGTTTGTCCGATCCTGAAAAAGGGAGAACCTCACGAATGCTTCGGCCCGGAAAGCCTTCAACACTATTCCCGAGAAAGCCCGCGACTCAGGTGGTGCACACAATTGGAATAGGACCTCAATCACCTTGGAGTAACTGGAGACAGATAGCTAGGACCGAGCTGGCTGGCGGAGACTGTTGATTGAGGCCCAAGCCCACAACGGACTCTAGCGCCACCTTAAGTAAGTAAGCAAGTCGACACCGAACTTTTACACGGCTCAGTTGACTTTCACCTTCCGCAATGAATAGAAATATTATCCCTCGAATCACCGTACCTACTTCTCCACGAATAAACTCCTACTTACTACCTATTCTTCTATTTATCGTGCATCATTCTCACGAGGGATTTGCAGACGTGGAACGCTAGTTAGATGGAGCCTTGGACCTAATTTTTTTCTGTCAGTGGCTTTTAAACTTACCTTGTGCATTGACATAGAATTAATGACACTGGTAAGCTTAATACGTTGACCGCTACCACAAGAAGTTAGCATCAAATGTGCTCCTTGCATTTCAATAAATCCAGCCCTGATCTGTTCAACTTCTCGTTATTCCTCCGAGCACTTAAATAAACAAAGATTAAACCGAACCAAGAAAAGCTAAAAACAAAAAACCAAAAGACTAAAATCGAAAAATAAAAACCAACAATAAAAAACCCCCAAACCGAAACAAAACTACAATATTAGAGGCAAACGGTCTGGGGCCGTTGAAAAAAGGCGAGTCATTCAAGAGTAGTGCTGTCATGAGCACGAAAACTGCTTCGACTGTATAGTTGTTTTACGCTTGCAGAATTAATAGTTGTTGTTACGACCATGTGACGCTGCCATGTGCTTCCTCCTACTTGCACGAATCCAACTCCGCTCCTCCGATTCGGAGGTGGCTGGCTAATACATAAATCAGCCCGCAGTTCCCTCATCAGAAAAGCCTCATGCTGCCAAACGTTAAGTGCTATACCCAGTGCTATATATTTTCATCTCTAACCCAAGGTGCCTAGAGTTTAGAAACACACCATCGATATATAGAAACCGGGCTAGAACACAAAAAAACAAGCCTTCCAAAATTTATTATCATTTTGTTCAAAAAAACAAGAAAAAACCAAACCGAAAAACGAATCATGGCAAGTGCTCCTCTGAGAAACTCTGTTTGTTTATTTGTACTCTTCTGTGTTCGTCTGCTTGTATAGAGTGCCACAATGAACACACAGGAACCAGGAACCGATTTCAATTCAGTTCGAGGCAAAGGCGCGCAGATTATAACGTTCGCCTAATTCCGGAGATGTTTATCGTAACAGTTAGTGATTCTTTTACCGTTTTTGTTCGTTGCTGCGAAGTTTTTGCACTGCCTTCTTTTTGAACATAAATTCACCGCCACCCCGCTACACCCCACATTGCATAGCCAAGCCGCAAAGGTGGCAACAATATAGTTGATGGCTTCGCAAGCTCGGCTTGCTGCAGAGTACACGGCTGAGTGCGCCAGAATATTGGAGTAAAGCGAAGTTGCTTTTGTGAATGTTCGAAATTAAAGAAATGACATCGTTTGGGGAATAGCTGTACCTACTTTTTAGATGTGGGGCATTTATACAGAAACTTTAGAACGAACAAGCGTTTTGCAAGTAGCGGAAAGTCCCTTTGATCAGCATAATTTTTACTGTTCCCTTGTAAGAGCTAGGGAAGAGAAGGAACCACAGGGTGTTCTACACAGAAGTCTCAACAAGATAAAAACCTAAAATTTAAACTTTTCATGGTTTCCACTACAAGAGTTTTATTTTTTTATTAAATTCTAGTCACCCTGTAAATAAAACAGCAGCATTCCCCCAAGGTACTCAAACCTAATTTAAACTAACTTGCATCAAAAGGGCCTGGTAAAATTTTGACTTTTTGCTACTACGCGGTCAAAAAGGCTAAAGGACTAAATAAATCGTTCCCTTGGGGGACATTTTGTTTGCAACCTAAACAAAACCAAATAGCAAAGTAGAGAGAGCCACCCGATAGAAAAAAAACAACTGTTCCAGTTTTCCAGGGCGGAAACCTGCCGCATGGAGTTGCAACATTACAGCCAGAGCCATGGGTAGGCGTGTAAGTGTTGTTCCCGGCACTCGCCACTTCAGCACTTGGGGTTATTTTAGTTTGGCTGATTGGTTGAATGAGAGAAACAATTTCTGATATTTATTGTTCATTTGTTTTGCGCTTGGAAAACTTTATTTGCCTTTATTGCAAATGAATTGAAAACTGATTATACCCTAGTTGCTGGAACTCGTTAGTCCTAGTCGTGTCGTTGTTTTTGTCGCTTTTGCGCGGCTGGTGGCGGTGTGGGGCTTGAAAGTTAACATTAAGGATTACCAAAACAACAGGGTGTGCTATTGACTTGAAGTATGCTGTTAAAGGTTTTTATTATTTTCGTTTTGTTTTGGTAATGGCCCTTTTATAGGTGTGAGGTCTTAACAAGAAGAAACAATTCAATTTGAGGAATAGTATTGTTGGGTATTGGAGCCATTATGGGAAAGGCTCACACGTATAAGTTTAACAAACAGCAGTTGCAGACAATTTATTTCGACTGAGGGAAAGGGGGGTTAAATCTACTTTAATAGGCTGGGCGTTTTGTTTTCAAATTGTGGCTTTTAAAATTTTGAGTTTAATCTGGCGCACATCAGAAGCTCGTTAAGCTCATTAAAGTTTTTGGGAAATTATCTTGATGTTAATTATTTATTTGGGTTTTGTTTTTGTCTTTTTTTTTCCATGAAAGTTTTGCTAATTGCGGATCTTGGAGCCCCACATAACGGCGTCGGCAAGTAACTAATTGGAAAGCATGAGTTTTTGTTTTGAAGAAAATAAATGAATAAAAGAAAGTTCGAAGGGTATATCGGTGCATTCAAGAGGACACAAGCGTCCACAGCAATCTCTGTCTATCAACTCCTCATCTCTACCTCCCAGGGGAGAACATCGGGTGAATAGTACCTCAACCGAAGATTGGGTTCCAACCCCAGTGGGAAGTTGTTGGTGGCAGCAAAGAGAGAGAGGGGCAGGGGGTGTGCGCCCACTAGGCCATGTCTCCTTAGTCAACGGTGGCGTCTAAAGTTTCAGTCAGGATGAAGTACTTAGTGAACACCAACCAACTATTTATTAATATTCTTGGAATGATTTTTGGTCCCGTCTGTATAAATGGAGAATGGAGACGAAGATTCAATCAAGAACTCTACGAGCTGTTCAGCGACACTGATCTAGCTAGAAAAGTTAAGGTCCAACGACTTATAGGGCTGAGTCATGTAGAGCGAATGCTCCGGCACGTACAATCTTCGAATCCAATCTGGAAGGACGTCGGAGAAGAGGAAGACCGCGACTCAGGAGGAGTACACAGGTCAAAGAGGCCCTGGTATGACCTGGACTGTAGCGCCACCATAAGTAAGTAAGTTAGAATAAAAAAGAAATGTATAACGAGATATTCAGTTCTCCAATCAAGCCTTAATTGAGTTATAGCGACCAAATGTTCTTCGCAGGGATGTCAATGTTCATAACTCACCTTTTACCCAATTTGGTCCCATTTTCGATCTTTTCCATAACTATATTCAAAAATCCTCTAGCCACAAAAACAGAGAAACGCACTGACACATCCTTACTCACAACAAGCCTCTCTGCTCATTATTAAACCGATGGCAAATTCCCACATCGTATCTCTGCATTCCTTTGAATAACCAAACTTTCACAAATTTACGACCAGGGTCAGCCAATAAAGGAAGAATAGCCAGAAAGGTCGATGCTGCAGAAGCAAGGATGAACTTCGGTGTATAAAGTGTGGGTGCGACACGAAGTCGTATAAATGTTCGATAAAGACATTTTTTCATCGGAGGATGGCTATAGGGGGTCAATGTTGTTTAAGAATAATATGATTTCAATCTTCCACACCGCCCAATTTAATGTTCCTTGGTCTCATTTTTAGAGGCAAACATCTCTGGCCTAGGTAATTCCGTCGCAATGTCTAACACAATTTCCATGCGATGATGACCTTCTTCTTCTTGTTTCTTCTGGCAGCGAAATGAACGTTAACATTGCCCAGTGGCTATGGCGGTGGCGTTGGCCACAGATACAAAGCTGCTATACATAAGTGCCGACCACACAGCCAACGGCAGCGGCGGCGTTGACAATGACAACAACGACTCGACGACGGGAAAATTAAGAGCTAGCTTTTATCCCGAATACCATTATCTTCACTGTTCCAGTGACCCAGAGGGTTTCGTTTATTATTTATTGTCATTTAATGTGCTTTGATTTAGGGGCAAAATTGAAATTACCATTCAAGTGCATCCATAAAGTGAAATATGCAGGACAGTGCACAGGCTCACTGCTGAGGCCACCAAATCCGGATCGGTGTCAAAAAATGACCTCTTAGCTGATGCTGCTGCTGCTGCTGCTGCATATGAGGATGTGGATGGAAACGCAATGCAATTAGGCGTCATTGGTGACTTGACTGTTCTTGAATTAATTGGTTGAATATTAGTTCCATTCTCTGCCAAGCTGACAAAGAGCTGTTCCCAACGGACTGGCTTATTTTTGAATACCAATTTAATTGTGATTTTCCGATATCTGACTTTGAACTGACAGACGCATTTAGCATTGTCCTGTTTTGACGAAAAATTGTTGCAAATTGAAACAGTTTTTTACTATAACAAGCGAAAACCTCCCTCTTTAACCCAGTTTACGAACAAAATGCCCAAAATCTGTACCGAGGAGCCAGTGGTATGTGGACTGTTGAGCATTATTTGAATTCACAAATTTGGTCTTCCGGTTCTATCCGCAATATGTCATCGAAAAATCGAAAATGTGTTGTTTGTAGTTTGCGTGTCGCATGCATCCACTAATAAGTGAAGGCAAAAAGCGCTCATTAAATGCATTTCGTTTCTCGACTTTCTGCCGAGGACGTTTTGCTCTGTGTCATGGCAATATTAAAATTCGAGCGCAATTTGGATTGGTTGAATGTGTTGGTTCATAATTACCTAGTTTCTGTTGAAAGTCCATTTAAGGATGTACCGACATTCAAAGTCACAAAATTTGTTGGGCATTACGACAGAAACAGAAAACAGAAAAAAAAATAAAAAGCGATCAAAAGATTCAAAGACAGTAAGCCCAAAGTAAAAAAGGAACAAAAGACCAAAAATAGGAAAGAAAATATGAAGCTAGGAAGTGACGACTCCATAAAATAGTAAGGAGTATTTTAAGCCTGTAATTATAAGCCCGCTAAATTGCTTCCTCTTTCTCGTTTTTCCCCCAATCCTTTCCCCGTGAGAATATTCCCAAGCTCCTTGCAACAAATCCGCCCAAAACTATCTCACCCACTCCGGGATCTTCCGTTCGCTATGACGTAAATTCCCCCAGCACCAAAACCCACCATCAAGCTAAAGATGATAATAATTCCATTTTATTGACAGACTTTTATGGCCTTCTTCAATTCTCCTGACGCAGAATTGAGGACGTTCATTTACAAAAGGAAAAAAAAGGAAACGCAACGATACTTAAGTTAAAGTAAGCCTAATTACATATTCCTGCCTACCAACGAGAATGCCGGTGAAGTGGAGAAGGGCAACAGCGACGCCACGTCATAGCCAAGCCACTGAGCAGAAACACACAAACGACAGGTCATTGACATAAAAAGCGACTCATCCTTGCATAGGTAGATCTCTAGCAGTCTTGCTTATGTCATCTCACTTGTTGGTTGATGGTAGGAGAGGACGGAAAGGAGAACGCTCATAATCGTTGAAGCTGTGTCATTATCCTTGCAATCCTTATCGTCATCATAATCATCATGACTGTCATCATTATCAGCATGCAGTCGCTTTTGACATTATCGTCACTGTTGGTCGGGCGCTAGGTTGCCGTCATTCAACTTCACAGCATGGCTAAGCTTGCAAATAAGGATACTGCACACACACACATTATATTTCCATGTTATTAAACTTCTCAAGTGACATAACACTCTCGCACACGTCTCGTAAGCTGAGTTGCCGTTGTTGTTGCTTATTTTTATTTTAAACGAATAATTAATACACTATCATCAACATCGCACTATCGTCATCAACATCATAGTCCGTTTCATTTATGCAGGATACGTGTAAGGAATATACAAAAAAATTCTCGTCGTTTTTATTTTTCCTTTTGTTTTATTTAATGGTGTTTCCACTGCACTTGTCATTATTCTTCTTGTGCAGTGCACAAAGTACAAGCAAAGGCAATTATTATCTATTTTTCACTTTAAAGAGACAAAATAACTCAACTGGATGGGAGACATATTTTGTTGGGTAAAGACAGACAGCGTCAGCGGATGATTTAAAGTTTTGTGCTCATTTGTTTGCTTTGTTAATGTCATTTTGTCCTTTTGTGATGGAGATTTGTTAAGTTATTCAGTTTTGAAAAATGTGCGGTCCCTGAAATAAAAACAGAAATATTTTCCTTAATTTACTCGCCGTAAAGCGTTGTCTGGTTTTAAGGAGCCTCAAGTGGTATCGTCCTGGATAAAGCCTACTAGGCCTGTCCAGAGTACGACGTCAAAATCGTTCTCATAGACTTCAATGAAAGGAAGACATCTTCGGCTTCAACTGATAACGGCTTCCGACTAATCGACTTTGCTGCAGCTCGTATAGTACGGTGATAAGTAGCAGAAGGTTTCCAAGACGAAAGATCTACACAACAACCTGGTGATCTAATGCCTGGCGAGCCAATTACGAAGAGAAACAAGACTAGTCAATGAAGACCAGAGGTAGAAAGAGCCATCATAAAGCAACAAAATAACAAATCCGCCGGGCGGATGGCATACCTGCGGAACTCTTAAAATATGGAGGAGTTGATTGGATGAACCGCATGCACCAAGAAGAATGAAGAATGAATGGGAGGAAGAATGCATGCCCACTGACTGGTCGATAAGCTCCATATGCCCCATCTACAAAATAGGCGATCCTATGTCAATGTCATGCAAAAAAACTACCGAGGCTATCCCTGCTAAATGTTGTATACAACATCCTATCCAAAGTACTGTGTGGGCGTCTTAAACCATACTGCAACACAATAATCGGCACGAACCAGTGTGGCTTCAGGCCAGGCAGAACAACGATAGACCAAATATTCAAACTGAGGTAAATCCTGGAAAAGATCAATGAATTTCAAGTCGAAACCCACCATCTTTTCATTGACTTCAAAGCTGGTTATATTGCATCCACCGCCAAGAGCTTATGATTGCGATGTCTGAATTCGGCATCCCGAACAAACTGATCCAGCTGTGCCGCATGACGCTAAACAATCCGCAGTGCAGTGTGCAAATGGGTAACAGCTCATCCGAATTGTTTCAAACATGATCAGGGCTTAGACATGGAGATGACTTGTCATGTGATTTCTTCAACATAGTGCTGGAGCAGATAGAGATTTTGCGCAAGGCAGGTGTGAGCACGGAAAACACTATCTTCAACAAATCCACCCAGCTTCTAGGCTATGCGGACGACATAGACATAATCGGTCCATCCAAAAGAGCTGTGCTTGAGGCCTTCACAGCGATTGAAGAATAGGCGGAACTCGTTGGTCTTGAAGTGAATGAAGACACAACAAAACACATGCTATCAACAATCAAAACAACATCTTCCACCGCCTTGGACAAAACGTCGCTGTTGGTAGCAGCAATTTCAAGGTAGTTAAGGAGTTCACCTACTTTAGAACAAACATCAATCCTACAAACGACACCTTAGTGGAGATCCGATGAAGAATTACCCTAATGAACCGCTGCTACTTCGGTTTGGCAAAGCAACTGGGTTCAAGACTCCTAACTCTGCTGTACAAAACTTTGATTCTACCAGTCCAACTCTACGACGCCGAGTGTTGGACGATAAGATTAAAAAAGGGGAATTGATTCTTTCGAAAGAAAAACTTTTCGACGGATTTTCGGTCCGGTATGCGATGACGGCGAATGGAGAAGAAATTTCAACCGCGAACTGTACGCGCTCTACCAAGATGTGGATTTAGTCCAGAAAGCCAAGAAAAGACGACAACATGGGTTCGGCCACATTGAGCGAATGGACGACAACGCTCCAGCCAAGAAAGTCTTCTCACCGCAGCCCCTATGTTCGAGACCTCAAGGAAGACCGGATGCGGATGCCGCGGTTTTGGCGACTGGAGAGTACATGTTAGGGACCGTACCCGAAAGAATGCTGCAGTGTCCTGGCTGAGATCCTTCATGGATTGGGAGCCGGTTAACAAACAAACAAACAACAACATTATAAAAAAATTATCGTTTCTTATCTTCAGACTTATTTTTTTCTTCTTCTAAATTAAATATATTGAACACGAAAGCGTTGTCCACTCAAAGGGGGAAAAATACACATTCTTAATACTATAAACAGAATGAGGTCTTAAGTCTTATTGTAGATTTACATTCTCTTTCCACAGCAGGCCATTCCAGAACATCTTAAGAAAAAGTCTACAACGTTAAGTCCCTTTTTCTCTCTTTGATATTCAAAAATCCTTTTATTCAATTTGCCATTTACATTTTCTTTTTTTGAACATTCCACATTCGATTATCTACTTCCCTTTAACAAAAAAATAAAAATCATCATAAGAGCTCCAAAAAAGGACTACCTTTAAGGATTTAAATAAATTGGTCACGTTCAAAAGGTTTCGTTCTCTCACATAATCGCCAAGCGTTCTGCTCTTCACATTCCATCCATCCCAAAACCATAACCATTTATATGAGCCAAATTTTTGGACCCAACGGAACGATTCGAAGGCATTTTTGTACCTGCACCATCTCTGTGTCTGATGGAAATTATACGATTCTAATCGCTCCATCGCATGGCATTTAATTTAAGCTAAACCAATAAGTCTCTTTTAGCGTCATCAGTTGGCCTGGGTATGGTTAGACGTTATCATCCGAGAGCACAAATACCTAAATGAAATTCAACAAATAACACCAATTCCGCAACAAGGACGAAGAAGTCAACGATTTACAGATAGGGCAGGCAATATCCCAGACCCCCTCATTTCCATAAATTATATTGGAGCGACTGCGGCTGCAAGAACAATACAGAAAATGTAAATTAAATAAAATTAAAATTCTTAAAAAAAAGGAAAATGTCACCTAAATTTGTTGCGGTAAATTTTGTGTTAAGAAAAAAAATTAAACGAAATTGGTGATCGAAAATTCCCTAAATAGAAAAATGTCTATTCTTGATATCAAGGTTGCCAAGTTGCCATAATTTGAAATGACAAAAAATGGTTGCCCTATGCCCTCTCGAACTCCCACTAACACAAAAACCATCTCGATCTGTCTTAACTTTCAAACACGCAAATGAATAAGACAACCGGATACGACCACTTAAAGCCACTTGAAAAGTTGTTGTTGAAGCCTTGACCACATCAATGCCAAAGAGCGTCTTGTGTGTCTTCCATCGTTTGCTCATTCTTCCGTTTCTGTCATTGGCGACGACGGCGCGGCGTCGGTGGCTGGCGGCGGTGGCGATGTCAGTCGCCCTACTATCTGACTGTATGAACCGAAAGAGTATTATCAAATTAGCGAACAGCACAGCAGCGCAGCGTGGTTGCATGCGAAATTGCAATCCCTTAAGAAACTTCGTCCTGACGCTTGTTCGTTCGGATTTGTGAACAGGCGGCTGATTAATGGCTTCCTGGGGCTTTAACATACGTTCCTCGTTATTTCCAACGATAAGA
This sequence comes from Sphaerophoria taeniata, assembly GCA_943590905.1. Classification (NCBI taxonomy): domain Eukaryota; kingdom Metazoa; phylum Arthropoda; class Insecta; order Diptera; family Syrphidae; genus Sphaerophoria; species Sphaerophoria taeniata. Next base: position 153,420,211 of record OX016541.1, read on the forward strand.
TATACAGAGATAACAACACACACACACACACACAAGCTTCCATATAGCACCAAAACTGACACACCAAAAAACCCGCAGCTAAAAAGGAAGCGCCAAAGTTTACTTCGAAACAATTTGCTTTGTATTCCGTTCTGGTAAAAGTTTCTTACACCACATCCACACCCAATAACGCCCCCATCTCTCTTCTTGCTTCATCGACCGCGAAAGTAAACAGATAATAATGTAGTCCTGCCTTATGCACTTCCGGATAATCACTGCCAACCAAATGCCAAAGGATGACAATCGACGACATCGTTGTCGTATACAACTTTTAAGGACTTTTGAAGTAACGACTTAGGAAGACGTCTGATTGTTGCGACCGACATGGCAATATTTTGTTGAAGTTCGTTTTTAATTTTTATGCTAATTTATTGTCCTCCCTCTCTCCCACCCACCGTCAACTAAAAAAAAGCTGCCATAAAGTAAAATTTACATGAATTTTCCTATCAAAGAGGAATCAATTTTCAGGATATAGTGGAACACTTTTGGTGGGTGATGGAAAATGTATGTTCCCATCTGGGGAGCGGGCTTGTAAGAGTGAGATGGTAGGTACTACCTACTTTAAGGTAATACACTTAACCTGCATTACCTCGTCTCTTGAAGGTAGTGAGTGGATGGCAGAGCCATGTCCTTTTCTATATGCACATATTTGCAAAGTGATTGCCTTCCTTGGCATTAGGCAAGTAGTTGGTATCTCCTGTCCCCTGGTTTTTCATCTTTCTTGAAAGATTTCCCTGGGCAAAGGATGTGTGTGAAAGGATCCCCACTCTCCCTGTTCAGGACAAAAAGAAAAAAATAGAAGAGTAGAAAAGTAACCACCGCCATGGAGGAGATGAAATTCAAATCGAAGGCAAATATTTGCAATTCGTTCTCCTTTTGCTGTATACCTCCTCGTATTTGAGAATTACCTTAGCCTGCGGGACGAAAAGGGGAATGTAGTGCAGGTAGTTGCTTAAGAGGCTAAAAAATGAGAAAATTATTTTTTTTTGAATTTTTTGCTTCCTTGAGAATTGGACAAATAAACTTGTCGGATCTTGGAAGGGACTCCAAACGTATAAAGCTTCCCAGGAAGACGAGAGTGTAGGAAGGTTTGAGGCATGGTCATGTGCGAGTAAAGTCAAACAAGTAGAATACCATTTCGGGGAAATCTCAACCAAAAAAAAAAGTAGATGAAAAAAGATGAAAGCAACGAAGATGAAGAAAACTTTGTTTGGTCAAAGGCGGGATGACATTTGTTTTTTTGTCCTTCTGATGTCGTCCTTTTTTTGTATATTTCGACGATAAACATGGTGAATTAATGTAATTTAAAGCAAATTTGTTGGACGAAACTCTTAAGACTGTTTTGAATAAATATTGATTTGAAACGGATGGCAGAAATAAATTGGAAACAGGATGTGGATGCTGGGATGGCAATGGCAAGGACGAATGGACGAGGACGATGTCGATGGCTTGGGACTAGATAGAAATGTTTATGAATATGAGGTTTTCCTATTCATTTGTTTGGATGAATTGAAAGATTCTCTTTTTGTTTGATTTTTTGTCTTCTTTTGAAATTTTGATTTTTAAAAGGGACGGAAGCATAAATTCTGTGTGTGTTTTCTTTTTATTGAATTTTTTTGGGAGAAATTGATTTTGGGTTTTAAATTTAAATTTAATGATTTGATACTTTGAAATTGTTTTGATTTGTATTGTAATGTGTATACACTTTATTTATCTCATACGCTCTGTATCTCCTTCTATTGTAATGTCTAATACTAATGTGTATACTTTATTATCTCTTACCTTCTGTATCTCTTTCTATATTTAATGTACACACTTTTCTTACTCTCTTTATTTACTCTGTATCTCTTTCTATATTTAATGTACACACTTTTCATTACTCTCTTTACTTACTCTGTATCTCTTGTTTATTTAATGTACATACTCTCTTTACTTAATATCGTTTAATTGTAGTAGTAAACACTCGTGAGGGGCAATAATTAATTAAGATTAAGAGAAACTTTTTGTTTAGCATTAAGAACGTTAGCCCCTACAAAAATCCCAGTATTTTCTCTCGAACTTTCAGCTTCCCCAAGAACCAATAGGAGCCAATAGTAGTTTCTAGAACCCATCATTTTTGTTTTAAATAGCCGTTTGGTGGCGAGGCGAATTAATTAATTGTGAACTGCGATAAAGAAATATACTCTGTGTTTGCAAAGTTATAATTGAAAGTGTTGAATAAATAAGTTTGTGAGTGATTTGAATAAAGTGAATTTGTGTTTTATTTAAAAAGTGAATAAGTTTTAATTGTCGGACCAAGCCGAATATTACAGTATTAATTTTGAAGAGAAATCATTTTGATTGGGTTGGAGAACTGTGAATCAGTTGTTTTTGTAAATTTGTAAATTTGAACCTTTAAACCGATTTCCTTAAAGAACACTCTCTGAATTTTTCAGGTAGCTAATTGGTTATTTTTATGGCTGAAATTTTTTGAACTAGAAACAAAATGTGGATTTCTGAGATTCAATAGAATATTTAACTGAATTTCACACATTTTGTTTAAAATTTAAAAGTGCCATCTACTATCAATTAAGCAACATTTCAAAAATGGCAGCATTCACAGCTAAACAAAGTGGTTTATGTCTTTGCTCAAATCTTGATTTGTTGAGCCGACCGTCCGTCCGTCAGCGTCAGGTCATATAAATAAATGGTAGATATACAAGCGTCAGGTTTTTGTGTACCTTAGAAAAAATAAGACTTTCAATAGTTGTTAACTTCTTGATAAGACTTAGGATCTTAACATTCTTCTTCATTTCATCTACAAAATTTCTTTTATTAAAAAAAAGAAGAATACACAGCCATCTATTGACGAATTGGCTTTAGTTTCAAATTGAAACCATTCAATGCGTTCTATAGTTTGAGTGATTCTGTGCTGGGTTATGTCCTTGCTAAGAGCTATGAAATCCGTTTCTAGAGATTTCAAACTGTTAAAAATAAAAAAAAAACTCATAATAAAGGGTTAAGCTATAATCACAGATAATATTTCTGCCAGTGCAGACCTTTCTATTTTTTTTGATTTGATATCTATTTAATATGATTAGGTCCGTTCGTTTACCCGATAAAACTGCCCAAAACTGCCCAAAAATGCCCAAAACTGCCCAAAACTGCCATATTCTCCCACTTTTCCGTTCGTTTACTGCCACTTAAATTAAAATCTGTCACTTCTGAAGGAGAAAAATATTTCCCCTACCTGCCGAATTTAGCCACAAAAATTTCTTGTGGCAGTTTGTGTAAGTTCTGTCAAACCATAAGAAGTACATTGAATTTTGTTGACGTTTGACATAATTTTGTGCATCCGGCAGATTTTTGGTGTGTAGCGTTCGTTTACTTTTTGGGTGAATCACAAAATTTCGAGGAGTGGGGATGATTTTTGACAGTTTTTACACAAACTGCCCAAAAAGTAAAAGAACGGACCTATTATATGCTTACACTTAATACATAATTTAAAATATAGACATAAAGAACTTATACATTAATACATAATAATATAGAATTAAATTATAGTGGCATTTTTTATTAGGAAATTTAACAGGTATACTCGACCTGGCATTCCACTCTTGTGCCAATTACAAGCCGAGATAGCCATTTTTTTGAGCAAAATTTTTTGATGAAGCCGAAAAAAATGAAGGCGTCAATACTCGAAGGTTTCATAATACAAAGGTGCAGACCAAAACAATTTCAGACCCGCAGATGGTCTTGAGCTTGATGTCTTACCATAGAACCTGACCTGCCTCGTCTGTGCACTGTAGTTAGCTGAGGATAACAATATTAAATTTAATGTGGCAGGCAACCAGTGGCAACACTGTCAAGCAACCGCCAGCCGTATATAGGGTATACACGGACACCACAACAAAAAAAAACCCTTGTTTGGCGATGAGTGCCGGCGGGCACATATGCAGCTAAATCAGAGGCATACAAAGCGGCGGCACTGCAAAGAAGGACTCGAGCCGCTAGCGAGCTCTACGAGCAGAAAAGAAGAGATTAGCAAAAACTTCTCAGAAAGAGAAGAAATAGAGAGAAACACCTGACATTGAAGAAGTGAAGAAAGTGATATCTAATCTTAGGCCGAACAAGTCCGCTGAAGCAGACGGCCTAGCGGCCGAACTGTAAAAAGCAGGTGGAGATGATTTGGTTAGGAGTACCTATGCGCCAGCTCATCTGCAAAATTATGTTGGAGGAAAGCATGCCCGACGAATGGAACCTCAGCATCATATGCTCGATCCTCATCTGAATTTCACCAACTACAACTACATAGGTACCTATATACGTATGTCTCCTATAAACATCGCATACAAGATCTTGTCTGTTGTGCTGTGTGAACGTTTGAAGCTTTTCGTCAACAACCTGATAGGTTGTTATCAGTGTGGCTTCAGACCCGGAAAGTCCACCATCGATCAAATATCACTCTACGGCAGATTTTGGAGAAGATCCAGGACCTTCAAATCGATACGTAACACCTTTTCATCGATTTCAAGGCCGCGTATGGCAGCGTCTATAGAGACCAACTATATAGAGCAATGTCTAGTTTTGGCATCCCAGAAAACCTCATCCGCTTGTGTAAGATGACAATAGAAAACTCACGCGTTCTATCATGGTCGGAAACAACCTAACGGCTCATTTGATGTCAAAAAAAGGTTTTAGACAAGGCGATGCTCTGTCATGCGTTTTTTTCAACATCATTCTTGAAAATATACTGTCCAAAACTCCAACGTCAAAAGTTCATCCAGCAGACGATATTGACATAGTTGGAAGAACACAGAGTGATGTCAGTGGAGCTTTCGATGAGCCTTGAGACGGAGGCCAGGAAGATGGGTCTAGCGTTTAACGAGGACAAGACCATCATCATCCCGGTCCTAATGAATGGTGCAGAGACATGGACCATGACAACATCCGATGAAAACGCTTTGGGCTGCTTCAAGAGAAAAATTCTTAGAGTGATTTTTGGTCCAGTTTGCATAAATGAAGAATGGAGACGAAGATTCAATCGAGCTGTTCAGCGACACTGACCTAGCCAGAAAAGTTAATGTCCAACGGCTTAGATGGTTGGGTCATGTAGAGCGAATGGGAGTTAAAATTAATGCTCCACTCCGTAGAGTCTTCGAATCCAAGAGGAAGACCGCGACTCAGATTGAGCACACAGGTGGTAGAGGACCTAAAACAGCTTGGCATGCGAGACTGCAGACAGCTGGTTTGTTACCGGGCTGTCTGGGGCCGTTTTTTATATGAGGCCCTGGTTCGACCTGGACTGTAGCCCAACCATAAGTAAATAAGTAAGTAGTTTTTGCCCAATTCGCCTATTCGCAGCACTAAAACCCAAACTTTATCATTGAGTTCCAGACATTATTTAGCATTTAGCTACCTCTTGAAAGGTAATGTGGACTATCCACTAATTCTTTATACTTGAGGCATACCATGGTAAAGTCTCGCTATGTCACATTTTTAAGATAGGTATAGCAAATAAGCCCAAATGGATTATGTTCCAATAGACAAAACAATGTTTGTCTGGCCGGCTTGTATTTTCGTATTGCATTTCTTGCTTCTAAAAACTCTTCATCAGTATGGTATGTAGCACGTTTCGGTATGACTGATTCCAATGAAATTGTGTATAGGTACAGGCAGAAGATATTTAAAAAAAAAAAAAAAAATCAAAAACAAAATCACTCAAAATAAAAATCTTATTTTCCGAATCGAATATTCATTTACGACATAACACTTCCCCTTAATTCTATTGTGTTTGTGTAGTCCAATCTAACGGTTTTAGCTGATGCACGAACCAGGTTTATTTAAAAGGGATTTTATTTAGTTTCAATCGGAAACATAGAATTAGTACTCCGAATTTCGAATGCAGTGGTTCTTAGCCTTACTAAATCTGAACCATAGAAGAAAATTATTTAAAAACAGTTTGAGAATCTCTAGACTGTAAAATACAGGGATGTTTTATCGATATTTTTGAAATTTCATCAACAAATTGGAGAATACACATTTATACTAAACTGCTTAAGGTGGTTAACGGATTACTGGCAATATAACAAAGTTACAAGAAGTAGGTATTGTTTTGTTAAGGGAATTGAGCAGATAGAATAATAGCAATTTCATGTCTCTTGTTAAAATCGTAGAGTAACAAGTCCGACTATTGGAAGTTTGAAAAATAAAACATTGGAACTATTTTCTCTTCCACAAAAAGGCAACTTCGCACATGCAAGTCTCTTCCCATTTCATATCCTGTTCGTACTCAAAGGAATTTAATTTCACATTCAATTTGTAACTTGTGTAAGTTTGAATGACAATATTTTGTGTACGCTGTCAGAGTTTTTGAAATCTTGACAAATAAACAAGTTTTCAACGCACAAAAGGAACAGCCAAAAAATGAAATTAAATTTATAAAATGCAACAATATACTGAAACGCGTTGTGTAAGTGAAAGTTGAACATTTTGATTTGTATAAACCACTCTCACTCTGCGATGATGGAATAACAAAATGTCTTTTTAATGTTCTGTCGGAATTGTATGACATTAGAAAATTGGCGCCCGAAAACTAGGACCCCTTCATGATGTTTTATTTCATTTGAAGCAAAAGTTGTTACTGATTTCATGCTTTTAAACATCAAACTCATATGGAAGACAAACATAAATAGCTCTTCCCTAACATGCCTCTCATCGCGGCTGCAACAATTTTACAACTTAAGCTGATTAAAAAGGAAGCACCTGCCCATTAACTTGATGGAAAAATCCACATGCTTCTCTGGAACAGAGATGCTTGCATAATTGGCTTAGACAAAAATTCACCATCCAGCTCACACTTTAAACCATCCTCTTCTGCACCCTGATTGCAATTCTTCCATTCCTAGAGAGCAAACAGCTCTAGATTAAATTCTGAGCACCAAAAGACTGCACCTTAATTTAGGGTAATTTCAGTAAAATTACAGAATTAATAAAAAAAACTGCATTTTTCACAACACAAGGTTCATCGTATGCCGTTTCGTCCGTCATTGAAAACTTTTTCCACAATCACATACTCCTTAAACTTTTGTGTTCTTCCTAAAAATATACACAACCATCACAATGTTGGAACTCTCGAAGAGACACAAACCATGATGAAGTGATGAAACTAAGTACCAGAAAAAGTTTGCCTGGTCCTGTGGAGCCTTGTTGCTTGAAAAACGAGTACAACACTTTTGCATACAAAATTAGTTGCAACGTTGTTGCAAATATTTTTCGAAATAGGTGCTACATTTTTACGTTTAGCACACATGGTAGATTACGTTCGTATTAAGGACAAAAAAAGGATTCAATTTTATAACAAGGGTGTTTTGTTTTTTTCATTTTTTTGTAGAGAGGATAGTGGGCGAATGAGAGTAATGTCGAATGTTTTTTTTCTAATTTAATGTTGAATGTGAGCAGAGCATGCACTTTTGTATCCATTTGGTGTGGTAACATAGTTTTTGAATTATGTAGAATTTTTTGTGGACAGGAGTTTTTTGTGGGCAGTGTTAAGAGGTGTTTTGTGGCTTGTCCGGCATCACTAATTACATTCTAATTATGAAAACACTTAGGGGAACCAACGTTGTGGGTTCTAACATATTTATTTGGTTATTTTTTCTCAATTGGTTTATTTAACAATTTGAAAATAAATTATCGTTCATTCATGTCATTATAACAAGACCTTTCCCATATTTTAAACAGTTTAGACTTCAAAAGCTTTCAGTCGTTTCCCCTGAAGAATGAAATGAATTACGTGACAGCATTTTTTAAATTATTTGAAATGTTAAAAATTGCAGAAAATTCAATTCATTTCCAATTCAACAAGCCCTCAAAATGTCAAAGCAAGCTGTCAAAAATTGTTCCGAAACGAATTCAATGCGACATGGTTGAGTTCATATACAAACAAAACTGTCAACAGTCAGCCAACTATTTAAAAATTCTTGAAAGCTTAATTTATTTATGGGTCTGGTCGTGTGCTTGAAAGCCGAGATTCAATTGCTATGCAGCTTGCTTTATACTATTAAAAGAGATATAATGAGGATCGCGATGAGAATAGAGATAATGTATCTATTTGTATTAATATGCTCGTGTAAATACTGGCGCCAGGGATATGAATAACTTTATTTTATTGTTTTATTATTTCATCAAGTTTTACCAACAGCAGTTTACTCTACATCTATGCGACGACGCGACGTATTGATTTCTTTGACATTGTAAGGTATGATCAAAATCTCAACTAACGTTTTTTTCCCAAATTTAATTTATTGGTGCGTTGATGTTCTTGAAAAAATGGAGTGTTTAAATCCAAACGGTTTTGTTAAGATAGAGAATCCAGTTCTTAATCTTAATATTTTAGAGTTCGCTAAGCTTGCGTAGGAAGGGAGCACCCAGAGCCATTCTTCTGGCATTAAGAAGGGCAGTGCTGGAGTGTTTCCCCTTTGGGCCGTATCTCTACAGCTTCGAGAAAATTCGTTGTGGTGAACACCAAGTTTCATGGCATGTTGTCCGACTGGCCAGTGGCCAGTGCAAATGGTAACTATCCTGCCAATGTCTGACCTAGGTTTATTCAGAAGTTCTTTGGTACGTTTCTGGCCGTAAGTGGGCCATGTCTGTCTCGAGATAGTACAGTTGGTGAGATTTTTCCATCTTACGTTGGATTTTTTAGAAAATTGTTTTGAATATCCGTTTTAATGGCTCCTAGGGGAATCCTAACTTCCAATATTGCCTAGTTGGGATATCAACCTTAAATTGCTTACCAAAGCTTAAGGTTGGTAATGTGCACTCAGAGGATTCTAATTATATGTATTTCCTTAGGTAATAGATTTACAATTTTAATATGACCGAAAGACTTTGCAGTCCACATCTTAAAGCACTCCAGGAGACTGTTTCATGAATGTGAAGGTCAATGGGAAATAGATTGACTCAGTGGCGTAGATAGGGGGGGGGGGGGTCAGGGGGATATATCCCCCCCCATTGGGATTCATAATTGTTCAACATAACCAGTCATGCCAAATAAGTTAAAGAAACGCATTTTACATTCTATACCTACAGTCTACGGGGAAAACACAGTCTACTTCATCTGAAAGAAATTATTACTTCTGCAAATCACCTAATTTTTTGAATTTCTTTTTTATATCGATTTTTAAAAAGTACCTATATTTTAACGTCTCTCACCAATTGATAATAGGTAAACGTGCAAGAAAAAGAGCTTAAGTCCAGCTTTCCACATCAAAAGCCCACACCGACACAAAAATTTAAAGTTATTTAGATTTCTTCTCACCGTATGTCACATTGTTAATTTGGTGTAAGTAACCGCCCCCAAACACGCAACACACTCATCCACACGAACACAAATGTTTGCATAACTGCGGTGAAGTTAACTCGAATCCTAACGGTAACGATAACTCACACTAATTCATTTAAACCAGAAAGCAAAATGCGCTATTACCCATTAGCGTTTTGGACGAAGTCTAAAAAAAAAAAAATTTGAGAAAATTGATACTTTTGGTTTTTGGCAGAAAAAAAATTGTTTGGTGGCTTCCCTAAATTTTGATCTTAAAAAAAAAATAATAATAAAATAAAAAGAAGACCAACGCGAATTCGCTGAGACCTCAATTTTCAAGTTTTAAGTCAATCGGACCAAGGGTTAAGGCTGGGTGCGCTTACACTTTTACAGAAAGACAGACAAACATCCAAAACTTTTCATATATTCTATACTACAGGGTGCGGCACGAAAACTTGCTGATTTGTTTTTGGCGCCAAGCGGGGGGGAGTGGTCGGATGTGGGTGGAGAGTGTCTCACTTTTTAGAGGACTTCCTGAAGTTTCATCTACGCTGCAGTCAGTCGACATCATGCATTGGACGAAAGAGCAACGCACATTTACCTGCGAGGCTTACTTTCCCAACAGTCTAATTTCCACTCAACGTGCTTTCCGTACTTGCTTCAACATCCATCCCGCAGGTCGCGTTCCTGGCCGGCAGTCGATTGTTTCGTGAGTGAAAGCATTCAGGGAGAGCGGAAACGTGACGAAATCCCATCCAGCACACCAGAGAATCAAACAGAGGAAAACATTGAGAGGGTGAGAGTTTCTGTCTTGCGATCTCCCCGGCGCGGCGTTCGGCGCGCAAACATGCAGTTGCTTTGGGCATATCTGATCGCACTGTGGGACGAATTCTCCATCAGGATCTTCATTTCCATCCTTACAAATTGGCTTTGGTGCAGGAGCTTCGTGAACGCGATTTTGTTGCACGTTGAGTGGAAATTATGGAACGACTGTTGGAAAAGTAAGCCTCGCAGGCAAATGCGCGTTGCTCTTTCGTTCAATGCATGATGTCGACTGACTGCGGTGCAGATGAAACTTCAGGAAGTCCCCTAAAAAATGAGACACTCTCCACCAACATCCGACCACTCCCCCCCGCTTGGCGCCAAAAACAAATCAGCAAGTTTTCGTGCCGCACCCTGTAGTAGTTGCCCGTGACTTCGTCCGTCACTCCTTCGTGCTTCGGCCAGAGGCCCAGAGGTGCGTCTTGACTTGTGCATGATGCGCATGAATTTGATTGCAAAGTTATTTTAAAATTGTATATTAGTCGACTCTCCCTAAGTCAAAATTCTTCTTAACTCGAAGCCTTTAAATATGTATTATTTTCCCCGCTTTAGTAAGACTTTTCACTGAAGCTTTGCTCTTATTATTCGAAGCGTAACTTTGTATAGCTTAAAGCCTTCCTCGATAAATGGACTATTCTCCACAAAAAAAAAGAAGAGTTTTTCAATTTGATTTAGCAGTTTCTGAGATCTTTCCGTTTTTTTCACATTTTCCACTGATTCTTCGCTCCTATTGGCCGTAGACTAATTTGTTATGAAGCCTAAGATTCCTCGAATTTTGGAGAATGGACTATCCAACTCAATTATAATTCGAACCAGTAGTTTCTGAGATAAGCGCGTTCAAACAAAACAAACAAACTTTATATATTAGTATAGATGTCGGAAGTAAAAATGAGCGAAGTAGATCCTCAAGTAGCACAAAAGTCAAAAATACACCAAAATATTTGGTGTATTTTTTGCATTTTCGTGATATGCATTTTCAATATAAAAAATACACTACTTTTCAGTGCAATTTTTGAACACTTAATTTTGATTTAGTGTAAAAAATACCCATGTTTTCGTACACAAAAAACACCGAGTGCGCAAAACTTGTACCGATATTTGGTATATTAATTTTGCAAGTGGCATAAAAATTGTCCTGGTTACTAGGATATAATATATTCTAGGGGTGTATACTATGAACTGAAAACTGACAAGTAGTTAATTTTTTCAACCGGAAAAATTAAAAATGAATTAAAATTTAAAATTTCTTATTTTTTGGTGCAAGATGTATCTACAAGAATTATAAATTAATTATATGATTGTAAGTGTTCACCTAATTAATTATAGACACATCATGAATAAATATGATTCTGAGTGCCTAATTTAAGAACAAAGCACATTCTGTCGATGGATTTTCGGTCCTACCCCGTCTAAAATTCCAGCGCCTCGAAAATTTTGATAAATTAAAGATTTTCTTATTGGATTCGAAAAAAATATTTCTCGAAAATTATGCTTTTTGATTTTTTTTTTTAATTCCTTGCAAATGAACTGTCTAAGACACCAGAAACGAGTCATAGTTAGGTCGATATATGTAGTAAAATGATTAATAATTGTTATTATATAAATATGGCGACCACCTGAATTTCATTTTTTTCCTTGTATTCCTTAAAAAATATGGCCGTTGTCCAAAAAATACACCAGATTCTGAATTCGGAATTAAAAATGAACCAATTTAAAAGAACTAGAAAAAAAATACACAATTGTAAAAGTTATAAACAAATATGCTCTTTCGGTGCATTAATTTTGCTGAAAACTGTATAAAATATTCACTGATTTAGTTTAGTGTATTTCATTTATATATGGGTGTAAATCCTACACCAAAACATATTTGACGTTTAAAAATGGTGAATTTTATCTACCACACATAGTGTAAAAAATATGCTATGCTGAATCGATTAATTTTATGTACCATTAATGGTACATTATAAAAACAACTGAGAGCAGGTTTATTTTTTACACTAAATTTCAAAAGAAATGTTGAAATTTTGCACAGAAAATCCAATGGTGTGATTTTTATACCAGTATTTTTGATAAATACACCAAAATTATAATTTTTTTCTAAAATACACCAAAATTTTTGAATTTACACCAATTTATGCACAAGTGTGCTACTTGAGTCCATCCCCTCCCATAGCGAAAAGCTATCTACGCCACTGGATTGACTGATGTGAGTTTATCATTGGGGCAAGATCTAATTGAACTCATAGTACTCATCGATCCTTGAATAACTCTGGTTCAGAGCATGATGACAATCCAGTAGCTTTTGAACCAATATTTTAGCAGCATGACACGTAATACCTAACGTGTATTGAGATGGTTTTGCAACATTTGGTATGGTAGGACGATTTGAAGGAAAAACAAAATAATTGATGTAGGATAATAGGCAGCCCCGGATCGTCAATTTTTTTTAGGCGGGGCAAAAACTGAAAAATGCCGCCCCTTGCAATAAATTAAAGGAACGCTTTAATATACTCAAAAAATGAGTGATTTTTTTATGGGCTTTTTCAGTACCTACATAGTCGTCGGAATGGAATGAAATAAAAAGATTTTCAAAGCTTATCATTTTTCAAAACAATGACAAAAACAAACCGCAATAGATCACATTTTTTAACAAAACTAAAATTATAAAACAAAATAAAAAATGTTTTGCTTCGTCAAATTGAATTCGTGAAAAAAACTCGAGACTTTATTGAAATATGACATCACGATGATAGAGAAGTCGAAAAAGTGGGTCTGGCGATTCCGTCCGTCTGTCTGTTTGTCTGTCTGTAAACGCATCTAAAGCCTTAACGACTGATTCGATTGACTTTAAATTTGGAATATGGTGGTTTGAGCAAAGTCTGGTGGGTCGTTATTTTTTATTTTATTTTTCAGATCAAAATTTAGGATTGCCACCATACAATTTGTTCGGCCAAAAACCAGAAGTTTCTATTTTCTCAAAAACGGCTCCTACGATTTTTTTCTCAAACATCATCGCAATTTTTGTTTTTCGGAACACGGGTATTTTTAATGTAAAAAAATTATTTTTGTATTGCTCCAAAACGCTAGGTACTTCTTATTGAACCGTTCTCTCGAAAAATAATAAGCCGATCATCGTCTGTATAGTATAGACCGAAGGAGTATATATATACTGCACAAATAATATTTTGTTTCCAAACAAATTTCAAAAATTGCTTGTATTTTGAAAAAAAATATTTTTAAACTTTTTTCTAAAAATTCTGTATCTCAAAAACGGATCAATATTAGAAACAGAAATTCAAATCTAAGACGTATGCTAACATGATCTTGAATATTGCATACCCAGATTAATTTTAAGGCATTTTTGAAAAAATGTGTATGGATTTACGAATTTAAATTTAAAAAAAAACAAAACGCTCTAAGGAATTTTTAAGAAAAAAAAAAATGAAAAAATAAACAATTTCTTAAGAAAAGTTATGGCATACATTTTTCCAGGCAAAATGTGCTTTTGATATACCTATGAATTCTAATGTTTTTGTGATTTATGTTAGTTTCGGAATACAGGAGCACTTTTGTGGGACCCAGTCGTGCACATTTTTTTTCTTTGAAAATCATTTTGAGTTAAGAAGAAATACCGTTTGTCGTTTTCACTTCAGCGTATAATCACTAATCTTCAAAATCGAAAAATAGGAAAAAATTTGATTCGTCATAAACTGAGCGGAAAATTTTTCCCAATCAAATTGATCAATGGTTTAGTTTCAAAATATTGTTGTCTTATTATTTACTTTATGTTTTCGATAGCTAACATATTTTTCTTATCATAAATTGATTTTGTTAATTTTGACTTGGACTCCAATATCTCTGCTAAAAAATTGACTTACAAACAGAAAATAAAGTCAGATTTCAAAAAAAGTTTTCTACAAAAAAAAAGTAAAAAACAAGAAAAAAAAATTTTTTTCTACCGATTTAAAAAAGGGTAAAAAATGTATTTTTCAACTTTTTCATAAAAATTGCCGTTATTTTTTTATTAGATGATCGTTAAAGTTCATACAATTTTCTTGAATTAAGTGAAAATTTCGCATTAATTTCGATTTACCGTTTCTCTGATGTGATCAATCAAACTTGCCACAGTGTTTTATTTTTCAATTTTTAATTAATTTTTTTTTTTTTTTGAAAAATATCGAATGTTACATGAAATGCATTCTCCATTACAATTGTGAGCTTTTCCTCGAAAACTTCGGTTGTTTTCATTTAAAAGAAAAATTAAAGGAAACGGTGCGTGGTAGAAAATATTTAGAAATTGTACGAATTTGAGAGAATTTTGCTCCGTTCGGGGGCGGTGATAAGGCTGAATAAACAACACACATATTTAATACAAAACACTGTCGAGGAGAATTATTGACTAGGGAGATTGTGAATATGGTTTCGGCTCTTTTGCGCTCTTGGTATCGGTCGAATTGATATGGCCATACAATTCCTATACTTGTACTATTATTTATTGTCACTTACTTGGTCAAAGTAAGGTACATATATGATGAGTGTTCCATTCGTCTGTAGAGTATGAATTTTGCCGCCCCCCAAACTTGCCGCCCGGGGCATAGGCCCCGGTCTGCCCCCCCCCCCCCCCCTAGATCCGGGGCTCATAATAGGACTGGACTAACCTAACCCTATATCAATTCTTTTGTTTGTCTTTCAAATCGTCTTGCTATACCAAATTTTTCAGCGCGGTGATTCTCTGGCAAGCCGATAAACTTTAACGTAAATGCATACTCGTCATACATTTGCATGATAGTGACTTAAGAATTCCACAATTGCAGATTTGTCCCTCTCAGAATTTTTGTATGATAATGATACTCAAACTCACATTGTGTAGTACCGAAGATTATGCTAGAAATATTAAGCGTGTTTTTTTGGCATCGCTATCTGCAGCCAAATTCGATTTCCCAAAAAAACGTATCCGCAGTTGCCCATCCGCAGCTGTTTTATATTATTTTTAAGTTGGTAGACTTGTCTACCTGTCAGATAATTTTTACTTGCGACATATAGAATATAATTACTTGCGACATATAGAATATAATATGGCAAGTATTGAATTCGTAAAAAAAAAAAATTTGAGATGATGATGAGATATGACATTACGATGATAGAGAAGTCGAAAAAAGTGAGTCCGGCGATTCCGTCTGTCTGTCTGTCGGGAAGTTTACAGGCACCTACAGCCTTAACCACTGGTCCGATTGACTTCAAACTTGAAAATAAGAGGTTTGAGCAAAAACCCATATCCCAGTTTTTTCCTTTTTTTTTAGATCAAAATTTAGGGTAGCCACCATACGATTTTTATGGCAAAAAACCAAAACTTTAAATTTTCTCCAAAACGGTTCCTACGCTTTTTTTTAAACTTCCTCGAATTTAATTTTTTTAAACACTTATGTATTTTATGTAAAAAAAAAAATTTGTATTGCTCCAAAACGGTACCTCCCATAGAACCGTTTTTTTGTTATTAGATTTTCTCAAAAA
The DNA here is from genome assembly GCA_943590905.1 of Sphaerophoria taeniata. Lineage (NCBI taxonomy): Eukaryota > Metazoa > Arthropoda > Insecta > Diptera > Syrphidae > Sphaerophoria > Sphaerophoria taeniata. The sequence goes on from OX016541.1 coordinate 153,435,887, forward strand.
CTAAAAGTCCGATCAGCGTAATTTTTTTTTGAAAGTACGTATATATTGCCCAAATAATTTGTTGTATTCAAAAAAAATTCAAATTTTTTTTTGGATTTTTAAAAAAAATATTTTAAACTTTTTTTTCAAAATTGTGTATCTTAAAACCGGATCAATATTAAAAATCGAAATATACTCATAAAATGTAAAGTTACATATTCTTGAATACTGCATACCCAAATTAATTTTAAGACATTTTTGGAAAATTTTATATATAAAAAATTAATTTAAAAAAAACGGCTCCGACGATTTAAAAAAAAAAATTCAATAAATCAAAAATAAGGTTTAAATTTGTTTGGCATTTAAATTTTTGGAATAAAATGTATTTACGAGGTATATTTTCAAATTTTAATTTTTTTTTAATAAATTAAAAAAAATTGAAAAACCAACATTTTCTTAAGAAATCATATGACATCAATTTTTTTCCGATTGAATCCATTTTTGAGGTACATATTTCAATTTAAATTTTTATTTATGAGTTTTTTTTTAATTTTTTTTTATGATTTATAATTGTGAATACAGGAGCAAGTTCGTACGACCGAGTCGTGCACATTTTTTATTTTGGTTTTGCTTTCGGATAAGTTTTGGACATATTGGGGTATGTTCGTAGAGTGTGAATTTTGATAAAAATCGAGATTCAGATTTTTGAATCTCGAATCCATTCTTTTGAATCTCAAGTCTCAAATAGATCATGAAATCTGCGATTTTTCTACTTTTTCCTCACTTCACCAACTCGTTTAGCTGCCAGATTCACAAACTTGACTCGACTCTAAAGATATGACTAAAACGAGCACTTCTTGTAAAAAGCCAAAAAGTGAAAATTTTCAAACTCATTTTGTGACAGTTTGACAAAATTAAAAGTAAAAGGCCGACCCATAGAATCCGTCAATCCGGCAGCGTCGATGTATACGTTGTTGTCAACGTATTTGCCGGAGGGAACCGTCCCATAGAATACGTTGTATACTTTGACAGTTTCATTTGCTTGGTGTAAAACTTAAGGGGCTGACCCATAGAATCCGTCAATCCGTCAGCGTCAATGCGTACCTACGTTGCTGCCAACGTATTCGCCGGATTGAACCACCCGCACCCCATAGAATACGTTGTATAATTTGACAGTGTCATTTACTTGGTGTTAAGATAATTCACAAAACTGCAAATCGGAACAAAATAATTAAATTAAAATATGAAAATCATGTCAAAATTATTTGTTTGCAAGAAATTTTCATCATCCATTGCTTTTCCTTGTTGCTGCGGGAACACATTGAATTGACTGCTCATCAAATTTAGTTGTCAACGGATCAACGGACGCAAAAAGTAGAAAGTTAACCAACTCTATCCGTCGTATCCGTCACATGCGTTGCTTATGGGACGAGTTTCATAAGAACGTGTGTATTCTATTGTGTTGTCAGTTGAAAACGTCAACGCTGACGCACTGACGGATTCTATGGGTCGGCCCCTTTATTCACAAAACCTCAAATCCGAACAAAAAAAAAATTAAATTAAAACATTAAAATAGTGTCAAAATGATACTTTTGAACAAAGTTTTGATCATACATTGCTTTTCCTTGCAACATTACAGAAGAAAAATATTAAACACCATAGAGCAACTATGTGTGACTCGTTCCTTAATTTGTGCGTTCCAATTTTAATTCAAAATAAACTTAAATAAAAGAACGCACTTAAAGTGCGTTGCACTCTGCGAACACAGCCTTCGAGACTCTTTGAGTTATCCGATTATCCGAGTTACCAACCTAAGAAATTCAATTTTTCTCCGATCGAGTATCGATACTCGAAAAAATGTCAATTTTTTATCCGCAGCCAGATTTAAGTTTAAGTTTTATCCGCAGCTGCGTGTTGTATTTGTAATACATGGAAGCTCCCACTGCAGATACGGGTAGCTATGCCAAAAAACACGCCTATTTTCACAGACATTTTTTATACACATCGACATCATACAGCAAATGGTTTTTATGGCTGAAACGCAAACACGATTTCACTTTGGCTTCGCCTGATGTTTTCGAGTTCAGCCGTAGGAACTCAATGCATGCTACTATAATGATTAATGAAGCTTTGACTTTGCATTCCGTACGTATTGTTACGTAACGTGACTCCGAACGGAAGCTCTAATTCAAATAAGTTGAACATTTAAACTGAAAAAAAAAAATTTTTTTTTTTAGTAATGATGATGGTGGAAGGAGAAATGTCATCATAGCAACTCGACGCGGGTACATCGTAACGTGACGTAACGCTTGTGCAACGTTTGTTGTATTGATAAAGAAACAGGAGATGGATTAACATTACTATTATGAAGAAGAATAAAAACAGTTGAAGCAACCTTTTTCATCCATTTTTCTGACTATATCTGCATGTACTCGTAACAACAAAGTTAGGCACCGGCAAAATGGCAAAAATGTCAACGTGGGGCAACACCAAAAAGTTCAACTATTCAATTTATTTATGAAATGACTAGCATTGAATTAGAGCGAAGCTTTTGTGAATGAAAAATTATGAAAGCTTCTACAGCCAAACATCGCATCCACGGAGGAAGTCCATATAAAAACTTTAACACAAAGTATTTGCCTTGCGTGTTTCTACGTTATCGGAAAAGTCAACGACACCGAACGTAAACAGAACATAAATGGATTCGACTATGACACCGGCGCGTTACGTTCTCCCAGCTGTTAGCATTGTCGTATCGTGTCGTGGCTGTTAAATGCATGAGTAAGTTACCTCCAGCCACGTGCTTTTTGGCACGAATTCGATGTTTTCATTTTTAGTTTGTTTTCCAACAAATTGTAATAGAAACTGTCAATGGGATTATCTTGTCCGAATGCAAATGTAAATTTATTTGAATTCAAAATGAATCATTTCGATCGTGTGTCGTGTCATGAATGCATCATACTCGCAAGTGAAAACCTACACATGCAGTTTGATGTCGAGACAACACTTGTAACTTGTAGCGCCTAGTAGGTACCTGGTGCATATCGAAGATGCTCAAAACTTTCGATGAATCACTGTCTTAAAGACCGGAACGTGCCACACGAGAATCGAGAATGAAAAGAGGCTGTCTCAAATCGTTGATCAATAAGTCATTGGCGTGTCGTACACGGGGAATGGAGTTAGGCTAGCCAGAGTGTGCTTTATGGCTTAATCCATTGGCATTCAAGTTCAAATTGAGGACACAGTTGGGTTTTTTTTCGTAAGTTCCTATTACCGCTTTTGTATTGTTTGAGTCTACATTTTTTCACGATTGCGAGGCTCGAATGCACGCTGAGAATTGTGACATATAAAATTGTAAGAGCGCAGCAGTCGCACTGACCTACCCAAAAAGAGGCAAAGTATCAGCTGTATGGCGGCACTGAGTGGTGGCGTCGCGACTTGCGATTTCCGTGGGACCCTAGTCTAAGCTGCAAAAATGCCTCAGCTGAGAGCTGACAAGTTTGAACGCAATTTGACTGTAGATTAATAGTTGTTAGTTTTCAGACAGACACTTACACACTTAATTATAGATATGGCGCGGTGTGGCGCGACTCATTGAACGACCTTTTGATCAAACAAAGGCGCATTCAAAAGAGATGACATCGTTTAGCGTTAATAGATTGGGGCAACCTTGTTTTGTCCATTCAATGCAAATTTTCCAATTATGAAATTTATCAAAGCATGTAGATCGTTTTATTTGTGATTTATGCCGATCAAGGATTTTGGAGTAGCGTTTTTGACTGAGTCAGAGTGTCCGCAACGTGCTAATGCATCACGCAGCTTTATTTTGAAGGCTTGCATAATTTTGTTTGAGGTCAAAGCATAATGCAGTTCAGAACGTTCCGCAAAAGTCGACTTATGAAAACGAGTATGGTTCAGAATCGTGCTTTACTGCAAATAAGTCTTTGACTATGACATGCGTTAATCGTGGTTTTTGGATATGTAGAAATTGTTAAACGTGTCAAATTAATGCAAATAGGTATTTTTGCTTTTGGGAACAATAGTAAATTTTAAGGAGTTTTGGTCATGTTTGCTGTCACTTTGTGCTCTCGTTAAATTGGAGCAGTTGTTGAATGGGATTTTAATTCAAATCTAAGCTAATAAAAATAATGACGTCTCCAATTTCACTCTAAAAAAGAAGGAATGCGCTTGAATTCGAGTACCTACGGCAGGGCCGTCTTTAATCTATTGGAGGCCCTGGGCATAATAGGATAGTGGGGCCCTATGGCCATAATGTCCTTGGCAGTACACTATTTTGCTAGAATAGACAAAGAAAGTAGATAATAAATATGAGTGCGACCCTTGTGGTTCACACTTTCACAGGGCTAACTTCCCGGAGAAGAAAAATAAAAAAAAATATGATTTCAATCAAATTGTTATCAACTTATCCTACCCCTAGACCGTTTTCCCTTGAAATTACAAAAATATAGTCGCTAACTTATTTTCAATTTTTTTATTGTTGTAAAATAAGATTTTTTTAACAATTGTTCCAATTTATGCTGAAATGATCTTAATCTTCAAACATAAATGACGAATTATAACTACTCTCAGATTTGTCATTCCTTCAAAAATAAACTCAACTGATTTAGCTGAAAACGTTTGTTTCATTTGTAAGACCGATTCTAGAGTACGCATGTGTTGTATGGTCACCATATTACTCAATACATATAACAAGAATTGAGTCAATCCAGAAAAAGTTCCTACGTTACTGTCTTCGATCTCTTTTCAGCTTCAGCTTTATCATCCTCTAAACTGGTCCAGCAATGTAAAGAGGCCCTAAAGGAACTGGATATGAGCGTCACTCTTATCTGGATACCGGGCCATAGGGGCTATGAGGGTAATGAGAAGGCTGATGAGCTAGCTAGGCAAGGATCAGCCCTTCACAACTCTCTGGCAGTGAGAGTATATGCTCCTCTTGGAGTTGTGAAGGGCAATATCCTGACCAAATACACATCAGAAGCAAATCATAGGTGGAGTAGTTTAACGAGTTGCGTTATATCCAGGAAAATCTGGCCCGCCTATAACAAACCAAAATCAATCAATTTAATTTCCAAACCAAGGCATGACATAGCCAGGATTGTCGCTACCTGCACAGGGCATTGGCCTGTAGGGGAGCATGCGGCAAAATTGGGTATACCATATAACTCTTTCTGCCGTAGCTGTGAGAACCGGGATGAAAAAGAAACAGTCCCACACTTTCTATGCCATTGTCCGGCCCTGGCCAGGAAAAGAGCACTCCACTTGGGTAAGGAATTCTTCAACGGTATTGAGGAACTCTCAGAATTCAAGATCAAAGATTTGATCTCATACCTAAATAGCACAAAGTGGCTCTAACCCCCTCCCCCCTTATTTCTCCCTCACTAAATGGTACTATGAGATAATAGGCCGTAGGGTAGGAGAATAAAATTACATTTCATATTTTACATAGGACTGCATGTGCGGAACGTGCACCATCCATAGCCCATTTTCAAATGCATTCAGAATCTCACGAGGTATGGTATCAAAACGGCGCACTCAGCGCTAATTGTGTCCTGCGCGAAGCAGGACAGCCATTTCTACCTACCTACCTACCTCTTCGATCTCTTCCTTGGTTTAGAGGGATTCTCCTCCCCCCTTATTCTGATAGACTAACTTTTATCAATCTTCCATCTTTGACTAATCACAGAAAATATATACAATTTTGTTTTGTTGCTGGAATAATTAATGGGTCGATATCTTCAGCGTCAGTTCTTAGTAAATTAAATTTCAGTTTTAGTCGCTCAAGGTTAAGACGACAGCAACCTTTAAATCAAATATTTAGTAGATCAAACTATGGTGTAAGTAGCCCACTTAATCAATTAATAACAATTTATAATGAATTTTACATTTGTTTAGAATCCCCTAATGATAATTTAAAATGCAAAAAGTTTAAAGATTCCTTTTTTAATAGTTGTGTATAATATGTAACCTAGATTATAAGAATTAGATTAAGTACCTACTGTTCACGTTAGATGTTAACGAATTGAATAAATAAAACGTTATCAGTTCTCAATCAAGTGATTCCGGACCAATTTCATTTCAATATACTGTTTGAGGGATAATCCAATAGGAAAAACCGAAGGCGCATGCTGTGAAGGGATCTGTGAGTGCATTAAAATAAAGGTTGGCTATTGTGAAGCGTAATGTGGATTAAAGTCAATGACCGGAATTAAATGTATAATGAAGTGGTCGCTAGTGTGATCCCTTCACAATGCACACACCCTACACCCAATGCAGTTAGTCACCATTATGCTTAAAAAGGTTTTCAATGCGATTTCTACATTTGGAAATGTATCTTCAATTTTGTTCTCTTTCAAAAGTTGATATATTTTTAAGATGCAATCCTCATTTTCACTGTCAACAATTTTCAAGTATTCTGTCAAATGCAAACATTCTATTTCCAACTCTTTTTCATTAAAAAAAATAAAGTGGTGCTACAGCTCTTGAAGAGCCAAGGCCTAAGTGGCTTACTCTCCTCAATAATTCTCTGAGTGCGTGTGAAGAATTGAGGGGACTTACAATTTAACGTCGATTCCGAACGGCAGAGTTGAGAAGCACTTTTTCATGATAGATTGATACTCTTGGAAGATTTGCCAGTTCTTTGCAAGAGGCAAATTCCTTGCAACTTTGTCTCAACTTTTCAGAACTCAGAGTTTTCGAGCGAAAAAATAAATCAAAATTTTTACTGATATTCTAATACGAACTTAATCGCTGTTTTAAATGAACGGTGAGGGTATTAATTATGGGAAGAAAGGTTTCTATTTTAAATTTCTGTCTTATATTCAGTTCGGCTGGCAGCACAGGGCCATAAAAATGGTTTTTGGTAATAAATATTGGTTATCGTTTACTGAACTGACACGGACAAGAGACTTTGTATATGATCTGAAGGGGGCCCCTATCGATCGTGGGGCCCTGGGCACTTTTCTTTCTTGATGATTGAGCCACTATTAGCAAAGATCCGATATCCGTGCACTAAATTCGAATTCGAAGTCACTAAAAAGACAATGGAATGAGCATTACAAATTCATTCCCCACCCAATTCAAATCACAGACAAAAACACAGGCAACATTGTACTACGCCGAGTATAGAGTTCACACTCAACCAAACAAGGGCGAAACTTATGCAGTGTTATTTTAAACCTCACCCTAAGTATACTTCACATTTGATATTTCCCAAAAGGTTCTACTAGTGCCAAAGGAAGAAGTGAAAGGCAAGTTGGAAAACCGAGAACAAAGTATACGAATAAATACGAGTGAACGAGTGGAGTACAAATCAGTCTGACGTCGACCGCAGAGGAGTAAGGACCATAGGTAAGTTACTGAATATATATCAAAGGCTCCCCCACCAGTGGTAAGGGGCTTCTTGTGAAATATTCAGTTCGTCCGTTGCTAGCCAATCGAAGGTTTCAACCGCAGTTAACCTGTTTATACAGAGATTACCCGTTTCGGCGGTGATTGTACCGATTCCGACAGCGGTTACCCACATTTAAGTAGTGGGGATTAACCCGTTTATATGGCGATTGCATGTTTCGACGGCGATTGTACCGGTTCCGACCGCGATTACCCACACCAAGTGGAGATTAACCCGTTTAATTTGCAGTAGGAAAAATCCGATGCTAATAAGCATACCTAATTTAATTAGTAACTGAGGGAGACAAAACATAATTAACGGCCCAGCAGAAGCAGGAGAGAAACACACTACCTATACAAATTGTACAGAATACAAACGATCGAATAAAAGAAATAGACCTTTAGTTAAAGTTCGGCATTTTATTTAACAAACCGTGGACTGAGCCTAAAATACCATCACAACAATAACATACAACATCACCATCCAATTGGCTTTCAAACATACACAAATTGTTGATGGACAATTTCTTTTCAATTGATATTCTGGGCTATGAAGCCATGCACTTGCACTTACCAAATAGGTCAATGAAGCCAACCTTCAATTGATGACGATGATGAAATACCAAAAAATGATGAAAAGAAGAGATGAAAAATTAATTCAAACTTAACTGATTGTTAAGCCCTTTTCCAGCATCGGTTTTGTTTTCATGTAATAATGTGTGTGTCTGTCTCATTGAATCTGTGTTGTTCAACAATGAAGACGAAGCCTTCAGCGAACTTTCGATATTCGATGTAAAAAAAGAGCCAAATAAAAGTATGTAATTCGAGTTCCTTAATTTGAGGCAGTCCCTTCTTATTTTTGCACACAATGGCCTCAATAAATTCATTGTTTTTAAATTCAATAGTGGAGTCAAGGACCGAAGATGATGCCCTGCGGATTGTTTCAGTGAAATTTAAAATTCAATGGAGCAAAAACCTCACCTCTTTTTTGTGCACAAAAATGTCTGTGCAACCCAAGACTCATACAAAGTGTCTACGAAGTCATCGAATTTAAGAAGAATGTTCAATTACATTTTCCTAATTTCGAGAAAAAATGTTGATGTGAATGGAAACTTGCATGAATCAAACAAAATATTGGCAATACGGCTTCTGGTAATGAATAATTTTTTCTCTATAAAATTTTCTGTTTGCTATTCTTTCCGATTTACCCAGAAGCAAGTGCTTCAATGCCAATAATTTGTTCTTATTCTCAGAAAGAGATTTCCTGTCTGCACACTCCAAGAAACTTGATTTCCCAGAGCCCCCCGATAAATTCAAAAATAAACTCTCCAAAAATATGAAAATATTAAATTAGCTAGAATTGTAATTTTTCCATAAAAACCTAATTGCATCATCAAAGAGAGAGTACGCGCTACCTACCACATCGCACAGGCTAGGCATCACAAACGTCCGCATTGCTTTCAAAGTTCTTCCAGATAACAGATGCAAATCTAAATTTATGAAAAAATATTTCCAATGCGAAAAGCGTTTTATTTGACACAAAATTGTTATCTATGGCATGAAGTGCGGCAACTTGTCGTCGACAACTTCATTAATTTCAAAAGTCAAAACCCGTAACCGACTAATTTGTCTCATGTTGTAGCATTTGCATATAAAAGACAAAAATAATTATTTGTTTTTGCGTCCGAAACTCCAGCTACATAGACTTTGATGTTTCTGCTTCTTATGAGATTTCTCCGATGATAAGTTCATAGTTTGCGAATGGAGTGAGGCAGCTTCTGGAACTGTTGCATGCTAGCCAGGTGTGTAATTAAGAACATTGATCAGGTTGGATAGCGTCGCTACTGAATGGATGGCAGTAGCGGATATTTAATCATCATGATCATACCTATACACTTGAATGAGTCAATTAATGTTTTCTCAGCGATAAAAAGTTCAAACGATGATCGAGAGAGAAACGTGGTTGCCACCTAGGAATAATTGATTTTCTTGCATATTTCGCATATACTTTAAGGGATCCTGCAGGCAAAGTGTTGAAAGACGACTAGGGACACCAATTTTATACTAACAAACGCCCTCACCTGGAAAATGAGGAGTCTATCGAGGAGAAGTTTCATGATTTGGGAAATGGCTAATGGCATCTGAAACAGACTTATTTCAAACTGGTAACCATCCAACTACCTGAATCACCTTTAATGAATGAATTTGTATTGCAAAATTTGTCTATTCTTTTGATTCAACTGGTTGCCTTGGGATAAACTAAGCTTCCAACGCAACCCATAATCTGTTTAGTGCTAAAATAAAAGATTTAACGGCTTAAACTTGTCGGGTTTCATGTTTAACAAGATCCAATTCAATTTGCATACACATAAAGTGACTTAGTCATTTGTTTAAAAAAACAGTCTTGAAGCCACAAGAGGTAGGCCTATTCATGCCGTACCGTGCGTCGGTCGCCAAGACCAACCCGTAAATTTAATCACATTCCTAATGAGCGGATGAATAATATTAACGAATAACAAGATCTTTGCCAACCTGCGGGCTCATCTCTTGTCTCTCCGGTAATCCGTAGAGGTACTTTAATGGCCAACTTTTCCCATAATAGCTTATAGGTTTTCTTTACACTCACATACTTTCGTTTTTTTGACTTGCAGTAGTTTGAGAGCAAGATTATTGATGATTAGGAATTTTTCATTCTGGAGTCAAACGGTACTTATATTTCTTTCTGGCGTCAGTGATAGTCATCTAACAATTAGGTTATTTGATATCATTTGATACAGTCAGAGAAGATCAGTTGCAAGAATCCAAAAATTCTACCGTCAAACTTTGAAATACATAAGTCTTTGCTGAGAAACGCTTCTTCAGGTTGACGGTCCTCGAAACGATTCATCGTTTATTTCTGAAAAAAAAGCCTTAAGAGGAACTTGAGTGCAGAAGCAAAAACGCAACATAACAATCCAGACCATAAGTGCTGCTTTTTATCTGGCTAACAATATTATTTATTGTCTCGTGGAGCATATTAATGAAAATAATGGCGCCCAATAAAAACGAGAACACGATGCTTATCGGCGATGATTAAGTGATTTGCGTTGCGTTTGACCAATTAGAATTGACAATTGACACAGTAAAACACTTTGACCAACAGACATGACGACTGTTATTGTTGATCTTTTTTATTGACACTCTGTTGACAATTTAAGTGTGCATGTTTGAATTAGGGCTGATAAGATCAAGTGAACTTGAGACATAAATTTTGCAATTTAAGAATGAATGCATTGGTCAAGGGTTTAATTTGTGGGCGGTCAAGGTTTGAGATAAGAAACTAAAAGTTTGACTTATAGGACACTACTGAGATATATTGCTATTAGCGTCAGTAGCGCTAAGTAAGATAATTAGATAATTATGCTCGTTATTGAAAAAAAGAGAGTTTGTAGATGTTGAAATGAAAAACAAGAGCAACAAGAAAAGACTACCGAACAAAATGGAAAAATGAGAAAAAGACCCTTCGCAGGAAGAAAAGAGTCTAGGAGAGTCTCGGGCCAGGAACAACATCCGATGCTTCTTTTAAAGGTCGAAGCAATTAGCTTCTGATTTCAGAACGGGACACAACCTCTTCGAAACAGTGAAGGAAACCTAGCCACCGAAGCACAGGAAATTTTAGATGTTTTCCAGCAGCACTTCCATCAGCTGTTGAATACGCATAATTTCGAGCGAGCCAATGACAAAAGAGAAGCAAGACCACTCAATAAAGTCTCAGACCCAGCCCCCAGCATAGAAGAGGTAGAAAGACCCATCCAAAGTTAAAAAGTAATAAGTCCGTCGGGTCGGATGGCATACCTGCGGACTCTTTAAATATGGAGGAAGTGTTTTGATGAACCGCATGCACCAGGTCATCAACAAAGTGTAAGAGGAAGAATGCAGGAAGTGCGCAAGGCAGGTTTGAGCACGGAAAACACTATCTTTAACAAATCCACCCAGCTTTAGTGGATATCCGACGGTAAATTAACCTAGCGAACCGCTGCTGCTTCGGTTTGTCAAAACAAGTGGGTTCAAAACTCCTCACTCGAAAGACAAAGTGTCTGCTATACAAAACTTGGATTTTATCAGTCCTTTTCTACGGCACCGAGTGTTGGACGGTAAGTAAAAAAGGGGAATTGATACTGGACAATTTTAAAAGAAAAATTCTTCGACAGATTTTCGGTCCCGTATGCGACGATGACGAATGGAGAAGAATGTTCAACCGTGAACTGTACGAGCTGTACGAAGATGTGGATGTAGTCCAGGAAGCCAAGAAAAGACGACTACATTGTCTCGGACACATCGAATGAATGGACGACAACGCTCCAGCCAAGAAAGTCTGCTCATCGCAGCCCCCAGGTTCGAGACGACAAGGAAGACCGATTTACGGCACAAAACCCAAGTGACTGCGGATGCCAGAGTGCTTGGTTTTGGCGACTGGAGAGTACATGCGAGGGACCGTTCCCAATAGATCTCAGGTTGAGATCCTTCATGGATTGGGAGCCGGTTATGTAAGTAACTCAGCGTTGGTACATAATTATATTGATTTTCTTGGAGCACTGTCAGAGATCAAAACTCTTTATCATGACATTGTGACACTATAGTCTATATACGGATCTTTCTTCTTCAGCAAAACTGAAGAGCAAACTAAGAGATGGTTGGTGGCTTTTTGCCTTACACATGTATTCAGATCCCGTTACAAAATAGCGATCAAATGGCTTGTAAAAAAGTAAGCTCCTTACTTAAAAAGTCTGCAATTATTACAATCGAAGCAAGTTAACATCAGCTATTTTTATTGGTTGCCTCTGTTGCAATTATGTTGGCTTATTTTCCCATTTACATTAATAGCAAGTAAGAGCTTGCTGTCGTCACTTCCAGATGGTAATAACAGAGGCTGCATTAATAACGCTTTTATGGCTATTTTGAAAGAAGGCACATACTATTAATGCCTGCATTTGCAAATACAAAAATTGAAAACAGTTTCAATCTGCTTCAGTACAATGTAGACAAACGATTGCAATTTAACAACTTTATCAAGGAACACACAAGACAAGTGGACACTCAAGCCGCTTTACAAAGTCTATAATTTATAGCAAATCAAAAATAATGACTGAGTATAAATCCGAGATTCGTTGAAACATCATTTTCCCAACTAAAACGTATATAGTCGTATCTCCTTAAACAAACTACAATATTTTGGCTTGAATATGATTTATGGACTCATTAATGTTTAAGTGCTTTTATATCAAATCGATTAATAACAAATTGAATTGAAAATTCAGGCACTCCCCTTCGAGCTACTTGAATTTATTAACGTCCTCCTAGTTGCCCCCTAAACCGTCCGTAATTCGCCTCTTCAAAAAAATATTCGTGAAACCAACTGCAAATGCAAACTCAAGGCAAACGAAATATTTATTACCCCCCTCAAGCTAAAAAACAAAAAAACAACAAAACAGCCCAAAACCGAACAACACACATTTCCAACCTCTTTTCACACTCCAGGGCCCAGAAGAGTTCGATGGAGAATCAAGACAAATCCCCGCACTGGACAAACGAAAGACAGTTTGTGCAATTATAAGTCAAAAGCAAGAGAGTACTCAGTCTCGAACTTACTGACTGTCTGTTTGGCTTGCAGGCAACTAAGTGGAATACCAGCCACGACAGTCAGTGAAACGATTTCATGATTGTTTGATTGAAGAGTATGCCGGATTTTTTCAATTTTTTCTGAAGCCCACCAAGTACTCGCTCACGCGCTATATGGCTAGCCAGAAGTTTTAATATTAATGGAACTCGTGTTAAAGGGTGTTTCCTTTGCCGAATGAGTTGGAAAACAAGAACAAGTTATTTCATAGAAGCATAGTGCAAGTCAAAGAACTACGTATCAGACATAACCGACCTTCCTGTCAAAACGAATCTTTTGCCTCAACTTTATTTCAGTAGTTTGCCAAAACACCCTGTAATGTTGTGAAAGTGAATTTACTCAAATATTATTTGTAGATTAAAACATTACAACTCACGACAAAGACGATAACTACATGAACCACAGCGACGAGACGTTGAAATTAAAATGACGCGCTTCATAAGCACCATACAGAGTCAAACGGGCTGTAAATGCCTTTTATGACGGAAAGGAAGAAAAATCAAGACACTGATGCTGGACTGTTGTAAGCGGGGCGTTCCCCAATAAAAACTACACAACGACGACGAATGGATCATTTTGCGGAACTGGAAGCGAAGTTGTCTGATGATAAAGTTGTCAACATACAGAAAGAAGAAGATTGACACAGTGCCTGCGGCTGTGGGCGCAGTTCACATTCGAACAAATTATAAGTGTACTCCACAGCCGCACTGTGACCCACAAAGGCTGGCTTTCTGTTTGTGGCTGAACGTAATATGTTATTAATTTTGACAGATGATGTATAATTTATGGCAACAATAATGAAATTACTAAGCGAATAAAAAGCAACGAAAAAGGGAGTTTGTGTTTTGTCGGAGTTGTTTTGAACCGCAGTGCAGCTGCTGGAGGATGAAAGTGTGTGTGGAAGAATTTGTGGGTGGGTCCCGAATGAAAATTATTTCCAAGAGGAATTCTCGATTGGAATGGTTAGGTTTGTCAATGAAACGTAAATGCATCCTCTCGGCAATTAATTCAAAATCCGGAAATGGAATTTTGTCAACACATTATCAAACAAACCATCAGAAGCTTGAGTGTCGAAATTAAAGATTCACAAGGATCATAATATTTTTGTAAGAATTAGATCCACACAAACGACAAAAACAATAAAAAAAAAACTGCAAACAAGGACATTCCGGGAAAAGACATTTATATCCAGATCCACCCGCCGACAGTCCAGATTGCCACTTATTTTTTGTTCTATCTTTTTGCAGGTATTTCAAGATTGCAGGGTGTTTGTCGACAACAATCCACACCACACATGTGGAGGTAAATTTTCCATTTGCACACAGACATGCAAAAGGCATAACCTTTTTTAGAAGAGTTGTATGCGCTGTGCATTGTCAACTGTCTGAGTATTTTTTTTCCCAAACTTCCGCTTACCCTCAAGGAACCGGAACCACAGTAAGAGCGGATATGGCTATTATTTCTATGACTTAACTGGGATGATACTTACTTCTGGCCAAAAGGTGGAATATTTGTATAAAAGATGTCGCAGGATTCTCGCTTTTCATTTCATGCAATTTGTGTACACAGAGCTCAGACATATACCAACGAGAAATGTGAGAAAGTGAGTATATTCATGGGGGATTTACTTTTTTTTTTACTTTTTTGGTTGGCTAGTGTGGTGCTGAGATGAGTTCAGCCAAATGAAGTGAAAATATAAGAGATAAACGAGTTGGAAGAATGCTAAAAAAAAAAGAAAATGACAGCGCATCGCCTTGTCTAAAACCTTTATGAGATCAAAAGCGTCCGTTAGGTTTTTTTTGACCATGATGGAACAGCGTGAGATTTCCATTGTCATCTTACACAGACGGACGAGTTTTTTTTAGGACGCTCTACATAGTTGGTCTCTACAGACGCTATCATACGCGGCCTTGAAATTGAATGAAAAGGTGGTAGATATCGATTCGAAGCTCCTGGGTCTTCTCCAAGATCGGCCGTAGAGTGAATATTTGATCAGTAGTGGACTTTCCGGTTCGCAAGCCACACTGATAAGGACCTATCAGGTTGTTGACCAAAGTCTTTAAACGTTCGCACAGCACGGCAGACAAGATCTTGTAGGCGATGTTTAGGAGACTTATATGAATCTCTGTATTTGGCGCAGTTCAGGGGATCTCCTTTCTTGAGGATCGGGAAACCCCAAGCACCAAATTTAAGATGCTCGAAATGATGAGAATCATGAAGAACGAAGCAAATTAATTATTCTTATTTCAAACGTTTCCCCATATAAGTAGTTGCAGTTGAAGATAGACATACAATGATATTCCGGAAAAATGTTTGGGAGCCCACCCGGATCGGGAGATGTGCAATAGCCTAGACCGAGTCAATGTTTCACTTAGGCTAGGGAGGGTTCCTTGTTGGTGAGGCGCGAGCAGAGGTGATGGATGGACGTAAGAATTCGTCATTGCCTTTGTAGCCTTGACAGCTAACAAAATGGACGCTAGCTAAAAAATTGTTAACAGCTTAAAGTTCTATACCAAAGAAAAAAGTCTTAAAAGCAAAATAGTTTCCTCGTAAAATTTGTTTACCAAGTGACGAGGCGTATATTTCAAAAACCATTGTTTCAAAGATTTTTATCAAAAAAAAAAAAAAATGACTCGACTGTCATAATTTGAACCTTTACGAGCAAAAACATTCCTTAACCAATGACGTAGGTAGATGCCAAATAAAATCGCCACAGCTTCCATGAATTCCTTTTGTTCTCGGCCGCATATTGCCACGGTCCAGTCACTAAAACACAAAAAGACATAAAAGAGCTCAAGTTTGGTGATCGTCTCATTCAATCTTGGTTGCAGTTAATTTTTTTATAACCCGCCTTAAAAAGAGTACCTACGTTTCGATCGATCTTGTCTCTTATTAATTCAATTTGACATTTCTTGTGTTTGTCTCCCCATCGTGAATTGGTAAACATTTATGACTACCTTTTTGGCAAACAACAGTTCGACCAACACGGCCCTAACGGTCCATAAATCATTCAGCTTCGAATAAAATGGGCTTTGATACATATCTAACGACACAAATTTATTCGTTTTGATTCAAAATTGTCGATAAAATGCTAAACTCTGTCTACTGACCGACGATGTTTTGATTTTCGTGGGCTTTATTTTTTCATTTTTTATAAGCTCGCCTGCAACCGATTGCAATAGGCTTTTGTTTCTTAATACTATTAAGACCGCTTTTTGGCTTCAAGACATTAATAATTCGACATGCCACTAAATCATTTCAATGGCGGGAGACTGTCGTCTAGCTCTTTTTTCATGACTGACTTCCGAATTCCGAAAGAATACAAATGAGAGAAAATTGATTATGGTAGACTAAGCTTTTATGTTTGATTAAACACTTTGCCAATAAATTATTGTAAGTGCATTGATGGACCAGCAGAGTGTCAACAGACCATAAAAGATTGTTAAAAGGGCGACGACGACGTTGAAGACGGTCCATCATGGTCACTCAATGCAGATACCTCACACTCACTCTTGACATCAACTTTCCCTCTTTTTTTTCTGTCTGAACTCCGAGGTCTACACCACAAAGCCAAAGCAGCATTTACGGCCATGGCAATGACAGTGGAATAGTGGCGGTGTGGATTTGTGGATTTGTGTAATCAAAATAATTAAATTTATTATTCAAGCCCATTTATCTTGACTAAGTGCAGTCCGTTTAACACAGAAGAAAGTGGGTATCCAGCATCTGGCCTGTGGGGGAGGGGGCGATCTCCCTTCTCCTGACTCAGTAAAGTAAACGATATGGTTTGGTTATTTACAGCACCTTTGAGACTTGAGTTCCGGTCAATTTGAAGGGAAATGCTCTCGGGAGAGACTGTCTCAGGAGTGTATTTTGATTTGCTGTTGAGATTGATAAGGAAAAATGAGCATAGTTTTCATTTCGATAAACTGGAGAAGGACATTGTTTGCGCATTTTCATACTGAAGAAGAAGCCGTTTACTTTTTTGCCTGTTGAGAGAGACCTCTCCCAAGCAATGCCTTATGAAAAATGAAGTCAACCAACCTTCAATCTCTCCTAACAAGCTCAAGACCCTCAATCCTTCCCTGAAGAGCGCTCACTTCACCAAAACACCAATGTATCGTCGCCACCGTGCGTCGTCATGGTGTGGTCGACGTCGCGTCGTCGTCGTCCTCGTCATCATCATCAACAAAATATACGGACTTCCTGCTGTGATAATAGCTCAAGTGGCAGTTTTATTGCCAAAACCACCCAGTCAAAGATTGCGGCACACGATAAACACCACATCCATAGAAATTGATTAGTTATCGATTGGCGAGCTCTCCTCCGCACATGTGAGAAAATCACTTCCATGATTGAATGATTATCTCTCGGGCAACTCGCTTGCTTCACAAAACCTATAAACACCGCAAAGAATAGGAGCGGGGAAGAGGGAATTCTTCCTAAGTGGAATCATCATCTAGAAACCGACTCCACACACACCGGTGCGGTGCCGCCACCGCCTTGGGCATCCTGTTTACTATTCTGGCTGTTCAACTAGAAGAGCTTCGTCATCAAGACTGCTTCTATTTTTCTGCTCCATAATAGCATAGCTATACACCTGGAGCGGGGGACGTCCAACATCAAGGATAATGTGCTACCTGCCTCGTTAAGGAGCATGTGAATAAAAATAAACAAGGAGCATCGGTAGTGTTGTTGATGATAAACTTTGCTTGTTGCTATTGCTATCAACCACGCTACACATCGTCGTCATCGTTGGTGGCGGCGCAAAGCAGGCTTCCAGACTAGTTGTATAATGTCCTCATGAATTCGAGATGGGGGCGGGTGTTGATTACTATTTCCCAGAGGTGTTTTTTAAATGAGAAAAAAAGGAAGAATAACAAAGAATGCCCGTAACCGAAAGGGAATCTGTGAACGAGTTTCTCGATAATGCGGATCCGGAGTCGGGAGGTTAAGTGGCAATAACTATTCGATAATGACTTTAAAGTGAGCTTAGTGGCGGTTGGTTTGGGCACCTGTTTAATTTTATGAGCAGTTGGTCTTGAGAAGTGGCTGTTAAAGGTTTTAAGACCTGTTGATTGATATCAATCAAAATTCAAGAACTTCTTACACCAAGAAGTGGCCGCTCCCCAAAACCTTCTGTCACTAAATTTATCCACTACACGTCGATCGCTGTCAATATCCGCGTTTTAATTACAAATCTCAATCAATATTCATCCCATGGTATTGTTCCTTTAATTAATACCCTCACAAATTGGTGACGATAACCTGTCAATCGCTGTTGATTAATCAAGACTCGAGACATGACAACAACCAGGCAATAAAATAAAACAAATCGTAATCAATATGACACTTAATGAAACACCTTCTAGAACAACTACACTGATAACCATCAGCCGACAACTTGACTTGCTCATGCTCAATGCTCGTTCAAGTCAACCGTCCAGCCCAGTGTCGTCCCACAAACGAAACGTAAACAAGGGAAAAAAACAACAACTCATCAAAAAGAAGACACAAATGTTGAAGAAAGAAATTGTCCAACACCTCATTATTTTTTGTCGAGTTCGTTTGGTGGTTTGCTTCGTTTCGTTACATGTCGCCAGTCGACAGTCAACGTCGACTGTCAAATGAACATAAATCTAAAATTTGTTCAACAGGTTGTATCGATCGATCGGTTGGTTGTCTTCTGGGTTTCAACTTTTTTTTTTCTTGACGGCTTCAACAATTTTGTGAAGACTCGAGAGAGCTTTGGAGGAGTTTTTTTTATGTGGGAGTCAAACTCATAAAATGAAGAGAGAAGAAGCCAGGTTGCCTTTGTTTTTGTTCATTTGGCATTCATGTAACGAAAGTGGTTCCCTGTGATGAGTTTTTGTTGTGTGTTTGAAATGACTGCATTTTAATTGGTTTGATGGAAGGTTTCGATATTGCTTTTTCCTTCTTCGAACTGGAAATGTTGACTTCTTTTTTAGACAAATCACTTTTTTCGACAGATCACCCGTGACTGCTATTAAATTGCTTTGTAATTTTTGTGCAATATCATTGGAGAAGTCGTACGACTCGAGGACAAGTCGTACGATTCGAGGACAAGTCGTACGATTCGACGACCTTACGGTGCGTGAAATCGATCTGCTGAAACCACTATTGCCACTATTATTATCGTTCTCAGCTGCTTGGGTTGTGGTATTCGAAAACGTATTTTACAGTAGGGTCTCGGCTCTAAGGTGTCCAACATTCAACTCGTGCAAGAATTGAATCCATGCAGTTCTTATTTGCGTCGTAATACAAAATGGCGCAATAGCTTCCTCGACTGCACTCGTAGCAGCGCATTCTCTCAACAAAGACCAAGAGAACAGTATCCGGTTTACTGTCATAAAATCGGTCCTTCACTGTTACCAACCAAAGCAAATCAAAAAAGGGGTTAAAACACAAGAGGAAGCCAATTGACATCACCAGGAGTGCTTATAAAGTATGAAAAACAACTTCGATGCCATGGTCCATTCCAGAAATTTCTCTGGAACAAAAAAATGAATTCAAAACATAAATTTTCATCTCTTACTCCCAAAAACAATAAAATGGGTATCGAGTTACAATACAAAGTCTCATTGCAAGCATCTTCCATCACAATTGACTTCTTTTTCTTTTCGTCCGCCAAGCAATAAAAGACATTGGAAAATACAAATCGATCAAAACCACTTTCCTCCTGCCCCCAATTTCGAATATTAAAAAAAAGGTCAAGAACATTTTATTGCGTGGCCATAAAAATACGATCGAAGCAAAAATAAGAACAAACAGGGAGCAGGACCACCAGCACTCCATATCCTCCACAGAGGACACATACAGCCCATCATCAGGGAAACGAATTATTTTCGGCAATAACGGTGAACACACCGTGCGTTCTTTCCTTCTTTTATTTATGTTTGCAATGCTGTTGGCTGAAGTTTACGCAATAATACTATCCTTGGGGATGAGTGGTTGTTGTTGTTGTTCTTGGTTCCCACCAGAAAAAAAAAACAAAAAAAAAAATACAGCCGCAGTGGTGGTGGAGAGCGTAAGACCCACCAAAGTAATGACTTTCATTTGCATTGCTGCCTTGCCTAAACCTTACTGAGAGATTTTACAGGCCCCTAGCCCATTCCATCGAATCCCACTGACTGCATAAGTTTTTTACAACAGTTAACTGTTTGAAAAAATAAAAATTATTTACCGTCGCGAATTTTTGTATTTTTTCTTCAATTTGTTTTTGTTTTTCTTCAATTTTCTTTTTTTCTTTTTTGTCATCAAACTTTTATCAGTCAAACAGAGCCACGCGATGTTGAAATGGCTAAATCCCCTTACGCTACATACACAAAAATACTACGACAGTCGTAACAACAATAACAGGCTGTTTTTTGGCAGCATCGCTCGCGCTTCTTGAGACCATGTAGCACTTAAATTCAACGACAAACGGCCAGAGATACAATTACATTTTTGAGCCATATGTTTGCGTGGTGGGAGTGTGACTGTGCATTCCGGTTGAGGATTCCCTGGATATTTTTTTTCTTTGTGTCCTTGCTTGGGCTTGGAATGGTGAACGTATTGGATTCTTGAAATAAATCTTGAAGGGCAATTTGAATGACTTACCTACAGCTGAGAGGGCGAGGATTGTGGGAGAAAGGACTTAACACATAAATTTGGGGCTTATCGGATAAATAGGACGAGAATGTGGTTGGCCATTAGTCAATAATTCTCTTTACGGTTAAAAGGGACGACGCGAAAACCCGAACGGATTTATTTAAAGTACAAAAGCTTTGCATATTTAACACGGCACTTTAAATTCTTCAGAATGAAAGCTTTATGCATTGCTGTAAGGTGATTTGTTCATTGGAATAAGAAGAGTTGCCGTCAAGAATCTTGAGAAAAGATAGCTTACCTGCATTACACCACCCTGGCAACCCAATTTTGGTCTTCCGAGTTGTCCTTGTTGAAGGCTGTCGAAATCTTACACCATCTTTTTAAGATTCACCCGTCCCACTGCCCCATCAACATCGATGACTAACACGATGTCAATATTCAATGAAAAGATATTATTCCAGTTAAATCTGCATGTCTGGAGAAATTCACCTCTTTCTAAGTTCAAAATCTGCTTTATACAAAAAGTATACGACGGGGATTATAATTACAATACCTCAATATCTCAACGACATATTAAAATTTTTCCATGTCAATACTGGATCCGAAAAAAAATCATGTATCAGATGTGATTCATGAATCTAAATATTAATGTTTCTTCCTTGTCACACTTTTGTGAAAGCAATTTTTAATCATTTACGTGATTCATGTTTGCTTTGAAGCCGTAGGGAACAAGGAACGAAATAAAAACCATGAATCAAATATGATTCATTCAAATCAGAAGCAATAATAAAGGACATTACGACGATTGACAGCCAATAAGACATGTAATTTTGAAAATAGAGAATCTAAAGTAGGTATACCTAATTATCCTTGCAAAAAAAAATATGAAAGGAAGTTCCTGCGACCGATACATGCAATCAAATTTACTATTCAATTTCATTTGGCTACACTTTTGGGACACTATTTGAATTTTTATACTTTTATCAATTTTTTGTCTCAAAGCGGGATTGGGGAGCACAAAATGCCCTGAAATGTGATTCAACCGTACGAGGTGTTTATTTGAGTGTTTGCCACAACCGGAATTGGATATAGTTTGGAGAGAGATTCTCCGAAATGCAAATATTATTTGCTACACAAACACCATGGTGGAGAAGCATTTTCCTATTGCAGCACAACAATTTTTATACGGAAGGACCTGCGGCGGCAGCGGTGTATTGTATCATCCCCAAAAGGACAATATCATTGCAAACCTTGTACCTATAAAAGTTCCAACCCTGCACAGGATGCTTCCGAACCCTGCCACCAAAATGAATATTTTATCATCACACTCGGCGCACTGGTGTACAAAGGATCAAAGGCTCACATCCTCGGATATTCACACGGTTTTTCATTATGGGCTGATGAGGAAGCTTCTGCTGCAGTAGCGTTTGTTGTTTTCGGCCGATTATAGTTTTCGAGCAAATTGCTTCTGTACGAGAGCGTATTATATTATTTTGCAACGGTGCATGTGAAATTGACCAAGTACGAGTGCTTCCATCTCTAATGGAAAGGAAAAACACAAACAACACGCAAATCGTCCCGGAAATCGGCAGATTCACCGATGGAATGGACAGGACATCCTCGGGACCTATAGGGGAGATTTATACCAAAAACAAAAATATCACATACATACACTTGATACATTATAGTGTTGTGGTCGTCTAGCAGTGGGAGAAAGAGAACTGGCTGATAGTTTTTTTGACATTTTTCACTGCCACTGTCATTGCCAATGCTTTGTGGTGTTATTGTTGTGTGTGAACTTTTCACAATGCCAATGACCACCGGATATGATATCCTTTAAGCGAGGAGGAGTGTCTAATGTGATGCGAAATAGAGAAAACCTATTAAATATATTTCGACCCTTTGGCTTTTGTTATTATGTGGGTGGATTGTATTTCTCCAAGGCTAAAGTCATGCCTACTCAGACTTATTTGAAGGCAATCCACGACACGGTTGTTAATAGTTCGTCGTCTGGTGGCGACAGGACAGGACAGAGAAAACTTAAACTGGCCCTCGTTTCTGGAAGCGGGTATCTTCTCTAAATATTCTCAGCCAGAGGGAAGATTTATGCGTGCCTACGCGTGAGGGTTGATATGTGCCATTTGCACTCGCACAAAGTGAGTGTTTTTTGCCATATTCAAGAAAACAACAAGCCAGCACCTATTTGGCCAAACCACCATCATGCCCATCATCATCAACATCATCATGTTGAGAGGGTGGTAGAGTGGTGGAGACCCATTCTTGAACTTTGCTAAACCATTCTCTCTGGGTCGAATTTTCTGGAGCATTTTCAAATGTTACTGTGGAATGGATATGATACTTTTGTCTGTTGAAGATTATTTGTCAGTGGGGTTTTTCAGTGGCAAGGTATTAGAAAATTGTTGTGTTCGTAAAAGAAGAATTACTTAATTCAAATGGTTCTAGAACTTTAAGGTTAACCCTTTTCTGGGTGTTGTAGGATCAAATGGTAACCACGGGGTACTGGTAGGTAATATCACTATATATAACTTGTGAAACTCCTAAGCGCGAGTGCAAAACGGGGAAACAGAAGCACTTAAACAACGGCCCTACAAATTTGGAGGTTTGTGCAACCCCTCCACAGTAAAAAACATGAAGTTATGAGAGAGATAGGTAGAGCTTCGGATAATGACCCCCCTCTTATAAAAACCAGACCCGGAACGTCAACGGACTGCGCATTGACAGTTTGTACTGCGAACCAGAAACTACGATGGATAGGATCAGGAACAATAAAAAGGAAAAATTGTGACATTTATTACAGCTGTCATCAAAGAATGCACATATTTGGATTCGTGGTGGAAAATCTGCTAAGTTCAAAAGTCATGGATTTCAAGCCAATAAGTAATCGCCTGGCTGTAATCCACATCAAGTCCACACTACAAAACATCAGTGATCAGTATAATATGTGCAAACGCCCTTACCGATGATACTGAGGAGTCTAGCAAGGACGATTTTTACGACCCCATTGATAGAGCCTACGGAGCCTGTCTAGCGTACGATGCCAAAATCGTACTCGGAAACTTCAATGCAACAATCGGCAAGGAAGACATCTTTGGCGGATTAGTTGGAAAGCCAAGCCTCCACGAAGTTACAACAGATAACGGCTTCCGACTAATTGACTTTGCTGCAGCTTGTAATACGTGATAAGTAGCACTAGGTTTCCAAGAAGGAAAATCTGCATAGCAACCTGGCTATCTCCAGATGGTCGAACCGCCAATCAAACCGACCATATGCTAATCAACGCAAGGCACGCATCCAACATCCTGAACTCTGACCACTTTATTGTAGTGGCTAAGTTTAGAGCTCGATAATCAAACGACAAAAAAACACGTGCAGCCCAAAGAAAGAAGTTCAACAACATCGGTTGCCTTAGCACTCCGGAAAATGCCAGAGTCAACAGTGAGCGCCTGAGTGAGCGACTTTCCGCCGTTCTCCCAGATACCTCAGATGTCAACACCTTGTGGAACCAATACCGCGAAATAATTAAGAGTGTAACCAGCTGCCCGTAGCTAAATGGGTAGGTGCGTTGGCTGCTAAGCAGAACGTCGTGGGTTCGAGTCCTAGCCGTGCCCATAAAGTTTTTATTTCACCTTTCACGGGCACTGCCTCTTGCGAAGAATTGACAAAACTTCCAAGAGTATCAATCTGTCATGGAAAAGTGCTTCTCAACTTTGCCGTTCGGAATCGGCGTTAAATTGTAGGTAAGAGCTATCGCGCCTCTCTATTTATTAACTTCCCATAGGAAGTTATTGTAACGGGTCCGATTTTGTGAATCTCCAATTTTCGCATTTCTCGATGTTTTGAGGTCACTAGAGTCCGAATCAAGCGTTTTTAAGATGACATCGGTGTGTGTGTATGTGTGTTCGTATGTGCGTTACGTTTTTTCAGCTCGATTATCTCGCGAACCACTCATCGTATTGTCATAAAATTGGTCTCATTCGACGCGGTATTGTGTTGTTAAGAGCTGATTAGATTTTGAGCCGCTTAACGGTTTTTAAATGGCAATCAAAAATCTAAGACAACCTTATAAAAAATGAGTTATTTTTATTATAAAAAAGGGTTTTCCAATATGAGGTGT
Source organism: Sphaerophoria taeniata (assembly GCA_943590905.1). Classification (NCBI taxonomy): domain Eukaryota; kingdom Metazoa; phylum Arthropoda; class Insecta; order Diptera; family Syrphidae; genus Sphaerophoria; species Sphaerophoria taeniata. The sequence continues at coordinate 153,460,675 of OX016541.1, forward strand.
TATTTTGAATAGCCCGCTATTTCGGTAGTTGTCACTTTTGAAGCTGTCATTTTTTGGCATTTGACAAGTAGAAACTACGCCATTAATAAAAATGGAACGATACACGCTTCAACAACGCATTGAAATTATTAAAATTCACTATAAAAAATGGTGAAAATTTGGCAGAGACGGTTCGCACAAATAAAACATTTTTGGGTCGTCGTGAAGCACCTTGTCGGACCGCAATACAGAAATTGGTGGACAAATTCGAGCTGTTGGGACAAGTTAGTGATGTGAAGAATAAAACCCGTGCACGTCGCTCAAGAACAACGGAGAATATTGCTGTTGTAGCCCAAAGTGTTGAAGAAAACCCAGGTTTGTCCATTCCTCGTCGTTCTTTGGAATAAGGCATTCCACAAACGTCATTACACCGTATTTTGCATAAGGACTTGGGTCTTAAGGCTTATAAAATTCAGTTAACACAAGAACTCAAGCCGGCTGATCATCAACAACGTCGTGTCTTTGCTGATTGGGTCCTTGAAATGCATGAAAATGATCCGGAATTTCATCGAAAAATCATCTTGACTGATGAGGCCTATTTCCACCTCGGAGGCTACGTCAACAAGCAAAACTGTCGCATCTGGGGCTCGGAAAACCCAGGAATTATTGTTGAAAAGCCTCTCCATCCTCAATGCGTGACTGTTTGGTGCGGTTTATGGTCCCGCGGGGTCATTGGACCTTACTTTTTCGAAAATGAGGCTGGAGCAACAGTTACGGTCAATGGATTGCGCTATCGAGAGATGATTAATGATTTTAACTTCCCAGAGGAAGTTATTGTAATGGGGCCGATTTTGTGAATCTCCAATTTTCGCATTTCTCGTTGTTTCGAGGTCACTAGAATCCGAATCAAGCGTTTTTATGATGATGTCTGTGTGTGTGTATGTGTGTTCGTTACGCGTTACGTTTTTCAGCTCAATTATCTCGCGAACCACTCATCGAATTGATCTCATTCGACGCGGCATTGTGTTGTTAAGAGCTGATTAGGTTTTGAGCGAAATCGGCTTAGCAGTTTTTTAATGGCAATCAAAAATCTAAGACAACCCTAATATAATGAAAATTATGATAATTTCTGCAATAATTTCAATAATAGTGCAAAAAATCTTATAGTTAGTGGGGAAAAAAACACAATATTCAGGAGTATCATATACTATATTTGATTACTAGCTGACCCACCAAACGCTGCTTTGCCGTATAAATATTAATTTTCAGAAATACTAAACCGATTAGAAAAATTGCTTCAATAATAGAAAACTACAATATTCAGGAGCAATATATGTATTATGTAGGCTGTATTTTACTGTGCAAAGTAGTTGTGAATGAGTCCACGAAATGGTATGATCAACTCGGCAGTGGCAGAATGGCACCACTGTTATTCAATAAACTTAATGTTTTTCATAAAATCATCAGTTTTATGGAATTTGACTTTGAAGCAACGTGCGTGTACAACTACAACGGGATGCATCCGCTGAATATTTTGCAAAACAACTAATGTTTTTACGTATTTTTCTACTATGGGAAGTTAGTCGTGTGGACTCCATGGGTCGCACTCATTTTTTTTTATTTTTTAATCAAAACCACTATAGATTACCAGCAACCCCCGAAAAAGAACACCTGGTATGGTAAGTATTGAATAGAGAGACAAAAAATGCACGTTTGCATATGCTGCAACGGAAAACAAGAGCAGCAAGCAAAGAGAACTGAACAAAAAGGAGAAATGAGAAAAAGACCCTGCGAAGGAAGAAAAAAAAATACGCAGTTTATCAGCTCAAATATCTGGAATAGTCACGGGCCAAGAACAACACCCAACGTTTTTTTAAAAGGTTGAAGCAATTAGTTTCTGGTTTCAGAAGCGGGACACAGGCTCTTCGAAACAGTGAAGGAAACCTACTCACAGAAGCAAAGGGAATTGCAGATGTTTTTAAGCAGCATTTCCAACAGCTGCTGAATGCGCATAATGTCGAGCGGGCCTATGATGAAAGAGAAGCAAGACCAGTCAATGAATACCTAGACCCAGCCTCCAGCACAGAAGAGGTAGAAAGAACCATCCAAAAGCTAAGAAATAACAAGTCCCACTGACTATTCGATAAGCTCCATATGCCCCATCTACAAAAAAGGCGATCCTATGTCATGCAAAAACTATCCCTGCTTAATGTTTCATACAAAATCCTATCCAACGTACTGAGTGATTGTCTTAAGCCGTTCTGCAATACAATAATCGACACGTACCAGTATGGCTTTGGGCCACGCAGGACAACGATTAACCAATTATTCACACTGAGGCAAATCCTGGATGAGACTAACGAATTTCAAGTCAAAACCCATTATCTTTTCATCGACTTCAAAGCTGCTTATGATAGCATCCACCGCCAGGAGCATATGATGGCGATGTCTGAATTCGGGATCCCGAACAAACTGATCCCGCTGTGCCGCACGACGCAGTGCAGGATGCAAATGGGTAACAGCTCATCCAAGTTTCTTCAAATGCACAGGGCTTAGACAAGGAGATGCGTTTTCATGTGATTTCTTCAACTACTGCTTCAATTTTTGGTAGCAGCAGCTTCGAGGTAGTTAAGGAGTTCACCTACCTTGGAACAAATATCAAACCCACATACGACACCTTAGTGGAGATCCAACGAAGAAGAAAAGTGTGAAAATAAAAGAATTACCTTAGCGAACCGCTGCTACATCGGTTTGGCAAAACAACTGGGTTCAATACTCCTTAACTAAGGTACAAAGACCAAGTGACTGTGGATGCCAGAGTGCCTGCTTTCGGTGACTGGAGAGTGCATGCAAGGGACCGTTCGCGATGGAAGGCTGCAGTATCTCAATTCAATTGGTTCTAAAACTTTGAGGTTCAAACTTTTCTGACATAAATTTGGATGCACGGAGTTTCCCGTCCGGCTTTTTGGATTTCTCTCTCATCGTATTGAATTTTCCAAATTCAAAACTTGATAAAATGCTGAAGGTTAAAAAAAAAAAAACAGTTTATGAGAGATGTCGCAGAGTTTTCATAAAAAAAAGTTGGTCAAATGTCTTTTTTAAAAATTTTAAAGAAAATGCAAAAATTTTGCACGTATTGTGCACCTATTTTTTTTGTCAGTGAAAAAAGTAAAAATTTCAGACTTTTTACCATATGTCTTACAGATGTCTGTGCATTAGCATCAAATCTGCTTGATTCTTTTTAAAATAACAATTAATCAAAATCAAAATCACATTGCAAATGTGTATTGTTTAAACAAAACATTATAACCACGACCTTGACCTCAAAGTTTTTGAAGTCATGCAATTTTAATATTGAAAGACCTCCAAAATTTCAGCTGTCACTACCTGATTGATGTACCTTCTTAAAAATCCATTAAAGAAAACATTTTAAAAATCTCTGAAAAAAAAAATCATTTTTAAATCCTATTAATGACGAAGCTAATTTTATTTCAAGAGTTCATAACCACCAATGGTTAGAGTCAAAAACCCCGAAAAGCTTTGATATTTTTAGGTGCAACAAACAGTTTCGAAACAAAAACCGACTTCATCGACAGGCACCACTGTTCACTATCACTATATACCCTTTCAAGTGGCGGTGAAAGAACATTCTATTGTTAACATTCCCAACCACCCCATATTGAACCAACCCGGTTAACATATCTGTCAAGCATTCACCACACTATCTGACACATACCCCGGTGCTAAAGACGAACAAACAAAAAGAAGTGTCGTAGTCACTGACTACTATACCGCGCCAAACCACACACTAGCTCGAACAGCCTGCTGGTATATTGTCGCTTGTTGTTGAGTCTTTGCATTGTCACTTTCCAACATAGCTTGTAATTATGTTGCTCTTATGTTAGACAGACAGATAGAAGCCTATCATATCCACTCGCTACTGGCTGCTCTGACTATGTTATGTTATGTGTCCCTCGGAAGCACTTTGCCGGTTTTGCCCAAGAATCTCCAAGCCCCTCGTGTTATATTAACTAATGTCGTCGTCGTCGTCGTTTTTGTTGTCGGTCGTCACCCACCACAACCAGCTCAAAGTCAGAGCACCCAACAATCTCATCCCAAGTCCGTTCCGTACAACAACCCAACCATCGCGCTGCCACCACACCACACCGATATACAAACGACCCAGACCCCCACAACACCACTCCAAGTCCAACCGAAATGGGAAACCCAACAACAAATGGAGGCAATTCTCTTTGCCTGGTATCATCGTTCTAAAAGTAAAATGCCTGCTTCAGTCTGTCGTTTGACGTTACCCACAGCACCACGCGCATAACATTTTATCCGACACACATAGAGAGAGCAAAGTCATTCATATTATTATAGCTTGCTACACCGGCTGATTTGGCTGCTGTGCTGGCTGGCGTTTGTTGTCATCGTCTTGATTGTGTCAACCACTTTGTCTTATTTTTTTTATATTCTGTCTTCGGCATCAAATTCAAATTTAACACACAATTTTTCGCATACCAAATTTTGTCAAAAGAAAAATACAAACAACTTAAAACCAAAACTGGCCATCAGTGTCGTTATCTGTTTTGTTGGCCTTTTTATCCGAATTCCATTCTTCGTCTTCTTCGTGTTGTTGTTGTTGTTATTGTAATTTATTTGTTTATTTATTTAAGCCTATAATCTCCGGATGGCATCTTAATCTGTCTGCCTTGAAAAATCGCCGCAATCAAATTCGACCGGCAAGAGTGATCCATCTTGTATCTGAAAAATTGCATTAAAACAAGAAAAAAATCTCATCTTTCGGAAACAAATTCAAAAAATAAATACAAAAAAAGGATCCCTAACGCGATCCACATGTTGTGAGTGAGTGCGTGATTTGCATCTGTTGATATCTTTATTTCGAATCTCAAAAAAAAAGTATCTCAGTGAAGCATTATTTTTGTGGTTACTCGTTGAGTGATTATCAATCCTTTTTTTATTGTGAAAAAAATATAAAAAAATCAAAGGAATAGATACGGAGAACTTGTGGATTATATCTTCTCAAGCGGCTTTCATCTCGTCACGTGCTGAACGTTGCTGTTGCTGCTACAACAGGTAGTAGAACTTTAATACGCAAACATACTTAATACAGACAAACTCACACACACCCTTTTACACTTTTTGCCACTCTGAAATACCTTGAAAATTTTAAAGTTTAAAGGATGTTAAAATTGGATTGTTTTTTGTATCAAATTCAAACGTCAAAATTTCGGCAAAAGACAAAAACCCCAATGACATTTTTTTTGCATTTCCATCGACTGACCAAACAACACTTTTCTATCCCGAATGTGAGCCAGCCGGCTTGCCTGTTGTTGTGTTTGGGTTGCACTGGAATCGTTTTGTTGTTACGTGGTGCACCCGGGCGTATGAGTTATGCATATTAATCGAAAAATTAATGTTCAACGAGTCGCATGGATATATCTCTGCACTTTTTTTTCTATTTTTGTAGTTAGATTTTTTTATATCTTTTTTATGATTCGAACGTTTTGGAATTTTTAGAGTTTTGTAAACAAAAGACAGACAGGCGCTGCACTGTCACTTGTCAATGTCAAAATTTGAACTCGCAACTTGAAAGGATCCTCAAGCCGCAACACCTATCATTACAGATCCAAAGATAGATGACCACTATCCAATAGATATTGTATCTTTGAATCTGGATAGCCATCAATTTTTTATTAATAATTGTCCATTTCTTCACTTCTTGCGGTATGATGTGTGGTTTGTTGGAACCTGGAACGATATAAATTATGTTGCTTTTGTGGTTGTCCGTCTGCCAGCGTGTTAGAGCGGTGTAATTTATTAGCTTTCCGCGGCCGGGACGGCACTATTGCGTTGACAGCAGCTGTGTAGCACAACTTCATGATCGTCGCGTGTTTTTTTGTTTGTTTTTTGTATACATAAAAAATTGAGTTTGAATAGTTTTTATGAGGAATGTGTTGAAGGAAATGTTTTTCGATTTTGGATTTCTCGATTTGATGCGTGTGATTTTGTGCAGTTTGCAGTTTTTTCTTGTGATGAAAAATTACACATGCGTGACTTAATATGAAATTAGCAATAAATTTTGCATTGACTAGATGGAAATGAAATCATTTTCTTATTTTCGTAATTACGAATGCGTTTTAGAGATTTTTGCTGTTTTTGTTGTTGTCAGTGGCTTGCAGCGGATACACTTGGGACGACGCAACGACTACGGTGAATTTATTATGCGCCAGTTGTTATCAATATGGGTTTATATGCATATTTTGTTTTTTTTGTAAATTTAATTTCCCATTGTTTCCTCTGATTTGACTTTTTTTTTCCTAAAAGCAACTGCGATAACGTAAATGCTGTATTTTTGCATTGTTGTGGAGAGTAGAGAAAAGGGTAAGTACTCGACGAGTATACCCTCAGTTGGGTTATCACTTATCACTCTCAATTCACTCGTGCTTATTTTTGAACAGAACTTTTTTTCTGGTTTATTCGAATTGCCTTTTGCTGTTTGGTTTGGTTTTTGTTTATTTTTATAAAAATTTGAATAAATTTAAGGAAAACAAATCTGACGACCCTTTCTTCAAGATAAACGGCTAATCGGTTTAAATAGCATGTCAATGCGAAAAATATGTGATTTCGCACATATTTTTAATGAATTTTATGCAAATTTCAGTTTTTAGCAAACATTTGATTTTTTAAAGAGCTTGAGTGGAAGAGCATTAAATTTTTATCGCATTTTAACGAATTTATCAAATTTGAATATTTGCTTATCAAAACCTTAAATTCCTATTCATGTCGTTTAAATGCGGAGGAAACATGCTGTCATTTAATTTTGGTCTCAACCAGTTTCGGTTTCTTAATGGAATTCGATCAATGATTGGAAGTGTTGTTCAATAAAAAGCTCTTTGATCGTGGAGATAAGATTGAAATGAGATAAATTTTATAGTTTTTGACACTTTTGGGAATATGTTGTTTGGGTATTCGAAGTAACTTATTCGTTTTTTTTTAAAGTTTTGTCAGGAATGTGCATTGGAATGATAAAGTTGCTGATGAGATAGGATAAGTAATTGTGTATTGTTTACTAATTTGTTTTATTGGCTTAGTAACTTAGTAACTCATTTTACGTGAGGCTACATTTCTGATCAGACCATTGGCATTGACAGTGACACCTCAGTGCTAAGCATATAAGTGTAACGAACTACAGACACATGACAGAATCAGCTAAAAGGTTTAAGACAGAAATGAGACGGTAATACAACAAAGACAGACAATTGCATGGTAAAGTGGATGAAACCTCAGATTAGTTGGCGATGTTTGTGCTAAGGCTGGGGTTTGAATCCGCAACGTTTGGCGTAGCAGTTAACTACTAATTCGTCTGAGCCATGGCCAGCCACTGCTGGTCAGACCAGCAATATATCGAATAAACCTCTTAAGCCAGGTCGTTCCAAGTTGTACTCGATTTCACACAAAGTTGGTTGATATTCCCTTCCTGTACCGATTCTACCCGAAGACTCCTACGAAGGTTGGAGGCTTGTGTTAATTCCTTTCTAACAGGAATCAATAATGATGATTTAGCCATATAAAGATGAGTTTCTTATACAGTCTTACTTACTTACTGAACAGCTCGTACAATTCTTGGCTGAATCTTCGTTCCATTCTCCACTAAAGCAGACTGAACCAAAAACCTCTCGGATAATTTTCCTCTAGAAGCAGCCCAAAGCGTTTTCATTCGATGTTGTCATGGTTCATGTCTCTGCACCATAAATAAGGACCGGGATGATGAGGGTTTGGTCAGTGACACTTTAGTTGCTCGAGAGAGGACTTAACTATTCAATTGTCCATTTCCTTCTAAGTCTAAAGAAGCAGTGATTGGCAAGAATGATCCTTCATTTGATTTCAGAACTAGTAATGTTGTCTAGGCTTATAGCAGATCCTAAGTAAACAACGTCCTTAACTACCTTGAAATTAAATCTGTCTATGCTGACGTTGGCTTCATATGATTGGTTGTCGTTTCTTGTTAAGGCATTAATTTGGTCTTGTCCTCGTTAACCGCTAGACCTATCTTCCTGGCCTTCGTCCCAAGGCTCACGAACACTCCACTGACATCACGCTGTGATCTTCCAACTATGTCAATGTCGTCTGTGTATCCTAGTTGCTGGACGGACTTTTGAAAGATTGTGCCTCTGGTGTTGACGTTGGAGTTTCGCACAATCTTTTCAAGGATGATGTTGAAGAAATCACATGACAGCGCAGTGCCTTGTCTAAAATTTTTGTGACATCAATAGCATCCGTGAGTTTTTCCGACCATGATGAAACAGCATGAGTTTTCCATTTTCATCTTACACAGACGGACGAGTTTTTTCTGGAATGCCAAAACTTGACAGTGCTCTATCTAGTTGGTCTCTATAGACGCTGTCATACGCTACCTTGAAGTCGATAAAAAGCTGGTGGGTATCGATGTGAAGTTCCTGGATCTTCTCCAAGATCTGCCGTAGAGTGCATATTTGATCGATGGTTGACTTTGCGGATGAACTACTCCTAACCAAATCCTCTAGAGCTGCCATGTACCTACAGTTCGGCGGCTAGGCCGTCTGCTCCTGCGGCTTTGTTCGACTTAAGATTAGATATCGCTATCTTCACTTTGTCAATGTCGGGGTAGTGGAATTGGTGCTCTGCTTCACCCAAATTGAATGGTTATGTAATTTTTCTCGTCATTGCTAGGGGTTTTGTTGTGGCACTATTTTCACGTATTGGCATTGATCGGAATATCCACATTCATACCTTGGCTACAACAAGGTAGTGTTCCGAGTCGATGTTGACACCTCAGAATGTGCGGATATCTTGCACGCTAAAGAAGTGTCGTGCGTCGATCGTAATGTGATCAATCTGGTTGACGGTTGATTGATCAGGAGATTTCAATTTCCCCTTGAGATGTGGGAATTGCGTACTGGCTACCATTACGTCTCGCTTCGCAGCAAAGTCGCTTAGCCTAAATCCATTATCGGAGGTGGTGTCGTGTAGGCTATGTTGTCCGATTATTCAACCAAAAATTTTTTCTCTGTCCAGCTTAGCATTAAAATCTCCAAAGACAATTTTAATGTCATAGCTAGGGCATTGCTCGTTGGTCTTGTCGAGGAGCTCGCAGAACTCTGCCAATATCGTCGGGGAATTTGATTAGTTGAACGTACTTTTGAAAGACTGTCCGCTAAAGTGATGACTACTGCATTTCGAAAACAACGTTTATGAAGTCATGAAATTATTTAGCCTTTATGTATCATTGATATGCATGAATTTTTAGTACCAACATGATCTCGAACTCTAAATCACCCTCTTGTTCTGATTCTAGATCTATAGCAGCCAATTCGTAAGCTTTTGTGTTAATCTTCGGATATTGTCCTTGGCATTTAACTCCTTGCGTTCTTTGAGCTACGACCTTTATTTTAATTTATGGAATATAAGAAACATTTAGTCAGCCAACTTATTTAAAAGTAAGCCAATTAACCTACAAAACACTTCAATGGCTTTGCTATAATTTTGTCACTTACCCATCAATTAAAATTCATATCTACGTATAAAGCCATTCTATAGGTCCATTTGCGGTAGAAATTATTTTCAATCCGACGCGACGACGTGCACAACAACCTGTTGCAATAAAACGTTTTACCTTTCCACAAAATGTATCATAAACATTAGCTCCACCACACCATCTCAAAAGTTTCTCAGAATCATAAAAAAGAAAAGCGGCAAGTTTTCCAAAGTGACAAGATGAGATGAAAACAATCTCCACTAACCTCTCTTCCATTGGCATTGCAAGCGAAACGCACATTAAAAGCCTTGTGGTCGTGCCAATTTAATTAGCATAATTTCAAGAACCGCAGTCAAAAGTCGGTATTTTATTTGAAGCACACAAAAAAAGAGCAAACCAGAAGAGTAAAGAAATTAAAAATTTTCCCAAGACCACCGCATTTCTGCCACGTCTCGTCCGTCCGTCTATGTCGTTGCTTTGAGAAGAATGTGTCACTATGTGAGCATAAATAGACGTCCAGGAAGACGAAATGGAGATCGCTACTTTTTCGATATAATTTATGACTCTTGACAGACTGCATTTTTTTTGTCTCGTCCAAAGAACATAAACATTTAGTCATATTTATGACATTTTAGATTATGACAGATAAAATTTTTGGTTTGTATTCAAAATAGTTTAAATGGCGTAAGAAAACATAACAAATTCGATGTTAAATTTGATTGTTTTTTGATAAAAATTTCACAATTGGAAGGAGAAATTGTACAGAAATGTGAATTCAAATTCTTGGAAGAATTCTTCTCTCAGAGAAAATTGCTTGTGTGACATTTCGGGGAACTGATAGAATCACGAGGAATACCTTGAAAGCATAAAAATTCCAAAATAAGTCAATTTAATTTCGAAAAGAAGGTGGGTAGGTCGTAGGTATCCTATTAATTCGTCAGCTGATTCCTTTTTAAATTCATGAACCTTACACCGTGAAATTGTGTTTTTTTAATAATGTTTGTCAACTTCCATTATAATTCTAATGACTCTTACATTTTTGAAGAGATACGCACATAGGTGGTATACGCGTTCTTTTTTAGAACAAAATATAAGGTAAGTAGGTAATTTTAATTTCACTTTTTCGATATTCAAGAAATAAGAAGAAAATGATGTCAACATCCTGAATTAAGTGCGCATTAAGGCAGCGTCTTGTGTAGGAGCAATTTTTCAGCGGAATACTTTTAATTTAAAATGCATATCCGAACCTATCATAGGCAAGGAATTGAGCAAAATTTAGATAGACGGTGTTTTATTAAAGATGTTTAGAAATTTAAGTTGGCAACGCTATTTTAAGTTACTTACTTACGTTACAGTCCGTTGTGGACTTGGGCCTCAACGAACAGTCAACTCCAGCCAGCTCGGTACCTAGCTACCTGTCTCCAGTTTTCCACTCCAAGTTGATTGAGATAATCTACAACTTGGGTGCGCCACCTGAGTCGCGGTCTTCCTCTACTTCTAGGTCCATCGGGAATAGTGTCGAAGGCTTTCCGCGCCGGAGCATTGGTGTCCATCTAAATGACCGAGCCATCTGAGTCTCTATACCTTGACCCTTCTGGCTAGGTCCGTGTTGTTGTAAGACCCGTAAAGTTCGCTTTTGTATCTTCTTTTAATTTCCCCATCAATGCACACGGGCCGAATATGACCGGAATAACTTTCTTATCGAAACAGCCTAGGGCATATTCATCTGATTTTGTCAGTCCATGCTTCTGCATCATACAGCAGGACTGAGATGATGAGGGTGTTATGTAGTTTTACCTTAGTTGATCAAGAGAGGGCTTTTCCACTTTCTAAGCCCAAAGAAACAGCAATTAGCAAGAGTTATTAGCGTGTTAATAGCGGAGCCTAGGTACACAAACTCCTCTACTATCCCGAAGTTATATGCGTCTATTGTGCAGTTTTATTCGCGCCGTGGGAGTGGGGGGTCCTTCCTTGAAGATAGTACATACTTCTTTTTTCCCTCATTTGCCGCTAAACCTATTTTTGTCACTACTGTCTCAATTCTCGCAAAGACGTAATTGACATCACGCTGTGTTCTTTCCATTATATCAATATCATTAGCGTAGGTGAGAAGTTGTACAGACTTTAAGTAGATAGTGCCTCTGGTGTTGACGGTTGAGTTTTGCACAATCTTCTCAAGAACGATGTTAAAGAAATCGCTTGACAGTGCATCGCCTTGTCTGAATCCTTTTTTGACATCGAACGATTCCGTAAGCTCGTTGGCAACCTTGCTGGCGCAGAGTGAGTTCTCCATCGTCATTTTGCACAAGCGAATGAGCTTGGCAGGGATGCCAGAACTAGACATAGCCTTATACAGTTACTCTCTGTAGATGCTGTCACACGAGGCCTTAAAATCGATGAAAATGTGATGTGTATCAATTTTGAGTTCCTGTGTCTTCTCCAAGATCTGCCGTAGAGTATATTTGATTGATGGTTGACTTTCCTGGTCTGAAGCCAAATTGATAAGGACCAATCAGATTGCTGACAAAAGGCTTCAGACGTTCACATAGAGGATCTTGTAGGCGATGTTAAGTAGACTGATTCCTCTGTATTTGGCGCAGTTTACTGTGGTCTGTTCTTCAGGATCGGACAAGAAATTCTGCAGTTCTATTCATCGGGTATGCATTATTCCAACCATATCTTACAGATGATTTGGAGCATGCTCCTATCCAGATAGTCGCCTGCTGCTATGAATAGCTCTGCAGCTAGACCATCCGCTCCAGCGGATTTTTTGGATTTCAGCCGTGAAATTGCCGTTTCATTTCTTCTAAGTCGGGTTCACGGAATTGTTGGCTATCATCGTGTCCGATGAATGGCTTCTGCCTGATAACAGGATTCTGTTCGTTGTCGCCGTTATACAGTCAACACAGGTGGTCTTTCCAAATCCCGAGCATCGACTGCAATGCTATTTTAAGTGGTGGCCGTTTTATCAGCTGTAAAGTGGGCTGGTGGGTTTGAAGAGTGAGAAGAGGTGATAACCAAAGAAATAATTCGTTCATAATTATTTTAGTCTGAAGTATCCGAAAATGTCAACGACAACAACGACAAGCCCATTTATTCAGTACTGGAGTGAGATAGATAAATTAAGAGTTAATTATTTTACTTTCGACAACATAGGAAAAAGCATAGACATTCGAAAAATATTACAACATTTATGTCGTTATAACTGTCTAAGAAAAAACTTCAAGTCAAAAATGTTAATTATTTCTGTCTATTAATTATCTCAAAACTAATCAATCCGACAGTTAAACCTTAATAAAAACATCACCCAAATTGAAAAATGTTGATTTAATTTATCAAAGTATCTTATTTGAATTTCCGTCAACAGTCTAATTTTCCGTTTGACGAAAGAAAAATCTCAGACTGTTGGGAACTAGTATAACATCAAACGAAAAATTCCCTCGAGTTGGCTATTCAAGAATTTTATTGCCACTTGTACACAAACACAAAAATACAAGAACCACTTGTTGATTCATTGTATTTTTAGATTTTTCCATCTCCTCCAAAAATATAATTTAATTTTCATAGAAAACTTATAAAATTTTGAAAAGACAAACTTTACAGACTTAAAAGAATATTGACATTCCCGAAGGACAAACTTGATGTAATTATTTTCTTTATTGAGTGCACACGTCTTGGGGCCTTATGGTTCTTAAATTGAAAACGTTTTTTCTTTGATTAATGTTTTATTTCTTTTTGCATTTTCCGTTTTTTAATTTTTTAATATTAATTGCTCGTTAATCTTCGTGTGGAGATAATTCCCATAATAATATGCTAAGACAAATTTATAAAAATGAAGACGCTTCACTTTTAACATAAGAAAAAACAGACAAAACTAAGATTCGTCTATCTTTCTTACCTCATTCGATTTATTTGATTTCTGGCTGCATACTTACTCTCACTTTTACATCAATAAATTTGATTGAACATAAGGTGTCACAAAAATCATTAAAAACGAAATTCGTTTGATGATTTCACGCATGAATAATTCACGTATCTATATCTTGGATTAATCCCCGATTCAGATAACAAACAAGAATCGGAGTTTTTGATTCCTAGGTTCCGGTTTCCGGTCTTTAGTTTTCTGTTTTCGATTCTTGAGTTCCAGCTTTTGTTGTTCTTATTTCGAAATCTAGCTCACGTATCCGATGCTAACTTCTTGTTCTTGAACTCTAGTTTCAGTCAAACTTAGTACCGCCATCAACAACAGAGGTGAGTCTCTTTTTGAATTTATACTAGACCAAAATCTACTAATAGCAAACAGGGGCAAAGAACCCACGTTTGTAACTAAAAATAGAAAAGAAGTGCTTGACGTTACCCTAACCAATAACTCAAGCACAATAGTAATAGATCAATGGAATGTTCTTAAAGAAGAATCATTCTCAGACCATAAACTGATAGGCTTCTTGATACAAAATGAAGTTGCAACTCCAAAACCCTTCAGGAATTTCAGGAAAACAAACTGGAATGTATTCTGTAGGGAAGTAGGACAGGGAATTCAAAACCCGGACTCACTTTTAATTCAAGACCCTTCCGACATAGATCTTGCGTCAGAAAAACTCAGAGTTGTTCTGAACCACGCTTTAGAAAAAAGCTGTCCCATCAATCATATGGGAAAAGGTAGGAAAAAACCACCCTGGTGGACAACTGAATTAGGCAACTTAAGAAAAGAAACTAGAAGACTTTTCAACGTTGCAAAAAGAACTAGGAAAGAAGCTGACTGGGAACATTATAAGACCAGTCAACGTATGTTTAAGGCCGAAACACAACGAGCAAAACGTAGCTCATGGAGGGCCTTTTGCGACGAAATAGAAAGCACAAATGAATCGGCAAGCCTCAGGAAAATTCTGACCAAGGATTCAGCCACTCTCGGTTCTCTTAAAAAACTTACAGGCAGCTGGACTGAATCCGGTCGCGAAACACTTGAACTCCTTGTGAATACTCATTTTCCTGGCTGCGTAGCTGATATCCGCAGTCCAGAATCAGAGTCTCATGCAGAAACTCTAGTACCATTGGATATTATAACGGAAGAAAGGATAAAATGGGCCATTCACTCCTTTTCCCCGTACAAATCCCCTGGTCTAGACGGAATCTTCCCTATGATGCTTCAGAAGAGCATAAACCTTATCATCCCACACCTAGCTAGCATTTTCAATAATAGCCTTAAATGGGGGTATGTTCCCTTATCGTGGCGTGAGGTAAAGGTAGTTTTCATCCCTAAGGCTGGTAAACCTAGCCATACGGAGGCCAAAGACTTTAGACCCATTAGTCTAACATCGTTTATTTTGAAAACGTTTGAGAGGCTAATTGATATACACATCCGAAGCACCCTGAAACCGGACTGCATATCGGAATTTCAACATGCATACATTAAAGGAAAAAGCGTTGAAACGGCATTGCACAGTGTTGTCAGCGTCATAGAAAAATCACTGAATGACAAGGAATACACCCTTGCAACGTTCTTGGATATTGAGGGAGCCTTCAATAACGTGAAGAACGAAACAGTGAAGCAAGTCTTGGACGACCACAAAGTCGAAAAGGCAATAACGCAGTGGATTATGTGTATGCTCAGAAAGAGACAGATTAACTCTGAACTAGCGGAGGAAAGGGTGAGAGTAACCACATCCAGGGACACCCCTCAGGGTGGAGTTCTTTCACCGCTACTCTGGGTTCTTGTCATGAACGGCATACTCTCTAAATTGAAATCAAGTGGAGTAAGGATAGTAGCCTACGCTGATGATCTTGCATTACTAGCGACTGGCAGGTTCCTACCCACTATCAGTGAACAAACAGAATACGCCCTCTCGTTGGTAAGCAAATGGACTAAGAACTGTGGGCTGACGGTCAATCCAGCTAAAACAGAACTAGTGCTATTTACTAACAAACGTAAAATACCTGATTTTAAAATGCCTTCAATTGAAGGCTGCCCTCTTAAGATCTCCGATCACGTGAAGTATCTAGGTGTGATCCTGGATAAAAAACTTAACTGGGGCTTGAACACCAAAGATAGATTCAAAAAGGCATCGACAGCCTTTTACTCCTGCAATAGAATTTTCGGGAAAACCTGGGGACCAAACCCAAAAATTATCAGATGGATGTATTCGGCAATAATTAGACCAATACTAACCTACGGTAATTTTGTATGGTGGAAAGCTTTAGAAAAGAGCACGAACCTGAAAACTTTGACAAAAGTTCAAAGACTGGCGTGCACTGGCATTACGGGGGCAATGAGATCCACTCCAACTGCGGGATTGGAAGTAATACTCGATCTTATTCCCCTAGACCTCTTCGTTCAAGAATCTGCGGCCAAAAGTGCCCTGAGACTTAGTCAAACTAAAATCTGGAAAAATAGTTCCATAGGACATGCCCAGATCCTCGATAAAGTTATAGGTCATAGTACTACAACGGACTATAAAACACCCGAGCTTGTTTTTCACAAACCATTCCAGACTGCCCTCCCAAGCAGAGAGGAATGGATAGATAATATACCGTACTCCAGTGAGTCGTCAATAGCTATCTATACTGATGGCTCTAAAATGGACACTGGTGTAGGAGCAGGCTTCTATTCCGAATCTCTCAAGTTAGCCGCCTCGCTTAGGCTTCCAGACTACAGTAGCGTCTTCCAAGCGGAGGTCCTGGCAGTGACAACAGCTGCTAAAAAGGTATCAATGATGGCGATACCACGAGCTGATATCACCTTTTACATTGATAGCCAAGCGGCAATAAAAGCGATTACTGCAACTGAGGTAAAATCAAAGCTTGTTTCATGCTGCCGCGAAGAGCTTAAGGTTCTTGGCGCACAGCACAACATTAGACTCTGCTGGGTCCCGGGCCACAGCGATATACTAGGCAATGAGAAAGCCGATGAGAGAGCCGAATGAGAAAGCCGATGAATTAGCAAGATTAGGGTCAATGCTTGACGTAAGCCAAGCTCAGCTAGTTAGCACCCCTACCTGTTATTTAAAACAGGAAATCTCAAAAAGAATAACTATCAAGGCAAATGAAAGGTGGAACCTTCTTGACACCAGCGGCACAACAAGAAAGATCTGGCCCTGTTTTAACAAACAAAGAACGGAAAAAATTATGCAGCTACACAAGGGATCACTTCGATCTCTTGTAAGCATAATCACTGGACATAATCTGTTAGGTTATCATATGAAGAAGATGAGAATCAGTTCAGATGATCTATGCAGAGGATGCGGAGACGAGGAGGTGCATGAAGATACTTCGCACTTTCTGTGTCACTGTCCCGCACTTTCCCATCAAAGGAAGAGAATGCTTGGCAACTTTTTCTTTGAGGATTTAGAGGAACTCTCTAGTACGCCAGGTACTAGCATCCTGAACTTCGTCAAGGCCTCTAAATGGCTTGACTATAACTGAACACATAGGTTTTTCTTATTAGCTTGAGTAGCAATACTCGCGGGTATCACAATGGATCTGTATTGATCTAAGTGTGACGGTAATGACATCAACTGTCAGCCCCTAAACCTAACCTAACCTAGAAACTTCTTCCTATTGGAATTAGATAATGTTACTTCCGTCCGATATATTTGAGTCAAAATGTATAAAACTTGGGTTGTAGAACCTTGTTTCGTCCCAAAGTGCAACCGTACAGCTCAAACCACTTTTCAATTCATCTGGCAGAGAGGAAAAACTTTTCTAAAAGATTTTATCAAGCTTCATAATCAGCATTCGAAAATCACCAAAATCGATCTTCCACATTAATCGATTATTCTCTGCCTTTTCCCTTTCCCCGTAACGATGTTTTGTTTAAAAAATAAAACCAATTAAAAATTAGACACTTTTTTGGCCGCTGGCTGTCTTTCTTTAAATAGATGCCACAAAAAATGCCGATACGAATCTGAGAAAGAAAAGGCGGGCGTGCATCTTTTTTTTTTATTTCTTAATATGTCTGAGTTTGTGGGTGACGACGACGATAGCAACGATCGCGATGATGTGGCAATAGTCTCCAAGCCCAATATCCACGGAAATGATTTCTCAAAATAGCCCCAAATGCACAGTTAAATTATGCCCACCATTATCCAAAAACAACATAAAACTCTGTTGCACTTTTAATAAAACGAAAAAGAGATTTGTAAATCTACAAGATACTTAAACTAAACTACCATTGCACCACTTGACTTGAGTGCGCGTGTATTTCAATTTCAAGTTTGAAAAGACAACAACTGTCACCACACTTATCGCCTTGAGTGCATGTCATGGCAGAATATAACAAATGGTTATCATCCGCAAATAGTGATGCCCCCAGACCCCAGAGGCAAGCGGCAGACTAGATTCAAATCTAGCAGTGCGTGTGCTTGGCCATGTCGTTCGTCCGGTTGCTGGACCACAAACTGCACCGTTCATCAGCATAATCATTGGCGGCAGTGGGGCATCATTGCAGACCATCATCATCAACATGGCCCCAAGACAGATAGATACACGTGTCGCTCGCCGCATGTAGATGTTCCGAACTGTGTGGTTTGGTTATCTTTCAGACAGATCGTGTTCAACTTGCTTGTACTGAATGTATCTCTTAAGCTCAATGACGATTATAGTGCACCAAATGGAGCTACCCACCAAGAAAGTCAAGTTGTCTTGAACCTGAATCTTGAAATTTACAACAACAACGAATGTGTTGCTTCTTCAGCTCATTACGACCTATACACGACGTTTTTAATTGAAAATAAAACAATGACTTTATTCACGATTTAATTAATTTACATTTTAATTTGTGTGGACAAAAAGGCATCACCAATTGATGTTTTTCTTTTCTTTTATGACTTCTTAAGAAAATTTTCGAAGTCAACAACAAGAAAGGTAGATCAAATCAACTCCTGTGTGAGAAGCAAAACCGATCATTGTGGTCATTGTGAATAAAATTAGGGCCTTCCATTATAGAATTACATCTTACAAATTAATTCATTCAAATTTTCCTTTTGTGAGGTTTTTGGTATTTTCATTATGGAAAGCGTTAAGACGATAAATTGTTGGCTTAAGACTTAAACAGGAAGAAGGTTTTATGCTTCGTTTGGTTTAGTTTTGACTGTCTTTTAATGTTTCTCGTTTTTTTTGGTCTGTTGGACTGTCAATGAAATTTAAATAACTGAATGGTTTTATTGATTTTTCGTTTAAGATAATAAACGGTAATTGATGATATTGCCGAAGAGTTTAAAAATAAGCTATGAAGTAATCTGAGACTAATCATAGAGTAGTTTAATGCCAAATTATGATAAATGGGAAAACGTATTTTGGTTATGAAACTCTATGACTTGAAGAGGTCATAAGCCCCGTTATTAATTATTTTGAAATGTTAAGACAACGGAAGAACGTTATTGTTGATAGGGAAGCGCTTCTTGTTGGAACCGGTAATGAGGATCTAAGTCTAAAACAACAAACCGATTGCGGTCCGACGTCCTTGTTATCTGGAACCTGAGGGGGTGCTAAGAGAAGACTTTCTTGGCTGGAGCGTTGTAGTCTATTCGCTCGATATGGCCGAGTCAATGTAGTCGTCTTTTCTTGGCTTTCTGAACTACATCCAAATCCACACATACAGTTCGCGGTTGAATCTTCTTTTCCATTCGCCATCGTCACATACGGGACCGAAAATCTGTCGAAGAATTTTTCTTTCGAAAGTGCCCAGTATCAATTTTACTTTTTTTACTTATCGTCCAACACTCGGCGCCGCGCGGTAGAGTAGGACTGGTTTGTATAGAAGACACTTTGATTTTCGAGTGAGGAGTTTTGAACCCAGTTAATTTGCCAAACCGAAGTAGCAGCGGTTCGCTAGGGTAATTCTTCTTCGGATCTCCACTAAGGTGTCGTTTGTGGGATTGATGTTTGTACAAGGTAGGTCAACTCCTAAACTACCTCGAAATCACTGTTATCAGCAGTGACGTTTTGTCCTAGATGGAGGGCAGATGTTGTTTTGCTTGTTGATAGCATGTTCTTTGTTTTGTGCCCATTCACTTCAAGACCAAAGAGTTTCTCCTGTTCTTCAATCCCTGTAAAAGCCTCAACCGCAGCTCTCTTGGAGCGACCGATGATGTCTTTGTCGTCCGCATAGCCTAGGAGCTGGGTGGATTTGTTGAGGATAGTGTTTTCCGTGCTCACACCTGCCTTATGCATTATCTGCTCCAGGCCTTTGTTGAAGAAACCACATGATAGCGCATCTCCTTTTCTATAAGCCCTGCGGATGTTTGAAACAACTCGGATAAGCTGTTACCCATTACCACACTTCACTGCGTATTGTTATGCGTAATGCGGCAGAGCTGGATCAGTTTGTTCGGGATTCCGAATTCAGACGCGCCATCATAAGCTCTTGGCAGTGGTACTGTCATAAGCAGCTTTGAAGTCGATGAAAAGATGGGTTTTGACTTGGAATTCGTTGGTCTTGTCCAGATTTTGCCTCAGTGTGAATATTTGGTCTATCATTGTTCTGCCTGGCCTAAAGCCACACTGGTACGTGCCGATTATTGTGTTGCAGAACGGTATAAGATGCTCACAAAGTACGTTGGGTAGAATTTTGTATGCATCGTATTTCCTGGATCGCAGTGATATCTGCCTTATGCTGCGTGAGGACAGATTCAAGTTTTTGAGATGTAGCGAACCATTGAGTCGACGACAAAATCGGGTTGTGAAGTGGTAACACTCCATGCCTCTCAAAATACGGAAACAGATCATTCTGCCAAAGTCCATTGAAACACCGCCTTATGGCCGTTGAGAGCCGGAGGAAACTTCCTTAACAAACTAGTTCAAGGCCATTGATGAGCCAAGGGAAACCTTGTTAGAGAGAGCTCAGTTTATATCCAGAATACATAGAAGCCATTTAAAGCCGGAAGATGAAGGTCTGCTGTCCGTCTAATATTTTTCAACGTTTGCCTTTTCAAAGTTACCTTTTTCCGAAATAGAAACTGGGATTATACTCTCACAACTTTTTGTCGTCTGATATCACGATACCACTATTTCTCCTTTATTTCTTGCTTCAAATTGTTTCCCCAATAACCATTTCTACTCTTCTCAGAGTAGCTCCAAGCCGATTGATAATTTCGCTGAATCACCAGTCCACTGCAATTTAGCAGCATTAATTTTTATGATGATAAATTACAAGTGCAGCTACTTGTCAATTTCGACGCAAATGCCCTACAATTTATGTACCCACTTTTGTCAAGTCACGCCTGCATTTTCACATTTACCAATTCCAACTTTCAGTTTCTAAATTAAAAACAGCCCCCAGAAGTAAAGCTAATTTTAGTTTGCTGATGTCTTCGATTTTGAAAACATGCTAAGTGATAACACTCAATGTGGGATCACGTTCAATGTTATGTAAAATTTCAAAGACACCGCATACTCTTTATCAAAGTCCACACATGAGATTACAACCCACGGTTAGAAGAACACTTGTTTCCATAGTCCAAAAATAGAGTCTCCTTCCTTTTTAGTAGAAGCTGTATTTCTTAATTAGATATGGATGAGATGAATGAGACGGTTTCCGCTTAATTAACACCGAATGGTAGCGTTTATTGAAAGAGATTCTGTGTGATTATTTCAAAGTGTATCAAGAAGTTCTAGGCTGTCCCCTCTAAGTGTGCTAATGATAGTAAGTCGTAAAATTTAATTTTTCTTCTTAAAAAAAAATAAACAAAAAACTTCAAATGCGGTGGTGTCGTTGTAAAAGAGGCGTAAGGTCTCTTTGAGCTGGAGGGTTATTTGCATTAATTAGCCACCAAGTAAGAAAAACTGCTGAATAGGTGATTGTCTATATGTGAGACTTGGATGGAGTAGAGACAATAATGTCGATTGTTGATTGATTTGAACCTTTGGTCGTTATGAAATGGCCTTAGCAAAATTTAATTAAAAATCCCATAGCTTAAGAGCTGAAGTTAATATGCAAAAAAAAATTGTTTCTTAATTTGTCATTCAAAAGCATGAAACCACAAAGTCATTCCGTTTCTAGGCCACCACCAAAATTGCTTAAAATTTTCAAATTAGTCAACTTTAAAATATTGCTCCTATATTTCTTTATTTCAAATTCTTCACTTTTATATTACATTGTCTAAAAGCGTGCCGTCGTCGTCGTCAGGCCGTGTTCTAATTTTTCCACAAAATAAAAAAAAATCAATTAATTATCTTTTTGTTTGTGTATTAAAAATATTTCTTACAAAAAGCGACAGTAAATCACCGACGATGACCCACACAACTGATTGTAGATAGTTGTAATAATTATTATTTTCTATTACAATTTCATTCGCTGAGTGACAGACAGAAAAACAAAGCCGATGAGACCAAGAACACAATTAGAAGTTGAATGAAAACAACGAGAATGACCTAATTATGGAAGAATGTTTTGGTCATCGAAATGTGTGCGACTCTCTGTACGGTTCAATGTCAATGTGGTTTTTAATCCTCAATCAGGAAATCAACAACAACTACAGGCTTGTGTCAGTGAGTGAGTCAAGTTCTGATTGAATTTGACAGATTGGCTCTGAAGGATTAATCATGGCTGATGCAAGGCTTTGGTATTGATGGTAATGAAGTCATTAGGCGTTTTGATTCGAATCACGACAATTTTATTGATCATAAATCCTCGTTGCAATCGAAAGTGAGAAAAATGTAAATGATAATAATTAAATTATTGGCGACTTTTGAAACAGTAAAAATGTCAATAAAAATTTATGGGGTTCCGATTGATTTGCACTTTATGATTTGATGACTCTCTATTTTATGGATCAGGCGAGACGTGGGATAATTTTGTAATATTGGAACGGTTTGTTGTCAGATCTGATTTTACGACAAAATTATGTGTAATCATTCAACTATGAGTAACTTGGAGTTATGTATATCTTGAGTAAAGAAACTTGTTTCCATTTGCCATTAAAGCAAATCAAGCTTATCTTATGAATATGTAAAACTTTCAGAAGAAATCAGAAATTAACTTACTAACATGAGAAAAACAAAGTATTAAACAATTAAATAAAACAGCAAGCCTATAAAACTGTCAACAAAAACTTCCTTGTTTAAAAAACCAACGATAAGAGGCTGTAAAGGTAATATCTTATTATGCCAAGTCGTTTAAATAGATCATGAAAGCGATCATTTTAACTCGAATTCATATTGGCCCTAATTAAAAGTTGTCAAGTTTTTACTGTCCAAGTATTTTGTAAACAACAAATTATAAGAAAAAAATATAGTTGAGACTCATAACGAATCCTAGACTGATTCAAATCTGATATGTATAGGTAAGTTTCATCTGTTAACTAATAATCTAGAAGAGTTTTAGGAACTCACCAGAGATTCGTATGCAAATGAAATTGAAAAAATTATTATTACTTATAAGGAAACCCTAGCTTTTTTCGACCAAGCCAAATATTTAGGCCTCATTTTAGACAAAAACTAAATTGGAAAGCAAATAATGATGAAAGAGTTAAGAAGGCTACTGAAGCACTGTTTATTTGTAAAAAGGCCATATGCTCAAAATGGGCCTTCTCCCCAAAAATTACCCACTGGCTATACACTTCAGTAACCAGACCGATACTCATTTATGAAGTAGTTGTCGAATGGTGGACCGCACTGGACAAGATGGCAAATTTGAATAAACTCATTAAAGTCCAGCGGTCAGCAGGTATGTGCATCATGGGAGCATTTCGCTTAACACCAACAGCAGCTTAGAGGTACTTCTTAACCTAACACCTCTTGATATCTTCTCTAAAATGGTGGCAGCCAACTCATGCGTGAGGCTTAGAGCCACCTTTTAATGGATCAGTAACAACACATATCATTCTCCTATCTTGGACAGTTTCAGATATATCCCAGATCGCTTGGTAGTTAGTCTAAGCCAAGGTTATATCTTGCAAGGATATACGTATCTTCTTGGACAGCCAAGCCGCTCTCAAATCTCTCGTGTCTGTCTCCACAAACTCTCCTATAGTCCTCGACTGTCGATCATCTCTGAATGAGATGACAGAAAAGTTTAACATTCACCTCATTTGGGTGCCAGGCCACAGAGACATTTCGGGAAATTGTAAAACTTAAGTGGTATCATAATAGACTCTTGAGATCTTAGTGAGTTAACAACATCTAAACAGCCACTCTAACCTTACCTAACCTAGAAGGAAACGAGAGATGATTTCGATGTCGAGTGGATTATATATTTCTCCTACGTCAATATCTGCTTGATACCAAGGCAAGGGCTAGCTTTAAGGTCAACTTCGTCTTAGTTCGATTTTGTTCCACTTACTTTGAATACTTCTCGACAGGTTCCTCAGAGAATTTCATTTGAACATATCAGCTGAGTCAGTCCATTTTCTTTTCTAATATCTGGGAGATAGCATTTTAACGTAAACGCCTACTCAGCTCTTTGTATACTTCTAAATCGATGAAGCTTTGTTACTCCTTCTATCATTAGAAGTCTATCTTAATTTCAACTGCCGTTAAAATTACTCTCAAACTTTTTGTATATTGTTCAACATTATAAACCATAATGTAAGAGCTGAACGTACAAATGATAAGTCAAGGACTTTAATTACGAGTAAGGGACTCAGAGCGCTTCCCTGTGGCACGCCAAATGCGATTTTGAATTTTCCGGTAAACCAAACTGCGCATCGTCCACAATCATTCACGCATGAATTTCTGGAATTCCTACATCCCTGATAGTCACCTTGTGAGTCGTTATAGTCAATTGAAACTACAGACAAATTTGAGCTTACGTCATTACCATGCCCTAGCGAACTCCTTGACAAGTTGCTTGTTGCCTAGATATGGCTTCGTTTTTGCTGTTATAAGGAGCTGGTACCTGATAAGGTCCTGATAACTAAGCTATATGTAAATTGGAATATTTCTAATTGCTCCTACTAGTGATCAAGCTTTCTGAAGAAGGGAATATTGCATGAGATTTCTGTCCGATCTTGGACCAGACACGTTTTCTACTCTGTAGATGAGGAAACGAACAGACAGAAGTCATGGATTCTCTTTTTTGGACGTTTTTGAACAAAATCCTAAGATCCACAAATCCCAATATCTTTGCGTATACGTTTTGCTTTCTGTGGCCGTAATAAATAGAGTTGCATAACTCCGGTCTACAACATGCCTATCTGCCATGTTATCTAAATGAAAAGGCAAAAAGTACACTAATAATTTCGCGTCTTATGTGATCAATAACTCATTTAGTCTAGCTATGTAGGTTGACTGGTTGCACTGAACAGTAAAGCTGTCATAATGTCATAAAAAACCACCAAACACTTTATCCTTTGACGTCAAAGCTTGTTTACTTTGTCGATTGTGGATTGCAACATTTTTTCCAAGTCCTAATCTAATTTGCATCAAACTGCCGCCCATTCAAGCTTAAAAACATTTAAAATTCTCCTAACAAACACAATGGAATGTTTTGCAACAACAGGATTCGGGAGATTAGGTCCCCTGTCGAGCTTGCGATACTTTTAATTTCAAAGCTTTTTTTCTTGTGCAAATAGTGCATGGGCATAAAACATTTAACACCGGAGTAATAAATTTTCAAATTTATTCGCTCGTTTTTATGTCCCTTAAGCCCTTTTGTCCGACCAAGTCATAGAACAGAAAAAAAAATCTGCACGAATAACTCAAAACAGTGACTGCAATTACGTCAAAGTCTTTCTGGAGCTACAACTCCTTTTTGTGCAGTCATAAGAGTGGCGTTGAATAAAACCTTTCAAACTGACCTTTTACAAGAACACAAAAAGAAAACCTGTAAAAAAAAGCAAAAATGAATAAATCCAAAAGCAAACGAAGAAAAAATCCTATCTAGCCAATCTCTCTTCGCCTTCTTCACTTCTTCGGCAATACTTCACTTAAAAACCACAAGTGCATTGCAATGGAAACCAACACCGAACCACTATAGGGCCACCGCCACTTTTTTGGTTTCATTTTTCAATTTTTTTCTTTTTTGCTTTTCGGAATTTCAATTGTGTTTTTAAGCTTCCAAATGGTAGTTTTGTATTGGTTTTGTAAAAAAAAAATATTCAAAAATAAAAATTTTAAAATCACTTAAAATCCTCTTGTCGGTCGGTGCGTTTCTTCACACCCTTCAAAGTCCCCGCACGCTGCTGACGAAAACATTAAACATGTTTAGTAAGTGTCAATCAGCAGTTTTGTTTTTTTGAGTGACGCTAATTTGAGTGACAACCATTTCACAATGACGTCGAGTGTGAAGTAGATTTATGACTTTAAGCGAGACGGTTGTTGTCAGTTTATACTATTAAAAAATATTGTCAATAAATTTGACCATTCATTTAAGGTTGTCAATTATTGACAGAAAATCATTAACATCCTATCTATGTTTTGGCGGACTTTGATGGCTTTTTTCAAGCTTTTTCAGTCATTTCTTTCGGTCAACAACCAAAACGAAAAGAGCAATGTCATGATTCTTACTTTCATTCAGTTTCTAAGAGAATTGAAATCATTTGAAATTCCAAAAAGCGAGTTAAAACACTCAAAGAAAAGCAATTACGTGCGACCCAATTGCACAGTTTACCTTGTGTTTTCTTCTTATTTTTCGTGTTTTTGCTAAATTTTTGCATGTTGTATATTGCCATCGCGTCGAACGAGCAGAAAGGGGGGACTATGGGAATTTGTGTGTTCAACGTCACGTGTGTTCCTATTTCAGATTTCCAATTCAATGTTTATGCAGCAGATACAGTGACACTCAGTCAAAGTGGGTGGCAAAAAACAAGGCAGGTTACAATCCGAACATATCCCAACCAAAGAGTCGGACACCTCGCTCGTGCCACCCTTCGATATTTTTTGTTTTTTTCTAATTTCGATGGTAATTCAAACTGAAATTGGTTTCTTCCACCCGACAACATAACCAACCACTCTCGCACATGCATTCGGTAACTGTACATCGAGCATATTGGCTATAAATATACATTTTTGTTCGAACACAAGAAACTCTAAGCTCATATTCGTACTGCTCATGAAAGTGATGTGATCATTTTGAATATTATGACATCGCTGTTGATTTTTTGTTGTTTTCTGTTTTGTTCCCGAAAAGAGAGTGAAGTAATTTTGCTGTGATTTCATGCAATATTTTGCTGAAAGCAGGAACGAGAAGGAGTTGCTGCTGTGACGAATGCAAGTTATTACTCTGTACTCGATCTAAACAGAATCCGGATGGAAGCGAAGAATTGACTGACTTCTGGGATTAAGGATTCCTTGTTGTGTTGTTATTGAAATTTCGTATAATAATGTCCCCAGCTGTGAGGGAAAAATCAATTGGAACTCTTTAGAAACGAATGATTGGAATTCGTATAATGCAGAAAAATTGATTTTTTTTTAATTTTCAAAAATCCAGCAGTGTTTAATATTTTTAACAAAAAAATAATATGAGGTACTTCACATTTCTCAGATCTCAGATGTCTACAAATTTGTTGGAAATTCTATTTAAGGATTACACATACTAATATGTCACAGCACTACTAATTAAAAAATAACATTTTAAAGGTCTACTACGACATATTCTCAGTCCAAGCCTATAAAGAACGGTTAGGCCGGCTCTTCATTTTCATTTCATTTCATTTTATTTTATTAACAATTATCTTTTACATTAAATCTTAGATTTATAATTTGTAAAAGTATTATACACGAACATTAGTAGGTTTATAACAATAATTAAGCTATACAACATTTTAAAAATCTTATTTTACTTTTATTTTATTTTACATTTTAACAGGCAACTGTTTAAGTACCTTTTTCAAAAAACTAAATCACAAAACAAAATTGAAGTTGAAAATATATTATAGATTTTTTAAGTACAAAAACAAAACATCATAAAAATTACGCGCGCAATATTGTCTTCTCTTCTTATGTTTAGGGGTAAAGAGTTCCATAACCGGACGGTGCCAACGAAAAACTGACGTTCGGATGATACGGATTTAAAAGTTGGTTGTAGTATTGTTAATGAACGTGACGATGTAGAAAAACTGATTTTTTCATAGAGATATGCTGGTTCTTTGGAAACAATAATCGAATGCAAAAACTTCAAGTTACAAAATTTTATATATGAATCAAGATGGCAGCCGAGAATGTTTTTCGCATAACCTGAGACATGATCGAAACGCTTGAGACCATAAATATAGCGACAAATGTTATTAAAAGCTACATTTAGTTTTCTTTTAGTTTCAACAGAGCAATAGGAAGTTATTTGACAACCATAGCTTATAAGCGGTATTACAAGTGTCCTTACAAGGGTCATTTTTGTTGACATTGGTGTATAATGTTTAGATTGTGACAAACATATAAGGCATCCATACACCTTCGCGATTGTAGACCAGACGTGTTCGTCCCATCTGAGTAATGAATTAAATATAATTCCAAGGTTTTTCGTTTTTTCAACATATTCAAATGCATTACACCCAAGTGAAACAACTGGAAAATAGCTCGTATCAAGATTGTTTTTATAAATTACCAGACATTTTGATTTCTTAGGATTCAATTCTAAGCCATTTTTCTCAGC
This sequence comes from Sphaerophoria taeniata, assembly GCA_943590905.1. Classification (NCBI taxonomy): domain Eukaryota; kingdom Metazoa; phylum Arthropoda; class Insecta; order Diptera; family Syrphidae; genus Sphaerophoria; species Sphaerophoria taeniata. The sequence goes on from OX016541.1 coordinate 153,488,718, forward strand.
CCAACACATTATATTTTTAAGTTCAAAATTGAGTCTTTCAACGCCATCTTCAATTAGTCCCAGTTTACAAGAATAGCAGCGTTGTACGTCATCTGCATACATATGAATTTTGCAGTTGTTTACGCATTGAGGCAAGTCATTAATGAAAGCGGAAAAGAGAAGCGGACCTAGGATTGATCCTTGAGGAACTCCACTCAAAATGTCTAAGAACTTTGATCTGGAATTCTCGCTCAAATAAACTGTCTGTTTTCGTTGAGCCAAATATGAATGTAACATATTAGCAGCATTTATTGAAATATTGAACTTGTCTATAAGTTTGGATAATAGAAGCTTGTGATCGACGGAGTCAAACGCCTTTGAGAAATCTAAGAGCGTTAGGAAAGTTACAAAATCATCGTCCATTGCTTTCCTTATATCATCAGATACTTTTAACAATGCTGATGCACAACTATGTCTGGGACGAAAACCAGACTGGCTCATACAAATGAGATTGTTTGTCTTTAAAAAGACAGATAGTTGAGAATGGAGGATTTTTTCCATGACTTTTGATAAGTATGGTAATATTTATATAGGCCTGTATTCTGGCTCTTTCTGTCGTCCACCGGGAGTTTTTATTATAGGAACAACTTTCGCGATCTTCCGTACAGCAGGAAAACAAGAAGATAATAAAATACTGTTTAAAACATAAGTTAATACAGGCAGTATATGTGGGAGAATTATTTTTACAAAAAGTGGATGAATATCATCCAGACCTGCAGATTTGGATTTGATACTTAGTACAGCTTTTACGATATCCGTTTGATCAATACTTGAGAACTGAAAACAATTATTATCGAAATTACTACGAGGTATAGTTATTGTTGACGAGGGAGGCCTTTGAGATTTTAAAAATTTGGTATTGATCTCATCAGGATCAACCGACTCCAGGTCTTGAATTTTGTTCCGTCCGAGTCCTAATTCTTTCAGGTTTTTCCAAAGAACTGATGGAGGGTGATTGATATCAAATCGCTTAGAATAGTATTGTTTTTTAGCAAGTCGTATCTTTGAGTTTACTGTGTTGCGCATAGAGCGAAATTGTTCATAGAATTCGGGTAATTTGAATTTTTTCCACCTCTTGTAAGCGAGATCACGACGGTTTATGGCATTTTGAATTTCAGTGGTAAACCAGCAAAGGCGTTGAACTTTTACAGTTTTTGTCACAAGCGGTACATGAGTGTTATAAAGCATACGAATATTACCTGTTCATCAGAAGAAACCATAGAATAAACATTTTGCCAAGGTATTTGGAAAACTTCATGCTCCAAACTCGTAAAGTTTATACTCCTAAAATCTCTGTAGCAATATGTCGATGGTGAAGCATGTAGATCACTTTTTAAAGTCATGAAGATAAGGTCATGCTTTGAAAACACAGGAGTAGAAATTTGGCTATAAAATTCAACGTTGTTTAAATCGCTTACAAGGAAAAGATCCAAAAGAGTCTCGTTTGTGCTGGTATAATGAGTAGGTGTTGTTGTGTTCACAGGATATAAGTCTAATGAATATAAAGATTGAGTAAAACTTTCAAAAGCTCTTCGTCTTGGAGTTAAACGAACGACCTGGCCCTCTAGGTTGGGGATCGTGCGTTCGAGATGACTGCCCAGCCACATAAAGAAAATATAGTTCCGAAACAACAACAAGCCTCGGATACGGGCAGAATTATTGATGACTACCTACGCAAACGATTTAAGGACAACGAATTTTTACTTGGTATGTTAGGTACCTTAACAGACCACATGCAGCTCAACAATTAGCGGAAGCCCTTGACTGCTATAAAGCAGATATAACCGCCATCCAAGAAATGCGATGGGATGGTCCGGGCCTACGAAAAATGAGTAACTATGACATCTACCACGGCGGCGACTGAGTTTCAACTCAGTGAATGAGCGCATCACGACAACCCGCATCAAGGCTGAATTCACCAACATAAGCCTCATCTGCGCTCACGCCCCTTGAGACAATGGCTAGGAAGATGAGTCTAGCGGTGAACGAGGGCAAGACCAAGTTAATTCTGTCAACAAGAAAGAACAACTAACATCAACGTCTTTGAGCTAATGTCAGTATAGACAAATGTAATTTCGAAGTAGTGAAGAACTTCGTTTACCCAGGGTCCGCTATAAACTCAGACAACAACACCAGCTGAAATCAAACGAAGAATCTTTCTTGCCGATTGCTGCTGCTTTTAATTTAAAAGGCAATTGAGTAGTAAAGTCCTCTCTCAAGTAACTAAGGTGTCACTGCAGAAAACCCTCATTATTGCGGTGCATGGACTAAGACAACATCCCATGGAAATCCTTTGGGCTACTTCGAGGGAAAAATTCTTCGATTTGCAGGTGGCCATGGCTCAGAGGATAGTGTAGTTGACTGCTAAGCCAAACGTTGTGGGTTCAAGCCCCAGCTTCGGCAGCAGTCTTTTTCTACAATAATCGCCAGCTTATCTGTGCGATAATATGAGACAGTATAAATCTATGTTACCTCCTCTGTGCCGCGTAGGTTTATGTTATGTGTTCTTTCCTTCTATGTGTCTATCTGTCTCTCTCCGTCGTATGTCTTGTTTCAGTCCCAGCCGATGGCCTCAGTCGCCAGTGCTGCTATGTGTCTGTAGTTCGTATCATTCATGTGCGAAGTACGTTAATGTCAATGTCAATGTCAAATTCTCCGATTGATTTTTGGTCCAGTCTGCATAAATGGAGAATGGCGACTAAGATGCAATCAAGAACTGTACGAGCTGTTCAGCGACAGTGACCTAGCCAGAAAAGTTAAGGTCCAAGAGACGTTTTTTGGATGAGGCCCTGGTCCGACCTGGACTATAGCGCTTCCATAAGTAAATACCCTTAAGAAAGTAAGTACCCTTTAGTAGTGCTATACTCAAACTGATGAAAAACCTATGAGTTCAATTAATCAAGCCATTTGGAAGCATTGACGAAGTTCAAAATGTTAGTACTTGGACAACACGGCAATCAGCGTCGAATCGAATGACGGGAACTTTATTCTAGCGTTGACGTACATGGCGTACGAGGAGGAGAACCCGCCATCAAAAACAGTCCGCGATCTTGTGGCCCATGCCACAGCAAGCGGTACACCTTTGGTGGTGGGTTGTGATGCCAACGCTCACCACACTCAATGGGGTTCTAAGGACATCAATAAAAGGGGTGAGTCAATTTTTGAATATATTCTCTGTTCTAATTTATCGTTATGTAATAGGGGCAATCACCCTACCTTTCGAAACAAAAACAGGGAGGAAATCATAGATTTGACTCTTATTAGTAATAACAGTAAAATTTCAGTCGAAGACTGGAGAGTCTCACCTAAAGAATCTTTTTCAGATCACTTTAGGATACTCTTCTCCATAGACAGGAACTCTACTCAAAAGAAACCTTACAGGAACCCAACTAGAACGAATTGGACAGAGTACGAAAGATGGCTGAAAAACTGTATTGATCCACCAGGGGACAATACAAGTCTAAACATTTCAACCATCGACACTGTTGTCCAAAACTTGTCTAGTAAAATGAGATCGTCTTTTAAAAAGCACTGCCCTTTATCTCGTTCAAAAACTCCACCAACCCACCCTGGTGGAATGGTGTACTAAAGAAACGTAGAACAGAGGTTAGGAAACTTTTCAATATACCTGATGGTTCATGGTCGAACTCAAGCCTTGAAACGCTTGAACTCTTCATGGAAACCCATTTCCCCGGTTGTAAAAACCCAGAAAGTTCTGATCACTTGCAATCGAACACGCTGGATTTTACTCATACAGAATCAAATTTAGAACTAAAACAGGTTATCACTGAGCAGAAAATTATCTGGGCAATAAACTCGTTCAAACCCTACAAATCAGCGGGACCAGACGAGATTTTCCCAGCTCTTCTTCAAAATGCTCTCAAAGTAATAACTCCGTGGCTTAGGGTAATCTTCATAAGTTGTATCAAACTTAGATACGTCCCTAATAGCTGGAAAAAGGTCAAGGTAGTCTTCATCCCAAAAGCAGGGAAACCGACTCACTCGACCGCCCAGGATTATAGACCAATAAGTCTCTCCTCGTTTCTCCTTAAGACACTGGAGAGGATAATTGATCTACATGTTAGAGAACTTCTCAACGAAAACAATTTGTGCAACTACCAACACGCTTACCTTAAAGGTAAATCAGTGGAGACTGCTCTGCATGAAGTGGTTTCACATATTGAGAAAAGTCTTGAACATAAAGACTATACCCTGGCAGCATTTCTTGATATCGAGGGTGCGTTCAACAACGTTAAAACGGAATCAATCAAAACTGCCTTAGTTGAAGTTGGAGTTGAATCTGTCATTGTCGATTGGATCTTCACCATGTTAAGTGGCAGGATTATCAACTCTCAAATAGGAGTAAGCACTATTGAGAAAACAGTTACTAGAGGCACACCACAGGGAGGAGTCATCTCACCCCTGCTCTGGATCCTCGTAGTCAACAAAATTCTCACAAAGTTCAAAAATCAGGGCATTAAAATCGTGGCATATGCAGATGACATAGTGGTTTTAGTATCAGGCAAGTTTCTTACCATCATCGAAAACATTATGGAAAACGCATTAAAGGATTTATCTTCCTGGGCAACTAAGAACGGTCTCGGGGTCAACCCCACCAAGACGGAGTTAGTTTTGTTCACGAAGAAACGGAAACTGGAGGGCTTCAACCCTCCCAAACTAAATGTTATTCCTCTAAAACTTTCTAAGGAAGCTAAATTTCTAGGAGTAATCCTTGACTCCAAGCTTACAAGGAAGCGTAATACTGAGGAAAGAATGAAAAAAGCACTATGCGCATTCTACACATGCAAAAGAACCTTCGGTACACGTTGGGGCATGCGACCGCAAGTCATCCAATGCATGTACACAGCGATTGTCAGACCCATTCTTACCTATGGCTCTATTGTATGGTGGAAAGCGGTGGAAAAATCAAGCTATCTCAAGAACCTGAATAAGGTACAGAGACTAGCCTGTATAGGAATAACAGGGGCTCAAAGGTCCACACCACAAGCTGGGTTGGAAATGATTTTGGACCTTCCGGCCCTGGATGAGTTCATAAGGTGCACGGCAGCCAAAACCTCAATTCGTTTAAAAGAACTGAGTTTTTGGAGGCACAGCACTTATGGGCACGGGTCGATCCTAAAGAGATATGACACGATTCCAGGACTGTTGGAGACAACCGATTACATACCCCCTTTACTAGATTTCGATAGGAAATTTTCTATTTTCATACCAGAAAGACAGGGCTGGGACCCTAATTCACTTATAAGTAAACAGGGTATCCCTTTCTACACTGACGGTTCAAAAATGGAATCAGGAACCGGTGCTGGAGTGTTTTGCCAATCTCTCAACATCAGAGCATCGTATAAACTCCCAGCTGACTGTAGTGTCTTTCAGGCCGAGATCTTTGCCATTGAAAAAGTAGCTGAATTGGCACATCACGAAAAGCTAAGCTCTTCGGAGATAACTTTTTTCGTGGACAGCCAGGCCGCTATCAAAGCTTTAGCCAGTGAGACCATAAGATCAAAAGCAGTTTTAAACTGTAAGAAGGAAATAAATAAAATCTGCCACACTAACCAGGGGCCTATTTCATAAATATTGACAATTGCGACAGGTGACAGGTGACAATTTGTAAATTACAACTTGACAATTGTCAAAAATCTGTTTCATAAACAATTTGACAATTTTGTAGAATTGTCGTAAAATACCCGACAATTGTCGTCTTTTCGTTTCATAAAGAAATTGTCATGACAATGAATTGTCACCTATTTTTCTACAATTGTCAGGAATTTTGCGACAAATTTGTACTGACAATTCTTTTATGAAATGAAAAATAAATTGTAATTTACATATTTGTCAGTATTTCATCGACAATTGCGACAGGAAGCTTAGTTGCTGTAGGGTGTTGACTATTTTTTCAAGAGGAAGTGAAAGTGAAGACTATGCTCAGGCGAATTTTAAATAGCGAATAAATAACGATTTCGAATTTGTATCGGAAAAACCAACGCGGAATGTATTTTATCAAGAAGTGGTGCTCGTTTGCAGCCTCCCAGGCAGAGGAATTATTCTCTCGATGCCAAAATCCAACTTCTATGTGCATTACATTGGCTTGGAAGTGGAACTCAGTACCAAGTGGTTGACGATGGACAGGGTGTTTCACAATCATCAATTCATCGGTATTTCAGATGTGTATGCAATTTAATGGTAGAACAACTCTTGGGAGAAGAAATTCGCTTGGCAGAAAATATAATTTCCGTACCACTACGTTTAAGGAGTTTTGCAAATTTTTCCTGTGTTTCTATAATTGTAGATGGTTTTTTATTTAGAATTTATGCACCAGCTGAAAACGAATCAGAGTTTGTTGATAAAAATAGTGACCATTCAATTAATGCAATGTTTGTATGTGGTCCGAACTTTGAGTTCTTTTATGTTTCTGCCCGGTGGCAAGGATCTCTCTCAAAAACAGTTCATTAACAAGAAGATTGGAAAATGGATGGAGGCCATTTTCTAATGCTCTTATATTAGGGGACAGTGGTTATGGACGAAAAAATTGGCTTATTACACGCTACACCAGTCATCCCACACCAAATCCAACAAAATGAAGCACTGAGATGATTTTTGAGGACTCACATAAAAGTTTCCAAATATATAATCACACTCATTTTTAAAATGTTATTTATTTTCAAACTCAAATTTTTTCATAAATTAATTGAAAGAGTGCAGTCGCGAGAAAAAATTAAACTGTCACGATACGACAAATTTGTCAATAAGTAATACTTAAGTACGACAATGACAAAATTGTCACGACAAATTTGTCAGTACATGACAATGACAAATTTGTCATGACAAATTTGTCATTGTAATTTTCTGATAAATTTGTCACTGCTCTATATTTTATGAAACACATAATTGTCGGACAAGTGCGACAAATTTGTAGAATTGTCACCTGTCTATTTTTATGAAATAGGGCCCAGGTAAAGCTCTGCTGGGTTCCTGGACATAGCAATATAGTAGGGAACGAAATAGTAGATGAACTAGCCAGGAAAGAGTCAGAAGCAGACGCAAGTAGTAGCGACCACACAGTTAGTGGACCACTTGTCCCAATTGGGGTGCTCAAGAGGAAGTTAGACCTTAAATCAAAAGAGAAAACCAATAACTCTTGGAAATCCAGGGACGATTGCGTAATCTCGAGAAGTTTATGGCCTAGCACAAACGAAAAGGAAACTCGGTATATTCTATCGCTGAGTAAAAAGAACATTAAAATCTTGATAGGTGTACTAACGGGTCCTCTCACTGTGCCATTGGCACAATGGCCAACAAGATAGGGGCATTTGCACCCGATTTTTGTAGGAGCTGTCAGGATGAGGAGGAAATAGAAACCATTAAACACCTGCTCTGTGACTGTCCGAACCTCCAAACCAGCCGACTCCGTCATTTCGGAAACAGGTTTGTTGGAGAACTGGATGATCTAGCACAGGTCTCAATGGCAAACATGAGGAAATTTATAGATATAGCACAGGTTGGTTCGTTAACGAGCCAGTCTACGTTAATCGACCTTGAGAAGCATCGATGGACCAATAGGCCCCCGTGTACGCAACGGCGCAGGGACATTGGTCCCGAAGTCAGAAGTCCCGAAAATGGTTTTCGGAATTAATGACCCACTATGGTGGGTCATAAGTGCCAAATTAGATTTTGGGACTATTAACCCACTATGTTGGGTCAGTAGTCCTAAATTTATTTTGTCTTCTTTGGGACAAAAGTCCCAAATGATAAAAAATATGTTTTATGAGAATCACTTATTTATTTGTACTCGTCAATATTAGAAAGTCTTATAAATAAATAGAACCATTTTTATTTACTATTTGTCTACAAAATGGACAGATCAATTATTTTGCAAAACTTTTGCAGTTTCCTTTAATTTGGAAAAGAAACCAATAAACAACACATATTGTAATGAATGCTAGTGTCTGGAGAGCAGATGCTGCATTTCAATGATTCATTTTAAGCACCTTTTTTCACTTTCGTCTGAGGATGATGACGATCCGGAATATTCAAGATCGATTTGTTTTGATTTGGACCGAAACAAACGGACAAAATTTTGCCCAAAAGAGAATCAATTTGGGGTGTGAAAATAAAAAAATTCGCGCGAATTTTTTTATTTTCACACCCCAAATTGATTCTCTTTTGGGCAAAAATTTTTCCGCTCGCTCCGCTCGCTGTATGAATTTTAACTGCTACATGTTTTGGTTCAAGCTTCAAATACTAAATTTGAAAAATAAATAAAGAGAGTGATAAGACAACTTTTGACGAGCCAAGGCCTAAGTGGCTTACACTCATCAACAATTCTCTGAGTACGTGTGAAGAATTGAGGGGACCTACAATTTACACTTTCTTCATGACAGATTGATAGATACTCTTGGAAGTGTTTTCAGTTCTTCGCAAGAGGCTGTACCCGTGAAAGATGAAATAAAAACTTTATGAACATGAGCAGGATTCATAACAAAAAATCGTCTTTTTGTTGGAGCTGTCAATGTAATTGAAACAGCTCATTTATTTTAGGTGACAAAAAAAATGCAATAAGATGAAACTATGTTCAAGTACAGTGTGCTTGTAGAACACCCTACTCTCACCGAACTTTAACATCCCATCAAATTTCAGAAGAAGGTTTGCATTGGAAAAAGTTTCCTTAACGTGATCATGAGGTGTATTTCAACCGTAATGCACAAAAAAACCTTGAAAATATGCAAAAACTGTCAACTAAATTTATTGTTTACAAAATATTTAAAATTAATAACGAAGGTCAGAAGCCCCGAATTTGATTTCTGGACTAATGACCCACCATAGTGGGTCAGTAGTCCCAAAATAAAATTCGGCACTTATGACCCACCATAGTGGGTCATTAGTCCCGAAAACCATTTTCGGGACTTCTGACTTCGGGACCAGATTCCCTGCACCGTACGCAACAGCTCACGCTGTGCACACCCCTCATAACCTAACCTAACCTAGTACTTGGAAGACCACAGAGTTCTTCCATCAAGTAATGTGAATTATAATTTAGCCTTGAATTGTAAGTCTAGATGATATCAATCAACGACCGGTATATGAAGAAGAAGTTTTAAGAACGCTCCTAGACTGGATGCCTATTGTAGCGCAGATGAAAGCAAAATCTTATTTGGCTTAATCGAAAGAAACTGTTTTATTGATATAATCATTTATTTTCTCGAAACGCTTTCTCTTCAATGAGATACTTGCTGAAGTGCTGATGATGCAAGTAACTTTCTATTGTTTAACATTAAGAAGACGATTGATAGGCAATGAACCTTGAACACAGTTTTTTTTTCAAGAAAATGTGTTTACTCATGATATTCAGCAATAAAAGTTAAATTGAAAAAATTACCCACTCTTTCTCATGAACCGAAATGATTGTCTTTAATTTTTAACTGCATTTTAATTACTCTCAAAATGGATGAAAGCAAACATTTGTAAGCAGCAAAAAAGGCCAGGCGCCCAAATCATCAAACAAGAACCCACATACCAAATTTCGCAAAACGCTGCTTCTTAATATAATATTCACTTAGCATAGCTACTTAATTGTATAATTGCTTTTTCAATTGGACAATATGAGCATTTGACAGCATAAAAGCCAATCCGCTATGTCCCACATCAAGACGCACGCCCGGCATAGCCAACTCAAAAAAATTAGTATTCACAGCCAACCCGAAAACCATTTCTTTCTGTCTTCTAAGTTTTAATCTCCCCCGTGCTATCGGTTTCTGCCTTTGGGGTTTTCCCAACAACACCCATATTCAAGTATTAATAAAAATTTATAAATAACCAAAGAAACGTGCAACTATTCAAATGCCACACGATCCACTCACATTCACTCTGTCTGAATGGATTACATTAACCACTCAGTCTTGTTAAAAAAAATTTAATATCCTTTCCATTGTCCTGTTGACACCGTAATATAAAACTTAATATTTCTCAAGCAGACTTTTCCCTTTTCAAACATCACTCATCGTAGCTTGTCTATACCTAACCTATTGCCTCTTGTCTCTCAACCTCCGGAAAACCCCCGTCAATTTTTCAAGCTTGAACGCAAAAAAAAGGCAAAGTCAAGTGCTTAATTTTCTTAAAGAAGGTCATTGCGTCCTTAAATCGTTATACAACATAATTTTTAGCTTTCTTTTGCTCATTTTCCATCAACATGCGGGTGTCGGGTCGTTTTCGTCGTGTGACATGAAGATTATTGACAGAAAGTAAAAAATTACAAAAAGAATGAATAACCCCTATAATGTGTCACCCTCTCGCTTGGTTTGGTTAAACATTTGCTGCTGCTGCTGTGTTGTATACTCTCTAGAGGTTAAGAGGGCATACAAGTCAAAATGATGGAAACAAATAAAAAAGGAAAATAGCAAAAAAACGGCAACGTGAATGAGTGGGGGAAACCACTGCCACTTAGCAACCACCAACCGCCCCCAACTCACAGCCAATCTCCGACGACGACACGACATTGGAGATAAGGAAGGATACTGTGGAAGGCTTTTTAACGCCAAGAGATTGAATTGAGAGTAGGAAAGTGCTGCCACTTCATGAGATTCCAATGCCTTGCAGAAAAAAACATAAAGACAGCAAGGGAGAGGAATATTGGAACAAAAAGTTTAAACAATTATCAAATAGATCCCATCACCACTACTTAATTAAGAAAACTTCAAAAACATTTTTTTTAAATGAGAAACCCCAACAAAGTGGGATCCCTGCTACCCGAATTGCCACCAGTTTCCCATCACAAAAGGAAGTGATGTTTGAGTACAAGTGTATGATGATGCGTTGTCAGGCTGTTCGGATGTGAAATGAAAGAAGAAAAAACGCACCCACTGCTAATAATAAGACAACAATCAAATAGAAGTCACGTTTAGGTACTCCCTTCAACTTCAAGGTACAAAAGCCACTTTGATAACGTTTCGGTTTCTATAGAAACTTTCATTTCCCGAACATACACAATAGTGACTGTCAACTCATTGTCAGTAATAACAATTATGATTGCAATGTTCGTTTTTTTTTTTCTCGCTCTTCTCTTTCATATTGTTCTCGAGATTCTTTGAAATTTCACCGAAGAAACATTTTAAACTGTCAGACGTCTTCTTTTGGCATAAAAGTTCCTATTAAATTATGTCGACATCGTCTACACGACAGACTCCCGTGAACTTGTTCCTGTAAAGTTGTTTTAAACGAATATTTCAATCTAATTAAGGGAAATATGAATACATGCACGGGGAGTAAGCGAAGAATTCCTCAAAGTGAACTTCCGGAATGTTTGAAGAACTCTCACAACGATTGGAGCAGTTTTATATATTTTTGTTTATCGCATCAAAAGCCCGGCGTGTGTCAGAAATGTAAATAAAAATAGTGGCTGTTGGGGAACTTACATTTTTATTTTTATTTGTGTTTGCGGTTTCGTTTTATAGACAATTTAAAGTGATTGGCAGGAAATTGTGGATGTGGTGATGGTGGATGAGTCGTTATTTCGGCAGTAATAGTACTTCTACTTGATTTTTTACTTTTAGTACTTTCTCGTATTTATTTTTGAAAATTTTCTTTGGGTGGGTACCTACCTCATTTAATTATTGAAGTTTAAGAAAAGTTTTCGTGATTTTCAGACTTTGAATCAATTTAAATTAAATTAACTCTTATTCTATGGGTTTCTTAACCTGTAGAATAAGAGTGGAATAGTCGGGTTTTATCAATATTGCTGAATAGTAGCAACGTTTTCCGAGTTATGTTTTTAAATATGAATACGAAATGTCATGTGTTTATCTGATCTGATCAGGGCCTCATCCAAAAAGCGTCTCAAGCCAGCTCGGTCCTTAAGTAGCTATCTAAAGTTAAACATGCCAAGTTGGTTCAGGTCGTCTACCAACTGTGTGCTTAGCTTGAGTAGCGTTTTCGTCTTCTGCGACGTCCTTCCAGGTTGGATTCGAAGACTCTAAAAGCTGGAGCATTATTTTGCATTCGCTTAACATGACCCAACTATCTAAGTCGTTGGACCTTAACTTTTCTGGCAAGGTCAGTGACGCTGAACAGCTCGTACAGTCTCCATTAGGGTGGTCGTAAAAATTCAATGTCGGAATTTCGTCGATGGGAACCCCAGAAACTGTGCAGTTCATACAAATTTTAAGATAGACGAAGTTTTAGCACGATTGGAGCATGTTAACACGTGCCGACGGACGCTCGACGATTTTTCGCTGGCGAACGAGGTTTCGGAGACATAACTCCGAAACCACTCGACACTTTCTCATGAAACTGGTCTTAAATGAAAGCTTATGCTATTCCTAATATTTTATAACTTGTGCATTTTTATCGTAAGTTTAAGTCTGAGCGAGAAAATATATACTTTTTGATCTAAGTGCGGAAGGTACCTCCAGGAAATAAAATGTTCAAATAAAGGAAGCACGCACTAGCATTTTGTCATATAAAAAATATTAATGCATTCCGTTATTATCAAATATTTATTTTATTTTTATAAAGCATAAGCTTTCATTAAAGACCAGTTTCATGAGAAAGTGTCGAGTGGTTTCGGAGTTATGTCCAGCGAAAAATCGTCGAGCGTCCGTCGGCACGTGTTAACATGCTCCAATCGTGCTAAAACTTCGTATATCTTAAAATTTTTATAAAATGCAAAATTTCTGGGGTTCCCATCAACAAAATTCCGACATAATTTTTTTCCCATAGAGCCTACGACCACCCTAGTCTCCATTCTCGATTTATGCAGATTGGATCAAAAGTCACTAGAAGAATTTTTCTCTCGAAGCAGCCCAAAACGTTATCATCGGACGTTGTCATGGTCCATGTTGCTGCACCATACATTAGAACCGGGATGATGTTGTTTTTGTACAGTGACAATTTAGTCAGTGATCATGCTGTGTTCTTCCAATTATGTCAATGTCGTCTGCGTATCCTAGTAGATGTGCCTCTATGGTGTTGGCGTTGGAGTTTTGAACAATCTTTTCAAGAATGATGCTGTAGAAAACGCGTGACAGCGCATCGCCTTGTCTAAAACTATTTTCGACACCAAATGCATCTGTCATACTTTTTCCGACGATGATAGAACAGTGTGAGTTTTCCAATGTCATCTTACATAGACGGACATGTTAAGGGGATCTCCTTTCTTGAGAATCGGGCATACGATGCTGAGGTTCCATTCGTCGGGCATGCTTTAAGAATCTTGAAGGAAGTGTTTCACCTTTCGGTAAGATTTCTGCATCTCATTTCTATCCCTTTAATTGGAGGCAAATTGTGTTCCAATATTTTGTCTAACAACTCGATGCTTGTCTCTCCTCCTCTTTTTACAGTGCAGTTCCTTTTGTGAACTAATTTTTGCCACAACTTTGCATAATCGTTAAACCAGAGACTTTTCAACATCTTACCGTACTAGCCGGTTCATTTAAATTCTTTTTTCCAGCAACCGCCTCAATGACTATAGTCCGGGACAGAGTCAAATCTGCTTAAAGTTTATCTAATTAATATGTATTGACGTTCATGATTTTAAATCGATAAAATTAAAAATAACTTGGCAAATTTGTTTTGATGTGCCCAAAAACTTTGGTTCTCTTGTATGCATTTTAATGAGAAACACCAAATACATTCTTTTTCTTATACTCAGTTCTACACTCAAATGCACTCTTCCACTTGATTACACTTGACCACTAACCTGTGTTTAGTGAAGGTGTTGCATTTTATTCTTCCAATCTTCATCGCAGATCCTCGCGACTGCATTGAATACAAAATTAAGCTCGTCCCTTCATTCTCAATTTCCTTAATGCCAACTTCAGTGGAACCAAAGCGTCATCTTCTATCATCAGCATGATGGGTGCATTTAAACTCGTGCATCTTCAGGTTCAAAATCAAATCTGCAACAGCAGCATCAAATTCCATTTCAAAGTTCAATATCCTTCCTCAGTGATTGATCACCAAAATGTCAATTTAGTAAACCGGTCGTGTGGAAGAGGAACACCAACCTATACTCAAGAAATTTTCATTATTTTTAAGAGGTTCTTGTGTTGCTTAGTGAAAATACAAAAACACATCCTTCACACTCTTATAATAATAATTCAAAGACACAATTTTATGGCTTTTAATTAAATTTTTATAATATTCTTATCGTTTCAGGAGAAGGATCCATGCATCGCTGACAAACAATGAAATGACTCGAAAGCAGACCCGTCGGTCGTTATCTCAATTCAAATTTAGTCTTTTTTTTATTTATTTTGCTAATAAATTACAAGTTAAGTGAAAAAAGATAAAAAAAAAACAAAATTAATTGTGAATGACCAAGTGAAAGTGAGATTTTGCAAAAAAAAAAAAAAAACTCCTAAGTGGAGGTCGCTTTGAGTGCTAACTTAAGTTTTAAGTGCTGTTGGATTGAAACGACAAATTGGATGCAGATAGAAGAAACTACAAACAAAGCTACTAACCAAAATGGATACAACTTTTAATGCGCACAGAATGAGGTGAGTGAGGTTTTGAAACTCAAATCGTTGGTATCGTTTGACTAAGTCATTAGGAGTGGGTGTGTGGGGAGTGAAAAAACACCTCGAAAAAAGGTTTAATGATAAATTGCAAATTCACTAATCGAAGAGTGTTCGATTGACAAAAAGAAAACCTGAAAAATATCTCTAGTTGCAGCCGTGGGAGTGTGTGAGATAAAAAGGTGTATCCAACAACTCGACATTCCTAGGTGGAAATTAAAAAATAACAACCGAAACGGATCAAAGGGCACGGTAGTGCCCAGCCAAGTTCTAGCACTACCCCCTTTTTACAGGATCGAACTCAAGTACATTTTCAACCACCCATATCTTTTGAACCCATAGAGTTAGAAGCTTCAAATTTGAATAGCGTATTAACTTCATGGGCACAAAGGTCCTGTGAAAAAAATAATTTTGTAGAACCATTACTTCCTGAGATATTGAACAGTCAAAATTTCAAAAACCGTAATTGACTCACTGACTCACTGACTCACTGACTCACTGACTCACTGATCATCAAAATTATGAAGCACTTCTAACAATAGCAGAATCTTGAAATTTGGTACAATGGTAGGTTTTCGGGTGTATACAAAGGAAAAAATCGAAAATTTTAATTTGCTCATTCAGGGGGCGTGGTATCCGCCCACTTTCTAAAACTGGTCGTAGGATCTTGAAATTCGGAATTCAAATAGGGTTTTGGTTGAAAATAAGGAAAAAGATAAGTAAAATATTTTAATTTCATTTAGGGGCGTGGTTTCCGCCCACTATCTTAAAACGATCGTAGGATGTTGAAATTCGGAATTCTTGTAAGGTTTTGGTTGAATGACATAAAAAAAATAAGAAAATAATCTATTTCAATTTAGGAGCGTGGTATCCACCCACTTTGTCAAAATGGTCGAAAACGTTTAAATTTGAAATTCTGATAGGGATTCGCTTGAACATTAGAGAAAATATAAGTATAAAATTTTTGTTTCATTAAAAGGCGTGGTTGCCGCCCACTTTCTTAAAATGGTCATAGGATGTTGAAATTTAGAACTCTGGTTTGTTTAACTTTTTAACACTCCATGAGTAACTTTCCTAAGTGGTTTCACAATGGACCCTTGGGGTCTAAATGAGTTAACAACATCTAGACAGCCACTCTAACCCAATCTACCTATTATTTGCTTATAAATTGGCAGAACAATTATATGTATTGTTGAAGTTTTCAAACTGCTAGCTTATTAAGTGTATTTCGAGGTAAATGTTTCCATAAAAAAAAACCTTACAAAAAGATGTGAAATCAGAACAAAAACATAAAATGTAAAACAAGAGCCAAGTTCTCTTATGTGCGAACACTGTGTAAAAAGTCAGCCACCAAAAGTAATGAGATCTAAAGAACGCCAAGTTCTTACATGTAAAAGTGTTATATTGAATATTTTAAATCATAGGAGAAAATACAACAATATTAAAAGAAAATAGAAAATAGTTTGGATGAAAATTTACAAGTTCACTTGGCAAGTTTTCGTTTGATGCGTGATTACTAGCATTTTAAAACTTGAACAGTGAACTTGTAACTTTTCATCCAAACTATTTTCTATTTTCTTTTAATATTGTTGTATTTTCTCCTATGATTTAAAATATTCAATATAACACTTTTACATGTAAGAACTTGGCGTTCTTTAGATCTCATTACTTTTGGTGGCTGACTTTTTACACAGTGTTCGCACATAAGAGAACTTGGCTCTTGTTTTACATTTTATGTTTTTGTTCTGATTAGCGATAACAAGAAGCTGTTGGGGGCTGGAAGGGGATTGAATAAATTGAAATCGAATTCAACTTGTTTTCCTATTGAATGAACCTGAACATTGATTGAGAGTCGGAAATAATTTATGCGAATTTTATTTTACAAAAAAATTATCAAGTCAGGCATCCCATCGATCTAATAGAAGGAGGCGTGGGAAGACGTATTTAATTTTCTTAACATTTTATAAGCTTAACAAAAAAGTGTCGAAATTCGACTTAATCAGCCAAATTTCATTCCACACCATGTCTAATATACCCGAGAGCCAAAACCGACCGCAACTTGCTGACAGCTACCGTCCTAACTACTTGCTCCACGTCATTCAGTTAAGCCATTCCGATTGAGCTATCAGATAGAGTCCGCCATCATACTGGACGTGGTATTGGTGTCGGCAGCCTATCAAACCTTAAACGCATTAAATCATCGTCTTAATCAAATTGCCGGGCGATAATTGCGCGACAGGCGATAGATTACAAGCCACTTAACTTGCCCTACTGTGTACTATTATGTGGCTGCTGTTTGTATGGCTCCTGTTGGCTGGCTGGTGTGTGGTTGAAGTGTCGATTACTAATTCAAACTGTCGAAATCAATTTGCAATCGAGACGGCTGATTAGTTCAACTCTACAACGCGTGGTCTATAGTCGTGTCGGTCGTGTCGGTTGGTCATGCAAAGAATTTACCATTCTTTGAAAATTTTCAGCAATGACAAACGCAACAAGTTGTCAAAGTCAATTAAATTCTACTCGCCTACACTTTGGGAGGCGGTAAATGGCTTTTAAATTGTTGTTTTCCACAGAACAGTTTATTTGTTTGTATTCTTGACAGCTGCTGACAAATTTTTTGTTATGAGCCACACCAGCAAAAAGCAAATGTGTCAGAAGTGAGGAAAGATCAAATCGATTTACACAGTCTGCTGAGCACACCAGCAGACTGGCAAATAGATAAATCCAAGCTTGAAGGGTTCTCAGAAAGTCACCATAGACACTCTTCAAAAATTGACTTGTAAACATTGTCACTTTTGAATGACATTTTCATTTTTTGACAGCCAGAGGGTGTGGGCTCTAAAACCAATATAGGCCCCATGCCAATTAATTCCGTCGTCTTTTACAGGAATGTTGAAAATTCGCTAAGAACTTGCAAACCATCAATTTGCTTAAAAGGGTTAAATAGGTTATTTTTTTTTTTTTTCAGAGCTCGAAGATGGCATGTGTAAGATAAAAATGAGAAAAACAAAAAATTAAACGAAATTAATTAAGTGAGACTTTGAATGGAATAAATCTTCGACGTTTATTGGTCTTGGGAGACTAATAAGGCACGCAGAAGAGAATAATTATGTGAACCAGATAAGCACCAGCGTCTTCGTCATCGGTTTCATTTTCATTGGGTTCATTTTCATCGGCGGGCGGCGGAATGATATTTGACCTAAATTTTTGGTTCTTCTTGATATTAGACATAAGAAGGCGGATTGTTAAGGCTAATTGGGGGAACTAATGCTATTTTAATTGAAATGATCGAAAATCATTAGGAGATTCTTTGTTGATGATATCAAGGAGATTGTTTCTTGGGTAAACATATTTGAGTCTTGTGATTATAATTGTTCTGCTTCTTCTTTGGGAATACAAAGTGATTTAGGTCTATGTATTTTGGTTATTGAAACTAATAACCATAGCAAAATCAACTACTTCAAGAACTTATGGAGGAGTGTGGGCACTGAGAAGCATAGATGGATGGCCTTCTTGTGTTTAATGGATTTATTTGATGTTTAATTAGACTTATGAGAGAAAAAGTCGAATATACTGCTGATTTGTTTGTGGTCAAGGTTTAGTACTGCAACAAGATTTTGGTAAGGTAAAAAAGTATTTTTGGGGCAGTTTTAGATGGCTGGAGTGCTGCCGTTCATTCGCTCACTGTGGACGAGCCGATGTTGTCGTTCTTTTCTTGGCTTTCTGTACTACACCCACATCTTGGTACAGCCTGTACAGTTCGCGGTTGAACCTTCTTCTCCATTCGCCACCGTCGCATACGGGACCGAAAATCCGTCAAGTATTTTTCTTTCGATATTGCCCATTATCACATCCCGTTTTTTAATCTTATTGTCCTACACTCGCCTCTGTAAAGTAAAACTGGTAACATCAAAGTTTTGTAAAGCAGACGCTTTGTCTTTCGAGTGATGAGTTTTAAACCCAATTGTTTTGCCAAACCGAAGTAGCAGCGGTTTGCTAGAGTTATTCTCCATCGGATCTCCACTAAGGTGTCGTTTGTGGGATTGATGTTTGTTCCAAGGTTAACTCCTTAACTTCCTCGAAATCGCTGCTACCAACAGTGACGTTTTGTCCTAGATAGATGTTTTTTTGTTTTTTGATAGCATCTTCTTTGCTTTGTCTTCATTCACTTCTAAAAAATAAAAAGAGTGGAGCGACAGCTCTTGAAGAGCCGAGGCCTAAGGGGCTTACACTCATCAACAATTCTCTGGGTGCGTGTGAAGAATTGAGGGGCCCCACAATTTAACACCGATTCCGAACGGTAAAGTTGAGAAGCACTTTTTCATGGCAGATTGATACTCTTGGAAGTTTCGTCAGTTCTTCGCAAGAGGCAGTGTTCGTGAAAGATGAAATAAAGACTATGGGCACGAGTAGGACTCGAACCCACGACATTTTGCTTATCAGCCAACTCACCTAGCCACGGACACTACATTCACCTCCAGACAGACGAGTTTCGCCTGTTCTTTAATCGCTGTGAAGGCCTCAAGCACAGTTCTCTTGGATCGACCGATGATGTCTATGTCGTCCACATAGCCTAGGACCTGAGTGGATTTGTTGAAGACAGTGTTTTCCGTGCTCACACCTGCCTTGCGCACTATCTGCTCCAGGACTATGTTCAGGAAATCACACGACAGCGCATCTCCTTGTCTAAGCCCTGCGCATGTTTGAAACAACTCGGATTAGTCGTTTCCCCTTTGCACACTGCACTGCGTATTCTTGAGCATCATGTGGCACAGCTGGATCATTTTGTTCGGGATCCTGAATTCAGACATCGCAATCATAAGCTCTTGGCAGTGGATGCTATCATAATCAGCTTTGAAGTTGATGAAAGGATGGTGGGTTTCGACTTGAAGTTCGTTAGTCTTTTCCAGGATTTTTCTCATCGTCAATATTTGGTCTATCGTTATTCTACCTGGCCTGAAGCTACATTGGTACGTGCCGATTATTGTGTTGCAGAACGGTTTAGGACGCTCACCCAGTACCTACGTTGGATAGGATCTTGTATGTAACATTAAGCAGGGATATGCCTCGGGAAATCTTGCATGACATGGGATCGCCTTTTTTTGTAAATGGGGTAGAATGCATACCTCCTTCCTCCTCCCACACTTTCTTGATGACCTGGTGCACGCATTTCATCGAAAATCCTCCTCCATATATTTTTAAGGAGTTCCGCAGCTATGCCATTCGACCCAGCGGACCTGTTATGTTTTTAGCTTTTCTGAGCTGGGGGCTGGGACTGGGTCTTCATTGACTGGTCCTGTTTCTCTTTCGTCATTGGCTCGCTCGACATTATGCGCATTTAGTAGCTGTTGGAAGTGCTGCTTGAAAACATTACCTCTGATATATTTCTTCAAAAAAGGTCAAAAAACACTTCTATCAAGAGACCACGTATGAGAAAATAAAAGTAAAGTGGTCTTTCCATTGGATTCGCACTCTTAGCCTAAAAGGAATTCCCCAAGTGGATCCATTCGAGGTCATATTTCTTAATTCACTTTTTTCTTCTTCCTACTCACCAAACTTGCCGCACCCTGTCACTTTTTCTCCACCATCTATCGAAAGTCACGACTTTCAACGACAATAGTGAGTGTAGAATGGCAGCGGCCTCCGGCACCAGCACCAGTCGTTGTTCATCATGACCACACATTATCTCTGTCATTATTTTGCGGCTTAACGCACACGACCGCCACAAGTATACTTTAAATCTCGATTGTACTTGTACTTCACTCTTAACCAAGCCCCAAATCCAGAACTGTGTTTCTGGATTATGATGTTCGGGTTGGTCTGTTGATGTCTGTTTTGTGCGCCACCACAGCTTATCAATCTTTAAGCCTCGAATATTTCTTTTTTTTCATTCGGTTGTGTTGATTGTTGTCGTGAACGACAAACTTTATCTGAAACGTGAAAGATTCAAATGAGAAGGGGACAAGTGTTAAGCTTGTAGAGAAGTATTTTTGTTGTTGTAAGTTTAAATGATGTTGATAAGAATGTCCATTCAGCAGTAAGTGTTGTTGAACAAGATTGGGAATCTTGTTTCATTTTTTTTTCTTTTGTAGAAAGACGAAGAGGAACACTTACACTTGCCCTGGGGTTATCTTGGGCTGAGTATCTATTGTTTTGATTTCCTTTCGTAGAAGTGAAAATTTGTTAGTTTTTCTTGCGAGTTTTGATTTTACCTGAACTGGGTGAGTAACATTTAAAAAAAAAATTGAGTTAAATATCAAAAGTGAAAATGGTGATTCTTATTCTATTATTGGTGCATTGCTGAGTGTCACTGATAGTCTATCACCGCCAACGCGAATTAACCTCCTAATGTTCTCCTTTCACTATTAGTCTCGTTCAAAACGAAGGGAGAACACATTTAACCTAGTCGTTTAAGCTGTTGTTGAGTTCCTCACAGAATCCAATATCAATCATTGCCGTTTTGGATTGGTAACGTTTGCAAGTAGTCAAGAAACTCATTGTACTATAATGTTCCGCAGAAGGAACTTTAATTTCAAATCGTGGCTATAAATATTTATGCCAATAAAACCTCATTACATCTTACATGACATGATGGCGCTTAGATTTCAATAGGCTAACCACTTAGCAATTATCCGGACCTCTAAATGGAAATCTGCCATTCTATCGAGAAAAGTACTTAAAACAATATTTTATTGATTTTTATTACAATGTCTATCTCATGTTTATGAATGAGGTCCAAGCAACTCAGAAAGAAGAAAAACATCAACATCGCTGATTCCATTCCATAAAAATGGTCTGTTTTTTCATAATTCTTGTATAAATTAAATCGATAATCGAATGCATAACAATCGATTGATTAAGAAATTGAATAATTAACTTTAATCCCCGATGTCAATTGGAGTCGATTCTATTAACATTTAACAAATTGTCATTAGAGTCACGTCAAGCACCAGCCATAATCCCTGCATCGATCCAAAGCCTATCTTGTTACCAATCCCTTTCCGAGAATAATTTCAACTCAAACACGTCATAGATTATGTTATAAATGAGTTTTCCGAACTCGTGTCGAGTAATTATTGTGTTGTTATGAGTCAATTTGAATGCGTGAATTCAATCTTAAGCACTCGACTTGAAGATAAATAAACTATTTTTAATGAACGCTTTTATTGGAAGAAAAACATACGAGGTGTGGGGAATATTTTCATAATTGATATTCAAAGCGAACGGAAAAGCGTGTCGTGGAAAGTTTGGATTGAAACAAAACTCTGGCCACTATTCAGTTCAGTGATCATCGGCAGAACACATTTGTGAGTGCGGAGTAACCCTGACCATCAATTATGAAAATGTAAATGAAAATGAAAACGAGAATTTATCGATTGTTTTGGCAATGTACAAAGAGCTTCGGAGAATCCATGATGAAATTGAAGGGTTTCTCGCTTACTTTGTAGCGATTAGATGTTGAAAAAACCAGAAACCGAAAAAAAAATCAGTCGATCATCAATTTGTTTCTAGTGATGAGTCAGAATGTCTGAAAACGACCAACCATATGAGAGTTCTTAAAATAATTTTTGTCGGTTGAGCTATAAGGAATGTTCATTTAAAGATATTTTTAACTATGGACTATGGAGTTGGAGGTTCCAGCACACATCTTCAAGTCTTAAATGAACTTTCTCATGCGCCGTTCCGGATGATTAGATTTGTGGGACTCGATTCTCAGAGACAAAAGTTCAACATATAGAAGCAAACAAAAAATGTCAACCATCCAAACTCACAGAAAGGGTTGTCTGTTCTTTCAAGTCACAACCATGGTACACACCGAGACTGACTATACCTACTCCTTCACGAAGAGGTATAACAATAATTCTATTTTTGTGCAAGAGTTGGCGCGAAATTTCTCTTCCACCTCATCTCATTTCATCATGTCTTCAACCTACATACAAAGAACAAAAAACAATTCATATTCATCATACACTTTATTATTGTCCTTTAGTTGGATAGGTTGGGACTTGGGAGCTGAGATTGCGATTGCGACAGACATACAGACAGAAAAACACACTCACGGAAGACATCCTCTGTTTAGATTCTTTTGTCTAGCTTTCCCGTCAGCTTACAGTGTCACTTGCACTTTTTATTTTGAGCTGCGGCATCTAAACTATAACCTTTGAAATGTTTGGTTAATGGAAAAGTTATGGTTGCCAAATTAGTTTAATAAGTTGCATGTTTTTATTTTATTCACCTTACTTTGATTACGATAGGATGGAGCAAGAGAATGCAGTAGCTTATTTGCTAAATATGCTTGGAAAAACGTGACAAATGAATGTTTTCTGAGCATTATATATATACGAGTATGAACCGCATCAATTGAAAAGGCTTAAGTCTACTTAACATCAACTTCTGCAAAAGTTTAAATGCTGTAATTTGTGAATATCTGAAACCTTTCGTCATTAAAGTGATAATTTCTTATCCAACGTCCAATGTTCAATTAGATTTTCACATTGAGGCAAATCTATGAAAAATTTCAGAACTTTCAAATCAATTTCAAAGACGAGAGGAACTTACAGAACAACAAGAGACCTTAAGCCGTCTGTTGTTGGAAAAAATCTTAAGCTTTTGATTTGATATATGGATCTGGTAGAGAAAAAAACTATTCCATACTTCTTCAATCTGGAAAGTCTTGCAATACAATACTGAGGTTCATGGGAGTTGGTGACTTACACCGAACAAATTATTGGTTGGCTCCTCAGTCAACTTGATGTACGAAACTAGATTAGCAAGGGTTCATCAGCGAACCATTTCTTTCGACCCGAATTGTTAGACGAACAAAAGTAAGAAGGATTGATTTAAGTAATTTCAATTCAATTAAGATTTCAATTCAATTAAAAGCAATTGCCTTCTAAGTCTAAAGAAGCTGCGATTGGCAAGAGTGATTCTTTGTTTGTTTATAGCGGATCATAGATAGACAAACTCCCTCACTACCTCGAAGTTAAATCTGTCTATGCTGACGTTGGCTCCAAGACGTCAATGTTGGTTGTCCTTTCTTGTTGACAGCATTAACATGGTCTTGTGCTCGTTAACCGCTAGACCCATCTTCCTGACATCCGTCTCCCGGCTCATGAACGCTCCACTGACACCACGCTGTGTTCTTCCAATTATTCCAATGTCGTCTGCGTTTCCTATAGCTGGACGGGCTTTTGAAAGATTGTGCATCTGATGTTGACGTTGGAGTTTTCCATAATCTTTACAAGAAAAAGAATGATGTTGAAGAAATCGCATGACAGCCTTGTCTAAAATCCATGATGGAATAGCGTGAATCTTCCATCATCTTACACAAACGGATAAGTTTATCGGGGATGTCAAAACTAGACATTAGTCTATATAGTTGGTCTCTATAGACGCTGTCATACTCGGCTTTGCAGTCGATAAAATGGTTGTAGGTTTTGATTTGAAGTTCATGGTTCGTCTACAAGATCTGCCGTAGAGTAAATATTTGATCGATGGCGGACTTTCCGGGTCTGAAGTAACACTGATAAGGACCTATCAGGTTATTGACGAAATGCGTCCAACGTTCACACAGCACGGCAGACAAGATCTTGTAGGCGATGTTAAGGAGACATACTTTGTAGTTGGTGCAGTCCTTTCTAAAGGATCGGGCATACGATGCCAAAGTTCCATTCGTCTGGCATGCTTTCCTCCGACCAAATTTTGCAGATGAGCTGGTGCATTCCCTTAATCAATTTATCTCCAGCTGCTTTGTACAGTTCGGCTGATAGGCCGTCTGCTCCAGCGACTTTGTTCGACTTAAGTTTAGATATTGCTCTCCTCACTTCGTCAATATCGGGTGGGTTCGGTCGGTTGGTGGTCTGTTCCACCCAAATTGAATGTTTCTGAATAGCTGTCGGAATTTTTTCTCGTCATCGCCATTACACAGCTTGGGAAAGTGGTATTTCCATATCCTTACAACAGAAATCGGACATTTTTAATAAAATTTAAACATGAATCTCCTTGTTTGTCCATAGGACCAAGTATGCTTCACTGACCCTGATGCACATTTCAGCGCCTAAACTTGTATATGATGGGTATCAAATTTTGTTATACTTTCATTTATTTTTAAAATTTAATCATAGTTGGCAATCTTTATTTAGAAAAAGCAACTTGCCTTCCCACTGACACAACTTCATGGTGCGAATTTGAAGTCATCCATTCCATTGAATAGTGGAGCGGCAATCTTCCACTACACTGCTTCCTTGTTTCGTCTTCTTCTTCTTCTAGTTATCACCTCCTCCACAATATTTTTCTTTTCCATTTTTTTTTTATTTTAAATCACTTCTCATATTCTAACCAACACTGTATACACACCAAGATAGCGTGTGGCACTTCCACAATTCCACATGGCTTCGCAGAATCGTCGTCGTCATCGCCAAGCTTTTTGTTTGTTAATTTGGCATTGTTCCAATTTGTTTTTCAGGCACATTCGCAGTACCTCTTTTGTCTGGGTCGACAAGGAAATCCATTGAGAGGGATTGTGCTTGTGCGGTGGGCAGAGGGTGAAATTCGAAACAAAATTTCAAAAGGGAGATTCCCTATTTGCATCATCACCAAACCGAGCAAGACACAAAAATAAATCTAATAAAAGAACAAAACATGTTGTCTGAGGCTGCGATAAAGAATGAGAGGCTTGAGTGTGTGGGTTTTCCTAATGCAATCTATTTTAAAAAACAAAAAAATGTGTATCACAACCCAGCTGCTTGGTGGTTCTATGTGAAAACAAGTTGACGCTGAATTTGGATTAGGACACGGAATCCAATTTTGCCGGTTGATTTGTTTATTTGCGTTCCTATTGTATGGCGCCAAATTATTAACTCATTGTTTTGACCTAATTTGTATCTCTGCCAACTTGTCCGTCTTTTCAGTGGAAGTGTTTCTGGGTTATCACCTCTTCTTGGGTTGAGTCATCTAATGATGTGAAATTTTTTCAAACTTAAAAAAAAAAACGAGAACTTGTCATTCGGCCATTAATCTCAAAAGTTGGCAAGTTTCGAAATGAGAAAGGTAATTTGCTCTCTCGTATTTGGTTACAACCACAAACAGACACCTTATCCTCCTCGATGGACTAAAAACTAATCTACCTGAGAGCCATCCTTACTTGGTTTTCAATATGGCCATCCATCAATCCAGAATCCTAATAGTTGTTTGGTATGTCAAACGGAAGATTACAACGATGTCCCCTAAATGCATCCTTATTAGATTCTAAGATGGCCTCTAGACACATTTCTGTCGAACAAACACAAACTATACGCAAACAAATTCTTCCTGAATTTCAGATAAGAGTCAATATCAGAAGATTAACACTCTTCAATCCTGGCTAAATGAATGCGCCCTGAACGAAACGATAGCAACGAAGACGCCAGACGCCAGGGGCTCTAGTTTCATTATCCAAATAACTTTACTCTCCTCTATTCATTTGTCATCTTTTGACTCTTCGCCCTACCAAAAGAAGACGAAAACAAATTGAGTGGTTTTGGATTTTATCGAATTTTTATCCTCTGCGATGAAAGCTAAAAGAGCTGTCGGACGTTTGTTCGTCCTTACAACCGCTCGCCTCCATCACTAAACTTCACACCATAGAACAAGAATCCTTTCTCCGAGTGTGTATTTGAATGTCGGCTCTGTCCCTCTCTTAGCTCCGCCCCGACAATGTTCGTTTATTAATCGGCTTTAAGATGTCCTTTGACGTATTCACCCAAGGCGGTGTTTTTTCTTCCCTTCAGCTGCAAATAAAGGACGAAGAAGAAAAAGAACGACAACGGAAATTTAATATCTTCATTCGTGTCGGACTTCGGACATGGACAGAGGACAATGGCATTAGAATATTCCGATGTTCTCGGTTCTCGGGTGTGATATTAAAAATGGCATGTTCCTCTGTTTGTCAGCCACAAAACCGCAGACAAAACGTGGAAAGAAGGAAGAAAACAAAATGGCAAACGAAGACAGGATCGAGATTAAAATATGAAAAATAGTTGAGGGAAACCCTACGGCTTGTCTGTAAGTAACCCAGGTACAAACTACTTTCTTTTCACTGCCGGGTTTTACTTCTTCTGGAATTTGGGGTTGAAGGTGAAACTATGAAATTTGTTTTGACTCACTGTGGGTGGAAATAAGCTGCAGCCAAGTTTTCATAACTGCGAGAGATTTTTACATATTATTTGTTTTGCAGTTGTTGTGCAACACTGCGCTTGGAGCTGAAAGGGTTCTGAAGACGATTTATTTTGGAGGAATGCCTGAGGTTGGGATGAGTTGAAAGGGAAGCCAAATCTCTTGTTTTTTTTTAACAAGAAATGGGAACTGAAATTTTAAAGTCAAAAATTTAAAATTTTCCTCAAAGAAAAAGTTAAAAAAATATTTTCCGTTCATGAGAAGCAAAATGTAACCAACGGTTTTATTATCTGTTCGATCCATCTACCTTGTTCTATTCAATTTTTTGGTAAAACTGATTTGAAACTGTTCCAAGAGGTTCCTAGGCCAACTGAAGGACTCTGATTGGGTACAAGTCCCGTTTGTGCCTCCCAAATCAAAAACGCTAATCGTGGACATACCTCGTCAGCATCGTTATATTTCAATCGTGCTTTGTATTCTTTATGGGAAAAGGCTCAGGAAAGACCACCAATAAATCATTACAAATTGGAAACGTCAACTGTTTGGTGTACCTGAAAAGGAATAATGGTCCTTTTGAAAAGGAATATCACCACCGCGTTTGTTTGAATTGAGTTTTCAAGATGGAAGGGGTTTGAATTTATGATGCAATTTGGCTGATATTGCACACAATCCCTTGATTCACCTGGAAGTCCCTAACTGGCTAGAATCCTTTTTTAAAGTTGCCTCAAGAAAGCCTAATCGATTCGTAATCAATCATTTTGAATGCGAAAAAGGCAGACTTACACACTGTTTCGAATGCTCATCTCTAAAACGGTTGACGTATCTTTTGAGGGTACAAACGCAACGAGACATCGAATTGATGTATGGTCGAAATGAAGATGGGCCCTTAGATTGAACATAAATTTTGTGGAATTTCATTCAGTTGTGTAGGATGCGTTAGAAACGCATAAATGCTCACAGTAGCTCTCTTGTGTCCTGACAGCAGAATACTGGTCAATAGGGTGGTGCAATGCTACAGATTCCACCGTTTCTATATTTTTAGAGCAAATGAAATTCTTGAAAATGTTAGCTTAAGGTAGAATTCTAGCGACTTTCCTTTTACGTTCAGAAAAAATCCATATTTCAGGACCAACCTAATGCAAATTTAGTCCCTTAGCTATAAAACTTGTTCCCTTTAATGGTTTCCTGTTCGCTTATCTTCTCCAATAGCCATACAGATGCATTAGAAACATTCATCTACATCGAACATTTTATTCTTGTTTGTGTGAATTCTGCGGCTAGCTGGGATATTGTGACAGCCAGCGTGGGCCAATATGTATGGTAAGCTTTTCTATGGTCGCCAATTAGCGAAGCGAATAGCCCAAACGAGACCGAATATGACATTTTTCACTCTATATCTATTATGCTATAAGCTTTCCTAATTGGTCATTAGGCGCCCGGCGCACAGTGACACGGCGCCGTGTCGGTCGGCTGGCAGCATCACTTTAATTACAGTACCAGTGCCATTGAATGAAAGGATTGTTTTTTTGTGATTAGACATTTTAGTTTTGAGCAATCAATCTAATTCGCTTCGCAGTTTGGACATTTCATGCGTTTCTGGTCGATGTTCAAAGATAGATGATGCTGATTATGTGGTCGCGGTGACATTAAGAGGATTTGTGTTAAAAGATATCGATGTATACCTGCGTACATAATATGTACACCATGAAGGGTAGAAAAGGTTTTAAGACGTCAAAGTTGAATTTTTCGAGCATAAGTGTGGCATACCAATGGTTTTTTAAAACATAGTTTAGGCTTTTGTTTTGTGAATTCGCGTCTAAATATTTAGCCAACATGGTCTGAAAAGTTTATAGTAAGTGAACCAGTTAATCAAGTCAAATTAATTTCATGGAAATGAGGAAGTGTTAAACTTTATTTTTTTTTTATTTAAAACTTGCTGACCCGATAGACTTCATACTGCCTAAATCGATATAAGAAAGACCTAAGCTCTCGCAGCTTACATCCAGACTACCCTCTACCCTCTACCCGTTACCTAGCTACCTCGTTACCCACCATTCCAGCAGGTGGCCATGGTTCAGAGGAATGAGTAGTTGACTGCTAAGCTTAATGCTGCGGGTTCAAGCCCCAGCTTCGGCAGCATTCTTTTTCTACGAAAATCGCCAGTTTATCTGAGGCCACCTGTGCGATAACATGAGACAATGTAACATCTATGTCTCCTCCTCTGAGCCACCTAGGTTTCTTTTATGTGTTTTCCTTCTCTGTTTCTATCTGTCTCTCTCTGTTGTATTAATGTCTTGTTCTGTCCCAGCCGATGGTCTCAGTCACCAGTGCTGCTATATGTCTGTAGTTCGTCACATTCATGTGCGAAGTACTGTGAATTCAATGTTCAATGTTCACCCACCACTCCACTCTACTCAATACTTCTAAGCCCTAAGCGCTAACCCGGTAATCACTTTCCGCTACCCGCTACCCGTCACCCAGCTACCCGCTACATTACTACCCGCTGCCCGCTACCAAGTACCCGCTACCCTCGCCATATCTCATGAAATGCTTTGTACAAAATGCTTAAAAATTAATTAAGCTACTACTAGAACATTCTCTCAAAATTTGGAGCCAAAAACTCCACTGGTAGTGAGTCCTCAACGGATTTGAGATTCTTATAGGAAAACAAAGTTTACTGGGTCAGCTAGTAAAGTCGTTCCAAATCAGAAACCTTCGCAATCTCATGCACAGCTTTGTTTGATATCATTACATGATCAAATGGGTCCTGCACATTTTTGGCCATATCTCATGAACAGCTCAGCCGATTTGGAACAAACTTTTTTAGAATCCATATACATTGCTATCTGCCCATTCTGACAATTTGACAATTTGAAGCCAAACGGTTCAACCGTTTTCGAGTTTTGCGCTTAGCAATACATTTAGCGTTCCATTTTTAAATAAGTACATCTCGTCTTTAGGTACGTTCTACCCAATGAGCTCCACAACCAAAGTATGTATCTTTTCAATAATTAAAGTGCTGAGACCAATTGCATTTTTTTAAAGGCTAAGAAATTTCATTTATTCATTAAATTTTTTCTACTACGTAATTCTTTGATTGCTGAATTATCTCTGCACCCGTCATTTATTTCCAAACAAATTTTAACTTTCCTTTCTGCAGTGAGACTGCTTACGAGCGAATTGATTGCCATTCAATGTTAATTTTATCGAATTTCATTTTTATTTATACTTTTCTTGTTTTATTTTCATTTTTTGTTGCTTGAACACTCCAACTGTACTCCAGCTATTAACCGACAATTAAACAAGAGCACCCATCAGCGCAAAAATTACTCTACAAATGGTCCAATTGGAGGACTTGCTTCCACCTGGTCAAATTGTCAATACCTCGAGGACCATTCAACAACAACGAGCATTTTTTCAATAATTTGTTTCTCTCTTCTTTTTTTTTTTATTTCTTCTTTGTTTTTGTGCAATCTGAAAATGATGTGCAATAAAGTTATGTAGCTATTCGCCCGGTTCGTGTTCGGTTAATGAAAATGAAAATTTGATTGATGGACAATTAGTTTTTTAATTCTTCAATGATTACTTCAGCTCTTTAGGGGGGAATAGCAAGGTGTTTGGTTTCGTTTGTATAAAGAGTGAAGTTGTCGTTCAGTAAAATGTACGAATTAATATCAGTTCGAAGAGTGTGCAACATGTTGCAAGTCAAATTGAATAATTTTTTTATGGTCAGAGTATAGAAATTGCATGAGCGGGTAATTAATTGCTTATGGTTTTTTGTTCATTGCTTCCTTTAGAGGAGTGTGTTGTGAGGACCCTGGTGAATGAAAATCAAATCAGTGATTTATGATCTCTCTGAAAGTTGAAATTAGACATTATGGTTCCATCAACTTGTGTCTGTACCAACTGATGGAAATGAGCGGGGTAAACTTCTATTCGAGGAAACAAATGTGAACAAGTTGAAGAACGCTTCAAGGGGTCCTCTTTAAATAGTTCGAGAGCTAAGAAATCATTTTAGAAAAAAAAGTTCTGCTGTCAAAAAATAATTTAAAGTTTTTCTTCGACAACAGCGGTGATGCGCTAAAATCCTTTTTGCACTCTCAATGACTTAATACTAATAATTAACAAAGCCAACTCTATTTCCAGACTATAGAACAGAATGACAAGCCAAAGTGCTTGAGAGTTTTTTTGTTTTTTTTTGGATGACATGGAGATATGAGTAGTCATGCATTAATGCGTTTGTTGATTCATTAAAACTTGTGTGACCTTATTTTGGGGGCAGAATGTGTGTACATGAACGACGAACTACACCATTAAGATGGGAAACTTATTTGAACAAGAAAAGGGGAGACATCTTTGGACAGATTAAGTGATTGGAGTGTGTCCAAAATCTTAAAACAACAACAAACTAAAGTCAAAACACAGTATGGGTGGTATGAAGAGGTCAAAACCCTTCTAATGAATCAATAAAGACATGTCACGTCTTTGATCCATAGTAAAGGATACAATTATTTAATCTAACTTAATTTAACTATCTTTTCTTTGTTGTATTTGGTAAATGTTAACTCTACTAAGATGAATTTTCTATAACGTTTGTTTCCATTTCTTTCAGATTGACTATATTTCTCCTTATATGCACCGTTCTCAACCAGGCGCATTCACAAGTTCTGCGAGGACAAAACATAAATGGTAAGTAATAATCTAGTTTTGTACAGAACATATAATTTATTCCCCAACAGTTGATAATATATGTATGTATATGTATTGCCCAAGAAATATTTTTGCATTATTTGCCAAGGGCACTAGGACTTCATTGAAGCTTGACAAAAAAAAATTACAAAATAAAAAAAAAAAGAAATAAATTGATTCCATTGCCTGTGGGAATAAATTTGAATTACATTGGATTCGATGTAACAATCCTGAATACCTGAGTACTTCTTATGCAAACATAACGTACTCCCAATTGTGCCACTGTGTGTGCTGTTTGCTGTGTCGTTTATTTTACTAAACAACATTGTTTAACTTTGAAAACTGCTAGGAGCGACGATACACAAATCATGGACAAGTTTTTTTGTCTTTTTTTTCGACGGGAGTGTATTTAATAAATACGAAATTTGCTAACGATAAACAATTTATGCTTTTTGTTGTGTCTTATGTAGGTAGGTATACATGAACGAATGAATTATTGGGTTTGGTTGTGATATTACTTGCAGGATGTTGTTTTATTTGCGACCCTCATTTGAAATAATTATAAAATACATGCATGGAAACAAGTTTTCATACTCCACATTTAAAAAAGTAAAATAAATGGAGTGGCGCGACAGGTTTTGAAGAGCCAAGGCCTAAGTGACTTACTCTCATTCACAATTCTCTGGGTGCGTGTGAAGAATTGAGGGGACCTACAGTTTAAAGCCGATTCCGAACGGCAAAGTTGAGAAGCACTTTTTCATGACAGATTGATACTCTTGGAAGATTTGTCAGTTCTTCGCAAGAGGCAGTGCCCGTGAAGGATGAAATAAAAAATTTATGGTTGCGAGTAGGACTTGAACTCACGACGTTCTGCTTAGCAGCCAACGCACCTAACCACTTAGCTACGGACAGCTGCCCGATATTGCGATATTGGCAAGTTTAGCATTCGTAGTAAATGACTTACTAACTTAAGGTGGCGCTACAGTCCGTTGTGGACTTGAGCTCAAACGACAGTCTCCATCAGCCAGCTCAATCTCTAGCTAGCTATCTCCAGTTTTGCACTCCAAGTTGATTAAGGTCCTATTCCA
Source organism: Sphaerophoria taeniata (assembly GCA_943590905.1). NCBI lineage: Eukaryota > Metazoa > Arthropoda > Insecta > Diptera > Syrphidae > Sphaerophoria > Sphaerophoria taeniata. Next base: position 153,521,212 of record OX016541.1, read on the forward strand.
CTTGTCTGCGCCACTGAGTCGCGGCCATCTTCTACTTCTTCGTCCTTCTGGAATAGTGTCGTAGGCTTTCCAGGCCGGGGCATTGGTGTCCATCCATTCATCGTCCACTTTGTTGTACAAGTACAACCCGTAAAGTTTGCTGTTGTATCTTCTTCTCCATTCCCCGCAAATGCACACGGGGCCGAAGATGACCCGAAGAACTTTCGTCCCGGAGGCACATTCATCCGATTTTGTCAAGGTCCACGCTTCTGCAACATACAGCAGGACTGAGATGATGAGGGTGTCATACAGTTTTACCTTAGTTGCTCGAGAATGGGCTTTTCCACTCAATTGCTTTCTTAGCCTAAAGAAACAGCGATTAGCAAGAGTTATTCTTCGTCTGATCTTGGCGTTGGAGTTATTGCCCGTGTTCATAGCGGAGCCTAGGTAGACAAACGTTGTATGCGTCTTTTGTGACGATCTTTCGGAGCCGTCGGTGTTGGGTGTCCTTCCTTGAAGACATCATGTACTTTGTTTTGCCCTCATTTACCGCTAAACAAATTTTTGCCGCTTCTGTCTCAATTATCACAATGGCGTCATTGACATCGCGCCGTGTTCCTCCCATATTTCAATATTGTCGAAAATTTTTTCGATGGTTGATTTCCTGGCCTGAAGCCAAATTGATAAGGATCAATCAGATTGTTGACGCAAGCCTTTAGACATTCACATATTACGGCAGAGAGGATCTTGTAGGCGATGTTAAAAAGGCTGATTTCTATGTAGTTGGCTCAGTTTAGAGGATCTGCCTTCTTCAGGATCGGGCCAATTATGCTAAGGTTCCATTCATCGGGCATGCATTCTTCCGACCATATCTTACAGATGATTTGGCGCATGCTCCTATCTAGATCGTCACCTGCTGCTTTGAACAGTTCGGCAGCTAGACCATCTGCTCCACCGCCTTTGTTCGATTTCAGCCGTGATATTGCGGTTTTCACTTCTTTTAAGTCGGGTTCGTGGAATTGATTGCTTCCATCGTGTCCGATGAAAGGCTCCTGTCTTACCGCGGAGTTTTGTTCGTCGTTGCCGTTATACAGTCTACAGAAGTGGTTTTTCCAAATGCACAGCGTCGACTACGATTCTACTATGATGTTTTCTTGTTTTTCTCTGCAGGTATCGGTTTTTGCTCGATGACCTTGGGCCAGCTGTTTTACCTTCCGATAAAACCACCGAACTTCATTCGTTCTGTTGGCTTTCTCAACATCCTGACGCTTCTCATGCTCTCTCCTTTTTGTTCTAAGAAGCCGGTGATTCTCTCTGCTCTTTTGCTCGTAGAGCTCACGATCAGCTCTTGTCCTTCTATGCAGTGCAGCTGTGTATGACTCCGGCTTGGTCGCATGGGCCTGCCTTCATTCTTCGTCAAACCAGGGGTTTCGCTTTGGTGATATACTTGATATTGGCGGCATAGGACTTATTAAGAGGTTACTTACCATTGCCACTCGATTCGAGAAGGATCTGGCGATCTCTTTCGATTGTAGCCGTCCGACATCGAATTTTCTTGCAGTATTTTCTTGTTTTGGCCGTTGTCGGGATAATCGTAGTACTACCTTGGCTACGACGAGGTAGTGGTCCGAGTCGATCTTGGCTCCTCGGAAATTCGAATGTCTAGAATGCTGGACAAGTGCCTTCCATCGATCGCAATATGATCAATCTGGTTGACGGTTGATTGATCAGGAGACCATGTTCCTTTATGGATGTTGAGAATTGGTAACCAAGTACTTGCTACCACAACATTTCGCCCGGCAGCCAAATCGATCAGCTGTTTTTTTCGACTGTTCTTAGTAAATAATGATCTCATTAATATTGAACATTAGGATTTTAGATTTCAAAATGCAAAAAAAGTTTGCTAGTATAAGAAACAATTTTGCCATTATTTTATTTATTGAAAAAGCCAAAGTAAAGTGTTCTCAAAAATAAGAACGCAAAATCAGAAATCAGAAAATCAACAGCAAAGAGTCAATATTTGACAACGAATAATCTCAAAATTATACACAAATAACCAACATTTATTAAAACATTCACCATGAAAATCCCTCCCAATGACTTGCTCCATTTTAAAACCAAATGCATCCGTGAGAACCAGAAAATTGTACACCTCGAGTACTCCAAGGACTCAACAAACAACAAAAAAGTTTGCTGTTGTTCTAAACCAATATAATCCTCCCAAAAAAACAATGCAGCCCTTATTACTTTAAGTACACTAAAACCCTTATAGCTCCCGCAGCCGAGAGAGCGAGCGCCCGAAACACACGGTGAAAGTTTTCATTCAGCTTGTTACCATTTTACTTTCTTCTGTTTTCTGGAGTTCTGAAGATGAAACTTCTTTAATTAAGGATATTGTTTGAATTTCGTTTTGGGATTTCTCTAAAACACTATCAACACGCTCAACTCAACCACTCACAAGTTTAATGTGTCATTATGTACAGTTTGAACAGTTATTCTTATTGGATTTCTATGCAACTTCGTTTACGTTACGCTACGAAATTCACTTCGTGTTTGAGTCTTCTGGCAGTAAACAACAAGAAAAACAACAACAAGAGCAGCTAAAGCTACAAGAAGTAGGTGTTTATACGCGCAACACTACATTCCGTACTTAAAAACTTTCAGTATAGCTTTATTGTGGATGTCATGAATTTGTTGGGGTAGTTCTTGTTTTCCAACTAAATCCATAGTTGTTAAGCCCCTGAGGAGTGTACGGCGAATGTATATAGCAGGGGATCTTAGGTGACATTGTTGATATGCAACATGGTGGGAACATGTTCGAGACAGGTTCTAAATGAGAGTTTTGAGTTTGAAAAGTTGTATGGTTGGCTTTAATGTTCACTAACTCTAACTGTGATGACTTGCTACTTTCGAGTCAAAATGACACAACGAGGATCCTAGGAAGGTGCTGCTTTTAATTGAAATTAAATTAAATAAAAAAGGTTGTTAACGAGGAAGTTGTAAGACTCTTGATGGGAAATATTAACTAGACGACTTTTCATCAACAGACAATTTTATTTAGGATCGGAGACCTTGCATAAGGCTTTAACATTGACATTAAGACATTTATGTCTTTTTTCAAATTCTGTTCAATACTTGACTGTTTCAACAGAACTTACTACACTTTTACTGACCTGTTTTCAGAGTCCTTTTTCGGCTGCAAGAAACAAAAGAACGAAACTGAAGACAATTGAAATTGTTGGCATGCCTTTAAGTCATTCAAAACACGATTTGTTTTCAGTTTCCACTCAAGGCACAAAAAGCTAATTGCTTTCGGAAGACGAAATTTCATTGGTTGGGTATCTCTTCTGGCCTTTTTTTGTCTCTTTACTCTCGTCGTGTCCTTTATTCACTAACATCGAAGGTTTTTTGTTCTATTATGGACAAGTGTTTTTGGCCAAGTTGAAACAAACGAAAGTTTCTGAAAGAGAAATGAAAACTGATAAAAAAAGGTGTTAGTCAAATTTAAAATGAACGTTTTTTTACCATTTTACTTATTCAATTTTTTCTCATAATTTCCAACAGATGCCAATATGGACTTCAATCTCCTCGGAGCAGTCAAAGAACTTATCGGCGTTGACTTTGTCGATGGCAGCGATAATTTCCCCGCCTACGAGTTCACCGCCATGTCCGACATCAAAGACTCCTATCGGCTGCATCTGCCCGAAAGATTATACGAATTCGCAATTACAACCATCTTTCGTCCGGTCACTCGAACCGGTGGCTATCTATTCAGCATTGTTAATCCCGAAGAAACAATCGTCCAATTGGGTATACACTTGAGTCCAGCAACAACAGGCAAATGGAATGTAACATTGCTCTACACAAATTCGGATAGCGATTGGGTTAGCAAGAAGCTGGTCACATTCGAGATACCCTATTCGAATAGTTGGCAGACTGTGGCATTTAAAATACTCTCCGATCAGGTTACTTTCTTTCACAATTGCATTGAGATGCACACGATGATGGTTAAGCGGGAACCTATTGAATTGGTATTTGATTCGGCATCGACTCTTTATATTGGACAAGCTGGTCCCTTGTTGAAGGGTCATTTCGAGGTAAGTGGAATTTTGCAACATTTAGTTTTTTTTTTCTGGACGAACTGGAAGCCCTTTTGATGAAGAGCTTCTGGTTTCTATTCAGAGATTAGAGTTTGAAATTGGTACGTTTCGTCGAGTACTCTATGAGTGTAGAGATGAAAACTACATCAGGGATGTTGTGCATTGCATAAAGTTATTTTTTCGTTGAAAAGGGCTGCTTAGCTGGTAGGTCCATGCAAATCAATCATCTTAATTGGAGAAGAAAATCGAATCAGAAGAATCTACCTTGCAAATTTACAATCAACTTAATTGGATTTAATTTTTGCTGAAGCTGGTCTAAGATTTTTAATGATTTTGACCATTGTTCTGCAGTCAACTGAAGGGACAACGTTGCGTTTTTGGCCTTCCGCCAATTATATACAAGGTGAGTCAGCTTGTTTCTTAAATCAAAAGTTTTTGATAGTGACGGCTCGTGAAAATGACAGAAAGCCAGTATCAAAGTTCCACGTAAATAACTGGGTCGCAAATGCTCTGATGACTTATTTAAAAAGTGAGTGCCTTGATGACCAAACTCTTTCCGGCTGAAATGTAGCCCTCAATACCTAAGGAGAATTATCCACAAATGTATCATCCCCGTCGTAACGTTTGTACGCTTTAAATGACAATCAACTTTTGACAAAAAAGAAGCCTTTTCGACTATACGAATTTATATTTCGACGACTATGTTGACAAATGAAATTTCCGCTTGTGGAGTCATTTCAGAACCTGTTAGGAGGCAGTGTTTATGCTTAATTCTTCTTTAGTTCTAGTTCTGTCACAACTCTTAAGCACTTCAAATCCTTCTAAAACAAATAATCACCATCAAAATAATTAGACTTAATGGACTCTCACAAAAATCCTATTCAACTAAAACTCTACTCTTAACTTAATCAAAATTAAAGCTGCAACGATTCGAGAAAAAGAAAACTTTAATAACAAAAAAACTCTCCTTCCACCTAAAAAACTTACCTCCCACCAATTTAATTTTGATTAAAGTCATTTGTCTAGACTTCCTATTTATTTTGCTTCCAGGGAAATTTATTAAGTTACAAAGTTTCAGTTTTGAAGACAACAAAAAGTCCTTTCTCCCTTTCTCTTCAATCCATCCAACATCAAAAACAAAACCATGCTTTCTAAAGCCCAAAATTTGAGCTTTCAGAGAGAATCATGCGCTCGAAACTCTTCCAACCGACATCAGCGCCACAAATTTCCCTAGCGTCAAACTTTAAATAAAAATCTCAAGCACAATCCGTCTCAAAAGAGAAAGCGGGCTTTCTTCCCACTCAAATTTAGCTCAAGAGAAGTCCTTCCAGAGTCCTTTTCAGCACTTTTATAGTTCCACAATTTACCTCCAGATCCAAAAGAGAGCGCTCGCATCGCTTCGTTGACTGTCAATTTTGTAAGCAAAATCCTCCACTTAGCTGACATTTTCCAACCACCCACTTCTCCCTGTACTATCATGAAGAGTTGAATCACCCCCCGTTGGATGAAAAAAAGAAGAAAAACCCCAACATCCATTGAGGGAAAATAAAAAGATCCAAAAGGAAAATTCTTATAGTGGAAACTTTCGAGTGCGATTACCTCAGTCTGGAATTGTAACACAACCGGTGAAGATGTGCTAACTCAAAAGCAGGACGAACGCGCGTCCCTTAAAAAAAAAATCGAAAAAAGAAGAAAATCTCTCTATCTCGATACGAATTTTGTTGGCTTTAAAGAATACACATTAAAAAACGAAAAAAAAAGAAAAGTTTAATTTATCGACGATGAAAAAGGATAAAACCGTACAGAACCGCGTTAAAGTCATATTTATCATCGGCAGCGGTGGCGATTAAATGGCTAACACCAACATGTGGATTAATCCTTGCAAACATCATCATTGTCGATATATTTTAATTGTCAGTGTATTTTATTGTTTGCGATTTCAATACGGCTAGAGAGCTTGTGTCGGTCCATTTATCCTTGGCGAGAAGACACACGAGAGAGTTGAACGATTAATCGAGTTTGCAGTGTGGTTGCGGGATTGCAATCGAACTTTAATAATATTCATGAGAATTCGTGTTAATTAAACTCGCAGAAAAAATCTCTCGAACCTTGTTTTTGGGGGGCAATTCCATCGGAGTAAATAATTACAGTCGTAAGCCACCACATGGAGTATTAATCAGACAAATCTATTGATACACATGCGGGGAGTCCTTCTGATGCATATCATTAAAGCCACAAAATGAATAATAAAGGGGTGTGGATCGGGCACACACATTCGAATTTTAATTTGCGTCTTTTTTTCATTTTGTCTGAACAACGAAAAAAATGTATGCATTCATTTTGGTTGGATGTAAATTAATTTAAATGGCAACAAGGATAAACAAATTGTAAAACACATATCTACCTTCAGCGTGTGTCCTTGTCAAACAGTCACGTTGTATTATTGTCTTTGCATTTTCGTCAACATCGTCGTCGTCGTTGTCGGTGCGAATACGCAAAAAATAAAATAAGACTCACGGGTTTCGTCGTCGTCGCGTGTTTATTCATATTAAAAAGTGGCCATAAAAAATAAATACCACATACGCCACAGTGTCATGCCCCTACTTAACCTAATCATCGGTAACACCTGCCATTCTTAGAGAGAAACGTCGTCTTTTTCGTCGTCGTCCTCGTTGACTTTGTTTTTGTTGTTGTATTCATCTCCATCGTCCTTATACCGCGTGTTGCTCCATGTCTTCGTGTAGAATTCAAATAACAGAAAACAAATTATAGCTCTGTTTGTATTTACATAAAATTAATAGATTAAATATATATTTAAAAATTAATAAATCCCAAAATTAATTACAGACGAATATCCTGTGATGATTATTTTAAAAATCATAAATTAAATATTTTAATTGACATTTTTCTTACTGTTGTTGATAATTTAAAAACAGAAAAAAATCTATATTTAATGTTAAATTTATTCTATAGTCAATTATTTGTTAAAAAATAAAATCTAATTATTAGTTTAAGCATTAAAATTGTGATATTATTGCTAAGTGACCAGTAAATACAAGAAACAAACTTCTAAACACTCGAAGAAGACGTTAATCCCTTTTTTGCAACAACAGAGAAAATATCAAAACACGAAAGAGGTTTAATTTTAATCCCCCCGAGCTTATTGGTATTTCCTTACGTTCCGGGTACTGGACGAGTCTTAATTTTTTTTCTATTGAAACGAGAAACGTTAAGAAACCATATCAAAGTTTACAAGTTAAGTACTCATATCAAGAAAGTAATAAGAGAAAAAGGACTCACTGATTGATTAACATATCCCTTTTTTGATTACTGTCCGAAAATATATATATCGATCAAACGGAAAATCTAATTATCTTCTCTGCTGACCCTAATCATCGACTTGTTTGTTGCTGCTGTCGATAATGACTATATTAGAAGGATAACAAGGACATCGGTAAATCCTTTTTGTTGTTATTGTCGTTCGTTGTCAATCTCGGTCCGGTGGTGATGGTTTGTTTGTATTTTGTTATCTTTTCATTAAGTGCACGATAAAAAAATGTGTGTTTTGTGTGTGTAACATCGGTAGTTTAATTGATGTCCTTTTTTGCGTTTTTTTTACTGTGCTGTTCGGTTTGAAAGAGAAAAGTAAATAAAATTACCCGCCAAAGAGAAAAGTGTAATTTCAAGGAAAATTATCAAGAATCCTTTGAAAAAGGATACGCAAATACGAAAAAAAGTTATATACGAAGTTAAGAAGGAAGAAGAAGAAGAAAAAAATTAAGTTCCTTAATCATGGCGATGGTAATATCGGGTCGGGCGAAAGCTGTTATCACAGCTTTAATAAGTTTCTTCCTTCTCGGGATTGTATTAGTGACCGGTTCGACGAAAGGATGGTTCGTGCCACAGCGTTATCACGGCGAGAGAGTTGCTGCTAGGATACAGGTAGGTTTTCACTGTTTTTGCTTTTCCTTGGGGGAAGTTCTTTTTTTTCTTGAAGTCAAGAAAATTGTCTTCGCTCTTTTGGTACTGTGAAATTTATTTCTGCATTAACTCAAGTCAGATAGGGATTAAACTTCATTATAAGTTTTAATTGTTTTTTAATCGGTTTCGAGTTGGAACATTAATTTTGTGGCAAGTGTCAATCAAAAGGCTGTAAAGGTACATCTTTTAATGGCAATTAAGGCTGCCTGTAAATTTATGTGAATTTTTAAAGATTCTGTTTTGTACGTAAAAAATTAGCATTAAGGACCTTATTTTCAAATCTTTCTTTTTTTCCATTTTTTTCAACCTTGAAAAGGGGAGTCGGGGGAGGAAACCTAAATCAAATGACTTCCTCAGCATAATGAAATTTTTACTCTCTCTCCTAAACTTTATTAGAAAATACCAAAATAGCATATAAAACCCAAAAATATTTCTCACATAAACTTTGCTTGAAATAAACCATTTCACTTTTGATATAGCAAACCTACTTGGGCATAATGTTGTGAGCTATTTTTATATCAGACAAAATAAAGTAGGCATCTTTTCCTTTTTCCATTAAAAACCTATTTCATAATATACTTTTTTACTGATGCCTTATACAGTGAGACTGTTTTAGGATAATATTTTGGTATTATTGGAGTTGATTCTTATATTCATATAATATTAATGGTGGATGGGAAAAAGTGAAATATTTTTACTACAGAATGATTATGGCAATTAAAGTAATTGCCTCGAAAAAAAAATGAATTTTGTTGTTATGATGTGTTTTAAAAAAACATCGTTAGTACTTAGGAAAATAAATAGAAAACTTCTTCAAATTTATTACGCGGCTAAGAAACTTTTTTGTGCACTTACACTTTACACATCAACAAAAATATGAGCTATAAAATTTTTAGGATGGAAATTTGATAAATTTATTGCGTTTAGGGCGGCTTTTGACACTATGAATAGAGCTTCTTTGATCTTTAAGCTTTCAACCTTAGGTTTATCGACAAAGTTTCTCAATGTATATAAGCAGCTTATAACCGATACTTCTGCGGCTATTTAGAATGGAATATCAGGTGCCGTGCAATAACGCCGAGCGAAATAACGCCGAATTCTGAAATTCGGCCTTATTTCACTTTACTAATGTGAAATAACGCCGAATTTTCGCATTCGGCCTTATTTCACTATGACAAAGTGAAATAGTGCCGATTCGGCGTTATTTCACTTTGTCAGTTTTAATTTATTTAAGTTTTCGTCAGGTTTTCTATACTTTATAATAAAAAAAGACAGTGTTTTATAGGTTGCCTTCTCATGTTTTGAAATAAATTTGCCAAACAAAATTTTGCTTTTCACAAAAATTATTTTATCAAAAATTAATAACATGTAATATGTACATATTCCTGCTTCATAAGTAGGTATTTTAAAAATACTTGGTCTCAAGCTCAGTTAAATTAAGTGAAGTCATATGAAGTGAAAGTTTCAGTATTGATGGAAATTAAAAACTATTTATATAATACCTACGCAGGTACCTCTACAACATCAATAACTAAATATTTCAGTTTGTTTCAAAACCATTTAATTATCACAAATGAATTCGATTTTGAAAACGCATGTTGTTTTTGAGGGCTGTTAGAAGAATTTTGAGGCATGGACCAGGAAGAATATTAATGTTAGATTTTACATTTCAGTTAACACTACATTTTTAAGAATTTAATCAAATGAAAATTAAAAATGATAAAGGATTTCTAACTTGAAACCAAAAATAAAGTAGGAACAGGTACAAATACCAGCGAGCGTAGCGAGCGAAAAAAATTTTGCCCAAAAGAGAATCAATTTGGGGTGTGAAAATAAAAAAATTCGCGCGAATTTTTTTATTTTCACACCCCAAATTGATTCTCTTTTGGGCAAAATTTTTTTCGCTCGCTACGCTCGCTAGTAAACCGAATTGATCTTGAATGTTCCGAATCGACATCATCCTCAAATTAGAGTGAAATAAGGAGCTTAAAATGAATAATCGAAATGCAGCGGCAATAGTTTCGAAAAATGAAATGCTCTGCCCATTTTGTCGACAAATAAATAATGAATAAATGTGGTCCAATTAATTTGTTAGACTTCTTTTGTATTTGTAGTTTAAGTGTTTATATGAATTTAAGATAATTTCTTCTTTTTTGTACCATGAACATTTATTGTTTGTACATAATATTGACAAGTACAAATAAATTTTGTGAATTAATTTTTTTTCATTTTGTCCCATAAAATCCATACTTGGAAAATTTTGTTCTACAGTTGATTTTGCGTAAAGTCCAGCTAAAATGCTCTTTCCAAAAGTTAAATAAAACCGGCTTCCTTGTTTTCTCTTTCTCGGCTTTATTTCTCAGTTGGTATTCGGTGTTATTTCACATTGTCGAAGTGAAATAAGGCCGAATGCTAAAATTCGGCGTTATTTCACTTTGGTAAAGTGAAATAAGGCCGAATTTCAGAATTCGGCGTTATTTCGCTCGGCGTTATTGCACGGCACCGGAATATCAATGTCCGATTTTTTTAATACAAAAGCTGGTGTTCCTCAAGGTTGTGGGTTAAGTCCGATTATGTTTGCTTTGTTTATTGCTGATGTATCAAAAGATTTTCCGGGTGGAATTAAGTGTAGTGAAACTCTTATAAAGATGCTTCTATATGCGGACGATATAGTCGTAAAGGTAGATAATCCCATACCTCTACAACTTCAAATAAACAAGCTGAAGCGATTTTGCACTTATGGGAGTTTTCAATTAATGTCACAAGGCCAAAAATACTGATTTTCGAAAGGAGACTTCCGCAATAAAAGTGGTTTTTAGAGGGTGAAGCGTTTAAATGTCAACGAGTATAGAACCTTAGGTTTCCTGACCTTGATCTTTGACCATCTGTTGCAGCAAAAACAGCAATATATCTTATGAGGAAAAATATGCAATAAATATGTTGATGGATCTACCAAGTTTAGGGTTCCACTACTGCACCCAACTATCTACGTTGAATCCGGTATATATGAATTAAATATTTTAAATCAAATGCGGATTATTTAATAAGAGTAATGATTAGACACGACACAAACTTTCAGAAACAAATTATGCAATACGCTCTCCGAAAACAGTTATCACCTTTCAAAGAATTGCATGAGCTCTCGATCTTGTGAATACTCCCCTGACCAATTGGCAAGACGCATTCTATTTCTCAATTTTTGTTTTACGAATTTGAAAAGATTAACAAAATATAATTTTAAGCTAATCGCTTCTCAAGAAATTGTTGAAAAACAGTTTTTATAAAAAAAGCTATAAACAAAAAACATTTTTTTTTAAGTTCCTCAAAAACACATTTTAACTAAAAAAAATGATGTCAAAACATTTCCAAAGAATTGTTAGTTTATCAAATTTTATTTTTTTTATTATTCTTGGAGCGGTTGTTTTTTTTTATAATTTAAAATTTTTCAAAAACGTTCTAAAACTTATCTAGGTATGCAGTATGCAAGAATATGTAAATATACGTTTTACATTTCAATTTCAATTTTTAATATTAAAAAAGGTTAAAATTATTTTTTAAAAATCCAAAAAAAATCTGAAATATTTTTGAACACAAAATATAATTTGGGCAAAATATACGTACTCCACAAAAACTACGTACGCTGATCGGACTAGTATTTTTCGAGAAAATCTTATAACAAAAAACGGCCCTATGCAAAAATAATTGTTTTACATTAAAAACACCAGTGTACCGGAAAAAAATTAATGCGGATACTTAAAAAAAATCATAGTAGCCGTTTTTGAGAAAATTGAAACTTTTCATTTTTGGCCAAAAAAATTGTATGGTGGCTACCCTTAGTTTTGATCTTAAAAAAAAAAACGACCCTCGCGTATTCGCCCAAACCTCTAATTGTCAAGTTTCAAGTATGTAGATGGGTTAGTAGGCAGAGAGACAGACGGATTGAATCGTCGGACCAACTTTTTTCGTAATGTTATATTTGATCAAAATACCAACTTTTTTTTACAAATTCAATACTTGCCAAGAATATTGGTGTCCCAAGTAGAAAATGGAAAAAAAATTAAAACTAGTTTTTTTTTTTTAATTTTATGTATGTAATTATAATTGTGTTCAAAATTCATTGCTATTATCCACATTTAAAAAAAGCCAGAAAACTTCATGCAAAAATCTTTTATCGTTTTCAACAATATGAGGAAAAAACAAAACAATTTTTTGCTAAGAAAAAGAAAACTTATTTTTTATTTAAACGTGTTTGGACGTTTAGGTTATGTAACTACATACTAGTTTATGATACATTAAACTTTCTTGTTTTATTTGTTGAAAAACGTAGTTTTAGCTGGACTTAATAGTTAGGTGCGTTGGCTGTCGTGGGTTCGAGTCCTACTAGTGCCCATAGTTTTTATTTCATCTTTCACAGGGACTGCCTCTTGCGAAGAACTGACAAAACTTCCAAGAGTATCAATCTGTCATGAAAAAGTGTTTCTCAACTTTGCTGTTCGGAATCGGCGTTAAATTGTTGGTCAGCTCAATTCTTCACACGCGCCCAGAGAATTGTTGATGAGAGTAAGCCAGTTAGGCCTTGGCTCTTCAAGAGCTGTTGCGCCACTCTACTTTTTTTTATGCAGTCAAAATGTCTTGGATTCGCCCTGGATTAACCATTTTTTTAATCAACAACGTCTGAAAGTCAAGCTTTCATTTCATGCCTTGGGCCACCCGCCCGTCAATGTTTACGTAATTTGAGAAAAAACTTATCAACACCCCTTTTTAAAATTCGATAAAATTGATATTTTGATTTGATATATTTTTCTGCAGAAAAGGTTTGCTCTCTATGAAGAGTAGGTCAAGCTCGAAGTAGTACGATCCTTAAATTACCTTATTTAATTAGCAATATGGAATAAGAAACACGCGGGTGGTTGCAGCTTAATTCCCACACAACCTTCTTTTTAAACTTTCAAAACTCTCTTAATAGCCTCACTATCACTTCAGAATTGCTGCTGTGTAAGACTATTGCCTTACTGGTTCTCATAGATGGATCTCCGAAGAAGACCTGCTCGGGACACTTGTTATGGCGCAGTTGAAAAGAAAGTTGATGACGAGTCGATTATATTCCAAAACATGAAAAGTTGCATTTCTAAATTTGAGAACTGAAGTGCACATTCCGGACTAATGAATTCAAATTATGGTTTTCGATAGAGAAAATTCTAACCTTCAATTAGAAACACAGGTCTTGAAAAACGGCAAATTAAAAACGTATTTAATATTCAAGCTTAACCTTTAAAAATAATAAATAAATCCTTACAGGGCAATTAACAAAACACTATAATTACTCTAGACACTCGAAAAGCTATGAAAAAAAAAGAAAATTAATTCGACAAGAAAAAAAAAAGAAATGTGTATTTTCCTCATCCATGTTCAATGGTTGATTGCGTGTCGATTCACTGAAACGACAATTATTTTCATACTTAACTTTATTACTTGTTTTTTTTTCTGTTAATTATATATCATTTTTGTGTGAACCGTAAATCAATGAATAAAAAAGGGAACAACCAAAAGTTATGCTTAAATAAACATTTGTCAAATTTTCACTACTTTGGTTTGTGCGCCAAGGGAGCAGTGCTCAACATCGGCATTTAATTCAAACGAATATGGCAATGTGGGTCATTTATTTAACGGCCCCAACCAACTATAACCTCCATCGAGGGACGGGATGTGTTGAACAAGGGCAAGAGCCAAACAGACTACACAGAGTTATAAATCGCACGCAATTCTCAAGAGGAGGCGTATAACAAACGAAACGAAATCTAACCCCCAAAGAAAAAAAAAACAAACTTCACTTCTTTACTGGATTTGGTCAAATCGGTCTCTTGACTTTGAAAATCCCAAATACTTACGTATACTTTAACAACATTTTAATAGGCAATTTGGAAGATTAAATGCTTTTGATTTCGTTTATTTTTGGACTGATTGCGAGCACCGATCTGGCAAATTGTTGCGAATAATGTTAATTTGTGTGTTAAATGGAATTTTCTTTTATTGGAAAACAAAATAAATTTGGCTGACGTCTGAGTGGCTTACAAACAAGAATGAGATAAGTCGCGTGAAGTCGATAATCCAACAAAATTAATTGGAGTCAATGATTGAGAACTTCAATAAAAGTCCAAAAAGGACATAAAAATGAACATTGATCGTCGATCCCTAAAAAGCCCACTCTTGCGTTTGCACATAAGTTCATTGATATTCTCTTAAGGACTTATTTGATTTTTCCCATTGTTTCTTTCCACAATTATAACGGAGTATGAATAACATAAAATTAATTTAAATTCAATAAACCTCAGCCAAAATTCTCCTTTCTATCAAGCATCTTATTAGAACCACAACCAACATCAAATTTCTATTTGCCAAAAAGAAAAAAAAAACGAACGCTCCATAAACAGCTTTATCATGTTTAAATTATTATCCTTGACGAGAATTTGTTGTTTTTTTCATCATTCGCTTTGAAATTCTCATTAACTATTCATGAGTGATGTTTTTAACAGCTTATATTATACAATAATATAAATTTTGCAAAAGTTCAAGTTTCAAATTTAAGGCAAAACTGTTGTTTTGTGTAAATTGATGGAATGATGACGACGGTGGTTTTTGTGTGAGAGCATCGCTGACAAGGATGAGAGATGATTTGGTTTTTGATGATGAATGATTTTTGAGAAGCAAATGTGTAATCATTAATTATGTATAAATGATGGAGCATTGATGTTATATGAAAATGAAATGATGATTTTGAATGAAATTAAAAGGTTTCGCATTATTCGGATTTTTTCTCTTCTTTTGAACACCACATGCATATGTACACATGAATATGTCAATAAAAACATGTTTTATGGACCAAAACCATTTCTTAAAGTTTGAAGACTTTTATTTTATTTAAGAAAAAATCATTTTTCAGTGCGAGGACGATTTTTAAGTCCATTTAAGAGTCTCCCTTTTGACTTCAGCGGAATTTTAAAAATATATTTAAAAATCAGGGTTTTGTGTTTTCTAAATCAATTTTCAACTGCAATTAACTCAATAACTTATGGTGGCGCTAAAGTCAAGGTCGGACCACAGGGCCGCATACTTCAAGCATCTGCAGCCAGCTCGGTTCCTATTTATAGCTGTCTCCAATTTCACACGCCAAAATAGTTCAAGTTCTCTACCACCTGTGTGCTCCATCTGAGTCGCGGTCTTCCTCTTCTGCGACGTCCTTCCGGTTTGGATTAAAAGACTCTACGAGTGGGAGCATTACATGACAAATCCATCTAAGTCGTTGGACCTTAACTTTTCTGGCTAGGTCGGTGTCGCTGAACAGCTCGTACAGTTCTTTATTGAACACTCGGCTCTATTTTCCATTTATGCAGACTGGACTAAAAACACTGTAGATTTTTAGATGCTGAAACTAAATCCGGACACAGAATTGTTCTAGCACGTCAGGTTTTCGAGATATGCTTATCTCAATGTGCTCAAAACACGGTTTTTGGCGATGTTTGAAGTCATTTTTTGAGGACAACAAATTTTTATAGACATTTGTAACTACTGCATTCTTTAGAAGGACTCTTTATCTTTCAAACCCATTTTAGTTTGTTTCGTTACGATTTTTTTTCTCAAGATATACCATTTTATTTTCATAACGCAGTTGGCTAGTACAAAATTGCAAAATATAACATAGGTAAAATCGAAGTACCGTAGCTAAAATTTAATTTCTTGAGGAAAAATACTCGTAGCGAAACAAACTAAAATGGGTTTGAAAGATAAAGAGTCCTTCTAAAGGATGCAGTAGTTACAAATGTCCTTAAAAAATTTGTTGCCCTCAAAAAATTACTTCAAACATCGCTAAAAACCGTGTTTTGAGCACATTGAGATAAGCATAGGTATCTCGAAAACCTGAGTGCTAGAACAATTCAGTGTCCGGATTTAGTTTCAGCATCCAAGAATCTACTAGAAATGATGTGTCTCATCCTTGGGGCAATCAGAAAATGAAATTTTGTAAACCAGTGAAATCATTCGAAGAATTTTTCTCTCGAAGCAGCCCAAAGCGGTTTCATCGGATGTTGTCATGGCACATGTCTCTGCACCATACATCAGGACCGGGATGATGAGGGTCTTGCACAGTGACACCTTAGTTGCTCGGGAGAGGACTTTACTACTCAATCTCGTTCTCAGTCCAAAGAAGCAGCGATTGGCAAGCAATTTGTCTGAGTTTAATCCTAGGTAGACAAAGTCCTTAAGTACCTCAAAGTTAAATGTGTCCATATTGACGTTAGCTCCAAAACTGCGATGTTGGTTGTCCTTTCTCTTTGACCGCATTAACTTTGGCTTGCCCTCGTTAACCGCTAGACCCATTTTCCTGGCCTCAATTTTTACAAACACTCCACTCCATTGTGTTCTTGGGTGAATATTTGATCGATTGTCGACTTTCCGGGTCTGAAGCCAAACTGATAAGGACCTATTAGGTCGTTGACGAAAGGCTTCAAACGTTCACACAGCACGGCAAACAAGATCTTGTAGGCGATGTTAAGGAGACTTATACCTTTGTAGTTGGTGCAGTTCAGGGTATCTCTTTCTTTGAGAATCAGCCATACGATGCTTAGAATCAATTTGTCGGGCATGCTTTCCTCCGACCAAATTTTGCAGATGACCTGATGCATGCTCTCGACCAAATCATCTCCAGCTGCTTTGTACAGTTTGGCGACTAGGTCGTCTGCCTCAGCGGCGGCAGTGTTCGACTTAAGTTTAGATATCGATATCTTCACTACGTCAATATCGGGTGGGTGCGTCATAAAAATTTAATAGTTTTGCCTTTGAAGAAAAATCCTTACATCAAATAAGTTGATATGGCTGGTGTCTGTGACTGGTGACTTTAGAAAGTTGCTCAAAAGCTCATTGGTCAGATTGACTTCAAACCTTGAAGTAAATATGTGCTACACGTGCTCCATTTTCAAATTAGGCTTGAATGAGTCCATAAGACTTTCTCTTTCTCATCAGCGCGTTCACTGTGTCGTATACGTACTTTTTTAACCTTGCGAAAGAAAAAAATTATTTATTGAGAAGCATGCAGGAAGGACCTTAAAGTAAAATCATACTTTACCAGAAAATAACCCTCATAACTATCAAGCTCTGATTTGACCAGAATAATTTCAAACAAACAAGTATAAATTTCGGAATTCATATCAGTTACCATTCCATTAAAATCGGTCCATTCTGCGCCTTTCATAATTAAGCCTTCTTGCAACTTCATACACAGCTCATAGTTATCTTTCCCTCTGTTTTTGACATTGATGCACCCCTGGTCAGGCAAACTTGTATAAAACAGTTCTCGTTCTTAGTAAACGAATTTCTACTACGCGTACGCCGACTTTTATGAATGGGGAAAATCTCCATCTGCACTGATGATGATGATGATGATGATGATGTGTTGTGTATGTCAGTCGGTTGCTAATAAATACAAAGCCAAGGAAGATTCGCTTATGAATGTAGTTCACCTAGAAGGGCTTGTATTCGTAAAATGGGGGCCTATTCAGTGAAAGTGGTTCGTAAATGCTAGATGGTTCAGCTATTCAAAGCTTGTGTGCGTTTCATGATAGTCGCCGTCGTCGCTGCACCGTTGTATAGCGTGTTGTCACAGGGTTTCAGGGTTTCCCCTGGTGAATTTACTGTTTACATAGAATTAGATAAATCAGATATATTTCGTGTTCTGCAAATAGTAGTGGGAGCACATCAACCTCGCTTTCAAAAGCTTATAGTAGAGTTGGATTGCTAAGCGATTTTCTGAAGGCACCACTCCCACTAGAGCCCAAATATGGTGCTGTGTGTACAGAAGCTTCTCTAATATTCATTCACTTCCATTCACTGGCTTAAGTTGGTTGTCGGCAACAGCGAGTGTCGTAGTCGGTGGGTCTTTATTGCCACAGTTATCATCAAGGAGAATTTATAAGGTGCCAAATGGAAAGGATCTTTTATGTATGTGTTTGTATATATGCTGCTTCTCGAACAAGCTACTTGGCAAATCCTTTTCCCTCATCCTATTCAATATACATATATGAGGAATAATCCCCTTTACTGTGACGGCACACACGAATGAGTGTATGTGACTGTGCTGGCAAGATGCAACGATATGTTGCTATTGGAATTGTCAGGCTAATGTCAAGTCCCCCATTTTTCCATTTTCGAATTTTCTTTGCTCGGCTGACAAACAAAAGGTAAAACATATTCTCGTCTTATGCGAATTCTTATCTTTCACTCTCTCTCTCTTGGATGTGGTTGATGAATGTTATCTCTGGAAGAAATTTCTTCTTGCGGCTATGCATGCCTCAATTCGGATATTTTTTTTTTCTTTTTGTACTTGTTCTATCAAAAGAATGGCTTAACATAGCAGCGATGAAGAAAATGAAAGGAATAAAGCATAAAGGATAAATTTAGGTCAGGCATTATCGCAGGTATTTTTGTTTCTCATTTCTCTTCTTTTTTTCCTGTTTTGATTTTGTGGAAAAAAAGGGGTGCAAAAGTAGACCGATGATGATGATGAGCTTAAGCGAGAGCCTTGAGCTACTTCAAGGAAAAGGATAAACTTGCTTTATACCTTCCTTCAGATACCACTAGTTTTTTGTTTTTGTTTCGATTTTTTACTTTTTCTTATACCTACTTTTCTGAAACAACCCGTGACCAAAAGGCAATATTTTTTAATAGAGTTTAAGCACGGTAAATGTGGGTGCGAGCAAAAAGTAAGAAATTTGTTTTTCATAGACAATTTATAAAATAGAAGTTCGAGGATTCTTTATGGTAGATAATGAAGATTGCGTTGAAGAGGGATGGTTTTTGTTCTTGTTGATTAATTTCCAGAGTAAAAATGAGGAAATCAGAAGCATCATCTACACGATCCGGAATTCAATGAAAACGGAATTTTAAACAAGTTCTACGATTGAGAATTTTTTACTGCGAAGAATTCTGTAATGCTTGGAGGGAATTTGAGTTCGTTGGTTTTTCAAGGGTACTTTCAAAAAAGCCTTTTCATCTACGGAGTTCTTACACATTTTAGGGAATGCTAGTTTACCCTTTTTAAGTAAGAAAAACTGGTGCTGATTAATTCGAAGGAATAAATTGCATGAAACCCAGGGCTTCGCAATTACAAAAGTGTTTGTAGTCTATACAAAATATGAACTTTTAATTGACTAACAGAGTTTTGAATATATCTGCAGAAGTAGTTTCAATATTCTTATAGAATGCCCAATCAAACTAAGAATAAATCTCTTTACAGTTGACTAAATGGTCGTCAGTTAAAACAGCAGCAACATATGTTCATTACAATGAATTTAGGATGAGTACCCGACGACAGCGTACTAAAAACGTGGGACGCCTTTAACAAAAAAACATAGACAAACACACCCCACAGAGAGCAACGAAGTACATGAACATCGTACGATCTTGTGGCAGTGGGACGAATATTACATAAGTAGCCATTGGGATCGCGTTCCCTCCCATTTATTATTCAGTCTTGTTTGAACCATTGTGCTGGCTGGTCGTTGCTCAGTTTATCTTGGTCGTTTATCTTTAAAATTGTTACTTCCATAACTTGTGAATTCTTTAAAATCAATCAACAGTGGAATAAACCCAACTCACATGAATAAGACCCCTATACAAACTCTACATAATTTTTTTTCATTAATTTGACTTAATCTTAATCTAGGAAAACGAAATATACTTTAAATTCAACGAACACCTCTCTCAATATATTAAAATGTCTTTATTGTGATGAAAAACGTAGTTTCTCTTTGAGATCCTTGGCGCTAATTTCAATATAATACCTCCCTGAATTTGACACACAGCCCTAAATCTGACACCAACGTACACAAATCCGTAAAAGAGCTGATGAAAAATTTGCTCATAGGAAATTGCATCTCTGAGTGGATAATTTATATGCACAACATCCGAACGCTCAAACAAACAAACGCTCTAGCCAAAACAGAGCCAATGCGCTGACAGGACATGGTCTGGTCGTATCTACAAAACTTGCAACAACAGCAAGACACCATAAAAGAGAAGACAGTGTTGCCGGTGGTGCAACAACCAACAACTACAACAACATTCACAAACATTATGCAGAAAGTTTGTCATCTTGCCGCGCATAATAGCTGATCAATCGTTTAAGCCATCCGCTTTGCATTGAGTTAATTCCACTCAACTTGGGTATTTTCCAGAAAATAGCCATCACGGAAAGATAAGATGAATGCACATGGTACAAAATGTGTGCACGACATCTGGAAAACATAAAACCCAAAAATAGCCATCACAGAAAGATAAGATGAATGCACATGGTACAAAATGTGTGCAGGATATCTGGAGCCCATTAAAATCTCAAATTACTCTCGGATAGAAGATACAACAGACGAAGAAGCCACTTGACCAAAAAGGCGTACGTGACTTCCCGCATGTGTAGAGCAGCATCCAAGGATCAACCGAGGATTCTTCAAAAATAATAAAATCTACAAGCAGCAGAACGACTGGTGCCCTCGAACAGTTTGGACAACCTCTCGGTCTCCATTAAGTTTTTTAAAATTCTTCATTTGTACTTAATGTAATATCTGTGTGTAATCAATAAAAAAATATATTTTTTTTAAACCAAATAACAACACATAGTTAACTGGCGCCCGAGCAGGGACAGCAATATAAAAGTGATACACAAAGTGAAATCAAAAGTTGCTGAACCAGAGAAAAAAAAAATTAAAATAGATTAAATAAAAAAATCTATCACCGTTGGAATAATTATCATAAAGATAATTCAACGAAAAATCGTAGGACGTAAAGCACCTTACGTTGCGGGAACTGCAAAAGCCAAAGCATCAGGAGAAGTAGACACATAGGAAGTCGAAAATCTAAGAAGAATCCAGCAGGAGTTCAAAAAGAAGAAACCCAACAACAATCCAGAGCAACAACTACTATAGTATACAATAAAGTAAGAAAACTAACTATTATATTTTTTTTGTTTTTAAGTGAAAGTGAATTTTATATTATTATTATTATTATTATTATTTAATAATTCAGTTAAAAGTGTCAGTATGAACGCGCAACAAGTAGCCGATCTAATTACTCAGGCAGTAAGGGAGACTACTAGTAGTCTTAAAGCACAGATAGATGAACTAGCACTAAGTTTAGCTAATTTAACTTCAGGTGATTCAATAATACCATACACCGACATAGAAATAGACCCTTTAATAACAGGAGGAGAACCTTTAGATGTAGTGAAATGTCTTCCCACTTTTGACGGTAGTAATTATGTTAGTTGGAGAACTGCAGTCCAAAACTGCATGAAAATATATGAGCCAGTTAAGGGGGGGAGTAGGTACTACGCAGTCACAAACATAATAAGGAATAAAGTGATAGGAGCAGCAAACGACATTTTAACTTCACACGGAACGCCATTAAATGTTGATGCGATTATAGGTAGATTAGATATTACGTACGAAGACAAAAGGCCCATTCATATGCTACAGAGTGAACTTTCTAATTTAAGACAGGGAAAACAGTCCTTACAAGAATTTTACGATCACGTTAGTAAAACACTCACATTAATCACGAACAAAACAATAATGACCTACGGGCCACAAAAAACTGAAACAAGCTGTCTTATAAACGTAGCCAGGGATAACGCATTAAGAACATTCATACTTGGTTTAAATCAACCAATATCTCAAATAGTGTTCTCTTTAAATCCACTTGATCTTCCTAATGCACTAGCCAGGGCCCAAGAGATAGAGTCAAATATGTACCAATATAAAGATAATCAGCATTCCGCACATAGAATAACCTCCCTGCCACCAAGGTTCAACTATACGAGCCAACCCAGACAGGTAGTACCAGCTATTAATATTTCGGGTAATAGCAACATTCATAGACAAAATTTTACCCAAAATAGTCATCAAAGAATGGATATTCCAAGTAGTGGACAATTTAGAAGGCCAACTCAGCATAACGCACTGAGTCATTCCCAAAATCAAAATCGAAACACGTTTAATCATCCTCCCAGGAATTTTAATACCCAGAATCAATACAACCCCTTTAAACGAGAAAGGGCACCAAGTGATCAAATTACTACCAAAGCTCCTAGGCTACATCATCTAAATGAAAACGACGATTTTTTAGAGTAAGGCACGACCTGCCTTGTATCCAGCGAACACACACAAAGTCAGGTCGTTTATTCAATATTCTTATTGACACAGGGGCAACACATAATTATGTTAAACCAAACAATGAAATATCAACAAAACAATTAGAAGTTAGGTCTAGAGTTAATAGTGTCCATGGCACAACAATTATCGATAAATATCAAGATTTAAATATTTTAGGTGTTAAGGAAAGATTTTACGTTCTACCAGAGTTAACCGAGTACGACGCGATCATAGGAATGAAATTATTAAAGAAGGTTAATGGAATAATTAATATTGGACAGAACACGTTAGAATTCGCGACAGGCATAGTACCTCTGAAATTCGACGATAAATTTCTGAACCACATCAATATAGAAAAAAGTGAGAATAAATATGTAGTTAAGTTAAGAGAAACTCTTAGACAATATCAAGGAATATTTACCCCTCAACCCAATTATCTACCATTCAACACCCAAGTTGAATGTGACATACCCACGTCACATGATGACGCTATATGGAGCAAACAATATCCATATCCGCAAAGCGCAAACACTTTCATTAATTCTGAAATTAAAACACTACTAGAGAACGGTATAATTCGTCCTAGTAGGAGTCCATATAATAATCCAATATGGGTGGTGGACAAGAAAGGAATTAATCCAGACGGATCAAAAAAATTCCGCTTAGTTATAGATTTTAAAAAACTGAACTCTGCAACAAAAACAATTAAATATCCTATGGCAGAAACATCCATTATACTGAGTAACCTTGGCAGAGGAAAATACTTTACAACAATTGATCTTCAGAGTGGATTTCATCAAATAAAAATGAAAGAGGAAGACATTAAAAAGACCGCATTTTCTGTAAATAATGGAAAATATGAATACCTCCGAATGCCATTTGGGCTCAAAAACGCCCCTGCTATTTTTCAAGCAGCAATGGACGACATACTGAGACCATATGTTGGCAAATTCTGCCATGTCTATATTGATGATGTGATAATATTCTCAGAATCAGCTGAAGAACATTTAACACACATCGAGACAATCATCAAAGCACTAAGTGCGGCACATATGACCATAAGTAATGAAAAATCCATTTATTTTAAGGAAGAGGTTAAATTTTTAGGCTATGTTATCAGCCATAATTGTATTAAAACTGACCCAGACAAGGTCAAAACAATCAACGAATATCCTGAACCGACTACAATTCGACAACTTAGAAGCTTCTTGGGTATGTCAGGTTACTACAGGAAATTCATACAGAACTATGCACATATTGCTAAACCGCTCACACAGTTCCTAAGAGGCATAGAAAATAATAAACGTAAGACTATAAACATAGAATTTACATCGGAAGCAAAGAAGGCATTTGAACAAATTAAAAAGAAACTATTAGAACAAGTCTTGTTAAACCAACCAGACTTTAGCAAAGGATTCGAACTCACTACAGACGCAAGTAACTCAGCCATAGGCGCAGTACTAAGTCAAGAGGGGAAACCAATAACGTTCATAAGCAGAACATTAAGTGAAACGGAACAAGGTTACGCCACCAACGAAAAAGAGCTTTTGGCCATAGTTTGGGCATTGAGCGACCTTAGGAATTACCTGTACGGGCATGCTGGAATTAAGATCTATACAGATCACCAGCCCCTTACATTTTCTATAAGTAATAAGAATCCCAACGCGAAACTAAAACGATGGAGAGCCTTTATAGAAGAATTCTCTCCTGAAATAATCTATAAACCGGGGAAGGAAAATGTAGTTGCCGACGCCCTAAGTCGTCAGAACTTAAATCATTTACCGAACTCAGACATAGGTACCTGTCACAGTGCAGAATCCAGTCAAGCCATAGATATCCCAAGAGTAAACAAGAAATTAAATCAATTTAAGAATCAAATTCATTTTCTGGAATCCAATATAAATAATATTAAGTCAACACAATTACACGGTAAGTTTTGGAGGCACCAAGTAGAATTCAAAGACTCGAATATAGTCAAAGATATGAAGGAAATAATCCACTCAAATGTGAATGCTATTTATTGTACAGAGGAGACATTATTTAAAATAAAAAAAGACTTACTAAGAGAATTTCCTAATAGCAAATTTATACATACTAGTCTATTAGTTAAAGATATGGAGGATAAGGAAGAACAGATTAAGATCATAAAAGAAACACATAGTAGAGCCCATAGGGAAGCATTTGAAAACTACAAACATATAACTAGAGAGTATTTTTGGCCATTAATATTACCACAAGTTCAAGAATATGTTAAATTATGCGAAAATTGCAAGCTAAATAAATATGACCGTCATCCCAAGAAACAAGAGATCGGCGAGACACCAATTCCACGGCGAGGGGGAGAACGCATCCACGCTGACATCTACTATACACACAATAAAATGTTTCTTACAGCGGTAGATAGTTTTTCAAAGTATTTAATTGCACTCGAGGTAGAAAACAAAATTCACGCAAAAGAAACACTAATAAACATCCTGCCTATTTTTGGTGCAGTTGAGACTGTTGTCACAGATAACGAAAAAACTTTTTGCTCTGAAGCAACCAAATTAGATCTCACACGATTAGGCATAAAACTATACAACACACCTGTTAACCATAGTACTACAAACGGTATGAAAGAGAAAGTACACAGTACACTTACAGAACTGATAAGACTGGATACTTACGATAACCCACACCAAACAATAGAGCAGCTTATGCCACACGCAATCAAACAATATAACGAAACAATACATTCAATAACGAATGAAAAACCAAATGAAATTTTTCACAACTACGAGAAATACTCCTATATATCTGACCTTATTAAGGAAAAACAAGGTATGACACTCCACGTTAGAAACAAAGACAGACACAACAAGGTGTACAAGGAAAACGACATAGTATTCGAAAAATCCGACAGAAGACAGACAAAAGGGAAACCTATATACGTTAAGAGAAAAGTTAAACAAAATAATAAAAACACAGTAATCGACTCTAAAAATAAGGTTATACACAAGGATAACTTAAGAAGCTAATGTTTCCAGATGATTATATTAACGATACTAACAGCAATACTTTGGACAGTTACTATAGACGCAGAAGTTCATATAACAAATTACTCGTCAGAGGACTACATTCTGATAGAAGACGGAAACGTGGCAATTTATAACAGCACGGGTTAAATATATCATACTACCAACATAAGTTACTATAGGGAGGTTCTTAATACTATAGATACCAAGCACAGTACCAAAAAGCTGAAATTTAAATATAATTATGCACTCAAGTTAGTCAACCAACTCTCCATATCACGTAGTAAGAAAGCAATTAATGAAATAGGGAAGGTTTGGAAGTGGATATCTGGGTCACCAGACCACGATGATCAGGTCAATATAGAAACAAAGTTGATAGAATTAATTAATTCAAATAATAAACAGTATGAAGTTAACTCGCAGATATTTAGGGCCATTAAAGAACTTTCCAACTATAAACATAAAGATAAAGAAGAACGTAGCTACTTGTTGATCGAGCATATAATCATTGAACTCATGGAAGTAATAAATACCATAAATTTAAGTAAGAATAAAATTTTGAACACTATTATCTTTAACGAAAATGAAATAAGAGAAGTTATTCAGATTGAACCTAAAGAAATCATGGTAATAGATGTATTAGACGCTTCAGAGTTCCATGTGTTAGAAAATAAGGAAATAATTGTAATTTATATTAAGTATCCTATTATTAAAGGAATAGGTAAACATTTTAAAACATTTAGTGTGCAAAAATCAGAAGGGAAACTAATTATACCGAGTGAAATAACACTCTTTGAAAACATTTATAGTACCGATAATTGTACACAAGAATTAAATATTAAAATCTGCAAACAAGATCTTAAACCTAATTGTCTAACAGAAATTTTAAATAAAGGTACATCAAAATGTGAAATAATTTTAGAAAAGAATGAAAAAATAAGTAATATAAACCATAATCACATTGTAACTACAGGAGAAGTAATTATAAACGATAATGTATATCACGGTACACAATTGGTACAGTTCTCCGACGCTGTAATTATTAATGGTAAAGAATTTAATAATTTTGAAGTAAACTTAAATAGACATATTAAGATAAATAAAGAGTCGGAAATAAGAGTTATTGAATATCTAGAATCAAGTAATGAATTATTGAAATTTACAAATACCGATTATTTACAACCATACGTCAAAAATGTAAAAGATCACCCAATAATATGGGGACTTACAATAAATATAATAGTTGTACTTGTATCCTTTTCTATATATAAATTAATTATCTTCAAAAGCAACAACAGCAAGAATAATCAGGTCGACATAGAAATATCCTTGGCGGAAACAAAAGAAAACGTCCGTAAGAATTTAGAGGAGCTCAAACTTGAACGTTCGGGACACAGCAAGAATAATCAGGTCGACATAGAAATATCCTTGGCGGAAACAAAAGAAAACGTCCGAAAGAATTTAGAGGAGCTCAAACTTGAACGTTCGGGACAAACGTCTACTGGCGGAGGGAGGAGTTAATTCCACTCAACTTGGGTATTTTCCAGAAAATAGCCATCACGGAAAGATAAGATGAATGCACATGGTACAAAATGTGTGCACGACATCTGGAAAACATAAAACCCAAAAATAGCCATCACAGAAAGATAAGATGAATGCACATGGTACAAAATGTGTGCAGGATATCTGGAGCCCATTAAAATCTCAAATTACTCTCGGATAGAAGATACAACAGACGAAGAAGCCACTTGACCAAAAAGGCGTACGTGACTTCCCGCATGTGTAGAGCAGCATCCAAGGATCAACCGAGGATTCTTCAAAAATAATAAAATCTACAAGCAGCAGAACGACTGGTGCCCTCGAACAGTTTGGACAACCTCTCGGTCTCCATTAAGTTTTTTAAAATTCTTCATTTGTACTTAATGTAATATCTGTGTGTAATCAATAAAAAAATATATTTTTTTTAAACCAAATAACAACACATAGTTAACTCATTGCATATGCACAGGACGACCTATTCAATGAGTTTAAAATGACATCATCATGTGCTCTTCAAAATGTATACTCTAAACACCAGCGGGGCCGGTGCAGTGGTGGGAGAAGAGAAGGGTTTTGTATTATGGAAAACTGATGGCGGAAGCTGGGTGGAATGAATGACGGTGGGAAAATTTGAATCCTTAAGGATCACAAGGATGAGCGTTGGATTTGAAGAAAATTGCATGGAGTGTGCTAGTTTATGGATTTCTTATGTGCTTGTTTATCTTTTTTTTTCTTTTTTCGTTTTGGTTATCTTTTTCTCGCTACTGTCTTTTTCTTTAGTCTTGTCTTGGTTTTGAGTAAGAAGTGATGACAATGTTTACAAGGACGAGGCTACAAGAGTGACAACGTCCTCGTCGTCGTTGTCGTTTTCGATATTGTCTTCTTTATAGTGGTGTTGTGCTAGGACGATGTGACTTTGTTGCAGTGTCTATGTCATCATTTGCCTGACTGTTCTTAGTTTTCGTCAACGTTTGCCTCTTTGGGACGTCATCTTTTCGCAGTAAAGTGGAAATTATTTTAAAGACAAGATAAATGCCAACGTTATTTCATTATACTGCATGTTGATTGCGCGTTTCTTATGTGTGTGTGGAGCGTACAAATTCATCGAAGTGAGCTGTTGCATATTTGATACAACAAGAGGACACACATGTCAAATTCGCGATTTATTTCTGTAGGAAATTTGTCAAGAAAATTGACGAATACAAAATATTTTAAGTCAAAAATGCTCAAAGTTTGAGTAATTTGCACTTTCCTACCCAATTTCCATTCTGGAACTGTGGGAACAATTGAACGAAAGAATATATGCAAGGAGAGTCCTTTTTCATACTTTTTGACAGTTTTAATATTTTTAAATTTGCTTTTGGTGTGTACCTGTCGACTTTGAACCTATTGCCATCTCTACATGTGCTTTGAGATGAAAACAGAAGCAAAAAAAAAACATTAGGCAAAGAGCCTTGGGCCAGCTGAAGAGAGAGAGCTTTGAAATTTAATTTATGCATGGCATCGTGTTCCATGGACATTTTGGCGTTTTAAATAGGCATCTACATAAATTTATGTTTTGTCAAAAAAAAAATGATGTCGGAATAAATTTAGCACCTTTCGTCATACGCTGGGAAAGAAAATTGGACGCATGGTAATGTTGTTTTTTTAATCTTGCCATCGCAATAATAATATGGCGGGGTCAGGGATAGCAATGTGATTACATTAAATATGCAAATAAAGGACGATGGTTTTTTTGAAAAAAATATAAAACGACTTAAAAAGATTTCTGCTTCAGATAGAATTCCGTATTAAAAATTTAATGTAGATTTCTTTTACTTAAATAAAAATCAAATTCCTTAAAATTCGCGGTCTTACTTTCTGTTCAAAACTAAGACAAATTCAAATTTTATTTAAATCTTTGAAATAAGTTCTCAACCTCTAATCGTTATCTACTACTGAAATTCCTCTGCTCCTGACATCCAGTAACTTCTTCATGTATGCCATTGTTTCGGAAGATCAGATTTTTGAATCAAAATATTTTGAATATAATCAATTCCTCTCCAGCTACTTCAGAGCTCAAGCATTCATTGGAAATTATTATTTCCAGCCA
This sequence comes from Sphaerophoria taeniata, assembly GCA_943590905.1. Lineage (NCBI taxonomy): Eukaryota > Metazoa > Arthropoda > Insecta > Diptera > Syrphidae > Sphaerophoria > Sphaerophoria taeniata. Next base: position 153,550,109 of record OX016541.1, read on the forward strand.
TATCCCAAAAATTTCTTTGACAAAATCTGTTTATACGATACGAGATTTGGTATTCTAATTTCATACACATGTGGGCCTGTCTCTGACTTTTGTTTCTAAGCTATCTGTTCCATATTTTTCTCCCAACCAGAAACCCTTTAACCTTCAGATATCTCATAAAAGGTATTTTAATTTTAACTAAAATAAATGAATTTTATGTGTAGGTGTGCTCTCTCAAGGGAATTCCCATCTTTGATGGCAAAAATTTCCTTTGTTCGATAGGCTTTCGTTTTCATACATTAAAGGGAAGAGAGAAAGTGAATTCAGTCCTGAATCCTGATGCAATCCAATTATTTTTGAAATTTTGTAAAATAAAATATTTTCATGGTTAGGGTTATCGATTATCGATTTATTTGGGCCTATCGACGCACGGTGAGTGAAGAAATATGAGATAAATTATTTCCAACTTCAGAAACTTACTTCTCAATATTAGACACAGCGATCCATCGGGTACGGTTCCTCACATGTACTCTCCAGTCGCCAAAACCAAGCGCTCCGGCATCCGCAGTCACTTAGTCCTTGTACCATAGATTCGGTCTTTTCTGTCGTCTTAAATCTGGGGGCTGCGATGATAAGACTTTCTTGGCTGGAGCATTGTCGTTCATTCGATCGATGCGGCCGAGGCAGTGTAGTCGTCTTTTCTTGACTTTCTGGACTACAATCCACATGTTGATTCAGCTATAGTACAGTTCGCGGTTGAACCTTCTTCTCCATTCGCCATCGTCGCATATGGGACCGAAAATCCGTCGAAGAATTTTTCTTTCGAAAGTGACCAGTATCAATTCCCCTTTGTACTAAACGTCCAACATTCGGTGCCCTAGAGTAGGACTAGTGTGATCAAAGTTTTGTATAGCAGACACTGTGTGTTTCGAGTGAGGAGTTTTGAATCCAGTTGTTTTGCCAAACGGAAGTAGCAATGGTTCGCTAGGGTGATTCTTCGTCGGATCGCCACTAAGGTGTCGTTTGTGGGATTGATGTTTGCTCCAAGCTAGGTGAACACATTAACTACCCCGAAATTGCTGCTTCCAACAGTGGTGTTTTGTCCTAGGTGGTGGACAGATGTTGTTTTGTTTGTTGATAGCATGCACTTTGTTTTGTCCTCATTCACTTCAAGACCAACGATTTTCGTCTTTTCTTCAATCCCTGTAAAAGCCTCAAATGCAGCTCTCTTGGATCGACCGATAATGTCTATGTCGTCCATATAGCCTAGGAGCTGGGTGGATTTATTGAAGAAAGTGCTTTCGGTGCTCAGACTTGCCTTGTATAGTATCTGCTCCATGGGTATGTTGAAGAAATCACATGACAAACCTTGCGCATGTTTGATGCAACTCAGATGAGCTGCAACTCATTTGCACACTGCACTGCGTATTGTTTAGCATCATGCGGCACAGCCGAATCAGTTTGGTCGGGATCCCGAATTGATCGGGAAAATCCTGACAAAATCGGATGAATAAGAGGAAAGTTTTGCGGGTCATCTTCGGCCCCTTGTGCATTGATGACAAATGGAGAAGTAGATACAATAGCGAACTTTACGTGTTGTAAAACGACACTGATCTTGCCATAAGGGCCAAGGTCTAGAGACTCAGATGGCTCGGTCATTTAGAGCGGATGGACACCAATGCTCGGGCCAGGAAAGCCTTCAACATTATTCCCGAGGGAGGTAGAAGTAGATGAAGTCCGCGGCTCAGACACAAGTAGAAGAGGACCTCAATCAACTCGGAGTGCAAAACTGGAGATACGTAGCTAGGGACCGAGCTGGCTGGCGGAGACTGTTGGTTGAGGCCCAAGTGCACAACGAAATGTAGTGCCAACTTAAGTAAGTAAGTGAGCCTAAAAAAAAACGCCAGTGAATACTACAAGATACCCTGTACCAAAACAAGAAAACTGCTTGATCGTGTGTTGGTCCGGTAAGAGTAATTTTGTGAACGAGCTTTTTAACCTCTCCTCTATTATTTCAGTCCATCCATCTTCCTCAGAGGAAAAAGAAGAAAATATTTGTTTTGATTAAAGTTTAATTCAAGAAGCCACACACACACACAAAAAACTTAATTAGTCCAAATCAATTTCACCATAAGAAATTATTTCAATATAATGAAGCACAGCATAAGCAATGAGAAACACATCAACATCATCAACATAATCATAAGAAGTATTATCATCTCTTCATCATAGCCATAACCACATCCTCGCTATTCTAGACGAACAAAAAGCAAAATCATAGAGACGAGGAAATTATTTTCTTTTCATATCAAGTTGTAGTATCTATCTGATAGATACAAGGCTATAGAGATACTATCTAAGCATGTGTACTCGCACAAAAGCCCGATCCATCTATTAGAAAAAGGCTCAACATCGTTGTCTCTCGCGTTCTCGATGTGACTGTGTATATCTTTTTATTATGATTGGCTTTATAGGCATCTGTCTAATAGGGCGAAATCATAAAACCGAATTTTGATATTTGTTTTCCGTTTTCCTTTTTTTTTGTCGTTTGAATCGGTTCTTTTGTCTCTTGACAAAGTAAACGAGCATTATGTACCTTTTAATGCATTAATGTCAAACAAAACGACGATAAAAACGCACGAAGAGGATAGCAGCGACACAGCCAATTCGACTTCAATACATTATGACGTAGTCGCAGGAGAGACGACATACGTAAATGTATGGCTTTTACATTTATGATTATTATTTGAATTTTTTCTGTGGCCTTTTAAGCACAGAGAGGCAGACAAGGTTGAGCCACTTTTATGATGGTTTTGGTGCTTGGCAGGACCAGCCATCATTGCAAAAGCCCCCCCACACAAACAATACTCCATAGATATGTGTACGGTTCGTGTCAAATTGATGGAAAGCCATAAGTTGAAGTTGTTTAACCTTTATGGCAGTCAATAAAACGCACGTTGTAAATATGGATGTATCTTTTGCTGCCTTCAACATAGGCTTACGCTAAAAGGTAAGTATATTTTATACATTTTTTATTTTGCGCCAAATGTACCAGACCAGGGTTCACCGGTATGTGGGTGTGTGAAATCGATTCTATTTTAATGGGCTTTAATCACGGAGTGCGCTCGCTCCCTTTCATCCTCCCTTACATTATTTGGGAAGGTATAAGAAATCATGTCCATTTACCTTTATTGGATATTTCATCGCATCGTTAATGATTCTCTCATATATTTCTTACTCCCGAGGGGGAATGAGGGGAATGTTGTCTATAGATCATTTAAGGTATTGAAATGATTCATAAAGTTGACCTCCTACCGCGGCCTATATTCATTTATAGCAATTATTTATTCAATATGGGTCACTGTGGCGTATGTGGAATATATTTTTATATTTTTGTAATAATACGAGATTTCCGACAAGACAATTAAAATTATTGATTTTCACTCTTATCCAAACTCGGACATCACCAAATATATGTTTGGCTTTTAAGACGATTAATCGTAAGGACGTTTTATCAACAAAATTTAATTGCAAACGAAAAATAGACGATTTCCTCGAACGTGTTGGATTGGAATAAATCCAGCTTAGCCTTAATTGTATTTTTTCATACCCCTTGCTCTAATCTAATCGCAATCATGTCTTTGACTTTGACAAAGGTTCACAACTTCCCTGTATTTTCTGGGAGAGAGAAGGGCTATGACGTCAGACGCTCGGCTCTTTGCTAAATAGTTCCATTTTGAGGGTTTACATTTCTAGTTTGATTCCAGTTTTTTTTCGTCTCTACCTTTATCTGAAATTTACTTCTAAACCCTTAAGTCTCATTTCCGGTGTCTTTGTATTGTTATTTCCTTCCTCGATCAGAAGTTTTAAATAGCGAAAAACTGTAGGATTTGTGTGGGTAAGCAAATGCAGATCAACCTAACTACAAAACATGAAGAAACTGTGTCCTGGTGGGTATGGGATTTGATGGGATTTACTAAAATGACATCGAGTGTCGTTTGACTGTGAGTGAGTGAGGTTTTCACTTCGGTCTTCTCATTTTTGGCATTTTGATTGATTCACTGCCAATCTTTCGACACAATAAAGAGCATAGAAGTCTATTTTTGCTTCTAAAGTAACGAGACGAGTGTGGTGATTCTGGCAGTTTGTTTCTTTCCTGTTTGCTGAATTTCTTCACTCTCTTTTCGTTGTTATTTGATACAACAAAAATTTATTGATGTATGAGGGGCTTTGATTTTGAATACAAATATTTAATGGACATCTGGGGAAAACGAAAAAAAATGTGATTTTTGTGAAGAAATTTGCAAGTGATTAAAAAAAAAAGAAAGACCAAAGACCAAGAGAGATTAAATAAATGGACGCTGGCTAAAGTGATTGATTGATTGATTTAAAGATTGATATTGTTTTGCCTTGATAATAATCGGTGGCAGATTTGTGCAGGATCCGGCTCCATACTCTTAAGATCTTAAGGGCTGGAGCTTATTTGTCCATTCGGTAGATGTAAACCAGCCATCTGAGTCGTTAATCTTCTATATATTCGGCCAATTTTAATACATTTGTACAGTTTGAACACTCTGGTTTGAGGGAATATGAACAAGTTGGTGTAATGGAGTTGGACGCATTATCTAGTTTTGAAAATTTTGTCTCCGGTTTTCATTTGATTAGGTTTATTTCTGACTTCTTAAATCAATTCTAGGAATTGCGCTTTTTAATAAATGCATTTCGCAAACAAGCGATGTTAAAAATTTTCAAAAAACTTTAAAATTAAATTCAACCCAGTAATGAAAATTGACGTTGATAGAAAAAAGCAAAATCTCCTCCCAAATGGCTTTTTTTGCTTACAAAACAAAAAGAACCTATGAGCTAAAATAGTTCCAGTATGCGAAGTTAGTGCACCGAGCCATGAACACAGTTCAAGTAACAGTTTAGTCTTTCAAAAAGTTTGTTAAAAAAAACGAATAGTTTCACATTTTCTAGTTGGTGTCATAAATGGTGCTCTTTTCCCCCCGCCCCTCCGTTCCTTTTATTCTCTCTCACTTCATCTATGCTAAAATATGTGATGCGAGACAAACCCAAATACACACATATTCACACTCGCACAGACACCGACACCGACACACGAGGAACGCATATGAAAATGTTTTAATCTGATAGAATGTACAAATCCTGAAACCCGGCAGCAAGGATAAAGTTCGAGTGGAGACCATTTTTTTTCTGTTCTTTTTGTCACCCAACTCTTATGTCTGATTCTACGGAACGGGGATTTGGAACGATACCTAGAGTCAGAGTAGAGGAGAGAAAGAAAAAAGTATGAAATCCAAGCTTATCGCATATGCGAAAAGTTCAACATTTGGGTGTCAGATAAATTCCCACTAGAAAAGCTAGATATTGCTCTGCGTATCGCGGTACCCAGTCTTTCTTCTTCGGAATACCCTCGCCTCCCTCCATCACTTCAACATGTGGTGCGGTTTGGCTGACTAGGGAATGTTTTGTGGGAACACATTTTGGTTATCTACATGTCCGTTTTGCTGTGTACACATTTTTATGCGCACTCGATCTGGCTTGAAAATTTAAGTATTCAAGATTCTTTAAAACCGTATTTTGAAGTTGTGTTGAATAATACCCACCGCTCTCTGCATCAAATCTAAAAGACCATCGTCCTTTAAAAAGAATAAAAACGAGAACAGAAAACACTCCCCTCACATAATTTAAACCCCATTGTTAATTATTCACTACTAAGTACTTGCCGTGTTCCATTAAATACATACCAAAAACAGAAACAAAGTTGCCATACTTAGCCGGTCTTATGTTTACATTCTGCGTTGCGTGTACTACTGCAAAATTAATTCGCCGCAGATAAATGGCTGACAACGATGAAGATGACACCTTTTTTCTGGCCTCCCCCGTTAAAGCTGCCAATAACTTTTAACTACCACACGCAACTTGCTATATCCCAACTGCCGTCATCATCGTTTTTGTTTTTGTTCTTTTTTTTCTGTCCCTCCCCTTTCCTCCCCCATTTCAATGAAAAATGAATACAAGAAAGGAAAAAACAAAAATTAAATACAAAAACCATCAGACAAACACTTGAGAGACAAAAAAAAAACATAAAAGGCAAAAACAAACAGCCAGATCCTGCGGCATTTTGCCCAATGACATCTTATCATTCTTTTAATTAAATAGCCATCAGGCAGGTCCAGGCTCTAGGATTAAGTAATTTGTTTTACTGATGGCCAAAAGTCGCTTTGTGTATATGAGAGCCTTTTTAACATAGCACTTTTGTGAGTTTTTCTATGGAAGTGTGTGTGTGTCTGTGATTGGACTTTTGGAGGATTCTTCCTTTTCTCCTAATCTATTTCGAATGATTCTGTTGCCAAAAGCATCCACCCCATGATAGTGACATAGAGTGGGCAGTGATGGAATGAAGTTGATTTTTTTTCTATTTTTGGCATATCCCTGTCGTTTGTTCACATTTTTGTGTGTGTTGGCTTTGTTGTTCTTAGAATCAGATGCCAATCTCCTAGTTTGTTGTTCATTTCATTAAATTAACAGAGAAATATATACATTGTGAGGTTTACCTAGCCAAAGTACTTGGTATTCAATCACCCGCACAATGAGTGACTTTGTCTTACTTTTTCCTTTAATCATGGATAGTGGGGAGTTTTGTTTTTTACCTTTGATAGAGTGTCGTCTATTGTGGCAAGTTTGTTGATTTGTTGGGCAATCATTGGAATGGGAAAGTTTTGGGTGACTACGGCGTATACGTAACATATGCATTTTCAATAATAACACTACCCTCATGGTGATCGAATGTCGATTTGTCTGGTCAAAAACCTTTTACATACATGTTTCCACTTTAAGAAAGAATAAACTCAATGATGTAATACAGGGTGTTTCTCGAGATCTTCTCTTTAATGCCAAATTGCGCTGCATTGTTAGAACAAGACAACTCTTGCCATTTACGTAACACAGCTGATGAATTTACCAGTGTGCTGATCACACCAAAAAGCTTGGAGAATTGTCGTCAAGGTTTTGAAAGGATAGCAGTCAGTTATAGTCAATGTAGAAACTACAAATTGCAAATAAAGACAAAAACAAATAGTGGCCCACGTATTGACTCTTGTGGGACCCCGTGGATAATGATAATCAGATTATTCGTAGAACTGCTCAGGACATTCCAATCAATATTGTCAAGAGAGCGTTTAATTGTATCTCGATTTTAAATTTAAATGTTGATTTGTATGTACCTCTGCATACTTAAAGGACATTTTGTGCAGGCACGACACATTTACAAACTGGCGATATCTGAGGGGTTCATAGCTTATTTTTGTTCCTCAAAACATTTTCTAATGAATAAGAAATCTTTTGATAATTGAAAAAAAAAGAAGTAGCAAATACAAAAAATAAGAGGATATGATATCTGCTTTTAGCAAAATGTTTTAAGATCGAGGTCTGATGGGTTCCTACATATTTTATGGCCAAACAATATAAAATTTATGAAAATCGTTTTCTATTTTTACCCTCACCTGTATACACAAAAATGACAACGTAGGTATAATATGGACCAGAAAAAGACTAAAAAAAAACGATAGAAAAACAGAAAACGACCCTAAAGAGATAGATAGACGGAGAAAGAGAGAAATGAAGCAAATTAAAAGACTCGGCATGAATCTAATAGAGTCGTTTTGCCTAAGGCTTGGGGAAGAGGAAATAATGGCTGCTGGTGCTGGATGAATGCGGGTCATATATGAATAAACTATACGAATAGGCAGGACGAGGCAGGTATATGGTGGGCTCAACTCGAAAGTAAAGAATTTCTGATGATCCATTTTATAAAAGGTTAAAGTTTTTACTTTATGCAATGAGCTTCACGTTTGAGGTTGGACTTAAATTATTCATCACACAAGATGTAGGTGAAGTAGTGAATTAATTTTGGATTATAAGTAGGCTAAAAGGGGTTAGATCTTCCACAAACCGAAAAAAACACAACCACACGAAACGGACCCGAAAATTTAAACTTCCTAAGTGGTGGTTAAAATGTTGAAATACTAAAAACGATTACAGGGCATTTAAAAATGGAAAGTGAAAGCTTCATAGCTACCGACTTTGTTTGATTGAAAGGTAAATTGCAAAAAAATAAAACTTTACTTAACGAAAATATCCCCTATGTGACATTTCGGCAGGCTGCTTTTGCAATCAACCCCAAAACAGAAAAAGCAAAAGAAAATGGAAAATCCTAAATATTCCTGAAGGGTTTAGTGCTGCGTGTTAAAAATTTAAAAAATTTCAAACGAAATCGAAGAAAGTAATCATAACAAAAAAAGGCGAAGAGAGAAAGAAAAAAAGGGAGAAATTCAACAACCGAAAAACGATATTTTAAGCTTTCGAAAGAAATCTGGTTAAGCAATTTGTGGAAATGTTGGAAATGTCTTCTTGTCCTCTAATACGTTGTCGAAGCTACTGCTATAGGGATCTTTCGCTGCTGTTGTTATTGTTGTTTATTACGAAATTGCTTTTATGGACGAAACAGATTATCGTCTAGACTGGAAATAATATTTTTTTTTTTGTTAATGGTTGTAAGAATTTGTAGAGCGACCACAAAAAAAAACAAGAAAATGGGATGGTTTTTCGTGCTTAAGTTTAATATTTAAAGATTATTTTTTGCTCTCGTTGGAGTTTCTGTTGATTTGTTGGTCAGACTGGGATAGCTGTAGCTTTTTGTATTCAAAACGAAATGTCAATAATCTTTTGTACATCAGATAATATGACGATAATAAATCAAAATGGGTCTCTGAATATTTTCTTTTATTCATCTGCAAGGATGTACTGTCGAACTTGTCTGGTTCAATCAAGGACTGATGGAATGATGTGTTTTATTTGGGTTATGCGAGTTTCTTCTTCTTCATTTTTGGCGAATGAGTTTCAACTGTTCTGGGAATTATTGCTTTGATGATTTTTATTCAGTTTTTTGTTAAAAAAACTGACGGTGCGGAAAATTGTATTTTTACTTGGAAACGAAATAATGACATTTTACAAAATTTGAATTGAACTGATATTCCAGACAGGACTCTTTATTTTGGGCACAGCAAATTTAATTCTTTTTAATTTCTTATTATTGAAGGGCTGTCAATTTCTATCGCTATTCAATATAAGCAAAAAATATGCACACGCCTCTAATGACAAAATTAAAAGCCTCTGAGCTTATCCAGAGTGATCTGGGATGATGAGGGTGTAATACAGTTTTACCTTAGTTACTCGAGAGAGGGCTTTTCTACTCCATTGCTTTCTTAGCCTAAAGAAACAGCGATTAGCAAGAGTTATTCTTCGTCTGATCTCGGTGCTGGTGTTATTGAAGCTGATAAGAGCGGAGTCTAGATGGACAAACTCCTATATTACCTCGAAGTTGTGTGCGTCTACGTTTTGTTCGACGTTCTGTCCGAGCTGTCGATGTTGGGTTTCCTTCCTCGAAGACAACATAAACTTCGTTTTGCCTTCATTTACCGCTTAACCCATTTTTTCCACTTCTGTCTTAATTCTTACAAAAGCGCCATTGAAATCACGCTGTGTTCTTCCCATTATATCAATTTCATCGGCGTACGCGAGAAGTTGAATAGACTTTTGGAAGATAGTGCCTCTGGTGTTGACAGTGGAGTTTTGCACTACCTTATCTCGATGTTAAAGAAATCGCATGGTAGTGCATCGCCTTGTCTGAATCCTTTTTCGACATCGAAAGATTCCATAAGCTCGTTGCTTACCTTGATGGCGCAGCGTGAATTCTCAATTTTCATTTTTCACAAACGAACGAGCTTAGTAGGGATGCCAAAACTAGACATAGCTTTATACAGTTTGCCTCTGTAGATGCTGCCATACTCTGCATTAAAATCGATGAAAAGGTGGTGGGTTCAAAGGTTTTTTTCCAGGATCCGCCGCAAAGTGAACATTTGCTTTCCTGGTCGGAAGACACATTGACAAGGACCAATCAGATTGTTGACGAAAGGCTTCAGACGTTCACATATTACGGCAGAGAGGATCTTGTAGGCGATGTTAAGTAGGCTGATTCCTCTGAAGTTGGCGCAGTTTAGAGGATCCCTTTTTCAGGATCGGACAAACAATGCTGAGATTCCCCTCATCGGGCATACATACTCTCAATCATACCTTACAGATGATCTTGCTCCTATCTAGATCGTCGCCTGCTGCTTTGAACAGCTTGGCTCTGCTCCAGCGTTGATTTTAGCCGTGATATAGCCGTCTTCGCTTCTTGTAGGTTGGGTTCACCGAATTGTTGGCTACAAATTAATCATAGAAGATAATTTCCGTCATATGTCCGCCACAACTGCCCATTTTGGTCACACCAACCTTAACGCCAACGCCTTGGCAGCTGTGCCTGTTTTCTTGAACAGGAGGAATGATTTCTTCTGACCCCTTCATTGTTCCAGAATGCTCTTAGGATCAGTCATTCTTCACCTTCTTTGCCAAATTCACTCCAGTTACTACTGATTCATGTTTCTCTATATTTCTTTTGACTCCGTAGACGAATTTTTTCCCATGCTCCGCTTTTTTGCCTTTGATGTTTGTTTTTTTTTCTTCCATAGCCTTTTTCAAGTTTCCAAAACTTATGATTTGTTGCCTCCTTTCCTTTGAAAGGGATATGAATCAACTTAAAAGCTCGACGAGCCCATAATCACATATTAAAGTACCCCAAAAAGAAAAAAACCGAGCCAGCATACCTTAGAAACTACGGAAAGCAATCAAAAGAACACCACTTAAGTATGCAATACATCTCCCTTTTTTGCCATCATTGTTTTTGTTGCAACAGCTTCAAGCAAAAGGTTCCACTTGAACACGCTTCCTTATTGCCTCTGTACTTACCCCTTTTCTCATTTTCACCTCATAAGCCATGAGCGGGAACTTTTTCTCTGCTTAAGAAATTTTGCTAAATTATCTCTCGCACAGAAAATTTCAAAACTTCTTAAGTCCATCTTCATTCTCTCTGTTTACAACGCTCTGGCACGAAACTCTGAATACACCCCAAGCACATTTTATGAAACAAAATAATGAATCAAGTATGAACTTCCCAAGGTTTTGGCTACCCAATATTTTGCGATTTCCATACACTTACTTGAACTGCCTTCAAGGTAAGGAAGACGAAAATGTTCCTTCGGCACTTAAATTTCTCCCCTTGGAATTGCTCAAGTTAATTGAACTCTCACCGTTGACCATAAACCCAGAGAAAAACACACCGAAAGCCATCATGCTCGTTTAGGGGCCGAAAAACTGTTTGCAGTACAGCAAACTTGCCTTGCCATTAAAACTCTTAAATCAGACCAACATTAAGTGGAAATCACGATATTGAGCAACAGCCAAGGCATATAATTTAAGAAGACCAAGTCAAAGCAAAAAATAAAATCAAAACAAAGAGGACGAAACTAAAGAGCGAATGTAACATAAACGAAAGAGGTAATAAAACTGGGCTACCTTAAATTTATGAGCTGAAATTTGCCCGCCCATCTGCCGTTCTTCCTTGCTTTTGCGTTGGTTTTGTCTTAAGCGATATCACTTGAGGTAAGTCGCTCCTTGTCTGTTTGAGAGGCGCAAATCTATGAAAGTCGCTCGTTTTGGGTAAGAGAGGAGCATGTTATTTTTGCCTACAACAAAGCAAGCGACAGCTCGTATTTCTGAAAGTTTCGTCCTTTCTAACCGGAAAAGGCTGGGCCAGAGAGACATTTGACTTGAGATCATTATTTTCAAAAAGACATTAACACGGTGGCTAGGAAGACTGAAAATATTCTAGGGACAAGCGCATTCTAACATTTCTCATTTGATTGCAGACTTTCCGTTGCGAAAATAGCTAATTTCCAATCGAAACAAATTTTACTACATTTTGGGCGACAGAAAACGACCAATGTAAAATCGTTGCAACAGCATAAAATTTAAATTGAATTCAGATGAAAACAAAAACGAATTCCATTCTCGTGTCATAAATTTTCTTTCTTTCTTCAAATCAATGAAGCCTGACGTTGTGCGCCATTTGTTAATACAACTTACAATTTAAGTGCCAGCATTACGATTCGTCCTCACTTCGACTTTGGTTGAAAAATTCAATTTCATTTTTATCGTCCTTCAATTGAAAGCAATTGCAAGAGAGAGAGAGAGAGAGAGAGAGAGAGAGAGAATGAGAGACAGAAAGAGAGACAAAATAACAATGGCTTAAAGGGTATTTTCAATATAAACGAGAATTTCTACAGCGCTCTCTAGATTAATAGTAGGATGCGTGCTGTGTGTATATGCTCCTCCATGTCACACTTAAAACACATCCTTATCTCGAAACTAAGTCGGAGAGAGCGAGAGGGCGACACAAAAAAGGCGAAAGTTAGTGTAAAGAAAAGCTCATACAGAAATGTCATAAGCCTTGTAATTGTTGTTTAACTGGAAATATGTTTCCGATTAGTTGGTAGAATATTGTCCTGGAGATTATCGAGATTAAGTCCTCTTTTATTATATACGACTACAACGATGACTATACAACGTCAATTCAACTCGACTTGACTATACAGTAAATCGAGTTGAGCGCACACACATATCTATACAGCAACTGTGAAGGATTTTATGATTTGAGGAGGTTACACCACAGTTGTTAGCACTAGGCACGCAAATAACTGTAACAAAAACAAACAACAAAATGGATAACAAACTGCTCTATGCTTTATGGATGATGTCGAAAGCTAGAGTGTAGTTTTATTGCATTGCCAAGTATTTAATTATGCGAGTTAAATGGGCTTCATTTAGTTTTTTGTTGTTGTTGTTGTCGAATGAGTTTCTATGTGAAGTACTGTTTATATGGACTTTTGTAATTATGTTCGTACATATAGATTTTATATGATTCTGTAACTCAATGATGTGTAAGGATAAACGGTTTTTTTGCCAGATTTCTGTTTGCTTTTTGGATGAATGAATGCGAGGAATCTATAGAAATGAGAATGGAAGTAATTTCACTTTTCGAATGAGGGAGTGATTAGACTCTCATATGGAGAAAAAGCCTTTGTTCATTTAGATTGCACTAGTATTCTCTTTTTTTTAAATCGAAAATACATATGAGAGTTAATATTCTGTTTCTAGGTCATAAAAATAGGGACGATATGAGGAAATTATGTTGATAGTTGAAGTTTGTTTCACAATAGCTTCGAGAGTTTAAAGAGAAATTTAGAAACCCATATAACTGTCCATACTGTAACAAAGCGTTACTCTAACAACCTGCACGCCAATATTAAACACATAGGTATATACACCACACCAAACATCTCACGCTGCCGCACCACAGCGAATACCGTCGACATCAAGCAACAGCCATTAAATAAACATACAGCCGAAGTTGAACATGGAAGTTTATACTTTGTAATATAGAATTCACATCTAGTGTTTACCAGAAAGTTATAAAGAAGAAGACAGAAAACTAGGAAAAGCCGAACCTTGCTACCGAAATAACTGAGATTTAATCCCTCAAATGTCGAAGTGCTAGTTTTCCCCGATATTCTCTAGGTGGACTTGTTTTAACATTGAGTACTGTGCGATGAAAATAAACTTGATTTTCCCCCTCGCCCATTTTGGTGAGGTGGGCTCTTCACCCTTCTTGTGAGGTGGGCACTTTTATCTAGAATTTTATTTTACGTATTATTGTTATCCAATTAATGATTGCCTGGCTGTATTCCACATAAAGGCCACACTACAAAATATCAGTTTCATATGTGCACATGCCCCTACCAATGATGCTGAGGAGTCTAACAAGGAGGATTTCTACGACCTTCTGTATAGATCCTACGGAGTCTGTCCAGACTACGAAGTCGAAATCGTTCTCGGAGTCTTCAATGCAAAAATCAGGAAGAAAGACATCTTTGGCGGGTTAGTTGGAAAGCACAGCCTCCACGAAGTTTCAACAGATAACGGCTTTCGACTAATCGACTTTGCTGCAGCTCGTAATACGCTGATAAGTAGCAATAGGTTTCAAGGCAAAAGATCTACACAGCAAATCGGCCATGTGCTAATCGGCGCAAGGTACGCATCAAACATCTTAAACGTGCGCACTTTTCGAGGAGCAAATGTCGACCCTGACTACTTTCTGGTAGTGGCTAGAGCTCGATTATTATTAAATGACAAAAAAACACGTACGGTACAAAGAAAGAAGTTCAACATGGGGTGCCTTTATCGCGGAGAGAGACGGAAAATGCACGTTTGCAGATGCTGCCACGGAAAACAAGAGAAGAAAACCGAACAAAAAGGAGGAATGAGAAAAAGACCCTGCGCCTGCGAAGGTGGAAAAGAGCATCCGCAATCACGGGCCAAGTACAATACCCGACGTTTCTTTAAAAGGTCTAAGCGATTAGCTTCTGGTTTCAGAACTAGGCTCTGCAAAACAATGAAGGAAACCTAGACACTGAAGCACAGAGAATTGTAGGTGCTTTCAAGCAGCATTTCCATTAGCTGCTGAATGTGCATAATGTCGAGCGAGCCAATGCCGAAGAGACCAGTCAATGAAGACCGAGTCCCAGCTACCAGCACAGAAAAGTTAGAAAGAGCTATCCAAAAGCTAAGAAATAACAAGTTTGCCTGGTCGGATGGCATAGGGTAAGTTCGGGCATTATGGCGCACCGGGAATTATGGCGCACCACTCAAATGTCATAGTTCCAAAACTCTAATTTAAATAAAAACAATGCAAACATATCAGTCTTTCCTTAACACGTGTCCAGTGAACATCGGTCGTCGATGCGACGAGATTCACAGAAGAAAAAAAACTTTTAAAAAAATTGTTGCGTTTTTTGAGTGTTTTTTAATTTTGCTGTATTTTCATATTCGTGTTTCTAGGTAAGTAGACAACGCAGGCGTTCGATGTATAGAGCAAAATACAGAACATAGTTTCAGTTTTATTGTGTAACGGGAAATATTTGAAACGAAAAGAGATCTTAGGTTTTTTTGTTGACGTGTTTTGAATAAGTGTTTTCGGGTAATATGGCGCATATGCTATGAGGGCATTATGGCGTGAGTGCGCCATAATGCCCTTATGAAGTTTTTATATAAAGTGTAGTTTCCTGCCTTGATCTCTTCGTCTCTTCTAGTTTTTTTTTATTATTATTTCTGTACGCATTGCATAGCTAAGCTATGTAATGATAGATACAAAGTGCATGTTTCAACTTTAAGTAATCAACAATTATTTCAGAAATGCCAAATATCCGGTCAACAAATAAAGCGATTCGAGGCAAATGGGAAGAAGACCATTTACTTGCTGCTATTGAGGAAAAATGACGATCGGATGCAGTGTGTCTTTTGTGGACAGTGGTCCCACGACTCCTGCACTGGATTTAAGAACACATGTGATCAATGTGGGCGATCAAATCAGAAATAAAATTTCTGCGCCATATTGCCCTTAAGGGTGCGCCATATTGCCCGCATGTAGGGCAATATGTTTTTTTTAAGCCTTTTTTGAATTAATTTTAATTTTTTTATTTTGTTGAATAACTATTTTAACTTTATTTATTTATGTTCCTATTTTGTCTTATTAAATAAAAAAAAATTACTGAATTAAAAAATATTGTTCATTATAAAGTTATTTCAGATTTCCGTTAGGTGCGCCATAATGCCCGAACTTACCCTACCTGCAGAACTCTTTAAATATGGAGAAGGTATTTTGATGAACCGCATGCATCAACAAAGTGTGGGAGGAAGAATGCATGCCCACTGACTGGTCGATAGGCTCCTTATGCCCCATCTACCAAAAAAGCGATCCTATGTCATGCAAAAACTACCGAGGTATATCCCTGCTTAATGTTCCACACAAAATCCTATCCAACGTACTGTGTGAGCGTTCTGCAACACAAGAATCGGCACGTAACAGTGTAGCTTTAGGCCAGGCAGAACAACGATACACCAAATATTCACACTGAGCAAATCCTGGAAAAGACCAACGAATATCAAGTCAAAGCCCACCATCTTTTCATCGACTTCAAAACTGTTTATGATAGCATCCACCGCCAAGAGCTTATGATGGCGATGTCTGAATTCGGGATCCCGAACAAACTGATCCAGCTGTGCCGCGCGACACTGAACAATACGCAGTGCACAGTGCAAATCGGTACCAGCTCATCCGAGTTGTTTCAATCATGCGAAAGGCCGAGCATGGAAACTACTATCTTCAACAAATCCACGCAGCTCCTTGCCTATGCGGACGACATTGACATCATCGGTCGATCCAAAAGAGCTGTGCTTGAGGCCTTCACAGCAATTGAAGAACAGGCGAAACTCAATAGTCTTGAAGTGAATGAGGACAAAACAAAGTACATGCTATCAACAAACAAAACAACATCTGTCCACCGACCAAGACAAAACGTCACTGTTGGTATCAGCGATTTCGAGGTAATTATAAAGTTCACCTACCTTGAAAAAACATCAATCCCACAAACGAAACCTTAGTGGAGATCTGACGATGCTGCTAGTTCGGTTTGGAAAAGTAACTGGGTTTTGAACGCATTGATTTCCTCACTCGAAAGACAAAGTGTCTGCTATACAAAACTTTGATTTTACCAGTCCTACTCTACGGCACCGAGTGTTGAACGATAAGTAAAAAAGGGGAATTGATACTGGGCACTTTCGAAAGAAAAACTCTTCGACTTCTCTTAAGTTTCTTCAACTGTCTTTATAAAAAGTGAACGAAAGAGTTCTCTCTACAATGACTTAAAGTAATGTCCTTGAGGAAAAATTGACCTTCACAGTAATTTTGATCCCCAGCTTCAGTTTCAAATGCAATTTTTCTCAAGAGGAATCTTTCAACAGAATAACAGACTATCAAATTGACTATCCTTTTCGACAGAAAAAATGAGAAATTAAAAGTCAATAAAACGAAGGTTTCATAAGTACTTTTCTTTTATCTTAATTGTCATCCTTCTGAGTATCACTCAAAAACCAATTCCCCCTACAATCAACTTAACAAATTTCGATATTTTCTTATGAAAAAGAAAAATTATCATAAAATAAGCGTTAAATTAATTGCTTCTTCGTCATTGACAAGAGGATCACCATGGGTTCTAATTGCCTTTTTGCCCTTAATTTTATGACAAAATTATGAATCATTGACAAAATACGAGAAAGTAAAAGAAGACACAAAAAAAAAACTTAAAAATTTGCATTCCTTTCTCAAGTCTAACTCAATTGCCCAATCTCTCATAAAAATAAGATTTCTTTTCTAAGGGTACTTAAAATTTCAATTATAATTTTTCGCACATTAACGTTGTTCTTTTGCTTTATCACCTTCGGGTGTAAAAAGAAAGAAAAGTGAAATGGGGAAAAAACAACAAAAAACACAAAACTTTGTGTTGATGAAAAATGATAAATGACGTTGGTATGTCCTTGCGTTCAAAGTGAAGATTACAGCATACTTAAGAAAAGATATAAAATGTCAAATTTTTAGTACAGTCTGTACATGTGTGTGTGTTTGATTCTTTTGTTCTTCACATAATTTCTTGTTCGTGTGATCTTGTGTCCCTGTGCCTTAAAAGTGATTTAAGGAAGAAGGACAAGATGAAAATCGACACCATTTTTCATCGTCGAAGACTTCCAGCACAAGTTAGAGCCCGAGAATGACACAAGGAAGGACACATACAGAAGAGAGATAAGAAGCTAAATATGTTTGTTAGGTGCTACCTTGCATACATGTTGCAACAGAATCTCAAAAAATGAACATCAATCATGTTAAGACTTTCAACAATTTTTTGAACAGAAAAGTTGAGGCGGAAAAGAGATTAAATGTCTTAATGACAGGGAATACTGCTACAATTCCTTACAAAATACTGAATTGATTTTTTTTTCTTTTTTTTCAAACACAAAAACATTTCATACTTGACGTATCAAATACCACAAGAAATATTTGAAGCCATTTCCAGCATCCACAAGACTCTTACAAATCAAATTACTCTAACCGATTAGCAACAACAATGTTTCCCAACCTCACATACATATACAACAAAACGCTCTGCAAAAAGCCTACTTAACCAGCAAAACAAATGAAGGTCAACCACAAAACTAAAAATGTCTTCACCTTTTCAAAATTAATTTCAACCTCAAGAACCTTTGGAATGCTTTTGGAGACAGGTGCCTTACCACTAATTACTCCTAACCAACAACGACCAACATGAACAAAAAGACACAAAAGCATTCTTCTTCCACCCGCCCTCTTTAAGAGAATATACCAACTAATCCAACAACCCTACTTAAAGGTACTTCTTGAACAGAAAATTATCAAACACAAAAACACATTTCAACAGAAAAGCCGACAAAAAGTTGTTCAACAACAACAACAACAAAATCTGTCTTTAAAATTGAAACACCAAAACAAAGCCACAGAAAATAAGCCCTTTCTCTAACCCCCGAAAAAAAACAATACTGGAAAAGGTCTACCGAAAACAGACTTTTCACCCGCATTGAAATTGGTCGTTTTCAAAAACCAAAAAAAAAGAAATGTTGAGACAAAAAAAACTTAATGGAATCACCATTAGCAGCGCCCACAAGTTGACTAGAAATTTTCTTCGCGTTTATCCTTTTTAACAATCACTAACAGCAGGAGCTAGGAGACTAGGGTAACCCTATTTGCCGGTAGTCAATTTGACCCTTCGAAAAAAAGGACAATTGTAACATTCCCTTCTCCGGCAGAAATGCACAGTGACAGACAATGAGACCGAAACAAAAAAAATCACAGCTCCTCTAGAAACTGGCCTGTTTCTCACAGAAGCAGACCGAACAAAAAATGAAAGACAAAAAACAAAAAATCACTAAAAACAATAACGAAAAATGAAAGCGAATTCCCACCAGCAAAAAAACAGCAGCAGCAGCTGTCGAAATCCTGTCAAGCTGACTGCCTCTTCTGCTGCTTGCCAAAGAACTTTTCCGTAATTAGTGTTGCATTTTTGTCGACCCCTCTTCTACGGTAGGATTTTTTTCCTGTCCCCAAAAACTTTTTTGTTTCCATAAAAGTATGAACAGGAAAAAAGTTTCATTTTTTTGCTTTCTTGAATCTGCATAAAGCTATTATACCCTGCAGTCTTGTTTTCCGAGAAACAAACTCTTGTGAATTTTTTCATTTTTATATTTTTTGATATAACGTTCAGTTTGCTTGCCCCCTAGGACACCAAAAATAAAAACTTACTAAAAAAAATCTGAAAAAGTAATATTTTTCTAGAGATAACTTTAACCTGGTTTCGGAGAGTCTCGAGTCTCCAAGTTGCTCGTATAACTCACACACGTTGATGTCTACACAGTTTCGCATGTACATCTCTATATTACTGCTCCTGGTGCCTGGTGCAACACTAAAAACGAGTAAAGACGAGAAGATACTTTTAATTATTTTAAAACCGAGAAGTTTACTTCATATTTATAGCCTTGGGGGAGAAGGTAAAGGATGTCGTATTATGCTTGTTACACTTCTGAATCAATTACTCCCGGTGCGGTGGCCTATGGTGTCACAGATACATTTATACTTTAGCGCCATGATGTGTCAGGGAATAAAAATTGTATCAAATAGAGAAAAAACGAGTGTAGATTTGATTGAAATCCTCAAGGTGTTATGTAGGGCGGAAATATTTAACACGAATTTTTGGGATGGACCAAGTCTACTGATGAGGATGACTGATTTTGGTTTCGATGCTCTTTCAAATATTAAAATTTTTAATTCTAGGAATTACTCTACCTCTTTAATTTGTTAGTTTTTCGGGACAGGGTTAGGTTGTCAAGATTTGGGTACTTCTGCGTTAAAAGGATTCAGGTTTTAGAACTACAGTCCGTTGTGGAATTGCGTCTCAATCAACAGTCTCCGCCAGCCAGCTCGGTCCCTAGCTAGCTGTTTTGCACTCCAAGTTGATTGAGGTCCTCTCCCACTTGAATGCACTATCTGAGTCACGGTCTTCCTCTACTTCTTGCTTCCTCGGTCTCTCAGGAATGTTGTCGAAAGCTTTCTTAACCGCAGAATTGGTATCCGTCACTGGACCTTGACTCTAGGCCCGTATTTCAGTACAACCCGTTAAGTTCGCAGTTTAATCTTCTTCATTCGTCGGTGCACAAGAAGCCATAGGTGAGCCGAAAAACTTTCCTCACGAAACAGCCATTAGTTGTTGTTAGTGTCTATGCTTCTGCACCATTCAGCAGGACTGGTTTGATGAAGTTGTTGTATAGTTTTGGCTAAATTGATCGAAAGAGGGACTTACCACTCGATTGCTTTCTTAGCCGAAAGAAACAAGGAAGAGTTATAATTCGTTTGATTTCGGCGCTGTAGTTATTGCACGTTCATATAGCGGAGTCATCGTAGACAACTCGAAGCAGCCCAAAGCGTTTTCATCGGATGTTGTCATGGTCCATGTCTCTGCACCATACATTAGGACTGGGATGTACAGTGACAATTTAGTTGATTAATACACTACTCAATAGTCTTCTAAGCTCAAAGAAGCAGCGATTGGCAAGAGTGATTCTTCGTTAAATTTCAGCACTGATGGTGTTGTCTGGATTTATAGCAGATCCTAGGTTGACAAGTCTTTGCTGATTGCTGTCAATGTTGATTGTCGTTTCTTGTTGACAGCATTAACTGTGTCTTTTCCGCGTTAACCGCTAGACCCATCTTCCTGGCCTCCGTCTCAAGACGCTCCACTGACATCACGCTGTGTTCTTCCAATTATGTCAATGTCGTCTGCGTATCCTAGTAGCTTGACGGACTTTTGAAATATTGTGCCTCTGGTGTTGACGTTGGACGTTGGAGTGTTGCACTTCAAAGGCGGCTTGGCAGTATTGCCACATTTTATGCTGGCAGCTTTTCTAAGGAGATTATATGCGTTTATTTGACGTTCTGTCCAAGCCTTTGACATAATTACTCAATATTCGTTTTATCTTCGACATTTTAGTCTCTCGACCTTTCAACAACTCCACCAGGTTCCCCATAAATCCAAATTAATTCATCTCGTTCTCAACTCCAAAAATATCACTTAAATCAAGTCTCAATTTGAAGCTTTATTACTTCCATTTGCATTTATCTTCTTCGAAAACAAGAAAAAAGGAGAACAAAAAAAACTTTCAATGACTACGTTCTTCCTATCAACCACAAAACTTTTGACTCTACCCCGAACAACGAAAATGTAGGATCATCTTTCATTTCATCAGCCATGTGTTCTCGAATTTCCCTAAATCCTCGGAACACCTTTAAAGGCTTCGCTTCATCTTTTTGCCCCAACATTGGATTCAAATCACGTTTCGCAATACCTTTTCTTTTTTCAAATTCACTAGACTCAAAATGAAGAAGAAAAACAAAATCAGCATATCCGCACCGCATGCCATTTCAATGACTTGATGGGGCCTAAGAAAAATTCCTATGTCGCCTTCTCTGCCCCGTTGCCATTCAAGTCGCAAGCTTAACTGTTACTTAGCAAAAAGTTATGCTTCTTGGAAGGAAGTTGCCATTGCGGTTGGGCAGCCTTTTGTTATGAGTGTGCCTGTGCATCCATATAAATGACGACTCCTCCTCCCTCTCGTGTAGCCTTTATCCTTTCACTTAAATATTATGCTGGTGCACTTAAGGCACACGTGTGTTTATGTGTGTGTGTGTGTGTGCGCGGGTGTTTTCTTAAAGCTGGAATGGAAAGAAGAGATTTAAAGTATTCAAAACTTTTGCCTGTATCATGTATCGTGAGTTAACGACAAAAAAAGGTACAACAACAAGAAAAAATAAACCCCAACCGACATGATCCCCGGGTAAGAAAAGATGACTTAAGAAAAACTTTTGTCTGTGGTTCATCGTAAGGATTCGTGTTTCATAACTTTGTGTGTTGGGTTTTTCTTTACTCCAACTCCAAGTTAAGTTCAGATTTTTGTGATTTCCTTTCATTTTGTTCTATTTTTTCTTGATTTTCATACATCAACTTTGGAAAGGGTATCTGAACCCATAAATATTACTTTATTAAGCGTATTAAGTTTTGTATCTGCTTTTTTTGAGTTGTGCATTTTCACATAATTTCGGGTTGGAGAGAGTCATAAGTAGGTGAATGTCAGATTAACTTTTGACTGGAGGACTAATTGAAATGGCAAAAAGTTTGGTGTTGTTCCATTATGGTCTTGTCAAATGTGTTGCTTGTGCGTGTGTGATTATTCTTCAACTTCCCAAAGCAAATAGATTAATTTCTTTATTCTTATTGTAGTATTTTTTCTTCTTCTTTTTTTGTATAAAAAAAATTAAGCCAGAGGCTCGTCTATTTCAAAAACAAACTGCGCATTTGTTCGGGAAAACTTTTGAAAATAAAACACAAGTGTGTGAGACGTATTATCAAGCCGGAGGAGTTGGAGGTGCTGGGAGCTGTTCAAATATTTGAATTATCCTGTAATTGAGTGTAAATACTTGATGTGCCAAGCCAAGTCACGGCTTGAGAGATGGAGTCTTCGATGGTGCCTTGTCTTCTTTATTTTTCTCAAGGATATTATGAGCAATGTGAGGATAATTAAATTATAAATTTCTCACTCTCAATATGCAATTAAGAGGGCTTAATGTCAATAAAAGTTTTTTTGTTTATTAAGAGGGGGATGGTTTACTTAACCAAAAAATGAGATGCAAAGTAATAAAGTACAAAACTTGATATAAAGTAACACTTCAATAATTAAGTAGATTTTATTCGACACGAAGTTGTTAAGGACGTCATGGTATTGGGGAAGGAGATGGATGGTTTGAATTTTCAATTTTTGACATGATGGATATGAAGAAATACTCCTTTGAGGAGCTTCAATTAATTAAAACAGCAAAGGTGGGAAATGTAAACGAGACAAGAATTCATCCGAAAGGTGGTGAATCAAATGCTTTTGACTTTGAAATCAAAGTGAATAAGATTAATTCGTGAATTATTTTGGATATTAAATCTTAAAAACTGTCATTTACTTACTTAGTTACTTAAGGTCAAGGTGGCGGTACAGTCCGTTGTGGACTTGGGCCTCAAACAAGTCTCCACCATCTAGCTTGGTCCCTAGCTAGCTGTTTCCAATTTTGCAATCCAAATTGATTGAAGTCCTCTTCCACTTGTGTGCGCCACCTGAGTCACGATCTTTCTCTACTTCTACGTACCTCGGGAAAAGTGTCGAAGACTTTCCGGGCCGGAGCATTGGTGTCCATCCACCCTTAATTACCGAGCCGTCTGAGTCTCTGAACCTTGACCATTCTGACTAGGTCCACGTCGTTGTACAACGCGTAAGTTTTGCTGTTGTATCTGCTTCTCCATTCCCCATCAATGCACACGGGGTCAAAGATGACTCGAAGAAATTTCCTCCCAAAATACCTAAGGCACATTCATCCGATTTTGTCAGGATCCATGCTTCTGCACCATACAGCAGGACTGGGATGAAAAGGGTGTGATACAGTTTTACCTTAGTTGTTCAAGAGAGAGGGCTTTTCGTTTCAATTGCTTTCTTAGCCCAAAGAAACAGCCATTAGCAAGAGTTATTTTTCGTTTGATCTCGGCGCTGGTGTTATTGACCGTGTTAATAGCGGAGCCCAGGTAGACAAACTAGTCTACTACCTCAAAAATGTATGCGTCTATTGTGACGTTCTGTCCGAGCCGTCGGTGTTCCTGGAAGCCAGCATATACTTCGTTTTGCCCTCATTTACTGCTAAACCCATTTTTGCCACTTCTGTCTCAATTCTTGCAATGGTTATAGGTTTTTGTTTGTATTTGAACAACAACAACAACTTAGAGGTGCTTCCTCCAATGGATTTTGTTCATAGGTTTTTGTTTCTGCATCTGCCCCGAAGTGAAAATTTGGTCGATTGTTGACATTTACCGGTCTGAAGCCACATTGATAAGGATCAATCAGATTGCTGTCGAAAGGCTTCAGAAGTTCACATATTACGGCAAAAAGGATCTTGTCGGCGATGTTAAGTAGGCTGATTCCTCTGTAGTTGGCGCAGTTTAGAGGATCTCCCTTTTTCAGGATCGGGCAAATAATGCTGAGGTTCCATTCCTCGGGCATGCATTCTTTCGACCATATCTTACAGATGATTTGATCGTCGCCTGCTGCTTTGAACAGCTCGGCAGCTAGACCATCTGCTCCAGCGGCTTTTTTGGATTTCCGCCGTGAGATTGCTGTCTTCACTTCTTCTTTTTCAGGTTCACGGAATTGTTGGCTATCATCTTGTCCGATGAAAGGCTCCTGCCTTACTGGAGGATTTTGTTCGTCGTCACCGTTTTACAGTCTACGGAAGTGGTCTTTTCACTTGATGTACTATGATGTTCCCTTTTAATCTCTGCAGGCATTGGATTTTGCTCGATGACCTTGAGCCTTCAAAAAATCCTCCAAACTTCATTTCCGCTGTTGGCTGTCTCAACTTCCTTGATATGTTGCTTCTCATGTTCCTTTTTTTTCTCCTTAGAAGCCGGCTTTCCTCTCTACTTTTGCTCGTTGAGCTCACGAGCAGCTCTTGTCCTTGTATGCAACGTTCTTATCCTTCTTTCGCTTTTATAACACAAAATAGGTATCTCAAGCCACAAGTTATCTATACCATCATATACTCACATGTCTGCTTTATTCTTGTATTATTCTTTAAGTCAATAATCCCGAAGGCATTTTTTTCACACTCTTCTTCTTGTTCTTCTTCTTCCCATTGCAAACTCAATTTGTCAGAATCAGCGTTGTCCTTGTCTTTCTCCAACAATTCCAAACACAAAGCTATGTATAACTTACAAGGAACTGCAACAACTAACCAGTAACCATGTATCTATTACCATCATTCAATCGAATTTCTAAATCCCACCCGAAGGCATCTCGAAAAGATCTCTCTGTCTCTGGCATTGCAAGAGCAAATATCTGTGAAACGTGAGCGAATATTAAATTATTCTGGAGGAATTTCCTTTTGTTACCTTCAATACTGCTGCTTCTGCTGACTGATTCTTTCTTATTATCCATTTTTGTCAAGGGAAAAGGAGAGGAAGGGAGAGATAGAGAGACTACATCGTATTTTACTGGTTTTTACAATTTCCTTCGATTATGTTATGTTGTGGTTAAATTTAATTGGGACCAAGTCTCGAGCTTTAACAATCGGATTAGGGTACTTATTTTTTATGCATGAGGTTGAGAGAAGTTACGTTCGTCTGCACTTTTTTTATGAGATTAATAAAAAATATCGGACATGGTTTGAATTGAAAAGTTAACACAAATTGACGAGGAAAACCCACGTGTGTTTTCTTTATTGAGAGGGCAAATTATTTAAACTTTTTGTTAAATTTTTTTTTTCGTAGAAAAAATGCAGTTGACGTCAAAAAGGAGAGAATATTTTCTGTTGAATTCAATAAGTTGGAACGTTTTGATGCAAGTCCGAGGCTATAGTTGGTGGTTAGACTAAATGCAATTATGAAAAGGTAAAAGGTAAAGGGTTACAAAGTTGATTCGATGACATCAACCGGGTTACAACGAGAGCATTCATACACGCTTTGTAGATTTCAGAGTAGTCTTTGACATGACAAGAAAGTGGGTCGAAGATGAATTTTCCAAACTCCCCACAGCAGGTGTTCCCCAGGGCTGTATGTTAGGCCCATTATTATTTAACTTTCTACCTGATGAAATGTATCGATTTACAGTTTTCAAAATTGGATTGGGAGGTTCAGAAAAAATGTTAAACAAACCTGCAAGGTACCATTCAAATGAGGTTAAATTGGTCAATTATCTAAATCCTTAGAAATAGAATCATTTCCTCAATCACCGCATGCATGTACATTACTTGAAATTGGGGCTACTCTTGTTCTTCCTACAATACACTCAAATGAATCATAAAATTTCCGATTCAGTAGTTAATTTCTAGGAACATCCTTCTAACAACATTAATCCCATTTATATAGAACAAAAATGTGCCAAGAAAATCATCATACTGGTCAATAAATCCGTATGTTATCGACATCAATATCGTTATCGAAATCATTTGCTTCCCACACAGAAGCCAGCAAATTCTCATTCAAATGCAAACCAATCTTCTCTAACCCATCGAATCGACATCGGCATATTATTATATTTTCTGATGAAAAGCAGTAAAAGAAACGAAAGCAAAAAAAAATTATCAAAGCACTCCACAAAATGACTATACAACACCAGAATTCGAAATCCAGAATCCTAGAATTAATTCTATGACTCCAGCACACAAAGGCCACCAATCGTCAGCACCAGAAGAAAAGAGATAAATATCTCTCTCTCTCTGTCTCTGCCTGTGTTTCTGGTTCAGCAGAGTAAACTAATACCACATTCTGCATGACCTCACCACGAAACTGCAATAACATGGTTTTAAATTTATCCTTTCCACATGTTTTCCATCCGTTCAGCGCCTGCCACCACCGCCACCGTCACCACCGCTGCCATCATTGGTTGGACGTCATCACTTTCGATGTGATGTTGCCTATAACCATCAGGATTCGATATGTCCTCGTCCTAGATCCTACCATTTTTAACATCCATTCACATCCTACCTAACCGAAAGCCAAATCTAACCCGCACCCCAAAACCTACAAATGATTCGAATGATTTCTCGAATCTTGATTACTGTCAAGTGCACTTAACAGTTTTCCTAGTGCTAGTATGTCGAAGTTGATATTCGTAGCATGTTCAATTTCCAATAAGATGATATATGATAGATGTCCTGCAAGAAGCGGCTCGTAGAAGTATCACAGTTTTTCTCTCTTTCTTTTTTTTTATTTTGCATCATAGATAACTAGAAAGAGCTCTTATGGGTTATGTTCGAGGATAAAGAATTAAAGGGGTTTTTGGGTGGCAAAAAAAAAAGACACCACTCGAAAATCCGACAAATGTATCTATGCTCCGGTTGAATGGATTGAATTCTGCCACTCTGTTTCTATTCGCTCTCTCTCTGCCGAGTCTCGAAATGTACTTGGCATTCGTTGAAGATGAACAAGAAGGCCAATTCAGGAGTCATCTTTCGATTGGATTTCGTTCGTTCTGAAATACCACTTCATAGTCTCCATATGTTATGGGGATAGACGAGTGTATAGTTTATCCTCTTACACCCTATCCGTTGTGTCTGGCTAACTCTGTCTTCTCGGTTGGTGTTTAATCTTAACCCGAAAAAAGTATATTCGCAATGATGTTTAAGTGCACATTGTACAGGAGTAGATGGTTGCCACTAATTTAATTAGAAAACCCGATCAGAGGTGTAAAAATATCATTTTGTTCTTTTGTCATACTAAGCGTTTACAATTTCAAATAAAAGTGCAAAAAAGTCAACCTGCGGCTCACAGATTTTTCCTATGAATAACCTCCAACTCACTGTACTATTTTTTCTTGCTCTTCCTTTAGGAACTATGAGTTTTAATGAAATTTTTGTGTTGAAATTCTTCCGATATCCATCGTTGGCAACCATGGTCCGAAAAAATCCCAGTTAACCCATATTATCTTTGCAAATGGTAAAAACAGACACAAACAAAAAATCCAATTTCCTCAAGAAGCATTCTTAGACTCTCAAGCTATTCGTGTTAACCTTTTTTTCAACTCGCCGTGTGATGATCGTGTTGGATGCTTTTTTCATCTTCTTGTTCTTCTGCTAAACTTTTGTCCTTTTTTGTTTGATTCAAAGAAACAAAAATAAACGCAAACATTATTCATGTTTTCGTTAGAATCGTTGAATTGAATCTTCAATTCTTCAGAGCCTATGCACGGGAAGTACTCAACATTCCTCACCATGAAAACCCTCGTTACCCACCCCATTGGCTGTCGTTCGTGAGGCAATCTATTTGCCGAGTGGAAAGGCAAAAGTCTATACCTAATCCAAATCTCGTCTTGTGATGGTCCTGACGACTGTTGCTACTTTTTTTTCTTGTCTATTTTTCGGCATGTCATTGAGGCGTTGTTAGTTTTGCTGATTTGCCGAAATTCTCCACCGTGATTGTTGTTTTCCTCCCCGCCCTTTTCCCCGCTCAATTTCTCTAGAACAATACAAGAAAAAACAGACACAAACCTCTTAGGTATATATTGCATTCGTCCTTGGTAGTCTTTATGTCCTTTTTAACTCCCTCTCGCTTGTTCCCTCTCTCCATAACTCCGGCCATATCGACCGCGTTCTCAACTGTTGGTTTTCGGCTGTGAGCGAGGCTATATCTACTATTTGATGTACCGACACGACGAGTGAAGTGTGATTGTTAGATGTTAAGTTTTCTTCACTGAACTGTTTGTTTTGTATTCCCGATCAGGGGGCGCAACGAACTCCAACGGACAGCGAAAAAGCAACGAAAAAGTATGCCTTTGGGAAAATCCTTATCACAATTTCCTCGAGGATTTTTACGGGTATTGAATTTGGGATAGAATTTTGTGAACAATTTTTGTTTTTTTCTCTTTCTGTGTTTTCTTGCCTTTTTTTGTGATTTTTTGTGTTCACTTTTGGGGTGTCTTTGTTCATGTGACACACTCCCTCCACCATTGCCTATATTTTTTCTTCGATCGTCGACTTTTGAATTTGTTTGGCAGGATAAAAGCTTATTATACGCTTCCTTCATAGACATTTGAGAGGAGCAATATCGCAAAACAAAAAAACAAAAATTGAAAGAAAGAGGAGTTTTTTTTTCTTGAAATTTCATTTTTGATGCGGAATTTCCTTGATGGAAAAAATGTATGTGTGTTGTTTTGACAGAGCTAAGAAAAAGGTGCCAACGTAAAGGGTACATAAAATTTATTTGATTTAATTTATTTAAAAGAATTTGATTTGACGAAATCGTGCGGAGAATAAATTTGATCCGAAGAACGGGAACAAAAAAAAGGTTTCGACAATATTTTGGCAAAAAGTCCTTCTGAGAAATTTTTAGGGAAAAACTTGCACAAATTTTATTAAACTACGAAGGAGAATTTCTTTTGATTTCATTGATGAAATTGAAGGCTTGAATGTATGATGCGATATTAAGATAATAGAAAGAGGCTCACTGTAATTTGTCAGCCAATTTAATTCTTTACCGGATCAGAAGTGGGATCGAGCTCGAAATGAGTTCTAATGCAGATGTGGGTCACCGATTTGAAATAATCTACGAAAGATTATTAAATTGTTGCCTCTCGAACTTGTTTGTGTCTGCTGTCTGACTTCCTTGTTCAAGTATCTACTCAATAATAATTACCTGAATTATGTATGAGTCCTTAGTAATTATTTTTGGTTTCTCTACAA
Organism: Sphaerophoria taeniata; assembly: GCA_943590905.1. Taxonomy (NCBI): domain Eukaryota; kingdom Metazoa; phylum Arthropoda; class Insecta; order Diptera; family Syrphidae; genus Sphaerophoria; species Sphaerophoria taeniata. Next base: position 153,579,285 of record OX016541.1, read on the forward strand.
CACTAGACACGCAATCGCATGTCACCTAATTTTTTTAAGATACTTGCTATTTAATATTTAATATAAACAAACGAAATCACGAAATGGTAAATAAAAACGGTTAGTTTTTTGATAAACATTCAATCAGGACTCTGAAGGTTGTCTGGCTATTTCTGGTGTCTCAAGATTGTGGACATAATAAATTAATTATTAACAAATTACGTCAATACATTAATTGGGTATGTAACAAGTGGACTAAATAAAATTTAATTTGTTAACTTTATGTAGGAACTTTTGTAGGAACACGCCGAAATGGGAAACTTAATTTTGGGACGACAATGTGGATGTGCGTGTTAAACAATCAACTCATGACGCAACGATGGGTTTCTGGATCAAAAAATTTAAGAACACACGAAATGTCACCGGCGGGAACATAAACTATTAATCTAAAAACTAGGTTGTCCGTTGAATGACAAGGTGTATTTGGGACATTTAAGAAAAAATATAGCAATTAGTTTTTTCTCCCAATTATTATTTATAGCATTTCAATTCGATGACATTCTCTCCCTTTCCAAGAAATGATTTACTTACGTAACTGCTTATTTATAGTGGCGCTGAAGTTCAGGTTGGACGAGGGCCTCATCCAACAATCGTCTCCAGCCAGCTCGGTCCCTAGCTAGCTGTCTCCAAGTTCACACGCCAAGTTGGTTCAGGACCTGTGGGCTCCACCTGAGTCGCAGTCTTCCTCTTCTGCGACATCCTTCCGGGTTAGATTCGAAGACTCTACGAGCCGGAGCATTATGTTCCAATCGCTCTACATGAGAGTCCGTGGCTTAGTGGTTAGGTGCGTTGGCTGCTAAGCAGAACGTGTCGGCGTGAGTTTTCGAGAGAGGATCTTGTATAGGCAATGTTAAGTAGACTGACTAGCTTACTTGACACTAGATGAGAGAAGGATCTGTCAATCTCTTGCTATTGTAGCCGTCCGACGACCTAATAAGTGCCTTAGGTATTAAGAACTTACTTTTCTAAACACTATTTAAAACCCCTGGTAAGCGAAGTAGTTGAAATTCAGCAATGTTCAACAATTAAAAGGTGCAATGTCATTTTCAACGACTCTCTGTCCTTCATTGCCGGTCGGTGTTTTAGAAGACCAGAGAGGTCAAATTGAAGCTAAGGGCTGACCATTCAAATCTTGCCAATAACTGGAACATCCGTTTGTAATAGTTCGTTCGAAAACATTTAAAGTGTTAACAGTAGATTGTATTCATTTGATTGACTTGACACCCTGATCTATTTGGAATGAAAACGTTTTGCAGGAAAATGATGACCAAACATTGATACCCAGCTTTGTCCACTTCACTTGAATCAAACCTTCAAATTCAACAAATTTTCAAAACAAAGGTTCAATTCCAAATAACGTTTTCAAAGCCTTAAAATCCTGTCCATGAAAAACGCCACTATTGTTTAATTCTCTCTAATTGACATCTCAGATTAATATACATTTTCTCCGGAACTAAACAAAAGACCAAAAAGCAGTTCACTCCTCTAATTCTCTCTCGATTTTTTAATAAAATTTATTTTCGCAATTTCTCTTCATTTAATTTGTGAATTCTTTTCAAACACACACACATCCACCCCCATACACACCAAAACAATGAAGACAAAATCCATTCAAACCGAAAACACAAAATCCTTTCGGACAACCGAAAAACACAATAGTATGGCATTTTTGCAAAGTGCTCTTTATAGTCATTGTGTTTTTTTTTTTTTTGTCTGGTGCGTGGGTTGGATTCACAACATTATTTTATATATTATCTATAGCTCTAGATTGCAGAAAAGCAAATCTGTGTGAAAGCTCAAATAGAATCATTGTGCAAAATGCTCTATACACTTTGTCCTTTTCTCCAAAACCACAATAAAAAAAACTAAGAAAAACAACAAATTTTTATAATAGACAGAACAAAAACAAAACACGAGAAACGTACTTACTCGTATTTCTGTAAGATTGCATTTGCCCGAAATGGACAAAGACAATAATTGCATTGAACACAGCGTTAAGGATACTACTGCACAAAAGAACATTGAAAGGAAGAAAAATAATATTAATAATAATCCTTTTTCCTTCTGGTTTTATTTGTTGATGGTTTCGAATTCTCTGTTTTATTTGAAAGGACTACACATTTGTCAAAAAAAAACTGCAACTAAAATATTGTTTTCAAGAAAAATCCTTTAATGAGGTCCTTTTTTTCGTGATTGTCAGACAACATCTAAATGACTGACCAACAATTCATAATTTTTGTATTCAATAAATCAGACAATTTTTATTAAGAATCCTGCTCCAGGACCCTAAGTATACCCACTTTTGGCGACACCCTAACCTGATTCACTTACTCGTGCTCGTGCTCTTCAACAACAATATCTTAAAAATTGTGAGACGTGATCCTTTTTTTAATTTCATCATGCGATATAGGAATAGGAACCCAAATAATATCGTGAGAGTTGTGTGCATTGGACACATATAACGCAAAGTATGCAATTTTTCAATACCATGCGGTGAATTGGGTTTATTTCCTCCAATCTCGGTTCCTGATTCCCGATAACTGTTTCTCTTCTATTATGAATTTTGTATGGCATTAGTATGTGGCAAGAATCTGCTACCTCTTCACCAGGCAACGTATTCTCAAATCGAATTTCAAAAAGAAAGGAAAAAAACGTATCCCTCTCCGAGCAATATACAACGTATCCAAGCACACGCGGTTTTCTCGATGTATTGATATAAATGCTTAGCGACACGCTTATAAAACAGAAATCTTGTGCATCAGGAGTCACTCAACCAACTAAACAACTACTCTCTCTCTTCTGATGCCTGCCACAGCTCGTCGAATTGATAGAGAAAAAAAATACTGCAAAACTATGCCACGTGCGTTCCCCCCAAGCTGACAGGTACACGCTTTGTCAATAAACTGCACTCCTCTTAGATTGTGTATAGATTCAGTTTTGCTTTTTCCAATTTTAAAAAATTTTGTACCCTCTCTCTCGTGTATGCTGGAAAATCAATGAAAAGAAATTGAAATCAACATGTTCGGAGCATGCTGCAATATCGGGACTGAACGACACAAAAAAGGAACAAAAATCGGATTACGTTTATTATGCGGGGAATAGCTTGATATTTGGAGCATTTTGGATTTGCAACCAGAAATTTGTTTCTTATTTTTTTCTAAAACGGACAGGATTGTGGATACAATATCCTGATATTTGAAGAGAGATTGTTTGACAGTGATTGATCAAGAAAAGGAAGAATGGCGCCTTTGAAAATTCAATAACATAAAAGGGGATTGATTGAATATCAACTATAAATGAGAGGATGTGAGTGACGTCAAAGTGACGCTTATTTTAAACGAGTTTTGATTGTTTTGAGTGGGTTAAAGGGTGTAGAAAATTAAGACCTTGCTTACTTTAAATTTGGAAATTGAAATTCTTAAAACAAAACAAAAAACGCTTTGAAGTGGCAAACTAGAGAAAAAAAGCATAATGGCCTATACGCATGATGGTCCTGGAAAAAACACAGTCGATTTTAAATATGTCGACTTTTTGTTGCGTGTGAAGCTACAATCACAAGAAAAAAATCGCTTTGTAGCGGCAAACTTGAGAAAAACGCATGATAGCCTGTTTGCTTCTCTGTTTCTGTTGGGTCTAGAAAAAACACAGTAGATTGTAAAAATTTCCAATTCTTGTTGCGTGTGAAGCTACAATCGTAAATTAAAATTTAAAAAAAAACGCTTTGTAGCGGCAAACTTAAGAAAAACGCATGAGGGCTCGTTTGGCTCTCTATTTTCAGTGGAACCCAGACGTTGAATGTCCCGTAATAGAGGAAAAATTGAGACAAATAGACAATGCATTCAAAACTGTCCATTTCTTGTGGCATGGAAAGCTGCAATCGTAATGAATGTTCAGTCCAAAAAAGCCTTCAAAACGTAATCAACCAAATTGATTCGGTAATCCTCCTTGAACACTCATCAATTACCGTTGCTTCAAATTCAAATTCACTATTTAAAACAATTTTGATAACCTCTGAAAATTAATTAAACATCATTTGGAATTTTCTGCAACAGCTCAACCTATTAAAAAAAAGTCTATACATCCCACCAACCCAACTCTAACGAATAAGAGCTATCCACTAGCTCATCTCTCCCACATGCTTGCCGTTAAATTAATCGCTTGTCTATGATCAGCTTAATTAAACCTATATCCAGCGAGGAGACCGCAGAAGCCACCGCTGCCGTTGTCATTACATGAGCGAATAAATTGTGGACCTAAACTCGTTTCGAAGGCGATCTAGTAATGCGATGGTATTAGCGCGACAAGGACTCTATGCACAGTATGTGGTCTGGAATGCTACTGCAACTCCAGAATCGTTAAATTGAAATCACATAAAACTGTCCATTTTCTCATCCTCACACATACTTTTACAACCAAACCAAAGCGAGAGTCGTAAGTGTGTGTGTGTGTGTGTGTGCGGAACGGCACCAGTAGAGTATTCCAAATTAATTATTACCGATAACATTATCCCAGTCGAAACCGATAAACAATTTAATTGGACAATTCATTTGGCTTGCGATACTTGCTCGTCCATTTGGTTTTGATTTCATCGCGAGGCACTTAATAAATTTTTTATTCAATTATAAATGAGCCATGGGGAATATTGTGAATTCCCCTTGTCAACTTAATCAACTTTGTATAACCGTCACGCACCACCTGTCACTCCTCGAATCCTCTGGACTAAATTCAGAGGCTCACAATGAGATAAAGCCTCCCAGGCGAGACGAACTCCAAATGTTGGCCATAAATCAAATATCGTTCGCATTTTGGAACATTATATTGTTTGTCCCCCCTTATTTTTGTTTGGCTCGAAGACAGGCGGCTGTAAACTATAAAACGACAGTTGACACATTTTTGTTGTTGTTCTTGTTGTTGTTGTTCGAAGGAAGGCATTCATATCCTTCGACCATGAAAACCAAAGAAAATAAATAAAAATTGAGAGAAGATTCTTTTTCGGAATCACTTTCATTTAAGAACTCGGAATCTGCCATAATTCATAGCGCTTAGTGTTGTCCTTATGAGTTAAGCCAGGGAATATGATTTTTATTGCAAACTGAAGAGTCGTTTTGAGTGGCAGCAGCATAGAGGAGAAGTACAATGTGTATGGTTTTGTCTCGAACTGGCCAAGTCTGGGGAATTGGGACTCGGAAGTCTGTAGAGATTTGGCAGTGAAAACACGAACGAAGAGGATGGATGGGAACAAAAAAAATCACGTCACAGTAAAGTAAGTCGAAATCCAGCTTCTGTTTGGTTTATTTATGTCAGGCGGTGATTTGGTGAGTGTTGTAATTTGTGGTATTCTTTTTTGGGTATAGGGAGGATAACGTTTTTAAAAGGGGATATTAGTGTGGGAATCTTGAAAAATGTATGACTCGACAATATTAAGCCGTCTTTTTTGCCAGGGAGGACAGTATGGAAACTTAACTGACAGCTTGGCTGACAATTCATCTGCTTAATAGGTCGAAAAGTAGATGTCAGAGAACTTTTACTACCAAAAGCAAAAATGATGATAACAATCGCCTTACAAATGTCATGTCGGTAATTTCAATGTAGGTAATAATACAACTGACTCCTTCGAGTTCGAATTTGTTCGAGTTTTTGACTTTGCTGCACCTCGTCATATGGTGGTGAGTAGAACTAGGTCTCCAAGACGAAAGATCTCCGCAGCAACCTGGCGATCTCCGGATGGCCGAACGACCAACCAAATCGACCATGTGCTAATCGGCGCAAGACACGCATCCAACATCTTTAACGTGCGCACTTTCCGAGGAGCAAATGTACACTCTGACCAATTTATGGAAGTGGCTAAGTTTAGAGCTCGATTATCAAGGCAGGTGTGAGAACGGAAAACACTATCTTCAACTAATCTACCCAGAACCAACGCTATGTGAACGACATAAATATCATCGGTCGATCCAAGAGACCTGTGCTTTAGGCCTTCACATCGATTGAAGGACAGTCGAAACTGAAACTTGTTCCAGCTGTTAAAAGACCACAGTCCTGATGTGTTTATGGCTAGCGAAACCAAGCTAAACCAGAAACATAAACTGACTAACAACAATTACAATATCGTAAGAAGGGATCGACCCGACTCTACTCAAGGAGGCGGTGTTGCCATCTTCATACGAAAGGGCATTAATTATAAAGTCATATACAATAATGATTTGCGAAAGCTCAGGACGCTAGAAGTTTGCGTCGTATGCATCTCTCTCACTCAAGGGAAGCGGATGTATATGATTGCGGCTTATGCGGCTGAAGCTCCGCAGGCTACTATCTTTATTTCAGAGCTCGAGATTCTTTTCAGGGTACTAAAACTGAGCTTGGAAGAAAACTACTTCGTTATGGCCGGAGATTTGAACGCCAAACATGAAGATTGGGGAAATCAAACTCATAATCCAAGAGGTAATCATCTTTTTAATTTGATGAATCTTCACAGTGTTGAATATGGTGTCGACCTGCTGGCTACTGAAAGGCCATCGTTCCCAAGGAGCGGTTCCTTCCTAGACCTTTTGCTGTACGATACCAGACTGACAATTACGGACAAAGTGGGTAATCACCCTCGAAACTGTTTACAGACAGTCGAGTACGACAGTGACCACTGCGGGCTCGCTGCTGTAATTCAGATTCCGAACGAGCTTGTGGAATTGGATGAATTCGTTCCAACGCATTCTTACAATTACGGTAAGATGCGATGGCCGCGTTTCACCCAAGTCCTTGCAAGAGAACTTCGTTCGAGTGACATAGCCCCACCAAACAACAGAAACTTGACAAATACAGAAATCGACCAACACCTTGAACAGATGGACAACATAATAAAACGAACAATGGAACGGACAATACCGAAGTACAAGGAACGCGACCAAAACAACGTCTACAGTAACGCGACTATAGACGCACTACACAGACAGAAAAGCGGACTACTGACAAGACTGAAAAACTTGTACAGACGATTTACAGACCCGAACGACCTGGAGGTTAGGACACTGAAGTCGTCGATTAAAAACGTCAACACCCTGATCAAGGAAAACTACAGGTTATCTATTAACTTGTATTGGGACAAGAAAATTCGGGCCGTTAACTCTAGCGACCCGAGTATGTTCCCTAAGATTAATAAAATATTTAGGTCCAAGAATCAGAACGACCTTCCGTGTCTTAAGCTCCAGAGAACAGTAGAGAACAGAGACGTACTTCTGACAGCGCAAATCGATCCTGAGGAAGCCGTCTTGGACGATGACTTCTTTGTGATTGAAGATCCGCAAGAGAAAGTGGAGACAGTTGGTGCTGCTTTCCAGCAAGTGTATAAGGTGAATGCTTGCACTCGCCCGAACCACGACCTGGAGAACAGAGCCTTACTTCATCACTTCTACCTGAGGAATGATATTACGCAATGGCGATCCGAGAACCGTGGTTTTACCCGGTTTGATGACGACTTCTTAGCAAACGCTATAATCGCCGAGCGAACGGGCCCAAGTCCCTTGCTCATCACGAAGGTAGAACTCCAGCTCATCTTCGATTCAATAAAGAATAAGAAGTCAGCAGGTGTCGACGGTATATCCAACATTGTACTAAGACACTTACCGATTGAAGCCATCGACATTTATACCACTCTGTTCAACAACGCGCTGAATAATGCATATTATCCAGTGCGTTGGAAGACAGCTGTAGTTCATCCTCTCCCGAAAAACGGAAAGGACAACTCCAATCCTTCAAATCTCCGGTCAATAAGTCTCCTTCCAAGCATCAGCAAGGTATTCGAAAAGGTAATCAATAGGGCTCTGGCTGAGTGGGCTGCGGACAACAGTATAATTCCGGATAATCAGTTCGGGTTCAAGGCAGGACATGACACTATTCATGCCGCGTCTAAGCTCGTTTCTGATATCCAATGGAACAAGTCCAAGAAACAATGCACGGGTGCTGTTCTGGTGGATTTAGAGAAGGCCTTCGACACCGTATGGTTAGAAGGTTTGTACCTAAAACTCACCAGACTAGGCATCAGTAAACCACTGTTGTATATGATTTATGATATGCTCAACGGTAGGAAGTTTGTTGTCAAAAGTGGCAATGTAACTTCTACCACCATCTTTGAAATTAAAAACGGTCTTCAACAGGGAGCGGTGAACTCGCCGATCCTCTTCAGCATTTACACCAGCGATCTGATAGGTAGCTTAACTAACGCAATTGCGTATGCCGACGACCTGATTGCGTACAGAACGGCTCGAAAGGTTGAAGTTATTAGAATTCTCTTGCAGCGTGACTTCGAGAAGATTCAGCGATACTGCGACGATTGGAAACTGAAAATAAATGTCCAAAAGTCGGAGACAATTTTGTTCCGGACTCCGTTGGCTAAAGCCTCGCGAGATACGTGTAAGAATTGGCGCAAGATGGTCATTGTTGATCCTCACGGACAGCCATTGACGAACAAAAGTGTAGTGAAGTACCTCGGTATCTGGTTGGACCAGTTTCTGTATTTCGACAGACATATAGATGCTGCTCTGACTAAGGCCAGAGGAGCCTTCGCTCTGACGAAACGGCTGTTTTGCAGCAGTCAGCTTGACCCCAGAGTGAAGGTAATTTGCTACATGGCCCTCATACGGCCGATGATCGTTTATGGATGTCCAGTGTGGTTCAATATTGCCCCTTCCCAAATGGAGAAGTTTCGGGTGTTCGAGAGGCAGTGTCTTCGGCGCTGTCTCGGTTGGTATGGGACACCCGAATCTTCTTATCTGCACTATTATTCAAACGAGGTTCTATACAACGGGGCTCGAATTAATAGAATTGACAATTTCGTGATAAAACTTGTTCGGGGCCATATTGCGAGAGCTATGACTTCGACCAACAACTTGATTTTCGGGTCGTTCTATCCGAACGACAACTACTTCGACAATGCACGATTGAGCGGTTTCATCCCACCAGAGGCATTCCTCTATCTAGACCAGTGCGGCATGATACAGGATAGATTGGCAATACCGCTTATCTACCACGTCAGGCGAAGAACCGTAGACCGGCGGCTTCTGTATGAACGAGGCATCCTCGCTCGTGATGGAGCGGAGCTGCTTCGGTTCAGTAGGGCTGTGTCCGAAAAGGACCGTTTTGATAGGGTGAAGCAGGAGAACCAGTTTTGGTGGCTTCAAACTGCATCTGACAATGGGTAATCCGGGATGGGGTATTTTTGCCTTGGCCGGCTTACATACTTGTTTTAGTCTTAGGTTTTAGGTTTAAGTAGAGCAGGATTGGTGGCACCATAAAAAAAAAGTAAAAAAAAAAAAAAACAAAGAAGTGAATAAACAAAAAAAAGAGATATTAAAAGTACATTTATACAAAAAAAAAAAAAACAATTACAAACTCCAACAGGAGAACATACAAGGACATAGTTGTTTTGCCGCTGTGGTTGTTCTAGTTTTAAGTAGTTTATAGGTAGATTAGGTAATTTTAAGTTTTATTTTAAGGACCTTAGTTTGTAAGTTAACCACTCAAAAAAGTTAATGTCATTAGTTTTTTTTCAATTTTCTAATAAAAAAAATATATATATAATGAATTAAAATGAAATAAACGTAGTTCGTAGGCCGAAAGGCATTAATTTTAAGAAGATACATGAATTGCTTAGAGCGCCCGATTAGGGCCAGTAAGTTATATATAAGTAGAATTAATTAGGCTAGTTTCCATTTTTGTCTAGCATGTAAGTAGATTTAAGTTTCAAACAATAAAAAAAAAATGAATTTCGAAAAAAAAAAACAGTCGAAACTGATTGGTCTTGAACTGAATGAGAAGAAAACAAAGTACATGCTATCAACAAACAAAGCAACATCTGTCCACCGCCTAGGACAAAACGTCTCTGTTGGTAGCAGCAATTTCGAGGTAGTTAAGTAGTTCACCTACCTTGGAACAATCATCAATCCCACAAACGACACCTTAGTGGAGATCCGACGAAGAATTACCCTAGTGAACCGCTGCTATTTCGGTTTGGCAAAACAACTGGATTCAAAACTCCTCACACGAGTTTATACAAAACTTTGATTTTACCTGTCCTACTCTATGGCTCCGAGTGTTGGACGTTAAGATTTAAAAAGGGGAATTGATACTGTGCACTTTAGAAAGAAAAATTCTTCGAAGGATTTACGGCGCCGTATGCGACGATGGCGAATGGAGAAGAGGGTTCAACCGCGAACTGTACAAGCTGTACCAAGATGTGGATGTAGTCCAGAAAGCCAAGGAGAGACGATTACATCGAGCAAATGGACGACATCTCTCGAACCAATAAAGTCTTCTCATCGCAGCCCCCAGGTTCGAGACGACAAGGAAGACCAAACCTATGGTACAAGGACCAAGTGACTGCGGATGCCAGAGCGCTTGGTTTTGCTGACTGGAGAATGCATGCGAAGGACCATTCCCAATGAAAGGCTGCAGGCTAAGATCCTTCATGGATTGGGAGCTGATTAAGTATATAAGTTGCTGAGTTTCGTCTACTTCGCTAACCAGGTGTTTCAAATTATGTTCATAAAAGTCAGCCCTGCTATTGCTACACCTGTGAGGAACAACTTTCGCTCTATGCACTTAAACATTTTTTTCCAATGGAGTTCGTAAATCAATAAAGAAATTCTTCTAACCGCAGAATTGCTTACCAAAAGAAAAATCTGTCTAAAGCTCAACAGTGATTCCCTTGCATATGTCATTTACAAGTTCAAGGGCAGCTATAAAACCAACAGCCACGTGTGTGAGATTTTTTTGTTTTTCTTTAAAAAAATATAAAAATCAAACCACAAAATCTGTTCCTGATTTTCTTTATGATCTAATTATGTAAGAAACACACGCACTACCAATAAAACCAACACATCCAAACACTCACAAGCTTCCACTTCCAGTTAGTAACTTTCTCTCGTATCCTTAACCTTAAAACATAAAAACCAAAAATATAAAGTCGAAGGCAAAATCATTTTTATTTTCAAAAAAAAAAAATACAACGAAACAAAAAGGGTCGCAAAAAACGACAAAATTGAATAAGGACTTTGCTAAAATAAATTTTAACAAGCTTTTTTTTGTTTCATTTTTTTCGTATTTTGGTCGTTGCCTGTCTGTTCGTATTTACCTTCAGAATTGCTGAACGATTTCATTGCCGCCGTAACCTTTTGGCTCCCCTAAAGGGAATATGCGTTTTTGTTTTTTCTGTTTGTGTATGTGTAACTTTTGTCTCATATGGAAAATAAAATATTTGACAATAAGAAAGTTTAGCCATTAAATAAATATCGGGAACGGATTTGTTTTTTGAAGAGAAGGTCTAGGCAAGGAGTTTTCTTTTTTCAATTTAATTTAATTTTTCCTCCGTTTATCGAATTTAGAATAAACGGAAGAAAATCCTCACCAGAAAAATCGGCGACGTAAAGAGAAATCCAAAAACAAGACGAAGAAGAAAAAGGTAAGAATTGGCAATTGATTGGCTCTCCTTCCTACCTCCTCTCCTCACTGAAATGAATGATTTTCCAAGAACATCTTTTTCTAATTTCCACCAATATTATAGATACCCACACCGATACAAAATAAATTCAGATAAAAATGTTTAACCGAATACGCTTGAATTGGCAATTTCAAAAGGTGGAGTGGAGTGGGTCACGCAGGTCTCGAGGAACCCAAAAGTCCTAGGCGAGAAGGGCGAGTTATTTTTCGATGATAAAATTATAAGAAGTCTGTGGGTTTTTGTACCTCTATTTTGGTCACTTTTGTGGGCATCCAATTAGCTTAATAAAACCAAACACAATTTGAATGACTTTAATTGAATTCGTTCTTTCTTTGAAGAGTGGGGTGAGAAGGAAGTGGTAGACCTACAATCAAGAGATAATATGCTTCGCCTACGGTTCTTTTGATCAAACCAAACAGTCAGATAGATATCAAAGCTGGTATAACTGTTAAATGTTGACTGTGGTGTTTGTTCTTTTTTATATTCTCTCATTCTCCTTCCTATCTGTTTGATGAAATGAAATTCAATACAAACACGAAAAATGGTGGCAGAAATTTTGTTTTTCTTCCCAGACATTACCGAAGTTGCCTTCGAAGAGCGAAATTTAAATTTCAGTAAGGTACCCACTCAGAACCAAGAAAAATATTGAAAGATGGAAATTCAAGCTTTTTTGTTCGTGTCCTTGTTTTCGCTCCTTTTAATGTTTTTTGTTGGTTGTTTGTTTTGCTGTTGCTGTTGCCTTACGCATTTGTTTAAATAGGAGTTTTGAAATGTAATTAATTCACATCAAGTTCCCCTTTAACGGATATCTGGCTTTTGAATTTATGCACAACGGTGTTTGAGGACGCGATCGATGGTGGATGGGGTGTTATTTTTTGGAATATTGTATTTTGAATAATTTTTTTTTTCATTTGATTCAATTGAAAGGGAAATATACAAAATTGGACGCCTTCGATTGAAGATTGAACGGATTGGTTATTTTATGAGTTTTATTTGTTGTTGTTGTTGAATGTTTGCAGATGAATAGAGCTCAAATTAATCAATTTTAAATTAGTTGGTTTGAATATTTGTTGAATGTTTAATTAATCCTCGGGGAATATCCTACTCGATTCATAAATAAAAATTTGAATTTTTGAAATTGAAAATTGGATATGCAACAAAGAGAAGGATATTTGAGCAAATTTAATTTGAAAATGAAAAAAGATGAAGAAGCCTTATGGGTGGGTGGAATAATTGGTTCGTACAAAACGTTGCAGTCAGAAAAAAACCTTTGTCCACTGTGGCGTATACTTACTAATTCTTTTCTCCTTTGTGCGTGTTCTCACTGCCGAGTTGATGACTTTTACAATGTTTCATAGCAGAAGAGAAAACAAATACACACTAACACCTGGCTCAAGGCCCTAATTTCGTGGTGAATTGGATTCCAATCCACTCTATAATTATATGCATGAATTACATGCATATTATAGTGTACGTTGCCTTGTACAAAAGAGAAAAGGCACAAGATTAATCTTGGAGCATTTGTCCTGTTGCCATAGACTTTACCTTCCGCCATTTACATTTGTTTCAAGTACCAGTTTGCTTTTCCCGTTAAAAAAAGCCATACTGGTAAATGTGTTTTTATCTATATAACTGAGCTTAGAGACTAACCACTCAGTTATCGAGAACGGATTTCTCGTTAACCACAGCCACTCTGAACTCCCACAAGGGGGCCAACCGCAACTGTAGTTGAGATTCAATTAGAATCCGGGCACAACTACCCCATAGCACCAGTTTTTTCAGAAGACATGGTAGTCTCTTTTGTTATTTTGTACTCTGTGAATGTATGACATTATCATCATACATTCTATCGGATGTGTGAAATTATCACACATCCGTACCAAAAGGATAGTTTTCCAGCTTCGGGACTTAACGGCTCACCAGGAACACTGGTGTCCATTGTCATGCAGTCTTTTATCCAGAAAACAGTTGGGTGAGCAAACTGGAAGACTGCATGACATATTGCCATGCACCACGCACTTTTCTTAAGAACACTCATTAGTGCCTTATTCTATCACAATGATAATCAAGTACAGTCTCACTGATCACGGTATCAAAAGAAAGTGATTATGATACATGTACAATAAAAACGTAGGTTCATTCGCCCTGACCGAAGTCAGGTTGACGCTCTGCACCACTTGGAGGTTGAACCTTCCGCACATGAGCGGCAAGAATCTGTACTTGGAATTGCAAGCAATCCTTTCCAAACCCTCACCCACTCTTCGCAGAGCAATGTTTCATAGCAGTCGAATTTCGGGCTATGTCCTTACTTTCTTAAGGTGGCGCTACAGTCCGTTGTGGACTTGGGCCTCAATCAATAGTCTCCGCCAGCCAGCTCGGTCCCTAGTTAGCTGTCTCCAGTTTTGCACCCCAAGTTGATTGAGGTCCTCTTCCACTTGTGTGCACCACCTGAGTCGCGGTCTTCCTCTCCTTTAACGTGTTATACAGTTTTACCAGAATCAGCGATTAACCAGAGTTATTCTCTCGATGACAGTTTCGTTTTTCCCTCATTTACTGCTAGAACTATTTTTGCCGCTTCTGTTTCAATTCTCACAAAGGCGCCATTGACATGACTCTGTGTTTGGCGTCGGCTAGACTATATGCTCCAGCAACTTTGTTGGATTTTAGCCATGATATTGCCATTTTCACTTCTTCTGTTGGCTCTCTCAACATCCTCGAGCTGACGCTTCCCATGCTCCTTCTTTTTTTTCTTGAGAAGCCGGCGTTCCTCTCTCCACTTTTGCTCATAGAGCTTACGAGCAGCTTTGCTGTATGGGCCTGCCTGCATTCTTCATCAAACCAGGAGTTTTGCTTTGGATGCTGTATGAAACCTAGCACATTAGAGGTGGCATCTCTAACTGCTTTCTGGCAATGTTGCCTTTGGTTTTGATACTTGATGTTGGCGGCATAGATCTTCTTAAGAGGTTACTTGACACTCGATCAGAGAAGGATCTGGCGATCTTTTGCGATTGTAGCCGTCAAACGTCAAATTTTCGTGCAGCATTTCCTTGTTTCGTCCGTTGTCGGCTATGTCCACTCTGACGAAAAAAAACGTAAATGTACTCTATACGGCTCGATTGTTTATGTCGACTTAGTTGATAAATACGACATTTTTTGCTCATCTTAGAAAAAAATCTGTTAATATTCGAATTGCAACATCAAAAAGGTTATTTCGCGTATTTTTTTCTATTATCGGCCTTTTTACGGGATTCGAACTTTTACATAAAACTACACGCGACAATTTTCTCCTTTTTTATCTCAAAAAAAAAAAAAAAACATTCGATTTTTTTATGTTTATCTTCTGCCATTCAAACAAACCCAATCGATTTTACTCAAAAATAAAAATAAAATTGATACGAACTATGAGTGTTTTGGTCATAACCATTTAGGTTCGTTTATATCCTATCATCACCGTTAGGCATAATATCTCCAGGGATACTATAGTAACCTAATAGTTCTCGTATGCCAACTGAAGAGGACGTCACGTTTTATCTTAGGTTTATGTTTTCGTTTTTGTCTCTTGATATGTGCTTACTCGCCTTTAAGCAATGTCCCTAATTCCTGGAACCATATTCTATATGTAACGATAACCCCTTATCCTTTATCACGTTTCTTTCTGTTTCTCTTTTTTTTTCTTGATGCGTGATATGTAGAAGGAAACAGAATAAAAAAGATTAAATATCTAGAGCAAATAGAATGAAATGACATTGCGATGAAAATATAGCCCCAGCAACCAGACTCGAGTGTCCTTAGCCTTCGTTGTGTTTCCTTTTATGTATAAATTTTATATTGTTGTCCTGGATTCTTTGTTATAGATTTTGTTGTTGTTGTTGTTGTTGTTCTTGGGATATGAATAGTCCATTTGTTTTTATACTTTTTCCATTATCATCTTTTTTTTGTTTTTGTCAAATTGATCATCATCGTTGCTATCTGCACCTGAAAGAACGAAAACTGACACTTTTCTTTCCATTTCTCTTGCTCCTTTTTTTGAAACAACAAATGCGTAGGGCATAATCATAAAAATCATCAAAAAAATCAAAACAATTCCCTTGTCGCATTATTCTAATGTCTAGCGGTGGCAGTGCTAACAAAAAAAGGATAAGAGTCTCTTGGCTGTTCAAAATGCGAATGCTACGTCCAACGGTGGCCATGGTGATGGTGATGGCGATGGCGAGAGAAAAAAAACCGGAGACAAATGCGAGCCCTTAAGATAAAGATAAACGATAAAAATAAAGAACGGAAACGGATTGTAAACAGCGTTGATCACGGTTAAGCATTAAGAAAAAGGACTTTATGGCAATAGCCAAAGCCATCACACTGAAAAGAAATGACAGCAAATACCAATGGCATCAGGCGGACATTGCTCAAGTGGCGTGCAAAAGAAAAAGGGTTTAAAAAAAATGGAGATAGACAAACAAAAGTATTTACCATAAAAATGAGTGGCCCCATCCTCGTTTATTTACGAAAAACCATCAACCACGACAAGGACGACTATGATGTCTTTCCTTTTTTACTCAATTCCCTCGAGTCCTTTCCATCGTCGTGATCATCGATCCGGAAAGGGAAAGAAAAATAATGTTTTTTCCAGATTTAATATTTTTTTTCGTTGTATCCTTTTTTTCGGGTTTTTCTCTGTTTTATTACGGTGTCATTAAGTTAAGTGATAATTTCTACGGGCAAATTGATTTTTGCCCAATTGCTAGCGTGAGAGATAAGAAAACGACTCCCTCCTCATAGATTTTCAAGTTGAAAGTTACATAAAACTAATTCGAGTTGTTTTCAAGTCTCAAAAAGGATAAGAATAAGAAAAACAGAGAAAACTCAAACCAGAAAAACTTCAAAACTATTTCCATACTCGGTGTTTGGCTTTCGAATAAAAATAAATATCTTTGAGAATTCTGCTAACCAGGTGGTTAGTTCTGGAAGTGAGGAATATACAACGAAAACAGGAAAGCAGAGAAAGAAATTATTTAATTTTCTAAGAGACTTCAAGGAGCGTTCTTGTTATCTTTTCTTCGAGAACTTAATGTGTACTGTTAGTAAAGTTAGAGTGCATTATAATGTCGCTTTTCCTTGGGATGGAGAGAGCTGCTAAGAGTCAGTGGGTGAAAACTTTTGCTGTTATTGTCGGCTGAAGAACGACATAACAAAAACTATACATTTGAGTTTAATAATAATCATTAAAGAAATGTGTCTCGAAAACAAAAATATCAAGTAATGACTTTTCGGCTATAGCATGAATAAGCTACCGATTAAAATTTTACATTAGAAAATAGGTAGGTACTTAAGAGTATGTGTGAAAATTTCAGTAGAAAAAAATTGTTTCGGACGAAAAACTCATGCTAGATGGAAAAAAGTTTAAGTATCCTTAATGTTTTGAAACATTACTTTTGAGCGCCAATTTGGGTGTCATGATGAATATTTGCCTTGTGTTCAAGCTTTCGAATCATTTTGTTCTACTTTACTTGAATGGTCGCCTTTGGTTAGGAATATGAACACATACAAAAATGTTGCAGAACAAAAAAGCAAGTATACGCCCGAGTGAACATTAGTTGTTTTAATGGACATTCTTATTCTAATTGCGGTAGGTACTCAAGATTTGATTTAAAGTAATATAACGAAAGATTTTGTTTTAATGGCTTCCACGTTTTTAAAAATAGCTTAGTTTTAACTTTAAAAATGATACAACTGCGTCGTAAAATTTTATGTCATTATTGAAGTTCCTCGTAAAAATCCAAAATAATAAATATCTGTCCCCATTAAATACAGTAGAAAAGCCAGCAATAAAATAAAATGTTAATAACCAAAGAGAAAAAATATTCATCCTTGTTTCCTTAGACTATTGTCATGCACAAGTTATTGAATTTAATACAAAAAAAATTGTGTAAGGTATCTCACAAAACTGTGAATACAAATGTGTTGCTATGCATCACTTCTCCCTTAACACAGTAGCTGTACACTGCTTTGCATGTATTGTTTTTTTTTTCCTGTTAACAGTGAACGTAATAGCCTCATCTGTCGAGTTGGTCCATTCTGGCAATGTCGTTATTGTTTATGAACTCAGCCAAATGCCCAATTTATTTTATTTCTTTTTTTTCCATTTTTTTGTTATCATTATTTTTCATTATTCTTTCGGTTGCCCCTATATTTTCTGGCATTTTCAATTTGCCAAAATGATCAAGGAAATTAAATAAAACGGATATTTCGCGGGTTCGAAGCAACACAAATAAAAAACCGAGCGCGCCATAAATCGTTAACATTACATAGAATGTCACCTTTCACAAAAGCGACCACCACCGCAAAAATAATGATAATGAAAAAAAAAAAAAAAAAAAAGGACAAAAAACAATTTTTAGTCATCTTCTTCATCAAAATTGCTGGGCCGTAGTACACATACCTACAGTTTGAGGGCGATTGAAAGTGCCACAACATTAATCAACGCAAAGCACCTACAGATGATGACAGACAGAAAATAATCTTCTTATGAAATTCGTCGTCGTCGGGCGGTCAGTCGCTGTTTGCTGCCGCCAGGACCAATCTCTCACGCCCACACTATGACGGACTTTTTTTTTGGTGCAAAAAAACACCAAGCCCGGAAAAAATTCCATCACGCCTCCGAAATATATAAAACCATTATTCGGCTCCCAACTCTCTGGTGGACTGCTCACTGCCGATCATAACTGGAACGTTGTTTCGGGGAATTTTTTTGTGGAATGGATGTTCTTACTATTTTTTACCACAATATGTCCTAGTTCGCTGCACCTAGGCTTGTAGTGTTTTATTTGTGTGTTGTTTATTATCACTTTGCGAAATGCATTTTTACTACTGCGTAGTCAAATGGGAGTTCGCTGTTCGCTCCTCGCAAAATCCTCAAATGGAGTCCTTGCGTGGTTGATACGAATTTCCAGGGTAGAACCACTTTTTTGATGATTACAACAGTCCCACTCCTCCGGTGCGGTGTTGTTGAAGTTATGCCTCCGCGCGACTGCGGTGACAGTTTGGTGGCACGTTTATCGCATGGACGCATTCGCATTGCTTTTTTTTCAAATATTAATTTTTATATGGCAATGTGAAAATTTAATGAAAAATACTCGTTTGACTTATGAGGAGTCTTAAGCGCAATCTGTGCAGTGTGCATCTAGGAGCCATTGCGTTCAAAGAAGCAATTTCTACAATTTCAATTAGTGACGTCATTAAATTTCAATTTGACAGAGAAAGTTTATGTAACGCCCAAACTTCATTGCATTTCAGCCTAGTAATCACTTTAAAAAGAGCTTTCATAACATGTTGCATACCCAAAAAGGCTAATGACTTGCTTTTTCTATGAGCAGAAGCAAGAAGAACTGAATTCTCTTCCATTATTTTGCACATCTTCTTTTTCGTTTTAATATCCCGGAAATGACAATAACAAAGCCAAAATGTTATCCACCCCAACCCTGTCACTTTGGGGACCACACACAAATTGGAGTCTTAAGAGATGACAGGAAAATGTGTCTTTGTGGTAATAACTCAAGCGCATCCGGAAGATTTTTTTTTCTTAATGTTTAAAATAGACATTCCAGCCCTACATAGCCCTCAGGGGCATGAGGACATAATATTTTTTTCATTCCCCACAATCACAAGAGGAGGATGCATTAATTCATACGAAATTGAGGAAAAATGAAGATTGAAAAAAAAAGAAATTCAAAAATTCATATCAATCAAACGTTTTTGAGATATTTTTTTATTTGAAAACCTACTCGCAGTAAGTATTTTTTGTTTGCGCCAAAAAAAACACACTTTCAAATGGAAAATGGGGAGGGAAGAGAGAATTCTGGTGGCAATCGTTCGGTCGGAAATGAATAGAAAATGGCAAAAAGTGGGGCCTACAAACCAGAAACTCTCTCCTCGCGTGGTCCGTACACTTCATTCATCGCCGAGTGTTCATAAATCATCGAAAACGTTTGTGCTTAATGTCTGGCTGGAGGAAGTCCTCCTTTGGGCGTTGTAACTGAGTGCTTAGGAATTTATGGGGCGCACATGAAACTGTTTTCTTTTTTTTTCATTTTCTCTCTCTTGGTTTTGTTTTGGCTTTTTTCCATTTGAAAAAAAAAAGAAAAACATGGAAAAAACCAGAAAAGAGGATATGGAGGGTGAATTGTGTGGAAAATGGTGTACTTTTTCAAATCGAAATGGGAATTCAATGTGCACGATTGAACACAGATAAAATTATGCTGGTAAGGAGGAACCAGAAAAAACGTATAGCGAAACCAAAAAACATGAATTTATTGTATATTTTGTAATGTTGTGTTATGTTTTGAGGAGATTATGTCGATTTTAATGGTTCTCTGATGTGATTTTGTATGTAAAAAATTGTAGGCAGGGTTGTCAAACCTTTTTGAAGGCGGAATAGAATTTTTAAGTGTCTTGCTTTTCCTCATAGATTTAAGGGAGAGATACGATTTTGTATAGGTTGGCAACCATTGATGGTACATGAAGAATAACAAGTGTCGGTATCCCAGGAAGAGGAAATGAGTTGCTGTGTTGAATTTTACAAATAAGGATATTGTGTTGCTGTGATTTGTTGATATTATGTCGTTTGTTATGTCTTTTGTTTTTTTTTCGTTGTTGGTGGTGTTTAAGAGGGCGTAGCGGGCGGAAGCACGCACAGATTCAATTTTAAAATCGGTGTTGGTAATGTTGTTTTATTTATTACCATTTTACTGGGATGAAGATTAATATTATGATGCTTTTAAATTTTATTGACATTTCTTGTAAAAGCATACGCAGTGAAATGTGCATAATTCCAAGTAGGTATACAGCTTCTATAAGCGAAGCTATTAAATTAATCGCATAGACCTGAGTATTTATGCAAGAATGTTTTCTTTGTTTTTCCTTACGTTTTTTTCTGAAGGCTTTACAACAGCCGTTATAAGGAAAAACTCATAAAGCCCTACAACAGCTTATGAATGGAAACAGTTGCTGGGACTTCTCACTTGAAATATATAGCAACTACTTTAAGGAAGCAAGAGGGCTTTGACAGTCTCCTTACGCAAGCTCAAGTTTCCATAAAGAAATTCAAAGATGCTTTAATATGCGATGAAAAGCTGTAAAAAGCTAAGGTATTAGGATACTTAGTCATTCAATAACTTCGTGCTTACGTTCTTATGCAAGCTTAAGATGTCATAACTAACGAGAACTAGGTAGTTTCCATATAGGTGCTTCAGCTTTCATTGGGAAACTCATGTACTGAACTAAGTGAGACAACTTTCTTCGTTAATAAGCTTCCTTATGCAACTTATAGCTGTCATAGTATTAGTTATTATTTAGTTGATATTATAGTACAAATTCTGCCATTATTTTATAAAAAATCAAAAAATTTAAACAAAAATTTGTGATCATTCAAGAATTCCAAATTCATTAATACATTTTTATGGTGTGTGCCTAGGATTTGGTAAATATCCGAAAACAAAATATTTGACTGCCCAAATCTACCCCCAAACAACACAATAGCCATCATGACAAATTAGCATGTCGTGTTGAATGGCCAAAAATTATTATTTCACTTTCTTTTATCGACTGTGACAAATTAATACCGTTCTTTTGAGTTTCTATATAATTAAAGTTTTCTTTTTTGTCATGGGTCCTGTGGCTAACGCCGATTATTAATTTTTCCTTCTGTTCGTCGCATAAATATCCCCAAAATTCCTTAGAACTACCTAACATATGTCACCGAAAGGAACTTAACCAAGCAAAAAACCTATTCACCAACCCGACATGACTGACAAAAGGATATTTCTATTTCCTATTGTCAAAAGTGTGGACGACAAAAAAACCCCAACTTTAATATCTATCGTTATTTTAATTAATAGCTTCCACCGGATATAACATAAATTTTGAATAGCATGACAAGTTTATACTGACCAGAAGGCAAACAAATAAAATCTACACCTTACTACAAAAAAGAAAAACCTATCATGCCCCCAATGGTGTAGCAGATTGTTGGTGGCAATATGAGGATTATAATTTTTGGTATCCTCAAAATCCCAAGCTGATTTGGATTTTGGCATTCAAACCAAAACAAACAAAAAAAAGAAAAAGTAAAACAAAAGAAAGCATAAGTCTTTCGAGAAAACAACAAAAAACCCAACAAGCACAAAATCGTTTAATTCCATTTTCTGTTAATGTCCTTGATAAAATATCAGATGACAGACTTTGTTATAAATGGGGTGTTTTCACGATTCGAATGGTCAAAACCAAACCTTGTTATAACATAAAGGAAATCAACAGAAGTAAGAACAAAAACAATACTCTTTCAGCTTACACAAGAAATAAACAAAAATATTGAATAAATCCAGTTACAACTTCGAACAGGGTGTTTTGCGAGTTTTATCTTTTATTTCTCGATTATTTATTTAAAACATTCGACATCCTTTCGAGCCATTTTTTGATGTAAGCAGAAGCAACCAGACTAGGACTTAACAGTGGAAATAGCAATTTGAAAACAAGAAATTCTAATTAAGAGGTCAAACTCCTATAATAACTCCTGTACTCTAGAAATATTTCCACTACGAACTTCTCAGATTTTTGTCGCACGGAAGAAACGTTAGATTTAAGATAAGAATTTTAAATGGTTCATAATTGAAAACTAGATGTGGAGAACCCAACACCTGAAAGAAGAGACTAAAGATACAAAAACAGAAATAGGAATATGGAAACCGGAAACAGGAAATAATGAAATTCAATCTCTTAGAATGAAGTTTTGAACTGGAAACCTCTTTAATTTTTCAAAAGGAAACCAAAACTGCTGGCCTTTGAGTTCCTCAAAATACAAACCTTACAAATTCGAAGGCACAAAAACTTCACCTTAGGTGCAAAAGATATTGAATCTAATCCAGGATTGATTTTTTTCAAATGAAAGAAGACAACATTTTCCTTCAGGAACACCCTCTTAATTCCAGTGTTAAAAGTAATCCCCCAGTGGGACAGGATTAAAGTAGATTGAACGTTTACATAAAATACCTTTTCTAAGTATTATACATCCACAAATGGCAAAACTGGTGAATGGTGTTAGTTTTATTTGGTTTTTGTGGCTTTGCAAATATTTCTTTTGCCACACAGTTTGCCTATTTGAAATTCCATAGTCATACCAAAGTACACATTTGTAGTTTTTTTTTTTGGTTTTCTTCGTATTTCTAGTAGTTGATGGCCTTGTTCCTGTGGTTTTGTGCGAGTGAACGGAGCCACAGGCTTTCATGAATTAGCATGATTTATTAGCCATAGCGAAACAACAAAAAACAACAAAAACTAAATAAAACAATTCAAGCCAAACGTTACAGAGAGTCGTCGAAATAACTTAAGGGTAGTCATACTAATGGCTGTTGATTATTTTGACAAAAGCAACCCCCTTTGTTTTCCAATTGACAAATGATTTGTACTTCAAGTAAAAGGTTAAAAGTGTGTCATGAAACGATGTTGAAATAAACATTATTACACCTTAAACAATAGAAAAATGTCATTTAAATAAAATTTATTATCCTTCTCGTGAACAATTAAAATGAAACACTCAATTTTTCGAATTTAAATTCTAAGGTGAGTGCGATGATGATGATGATGACGCGATGGTTTTAAGCGATGGTCGAGATGGGATTTTAATATTGTTTTAACAAAATCAAAAGGAGGTGTCTTTGTGAATAGCTTGATTTAATGGCGGGGTATTGTATTACCAGATTTATTACTATTTTGTTTGTTTTGCATCGGTTTGAAAATTCAATTCAATTAAAATTAACGATCGATAGAATTGTTTGTTTTCTATTTTTAATTGTTGAAACGAGAATTTAATTGGAGATTTATTTAACAATTCAAATTGGTTGGATATTAATAAAATGCCGATGAAAAGGGAAAGAAGGTTTTTGCAGAGTGATTCCTGATTTTGATCCAATGAGCAAATTGAGCAAAATGAATTTATTGCCTACACAGAAATATGTGTATAATGGACGATATTGCTTAGGTTTTTCCAGGCAAAGCTTGTAATCAATGTATTCTCGGATGCTTTGTAAAAATAATGGCCTCTCGATTACTCGAATTCTGTTTAATTGTTAAAATGTTATTCTCATTCATCCCTTAGGTATGCAATACGATAATTTTACAAAAACGACTGAATTCTAAAGCAAGCTTTTGGAGCAAATCAAAATCAAAGCACTTAACATTTCTTTTAATAACACAAAAACTTATGTCCTGCAAAGAAAGCGGAAACAATTTTCAACTCAATCAAATAGAAACATTTTTAATTAATGAAAACTCAAAATTACAAAAAAAGGAAAATGAAAATGAAAAAACTTGTCGTAGGTCGAATGATAGAAGAAAACTTTTTCCGAACCGCGTATAACTTATTCCACTTCGATAGACCTCCAACGCAATCATTATTATCCTTGAGCTTTCACACAAAAAAAAGGGAACACTACACAGAGCAAAGAGGACATTTTAGCACAATGTCGGATAAGAAATGAAATTGTCGATTTAAAACGAAAAAGCAAAAAAAAAATAGAATGACACGACCATAAACGAAGAAAAGAAATTCCCAAACTTCAAAGAATATTTTTTTTTTCTTCAGTGCAACAAATGCTGTCAGAAGGGAAAAAAATAATACTTAAAAAATCCTTTTAAAAAAGTTTTTCCTTCCGAAAGACAGAGAAGTGGAGTGGAGTTAAATCTGAATTAAATTTGTCATCCAAATTAAAAACGAGAATGACGACAAAAAAAAATGAATTTGTAAAAAAGTTAGACGACGGAAAGGGATTTTTGTGGCTCTCTCTTCATTTATTTGATTCATCGGAATTAATTGCCTTACATCGCCTTTTAACATAAAATTAAAATAATCATCATCAGTGTCGCGTAAATTTCCCATAAATTCCGTCTTTTGATTTTATGATTATGTTTTTTCCTTTCATTTGCTTTAAGCATGCATTTTCGATTTTGCTTTATGACTTCATCTGTCTCCCGATATCCTTCTTCAAGTTATCATTGCACTTAAAAGTTCACCAAATGGGTAGGGGATCTTTGGAGCCACACAAATTGGGACACTATCAATACACATTCGTCAAAAAAAAGTAAACGAAAAATTACTAAAAATTGCGTAAGTCACATACCCAAAATGTTCAATCAAATATTTTAACAAAATGTTTTTTTTTTGTAATTGTACAACCAAATTTTTAAGGATGCCCTTTCCCTCCTTTTCCGTAACAATACAAATTGAAAATAAGCTTTTCTTTTCCTTCGATTTTTTTTTTTTTATAATTTTCCATTGGATCCTTATAAATTTCAATGAATGAAAGAATCGAATGAATGCCGGCGACACAGCAGATTTATAGAACGACAGAGAGAGCCATTGAATCGAGAAGGATTTAATAAATACCTCGTTGAAATTATTGGATCACAGACCAATAATAATGGCACCGTTGGAGAGGTTATGTTTTTAATTAAAGAATTTCTTCGATTGCGATTGATTCTTTCAAAAGAATCAGAAAAACAAAATTAACAAAAGAGAATGCAGAAGTAAAAAAAGACAATTAAGTGATAACGACTGCAAGAAGTATAATTTGAAAATATTTTCGATTTCAAAATGTTAAGAATGTTTAAGTGTAAGTGAGTTGTTATAAATTAAACGGTGTGACGGCAAAGGAGCCGTTTGAGTATTTGGAAAACAAAAACTTCTCGACAGAAAAAAGATTTGGTTTTGAGGTGATTCATCACTCCTATTAAATTGCATGCGAAACTCGGACTTAATGGAACAAAAATTAAACGTTCGTGGGATGATTAGCCGACGACAACGTTCGGCCAACGCGGGATGCCTTAAACAATGAAATTCAAACATAAACACAGCCACAGAGAAAACCAGGAACGACCTGTATAACGAAGTACATATACAACAACATACACAATACAAGTAGTCATTGTATACAGTGATCGCGTCCTCTTCAATCAACATTCGTCTAGTTCGAACCATTGTGTTGGCTGGTTGTTGCTAAGTTTATCTTTGTCGGTTATCTTTAAAACTGTTAATTCCATAAATTGTGAATTCTTTAAAATCAGCTGCTGGAGACATAAGTCCATATTTCCTTAGAAATGAGACAAATCAGATTGTTACCGTCAACTTTCTAGCTGATACTCGCCTCTTGACACTTTTCTCTGTTCTGTCAATTATGTTAAACATGAATTCATGAAATGTGAATTCTCTCGAAAAAACTTAAAACATTCAAAAAATTCGCATCCAATTTTACGGAAGCAATTTTCGATTCAAGTATTTAATTAATTGCTAACCCCTCCAGGACAATTCCTCCAATCAAATTTGAATTCTTAACTGACGTCAACGGCAAACACTGTTCAGACACAAAGGACCTCTCTGTACACAGAAATTTCTCACATAGCCTTCCGCAAAGCTTCCGGCTTCCATAAATATTTATGCTGTTATTTTTCTGTTTAAATCGAAACGAAACTACGCCAAAATGAAATCCTTGACCACCAGCGCACATCCTTTATTGCAATTAATGATTTATTGCAAGAAACTTTTCAACTTCTCATAATTCATTATACAAAAAAAAAATCTCTGAAAAAAAATCGCTTAACACCCGTTCGCTGTGCAATATTACACTACGAACGGCATCCCAGCTATTAATCCCAAGTTGCTACTTCTTGACGTGGCCAAAATGAAAGCAAAATAAATATTCAACAAGCACAAGAAAGGATATTACGGTATTACAGGATTACTACATAATATTATCGATGAAATAAATAACAGATTGAAGCTGAAAGCCAAAGCAGAGAAAAAAATCCGAGCTGATGATGATGGTCATCAAAATGAATATTCTTCTGCAGTCGCACCTTTGAGGACTCCCTGAAACTGAAATTGTAAATAAATACAAGAAATTCAAAGACAACAGACGCCAACATCACGATGACGACGACGTTAACGACATTTTCAACATTTTCGACGCGCCTTACTCCTACAGCCAGATATAGGTATTGGTTTGACATAATTTATTCATTTTGCCGCCAATGTCGTGTCATAAGGTGCAAATCCTTTCTCCAATTTTATTCTACCATTACTCCTCTGGATATGGGACTCCTCGCACCCAACAACATTTCTCCGATTCTTCATCATCTATATACAAATCGGAAAATACTGGAGCGAAGAGCAGAGTAAGGCGAGAAGAAATTGAAAATGTTCTCCTTTTGTCTTCATTCTCACGTATTCATTTCATCGTTCATTTCACTTACCCCGAAGCCCGAAACCAGTCAGAGAAGAACATTTCGAGAAAAAGGGCAAATATAATATTTTTCGAGGTTTTTCGTATGCAAATTTCTTTTTTGCGAAGACGGATATTAACAACGACAATGATGTTGGTGGGAATCCATTTTATTCCATTCCTTCGAAAGGAAATCGTAACTCGAAGATTTTATTATCTGCTTGGGAGCAATAACTTTTATGGTCCGGTTTTTATTATAGAAAAGTCAGAGCAAGGGTGATCGACTGATGCTTTTGGTAGGGGTTTTGGCTTTTGGCTTTCGGGCAGAAGTGGCGCGGCTAGGACAAGAGCCAAATGGCGTGAAAATTATTTTCGGGTTCATTAAAATGAGGCAGGCCAAGGCAGAGATAACCAGCAGAACTGGAAATGGTGAGGGATGTAAAACTGAAAACGAGACCGTTGTGTTTTGTTGTAAGGCTTAACAAAGAAATTTTTCAACCAATTTAAGGATTATGTTCTTCAGGAATTAACAAGCAATATGAGTGCTTTGCATTGTTCTTGTTTTTTTTTTATGTTGAAAAAGAGTTCTTAAAGAGAGGTTAATTTAAGGCGAGCATTGAATATAAAATAATGTTCAAGATAAGAACAAATTTACAAAAGTAATGCTTAGTGCTATTCTCTGATTTATTTCGGACGGAAGTAACAATCGTTTTAAAAGGTAGAATTCGAAAACAATATTAAGTTTACTTCGATCATAACCACACCCTGAAACTAAGCTTCTCAATTTTACAAAATTACATTTTCCATTTTTGCAGCGCTCCACGATAGGCGCGCTGTATAAGTGCACCACAACTCGATAACAATGGAATTCATGTAAACATTTGAAAAACCCTAAGAGCCACATTTCATAGATTGTTGAATGAGTGCTATTTAAAAGGTTGTTTAATGCCATGTTTTTAGCCATTAACAATTAAAAAACTGAAATATTAAAACAATAGAGCTGGTCCAAAATACTCAAAATATAAAATATGAAAAATTAAAATGATACTATGAATGCAGTTCGCAGTTAAAATAAAACCATCATCGTTGATATTTTTATTGCATAATAAAATTTATTAAAATAAAAAACATTGCATTTCTCGGAGGAAATAATATAGTTAGCTTGAAGCTCGTTCAGATTTATATTGTGTTTTAACTGCAGCTCCAGCTACCTATAGTCAAACAAACCATCAGTGGGAGGTTTCTCGTAAATTGCATAGTCGGTATCTTCCTGATGCATGATAGTCGACGATAAACTCAATAAATACAAATTTATGTTGAAAATTCTCGAAAATAAAAACAAATTTGACACCCACGTAGAAAAGGACGTACCGAGCTTTTATTATGTTGTTGTTTGGTTTTTAATTTTTTTTTTATTCAATATTTTTAAATGTTATGGCATTGAGTGTTTTCGGAATTCGGAAGCCATGAAAAAATTGGCATCCTACTTTTTCTGCCCTCGAAATTTTTGTTTACAACTTTATTAAATAAAATGAGATATTTTTTATTTCAATGGTTTTTATGGTGAGTTCGATTTTTCATTGCATTTGAAAAATAAAACAAGTAAATGCTGTGGAAAGCGAAACAGAACTTTTGTGACCTTAAATTCCTGAAGCAAGGAGAAAGGTTTTTTAAAATTAAATTAAATTTTCAGCGAGTTTTTAAATGTCTAAAGAATTCCAACAAAATTGACTAAAACTGTACAAATGTCGAAAGTCTATTTTTCAGAATCAAATTTGTCTATAATTACTTACTTACTTACTTAACCGGCTCCCAATCCATGTAGGATCTCAGCTGCAGCCTTCCATCGTGAACGGTCCTTCGCATTTACTGTACTCTCCAGTCACCGAAACCAAGGGCATCCGCAGTCACTTAGTCTTTGTACCGTAGGTTCGGTCTTTCTTATCTTCTCGAACCTGTGGACGGCGATGAGAATACTTTCTTGGCTGGAGCGTTGTCTTCCATTCGCTCGATCTGGCCGAGCCAATGTAGTCGTCTTTTCTTGGCTTTCTTGGTAAGGCTCGTATAGTTCGCGGTTGAACCTTCTTTCGCCATTCACCATCGTTCGCATACAGAACCGAAAACCTGTTGAAGAAATTTACTTATCGTCCAACAAAGATTTGTATAAAGTAGGCACTTTGTGTTTCGATTTCGAATGAGGAAATTTTAACCCAACCCGAAGCAGCAGGGGTTCGCTAGGGTAATTCTTCTTCAGATCTCCACTAAGGTGACGTTTATGGGATTGATGTTTGTTCCAAGGTAGGTGAACTGCTTAACTACCTCGAAATTGCTGCTACCAAACAGTGACGTTTTGTCCTAAGCGGTGGACAGATGTTGCATTGTTTGTTGATAGTAAGTAGGTACTTTAATTTGTCCTCATTCAGTTTTCAAGACCTATGAGTTTCGCCTGTTCTTCAATCGCTGTGAAGGCCTCAAGCACAGTTCTCTTCTATCGAACAATGATGTCTATGTCGACCTCATAGCCTAGGAGCTGCCTGGATTTGTTGAAGATTGTGTTTTCCGTGCTTAAACCTGCCTTTCGCACTATCTGCTGCAGGACTTTGCTGAAGAAATCACACGACAGCTCTAGTCTAAATCTTGCGCATGTTTGAAATAACTCGGATGAGCTGCAACCCATTTGCACACTGCACTGCGTAATGTTAAGCGTCATGCGGCACAGCTGGATCAGTTTGTTCGGGATCCTGAATTCAGAAATCGCCATCATAAGCTCTTGACGGTGGATGTAATCATAAGCAGATTTAAAGTCGATGAAAAGATGGTGAGTTCCGACTTCGTTGGTCTTTTCCAGAATTTGCCTGAGTCCTGAGTGTGAATATTTGGTCTATCGTTGTTCTGCCTGGCCTTAGGCCACACTAATACGTGCCGCTTATTGTGTTGCAGAACGGTTTAAGACGCTCACACAGTACGTTGGATAGGATTTTGTATGCAACATCAAGCAGGGGTACGCCTCTGTAGTAAGTTTTTGCATGACATAGGATCGCTTTTTCTATAGATTGGCCATTTTTTTGTCAGTGGGCTGCATTCTCCTTCCCACACTTTGTTCATGACGTGGTGCATGCGGTTCATCAAAGCACCTCCTCCATATTCAAAGTTTTATTTATTTATTTATTTCATCAATCAGAGTTACAAAAATCTCTTATAGATTACAGATAGAATAAATAATACAATTACTTTACAAGTACCTACATTTACATATATAACAATCAAATGATAATAATGGAGCATAAATATGATAAAAGTTTCTTCTTAAAACAATCCCTGTTTAAAAACATATTAAAATCAAGAACATTACACATTGAGTTAGCCTGCCTTAAACAACGAGTCATAGATTCATTATTTCCGTAGTTAACTCTATGAAACGGGATATAAAATAGTGATCGTTCACGAAGTTCACGTGAAGGGGTATAAAACTTAACTAGGGAGAGCAAGAAGGGACAATTGATTTTAAAATTAATGAGATCTCTAATAAACATGATTTCAAAATAAACTCTTCTTGTTTTAAGACTTTGAATTCCTAACAACAGACACCTCGTATTATAAGATGGCATTTCAGATCTCCAATGCAAAATATTTATAGCAATTCTTGTAAAACGTTTTTGGATTCTTTCAATTCTCAATGAATGATTAGAATAAGAAGGATTCCATACGATGCAAGCATATTCCAGAATCGATCTCACATAGCTGAAATAAAGAGATCTTAGTGTATAAGGATCAAAGAAATCCTTTGAGTTACGGTTTATAAAACCCAGCATCGAACTTGCTTTGGATACAATATAGTCAATGTGACTACTGAAAGTGAGTTTTGAGTCGAAAATAATCCCAAGATCTTTTTTTACACTGATTCTTGATAGCTGCAAGCCACCAACATTATATAAAAAGAGAATTGAAAGTTTGTTTCTATTAAATGACATACATTGACATTTGGACACATTTAGATGAAGCTCGTTGGTATTACACCACATAGAAAGTTTGTCAAGATCATTTTGTAAATAAATACAGTCTTGAATAGAATTTATAGAGTAAAAAAGCTTTATATCATCAGCGTACATCAAACATTCACAATTTTCAAACAAACTTGGAATATCATTAACAAAAATCAAAAACAGCAAAGGACCTAAATGACTTCCCTGAGGGACACCGGAAGTAACAATGATTGGTTCAGAAACATGATTGTTAATTTGCACTCTTTGTATTCTTCCTTTAAGATAAGACTCCAACCATTTCAGAATAGAAGAGAAAAAGCCAAGTTTTTCTAATTTGGACAAAAGTATTGAATGATTGACTTGATCGAAAGCTTTCGAAAAATCAGTATACAATACATCACATTGAGAGCCACGTTCTAAGCAATTTGTTAAATAATTATTGAAAGTAACAAGGTTTGTAGTAGTGGATCTCCCACTAACAAAACCATGTTGAAGGGGAGAAATAACCTCTCTCAAAAGAAAAACTAATTTGCTATATACAATTTTTTCGAAAATTTTCGGTATTGCTGGTATTTTGCAAATTGGGCGATAGTTACTGACTTCGTTCTTGGAACCAGACTTAAAAATTGGGTTGATGACAGATACTTTCCAGGCATCCAGAAAGACACCATCTCGAAGAGAGCGGTTGAAAATGACAGCGAGTGGAGAGGCTAAGGCTTTAGCACACATTTTTAAGACGATAGGTATTATTCCATCAGCACCCGGAAGTGAATCGTTTTTCAAATTTAAAAGCTCACTTTCAACCTCTTGAGACGTAACACTTAATAGACGAATATCTACAAGGTTGGATTGTGAATGACTATGAACAGGGACATAAGTGGTAGAAGGTTTATAAACGGAACGAAAAAAATTTGCAAATATATTACACATCTCAGACAAATCATTCGATGTCACACCTTCATAGTGGATTAAATTCGGGATACCAGTTGAGCTTTTCTTTTCATTGATGAATTTCCAAAAACGTTTACTATCTTTCTGAAGCAAAGTTTCCATGCTCAAAATATATTGTTTGTATAGGAATTTATTTAGAAAATCGAATTCTTTTTGTAAGCGATAATAATTTTCGAAAAGAGTTTGATCACCATTTGATTTTTTATAATGTTTGTAAGCTTTATTTTTCCTATTATTAATATTAATTAATCTTTTGTTATACCATTTTGGTTTTGAAGATTGATTTTTTATAAATTTAGGCGTAAATAATTCAATTGCTTCTTGCAATGCACCAGTTAAAATATTATACGAAGAATCTATATCACAGTTGTTTAAAGCAAACATAGACAGACGACTAGACGATAAAGAGTTTATGAATTTTGAAATTTCAGTGAAATTACATTTATTGAAATCATAACATAGATTATTTTGTGTATTTTTTATGTACTCATAAAAAGAAAATTTCAAAGAAAGAGAAACATGGTTATCAGAATTCTTTAATGGTGGTGGAGTGGGGCTGTCGATACTCACACTGAGCTCATTATCTACAAAAATCAAATCTAGATATCTATTTAGACTATTTGGAAAACAATTTATTTGATTCAGCCCAGCCTCAGCTAGGGTGTCTACAACCACACTCTCACAATCATTATTAATGTTAAATGGTGTTAAACGATTTTCATCAGGAACTTTTAACCAATTGATATAAGGCAAATTAAAATCACCTAAAATTATAATTTTTTGATTTTCTTTTAATTGACTTTGAATATGAAAGCAATTATCAATGTGCGTTTTATACAATTCAAAAGAACTTCTTGGTGGGATATAGCTTAAAATAATAAATATGTCATGAGTGTGATCAATACTAAGTCGAACAATAAGCTGATCGACATCAAACAATAAATTAAAAGCATTAGACGGCAACTCCATCTCCGAGCAGTATATAGATGTTCGAACGGCAATCAAAACACCTCCTCCACGGGTCATACCAGTTGCAGTTGGACATCGATCATTGCGGAAAACATTGTATTGTTGAGAATCAAACATTTCAGAGCTATAGTGACACTCAGAGAGCCATGTCTCAGTGAATGCCATGATATCATAGCAAAGAGATGATGAGAGAAGATAAACAGATTGCATTTTTGTTCTAAGACCACCAACATTATGATACAACAAATGTAAATGAGTGGCTTGAATCGGAGAATGAGAATGTAATGAGTTCGAAGCTGGAGCAATTGTATCGATGTTGCAGGCTGTTATTGTTGGTCGTTTTTTGCATTTTCGCTCTCGTTTTTTGCTTTTTTGTTATCATTTTTTGCAAATGGAGCAAATATTTTGACCTTAATATTTTGCGGCCAAACATCAGGGTTCATAATTAGAGGGAGTTTATCACTTGGGAAACTAAGTTTAAAATTTACAAATGGTAACTTAGTTAAATCAGCATCTTTTTTTGTCAGTCTATAACATTTAAAATTAGAGCTGTCAACATTTAATTTAGGCGATATATAATTAATAATTTCTTGTGGATCTGTATTGTTTTTTAATTTGGATATATGAATCCATTTAATATTTGGAACTACGCTCAGAGGGGAGTTAGAACTAGTACCAAAGAAAGCACTGAGATTATTAGGACCGTTATTATTGTTGTTTTTTAATTGAGAATTCACATTGATAGAGTCATTTTTCACTGTGTTCAATTGAAGCTGAATATGTTGGCCAGAGCAAGAAGCTCTGTTTAGATTGTCATTATGATTATTATTTAAAGAAGGTTGTTGGAGATTGGGCTCATTATTGACGGATATTTCACTTTGAAAGGGTAAATTGGGCATTTCATCGGTTGTATTAGGTCCATTGGCGAGAATTTCAATAGAATCTTGGATTGAATTCTCTTTGTCACACAATGGGGAGCATTTACTTTGAACTGTGAGCGCGTTATCAGGTGTTATAGTGTTTCCGCAGGTTTCTACCTCTTCTGTGCTGGGGGCTAGAACTGGGTCTTCATTAACTGGTCTTGCTTCTCTTTTCTAGCTGACGTACAATACTCACAAAAATGTACCCCACTAGCTTCCTTACAGCCAAATTTTCTAAGCCATCACCTTGAAGATATTAAAAGCAATTGCACTAGCACTTTTTTTTATTTCACCTCAAAACCAAAAAAAAATTTATTTTAACTGCTCCGATCTCAATAATGCACTTGTACAATTCCCCTTCCCAGCAGTCATCTGGCAAATTCCATTAATGTTTTCCTTGCAATACATTAACACACACATTTGAAGGTATGGATACATTTTTTGTTTCTTCAAAAGCCACCCACTTACTGCCAGTAACTTCGAAAACCTCAGAAATAATGTTAATTACACTATAAAACCACAAGCAAAAATTAGAAGTCTAAAATGGCATTACCAAGCATAAAGGGCAACAGCGGCAGTTGGCTGTCTTAAAGCTATATGAGCAGAGCATAGGAAACCAAAAAAAAAAAAAAAAAACTTAATATACCTGCATAATTCCAATGCACAAAACCCTGTATATCTACTCTTTAGAAGTAACAGAGAACCTCCAACACCACCGACCGGCCGCCCGGGGAGCACACCGACCGCACCGCCCCTAACTCGATTAGATGCCACTGTGTGGTGTTCAACCCCCTAATGAAAGTAATTTCATTTTCCGGTTATTCTCCATTTCCGGACGCGCTAGGGCCAGGCGCACGAGGGCTTATAATAAAGTATTTTCGTTTCGTTGGCGCTACTTAGGAGCTTTCGAATCGACACATTCGGAGAATGTGTGGCAAAATGGACGTCCTTTTGTTCAGAAGTTTTTGTGTGTGATTATGGATAGAGGGAGATCTGAGAGTGAAGAAGTGTTGGCACAAACGTGCAAGGCTATACAAAAACCAAACAGCAAATTCAAGAAACCTTCATCGTGTCGTAGTCTTGATTCCCTTTGACCACAAGGACGATGAAAGTGAGAGAAAGAGAGAGAAAACTGACCGAACAACAAAAGGCAAAACAAAAACCAGAAAATAAAAAAAACCTCACAATGAACTCGCAAACACAATGCCAAGCTACAAAAGCCGCAATAAGCAGTTGCAATTTAAGTCCTGCCTAATTACACATAAATTCCATATTGAACAAGGGATTATTTTGCTCCTTGGATCCTATGGGACATACACCACATCCCAGCTGTATTCGGTTTTTTTTTTCTTTATTATTTTTTTTAATGCTCGTATACCGCACCAGCAGCCACACACAATATTGCAGCCAATATTACTTGAGAGAATGGGTCAAAAGGATGCCGGACCTCTGGTCTTAGTGTGGTCCTTTCTTCGCTTTGGCTTTACATGTATGCGCTTGGCTTAGCTAAGAGGTTAAAATGAATCCGTTGCACGCGGAGGTGTATGGAATAAAGCTAAACATCCGTGCTAGCCTTTTTTTGCCGGTTATCCCTTTTGGTTTTTTTTTGTTTGGCTCTCACAGATTCCAGATTAAAATGCTACGCCAGCAGAATCTATACAGACAACGAGAGTGTAGGTGGAACACATTAAAATACCCAAAGAAAACATAGAACACAACTAGGCACAACGTGCTAGCATACAATCCTGAACAGAAACAAAAAACGGGCAAAAGGATATTAGCTACATAGGATGAAATTGCAAAGAACAAAAAAAAAGAAGACTACAACTGGTTCGAAATCCTTGGAAGTTGCACAAAGTCAGCAAAAACTCAACTCTGTATAGTACCACAGATGAAACCAGGCAAGGCCACTTGACAAGAGAAGCTTGGTGAGTTGTTGACGGGCGGTGAGGTTTACTCGATCCGAGAAAAGATTTTGTCTAAAGGGCGCAAGGACAAGGATAACATCAATTTGCTGTTTAAAACTGTTTTGAAAGATTTTAAAGCCACTTTTATCTCGCTCACATTTGATTTCTTTTCACTTTTCAGCTTCATGTTTCATTTTCTTGCGCCTACGCAACCAAATCCACCCCTTTGTCTTCATCTTTTGTTGCCATATCAGTGATTAGTAATTTATACTTTGGGCACACAAAAACTGCCCCCGCATACCCCCCAAAAAAGCCCTTAAACAACCTGCTAAACAGACTTCGAAATGTTCTGTGTTCCGTTAAGTCACGGCATAATCAACGTTCTCTTCTATTAAATAACAACAACAGCTCTATGGCCCCAAAAACAAAACTAAAAGAATAGATTTACACAAGAGCTATAAATGCATGAGTTTGAGTTGAGGCAAATATACTATAAAAACGAAAGGCGCGCTCTTCAAGGATGAAAGTTTTTCAAATTAGAATTTGAGAAATGTTCAACTGAAACTCAGTAATGAGACTTTGGTGGCTGTAAACAATTATACACAGCCATCATCATCGGGTAGGACTTTGGTTGATGGTAAAGCTGATGTTTGCGGGGATAGAGGCAAAAGGGGAGTCGGAATAATGTCTATGGCAGACGAATAAAGTTTCTCACCAAAAAAACAAAAGACATTTGGTAAGCGAATTTATTTTGTGTTAATGATAATGAACCTCCAAAGACTTTGGGTCGGCTTCGATGGGATGTGTGTGGGTTTGAGTGAGTGTTTAAAGGTAAGGCTGTATTATGAGATATTGTATCAGTAAAAATCTTTATGAACACTTGAGCGTAAAAGGGATTTTTTTCTTTAATTTCTGTTTATCATCGCGATCGTAAAGGATAATCATGAATTATTATACTCCGGCACTCTGAGATTTCTTTCAATATGTCTACGTGTGAATGATGGTGGCGAAAGATTTGTGTTCAGTGGGGCCTAAACAGTAGCTAGGGAAAATTAATCTTTCAAAGTTTTTTGCGCAAATCATAAAAATAACTGAAGGTCAAAGTTGTTCATTTTTTACAGCTCATTGAACAAAATGAAGATTCAGGCTGTGTTTAGCTTTAATTAGCTTCAGAGATTAATCAAAAATTTGTTGTTTTTGTTTTGTTTTCAAAGTTAAGGTGGCAATTATTATATTAAGAAAATTGAAAGAATCTTCGACTGAGAGCAACAACACCGGCTCTTTGGATGCGGATCCTTCGTGGGAAGCAGACTCAGGCAAAAGGTCTTGAGCTTCAAATGTGTAAGCAAACCCATCACGACGATCCGAATCAAGGCTAAATTTGGCAACATAAGATATACGTGCGCATGCCCCCACAGAAGAGAAAAAGACGATACCAAAGACGAGTTCTACGAGCTCCTCGACAAAACATATGAGCAATGTCCTAGCTATGAAATTAAAATTGTCCTCGGCGATTTTAACGCAAAGTTGGGAAAAGAGAACATCTTTGGTGGAACAGTCGGAAAGCACAGCCTGCACGACACCACTTCCAACAACAGATTCAGTCTGATCGATTTTGCTGTTGGGCGAAATGTTGTGGTAGCAATTACTTGGTTCCCACATTTCAACATCCATTAAGGAACCGCCAACCAATTTGATCACATTGCGATCGACGGAAGGCACTTGTTCAGCATTCTAGATGTTTGAACTTTCCGAGGAGCCAACATCGACTTGAACCACTACCTCGTCGTAGCAAGGGAAGTACTACGAATATCGCGACAACACGACACAAACAAGGAAATGCTGCAAGAAATTTCGACATCGGACATCTACAATCGCAACAGATCACCAGGTCCTTCTCTGTTCGAATGTGAAGTTAAATCTTAAGAAGTCCTATGTCGCCAACATCAAGTATCGAAGACCAGTGGCAACATTGCCAGAAAAAATAAAGCAATGCACTCTCTAATGTGCTAGGTTTTACACAGTCACACAGCCATCAAAGCGGAACCCCTTATTTGACGAAGAATGCAGACAGGCCCATGCAGCCAAGAAGGAGGCATACAAAACTGCGCTGCTCCTGAGATCTGCAAGCAAAGTAGAATCGCAATCAATGCTGAGGAATTGGAAAGACCACTTCTGTAGACTGTATAACGGCAACGACAAGCAGAATCCTGCCGTTAGGTTGGTCTTTATCAATGTGACTTTAGAAGAGGATACTCAACCATGGACCAAATTTTCACTTTGCGGCAGATTCTGGAAAAAGCTTTTTAATCGATTTTAAGCTCGCGTATTACAGCATCTACAGAGACGAACTTTATAAAGCTATGTCAAGTTTGAAGATAGTGCAAAACTCCACCAGAGTTTTAACAGTGATTTTCTGGATACAAAAAAAAAATTACGCATCGAAAAATAGACAGTAGTCTCTACTCTCTCTCGTTTGAATTCTACCTACCATATGACTCTAAATGCGCTCCCCTCCCAAAGATCATGTCAAACTGCTTCAAAACATTCAAATTGCTCCTATGTGATAGATCCCTGTTTGCAACATTCCCAACAAGCCAACAACTTCAAATACCAAATGGGAAACACATAAATAGTCCAGGCGACCCATTAATATCCCGCTATTTTCACAACAGACATAACTTTTCGCCATTACACTTTTCACACAAATATGTTTTTTTTTTCGCACACCCATTCCCTAATAATTCTCAAACAAATATTTCCCACAATGTCCTTGTTAGCCAAAAATGTCAAAACTTTTATATTTGCTTTGCTGACTACTACGAGACTGCGAATACAACTGCTACTCTGCAATCCGCTCGTCTGTTTTAATAGTATGATGGCTGTTAGGCAGCCACCCTGTGGCACTTCGCATTTGCCTTTGCTATCCTGCACAACACCTGATGTTATCGTGTCATTCCAAATGCAAAATGTTCACTCTGTGTATTTACATTGGTTTTTCTGCAATTTCAACTCCTCTTGAGGTTCTGATCTGAATTGTTGTGCTTGACAATGGGGGATGGGGACGACATAAATGTATAGAAAGAGACAGATTGAACTTATGGAGTGGCTGTATATTGAGCTGGATGTAGGTCATGCCATGGATGACGAGTAAGTAGTGGCATGGGTTGGGGTAAAGAGAGGACAACACTTCGGAAGGAAAACTAAAATTCTAGATTGCAGATGTTGAGTGGAAACGGAAGTGACATTGATTAAAATTGATTAATATTTACATTAATTTAGTTTACCAGTTTATTTGAGCAGAGAATTTTCATTGGGTTTTTCAAAATGGCAACAGAGTTCGCAGTTTGAGAGGGCCAGCTATGATGGGAGGGGAGATGGTACATGCAGTATCCCCTCCCCACCCCAAGCAGTATGCATTTGATGCTACCCAACTGATAATATAATATTCAGCTGTTTTGTCGATGTTTTGATTGTTTTTGCTTCTGTTTGATTTTGGCGTTTTGTTTGGTTGTTTTTGAGGTAATCTTCGTGTGTATTATGATAAGGCAACACGATGATGAGAGTGGCAGGCGGCCGTTCGGGGAAATTTATTTTAGAGTATGTTTGGACTAAATGTTAAAAATGCTTTTATTTGCACATGTGAGGTTTGATGTGTTTGAATGCGAAGATTAGTAAATAAAATCAGTGGTCTTCTATATTGATTTTTGGTTAAGGGATATCATATGTAAGTGAAAGACTGTTGAAAAATAATTAATAGATCGGAAACTAAAGTAAGTGTTTTTGGTGTATCATCGTTC
Organism: Sphaerophoria taeniata; assembly: GCA_943590905.1. Taxonomy (NCBI): domain Eukaryota; kingdom Metazoa; phylum Arthropoda; class Insecta; order Diptera; family Syrphidae; genus Sphaerophoria; species Sphaerophoria taeniata. Next base: position 153,618,605 of record OX016541.1, read on the forward strand.
GGTTCAAAGTCCTTTAGAATGCCATAAACAAATAATTCAACTTAACTTTTAACGGAAAGAATTTTAATACGAACCAATTGAAATTCATTTAAGTAAAGTTGCCTGACCCAATTTGACTGCTCATTAAAAATTTACCCGAGTTAATTTACATATTAACTTTTGTTCGATTTATATTTTTTCACACAAGAAGTCTTTCATCACATCAAGGGGTAGATAACCGTTCAATGCAAGCCCTGCTCAACGAACACAAAATAAATTTAATTTGCATACAGTTCGTGCATACCCACTGAATATCGTTACTAGCAGACTGAAGGGTGTAAACAAAAATACACAAAAAAAAAAACATAACAACTCTTGCAGCTCCTGAATAACGAATACAGTTCAATATATCTCTCTCTTTAAGCTTTAACCACTTTTACATGCACAATTCAAACAGAGCTTAACTCAAACTCGATGTAAAGTGCTTTTGCTGTAACACTTTCCCAGCATCATACTCGTATGCATACCTACTCGAAGTGGAGATATCGCTGGGAGAAGTGGATGACAACAATGAACACTTACCAATTTACCATTTAAAGGTTTTCAGTGCATACACTACACACATGTTTGTGAAATGTTTTCAAAAGAAAAAAATTAAATAACAACAACATAAAACGGAAGTAACTACAGAAGAAGGAGATGAAAACAACACTCTTCAACAATAATCGTTTCGATTTGAAGCAATACAAGTCATGAGTGGAGTCGAAGCAGAAGTTCTATATTCACTTGGATGGATTGTCTGTCTGTAAACTGTTTTTGGGAAGAATACTCATGATGCATAAAATGAAAGTTCTATTAATTGCTGCTTCAATTAGGGATGTCCATCTGTTTTCTTGCTTCCTTTTTCCAATATTGTCGGAAAAAAGAGGATTCCAAAAATTACTAATTGAAACCGAGTACTTTAGTGAAGTTATGAGGTTTTCAAGTGAAACTTTCTCAACTTAAGAAATCCATTCAAATTACCTACCTATGGTTTTTTTTTTTGTCGAGGAGTTTAAAGTAAATTTACTGTCATTAAAAACAATAAAAACATCTTTGTCGTATTCCATTAAAAAGTTCGACAATTCTAAAATGACAATCTTCATTTTCATAAATTGAAAAAAGTATTGGACCTAAAATTGAACCCTGTGGAACACCGATATTTAAACAATTCCTTTTTGTTTTCTATTAGATGAGCTAACTTTTTTCTAGGCCATGTATTTACGCACCCCATAAAATGAAGTCCAAATATATCAAAATAACACCAATAACAGATGATTCCGTCATCCGTCAGGAAACCTTTGGCTCGACAAAATGATGGTGCAATATGCTGTTTAGTTTATTCGGCGTTATTTTCCTGCAATGACATTTTATTACATTTTATAAGTATCCTAAATGAAAGACACGTTTACTCATTCAAAAAAGTCATTGTAATAAAAAAATCGCATTTGTAAACAAACATTTGAACTTTAAGCCATTGATTATTCAGTGACCGTTTTCACTAAAAAGTAAACATCGTTTTTTCAACGTTTTATCACCGTTCAATACACAAATCAATTCGACAATTCTCTCCAAACATTTTTTGGTCTTAAAAAAATCACAGCCCAGCCATCATTTGAATAAATAATTTAATTTAACTAAAAATGGACAAATTCCCTCCGTCATAAAAAAACTGCATGCTCGTATAGCTCCCATGGCAGGAAGTTATGAACCGCCTAACGTCGTCGTCATTGGCTTTTAGATTTCAATTTTGTTTAGCTGTGTCTACAATATTTTGAATAATAAAAAAATTCAAAAACAGCAACAACAAAAAATATTGAAAACGCGCCCTTAATTTTATTAAATTCCCAATGAACCTAGGTCGTACAAAAAAATATGCACTCCACTTTCCAGAGCTGTGGGCCCCCGTGATTGTTAGTTTTTTTTTTTTACTGGTCATCCCTCGCCAGAGCTAGTCGGAGCCCAGGCTTCATGAAAAATATCCCACCGCCAAACACTCTACAATATCAAAAATTTAACTGTTCCCATAAAAAAATTATTTTGCCAGGATTCCTAGATGCCGCGTTGCTGGGTCGTTACGATTATACTCAGCAAAAAAAAAAAAAAGGAACAAGAAATTCAACGCCCAACTGCAATTAGCAATACTGCCTTGTGGACTGCTTTTTTTCCTCTATGAAAAGACCCCACAAAGTGGGTCAGTTTGCTATGACAGGACAGGAGTTCTAGTCCGCCCACTTTGTTAGTAAAAAGCTAATAGAGAGCAACAGAAGAAAAAAGGCCTCACTTCATCGCTCTAAAAGATTTGCAACAAGCAACGCACTTTTACGAAGTAATCCTTGTTTCTTTTTTTTAACACACACAAGGCCATACTAATAACTATTGTCGTCAACATGAAACCATGTGTCCAGCAAGGACATCCTTTGTCCTTTTTTTCATTCAGCAACGGAAAATTTGTTGCGATGGATACTTATTGCCGTTTGTCCATAACTTTTTGTTTTGCGCTTTTATAGATATGACCGACAAACGGAACAGGCAGATAAAAATGTAGATGACAGTCGCTATCCGCCAAGGATATTAGCATTCGTTGCTTTGTAGCGGTTTTCATTGACCAACGCACATCACCACCAACTCGACACAATGACGACGACCGACGCGACGGATGAATATGAAACTATTGCAATGACACACCTTCATCACATATCTGCTTTCAGGTATTCGAGCACAACACAGAAACTAACAAAATGGTGGATGAAAGGATGTCCTTCAACATCCTGTTGGTGGTTTGCTTTTCTTTTTTTGGTTTTGGTTATTTATCTACAAACAATATTTTGTGTGTGTCTTTCGTTCTTTATTTTTTTGCCATTTGCCGGTATTTTTTGATTAAAATTAAATTGTTTGCTTCCTGATAGCCAAAGCCAAGCAGTAATTAGTAATTTCGGTGTTGAACACATGAATGAGTTTTGCAAAAGCAGAACACGTTACATGAGGATGGGATGGCAACAAGGACGAAATTGAAAAATTGTTCATAAAACTTTTATGAAAACCACTGATGGACAATGCAGGAGCATCATGGATACGAGGATACAGCAGCAGCTGTGGCGAAAAATGACCGAACGCAGGTTTTTCTTACTCTTCGTCAAATAACGCTTCAAAATATACCAACTGACCTAGAATGAGACGCCAGCACCATAGTTGAGGTTTTTTTTCTTGGGTACTCAAAATGACAAGTCAGGAAAAAAAATCAAAGCATACAGTGGAAAGGACGCTGCAGAGATGAGCTTGGGAATTGGTTTGGTTAAATGAAAAACAAAATGAGACAGGGCCTGCCTCAAGATGGTGTGTTTTGGCGTTGTCATGGCATTTGACATTCATTTTTTTCTCTTTGTCAAGTTGGCATTTGGCATATTGGAGTTCTTTGTCAAAATCCTAATTTTCGGTGACAATTTCTGTTCCATATTCACTTCCGGTGAGAGATGAAATAATCTTTTCTCTCTGTGCTTCACTTTGTCCTTGACGTTTATTCAGTTTTTTGTATTAGGTATGTTGCCTATCAAAGCAAATGATATATGGTTGACGGAGCACAACACCGGCTTGACGATGTAGAGTTTATGAAGGAAAAGTTTGGTGGTTCCATTTTTTTCTGCACCGTTTCGGCCTGACACCATATTGCGTTGAAAGACGATTCAAGTTTGTCAGATTTTTCAAAATTAATTGCAGTTTTTCCGAAGTTTTATTTTTCTGTTTGAATATTTTTGGCGAGGAATTTAAATGGAATTTCAATTAAATGGTAGTTGAGAGTGAGGATGTCATATTTTAAATGAAAAACATGTTGGAAGCACATTTTTGAAAAAGAAGTTGACCTTTTGAATTGAAAAGATATGATGTAACGACATCCGCCACCGCCGCCGCCGCACCACGCGCCGCGGGCCGCGCCGCCACCAACAACTTCTCTACCCAGCAATTACACATCGGATATCGTAAAAGAAAAAGAAAGAGAAAACGGACAACCAAATACCAAAAGCAACAAACAAGAAGAACAACACAGAGCGATTGCTGCCAGCACCATCAGTCCATCAGTGAGCAATGGATACACACATTAATCTGTACGCAGAAGCAGTGTTAATACGTGGATTTTTTGTGTTTGCCTCTCTCGATTTACACCGTCTAATGGTGCAAAAATTATGAAGTAGGGGTAGAAATCGAGAGACAAACGGTGCTTTTTATTCCACTGCGTCTAGAGTGCAGGAGCAGAATTAGCATACACCAACGCATTTTCCAATGGGCGCGATTTTAGCAAGAGCTAAAAACCTAATTGTGCGTTAAACGGCCGGGGACTCTATCCCGCTTAGCTATTTGAAATACTTTGTTATTGTAGTTGTAGGCCCTTATCCTAACTTTGTAAATTTTGTCATTGTATTTGCCGAGAGTCTACTCTTTGAGTTCTGATGCCTTTTCGGACGATCCTGTACGCCCTGAGTTCTACCTCAGTTCGAAAGTAAAAAGCATCGTAATGAAGAATCAGAAATGAAGTAAAAAGCTGTCAAAAAGGAGGTTTCTTTGAGAATCTCAGCTGTTTGAAGAAGGTGATTAAAGGTAATGGATTTCCTAAAATTTCAAGCCTTCTGAATTCTTGGATCTTATTCATTTGCACATCAAACACCACAAAGGTTATTTTTCCTCTCAGATAAGATTAATTAAAAACTCGTTAGGTACTAGCTTTTCTGTGTCTTTGGACTCAAAGGAGCAACTAAGCTCCTTATTCATATACTTAAAAAAAGGATGTAACTCTTAGAAGTAATTCTCAAAGCATTATGACTTAAAAACATGAGTTCACGTTGATTTACAAACGCAATGTTTTTGCCTGGATTTGGCAATATATTTTCAACTGAGCTCCAATGTGTGTATGTCTTTTTTTTTAATTCCTAATTAGCTTAAACGTTCACTTTCAAAAGCAATTCTGAAAGACAAACTGCAGCTTCGTTGCATCTACAGTTGTGCACAAATGTTCCTAGACATCACATTCATATCATCCTCGGGGTGGCATGACCTTTTTCTGTTGCAATTGAATGAATGTCGTGTTAGCAGGCAACTTTGTTCCTAAGGCTCGTACGGGTGCAGAAAAATTACTTAGAAAAACATTCTGGCATGGTAGAGTGAGGGAGTCCTTGAAAACCTAACGAAACTAATGTCAACAGGATATGCAAATAGTAAAGGAACGTTAGTTAAGCTTGAAACGTGTCTAACTCTCATTCCCCCAGCCTTGAGTCGTCCTCTGATCTTTCACATCCTAGTTGTTGTTGTCGTCGTAGTTCGTAGTGGGTTGTTGCAATCGTCATGTTTGTTACGCTCTATTCGTTTCCTTTTGCCAATTCCAGAACTGTCATCCTTAACAAACAACCAGAGAGCAGAGTCTGTGGAGCTACCTGCTCTGCGGAAAGTTTATATGGAAAGGGCTGGAATTGTTTGAAAAAAAAAGACAAAACAAGAGAGGATACAGGAATGATAAACGTTTTTTTTTTCTAGCAGGACTTTTCTGTCGCAACTTTTCTTTCATTCTCGTGACATGGCAAATGTTTTTGTTTGTTCTCTCTTTGTGTTTGTATAGTTGTTGAGAGAGAGGATGGGTGCGGTATGTTTCAAAAGACGAAAAGGATGCTGCCTTGACAAATGCCGTTCCATAGGGAATCTAGTGAAATGTTTTTAACTTTCAATTTTCTTTTTTGTTTTTTCAAAAAGTCTATGCGATTTGCCTAGGCAGACTCTCTCTCTCTCTCTCGACTTTGTTTTTGTTTTTGTGCGATGGGTTAAAAGGTGTAAAACGATGACTTTATATCCGCAAGGATTCATTTCGCATGATTACGTTCGATGTCAAAGCATTTAAAAAAAAAAAATGTGTTCATGTTTTTTTTGTACATCCTGCTTGTTAGTTTAGTGTCTTTTATGTGCAAAGGAACTTTGTAGTTTTCTGATGGTGCCGTCATTCAGCCGACAGTTCCCTGTACCCCATACGGCTGAATAAACACGTTTGGGGTTCGTGTTTTATGCCAAATGGTGCATTAAAATGTTATCCTTTGCGGTTTTTATGGCTTGTGTGATGTGCCAATTTAAAGTCTATTTTTAGAATTTTGCTATTTAAGATTATTCATTAAAAAAACAGGTAAGACGGTTTTATATCTCCCATAACTGTGGGCATATGTCGAAGGCTCAAAGACGAAGATAGGAGTCCAAAATGAATCCTAAAGTACCCCATTTCCATGTTTGTTTTTCATTTTATTACTTCTGGTCCTCCTATTATAAGTACATACCTGCTAAAACATTCTGAATACCCATTTTTACCAAGGTCCCTTTTTTTGTGCAAAAATTGCATGAACCTCCTGATTGTGAATAACCCCTTTTATCTTGCCAGACTTTGTGCAATTTACTGATTGTCTCAAAATTGTTTATTGTTCCCATATCACCTTCCTTGCTTCCAACATTACTTCATCCAAAACAATTTCATGCATCCTTTTTTTTGTGCAGTTTCTGCACGAGTTAAATAGAGATAAATAAACAGGGTTGGAAAATAAACCCGTTTAGCAAATTTGTCAAAACCTATGCTATGTGAATGCAAAAGCATGGAACTGCCTCCGACTCACTCCTACTCTTGTCTATGTTTTCTGTTTGCGTAACGGAAGTGCAACAACTATTTGTCTTGTTGCACGTTGGGTAAACACATACAGACTCCTGCTGAAACCAGCTAAAAAGTCGACTCTCAACTCACTCTCTCTCTCTGGTTCGCTTGTTTTGTTTGATGTTTGCATATTGCATCCGAAATTGCCTTAGAACTCATTTGAGCTATTTCATTAAAAATTTAAATATACGTACCTACATGTATCTGCATAAGAATGTATATTTGACGAGTGGGTACACAATTGCAGTCACCATGCCACATCCGCTATAACTCGAACAACAACTTATGTAAATGACTGCATGGGAGGTTCAGACCTAGGTAGAGGTACCTACTGCACTTCGGCTGATAGGACCTATTATATTTTGCATTGCAACTTTATATTGTGTCCTCCTGCCACCCACAGCCATCAACAGTGCCAACACCAACGTCAACACTCTACACACCGTCATCGTCAAAACAGAAAAAAATTGAAAAAAGAAGAAATGAGACGCGCGTTATTTTGTGCAGACTGTAGACATTTTGTATTCAGAGTTTTTCCTTTTTTTTTTGTATTTTGAGAGTCCTTGTGCCGTTTTCTGAAATTGGCGTTGTTGAGGTAATATTTTTGTTTTATTTGTTTTTTTTTTTAACTTTTTTTGTGACGAAGTATACAGCTTGAGAAATCCCTTCCTCTGTAGTGTGCATAATTGTAACGTATTTTGGCATAGGTTTCCATTTCAAAAACTGTCTGTGTTTTCTGTGTGTTTACGTTGAACATAATTTAAGAATGAAGAAATGGGACGAAATGAAAGTGAAGAGATAGACAGAAGGGAAAAAAGAAGAAAACAAATGAAACTTATATGAACTTTGAATGAGTTTTGTCAGCAATTTTTTAAAACAATATTTGGCAAAGTTTTTGCTAAGTTTTGTGTTTTTTTTCTGTCCTAAATTCAATAGGTTACATGAAGTTGTATTTAGCTCCGCAATTGGATTCGAAGACTTTTTGGGAACAGCTATCCAATTGACAACCTGACAACAGAACCCAAGTTCTTAACTACAAAGTTGAACTTGTCTATGGTGATGTTTTGGTCAAAACGTCCGGGTCGGTTCTCTGGATTGTCGAGATTAGAGATCATCTCTAAAACGTCATCTAAGAAACCAAATGGGGGTATAAAGTGTCGATTTACGGTTCCTTACACTTTTTGTATTTATTACAAATAATAAATATCCCCCTCCACCATTGACGATTGACGACAGCAGCGCACAGTCGACAGAGAATAGCTGCACACACACAACCAAAATCAAGCACACTAAGTCGTTTCTTGCAATCAGCCAACATCCAAATACGCTGTGTATCATAGAGATACAAAATGTATGTAATCATTTTGTTTGCAAGGTATAATTCACATTCATGTTTTGGCATCAAATTGACGAATAGAAGTGAAATTTGAAGGCAAAATCAGAGAACAATATCCCAGCGATTAAGTATCAGACTTGTTGTACTAGGGAAAGTCTTCTCATAAATTTTGAAAGACTGTAAAATACATTCACTGGGTCTTAACAAGTGGCGTCTGCTTTCAGACATTAATTATCAGGGGCGTCTGCTTTCAAACTGTAGTAACCAGTGCCGTTTGCTTTCAGACTGTAATAACCAGTGGCATCTGCTTTCAGAGTGTAATGACCAATGTTGTCTGCTTTCAGACTGTTATAGTCAAGTGGCATCTGCTTGCTCAGATTGCAATAACTAGTGGCTCCTGCTATTTCAGGTTGTAATAAGTAGTGAACTCTGTTATCTTAGAGTGAACCATATTTATAAGACCATTGCTATAAGAAATTGTGTAAATAACTTGTGAAAGTGGAATGTTAAACTCATACTAATAAATATTGGAATCATGAACCTATTTGAAATAACATAAAGAAATTGTATGAACTCTAAAAGAGCTAGAGTTTTGTTATTTCTTCAGTCAGGCCCTGGAAGATGCTGAGTTCCACCTCAGCCCTTGAAAAAAATAACCTTATAACGTCAAATTTGATCAAAATCGGAAAATTAACATATTTTCAAATGCATTAATCTATGCCGTACATACTTAAACCATTCCTTAAAAAAAATTGATTTAAGCTGAAATATAATTCTAATAATAAACAACTGTCATATTCAATATTATATTAAGAAAAAGGTACCATTTCTATTTTTAAAAGCCTTATTTTCCCGAAAGAAAAATCGGTATTGATTAAAACCAAACAAAGTTACTTTATGCAAACAACAACATCATCGATGTGGCGTACCAAGAATGTTTATTTAAAAAAAAATATGAGTAAATCTAATATTTGTTACTTTTATGTTTTTTTTTTGCATTTTTCACGAACAGTTTATTTTACAAAGCCTAAATATTTACGGTAACCCTGAAGTTATTCCATTGATGTGCAATACAACTCTAATGGTAAGTACAAATAATTCCATTTTTTTCTTTTTTTTTTATTTGATAGTTTTTTAAGTTTAAGGCAAACAAAATTTAATTTTATGTTTGATCAAAACAAATATTTATGTCAATTATGATAATTTTTCGTGATAAATAATTTAATTTAAGTCTTTCGAAATTTTTTTTTAGTTATATTTCTTTTGTTGTTTTTTAATATGATGCGATTTTATTGACTTTGTCCGCTGGCCAAAATTGTTGACAAAAAAAAGAACGAAACATACCTATACTTAAAAAAAAATAACAATCAGGATTTCCAACTAGCCTTGCGTTTCTATGTTTATATTAATTTGGTTCACTAAAAAACAGAATACACAAATACACTAACAATTAACTACATTCATGCTTTGCATATTCGCAAAAAAAAAACAAAAACAAATAATATGCTTGAGGCTGGCAACAACTCATAATCAAAACCCAACCAGAAAATACCAAAAAGTCAATGAATTAAAAATTTTAATTTATCTATAAATCTAGGTCACAGAATAATACATACACAAGAGTATCAAATTTTGTATCTACCGTTTGAAGTGATGTGAATTAAAAAATTGACAAAGGGAAGCCCGGAATAAATTGAAGTTTTTATGAAAAAATTAAAATCAAACAAAATGAGAAAAAAATTAGCAGAAAATATGAAATAATGGAAACAAATTCAATAATTTATCTCTGAATTCTTTCTATGGCAAAACTAAATTTTTGTTATACAAAATAACGAAATTTACTAAATTTTTTTTAACTTCGTTTTCATTCATTCGCTTATGTGGAATTAATTAAAATTCCTTTAACGTAGAAATGAATTCCGAATGAGACAGAATGATGCGAAAACAGGTGTCAATACAAATTCAAAAATTCACACTTTTGGATTAGATTAGCCGTTGGCGTTGGTGTCCATTTTCGTTGGCATTTTTTCTCTGTTGGTCTACATTGCTCTTTTATTTAGTAACATGTTCTGCTTAAACATGTATGTTCTCGATTTCAGACATTTTCTTCCGCCAGCCAGCTCAGGCCCCAGCTAGCTGTCTCCCAGTCTTGCACTCCAAGTTGATTGAGTTTGAGGTCCTCTTCCACTTGTACGTGTCACCTGAGTCGCGGACTTTCCTCTCGAACAGCCTTAGGTACATTCATCCGATTTTGTCAAGGTCTATGCTTCTGCCTGCAGCATACAGCAGGAGTGGGATGATGAGGGCGCTATACAGTTAAACCTTAGTTGCTTAATAGAGCGCTTTTCCACTCAATTGCTTTCTTAGCCCAAAGAAACAGCGATTAGCAAGAATTATTCTTCATCTGATCTCGGCGTTGGTTCTATTGCCCGTCTTAATAGCGGAGCCTGGATAGACAAACTCCTCTTCTACCTCGAAGTTGAATGCATCTATTGTGACGTTCCGTCCGAGCCGTCGCGTCGGTCGGTGCTGGGTGTCCTCTTTGAAGACAGCATATACTTCGCTTTTCCCTCATTTACCTCTTTACCCATTTTTGCCTCTTCCCAAAGCGCCATTGACATCACGCTGTGTTTTTCCCAGTATATCAATATCATCGGCGTACACGAGAAATTGAAGAGACTGTTGGAAGATAGTACCTCTGGTGTTGACGGTGGAGTCTTGCACTATCTTCTCAAGAACGATGTTAAAGAAATCGCATGACAGTGCATCGCCTTGTCTGAATCCATCGAATGATTCCGGAAGCTTCTCGCCAATCGGTCAGTTAGGTTACGTCATACTTAGATCAGTGTAGATCCATTGTGGATGATTTTCTCGATTTTAAGCTACATTGATAAGCACCAATCAGATTGTTGACGAAAGGTTTCAGACGTTGACATATTACGGCAGAGAGGATGTAGTTGTATGTATATATGTAGTTTGCTCAGTTTAGAGGATGTCCCTTCTTCAGGATCGGGCAAACAATGCTGAGAATCTATTCATCGGTCATGCATTCCTCCGACCATATTTTACAGATGATTTGGTGCATGCTCCTGTCGTCTATAGACTGGCAGCTAGAGTATCTGCTCCAGCGGCTTTGTTGGATTTCAGCCATGATTGTGTCGTTTTCACTTCTTCTAGGTCGGGTTCACGAAATTGTTGGTATCATCGTGTCCAATGAAAGGTTCCTGCCTGTCGGTGGGATCTTGTTCGTCGTCGCCGTTATACAGTCCTTAGTTATTCTGCAGGCATCAGTTATTGCTCGATGACCTTGAGCCAGCTGTTTTACCTTCCGATAAAACCTCCGAAGTTCATTCCTGATTCTCTTGAGACCCTCAAGTTAATTTGCGCTGTAAATTCCTTTGAAGGAGAGTAACCTTGGAAGGTGAAGAAAAATTAGTAGACACGAGTCGGTGTCAAGATGAGCCCTTAAGAGATTTGTCTGTTTTATGTCCTCAACTCTCAAGATGTTGTTTTTGAGAATTTTGTTCTAACACAAATATCTCCTAAGCAAACCTTAGCATTTCTTGCACTTAAATACCTTTTTTTAATTTTTGACATCACAAGTGATGTTTTTGTATGTCAACAACACCTTTTTAAATTTCAAAAGTCTCACCTTCAACCTTAATCTCTTTATATAATGGTAGTAATGTACTTTACCCCTCATAGCGCCCCCTCTTCTCTTGCACACCTCAGCAACAACCTTCTCAAATTAATTTTTGAAATTATCCTTTAATCACATTGGCACTATCGCTTTTAATTAAATTACGAAACCACTCGTGTCGATTAAGAATATATCCTTGAGGTGTCTTTATAGCCTAGTCAAGTTGTTGTTATTCAAAAGAAATATTATCCTCACGGTCAAAGGACCATAATCGTAAAAAGAAAAAAAAAAAACGAAAATTGTCGACAATAATTAAATGCAAAGAGAATTTAATAATAATGATGCTCGAAAAACGCACACAAAGGGGACATTCAACAATCAACTTAAGATCTTATGAATCTCTTCACGTGAAACTTTTTAACCATCCATCGTGCGTCGTTCGTTCCTCGTGTCGTTAACGTAACACTGCCTACACCACAAAAATAACACCTTCATTCAGTATATAAAACGGTATCCAATAAACTCTGCATACCTATATGGGCCTTTGAATAGGCAAAATGGCGCCCTGGAAAGGGTAAAGGCGTCATTATTTCTTCATCCTTCTTGATTGTTTCATACACTCACACAGCAGAGTGTGTAGGCGTATTATATGAGCACAGCAAGGTGCCTATTTATTATTCCACCAAAAGGTCTTTTGTTTTCTATTGTTTTGCATTCCATGCTCCGGCTCGGATGAGTGTATGTGATTGAAGCGTTAATGTGTGAATAATTATGAGGTAGCTGGCAATTTAGGGACTCGCCGCTGTTTCTTTGTTATCTCTAAACGTGCGGCTACAATGCAATAGGCCATAAGACCACACTCCCTTCCCAACACCAGCAGCACCACAATCCTATCAAGAGATCTGATTAAAATATTATTCGCATTTCTGCATGAATACGTTCTTCACGAGAAAATGAAATGAGTGAAAAAGAAGCTTATGTGGCAGGATTTCTTCATCTACCCATTATCCTTTTTGGCAATTAAACAGAGATTTGAATTAACTGGGATTTTTGCACTTAAGCTTTTTGGGGGTTGAAATTTATGTGAGCACTCCACATGCAGTAGCGGTCCGGAGGGCACGTTCAACTTCCTACCTTTGTAGCTAGGTTCTTGTAAGGAAGAGCCAAAAAACGGGTCTTTCATCGTGTTGGAGTTAAGTGCTGTTGCGGTCATGTCATTCGTGCGAAGCTGCTGATGTGTGATGATGATGAGGATTCCGGATTCTTAAATTCTCATCGATTTTTGTTTGAATTAAATAATTTGCCATCTGGGCTTTTGTGTTTCATCTTGAAATGCCTCTTAGCACAATTTCGTCGCCTTCTGGCTTCTAATCCTTTCATATTGAAAAGGTCCTTTTTCAATTCAAATTAATATCGAATTCACTACGCATAAAATCTTATTGAAAGCTAATAATATAATAGACGAGAGCTATGGCGTGGATACATAATAGGAATTAGGATTATATTGTTCTTGAGTTTCTTCTTTTTTTTTTTTGCTGGGTATGACTTTTGTTTTGTAGGCGGCTTTGGGTGTTTCGCTTTCACAATAATCCATTGTAATGATTGTAGCCTCTCGAGAGACACGATGGTGATGATGATGATGACAATTCGTTGAACTAATTTTGTATGATATTAAATTGGATTGTTGGTTAAGAGGATTTTGAGACTTAAGCATAGTGTGCACTGTTGTCTGTTAAGGACCTTAAATGAGGGTATGAATTGAGTTAATTAAGGAATAATGTGTTTAAGATTAATCAAATTTTATTTGAGGGTTATTGATTAGTTTGACTTAAATTAAGGACACGAAGAACATTTTATACCACTTTTTATACCAATAATTTTTTTCATTGTATTCAAAGTGATTTTTGGAAAATTTAAGGTCGAATTATTTGATTGTACCATTCAACTGTCTTAACACGTATTCAACTGGTATAAACTGGTCTTATGAGTAATTAAGAGATGCCATTTAGAACCATTACCGTAGCCTTATGATAGTTATTCAGTTTTACAAGAAATATAATAAGGAAATTGATTGGTATAATATTTTGTTTAAGGAAATTGAATGGCAGAAAACGTTTTTTCAAGGTTTTGAATGAATAAACGTGTCTCAATGTTAATTTTCGAATATAAAACATCAAATAACGCTCCTGAAATATACAATTCATCTAACTTAGTTGGTATAAACTGGTCTAAAGTAATTTTTTAAGTAAACTTTACATAGTGTAACATAATAACGGCAAATAATTGAATCAATTCAAGCGGTATAAAAAGATTATTTATCGATGTATGTTGTATGTTGCTATTCCTTCAGAGTTAAGTTATCAACAAATTGATTACTCAGCGCAACTTCTTCAACATTTTAATTGCTTCTTAAGTCGATACAAAATTAAAAATTTGTGCCTTCGTCTTGTTCAAATACTTGCTTCAAAACACAAATTGCACAACTTCGTTATCAAATACTTCGTCTTTTCATTCGATATCTAAGAGCCTGGAAACAGTCCAAAATGCAATTATTGAAACCAGGACGAAACCAAAACCTGTGAGAGTAAACTATAGAGCTCAATGTTCCCGGAGTCCTTTTTTATGTACTTTTAGCTTTTTTTAAGGATTCTTCAAATAAACTCAAAATGAACACAAAAATTGTTCATGTTCAAATAGAAAACTTCCTTCAAAGTTATGGAACACAACCGTAAAAAGTAACACACATGATTGTACCTATGCATGTGGGTGTGTATGTCAAAAAGTAATTTCACTTGTTTGGAATCCTGGAAGAGGTACAACATTCTCTTTACCTCCTCATAATAAAGAAAGGAATGTGCAAACAAAATTTTTAATTGGTTCAAAAGAGCCCCAAGAAAAAATTTACTGAAAAAAAAACGAAATATTAACATCCTTTGGATTTTTTATATAAAAATATATTTTTCATTTTTCTTTAAAGTGATAACAAACAGTTATAGGTACCTACAAGGGTTCTTTGAATTTTTTTGATTTAAGGGGCTGACGAGTTTTCAAGAAAAAAAAATATTTCTTTCACATATTTTTCTGAGAATTGAGCGTCCTTACATATTTAGAACACGGAAATACCTTTGATCTTTTGAAATTAAGAAAAAAAATGTTGCTTCTGACAGTTTAGAAAAAATAATTTCCGTTTTTCGAAAAAGAAATTTCTGATGGCTTTTTTTTATTTGGGAAATAATAGAATCGGAAATTTATTTTTGGAACTATTTACGAGAAGCTTATTGGGGAGCCTGTTCTCTCGAGAATGAATTCCAAAAATTATGTTTGAAAATAAAATGCTAAAATATTAGTTTACAGTCCTCCTTTTAATTCTATTCCTTTGTCTATGTTACAAGGACATTTCCTAAACACCAACTTTGATTATGGTCTTTTTCTATTTAACGCATTTTTCATTTATTAACTCATCACATAGATATTCTCTGTTCAGCATAATTTCTGAGAGTGTGATTCATAAAAGCAGTCATTCGTTTGAAATAAATTCCGCACTGAGAAGATTTGACTAATGTTGGACTTTTTTTCCTTTGAAAAGATGATTATTCTTAAAACATTACATGCCAACATCGTCAGTTTTGTCGTCGTTTTGTCAGAGTTTGAGTGAAGTTAAAGGTTCTGTTTTCTAATAACTTATCTTTGCTTTGCTGTAAGGAGAATAGTGACAAAAGACGTGTTCACTTATTTTATGATAAAAACAAAAATAAAGCCAAACACCAACGAGACAAGAAACTAAGCAGAAAATTCGCTTTTCATTTGACATTTATTCTTAGATCTGTCATTCTTGTGTATCCTTTTTGATATTTGTCTGCACTTTTAATTTTGGTTTCCAAAGAAAGACTACAGAAAAAATTGCAGGGGATTTCGGGCTGCCAAGATCGAGAGAAAAAATTAAATACTGGAGTAACCTTGCTTGTTCAAAACAGGACACATCAAATTATGCTAAGGACTTTGAACTCTGATCCAATAAACAATACTAAATGCCTTCGTTTCTCTACTGTCCGGCTTTATTTTCATTTTCATTATGATCACTGTGGCGTATACGTACTATCTTTGTTTCATAGAAGAAATATGCTTTTTTATTTGTTTGCTGTGCAACTCGTAAAGTTTAAATGAAAGATATTAAAGTTTTTAAGCTCTGCACAACTTTTTCGCCAAGTCTTCAGCATCATAGTCATCATGTTTGTAGATAAAAAAATTATGTTTGTATGTGCTTAATTTTTATTGACATCAACAAAAAACATCAAAGCGAGGCTAGAAATACTAGAGATTTATTATTTTTGTTCTTACGCATCATTTTTCTTAGTACAATTTATTTTTTTTGAAGTAAATACTTTTTTCTAGACTTAATTTTTTTTAAACACTTGCTATATTATTTGTTTTTTTTTGCTCCGATGTAGATTAAACGTCCAGATGATTCCGTCGAGGCAAGCGGTGGGGATGAAATTATTGCCACAACGGTATGGTTTGTTATTTTTTCTTAGTCGTAAAAAATAAGTTTAAAATGTGCTTTTAAGGACCTTAGTGGTCTGACTAATACTATTGTTATTTATACTAACTAAGAACCACTTTAAAATATTAATCTGAGGTAAGTCGAAAAGCATAATTGAAGATCATTTTTTAGTTTCAACAACACAGCTTCTGCAAAAACTTAAATTAACAACTTTTAATAATGCACTTTTTATAGCAGCCTTATTTTGTTTTTTTTTTTCGTTTATTTGACATGTATATTTATTTATTTTTTGTTTTAACAAGGATGAAGCAATGTTGGACGAAGAATTTGTTGGTGATGAAGGAGATGAATTTATTTTGGTATGTTTTATTTCTTATAATTTGTTTGCTTATTTATTTAAGTTTTATTTTATTTTTAATTACATTTTAGAATCCTTAGAACTCCATAAAAAAAATTCCTCACATTTAAATTTTTTTGTTTATGACTTATCGCAGTTTACAATTTTCTGCTTTCTAGATTGAGAATTCACTTATGATTTGTTGTTGCGACGTCATTATAACAAACCTTTCATACCCTATTTTTAATTGAATTTGCGTCTGCGTATCCTAGTAGCTGAACAGACTTTTAAAAGATTGTGCCTCTGGTGTTGAGGTTGGAGTTTTGCACAATCTTTTCAAAAACGATGTTGAAATCGCATGACAGCGCATCGCCTTGTCTAAAACCTTCTTTGTCATCAAAAGTCCGTTAGGTTTTTTCCGTGCATGATTGAACAGCGTGAGTCTGAATTATAAATTGTCATCTCACACAAACGGACGAGTTTTTCTGGGATGCCAAAACTAGACATTGCTCTATATATAGTTGGTCTCTATAGACGCTGTCATACGCGGCCTTGAAATCGATGAAAAGGTGGTAGGTATCGATTTGAAGTTCCTGGGTCTTCACCAAGATCTGCAGTAGAGTGAATATTTGATCGATGGTTGACTGTCCGGGTCTGAAGCCACACTGATAAAGACCTATCAGGTTGTTCACCAAAGGCTTCAAACGTTCACACAGCACGGCAGACAAGATCTTGTAAGCGATGTTTAGGAGACTTATATCTCTGTAGTTGGTGCAGTTTTGGGGATCTATTTTCTTGAGGATCGGGCATACAGTGCTGAGGTTCCATTTGTCGGGCATGCTTTCTTACGACCAAATTTTGCAGATGAGCTGGTACATGCTCCTACACATGACCATGGAATTGGTGGTCAGCTTCATCCAAATTGAATGGTTCTAAATTTCTGGTTCAATTTTGCTCTTCATCGCCATTAGGTATACCGTATACAGATTGGAAAAATAGTCTTTCCATATCCTCATTACCGACTGTGGTTACACTACGATGATTATGGTCTCTGAATGCTTCGGTTTGGGGTGTATAACCCCTGGTTATTTGTTTTACCTTTTTGTAAGACTTTCGAACCTCATTCCTGCTGTGCCATTCCTCTATCTCCTCGATCGCGCACTTCTCATGATCCTTATTTTCTTTCTGAGAAGTGCTCCTCACTCCTTTTCTGCTCGTAGACCTCGCGAGCTGCTCGTGTCCTTTCTTGCAGCTCCGCTTTGTATGCCTCTTATTCTCCTGGTTCTCCATATTTTGTGCAACAGATAGAGCTTATTCTGTGGTTTTTTTGGAACGAAGCTTTCTGACAGCTGTTGTGTTAACCTATAATTGTAAGCACATAATTTTCACAAAGATCATAGTTTTAAATTTTGAAGGTCCAACAATAGTCTAAACATTCAATTTATTATTGAACTAGCCGACCCTGCGAACTTCGTCTCGCCACCCTTCAGAGCAACTCATAAATAATTGTTACTAACACAGGTATTGTAAAAATGCAATTTACTTGAATCCAATTAACATAGAAAATTACATATCTGAGTTTTTCCAAGTTTTAAAACTAACTTTCTACTCTCATTTAAGCATGCAGAAATATCAAATTTCGTTGAAAAATTTAACAAATTCTCGTTTTTCTGGTGTGTTTTGACTATAACACAAAAATCAACACTAAATGCAGTTTTCGATTGCCCCCTTATTTAGTGATTTCCAGTGAGTTTGTCCTAAAAATTTGTTTTTACCAAGCCTATACCTACAGCGAAAATTTACATAAATGCATTGAGGATTGAGCGGATTAAGAGTCCCTACCCGACATACAAACACACCAACGCACTTTAAATTCTATGCAAATTATTGATATTAGGTGTTGAAGTTCTTTCTGCTCTGGTAGAGTTTTCCGACTTACCTATCCAAGATTTTCCAGTTTTCCATTTAAAACCAATGGACCTGCAATTACATGTAATTTTCCCTTTCAATACCAATGAAGTTTCTAAGATTTGCATCAATAACTTTCTATTTTCCATTCGAAATCCCATTTTGAAATTTTCCAGTTTTCCATTTGAAATCAAATGCACCTACAATTACGTGAAATTTTCGGTTTGAAAACCAATGAGTTTTTCATTAATAAACTTTCTGCTTTCCATTCGAAAAACCCATTTTGAAATTTTCCAGTTTATCATTTGAAAACCAATGCCCCTTCAATTACATGCAATTTTCCCTTTGGAAACCAATAAGTTTTCTGGGTTTTTCATCAAGAACTTTCTGTTTTCCATTTGAAAACCCATTTTGAAATTTTCCCATTTGAAAACCAATGCACCTACAATTACGTGGAATTTTCGGTTTGAAAACCAATGAGTTTTCCGAGTTTTTCATCAACAACTTTTTGCTTTCCATTCGAAAACCCATTTTGAAATTTTCCAGTTTTTCATTTGAAAACCAATGCACCTACAATTACGTGGAATTTTCGGTTTGAAAACCAATGAGTTTTCCGAGTTTTTCATCAAGAACTTTGTATTTTCCATTCGAAAACCCGTTTTGAAATTTTTCAGTTTTCAATTTGAAAACCAATGCACTTTCAATTACGTGCAATTTTCTAAAAATGAGTTTTCCGAGTTTTTCATCAAGAATTTTCTGTTTTCCATTCGAAAACCCATTTTGAAATTTTCCAGTTTTTCATTTGAAAACCAATGCACCTACAGTTACATGCAATTTTCCCTTTGGAAACCAATAAGTTTTCGAGCTTTTTGATCAAGAACGGTCTATTTGCCATTCGAAAAGTTTTCCAGTTTTCATTTGAAAACCAATGCACCTACAATTAGATACGTGGAATTTTCGGTTTGAAAACCAATGAGTTTTCCGAGTTTTTCATCAAGAACTTTCTATTTTCCATTCGAAAACTCATTTTGAAATTTTACAGTTTTTCATTTGAAAACCAATGCACGTACGGTTACATGCAATTTTCCCTTTGGAAACCAATAAGTTTTCCAAGCTTTTCATAAGGAACCTTCTATTTCCCATTTGAAAACCCATTTTCAAATTTTCCAATTTTCTATTTCATAACCAATGCACTTACAGTTACATGCAATTTTCCCTTTGGAAACCTGTGAATTTTCCGAGTTTTTCATCAAGAACTTTCTATTTTCCATTCGAAAACCGACCCTGCGAACTTCGTCTCGCCACCCTTCAGAGCAACTCATAAATAATTGTTACTAACACAGGTATTGTAAAAATGCAATTTACTTGAATCCAATTAACATAGAAAATTACATATCTGAGTTTTTCCAAGCTTTAAAACTAACTTTCTACTCTCATTTAAGTAAGTAACGAAATACATTAAATCCCAATAACACTTCTATTGTATGCATCTTAAGGAATGAAGATTTGTTTGTTCCCTTAACCGGACATCTTCCATAACCGGACAAATTTTTCGGTACCGTCAGTGTCCGGTTATGAGAGAGTTCACTGTACTTACCTATGTATAAATCCCCGTTAGCATTGCAAAGCGAACCTGTCATGTACAATTGAATGACAAAAAAATGTCAAGTATAAATTTTTTGTTTGTACAAATGAATAACAAAAATGTCAATCATAATTTTTTTTTTCGATAAAAAAAAATATTTGACGAAAATATTTGAAATAATTTTCATAAAAAATTGAGTGTTCGTATATTGATATATTTTACTGAAGTGAGAAAAGCATTATTTCTTAACATTTGAACCATTTGTGATTTGAACAACATAGTTTTTTTTTGTTATTAACCTTCTTAAGTTATTTCTCTTTAGTTTAAACCAAAAATTTAGAAAATCGGTCAACCGGTTGTCAATTTGAAAAGATAACATAAATTTAACGAATTAGTCTTTTATATATATAGATGAATTAATTTTATTTCCTTTCAAAGTTCTTAAAATGTTTTTCTGTTCCTTTTTTCCTTTCTCAAAGACTTGTTTATGTTGATACCATAAAATAAACACTTAAGAGAAAGAAAATGGAAAACACATAAAATCGAAGAAGGCCAAAAACTTTGAGACAAAAAAGAAAAATAAACCCCACACATCGTCTACAACAAATTTTGTTATAAAAAAGAACTTTCTAAAATACGAAAAACTTTTTTGGCATTAAAGATCGAATAGAAGACATACAACGACTAAGAAAAAAAAATAAAATAAAAGTTTAAATGGAAACATATTCAAGATTGCAAACGAAAAGGGAGGAAAAACAGTTTGGTTCAATCCAAGAACATACACAGCAAGCAAAACTGTCATCCTAGACCACAGAAACTTTTGACAATTTTCTCTAAGTTTTTTTGTTTTTATTTTTTTTTTTGAAAGCGCTTAGCGATAACTTTCTACCAATTGATGCTATTTTTCGGTCTCATTGGGCTCATTTTATTACATTTTTCTTCGTTTTACATACTTTTGCTGTGGATTTCTATGATTCTTTGGTTTTTTTACAATCGAACCAAAGTACATTAACTTAAACTTTATAATTCGATACCCAAGGGAACGACTCGAATTGTTAACAACAGTAAACTGAATGTTTTAAATACTCTTCAAACCAAACCCAATGAACACACGCACACACACCAAAAAGGATTCTTCGTATCACAATATAGAATCAGAAGGCAATCAAAAAATATGAAACACCGATTGGTTGTTGCCTAAAATTTATGTTGGCATTGACGTTCCAATGCGGTATTGTGGTAATGGTGCGGTTATGTAAGCTGTAAACAGTAAACACACATTACACCATAGACTGGACATAGGTTACAGTATCCGGCCAACAATACGTTCCTTCCTACTCCCAATATTTACACAAATACTGGTCAAATTTGCTGTTAGATTCTCATAAATTTCTTTGACAGGTTTATTTTTCCCATTTGAGCTTCTTCCATCTCTCACTCTCCACCTCTTTCTCTGTCACAAGAAAAAAGAAGGCAAAAAACCAACCGATACAATATTTGGGAACAAGCATGTCCTTGATAGGGCTTTGATATTCCCAGATATCATAGAAAATACAATTTGTCAAAATGTCAGGTAGCATTGCATGAGCCACTCTTAAAATGGTATCAACTATCAAGTGGCTTTCGTTCGACAGCTAGAAGAAAAACACACACAAACTTGAAAAGTACTCTGTCGATGTCTATGTGTCGGTTGGTACACTTAAGCAGAGGAAGATGTGGCACACAAATTTCAAGTCGAAATTGATGTCCTTTCCTAGGGTTTTAGATGGCACCGTGGAAAAGGAATGGTGCTAGCGATGACCTGGCCTATGGAAGCTGCAGCCTGCAGGCCCACTTACTTGAGGCAAAATCTTCAATTTTTACTTCCTGTTTGCTAGAAAACACTTGTTTTGTCCAGTTAAACATCCTTCATTAACCGGAAGCTGATTTTTAGGTCGAATTTAGGTTAATTTTCACTGAAATATTTCATAATGTAAGGAACTTTGATTTTGTGTCAAAAAAGTAAAGCACGAGTCAAGTCCATTGTTGAATAAACATGCTTAGGCCCTCGAGCAGATCCGGGCATGGCTACGAGTGCTTAGATGTTTTTTGACCCGATGTCAATGTTACAATAAGAACGGCTGTATAAATGTGATGTTGCTACAGGAAGGACATTTCCAAGAATATCCTTTCGATTGGGTCTTAGGAAAGAAAAAACACACTCTACCAGGCTCTTTTGGTTTCTCGGAAAAAAATTATGATAAATTGATTTCACAACATGAAATACAGTAACTCAATGCACACATCCTGCGGCTGAAATTTTATATTTACTTTTTTTCTCCATTGCCATGTTATTACGTAAGTAAACATAAATTTGCTAAACGAAAACAAAAATACAAGTTGACAAACTTTAGAAGGGATAAGCTCCCCAAGAATCTGCATAAAACCCGATAAAATACAGGAGTTCAATATACAGACACATTTCTTCCTCGACCAACAACCCGAAATGAAAATTGTTTTTGAAAATTCGAAATGAATTATCCTTCGGCCAAACGGGAAGGAAGGAACCAACTCGTTCTTTTCCTACTTTACATGCATACAATAAAAATAGAAACTGAAAAGAAGGAAACATCCGGAGGGATACAAGGATATTAAAACATAAAAACACAACAACAACAAAAAAATCAATAAACTATCAAAGTGTATCGAACTTGATTCATTCGTATTTCTACAGCAAAAACAAATCGATACAAGAAGGATATTCGACTATGGGACAAGACAGTTTTTTTTGTGGAGATTTAATCCAGCTCGAAGGACCAGAAACTATGTTCTATAGAAAATCGCAAGAGAGCACAGATATCACTTTATTCCTTTTCAATAAAGATAATATTCTGCAATTCCAACAAAAAAACGGGACATAGAATCGAAGGAGATGAAATGAGGTCCTTAAAGTGAGCCATGCTCTTGTATCGTTTTGGCACAATGATTGTTTGACCCAGTTTTGAGGGTTCTCACAATTAATTTATTTGTATTTTGTATCATCTTAATGTTTCCTTTCTAGTTGTTGCTCTTGCTGGTTGTCCTTGATATCCTGTGCAGCAGATTTTATTTTTTTCTTATTCACCCATTAAGAAAAAAAAAACTTAAGTGTGATAGTCAGAGAAGAATGAGGTCGAAATGAAGACGATGAAAAAAAAAGAATTAAAGGACCATTATGAACAGGACATGAGAAAAACTCTCGTCTTAATAGAATGTTGAAACATAGTTTCACCAAAAGAAGAGCAGCAAAGTTTGAAGGCACAGCAAAAAAAAGATCCAAGCATAAGGAAACGTGCAACACAAACTTTAAGCAATAACGAAATTCAAGAAAAGCAGAAGAAAAAAACAGAATTATAATAAAAATGATGAAAACAAAGTTGTTAAATAAAAACTGTTCATTTCCCTGAACGGTGAAAACTCAGTGAATGCAAGCGAATAAAAGAAAGAAATTCATTTAGTCCAGTCGTAGTATCCAATGAAGTTGTGCTGTGCATGCTGTTAAGTGCTTGGAAACGGATGAGTCGGTGGAGGTGTTGGGAGGAGGAGGGGGATGAGATTACCTCACTTCAATGTCCAGTTTGGTATTCGCACAGACATGCATATTGCATGGAACTATACAGACAGTAATTGTTACTATCTTTTGAAATTACATGCGAATTGTAGAAGAGTGTTTTGAGATTGTTGTTCTGTTATTACAATTGTGCAACAAGGATAATAGAATTTTATTCTTTCCTTTATTGTTTTCTTTTCTCATCACTTTTTCCTCTGCTTGTTCTTTAGTTTTCTTTTGTTTTACTGGGCAAAAAGTTTCCTTTGTGATTTTTTTTCTTGTTTTAAAATTATTTTTCTTAGATCGAGTTGGGAGTTGATGTAACATTCTGGGACAATTACCAAAGGAAATTTTGTTTTTTATTTCATTTGAATAATAATTGGAGGTGTTCCTTTGGAATTCGTAAGTTTTCATTCGTCAGAAAAAAATATTTAAAAGCAGACACGAAAACCTTGAAGAACTGTTAGTTAGAATTTTATTTTAATCTTGTTTTTGATACTTACTTACTTATACTTAACCGGCTCCAAATCCATGAAGGATCTCAGCCTGAGATACTGCAGCCTTCCATCGGGAATGGTCCCTCTCATGCACTCTCCAGTGCAAAAATGATGAAGACGGACTAATGTGATTGCAATTGTGGAGTTTGACTTTAGTAGGTATAACCATTATGCTCCACACATTGACCTATACTTCCATAAAAATCCTTACCAGCAGATAGTGCTAAGCCTCTATTAGTAGCCATAACTGACCAAAGAAAATTAGATTTTTTAAATAAGAGTTATTATTCCAGATTGCAAAAGACTTCATCCAGCCATCACAAGCAAACAGCCCATTTTCCTTTACTAAGAAGAACCCACACAAAAATACGGCTCAAAATGCAGATATCGACGTTCACCTACTACCACCTTCGCCTAAATTGAACTTATTGCAGATATTAAGGATTTGACTCGTTTCATTAAATCCCGTGTCTGTTGTTCCGCAAAGAAGACTTTCTTCCTAATCAAATGACCCAGAAACTCTGTGTGATGTTATGTCGTTTTCCACCTCCTTCTCCGCCGTTCTCCACAACTATCATAACATCAAAGTTAGCCGCAATCCGTGCACACTAACGACATCTATGTTTGGTACATAAACACATGTGTGTTCTACGTTCAACCACAGCAATTACGATTCTCAATTGGAATGTCTCATTAGTTTCACATCACTACAATTGAGAATCGAGTCGTTGTCGTGGGTCGGTTGGTCGTTCGATCTATAAACGAGGCAAAATAGAGCCGAGAGCAGTGCCATCGCCGTTCCGGCTTGCAAAAACAACGAGAAGCACACAAGATTCCTTTAAAACCGGACAATAATGTTTTGTCGTTTCTATTCACTGGTTGCCTTTAACTCTCATGTCAGTCATAGTTGGCGATCTATTGAACAATTCTGTTTTCTGTGTATGGTGTACAGTTATTATTATCATTAGAAGACGAGGGGTTGACTTTGTGTGATATTATAGCAGAACGCTCTGTGCGTGTCCTGACCCAATCCTGCACATCAGTTGTAAGAGAATGTCTCTCGATTAAAAAGATGGACGCGAAATTTGTCAGTGTATTGACATAACAATCGCTGACCGCATCATTGGTATCGCCGTTGAAATCAGCACAGTTACGACATCATCGTCATCAATGCCGAAGAGTAATCATCGTAAATTCTCATCAGAATTCAACTCAGGGAATATTTCTAGTTACTTCTTAGCTTCTCCATCGCACATTGCAGATGATGTGTTTGACAATGGTGACGTGTAGGAGGACCAAAATAGAAATCGTGGAAATTGTCGTCGTCGTCATATTGAAGGCAAACGCGATTGATTCAAGCGACCATAATCCTTGTTCATCGCACTGAAAATTGAGTTGTCTGTGAGTTGAATACTGAGGAACTGTGAGTCCGTTGCGACAGTTTTTTTTTTATAGAAAACAGGTATCCAAGCAATTGGATTTTTTGACCCGATGTGTTTCAACAAGGATGGAATTTTCAATTTAAAAAATCATCCCCCACTGATCTTTCGACTTTCAGCCCCCTAACAACAGGAATTCAGCCATTTGCAGTACTTTCTCTAAAATACTTATGTTTGGGTTCTTGAAACATACCCCAATTACCTATCATTGTTCCTCTACTCCTTGATACAGCGTGTCAAATATGCAAATATCGATTTCTCCGAATTCATGTAACAAAACAACTTTGCCTTATCCACAAGATAAATATGTCTACTCAACTGAATACACACACAAACAAGTAAACAAAAAAACCTTAACTCAATATTTTGTCAAAGAATTGTCTTTATAAGACACATAATTGACAGAACCTTTATAGACAAGACACGGGTATTGGTTATTGTTCAATAATGTTCACTTTCAGACAATTTTCTTTTTTTTCTGTTGCTTTTCATTCAATCCACCATTTTCGGAGACACATTTTATTGATGCGTTTGTATAGAGCGAAGTCACTCTTTCGAACAATCAACAAAACAAAGTTACAAGCTTGTATATGAGCATCAAGTGCGCCCTCTAGAGAAATGAATAATGGATTCGATAAAAAAATATAAAATAAAAGGGAAATTGTTGGAATTTCCGTGACGAGGTTATGACGCCTTAATCGATGGATTTATGTTTTAGGAAGGAAGGTACCTACGAATTTTTTTCTTGGTTTATATTTTGTTTTCCTCGGATATATAGACATTAAGTTTTGAGCAAACACTTTAGGGGTGCTTAATGTTTTTGTGGTTGTTGAATTTATTAAAATGTCATGTTGTCAATAAAATTGAACAAATATTGGGGTTATTCTTACTTTTATGAATTTAAGTGTTGAAGATTAACTATTTGACTTGAGAGGGGGTTGGGGAGGGGAGGTTGAGCAAAAAAACTTTAAATAATTTATTGCTTGTTTACTAACAACAAATATTTTTGTTTTTATTCACAGGCGACGGAATTCGACGGTAGTGGATTACCACCGCCAATTATACCCCCGGCTCCTGGTAAGTACTATTTTGCTTGCAAATACTTGAAAAAAAAACTTTTTCGAATAAAAATATCAAAAAATAATTTAGAAACAAACGCTTTGGTTTGAATAATTCCAACAATTCCCATAAACCCCATAGTTGGTTTGAATGATAAAACTGTCACTCGATCGCATGAGAATCATGGAGAACGAATGATAAGCAATTCAAATGAGTTGAGCGAAGAATTCTAAAGCCTTAGGAAAAGAGCTATTTACTCAAAAAAAAACTTTCTGTTTCTGGAAAGTTTTGCTTGAACAACTTGAATTCAAATTTTATTTTCCAAATTTTTTGAGTTTATTACCACAAGCTCATAAATTAAACTTTTCTAGTCGAATGTTGTTATTCGGCCTTTTAAACGTATTTCTGGCTGTTTTTTAGCGTTAAACCTCAATCGAAATAAAAAAGTAGTAATATGCAGTATTATAGTTCCCCTTGTCCTTGATCAAGTGGTGAACCCTCTCATGCAAGTTCATCTGCTCTTTCGTAACCCGATATCGGATCGAATACGTTAGCGTCGTCATAGTGACGCTTCTCTTGCAGTGTTCTCTACTGCCAAGATCTTAACTGGGAAGACTCTCGGAAGACCTCAGTGGCAATTTTTGTGACATCAGTTCTTCAAATCTTGTCTGTTGACAAGATTAGGTTAGGTTAGGTTAGAGGGGTCGTCTAGATGTTGTTGACTCACTTGGATCTCAAGGGCGAGGGTCCATTGTGAAACCATTGAAGGAGTTACTCATGGGGGAGTAATGAACTTAAACAAACCATTTTGTACTTTTAGTGAAGTAAGAGAGACATTTTGTGTCGATCGTTGCCAGTTCACTGGTATTATCGAAGAAGGGATTACCGAGGTATTTATTCCTTCTCTTGGAGAGTGCCGGACATAGGATGTGTTGGACTGTTTCCTCTTCCTCCTCGTCCAAGCAGCTTATACACAAGTCATTTGTGTAGACCCATAGTCTCATAGCATGTCTCCCTATGAGACAATGTCCTGTTATGACTCCAATTGTGGAGCTTATACTTTGTCTAGTCAGGGAAATCAAACCTTTTGACCACTTCAGGTCTATGGTTGGCCATATTTGTTTGGTTGCTAGGTAGGTGGTTCCCTGTTCTAAAACATATTATTTGAGAAGATATTTTCATGTAGAAAGTGGTGTTTTTATGCTGCGTCTTTGTCTAACTTTTGCAGAAGTGTTCCGGTTTTGGCGAGCTCATCAGCAATACAATTTCAAGCTAGGTCTCCGTGGCCCGGCACCCAAATGAGGTGAATGTTAAATTGTTCTGTCATCTAATTCAGAGAGTGGAGACAGACGCGGGAGATCTGAGAGCGGCTTGGCTATCCGAGAAAATACGTTTATCCTTGCAAGATATAATGTTTTCTTTGAGCCAGGATAGTGCCTCTTTTATCGCCATTACTTCTGTTCTGCGAGTAGATACCACTTCCAACGCCGTAGTCGGTCTTTGAACCGTCTGTATACAAGTGTATCGTATTTTCTTCCAGAGGTCCTCCCTCCTCCTTCTCCCCTAAAGCATCTTGAAGAGATGGGAATAAAGAAGATATCCCTAACCGATCTGGGATAGAACTGAAACTGTCGTAGATAGTAATGTGACCAGTATTGTTATTGATGCATTGAGAGATGAGGTTGCTCTAGGCCTCAAGCATGAGTTGGCTGCCACCATTTTGGAGAAAATGTCAAGGGTGTAAGGTTTAGAAGTACCTCCAAAGCTGTTGTTGGTGTTGAGCGCAGTGCTCCAGTGATGCACATACCTGACCGCTGAACTTTAATGAGCTTGTCCAGTGCGGTCCACCATACGACAACTACTCCATTAATAAGTATCGGTCTGATTACCGAAGTGTACAGTCAGTGGGTTATTTTTGGGGAGAAGCCCCAATTTGAGCCTATGGCCTTTTTACAAGAAAAGAGTGCTACAGTAGCCTTCATTAATCTTTCATCAATATTTTGCCTTCCAATTTAGTTTTTTGTCTAGAATGCGGCCTTCATATTTGGCTTGGTCGGAAAAGCTTAGTAGTATTCCTTTAATCGTGGGTGGGCTAATTTCTCGTGAAAAGTACTAGTTGTAAAATGCTTTGCCCTTGGTTAGCCTGTTTAAGGCGTTTTTTAGGAGTACCGAGAGAACTTGAGGGTTTTTACCAGATACAGATATTGCAACGTCTTTGTCAGAGGCAATCAGCTTGAAACCATCTGCTTCCAATTATGTTAGGAGATTTTACTACCATATTCCATAAAAGAGGAGAAAGGACCCCACCTTGGGGTGTACCTTGATTCACCGTTCTGGTGGTAGTATGACAACTCATGCTGGGAGTTATTGTCCTGCTATGCTATGCTAAGCATGAGACTTATTAGATCAATGAGTGATTTCTCTATTTGCTGCTTGTCCATTGCTGTTGTGATCGCCTTGTAGCTGACGTTGTTGAATGCTCCTTCGATATCTGAAAAAGCTAAGTTTTCCTTGTATTTGAGAGAATATTCAATAATACACACCAGCGAATGAAGTGCTGTTTCTACTGATACATGCGAACTCTCATGTTGAGCTGTGGAAATGAGACACGAAATTCAACTTGGGCTAGTTTCTTGAGAAAAAAGATTTTTCAAAAATATTAGAAAACTACAAATAGCTGATCAAACACTCCTAATGATTTCCAAGTCTCTATCCCTATATAAAAGTTTGCTTATGTCAATTTCAAACTTCCCGTCATGGGAATCGTTTATCTGTGATGAAAAATTAAATAGAGACACCCAAAAAAATTCACTCCTCCCTGTCAACCAAGTCGATCTCTCTCCAAAAACTGAATATCTATCCAAACTTTACCCTTTGCTCATCAGCTCAAAGTTACCTACCTTTAATTTAATTAGTAAACATAAAAAAAAAAAATTTCAAAAAAAGGATTAAAAGAAAAAGTTTGTTGCATTTCTCGCTATTATATCCCGCGACTATGACCAAGTTTCCATACACATTCCTGACAACAACCGCCCTCAAGATCCATCACCACAGAATGCATCTCATTATTTCAACTCCGCCATTGGCACTCCGTCAGTAAACTAAAGATGAGACTGTTTTTCTCTTTTTTTTTTAGAACTTCATCTCAAAATGTAATTAGCAGATACGCCAGCATGTGGGCAGATTACCAAAAATTTTAATTCACCAACTTTTTCATATCGCTCCAGGAAGTTCAAAAAATTATCAACAAACAAAAATAAACAACAAAAAAAAACTATCATTGCCATCATAAATTTTCACTAAAAAATATTTCATTTTCATCATGAAAGCAAAAATAATATAAAAATTTAAATTACCGCCTGTTTTCATTCCGTCCGGTCCCACCGAAGAGTGGAAAGATTGGTGGTTGAAAAAGAGGCAACATCATGCATAAACATGCTCAATCACGGCTCCTGAATCCTGCCGACCCTGTCGGCTTCTCCTTGCTGTAAGCTGCTAGCTGCTGTTCTAGTTCGGTTTGATAACTTTTCCGTTTTCCGACAATGTTGTTGTTGTTGTGGTCCATTTTCCACCATTAAACTTTGTCTATGACATTTTCTCATAAATTGGTAAAACGAGGATATCGCAGCTTTCCCAGCCGCCGCGCCGCGCCGTTACTGTTTCTGTGTGTGCTCTATGGGAAAAGGAAACAGGAACAAAACATCAATGTACCAATGCCAGCTATTCACAATGGAATGAACAGCTTAGCAAACCGTTCCACAAAAAATGAAGGACTTTTTGTTTAAAAATCGGTAAAAGTTTTATTAAATTCTCCATGCACTGTGAGAGTTACAGTAAAACCTCAACCACTTGTCATTTTCGACAAAAGTACATACGTATGTTCGGGCCCAGAGCCCTGGTTCTGTTTTGTTGGTGTCCTGTCTGGACGGTCGGTTGAGAGTGTTTTGTTGTTGTCGAATACAATTTTGGGGGCAAAATATTTATAGGAATATTGATTGAAAAAGTTTTCAGCTTAACTGACATAAAATGAACTCTTAAAAAATGCAACATGAGTTGGCTGTGCTGGGAACACAAAAAAGGATACAGAGCCATGCACTCGAATTTCCTTGACGTTGTTGGCCCGCTTCATCTGTGTGTTTACTTCGCTTTCATACTTATCTATGGAAAAAGGATACAAGACAAAAATGCATCATAACAAGGGATGTGTGAGAGAATATGAGAAAAATAAGAGGAAAGCTTGTTGTTGGTGATACAGTTAGTAGTCCATTTTCCGTTTCGTAGCAGTTGGCTTGGATGTGACTGTGTTCTTGGCTTAAAGGGAAAAAGAAGGTATCATGAGGTTTCATGGTATATGCACGAAGCAGAATCAAAAGTTGTGTGTACACAACCTAAATGGTTGAATAATGTTTGAATTCTCTAAAGTCGATATTAGGGTGGTCAGGAAAAATGTTCGATAAAGAAGTCATCAAACAAGAAAGAAGAGCTTGAGTATTTGGAAATTGATGTTAATCATCTTCAGCAGTTCAAGCCGGTGTGTAAAGACCAGTTTTCGGAAGAAAGCTTAGGAGTTAGTCGAAAAACGCTTTCCAAATTCTTCACACAACGGCCACCTTAATCATAATGCTTACAAGCAGATGTATGTTTATATGCAAATCTGGGCCATATCTTGTAATCAGGATCTACGGTCTTTATCTACTTTAACGCCATTTAGAAGAATTCCCCAGTTGAATGTTTGGAATTGGGATAAGCTAAGCCAGTGCAACCACAATTAGACGGGGGATCTGGGGACCCGATGGTGTTTTTTTCTTCTTCTTTTTTTAACTAAATATTCTTAAAAACCTTGTTTCTATTTTTTAAGAAGAAACATACTCCTTGGGGAACCAAAAAAAAAAAACAAAATCGCTGGAACTGTTTGTTTCTGTTTTCGCTTACGGAAGGTAAAGCTTTTAATTTATTTCGCTTGAAGTGTTTGCAATATTCTTGTTTTTTCTATGGAACTGGCAAAAATATCTTTGTGGAATCTTATAATAAGGTAGAAATATTATCTACTCTTGCGTTGAAATGTGGTTCTCACGTTATGGTGCCTCCAGCCAGCGTAGAATTTGTAAATAGGTGGGAATATTATTCATGTGATTACCCTTAGGATTTTGAGTTTACCTGAAGGGAAACATATTTCTGCAAACTAAACACATAGAATTCACAAATATTCAGTTAGTTAAAATATTCTAAAATAAGCATAGTGTACAGCAAATGCTAAATATTTAACGGATAATTTTATTAGAATGGGGGAGTTGATTTTCTTTTTGAACAAAAAACGAAGACTTTCGACTAGGTACTTCCACTTTGTTTGAATTGCGTTAGTACAGGACTTGTAAAAAATATTGAGACTGTAATGTGGGGCCTAGAATAGTTTATAGCTATCTAGTTAATTCAATATCATAATGGCAGTACAACAAGGCTGTGGGCTGAGGCCGTCTCTGGGATTATTTTATTGATACCTGAGCCAAGGTCAGCCTTATCCATGGTTTACCCAAGAAAGCGACTGAATTTGAAGTTTGAAATGCCCAAAGGTACAATCTCCATGATGTCCCGATTTCATCAGTCACCAAAGCTGTACTACTATTTTGTACCTCTAATTTGTTAGATTTATGTAGGAACTAGGGGATTCCTAAAGTCACTCTTAATGTTTTAAATAATTACACGACGCACAATTACAACGTTATAATTATTTATTTGTTTCTTAACTTTTTATAATACGTATATGTATTTTGAACGAAGAAATTTGCTATTGCTTTACCGACTCTATCGTCCGCTTGTTATCGTGTCTGTTATTCAACTGATCTCGAACTCAAAATGTAAATTGAAAAGAAGAAAAAGAAGAATTAAAATGAGTGGAAGGGGATGCGTATTTTTTGTTTGTCCATTAGCTTGTGTCTTTCGTTTGTCTTGTCAATAGGTTGTCTCGTCTCCACAGAATTAGGCCAATCCTATATTCTTGTGTGTCAATGGCAATCCTCTTGAATTTGGTTGCAAGTCAATATGAGCTGAAAACGTCCGTCCATACTCCAGAAAGATTAATTTTTTATTGTTTCATGACTTTTCTGCAATATCTGTATCTGGGAAACACCCTCAAGTTCTCTCGGAACTCCTACAACATACCTTTAACATGCTAACAAACTGGGCAAAGCATTGTAGCATGGACGTCAATCCACATAAAACGGAAATTGGCATACCCACGATTAAAGGAATAGCTTTTCTGATCAAGACAAATATTTAGGCCTCATTTTAGATAAAAAACTAAATTGGAAAGCAAATATTATTGATGAAAGAGAAAAGAAGGCTACTGTAGCACTCTTTACTTAAAAAAGGCCATAGGCTCAAAATGGAGCCGATGCTCATAAATGGAGTAGTTGTCGACTTGTCGTATGGTGGACATTCTCAAATCTTAAGCGTGTGTCTCCACAAACTCTCTAGTAGTACACGACTGTCGATCATCTAAAAAAAGGCTTGATTTCCCAGACAACGTATAAGCTCCACAATTGGAGTCATAACAGGACACTGCCTCATAGGTAGACATGCTACGAAGCTAGGGGTCTAAACTAATGACTTCTGTAGAAGCTGTTTGGGCGAAGAGGAAGAGTAAACAGTCCAACACCTTCTATAGAAGGAATAACTATCTCGGTAATCCCTTCTTCTTTGGCGGTGTCACAATGGACACTTAAGGTCTAAGTGGTTCGACAACATCTAGACAGCCACCCTTACCTAACCTAACCTATGACTTTTCTGACAAAAACATGATGTGAATTCTAAGACTAGGTATAAAATCGCATACAAGAAATATTCCTAGGCTACTTGGTGTTTGATGGAATCAACAAACTGGATGGCAGAAGCACAAACTGTAACTAGAATGTTATTCCTGGTAAAAGAACGGACATGCTACATAATATTCAATTCGGTTATGAACATGTACTGCGTTAGGCTTTGCAAAAGATGTTGTACCATTCTCATAACTCTTGAATGCCTGGAGAGTTTAACAATAACAGGCCAGACCTTCTTAAAATTCCATGAAATTCTTTTAATACCATTAGGATAAAGAACGTTCTAAAAACGATAAGAAATGCGAAAATATGAATGAAAATAAATCCTTAAACTTTCTATTGTTAATTTTGAAAATAAATTGTTTAAACAAAAATAATGCTACCTTATTATTTGTTTCCAATTTTTTTCAATAAAAATCTTCACTGGGTGTGCCATTTCCTCCATCAACCCTTTTGCTTTATTAAACCTAAAATGACAAACAATGTCAACCTTTGAAATTGACATTTTTTACCTTTTTATTCTTAAAAAAAAGATTTATTAAAAAATGAAATGACTTATTGTTGTTTGTTACCTTTTCAAATATTTTTAAAAATATGTACCTTCATTTGCAATAAAGCAATTTTTCAACAACAAAATAAAAAATCAGTTTTAATAAAAGTCTTTTCTTGTATTAAGATTCTGTTTGTTTTTCTTTGTTCTTGCAGCGTTTCGTGGACCAAAGGGTGAAAAGGGTGAACGTGGCATCAAAGGACCACCAGGTGACAGTATACGTGGTCCACCCGGACCACCCGGACCACCTGGCCCGAAAGGAGATGCCGGCCCATACGCACCCTATGTGGACTTTCCAACGTCAGCGGATGGTGTAAGTAAATTATTTATTTTGTCTTTTGTTGTATATGGAAAAACAGTGAATATTTATTGAAATGAATTTGTATTTTTTTGTTGTGAAAAACAATATTAAATTCTGCCTTTATTAAGAATTCTGAGAAAGCGAGTAAACAATATTTATGACTTCTATGGAAATATGTGATTCGTTTTGCAATTTGATTGAAAGTCAATTAAATGTTCAACAATAAAATTTAAGATCTCACACACTGTCATTCGGAGATTAAAATTTATATCTTGATTCGCATACAAATCCCTTAGGTTAATTCAAATTAATGCAAACGACTATGCCGTCAACAGTCGCCAAGAGGAAACAAAATTTATATCCTCTATTTATTTTAGTCGCTTAAATGCCATTAAGTCCTTGCATTCAAACTCAAAGCACAATATGTTAATAAATTCAAATTACATTTGCATTTAAGTTAATGTCCCAAACTATTATCCTTCTGGGGATGGCCTTCTCTGCCTCCGCCCACTTCTTCAATCCCAACTAAATGCGGTTTAACCCACCATCTCTATATAATTTCGACTATTTTATGAATTCCCCCGCCTACATTTTGGCAAACGGAATCTTTTATTTATATAATCTGAACCCAAACCTTTTGCAAACGAGTTGCTAGGTGTACAAAAGTTCACAATTCAATGCGCTCGTTGCTTTTTTTTCGGTGTCGAGTATAATTTATTCAAATTGAAATTATCCTAATTACCCAAAATAATTTTAATGTAAAATTATTTTCAGCAGTTCATTAATTAATTCACTCCCCAATTGGCTTTTGGCTGAGCGGTGAAATTAAACCCTTTGACATGGGTTCAGGCTTCGTTTCGTCTGATTTCTGTAGGAAGAAGAAAGGATTCTTCTTTTTCTCTACATCCTTTAAAAAACGAACTCAAACCCACCTGCTTGCAAGGATCATACAGCCATGTGCACGAGTACATACCTAACACATCGAATTTTGATTACCCAGCTCTTGATTCCTGCACCAGGACTTTTTCAACATCAAAACCATTTGCTCAATTACCACAATCATCAGAATCGGCGGCGTCATCAAGTTGAAAGAGAAATTTCGCGATTCTATTCGCCCAAAAAATTTCAAAGAAATTATGGGAGAAAGCCTTTAGCTAACATATGCTGGCTTTTAATTGAAGATTTTAAATGCCGAAGAGGGTTGGAGTCAAAATGCGATGACAATGATTTCGAAATTTGTAAGAAGCTTATTCTGTACAGGCATTGGGAGGTACCAGGAATGTATAGGAGCGTCTCTCTCGTAGTCCTCATAGACATCAACGAAATTAATCTGAGGTGGTGAAAATAACAATAGCTTGTGCGGTGTTTGGGGAGTGCAAATTATAATTGCATTTATCCTTTCATGTATTAATTTTCTATATAAAGCTGAATGAGAGCCGGGTGTCTCTAAATTATGTTTTTAACCCTTTTAAGTTACATTGATTTTGTCAGAGGTATGTGCACAATATGATGAGTGGGACTATGACACCTGTAGTTGAAAAAGGACTCGAATACGAATCGATTCGATCGTTTGGCATGTTTTTTCGGCCAATAATTGTTGTCCAATTTGAGCTTCCATAAGGTCTGAACAGTTCAACCGTGTACGTAAGTACACGGTGTCCATCCGCTCTAAATGACCGAGCCATCTGACTCTCTGGACTTTGACGCTTCTGGCTAGGTCCGTGTTGTTGTACAAACCGTATAGTTCGCTGTTGAATTTTCTTCTCCATTCCCCATCAATGAACACGGAGCCAAAGATGACCCGAAGAACTTTACTCTCGAAACAGCCTAAGGCACATTCATCCGATTTTGTCAGGGTTCACGTTTCTGCACCATACAGCAGGACTGGGATGATGAGGGTGTTATACAGTTTTACCTTAGTTGCTCGAGAGGGGGCTTTTCCACTTAATTGCTTCCTAAGCCCAAAGAAACAGCGATAAGTAAGAGTTATTCTTCGTCTGATCTCGGCGCTGGTGTTATAGAGCGTGTTTATAGCAGAGCCTAGGTAGACAAACTCCTCTACTGCCTCAAAGTTATATGCGTCTATTGTGACGTTCTGTCCGAGCCGTCGATGTTGTGTGTCCTTCCTCGAAGACAACATATACTTCGTTTTTTCCTCATTTACCGCTAAGCCCATTTTTGCCGCTTCTGTCTCAGTTCTCACAAAGGCAAAGGCGCCATTGACACCACGCTGTGTTCTTCCCATTATATCAATATCATCGTCGGTCGTACGCGAGAAGTTGAACAAACTTTTGAACGAAAGTGCCTCTGGTGTTGACGGTGGAGTTTTGCACTTTCTTTTCAAGAACGATGTTAAAGAAATCGCATGGCAGATTCCATAAGCTCGTTGCAAATCTTGATTGCGCAGCATGAGTTCTCCATCGTCATTTTGCACAAGCGAACGAGTTTGGCAGGGATGGCAACACTGGACATAGTTTTATACTGTTCGTCTCTGTAGATACTGTCATACGTGATGGCCTTAAAATCGATGAAAAGGTTGTGGGTATCGATTTGGAGTTCATAGGTTTTTTTTCCAGGATCTGCCGCAAAGTGAAAAATGGGTCGATGGTTGACTTTCCTGGTCTGTAGCCACATTGATAAAGACCAATCAGATTGTTGACGAAAAGCTTCAGACGTTCACATATTACGGCAGAGAGGATCTTGTAGGTGATGTTAAGTAGGCTGATTCCTCTGTAGTTGTCGCAGCTTAGAGGATCTCCCAACTTCAGGATTTGGCAAACAATGCTAAGGTTCCATTCATCGGGCATGTATTTTTCTGACCATAATTCTTACAGATGATTTCTTGCATGGTTCTATCAAGACCTGCTACTTTGAACAGCTCGGCAGCTAGACCATCTGCTCTAGCGGCTTTAATGGATTTCAGCCGTGATATTGCCGTTTTAACTTCTTCTAAGTCGGGTTCAGATTTTGTTCGTCGTCGCCGTTATATAGTCTACAGAAGTGGTCTTTCAAATACCCAGCATTGTGTCTCCTCCTTTACTCGTAGAGCTTTGTATGCCACTTGCTTGGCTGCATGCGCCTACCATCATTCTTCGTCAAACTAGGGGTCTCGCTTTGATGGCTACGTAGAACCCAGTAAATTTGAGGCGGCATCTCTAAGTGCTTTCTGACCGTGTTGCCACTGCTCCTTGATACTCGATGTTGGCGGCATAGGACTCCTTAAGAGGTTATTTGATACTCAATCATAGAAAGATCTGGTGATCGCTTGCGATTGTAGCCGGTTCATCCTTGTAACTCATACTAAAACAGGAATTTTCTATTTGCAAATTTCTAGTTTGGTACTCCATAGAGAAGCGGCTTTTTAGCTTTTTTAAGATTTTGGCGAATTTCGTTTCTCGATTCTCGTCTTTTATGTCCTTCCTTGAATTTTATTAAAAACCTTCCGGCAATCAAATCTGAAATCTATTTTTCAATTTATTTTCTTCAATCTGTCTTTATTTATTTGAATATTTTAAACATATGAATGGAATCTCTTACAACATTGGTTCCTCAACAATGCAAAAATAAAGAAGAAAAAACAAAATTAACATTATCTTTTTCTTTCTCTCTGCTTTCAGATATTCAACGGAAAGTGTACATGCAATGCGTCTGATATCCTAGAAGCAATAAAAGACAGCGAAATTCTGCGCGAATCAATACGAGGACCCCCCGGTTTGCCGGGCAAAGAAGGAAAGACAGGTGCTCCTGGGCTCACGGTAAGCAAGATGAATGTTTTATTTGATATTTTATCTCTGTCTCTTAAATCCTTTTTTTGTCTATCGTGCATTGTCACTATAAACAAGAAAAATTCACATTTTTCATCTACACACAATTTTACTATACAAAAACAAAATACAGCACACACATCACACATATCCTTGATTTTTCTATTTTTTTTTAACTCTTGTTACGGGCATACATATATCCTTGGGAAGCGTGTATCATGCCTTCGTTTTCGGTGAATAAAAGGATATCATGTAATTAAGAGAAATGTATTAGATTGCATGATAATAAAGTAGGTAATGCGAAAGTTTTGGTTTTGTATAACTATAATTCTGTCTTTCAGTCGTTTTTTTGTTTTTTGTCTTCGTTATTGCAAGGACGAAATAGTATACTCGTTTTGTAAAACCATGATAACCACGCAAACCGTGTAGGACACATTATTTTTGTTTTTGTTTAAACATTATAATCTGTTTATATGCGAGTTTCAGAGTTCATAGGGGCGAGGGAAATAATAATAATAAGGTACAAGAAAACACGTGTTCGGAGCACTTATGAAACCCTTTTCAAAGGAATGTGTTTGGTATTTTTTTCTGGGGGGTTTTCAATTTTTCATTACTATTTTTTTCTGTCAGATGATGGATGAACGTTTTTAAGGACAATAAATTAGTGGAGTATAAAAGTTGGAATAGTAATAAAAGACATGCAATGCAGAGTTTATTCATTACTAATTTGGGCAATTAAATAAAGTTCATAGACGTTTAAGGTTTCTTTTCATTTTCGTTGTTTTTGAGTAGGGAACAAAATTGTATGATTATTTTAATTGTGATTTCTTAATTGAGGTTTTGACTAATTTACTTTTGCTGTTTGCGATTAGAATCTACTGATTGCAAATATAATTATTGTTAGTCTTAATCACGGTAATATTTTTAATTAAGAAAAACGTCGTAAGTCATAAAACCAATTATTATCGACAATGAAAAATTTGTTTTCACGATAAAACACTTAAAAAAGACCTTTCTATGTATAAGCACACAAAGCAGAAATAAAACACTGCGGCGTATACTTACTATTTTACACTTTTCCATGTTGAGCACATGAATTTGAGGAAAGAGGATTCAAGCAAACAATTTTTGTATGAATACTAAAAAGTTAAAATAAAAAAAAAAATACAGACTTCGACACGAGATCAGAAACGCGAACAATAAACACATATTTCATTAGTGGACGATTATTCCAAGACATTTTTAGAACATTAAAAACACTGAAAATGTAGCATAAACTCATTCCAACCATGACATTTTGAAATTTTTAGTGATACTTAAAAAACTCGACCGAATATGGTGTAGCGAAGAAGTTACGATTCTTATCATTTAAAACCTGGACACGCAACTAACTATTATAAAGCTAAGGATAATATTCAAGAAAAGAAAAATAGGTGGTAATGTAGGCATAAAAAAATAAATGATCGACGATCGAATGCACATTAGTGTGTCTCGTCGTAAGAGGTATTAAAATTTGCGTATAAACGACTAAATTCTGAATATATACTTAGTTTTTGGTTTGAACATGACTTTTTTTTAATTTTCTTATTTTATTTGTTTTACATGTTTCATTGAATGGACGTTAAGATAAAGGAACAAATTTTTTACATTGACATTGACATTACAGAACTTCGCACATACATGTAACGAACTACATATACAAAGTAGCACTGGCGACTGAGACCATCGGCTATATTGGGACTGCAACAAGACATACGGCAAAGAGAAACAGATAGACACAAAAAAGGAAAGAACACATAACATAAACCTACGTGGCACAGAGGAGGAGACAGATATTTTGATTGTTTCATATTATCGCACAGGTGGCTTCAGATAAGCTGGCGATTTCCATAGAAAAAGAATGCTGCTGAAGCTGGGGTTTATTTGTACCCGCAGCGTTTGGCTTGGCAGTCAACTACTCATTCCTCTGCGAGCCATGGCCACCTGCAGAAATAAATTTATATATTTGAGTTTCGTTACAAAAAAGAATAGAACAACAATTCATGAAAAAATATCAAAAAATAAATAAAAACATAACGTAGGTATGTATAGTTTTTATACAAAAAAAGAAAGTTAAAAAAAAAATACATTGAAAATTGACCTTTCAAATAAAAAGAGGGCATTTTTTCGTGATTGTATCTTATTTCTTACTCTCTCAACTTTGCTCCAATAATGCACTGGCTTGCTTCGGTTACAGGTTTGATGCATCTTTTGACACTTTGAGTGTGTCAAGAAAATTCTGGCATTTTCAGTTCATTTCTTCGCATTAGCAATCAAAGTTCATCATCAGTCAATTGAGCTAGGCAATGTGGTTAAGTGATTTGACGTTCATTCTAAAAAGATCATGACCATGTAGTCCGCAGCATTAAATTTAATGTTTGGTGGCTTAAATCTATAGATTTTCCTCGCTTTTATTATTCAGTTTAGAGCAAGTTTTCTGACATAGACCCTTTCGTCGAAGAGCATTGCTAATAAAATGTGTTCAGGATGTGCAAAGAAAGCATTTCTTTCAACGACTGATTTAATTTTGTCTTACAGCCATCTTGAAAAAGAGATGAGTTCAAAAACAAGTTGCGGGCCATCTATCTACATGGATTTCTTTTTTATCCAAAACCACACTGGTGCATACACTTTCATGATATACTCCTCAAGAATGCTTAGAATCTCAGATGGGTTGCATGAACTAACGTAAAGTCTTATTATTCTGTTTGCAGTTGTAACCCATTTTGAATGTACCATTTTCCCAGGCTGTCGATTTGCCAATGCTGGCGAACAGGGCCTTACACATTTTGTGAAGATATTTTGTTCCGTACTTAATTGGTCGATGATTTTTTGTTCGATATCAGGAACATTTCCGGATACAGAAGAAAATTGAACAATATCATTTAGTTGGCAATCGGCCAATGACTTACCGATAGTGGCAGAATATTCACGAGGGCCCGAAGTAGATCCATCTAACTTCGTGAAAGGATGTCAAAGTGGCAATTCATTGACATGATGTTAGATATATTGCCCACTGTAATGGTCGACCTTATTCCATTTCTATATGGCGAATTATTCCACCTTTCCAACCAGTATTGGTTGTAGTGCCGTCCAATACGCAAATATTTTTTTTTTAAATCGTATCCTTTTTCCTTGAAAAAGATAAGCATTGAGATACATATTTCCTTACCTGTTCCAAACTTTGCAGTTAAATGGCCTGAGAAGAATGGTTCTGCATGAATGGAAATATGTTCTTCAAGAACCTCTTTTCAATAGAATCGTCCATCTTTCAATTCTAAAGTAAGAGTTTTGTCTTTCCGAACATCACAATAAATACTGCGAATTAAGACATTGTCGCACTGATTTAATAGGCTTTCACTATATTATGTATTTTGTTCTTATCCCTATTTCCTGGAGTATTGCTGAAGCAACTGCAGCAGCAGATCATACTCTTGCTAGAGTAAGTAAATTCCGCTCAGCCAATGATGTTGACGTTGAAGGCTCAGATAACTAAGTTTGTGACTGCTCTTCTTTTATTGGATTGACTTGCTCTTCGCTTGGATGTAGATACACTGTATCGGAAAAAGATTCTACCATAGTTGATTTAGTTCGTTGACCATCTAATGCACTACGCTACGGATTTCAACCTTATCAATAGCTCCGATCACCATATTTCTGTCATTTCTCTGGTCCACTAAAAAAAGATCTTTCACTAAAAGGCACTTTTTTATCCTTTACATAATGACAGTCACGAAAGGAATCACACTTACACGATGCAATGTCAAACGATTTCATACTTGAAAGTGCAATAAAATCTTCTAATCTCTTGTGAAAGCTAGTATTTTTTCGAATTTGGGCACATAAAAGGTCAAATATTATGATAATGAGTTTCCATTATTTGTACTACTCGACTATGAGACACAATTGGAATCGACGCGTTTTTTCATATCTCTTCGATTTCTTTACTAGCAGTTGCAAACACTTCAGAATTGGATGGATTTCAGCCATTATATTTGGTTCTGAGATCATTTTTTATGAAAAGTATATATCTGACTACATCTTTCATTGCTGACACCTTATTTTCGTTTAGCTCACTAAAGGGGCCGAAGACGACACCTTGTTTCTTGTCGACGAGGTCCAGAACTCATTTTGATTTAAAGTTTAAAATATTTTTTAGAAAACTTAACACAAAACAACTGAACACAAGAAAATACAACGTGACAGCAAAGAAAACAGCTTTTCTGACTACATATATTGCCAAATCAATACATCAGACAAGGAACCCGTGACAATTTGAAATTCAAACTTTTTTCTACGGCTTCTAAGATTTGCAAACCAAACATGTTTAAAATAAAACAAAAAGAAAAAAATGTAAACAAATTATTTTGTAGTTAGAAACTAGATATGCCTCCGTTTCATTTTTGAAAAACGTTAAAAAATGGCTTATTTTAATTCTTTCTGAGGACGGTAGAGGCCCAAAAGTACCTTCCATTTTTTTTTTTTTTTTTTAGATTTTTGTTCAGTTATACGCTATTCAACATGCATCTTTTGTGGGGTTTTTCGTTTTTATATTAAAGCTTAAAATAGACATCTCAACATCTTCAGTAAAATACACACCATCACTTTCATTTCATCGCCACAAAATGCCTTTAGGAAGAAATATTTCTCAAATCACATAATTTCCCATATAGAATCTTAAGTCATACGCTTTTATTGTTATTTATTTCAAAATACAATAAAACAAAACTCTAACCCAAATACATACTTGAATTCACAAATGCCTCACCTTCAGATGGACAAAAGTTTGCAACATTACATAAAGAAAAAATCGGTAACCAACAAACACCAAATAAAACCCTTCTGAAACCCTTAAGCTCGAATAACTTTTCCTCCCCTTTCTCCATTGAAGCAAAAAAAGAAAATAAATGTCCAATTTTTCACAATTACCAATTACAACGGCTAAACCAATTCACAAACAAAAAATCAAAAACAAGCCTCCTTTACTCCATACAACCTTTTGCCTTCTTAACCTCTTTCTGTCATGGTATCGTGTCTCCACAAACACCCCCTTACGCAAAAAAGGAAAGAAATTTGCTTTTAAACTTTCATTTCCCTCAGGCAATGGAAATTTTACCAAATTCGACTAAGCTCCATTCCTTTTCCACAATTACATAAACAATATAGACACCCGCAATCTGGCTTAGTTTAATTATAATAATACCCCTATACACCCATATAAACACCCCAACTTTATAAAAGGTCCCCCCAACCTTAAAAAAGCAAATCCAACGACAAAATTCCAAGTCCTACTGATAATCCCGTTGTTTTGCCAGTGAAATTATTTCCACAATAGTGTGTACAGCCAGAGAACCACCCTCTCCTCGCAGAAACATCCAAAAGAAGAAGTAAAAATAAAGCGAGAACACGCATTCACTTGAATATTAACTCAGCAAATTTAGGCTAATGTCTGAACCTGCATCATCAGAAAAAAAAGCAAATCCTTGTTGACTAAATAGTGCAAACGTGACGTAGCGACCTTTTTGTCGTCTTTCTTACGCTAAAACCAACCT
Source organism: Sphaerophoria taeniata (assembly GCA_943590905.1). Lineage (NCBI taxonomy): Eukaryota > Metazoa > Arthropoda > Insecta > Diptera > Syrphidae > Sphaerophoria > Sphaerophoria taeniata. The sequence continues at coordinate 153,662,187 of OX016541.1, forward strand.
TAACCTCGCTTTTTACAAAACAAAACAAAATTTCATGACAAGACTAATTTTTATCTTATTTTACTTTACAGGGTGCTACTGGGGTACCAGGTGAACGCGGTGCCCCCGGTCCGAAGGGCGACCGCGGCGATAGGGGCGATCCTGGTGCTCGTGGTCCCGAGGGTCTGCAGGGCATCAAGGGTGAGCCCGGGCTGGATGGGATGCCCGGTGTTGCCGGTCCTCCCGGTCCACCTGGGCCACCCGGTCTTCCGGAGAATTACGATGTAAGTATTTCAACTTTTTTCTACATCTTTGAATTCTTTTTTTTTTTTGTTAGTCGATATTAATTATAAATGACTGACACTGTCAAGCCTTTCAACACCATCTTTTATCATGAAAATTTCAAATTCCAAAATGTCCCACCCCTCCCCAACAACATTAAAAGGAATTAAAACTGTCCGCCAAATAAATCATTAAGCAATTATTCTTCACCTCCTATTTTCGCGCTCTAATGTCATTCCTTTCGCCAAACAAATTGCTACCGGAGCTCTTCGTGTCAGGCTAAGATGGCAGTCGAGGTAGTCTTGGAGCACTCCTTCTTTCAGTTTTGATGGTGTTTAGGGGCAATTTTCTAAATAAGTTGTAATGTGATTTTTTGCTGTTGTTGTATTAGTACCTTCCAGCCAGCCAACAGCGTGTTTGCGTTTTTTCTTTCAACTTCCGTTCACACGGAGAAAACAGTTAAAATTACGACGTTTAGTTTATATATATGAGTTTCTGTGATTTTATTTGCAGGGCGGAAGCTAAAAACCATTGGAAAGGTTTTGTTTTTACAATTTGTTTTTTTTTTGTTTTGTCTTTAAGTTTTGTTCTTCTTTGGGTCAACGGCATTGTAGCACCCTCTACTGTGAATCGGGTAAGGCTGGTATGCTGAAAGACCAGTTTGCTTGCCATTATCTTAACGTGCCTTGGGTGAGGAAAAAGTCAAAGAAAACAATTTGCCTAAACTAATTTCCTTCCTATTTTTTTTTTCTACTTTGCTTTTGCCTCTTATTTGTTTCTTTTTTGAATTTCCTTTTTGAAAATTTTGGCCTGTAGTAAAGTTAGACATTAAAGTACCTTCTGGACAACGTGGTGCTCTGATAAAACAAGCATAAGAACAGAACGGTGGTGGAGTGAATTTCAGCAGCAGGGTTTTTGTTGAAGGCATTTGCAATGCAGTCGTGCGTCGTGTTCTGGATTTTCTGGAGACCCCTTCATTATACATTCTCTATTCCAGGACTTCATTGAAGACATCACATGACTTACTTACTTTGTTTATGTTGGCGCTACAGTCCTAGACGGACCACGGCCTCATCCAACAAGAGTGTCCAGCCAGTTCGTTCTCAGCCAGCTGTTTCCAGTTTCGAACGCCAATTTGGTCGTCTACCACCTGTGCGCTTCACCTGAGTCGCGGTCTTCCTCTTCTGCAAGACGTCCTTCCGGGTTGGATTCGAAGAATCTATGGGCCGGCATTGTTTTCCATTCGCTCTACCTGTCCCAGCCATCTTAGTCGTTGGACCTTAACTTTTCTGGCTAGGTTAGTGTCGCTGAACACCTCAAACAGTTTTTGATTGAATCTTCATCTCTATTCTTCATTTATGCAGACTGGACCAAAAATGACTCAAAGAATTTTTCTCTACAAGCAGCCCAAAACGTTTTCATCGGATGTTGTCATGGTTCATGTCTCTGCACCATACATTAGGACCGGGATGATGAAGGTTTTGTACAGTGACACTTTAGTTGCTCGAGAAAGGACTTTACTACTGAATTGCCTTCTAAGTCCAAAAAAGCAGCGATTGGCAAGAGTGATTCTTCGTTTGATTTCAGAGCTGGTGTTGTTGTCTGAGCTTATAGCGGATCCTAGGTAGACAAAGTCCTTAACTATACCTTGAAGTTAAATCTGTCTATTCTATACTGACGTAGGCTCCAAGATGTCGATATTGGTTGTCCTTTCTTGTTAATGCTGTCATAACTTGGTCTTGTCCTCGTTAACCGCTAGACCCATCTTCCTGGACTCCGTCTCAAGGCTCATGAACGCTCCACTGACATCACGCTCACTTTGTTCTTCCAATTATTTTAATGTCGACTACGTATCCTAGTAGCCTAGCTGGACGGACTTTTGAAAAATTGTGCCTCTGGTGTTGATGTTGGAGTTTTCACAATCTTTTCAAGAATGGTATTAAAGAAATCGAATAACAGCGCATCGCCTAGTTTAAAACCTTTTTTGACTTCATTCGATTTGAAGTTCCTGGGTCTTCTCCAAGATCTGCTGTAGAGTGAATATTTGATCGATGGTGGACTTTCCACACTGATAAGGACCTATAAGGTTGTTGACGAAAGTCTTCAAACGTTCACACAGCACGGCAGACAAGATCTTGTAGGCGATATTAAGGAGACTTATACCTCTGTTGTTGGTGCAGTTCAGGAGATCCTCTTATTTTCTTGGGAATCGGGCATACGATGCCTTGTTCCATTCGTCTGGCATGCTTTCCTCCGACCAAATTTTGCAGATGAGTTATTGCATGCTCCTAACCAAATCATCTCTAGCTGCTTTGTACAGTTGCAGCAAGACCGTCTGCCGGAGGGCTTTGTTTGACTTTAGATATCGCTTTCTTCACTTCGTCAATGTCGAGTGGGTGGAATTGGTTGTCTGCTCCACCCAAATTGAATGGTTCTGTATAGCTGGCGGAATTTTTACAGTTTAGAAAAGTGGTCTTTCCACATGCTCAGCACTGACTGTGTTTCTACTACGATGTTCCCTTGATGGTCTCGACTTCACATGACAACATACATAAAAGCCGAGCTCAAAAATTTATCGGGAAGAGAGCCAAAATACTCTCACCATGTATGTAGCAAGTGAAACTCAGTAATTCGTAAAAGTAGTTTTGTCGTTGTCTTGAAAAGCTTCGACAAGTTCCTCGGACACACGAGCTTATGTCCTTGTTTCCCTCTTTGTTTTAAAGACCATAGAAAGACTTTATTTTGTTCCAGAAAACTGTTTTCTCCCAAGGACTCAATACAACACTCAACCTTCAAACAACTGAAACAAAAATTCAAGCTAAATCATCATAGAACCTCAAATATGTGTTTTCAAAAAAATTCTTTGAAAAACCAAGATTTTTGGTGAAATTCCATTCAAGGAGATCCTTCTGTCGTTTTTATGCATTTTGAGCACCGTTATCATGATGATGTTATGGCTCACAAAAAGGATTTCTCTTTTTTTCAACCCAAGAGCTGCTGCAATAAAAAACGCAGTGTTTTTTGTGTCTTGTGTTTGCGTTTTTTCGATCCTTGCTTCTGTTCTATTTTCGCTATGTTATTACTGTTTCGTCCTTTTCATCGATTGCCTTAAAGGAATTTACAACGAAAAGAGGAATGTATATTAGGTACCTGCAGAGCTTAAATAGTGGCGTTGGATCTTGAAGTTGCTTGGAATTTGACTTCCACAGTTTCTATTCCTCTTCATCGTTGTCGCAGCTCGCACCCAAGAAAAGAGGTAAGGACGTACTTTAACGATTTTTATGATTATGGAGGAAAATCCCTCAAGACTTATTTTAAGTGTGGTGCCCAAGGACAAGAAATAGCAAGAATAGGTTGAGGGTGTCCGAGATTCTCTCTCTCTCTCTCTCTCTCTCTCTTTGGTAGTCGTCGAAGTGAAATTTGCATAAAAAACTTTCATTCCACATTCCCGCATTTTGTGTAACTGTTTATCCTTTTCCTTACACTGGAATTGAGGGATGACGAGTTTTCCTGTTTGTCCCTATATCGAAGCAAGGGTAGATCACTCCCCCAGATGCCTAGTGAAAGTATTTATAGTGCCCACACAGGGTGTTTATGTTTGCATGAGGATGTGTGTCAAGCTTATTATTATTTTTTGTTTCACTCTCCCTCTCTCTTTCATTTTTCTTGTTCTTCATGTTTGTGTACACAATAAAGCTTAAGAAAACTGCTTTTAGCCTAGCGGAAGCTATTTTCGTGTTCATACTCTCACTCGCCCTCACACATAACTTGCATGACTTCTCATAAGGTCAATCCTTATTAAATGGGGTTCGGGTAAAAGTATGCAAATTGCTGAGTGGGTTCTTAAGATTTTTAGTTCTATTATTTTTTATTTCCCTCTAACGTTGTGTGCTCGTCGCAAAATGGTAGAGGGTGATATGAGAGGGTAAATTTCGTGTTTTTAAACACTCGCATATTAAGCTACACACACTTTAGATAAATGCTGCTTCTGGAGCTGATGTCCTGGGTCCTGGCTGGCAAGAAGTATCGCTACTTCTATAGATGGATGGATTTTGTTGTATGACAAGGAACTCAATTTCGGCAGAACATGAGAAGTTAAACGGTTTTTCTTTTAGAAGGTTTTCATAAGATGAGGAGGAGTTGGGAGGATTCTTGTCAGACATGCAATATGCTGGAAAACATGCTGAGTGTGTGACAGTGGCAATTATTTGAACACATGTCTCATTATTGGGATATGCACGTGATGGATTCAAAAGAAGCCTTCAGTCTTGTGTGAGTGCCAGTGTGTGTGATGGGATCTTAAGGTATTTAGGAATATTGAATCGAAAAGAAGTCAACTTTAAGTCAAGCAGCTTTTTTAGGATGACAAGGACGATAATGGAAGAGCGTTTTTTTTCCTCTTTGAGAAATTCAATTTTTCAAAAACAGTTTTCTCACAAGTTTTAAAAGAGTTATGGTGGTTTTCGCCTTAATGAACCCTTTCTCAAACCACAAAATTTGACTACCTTCAGGAGAATCTCCGAAAGCATTGTTTTCCATTTGCTTACAAAAAGAAACCTCAAAGTTCCTGATTTTTCACGTCTGAGATGAATTACAATAATAACTTCCTGTGGTTTTAAGTACCCAAAAGATGAAGAAAAAAAACCTCTTTCAGGTATTTTTCCTTCACTCCGTCATCATCAGCATAAGAAAAGCATAAATACCACTTAGGCATTGATCCTCCTCCATTTTTCCTTAATTATTCACTTCAAGAAACCTCTTTTACTCTCCATAAAATGGTATACAGTGGTGTCTCTTGCCTCCTAACACACCACACTACCTCGAGCCCAAAGAACCTTCACTTTAGCACTACAGACAATATTCTCAAGGCTCTCTTCCATTGCATGATATTTCTTTATTCCATATCGAAAAAGAAGAAATTCCCATTCAACAACGAAAGCGAGTTAAACTAAAGTATCTTGATACTCGTATACATACATAAAAACAGCAAAAAGCACTGAATATAGTTGTTCCATGTTCAGAATTAAGAATGGCACCCATTAATAACCATGGCTGGCTGGTGCTATGGGATCTCGCACACACATAATTCTCCATCTGCAGGCGGACAGTTTATTTAATTCTTTTCCTTATTGCAGTTCCCAGTTGGTTGGCTTGAGAGTCCCTGTTTCAAGCCCCATCAAGCAGCCGACATTATCCTTTTCAACCTATATATACCTTGTTTTGTCTGTACCGTTCCCTACTTACAAGTCCTCCCCTCCTTCCCCCCCTATCCTATGTAAAATTTAATACATGTTCTGGTATGTTGGATTTAAGAGGTTTTTTTTTCTTGTTTTGATATTACATGTATTTTATGTTTTTTCCGTATTTTAAGGACCTCAATTGTGAATACAGTGTGTAGTGCTTTTAAGTAAGCTTATAATAAGATATACAAGTCGAACATTGTCATTGTGACTGTGTTTAGTGAGTTTTTAGAATAATTCCTGTTGATGAAAATAAAGAGCCAGAAGGATTGTCAGTTTCAAATTCATATTTTAGAAAGATATTTTGTTTTTGTTCAATTCTTTTCTGTTTTTATTAAGAAAACCTAGTTTTCTTTATTCGAACGGCAAATAATAAAATTGTGTTTTCTTTTCTATTTTTGTTTTTATCAAATGAATATTTCTGAAACTCGAGGAAATAATTTATTAACAAAATTTAGGGGAATGTGGAGCAAGATGGCGTTTTCTCTCGCTCTATTTTTTTTTTTTCAATTTATTACATTCGATACACTTGAAGATTAAAGTAAAAATTTTCGCAAAGTCTTTCACAAAAAAAAAAAAACCATCTGAGTTCTTGTCTCTTCCGGTTGAAAATTTGAAACTTCCAAATTTTATTTTCCTGTTTCTGGTTTCTTGTTTCTGATTTATAGTTTTTGGTGTCCAGTATCTGGTCAGGAATTCTGGTATCAAGCTTTGGAGTTGGAGTAACTTTCTTTGAATTCTTATTTCTCACTCAAAAGAAACGTAATGGAGATTCCCATTGTAAAGTGTTACTTCCGTCCAAAAATGGACTGATTGTATGTCTCTATTACATTTCTGTTACAGTCTTACTTCAAAATGTATGTAATACTAATCTTGTTGAACATTTTCTTTGGAGAAATAAGAGGTCTCAACGATATGCATATAATTTAATAAGTCATGAAAAATAATTATATATAGATTTTCATTGATTTTTCATCATGCCCCTGCCCCAAAATGTTGTAACATCAATTTCTCTTAAACAACGGTAATGCGCTGGCCCAGGTAATGGTTTTGTTAAAACGTCAGCAAGCATCTGATTTGTTGGAATGTAAACAGCATCTATTTTTAAATCCTTTAATAGCTGTCGTACTAAGTGATATCTAGTCGCATTGGCGCAAAATTATAGTCCGCTAATGAACAACTTTAGTGTGATACTAGCTTAAAATGACGTTTCAGATATGACTCAAACGTCATTTTAAGCTTAGTATCACACTAAAGTTGTTCATTAGCGACTATAATTTTGCGCCATTATGTTTTGTCCGAGAGTGACAGACTGCATTTTCTGTTATGTGTTTTGCTCCCGTGTTGTCTGTTCCAACTACGCTTTTAACTAAATCCGGTAAATTCATATCAGTCATTCCGATACTACGACATACTCCGCTTCTGTTGAAATACCCACAGATTTTTATTTTTGAAAACGCCAAGTAATTTCTCTTCCACTCAGTTTGAATATACATAATTATATCCTGTATTTGATATTCTATCTTTTTCACCACTTGCATGATCAGCATCAGAAAAACCTCTTAATTCAAATGCATCCTTTGTGTGTGTGTATACTGCAAGTACCGCAAAATTCTCTTCGCAGCGAACCAATGTATAGCATTCATTAAATTGTGCTAGTCGATTGACAGTAAAATCAATGTCCGGCCTAATGGCAATCAGGTACATAAGTGACCCAATCAGCTGTCGATGTGGTCGTTTTAATTGCAGTTCTTCAATGCAATATTCTCCCTTAGCTAATTTTTCTCGAGGTAGTAATTGGATTTGATTCGTCCATATTGAATTTCTTCAATAACTCTTTTATAAATCTTTATTGCTTAGGCCTTATTTCACCACTGTTTTGTAGTATTTCGACTCCTAAGCAGTAACTTCTCAAGTAGCGTCACGTGAAAATCCTAGATCCTAGATCTCAAAGGCAGCAGCAAGTCCTTTCCGGATTATGTCTAACATCTGCTTATTTTTTTGAAGCGTACAATATGTCATGGACTATATGGCAACCACTGCGAAATCTTCTTTACTTGAACTATAGAAACGGCATTTGTCGTTCGAAGTTGGTTTCAAGCCAAAACTACGTAGTGTTTCATCAATCTTCTTATACCTACCACTGACGTCCTGCTTGTCAAAGACCATATGGCACCTTTCTCAATCGACACACTTTGTTGCCATTATTGAACTCCTGAAGCATTTGTTTCGCTCTTCTCCTTAGCTCATCCTTTTGGAAGTATCTGGGAGGTTCCATATAGATTTCTTCCTCCAATTTCCCGTTTAGATATGCCTCTACGACATTCACCTGGAAAACTTCAAGACTCGCACGAAGAGCGAATGGCATAAGGAGTCTAATAGACTCAAGACGAGCCACACGGGTGCAAATGTTTCTTCAAAGTCAATTCCATGATGCTGTGAAAATCCTCTGGCAACAAATCGAGCTTTTTAGCGTTCTAAGGTTCCATCTGCTTTAAATTTGTTTCTTAGAACACTTTTCCTGGTCACAACAGATCTTTCTGATGGACGTTCGACAAGATCGAATTTTGATCTTCTGTAGATTTTTCAGCCAAAGTTTCAACGTCAAGCTCTAGATTTGTTTCCGCTTGCTGCGGCGGCGGCGGCGGTACATGTACAGAAGATAATTCGGGTACGCTCTTTGACTTTTCATCCTAGATTACTATGTATTCGTCTCGTGCTTTTTCGAATATTTTGTTTTCAATAAATTTGACGTCCCTAGCTATGAACACCTTCTATTTTTCAAGAATCCACACTCGAAAACCTTTGGATGCTTCCAATTATCCGACCAATATTCCCTCATTTGAACGACCTGGAACTTTGAATTTAAAGGAGATTTGTCCAGTACAAATGCCTCTGCTCAGATTAGGAAGTTCTTTGTTCCAAATTTCAAAAGGGGTATGGCTATCTAAACTAACCGTTGGATATCTATTTTGTATGAACCCTATCTCGGTTCATACCTACATATGCCTGAATGTTGTGACCCCATCAGTTCTTGAACCTGTAAGGTTCCTGACGAATCAGGATCCCTCATATTTACGTTATTTTTAAGCAAATGATCAAAAACGATAGAAATAGTCACTTATTGACTGGCCATTTTTGCTCCACTTTCCCTTATTGTAAAAATGTATGCACACCAATTTTAACATCTGCTTTAACGAAACATCCTTTTTATTTTTCAATTGAGAAACAATTTTAAATATGTAATTTTAAACTATATGTATGTGAAGGTATCTACTTTTAGCTAAAAACAGCTATATGAAAGTAATCATTTAAAAAACACAAAAAAAAACAAAAAAATTAATCACATAAATGAAATTTTAAATATTTATACTTAAGTTACAATATAATTTCACGCTATCTTCATGAAAAAACAGATAAATTGGGATCCATCCAGGACGTTTAAGGTATAAGAGTATAAAAGCAAAACAAAAATATAAACAAAAAAATACTGACATACTGTCCCGGTATGTGCATATCAGTAGGTACAGTAGGTTATGCTCGTCAGATGTTGTTTTTTGGAATTTCTGCAAACATGAGCAAAAGCCACCGCAATTAAAAATTTAAAACCATATCACATATTTTTAAATGCTCTCGAAATGCCACTCACCATCAGGTCAACCAAAAAATTGAAATAAAAAATGCACAAAAAATGTACACATAACACAGAAAGGGATTTCCCAAACAAATCCTTATTTTATCCATACATCGTCGTTGCAAACACATACGCACGTAGTTACAGTCAACTGACTTATAATACCCAAAAGCTATTTTTTTCTTTCTTTTTTTTAAATTCAACTGTAGAGCCACTCTTTACAAAATAAACTCATCCGTTGCTGCTGTGCCGTGTTGGTGCAGGTTATTTATATAGAAAAAAGGAATCATAATACTTGTTGAAGGACTTACCAGAGAGCAACCTCTGAACCTGCTTCCAAATTTTATTTATTCTTTATGTCATGAGAGTACAGTATGTGTTCGGGAGAATTTGTTTAATGCCACTTGTGTCCGTTGCACAAACGGACACAATGCAATGGACAGCTATCCCACAACGATATGGCGACGTGCATCATATCGTTCATGTGAATGAATGTTGTATGGCAAAATATTTTAGCAGAGGACAATGTGATCAGCAAGTCTGGGAACTCGTCAAGTGGTTACGAATTTTGTTAAGATTTCAAAAATTCATTGTAAGCCTTTGAATTGACTTAAGTATCCCTTTTTTTTATTCAAAAAGTTCTACTTATTTCTTTTCGATATCCGGTTTCAGGTTTGCTATTTCCGGTTTTCTTTTTTTCTACTTACAAATTTTAAACTTCGGTTCCTGCTTTCAATAAGAAAACCTTCATTCCATTTTAAGATAAATGTTACTTCCGTCCAAAAAAAAAACCGAGTTAGCCTCTTATATCGTCTTAGGAGTCTATGATCAATGACTTTTTCGACTTTTCGTTGACATACTGTACTGACAAAACACTTAATGTTGCATTCACCACATGTCACGCCGAAAATGTTTACGAGTAGGTATTTTCATATGCAGAGAGAAAGGCATAGACAAAAATTGCTTTTGGGATTTAAGTTTTTTTTGCGGATTTGCTATCAGAATATTTTGGTTGTCCTGCACGAAAGTGCCTGTGTAACGTCATAATTTCAACATCAATAACCTTAATGTTTTCGATCATACTCCAAAAATCATATTCTAATATAAAAATTTCTTTTGCCTATTTTCAACATTCTATTCACGTTCGACGACATCAAACGGCGATGTTTTAATCCTTTGGATGCCTAACAAAAAAAAAACACAACCCACAACCAAACAACAGGAATCACTGATGGTAAATTCTATGCCCGGCCTGCGGACGAGCTCGCCAGGACCAAAGGGCGATACTGGCGAAAAAGGTGACATCGGTCGGCAGGGCGAACGAGGCCAGCCAGGATCAAAAGGAGAGCGTGGAAGTCCGGGAACGTCCGGTCAAAAAGGTGACAGGGTAAGTGTGGTTGCCATGACGAAAAATTTTTTTCTTTCCAACTCTCTCAGTTTTGTTTTTCTCTTTGATAACGTTTGCCCTACTTTAATTTGCGTAAAAAAAGGACGAAAAACGGACTTAAAATAAGAACCCAATTTGTCAGTCATAAAACAAGCACCCCAAAGCCTTCTGGACGACGAATATATCTCTCGCAGTGTTTGTATATGTAAAATTAGGGTAAGGGAATATTCAGAGTCTCTTTGTGTAAAGCCAAGTTAACCCGACCCAGTTTCGGCCATCATCAGTGACTGTGTGGAATCGTGCTTGTTCGAATAGAAAAAAGGTCAACGAGTTTCTTTTTCGTCTCTTAAATATATTCGTTTTTTGGGGTATAAAAGTAAAGTATATGTATCATCTCGTTATCTTTTCAATTTCACACTTAATTTATTGGTTGAGAACCTTTTGGTGTTCTGTTATGAAGTTCGATGGGTGGAAAAATCGAAAGGTATCATCTGACTTTATTCGCTTTGCCTGCGAACGGAAAATAAATGGGGATGGAAAGAAATTGGGGGTTTTCTGCGATTAATATGGAATTGAGTGTCTCATGTGCTTGGAATATTTTAACGTTCAAGGGTTTTTTTGTCGGTCTAGGTTTTCGGTTTTTATTTTTTGGAGATTTTGTGTGTAAAAATAGATTTATTAGGAGCATTCGCTCATCTATATGGATGAACCCTTCATTTGTATATTATTCAATCGTTGTTTTGTTGGATTCAATCGATCATTGGGGGGACTATCGCCCCCTTATTTTTGTGTTAGTTCAGAGTATAAATGTGAAATGGCTCAAATTATGTCTTCATCATGTTGATGGATAGCATTGAATTGATCTTTGTGCAGTTTTTCTAGGATGAAAGTAATAATATGAATAAGAGACATGTCAATTAGGTTGATTGATAACATTGAATTTTGAGAGAGATGGAACTAATGGTAATTATTAAGGTAGGAAGCTCTTCCGCATGTGTCATCGAAAGCGTCGTTTTACAGCCATCCATTTGATGAGAAACAAGAAAAATTGCTTTACATCAAAACAAGTCTCCAATTTTTCTCGGATTGAATTGCTTCAAAATACATAAAATAAACACATATTAGGGTGTGTTTAGAAGAAAAAAACATCGGAACCTTAGAAGCCTTCAATACACATACTTACTTATAGTGGCGCTACAGTCCAGGTCCGACCAGAGCCTCATGACAACAGCCTAATACTACACCTGTTTGAGTTGATTGTACTCAGAAAAGCAGGCGAAACCTTTCGTTAACTAGATCTTGTGCATCTGTCTATAGATGAAGGCTCTTAAAAGTCATTCATTGTCAACCATTAATAATGTGCCGCAAGGGTCAATATTAGGACCACTTATTTTTTTTTTATCAATAATATTTCAGCAGTAGGTAATAACTGCAACATTCATATGACTTAAGATGATGTTTTCCCCAAGACTTGTCGTAGTATAGGCAAATAACATTCTAACTATGTCCTTGATCAAGGGACGGCTTTTCTCAATTCTTCATTTTTAATCATTTCCAAATTAAAATAATACAGAACAGGGCATCCATTTCCGTGCCAAATTTTTTTTCTGTTGGCCATTAATTATTTGTTCCTTCTCCAAAAAACCAAACTCGCATAAAAGAAAAAACAACAACTTAAATTCAACATCAATGGAAAACAATAACAATAACGTTACAAACACTCAATTTAACTCTGCCCAAGTCCAACATACAGATCTACCTGTTTCTCTTCGTCCATCAAAAAGCTCTCCATTTTTAATATTCTACCACAATGTTGGTGGATTACGTACGAAAATGAATGATATTCTTCTTTTCTCATCTTCTCAACAATTTGATGTAATTGCTCTTACTGAAACGTGGCTCTCTGAGAACCATTTCAATTCGGAAATGTTTGACAACCAGCTGTTTAATGTTTATCGCAATGATCGCTGTTTGCTCACGACTGGACTGACTCGAGGGGGTGGAGTGTTGGTTGCAGTGCGTTCGTCTATAAACAGTATGCAGTTGGAGTTGCCGTCTTCTTCAAATTCTACTTTGAACATTGATCAATTAATTATTCGTTTTAGTGTTGATAATATTCATAATGTTTTTCTTATTATTAGTTATATACCACCGAAGAGTTCTTTTGAAATATATAAAACGCATATTGATAATTGTTCTTCTATTTTAAAAAATTTAAAAGATAATCAGCATATTATAATTTTAGGTGATTTTAATTTGCCTTCTATAAATTGGGTCTTTGATCAGGATGATAAATATTTAATACCATTTAATGTTATGAGTGATTGCGAGAGTATGGTTGTCGATACTCTAGCTGAATTCGGGCTCAAACAAATCAATTGTTTTCATAATAAACTTAATCGATTTCTTGATTTAGTTTTCACTGATAATGAGTTCAGCGTGAGTATTGATAGCCCTACTCCTCTTCCTTTACCTAACTCCGATAATCATCTTGTTCTTTGCATATCATTTGAATTTTTAGATTATATAAAGCAAACCTCTGAGTCTAGTACATTTCTTAATTATGATAAATGTAATTTCCTTAATGTCTCTAATTTTTTAAATAGGGTTGATTGGTTCTCGATGTTTGAAAATGTTGATATTGAGGAATCGTTTACTCTTTTTACGCATCTTCTAGGTGAGGCAATTGATTTACATACTCCCAAGTATTTGAAAAAATCTCATTCGAAACCCTGCTGGTTCAATAAAAAGCTTATTAATTTGAATAATCGAAAAAAATAAAGCTTTCAAAATTTATCGTGATTCTAGGGATAATTATGGCCTATACATGAACTACCTTCGATGTAATCGTGAATTCAATTTTCTTAATAAATTCTTGTACAATCAATATATTTTTAGCATTGAATCTAAAGTAAAACGTAATAGTAAATGTTTCTTTAAGTTTATAAATGACAAAAAAAGTTCCACCGGAATTCCGAATCCTATGCGTTATAATGGGCAAACATCTAGTGATCCGTCAACTATCTCCAACTTTTTTGCTGACTTTTTTAGATCAATCTTTTAGCCTTCTTATAATCAAACGAGGCCCTCGTTGATGTCTTCCTCTTCATCTCAGTTGGTCAATATAAACCAATTATCAGTAGATAAAGAAGATATTATCTGTGAACTTTTAAAGTTACATGAAGATAAACAGTCTGGGTATGATGGAATTGCTCCTTTTATTTTAAAAAAATGCTCTCTTTCCATAGCAATCCCCCTTGAAATCATTTTCAATCGTTCTCTTCGTGATGGTTACTTTTTAAGTCAGTGGAAAAATTCTTTTATTTATCCTGTTTTTAAATCTGGATCCAAAAATGATGTAACCAACTATCGTCCGATTTGTAAATTATCTGTGATCCCTAAGTTATTCGAAAAAATAGTTTATAAAAAAATACTTTTTTCTGTGAAAGAAATAATCACACCGTTGCAGCATGGTTTTATCAGTGGAAGATCAACTACAACGAATCTTACAATTTTTAGTAATTATGTACTCGAAGCTCTCGAACAGGGTTTCCAATGTGACGTGGTGTACACCGATTTCGCGAAAGCGTTCGACAGAGTCGATCACTCAATTTTGATATCCAAACTGCATAACATTGGTTTTCATTCCAATTTATTGACATGGTTTAAATCCTACCTTACTGACAGAATTCAATATGTTCGTATTAACAATGTAACTTCCAACCCTGTTCTCGTTACTTCCGGTGTGCCACAAGGAAGTCATTTGGGTCCTCTTCTTTTTCTCCTGTTTATCAATGATATTCCCCGTTGTCTAAAAAATTGTTCTTGTTTGATGTATGCTGACGACCTTAAATTATTCCTACGTGTTAAATCTATTTCTGATTGTATAAAGTTGCAGACTGATCTTGATAATCTGTCCGTTTGGTGTTCTAACAACGATCTACAATTAAATGTTTCTAAATGTCATAGTATGTTATTTTGTCGCGGTACCTCTCCAATTATGTTCTCGTACAGTTTACTTGGGTCGACCTTAACACAAGTCTCTGAGAAAAAAGATTTGGGTGTAATCTTTGATTTAAAATTCCAATTTGCTAGTCACATCGACTATATTGTTTCTAAGGCCAGTTCCATGCTTGGATTTATTTCCAGGAACGCTAAAGACTTTTCTGATCCATATGCTCTAAGAGCCTTATATTTTTCTTATGTTCGTTCAATTTTGGAATACTGTTCATCTATTTGGAATCCAATATATACGGTTTATTCGGAGAGAATTGAAAGAATTCAGAAGCGCTTCACTAGAATTGCAATTCGGATATTGCGTTGGGACCCTATGGATATGCCGTCATATAATACCAGGTGTTTGTTGTTGGGCATTCAATCTTTGGAATCACGACGTATTTATTTTGATGTAATGTTTGTCAGAGATTTAATAAATTATAAAATCAATTGTCCTCACTTGCTTTCATTGATTGGTTTTCATGTTCCTAGTCGTGAATTACGTAGTAATCGTTTATTTTGTGTACCCTTTCATAGGGTTAATTATGGAATCAATGAACCCTTGACTCGTTGTTTAAAACAAGCTAATTCTGTTTGTAATGCTATTGATTTTAATTTATATTTAAGTAGGGAATGTTTTAAACAAAAATTGTTATTAATAATAAACTCCGGTGGATAGTGATAATTGTACACTTTATTTTTGTTTTAATTGTTATTATTTATATATATTTACTATTGTTCTAAGTAATCTATAAGAGCTGTGTCTCTGCTTGATGAAATAAGAAATAAATAAATAAATAATTTTTGTTAAAAAAATGATGCTCCATCATTCGCAATTTTTAACAAAAAATCCTTGACGAAACCTTATTTCCGAAATCAATTGACTATTATATCAAAAGAAGCGTTTTAAGGCTTCCTTTTTTGAAAGTTTGTATTTTCTCCAAATATCAAAACGATGTTATATGTAACTCAATTTCATGTTGAAATTTAATCAGGTTAATCTCTGCTTGCTTTCTAATTTATTCCTTTTCAAAATATCCTTTGAATCTCCTTTACGACGAACCCTAAGCAAATTCTTGTGTGTAAATAGAAATTCTTTTGAAGATGGGAAATCCCAAGATTTAACCAAAAGTCAGCTTTGAGATCTGATTTTCCCCCAAATCGAATTCCAGTTGCAAAATAAACAACTTCAAAGCAAACCTCAAGGAACCACTTAGCAAATCAATAATTATAAACGCTCCAAAAGCATTTTTGACTTGAGATAAGTAAGGCAGCTCAAAAGCTCCATAAACTGTTTATTCTCCTTTTGCAATTCAATGAAAAAAAAATTTATCCTGCATAACCTTGTCAAAAACCCACTTTAAAAACAGTATGTTTCCTTCACTGACTACTGATCACACACCCATCCAGGCTCATTGATGCGACTGTTTGCTCATGATTTTGACAGTTTAGCAAATATGTGTCTAGTAGCTGCACTCAGTTTCTAAAATTTGAAAAGAGACTCCTTCAGCCACAATGTGGAGTGACAAGAGAAAACGAAAAACGATTTTATCCTGTCTCTATTTGCATCCTTCAAGCTACAAGGCTTTATAGAATGTTTAAAAGAAAGCAAATTAGTCGTTTAACTAGGTGAATCCTTTCGAATGGATTTCAATTGGACACACACACAAACTACTTGTGTGCCCCAGTTCACAGACCCTCAGAACATGGTCGTCGTTGTTGTCGTTGCCGTCGGTCTTTATCGAAGCAGAAAATAACACGCCTCTCTGTACGTAACACAATTATGAGACTTTATAATATCCTTTCATGAACTAATTTGGTTAAATCTACATATGCATAAAGTGCAA
The DNA here is from genome assembly GCA_943590905.1 of Sphaerophoria taeniata. Taxonomy (NCBI): domain Eukaryota; kingdom Metazoa; phylum Arthropoda; class Insecta; order Diptera; family Syrphidae; genus Sphaerophoria; species Sphaerophoria taeniata. The sequence goes on from OX016541.1 coordinate 153,678,552, forward strand.
GGATAATTTGTTTTCCAACTCTGCTATTTGCTGTTTGATTGACATTCAACAAAAAGCAGCAGCTCTTTTCTGCACAACGATGAGTCTGACGAAATGTGTGGAAACTAGCGTCTTTGAGGAGTAATACCAGGCACTGTGGCTTGGTTTTCTTTGCAAAAGTATCTGCACAACACTAAGAATTTCTGTTTCTCATTCTCGGGTGTCCCTCAAACTTGGCGAACCGCTACACTTTCTTGTCAGTCGTGCGGTTTTGTTTCGTTAGTTTTTGGGTAGACGAATTGGATGTTGAGATATGACGTCTTTGGTGGTGGTGACAGCGACACAGTGAGGAAGGTGTGTACTATAGTAGCAAACGACATGACGATGATGATGTGCAGAAATAATTAGCCTTTCCAGGAGCTCCTTTGGCAGAAACACTCTTTGGTGTGCCCTCATTCCGCTTAAATAATTCATACGACTCTCGTGTTGTGTAGTAAACGCCAAAGTGTACAAAGCCGAGGATTGCATCAATTTTCTTTGCCACAGCAAGGAGCATGAAACGCAGAAACGAATATCCTTGTCGTCGTCGTCGTTCTTAAGCCTGTGGCTAAGTTTGTTGTCCCAGTCAAAGCCTTGCAGTCGTATAATATTATTTGTTGCAAGAAGGACAATTGTAATAAATTTATGGTTACCGTTAGGAGTGAAGTACACAATACTGTTTCTGTAATTGTTTGCCTCCCATACCGGATGATGGGTGGCAAAAAGTAGGAACTACGATTTCTTCGCCTTCGCTATTTTCTCTCTTCCTGTTTATATGTGTCTTTTCTTTGCATTGCTAACGGAACATGTGCAAGACAGGAGCAAAATGTCTTTGGGGTGTGGAATTTAATTTGTTTGAAGGAGTTTTATGCGACGAACGACCGACCGAACAACAACTACGACGGAACTAAATTTGAATTCAATTTGAATTTCATGTTTGTTTCTTGCTGATGTGTATGTAAATTTACCATAAGAGAGGGACCTGCTTTTTTTAAATTGAGTCCAAGAAGAGGGCAAACGTTCTTAGGGACAGGTGAAATACATTAAATAATGCTTTTTGTTTTAGGGTCATCCGGGGCCACACGGACCGGCCGGAATAAAAGGCGAACCAGGCCAGCCTGGTTTGCCGGGACTCTCTGGTCCACCCGGTGCCACTGGACTGAAAGGAGACCGAGGCATGCCGGGAGATGTGGGACCTATGGGACCTGCAGGTCCTCCTGGCACTGTCATTTACACAGACACCCAAATGAACCAGACACAGTGCACTTGTCCGGCGGGACCTCCCGGGCCAGTCGGTCCAAGGGGATCGACGGGGACACAGGGTGCTACGGGAGAACCAGGACCGGCTGGACCGGCCGGTCTCACAGGTTTGCCTGGCATCAAGGGAGAAAAAGGTGAGCGAGGTCTCAAAGGCAGTGCTGGTGTGAAGGGCGATCGAGGACCGGAAGGACCTCCCGGTCAGGCGTTCTTCGGTGGCGAGGGAATGATGTTGAACGGCACCAAAGGCGAGAAGGGCGAAAAAGGCATGCGTGGTAGACATGGGAAACAAGGTCCTAGTGGCCCAATTGGTCCACCAGGCGTGCCTGGACTTCCTGGAGAAATGGGACATCCTGTAAATATGCAAAAAGTTGTAATTAACTTTCACATTTATTTTGCCACTTTCCTTGTCACTTTAGGGACGAACCGGCATCAAAGGCGAATTCGGCCCAAAAGGACAAAAGGGCGAATCTGGCGGCAAAGAAGGGGTAAGTCTATTCAATTATGGCTCATATTTTTGTTTTAATTTTTGTGTGTGTGTTTGTGTACAGAAGAAAACTTGTATTTATGTTCATTATCGCTTAACGTCATCTAACACCTTGAATAAATACTCTCATTCAAGTACAAGAACAAAAAATGAGAACAATTCAAACAAAAACATAAGACTCTGGCACAACCAGCAAAACCACCACTGACTGGGCAGAATGAGAACCATTTTCGTTTATAATTTTAGCACAATAGCTCAAGGTTGCTGGCGCAAAAAAAAATTAAAACAAACAAACACAACTAAGGAAGAAAGTAAAGTCAAAAATATAACTGAGAAGGAGCAGCACTAGCAGGACTATGACTAAGACAAAAAGTGTGGTAGAGAACAAAAAGAAAAATCTCTTGGAAATTACAGCATGCGGGGCTTCCTTCTACTTCGACTTGAGTGTTTTTTTTAGATTTTACTTTTTTTTCTGTGTGTGTGGGTGTTTTTGTTTGCCTTTGGCAAACTTACGTACTCAGCAGTTAGAAAAAAAATATCCTTCATCTCTACTACTTCTTAGAAGGATTCAACATTATTTGTGTGATTTATGCTTTTACCTATAGCCAGACACCTAGCTATCCGTATTTATTTTGGTGTGCGTGTCCATGTATGAATTTATACAAACAAACGCAAAAGGACATTACTAATTACAAGAAATATTAGTATGTGGGTTATGGTTTTTATATGACTGTGAGACAAAATTTCACGTGTCAGGAAAAACATTCTTGAGAACACTTGCTTTTATTTCGGACGCTTAAGGCGGATAACATCCTTAAACCGGGTACTCCTGAGTTTAAGTTCACCATCGTTAGGCTCCAGAGGTGTTGCAGAAGGATAACGAGAAGTTAATTACAACCTTGAACAGGAAATGTTGTGTGAACTTGTTAAAATGGCAGGGGAAAAGGAAAACTTCAGTAAAGCGTACTTATTTCTCTAAGTCTATGGGCAGTACTCAACGGTTTCTGAACATATTAGTAGCGAAGTGAGTTCATTCATGTTATGTTTTAAATTAATAGCATTACAATCCCGCTTGCGTGAACAAGAATCGTGCATGATGATAATTTCACCTTGAATATAAACAAATGTGGAGCCTTGTTTCTTCCATTTAGTGTGGACAAAAACTGCTACTAGACCGATTCTCTCCTTAGGCCACTAAGACGAATCGTGATTTTACCACTTCTCTTTGTGCATCAACTTTGTGCATTTATGTGATTTCAGTGTAGTTGGCTATCGATTAATTTTAACGAATTCAAATTTTATTGATTTTAAAGAATTCACAATTTATGGAATTATGTAACAATTTTAAAGATAACCGACCAAGATAAACTAAGCAACGACCAGCCAGCACAACGGATCGAACAAGAATGAATAATTGGAGGAGACGCGATCACTGTCTTGGTTGTATAATGACTATTTATGTTTGTTCCGATAAACGGTACGATATCTATGTACTTCGTTGTACACTTGTACAGTTCGTTCCTATTTTCGTTTGCTTGTATCTTTGTCTTTGGTTTTGTTTCGTTGTTTAAGGCGTCCCGCGTTGGTTGTACGTTGTCGTCGGCTACTGATCCCAAATTTATGTAGCAAATACAATATATTCCAAGTGCACTCGTTCTTGACAAAAAAGTACCGCATTATAGTTGACACCACATGTCCTTATAACATAAGTAATCAAAACCTCTGTAAACACCTCTTTTGATCTTGATAAGCCCTTAATGCTAAATATCCCCGAAGCTACATACATATCGACAGAAAAGAAACCAAACAACTTCCCAGCATTAAACAAAACGAAAACCTCTATGCCAGATGTTGCACATATAATCATGAAACACCTTCTGGTACCTACATAACAATCCAAATATTCTTTTCAAACAAGGAAATTTTCACCTAAACACAAAAACATTAGAACAGTTTGAAAAGTTCAACTCACACACTTGTCCATTCTCTGGCATCAACTTTCAGCACTAATATAACCCCAAGCGTCCAATAAACCTATTCTCATGAACAACAATTAAGAGTTAAACTTTTTTGTTCACACAAATTCCAATCTTTCTCTGTGCCTATCCTCCTCCTCGCATCATCATCGTCCATGAGAGTGGGGTCCCTGCAAACAGGATACTTGCCTCACACACGACAATTACCCCCGGAGGTGTGAGTGAGTGTGTGTCTTTTTTTTCTGGCATTGTTTTTTCCATCGTTTTGTGGGAACTTGCTGACACAAGAAGTTCTAGCTTCTTATTGATTTGTTTCCGTTTCCTCCTCAACCCAATAGCAGTCGGCGGCAGTGGCATCTTCTTTGTATTGACCAATTGAAACTTTGCTTAACTATTAAACTAATTGATGACAATTTAGCCTCCCACTCCAGACAATCTTGAGAATCCTTGTCAAGGAGCTACTGCAAACACAGAAAAAGAAACAACAATAACAAACGCAATCATCTTTTCCATTGCGATTGGATTGTTATTGCTTTCAATTCAGCAACTTCACTTTGCAAGCCTTGATTAGGTTAAGCTTTGTGATGTTTTTCTTTTTTTCAAACACATTCCTCCTGAATGACTCCTCTAAACTTTTTTTTCTTTTTCAATTTTCATAAACAATACGACACGATAAAGATGATGCCGCCTGCTACTGTTACCGTGTCGTTGTCGACGACGAACGCAAGCAGAAAGCTAAAAATGCGAAAAGAAAAAAGAAAACATTGTTTTCATTCAGCAAATAGAATCTGAGTGCGAACGAGTGCCTCTATGAATATAAACTTCAAATATTCAAAGATACTTTATATGAAAAATAGACGAGGACGAAGACAAAACGAAAAGTACAAAAAATGATGAAATGCAAAGTTCTTCAATTTCCCGCATTGCAGTGGTTTGAGTTTGAGGCGTTTGAATGCGTTAAAAAAAAAAGAAATCACGTTTTTAGAACAACTTTTTGCTTCTAAACCGCCTTGCCTGTGAACGTTGTGTTTTTCTCGATCATCGTCCTCAAGATGAGTAGTTTAGCTTTAGAGATGTTATGGCAAGGATGATTCGACGATGAAGAAGGACGTCAGCCGCTTAAAATTGAAAGTCATAGTCGTCTGTGACTGGAGGTTCTCAAATACGAAATTAGGAATTAAAAATTTTAAGGGGGACGATGCGAGGTGCTTTTCTAGGAAGTGGAGAAAATAGGACTCAGACGACTTTAATACTCGAGCCTTAAGAAGACAAAGCCTCAAGCAAAATTTCGCATTCGACAATCATATTGGTCATTTTAGTCGGTATTTGGATAAGATTGGTGGAGTGTCTTGATTTTTGTTTTTTGTTTTCCTTTGTTTAATTTAAACTCTCCCGCGGTGTGAATAAAATCAGAACGAATGACCCCAATGTTGATTCTCTAAGAGCCACAATAATAATCAAACAAACATCCCCAAGGAAAAGCAAACAAAAAGAATCATCCGAATCAGTTCTAACAATTTATTATAGTTGACATTTGAAAAGCCTTTAGGACAAGCTATTGATGAAATAAATATCTCACATGCATCGAGGGGGATTTTCAAACGAAACAAATATTGTTTTGAGCAAGTTTAAATGTTTATTCTGTGCACACACTAAAAATGATACCATTTCGCTTTGCTCCTGAAAACACAATAAACAATGAAATATTGATTTTTCTAGATGAAAGGACAAAAAGGTGAACAAGGTGTTGATGGAAATCCAGGTTCACCGGGTCCTCCTGGGCTGCCATCGGCAACACCGCCCATACCAGGACCGCCAGGCCCACCTGGACCACCTGGACCACCGGGAATGCCAGGTATTTCTATAGTCGGACCGAAGGGTGATCCGGGCATGGAGTATCGAAGCTTCGGACGAGTAGGTAAGAATGTCATTCTTCTCTTTTCATATTTTTTTATGTTGTGGTGTGTCAAATTATTTGTAAACTCACCTAACAAAACCATATCCCTCTTTATTCCTTGAACATCATTTTTTACATTTTATTTTCATCCTTGTGTGAACGTCAAAGTGAATTCCCTCTTTTGTGTTACTTATTCTTCTTTTGTTCCCTAAAAAAAAAATAATTATTGGTGCAAACGTTCAAACAAAATGAAATAAAAAATTATTCTAAAAATAAATTCATATTGTCCTTTTAAAAAAATAAAAAAATAAATACTTAAGATGGACGATCGGCATTAGACGAAATCAAAGCAATTCGAGAACTTCAAAACCTAAAGGAATATCCTGAAAGTACTTCCGGTAATTAAATTGTGTACTTTGTTCTTTATATTTTCTTCTACACAAAGACTTAATGGGAAAAATGTTTAAAGAGCATAGAATTTAATCAAGAAAAAATAAATATTTTGAACACAGCAGGATAAAAAAACACAAAACTAAATAATAACTGTTTTCAATAATTGCAAATCAAAACCACTGCTGTTTGCTGTTTGTATTTAATCACATTTTTGTTACACGTTCGCATTTTACTTTATTTGCTTTTTTTTATTTCTTGATGTCTGGATTGAAATAGTTAGACACGTCCAAAAGCTGAAATACACCGAATTACATAACTCTCTTGTTTTTTAGCTTCGCTCTTGAGAAATAAAACTTTTAAGATCATTCCATACAAGTCGCAACTCGCAAGGTAATGAGTCTGACTTCCACAAAATCAACGATGGTGTTCTTAAGGTTCCATATTGTCTCCGATACTCTTTTTAATATGTTCGTTGATGATCTCTTGTTTGAAACCTCTAATCCGATCAACTGTAATTGACAACATAAGACTCTTAGGGCCGGAATATTGTTTTCCATTCGCTTTAAATGACCCAACCATCTAAGTCGTTGGACCTTTACTTTTCTGGCTAGGTTGTTTGAATCTTCATCTCCAGTCTCCATTTATGCAGACTGGACCAAAAATCACCCGAAAAATTTTTCTCTCCAAACAGCCCAAAGAGTTTTCATCAGATGTTTTCATTGTCCATGTCTCTGCACCATACATTAAGGCTGGGTTTCCCATTGAAAATTTCGTTGGTGTTTTGCGCAAAACTGTGTAGCTCCCAAAATATTCCGAATATTTAAATGAAATCAACGACTATAGATTATACATTTAATAAGCTAAGAAGTTAATAAGCTAAAAAAAATATGAAAAATGTATTTCATCCCAAAAGGGCCATGCATAACGAAAAATTATGAAATTTTTGGAGACGTTTGCGGTGGAACAGTTTTGTTGCCTTAAAAATTAATTTTTTATTCTTTTTATATTTTTTATCTATTCTTTAAATGTCTCACGGTTCAGTGACGTGGCTTTTTTTTTAATATTTTGTCCAGTTTCGTCAAAAAAAATTAACGAAAACACGAAAAATGGGCAAAATTTAGCAAAAGTAGGTGTGATTTATTTGGAATAATTTCTAAAGTAATAAAGATAAAAAATTGAAAATATGTTTTTTATACTGTCAAAATGTACATAATATCACATTAATTTTTTAATTTTTTTATAAATTATTTTACTAAATTTTTTTGAAGTGCAAAGTAAAAAATTGCATGTTTTTCTTAGAATATTCTGCGGTGAACAAGATTCCAGCCCCATTTATTTTTACTCAACAACAAAAGTATTTTTTTATGAAAATTGAATATCTTTTCGACTCAGTAACGTTTTTAGAAAAAAAAGAAAAAAATTAAAACATATTTAAAAATGCATTTAAAAAAGTCAATATTTGTGTATCAATTATGAGGAGAATGCAGCAAACAATATTTTCAAATATATTTTTTTAATTTTTTATCATATTTTTTATATAGAAATCAGAAACTAAAATAATTTTACGATTACCCGTTTATTTTATATTAATATTCGAAAATGGGTAATTTTTTTACATTTTTACAAGGAATATCGCGTTTGCTCACACACACTAAGGTACTCAGTTCAAACGAATTGAACTAGGTGGCGTTCTTTTATATTTCATTCTCTTCTTCTTCGTTTTTTTTTTCATAGGATAGAGAAAAAATTCCTCATACCAAACGTTCTCATAGAACTCGTTTGAGAATGAAAATTCATTTTTTATACTTCTGGAATGTTTATGATATGCAGACATATAGATAGGCAATAATTGTGATCACTTACTATGTACTTTGTAGGTATTTGATGAAAACGTTGTTTTGAGTACCTCCCTATATTTTTCATATTTGCATGCATTCACTTCGAATATGCGAATGCGAGTATTTTTTGTAAATGAGTCAAGTGCAATGGCTTGAGAAGTAAAATACCTGTTACGCAATGAGGAAACGATCTTTTTTTTCGGGGTGGTTTGTGCCATTTCTTATTATTATGACGTAAAGGGTTTTGTTTCTTTTTTGTTTTTTGTTTTGCTTCTGTTTTTTTGTAGCAATGACATTTTTTCCTCTCGTTTCTCTATGCTGGTGGGATCGTAATATCCTTTTAGAAGAAGAACAAACCTGTTACCTACGCAATGAAGAAACGATTGTTTTTCGTGGTGGTGTGTGCCATTTCTTAGGATTATGTAAAGGGTTTTGTTTTTGCCGATGATTTGAATTATGGTTCTTTCTTTGAGATCTTTGTTTTAGAATTATAAGAATTATAAAATTCAATCTAATGTCTAATCTTGACCTAATCTTGTTTTGTTTTTGTATAAAAAAAGATTGATTTTATTTTGCTTTAGTACATAAAGGTAAAGGTACAAAAAAATAATTTTTGATTTTGGAATCATTTTTTTTCATAATATTATTACTTTCGTAGGTAGGTTTTGAAAAATAAATTTTATTATATTATATTATATTCCTTGAAACCTTGAAGAAATAAACCCCAATGCATTTGGGAAAAATAAAAAAAAATATTATAGTTTGAGTAATTTTTTGCCTATTTAAAAAAAAGTCAAATAATCTCCCAACCGTCCGTAACCCAAATCGGCTAAAGAAACAAACTCAGTTGAAGACAATCGGGTAACTTTTGCCTAAATTCCCAAGGAAAGACAGAATTGAGGCAATTACTTTTTTGATTTTTCTATCATCGTATAATCATGTTTGATCAAAATGTCGTCTTAAACTTTTTTAATTTTTCATAGCTTGTCAAAAAGTACCTACGTCTCTTTATAGATAAATATAAAGATGAAACCAAAGAAAAATTAAAATCGTTCGTCAGGAACCCAAAAAAAGAAACAATTCCAAAACCATCATAATCCCGAATTACAAAATTTGCGAAGAAAAAAGAAAAACAAGAATTCATGAATGCTACTCCAACTCTAAGTGCACATAAGATAATACGTATGTAGAATGTAGATGCATTTTTGTGTATGTCCACACCACTGTTTACAATTTCACATAGTAAATAGATACATGCGAAAATACCTCTTTTTTCATCCCTATTTTGTGGACCTTCGTAAGCGAATCTCATTTCTTACACATCGCTAACTGAATTCTGAGTGAGCAGAGAAAAATACAAAAACTAGAAATAGAAAACTAGAAATTTCAATTCAAGTGGCTATATGAGACGGAAATAAAAAAAAAGAGAAAGGGAAATATTCACTAACACCAGTGCATGCTTTTACACGAGCTCGGAGTTCAAGAAAAAAGGAAACCCAGTCTTAAGACCGGGATGATTATGGTTTTGTACAGTGACACTTTAGTTGCTGAAGAGAGGGACTTTACTACTCAACTCTCCTATTAGCTGGAAGGACTTTTGAAAGATTGTGTCTCTGGTGTTGACGTTGGAGTTTTGCACTATGTTTTGAAGAATGATGTTGAAGAAATCGCATGACAGCGCATTGCCTTGTCTAAAACCTTTTTTGACATCAAAGGCATCCGTTTGGTTGTTTTCCGACCATGATGGAGTAGCATGAGTTTTCCATTGTCATCTTACACAGAGGGACGAGTTTTTCTGGGATGCCAAAACATTGCTTTATATAGTTGGCCTCTATTGACGCTGTCATACGCGGCCTTGAAATCGATTATATGGCGGTAGGCATCGATTTGATGTTCCTTGGTATTCTCCAAGATCTGCCGTAGAGTGAATATTTGATCGACGACACTGATAAGGGCTTATCAGGTTGTTGACGAAAGCATGCAACGTTCTAATATTAGATAGAGAACTGAATTGGAAGAGCAACATACTTGAAAGAATAAGAAAATCTACGGTAGCTCTTTTCACCTGCAAGAAGGCCATTGGTAGCAAATGGGGTTTGCAACCCAGAATCACTCACTGGCTATACACATCGGTAATCAGACCGATTCTTCTTTATGGTGTGTCAGTATGGTGGACTGCCTTGGACGTTAAAATGAACTGCGATAAGCTTAGTAAAGTGCAACGCTCAGCATGCCTAAGTATAAGCGGATCACTCCGTACGACCCCATCTGCGGCACTAGACACCCTACTCTATCTAACACCTCTTTACATAATCAGCAAACAAATAGCTGCTAGTTCTGCTATTCGCCTGAATGCCTCTTCACAGTGGACTAACAACAACATTGGCCACTCTGTTATTCTTAACTATTTAGAATCAATTCCTAAGCACACAGACTACACCATTCCTCAACTACAGTTCGATAGAAACTTTCAAACTTCTATCCCTCCCCGTTCCTTCTGGGAAAATAAAACATTCCTGGAAGACGAGGCAATCCACTTCTATACAGATGGATCGAAAACTAATGATGGGGTTGGTGGAGGTGTGTACTCCGAACGACTAAGACTACGTCTCTCATTCAGCCTTCCAAATCATTGTAGCGTGTTCCAGGCAGAACTTTTGGCGATTAAGGAGGTCCTGTCCTGGCTCAGAGAAAACGTGGTATCCACATCTGATATCCGGATCTTCTCAGACAGTCAGGCAGCTATAAAATCCTTGGACTCTGTCTCTACAAACTCGATTACGGTCCAAAACTGTCGATCGTCTCTAATGGAGATGGCACAACAGTTTAACATTCACCTTCACTGGGTGCCGGGCCATAGAGATATTCCAGGAAACTGCAAAGCCGACGAACTCGCCAAACATGGTACAACATTACCCATTAAGCCAAAAATGGCTAATGTTGGTATACCAATCGCTACATGTAAACTTTTGCTACAACAAGATGCTATTAAGAGAACTAACATCAGGTGGAATAACATAACCACCTGTCAGGCAACGAAAAACGTTTGGCCAAATTTGGACTTAAAGAGATCCAAATGCCTGATATCTCTAAGAAGATTGCATATTAGCTCCTTAATTGGTGTCATCACCGGACACTGTCTAATTGGAAGACACGCTGCGCGACTGGGCGTATTTTCTAATGACTTCTGCAGAAGCTGTATGGATGAGGAGGAGGAAGAGACAGTTCTTCACCTCCTCTGTACCTGTCCTGCTCTTGCTCATAAACGTAGGATTCACTTAGGAGAATACTTCTACAATGATCTAAACGATCTCGAACACATTAACTAAAATAATCTTCTACGTTTCGTAAGGAACTCTAATAATTGGTTTCAATGAGCTTCGAAGAATAGCCTTCCTAGATTCATGTGGTATCACAATGGGCCTTTGATTGGCCTAAGTGTGTCTTTTAACATCCATGACAGCCACTTTAACCTAACCTAACCTAACCTATGCAACGTTCCAGCGGCGGATTTAGAATTTCAATCTGGGGGGGGTTTTCGATTGGAAAAAATTGTCAGTGTAAATCTAGTCTATGGAATTTATGTGTATAACGGCCCATACACAGCACCCATGTGTGCGCACAAAAAAAAAATGAAATGTGTGTGCAACATGCACATAGACATCAAACCGATCGTGACACGCACACTAAAAATCGAAAAGTTTTGATTTTTACTCACACGGTTTCGCACACCAAAAATATTGCGCACGCCAGCCCACAGACGGCACACATCTCCGCACACATACACCGATGTTCACACAATTTTGCTGTGTATGGGCCGTTTTACATAACTCATCTTCGAATTCGTTTCACAAAACACCAAATGGTGTTCGAAAATTTTGGTACCTTGTTCCCGAAAAATGATTTCGATGTTGATAAGTGCAAGGGATTATATGAATTTTATGCTACGGTTCTTGACTGTTCCGAAAATGGGTTCGTAGATGTGAAGAAGGCGAGTTGGATGAAAAATCTATTTGAAGCACTTTACGTAGGGATAATTTTCATATGTTTATAAGTTCAGTTTCGGCGCTGTCTCGGTTTGTATCGGACACCGGAATCTTCTTATGTACATTACTATTCTAACGAGGTTCTGTTGTTCTGTACAACGAGGCTCGGATCAACAGAATTGACAATTTCGTGATAAAACTTGTTCGGGGTCACATTGCGAGAGCTATGACTTCGACGAATAATTTGATCTTTGGGGCGTTCTATCCGAACGACGAATATTTTGATAGTGCACGCTCGAGCGGCTTCATTCCACCAGAGGCATTCCTCCACCTAGATAAATGCGGTCTGATACAGGACAGATTGGCGATCCCGCTAATCTACCACGTTAGGCGGAGAACCGTCGATCGGCGGCTCCTTTACCATCGAGACGTCCTCGCACAGGACGGAGCAGAGCTCCTCCGGTTCAGTAGGGCTGTGTCCGAGCGGGACCGAATTGATAGGATGAAGCAGGAGCACCAGTTCTGGTGGCTTCAGTCAGCATTTGATAATGGGTAGTCGCGGTGGGGTTTTAAGCCTTGGCCGGCTTGTATACTTGTTTTAGTCTAAGGGTTTTGGGTTTAGGTTTAAGTAGAGTAGGCATGGTGGCACAAACATTGATATGGTCAAAAAGAAAAAAATAGCAAACAAAAAAACATAAATACAAAAAAAATAAACAAAAAGAAAAAAAATCAGAAAAAGAATAAAAAAAAATACATATACAAAAAGTGATAAGAAAAAAAAAAATTAGATTTGCTGCTGTGGTTGCTCTAGTTTGTAAGTAGTTGTTAGGTAGATTAGGTAGTTTTAGTTAATTTTAAGTTTTATTTTTAAGGACCTAATTTTAAGTAGCATGTAAGAAAACATAAAAATGACACCGTGTTAGTTTTTTAAATTTTTCTAACAAGAAACAAAAATAAAGTAAATAAAACACATAGTTCATAGGCCGAAAGGCATTAATTTTAAGTCAATCATGAATTCCTTAGAGCGCCCGGTTGGGGCCAGTAAGTTAAATATAAGATTTTAGTTCATAAGCTAGTTTTGAATTCATTGTCTAGTATGTAAGTAGATATAAGTGAATGAAATAAAATGAATTTTGAAAAAAAAAATAAGTTCAGTTTCAACTGCGATGACAGAACGTACATTTTCTGCACTCAAAAGCATGAAAACATATTTGCGATGTTCGATAACCCGTTTTGAAATTTTCCAGTTTTCCATTTGAATACTAATGCACCTGCAATAATATGCAATTTTACCTTTGAAAAATAATGAGTTTTACGAGTTTTTCATCAAGAAATTTCATTTTTATATTTGAAAACCCATTTTGAAACAAAAAAATTTCCAAGCAAAAAAAATCCCATTCCCGACCTTCGTTTGTTTTTCCAGTTTTCCCACTCTTCCATCAGGTTTTTCAAATTTTTTTCACAGAAATCATCACTGAATACAACAGTATTAACCATGAAAATTTCACAAATTATCCATTTACAGAACAATGTCTGTGCAGCGAAACCTACCGGTTCCGCTAGTAATTTAAAAAAAAATTCCCTAAGAACCATCTAAAGACTAACAAGAACAAAATAAAAAAAAAATTGCAAAATCCGTCCAGACGTTTGTGAGTAATGCGGTCATACACGAACAGGATTTCATTTATAAAGATGTAAAATTCAAATAAATTTCAAATAAATATTTACAGCAAATATGTCAAAACTTGACATATTAGGCCTGGCCTGGCCTTTTGTTGCGAAATTATTTCCAAACCTCATATCGAACAACACGCGAATTATTTTTGAAAGAGTAGATAACTTGATCAATCGATCTGCTTGGAATCGGCTGGATTAGATTCCCTGTTGAGTTCAGTCTATAATATGTTAGGCTCAGGTTTTTAGGGGGGTTTGATCCCCCCCCCGTAAATCCGCCACTGCAACGTTCACACTGCGCGGCGGACAAGTTCTTGTAAGCGTTGTTAAGAAGACTTATACCTCTGTAGCTGGTGCAGTTCAGGGGATCTCCTTTCTTGAGGATGGGGCATACGATGCTGAGGTTCATTCGTTCGGCAAGCTTTCCTCGGATCAAATTTTGCAGATGAGCTGGTGCATGCTCCTAAGCAAATCATCTTTGTATAGTTCGGCAACTAGGCCATCTGCTCCAGCGGCTTTGTTCGACCTAAGTTTAGATATCACTATCTTCACCTCGTCAATGTCGGGTGGGTTTAATTATTGGTCTGGTCCACCCAAATTGAATGGTTCTGTATAGAATGGCTGTGGATATCGAGATGTGAAAATCGCGTGCTTGCTACCATTACATCTCACCCCGCAGCGAGATTGATTAGCCTTAATCCGTTATCAGAGGTGGTGTGGTTTAGGCTATGTCGTCCGATTATTCTACAAAAGAATTCTTCTCTGCCCAGCTTAGCATTAAAATCTCCAAAGACAATTTTAATGTCATAGCTAGGGCATTGCTCGTAGGTCCGTAGAACTTGCCTTTGGTGTCTTCATCCTTTTCCTCAGTGGGGGCGTGAGCGCAGATAAAGCTTATGTTGGTGAACTTAGCCTTTATGCGGATTGTCGTGATGTGCTCATTTACTAAGTTGAAACTCAAGACATTCCTCCTGAGTCGAGTCCTAACTACCAATTTACATCCAAATAATAGACGCTGATTTTGTTCCCGGTAGCAGTCGCCGTAGTAGATGTCACAGTTTTTCATTTTTTCGAAGGCCCAGGCCATACCATCGCATTTCTTGGATTGCGGTTATATCTGCTTTATAGCATTCAAGGGCTTTCGCTAATTGTTCGGCTGCACGTTGTCTGTTATGGGAACTAACGTTCCAAGTACAAAACCAAAATTCGTTGTCCTTAAATCGTTTGCTTGGGTCGTCATCATGAATTCCGTCCGTATCCCGAGCCCTGTTGGTGTTTTGCAGAGCTGTAAAAGAATGCAATCTTTTGGTATTGCATCGTCAAAAGTCCCATTCATTTAACTAAATTTTGGGAATGCATTCACATTCTTTATTGCAATACTTTGACTTCGATAAAAAATTCGCAGTTAATTTTGAAGTCTTTTGAATAAAAATCATTTAGAGCAGTTAAAAGACTTGAAGTCAAAAGAATGCATTACTTTTAACTGCTTGCATTCTTTGAAGTCTTTTGCATTCCTTGCATTCTTTTGCATTCTTTGCATTCTTTTGCATTCTTTGCATTCTTTTGCATTCTTTGCGTTCTTTTGTATTCTTTGCATTCTTTTGCATTCTTTGCATTCTTTTGCATTCTTTGCATTCTTTTGCATTCTTTTGCATGCAAGAATGCAAAGAATGCAAAAGAATGCAAAGAATGCAAAAGAATGCAAAAGAATGCAAAGAATGTAAAAGAATGCAAAAGAATGCAAAGAATGCAAAAGAATGCAAAGAATGCAAAAGAATGCAAGGAATGCAAAAGACTTCAAAGAATGCAAGCAGTTAAAAGTAATGCATTCTTTTGACTTCAAGCCTTTTAACTGCTCTAAATGATTTTTATTCAAAAGACTTCAAAATTAACTGCGAATTTTCCTTTAAAGTTAAGTACTGACATGAAGTTAAAATACTCAAAAAATAAGTCTTTTCATTCATTTAACTGCAATACCAAAATGATTGCATTCTTTTACAGCTCTGGTGTTTTGGAACTATATTTTCTATATGTGGTCACCCCGACGCTTTTTAATTTATCGGTTTGAATGTTTATTTGAGTGTTTGTTTTCAAGATTGCTGTTTGCAAACACAAAAACCTTTATTCGTAGGTACTCCATGAAGGTTGAGTTTGATCATCAATTACTATAATTTGTACTCAGTGTACAAAATTTAGAAGCATTTTTGTCGTTTATTTTGAATGAGCTTTGCATGCAAACTTTCATTGTTTCAAGTGCACCTTTTTTTCATTTAAAGTCGTTCATAAATTCTCACCGCAAAAAAAATAGATAAGCAAGTTTTTGATAATTATGAGACATTCAATCAACTTCAAATATCTCACTTCTTTTTCCTTTTTTCATTCCTTATTTTCAACACCCAGGACCATCATCTACATTAAGACAGGATGAACTGCCCTCATCAGCGTCGTCAACATCATCGAATATGAGATTTGTTCCAGGTGCTCTCACATTTGCCAACATTGAAGAAATGACGAAGGTAATCATTTTTCCTTGACGCAGTAAAACTTTTAGATCATCAATTCAAGTATTTTACAGTCAAAAATTGACGATGTTAGAAATAGCCAAGTTTCTAAAACTCATAATTCCCAACACCGCAATGCGTTGGCTGTGGCTTAAAAAAAAGCAAACAATAACTTCAATATTGGTTGGGTAAACATTTCATTAAAATTCAAATTACTACTCCATGCAGCGATCAATATTCATTGCAAATTTGATTGCTAAATTAAAAACGAACATTGATCCATTTTTTCTAGAAAATTCAGAGCTGCCACTTTTAATATATTGTAAAAAAAAATTAGAAATTTGATATAAATGTTTACTACTTGCATTTCAAATTGAACAATGATACCAGAACTGTGATTTTTAAGGGAGTGGTACGAAATCCCCAAAAGAAAAAATCACCATGGGGACAAAATCTCCAAAAAAAAAAAATCCAACTTGCCAAAATCTCCACGAGAAAATCCCCACGGAAAAAATCCCCAAAGAAAAAATACTTTTTGCCAAAATCTCCTTGAAATCTCCGAATCTCCAATATTCAGATAAGTCTACTTAGGTACACCGTTCCTCTCACGACATGTGCATGACACTGTTATGACATGATAACAAATTATGAATGCACTTTCAGTTTGTCATTTAAAATGAATTACACGTTTATTTCTTAAACAACCTTAACTGAATACAATAATATCTCCAAAACAAATATGTTCAAGTAGTGAATCATGCGATTAAATCGCGCGATTTAATCGCATGATTCACTACTTGAACATATTTGTTTTGGAGATTTTGGCATGGAGATTTTGTCCATGGGGATTCTCTCTTTGGAGATTTCGCTGCTGGAGATTTCAGTTTGGGGATTTTGGGTTTGGGGATTTTCGTTTGGGGATTTTGGCTTGGGGAAAACGTCACCAACCCGATTTTTAAATACGCATTCAGTTAATGCTTTTCAGCAGTGGCAACACTTTTCTCATACAAAAACAGCTAAACATCTATGAATTTAAATTTCAAACTGTTCAAAAAGAAAACAAATACGCTCCCTCGATTCTATCAATAACTTTGTTCATCCCATATTTCCAATTAATGCCAACCAATGCAACCGTTTCAAACATCACACATAGAATATGGTGTTTTTCCGAAAATGTACTTTAAATTGCTTTGTAATATTTATTACATTCGTGTTGAAATTAGATGCACATAAAATTCAAACCGCAACAGTTTAGAAGTGGTGTGTTAGACTTGAGGTAGAGCATCAATTCAAATTCATGTCTAGGTTGTGTGCGGAAACCAATATTTTGTTAGCCTGACCATGTTTGTATTTATGGATTAACCATAGAAATATTTCCTCCTGCTTTTTGACAAATATTTATGTTTTCAAGTCCGCTTATGAGATAGGAACTCAATGAATAGTATATTGACTATAAACTCAAGCTTCGATTATTGCCACTCACGTCTCAGAGGACTGTATTTTCTAGAAGACAAAAGTTCTCCTTACCGTTACAAAACAATTATAACATCTCTCTTCACAACTCTACGATTGAATTAAGCAATTTGATTAAATATGAATATCAATGTTTTCCTTTATTATTCCCCATGCAATGCTGACACTTACGCTCAACAGAAATCAGCTATGAGTCCTGCCGGAACGATAGCCTACATCACAGAGGAAGAAGCACTCCTAGTGCGGGTCAATAAGGGATGGCAGTATATTGCGGTAAGTCTAGTCAATAATAATAATAATTGCTGTCGATTTCCATGTCGCTATTGATGTCGAGGCTGACTCTGTCTGCTGCATCAAAAGCCACATGAATGCAGTTGAATGTTATCGATTTGTTTATAAGAAAATATACGAATTCGTTGCGATTGGGAGGAATTTCAGCATTTTTATAGTTTTTGATTTTCTGTTGGTCCCCTGGAAGTATTAAAAACATGTTTTTGAAGAAATCAAATATAAAATTCTTAAAAAAATATCATTGCACAGGCATTGGAGTCTTTGAAGATCTCTTTTTCAAACTGGATCGAATCTACTGTTTGGCTATTGCCAAATTCTTTATTTTAAAACTCGTCAAACAACTTTCTATACAAACAAGTTATTGCATATGCATTGGATTCTTAAAAGAGCTTTTTTCCCACAACAGTAAACGTTGCGTGAAGCCTCTGGTTCCACATTTTTGTCAATCACTGGATTGACAGTTGCCAATTCAAAGCACGTCATCATTTCACAGTTTTTTAATTTCAAAACCATCAAAAACGAGCCACATATTTGTGATACAAAAGTCATTGCATACCTAATAGAGCTTAAGTCAATCTTTCGACTTTGCTTCAATTTGTGACTTTGACACACGACAAAATATCATTTTGAAACCAATTTTGAAAATTTGTATACCAAAGAATTCCACCTTACCCCAGAGTTGTTGGTTCTGTTTGGAATGCACGGAATTCAATTATTTCAATTGGATATTGAATGCTTTTCAATACACAGCAAAACTATGTGCTTTCGATGTTGCTTGATCTGATGGCAAAGTCAAAAGAGAATTTGACTTTCAATTTCAAAAACCACATTGGCTCTTTGGGTATATATTGTATATCCGAAAGGACCTTGTTATTGTCAAAGTCCTACCCATTTCTACTGTAGTCAAAGAGTTCTTCTTTGCCAAATCTCACTCCAAACCAGCAGGTTAATAAATAAAGCAACATTTCGGACATTTCTAATACTTAAAGTTTACTGGGGAACATTTGCCAGAGGTTTTTGCTACTCCACGATATGTCAACTTGACAGAATTAATCGCATAATAACTGCAGAAATGCCACTTTCAATAGTTTCGTTTCCACGGTACAAGAGTTGTGGAGTACAACCAGACAAATGTCCCTCTGTCTTGCTCTCTTTCTCAGTTGGATGGAACGTGGGAAAAAAATTGAAAATCGTTTTTAATATTCATGACAAGAGTTGTAGGTCAATAAGGTTTCCTGTTTTTGTCGAGCTATTTAAATGATAACTATGGTGCATTTTGAGTCTGGGAATTAATTTCAAATGTTTCGTTTGTGAAATATCCAAATTATCAAGTCGCATTAGTTCACCAAAAAAAAGCTAGTTATGTATCCTTGAGATCAGAATAGGTACTCCTTGGCATCTATAATAATCAAGTGTGAATTAAAGTTCATCAACATTAATTATATGATAATAGAAATTAATATTTCAAGGCAATTTGCCAGATGGCGCAACGGGCGTAGATTTCTCTTTACTACTAAGTGCTAACTCTCACCACCACCGCCGCTGTCAGTGCTTTGTGCTACCGGAAACCCCCTTTCTCGCCATCGTAGAAATTGTGGAATTTAAGCAACAATGAATTCAATATGAAATTCTGAAATTATAGAAACCTCGAGTTAATCTAATTATTCTGATTGCGCTGATTGCACATTCAAAATAAATAGATTTTCCCAAAAGCACTTTGGGGAGGGGTTATTTGATTCTTAGAGAAAATAAGAATAGAAATATCAAGGGTTTCTTAACCTTCTGCCCATGGACAGTACTGTAAATATACAGTGAAAAATAATTGTGTGTTGCTTTTAGGAGCGAAATTTTCTCCTTCAACGCCTTTGGGTATGCAACACTTTTTGATAAAAGTGAACATAAATCATTTTTATAAACTGCATTCCATTTATCGATCATAATCTTGCCATCGTGAATATTTTGTTTTTTCGTCTCCCGAAATAAAAATCGCAAAATGCAATACTTCCATAAACTCCGTAATCAAAAGCAACATTTTTGATCTTAGTAAAGCAAACAAACTATTTTTTTTGTATGGGCATGCCTTCAATTCGTTTTGCTTTAAATCTCCAACACAGCAATTCCTGTATCGTCCTTGATCTCTTGCCCTTAACCAACTCCTTTGTTTTTAGTTTCCTGTCTGTATACAAAAACATTTTCATCCCAATCACTTGATGGACGAACAAAAAAAAGAGCAAGAATAGAACAAAAATCCTGCAGGACGAGTTGAGAACTTGTGCAAAACACAGCATAGGCCATGAACTTATATTAAATTGAGGAACAAACTCATTAACTTTTATATTCGAACTAAAGGTGGTGTGGCACTTCAGCCCTATGGTACTTCATACCTGGCTGAATTTTCTTCGAGTTTTCTCATTCGTTTCGAACTCGACGAACTCCTTAATTCTTTTGCTGGCCTCTGATAGTCTCCATAACACAACTTTTGCAAGCTTCGTGTCTTATTCGTCCTGTGCATTAAAATATCAAGCGGTTGGGATAATTACCGCTGGGCATCGACTTCAAAATTATGTATTCTCACAAGTAGAGAGGCGAAGTCTTTTGCAAAAAGTTACTCCTTCGTTTTGTCTGTCCGTATAAATATCTAACTCCGTGCTTTGGTTTCATAACTTCAATTTTGTGGAGGACTCCATTTCAATGGGTTCAATGATTACTCATTATGCTGCACCGAAAATTTATTCGTTCTTCATTCTCTGCGCACAGATAGGTTAGGTGCGGTGCTGTGCTGGTATTGCACCTAACCCAAAACTCAGTTAGAAAGCCAAATTTCGTTTTAATAACCGTAAGCGTATGAAAATACTTAAATACCCAATATCCAACATGACCCCAAAAATGCCGTCGAAGCTTTGAGGTAGACGATTTAGTCCGTTGTTGTTGTTGTTGTGGCACCATTAAATGAGAAGGTATTTTTGTGTTGAGCGTAATTTTGCAGGTTTTCGATATGGAAATTAAGGTCCGTTGGGATATCGAATTTTAGGGTATTAGATACCCTTTAAGCGATTTGCAGACTTTTTGGCTTTGGGCAGGGTTGAAAAAGTTTTGCCTTCGTAGAAAGTTTTAATCACCCTTAAATTGTTTATGGGGACATGCTTTGAATATCCTTTTTTTCGTCTTCTTCTTCTCTGTTCTATTTTCGTTCGTCGTTGTGCCAAGAGAAATGTTTTCTTCTTGGTTGTGCTAAAAAGTTTGCTCCTATCGTCGGCTTTGATCAATCTCGATTGGTCGAAGAGGAATCTGCTTATCGACTGACATGATGGAAGAAAAATATGACAAAGGAAGAAAGAGATACCCCTTCTGGCGGATTGAAATCAACTTTTGTTTGGTCTAGAAAAAAAGGGGTATGAATAATAATATCGAATCGAACTTTAACCGTGCGTCGGAGTTGTTGGGTGTCGGTCGGTGGTGTGATTCGTCCGGGGGAATTGTTTGAAAATAGTTTTTTAAAAGCCTAATTATGGTATTATGCATTATTCATGTCGGACGAGAGTTAATGGGGCGTTTTTGGAATTCTCAAAATCAGAATCTCCACAGATGATAAAAATCTGGGAACTAAGTTTTGAGAAAGTTTTTTTGTTTGCCTAGTTCGGAAGTGCTGGAGAGATCGTATTGCGAGCTATTTCACTAATAGAGACCAAGGAAAGGTCGTGTTGGGGCTTGAGGGCAATTGAAATGTAGATTTGTGATTGGGAGTACTTGTATTATTTGATATTTTGTAGTTCCTTGCCTTTCAAGGATCTGCAACATAATCTACTTTGATACTGTTGAGGAGTCAATTGCTAAAAGATTTTAATAGGAATATCTTGCTCTCATTAATTACCAACCAATTGAATCCTTTTATTCTCGAGCTATATTCAGATACAAGCCTTCCAGCAATAAAGCTCTTCGAAATCGATAGAGTTTGGGTTCTTAATAGGTCTTCTGGGAGTCGAAGCAAGACAAAACAAAAAAATTTCCCTCACAGCTGAGCAAGGATGAGTCCTATTAAGGACAATGAAAGACTTTGCATACAAACATCAACTGGTTCTCTCCTCATCCCCTCAACTTCAACTCAATATTGATATCGAATTGAAATCGTAAAGAAAAACGCTGCCAGGCTGACTTATTGTGAAAATTGATGAGCACACAATCATCGGACACACATGTGCTATATGCACACAGGCATCACACAAATAATATGGATATGATGGATGAATGGTAGATTAACTTCCAATGTTCCAGCAGAAAATCCTTGCCCAAGGCGGGCTTTATTGTTCGATTTTATGGATTTAATATTCTTGAATGGCAATTCATTATTGTACAATGAATGCAGGAATGAGAAGGAGTCCTTATTTTTTTTTTTTTTGGCCAACTGTTGGACATTGTTTTGAAAAGGGATAACGGAATCAATGTGTAATTCAAATAAATGGAAGGATAATAGCTTTAAGATTATCATGTGAAATACTTCAATTGGGTGGAATTTTGAAATAATGTAGAAAGACCTTAGGGTGAGATTTATAGGAATTTTCAAGAATTGAATATTTTACTGGGAATTACACTTTCTTGAGGCGAAAATACTTTCAGGACATCGGACTTGATTTTTCGTGAAAACATTAATTACCTATCCATTTGTTGAAGTTGGGAATAAGATACATGAAAACACGAAGTTTTCTCGTATATGTATGCAATTTTCTCGCATGATTAATTTAAGGGAAAAATAATCAATGAGCCTCAAAATATGCAACACTTCTTATTGCACTTTAAAGAGGCCCGCTTAAGTTAGAAATGAAACAGTATGTATGATCTGATTTATGGTCTTTCCCATTTTGGGGTTGCTTCAATTGACCATACTTATCTTACCTTCTTTTTTGCATAAATAGGATCACCGAACAAATGAGAATACCAAACTATTCCTTATAGGCCTATTTTTATCCTTAATGCAATTTTAATAGGAATTTTCCAGGAAAAATTGAAAAACAACCAAAGTCTTAATCCCCGCATTGTCAGTAAAAGCCTTTTCTTCAGACTTCATCAGTAAGAGTTACTACTTAAGCACAAAAAAAAGGTAACTAAACCTACTTCACAATCTAAATTGAAACCCTTCAATCATTCCCCTTCAAAATCAATACAAATTTAGAAAGAAATCAAAAATTTCAAATTGATCTCAAAGCTCCTAAGATCAAGAAATATTTATCCCTAACCTTAGCCGTATAATCTCTGGCTAATACTCATTTCATTCCTGTTTCCTTTTTTTTTCTTTTTATTTTGTATTTCATGAACAAAAAGAAAAGGAAACAATAAATTTAACGCACTGTTTACCAACTTTAAGCCATCAAACTTTCGTTTTAAAGAACAAACAAAAAAAACTGTTGAATAAGAAAAATACCCAATCGAACACTCTTAGTCGACAGATTTCATCTACCTACAGTTTCTAGCATTGCCAATACAATAATTTCATTTTTACTGCATACTTTTAGGCAAAATTATTTGATTGCATGATCTGTGGAACCAATGATTAACTGCGTACTTTTAGGCGCTTAATGCATTAATTTTTTAGGTGTTTTATTTTTATACAAAACTATGGTCGACAGAGACTTGGATCATATCATTGTGTTGAAAAACCTTTTTTTAAGGACACGCCACTGTAGCATTGTTCTACGATTCAGAGCGTATGTTTCATTTTTACATTTTTTTTTCTATTTTCGTTTTTACATCAAACAGAAGCAAAACAGTCCTCTGTCAGAAGGAAATCATTTTAAATTTTTCCTAACTTATTTCTATATGTGTTTTTTGTATGTTTTCAGTTACTTATTCTTCTTCATCTTTTTTTCAATCTCAAGAGGTTTCGTTTTACTTCGGATATCCCGAGGACATTGCCAATTCAAATCACATTGATTGAAGTTTTGTTATTCTTTGTATTCATCAGAACCAGAAGGTAAAGAAAGGTTAAGATAGAATGAATTTTTATTTTTATAGAAATTCTGACCCAGCAATTTGTACCACCATTGAACCCAATATACCCACCTGCCTTATTTACTTAGTTCCTTTTTTGTCGGTCCTTTAAGATTTAAACAGAGTACAACATTCTACCTTTAACGGCCATTTTAGATTTTGTATTCAGAAGGAAATAAATATTTCGGTTTTTCGTTTTTCATAGTTCATACAAATACCTGAAATAATTTCCTGGAACTTGAAATTTTAAAATATCCTTTATTTGTCCTTGTGCTTGGGAGAGAGTTTGTGAATTAAAGTCATGTCATTTTCCAAAATAAATAATAAATAAATAAAAATGTGCAAAAAGAACAAATAATGCAAAAAGTATGTTCGCCTAATGGTATGCAATGCCTTCAAACGTGCCCATTTGAATTACTGTAAGGTCTACATTTTATGTTTCTAGTTTCTAGTTGCTCGTGTTTGCTTCACCACCTTGAGAAACTAATTCTCTTATTTTATTTACTTGAAAACGAAAAACAATTTTCAGTGCCTTCTCAATGAGTACTCTAAAGAAAACATAGCTGTCGTTATTCAGTAAGTTTCGAAGTAAAAGTTTATTAAGTTCCTCCATTTTTGTGGTGTGAATTGAAATTCATCGAGGCATGCTGTTTATGGATGCCATGAAATTCTGTGGAAATATTTTGATGTATTCAAGTTTATTAAAATTGATGAAAATATAAATCAAAGAAATAATAATACGACAGAGCTAGAAAGTGGCGGTGGCAGTATGGTGGCGTAGGCCGTCTCACGAACCTATTAATTCGACGAACCTCCAACGCCTTGGACAACCGCAAGGATTTTGTGGCCAAAATTCGTGATAAAATAATGGCTTTCGGGATTGTTTTCCAAAAGTTTGGTATCTTGTTTGCACAAATTTATGCTATACAAATTTTATATCTTTCAGCTGTGGAGGAGCAAATCAATGGAGGATTTTGAGAGTGGTTTTTTTCATAACAAAAAATATGTAATTTAAGACTGAAGCTAGGGCAGACGTTTGGAAAGCATTGATTTGCATTTATTTGGCGTCTTCTTACGTCTCGTAGTTCTTTTGAAAATTATTTACACAAGAGAGGACTTCAACTTCAAATTTTAAACCAAAAGTAGGTCATGTTTGATAGGTACCTAATGAAACGTTGAGCTGGGGAGATGAACATTTTTAATTGCCTTGTATTAGACGTTGCTAAATGACTACCGTTTCTCAAAAGCAGTCATTTATTTTAAGAACATTAAAGAAATATTCTAAGAGAATATTTTTTTTTCTTTCGTGTTTTAATCAAGAAATCCTGTTAATCAACTTGATTTGATATCTTAAGCAAATTTTTTGGTTTGAGGTTCTTGGCTCTTCATTTCTAAATGTTGTTTTTGGTTTCATTTCAATCGATTGGATATTCAGGTTGAAAGAAACAAGTAAACAAGAAAATTCCATATTTTATTGCCTACTTTTAGGCAAAATTACATTGCATACTTTTATACACCAATGTTTTTACTGCATACTTTTAGGCGCAGTGATTAGATACAATATATTTCGTTTCGCTTCACTAAAAAAAAAATCGGAATTTTAATAATGCTATGTTTACTATGTTTTGTTCATCTGATGAATGTTTGTTTTTCCATAAGTCAACAAGTCCGTAAGAGTAATGCAGAATAAGTCATGAAATGCAATTAATTTTGCTTTGCCATTCCAGAACGTACAGAAATCTGCTAAGCAACTTAGAGTTCATCGTCTTGTTATTGAAAACGATTCGCAAGTTATCCAAAATACTGAATAAATCTGCTTTGTAAAATTGTGCATTTTTACGCAACTTCACAGTCCACTTAAGAATTTCCTTCACACATCCCAATAGGATGTGCATTTATGTGTGTGTTTATATTCGTATTCTCTCATCGTATCGCTTTGGAAACAGGGTTCATGCGAGAATTTTCGATTTCCCGTTTAACTTCCTTAATTTTTTGTGTGCTCTTATATTTTTTTTTATCGACAACCGACGCCACGTATATGTAGGTAGTCTCCTCGGTTTGGTAACAGTTTAATGTGGAAAATCCTGATTCTATCAGAAGGAAAAACTTTTCCTCGGTCTCTATATATCTTCCGTTTGGTGGAAAATATTTTGTCCTTTCATTCGTTCCCTCTTCCTTTTTTTCTGTATCAAAAACATTGTTGTTTAAAGTATCGGGATATGGGGGAAAAAACACCAAACAACGACAACGACGACACCAAGGATTTGTGTTAGAAGGTTAAATACACTTAATATGTTTTCAAAATGTCGAAATTGAGTCGATTGCCGGAGGGAACTTCGAAATCCGGGGGATTCTTGTTAGGTACATCAGGAGGGTAGAGGAAACACATATATTCTGTAGATACAGATAGGATACGAATTCGGCACAAATTTTCCAAAAAACTGGGCCAAAAGCCGGTAAAACACTCTCACACACGAATAAAAAACTGTTCAGGAAATAAGCAAAAAAGAATAAAATAACAAAAAAAAATTCACACATATCCTTACCATAATTTAGGAAATGATAAATTACTTTTCAGGATATAGCTTATACCCTGCGCGCACATACATTATCCTTCAGACACATAAACCTACATAAAACGAGGATACCGAAATGAAAAAAAAAAGAATACAGATAAGCCATAGCAATCATTACTCTCGGAAGAGCCTTGGAAGTTTAAAGATTTCAACACATAATTTTTGAAATATCCCATCGAGTTGGGGAGTGGCAGGAGTACGGATTCGGCAGAGAATTATTACGGAACCTTGACACAGCGTGTTTTCCGCCATTTATGCAAACCGCAGGAAAAAAAAAAACAATTTGACGACAAGGAAAATGGAATGTCCTTTAGGAATGAAAAAGGAGAATTATTTGAATAACATCAATTTCTGACATCTGTTCTAACAAAATTCCGGCGGTTTTGAGAAACTTTTACGAATTTTCTTATATGGGATTTAAATACCGCAACATTCTTCAAAGACATGATAAACCGAATGGAGGGTTGTTATTAGAAGCGTTCGTTGTCGAATGATAAATTGTTCTCCAGGATATAGCCAGTTTGCACGCTACACGACTCTCATTCTCCTTTGGGATTTGGGCAACTCAAAGATACCTCCGTGTGTTGATTAGGCATTCCTTAAGTCCTTTGGATGAAGTGGTCTGGGGCGAAAAAAAAGTTATCTCGCCAAATAAACGAAAACAAAATGACGCGTTAACTTATTTTACTCACACAAAAGAAAAAACCCATAAGGACAAACAAAAGAAAAACATACTAAACAATAGTCCTTTCAATGCCATCAGTTTCTGACATCTGGTTGAATATTTTTCTGACAAGCTTTTTTCTTACGAGATAAAAAGGACCAAAATAAACAGAAATTCCTTAAAAATAAAGGACGAAACAAACAATCTCAAGGACTTCCATTTAACCGATAGGAATCATTTCTTTGTTTTGTTCTTGAAACCTACCTAAGGTAGACCTTAAGGTCACTTTCTTTCATAACCATTGGCAGTGGGTGGGGTATTGCGAAAAAAAACTTTTCCCTGTTTTTGTACATTTCATTTCAGTTTTGCTTGTTTACTAATTGCGGCTAAATGACTTTTTGTTTGTCTTCATTTAATTTGATTTTCTGCAGAAAAAAACGTTAAAACGAAAAAAAAGAAGAAAATTAAAGGTCTCGCCTCGGGTGAGGGTGCAAAAGCAATTTGACGAGCTTATTTTTTGTTTGAGCTCTTTAGCGAGGGAACGTAATTTCTTAAGATTATTATATTAGATGGAGACCCTTTGGCTTATGTTGTGCATATTATTATTAATTAAAAGCATTTTGGAACTAATTTTTATTCCCTTTTTTTCTCTGTGTTTTCTTTTCTCATTCATTTTAGCTGGGAAGCTTACTGCCGATTGCCGTACCAGCACCACCGACGACGCTATCGCCGCCAGTAAGACCGGACTTGCAATCGTCGAATCTTCTCAACAATCTGCCACAGCCACTAGAAAGTGGGCCACATGTAAGTATTTTAATTTTTTTTCTATTGTAACTTTGCTAAAAATTCAAGTACTTTCTGAAACATTGTGGTTAGCCCAAGTAAATTGGGAAAATATTTAATATCAACGAGAATCTTCTGCAACAATCTAAAGCAGTAGGTCATGTACCAATAACCCGAATCCCTAAATCCCCAATTCACAACAAGACACGAAAAAACCACACTCCACGAAATCAATCATTCCAGGCACAAACGCAAAGAGGGAGCCTATACGAGTAAGAGTCGAGTATGTGCACATAAAGCACCTTTCTTTAGCAAACATTACATTGCCTACATCTTTATATTATAATACCCTCTTCATCCATCATATAATGTATAGTATTTTTACTTTTTGCACTCAAGACTCAAGGCAAGACCAAGTTGGTAAATTTTTGCTTTTCCTCTTCATCTTTATATTCAACACCATCCAATAATAAGAGACCTAAAGTGATGAAGAAAAAAGTAATCATAATGCTTAACATGTGTATAGAAAAGAAATTTTGTAAAGACCCGAAGGACTTGTTTTGCGTTTTTACCCCTGTCAGGGGGGTTTCACTCACTCTCTCTCCTGTTTATTTCGACACACGATGGCGGTGTGATGGAGTGAGAGTTGGAATGGGAAATAAGTAAATATTCAGACCTTCTTTGTAAGTACTTTTTCTGTGAAGACCATTTTTGTATAGGGTGTTTCTAGGAGCCTTACATAACGGGAATATCGGGAAATAACATTCGGAAATCATGTCGATTGCTTGGATCTTTAATGGGATACAAAAATAATATGAATTGTTCCTTAAATTTCAACTCAAATATCAACATTAAAAATGATTGCATACTTTTCGACGTATTTAAACATTTTTTTCAACCATCAGTGTTTGTAAAATATTCTTAGAAACAAATCTAACAAGTTTTTAATACACAAAATCCATTTATTTAAAGCGAAAACTGCTTTGAGGGCATTTATGAGAAAATTTTCCCACGCTATTCAAAGGCGACCGTGCTAAAGGATAACAGCTCCTTAAGCCTTTTGAAACAAAAAAGAAATTCTTTGATCCCTAAACTAATGAAAAAATGCATACTTTCATTCAAAGAGATTACCAGTAACACCCTGCCTGTAATAAACTAAATAAGAAACAAAAAATTAATTCAAATCCCTCGATGTTTCGTGTGAAAAGAAGGATGAGCATTGAATAAAGATGAAATGTAAGACACAACTCATGCAGAACTCTTTATGCGTATTACTTTTACTTTGCTTCTTATAGATAATACGTTTTTCCTTACAATTGTGGACCAAGAAATTATTAACAAAAAAATAAATACACACAGAAAAAAACGACGAGAAAACAAACAAGTCCCAAAAGAAACCAAAAAAAAAATTTCCTTTTCTCTCAAAAGATAATCCAATAGCGTAACTAAGTAAAGAAGGTGCTATGGTTAGTTATGAGTTGGATTTTGATAAGAAAGAGGGGGGAGGGGGGTAGTGGTTCAATTTGAGATGAGAATAAGAGGCCAAAGAAGGATGCTAGATCCTTTTACTTTTATCAAATTTCAAATGGAAAATCATTCTCGAAGAAGTTATGAAAATTTGCTACCATCCTTGCC
Organism: Sphaerophoria taeniata; assembly: GCA_943590905.1. Lineage (NCBI taxonomy): Eukaryota > Metazoa > Arthropoda > Insecta > Diptera > Syrphidae > Sphaerophoria > Sphaerophoria taeniata. The sequence continues at coordinate 153,707,983 of OX016541.1, forward strand.
AGCCTCACATCTCTCCCAAGGATTATTCTTTGGTCCCTTTTTTTGCGTTCGAAACAAGCATCTCGTGTTTCTTCTTTTGTTGCCGCTCCTACACCTACCGATCCATTCTCCAAAACCGAAGAGTGATGCAATAGTGTTTAAACGACTAAACAAACATAAGGGATGAATATTAAATTGCTTTTTTTCATTCATCCCCTTTTGAAGCTTTTTTTTCTTTGCTCTCTATTAACTTTATTCGCATAATTTTATTTATTTTTTTCTCTCGACGGCTTTCAGTGCGAGTATTATTGCATTTAAAGCAGAAAAGGTTGAGTTGAGGTTGCCATCAAGCACACCTAACCCGCAAAGTCGACAGAGGGCTTATGATGAGAGAAACGAATAAGCAGAAAAAACAAATTGAAAAGACTTATGTATGTATGCAAGCACCTCACCCTACATCGGCTCAAAAGATAAAACACAAAAAAATGTCAGTTTCCTAAAATCCCCCCAAAAAGGGACACGATAAAGGTAAAGAGGTGGAATGAATGAAATCCGGCATTGAATTAAATTACCCACCTAAAAAGTTTTGTGTGTTCATTGATTTAATCTTTTATTTTATTTTTTTGGTTGGCTGGTTGTTTTTCTCATATAAATAACCATCCTGGTGACCCTGTCAAATGATATGTCGAAATCCAACCGCACACATGAACCTTACACGAGTTTAACCTCCCTTGCAGCACCGTTACTCTGTGTGACCGCTGCCGTGTCGTCGTCGATAAGCGGGGGAAAAAGGTCTATTCTAACCCATTTACAAAGCTTTTTGGAACACTTTGAACCTCGCTAACAAGATATTTTGTAAATTTTCTGCTCGAATATCTTGTTTTCAGTACATTTGGTCCTGAAATGACAGAAAAAAACAGGACCCTGAAACTGATGTTGCTCCACACGCGCTGCTGATATTTTAAAAAAATGTTCTGAGGTATGTGTGTTGTGTGTCCTTTATTTCATCTTGTAAGAATTCATTTTTGGGGCTTTTATCAAGGGACATATGAATAAGAAAGTGGAGGCGTTGTGTTGTTGTTATAGGCAGCCAACGGACCGTCCAATCGTCCGACCAGATGTATCCTTGTACAATAGAAAAATAAACAGTTATCGTTGTAGGATCATAGTTTAGCCATACACACGAGTATGGTCGGCTTGTGATTGTGTGTTCCGAAATGAAAAGGTCTTGAAAATGGAAATATCCTGAATTGAAATCACCCTGAAAGTAATTTGAACGGGATTAAGTTCTTTTTTCTTTTGCTGTTTTTTTTCTTTTCTTTTTTTCGTCATTTCTTAGATCCTTTCTTTTTTTACTTATTTTTCTATGAATAAGTTGATGTTGATGGGGATGCTGCGGAGGCATGGGGTTTTGTTAAGATGTCAATCCGAATGACAAATTAGAGTTTGCTTTGTCAAACTTATATTTATGAGAAAACGAAGAGAGGTGGAGGCTTTTGGTTACAAATCTTACAATAATGGAAGAACACATTGATGGTGATGGTATTGGTGATGGTGAGGAAGAAAAAAGTGTGAAGATTAATTTGGATGTAATGACCTGGTTCTTTGGAAGGAGATTAATTTTTATACTTTTTTGTAGAATCGGCTTTTGATTCGTAGCGATTCGTCTTGGTGGCTTTAACTCAAAAAGACGTTTTCCTTAGAGAAATTTTTTCAGTAGCAATTTTATGTCACCAGTCTTTTGGGGTTTATCCATTGGGATGTTCTTTGTACTTAAAATTTGATGCGTCCTTTGAAATTCTATAACAATGTCAACACTGTTATCAAAAGACTGATTAACGTTTTCATGCATAATTTTTATTTAAAAGTCACAAACAATTCGTTGTTCTTCAATCAGACATTATATTTGCTAGCGAAAAATCTAAATGGTATGTCTCCAAGGATCTTTGAGAGAAGAACAGAAATTTCACTCACATTCTTGAAAAGATAATTCAATTTAACAACATTCACAAAATATGCATTCCCCAGACTGTGCGATGTGCTTAGAGATTGAAATTGCATTCACCTTGACACAATAATTCCAAGAAAATCATCAAGACATTGAAAAATAATGGCACGACTTAGCGGCGACGGTTGCTATGAAGCAGCAATATCTGTGTTGCTGGCAAGGACGACGCGACGCGATGATGAAACAAAAAACGGCGCTTAATCAAGTCAGAGTCTTACGGTGAAATGCTAAACTTTGGGGGATGGAGGCGGGAACGTATAAAAGGTACTCGTAAATCAATAAGACCCCTCCAGCTAGCCTGATTTCGTATTCATTGCGAAAATGAACTCACTCAAAACGAACGACACAACACCGATAGACAAACAAAACAAAGGTTTTAGGCAAGGTACAGCGGAATTAGAAAACATTATCTGGGATGACAAATAAAGGTACGAACACTAAGTATTTTCAAATAAACGTTCGTCTAAAAGACTTCTGTTGGAAAAACTTTAACAAGCATAGAACTGACTGACTGAGCTATTATGAACGTTTTAAAGGGAAGTCAGTCAGTTGACTTAATCTATCTCATGAATACATAAATTTCCCTAATGAGTTCTTTAAAATGGAAATTGTATACCAAGCGAACGACCGATGTAAGAAAGATCAAAGTGATTAGTTCCTAGACATTTCGTCTTGCAGTGGACAGGAAGAAGTAATTTAATATGGTTGTTGTTTTTCACCATTGAAGGGGTAGCTATTACTTCTGTAACAAGCTTACAATGAATACAAGATGTTTCAAAAGAGTGTTGAAATCAATCAATGAAATTTTGAAAATTTATGTTCAGGTGATTATTTGTTAGCTTCTGAACTGTTTTCAAAATCATCTGTGTGTCGTGGAAAGCAACGTACTCTCTAGTTTTTGACCTGTTTTATGATACCCTTGATTTTTGGGCAGCATTGCTATTTTCAGTGTTCCACTTGGACCGCCTTCTTTGATCATGCTTAATTTGGGAGAATATTTTCAACATTATCAGCATCTCACGCTCAAATTAATATGTTCTCAGTATTAATTAAGCAAAATAATTAGAAGATAAAGAACTTAATGATGCAGTGAATATGACTCGTCGGATCAAAAATAACATAATTGCAGACTAAATACCAGGATTTCATTAAATCATGAAATTCATCAAACACAGAGAAGGTTCATAAAATAGCCTCCTACTCCTTTTTTAATTCTTCAAACTCCTTGGAGTTGGGACATCATAAAAGGCACTTATTCTTAAAGTTGCTTAATCTAAATTCTATCGAAAAAAAACATCCATATTCGAGATATTTCAACTTTACATTGCGGCCTGTACAATAAATTGAAAGACAGCTGCAATTTCAAAGAAGCTTATTTCTGTTCTGACGTGCAGAGATGTCAAGAACTTTTATTAACAAAGTAATCACCTCACTAATATTTCATCGAAAGCTGTTGAACTTTTAGAATAAGTATTTTTTCTAACGAAATGAAGACACCTATGGTAGATTTAAGGAAAATATTACGTATACGCCACAGTGTATCATTTGAATTCTGATTTGAAACAGCGAGCACTCAATGATGATTAGTGTTTTTTCTTCGTATGCGAAATTGTTGTCTGCCTGTCTGTTCGTAAGCTATCAAGCGAATTGTAAGATATTTAGGAAAAACAAAGGTTTGGAAGAAGACGTCAATGCCAAGCGGTTCCTCTACTGGTGTTCTTTGAAAGTTGTCGTGAAACTTACTAACGTACTTATGGTGGCGCTACAGTCCAGATCGGACCAGGGCCTCATCCAAAAAACGTCTCCAGGAAGCTCGGTCCCTAGCAAGCTGTCTCCAAATCATCTCCAGCTGCTTTGAACAGTGCGGCGGCTAGGCCGTCTGCTTCAACGGCTTTGTTCGACTTAAGTCTAGATATCACTATCTTCACTTCAATTTCAATTTCAATTCAATTTTGCTCGTCATTGCCATTATACACCTTAGAAAAGTAGTTTTTTCATATCCTCAGCACTGATTGTGGTTCTACTACTCTACAGAAGTGTCAAGAACTTAAGTGAATTTGTAAAAAAATCATCACCTTTCTCATATTTCATCTAAAACTATAATATTTCGTTATAAATGGTATTTTCAACGAAAATGAAGAGACTAAATGGCATATATTATAGAAAAAATACTATGTATACGCCACAGTGTACATTTTGAATAATGATATTAAAAGAGTTTACTAAACGGTGTCTGGTGGTTTGTTTTCATTTCCGTAGGGAATATTAAAAAAGCGTTTATAAGCTATCAAATGAGTTTTAAGAAAAAAAAAAAACAAAGGTTTGGAAGAACTTGTTTCTTTGAAAATTACTGTGAAACTATCTGAGCTTATTTTCTCGATCGAAGTCTCTCTTTCGCTAAAAACCAAATCACATATGTCTTATTGTAGAAATTTTGTATAAAAAAATGTGTCCAAAATTCAAAATAAATATTTTCTTATATTCAACAAATAACTCTAAATTAAATATTAAATACTTTAAAAAGGATAATCAAACTCTTAACTTTTTCTATTTCCATTTTACCAGTTCACAATATCACCGGAATATGAAACGGTAAGATTTTTGAAACTTGAAAGATTTTATTAAATTCATTAGTATTAAATTTTATGTCTTTATTTCGCTTCTTACCTATATTCCTACTTTAATTTTTAATTTAAAACAAATGCAACCACAATATTATGATTGTGACCACTTGAACATGTTCGAAAATCAAAATGGCCTCCAAACCTATTCACTCACAGCCAAACACACATAATATTTGACCTTTCCCAAAATACCTCATTAACTCAACAACAAAAATAATTATTGGAATCGTCTTATAGTCGAATAAAATCCTCCCCTTATGAAATGTTTTTCATATTGATTAATTGTTCAACTCAATTCATGCATATATTCCTCAGTAAACCTTAAATGGCACTATTCATGTCATATTTTTGAAGGTCTAAGTTATGTTCGAGTTCAATACTGTAGGCGTATTCAAATCCGTTCCATGAATAAACTCATAAATACAGTGACAACAACACAGAAGAGTGAACAGAAAAAATCCTTATCTTCCTTTTAAACACCCACACAACCCACATATTGAAAATAAAATGTTTCTTGAACCGCACAAAAACCATGTAAGCATGTGTACTTATTTATAGGTTAACCTTAGAAAATTATATACATTGGAAAAACCACTTTAATAATTCAATTGGTTTCACATCTCTCTTAGTCATAAATTAATCCGTCAAAATTGTGTACACAATCCATCATAATATACAAAATCTACGATTGGCGAGGGACCTTTCTCTCTGTTAGACTGTTGAAATAAGGATAAAGCACGATAAGAAAATTACCATAATCGGCACATAAGCCAGCTGTCAAGAAGCAAAAACCTTCTTTTACTTTCACGTATCTCTATGTATTGTATATGGTAGTAGATGATGATTAAAAACATATACATACACTCGAAACAGAGTACTCTCCCAACTAAAATCATTTAAGCAATCGTACATAATTGATGAGCACATTCCACAACTTGTATGACATGATTACAGGTGATTAATATTCAGACTTCTCTTCGGTTCTTGTGTGCGTGCCTCTGTATTTATGTTAAAAGGATTTGTTTTTCCATACAAGGAGAGAGAGAATGTATGTCGAACTGGTATCTATGGTATGTCAAGCTTACATAAGTATGACAGAACTCTGAACTCAACTGAAATTCTGTCATGAAAATTACATACCATAAATAGAATGTCCTTTAATTAACTCCACTATTCATTAGAGTCTCTCTCTCTCTCTTTCTCTTGATCTCTCTCTCAGTCACTCTTCTGTGTGGCCTATAAGTATATGTTTAGGTTGGTGGAGTGATTAGTTCTTTAGTTTCCATTTCTAAATGCCTCTGAATGGGAATGGGATAGATGTCATAATATGTGTCTTAGGTTTGTATCCTGTTCTCTGTTCGGAACGCATGAGGTTTGATTGCCTATGCGGTGGCTTTTGCCTACCATTGAGTAACTAATGATTAACATAATTGTTTCGCATTTTGATGGACATCATGCTGGAATTCTTTTGATGTTGGTTAGATTAATAATTGAATGGAAGTCCTTTGTCGTGGGTCAATTTAGTTGGTTTGAAAGCGTGGCAGTTAGGGATATGAAAACAAATTAGAAAAGTCCTGGCAGAAGGAAAAAGTTGGGCAGTTGAAGGACGCAATTGACTTTTTATTACTGTCAAATTTTGTCAATCAAAGCGGTAAAGCCTCATGCCAGACGAACTTACTAATATATGTTAATATTGTTGGCCAAGTTTTCCAATCATGTATGCCTGTTCTATTGAAGAAAAACAGAACTTTAAATAGAATTTAACAAAAGGTGTGGCAAGAGCCCTGTGGCAACCCTCATTTTGCATCAAATAGATAAATAGAGTGGCGCAACAGCTCTTGAAGAACCAAGGCCTTATTGGCTTGAAGGGTGTGTGAAGAATTGAGGGGACCTACAATTTTACGTCGATTCCAAACGGAAAAGTTGAGAAGCACTTTTTTCATAGCAGATGATACTCTTGGAAGTCAGTGATCAATCTGCTTGATTGATCGGGAGATCTCCATTCTCCATGTTCCTTTATGGATGTTGAGATATGGTAGCTATGTGCTTGCTACTACAACATTTCGCCCCGCAGCAATATCGATCAGCCTGAATCCGTTGTCGGAAGTGGTGTCGTGTAGGCTGTGCTTTCCGACTGTTCCACCAAAGATGTCCTCTTTTCCCAGCTTAACATTAAAATCACCGAGGGCAATTTTAATGTCAAATCTCTTACGTTTTGTCAAGGACCTCGTAAAACTCGTGTTGGTGTTTGAAACGTTCGCTTACACATTTGAAGCTCAAGAATTTTTGCCTGATTCCGCTTCCCACGACGAATACGCATCCAAAAAGCCGCTGTTGTTGCTCTCGGTAGCAATTACCATAGTAAATGTCGCAGTTTTTCATCCTCCTTTTGGCCGGTCCATTCCGTCGCATTTTCTGGATAGCGGTTATGTCTGCCTTGTAGTCTCCGCTAATTTTTCTACAGCACGCAGTCTGCTAAGGACCTAACATTCCACGTGCATATCCGAAACTCGTTGTCCTTAAAACATTTGCTTGGGGTCGTCATCACTATATCCGTCCGTTTCGGAGGCTTTTTTTATTTTTCTACATAGTCAGGGTCACGCCAACGTAATCATGTAGTTATGCCTGTTATATTGAAGCAAAACAGAACTATAAATAGAGTTAAACAAAAGGTGTGACGGAACCCTGTTGCAACCTGTGGCACTTTGCATTTAAGTGTTCTTTTTTCAGTTATAGGATAATCCAATCGTCCTTTCTTGATCGCAAACTTCAAAACCATTAGGAAAAGGCTAGTTAATTTAAGTGCTGGTCTCCAAGGCACCTATTTAACTTCTTTTTGTCTTTATACTGTACGGGGTACCTGGTTTATTGTCCTCATAAAAAAGATTTCAATCCAAACTTTTTTGTTTCACAACTGTACCTCAGATATTTACTCACTTCGCATTGCCAAAGTGGCCATTTAAATTTGTGCACCCTAATAAATTTGTGTTCTTTCAAAGCAAACCAATATAAATGCTGCAAGGAATAAAAACCTGATAAACTCAACAAAAGAAAATACCAAGAGATTAAAAGACTATGAACCAAGGGACGGCTATCAAAGGCATAAAAATAAAAACACTAAACAAAAATAAACATTAAAAAAAGAGAACAAACTCGTAAAAATTTAACAATTTTACACTAGATTTCCAAAAGGATTTTATACAAATAAAAAACAGAATCCTTGTTAAACATTAGGCAGAAATCCTTAAAAAGTCAAATTTCACAATATCCATCTATTCCTCTTTCTTTTTCATTTTGTTTACCTTTGAGAAAAAGAATAACCTTCATTTTAATCTTTTTTACCATCTTTTTTCTCTTTAGGGTTTAGTGGAACAATTTTTTAATATCCTGCATATCTTTTTTTCCGCCTTCTTTATCTTGGTTCAGGACAAAAAATTATATTATTTCGTAGAAAACATTTAAAATGGATCCCAAGATCCCGAAAAAGGCGGCATTTTTATCTATTCTCTCAAAAAAAAAGAAGGACAAAAAGGAAAGCTAGTAAAACAGAAAGAAAAAAGGACTTGCCCATGTATTTCATTATAAATTCTCACTGCGGTACCGTAGGACGAGCAAAAAAACATAGTCAGAAGGCGAAATAAAAATCCTCTATCGCTGTCACTTTGTATTTTGTTTTATTAAGGATCTAACCTTCTTTTGCATCTTTTTGATCTCTGTACACAATTTACGTATCAGTCTTGTATCTATTCATCTTTTAACCCTGTAAGGCTTTGAGAAACAAAAAGTGAAGAAGGGAAATAAAATATATCCCTGAATGGCGACAAAACAAGCTTTTTTTCGGGGATAAGTAGAAACAAAGGAAAACAAAATAAACCGAACCGCAAAGAAGTACCTACTATACACACTGGGAATAACGTTTAATACAGATTTGCGGGAATAATGAAAAAAAATTGTTAAAATATATATAGAAGGGCAATTTTTACGTACGTTTAAAGGTGATGACAGGAAACGAACGCAAGGACACAACAATCACACTCTGTGATACCGGTGCCGTTGGCGCTGGTGGTGAATTGTGTGTTAGCCGACTAAAGTGTATCTTCAAGATTATGCGAACAATTTGCATATTTTATTTTTAAAAGATTTTTATCCTCTTTTTTTTATTTTACTTTTTTTTTGTCTCCTTGTTCCCTTGTTTGAACTCTCGTTGACTCCTCTGATATAGGTTGATTATTATTGTACGAAAAAGACACTTTCCTTGAGGATTTGGTTCTTTTTTTGTTCTTTTGCAAATTGTTTCACCTTTTTCATTTTTTATGAGTTATATGGTGTTTAATACGTGAAATGATAAAGAAAGTGATTTCAACGTTTAGGGAGTTTATTTTTGGTTTCAATAAATTTTTTGGTACTCAAATCTGAAAAAAGGGTTTGGTGCGTTGAGATGTTTGCTTGAAGATCATAATCATCCATCATGTGAACCTTCCAGTGCTGCGGCGCTGTCTTCTTTCCATAAATTGGACCTTTCACGACTCTACGTTTTCGGTCAAATCAGATATTTTTTGACACAGCGGCGCGCGGCTGCAGGGACAGCGTGGTGTATACACTGCGACACTTTGTCTCGGATGAATTGTCAGAACATTCACGTCTTCTATGGTCCTCGCAATATTTTTTTTAACAAGCTTCTTTCTTTTCATCTTTTCTGAGCTTTTTGAACGCAAGCTTGCATTCATCATCCAACCAGTCACTCTGATCACTGTGAAATCTGCCCAAAATAGTTCACTTTCATGGCATATATCTGCGTTCTGAGCTTATTCAGTTTGAGCAATAAATAGTTCAAAATTACTTGAAGAAAAAAAAGAATAAAAATAATACGTATACGCCACAGTGAACACATTTCATTATTTTTCTATTTTTCAATGTTGTTGGTCGATTCAGTCTGTAAACGAATACCAGAGTTTAAGGTTTTGATAAATTTTGATGGAGTGATTTGCTTTATCTGTTACAAAATGGGCTTTGAAGTAAGTTCTTCCAATCGTCTCAACTGTTGGCCAGGGCTCGCCATCCACACATGCACTCCAAGGGTTCATACGAGATAGGTGTTCTATCGAGTCTACAGAACTTAATTTCTGTCATCATATATTTGCTTCTCAAAAGAATTGACTAAACACGTCATTATGAAGCCTTCGGAAAATGGGGAGTTGGTACGAAAGTAACAATTTGTACATTTTGTACAATAACTTTTAAACCAAAAGACATAACAAAATAAGACAACACTCATATGGATAAGTGGACATTTGGCTACCATTAAATACTAATTTGCCATCCAACTCTATCATTTTCCCGCGTGAATGCTGGAAAAAGGAGGTGAAAGTCAAATGTTACAACCGTCCTTTATGTCGTACCGATTGTAACACGATGAAAGGACGGTTGTAACACCACATAAATTTAATGAAATAAAAGAGAAACTCGGTTTAGCTTCAGATTTATTTTTAAAATATTTTGTAATAACGTTTGTGTCTGAAATTTGAAACGATCCATAGCATCAAGCAAATTATTGAAGAACTTTGACACATTAGGTTTGTTGAAGTTCGTGCTAAACTGGTTGGTTCAGGTTTTCGAATGGCAAGAGTTTTATTGCGTTTTAGAAAAGATTTGAGCCATTCCTCACCTGTCATTTGATTCAAATTCCAGTTAACTAGCATTTGTTGTTTATAATAGCTTGCCACCTGGTATGCCAGTTTTCGAACACACTTGGTCGTAAGTCCATAGCATAAATCGGTACAATGATTTATGTATGCTTCCAATTTTCCCTTCAGTAGAAAAAAAAACATGAAAACAATTCGATGTTTTTTTTCATTTTATAAATACATACTTCGTAATGATCTGTAAAAACTCTATTGTGGGGCCTGTATCCTATAACTGGGTAAATAGCGTTTTCAGGGGAGTCTCGAGAAAATTGAGTTTTTCGAAAAAAAAACGACTTAAAGTAACGTGGTAGATATTATAAGTCTTTGAAACACTTCGAATTGATTTGCCATTTTTTAGGACTTCTTTTGCTGCTTCTATCATAATATTTTTTTAAATCATGCCTCGAGCGGTTTTTCTTGTTCTTTGTCGTGGCATTTTATACTCCCGAAATGGAAATCGTGATAATTTATTAATTGAAAATCCCTACAATATTCATTGAAGATCAAAACAAGAACTGTCACATTGTTACAACAGTCCACATTTGGTTTTTTTTATATTGAATATGGAATTTAAAAAAAACTATTGGGTCGATCACAAAAACTTTAGCAGCATTGAATAAAGAAAAAAATGAATTCTAATTACACAGCAACCACTTTCTAAAAACGATGTTATTCGAAAAAATACAACGAAAAATAACACAGAAAAAAATTTACGACAGGACCCAAATTTTACATTTTCAACTTTATCTGGCACAATTCAGTACTTTGACGTTTGGATTTTTGTGGGTGCATTCAGGACCGAATTGCCAAGATTTCTACATTTAAAAATGAACGTTTACAGTCTCAGGGTGTTTTTAAAATTCAATGTTACAACCGCCCCGTTTTACTTTCGTACCCACTCTCCCCTACAAAATGGGCTTTGAAGTAAGTTCTTCCAATCGTCTCAACTGTTGGCCAGGGCTTGTTTGTTTCTTGAAAATTTCACTTTCTGGCGAAAATAGCATTCCGCACTGCTGAAAAAGCAAACAAAGCTAAAATCACGACTTTTGACTAATTTCCCTGCTTTCAAAAAAATAAATACCTGCAATTATTATTTCACGTTCGTGCGAAAACTCTGGCCCCGTACACATTCGTCACCATCACCACTCTGGCAAACATCAGTCTCATAATAATTCTAATCCTTAACCATAATATACGTCGAAGTATTTTCTGAATCTCAGAAGCGTGCTGCTCCTTTAATACTACGTGCCTAAACCTTTTTTGGCCTTGCTCCTTGATGACTCCCGAAAATAACAAGGTAACCTTTTGGAAACTTCTTCAACTTCACTATGTGCTCTTGTGCTCTCAAACAAACAAAAAAGTGAAAAAAAGGACGAAACATCGAATTTTTAAATCGCTATAATGGAGGCAGCTCTCTTCAAACAATTCTACAAAATATTTCGCTCTCTATGCGTGTGTTATTATTCAAAAGCATGCTTCAGTCTAGATGGCACGCACTCATTCCCAAAGATGATCTACTCCATTTAGCATAGTCGTGAGGAGCAACATCCTTTTTATAAGAACGATTTCATATATTTAGATAGCTCTCTGGCTTTTATAATGGCGATGACGATGGAAACGACAATGACGACGCAAGGCAAACAGGAAGACGAGGACGAAAGTTTAAAATTGAACATGTTTCTTGAAAATCTGTTCCGGTTTTTGGATAGGTTCTTCTCTACAAAAATACGAAAGGCTTTTTTTCTACTTTGCCGGATGGTTTGTTTGTATGTATGTGGGAGCTTGTTTCCTGTTCCGTTATTATAATATTTTTTGTTACTGTGATTTTTCAAAACCCATTCGGAGTCAGGCAGATTGAAAGAAATTGAATGGAGCTATTTTCGTGAGTCTTTTGGATTTCCGGCCGCGTTCCGGCCATTTGTTTTATGTCTGCGTTTTGTTTTCTTTTTTTTCTTTGTTTTTGGGTTGTGACTTTAGCTCCACTTCACATTAGACCCTTGGGAATTACATGTGATTGCTCCAGTAACTGCTGTTTCAGACATTAAAATCTATTGTTTTATTTGATTTTTTTCTTCCGCTTCCGCAAATGTAAAGGTGGATGCCTACGTTTAGCTTTTGTAAGAAAAATGTCCCTTAAGCTGTAACGTGCATTTTAATCAGCCATTTCTGGGTAATTGACTTTAAGGACGTTACTATTAAGGTGGGCATTTGTGGTAAGCAGTTAAGCTGCAAAATACTGCAGAAAAGCCACAAACGATACGAGTTAAACGTCTTAAGTCCTCATTTGATGCTTTAAGCATTCTCTGAATTAGTGTTTGTTATGGTTTCAAATAAGAAAGCAACTGAATAGGTTTTGGAGAATCCAGCTTACAAATCTAAATAGCTGCCTTCCTTCAATATTTTCCCTTTTTAAACAGTTCATGACAGATAGAGGGAAGGAAAATACGCTCAGTCGTACAGATCTACAGTGAGTTGCAGGTTGATGAAAGTGTTACTACGCCTACGCCATCAACTAAAATAAATTTGAAGAAGATACGTACTTACAAATGTGTGGTGGCGCTACAGTCCAGGTCGGACCAGGGCCACATTAATCAAACGTCTCCAGCCAGCTCGGTCCCTAGCTAGCTATCTCCAGTTTCACACGCCAAGTTGGTTCAAGTCCTCTACCACCTGTGTGCTCCACCTGAGTTGCGATCTTCCTCTTTTGCGATGTCCTTCCGAGCCGGAGCATTATTTTCCATTCGCTCTACATGACCCAACCATCTATGTCGTTGGACCTTAACTTTTCTGGCTAGCTCGTTTCCTTCTTTGTTGCGCCGCTTTGTATGCCTCTTGTCGAACGAAGGTTTGCGTTGTGGTGGCCGTGTAAACCCTTGAAGAAGATATTAAACAAATATTCAATTTATTTTTTCTATATGGCAAAACAGTGTTTGCTCTGTCAGCTAGTATGTATTATGTTGGATCTTTTTTTTTTATCAATCTTAATGCGGTTGGGTCCTCTTAGCTAAAGTACCTATTCCTTCTTCTTATTTCGCCTTGAGGGTTGGTTCATAAGTCATTTTTATTATGATCAAAGAAGCCATTTTCTATTTCGGTTGCGGTTAGAAATGTTGAAAAGAGGCTCAAAATAACGAAGATAAATTGAAAGCATTCAAGACCATTTCAAAGAGTTATGGGAATTTCAGTTGAATTATATACATGTGTATTTCCCTATTTGCAAATTGGAAAGGTAGATACGTACTTCCTTGTATCATGAAGGCAATTCAACTATGAAGGGCTTTTGAATATTAAAAAACTCAGAAATATAATTGGCAATCATCTCTAACTCACAGTTAACACACGCAAAATATATGACTTGAAGGAATGAATCGTAAAATGCTTACAATCACTATAACCATAAGTGAGGTACTTTTGATCATGAAAATTGAAGAGAGAACTTTTAAATTTTTGAGTAAAAATACGTTTGGATTCTTAGAAAATGAATGCCGTATTAGAATAGGTGCACCTTCTGTCAAAGATTATCTAAAGTTGACAATTTTAATCTCCTGTCCTAAGGTGTACAAACAAGCGTAACAAGGGTAAACTGTCCCTTTTCGGTGACAGCTCAGGGCGTGTGGGAAACCTCAAAAACGAATGAAATTCCAAACACCGCTCCATTTTTATCTTGAACTCCAACCATTTTAATTTATCTTTTTATAGCCCCCAACACTCCAAAAGTAATTCCCTGAAAGAGATTGAAAGATAATATCCTGCCGCCTTTGAGACGAATAAAAAGTCAAAATTCCCTACTCACACATATGAAACCTGCTTAATCTTAATTCCCTAATTGTATGGTTTTTTTCTCGTTTCCTCCTAACACATACACTTGAACACCTTGACTTTCAATAATAAATGGAATTATCCTGGCAAATCTCATTCATAGATGTGATGCGTAGCGTAGCGGTGGTGGTGGAAAAGGCGTCATTTGAGCTTATTTTATTACAGATTCAATTCAATTTTACATCGCAGGTTGAAGCAACAACACACAGCGCAACGGCTGAAGATGGAAAGTTGATTAAAAGGGATTAAGAGGGTTTTAAGGTCCCTATCCACCAAAACAGAAGGCTTATCTTTCACCGGATATAGGTGGTGGTGTATTTATTTTAACCATCACTCGATCTTCCTTAAGGTGTGTTACTTTGAAGATTGCAAATACAATAGATATCGACTCATATCGACTCAAGGGTCCTGGCAGGGAATTCGTTTTGTAGCATTAATATGGAATCGAGAAGAAGCCCTTCCAATACATGCCCAAACAGAGCCCCTGAACAACATGCAAATTATAATCAAACCATACGAAATTTTGTAAAAGTCGACTAACCGACCGACCAACCGACCGACCGAATAAATACTCGACACAATACCCGTCTAAATAGACATTGAGGTAGAGTTTGAGTGGGTGCGGATGGGGAGAGAGGATGAACATTAATTTGTGTACTTTGACCAATTGCGTGTTGACTCTTGTGCAGAATGTTTGTCCTTTGGGTTGCTTAATTATTTATCTTTTATGGGCGAAATCCCACAAGAACAACGTGTTATCTTCAAAATACTTCCACCCCCTACTTCACAATGTATCAATTCCTATTATAATTTATGTATATGTGTGTGTGAAGGTATTGGTGTGTAGTATAAAATCTCAGTCAATTACCCACAGAGATTCAAATTCAATGTTTCGTGGCTTGGGGGTAACATCTAAAAAGGATTAAAATTTTACGAATGTAATTTAGCAACATGGGGCAAAGGTATATTAGAAATTGGGGGTTTGTTGGGAGGGTTGTATCATACCATATATTCATTCTGGATTCTTTTGGTCTAAATCTGGATGTAAGTTCAATGTTCAAAGTAATTTTGTGGTTCAAGTTGTGTTCATGGTTCATTTTGTGGTTTAATTTTTGAGTTGCTATTTTTGACTTTTTTGGTTTTCAATTTCAAAAACTGTACCTTGTTATAACTTTATTAACTCTTTTGTCTTTTGCTGCTAATCAATGAATATTTATTGGATGGATACAGTGGTATCCTCGAATGGTAAGTTCAAATCGTTTTTACAAAGAATTAAGCGGTTTGAATACTATTTTTTCAATTTCTCTTTCCTATGAGTCACATTTGATTCATGACATTTTCTTCATCACGTGTTTCCTACGTTTGTGAGTCACATATGATTCAAGAGAAATATTGAATTGTTTCACATCTCCAAGCAGACTATTCAATTAACATTTTTATCCCATGAATCACATTTGATATATAGCCCTTAAAATACTTCCATAGTTTTTTTGTAAAACGGCAAATAAACACATGTATCAAATGTGATTCATGTTGTGTAATATGATTATTTCTATCAAACACAAATAAAAAAGAAACTTTAAAATCTTATTTTCAAAGATTCACAAAATTAATCTGAAATTTCTTTTCAGCTTCGTATCGCAGCGCTTAATGAGCCACATTCCGGCAACATCGAAGGCATCCACCGTGCCGACTTCCAGTGCCATCGACAGGCGAGAAAAGCAGGCCTTGTTGAAGAGGCGTTCAGAGCCTTCCTCTCAGCGAGGTAAGTTATTTTATTAAATTGTTTCCCCCGTCCCCTCTCCACAATTTAATATAAAACCAAGCAACAAGCAAAATCAACAATATCAAGAAACCAAAACCACCTGCCAATCTCAATAATCAATCAACGGATATCGCCCAGCAACTCTCAACCTTCTTAGCTCGTCATCCTTCTTCGCTCGTCGAAGTCATCAGAGAATATTGCGTGCGCCCTCAAATTGAATTTTTGCCCTCGATACGCTTTCTAGTAATCAGCACGCGCCGCACTTCAATTGAATTCTAAGCCAAAACCTGTCAAGGATAATGCCAGCAAAAAAAAAAGAAAGTAACAACAGCCATCACACGAAGAGCCAATAACAACCTGTTGAACTTTTTTTTCAGATTATTTGATACTCAAAATGTCAAAGAATCTGACATAATTTTTACGATTATCTCAGCGATTTTGATTTTTTTTCTCTGCGCGTGAGAATTTTTTAAGGACTTTTAGTTTCAACACTAAAAGTTCGGGGTTTTTCCCCATCTCCGCACATACCTAACTCCAAACAATACCATGACAATCAAATCGAATCGGGAGAAATATAAAAAAAACATGTTGTCATCGGTGGTGGCGCGTTGCTGGTGGCAGCTTTTGATAAAGGTACGTGCTTAGCACGGAGCACTGATAAAAGCGCACACATCCAACAAAAACTGTATACGGAGGCGTTACACCAACGTGGAGTACGTTTTGAAATCCTTATTACACAAAAGACTCTGTTTAACTCTTGATATAAGTTTTCAGTATTTTGTTTGCCCACACTACCTCCCGTGCCATAACACCTCTTCGGCTGCTTATATATGAAACAAGCACCGCAACAATGGGAAAATGTTCGTCGACAGCCTCTCCAGAACGTCAAGTGTGCAAAAAATGTCCTTTGGCAGGACCTTTTTTCAATTTTTTTTTTCACTTTCAAGTTGGCTTGCTTTGTTTTGTTTCAAACCATCGTATCCCTCTTATCCTTTCGTTTAGTTTGTTGGTTTATCGTGTTTATCAAGATAAAAGGTGTCTTCGTCCTTAAGCAGGATAAAAAAAAGAAAACAAACACGGCAAGAAAAAGAAATTCTGAACTTATTGTCAGAAGTTATGTTCAGAGTCGTACTCTAAAAAGACACAAACTTTTTGGATGTGCACTTTTCTTGTAATCTTTGTCTTGCGTGCGTGTTTGGGTTTAGATGACGAAACGTGTTCAAAAGGACTTTTATGCTCTTCTTTCAACTTTCCTGCTACGAACATTTCAAGTTGTCCAATAAATGGTTTAGGTTTTCATGTTGGAAAAATTCCATTGCGTTCGTTTGTTCTCTTCCACCTTTTTTGTGTGTGCTATCTTGTTGAGATTTTATTATGATCGTCATCATGAAAAAACACCTGTTTTTGAGATTCCTAAAATAAACTTATGTAACTGCTCAAACGAGATTGTAGACGTAAAGGACAAAAGCTTTACAAAATGGATGAATGTACTTTCTTTCGCAAAAATACTTATGTATAGTTTCTGGAAATGAGTGAACAAAGGGACATCACGTGTGTGACATTAAAGTAATTATCTAAGGAGATGGTCATGTTGTTAAGCATCGGTGTATGAATAGTCTTTTGGGTGGGCGGAGAGGATACAATTGTATTTTGGATTTTTTCTTTTCAAGCTTCTCTAATGTCAATATTGTTCTGATAACAGAAAAAAACGTTTCAATAAAG
Organism: Sphaerophoria taeniata; assembly: GCA_943590905.1. Taxonomy (NCBI): domain Eukaryota; kingdom Metazoa; phylum Arthropoda; class Insecta; order Diptera; family Syrphidae; genus Sphaerophoria; species Sphaerophoria taeniata. The sequence goes on from OX016541.1 coordinate 153,725,584, forward strand.
TCAAAAAGATGTATTCTCAAGAAAAAAGTAACATTTGCTTGTCTCGGATTCGGACTTTTCTAAAAAATAAAATAAAATACAAATATTTATTTCATTTGAAAAAAAAAATACTTGTGCATTAATTCATACATTTGTTTGAAATTTTGCTCATTCATCATCAAAGATTGTCTTAAACTTACTATTTTACGGTCTTATTTACTTACTTTAACCGGCTCCAAGTCCACGAAGGATCTCAGACACTGCAGCCTTCCATCTGGTACGGTCCATCGCATGCATTCTCCAGTCTCCGAAACACTGGTTTGTGCCGATTATTGTGTTGCAGAACACACCTCAGACAGTACTTTGGATAGGATTTTGTATGCAACATTAGGCTGGTAAATGGCTCGGTAGTTTTTGCATGACAAAGGATCGCCTTTTTTGTAGATGGGGCACATGGAACTTATCGACCAGTCAGTGGGCATGCATTCTTCCTCCAACACTTTGTTGATGACCTGGTGCATGCGGTTCTTCAAAACACATACATATTTAAAGAGTTCTGCAGGTATGCCATCCCACCCAGAGGACTTCATCTACTTCTACAAATTCCCTGTCCTTCGGTGACTAGGTTTCCTTCACTGTTTTGAAGAGCCTGTGTCCTCTGTCTCTTGTTTTCCGTTGCAGCATCTGCAAACGTGCAGTTTCCGTCTCTCTTTTCAATAACGCGCATTCATTATTATACCGGGTTCCTTTTCGGGGGTGGCTGGTAACCTATGGTGGTCTCGGATACATTTTTAATTATTTCACATCTTTGGTATTTGGGAGACGGCGGAGATTTCCTCACTCAGGCGGTCACTGTAGTCTCTGGCATTCTCCGGGTTGCTAAGGCAACCGTTGTTGAACTTCTTCCTTAGGGCTGCACGTGTTTTTTGTCGTTTGGTAATCAAGCTCTAAACTTAGCCACTACCAAAAAGTGGTCAGATTCGACATTTGCTCCTCGGAAAGTGCGCATGTTACAGATGTTGGATGAGTGCCTTGCTAATCGGCGAAAGGCACTCATCCAACATCATGGTCGATTTGATTGTTGGTTCGCCCATACGGAGATCGCCGAGTTGCTGTGTGGAGTGTAGATCTTTCGTCTTTGAAACCTAGTGCTACTTATCACCGTATAACGAGCTGCAGCAAAGTCGATTAGTTGGATGTCGTTACCTATCGTTACTTCGTGGAGGCTGTGCATTCCAACTAATCTACCAAAGAAGTCTACCTTGCCGATTTTTGCATTGAAATCTCCGAGTACGATGTTGATGGCGTACTCTGGACAGGCTCCGTAGGCTCTATCCAAGAGGTCGTGAAAATTCTCCTTTATAGACTCCTCAGCATCATCGGTAGGGGCGTGAGAACATATTAGACTAATGTTTTGTCTGGCCTTGATGCGGATTACAGCCACGCGATCACTACCTAATTGGCTTAAAATTCATTACATTCGATCTTAGCCGATTTCCCATGGCGAATCCGCATCCAAATTTATGTGAATTCTTTGATTTTGATGACAGCTGTAATAAATGTCGCAATTTTTTCTTTTCATTGTCCCTGTTCCTGCCATCGTATTTCCTGGATCGCAGTAATGTCTGCCTTAAACTGCGTGATGACAGATTCAAGTTTCTGAGTTGCACCTGGAGTGTAGAGTGTTCTTTCTTACAATTCAGGTACAAACTTTCAATTATCAGTTGTCATTCCGGGTCTGGTGGCCATTAGAGTGGGGTCATCATAGGCTCTGCCTATCTCTCTCTTAACTTCATGTTATCCACGTCATTAGGGGCATCCCTTAGGGTATCGTTCTCGACCGCCGCACCACATAAATTTTTCTGAGCCTTAAATGCTGCATTTGTGCTCATTTACTTTGTTTTTGATGTTAGCATATGGTCCACATCACCGAAAATTATTTCTCAATGAAAGTTTTAATTTTTCTGTAACTTGAAATTGCTGACATTGAAAAGCATAAGCTGCTCCGAATTCCATACAAACACTAAAAAAATCAGAAACACACATTTTAAATCTGACCAGCAAGCTTCTTACATTGACCTCTGGCGTTTAAACTCTTCATTTTAAAACCACATCTTGTAATTGGCTCTTACACCCACTCACGCATGGTTCTCATTTAAAATCTACTACTATTCAACTTACACGATTTTAATACAGAAAAAAAGCAACCTTGCTTTAAAAAAAGAACGCCAAGAAAAAAAAACGAAAAACAAATATTTAACTTAAATATGCAAGTAGGTGGGTACTGAATCTATTATGACCATGCCGCATCCTTGTGCCACATTCGCAGCGCATCGCAGAGAGATGTACAACTACTCTTGGACCATATCGTTGTCTTCGGTTTGTGTGTTGAACGCAGATTCTAACATTATGTATCCAAAGCAAGCAGCACATCACTATACGGTTCGTCGTCGTCGTGTGTACCACCTCAGTTTTAACTAATTAGGGCACAAACTTTTAAGTAGGACGGTCTAACAGCGCAGTAGGACCAGCAGCAGCACCCAGAAACAGAATCATCCAGCAGCAAAATTGGGATCAAGTAGTTGAGAATGGGATGGGCTATGGAAGTATGCGAATTGCTGATAAGGGTATACATGGTCGTTCCAAGGACATATATTCGCCGCAGGATGGCATGCCAAGCCTCATAGCCCAAATTCACAATTTTTTCGTTCAACCTTCAGAACAAATATTTCGAACGCTTTTGGCAACTTCAAGATATGTGCAATTTCGGAAAAAAATATGCGGTTGTTTTGGAGCAAAGTTTAAGGCCTCGTAAAACCTCACGTCACCCCTGACCATACTGCCTTAACCTCACCAGATATAACAAGAGAACATACACAACGCGTTTAACATTGTGCTTTGCCAATTTGCTAGCAAGGTTGTGTAAATTCGCAACTTGACCCGTAAGTGTGCAAACGAGCAAAGCACGCGATGAACTGGATCATGTAGAGATACCTCGAGGATCAGGCTAAATGAAGAACCTCACTCCAAGCCCCAAGGCACTGCATAAATTCCTCCATTATTATTACAATATTATAAAGAGCCATTCGAGCAATTCTCATTTAATTTTGTTCCATTTTGCATTTTTCTGTTTTTCTTCTCAAGAAGCAGGAGGACGTAACGTGTCTATTTTTGGAGAAAAAGAAATTTAAAATGATTTATTGCAAAAAGCTCGTTTCGAAATTGTATGGTTTTTCTGTTTCTTTGAAAGGAAGAGTGTGAACAAAAAAACGAAAAAAGAATCAAATGAAAACGAAACAGTTTCGTTCTATTTATCTTACTTTTGCTTAGTATGCAAATTGGTTACAAAATGCTAACAAATCTTCATCCGGATGTAAATGCGAATTGGAGGAGTGTGTGTGTGGGTTTGAATAAATTGCACCTGGCTCAGATGTTTATGGGCAAATCATGAATCATGAGGCTAAAGGATGTGTATGGGCGTGGGCGGTTTTGCTATCATGTCGTTGTCGTCGTTGGATATAGTCGAATCGGATGGGACAATTTGTCCAACAAATTAGGTCACATTAGTAAAATCTCAAACGATGCGCAAAATGGAAATATCTTTCTAGATACGAGTGTCCGTGTACGATGCCTATATATCCTCGAATTTGAAAAGAGAAAGGTTTTTTCAAAATTTCTGTGTGTAGAAATGGCAGTTTGAATTGAAGTTTTATCTATGATTCCATATTCGAGACTGGTGTAAATGTTTCCAAACTGCAGATAAAATACTTGTCGTGTTTTTTGGTTGGACCCTATCTACCGTTGACCCATATATTAGTTGCTCAAAAGGGATGGTGCAGGTTTTGCACTGAGGAACAACGACAATTTGCATCGGGGACCGGCTATTCAATCATTCACTTGAAAAGCCGCGTTTGTTTGGATCTAAAGTTTGATGTCCCTCAATTCTCAGTCATTCATAGCTATACCTAAATTTATGAATTGAAAGCCCTCACTGTGTCTATGTAGGAGCGTTTGATGAAAGGGAAGAACTTCGCATCGATACATTCTTTAAAATACACATTGATCAGCGATTTCAATTTTATGGCTACAAAATGGGTTGGTTGGGGTGAATTTTTGAATAAAACCGCTAATGAGCTTAGTGACTATGCAGGCAATGGAACCTCTAAGGGATGTTCTTCTGATACTCATCAATTTACCGGCGAGCTTTACTTCGGGCGCACTTTAGCTGCACTAGGTGAATGTGGAACTCTCTACAATGATCCATCATTCCATGCGCAAATCCTTAAAACAACTTCAATATAAGTCTTCAAAGTAGGTACATAGGTAGGTTAGAATGGCTGTTCTAGGCAGCCTCTACCCAGGAACACAGTTAGCGCTGTATTACGCCGTTTTGATTCCATAAAACTCGTGTTTACTAAAATGAATAAATTGTAAAAATACACACAGTAAAGTGCATAATAGAGATTTGGGGCGTTTAGATCCAATTGGTTTTGTTAAGAAGAATCAAGTTCTTAATATTAATGTTTGAAAGTTCGCTAAGCTCGCGTAGGAACGGAACACCCAAAGCCATTGTTCCTGGCATTTAGAAGGGCAAAAAGTGCTGAAGTATTTCCCTTTGCGCCGTATCTTTACAGCTTCGAGAAAATTCGTTGTGGTGAACACCAAGTTTAATGGCATGTTGTCCGACTAGCCAGTAGCCTGTTTAAATGGGAACTATCCTGCCAATGTCTGACCTAGGTTTATTCAGAAGTTCCTTGGTACGTTTCTGGTCGTAAGTGGGCCATATTTGTCTCGAGATAGTGCAGTTGGTGAGATTTTTTCATCTAACGTTGGATTTTTTAAGGAAATGGTTTTGAATATCCGTTTTCATGACACTTAACTTCCTCAGCTAGGGATATTTGAAGGTTTGATCCCGTCCAGTTCATCAGCAATTTAATTAGCTTGAATGTCACTGTGCCCTGGCACCTGGACTAGATTAATGTTTATATTGTCGCCACAACTTGCGAGCTCCAGCTTGTAATCTTTAACGATACTGGATTTATTCAGGTTGCTGTTTATAGCCTTGAGAGCTGCTGGCTATCCATAAATATTGCTATAGGTATTATTTGTTATTCTATATCAGATTAGACTACTTGGTTTAGAATCCTGCATGCTTTTCTAATCAGCTTGGAAAACGCTACATCTATCGCGTAGTCTAAAAGATTTTTTAATACCCAGTTCTTCGGGGAAGACACCAGCCCCAACAACGAGTTCCATCTTGGAACCATCAGAGTATACCTACTGTGATGTCAAAATCCTTTGAAGGGCTATTAGTTTTCCAATTTTGCCTAGTTGGGATATCAACCTTCAATTGCTTACCAAAGCTTAAGGTTGGTAACGTGTAGTCAGATATCAGAGGGTTATAATTTTATTTCTTTAGGTAATTGATTTAGAATTTTACTATGACCGAAAGACTTTGCAGTCCACATTCCTGATTCCCTCAGTCTTAAAGCACTGCAGGAGACTATTTCGTGAATGTGAAGGTCAATGGGAAGAGGGTTTAAAATGACTGTGAGTGCATCAGTGGGGCAAGATCTAATTGCTCCCGTAGTTTCAATGCAGGCAGGGCTCTGAACTCTTTTTAGCTTATTGATGTTTTATTTTTTGTCTAGGGCAGGCCACCAAACATTTGATCCATATGTCAGAATGGGGCAAACTATCGCCGCCGTGTGAATCCCAATGATTGTCGGCATACGCTACTACCTTAACTCCACTGTTATCAAGATTGCATAGGATTTCGTTCAAAACTAGTAGCCACAAGAGAGGAGATAGAACCCTGCCTTGGGGTGTTCCTCTATCGACAAATGAAGTGAGTTAGCTGTTACCCATCGATGACTCTGCTTCGGAGCATGAAGGCAATCCAGATAATAATATGCTCTTCCAAATCTAATTTGAATAGTGCTACCCTGATAGCTTCTGCGAGCACATTATTAAAGGCTCATTCTACGGGAGTGATTTCTTACTGCGCCTAATGGGGCAAGATGCTTTATAAGCCGTATTTAATGCCTTTTCGAAGGTAACAACAACAGAGTTTAACTCTGTCGAAGAGTTGAGTTCTAGTCTAGGAACATTCTTTAATTTACACTTAACGATACAACCAAATTTGGTCCAGTCAGTTCTTTTTTGGATTTCTAAAAGTTGTCGAGGGCTCAACTGTGAGATCTAGATTGAAAAGTATCCATCTGTGATCTGCAAAAGAATTCTCGAGCAATACTTTACAATTTTCTAATCTAACCTTGTTTTCATTATTTGTTAGAATTATGTCACTTCTTCCCACCCCTCAAAATTATCAAAGCTTGGAAGCCTTCAAACGCCTCCAAAATAGTTATTTTTTTAGAATCAGGACCCTTGTTAGTTTACACGATTCCCTCAACAACACCATCATATTCTCAAAGCCTTCACATTAGGGCTAACGAGCACCTTCACATGTCAGACCATAAATTACAACTCAAACCGAATTGAATTGCATGCGCTTGAGCGATAAGGTCGACTAAATACCACTTACAATCTATATATTAGTGTCTATAAGAACCGGAAACCATGTTAAATGGAAAATATTTGACATTTCAATTGAAATTCCAGCTAGCCTGCCTTTTTGTTATTCCAAAAAAGGACAACATGAAATATTCAAAAACACACAAAAATAACAAAAGGATGAGGTCGTCGTCGTTCTTATTGACATCGTTGTTGTCGTGACTTCCGATTGAGAAATCGGTTATTCTTGAAAATTTAAATCAATAATTGAAGAGTCTTTTGAATTGATAAGGACAAGCAGAGCAATTCTTATAGAAAAGCCGAAAGAACCTGTTTTATCCCATTGAGAGGAAAATTCAATTATCCTTTTGAATCCGCTTCCTGTCATTGTGATGAGAGCAAAGTTAAACACAATAAAATGAGCGATTGACGCTGAAAACCCGAACCGGAAATTCAAGATTGAAATGTCAATTCAAATCAATCTGAATCTCGATGTTGCTTATCATTTTTTTTTTCTGAATTGCTTAACATTTAAAATTAAAATTAAATTTTCTTTCTTTGCAGAACACAACACATTCATTCAATCGTTCGAGAGAGTGACCGTAATCTACCGGTTGTGAATACACGAGGAGATGTCCTCTTTAGTTCCTGGAATAGCATATTCAACGGCCAGGGTGGATTCTTCTCGCAAGCGCCACGAATCTACAGCTTCAGTGGGAAGGATGTACTAACTCATCCGCAGTGGTAAGTCCATAGCAACCTAAAAATGTATCGCTTCCATGACCTTTCATGTTTTATAATGACCAAAGTAATTATACAAAATCTCTCCATGAAAGAAACTAAAATGGAGCACCACCATCGCCGCTACAAAAAAAGCAAGTTTCTGTGTCTATCCAGCGAGTACCTACACCAAGTGGGTACCTTCATCATGCAAGGGATTCGGTCTGCTTTTTTTGTCTTTTTATTCTGTTAGAATTTGTAGGTGGATCAGAGCTCAGAGATACCACGAAATTGAGTTGCAGCATGAAATTTACTTTTGACAGTTATAACCGCCACGAGTTTCGTGTTTATGGTTATTATGAATCATCTAGGTTAAGCGAATAAATTTTCCCTTGCTCCCGAGACGTCATAAAAAAATATAAAAAACAGTAGAAATAAGAACTAAAAGACCATCGTTGTGTAAGTGCCATAGATTCAGTTGGAATTGTAGGTACTTTACGGTTTTAAGTGGAAATTATGTTTTCACTTTTTTTTTTTTGTCCCATTTTGGTTTTGAATTGTGGCAATGATATGACGATCGTTTTGGTCTTGGAGGATTGTTTTGTTTGGGTGATGTATGCTTTTGGAAATTTATGAAAATCGTTTTTTTTTAGGGGGGGGGGAGGATATAAGGGGGAGAAATGTCAAATTCGTTGTTTTTAATGTCCAATTATCACCTGAGACAATTCGGTGGTGTTTTTCGTTTGGTTTTTTTTTTAAGACTTCGTAGATTAACGTCCTGGTCGCCAAGTAAAGATCATCAACCACTTCTTCTTTTCATATGACCGGTCTTGTGGGGTTCTTTTTTCTAAGCCTGAGGTAAGCTCGCCGGTCTTCCCAGGGGTTGGATTAAGGTGTACCAGAACTTTAATAGTGGTCAATTTCTTATCAATTTCTTTATTTAAATACAATAGTTTATTTATTCGTAAATCTAGGGTTGTCCTGATCTTTAAAATGCTGTTGTTACAGCGTCTGAAGCTCCCGTCGGTATAGGAATGATGCGCTGCCTTTCGACGCTTCCTTTACTGTAGGTTTAGGGTCGTGCAAGGTGCAAGCGTGGGTAACTAACGGCTAGGTTTACTGGTGCAGGGTTAATGTGAACGGCAGGGCTCCTTAACGTGGATGAATCCGGTAAATCGTGAAAGGATCCGGTAAAACCCAGACGAATCTGGTAAAGCACGGACGAAACCGGTAAATCACGGACGGATCCAGTATATCGCAGACGAATGGCTTAGTATAAATGACAATAACCCCTTACCACTGGTTGGGGACATCTATGTCCGGTTAGTACAAAATCACAGAAGAATCCAGTTATTCGCAGACGAATCCGGTAAAACGCAGACGAATCTGGTAAATCACAAACGAAACCGGTTAATCACCGATAAATCCAGTAAATCGCATACGATTCTGGTAAATCGCAGACGATTCGGGTAAATCACGGACGAATCCGGTAAATATCAGACAGATCCGTTAAATCGCAGACGAATCTGGTATTGGGTAAGTATAAATGACAAGACCCCTTTACACTGGTGGAGGGAAGTCTATGTCTATTTACAACTCCGGGAGCACACGTCTGCTCGCTTCGAGTGCCTGGCTTCAACTGACTTAACTTGGGCTGGCAGCTGGCCATTTATAGGCTGTCTGCCTGTGCTGTCTATCGTTTGGCGGTCGGTTGGCAACTGCTTTCTGTTAGCAGGTTAGCAACGGCTTTGTTTTTATTTTGCTATAGTTAGCAACAGTTACTTACGGAATGGGAGCCACATGGTTTGACTCATATATTGTAAAGAATAAAAATAGGTGTATTGCGGGAATTTGTAATGAGTTATTGCAGCATCTTACATATTTTGTTCGCCAGCTCTATGTTTTGATGGACATGTGATTTTCAGCACTTAATTGCTTGCCACTTCCACCTATGAAAATCTTGATCTCTGAAAACCAAATTCAAGACTTTTAACTCCACAAAACCGACATCAGAATTTAAAATTAAAACTAAAAACCATCTCTCATGAATCTTTGAATAATTTAATTCAATCTCAAATTGGTTAACCCAAAAATTTGTCAATTTTCTCTCCTATCAATTTTTCAACAACATCTTACATCCCTGAAAGATTCTTCGAATAGTTTAAAATGTTTAAAATCCATTCAATTCTCAGAAATCTCCGATCTTTCTGAAGGAGTTTCCAAATGAAATTCAAATTCCCAAAAACACAAATATTTAATTTAACATCCGTTAACAAATAACAAAGTTATCTCTTAAACCGTAAAATTAAAGACAACACAATCTTGTCACTTTATAATAAAGACTTTGCCCAAAAATCTTAAACCCAACATATTCGTATGTCGTGTGTTTGACTACATCACATTTCAGACCCAAATTCAACAGTCCAAGTGCTTGCAATTAATTTTGCATGGCCTACATTATTATTTGTTTATTTGTCTTGAAGATGTCAGTTAAGATTCTGCATAATGTCTATAAGATATGCAAACGTTCAATTTGAAATAAGACCCCCTGGAGCGGTCTGTAATGCTCTCTCTTCAAATAAATATTTTACATCTCAAAATCATATTTCGAAAAATACTTTTTTGGGCTTGATACGAGCTACAATACAAGACACTTAACAATCTAGATTTTTGTTGGCACTGGATAATTGGTTTTGAAAGTTGCATGAAAATGGTCAGAATGGCTTTTGGCGTTTTCTTCAACTGAAAGGGGAAGTTTTAATTAAAATCTTATTTTAAACTAAACTCATTCACATCTTTGGTGAACCGAGAGAGTTCTTGACGTTTTCAATATCACAAATTTTGTTGGTCAACTGTTTGAAAAATTGAAGAACACAATAATTTTGAAATTCGTTGTAAGCTGAAAACGCATTTGCACTTTAACCAAGTTTGTGTCTAAAAAGGGGAATTCCAAATCGTCATCGCTAGATGCAATCAAGCTCTGTACTGATGCATTTTCCCATTAGTTAAAGCACCTACGCCTTATTTACCTTTTCAACATGCATTAGTCCGCTTGAAGTAACTAAAATCCAAATATTTTTTGTTAATTTGTAGCATAGCTTTTCTCATACCACGAAAACCACACAACCTCCCTGTGCAATCCAACTTGTTCGCCAAAATGAATGTTGAGCATTTTCTAAATTTCAAATTAATTTCCTCCCCAAAAAGTAAACTCGTTTGTTTTTGTATTTTATATTCGGTTGTGTTCGGTGCCCAAATGAGGAAGTTTTGTTAATGCACTTTAAATGAGACCTGGACAATGAAAGTTTCTGGAAAACCCAAAAAACCAATATTTCGAATGTGCCTGGGTTTTATTTTGAAAATAACATAAATATTGGCTAAGTGATGGGATTGTGATTGCCATCGAAAGTTTTTGTTAGCAAACAAAACTTTTTTTTTTGTTTGATGAAATGGATTTAGGGAATTATGTTTGAAACGAATAATGTATTTAAAAGCAAAGTTTGTAAGCTATTTTGGGGGAGAACTACTCAAATATGCATGGGTTACGTTAGTGCTTGCTTTTGATGGGGTAAGCTAAGATAGTCTGCTTGCCAGCATCAACTGCCTACTTTCCTTCTGCCTGCTACCGGCCGGCATGTTAAAACTTCATTTTTAATATAAAACCACTCTGGTTCAAATCACTCAAATCCATGAGAATCATTATGGTGAACGATGTTTTCCATGTTTTTCAATTTCGGTTAGCAGCCCAAAATTAAGAATTATTACTCATGGTGACGCTACAGTCCAGTTCGAACCAGGGCCTCATCGAACAAGCGTCTCCAGCCAACTCGGTCCCTAGCTAGCTGTCTCCAGTTTCGCACGCCAAATTGGTTCAGGTCCTCTACCACCATCTGTGTTCCACCTGAGTCACGGTTTTCCTTTCCTGTGACGACCTTCCGGGTTGGATTCGAAGACTATGAGCCGGAGCACTGTTTTCCATACATTCTACATGACCCAACCATCCAAGTCGTTGGACCTTAACTTTTCTGGCTAGCTCAGTGTCGCTGAACAGCTCGTACAGTTCTTGATTGAATCTTCGTCTCCATTCTCCATTTATGCAGGCAGGACCAAATATCACTCGAAGAATTTTTCTCTCATAGCAGCCCAAAGCATTTTCATCGGATGTCGTCATGGTCCATGTCTCTGCATCATTCATTAGGACCGAGATGATGAGGCTTGTATACAGTGACACTTGAGTTGCTCGAGAGAGGACTTTTCTACTCAATTGCCTTCTAAGTCCAAAGAAGCAGCGATTAGCAAGAGTGATTCCTCGTTTGATTTCAGCGCTGATGTTGTTGTCTGAGCTTATAATGGATCCTAGGTAGACAAAGTTCCTTACTATCTCGAAGTTAAATTAGTCTATACTAACGTTGACTCCAAGACGCCTATGTTGGTTGTCCTTTTATGTTGACAGCATTAACTTGGTCTTGCCCTCGTTAACCATTAAACCCATCTTCCTGGCCTCCGTTTCAAGACTCACAAACGCTCAACTGTCATCACACTGTGTTTTTCCAATTATTTCAATGTCGTCTCCGTATATCCTAGTAGCTGGACGGCCTTTTGAAAGATTGTGCCTATGGTGTTGACGTTGAACTTTTGCACAATCTTTTCAAGAATGATGTTGAAGAAATCGCATGACAATGCATTGCTTTGTCTAAAACCTTTTTTGGTGTCAAATGCATGCGTTAGGTTTTTTCCAACCATGATGGAACAGCATGAGTTTTCCATTGTCATCTTACACAGACGGACGAGTTTTTCTTGGATGCCAAAACTAGACATTGCTATTTATAGTTAATCTCTATAGACACTGTCACAGGCGGCCTTGAAATCGATGAAAAGGTGGTAGGTATCGCTTTGAAGTTCCTGGGTCTTCTCCAAGGTCTGCCGTAGAATGAATTTTTGATCGATTGTGGACTTTCCGATTCGGAAGCCACACTGAGGACCTATCAGGTAGCTGACGAAAGGCTTCAACAACATGGCAGAAAAGATCTTGTGGGCGATGTTCAGGAGGCTTATACTTCTGTAGTTGGTGCAGTTCGGGAGATCTCATTTGTTGAGGATCGGGAATACGATGCTGAGGTTCCATTGGTCGGACATGCTTTCGTCCGACCAAATTTTAGATGAGCCGGTGCATACTCTTAAGCAAATCATCTCAAGCTGCTTTGTTCAACTTAAGCTTAGATTTTGCTATCTTCACTTCGTAAATGTCGGGTGGGTGGAATTGGTGGTCTGCTTCTGGCGGAATTTCGCTCGTCATCACCATTATACAGATTGGAAAAGTGGTATTTCCGTATCCTCAGCACTGACTGTGGTTCCACTACGATGTTCTCACACCACGGGGTGTAATAGCCCCGGTGGTGTGTTTTATCTTTTTGTAAAAGTTTTGAACCTAGTTCTTGTTGTGACATCCCTCTATCTACCGATCGCGCGCTTCTCATGATCGCTTTTTTTCTTTCTGAGAAGTCTGTGCTCATCTTTCCTTTTCTGCTCGTTGAGCTCACGAGGGGCTCGAGTACTTTTTTGCAGTGCCGCTGTTTTTTCTACAACACTCAAGAGCAAAGAATTTACAACTTCACCAAATTCTTTAGAACATCATTATTTTATGTTCACTGAATTTGTATGAAAACACAATGAAACAAAAATGAGCCACTACTGAAATCACTAAAAGACCATCATCCAATTAACACAATCTCATTCTGTAATTCAAAATTCAACTTAAAAAAATAAGAGTCCGAAAATGCAATAATAAAACCTTGTTGCATAGTGCAAGGATGAATGTTCCCTATTTCTCTCCGTCCTAATATTCCTTTAAGCACACTCAAGACAGACTCTTAATTACAAAAACGCAATTTTGCTCATCTAGCTTCTCTTGAAAAAAAGAAACTACCCAGCGATTCAAAGGCTTCTATGGAATATGGATGTAAACGAAACAAAAAAATCCAAGAAGCTAGAAAAAGTGAAGAGTGATAATTACTTCTTAAATTAATTTTGTTGGTTCAGCATAAAAAATACATACAAATGAAAAGGACAAGACAAGATTCCGAGTCATAACTCCAGAACTAGTTCGAAAAAAAACACCAAGACGAAAAACCGAAGACAATCTTTTTCCATGCCCTTAATTATTATTAGAAACATTCCTTCTGTTCGGGATTTTTGTCTCCGAAAACGAAAATGCTTTTTCCTTATACAAGATCCACACACACTCAGATAAATTTGAAGTGCGGTTAAGTTGTCAGAGGACCAAAAATCGTTGTCGTGGTCAGAAAATAGTTTTTTTTTTTTTGGAGAGAAAGAATTTCCAGTTCATAAAGTTGGCGAACGGGCTTTCAATCTAATGCTGTCCATCCGTGGTTGTGATGTCCTTCGGTAATTAGTGAAGCATTTATTTTCTTGCTCTTCTTTTTCTGTATATCTGTTTGTTCTTTTGTGGATGCGGCCGGCCAGCGAATGTACTGGCTTGCTGTCGTTCTATTTGTACTTAGCACAAACCACTTGAAAAAGAGAAACGAACTAAAAACGATGAGATTCCTGCCTGTCGTTGATAATTACGATAATAAGGAGACGGACATCAACGCTGTCTGGTGATAGTGAAATTGCTGGAGGAATTTTTGGAAATCCCTGATAAAATGTAGATACACACAAAAGGAGCAAGAAGCACGAGATTTTAAAACTGAATCTCGCAAATGAATTGCCACTAACTTGTCCGGCTCGAAGGACCACAAAGACAAACCGTATTGTTCTTAAGATTAACGACTATAGTTTTGCAAAAATCACAAACGTCACTGGGCTGTGGTGGAAAATTGTTGTTCTACTCTTTTTAAACTAAGATGGGAAGAGTAGCAGAAAGTCCAACGACCGAAGTTGAGATGGTGACGGTATTGCTTACCAAGAAATTGATGGTTAAGTTCTAAGGAATTTTTCATGTTTCTTAAGCCTCCTCCGACTCCAACGTCCAACCCCATAAACGATGAATAAAACAACAAGGTACAAGGCATTTTCTTGACCATTATTTTCATCTTAAAATTTAACTACTGCTGCATCATGACATCGAGCACAACACAAAAAGCACACAAACACACCATCCAGGACCACTTTGAATTCATTTTTGACTGGCATATTGCAGCAAATTGGAAGGACTTTACGGTTGCTTGGATGGTACCAGCCCGGGGGGTAGACAGTAGAATAGCCTAACCAATGCAGACAAAATTGTTGAAAGTTGAGAAAACTGAAAACTGAGCATCATCGGCAACCGAGAAACGTGTGGACAAAGTGTCTCGAAGTTTATTTGATTTTCTAGAGGGTCTGGCTGATGCTATGGCTTCGGTCTTTGGTCTTCAGTATACTTTTGCCCCGAGTCGGTGTTCATGAATTTCTTGTGCTTGAGAAATTCGAAATGTTTGCATGCCATTTTTGCCGGGCCATGTTGCCATTGCCATTGCCATTAGGTGAATGTTTTATTCGGTTTTGCTATGCACAGCGTTTCGCTTGTAGATACCTATTTTGTGGAGTTGAATAAAATGTATTCTGATGCCTGAAGGTTTTGTCAAAATAGCCTTTATTTTTTTTGTCTGTATTTTTGTTCATAAATTATGAATGAAACAAAAATGGTTGCAAGATGAGCAAAAAATTATCAAATGTAGAATTAAATATTCAATCGAAGAAAATTTAGAAAACAATACGTGCTTGCATCATCGGAGAAGATTATAAATATTTGATACGTTTTTGTCGAAAGTTCGAGTAGAAATTATCGGTTAAGCCCGATTCCTAGCTGTTGAAAAAAGTCAGGGGTGTCTAAGGTGTTTTGAAAACTGAAAAAGTGTTCTTTTATTTCAAACATGTTTTTCCCCCAAAGTTGTATCGTTACTGTCTCCTCTTTGCCCATTCATACCGTGTTTTTTTCTAGACTTTTCTAACTAATGTTTCAAAAGTTTAAACGCCTTTAAGTGGTCTTCTATGCCCTGAAAAATGTTCTCAGTTAAATTTATTTCAAAGTCTAGCAAATGCAAAAAATACAATTAAAGAAAAATTACCCACCCTTCCTGGTTTAAATGAAACAACGAAGAGTCACTATCCATCCCGGCCCTGCTGCCAGCACCATAACAGCCTTGATGTTTCACTCGACTGCATCAATTCGACTTAATTTATTTATGTTATAGTTTCCCTACTGCCATGCCAAGAGTAACAACACAAATAGACCTCTTCAGCTGTGTACAAAGTCAACTTCACCACCCCACCCCTTCAGTAAATGTTTGTATATTTTACATACGTTCGTTGAAAAGTTCCTCGTACTATGAATAGCTTACTCTCAACTCAAATCACAGAGGGACCAGAAAAAAGAGGTACAAAATGTGCGGAGAGTTATCCTTTCGCATCTCTGCATCGGCCCTTGGCAATCTCTGTTTGGAAGATATCTCTAGAGGGGCTAGCACAGATATAAACAATCAACTGCGAGCGCATCATTAATTTCTGCGGTTTATTTATGACTTCCCCGAGTGGTGGGCAGTGGTTGGACTTGTTTGGTTGATCTAACATAGAACGCTTAACAACTCTTTTCCGACTTCAATTCCAGATGGCGCCATCACTGCCACCAAAACTGGCTACCAACAACCAAGAGATCGACCAAGCTAACCGTTATATTCGGTTGATTAACATACTGCAATTGCGGACGACTAGGAAGACTCAATTTCAACGGCATCAGCTGTACTTCGGGGCAAACTGTTTGAAATCGCCTGTAAGGCATGTCTTTCCTCATTTTACTGTCGACGAAGCTGACTTTATCGTCGTCCTCGCCGTCGGCCGGTGGTGCCATCTGTCTGGTTGCCAAGGCTTGCTGGTGGTATACCGCTTTATATAATGTAGAAAGGACGAAAGAGTGACAGGGTTTCGTTTCGTTCCGTGCCGAGAGTGGCAGTTGATGTTGTTCATCTTAAATGAATAAATTGAAAGTCGACATCAGGAGGCAAAAGTTATGCCACCGGAACAGCACAGAATAGGGCTCTCTCTCACAAGCCGCAACCCATTTTTCGTCTTTCTCATACTCTGTTGCATTCTAATTGAGGTAAAAGTGAATAACTTGGCTTCTGTCAGAGTGGAGCAAATGTCTCCCATGGGCTCAATTTAATTTAAATGTTGACCCTTCTCTTTTCTCTGGCACGCTTTGAACTTCCTCCCCTTTTTTTTCGTCTTTTTTGAACCGGAAGTTGTTACAAAAATAAATATCGTAAATATCCTACGGGATAGTTTATATCGCATTTTAGTAGTTTATCTTCCTTGGGTGACATGCAAAGTTGGTGCTCATTTTTTTATTTCGTCACTTTTATGGATGAAAAAGTTCTTTTTTTTCAGTTACCAACTAAAACGGCTATATGGGTTTAGTAAAGGGCGAGGAGGAGGCATGTTTTT